>JAQPPZ010002217.1:10000000-15208342 GCA_028583015.1 Wollemia nobilis
GGGGTTAATAGCATAGATATTATAATGGAAAACAACATACATCCATCGAAATAAAATAAAACAAAAGCAATATAAGCTATCAAAACATATAAAAATGCATACAATAGATAGATCTATGTTCTAACATTACTCTAGCCAAGTTTTAGATCATTTTGAGGTCGTTTAGGCACCAAACCAGGTGAAATATGATGGAGGCCTTAATGTTGGTCCACCTCACCCTACGACGTTCAAACGGTCGGTTACCCTACCAAATCAACTCCAAATCAGCTCAAATTTGGATAGGGGTTAGGGGAGGACCTATTGAAGACTCCTATGGTGGAATCTAGGGCAAAATCCCTATATATTTTATGGCCATCATAGTTAGGGATGGTCATGACTGTTGACCACTCCTGCCCAGGATGGTCAGCAGGTCCACTTCAAAAATGGCCACCAATCCCTATTGGATCAGTTCTAGAGCTCACTAATTAGGTTTTTAGGAAAATGGGGTCTGTATCTATGCTAGAGCAGACCAGTTTTGTAATCAGGTTGGTAGGTTTTGTAATCCTTCAAATCACCTTCATGAGGGAAGAGGGATTCAAAGGCAAAGGGGCACAAAGTTTGCAAAAAGGGGTGAGGTAAGTAACACCGGTTCTCTCCCAATTCTAGTAGCACTTCATTGCTCCAAACCTGCATTCCATTCTCCTCCTTTTTTGGTTGAGGGAAGGCTCTAATTTATAGGCAATTGGAGCCCTAATGCCCAAAATGGCATGTTGCCCATCCAGGGCAACCCTTGCCACTTGTCCAAGGTTGCCCTGGATGGGTTTGGGAAGGTTGCCCCATTTGGGCAACCCATTAGGCAGCCCAAATTGTGCCAGGCCACTCCCAATCAGCATGGGCACTAATTGGGGTCGAGATTGGCAAGATTTGATTGCCAATATCGATCCCACCTACTTTTTGGTAGGTGGGTTTGGGGGTCATCCCTACCTAGGATGGTCATATGTGACCATCCCAGGTAGGAGCGGCCACAAATCCTAACCCTAATCATGACCATCCCTGGTAGGGACGGTCACAAACCAGGGCCTCTAAGGCTCCCAAAACTAGTGGAGACCTTCCCAAAACTGTCCTAGGATGCCTTCTGACCCTAGAAACTACCCCTGGTGAGGTCATATGATGTCGATAGGATGATGCATTTGGTGCACTAGTAGTCCTATCCGATTTACCTGATTTTGGTGTCTATAGTTACCCCTTTTTATGATGCGCTTTATCTGAGAAAGCGCGGAGCAAAAATATATAACCAAAATGGTAAATTGATTAAGGTTTTTTTTTTTTAACCTAACCAACTCATGATGTCTCTCCTGTGAAAAATAAAACATACATCCATAGAATCATTGCCTTTGACATAGACTAATGATTTGCAAGTATCCCTAGACCTTTTTGTACGAGGACTTTTAGGCTTCGGGAATACTTAGGTCTTGGCGCCTTGTATCCTTGCAAGTCCCGCCAGGTGTGTGAAGAGCCTTCACAGAGGATTCATACCCTGGACCGCAAGGAGAGCCAAGCCTATTTTAATTTGCATTTTATGCTATTTATTTTCCCTAGCATGGGCTTGAAGATTTGCTTCGAGCAAAGACTCTTCTGGATGCATGAGTTTTAACACTTTTGAGTGTTCTCTTGTTGATTCGATTGTTGAAATCATTATGATGACTACCCCCTCAAGTGATGAGTTGATGAGGGAATTCCCAATGTACAAAGTGATGAGTCACTTGACACCATATGATGATTTTGGGACAATTTCATGGTTCTCCCATTTTTTGTTATGCACTTTTATTCATTTTTTTGACTATTTTTGGTCGAATTTGAGAGCGCAAGTGACTAAAATTGGGTACCCGTGGAGTGGTCCAGCCCTGGGGGCCTTCTTAGGGATTCAATTAGGGTCACATAATGCTTTCACAAACCCATTTTGGAATTATTAAGACCAGTTTTGAAAATGGCCTCATTTGCCTTGTTTTTGGTGGGTTTTTGACCCTATTTTTGTTGTTTTTGAGTTGTTTTTATTCAATTTTTTTGTGGCCGTCACACCCAGTGATGGCCATGATTTTTATGACCATACCAGGTAGGGATGGTCCCCAATTTTTGTGATCATCCCTGGTAGGGACGGTCGCAAACCTAGGGTTTTATATAAAAGGGCAAATGGCCCTAAAATCTTCATTATTGCAACTTGATTTCAGAAATTGGAGAGGAGAGGAGGAGAAAGGTGATTAGCTGAAGTGAAGCACTGTCCAACCATATACCTTTCAGCATGCAGTGAGGCCATGGTGCAGCACATGGCGGAGCCGGTGCGCGACGGGTATGTTTCCATGCTTTTTCCTCTTTGTTTTTAGCAAGGAATCGTAATTTCTTAGGGTTTTTTGATTTTTTTCTTTAATTAGCTAGTAATGAACCCTTAAAGTTTAGTGAAATAACACATTTAGGGTATATTTTTAATTTTCATGCAAAAAAATTCATTTTTTTTGCATTTATAGAGCATTTTTTAGTCATTTTCTAGCATTTTTAGGGTTTCTAGGGGGTCGTTTTGCCCCAATTTTGCCCCTGATTGGGGGCCGTACCTACCTGGGATGGTGGTGCATGGCCATCCCTGGTTGGGATGGTCACAAAATTTGGGGCCATCCCTGGTTGGGTCGGCCACAAACTGGGCCAAAAATGGCCCATTTTGGGGTCAAAATTGACCCTTTTTAGGTGTTTTTGGAGGGTAAAAAGTGCATTTTTGGTGCACTTGAGTGACCCATTTTGTTTTTTTTTTTTTATGTTAGAAGATTATTAAGAGTCGATATAGGGTCCCAAATATGTTCATGGAAGCTAGAGGCATGTTGAAACCTGAGGATTGGGTATGGCTCGATGCCATTGGCCTCAAGCAGGTGACTCAGTTGAAGCCCGTCATGGCTGACAGGGCTTATATTACTGCACTTATAGATTTGTGGGATCCCCATACCAATACCTTTCAATTTATTATCAAGAAGATGACTATTACCCTTGAGGATGTATACAGGATACTTTGGATCCCTATTGAGGGACGTCCGATCCTCAACACACCTACTGGTCGACGCGAGGTAGTCTTGCAGTGGTACTTTAGAGAGAGGTGGGAGGAGGCAGCTATAGAGCTACTCAGTGGAGGCCTATTAGTGGTGGATTGGTTTCAGAGGGAGGTCTTCAGAACTAGACATGCATTGTTGATGACATTGATCAACAACCAACTATTTCTAGACTCCTCAGGAGCTAGGTTCCCTTGGAACCTACTAGAGTTAGTGTATGCTCTATGTGAGTGCATGCCAGAGCAACCTTTGATTATGGCTTGGGGTCTGACTTTACATTCACAAATTTATGATAAGCTTTATTATATTCACTATCATGGATGGATGGGGATAGGATGTAGCTATTTACTATAGGTCTGGGGATGGTCCCATATTGTAGTGCAGCACCCAGGGGGACTACCATGGATGACGTGGGCTCAGTTAGAGGATAGAGAGATTGGTTATACTACACTCTAGGAGACAACGAGGGAGGAGCATGGCAGTCGATATTAGGCTAGATAGATTGAGATCTATGTTGATACCTTTGCATGGCTCTAGGTGGAGGATATTATCTAGAGACCTTACAAAGATTGCCCTATATGGCCAGAGGCTATGGTACACTTGCATCGAGTGAGACATGATAGATGGATGGTAGGGAGGCACAAAACTGAGAAAGAGTACTTCTAGTTTGATCATGTGCTTTGATAGTTTAGGCTATGCTAGGGGTTACCCAGTGAGCCATGAGTATATCGACATAGAGGCATGGAGAGGGGACTAGAGGAGCCTATCATAGAGCCCCTCAGTGAGGAGTCAGACCCAATGATAGACATACCAGATGTGGATGACATTGGTACTACTGATGAGTATGATGCTTGGTGGATTATGTGGATATGGCATGGGGATGGCCCACTAGGAGGGGGTGTCGATGCTACTACAGAGGAGGATGCACCTAGAGAGGACCTCAGAGAGGTAGCTCAAGAGGCTCAGGCTCTAGATATAGTAGAGGTATGACATGTTCACCCTCATAGGGAGGATGCCAGGGCTAGTTTACTGGACGTCCAGGATGTAGAGGGGTTTGGTATGGATGCACCCGATGAGCGAGACCTAGATGGGGAGCTAGCGATATGAGATGCCACTATCACCAGATTATGAGGGGAGCTAAGTAGGTTATGGGAGGAGTACACTGAGGAGCATGCTCTCCTTCATGCATAGGTATAGACTGGTCAGACTGAGGCCTCTAGGTGAGATGCTGAGGTGTCAGTTCTTCATGTATAGTTAGAGTCTATGAGGCTGAGATAGCGAGGTAGGCTATAGAGATCCAGAGGTAGGCAGCTGAGATAGCAGCATTTCGATCTCAGGTTGTGGTGTAGGGCTCAGGGTAGGGTGCATCGAGCAATGATGAGGTGGTGAGACTATGAGGTGAGGTAGAGCGACTATAGGTTTTGGTGGAGAGTTTGACCATCCGCTATCGGGAGGAGCAGGTCTTCACCAGACTATTAGAGGATGAGATCATGCATCTCTAGGGATGCCTACCAGATAGAGCTTTGGCTATTGGGTTAGTGGCTAGGTCTCAGAGTGAGGTAGGGCAGTCATCATGGATGGGACCATCGAGCTCAGTGAGATGGACTGATAGACCAAGAGGGAGCCGATCTGTTAGCTCATGATGCACTCATACCGAGGGTAGAGGAGAGAGTCATGGCACTTAGTCATGGAGGTGCATGACTTTATTTGAGATAGATGGGTCTCTATTTTGGGATTTTTGTGATGAAAATTATGTGGGCTTTGGGACCCACTTATTTTGTAGCCCTTGGGGGATATGATGGACATGATGATGTATTTTTGGTTCACATATATATATGGATATATACATGGTTTTTATTTTGATCATCATGATGTCCTTTATTGATGTATGTGATGTATGCATGTCTATATGCTTTTATGATGCTTTTATGATGTCTATCATGTATGCATTTATTTAGATGATTTGATGTATTGTGATGGGATACATTTAGTTAGATGATAAATGTATATGTTGATGATCTATATGCGAGATGAAAATGGAATGAATATGCAAATGACATGTTGTGATTTAATATGAGTTGATATTTTTGATGCTAGCCCTGTAGCTTGTACAAAATGTATTTTATCATTTCATGTTATTTTTATGACACTCTATGATGGCATTTATAACTTGGTTTTGATAAATGTATACTGACTTTTGTACAAATAGAATAGATACTGTAATATGTTATGGGACATGTATTGTGTTGTGAAACTCAACCATGTTTAAGCACTTAGTCTATAATTGTGTAATAATTATGTTATGACTTTTTGTTAAGGTACAAACCCTGCTAAGGTAACCAAGATAACCTATATTCATTTGTAGATTAATTAATTACCATGATAACGCATAAAATAATCTCTAATGTGCAAATAGGTTTGACGAATCACACCTATAGTAGAGGAAACTTTATACGCATCATTATCCTTAGTTTTGCACTTTGTTAGATTGGACCACTAGGCAATATAGATTATTCCAAGCTAGCTCATCCTAATGCAAACATTGGTCTGTACAAAGCGAATGCTTATGGGACAGACATATCATCATGCGGGAGGCTACCCCATCATTGCAAGTAGGCTATCCACCAAACCTGGAATGAGGATCACCTTATGGCTCTCTGATGCTGAGAATTTTAGGGATTCAAAATCTTGATTCCTTTCTTTTGCGTTGAATCACTAAGGGAATGTGCGCTGTGTAATTTAGCAAGCAATGGATTTTATGATAGTGGTAAGATCCACTTTTATTTTGTTTTTGGTAGTGGTGAAGACCACTTGTTTTCTTTGGTAATAATGTACTTCTCTTTTTTATTTTTGATTTGTATAAGTGATGATAATCACTATTGCTTTTATTGCTTCTCTTTTGCAAATGATACGAGCTCTAATTTAGACTGTAGAGCAAGGGACCTATGAGAAAGGAGATCTTGTCCTTTTGCTAATTCTCAGCACCCTAGAACCATTCGCACAGGAGGATGAGCAAGGATAATCCTTTTTGCTTGGAATAACCTATACTACTGTTAAGTTTTCATCTTACTTTGTACTGTACTTAGGATTTATTTAATGTAGCATGATGTTAGAATTCTGATATATACAAGGTATGACCTAAGCAGGAGTTGTACCTTTTAAAACATCACTATAACTTTCTACAAAAGTTGACCAAACGACAAAACATGGGTGAGTGACCAACAAATTTATTGACGCTTTTATACAATGGTTTAATTTGAAGTGATTGAACACATATTGTGGTATGTAACTGTGGTATTAATGTAAAATGGATAGGTGATAAAACTGACTTTTAACAACTATGATTTTGACAAATACCTAATGTACATACTTGGTGCTAGACATCTTGTTATCAAATTTTTAGGTATGCATGATGCGACTATTATGCCTAATGCAAATGACACTAAGATGTGACTACGATGATATGCAATGCATTATTTTTGTTATTTTGATGATTTTTTATTTTTTTTTCAATTTTTTGATAAGATATACAAGTTGACCAATCGGTTTGATGGATACCATTGGGGATTTTTAGGTGACCAAAGGGTTTATGGGAACCTTTGGAGCTTTTTAGCTTGACCTAGACAATCGTAGATGATCTAGGAGCATTTTGGGATGACCAAAGGGTTTATGGGAACCTTTGGGGAATTTTGATGTGACCTAGATAGTTGTAGATGATCTAGGAGCCTTTTGGGGTGACCAAAGGGTTTATGGGAACCTTTGGAGCATTTGGATGTGACCTAGATAGTCATAGATGATCTAGGAGCCTTTTGGGGTGACCAAAGGGTTTATGGGAACCTTTGGAGCATTTGGATGTGACCTAGATAGTCATAGATGATCTAGGAGCCTTTTGGGGTGACCAAAGGGTTTATGGGAACCTTTGGGGCATTTTGGTTTGACCTAGATAGTTGTAGATGATCTAGGAGCTTTTAGGGTGACCAAAGGGTTTATGGGAACCTTTGGGGCATTTTGATGTGACCTAGTCATAGATGATCTAGGAGCCTTTTAGGGTGACCAAAGGGTTTATGGGAACCTTTGGGGCATTTTGTTTTGACCTAGATAGTGTAGATGATCTAGGAGCATTTTGGGGTGACCAAAGGGTTTATGGGAACCTTTTGGGGCATTTTATTTGACCTAGATATAGATTTTATTTTTTAGATTAGAGATCAAGGGTTTATCAAAGGGTTTATGGAACCTTGTTTATGTGACCTAGAATAGATGATCTAGGAGTGTTTGGGGTGACCAAAGGGTTTAGGGGAACCTTTGGGGCATTTTGGTTTGACCTAGACAGTCATAGATGATCTAGGAGCCTTTGATGGTGCTAGCTAGGCATGGAAAGGCCTTAAATGCTGAATATTCATGGGTTCTTTCTCTTATTTCCCTTCTATAGCTGCTAAGCGATAAGTTCCAGGTCCAATATGACTTGTAATAATGAATGGACCTAACCAATTAGCTACGAACTTGTCCCATAAATGGGATGGTAAGTTCAAGTTTTGTTGGTTCTCTTTTAGAACTAAATCTCCAACCTGAAAGTCATGGTAGTGGACCTTCATGTTGTAAGCTCTCTTAAGACATTCCTGATAAACACGTAGATGCTCGAGGGTGTTAACACATCATTCATCAAGTAACATTAGTTGATCGAGTCGAGCTTGCCTTGCAGTATCATCATCAATGAATTCTTGCATAGATATTCATAATGATAGAATTTCTAGCTCGAGAGGCATGATTGCCTCAGCACCATACACTAGTGAAAATGGAGTTGCCCTAGTGGGGGTCCGAATGCTAGTGTGGTAAGCCCACAGGGCAAGAGGTAGTTGATTATGCCAATCCTTATGGCTATCTCTGATAGTTTTCTTGAGGATGGCAACTACTATTTTGTTAGAAGCCTCTGCTTGCCCATTGGCCTACGGATAATAGGGAGTCAAAAAACTATGTTGTATGTTATACTTTTCAGTTAACGCATGCACATCCTTGTTCTTAAATGGTGTCCCATTATCCGATATTATTTTGGATGGAATACCAAAATGACATATAATATTATGCAATATGAACTCCGCAATGCGAGGTCCAGTCATCATGGTAAGGGGAATTGCTTCCACCCATTTTGTGAAGTACTCAGTCACCGTGATGATAAATTTGTGGTGACCTGAGGATGGAGGTGAGATCTTCCCGATTAGGTCAAACCCCCATTGCAAAAATGGCCAAACCACTTGAATCGGTTGTAAGGCCTACGAAGGTACGTGTGTCAAATTTGCATGATGCTGACACTTCACGCACTTCTTTACATAAGCACAACAGTCTCGCTCTAAAGTTGGCCAATAATAACCAATGCGAAGTATGCGCTTAGCGATGGCCATGCCGCTAAAGTGGCCACCGCATGTACCATCGTGTGCTTGGGAAATGGCCCAAGAAGACTCCTGTGAGTCTAAGCAATGAAGGAGAATTCCTTCATAACTTCGATGATACATAATGTCTCCTATCAAGACATATTTTGCTACCTTTTGCTTAAATGCTCGCTTTGCGGCCTGCGACAATCCAGGTGGGATGCTTCCTAGCTTAAGATAATATTTTATAGGCAAGGCCCAGTCTTGTTGGGAAGAAGCCTCAACTGTATGGATCATGCATTTCCTTTGACATTCATCTCTCGCAAATGATGATTGCGAATGAATTCTGAGATATAGCGTGGTGCTTGTATCAAAAGAATTTTTAGGGAACAAAGTCCCCCAATTGGCATTTTCCAAAAAGTTGCGTAGATGAGAGAACCGTTCAATGGAAGGTTCAATCTGAATCATGTGGAATTCTAGTGGGAATTTAGGTGCTTCACGTGTAGGCGCTGATTGTGCTAGCATTTTTACCTGAATGGTGGTGATATCATCTGAAGGGTTTTGGGGAATAAGTGATCCCAAGGATGCCATTGTATCCACAAAATGATTAGCTGAATGAGGGAGTGCCTCTATATCATACCATTCAAACTTTACCAGAATTTTGTCCACAAGGGCTTTGTAGGCTTGCAAGATGGGGCATTTGCACTAAAATATCCCCTTTACCTAGTTGACTATGAGCAAGGAATCATCGAAGATATTCAACTTCATAATTTTCATGGTGATAGTTGTTTGAAGGCCAATGATTAGTGCTTCATACTCAACATTATTGTTGGTACATGGAAAATCGAGTTTAAACAAAAGGGGTATGGGAGCCCCTTGTGGTGTAAAGAACATGATACCAACACCACCCCCTTGCTCACATTTAGAACCATCAAAGAATAGAGTGATGTCAGCCTAGGATTCAGGCTCAGATGAATCAGGTGATTCTATCATATGAAACACTCCATCATCGAGAAGTTCTATACTTAGAGGCTCTTCGCTTTGGAGAGGAGCCTCTACTAATTGATCAGCTATGACTTGTCCTTTTATAGATTTCTATCCAATGAACTCTAAATCAAATTCTATCAATAGCATTATCCATTTCGTCATGCGAGTACTATGATAAGTTTGGCTCATCATATACCGCAATGGATTTTCTTTAGATATGACATACGTGGTATTATTCAACATGTAGTGGCATAGCTTTTTCATGGTGAATACCACTGCTAAGCATAGCTTCTCTACGTATGCATATTTAATCTTGTAGCTGACCAGGGTGTGGCTAATGTAGTATGTAGCCTATTCTTTGTGCAATTCATTCTTTTGGGACAACATGATGCCCAATGCCACCTCAGTAGCTGAGATGTATAAATAGAATGACACTCCTGGTCATGGTGGAGCCAATACAGGTGGTGAAGCCAAGTATTGTTTGATTGCATCAAAGGCATCTTGACACTCTTTGTCCCATTGAAATGAGACCCCCTTGTGAAGCAATTTATTCATAGGCCGACACTTGTCCGATAATTGCGCTATGAAGCATTTTATGGATGTGACCTTTCCTTGCAAGCTACGTAGCTGCTTAATAGTTTTGGGGGGTGGCATCTCCATTATTGCCTTGACCTTGTTGGGATCAACCTCGATTCCTTGTTTTGAAACTATAAATCCCAAGAGTTTTCTTGATGTGACTCCAAATACACATTTCTTGGGGTTAAGTCTCACATTGTGCTCTATGAGGTGATCTAACACTTTGCATAGTACATCAATATGATCCTGGCACAATTTAGATTTTGCCAGCAGATCATCCATATAATCTTCCATTATAGTATGCATGTAATCATGGAAGATGCATGTCATGGTACGTTGATAAGTAGCACCAACATTCTTAAGGCCAAAAGGCATGACCTTATAGCAGAATGTTCCCCAAGGTATTGTAAACGTTGTTTTTAGTTGGTCTTCTAGATTGATACGAATCTGATTGTATCCAGAGAAACCATCCATTAGGGAAAGCATTTCATGCCCTACCATTGCATCTACCAATACATCGATGTTGGGCAAAGGAAACTCATCTTTGGGACTCACTTTATTAAGATCTCAAAAATCTATGCAAATGTGAATCCTCCCATTCGACTTCTTAATGGGGACCATGTTCGATACCCATGGTGGGTAGTCTACTGAGACTATGAAGTCTGCATCCAACAACTTTTGTAATTCATATTTAACCATCAAGGCTACTATCGGATGCATTTTGCGTAGCTTCTGCTTAACTGGCTTAATCGATGGATCAACCGTGAGATTATGCATGACTAGATTTGGATCTAGTCCTGGCATATCCTTGTACGACCAAGCAAAAGCTTTTATCCTTTCCTGCAGGACTTGCATAAACTCTTGTCTCTCAACTGGGGATAGACTTTCCCCAAGCTTGATAATCTTAGGATTATCGAGATCGGTACTGATATCCTTGTCAATTGTTGGCTCAATTGACATATGAGACCCATCTTCCAACTGGTGTGGAGTGGGTATCAAGTGAATGTCGTTAGCGAGGTTCACCTCTTCCATAGGAAAATCTAGCTCTGCCTCAGCTTGGAAGACATTTTGAGTAGTACTTGGAGAAAACTTAAATGGTTGGAACATTTCCTCGCAAGGCCAGTACTCAGATGGTGATGGGGGAGAGTTAGCCCTCTCAAAGTCAATTACCTCATGGTTGAGGTATAAAGGCTTAAGAGGGTTACTCAGATTTCTCAAAGGAGAATCTAGGTCTATAGAAATCATGTTGATGGTGTCATGATTCCCATGTGGGTAACGAGTGGGTCTAGGAACCTACGGTGGTTCCATAACTCACGGGGGGGATTTTAGGTGGAAATGGAATGAATGGCGGCCATCTACGTGGGGGAGGAGGTATCTAAACCTCTCTTGGTAGTAGTTGGCATCATATGGGGTTTCAATCAGGAAAGAGATTATGAATGTAATCATCCTCTTGATATCCTAAAGGTAAGATGTTTGGGACGTCCCTAACTTGCTTTTCTTGCATAAGAAAATGCCACAAGATGGGATGGTTGTTATTGAATCTACGAAGGTATTGGTCTTCCCTCTCTATTAGAGGGATAACTTGAGTGCAATATTCATCTGAGCTTGGATCATTGATTGGTACTATACCATAGTCCTCTTCATCATCACTCATCCACTCGCCAGGAGGACCTGGATCCTCCTATTCACTTTTTGATTCTAGGGTGTGTGAGCTTTCTCCTATTTCATAGGATTGAGCCATGTCACTGGAAAACCCCTGGTCTCTTAAGTTTTGGGGAAAGGAATCCCCTAAAGAGTGAAGGTGATGTGAGTTGGCGTATGGGTCACGTGCAAGCTCATATTTTGCATTGATGCACATACGCTCCATTCCTTCTACTAAGAATTCAATAGAAACCCACGTGTTGACCCCCAACCTAGATTTATCATATGGCATTTGATACTATGGCTGACAAGGTACGTGAGTGCCTTGCTCAAAAATTCCTAGTCCATAACCATGCCAATTGCATTTGTCCAAATACTTTAGGGCATAGTCAGGATTTGAAAGATATGATATACTTTCTGAGAAAGGTTCGTCATCCTCTTCCTCCTGAGAAAGAGGTGTGATTGCTCCAAACTCTAGGCCCCCATATACAAAATTTGTTTGGGTAGGGGCTTTACCTAAAGTAACAATGTTGCCTATAGGAAGACGAGGTCTTCCCATGTCTTGTACTGACTCGATTGCTGGGAGAGTTGTGACATTTCTGACAATGTACTCCCCCATGCCAGTGTTTTCCATATGCACTGTCACTTGCGAAGAAGAAGATGGAAGGGATGAAGTGGAGGCTTGAGCATGCTCAATAGGAACCTCCTATGGGCTTTCCTCATTTAGAAAGCAAGGATTTACATCCTCATTTTTTGAAGAGGTAATCTCATCCGATGAGATGGTCGAGACTATGGGTGGGGTCTCATCAATAGGCCTCTTCGACATATTCCTCTCAAGAGGACTCGACGACGTCGATGGAATGTCAGATTTGGCCTCTAATGAGGATGGAGTGGATGATGATGGAAATGGAGAATGGAGTGGACTCTGTACTGATGGATTCAGTTTGAAGTCCACTAGAGTCGAAGGTAATGTCGACTCTGGCATTTGTTGCAACATGTTGCAGTACTTGAAGGGCTCCTGATCAGCATCCACTACATGGACTTTCCCTTCATAGGTGTATTTTAAGCATTGATGCATGATGGAAGGAACACACTTCATGTCCCAAATCCATGGCCTACCTAGCAAGATGTTATAGGCCATTTCTCCCTCTAGCACATGGCAAAGGGTAGATATAACCTTTTGTCCTACCTGGATAGGTAAGACAATAGTGTCGATAGTAGAGCAGATAGTATCATTGAATGCTCTCAATGTGTATGTCGATGCTACAACATGCGATGTTGGTAATTTAAGGTGCTTTAAAGCATGGGTCGTAATGATGTTACTTGAGGACCCAGTGTCTATTAGCACTCTCTTGAATGGTAGACTATTGATACTTGCAATAACATGCAATGGAGGGTCTACCGAGTCACCTCTAACTGGTTTGAGCTCATGCTCATAGAACGAGATGACTGGCTCTTTGCACTATTGCACATGCCCCACAAAGTCTACAAAGGAGTTTGTCTCTTGGGGTTGCAACTCGATCGACTTTAGGATGTCCATTAATGCCTCCCTATGTGGAGCAGATTGTTGGATTAATTCATATATGGACAATCTTGCAGAAGTCATCCGCAAGCTTTGTGCTAGCTTGTTTTTTATGGTTAATATGGGCCTAGATGGAAGGCCTTGTACCACCATTGGATTGGATTGTGATGTTGAAGGTCCCTCCTTCATAGCTGCAGGTGGTGAGACTAGATTAGGGTATCTCTTATTGTGAGTCACAATGCTAATCATTCCCACATAACCCTGCAGAGGGGGTGTGGTCTTCACCTCATTTATAGGCTTAGCAGGCATAGCCTGGCCATCATGAGATGGTAGTGGGTCCTTGTATATCCCCATATTTTGGTTGTTAGGTGCTAGAGGAGCATCCACTTTGAGCTCATGCCTATCAATCATGTCTTGAACAAGGTGTTTGAAAGCATAACACCCAGAGATATTGTGACCATTCTGCCTATGGTATTTACATTGTTGATCTAAGAATCTACCCATAGGCTTGGGCTTTCCCATGTCTGGCTCATTTGGTCTGAGTTCTGGAAGACCCATCACTCACGCCGCCATCAAGCGATCAAATAGGGAATCTAAAGACTCAGAGAAAGGCATGAATACTCGATTCTTTCGCTCTTGCTTTCTCTATTTTGCTATTGCTGCATCGTTATTGTCATAACTAGCAGGAGGAGGTTGGGCCTTATAATTTGCCTTCTGAGGAGGCATTTCCTGAATAGGCCCAGGGATGTTTATGGCCACTTGATTGACCGCAGCTAGATTTTGGGCAGTCGAGCTATTTTTTGGATTTCTAGTCCACTCCTTTTTGGGTTTTTCTAGTTCCCCCTCTTGTATCTTTATCTCCTCGACATTCCTAGCCTGAACTAGGGCATCTTCTAAAGTGAGGAACTGTTGGAGCTATAGTACAACAATGACTGGTCTCAAGAAGCTTTTGGAAAACATGCGAGAGAGTTCACTTTCTGGGATTAGGTAAGGTAGCTTGGCAAGAAGCGTTCACCACCTATTCCCATAATCAGTTATGGATTCATTGTCATACTGCCTCAACCCCGTGAGGTCGGTCAATGTTGCTTTCCTTTTGGTATTGAAAGCAAATCACTCCAGGAATGCATCCGCTAGCTGTTCAAAGCTATGGACACTATGCTTAGGTAACTGGTTGAACCATTCATTGGTTGGCCCTGATAGGGTGCTTAAAAAGGTTTGCAAGAGCAATGCATCATTGTCATGAATGCTAAAACATAGATTAAGAAATCATGTCACGTGCTCTTGAGCATCTTCCTCTCCTTTAAACTGATCCAACTTGGGCATCTTGAAATGCTCAGGGTATACGGGAGAAGGAATAGATGGGTGTAACGGTTGGCACTTAAGCTGGAAAACTATGGGCTTTTGAGTCCCAGTTGCCACTATCTTTGTCTCGACCTATTTGAGGTGTTCTAACAAAGCTTGATATGCAGGCGAGGATTTGATCTCCTCTTCTTTGTTTTGAACCCTGACAGGTGCCTGAGGTACTCTATGTGGGTGTGGGGGTGGTCGATATGCATCTTCCACTTGCTCATATGGTGCATCCACATAGTCCTCATTGTCCTCTAAGTCATCATAGACCCCGATAGGTGTATCAGGCAGTGGTCTACATGGAGGAACTAACGCCTCTTGAAGGTGCTCTAGATTAGGCCTATGATGTACTCTTTCTTCTGGCCTATTTGGTCTAGGAGGCAGTGGAGGATTGGGCCTATGAGGCCTACCTTGGTGCACCTACCTCGGTCTATTCTCTTCCCTATGCATTTTGGGAGCTTGAGCCCCTTGATGCAAGGTTTCTTTGATTTGATTCTCTAGCCTCTCTCTTTCTAGTTTTTGTCTCTTATCTAAGAGATCGAGGCGTTGCTTGTCAGAGCGATGTTGATTAAACTTAGCTTGATATCTAGCATACCGTTCTACCATATCATTGATCTGTATTGTGGTAGAAGGTCTTTGTACCCTCTCTTTTGGGTATCTACCATACGCTAAGGTTTCTTCAAAATCAGGTGTGAGGTTCTCCTCATGGAGGGTATTCGCATTGACTCTCTATTGCCTTTCACGTTGGTAGTCAACATAAACTACAGGCGTAGAATTGCATCTTGCCTATGTGGAATGAGATAAGGGAGAGGGAATCTGATCCCTCTCATCTCCTCCCTCATAGATGAGGAAGGGTAAAGTAGAATTCACCCTACCACTAGGGTGAGTGGTGAACTCCTCCCTTGGTGGTGGTCTAGGGGTAGGATTAGGCCTACCACTAGGGTGAGTCTCAAACTCATCCCTTGGTGGTGGCCTAGGAGTAGGATGGTTCGACAACCTAAGATGATCATTCAGTCCTACTCTGGGTGGTGGGGATTGCTCCCTCACTATAGACTATGGAGCTGATCTCACTGGCACATGAATGCATGGGATCGCTCTATCTATGGGTGCATCATGGCATGCCCTCTCTCCAAAAGAGGAGGCATGTATGTGATCTCTATTAGGGAGATAACTCCCTGACTCTGAGCCTTCACCAGTTGGGGTACCCCATATAGAGGTCCCTCATTGGTTAGGCCTATGTCTATGCCTAGTCTCAGTAGGACTAACCATCCAGTCATCAACCAATCGATGATTGTGGATGGGGTTCCCTATGTTGGGACTTTCGCCTGTAGGGTTGCCCCTATGAGGGGTCCCTTGTGGACTAGGTCCCAAACTACTCACTAGAGGATGACTAGGATGAGTAGATGGTCTCCGAGGAGGAATGAGCATCTCCTCAGGGCCATACCGAAGATGTTGAATGTCTTCCTATCTACTCCTCATAACTTCCACCCATGAATGGGCTTGGCTACGGGTGATGACCATATATAAAACTCTATCAACTATGTGATTATGTTCTTTTACAATTTTTATGAATTAGAAACAAACAAACAATAGGAACACACAACAAGAAGATGATTATTTGAATTACAAGTTTTATGTGAATCCTAAACTATTTTGTGAGTTTCAAGATGTGTTGTATTTGTAAGAGAACTCTTATCATGTTTTTGATAGTTGATGTAATACTCAAAGTTTAAGAGGCTTTCACCAGTATACCCACAGCTCGACAACCGGTAGTGAAATTCTGGTCACGTAAATCCCCTGTATGTGGCAATGAAAGTCCACACACAGACAAGGGGCACTGGTCCTGCTAGTCCCTCACCCATTTTCCCCAATCAACATCATACCTCCCCGAAGGGAGAGTATATGCAAATTTTTGGGGTACAAAAGGATCTCAGGCCCGACGGTCTATGTAACCAAGGTTCGAGGGGATTTGAGTCAATGGATGGAGATGAAACCCATCATCATTGAACTCTATCAGTGGTTGGGGATGAATTCCAACTCACCAACATTTCTTACACTAAGTGGTGTGTGTTGTTCTTTTTATAACTTTGAAATATAAGCAAAGAAGCAAGCACATGATCTTTCACTAATGCATGTAAAAATATTTTATGTTCAGAAAGAGGTTAGTAGCATAAAATATAATCAAATTTATACTAGCCCTAAATGAATTCGACCTCTTGGAGGTGAATTATGCAACTTTTCTTCAATCAGCCATGAAAGAGCAAGAAAGGAAGGATTGCATTTGTTTTTCCAAATTTAGAAATTGTGATTTTAATTACATTTTGGAAAGCAACTAACCTTTCTAGGCACTCAAGAAGATGAAAAAAAACTTTCAAACTTGCTGGAATTTGACAGAAAATTTGCAGAAATTGACAGAAAATAGAAAATTGAATAGACCTGGACCTGTTGGTTCTCTATTTTTTCTACAGAACCTCCTAGTTTTGAGGCCATCCCAGGTAGGGATGGTCATAGACCAGTCAATTTGGGGGCCGTCCCAGGTAGGGACGGTCACAATCAGGGGTCATTTTCAGCAGGAACGACTCTGACCTGCAACACAAAAATGGCAAAAGTGAGTTAAACCTTTGCAAAAAGTGAAAACAACAAGGAATATAAGGTTCCTACCATCGTGATCACCACTGTAGAAGTGGAAAATCAATGGATACACCTCTACTTATGTTTGTATGGCCTTCAAATAGGCAGATTTAAGCTAAGGGCCTTATAGGCCAAAAAGAGTGCATATAATGAAACTAAGCTAGAAAGCAACAAAAGATGAATATGATAACCAAATGAAATGCAATAAGATGTCTTTTATTAATTTTATTTTCAGAACTTTGATTACAAGATGCACTCCATTAATGGAGGCTTAAAACTGGTGATACATCAACCATACAAACAATGAAAATGATGGTACTAAGGGATCCTATCCCTCGGTGGTAAATTGATGTTGGTGCATCCAATGGTTGACTCCTCTTCCCATGAAGAAGCTATGTTGAGGTTGATTCCTATACCTCTAGCTCCTGGTTTGTTCAATCCTACAATCTACACACATGGGAGCTTGAAAGGGGGTTAATAGCATAGATATTATAATGGAAAACAACATACATCCATCAAAATAAAATAAAACGAAAGCAATATAAGCTATAAAAACATATAAAAATGCATACAATAGATATATCTATGTTCTAAAATTACTCTAGCCAAGTTTTAGATCATTTTGAGGTCATTTAGGCACCAAACCAGGCGAAATACGACGGAGGCCTTAATGTTGGTCCACCTCACCCTACGACGTTCAAACGGTCGGTTACCCTACCAAATCAACTCCAAATCAGCTCAAATTTGGATAGGGGTTAGGGGAGGACCTATTGAAGACTCCTATGGTGGAATCTAGGGCAAAATCCCTACATATTTTATGGCCATCATAGTTAGGGATGGTCATGACTATTGATCGCTCCTACCCGGGACGGTCAGTAGGTCCGCTTCAAAAATGGCCACCAATCCCTATTGGATCAGTTCTAGAGCTCACTAATTAGGTTTTTAGGCAAATGGGGTCTGTATCTATGCTATAGTAGACTAGTTTTGTAATCGGGTTGGTAGGTTTTGTAATCCTTCAAATCGCCTTCACGAGGGAAGAGGGATTCAAAGGCAAAGGGGCACAAAGTTTGCAAAAAGGGGTGAGGTAAGTAACACCGGTTCTCTCCCAATTCTAGTAGCACTTCATTGCTCCAAACCTGCATTCCATTCTCCTCATTTTTTGGTTGAGGGAAGGCTCCAATTTATAGGCAATTGGAGCCCTAATGCCCAAAATGGCATGTTGCCCATCCAGGGCAACCCTTGCCACTTGTCCAAGGTTGCCCTGGATGGGTTTGGGAAGGTTGCCCCATTTGGGCAACCCATTAGGCAGCCCAAATTGTGCCAGGCCACTCCCAATCAGCATGGGCACTAATTGGGGTCGATATTGGCAAGATTTGATTGCCAATATCGATCCCACCTACTTTTTGGTAGGTGGGTTTGGGGGTCGTCCCTGCCTGGGATGGTCATATGTGACCATCCCAGGCAAGAGCGGCCACAAATCCTAACCCTAATCATGACCATCCCTGGTAGGGACGGTCACAAACCAGGGCCTCTAAGGCTCCCAAAACTGGTGGAGACCTTCCCAAAACTATCCTAGGATGCCTTCTGACCCTAGAAACTGCCCCTGGTGAGGTCATATGATGTCGATAGGATGATGCATTTGGTGCACTGGTAGTCCTATCCGATTTACCTAATTTTGGTGTCTACAAAAAGTTATGCTCAAAGGACCCTCTTGAAGTCACCCGGTAACCTCTGTCGCTAAGGAGGGATTCTGAGGGTAAGATAGCACAATAAAATGATGGGAAATCTCAACAGAACTCCATTGCATATCCTATAACTCTTCTATATATTTTTGTGTGGGTATTGAATCCATTTTATATCCTAAAGGGTTTTATGTGCAAAAAGGCATGCAAGGGCATGCATGGCAGGAGGCGCCATTTGTCAAAATGGAGGCATGCATTGGATGTGGAAGAGAATATTTATTTTTGACCTCCATTATGAGGTATGTCATAAGGATGTAGTGCCCTCTAACCCAAATGCTTCAATAGGTGGGGTAAATGGCAGTTTTTGGATGCCATTTGTCCCAATTTTGACTTTTTTTGGGTCAAACTTGCTCACTATCCCACCCTGGGACGATGGCTGACCACCGTCCCAGGGTGGGATTGTGGGAATCATCCACTATCCCAAGGTGGTACGGTGGTGAATTTTGGGCCAAAACCTCCCAAAATTGGGCCAGAAGCCTCCAAAACCTCTTTCGGAGTAGCTAGAACCACTATGAGCCTTTTAAGTGCTACCCAAGGGGCCATATGATGTCAATTTGATCATTGCTTGTGGATGCTTAATCGGTTTTACCATATTTTAGTGCCTATAGATGCCCCTTTTTGAGATGTGTTGTGTGCAGCATAGCACTAAGCAAAAATAGATGACTAAAATTGTTGAATGATTAAGGTTACTTGATAACCTAACCAACTTTAGATGCCCCAATCATGGAAAGGGCGTGCGTTCCTGAGTCCTTGTTTTTGAATCGCTAAATGAGTGTGCCTAGGCTTAAACATTGATCATCATGAAGGGACAGGGCCCATGACTTCATGATGCCAGTAATGTCAAATTTTATGATATGATATTGTGTGCTTGTTTGCTACCCCAAGCAGGGGCATGATTGTCTTTCTCAAAGATTTTTTGAACAAACGTAATTTGCATAATTGAGTGTGTGCTTACTGATTTGGACTGAGTATGACTACCCCCTAAAGTGATGAGTTGATAAGGGAATGACCAGTGAGAAAAGTGATGAGTCACTTGACCCAATTGACTTGTATTATGCTTACCTTCAGTTTTGCCTCTTAAAAAATAGGGCAATTTGAAAAGGATTTTGGTGACTTTGTTGAGTTTTCGTGGAGGAAAGGAGCTAAAAACTACATGCCCGAGGGCTGGTATGGCCACAATGGCCTTCTTAGGGCATGAATAAACAAATTTTCCATCCCTCCTAGGATCATCATGGTTGCATTTTGATCCATGTGAAATTTGGACCCAATTTGAGCTGTTTTGGTGCAATTTTGGACCTATTTTGGGTCATTTTGGGATGTTTTGGCCTATTTTTGCTACCACTGTCCTAGGGTGGGACAAGGGCATGTTCTACCACTGTCTTAGAGTGGTACATATGGTAAAAAATGCACTCATCCCACCTTGGTATGGTGGTGACCCCTGTATATCTATATAAACACAAAATATGAGGGTTAGGCTCATTTATGCATTATTCTTTTTGCAGTTTTGAGGGGTGAAGAGTAGGAGAGTGATTCTGAGTAGCATAGCACTATCAAATTCATCCCACAGTAACCATTATCTAGTAGGTATACTCAACCAATGGATGATCTGGTGTGAGACGGGTATGCCAAGTCTTTCTTATTGCATTTTCCTAGTTCTGTTGGTTCTCTTTTAGGACGAGATCACCAACCTGAAAGTCTCTAATATGGATTTTCATATTATAGGCTCTTTTGAGCTGCTCTTGATACACACATAGATGCTCAAGAACATTAATGTGACGTTCATACAACAATGTAAGTTGATCTAGACGAGCTTGTCATGCAGTATCATCATCGATAAATTCTTGTATGCATATGTGCAGCGATGGGATTTCCAGCTCTAGAGGCATGACTACCTCAGTGCCATACACTAGTGAAAATGGGGTTGCCCCAGTGGGTGTCTGAATGCTAGTGTGGTAAGCCCATAAGGCAAGTGACATTTGCATGTGCCAATCGGTATGATTCTCTTTGACTATTTTCTTCAATATGGCAATTAATGTCTTGTTTGATGCTTATGTTTGCCCATTTGCTTGCGGATAATAGGATGTTGAAAAGTTGTGTTGGATATTATATTTTGCTATCAAAGCAGGAACATATTTATTCTTGAATAATGTCTCATTATCCAAAATTATCTTGTATGGAATACCAAAATGAAAAATTATATTATACAATATGAACTCCCATATACGGGGTCCTATCGTAGTGGTAAGGGGGATTGCTTCCACCCACTTTGTAAAATACTCGATAGTCATAATGATAAATGTGTGATATCCTAAGGATGTAGGGGAGATTTTATTGATTAAATCCAATCCCCATTATGAAAATGACCAAGTCGATTGGATCGGTTGCAAGGCCTGAGAGGTTACATGTGTCAAGTTAGCATGGTGTTGACATTTCATGCACTTCCTCACATATGTGCAACAATTTCGCTCTAAAGTTGGCCAATAATAGCCCATGTAGAGAATGCACTTTGTTATGGCCATGCCACTGAAATGGCCACCACAAGTACCATCGTGTGCTTGGGCCATTTCCCAAGTCAATTCTTGATACTCTAAGCAACGAAGGAGGATTCCTTCATAGCTCCGATGGTATAGGATGTCTCCTAACAAGACAAACTTTGTTGCCTTCCGTTTAAATGTTCTTTTGGTAGCATGCAATAATCCAGGAGGGATATTACCCAGTTTTAGGTACTCTCTAATCTGCGTGGACCAGTCTTGTTGTGTGGAAGCCTCGATTGCATGAATTTCCTGTCCCTCATGAAGTTCATACTGAGTAAATGTTTAATGGGAAAGAACTTGTAAGAATAGCACTGTGCTACTCTCAAAAGGGGTTTGGGAAAACAAAGTCCCCCAAGTGACATGATTCAAGCACTGGTGAATGTGTGAGAATATTTCTTGATGAGGTTCTATTTGAATCAAGTGGACTTCTAGCGTGACTTGAGTGCTCTCACACTCAACCGTTGATTGCGATAGCATATTGACTTGAATGGTTGTCATCTTGTTTGTGGGATCTCGCGGGATCAAGGACCCTAAGGAGGTCATTGTATCTACAAAATGATTATACAATCGAGGGAGTGCCTCGATGTCATACCATTCAAACTTTACCAAGAGTTTATCCACAAGGGCTTTTTAGGCTTGGAAAATTGGGCACTTGCACTGGTATATTCCCTTGACCTGGTTCACTATAAGCAAGGAGTTGCCAAAGATATTGAGTTTGTTTATTTTCATGGTGATATTCGTTTGAAGACCTATAAGCAAGGCTTTGTACTTGGCATTGTTATTGGTAAATGAGAAATTGATTTTATATGATAGGGGTATGGTAGCCCCATGTGATGTGAAAAACACAATCCTTGCACCACCCCCTTGCTCGCATTTGGAGCCATCAAAGAAAAGAGTCATATCCGCCTATGACTCAGGCTCGTCAGAATCAGACAATTCTCATATTTGGAAGACTCCATCATCGGGAAGCTCCATGCTAAGAGGCTAATCATCCTAGAGAGGAGCCTCTGCAAGTTGATCAGCAATGACCTGGCCCTTGATTGACTTTTGTCCAATGAATTCCAAGTCAAATTCTATCAACAACATGATCCATTTTGTCGTGTGACTACTATGATAAGTATGACTCATCATGTATCGCAATGGATTCTCTTTAGATACAACATATGTAGTGTGGCTAAGCATATAGTGGTGTAGCTTCTTGGTAGCAAAAACCATCGCTAAATATAACTTTTCAACATATGCGTACTTGATCTCATAGCTCACCAGGGTGCAACTGAGATAGTATGTGGCATGTTCCTTGTGCAATTCATTATTTTGGGCTAACATGGCACCCAATGCAGTATTAGTAGCTGAGATATAGGTGGAGCTAACACTAGTGGTGAAGCCAAGTATTGTTTAATTGCGTCAAATGCATCCTGATACTCATCATCCCAGTGGAATGCAACCCCCTTGTGCAAGATTTTTTTCATGGGTCGACACTTGTCTGAAAATTGTGCTATAAAGCGTTTAATTGATGCAATCATCCCCTACAAGCTACAAAGTTGCTTGATGGTAGTCTGGGGAGGCATTTCAAGGATTTCCTTGACCTTGTTAGGGTCCACTTCAATGCCTCTTTTGGAAACTATAAATACCAAGAGCTTTCCATATGTGACACCAAAGACGCACTTCTTGGGGTTCAGTCTTACATTGTGTTCAATAAGGTGATCGAGGAATTTGTGCAAGACATCTAGGTGCTCATGATGTAATAAAGATTTAGCCAGTAAGTCGTCCATGTAATCTTCCAAAATTTTGTGCATGTAGTCATCGAATATGTATGTCATGGCACGCTGGTAGATGGCGCCAACATTTTTAAGGCCAAAGGGTATGACCTTGTAACAAAATGTTTCCTAGGGCGTTTTGAATGTCGTTTTGAGCTAGTCTTCAGGGTTGATACGAATCTGATTATACCCAGAGAATCCATCCATGAGGGAGAGCATTTCATGGCCTGTAGTGGCATATACCAGGGCATCGATGCTTGGCAAAGAAAAATCATCCTTAGTACTTGCTTTTTTCATGTCTTAAAAATCAGTGCAAATGCGAATCCTCCCATCAGGCTTCTTGACAGGGACCATGTTGGACAACCATGGTGGATAGTCAATAGAAATGACAACCTTGGCATCCAATAGTTTCTGTAGCTCATCTTTGACCATCAAGTCCACTGTTGGGTGCATCTTTCTCAACTTTGTCTTGATAGGCTTGGCTTTCGGGTCAAGCGTTAGATTGTGGGTGACTAGATTAGGATCTAGTCTCGGCATGTCTTTGTAATACCATGCAAAATCTACCTTCTTCTATGTGAGAAGGGCTATGTAAATCGGCTTTCTCTTTGGGGGATAGGCTTTCCTCTAGCTTGATACATTATGGTTTTTCAGGATCTGATCCGATATCTTTGTCAACCATTGGCTCGATTGACATATGTGACCCCTATTCCAACTGGTGGGGAGTAGGGATCAAATGGATGTCGTCGACTGGATTTAAATCCTTGATTGGAACCTCAGGTTCCATCTCAACATGGAAGACATCAATAGTTGGTGATGATGCCTGGAAATGCCTCAATCATAACATGTTTTGAACACTAAAAAATCCTATAAACTCTTATGTTTAATCTAATATGCTAGTTAAGTTGATTAAATATGTTGTGTATTAACTATTTGCATGATGAATGTATTTGAAGTACTATATTCTGATTTTTACAACTTTTTGTATAAGTTTTATGTTGTTTTGTTGTGACTTGCTAAAATGAGATATTCTTAGATTAATAGCAGCACTTCACTAATCATTTTTTGATGTCTCAAGCATTCATTTTACCTAAATCTGGAAACAGTTCAAGGAAACTGTTACTATGCAGCAAAAACTAGGTTTTCCCATGTAAATTCCAACCAGCTGCCAATGAATGGCAAGGCATGGAATTCACATGTGGAAAGAGATGAAGACCATTGGGATCTGATCCTGAGAAGTAACCCACATGAGAAATGCAGAGGAAATCATTTAAGAAGCCCACATTTTTTCATTTCGAAGTCTCTTCGAAATGAACAGATTTCTTCAGAATGAGAACTATAGTGTCTTCAAAATGAGCAAATCTTCGGAATGAGAATTGTAGTGTCTTCGAAATGAGCGGATCTTCAAAATGAGAACTGTAGCATCTTTGGAATGAGTGAATTTTTAGAATGAGAACTGTAGCATCTTCGAAATGAGCGGATCTTCGAAATGAGAATTGTAGTATCTTCTGAATGAGCCACTTATCTTTGGAATGAAGACAAAATGTACTTTTTGACTTATTGACCAAATTTTGACGCTGGAAAAAGGGAAATAAAGATTGAAAAGGATAAAAGGAAATATCTCAGATCTGACTTTATCGTCCTTACCGACCAAAGTCACCATTTTTGGAAAGATCAAAAGATGATCTTCTTCTAGGATAAAAACCAAGAATTGTTGCAGCATAATAGGATTAGATCTTTTCAGCTTGTTAGTAAATTTTAGGACATCTATAAATAGGCCTCCCATTCAGGTTGAGCTAGAAGAAAAGGAATGGAATAGGTAGAAAGAAGAAAGCAATAGAAAGTAAGAGGAATAGAATAGAGAAATCAGTAATAGGTGATAGTCAGAAAGTGATTGTTACAGTCTTGTAACAGTTTTCAACAGTATTATTGTAATCATGTTTCTGAATCAATAAAAGTATATTGTTTCTATTTTATATTGCCTGTAAATGAGTGTGATTAAGATCTAAAGAGAGAGAAACTCATACCTTCTTCCGGACAAAGAGGTGGCCACTTCCGGACCTAGGAGGAGGACTAACGACAGGTTTTTATTCTGATTTTGTTGCGACGAGAATGAGTTGTAGAACTTGTCCTTTCATTCCTTTGTAAACAACTAATGATATTTGCAATCTTAGTTTATTTTATGTTTTGTGATTAATTATTTGGTTGGAATCCTCACTTTCAGCAAAGCTTTCAATTTAGTGCAGACTTTCATTCCCAAAATTTACTATTTTCTGTAATTTCTTGCATTTTATGTTTTGTTGTCAACTCCTGCACAGAAGATTGACAACCTTCTATTACAGAGCCTTGACAGATTTCATTTCCATATTATAATTATATTTGCATTACTGCAAACATAATTATATTTTCCTTCTACAATTAGAATCAGACTTTCAATTCTACAACTGTTATTTCTGCAACATAATTAGGTCTCATTCTGCAATTGTAATTAGGACTTCATTTCTGTAGTTAATGATTAGTTTTCAATTTTGCAACTTATATTAAGGTTTAATTCATGCAATTTAGAGATAGGAATGTCCTAAAACCCCCCACACAATTGGTTTCACCAATAAAACCTATTGCTCTAGATTGACCTAAGTTATAGCCCTGTTTGCCCCTTCTTCCGTAGATAGCCTTGTACACAGCCCTGGATTGACAAATTCATTGAGAATTAATGATGTGTATAATGACAACGCATCATTTTGGCACCGTTGCTAAGGATATGTGTTGCTAGAAGGTAACAACAGTCCAATAGTTGTTAGTTAGACTAAACTATGAAAATTTAGGATAAATTTTGAATAGAACAGTTGGTTAAAATAACAACTATTGACATATAATTTATGTCATTTAGAGTGAACATGAATGAGTAAGTCTAGAGATGAAAAAGGTAGAATTACCCAAAATGATCCCTAGCTTGTTCCATTAAGGAGATCTTCACGCCTAAGGGGTGAATCACCTGTGTTTGAATTACTAGAAAGATTGAAAGAAAAATCACCAGTCTCACCATCATTAGAACATTTTGAGAAAGGAAAATCACTAGTTTCACCATCACTAAAACATCCTAAGAAAGAAGAATTGTCAGACTCATTATCAATAGAGGGTCTTGGACCTCTTGAGAGAGAAATTTGGATAAGTTTAACTAAGAGACCAGAAACTATGGCAGAGGGAGGCAATGTCCAACATGGCTATGTCCATGATGAAGGAGATGATCAGGATATTCCTCAACCTTCCAGAAAATTTGAATATCCTATCCGTTTGAATCCAACACAAAACTCTCCCATGAAGACTATTTCACCTTCAGTACTTCCAACCTTTTGAGGTGTTGTATCTGAAGATCCTGATCAGTTTTTATTTGAATTCAAGGTAGTGTGTCAAACCTATGATTATGTAAATGACAATCAGAAACTTAAGGTTTTTCCCTCAACACTCAAGGACTCAGCATTACGTTGGTTCATGATTTTAGAGCCAAATTCCATCCGAACTTGGGATCAAATGGAAACTATCTTTTTAGACAAATATCAGGAGTATTATCGTGTAAGGAACAGGAAAGATGAGTTATTCAGGATTAAATAGGAAGATGATGAAATATTAGAAGACTATCTTGATAGGTTCTCCTTTGTTTAAAGGATATGTGGACTTGTAGAACCAGAGTTATACAAAACCATATTTTTGAGAGGATTGCAAGATGAATCCAGAGATGTATTGGATTTGATGGGAAGAGGAGATGTAAATACTCTCAGTAATGAGGAAATTATGGATCTCTGTAGGAATTACTCTCACAACAAGCAAGGAATAAAGAAAAAGAATACAAATGGCACTGATGTGAAGGAACTAATAGAAGAACTTGCAAATTTTAAAACTGGTATTCTAGTGCAATTAAACACAACTTTGGGGGAAATGTCTGCAAAAGAAAAAAACATAGAACCTTTGGCAATTTATTGCCCAAGATGTAGAAATAAACATGCTTTGCGAGAATGTCCTTTGAATAAAACATCTATCTCAGCCATTTGTAGTATCTGTTCAAAAATGCATTCAACTGATCAATGCCACCTCTACCACAACTCAAAACCGTGTTAGAAAATCGGATCGAGGAACTCAACTATATTGGACCAAAACAAGGGGGAAATTTCTCTCAATACCAAAATACCCCTCATTTTCCTACAAATTGGGGGCATAATCCTAGTACTATTCCTTGGGGACAATCAGAACCACCCCAACATCCTTGGAATTATCCTTAATGGACAAATTCCCAAGAATGGCCATAAACAAATTGGAGTAATTCAGCCTGGAATCAAAATCAAAATAATCTATCTTGGAATCAAAGCAACCCATCATGGAGTCAAAACAATCCACCCTGGAATCAAAATCAAACTAATCCACATTGGATGTAAAATCAACCACAATGGAATCAACAATACCAGTCCTATCCAAGACAGCAAATAAATCAAGGTCAGAATCAGCATTTGCTGCCTGCACCTACTCAAAACTTTCAAGACAAACAAAACTAACCACAACAAACACAATAGGTGAAACAACCTCAACTACCAGCTCAATCAGTCACTAATCCAAACAACATGAGACAGGCATCCCCTGTCTATGTGGCTGAAGCTAAAGAAAATATTGAAATTAATGTTATTGATTGTAGTAATATCCAACTTTGTTCAGGAAAACTTGTACCTAAACCCATTTCCAATAAAAGAAAAGAATATAAAGAACAATAACCCTTGGAACCAATTATAGTGGAACCAACAATAGAGAAAGAAGAAGAAAAATAGAACCACGAGGCAGAACAATTACCTTCATCAAGGATAATTCCATATCTTGAAAGATTCAATACAACAGCAAAAAATTTTGAATCAGACCTGGTCAAGGAACTTAAAAATTTAACCATATCATTGCCCTTATTGCAAGTCATTAAGTATATACCAGTGATTAGAAGAGCAGGAAGGAAAAAGAAGGCATTTCCCAAGACTATTCAGGTTGAAGGAAAGATAGTTGATCTCTTATCTGGGAAACTATTACCTCCAAAGTATAGTGACCTAGGTTTTCCCATGTAAATTCCAACCAGCTGCCAATGAATGGCAAGGCATGGAATTCACATGTGGAAAGAGATGAAGACCATTGGGATCTGATCCTGAGAAGTAACCCACATGAGAAATGCAGAGGAAATCATTTAAGGAGCCCACATTTGTTCATTTCGAAGTCTCTTCGAAATGAACAAATATCTTCAGAATGAGAACTATAGTGTCTTCAAAATGAGCGGATCTTCGGAATGAGAACTGTAGTGTCTTCAAAATGAGCGGATCTTCGAAATGAGAACTGTAGCATCTTTGGAATGAGTGAATCTTCAGAATGAGAACTGTAGCATCTTCGAAAAGAGCGGATCTTCGAAATGAGAATTGTAGTATCTTCGAAATGAGCCACTTATCTTCGGAATGAAGACAAAATGTACTTTTTGACTTATTGACCAAATTTTGACACTGGAAAAAGGGAAATAAAGATTGAAAAGGATAAAAGGAAATATCTCAGATCTGACTTTGCCGTCCTTACCGACCAAAGTCACCATTTTTGGAAAGATCAAAAGATGATCTTCTTCTAGGATAAATACCAAGAATTGCTGCAGCATAATAGGATTAGATCTTTTCATCTTGTTAGTAAATTTTAGGACATCTATAAATAGGCCTCCCATTCAGGTTGAGCTAGAAGAAAAGGAATGGAAGAGGTAGAAAGAAGAAAGCAATAGAAAGTAAGAGGAATAGAATAGAGAAATCAGTAATAGATGATAGTCAAAAAATGATTGTTACAGTCTTGTAACAGTTTTTAGCAGTATTATTGTAATCATGTTTCTGAATCAATAAAAGTATATTGTTTCTATTTTATATTGCCTATAAATGAGTGTGATTAAGATCTAAAGAGAGAGAAACTCATACCTTCTTCCGGACAAAGAGGTCGGCCACTTCCAGGACCTAGGAGGAGGACTAACAGCAGGTTTTTATTCTGATTTTGTTGCAGCAGAATGAGTTGTAGAACTTGTCCTTTCATTCCTTTGTAAACAACTAATGATATTTGCAATCTTAGTTTATTTTATGTTTTTTGATTAATGATTTGGTTGGAATCCTCACTTTCAGCAAAGCTTTCAATTTAGTGCAGACTTTCATTCCCAAAATTTACAGTTTTCTATAATTTTCTGCATTTTATGTTTTGTTGTCAACTCCTGCATAGAAGATTGACAACCTTCTGTTACAGAGCCTTGACAGATTTCATTTCCATATTAGAATTATATTTGCATTACTGCAAACATAATTATATTTTCCTTCTACAATTAGAATCAGACTTTCAATTCTACAACTGTTATTTCTGCAACATAATTAGGTCTCATTCTGCAATTGTAATTAGGACTTCATTTCTGTAGTTAATGATTAGTTTTCAATTTTGCAACTTAGATTAAGGTTTAATTCATGCAATTTAGAGATAGGAATGTCCTAAAACCCCCACACAATCGGTTTCACCAATAAAACCTGTTGCTCTAGATTGACGTAAGTTATAGCCCTGTTTGCCCCTTCTTTCGTAGATAGCCTTGTACACAGCCTTGGATTGACAAATTCATTGAGAATTAATGATGTGTATAACGACAATGCATCATTTTGGCATCGTTTCTAAGGATATGTGTTGCTAGAAGGTAACAACAGTCCAATAGTTGTTAGTTAGACTGAACTGTGAAAATTTAGGATAAAATTTGAATAGAACAGTTGGTTAAAATAACAACTATTGACATATAATTTATGTCATTTAGAGTGAACATGAATGAGTAAGTCTAGAGATGAAAAAGGTAGAATTACCCAAAAGGATCCCTAGCTTGTTCCATTAAGGAGATCTTCACGCCTAAGGGGTGAATCACCTGTGTTTGAATTACCAGAAAGATTGAAAGAAAAATCACTAGTCTCACCATCATTAGAACATTCTGAGAAAGGAAAATAACCAGTTTCACCATCACTAAAACATCTTGAGAAAGAAGAATCGTCAAACTCATTATCAATAGAGGGTCTTGGACCTCTTCAGAGAGAAATTTGGATAAGTTTAACTAAGAGACCAGAAACTATGGTAGAGGGATGCAAATGGCCAACATGGCTATGTCCATGATGAAGGAGATGATCAGGATATTTCTCAACCTTCCAGAACATTTGAATATCCTATCCATTTGAATCCAACACAAAACTCTCCCATGAAGACTATTTCACCTTCAGTACTTCCAACCTTCTGAGGTGTTGTATCTGAAGATCCTGATCAGTTTTTATTTGAATTCAAGGTAGTGTGTCAAACCTATGATTATGTAAATGACAATCAAAAACTTAAGGTTTTTTCCTCAACACTCAAGGACTCATCATTACGTTGGTTCATGATTTTAGAGCCAAATTCCATCTGAACTTGGGATCAAATGGAAACTGTCTTTTTAGACAAATATCAGGAGTATTATCATGTAAGGAACAGGAAAGATGAGTTATTCAGGATTAAACAGGAAGATGATGAAACATTAGAAGACTATCTTGATAGGTTCTCCTTTGTTTAAAGGATATGTGGACTTGTAGAACCAGAGTTATACAAAACCTTATTTTTGAGAGGATTGCAAGATGAATCCAGAGATGTATTGGATTTGATGGGAAGAGGAGATGTAAATACTCTCAATAATGAGGAAATTATGGATCTCTGTAGGAATTACTCTCACAACAAGCAAGGAAGAAAGAAAAAGAATACAAATGGCACTGATGTGAAGGAACTAATAGAAGAACTTGCAAATTTTAAAACTGATATTCTAGTGCAATTAAACACAACTTTGGGGGAAATGTCTGCAAAAGAAAAAAACACATAACCTTTGGCAATTTATTGCCCAAGATGTAGAAATAAACATGCTTTGCAGGAATGTCCTTTGAATAAAACATCTATCTCAACCATTTGTAGTATCTGTTCAAAAAGGCATTCAACTGATCAATGCCACCTGCTACCACAACTCAAAACCGTGTTAGAAAATCAGACTGAGGAACTCAACTATATTGGACCAAAACAAGGGGGAAATTTCTCTCAATAATAAAATACCCCTCATTTTCCTACAAATTGGGGGCATAATCCTGGTACTATTCCTTGGGGACAATCAGAACCACCCCAACATCCTTGGAATTATCCTTAATGGACAAATTCCCAAGAATGGCCATAAACAAATTGGAGTAATTCAGCCTGGAATCAGAATCAAAATAATCTATCTTGGAATCAAATCAACCCATCATGGAGTCAAAACAATCCACCCTGGAATCAAAATCAAACTAATCCACATTGGATGCAAAATCAACCACAATGGAATCAACAATACCAGTCCTATCCAAGACAGCAAAGAAATCAAGGTCAGAATCAGCATTTGCTGCCTACACCTACTCAAAACTTTCAAGACAAACAAAACCAACCACAACAAACACAATAGGTGAAACAACCTCAACCGCCGACTCAATCAGTCACTAATCCAAACAACATGAGACAGGCATCCCCTGTCTATGTGGTGCAAGTCGAAGAAAATATTGAAATCAATGTTATTGATTGTAGTAATATCCAACTTTGTTCAGGAAAACTTGTACCTAAACCCATTTCCAATAAAAGAAAAGAATATAAAGAACAATAACCCTTGGAACCAATTATAATGGAACCAACAATAGAGAAAGAAGAAGAAAAATAGAACCACAGGCAGAACAATTACCTTCATCAAGGATAATTCCATATCTTGAAAGATTCAATACAACAGCAAAAAATTCTGAATCAGACCTGGTCAAGGAACTTAAAAAGTTAACCATATCATTGCCCTTATTGCAAGTCATTAAGTATATACCAGTGATTAAAAGTATTGTTCGAGATTTGTGCATTAGAAGAGCAGGAAGGAAAAAGAAGGCATTTCCCAAGACTATTCAGGTTGAAGGAAAGATAGTTGATCTCTTATCTGGGAAACTATTACCTCCAAAGTATAGTGACCTAGGTTTTCCCATGTAAATTCCAACCAGTTGCCAATGAATGGCAAGGCATGGAATTCACATATGGAAAGAGATGAAGACCATTGGGATCTGATCCTGAGAAGTAACCCACATGAGAAATGCAGAGGAAATCATTTAAGGAGCCCACATTTGTTCATTTTGAAGTCTCTTCAAAATGAACAGATATCTTCGGAATGAGAACTATAGTGTCTTCAAAATGAGCGGATCTTCGGAATGAGAATTGTAGTGTCTTCGAAATGAGCGGATCTTCGAAATGAGAACTGTAGCATCTTTGGAATGAGTGAATCTTTAGAATGAGAACTGTAGCATCTTCGAAATGAGTGGATCTTCAAAATGAGAATTGTAGTATCTTCGGAATGAGCCACTTATCTTCGGAATGAAGACAAAATGTACTGTTTGACTTATTGACCAAATTTTGACGCTGGAAAAATGGAAATAAAGATTGAAAAGGATAAAAGGAAATATCTCAGATCTGACCTTGCCATCCTTACCGACCAAAGTCACCATTTTTGGAAATATCAAAAGATGATCTTCTTCTAGGATAAAAACCAAGAATTGTTGCAACATAATAGGATTAGATCTTTTCAGCTTGTTAGTAAATTTTAGGACATCTATAAATAAGGCTCCCATTCAGGTTGAGCAAGAATAAAAGGAATGGAAGAGGTAGAAATAAGAAAGCAATAGAAAGTAAGAGGAATAGAATAGAGAAATCAGTAATAGGTGATAGTCAGAAAGTGATTGTTACAGTCCTGTAACAGTTTTCAGTAGTATTCTTGTAATCATGTTTCTGAATCAATAAAAGTATATTGTTTCTATTTTATATTGCCTGTAAATGAGTGTGATTAAGATCTAAAGAGAGAGAAACTCATACCTTCTTCTGGACAAAGAGGCTGGCCACTTCCAGACCTAGGAGGAGGACTAACAGCAGGTTTTTATTCTGATTTTGTTGCAACAGAATGAGTTGTAGAACTTGTCCTTTCATTTGTTTGTAAACAACTAATGATATTTGCAATCTTAGTTTATTTTATGTTTTGTGATTAATGATTTGGTTGGAATCCTCACTTTCAGTAAAGCTTTCAATTTAGTGCAGACTTTCATTCCCAAAATTTACTGTTTTCTGTAATTTCCTACATTTTATGTTTTGTTGTCAACTCCTGCACAGAAGATTGACAACCTTCTGTTATAGAGCCTTGACAGATTTCATTTCCATATTAGAATTATATTTGCATTACTGCAAACATAATTATATTTTCCTTCTACAATTAGAATCAGAATTTCAATTCTACAACTGTTATTTCTGCAACATAATTAGGTCTCATTCTGCAATTGTAATTAGGACTTCATTTCTGTAGTTAATGATTAGTTTTCAATTTTGCAACTTAGATTAAGATTTAATTCATGCAATTTAGAGATAGGAATGTCCTAAAACCCCCCACACAATCGGTTTCACCAATAAAACATGTTGCTCTAGATTGACCTAAGTTATAGCCCTGTTTGCCCCTTCTTTTGTAGATAGCCTTGTACACAGCCCTGGATTGACAAATTCATTGAGAATTAATGATGTGTATAATGACAACGCATCATTTTGGCACCGTTGCTAAGGATATGTGTTGCTAGAAGGTAACAACAGTCCAATAGTTGTTAGTTAGACTGAACTATGAAAATTTAGGATAAAATTTGAATAGAATAGTTGGTTAAAATAACAACTATTGACATATAATTTATGTCATTTAGAGTGAACATGAATGAGTAAGTCTAGAGATGAAAAAGGTAGAATTACCCAAAAGGACCCCTAGCTTGTTCCATTAAGGAGATCTTCACACCTAAGGGGTGAATCACCTGTGTTTGAATTACCAAAAATATTGAAAGAAAAATCACCAGTCTCACCATCATTAGAACATTCTGAGAAAGGAAAATCACCAGTTTCACCATCACTAAAATATCTTGAGAAAGAAGAATCGTCAGACTCGTTATCAATAGAGGGTCTTGGACCTCTTTAGAGAGAAATTTGGATAAGTTTAACTAAGAGACCAGAAACTATGGCAGAGGGAGGCAATGGCCAACATGGCTATGTCCATGATGAAGGAGATGATCAGGATATTCCTCAAACTTCCAGAACATTTGAATATCCTATCCATTTGAATCCAACACAAAACTCTCCCATGAAGACTATTTCACCTTCGGTACTTCCAACCTTCTGAGGTGTTGTATCTGAAGATCCTAATCAGTTTTTATTTGAATTCAAGGTAGTGTGTCAAACCTATGATTATGTAAATGACAATCAGAAAATTAAGGTTTTTCCCTCAAAACTCAAGGACTCAGCATTACGTTGGTTCATGATTTTAGAGCCAAATTCCATCCGAACTTGGGATCAAATGGAAATTGTCTTTTTAGACAAATATTAGGAGTATTATCGTGTAAGGAACAGGAAATATGAGTTATTCAGGATTAAACAGGAAGATGATGAAACATTATAAGACTATATTGATAGGTTCTCCTTTGTTTAAAGGATATGTGGACTTGTAGAACCAGAGTTATACAAAACCTTATTTTTGAGAGGATTGCAAGACGAATCCAGAGATGTATTGGATTTGATGGGAAGAGGAGATGTAAATACTCTCAGTAATGAGGAAATTATGGATCTCTGTAGGAATTACTCTCACAACAAGCAAGGAAGAAATAAAAAAAATAAAAATGGCATTGATGTGAAGGAACTAATAGAAGAACTTGCAAATTTTAAAACTAATATTCTAGTGCAATTAAACACAACTTTGGGGGAAATGTCTGCAAAAGAAAAAAACATAGAACCTTTGGCAATTTATTGCCCAAGATGTAGAAATAAACATGCTTTGCAGGAATGTCCTTTGAATAAAACATCTATCTCAGCCATTTGTAGTATCTGTTCAAAAATGCATTCAACAGATCAATGCCACCTGCTACCACAACTCAAAACTGTGTTAGAAAATTAGACTGAGGAACTCAACTATATTGGACCAAAACAAGGGGGAAATTTCTCTCAATACCAAAATACCCCTCATTTTCCTACAAATTGGGGGCATAATCCTGGTACTATTCCTTGGGGACAATCAGAACCACCCCAACATCCTTGGAATTATCCTTAATGGACAAATTCCCAAGAATGGCCATAAACAAATTGGAGTAATTTAGCCTGGAATCAGAATCAAAATAATCTATCTTGGAATCAAAGCAACCCATCATGGAGTCAAAACAATCCACCCTGGAATCAAAATAAAACTAATCCACATTGGATGCAAAATCAACCATAGTGGAATCAACAATACCAGTCCTATCCAAGACAGCAAAGAAATCAAGGTCAGAATCAGCATTTGCTGCCTACACCTACTCAAAACTTTCAAGACAAACAAAACCAACCACAACAAACACAATAGGTGAAACAACCTCAACTACCAACTCAATCAGTCACTAATCCAAACAACATGAGACAGGCATCCCCTGTCTATGTGGCTGAAGCTGAAGAAAATATTGAAATCAATGTTATTGATTGTAGTAATATCCAACTTTGTTCAGGAAAACTTGTACCTAAACCCATTTCCAATAAAAGAAAATAATATAAAGAACAATAACCCTTGGAACCAATTATAGTGGAACCAAAAATAGAGAAAGAAGAAGAAAAATAGAACCACAGGCAGAACAATTACCTTCATCAAGGATAATTCCATATCTTGAAAGATTCAATACAACAGTAAAAAATTCTGAATCAGACCTGGTCAAGGAACTTAAAAAGTTAACCATATCATTGCCCTTATTGCAAGTCATTAAGTATATACCAGTGATTAAAAGTATTGTTTGAGATTTGTGCATTAGAAGAGCAGGAAGGAAAAAGAAGGCATTTCCCAAGACTATTCAGGTTGAAGGAAAGATAGTTGATCTCTTATCTGGGAAACTATTACCTCCAAAGTATAGTGACCTAGGTTTTCCCATGTAAATTCCAACCGTTGCCAATGAATGGCAAGGCATGGAATTCACATGTGGAAAGAGATGAAGACCATTGGGATCTGATCCTGAGAAGTAACCCACATGAGAAATGCAGAGGAAATCATTTAAGGAGCCCACATTTGTTCATTTCGAAGTCTCTTCGGAATGAACAGATATCTTCGGAATGAGAAAACACAGTGTCTTCGAAATGAGCGGATCTTCGGAATGAGAACTGTAGTGTCTTCGAAATGAGCGGATCTTCAGAATGAGAACTGTAGTGTCTTCGGAATGAGTGGATCTTCAGAATGAGAACTGTAGCATCTTCGAAATGAGCGGATCTTCGGAATGAGAATTGCAGTATCTTCGAAATGAGCCACTTATCTTCGAAATGAAAACAGAATGTGCTTTTTGACTTATTGACCGAATTTTGACGCTGGAAAAAGGGAAATAAAGATTGAAAAGGATAAAGGGAAATATCTCAGATCTGACTTTGCCATCCTTGCCGACCAAAGTCACCATTTGTGGAAAGATCAAAAGATGATCTTCTTCTAGGATAAAAACCAGGAATTGTTGCAGCATAATAGGATTAGATCTTTTCAGCTTGTTAGTAAATCTTAGGACATCTATAAATAGGGCTCCCATTCAGGTTGAGCTAGAGAAGGATGGAAGAGGTAGAAGGAAGAAAGTAGTAGAGAGTAAGGGGAATAGAATAGAGAAATCAGTAATAGGTGATAGTCGAAAAGTGACTGTTACAGTCCTGTAACAATTTTCAATGACATTATTGTAATCATGTTTCTGAATCAATAAAAGTATATTGTTTCTATTTCATATTGCTTGTAAATGAGTGTGATTAAGATCTAAAGAGAGAGAGACTCATACCTTCTTCTGGACAAAGAGGCTGGCCACTTCCAGACCTAGGAGGAGGACTAACAACAAGTTTTTATTCTGATTTTGCTACAGCAGAATGAGTTGTAGAACTTGTCCTTTCATTCCTTTGTAAACAACTAATGATATTTGCAATCTTAGTTTATTTTATGTTTTGTGATTAATTATTTGGTTGTAATCCCCACTTTCAGCAAAGCTTTCAATTTAGTGCAGACTTTCATTCCCAAAATTTACTGTTTTTTGTAATTTCCTGCATTTTATGTTTTTTTGTCAACCCCTGCACAGAAGATTGACAACCTTCTGTTACAGAGCCTTGACAGTTTTCATTTCCATGTTAGAATTAGATTTTCATTACTGCAAAAGTAATTAGATTTTCCTTCTGCAATTAGAATCAGACTTTCAATTCTACAACTGTTATTTCTGCAACATAATTAGGTCTCATTCTGCAATTGTAATTAGGACTTCATTTCTGTAGTTAATGATTAGTTTCCAATTCTGCAACTTAGATTAAGGTTTAATTCATGCAATTTAGAGATAGGAATGTCCTAAAACCCCCCACACAATCGGTTTCACCAATAAAACCTGTTGCTCTAGATTGACCTAAGTTATAGCCCTGTTTGCCCCTTCTTTCGTAGATAGCCTTGTACACAACCCTGGATTGACAAATTCATTGAGAATTAATGATGTGTATAATGACAACGCATCATTTTGGCACCGTTGCTGGGGATACGTGTTGCTAGAAGGTAACAACAGTCCAATAGTTGTTAGTTAGACTGAACTATGAAAATTTAGGATAAAATTTGAATAGAACAGTTGGTTAAAATAACAACTATTGACATATAATTTATGTCATTTAGAGTGAACATGAATGAGTAAGTCTAGGGATGAAAAAGGTAGAATTACCCAAAAGGATCCCTGGCTTGTTCCATTAAGGAGATCTTCATGCCTAAGGGGTGAATCACCTGTGTTTGAATTACCAAAAATATTGAAAGAAAAATCACCAGTCTCACCATCATTAGAACATTCTGAGAAAGGAAAATCACCAGTTTCACCATCACTAGAACATCCTGAGAAAGAAGAATCGTCAGACTCATTATCAACAGAGGGTCTTGGACCTCTTGAGAGAGAAATTTGGATAAGTTTAACTAAGAAACCAGAAACTATGGCAGAGGGAGGCAATGGCCAACATGGCTATGTCCATGATGAAGGAGATGATCAGGATATTCCTCAACCTTCCAGAACATTTGAATATCCTATCCGTTTGAATCCAACACAAAACTCTCCCATGAAGACTATTTCACCTTCAATACTTCCAACCTTTCGAGGTGTTGTATCTGAAGATCCTGATCAGTTTTTATTTGAATTCAAGGTAGTGTGTCAAACCTATGATTATGTAAATGACAATCAAAAACTTAAGGTTTTTCCCTCAACACTCAAGGACTCAACATTACGCTGGTTCATGAGTTTAGAGCCAAATTCCATCCGAACTTGGGATCAAATGGAAACTGTGTTTTTAGACAAATATCAGGAGTATTGTCGTGTAAGGAACAGGAAAGATGAGTTATTCAGGATTAAACAGGAAGATGATGAAACATTAGAAGACTATCTTGATAGGTTCTCCTTTGTTCAAAGGAGATGTGGACTTGTAGAACCAGAGTTATACAAAACCATATTTTTGAGAGGATTGCAAGATGAATCCAGAGATGTATTGGATTTGATGGGAAGAGGAGATGTAAATACTCTCAGTAATGAGGAAATTATGGATCTCTGTAGGAATTACTCTCACAATAAGCAAGGAAGAAAGAAAAAAAATACAAATGGCACTGATGTGAAGGAACTAATAGAAGAACTTGCAAATTTTAAAACTGATATTCTAGTGCAATTAAACACAACTTTGGGGGAAATGTCTGCAAAAGCAAAAAACATAGAACCTTTGGCAATTTATTGCCCAAGATGTAGAAATAAACATGCTTTGCAGGAATGTCCTTTGAATAAAACATCTATCTCAACCATTTGTAGTATCTGTTCAAAAAGGCATTCAACTGATCAATGCCACCTGCTACCACAACTCAAAACTGTGTTAGAAAATCAGACTGAGGAACTCAACTATATTGGACCAAAACAAGGGGGAAATTTCTCTCAATACCAAAATCCCCCTCATTTTCCTACAAATTGGGGGCATAATCCTGGTACTATGCCTTGGGGACAATCAGAACCACCCCAACGTCCTTGGAATTATCCTCAATGGACAAATTCCCAAGAATGGCCACAAACAAATTGGAGTAATTCAGCCTGGAATCAGAATCAAAACAACCCATCATGGAATCAAAACAACCCATCATGGAGTCAAAACAATCCACCCTGGAATCAGAATCAGACTAATCCACATTGGATGCAAAATCAACCACAGTGGAATCAACAATACCAGTCCTATCCAAGACAACAAAGAAATCAAGGTCAAAATCAGCATTTGTTGCCTGCACCTACTCAAAACTTTCAAGAAAAATAGAACCAACCACAACAAACACAACAGGTGAAACAACCTCAACTTCCAGCTCAATCAGTCACTAATCCAAACAACATGAGACAGGCATCCCCTGTCTATGTGGCTGAAGCTGAAGAAAATATTGAAATCAATGTTATTGATTGTAGTAACATCCAACTTCGTTCAGGAAAAGTTGTACCTGAACCCATTTCCAATAAAAGCAAAGAAAATGAAGAACAAGAACCCTTGGAACCAATTATAGTGGAACCAACAATAGAGAAAGAAGAAGAAAAAATAGAACCACAGGCAGAACAATTACCTTCATCAAGGATAATTCCATATCCTGAAAGATTCAATACCACAGACAGAAAATTTTGAATCAGACCTGGTCAAGGAACTTAAAAAGTTAACTATATCATTGCCCTTATTGCAAGCCATTAAGGATATACCAGTGATTAAAAGTACTATCCGATATTTGTGCATTAGAAGAGTAGGAAGGAAAAAGAAGGCATTTCCCAAGACTATTCAAGTTGAAGGAAAGATAGTTGATCTCTTATCTGGGAAACTATTACCTCCAAAGTATAGTGACCCAGGAAGTCCAGTTATCATAGTTACTATAGGTTCAGTACCAATATCAAATGTCTTAGTAGATCTAGGAGCTGCAATAAATGTCATGACCAAGGATATAATGAAACAATTACAGCTCAAGCATCTCAGCCCCACATTTACAGTTTTAGAAATGGCTGATAGGTCAGTTGCAAAACCTGAAGGTATCATTGAAGATGTTCCTATAGAAGTTTCATCTTGGGAATTCCCTGCAGATTTTTTGGTTTTACAACCAAGAAATTCAACACATGGATATCCCATCATTTTGGGAAGACCTTGGCTTGCAATTGCAGCAGCCTTCATAGACTGCAGATCTGGAAAAATGACTATTTCAAATGGTATTGATCTAAAACAGATATCTCTGTATCCTCCTGCAAGACCCTCCAGCAATTTCTCAGGTCAGTTATGGTTTCCTGATTCAGATGAAGAATCAGAGGAGGTTATTTCCACACTAGCCACCTTGGTAGTAAGGGAACACACAGAAGACCTCCATGACACAGAAAACTCAGAAAATGAAACTATCCTAATGAATGTTCTGCATGAACAAGGGTTAGAAGAAGAAGCAATAAATATCCAAGCAATTGTTAAGGAATGAGGAGAACCAAAATTCTGAAGGTGAACCATCCGTACTATCACAGGAAAACTCTGTTTCACTACCACATGGGTGGCACCATCACTTGATTTTTCCTTCTCACCGTTCCATACAGGATATGCTTCCATCAAAAAATAATGAAACAAAAATTTCTTACTTTCTCCCATCTCAGCAGTGTCCTCTTAACTCCCTAATCACCAGGTATGAAGAAGTGAGTTCAGTCCTTCCAAATACAAAACAAATAGAAGTCCAGCCAGGAAAATTTTTAAACATTTACAGCTGGCTTACTAGGGAAGAGGAAGACAAATTGATAGTTGTCTTGTAGAAGCATGTTCATGCTTTTGCTTGGAACTATAAAGATATGTCAGGAGTTCACCCTGATATATGTACCCACAGAATTTATACTGAAGAAGTCAAGCCAGTAAGACAACTCCAGAGAAGACTGAATCCTGCCCTAAGGGATATTGTAAAGGAAGAAATTGAAAAATTTTGGAGGTAGGATTCATTTACCCAATTTTTGATAGCCAGTGGGTCTCTCCATTGGTTATAGTTCCTAAGAAAAATGGAAAAATGAGAATATGTGTAGACTATAGAGAGCTGAATAAGGTGACATACAAAGATCATTTTCCATTACCTTTCATAGATCAGGTGTTAGATACCCTTGCTTGGAAAAAGATACTTTTGTTTTCTTGATGGATTTAGTGGATATAATCAAATTCAGATTGCACTTGAAGATCAAGAGAAAACAACCTTTACCTGTCCATGGGGAACATTTGCCTATAGGGTTTTACCTTTTGGTTTGTGTAATGCCCCAACAACATTTCAGCGAGCAGTTTTAGCAATATTTTTTGATCTAACTACCAACAGTGTTGAGATATACATGGATGATTTCACAGTGTGCGGACAGACTTTTGACTTTACATTGGAAAACCTTGACAAAGTTTTAGGTCGCTGTGAAACATACCAGTTATCCTTGAATCCAGAAAAATGTTTTATGATGATGAAGGAAGGAATAGTTCTTGGTCATCACATCTCTCCTCAGGGAATCCAAGTTGATCCAAAGAAGGTGGAAATTATCAAGAATCTTCTTCCTCCAAAAACTCAGACTAATGTCAGAAGCTTCCTAGGACATATTGGTTTTTACCGCAGGTTTATTCCCAACTTTAGCACAATAGCCAATCCCATGTTTGCCCTATTGACTAAAGATTCTAAATTTTCCTGGACTGCAAGATGTCAGGAATCATTTGAAGCTCTGAAAGAAAAATTAGTAACTCCACCTGTGTTAAGAGGCCCTAATTGGACATTACCATTTCACATACAGACTGATGCTTCCAATACTGCAATTGGAGCAGCATTAGGACAAATTGACAATGGTGAACACTATGCCATCTACTACATTAGCAAGAATTTGATAGGAGCTGAGAAAAATTATACCACAACTGAAAAAGAATTCTTAGCAGTAATTTATGCCATCAACAAATTTAGGCATTATATCACAGGTTATCAAATATTTATTCACACAGATCACACAACCATTAAATATTTGATGAATAAACCTATGGTAAGTGCAAGAATTATTCGTTGGTTACTATTGCTACAAGAATTTGATATCACTATAATCAACAAACCAGGAAAAGCTAATGTTGTAGCAGATTTCTTGTCCAGACTACAGAACACAGATGAAGGGGAATTAGTTGAAGACACCTTTCTTGATGAAAAACTATTTGCTATATCAGTCCAATCACCTTGGTTTGTAGATATAGCCAATTACTTGGTCACAGGGAAAGTTCCTCCACATTTCACTTCAAAACAGAAGAAACAATTAATCAGACAGAGTTCTTCTTTTGAATGGATCAAGGGTATACTCTTTAAGTGCAGTCCTGACCATGTGTTACGTAGGTGCATCCGAAAGGATGAGGTGTATGATATCCTTAGGGCTTGTCATGATGAACCCTCAGGTGGACACTACTCTATAAAAATCACAATTAGAAAAGTCTTAGGGACAGGATATTATTGGCCATCTCTTCACAAGGATGTGAAAAAGTACATCAGGCATTGTGATGCATGCCAAAGAATGGGGAAACCCACTCATACAAATGAAATGCCACTACAGCCTCAATTGGTTTTAGAGCCATTTGAGAGGTGGGGGCTTGATTTTGTAGGACCTATTGATCCACCTTCTCAAGGAAAGGTGCATATTCTAGTATGCACTGATTACTTGACAAAGTGGGTAGAGGTGCGTGCTTTCAAACATGCTCATGAAGAGAAGGTCGCTGATTTCTTGTATACTCAGATTTTTCAGAGATTTGGAGCTCCTCGGTCTATCACCATAGACCAAGGACCCCAATTTGCATCCAAAGTCATTGAGGTATTTACAGAATTATATGAAATCAAACATAGAAAATCATCACCTTATCACCCACAAGCAAATGGCCAGGTTGAGGTAACAAACAGGGAACTGGAACGAATTTTAACAAAAATAGTAGCTTTTCATAGGAAGAATTGGCTAGATAAATTACCTGAAGCAGTATGGGCTTACAATACTACTTGGAAATCCACTACTGGATTCACACCTTATGAACTAGTCTTTGGTAAAAAGCCCCTCTTACCTATTGAATTTGAGCTACTAACACTACGCACAGCATTGGAAATTGGAATTGAATTGTCATAGGCACAGACAGACAGGATTCTGTAGCTGAATGCATTGGATGAACTTAGGTTGGATGCTCTGCACCAAACTGAAGTAATTCAAGAGCAGAGAAAATTGTGGCATGATAGTCACATTCAGCAGAGGAAAATTCAACAAGGAGATTGGGCTTTACTGTTTGATTCTCGCTATGAAGACTTCCCTAGAAAGTTGAGAACTAGATGGCTTGGACCTTACCGGATTGAGGAGGTATTTGACAATGGAGTAGTCCGTTTATCTCCTATTGATGGGTCACAGAGAAAGTTGGTAGTGAATGGACATCGCCTCAGGGTGTACCATACACCTCCGACTAAAGAGGAATTCTTGCAACAGCTTGACAGTTTGGATACACAACAGGTGGAAGAAATTTCCTCTTCCACTTCAAAACAATCAGCATGATCATGGATTTCAAGAAAAAATAGAAAAATACAAAAAAATAGAAAAAAACAGAAAACAAAAAGATGAATAAATTCTGATTATGAATTCCTTCATGGGCATGATTTCAGGGAAATCATGAAATTCCTTCATGGGCATAGTCAGAATCAAGAAAAAAAAGAGAAAAGGAGAGGTAAAAAAAAAAAAAAGAAAAATGAATAACTCAGCAGTGAAAACCTTTTTCAAGGCACTATTGGGTTGGTATGCATGAAAACCAGTTTTTTGGCATGCATAACCTTGAAAATTTTTGAACCATCATTGTACAAATTCACCAACTGCACTTGTTTTGAAATGTTGCAGAAATTCTCAGTAGAACATCAACAGAAGCAGTCATATTTCAAAAACTTGCATTAACTTGTTTTAATCAGGTATATATTTCTTACATTTCTTCATTGTAAATGATTGGTATATAGTATATAACAATTAACCATTAGCATAAAAGATATCCATAAGAGTTGGCATACTTAAAACATGTTTTGAGAATGGGAATATTGATTTTTGCCTAATCTTCGAAACAAGAATGCCAAAAATAGTACTTGCTATCTTCTTCAGACTAATTGTTGTGCTATCTTCGGAATGATAGCAGATTGTCACACTTCATCTTTGGAATGACAATTTGTCTTCGGAATGAAGCTTTGTCTTCGAAATGAAGCTTTGTCTTCGGAATGAAGCCTTATCTTTAGAATGAAGCTTTGTCTTCAGAATGAAGTTGAAAAAAAAAAAAAAACATACAATAGAAATATCTCCATGGATCTAGAGAAACATAAGAAAAAAACATTTCATTCTGAATATGTGCCTTCTCATTAAGCACCCTTTCATTCTAAAGATGCTTCAAAATTGGCAAAAAGCACAGCAGAAAACATTGGAGATGAGTCACCAGCACAAGAACAGTCCAAGCAGTAGCATGAAATAGATCAAGTAAGTACTCCTATTGATGTCCCTATATTTCAAACTGTTACACCATCAATAGAAGTAGCGAATAAGGGGGTGCAAGTAGAATTACTATCTGATGACAACCCAATAGAAATAGCACATAAGGGGGTGCAAGTAGAATTATTGACAGATGAACAACCAGTGGAAGTGGCAGAAAAAGGGGTTCAGATAGATCTGCTACCTAGAATTCCACTTGTAGTCAGACCACCTAATACTGTGTCTTTAGAACAATACAATGCAGACATAGCTAGCTGGATGATTAGGTATGAGAAGCTTGCCACTAAAACTAAAAAGTTCAAAGTAGAAGCAAAACAGCTAGAAGCCAAGGAAACAAAAATTTAGGCATTGAAAGAAAAGGTGTCTGATTTATGTCAAATTGCTGAATTTTTAGTCCAATTCAGATGGCCAGCCAGATTCTACAGTCTTATTCTAAAGGAGAAATACCTCAGATGGCAGGTCATGAGGATTAGTTCAAATCTTTCATATAAATTGGACACCACTATAGATTTCTTGGAAGCATACTTTGATAGCCCTTTTGAGCAGAAAAATCTCCTGTGTGAGCTATTTTTACATAGTTTCTTTATTTCGAAAGAAGTAGAGTTTCATCCATAGATCTACATTGGAGATGTTCAATTGAGGGCATTCATGTCCACCTTGCAGAATCAGTTTTATTGGGACCAAGAAAAGAAGCAGAATAAGGAGATTGAAACAAGAGCTGAATTGTTAGTTAGAGCAATTCAGCCAAATCACCCCATTATCACAAGACAACACTTCACCATGATGAACAGGGATGATGTGAAGAGAATGTACTTGATAAACTTGAGGGACTGTGTGAACAGATTCCATAATTTTTGTAATGACAATTTCTTACCAGCATTATCAGTCTGTAGAAACAGATGGGCTGAACTTTCCATGTCTTTGCAGAAAAGAGAACCCATTTCCCCCATCAACTTAGAATGGTCCAGAAGAAGGGCAGAAGGAGTCATACAGTTGATTGAACTCATGCAACATAATTGGATAGGTCTCAGATTTAGGCCTCCAACCATCATCACTCCAGTCCCATTCTACTTTGAAGATGATGCCCAACCTGATGAACAATTTGAAGAATGGCTCAAGGACCTTCAGAAGAATAGGGGATTTTATATAGGCAAGAAGTTGTTCTACAAGTCATGGAATTTGACCATGGACATATGTGATTCCATAGCCCAACGGAATGCATGAGGACATGCATCAATATAAGTTGGGGGGAAATGATGAGGCCTGGAAATGCCTCAATCATAACATGTTTTGAACACTAAAATTGCCTATAAACTCTTATGTTTAATCTAATATGCTAGTTAAGTTGATTCAATATGTTGTGTATTAACTATTTGCATGATGAATGTATTTGAAGTACTATATTCTGATTTTTACAGCTTTTTGTATAAGTTTTATGTTGTTTTGTTATGACTTGCTAAAATGAGATATGCTTAGATTAATAGCAGCACTTCACTAATCATGTTTTGATATGTCTCAAGCATTCATTTTACCTAAATCTAGCAACAGTTCAAGGAAACTGTTACTGTGCAGCAAAAACTGGGTTTTCCCATGTAAATTCCAGCCAGCTGCCAATGAATGGCAAGGCATGGAATTCACATGTGGAAAGAGATGAAGACCATTGGGATCTGATCCTGAGAAGTAACCCACATGAGAAATGCAGAGGAAATCATTTAAGGAGCCCACATTTGTTCATTTCGAAGTCTCTTCGGAATGAACAGATATCTTCGAAATGAGAAAACACAGTGTCTTCGAAATGAGCGGATCTTCGGAATGAGAACTGTAGTGTCTTCAGAATGAGCGGATCTTCGAAATGAGAACTGTAGTGTCTTCAAAATGAGTGGATCTTTGGAATGAGAACTATAGTATCTTCGAAATGAGCGGATCTTCGAAATGAGAATTGCAGTATCTTCGGAATGAGCCACTTATCTTCGAAATGAAAACAGAATGTGCTTTTTGACTTATTGACCGAATTTTGATGCTGGAAAAAGGGAAATAAATATTGAAAAGGATAAAAGGAAATATCTCAGATCTGACTTTGCCATCCTTGCTGACCAAAGTCACCATTTATGGAAAGATCAAAAGATGATCTTCTTCTAGGATAAAAACCAGGAATTGTTGCAGCATAATAGGATTAGATCTTTTCAGCTTGTTAGTAAATCTTAGGACATCTATAAATAGGGCTCCCATTCAGGTTGAGCTAGTAGAAAAGGAAGGGAAGAGGTAGAAAGAAGAAAGTAATAGAGAGTAAGGGGAATAGAATAGAGAAATCAGTAATAGGTGATAATCAGAAAGTGACTGTTACAATCCTGTAACAGTTTTCAGCAGCATTATTGTAATCATGTTTCTGAATCAATAAAAGTATATTGTTTCTATTTTATATTGTCTATAAATGAGTGTGATTAAGATCTAAAGAGAGAGAGACTCATACCTTCTTCTGGACAAAGAGGTTGGCCACTTCCAGACCTAGGAGGAGGACTAACAACAGGTTTTTATTCTGATTTTGCTGCAGCAGAATGAGTTGTAGAACTTGTCCTTTCATTCCTTTGTAAACAACTAATGATATTTGCAATCTTAGTTTATTTTATGTTTTGTGATTAATGATTTGGTTGTAATCCCCACTTTCAGCAAAGCTTTCAATTTATTGCAGACTTTCATTTCCAGAATTTACTATTTTTTGTAATTTCCTGCATTTTATGTTTTGTTGTCAACCCCTGCACAGAAGATTGACAACCTTCTGTTACAGAGCCTTGACAATTTTCATTTCCATATTAGAATTAGATTTTCATTACTGCAAAAGTAATTAGATTTTCCTTCTGCAATTAGAATCAGACTTTCAATTCTGCAACTGTTATTTTTGCAACATAATTAGGTCTCATTCTGCAATTGTAATTAGGACTTCATTTCTGTAGTTAATGATTAGTTTCCAATTCTGCAACTTAGATTAAGGTTTAATTCATGCAATTTAGATATAGGAATGTCCTAAAACCCCCCACACAATCGGTTTCACCAATAAAACCTGTTGCTCTAGATTGACCTAAGTTATAGCCCTGTTTGCCCCTTCTTTCACAGATAGCCTTGTACACAGCCCTGGATTGACAAATTCATTGAGAATTAATGATGTGTATAACGACAACGCATCAGTTGGCCTAGTGGAGAAGTGAAACAACCCACCATAGGTACAATACTCAGAAGGTGATGGGGGTCAATCAGAACGATCCCAATCAATAGCATCTAGATATAGATGGTATGGCTTGGAAGTATTAGTTGGGTTGTGAAGTGGTGTGGTCAAATCAATGGAGATTATATTGATGGAATGTGCCTACTCTCTAGTACCACGGGCATGTGACTATATATTGATATCATCTCCCATCCCCAGATGTGGTTCTAGGGGAATGGGGATCATTGGATCCTGTCTGGGAATATACTACAAGATGGGATCATTAGGCTCAAGGATCTCCATAGTTATGGATGGGTCAGGGAAAACCTCATGGTGAATCTAGCCTAAATTTATAGGCCTTGCCCTTAAGCATGGGCTGATGTGCAACTGATGATAGATTTCTTCTATGTCAATGGGCTTGTGATGATGACACGAGTAATGAGGACCAAGGTATGCCCTCTCTATTTCATCCTCATAGTAATTGTCATACATGGGGATATCATTGTTGTCCCTTGGTATATGGTGATCATGTAAGTGTGGTCCCATGTATGCTAGTTCCTCATAATAATTTTCATGGATGAGGACATCTTCATTCTCACCTTGTAGTGCCTCAGGCTCACGAAGGTCTAGCTATTCAAGTAAATTAATTATGCCCTCCCTGGAAGGTCTATCTTCCTATAGGTGAATTGGCTCTTTAGGAGGAAGGAGCTACCACCAAAGAGGATCAGGGAAAGGGAATAGATGCAGGAGGCCTTCCTGTTGGTCGTTAATGGGAAAAATTTGTGAATGATCATTTTTTGACTCAAAAGGGTCATATTGTGCCACCTCGTAACCTGACTCATCATCTGAGGTCCATTCATATGAGGTGCCTTGATTTGATTCATCACAAACATGGGGACAACTTCACAAACCTTCCCCTCTCTCAAAATGTGGGGGAATTTCACTGGGGATCGTGGGGTTCCCATCTAGTAGTGGGAAGTAGTCCCCCAGGGAGTAGACTGTATTGGCATTGTCATAAGGGTCTTGGTCCAACCCATCCTCGTAGCCTATATTCAAGTGATTTAGGTCATCCATGAGGACATCTAGAGGCAAGGTATTATTGTGTCCCACTCTTGACTTGTCATAGGGTATTTTATATTGTGATTGATAGGGGATTCTTGTGCCCTACTCATATGGTCCTAACCCATAACCATATCAGTTGCATAGGTCAAGATATTTCAGGGCAAAGCTAGGGTTAAAAAAGTAGTTAATGTCTTCTCCAAAAGGCTCCTCATCCTCCTCCTATTGTTGGTGAGGTTTGATGCTATATTCAAGGCCCCATAGACAAAATTTGTTTTATGAGGGGGAATACCAAGAGTCACGATAATGCCTATGGGAAGACGGGGTCTACCCATGTCTTGCACCGACTCTATAGTAGTAGTGGTGACATTCGTAACCATGTATTCTCCAAATCTGATAGAAGCTAGGTGCACTATAACCTAGGGTTGCGAATAGAAGAGGGATGAGAGTGAGACTTGATCTGGCTCATCATTTGCCTCGTGTGGTCTCTTCATCATTCAGGCTAGGTATCTCTTCTATAGAGATAGTGGATATGGTTGGTTGGACCTCATTAATGGGTCACTTCTCTGGGTTCCCATGCAAAGGATCCACTGGTGTACTAGGTGTTCAAGGTGGAGCTGATGATGTGTATGGCATGCAATTCAATAGTGGTGGGGTCGAGCCTCGGCTAGATTTATTTGGCTAAAAATCTAGATGTGTCGATGGCAAGGTTGACTCGGGTAAGTTTTGAACCATGTTGCAGTACTTGAAGGGCTCTAGGCCTATGGGGATGACATGAAGTTGTCCTTTGTAAGTGCACTTGAGACACTGATGAGTGATGGAAGGGACACACTTCATTTCCCTGATCCATGGTCTTCCTAATAAGATATTGTATGCCATGTCCTTCTTCAGGATGTGGCACATCATCGAGATGATATTTTCTCCTACTTGGATAGGTAGTACGATTATACCAATCATTGAGCATATGGCATCATTGAATGCTCAGAGGCTATAGGTAGATGTAACAATGTGGGATACTGGGAGCTTCAGGTGCTTGAGAGCTATTGTAGTTATGATGTTGCTTGAAGATCCAGTGTCTATCAACTCTCTCTTGTAAGGTGTTCCATTCACACATGTGATAATGTGCAAAGGAGGATCCACCATATCATGCAGAACCAATTTAAGTTCATCTTCTTAAAAGATAATCATTGGTTTCATGCATTATCGCACATGCCCCACAAAGTTGTTGAAGGAGTTAGACTCCTGGAGATGAAGCTTTATTGCCTTAAGGATCTCCATCAAGGCTTCTCTATGAGGTTGTGATTGTTGGATGAGCTCATAGATGGAGAGTCGGGCAGATGTTGTTCTTAAGCTCTGAGTGAGCTTACTCTTAATGGTGACTACAGGCCTAGGTGGGAGGCTCAGCCCAGGAGGCGGTATAGGCTACAATGTCGAAGGGACATCACTTTGAGACATAGGTGGTGCAGCTGTACTTGGATATCATCTATTTCTTGTCACAATACTAACCATGCCAACATACCCTTTCTTAGGAGGGGCATGGTAAACCTCATTCACCTGGGGTACTGGTTTGGCCTGCTCCGCATGGGCAGGCAAAGGGTCCTTGAAGACCTCCATCTGTTGGTTGTTTGGTGTGATAGGGTTGTCTACCTGGAGGATTTTCTATTGATTAGGTCTTGCACCAAGTGTTTTAATTTATAGCACATTTGCACATCATGCCTATTTTGCCTATGAAACTTGCAATATAGGTCTTCTCTATATCCTTTGGGCTTCAGTGCATTTGGGTCGATAGGTCGACTCTCAGGTAGATGGATTGCATTGGCCACTAAGAGGTGATCAAACAAAGAGTCCATAGATTTTGCAATGGGCATGAATTGTTGCTTAGGGCAACACTATTGATTTTTCCCTTGACCATTCTGGTTATCCTTGGCATAGTTCCTAGGGGTAGCCTGATAATTAGACTTTTGAGGTGGCACGGTTTACACTGGCACTGGGAAACTAATTGCAACCTGATTTACGGTTACTGACTTCGGTTGTACTGGGGTTTTTTTAGCATTCTTGTTCCATTCATTCTTGCAAGGCTTTGCAATCTCACCCTCTTGAATCTTGATTTCTTCAATGATCCTAGCATGTGCTAAGGCATCTTCAAGAATAGGGTATTGTTGTAACTGCAATAACAAGGATATTGTCTTCAAGCAACTTTTGGAGAACATATGAGTCAACTTCGACATGGGGAGAAGATAATGCAGCTTTGCGAGTAGGGTTCACCATCTATTGCCATAATTTATTATTGACTCATCGTCATACTATTTCTACCTAGATACATCAACCGGCGTTGCCTTCCTCTTGGTATTGAAGGCAAAGCACTCTAGGAAAGTATCCACAAGTTGGTCCAGAGTGTGGATGATGTAGCACCCCAAAATTGGCATAGTTAAACCTTAATAAAAATATAACAATTTTAATGTTAACCCCAAACAGCCCGTTAACTGCCCGTTACCCGCTTTCCTTGTTTTTCATGCCATTTTTAGGATTTGTTTTGATTGTTGGACAATATCATTACAGATTAGATGAAATCATCATAGATCTGACGAATTCATCTAGAACAGAACGTCCAAACAATTTCGTCCCAAAATTGAATTTTCATAATTAGCTTCTGTTTCAACGGCTTCTCTAACCTGGGCAGAAAGCGTGTCTGCGTAGTTAGAGTCTCCCCCATTGGAGATCTCCCAAATTGGGATGATCTCCAACCTCCTAACCTCTCCCTAATCCTATATAAATTGGGACTTTCTTAGTTTATCCCCTTGAACCCCCTAGCTGATGGATTTCCCTACAAATTCAGTTCCTTGTGCCTTAGAACACCTTCATACTTTTGTTTGCATTACATATTTCAAGTTTTCTTGCAAGAATCTTACTGTTCTTCAGCTGAAACAAGCTTGGATCGTTGCAGGAGATTACAGATAATTTCAGATGATCCTGTCGTAGATCGACGATGATCTCGTACGATTAGAGGTGATCTCGACTGTAGTCCAGATTGGGGGCAATCAGAGCCCAGAGTTTGCATTTCCTTATTGTTTTTTGCATTTCTTTATGCATTGTCTTAGTTATTGTATTTATGCATCTTGGAGTTCACCTCATTTAATATAAATGTATGATAAGGTCAAAATAAATTTTTAAGTTGATGCATTTCCTTTTAATTGCTATTTTGATCTATTATTTAGACAAATTCATTGTTATTTCTATCATTTCCCCTTCCTTTTGCAGTTGCATTTTTGATATTTTGTATCTGTTTCTGTGATTGCAGGTTTCTAACAAATTCGTCAGATCGACGATGATCTCATCTGATATCAGACGACCTACTAATATCTGAGACGATTCTGTGCAATCCTCGATGATTACGTATGATTTGAGATGATTTGTATTGCTACAAGACTCAAAATTTTCATCACACATCCGAAAATTAGGTATGTTCTATCCTATTTAGCATATTCTCTGTGTTTAGCATTTATTCATGTTTTTTGTATTCATAAAATCAGCATTGGCATATAGAATAGTTTACATTCATCTTGTCCAAACCTAGGAATTGAATGATTAAAGCACAAAATGAATACATCAAACCTACCATCAACCTAGGCGTGGAAACTGCCACTCAAAATTTTCCTGGTAAACCCACCATCTATCAAAAATTCACCCTTATACCCCTCCCTCGAGATGTGGGACCTTCCAAGGGCCTCTCAGTCTGAGGTATTTTCCCATCCTTCTCGCATCCCCCTTCCGGTCACGGATCCTATAGCCTGAAGGTAAGGATGCAAAAAATTTGGAGCGATACATTTTGGTGAACCCGGTGTGAAAACTAAAAACCTTTTGAAAACAATCTGTTGAGTGGTGTTTTAACCCGATTGTGAAAACACACTCTCCTGTAGGATCCGAGTCCTAAATCCTCTGCTTGCAAAGAAAAACGATTTCTCCAAGGTTCTTATTATGCTAATTATTGATTATCAAGGATGCTGTTTAAAATGAAATGCTAAGAACACCTTAGGGTTTGCAAGTGGATGTTAACAAGGGGCACTCGTGGTTTATTTAATTTTGAACGTGCAATGGACTCTAAAATGAATAAAATCTGTTTTAATCTTTAATTCTGATGGATTTTTAGTGATTTATTCAAACACAGTAATTAAACTGCTGAAAATAAAATATGGGTTTGAAAAGCAAAGACAAAAGTAAACAAAAGTAACAATAAGAATAGATTACAGTCAGAAAGCTGTCATTAATCTGATGAAACCGAAGATACTGAGGCTTTCTACATGCAACCTAACCTAATGAACCTGCACGTTCACACAATCCAAATAGGCTAGGTGCAGGTCTCGAGGGTTTCTACTGGTAATTCCAAATTTAGGCATTCGCATGAAGCAACCAAGAGATCTTGCATTAAACTTCACCTAGAAACCTAAGAAATCTGGAAAGGAAAGATAGACATTAAATCATGCATGCAGAAGTAACTCCTTCTTTCTCATCCAAAAGATGCCAACTCTCTCGTATTTTGTATTTAAATGATATTTCGATTACATTCAAAAATGTTCCAGTGTAAAAGAAATTCCCGAACAAAAAGAAGGAAATTGCCCAAGTACGGGCCCGTAATAGCACGAAGCTCTCGTCTCTCGCAACTCCGTATTCGGCAATTTCCAACCCCTTCTTCGATTTGCAATTCTGGTCTTATAATGTTTGACGCGGCTCTTCGATCTTCTCTCGTCGCTTCATTTCACCTTCCTGCACATGACCCCTCAAATTCCTGCTTTTTCCCGCTTTGATTCACGCTCAAATTTGGAAACGCTCCAAAATTCATCTCTCGCATGTAACGCCTCCGCAAGTTTGACACTCGTGCGCCACGTGTCCCGCTTTTCTCGCGTCCTGTGTAACGCTTACTACAAAAAAAATGACAAAACTGCAAGTCTGCCCGTTCATCTTCTTAGCCGCGATATGGCGACATGTCGTGAAATCGTGACATGTCGCGATATCGCTACATGCTTTCCTGTCGTACGCCTTTAGCGGCTCCCCGTAGCGATGTCGCGACCGTTTTTCATTTGTCTACCTCCGGCAACTTCTCGTAGCGATATCGCTACCCTTTTAACATTTTGAGCCCTCCTCTTCGAATGGTAGCGATATCGCTACCACTTTCTAACTTTGAGCCCTTTTCAAAATGTGGTAGCGATATCGCTACCACCTTGGCCTTAAGCTTCCCTTTGAAATGTGGTAGCGATTCGCTACCACTTTCGTTTCAAGCCTTCTCCTTATGACATGGTAGCGATTCGCTACCATTTTTGTTTCAAGCCCTCTCTCACTAAACTTGTAGCGCTATCGCTACCCTCTGACTTTGAGACTGGCCTTTATGAAATTTGTAGCGATATCGCTACCATTTTGAACTTTGAGTCTTCTTTCTGCAAGGCGTAGCGAAATCGCTACCGTTTCTCTGTCGGGCCTGATTTTCATTTCCGTCACGATTTCGCGACATCTTCCTTGTACCGTACAACTTTGCCAAAATGCGTCACGAAATCGTGACACCTTTCTGTTTTGTTGTCGTTGACCGCGTTGACCGTGATTTTTCGACACGTCGCGATTTCGCTACCGTTTTCCGGCTTCGGTCGCGATTTCGCGACCCCTTTCTACACTTGGGCATTTTTTTCTCTTTTCTTCAATTTTAGCATCTGGGTCACCGAGATTCTTCTCTGCAAGCCTGCAAAAAGGTGGGTCCCCAATTTTGGGGTGTGTTGTGGATCAACCACAACAAATGGCGACTCTGTTTGTCAAATGCTCTTGAGCATTTTAGTAAGAACCCAACCTCGAAACATATCACAAACTCGCAAATATATGTTAGCACATAAGCAAAATAACAAATGCCCAAAGATCGAAGTACATGAATCATCGAATCATCAAGTATTAGCTCGATGTGTGCAATGTGTTTTCATTCCCTATCGTTTGAAATTGATCAACATTCCATTATCGGTTTTGCATGAATGCATATATGGGATGGTGAATGATTTGTGTACCCTAATGAATGTGCAAGGAGATTTGCTTCCATAAAGGGCATGGTACTTCTTCTAATACTATGTACAAGCATTCAAGATTGCCAAACCCTCTTAGGATCCACTAGTTCATTATCTTATTGTATCCCAAAGTTGGTTATGAGTCCCTACTATCTAGAACCCATGTGCAAGTGAATGTGAAATCAGAACTTTGGGGAATCAGACTCCCAACCAACCGAGATGAGAGTTTAACCTTATCCTTACTATTCTGATTTAGAGTTCATTACCTCACTTTAAGCAAAATAATTAAACCAGTTATGGAAGAAATGGTCATGCTAGTCTAACCCTCTAGACAATCAGTGGTCTTGTTTTTTTAGGCAAGACATGATGCCATGCATGGGCATATCTAACCCCACAATCCAAAACTTATCTCCATTTCTTTGGACCTTGGGGATGACTACCCATCCCTTGCAGAGGACAAGTAGTACGATCCTTACAATCCAAAATAAAGATGAGATGGGAAAAATTTATTTACTTTTTACTTCTTGGACCTTGGGGATGACTACCCATCCTGGTTAGGGACAAGTAGTACGATCCTTACAATCCAAACCTTAGATATAAATCATTAATTCTGTTGCTTAAACCTTGGGGATGACTACCCATCCTTTGCAGAGGACAAATAGTACGATCCTTACAATCCAAGACTGATGAGAATGGAAAATATTAATTTTATTACTTAGACCTTGGGGATGACTACCCATCCTTTGCAAGAGGACAAATAGTACGATCCTTACAATCCAAGACTAATTATGAAATGAAAACATAGGAGCTTTGGGGAATCAGATTCTCAACCAACCGAGATGAGAATTTACACCCTATCCTTACTACTCCATGTGGGCTTTAAGTTCTATGGAAGTGGTCAAAACCACTATTTTTAGGATCATGTTGCATAATAGGATAGACATGAAAACCACTTTCGCTCAACCTTTTCCTCCAAGCTAGGTTTTGATCATTTTGCTCAAGATCCTTTTTAATTTATGAGACGTGCTTGGTTCTAGATACCTCAAGACTCAGCTTCCAACCTTAGGATTCACTTACATTTATGTTATAACATAACCCTAAGAGAATTTGACGTACTTTCATGGCTTGTACATAAGATGCATATGTAACTAAAATGAAATGTATGTGAGGTGAGATGGAATATGAATGCCTTATCTTTGCAAATGAAATGATATGTCATGCAAAACTGATTCTTTCATGTATCACAAAATCAAACAATATAACTTAAAATGTTTTATGTTATTGGTGGAGCCTTTACAAGATAATTCCAATATTTCATATTCTCCTAACCCTAAGCATAAGTTGGCATCTCAATTTATTTCTTTTTATTTTTATTTTTTTTTTTTTATTCAAAATTAACAACATGACAATTGAAATCAAATCCACAACCAAAATCCTAGCTAAGCTAACAATCCTAAATCAAACAAAATCTGAAAATCCTAAACAATGAAACAAGATCTGAAAATCCCACCAAAATCAAAGAATGATATGAAAGTCCCACAACCTAAGGGCTAAAATAATGTTTTAAAATCTGCCCATTAACCGGCAGCGTGAAATCTTTCCCTTCTAAGGTTTTTAGCCTGAAGGTATTCTTCCCAAGAATCTCTGAAATCTGATATGGGCCTAACCAAAGACAATCAAACTTTTGATGGTTTCCTTTTTCCTCATGTCTTTTGTCCCATAGTAATACTAAATCTGAAATTCTGAATGATTTAACTTTGGCCCTTCTGTCAAACCATCTCTTGATTACTTCCTGGTGTTTATTCATGTGATTCACGGCCTCTTCTCTCTTTTCATCAAGGTGCAACAACTGGCTCAACCTGGCTTCAACTTGATCATCTGTCCCCAAGTACTCTTGTATGAAATGTAAGGTCCGCAACTTCAAATTTGCTGGAAATATCGGGTCTTGCCCATAGACCAAATGATAGGGAGTATTCCCTATGGATTCTTTCACTGGTCCTATCTCGCCCAAAGGGCAAACTTTAGTTGACTCATGCCGAGTCCCGAGGGTTCTTTTCCAGCAACTTCTTAATAGTATTCAACAAATTCTTATTTGAAGACTCGGCCAACCCATTTCCTTGAGGATAGTAATTGGATGCAAACTTCAAGCTCACTTTATTATCATATGCCCAATCTGCAAATTGTGTGGAAATGAAAGCTTTACCATTGTCACTGACAATAGAGTCGGGCATCCCAAATCTTGTTATAATTTGATCCTCAAGAAATTTAATCACAACATCCGTGGTGGCATGTTTAGTAGGAATCGCCTCTGTCCACCTTGTACAATAGTCTGTAGCTGTCAAAATGAATTTGTGAGAATCAGAAGAATTTGGGTTAATAACCCCGATAAAATCTAGTCCCCACTGCGCAAACGGTCTCATTTCGACTACAGGCTGCAACGGCATGGCTGCATTTCTTTCTCTATTTGCAGCCACTTGACAGATGTGACAAGATCGTACATGGGTATGCGCATCCTTGAAAATATGTGGCCAGTAATATCCTGCTCTCAGGATTTGATGTGCTGTAGCATTGGCTGCACCATGACCAGTTCCATGCTTGCCATGAAATTCTTGCAACACCCTGGCGGCTTCATCTTTGCTCAAGCATCTCAGGTAGATACCTTCATGATTTTTCCTGTAAAGCACACCAGACTTTATCAGATAGTTAACAGATTTAAGCCTTAAAGCTCTCCTCTGTGTTGAATTCAAATTAGAAGGGCACTTACCAGTCAATAAAAATTGCACAATATCAACATACCAGTCCTCCTTAGCCATGTATTCTGTATTTGAGCATTGACTCGTTATTTGCGGATCATTTTCCGCGATCGCCTTTGCCGCTCCTTGTCCTCGAACTAGTTTCATTGGTTGGATTTCGAGATCAAATTCTTGGATGGTCGAAATCCATTTTCCTCTCTTCTCACCTAGTTCATTCCGTAAAAACATGGTCTTGACGAGCAGAATCGGGCACGATGGCGATAATTCTGCTGTGCACGATGTAGTGCCTAAATTTTTTCACTAGTTTTAAAAAGTGCGTACATTTGCTTATCAAGGATTGAATACCTTAATTGAGCATCTTTCAGAGGGGCACTTAAAAATGCAATGGGCTTTTCGGCACTATCCTCACCTTTTTGGGTTAAGACACTCGCAAAGGAGTGTTCTGATGCAAAAGCGTAAATATAAAAAGGCTTGGAGTAATTTGGGCTTATAAGGACAGGGGCTCTGGAAATGGCATCTTTGATATTCTGGAAAGCCACTCTACTTTCCTCGTTCCATTTTACATCCACATCTTTCTTGAGCATCTGGTTCAGAGGTTTGGCTATCTCAGCAAAGCTAGAGATAAACTTCCTCACAAAATTGACTTGCCCAAAGAAAGATCTCGCTTCTTTTTACTGCTCGGGAGAGGTAGGTTTTGGATAGCTTGTATCCTTTCTCGGTCGATGGATATGCCCTCTTTTGAAATGATGTGACCCAACAATTTCCCTTCCGTTACTCCGAAAATGCACTTTTTGGGATTTAAGGAAATTCCATGTTCTCTGCATCTTTGAAGCACTTTCTTCAAATCTTTAACATGATCCTCTCTCTTCTTCGAGAAAATTGGGATATCATCCACATACACGATGATGCATTTGCCTATTAGTCCTTTGAATGCGTAATCCATGGCGCGTTGAAAAGTTGCACCAGCGTTTAACAGTCCGAACGACATTCTCTTATATGCAAATGTCCCCCACTTGGTAGTGAAGGCTGTTTTCATCCTGTCATCTGGATGTATAAGAACTTGGTTGTACCCGTAATATCCATCGAGAAAGGACATCATTTCAGATCCATTTACCATTTGCAGAATTTCATCGATTGATGGTAATGGATAATTATCTTTTTGAGAGGCTTTATTAAGATTTCGAAAATCTATGCACAGCCTAATCTCTCCACTCTTTTTTCTTACTGGAACGAGGTTGGCCACCCAGGTTGAGTGCCTAACAGGAAAAATGATTTTCGCTTCCAATAATCTTTTAACCTCCTTTTCGATCAAAGGCTCCAATAGCGGGTTAACAACTCGTTGTCTTTGCCTAAAAGGCTTGGAGTCTGGCTTCAAAGGGATGGTATGCGTGATAATGTTCTGGTTGTAAGTCTTCAGCTCATTGTAGTTCCAAGCAATACAATCTATGTAATGCTTCAAAGCCTGTATTATATTGCTCCTTTCTTCCTCTGTACATGCCTTTGCTATGTACACCTCCTTTGGATTGTCTGGCACTCCCAGATTAATTGAATCGCATGCATCTTTGGGGAGCGGGACTCTTTTTCTTTTCTTGTTCTTGCATTCCATGTCGAACATCTTTTCTAATGAAACCACGTCTTTAGGAATTTTGTTGGATTGATACGCAGTTTCACTTTCTTCTCGTTTCATCCTCGCCACCTTTGTTCCTCATCGATCACCCGATTTTCAAAAATACCCGAGTTTGTGACAAACTTGAAGATGTGCCTCTCACACTCAAAAACCTGGAAATTCTTCACATTATCGGGTATTGATGGACAAGGAACCAGCTCAATGGAAAACTTTTTACATCTTTTTATATCCACCGGGTTTAACATGCCCGCGGTGATTGCAAGAGAGTCTGCTATTCGATTTCCTCTCCTAGAAATAAGGGCTATGTTGAATGCATCAAACTCCTCCATGAGGTCCATAACCCTAGTCCTATAAAGGCTCAGTCTTTTGTCGTGGCATGTATACTGTCCTTTGATTTGCTTGACAACCAACTCAGAATCTCCCAAAACCTTCAAGCATTTAACATGTTTGCTCAATGCTAGACGTAAACCGTAGATCAATGCTTCGTATTCCGCCACATTGTTTGTGCAAGGAAATTGCAGTCCGTAGGCAGCCAATAATGGTTTACCTCCTGGACCAATGAGCTCGACTCCAGCCTCCTCGCTCCCTGTCTAGATTTTGATCCATCAAACTTGAGCAACCACGTGTAATCCTTCTCCTCAGAAGAACCACCATGACACACTTCTTCTTTAAGTTCATCAGTAGCTTTCTCAACATCAAGAGCATAGACCCCTAGGTCTGGCTCAAAAAACTGAACCTCATTCGGCTTGTTAAAATCCGTTATAATCTCCTTAAGCCTCGGTTCGTTTTCCACTCTGATTTGGTTAGCAATGCCCTTCCATGGCAGCCACATATGCGAGCAGTCTGTTGCAAAATAGCCATTCAGCGTTTTCATCCAATCTCTCACAAGTAACATTCCATACCTACTTGGGATGTTAACCACCAAAATGTCTACAACCTATTGGACCCTGGGTTCAGAATTTAATTGAATCTTGACATCATATAAGGTCCCTACTACATTTACCTCTCGAACGGTCCAATTGCAAGACCGTGCATTTGGATGAAACCGGTTGTAGACCCAAGCATTTGACATATCTCCGTAGGCATGAGGTTGCTCGTGGCTCCTGTGTCTACCAAACAGTTATGCAAGTTCTTACCCGCAATTCTCAGAGTTAATAAGAATGGCGGGACATCCCTTCTCTCCTTTCGCAAAATCAGATGGGATTCAACTCTTTTTTCCTTCCACATCGGATCAGGTGAGTTCAAAGCTCTTATCAACGCCTCCTTTTGACCAGGCAATTTAGCTGCGTCCAGGAATGAAAGGCTAGATTTGGACTTCTTCATATCCTCCACTACGTCATAATTTGGTTTTTCGAATTTGACTGTCTTCTGGACGTCATTAGACATTTCTCTTCTGAGTGGAGGGGGAGGGTTGTTACTTGCCTTTGTATCTGGAGGAAGAATAGAACTGTTTGGAGGTGTTGATGAGGTTTTAGGGGCTTTAGACTTACTCCTCAAATGGTACCCATGAGTCCCCTTTCTGAAATCTCGAAAAGCTTGCACCTCCTGTTCCAAAACTTCGTCTTCTTCCTCCTCGCTCTCACCCTCTTGGTGATATACTGTTTCCATCACCATAATATTTTCATCTTGCCGATACGATGGATCCTCATTTGATACCAGTTCCAAATCATCAACTTGTGCTCGAAGACAATGAGTGTATCTAGCGATCTCGGGACAATTCCTCTCATTGTGTTCTTTTGTGTTATGTAACCTCGCACCCTCTTTCCCATGCCAAATCTGAAAGATTCAAAAGAGAATTGGATTGGCTAGGGCCTCATGAAGCATCTAATTGATTAGCAATGGGAGCAAGAACTCCCCCATTGTTTGGCTTAGTGTTCCAGAGCCTCCCTCTATTGTTAAAATTCTGACTTGGGTGAGGGGCACGGGACTCATGCTTCTACTTGTTGAACCCCGTCATTACTTAGTTTATGGACTAGTTTCGTGAGCTCTTCGACTTGCGAAAAGACATCCTTTGGTGGAACCACATTGTTGTTAACCCCCATTGGATTTGCATAATTGATGGGGTCTTGATTCCACATTTGGGTGGGGTTTGAGGAATTGGATTCCCATATGGATTGATACCTTGAATTGGGATTGGATTCGGAACAGGAACTATGGCTTGAGGATTGACTTGACTAGTTTCCTGCGTAGTTGATTGACTGTTCTGCAAAAATGCAGGAACAGGTGGAATGGCTGTGATTGGTTGGATTGGAATGGGTGCATATGCGGGTGCTGGTGGATACGACTGCTGATATGGGAAGGCGTTCATACTTGGCATTTGTGGTGCCATGAGTTGATTTTCCTGGGGAACTTGACCATATGGAGCACACTGTCCCAACATAGGCATCTCGGTAAACCCGTAGCCTTGCGGTGTCAATTGCTGCTCAATAGTCATGGCTTCATTATAGGCCAAAGCCAGCATGGTGACCCGAGGATTACGCCTTGCAAACATGGCTGTCATGGGGTCCAATGCCCCAAAATATATCTCGCAAAGCTACCGCAGGATCGATGGCAAAATGTCTAATTGCTCTGTTATAGTTCTTTTGGAATCTTTGATTAAACATTCGGATTGGTTCCCCTTGGCCCCGTTTGCATGTAATAAACCGATTGTAAATAGTTGCGGGATCTAAGGGCGACCTAAATTGATTGACAAATGCATTTTCCATTTGTGTCCAAGAGGTGATTGAACCAGTTGGCAAGCATATATACCATTCATATGCTATTGGATCCAAGCTCATGGGGAAAAGTCTGCAAGCTACATCTTCATGCTGAACTTGCAGCCTAATTAAAACATCTCTATAGGCTTGGATATGTTCTTCTCCTGTTCTTAGGCCATCTGGCTTGTATTTAGGCAGAAATATTTCAATGTTCTTGGGGATTTCATGGATATCCCCAAGAATATTCAAAGGAGTATTGTTAGCTCCATACCAAGGAGTCGCTGGAGCTTGAGCCATTTGACTCATAATTGATGTAGACAGACCTACAATAGCAGAAGAAATATTACAAACTATAGGCACACTAGGGGCAACGGATATTACTGGCGTAGGTCCACTCGACGTTCCTGGAGAAAATAGGCCTTTTGCTACTGGAGTGCTTACGACTTGCTTGACTTTACCCTTGGGAGTACCAATAAGGTCGTGAAAAATGGTTTCTCCGGTTGTTTGAGACCTGGTCGCAATACGGCGTGGTGGGTCCAGCTTGCCTGAGGAAACCCTCGGCTAGTTCGAAGAAAACCTGCAACAAACACAAAAACAATGTTGCAGTTTAGCCGTAAATAATTTCAGAATTAAATCAAAAACAAAATATTCAGATATAAAAATTGAAATAGATAAACCGATTCCGGCCCTCCTTCTAGCGCCAATCTGTTGAGTGGTGTTTTAACCCGATTGTGAAAACACACTCTCCTGTAGGATCCGAGTCCCAAATCCTCTGCTTGCAAAGAAAAACGATTTCTCCAAGGTTCTTATTATGCTAATTATTGATTATCAAGGATGTTGTTTAAAATGAAATGCTAAGAACACCTTAGGGTTTGCAAGTGGATGTTAACAAGGGGCACTGTGGTTTATTTAATTCGAACGTGCAATGGACTCTAAAATGAATAAAATCTGTTTTAATCTTTAATTCTGATGGATTTTTAGTGATTTATTCAAACACAGTAATTAAACTGCTGAAAATAAAATATGGGTTTGAAAAGCAAAGACAAAAGTAAATAAAAGTAACAATAAAAATAGATTACAGTCAGAAAGCTGTCATTAATCAGATGAAACCGAAGATACTGAGGCTTTCTACATGCAACCTAACCTAATGAACCTGCACATTCACACAATCCAAATAGGCTAGGTGCGGGTCTCGAGGGTTTCTACTGTAATTCCAGATTCAGGCATTCGCATGAAGCAACCAAGAGATCTTGCATTAAACTTCACCTAAAAACCTAAGAAATCTGGAAGGGAAAGATAGACATTAAATCATGCATGCAGAAGTAACTCCTTCTTTCTCATCCAAAAGATGCCAACTCTCTCGTATTTTGTATTTAAAGAATATTTCGATTACATTCAAAAATGTTCCAGTGTATAAGAAATTCCAGAACAAAAAGAAGGAAATTGCCCAAGTACGGGCCCGGAATAGCACAAAGCTCTCATCTCTGCAACTCCGTATTCGGCAATTTCCAACCCCCTCTTCGATTTGCAATTCTGGTCTTATAATGTTTGACGCGGCTCTTCGATCTTCTCTGTCGCTTCATTTCACCTTCCCGCACATGACCCCTCAAATTCCTATTTTTTCCCGCTTTGATTCACGCTCAAATTTGAAAACGCTTCGAAATTCATCTCTCGCATGTAACGCCTCCGCAAGTTTGACACCCGTGCGCCACGTGTCCTGCTTTTCCTGCGTCCTGTGTAACGCTTACTGCGAAAAAAATGACAAAACTGCAAGTCTGCCTGTTCATCTTCTTAGCCGCGATATGGCGACATGTCACGATATCGCTACATGCTTTCCTATCGTACGCCTTCATCAGCTCCCCGTAGCGATGTCGCGACCGTTTTTCATTTGTCTACCTCCGACAACTTCTCGTAGCGATATCGCTACCCTTTTAACATTTTGAGCCCTCCTCTTCGAATGGTAGCGATATCGCTACCACTTTCTAACTTTGAGCCCTTTTCAAAATGTGGTAGCGATATCGCTACCACCTTGGCCTTGCAGAGTCCCTTTGAAATGTGGTAGCGATTCGCTACCACTTTCGTTTCAAGCCTTCTCCTTGTGACATGGTAGCGATTCGCTACCATTTTTGTTTCAAGCCCTCTCTCACTAAACTTGTAGCGCTATCGCTACCCTCCGACTTTGAGACTGGCCTTTATGAAATTTGTAGCGATATCGCTACCGTTTTGAACTTTGAGTCTTCTTTCCGCAAGGCGTAGCGAAATCGCTACCGTTTCTCTGTCGGGCCTGATTTTCATTTCCGTCGCGATTTCGCGACATCTTCCTTGTACCGTACAACTTTGCCAAAATGCGTCGCGAAATCGCGACACCTTTTCTGTTTTGTTGCCGTTGACCGCGTTGACCGCGATTTTCCGACACGTCGCGATTTCGCTACCATTTTTCGGCTTCGGTCGCGATTTCGCGACATGTCGCGATTTCGCTACCTGTCGCGATTTCGCGACCCCTTTCTACACTTGGGCATTTTTTTCTCTTTTCTTCAATTTTAGCATCTGGGTCACCGAGATTCTTCTCTGCAAGCCTGCAAAAAGGTGGGTCCCCAATTTTGGGGTGTGTTGTGGATCAACCACAACACAATCCAAAACAAAAAAAAAACAAAACATAAATGCATTTAGAACCAAAGATTGCATATCACATTTAGATGGTAGATTATAATAAAATATGAGTTGTCACCATTAATGTTGAGAATCAATTAGCAGCTATAGAGATTACTTATGTACTTAGAGTACCTCAAACAAATAGGGTTCAACCTTTATGGGACGAACTTAATAGGAGATTGAATATCATTGAATATAGATCAACCGAACTTAGGCAAATCAAGAGGTTTGTCCTAGATAGAATCCTGGATCCTGATCAAGTGACCTTGTATCATGAGCTTCAGAGAGCTTGCCATAGGTGGTTAGCAGATAAAAGAGCCCTTGTGTCTTCTAAATTGTACACCTTTGAGGAATACCTCGACAATGCAGTTGTAGTACATAAATTTCTATCTCGTATAGAGGATCAAGAGGTCGTTCTTATGGATAGAAAGAGATGGAATAGAGTTCCTAGAGCTGTGTTATACCGAGAGTATTGCCATGAGCTCTATTTTTACAAGACAGAGTCAGAAGTAGATAACATCACCATAGCACATTTTGTTAAGTTCCTGAAAAACCATTTCCAATTTGAAGAGGAGCATTTCATGACTCCTGATGAACTTGATCCTATCAATGACATCTATAAACTATTTATAGAAAACTAAGTCATTCTTTTATTATTATTATTTCTTGCATTTAGTGTGTTGTTTGTTGTCTTTATTATCATAAAAACAAAAACATAACAAAAAAAAATCAAAACATTTTCTTTTAAGTATTATAGTAGGTATATAATTAAAATATATACCTCCCAAATTTGTTGCAAATATATTAATATATATTTGCTAAAATCTAAATTTAAACATAATGACCAGACTCAGGAATGGAAAATAGACTGAAGTAGAAGAAGATTGGTTAGGAAGACCAGTAAATAAACCAGATGTCCTTCCTGAAGACCCAATTCAGGAAGAAGGAACCCTAAACCAACAAGAAGAAGAGTTTGTTGATGCAAATGAACAAAGAGAAATTGTTAGAGAGGAAGGATCCTCATCTCCTAAAATATCCCCGAAAGGAGCAGTTACTTTTGAGAACATGGAACATTTCTGGAAGTTCCTCAATACTAATATTGGCACTCTTAATAGAGCAGTCCATATGGACAAGGATCAAATTAGTGACACTCAAGCAACCCTAGAAGACATATATCACACACGCACTAATCCCTTGTCCTTCGTTGATCAAGAAAGTGATCAAGCTGGACCATCCAATTTGGATATGGCCGCTATAATCCAGAACATGCAACAACAACAAGTTACCCAACCACCTAGAGAGCCTGTTACCAAGCCTAGGGTTATTCCCACACAAAAGAAACCATCATTCACTGCTTTATTTCATCAAGTTATTGATCAACATACCTCAAATCAACAAAAAGCCTAAAACAAAACCAAATGCCAATTTCCAACAATCTGGGGTACAACATAATGCCACAACAAATCTTCTTCATAATACTCTTCCTACCAACCATTTGCATAACAACAATATAGCATCTAATCCTTATGTCACGCCATCCTACGCTCACAAATCCCATACTCATGTACCACCAAACCAATATGGTGGACAAACTGGTAATCTGGAAGCCATGGTGAAACAATTAGTCTCCCGCATGGACCAGATAGATCCCTACCGTCCCTCGTACAATTATCGAGAGATGTGTAGTCAGCCTCTAGATCCTATAGTTGTAGCACAACCATATCCTAAACACTTTCCTATGCCTGTCCTACCTATATATAAAGGAACCGAAGATCCCATAGAGCATCTTCGTATGTTTAGGATAGCGTGTCATGATATATCCCATGATGATTTGTTATTACTAAAAATGTTCCCAAAAAGTTTAGGAGGGATGGCATTGGAGTGGTATTATCAATTACCCACTCATTCTTTGAGAAATTTCGAAGAGACCGCCGAATATTTTGTGCATCAATTTAGTGCCTACATTGAAAGGCATGTAACTATTAAATATTTGTACAACCTAAAACAAGACAAAGAGGAATGTTTTGCTGATTTCCTAGCTCGATGGAGACAGTTGATAGGAAAATTGCACTTTGTGTTACCTTATCGGGAAATGTTGGATATCTTTATCAATAATTTACAAGAACAACTATCCTATGAGTTATCAATCGCTACCTTGACCACCTTCGATCAAGCTATAGATTTAGCTCGAAGAGTGGAAGATGCTCTTGTTAGGAGAGGTCAACTTAAAAAGAAAGATGATGAGAAAACATCCAGAAATCAATATAAAAATAAACAAGTTGTGGGCGATGGAGTCACTGATAGTAGAAATATCGCTACTATTAATGTTGCGAAAACAACAGAGAAATTTATACTAAAACCTCCTGATAAACCACCCCAAGAATTTACTAGGTTAAATCAACCCTTATCAACCATTCTCCCGTAATTACTAGCGCGAGGAATGATCCAATTACCAAATATCCGGGAACCTGATCCAACTATACCCGGATACAGGGCTGATTTACACTGTGATTTCCATAGAGGACCTGGACACGCTACCAATTCTTGTAAAATATTAAAACATAAAATACAAGACCTGATTGATAACAATGAGATGGAGGTGCAAGCCTTTCAACCTAAACAAAATCCTCCTAATAATGCTCAAAAGAACATCCCCCAAAATCAGAATCGGAATGCCAATCAATCATTGGACATATTTCAACATCCTTTACCAAAGCATGGTAAAGAGGTGGCTAATCAAATTGAGCATCATAATGTTCCCCCTCCTACTCGATATGTAGGAGCTATTAGTGGACATTTACCTGTTCATGATCCGCAAATCTTTGACACCACTTTATCCATGGTTACGGCTAGACCTCTACATAATATTCGGACACGTGATCTTAGTGATACCGAATATGAGGCTAAAAGTGACATGGAAATCACTTCAAATCAATCGAATAGTTCTGAAGATGAATCAGATCCTATTCAACCTATCACAAGTTCTATGATTCCAGAAGAACCATTTCCAAGAAGAGTCACTACTCGACCATCGTCTCAACAATTACTTTCTAATGAACAAGCCATAAATGCTAGACCAAGACCCATTCATCATCCGCAAAATAATATTGTAGGTACCATCGGAGTTGTTACTCGACAACAGGCTCAAAATTCTCAACAAGATCAAACTCATAATGATGGATCAGCTCCATTCATTTTGAAAAATCCCAATAAAGGGAATCATGCGCCTAATGTTCAACCTAAACCTCCTTATAATATTAATGAACAATTATCAAATACTACAGCTAGAATTTCCCTTTTGGACCTTTTAAGATCTTCTCCTACCCATAGGGATGAATTAATGCTCACATTAAGCCAAATGATGGTACCACAAAATATTCAACCTGAAGCCATGTCCAATACTATCATAACTCGAGAAGTCGATTGTATTGACTTTCGGGATAAAGATATACCACAACATAGTTTACATAAGGATAACCCCTTATATATTACTGCCCTAATTGGAGATGTAGCAGTTAAACGAGTCTTGATTGATAATGGTTCATCTTTAAACATATGCACTTTTGACTTCTACCAAATATTTGGGTTTAGAAGTGATGAAATGAAAAGAACTGATATGATTATAAAAGCCTTCAATGACGAAACACAAGAAACATGTGGAGTTATTACTATCCCATTGCAAGTTGGTCCTCGAACCTTAGACACGACCGTGTTTATTGTACATTGCCCTGCATCGTACAATATACTCTTGGGTCGCCCTTGGATCAACGTGATGCGAGCTGTTCCCTCAACTTTACATCAGTGTGTTAAATTCAAATTTAAAAATTAGTTGGTTACCATTCATGGTGATCCTAGACCCTTTGATATGTGTGCTTTGGCAGAACCTGTTGGAGTTCAATTTTTCCCTGCTCTGTCATCCACACATCCTAATTCTAATCATCCACCTAAACGTGTGAAACACACACTCATAACATCATCTACTTTTTCCCCACCAACTACACCTCTACATATAGTTCAACCATCTTCCGAACAAACCACATTAGGACCCCAAAAGGATCCTAAACCCACAACCAATGCTTCTTGTTTTACTCCTATAACTTCCATACCTTTAGACACGTCCATCGACATCTCTACAACATCTACGCCTATCAAAGGCATGTTTCCCGCATCTGAAAACATAGGAAATGATCCTTCTACCTCTTACGCTCTTACTGACGAGCTCTTACCCGATTTATCTAAAATTCTTGTATCAGAGAAAACAAACGTTGCTATGCAAGATTCCCTTATTTTAAATAAATTGCCACCCTCTCCTCGTACCTTGGGCCTCCCACAGCCTATGGGAAGTATCTACCAAGTCGGGAGTTGTGCTTTTATTTATAAGGGATATGACTGGGGAAGAATACCTAGAAACATCAAGACTCATTATGATGGGTATGCTCGATGTTATTTTGCTAATGAGTATATTAAAGCTAAGCCTATAATGCTTAAATTGGGATATAAAGGGAAAGGTTTGGGACCTTTCCAGAATGGTATGAAAGAACCTTTTGAGGTAGAACCTTGGCCTGCCCGATGTGGTGTGGGCCTATTTTCTAGTAAAGGTCAGCCCTTCCCATTCGAGGATGATGACCATCTCATATGTTACCAAGATTATTTGGATAAACGCGATGCTTTGCATTTAAGGGATAATCCATTTACATGCAATATGCTATCCATAGCTTACCCTGAGATGATTGCTGAATCCGATGATGAGTTGGAGGGGGATATCTTCCATGATGTCTCCATTGAGGAATTGTTACATAACGGATTTTATTTTGATGGCTCTATACCTAGTGTAGCCCAGCTTGAGGCCACGGCTCCTCAAGACGAATTATCCAAGCTAACTTTGGAAGAATTACAAGAATTAGGCGTTTCACCCACCCCATCTAATTTTGAGAGAGATCTACATATGGAAGTTGAAAACGTTATAAAAATTAACATTGGAACCGAAGATAACCCTCACATAATCAACATTGGATCAGAATTGAGCCAAGAAAAACAAGATAAATACATTTCATTCCTAAAAAAATATGAAGATGTTTTTGCTTGGACATATGAAGATATGCCAGGATTAGACCCTTCTGTAGTTATGCATCACCTAGTAGTCCATCCGGATGCTAAACCTATTAAACAAAAACTTAGAAAAATGCATCCTAAAGTGGCCTTACTAGTCAAAGGAGAATTAGAAAAACTCTTGAAGGTTATTTTTATACAAGCCATTGATTATGCTGAATGGATCTCAAATGTAGTTCCAATAACTAAGAAAGAAGCTACCAAAGTTAGGATTTGCACAGACTTTAGAGATATTAATGTTGCATGCCCTAAAGATGATTTTCCTCTTCCCAACATGGATCAGATCATTGATTTTACTGTTGGGAGCGGAATGATATCCCTAATGGATGGATTCTCTCGGTTATAATCAGATCAGGATAGCTCCTGAAGATCAGGCTAAAACAACCTTTATTACCCCTTGGGGAACCTTTTGTTGGAAAGTGATGCCATTCGGTTTAAAGAATGCAGGTGCAACATATCAACGAGCCATGACTTATATCTTTCACGATATGATGCATGATATTCTACATGATTATGTAGATGATATTATAGCTCATTCCATCAAAGAAGATGATCATTTAGATGACTTGAGAAAAGTTTTTGACCGGTTAAGGGAATATCTTATCCGACTAAATCCAGCCAAATGTATATTCGGAGTTAAGTCCGATAAATTATTGGGGGTTATAGTTTCTTTACGTGGCATTGAAATTGACCCTCTCAAGATCATGGCTATCACTGATATGCCCGCACCCACAAATATATCTGAATTACGAAGTCTACAAGGTAAACTTCAAGCTATTCGCCGCTTCATCGACAAGTTGGCAGACAAAACCGGACCCTTTCTTAAGCTTCTTAAAAAATATGTCTCTTTTCATTGGGACGACGAATGTCAGGAAGCATTCGAACTCCTCAAACAATATCTCCTTCAACCACCGGTGCTTTCCCCACCTAGATCTGATCGTCCATTTATCTTGTACATTTCTGCTTCAGATTGTGCCTTAGGAGCTATGTTAGCTCAACTTGACGATGAGAAGAAAGAACGTGCTAATTATTACATCAGCAGAACCTTAATCAGTTATGAAACTCGTTATACGGTATTAGAGAAGTTATGTCTCGTAGTCGTATTTTCTACATAGAAACTACGCCATTATATGCTCAGTCAAAAAACGTATGTTATTGCTAAATTCGATCCTTTGCGGTATCTCATGAGTCGACCGTACTTATCTGGTCGCACAGCCAAGTGGGTTCTTGCGCTAAGCGAGTTTGAACTCACGTTTATAGGACAAAAGTCTGTTAAAGGTCAAATCATAGCAGACCAATTAGTCGTTGCACCCTTAGAGTCTACCCATCCCCTCATCATTGAGTTTCCTGACGAATGCCTTAGATTAGAGGCAGACCATCCTGAGCAATGGTCCCTATACTTTGACGGAGCCCGATGCATGAGTGGGGCTAGTGCAGGTATTATTTTAATATCTCCACAGAAACATCTTATACCTCTGTCCTTCAAACTAACATTTGCTTGTACTAATAATACTGCTGAATATGAGGCTCTAATCCTTGGATTACGAGCTGCCTTGGCACTAAAAATTAAAAATTTATTGGTTTTCGATGATTCTCAACTTGTCATAAATCAAATCAATGATGTTTATCAGACCAGAGATGATAAATTATGCCCATATAAAGCGTATGTCTTACAATTATTATCTTTATTTGATCACGTTACCTTGGAAGCTATTCCTCGAACTAGCAACCGTGCGGCTGACGCTATGGTTGTAGTTGCATCTCTTTTGCCCTTGGAGTTAGATGATGAATATGCTACCATCATTATTCATCGACTCCAGGAACCCACTTCAAGCAAATCATGCTTAGAACCTTTGGATGTGTTTCTAATCAACGAAACTACTCCTGAACCATGGTACACTAATTTATTTAATTTTCTGCAAAATGGGACCTTCCCTGAAGGTTGTAATAGCAACCAACGTCGGTTGTTACGTAGACGAGCAAGTCGCTTCGTAATTATTGGTAATACCTTGTATAGGAGATCTTTTGAAGGCATCTTACTGAGATGTTTGAATCTAGCAGAATCTAAATCAGCTTTGAGTGAAGCCCACAATGGATCTTGTGGGGGGCATTTTAGTGGTAGCGCCATTGCTAAGAAGCTCCTTAGGATAGGATATTTTTGGCCTACCATGGAGAATGATGCACATGATTATGTGCGCCATTGCGACAAGTGCCAGAAACACGCCGACCTTGTCCATGCGCCTGCACAAGAACTGCAGGCTATTTCATCTCCTTGGCCCTTTTCAAAATGGGGCTTAGACATCATTGGAAAAATCAACCCCGTGTCATCTGATGGACACAAATTCATCATAACCACCACTGAGTATTTCACGAAATGGGTTGAAGCTATGCCCTTAGCTTCTTGCACTGGAACCCAAGTTTCCAAGTTTATTTTTAATCAAATTATTTGTAGGTTCGAAATTCTTGCAAATCTCATCTCAGATAATGGAACTTGTTTCAAAAATAAAGATGTCAAAAAATTATGTCAAAAATATAAAATTCAACATCGATGGTCCACTCCCTATTATCCTCAGGGTAATGGCCAAGTAGAAGCATCTAATAAAACATTAATCAAAATCCTCAAAAGACTGGTCAATAAATCTGGTCGAGATTGGCACATCCAATTATATCCTGCTTTGTGGGCCTATCGAACTAGCGTTCGCACCCCCATAGGTACTTCACCTTTTGTTTTGGTCTATGGCACTCGAAGCTATTTTTCCCTTTGAATTAGAAGTTCCTTCTTTAGCTCTACTACTTCAAGATACTCAAGTAGGAGATGAATATCGTGTCGGCAGATTTAGTCGACTGGAACTCCTAGATGAAAAGTGCATCAATGCTTTGGAGCATCTTCGTGCCTACCAAAACAAGCTTAAGAGAGCATACCTCAAGAAAGTTCATCATCGATCCTTTGAGATCGGCGACCTTGTCTTAAAAGAAAATCAAAAAAATACTAATGCAACTAAAGACCTTAAAGGTAAATTTGAGCCCAACTGGCTTGGACCATATGTCATCACTGCTAAATTTGGATCGGGAGCATATCAATTAGCTACCTTAGATGGTAAAGATCTTAAAGAACCTATGAACATTATGCATCTTAAGCGTTACTATGCGTAACATTTGGTCATTTTCATCATTTGTATATATTGTGTATTTTGCATATTGTTTCCTTTTAGTTATTCATATAAAATTTCAAAAAAAAAAAAAAAAACAGTAATCGTATTTCTTCTTTCCATTCATCAATTAAAATCAAAATATAAAAACATCAAAATCCTTAAAATCTTCAAAAACATCTTTTATTTTCGCACATATCAATTCTTGAAGTATTGCAGTTATATTTTCAATTATTTTGGATAAATTAGCATTTATTTGGAATCCCGCACTTTCACACTCACATACATAAATATCTTGCTTTTATTTGGTATGATTATTACTCTCTCTTATATCAAAGTCCACATTTGAATTAAATAAAGTTTTGAGCATAGAGAATTGATCTTGTTATTTACTTGAACCAAGCATATCTTTTCACATTAAAATGATTTCATTGCAAATTCAATATGATGCTACATAGTAGAAGTGGTTTCTTGAGCGAAAAGTTTCCCTTGCTATCCTATCATGCACATGGTCTAGAATCTTTGAGAATTGACAAAAGGACAAGCTCACCCCTACCCAGAATAAAAATCCCTTGCTCTACAGCCAATCCGAGCAAGTATCCCTAGTATAGGAAGCAAAAGAAAAAGTCAAAGAAAAAGAGAAAAAGAAAAATATCATTTTGTACCATCGCAACAATATTTCAGCATTGTCTCAGTTCAAAAAAAAAAAAAAAAGAGAAGCAAAAGAGAAAAGAAAAAGCAAAAAGCAATAAAATCCCTTTCCCTACCCCTTGAAAAGAAAAGAAGGGTGAATGAGCTTGAATCCCTGGAATTCTCAATTATTCGAAAACTGTGAGGTAAGCCCCATAACAGGTGGTTTGTGCCCAACCCGCTTGGCCTTGGGTAATTCCTAGCGTGGTGATATGTCTGTCACATTAGCGACCTTCTTTTGTACAGACCTATGTCGGCTTATGGATTAGCTAGCTCTTGATAACCCGACTTACATAGTAGTCTGGTACGGTTACATGCATATAAATCATGGTCAAGGAACACTTATTTGGTTAATTCAAATTACTTGTATCAAATTTTCTTGCTCAAAATTGGTGAATGAATAATACAATTGCACACACATTTGTATTTGAGAGATTCTGTATCATTATGATAAAGCAAGATCGGTAATGAACTCACATTTGCACATGAGGGTTCCGTATAAATCTATATTTGTCTTTGAGATAAATGTAAAATATTTTTGCAACTCTTTTTGGAATAATTTTATCTTCTTATTTCAGCACATCTGTTTAGTATAAAAACAACTATATACATTGTTTTCAAAAATCACAAAATGTTTTCAAACAACATATGACACAAATATAATCAATAAAGTCATGTTCATATTATTATTTTCTGTTTATCAAAAGTCAAAAATCAATCCTGCAATAAAACTAAAATATCAATTTCTTCTTTGGATTTCGCGATGATGGTATAAGTCTATACCTATAATTCTATGCCTAGCGCAAGCCATTGTTCTAATTTTATTTTCCCATTCATTTTAAAAAATTCATAAAAAAACATATGACTTACATCATTATGTTACACAATTGTGATTTAAAAAGAACGAACACATTTTTGTCCATTTCATTATGTCAACATTCAATTTTGCAATGATGGTATAGTTCCTAGGGACTTATTCCAAAAATTTTATCACACTTAGGAATTTATGCCTAGCAAAATCATATTTCTTTAATATGTCATGCATAATATTTTTTATGAAAATCTGAAAACAAATCATCACCATCATCACTTCCATCATCACAACACAAAGTCTTAAGACAGTCTCTTAAGCATTCTTTTACTTTTAACAATATTTCTATCCTGGGATTAGCTTGACGACCTAGCGAGCGGCGACTCCATGAAACGGTCTATAACAACGACAATGTCCTTTGAAATTATTGTTAGAAGTCTCTTTTATTTTTCATCAAATCACACCACAAAACAACCAATTTATTCACATCAGATTATTTCATTTACAATTTTATGCCATGACATAAAAAATTATAATTTATTTCCAAACGACATAATTACATGAATCATCAATCAACAAATCCAAAATTAAAGCATAAAACAACATATACACAAGTCATATCATCAAAAAGACCATATATATATCTCAATAAATTATACATCATCTGGATTGGTATGCCACAATCAAAACCCTGGCATACTCAATCCCCTCAAAAAATAATAATCATACAATCTGCCCTCTGCAGCAGCTAGCCTCGAGAAGCCCTCGAGCTCTCAGCCTCATCTCCTCTCCCGCCCTGAGGTGGAGGAGGTGGTCCCATAGAGGTCCGAGCTGTGTCTCGGGTCCTCACCGTCGATCGTGAGGATGTCCTCGATGATCCCATCATGACCGGCTCTGCAATGGGGGCTGGTAGTGGTACCCTCTGTCCCTCTGGGACCATGTGATAGTATAGCCCCTGGTAGAATGTGGTCTGAGCAATAGACCATGCTAGATCCTGAGTGCTCGCCCCTCCGCTTCGAGCCCTGAGCCATGTAGCCTCATCCTGTAGTGTCTGCACCTGAGCCCGAAGGTGGGCAACCTCAGCCCGGAGAGCCATCGTCTCGTTGCTCTCCCCTACCTCGACACCCTTGCCCTTATCGAGCGATGGTGGTCTCTCCCCTTGCTGAGAAGGGACTCCCCTCTCCCTCCTCCCTATCTCCTGAGGTCTCTGTGGAGCCCGACCCATCCTCTGGCATCTCTCCTATGGAGACCGTCGTTGCTCTCTCCCGTCGTGACCTCGCGCTGCCTCAATAGCAGCCTGACGTCGCCTCCCCAACTGTCGCACCATGGCGTGCACTGGACCCTACGCCCTCGTCATCCGAGGAGGGTGGATGCCTACATACCAGGCATCATAGCCATCTGTAACCCCAACATCGTCACCATCCACTGGCTGGATGGGGGCATCATCCGTGTCCTGACTCCAGAACCGCTGCATGTCTGGAGCCCCGCTCAGTGTGGTACTATCCTGGATAGTCCGAGAGTACTCATAATCCCTGAGAGAAGGGATCCCCTACTGTAGACCGAACTATCATAGAACCCGATCGTAGCGGTGGAGCTCTACCTCTCCCCGCTCCATCCATAGCCAGCAGACTCGCCTGATGTGAGCCAGCTCCTGCCCATCCTCTGCCCACCCGGGGTGCTCTCTCCATGGCCTCCAGGTGATCTGGTCCAGGATGAGGTCATCCAACAACCTCCGTGACATCGACAGATCTATCCACCGTTGTGACCCCCTCTGTAACCACCAGTAGAAAACCTAGGGCCTCTCCCGGTCAACCCCTGTCAGTGGGAGCCCTACCGGCCTCCGCACCGTGATGTGCTCCCAGCACCAAACCTGTAGCAGCGATGTCAAAACTAGACATCGGCCTCCCTTGTATACGACCCCATGCAAGATCCTATACAAGCGGCATAGTACAAAGCTGCCCCATGCAAACCTGTATCCGTGGTCTCTCATATCGTAGACCACATCTGAGAGGAGCCACGGTAGTCTGCACCCGCTCTGGTGGCACAACAGTAAGCCACCTACTACCCCGACCAAAACCTGAGTCAGCCTAGATGCCCTAGGCATCTGCCTTAGAGACTCGATGTTCACTCCGCCCTTCTCCAGGGTGAAGCTCGGGTCTCCGATCAATCTCATCATCGCCTGGCCCTGATTGGCCGTAGGAGTCATCAACCATCCTTGTATGGGGATCCTCATGATCCTCCATACATCCTCTAGTGTGGGAGCCATCTCCCCTGTCGGTAACTGAAAGTAGGATGACCCCGGATACCACCTCTCTGCTAGGGCTGTCAGTAGCCCCATGTCCATCGGTACTTGTGGCATCTCTGCCACATGCTGCAAACCGACCTGAGCTAGTCGGTCATGCTCCGCCTGATCGAGCATGGCTATGTCATCTCTCAGCCCATCGTATTTCCATTCCCGACTCTTTAGTAATCCCCTCTACAAAACAAACAATAAAACAATAAAATTCATTAATCAACCAATCATTAAAATCAAATTAAATACATTTTAACCAAGCTTAATTTCATCAAATGATGATATCGTCCACTATTGGATGATATCGTCCTAAATTGGGCAAAATCATCCTTTGTAGGATGAAATCGTCTCCTATTTCGCAACCTTGGGGGATCGCCCCTTGTTGGACGAGATCGCCCCTAGTTCGTCGATTTTGCCCTCCGACGAAATCGACGATATAGGGACGATTTCGTCCCGACGTCGTCGACGGCCTAAAAACGGCCGTGATGCCCCAAAACAATCAAAATTTCAAACAAACAATTGCACAAATTAAATTCAAACCTAATTTACTAGGATTAGATCCTTACCCGTAGCCCGCGCCGGACCTCTGTCGATCGGTGTGCTGTCTCCACCATTTTTTTGTCTGTAGAGCTCTAAAACCAGTAAAACTGAATAGTAAAAATGAATTAGGGTTTTACCCTATTTTTCTTAATTTTATTTAAAAACAACATTTTTTTTATTTTTGCTTTTTCGTGCTTTTACCTCAAATTTTCGATTTGGGTAAACACACGGAGGGGGCACCATAGTAAGCAATCGTACGATTCGACCTAGAATCGTCGTCTAAAAAATTGAGTAAATTTTTGCTTTCTCGTAAAACGGGAAGAACTCGTCTTTAACGCATTTTCTTCAAAAAATTCGCTAAAGAGGGGGCAAAATGTAGCACCCCAAAATTGGCACAGTTAAACCTTAATAAAAAGATAAAAATTTGAATTTTAACCCCAAACCGCCCGTTACCCGCTTTCCTTGTTTTTCATGCCATTTTTAGGATTTGTTTTGACCGTTGGACAATATCATCGTAGATTAGACGAAATCATCCCAGATCTGACGAATTCGTCTGGAACAGAACGTCCAGACGATTTCGTCCCAAAACCAAATTTTCATAATTAGCTTCTGTTTCAACGAGCTTCTCTAACCTGGGCGTAAAGCGTGTCTGCGTAGTTAGAGTCTCCCCCATTGGAGATCTCCCAAATTGGGATGATCTCCAACCTCCTAACCTCTCCCTAATCCTATATAAACTGGGACTTTCTCAGTTTATCCCCCTGAACCCCCTAGCTGACGGATTTCCCTGCAAATTCAGTTCCTTGTGCCTTAGAACACCTTCATACTTTTGTTTGCATTGCATATTTCAAGTTTTCTTGCAGGAATCTTACTGTTCTTCAGCCGAAACAAGCTTGGATCATCGTAGGCGATTACAGACGATTTCGGATGATCCTGTCGTAGATCGACGATGATCTCATACGATTGGAGGCGATCTCGACTGTAGTCCATATTGGGGGCAATCAGAGCCCAGAGTTTGCATTTCCTTATTGTTTTCTGCATTGTCTTAGTTATTGTATTTATGCATCTTGGAGTTCACCTCATTTAATATAAATGCATGATAAAGCCAAAATAAATTGTTAAGTTGATGCATTTCCTTTTAATTGCTATTTTGATTTATTATTTAGACAAATTCATTGTTATTTCTATCATTTCCCCTTGCTTTTGCAGTTGCATTTTTGGTATTTTGTATCTGTTTCTGTGATTGCAGGTTTTTGATGAATTCGTCTGACGAATTCGTCAGATCGACGATGATCTCGTCTGATCTCAGATGACCTACTGAGATCTGAGATGATTCTGTGCAATCCCAAATGATTACGTATGATTTGAGATGATTTGGACTGCTACAAGACTCAGAATCTTCATCAGACATCCAGAAATCAGGTATGTTCTATCCTATTTAGCATATTCTCTGTGTTTAGCATTTATTCACGTTTTTTGTATTCATAAAATCAGCATTGGCATATAGAATAGTTTAGATTCATCTTGGCCAAACCTAGGAATTGAATGATTAAAGCACAAAATGAACACATCAAACCTACTATCAACCTAGGCGTGGAAACTGCCACTCAAAAGTTTCCTGGTGAACCCACCATCCATCAAAAATTCACCCTTATACCCCTCCCCCGAGAGGCGGGACCTTCAAAGGGCCTCTCAGTCCGAGGTATTGTCCCATCCTTCTCGCATCCCCCTTCCGGGCACGGATCCTATAGCCTGAAGGTAAGGATGCAAAAAATTTGGAGCGATACAGATGCTATGCTTAGGGAGTTGGTAAAACCACTTAGAGATGGGGTCGACGAGAGTAGTCACAAATGTCTTCAAAAGCAAAGCATCATCGTCATGAATGCCAAAGCATTGGCCTAAGAACCTAGTGACATGCTCCTGCGCGTCCTCTTCTCCCTTGAAGGTGGTCAATTGAGGTAACTTAAATTGTTCTAGATAGGGAGGCGTAGGTACTGAAGGATGGATGGGTTGACTACGTAACTGGCGCATAGTGGGCTTTTGAGATCCTGACCTAGAGTTCTTGTTCTCAACTGACTCCAGGCATTCTAGCAATGCTTTATATGGGCCTGAGGACTTAATCTCCTCATCCTTTTTCACATCTTGCGATGGAGGTCTAGGTTCCTCCAACCTATTACGGGGTGGTGGTACATCACCCCCCCTGCCTTGGCATGGTGTCTCCACATACTCTATCTCTAAATCATGCTCAGTATAGGCCCTGTAAGGCGTCTCTCGAGCTGGTCTATAAATGGGAGTATCCACCCGTGGTGGGTGCCCTATGTTTGGTCTAGGAGGCATCTGTCCATCTGGCCTAGGAGGTCATGGAGGTAACATTGGATAAGGTCTCGGGGACCTATCTTGAATGAGCATGGGTTGCCTCGGATGGACTTCCTGCCTATGTGTCTTACGGGTAGGGACCCTCTCTCGTAAAGTCTTATGGAACAACTTGTTGGTCTGCCATTCAATCCTTTCTTTCTCAAGCTGGTGCAAGTGGTACAATTGCTCTTTGTCTCGTCAAAGTTGCTTGAACTAGGCTTGGCATTATGTATATATTGCAACCACTTGCCTAATTTGATCCGTAGTGCAAGGCCTAGGAGCCCTAGGAATCTTGCCCTGGGGTCGACCTCGTTCAAGATACTCTGTGGTCTCCATAGGGCGCTTGCCTCTCTCAAGGTTCGTCGCATTGACTCGAGGTTCAAGCTGGAACATATGCTTATTATACTCAGCTGATGCAGAGGCACATCAGGCATGCACGAAATATTGTTCCTGAGGAAAATTTGGGATCTCCTCATGTCTTCCCTCTTTGACGAGGAAAGGTAGGGCAAAATTGGCTCGTCTCGACCAATGAGTGTGAGTTGTTGTATCCTATCAAGGCGATGTAGAGGTAGAGTTGTGTCAACTTGCTCTAGCCAGTGTGTGAAGTCATATTCCTACCTATGCTTAGGCATGTTAGCCCTGATGGGTACGTAGATGCATGGCACTACTCTATCTATTAGTGCCTCAATGTGCAGTTGCCTTTCACCAAGGAAGGCCTGTGAAATATCTACATACCAGGAACACTCTCCCAAGTAATGCTCATCATCCCTCGATGTGTCTCATAGAGGATCCCTTCGAAGATGAGGTTCGTGCCCTTTTGTCTTGGGGCTAGGTGGAGTAGAAGCTCACCAAGGGGGTATAACCAAGTCCCTAGGGCTATATCAAAGATGATTCATGTCTTCTAATCCACTTCGTAGCTTCCGATCATGTTTGGTCTTGGATGCGAGTGAGCACCATCGTGCTCCTCTATCAATACCCCAAGTGATTATCTTCTTTACAAATTTTAATGAAACAACAAATAGAAAATGAAACACCCAACAGACAGATAATTATCTCTTTTAAGTTTTAGATGTGAGTCCCTAAACTATTTTGTGTGTTTCAGATGTGTTGTTTGCAAAGTATGACCTTGTGTCACATATTTGAAATATTGTTGGATGATGTACTCAAATGTTTAAAGGATTTCACCTATATACTCACACAAGCTGAATATGGTGATGAAATAAAAATCCAACGAGGTAGCATAGGTACTACCAACCTTCACCCAGCACCCCGTGCGCAATGATACACCTCTCCAAAGAGGAGTGTATGCTATTTTGCACGGTTAGGATATATCTTGGGTCAGCCTTGGCCATGGATGAGTCTCGATGATACTCTTTCACACAAGCCAATAAAGTGGTAATGACATCCACTATTGGTCTCGATCGACAGGTTGGATGTGAGAGCCCAACGTCGTCGATGTTAAGATAAAATGTGATGTGTGGTGGTTCCTTTTAATCCCAAGAAAGTAAGCAAAGAAGAATTTGATTATCATTCACTAAATGCATGCTAATAAGTGCATTTTACTTTCAAAAAGTTAAGATAAAGAACCTATAAATGTAACTTATGAATGCAAATCCTAAATGCCAACTTACCCATTGGGTAAGCCACAAGCAATCAAGCCACAAAGATGCATTGCTACTTCAAATTTATTTTGGTTTTTCTTCTTCATTTTGCTATTTTATGTTATAAGGAAAGTAAAATATGAATTTTAACCTTTCTATGCAAACAAATAGTTCAAGAAAAACCAATTTTAATAGTCTCTAAAAATGCAACAGAAAAACAGAGGGTTTAGGCACTCACCTTATCAGTTTTGAGACCTCCAAATTCTGAATTTTTGAGCAGAAACTTCTCTGGTTCTTCAACACTCCAGGGTGGGACAATGAAGCCACCATCCTAGGGTGAGCCAGATAAATATTCTGCCACCATTCCATGTTGGGGAGGGGAGCACCTGCAACACAAAAAGGGCAAAAAATGCAGAAATGGAGTCAAATTTTCATCCAAAGCACAAGGGACAAGGGTCCCACTATGATCGCCACTAAAATAGGTAAAAATGGTGCACCTAATTATGATCAAAAATATATGTATCTATCCTATCTCACTTATGAGCATCAAACGGAAGCATGCATGTGAAAATGAAGCAATACCAAAAAATAAGGAATGAAATGAAACAAGTCTCTTTCTTATTAATTTGGTGGATCAAATCCAAGGTTACATAGTAGTACCCTTGAGGGCTCAAATTTTATACAATTGTTACAAATTTTGGGATCCCAAGGATCAAATCCTTCAAGAAATTCGAGTGCACATCCAATGTCTTTCCTCGTACCCACAATCGAGGTGGGTGGGCAAATGCCACTACTGCTTGTATATTTAATATCTGATGTCTGATATTCCTTCATAATGCCTTCTATAAATCTACACCTACACACAAGGAAGTAATAAAGGTCAAATAGCAAGGGCATGTGAAGGAAAACATGCAATCCCCATAGGCATAAAATGGCATATATATTAAAAATATATCAAATCGACTCAGAATGACTTGAAACTTTATGATGATATTAAATAAGATGTTTTTAGGGGATATAACCAAAAAACAATCTGAAATTGCATCTGTAGACCCCTCGATTTTACGTCGCTTACTTGAAACCTATGAAGACCAAGATGAATAATTACGGCACCTAAACATGTCCAAAATACATTAAATTTGGATAGAATACGTAATAAAAAAATTTAATACAACCCATGTGGTTATATTTTCAAAATGAGGCACAGATCCACCTACATGCAACTGGGTTTCCTGGATGGGCCCTACAAACCTGGAAAACCTTAAAAATGCAAAATCTCGGCCAATTTAACTCCTAATTGCATGAAATTTTAATTGCATCATCATATGATAGTCTAGAATAATACTAAAAAAATAGTAAATAAATTTTGCAAGTATTTGTCCTCATCCCGGGGGGACGGTGGTGACTACAACTAATTGGAGGGCACCCTGGGAGGGGATACCCAAAAATTTTACACACATTTTTCTACCAATCCCACTAGAGAATGATCCCAAATATTCTAATGGGCATTTTCATCAAATTTTGTGAAGAAATTCACCCGGATGGAAAAGTTATGCTCAAATAACCCTCTTGAAGTCACTCGGTAACCTCTGTCACTAAGGAGGGATTTCGAGGGCAAGAGAGCACAATAAAGTGAGGGGAAATATTGGTAGCACTCTGTTGCATATCCTAGAACTCCTCTATATATTTTTATGTGGGGATTGAATCCATTTTATAGCCCAAAGGGGCTTATGTGAAAAAAGGCATGCATGGCAGGAGGTGCCATTTGTCAAAAGGGAGGCATGCACTGGATGTGGAAGAGAATCTCCATTTTTGGCCTCCATTATGAGGTATTTCATAAGGATTCAATTCCCACTGACCTACATGCTTCAATAGGCAGGGTAAATGGCAGTTTCTAGGTGCCATTTATCCCAATTTTGACTTTTTTGGGTCAAACTTGCTCACCGTCCCACCCTGGGATGATGGCTCACCACCATCCTAGGGTGGGACGGTGGTAATCTGCCACCATCCTAGGGTGGGCGATGGTGAATTTTGGACCAAAACCTCCCAAAATTGGGCCAGAATTGATGGGTTGTCGTTAAGCACATCATTAATTCTCAATGAATTTGTCAATCCAGGGTGGTGTCCAAGGCTATTTACGAGAGAAAGTTCAAGCAGGGTTGTAGTTCAGTTCATTTGGAAGCAGTAGGTCTTATTGGTGGAATTGATTTTGTGGGGGTTTTGTGTCACTTATACCCCTAAATTGCATAAATTGAACTTTAGTATATTTGCAAGAATAAAAACTAATTGCTAATTGCATAAATGAAACCCTAGTTATAGTTGCAAGAATGAAATCTAATTAAATTATAGAATTGAAACTCTAGTTATAGTTGTAGAATTGAAAGTCTATTTAATCTTGCAATAATTGAAATGAAGCATAAAAACTAGATCCTGTCAATGCTCTGTAACAGAAGGTCGTCAATCTTTTGTGTAGGGTTTTGACAGCAAAAACAAGAATGCAAGGAAATTACAGAAAACTTGTAAATTGTTGGAAATGGAAATTTGCAGTGAATTGGAAAGTTGTTGGGAATGAAAAGAATAACCAAATCTACCATTAATCATATCACAAAAACATTATGAACAAGAATTAAACAACTAGGAATGTTAGTTGTGCAAAAGAATGAAAATGACAAGTTCACAACTTATTCTGTTGTAGCAAAATCAGAATAAAACTTGTCTATCAGTCCTCCTCCTAGGTCTGGAAGTGGCTAGCCTCATTTCTCAGAAGAAGGTTTGAATTATTCTTTAAGTCTTACTCACACTCAGACATAACAAAATAAATGGAATGAAACTACACTTTTATTGCTTTAGAAACATAATTACAATTCTACTGAAATCTGTTACAGGTCTGAAATCACTATTATATTATCTCCCCATTTATTTTCTATCTCCTCTATCTAATAGCTTAACATGTATGGGAGCTATCTTTTATAGATGCCTAAAATCTAATTACAAACAAAAAATATGTTGTTCCTGATATCTTGCAGAATTTCCTGGGTTTATCCTAGAAGAGGATCAATTTGATATTTTCCATAAATGGTGGCTTTGGACGGCAAGGACGACAAAGTTAGATGGGAGATATTTTCCCTTAACTTTCTCAACCTTCTTATCCCATTTTCCACCGCCAAAATTCAGTCAAAAAGTCAAAAAGTGCTTTCTATTCTCATTTCGAAGAAACTATGTTCATTTCGAAGACATTGTGTTCATTCCGGAGACACTGTGTTCATTCCGAAGACACTGTGTTCATTTCGAATATCTTTAGAATGACCAACTGTGTTGAGTCCAAATGTTTTTGGCTACATTTATTAGGTGGATTAGCCCTCAGGATCAGATTGCAATAGTCTTCATTCTTCCTTGGATGTGAATTCCATGCCTTGCCATTCATTGGCAGCTGGCTGGAATTTATATGGAAAAACTAGTTTTTTGTTGCACAGTAATAAGTCTTTGTACTATTTGCTAAATTTAGAGAAACTAATGCTTAATGATCATCAAAATAAAACTAGTGAAGTGTTGTTGTCAACCTAAGCATGACAAGATAACATAAAACTATACAAGAACTGTTAAAAATTAGAATATAATGTCCTTAACACTTCAATCATGTAAACAGTTAATACACAACATATTAAATCAACTTAACTAGCATATAAGATAATTCACAAGAGTTTTAGGCAGTTTTAACTATTTAAAACATGCTATAAATGAGGCTTATCCAGGCCTCATCAAGAAGCCTCCAAAACCTCTTCCAGAGTGGCTAGAACCAGTTTGATCCTTCTAAGGGCTACCCAAGGGGCCATATGATGTCAATTTGATCATTGTTTGTGGATGCTTAATCTGGTTTAGCATATTTTAGTGTCTAAATTTTGATATGACATACGTCGTATAACTTAACATATAGTGCCACAATTTCTTTGTAGCAAACACTATCGCTAAACATAACTTCTTCACATATGCATATCCTAGCTCATAACTCACCAAGGTTTGGCTAATGTAATATATGGCTTGCTCTTTGTCTTGCACATTCTTTTGGGCTAACATGGTTCCCAATGCAAAGTCGGTTGTCGATATATATAGCAAAAATGGTATATCTGTTCTTGGTGGAGCTAGCACTGGTGGCGTCACTAGGTAGTGCTTAATCTTAGCAAAGGTTACTTGGCATTATTCATCCCAACTGAATGGGACCCCCTTGTGTAGAAGTCGATTCATGGGTAGAAATTTATCTGATAACTATGCAATAAATCACTTTATGGATGCTACTTTTCCCTGAAGGCTTCTTAATTCCTTGATGTTTATGGGGGGACACATCTCTAAAATAGCCTTGTACTTTACTGGGTCAAGTTCGGTGCCTCACTTGGTAATTATGAATCCTAAGAATTTTCTTGAAGTTACACAAAATATGCACTTCTTAGGATTCAACCTGACATTATGCTCTATCAGGCGATCGAAGACCTTCTGAAGAAGAGTTGCATTAAACAAGCACATACAATCCAGAAAATATAGAGAAAAAAATGCCAAAATGAGCCAAAGATTTCTTGCATTATATTCCCCAAAGACACAACTTACAGAGACTAACTAATTACAAATTTGAAATTCCCCCCTTTTGATCCAATTTTCTCCTTTCCCACCTAAAACTATGAGTTTGAAATTTGAAAATTTGGGGGCAACTTGCCATGGTCATAACTTCACGCTTGTTGACCCGATTGACTATTACATGTTTTCAGAAAGGGTACGAGACGAACTAAGTGAGGCAAGCATTGGCTCATTATGTCTAACTTAAAATATTCAAATTCGACCTTTAAGACCTTCAAAAATCACCTGTAAGTTAAACTAGTTTTACAAAATTAAACAATTACAAATTTTTTTAGGTGATGCAAGATCACTCTTACACCATTGGATGCTCCTGCATCAGACACCCAGGGTAGTTTGAGAAGTGACCTTCACTTATCTGTTGTTGGAATAAAACCAAGGCGTTCAACCTCAGCCTTCGACAACCAAGATGAATCTTCAATAGGCCTGCCCTTCCACTTAACCAGATATTTTGCATACTACCTATTTCTTGTGCTTTTGCCTATGCGGGTATCTAGTATCTCTTCTATCTCTTATGTCTCTAGAGTAGATGTTGGAATACTCCATAATTCTATTACTGGCCTGCCATTATTGTCACCTTTATGATACTCTGCCAAATCTAAAATGTTGAACATAGGTGATATGTTCAGTCCACTTGGCAATTCTACCTTATAGGCATTCCTTGAATCTCGTTTCCCTATGACCCTGCATGGTCCAAACTTCTTCATTTTTAACTTGTTATAGGTTTTAGTAGGACATATTTCCTTTCTCAAGTGAACCATAACTTGATCTCCCACAAGGAACTCCTTAAATCATTGCTTCTAGTATGCTCTTATCTTTTACTGAGTGTTCATCTTGTTGATATGTTGATGCAAGCTATTCAAATGCTCTGAAAAGTCCTTAGCCTCAGCACTACTCTTTTCTCCTCTGTCCATATTTCTCAACTCAGAAGCATTCCTTGGATTTCTCCCATACATAATCTAGAATGGGGATTTATTAGTACTCTTATTGATAGAATTATTGTATGCAAATTTTGCCTGTGGCAAAACCAAGTCCCACCCCTTGGGCTTATCTCCTACCAAGCATCTCAGTAGATTACCCAAAATTCTATTCACCACCTCTGTTTGCCCATCAGTCTATGGCTGGTATGCAGAATTGAATTTTAGATCTATATTCAATTTCTTCCATAGGGTCCTCCAGAAATACCCAACAAACTTGGTATCCTTGTCGAAAACAATACTCTTTTGTAGACCATGAAGTCATACCACCTCTTTGAAAAACAACCCTACAACATGAACTGCATCATTAGTTTTTGGTAGGGAATAAAATGTACCATCTTTGAGAATCTTTCAACCACCACAAATATGGATTCATTCCCCCTTTGTGTCCTTGGTAGGCCAAGAACAAAATCCATTCTGATGTCCTCCCATGGCCTCTCTAGTAAAGGTAATGGGTGATACAATTCGATCTTCTGTCTCACACACTTGGCCATCTGGCAACTCTGTAACCTTGTACAGATCTCTTCACATCTTATTGCAACTGTGGCCAATAGTAATTCTCATTAACAAGAGCAATGGTCTTATCCCGACCAAAGTTTCCAGGCAACCCTCCACTATGCTTCTCCTTGAATATATTCTTTCTCATTGAACTCCTTGGAATGCACAATTGGTTTCCTCTAAATAATATTCCATATTGGATTAGAAAATCCAACCATTTTGTCCTATCCAAAGTAACAGGTGCCATGCAAGCTCTCCAAGCCTCTGTAAAATCTAGATCTTTAGGGTATAAACTCTTAAGTTCATCAAACCCTATGACTTCCACCTTCATTTCTATCAACAAACACTACCTTCTGCTTAAGGCATCTGCAACTCTGTTTGACTTCCCACTCCTATGCTTCAACACAAAGGTATAACTCTATAGAAACTCAACCCATTTCAAATGCCTTTGATTCAATCTCCCTTGACTATTAATATACTACAAGGCCTGATGATCAGTATACATAACAAACTCTTTTGGCAATAAATAGTACCTCCATTTCTTTAAATCCTGAACTATAGCATAAAACTCTTGATCATATACAAAATACTTCTTCCTAGCATCATTAAGCTTCTCACTAAAATAGGTAATAGGTTTACCTTCTTGACTCAACACAGCTCCTATGGCACTACCACTAGCATCACAGTCTACCTGAAATATCTTATTAAATTATGGAAGTGCTAAAATAGGTTGCTCTATGACCATATTCTTCAACATATCAAAGCTCTTATCTACCCCTAAGGTCCACTTAAATTCTTTCTTATCCCCTCTCATTTTTTCTGGTAGGGGTGCACAAATACTACTAAAATTTCTAATAAATTTTCTATAAAAACTTGCTAGACCATGAAATGATCTTACCTTTGTAATGCTCCTTGGAGTAGGCCATTCAATGATAGCCCTTACCTTTTTTGCGCTTTAGTTAAGATGACAAATCCTAGGTACACCAACTCCTTCTTCACAAAGTTGCACTTCCTCAAATTAATCAAAAACTGTTCCTCCCTCAACTTCTCAAAAATTCTTCTGATATGCATCAGGTGCTCTTCCAGGGTCTTGCTAAATATTAAAATGTCATCCAAATATACAATGAAATTTTTTTCTAAAAACTCCTTCAATACCTCATTCATAAGCCGCATGAATGTGTTGGGTGCATTGGTTAGCCCAAACAGCATGACCAACCACTCATACAAACCCTCTCTGGTCTTGAAATTTGTCTTCCACTCATCCCCTTCTCGGATACAAATCTGATGGTACCCACTCTTTAGGTCAATCTTAGTGAATTACTGGGCTCCACTCAAATATCATCCATCCTTCGCAGTGGAAATCTATATTTTATGGTGATATTATTAATAGCTCGGGAGTCAGTACACATTTTCCACTTCCCATATTTATTTGGTGCTAGTACTGCAGGTACTGCACATGGACTTAAACTCTCTTGAATTAGTCCCTTTTTTAGTAACTCTTGGACTTGCCTGTTTAGCTCCTCACTTTCTATAGGAGTCATTCTATGGGATGCTTTATTGGGTAAACTAGCTCCTGGTACCAAATCGATGTGGTGACTGATCTTCCTCACTGGTGGTAAACCCTCAAGCACATTGTCTAATATAATATCTAGAAATTCTTCCAACAGACTTGAGACTTATACTAGGGTATCATTGCATTCTTCTTTCCTAACTCTAGGAATTAATGCATAACACATATGCTCATGCTTTAAACCATCCAAAAACTTCCTACCATCAACTAAAAAATTTTGGCACTGCTACATACCTTTTTATCCACCTCCTTCAAGGGCTTCGGCTTATGGCACACTCCATCCTTTGTCAGGGAGTAAGTTTTGGCATGCCCATCATGTATTGCATGTCGATCAAACTACCATGGCCTCCCCAACAACAAATGGTAAGCATCCATGGGTAGGATGTCACACAGGACCTCATCACAGTAACTCCCAATATTAAATTTTACCAAGCATTGCTCACTCACCAAAGCCCTATGGTCCTTCTGCAACCATGCAATTCGATATGGACGTGGGTGTCTCTTCCTCTCTACTTGCAATATGGTAACCATTCCTTCTGAAACTAGGTTATCTATGCTACCATTATCTATGATAACATTACAAATCTTACTCGCACATTTACACCTTATGTGAAATAAGCCCTTCCTCTGATCTGGATCTCCCTCCTAATTCAGCAAGGCTCTCCTTGTGATCATAACTTCTCCTCTTTCTACTTCTTTAGAGTGCTCAAACTCAGCACCCTCATCTACAACAGCAGCTCGAGCATTACCTTCAAGTCTCTTATTTGTTCCTCCTTGGTGTTGTGGGCACTCGTATGCCCGATGTCCCTCTTCTCCACATTGGAAGCATGTTACACGAAATCCTCCTATTTCAGACCCTCGTCCAGACCTCCCTCTTCCTCTTTGGTAGCCATTATTCTGGTAGTTGTTATTCTGCTCATGGGGACAATAATAATTCTCCCCCTTCTGGTCCTGACTATTGCTTGTCTCCCCAGTTTTCTTTTGGTTCTCATTCCATCCTCCATTTGTTCTCCCACCAGTTCTTCCACCATGACATCTTCCTCTCTATTTGCTTTCAAACCTCCTATTCAGCTTCTCTTCTACATTCAATGCAAACTGGTAAGCATCTTCGATGGTGTTCATCCTAACCAGACTCAACTCCTCTTGAATACTTGCTCTTAACCCATTAATATAATGGGATACCTTATCCTTGTTGGCCTTAGAATGGTTTGTTCTTATTAGGTGTTAGTCTTACAATGACACTGAGAGGGGGGGTGAATCAGTGTAGCTCTTTAAACTTAAATTCATAGCTCTTAAAACTGAAATAATGAAACCTTAAAACCAGATAAAGCAAGTATCACAAGAGAACATCACACAACACAAGATTTAACGAGGTTCACCAATGTGGCTACTCCTCAAAAATGACTGCTTGGACTACCATCCAAATCCAGCCTTTGCAAAGCAACAACTTTACAAACAATTTACCAGCACCCACTGGAAGGAGCACCAACCCCTGATTTATCTGCACCAATAGAAAGGAGCACCAACCCCTGATTTACCAGCACCAACTGGAAGGAGCACCAACCCCATGATGCCAAGCACCAACTTGGACTTCAATTCTGAAACTAGAAGATTGATAGTAAGATACCTTTGCTTTTGCAAGACCCTGACTGGTCTTCTTCACCTTTGCTTTCTCTATGCACTCTGCTTTCTCTGTGCAATCACTTCGCACACTCTGCTTCGCTACAGTCGAACTTCACGATCGTCTTCTCCCTTTTGCGCACTCTACTTTCTTAGCAAATTTTGCACTTAGCATGATTCGACACGACTTGCTCTCTACGCACAACGACCGTACTTCACACACTTCAACACACCTCAAATCTCCAAACAACCCTCCTTTTATAACAAAATTTTTGTGATGAAAACCCTAATCTTAGTCAGCTATAAACCCTAATCTTAGTCGGCTTTCATGACAACTGTAAACCCTAATTTTAGTCAGCTGTCATCGGTCTTCATCGACTTCAACTCAACCACAAAAATACATGTCACGATATCATGACACTTTTACTTTCTCTCTCTTTCTCCTTGCTTTGGCCCCAAAAATACAACATGTCACGATATCACGACACTTTTTCTTTCTCTCTCTTTCTCTTTGCATCGGACCGAAACATACATGTCGCGATATCGTGACACTTTTTCTCCTTGCTCTTTCTCTTAGCTTTGGCCCAAAAATACAACATGTCACGATATCGTGACACTTTCCTTCTTCTATTCTTTTCAAATATACACTTTTTTCCTTCTTGAGTCCAAAATGCGACATGTCGTGATATCGCGAAACTTTTTCTTCTCTACCTTCCTATCCTTTTAGTCGTCAAATGTGACATGTCACAAAATCGTGACACTTCTGCTTTCAAAGTCTTGCTTTCTGCTTTTGTCATGAAATCATGACACTTCTACCTTCAAAGTCTTCTTCTCTACTTTTGTCACGAAATCGTGACACTTCTGCTTTCATACTTCACTTCTTTGCTTTTGTCATGAAATCGTGACACTTCCTTCGAAGTCTTCTTCTTCTTTTGTCACAAAATCGTGACACTTCTTTCTACTTTACTTCTTTCTTTTGTCATGAAATCATGACACTTCTTTTCGAAGTCTTCTTTCTCTTTTGTCACGAAATGACACTTTTCCAACTCTTTCTCTCTTCCTTTTGTCAAAAATGCGACATGTCACGAAATCGTGACACTTTTCCAACTTACTTTCTCTCTCCTATTTTAGTCGCAAAAATGTGACATGTCATGAAATCGTGACACTTTTCTTACTTGTTCTCTTTCTTCGAACTTGTCACGAAATCGTGACACTTCTTCCTGCTTTCTCTTTTTCTTCCAACATGTCACGAAATCATGACAATTTTTCCACTTGCCTTTTTCTCTTCCAACATGTCACGAAATCGTGACAATTTTTCCACTTGCTTTTTCTCTTCCAACATGTCATGAAATCATGACAGTTTTTCCACTTGCCTTTTTCTCTTCCAACATGTCACGAAATCATGACAGTTTTTCCACTTGCCTTTTTCTCTTCCAACATGTCACGAAATCGCGATAGTTTTTCCTGCTTTTTCTCTCTCTTCCAACATGTCACAAAATCGTGACAGTTTTTCTTGCCTGTTGTATATGTCGCGATATCGTGACACTTTTCTTACTTGTCTTTTTCTTTGATCTTTTGCATATGGGCCACTTCGGTCTTCTTGGAAAATCACTGTACATACTCCGAGTAACCTTTGAACTCCTATCTTCTGCATCTGAATAGCTTTTGAACTTCCTATCCACTGGCATCAACAGATCTATCCGATCGTGTTGACAACAATGACAATATTGTTGTTGCACCTTGCTCAACAATCTCCCCCTTTGGAATTGTTGGCAACACATGTGCAATTTCCTGTAACTCTTCTCCCCCTTTGACAATAATACCAAAGGGCTACTGCAGACTCCCCTGAGTCCATGCACAACATTCTCAGGCACAATTTATTACACTTAGCAAAAATCATGAACATGAGCAAAAAGATAATCAAATACTTAAATGCTCCCCCTGAGAATGTGATCCCTGTAGCTAGTCAATTCTTGGGAAGTGTGACCACTCCCAATTTATTGCGAAGGTACTCAAAAACTTCCTTGGGCAATGGTTTTGTGAAGATATCTGCTACTTGCTCTGTAGTTGGAACAAAATCCAACTTAACCTCACCTTCTGCAACTTTCTCCTTCAAAAAGTGATACCTGATAGCAATGTGTTTTGTGCGTGAATGCATAACCGGATTCTTGGAGATGTTAATGGCATTGGTGTTATCACACTTAACTGATATTGGCTCACTGAAGCTAATACCAAGATCTTTCAGGGTTTGTTTCATCCACAATACCTGCGTACAACATGTTGTCGCTGCAATATATTCTGCCTCTACTGTCGATAAAGAAACTGACTCTTGTTTCTTACTGTGCCATGCGACCAATCTGTCTCCAAGATAGAATGCACCTCCACTGGTACTCTTTCTATCATCTACACATCCTGCCCAATCTGCATCTGAATACAAAATAAGGGTGAAGTCTTTACCTTTTGGATACCATAACCCATACTCCATAGTACCCTTGAGGTACCGAAGAATCCTCTTCACTGTTGTCACATGAGTCTCCTTGGGATTAGCCTGAAATCGTGCTACCATGCATACTGCCTACAAAATATCTGGTCTAGTAGCTGTCAGGTACAGTAAGCTTCCAATCATAGATCTGTACATGGTTTGATCAACAGGTGGAGATTTGTCATCCTTGCTCAACTTGCAACCTGTCGTCATGGGAGTGCTAATTGGCTTACAATCCTCCATTGTGAACTTTTTTAACATCTCTTTTACATATTTAACTTGAGAAATAAATATGCCCTTCTTACTTTGATTAACTTGCAACCCGAGGAAATACGAAAGTTCACCAATCATTGACATTTCAAATTCTTTCTGCATCTTATTTGCTAAATCTTTACATGACTCATCTTTGCTATTGCCAAATATGATATCATCTACGTATACAACAAGAACAATAAGATGCCCATTTTTTGTTTTGACATACAAATTACTATCCACCATACCTTTCTTAAACCTTTGTTGAGTGAGATAGTTGTCTAGCCTTGCATACCATGCTCGGGGTGCCTGTTTTAAGCCATATAATGCTTTCTTCAACTTGCAAACCAAGTTGGGATCATCACCAAGTTGGAAACCATCTGGTTGCTCAATATAAACCTCTTCTTCAAGTTTCCCATTCAAAAATGCTGATTTCACATCCATTTGATAAACTTTGAAATTCTTGTAGACTGCTAAAGCCAGAAACATTCTAATTGCCTCTAGTCTAGCTACTGGTGCAAAATTTTCCTCAAAGTCAATGCCTTCAACTTGTGCATAACCCTTACATACCAATCTTGCTTTATTTCTGACTACCTGTCCGTCTTCATTCAATTTGTTTCAAAAAATCCATTTAGTCCCGATTATATTTTTATTTGTAGGTCTAGGTACTAACTCCCAAGTTTCGTTTTTCTCGATCTGATCTAATTCTTCATTTATTGCCTTCATCCAACTTTCATCTTTGCTTGCGTCAATAACATTTTTGGGCTCAATGTTGGATAATAGAGAGTAGTTACTTACTACTCTTCTTCTTGTCTGAACACCAACTTTGGGGTCTCCAATTATTTGCTCTCTAGGATGATTTTTTTGCCAGCTACCTGTTTTGAATTTCTTATTTTCTTCCACTTCTGAATCACAACTTAAATCATCTGAGTCAATTTTTTGTATCTTTTCCATTTCATTTTCCTCATCTCCTTCAATAACCTCTTCATAAATTGGGTAGTTCATTTCATAGCTAATTACTCGTTCTCTACCTTCATCAAATTTAACATCGACACTGTCCACAATTTTCTTTAGCCTCTTGTTGTAGCATTTGTAAGCTTTGCTTTTTGATGAATAACCAACAAAAATACCTTCATCCGCTCTATCTTCAAACTTACCAAGATTATCTTCAGTTCTTTTGATGTAGCACTTGCTGCCAAAAACTTTGAGGTATTTTGTTGTTGCCCTTTTACCGAACCACAACTCATAAGGAGTTTTGCTTTCATGTGTTCTCAACATGTACCTATTTTGGATATACACCGCAGTATGGACTGCTTCTTTCCAAAATCTATCTGCTACTCTGCTTTCAGCCAACATAGTCCGTGCCATTTCCTGCACTGTCCTATTCTTTCTTTCTACCACTCCATTCTGCTGAGGTGTCCTGGCTGCTGAAAACTGTCTCCTAATACCGTATTTTTCATAGTACTCTACAAACTCCTCTGAAATGAATTCTCCTCCTCTATCTGATCTTAAACATTTGATCCTCTTTCCTGTTTCATTCTCAACCTGGTTTTTGAAAATCTTGAACATATCAAAAGCTTCTGATTTATGCTTCAAGAAAAATATCCATGTCATTCTGGAATAGTCATCAATGCACAACATAAAATATTTGTCACCATTTATGCTTTGTGTTCTCATGGGTCCACATAAATCGGTGTGTATTAGTTCCAAAGGTTTGCTTGTGTAGTATTCTTTTGTTTTGAATGTGACTCTAGTTTGCTTCCCCTTTTGGCATGAAGCACAAATGTTGTTTGCAGGTTTGCTGATGGTGGGAATATCTCTCACTGCCCTTTTTGAGGTGATTTTTACTAGATTATCAAAACTGATATGACCGAGTCTCTTGTGCCACAACCAATTTTCTTCTTCCTATCCAATAAAACAAGCTCCTTTTGAAGTCTCTGAGAGCGTGTACAGGTTTCCAGATGTCCTTGATCCAGTTGCTATCAATTTTCCACTGTTTGTTTTTCTGACTTCACAACCCTGCTTCATAAAAACTACTTCATGACCTTTATCACAAATCTGACTTACGCTCAACAAGTTATGTTTCAAACCATCCACAAACAAGACTTCTTTTGACTTAATTTTTCTGTCACTAATTTTAACTGAACCTTTGCCAACTATCTTAGCTCCATCATTATTTCCAAACTTTACTGAACCACCTTCATATTTCTGTAACTTCTCAAATTTTTGTTTGTCACCTGTCATATGACTGGAGCATCCACTATCAAGTATCCATGGTACATATTTATTCTGTGCTTTAAATGTTGTTTGTACGATTAAGGATTCCTTTTCTTCCTTAAGTCGCTCTTTTCCTTTCCACTCCATTTTGATAGTAGTTTTGGGCTCTTGTTTTGCCTTTCCCTTATCAGTAGCTTGTGCATGTTTTTGGGAAGTTTTCTATTTTGTTTCATCCTATTTGGTTGAAATTTTCTTCCCTGAAACTGATTTGATGCAAATGTACTTCTACAGTTTCTTGCAATGTGCCCAAAATTATGACAGTTATAACATTCTACTGTATAATTCATCAGAGGAGAAAAAGCATTTCTACTGGTGAAATTCCTTGGTCTTACATTATATTTGCAGTCTGAGATTTTATGTCCATAGCCATTGCATTTAAAATAGAAACCAGAAAAGGGATAATTGAACCTGGGTGATGGTCTTTGCCATGTTGTCGTAGGAGCCATAGGTCTTCTTCTTCTTTGATGTGTGACATTGGTGAATCCATCATTGTCAATTCTCCTTTCGTGCCTGGCATTATTGCTTTCTTTTGCATGAGACATTTTTCCTTGATCAACCTGTTTCTTATCTTCATTCTTTATGGATTCTACATTTCTGGCCTTTGATCCATTTGATGATTCTCCTTCGATGAAACCCGGACCAAATTTGATGCCTCGTAGGCCTTTGGTCATTTATGATCTTATCCGACTTCATAGAACTTTCTTCACGTTTGTGATAACAACTAATTTTCTTATTCATCTCTTCTAGCTGCATTCTTAAACCAACAATCTCTTCTTCTAGCTTGCTGCAATAATCTATTTTCATGGTTATTTGCACTTCGAGATCTTCGAAGATTTTCTTGGATTCTTCTATCTATACTTTCAAACTAGTTATGATTTCATTTGCATCCTCAAGCTTTCTTGAAAGTTTCTTATTCTTTTTCCTTTCTATCTTCCACTCTTCAAGTGCAGAGATCAACTCACCTTCTAGATCTACTTCAGCCTCAGGGTTTTCACCACATACTTCAGAGTTCACTCCTTCTTCCTTTTCTGATTTTACTTCTTCAAATGCCATGAAAAGAGCTTCACCTGTTTCCTCTTCAGAATCCTCATCGGAGCTGTCTTCTGATGAACTGGCATTCTTGGAGATGAAACTTTTCTTCTTGAAGTTGCCTTTTCTGAAATTCATTTTCTTCTTCCAGTCACTTCTTTCTTGGTGCGATCCTTCATCATTTTTGTTCTTCTCTTTAAGTGGACATTTAGTCACAAAATGCCCAATGCCTCCACAGTTGAAACATTTAAATGGTAGCTTCCCTCTGTATTTTCCTTTTTCCTTTTTTAGTTTTCTAACAAAGTTTGCTTCCATTTCATCTGATGTCTCTTCTTCCTCGGACTCTTGTTTTGTGTTTTTATTTTTAAGGGCTTTAAAAGCCGCTTCTCTGTCTGTGGGTTTAGATCTTCCTATCCTCATCTCATATGCAGTCAAAGAACCATACATCTCATCTATACTAAAATAATTTAGATTTTTAGCTTCTTCTATCGCTGAGACTTTAGAATCAAACCTTTGAGGAAGAGATCTTAGTACCTTTTTCATGATGGCAGAGTCTTCAATATCCTCGTCGAGTCCTCTGATCGCATTAATGATTCCATTAACTCTCAGCATATATGCCTCAATGTTTTCATCGTCATTCATTTTCAATGCTTCGAACTGAGCTCGATGTGTCTGTAACTTGGCCTCCTTGATCTTATCATCTCCTTCATGAATACTCCTCAGTTTGTCCCATATCTCTTTTGCCATATTACAGCTCATGATCTTTACTAGTTCACTATCTGCTAATCCGCACATGAGAGCATTTTTTGCTTTTGAGTTATTTTCAAATAGTTTCTTTTCGTCAACCTCTTTTGGAGGAGTGATGGGTATTGTGTATCCACTAACTACTGAATCCCAGATGTCGTAACCCAAAGCACAGAGATATGTCTGCATCCTGATTCTCTAGAACGTGTAATTAGATCCATCAAACAATGGTGCTTTGTTTGATGAGAAGCCTTCACCACCTGCCATTGTGTTACTTCCAAGATCACCCTAGCCGGTTAAGCTTGTACAGGAACTTAGCTCTGATACCAATTGTTAGTCTTACAATGACACTGAGAGGGGGGGTGAATCAGTGTAGCTCTTTAAACTTAAATTCATAGCTCTTAAAACTAAAATAATGAAACCTTAAAACCAGATAAAGCAAGTATCACAAGAGAACATCACACAACACAAGATTTAACGAGGTTCACCAATGTGGCTACTCCTCAAAAATGACTGCTTGGACTACCATCCAAATCCAGCCTTTGCAAAGCAACAACTTTACAATCAATTTACCAGCACCCACTGGAAGGAGCACCAACCCCTGATTTATCTGCACCAACAGAAAGGAGCACCAACCCCTGATTTACCAACACCAACTGGAAGGAGCACCAACCCCTGATGCCAAGCACCAACTTGGACTTCAATTCTGAAACTAGAAGATTGATAGTAAGATACCTTTGCTTTTGCTAGACCTTGACTGGTCTTCTTCACCTTTGCTTTCTCTATGCACTCTACTTTCTACGCAATCACTTCGCACACTCTGCTTCGCTACACTCGAACTTCACGATCATCTTCTCCCTTTTGCGCACTCTACTTTCTTAGCAAATTTTGCACTTAGCATGATTCGACACGACTTGCTCTCTACGCACAACGACCGAACTTCACACACTTCAACATACCATCAAATCTCCAAACAACCCTCCTTTTATAACAAAATTTTTGTGATGAAAACCCTAATCTTAGTCGACTATAAACCCTAATCTTAGTCGGCTTTCATGACAACTGTAAACCCTAATTTTAGTCGGCTATCATCGGTCTTCGTCGGCTTCAACTCAACCATGAAAATACATGTCGCGATATCATGACACTTTACTTTCTCTCTCTTTCTCCTTGCTTTGGCCCAAAAATAACATGTCACGATATCGTGACACTTTTTCTTTTCTCTCTTTCTCTTTGCATCGACCATAAATACATACATGTCGCGATATTCGCGACACTTTTTCTCCTTGCTCTTTCTCTTAGCTTTGGCCCAAAAATACACATGTCACGATATCGTGACACTTTCCCTCCTTTCTCTTTCTTTAATATCGACACTTTTTTCTCCTTCTTGAGTCATCAAAATGCGACATGTCGCGATATCGTGACACTTTTCTTCTCTCCTTCTTCCTTTTCGAGTCAAAAAATGTGACATGTCGCAAAATCGTGACACTTTCGCTTTTGAAGTCTTGCTTTTTGCTTTTGTCATGAAATCATGACACTTCTACCTTCGAAGTCTTCTTCTCTGCTTTTGTCATGAAATCATGACACTTCTACTTTCGTACTTCACTTCTTTGCTTTTGTCATGAAATCGTGACACTTCTACCTTCGAAGTCTTCTTCTCTACTTTTGTCATGAAATCATGACACTTCTACTTCTACTTTACTTCTTTCTTTTGTCATAAATCATGACACTTTCTCTTCTTTCTTTTGTCATGAAATCATGACACTTTTCAACGCTTCCTCTCTTCCTTTTGTCATGAAAATGCGACATGTCACGAAATCGTGACACTTTTCCAACTTACTTTCTCTCTCCTATTTTAGTCACAAAAATGCGACATGTCACGAAATCGTGACACTTTTCTTACTTGTTCTCTTTCTTCGAACTTGTCACGAAATCGTGACACTTCTTCCTCTTTCTCTTTTTCTTCCAACATGTCACGAAATCATGACAGTTTTTCCACTTGCCTTTTTCTCTTCCAACATGTCACGAAATCGTGACAGTTTTTCCACTTGCCTTTTTCTCTTCCAACATGTCACGAAATCATGATAGTTTTTCCACTTGCCTTTTTCTCTTCCAACATGTCACGAAATCATGATAGTTTTTCCACTTGCCTTTTTCTCTTCCAACATGTCACGAAATCATGACAGTTTTTCCTCTTTTTCTCTCTTCCAACATGTCACGAAATCATGACAGTTTTTCTTGTCTATTGTATATGTCGCGATATCGTGACACTTTTCTTACTTGTCTTTTTCTTTGATCTTTTGCATATGGGCCACTTCGGTCTTCTTGGAAAATCACTGTACATACTCTGAGTAACCTTTGAACTCCTGTCTTCTGCATCTGAATAGCTTTTGAACTTCCTGTCCACTGCATCAACAGATCTATCTGACTGTGTTGACAACAATGACAATATTGTTGCTGCACCTTGCTCAACATTAGGATCTTATAGAACTCCTCTATGTATTCTTTGATAGACTTACTCGACTGTCTCAAACCTTACATTTTCTTTAGCAGATCCAACTTGTAGTCAGCTAGAATGAACTACCTCTTCAACTTCTCCACCATCCGCTCTCACCTTATTATCTTTTATTTTCCTTTTTTTTTTCTGTCTTGCTGCACTCCCTTCCACCATATTCTAGCATGACCCTTTAGCTTGGTCTTAGCAAACTTGACCCTATCATGATCTTCAACCTCCTCATACTCAAAGTATTCTTCCAAATCATTGGTCCAGTCAATCAACTCCTCTGGATCAATATTTCTAGAATACGTAGAAACCTCCATCTTTGGTCTCTTTCCAATCTAAGATATGACTATGTATAACCTGGCTTATGCAGGATCTACTACCTCTTCTTCTTCCTTGAAATGGTCTTCTTCTTCTTCAACTTCATCTTCACTGCCATCTTCCCTCCTTGGCTCAAACCCTCTACATAGCTCCTCTTGTAGGGCCTAAACTTGCCTCTACAAAGCTCTAAAATCTTCTTCTGGCACCATATTTCTCCCACCACCACGGTTTCTTTGTGGAGGCATTCTACTCACTTCTATCACAAACCCTAACCACAGATCTTGGTGTAAACTGCCTCATGTCCGGCGATCTATTTACACACTCAGGAACTCTCGCTCTGATACCACTTGAAGTAGAGTTGCATTAAACAAGCACATACAATCCAAAAAATATAGAGAAAAAAATGCCAAAATGAGCCAAAGCTTTCTTGCATTCTATTCCCCAAAAACAGAGCTTATAGAGACTAACTTATTACAAATTCGAAATTCCCCCTTTTGACCCTGTTTTCTCCTTTCCCAGCTAAAACTATGAGTTTGAAATTTGAAAATGTGGGGGCAACTTGTCAAGGTCATAATTTCATGCTCGTTGACCCGATTGACTATTACAACATTTTTTCAGAAAGGGCACGAGATAAACTAAGGAAGGCAAGCCTTGGTGCATCTAATTGAAAATCTTCAAATTCGACCTATAAGACCTTCAAAAATCACCTACAAGTTAAACTAGTTTTACTAGTTTTACTAGTTTTACAAAATTAAACAATTACTATTTTTTTGGGTGATGCAAGATCACTCGTACACCACTAGATGCTCCTGCATCACCTTCCTCAAGACCTCTGCATGCTCTAAATTCAGAAATGACTTTGCCAATAAGTCATCGATATAATCTTCTAATATCTTATGTATGTAGTCATGGAAGATTTATGTCATAGCCCACTAATATGTAGCACCAACATTTTTAAGACCAAATGGCATAACCTTATAGAAAAATTTCCTCCAAGGCATTATAAATGTGGTTTTATGCTGGTCTTTGGGCTTAATCCAAAATTGGTTGTAACCAAAAAAACTATCCATTAAGAAGAGCATTTTATGACCTGCAGTTGCATCTACAAGAGCATCAATGTTTGACAACGGAAATGAATACTTTGGTGTTGCCTTATTTAGATCTCTAAAATCCATACAGATACAGATCCTTCCATCATATTTTCCTACAGGTATCATATTTTATACCCATTTTGGATAGTCGATGGAAATGATGAGTTCTACATCCAGCAGCTTCTACAATTCATCTTTAACCATTAAGGCTACCATTGGATGCATCTTCCTAAGCTTCTTCTTGACTGGCTTCTTTGATAGATCTAGCGAAAGGTTATGAGTAACCAATTTTGGATCTAGACCCGGCATGTCTTTGTAAGTCCAAGCAAAGAGATTAGGTCTCTCTCTTAGCAGAGGGATGATGTTGGCACGCTCATCAGGAGTTAAACTTTCTCTAAATTTAGCTTTCTTTGGATTGATGGGATCATCACTAATATCCACATCAAAGGTTTCCTCTACTGATATATGATATCCCTCCTCAAGCTGGTGAGGCATAGGAATCAAGTGGATGTCATCAGTTGGGTTTATGGGGTCCGCATCAGAAGCATCTTCAGCATGATAAACATTATGTGCATAGCCTGGAACAAAATGAAAATGTTACAACATTTCTTCATTGGGAAATAAATCCTTAGGCTCAAGGGATGAATCAACATGGTTCCAATAGATAACATCTGCATTAAGATGCAATGGTTTGTACAGATCGGCTGGATTGCGAAGTGGAGTGGTCAAATCAATGGAGATCATATTGATAGAATTTATCATGTCTCCAGGACCACATACGTGTGACTCTATATCTATGTGACTTTCATCCTCGAGATGTGGTTCTGGGGGTATGGGGATCTCTGGATCTGATCTATAGATAGACTCGAAAGCAGGATCATTTGGCTCAAGTAGCTCTCCAAATATCGATCGATCGAGAAAGAGTATATGATAAATCCAATCCAAATTAGGTGGTCTTCCTCTGAGAAAAGGATTAAGATTAATCTCTATGCACAAATCCTCTATAGTGTAAGGTGCATTACAATGACGTAAGTAGGGAGGTCCCAAATAGGCTCTCTCTATTTCACCTTCATCGTCATTATTGTAATAGAGACCTTCACTGCTACCTGCTAGAATCAGGATATTAGGAACATGGGGTCCCATGTAAGCCCACACCCGATAATTGCTATCGCTCGTGAAGGATTGATCATCCTAGATGATTGTTTCCTTTGGTAATAGATGACATAAATTATGAGGGCCCAGATATGCCAACTCAGTCACATCCTCATATTGCTCATTATTTGAGGACTCATCATCATCATCACTATAATGTATGCAACTTGGTCCACCTATCTCATAGATGGACTTTGTTGTATCCTCATCAAAGTGATCCTCTGATTCAAACTTTAGCATTAAACTAGCATTATGAACCTGCATGCCTGTATCGTCAGTTACCTCACGGATTTGTTGACCCAACTTTTCTATTGGTATATGATCTGGACCGGTACCCACCAAGATATCCTCGTGATATGTCTCGGGTGGTTCTATAGTGACATAAGACACTATCCGATTATCCCTCCAAAAGGAGAAAGGATTAGGGTGATAAGGATTGAAATTGACTTCACCCCCCAGACTGAGGTATAGGCGGTCTAACGATACCGTGAGGAGTTCATCCTATCCTCCATTATAAAATCCCAATCCAAACCTATCAGTTGGTAACTGATATTGCAGTTATATAAGGCTCCTCCACCCCTACTCAAATAATCTGAGACCGTAACCATGCCAATGGTTGCGTTTGAAATATTTCAAGGCATACTTTGAGTTGAATAGATAATGAACATTTATAACAAATGGTTCATCATCATCTACATCCATGGGGGTGTGAGATACAAGTTGGTCGAGCCCTACATAGATTAAGTCTGTTTGGTTAGGGGGAACCCCTAGAGGTACAACTATCCCTATGAGAAGGTGATGGGCATTCAGTCGGTCCATGTCTTATGCAATCTTGATGATAGGCATAAACATCACATTTTGCACAATGTATTCCCCCAAGCTAGGATTAACCAAGTGAATGGTCACCTACGATGCAGATGATCCTATTGAAGACACAAGCGAAGTAGGCTGAGATGTCTCCTCAACTTCTATTTGAGCGTTCTCTACTTCCATGGAAGTAGGAACCTCAATCACAACTGGTTTGGGTGCATGCTTTATCTCTTTTTTGCCCATATTTGCTTTTAGCCTCTCATCATCCCGATGCATCATGGATGCAGGTAGCCAAGTGGAAGCAGCTATTGTGTGCTCTGATCGTTGAGATGCAGACGTTGTTGGTTTAGCACACACTTCCTTCTTCTTGCCTCATGGCTCTTTGATCGATGATGTAGGTTGTATGTCTAGGTGCATTGAGAGAAGCACAAAATCCCTCGATAGATCTATAGGATTCATGTAATTAAATGGTTCCTCATCTGATGGCACCACGTGAACCTATCCCTCATGTACGTATTTGATACATTGATGTAAAATGGAAGGGACACAACACATTTCTCTTATCCAAGGCCTCCCAAGGAGTATATTGTATTGCATAGCACCTTCGATGACATGACACATCACAAGGATGGTCTTCAGTCCTACCTGAATAGGTAAAATTATAGTATCGACAGTGGAGCATAATGCATCGTTAAATGCTCTCAACGTGAAGGTAGAAGGTATGATATGAATCTTTGGTAACTTCAAGTAAATTGATGCCTTGGTTGTGATAATATTTATTGATGATCCTGTATCAATAAAAACTCGCTTGAACGGTATGTGATTCACACATGCGATAATATGGAGTGGCGGGTCCACTATAACAGTGGAAACCATCTTGACTTCATGATCATGAAATTGTATGACCGATTTCTGGCACTATTGTACATGTCCCATGAAGTGTGTGAACGGTTCAAGATCTTGGGACTGCACCTCGATGGACCTCAAAATTTCCATAAGTATCTCCTTGTGCTTAGGATATTGTTTAATAAGCTCATAGATCGACAAATTTATTGGAGTTATCTGTAGGTTTTGAACCAACCTAGTTTTGATGGTCACCATCGGTCTATTTGGTGGGCCTGGCATATTTTGGGCTAGCCTTGGAGGAGGCGCAACTTGGACTCTAATAGGTATCGGAGGTTGATTGGGTCTTTCATACCTCGCATTCCTTGTGATAATGTTGACCATTCCAACGAACCCATGGGTTGGTGGTTCGATGCATACTTGGTTGACCTGGCCAACATTATTCCTCGGTGCCTCATGGTTGGGTAGAGGATTTTTGTAAATCCCCATATTTTTATTATCAGGTGCTTGCGGGTTGTCTACAAGAAGCGTACCTCTTTCGATCATATTTTGCACTAAGTTTTTGAAAGACCAACATACTTTGATGTCATGGCCCTTCATTCGATGAAATATGCAATATTGATCATCTTTATACCCCTTAGGCTTGGGTTGATTAGGATCCATTAATTTTACTTCAGGTAAATTTATGGCCTTAGCCTCGCATAACTGATGAAACATTGGAGCCAGTGACTCTGATAACTAAGTAAATATGCACAGCAGACACTGTTCCTTATTTTTACCCTTATATTTGTTGCACTTTTCATATTGCAAAGGAGGAGTTTGGTCTTGATAGTTGCACTATTGTTGCCCCTTATCCCCTTTTTGAAGGTTTAACACCACCTGATTAACATGATCCAGCTTGGTCGATTGTTTCTTAGTGCCTTTCTTGTTCCATTCCTTCCTATTCCTGAGCTTCAATTTAACCTCCCGTAACTTGATATCCTCGATCACTTTTTCCTGTGCCAAAGCCTCCTCAAAATTTTGGTACTGCTATAATTGTAATAATAACGAAATGTTCTTGGCACAACTTTTTGTAAACATTCTAGTCAATTCAGAAACAAGGATGGAGAACGGTAGCTTGACCATAATCTTCCTCCTTTTTTTCCCATAATTCATAATTGGCTCATCATCATGTTGTGTTAAAGCAACCAGATCGAATAATTTTACCTTTTTATTGACACCGAAGGAGAAGCATTCAATAAATACATCAGCCAATTGCTCAAAATTGGTGATATTGTGCCTCTTGAGTTGGTTGAACCACTCTCGGGTTGGGCCTGAGAGGGTCATAATGAAGGTCCGTAGGAGCAAGGCATCATTGCTTTCAATCTAAAAGCACATGTCTAGAAAACTCATCACATGCTCTTGAGCATCCTCCTCTCCTTTAAACTTATCCTACCTAGGCATCTCAAAATGCTCGGGATAGGCAAGAATAGGCACAGATGGGCATAAAGGTTCATTGTGAATTTTATTCAAAGTAGGTTTTTTATAAGTCACCCCTTGTTTCTCAATGGCTTTGACCTTTTCTACCAAGGACTTATAGGTTTACGAAGATATGAACTCCTCTTCTCTGGATTGCCTTGTAGGTGCCTTCAGAGGTAGATTCCTCTTCGATTAAAGTGATGTATTAGGTTCATCCACCTCTTCGACTAGGGAGATCTTAGGATATTATTGATCTAATTCCTCTCCTACTTCATTTTCATACTGCCTATGCCCATGATGTTTAGACATAGGACATCGATCTCTATGTTGGGTCATAAGGCGAGTGCGAGTGTCTATGTTCTCAGGGTGCAAATCGGGCTACAAAGTAGCTCGTTTATCAATGCACTCCCTATGCTCACTAGGGGGATGTAATCTAACACTAGTTAATCAATCCTCCCTCTCAAAATGCTCCTTTTGATCAAGGATGTGTTGTTCGTGCATGCATTGTTCGTATAGATGTTGTCTTATGAACCTTTGCCTCTAATTGTTCTCATTTTTGAGGAATTATTGCTCTACATGAACATCCTCCAATTGGTCTTGGAGGATCTGACATCTTTGTTCGGACACCAGTCTATGAGATCTATCTATATGGTCTGTCATTTAAGGCCTCTGGTGTGTGCACTTTATTCGAGCGAACTTGTGGGTATGTCCCCTAATGGACTGATGTGCTATGCTCTTATCCTTGTCTATGAAGATGACATTTGTGTCTAGTTGTCGCTCATACTCTATGTCTGCATGATATGCAGGAGCACACATATCTTGAGAATTCTTGGAGCACTCTCCAGGTTCTCTGACAGTCCTAATGGTGCTACCACTATGCATGCTCGTAGGATGAGAAGGCACAGGGGTAGGCTTGTAGCCTAACTATCCTAGGACTCTGTCTAGACCATCCAACTATCTACTACACCATGGCTCATGAGGTGGTGTACCATTAGCTCCCACTTTAGATATATCAATGGTGATCCTACAAGGATCACTTCTGGTGGGAGTGTGTATGGGCCTATGCTCGAAAGTGGCCCTGTCCACTTACCCCTAAATGGGCAGATCCTGGACCTATCTATACTCAAAATGTGGGGGCCTCAAGCCTCCCCTAGACACAGGATGGAGGGGTACCAATCTATAGCCCTTAATGACATACTCCTCAATAGATCCTGTAGATGCACATAGAATGTGATCATGGTAAATGCTGACATTTTTAGAACCCCCATGCTGGGAAGTTCCATGCTCTGATCTATGTCTAGAAGAGTTTCTAGTAGCTCCTCTAATAGGGGTATTCTCAACAGAATCCCCATGCATAGAATTATCCCCTCTAATTCTCGTTGAACTATGTTCAAGAGGATTCTATGATTAAGGGTTCTATGCAACTTGTTGTGTGTTGGGTGGAGCTTTGGATTTGATCTCGAGTCTATGCCCAGATCGACCTCTCCATGTAACCACCATGATGTATATCCTATGTCTAGATTTAACTTTTATTAGCACACAAAGAATACAATGATGATTATCTCTTTTAAGTTTTAAAATGAGCCCTAAATTATTTTGTGTTTTGCAATTTGTTGTATCAGTAAAGTAACTCTTATCGTGTTTGCAATATGATGATTTTCTCAATTTTTAAAGGGCTTTCACCTGTATACTCGTAGCTCAACAACCTGGCGATGAACTCCAGGCCATGTAATCCCCCTAAAATATGGTGATGAGGTCCACACTCGGGTAGGGAGCATAGGTCCTCCTAGATCCTCACCCAATCAGTGTTATACCCTTCAAAGAGAAGTACATGCAAATTTTCTAAGCTACGAATGGTTCTTGGATCTGGTATTGGTCTAGTAACAAAAGGTTCGAGGGAGTTGGGCCAACAGATGGAAATCACTACCATCGTTGTTGAAACCCTACTAGTGGTTGGATGTGACTTCCAAATAACTAGCATTTAAATGTGTTGTGGTGTGTGGTTCCTTTTACTTTGCATGAAATAAAAATGCATAAAACAACACTCAAATGATTCTACATGCTTTTCAAAAGAACATTTCACTTTTAAGAAAATGTATGACCATGCTAAATGATATTCAGAGAATGCAACTATCTATGATATAAATGGCCACTGATTGGGCCTCATGCATGCAAACTCTAAACAAGCAATGTCCTAGACCGTTGGAGACTAGGGTGAACTGCAATATGAGATCCACTATTCCTTGCAGCGACTAGTAGAAAACTAAGAAAACATCTAGGATTTTCCTTTTTACTTGTTTTCTATGTTTTTCTAGTTAGCATCCATCTATTGCATTCTACTTCTATAAAAACATAAATAAAAAAATATAGAGAGGATAAAATGACCCTACCTCAGATCCAAGTCTATTGATGGTGTCTGATATTTGCTTTTTCTATTCTCTGCTGACCACGTCTATCAAATGTGGCTATGACTATTGCCTGTAGGTTTCATTCATGGTGATAACTATTAACCATGGTTGTCAACTACGGTGAGCACCTATCATAAAAAAAATCATAGAAGTCAGTTATCCATGGCATGAAATACGGAGGTCCCACCGTGATCGCCTTTTGTACGATCCAAAAAGGCTCACACCTAATGGTTCCTATTGCAAGAATTGACAAGAAATACAAAATACATACAAGAACGAGAAAATGATAAAAATTTGACAAGAAAATGCGCTTTATTCCATTATATTTGAATTCAAACTCAAATTACAAGTACATCCCTCTTAAGGATAATCCTTTTGATACAATAGTTACAATAGGATGTAATGTTTCCCTCTCAAGGGTAGGTGTGATTTCCAAGTGCCTTTGAGGATGACACAAACTGCTCTAGGGTGTCGATGACCCTCTTCTCCATGATTAGAGGTATTTGTTGCCTTGCATCCCAAAACCCTATTAGTCCTACGTGCAATAAACAACAAGAAACATTAGAAACAAAGGAGGCCTCTCTTGATGAGGCTTTTAAGAATCATTGTGCCAAATGACAATATGATGACAAAAACTCAAGAAACTAATTAAATGCATGTAAATTGACCTAAATCATGATAATATACCATTAGAAATATAAAAGAAACTAAAGTGTATCTATCTAAGCTTCTAATTAATCAATTAAAGACATGAAAGCATAAAAAGATTCATTATACCTACATTACAATAATGAAAGAAAATTGCAATTAAATCCTAATCTATCGATCAAAAATCTCTAGAATACTGAATTGAACCTACAATATGATTAATCTAACCTAATTAAATATATTAAAAAATATAAAACAAAGAGATCGAGGATTATCCTCTGACCTTGGGTCCTTCAAGCGGGGGGCACTGTTCACCACAACTAATAGTTGTGGCTGAGCCTAAAGTATATTTGCCCTCCAAATCAAGGCCAAATATCTTATTCTCCTTGCCAAATTTATGGTCAAGGGTCACCTATGTGTCCTTTGATAGATTTAGTGGTTGAATTATTTAGTGAGTGCACGGATTGCATAGATTAGTGTTTCTTGAATCTCCTAACCTCCTAGGACCTCCATGACAAGTGATCTCCAATTGGGTAGCAAAAGTGTCCCTCTCAATGCACCTAGGTGAGTATGCAATTTGATAGGGATTCGCTGTGTTTCAATTCAAGATGTGTCTATATATTTTCTCCCAATTTGGAGGGGGATTATATAGCATTTACCATGGGCTAGGGGTGGCTTCATGAGGAAGCCAAGAACAATATTGGGTGGTTGAGCTTGTTGGATGGAAGTATTTAGAACCTTCCTCACTTAAACCACTCAAATCCACAACCAATTGGTTGTTTGAACCAACTTTGAATCGATCAAAGGCCAACTGACTCTGAGTACTGACCGTGACTGAAAAGCGCGGTCAGCTCTGCTAACCGCAGGTTCCAGTAACTGCTACCACTAACTACGCAAAGGTACCCAAATGAGTGGTAAAAACCACTGCTATACCTTGGAATCTTTCCAAGGTCTTCCATATGGTCTTCTAGCATGTCCCATATGAGTAGTCGCCTCGACGTGATGTGTTTTAGGTGTCTACACATCCAAACTAGGTGTCTCTTATTTTTGCACCGCATTGTGTTTTACGTAATGCAATACAAAAAGGGGTATTTGTAGATACCAAATCCTAGCCACTTATCATCCTTGCATTTGCCTAGTCACAACCATCCATTAGTCATTTATATATATATATATATATATTTATTTATTTATTTATTTATTTATTTATTTATTTATAAGTATAAATATATATATATATATATGTAAATGAAATCACAACCATTCATCACAATCCAATCTCAGCCATCCACTTAACTTGATCTATGTCACATTTTAAAGATATAATCTTAGCCATCCATTATGTTTTAATCTTGACCGCATGTTGGTGTCATCAAAACCCTAGCTTATGGAAGGCAAGTTATAAATAATAATTCACATTCATGAATGAGGTTAAGAGTTCAAGTAGTTGGTTAAGTATTATGATTAAATGATTTACCCTCATTTCCTTCCCTCCCCAAAACCCTAACATTATGCTACCATTCCCCTCGTTGTCATCATCATAACCTTCATTTTTTGCCTCCATAACCCCTGTGAACCAAATCTAGTTTTGTAGTACTCCTCCCAGATACTCTTGAATGCCTCCTAGCATCCCACGAATGCTATTGAGCATTCCAAGAATGTTGTAGGGTGTTCACCACCATTTCCAAATGCTTTAGGGCATTTCCCAGCCTCTAGTTTGCCACCATAATACCCTCGAATGCCTCCAAGCATTCGTACAACTCTAGATCATTGACACAGGAACATAGTTCAAAACAAAAAATATTCTTAACAAGGTAAAATATTGTGTTTTTGCATTTGCTTGCATTTCATTATTTACAATGCTAAGGTTTTTGTAGATCTATTTAAAATAGGGCCTCATACAGTGGAGCCCTCTCATTTTCTATTGACCTCTTGGTGTTGTTGATCTGTTTGCAGGTGTAGGAGTTACACTATTTAAAGTTGTTACAACTAGGGTGGCCTTGCAAGGATACTCAAGCCCACCCTTAAATTTTTTGGAGTGAAAACGAGCATTGAAGACACCAACTATTCTTGTGAACGAGGGTTTTGTAACCCTCAACATTGTAACATTGTATCAAAGGTTGTAAAGCATATTGTAACCCCATATTCGAGGCATATATATTGTACACTTTTGAGATCCAAGATCCCCCTCCCAGTTCCATATTAATAAGATTATTCATTTTGTGCAATATTTTTTTGATTCACTTTTTATAAGATTGCTTTATTTTGTGTTGCTTATTTTTAGATTACAACAAGTGATGATCAAAATATAAAATGGAAACTGGTCATTAAATCCATAAACATAGAAAACATGACATCATAAGATAAATATTGGCAATAGGATACATCGTAGCCCATGATAAAAGTCCTCCACATGAAGACATTGGAAGAGGCACATACTTCTTGTATTGAATATATAAGTATTAGATATTGAATAGGCATTTGTAGTAAGTGTATTTTTGGAGTGCATGATTAGTGGAACCTGACTGCTAAGTATTATTACATATATTCTACATTGATTGGGGGGGTTTCATTTTTTTTATTTATATATTCCAACATCACTCTATAATATATTTTCAAGTTAGAATCAAGAGCCTAAGCCTGAGCCATAACAAGAGATAAATCCAAATCTAAGACTATGATCTAATAAGGGAGGGTGTTAGGAAGTATTACATGATTGTCCATGTCTAGTATAACCACCCATCACAAGGACTATGCATCCACTAAAATTTAAGGATAGTTGTAAGTTTGTTATGACAAAATTGGTCATCCAATGTATTTAAATATCCATCATCAATGCAAAATATCAAAGCATCTAAGCATTAGCAGTATTAGACTTCAAAGTTATCTCTAGTTATTATGATGATCTGATCAAATATGCAATATTGGTACACCTCCCTAATTTGATCCCTTCTTAAAGGGGAATGATTCTAATTTTGTAAATATCAATACTAATGATATTTATAGATTTTGGTATGGGTAAATTTTCCTCTTATTCTTTGAGATAATTTTTTTGGATGAGTCATGCTCATTATTTCTCTTCTATTATGGATGGGATATCTTTTAGACTTGTGTGCAGGGTATGTTTCCTCATGAGGAACCATGGGAAATATTTACTTGTGATGGCCATTCTGTAGATACCTAAAACATGTCATCTAGAGGAGACTACCTATATGGACTACCTGAAGACCATATGATCCACCATGGGTAGCCCTAGGGCTTAAACAATGGTTTTCACCACTCAAACAAGGGATATTTCCCTTTACAACCATGATCATCCCTCCAAGGGATGACCTCTTGAGGTCATATCACCAAGGGATGGCCCCCAGTCAAGGTCATCCTACCCAGAGACGGTCGCACAAGAAGCAAGATTAAAAAAGAGTGAGATATAACTGGTAGTTGAAACTACCAGTTAACCTCATGCATGATTTGCATCATTTTAGCGCATGCATGAGCCTAGATTAGAACAATTGCATGATAAAATAAATTTGCATTGACATTTCTAAGATAGGCATTCATTTTTCTAAATATGAACTGCCTCTTCACTTTTTCATACGTAGGGTGATGCTATTATTAGATTCCTTTCAAGGAATCTATATAATAGTGTTCACCCCTCATTCAAAATATCATCAAATTATCAAGTTTTCAAGCAACGAAGTGCTGCTAGATTTTTATCACAAGCTTTTACATTCAAAGGGTTCACAATTTCAAATCTTCAAACCTTCTTGCTACTGGAGGTTATGGTGCAATATCATTTCAGATATCGAAGCTAAATTTGTATTCTTCTCATGATTCGATATCCTTGTTTCTGCTGGTGATAGAACCCACCAAGCCACTTCTATAAAGTGCACCAATATAATGATAAAACATCCCAAATCAAACCCTGAGTCACCCTCGCATTGGCCTCAAGAAAAGGACTTATAGGTTAGTGGTCATCTCGCTCAAAGAGGACTCACATGTATGTTCATCCCACATAGAGATGACCTCTAGGGCATAGATCTATTTTCTTTATTTTTTGTTTTAATAAGTTTTAGTAGCTTTCTTATTTATATTTTAGCATAGTTAGACTTTATTTTATGCATGCATCTATCATATTTTAGTTTATTTATCGCTTTCACTATCATTACATCGAGCCCTATCTTGAAGGGCTTCACATATGCTACTAATTGCTTTTCTTTCCTTATGTGCAGACTATAAGTTTTACGAGGAAGGAAGAGTGCAAGAACTTGATATTATCAACCCTTGCAGCGGTCACGAGAAACCCACTCCAAGATGGTTCATGGGTGTGAATAAGATCCTATGCATTACATCTGAAAGATTCTTATTGTAAATCATTGTATCAAACTAGGTAGCATCCCTTAGAGGGATCATATTGTAACCGATTGAGAAAATAGATTTGTTATTAATAAAAAGGGCACCATTATTCTATATTTTTCTTTATCATTATGGTTACATGATTGCTATCTCATATTTTGTTTACTTGGATGTATGGTCTTTTTCTTCACTTCAATGGTGATCATGGTGGGACCCAATCCTTGATTGTTATTTATTTTGCTAATTACTGGATATATTTTTGTTTGCAAGTTGCAGGCTTGACTATCTATCACAAAGAAGGCCCCTGTTCAGTGATCATTTGATGTTGATATAGCCCCTATTCAACAACCATCCCTGAGCAAGACGACCTTGGATCAGAAGGCAAGAAACAATAGATAGTTGGATCTTCATCAAATGTAGGCTTTCAAGGTGAGTACGTCTATTCTATCTCTCTGTGTTTATAAGTAAAATGAAAAAAATTTCAACTTACAAATATTTAGGTACACAAATAAAAATTATCGGATCTCTATCTATGATCGTTTGTAGTCCATAATACCCCTATCTACAATCATCTCTTTGTGAGACGCCCTCCTATAAGTGACCGTCCTTATGCAGGATAGCCCTTGTTTGAAGTTGTCTCTATGTGAGATGACCCCTTATCTACTACTTTTTGGTCTGATTGCTAGCTGTCTGTTCACATGCTACTCATGTAGGGTTCTATATCTTATAGGTTTCTGAAAATTAAACATTGATTATTTAGAAATTTGAATTTGAAACATTATTTTTATGCATTAGTAAAAGAGCATGGAATGTTTTATGATTTTACTTTGTGTTGCATAAATAAAAAGAACCCCACACACCATGATTCACTTTAACATCAATGAGTTGGATTTCATCACCAACCATTGATTGAGACTAGTGACGGTGGGCTTCATCTCCATCCACTAGCTTACACCCTAGCAACTTAGTGGCCAAAAGCGAGTGGATTTTTGGACTTCATCATCAAAAATTCCCCTACTCTTGGGTGCACCTAGAGTGGGAAGGTTAACAGAGCTCTTTTACCATGGGGCTCTTTAAAATAATCAGTGGATGTAGTTGTCATTACTGTCCATGCCTTAAACACAAGGGTTAATAAAAATTGAGGCTTCATTGGTACTAGGACATTAGATAGTGCGGCCCCTTTAAGGGGTAATTTTCTCCCATAAGGTTACCTTGAGCCAATATCCAATAGAAAGCCACTTTTTACCGCTTGGGTTATATTCCCCAATAGGGGGGTGTGCTCGAACTACCTTTTAGTAGTTTTCCATTTTTTTTACCTTTAGTTTCATAGGAATAGGGATTTTTGACATCAAAATACACTCAAACAGTATAGGGACTCATACTTAAATTTAAATGAGATAATTGCATTGTTTGCTTGTGTGTTTTTTTATTTTTTGTTTAATCAAGACCATGGTAATAACACATGACCAAGCTCGATCAAGGGCTAGTGCCACAAAAAAAATCAAAGATGTATGGAGCACCTTTGCATCAGTACAGAGGATATGGCCATTCCTAAATAGCATCCTATTTTTTATAGAGAATCTTATCTAGAGGAAATTCCCATTCAAGACACGTCTATCGATCCTTGGTATGATCGATGTGATAACCTTTATGGTCAAGATACTTTTCGTGCTGTCCATAAATAAAATATTTAGCATGAAGAATATCCTAGTAGGTCAGGACCGCGATTTCACATTCCAACTCGCTCTATACACCAGTCAGAGCATTATCAAGAGTATGCTCCATGGACAAGGTTAGATGATCAAGCCACTTTGCTTGATCATCCATGGATGAGTCGATAATATGCCCATTTAGATAGGTACAACACTCATCATCCTGATCAGACAACCATGTCGGCTTATACAATCATTATCAATGAGGAGGGGGAGATTTTGATAATCCCCCTACTCCTCAAGAATAGTATTATGCGCAAGCATGTTGTGGCTTTGTGCCACCTGAGTACATTAAGCTTACATTTAAGCTTGAACACTAGGTTAATGTGTCTTCCCTCGATTATGGGAAAAAATTATCTAATATTTTGGGGGCTAAAGAGCAAGCCAAGTTCCTTCATATTAATACGAAGGTCAATCGACCTCACACTGTTGACCAGTTAGATTAGGCCCTTAGGAAGAATGCTGATAAACAAGCATTGTTGAACTAGTTATGACTAGATAAATAATTCTTAGATGAGCAATATCAGTTGAGTCAATAGAGGTTACGATAACATAGGGTGTATCAAGAAAGGCTATATTAAGAGAGATTATAAAAAGCCATTCATGAGGCGATTCCTACATCGAGTACCTATAAGCAGCAGATCCATCAAAAGCACCTTGCACACCATCAAAAAATATCACCTAGACCCAATCAAAACCATCCTCCTCGTAAACCCCCTCAACGCCATAGGCCCCAATGGTGTTAGCCCAACAATGCTCAACAGGAACATGAGGCCTATGAAGACTTAGGGTTAGAGTATCAGGATCAGGGGTACTGTTGTGGTTGCTCCACAACTAGCCCCAAAAAAAATTTGGGGACCCACTTTAATTTTTGTGTTTTGAGAGTTATGGTATCCTTGGGAAGATAATTGCAGCAAGTCCTACCTTTGGCATTTGTACTTCAAGTTTCAAATTGCCTTGTTGAAGTAGCATCTTTTGTTTTCGTTCATCTTCTTTTACAGTGTTGATAGAGTTGGGTGGTGTCTCCTGGTTTGTCTTCATCGTGGTTGGAGTTTTGGGTTTTATGCAAGTCTCTGATTAATGTTTTAATGTCATGGTTTTCATTTGCTTCTGTTAGTCATTTGGTTTGAGTATGTAGGTTCGCTTTGAGTATCTTGTGATATCGCTTTCGGTAGTCTTGATTGGGGTTTTAACGGGGTTTGATTTTGATGCCCAAATTTAAATAAGATGAATATTTGGAGCTTATTGAAACATTTAAATTGATTAAATGATTTTTAATTAAAATGTCCCCTATTTTACCCTCATATTATTAAATGGATAATAAAAGGAGAATAAATATATATATATAATATACATTTATATATTATATAATTAAAAATAATGAAAATTTAAAAAAAATTAAAAAAAAAAAAAAAACAAAGAGTTTTTATATATGTACTTTTCATATACATATATAAAATATGTCTTTCAAAAAATTAAAAAAAATTAAAAAAATAATAATAATAAAAATAATAAAAAATAAAATAAAGAAATTTTATGAAATAAAGTGATAAGGTAATAATCTAATGTCATACAATGAAGGATGACCTTATACTTGGTTACGTGATTTATTATGTGTTCTTGTGATACTTTAGTGGGTTCTTCATATGGGCCCTATTTAACATTTTTGTGGGTATGTGAGGCAGGAAAGCAGCGTATGACATGGCGATATCGTGACACGTCAAGGAGTGGCGTAGCTAGGGATATGGTGTTAGTCTTACAATGACACTGAGAGGGGGGGTGAATCAGTGTAGCTCTTTAAACTTAAATTCATAGCTCTTAAAACAAAAATTAAGAAACCTTAGAACCAGATAAAGCAAGTATCACAAGAGAACATCACACAACACAAGATTTAACGAGGTTCACCAATGTGGCTACTCCTCAAAAATGACTGCTTGGACTACCATCCAAATCCAGCCTTTGCAAAGCAACAACTTTACAAACAATTTACCAACACCCACTGGAAGGAGCACCAACTCCTGATTTATCCGCACCAACAGAAAGGAGCACCAACCCCTGATTTACCAAGACCAACTGGAAGGAGCACCAACCCCTGATGCCAAGTACCAACTTGGACTTCAATTCTGAAACTAGAAGATTGATAGTAAGATACCTTTGCTTTTGCTAGACCCTGACTGGTGTTCTTCACCTTTGCTTTCTCTGTGCACTCTGCTTTCTCTGCGCAATCACTTCGCACACTCTGCTTCGCTACAGTCGAACTTCACGATCATCTTCTCCCTTTTGTGCACTCTGCTTTCTTAGCAAAATTTGCACTTAGCTTGATTCGATACGACTTGCTCTCTGCGCACTACGACCGAACTTCGCACACTTCAACATCTTTCAAATCTCCAAACAACCCTCCTTTTATAACAGAATTCTTGTGATGAAAACCCTAATCTTAGTCGACTGTAAACCCTAATCTTAGTCGGCTTTCATGACAACTGTAAACCCTAATTTTAGTCGGTTGTCATCGGACTTCGTCGGCTTCAACTCAACCATGAAAATACAACATGTCGCGATATCGTGACACTTTCGCTTTCTCTCTCTTTCTCCTTGCTTTGGCCCCCAAAAATACAACATGTCGCGATATCGTGACACTTTTTCTTTCTCTCTCTTTCTCTTTGCATCGGACCGCGAAAAAGCTACATGTCGCGATATCGTGACACTTTTTCTCCTTACTCTTTCTCTTAGCTTTGGCTCGCAAAAATACAACATGTCGCGATATCGTGACACTTTTGTTATCCTATTTGTCTATCCTTCTTGAGTCATAAAAATGTGACATGTCACGATATCGCGACACTTTTGCTTCTCTGCCTTCCTATCCTTCTTGAGTCACGAAAATGCGACATGTCACGAAATCGTGACACTTCTGCTTTCGAAGTCTTGCTTTCTACTTTTGTCATGAAATCATGACACTTCTGCCTTCGAAGTCTTCTTCTCTGCTTTTGTCATGAAATCGTGACACTTCTACTTCCGTACTTCACTTCTTTGCTATTGTCGTGAAATCGTGACACTTCTGCCTTCGAAGTCTTCTTCTCTGCTTTTGTCACAAAATCGTGACACTTCTGCTTTCATACTTTACTTCTTTGCTTTTGTCATGAAATCGTGACACTTCTCCCCTCGAAGTCTTGCTTTCTGCCTTTGTCATGAAATCGCGACTTCTCTACACTTCCTCTCTTTCTTTTGTCCCAAAAATGTGACATGTCACAAAATCGTGACACTTTTCCAACTTACTTTCTCTCTCCTATTTTAGTCGAAAAAATGCGACATGTCGCGAAATCGTGACACTTTTCCAACTTACTTTCTCTCTCCTATTTTAGTTGCGAAAATGCGACATGTCACGAAATCGTGACACTTTTCAAACTTGTTCTCTTTTCTTCGAACTTGTCGTGAAATCATGACACTTCTTCCTACTTTCTCTTTTTCTTCCAACATGTCACGAAATCATGACAGTTTTTCCACTTGCCTTTTTCTCTTCCAACATGTCACGAAATCGCGACAGTTTTTCCACTTGCCTTTTTCTCTTCCAACATGTCACGAAATCGTGACAGTTTTTCCACTTGCCTTTTTCTCTTCCAACATGTCGCGAAATCGTGACAGTTTTTCCACTTGCCTTTTTCTCTTCCAACATGTCGCGAAATCGTGACAATTTTTCCACTTGCCTTTTTCTCTGCCAACATGTCGCGAAATCACGACAGTTTTTCCACTTGCCTTTTTCTCTTCCAACATGTCGCGAAATCGTGATAGTTTTTCCACTTGCCTTTTTCTCTTCCAACATGTCACGAAATCGTGACAGTTTTTCCTGCTTTTTCTCTCTCTTCCAACATGTCGCGAAATCGTGACAGTTTTTCTTGCCTGCTGTATATGTCGCGATATCGTGACACTTTTCTTACTTGTCTTTTTCTTTGATCTTTTGCATATGGGCCACTTCGGTCTTCTTGGAAAATCATTGTACATACTCTGAGTAACCTTTGAACTCTTGTCTTCTGGCATCCGAATAGCTTTTGAACTTCCCGTCCACTTGCATCAACAGATCTATCCGACCGTGTTGACAACAATGACAATATTTTTGTTGCACCTTGATCAACAATCTCCCCCTTTGGAATTTTTGGCAACACATGTGCAATTTCTTGTAACTTTTCTCCCCCTTTGACAATAATACCAAAGGGCTACTGTAGACTCCCCCGAGTCCATGCACAACATTCTCGGGCACAATTTATTACACTTAGCAAAAATCATGAACATGAGCAAAAAGATAATCAAATGCTTAAATGCTCCCCCTGAGAATGTGATCCCTGTAGCTAGTCAATTCTTGGGAAGTGTGACCACTCCCAATTTATTGCGAAGGTACTCAAAAACTTCCTTGGGCAATGGTTTTGTGAAGATATCTGCTACTTGCTCTGTAGTTGGAACAAAATCCAACTTAACCTCACCTTCCACAACTTTCTCCTTCAAAAAGTGATACCCGATAGCAATGTGTTTTGTGCGTGAATGCATAACCGGATTCTTGGAGATGTTAATGGCACTGGTGTTATCACACTTAACCGATATTGGCTCACTGAAGCTAATACCAAGATCTTTCAGGGTTTGTTTCATCCACAATACCTGCGTACAACATGTTGTCGCTGCAATATATTCTGCCTCTGCTATCGATAAAGAAACTGACTCTTGTTTCTTACTGTGCCACGCGACCAATCTGTCTCCAAGATAGAATGCACCTCCACTGGTACTCTTTCTGTCATCTACACATCCTACCCAATCTGCATCTGAATACGAAATAAGGGTGAAGTCTTTACCTTTTGGATACCATAACCCATATTCCATAGTACCCTTGAGGTATCGAAGAATCCTTTTCACTGTTGTCACATGAGTCTCCTTGGGATTAGCCTGAAATCGTGCTACCATGCATACCGCCTACAAAATATCTGGTCTGGTAGCTGTCAAGTACAGTAAGCTTCCAATCATAGATCCGTACATGGTTTGATCAACAGGTGGAGATTTGTCATCCTTGCTCAACTTGCAACCTCGTCGTCATGGGAGTGCTAACTGGCTTACAATCCTCCATTGTGAACTTTTTTAACATCTCTTTCACATATTTAACTTGAGAAATAAATATGCCCTTCTTATTTTGATTAACTTGCAACCCGAGGAAATACGAAAGTTCACCAATCATTGACATTTCAAATTCTTTTTGCATCTTATTTGCTAAATCTTTACATGACTCATCTTTGTTGCTCGCCAAATATGATATCATCTACGTATACAACAAGAACAATAAGATGCCCATTTTCTATTTTGACATACAAATTACTGTCCACCATACCTTTCTTAAACCTTTGTTGGGTGAGATAGTTGTCTAGCCTTGCATACCATGCTCGGGGTGCCTGTTTTAAGCCATATAATGCTTTCTTCAACTTGCAAACAAAGTTGGGATTATCACCAAGTTGGAAACCATCTCGGTTGCTCAATATAAACCTCTTCTTCAAGTTTCCCATTCAAAAACGCTGATTTCACATCCATTTGATAAACTTTGAAATTCTTGTAGACTGCTAAAGCCAGAAACATTCTGATTGCCTCTAGTCTAGCTACTGGAGCAAAAGTTTCCTCAAAGTCAATGCCTTCAACTTGTGCATAACCCTTACATACCAATCTTGCTTTATTTTTGACTACCTGTCCGTCTTCATTCAATTTGTTTCAAAAAATCCATTTAGTCCCGATTATATTTTTATTTGCAGGTCTAGGTACTAACTCCCAAGTTTCATTTTTCTCGATCTGATCTAATTCTTCATTTATTGCCTTCATCCAACTTTCATCTTTGCTTGCATCTGCAACATTTTTGGGCTCAATGCTGGATAATAGAGAGTAGTTACTTACTACTCTTCTTCTTGTCTGAACACCAACTTTGGGGTCTCCAATTATTTGCTCTCTAGGATGATTTTTCTCGCCAATTGCCTGTTTTGAATTTCTTATTTTCTTCCACTTTTGAATCACAACTTAAATCTTCTGAGTCAATTTTTTGTATCTTTTCGGTTTCGTTTTCCTCATCTCCTTCAATAACCTCTTCATAAATTGGGTAGTTCGTTTCATAGCTAATTACTCGTTCTCTACCTTCATCAAATTTAACATCGACACTCGTCCACAATTTTCTTTAGCCTCTTGTTGTAGCATTTGTAGGCTTTGCTCTTTGATGAATAACCAACAAAAATACCTTCATCCGCTCTATCTTCAAACTTACCAAGATTATCTTCAGTTCTTTTGATGTAGCACTTGCTGCCAAAGATTTTGAGGTATTTTACTGTTGCCCTTTTACCGAACCACAACTCATAAGGAGTTTTGCTTTCATGTGTTCTCAGCATGTACCTATTTTGGATATACACCACAGTATGGACTGCTTCTTTCCAAAATATGTCTGCTACTCTGCTTTCAACCAACATAGTCCGTGCCATTTCCTGCACTGTCCTGTTCTTTCTTTCTACCACTCCATTCTTTTGAGGTGTCCTGGCTGCTGAAAACTGTCTCCTAATACCGTATTTTTCACAGTACTCTGTAAACTCCTCTCAAATGAATTCTCCTCCTCTATCCGATCTTAAACATTTGATCCTCTTTCCTGTTTCATTCTCAACCTGGTTTTTGAAAATCTTGAACATATCAAAAGCTTCCGATTTATGCTTCAAGAAAAATATCCATGTCATTCTGGAATAGTCATCAATACACAACATAAAATATTTGTCACCATTTATGCTTTGTGTTCTCATGGGTCCACATAAATCAGTGTGTATTAGTTCCAAAGGTTTGCTTGTGTAGTATTCTTTTGTTTTGAATGAGACTCTAGTTTGCTTCCCCTTTTGGCATGAAGCACAAATGTTGTTTGCAGGTTTGCTGATGGTGGGAATATCTCTCACTGCCCTTTTTGAGCTGATTTTTACTAGATTATCAAAACTGATATGACCGAGTCTCTTGTGCCACAACCAATTTTCTTCTTCCTGTCCAATAAAACAAGCTCCTTTTGAAGTCTCTGAGAGCGTGTACAGGTTTCCAGATGTCCTTGATCCAGTTGCTATCAATTTTCCACTGTTTGTTTTTCTCGACTTCACAACCCTGCTTCATAAAAACTACTTCATGACCTTTATCACAGATCTGACTTACGCTCAACAGGTTATGTTTCAAACCATCCACAAACAAGACTTCTTCTGACTTAATTTTTCCGTCACTAATTTTAACTGAACCTTTGCCAACTATCTTAGCTCCATCATTATTTCCAAACTTTACTGAACCACCTTCATATTTCTGTAACTTCTCAAATTTTTGTTTGTCACCTGTCATATGACTGGAGCAACCACTATCAAGTATCCATGGTACATATTTATTCTGTGCTTTAAATGTTGTTTGAACGATTAAGGATTCCTTTTCTTCCTTATGTCGCTCTTTTCCTTTCCACTCCGTTTTGATAGTAGTTTTGGGCTCTTGTTTTGCCTTTCCCTTATCAGTAGCTTGAGCAAGTTTTTCGAGAAGTTTTCTATTTTGTCTCATCCTACTTGGTTGAAATTTTCTTCCCTGAAACTGATTTGATGCAAAAGTACTTCTACAGTTTCTTGCAATGTGCCCAAAATTATGACAGGTATAACATTCTACTGTATAATTTATCAGAGGAGAAAAAGCATTTCTACTGGTGAAATTCCTTGGTCTTACATTATATTTGCAGTCTGAGATTTTATGACCATAGCCATTGCATTTAAAATAGAAACCAGAAAAGGGATAATTGAACCTGGGTGATGGTCTTTGCCATGTTGCCGTAGGAGCCATAGGTCTTCTTCTTCTTTGATGTGTGACATTGGTAAATCCATCATTGTCAGTTCTCCTTTCGTGCCTGGCATTATTGCTTTCTTTTGCATGAGACGTTTTTCCTTGATCAACCTGTTTCTTATCTTCATTATTTATGGATTCTACATTTTTGGCCTTTGATCCATTTGATGATTCTCCTTCGATGAAACCCAGACCAAATTTGATGCCTGCAGGCCTTTGGTCATTTATGATCTTATCCAACTTCATAGAACTTTCTTCACGTTTGTGATAACAACTAATTTTCTTATTCATCTCTTCTAGCTGCATTCTTAAACCAACAATCTCTTCTTCTAGCTTGCTGCAATAATCTATTTTCATGGTTATTTGTACTTCGAGATCTTCGAAGATTTTCTTGGATTCTTCTATCTGAACTTTCAAACTGGTTATGATTTCATTTGCATCCTCAAGCTTTCTTGAAATTTTCTTATTCTTTTTCCTTTCTATCTTCCACTCTTCAAGTGTAGAGATCAACTCACCTTCTAGATCTACTTCAGCCTCAGGGTTTTCACCACATACTTCAGAGTTCACTCCTTCTTCCTTTTCTGATTTTACTTCTTCAAATGCCATGAAAAGAGCTTCACCTGTTTCCTCTTCAGACTCCTCACCGGAGCTGTCTTCTGATGAACTGGCATTCCTGGAGATGAAACTTTTCTTCTTGAAGTTGCCTTTTTTGAAATTCGTTTTCTTCTTCCAGTCACTTCTTTCTTGGTGCGATCCTTCATCATTTTTGTTCTTCTCTTTAAGTGGACATTTAGTCGCAAAATGCCCAATGCCTCCACAGTTGAAACATTTAAATGGTAGCTTCCCTCTCGTATTTTCCTTTTCCCTTTTTTAGTTTTCTAACAAAGTTTGCTTCCATTTCATCTCGATGTCTCTTCTTCCTCGGACTCTTGTTTTGTGTTTTTATTTTTAAGGGCTTTAAAAGCCGCTTCTCTGTCTGTGGGTTTAGATCTTCCTATCCTCATCTCATATGCAGTCAAAGAACCATACATCTCATCTATACTAAAATAATTTAGATTTTTAGCTTCTTCTATCGCTGAGACTTTAGAATCAAACCTTTGAGGAAGAGATCTTAGTACCTTTTTCACGATGGCAGAGTCTTCAATATCCTCGTCGAGTCCTCTCATCGCATTAATGATTCCATTAACTCTCAAGCATATATGCCTCAATGTTTTCATCGTCATTCATTTTCAATGCTTCGAACCGAGCTCGATGTGTCTCGTAACTTGGCCTCCTTGATCTTATCGTCTCCTTCATGAATACTCCTCGGTTTGTCCCATATCTCTTTTGTCGTATTACAACTCATGATCTTTACTAGTTCACTGTCTGCTAATCCGCACATGAGAGCATTTTTTGCTTTTGAGTTATTTTCAAACAGTTTCTTTTCGTCAGCCTCTTTTGGAGGAGTGATGGGTATTGTGTATCCACTAACTACCTGAATCCCAGATGTCGTAACCCAAGAGCCAGATATGTCTCGCATCTTGATTCTCCAGAATGCGTAATTAGATCCATCAAACAATGGTGCTTTGTTTGATGAGAAGCCTTCACCACCTCGCCATTGTGTTACTTCCAAGATCACCCTAGCCGGTTAAGCTTGTACAGGAACTTAGCTCTGATACCAATTGTTAGTCTTACAATGACACTGAGAGGGGGGGTGAATCAGTGTAGCTCTTTAAACTTAAATTCATAGCTCTTAAAATAGAAATTAAGAAACCTTAGAACCAGATAAAGCAAGTATCACAAGAGAACATCACACAACACAAGATTTAACGAGGTTCACCAATGTGGCTACTCCTCAAAAATGACTGCTTGGACTACCATCCAAATCCAGCCTTTGCAAAGCAACAACTTTACAAACAATTTACCAGCACCCACTGGAAGGAGCACCAACTCCTGATTTATCTGCACCAACAGAAAGGAGCACCAACCCCTGATTTACCAGCACCAACTAGAAGGAGCACCAACCCCTGATGCCAAGTACCAACTTGGACTTCAATTCTGAAACTAGAAGATTGATAGTAAGATACCTTTGCTTTTGCTAGACCCTGACTGGTGTTCTTCACCTTTGTTTTTCTCTACGCACTCTACTTTCTCTATGCAATCACTTCGCACACTCTGCTTCGCTACAGTCGAACTTCACGATCGTCTTCTCCCTTTTGTGCACTCTGCTTTCTTAGCAAAATTTGCACTTAGCTTGATTCGATACGACTTGCTCTCTATGCACTACGACCGAACTTCACACACTTCAACATCTTTCAAATCTCCAAACAACCCTCCTTTTATAACAAAATTCTTGTGATGAAAACCCTAATCTTAGTCGATTGTAAACCCTAATCTTAGTCGGCTTTCATGACAACTGTAAACCCTAATTTTAGTCGACTGTCATCGGACTTCGTCGGCTTCAACTCAACCATGAAAATACAACATGTCACGATATCATGACACTTTCACTTTCTCTCTCTTTCTCCTTGCTTTGGCCCCCAAAAATACATGTCACGATATCGTGACACTTTTTCTTTCTCTCTCTTTCTCTTTGCATCGGACCGAAAAAGCTACATGTCGTGATATCGTGACACTTTTTCTCCTTGCTCTTTCTCTTTAGCTTTGGCCCATGAAAATCACATTGTCGCGATATCGCGACACTTTTGTTATCCGTACGCTTTCTCTCTTCCTTGAGTCAGAAAATGTGACATGTGCGTGATATCCGTGACACTTTTGTTATTCTGCTTGCCTTCTTCCTTCTTGAGTCGCAAAAATGCGACATGTCACGAAATCGTGACACTTCTGCTTCGAAGTCTTGCTTTCTACTTTTGTCATGAAATCATGACACTTCTGCCTTCGAAGTCTTCTTCTCTGCTTTTGTCATGAAATCATGACACTTCTCTTTCATACTTCACTTCTCTTGTCTATTATCAAACCAAGACTTCTTCTCTCTGTCAAATTACTACTTCAATAGCTTTTGTCATAAAATCCTGTACATTCTTCCATACGCTTCCTCTCTTTCTTTTGTCACGAAAATGCGACATGTCGCGAAATCGTGACACTTTTCCAACTTACTTTCTCTCTCCTATTTTAGTCGCAAAAATGCGACATGTCGCGAAATCGTGACACTTTTCAAACTTACTTTCTCTCTCCACATGTCACGAAATCGTGACACTTTTCAAACTTGTTCTCTTTTCTTCGAACTTGTCACGAAATCGCGACACTTCTTCCTACTTTCTCTTTTTCTTCCAACATGTCGCAAAATCGTGACAGTTTTTCCACTTGCCTTTTTCTCTTCCAACATGTCGCGAAATCGCGACAGTTTTTCCACTTGCCTTTTTCTCTTCCAACATGTCGCGAAATCGCGACAGTTTTTCCACTTGCCTTTTTCTCTTCCAACATGTCGCGAAATCGCGACAGTTTTTCCACTTGCCTTTTTCTCTTCCAACATGTCACGAAATCGCGATAGTTTTTCCACTTGCCTTTTTCTCTTCCAACATGTCACGAAATCGCGACAATTTTTCCACTTGCCTTTTTCTCTTCCAACATGTCACAAAATCGTGACAGTTTTTCCACTTGCCTTCTTCTCTTCCAACATGTCGCGAAATCGCGACAGTTTTTCTTGCTTTTTCTCTCTTCCAACATGTCGCGAAATCACGACAGTTTTTCTTGTCTGCTGTATATGTCGCGATATCGCGACACTTTTCTTACTTGTCTTTTTCTTTGATCTTTTGCATATGGGCCACTTCGGTCTTCTTGGAAAATCACTGTACATACTCTGAGTAACCTTTGAACTCTTGTCTTCTGCATCCGAATAGCTTTTGAACTTCCTGTCCACTGCATCAACAGATCTATCTGACTGTGTTGACAACAATGACAATACTGTTGCTGCACCTTGCTCAACATATGGTAATTCCAATGATCAGGCAACATTAGCACAGATAGCAAAGATGGACATGATGACGAAGACGTAAAACCCCACGAGGCCATCACTGTAGTTGGAGTTGGAACATGGATGACTTGGTGAAGGATAGTCATGCCAAAAAAGTGTAGCATGTCGACGAAGCAGGAGATTTGGATAGTAGACATGACAAGGATGCCCTATACCACACGAACGTAGGGGGGTATTGGTAGCACAATAGAATGGAATGAATATAATGGCACACAATGAGGGTTACATTTTGAAGAAATATCGACGATGATGACATGGCATCCTAAAATTCAGACGAAGGCATACATGAAGGATATTACATGACAAGGGAGATGCCATTGATGATGTGGAATGTATCGAAGGTCATCGTGGAAGTGAGGCACGACATCATCAATTGAGTGATGATCCGTCGGCAATTCGAAAGATAGTACCCTGCATATACGCCTGTAGGAAAGTAATATCACCATAAAGGATAGGAATATCATGCGAACAAAGCAACGAACCCCATGATTGATGATGAATCTGGAAGGCATACAATGGACGGTCAATGAGGGCATTACATTGTGTAGAACCAAGGCAAAAGGGAGATTTTCCAGCAGTGATGATAGGACTTAAATGAGGATGCCACCTCATCGATTTCAATGAAATATGGATTACAAAACACATGGCTCTGGAGGAGAGCATTGAAGGGTGTACATAGTGGCTGAATAGTCGACTGGAGAGTGGGTGAGTCTGGAAGAATAGCAGCATTATGGCAGTCATGTAGAAAATGTTCATTTACAACGGCTTGTAGGATTCCCAAAATAGAGCTACGTTTTGGCAGAAAAATCTAGAGTGTCAAGGTGGATACCCATTGAATGGGTCGCATATTTGCCAGAAGATAGGAATCTTCAAAATGACTAGGGTGTCTAAATTAAGCACAACAAATGTTATATGATACCAAGACTGCAGCCACTATCAAACTTCATAAATCCTAAATCAATTGCAGGAACCCTAACCCTAATTACTTGAGTTATCCCTTTAAAACCATATGGCTAATAAACATCATTATTTTTTTTTCGTCGGCAGATGAAAGCAACAGAAGGGAATTGCCAGGGGATGGCAGAGTTGGGTTCATCACAAGCGAAGTCTAGAACATATATAAAGTTAGAGATGCATGCCCGAGGTGATAGACTAAATGCTTATATATATGGCATATGATGTCGAACCTAAGTTTTATTCGACCATTGACGCCATGCTTGCACATACTGTTGAAAGTGTTTTAAATGTAGAAATTTTTGTATTTGTTGGACCTTGACTTTATATCATAGCCTTATGGCTATGGTGCTAAATATTCGAGGAGGGCCTATCTTCCCATGCCCTAAGCATACACCATAATCTTTGGGCTCTATTATTTAAGGGATTCGAAATGGTTCTATTATTTAATAAAAGATAACTATATAATATAAAGTTTAATAAAATTAACTTTTATATTATATAGTTATCTTAGGATAAAGGGTTAAAAGTTTTAAATTGTTTGTTATAAAGAAAAGGGAGGCATAAGGGTGAAAAGGAATTGTGTCATTTATTTTTTGATATTAAAAGAAGGATTATATGGGAAATAAAACGATGTAAATTGTTGTTTTATTTAGTTTAATATTATTAATAAAGAGAAGTTGAAACGAACCATTTTGGAGGAAAGCTTTAAAAGCCCAATGAGGCCATTGTAAAGGGGGGCTGGAAATTTTTGTAACACAAGAAGATTTTTGGAATATAAAGCTTTCATTTTGGCAAGAGCAACCTTTGTGAGCAAAACCAAAGGGAGATTACATCTAAGACTACTATTTTACTATGTATATTTTTTTGCATTATTTTTTGCTTATATCTATTTGTTTATGCCATGAAATGGGTTGCAATAGGTGAATGCTAAAGATAATGCAAGTTTATTTTATCCTTTGAGTCTCGCACTTGGTCTAATATGATTGTGCTTGTGTTGTAGGTCCGTTAGGTCAAGTTGTTTTAGATTTATCTCATAACTTGGGGTTTTGCAGGGAGGGGATTGCTAACCAAATTTGATGTCATTTTTTTTTCCAGCTAACCTTGTAGATTATTTTTGTCTTGTTGTTTATTTTCAATAATTTTAGATTAATCTATTTTACATTTCATTTTGGTCCTTCCAGAATTTAAGTTGTTTATTTTCCATTCTGGTCCATTCCAAAATTTTAGTTTGAGCATTTCCATTCTGTTCTTTCTAGAATTTCTGTTCATTTTCAGTTTTCATTTTCATTCTGGTCCATTTTCCAAAATTTCTTGTTTTATTTCTGGTTCATTTGTTTCTATTCTGGTCCTTATCCAGAATTTTTGCACCTCCAAATACATCAATTTAATTTTCAGATAAAATGTTGGTTTAGGAGGGCTACTAACGCCAAATTCACACTAAGGTAGATAAAGCAAATGAACACTGACATGCTAACTTACTAACTTTTACTAACACCAAATTCTAACATAGGGATAGTGGAACATTTACAATGAAGATAAAATGAATCCACTAAATTCAAAATGAACCACACATTAAAGACACGGATCTTAAAATGAAGTGGACTATTCCACGCACTTTTGCATTTGGAATCATTTTAATTTGAAGATAAAAGGGGTTTACTAACTGGGATTTAGGGTAGACTATTTTAATATCAAGAGCACTAAAGGAATCAATATTTTACACTTTGGAGATTTTCAATTGCTAAGTATTGTTTGAACTATTCAAGGCCCCTTGTTAACTGTCACTTGCAGGTTTGAGTTCATTCTGGTATACATTTGTTTTATTCTTATTAATGACATATACCACAAATGTTTACTTACTGGAACCTTGGAGAAATGAATGATTCTTATTCAATTTCTTTGCAAGAGAGAGTTTTCAATTCAATACTCTATTTGTGGTGATCATTTTGTGATAGGGTAAAATATTCACTCAACATTTTGGTGCTAGAAGGAGGGCCTTCTTTATTGCTTTGTGATTTAGATCTTTCTAACGGTTAACATGGTTAGTTTTATTTCCACTTTATTGTGCTTGTAGGTATAGCATTATTTAGGTTTATCTTGAGTTGTTTGTGAGAAGCCTTGTTAGAATAGTTAAGTTTCCCAAGCTGGACCCATCTGAGCATATTGCTACTAGGTCTAAAACTACCGGGGAAACTATCTTTCAAAGTCTTACTCCCAATTATAGGAAACCCAAAAACAAAACTCAAGAGATCAAAATCCCACCTAGTATACTTGATCTAGGGTCACCTTTAGGTTCAGGTACATCTAGTGGGTCTCCATCCATTGTTTCTATTGCCACAGCTACACCAAGTGTATCTGTCCCCATCACTTTGATAGTTTCTACTATTCCCATAGGGTTACCACCATTGCATAACATGGCCCAACAACAACAACAACCCGCTCTTTGGTGTGGTGTGCAAAGCTCTCCCTTGAATATACCTGGGGATGTCCATGACTTGCCTAGGCATATTGAAAGATCGCTACCCAAGTTCATACATGATGGTCCCATTACCGCTGAAGAGCATGTCCAAATCTACAAAGACTACATGTTTAGACATGGGGTCACTCATGAAGACATTGCATGTCAAGTATTTCCTAATAGTTTGGACCATGTGGCTAATGAGTGGTACAAAAATCTACCCGTAGGGTCCATTACTTCGTGGGCCCAATTGGAAGTTGCCTTCATTAGCCAATTTCGATTGTTGCTAGATCCTTCCATCATCTATAATCTGTTTGTGTCCTGTAAACGGTTACCCAACGAGCCTATTAGGATGTTCAATGCTAGGTTCCAAAAGCTATACACGAATGTAACTCGCCACTTCATGGTAGATGCCACTGTGGCCCTTCAATTATATTTTGGAGCTTTAGATCTGGTAACATCCTTGTTTGCCTTAAGAAATCCTCAGGTTACAACTCTTGCCTTAGCCTACGCAGAGACAATGATCCTTGAGCAACAAATAAACTCACCAGGAGGGGGGTTGTCTCAATGGCCTAGGATGGGACAATATGGTCCATACAGTCAATTCGCCATGATGAATCAGGTAATGGCATCACAAGTTCCAACAATGAACAACCTCCAACAACCATGTCCATTAATGCCAACCTATTCACCATTTCCTATGTATCCTAACACATCCATTCCACCACCATCCATGTTGCCAAACAACCAGATGACCATGCTAGGGTTCAGCATGCTTAATAATCAGTTGACCATACCTGGATTCAATGCGATTAATACCCAAAACCCTATGACTTATCCTACGATCACACCGCTTCAAAGTGTGAATCCTGGATGGAACCAAAATACTCAGATTCAAGCCATTGTGCCTATTCCAGAGGTGGCTAATGCAGGAAATACATTTGGACCTGGAGCTATAGTGCCCCAACCGAAAGGGCCTAAAGCTAGGATGGATAAGTTGGAAGAACAAATAGCCAAGTTGACAATCAACGTGGGAAACATGAATAAAAGTCTAGCATAATCCTCCGGATATAACCGACCTCACAACCACAGAGGAAAGGGGCCATACAACACTCATCCCAATAATGGGCACGTACCCAACCCAATAGCCAATCAAGCAGATGTTTCAAAATATTATGGTGAGTTAGAACCCTGTGATGATGAATTACCCCATTGTTGCCAAGGGAAGCAAGAGACTTTGTTAACTGAAGTTGTCCACATCCAAGAAAGTGAGGAAGAGGAGGATGTTGAGGTTTTAGGAGAAGAAGATGAAGAAACTTTGGAAGTCCAAGCCACTAGACATTTTGGGAAAGGAAATCATCGGTATTATACAAGAAGCTCTAAGGATCCCAAAACTTCCTCCACTCCTCCAAACAACCCATTACTTCCTCCTGATACAAAAGGTGAGGTTAATCCACCTCCTCCATCGATTATAGAGATGTCCAAGCCGGTAAAAAATATGCCAAATTTAGAAAAATCTCACTTATGACTTAGAAGAAGACATGAAGAAAAACAAGGCTAATATCTCGTTGTTCGAAGTAGCCAAACTTTTGGGTCATGAAATAGGTTCACCAAAAAACCCACCTAGTCAAGTCCATGAAGCCAAGGGTGTCGAGTCTCAATTGGTTTTAAAAAGGAAAAGTGAGAAGTACCTCCCTTTATCATAACCATTAGAATTGCAGGTAAAAATTTACACAATTGTCTGATAGATTCAGGTGCTTCGACCAACATCATGCCCCTGGAAATTTGTCAAAAATTAGGACTCACACCCATCCCTTCTAAGAGTAAGGTGGTACAATTGGATAGATCTATTATGGATGCGGTTGGGAGTCTAAATGATGTCCTTATTCAGATTAACTCAGAACCTAGGGTTCAACATCACATAGATATATTGGTGCTTAATATTCCTACCAAATATGGAATGGTATTGGGGAGAGATTGGAGTAAAAATCTGAATGGATATATTGTAACAGATTCTTCCCATATGTGGTTGCCTTGGAGAGGAGTGGCAAATCAAATTCGGGTGGATAGTGAACCTAGACTCAAGGAGATGATAACTGAATACAACAAACCCAATGAAATCCAGTATGTTGAGACTGAATTAGGGGCCTATAGCTTGGACATAGAAGAAGCTACCGAAGGACCTCAAAAGGAGAAGTTTTCTTGTAACACTTCGGAAGAGGATAATCTGGTTTGGACTCTAAGATTTGATGGATCTAAGTCAAAACAAGGTGCTGGAGCTGGTATTGAACTTACACGTCCAGGTAGCAAGCCTATGCTCGCTGCCTATAGATTATAGTTTCCAGCCACCAATAATGTAGCAGAGTATGAGGCACTGGTTTTTGGACTTCAATTGGCCCTAAGGAAGAAAGTTAAATGTCTCAAAGTGTTGGGAGATTCGGAGTTGGTGGTCAAACAAGTTAAAGGGCAATATACTTTTTGGGATAAAATATTAAGCCTTTACAGAACCAGAGTTAAGGATTTGATAGATGAATTTGACGCATTCAATATATCCCTTATCTCTAGGAAAAATAATCGCATGGCAGATTCTTTAGTTGTAGCCACAAGTATGCTTAAACCTGTGGACCATAAAAAGTGCAAGAAATTCTCAATCGAATTAGTGCCTTGCCCTTCGATACCAGATAATGTTACGAATTTTCAAGTATTCGATAGTGACAGACATGTGTTCAATTTTATCACTAATTCTGGAATTTTTGAAAATCAGGTAATAGATGAAGACAAGAGAGGGCAAGAAGAAACGGAATTGCAATGCGAGACAACCGGAGTGTGGAATGATATGCCGAATGGTATGGCTTCGTTAGAGAAAATATTTGACATTGGATACCAAGCGAAAAGAGGAAGAAAGGTACCACCCCCTAAAGAATCTTGTGATTTAATCAATTTAGGGAGTGCAGAAAATCCACGAGAGGTATTTATTGCTAAGGCATGTACAAGGCAAGAAAGGGAGTCTATCGCTCACGCATTAAAGGAATACATCGATTGCATAGCATGGAGCTATAAGGATTTGAAAACTTATGATCAAAATGTGATAATGCATACGATTCCATTAAAACCCGACTCCAAGCCTTTCAGACAGAGACAAAGAACGGTCAACCCGATTTTAGAGCCACTAATAGAGAAAGAGGTGAAGAGATTGCTAGAAGCAAAAATCATATTTCCTGTTAGACATTCTACATGGGTGGCCAATATTGTCTCGGTAAGAAAGAAGAACGAAGAGATAAGGCTGTGCATAGATTTCAGGAATCTGAATAAGGCTTGCCAAAAGGATAATTACCCATTACCCACTATCGATGAGATTCTTCAAAAGGTAAATGGGTTAGAGATGATGTCATTCTTGGATGGTTATTCAGGATATAATCAAATTCTAATTCATCCAAATGACAAAATGAAGACAACCTTCACAACGAAGTGGGGAACATTCACATACAGGAGGATGTCATTTGGATTATTGAATGCAGGTGCAACTTTCCAACGAGCCATGGATTTTACGTTCAAAGGGCTCATTGGTAAGTGTATCATTGTTTACGTTGACGACATTCTTGTCTTCTCTAAGAAAAGGGAAGATCATGTCAAGGACTTGAGAAAAGTACTTCAGAGATGTAGGGAACATGGGATCTCCCTTAATCCGAAGAAATGCATCTTTGGAGTAACATAAGGTAAGTTATTAGGACATGTCATTTCCAAGGATGGGATTGCTATTGATCCAAAAATAATCTTAGCTATACTAGCCATTCCTCCACCTAATAGCAAGAAAGAGTTAAGATCCTTTTTTGGTAAGATTAACTTTGTGAGAAAATTTATTTTAGGTTTCGCCGAGATTGCCAAGCCTTTGAATGACATGTTAAAGAAGGATGTTCAGATCAAATGGACAAATGAAAATAGGGAAGCTTTCAAAAGCATCAAGGATGCTATCTCTAAAGCCCCTATTTTAATTAGTCCAGATTATGCAAAGCCTTTCTATGTCTATACTTTTGCTTCAGATCATTCTTTTGCGAGTGTCTTAACCCAAAAGAGCGAGGGTAGCATCGAAAATCCCATAGCCTTCTTGAGTGCTCCATTGAAGGATGCAAAGCTGAGATATTCTATCTTGGATAAACAAATGTATGCCCTATTCAAGACCATCAAGAAATTTAGGCATTATCTAGTTCACAGTAAAGTTTTTGCGGTAGTTCCTGACCCGACCGTTAAGTCTATGTTTTTGCAAAACGAACTAGGTGAAAGATGGGGAAAATGGATTTCGACCCTTCAAGAATTCGATTTGGAAATCCGACCCATGAAAATAGTTCATGGACAAGGTTTGGTCAAGGCAATTGCATAAATTGATCCATTGATATCATGCCAGCATTACGAGGTAGATGATATAACTAAATATGAGTGGTATGTTGATATTGCATATTTCTTGTTGCATGGTGAGTGTCCATCACATTTAAATTCCACTCAACGCAGATATTTGCGTTTGAAATATACAAATTTTTTGATTAAATCTGGTGTGTTGTATAGGAAGAACCATGAAGGAATTTACCTTCGTTGTGTTAATCGAGAAGAAGCGACCCAAGTACTTAAGGATTTCCATGGTAAGTATGGAACTGGACATGGGTCAGCCAAAGCTACAACTCATCAAATCCTTAGGGCGGGATACTATTGGCCCCATCTATTCAAGGATGCACATGCTCATGTGAGATCATGCCACATATGTCAAGTGGTGGCCAATAGAGAAAGAAATGTTGCAATGCCACTACAATATGTGGTAGAGGCAAGGCCTTTTGCACAATGGGGATTAGATTTTGTTGGGATCATCAATCCTAACTCATCCGATTCTCATAAATATATCCTTACTACCACATATTACTACACAAGGTGGACCAAAGCTATTCCTACTAAGCATGCCACTTCAGAGGTTGTCATTAATTTTTTAGAGGATAATATTGTGACTCATTTTGGAATGCCCAACTTGATTGTAAGTGATAATGGCTCTATATTTTCTTCTTTGGAGTTTGCAAATTGGGCATATGATAATATGGTAAGCTTGAAATTCTCCTCAAATTATTATCCACAAGGTAATGGTTTAGCAGAATCCTCCAATAAGAACTTGTTGTGTGTAATAAAAAGGTTACTTGAAAAGAACCCTAGGGATTGGCATAGCAAGTTAAAGTTCACCCTTTGGGCTGATAGGATCAGAACCAAAGAATCAATAGGAACATCTCTGTATCATCTAGTCTATGGGCAGGATCCCATCTTTCCCACAAATTTAAGGTTACAAACATTGCACTTCATGAAAGATTATGTTGGAACTAATGATAAACTTGAAGCTAGGTTAACGCAATTAATGCATCTTGATGAGAAAAGAGATGAGGCCATGCTTCATTTTAGCAAACATCAGGATGTAGTGAAAATATGGTTTGATAAGAAATCCAAAATCAAAACATTTAAAATTTCAGACCTAGTTTTACTGTGGGATAAAGGTCATGAAAAGAAAGGAGATCATCAAAAGTTTGATTGTTTGTGGTTGGGTCCGTATCAAATTGTTGAAATGCTAGGTGAAAACAGTTTTAGTTAAAAACTTTGGATGGAAATGATTTGGCTTTGCCCGTTAATGGGCTACATTTGAAGCACTACTTTCAGGCCTGAAAAAGGTAAAGATCATGTATTTTATGTAAATATGTTTGTGTTTTATGATGTTGAATTTGATTGTGTTTGTATTCATTCGCTTACAATCTGTTGTTGATTTGTTGTATATAGCTTGCGTGTGTTGGTTTCATGTTCGGTTTTGGATTTGGATTTTGTTGGATTGGGTGTTTTGTATTCATTCGCTTCCAAGTTTTGGTTGTTTTCCAGTATTTTAGAGTGAGATGTCAGCTCATGTCCTCATAAATATTCAATAAGACCAGGAGAATGTGAAACATCAGAATTGTATTGCATAAGGCTCCACAATTATTGCAAACACATTAAAGTATATCGTTTGAAACTTGTGATGCATGAAGTTGTCAATTTTGCAAATTAAGGTGAAATGTTTTATATATTCCATATCATTCAACCTTACTTCATGGTGCATTTCACATGTCATTGCATCTCACTTGCACCTACATTTTAAAGGCACTCACCGAAAAACATGTCAAATTCTCTTAGGATCATTGCACAATATACACTAAGAGGATCTTGAGATTGGGAACTGATGTCGAAACTGTCTTGAACCAAACACGATTTGCACATAATAAAAACATCTTGGGCAAAATGGTTAAAACCATCCTTGGAAGAAAATGTGAGGTGAAAAGAGTCATTCTTGTCGGTCCTATCATGCAACATAGTCCATAAAATAGTGGTTTTCACCACTTTCACAATCTTTGAAAACCCAAAATTAGAATAGTAAGGATAGGGTCAAATTCTCATCATACTTAGGTTGATAATCCGATTCCCCAAAGCTCTGATTTTTGCCTCCATCACACCATTAACTATTGGGTCGTAAGGATCGTACTACGTATCCCTCGGAAGGATGGGTAGTCATCCCCAAGATTCAAGAAATCCAAAGTAAAATATTTGTCATTCCATTTCCATCACACACCTCTGACTATTGGATTGTAAGGATCATACTACATGTCCCCTCAGAAGGATGGGTAGTCATCCCCAAGATTCAAGAAACCTAAAGCAAAAGCATGGACTATGGGGCTAACCTCCACCGGGGCTATAGACGTTTGACTGGCAGTGGAGTATGCTCATGCGTGGTGACATGTCTCATTTAAAAATGAGACCTCTGACCACTCACACGGACAGGCTAGCCTTGTGGTTTCATCCATAACAGGTTTGATTATTTTGATCAAGATGAGGTAATAAACTCAGATCATAGTAGTAAGGATAGGATCAAATTCTCATCATACTTAGGTTGAGAATCTGATTCCCCAAAACTCCGATTCCACTTGCACACACTGGTTTGAGATGGTAGCAGCATAACCAACCTTTGATCTGGCAAATGAATGCATTGCATACACATTTGATCCTAAGAGGGTTAGATAGTTTTAGGACACTTGTGCATAGTACTAGAAGTTTAGATTCATTGCAAAGTAGGCCATTTGTGTCTCTAACATCCTCGCCATATAGTCAGTCATCCATAAATCTTTCACAATGTATCATATGTATCCACGTGAAACTGATGATAGAATGTTGAATGGTTTCAAATGATAAGAAAAGAATCACTTTGCACACACTGAGCTGATGTTGAACAATTCTGATGGTTCATATCTTTTTGGTCTACTTTCATTCTCTTGATACTTGCTGATGCTTGTAATTTTAATTTTTGTGAGATTTTGTGTGTTTTCAGGTTGGGTTCTTACCAAAACGCTCAGGAGCATTTCCTAGCAGAGTCGCCATTTGTTGTGGTTTCTCCACAACAAATGGTGAAGACGTAAAACCCCACGAGTCCATCACTACAGTTGGATTTGGAACGTGAATGACTTGGTGAAGGATTTTCATGACAACAAAGTGTAGTGCATCGATGAAGCATGAGATTTGGATAGTACACACAATAAGGATGCCCTATACCATGCAGATGTAGGGGATATTGGTATCATAGTAGAATGGAGTGAATATAATGGTGCACAATGAGGGTTACATTTTGAAGAAATACCGATGGTGATGACATGACATCCTAAAATTTAGACGAAGGCATATGTGAAGGACATTACATGACAAGGGAGACACCATTGATGATGTGGAATGTGTCGAAGGTCATCATGGAAGTGAGGTACAACACCAGCGATTGAGTGATGACCCCTCAGCAATTCAGAAGAGAGTACCTCAACAGTAAAAACATCATAGAGAACAACGTGATTGGGATAGAAGTGATGACGCACTGGAGCATGCAGAGGTGAGATGTTTTATCAAGTCGTAGAAGGCTGCAAGTGTCAACGAATCATCAGATCTATGGGGAACTCAACGTAGTGGCGAACATGGGTCCCTAACTTCATATTCAAAGTTGCAATGCTTGGATCGGAGAAAGGTAGTTAATTACAATGCGAAATGGTGCAAGTATATGTTCATGTAGGACATCTACAAGCCAGAGGTTAAAAACATGAAATACGACAATTGTCGTTGGATGGCCACGGTGGACAACGTCGTGGATTATGGACAACATGGCATTTGAGAGGGGTCCATAATGTGAAACATACAACTAACGCCTCCACGTTTGAAAATGTATAGCACTAACTCAATAGGGCATGTCGTGGTATGAGATTTGATTCGTGAAAGACTACCTACACACTTGTAGGAAAGGAATATTGTCATAAAGGACAGTAGTATCATGCGAACAAAGCAACAAACCTCGTGATTTATAATGAATATGAAAGGTATTCAATGGGCGGTCAAAAACGGTGTTACATTATGTAGAATCGAGGCAAAAGGGAGATTTTCTAGTAGTGATGACAAGACTTAAATGAGGATGCCACCTCATCGATTTCAATGAAATATCGATTACAAAACACATGGCTCCAGAGGAGAGCATTGAAGGGTGTACACAGTGGTCGAATAGTCAACTGGACAGTGGGTGAGTCTAGCAGAATAGTAGCACTATGGTAGTCATGCAAAAAATGTTCATTTACAATGGCTTGCAGGATTTCCAAAATAGAGCTATGTTTTGGTAGACGAATCTAGAGTGTCAATGTGGATACTCACTAAATGAGCCGCATATTTTCCAGCAGACGAGAATCTTCAAAATGACTAGGGTGTCTAAATTAAGCACAGTAGACATTATATGATACCAAGATTGCAGCAACTATAAAACGTCAGAAATCCTAAATGAATTACAGGAACCCTAACCCTAATTGTCTGAGTTATCCCTTTAAAACCATATGGCTAATAAACATCATTGTTTTTTTCATCATTGGATGAAAGCAGCAGAAGGAAATCGCCAGTGGATGGCAGAGCTGGGTTCAGCACAAGTGAAGTCCAGAATGTATATACAGCTGGAGATGCACGCCCGAGGTGATAGACTAAATGCTTATATATATGGCATATAATTTCGAACCTAAGTTTTATTCGGCCATTGATGTCATGCTTGCACATATTGTTGAAAGTGTTTAAATGTAGAAATTTTTGTATTTGTTGGACCTTGACTTTATATCATAGCCTTATGGCTATGGTACTAAAGATTCGAGGAGGGCCTAGCTTCATATGTCCTAAGCATACACCATAACAGTTGGGCTCTATTATTTAAGGGATTCGAAATGGTTCTCTTATTTAATAAAAGATAACTATATAATATAAAGTTAAAAAAAAGTTTAACTTTTATATTATATAGTTATCTTAGGATAAAGGGTTAAAAGTTTTAAATTGTTTGTTATAAAGAAAAGGGAGGCATAAGGGTGAAAAGATATTGTGTCATTTATTTTTTGATATTAAAAGAAGGATTATATGGGAATAAAATGATGTAAATTATTGTTTTATTTAGTTTAATATCATTAATAAAGAGAAGTTGAAACGAACCATTTTGGAGGAAAGCTTTAAAAGCCTAATGAGACCATTGTAAACAGGGGGCTGGAAATTTTTGTAACACAAGAAGATTTTTTCGGAATATAAAGATTTTATTTTGGCAAGAGCAACATTTGTGAGCAAAACCAAAGGGAGATTACATCTAAAACTATGGTTTACTATTTATCTTTTTTTGCATTGTTTTCTGCTTATATCTATATGTTTATGCCATGAAATGGGTTGCAATAGGTGAATGCTTAAGATAATGTAAATTTTATTTTGTCCTTTGAGTCTTGCACTTGGTCTAATATGATTGTGCTTATGTTGCAGGTCCGTTAGGTCAGGTTGTTTTAGATTCATCTCACAACTTGGGGTTTTGTAGGGAGGGGATTGCTAACCAAATTTGATGTCATTTTTTTTATGTTTCCAGCTAACCTTGTAGATAATTTTTGTTGTTTATTTTCAACAATTTTAGATTAATCTATTTTACATTTCATTCTGTTCCTTCCAAAATTTAAGTTGTTTCTTTTCCATTATGGTCCATTCAATAATTTCAATTTGAACATTTCCATTCTATTCTTTCCAAAATATTTGTTTATTTTCAGTTTTCATTTTCATTCTGGTCCATTTTCTTGAATTTTCCATTGTATTTCTGGTTCATTTGTTTCTATTCTAGTCCTTATCCATAATTTATGTACCTCCAAATACATCAATTTAATTTTCAAATAAAATGTTGGTTTTGGAGGGCTACTAACGCTATATTCACACTAAGGCAGATAAAGCAAATGAACGTTGACATGCTAACTTACTAATTTTACTAACACTAAACTCTAACATAGGGACAGTGGAACACTTACAATGAAAATAAAATGAATCCACTAACTTCAAAATGACCCACGCATTAAAGACATGGATCTTAAAATGAAGTGGACTATTCCACGAAATTTTACATTTGGAATATTTTAATTTGAAGATAAAAAAGTCTACTAACTGGTATTTAGGTTAGACTATTTCGCTATCAAGAGCACTAAAGGAATCAATATTTTGCACTTTGGATGTTTTATTTCTAAGTAATGTTTGAGAGGAACCATAAAGTCCCCTTGTTAACTATCACTTGCAAGTTTTGAGTTATTCTAGTATACATATTTATTCTATAATGAATATTTTCTTACTAAAACCTTGGAGAAATGAATGGGTCTTATTCAATTTCTTTGCAAGAGAGAGTTTTCAATTCAATACTCTATTTGTGGTGATTATTTTGTGATAGGGAAAATTATTTACTCAACAGGTACCCTGAGTTGCTTTATGAGGATATGGTTGATGACCATAATCAACCATCTCTCCCACTAGACATCTTCCACCTCCCCCTCCTCAAGGGCAAAGGTGTGAAGATAAGATCATTTCATATGAAGCCTACAAGGTGCTTACTAACCACATAAGATCATTGGAAAAACAAGCTTTAGGGACGGGCTATCAGAAACCCACACTAATTCAACTTTGTAATCAACCACTCCATCCTTTTGTCCCATCTCCTTCATATCTAGAGCATTTTAAAATGCCCCAGTTAGATAATTTTCCAAGAGATAATGATGCATGGGAGCATATAACTAGTTTCATGAACCTTTGCTTTCAACTTCAGGATGATGATGCCTTGTTACTGAGAACCTTCTTGATAACGCTCTCGGGCTCAATCCTAGAGTGGTATAATCATTTGCCAAAGCACAACATTCATAGCTTTAAACAACCTACAAATGCATTCTTGGAATGCTTCTCATTTAGCGTAAAGAAGAAAGCAACCTTGATTGATTTATATAATCTTCATCAATTTGATGATGAACCAATATTGGACTATGGTAATAGGTGGCGAGTGGCCATTTTAAAGTTGTCATTTACCTTGCCTATGATAGAGCTAACTCATCTATTCACAAGGAGTTGTTCAAAACATATTTCATTGTTGTTACAACTCCAACAATATTAGACATTCAAGGAAGCCCTAGCTTAGGCCAAGGTTATAGAGGAGATTAAGGTTCAAGAAGGGGAAATAAAACTTTGAAAGAAGAAATGAAAAAAAAACCCAAAAGGCAACCATGCTCAATAGAAACCACAATGATCAATCAAGTTGTCTTGAATGTTCCAAGGCTTGTAAAACAAAATCCACCACAACATACCAATTATTAGGCCCAACCTACTCCTGCATAGTACAATCAATCTCAATAAAATTAGGGGCAAAAGCAACAACATTGTTTGCCTCACAATTATATGCCATTGCCTGAGTCCTTGGCATCACTTTTTAATCGACTATGCAAGGAAAAGGCCATCAACTTGCTAGATATTCGTCCCTTGGATCCTAATAATACCAAATCTAAGTGGTGTTGAGAGGACCTATACTGTACTTATCATTGAAAAAATGGTTATGACATTCAATCATGTTACACATTTAAGAACAAAGTACAAGATATTCTTGACAATAATGAACTTCAAATCGATAATCCTCTCACTACCAACATTTAACAAATGGGCATATATAAGGATCCACTACCTACACATGAGGTGCAGGTAGATCAAACCAGATAGGTTAATGAAATCCACGCAACCCCACCCAATCAAGGGTTTGTAGGGATGATTAATATTGTGACAAGGAACGGGAGGTATTCTAACCAAGTTGCGCCACCTATAGCTCTAAAAAATATTCCTTCCATGTCATAGTCATTGTTGCTAACAAAGCTTGTTCAAGGTCTTCCACCTCACCAAGTGGTAACGATCATAAGTAGGCTTACCCAAAGTCTACAAACAACATCGGTAAGACTCCATTTATGAGCTCATACAATAGTTACAACCACATAGAGAAGCTCTAATGGAGATTCTAAAATTATTTGAATTGCAACCCCAAGATCCCAACTCTTTTGTCAATTTTGTGGGGCACATTCAACATTGTAAAGAGCCTACTATCACATTTCATGATCACAAGATTAAGACAACTCCCACTTCTGGGCCCGGTCCTCTGTTGCACATCATTGCTAGTGTGAATTGGATTCCCTATAAATGGGTCTTGATCAATACAAGATCTTCAATCAACATTATTACAACTGATACACTGCACCATCTTAGCTTTCCAACCTCACATATTGTAGCGTCTACATTCACCCTTTGAGCATTTAACGAAGTTTTATTCTCTACCATCGGTACAATAGTCCTTCCTGTTCAAGTTGGGATAAAGACTATTCCTACGTTGTGCCATATTGTGGAGGATGCAATGTAGTATAAAATATTGTTTGGAATATCTTGGATGAGGGACATGAATTGTGTCCCATCCATATTGCATCAGTGTCTTTAGTATATACATGAAAGGAAATTTCATGTGGTTCATGCCGATCTTGAGCCCTTCAAGTATTGCAATGTGGTGTACCACTCGCAAGAGTCTACCTTGCCATCCATCCATCTAGACATCAAGTCTAATGACCCCATAAATAGTCCATATCTAGCACCATAGTCATCCATGGAACCATATCCATCTCTGCCATCACCATCGATTTCTCTCGATATCCCTTCTTCATCCTCGGATCCTCTGGGCAAGGAAAAGTTGAAGGAGCCAATCGAGGAGATCCTACCATCCATTTCCACCATTTTAGTAGAATATATTCCAATTCTTATGAATGAGGAAGAATCATATATTGCCATGGATGATTCAAATCAAGCCACACCTCCATCATCTTCATCCACCCCACTGCAGGTCACATTTCATTTGGCCAATCCTAGACTCGTTGAGTATTTGGTGTAGAATATTATATTCACTCCACTCATTGAGTCTGTGTAGAACATGGGCATGCCTTGCTTGCCATCATTACCCATTAGTACCATTGTTCCCTTAGGAGTGCCCTTTAACCAAACCAATTTTTTATACAAGGGCTTTGATGATTCTACAAGTTCGTCCCTTATGGTGGACGATGATGATGAGCCATTTTCAAGGAATGTCAATTATTTTTCAAACTTAAATTTTACCCTACAGTACTTTTACCACTGCCATTGGCATGGGAATGGTCTTGGTTGGTATGAATAGGGTCTTTGAACACCTTACCAACTTTGTTGAGTGGTATTTTCACCCGATTGTGAAAACACACTCTCCGATAGGATTTGGGTTCTAAATCCTCTCTTGCAAAGAAATCAAACAAATGACTTCTCCAAGGTCTCCGCTATATTAGCATTTTACATCTGTGTATTAGTAATCTCAAACAAAGATATTCAATTTAAATGCTTGGAACACCTTAGTGGTTGCAAGTAACTGAAAACAAGGGGCAATGTTGGTTTATTTTACTGTGAAACTTTAATGATTGTTCTTTGAACCCGAATAAAGCAAATGTGATTTAGTCCCTATATGACCATGTTGTACCTTCAAAGTGGAAATTGACAAAATGCCATAAATGGTGGAACTATTTTTGGATTTTGAAGTTTTTTAATTTTTATTTTATTTTAATGCCCGAGAATTAAAATAAAGTTGGAACAACTTCGAAAAATAAAGTGCAGCAAAATGAAAATAAAATGCAAAAAAAAATGAAAATGAAATTGCATTTAGTTTGATGCTATCCTATTCCAAAAAAACCGAAGATGTGAGGTTTCCATGCATGCAACCTAACCTATTGGACCTACATGACATGCACAATCCCCATAGACTAAGTGTTGGTTCCTAGGGTACGAAATAAAATTCAGATTTCAAATATTAGCCTAATGTAACCCACAAAGGTGGTATTTAACATTATCTATAAATCTGAAATCTAAAAGAAAGTGAAAGAATAAACATTAAATCCATAGCATGCATAGAAGATCTCCTTCTTTCTTGCCCACAAGATGCAAATTTCTGAATACTTCTGCATTAAAAATATGTCATGTTACAATAGCAGAATCTCTGGTTTTTCCAAACCAGTCTGTGGAAGAGAAACAACTCAAACAGGCCCAGAATGGCCTTCTCAACTCTGGCTCTGCAACCCTGCTTGCAGCGGTTTTCGACCAGTCCATGTGGAAGGAAAATATCCAAGAAAAACCCAGTGTCAAGGCCTTGCCTTCATTCTTGCAATATTCTCTGAACAGTTTCTGACCCCTGTACCTATCCTGTGCTTCTACTTTTAAACCTTCTGGTGCGGTTCTCTGCTTCGCTTTGTGACGCTTCATTTCATTTCCCAAATTGCATCGTTTCGTCTTCCCCGCCTCTTCGTTGTCTTTGACTTTCTACTCGGATGTCGAACGTTTGATCTTCTCCGTGAAATGTAACTGCTTCTGTAGCCCTTACACTTTTGTGCCACGTGTTCCGTGCTTCTCGGCATGTTACGTAACGGCCCGCCTGTAAATCGTGACCAAAAATAGCATGTCGTGATATCATGACGTTTTTACGTATGTAGCTTTGCTTTTCTTCTTTCATCGCGAAAATGAGACATGTCGCGATATCGCGACATTTTCTTGTCAACAACCTTGTCCGCCTTCATGCACCGCGAAAATGATACCTATCACGATATCGCGACATTTTTTCGCTTCGGGCCGTCTCGCTGCTTTCTGTTGCGAAATCGTGACGCTTTTCTCTTTTGCACCATCTTGCTGCTTTCTATCGTGAAATCGTGACGCTTTTCATCTTCGCCCTTCATCTCGTCTTCAGGTCGTGAAATGGCGACATGTCACGATATCGCGACAACTTTTCATTCCGTACACTTTGGCTGCTTTTTGTCGCGAAATCGTGACGCTTTTCTATTTTAGGCTGTGCAGATGCAACTTGTCACAAAATCATGACACTTTTTTCATTCAGCATCATCTCGCTACTTCCTATCGTGAAATCGCGACACCTTCTCATTCCACTGCACCTTGCTTGTCTGAGCCGCGACAGAGCAACACGTCGCGAAATCGTGACAACTTTCATTTCTGAGTAGCGATAGAGCAACACGAAATCATGACAACTTTCATTTCAGAGCAGCGACAGAGCAACACGTCATGAAATCGTGACAACTTTCATTTTCGAGCAGCGACAGCGCAACATGTCGCGAAATCGTGACAACTTTCATTTTCTAGCAGCGACAGTGCAACACGTCGTGAAATCGTGACAACTTTTCATTTCTAGCCGCGACGGAGCGACATGTCGCGATATCATGACACTTTTTCATTTTTTCCGCGATGGAGCAACATGTCGCGATATCGTGACACTTTTTCATTTTCTGTCGCGATGGAGCAACATGTCGCGATATCGTGACACTTTTCATTTTTTTGCTATTTTTCTTTGATTTTGAGCATCTGGGCCACTGCAGTTTTCTTGGAAAGCATGCAAAAAAGGTGGGTCCCCAATTTTGGGGTGTGTTGTGGATCAGCCACAACAAATGGCGACTCTGCTGTCAAATGCTCCTGAGCATTTTGGTGAGAACCCAACCTGGAAGTATACAAACTCGAAAACCAGCATTAGCACATAAGAAATATAAACAAATGCCCATAGATCAGAAATACATGAATCATCAGAATTATTAAGTATCAGCTCGGTGTGTGCAATGTGTTTTCATTCCCTATCGCTTGAACTTGATCAACATTCCATTGTCAGTTTCACTTATGATTTGTATGCAAGGCTATGAATGATTTGTGCAAGATTGATGTATGATGAAGATGCTAGAGATATAACAACCTGCTTTACAAAAGTTCAAACCTTCTAATATCATGAACAAACATATCAAAACTGTCAAACCCTCTTAGGACCAAATATATGTATACTGAATTAATTTACTAGATCCCAAAGTTGGTTATGTGTCACTACCACCTTGAACCCATGTGCAAGTGTGAGTGAAATCAGAACTTTGGGGAATAGGATTCCCAACCTAAACGAGATGGGAATTTAACCCTATCCTTACTATTCTGATTTGGAGTTCATTACCTCATCTTGAACAAAATGATTTAACCTGTTATGGATGAAATGGTCAGGCTAGTCTATCCATATGAGCAATCAGTGGTCTTGCTTTTAGACAAGACATGTTGCCACGCATGAGCATACTTAACTCCATAATCCATGACTTGGCTTCATTCATTCTTTTTCTTTTATTTCTTGGACCTTTGGGATGACTACCCATCCTTGCTAGGGACATGTAGTACGATCCTTCCAATCCAAGATTTATGAAATGGGAAATATTAATTTTTTATTTCTTGGACCTTTGGGATGACTACCCATCCTTGCTAGGGACATGTAGTACGATCCTTCCAATCCAATATTAAGACAAAATGGGAAATATTAGTCAATTTTATTACTTGGACCTTTGGGATGACTACCCATCCTTTGCAGAGGACATGTAGTACGATCCTTCCAATCCAAGCTTTATGATGAAATGGGAAAAAAAATGGAAGCTTTGGGGAATCGGATTCTCAACCTAAGCGAGATGAGAATTATGTCCTATCCTTACTACTCCATGTAGGTCAACTCAGAGCTTTGGGGAGTTGGATCCTCAACCTAAGTTCGATGAGGATTTAACCCTATCCTTACTACTCTGATTTTAGGCTTTAAGCATTATGGGAGTGGTAAAAACCACTATTTTAAGGATTATGTTGCATGATAGGACAGACATGAAATATTCTTTTCGCCTCTCCTTTTCTTCCAAGTATGGTCTTGATCATTTTGCTCAAGATTCCTTTTAATGTGTATAGAATGTGCTTGGTTCAAGATAGTTTGGGCATCAGTTCCCAACCTTAGGATCCTTTTAATATATGTTATGTAGTAATCCTAAGAGGATTCAACACCTTCTCAATGATTGCACATGAAATGAAAATGTACCTGAGATGACATGTATATGCAATGAGGAATATGACATGAGATATGAATGCACTTGCTTCTTTTGAAATGTGGATGGAATATATCATCTACTTTATCATAATGTGTAAAACTGACAACTTCATGCATTACAAGATTCAAACGATATTATTTAAGATGTTTGTGTTACTTGTGGAGCTTTCTACAACACAATTCCAATATTTCATACTCTCCGATCTTAGGCATAAGTTGACATCTCAAAATTTTTCTTTTTTTTTTTTTATATATAAAAACAAACTAAACATGTCAAATGAAATCAAACACACAACTTAAATCATGATTAAACTAACAATCCAAAAAATGAAACTTGAAAAACACAAACCAAAACCAAAACCAAAACCCAAAAACAATCCCAAAAACAAAAACTTGAAAGCCCACACCAAAAAACCAAAAATTATATACACTATTGTACAAGATGATGCCAAGCTTGGACTATTACTTTCCTGGATCCCAAACATGATTAGAACATATCAAAAAACATATGACACAATACACATGCCAAATTTTGTAGGAATCCAACAATAATAAGATCAAACCAAGCAATGCAACAAATTTCAACTTGCCATGCTCACCATACCAATTTGATTTAGTTCTATTACCAACATCATAGGTGAGATTCAAATCAAATTGATTAGACAATGGTTGGTATTCAATTTTATCTTGTCTATTCTTTAAAGTGCAGGTTTCATCATTCCATTCATGATTTAGAAGTAGGCTTTCCTTTTCAAATGTGAGATGTTGCAAACAAGAGCCTATTTCTAAAAGTCTTGAATTCAAATCATTTTCCAGGATTTTAAAGCAATCAAAATCATTCAAAACTTGACAAGCATCAACAAAATTTGGCATTTCCTCATTAATGATGTTAGCATCCAAAGGGACATCATGTAACCTATCACTTGAAATCTTTGTAGCTACTACCAAAGGTAGAGATTTCACCTTGTCATCCCTACTCAACCCATCATGATTAGAATTTACCACAACTTGATGAGTGTTAGTAGCTTTTTCTTTTTTCTCATTGTCTTCTTCATCGTCCAATACCTGTTCAAAAACACCCAAGTTAGGTACCCAATCAAACATGCGTCCATATTTTTCAAAACAAGAGCCTAGTTTTTCAAGATATGTGTCGCGTGACACCTTTCCATGATCAATGGCTTGAGTTGCCTCAAAATCCATATTTTCATTAGGATCATCAATAGTATCAAACCCACACCACTTAGGTTTCGTAATTTCCTCATTTTGAGATGGCATAGACATTGTAGAAACAATAGGTGGGTCAAGATTTTCGATTTCTTGCCCCTCAAGGGGAACAAAAACAATTGATTCTCCTTCTTCATCCATGGTAGTAGAATCATTATCCTTCTCCAACCTTTGATGAGATTCCAACCCTTCTTCCAAAACATTCTTAGATTGTACAGGACTTGTAATATCCTCATATGAAAGGGCAATTGTATTATCCTGCATATCAATAGGCACACAAATTTCATCAGAAGGTTTGGAGTGAGCATACTCTTCCCAAGAATCATAATGATCATCTTTCAAAATCAAATTGTGATGCTCAACTATTTCTTCATCATCTTTTAATTCATCAACATGTTTCTCATCAAATTTATCTTCTCCTTCCTTAGATGGTTCAATTACTTCCAAAATTGGGTTATTGCTTGTATTCAAATTGATAAGGCTATCATAATCCACATGTGTAACCCATGATTCACGTTTAACATGATTTGGAAGGTGTGAATTTCCTAGGCCATTACTTTCAACAATGTCATCCAATGTGTCATCCGAATCAGATTCATCCTCATAGAATTCATCTTTTGGTGAGTCAAGGGTTTCCAATCTGTCACATGTTTCCATACTAGTTGGATCTAGTACTCCTCCCTTGCCTAAAATCATATTCTTATGAAAATCATTGAAATTGATTTTAGAAACATCTTTTGAATCAAGATGAGTATTTTGAAGTTGATTCATACTTAAGAAAGATGGTTGATCTTGCATAGTAGGTTGAGGATTTTGAAATTGATTGAAGCTTGGGAATGATTGTTGATTCTGAAATTGATTCACACTTGAACTTGGTTGAGGTGGATAAATCATTGGGTGGGTAAGGGAGGTATTAAATGATTGAAGATTATATGATCCAAAACCCACACCATAATTTTGATAACTCAGTTGTTGCTCAATTGCCATTGCTTGAGTATAGGCTTGTGACAAAGATGTAATTTGAGGCATCCCTCGCAAATATGTGGAAATGAGTGGGTCAAGAGCATTGATGTATATTTGGAGAGCCACTTCTTCTTGAAGAACATAAAATGTCACTAATTGAGTATATAATCCAAAGAACCTTTCAGAAAATGACTTCACATTTTCACTCGATTCTTTTCTAATATAGACCAACTGATTGTACATGAGGATTGGGTCAACTCGCTCTTTGTTGAATTGATTAAGAAATGCTGCCTCTAACTGAGCCCAAGAAGTGATAGACCCTAAAGGCAGACTTGTAAACCAATCATATGCCACTTTGTCCAAGGTGTAAGGGAACATTTTACAAACAACATCATCATACCAAATTGTTAAGTGATTCACAACAAATTTGAATGCTTGAATGTGTTCTTCTACGATATTTGTCCCGTTAGACGAAAATCGAGGAAGACATCCCTCAAAACCAACGGGCAAATAATGTTGAACTCCCGGTATGTTCAATGGGCTACCTGTCATCCACGGTGTAAACATAGCCATTAGTGAATCTTAAAGAATATAACTTTAATACCCAAAAAAATTCTTTTTTATTTATTTATTTATTTATTTATTTATATATTTTTTAAATCAAATCAAATCACATTATTCCTGTATGAACAATCAAAGCGTTAGGAAAGTGCATAGCAATTCATGTCCTCCTTTTAACAATACAAGGTTGTATTGTTAAAAGAGGGCTAAAGATAATAACCAATAGGGCATGAAATATTCAAAATTTAAACCCCTATAGCATTTAAATCACACTGAAATAAACCTACTCAGGCCCTCCTTCTAGCGCCAATCTGTTGAGTGGTATTTTCACCCGATTGTGAAAACACACTCTCCGATAGGATTTGGGTTCTAAATCCTCTCTTGCAAAGAAATCAAACAAATGACTTCTCCAAGGTCTCCGCTATATTAGCATTTTACATCTGTGTATTAGTAATCTCAAATAAAGATATTCAATTTAAATGCTTGGAACACCTTAGTGGTTGCAAGTAACTGAAAACAAGGGGCAATGTTGGTTTATTTCACCGTGAAACTTTAATGATTGTTCTTTGAACCCGAATAAAGCAAATGTGATTTGGTCCCTATATGACCATGTTGTAACTTCAAAGTGGAAATTGATGAAATGCCATAAATGGTGGAACTATTTTTGGATTTTGAAGTTTTTTAATTTTTATTTTATTTTAATGCCTGAGAATTAAAATAAAGTTGGAACTTCTGAAAAATAAAGTGCAAAAAAAGAAAATAAAATGCAAGAAAAAAAACTGAAAATGAAATTGCATTCGAGTTTGATGCTATCCTGTTTCAAGCAAAACCGAAGATGCGAGGTTTCCCTGCATGCAACCTAACCTATTGGACCTGCATGACATGCACAATCCCCATAGACTAAGTGCTGATTCCTAGGGTACGAAATAAAATTCAGATTTCAAATATTCGCCTAATGTAACCCACAAAGGTGGCATTTAACATTATCTATAAATCCGAAATCTAAAAAAAGTGAAAGAAAAACATTAAATCCATAGCATGCACAGAAGATCTCCTTCTTTCTTGCCCACAAGATGCAAATTTCTGAATACTTCTGCATTAAAAATATGTCATGTTACAATAGCAGAATCTCTGGTTTTTCCAAACCAGTCTGTGGAAGAGAAACAACTCAAACAGGCCCAGAATGGCCTTCTCAACTCTGGCTCTGCAACCCTGCTCGCAGCGGTTTTCGACCAGTCCATGTGGAAGGAAAATATCCAGGAAAAACCTAGTGTCAAGGCCTTGCCTTCATTCCTGCAATATTCTCTGAATAGTTTTTGACCCCTGTACCTGTCCTGTGCTTCTGCTTTTAAACCTTCTGGTGCGGTTCTCTGCTTCGCTCTGTGATGCTTCGTTTCATTTCCCAAATTGCATCGTTTCGTCTTCCCCGCCTCTTCGTTGTCTTTGACTTTCTACTCGGATGTCGAACGTTTGATCTTCTCCGTGAAATGTAACTGCTTCTGTAGCCCTTACACTTTTGTGCCACGTGTTTCGTGCTTCTCGGCATGTTACGTAACGGCCCGCCTGTAAATCGTGACCAAAAATAGCATGTCGCGATATCGCGACGTTTTTACGTATGTAGCTTTGCTTTTCTTCTTTCATCGCGAAAATGAGACATGTCGCGATATCGCGACATTTTCTTGTCAACAGCCTTGTCCGCCTTCATGCACCGCGAAAATGATACCTATCGCGATATCGCGACATTTTTCCGCTTCAGGCCGTCTCGCTGCTTTCTATCGTGAAATCGTGACGCTTTTCTCTTTTGCACCATCTTGCTGCTTTTTGTCATGAAATCATGACGCTTTTCATCTTCGCCCTTCATCTCGTCTTCAGGTCGCGAAATGGCGACATGTCGCGATATCGCGACAACTTTTCATTCCGTACACTTTGGCTGCTTTCTATCGCGAAATCGTGACGCTTTTCTATTTCGGGCTGTGCAGATGCAACCTGTCGTGAAATCGTGACACTTTTTCATTCGGCATCATCTCGCTGCTTCCTGTCGCGAAATCGCGACACCTTCTCACTCCGTACACTTTGGCTACTTTCTATCGTGATATCGCGACCTTTTCTATTTCTGTGCAGATGCAACCTATCGTGAAATTGCGACACTTTTTTGATTCGGCATCATCTCGCTGCTTCCTATCGTGAAATTGCGACACCTTCTCGTTCCACTGCACCTTGCTTGTCTGAGCCACGATAGAGCAACACGTCGCGAAATCATGACAACTTTCATTTCTGAGCAGCGACAGCAACACGTCATGAAATCGTGACAACTTTCATTTCGAGAGCGACGAGCAACACGTCGCGAAATCGTGACAACTTTCATTTCTGAGCAGCGACAGCGCAACACGTCGCGAAATCGTGACAACTTTCATTTCTGAGCAGCGACAGCGCAACACGTCGCGAAATCATGACAACTTTTCATTTTTGGCCGCGACGGAGCGACATGTCGCGATATCGCGACACTTTTTCATTTTTTGCCGCGATGGAGCAACATGTCGCGATATCGCGACACTTTTTCATTTTCTATCGCGATGGAGCAACATGTCGCGATATCGCGACACTTTTCATTTTTTTGCTGTTTTTCTTTGATTTTGAGCATCTGGGCCACTGCAGTTTTCTTGGAAAGCATGCAAAAAAGGTGGGTCCCCAATTTTGGGGTGTGTTGTGGATCAGCCACAACACAACCATAGTATTAGCTCCCTATAGATAAGGTTGGCTTAGGGTATTTTGTGTGTATGTTGAACGAACTCCTTGCAGACTCACTTTAGTGCCTTACCATAGGCTTTGAGGATGAGATTGATGAGAATGACTACGTCGATCCAAGCTACATTCATCTGCCAATAGATCATATTCCCATCACAATGGTTTCTATTGAAGCCTCTGACTCTTCTAGTGAGGCATCTGAAGAAGATAAGGATGAGACAATTTTAGTGTATCTTAATCCTAGCCACATTTAGTGGCTTAGTGATCAAGTCTATGTGGACCCTCTTTTGTCCTCTAGTTGAGAGCATACTATTGGTTGGATCTTTGATGCAAAGGAAGAGATCAATGAGCAAGAACAGTCTAGTCTAGCCAATGATCCTGAGAATAATTATATCAAAGAGGATGATGGATCTGATCAAGATCATGATGACATATCCATTGACTCGTCTTACCATGAGTTTGATGCAATTTCTATTGCTTTAGATAGCTTAGAGGATGAATTAGCTGCTATTGAGCCCCTCAATGATCTTGAAAAATTCTACCTTCGTTTGTTCCCGAGGAGGATGTCTATCTTACGGTAGCTACTTACCCCAAAAGACCCAGTCATCCATGTTTCACCTAGGCCTAATTCAATCATTCCACCTTCACCTCAACCACCTCCTATGCACTTGAGGCTACCCATATTTGATAGGCTCTTTCCACATACGAATGGAAACCATCCACCATCCATCACTATGGTTTCCATTGACCTGTCCATGCCACTCTATAATCCTAGCAACCCTTCAAAAATTTTGCACCTTAATCATGAGGCCATTTATTTTGATCATGCCATGATTCCACCATCATCCATAGAGTTCTTCCCTTGTGAAGAAATGTTATAGCCATTTCATTTCTCCTAAGGGCCATCTGAAGATGTTTTTCAAGCTAAGATCAAACCTGATGAAATGATCGATTCTTCAAATGTAGCTGATGACATCCATTTGATCCCTACACCTCATTAGCTTGAGGAGGGATCCCACATGTCAGTTGAGGATATAATTGATGTGGATATCAATGTTGATCAAATAGTTCCTAAACACAGTCTGTCCCCACAGGAACAAGCCGATATCACAGCTCTCTTGAAAGAAAATAGAGAAGCCTTTGCTTGGTCATATAAATATATTTCCTGTCTTGACCTGAATTTGGTCATGCACAACCTCATGCTCAATCCAAAAATCAAACCAATCAAGCAAAATCTTAGAAATATGCATCCAATGATTGCATTAATGGTTAAATATGAACTTCAAAAGTTGTTGGATGTAGGTTTCATTCAACCTATCGATTATCCTGATTAGGTTTCCAACATGGTACCTGTAAAAAAACTTAATAGGAGGATTCACATATGCACATATTTGTCCCTATCAATAGTTGTCTACTAACCACTCTAGACTTTTGAAAAGTAATGATTTTACCATGGACCTGGTTTTTCATGATCCCTGTGTGTGCAAGTGATTATATATTTTGAGGTATAACTCAAGCATTTCCTTCGATTTCAGGCGGGATTCTTTCAGCCCATTTGCTAAGATCAGGGATTCTCAAGTGTTCATCTCATCCTTATGTTGGACTTGGTTGGACTATACCACTAGGCAATATTGGGTTACCTAAGCTAGCTTATCCACATTCAAACATTGGTCTACACAAATACATGAAGAAATTGTGGTAGACATATCGTCATGCGTAAGGATATCTCCTTCTAGTTTTGTACAATGTTGAGAATTCCAGGGATTCAAGCTTTATTCCCTTTTTGGCTTTGGATATTTGCTCATATGTAGTGATGAAAATCACTGTTTATTTTTTATTGATTTTTCTTTGAGCGAGGGTTTTTGTAGTGATGATAATCACTGTTTATTTTTATTTTCTTTGAGTGAGGATTTTTGTAGTGATGATAATCATTGTTTATTTTGCTCATATGTAGTGATGAAAATCATTGTTTATTTTTTATTGATTTTTCTTTGAGCTAGGATTTTTTTTTTTTCTTATTTGTATATCAAATTATTGCTTTGAAATGTGGACTATATGCTTGGCCTTTTGAATATGTATTTTGCTTTGGGATTTTGCTTATTTTTATTTAAGCAAGGGATTTGGATAGGATAAAGCTTGTCCTTTTGCCAATTCTCAGCATCTTTTACCTGCTTGTGTAGCACCCTAAAATTGGTGCAGTAAAACCTTAATAATTACAATTACTCTAGTAAATATTCAAATTCAAATTTCAACCTCCAAAACCGCTCCCAAACCGTCGTTTAACCCGTTTCCTCCTTTCTCATGCCATTTTTAGAGTTTGTTTTGTCCGTTTGACGATATCGTCTCCGATAAGACGATATCGCCTCAGATCGGACGATTTCGTCTGGCGTAGGACGTCCAGACGATCTCGTCCCAAACTGATTTGTGCATAGTTGGACTCTGTTCCAACGGCGTCTCTAATCCGGGCAGAAGCGTGTCTGCGCCGTTAGAGACCTCCCCCGTTGGAGATCTCCCAAATTGGGATGATCTCCAACCTCCCAACCTCTATCCTAAGCCTATTTAATCCTAGGCCCTCCCCTTAGCATCCCCCTGGCTGAAATTCCCTGTAACTCGAATTCTACACGCACTAGACCATCTTAAATCACTGTTTGCATTTGTATTTTTCCAAGTTTGTTTGCAGGAACTTCATTGTTTTTCAGTCGGAGCAAGCTCAATTCGTCTCAGACGATCTCGTACAATCTCGGACGATCTCGACCCAATTCGAGACGATTTCGATTGCAGTCCACATTGGGGGCAATCAATGCCCAGAGTTTGCATTTCTTCATCCTTTTTCTGTTGTATTATTCTGCATTTAGTTAATTCTATGGTTATTCTTTATTATTCTGCATCTTGGAGTTCACCCATGTAGCTTTAATGCATAATATAAGCATGATTTGTCAATAGGTCATTATAATGCATTCGTGTCTTAGTTTGTTATTATCATTTTAATGTTCTTACTATCATTTTACATCATTACCCTCTGTTATCATAGTTGCATTCTCTGTATTTTGCATCTGTTTTTCTGTTTGCAGGTCTCTGACGAATTCGTCAGATCTCAGACGATCCTGTCAGATAGGAGACGATCCTGTCGAATTCCAGACGATCTTGACTACTTCAAAAATTAGAACCTTCATCAGACATCCGGATCAGGTATGGGTCTTTAATCCATCTTGTTCTTTCTATTTTTCTGTCCAAATCTGTTTTTGTCTTCATTTAAATCTGCATTTCATATAGAATAGCTTAGACGCATTTTGGCCAAACCTAGGACTTGGATGATTAAAGATAAAACTGAACACATCAAACACATTCCCAACCTAGGCGTGGAAACTGCCATTCAAACGTTTCCTGGTGAACCCACCATCCGTCAAAAAATCACCATAATACACCTCCCCGAGAGGCGGGACCTTCGCAAGGCCTCTCAGTCCGAGGTACCGTGCCATCCTTTTCCCATCCTCCTTCGGGCATGGATCCTATAGCCTGAAGGTAGGGATGCGAAAAATTTGGAGCGATACATTTTGGTGAACCCGACGTGAATGCATTTAAAACCTTTTGAAAACAAAAAAAAAAAAAAATAAAACAACCAAAACATAGATGCATTTCAAATCATTTAAAACTAATAAGTTGCATATCATGTTTAGATGGTAGCTCCTAAGAAAATATTAGCAGTTACTATAAATGTTGAAAACCAATTGGCAGCCATAGAAATCAATTATGTGCTTAGTGTGCACGAAGCAGATAGAAATCAACTTTTGTGGGACGAACTTGATAGAAGACTAAGTGTCATTTCATCTAGGTCAACAAAACTTAAACAAATCAAGAGGCTTGTCCTAGATAGAATTCTGGATCCTCATCAACTCGTCTTTTATCATGAACTTCGGAGAGCCTGCCATAGATGGTTAGCTTATAGGAGAGCTCTTGTGTCTTCGAAATTGTTCACCTTCGAGGAATACCTCGAGAACGCAGCCATTATACACCGGTTCCTAGGTCGTGTAGAAGACCAAGAGGTTGTTCTTACGGATAGGGAAATATGGAATAGAGTTCCTCGAGCTGTGTTATATCGAGAGTATTGCCACGAGCTTTACTTCTATCAACCGAGAATCCGAGACGAGATAATATCACTATAGCTCTTTTCATTAAATTTTTGAAAGAAAATTTTCAATTTGAAGAAGAACACTTCATGACTCCTGAAGAACTCGAGCCCATTAATGATATTTATAAATTGTTTATAGAAAACTAGATCATTACTTTCAGTATTAGTTCTTGCATTTATTGTGTTGTTTGTTATCTTTACAATATTATTACAAAAACAAGAAAAACTAAAAAAAAACATAACAAAAACCAAAACCTTTCATTTTAAATATTGTAGTAGGTATATAATTAATATATACCTCTTAAGCTTGTTGCATATATATATATATATAAAAAAAAATATATATATATATATTTGCTGAAATCTAAATTAAGCACAATGCCTAAACTTAGGAATGGTAAACAAACTGAAGGAGAAGAAGAAGATTGGTTAGAAGATAAAACTAGAAACCCAAATGTCCTTCCCGAAGATCCAATTCCAGAAGGAGAAACTCTAGATCAACCAGAAGATGACCTAGGTGAAGACAATGAACAAGAAGAAAATGTTAAAGAGGATGGATCCTCATCCCCTAGAGTAGCTCCAGATGGAACTATTGCTTTTGACAACTTAGATCATTTCTGGAAATTTTTCAATAATAACATTGGCGCTCTTAATATGGCAGTTCGTATTGATAAAGGGCAAATTAGTGACACTCAAGCAGCCATGGAACATATGTTTGATGTGCACACTAATCCCTTGTCTTTCATTGATCAAGAAAGTGATAAGGCTGGACCATCCAATAGAGATATGGTCACTATGATTCAGAACATGCCAAAACAAAAGGTTACCCAACCTCCTAAGGAACCTGTTATTGAGCCTAAAATCATTCCCACACAAAAGAAAACTTCCTTCACTGCTTTACTTCGCCAAACTATTGATCAATATGCTTCAAGTAAACAAAAACCTAAAATGAAGCCAAACACCAATTTTCAACAATCCGGAATACAACATAATACAACTTCAAAATTCCTTCATAACACCTTTCCTACCAACAATTTACACAATAGCAACATAGCATCTAATCTTCATGTCCCTCCATCATATGCTCACAAATCCCATATCAATGCCCTACCGAACCAATATGGTGGGCAAACTAGTAATCTGGAAGCCATGGTGAAACAGTTAGCTTCGCGTATGGACCTAGATAGATCCTTACCGTCCCTCGTACAATTATCGAGAGATATGTAGTCAACCTTTGGATCCCATAGTTGTAGCACAACCGTACCCTAAGCATTTTCCCATGCCCATCCTGCCTATATATAAAGGAACCGAAGATCCCATAGAGCATCTTCGCATGTTTAGGATAGCATGTCATGATATATCACATGATGACTTGCTATTACTAAAAATGTTCCCAAAAAGTTTAGGTGGAATGGCATTAGAGTGGTACTATCAATTGCCCACTCATTCTTTGAGAAACTTTGAAGAAACAGCTGAATCTTTTGTCCATCAATTTAGTGCCTACATCGAGAGGCATGTAACCATTAAAGATTTATACAATTTAAAACAAGACAAGGATGAATGTTTTGCCGATTTCTTAGCTAGATGGAGGCAGTTGATAGGAAAACTGCACTTTGTGCTACCTTATAGGGAAATGTTGGACATTTTTATTAATAATTTACAAGAACAAATATCTTATGAGCTATCAATCGCTACTTTAACTACCTTCGATCAAGGTATAGATTTAGCTCGAAGAGTAGAAGATGCCCTCATTAGGAGAGGCCAACTTAGGAAGAAATATGATGAGAAAACATCCAAAAATCAGTATAAAAACAAACAAGTTGTAGGTGACGGAGTCATTGTGACAGAAAATGTTGCTAATATCAATGCAACGAAAACAACAAAAAAATTTATATTGAAACCGCTTGATAAGCCTCCTCGAGAATTTACTAGATTGAATCAACCATTATCAACTATTTTACCTCAATTACTCGAAAGAGGTTTGATCCAATTACCAGCTATCCGGGAACCTGATCCAACTATACCCGGATACAGAGCTGACTTACACTGTGATTTCCATAGAGGGCCTGGACACTCTACCAACGCTTGTAAAAGGTTGAAACATAAAATACAGGATCTGATTGATAATAATGAAATGGAGGTGCAAGCCTTCCAACCTAAACAAAATGCTCCTAATAATCCTCAAAAGACCATTCCCCAAAATCAAAATCAAAATGCTAATCAATCATTAGACATATTTCAACACCCTTTACCAAGACATGGTAAAGAGGTGGCCAATCAAATCGAACATCATAATGTTCCTCCTCCTACCCGATATGTAGGGACCATTAGTGGACATTTACTTAATCATGATCCTCAAAAATTTGACACAACTTTATCCATGGTCACAACCAGGCCCCTACATAATATTCAAACTCCGGATCCTAGTGATATAGAATCGAGATCTTGAAAGTGAAATAGACATCACTTCAAACCAATCGAATAGTTCTGAAAATGAATCAGATCCTATTCAACCCATCACAGATGCTATGGTTCCGGAAGAACCATTTCCTAGAAGAGTTACTACTCGACCCTCTTCTAATCAATTCCTCCCAAATGAACAAGCCATAAACGCTCAACCGAGACCAGTTCAACGTCTTCAATATAACATTGTAGGTACCATTGGAGTCGTTACCCGACAAACAGGCTCAAAATTCTCAACAAGAACCAAACCAGAATGATGGATCAGCTCCATTTGTTTTGAAAAATCCCAATAAAGGGAATCATGCTTCCAATGTTCAACTTAAACCCCCTTACAATATTAATGAGCAATTATCCAATACTACAGCCAGAATTTCCCTTTTGGATTTATTAAGATCTTCTCCTACCCATAGGGATGAGTTGATGCTTACATTAAGCCAAATGATGGTACCTCAAAATATTCAACCTGAAGCCATGGCCAATACTATCATCACTCGAGAAGTTGATTGTATTGACTTTCGGGATAAAGATATCCCACAACACAGTTTACATAAGGATAATCCCTTATATATTACTGCTCTAATTGGAGATGTAGCTATTAAACGAGTCCTGATTGATAATGGTTCATCTCTAAACATTTGCACTTTTGACTTCTACCAACGATTTGGCTTTAGAAGTGATGAAATGAAGAAAAGTGACATGATTATCAAAGCTTTCAATGACGAAACACAAGAAACGTGTGGAGTTATTACCATCCCATTGCAAGTTGGTCCTCGAACTCTAGATACCACCATGTTTATTGTACATTGCCCCGCATCGTACAATATACTCTTGGGTCATCCTTGGATCAATGCAATGCGGGCTGTCCCATCAACTTTACACCAATGTGTTAAATTCGAATTTAAAAATCAGTTGGTCACTATCCACGGTGATCCTAGACCCTTTGATATGTGTGCTTTGGCGAAACCTGTTGGAGTGCAATTTTGCCCTGCTCTGTCATCCACACATCCTAATTCTTATTTTTCATCTAAAACTGTGAAACACACACCCATAGCTTCACCTATTTCCCCTCCATTCATTTCATCCTCATATATAGATCAACAATCTTCTAAACAAACCACTCTAGAACCTCAAAAAGATCTTCAATCCACGACCAATCCTTCATGTTCCATCCCTATAATTTCAAAACCTATAGACCCATCTATTAACACTTCCACATTATCAACATCTATCATACCTTCCACATCTAAAGATATAGGGAATGATCCTTCTACATCTTATGCTCTTTCTGATGAACTTTTACCGGATTTATCCACAATCTTAATATCAGAAAAAACAAATGCTTTCATGCAAGATTCAATTCTTTTAAATAACTTGCCGCCATCTCCTCGTACTTTGGGCCTCCCACAACCTATGGGAAGTACTTACCAAGTCGGGAGTTGTGCCTTCATTTATAAAGGATATGAGCTGGGGAAGAATCCCTCGGAATATCAAAACTCATCATGAGGGATATGCTCGATGTTATTTTACCAATGAATATATTAAAGCTAAACCCATAATGCTTAAAATGGGATATAAAGGGAAAGGCTTGGGACCTTTCCAAAATGGCATGAAAGAACCTTTCGAGGTAGAACCGTGGCCTGCTCGCTGTGGTGTGGGCCTATTTCCTAGTAAGGGTCAACCCTTTCCTTTTGAAGATGATGATCAACTCATATGTTATCAAGATTATTTGGATAGGCGTGATGATTTGCCTCTAAAAAATCAGCCATTTACATGTAACATGCTATCCATAGCTTACCCTGAAATGATTGCTGACTCCGATGAGGAGTTGGAAGGAGATATCTTCCACGATGTCTCCGTTGAAGAGATGTTACACAATGGATTTTATTTTGATGGTTCTATACCAACTATAGCCCAACTTGAGACCACTAATCCTCAAGATGAATTATCCAACTTAACCTTACAAGAATTACAAGAATTGGGCGTTTCACCCGCCCCACCTAATTTTGAAAGAGATCTACACATGGAGGTAGAAAACGTCATTAAAATTAATATTGGAACCGAGGATAGTCCTCACATAATCAATATTGGATCAGAATTAAGTCAAGAAAAACAAGAGCAATACATTGCATTCCTTAAAGAATATGAAGATGTCTTCACTTGGACATATGAAGATATGCCGAGGTCTAGACCCTTACTGTAGTCATGCATCACCTAGTGGTCCATCCGGATGCTAAACCTGTTAAACAAAAACTTAGAAAAATGCATCCCAAAGTGGCTTTGCTAGTCAAAGGGGAGTTAGAAAAACTCCTGAATGTTGTTTTTATACAAGCTATTGATTATGCTTGAATGGATCTCAAATGTAGTTCCAGATCACCAAGAAAGAAGCCACCAAAGTTAGGGTTTGCATAGATTTTAGAGATATTAACGTTGCATGCCCTAAAGATGATTTTCCTCTTCCAAACATGGATCAAATCATTGACTTTACTGCCGGGAGTGGGATGATGTCCTTAATGGATGGATTCTCCGGTTATAATCAGATCAGGATAGCTCCTGAAGATCAGGCTAAAATAGCCTTTATTACCCCCTGGGGTACCTTTTGTTGGAAAGTGATGCCATTTGGCTTAAAGAACGCAGGTGCAACCTATCAACGAGCTATGACTTATATTTTTCATGATATGATGCATGATATCCTACATGATTATGTAGATGATATTATAGCTCGCTCTATTAATGAAGATAATCATTTAGATGATTTGAGAAAAGTTTTTAATCGATTACGAGAATATCTTATTCGATTAAATCCGACTAAATGCATATTCGGAGTTAAGTCCGGTAAACTATTAGGGGTTTTAGTTTCTTTACGTGGTATCAAAATCGACCCTCTCAAGATTGTGGCTATCACTGATATGCCCGCACCTACTAATATATCTGAGTTACGAAGTTTACAAGGTAAGCTTCAAGCCATCCGTCGCTTCATCGATAAGCTGGCGGACAAAACCGGTCCCTTTCTTAAACTTCTTAAGAAGGATGTCCCTTTTAATTGGGATGACGAATGTAAAGAAGCTTTTGAACTTCTCAAACAATACCTCCTTAACCCACCTGTGCTTTCACCGCCTAGACCTGATCGCCCATTTCTCCTGTATATTTCAGCTTCAGATTCTGCCTTAGGAGCTATGTTAGCTCAGCTTGATGATGCGAAGAGAGAACGTGCTAATTATTATATTAGCCGAACCTTCATCGGTTATGAAACCCGCTACACAACATTAGAAAAACTATGTCTAGCAATCATGTTTGCTACGCAAAAATTATGCCATTATATGCTTAGTCAGAAAACTTATGTCATTGCTAAATATGATCCCTTGAGGTATCTCATGAGTCGACCTTATTTATCGGGTCGCACAACCAAGTGGGTTCTTGCTCTAAGCGAGTTTGACCTCACATTCATAGGACAGAAGTTTGTTAAGGGTCAAATCATAGCAGATCAATTAGTTGTTGCACCCTTAGAGTCTACCCATCCCCTCATCATTGAGTTTCTTGATGAATGCCTTCAATTAGAGGCAGACCATATTGAATAATGGTCCTTATACTTTGATGGAGCCCGATGCATGAGTGGGGTTGAGTGCGGGTATTATTTTAATATCCCCGCAAAAACATCTTATTCCTCTGTCCTTCAAATTGACATTTGCTTGCACCAACAATACTGCTGAATATGAAGCTCTAATCCTTGGATTACGAGCTGCCTTGGCGCTAAAAATTAAACATCTGTTAGTTTTTGGTGATTCTCAACTTGTTATAAACCAAATTAATGAAGTTTATCGGACCAGAGATGATAAACTGTGCCCATATAAAGCCTATGTTTTACAATTAATGTCTCTATTTGATCAAGTTACCTTGGAAGCTATTCCTCGAACTTGCAACCGTGCGAGTGATGCTATGGCCGCAATTGCATCTCTCCTGCCCTTGGAGTTAGATGACGAATATGCCACTATCATTATTCGTCGACTCCAGGAACCCGCTTCAAATAAGTCATGCTTAGAACCTTTGGATGTGTTTCTAATCAATGAAACTACTCCTGAACCTTGGTATACGGATATATTTGATTTTCTTCAAAATGGGACTTTCCCTGCCAATTCTAATAGAAACCAGCATCGGTTATTACGTAGACGAGCAAGTCGATTTGTAATAATTGGCAATACTTTATATAGGAGATCTTTTGAAGGTATCCTATTAAGATGTTTGAATTTAGAAGAATCCCAATCAGCCTTGAGTGAAGCCCACGATGGATCTTGTGGAGGACACTTCGATGGTAGTGTCATTGCTAAAAAGCTCCTTAGGATAGGATACTTTTGGCCTACCATGGAGAATGATGCACATGATTATGTGCGCCATTGCGACAAGTGCCAGAAACATGCTGACCTTGTCCATGCGCCTGCACAAGAACTACAGAGCTATTTCATCTCCTTGGCCCTTTTCAAAATGGGGTTTAGATATTATTGGCAAAATCAATCCTGTGTCATCTGATGGACACAAATTCATCATAACCGCCATCGAGTATTTCACGAAGTGGGTTGAAGCTATGCCTTTAGCTTCCTGCACTGGCACACAAGTCTCTAAATTTATTTTTAATCAAATCATTTGTAGGTTCGGAATTCTTGCAAATCTCATCTCCGATAATGGAACTTGTTTCAAAAATAAAGATGTTAAAAAATTATGCCAAAAATATAAGATTCAACATCGCTGGTCCACTCCCTATTATCCTCGGGGTAATGGTCAAGCGGAAGCATCTAACAAAACCTTAATCAAAATTCTCAAAATATTGGTCAATAAAACTGGCCGTGATCGGCACATTCGATTATATCCGACCTTGTGGGCCTATCGAACTAGTGTTCGAACTCCCACTGGAACTTCACCTTTTGTTTTGGTTTATGGTGTTGAAGCCGTTTTTCCCTTTGAATTAGAAGTTCCTTCTTTGGCTCTACTACTTCAAGATACCGAAGTAGGAGATGAATATCGAGCTGGTAGACTCAGTCAGTTGGAACTCCTAGATGAAAAATGCATCAATGCTTTGGAGCATCTTCGTGCCTACCAAAACAAGCTTAAAAGATCATATGCTAAAAAGTTCGTCATCGATCCTTTGAGATCGATGACCTTGTTTTAAAAGAAAATCAAAAAAATACTAATGCAACTAAGGACCTTAAAGGTAAATTTGAGCCCAACTGGCTTGGACCATACATTATCACTGCTAAATTTGAATCGGGAGCATACAAATTATCTACCTTAGATGGTAAAGAACTTAAAGAACCCATGAACATTTTGCATCTTAAACGTTACTATGTATAAATTTGGTCATTTCATCCTTGTATATATTTGTTTAAAATATTTCAAAATCACTATCTTGTATTTCTTTCAATTTATAAATTCAAAAACACCAAAAACATTCATAATCATCAAAATATTCAAAACTACTTGTTGTATTTATTTATGGCACTTGTTAATTCTTTCAAAAACAAAACAATAATAATAAAAATAAACAAACAACAATATTCTTGACTCTTTCGAAACCAAAACAACATAAAGAAGAAAGAGAGAGTCAACATTCTCAAAACTTCTCAAAAAGTATTTATATATATCTTCTTACAAATGTTGCAGTTATATGTTTCAAATTATTTTGGATAAATTAGCATTTATTTGGAATCCCTCACTTTCACAAACACAAAATAAATATCTTGATTTTTATCTGGCATGATTACTAATCTCTCTTATATCAAAGTCCACAAAATTCAATTAAATAAAGTTTGAGCACGGAGAATTGATCTTGTTATTTACTTAAACCAAGCACATCCTTTCACAATAAAATGATTATATTTGTAATGTCCATGCTATGCTACATAGTAGAAGTGGTTTCTTGAGCGAAAAGTTTCCCCTGCTATCCTATCATGCACATGGTCTAGAATCTTTGAGAATTGGCAAAAGGACAAGCTCACCCCTACCCAGAATAAAAATCCCTTGCTCTACAACTAATCCGAGCAAGTATCCCTAGCATAGAACAAAAAAAAAAAGCAAAGTTCAAGAAAAAGAGAAAAAGAAAAATATTATTTTATATCATTACAACATTATCAAGCAAAAATACAAAAGAAACGAAAAGAAAGCAAAAGCAAAAGCAATAAAATCCCTTTCCCTACCCTTTGAAAAGAAAAGAAGGGTTGATGAGCTTGAATCCCTGGAATTCTCAATTATTCGAAAAGCTGTGAGGTAAGCCCCATAACAAGTGGTTTGTGCCCAACCTGCTTGGCCTTGGGTAACTCCTAGCGTGGCGATATGTCTGTCACATTAGCGACCTTCTTTTGTACAGACCTATGTCTGCTTATGGATTAGCTAGCTCTTGATAATCCGACTTACATAGTAGTCTAGTATGGTTATATGCATCTACATCATGGTTAATGAACACTTATTTGGTTCATTCAAATCACTTGTATCATATTATCTTGCTCAAAACTGGTAAATGAACATAGCAATTGCACACACATTTGTATTTGAGAGATTTTGTGTATCATTATGATAAATCAAGATTGGAAATGAATTCACATATGCACATGGGATTCCTTATAAATCTAACTTTTGTCTTTAAGATACTTTGAAATATTTTTTTGCAAATTGTCTGGAATAATTCATTTTCTTCTTTAAAGTACAGTTGTTTAGTATAAAGACAACTACATACATAATAGAAAAAATCAAAATTTCTTTCAAAACCATACAATCAAAACACACACACACACACACACACACACACACACACACACACATATATATATATATATATATATATTGTCGACTTTCGCGACGATGGTATAGTTCCAAAACCAAAATTGGAATTTTATGCCTAGCGCAAGTCCTCATCTTCATATTTTCAAAAATTAAAAATCAACCATGCAATAAAACAATCTATTTTCTTCTTTGATTTTCGCGATGATGGTATAAGTCTATACCTACATATTCTATGCCTAGCGCAAACCATTGTACCAATTTTTATTCTCCATTTATTTCAAATCAAATCATGAAAACCATATGACTTAAATCATTATGTTACACAATTATGCTTTCAAAAGCATGCACATTATCACTATTTCATGTCATTATGTCAACCTTCAATTTTGCAATGATGGTATAATTCCTAGGGAATTATCCAAAAAATTTATCACACTTAGGAATTTATGCCTAGCAAAAAATCATTTTAACATTATTTCATGCATACTATTTTTATGAAACTCTGAAAACAAACCATCATCATCATCATTTGCACCATTGCACCAAAGTCTTAAGACAGTCTCTTAAGCACTCTTTTACTTTTTAACAATATTTCTATACTTGGGATTAGCTTGACGACCGAGTGAGCGGCGACTCCATGAAATGGTCTATAATAGCGACAATGTCCTTTGAAATTATTGTTAAAAGTCCCTTTTATTTATTTTTTATCAAATCATCACATCACAAACAACCAATTTGTTCTATCAGATTATTTCATTTAAATTTTTCAAGCATGACATTTCAACCATAATATTTCCAACGACGTAATTACATGAATCATCAAATCAATCAATCAAAACATTAAAAGCATCATAAAAATACATAAGACACAAGTCATATGATCAAAAATATCTCATCTATATATATCTCAACAGTATATGTACATCATATCAAAACCGAATCGGTATGCCACAATCTGTACCTCGGCATACTCAATCCTCTATCAAAAATAGTAAATACTATATATCAATATGTGTAGTGCAATCTGTAGTAGCTAGCCTCGAGAGCCCCTCGAGCTCTCAGCCTCATCTCCTCCCCCGCCCGAGGTGGACGAGGTGGCCCCATCGTAGTATGTGTGGTACTGCGAGTCCTAGTCATGGATCGAGATGAAGTCCTTGATGACCCAATCCTGATCGGATCCACGATGGTAGCCGATAGTGGTAATCTCTCCTCCTCTAGCACCATCTGGTGGTATAGTGTCTGATAAAATGTGATCTGGGCAATAGCCCATGCTAGCTCCCGAGTGCTCGCTCCTCCACCCCATGCTCTGAGGCATGCAATCTCATCTCTGAGCTGTGTCACCTCAGCTCGATGGCGTGCAGCCTCATCCTGCAATGTCTGCACCTATGCCTGGAGATGGATTGTCTTCGCTCAGAGAGTCGTTGTCTCACTGCTCTCCCTAGTGTCAACACCCTTGCCCTTATCGGGCGATGGTGGCCTCTCTCTCTATGGAGAAGGGGGTCTCTCCTCCCTCCTCTCCCGCTGTCATGGCCTCTACTGCGCCTGTGGTCTCCTCTGCTCTCTCCCATCGTGACCTTGGGCCGCCTCAATGGCCGCCTGGCGCCGCCTCCCCATCCGATGCACAACTGCATGAATCGGACCCTGAGCCCTCGTCATCCGAGGAGGGCGGATGCCTGTGTACCAGGCATCATAGCCGTCGGCTACTCCAGCATCATCCCCATCCACTGGCTGAATGGGGGCATCATCCGCGTCCTGACTCCAGAAGCGTTGCATATCTGGAGCCCCGCTAACTGTAGTGTTATCCCGGATAGTCCGGGAAAACTCGTAATCCCTGAGAGATGGGATCCCCTGTTGTAGACCGAACTATCACAAAACTCGGTCGTAGCGGTGGAGCTCCACCTCTCCCCTCTCCATCCTCAGCCAGCAGACTCGCCTGATGCGAGCCAGCTCCTGTCCATCCTCGGCCCACCCTGGATGATCCCTCCAAGGCCTCCAGGTGATCTGGTCGGAGACAAGGTCATCAAGTAGTCTCCGGGACATCGGTAGATCTATCCATCGTTGTGACCCTCTCCGGAGCCACCAGTAGAAAGCTCGGGGCCTCTCCCCATCAATCCCTATCAAAGGGAGCCCTACCGGCCTTCGCACCGCAATGTGCTCCCAGACACCAAACTTGTAGTAGCGATGTCATAACCAGACATCGACCGCCCTTGTACACGACCCCATGTAGGATCCTGTACAATCGGCATAGAACAAAGCTGCCCCAAGAAAACCTGTAGCCATGGTCTCTCATGTCACAGACCACATCTGCCAGTACCCATGGTACCCTGCATCCGCTCTGGTGGCACAACAAAAGTCCACCTACCACCCCAGCCAAAACCCGTGTGAGTCTCGATGCCCCAGGCATCTGACGCAGTGACTCGATGTTCACTCCGCCCTTCTCCAGGGCGAAGCTCGGATCGCCACACAGTCGCATCATAGCGTGGCCCTGATTGGCCATAGGAGTGATCAATCATCCTTGTATGGGGATCCTCAAAATCCTCCATACATCCTCTAGTGTGGGAGTCATCTCCCCTGTCGATAACCAAAAATAGGAAGAACCCGGATACCACCTCTCTGCCAGGGCTGTCAGTAGCCCCATGTCTGTAGAAACTTGTGGCATCTCTGCCACATGTTGTAAGCCGACCTGTGCCAGCTGATCTCGCTCTGCTTGAGATAGAGCGGCCAAGTCATCTCTCAACCCGCCATATTTCCATTCTCTGCTCTTTAGTAATCCTCTCTGCAACATAAACAACAACACAATAAAAATCATTAATAAAAACTCAGTAATTAATAATGCAAGTAAAATTAGTTCAATTTTATATAAATGATGATATCGTCCACTATTGGACGATATCGTCCCAAATTTGAGCAAAATCGTCTCCGATTTTGCAAGCCGAAATCGTCCCCCTTTCGTCGATTTCGCCCTTAGACGAAATCGGCGAACTTGAGACGATTTCGTCGAAATCGGGACGATTTCGTCCCGATGACGTCGACGGCCCAAAAATGGCCGTGATGCTCAAAAATTGCTCAAAATTCACCTAAAAAGCATGTAAATTCAACTTAAAGCATTCTAAACTAAGTTTAGACTCTTACCCGTAGCCCGCGTCGGACCTCTGTCGATCTGTGCGCTGTCTCGACCATTTTTGTCTCCGAGCTCTAAAAACCAGAAAAATGAACAGTAACAATGAATTAGGGTTTTACCCTATTTTTCTTAATTTTATTCAAAACACAATTAAAAACATTTTAAAATTTTGCTTTTTCGCATTTTTACCTCAAACGTTCGATTTGGGTAAAAACACGGAGGGGGCACCATAGTAAGTCGTCGTACGATTCGACCAAGAATCGTCGCCTAAAAATGGGAATAATTTTTGCTTTCTCGTAGATCGAGAAGAACTCATCTTTAACGCATTTTCTTCGAAAAATTCGCTAAAGAGGGGGCAAAATGTAGCACCCTAAAATTGGCGCAATAAAACCTTAATAATTACAATTACTCTAGTAAATATTCAAATTCAAATTTCAACCTCCAAAACCGCTCCCAAACCGCCGTTTAACCCGTTTCCTCCTTTCCCGTGCCATTTTTAGAGTTTGTTTTGTCCGTTTGACGATATCGTCTCCGATAAGACGATATCGCCTCAGATCGGACGATTTCGTCGCGTAGGACGTCCAGACGATCTCGTCCCAAACTAATTTGTGCATAGTTGGACTCTATTCCAACGGCGTCTCTAATCCGGGTAGAAGCGTGTCTGCGCCGTTAGAGACCTCCCCCATTGGAGATCTCCCAAATTGGGATGATCTCCAACCTCCCAACCTCTATCCTAAGCCTATTTAATCCTAGGCCCTCCCCTTAGCATCCCCCTGGCTGAAATTCCCTGTAACTCGAATTCTACACGCACTAGACCATCTTAAATCACATGTTTGCATTTGTATTTTTCCAAGTTTGTTGCAGGAAATTCATTGTTTTTCAGCCGGAGCAAGCTCAATTCGTCTCAGACGATCTCGTACAATCTCGGACGATCTCGACCCAATTCGAGACGATTTCGACTGTAGTCCACATTGGGGGCAATCGGTGCCCAAAGTTTGCATTTTCTCCACTCTTTTTTGTCTGTATTATTCTGCATTTAGTTAATTCTATGGTTATTCTTTATTATTCTGCATCTTGGAGTTCACCCATGTAGCTTTAATGCATAATAAAAGCATAAATTGTCATTAGATCATTATAATGCATTCGTGTCTTAGTTTGATATTATCATTTTAATGTTCTTACTATCATTTTACATCATTACCCTCTGTTATCATAGTTGCATTCTCTGTATTTTGCATCTATTTTTTTGTTTGCAGGTCTCTGACGAATTCGTCAGATCTCAGACGATCCTGTCAGATAGGAGACGATCCTGTCGAATTCCAGACGATCCTAACTACTTCAAAAATCAGAACCTTCATCAGACATCCGGATCAGGTATGGGTCTTTAATCCATCTTGTTCTTTCTATTTTTCTGTCCAAATCTGTTTTTGTCTTCATTTAAATCTGCATTTCATATAGAATAGCTTAGACGCATTTTGGCCAAACCTAGGACTTGGATGATTAAAGATAAAACTGAACACATCAAACACATTCCCAACCTAGGCGTGGAAACCGCCATTCAAACGTTTCCTGGTGAACCCACCATCCGTCAAAAAATCACCATAATACACCTCCCCCGAGAGGCGGGACCTTCGCAAGGCCTCTCAGTCCGAGGTACCGCGCCATCCTTTTCCCATCCTCCTTCCGGGCACGGATCCTATAGCCTGAAGGTAGGGATGCAAAAAATTTGGAGTGATACAGCTTGCACAGGGGGATAAGCAAGGAAGATCCTTTTCACTTAAGGTAACCTAGACCGCTTTGTAGCTTTCATCTTTTCCTTGTACTAGCTAGGATTTTAGTGTTTCAATTAGTAACGGGATCTTGAATATCCAAGGCATTATCACGACTAGACATTACCTTCTACTAATCAAAGTTGTTTTCCACAAAAGTTGATAAGATCACTAGGTGTGGTTGATTAACCGAAAAACCTTAGTATATTATGTATAGCAACAAATAATGGTTGTGTTGAAAAACACAATTACACATTGGTGTTGATGGAGGTATGGATTTGAGTGATTTGTGTGACAAACAATGGTATCACTTTTAAGGCTCTCATGACATATGCAATTGTAGTGGATATGAAAATGCAATGCAATGATGTGGATGCAAGATGCAAGATGCAATTGTTTTTGTATTTTTGATTTTTATGTTTTTTTTGTATTTTTGATTAATTTGACCAAAGGGCTTATTATGCCTTTGGGGCTTTTGGTATTGATTATGACCAAGTGGCATGAAGTACCCTTGGAGCCTTTTATTGATTGGAGTTGACCAAGTGGTTTGAATACCCTTGGGGCATTTTGAATTGATTTTGACCAAGCGGTATGAATTACCCTTGGAGCCTTTTTAATTGGATTTGACCAAGCGGTTTGAATTACCCTTGGAGCATTTTTGATTTTATTTTGACCAAGCGGTTTGAATACCCTTGGTGCTTTTTAAATTGATTTTGACCAAGCGGTTTGAATTACCCTTGGAGCTCTTTGATTTGATTTTGACCAAGCGGTATGAATTACCCTTGGAGCCTTTTATTGTATTTTGAAGTTACCAAGCGTTTTAAGTACCCTTTGAGCTTTTTGACATTTTTGGATGTTTTGAATTCTATGAACACATTTGGAGCATTTTGAATTGAATTTTGACCAAGTTTGAGTTTTATGAATTACCCTTGGAGCCTTTGATTGTATTTTGAAATTTTTATGTTTTTATGATTTGTTTGTATTTTTGACATATTTGAATGTTTTTGTGTTTTATGACATATTTGAATGTTTTTGTTTTTATGTGTAGAATGCCTTTAAGTGAATGATATTGAGAGGTTCAGGCTCTTCAACACCATCTAATGATATAAGGTGATATGCTCCAGGCCCAACTCTCTGTGAAATCATGTATGGGCCTATCCAGTTTACCACAAACTTGTCTCGCAGATGCGACGGTAGATTCGAATTTTGTTGGTTTTCTTTGAGCACTAGATATCCAACCTTGAATTCCCTTAGGTGGAATTTACTATTGTAAGCTCATGCAAGGTGATCTTGGTAAATGCAAAGATGCTCTAAAGCATTGACTTGGTGTTCATCAAGAAGCATCAACTGATCAAGGTGGCCTTGTCGCGTGGCATCATCATCTATGAAGTCCTTTAATGCTATGCGTAGAGTCGGAATTTCCAACTCTAGTGGCATGATGGCCTCAATGCCATATACTAGTGAAAACGGTGTTGCCCTAGTGGGCGTCCGTATACTAGTCCTGTATGCCCATAGTGCAAGAGGCAACTGCATGTGCCAATCCTTGTGATTGTCTTGCATCGTCTTCCTCAAAATGGAGACTATTATTTTGTTTGAGGCTTCTGCTTGCCCGTTTGCTTGCGGATAATAAGGCATTGAAAAACTGTGCTGAATATGGTATTTTTTCATTAAAGCACGCACATTTTTGTTCTTGAAATATGGCCCATTATCCGATATTATCTTATAAGGGACCCCAAAACGACTTATGATATTGTGGAGTATAAACTCCGCAATCCTTGGTCCAGTTGTTGATGTTAAGGGGATCGCTTCTACCCATTTAGTGAAGTATTCTGTGGCTATTATGATGAATGTGTGTCGGCCTGAGGACGGGGGTGAGATCTTCCCAATCAAGTCTAGTCCCCATTGCAAGAATGGCCATGCTTCCTGGATGGGTTGTAAGGCTTGCGATGGTAAGTGCATTAGATTTGCATGATGCTGGCACTTACTACATTTCTTGACATACTCATAGTAGTCCCTTTCCATGGTGGGCCAATAGTAACCCATTCTCAAGATGCGCTTAACGATGGCCATGCCACTGAAATGGCCTCCACATGTTCCATCGTGAGCTTGCAAAATTTCCCAGGATGCTTCCTGGGGCTCAAGACAATAGAGTAATACTCCATCATATCCTCATCTATAGAGGATTTCTCCTAGAAAGATGTATCTTGTTGCTCTCTATTTAAATGTTCACCTTTCAGTATGCGACAAACCTTGAGGTACTATTCCAAGCTTCAGGAAGTCCCACAGTTGGGAAAGCCAATCCTGATAAGCCACAAATTCTATAGAAAATATAGCTTGCTCTTCTTGTATTTCCGAGCTAGTGAACATGGATTGAGGAACAACTCTATGGTGTATGGTTGCACCACACTCCATAGGTCCTTGGGAGATCAAAGACCCCCAAGGTGCTATTTGCAAGAAATCTCTGGCTATGAAGGACCAATCTTGATTTGGCTCGATGTTGATCATGTTGACTGATTCTTGATTGTCAAAAGCTTCACGGCGTATTTTTGAGTGTGAAAGCACTTTCACATGAATGGTTGTAAAATCAGTAGATAAATTCTGAGGGATTAAGGATCCCAAAGAGGCCATAGTGTCTACAAATCTATTTGATGTATGAGGGATTGCCTCGATGTCGTACCATTCCAGCTAGGCTAGGTAGGTGTCAACAAGTTCCTTGTAAGTCTTCAGGAGTGGGCATTTGCATTGGAATAGTCCTTTGACCTGGTTTACTATGAGCAAGGAGTCACCAAATATATTCAATATTTTAATGCCCATTGCTATGGTTGTTTGGAGTCCCAGGATCAATGCTTCATATTCCGTATTGTTGTTTGTACATGGGAAGTCTAGTTTGAATGATAAGGGAAATGGAGCACCCTATGGTGTGATAAAGACAATCCCTACTCCGCCTCCTTGTTCACACTTCAAACCCTCAAAGAACAATGATATGCCTCTTTCCTTCTTAGGTTCTTCAAGCTTTGGTGGATCTGATAATGCAAAGACCGCATCATCAGGCAATTCTATGGTGAGAGGTTTGTTATCCTGAAGAGGTGCCTCTACTAATTGATCTGCTATGACTTGTCCCTTGATGGAATTTTGGCTTATGAACTCTAGATCAAATTATGTCAATAGCATGATCCACTTTGCGATACGTGTATTGTGATATGTCTTGCTCATCATGTACTGCAAAGGATTTTGTTTTGATATGACGTAGGTCGTATGGCTCAACATGTAGTGTTGCAACTTTCGAGTTGCAAAGACCACTACTAAACACAACTTTTCGACATACGCATATCCTAGCTCATAACTCACCAAGGTGCGACTAATGTAATATATGGCTTGCTCTTTGTCTTGTGCATTCTTTTGGGCTAACATGGTGCCCAATGTGAAATCAGTAGTCGATATATATAGTAAAAATGGTATGTCTAGCCTTGGTGGAGCCAATACTGGCGGTGTTGCCAAATAAGTCTTGATCTCTACAAAGGCTTGATGGTATTATTCATCCCAATGAAAGGGGACTTCCTTGCGTAGCAACCAATTCATAGGTCTGCATTTGTTTGATAATTGCATGATGAATATTTTGATGGATGCTATCTTGCCTTGTAGGCTCCGCAACTCCCTAATGTTGGTAGGGGCGGCCATTTCCAATATAGCCTTTACCTTTGTAGGATCTACTTCGATGCCTCTCTTGGATACGATGAATCCCAAAAGCTTGCTAGAAGTTACACCAAATATGCACTTCTTAGGATTCAATCGGACATTGTGTTCTATGAGGTGATCAAAAAATTATCTAAGGACTTCGGTGTGCTCTTTCCGCAACAGGGACTTGGCCAGTAAGTCATCCATGTAATCCTCCAATATCTTATGCATATAGTCATGGAATATGTATGTCATGGCCCGTTGATATGTGGCACCAACATTTTTGAGACTGAATGGCATCACTTTGTAACAGAATGTTCCCCATGGAGTAATGAAAGTAGTTTTATGTTGATCTTCGGGCTTAATCCGGATCTGGTTGTATCCAAAAAAACCATCCATTAGGGAGAGCATTTCATGACCTGCGGTTGCATCTACAAGAGCATCTATGTTTGGCAACGGGAATGAATCCTTTGGTGTTGCCCTATTTAAATATCTGAAATCCATGCAAATACGGACTCTTCCATCGGGTTTCCCCATGGGTACCATGTTTGACACCCACTCAGGGTAGTCGATAGGAACTATGAATACTACATCTAGTAGTTTTTGCAATTCATTCTTCACCATCAAAGCGACGGTTGGATGCATTTTCCTCATCTTTTGCTTGATTGGCTTCTTCATGGGATCCAATGAAAGGTTGTGAATGACTAACTTTGGATCTATCCTTGGCATGTCTTTGTAAGTCCAAGCAAAAATATTTGGCCTCTCCTTGAGGAGAGGAATTAGGATGGCTTGTTCCTCTGGAGATAGACTTTCTCCAAACTTGAATTTCCTTGGTTGGGTAGGATCATCACTGATGTCCACCTCAAAAGTTGCTTCTATAGCCATATGTGACCCATCCTCTAGCTGATGAGGCATGGGTATCAAATGAATGTCATCGATGGGATTCACAGGACCTATTGACTCAGGTTCCAAACCAACATGGAAGACATCATACGCACAACCTGATGCAAAATGGAATGGCTGTAACATATCTTCATTGGGGAAGAGGTCTTTTGGCTCTATGGGTGAATTAGCATGATCCCAATCAATAGCCTCTATATCAAGATGCAATGATTTGGTAGGATCTTCTGGATTATGAAGTGGAGTGGTCAAATCAATGGAGATCATGTTGATGGATGGGATGAAATCTCTAGGACCACATGGGTGCAATCTTGTCTCAGGGGTTTCCCTTCCATACTCATGATGAGGTTCTGGAGGAATGGGAATTTTTGGATCTGGCCCATGAGTAGGGTGGACAATAGGATCATTGGGCTCTAATCTCTCTTTGAATGTATGCGGAGGGGGATTTACCATCCGATGAATGACAGCTAGGTCAACAGGTCTCCCCAAAAATAATAGATGAGGGTCTATGGCACAGAGTGTTGCCTCTCTCTCTACTAGCTCATTGACTTGCCACAAGTGGTGAGGTCCAAGATAAGCCATCTCGGTCTCATCCTCAAATTCATCATCACTTATCCAAAAACCATTAGTATTGGTATGCGGTCCTAAGACAAGGGGCTCATGTCTTGGCCCTAAGTAGGCCATCTCTATTTCATCTTCATATTCTTCGTCACTTATGAAGAATCCATTTGCATTTGTCTCTTGTCCCAAAGTCAAGGGTTGATGGCTTAGGCCTAAGTAGGCTCTTTATATTGAGTCTTCTGATTCATAGTCACTTTCATCTAATGTATACCCACTCTCATCGTGGATGGACCATGTGAATATTTGTAAATAGCAAGGCCCCTAATAGGCTAAGCCAAGTTGTGCCTCATCATCACTTGCTTCATATCCATTCTCCTCATCCCATGAGTTGTACCCTATTGGGGTGGAATCAATTGAGATGTTTGGATGATAAATTTTTGGAGGCGGTATGTTTACCGTGGCCACTTGTCTGTTGCTCAAATTTGCTATTCTTAGGGGGTGATAAGGAATGAAATCAATGTCTTCTCCTAACCCTATGCTTAATCTTTTCAATGCTACTACAAGAGAGTTATCTCGACCTTCGATATAATCTCCTAACCCAAATATTTTGGAGGGAAGCTGATATTGTGGCTCGTATGGTCACCTACGCCCCTGCTCATCTATACCAAGGCCATAGCCATGCCAATGGCAACACTCAATGTATCTTAGAGCAAAATCGGGGTTAGAGAGGTAACAAACATTGATCATGAAAAATTCGTCACTATCCTCTTCTATGTCTGAAGACTTATGAGTGCAGTCCAGGCCGACATAGAAAAAATTGGTTTGGTTGGGAGGGATTTCGAGTGGAACCACTATTCTCACTGGCGGACTCAAGTCCTTAGGTCTTCTCATGTTTTGTGCAGACTCAATGATAGGCATGAAGGTAATGTTTTTCACAAGGTACTCCCCTATGCATGTGCTTGCCAAGTGTATTGATGCATGCGATGTAGATGACCCCACGGATGATATTGGTGAAGCAGGGTGATAATCACTATCTTCATCTTGATCTTGAAGATCTTCTTCTTCCATAGGACTTGGTATTTCAGCAATGGCTACAGTTGGCACTTACTTGGGCCTTTCTTCCTTAACTAAGGGTGCCTTTAGCTTTTGATTGTCTTTTGGTTTTGATGTTGATGGTACTTTAGAAGCATTGACTACTTTGAGTGCACCAGGAGGTGTTGAAGTGCATGGGTATTTTCTTACCCCTTTGTCTTTGTTATCCACTTGTGTGGTTGGGGATGAAGGCGCTACGTATAGGTGAGTAGAAGGGATTACAAATTCTCCTAGAATTTCCACCTTATGGACGTATTTAAAAGGCTCTTCATCAGCCAGAACCACATAGACTTTATTTTTGTGCACATACTTGACACACTAGTGCAAGATCGAAGGCACACACTTCATGGCCCTTATCCAAGGATGCCCTAAGAGTATGTTGTACTACATAGCTCCTTCCAAGACATGACACATCACAAGGATGGTCTTGTGCCCCACATTGATGGGTAGGACTATCGTTCCCATAGTATTGCATAAAGCATCATTAAAATCTCTCAATGTGTAAGCTCTTGGAATGATATTGGACTTGGAGATCTTGAGGTGCTCTATTGTTGTTGTTGTAATTATGTTTATTGATGAAACTATATCGACCAAGACCCTCTTGAAAGGTAAGTTATTGATTGCCACTACAACATTTAGCAGAGGGTCTGGTAAGGCATCAGGAACTGTCTTAATCTCATGATCATAGAATCGGATTATAGGTTCCTGGCATTCTTGTACTTGTCCCACAAAGTGAGTGAATGCATTCGCATCTTACGGTTGGAGCTCAATTGTCCTTAAAATTTCTATTAGAATCTCCCTATGCTTTGGGGATTTTTGTATGAGTTCATAGTTGGATAACTTAGTTGGAGTCATCTAAAGGTTTTGCTCTAATCTACTCCGAATAGTTACCACAGGTCACATTGGTGGACCTAAAAGGTTGTCTTGCCTTTGCCTAGGAGTGGTTGGTATATTCATGGGAGCTGCAGGCGATTGTGGTTGACCATACCGCCTAATCCTTGTTGCTATGTTAACAATATCAACCATCCCAACACATCCGTGGGTAGGTATATCAGCTCAAACTTGATTGACTTGGGCCCCTTTCTCTCTAGGAGCCTCATGATTGGGCAATGGGTTTATGTATATGCCCATGTCTCTATTATCAAGAGCTAGTGGGTTGTCAACTTTGAGTTCTCCCGCCTCAATCATGTTTTGCACTTGATGCTTAAACCCGACGTAAGCCTCAATGTCATGCCCCGATATCCTATGATAAGGGTAAAATTGATCTTCCCTATATCCTTTTAGCTTAGGATGGTTGGGATCTATAAGAGGTATATCAGGAAATTTGATCCTCCTGGCCTCGCTCAACTGATTAAATATTGATTGCATTGATTCTGTCATAGGCGTGAAATAACGAGGCGGCTTGCGTTCTCTATTTCTTCCTTGATTGTTCTTTTGGTCGTAATTGGCTAGTGAAGGATGTGCTTGATAGTTTAGAAGTTGCTTTGCACCCCCATCCTTGGGTGTAGCCAATATGACTTGATTTACTGGAGAAGGGTTGGCCTGCTTTTGTTTATATTTGTCATTCTTACCATTATTGTTCCACTCCTTTTTGTTTTAGAGTTTAATGGTTCCCTCATCTACTTTTATTTCTTTGATGAGCTTGGCCTGTGCCAAAGCTTCCTCAAACTAAGGATACTGCTGAAGTTGTAGCAAGAGGGAGATGTGTTTAGAGCAACTTTTGGTGAACATGCGAATGATCTCTTCTATGGGAATGGAGAATGATAATTTTGCCATGACTTTTCTCCATCTATTCCCATAATCCATTACTAGCTCATCATCATACTGTTTCAAGTTGGCCAGGTTTGAAAGGTTCACTTTATTCTTAGCACCAAAGGAGAAATGCTTTAAGAATGCGTTTACTAGTTGTTCAAAGTTTGTTATGCTATTCTTAGGTATTTTGTTGAACCATTGAATGGCAACACCTGAAAATGTCATTATGAATGTTCTTAGCATGAGAGCGTCATTGTATTCAAGATGAAAACAGGCATTGATAAAATTGGTGACGTGCTCTTATGCATCCTCTTCACCCTTAAACTTTTCTAACCTAGGCATCTTAAAGTTCTTAGGATATGGAGGGCTAGGGATTAATGGGCACAATGGTTGGTTGTGTATTTTTCTCAATGTTGGCGAGTTCCCAACTACCTCTTGTTTCTCAAAGGTTTTCATATTTTTAGCAAGCTCTTGAAATGCCTTTGATGCACAAATTTTCTCCTCTTGTAAGCCTACTCGTAGTGGCAATGGAGGTAACTCTCTATCCATTTGATTTGTTCTGTTTTCCTCCCTCCTACAAGGGGACTCAAGATTTTGATTTTGGTTTGTTATGTTTGTCCTTTCTCCACTAGTTGGATTTCGTTCATGGTTTGGTGGGGGATTTTGTTGTGGACTATCTTTTCAAGTGCGCCTCTCCTTAGGTGAGTCAACATGTGTAGTTCTTTGGTGGTCACCACCATTTGTCTGTAAATTGCTAAGAGCTAGCTGCTCAGCTTGCTCTCTTAAGCGCTGCTCATGTTGGCGCAAGAGTATTTCTCTTTGTTTATCCTATTCGAGAGCTTCCACTAGCTCTCGCTCCTTACGTAATGCATTTTCTAACCGCCTCATTCAGTCATTTTGCACTATTATAGAAGACTCATGTTTATCTAACTATGTTCTTGTTGTCTTGACTCGCAAATTTCTCGAGGAGGTTTTTTTTGTACCTATACTCTTGCTAGCTAATGTGACTTGCTCAGTGTATTGTTGAGTATCCCTATGACCAGACTCCGGGTGTCTACTACGAGGTCACTCTGAGGTACCCCCAGACTGAGAGATGTGTTTAGAAGTCACAGTTCATGAGCTTCCAGATGCAGAGTTCTCAGTAGCTACAGTTCTTTGAGTTGGTCATGTAGGAAATTGATCCAACCCGTCTAGCTATCTTGTTTTCCATGGTTGGTCCCGTGGGGTGCCATTCACTCTTATGAGGTCATAGTCTATGGGAATCTTTCCTTTTGTGTGAAGTGTTTCTTCTATTTGATTCCCATGGCTAGATGTAGCTCTAGTTTCCTTCCCTTCAGTAGGTAGACCTCTTTCATATGTTTCTTGTGAATCTTGGGATGTGGTGACTCTTGCATGCCTTCTTGATGAAGAGGGCTTTGTGACATGTTTTCTCCATGTATATGGAGATGTAGCAGTCTCATCATCCCTATGTGAAGAATGATTTTTAGAACCTTATTTATGTCCATGTGAGGAGGAGGCCCTTGAAGCTTCCTCCCATATTTGAGATGTTTTTGTGTGTTTAGAGGAGGCCCTTGAGGTCTCCTCATGTCTCCTTGATGAGGATGGTTATGAAGCCTCTCTTTTTTTATGTGAATTTATTCCATGATGTAGTTCCTTACTTGGGGTTTCTCTAGGATATCCCCCAAGGGTTGACTTATCACCCCTTAGGATCGCGAAGCTATGTCTCACGGTCTTACGGGTAGGTCGTTCAATGTTACTACAACTCCGCCTATGGGTATGAGTTGCTTCAGTATGTCCCTCGATATCAAACTGAGGGTGTTTAATTCTTGTTTTGACCATGTTTTCTATGAATTGATATTTTGAGTTGCAATTTAGGAATAGCCACACAATACCAAACAAATGTTTATCTTGATTACCGATTTAAGTGTGCCCTAAAATGTTTGGTGTATTTTGATGTGTTGTTCTGTTGATTTCTTGTTCTTGTTCTTGGATTAAGAATGAGAAGACTCATCCATAGTGACAATCAAGTATACTCATGCTAAACATGATTTTCTCAAAACAAGATAGGGTACACCACTGAAGACCCAGTGGGGGATTCACTTAGCTCTTCCACTCTGAACCAATTATTGTTCCAATAGTGGGAGATAGTTTGAGCACAAGTAACTTAGTATCACTATAAGTAAGTTTCTCAATCCATTTCTAGGAAGCTCTAGGTGGTAAACCAGTGGAAGGAGATGAATTCCAACGTCACTGGACTGAATTGAATGTTGGTGATGAAATGTAACTCCCCAATGTTTAAATGATACGTGCATGTGTGGTGTTCATTTTAAGTTTGCGTAACATAAAGTGCATCATATAGCAACAATGAGTCTTTCCTATATGCCTAAGTGCAAAAATACGTTTCAATATTTAGAAAGATGCATGAACTACTATGATTTGTATGAGCGCACTTTATTTCGTGCAGCTATGGCCTCTAGTAGGGCCTCAAAGCAAGAAAACAACATACAATGTCTAGAATGTTGGATTCTAGGGTGAACTTTTCAGGCATAAGCCACTGTTCCTAGCAATGCCTAGTGGAAAATTAAAAGAAGATCTAAGATATGCGAAATGCTTAATTCTTTCTCCTTTTATTCTTTCAATTTCCAAACATAAATGTGCTTTAAGTTCTCTGTTTTAGACACACAAAAGCAGACAAGTTCTCACCCAGAGACAATTACCAGCGCTCGCTTCGGGGTGGGACGAATGTCAAGTTTGACCGGAAAAAAGTCAAACCTCGGTGCATGACAACTCAGAACTGCCACTTAGCTTTCCTTGCATGGCATAGGAGTGCAAGTGAGTTCTTTTGACAACTCATATCTACGAGGGTTTATGGTGCTATTTTAGTTTAGTGATTTTGTGTGGCATTTATCATTTTTATATTTTGGTTGTTTTGTTGTGTTTGTTTTTATTGTTTTGGTTTTTTTTTTTTTTTTTTTTTTTGTGGCGTGTTTTTTATGTATGTGTTTGATGTATGCAGAGGTGATTATGAATATGATGTTTCTAATTTGTATGATGTATAGATATGGAATGAATGAAATGAGTTGTTGATGATGTGTCGATGCACCATAGACTGTACAAGATTTGACGGACTTGCTATACTAATGGGATGACTTTGTGGAATGACTTTGCATGTGATAACTATGTGTTTTTGTATTTTGCATATATTTTGATGGTGATGTACGGAATGAAATATACCAGTTGTTTTAAAATGTAGTTAAGCTTTTCTGAGATTCAGATATTTTAACTAACTAGCCAAGACTTGTACATTTATCTCACAAGACTTTAGAACAAGGTATAAATCTGACTTGAATTTAACCAAGTGATTTCATATCCCTGTGTGTGCAATTGAGTTTGTTTATGTGTTATTCATCAGGATACCGCCAGTGCCAGATGGGCTTTCAACCGAACCTATACTGAGGATCACCTAATTAGCTCCACTAACTCCTTTATTGTATTTAGTCGGATTAATCTGCGATGCTATCTAGGATACCATAAGCTAGCTCATCCACATGCAAACATTGATCCGCACACAAGTTAATGTGACGAGATATATCATCATGCGGGAGGTTTACCGCCGATGACCAATAGGCTATCAACCAAACCGGTATCGAAGCTTGCCTCATGTCCTGTCGAAATGCTGAGAGTTCCAGGGATTCAAGTTCGACTCCCTTATTTTCTTCAATTGTATTGGGATACTTGCTCTTTATAGTGATAAAATCACTGTTTATTTTTGTGTTATTGTGTTTTTTTTTTTAGCAAGGGATTTGAATATGGAGTGACGAGAATCACTATTATTTGTGCCTTTTGATGTATGCACTGTAGGATGTCAAATTTGTAATGTTTTGATGTTTTGCAAATTTGATGTTTTTGCAACTTATGAAAACTTGGGAGTCATGGGGAATTGGGTAGGGAGGATGCTTGTCCTTTTGCCAACTCTCAGCATTCCTAGGGTCATTCGCACAGGGGGATAAGCAAGATAGCCGTTTCACTTATGGTGACCTGGATTACTGTGCAGGTTTCATCTTTCGTTCACACAACTTAGGAATTATTTTATGTGTGTTAAGTGGTGTTGGGATGTTACGTAACAAGGCGTGATCCAAGTAAAACTTTACCATGTAAAATCTGCTTAACTATGTACAGTTTTTGGCTAAAAATTAAAAAACAGCTGAATGACGAAAACCCTAAATACATTAGGAGACAACTGACGATGCAAAAAATGGCGATGGTGCTATTCTAGATGTAGGTGTTTATGAAAATGGATCTGATGTGGAAAAGAATGAAATTGCCAAGTAATGACTGTCTATGGTGCTTTTGACTTGGATGACCTATCGAAGTATGCAATGTATGGATGCAATGCTTAATGCAACCTATATTTTTGTAGTTTGATTTTTATGAGAATGCATGGAATTGGAATGCAATTGTTTTTGTGATTTTGATGTTTATGAGAATGCATGAAATTGAAATGCAATTGTTTTTGTGATGATTGATTTTTGTGTTGTTTTTGTTGATTTTTGAATATGTATTTTGACCAAGTAGTTATGGTAACGCTTGGAGCGTTTGGTGTTGACCAAAGGGTTTATAAATACCTTTGGGGCATTTAGGGCTGACCAAGCGATTATGAGAATCCTTGGAGCTATTGGGGTTGACCAAGAGATTGCGATAATCCTTGGAGCTTTTTGGGATGACCAAGCGATTGCGATAATCCTTGGAGCTTTTGGGGTTGACCAAGAGATTGCGATAATCCTTGGAGCTTTTGGGATGACCAAGAGATTGCGATAATCCTTGGAGCTTTTGGGGTTGACCAAGAGATTGCGATAATCCTTGGAGCTTTTTTGGATGACCAAGTGATTGTGATAATCCTTGGAGCTTTTGGGATGACCAAGCGATTGCGATAATCCTTGGAGCTTTTGGGATGACCAAGCGATTGCGATAATCCTTGGAGCTTTTTGGGATGACCAAGCGATTGCGATAATCCTTGGAGCTTTTGGGATGACCAAGCGATTGCGATAATCCTTGGAGCTTTTGGGATGACCAAGCAATTGCGATAATCCTTGGAGCTTTTGGGATGACCAAGCGATTGCGATAATCCTTGGAGCTTTTTGATATGACCAAGCGATTGCGATAATCCTTGGAGCTTTTGGGGTTGACCAAGAGATTACGATAATCCTTGGAGCTTTTGGATGACCAAGCGATTACGATAATCCTTGGAGATTTTGGGGTTGACCAAGAGATTACGATAATCCTTGGAGCTTTTGGATGACCAAGCGATTGTGATAATCCTTAGAGCTTTTGGTTTGACCAAAGGGTTTATGGACACCTTTGGAGCGTTTGGTGTAACCCACTGGCTCTTTAGGGAATAAAGGTACCCCCAGCTTGATGATCTATGTGCACCGGATTTGGCTCTGTAGGAATTGGCACGAATGGATCGGCCTTATGCACGGATAGGAGGACAGGGTCTGCCTTCGACACTAATGGTGCTATGATATCTTTGGGTGGAAGTTGCTCACGATCTTCCCAAAGGAGCGGGATCAACATGTGATGCCAGTGGGCTGGGTCTATGAGCCACTCATGCCCTAGTCTTATGCCTAGTTGTGCCATCAGTTCGTCATGGGTTACAGGGTGATTGTGTCGTTGTGCATGATTGAGATATGCCATCTCAGTTTCATCTTCGTAATAATTATCGATGATCCAAAGGCCTTCGTTGGCCCCGACAACTATCTACGACATGCTAGGCTCTTCTTGTTCGAGTAGATTGATGTGGTCCTCATGGGGTTGTTTTGCTTGTTGCGGGGGGACCTGATTTTCTTGCAATGGCATGGGCTCGATGGGAGCCTCCAAAGGGAGTAATGTTAGGAGAATTTTGTGATGCTCATCCATGGGGACCACCTATGAATTAGTGTTGTCGAACATGAACGGGTCCCCTGGTGCTATTGCATATGCTAACTCATCTTTGGCGAGAGAGTCAGGCTCATCAAAATCTGGTGATTCTGAGATATGGAAGACCTCATCATCAGGTAGCTCTACAACTAGGGGTTGATCCTCTTTGAGAGGAGTTTCGCGTGAGTTGGACATTTGGGACCCCAAAATCTTGATCTCTATCGACTCTAAGTGCTTTGGCAGCGCATTGCTTGTATCGGGGGATTTGAGCTCCTCCTGTTTGATTTGTTCCCGTTGCAAGTTATGGGAAACTTGATGCCTTGGGAGGGATGACCGAATAGCACCCCCTCTACCTTGGTAGGGCATTTCATCCCGCTCTTCTTCATGCTCAGGTTCCTTAGAGGCTTCTTGAAGAATTTTTGAGGGTGGCCCAGGAACCTGGGTGGGTGCATGAAGAAGGCACCCGTCATTGGTCTTAGGATTGGCCGCCCGCCCAAGTCTAGGAGGCATCGAGGGTAACGTTTGATAAGGTCATGTAGACCTGTCTCGCACCCAGTTGTGTCTCTCATAATGTTCTATCTTATGCGTGCGATGGGTTGGAGTCTTCACCTGCATAGTGTGTTGGAACAACTCATCCTCCTGGCTCTGAATGCACTCTTTATTTAGAAGATACGATTGTTCTAACTGTTGTTGTTCCAGCTCAAGTAGCGTGAGTTGCATCCGACATGTAATATGCTTGGTAGATTCTAAGATAGTTGGTTCTACCATCTCATGTCTAGAAGGCCTATATGCCTCTCCTAGATATCTATCCCGGTCATGGTGATCCGAGATCTCTATAGGCTGCCTCCCTCTATTGGGGATAACAGCATGTCCCCGAGGCTTTGTCCTCAGTAGGTGATCCTGAAAGCTAGCAATTGCGGAGGCGTATTGCTCCCGCGATGTATGTTGCTCTTGAGGAAGGTAAATTTTTTCCTCGTGATCCATTGCGTAAGTGAAAGAAGAACGGGCAGAGTTGGCTCGCCCCTCCTGAGGAGCCTTGTGCTCTGGATTTGTCCTTGTAGTCCTGACAACTAGAGGGGGTGAAGGAGGGATAGTGTAATCATGTGGTTCCTCCCGTCGAACCCTATGTTGACCTAGCGCTTCATCACGCGGTGACCACTCATAACAAGCATCTAAGGGAGCTCTCCTATGGATGTACCCCTCATGGGAGGGTACGTGTTGGGTGCTATGCTAAACAGGAGTGCCCCTAAGGTGCCCCTATAGTCCCTTTCCGTTAAGGTGTGTAGGGGACTGCCTTGTGTGTTAGGTCGCCAAGGTGGTATGACCAAATCTTAGGGACTATAACGGATGCGACTCGTGCTTCTTTGGACATTTGTCGCAGCGTCTGCCCATGAGTGGGCTTGACTACGGGTGAATACCATGGCGATGTCTCTCTAAAAACCCTAAAAATTGAAATGATTCAGATGGGGCCCAAAATTGGGGTGCACATCCCTCTTACCATAGACAAGATAAAAATGAAGTTTCAAGTCCTAACTCTAAATACATTAGGAGATATTGACCTCCGAACAACTCAAAAAGCGAAAAAAATTAGCCGAGTAATTTTAAAACCTAATTTTGGGGCACTAGATGATGGAATTTGGCCTCGAAAACTGAATTTTTTGGACAAATAGAATTCTACGGAATTATATTTGCTTAAAATTATCCCAACTAACTCCTTGTAAAATTTTGCGTTAATCGGAGCTACGGTTGAGAAGTTATGGCCCCGACAAGATGCACTAAAATTTAGGGAAAAATATAAAATTTCCCATATTTTGTTGGATGGTCCTGCATCACTTATGGGAACCTTGGGGCATGTTGTGGTTGATCCACAACACACCCCAAAATTGGAGTCCCACCTTTTTGCAGGCTTGCAGAGAAGAATCTCGGTGACCCAGATGCTAAAATTGAAGAAAAGAAAAAAAATGCCTAAGTGTTGAAAGGTGTCACGAAATCGCGACATGTCGCGAAATCACGACTGGTTGCGCCATCGCTGCCGGAAATAGGAAAGTTGTCGCGAAATCGTGACATGTAGCTCCATCGTTGCCAAAGAGGAGAGACGTCGCGATTTCGCGACCGATTGCAGCAAAGGTGTACGGACGAAGAAAATGGTCGCGATTTCGCGACGTGTTTTGGGGAGGCGTACGGAAAGAAAAAGCGGTAGCGATATCGCGACAGAAAGCTGCACGAAGGTCCGAGGGGGAAAAATGTCGTGATATCGCGACAGGTTTTGCCAAGGCGTACGAAAGATAAAAGCGGTAGCGATATCGCGACGGTTTGTGGCAAGCAGGTTCGAAAATAAAAGCGATAGCGATATCGCGACGGTTTGTCGAGAGAGGGCAAGAGAATGATAATGGTCGCGATGTCGTGACGTAAAATTGCCAAGGAGGCCCGACGGAGAAACGGTAGCGATTTCACTACGCCTTGCAGAAAGAAGACTCAAAGTTCAAAACGGTAGCGAATCGCTGCCATTTCTTGAAGACAAAGGCTCAAAGCCAAAAGGTAGCGAATCGTTGCAAAATTCTCAAAAGATCCCGACGAAGTCCGAAGGTAGCGATATCGCTACAATTTTCGGGGAAGAAGACTCAAGGTTCAAAGTGGTAGCGATATCGCTACCCTTCGAAGAAGAAGGCCCAAAGCTTTAAAAGAGTAGCGATATCGCTACGAGAAGCGACCGGGAAGCATGTAGCGATATCGCAACATGTCACGATTTCGCGACATGTCGCCATATCGCGGCTAAGAAGATGAATAGGCAGACTTGCAATTTTGTCATTTTTTTTTCGTAGTAAGCATTACACAGGACGCAGGAAAAGCAGGACACGTGGCGCATAGGTGTCAAACTTGCAGAGGCGTTACATGCAGAGATGAATTTCGAAGCGTTTTCAAATTTGAGCATGAATCAAAGCGAGAAAAAGCAGGAATTTGAGAGGTCATGTGCGGGAAGGTGAAATGAAGCGACAGAGAAGATCGAAGAGCCGCGTCAAACATTATAAGACCAGAATTGCAAATCGAAGAAGGGGTTGGAAATTGCCGAATACAGAGTTGCAGAGACAAGAGCTTCGTGCTATTCGGGCTCGTACTTGAGCAATTTTCTTCTTTTTTTTCTGGAATTCTTTATACCTGGAACATTTTTGAATGTAATCGAAATATTCTTTAATACAAAATACGGAGAGTTGGCATCTTTTGGATGAGAAAGGAGTTACTTCTGCATGCATGATTTAATGTCTATCTTTCCTTCCAGATTTCTTAGGTTTTTAGGTGAAGTTAATGCAAGATCTCTTGGTTGCTTCATGCGAATGCCTGTTTTCTGGAATTACCACAGAAACCCTCGAGACTCGCACCTGGCCTATTTGGATTGTGTGGATGTGCAGGTCCATTAGGTTAGGTTGCATGTAGAAAGCCTCAGTATCTTCGGTTTCATCCGATTAATGACAGCTTTCTGACTGTAATTTATTTTACGTTTTTATTTATTTTGCTTTGCTTTTCAAACCCGTCTTTTGCTTTCAGTAGTTCAAGTAATGTATTTAAATACAGAGCTGAAAATCCAACAGAACCAAAATTAAAACAGATTTTATTCATTTTAGAGTCCATTGCAATTTCAGAATTAAATAAACCACAGTGCCCCTTGTTAACATCCACTTGCAAACCCTAAGGTGTTCTTAGCATTTCATTTTAAATAGCATCCTTGATAATCAATAATTAGCATAATAAGAACCTTGGAGAAATTGTTTTTCTTTGCAAGTAGAGGATTTAGGACTCGGATCCTACAGGAGAGTGTGTTTTCACAATCGGGTTAAAACACCACTCAACAGGCGCTTTTGGGTTGACCAAAGGGTTCATGGACACCTTTGGGGCATTTTGGAGTGACCAAGCGATTGCGGGAATCCTTGGAGCTTTTGGAGCGAGTGGCAAAATGCGTAGATTTTTATCTTTTGTTTATGATTTTTCTTTTTATGATTTTTTTTTTGTCTAAACAGAAAATAGCATACACACACAAGCAATGATTATCTCTTTTAAATATTAATAGTGTGTCCTAAATCTGGTTTAGTGTGTTTTTGTTGTTTGTTTTGTTTTTGAAAATTTTTGTGAAACATTTAAATGCAATTATGAAGGCTCTTATGACTCCCAAAATGGTCGCCCCTTCAATATACCATTGCTGGACCGATATACCAACCTCTCTATATATCCGCCCTTACGTGAGGGAGACTATAGGTACGTGAGAGCAGATGATACGTGGAACATAGGCGGTACAAAAGTGGAATCGATCTGTTTATGACACCTACCATAGAAGACTTATCCTCGCATGCTGGGAATCACCCCAAGCTACACTCGATCAGCTTTCATCAGGATTTACTTCTAGAAACAGTCGCGATCGAGGTAATGGATGCAATATCTCAAGCCAAAGTGATAATGGAATCCACCTTTGGTCTTGCTCAAGGGTTGGGGTTTTATGACCAATGCCTTGGTTTAAAATACCACGTGATGTGTGGGGTTCGTTTGAATTTTGCAAAAATTGAAACAGGAAAATGAAAAAGAAATCTTTCTCTAAGCCATACAAACTTGAAAACCAAAAAACAAAAAAATAGAAATTTGATAGAAGCTGTAAAAACCCCTACCTCTTTTCTGCCTAATCGGATGTTTCTGATTTGCTCTGAAAATTGCACGGAATTATACTCGTCCCTGGGTGAGGCGAATATCAGAACCGTAATCGTCACAGGGTGAAACAAATAGTTTGTTCGTCCCGAGGTGGAACGAATACCAATTCTGTAATCGTTACATGCAGAGACGAATAATAGTCCGATGTTGAAAAACAGGTACCTATAAAAAAACAAGCAATTTTAGATCAGTAATTTAACCTAAAAAAAATAGAGGACAGACGTCCCACCGTGATCGCCATTGAAAACACGAGATTTCGAAAACAAAAAGGATAAACTAAAATTGCAATGTAAATGAAACCAAAATAACGCTTAAACCCTATGTTATTGAAAATGCGTAAAAAGGAAGAACATGAACACAAGATATTAAAGCAATATAAAAATTGGCCCTTTTATTGATATGCTTTGCAAATTTGTGTTACAATGCGTCTCCTTCCTTTTTATGGGATAGGAGCGTTAAATATTGCTCTTTTACAACTTGTTTCAGAATTCCTTCTTCCGCGTGCCCACATATAAGATGGGCGAACCAAAACGTCGTCGTCGCTTGCGTTGGTAAAGGTAGATTCCTCGCTACTCCTCTAATGCTGCAAATCTGCGTTCAAAGAAACAAACAAAGAATCAGTAGCACCTGTGTATGAAAAATAAAAGATGAATCTAACGATGGTTAAAATGAATCTAAATGAAATGAAAACTTGACAAAAGCATAAACATGAAACTAGCTAAATACTATAAAAGAAATAAAGCGGGGGTGCCCGAAGGCAAACCACCCGCGGGTGAAACTTTGCTTTGACACCAATCCGCTTAGGATGGGTCCGAAACCTAATGTGATGTGTTATCGGCAAATTGGTAGAATATTGTGGTCAGAAAATCGGTGTTGGTTCTTGATTCGTGCTTTCAAAAGTCACCCAATAACCTCTCTTTTGATTAAGAGATTATGGATGTTGAAAACACAAATCGCAAGTAAATGAATTAGCAGCACTTCGTCGCTCAAAATGCTCCTGCTCGGTATCTCTTTTGGGTGAGGAAACTCACCATTTTATAGACCCAAGGGGTCTCTTTGAATTAACATGCAAAAGTGTTTCTTTGCATAAATGCTTTTTGTGTGAAAAGAAGACTTCTTCTTGATTAAGGGTTGCTTAACTGTCTCTGTGCATGTCTTTGTATGTTTTAGAAAAGCTCACTTGCACTCCCATGCAATGAAGGGATAGCTAAGTGGAAAATCTAAGTTGTCTTAAAAAGCTCACTCCCATTCCCATGCAGTGAAGGGAGAGTCAATTGGCAGATATGAGTTGTCAAAAGAACTCACTCGCACTCCTATGCCATGCAAGGAAAGCTAAGTGGCAGTTCTGAGTTGTCATGCGTCGAGGTCTGACTTTTTGCTGGTCAAACCTGGCGTTCGTCCCACCTAGAAGCGAGCACTAATAATCTTCCCTGGGTGAAACGAGTATAAATCCATACTCGTCCCTGGGTAGGACGAGTACAAATTCGCACTCGTCCCTAGGTGGGACGAATAAGAAATAAAGTGTCTAAAAGGTGCCAAATTGATTTTTGACTTGCAAAACTGCTGTGTAAGTGGTTAGAACCACTGTTTAACCTCTAGGGGCTACCCTGGGGGCTGTGTGTGTTAATGTGATCAGTGTTTGTAGTCACATAATCGGATTGGTGTTGTTTTGGTGTCTACACATGGGAAGCTTTTGTCCTTTGTTTATGCTTGGAGGTCAATTAACTAAAGTCTAAATGCAAACTTAAGTCTCCTATGTGAACTGGTCATGAAAAGGAATGCCAAGTTACTCCCACTCACCTTTATTGCATGCAGACTACCACTTTCGCTCATGATTAGGCCTATTTATCGATAAAACTGCTTCTTATGGCTTAGCCACTATCGTCTGCAATGACTAATATCTGGCCATTGTCGTCTACAGCGGGTAAGGTCTGGCCACTATAGGCTTAAGCGACTAGGATTTGGTCACTCTTGGATTGAGCGGCTAGGCTTGGATGGCTTGAAAAGGCCCCAAATGAGTGGTGAGAACCACTGTTGATGCTTATTATGTCATTTGATCTTATGAATGCGCCTATGTGAGCAACTCCCCTAAGCATGACACGATTTAGGTGTCTATAGTTTCCAACATGGTACTTGTAAAAAAAACTTCATAGGAGGATTCACATATGCACATATATTTGAGATCTCAACAAAGCAACTCCTAAGGATAAATTTCCCCTCCCAAACATCGATGCTCTAGTCGATGCAATTACAGGACATGAAATGTTATTCCTCATGGATGGTTTCTCAGGCTACAATCAAATTCAGGTCAATCATGAAGATTAGCCCAAGATAACCTTTACCACGTCTTAGAGGACTTTTTGTTATAAAGTCATGCCATTTGGCCTCAAAAATATTGGTGCAACATATCAGCAGGCCATGACATACATATTTTATGACTACATGCACAAAATCCTAGAGGATTACATAGACGATTTACTAGCTAAATATTTGCTATGTCATGAGCATGTTGATATTCTAAGGAAGGTCTTCGATCACCTAATCAAGCATAATTTTAGACTTAACCCCAAGAAGTATGTCTTTGGAGTTACATCTGAAAAATTCTTGGGTTTTATAGTCTCAAAATGAGGCATCGAAGTTGATCTCACAAAAGTCAAAATGATACTCAAAATTATTCTCCCTACCAACCTTAAGTAACTTTGTAGCTTATAAGGGAAGGTAGCACCTATCTGATGCTTCATAGCATAACTTTTAGATAAATTTTGACCGATGAATCGTCTGTTACAAAAGGGGATCTCATTCAATTAGGATGACGAGTGTCAAAAGGCCTTTTACAAGATCAAAAAATACCTGGAATCACTACCATTTTTAGCTCTACCTCGACCAAGTTTGTCATTTTTACTATACATATCAGCTATCAACTTTTCTTTAGAGAACATGTTGGCCCAAAAGAATGAAGTAAATAAGGAACAATTTGTTTATTACATTAGTCACACCCTAGTTAGCTATGAGCTCAAGTACACATACGTTGAGAAGCTTTTCTTAGTAGTGTTATTCACCACTAAGAAACTACGCCATTACATGCTCAATCAAACAATGTATATTGTGTCTAAGGAAAACCCTTTATGGTACATGATGAGTCAGACATATCATAATAGCCATACCACAAAGTGGATCATGTTGTTGATAGAATTTGACCTTGAATTCATAAGTCAAAAATCTATTAAAGGTCAAGTAATTGTTGATCAACTAGTAGAGGCTCCTCTTCAGGACAATCAACCTCTTACCATCAAGTTGCCTGATGATGCATTTTTTGCATTATCCAAGTTTCCAGAGCCAAAAGCACCTGAAAACAAAGCTGACATGACATTGTTATTCGATGGTCCCAAGTGTGATCAAGGGGATGGTGCAGGAATCATGTTTTTCACACCATAAGAAGTTCCTATACCCCTTTTATTTAAGCTCAAATTCTCGTGCACCAACAAAAATGTTGAATACGAGGTCCTCTTTTTAGATCTTCAAGTAGCTATCGTCATGAAAATAAAAAAGCTAAATATCTTCGATGATTCCTTGCTCATTGTTAACCAAGTTAAGAAAATCTACCAATGCGGGTGTCCAATATTGCAATCATATAAAGCCCTTGTGGACAAGCTATTAGCTAAATTGGAATGGTACAACATCAAGGTAGTCCCTCATTCATCTAATAATTTTATGGATACCATGGCTTCCTTGGGATTTTTAATTCTGCATAACCCTTCAAATGATATTACAACCATTCATGTCAAAACGCTTTCACAATCAATGATTTTGCATGAGGATTTAAAAGATGATAAAGTTTTCCACATGATCCAAATTAAACCATACCAAGAACGATTCTCTCACATACACAACTTTTTGAAACATGCTTCCTGGGGGTCTTTGATCCCAAACAGTCCTTTTGATAACAATACAATGATTTTTCTTAAGGTTCTCTCCCAATCAACATTCGTGCAGGATGAATCTCAAAAGGAATAAGTGGTTCATTCTGTCAAGACTCAACAATATCAAGATTAGTTTACCCAACTTAAAGATTTCCTAAATCTTGGTAACATCCCTTCCGGATTGTCACATGCCACAAAATAAACATTCAAACAAAAAGTGACAAAATAGTCTTGTTAGGAGATATTTTGTATCGTCGAGGCTACGATGGTCTTCTCCTTCATTGTCTAGAACCCCATGAATCTACTTGGCTAGTTTCGCAAGCTCACGATGGTACTTGTGGTTGCCATTTCAACGAAATGGCAATCACTAAGCGCATCCTCTGAATGGACTATTATTGGGCTACTATGGAGAAATACTATTGCTTATATGTTAAGAAGTGCATGAAATATCAGTATCATGCTAATCTTTCTCACGTACCTTATCAAGACTTACAACCGATTCATTTGGTATGGCCTTTTTCATAGTGGGGTTTTGATTTAATTAGGAAAATATCACCCCCATATTCATGCCATCACACGTTTATCTTAATGGCCATAGATTATTTCACCAAATGGGTGGAAACAATCCCTCTTACCACTATGTCTGGACCCCACATTACGGAGTTCATACTTCATAATATCATGTCATTTTGGTATTCCATCCAATATCATCTCAAATAATGGACCCCCATTTAAGAACAAATATGTGCAAGCTTTGACTGCAAAGTATAACATTTAACACAACTTTTCTAGGCCCTATTATCCATAGGCTAATGGGCAAGCAGAGGTATCAAACAAAACAGTCATTGCCATTCTCGAAAAGACTGTCAAAGATAATCACAAATATTGGCATCTTCAATTGCCTCTTGCATTATGGGCTTATAGAAATAGCATTATGACACCCATTGAGGAAACTTATTTCTCGCTAGTATATGGCACTAAGGCCATTATTCCCTTAGAATTAGAAATTTCTTCGTTGCGCATGTCACTCCAAGAGTTCATCGATGATGATATTGTGCGACAAGCTCGCCTTGACCAATTGACCCTTATTGATGAACATCATGTTAACACTCTCGAGCATCTCCATGTTTATCAATATCACCTTAAATGAGCTTATGATATAAAATTCCATCTTAGGGACTTTAAAGTTGAGGATATTGTGCTTAAAAAAATCAACAGAACTCCAACTTGTCGTCGCACTTACAAGATAAATTTGCGGTAAACTGGTTAGTCCCATTTATCATCACACAAAATATAAGGCCTCAGACTTATAGGTTAGCTTCTCTTAAGGGTGTGGAGGAACTTGAACCTCTCAACATTATCCACCTGTGGGTATTTTATGCATGACACATAGTACATATAAAAAAATCAAAAAACAAAAATCACAAAAATATTAACAAAACATAAAAAATATAAAAACATTGCATCCTCATTTGCATTGCATCCCACCATGCATTTAATGTTACTATATTTGCTTAGTTACATTAGGCATGTTATTTCACTGCATTAGCATTAGGACTAGTTTGGTTCTTACATGCTAGGATCTGGCACCATGCCTATATAGTTGTCGTCTTTCTTAATCAACCTTGTCCATCATCATCATTAACAGTTTTTTGTATGAGCTTTTGCTTATTAAGGGGTCCTCGTAAGATAGGGTAGATATTGGATGAACATTAGCAATGATGTTTAGATGACCACTGACTATTTTATGCACACCTTTTAGTTTACAAAAGATCATAGGGAAAACCCCCACATCCTATATATCAATACCATCTGCATTCCCCTTTGTGAGTAATTATATTTTTCAACACAACCAATAAGTTGCTATAGGGTTTTCACTAGGGTTTTCGATCATTCAATCATCCCTAGTTCTCTTTTTAGATTTTGTAGAAAGTTATCTTAGCTTTTAGAAGGTAGGGTTTTACTTTGATAGTATCTTGTATATCTGAAAATCCCAACCACATTCACACATTAAGATCAAAGTTTGAACGAGAAAGGATGACACTACAATATAGTCCTTGCCCCTTAAGTGAAAGGTTTCCATTGCTCATCCTATTATGCACATGGTCTAGAATTCTGAGAATTGACAAATGGAAAAGATTCCCCCTAACCAAAGCAATAAAATCCCTTACTCCCAAAAATGAGCAAGTATAAAAAAAAAAGTGGTTTTGACCACTAAGCAAATAAATCCCCTTGCTCTTCATCAAAACCAAGCAAGTATCCCAAATAAATCAAAATAAAATAAGGGTGCAATGAGCTTGAATCATTGGAATCCTTAGTTATTCAAAATCCTTGGGGCAATATCCATTACAACAATGGGTTAAATAAAACCCTCCTGGCAATGGGGTAGTCTTACACATGGTGATATGTTTGTCACATTAGTGACCTTCTTTTGTACATACCAACGTTAGCTTGCAAATGAGCTAACTTTTGGTGGCTTGTATTGCCTAGTAGTCAAGTCCAACTACGTTCAAAATGAAGATCAGAATGACCATGAGGTGATCGTTATTACAACAATGGTTTGAATAAAACCTGTATGGTAATGGGGTAGTCTTATGTGTCATTAATGACCATCACATGCACATATAGATATATTGAATATCTGGGTCTTCCTAGCAGACTTGTTTCTTTTAAAGTCCTGTATAGTCAGTATGTATATTTTGACTGGTCAAATAGGGTGTTTGAGTCTCATGAAAACTATGTTGTTTCCCTATAGCATCTTATTGGTCCTCCATCCATAATTTACATTTTTATCATCTTATACATGGTTGGATTTCAAATGTATGACTTGTTGAGTGGATATTTTGCCCTATAACAAAATGATCACGCAACTTGAGTCTCTGACAGGAAACTCTCTCTTGCAAAGAAATTAGCTATTTCTCCAAGGTTCTTATGAACAAACATTCATATGCATAAATAATAATATTCAATTTAAATGCTTGGAACACCTTAGTGATTGCAAGTAACTGTAAACAAGGGGCAATGTTGATTTATTTCACCATGAAACTTTAGTGATTGTTCATTGTTTTTTTTTTAGATTTTGATATTTTTTAGATGTTTATAATTTTAACGACTGCAAATTAAAATAAAGTAACAACTTCTGGAAAAGTAAAGTGCAGAAAAATAAAAATAAAATGCCTTCAGTATGATGCTATCCTATTTCGACAAAACCGAAGATATGAGGTTTCCATGCATGCAACCTAACCTATTGGACCCGCAAAACATGCACAATCCTGATAAGCTAAGTGTTGGTTCCTAAGGATTTGAATGAGGTTTTCAGATTTAAGCATTCGCATGCAGCAACCAAGAAAAACTTGTATCAACTACATTTACAAGCCTAAAATCTGAAAAGGGAAAATAGACATTTAATCTTGCATGCAGAAAATGACTCCTTCTTTCTTGCCCATAAGATGCAAATTTCTGAAATATTATCTCGCATTAAATATTTGTCATTTTACAATAGCAGACATCCGGTTCTCCAAAACCAAAAAAAGTGGAAGAAAAGCACTCCAAAGCAGGCCCAGAATGGCTCATCACCCTCGGCTCTGCAACCCTGCTCCCAGCGGTTTTCGACCCCTGTGTAGCCTGTCTTTCGCTTGTGCTTTTAAACCTTCTCGTTACGGTTCTCTGTTTCGCCTTGTGACGCTTCGCTTCATCTCCCAGGTCTCTTCGTTTCATCTTCCCGCCTCTTTGGCATTATTTTCGGCTTTTGTTTCGACGTCATCGAAACGTTTGATCTTCTTGCTAACTATAACCGTGTCTGAAGCATTATCGTAACCCTTACACCTTTATGCCACGTGTTCAGTGCTTCCCTGCATGTTCCATAATGGCCCCCTGTAAATCGTGACCAAAAATAGCATGTCGTGATATCGCGACGTTTTTATGTATGCAGCCTTGCTCCTCTACCTACTCCGCGAAAATGAGACATGTCGCGATATCGCGACATTTTTCTCATCGAGCCTTTCTTCATCATGCATCATCAAAATGAGACATGTAAATCAATCGAATAACACAATCATGACATTCTCTTCATGCACCGAGAAATGCAGACATCGCCGGATATCACGACATTTTTCTCTTTCGGGCTACTCGGATGCAACCTGTCGTGAAATCATGACGCTTTCTCATTTTGCTCTGTTTTGTTGCACTTAGTCGCGAAAACGTGACATGTCACGAAATCGTGACACCTTTTCCATTCCGTACCATCTCTCTGCTTTCTATCGCGAAATCATGACGCTTTTCTCTTTTGGGTTGTCTCGTTGCTTTCTGTCATGAAATCGTGACGCTTTTCTCTTTCGTACCATCTCGCTGCTTTCTGTCACGAAATCGTGACGCTTTTCTCTTTCGGACTGCTCTCGCTGTACTTGGCCGCAAAAATGTGACATGTCACGAAATCGTGACATATTTTCCTTTCGTACCATCTCGCTGCTTGGAGCCACGAAAACGTGACCTGTCGCGATATCGCGACGTTTTTCCTCTACGTTCATTTTGGCTGCTTTAGGTCGCGAAAACGCGACATGTCGCGATATCGCGACAACTTCTGCATTGACTCTTCTCTTGCTGCCTTCGACCATGATTTCATGACAAGTCGCGATATCGTGACATTTTTCATTTTCTTTCTCTCTCCTTTGTCTTGCACCGCGATTTCACAACATGTCGCGATATCGCGACATTTTCTCTTCATGATGCATTCTGTTGCTCTTAGCCACGAAAATGCGACATGTCACGAAATCGTGACAATTTTTCATTTCACTGCACTTCGCTTGTCTGAGCCACGAAAACGTGACCTGTCATGATATCGCGACAACTTTTCATTTCTAGCCGCGACGGAGCAACATGTCGCGATATCGTGACAACTTTTCATTTCTAGCCGCGACGGAGCAACATGTCGCGATATCGCGACACTTCTTCTCTTTTGTGAAATTTTGCTTTTTTCCTTGATTTTTTTAGCATCTGGGTCACTGCGGTCTTCTTTGAAAACATGCAAAAAAGGTGGGTCCCCAATTTTGGGGTGTGTTGTGGATCAGCCACAACAAATGGCGACTCTACTGTCAAATGCTCCTGAGCATTTTGGTGAGAACCCAACCTGAAATATACAAGCTTAGATACAGGCATCAGCACATAAAAGATAAACCAATACCGATAGATCAGAAATACATGAAACATCAGAATCATTAAGTATCAGCTCGGTGTGTGCAATGTGTTTTCATTCCCTATCGCTTGAACTGGATCAACATTCCATTGTCAGTTTCACTTATGATTTGTATGCAAGGCTATGAATGATTTGTGCAGGATTTGATGCATGATGAAGATACTAGAGATATAACAACCTCGCTTTACAAAGGCTCAAACCTTCTAATATCATGAACAAACATATTAAAATTGTCAAACCCTCTTAGGACCAAATATATGTATACCGAATTAATTTACTAGACCCCAAAGTTGGTTATGTGTCACTACCATCTTGAACCCATGTGCAGGTGTAAGTGAGATCAGAGCTTTGGGGAATTGGATTCCCAACCTAAGCGAGATGGGAATTTTAACCCTATCCTTACTACTCTGATCTGGAATTCATTACCTCATCTTGAACAAAATGATTTAACCTGTTATGGATGAAATTGTCAGGCTAGCCTGTCCGTTTGAGCAATCAGTGGTCTTGCTTTTAGACAAGACATGTTGCCACGCATGAGCATACTTAACCCCATAATCCATGATTTGGCTTCATTCATTCTCTTCTTTTTTTTTTTTTCTTGGACCTTTGGGATGACTACCCATCCTTGCTAGGGACATGTAGTACGATCCCTCCAATCCAATATTAAGATGAAATAGAAAATATTAATTTTATTTTTATTTCTTGGACCTTGGGGATGACTACCCATCCTTTGCTAGAGGACGTATAGTACAATCCCTCCAATCCAATATTAAAATGAAAGATGGAAAATATTAATTTTATTTTTGTTTCTTGGACTTTTGGGATGACTACCCATCCTTTGCGAGAGGACATGTAGTACGATCCTTCCCATCCAAGTTTTATGATAAAATGAAAGATGAAAGCTTTGGGGAATCGGATTCTCAACCTAGGTGAGATGAGAATTATGCCCTATCCTTACTACTCCATGAAGGTCAAATCAGAGCTTTGGGGAATTGGATCCTCAACCTAAGTGAGATGAGGATTTAATCCTATCCTTACTACTCTGATTTTAGGCTTTAAGCATTATGGGAGTGGTGAAAACCACTATTTTAAGGATTATGTTGCATGATAGGACAGACATGAAATATTCTTTCGCCTCACCTTTTCTTCCAAGTATGGTTTTGACCATTTTGCTCAAGATTCTCTTTAATATGCGTAGAACGTGCTTAGTTCAAGATAGTTCGGGCATCGGTTCCCAACCTTAGGATCCTTTTAATATATGTTATGTAATAACCCTAAGAGGATTCAACACCTTCTCAATGATTGCACATGAAATATGACATGTATATGCAATGCGAAATGTGACATGAGATATGAATGCACTGCTTCTTTTGAAATGTGGATGGAGTATTGCCATATAACACTGACTACTTCATGCATCACAAGTTTCAAACGATATTATTAAACTGTTTGTGTTTCTTGTGGAGCTTTCTACAACATAATTCCAATGTTTCATATTTTCCTGATCTTAGGCATGAGTTGACATCTCAAATTTTTATTCATTTTTTATTTTTATTTTTTTATTTTTAGACAAACCAAACATGTCCAGAGGACTAACACACAAAACTTAAAACCAAACCCAAAAAGCAACTTCAAAAACAAACTTGAAAACACAAACCAAAACCCAAAAACCAAAATCTATATACAAATGTACAATATAATACAAGATGATGCAAAGCTTGGACTATCACTTTCCTGGATCCCAAACATGATTAGAACACTTCAACAAAAATATAATGTGATATGCATGCCAAGTGTTGTAGGAATCCAACAAAAACAATATTAGACCACACCATGCACCAACTTTTAACTTCCCTTGCTCACCCCACCAATTAGATTTAATTCCATTAGTACTCTCATAGGTGAGCGTTAAAATACTAAAATGATTAGACAATAAATGATATTCAATTTTATCTTGTCTATTCTTGAAAGTATCCATTTCATAGTTCGATTCATGATTTAGAACTAGGCTCTCTTTATCCAAAATGAGACTTTGTAAGCAAGAGCCTATTTCTAAAAATTTTAAAGCCAAATCATTTTCCAAATTTGTAGGCCAATCAAATTTGTGTAACAGTTTGCAAGCATCTAGGATATTTACCAAATTGAGATCATTAGGAGTTTTTATCCTAGGTTCAAGAATTAATTGTTGATGAATTTGATTTAGCAATTTAAATGCATCAAGCTCCTTTTCATTCATTAAAGTAATGTTATCAAAGGTGTGGTTAGAAATTAATCCTTGTTCTACATTCACCTTCAATGGCATTTCATCATAATGCAGCACTTGTTCTTTCTCCATGATTTGTTTATCAAAGGCACCAAACTTAGGTACCCAATTGAACACGTGTCCATCCCTTTCAAACCATAAGTCTTGTCTATCTAGGGGTGGGTTAACTAACATATTTCCATGATCAATCACTTGGGTTGTTTTGGATAACGTGGGATTTTCAATTGGATCATCAATGATATCAAACCCAAATAATTTAGGTTTTGTAATTTTCTCATTTTGAAATGGCATAATCGTTGTAGCACAAGTAAGTGGATCAAGATTTTCAACTTCTTTTCCTTCAAAGGAATCTAAAGCAAGTGACTCTCTTTCTTGATTCATGATTGTAGAATCCTTATCATGCTCCAAAATTTGATGAGATTCGAATTTCTCTTCCAAAACTTTCTCAAATTGTACAGGATTTATAGTATCCTCATGTGAGGAAGCAATTGAGTTATCCCGCATATTAATTGACACAACAAGTTTGTTAGAAGATTTAGATTGATAATATTCTTCCCATTTCTTCCACGAATCATAGTAATCATCTTCCAAGTTCAAGTTGTGACGTTCAAGTATTTCTTCTTCATCTTCTGATTCATCAACCTGTTTCTCATCCAATTCATCTTCACCTTCCTTAGATGGTCCCGTTATTTCCAAAAGTGGGTTATTTCTTGAATTCAAATTGGTAAAGCTATCATAATCCAAATTTGTAACCCATGATTCAATTTTATCACAATTTGGAAGGTGTGGATCCTCTTGGTCATCACTTTCGAGAGCATCATCCAAAGTGTCTTTCGAGAACAAGTGGTGAAATTCGATTATGTCTTCAACTTCATTTGTTGATTTTATTTCAAATTCATTTTCAGCCACTTGTGATGACTTAGGAGCTTCTACAATGGGATCAATTTTTGAATTCCGTGTCATATAGTTGCTCCAATCCTTTGCAAGTACATCTGCCCAAATCATATCCACATAAGTTTGTTCATCCAAATACTCCTTTTTGGGTAATGATTCTGGATATTTATTTTCCAAAACAAGATGGTGATTATTTGATTCCAACTTCTTGTTACCCATCCATAGAATTTCTTCTCCAAAATCTTCATGCTCTTCAAGACATTTCGAATAGGTATTCACTTCAACGTGAGTCACCTCAAAATTTCTTGTATCATTTGAAGAAGCATAACATGAAATATCATTAAGATCGGCATTATGAATTTTCTTCCTAGGATGATTTGGATGCATACATTGATGTGCTCGTTTTTGCGGTGGAACATGCCTACATACCTTCTTAACCACTTTCTTTTGCTCTTTTACTTTCGATACGAACTCTTTGGGTTGAGTGGTAGAAGTAGTAGGATTAGTTGGATTGATATCCACGGACAATGCTTGAACATTTGTTGCAATGGTTCCATGAGTGACCACATGATTCTCTAACTGAGGCATAGTTGGATGGATGGAAGCACTTGTATAAGCACACGTGGGAGCATAAGTTGGTCTGGTAGGATAAAGTTGATTGTAGGGAAAAACATTTGATATCAAATTTTGTTGTGTCCACACTTGATTTACCATCGAGGTTTGATTGCAAGCCCCTAGTTGTCCTACCATAGTTGATTGTTCCATTCCATAACCTTGTGGCCTCAATTGTTGATCTACAATCATAGCTTCCGTGTAGGCCGATGCAAGATCAGTAACCAAGGGATTCATCCCGACAAATATGGCAAACAATGGATCCAATGCTCGAAAGTATATTTGAAGAGCACCACTTTCCTCAATAGTATAGGGAGAAATTAATCTCGCATAAAGCTTTCGAAACCTCACGTTGAAACTTCTCACTGGCTCATTAGGTTCTCTTTTGCAAGAAGCAAATTGTTGAAATATCGTGAGAGGATCAATGAACAACCTAAATTGATTGATAAATTCATCTTTCAATTGAGTCCAAGATGTAATAGAACCAGTGGGTAAATTGATGTACCAATCATATGCCACCTCATCAAGGGTTCCAGGAAACATTCTACATGCCACATCCTCATGTTCGACATTCCATCTAACTAGGATATCCACATAGGCTTGAATATGCTCCTCGGCTAATGTTGGATCATTGTGTTTAAACTTGGGCAAATGCTTTTCTACGTTCTTGGGTAAATCATGAAAATCTCCACTAATGTTCAAAGGATTAGCATGTATCCCATACCACGTTCCTCGAGCTTGTAGCCATTAATGAAACTCGGAGAATAATTTCAAAACCAATTTGTTAGTCATGAATAAAAGAAGGAACCATGACAAAGCAATATTCTAAAAATGTAAATTAGTTTCGATTCACCGGATCGCATATGCGCAGGTGAAGAGCATACTCCTAGTGTTGTAGGCTTTCGATTCACAAGATCGCATTACACGCAAGTGAAGAGCATAATACCGACAACCAATACATTTTAGACAAAATAATTCCTTACAAGTGAGCATGAAATGACTAGCAAATATCAAACCCGTAACGTGTTAATAATCATGTTAGCATCAACCAAGCAATGTATCCATTAAAATCAAATGAAAGTAATTGCATGGAGACAACCTCGTTAGTCAAGAAATTTTTTTTTTTTTTAAATCCAATCAAGACACATTATTCCTGTATGAACAATCAAAAAACGTTAGAACAATGCATAGCAATTCATGTCCTCCTTTTAACAGTACAATGTTGTATTGTTAAAAGAGGGCTAAAGATAATAACCAATAGGGCATGAAATATTCAAAATTTAAATCCCTATAGCATTTAAATCACACTGAAATAAACCCATTCAGGCCCTCCTTCTAGCGCCAAAATGTTGAGTGGATATTTTGCCCTATAACAAAATGATCACGCAACTAGAGTCTCTGACAGGAAACTCTCTCTTGCAAAGAAATTAGTTATTTCTCCAAGGTTCTTATGAACAAACATTCATATGCATAAATAATAATATTCAATTTAAATGCTTGGAACACCTTAGTGATTGCAAGTAACTCGTAAACAAGGGGCAATGTTGATTTATTTCACCATGAAACTTTAGTGATTGTTCATTGTTTTTTTTTTAGATTTTGATATTTTTTAGATGTTTATAATTTTAACGACTGCAAATTAAAATAAAGTAACAACTTCTGGAAAAGTAAAGTGCAGAAAAATAAAAATAAAATGCCTTCAGTATGATGCTATCCTATTTCGACAAAACCGAAGATATGAGGTTTCCATGCATGCAACCTAACCTATTGGACCTGCAAAACATGCACAATCCTGATAAGCTAAGTGTTGGCTCCTAAGGATTTGAATGAGGTTTTCAGATTTAAGCATTCGCATGCAACAACCAAGAAAAACTTGTATCAACTACATTTACAAGCCTAAAATCTGAAAAGGGAAAATAGACATTTAATCTTGCATGCAGAAAATGACTCCTTCTTTCTTGCCCATAAGATGCAAATTTCTGAAATATTATCTGCATTAAATATTTGTCATTTTACAATAGCAGACATCTGGTTCTCCAAAACCAAAAAAAGTGGAAGAAAAGCACTCCAAAGCAGGCCCAGAATGGCTCATCACCCTCGGCTCTGCAACCCTGCTCCCGACGGTTTTTGACCCCGTGTGCCTATCTTGGCTTCTGCTTTTAAACCTTCTGGTACGGTTCTTTGCTTCACCCTGTGACGCTTCGCTTCATCTCCCAAGTCTCTTCGTTTCATCTTCCCACCTCTTTGCATTATTTCTGGCTTTTGTTTGAGCGTCGAAACGTTTGATCTTCTTTCTAATAATCGTCTCCAGCATTATCGTAACCCTTACACCTTTATGCCACATGTTTAGCGCTTCCCTGCATGTTCCATAATGGTCGGCCATGAAATCGTGACCAAAAATAGCATGTCGCGATATCGCGACGTTTTTATGTATGCAGCCTTGCTCCTCTACCTACTCCGCGAAAATGAGACATGTCGCGATATCGCGACATTTTTCCTCGTCGGCAGCCTTAACTCTTCTTCATCGCATCATGAAAATGAGACATGTCGCGATATCGCGACATTTTTCTTCCACAAATAAAGCAACCTTTAAAAAATGAACATCATATCGTGACATTTTTCTATTTCGGGCTGAGCAGATGCAACCTGTCGTGAAATCGTGACGCTTTCTCATCCTTTGTTCTATCTCGTTGCACTTAGCCACGAAAACGTGACATGTCACGATATCGTGACACCTTTTCCATTCCGTACCATCTCGTTGCTTTCTGTCGCGAAATCATGACGCTTTTCTCTTTTGGGCTGTCTCGCTACTTTCTATCGTGAAATCGTGACGCTTTTCTCTTTCGTACCATCTCGTTGCTTTTCGTCGCGAAATCGTGACGCTTTTCTCTTTCAGACTGCTCTCGCTGTACTTGGCCGCAAAATCGTGACATATTTTCCTTCCGTACCATCTCGCTGCTTGGAGCCGCAAAAACGCGACCTATCGCGATATCGCGACGTTTTTCCTCTACGTTCATTTTGGCTGCTTTAGGTCGCGAAAACGTGACATGTCGCGATATCGCGACAACTTCTGCATTGACTCTTCTCTTGTTGCCTTCGACCGCGATTTCATGACAAGTCGCGATATCGTGACATTTTTCATTTTGTCTTGCACCGCGATTTCACAACACGTCGCGATATCATGACATTTTCTCTTCATGATGCATTCTCTTGCTCTTAGCCACGAAAACGCGACATGTCGCGAAATCATGACAATTTTCCATTTCACTGCACTTCGCTTGTTTTAGCCGCGAAAACGCGACATGTCGCGATATCGCGACAACTTTTCATTTCTAGCCGCGACGGAGCAACATGTCGCGATATCGCGACAACTTTTCATTTCTAGCCGCGACGGAGCAACATGTCGCGATATCGCGACACTTCTTCTCTTTTGTGAAATTTTGCTTTTTTCCTTGATTTTTTTAGCATCTGGGTCACTGCGGTCTTCTTTGAAAACATGCAAAAAAGGTGGGTCCCCAATTTTGGGGTGTGTTGTGGATCAGCCACAACATGACTTTTGGAAAAAGGTTAACATTCTGATTGATGACTTTTATACATTTTGTGGTGCTTACATTTAGGTTGTTTTGCATATTAGATTCATTCATTATATTTTAGCATAAAAGTATAAAAATCAAAATTTGCATCATCATGTCATTAGTACATCATCTACATGCATATATACTACAATTTCTAGGTATACATTCATCATCCATAATTGCATATATAAAGTTCATCCATAAACTAAAAATAAGCAATAAACACGTGATAGGTCGTAATAAAAGTTACAATCATATCATATATATGGTAGAATCTGGTACATCATAATACAAAAATACTCGTAGGTTACAATAGAGTGGGTCCTCAAATCTCACACCCAAAAATAGAACAACCCATGAGTCCAAGTCAAGCGGGGCCTACACCCCCAGAGTCACCATTGTCCTTAACCTCATCTCTACAAGGTTTCCTTGAACCACTGGTTGTTGAAGTCTCTAGCACAACCATAGACCTAGGAGCTCGTACCCTCACAAATGGTTGTGTTGACTCAATATGTTAGCTTCGATGATATCCTCTTGTTGAAGAGCGATCATATGTAGGCAACCACCAAGTAGCCCTACCTGATCCTCCAAATCTTGGATATAGGCTCCATCACATCGATGTCGAGCCTACTAATAACTCAGTAGCATCTATAATTTGCCTACCTCGGTCTATAATCCCATTTCATCCCTTGTAGCTTGGCTACCTATACCTGTCTATCCTTGATCCACGGTTAAAGCCACCACTTGAGTCTATAGAGCATCCTGCTCTACGATCCGATCCACCACATGTTTTCATAGAGCATATCGCTCTACTATCACCCTATCCACCTCCTCTTGAGAGCTATGTAGTTGTGTAGTCAGAAGGTCCTTCTACTTAGAGAAGATCCTCCCCCTCTATCTCTACCTAGCCAACTAGATTTGTAGTACTACAAATATGGTATCCCGCTCTACTAGTTGTACGTGTAGAGATTAAATTTGCTCTCTAAGTTGAGCATCCTCATTCGAGGGATCCTCATCATCCTCACCCTCATCTTGTGGCTCATTCCCTCCCTTTAAGGTTTAACCCCACTTCCTCTTCGTTCAACGATGCACTTGTTACTCATCCTTGGCCTCCATAATACCCTCATTCCCTATTGCTCTAATCATTCCACCCATGGGTCCACCTACCCACCATAATTAATTCACCCACCATGCATATTACTCTATAATTGTACCTACATCATCCACACTTGGATCCACCACTAGTTGATCTCCATCCTCACCCACCACCTCTACTTGAGGTCAAGTCAAGTCTACCTCATCATCCCAACACTGGTAAATGATGGGCTCGCCAGGTGTATCCTAACAAACCTCAAACTATCGATAAACATGAGAGTATTAGAAGTACTCTCGCTCTATGCCATGGCACCCAATCACCCATCATCCGCATCTCACATGCCTCATTTGGTCTGCTACCTTCGTCTATTGTGGGCAATGCCTATAGTATCACCTACCTTGGCCTCAATCCCTCAAAGGACTCCATGTAATGGGTAATCATGCCTTAGTGGGATGACTCTGACCCCGCTCATACTATCGACCCCATTGAGCCGCATAGCCAATATCCCTATCTACCATTTGTGCCCACCTCGACCAAGGAATTCAATTTGGTTTATCCACCCAAATGTTCTCCCACCCCTAGATCTAAAGAAGTAAGCTGCAACCTAATCAGTGCCTACTCCGTTGAAAAATCTCATACAACTCATCATACAAAATAACCAGTAGCATACTCCTCCAGACCATGATCAAAGGGTCCTGAGTGGTGCACTCCACCAAATCTTATGCTAGCTCGATGAGGTTCCATGGGAACCTTACTCCTAAAGAATCCTGTAGTAATATGTTTAACATAAGTGACATCACCACTACATGTCTCCTCATTAGAACATCTGCGTCATACCACGCCTCCACTATCACCTCGTCACTATCCAAGTTGCACCTAACCACCTCCCAATCCTTACCAAATACCCTACGGAGAACTCTGCTCTGCTAGCTAATGTGTGTGGAGGTGATAGAGCATACCTCAATCAAAATGTAAAGAATCTTGTAGACATCCTCCAATGACATTGTCATCTCACCAATCGAAAGATGAAATGTGTTAGTCTGATTATCCTAGTGATCTATCAGGGCCATCAGATGTGCCTGATCCACCGTCACTGCCTCTAGCCTCATCACATGCTTAAGGCCAATGGCATCAATTCATTTCCAATAATCATAAGAGAGACGTCCTTACACACTCTTGAATATCGTGGGAAATCTATGATGAGCCCTAATAAGTTGTACCACATACAAATAAGCTCAATACAAAAAAAACAAAAACAAAACAAAAAGATAAAACAACAAAAAAATCACATGGCAAAATCCACCTCCAATAAGGCCATCTTGGCCCAAGACAATCTCTCCCTAAGGTCATCTTGGATCAAGATGACCTCCGTAATGGTCAAAATTCTGACCGTTGTGATTCAAATGCGGTCATCCCACCCATGGACGACCCCCAACTCCACAAGAGGGACTATCTCACCCCAAAATGACTCCAAATTTAGGGTATATACAATCCAAAATTACATGCCATAAAAAACACAACAAAATCAAGCACACCAAAGCACAATAATAACAACCTACACTACATTTTAGTTCTAGGGTAGGATTCGTTGCCTTAATTTCTTGGTGAGATTTATTTCTTGCTTTAATTAGTGAGGTTTTTTATTTTATTTTGTGACGTAGCAAAGGAGAGAAAATGGTGTTTACCTTTCTCCTTTTGACTACTCCAATCGTAGAGGTCTCGGGTTGGTCCATGGTGGAATCCGATCGACGTTTTGGTAGCACTTCGCTTTGAAAATTACTCTCTTCCTCCCAGCCTTCCTTTTTCCTCTAATTTCCAATAATGCAAATGACATTATGAAAAGTGCTAATTTTAATTTTATATTTTCAAATTTTTACGACCATATTGGGGTTAGACGGTTGTAATTATTGCGACCGTCCCACCAAGAGACGACCGCTAGATTTGCAAAAAAAATAATAAAAAAAGAAAGAACCTACAAAGAAAAGATCCAAAGGACCTTAAACCCTTTGGTCAACATCAAATCAAAAAGCTCCAAAGGCACACAAATTCCTTTGGTCAAAATCAATTCAAAAGGCTCCAAAGGTACCCAAATTTCTTTGGTCAACATCAAAAGGCTCCAAAGGTCCCCAGATTCCTTTGGTCAAAACAATCCAAAAAGCCCTAAAGGCACCTTACCCCATTGGTCACATTTTCAATCAAAAATCCCCAAAGGAACTTAATCCATTTGGTCACATTAATCCAAAAGGCTCCAAAGGCACCTAATACCTTTGGTCACATTCATCCATAAAATTTAAGCGAATCTTGTATCTAGTGATTTAATCTAGTCACCTGGCGGTTGCAACGATTGGTTGTCCATGCAATTCAGTAGGATGAGTAAATTACCATAAGGTCACTCACAAAAAATAAATAATAAAATGGGTCAAAATTAAGGTTGTAATGGGATATTGCACCCTTTTACTTTCACAATGGTCCTAGAAAACCCAAATCAAATCATCTTGTTCAAGCAACTCGTCGCTTTCATCATTTTATTATTTTCTCATCGACTAATCGCTTGGGGGGGTAGTTATATAATTATAAAATTCATAATCAAGTCAATAATCAAACACTTAATCATGAAAATTGCATTCATTCAAGAATCATTGCCAAAGACAATAATGCCCTTCTTACTTGGGGCAGACAACAAGCAAAAATTTCAACCAAACAAATGTTTGACATTCTCGAAGCATAAGGTCTATAGACCCCTAAGTCTTCCCATGACTAAAAAGTATGCCAAGATAAAGTATATCTCAAAGCCATGAACATTTGGCTGAAAGGTTTACTTAAAACCAAGTTCTTCAACTTGTTAGAAGCAATGGTTAAAAAATGCATGCTCTTTGCATGGTTCGAGTATTTAACATTGATTAGATCAATGAACATCATCAACCCTCAATTTGACTTTGGGTCATCTATTTTTGTTTTTCATTGTGCTTTCACACAATGCATCTCAAAAATGATCATCTGTAGACACCTAAAACATGTTATCTAGATGAGACTACCTATATGGACTCCCTGAAGACCATATGACCCACCTTGGGCAGCCCTAGGGCTTAAACAATGGTTTTCACCACTCAAACAAGGAATATTTCCCTTTACAACCATGGTCATCCCTCCAAAGGATGGCCTCCTAAGGTCATCTCACCAAGGGATGGCCCCCAGTCAAGGTCAAACCACCTCAAGATGATTGTGCTATAAGTAAGATTAAAAATGAGCAAAATATAACTAGCAGTCGAAACTACCAGTTAACCCCGTGCATGAATTTGCATCGCAATTTAGCACGTGCATGAGTCCAAATTAGAATAATTGCATGACAAAATCAGTTTGTATTAAGATTTCATAGATAGGCATTCAGTTTTCTAAATACGAACCACCTCTTCGCTTTTTCATGCACAAGATGATGCTATTATTAGATTCCTTTCGAAGAATCTATATAATAGCAACCACCCCTCATTCAAAATATCATGGAGTTGTCATGTTTTCGAGTAACAAAGTGCTTCTAGATTTTCACCACAAGCTTTTGCATCCGAAGGGTTCACGATTTCAAATCTTCAAACCTTCTCGTTGTTGGAGGTTATGACACCGAATCATTTCAAATATTGAAGCTACATTTTTATTTTCCTCATGATCTAATATTCTTGTTTCTATTGCTGATAGAACCCACCAAGCCACTTTCACAAAGCACACCAATCCAACAACATCCCAAATCAAACCCTAAGTCGCCCTTGCATCAGCCTCGAGAAAAGGAATTACAGGTTAGCGATTGTCTCGCTCAGAGATGACCCGTAGGTATGACCATCCCGCATAAAGATGACCTCTAGGGCATATATCTGTTTTCTTTATTTCTTATTTTAATAAATTTTAGCAACTTTCTTATTTATAGTTTAGCATAGTTAGACTTTATTTTATGCATGCATCTATCATATTTTAGTTTTTTTATCGCTTTCAATATCATTACATCGAGCCCTATCTTGAAGGGCTCCGCATATGCTACTAATCGCTTTGCTTTCCTTATGTGCAGATTACAAGTTTTACGAGGAAGGAAAATCGTAAGAACTTGATATTATCAACCCTTGCGACGGTCATAAAAAACCCACTCCAAGATAGTTTGTGGGTGTGAAGAAGGTCCTGCGCATTACATCCAAAATATTCTTATTGTAAATCATTGTATCAAACTGGGTAGCATCCCTTAGAGGGATCATATTGTAACTGATTGAGAAAATGAATTTGTTATTCATAAAAATGACACCTTTATTCTATATTCTACTTTGTCATTATGGTTACATGATTGCTATCTCGTATTTTGTTTGCTTGGATGTATGGTCTTTTTTTGCAGTTCACATTCAATTGTGAACTTGATGGATAAGATCTTAGTTTAACTTTTATATAGATGATCCCTTCATCATAAGGGGCTCGATGTCTTTGATTCAAGAGAATAGATTATGAATTCATAATATTGAAGTGTTTGATCTAACCTATGTACTTTGAATAGAATCAAAAGGACAACCAACGACTTTTTATTATTAGGATCACAACCATAGAAGTTTGTGTTCACATGCTAAAGTACACTAGAGTTGGAGGGGGGAGTGGTTCAACAATAGCTATTATGACCATAGTCATGTTGAAGGAATGTCTTCACCATATGCTAGCACTTCATGGAGAAGGGAAGCGCCCCTTAAGGGGAGATTGCCAATAAAGGTCTCTCTCCCTATCCCCCATTTAGCTTAAGGAAATATATTTATGTTGTGATTTAATATTTGCTTGAGGCCACTACCAACCTTTTTATAATGTAATAATTTATATATTCTTATGGGCCCTTTCAACTTTCTAAATGTAAGATTAATGTAATATTTTATTATTAAACCTTAAGGTCAATTATTTAAACTTGATACAAGATCACTTGTAATTTGAGCATTTAAAAATTATGAGATCATTCATTTGGTTATATGTGTGATTCTAATTCTTTCATGTCAATAATAATCATTCGTGTCTATGGACACCTTCCATTCTGACTACTTTATATGCTTTTATGCTAAATTTTTTCTTTTTGGGTAATGAGTTGATTTTATTCATTTTTGGAAAGCAATGCTAAATCTAACAAAGAATACCAAACTTATGCTTTATAATAAGCACTATGTTTGGGTGAAGGCTTTTGGGTCTAAATAAAGTGAGCATCTTCTTTTTACAAGTTGATTTTATATCCTCCTCCCTATATTTTTCTTTTGGTTTTTACAGTATTGCTAGATAAATATACAAACATTATCTTAAATAGAATACCATGGATAGGAATAAGTCATGATAGATTTGATTTTTTCATAATGTCCCAATGAAAAAACACGAGGTCTATTAAACCCAAATCTTGGTATTGTGACTTAATATGAGTAAATAACCCTACATAAGTCGTATTGAGGGCTTGTACATCTAATATTGCTAGTTTATTGATAAAAAACTATTGTAAGTGTCATGGCTAATAGACCATTCAAGTCTATAGGTTGGAATTTGTACAAGATTATTATTCACTCATTTCCACACACCCTCACTCATAGATTGATATATATTAGCATAAATAGAATTGTACATATTGGAATATGTCACAATAGACTTGCATCTATCATAAAGTCTTGAGAGGAAGACAAGAGAGCTACTACAATTCACTCACAAGAATGCAACTTGATGCTAATAAGAGTGAAGAGACCCACACAAATAAAGCTAAAGGCTTGGATCTCTAAGTATGAACTACTCCATTCAAAAAGATATGTTTTAGGTAAAGAAATTTTGCTAATAACATTGAATGCTTTTTAGATTAGAAAGTCAAATGTACTATAACATTTTTCAAAAGGAGTACAAATATTTGAAACACACTCCCTAAGAGATGAAGTGAACATCCAATAATGATGTTACTAATTCCCTTATTTATTCAAAATAAATAAATAATAATAATCATCATTATTTTGTGATATTAAAATTTCTTTAACAATGTTTATAAATAATAATAATAATCTATGTGATATTAAAATTTCTTTAACAATATTTATGCTTATCTCCCTTGCTTGCTAGCTCTTATTTATTTTATATTAACATCATCAAGTGCTTGGAGAGATTAAGAAAGTTATTGGAAATCAGAGTAATAGAGGTATAAAGAGGATAAAGTCGGGGGAATCTATGAACTCGTTATAAGTCAAGCCTTAGGAAATGACAATGCCCCTAAAGGTACTCAAAACAGCATTTAAAGTAAACGAAGATAAAAAGAGGTTCACGAGGAGTCCATGCGCTGTTGTGGAATATTATTCGTGTTAAATCGGATAAAAAACAAAAGCTTGCCTTGCTTTACCATACGTCAATTCTCGGTTGCTGGCGGAAAAAGACCACGTAGACCCCTCACGCATTCTTTTGCGAAACTTTTTTTTAAAGTTTAAGAAGTTTTTTTTATAAAAAGTATTAAACTAAGTGGCAAAAGAGTCCAAAAGTTACAAGTGGCTAATTTTCTAGATGTCCAATAAAAGTATAAATAATTTAATTCCAATAAAGATTGGAAATTCAATATAGTATAGATTGTTAACCATCCAGTACCATAAAATTTAAAAAAATTGTAATTTTTTTTTTAATTTTGTTTATATTATGTTTAAATTTTTTTTAAAATAATATTTTGATTTAAACTTTGTAAAATAAAATTGATGAAAAATATAATAAGTTATCTTAAATGGTTTGGAAGTTAAATTCAAAAGGTTTAGAATTGAGTAAAATAATAGATTGTTTATTTTGGTTATATATATATATATATTTTTTTGTTTTTGGTAAAATTGAAGAAAATGTTTATGTCAATGAAATTATCAAAGGTCAATTTTCTTGAGAGGTATATTTTTTTGGAAAGAAAATTAATAATTTTGTCTTTTGAGAGTTTTAGGTAAAAATAATAACAATTTATAAGGTTGGGGTATTATGTTTGAATTTTGTAGAAACTATGATTTATGAGGTTGGGGTATTATGTTTGAATTTTGTAGAAACTATGAGAAGAAACTTGTAAGTGTTATTTGAAGAAATTTGTATTGATAGAATTGATTCTCTTATTAGTATAGAAAGGAAAGTTGAGTCTTTTTTAATCATGAAAAGTATTAAAATATATAGAGAACACTTTTAGAATCTTCTTGTGAAGTATATTAAAAGAGATAATAATCAATTTAAAGAACTTTGAGTTGAGGTTGCTCTTTAAAAATGAAGTATACAAAAAAAATATAATAAATTAGACCTCAAATAAGCATTAAATTTAAGATTTTTTTATGCCCTCTTGCATGCATATAAATATAATGTTTAAAATTATGGATTTTAGTCTTATTGTTCAAAGTTGTTGATGACTTTCTCTAGGTAAAGGTCAAGGTAGAAGTTGATATTTATAGAGAGGTCAAGGTAGATGACTTTCATTAAAAATCTTAATTTTTTTAATGATATTATTAAATATTATTATATACAAGTAAATTTTTATTTTTTAAGTATGATATCTTTCTATTACTAAAATTATGTTAAATATAAAATTAATTCCTGGACATAAACCTATACCAAGGGGATCTTTGAAGTTCATCGACCTTGGGGTGGTTGATAGTGTTTGAAAGTTAATTAAAAATATTCTATTTTTCTTTCTTATTAACTAATGTTTAATTTTTTTTTGTTATAATATTATTGTACTTTAGTTTATTACTAACCCATGAGCAAAGGTATTGAGCTATGTCCTAAACATCCAAAGCATCTTAATCTTTGACCTAAAATTAAAATATAATATTTTAATGATATATTTAATATTATTTAACATAATCATGTATATATAAAGGGAAATAGGGAAGACAAAAAAAACAGTAAAATAGTTTTTAATGTCCACTAGACCATATAGATCATATGAGACAATCCTAGTGTGTGTATATATATACATCCAACCAAAACTTGTACACTCTACTCTCCATTGGATTTTAACCTTAGATCTTCTTTCTAAAGTTCTAAAGCCTTACCATTAAACCTATTTGAGAGAGACCATGGCATTTTTTTTTGAAGACTTGGTTACAATCACACTATTTTTAGTAACTCTCAAACACAGGGTTCAAACCATAGGGGTTGCTCTCACTAAACCTATTCCACCTCGTTGTTGTTGACCCAACACGAAGGGGGGACACCAGTTGCTTAAGACTCATACTATGATCATCGATATGGCATAGACTTAGAGGATTCAAATCAAACTACTACCTTTGCAAACAAACTGCCCCCAAGGTTTAAATGGGAGTGTCTTCTTGGTAAGTGCTTGGTCAAACAAGCAACTGCCAATCCACCTAACCCTTAGGGGCTTAAAACTTTTAAGTTAAAAAAAAACCTCAAAAACAACTCTTAGGTGGCCGACATTGTCATCCCATCAAGGTATACCACTATCTAGAAGGAAGCCACAAGAGGTTTTTTTGTGTCCCCCTTCATACCTTATCCTAACTATTTAGAGGGAAGCCCTTATCTTATCCTAACTTACCTTTGCCTTGTAAATGAGTATTTTGAACTAATATGAACCTTCAAAGTTATAAAACTCAATCATAAAGTCTTGATATGGTTGGGATCAAATGACCCCACACATACAAGTGGTTATGAGGCTCAAACCCAACTCCTCATCTTAATAAATGCTCCAACTTACCACTCAACCTGACATACAAGTACATATATTTACACCATAATTTAAAGTTGGTTGGAATGATATATATATATATATATATATATATATATATATATATATATATATATATATATATATATAAAATTATGAATTAATTCAAAAATATGGTTTAAAGTTAAAAATAACATAGGTACTTAATTAAATATCATCAAATTTAATTTATAATAATTTTTAATGTTTAACAATTATTTTTATTTCCATTTTTCTATCTAAACAAAACAAAACATACAAATAGTTTTACAAATAAATAAACACATGGAAAAAAATTCATTATCATAAAAATACTATCAACAATCCCATAACTATATAACTACAATGCTAAACAATGTGATTGTTAGATTAAAAAATATTAAGATTATTTTAGTCCTCTTTTTCTTCTTAGTTTAAAAGTATTAAATACAAAAAAATTAAATCATACAAATAAAAAAAAAATAATAATAAAATTTAAAATTTATAATAATGGGTTTTGGCTTTTCTTCATAAGATTCAAAGTTTACACTATAACATGAGTAAGTATGTGAAAAAATAAGTATATTAATTAAAAAAAAATTATAATAATATTTTATTAAAATTTAATATTAAATAAAAAATTTTAAAAAATATTTTTGTTTTAAATTTTAAAATCTAAAAACTAAGAACTTGCTATACTATTTCGCTGTAAAATTTGATGTATTCAATAAATTTTATTCTGATATTTTAATTCTTTAGATTTAAATGTTTTAAATTTAAAAGATTGAATTTTTATTATTTTTAATTTTATAATCATTTATAGTCATTTAAAAAGTAGTCATTAGATTTTTTCCCTAAATTTAATAACAATTATATCGTTTCATTTTCACCAGTTTTCATAACAATTATTAATATATTTTTTGATTTAAAAAAAACATAATTAATATATTTTAAATAAAATAAAAATTTATAATTTAACATTTAAACATAACATTAAAGGAATTGGCATCTAAATAAATAAATTAGGAAAATAAATTCGATATAACGTTGTAAGAACGAAACGCACATTTAAAGAAGAAATAAATCGTCCGAAAAGTACTTAAAAAAAAAAAAATTTCTCTAGCCATTGCAAAGTTAATACTGTCATTAAATCCCCATCCGAAAAACTTCCAAATTACACTCGACCACGCTTTTCTCTGCGGCAGCCCACGCGTTCGAGGCCCAAGGATTACAATAAATAATATATTAATGAGGTTGGCTCCCCAATTTTTAAATATAAACGGTGCATTAAATAGTCTCTGAGTCGGTCCCTTTCCATTCCGCTCGCGGCTCAACTTTCAACGGCATCAAAATTGCCCCAGTAAATACGTAATTGCCAGCGTTTTACGACGGTGAATTTTCAACGAATGGCAGAACTCTTCACCAAAATTTAGGGACGCACAAACTACTAAAAAAACAATTTTTAGGGTTGCGCTTTCGTTCCTCGCGAGGGTTTGGCGTTGGCGATGGAAGTCGATGCCGTAATTCGCTGCACTGTTTTCTCTGAGCAAATGAAAATAATTTATGGCGTTCGTTGCGGTTGGGCGCTGATAGCCTTACCTATCGTTGCCTCAACCTTGGGCATATAAATTAGGCTACTATTTCTTTACTTAATCTTCTTTCTCTCTGTGTAAAAGAATTTAATCGAATTGCACTCCCGAGAGCTTTTCTGTCCGCCTCGGAATTCGAATGTCACGGCGTTATATTCAACCGGGGTTTTACTTATGTCGGTCTGCCGTAATCTGTTCTACGTCTCGGGTTCAATTCCCAGTAGTCCTAGTCTTCCTACCAAGACTCCTTCTCTCCTTCCTGTTCACACTTGTGGGATTTGTCGTAGGTTTGCGTTTACGTTTTCTGTGGTTATCCAAAGTGGAACGTCGTCTCTTTAATTAAATGCGCCACGTCTCGGCAGGGAGAGGGGAAGGGAAAAGGAAAAGGGAGAAATTGCCAGGGGGAAGGCCGAAGATGGGTTTGCTGGTTTGACGCAGAGAGTTTCGGGAGACTTAATTTGGGCGGGCGCGGTGGGTTGCTTGGATTTGGGAGAGGCGGGTGGGGGGCGTATTTATGGAATGGCTATGATGTTTGGATACCAAATGGAACTTGTTCTAGTTTTTTTTTTTTGGGGGGGGATGAGGGGTCATCATCGCCTCTCTTGAATCCGTCCGTTTCGTTTTTATGGCGAATTTAATCTTGTCTAGACCGCCCCGGTGCAGGACTGCCTTGGTGTTTGTAGGGCGATAATGGACTAGGTTTATGAAATATAAGGGCTTGGGGAAAGCTGTTAATGGAAGAAAAAGTTTTGTAGGGAGGGATAGATGGCAATGGAGCAGGGAGTGAGAGAGTTGGCGTGAGGAATGGAGGTTTCTGGAGGAGGATCCGGTGAAGATCAGGATGGCGGCGACCAGTTGCAGCAGCCGCGCAAGAAGCGGTACCACAGGCACACCGCACGTCAAATCCAGGAATTGGAAGCGTAAGGCTTCCAGGCTGCCATTAGTACAAACAATTGTTTTAGGATTCTAGATTGAGATTGAGATTGAGATTGAGATTGATTGTTGGTTAGTAGGATCTTAAAATTTTATGTGGACTGTGTTATTTTTTTTGTTTAGGATGTTCAAGGAGTGCCCGCATCCCGATGAGAAGCAAAGGCTGCAGCTCAGCAAGGATCTGGGGCTGGAGCCGAGGCAAGTTAAGTTTTGGTTTCAGAATCGGCGAACGCAGATGAAGGTGGGGAGAGGGGAGAGCCATGCCTGATTTTTATCCGTAAATTAAATTTCAGCTGATTTTGTGCGGTGATTTGACTCGCGCGACCACTGTTTGCAGGCCCAGCACGAGCGCGCGGATAACAGTGTTCTTCGCTCAGAGAACGAGAAGATCAGGTGCGAGAACATCGCAATTAGAGAGGCGCTCAAGAATGTGATTTGCCCAAACTGCGGAGGGCCCTCAGGCGAGATGTCTTTCGAGGGGCAGCAACAACTCCGCATGGAGAATGCTCGTCTGCGAGAAGAGGTATAGCAAACAATTTATACCCAGGTCTGCTAAAAAAAAAATGAGTTGTTTTGTTTTATTTTAGTGTGTTATGAATTTTATTATGTGTTTCAGCTTGATCGACTGTCCAGCATTGCTGCGAAGTATGTTGGGAGGCCGATTCCGCCGCTGAGTCCGTTGCACCCAATTCCGATGCCGTCGGTCGACCTGGCCGTGGGAGGCTACGGAATGCAAAATGCTGGGCCTTCTTCGAGCGAAATGATGGCGGGGGCGGGGCACTCGTTGTCTGAAATGGCGTCGTTGCAGACCGGGTCGGTGTCAGAGATGGAGAAATCTCTGATGGTGGAGCTTGCTGTGAATGCAATGGAGGAGCTTGTTCGCCTGGCGCAGACCCACGAGCCCCTGTGGGTGAAAAATGTCAACGAGAACAAAGAGGTTCTAAGTTTGGAAGCCTACGGAAAGCTATTTCCGAGAGCCGCGGAGCCCAAGGCCTACCATGTCAGAAAGGAGGTCAGCCGGGATTCCGGCTTGGTCATCATAAATGGAAATGCCTTGGTCGATATCTTCATGGATGTGGTAAATAAATACATACTCCATAAACTCTCTTCCTAAAGAACATAGATGAACATTTATATCAATTCTCTTCCTCATTCAATGATGGTTTTCTTGCAGAATAAGTGGGCCGAAATGTTTTCGACCATAGTTTCCAAGGCCAAAACGTTGGAGGTTCTCTCCTCGGGAATGCCCGGGAACAGGCATGGCTCGTTGCAGCTGGTATGCATATGCATCACAACCCAATACAATACAATACAATACAGAATACTGTTAAATTAGAAATGGCTGCAAATTCTGTCTAATGTCTGTGTTGTTGCAGATGTATGCCGAACTGCAGATTCTCTCTCCGCTGGTTTCGACTCGGGAGATTTATTTCCTCCGTTATTGCCAACATCATGCGGAAGGGCTATGGGCGGTCGTGGATGTTTCCGTCGATACCTTAAAAGAGTTGAATATCAATATCAATCAACAGTCGTCATCTCTGCTACGCTGCCGCAAGTTTCCTTCTGGCTGTGTAATTCAAGATATGCCCAATGGGTACTCTAAGGTGACATTGAAAACATTGGCATAGACATAAATTAACTAAGTTGGTACTAAAATTTTTCGTTAGTCTATTTGGGGGGTTATAAATAAATTATTGAGTTATGGTTAATGCAGGTGACATGGGTGGAGCATGTAGAGCCGGAGGATCGAGGGGTTCACCGCATGTACAGGCAACTGGTGCACAGCGGGATGGCATTCGGAGCGCAGCGCTGGTTGGCGATGCTTCAGAGGATGTGCGAGAGGCTGGCAAGTCTGTTGGTTAACAATATTTCTGCAAGAGAACTGGGAGGTATCATCACACATCACATTTACATATCTCGTTGTTAGTTTTAAGATATTGCACTTTTTTCTGATGGCAGAAGTGTAGTTGGGCAATAATGGTGTTGTTATACGTGGTGGGTGATTGGGCAGTAATTCCGTCCCCGGAAGGGCGGCGGAGCATGATGAAGCTGGCGCAGCGGATGATGAGCAGCTTCTGCGCCAACGTTAGCGCCTCCACCAGCCACAGGTGGACCACGCTCTCCGGATCCAGCGAGGACGGTGTTCGTGTCGCCACCAGGAAGAGCACCGATCCCGGCCAACCCAACGGAGTTGTTCTCTGCGCTGCTACTTCTCTTTGGCTCCCTGTGCCTCCCCATCGTGTCTTCGATTTCTTCAGAGACGAGCAAATGAGAGCCGAGGTATATATAACACTCTTTTTTTTTTTTTTCTTTTTTCTCTTTTGGGAAATTCTTGTAAGCTAGTGGAGTACGATTTCGATTGTTAAGTTGAGGGATGGTATGGTGTGCATGCAGTGGGATGTACTTTCAAGCGGGAACCTCGTCCAGGAGGTTGCGCACATTGCCAACGGGTCGCATCCTGGAAACTGTATATCTCTACTTCGGGTGAGTCTGAACTTGTTTTTTCATGCTTCGTCTTCTTTTCTGAGCAAATACGAGAAAACGCAGAGACAATGAAATGAAATCTAAAAAAAAAAAACTTGATATATTTGATGCATAGTATCGTCGATTCTGGAGTAGATGACAGTAAATGACTGTAGAAAATTTCTTGTTTCTTGTGTTGTACATCTTCCCACGAGATTAAGACGGATATGCACTACGTAAATAGAATAATTCTGATAGCAAGACCCAATGCCTGCGTACTATCAATCCATTAGGATATAGAAGGGCCCACAACTTTTCCATTTTAATGGTGAAGGCCATATATAACCTTGTTCTTTTTCATCGGAAGTTTTATCATATGATGTTTATTTTTGGAAGCGGTTTATTTTTTAGCGCTGTATTTTCTATTTTTGAGGGAGTTTATACCGTGACTACCAATATTTCTTTGGTTTTAAACGGCAGATTGTATTTTGGGTCATGTTCTTAACAATAAGTCAGTTCCATAGGCATTTGAATTTTTATGATGTGATGAATTCAGTTCCATGGGCATTTGAATTTTTATGATGTGATGAATTTAGTTCCATAGGCATTTGAATTTTTATGATGTGATGAATGCAGTTTCATAGGCATTTGAATTTTTATGATGTGGTGTGTTCTTCATAACGTAGTATATCAAATAATGGAAAGATTTTTAATTGAAATTTCGTTGATTTTAAACACTAGTAAAAATTTGTAAAGAGTTATTAAGATGCATTTCAAGTAAGTGGAATCATAGATTATGATTTCGTTGATTTTAGTGATGAGACGTATTACTGAAATTGCATTGTTTAGTAACCTTACAAGATATATGAGAGCTGAGCTTTTCCGATGTTTGATAAAATACAATGGTGTAACTAATATGGATACAATGGTGATTTATGGGAAATTGTTGTCAGGCATGCAATGCGAGCCAGAACAACATGCTGATCCTGCAAGAAAGTTGCACGGATGCCTCAGGCTCGCTGGTGGTTTATGCACCGGTAGACGTGTCTGCAATCAACATGGCAATGAGCGGAGAAGACCCATCTTATATAGCCCTTCTTCCTTCGGGATTCGCCATCGTTCCAGACGGTTCAGAGAACAAGGGAGCGTTGTTGCAGGCGTCCACAAGCGATCTCAGCAGTGGGGGCTTTGATATAAGCGGCCGCAGCAATGGCAACCCTGGAGGGTCGTTGATCACGGTAGCGTTTCAAATCTTGGTGAGTAACTTACCATCTGCAAAGCTCAACCTGGAGTCGATCACAACTGTAAATAACCTCATATGCAACACGGTGCAGCAAATCAAAACCGCGTTGCATTGCGCTGATGCCTGATAATTAATTATTATTCCCATGACTGTACAATTTCCACATATTCCTCGGAGGAGGAAAGAGGAATCAATCAACACGTTATAACATTGCGTTGCTCCCATTGAGCTCAATGTTGATTCCATTTCCTCCCTCATATAAAAAAGGACAACGAGTGTCGTATTGGATGGTAAGGAGGTGTGCCATTCATTCGTAGAAGAGAGAGAGAGAGAGAGAGAAGTGGCTATTTTTGAAGGAAGGGGGTAGTCAAGAACGCACCACAGGTTCCATCCTTGCTGTGTGGTAAAGCTGTCGAGATTTTCCTTTTATATTATCATGCACAACACACCGGAGACCAAATTTCCGGGGAAAATTCCTTACATGCATGTGCTTCACCACTCAGCAAGGGTGATGGTTCGGGCATTGACTTCCTGTCCAGAATGTCAGAGAAAATTTGGCAAATTGAAATGAGAATTCAGCGGTATGATTTGACTATTGAGCTCTCTTTTTCTTTGCTCCGCAGCTAAATACAACATTCGTAGCTAGCTAGCTAGTATATTTTAAACGAGTTCTACAGATTAATGGCACTATGGCGCCCCCCTCAGTTTTTTTCCCCCTTTTTATTTTCTGTAATTATTTTGTTCTTACCAGAGGCAAGATCTAAGAAAATGCATATGTAGTAAGCAAGCATCCGGCAAGGAAGAACAGCAGTAATTCGTTTTGCATATATTAGTCCATACTGCACAGCATAATCTTTAAAGCACTCAGATTCTCTCTTTTTTTTTTTTTTTTTTTTCAGTTAATGCATGGTTCGAACAGGAATTTTATTGACGTTTATATATGTTTTAGATTTTGGTAGACACTATGCTACACGGATTAATGAGGGCCTTGCTACCCAATAAAGTAAATAGTTCTTGTTCTATTATTGTATGAATGCAAAATATCAAGAAGGGAAACAAGTTTTTCCATTTCACAGTTAATGCAACATTAGAATTCATGCATGGATTTGAGCAGCGGAATGAACGCTTAGTTCGCGGAATTTTTGCCTGGCGTTATATTAGGCGATCATATTTTATTGCTTCTTATATTAGGAGACCCTAGTAGGGAGGCAGCCAGCATTAGCCAGTCCTTGAACAAAATCTTGAAACCATTTTGATATTACAGTTCCTTGAAATTAATCAGTTGAAAATATCTCATTTCAATTTCTATTGTAGACAAAGTGTAGGAATTGCAATATTTTATCTTGTAAGATTTTTTTTTAATATGTTTTGAAGAATGAATGATTAAGCCCAGTAATGTTTTATTTTTATTTTAAAATTTTTAACATAGTTGGTCCGTTTTTTCTTTCCCTCGATTCATTCAATCGGTAATTTTATATATTAGGAATCCGTGAGATTTAATGTACAAATGTGGGATGAAATATATGGTAGAAATGTTCTTGTAAAACCCAGCGCCATTCTATTTTAAATTCACTTTCTAACATGCTTAATCCATGATTTCTAAAGCGTTGGTTGGTCGGCATATAATAGCTGCTGGTTGTGACCAATAAGTTGGTTATATCTTAAATACCATTCTCCTAGCGAGTGTAGAATTTATAGCGGATTTACAGAACTTTGATCTCTAATATAACCTTTATTTGTATAGTAACAAATGACTGGAAGGGAAATCAGGTGCAATTTTCTACTCGAAGTATGAGAATCGACTTCTGGTAGCCACTTCAAGAACTAGAAGACTATTAGAAATTTTTATTCGGATTATTCAAGGAATGAAGCCAGAGAAGGGCTGTATTTAACAGTTATTCATTTTTCAAAATACCATATTCCATTAAAAAAAAAAACGAGGGTTGCATTAGGGATTATTATCTTACATATTAAAGACATTAAAGACGAGTAAAAAGACGCATCTAAGACGAGACTTCTAAGACAATCAGAGAAGCATTGTATTCATATAATTTGCATTCTGATGGTTAATTTTGTTTTATACACAGAATTTCCTATATTCTTAGGAAAGATTGTATTTATGATTTTAGAATTTCACGGTCTGATTGGTTGTATACAAATGGATGCATTTCAGTACTTGCGTTTTCAAGCTCCCAACCTCAGCATTATCATTGTGTTTTGAATTATTGAGGGAATATAAAACTAAGCACATACCGTACAAAATTACAGCTAAGCTGGAGGGGGTGGTTCATATTTGAATGAGCAAAACGTGTGAAGGGATGTGAAAACATTGCAACAAAGAGCGAGTCGGCCATAAACCATAAATGCTTGGGCTAGACTAATAATCACACAATCAAATCAATGGCATGTAATTCTACATTTGTATAAAGATGTACGTATCAGTATTATTGTAATTGAAATCTAGGGATTAGAATTCAATTCTTTATTATGAAAATAAAGAAGATGAATTCATTTGAAGTTTTCAGATTCTTAAATAAATAAATAAATAAATAATTCTGGCAGGTTGTACAACGGGAAATGAGTAGGTGGTAGTCAGTCAATTTGAATTTTATTCTGAACTGTAGATCAAGCGGTAGTTATCAAATTTGATAATTATTAGCAAAAAAAAAAAAAAAGAACTCGGACTTTGAATTTTATTATTATGAAGGAATTTTTTGAATTGCGCTATGGAAGGTGGAAAAAATCTAGTAGGGTTGTTGGGAATTTTTGGAGCAAGCTGTATTGTCAGGGTGTTGGAAATGGCAGCGGAGAAGTTGCAGGATTAATTTGAACTTAAATATAAGTTGCTTTACGGAAAGGGTGGAAAAAATTCATTAGGGCCAATGGGAATTCTTGGATCAAGCTGGAAGGACAGTAGGTGGTAAAAATATAGTTAGAAAATTGAGAATTGAAAATAGTAGATTAATTTGAAATTATTAAAAAATAAATAAAAATATACATATGTACTGTTAAGGTGCAGTGGTAGAAATATAGTTAGAAAACTGAGAATTGGAAGTAGTAGAATAATTTGAAATTATTAAATAATTAATAAAAATATACATATGTACTGTTCAGGTGGAGATTGTACGGGTCCATTTGTATAATTATAATTTTGTTTGAATACTGTGGATATTGTACCGGTGCATTTGTATTAAAATCTTGCAAGGAATTAAAGACGTATCAATTCAACTATTCAAATTAGATTTATTTTGACATATTTTTTATCTTTGATGTCTATGAATTCTTCTTTATATTATCTTTTTAAAGCGATGCAAACCTTAATTTAGGTTATTCATGGATGTATATAATGTATATAAATTGTTATACTTCAGTTATATTGTCTTTTGTAGTGTTATTTTAGCTATTGAAATTAAACCCAATGAAGAACTTGGAACATTTAGGAGTTTGGTTGTCATTTTTTAGTCATGCGTTTATTTCAATTTCCTATCACATTGCTTTAAATGTTCAAATGATATAAAAGGTAACATTCAATTTTGATGGAGATGAGTTAAAATTTAAAGACATGTTTAAAGGGATTACACCTAATATTGGTATTAGGTGTCTCTTTATAGGAATGGGGAATAGATGTCACACTTCTTTTGAGCATAAGGATGTTAATGACTATACATTTGAAAAAAGTGTGAAATTGCAATTTGCTACGATGATTTATCAACTTTTAGAAGTGGTGCTTAGATATGAAATTGTGTTTATAAATATTTGTTGCATGTATTTCAAATTAAGTTCACATACAAAACAGTATATATTTTCTAATATTAAATATTGATAATTTAATAGAGTTGATATATGATCTTAGTTATATTTAAGAGATTTTCTAATAATCATTGTTGACACTTTAAATAAAATAATATATAATAATTTTTGTTATATGTTTTTTAATAATCAATGCTGGTATTACAAATATTGTTCACATATAAAAAGTTTATTATATTTAAGAGGAAAAGTTTATTATATTTAAGAGGATTTTTTTTTTTGTTTGACTATTATAGTAGAAATTACATAGGAAAATTAGGGTTTCCTATGTAATTTCGTTCTTGCCTCTGCAAGGTTTGTTGAATCTTAATAAAACTTAAAACAATGCCCTTCTAAAAACATATATCTTGTGCAAAAAAAATTATTTTTTGAAGAGTCCATGGTATCATCCCTAAAACATCGTTAAACCATCATGAAATTATCCGAAGACAATATATCTATAACCATGAATTTTTAGGATAATGTTTAACCTTATTTGTGGTCTATGGTTTCCAGGATGAAGGCATTATATAGATATCGTTTTTTTACATGTGTACATATAAATAAACTAGTTAGTGGAGTATATTAACATTTGACATGAAGGAGTGGTGTAGTCAAGCACTCATATTATTTTTAGTTTGTTTTATTCAATTCAATTTTCTTTAATGACATATAATATTCTAATAGCTAAATAATGTTTACAAAAATATTAATATTTTTTGAAATGTAGATTATGAAGGCATTAATAGATATGTTGTTTGTTTAATGTTTTAATAATTTCAAGTTGAAAATTGAAATATTTTAAAAATTATTTTATAAAAGGAAAAAATAATAATAAGTGTGTTTGTTTTGGTGATTTATTTTTTTGTTTTTATTTTTTATTTTTGGGATTATCAAAGTATAGATAACAATAATTTTTATTTATAAAAATATTTTAGAATCTTTGGCCTTGAGTTTAATTTGATACTAGCATTTGTCACATGATCCAATATGATGAGTTGGAAAAATCATTTTATGTACAAAATAAATGAAAAGTAAATTTAATTAGATAAGTATGTTATCTTATATAAAAACCTTAAATTTTTTGAGATAAGTTCCTAAAAGTATTATACAAACATAACAGTAATAACATCATAACTCTTTACTAATCATTTATTGGAATATTATAAGTTCTATTTATTGCATGTAATATGTGTGTTTTGATAATTATATCATCACAAAATAGTTGCTATAGAAATTTTTACTTGTCATGGTATTCTAATGCAACATATAACTTTAATATAAAAATAAATCTTAAAGTGTTAATACATTGTCTTAAGCACATCATAATAAATAATTATATTATATGGATAAGAACACTTCAAGACATCCTTGATATGTTTTACAAAAACTTATTGGTTTGAAGTGTTATTTTTTTAGGTTATTATGATCAAGTGAAAATGTAAAAGTTGTGATGAAAAGATTAAGTGAAGCAAAATCCATAGGGTGATATAGGAATGTTTTGATTGATAACAAATTAGTTGTAAAATTATAAGAGGAAGCAAATATTAGAACACAATTGTCATTAGAGAAAAAATACATTTACATGAGATGTATCTTTTTGGTCACATGATCAAGTGCATTGCCTCATAGCATCAAATCATGGTGCTATCACTATAACCCCTATCTCGTCTTCGTCAAATCATGGTGCTATCATTATAACCCCTATCTCACCTTCGTAAACACAACCTGGAGTGAGGGAGACCCCTGGCCATTATCAAGTTGGTGCACACTCAATGAACTTAGGTCAGACTACTACCTTTGTCTCGATTGGTGATGCGCCCTAGGTTTGAACCTAAATCTCCTCTTGGTAAGTGCCCGACGTTTTACCAAACCACCTAGCCCTTGGGGACTAGATGTATTAATACAAAATTGATACAAGAGAGTGTTTTAACAAATAATACCATAGCATGATATGACTGATAATTGATGTGCTTCCTAGAGATGAGGAAAATACTTATAGAGGAGAAAGGATGAATGTAAGTTGCAAAAATTAATTTTTTTGTTATGATTTGCTTCAAAATGCTATTATCCTCTTATGTTTTCTATTTCACAATTCATCTTTATTTTCAAAATGATTTTGAGATTTATATAGGTTCCTTACCCTTCATTTCCAAATATTGTTTATTTTTTAGAAATATGCTTATACTTCATGAGTTGTTTTATGTGTGAGATATAAAATAGATGTATTTTGTACTAAATTTTAAAAGTATTTAAAAACATAGATTATGATACTACAATTCAAATTTTACATGATCATTTTATCTTTATTTAAATTTTTATCCAAAATAAAAATATTTCCCGTGTTTAAAGCTCGTATAGACAATTTTTTTGATATTTAAACAACAAAAATAATCATTTTTAATTTAAATAATTTAATTTTATATCACACACTTATATATATATATATATATATATATATATATATATATATATATATAAACGGTCAATGAATAAAAATTGTATTTACAACTTTTTTTTATCTATTATTTACTTTTAAGGTACATTAAAATATTACGAATTGCTTACAAACTTTCACTTTCATAGTATAATAACATTTACATTATTACCCATTATAGTGTCAAACTATAATTTGTATGTTGCAATCCATTTTTCTGGTTAAATTAACAATTAGAAGAAAATAAAATACTACAAAAACATGTCTTTTTTTTTTTTTTTGTTAAGTAGCGTTTGTATTTACAGTGGGTTTTAACTAGGATCCCAAAACCTGATTACATAAGAGTTGGTAATAACATGCCAAAAATAAGACATTACAACAAAATTCTGGGCCCAAGGCACCAATACCCTGAAAATGAAAAACAAACAGAAATCCCGCCCGACGGGAACAGGTATATTTGGATAATCCTGCCCAGCGAGAAACCACCAATTTCGAAGGAAGGTAAGTTTGAAGATCCCGCCCAGCGGAGCGACTGAAAACCGCCATCGTGTAAATCTTGCATAGCAGGAAGCAGCAAAAAACCATTATAATATAAATCCCGCCTAGCGGGAAGCAGTCGAAAAACCACCAAAGAGTGAATCCTGCCCAACGAGAAGCAGCAGAAATCCATCCCAGTGTAGATCCCTCCTAGCGGAAAGCAGCAAAAACCTCTACCAAGTGAATCCCGCCTCCCGAGACAACCAGCAGGAAATGAGAAAAGTTCGCCCAACAGGAAACCCAACTGTTTTGGAGAATCCCGCCCAGCGGGAAACCATCCTGCCCAAAAAAAAGGGGGAATCTCGCCCAGTAGGAAGCAGCTGAAAACCAGCAAAGAGGAGATCCCGCCCATCGGGAAGCAGCCAGAAAGCACCACCAAGAGAATCCCGCCCCCAGGACAACCAGCAGGAAAAGACAACAGGTTAAGGGACCAGGGATATAGGGACTGGGGATCCCAGGCGGGAAGAGGTAACAACCACAAGGATGGGATCCCTGGGAGCCTAGCCTAGGGGATCCAGGGTCTGCATGCATAGATCAGATTCCCCCAAGATTTGAAAAATGCAGCAGAACCTAGAGAACCCCAACAGCAGGGGCCAAGAATCCCATCCTTGCACAGGAGAAACTTCAGGAAACAGGGACTGAGATTGGGAACAACCCAGGCAGAGAAAAAGCCCTCCCAAGGCCAAACAAATGCCCAGGGTGTCCACCAAGGAGCAGAACTAGCACGAAGAAGCCTCCAAGCGGGAAATCGAAGAGGGCCCTCCCCACAGGGACGGACCAACAACAGCCACAGGATCTCAGAGAGGATTCACTAGCAAAAAGGGGAAAGAGGCCCCCCAGACCACCCCCAAAGCAGTAAGGACCTCAAAGGAAACCCCAGGAAGCCGTCAACAACCAAACCAATCACCCCCACCACCCAGAGAACCGTAGGGAATTAGATCCATGCCAAAAACCTGCAGAAAACCCCAAGGGGAAGCCTGAGGGAAAAAAAGGGAAGGGATCCCGAAAACAACAAGGAACCCTGGGAAGCACCAGGCCAAAAACTCAAACAAGGGAACCCTGACCGACGCGGGAGAGGTGCGAGAAGAGGAGAAGGATCTCCCTCAAGGAGATCATCTGCAACAAACAATCCCAAAGAAGGATGACCTGGGAAGAACCAGGGATTGGGCAGAAACCAGGGGAGGGGGAACAGGGAAGGGATCGAGACCCTCCCCTCTCTACTTTTTTCCCTCCCACTTACACAATCACATATACCCTCCACGATAGTAAGATAGTTCTTCACTACAAAAACATGTCTTATACTTATCCATTTTTCTGGTTAAATTAGCATTTAGAAAAAAATAAAATCAACTAAAAAAACATGTTTTATACTTATCCATTTTTCTGATTAAATTAGCCATTAGGAGAAAATAAAATCAACTAAAAAACATTAAAATCAACTTAAAAAACATGTTCTATACTTATCCATTTTTCTGGTTAAATTAGCAATTAGGAAAAAATAAAATCAACTACAAAACATGTTTTATACCTTTTTTTTAAGTCCTTAATTTATTATGCTTATGTTCATATTAATGAATAAAGTGTATGGAGGGTTCGAAAGAATAAGTTGCCAGAAAAAACATTAAACATTGGAAAAGATTATGTTAAGGCTTGTATAGGTTGAAAAGGAATACTCACATACACCTCTAAATCAACCAGTCAGTTATAGACGTTCCTTTGGCGAGGCAGATGAGATTGTCCAGCAGAATTATGGGCAAGGGTAAGTTGAATTGGTTAGTGTTAATGTAGTTGGGTATTTACAAAGAAAAGATTTAGATTTAAATTTTAGCAGTGTTATTTAGTAAAGATAGTAGTCTGTTTTGAATTTTTTTAGTGCTCGCAAGACCAACTACGTCGATATGAATAGGTTTGTTGGGAGCCGTCCATATGGTTTGAACCCTGCATTGGCTAGCCACTAAAAATAGTGGCTGTAACCAACTCCAGTTGCTTTGTGTATGTCTTACTTTACAGTCCTATTGATTTCTTTTAGTTGACCTCTTTTAGTCACCCATAGACATTAATCCAAATTCATATATATATATATATTCAACTGCAAGACTTTGTTTTTAATTTTTCTAGTTTTATGACGGATATTGTAACAGTATGTTTTCCGGTTTTTATTTAAGAGATTTTTTTTTTATTATAATAGAGGAATCTTATGATTTTCTATACTTCTTCGTAGGTTATATGATTAGATGCTCCTTGCTGTCACTATAACCTTCAGGTAGGTAGGTAGTGTATATATATATATATATATATATATATATTCAACTGCAAGTCTCTAAAATTTTATTGGTACTTTGTTTTTAATTTTTATTGTAACAGTATGTTTTTTGGTTTTTATTTAAGAGATTTTTTTTATTATATTAGAGGAATCTTATGATTTTCTATACTTCTTCATGGGTTAGATGATTAGATGCTTCTTTGTTTTTAATTTTTCTAGTCTTATGACGGATATTGTAACAGTATGTTTTCCGGTTTTTATTTAAGAGATTTTTTTTTTTTTTTCATTATATTAGAGGAATCCTATGATTTTCCGTACTTCTTCGTGGGTTAGATGATTAGATGCTCCTTCTTGTCACTATATATATATATATATATATATATATATATATATATATATATATATATATTTTTTTTTTTTTTCAACTGCAAGTCTCTAAAATTTTATTGGCACTTTATTTTTAATTTTTATTGTAACAGTATGTTTTTCGGTTTTTATTTAAGAGATTTTTTTTATTATATTAGAGGAATCTTATGATTTTCTATACTTCTTCGTTGGTTAGATGATTAGATGCTCCTTGCTATCATTATAACCTTCAGGTAAACATTGCTCCTTCTTGTCACTATAACCTTCCAAGTGAACTTTTTAACATAACAAGCGTCGCTTTGCTCCTTGCTGTCACTATAACCTTCCAAGTAAACTTTTTAACATAACAAGCGTTGCTTTGCTCCTTGCTGTCACTATAACCTTCCAAGTGAACTTTTTAACATAACAAGCATCGCTGGTATGACACGCCTTCCGATACTACAAGGCATGAGAAATTGGAACCGTGGTTTTAGTGTTCCTAGGATAATATTTTGACCACCGAACCAAGACCTCAAACCTAGAAAATCTAAGTTTAAACCCTTGTTTTACCTTAAAATTTTGGCCAATTGATAGGCCAGTTGGTAGCGGCCCAAGCCCAATACTTATGAGTGGATTGTCTTGGTTTTGTTCCCCCAAAGGTTAAGAGTCTTGTTGATTTCATCTTTACTCAACAAACTAAAGAAATTCTTGTTTACTTCATCTTTACTAAAAAAAAATTCATCTCTCAAGTAATATGATAATACTTGCTACAAACAAACAAAAGTATGAAAATATAAGTTGTATAAACATTACCCAGTCAATAAACTTTATTAAATTTTATCTTTACTTAACAAACTAAAAAAATCTAGTTTACTTTTTAAATTCAAAAATATCTATCTATCAAATAATATAGCAATACATACTACAAACAAGTAAAGGTAAGAAAATATAGGTTTCGTCTAATACAAGCAAGCATAGGCAGGAGAGGATAATTGCCGTCGTATATATATATTTTAAATATTTTTTATATGCATTTGTTGTGGGTTGAATGTGGGTAATGATAATATGAATAACGGCCTTATGGTTATACGCACTCACGTGATAAATGGTGGCATCTTTTCCCATCCAAGAAAAATGGAAACGAGTTTACGTATATTATTTCATGGAAATACCTACACATTCATTTATTTATTTGATATTAGTTACTAATGTATTAGCAAGGTAAATGAAGTAACATTTATTCAAGCTCCCACAAGGTGTACCACTTATATGCAAAATAGGCTCGCTGCCGTACATTATTATAAAAATAAAAAGAGAATGGGATAAAGGGATGGGTCGGTTTGTAGCGGTCATGTATTTGTTGATAGGTTGTTTGGTTTGATTTTTTATAGGATTGGAGTCTTGTTGACTTTGTTTTTATTTGTCTGGCTAAAGATTATAGAGGGTCTCCATACAACCCAAAAAAAAGAAAGAAAAGAAAAGGGGGACTGGATAGTTGAGTTTGTTCTTAAAATAAGAGAGAATAGGTAGAGGGAAAGGGGGATTGGATAGTTAGCACTTCATCTTCAACTATTTTGATAATTAAAAATGAAAAATAATAATGATAGTAAATAGCAATTTAAAAAATTGATGATATAAGATCGAAGGAAATTTCAATAAAGGGATTAAGTAGGTGTATTTTACAAGTGAAGAGGGAAGAAACAATAAAGGAGGTAGTTGAGGGATTAAGTAGGTATATTTTTACAAGCGAAGAGGGAAGAGGGTAATAAAGGGAATTAGAATAGGTAGAATAGTGGAAGTCACCCATCTACTTTTTATATATGATCTCTTTTTCACAGATAAAATAGTAAGAGTTGCAGAGAAATTAAAACATGTTGGCATTTTTATTGCATTTTTTTTGTTGTTGTTCATGCAAAATAATACACAAATTGTAGAGATACTCACTCCTCTGTTTGTCCCTCCAAGCACCTCAAATGGGATAATTAGTAAAAAACAAAAATCTCTACAAGTTTTGTGCCAAAGCAAGTTAAAAATGTCGCGACATCGCGACATGCCGCATTTTCGCGACCTGTCACGTTTTCGCGGCATCCGATGCAAAAAAAAGCTAAGCACAGAAAAATGTCGCGAAACTGCGACATGTCGCATTTTCGCGACCTGTTGCGGTTTCGCGCTAGAAAGCAGTAAAAGGGAGCAGTAAAGGTAAAGTTGTCGCGACATCGCGACATGTCGCATTTTCGAGGCAGACAGTGGCAAGAAAGCAAAGTGATAGGCGATGTCACATTTTCGCGCAATACAGCAACAAAGGGGAGCACCAAGGATGGACTGACGCGATATCGCGACATGTCACGTTTTTGCCACAGGAAAGCGAGGAAGGAGCAAGATGGTACGGAATGTCGCGATTTCACGACACATCGAATTTTTTGCAATGGAGGCGGCAACGAAGTAGAAGACAGAAAAATGTCACGATTTCGTGACTTGTCGCGTTTTCGCGGGGAGAAAGCAAAAAAGTACAAGGCGGGAGAAAAATGTCGCGATTTCGCGACTTGTCGCGTTTTCGCGGGGAGAAAGCAGAAAAGTACAAGGCGGGAGAAAAATGTCATGATTTCGCAACTTGTCGCATTTTCACGGGGAGAAAGCAGAAAAGTACAAGGCGAGAGAAAAATGTCGCGATTTCGCGGGGAGAAAGCATAAAAGTATAAGGCGGGAGAAAAATGTCGTGATTTCGCGACTTGTAGCATTTTCACGGGGAGAAAGCAATAAAGTACAAGGCAGGAGAAAATTATCGCGAAATCGCAACATGGCACGTTTTTTCTGGGAGTCTTGTTTTCACGGTGAGAAAGCGAAAAGGACAACACCAAGTATGGAATGACGCGAAATCATGACTTGTCACATTTTCGCGACAAGGAGCAGCGAAGGAACAAAACGAAGGTAGATTGTCGCGATTTCATGACTTGTCGCATTTTCGCGAAAGTGCATGAAGACGAAATCCAAGCGAGAGGAGGATGTCGCGATTTCGCGACACGTCGCGTTTTCACGACTGGTAGCAATAGGAGAAAGCAGCGAGGGAAAAATGTCACGATTTCGCGACACGTCGCATTTTCATGACAAAAGCGACAACAAAGGCCCAATAAAGTTATGTCCGCATTTTTCTTCATATTGCATAGGAGAACGTAAGGAGAAAATGAGGATCGAACGAAGTAATGTTTTAAAAGCTCTCCAATTGGTTTTGAGATTGAGGTCAAAGAGGCTCCAAAATTAAATGTTTCACTGTTTACTTATGTGCGCAAGATGGGAGAACATGTTAAATCATGTAGTTTTCGAAGCCACCAAAATTAAAGATGCCTCCGATATTAAAAGCTCTTGTTCATGATCTCCTAACACTTCAAGCATGCCCCGAGAACAGTCATTTAATGAAGAAATGTGGTCCCTTGTTTCCATTCGATTTTCAAACTTGATCCATAAAAGCAGGGAATGTGATTTCTCCGAGGCAGATTTAGGGGGATTGTTTCTCTTTTCAAGTGCATATTTTGTGGATCTCCTCTTCAAAATCTGTTTTATGTTTTAAATGCTACGATTCGAAAGGGAGAGGGAAGACCTCTATAAATACTAATGTACATCTCAAGAAAAGGGAGGAGGACCTTTTTGCAAAAATTGAAGCAAAAATCCTAAACGCATTTTGCTCTGTTCTTAGAGTATTTTGAGTTGGTGATCCAAACTGATGTTCATGTGATGCTTTCTGTGTAATTCACTTCTGCTTAGTCAAGTGCTAAAATATAAGTTGAATTTTGTTGTTCGAATTTGGCTATGTTTTCATTTGAACATTTGAAGTATAATTGAAGGCAAACTTATGGTCAATGTTTGATCCAATTTACGTATGTGCATTCTAAGAATCGATTCGTTGCTTATCTTTGGGATTTAGTTTGAGGTTATTTGCTATCTGAGGTTGTTCTCCCTATCAACTATCGGCTTCAACCATATTTCCATCTCTTTCTATTATTTCTAACCCTAAACCTTGAAATCGGTTTAGATTAGTTTGGGAGCTAGCCCTCTCTGGAGATTGGCCCAGGAGACTTCTCTTTCTCTTGGCATTTCAATGTTGGTCGGGTCTAGGGCGCATTTTATATGACTAGGCGGATTCGTGACCAACAGTTTTTGGCATGCCCGGTGGGACAGACTGTCTCTGTCTCAAAAGATCCATAATCGGTGGGACAAGTACTATTCCAAGTTGACAAACCCACCTGTGCCAACATTTTTTGGCACGCCCGGTGGGACAGACTGTTTCTGTCTCAATAAGATCCATAATCGGTGGGACAAGTACTATTCCAAGTTGACAAACCCACCTATGCCAATAGTTTTTGGCACGCCCGGTGGGACTCACAAGTCCCATATTTTGACACCCGGAGGAATCAAGATTTTGATGAACTGTCTTGACCTCAAAGCGAAGATTGTAAGTTCATCTAGTGACTCTGCTGGGGGCGACTATATAGTACCTAGAAATCTCCAATCGTGAAGCTGGTGAAAATCTTTGCTTCATGATCACGAGATCAAGAGCCAAAGAATCGAAAGACCCAGTCGAATTCTTCGAGATCGATGTTCAAAATTGGAGCAAGCGCTCAAGATTGGTAAGTCCTGTGAGCCCATCATTTTCTATCTCTTCGCAGGTGGCAGGTCAGTTTGTGCCATCTTTGACTCCTCCCAGTATTGCTACGAGCTTACTAGTACATCCAAATCCAGCAGTGCAAATGGCTGGTCAACAACCTCCTCCACGTCAATTTCTTGCTTGGAACCATTCGGGAGCGTTGGACCTGCCTTTTCAAAATCTAGTTCCTACTACAACATTAAAGGCTTTGCCTACATACGATGGGACTGGAAAGACCATGTATGAGCATGTGTCAGATGTGGCATCCTTGGCTACAATTCATAATATCACAGATGAAGATGTCATGATAAAATTGCTCGTGCTGTCACTCCGCGGTAAGTTATTGTGTTGGTATAGATCCTTGTCTCCCAACTCCATAAATTCGTGGGATCAATTAGTAGAGATGCTAATCAAAGGGTTCAATGAGCAAGTGGACCCATTTTCTTTGTTGCATCAATTTACTAATATCAAGAGGCATCCTCAAGAGGAGATAGTGGATTTCAATGTTAGGTTTGCTCGAACTTGGCAGAGAGTTCCTGATGGTCTCCACCCTACTAATGACCAAGCGACATTTTACTATCTTAGGGATTTCCACTCAGATATTAGTATGAACATTAGGATGTCCAATGTTCAAACCTTTCCTGCACTATATTCCTAGGCACATAAGGCTGAGGTCGATCTGATTGCCATTGGGAAATTGCCTTCAAAAATTACTATGCCCATTTTTCTCGAGCTTTCGCAATACCAGCTTACAGGTGCAGCCTCCACATCTTACACTGCTCCATCCATGTACCCTTCATCTTCATGGAATCCTCCCACAACTTCGGTACCTATGATTCCCATTCCATAGTTAACCTCTCCAGTTCCAACTCCTGCATTACCTTCTCCACCAGTTCCATTACCTCTATCGACACCGCTTGTGTCCTCAAGCCCAGATCCTCAATTGGATGTTTTGCAAGAAATTCAGTCGGCCATGAGAGCCCTCACTAACAAGATGACATCTATGGAGCGGAGAGAGGCGGAAAGGAACTTTCAGCCACGAAGATTTATTTCGGCGGTAACTAGAGAGCAAGTTGCTCCTAGCAAGGTTATAGAGAAAGTACCTGAGAGGAACTCAGCGATCCTGGTAAGTGAAGAGGTTGGCCCCTCTAAAGTTTCACATGAGCCATCTTATTGGTGTTCTTCATGCAACGACCCACATGATGAGTCCACTTGCATGGTCCACCAAAATTATTTACAAGTTCTTACGGGGAGCCGTATAAACATGATTCGAGAGGTGGATCATAATTTCGCGATGTCTCCTGAGGAATACATAGCAGTCTTGACACGCAGTGGCAAGAAACCAATGGTGGTAGATCCGGCTAAGATGGAGCCATTGAAAGTGCCTCCTGCACAAGCAAAAAAGCAACAAATACCTGCAAAGACTCATGATCCTCCAGCCCCGCAACAAGACCCACCTATTTTGTCGAAGGATTTGCTTCCACCACAAGCAAAAGAGAGGTTGCAAGCTAAGGCTTCTACCTCCCAACCGCAAGCGAAAACAAAGGAACAAGCTAGAGAGACATTGTGGTATCCATTGTTGACTAAACGATAGCGAGTGGAGGCCACCCAACAATATAGAAGCAGATTTGAATCTGCTAGTGGAGGGAGAGAGCCGATTTCGATGGAGTACAACATCGTCAAAGAACTCAAAAGGATACCAGCCAAGGTAAGTCTGTATGACACCTTACAGCTTGCACTGGACAGGTGAATCTCTTACAGGAATCCTTGAAGACCACACAAAGTAAGGGGAAGGCTCCAGCCCAGGTAGTTATGGCTCAAACTTTGACCTCTTCAGTCACCAAAAAAAATAGACCACCACATTTTTATCTTTCATTGAGAATGGAGGGACATGTGGTGCATAATTGCCTCATTGACTCAGGAGCAGCTACTACTGTCATGCCTAAGGAAGTATGTGATGTCATAGGCATGGAATATACAAGGACTAGCATGAGAGTTTTGCAGCTATATGGTACCTCAGTAAAGACGATGGGCATAATTAAGGATGTTCCTATCTCCCTACACGCCATGCCTCAGATTACTGTGATCCAGGAGATCATAGTAGTGGACCTAGAGCCATGTTTTGGTATGTGTCTCTCCCGAGAGTTCACGGCTAAACTCGGGGGTTACCTTTCTTTGGATTTTACTCATTTGGAGGTGATCCATAAAGGTAAAAAGGTGAAAATTTTCAATGAGAAGCCTTCCACATTTCATGTGGAGAGAATAGATGAAATGGACATGTTAGCAAATTCGGTGCACATGATGTCTGAAGAATTTTGCGAGCTTGACTTAATGGAAGAAGCTTTGGAAGAGCTCCGCCCATAAAATGAATTTTCCATGGCCAATTTCAACGCCATGATGGAAACTGACTTGGGGTGTTACTCCATTTTTAAGCCTAAAAAGGCTAAAGAAAAGAATGATGAAAGTCAAGACCAGCTCTGGAAGCTCTATTTCGATGGAGCACGATGTAGAAATGGCATTGGAGCTGGGATTGTTCTAGTATTACCTTCTAGGATTCAACGATCCTATTCATATCGTTTGACCTGGAGCTACACAAATAATGCAGCAGAATATGAGGCTTTATGCCTAGGCCTCAAGAAGGCTAAGAAACTTGGAGCGCGACAGTTGCAAATATTTGGTGACTCCGAGCTGATTGTCAATCAGGTGACCAATAAGTGTGTGTCCAAGCACCACTATCTCAAGAACTATCGCAACAAGGTCTGGGACCTATTCGAATCGTTCTCTGCTCTCAACATGCGTTTCGTTCCACGAGAACAAAATAGACATGCTGACCTGCTGGCTTCCTTGGGAGAAAAAATTTCACCAATCGAGCAGGTGGTGAGAAGGCCAAAAATAGTGAGAATGGTGTATAGGCCCTCTGTCCTAGACAAGGACACCTTTTGGCAAGTCTTCGATAGCGATGAGCAAATTGTTAACTTTTTGGTTCAAGAAGTCTGCCACCATCAAGGGAAGGACCTTGGAGCATGAAGAAACTAAAGGCCTGATTCAGTTGTGGAATAACCACATTCCTAAAGGCCTCATTACTCTAGAAAGCTTGTTTGATCAGAATGATCGGTCCAAGAAGCATCGGATCGAGGTCGACGAGAAAGAGTACATGGAACTTCAGTTGGATGTTGATAAGGTCATCAAAATTGGGACTGATTCTACTCCCGCTGAATTGCAAGAGATCAGACAATTGTGTCAAGAGTTTTTTGACATCGTGGCCTAGAGCTACGAGGATCTGAGGGGATATGATAAAGAGATCATTCAACACACTATCGAGCTGGAAGAAGGAGTCAAACCCTTCAAGAAGAAGCAGAGACCGATGAACCCAAAGATTGAAGCCCTCATGAAGGCCGAACTTGCGAAGATGTTGCAGGCCAAGATTATATATCCGATTAAGCACTCGACTTGGGTTGCTAATTTGGTTTCGATCCGTAAGAAAAATGGAGATATATGACTATGTGTGGATTTTTAAAACTTGAACCGAGCATCCTTGAAGGATCACTACCCATTGCCTCGCATTGATCAGATCCTTCACATTGTTGCTGGGGCTCAACACTTTTCATTGCTAGATGGATTCTCTGGATACAATCAAATTTGGGTAAGGGATGAGGATTAGCACAAAACCGCGTTCACAACCAAGTGGGGTACCTTTGCCTATCAGCGCATGCCCTTCGGATTGTCCAATGCTGGGGCTACGTTTCAAAGGGCCATGGACATCGCATTTGGGGAGATTTTAAATAAGATCATTGTCATCTATCTCGATGATATGACTATCTTTTCGCACAAACGAGAAGAACATTATTCTCATTTGAGGTAGATATTTGAGAAATATCGAGAGTTTGGCATTTCCATCAACCCAAAGAAGTCCATTTTCGTAGTAAAGGAAGGTAAGCTCTTGGGACATGTCATCTCAGAGAGCGGTTTGGAAATTGATCCATCGAGAGCTAAAGCTTTGAAGAAACTATCGCTCCCTGCCAATAAGAAAGAGTTGCAATCTTTCTTCGGGAAAATCAATTTTGTCAGAAAATTTATTTTTGACTTTGCCCAAGTAGTCAAGCCCATGACTGAGCTATTAAAGAAATATGCGGAGTTCAAGTGGACAACTCAGAGGAAAGACGCATTTTGGGAGATTAAAGATAAAATTGCACAAGCCCCTGTGTTGATCAATCCAGATTATTCTAAGGACTTCATTATGTACGCAGTTGGAGAGGATGAAAGCTATGTTGTAGTGCTTACATAGAAAGGAGACGATGGGGATGAAAGACCCATTGCTTTCCTTAGCCAGGTTATCTTACCCCATGAGGAGAGATACAATTTCATTGAGAAGTAGGTCTATGCTATCATGAAGTCTCTCAAAAAGTTCAGGCACTTCGTATCTCAGAGCAAGACGATCGTCTACGTCATCCACCCCGATGTAAGGAACTTCATCATTCAGGGCGAGATGGGCGATAAGCGTGTCGGTTGGGTCACCAAAATTCAAGAGTTTGATGTTGAGATCCATCCAACCAAGTTGGTGCGAGGTAAGGCCTTATGCCAACAATTAGCAAAAACTACGGCCTCTGAGATAGTTGATCATCAAGTGAACGACCCTGCTGAAGAAAGGAATCTAGTGAACATCTTTGCACAAGGCCAAGATTGGGCAGACGACCTTGTTAAGTATTTTTCAACGGGTAGATGTCCCCCACAATTAAATGCTTCACAATGAAGAAGGTTTCGCCTACAAGCTCTTAGGTATGTATTGTTGCCCGAGGGATTGTTCTTCAAAAACATTGATGGAGTTCTCCTAAGGTGCATTAAGGAACCCGAGAAAGCTAGATTCCTGGAGGAGTTTCATTTTGGCATGTCGGGAGGACATTACGCTAGTAGGCCTATGGCCTTAAAGATTATTCGGGCTGGTTACTATTGGCCAACTTTATTCGTGGATACTTTCAAGATTGCTCAAGCTTGCGACAAATGCCAAAGGTATACGGGACGGATCAGAAATGCACCATTGCCCCTACATCCAATTCAAGTAGAAGCACCTTTTCAGTAGTGGGGGCTGGACTTTATTGGGATCATTGATCCAAACTCTTCAGTCGGACACAAGTACATCTTGATGGCTACTAATTATTTTACAAGATGGTCTGAGGCCATTCCAACCAAGGTTGCAAATCAGGATGTGGTAATCACTTTCATTGAAGGACTGATCACACGTTTTGGCATTCCTGACGCCATTATCATAGAAAATGAAACTCCATTCATTGGAGCCAAGCTAGGAGAATTTGCAAACAAGTATGATATTTTTTTGAAGACATCCTCTAATTATTACCCTCAAGGAAATGGCTTGGCGAAATCTACAAACAAGAACTTGCTGCGGATTTTAAAGAGATCCTTGGGGGATAATAAGAGATCTTGGCACCTTTTGCTGAATCAGGCCTTATGGGCAGATATAATTTCGATCAAGAAGTCTATCAAGACTTCACCATACACCTTGGTATACGAGAAAGAGGCAAGATTGCCTATTCATTTAGAACTGCCTGCCTTGTGGCAATTGAAGGAATTCTGGGATGATGAAGAAAATATGGATCCTATGAACATACGATTGGCTCAGTTGTTGCAGTTGGAAGAGCAACATTCTTTGGCCTATGATGAGTTTGCTAAGCATTCATAGGCGGTTTCAAAATGGTTTCACAAAGGTTCTACTGACCACACATTCAAAGTGGGTGATTTAGTCTTAAAGTGGAACGAAAAGAAGGCCAAGCCAAGGATGCACAAGAAATTTGACGCTCTGTGGGAGGGTCCATTCTGGATTGCCAGTACAAGTGCAACAAATTCATTTTATCTTGAGGACTTGGAAGGTAATTCACTTCCTATCTCAGTGAACGAATTTCATTTGAAAGCCTACATTTCATGATGTGAAAACACAGTGTTACCTTGTACATTTTGTTTTGTTTTTTTGCTCAAAAAAAAAAAAAAAAAGCACTACTTGTAGGAGTCCCCCTTTGTACAAAATTCGTCAACTTCAACTCCTTTTGCACACGAGCCCGTAGGTATGTCTATTTCTCTCTCTTTTTCTTTTCCTTCCTAGCAGGTAGTGGCTTCCATCTACTTCTTTCTTCCACTTCCTTATTTTCATTCCCTTCCTCTCCCACTCCTTCCACTATACATAATCAAGCCACTACTGTTGTTTCTACTCCCCTCTCTGATGTTCCCGTTTCTTCACTTCCCCTTTCTTCCAATCCTTTGTCTTTTGAGCACTTCTCCATAGTTCCTACCGCTTTCTCCATCCCATCTACTTCCATTTCATTATCTATTTTCATGGAATCCCAGTAGCTGGTAGCACAGTAGCGCCCTCTTCAATTGTTGTATCTACCGCTTCTACTCCTCCATCTTCCACCATTCCATCATTCACCATTCCCATTCCATGACCTGCACATATGCTGGTCATAACCCCATTAATTCCCATTTTTGCAACCCAGGTGCTTCTCACCACTACCATGGAGACCCTTTCACAGCACCTGGTGATTACCCAGCTCAACCGAGCTAGGCAAAATGTAGTAATTAAAGGAAGAAGGGAAGTTCTGCTATTCCTCAAATTTCTGCTTAAAGTCCTATTTTAAGTTTCAAGTGCTAGCAAGAGCTTGTTGCAGCAGCCCGTAGAAACGTCCAACATCAACCAGCACTCACTTCTTCTACTCCTCCATATTCTTGACTATGTTGCCCAATGAATAAAGGCCTGGGGTTCGTGCATCTAGTAGAACTGTATACCCCAAGAGCCACCAGGAATGTTGGCATTTTTGCCACATTTTTTTTGTTGCTGTTCGTGCAAAATAATGCACAAATTATAGAGATACTCACTCCTCTGTTTGTCCCTCCAAGCACCTCGAAAGAGATAATTAGTAAAAAACAAAAATCTCTACAAGTTTTATGCCAAAGCAAAGTAAGTTAAAAATGTTGCGACATCAGGTCTGAGGTGTAGGCCAATTGGTTCATCCAAACCCCATAAGTGGGCCGGAGGTCCAAGGTTCAAATCTCGGGCCTCGCTGGACTGAACGCTTGTCCCTTTCCTGGTGCTTTCAGTGACGTAAAAGGTTTAAAATGATTGTGGCATGGTGGTTATAGGGGCAAACTGCATGAAGATCCGTGTGGTGGCTTCTGGGGTGGACAGTGCAAAATACTATGGCGGCCATAAAAAGCTTGACAGCCTGCACGGATTTGTGGCGGCTATCGATTCCACCATGTAAATTCAAAAAAAAAAGACAAAAAAAAAAAAATGTTGTGACATCGCAACATGCCGCATTTTCGTGACCTGTCACGTTTTCGCAACGTCCGATGCAGAAAAAATCTAAGCACAGAAAAATGTCACGAAATCGTGACATGTCACATTTTTGTGACCTGTTGCGGTTTCACGCTAGAAAGCAGTAAAAGGGAGCAGTAAAGGCAAAGTTGTCGCGTCATCGTGACATGTCGCATTTTCGCGATCTATTGCATTTTCATGATCTATCACATTTTCGCGATCTATCACATTTTCGTGGCAGACAGTGGCAAGAAAGCAAAGTGATAAACGACATGTCACATTTTTGCGCAGTACAGCAACAAAGGGGAGCGCTAAGGATGGACTGACATGATATCGCAACCTATCAAGTTTTCACGGTAGGAAAGCGAGGAAGGAGCAAGATGGTACGAAATGTCGTGATTTTGCGACATGTCAAATTTTTGCAACGGAGGCAGCAACGAAGGAGAAGACAGAAAAATGTCATGATTTCGTGACTTGTTGTGTTTTCGCGAGGAGAAAACAGAAAAGTATAAGGCGAGAGAAAAATGTCATGATTTCATGACTTGTCGCATTTTCACAGGGAGAAAACAGAAAAGTACAAGGTGGGAGAAAAATGTCGTGATTTCATGACTTGTCGCATTTTCACAGGGAGAAAGCAGAAAAGTACAATGCCAGAGAAAAATGTCACGATTTCGCGGGGAGAAAGTAGAAAAGTACAAGGCGGGAGAAAATTGTCGCAAAATCGTGACATGGCGCGTTTTCGCTGGGAGACTTATTTTCGTGATGAGAAAGCGAAAAGGACAGTGCCAAGTATAGAATGACGTGAAATTGTGACTTGTCACATTTTCATGACAAGGAGCAACGAAGGAACAAAATGAAGGTCGATTATCACAATTTCGTGACATGTCACAATTTCGTGACTTGTCGTGTTTTCACGAAAGTGCATGAAGATGAAATCCAAGCGAGAGGAGGATGTCGTGATTTCATGACACGTCGCGTTTTCATGACTGGTAGCAACAGGAGAAAGCAGCGAGGGAAAAATGTCACGATTTTGCGACACGTTGCATTTTCGCGACAAAAGAGAACAAAGGCCCAATAAAGTTATGTTCGTATTTTTTTCATATTGCATAGGAGAATGTAAGAAGAAAATGAGGATCGAATGAAGTAATGTTTTAAAAGCTCTCCAATTGGTTTTGAGATCGAGGTCAAAGAGGCTCCAAAATTAAATGTTTCGCTATTTACTTATGTGCGTAAGATGGGAGAACGTGTTAAATCATGCAGTTTTTGAAGCCACCAAAATTAAAGATGCCTCCGGTATTAAAAGCTCTTGTTCATGATCTCCTTACACTTCAAGCATGCCCCGAGAACAATCATTTAATGAATAAATGTGGTCCCTTGTTTTCGTTCGATTTTCAGACTTGATCCATAAAAACAGGGAATGTGATTTCTCTGAGGCAGATTTAAGGGGATTGTTTCTCTTTTCAAGTGCATATTTTGTGGATCTCCTCTTCAAAATCTATTTTATGTTTTAAATGCTGCGATTCGAAAGAGAGAGGGAAGACCTCTATAAATACTAATGTACATCTCAAGAAAAGGGAGGAGGACCTTTTTGCAAAAATTGAAGCAAAAATCCTAAACGCATTTTGCTCTGTTCTTAGAGTCTTTTGAGTTGGTGATCCAAACTGATGTTCATGTGATGCTTTCTATGTAATTCACTTTTGCTTAGTCAAGTGCTAAAATATAAGTTGAATTCTGCTGTTCTAAATTTGGCTATGTTTTCATTTGAACATTTGAAGTATAATTGAAGGCAAACTTATGGTCAATGTTTGATCCAATTTATGTATGTACATTCTAAGAATCAGTTGTTGCTTATCTTCGAGATTTAGTTTGAGGTTATTTGCTATCTAAGGTTGTTCTCCCTATCAACTGTCAACTTCAGCCATATTTCTATCTTTTTCTGTTATTTCTAACCCTAAACCTTGAAATCAATTTAGATTAGTTTGGGAGCCAGCCCTCTCTGGAGATTGGCCTAGGAGACTTATCTTTCTCTTGGCATTTCAATGTTGGCCGGGTCTAGGGCATATTTTATATTACTAGGCAGATTCGTGACCAACAAAACAATCTTTAGATATTTTTTAATCTGATAACATGTATACATATTAATGCATAGAAATCAAACATCTTTTTTAAGTGTGTGGATCAAAATCAAACCATAATAATAAGTCAATTTTTCCCCTTTAATAAATTTGATCTTCAAGAGGGGTTTAAATATTTGGGGTTCTTTTTGAAACCCAATGACTACACTAAACAAGATTGAAATTGGTTGATAAATATGGAAGGAAGAATTAATATATGGTGTAACAAATGACTCTCTTTGGGGGGGATATTGAATTTGGTCAAGTCTGTGTTGGAGGCATTACCAATATATTGGCAATATTTGGCTCATATACCAAAAGGAGTTTTGAGAAAAAATAGACAGTTAAGCTATAGGTTTTTATGGACAGGAAAAATGGAAAGGGAAGGTATTCCCTTGGTTAAATGAAAATCGTTAGCCAAGCCCACGAAAAATGGATGGGGACTTAAGAATATATTTCTATTTAGCAAGGCTCTAGCAACAAAGTGTGTTTGGAAGATAATATCAAAGGAAGGCTTATGAAATAAGATCATACATAAAAATTATTTAAAGCCACTCACAATTGAGGAGTGGATAAGGGCCCTAATGAAGCAAACCCATAATATTTCAATCTATTGGAAGGTAATGATTTAGGCCTTTTATATTGTAGGTGATTGGCTTACCTAGAAAATAGGGGATGGTTCAAGGATAAGACTAGGATTAAACCCTTGGATTGGTTGTGGTGATATGCACAAACTACCAAATAATGTAATTCAAACCCTAAGAGCTCAGGGGATTGGAAATCTTGTCCAAGCAGCTGACCCAAAATATTCTACAAACTGAATTCAGGGATGGAAGCAAGCAATAGTGTTAGGGCTTCAATACCAAGAGGCTTACCAATGGGAAGAATATGTGAAGAGACTTAAAGTTGGACATATCAAGTTGCAAGGAAACTAATCAATTGATCTAGACAAATAATGAAGCTACAGGGGAGTACACTCCAAAGTTATGGTATAAGACCCTATTAAAAGGTAACAATGATGATCCAACATGGTGGTGGAAGACACTCTAGAAGTAGAAAGCCCCGTTGAAGACAAGAATATTCCTATGAATTACCATAAAAACAAGGTTTTAACATGGGAGGTATTACACAATAAGAATTGGAACGGTCCAGGAATGTGTCATTTTTGTAAGTCAAACAATGAAACAATTGATCATTTATTGGTTGATTACTCCTTTACTAAACATGTTTAGAGGGAGGTTTAGTATAGTTAAATCTTCCTATAGTATGTCAAGAAGATTTATTAGGAGAGTGCTTAAAATATTGGTTTGAGAATAGGCTATACAAAGGTTTTATAGCTCTCCCATTGTTTGTGTCTTGGGAAGTATGGTTATCTAGGAATGCAATAATATTTTAGGATCAAGAGAAGCCTACTTGGCAAGTCTCCTCCCAAATCATTGAAAGTTTCAATAATTGTAAGGTTTCAGCAAAAACAAAGGTAAACAAAGAAATCATCCCTCCAAAAATTGATATATCAAGGGCCTGGGGATTTTTTATGGGGTTACACAAGGGGTTATTAGAGTTTGTGGAGTAGGAGTATTACTATATATTTTTGACTCTCATTATTTTTTAAATTCAAGGTTGGATTGGGAGCGGGTTCTAATAATTATGCTAAAATTATGACCCTCAAATTGTTGGTTCAGTTGGTAGAATCAAAAGGAATACAAAAAATTTAAATTTACGAAGACTCACAAGTAGTAATAAACTGAATGTTTAGTGTTTTTACGATTGAAAACATGATTCTACAACCCATATTCTCTCAAATAAAAGAAGTTGTGGATCGAAGTGAAGATTTTACTTTTTGGTATATTTATAGATAACTAAATAGGGGAGCAGATGAACTCTCAAAGGAGGCACTCTAGATTGATCTAGATATGTGCTTAGTACAGGAATTCAATGAGGGAAATGCCATGGAAATGGTCCAAATATCTATCTAGGGGGACTAATACACTCCAGTTAAAGCAAGCACAAATAAAACAACTTTTTCAAAAAAATCCAAAAGTTAGTGATTTAAAAGATACTGGTTGAAAAATTGGGAAGGTGCCTAAGTATAGAACTTAGCATGATAGAGATAGCTAGTTATGTTGAATAAATAACTTGATTTTTAGGTCACTATTGAAATTTTGAAGAAATTCCAAAGAGGCATATGAAGAATGTAATTTCATGTATACTAGATATAAAATTATGATTTTTTTTCAAGGAAAAAAATATTGAAGGAAATTTTGTTTAAAAATTATACTAGTATTATTAACAAATTGTATTATATTATGAAACATTTTATTGTAAGCAAAACCCTTGTAGAAGGGGGCTATTGCGAGGTTTTTGGTCTACAAAAAATCCTATGAGCAGTATTGTTTACTTGTATTCCCATAGTTAGCCATAGATTTATCCATCCCTAGTTTAGAATAATTTTTTTTTGTTTTATAACTTCAATTTTAATAATTAATCATATGTGTAGTATGTACTAAAACTAGTTTAATTTGTATTTTAATTAGATTTAATTTTATTTCTTGAATATATAGTTGTAATTCTATTTTTCATGTTATGTTTATATTATTATTATGTAGTTTTATTATCAAGCCATAGTTTAATTCATTCTTTTATTTTTATTATATGGAATATTTAGGCAAGCAAAATGTGTGTCGGTCAATGTTTCAATAAAACTAAAGTTGGTCCATAAGAGCTTATAGAATCTTAGGCTATCTATCATTTACTATGATGTATACATAGTGTCAAGTGCACATAAGTATACCTACATGGATTAACATACATAATGCATGCCACTTTTTGATGACATTGTTGGGGAGGTGTTGAAGTTACAATACTTATAAAGTCTTTATACACTACAAGCGTAGCTTGGATTAAAGATCAACATTTAAACTAGATACCTCCTTGCGATGTGTTTATTCTTTTGCTTTGTGTAGTTGCATTTTTTTGGGGTAAAAAGAGGGATTATATTATATTGATCATTAAATCATATTACATCTTTGGTATTTCCAGGCCATCAAGATTTTCACCCATGTTTTGAAATTAGATACATCAATTTTATCTATCTCAATCATTGTAATAAGAACCAAAATCCTTATCAATAAAAAGGTGTCATAAAACACTGAATATCTACATATTACCAAGAATTTTATCATCAATATATTGAATATTTATAAGCTCTTACCTTATTTCCTATGCCCACCACTTAGGATTGTGCCTAGAGCAAATGAGATCTCCCTTGTCCAAAGCCCAATTCGCCATACCATAAACTACCGTATTCTACTCTCTTGGTATATGGGTGTATATCACATTTACAAAATTTATTTGTATTCATCTAATTTTCTCTACAATCCTTTGAATTATCCAATTGGAATTCCTGATTCTCAATGGGGATTTAAGGTAGTTGATCAATAACTGAGAGTTTGACTCCACTATCACTCTATTCCATATAGCCTTGAGAGCCTCTTGCATCCCTCTCAAAATGCCATATCCCTCAATAATATTGTTGGAAAGTGTACCTAATTTATCTATAAATGTGAATGGTAGTGGACCATCTAATAGTCTACCTATTCTCCCTACACTAGACCTACCTGGGTTACCCCTCAACATCCCATATGTATTTACCTTTCTAAATCCTAGTGGTGGTCGTTGTCATTTTTGGGTTCTATCCATCCTTTTATCCCATGGTTTGATTCTTCTAGATTTGTTTGTCTGGGGAATGATCTTGAGTCATACCACCATTTACTCCTATCATTGATGCATTTTTTGTGGTTACTTTAGCACATATTGGATAGTCTTTGTTATATAGTCTTCACACACATACAATGGATAGCTCTAATATCTTATTTAAATATCCTTATATTCTGCTCATTCTAGATGTTCTAAGGTAGGATTGTCATCCACATCCACATTATCAACTCCACATAACCATATGCTCTTTGTTGATTCTTCCATCCTCTTCATATCTCTTTCGTACATTGACTATTGGTCCAATGCAGACCTAGCAAATATGCCAACATTTTCAATAACTTCATCATTATGGGGCACTCTATAAAAAGGTGGTTGAAAGGTCGTTGTCATTTTTGGGTTCTATCCATCCTTTTATCCCATGGTTTGATTCTTCTAGCTTTGTCCGTCTGGGGAATGATCTTGAGTCATACCACTATTTACTCCTATCGTTGATGTATTTTTTGTGGTTACTTTAGCACATATTGGATAGTCTTTGTTATATAGTATTCACCCACATACAATGGATATCTATAATCTCTTATTTAAATATCCTTATATTCTGCTCATTCCAGATGTTCTAAGGTAGGATTGTCATCCACGTCCACATTATCAACTCCACATAACCATATAATCCTTGTTGATTCTTCCATCCTCTTCATAGCTCTTTCATAGATTGAATATTGGTCCAATGCAGACCTAGCAAAAATGCCAACATTTTCAATAACTTCATCATTATGGGGCATTCTATAAGAAGGTGGTTGAAAGTTTCATCCTCCTCCATACATAATGTACATATAAAAGGTCCATAGAATCCCATTTTTATTAAGTTGTCCCCTATGAGTACCCTTTTATGGAGGAGTAACCAGTTGAAGAACCTAACTTTTGGCCATAAATTTTGTATCTAGAGTTGTATAAATAGATGTCGATTCAAATGAGTGATGCTAGGGCATAATGATTTTTATCCCTATGTTATTATATATACCCCTTAGTCCTACTATGCCATCCAAATCGATCCTCCTCATAAGACCATGATAATGATCTCATTTGTATGATTCGATCAATCAATTTTGCTAGTCTCTATAGAAGTTGGATTAGCCATTCTTTCGATGGAATCCAATATCTTCCAAATTTTGGTCCTTGTGTTTAGTCCCTGAAGTATTTTTCTATTTTTATCCATTTATTTATATGTAGATCCTCCATAACTAGGGTCCAATTTGAATATTGAGTCACCAAAGGTTAATATCCATCCCACGAGTCTAAAAAAAAATCTATGTATTTTCCATTATTAACTATCCTAAACAACCTTTCTTTGATCATTTTCTCTCCTATTTTGAGTATCGCTAAAATAGAGAAAAATCTGTTAGACAACTAATATCAGATAATCTTTGCTAGAGTCTTGTTCTCTGCATACTTTGCTCATAAATTTTTGATCCATAATGCATTGGGACTTTTATCATTCTCTAGTACATTTTTACAATCAACACCTTATTATTTTTTATTGCATATCTGAAACTCAGTCCCCCTTCCTATTTTTGCAAGCACAAAGTTTTCTATTTTTACTAGAGTTCATTTAATTTTCTTGCTAGGACCTATTCAAAGGAATCTATGAATTATGTGATTAAGCTCTTGAAGCACTACCTTTGGAATATCCAAAATTGATGACACATAGTTGGGGATGTTGAGGTATATAACATTATTTGGTACATGCTAATGTACCCCCATGGTACCTTCATGGTACATTTATAGATATATAATAGATTACGGTTGTCTATAGTTTAGAATGTGATTTATATTTTCCTTTTTATGTAAGTGTCAATGTGCAGGGAAATGCACAAGTGTTATGTAAGAGAGAATGTGCACAAGTGTCTCATATGTAAGAGTGCAAATAAGTAATGTGAGGATGTGCACAATGTTAGAGAATATTACACTATTTGGTACATTATTATATGCCACCTTGGTACTGTAGATATGGAAAAATTGACCCATTTGAGTGAGTTATTTTCCCTAGTCCCTCAGAGAGACCCTCCAACTTGCCCAAAACAAGTTTAGACTTCTCTTTCCCCTATTTCCCTCTTTTTTTCCTTGCTTCAACAAAATTTTGGTCATCCCTGATGGGACGCGATTTTGATTAGTCAAGGTTTTCTCTTAGGAAACCTTAACATTTTGCTTAACCTTGGCATCAAATTTTCCTCAATTTTCTTGCCCATTCTTGTTTCAAATCCCTTATAAATAGAGGGTTTGAAGCTTTCTTTTCTCCTCCCCAAGTTCTAACATGAATCTTCTACCAAGCATTCTGATCTCCAATGAAGCAATCTATAAGTTGCTAACAAGTGTTGATGCAAGTGCTAACAAGGTTTTATTGAAGCTTTAGATTTTATGGAGATATTTTCTACTGCATTGGATTGTGTGTTGCTACCCTTGGTGGATAAGTGTTGAAGCACTAAGGGAGAGTTTACCATATTGGAGGTATTCATCCTTTTTTATACTTTTTTTATACCACCAGGTTGTTTTGCTCTTTCTGCATTTTGCATATTGCTAATTTCACATTCATTATTAGTTTGTTTGCATTGTTTTGTTGTTTTTTCTTCTGCTATGAAATCACATCCCATAATTATAGGGTATGATTTCATCTGAGGTAAAATCATGATCGTCCCATATAGGATACAATTTCATCAAAGCTAATATTGGGGGTAGAAGTTCACCTCCAAAACCTAGACCTACTTTTCATGATTCATTTAGGGCATAATTGCATAAAATGCATTCTATTTATCATTCTATTCTTCTGAACTGTATCTTGCTTGTTCATCTTCTAAAAAGGTCAAATTTCACTTTTGCATTCTAAAGGTCAGCTAAAAGGACCTAGGGGGCTTGACTATTGCACCTCTAAGTATAGTAATATAGCAGCCTAAGCAGGCCCCCAATGCTAATCATATTTTTCAAGGATTTTATGAATTTGTGCTTATAGGATAGAAGTTATGAGATATTACTAGACACAAGTTAAAGCTTGGAATAACTATGAAATCAGATAAGTGCCCTAGTATATATTTAGGTTTTTTTCTAGTTGTTTGTATCTATTTTTGTTCCAAAATATAAATCCTAGGTGAGGAAAGCATTTGATTAAATTCTTAGGCATTGAAAAATATAAAAGCATATAGTGTGCATCTAGGGTTTTAACCTTGTTTGTGCATCTCTCTTGGACCCTTCCTTAAAGACTTTGTTTTGTAATTCTAGGGTTAGTAATCATTCAATCAAAGAATCATTCTAGGGTTAGCTCTTGTCTTCTTGCATCTTGTATCTTGCATTGTTCCTTGTCTTTTCATAGTATAGATTAGTAAGACCAAACATAGGTGACTATTTTAAATTAACACATCAAACATATTCCACTCGGACTTGGAGCGAGTCCTAAAACCATTTTGGTGAACCTTTCTCTGGTTTCCTATCTAAGTGTAGAGTTATAAAATATCCGTACGGTTCACCTCAAATCCTTACGGATCCAATTGAGAATCGTACGTGGTAAGGCAATTTTCCTCCTCTACAAGTATAATATTAGATTAAGTGTGTGCCTTAGATTAGAGTGTGAGTTTATATTTCATGTAATGTAATAATGTGCAAGAAATGTACAAGTGTTATGAATTGAGTGTGCAAGTGTTGTGAGTGTGGATGTGCATAAGTGTCCATTATGTAAGAGTGCACATGTTTCCCTAGAATAGAAAAGTGAAGAGTTTCAAAGAAGAGAGAAGGTCAAGAGTATTTCATATAAAGAGTCACATACTATTATATATTTATGACAAAGCATTGTAATTGTTATAAACAATGCATTGCACATAGCATGCATTAGTAGACCTTTATTCTATAACATTTTTAGTATTTTCGTGAGCATTTACAAGTGATTATTTTGTGAGTATTTTTGAGTTCATATTATTTTTTGAGTTATATTTATTAATTCCATTTTACTACAACTTTATTATATATGATTATGTGGTTATTTACATTGAGTATTGAGCTACAAAAGCTATCAGTGGTATTAGAGCCACAACAAGTTTTCTTGCACAGGTTTTTAAAGTTGCAAATAGTCTAAGGATATTTCCACTAGCCAAGGAGAGACTAGTGAAGTTGAGGATATTACCATTGGATAAGAAAAACTAGTGAAGACAAGTATTTCCACTGGCTAAGGAAAGACTAGTGAAGTTAAGGATATTACCACTATGTTGAAGAAAAACTAGTGAAGACAAGTATTTCCACTGGCTAAGAGAAAGACTAGTGAAGCCAAGAATTAATACCACTAGGTTGAAGGACAACTAGTGAAGATTTAAAGAGGTAATTTTTAGAGAATCAACTCAACAAGAAAAGTTGGTCATTGCTATTTTTATTTAGATTATTAATTTTTTTTATAGAATTTTTATATTAATGCTAGTAAATGTTACCTATGTTTTTGTTGTAGTGAAAATTAATATTTAAAATTTGAGAATCTTCCTACAATGGATAGATAAGACTTTCATATTTGATTGCTAGAAGGTTGTGAGCTTTCTTCATGCAGGGATTGGTTTGAGTTGTAGTTAAATTTTAGATATAGATCTTGATAAGTATTTTAGGTCTCAAAGATAGATCTTGATAGATAGATTGAGTTTACCTATTCCAAGAACAAATTCATAATATAAGGTAATCTACAACATAGTTTTAGGTCTTGAAGATAGACCTTGAAATTGATAAGAGTATGGAGACCCAAGAGAAAAGAGGTCTCATAGAAATAAACAAAGGATACATGATAAAATTATCATTGAAGGAAAATTAAGAGACCCAAGAAAGAGGTCCTATTGAAAAGTTTGATAGAGAAAGAAAACTTGAAGGTAGAAAAATACTTCAAGAGAATTCAAGATAGTAGAAAGTCTTGAAGATAGTCCTAGCTAAAGGACAACATATAGCACATCAAAGGAAGCATTTTTTTGTCCACACTGGACAACAAAGTTAAAATATTTAGAATAGTAAAAGAGGAAGGCAATATTTGGAGTGAATGCCACAAGGGCAATATTAAAAGTATTTGGATGTCACAAGGAAAACATTGAAGAGAAAGGTAGCATTTGAAGGCCACAAGGGTAATATTGAAATCAAGTGAAGCATTACAATAACATCAAAGATAGAATAATTAAATCTAGAGAAGGCAATATATTTAGTCAAGAAAATGATTGAAATCTTTAAGAAAAACATTGAAGATAGAGAAAGAGATAGAAAATAGTTCCAAGAGAAAGAAAGAGTTTCAAGAAAGATCTCAATAGATTTGTAACAATCATCATCATTCGACAAAAATACCATAGATAATAGATAAGTAATGATCAAAATTAAACTGAGCATAGGGGGAATAATTAAGGCTCAAAGGAACTATAAGAAATAAAGAAGTCTATAATTATATAAAAGACAGAGAAAGTTGCATATTAAAGGTGATTAAGTGTATGTTTGAGAAGTTAAATTATTAATGGTTGCAAGTATTCAAGAGAACAACATAGTGCGAGTTTAATCTTAGAGAGCATACTGCACCATTGATCCAACATTTGAGTTTCTTGCACCTATATTTGTAATAGGATAACAAAGTGAAACTACAAAGAAAGACAATATTAGAAAAGTAAACAATAAGGAGAACATAATGTCCATTAGCACTATGAAGCATCTAATAATACTAAAGTAGAATAACAAGAAATATTAAGCAAGGTAAAGTTTAAGGAAAGTTAGGTAGAACTAAAAGGACTAGCAAGTTGAAGGCTCAAGAACCAGAGAAGAGCAGGCTCTAGAGGAAAAAAAATGTTTTCATAAAGAAGTTAGAAGAAAATATAGACAAGTACAACATAATGAAGAGAAAGAGATTCAACCATTTACAGTAAGAGCAAGAATTCAACCAAGGGAAGATTTATATGGTCAAGAACAAATAGCAGAGGTCAAGTTATCAAAGTTAAAGTTTATAAAGGAAGTATTACTTCCTAGCTGCATTCGAAAGTCAAATAGAGGCACCTAAAAAATTAGAAATATGTATGATTAAGAAGCAAATATGCACTAGACTAAGGTTATTCAAGAAGCATCTAGTGCAGTCTACGAGGAGTGCCATATTAATGCCAAAAACAAAGGCATGTCATAGAAGTGCCATTCTTGAATAAGGTATATTAGTGTAGTTGAATAGTTTAAGAGCACCATTCATAAAATCTTGGTATGTGCACCTACTAATAAGAAAACATTGCAATCAAGGAAAGGTTTGTAAGAACGTTCTATGTCAGTACCAAGGTATTCAAATCTACATCCGCATAAAGAGCAAGAACATCAACAATAGATAAAAATATTAAAAGTGATCAAGATAGTAGTGAAGGATGAAGAGTTCACCATATAAAATTGAGCAACCAAAGAGCACCAAGCCATAAGCCAACAACACCATAAAAAGGTAGCAAAGCTCCAAAACAAGTGTAACAACACAGCCCAAAGAAGACAACAAATGTTAAGCACATTACCATCAAGACAATCAATATTGTCGAAGATAATAAGCAACTAAACAAAGAAAGGTTTATCTCTGGTATTACCTCCATTAAGCAAAAAAAACATTGAGGAAGACTAAGGACCAACAATGTTACATAGGCACCATCCAAGATATAAAGAAATCACCATCTATAGATACATGAGCCAAGGTGCATAGAGGATGTAATAGATGTTAGCTAAGGAACATAGGGACTGGGTAATGCATGCAGAATCAAAAGCAATGTAAGAGATGAAGAGTTGAGCAGTAAACCCATTTAACGGGAATTGAAGCTCCAAGGAAGTAAAATTCTAGGGCTAGAGTCATGGAAGTTCATAAGTCAAGCTTCTAACAAAAGATATCTAGCATTCTAATATCGTGCAAAAGGAGCATTGAAAGATAACACATTAGTGGCCAGAGAGAAGTGCAAGTGTTACCCTAATTTGAGTGCCCAAGAAAGCAAAAAACTTGAACATTACAAGTGTTTGAAGGAGAATCAACCATTCAAGTATGCATTACCATGTGGCACAAGGAAGATAGATGGACAGTTTTTGTAACATCTTATGATAAGCTCAAGTAGGAAAATGTGTAAGGAATCTCAATCAACTTCTCACATTCTCAAGTAAGGTTAAAAGATTACAGTCCACTTCTCACATGTTGAAGCAAAGTAAAATGCCAATACAAATTTAGCACTAAAGCCTCACACGATTTTAATAGAACAACCATATTTTCAAAGTCAACGAAAGAGCATAACATAGTGCCATAAATAATTTACCAAGTTACGTGCCCTAAGAAGGTAAATTAGGGTTTGTAGATATTATTAATTTTTCCTAAGGTTAAAAGGATAAATAAGTTCAAGTTATTATTTATTTGCTAAGGATAAATAAGTCTAGTGGATAGATAAGTAGTTTAATAGAAAAATTAATGCTTTAATTACTTGATTGGAGTGATAAGTATACTTTATTATTTTCAAAGTATTGTTTTTCAAAGGATTCAATAATAGATTTAGCGATTTATTGAAATTATAAAAACATAGAATATTTGCAATAATTTAATCATGGAGAGACAAGGAATTCTACTTAGAATTTAGAAATTCATAAGTTTACAAATATTCTAGTTTCTATTCAATTATGGAGCCATAAGGTATTCAAATTCAAAGGTTCTTACTAAACTTGAAAACTAGGGAGTCAAAAGGATGTCTCCATCCAAGAAGTCAATGAACAATTATATAAAAAACATAATTAGAAAAGAAATAACAAATGTTATAAAATTTGGAATACAAATTTTGATTACAAAATCTAAAGGAAGCATAGATCTAACTACAAAATTAATCTATAATGAATCAATAAGAGAAATATTTGAAACTTTGGAATATTATCTACATGCTAGGATTATTGAAACAATTGATAATGGAACATATAATATTCTAATTCCTTTAGATATTGGTAGCATTTTTTTTTTATTTGTGGAAAACATCCCAAAAGGGATGCCACTTTCGGGTAAGACCCAAGGAGGCGGGGGTATCCATTCCACAAAAAATGCCCAGGACTCGGACCTGGCCTACCACCTTTGACATACTCAAGGAGCAAACAAACACACAAAACCAATTTAAAAATAAGTAAATAACAACAAAAATAATAAAATAAAATAAAAAACATGCTCCTTGAGTGTGTCAAAAACAAAAGCACAACCAAACACGCACAATAAGATAAAAGAAACCACAACACAAACCACATAGAAAAACACAAGAACCACATAACAAAACACAAACAAGACAAAAACAACAGAACACTACAAAGACATAACCCAAAAAAAACATGAAAAATAAACACAACCAAAACCTAAAAAATTAAAAATAAAATAAAAATAAAAATAAAAAACAACCAACAATAGACAATAAACAAAAACAAAAAACATAGAAAACACTCACACATAAAAACACGAAATAACACAAACAAAGAGAAACCCAAGAACAAGAACGAAAAAAACACAAGAACAATAACAAAAAACAAAACAACAAAAACACAAGAACAACAAAAAACAACACAAAGAACACAAAAACAAAACAAAATAAAAAAACCCACCCACCTTAAAAAACTAAACAAAAAAAACAAAAAAGAAAAAAGAAATAAAAAATGAACAAAACAATGACCTATCTAGACCAGAAGACTATTAAGGCAAGAATCAATAGAGGAAACAAAATAAAGAATAGAATGAGCTAGGGAACTAAAAAAAACTGAATGAACCAAAGAGAAGCAAAAAAAAAAAAAACAAGAAGAAACTAGGTACCTTCAAAGCTGGAGCCATCCAAAGAAATGATAGAAAGAAGAGCTTCCCTAATTTGAGAAGCCCACCATATAGGAGGGTGGCCATAACAAGTAAGATCACCTTTGTCCAAAGCCCAATTAGCTAAAGCATCAACACTCTTGTTTTGATCTCCGACCACATGATTGTAATCAACTTTCAAAAATCCCATCTGGATTAACTGAATCTTCTCAATAATTATTTTTATTCTCCAATCCACCTTATGATTCTTAGAAGGATTCTTCAAGAGATTAATCATAAGTTGAGAGTCGAGACTCAACTAACACATTTTCCCATCCAACCTTAGTAGCCTCCTGAAGGCCTCCGAGGATACCATACCCCTCAACAAGGTTATTGGAAAGAATACCCAAATTATCAACAAAAGTAAAGACCAGGGAGCCATCGAAAGTCTACCAATTCCTCCCACATTGGCTTTTCCAGGGTTCCCTCTAGAGGCTCCATCAGTATTGAATTTTCCAAAATCCTTAGGAGGAGGTTGCCAATTTCTATTCCTATCCATCTTACTAATACTCACATTCCCTTTAAGTTGGTTGCCCTTAGAAGGTTTAATCTTCAATATTTGCATCACTTGATCCCATATTTGGTGGGAGTTTTGGGGGTGATTAAGGAGATGATGGACTGATTCAACTAAGTTGGCTATGGTCTTTTGCCAAATATAGTGAATATCCTTCCTATCTTGATTAAAAATTTGGTTGTTCCTTTCATTCCAAATATTCCAAAGAAGAATGGTAGAACCCATCCAAACTAACTGCCTAATAAAATGATCAACACCCTCTTGATTAGGCCAATCCCTCCAAAGCTATTCAAAAGTAAAAAAATTGGACCACTGTAAGCCAAGTAAAGTGGCCATTCTCCTCCATAGCTCAGAGGCTAAAGTACACTCAATAAAAATATGGTTGATATTTTCTACATTCTCTTCACACATTTCACATCTAAAAGGGCCATGAAAACCACGCTTCATAAGTTGCTCACCGATAAGCACCCTACGATGCAATAAAAGCCAATTAAAGAACCTCACCTTAGGCCAGAGATTTTGAGCCCACAATCAAGAAAATATGTGAGAAGAATGGTTGGGATTATTATGGCATAAGGTCAAATAACCTTGAGCAACTGAATACTCACCCTTAGTAGTGTTGTTCCATCCAAAACAATATTTTTCATGGGACCAAGAGAGGGATCTCATATGAAGGATGCCTTGGATATCTTGTCTTTGCCTTTCCGGGATTTGAATAGGCCAGTCCTCAATAGGGATCCAATATCTACCAACCTTTGAATTACCAGTATGGTATCAACAGTAATTAGCCACCTTTATCCAATTAGCTCGGTGAAGCTCCTCCATCCAAGGCCTCCAATCAGGAAACTGATTTATCAAAGGATTGTGACCATCCCAAGAATCTGTCCAAAAATTTGCATGTTGACCATTATGAATGATCCAAAATAATTTTTTCTTTATCAAATCCTCACCGAGTCTTAAGAACCGCTAAAATGGGAGAACCTTTGGTAGGAAGTTGATAGCGAACAAGGTCTTCAGGACTTTTGTTCTCGGCATATTTAGCACGAAGATTATTGGCCCAAAGAGCATTGGGGTTATGCAACATCCTCCAATATAATTTAGCAGCTAAAGCTTTGTTGTTATTAATTGAAGACCATAATCCTAACCCCCTTCACTCTTAGGAAGACATAAAGTATCCCATTTCACCAAGGCCCATTTTCTTTTCTCCTTAGTACCACTCCAAAGGAAACGATGACTGATTTGATCCAATTCTCGAAGAACAGCCTTTGGGATATTCAAAATGGAAGAAACATAAATAGGAATAGCTTGAAGGACTGATTTTACCAAGGTGATTCTACCCCCAGAAGAAAGCCACTTGTTGGTCCACTTTCCAATTTTCTTCTTGACTTTGTCCAACAACCAATTCCAATATTTATTTTTTTGCCTTTGAATATTTATGGGAATACCTAAATAAGTGATTGGAAGAGAGGTCTTCTTATATCTTAGTTTATCCAAGACCATGGATTCCTGTCTAGCAGAGCAGTGAAAGAAAATAACTTTAGATTTGTCTTCATTGATCAATTGCCTGATAGCCTTAGAAAAATAGCTAATGATTTGCTTAATATTAGAAGCTTCCTTAACTGTAGCTTTACCTAAAAGAGTAGAGTCATCCACAAATTGAAGATGAGAGATAGGTCTAGCTCCATGAGCAATGGTAACTCCCTCAAGGGTTTTGTTTTCCCTCTTTTTGGTTATAGTCCTACCCAAGCATTCAACAAGAATGATGAATAAATAAGGGGATAGCGGGTCACCTTGCCTAATACCTCTGGAAGCTGGGAAAGACTGAGAAGGCCTGCCATTGATAAGAACTAAGTAGGAAACCGAAGAGATACATCCCATAATCCAATCCATCCAATCCTTAGAGAAACCAAATTGCCTCAAAACTTTGATAAGGAAGTGCCAATCCACTCTGTCATAAGCTTTGGATAAGTCTAACCGAATGAACATGGAAGGAGAATTTTGCATATCCATGGAATGGATGGCTTCCTGAGCAAGAACTATCTCATCTACTATTTGACGTCCTTCCACATAACCCCCTTGCTCGGGGAAATAATCTTATGCAAAAGAGGCTTCAACCTTTCTGCCATGATTTTAGTAATGATTTTGAGAAGAACATTACATAAAGCAATAGGTCTAAAAGCTGAGATATGATCAACCTCTTGAGCTTTTGGAACAAGAGTAATATAAGTTTTATTGATAACCTTCAAAATTTCTTTGGCTTTCCTGGCTTCTTCCACCACCTCTAATAAATCAACATGAAGGATATCCCAGAACTCTTGGTAGAACTCAATAGGAAAACCATCAGGACATGGGGTTTTCCATTTTTGCATTTTAAAAACTACTTATTGAAGCTCATTGATAGTAACGAGGAGCAGTCAAAATAGAGTTCTCCTCAGAAGTGATAAGAGAAGGGATTGCTTGAAGAACATTATATTGTGAAGATGAGTCAAGGGGAGTAGCAACAAAAATATTGGAAAAGTAATCAACAACAATAGAGTTCATGCCATCCCAAGTATAAACAACATCTCCAGAATCTGATTTTAAGGAAGAAATAAAGTTGTGAGATCTTCGAGCTAGAAGAGATTTGTGGAAGAAATTTGTGTTTCGATCTCCTTCTTTGAGCCATTGAATTCTAGATTTTTGCTTCCATAAGATTTCTTCTCTTTTTTCCCATTCCTCTAACTGAGTTGTGAGTTTAATTTCATCTGCACTTCTCTTCTCTGTGAGGCCATCTAAACGGATTTTCTTATTCAAATTTTCAATATGAGCAATAACTTCATGTTTTTTTTATGAACATCCCCAAACTCTTTCCAGTTCCAAGTCTTGATTTTGGATTTAATGTATTGTAGTCTTTTGGCAAAATAGAACATCTTAGTCCCATGCCTAGGTTTACCTTCCTTCCACCATTGTTGCACATGAGGTCTGAAGGAAATGTCTCTAAGCCACATTAATTGAAAACGAAAAGGAGAGAAACTCACATTGGTTTTCCACATTTCCACCATGGTCGGCCAATGATCCGAACCAACATTATTAAGAGTCTTCACTTTAGGAATGTGACCATGGATTAAGAAATTTTTAGAGAGCAAAAACCTATCCAATCTCTCCATTATACAAGCTAAGCCTTGCCTTCTGTTAGACCAAGTCATAAGGCCATTATCTGGTTGGATATCCACAAGATGGAGGTTTGCAATATATTCGCTCATGAGGTCAGTGCTTTTGTCCAAATTTCTATTTCCCCCCCTTTTCTCATCCAGAGAGAGGATGGTATTGAAATCTCCTCCGATCAAGATCCAAGCTTTAGGAAAATGAGAGATAATATGAGTAATATCCTTCCACTATCTTCTTTTTTCCTCCAAAGAAGTCGGAGCATAAACAGTAATGCAGAGCATAATCTGGTTGGAATGTCTACTTTGAATAGCTATAGCCAACAAACCCCAACTGCCAACCATATGGTGAATAACTACCTCTTTTGGGTCCCAAAGACAAGCAATGCCACCCGAAGTCCCTTGGGAACTGAGGGAAACCACTTTTCCAGCTGGCCAAATTTTACTGGCAATTAAGTCCATATCCTCCATTGACATCTTTGTTTCTTGAAGGAAAACAAGATGTGGATGATTTATCTGAATCATTCTTCTAATTTCATTTTGTTTTGAAAGACTCCCTTTGAGTCCTCTAATATTCCAAGTGATGATCTTCATTAATACCAGGGCTAAAAAATTTGGGAAGGGCATTAATCTTACCTTCCTCTACAAGCTTTTCACCTTCTTTTACCATATGATATTGATTGGTCTTGCGACCTACTTTTTGATTAGAATCCATCTTCAATTTTTTTTCCCTGTTTCTTGACTTATTCCAATTGAATCCGAGATGGCTTCTAACCTTGAAGAATGCTCGTACATAGCCAAAATTTTACTAGATGGTTCAACGGAGTCTATATTGGGACCTGCATTATTTGAAGTTTTGACATTTGAAATATTGTTTTTCTTGTGTAAATTTTCTCCTTTTTTTTTTTTTGAAAACCTTTGATTTGTTGGTTTGTCTCTGAGTTCTTCCCTTCATATTTAAATTGTGTTTCTAAGATTTCAGTTTCCATTATTTCCTCTTCCTCACTTGGGACATCATTTGTGGAAAGGATTTCAAACATATTAGCAGATGACTTTGATTGATCCTTCATAACTGGTTTTTTCGAGTGTTCTTCTTCTTAGGTATTTGGAAACCTGCTGAGTTTATATATTCTTTCTTTTGATCAGGAAATTTATTTGGGCAAGCATCGGCCAAATGACCATATTCATGGCAAATTCTACAACGAAAAGGAATGTTCTCATAGTCCACTACTTGCTCCCAAGTGTCTTCCCCAAATTGTAATGTGATATTTTTAGGTAGGGGTTTGTCAAAATCCATTAAAACACAAATCCGAGCATAAATAATATGTTCAAAATTTTGAGTACAATCAATGGTCATCATAAAAGTTCCTAAAGAGTTTCCAATTGAAGAAAAAATAGTAGGATTCCAAAATTCAATAGGGAGGCCAAAGAGTCTAACCCACATGGGAGCTATAGAAGGCATCTCTTCTTCGACTTTAAATTTAGTATGCCGGGGCTTCATGAAAAGCCCTGCCCTTCCAAAAAACCAAGGACCCCCTTGAAAAGTTTTCTCTCTATCTTCATTATTAGCAAATAAAACAAGAAAATAACCATTTGGATAAATAGAGATTTGTAACTCACCTTTAGTTTTCTAGCTTTTTGCAGCCCGGACTTTGAAAGCAGATAGACTCAGACGAAAACCCACGAACCGACAAATTAGTCCTCTTTTTTCCAAATCTTCAATGCCAGTCTGAATGTTACCCATATCAAGCTTAACAATAGGAGTTCCATCAGCTGCTTTAAGACATCCTGACTCCATTTTCCTGGGATCAATCTTAGGCATTCTTAGAGGTTTATGGGAAGCCCTAATATTGATATTAGCATTGGGTTGAGGCTGTCCACCATGAAGGGCATCCCTAAAATTCATTTTTGGGGCTGAGTCTTTGAAATTCTTACCCTTGATAGGGGTTTTCATAGTAGAATTATTTTGTGGGTGCACCTTAGCACCGGATTCACTTGAGATATGAGCCATTTTTTGATCAACTACTTGAAACTTGTTTCGTGATCTCTTTAATCCTTGCCCTAGACGCCGTGGAAAGGTATGGTTTTCACTTTTCTTTTGTGCAACAAATTGGAAGCCGTTGTCACTCAAGTTCATAGTATGATCTGTTGAAAGATAAATTTCTAACCCATATTGTATCCCCTGCAACATTTCTTGCTAAAATATTGAGCATAAACCACAAAAATATTGGCCGCTAGGGCCCGAAGGCCCTAAAAACCAACCTCTGGAGCTGCTTGCACTCAACCCAGATGAAACCCTCGCATAGCCGCTTGCCAAATATGTCGTTCACACATAGGGATGCGCTAGGATCTGTGTTGCTCCAAATGATATGAAAATTGGTGGAGATGTTCTAGGGTTTTTCAGGCATCTACCCTCAAAATTTTAGCTCAATCCGAGTCCGGATGAGTGAGATATGGCTGAAACGGTTTCAAAATTTTGGGCAGTCCTTGAAGACTATCTTGAAAGATTTTGTGGGATCCAGAGTTAATATTGAGCTTGATGAAGAAATATTAAAGGAACTATTCCTGAAAGTATTAAAAGAATATGTCCTTGAAATTTAATATCTTATGGCTAGGGGATATATTCATCAAATAGCACTTCAAAAATAATTTATAGTGGAAAACACCCCTTTTGAGGTGCCACTTTCAACAGGTTAGGCATAGGAGGAATGGAGCCTTGTCGACCTCTACCAGCACATAGGACATTTCTAACTATACCATATATCTGCAGGATGGAGACAAAGGGAATGGAACCTGGGTCAGCCTCTACCAGCACCAAGGGCATTTACCACTACACCACAACAAGCAGATAATATTGGTAGCATTCTATATATGGCATTGCTGACACTAAAATATTACAAAGAAGAAAGCATGAAACAAAAAAATTTGATTGAATCTATTAAGAGGAAAAAAAAAATAGATGTATCCTTTTTAGAACAAATATTTCATTCTTCATGCAATATTGATACATCAAGTTCAAGATCTTATCATGATGCTTTAAGTGAATGTTCAGAAGAAACTATATCAAAGAAGACGTCATATAAAGGACAAAGGCAAAAGGAAAATTATTTTCGAAGAATTCAATGATAAGAAGATTGTTCAAGAAAACAAAAAAAACTGAAGTACATGGTGTTGAAAGTAAAGACAAAGACATGCAAAAAGACATGGAATCTTATCAAGATGCAGGAGGTATACAATACAAAGTAAATTAAAGGATAAATACTGTATTGAATATAAAGTATTCAATAACCAAATAATGTAATATAGGGGGTGTTAGAGATTATTACATTATTTGGTACATGCTTATGTACCACCTTGGTACAATATTATATTAGAGTGTGAGTTTATATTTCATATAATGTAATAATATGCAAGAAATGCACGTGTCATGTAATTGAGTGTGCAAGTGTTGTGAGTGTGGATGTGCACAGGTTTCCATTATGTAAGAGTGCACATGTGTCCTTAGAATAGGAAAGTGAAGAGTTTCAAAGAAGAGTGAAGGTCAAGAGTAATTTATATGAAGAGTCACATACTATTATATATTTGTGATAAAGCATTGTAATTGTTATAAAAAATGCATTGCACATAGCATGCATTAGTAGACCTTTATTCTATAATATTTTTAGTATTAGAGCATTTTCAAGTGATTATTTAGTAAGTATTTATGAGTTATTTTTGAGTTCATATTATTTTCTGAGATCTTTATTAATTCCATTTTACTACAACTTTATTATATATGATTATGTGGTTATTTACATTGAGTATTGAGCTACAAAAGCTATCACACAAGTGTCCTAGATTAGGAGTGCATGCATAAGTGTAAGAGTCATGTGTGCAAGTGTATTAGAGTCAAGTGTCCATCTAGTATGCAAGTGGTAATATGATAAGCCAAGAGTCATGAGACTTGGCATATAGAGAGCAATAGTCAAGTACTTGAAGAGTCATATTACTATGGCTATATTATGGAGATAATGCTCCATGAGAAAGAATTGAAATCAAATTAATATATCATTATTTTATTGTAAGAAGAAGGAAGTAATAAAGCTTGTATACAATTTTTTGAGCAATTAATATTGTAATTTTTCTTCATGCATAGTTCATGAATTATTTAGACTATTTACATTCATATTTGATTATATAAATGAATGTTTATTTAAATATTATTTAATACTTAATATACATATTAATTTTCTCATATATTATTATACTCATATTGTTATTATTTCAACCTTTAATATTGTGTCTATTTTATATTTGGTACGTATGATATTTTGTGGTAGTGAAGATATGAAAAAGATCATACATCCAAGCACATAAAAATGAAAGATAGCAATAACAATGAAATCTTAAATATCAGGAATAAGTATATATATATATATATATATATATATATATATATATATATATATATATATATATATATATATATATATATATATATATATAACATGAATGATGGTGTCCTTTTATTAACAATGATATCCATTCTTTCTCATGATATTACAATAAAATCCCTCTTAGGTATGTGCTACCCTTATTGATACAATGATTACAATAAAAATACTTTGGATATAATATGAGGGATCTTCAATCGCACAAACTGATTTGGAGAGGAGTTTCTCGTGACCTTCGCAATATAGGATGGTTATGGATGAATATTTATGCTATAATTCACTTTCAAAGACCCTTAATCTACACACAAAGAAACTCAAAATATATTAATAGCATTTGAAGAACCTTTCAAGATAAGACCCATTATCCATGATAAAGAAATGATAAAGAAAGCTGAAATACAGTAAATAGATACATAAACTGAAATTTAACTATGCTAGCTAGTAATTGAAATATTTTTAAATCTACTGAATGCAAGAAAGCAAATAAAATAGATCTTACCAGGAGGTCATCCTTGTGTAGAGTGGTTTGGCCTACTAGCTTTCCCTAAGCAGGATGGTGGCGTTTACGGGCCATATCGAGTTGAGATGACCGCTAAATCATAAAGTAATTCCTTGTAACCAATTCAAGGTGATGCCAGGCTTGATCTTTAGGATTGATGTTCAAGGGTGCACTTATGAAGAACAATTTAACGATAAGAATTGATACAAATCAAGAGATTTGATGGTAAAAGGAGTGCAAATTTGGTCTTCAACCTTTGAATTGACTCATTGTCATGCTTTAAAGCTCCATTATTAGATTTTGGTAGCACTTCATTGCTTATGAGAGTGATATCTCTCTAGTTGTACAATTTGATAATAATTCAACACTTGAAAATTGGAATCTTATTAATGGGGGCAAGGCATTCTTAAATAAAATTCCTAATAGGAGTCTAAATCTTCCTTGGGAAGCTAAGAAAAAATTGGAAACTAATAAATGTAACTTCTTGATAACCATTGCGTCGTTACCCACAACTAACAATTGTAACTGCTCGAACTGTTGCTCGGTGCTTAGGTTTTTGTTGTTTTAGGTGCGACCATCCCAAGGTAGGGTGGTCATGACTGCTGACCACCTCAAGGTGGGATGGTCTCTAGAGGTCTCTTGGTAGGATGGTCCAGGCTACAAAATGTAATTTACCTTTTTTTTCATGGTGAGAACCACTGCTAAGCCCTAAAGCTATTTAAGGTAGGTCATATGGCCTAAAAAGGTGTCCATATAGGTAGTATCCTCAATATGATGTGTTTTAGGTGTCTATAGATATCCCTTTTTGGGATGCATTGTGTAAAAGCACAACACAGATTAAAAATTGATGACCTAAAATCAAGTTGAAGGTTGATGGTGTTAATTGATCTAATCAACGTTAGATGCCCCAATCATAGAAGAACATACATCCTTGAATCATTGATTTTGATACATCGAAGCTATAAATTTTTAGCAAACCTTTTAACCATGGTTAGAGCAAATTTTCTTGTCAATCTAGTAGTCTATCGATGACAACTTCAGTTTTACCAAATGTTTGTTTGAAATTTTTGCTTGTTATTTGCCCCAAGAAAAAAGGGCATTATTCTTGGACAAACATAATTTGCATGGTTTAATGTATGATTATTGATTTAGATTATGAATTTTGTGATTATATGACTGCCCTCTCAAGCGAAGAGTTGATGAGGAGATGGAAGGTGATGAAAGCAACAGGTTGCTTGACCAAGATGACTTGATTTGGGCTTTGTAGGACTATTGGAACTAAAACCAACATCCATAGGATATCAAATTGTCATGCTGCCTTATTATTTTTCTTCCCAACGAGCTATTACAGGCTCTAAGGTGTTTGCCTCTTTATCTTAGCTAAAATACCAATGTTGATTGATTTAAATGCCGCTAAGATAGGTATGGAAACCCTCTTTTGCAAATAACCCTAGATATTTATCTTGATTTTTAATTATTTGCACTTCCAAATTATATGAACTTACTGAATATTATAAATTGACCAAGCTAAGAAATAACTATCCTTATAAAGCTCTTACGTATGACCAGTGCCTTGATCCATATGAGTCACTATAGCTATTCTGTAAATGATCCAGTGAAAAACTAGAAAGAAATAAGAAGAGAAGAATTGATAAAGCTAATCTCATTCAAATGATGTAATAAGATTACCAGTTAATCAATGAAAAGAAAACGTTTAACATGCATTCAAATAATGTAATACATGAAAAATTCATACACAGTACTTTGAACAAGAATTTAACAGGGAAGAAATCCAGATATTTGTATTGATATGAAAATATTTTACATTCAGAGTTGGCAAGATGCCATTTAACTCTGTGAATATGATCAATACAAATGAAGAGAGGACTATCCAAATGATGTGATAGCCTCCTTCTGTTCTACTATTCCAATAAGGTAACAGGAAGAAAACTCTAAATCTTCTTGAACTCTGAAGTCCTAGAAATAATCTCAGCTCCTGAGCTACTCCCTATTGAGAAAACCTGCAAAGCAAAGGGGAAGAAATTCAAGGATGGAAGAAGGGAAAACAAGGAAATACATAAACTCACAAATATGGGCACTCAAGCTATACCTGTAGCAAAAATGTTGTTCTCTAAGATTGCTCGATCCTTTATTCTGGCCGCTCCTGCTTTTATAGCTGCTGAAATGAAACTGCCCAAAACAATATTGTTGTGCACTATCCACTTGTCATCATCTACTAAGGAGAGGGGAGAACTATCTGTTATCAGCTAACAACATTTTCCTTGCCTTTGTCTGTAGTTGCTCCCATGGAGGTTGATCCTGTAACTGACTCATTAGCTAGTTTCTTAATTTTCTCTATGTCATCAGCTATGGCCCCCACCAATTTAGCAATGTGAAGCCACACTTCCACGTGGATGATTCCTTGTCGAGAGACCCTATCCAGCATTCATGAAGCCTTGATTCTATTTTATTTCAAGGTCAAGGCTTTGTCTTGAAAGAAACAGACCTGATTGTGTACGTGTTCGGATTTAGAAAAGAACTGGGCTGCCAACTTGTCATTGTCTTGCTCATCAAAGCTGACTTCTTTCAGGTGTTTTATGATGGTCTAGCTGAAAACACCTTGGCCCATCAGTGTGGTTGGATCAATTCCTGATTGTCTCACTGTGGCTATCATCTGTTGTTCGAAATTTTCTAGTTCTTTAATCATCAAATTATATTTGGATCTCTCATTGATGAAGTTGGTGATTTTTTCATGTTCATCCAAGCAGCTTCGGCTTTGGCCATCTGCAGTTATTACTTCCTCGATCCTAATCTTATCGTATCCAATTCTACACAAATCATATACGGGAAGTATAATGGCCATCTTCTTATCAAGGTCTGCTAACAAAGGCTTTATTTTCTTGTTAGCTAATATCAACTCCCTAGCCTCTTTGCAGCAACCATTTATCATCTCTGCATTGTCATTGATCAAAGCGATGGCCTTTTCTCTATATTTTTCAATCAAGGTCTCCTTGGACCCTGTGGTGCTAGAGGCTATTGCCTGTACTAGAGCTGAAGTAGCGACAACTTTCAGCTTCTCATTTTCTACCTGTAGTTTTGTAGCCTTGGCTTTCCAAGTGGATATTTATGATATTACGGCTTTCACAGTCTGAGAGTGAATGTTCACTCCTTGTCTTACCATGGCAATGGTATCTCCTGTCACTTCTCATGATTTGGTCTTTGGATTGATCTACAGAGAAGTGATCCCTTGGGTCGACAAAGAGATGGTCGTTTGGCCACCTTCCTATGTTTGGACTTTAGGGAGCTTCTCCACCCTTCTCCCTTCGCCGATGGCATCCAACTCGGCTTCTTGAGCCGAAGTGAATTTTGGTACTTCATCTCTTTTGACCAAATGAAGGCTTACTGTGCCTTCGGCTCCTACTTCAATCCGTGGCTTCTTGGTGGGTGGTGTCTCATCATCATCCATATCTTTTGCTTGATAATTTTAGAATATTTCTGCCAATCCACCACTCTCTTCAATGGCCTTCCAGGCCCTTTTCGATATCTTGGCCTCTTTGTTATTGTATTTTATGGCTATTGGAATGGCCCGAGAGGTGCTTGCGGTAGCCACTTGTAAGTTTCTTGGTGCAAGTAAGGTGAGGGTAAGGTTACCCGATTCTTGTGGGCCTGAGGTCGAAGCCTCAACAACAACCTATTCTCCTCCTCTGGTGGGACTGCTAGCCTCGATACCAGGGACTTCTAGTGTAGGTGCTTCTACTACCTGAGCCACTATCTCCAGTTGCTCGGGTGTGGCAGTAGTGATCTCTACTAATGGGTCATTGAACTCTTTTGGAGGAATGACTGGTCGAGCTGGTGTAATCTTATCCACAGTGGTCTGCCTGACCAGCTTGAGTTTTGAGGAATACCGTCCCACCACCTCCAACTGAGTATGGGGCCTTTGCATGCTCTTGTTTTCCCAGATAGCTTTCAGCTCTTTTTCATCCTTGCTGGCCCATAGTAGAGCTTTCTCATAATCATCCTCGTGGTGTTTCATGGGCTTATTTTCTATCGCGATGTCTTTGTACTTATCTTTAGGATCATAAGGCCTCCACACTATTTTAGTGAAACAATATTTATCCATTATGGAGATGGCTTCAACGAGGTTGGGATAGCCTCTGTATACAATGTGGCCAATCTTCGTTGGTGCGGATACCCACAAAATTCTGACCTATTTTCTCAAATATCACAGCCTGGCCTCCTTTACCAACTATCTCACTACCTCTAGTATTCCTACTGACTTTGGGAAATATGTGGGTAAGGCCTTTGGGGGAAGCTTTGACATGTACGTTCGAATGAATGTAAAGTTCTCCATGAAAAACATGTCCCCAACTCCTTTCTCTCTGAGGTAGCCCTCAACACCTGGGCTTATTCTGGGAGGATGCTGCTCGATCAGGACATGATACATGGCTAGAAGAAAATGGTCGCAGAACTCTGAGAATGAAGAAACATTTTGGTGAATGACCAGAAGTCGATCCTGTATCATACAGTCGGGGTTTCCCCCGAGTTGCGCTATTGCCTCTCTTTTGAATTGACCCACTATCAGGTGGATAAAAAAGGAGTATTGAGAGAACTGAGGCATTATATATTTATCCTATTTTAATGCCTCTTGGAGTTGCTTCAACTCCTTATCCATGGTGTTGCTCATTACTTCCTCCCATTGATAGCAAGGAAAGCGTCTTTTATTGCATTGAGCAATAACATACGTAACTGGCAAGCTCAACCAGTTAAGGTCCTCTATTCCTAAGGCGATCTGAATCATGTCTGAGTAATATTTTTCCCACCATTGCAACAAGGACTTTGGGATAGGGAAGTCAGTTGATACTGGCCCTTTGAATAAACTGGCATAGAAAGAAGTCCCCAGCATGTGTTGAGCCTACAGTGTTACCACATTTTTTTCATATAGTAAATCTCCCTTGGTTAACTCAAACATCATTTGAATTTGGTTAGGTGTGAGGTGGTAGAGAGCCTTTCCCCTCTCATTCATAATGGAATGGCTCCATGGATCGTAAGAGATTGTGAGCCACGACAATAGGTCTAGAGAGAAGTGAACCCGAGGACATAACAACTTCACCAAATTGGTGTTCCAACGGTTGTTGGCAACACCCTTCTTATCCTTTGCCTCGTAAGCCCTCAAAAAGACCATCTTTAATACGTGATGGGGTCGGCTTCGATCTTCCATGCTGGCCTAAAAATGGAATTCAGCCAGCTCCTCTTCATTCCAGACCTGGTCCTCGGGCTTCCTGGTCGTCACCTTTTTAAATGACACTCTCTCTTCAAAAGCCTCAATTTTGCCTTTCTTGGCACTTGAACTTGAAGACGCCATTGCTCTCACTTACGTAAATTCTGTCTTTCTAAGTTCTCAAAAAAACTCTCGGCTCTCGCACACTGCTCAATCACTGAACACTTTTGTAAATACACTAGTGATGGTTTTCTTTTGGAAATAGAGGGGGTTTTATAACCTTTCTTTGAGTCGAGGTCATTTAATGAGGGGAGCTAGTTGGTTTATTACGACCATCCTGGGCTCGCCACCTTTTTGGTCTTTTGCATGTTTTGTTTGAACGATGTGCCATTGGTTTCTTTTGAGCGAACGTGCCTGCATGGATCCAAGGATGATCCTTACATGTCTCGGCTCACCGTGATTGGATGAGAGCTCTGCCATCAGGATTTGCTCTTTGAAGTGGATGCCTTGTCATCTCTACTCCTTTCAAGACCACCTCGACTAGTGGTCTGACTAAGCATGCGACTACATCCTTTTTGGTGTGGAGGCTAGTTGGCACCCAAATTTTGGCATGTGTAGCCATTTATTACTCTCAATCAATTATTTCGGCTTCCCTCTGATTCATGCTAGCCGATGGCAGAAAATCCTCGATCGATCGGCCTCATAAAGTTTCCTGCACAAGAAACCAATAATTAGCAAGGTTAAATTAATTTTATAGGATGGTTAGGCATACCTCATGCTTGGTTCACATGCCAAGCTAATTTTGTGCATGATGGCTCCACTTATCGAGGTGTCGGTTGTTAGAATTCTTCGATCGATCGACTAGTTTTTTTCTCGAGTCGATCGGTCATCGATCTGGGAAGCTCGACCGAGTAATGTGTCGAAGGAGCCGATCGACTTCTCTTTGTTGCTTATTTACCGATTGGTTTTGGCTCATAGATATCTCATGGGAGCCGATCGACTTTTTCTTATAATGCATCAACCAACGATATTTTCGGTGAGCATTCAAAATTTTAGCCCATCCTTGTTACTCGGGAGCCAATCGATTGATATTTATTTTTCAAGAGCCGATCGATCGGTGGACCCTTCAAGTTTAATCAAATCATTGATGGTCTTTTCATCGTCGATGGATCGGTTGACTAGTTGTAATCGATAGTTGATCGGTTGGCCAGTGCTGGTTGGGAGCTGATCGATCGGTTAGTGTAGTTTGAGAGCCGATCAGTTGGCTAGTGTTCAAAAGGGGCCAAAAAGATCTGTCGGCTAGATTTTAGCATTTGTGAGTCGATCGGCTAACTTTATTTGGCCTTGAGCTGATTTTTAATTTCCTTAGTTCCTACAGAAAACAAATTTCTTTAGTAAGAACTTAAAAAAAAGGGGCAAGATCTATCAATCCCTTATTTCCTTACCTCATGGTAATTTTCTTTACCCCTTTGATTTTGTGCCTCCAATTTGATCACCTGTTCTGAGATTTTGCTAGAGTTAGCTGATCAATATTTCTTTATGTGAAATTTTTCTTTTGAATTGCATTTAAGTGAGTTCTTAAAACACTCTGACAGTAATTTTGAAGAGAAAGCTCTGACTAGGAGGGAGGACCTTTAGTTCAAAAAATTTAAATTGGGGGTCACACAAGTTGGATCATTTTAGGCTCCAACATAGGCTCTGACTGGGACAAGTACTAAAAACTTGAAGCACTTGAGAATTTCCAAAATCTCCTGGTTAATGAAAATAGCAACATTTGGACCAAACATTGAAACTCTTTAATTAAATCAAAATAAACAACACAAATGAACAAAGCCAAAATATGAGGATACTCAAACCAATAAGTCAGCATTAGTCATCTTCTGCTATTGGTTTAAAATTCAAGAAGAAAAAGGATTTTGATTTCTGAAATGCTACTTACTTTCAGGTTCCATTTTGTTCAACAATATTTTACAACAACATTGTGCAGGATTGGAAAGGGCTAATTGTTCCATTATAATCTAGTCTAAGTGTGTGCTCAGTGTGTTCATTTTGACTTCTGGACCTTTATAGGACTATGTTTTCTTTGAGAAAAAGGCACAACTTGTTAAGAACTTTGCTCTTTCAAAATTTTTCCCATTTGCAGAGACTCCACTGCCATCCAAGCGTCTATAGCCCCGGTGGATATGCATATGATCTTATCTGGTTTTTCTCTACTACCAATAAGTATTAAAAAAAAAAAAAAAAAAAAAAAAAAACAAAAAAAAAAAAAAAAAAAAAAAAACAAACAAAAACACAAAGACAACGCAAAAAGAAAAAAAGAAAAAAAAAAAAAAAAAGAAAAGGAAAAAAAAAAAGAAAAAAGAAAAAAAAACAAAAGGCATAAGTTGGAAAGAAACAAACAAAAAAAAAATGAAAAAAAAAAATAACAACAAAAAGAATAAACTATAGCCCTGGTAGAGGTTTTCCCAAGATATCTCTGGAACACTTGCTCAAACTTGCATTACTTTGGATTTTATTTCTCATTAAGAGAAATATATGTATGAATGTAAGGTGTGCAATGAGAGTGTCTAGGTTGAGGATCAAATTTTGGGTATTGAATAGAGTGTTTATATTTTTGGTTGCTAACCAATTTCTCAAACATAACTCTATCTTTTTTTATCTGAGTTGTCTTAAACCATTGTCTGATAATATGTGACTAGTTATGATGGATCAACAGCCCTGGCTTTTTCCTACCTAATTTTTTATCATGAAATAATTGTATAAAACTATTGGCTTGTATATAACTTGCATTTATCAGACCTAAAAATCCAGCTCCTTGCACTTGTATGATTTTCCAAGCTTCGAGAAGTTTTTAAGACCTTTTTGTTAACTGCTTGGTTTGAAATAAAAACAACAATTAGCTTGTTTTGAAAAAGAAACACAAAAACTCTTGACAAAATAAAATTACAACATAATCTAAACTGTACAATATAAACAGAAAAAGCATAAAAGAACATAAAGGCAAAATGCTAGAAAGAAAATTCCTCTTTTTCTTGGTTTTCAATTTTTATTTTTTTTAACTGTTTTCCTGATGATCATCACAAAACATCATTCCCTCTTGACCCCACAACTGGGGTTGTACATCTTCAGATGTATGCCATTTATGGGTATTTTAACTAGTTCACCTTTAAGTGTTTGCAATTTGTAAGTGTTAGGGTCAACTACTTGTAGAATCTGGTATGGGCCTATCCATTTAGGTTCAAATTTTTCCTTTTCTCCATGCTTATCATTTTTGGGATCCCAATATATAACAATGTCTCCTTCCAAGAAGGGAGTGCCCTTAGCCTTTTTATTAAACAATTTAATAGTTTTCATTGTTTTTTCATGTATCTTGTTTAAGGTTTCCCTCCTTTGCTCTTGGAGCAAAACAATTTGATCCAACCTTCTTTGTAAGGCATCAAAGTTTTTCATGATCTTGGAGTAATAGGGACAAGGCAACTATTTCGGTCATAGCAGGTAACAAGGATTTTTCTCCATACACCATTTCATAAGGGGTTCTCCCTGTATTTCTTTTAGTGGACAATCTATCAGCCCATAAAGCAAACTTTAGCTGACTATCCCAACTCCTCTTGTTCTTAGCTAGAGACCTTTTAATCCTAGCTATCAGGTTTTTATTTGATGATTCAGCTAAACCATTTCCCTGTGGATAATAATTGGCTGAGTGAGCCAGCTCTATCCCATATTTGGCACAAAAATTTACTATTTCATAAGAAGTAAAATATTTTGCATTATCAATAACTAGCTTTTGGGGTACTCCAAATCTAGTCAATATATTTTCTTCTAAAAAGTTAATAACTGCTGAACTAGTACAAGTTCTGAGAGGAGCGACTTCTACCCATTTGGTGAAATAGTTTGTTGCAGTGATGATCCACTTATGCCTTCCTGAAGAGTTGGGGTTGATCTCACCAATTAGGTCGATTCCCCATTGAGTAAATGGTGCTTCAATGATCATTGATTTGAGAGGCATGGCCACCAAATGCTTCTTACCTACAAAAACCTGACAATTATGACAGTTCCTTACATAATAATAAACATCTTTAAACAATGATGGCCAATAATAACCTGCCCTCATAATTTTGTTCGTAGTAGCCTTGGATGCAAAGTGTCCCCCACAAAAACCATCATGAAACTCATTTAAAATCTTGGGGACTTCTTTTTCATAGAGACAAGATAGTAGAATACCATCTGGATGTCTCCAGTATAGCATGCCATTCTGCACATGATACTTTTGGGCTTGGAGTTTGACAGACCTCATCCTGCTTGTTGTCATGCCTTCTGAAGGTAGCATAAAATGTCATCATACCACTTACATTCAGCATTGTCAACCCTCCTCTGATCAAAATGTTCATCCATGGAGATAAGATTGTCAAATTCTTCTCCTTCTTTACATGCCAAGAATTTTGCCAGTCCATGTCCTCTTACAGTTTTAACAATTTTGAATTCCACATCATACTGTAATAACTTGACCATGGCTCTGGCAGGATTGCCAAATGGTTCATATTGAGTAAACATATCTTTGATAGCAATGAAAGGTATGCAACAAATGACTTTGTTAGCTCCAAAGATATTTTTAAAATGTTCTAAGGATTGGGTTACAGCTAGAGCATGTTTTTCAAGTAAGGAGCGTTTGAGTTGTGCTCCTTTCAATCCTAAACTCATGAAGGCAATAGGCCTTTCATTGTTATCATTATCCTTCTGTGACAACACTGCAACAATCGAATGATCTGAAGCAAAAGGATAGATATTAAATTCCTTAGTGTAGTCTGGACAGTTCAAAATAGGAGCTGTAGATATAGCTCCTTTAATCTTGTCAAAAGCAGCCATGTTTTCAGCTGTCCACCTTATATCTCCAGTTTTCTTGATCATATCAGTGATGGGTTTAGTAATATCTACAAAATAAGGAATAAATCTCTTGATAAAGTTGATCTTGCCAAAAAATGATCTGACCCCTTTAATATTCTTGGGAGGAGGAATTTTGGAGATGGCTTCTATTCTTTCTGGGTCAATTCTCACCCCTTATTTTGACATAATATGACCCAAAAATTTCCCTTGGGTAGTCCCAAATATGCATTTCTTGGGATTCATAGAAATACCATACTCTTTACATCTGGAAAAAATAGCAGCAAGGTGTTCTAAGTGGTCTTCCAGGTTTTTAGAGAACACAGTGATGTCATCTAAATATACAACCACGATTTTGAACATTAATCCTTTGAAAGCAAAGTCCATTGCTCTCTGGAAGGTAGCCCCAACATTCATCAATCCAAATGGTATTCTTAGATACTCGAAAGTGCCCCATGGAGTAGTGAAGGTAGTCTTATGTCTATCCTCCTCATTGACTTCTATTTGGTTGTATCCTGAAAACCCGTCTAAGAGGGACATTCTGGAAGATCCTACTACTGCCTGCAATAGTTGTTCCATATTAGGTATAGGATAATTATCCTTTAGTGAGGCTTTATTCAAATTTTTGAAATCAACACATAATCTGATTTCACCATTTTTCTTCCTCACAGGTACCAAATTGGCAATCCAAGATGAAAATATGACCTTCTTGATAATTTTGAAATCTAACAATTTGAATACCTCTTGTTGCATGATTGGGTGCAGATTCATATTGAATTTCCTCTAATTTTTTCTAAATGGTTTGGAGTCTTCCTTCAATGGGATAATATGGGTCATTACCTCTGTTTTGAAAGTTTTTAGCTCATCATATGACCAGGAAAAGAATTCTTTGCTTCTTTTAAGAAACCTTAGGTACCCAAATTTTTCTTTGGGTGGTAAAGATGTGTCAAATTTAACTATTCTGGGCTCTTCTTCTGAACCAACATTTACATCCTCAGTGACCACCTTGGCCATGTCTGGTTTGTAGGCCCTATCAAAATCATCAAACAAACTTTCAAAAGAGACTAGTCCCTTCGGGATTCTGTTAGTTTTCAATTGAATAACCTCTACAGGTTCCCCAATTATATCCCTCATTTTCCATTCGTCTGCCTCTTCACAGAGAACCTCTACAAACTGATTCTGACACATCATGAAATCCACTATCTCTACGTCATCTACAAATACTTGTAGGTAAACTACATTGTCAGGCACTAAAGGTTTATACACTGATATGGTCAAAAACCTATCCATATATTCTATTGTGATCGCAGGGTTATCCCAGCCTGATGCATTTACTACTAAAAATCAGCTATATGATTCCTCTCTCTCAAAATGAAAGTGAGATTGAAAGCCAAGAATTTTTCAATTTTTGCTAACATTGCATCTTTATATTGTTTCAGCCTTGGGTGTTTAGCTTGGTATTTTCCCTTTATCTGTTGTATAATCAACTCAACATCGCCAGCTACTATCAAGTAGTTGATACCTATTTATTTGGCCTTTCTTAGACCAAGTAGCAATGCTTCATACTCTGCTACATTGTTCATGCAAGGGAATTCCAACCTGTAAGGGATGCCCAAGTAATTCCCTTTAATATCAGTCAAATTAATTCTAGCTCCTGCTCCGCATGAAGACTTTGCCCCATCAAAGGTCATAGTCCACATCTCCTGTGTTAGGACCCTATTAGATTCATCTTCTATCAACTTGAGGACCTCTGGGTCCATGTTTTATGCTTCTGGAACATGTTTTAGAAAAGGATTGTGCCAAACTGAATACACACCCATCCCTTTTTCTTCTATAGACTCAACCAGATTTACCATTATATTATTACCTTTATCAATCTCCATAGAATGCTTGTTGAAAGGTTCTCTTCTAAGTATGACAGTTTCCTTATCAAAAATGGGAATAGTAGCATAAGACCAATCCATCTGGATAGATCCCCCCAACCGTTCAGCCCAATATCTGCTTAAAAGTAGTGAGAAGAAAGGATCAACATCCACCACAACTATATCCATAACTATTCCTTTCTTGGGGTACTGATCTAGATAGACAAGTAATCCAGTGATTATTCCCATACAGGGTATCTACATGCTATCCATGACTGACACAGGAGCAGCATCCCTGGTGCATATCAAACCCATTTGATCAGCAACCAACTTTGGCATGATGTTGTGGGAGGCTCCACTGTCCAACATGCAATTATGGATTATGTACCTTTCCCCTTCATCAGGATTGTACTTCAAAGATACATAAAAGGGTCTTATGGAAGATGGTGACCTGGTATCTAGTTGGGGTTTGGTGGCATTACAGGTTGGTTCTTCTTTACATTCTGTTAAGCCAAATGCTTTACATACTTGCTCTCTGTAATGTTGCACCTTCATCAGCTCTCCAAAAGTGATGTTCACCTTTTGTTTCACTAATTCTAAATCGACATCAAATTCAATATTTTTTACATCTAAGGGCCTGATGCCTTCTTCTTTGAGTGGTTCTTCCTCAATTTCCACCACTTTGGGTACTATGTTCTTAGGAATTTGATCACTCTCCTTTTGTTTACCCTTAGCAATATTTTTAACGACAGGGGCTTTTCTTATAACTTTTTCATTTGCCTTGCTTGTGGAAACTACCTCTGTTTTGTCAGGGATAGTCCTGCTTCTTAGATTCATAGTGTGAATAGCTTCCAGTTCTTCTACCTCCTGAGAAGTAGGGATTAGTTTACCTTGTTTCATTTTATCATATCTTGTTTCACAAGGCTTCTGCAAAATCTTTGCACCTTCAGAAACAAAAATCTTGGGGTGATCCCTAGAGGCATCCTCTACCTCTTGCATATCTTGTTTGAATTTCCTTTCTCTAGACTCATTCTCCAATGACCATAAGGTATTTATTCTAATATCCTCTTTAGAACTATCATTGAGGTCAACCCCCTACTATATACTGAGATAAATTCCACACCCTTCTGGGTTATGAGGGGCATCACACACTGGACAAAAGAAAGGGAATCCTTCTACAACATTTATATCAGGGATTGGATTGGGTACTGTGTTCATCTCAACTTTTTGATTTCTATCGTTTTCCCTTTTCCTCCAATCATTGTTCCCAGTGTTTCTATTTTTGTTACCTTCATCGACATTGTTGTTGTTCCCCCAATTTTTGTTAAAGGTTTTCTTGAAAGGGGATCTGATATCATTTTGGGGCTTCTCAGGCTGAGAAGTTTTAGCATGAATGTCATGGTTTCTTTCCATTTTGGCTAGCCTATTGTTCATGGTGTTGAACATTTCAGCCATCTGATTGGTGAGTTTCTCCATAGGATCAACATCAGGTCTTTTCTGTATGTTGAAACCCACCTTTTTCATCTTCCTATCTGCTTGATTATCTTCCAAAGAGCATGGCTTCAATTTTCCACTGTCAAGCATGTTTCTCTCAATTTCTAGGGCTTTCTCCATGCATTCATCTATGGTATCAACCTCTCTTTGGCTCAAGTCATACTTGAAGTCTCCTGTAAAAGCAAGCCTATAGAAACAGATAGATTGGATGTCATTTGGTCTAGAGTGTGTAGGGATCTTATTTCTGGTTTTAGAAAATTTTCTAGTTGAAGTCCAAAATAGTCTCACTTTATTTCTTTCTCATAGTAGCTATGTTAGCGAGCAATGACTGTTCATTTTTCACTTCTCCAAAATTCTTGAGAAAAATAGCCTCCATCTCTAAAAAATAGCTAATCCCACCCTGGGGTAAGGAAGTAAACCATTCTCTGGCATCTTTATCCAGAGTCTGTAAAAATAGCCTGAGTACCACATCCTCGTCTTCTACTTCCAGACTGTCCATGGCATATAAGAAGCTTTTGATGTGATCTTCCCCAGTAACCGCATTGTTTCCTTGGAACTTTGGTAAGTACTTATGGGCTTTACTAGGGAGATCATTAAGAATTGCAGGCAACTAAAATGGCCTGTATCTATTTGTCCTCCATTGGTGAACATTTGGCTGAGCCATATTAACTTGAGGGATGATATTTAAATTGATATCAGTAATATTATCACTAGGGTTTTTGGTTTCAATTCCCTCAGTACTCTCTGTTTGATTTTCTAGATTATAATCAGTATGATCTATAAAATGGTTCTCAACAAAATAAGTAGATGTCTCGGATACACTATCTAAGATTTGTTCACAAACAAGTTGATCACTAATATCTGATTGACAAGTTGTACTTTCCTTTACATACTTTTTGTGAACATTATAAGACCTACTTTGTTGAACTGGATTTCTCAAAATAAGAGTTCTAGATGTACGAGTAAATACCTCTGGGTCTTCATATTCTGGATAAATGTCCTTGCCACTTGCTCTTGTGTGTGCCAGAATTCATTGTTCTTCCTTCGTTCTTTATATTTTTTGGATTCAGTTAGGCAGAGTCACCAACACCAATAGTGCAGAAAGAACAGTGAATATTTGATCAAGGTTGCTTGATCATTAGGCTCTCATCTCACAGGGGAAAGAAAATCATGGAAATTTAACACAGATTAAGAAAAACCAAAGAGATTTACCAAACTGGAAAATTCAAGAAACTATTAAAATTTCAAGAACTTATAAAAATCAAGAACGCAAGAAATTTTATCAATATTAACAAATTCTTAATTTTTGTGGCTTCCAATTGCCAAATTTATCGTTATTACTCAGGTTCCAAACTGGGCCCCCAACAATGGTGCCAAAAAATTGTTGGAACTAAAACCAGCATCCATAGGATATCAAATTGTCATGCTGCCTTATTAGTTTTCTTCCCAATGAGCTATTACAGGATCTGGGGTGCCTGCCTCTTTATCTTAGCTAAAATACCAATGTTGATTGATTTAAATGTCGCTAAGATAGGTATGGAAACCCTCATTTGCAAATAACCCTAGATATTTATCTTGATTTTTAATTATTTGCACTTCCAGATTATATGAACTTACTGAATATTATAAATTGACCAAGCTAAGAAATAACTATCCTTATAAAGCTCTTAAGTATGACCGGTGCCTTGATCCATATGAGTCACTATAGCTATTCTGTAAATGATCCAGTGAAAAACTAGAAAGAAATAAGAAGAGAAGAATTGATAAAGCTAATCTCATTCAAATGATATAAAAAAATTAATAAAAAAAAAAAAAAAAAAAAAAAAAAAAAAAAAAAAAAAAAAAAAAAAAAAAAAAAAAAAAAAATCAACAAAGAAAAAAAAAAAAAAAAAAAAATGGGACCAAGCTATACCTACAGCAAAAATGTTGTTCTCTAAGATTGCTCGATCCTTTATTCTTCGTCCTCCTGCTTTTATAGCTGCTGAAATGAAACTGCCCAAAACAAGATTGTTGTGCACTGTCCACTTGTCATCATCTGCTAAGGAGAGGGGAGAACTGTCTGTTATCAGCTAACAACATTTTCCTTGCCTTTGTCCATAGTTGCTCCTATGGAGGTTGATCCTGTAACTGACTCATTAGCTAGTTTCTTAATTTTCTCTATGTCATCAACTATGGCCCCCACCAATTCAGCAATGTGAAGCCACACTTCCACGTGGATGATTCCTTGTCGGGCCCCCATCGAAGCCTTGATTCTATTTTCTTTCAAGGTCAAGGCTTTGTCTTGAAAGAAACAGACCTGATTGTGTACGTGTCCAGCTTCAAAAAAGAACTGGGCTGCTAACTTGTCATTGTCTTGCTCATCAAAGCTGACTTCTTTTAGGTGTTTTATGATGGTCTGGCTGAAAACACCTTGGCCCATCAGTGTGGCTAGATCAATTCTTGACTGTCTCACTATGGCTGTCAGCTATTGTTCGACATTTTCCAGTTCTTTAATCATCAACTTATATTTGGATCTCTCATTGATGTAGTTGGTGATTTTTTCATGTTCATCCAAGCAGCTTCGACTTTGGCCATCTACAGTTATTACTTCCTCGGTCCTAATATTATCATATCCAATTCCACACAAATCGTATACAGGAAGTATAATGGCCATATTCTTATCAAGGTCTGCTAACAAAGGCTTTATTTTCTTGTTAGCTGATATCAACTCCCTAGCCTCTTTGTAGCAACCATTTATCATCTCTGCATTGTCATTGATCAAAGTGATGGCCTTTTCTCTGTATTTTTCAATCAAGGTCTCCTTGGACCCTGTGGTGCTAGAGGCTATTTCTTGTATTGGAGCTGAAGTAGCGGTAACTTTTAGCTTCTCATTTTTTGCCTGTAGTTCTGTGGCCTTGGCTTTCCAAGTGGATATTTTTGATATTATGGCTTCTGCATTCTGAGAGTGAATGTTCACTCCTTGTCTTACCATGGCAATGGTATCTCCTATCGCTTCTACTGATTTGGTCTTTGGATCGATCTACAGAGAAGTGATCCCTTGGGTCGATAAAGAGATGGTCGTTTGGCCACCTTCCTATGTTTGGACTTCAGGGAGCTTCTCCACCCTTCTCCCTTCATCGATGGCATCCAACTCGGCTTCTTGAGCTGGAGTGAATTTTGGTACTTCATCTCTTTTGACCAAATGAAGGCTTACTGTGCCTTCGGCTCCTGCTTCAATCCACGGCTTCTTGGTGGGTGGTGTCTCATCATCATCCATATCTTTTACCTGATAATTTTGGAAGATTTTTGCCAATCCACCACTCTCTTTAATGGCCTTCCAAGCCCTTTTCGATATCTTGGCCTCTTTGTTATTGTATTTTATGGTTATTGGAATCTCTCAAGAGGTGCCTGTGATAGCCACTTGTAAGTGTCTTGGTGTAAGTAAGGTGAGGGTAAGGTTACCTATTCTTGTGGGACTAAGGTTGAAGCCTCATCAAAAACATATTCTCCTCCTCTGGTGGGACTGCTAGCCTCGATACCAGGGACTTTTGGTGCAGGTGCTTCTACTACCTGAGCCACTATCTCCAGTTGCTCGGGTGTGGTAGTAGTGATCTCTGCTAATGGGTCATTGAACTCTTTTGGAGGAATGACTGGTCGAGCTAGTGTAATCTTGTCCACAGTGGTCTCCCTGACCAGCTTGAGTTTTGAGGAATACCATCCCACCACCTCCAACTAAGTATGGGGCCTTTGCATGCTCTTATTTTCCTAGATAGCTTTCAACTCTTTTTCGTCCTTGCTAGCCCATAGCAGAGCTTTCTCATAATCATCCTTGTGATGTTTCATGGGCTTCTTTTCTATCGCGATGTCTTTGTACTTATCTTTAGGATCATAAGGCCTCCACACTATTTTAGTGAAACAATATTTATCCATTATGGAGATGGCTTCAATGAGGCTGGGATAGCCTCTGTATACAATGTGGCCAATCTTCACTGGTGCGGATACCCATGAAATTCTGACCTATTTTCTCAAATATCGTAGCCTGGCCTCCTTGATCGACTGTCGCACTACCTCTAGTACTCCTACTGACTTTGGACAATAGGTGGGTAAGGCCTTTGGGGGCAGCTTTGCCCCGTACATTCGAATGAACGTAAAGTTCTCCATGAAAAATATGTCCCCAGCTCCTTTCTCTCTGAGGTAGCCCTCAACACCTGGGATTATTCTGGGAGGACGCTGCTCGATCAGGACATGATACATGGCTAGAAGAAAATGACCATAAAACTCTGAGAATGAAGAAAAATTCTGGTGAATGATCGAAAGTCGGTCCTGTATCATACAGTCGGGGTTTCCCCTGAGTTGCGCTATTGCCTCTCTTTTGAATTGACCCACTATCAGGTGGATCAAAAAGGAGTATTGAGAGAATCGAGGCATTATATCTTTATCCTATTTTAATGCCTCTTGGAGTTGCTTCAACTCCTTATCCATGGTGTTGCTCATTACTTCCTCCCATTGATAGCGAGGAAAGCATCTTTTATTGCATTGAGCAATAACATACGTAATTGGAAAGCTCAACCAGTTAAGGTCCTCTACACCTAAGGCAATCTGAATCATGTCTGAGTAATATTTTTCCCACCATTGTAGCAAGGACTTTGGGATAGGGAAGTCAGTTGATACTGGCCCTTTGAACAAACCGGTGTAGAAAGAAGTCCCCAACATGTGCTGAGCTTGCAGTGTTACCACCTTTTTGTCATACAGTAAATCTCCCTTGGTTAACTCAAACACCGTTCGAATCCGGTCAGGTGTGAGGCGGTATAGAGTCTTTCCCCTCTCATTCACAATGGAACGACTCTATGGATCGTAAGATATTATGAGCCATGATAGTAGGTTTGGAGAGAAGTGAACCCGAGGACACAGCAACTTCACCAAATTGGTGTTCCAACAGTTGTTGGAAACACCCTTCTTATCCTTTGCCTCGTAAGCCCTCAAAAATACCATCTTTAATACGTGATGGGGTCAGCTTTGATCTTCCATGTTGGCCTAAAAATGGAATTCAACCAGCTCCTCTTCATTCCAGACCTGGTCCCCGGGCTTCCTGGTCGTCACCTTTTTAAACGGCACTCTCTCTTCAAAAGCCTCAATTTTACCTTTCTTGGCACTTGAACTTGAAGATGCCATTGCTCTCACTTACGTAAATCCTATATTTCTAAGTTATCGAAAAAACTCTCGACTCTCGCACACTGCTCAATCACTGAACACTTATGTAAATACACTGGTGATGGTTTTCTTTTGGAAATAGATGGGGTTTTATAACCTTTATTTGAGTCAAGGTCATTTAATGAGGGGAGGTAGTTGCTTTATTATGCCCATCTTGGGCTCCCCATATTTTTGGTCTTTTGCACATTCTATTTGAATGATGTGTCGTTGGTTTCTTTTTTTTTAAGCTAACATGCTTGCATGGATTCGAGGATGATCCTTACGTGTATTTTTGGAAATAATGCATGGTAAAAAATTATTTTTACCACAGTAAGGTTGGACCTTACCTTTTACCTCCTTGGACAGTAGAGACTGGATGACAGAGGTTTGACGGCATGGGCGGTAGAGAGAACAAATTCTAATTTTCTTCTTCTTTCTTCCCTATTTTCATTCATCCTTTTCTCTTTCCCATAAGTTAGCGATTATGGTTTATTTCCTTCTATTTAAACCTTGTAATCGCAGATTAATTTCTAATGCAAGTTTATTCTATTTTCTCCTACCTTTTTCTTCCTGGTTACTAACCTAAGCTTCTATCTCAATATCTGGTATCAGAGCTAGTTCACGTTTGGCTGGAAGGCACGGTGAGCGAGGCACAGATCCTAAGGAGGTTGGCCCACAGTGCATGAACCGAGGCAAGAGGCCCATAGCACATGAACCGAGGCAGCAAGAGGCATGGATCTCGAGGAGCTAATCAGGAGGTGACACATGGCAGATAGCGAGCGAGCAGATGTGACACATGGCAGGGAGTAGACTCGATGATCGAACACGTGGTAAGGAGTGGACATGACAACATGACACATGGCAGGGAGACGACGCGATAAGTGGCGAGCAGACAGGCGGGTGATTGGACGGGCAACGTGCGAGAGGTAAAAGGCGTGGTCTCGATTGCCCATAGGCAATCGAAACTCATCCGTCGAATACAGGTTTTTAAAGCCTGTAAGTTTCATCTGTAGGGCGGATGTGGGACAAATGTCCCATGTTTTTTTTTAAAATATTTGCTAGCCCGACGGAATAGAAGGAAGGCAAGCGCCTTCCATTCACATCGAACAGGCTAGCCCGACTGTCCATTTGAGCCAGCGTTAAGGCTTGGCACGGGAGGTCGCGAGGTTGAACCCCACGCGCGCCATATATAATATTTTGCACAATAAAAATTAAATTTTTTTTCATATTTTTTTATAAAAATTTATATTTTTTATAGATATTTAAAAAAAATATTATTTTAACAGTTTTTTTTAAATCTTATCTATAGAAGATATATTTTATAATTTTTTTTTATTAAAATTAAAATTTTTATGCATTTAAAAAAAAGTTAAAAAAAAAAAAGGGAATCTATCTATCAAAATTGTGGAAGAAAAGATATTTCCTAAGAGGAAATTGCTGTAACATTTTTTTACGCTTTGAGAGGTAAAAATTTAGTAACATTTCCTAAGAGGAAATTTTACTAAAAGAAAATTTCAGGGAAATTTTCTTAGATGATAAGATCGAATGGATGTTATTAGGCTCTTTGTAAACTGTTACTAAGAACGAACGCCGAAAACTTTTATGAGCATGTGAGAACACTAGGCATAAATTCAGTCTTTTCACAGTTGCAAAACGCAGTTATTGCACAACAGAGAAATCCTGATCTAGGATATGAAGAAGATTCAGAAGATAACTCTTTTGGAAGTAGATTTGAACAATCCGAATCTATGGAGATTGCTCCAAAAGGATTTGAATATACTCATTATAGTAATTCAATTGAAATCTTGCAATCTCCTTCACCTAAAATTATATTGATCAGTGACGACGATGAACAAGTCACTGACAATTTTGTAATTGCTGAATCACAACAAGAATAGGTTGTTTTTTGAAGGATAAATCAAGCAAGGTTTGATAGTTTGTAAAGTCTTTTTGTAATAAGACTATATAAGAAAGGTTCCTTGTTTTAATAGATTGTAATGGGATCAAATAACAATCTACCAATCCTCGAATTCAATGGGGATAATTATGAGTACTGGTCCATCAAAATGAGGACATTACTCATAGGAAAAGGACTATGGGATAGTATTGAAGACGGTTACACTGCTCCAAAAGATTGGACTGCTTTGAGTGCAACTGACAAGAAGACCTTCAAAGATGAACATAAAAATAACTCTTTTGCCTTATACCATATTCAATCAGCATTAGATCCAAGTATCTTTCCTAGAATTGCATCTTTCTTAACTGCCAAAGATGCATGGAATGCCTTGAAAGAAGGATTCCAAGGAAGTGATAAAGTGAAGCAAGTCAGGCTTCAAACCTTAAAAAGATATTTTGAAAATCTCAGAATGAAGGAAAATGAAAGATTCGATGACTATTGTGTACGAGTCAAAGCAATAGTTGATATGATGCAAACTTTAGATGATAACACAACAATTGAAACAATCATGAAGAAAGTGTTGAGAATACTTCTTCCTAAGTGGAATCACATTGCCATCATAATTGAAGAATCAAAAGATCTTTCTACTCTTACATTTGATAGTTTGATTGGATCATTAACATCACATGAAGAGTGCCTTCAAGGAACACCTTCAACAAGCTATGGAGGTGATGACAAAGCCTTCACTTCGAATGAAGCTGCAAGATGAGGACAAGGGAGAGGCCAAGGCATAGGACAAAAACAAAGAGGCAAAGGCCAAAGCAACTCCTACAGAGGAGGAAATCAAAACAGAGGTGGAAATAAAAACAGAGGAGCCAATCAGAACCAAAGCAGCAATGTAGGCCGTGGAAATAAAGGACGAGGAAGTAACAAAACTAAAATGGCTTGTTTCAATTGTGGGAAACAAGGACACTTTGCTCATGATTGCTAGTCAAAGTCTTCAAAAGATCAAAGCAGTCAATATGGCTCATTTTATGGAGAAGAAGAAGGCACCTCAAATATTTTTCTTTCATATGGATAGTCAGATCAATTTCTCAAAGACACATGGATTTTAGATACTGGTTGCTCCAACCACATGAGTGGCAAAGAAAATCTCTTTGCTACATTAGATTCAAATTATAAATCCCATGTTAAGTTAGGGGATAATAAATCTTTGCAAGTTGAAGGCATTGGAGTTATGGAAGTTCCAACAAAAGAAGGCCTTAAAAAGGTGAATGACATATACTATACTCCATAGCTACAACATAATTTGTTAAGTGTTGGCCAAATGATGGAGAAGCATTACAAATTAGTTTTTTATGAAGGAAAATGTACAATCCTTGATAAAAAAAATTGTAATAGAGTCATCACAGAAGTACCTATGACAAAGAATAGGTTATTCCCTCTAAAATTTGGTGAGCTAGGGGGAGATCAACTTGCAAATATTGCTATTCCAAATCCAAGTGTATTGTGGCACTTGAGATATGGTCACCTTAATTCTGCTAGCTTGAAAATGTTAACTTCACAAGCTATGGTGATAGGACTACCAAAAATTCAAGAACATAAGAAAGTATGCGAAGCATGTGCTTTGGGAAAGCACTCCAGAACAAAGTTTCCAAAAGGGCAAGCATGGAGAGCAAGCTATCCTCTTCAGCTAGTACATTCGGACATCTGTGGTCCAATGCAAACAAAAAGCCTTAGAAACAATTCTTATTTCCTAACATTCATAGATGATTATTCTAGAATGTGCTGGATCTATATTTTGAAACACAAAGATGAAGCATTTGATTGCTTCATAGACTTTAGAAATAATGTAGAAAAGCAATGTGACTACTATTTCAAATGTCTTCGCATTGATAGAGGAGGAGAGTACTACTCAAATGAATTTTTAAATTATTGTAAGCAAAATGGGATAAAAATGTAGTTCACCACTGCCTATACCCCACAGCAGAACGGTGTGGCCAAAAGAAAGAACCACACCCTTGTTGAAATGGCATGTACGATGCTTCAAACAAAGCATCTAACATACAACTATTGGGCAGATGCAGTGAGAACTAGTGCATATATTCTAAATAGAAGTCCGACTTCTAGTTTAGATGGTATCACTCCTTATGAAGGATGGTACAGTAAGAAACCAAATGTCAAACATTTTTGAGTATTTGGTTCTTTAGCTTATGCACACATTCCTGAGGAGAAGAGAAAGAAGCTTGATACCAAGAGTCAAGCATGTATTTTTGTAGGGTATTGTGAATCTACCAAAGGGTATAGATCGTACAATCCCAAGACACATAAAATAGTTATCTCCAGGGATGTAATTTTTGATGAAGGGGGAGAATGAGGTCATAAAAAATTTGTTGATATAAACTCTAATTCTGAAAGTTCCACATTTGTACAGCCCAAGAAAAGTAGTGGAACTAGTTCCCCTCCACAAAGTCCACATCAGGAATCTTCATCGAGTACATTAAGTGGTACATCAAGTTCAAGAGGAACTCCTTTGTTGGCACCCCCAAACTCTTCAAAATGATTTTAGAGATCTGTAAGCACTCTAAGTCCGATGGATATTGATCCAGTTTCTCAAAGGAAAGAAACAAATAAAGGAAAGCACATACTACAGAGTCATCCATCTTCTCAAATGTTGGATAGGAATTTCCAACAAAGATACACTAGGAGTCAAGCTTAGTGAGATGGACGACATTTTGTCAAGACTTGAAAATCTTCACATGTTAGGAGATGATAAGTCTCATGAACCAAGGGATGATGTAGTAAATTATGCTTTGTTGGATGCCGCATAGCTAGAACCATCTAGCTATGAAAAAGCATGTACTGAAAGTATATGGCAAGATGCCATGGAAGAGGAAATATCCCCAATTAAAAAGAATGATACTTGGGAGCTTGTGAAGCTTCCCAAGGGAAAAAAATGTGTTGGATGTAAATGGGTCTATAAGACCAAATTCAATGCTGATGGAAGCATTGAAAGGCACAAGGCAAGATTAGTAGCTAAGGGTTTTACTCAAAAATATGGCATAGATTATGAGGAAACCTTTGCTCCAGTTGCTCGACAAGAAACAATCAGAACTATTCTTTCCTTGGCAGCCCATAAAGGATGGAACATTCAACACATGGATGTGAAAAGTGCATTTTTAAATGGATACCTGACAAAAGAGGTGTATGTTCAACAACCTCAAGGTTTCCAAGAACAAGGAAAAGAGAACCTTGTTTATAAATTGAAAAAAGCACTTTATGGCCTCAAGCAAGCACCACGAGCGTGGTACTCACACATTGATGGCTATTTTAGCGAGTATGGTTTCACAAAAAGCAAGAGTGAACCAACTCTATACTACCTTAAAAATGGAGTAGATATCCTCATAGTTTGTTTATATGTGGATGATCTAATATTTATGGGTAGTAATAATAAGATGAATATGGAGTTCAAAAACTCCATGATGAATCAGTTTGAGATGAAGGATATCGGATTAATGAGATACTTCCTAGGCATGGAAGTACATCAATCAAAGCAAGGGATCTTCATATGTCAACAAAAATATGCTCATGACATGATCAAGAAATTTGCTATGCAACAGTGCAAATCAGTTGCAACACCAACAGGACATGGAATCCAGCTAAGAAAAGATGATGGAGCACCAAAGGTTGACATGACCTATTTCAGAAGCATGGTTGGGAGTTTAATGTTTCTCACCAAAACTAGGCCAGATATATAGTATCTTTGTTTCTCTAGTATCAAGGTTTATGGCTTGCCCATCCGAGATGCACCTTCAAGAACCCAAACGAATTTTACGATATGTAAAAGGTACATTGGATTTTGGAATCCATTACCACAAGTCTAACTCTGTGAAGTTAGTTGGTTATAGTGATAGTAATTGGGGCAGTAATATAGATGACAAAAAATCTACATCAGGGAACTATTTTAGTCTAGGTTCAGGACAAATAACTTGGAGTTCCAAGAAGAAATCTGTTGTAGCATTATCATCTATAGAAGCTGAGTATATAGCCATTACCCATGCTAGTACTCAAATACTCTGGTTGAGGAAAATCCTTAAAGAGATTGGCAAAAATCAAATTGGTCCAACCAAATTGAATTGTGATAATATTAGTGCCATACAGTTGGCATATAATCTGATCCACCACAAAAGGTCAAAACATTTTGATATGAAGTATCACTTCATAAGAGATATGGTGGAATAGCAGATAGTTGAGCTTCAATACTGTAGCACTTTGGATAATCTACCAGACATCTTCACCAAAGGCATGGCTAAAGCTCAATTTATAAAGCTGAGAGACTGTATAGTCAGTTATCTCAACTTTAAGGGGGAGAATGTTGGAAATAATGCATGGTAAAAATTTATTTTTACCACAGTAAGGTTGGACCTTACCTTTTACCTCCCTGGATGGTAGAGATTGGACGATAGAGGTTTGACGGCATGGGCGACAGAGAGAACGAATTCTAATTTTCTTCTTCTTTCCTCCTGTTGGTCTGGCTTTCATGCACACCCCTTGAAGAATGAGCATAAACACCGGTAACACCCACGGGATGAATCCCACTCACTTTAGGATCTAGCTGGTTATCCAAGGTGCGAGTTACAGGGTCGGGTCGAATGTCTATTCACTATTTTCCGCTTCTGGAATAGATTTCAATATGGACTATCTGTTACCTTACAGGGGGTTCCTGAACTTGTTCAGTAGTTGTTACTTGTTAACAATCAAATTTAACTTGATTCTTGATCTAGCTCTCATGGGTTAGCGGATTCAAATAAAAGACAAATAAAGAAAGTAAAAATGGATCATTTCACCGAAAACAAAGAGAGGGTAGGGTAGGGCAGAAAGAGAAGTTTATCAGACTTTAAACTGTAAAACTTAAAACTACCAATTTCATCTATACTATCAGCTTCACAACAGAACAAATCAAAGAAGAAAGCGTCCAAATTTCTAAGATCACTTTCAAATAGGAGCACAAGGCAAAGTGGAACAGATCTAGCAGAAAATTATAAATCCAAGGGCAGCTGGTTAAAACTAGTATCTTTCACCGGCAGCCTAGCTCACACAGTGAAGACAGAGCAATTAGAACAAAATTAACCTCAAATCTGTAATTTCCCCTAGCAGAAAATAGAACAACTGAAGCCTAATAGCATATTTAAACTTGATAATGGTAGATTTACAACATATATCTAACAAAATTTAATGGAACGGATAACAAAAGAAGATACACTTATCACAGATCTGTAAAATATTAGGCTCCTGGCCATGCTACCACAGAAAATAGCAAAAGCACATCAACTCCCAGTCCAGAAAACAAAGGATTTCACAAAATTTACAAGAAATTGCTTATAAGCCTTTTATTTCTAAGTCTCCGCCTCCTGTGATTACATTTAGAACTTGTATTTATAGACTCAGGACAGACCCTGATCTTTTTAAAATATCTTACTCAAACCCTAAATCTTATCACACTTAAACCCTAGGATCGGGTTTTACAATATAAAGCCACTTTAAAATCAAAGTCCGGATAGAACTTAACCCCTCTGCAAATAAGTGCAGTTAGCTGTCATAAATGGAGAAGATGAAATTCGAATGCCACTTGCATTCACCCGCAACTGCAAATAAATGCTTTCATTAATTCCTATGGGTGAGCCGGATGAGTCATCACTTCTCCGCTATTCCATCTCTGCATATCCATCCTTGAGTTGAAATGGTCTTCAAGCTATTAAGTCTGCAATAAATCTCCATTGAATGCTTTCACCGGCCTCCTCTCCTCTAGCATGGCGGTCCTTGATTAAATCTGCACTTTAACTTTGTCTTTACGGCCTTTTTCCAGTTGTCACGTAGGTGACAGATGGCTTCCTATATGAAAGACAAAAAGATGCATTAGTATTTTAAAATCATTAAATTAAAGCTTTAACAATTAAAATTAGATTAAAACCGCAAAGTAAACTTGCATTTCGGCCTCTGTTTTATCTGATACGCTCTTTGACACGTGTCACTATCCCAGGACGCCTTCTGTTTATAGTTGTTTTGCATTTTCAGGCCTTTCATGTAACTTTCTCTCTCCTACCATGATTCTACGACATGTCACGATTTCGTGACATGTCACGAAATCACGACGTCCTTGGCGCTAGCAGCTCTTCTTCCCAACTTGGTTGCGAAAATGCGGCATGTCACGATTTCACGACACCTTCCTTGCCATCGCACAACCTTTCCTTTGCAAGCCGCGATACTGCGACATGTCACAAAATCGCGCCTGCCCTTGCACTTGGCTTCCCCTAGATTGTTCATGCAACTTGATTTTGCTTCCTGAGTACGATTTTCCTCTCTTTCCAGAAAGTGTCACGATTTCGCGACATGTCGCGAAATCGTGACCATTTTCATACTTAGCCAATTTTTTATTCTTGCAACCCTTCTTCTCTCTCCTGACGTGAAATTGCGACATGTCGTGATTTCACGACATGTCGCAAAATCGTGCCCTTTCGCACAACTTTCCTTCTCTCTCCTCCTGCCGGTAGCGATTTCGCGACGGTTTCCAAAAATGGAAGTGTCGCGATATCGCGACACTTCCAAAAATGGAAAGTGTCGCGATTTTGCTACACTTTTCCGACTTAGCTGCTTTTGCCAAAATTCGTCGCGATATCGCGACATTTCCGAAAATGGAAGTGTCGCGATATCGCGACACTACCAAAAATGGAAAGTTTTGGTTTTCGGTGAATTTATGCAATCTGTTTTCCGGATTTTTCTCGTGATCGGTGTGAGATTTTCTTGGTGCATGAATGATTCTAGCATGTAGAAAGTTAAGTTTGAAATAACAATGCTAGAAAGACTTGGAAAAAGGCACAACTTTAACAAAGAGGCAAGCAAAATTGGATTTAAACCTGAAAATTATCAAGAGGGTCCCTGCTGCAAAAATGGAAGTTCAGGGCTTTCTAAGGATGAAATCTCATTTTTCAGTGGGGGTGTGTTGCTTCTCAACAAGGCAAAGTAGAACAGATCTAGCAGAAAATTATAAATCCAAGGGCAGCTGGTTAAAACTGGTATCTTTCACCGGTAGACTAGCTCACACAGTGAAGACAGAGCAATTAGAACAAACTTAACCTCAAATCTGTAATTTCCCCTAGCAGACAATAGAACAACTGAAGCCTAACAACATATTTAAACTTGATAATGGCAGATTTACAGCATATATCTAACAAAATTTAATGGAACGGATAACAGAAGAAGATACACTTATCATAGATCTGTAAAATATTAGGCTCCTGGCCATGCTACCATAGAAAACAGCAAAAGCACATCAACTCCCAGTCCAGAAAACAAAGGATTTCACAAAATTTGCAAGAAATTGCTTATAAGCCTTTTATTTCTAAGTCTTCGCCTCCTGCGATTACATTTAGAACTTGTATTTATAGACTCAGGACAGACCCTGATCTTTTCAAAATATCTTGCTCAAACCCTAAATCTTATCACACTTAAACCCTAGGACCGGGTTTTACAATATAAAGCCACTTTAAAATCAAAGTCCGGATAGAACTTAACCCCTCTGCAAATCAGTGCAGTTAGCTGCCATAAATGGAGAAGATGAAATTCGAATGCCACTTGCATTCACCCACAACTACAAATAAATGCTTTCATTAATTCCTGCGGGTGAGCCGGATGAGTCATCACTTCTCCGCTATTCCATCTCTGCATATCCATCCTTGAGTTGAAATGGTCTTCAAGCTATTAAGTCTGCAATAAATCTCCATTGAATGCTTTTCACCGGCCTCCTCTCCTCTAGCATGGCGGTCCTTGATTAAATCTGCACTTTAACTTTGTCTTTACGGCCTTTTTCCAGTTGTCCCGTAGGTGACGGATGGCTTCCTATATGAAAGACAAAAAGATGCATTAGTATTTTAAAATCATTAAATTAAAGCTTTAACAATTAAAATCAGATTAAAACCGCAAAGTAAACTTGCATGTCGGCCTCTGTTTTATCTGATACGCTCTTTGACACGTGTCACTATCCCAGGACGCCTTCTGTTTACAGTTGTTTTGCATTTTCAGGCCTTTCATGTAACTTTCTCTCTCCTACCGTGATTCTACGACATGTCGCGATTTCGTGACATGTCGCGAAATCGCGACGTCCCTGGCGCTAGCAGCTCTTCTTCCCAACTTGGTCGCGAAAATGCGACATGTCGCGATTTCGTGACATGTCACAAAATCGCGCCTGCCCTTGCACTTGGCTTCCCCTAGATTGTTCATGCAACTTGATTTTGCTTCCTGAGTACGATTTTCCTCTCTCTCCAGAAAGTGTCGCGATTTCGCGACATGTCGCGAAATCGCGACCATTTTCATACTTAGCCAATTTTTTATTCTTGCAACCCTTCTTCTCTCTCCTGACGTGAAATTGCGACATGTCACGATTTCGCGACATGTCACAAAATCGCGCCCTTTCGCACAACTTTCCTTCTCTCTCCTCCTGTCGGTAGCGATTTCGCGACGGTTTCCAAAAATGGAAACGTCGCGATATCGCGACACTTCCAAAAATGGAAAGTGTCGCGATTTCGCTACACTTTTCCGACTTAGCTGCTTTTGCCAAAATTCGTCGCGATATCGCGACATTTCCGAAAATGGAAGTGTCGCGATATCGCGACACTACCAAAAATGGAAAGTTTTGGTTTTCAGTGAATTTATGCAATTGTTTTCTGGATTTTTCTCGGTATCGGTGCGAGATTTTCTTTGTGTATGAATGATTCTAGCATGTAGAAAGTTAAGCTTGAAATAACAATGCTAGAAAGACTTGGAAAAAGGCACAACTTTAACAAAGAGGCAAGCAAAATTGGATTTAAACCTGAAAATTATCAAGAGGGTCCCTGCTGCAAAAATGGAAGTTCAGGGCTTTCTAAGGATGGAATCTCATTTTTCAGTGGGGGTGTGTTGCTTCTCAACAAATGGCGATATCTGCGGGTAAAATAGTAGCACTATTTTAGAACCCAGGACTCTAGTTTCAAAACAAAAAGACCATGCATCATGCCTTGCCACAGACATTCTTCACAATAAATTGACTGCCAACTGCTAGCTGTTAAAATTTCCCAAGGACATACTAGGCTGAAATACTTCAAGGAAGATTTCTGATGTGCAATTACAAAGGGTATAAAACTTTCTTCAGGATGACTGGATTGAATGATGAACTTTGGGTGATCGGCTTTTCTAGATTGTAAAAGGGGAAACCGAGTAGAGCTATGTTTACTAGTTTAGCCTTTTACAGCCTAGACAGAGTTACCCTTTAGATTTACACGACCCAAATTTACAACTGTAAGGAAGGATCTTCAACTTGGTAAAAGAAAAATAGCTTTTGGAATCTGGCTGCCTCTCTCTCATATAACTCTTTTTTTTTTTTTTTTTTTTTATATATCAACACCTGAAAGGCATTAGAGAAATTACAATTTTCTTTTATCATTTGATCAATCTGGAACTGTTTCAGTCTAGGCATTGATAGCCTCTGTGACACCCAAATAATTGCATGAACCATAGTCCCCTCTTATAACCAGACTTTTCTTGGATTCCCCGGGAGTTCCTCCAACCAAACAGCATAGCAGTTTTTCTATCATTAAAACAACTGTGGCAAGCAAGACACAAAATCCAATCATCTCTCTACCTTTGTTCCGACTAACAAAATAGTTCCACTGTTCAATTTAAGCAGACTATCTCAATTTTAATAATGAACACTGGGTGGAGACTGGGTTGATCAGCTCAGAATAAAACAATTTTCAGCAGGCTGACTTTTCATTGATTGCTCAGGCAGAGGTTAAAGGACAGATTTCAAAAGTTGAAGAACTTTGGACAGACCTCCAAGGACAGAAACAGGCCTCAAGAACAAAACAAAAATAAAACTGCACAGACCTTTTAAAATTAAAACTGAAGCAAATAAATTAAAAGCGTACGAGCGACAAAATAAAACTAAAACAAAAGAGCGTACGAGACAGACAAAGAAAAGGAATTGCAGGGAAGAAAATAAAAATTGTACAGGCAATAAAATAAAACTAAAACAAAATATTGTACAGAATTTTAAAAAATAAAACTGAACTGACAAAGAAATAAAACTGAAAAACTTCAAAGCTTACTTACAATGTATACATATGTTACAACTTCTTTGATCATTCAAAATATGTAGCGAGATGGAAGAAGCGAGAGAAATGGTGCCTTAATTTTTTTTTTGACCATGTGCAAGTAATTTAGAAAAATTACCTTTCGGGTCCTGTTGACGAAATGCACTCCAGGACTATGCTTCAAAAATTTGCTATCTGGGAAAGACTTGTGTTTCTTGTCTTCCCTGTCCCATTTGAAAAACAAATCTGCAACTCCTTCAAATTAAACAAATCATATAATAACAAATCATATGATAACATGTTTATGCTTCTAATTGAAGGGTTTGCAGAGTTCTTTCAAAAGTATTGAATGCAAAAAACCCCCAGGATCAAATACCTTAAAATCTTGACGGACCCAGACCACCACATCTTCAAAATTATGTGACAAGTGAAAGAAATCATGTTTTATCTGTATGCCCTGGTTCTTAACAACTTGAACATTTTGTGGTTGCTGTCTTGCTTCAATATCCAGGACTTCAATTTTTATCTCTCTAGCAGAATGTTTACAATTTTCCTTTTCACTTGAGCCTTGCTTAGATTTAACCTCATCAATGTGTAATATCCAAGCTGTCCCTTGTTGTGATGGATTAGAGTCATATGCTTGTTCCCACCTTCTCAGTTGCCAAATTATAAACTCCAATATTTACATCAACATGATTTACAACCTTTTCTTTGATATTATGTTGAGAAGTTGCAGGCTTATGTTGAGACAGTTCATCAATTCCAAGTTGGCTGACCACATTCATATTTACTATCTTTTCCTCCTTTTCTTGAAATTCAACAGGTGGTCCGAAGTAAGCCTCAATCAAGCTATCCTTTTGTTCAACAATGCGGGGCAGTTCATAGAGGGTGATGTCGGCTTTAAGTTCCCTCATATCCTCAATGATGTTATCCTCTTTCTCAGTTACTTCTGCATAGTGACATTGAATCTCACTTTCATCATCCTACGATGAGGAAGGATCATTGTTAGGTTTTGGACTACGACATCTCAAATTATAAACTGTCCATTTTGAACTGTTGAAAATCTTGCATTTCATCCACAGGAGTCTGTACAAGACTTTTCGTCTCTTCAGGAAAAGTGAAAGAATCCGAAACCCTGGTTGTACTATTTTTGGGTGAACTAGAAATATCAATATTTCTTTGATCTCTAGGAAAATTTAACTCACCAGGAAAAACTTTGGATTTGGGTAATGCTAGATCACAAGTGTTTACTTCAAGCACTTCCACTTTGAGCTTGTCAGAACTTTTCTCTATATTTTGCACATTTTGAGTGGATGTCACAGTTAACGGAGTCTCCTTGGGTAGAGCATGACATGTTGGCACTAACTCATGATGTGGAATGGGATTCAAAATAGGCATGTTACGTGTAACATAGGATATCAAAGGACTTGCTCAGAATTTGAGGTCCTAGCTGTCTTTCAAGAATTAAGGCTTCTTTATAAGCCCCTGCCCGGGTTGTGATATTAATGTCTCTCTTGAGGAAAATAGAGGTCACCGAATCCAATGCATTCTTGTAGATTTCTAAGGCCAGATTTGCATTTGGGATGTAATGGCCGGTCATTCTACCGTAAGCTCTTTGGAACCTCATATTGAAAGACACGACAGTTTCTCCCGACTCTCTCTTGATGCTTTGGAAAATTGTTGGTATAACACACTGGGGTCTATCACTTCCCCAAATTGTGATATAAAAGCTTTCTCTAGGTCATCCCAGCTAGTAATGGAATTTCTGGTGAGATTTAGAAACCAGTCATAAGCTCCCTCCTGGAGAGTGAACGGGAACAATCTGCAGGCAACATCTTCATGCTGTATATTCAACAATTTTAGAGCATTTTTAAAAGCTAGTAGATGTTCTTATGTAGTTCTTGTCCCATCATGTTTATATACGGGGAGATACCTTTTCGGGCTTTGGGCGAGGTCATGGGCTATACCCGGGATATTCAAAGCGGTGGGGCCCAACCAATTTGCCATTATTACTTGGGTGACGGTGATGTTACGAGTTGTGATTGGATAAGCGCCAGTGGAGATAAAACTGTTCTTAACTTGAGGTCTTCTCCGGCAATTTTAAAAGCTGTATCGACAACTTACAATACTGCCCTTGCATTTCTTAGCGGCAGTTTTAAAATGTTGGTGTTAAGTCCTGCTGTTCAGGCAAAAACTCTAACCACAAAATTTTAAATCAGCACTCACAAACTTACAATACTTGAACTGAGTTCAACAGGCCCTCCTTCTAGCGCCAATTAGATGTTGGTCCGGCTTTCATACGCACCCCTTGAAGGATGAGCGGAAGCACCGAGAACACCCACGGGATGAATCCCACTCACTTTAGGATCTAGTTGGTTATCCAAGGTGCGAGTTACGAGTCGGGTCGAATGTCTATTCACTCTTTTTCGCTTCTGGAATAGATTTCAATATGGACTGTCTGTTACCTTACAGGGGGTTCTTGAACTTGTTCAGTAGTTGCAGAAGTTGTTACTTGTTAACAATCAGATTTAACTTGATTCTTGATCTAGCTCTCATGGGTCAGCAGATTCAAATAAAAGACAAATAAAGAAAGTAAAAATGGATCATTCACGGTAAACAAAGAGAGGGTAGGGTAGGGCAGAAAGAGAAGTTTATCAAACTTTAAACTGTAAAACTTAAAACTATCAATTTCATCTATACTATCAGCTTCACAACAGAACAAATCAAAGAAGAAAGTGTCCAGATTTCTAAGATCACTTTCAACTAGGAGCACAAGGCAAAGTGGAACAGATCTAGCAGAAAATTATAAATCCAAGGGCAAGTTGGTTAAAACTGGTATCTTTCACTGACGACCTAGCTCACACGGTGAAGACAGAGCAATTAGAACAAACTTAACCTCAAATCTGTAATTTCCCCTAGCGAGACAATAGAACAAGCTGAAGCCTAACGACATATTTAAACTTGATAATGGCAGATTTACGGCATATATCTAACAAACTTTAATGGAACGGATAACAGAAGAAGATACACTTATCACGGATCTGTAAAAGATTAGGCTCCTGGCCATGCTACCACAGAAAACAGCAAAAGCACATCAACTCCCAGTCCAGAAAACAAAGGATTTCACAAAATTTGCAAGAAATTGCTTATAAGCCTTTTATTTCTAAGTCTCCGCCTCCTGCGATTACATTTAGAACTTGTATTTATAGACTCAGGACAGACCCTGATCTTTTCAAAATATCTTGCTCAAACCCTAAATCTTATCACACTTAAACCCTAGGACCGGGTTTTACAATATAAAGCCACTTTAAAATCAAAGTCCGGATAGAACTTAACCCCTCTGCAAATCAGTGCAGTTAGCTGCCATAAATGGAGAAGATGAAATTCGAATGCCACTTGCATTCACCCACAACTGCAAATAAATGCTTTCATTAATTCCTGCGGGTGAGCCGGATGAGTCATCACTTCTCCGCTATTCCATCTCTGCATATCCATCCTTGAGTTGAAATGGTCTTCAAGCTATTAAGTCTGCAATAAATCTCCATTGAATGCTTTTACCGGCCTCCTCTCCTCTAGCATGGCGGTCCTTGATTAAATCTGCACTTTAACTTTGTCTTTACGGCCTTTTTCCAGTTGTCCCGTAGGTGACAGATGGCTTCCTATATGAAAGACAAAAAGATGCATTAGTATTTTAAAATCATTAAATTAAAGCTTTAACAATTAAAATCAGATTAAAACCGCAAAGTAAACTTGCATGTCGGCCTCTATTTTTATCGATACGCTCTTTGACACGTGTCACTATCCCGGGACGCCTATACGTTTATAGCTTGTTTTGCATTTTCAGGCCTTTCATGTAACTTTCTCTCTCCTACCGTGATTCTACGACATGTCACGATTTCGCGACATGTCGCGAAATCGCGACGTCCCTGGCGCTAGCAGCTCTTCTTCCCAACTTGGTCGCGAAAATGCGACATGTCGCGATTTCGCGACATGTCGCGAAATCGCGACACCTTCCTGGCCGCCGCACAACCTTTCCTTTGCAAGCCGCGATACTGCGACATGTCGCGATTTCGTGACATGTCACAAAATCGTGCCTGCCCTTGCACTTGGCTTCCCCTAGATTGTTCATGCAACTTGATTTTGCTTCCTGAGTACGATTTTCCTCTCTCTCCAGAAAGTGTCGCGATTTCGCGACATGTTGCGAAATCGCGACCATTTTCATACTTAGCCAATTTTTTATTCTTGCAACCCTTCTTCTCTCTCCTGACGCGAAATTGCGACATGTCGCGATTTCGCGACATGTCGCAAAATCGCGCCCTTCCGCACAACTTTCCTTCTCTCTCCTCCTGTCGGTAGCGATTTCGCGACGGTTTCCAAAAATGGAAACGTCGCGATATCGTGACACTTCCAAAAATGGAAAGTGTCGCGATTTCGCTACACTTTTCCGACTTAGCTGCTTTTGCCAAAATTCGTCGCGATATCGCGACATTTCCGAAAATGGAAGTGTCGCGATATCGCGACACTACCAAAAATGGAAAGTTTTGGTTTTCAGTGAATTTATGCAACTGTTTTCTGGATTTTTCTCGATACCGGTGCGAGATTTTCTTTGTGCATGAATGATTCTAGCATGTAGAAAGTTAAGCTTGAAATAACAATGCTAGAAAGACTTGGAAAAAGGCACAACTTTAACAAAGAGGCAAGCAAAATTGGATTTAAACCTGAAAATTATCAAGAGGGTCCTTGTTGCAAAAATGGAAGTTCAGGGCTTTCTAAGGATGGAATCTCATTTTTCAGTGGGGGTGTGTTGCTTCTCAACACCTCCCTATTTTTCTTCATCCTTTTCTCTTTCCCCTAAGTTAGCGATTATGGTTTATTTCCTTCTATTTAAATCTTGTAACCGCAGATTAATTTCTAATGCAAGTTTATTCTATTTTCTCCTAACTTTTTCTTCCTGGTTACTAACCTAAGCTCCTATCACAATATGTCTCTGCTCCCTATGATTGGATGAGAGCTCTACCATCAAGATTTTATCTTTGAAGTGTATGCCTTGTTATCTCTACTCCTTTTGAACCTCGGATAGTGGTATGACTAAGTGTGCGACTATGTCCTTTTTGGTATGGAGGCCAGCTGGTGCCCAAATTTTGGCATGTGTAGCCATTTATTGCTCTTAGCTGATTATTTTGGCTTCCCTCTGATCCATGCTAGTTGATGGCAAAAAATCCTCGACCGATCATCCTCATAAAGTTACCTACATAGGAAACCAATAATTAGCAAGGTTAAATTAATTCTATGGGACGGTTAGGCATACCTCATGTTTGGTTCATGTGCCAAGCTAATTTTGTGCATGATGGCTCCACTTATCATGGCATCGGTTGTAAAAATTCTCTGATCGACCAACTGGAATTTTTTTCTCGAGCCGATTGGTTGCTGTTATGGGAAGCTCGGTTGAGTGATGTGTCAAAGGAGCCGATCGACTTCTTTTTGTCGCTTATTTATTGATCAGTTTCAGCTCGTAGATATCTCATGGGAGCTGATCAACTTTTTCTTATAATGCATCAACCAACGATCTTTTCAGGGAGCGTTCAAAATTTTGGCCCATCCTTGTTACTCAAGAGCCGATTGGTTGATATTTATTTTTCGGGAGTCGATCGATCGGTGGACCCTTCAAGTTAACTGAATTATTGATGGTCTTTTCATCATTGGTGGATCGGTCGACTAGTTGTAATCGACAGTCGATCGACCGGTTAGTGTAGTCTGAGAGTCGATCGATCGGATAGTGTTCAAAAGGGGCAAAAAATATCTATCGGCTAGATTTTAGCATTTGTGAGCCGATCGGCTAACTTTCTTTGGCCTTGAGCTGATTTTTAATTTCCTTAGTTCCTGTAGAAAGTGAATTTCTTTAGTAAGAACTTAAAAAAAGGGGCAAGATCTATCAATCCCTTATTTCCTTACCTCATGGTAATTTTCTTTACCCCTTTGATTTTGTGCCTCCAATTTGATCACCTATTCTAAAATTTTGCTAGAGTTAACTGATCAATATTTCTTTATGTGAATTTTTTTCTTTTGAATTGCATTTAAGTGAGATCTTAAAACACTCTGACAATAATTTTGAAGAGAAAGCTCTGATTAGGAGGGAGGACCTTTAGTTCAAAAAATTTAAATTGGGGGTCATACAAGTTGGATCATTTTAGGCTCCAAAAAGGACTATTGCAAATATAGAAGAGTAAAACTCCTGTTACAACTATTATTTGACCATTATTGATAATTGTACATCGCCATCTCTTGGAGAAGTCAAGCTGCATGACTTTCTTAAGGATTTAAGATGATAACAATTCAATTCTTGCGTAAGGTAAATCACTATATTCAATGATCTTATGAAGTTGAGTGGGAGAATAAAATGTATATCTCTATCCCATGGAGTAGTCCAACCACATGGATTTCTTAGGGAATTGAGATAATACCATTTTGATTCTAGTTGGAGCTATTTTTGGTTCAAGTGGCCTTATGGTAATCTACCCATCCAACCAGATTGCATGGATAATTAGTCACTACAACTACCAAGTATATAGGGTAAATCACTTGGTACAACATCACTTAAGAGTTTTGACCAAAATATTTTTCTATTTATGGAGCTTTTGATTAAGATGGACCAATATATGTTGTTAAATGCCCCAGTGGGTGCTAAAGATGCTTATGGGAGGTTTGTACTTTTTATGGTTTTGAGGTCATATTAGGGTAGGATGGTTGCACTTTGCAATTTTTGGGGCCGTATTGGGGTAGAATAGTTGCACCAAAATGCAACTACCCCACATAGGGATGGTCTGAAAATTTATAAAATATAAAAGTAAATTTTCTAAATTTTTGATGCTATTTGCACTGCTGGTAGGTGGAGAAAAGGAGAGGTGAGGAGGAGGAGAATATTTTATGACACAGAGTGCTATTGGAAAATTGAACGACTACTTTAATGGATTAGCCTGAGGCATCTACGATTGGAGGAGCCAAAGCTATATGGGTAGGCACTAAACTTCTTGCTTTGTTAATTTGCAATTAAAATGAACCTCATTAAGTAATGCAGTGAATGAACCTCATTAAGAAAAATTAAGATAATGAACCCACATTAGAATAGAAAATGTAGAGTATGCTAGTTTAGATTTGCTTTTCATTTTTTTAAATTATTTATTTATTTATTTTTAAATTTTGTTGATTTTTGTGCTTTTGGGATTTAGCTATTGAAGGCTCACCATAGAGTCCCCAAATTGTTTGAGTTAGTGTGATATGATCTTTCTAAATAGTAGTGGAAATGGTTTGAGGTGATTGGCCTCAAGTAGGTTGTTCGTATATCAACTGTGAGGTTAGATTAGACCTATCTGATAGTGTTGACTGACCACTAGGATAGCCAAATGAACACATTCCATATCCTAACTAGCGAGATGATGGTTACATTAGAGGATGTATACCGAATATTCCACATTCCCATTGGGGGATGTTCGATTACCTTTACTTCCATTTTGGAGAAGGAGAGAGTACTACAAAGGGTGTTTGGGGTAGAGATCATGATTGCAAGTCAGAGCATGGACAACGAGGGATTTCTTATTAAGGCCTAGTATGCGGTCAGGGTATTCAGTCAGAGGTATATCATTTTGATGTGCATCATATCAAAAATCCTACTACCCGAATCTTCAAGAATGAGGTTCACATGGAACCTTCTTGATATGGTTTAGTAATTGATAGAGTTATATCCAACAACCATTGATCTTGGTGTGGGATAGCACCTTACTTTCTCATCGTGTTGGAAATTTTGGGTACCTTGGGTACATTGCCTTTGCTCAAGTGTAGAAGTTGTCATTGATGTCAAGAAGCTCTTGAAGGAATTTGATTTAATGTCAGATTATTCAGAGCATGGACAGTGGGTTTCCAAAAATATCATAGTAGCCCATTTGCAAAAGATCAAAGAAAAAAAGACAAGTTAGAAAAAGTTTGCAACAGGCTGGAAAAACTGTCGCGATTTCGCGACATGTTGGAAGAGAGAGAAGAAGCTGGCAAAACTGTCATGATTTCGTGACATGTTGGAAGAGAGAGAAGAAGCTGGAAAAACTATCGTGATTTCGCGACATGTTGGCAGAGAAGGAGAGCAAGGTGGAAAGTGTCACGATTTCGCGACATGTCGCATTTTCGCGACTCGAAAAGTGCAGGAAGGCAGAAAAGGAAAAGTGTCGCGATTTCGCGACATATTGCAAAGAAGATTGTACGGACCGAAAAGTGTCACGATTTCGTGACATGTTGCAGGAGAGGGAGTCCGAAAGGAAAAATGTCATGATTTCATGACATAATGCTGAAAAGAGAGTCCACAGTGTGAACTGTCACGATTTCATGACAAGTTCGAAGAGAGAGAAAGTTACTCGAAAGGTGTCACGATTTCGCGACATGCTGAAGAGTTCGAAGTGAGAACAGTCACGATTTCTCGACATGCTGCAAAAGACGAAGTGAGGACTATCACGATTTCGCGACATGCTGAAAAGCTCAAAGTGAGAACTGTCACGATTTCACGACATGCAGCAAAGGGAAGAGTCTGAAATGAGAAGCGTCATGATTTCACGACAGGAGAAGTGAAGAAGCCAGTGGATGAAGATGTAGCGATTTCGTGACAGGATGAAAGAAAAGCGTACGGATGGAGAAAGTGTCACGATTTCACGACAGAAACTGGAAGCAGGTCTTCTATAGGAGAAGTGTCACGATTTCGTGACAGAAGCAGAAAGGAAGGCTATGAAGACAAAAGCGTCACGATTTCGTGACATGTTCCAGTTTCATGGGAGTAAGGCAGAGAGAAGCTCAAGGCAACGAAAGTGTCACGATTTCGTGACATGTTCCATTTTTGCTAGTGCAAGCCGAGAAAAGGTTGAGAAAGCGAGAAGGGTCACGATTTCACGACAGGAGTGAAGATGACGTCAGCAAAGGCAGTAGTGTCACGATTTCATGACAAAAGCAGAGAAGAAGGCCATGAAGTCAGAAGGGTCACGATTTCACGACAGAAGAGAAGATGACGTCAGCAGAAGCAGAAAGTGTCACGATATCATGACAAAAGCCATAAGATAGTGTTCGGTTGCAAAGGTGTCGCGATATCGTGACATGTTGTAGTTTCACGAGAAAAGCTACAGAACCATAGAGGCGGTTGAAGCCGACAGAGTTGAATTTGAGCCGACGCAGTTTAGGGTTTTGCAGCCGACAAAGTTAAGGGTAGCAGTCGACTAAGATCAAGGTTTTGATCTTGAAAGTTTTAGTATAAAAGTAGGGCTGCTTGGAGAGAAAATGACATCGATCGAAGTGTGCATTCGAAGAGCGGCGTTCGTAGACTGTGCGAAGTGAAGAAGTTCGATCGTCGAGAGCAGAGTGCATTCTGTCGAATCTTCCAAGTGAGAGAGATTGCAAGGAAGCAGAGTGCACGAAGACTATGCGGCTGTAATTGCATAGAGGTGCAAAGGTCAAGGGCAGCTATGATTGCGCAAAAAGAGCGAAGGACTATGTTTTTGTGCAGACCAAAAAAAGAGGACAAAAGACATCTGTGCCAGACCGAAGGACTGTGTTCGGTGCAGATCAGAGAAAGAGAAATCGAGGACATTTGTGCTAGACCGAAGGACTGTGTTTAGTGCAATTTTGAGGACCAGCTTTGGAGGTGATAGAGTTGAGGACAGAGGTCTCCAGCCAGAGCAGGGAAGACAGGTGTCTTCTATGGATAGAGTTCCATTTGCTAAGGGCAGAGGAGGCAGAGGTCTTCTAGAGGATCACCAACCAGAACAGAGCTAGGGGATTGGTGTCTCCTTTGGGTTGATGCCCATAAATATTGTAATCGGGAAAGGTATTCCCAGATTTTGAGTTGATAAAATTTAGTGAGAGATTTTATCCGTGGAGTAGCCCGCTTTGGGTGAACCACGTAAATTGTTGTGTCTCTATTGTGGATGGTGTTTTGTGCATTGTTTTAATTACTGCTATTGATATTGCTTTCTATACTCTGCATAATATTGATTTGAAAGTTGATTTGGAAGAAAAAAGTAAAAAGCGGTCTTATACTGTTCACCCCCCCCTCTCAGTATAAGCTTGTGTTCTTCAATTGGTATCAGAGCCGGTACCTTCGAAAAGTTTAACAACTTGAAGGAAAAGCTAGTAAAGAACACAATGGATTATTCAAGTGGCAATGCAGCACCTATTCTTGATGGATCAGATTTTGGTCTTTGGAGTGCAAGGATGAAGGTTCATCTAATGGCACTTGGGAATGAGGTTTGGGAAGTGATTGAAGATGGGTACACTATTCCTGTAAATGGTCCTTATACTAAAGAAGATAGGCTCCTACATCACAACAATTCAAAAGCAATGAATGCAATCTTGAAGGGTTTACAGAAGGCAGATCTCACCAAAGTGATTCACTGCAAGACAACTAGTGAAATGTGGAAACAGCTGCAGGTGGTTCACACAGGTGATGTAAATGTCCGAAAGGCCAAGTTGAGACACTTCAAAGGTATGTTTGAACAACTCAAGATGAATGATGATGAAAATATTAGTGACTACATGCTTCGTATGGATGAGGTTGTTAACTCCATGAAAGACTTAGGTCTTGAGCTTGCTGAAAATGATGTTTGTGATAAGATTTTAAGATCTCTTCCTAATAGATTTAGTGAAAATATTTCTGCTATTGAGGAAGCTAAAGATTTGGATAAGTTGAAAAAGGATGAGCTCCATAGTATACTTGCAGCATTTGAGTTGAGAACTCAAGTGAAGGTTGATGTCAAGAAAGAGGCAGCTTTCAAGGCTACCAAGAAATCCAAAGGTAAACAGATTCAAGAGAGTGATGAGTCTTCTAGTGATGAAGAGGCATATTACAGCAAGAAAGGCAAGTTCTCTAGAAAGCACAAAAGCATGAAGAATATAAGATGTTTCAATTGTGGAAAGTTTGGCCATTATGCTACTGATTGTACTATTTCCAAGTATGAAAGTGATGAAGATAAACAGGATTCTAAGAGCAAGGATTCTAAAAAATTCAAACATCACAGGAAGAACAAAGATGAGCACAACAATCACGGAAAGAGGTATTCTCACAAGCACAAGAAGAGTTTCTACCTAGACAAAGCAAGTAAGTGTTCTAGTAGTGATAGTGAAAGTTCTTCAAGTGATAGTGAAAATGAGATGTTGTTCATATCGAGAAAAAGAGGAAGAACCGAAACATAGATTCATTATCATGAAATGTTTTAGATGTGGAAATTTTGGTCACCTTGAGGATGATTGCACAAATAATGAATTGGTTACTAGTATGTATGAGGATGCTTCAGAAAACTATAAGGAAGATGCTTGTATGGTTTTTGAAAAGGGTAGCACCTCTAGTGATAAGAAATCTGTAAAAGGCTCTGATGATTCAGAAAGCAAACAAATAAAGGATCTTGAAAGTGAACTTACTAATGCTCTTAGTGCTTTGAAAAAGGAAAGAAAGAAGAATGCCAGACTCAAGGATAAGTTAGATGAATGTTGTATGGAGAGAGATGATCTTACAGAAAGTCTTGACTTCTCTATGGCTAAGACACAAGAACTCAAGGACGAGTTAGAGTCTAAGATTCTTCAGTATAATGAGTTGGAACAGAAAATGGCTTCTTTGGAAGTGGAAACTAAAGAGTACAAGGATAAACTATACAGGTTTCAAGATAGCTCCAAAAGGGTTAAGTCTCTCATCAAAGGTCAAAGAAAACCAACAGATAAAACAGGTCTCGGTTTTGTTGAGCCGCACAAGGAACAGGTTGGGGAATCTAGCAAGAGATTTCAAAAGGAAGAGAGTTCTGATGAAGAAAGTACTTCAGATCATGAGTCCATGAGTGATAGATGCGCAGAAATAGAAAACGAAATTCAGATTGCGAAGAAGAAGTTTTTGGGACCCAAGAGGTCGAATAAAAGAAAATTTCACGACAGATGTTTTGCGTGTCACAGGTTTGGTCACATGGCTGTGCATTGCATGACTCAAGTAAGGAAGGTAAATGATAGTTTCAGAGGTAGCAATTTCTTTCAAGGGTATTGCTACTCTTGTAATCAGTTTGGGCATAAGGCATTTTTTTGCAAGGCTAATAACAGGAACTCGGTTAGTCAGAACAGGCGGATTCGAAGAACAGGTATGCCTAAAAGAAATAACATTATTACCTGTTATAAGTGCAACAATGACGGTCACATAGCTAGACAGTGTAGAGCTGATCTTCCAAGGTACAGGAATAGGAACAGTGGTATGAACAGGTCCAAGGATCAGAACAGTGACAGGAACAAGAACAGGAATATTGACAAAAAATTCAAAAGAAGGCCCGACAAGGAAATTGTAGATGCTGATGATGATCAGTGCCTAATGGGAGTTTTACTCCCACCCCTATTTTAATCACCTCATCAGGAGGTGGGGGAGGGACTAAGCTAAGAGGCTCATTCTTAGTCCCAAGCCCCAAAGGTGACCCTTTGCCATTGATGACAAAGGGGGAGAGATATGAGTAAGGGGGAGAGCATCAAGTGAAGAGAAGAGCTTCAAGTCAGGGGGAGCAAAACTTCAAAGGCAGATTCTCAGTTGTTAGCACAACTGGTTTTAGTTTTGGCTCTTGAGTTGTGTTTTCAGTAAAGGTTTGCCATCAATGACAAAGGGGGAGATTGTTGGCAATTTTGGGTACCTTGGGTACATTGCCTTTGCTCAAGTGTAGAAGTTGTCATTGATGTCAAGAAGCTCTTGAAGGAATTTGATTTAATGTCAGATTATTCAGAGCATGGACAATGGGTTTCCAAAAAGATCATAGTAGCCCATTTGCAAAAGATCAAAGAAAAAAAGACAAGTTAGAAAAAGTTTGCAGCAGGCTGGAAAAACTGTCGCGATTTCGCGACATGTTGGAAGAGAGAGAAGAAGCTGGCAAAACTGTCGCGATTTCGTGACATGTTGGAAGAGAGAGAAGAAGCTGGCAAAACTGTCGTGATTTCGTGACATGTTGGCAGAGAAGGAGAGCAAGGTGGAAAGTGTCACGATTTCGTGACATGTCGCATTTTCGTGACTCAAAAAGTGCAGGAAGGCAGAAAAGGAAAAGTGTCACGATTTCGTGACATATTGCAAAGAAGATTGTACGGACCGAAAAGTGTCACGATTTCGCGACATGTTGCAGGAGAGGGAGTCCGAAAGGAAAAATGTCATGATTTCATGACATAATGCTGAAAAGAGAGTCCACAGTGTGAACTATCATGATTTCGTGACAAGTTCGAAGAGAGAGAAAGTTACTCGAAAGGTGTCACGATTTCGTGACATGCTGAAGAGTTCGAAGTGAGAACAGTCATGATTTCTCGACATGCTGCAAAAGACGAAGTGAGGACTGTCACGATTTTGTGACATGCTGAAAAGCTCGAAGTGAGAACTGTCATGATTTCGTGACATGCAACAAAGGGAAGAGTCTGAAATGAGAAGCGTCGCGATTTCGCGACAGGCCAGAAGTGAAGAAGCGTAGCAGATGAAGATGTAGCGATTTCATGACAGGATGAAAGAAAAGCGTACGGATGGAGAAAGTGTCACGATTTCGTGACAAAAACTGGAAGCAGGTCTTCTATAGGAGAAGTGTCACGATTTCATGATAGAAGCAGAAAGGAAGGCTATGAAGACAAAAGCGTCGCGATTTCGTGACATGTTCCAGTTTCGCGGGAGTAAGGCAGAGAGAAGCTCAAGGCAGCGAAAGTGTCACGATTTCGTGACATGTTCCATTTTTGCTAGTGCAAGCCGAGAAAAGGTTGAGAAAGCGAGAAGGGTCACGATTTCATGATAGGAGTGAAGATGACGTCAGCAAAGGTAGTAGTGTCACGATTTCATGACAAAAGCAGAGAAGAAGGCCATGAAGTCAGAAGGGTCACGATTTCATGATAGAAGAGAAGATGACGTCAGCAGAAGCAGAAAGTGTCGTGATATCATGACAAAAGCCATAAGATAGTGTTCGGTTGCAAAGGTGTCACGATATCATGACATGTTGTAGTTTCACGAGAAAAGCTATAGAACCATAGAGGCGGTTGAAGCCGACAGAGTTGAATTTGAGCCGACGTAGTTTAGGGTTTTGCAGTCGACGAAGTTAAGGGTAGTAGCCGACTAAGATCAAGGTTTTGATCTTGAAAGTTTTAGTATAAAAGCAGGGCTGCTTGGAGAGAAAATGACATCGATCGAAGTGTGCGTTCGAAGAGCGGCGTTCATAGACTGTGCGAAGTGAAGAAGTTCGATCGTCGAGAGCAGAGTGCATTCTGTCGAATCTTCCAAGTGAGAGAGATTGCAAGGAAGCAGAGTGCACGAAGACTATGCGGTTGTAATTGCGCAGAGGTGCAAAGGTCAAGGGCAGTTGTGATTGCGCAAAAAGAGCGAAGGACTATGTTTTTGTGCAGACCAAAAAAAGAGGACAAAAGACATCTGTGCCAGACCGAAGGACTGTGTTCGGTGCAGATCAGAGAAAGAGAAATCGAGGACATTTGTGCTAGACCGAAGGACTATGTTTAGTGCAATTTCGAGGACCAGCTTTGGAGGTGATAGAGTTGAGGACAGAGGTCTCCAGCCAGAGCAGGGAAGACAGGTGTCTTCTGTGGATAGAGTTCCATTTGCTAAGGGCAGAGGAGGCAGAGGTCTTCTAGAGGATCACCAGCCAGAACAGAGCTAGGGGATTGGTGTCTCCTTTGGGTTGATGCCCATAAATATTGTAATCGGGAAAGGTATTCCCAGATTTTGAGTTGATAAAATTTAGTGAGAGATTTTATCCGTGGAGTAGCCCGCTTTGGGTGAACCACGTAAATTGTTGTGTCTCTATTGTGGATGGTGTTTTGTGCATTGCTTTAATTACTGCTATTGATATTGCTTTCTATACTCTGCATAATATTGATTTGAAAGTTGATTTGGAAGAAAAAAAGTAAAAAGCGGTCTTATACTGTTCACCCCCCCTCTCAGTATAAGCTTGTGTTCTTCACATCGATACGATGAGTTATATGAGATCTAACATCGGGGTCAACATGGATTAGGCTACAAACTCCTCCTTCAGATTTGGATATGAGAGGACTGAGTAGATAGACCAAAGGGACTACCAGTGTCATGAGAAGACATGGATGATATCAATACTAGATACGTGGCTCGATGGAGGTGAGCCTAGGAGATAGGTCAAAGTCACCCTCATGCAGGGAAATTATCTCATTATCTAGGGTCCCTAAACGTATTGATGTCAGATCAGGTGGTTTGGAGGCCATACATGGATTTTCCTCATTGGGTAGATGTAGAAACACAACTAGGGCACATGATGCATGGATGGTAGTTGATAGGGTGACATAGCACAAAGTGGGAGTACTTCTAGTACTCTCACATCACATGATAGTTCAATATTTTCTAGTGTTTTTGAGGAGCCTGTGATCTATCACCACTGAGGGGTTGAGACATAGTTAGAGTGGCCTCGAGTGGAGTGACTAGTGGATGAGGAGGATCTGGTGATAACTGAGCTAGATTTGGAGGATCCAGGTACCATAATAGAGTATGATACTTGGTGGGTAACTCGGTTGTGGTAGGGATGTGGGCCAATGGGTATGCTAACTAGAGTTGATGTAGGTGAGGGATCTAGGGATGAGATCAAATATGGAGGGTGATGAGTGCATTGTTGAATGGAGGGAGAGTGGGACCAACCCATAAAGGTGGTAGAAGAGCCACTAGAGGAGGGGGAGGATGAGGAGGATCCTTAGTATGAGATGGCTCAAATGAGATCATAGGTGCAGACCTTATAGGGATAGTTGGTGGAGTGAGACACTACCCTCATAGTAGTACAGAGTTAGCTCAGTAGAGGGAATCAACAATATAGGGGATTATTTGAGGAGAGGTATATCCTCAAGGCCTAGGTAGAAAGTGCCTAGGCAAAGATTGATAGGGTGATTGTAGAGAGAGATAATCTACATACACAAATGACTGCATGTACAATAAAGAGAGACACTATGATTATTGAACAAGATGATCTATAGTCTATATGTTCAGTTGGCAGTTGCAACTGCAGGATAAGGGGTAGGCAACAACAAATGTTGGACATTTTGAGTCCCTAAGTCAAAGTTGTCATTGATGTCACCAGATGAAGTCATAAATAATTTTAGTAGGAAATAAAGGGGATAAAGATGGTTATTTGATATCCAAGAAGAAGGCAAAAGATCGAGTGAAACAGTGCAAAAGACAGAGGTTAAAAAGGAGTTGTAATATTTATTTTATAAATTATTTAAATTCAGCATGAATTTAAATTTTATAAATAAATATTAAAGGTACTTTATCGAAGGATTAATATTATAATATTGGTTATTATAATATTAAAAGTGCCATGGTGAAAACCCAAATAAAAATATTTATAATTTTTATTATAATGTTTTATAAGGCAAAAATAGGTTTTATAAAGTCCAAAGATATATTATTAAACCCAAAGGTTGGGTTTATCACCAAAGGAAATTCGAAGCATGTTGCAAAGGGTTATATTCCTTGATGATTTCATTACATTTTGAAGCACCGACGTTTAAAATGCAAAGGAGAAAATTTGATATTTAAACCTATGCCCAAAGGCATTAAGTTTATCCTTGCTCAAATTCTAGATTGCATGCGATTTAATCAAAGGAGCTCGTGAGAATAAATTAGCAAAATTCGTGTTCATTCTACCACCGAAAGGAAACAAAAGGGAAAGTGTTGGAAGGTCTAGATCCAACTAGGCACGTTGGCCTAGTGGCAAGTGGGCTGCAAAGCTTACGTTTTGTGTGCAAGAGGACAACATTCGAATCTCGATGGAAGCATTTCAGTGGGTGTGTTAGCACCAATTGTTAGGCGCACTTTTTGCAAGGCAAAGGAGGACATAGTGTTTTGAAGCATGAGGTGCTTCTTCCTTCCCAACGAGCATGTAGCTCGTGTGGTGGTTTGCACCATGGGAAAAGACGTTTGTGTGGGCTGCATTGAGAGTTCGAAACTCTCCAAAGGCAAAGGTAACATTTTTATTTTAATTTTGTTTTAAAGCCTAAGTTGGAGGTATAAGGTTGCTTTATGGTTGAAGTTTGGAAAGGTTGCTTTATATTAAAGTGTGGTAGTTGAGAATTACCTTTAGGAGTTATAAGGAGAATTCTATTTTTATTTTTAAAGTCTTAAAATTGCTATTGTGGAATATTGAAAGGTTAAGACTTTGTGGATGGTATGTTATTTTGAATTAAGGGTTTTTGACTATTGTGAGGATATTGATTATTATTTGAGTTGGAGTGATAAGGTGTAATTTTGATATTATTCTTATGATATATTTTGTTGAAGAAAAATATCCTCTAACCCTTATTGAGATATAGAAAGAAGTAATTGTGAGTGTGGTAGATTTGTGAGGACTACTACTCTTCAAGAAAAGGTATGGGTAAAATTCTTCTTTGATTGAGTTGGTTTATTGGATTGATTGAAAATTAAGTTTGGAGTGAAAAGGATTTGATTAGGGTTTCCTTTTATAAAGTGGTTGGTTTAATGCTTCAAGGTTTTCTAAATTGAGAATTGTGATTAAACCTTGTTTTATTAGCATTGTTGTTGAAGCCATTGGTTGTGTGAAAAACCCAAGTTAGGGTTTGGAAAGATCATGAGTATCATTGTTAGATGAAGAATGTTTTATAAGCATTGTTGTTGAAGTGAGTTGTTGTGCAAAGAACTTGAACTAGAGTTAGAAAAGAACATGAGTATCATTGTTATGTGAGAGTTGTTGAACATTGTTGGAAGTATTTTTGAGTTGGTTGATATATGCTTGGACTAGGGTTTGTGAGAAAGGGTTGTTCCTTGAAGTGATTGGTTGAGTAGAGTTGATTGAGCCTAGTCAAGTGGTTGTATGAAGTGGTTGTTCAAGTTCCATGAAACAAACTATTCTATATTATGATTTGAGTTGAGATTGAGTTTTGAGAATAGAACATATTGAGTCTCTAACAATTCTCTTTATGCTTCTATGAGATTGAGTTGAGAAAGTGATTGAGTATTGAGTATAGAACATATTGAGTCTCTAACAATTCTCTTTATGCTTCTATGAGATTGAGTTGAGAAAGTGATTGAGTATTGAGTATAGAACATATTGAGTCTCTAACAATTCTCTTTATGTTTCTATGAGATTGGACAAGTTATGTGTGGACTTGTTAAGCATATTTGAGGTAAGTCTTTGAGAAGACTTATGGACTAATTTTATGTGAGATTTTGTGGAAGCTTACAATATAGATTTGAGCAAGTCCTAGATAAGAATTATTGAGAAAAATTGGACAAGTTCTATGTGAGCTTGTTGAGAAGAGTTGGACAAGTTCTGTGTGGACCTATTGAGCAGAGTTGGACAGGTTCTATGTGGACCTATTGAGCAGAGTTGTACAGGTTCTATGTGGACCTGTTGAGAAGATTTGGACAGGTTCTGTGTGGACCTGTTAAGTAGAGTTGTACAAGTTTTATGTGGACTTATTGAACAGAGTTGGACAAGTTCTGAGTGGACCTATTGAGCTAATTTGGATAGGTTCTGAGTGAACCTATTAAGTAGATTTGAGAAGGTTCTGAGTGGACCTATTGAGTAGATTTGTGCTAGACCAAATGTATTGTGTTTAGTGCAAGAGATTGAGTAGAGTTGTGCTAGACCGAATGAACTATGTTTAGTGTAAGAGATTGAGAAGAGTTGTGCTAGACCAAATATTGTGTTTAGTGTAAGAGATTGAGAAGAGTTGTGCTAGACCGAATGAATTATGTTTAGTGTAAGATATTAAGAAAATTTGTGCTAGACCAAATGTACTATGTTTAGTGCAAGATATTGAGTAGAGATGTGCTATAATGACTAGACTATGTTTAGTATAGTATTGAGATAGAGCTTTGGAGGTGACAGAGCAGAGAGGATAGAGTCTCTCCAATGGATAGAGATCCATCAACCAAGACATTGAGGATAGGTCTTATGAGTGAGGACAAGAGTCTTCAAGTGGAGAGAGATCCACAATCAGTGCAGTGGAGGTAGTGTCTTCTAGAGGATCACCATCCAGAGCATAGGAGAAGGAGTTCTCCTATGGATAGAGATCCATAAACCAGATTTAGGGGATCAACATCTCCTTTGGATAGAGGTCCATAAACATTGTAATTGGGAAGGATTCCCAAGAGATTATTTGAGAAATATTTAGAAGAAATATTTTCTCTATGGAGGTAGCCCACATTTGGGTGAACCACGCTAAAATATGTGTCTCTATTGTGTATGGTGTTTTGTGCATTGCTTTGATTACTGATATTGATACTACTATCTATACATTGCATAATATTGATTTGAAAAGAAAAGTAAAAAGTGGTCTTATACTGTTCACCCCCTCTCAATATAAGCTTATGTTCTTCAATTGGTATCAGAGCAAGTTCCTTCAGAAGAGTTTGACAGCTTGAAGGAAAAGTGGTCTAAGAACATAATGGATCAAAAGGATCAAAGGGATGGGTCCATCAATAATGCAGTACCAGTATTTGATGGAAGTGACTTCTTGTATTGGTGTATGCTGATGAGATTTCACTTGATGGCACTTGGCAATGAAGTTTGGGATGCAGTGGAATTTGGATATGATTCAGTAGTCAATCCTCCTATAGATAAGGAAGGTAAGCTTCTAATGCATGCAAATTCAAGAGCTATGAATGCAATTATAAAAGGGTTGCATAGATCAGAATCTATGAAGGTTATGGATTGTAAAACAACAAAAGATATGTGGGAACTATTGCATACCATATATGAAGGAGATAAAGGTGTCAGGAAAGCTAAGATCAAAAATCTCAAAGGAGAATTTGAAAACTTAAGAATGCGGGATGATGAAAACATTCGTGACTATCTCAGTAAGATTGATGAACTTGTACATGAAATGAGAGGTCTTGGAATGAAGGTTGATGAATCTGATGCTTGTGATAAGATCTTGAGAACTCTTCCAAAAAGGTACAATGAAAAGGTTTCTGCTATAGAAACATCAATTGATAGTGATTCTATGACAAGGAATTCTTTGCTTGGCATGCTTACGAATTTTGAGATAAGAACAAAAGATCATATCCCTCAAAAAGAGGTTGCATTCAAAGTGAACAAGAAGATAAAGGGTAAGAAGTCAGAATAAAGAAGTGAGTCATCTAGTGATGAAGAAGCTAACTATGGTAGAAGAGATAAAGGTTCCAAAAGACCCATAGATCTAAGATCTATTAAGTGTTTCAATTGTGGAAAGTATGGATATTTTGCAACAGATTGTAAAGAGCCAAAGAACAACAATGATGAAGAAAAATAGGATCACAGGTACAGGGAATCAGAAAGATACAGGTACCAGAAGAAAAGCAAGGATGGACAAAATAGACAAGGAAATAAGTTCTTCCAAAGGCAAAAGAGAAGCTACTATACAGATAATGCAAGTAAGTACTCAAATGATAGTGATGCTAGTTTTTCAGATAATGATAGAGATGAAGTCCTATTTATGATTGAAGAGAAAGAACCAGTTAAGAAAAAGACTCCAGTTATTCTCAAGTGTTTTAGATGTGGTAGATTTGGACATCTTGAAGATGATTGCACAAGGGATGGTTATAGTTTCAATGATGATGATTTTGAAGATGCACTTGAAAGACCAGATGAAAATCTTCTAATGGCATTAGAAGAAGAAGTGAGTGATCCTATAGAAGATAAGCCAAAAGAAAGTAATGATGTGAACAAAGGTAAAAAAATAGAGGATTATTCAACAGAAAATGGTTATGATCTCAAGGGAGAACTTATCTATGCCCTTGACATGGTAAAGAAGGTAAGAAAGCAACACTCTAAGCTTGAAATTTAGTTTCAAGAATGTGATGAAGAGAGATTATTGCTCATAGAGGATTTAGAAAAATCAAAGGCTAAGGCAAGCAAGTTCAAAGATAAGCTAGAAGCAAAGATCTTGGAATGTGAGAAGTTAGCACAAGAAGTGGCACTACTAAAGGAAGATGTAGAAGACTCCAAGAATAAACTATACAAGTATGTAAACAATGTAAAGAGTGTGGATAAAATAATCAAGATACAAAGAGGAGAAACAAACAAGACAGGTCTTGGTTCTAAAAAGGTTCAAAAGAAAAGGGAAGAAGAGTCTACTTCAAGTCTTGAAGAAGAAGAAACTTCAGATGAAGATACATCAGAAGAAGACAGTGTAAGAGGGAGTGAGACATCAGAGGATGAGTTGGAAAATAAAGAGTTCAACAAAGATAGGAACAATGCACAGAGAAGGTACAGATGGAACAACAATCAAAATAGGAGACCAATGAGGTCAAGACAAGGAAGCTTCAATGGAAGATGTTTTTCATGTCACAAGTTTGGGCACATGGCTTCAAAGTGTAGGACACATGGAAGACAAGAATATGGGAAAGGATAACTTTTCCAAGGGTATTGCTACTCATGTAATGAGTTTGGTCACAAGGCAATGAATTGCAAGGTTCATGATAGAAGAGGATATGGCTTCACTAGGAGAAATCCTAAGACATTTGCACCTCCAAGGAATAATAACATTAAGTGTTATAAGTGCAATAATGATGGTCACACAACAAGATGGTGTAGAGAAAATATTCCAAAAATAGGTATGAACAGGAACATGAATGTGAACAAAAATAGGAACAGGAACAAGAACTAGAACATGGATGAGAACAAAAATAGGAATAGGAACATGAAAATGAACATGGATGAGAACAAGAATAGGAACAAGAATAGGAATGATGAGAGAAATAGGGATGATGACTTGGAAAGAAATAGTTAGAGGATTCAAAAATCAGAAAAGAAGGGAAAAAGATAAAGGTAAAGAACAATGCTTTTGAGGAGTAGAAATACTCCCACCCTAGAATTAACCACCTCATGAGGAGGTGGGGGAGGGGCTAAGCTAAGAGGCTCATTCTTAGCCCCGAGCCCCAAAGGTGACCCTTTTCCATTGATGTCAAAGGGGGAGAGATTTGTGTGATTTGTGTATTGGGGAGAGATTTGATATGGGGAGAGATTTGATATTTGAGAGAGCATTGAGCCAGGGGGAGCAATGTCCCAGGGGGAGCAGAAGAAAAATAAAGGTCAAGTTTCAGTAAAAAGGATATGGGTTGCCATCAATGACAAAGGGGGATATTGTTGGACATTTTGAGTCCCTAAGTCAAAGTTGTCATTGATGTCACCAGATGAAGTCATCAGTAATTTTAGTAGGAAATAAAGGGGACAAATATGGTTATTTGATATCCAGGAAGAAGGCAAAAGATCGAGTGAAACAGTGCAAAAGATAGAGGTTAAAAAGGAGTTGTAATATTTATTTTATAAATTATTTAAATTCAGTATGAATTTAAATTTTATAAATAAATATTAAAGGTACTTTATCGAAGGATTAATATTATAATATTGGTTATTATAATATTAAAAGTGCCATGGTGAAAACCCAAATAAAAACATTTATAATTTTTATTATAATGTTTTATAAGGCAAAAATGGGTTTTATAAAGTCCAAAGATATATTATTAAACCCAAAGGTTGGGTTTAAGACCAAAGGAAATTCGAAGCATGTTGCAAAGGGTTATATTCCTCACCGACGTCATTATGTTTTGAAGCGCCGACGTTTTAAATGCAAAGGAGAAAATTTGATATTTAAACCTATGCCCAAAGGCATTAAGTTTACCCTTGCTCGAATTCTAGATTGCATGCGATTTAATCAAAGGAGCTCATGAGAATAAAGCAGCAAAATTCGTGTTCATCCTACCACCGAAAGGAAACAAAAGGGAAAGTGTTGGAAGGTCTAGAGCCAACTAGGCATGTTGGCCTAGTGGCAAGTGGGCTGCAAAGCTTACGTTTTGTGTGCAAGAGGACAACGTTCGAATCACGATGGAAGCATTTTGGTGGGTGTGTTAGCGCCAATTGTTAGGTGCACTTTTTGCAAGGCAAAGGAGGACATAGTGTTTTGAAGCACGAGGTGCTTCTTCCTTCCCAATGAGCGTGTAGCTCATGTGGTGGTTTGCACCATGGGCAAAGATGTTTGTGTGGGCTGCATTGAGAGTTTGAAACTCTCCAAAGGCAAAGGTAACATTTTTATTTTAATTTTGTTTTAAAGCCTAAGTTGGAGGTATAAGGTTGCTTTATGGTTGAAGTTTGGAAAGGTTGCTTTATATTAAAGTGTGGTAGTTGAGAATTACCTTTAGGAGTTATAAGGAGAATTCTATTTTTATTTTTAAAGTCTTAAATTGCTATTGTGGAATATTGAAAGGTTAAGACTTTGTGGATGGTATGTTATTTTGAATTAAGGGTTTTTGACTATTGTGAGGATATTGATTATTATTTAAGTTGGAGTGATAAGGTGTAATTTTGATATTATTCTTGTGATATATTTTGTTGAAGAAAAATATTCTCTAACCCTTATTGAGATATACAAAGAAGTAATTGTGAGTGTGGCAGATTTGTGAGGACTACTACTCTTCAAGAAAAGGTATGGGCAAAATTCTTCTTTGATTGAGTTGGTTGATTGGCTTGATTGAAAATTAAGTTTGGAGTGAAAAGGAATTGATTAGGGTTTCCTTTTCAAAAGTGGTTGGTTTAATGCTTCAAGGTTTTTTGGATTGAGAGTTGTGATTAAACCTTGTTTTATTAGCATTGTTGTTGAAGCCATTGGTTGTGTGAAAAACCTGAGTTAGGGTTTGGAAAGATCATGAGTATCATTGTTAGATGAAGAATATTTTATTAGCATTGTTGTTGAAGTGAGATGTTATGCAAAGAACTTGAACTAGGGTTTGAAAAGAACATGAGTATCATTGTTATGTGAGAGTTGTTGTTGAACATTGTTGGAAGCATTTTGAGTTGGTTGATATATGCTTGGACTAGGGTTTGTGAGAAAGGGTTGTTCCTTGAGGTGATTGGTTGAGTAGAGTTGATTGAGCCTAGTCAAGTGGTTGTATGAAGTGGTTGTTCAAGTTCCATGAAACAAACTATTCTATATTCTGATTTGAGTTGAGATTGAGCTTTGAGAATAGAACATATTGAGTCTCTAACAATTCTCTTTATGCTTCTATGAGATTGAGTTGAGAAAGTAATTGAGTATTGAGTATAGAACATATTGAGTCTCTAAAAATTCTCTTTATGCTTCTATGAGATTGAGTTGAGAAAGTAATTGAGTATTGAGTATAGAACATATTGAGTCTCTAACAATTCTCTTTATGCTTCTATGAGATTGGACAAGTTCTGTGTGGACTTGTTAAGCAGATTTGAGGTAAGTCTTTGAGAAGGCTTGTGGACTAATTTTGTGTGAGCTTTTGTGGAAGCTTGCAATACAGATTTGAGCAAGTCCTAGAGAGGACTTGTTGAGCAGAAATTGGACAAGTTCTATGTGATCTTGTTGAACATTGTGAGCTTGAAATTGATAGTTCTTGTGGACCTATTAAGTAGATTGTACAGTTCTATGTGGACCTATTGAGAATTTATTCTAGTGACTTGAAATTAAGTTCTAGTGGACCTATTGAGCAGAGTTGAGTTCTAGGTGACATATTGAGAGATTTGGATAGGTTCTGAGTGAACTTATTGAGATAATTGAGAAGTTTTGAGTGAACCTATTGAAATTTAAAATACTATGTTTAGTGAAATTAATTCTAGAAATAATTTAGTAAAAATTGAGTAAATTGTGCTAGAAAATATATAGAAAATTGAGCAGATTTGTGCTAGACCAAATGTATTATGTTTAGTGCAAGAGATTGAGTAATGTGCTAGACCAACTAGACTATGTTTAGTACAGTATTGAGACAGAGCTTTGGAGGTGATAGAGTAGAGAGGATAGAGTCTCCAGTGGATAGAGATCCATCAACTAAGACATTGAGGATAGGTCTTCTGAGTGAGGACAAGAGTCTTCAAGTGGAGAGAGATCCATAATCAGTGCAGTGGAGGCAGTGTCTTCTAGAGGATCACCAACCAGAGCATAGGAGAAGGAGTTCTCCTATGGATAGAGATCCACAAACTATATTTAGGGGATCAACATCTCCTTTGGATAGAGGTCCATAAACATTGTAATTGGGAAGGATTCCCAAGAGATTATTTGAGAAATATTTAGAAGAAATATTTTCTCTATGGAGGTAGCCCACATTGGGTGAACCATGTTAAAATATGTGTCTCTATTGTGTATGGTGTTTTGTGCATTTCTTTGATTACTGCTATTGATACTGCTATCTATACACTACATAATATTGATTTGAAAAGAAAAGTAAAAAGTGGTCTTATACTGTTCACCCCCCTCTCAATATAAGCTTGTGTTCTTCAATTGGTATCAGAGTGGGTTCCTTCAGAAGAGTTTGATAACTTGAAGGAAAAGTGGTCTAAGAACACAATGGATCAAAAGGATCAAAGGGACGGGTCCATCAATAATGTAGTACCAATATTTGATGGAAGTGACTTCTTGTATTGGTGTATGCTGATGAGATTTTACCTGATGGCACTTGGCAATGAAGTTTGGGATGCAATGGAATTTGGATATGATTCAACAATCAATCCTCCTACATATAAGGAAGGTAAGCTTCTAATGCATGCAAATTCAAGAGCTATGAATGCAATTATAAAAGGATTGGATAGATCAGAATCTATGAAGGTTATGGATTGTAAAACAACAAAAGATATGTGGGAACTATTGCATACCATATATGAAGGAGATAAAGGTGTCAGGAAAGCTAAGATCAAAAATCTCAAAGGAGAATTTGAAAACTTAAGAATGCGGGATGATGAAAACATTCATGACTATCTCAATAAGATTGATGAACTTGTACATGAAATGAGAGGTCTTGGAATGAAGGTTGATGAATTTGATGCTTGTGATAAGATCTTGAGAACTCTTCCAAAAAGGTATAGTGAAAAGGTTTCTGCTATAGAAACATCAATTGATAGTGATTCTCTAACAAGGAATTCTTTGCTTGGCATGCTTACGACTTTTGAGATAAGAACAAAAGATCATATCCCTCCAAAAGAGGTTGCATTCAAAGTGAACAAGAAGATGAAGGGTAAGAAGTCAGAATCAAGCAGTGAGTCATCTAGTGATGAAGAAGCTAACTATGGTAGAAGAGATAAAGGTTCTAGAAGACCCATAGATCTAAGATCTGTTAAGTGTTTCAATTATGGAAAGTATGGACATTTTGCAATAGATTGTAAAGAGCCAAAGAACAACAATGATGAAGAAAAATAGGATCATAGGTACAGGGAATCTGAAAGATACAAGTACTAGAAGAAAAGCAAGGATGGACAAAATAGACAAGGAAATAAGTTCTTCCAAAGGCAAAAGAGAAGCTACTATGCGGATAATGCAAGTAAGTACTCAAATGATAGTGATGCTAGTTTTTCAGACAATGATAGAGATGAAGTCCTATTTATGATTGAAGAGAAAGAACCAGTTAAGAAAAAGACTCCAGTTATTCTCAAGTGTTTTAGATGTGGTAGATTTGGACATCTTGAAGATGATTGCACAAGGGATGGTTATAGTTTCAGTGATGATGATTTTGAAGATGCACTTGAAAGACCAGATGAAAATATTCTAATGGCATTAGAAGAAGAAGTGAGTGATCCTATAGAAGATAAGCCAAAAGAAAGTAATGATGTGAACAAAGGTAAACAAATAGAGGATTATTCAGTAGAAAATGGTTATGATCTCAAGGGAGAACTTATCTATGCCCTTGACATGGTAAAGAAGGTAAGAAAGCAACACTCTAAGCTTGAAATTCAGTTTCAAGAATGTGATGAAGAGAGATTATTGCTCATAGAGGATTTAGAAAAATCAAAGGCTAAGGCAAGCAAGTTCAAAGATAAGCTAGAAGCAAAGATCTTGGAATGTGAGAAGTTAGCACAAGAAGTGGCACTACTAAAGGAATATGTAGAAGACTCCAAGAATAAACTATACAAGTATGTAAACAGTGCAAAGAGTGTGGATAAAATAATCAAGATACAAAGAGGAGCAACAAACAAGACAGGTCTTGGTTCTAAACAGGTACAAAATAAAAGGGAAGAAGAGTCTACTTCAAGTCTTGAAGAAGAAGAAACTTCAGATGAAGATACATCAAAAGAAGACAGTGTAAGAGGGAGTGAGACATCAGAGGATGAGTTGAACAATAAAGAGTTCAACAAAGATAGGAACAATGCACAGAGAAGGTACATATGGAACAACAATCAGAATAGGAGACCAATGAGGTCAAGACAAGGAAGCTTCAATGGAAGATGTTTTTCATGTCACAAGTTTGGGCACATGGCTTCACAGTGCAGGACACATGGAAGACAAGAATATGGGAAAGGATAACTTTTCCAAGGGTATTGCTACTCATGTAATGAGTTTGGTCACAAGGCAATGAATTGCAAAATTCATGACAGAAGAGGATATGGCTTCACTAGGAGAAATCCTAAGACATTTGCACCTCCAAGGAATAATAACATTAAGTGTTATAAGTGCAATAATGATGGTCACACAACAAGATGGTGTAGAGCAAATATTCCAGAAATAGGCATGAACAGGAACAGGAATGTGAACATAAACATGAACAGGAACATGAATAAGAACAAGAATAGGAAAAGGAATAGGAACATGAACATGGATGAGAACAAGAACAGGAATAGGAACATGAATGATGACAATAACAAGAATGATGACAGGAACAGGGATGATGACTTGGAAAGAAACAGTCAGAGGATTCAGAAAACTCAGAAAAGAAGGGAAAAAGATAAAGGTAAAGAATAGTGCTTTCGGGGAGTAGAAATACTCCCACCCCAAAATTAACCACCTCATGTGGAGGTGGGGGAGGGGCTAAGCTAAGAGGCTCATTCTTAGCCTCGAGCCCCAAAGGTGACCCTTTGCCATTGATGTCAAAGGGGGAGAGATTTGTGTGATTTGTGTATTGGGGAGAGATTTGATATGGGGAGAGATTTGATATTTGAGAGAGCATTGAGCCAGGGGAGCAATGTCCCAGGGGGAGCAGAAGAAAAAGAAAGGTCAAGTTTCAGTAAAAAGGATATGGGTTGCCATCAATGACAAAGGGGGAGATTGTTGGACATTTTGAGTCCCTAAGTCAAAGTTGTCATTGATGTCACCAGATGAAGTCATCAGTAATTTTAGTAGGAAATAAAGGGGACAAAGATGGTTATTTGATATCCAGGAAGAAGGCAAAAGATCAAGTGAAATAGTGCAAAAGACAGAAGTTAAAAAGGAGTTATAATATTTATTTTATAAATTATTTAAATTCAGCATGAATTTAAATTTTATAAATAAATATTAAAGGTACTTTATCGAAGGATTAATATTATAATATTGGTTATTATAATATTAAAAGTGCCATGGTGAAAACCCAAATAAAAACATTTATAATTTTTATTATAATGTTTTATAAGGCAAAAATGGGTTTTATAAAGTCCAAAGATATATTATTAAACCCAAAGGTTGGGTTTAACACCAAAGGAAATTTAAAGCATGTTGCAAAGGGTTATATTCCTCATCGACGTCATTACATTTTGAAGCACCGACATTTTAAATGCAAAGGAGAAAATTTGATATTTAAACCTATGCCCAAAGGCATTAAGTTTATCCTTGCTCGAATTCTAGATTGCATGTGATTTAATAAAAGGAGCTCATGAGAATAAAGCAGCAAAATTCATGTTCATTCTACCACCGAAAGGAAACAAAAGGGAAAGTGTTGGAAGGTCTAGAGCCAACTAGGCACGTTGGCCTAGTGGCAAGTGGGCTGCAAAGCTTACGTTTTGTGTGCAAGAGGACAACGTTCGAATCATGATGGAAGCATTTTGGTGGGTGTGTTAGCGCCAATTGTTAGGTGCACTTTTTGCAAGGCAAAGGAGGACATAGTGTTTTGAAGCACGAGGTGCTTCTTCCTTCCCAATGAGCGTGTAGCTCATGTGGTGGTTTGCACCATGGGCAAAGACATTTGTGTGGGCTGCATTGAGAGTTCGAAACTCTCCAAAGGCAAAGGTAACATTTTTATTTTAATTTTGTTTTAAAGCCTAAGTTGGAGGTATAAGGTTGCTTTATGGTTGAATTTTGGAAAGGTTGCTTTATATTAAAGTGTGGTAGTTGAGAATTACCTTTAGGAGTTATAAGGAGAATTCTGTTTTTATTTTTAAAGTCTTAAATTGCTATTGTGGAATATTGAAAGGTTAAGACTTTGTGGATGGTATGTTATTTTGAATTAAGGGTTTTGTGACTATTGTGAGGATATTGATTATTATTTAAGTTGGAGTGATAAGGTGTAATTTTGATATTATTCTTGTGATATATTTTGTTGAAGAAAAATATTCTCTAACCCTTATTGAGATATACAAAGAAGTAATTGTGAGTGTGGCAGATTTGTGAGGACTACTACTCTTCAAGAAAAGGTATGGGAAAAATTCTTCTTTGATTGAGTTGGTTGATTGGCTTGATTGAAAATTAAGTTTGGAGTGAAAAGGAATTGATTAGGGTTTCCTTTTCGAAAGTGGTTGGTTTAATGCTTCAAGGTTTTTTGGATTGAGAGTTGTGATTAAACCTTGTTTTATTAGCATTGTTTTTGAAGCCATTGGTTGTGTGAAAAACTTGAGTTAGGGTTTGGAAAGATCATGAGTATCATTGTTAGATGAAGAATGTTTTATTAGCATTATTGTTGAAGTGAGATGTTATGCAAAGAACTTGAACTAGGGTTTGAAAAGAACATGAGTATCATTGTTATGTGAGAGTTGTTGAACATTGTTGGAAATATTTTTGAGTTGGTTGATATATGCTTGGACTAGGGTTTGTGAGAAAGGGTTGTTCCTTGAGGTGATTGGTTGAGTAGAGTTGATTGAGCCTAGTCAAGTGGATGTATGAAGTGGTTGTTCAAGTTCCATGAAACAAACTATTCTATATTCTGATTTGAGTTGAGATTGAGCTTTGAGAATAGAACATATTGAGTCTCTAACAATTCTCTTTATGCTTCTATGATATTGAGTTGAGAAAGTAATTGAGTATTGAGTATAGAACATATTGAGTCTCTAACAATTCTCTTTATGCTTCTATGAGATTGAGTTGAGAAAGTAATTGAGTATTGAGTATAGAACATATTGAGTCTCTAACAATTCTCTTTATGCTTCTATGAGATTGGACAAGTTATGTGTGGACTTGTTAAGCTGATTTGAGGTAAGTCTTTGAGAAGGCTTGTGGACTAATTTTGTGTGAGCTTTTGTGGAAGCTTGAAATGGATTTGAGCAAGTCCTAGAGAGGACTTATTGAGCAAAATTGGACAAGTTCGAGATTAAATTGAAGTGGACCTATTGAGAGATTGGTAAAGTGACTATTGAGAATAAGTGGACTTAAGTTGAGTAGGTTCTATGTGGACCTATTGAGAAGATTTGGATAGGTTCTAAGTGGACCTATTGAGCAGATTTGGATAGGTTTTGAGTGGACCTATTGAGCAAATTTGAGAAGGTTCTAAGTGAACCTATTGAGCATATTTGAGAAATGTACTAGACCTATTGAGAATTAGAAAGATTTATTGAAATTTGTGAGACAAATACTATTTAGTAAGATTGAGTAGATTTGTGCTAGACCGAATGAACTATGTTTAGTGCAAGAGATTGAGAAGATTTGTGCTAGACCGAATGTACTATGTTTAGTGCAAGAGATTGAGTAGAGATGTGCTAGACCGACTAGACTGTGTTTAGTACAGTATTGAGATAGAGCTTTGGAGGTGATAGAGCAGAGAGGATAGAGTCTCTAGTGGATAGAGATCCATCAGCCAGGACATTGAGGATAGGTCTTCTAAGTGAGGACAAGAGTCTTCAAGTGGAGAGAGATCCATAGTCAGTGTAGTGGAGGTAGTGTCTTCTAGAGGATCACCAGCTAGAGCATAGGAGAAGGAGTTCTCCTATGGATAGAGATCCACAAACCAGATTTAGGGGATCAACATCTCCTTTGGACAGAGGTCCATAAACATTGTAATTGGGAAGGATTCCCAAGAGATTATTTGAGAAATATTTAGAAGAAATATTTTCTCTATGGAGGTAGCCCACATTGGGTGAACCACGTTAAAATATGTGTCTCTATTGTGTATGGTGTTTTGTGCATTGCTTTGATTACTGCTATTGATACTACTATCTATACACTGCATAATATTGATTTGAAAAGAAAAGTAAAAAGTGGTCTTATACTGTTCACCCCCCTCTCAGTATAAGCTTGTGTTCTTCAACAACTCAGGATACTCAAGCTATAATGGATATGGTAGGGTTATAGGCAGAGTTAGCTAGAATACATGGATTGATGATGATTATGACTGTGACTTAGGGATAGACAACATCTAGTAGAGAGGTCAAGACTAGCAAAATGTGATACCTACTAGAGTATTAGACTTGAATTTGATTCAACATGACTTACATAGTGGATTTAGAGGGTCATATTTGGATACTTAGCAGTAGCTTACCTAAGTGATATTCAATAGAGGGATATCAAAGGAGCTGGTGTAGTGAGTCCAGGTAGTCATCAATGTGGCCTAGTCATAGGTCAACATCTAAGGCAAAGATAGTGGTGGCCAATGGCTCAAGATAACATCATAGGGATGAGATCGAAGGTAGAGGTGACTTTGGGGGTGCAAGCCTTACATGATTTATAATTATGCATTGGTTTCTTTTTAGGTGTAAGGTCTAAGGACCTATACGGGAAAATTTATATCATGATGTACTTGATTATACCATATATATATGATATACCTTCTTTTGTGGCTCATCATGTGTTTATATTATGTTATGGTTTAATTTTATGTATGGATGAAATGATGGATTCAATTATGTATGCTTAGTATAGATGTAAAGATGTATGTCTATATGTATATATGGATGCCATGCTCAATATTGTATAGATAATTTAGATTTGTTTATTTTATTATGAGTTTAATTCATGTTATTGACATGACAAAAATGTGTATGATATGCACTAATAATTATGATAAATTTTCTAATGCAAATTGTATATGTATGTTTTAATTACTTAAAACATGATGAATGAATCTAATTTTTGTTTGAAAAAATAATGGTATACACCACAAAATGTATAATAATCATGAATAAAAATGTTAACCTTTTTCTAAAAGTCAAAAATTTGAATATGGATGTATGAAATAAAAATTGTATAATAAGGGGGGGTTTCCCTATAAGATTTTGTAAACTAAAATGTGTGCATAAAATAGTCAGTGGCCATCTAAGTATAATTTATGTTAACTTTTGATGCAACATGTAATGGGAGATAACAATCACAAGATGCAGAATAATAAGAAGGAAAGTAAATCTATGAGATGACTGAAATATTCTATAAATAGAAATGATGGAAATGGTTACAAAGTAGCTATGGAGGAAATGAAAACTCCATGATCAAGCTACTGCTCATGAATGAGCTCTGAGATCATAGCTCACACACTCACTACACTACTACACTCTACCACACTACTACTATCTACTACTGTGTATAAAAATGCTATCAATGGCCCTTTATATATAAAGAGAGGTTCCTTGGCCAACACTCTATCTAGATGTACAAGGGACACCTTGCACATGTACAACTTACACATTGACACTTGTGCATTTATTACATTGCATGAATTAACTAGATAATTTCCTCCTAAAGTAATCTAATATCTTAAGTATGTTCCAAGAAAGGTATATTTACATGATCCAAATGTTGTAATATAATCTATTTCTAACACCCCCTATCTTACAATATTTTGGTATTGAAGACTTTAGTATTCAATGTGGATATTCCTCTTGATCTTGAGATTCTAATTCTTCTTATCTAATTTCTATAACATGTTCAAGCAAGTAGTTAGTATCTTCATAACTTCTCATTCCTACTAAAAGAGCTTTGATTTCATAGTCATCTGTTGATTCTTCTACTTCTTCAATTTTTTCTATCCTCAGACCTAGATATCCTTTTTGATACTCTAATTGGGAATAATTGTTGGGACATTAAAACTGTTGTTGATGAGGATTTTGATATTGTCGTGGCTGAAATTGGTTCCCATTGTTCATATGATTTCCTTGATTCTAGTTTTTGGGATTGAATCTGTAATAGCTAGTACTATGGTCTTTTCTCTTGCATTTATGACAATAACTGTTATACCATGGTTTTTTTCCTTTTTATGAAGAAGTAATGTTTCCATGTGGATTATCTTTAGATGCCAATGCAGTGTTAGACATCTTATCTTTAACTATATTTTCCACTTCATATTCCTATAGAATATTGACTAAGTCATCCAAATAAATATCTTTACTTAGAACTTGTAAAGATGTTACCAAATACTTATAGTTGTCTAGAAGTGCTCTCATGGTTACTTGAATAAGAACTTCATACTTAACTGTTTCTCCTAAGGTAAATAATTTCTCTTTAATATCTACTACCTTCCTTAGGAATAATTCTATGCTTTCTCCATTGTTCATTTTTAATGAATGAAGTTGAGTCTAAATATGGAGAATAGTTGCCTTATTCTTTCCTTCAAATATTTTCTCTAGGCTTGTCCATGCATCTAAAGATGATTTTTCTAAACTGATATAGAGTTTTATCTCATCAGTGATAGCAAAGGTTATTATCATTAGAGCCTTTGAATAATTTTCTACAAACTTTAGGATTTCAATATCATCTATGGTAGGTACTTGTGTTTTCCCTTTGACAATATTCCAAAGTTTTTCATATACTAAAATAGCTTTCACTTTATTATTATAAGAGAAATAATAGGACTCTTGAGTAGTTGAGATTCTGCTAGGAAGAATTTGTTTGATGTCATTTAAATTTCCTAATATCAATTCTTAGATTTTGTAGAATGCCTTATGACTCCCTAGTATGTTTTGGATAATATATAGTGCTTTTGTAGATTGTAGTTCAATTCTGATTTATTTTGTAAAGTTTTGTAAATATCAAAATCAACTATTATTATCCCTTTAGGTTTTAATATAAGTGTATCTAATTCCCAATAAATTAATTTGATGTAGTAACCCTTATAACTTCCTAAATTTGGAAAAATTAGGTCACAATAATATTTGCAAGTATTTAAGATTAATCTCCAGTAGAAAAAAATATTACTCCTAAGTTTAATATTACAAATATTATATTATCTTGATAAATGATTCCCTTTGAAGTATGGCTTTCAATATGATTATCTTCCTCTAAGTTTAACCTTATAACTTCCAAGAGATGAAAGCATATAAAAAATGGGAATAAACGTTATGTTATATCAAACATGTTAGGATTCAATAATAAAACACGAGCAGTAAAATACGAAAATAAAACATAAAAAAATAATGCAATACAACCATTTTCCCTTTATACCTCTATTTCATATTTGATCAAATGTTTTATTAGGGGTGACTTAATGGTAGGGGTCAACACTGTCATAGATGGAGGTGATGGAAATTTAAGAGGATGGTGTATGGTGGCTTATTGTAATGTTCGGTGCGTGGTTGTGTACAAAAGGGTTTTATATATGGAAAAAATAAAAACCACCTAAAATCTATCATCTGATTTGTGACCTAATAACAAATGGTCCAAATTTACATAGAGGAAAAAATATCTATTTTTGCCCCCTAAAACCCCCTGGTGGACACTAGTAGGGGGGCTAATGCCCCCCCTACACCCCTCATATTTTGCGTGGTGGGTCCAAGTGCAGATGAAAAAAAGACCTAAAAATTAATCAGGCTCCACAATCAATAAATCAATAATCAACACTGATTTCAGATGTGAATTGGTTGTAATATTGATATCGTTGCTTTGACTGTACCTTCTAATGGAGCTGCTTGGAATCCGGCTTGTATTAAATGTTCCAAATATAGTCTTTGTAAATTCTAATTTTTACCTATTCAGACCAGCACATTAACGACTCTTCTCCTTGCTTCCACATTGTGATGACTCCCATGTATTAGATGTAAATGAGGCTGAAAGGCTTAATTGAATTGTTGCATTCTTCCTAGTCCAAGGTACATTTAATAGGTGGTCAACCTAGTGACAAGTGTCATTATGGTCACATTCAAAAATTTCTTGGACATCTATTACAAGTGTAACATTTGAAGTGTTTTATCCCTTCTTGTGTTGCCTGTAAGGTAACACTCATAGATGAATGTAACTCCTCTTCCACATGATCTATGGGCACCAAATATTTGCTGTAATGTTTTCTCACATGCATGAAATTCCAACATACCCTTGAGATCATTTAGGGTTTCCTTTGGAGGATGACAAATATCACTTGCATGCCCTATTATTATTAATACATTTTTGTAAGCTTTTATATGTACTTTTCCACCTTCCTTTTTATTGTATTTTTATGGCATTGAGATGGTTAAAATCAAGTAATTCTTGTGGTGGTGCTTTGGTGGAGAGATGGAGGAGCTTTGGTGGAGCTTGAACAATAGCACTATGGTGGAGACTTCTCATTGCTCCAATGGTAATATTGAATACTCCTTGCTTGGACGTATATTTCTAGTTTACTTGATTTGATTTCCCTTGCTTCTATGCCATTGAATATGTCTTCTTTAGTGAGCAACATGTCTCTTATCTTGTGCTTTGTAGGTCACTTGATATGGCTGTCCAACTCATGAACGATGTAGGCCCTTTTGAGAGGCTTCTTGATGCTCGTATTTGGATGTGCTCTTATTGTGAATGTTATGACTTTATGGAACCTTCAAATCTCCCATATTTCAAGCATAGAATGTATTAGAGAAGTGCAATATAATGTACAAATATTTGTAAATAAGATGCCTTTATTGCACCCTTCCTTGCACTCCTTTTGCAGGTCTCAATTTATGCTATTGTGGTAGAATTTTGAATGTAGTGTTGGGGTTTTGAGGTTATCTCTTTGTTTAGACACATTCCCATTTTTGATTGGATAATTCTATAATAAATCCAAGTGTGTAACCACTTCACAGAAGCTCTTTTTTTGCACTATTTCTTTGTAACAAAAATATTGTTGTACCTTGAATTTGAGACTCACCAAGTCTTGATTTGAGGCTTTCTTTGCTGATATTCATGGCTAATTTATTATCTAATGCTTGGAGGATTGAGATAATTTGGTGGCTTCTCTTAGCCACTTAATGTTGCATATCTTTGTGCACTAACAAAGTCTTTAGACACTTTTATTAGTTTTGATTTTGTGCCCTTCTCATGAACACAAACCATAATATTTTTGAGAGCGATAGATTATGCAAATGAATATAATAATATTTCAATTTTGATGCACTAACAATTTCACCTTATCACTCCAATTAACTCTCAAAATAATTCACTTAATCAATTTAATCAAGAATAATCTAAAATGAGTCTTCAAGAATTATTCTGCAATTCCCTTATAAGAAAGATAGTAGGAGATAGTCTTATTTTTCTTTCCAAAGTAGATTATAGGTAGTTGATAAATAGTTGTAATTATGAAATATAATCAACTCCTAATGTTCAAATAAACATTAAAAAGAAGTTTTTTTTTGCACTTTTGAAGAATATAAATCTAATCTCCTTTTTGAAACTTTAATCCAAATTAAGGTGCTTTAAAAAATCTGATAATTAATCTAGTTAATGAATCTACTTGCACCAATAGTTGCTTACCTTATTCTGAAATCTTTTGTAGCTCTTTTTCTACTTATATATAGGATGTATATCTTGGTGTCTAATATCACAAAGTTGCTACCTTGAGCAAGATATTGTAGCTCTTTGTAGGTTGTTCTGAATAGCTCCTTCTTCACAAAAAAATGGTCTCAAACTTTTTTCATGAGCCTAATATTTGGTGACTTGTTCTCCTCTTGTGGTATCTTCCTTTTTTTGTAGATTTGGAGAAGTATGTGTCTCTTAAGTGGTGTCCTCTTGCTGTGAGAGGTAATATTCAAATATCCTAGATTTGGTGAGCTTCTTCTATCTTCAAGTCTTCTTGTTGAATTATTACTTCAAGCAGGATCTTCTCAATATTCTAAATGTCTTGAGGTCTTCACTAGATTCTTCTTCTGCTCAAATTTGGCACTCCTTACCAAATTATCCTTCTCTTGGGATTGTTTTTGGATGACAACAATTGTCCCAAGTCCTTCAATATCATGGGCTTCTCCTTGGTAGTGGATTTATCCAGTGAGTTCTCCTTTGATGACTTATTTAGTAAGGCTCTCATAGCCTTTTACTGGATGCTCATCGAGACCTCACCAAGGCCTTTTATCTTGTAGCTTCTTCTAGTATTTCTTGAGACCTTATCTTCAAACTTTCACTTTTGGAAGTGTTGGTGGTGAGACCTTATCCTAGATTTTTGATTCTACTACTTCTGGATTCGAGCATGACTCTCCTAGTCCTTCATATTCTTATTCCAAGTCTAGAAGTTCTTCAATGAGATATTATTCTGATATCTTTTGCTTTAGATGTTGGATTAATTCTGAAGAAGATACTCTTTCTAACTTTCTTGTAGGAAGCTTTCCCAACTTGCTGAATCTCATTTTTTTTGCAACAAAGTTTTAGTAATGAAATATGCTTCTAAATTAGATACTCTCTTCTAGAGTCTTCTTCAGGATCAAGGCTTCAGTGACCTATTTTAGTATTAGGGCTTTTGGGACCTTGTCAAGTCTTTTGTGACATTTTCTTCAATATCAAAGCTTCTATGTCATTTTATTCAATATTAAGGCTTCTATGGCCTTTTCTTCAGTATCAAGGCTTCTATGGCCTTTTCTTCTAGATCAAGGCTTCTATGGCCTTTTCTTCTAGATCAAGGTTTCTATGGCCTTTTCTTATTTTTGTGAAGTTCTCAATCTAGCAATGGAGATATCTTGTCTCCTGACTTCACCATGATTCTTTTCTAGAAGTTTCTTCTAAATTATTCTCCTCTTTGCAACAACTAATCTCTACCCTATAAAGGAAATTTGAACTTCGAGCAATAAAGTTGAAATTTTTTAACTTTATTGTGTAGGAGGTGTCCCAAGCATCTGAAAATTAATTCCTTGCAATAAAAGAAACTTTTAGGTAAATTTTTCCAGATATCTTAGATGAGCTTCACTAGTTGATTCATCAAACTAGTGGATCAAATGCTGATTCCTAGTATTCACAAGTTTTATTGCAACTCTATGCAATCTAGCCATATGCAATCTCAATATTTTTGAAATTGAGATTTTTAGTCCTCACTTGTGGCTCTTCCTAATTCTACCACCTAGACTCTTCTGAGAGTTTTTGATAGTGACTGGTCCAATGGCACATCAGGTTGATAAAAAACTTAGGGTCAATGATAATGGTAGTTTTCCTATTTATTTACTATAGCTTGATATTTCGTAGCTCTGATACCACTGCTAGATTATGATGCAACATTTAATGGGATATAACAATCAGAAGATATAAAATAATAAAAAAGAAAGTAAATATGTGAGATGACTAAAATATGTTATAAATAGAAATGATGGAATTGGTTACAAAGTAGATATAAAGGAAATGAACACTCCATGATCTAAGCTACTGCTCATGAATGAGCTCTGAGCTCATAGCTCACACACTTACTACACTACTACACTCTACCACACTGCTACTCTCTATTGCTATGTATAATAATGCTATCTATGGCCCTTTATATAGGAAGATAGGTTCCTTGGCCAACACTCTACCTAGATGTACAAGGGAAACATTACGCATATACAACTTGCACATTGACACCTGTGCATTTATTAAATTACATGAAATAACTATATAACTTCCCCCTAATGTAATATAATGCCCTAATTATGTACCAAGAAAGGTATATTTACATGATCCAAATGTTGTAATATAATTTATTTCTAACAATTTTTGATGGTCGTCTAAACATCATTCCTGATATTTATCTAGTATCTAACCTATCTTATGAGGACCTCTTAATAAGAAAAAACTCATAAAGAAAACTACAAATTTTTATGATGGATAAGGTTGATTTGATATTCATGACTGTCATACAAACATGGCATCATTCATAAGAATGCAAACATAACTTGTCCTAATGCAAGTGCAATGGATGAATATACCTAATGCAACTTAATAAATAAATGCAATGAAATGCATGATGCAACTACTTTTGTATTTTGATGTTTTGTATTATTTTGTGTTTTCATGTTTTCTGATTTTTTTTGAAATTTTTAATAATATTTGTTGTTTTTGTAATTTCAATTGTTTTTGATTTATTTATTTTTTTAATGCATTTTATGTTATGCATGAAATGCTCACAAATGAAGAATGTTAATAGGTTTAAATTCCTCAAAACCCTCAAGAGAGGTGAGATGGTAAGTCCCTGAACCTATCTTCTTTGTAATGATAAATGGGCCAAACTAGTTTACCGTAAATTTGTCTCACAAGTGCAATGGAAAATTGGAGTTTTGTTGATTTTAATTTAGTACAAGGTCTCCAAATTTAAAATCCCTTAGGTGGACCTTCATTTTGTAATATCTTTTAAGGTGATATTGATAAACGTGAAGGTTCTCGAGAGAATTAACACATCATTCATCAAGAAGGGTTAATTGGTCAAGGTGAGCTTGTCATGCGGTGTCATCATCGATGAACTCTTGCAATACAATGCGCAACAAAGGGATTTCCAACTCTAGGGGTATAATGGACTCAGTGCAATAGAATAGCAAATATGGGGTTTCCCTAGTGGGCATCCGAATGCTAGTGCGATAAGCCCATAATGCTAGAGGTAGTTGAAGATGCCAATATTTGTGATTTTCCTTGACAATTTTCTTAAGGATGGCAACTATAGTTTTATTGGATACCTCTACTTGTCCATTTGCTTATGGATAATAGGGTGTAGCAAAATTGTGTTGAATGTTGTACTTTGAAGTTAAAGCATGCACATATTTATTTTTGAATGGAGTCCCATTATCCAAAATAATTTTGGATGGAATACCAAAACAACATATGATATTATGGAGTATGAACTCCACAATGCGAGATCCAGTCATAGTGGTAAGAGGGATAGCTTCCACCCATTTAGTAAAGTACTTTGTGGATGTTAAGATAAATGTGTGATGACCCAAATATGGGGGTGATATTTTCCCAATTAAATCAAATCCCCATTATGAAAAGGCCATACCGATTGGATCATCTGTAAGGCCTTAGGAGTCAAGTGTAAAGGATTAGGATAATATTAGCATTTCAAGCACTTCGTAATGTAAGTGCAAACATATTTTTCCAAAGTGGGTCAATAATAACCCATTTGAAGGATATGCTTAGTGATGACCATACCACTAAAATGGCCACCATAGGTACCATCATGACCTTGTGAGCTTGTGAGATTGTCCAAGTAGATTCTTAGAGCTCTAGATAATGAAGGAGAAGACCATCGTAGCTTTGATGATAAAGGATATCTCCTAACAAGACATATTTGGTCACTTTTTTCTTGAATGTTCATTTTGTGGTATACGACAATCCCGATGGGATACTTCCAAGATTAAGGAAATCCTTTAGTTGAGTAAATCAAAATTGATAAGCTTGAGTCTTGATTGAATGAAAAACTTGCTCCCATTGTACTTCATCATGCATGGGAGATAACCTTAATATGAATGGTTGTGCCATTATCAGAAGGACCCTATGGGATTAAGGACCCCTAGGATGCTTGTTTCAGAAAGTTGTGTACCTGATAGAACTAATCTTGGTTCGGTTCAATCTAGATCATGTGGATAGCTTCTTTTTTATTTGAAACTTCATGTGATATTGATGATTGTGAAAGCATTTTGACTTGGATGGTTGTAATGTCATTAGATAGGTTTTATGGGATTAAGGACCCCAAAGAGGCCATTATGTTTGTAAAATAATTTGACGAGTGAGGAATAACCTCAATAATGTACCATTCCAATTTTGTCAATAGCTTATCCATAAGATCCTTGTATGATTTCAAGATTGGACATCGACATTGATATATTTCCTTGACTTGGTTGACTATGAGCAAGGAGTCACCAAAGATATTGAGTCTTTTGATCTTCATGGTGATGGTTGTTTGGATACCTAAGAGGAGAGACTCATATATAGCATTGTTATTGGTGCATGGGAAGTTGAGATTGAATGATAGGGGTATATGATCTCCCTAAAGTATGAAGAAAATAAATCCAACACCACCCCTTGCTCACATTTAGAACAATCAAAGAACAAAGTCATGTCAGCTTTATTTTTAGGCTCTTCAAGTTTTGGCAAGTTAGATTATGTAAAGATTATATAATCAGGTAACTCGATGGTGAGAGGCTTATTATCCTAGAGAGGAGCCTCTACAAGATAATATATGATAAATTGACCTTTAATGGACATTTGAATTATAAACTAAAGGTCAAATTCAGTCAGCAACATAATCCATTTTGCGATACAAGTGTTATGATACATATGACTCATCATGTACTACAAAGGATTCTCCTTGGATATAACATACATTGTATGATTTAACATGTAATGTCAAAGCTTCTTGGTGGTGAATACCATTGCTAGGTAGATCTTCTCAACGTATGCATATTTGAGCTCGTAGCTCACTAGGGTGCAACTAATGTAATATATAGCCTGTTCCTTATTTACCTCATTCTTTTGGATCAACATGGTCCCTAAGGTAAATTCGATGGCTAAAATGTATAGTAGAAATGACACACCTAGTTCGGGTGGGGATAACATTGGTGGTGATGCCAAGTATTATTTTATCTCATCGAAGACCTTTTGATACTTCTCATCCCAATGAAATGGGACCCCCTTTTGTGGAATTCTATTCATGGGTCAACATTTATGTGAGAGTTGCACTATGAAGCATCAAATAGATGCTACCTTTCCTTGTAAGATACTTAAGGTTTGTGGGAGGGAGCATTTTGAGAATTTCTTTGAGCTTCATGGTATCAACTTTAGTACCTTGTTTAGAGACTATAAATCCCAAAATATTTCTAGATGTGACTCCGAAGACATAATTTTTGGGGTTCAATATGACATTGTGCTTAATGAGGTGATCGAAGACATTCATAAGCATATCAATATGCTCATAATATAATAGATATTTGGTTAGCAAATTATCTATATAATCCTTAAGAATTTTGTGCATGTAGTCATGGAATATGTATGTCATGGACCACTGATATGTTGCACCAGTATTTTTAAGGCCAAATGGTATTACCTTGTAGCATAATATTCCCCAAGGAATGGTAAAGGTTGGATTTGGTTGATCCTCAGGGTTAACCCAAATTTTATTATAGCCTAAAAATCCATCCATTAGGGACAACATCTCATGACTTGCGGTGGTGTCAACTAGTGCATCAATTCTAGGAAGGGAGAATTCATCCTCAGGAGTTGCTTTGTTGAGATCTTTGAAGTCTATACATATGTGAATCCTCCCATATAGTTTTCTTATGGGTAACATGTTGGAAACCCATAGGGAATAATATTTAAGTTGGATGAATTCTACATCCAACAATTTTTGTAATTCATATTTTACCATCAAGGTAATTGTTGGATGCATCTTGCGAAGTTTTTTCTTGATCGGTTTTATGTTTGGGTCTAGTGTAAGATTATGTGTAACCAAATTTGGGTCAAGACCCGACATGTCCTTGTATGACCAAGCAAAAATTTATTTCTTCTCTATCAATAGATATGTAATAATGGCTCACTCTTCTAGGGATAAGCTTTATCCCAATTTCATGTTTTTGGGAGCCTCAAGATCATTGCCAATATTAACATCAAAGGTTTCTTCTATTGACATATGAGATCCCTCCTCAAGTTGATGAGGCATAGGGATCAAATGGATGTCATCAGCTGGGTTTGGATAGTTGATCATATCAAGTTTGAACTCAACCTAACAAACATCTTTGGATGCCCCTTGTGAGAAATTAAATGGTTGTAGCATTTCCTCACAAGGGAAGAACTCCGATGATGGGGGTGATGTGACGCATTCAAAATTGATGGAATTCGAATTTAGGTGAAATTTTTTTGAAGGGTTGCTAAGATTATGAAGTGACATGGTCAAATCAATAGAGACCATGTTTATGGATGGATAATACCCATTCATGTATGGGAGGGATGTGTCAATGATGTGAGGCCTTGAATATACCGGATGCAATTCAGGTTAAAATGGGATAACTAGATTGGGCCTATGGGGAGCCAAAATGATGGGATATTATAGAGTTATAAGGTCCCCCCAAGTAGGCTGGTGTGGTGGAAAAACCCTATGATACAACACATCTAGGTTTATAAGGTCAATTTCTATTTGCTCATTGTTAGCTCATCAAAGGTGATGAGGACCTAGATATGCAAGCTCAGTATCATCCTTGTATTTATTGAGTTTCTCACTAGATGAGTCAGGAGGCTATAACCTATGGTAAGGACTGAGGTAAGCGAGCTCTATCTCATACTCATATCCTTATGATGTATCACTAATGAAATAAAGAAGTTGTTGATCGTGGTGAGGATCGAGGCATGATGGTTTTGTCTCATCATATCACTCTTTTGGTGTATCATTGTGAGAGTCGAAGAATTTGATAGAAATAATTGTGATGATGATATGATCTATTAGTAGATGAGGATATCTTAGGTTGGCATACTCATTCTTATCAATGTCCTCACCAAAGCCTAATGTTAGGCGTTGGAGGGAATCTACTAGCAGCTCATATAGCATGCATATGGAGTATCCTAGGCCAAATTTATCCATTGGAGGTTAGTACTATGTTAGGAAGGGTGTGCAGAGACATTTTTAATGTTAGCCTAAACCATTTCCATGCTAATGTCAATAATAGAAGTATCACAAGGTAAAATCTAGATTGGACATATATCCTATATTTCTCGAGAATGGTTCATCATCATGATTTCTCATAGAAAATTGCTTTGTAGGATCATCAAAGCTCTCATAAATAAAATTTGTTTGATTTGTAGGACCCCCAAGGGTACAATAGTACTAATGGGTAAATATGGCACATGAGGTCTACCCATGTCTTGAGCGGTCTCGATGAGTGGTATAAATGTAACATTTTGTACCAAGTACTCACCGAGACTAGGGTTGGCCAAGTGGATTGTGACTTGTGGTGAAGGCAATGGAGAATATGGAGGTGAAAGAGGTGTGACATGAAGTGGTTCATCTATCATAGTAGATAATTCATCCTCCATGGGGATTGGAATCTTCACTGGAGATATAGTGGGGTTGAGTTTCCTCAATTGGAACTTATAATTCTTTCTCACATGGTGGACATGATGATGAACAGAGGTCAGATGAAGCCAATGGTGAGGGTTGAGATGGTAGTGATGATGATGTGGATGGATCAAGGGATGAAGGTGATGATTTTGATGAAGTTCCTAGATTTTTGGTAGGGCCATTAGGTTGAATATCTAGGTGTGTGGAAGGCAAGACTAAGTCTTACAGATTACTGACTAGGTTGACATATTTAAATGGTTTAGAGTCCGAAGGAACTACATGAACCTATCCCTCATGGACATACTTAATACACTAGTGTAGTATGGATGGAATGCATTTCATGTTTCTGATCTAGGGTTTCCCAAGCTATATATTATATTGCATTGCGCCTTATATGACATGGCACAAAACTAGAATTATTTTTAGTCCAACCTGGATAGGAAGGACTATGGTGCCAACTATGGAGCGAAGAAAATCATTGAATGCTCTCAAAGTAAAAGTGGATTCCACGATATGTGATTATAGGAGATTGAGATGATTAAGGGTATCAGTGGTAATGATATTTATTAAGGATCCCATGTCCATCAATACCTGCTTGTAGGAAATCTTGTTGATGCACGCAATGATGCGTAATAGAGGATCAAGTATATTGGTAGGTACATGTTTGATCTTATGATCCTGAAAGGTTATAACAAGATCCTTGGATGTTTGGATATGCCCCACAAAATTGGTGAAAGCATTTGGATCATGGGGTTGTAGCTCAATTGATTTTAAAATATCCATTAGAGCTTCATGATGTCTTGGTGATTATTGTATGAGCTTGTAAATGGATATTTTTGCCATTGTAATTCATAGAATTTGAGTAAGCCTACTTCTAATTATCACCACTAGCTAAGGTGGTGGACCTTAGAACAAGTTTTGGGATGACAAGGGTTATGATGTAGAGGGAGTGTTAATGAGAATTGTAGGTGGTGCAACTTGCTCATATCTATGATTTCTCATCATAATGTTAACCATTCTAATGAAACCCTGATCGGGTGGGGTCGTATGGACTTCATTCACTTGTCTAATTTGATCATCCTTGACCTCATGGGTAGGCAAGGGATCCTTGAAAATATCCATCTATTAATTATTAGGGGTGAGAGGATTATCAATTTGTATTTACTTTTTGTCTAGCATATCCTGTACTAGATTTTTGAATGCATAGCACACTTGGATATCATGACCCTTTTGTTGATGATATACGTAGTATTGATCCTCTCTATACCCCTTAGGTTTTGGGTGATTAGGATAAAAGTTGCAAATCTCAGGTAAGTTAATGATCTTTGCCTTGCATAATTAGTTGAATAGGGTTTCCAAAGGCTCAAAAAATTGCATATAATTGCAAGGTGGGTAGTATTGCCAAATTTTTGCTTGATTGCACTAATGTTAATTGGTGTATTATGCAAGAGGGGGTTGCACTTGATAGTTATGTTGTTGTAGCACTAATTGTTTCTCAGGCTAATGAACATTGAGAAAAACCTGATTGATCAAATTTGATCTTTCCTATGTTTGATTGCAATTGGGGTTTTTATTTCACTCATTTTAGAGTTTGATATCCCCCTCTTGGAATTTTATGTCCTCTATGACTTTGGTTTGCACCAAAGCCTCTTTGAATGTTTGATACTACTATAATTGTAGGAGAAGTGAGATTTGTTTTGAAAAGATTCTCGTAAAAATTCAAGTTAGTTTAAATATAGGTAAAGTGAAGGGTAGTTTGGATATTACCTTCCTCCATATATTATTGTAGTTGGTGATTGGCTCATCATCAAATTGTCTCAGGTTGGACAAGTCAGTCAAATTGGCCTTCTTCTTGATGCCAAAAGAAAAGTATTTTAAGAAGATATTTTCCAGCTACTCAAAGATGCAAATTTTGTACCTAGGTAAGTGATTGTACCATTCTAAGGTTGGACTAAAGGGTGTAATCAAGAAGGTCCTTAACAACAAGGTATCATCCTCTTGTAGTTGAAAGCAAAGGTTCATGAAACTAGAGACCTGCTCTTGTGCATTCTCATATCCCTTAAACTTGTCTAGTTTCTATATTTCAAAGAGTTTTGAGGGCATGTGATAATTAAAGGGCATGTGTTAAATGTCTAGGGAGTCATAAGGGTTGTTGAAATAATATTTTATTTTGGTGCTTTGAAAATAAATAAAATATTGGAGATTATAAGGTGTTAACAAAGGAACTTTATTTTTATGTGTTGAATATTATTTTGAGAGGATTGGAGATTATAAGGTGTTAACAAAGGAACTTTATTTTTATGTGTTGAATATTATTTTGAGAGGATTGGATATTATAAGGTGTTAACAAAGGAACTTTATTTTTATGTGTTGAATATTATTTTGAGAGTATTGGAGATAATAAGGTGTATTTGTGACTTGATATTTTATTGTATATCTTGAATGGTGAAATAATTATTGAGGAGAATATTTGTGTGGAGATTTTGAGATAGGTTATTGCTATCTAACCTAGAATTGGAAAGAGGGTTTTATTGTGAGTAAAACAGGTTTTGAAGACATATCTCCATCAAAGCAAAAAAGGTATGGGCACACTATATTTTGTTTAGAGTGTTTGAAATGAATGTATGAAATATAAGGTGGAGTGAAAAGGATTGATGAGTATTGTTGGAAATGTGTGAGCAAGTTTAAGTGCATCTTGTTGATGGATGATTTGATTTGAGATAGAGATTGAGAAATATTTGAGTTAGGGTTTGAGACCCACATTGTGATTTTTGTTTGAAGAAGTTTGAAAACACTTGTTTAGGGTTTGTGAGCAAGTTGTGTTTCATTGATTGAATGATTGAGTGAAATTCTTGAGCATTGGATTTGAGTGATATTGAAAGTGAATGTGCAAACATTAGAAACCAGATTTGTGAAAGCGATAGACTTAATGATTGAGTAGAACATATTGAGTTTTTGATAGAGTACATCATTCTCTATATGTTCCAGAGGTTAAACGAATTCTGAATGGAATATGTCTAAACTGCTTCAAGTTAAAGGAATTACCTTGAAGATTAGACAAAGCATTTGATAGCATTGTGTGCAATATTTGAGATTGATTGATCATATTTTGTGAGTTATTTTGAGTATGTATTGAGAGCAGATTTGAGCAAGTTCTTGAGAGAACTTAAAGGTAGATTTGAGGTAAGTCTTGGTGAAGACTTGTAGAAAATTTGAGGTAAGTCTTGGTGAAGACTTGAGAGCAGATTGAGCAAGTTCTTGAGAGGACTTGAAGGTAGATTTGAGGTAAGTCTTGGTGAAGACTTGTAGGAAATTTGAGCAAGTCTTGTGAAGACTTGTAGGCAGATTTGAGGTAAGTCTTGGTGAAGACTTATAGGTATATTTGAGGCAAGTCTTGTGAACTTAAGAATTGAGTAATCGTGAAGACTTGTAGCATATTTGAGGTAAGTCTTGGTGAAGACTTGTAGGCATATTTGAGCAAGTCTTGGTGAAGACTTGAGATAACATTAAGAGCAAGTTTGATTTGTTCAAGCTTTGTGTTAAGGCTTGGGGTAGATCTAAGTAGAGTTGATTGGTGATTTGATCAAGCTTTGTGTTAAGGCTTGAGGATAGATTTGAGGATAGAGTTTGGTGTAGATTTGAGAGCAGATTTATGCTAGACCTGAGATAGAGTTAGAGCAGATTTGTACTAGATTGAGGATAGTGTTTAGTGTAGATTTGAGATAGATATTGAGCAGAGTTGAGAATAATATTTGGAGGTGATAGAGTAGAGGATAATAGTCTCTAGTGGATAGAGATCCATTAGCTAGGGTAGTGAGGACAGAGGTATTTTGAGTGAGGATAGAGGTCTTCTATGGAGAGATATCCACAAGCCAGTGTAGTGGGGGTAGAAGTCTTCTAGAAGAGCACCAACTAGAGTAGAGGAGAAAGAGTTCTCTTATGGATAGATTTCCATAAACTAGAGCAAGGGGAAAGATTTCTCTTATGGAGTGTGATCCATGAACCAGATAGGAAGATAGAGTTCTTCTATGGAGAGAGATCCACAAACCAGTTGAGGAGATAGAGGTCTCTTGGATCAAGTTCCATGAACCAGAGAAAAGGGGAAAGAGTTCTCCTATGGAGAGAGATCCACAAATCAGAGCATTAGGGGATTGGTGTCTCCTTTGGATAGAGGTCCATAAACATTGTAATAGGGAAGTGATTCCCAAGAGATTTGTTGAGAAAATTTTAGTGAAATATTTTCTCTATGGAGTAGCCCACATTGGGTGAACCATGTTAAATTGGTGTCTCTATTGTGTGTGATGATTTATGCATTGCTTTGATTACTGTTGTTGATATTTCCATTGATTATATTGGATAATATTGGGAAAGAAAAGTAAAATTTGGTCTTATACTATTCACCCCCCTCTCAGTATAAGCTTGTGTTCTTCAATTGGTATCAGAGTGGGTTCCTTCGAAAGAGTTTAACAACTTGAAGGAAAAGTATACAGGAACACAGATGGCATCTCAGAGTGGATCTTCAAAAAATAAGGCACCATTGTTCGATGGGAACAATTATGATTTTTGGAGTGTAAGAATGAAGACTTACCTGATGGCACAAGGAATTGAGATATGGCAAGCAGTTGAGGATGGATACACACCTCCAACTAGTCCTCCTATAGATAAATATGGTAAGATCCTACATATATATAATTCAAAGGCAATGAATGCAATATTAAGTGGTTTACATGAAGTAGAGTTTGTAAAAGTTATGCATTGCACATCAGCAAAAGAGATTTGGGAAAAGTTGAAGAAAACATATGAGGGAGACAAAAAGGTCAAGATGGCAAAATTGCAAAATCACAAGAAAACATTTGAAGACTTGAAGATGAAGGATGAGGAAGACATTGCTACATACTTACTTCATGTGGATGAAGTTGTTAACTCCATGCAAGGACTTGGGTTTAAAGTTGAAGAATCAGATGTTTGTCAAAAGGTTTTAAGGTCACTCCCTATGAGGTATAGTGAAAAGGTTTCAGCCATAGAAGAAACAAGAGATATTGAAACTTTGACTAGGGATGAGTTACATGGAACTCTCACAACCTTTGAGATGAGAATAGGAAAGGATCCTATCCCCAAGAAAGAAGTAACCTTCAAAGTAGCAAAGAAGACAAAGGATAAGAAGTCAGATTCAAGTGATGAGTCATCCAATGATGAAGAAGTAAACTATGGTAGAAGGAACAAGGACTCAAGAAAGCACAAAGGTACAAAAATAGTTAAGTGTTTCAATTATGGTAAATATGGTCACTATGCATCTAACTATCCAGAAGCTAGAAGTAGTAGTGGTGAAGAGAAACAAGATCATAAGAATAGGGAAGCAGGAAAATCTAGGTATCAAAAGAAAAATAGGTATGGATAAAACAAGCATGAAAAGAAGTTTTTCCAGAGGCATAAGAAGAGTTTCTATGCAGATAAGATAGGCAAGAGTTCAAGTGATAGTGATGGAAGATCCTCAGATAATGAAGAAGAAATTCTCTTCTTGGAAATAGAGGAAGAAGGAAGTGCTTCTATTGAAGATAAATCTGAAAGGTATGAAGATGCTCTTGAAGACAAAAAGGTAGAGGAAGAATCAAAAAATGAAGGAGTAGTTGATCTAGAAGGTGAGCTTATTTTTGCTCTTAAGGAATTAAGAAAGGTTAGAAAGCAGAATTCAAGACTCAAGGTTCAATTTCAAGAATGTGATGAAGAGAAAGGAAATCTTATACAAGATCTGACAAACTCAATATCTAAGACAAGGAGATTTAAAGAAAAGTTAGAGGTAAAAGTCTTAGAATGTGAAATATTAGAGCATGAAGTAGCTTCACTAAGAAAGGAAGTGAAAGAGTCTAAAGACAAGCTACACAAGTTTGGGAAAAGCTCAAAGACCTTGGATAAGATTATCAGTGTACAAAGATCTTCATCAAACAAGACAGGACTTGGTTTTGAAGAAGGACAAAGAGAACAAGGAGAGGAGTCAAGCTCAAGCTCCAAAGAAGAAGAAGCTTCAGAAGAAGAGAGTGAAGGAGAAAGTGAGACTTATGAGGATAAGTTGAAAAATAGAAGGTTCACCAAGGAAGGAAACAATGCACAAATGAGGAACAGAGAACATCATAGGGAAGAAAGGACTAAGAGACCAATGGGTCAAAGGAAATATTTCTTCAAAGGATGTTGCTTCTCATGTCATAGGTTTGGTCACAAGGCTATGCAGTGCAGGACACATGAAAAGAAGGAATATGGTTTCACCAAGAGAAATTTCAGAAATGGGTATCTCTTTCAAGGGTATTGTTACTCTTGTAATCAGTTTGGTCATAAAGCAATTCATTGCAGGGTTCATGATAGGAATGGATATGGCTTCACCAAGAGGAACTTCAAGATATTTGCACCTTCAAGGAACCACAACATTAAGTGTTATAAGTGCAATAATGTTGGGCATATGGCTAAGTGGTGTAGAACAAAATTTCCAGAGACAAGCAAGAACAGGGATACTCAAAAGAATCAGAAGGATCAGTTGAGGAAGAAGGTGGACAAAGAAAAAGAGCATTGTATGTTGGGAGTAGAGATACTCCCACCCCAAAATTAACCACCTCAAGGAGAGGAGGTGGGGAGGGGGCTGAGCTAAGAGTCTTATATTTAGCCCCAAAGGAGTCCCTTTGCCATTGATGTCAAAGGGGGAGAGATTTGAGTTAGGGGGAGAGCATTCAATTAGGGGGAGCAGTTTCTCAGGGGGAGCAGAACTGAAAAAGGTAAAAGGAATGTTTAAAGAAAAAGGGTTGCCATCAATGACAAAGGGGGAGATTGTTGGAAATTTGAGCAAGTTTTGTTGTCATTGATGTCAAGAGGTTTGATGTCCAGTTTTGTCATCATTGATGTCAAAAGGTTGATTCTCCAAAAAGCAAGGGAGTTGTTAAAAGAAGAAAAGGGTATAATATTTATTTTAAATATTATATGCCTAAAGAGGCCTAAAAGGTAGAAGACCCAAGAAAAGGGAAGCAAGTTTAAAAATAAATAATAATATTATAATATTTGGGCAAAAGGAAGAGGTGAAAAATAACAAGGTCCAAGGAATCATTAAAAAATATATCCCCGACAAAGTCCATTGAGCAAGGTTGGCAAAGGTTTTAATTTAATTTATTTAAATTAAAATATTTTAACCTAAGGTTAAAATTTTAATTTAAATAATTAAAGGCGCCAAGTTTAAAGTTTTAATTCGAATTCAAAATTCAAAAGGGCCAACGTGTTTCAAATGCAAAGGAAGAGTATTAATAGGAAATATTTTTCATTTCCTAAGTCTACCAATGCAATATTCGAATGCCCAAGTGTGTTATAAATCGTGCGCTCCATATACGAAAGGAAGGAGCTTGTGAGTTGTTTAAAAAAAGGAGGTAGTTGTATTTAATTTTGAGTGGCACGAAAGAAATATCCCAAGGTATTAGGTAGCATAGATGGTGGTCGAAGGTGTGGCTAAGGCATTGTAAAGGGAAGGTCATGGTTTTAAATCCCACGTGATTCATTTTGGAAAAGGAAGAGAGGAGTTTTATTTTCACTAAAATTCATGTGGTAGCATTAGTAAGGGAGCGTGGACCTTTGGTTCATGTGTGGGCATGTAGCCCAAGTGGAAGCTTAGCCTTGGGCTAAGGCGCTATGGTGGCATAGGTCATAGGTTCAAGTTTGGTCGTTGGTCATTGTGGTCATCGAAGACATGCACAATATTTTTGGTGATGTGGGCCAACATTAAGGTATGCATTTTTAATTTAATTATTGCCAAAGGTTTGGAATGCGGAAAGAGTTTTGAGGGCACGTGATAATTAAAGGGCATGTGTTAAATGTATAGGGAGTCATAAGGGTTGTTGAAATAATATTTTATTTTGATGCTTGAAAATAAATAAAATATTGGATATTATAAGGTGTTAACAAAGGAACTTTATTTTTATGTATTGAATATTATTTTGAGAGTATTGGAGATTATAAGGTGTTAACAAAGGAACTTTATTTTTATGTATTGAATATTATTTTGAGAAGATTGGAGATTATAAGGTGTTAACAAAGGAACTTTATTTTTATGTATTGAATATTATTTTGAAAGTAATGGAGATAATAAGGTGTATTTGTGACTTGATATTTTATTGTAAATCTTGAATGGTGAAATAATTATTGAGGAGAATATTTGTGTGGAGATTTTGAGATAGATTATTGCTATCTAACCTAGAATTGGCAAGAGGGTTTTATTATGAGTAAAACAGGTTTTGAAGACATATCTCCATCAAAGCAAAAAGGTATGGGCACACTATATTTTGTTTAGAGTGTTTGAAATGAATGTATGAAATATAAGGTGGAGTGAAAAGGATTGATGAGTATTGTTGGAAATGTGTGAGCAAGTTTAAGTGCATCTTGTTGATGGATGATTTGATTTGAGATAGAGATTGAGAAATATTTGAGTTAGGGTTTGAGACCCACATTGTGCTTTTTGTTTGAAGAAGTTTGAAAACACTTGTTTAGGGTTTGTGAGCAAGTTGTGTTTCATTGATTGAATGATTGAGTGAAATTCTTGAGCATTGGATTTGAGTGATATTGAAAGTGAATGTGCAAACATTAGAAACCAGATTTGTGAAAGCGACAGACTTAATGATTGAGTAGAACATATTGAGTTTTTGATAGAGTACATCATTCTCTATATGTTCCAGAGGTTAAACAAATTCTGAATGGAATATGTCTAAACTACTTCAAGTTAAAGGAATTACCTTGAAGATTAGACAAAGCATTTGATAGCATTGTGTGCAAGATTTGAGATTGATTGATCATATTTTGTGAGTTATTTTGAGCATGTATTGAGAGAATATTGAGCAAGTTCTTGAGAGAACTTAAAGGTAGATTTGAGGTAAGTCTTGGTGAAGACTTGTAGACAGATTTGAGGTAAGTCTTGGTGAAGACTTGAGAGTAGATTGAGCAAGTTCTTGAGAGGACTTGAAGGTAGATTTGAGGTAAGTCTTGGTGAAGACTTATAGGTAGATTTGAGGCAAGTCTTGGTGAAGACTTGAAGGCAGATTTGAGGTAAGTCTTGGTGAAGACTTGTAGAGTAGATTTGAGGCAAGTCTTTGTGAAGACTTAGGTAGATTTGAGTAAGTCTTGGTGAAGACTTGTAGGTAGATTTGAGCAAGTCTTGGTGAAGACTTGAGACAACATTAAGAGTATGATTGATTTGTTCAAGCTTTGTGTTAAGGCTTGGGGTAGATCTAAGAAGAGTTGATTTGTGATTTGATCAAGCTTTGTGTTAAGGCTTGAGGATAGAGTTTGGTGTATATTTGAGAGTAGATTTATGCTAGACCTGAGATAGAGTTAGAGAATATTTGTACTAGATCAAGGATAGTGTTTAGTGTAGATTTAAGATAGAGATTGAGAAGAGTTGAGAATAAGCTTTGGAGGTGATAGAGTAGAGGATAAAAGTATCTAGTGGATAGAGATCCATTAGCCAAGGTAGTGAGGATAGAGGTCTTCTAAGTGAGGATAAAGGTCTTCTATGGAGAGAGATCCACAAGCCAGTGCAGTGGGGGTAGAAGTCTTCTAGAAGAGCACCAACTAGAGCAGAGGAGAAAGAGTTCTCCTATGGATAGAGTTCCATGAACCAGAGCAAGGGGAAAGAGTTCTCCTATGGAGTGTGATCCATGAACCAACTGGGAAGATAGAGTTCTTCTATGGAGAGAGATCCACAAACCAGTTGAGGAGATAGAGGTCTCCTGGATCAAGTTCCACGAACCAGAGAAAAGGGAAAGAGTTCTCCTATGGAGAGAGATCCACAAATCAGAGCATTAGGGGATTGGTGTCTCCTTTGGATAGAGGTCCATAAACATTGTAATAGGGAAGTGATTCCCAAGATATTTGTTGAGAAAATTTTAGTGAAATATTTTCTCCGTGGAGTAGCCCACATTGGGTGAACCACGTTAAATTGGTGTCTCTATTGTGTGTGATGATTTGTGCATTGCTTTGATTACTATTGTTGATATTGCCATTGATTATATTGGATAATATTGGGAAAGAAAAGTAAAATTTGATCTTATATTGTTCACCCCCCTCTCAGTATAAGCTTGTGTTCTTTATATACTCAGGTTCTAGCTCTTCATAGGTTTCATAGTCTACTTGGAAATCTAGTAGTTGACGTTGTTGTGGCCTATGATGATGGGTGGATGTATGAGGGTGATTTTGTGTTGGCCTAGGAGGTAATTCATGATGTTGCACAATGAACCTTTGATTGGTTTGTTTCCTATAAGTACTAGGCAGAGGGAATTCATCATAAGCTACCCTATGAAAATACCCCTCACATAATATTTGCTCATACAATTTTTCCTCATGCAACCTTTGGTGGTGCACTCTTTGTTGTTCTATGTGATCCTATTCTAGGTGTTGTCAATCTTGCTTTAGGTTTTCTTGATCTCTTTACAACCTATCCAATTGTAGCTAGTGTAATTGCTCTCATTGACTCATGTTTGGCCTAAGTGTTTGGTCTATATGATCAATAGTGTAAGGTTACTAATATCTTATGTTAACACGAGGTGATTTGGTTTATTCTTTAGGTGAAATAGAAGTAGAAATGCATTTCCATTGATTTATGAAAGCTACGTTAACCTGATATTCAAATCTAGAAGTGAGATATTTGCACTGAGATGGAGCAGGGCTATGATGTGTTTGTGCAGAACACTCTCCATGAGTGGGAATGGGATGAAATAGATTTTCATATTTATCATCCAAAAAATGAGTGTGAATGAAAGAGGCTACTCTATTAGTATGATGTGGACCATGCTTATCTAAGTGAGAAAACTTCCAGCTTGCCCAAGGTCGATCAGTTAGAGTAGCTCGCCCATCCAAGCTAGGTAAATGCATGTATTTTGGCTCATGCTCAGATGGTTGTGTGGATTGAGTGGGGACATGAGTTCATGCTACTACTTGAGTAGGCCCCTAAATGGGTAGATTATGTCTAGCTATAGCATGACATTGGTGTTGGCTAATGGGATCATCTATCGAATCATGTGGAGGACCCATAGGTGTTCCCTTAGTAGGGATTCCTTGATGGTTGGATCCTCTACATGAGGAGTTAGCCTCATGATGACTATTAGGGCACTGTGCAAGCATGAGTAGGTCCTCAAGACTAAAGCAAAGATATTATATACCTCCTTATAATTTTTTCACCTCACCAACTCATGGTTGATCTTGGTTGTGTGTAATTACCTTGATTTTTAGTTATGCAAACAAAAAGAAAAAAACAAAGCATACAATTTGTTTATCTCTTTTAATTTTCTTTTACTCTTTTTCATATGTTATTTTTTATAGACACCTAAAATTCACACATAGCTACCTTTACATACTTGTAGATCCTTTTAGACACTTGTAGGTTTACATAGGCCATCCTAGACATGTCTAGGCTATTGTAGACCGATGTAGACTATTGTAGATCCCTATAGACCTACGTAGACTATTATAGAAATGTGTAGACTACTGTAGAAATGCATGGGCTAGCATAGATTGCTCTAGATTAGCGTAGCATATCGTAGACTTACATAGACCATTTCACTAGTTTATAGTGATCTAGCCAAAAAGTGTGCACCCATCTACTGTATTATATCATATTCATTCATTCAAGCATAAAATAATGACAAAATTTCATAGATTCAACAAAATAAACATTTCTTGTATTAATATTTGCAAAGAATCCCCAATTACAATCATGCCTCTCTTAGGGTCATTCAAATAATGATACAATTAATACAATGCCAAAGCCCTCAATAGGGTAGGCACACTAATGTTGCTTTTCAACTAGTCACAAACTACTCTAGGGTGGAGTTGCCCTCTTATTCATGTTGGGGAAGGAACTTTATGGTTGAATCTCCTTCGAATCTATTCCCTGCAATCAAGAAACAACATAAAAGTGTCAAAAAGATAGGCAACCTCTCATGATGAGGCCCTTTTGGTAAAAATGCATAAAGATACCATTAAGAATGTATAATCAAGAAAGCATGAAAATCATTTCTAAACTATGTTAATTGAATCAAGATTTATGGAATTGCATAAAGAAAGATAACAACTAAATAATGAATGGACCAATTACGTGAAATATAGCATAAAGCACATAAAGAATCCATTAAAGCGTACTTAATGCAAATGCAATGAAACTATTCTAAACCTAACTCTACTGGTTAGAAATATTCTAAACTACAATTGAACCATAGAAATGACTAATCTAAACTATTTAACTAGATAGAAATAGAAATAGTAAGGTGGCGATACCTTTGCTACAAACCATAGCTTTAGTGAGTAGTATGCACTATAAACCATGGTTGAAAGCTATGGTTAGCAATATGATAGGTTTACCCTAAATTTCAAGGGTAGTGGGCTTGACCTCCTTGTCCAATTGATGTTCAAGGGTCACCTTCAGTGTCCTTATGATAGGTTTGGCGGTTGACTCACTGTGATGGATATTCGTTTGCCCAAATTTGCATTTTTTGGTTCTTCTAGGCTCCTAGAACTTCCATGGAAAATTGATATTTGGGTGAATAGAAAAGTGGCCTTCTCCAATACATGAATTTAGTATGCAATTCGACAAGGCTTCGCTGCTCACTTGATCAATCAACTCTCTATATCCTCTCCCTATTTGTATGGGGTATTTATAAGATGCCCTAGGACTAGGGGTGGCTTCATGGAGAATCCAAGATCAAGAAGGGGTGGTTAGGACAGTTGGAATGGAAGCCTCTGGAATCTTCCATCCATTAACTACCTTATTTTAGATCAAATGGTTGTTCAAACCGATTCGACTTGGATGAATGTCAACTAAAATTTAGTTAAGACCACAGGTTACAACTATGGTCTAGACAATAAACCATAGGTCTCAGCCATGGTTTAGACTGTAAACCATAGGTATGGGCTTTGGTTTAGACTAATTAGACCAAGGATCCCAAACTGAGTGGTTAGAACCACTACTCTATATTGGATTCTATCCAATATTCTCTATATGGTCTTGTAGCATGTTCGTATGAGTAGTCACCCTCGACATGACACATTTTAAGTGTCTATAGATACCCCTTTTGAGATGAGTTGTGATATTAAACAATACTAAGAAAAATTATACCTTCTAAAGTGATGTTGAAGGTTCTATGATGATCATTGGTCAGATCAAAATTAGATGCCCCAGGTCCAGTAAAAGGACGCATATCCTGGAATCATTGCTTCCAACTCTTTGGAGGCTTAAACTTGAAAAGTATGTACTCATCATTAGACATTCAGATAGCATCAATGAAAATTAGGCTTTCATGCCTATCAATCTGAAGGGATGAGAGTTACAAATAAATTATCATATTTGCTATTTTACCCAAGCAAAGGGGTAAGCTTATGATAGCTGTTGACAATTATTTGTAAGGATGAACACAATTTTGACAAGATAAAGGGATATACAATGTTCAGGATCTTTTATTGATTTTGATTATGATTTGATATTATGACTACCCCCTCAAGCGACAAGTCGATGAGGGTAATGATAATGATTAAAGTGATGATGTCGCTTGACCACCATGGATGATCTGAAAAAAATTATATTTGAGCATATTAATGCCTTGGCTAGGGGTAGTTTAGCTTCTAAATCCAACTATTGATAGTATATGCACATTTCTATCCCATGGAGCAGTCAGGCTACAGTAGCCATATTAGGGAATAAAATTGATACAAATCCAATTAGATTTGTGTTGAATCAAATTATCTATGATTTGATGAAAATATGTCATAGGATACATGACATGAAATGCCTCGTTCCCATGGAGAAGTCCAGCCGTCAAGGCCTTCTTAGGGATTGAAAAGAAGTATATCAGATGCATGATGAATTTTTTTGCCCCAAATGTCCTTATGGTAATTTAATCATCTTGCCAGATTACATGGATTGCAAGTCATTGCAACCACAAAGTGTATAGGGTAAATTACTGAATACGAGACACATTTGGTGTTTTTAATTATTTAATTTTTTTGTTGTTAATTTTGATTTATTGATCAATCCTGGTGTATTGAACATCACCAAATTTGCAATATTTATTGCTCTTTTCAATAATTTGATCCAATGGTAGTCATTAATTTGCATTTTTTAGACATTTTCATGATGCTATTTGACTAAATTTTCTCCCAGTTGTAAACCATGACTAGGATATGCAGTTCCCAATTGCAATTTTGGGAACCATGACTAGGGCATGTGGTCTGTGCGAAATAAGAAAAGCTTATAAAGGCTTAATTTTCAAATTTGTTTCATTATTCCTTGATAGCGATTGGTGATTTTAGAGCTCTAATAGTGACAAGCTTCCTGACCTGACCCTATCAAACTCTCCACCCACACCCTACAAATCGCACGATGGCAAAGCATGGGTAAGCTTCATCTAGCTGATGTAGAGGTGAGGGCAAGCTAATTCAAAACCGAGACCTCGCATCAATTACTAGTAAAATTAACCTCATTAAGAAATGGGCTAATTGAACCTAATTAAACTACTGGTAATGAACCTCATTCTAGATTAGGCTAGTTTAGGTATTATTATTTTTATTTTTTTAGCTGGGGAAATGACCTAGGTGGGATCTCAGTCGAAGATCGTAGGTACCAGCTATGGTTCCCAATTGATCAATTGGGGATCACAGTTTCCAGCTATGGTCCACATTTAAAAATCCAACGATCAATTTTTGACTGCATGCGGACCGTAGGGTTGACCTGCGGTTCGCAAACTTTAGGAAAATTTTATCAAATTTTTAATTTTTCCAAGATTTAATAGACAAATAATGTCATTTAATGCATTTTTGACTTGTCTAAGTGACATTTTTGATTTTTAGAACTAGCTGATGACATGTTTTTGTATTTTTATCAATTTTTAGATTTTTTTGATGATTTTTAGGCCTTTTTTAAATGTTTTTGCTTGTTTTTAGTTAGCTTTTTCCTTATACTATGCTTTTATTTTAGAGGTTGACCTCTAGAGCTCGTGAGCCCGACATCCTTAAGACTCTCCATAGAGAGCTCACTCTTAGAGAGTAGAGATGGTTCAAAGTCATTGACTTAAGCTACATCCTAGATATACCCATGATTAGGGTAGATCAAGCTTACTTGACTGCGTTGGCCCAGTGCTGGAATTCGTGAAACAACACATTTCACCTACATACAAGTGAAATGACTATGACCTTAGAGGACATCTATAGGATCTTTAGGATCCCATTGATGGATAGGCCATCATCTCTTCTACTTCTGGGGCCAAGGGGCTTGTTTTTGATGTTATCTTTGGTGACCTAAGTTAGGAGGCTCAGTGTAGTATTGATCATGGAGGAGTCCACATTAGATACTGGTAGGGAAAGAACATCTTCTTTGTGTAGGTGGTCATTTTTATGCACCTAGTGGTGCAAGTTGTTCTTCCAGACTCATCAGGCATGAGGATTCCTTGGAACATCCTAGCCACTATCTAAAGAGTGGTTCAGAGCTCAGTAGATAAGCTACTATGACTGGCTTGGGGGAGCACCCTGATTTATCAACTATATAGAGAACTATATTATATTACTGATCGAAGCCATTGGGGCATCAGTTGTAGCTTGCTACTTTAGATTTGGGGCTAGTAGCACATCAGAATAGAGTGTCTTGGAGAGCTACCACTACACATATCAAAGATTGATTACGACCACTAGTGTTATATCACCTACTAGACTCACGAGGAGGAGGGTTTCAGGAGCAGGACCCATGTTGGTGAAATCCAAAATTACAATACATAGTTCACATCACTTGACCCAGATGATATTGAGTTGCGATTGTACATGGATTACCTAGTATGGGCTAAGGCAGGCGAGTGGCTTAGATAGGCTCATAAAGATAGGTGGTTACTCAACTGGAAGGCCAATATTAGAGAGTATCAGTTCTACTTTCATGTCTAATGTCAGTTTGGCATAGTGTAGGACATCTCAGAGATCCCATTTATGTATCTACACTTGGATTTAGAGTGAGATATGCCATGGATTTGGCCTCCAGCTCTAGGCAATGAGCTAGATGACTTCCAAGAGTCTAGGGTTGACAGGGCTGCTACCACCCTAGCATATGATGGATGATGCTCTATGCTCTAGTGGTATGTATCAAGACCTCTGGGTAGATTTCTAGATTAGGCAAATGCAGAGGTGGATCCTGATGGGCATAGGGTGCACTAACAAACAAAAGGTGGATAGGGAATAGAGGACACCACCGAGGAGGCTCCTGAGGTTGATCTAGATGATGAGGCTCCAAAGGATGGTGAGGTCCCTCCTAACAACATAGATGGGTTGCTCCTAGCTTAGGTTGCTGACTTGCAGATTTAGATTAGTAGATACATTATGTAGTAGATGGAGCAAGACACTACTATTGCCACTATGAGGGTACAAATGACTGACAAAGATCGTAGACTAACTTAGGTAGAGCAACAAATCACTAGACTGATTATATGAGCAACATAAGTAGATGGGAAGGTCTAGGAGCTTACTAGTGCACGTGATTTGGTAGAGGTATGACTAGGTATAGCTATAGTGGATAGGGACTTGACCAAGGCTCAGATAGGAGATCCTTCATATTCTTGTGCTGTCATGGCACCACCCAAAACACTAGTGCTAGTGCTGCCTGGTGATTGTGATCCCATGTCAAATATTTGGCACTTACAGAACCTCATGGAGGAGGGCAATTATAGACATATAGGCAGGGTAGCCTGCATAGATCCGTTAGAGGGTTACATCAGGTTGATAAGTGGGTAGGTCCTAGAGGATTCTCATGCTATAGGGAGTTAGTGGACCATATCCAAGACTACATGGTAGTCCATGGCTAGCTCTAGCTAGAGGAATCATAGATCAGAGAGGACACACAGGTCCTCCTAAAGATGTGAAATTTACTACACCGCCTTAAGGGCATTCCATTGCAATGTAAAGCAGTTATAAAGCATTCAAAGGGAAATAACACATAAACTTGTAATCTATTAAAGTGAAGCAAATGTATAACCAAATGGTGGATTTCTCCTTCTATTTAATCAATGTATAGCTTCAAATATGAGATTACAAATATCCCCTTGAGGGCTTTTACAAATTGATACAACTTCCATTACAATGTTCAAGGGATCTAGTCCCTTGAAAGGGGCCTCAAAGTGGTGTAAACTATGGTTGGTCTTTGTAAATCTCGCATCCCACGATTGAGAGCTATCCTTCAACCTGTTCTTCTGGTCTTCTTAGCTCCTTCCTTCTACGTAGAACTACCTGCACCTACACACAAGGGACTAAAATGGGGTTAATAGCACATGTTTCATAAGATGAAGAAAGCCTTGAAAACATAGCAAAAGAGGCATATACTACAACCAAACAAAGTGATCTACATATATAAAAACTGATCTACAATAAGCATATGCATATTATAATATAATATAAATGCAAATAAGAAACTTTGGAGGCAATATTAAAGGTGAAACTATGCATAACTGTTGGCCATCCCGGGGTGAGCCAGATAGACCTGCAACATTGGGGATCACCAAACCTGCATCAAAACTCCTCCAAACTGCCTCAAATTTGGACCATAGGTTCCTTAGGACATTCCTAAGGGGACTATGGAGGAATTTATCTAAAATTCCAACCTATTTTGTGGCCATCCCTAGGTGTGCCATGGATAGACTGTTGGCCATCCCCAGGTGGGATGGTTACAAAACTACCTTAGTTTTGTCACCTATGGCCTTGGGAATTGGTCCAAAATTGGTATGGGAGTGTTGTCGATAGATGGGGCCAAATATACCTTCAATTTGGCTGGTTTGGAATGGGTGGATCAAGTCCTATTGCCCCTGAAATTGCCTTCGAGTGAAGAGGGTTTCAAGGCTAGGGAAAGGGTGAGTTTTGGTTTGCAAAAAGGTTGGGGACAAGTAGGGATAGAATTGGGCAGCACTTCGTTGCTCAAATTCTACTTCTCTCCTTTTTGAAATGAGGGTTTGGACCTCCTTTTATAGCCCAAAAGGGCATCTAGGGCAAAATGGCATCTTCTGCCATGCGAGGCAGGTGATGCCACATGTCCTAATCATGTCATTTGATGGGTGAGGGAAGGTTACCCCTTTGGGGCTCCCAATCAACTACCTCACTATCCATTAGTAGGTCCCCAATCAATTTGGGGTGATTGGACACGCTAATGGTAGTCTTGGATTGCCATTTAGCGTGTCCTTTGACTTTTTCAAGGGTCCAGTTAGGGGTCGTCCCACCCAGGGACGGTTGTTGATGGCCATCCCTGGGTGGGACGGTCACCAACTATGGTCATCCCTGGGTGGGACGACCACCAGTAGGAGCCCCAAAACTGCCCTAGACTGCTAGGAACCCTCCAAACTAAGTTTTGGAGGCTTTTGGAAGCCTTTTTCTAGCCTAGAGGGGTGCCCAATAGGGCCATATGTTGTCGATAAGAGGGCATATGTGATGCACTGATAGTCTTATCCGATTTACATGATTTAGGTGTCTACAGATGCCCCATTTTTGGGATGCACAATGTGAAACAAAGCGTTGAGCAAAAATAGATCACTAAATCATCGAATGATCAAGGTTGTTCATTAACCTAATCAACTTTGGATGCCTCCATTGTGGAAATGGCATACATTCTTGGAATCCTTTCTATTGACATAGTCGAAGGATCAATTTTGGGTATACCTTTCAGTCGTGTTGTAGTAACAGTCTTATGGGGCTTAGGGCATACTAGGTCTTGGTGCCTTGTGTTCTTGTAAACCTTTACATGGGTCAATTCCCGAGGTTTCAAGGAGGTCAAGCCTATTTGTTTGTTTCTTATGCTGATTCTTTGCCCCAACATGGGCTTGAAAATTTATCTTTAGCCAAGATTCTTTTGAATGCATGGAATTTACACTTATGAGTGTTTTAATGTTGATTCGATTTTTGAATTCATTATTATGACTACCCCCTCAAGTGATGAGTCGATGAGGGCATGAAAAATGCTAAAGCGATGAGTCACTTGACACATATGACTTAATTGGGGCAACTCTCTATTTTTCCCATGGTACTAAATACCTGTTTGGAGGTGATTTTTGACTGTTTTGATGAATAGTTTTGGAGTCAAAAGGCCAAATATCTCATTCCCTTGGAGCGGTCCATCCATGGAGGCCTTCTTGGGGACTAAAATAGAGTCTTTTGATGCATCCAAAAATACTATGGGTTCAGTCTTGACCCCTCCTATTTTATTGACCATTCTGTCTTGTTTTTGGTGGGTTGTTGGCCCATTTTTTTTTTGATATTTGAAGTTGTTTTTGAATTTTGATTTTTGGAGTGTGAGGTCTAAGGACCCACTTGATTGTAGCCCATAGGAAGTTTTTGGATTATGATGTATCTTTTGGTCTCATACATATATATATATGAGTTTCTATTATCATCATGTGTTTCCTTATTGCTTTATGAGATGTATGCAATGCTTATATTTTATGATGCTATGATGGATGTCTAACATGGATGCATGTATTGATCATATGATTTGAGCTGATGATATGTAGATGTTTATGTGTTCTCTATATGCTTTTGTAAATTAAAATATATGCATAAAATAGTCAGTGGCCATCTAAATATTATTGCTAATATCTATCTGGTATCTATCCCATTTTATGAACATCCTTTAATAAACAAAAGTATATAAGGAAAAATGTATATGAATTGATGTAATGATTGATTTAATTTTGTATGATGGATATATAATGACTATTTGATGCATACTATGCTAGCACCATAGACTATACAAAATGTATCTTTATTATTTTCATGTTATTATTGACACTATGTAATGGATTTTGGAATTATGACAAACATGTGGCAACATGATGTAAAATAAAATGGATAATGTAATATGATATGATATTATTTAGTGGTTTTGAAGAGACTCAAACACTCTAGTTACCTAATCAAAAGTCATATAATAACTATACAAGATATTTTGACAAAGTATGCACCTACTAAGATAACCAAGATAATCAATATCCCTATGTGTGCACGTGAGTTCATTACCATGATAACACATAAGATTACCCTAGTGCAAATGGGATTCACTCAGCCCATCGACATTAGAGATCATTCTACGAGTCTCATTATCCTGAGTTTTGTACTTAGTTGGATTAGACCACTAGGTAATCTAGGTTACAACAAGCTAGCTCATCCACATTCAAACATTGGTCTATACCTAAGCAAGTTGCTTAAGTGATAGACATATCATCATGCGGGAGGCTACCACCATTGAAAAGTAGGCTATCCACCAAACCTGTAATGAGGATCACCTTATGGTTCTCTAATGCTGAGAATTCTAGGGATTCAAGTTCTAGAGTCCCTACCTTTATTTGAATTTCTCAAGGGAATTTTGCTCATTTTGATTTGTTGAGCAAGGGATTTTAATAGTGGTGAGAACCACTATTTCTTTTTGCTTTTCCTAGTGATAATAATCACTGTTTCTTTATGCATATTTGGGAGTGATAATAATCACTATTTTCTTTGGAATATTTCTTTGAGATACTTGCCCCAGTGTAGGGCAATGTATGTTTTCAATACTTGGGGGGGATAATAATCATTACTGATTTTATTTCTTTGGGATACTTACCCCAGTGTAGGGTAAGGGATTTTGGGTAAGGAGGAACTTGTCCTTTTGTCAATTCTCAGCATCTTTGAACCATTCGCACAGGGGGATGAGCAAGATAACCTTTTCGCTTGAAAGTAACCTAGACCACTTCATAGTTTTCATCTTTCCTTGTGCTAGACTTGGATTTATTAATGTGAAAATTGTGTTGGGATTTTGATGTATACCAAGCATTATCCAAGTAGGATTCTACCTTCTAAAGATCATGATAGCTTTCTACAATTTTGAGAAGACAACTAGATATGGCTGAGTGACCAAAAACTTTAACTATGTTTTACTAACAATGGCTAAGTGATGGGAAATAGACATATAATGTAAAGTGTAAATGTAAATGTACTGTATTATACACAGGTGGTAATAACTTGTCATATGATAACAATGAATTTTTAATAGATGCCTAATGTACAGACCTGGTGCTAGACATATATGATCAATTTGGAATGATGCATAATGCAATGATGAGTATGCCTAATGCAACTATGATTATAATGCAAGTGATGAGAAATGCAATACAATGCAATATTTTTGTATTTTGATGATTTTAATGATTTTTTTTGTAATTTTGATATATATATATATGTACAAGTTGACCAATGGGCTTAATGAATGCCATTGGAGCTTTTTGGGTGACCAAAGGGCTTATAGATACCTTTGGAGCATTTAGGTTTGACCTAGATAGTTGTAAACTGCCTAGGAGCATTTTAGCTTGACCTAGATGGTCATAGACCACCTAGGGGTGTTTTGGGTTGACCTAAATAATCATGGACTATCTAGGAGTATTTTAAGGTGACCAAAGGTCTTATATATGCCTTTTCCTTTGGCTAGAGCTTTTACCTAGATTTTAACTATACGATCTAGTGATGGGAGGAAACTTAGAAAGTCTAGGACTAGATAGGGTTTTTATGTGACCTAGATGGTCAAAAACCGCTAGGAGCCTTTAGGGTGACCTAGGACACCTAGAAAGTGTCTACGCTACCTAGGATGTTTTGTGTTGGGACCAAAGGCTTATGTTTACCTTTGAGCATTTAAGGTGACCTAGGACGAGACACACTAGAAAGTGTCTCAATGCCTAGGGGCATTTTGTTGTGACCAAAGGGCTTATGGATGCCTTTGGAGCATTTAAGGTTGACCTAGATGATTCGTAGATAGTCTAGGGACTTTTTTATTTGACCTAGATGGTCAAAAACCGCTAGGAGCATTTTAGGGTGACCTAGGTGGGCAACGACACTTAGAAAGTGTCTATGACTACCTAGGGGTATTTGGTTGTGACCAAAGGGCTTATGGATGCCTTTGGAGATTTTATGTAACTTTGATTACTTTGTGATTCTAGGAGGAAGGTGCAATACCTTGTGTCCCCCTAGCATTTGTGGTGATCAAAGGAAGCGAGGAAGGTGCAATACCTTTAGGATCCTCAATTTGCTTCATTTTTTGTGATGTAAATAGTGGGGAAGGTGTGACACCTTGGATACCCCCAGTATGTACTATGTTTGATGTATTATTATTGGCTTGGCTAGGAGGAGTGATAGAGAATAACTCCCCTTGTTGTGGCAAGGAATTAGGGGTAATACCAATATCTTGATGGGGTAACATGAGTGACCCGCTTGTGGATACAACTTCCCTATCAATAAGATCTTGGACCACATGTCTAAAATTATGATAATTTCTAATGTCATGCCCTCTTATTTGGTGATAGAGGTAAGAATGATCCTCCCTATATCATCTAGATCTAGACCTATTTGGATTGATTAGGGGTATATCTGGCAAGATGATTGCCTTTGCTTCTTGCAAGTTGTGAAAGATGGTTGACATGGACTCAGCTAATGGAGTCCAAGTATGATGTTGATGCTTTAAATGAGGTGAACATGGTCACCACATTTTATGAGGTGATAGGGTTGTATGCATCTTAGTCACCTGTTTAGGTTTTTCTTCTTGACTCTTCTTTATAGGTAATAGATTTTGAACTATGTCAATTTGTTGATTGTTGATTTGAAGATCATTCTTGTCAAGCATATCTTGTACCTTATTCTTGAAGGTGATACATGACTTAATGTTATGACCATTCACTTGATGATAAGGATAATGTTGACTCTCTTGATACCACATTGGTTTGTGTCTATTAGGATCCAAAGGGTGGATATCTGGCAATGTGATAACCTTAGCCTCGCATAATCGATTAAAGAGTGACACCAAAGATTTAGGCAATGGTGTATACATGCGAGGTTGATGGTGTTGTTGCCTTTGCCCTTGCTTCTATTGAGGCTTAACATTGGATTGCATAGGAGGAGGTTGGTCCTGACAATCAAGGGGTTGAGATTTTGAATGACTCAACTGTAGCTCAATGCTTGCGAGTCGATTCAAGATCTGTTGTGAGTCATTATGTTGGTGACTCACTTGTAACTCAACATTGGCTAGCCTATCCAAAATCATCTGAGTAAATGCAGATGGTTCATGATGATTGTGGGTAGTGAGTATATCCACATGCTCTTGTTCTTGATTTAACTCATGCTCTTGTTCCACCTCATAGTGTTCAATTGTGGTAGCTAGATTATCTCCACTTTGTTGTAGTGGGTACACTTGTTCTTGATTTTGTTGAGATGTTGAATGAGATGGAGTAGGTGTGCCTAAATCCATCAATGATATCTCTTGTGTTATGGATGGAATTTTGGATGGAGTCACAAGTGGTCTAGATGAATTAAGAGGATTTTGGTTCTCTGTCATCACATTGATCATTCCCACAAACTCATGAGAAGATGCATTGGCACTTGGACCAGTCATAGGTTCATCATAGACTTGTCCAAGGTGAACTACTTGGCCCCCATGCTCAGGGGGTGCATCAGAAATGCTATCAATGGGTGGCAACTCGATAGGAGGACAACCTAGATCCTTGATCAACTCAATGATATGCATGAATTTAACATCGGGTTCTATGCATTCATCAAGTTCAGGATTGGTCAAGTGACTTGTGTCCTCAAGTTTGGTGGATGAAGATGGTATGATATGATCTAATTCTTCTGTATCCACCATTGGTTCCTCCTTGTTGGTAGGAGTAGGAAGGTCTTCTTCTAATGTGTCAAAAATGTCTAAGAGAGCTTTTATGGTTAGCCTTTTTGACTCTCCCTCGTTTGAAGAAACAGAGGATGGTACTGGCGATGGTGGTGAAGGTAACTTCACAACTAACCATGGGGTTGAATCCAGAATTTGGATAAGGTCATTGAGTTTAGTATCCAAAGGTGTGGATGGATGAGTAGACTCTTGTGGATGATCATCCTTATTGTAATACTTGAAGGGGTCTGGGTCGGCATCAACCACATGGACCTGACCTTCATGAATGTATTTAAGGCATTGATGTACAAGAGAGGGGATGCACTCCATGTCTCTTATCCAAGGTACTCCTAACAATATGTTATATATTCTTTCACCTTCCAATATATAGAATAATGTAGGCATAGTCTTTTGCCCCACTTGAACTGGTAGGATTATGGTGCCTACAATGGAGGACAAAGCATCATTAAATGCTTTCAAGGTGAAATTGGATCTTGCAATGTGCGAAGATGGGATTTTGAGATGCTTTAGTGTGGTTGTGGTAATGATGTTTATTGTGGAACCTGTATCAACCAACACTCACTTATAGGGGATCCTATTGATGCACGCGATGATGTGCAAAGGAGAGTCTGGTAAATTGGTAGACCTAGGTTTGATATCCTGATTTCGAAAGGATATAACAAGATCTTTGTGCATTTTTATGTATCCCACAAAGTTGGTGAAAGCATCAGAATCATGAGGTTGTAATTCGATAGAATTTAAAACCTCCATGAAAGTTTCCTGATACTTTGGGAATCCTTGTATTAACTCTCCCATGGTCATGTTGGTTGATGACGTATGCAAACTTCGCATAGGCCTCTTCTGGCTTGCTACCACTTGTTGGATGGGAGTTCTAGGTGGTGTAGAGGGAGTGTAGACTTCCCTACTAGGCCTCTTGGTAGGCTGATTATCTCTAGTTTGGGCTTGGACTCGGTGTTGACTAACCGAAGAGTCCACTTGATCACATGAATAACCCATTGGTGTTCTCTTGGAAGAGGTACCTCATGGTTGCATAGAATAATGTGATCAAGGGTAATTAGGATCTTCCTCAGGTCTTCTTTTATAAGTGAGGAATGGTTGGGCAGAATTGACTTGCCCACTATGATGAGTATCATACTCATCTAGGTTTTGGTACCCTAGGGAAGGGTTCTTTGGAAGCTTAAGATGATCATTTAACCCTACCCTAGGTATATAGTCATGTTCCCTATGTGGGGGGAGATCCTCATACTTATAACTATGATGCTCATGACCTCTCCTATAGTTTTCAACTTCATAGGCTCATGATTGAGCTTGGCTATGCATAGTTGTCATGATGCATTGACTAGGCAAACCTTGAAGGGAACCCTACACTAAAGAAATACCCTATGCATTATATATATTTTTATTCTTATTAGGGTTTGACCCCCAGATCGAGGATCTTGGGTTGATTACCCAAACAATAAAGAAATACCTAAAGTAGACAACATGATTATCTCTTTTTAAGTTTTATAGATTCAAATACACAATCAATAGAAACACACAAGAAAACAAATGATTATCTCCTTTAAATATTTAAATGTGAATCCCTAAACTTGTTTGATGTGTTTCAAGATGTGTTGCTTTGTAAAGAAAATCCTTTTCTCGTGTTTGATATTTCGTTGGATGATATTCTCAAAGTTTAAAGGATTTCACCTATATACTCGCACAAGTCAAATATGGGGATGAAATCCATATCCAACGAGGTAGCATAGGTACTACCAACCCTCACCCAACACCCTGTGCATAGTGATACACCCCTCCGAAGAGGAATGCATGCTATTTTGCATGGTTAGGATAGATCTTGGGTCGGCCTTGGCCACGGATGGGTCCCGATAGTACTCTTTCTCATGAGCCAATCGAGTGGTAATTACATCCACTATTGGTCTCGATCAATGGGTTGGATATGAGAGCCCAACTCCATTGATGTTAAAATAGAACTTGGTGTGTGGGGTTCCTTTTAAAATTTGAAAGAAAACAAAGTAGCACTCAATGATTATTTACTAAATGCATGAAGGTGCATTTTTCTTTCAGAAATATTAGTAGCATAAAAGGAAAGCACTGAAATTAAACACCTATATGAACTTAACCCTTTTTGGGCAAGTGGCAAGCAGTCAAACCAGACAAAAAGTAGAAATTCTACTGTTATTTTCCTTATTTATTCTGATCTAATTAATGCACAATTTTGGAAAGAGGATATCTAACCTTTCTATGCATAGAGAAGACAAGAAAATGTAAAATTTGACTATTTTGAACAACAAATTTGCAAATTGAAAGTGCAGAAAGGTGTAAAAATGAACCTGAAACTTGTTGTTTCTACAAATTTTTGTAGAAACCCTCTAGTTTTGTGGCCATCCTAGGTAGGGATGGTCACATATTGGGGGCCGTCCCACCCAGTGCCATGGAGCTGGCCATCTCACCCAGTGCCATGGAGCTGGCCGTCTCACCCAGTGCCATGGAGCAACAAAGAGGTCGTTTCTTCTCAGAACGGTCACTACCTGCAACCTGCAAAACCAAAATTTGAGGTCCAAATTAGCATCATCCAAGGGGGAGACTTAAAAATATTAGATACCATGATCGCCACTGAAGACGTGAAATTTACTACACCGCCTTAAGGGCATTCCATTGCAATGTAAAGCATTTATAAAGCATTCAAAGGAAATAACACATAAACTTGTAATCTATTAAGGTGAAGCAAATGTATAACCAAATGGTGGATTTATCCTTCTATTTAATCAATGTATAGCTTCAAATATGAGATTACAAATATCCCCTTGAGGGCTTTTACAAATTGATACAACTTCCATTACAATGTTCAAGGGATCTAGTCCCTTGAAAGGGGCCTCAAAGCGATGTAAACTATGGTTGTTGATGTAAATATCGCATCCCATGATTGAGAGCTATCCTTCAACCTATTCTTCTGGTCTTCTTAGATCCTTCCTTCTACGTAGAACTACCTAGACCTACACACAAGGGACTAAAATGGGGTTAATAGCACCTGTTTCATAAGATGATGAAAGCCTTGAAAACATAGCAAAAGAAGCATATACTTGTAGACACCTAAATTGTGTCATGCTTAGGGGAGATACTTACATATACATACTCATAAGATCATAAGACATAATATTGGACTTTCCAAGCATCAATAGTGGTTCTCACCACTCATTTGGGGCTTTTTCAAGCCATTCAATCTTGGCCACTCAAGCCAAGAGCGACTAGATTCTAGTCGCTCAAGCCTAGAGCAGCCAGACCTTAGCCGCTGTAGATGACATCAACCAGATCTTAGCCACTACAGAAGATAGTGGCTAAGCCATAAGAAGTGGTTTGCTGAAAAACAAGCCCAATATTGTGTGGAAGTGGTAGTTTGCATGCAATAAAGGTGAGCGGGAGTGACTTTGCATTCCTTTTCATGACCAATTCACATGGTAGGTTTGAGTTTGTATTTAGACTTAAGTTAACTGACCTCCAAGCATAAAAAAAGGACAAAAGCTTCTCATGCTAACGACCATTTCACATAGAAGACTCAAGTGGGCAGTTAGATTTCAGTTAACTAGCCTTCAAATATAGATAATGGACAAAATATTCTCATGCTAACTTGCACTATGCATGAGAAATTCATTTCTAGGGCTTGGACATAGACCTAGGTTTTCACACTATAAAAGGTGCAAGCCTAAGAGCACCAAAGAGATCTTTTATCACATCAGGGAGAGAGACATTATTTTGAGGAGACCTTTTGAGACATGGAGAGTTATCTTTGAGATCACGTGTATGACGGAGCTTTGAAAAATCGAAGAGCATAATACCTACTTCAACATCATATCATAATATTTGACCCATAGCTTTGGGGCAAAGAGGTTAAGGTTTACTTTAGTAGCTACTGTCTTGGACAGTGGCCCGCAGACTTAGCTTAGATAGAAATAGCACCTTTTATTCTATTTTATTATATCATTAGCATAGATTTGCATGATTTCATGGCATAGTTTTATCATATTTCTGTTACATTCTTTGATTACTAACAACCTCATTGGGGGAGGCAATCTCAAACACCTAAACGTGTGTTGTTGTTTCATTGCTTACAGGGCCACAGGTACATTGGACGAAGATTACAACATATGAGAGCAAAAGGGATCCCTATAGGAAATAGACCTGGAGAAGGAGGCATCTGTAAGCCCTCATACATTTCCATGTGCGAAACTGAGAAGCTTTTATAAGTGCACCACCTCTTCATGGAAGGGGCACTCCTTGCCCACTTGTAATTTATAGTATCAAAATGGGTATCCCTAAGAGGGACCGACATGTAACCGAGCTTCAATATCAATAAAGAGATACATATTTTGTTATTTTTTGTTATATGCTTTCTTTTTCCTCTTGTCTTTCCATTTTACCTTTGGTATTTTAAATAGCATTGCAAGTAGGATTTTCAGAAAAGGGACCGGTGTGTGTGTTCCCGGGGTCGCTACAATACTACAACAAAATAAAGAAATCTACATATACAAAAACTGATCTACAATAAGCATATGCATATTATAATATAATCTAAATGCAAATAAAAAAATTTGGAGGTAATATTAAGGGTGAAATAATGCATAACTACTGGACATCCCGAGGTGAGCCAACTAGACCTACAACATTGGGGATCACCAAAACTGCATCAATACTCCTCCAAATTGCTTCAAATTTGGACCATATGTTCCTTAGAACATTCGTAAGGGGACTATGGAGGAATTTATCTAAAATTCCAAAATATTTTATGGATGTCCCTAGGTGTTCCATGGATAAACTGCTGGCCATCCCTAGGTGGGACGATTACAAAATTGCCTTAGGTTTGTCACCTATGACCTTGGGAATTGGTCCAAAATTGGTATGGTAGTATTTTTGTTATATAGGGCCAAATATACCTTCAATTTAGCTGGTTTGGAATGTGTGGATAAAGTTCTACTACCCCTAAAATCACCATCGAGTGAAAAGGGTTTCAAGTCTAGGGAAAGCAATTTTTGGTTTGCAAAAAGGTTGGGGACAAGTAGGGATAGAATTGGGCAGCACTTCATTTCTCAAATTCTATTTCTCCTCCCTTTTAGAATGAGGGTTTGAACCTCATTTTATAGCCCAAAAGGGAATCTAGGGCAAAATGACATCTTTTGCCATGCGAGACAGGTGATGCCACATGTCCTAATCATGTCATTTGATGGGTGAGGGAAGGTTGCCCCTTTGGGACTCCCAATCAACTGCCTCACTGTATATTAGGAGGTCCCCAATTAATTTGGGGTGATTGGACACATTAATGGTAGTCTTGGATTGCCATTTAGCACATCCTTTGACTTTTTCAAGGGTCCAGTTAGGGGCCGTCGCACCCAAAAATGGTTGTTGATGGCCATCGCTAGGTGGAACGGTCACCAAATGTGTCCATCCCTGGGTGGGAAATCCACCAGTAGGAGCCCCAAAACTACCCCAAACTGCTAGGAACCCTCCAAACTAACTTTTGGAGGCTTTTGGAAGCCTTTTGCTAGCATAGAGGGGTGCCCAATAGGGCCATATGTTGTCAAAAAGAGGTCATATGCAATGCATTGATAGTCTTATCTGATTTACATGATTTAGATGTATACACTTCAAACACACACAGTGGTAGCTTGCACAGGAGCCATAGGGAGACACGTGTGACTTATAGCCATAGGACTAGCTACCTGGACATACCAGTCTCTCATGTGCTAGGCCTCTTTAGGCTAGGTGGTATACAAGACCCTCAGAAGGGTGCACAATAGGCACTAGAGACAACTGCAGAGTAAGCTCCAGGTCATAGGGCTGAGGGAGGTGGTGAGAGATCCAGTTTAGGGGGAGCCATCCAGAACTAGGGCTCTTATTAGATCATAGCTACATTTTGCATATTTACCATTTTTGGTGTAAGGTTGAGGACCTACACGATTGTAGCATGTGGGCATTTTGTACTCTTCTGATGTACTCTTGTGGACACACACACACACACACACACACACACTATATATATATATATATATATATATATATATATATATATATATATATATATATATATATATGATATGATTTGGTCATTGTACTTGTCATTTTTATATTTTATGTTTATGTTTATGCACATGGATGTAGATGTTTATATTGATGGTATGTTCATATGATGTGATGTATGAATGAAATGCACTAGATATCTATTTTTGATTTATGATGATGATGATATGCAGTGATCTAGATGGTTAGATGTGCGATGTATGATGGATGCCTATGGATGAAATGTTTTATCTTAACACATATTTGATATTGCTTTATTGTATGCATTAATGTATGTAATGATTTTTTTACACGATGGTAATCTAATGTAAATGAACCTGTATGCTTTAATCACTTAAAAAATAAGGAATGAATGCAAATATGTTTATCAATATAATGGATGACACCACAAAATGTATAAAAATCATGAATGTAATTGAAAATCCTTAAGATAAGAATTTAGTCAATTAATAACCCATATATGAAATGCAATGAATGCAGTTGTTTGATGTGAATGATGTAATGTGTCATTCTATTTTCAATTGAAAATTTGAAAAATGTGCATGATATAATCAGTGGCCATATAAATATTATTTCTAATATCCATTCGGTATCTATCCTATATTTTTATTGTGCTCTATATGATGATGTATCATGGACTTGATACTTTACAATTTGATGATTTTATATGGTTTACAATATTTGATATTTTGTTGCTATGAGAGAAATTTTTGAGGTTTTCCATGAGACTCAAACACCCTAATATACTTATCAAAAGTTGCATACTAACCACACTAGACTTCTGATATAAAAGACTTTTGCTAGGATAGGCCTTAACTGTTCATTATCTCTGTGTGTGCACATGATTATTTTAAGATAATACATGAGTGTTCCTCGATGTCAGGCATGATTATTTCAGCCCATTGCTAATATAGGGGTACCACAAATGTCTTATCCAATCCCAAGTTTAGATTTTAGGTGGACTAAGCCAATTAGGCAATGCAGGACACCTAAAGCTAGCTCTTCCACATTCAAACATTGGTCTGCCCATAAGCGAGATGCAAGTGTATTAGACATATCGTCATGTGTAAGATACAGTAGTGTCGACAATTCTAGGGATTCAGGCTCATTCCTTTCTATCCGTCAATTTTTGGGATACTTGCTCATATATAGTGAAGTAAGGGAGTCGATTCCATCTTTATTTTGAACTGTCTTTGGATCTTCATTTGATCTCTCTTTGAACTAGATTTTGGATCTTCATTTGATCTCCACTCGAACATTGATTTATGATCTTCATTTCATCTTCAATTTGAACTTTGATTTAAGCTTGTTTTCTGATCTTCATTCGATATTCACTTTTTGGCATTTATATTTGCTAATTTTCTTCAAAAAATTTCATTTAGGGGATTTAATTAGGAAAATTGTTTTTGGTATATCGATTGAAAATATCGATCTTATGATATCAATATGGTATATCAATATAGGAAGGTGATCTATGATATCGATCTAGGGTATCAATCATGAGGATTGATGTGGGATATCACTTTGGGATATTGCTAATTTTATTGTAAGCAAGGGATTATAAATAGGGAACTAACCTGTCCTTTTTCCAACTACCAATATTTCCCATACCGTCTACACAGAGGGATAAGCAAGAATAACTCTTTTCACTTTAGGATACCCGGTATTGCTTTGCGGATTTCATCTTCCCCTAGTCCTTGTTAGGATTTTTTAATTTATTGATTAGTGATAGTGTATCGCTCCAAATTTTTTACACCCTTACCTTCAGGCTATAGGATCCGCGCCCGGAAGGGGGATGTGAAAAGGATGGGACAATACCTCGGATTGAGAGGCCCTTTGAAGGTCCCGCCTCTCAGGGGAGGTGTATAAGGGTGAATTTTTGATGGATGGTGGGTTCACCAGGAAAATTTTGAATGGTAGTTTCCATGCCTAGTTTGAGAGTGTGTTTGATGTGTTCATTTTTATGCTTGATCATTCAACTCCTAGGTTTGGCCGATATGAATCTAAACTATTCTATATGCCAATGCTGATTTAAATGAATAAAAAAAAAAGAAATGGATTCAAATAATAGAGAATATGCTAAACAGAAGGTATCATACATGATCCCGAATGTCTGATGGAGATTCTAAGTCTTGCAACAGTTTAGATCATCTCAGTTTGTACATTATCATCTAATATTTTTAGGATCATCCCAAATCACAAAAGGTCATCTAAAATCAGACAAAATCGTTTGAAATACGAATTCATCAGAAACTTGCAATCACAAAAACAGACACAAAATACCAAATATGCAAATGCAGAAGCAAGGGGTAATGGTAGAAATAACAACAAACATGCCTAAATAATAGATTCTAATGATAAATAAGGAAATGTAGTAGATTTAATGATTGATTTTAACTTTATCATGCAATTATGTTAAATGAGGTGAACTCCAAGATGCATAAAACATAATAACTTAAAACAATGCAGAGATATGATATGAAAAATGCAGGAAAAGCTAAGAAAATACAAACTCTAAACTCGGGCTACCCTCAATCTGGACTATAGTTAGGATCACCTCCAATCGTATGAGATCATCCAAGATCATCCGAGATCATCCACAATGATCCAAGCTATATTTGAATGAAACACAATAGAGTTCCTGCAATAAAAAATGCAAAAATACCAAATGCAAACAATAATGCGAGGGAATAAGGAGCTAACTCTGCAATGAAATCCTATCAAAAAAGGGGTTAGGGGTTCAGGGATAATTAGCCAGGGGGAATAAGGGAGAGACCGGGGGATAAAATAGAAAAATCCTAGTTTATATAGGATTAGAAAGAGGTTTGGGAGGTTGGGGATCATCCCAATCTAGGAGATCACCAACAGGGAAATCTCCAACTGCACAGACACGCTTCTGCCCGAGTTGGAGAGGCTGTTGAGACAGAAGCTAATTATGAAAATTTGGTTTTGGGATGAAATCGTCTTGAGGTTTTGTTCTAGATGAATTCGTTAGATCGGAGACGATTTTGTCTAATCTGTGATGATATCATCCAACGGTCAAAACAAATCCTAAAAATGGCACAAAAAATGGGGAAAGCGGGTAAAAGGTGGTTTAACGGGTTTGGGGTTGAAATTCAAATTTTAATATTTTAACTGTTTACTAAGGTTTTAACCGTGCCAATTTTAGGGTGCTACATTTTGCCCCCTTTTTAGCAAATTTTTTGAAGAAAATGCCTTAAAGATGAGTTTTTCCTGTTTTACAATAAAGCAAAAATATACTCAACTTTTTAGATGATGATTCTTGGTCGAATTGTACGAATGCTGACTATGGTGCCCCCTCCGTGTTTTTACCCAAATCGAACGTTTGAGGTAAAAATATGGAAAAGCAAAAATTTAAAATGTGGATTTTTAAATAAATTAAAGAAAATAGGGAAAACCCTAATTCATTTGTACTATTCACTTTTACTGTTCCAGAGTTCTGTAGAGAAGAAAAATGGTGGAGACAGCGCACAGAGCGATAGAGGTCCGGCATGGGCTACGGGTAAGGATCTAATCCTAGTAGATGAGGTTTAATGTAACTTTGTGCAAGTGTTTTGATTTAAATTTGATTGTTTGGGGCATCACAACCATTTTTAGGCCATCGCCGTCGTCGGGACAAAATCATCTCGATTTCGTCGAAATCATCCCTATATCGTCAATTTTTTCTTACGGAAAAATAGACGAATTAGGGGTGATTTCGTCCAACAAGGGGTGATTACCAAGTTGCAAAATAGGAGATGATTTTGTCCTCACAAAGGATGATTTTGCCCAATTGGAGACAATATCATCCAATGGTGAACGATATCATTTAAAATTTGATTTTAAGTTTTTTAATTTGAATGATTGAGTTATTAATGATTTTGTTGTTTTATTGTTTGTTTTGCAGAAGGGATTACTAAAGAGCTGAGAATGGAAATACGGTGGGCTAAGAGATGACATAGCCATGCTTGACCAGGCAGAGCATGACCGACTTGGACAGGTCGGTCTATAGCATGTGGCAGAGATGTCACAAGTATTGACTTACATAGGGCTATTGACAGCCCTAGCAGAGAAGTGGTATTTGGGGTCATCCTACTTTTGGTTATCGACAGGGGAGTTGGCTCCCACTCTAGAGGATGTATGGAGGATCACAAGGATCCCCATACAGGGATGGCTAATGATTCCTATGACCAATCAGGGCGAGGTGATGATGAGGCTCACTGGAGACCTGAGCTTTGCCCTAGAGAAGGGCGGAGTGAACATCGAGTCTTTGAGGCAGATGCCTAGGGAATCTAGGCTGACACGGGTTTTGGTAGGAGTTGTCGATGGCTTACTACTATGCCACCAAAATGGATGCAGACTACCATGGGTGCTCTCAGACATAGTCTGTGACATGAGAGACCACGGGTACAGATTTGCATGGGGTAGCTTTGTTCTGTGCCGCTTGTATAAAATCCTGTATGGTGTCGTATACAAGGGAGGTCAATGTCTTATTTTGACATCACTGCTACAGGTTTGGTGCTAGGAGCACATTACGGTGTGAAGGCCGATAGGGCTATGATTGATAGGGGTTGATCGAGAAAGGCCCTGAGTTTTCTATTGGTGGCTATAGCAGGGTCACAGTGGCAGGTAGATCTATCGATGTCACAGAGGTTTCTAGACGACCTCATCCCAGACCAAATCACCTAGAGGCCATGGCGAGAGCACCCCGGGTGGGCAAAGGATGGGAAGGAGCTGGCTCGCATTAGGCAAGTTTGTTGGCTGAGGATGGAGCGGGGAGAGGTAGAGCTCCACCGCTATGATTGAGTACTACGACAGTTTAGTCTACAGTAGGGGATCCCTTCTCTCAGGGATTACGAGTACTCCCGAACTATTCAGGATAATACTACACTGAGCGGGGGTCCAGATATACAATGATTTTAGAGTCAAGATGCGGACGATGCCCCCATATAGCCAGTGGATGGTGATGTTGCCAGGGTTGTAGATGGCTACGATGCCTGGTACATAGGAATCCGCCCTCCTTGGATGACGAGGGCGCAGGGTCCAGTGCACGCTATGGTGCACCAGATAGGGAAGCGATGGCAGGCTGCTATTGAGGCAGTGCGAGGTCGTAGGGGGAGAGAGCAGTGGTGGATCCCACAGGAGAGATGCTAGAGGATGGCATGGGCTCCATAGAGGCCATGGGAGACAAAGCAAAGGGAGGAGAGTCTCCTCTCATAGCAGGGAGAGATACCACCATCACCTGATAAGGGCAAGGGTGTTGACACAGGGAAGAGTAGTGAGACAGTAGATCTTCGGGCTGAGGTTGCCTGCCTTCGAGCTCAGGTGTAGAAATTATAGGATGAGGCTACATGACTCAAAGCTCAAGATAGAGGGGTGAGAAGGGATGATCTATCATGGTCTATTACTCAGACCACATTCTACCAGAGGCTATACTATCACATGGTTCCAAAGAACTAGAGGGTACCACTCCCACCCCCTATTGAAGAGCCGATCATGATGGGATCATCGAGGACATCCTCATGATCGACGATGAGGACCCGAGATACAACATGGACCTCTATGGGACCACCTAATCCATGTTAGGGTGGGGGAGGAGATGAGGCAGAGAGCTCGAGGGCTTCTCGAGGCTAGGTGTCTATGGACTATAGATTTTGGAGAGATTGTTGTGAGGATCGAGTATGCCAGAGTATAAATTGTGGCATACCAATATAATTTTGATATGATGTATATATAATTTTTTTATGTATATATATATGATCTTTTTGATGATATGACTTGTTCATATGTTGTTATGATGCTTTAATGTTTGAATTGTTTGCTTATTGGATTGAGGATTCATGTGATTATGTCATGTTTGAAATATTATAATTTGATGTCATGCTGTAAGATTTTAAATGAAAGAGTCTGATGTAAACAATTGGTGGTTGTGGTGTGATTTGATGAAAAATAAAAGGGACTTCTAACAATAATTTCAAAGGACATTGTCGCTGTTATAGACCATTTCCTGGAGTCGTCGCTTACTCGATCGTCAAGCTAATCCCAGTATAGAAATATTGTTAAAAGTAAAATAGTGCTTAAGAGACTATCTTAAGACTTTGTGTTGTAATGATGGAGATAATGATGGTTTGATGATTTGTTTTCAGATTTTCATAAAAATAGTATGCATGAGATATGAAAATATGACTTTGCTAGGCATAAATTCCTAAGTGTGATAAAATTTTAAACAATTCCTTAGAATTTATACCATGGTTGCAAAATTGAAATTGAACATAATGACATGAAATAGAATAGGTGTTCGTTTGTTTGTAAAGCATAATTGTGTAACATAATGATGCAAGTCATATGTTTTGATGAATTTGTGTTAAAATAAATGGAAAATAAAATTAGAACAATGGTTTGCGCTAGGCATAGAATTATAGGTATATACTTATACCATCATCGCGAAATACAAAGAAGAAAATAGATTGTTGGTTTTATTGCAAAATAAATTTTTTGTTTTTTTTTTTGACCTTTGATAAATAGAAAAATAATAATATGAAAATTTTGTTTGAAATTATTTTTAAGATTTTGTGAGATGTATGTAATTGCTCTTATAGAAAACAAGAATTTTGAAATAAAAGGATAAAATTATTCCGAAAAGAGTTACAGAAATATTTTAAATTATCTCAAAGAGAAATGTAGATTTATAAGGAATCCTCATGTGCAAATGTGAATTCATTACCGATCTTGATTTATCATAATGATACAAAATCTCTCAAATACAAATGTGTGTGCGATTGTATTGTTCATTCACCAATTTTGAGAAAGATAATTTGATACAAGTAATTTTCCTTGACAAAATGAATGTTTGTTGACCATGATTTATATGCATGTAACCGTACCAGACTACTATGTAAGTTAGGTTATCAAGAGCTAGCTAATCTATAAGCTGAAAAAGGTCTGTACAAAATAAGGTCGCTAATGTGACAGACATATCACCACGCTAGGGATTACCCAAGGCCAAGCGGGTTGGGCACAAACCACCTGTTATGGGGCTTACCTCACAGTTTTTGAATAATTGAGAATTCCAAGGATTCAAGCTCATTCACCCTTCTTTTCTTTTCAAGGGGCAGGGAAAGGATTTTATTGCATTTTGATTTTACGTTTCTCTTTCTTTTCTCTTTTTTCTTTTCTTTTTTTTGTACTTTTGTATTTTGCTTTGTATTTGAGAAAATACTGAAATATGGTGGTGATGATATAAAATAACCTTTTTTCTTTTTCTCTTTTTCTTGAACTTTTCTTTGCTTTCTATGCTAGGGATACTTGCTCGGATTAGTTGTAGAGCAAGGGATTTTTATTCTGGGTAGGGGTGAGATTGTCCTTTTGTCAATTCTCAAATATTCTAGACCATGTGCATGATAGGATAGCAGGGGAAACTTTTTGCTCAGGAAACCATTTCTACTATGTAGCATCATATCAAATTTGCAATGAAATCATTTTAATGTGAAAAGATATACTTGGTTCAAGTAAATAAAAAGATCAGTTATCTATGCTCAAAACTTTATTTAATGCCAGTGTGGACTTTGTATAAGAGAGATTAATAATCATACCAAATAAAATCAAGATATTTATTCATGTGAATGTGAAAGTGCGGGATTCCAAATAAATGCTTATTTATCCAAAATAACTGAAAATATGACTGCAATAATTCGCAATTTGACAGGTACAAAAATAAAAGATGTTTTTGAAGATTTTGATGTTTTTAATTTTAAGTTATGAATTGAAAGAAATACAAGATAATTGTTTTTGAAATGTTTTATATAAGTGATTAAAAGGAAATAATAGGCAAAACAAATATATACAATGATGAAATGACCAATTTTTACGCATAGTAACATTTAAGATGCATAATGTTCATAGGTTCTTTAAGTTCTTTACCATCCAAGGTAGATAATTTGTATGCTCATGATCCAAATTTAGCAGTGATGACATATGGTCCAAGCCAGTTGGGCTCAAATTTACCTTTAAGGTTTTTAGTTGCATTAGTATTTTTTTGATTTTTTTTTAAGACAAGGTCACCAATCTCAAAGGATCGAGGATGAACTTTCTTAAGATATGCTCTCTTAAGCTTGTTTTGGTAGGCGCAAAGATGTTCCAAAGCATTGATGCACTTTTCATCGAGAAGTTCTAGCTGACTAAATCTGCCAACACGATATTCATCCCCTACTTCAGTATCTTGAAGTAGTAGAGCTAAAGAAGGAACTTCTAGTTCAAAGGGAAAAACGGCTTCAACACCATAAACCAAGACAAAATGTGAAGTTCCAGTGGGGGTTCGAACACTAGTTCGATAGGCCCACAAAGTAGGATATAACTAAATGTGCCAATCTCGACCAGTTTTATTGACCAATTTTTTGAGAATTTTGATTAAGGTTTTATTAGATGCTTCTGCTTGACCATTACCCTGAGGATAATAGGGAGTGGACCAACAATGTTGAATTTTATATTTTTGACATAAGTTTTTAACATCTTTATTTTTGAAACAAGTTTCATTATCAAAAATGAAATTGGCAGGAATTCCAAATCTACAATAATTTGATTAAAAATAAACTTGGAAACTTGTGTTCCAATGCAATAAGCTAATGGCATAGCTTCAACCCACTTCGTGAAATACTCAGTGGGGGTGTAGACACCAAAACAACACCAATACGATTATGTGACTGCAAACATTAATCACTTTGACACACACACAACCCCCAGGGCAGCCCTCAAAGGTTAAACAGTGGTCCTAACCAATTTTATAGCAATTTTGTAAGGTCAAAAGGCAATTTGGCACATTCAAGAACTTTTCTCAATATTCGTCTCACCCAGGGATGAATTCAAACTGGGATCCATCTCACCCAGGGACAAATTCTTAATTCGTCTTTGGTCAGGACGAATTCTAGGTTTAACGGGCAAAAAGAAGAATGGCGCAAAGTGGCAGCCAAAGATAGTCAATTGATGACTCCTGCCTCGCATGCACGTGTAGGTGGGCAGAGGGGCCATTAGAGGACTATCACAAGGGCAGTCATGAAAGCCCAAGTCATGGAGGATTTTCCTCTCTCATGAGAAGACATGATCGTCACATGGCACCTATGACCACCACATGGCGCTCATGCATGCCTCTCCAAAGAGACCCCCGATGTCTATAAAATGGTGGACTTTTCCCACCCAAAAGGACAAGTAGGAGGCATTTTCAAGCAACGGAGTGTTGCTAATTTGATACCATGCCTTTACCCTTTTGATTTACATTTTCCACATCCTTAATATCTTTCGCAAGAGAGGTTATTGGGTGGCTATTGGAAGTGTGAATTCAGACCCAAAAACCTGACATTTGACCACTTTAATCCACCAATTTGCTGACAACCCCATCCTAAGATATTTTGGGCCCATCCCAAGTGGATTGGTGCCAAAATCAAGTTCCAACGATGGGCGGCCCACTTGGGTGCCCCGCACTTTTTAAAGTTTCATTCTAATTTGTTCTTTTGTCATTTGTTCATCTTTCATATCATTTTATGTTGTCTAGATAGTTCATATGTTCGATTTCATAATGTTTTGATCAGATTTCATCATGTTCTCGTCGCTTTTGTTGTCCCACTAACTTGCAGGTAGCAACGTCAAATTCTCGCTGATGGAGGTCAAATTGGGAGAATCCGACCATCTGGGTCGTCCCAAAATGCCCCCAATTAGCTAATACCTATGTTTGTAGGTCATTTGGAGATCCTGATACATGACATTTGGATGGTATTATCTCGACATTTTATCACAATTGAATTTCTCCTACCCGAGGATGAATTACAGTCTAATTCGTCCTACCCGAGGATGAATTACAGTAGAATTCATCTTGACCAAGGACAAATTGTAGTTTAATGTGAATTGGCCGATTGTTTCAATGGCAGTGGCCCTTTGGTAATGTTTTTTGGTCTCTGTCAAATTTACAGGTCATTTAGAGTCATTTTGTCTATCGATTTGGCTAATCTTTTACATGCATCTTTCATTAATTTTAGAGAACAAACATTTCTTATTTGTAGTAGGTGCTACTAACATCTTTGTTGTTTCTTTGATTTCAGGAGGAGCAGCAAAGGTTAAGGACTCATCAACACCAACAACGGCAACATTTTGGCCCGCCCATTTCAAATGTGGGCACGCGAAAGGAGGAACATTAAGTCTTGATTGTAACCAAATTCATTTAACACTTCTAGCCCCTGAAAAGGGAGGAGGAATCTTTGTAACCGAGATCGAGAGAGTTAAATAAAAGGGCTGTGATTTCTCCATTTTCTTGTATCTCTGTTCAATTCGTCTCTTTCACTTCATGCATTCTACATTTTAGGACTTAAGCGTGTTTGATTTTGAATACATCGCAATTAGTGTTTCTTTCATCTGGAATCTTGTGCTTTCAGTGGCGATCACGGTGGGACCTTGTCCCCTGAATTTTGAGATCACAAAAACTGATTAAAACTTGTGTTTTTGTGCTTACAGGTACCTTTTTCAATTTTTGACTGTTATTCATCTTTGCCTGTGGCGATTACTTTATTGAAATTTGTTTGACCCTGAGACAAATTCTCAAGGATGAATTCTGTTCTGTAATTCGTATCTCATAGGGACGAATTTTTATCTTTGAATTTGTAGGGCCAAGGATCAGAAACAGTAGGTCTGGGCAGAAAAGAGGTAAGGTTCCAAAACTATCCGTCATTTTTTGATTTTTTGTTTCTATTTTTTTGTCAAATTTTGCTTGCTTAGGGAAAGTTGGTTGCTTGCATGTTTCAATTTTAATTAAAATAAACCACACACACATCACGTGGCATTTCTTAAACCAAGGAGCTGGTCGTAAGACCCCAGACCTTGATCAAGACCAATGGTGGGTTCATCACCACCTTGGTTTGATTTTTGCATCCATTTACCCCGATTGTCACTGTTGTTAGGCGTAAATCCTGACGAAATCTGATCGAGTGTCGCTGGGGTGATTCCCAACACACAAGGATAAGTCTTCTATGGTAGGTTTCATTAACAGGACAATTCCCCTTTTGTACTGCCTACGTACCACGTACCATCTGCTCTCACGTACCTATAGTTTCTCTCTCATAAGGGCGGGTATATAGAGAGGTTGGTATATCGGCCTGGCAATGGTATATTGAAGGGGTGACCATTTATGGGAGTCATATGAGCCTTCATTACGCATTTAAAAGTTCTTTAAAACTTTCAAAAACAAAACAAAATCATAAAAATGCACTAAAACTAGTCTAGGACACACCATTAATCTTTAAAAGAGATAATCACCATTTGTGTATGTGTGTGTTCATTTATGCTTAGTGTAACAAAAAAAATCAGAAAAATCATAAACAAAAGATAAAAATCTATGCATTTTGTCACTCGCTCCAAAAGCTTCAAGGATTCCCGCAATCGTTCGGTCACTCAAAAATGCCTCAAAGGTGTCCATGAACCCTTTGGTCAACCCAAAAGAACCCCAAAGGTGCCCATAAGTGATGCAGGAGCATCTAACAAAATATGGGAAATCTTATATTTTTCCCTAAATTTTAGTGCATCTTGTCGGGGCCATAACTTCTCAACCGTAGCTCCGATTGACGCAAAATTTTACAGGGAGTTAGTTGGGATAATTTTAAACAAATATAACTCTTTCGAGTTCTATTTGTCTAGAAAAACCAATTTTTGGGGCCAAATTCCATCATCTAGTGCCCCAAAATTAGGTTTTAAAATTACTCGGCTAATTTTTTATGCTTTTTGAGCTGTTCGGAGGTCAATATCTCCTAATGTATTTAGAGTTAGGACTTGAAACTTCATTTTTGTCTTATCTATTGTAAAAGGGATGCACACTCCAATTTTGGGTCCCATATAACTCATTTCAATTTTAGGGTTTTTTAGGGAGACATCGTCATGGTGCTCACCCGTAGCCAAGCCCAATCACAGGCATATGCTATGGGAAATATCTAAGGAGGCACAAGTCACCTCTAGTATAGCCCCAAGGATTTGGTCATACCACATTGGTGGCTTGACACACAAGGCAGACCCCTTCACACCTTAATGAAAAGGGACTATAGGGGCACCTCTTCTAGGGGCACTCCTGTTCAGCATAGCACCTAGCACACACCCTTCCATGAGGGGTACATCCGTAGGAGAGCTCCATTAGATGCTCGCTATGAGTGGTCACTACGCGATGAAGTGCTAGGTCAACATAGGGTTCGATGGGAGGAACCACATGATTACACTATCCCTCCTTCACCCCCTCTAGTTGTTAGGACTACAAGGAAAAATCCAGAGCACAAGGCTCCTCAGGCAGGGCTAGCTAACTCCGCCCGTTCCTTTTTCACTTATGAAAGAGAGCATGAGGAAAACACCTACCTTCCTCAAGAGTAATATATAGTATGGAAGCAATACGCCTCTGCACCTGCTATCTATCAGGACCACTCACTGAGGCCAAAGCCCCAAGGGAATGTCGCTACCCCCAATAGAGGGAGGCAACCTATAAATATCTCGGATCACCATGATCGAGATAGATATGTAGGAGAGGCGTCTAACCCTTCTAGACATGAGATGACAAGACCAACTATCTTAGAATCTGCTGAGCATATCGCAAACCGGATGCAACTCGTGCTACTTGGGCTAGAATGACAACAGTTAGAGAAATGGTATCTTCTAAATAAAGAGCACCTTCAGTGCCAGAAGGATGAGTTGTTCCAATACACTATGCAAGAGAAGACTCCAATCCCTCACACACATAAGACAAAACATTATGAGAGGCACAACCCCCGGGTGCTAGACAAGTCTTCGCGATCGTATCAGAAATCACCCCTAACACCTCTTAGACATGAGCAGGAGGCAACTCCTATCACCAATGATGGGTGCCTTCCTTAGGAACCTGTTGGTCCAGATTTCATGCACACCCTGCGAAGGATGAGCAGGAAGCTCCGGAGACACCCACGGGACGAATCCCACTCACTTTAGGATCTAGCTGGTTATCCAAGGTGCGAGTTACAGAGTCGGGTCGAATGTCTATTCACTCTTTTCTACTTCTGGAATAGATTTCAATATGGAATGTCTGTTACCTTACAGGGGGTTCTTGAACTTGTTCAGTAGTTGCAAAAGTTGTTACTTGTTAACAATAAGATTTAACTTGATTCTTGATCTGGCTCTCATGGGTCAGAAGATTTAAATAAAAGGCAAATAAAGAAAATAAAAATGGATCATTCATAGTAAGCAAAGAGAGGGTAGGGTAAGGCAGAAAGGGAAGTTTATCAAACTTTAAACTGTAAAACTTAAACTGTCAATTTTATCTATGCTACTAGCTTCACAACAGAACAAATCCAAGAAGAAAGTGTCCAGATTTCTAAGATCACTTTCAACTAGGAGCACAAGGCAAAGTGGAACAGATCTAGCGTAAAATTATAAATCCAAGGGCAGATTGGTTAAAGCTGGTATCTTTCACCGGCAGCCTAGCTCACACAGTGAAGATAGAGCAATTAGAACAAAATTAACCTCAAATCTGTAATTTCCCCTAGCAGACAATGGAACAACTACAGCCTAACAACATATTTAAACTTGATAATGGCAGATTTATAGCATATATCTAACAAACTTTAATGGAACGGATAACAGAAGAAGATACACTTATCACAGATCTGTAAAATATTAGGCTCCTGGCCATGCTACCACAAAAAATAGCAAAAGCACATCAACTCCCAGTCCAGAAAACAAAGGATTTCACAAAATTTGCAAGAAATTTCTTATAAGCCTTTTATTTCTAAGTCTCCGCCTCCTGCGATTACATTTAGAACTTGTATTTATAGACTCAGGACAAACCCTGATCTTTTCAAAATATCTTGCTCAAACCCTAAATCTTATCACACTTAAACCCTAGGACCGGGTTTTACAATATAAAGCCACTTTAAAATCAAAGTCCGGATAGAACTTAACCCCTCTGCAAATCAGTGCAGTTAACTGCCATAAATGGAGAAGATGAAATTCGAATGCCACTTGCATTCACCCGTAACTGCAAAATAAATACCCTCATTAATTCCTGTTGGTAAGCCGGGTGAGTCACCACTTCTCCAAGCAATTGGTCTCCGCAGATCCATTATCTGAGTTGAAATGGTCTTCATGCTATCAAGTCTGCAATAAATCCTCATTGAATGCCTTTACCGACCTCCTCTCCTCTAGCATGGCGGTCCTTGATTAAAACTGCACTTTAACTTTGTCTTTACGGCCCTTTTTAGTTATCCGCAAGGTGATAGGTGGAATCCTACATGAAAGACAAAAAGATGCATTAGTATTTTAAAATCATTAAATTAAAGCTTTAACAATTAAAATCAGATTAAAACCGCAAAGTAAACTTGCATGTCGGCCTCTGTTTTATCTGATACGCTCTTTGACACGTGTCGCTATCCCAGGAAACCTTCTGTTTACAGCTGGAATGCACTTCAGGCCCTTTGGGGAACTTTCTCTCTCCTATCGCGATTCACGACATGTCGCGATTTCGTGACATGTCACGAAATCGCGACTTCCTAGCTCATCGGCAACTTCTTCCCACTTTGGCCGTGAAACCGTGACACGTCACGATTTCGTGACATGTCGCGAAATCGCGACCCTTCTCCGTCAACTACAACTTTCTGCTCCAACAGTCGCGATACTGCGACATGTCACGATTTCGTGACATGTCGCAAAATCGCGCCTGCCCTTGCACTTGGCTTCTTTCTTCGTTTCCTTTCCTTCTCTCTCTAGAAAGTGTCGCGATTTTGCGACATGTCACGAAATCGCGACCATTTTCATACTTAGCCAATTTTTTTATTCTGCAGCCCACTTTCTCTCTCCTATCATGAAAATGCGACATGTCGCGATTTCGCGACATGTCGCAAAATCGCGCCCTTCCGTACAACTTTCTTCTCTCCTCCGGCCAGTAGCGATTTTGCGACGATTTCCAAAAATGGAAACGTCGCGATATCGCGACACTTCAAAAATGGAAAGTGTCGCGATTTCGCTACACTTTTTCGACTTAGTTGCTTTTGCCAAAATTCGTCGCGATATCGCGACATTTCCGAAAATGGAAGTGTCGCGATATCGCGACACTACCAAAAATGGAAAGTTTTGGTTTTCAGTGAATTTATGCAACTGTTTTCTGGATTTTCTTGGTGTCGGTGCAGGATTTGGCTTAAGCATGAATGATTTCTAGCATGTAGAAAGTTAAGCTTGAAATAACAATGCTAGAAAGACTTGGAAAAAGGCACAACTTTAACAAAGAGGCAAGCAAAATTGGATTTAAACCTGAAAATTATCAAGAGGGTCCCTGCTGCAAAAATGAAAGTTCAGAATTTTCAGAGGGTGAAATTGATTTTTTCAGTGGGGATGTGTTGCTTCTCAACAGAACCCACTCAGGTTTATGGGCCATCCTTAGAAATTCATCAAGAAGCCTCTAAGGAATCAAAGCGAGAATGAGAGTAGGATGAAATGCCCTACCAAGGCATGGGGGGTGCTATCTGGCCACCCCTCCATAGGCCCCAAGTTCCTCAACAAGAACCAACAAAAGAGGAGGAGATTAAATCCCTTGATACATGCAAAGTGCTAGAGCACTTTGAGTCGATAGAGACCAAAATTTTGGAGCTCCCAAGGCCCAACTTACATGAGGCTCCTTTCGAAGAGGATCAACCTCTAACCACAGGGCTACCTGATGATGCAGTCCTCCATGTCTCAGAATCACCAGATTCTGATGAGCTAGACTCACTGGTCGAAGGTGAGGATAAAACAAAGATGGCCCACAATAATCACATGTGACAACATCAACACCCCATGGATATTGATGAAGCACTTCAATAGATAAACATAATACTAGGGCATGAGTGGCACATTAACGCACCACAGTGGGACCAAGCGTTACATCCACCACATTGGGCACACAAAGATCAAATTCCACCCAGAGACCTCATAGCAACATTAGTACCGAGGGTAGACCCTGTCCTCCTATCCGTGCATAGGGCTGATCCATTCATGCCCATACCTCCAGAGCTAGATCTAGAGTGCAAAGACCATCAAGCTAGGGGTACCTCTATCCCCTGAAGAGCCATAGTCCAAACAAAAATGCTCTAAGGATTCCTATAATCGCTTGGTCAAATCCCAAAAAGCTCCAAGGATTCTTACAATCGCTTGGTCAAATACCAAAAAGCTCCAAGGATTATTGCAATCGCTTGGTCAAATCCCAAAAAGCTCCAAGGATTATTGCAATCGCTTGGTCAAAACCCAAAAAGCTCCAAGGATTATCGCAATCGCTTGGTCAAAACCCAAAAATCTCCAAGGATTATCGCAATCACTTGGTCACCCAAAAAGCTCCAAGGATTATCGTAATCACTTGGTCACCCCAAAAGCTCCAAGGATTATCGCAATCAATTGGTCACCCCAAAAGCTCCAAGGATTATCGCAGTCACTTGGTCACCCCAAAATCTCCAAGGATTATCGCAATCACTTGGTCACCCCAAAAGCTCCAAGGATTATCACAATCACATGGTCAAAACCTAAAAGCTCCAAGGATTATCGCAATCGCTGGGTCAAAACCCCAAAAGCTCCAAGGATTATCGCAATCACTTGGTCACCCCAAAAGCTCCAAGGATTATTGCAATCACTTGGTCACCCCAAAAGCTCCAAATATTATTGCAATCGCTTGGTCACCCCAAAAATGCCCCAAAGGATTCTCGAAATCCCTTGGTCACCACCAAGAAAATTCAAAAACAACAAAAACCATCAAAATCTCAAAAAAAAAAAAAAAATCTGCATCTTATTCTCATGCATACTTCATCAATCAAAGCACTACATAATAGCTGCATTAACCATTGCATCCATATATCGCACATTTGTTGATCATAGAAGTCAAAGGCACCATGGACTGTCATTACTTAGCAAGCATACCATTTTTCACATTTTCCATACAATATCGCAAAAACAACACCATACATAGAGTCACCATATCATAAGTCAGGTTTTCATTTAATGTATCTAGAGTTTTCGTCATTTAGATGTTAAATTTCTAGCCATACACTGTACTAAGTCAGGCAGATTTTACGAAGGTAGAGTTCTACTTGGATCACACCTTGTTACGTAGCATCCCAACACAAGTTAAAACACATAAAAATTCCCAAGTTGTGTGAACGAAAGATGAAACCTGCAAAGCAATCCAGGTCACCATAAGCGAAATGGCTATCTTGTTCATCCCCCTGTGCGAATGACCCAAAGAATGTTGAGAGTTGGAAAAAGGACAAGCATCTTCCCTACCCAATTCCCTAAGAATCCCAAGTTCTCAATAGTTGCAAAACATCAAAATTAAAAAAAAAAGAAGTCAAAACACCAAAATTTGACATTCTATAGTGCACACATCAAAAGGCACAAACAATAGTGATTCTCATCACTCCATATCCAAATCCCTTGCTCAAAAGAAAAAAAAATAAAACAAAAAATAAATAGCGATTTTATCACTACAAAGGAGCAAGTATCCCAATACAATTGAAGAAAAGAAGGGAGTCAAACTTGAATCCCTGGAACTCTTAGCATTTCGACAGGTCATGAGGCAAGCCTCAGTACCGGTTTGGTGGATAGCCTATCGGTCACTAGCGGTAAACTTCCCGCATGACGATATATCTATCACATTAACCTATGTATAGATCAATGTTTGCATGTGGATGAGCTAGCTTATGATATCCTAGATAGCATCGCAGATTAATCTGACTAAATACAATAAAGGAGTTAGTGGAGCTAATTAGGTGATCCTCAGTATAGGTTTGGTTGACGACCTATTCGGCATCGGCGGTATCCTGACAAATACCACATAAATGAACTCAATTGCACACATAGGGATGTGAAATAACTTGGTCAAAAAAAAAAAAGTCCGATTCATACCTTGTTCAAAAGTCTTATAAGATAAAGTACAGTCGTGGCTAGTGAGTTAAAACCGTCTGAGTCTCAGAAAACCTTAGCTACATTTCAAAACCAACTGCGCTACTTTTCATCCTTACAATACCATCAGAAATAAAAAAAAAAACCACATGCATACATACAAAGTCATCTACCACAACAATCGCATAAAAACAAAATCACAAAGTCCTAAACAGTCTATGGTGCCCTAACCAAACAACACAAATTCATTTCATCCATTACATTTTGCATATCACATATATATCAAAAACATTTGCATTTATCATACCATATACATCCATTACCATAAGCATGCATCCATCAACATCAATCATTGTGCATAACGTAAAATAATGACATATACACAAAGCAAGAAAATCAAAACAACAAAAATAGCAAATATCCACAAAAAATAGCAATAAAAGTGCCAAACAAAGGCACCTTTGCGCCTGACATTCAATGGCATAGAAAACTGATTTCGGGGCTACATTGTCGCTATCCTACTCCCTAAGAAGGCTACCATAGCCGGACCACTCCACGGGAAGATGGATTTTTGACAATTTCACCCCCAAATGACGTCACAAAAGGGTCAAAGCCCACTCAAAAACAACAAAAAACAAAAAAAAAAAAAAAAAAAACACAAACAAAAAGCAATAAAAATTGCCGGACACAAGTGCTCTTGCACTTAACCTCTTGGCATTACAAAAAAAATTGATGTCAGGGTTACAAATTGTCACTATCCTACTCCCTAAGAAGGCTACCATAGCTAGACCGCTCCATGGGAGATCGAATTTTTGCCAATTTTATCCTAAATGGCATCCCAAAATGGGTCAAAGCCCACTCAAAAACAACAAGAAAATCAAAACAACAAAAACAACAAAAAAATGCAACACAAACAAAAAACAATAAAAATTGCCAGACACAATTGCTCTTGCACTTAACCTCTTGGCATAGCAAAATTGATGTCGGGGTTTACATTGTCACTATCCTACTCCCTAAGAAGGCTACCATAGCCGAAATACTCCGTGGGAAGACGGATTTTCGACAATTTCACCCCCAAACGACGTCACAAAAGGGTCAAAACCCACTCAAAAACAACTAAAAATGCAACACAAACACACAACAATAAAAATTGTCGGACACAAGTGCTCTTGCAATTAACCTCTTGGCATAGAAAATCGATGTCGGGACTCAAATTTTCACTCTCCTACTTCCCTAAGAAGGCTACCATAGCCGGACCGCTCCACGGGAAGACATGGTTTTCGATGATTTCACCCCATTATGGCGTCACCAAAAGGGTTAACACCCACCAAAAATAGGTCTAAATGTCAAAAAAATTGCACATGCTTAAATGCTAAACCATCTGAAGACACCCTTGCACAAGTCATCTTGGGTCAAGCGACTCGTCACTTTTCTCACGAAGGTCATTCCCTCATCGATTCATCGCTTGAGGGGGTAGTCACACTTAGTCACCAATCAACAAACACACACCCAATCAAGGCAATGACATGCATTCAAAGAATCATTGACAAAGACAATTATGCTCTTGCTTGGGGCAGTAAACAAGCAACAATCACAATCTGATCAGAACACTTGGCATTTTGTGAATCATGAACACAAGGTTCCCCCGTGGACAAAAGGTTACGCCCTTTGCCTATTCATGACTGATCAATGTCCAAGCTCAAGTCACACCTCACCAAAATAGGTTAATACTTGAAATTGAGTGCCTTCGCTCATCAGAAGCAAGGATTCAAGAATGCATGCCCTTTCCATACTTGGGGCATCAAAATTTGGTTAGGTTACCGAGAAACCCTAATCATTAGTGCTTTGGTTATCTATTTTTGCTCAGTGTGGCACCATGCATAGCGCATCCCAAAAAGGGGCATCTGTAGACACCAAAACAACACCAATCCGATTATGTGACTACAAACACTGATCGCTTTGACACACACAACCCCCAGGGCAGCCCTCAGAGGTTAAACAGTGGTCCTAACCACGTTTATAGCAATTTTTTAAGGTCAAAAGGCAATTTGGCACATTTAGGCACTTTGGTCAGTATTCATCTCACCCAGGGATGAATTCAAACTGGGATCTGTCTCACCCAGGGATGAATTCTTAATTTGTCTTTGGTCAAGATGAATTCTAGGTTTAACGAGAAAAAAGAAGAATGGCCAAGTGGTAGCCAAAGACAGTCAATTGATGACTCCTGCATCGCACGCGCATGTAGGTGGGCAGAGGGGCCGTTAGAGGACTATCACAAGGGCAGTCATGAAAGCCCAAGTCATGGAGGACTTTCCTCTCTCATGAGAAGACATGACCGCCACATGGCACCTATGACCACCACATGGCGCTCATGCATGCCTCTCCAAAGAGACCCTTGAGGTCTATAAAATGGTGGACTTTTCCCACCCAAAAGGACAAGTAGGAGGCATTTTCAAGCAACAAAGTGCTGTCGATTTGATACCACGCCTTTACCCTTTTGATTTACATTTTCCACATCCTTAATCTCTTTTGCAAGAGAGGTTATTGGGTGGCTATTGGAAGTGTGAATTCGGACCCAAAAACTTGACATTTGACCACTTTAATCCACCAATTTGTTGACAACCCCATCCTAAGAGATTTTGGGCCCATCCCAAGTGGATTGGTGCCAAAATCAAGTTCCAACGGTGGGCGGCCCACTTGGGTGCCCCGCACTTTTTTAAATTTTCATTCTAATTTGTTCTTTTGTCATTTGTTCATCTTTCATTTCATTTTATGCTGTTTGGATAGTTTATATATTCGATTTCATAATGTTTTGATCAGATTTCATCATGTTCTCGTCGCTTTTGTTGTCCCACTAACTTGCAGGTAGCGATGTCAAATTCCCGCTGATGGAGGTCAAATTGGGAGAATCCGACCATCTGGGTCGTCCCAAAATGCCCCCAATTAGCTAACCCCTATGTTTGTAGGTCATTTGGAGATCCCGAGACATGACATTTGGATGGTATTATCTCGACATTTTATCACAATCGAATTCATCCTACCCGAGGATGAATTACAGTCTAATTCGTCCTACCTAAGGATGAATTACAGTCGAATTCATCCTGACTAGGGACAAATTGCAGTTTAATGCGAATTGGCCAACTGTTTCGATGGTAGTGGCCCTCTGGTAATGTTTTCTGGTCTCTGTCAAATTTACAGGTCATTTAGAGTCATTTTGTCTATCGATTTGGCTAATCTTTAACATGCATCTTTCATTTATTTTAGAGAACAAATGTTTCTTATTTACAGCAGGTGCTACTAACATCTTTTTTGTTTCTTTGATCATAGGAGGAGCAGCAAAGGTTAAGTACTCATGAACACTAGCGGTAGCAACGTTTTGGACTGCCCATTTCAAATGTGGTCACGTGGAAGGAGGAACATTAAGTCTTGATTGTAACCAAATTCATTTAACGCTCCTAGCCCCTGAAAAGGGAGGAGGCATCTTTGTAACCGAGATCGAGAGAGTTAAATAAAAGGGCTGTGATTTCTCCATTTTCTTGTATCTCCCTTAAATTCATCTCTTTCACTTCATGCATTCTACATTTTAGGACTTAAGCGTGTTTGATTTTGAATACATCGCAATTAGTGTTTCTTTCATCCGAAATATCGTGCTTTCAGGGGGTTATGATGAATTTGTGTCCATCGGATGACAAAGGTTGATTTTTCCAATGATGTCTAGGCCCCATTTGGAAAAGGGCCAAGGAGATGAAATAACCTGTAGTTATTATGCAGGCACATGGACAAGATCAGTGTGTTTCTGGCACTTGTCGCAATGTCACACATAATTATGTGCATCATTTTCCATGGTAGGCTAAAAATATCCTATCCGAAGGAGTTTCTTAGGAATGGTGCTACCACTAAAATGTCCCCCACAAGATCCATTGTGGGCTTCAATCAAAGCTGATCTAGATTCTTCTAGATTCAAACATCTCAGTAAGATGCCTTCAAAATATCTTTTGTACAAGGTATTACCAATAATCACAAAGTGACCTGCTTGTCTACATAATAACCTATGCTGGTTGCTAGTACAACTATCAAGGAATGTTCCTTTCTGCAAAAAATTAAATATATCAGTATACCATGGTTTAGGAGTTATTTCATTGATAAGAAACACATCCAACGGTTCTAAGCATGATGTGTTTGAAGCGGGTTCCTGGAGTCGACGAATAATTATGGTAGCATATTCTTCGTCTAACTCCAAGGGTAAAAGAGATGCAGCTGCAACCATAGCGTCAGTCGCACGATTGCTAGTTTGAGGAATATCTTCCAAAGTAACTTGATCAAACAAGGATAATAACTACAAAATATATGCTTTATATGGGCGTAATTTATCATCTCTGGTCTGAAAAACATCATTGATTTGATTTATGACAAGTTGGGAGTCACCGAAAACCAATAAAATTTTAATTTTTAATGCCAAGGCAGCTCGTAATCCAAGGATAAGAGCTTCATATTCAGTAGTGTTATTGGTGCAAGCAAATGTTAATTTGAAGGATAGAGGTATAAGATGTTTTTGTGGAGATATTAAAATAATACTCGCACTAGCCCCACTCATGCATCGGGCTCTGTAAAAGTATAGGGACCATTTCTCTGAATGGTTTGCCTCTAGTTTAAGGCATTCATTAGGAAACTCAATGATGAGGGGATGTGTAGATTCTAAGGGTGCGACAGCTAATTGATCTGCTATGATTTGACCTTTAACAGACTTTTGTCTTATGAATGTGAGTTCAAATTTGCTTAACGCAAGAACCCACTTGGTTGTGCGACCAGATAAATATGGTAGACTCATGAGATATCGCAAAGGGTCAAATTTGGCAATAACATACGTTTTCTGACTAAGCATATAATGTCATAGTTTCTATGTAGAAAATACGACTGCTAGGCATAATTTCTCTAATATGGTATAACGAGTTTCATAACTGATTAAGGTTCTGCTAATATAATAATTAGCATGTTCTTTCTTCTCATCGTCAAGTTGAGCTAACATAGCTCCTAAGGCAAAATCAGAAGTAGAAATGTATAAGATAAAAGGATGATCAAATATAGGTGGGGAAAGCACTGGAGGTTTGAGGAGATATTGATTAAGGAGTTCAAATGCTTCTTAGCATTCTTCGTCCCAATGAAAAGAGACATCTTTCTTAAGAAGCTTAAGAAAGGGTCTAGTTTTGTCTGCCAACTTGTCGATGAAGCGACGAATAGCTTGAAGCTTACCTTGTAAACTTTGTAATTCTGATATATTGGTGGGTGTGGGCATATCTATGATAGCCATGATCTTGAGAGGGTCAATTTCAATGCCACATAAAGAAACTATAACCCCTAATAATTTATCGTACTTAACTTCGAATATGCATTTAGGTGGATTTAGTCAGATAAGATATTCCCTTAACCAATCAAATACTTTCCTTAAGTCATTTAAATGATCATCTTCTTTGATGGAACGAGCTATGATATCATCTACATAATCATGTAGGATATCATGCATCATATCGTGAAAAATATAAGTCATAGCTCTTTGATAGGTTGCACCTGCATTCTTTAAGCCAAATGGCATCACTTTCCAACAAAAGGTTCCCCAAGGGGTAATAAAGGCTATTTTGGCCTAATCTTCAGGAGCTATCCTGATCTGATTATAATTGGAAAATCCATCCATTAAGGATATCATTCTACTTCCAGCAGTAAAGTCAATGATCTGATCCATGTTGGGAAGAGGAAAATCATCTTTAGGGCATGCAACATTAATGTCTCGAAAATCAGTGAAAACCCTAACTTTAGTGGCTTCTTTCTTAGTTACTGGAACTAAATTTGAGATCCATTCGACATAATCAATGGCTTGTATAAAAATGACTTTCAACAATTTTTTTAGTTCTCCTTTGACTAGTAAGGCCACTTTAGGATGCATTTTTATGAGTTTCTATTTAACTGTTTTAGCATCTGGATGGACTACTAGGTGATGCATAGCTACAGAAGGGTCCAAAACTGGCATGTCTTCCTATGTCCAAGCAAAGACATCTTCATAGTCTTTAAGAAATGAAATGTATTTATCTTGTTTTTCTTGACTCAATTCTGATCCAATATTGATTATGTGAGGGTTATGTTCGGTTCCAATGTTAATTTTTATAACGTTTTCAACTTCCATATGTAAATATCTCTCAAAATTAGGTGGGGCGGATGAAACACCTAATTCTTGTAATTCTTCCAAGGTTAACTTGGATAATTCATCTTGAGAAGTCGTAGCTTCAAGCTGGGCTATATTCGGGATAGAGCCATCAAAATAAAATTCATTATATAATAATTCCTCAATGGAAATATCATGAAAGATATCTCCCTCCAACTCTTCGTCGGATTCGACAATCATTTTGGGGTAGGCTATGGATAGCATATTGCAGGTAAATGAATTATTCTTTAGACACAAAGAAGCTTGTTTATCTAGATAATCTTGATAACATACGAGATGGTCATCATCCTCAAATGGAAAGGGGTGACCGTTACTAGAAAATAGGCCCACAACACAGCAGGTAGGCCACGGTTCTACCTCAAAAGGTTCTTTCATACCATTTTGGAAAGGTCCCAAACCTTTCCCTTGATATCCCAATTTAAGCATTATGGGCTTAGCTTTAAGATAATCATTAGAAAAATAGCACCTAGCATATCCATCACAATGTATCTTAATGTTTCCGGGTATTCTTCCCCAATCATATCCTTTATAAATAAAAGCACAACTCCCGACTTGGTAGACACTTCCCATAGGCTGTGGGAGACCCAAGGTATGAGGAGAGGGTGGGAGTTTATTTAAAAGGAGGGAAGTTTGCATGGCAGTGTTGGCTTCCTCAGATATAAGAATTGTAGATAAATCAGGTAAGAGCTCATCAGTAAGAGCATAAGAGGTAGAAGGAGCATTTCCTACATCGTCGGGTGTAGAAAGGATGCCAATAGTGGATGTAGATGTCATAGGGATATTGACGGGTGAATCTAGAGGTATGGAAGATATAGGAGTAAAACACGAAGCATTGGGTGTAGGTTTAGGATCTTTTCGAGGTCCTAATATGGTTTGTTCAGAAGATGGTTGAGCTATATGTATAGGTGTAGTTGAAAGAGTAGATGATGTTATGGGTGTGTGTTTCACACGTTTGGATGGATGATAAGAATTAGGATGTGTGGATGACAGGCAGGGCAAAATTGAACTCCAACAGGTTCTACCAAAGCACACATATCAAAGGGTCTAGGATCACCATGAATGGTAACCAACTAGTTTTTAAATTTGAATTTAACACACTGATGTAAAGTGGAGGGAACCACTTGCATCACATTGATCCAAGGGCGACCCAAAAGTATATTGTATGATGCAGGGCAATGTACAATAAACATGATCGTATCTAGGGTTCTAGGACCAACTTGCAAGGGTATAGTAATGACTCCACATGTTTCTTGTGTATCGTCATTGAAGGCTTTTATAATCATATTAGTTCTTTTCATTTTGTCACTTCTAAACCCAAATTGTTGGTAGAAGTCAAAAGTGTAGATGTTTAAATATGAACCATTATCAATCAAGACTCGTTTAACGACTACATCTCCAATTAGGGTAGTAATATATAAGGGGTTATCCTTATGTAAACTATGTTGTGGGATATCTTTATCTCGAAAGTCAATACAATCGACTTCTCGAGTGATGATAGTATTGGACATGGCTTTAGGTTGAATATTTTGTGGTACCATCATTTGGCTTAATGTAAGCATTAATTCATCCCTATGGGTAGGAGAAGATCTTAACAGGTCCAAAAGGGAAATTCTAGTTGTAGTATTGGATAATTGTTCATTAATATTGTAAGAAGGTTTTGGTTGAACATTAGATGCATAATTCCATTTATTGGGATTTTTCAAAACAAATGGGGCTGATCCATCGTTTTGAGTTTGATCCTGTTGAGAGGTTTGAGCCTATTGTCTGGTAACGGCTCCAATGGTTCCTACAATATTATTTTGTGGATGATGAATAGGTCTTGGTCTAGCGTTTATGTCTTTTTCATTAGAAACTATTTGGTGAGAAGATGGTCTAGTAGTGACTCTTCGCAGAAATGGTTCTTCTAGAACCATATAACTTGTGATAGGTTGAATAGGATCTGATTCATCTTCATAACTATTCGATTGATTTGAGGTGATTTCCATGTCACTTTTAGTTTCATATTCGGTGTCACTAAGATCAAGTATCCGAATATTATGTAGAGGTCTGATCGTAACTATAAAAAGTTGTGTCAAATATTTGAGGATCATGAATAGGTAATTGTCCACTAATAGTCCCTACATAGTGGGTAGGAGGAGGAACATTGTGATGCTCAATTTGATTGGCCACCTCTTTACCGTGTTTTGGTAAAGGATGTTGAAATATGTCCAATGATTGATTGGCATTTTGATTCTGATTTTGGGGAATTTTCTTTTGAGTGTTATTAGAAGCATTTTTTTTAGGTTGGAAGGCTTGCACCTCCATCTCATGGTTATCAATCAAATCTTGTATTTTATGTTTTAATATTTTACAAGAGTTGGTAGCATGTCTAGGTCCTCTATGAAAATCACAATGTAAATCAGCTTTGTATTCGGGTATGGTTGGATCAGGTTCCTGGATAGCTGGTAATTGGATCAAGCCTCGTGCTAGTAATTGTGGGAGAATGGTTGATAAAGGTTGATTTAACCTAGTAAATTCTCGGGGTGGTTTATAAGGAGGTTTCAATATAAAATTCTTTTTTGTTTTTGCAATATTAACATTAGCAATGTTTTTGCTATCAATGACTCCGTCACCCACAACTTGTTTATTTTTATATTAATTTCTGGATGTTTTCTCATCATCTTTCTTTTTGAGCTGACCTCTTCTAATGAGAGCATCTTCCACCCTTTGAGCTAAGTCTATAGCTTGATCGAAGGTGGTCAAGGTAGTAGTTGATAATTCATAGGATAGTTGTTCTTGTAAATTATTGATAAAAATATCCAACATCTCTCGATAATGTAACACAAAGTGTAATTTTCCTTCAACTGTCTCCATCGAGCCAAGAAGTTAGCAAAACACTCATATTTGTCTTGTTTTAGGTTGTACAAATATTTAATGGTTACATGCATTTCGATATAGGCACTGAATTGATGCACAAAAGACTCAGTGATCTCTTCAAATTTTCTCAAGGAATGAGTGGGTAGTTGATAATACCATTCCAATGCCATCCCCCTAAGCTTTTTGGGAACATTTTTAGTAATAGCAAATCATCATGTGATATGTCATGACATGCTATCCTAAACATACGAAGATGCTCTATGGGATCTTCGGTTCCTTTATATATAGGTAGGACAGGCATAGGAAAGTGTTTGGGATATGGTTGTGCTACAACTATAGGATCTAGAGGTTGACTACACATCTCTCGATAATTATATGAGGGACGGTAGGGATCTATCTGGTCCATGCAAGAGACTAATTGTTTCACCATGGCTTCCAAATTACTAGTTTGTCCACCATATTGGTTTGATGGTACATGAGTATAGGTTTTGCGACCGTAGGAAGGCGGGACATAAGGATTAGATGCTATATTGTTGTTATGCAAATGGTTGGTAGGAAGAGTATTATGAAGAAGATTTGCTGTAGCATTATGTTGTATCCCAGATTGTTGGAAATTTGTATTTGGTTTTGTTTTAGGCTTTTGTTGATTTGAGGTATATTGATCAATAGCTTGGCAAAATAGAGTAGTGAATGAAGGTTTCTTTTGTGTGGGGATAACCCTTGGCTTGGTAACAGGCACTCTAGGTGGTTGGGTAGCCTGTTGTTGTTGCACGTTTTGGATTATAGTAGCCATATCCAAATTGGATGGTCTAGCTTGATCACTCTCTTGATCAACAAAGGACAAAGGATTAGTGCGTGTGTGATATATGTCTTCTAGGGTTGCTTGAGTATCACTAATTTGATCTTTATCCATATGAATTGCTCTATTAAGGGTGCCAATATTATTATTGAGAAATTTCCAAAAATGGTCCATGTTCTCAAAAGTAATGACTCCTTCGGAGTTATTTTAGGAGATGAGGATCCTTCCTCTCTATCATTTTCTTTTTGTTCATTTGCGTCCATATATTCTTCTTCTTGTTGGTTTAAGGTTACTTCTTCTTGAATTGGGTCTTCAAGAAGGGCATCAGGTTTATTGGTTTTTCCTAACCAATCCTCTTCTACTTCAATTTGTTTTCCATTCCTGAGTCTAGTCATTGTGTCTAAATTTAGGTTTTAGCAAATATATATTAATATATTTGAAACAGATCTTGGGAGGTATATATTTTAATTATATACCTACTATAATACTTAAAAGAAAATGTTTTAATTTTTTTTTTGTTATGATTTTTTTTTGTTTTTGTTTTTGTGTTTTTGTTTTTTGCTTATAAAGACAATAAACAACACACTCAATACAAGAAATAACAATAATAAAATAATAACTTAGGTTTCTATAAATGGTTTATAGATATCATTGATAGGATCAAGTTCATCAGGAGTCATAAAGTGCTCCTCTTCAAATTGGAAATTGTTTTTCAAGAAGTCAACAAAGTGTGCTATGGTGATATTATCTGTTTCAGATTCTATTTTGTAAAAATAAATCTCATGGCAATACTCTTGATATAACACAACTCTGGGAACTCTATTCCATATTTGTCTATCTATAAGAATGACCTCTTGGTCCTCTACACGAGATAAAAATTTATGTACTATGGCTACATTCTCAAGGTATTCGTCAAAGGTATACAACTCAGAAGACACAAGGGCTCTTTTATCTGCTAACCACCTATGGCAATCTCTCTGAAGTTCATGATACAAAATCACTTGATCGGGATCTAGGATTCTATCTAGGACAAACCTCTTGATTTGCCTAAGTTCGGTTGCTCTAGATGAAATGAAATCTAATCTACTATCAAGTTCATTCCACAAAGGTTGAACCCTATTTTTTTGAGGTACTCTAAGCACATAAGTAATCTCTATAGCTGCTAATTGATTTTCAACATTAATGGTGACAGCTCATATTTTATTATAGTCTACCATATAAATATGACATGCAAATTTTCTTAAGTCTAAATGCATTTATGTTTTGATTTTTATTATTATCTTTTTTTTTATTTTTAGAATTTTTTTTTTCAAAATGTTTTTGTTTCACGTCGGGTTCACCAAAATGTATCGCTCCAAATTTTTCACACCCTTACCTTCAGGCTATAGGATCCTCACCCAGAAGGGGGATGTGAAAAGGATGGGACAATACCTCAGATTGAGAGGCCCTTTGAAGGTCCCTCCTCTCGAGGGAAGTGTATAAGGGTGAATTTTGGATGGTGTGTTCACCTGGAAAATTTTGAATGACATTTTCCATGCCTAGGTTGAGAGTGTGTTTGATGTGTTCATTTTTATGCTTGGTCATTCAACTCCTAGGTTTGGCCGATATGAATCTAAACTATTCTATATACCAATGCTGATTTAAATGAATACAAAAAACAAAAATGGATGCAAATAATAGAGAATATGCTAACCAGAAGGTATCATACTTGATCCTGGATGTTTGATGGAGATTCTAAGTCTTGTAGTAGTTTAGATCATCTCAGTTTGTACGTTATCATATGATATTTCTTGGGATCATCCCAAATCACAAAAGGTCATCTGAAATCTTACAAAATCATCTAAAATTTGATGAATTCATCAGAAACCTACAATCACAAAAAAAAACACAAAATACCAAATATGCAAATGCAGAAGCAAGGGGTAATGGTAGAAATAACAAAAAACATGCCTAAATAATAGATTCTAATGATAAATAAGGAAATGCAGTAGATTTAATGATTTATTTTAACTTTATCATGCAATTATGTTAAATGAGGTGAACTCCAAGATGCATAAAACATAATAACTTAAAACAGTGCAGAGATATGATATGAGAAATGCAGGAAAAGCTAAGAAAATACAAACTCTAAACTCGGGATGCCCTCAATCTGGACTATAGTCAGGATCGCCTTCAATCGTACGAGATTGTCTGAGATCATCTAAGATCGTCTGTGACGATCTAAGCTAGCTTCGACTGAAACACAGTAGAGTTCCTGCAATAAAAAATGCAAAAATACCAAATGCAAGCAATAATGCGAGGGAATAAGGAGCTAACTCTGCAATGAAATCTTGTCAACAAAGGGTTTAGGGGTTCAGGGAGAATCAACCAGGGGGAATCAGGGAGATACCGGGGGATAAACTAGAAAAATCCTAGTTTATATAGGATTAGAAAGAGGTTTTGGAGGTTGGGGATCATCCCAATATGGGAGATCTCCAACAGGGAAATCTCCAACTACGCAGACATGCTTCTACCTGAGTTGGAGAGGTTGCTGAAATAGAAGCTAATTATGAAAATTTGGTTTTGGGACGAAATCGTCTAGACATTCTGTTCTAGATGAATTCGTCATATCGGGGATGATTTCGTCTAATCTGCAACGATATCGTCCAACGGTCAAAACAAATCCTAAAAATGGCACAAAAAATGGGGAAAACGGGTAAAAGGTGGTTTAATGGGAAGTTTGGGGTTGAAATTCAAATTTTAATATTTTATCTGTTTACTAAGGTTTTAACCATGCCAATTTTAGGGTGCTACAGATAGTATTTTGATATGTAAGGGCTATACTAATTGAACCTTATCTACAAAAGCAAAGAAAGCTTTCTACCAACTCTTGATAATACCACTAGGTATGGTTGAGTGACCAAAAAACCCTAGTATATATCCATAGCAACATTATAGGTTGTGTTGAAAAACACAATTACTCACATGAATGATGGATCATGATAAATGCAGATATGCATGATTTAAACACAAAAATGGTGTCATTTGTAAGAATGAAAAACATAATCCCTCCTACTATGGAATGCAACGGATGATGAATGCCTATATGCAATGCAATAATGCAACGAATGCATGTGTGAATGCAAAAAAATGACAATGCAAAATTTGAATGCAAAATATTTTTGGATTTTATGCTTTACCCATTTTTTGGATTTTATTTATTTTATTATTTTTACGAGTTTTGAGCCTCATATCTAACCAAACGGTGAGTACATGCCTTTAGAGCCTTTAGATTGACCAAGAATTTTTTTTGCAAAATCCTTAGAGCTTTTTAGGATGATCGAGCGGTTTTAAGCAAACCCTTGGAGCTTTTGGGGTTTGACCAAAGGATTTATGAGCACCTTTGGGACTTTTTGGGATGACCAAGCGATCTTTTAAGAATCCTTGGAGCTTTTGGGTTGACCAAGCAATTTTTTAGAAACTCTTGGTGCATTTTGATTGACCAAACTACTCACAGATGAGCTTGGATCCTTTTAGGATGCACGAGTGATTATAAGAAAACCCTCAAGGCCTTTGATTGACATGACCAAGTGGTTTCAGGAACCCTTGGAGCCTTTTACTAACACAACCAAGTGGTTATAGAGACCCTTGGAGCCTTTTGGGAAGGGCATGATGCCCTATATACCCCTAGTGTGTGTGCCATTCGATTACGGTGAGGGAGGTGCAATACCTCTAAATTCCTCTTTTTTCCTTATCAAATGTGGCATGGATGGTGGGAAAGGTATGCTACTGTGAAGACCCCCAACATGCATGTTATTTACTAAAAATTAATCAGTTTGTTTAGGAGGAGTGATAGAAATAAACTCCCCTAGGTGAGGAACAGATCTCGCTAGTGTACCTATGCTTTGGCATGGGTGAATGAGAGAACCATCCTCATGGATCTCGTCCCATTCTATTAGGTCTAGGATGACCCTCTTAAATGACTAGCAACTCCGAATTTCATGTCCATGTGATTGATGATACACACAAAAGGAACCCCTATTAGGTGACCCAGTATCGAATTCCCTATGCTTGACTTAGGGTAATATGAATGCTTGTGCCTTGTGTAACTTTTGGAATAAATTTAGAGTAGTCATCTGAAATGACACTACTCATTGCACTGGCCTATTGGGCCTACAAGGCGACTGATGATTCCAAGGTTGCTCTTGAGGAGGTGTGACCTCCACTTCAGCATGTTTGGGCACTCTAAGAGAACCATCTACATGATAAACCCCCTTATCTATTAAAATTTTCACCACACTCTTAAACTCATGATAATATTGAATACCATGACCCTCTATTCGGTGATAGAGACAATAGTGATGCTCCCTGTAACCCATATATTTAACTCTACTTGGGTTTAAAGGGATGATTTTAGGTAAGGTGATGACCTTAGCCTCTTGCGGCTTCTGAAAGATGTCAGACATAGAATATTTTAACAGAGTCCCACTATTATGTGACTATTTTGGGCTCTTGTCCTGCATTGGTTTGCTTTGAGAATCCAATGGTTGGGTTGGCCGCATGGACATTTGCTTTCACTAAGGATTTTCCTGTACTTACATAGGAAACGATTTAGCCTCAGACAAGGGTTGCTTTTGTAATTCTAGGTTTTCACGCTAATTCTTGATAAGATGCAATGCATTATCTTTCTCATCCATTCAATGCTCCATCTACTCTAGATGGCTTAATATGGATCACAAGACTATCAAAGAATCCATATGTATTTCCAGTGATTGATTCAAAATACCTTTGTCATTTGAAGGAAATAGAAAAGTGGATGCTATGGATCCATTAGGTAATTGCAAATAACCTATTTCCTTCACTTGAGTTGATGTGGATACTTCTTGATGACACACTTTGTTAGTGTTATCCACATGCTCATGCATATTACTCAGTTAAAGCTCTTTTTTCACTTCATTGTGTTGAACTATGTCAGTTGTGGTACCCCCAATCTAATGTGAGGAACCTAATTTTTTTTGCTCTCAAGATGGTGTCATGAGAAATGAGTCAAGAGTGACCAATTTAAAAAGTTCTAGCCCTGGTAATGTGAAAACACCAATGTATTACCCCATCTTTGGCTCTATGTGATTAGGAATCACTTGATCATCTGGCCTAATGTCAACCATTACCACAAACTTGTGAGAAGACTCTGTAACTTCATGCATCGTAGGTAATTTGTCAACATACTGAGGTTGTTCTATTTTAGTTGTGACAACTCAATCTTCCTCATGCTCATACGATGTCTTCAGGATAGGATCCATAGGTGGAGACTCGATGAAAAGTTGACCTAGATCCTCAGTGGACTCTATTGTGGGCAACATCGTAATGTTGGCCTCTATAAGCTCTTCATATTCACCATCATCCTCATGCAAACCATCTGATGACATGATGGATGAAGAGGTTGTGATACAATCAGGTGCATCCATGACCATGCTAGGTTCTTCATCCTTGATGGGAGTGTGAAGGTCCTCTAATGATACCTCTAAAGTGGCTGTGAGCAAATTCATAAGGGCATTCATAAATCCTTCCCTACCAAGTAGTGTTGAGAGTGCAGGGGTCGTAGATGACTCCAGTGATGCCAATGGTAAGGATGGTAACTCCACCACCATCTGTGAGACTGCATCCACACTTTGGATAGACTCATCTAATTTAACTTACAGATGCATAGGTGATTCATTAGGTTCCTGTAGATGATCCTCAGGATTATAATACTTGAAGGGATCTGGGTCTATCTCAACTACATGAACTTCACCTCCATGGGTGTAATTAATACACTGATGCACTATTGATGACATGCACTTCATGGCTCTTATCCACGGTCTTCCAAGAAACAAATTATATTGTATTGATCCATGTAGGAATAATATTTTTTCCCACCTTTATGGGGATGACTATTGTTCCTACTATTGGGGATTCCATATTGTTAAAGGCTTGCAATATGAAATTTGTTTCCTTGATGTGGGACGATGGAATTTTGAGATGTTTGAATGCTGAGGTGGTGATGATATTAATCAATGATCCTGTGTCTACAAATACTCGCTTATACACAATCTATTGTATCCTCACTATGATATGTAATGGAGGATCAGACTCCTTGACAAAGACAAGTTTGACTTCCTATTTATGGAAAGTGATCATAGATTCCTTATATGGTGGAATAGACTGTATATGCCCCAAGGATTGTGATGATTTTTGAGCGTTGACACTGCTCACCTATCAAAATTTACTACTCTTGACTTCACACTTATGCATGGGATCCCTAGATGTCTCTTTTTGTTGCTCTTCGATAACCCTAGGCATGTCTATCCATCTAGAATAATGGCTATCTACTTGCTTAAGTGGCAACTCTTGATGATGCACTGGGTGCATCACATTGACTTGTTGCCTAAGCACTCTAGGCATGAGATTATTTTTGGGAGTTACCTCACATGATTATTCTTTAGGTGCTTTTTGTTGGTAAATTTGCTCCTCACACCGCTAGAGTTCATCCCACATTTGTTGATGCACTCTCTTTCTCTCTATGGACTCATGCTCTAGGCGCTTACACTGACGGTGCCCCTCCTCCAATTGATCTTAGAGTAGTTGCCTCTCATGGGCCGCATGAGACTCAGATTCCCTATAGGACTAACTCATGGAGTACAATCCACAACTCTCTATCTCACCAGGTGGAGACCTAATGACTTGGGTTCTCACTATGTGTGAAAAACCCCATGATATGGATGGGTGAACCCGTTGTGTGATGAAGGGAGCTCACGATGACTATCAGAATGTCATGCTAGGAGGATTAGATCCTCAGGTGCATGACGTGTACAATGCCTAACAAGGATGTGTACGAGGTTTGAAAGATCCTTAGGAGAACATCGATAGCATTCAAAACCTTTTCGTGAACTCTCTAACTCATTAGCCCGTGATTGAGCTCTATCATGCCTAGTCGTCATGATGAATCGACTAAACAAGACTCAAGAATATTCCTCTCTTACTAAAAATTGTGGCCTCAAGGAGGGCCTTATATTGATTAATTAAGTAATAAAGAAGCATACAAAGTAAACAATGTTATTATCTCCTTTACATTTTAAAAGTTGAGCCCTAAAATGTTTGATGTGTTTCAATGATTTGTTTTATCAGTGTAGAAACTCTTATCGTATTTTGCAAAACTGATTGGATTTTATTCTTAGTTTAATGGATTTCACCTGTACGCTTGTAGCTCGAAAACTTGGCTATGAACTCCAAGTCGTGTAATCCAACCTATAATGTGTGGTAATGAAGCCCACACACGATCAAGGAGCATAGGTCCTCCCAGATCCTCACCCATTTTCCCCCAATCAGCATTATACCCTTCAAAGAGAATACATGCAAATTTTCCAAGGTACGAAAGGTTCTCAAATTTGGTATTGGTTTACAGGATTTGGGCCAACGGATGGAAGTTACGCCTACCATCATTAAATCATACTAGTGGTTGGATGTCAATCCCAACTAACTAGCATTTAAGTTCCAAGTGGTGTGTGTGGTTCCTTTTAATTTACATGAAAGAGAAATGCATAATATATCATTCAAATGATTCTTCTCTATATGTAATGCAAGAAAAAAAGAACGTTTCATATTAAAAGAGTATGCATGATTAATTTCATATGATATTTAGACAATGCATACTAACTATGAAATGGACACTAATCGAGCCTTAAGAAAGCAAATAAAATACAAAAGACAACCTAGCACGTTGGAGACTAGGATGAACTACACTCAGAGGTCTGTTGTTCCTAGCAGTGCCTAGTAAAAACCTAAAAATGAAAGACCTAAAGACTTATGCACATATTTCCAATTATGGTTTCTTTCCTAATTAGTCAAATTCATTTTGATTTTTGGAATTTAGTAGACAGTGAAAATAGATATAGAGAGTGATAGTGGGACCTACCTCAAGTCCTCATCTAAATAAGCTTTATCCCTCTACTATTTGCTGTGTGTGTTGAAAATCGCAGGTCTGGTCTACGGTTCTTACTGTGGCCCACGGGTTGAACCTACAGTTCAATTTTTGGTCCACAGTTGATAGCTGTGGTTTGTACCTGCAAGTCACAAAAACCAAGAACACATAGTCAGATGCTATTTTTGTGGAGTTCCACCATGATCGCCTTCTGATATAACCAAAAAGCATGCACCCTATTAGCATATCCTAATACTATAGTTAGCATATCTTTTTTTTTATTTCATTATTTATATTTAGGTTGGTTTAGGGCATATTGTTATTTTTCATAAAAACCCTATTTTGGCCTCGGGTGGTTCCACAACCTTCGGGCCTATTTGGAGATGCAATGTAATATTTATACTTCGCATTATTAATCAAATGTGTAGTTCGTGTAACATGGTATCAGAGCCTTGGAGGAGGCTCATTTTTTTCGAGGGAATTTATTTTTTTATTTTCTCGAGCAGGCTGGGAGCAGACAGACCTGGGGCATGAATCCCTAGGTGACCCGGGGCATGAATCCCGAGGTGACTCTAAACTAGACTGGACATGATTTTATGTGGACCTACGACAACCTGAATCGACTACCGGGCGGACTCGGCCTCTTTGGTTAGTCGACCCGACTGAACAAAGGGATGCTAGACGCAACGAACGCTCAAGAAGCTAGCAATGAGGTATCAAGAGAGGCGAGCACCAAATCACTCCCCAATGTGGTAGCCTAAGCCCCACGCGGGAGAAGCCCCGCCGCCCTTTCGGGTAGAGTCTCCCCGAAGGGAGACACCCTCTTTAGTGAGGGATAAGAGTTATAAACCGCCCGCAGGGAGGTCACCCCACGCATGTGGGATAAAGACATTATTATTTTTTTTAAAACATTGTGAAGAGATGCGATCACAGACCGATCGCAACAGCACAATTTTTTGCAAAATGATGGCCCAACCCGTATCGTAAGGTTGTAAGAGACGTTGATCACATATTTTGGATGTAGAGATCTATGAAATTTTTGATCTCTGGTGAGGTTGACGCCTACTGATGTCGCCAACTGGTGCTATCGTCACCTGGTGCTACCGTTGCGAGGAGCTATTGCCGCCTTGAGTAGCTGACGACTGGAGGAGCCACGGCCATTTCCAAGGCAAGGCTAGCAGAGCCGCCTCAAATTGGCGGGCTCCCCTGATCCAAGTGGATCAGCCCGCTAGCTCACGTGGAAGTGAGCTATGCGGTAGGGCTTCGGGAGCCCTGAGGTCATGGGTTCCAACCCCGCCGACCCTCCCCACCAAAGCTAAGGTGAAATTTTTTTATTTTTTTTCAAGGTTTTTTTTAATATTTTTTTATTAAAGTTAAAATTAAATAATTTTTATATTATTTTTTATAGTTGAATCTTATTATTTTTTTTTTCAAAAAAAAAAAATAATAATAATTTTTAACTATATGAAGTAATTTTTTTTTAACTTTAGTTATAAAAAATGTTTTAAAAAAACTGCTTAAAAATGGAGAATTTTTCTTAAGGGGGGCATATTTTTTTTCCAAAACAAAGGGGGGAATCGAGAGTATTTTTTTGAGAAAAAGACAAATTGGCTTATTGTAAAGGTGCATTTTTTGTCTGCGCCCGACACCTAGAGGTTTATTTCTGTGGGCACTTTTATGTTGTATGTTGCATGCTTCATTTTTTTTGCACTACTTCATTAAAAGTTAAAAATCAAATTCACTCCCTAAGTCCCCAAAATAAATAAACCCATCTGTGCAATTTATTGCACTACAACGTTCGGTATTTGTGATACCTCTGGCCCACACTTATAGGTAATGCTGTCGTGATTGGGCTACTGTATCCGTCGCCTAATATAGCTACTAAAACGATGTCTGAGCTTGTTCTCTATAAATCGTTGGGGAGGAATAAGTACGCCATTTTTGCATTTTTTACTCCATCCATTACCCTAATCGATCTTGTGTTTAGGCATAAATCTTGACAAAAGTTTTGACATCCAAAGTGTTTAGGGGAAGTTACGCCCCATGCATGAGGATTGAAGAATTTCTATGGTAGGTGCCATCAATGATATGATTCCCTTTCAGTACTGCTTATGTACCATGTATCGTATAATATTTAAAATTACCTATAGTCTCCCTCACGTAAGGGCGGGTAATTTTTCTAATTTTTCAAAATACCTATAGTCTCCCTCATGTTAGGGTGGGTATTTTGTATGGTATAATGGCCTGACATTAAAGTATAATGAAAGGGGGACCAATTGGTGTTATAAGGAACCTTCACAATGTCTACAAAATTAATGACTGATTCTCATCAGTTGTTGAAAGGTCCAAACTACACACCATGGAAAAACAAGATGAAGGCAATCCTAATCATGAATGATTTATGGGATGTTGTATTTGGAGCAACAACAAGACCTTCATCTACTACTGGAGCTACAACTCCAACTACTGATCAAAAAGACTTTGACAAGAAAGACAACAAAGCCAAAGTGCTCATCTTGCTTGTTGTTTCTGATGAAGTTCAACCCCATATTGCTGACTATGAACATAGTAAAGAGGCATGGGATGCCCTTAATACTATATATGAGGGAAATAATGATTCCACTATCCTATTACTTCAACCTCAATTACACAGTCTAAGCATGAAGCAGGGGGAGACAGTTGAACTCTTTCTTTGTAGAGTGTCTAAATTGAAAGCAAAATTGAATTCTTTGGGAGAACCTGTTGATGACAAGCTCCTTAATTCAATTGTATTGATAGATTTACCTGATTCTTATAGGGTATTGATCACTTCCCTTTAGGTTTCACAATGAAAAGTTACCTTTGTAGAGTTGTTCAACATGCTTCAAGAAGATGAGGCACGCCAACTACAATGATATGATTCTTCTAACACTGCCCTATACACCAACAGGAAGGGGACAAATAAGAAGAAGGGTAATTTTTATAAGGGAGGTAGTTCTCAAAAGGATTCCAAAGGGAAACAACCTCAACAACCAAAAATATATTGCAAGATCTATGACAAAGAGGGTCATGATACAAAAATATGTTGGCATAATAATAAACAACCTAAATAGAAATGCCAAAATAAACCACACAACAAGAACAAGCAACCCAAGGTGAATGTTGTTGTTGAAGAATCTGACTCGGATTTTGAGTGGGCACACAAGGTGCTCATGACTACCATAGCCTCCAAACATATGGATCTTATATGGTATGTCGATTTTGGTTCTAGTAAGCACATGACTGGTGACAAATCATGGTTTGAGTCCTTTGAGGCCAAAGAGGGCAAACTTGTCACTATTGTTGATGATAAAACCTACAAGGTTTAGGGAGAAGGTACTATTTTAGTGACTCTTTCTGATGGCAAGTGTCAGATTGAAAAAGTCCTCTATGTTCCAGGATTGGCAAACAATTTGTTTTCAGTCACCCAAATTTTGGACAAAGATATGGTTATGAACTTTAGTGTTGAGGCAGGCAAGAAGTGTTGTTCTATTACCAGGAGGGGTAAGAACATTGCAACCACTTCATATAAGAATGGATTATTTGCCTTAGATGCTATCTCTACTCCACATGTATCCATGACAGTCTCTTCTAAGGAGGCAACTTCCCTATGGCACAAAAGATATGGGCATCTTAGTTCTAGTTACTTACTTGAGCTAAGTAAGTATGAGATGGTAAAGGGTCTTCCTTCCCTTTCTACCACATTACCAGTGTGCTCTAATTGCTTGGCAAAAAATTAGCATAGAGTACCTTTTGATAAAATCTCTACAAGAGCAAAGAAACCTTTGGAGTTGATTCACACCGATCTGTGTGGTCCTTTCACACCCATCAGTTGTGGGGGAAAGAGGTATTTTCAGTTATTTGTAGATGATTACTCACAAAAAATGTGGGTGTTCTTTCTTACTCTAAAATTTGAGGCATTTGGTTTCTTTTAGTAATTCAAGACATCTATTGAGAAGGAGTCAGGGGATTCTATAAAGACTCTCCGCTCAGATCTAGGGGGGAGTTTACCTCTAAAGAATTTTTTGCATTCTTGGCTGCACATGGGATCACAAGATAGTTAACTACTGCTTATAATACTCAGAAAAATGGAGTTGCTGAAAGGAGGAACCGTTCCATCATGGAAATTGTTTGTTGCATGCTCACAGGAGCTAGTCTTGGGAAACAATATTGGGTAGAAGCTATCACCACAATAGTATATCTGTTGAATAGGGCACCCACAAAGGCCCTACAAGGAATGACTCCACAGGAAGCATGGAGTGGTAGGAAACCCTCCATTTCTCATCTACGTATTTTTGGATGTAAAGCTTTCATGCACATACCAAAAGAGAAAAGGAAGAAGTTAGATGAGAAGACATTGAAGTGTATTCTTCTTGGCTATGATGAGCACTCTAAGGGTTATCATTTGATTGATCCCTTGACCAAGAAGATTCATGTCAATAGAGATGTTTTTTTTGATGAGGCTTTCACATCACAAATCACATCAAATGTATACCTAGATCTTGTGGAATCTAAAGTTGAGAAGTCTCCTTCATCATCAAATATTGGAGGTTCTTCTCCATATTCTTCAACACCACAAAATAAGAATCCAAAATGGTATACAAGTAAAATCAGAGACTCCAAGCTATCTACTCCACCTGATTTGACTTTGGATAGGCCTCGTACTCGCAACATGGCTCGGCAAGAGAAAGCAGCAGTAGAGACTACTGGGGTTGATGATCTTTGTCAATATTTTGAGGAACTTTTTGTTGATCCAGAGAGACCAACAGAGGATATGGATATAGATGAGGATAGGGTGTTTATGTCTTCAATGAATGAACATGAACCTATTTTGGTGCAAGATGCCCTTAGTGAGCCACAATGGAAGGCTACTATGGATGCTGAGTATCAATCTCTAATGAAAAACAAAACTTGGAAGCTTGTCAATCTACCATACAAAAAGAAGCCCATAGGCTGCAAATGGGTGTACAAAGTCAAGTACAAGGCATATGGGACAATAGATAAGCATAAGGCCCATCTTGTTGCAAAGGGCTATGCTCAAAAGGAAGGCATTGACTATGAGGAAACTTTTGTACCTACTACTCGGATGACCACCATTCGAGTTCTTTGTGCTATGGAAGCACAGTATGGGTGGAAAGTTCACCAAATGGATGTCAAGAGTGCTTTTATGAATGGTGATCTCCAAGAGGAAGTCTACATGACTCAACTTGAGGGATTTGAAGTGGAAGGCCAAGAGCAGAAAGTTTGCAAGTTGGTCAAATCCTTGTATGGTTTGAAACAAGCTCCTTGAGCTTGGTATATAAAAATGGATAATCACCTCCTACAACATGGTTTTAAGAGATTTCCATCAGATGCAAACCTCTATTTTAAGAAATAAGGTTATGAGATAGTGTTGCTTGTACTCTATGTTGATGATCTGCTTATTACAGGGAGTTCAGAATCTATGATCTCTACTATTAAAAGTGACTTGTGTAAATATTTTGAAATGATAGATCTTGGAATTATCCATTATTTTCTTGGTCTGGAAGTAAGCTAGAAAGAGCACTACATCAAGGTGTCTCAAAAAAAATATACCAAGACATTTTTAGAAAAATATCACATGACTGATTGCAAGCCAATGGCAACTCTGATGGAATCAGGGCTTCAATTATCATGGTATGATGATTCACCTTAGGTAGATGGTACTCTTTATCGACAGTTTATTGGGAGTCTCATATATCTGACAAACACTAGGCCAGATATCATGTTTGTTGTTAACTATCTTTTGAGGTTCATGCAGGAACCTAAGACTACTCATTGGAAAGCAACAAAATGTGTTCTTCACTATGTCTGTGGTACTATGGAATATGGCCTAGAATACAAGAGGAATGGTAAATTCTTCTTGCAAGGATACACAGACTTCGACTATGCTGGGTCGTTTGATGATCAAAAGTCAAATTTAGGATATATTTTTCATCTTGGATCCGGTCTTGTCTCTTGGCACAACAAGAAGCAACAGGTGGTTGCTATCTCATCTGTAGAGGCAGAGTATCACACCGCACATGAAGCTGTGTGTGAAGTGATATGGTTGCATTGCATTTTGACAAGTATGGGTCTTCCATCAAAATCTCCAATTCACTTGTTTTGCGACAACCAAGGTGTTATGAATCTAGTCAAGAATCCAGTGCATCATGAAAGAACCAAGCATATTGACACACAATGTCACTTCATTCGAGATGAAGTTCCAAGGCACATAATTCAGCTTTAGTACATTCCCACAAATGCTCAAGTTGTAGATATTTTCACTAAGGCACTTGCACGTGTCAAATTTGAATTGTTTCGTAGCTCTCTTTGTATTGCCAAATGATGTAATCAGGGGGGATGTTAGTCTAGCTAGTAGTTCTTCAATTACATAAATAATGTAATAAGGGGGGATGTTAGCGTATCCTAATACTATAGTTAGCATATCCTTTTTATTATTTCATTATTTATATTTAGGTTGGTTTAGGGCGTATTGTTATTTTTCATAACAAACCCTATTTTGGCCTCGGGTGGTTCCACAACCTTCGGGCCTATTTGGAGATGCAATGTAATATTTATACTTTGCATTATTAATCAAATGTGTAGTTTGTGTAACACACCCATCTACTGTATTATATCATATTCATTCATTCAAGCATAAAATAATGACAAGATTGCATATATTCAACAAAATAAGTGTTTCTTGTATTAATATTTGCAAATAATCCCCAATTACAATCATGCCCCTCTTAGGGTCACTCAAATGATGATACAATTAATACAATGCCAAAGCCCTCAATAGGGTAGGTGCACTAATGTTTCTTTTCAACTAGTCACAAACTGCTCTAGGGTGGAGTTGCCCTCTTCTTCGCATTGGGGAAGGAAATTTATGGTTGAATCGCCTTCGAATATGTTCCCTGTGATCAAGAAACAACATAAAAGTGTTAAAAATATAGGCAGCCTCTCATGATGAGGCCATTTTGGGAAAAATGCATAAAGATACCATTAAGAATGTATAATCAAGAAGCGTGAAAAACATTTCTAAACTATGTTGATTGAATCAATATTTATGTAATTGCATAAAGAAAGATAACAACTAAGTAATGAATGGACCAATTACGTGAAATATAGCATAAAAGCACATAAAGAATCCATTAAAGCCTACTTAATGCAAATGCAATGAAACTATTCTAAACATAATTTTATCGGTCAAAAATCTTCTAAACTACATCTAAACCATATAAAAGACTAATCTAAACTATTTAGCTAGACAAAAATAGAAACAGTAAGGTGGTGATACCTCTGCTACAAACCATTGCTCTGGTGAGTAGTCTGCACTGTAAACTGTAGTTTTAAGCTACGGTTAGCAATATAATAGGTTTACCCTCAATTTTAAGGGTAGTGGGCTTGACATCCTTGTCCAATTGATGTTCAAGGGTCACCTTCAGTGTACTTTTGGTAGGTTTGATAGTTGATTCACTATGATGGGCCTTTTTTTGCTCGAATTTGTGTTTTTTGGTTCTTCTAGGCTCCTAGAACTTCCATGGAAAATTGATATTTAGGTGAATAGCAAAGTGGCATTCTCCAATGCATGAATTCAATATGCAATTTGATAGGGCTTTGCTGCTCGCTTGATCAATAAACTCTCTATATCCTCTCCCAATTTGGAGGGGGTATTTATAGGATGCCCTAGGATTGGGGGTGGATTCATGGAGAAGCCAAGATCAAGAAGTGGTGCTTAGGACAGTTGGAATGGAAGCCTCTAGAATATTTCATCCATTAACCACCTTCTTCTAGATCAAATGGCAATTGAAAATTATTTTGCTTGGATGAAGGCCAAATGAACTTCAGTTAAGACCGCAGGTTACAACTACGGTCTAGACTATAAACCGCAGGCCTCAGCCATGGTTCAGCCTATAAACCGTAGGTTTGGGCTATTTGTTTAGAATTATTAGGCCAAGGAGCCCAAAATGAGAGGTTAGAACCACTGATCTATTTTGTATTCTATCCAAGATCCTCCATATGGTCTTGTAGCATGTCCATATGAGTAGTCACCCTTGACATGATGCATTTTAGGTGTCTACATATAGGTAAAAAACCCTAATAAACTATTCAATCCATGTCATAACCACCTTGAATCCAGTAAAGGACCACTCATAAATCATCTAAGACCACTTAAGCCCTTCCTAGACTTAATTAGGACTCCACGGGACTATTAGTTCCCAAAAATTCTTAATTAAAATTAATTCTAATTCTAATTTTAAAGTGACTTCACTTAAAGTGCACTTTTTGGATAAAAAACATTAATTAGGTTCCTAAATCCTAATTAGTCCTAATTATTCCCTCCCATATGTGTGTGCACATAGTTGGTTAGGATATTTCTTAGGAAACCCTAACCTAACCCTAATCGAACCTTAGAGTTGACTAATCCTAGTTAATCCTAATCTCTCCTCACACATGTGTGAGGATGAGATATTTCGTTAGGGAATGTGGGGATGAAACCTCACAAATATTAACTTAATCACCATAGAACCTGACCTTAGGTTTTCATTCTCCCAACCACACCCCCTACACCTTAGGTTTATCTATAAATAGTGGACCTAATCTCTCATTCTATCTCTCTCTCTCTCTCTCTCCTTTTATCCAAAGTACAAAAACTCTATCAAAATGCTACCAGACATGCAAGAAAGTATGTCTGATCTATACCAGCACTATTATAGCACCTAAGGAGCCCATCTGTGTAGAGATCTCCAACAAAAACCACTTATAGCTAAATTCACCACCCGACTTGTGAATCCAACACCAATTCACCCCCTGACCTATGAATTGGGTCTACATGCCTTAAATCATCCCAAATTTTTTAGGTAAGCATCCTTTCATGTTTTTATGATGTTTCCCATAGTTTTTAATGTATTTTAGTATAGTTTTATTTCATATTTTTATCATCTTTCATCAATACGGGGCCTAACCAAGGCAATCCCCTAAACACTCTAACCCTATTTTTTAGGTCATAAAATAGGTATCAAAGCATCCACATCAACAATAGTGGTGGACCACATACGTAGGATGAAGAATACAAGCTTATACTAGAAGGTGGGTGAACAGTATAAGATCACTTTTTACTTTTCTTTTCAAATTAATATTATGTAGTGTATAGATAACAGTAATCAAAGAAATGCACAAAACACCATACACAATAGAGACACAAATTTTAACATGGTTCATCCCATGTGGGCTACCTCTATAGAGAAAATATTTATTCTAAATATTTCTCAAATAATATTTTGGGAATCCTTCCCAATTACAATGTTTATGGACCTTTGTCCAAAGGAGATTTTGATCCCCTAAATATTTTTTGTGTATCTCTATCCATAGGAGAACTCCTTCTCCTATGCTCTGGCTGGTGATCCTATAGAATACTACCTCTACTGAACTGACTGTGGATCTATATCCACTTGAAGACTCTTGTCCTCACTCAGAATACCTATCCTCAATTTCTTGGCTAATGGAAATCTATCCACTGGAGTCTTTGTCCTCTCTACTTTGTCATCTCCAAATCTCCGCTCAATAGGTTCACACAGAACCTTCTCAAATTTTCTCAACAGGTCCACTCGAAACCTAATAAAATATTCTCAATAGGTCCACTTAGAACCTGCTCAAATTTTCTCAATAGGTCCACTCAGAACCTGCTCAAATTTGCTCAACAGGTCCACTCAAAACCTGATCAAATATACTCAACATGTCCACTTAGAACCTACTAAAATATACTCAATAGGTCCACTCAGAACCTGCTCAAATATGCTCAACAAGCTCACTCAGAACTTGTCTAAATATGCTCAACAAGCTCACATAGAACTTGTCTAAATCTTCTCCACAAGCTCACTCAGAATTTGTCTAAATCCGCTCAACAATCTCACTAATAACTTGTCTAAATATGCTCAATAAGTCCTCTCTAGGACTTGCTCAAATCTGCATTGCAAGCTTCCAAAAAATCTCACACAAAATCAGTCTATAAGCCTTCTCAAAGACTTTCCTTAAATCAGATTAACAAGTCCACACAAAACTTGTTCAATCTCATAGAATCATAAAGAGAATTTTTAGAGACTCAATATGTTATATTATCAAATCTCAATTTCAAATCAAATCAATATCATAGAAGCATAAAGAGAATTTTTAGAGACTCGATATGTTCTATACTCAATTCTCAATATCAACTAAATCTCATAGAAGCATAAAGAGAATTTTTAGAGACTCAATATGTTCTATTCTCAAGGCTCAATCTCAACTCAATCAGAATATAGAATAGTTTGTTTCATGGAACTTGAACAACCACTTCATGCATCCACTTGACTAGGCTTAATCAACTCTACTCAACCAATCACCTCAAGGAACAACCCTTTCTCACAAACCCTAGTCCAAGCATGTATCAACCAACTCAAAATTTTTCCAATAATTCTCAACTCACAGAACAATGATACTCATATTTTTTTTTCTAACTCAATTTCAAGTTCTTTGCATCACCCATTGGATTCAACAACAATGCTAATAATACAAGATTTTAATCACAAATCTCAATTAAGAAAACCTTGAAGCATAAAATCAAAGTAATTCACTCAATCAATGGTCTAAACAACAATGATTATCAAACAAGGTTTAATCACAACTCACAATCTAGAAAAATTTGAAGCATTAACTCAACCACTTTTGAAAAGGAAACCCTAATCAATTCATTTTCACTCCAAACTTAATTTTCAATCAAGCCAATCACCTAACTCAACAAAGAAGAATTTTACCCATACCTTTTCTTTAAGAGTAGTTGTCTTTACAAATCTGCCACACTCACAATTACTTCTTTGAAAAACTCAATAAGGGTTAGAGGATAATTTTTAAATCACAAAAATAATATCACAATTACACCTTATCACTCCAACTTAAACAATAAGAAATATCCTCACAATAATCACAAACACAACTCACAAAGTCTTAAAATTTCAATATTCCACTATAACAAAATTTAACACTTGAAAATAAAACTAGAATTCTCCTTATACCTCCTAATAATATTTCTCAACTATCAACCTTTATTACAATGCAAAGACTTCAAACACCAAGTACCTTATACCTCCAACTTAGGCATTAATAAAAATAAAACATTAAAAATGTACCTTTGCCTTTAGAGAGTTTCAAACTCTCAACACAACCCTCACAATGTCTTTGCCCATGACGCAAACACCACACGAGCTTACAAGTTCGTAGGGAAGGAAGAAGCACCACGTTCTTCAAGACACCTTCCTAGCCTTGAAAAAATGTATGTACCTATGATTGGTGCCTTCAACACATCCACCAAAAGCTTCCATGGGATTCGAACACTAACCACCATGCACACCAAAATGTACACTTGCAGCCCACTTGCCACTAGGTCAAAGTGCCTTGTTGGTTTCCAAAAAATCAATGCGCTTACTTTTGTCTCTTTCACTGTCAAGTAAAACCACAAAATTCGCACAACACTATCATGAGCTCTGCATTAAATTCGATGCACTTCTCTTTCAAATCGAGCAAGGGTAATTCGAAACTTAAATTTGGCATGGTATTAATATGCATTCCCATTATATTAAAAATGTCGGTGCTTCCCTTGTCTTCTATGAATTCGACGGAAATAAGATTTGCCTTGTTTAAATCTGACATTTGGATTTATTTAAATTATTCTTTGGTCTTCAACCCTTAACCCAAACTTTGGGTTTAGTAAAATATATTTAGACTTTGTAAACCCACTTTTGCAATATAAAATATTGTAATGAAAATTACAAATATTTTATTTGGGTTTTCACTATGGCACTTCTAACCATTATAATATTTTGCCTTTGATAAAGTTCCTTTTAATATTTATTTATAAAATTTAAATTCATCCTAAATTTAAATAATTTATAAAATAAATATTATCACTCCTTTTTAACTTTTGTCTTTTGCACTGTTTCACTCAAACGTCTACCTTCTTGTTGAATATCAAATGACCATATTTGTCATCTTTATTTCTTGCTGAAATCTTTGGAATTAATGATGACTCCTTATGGTGGCATCAATGGTGACATCAATGACAAATTTGACTTAGGGACTCAAAATGTCCAACACATGAATCCCACATACATCGAGGGACCCAAGAGAAACTATTAGTCTATTTGATATTCATTATGAAAGGATTCCCTATGATCCTTATTGTAACCTATGAATTCCATTTCAAATGAATAAAGACATATTTTTTGGACATAAGAATTTACTTTGTACTTATATTTGAGCAAATAGCAACTATTGTACATTTCATTCTGGCACGCACAATGGGACCTTTTGCTATAAGGTCATGCATTTTGGCATTAAAAACATTGGGGCAACCTACCAATGTGCCATAACTTATATATTTCATGATTACATGCACAAAATCATGGAATATTATGTAGAAGACCTCATCATTAAATCTAAGAAATGCTTACAACACCTAAACGATCTTCGCCAGATCTTTGATCATTTATTAGAACACAATATCCACCTTAACCCAAATAAGTGTGTCTTTGGAGTTACATCAGGTAAAATATTAGTGTTCATTATCACCCAATATGGCATTGAGGTAGACCCTAACAAAGTAAAGGTCATCATTGAGATACCCCTGCCTACCACCTTAAACTAACTGTGCAACCTCCATGGCAAGATCACGTCCATTCATTGACTTGTAGCACAATTGCTAGAAAAGTGTAAACCATTCAAACATCTCCTATATAAGGGATTCAATTTCAAATGGAACAATAACTACCAATAGACCTTTGAAACTATCAAAACTTACCTCACTTCCCCACCAATTATGTCTCCCCTGCACCAACAGCTATCGCTAATTTTGTTCATCTCAGCCATAGAATTTGCACTAGGTACATTGCTAGCTCAAAAGAATGTGTTTAAAAAAGAGCAAGCCATATATTACATAAGTCATATGCTAGTCAGATACAAAGTTAGATATAGGTACATGGAAAAGCTATGCCTAGCTGTAGTCTTTGCTTACCCAGAAACTTTGCCATTATATGTTGTATCACATAACCTTTGTTATCGCCCGAGACAATCCCCTTTGGTACATGATAAAAAAAATCTATCACAATTTTTGAACAACAAAATAGATCATGTTGCTAACTAAATTTGACCTAGAGTTCATTTCCAAAAAATCCATTAAAGGGTAGGTCATCACAAACCAACTTGCAGAATCTCCCTTTCTTGATGATCAACCTCTCCTCATTCAACTTCTTGTCCATCTTCCATATAATAGAAGCTAAAGAGTATGTCAAGCCAGATATAATGCTTACCTAACCCTATATTTTGATGGCTCTCGATGCAGTAATGATGGAGGTGTAGGTATTGTTTTCTTCACACCTGAATTGGAACCATTCCCTTATCATTTAAATTGGACTTCCCCTATACCAACAATAATGTAGAATATGAAGCCTTGATTCTAGTATTAAAATATGCCCACACTATACATATCAAGCACCTCCACATCATAGGTAATTCCATTTTTATAGTGAACCGAGTGAAAGAGATCTGGCAATACCATTGCCCAGTTCTACAATACAAACAGATCACACAATAGCTTCTTACACAATTTGAGTGGTATGATATTGAAGTTGCTCCGTGATCATAAAACCATTTTATGGATACAATGGTCTCCTTAGGATCATTAATACCACAAAACCCATCATTAGATACTATTTATGTATCCATTCACACACTTATCCAATTTGCCATATCGCCTACGTCTCATATATATGATGGTGGCATTCATGTGGTCGATAGTGAACCACATGAACCTTGGTTTGCACAGATAAAGGATTATATCAAGTTAGTATTCCTACCGTACGATCTACCACATGATCATCATCGAGAATTTAAATAAAGAGTAATTCATTATAATTTATTGGGGGAAATACTCTATCACCGTAGCTATGATGGTATCCTCTTGCATTGCCTTGAACTCCATGAATCTCAATTTGTTATACAAGAAACCCATGATGGTACTTACGGTGGCCACTTTAGTGGCATGGCAATCACAAAATGCATCCTTCACATGGGATATTAATAGCCAAAGATGGAGCATGATTGTTGTGAATATGTGAGGTGTTGTATCAAGTGCCAACAACATTGCTAATAAGACAAGTTTTTAATCACAACTCTCAATTCAGAAAACCTTGAAGCATAAACTCAAAGTAATTCACTCAACCAATGGTCTAAACAACAATGCTTATCAAACAAGGTTTAATCACAACTCACAATCCAGAAAACATTAAAGCATTAACTCAACCACTTTCAAAAAGGAAATCCTAATCAATTCATTTTCACTCTAAACTTAATTTTCAATCAAGCCAATCACCTAACTCAACAAAGAAGAATTTTGCCCATACCTTTTCTTGAAGAGTCGTTGTCCTTACAAATTTGCCACACTCACAATTACTTCTTTTTAAAACTCAATAAGGGTTAGAGGATATTTTTTATACCACAAAAATAATATCACAATTACACCTTATCACTCCAACTTAAACAATAATCAATATCCTCACAATAATCATAAAACCCTTTATTGGAAATAACACACAACTCACAAAGTCTTAACCTTTCAATATTCCACTATAGCAAAATTTAAGACTTGAAAATAAAACTAGAATTCTCCTTACAACTCCTAATAACATTTCTCAACTATCAACCTTTATCACAATGCAAAGAATTCAATCACCAAATATCTTATACCTCCAAATTAGACATTAATAAAAATAAAACATTAAAAATGTACCTTTGCCTTTGGAGAGTTTTGAACTCTCAATGCAGCCCTCACAACGTCTTTGCCCACAACGTAAACACCATACGAGCTTACAAGCTCGTTGGGAAGGAAGAAGCACCACGTGCTTCAAGCCTCCTTACTAGCCTTACAAAAATGTATGCGCCTATGATTGGCGTCTTCAACGCATCCACCAAAAGCTTTCGTAGGATTCGAACACTAACCACCATGCACACCAAAATATACGCTTGTAGCCCACTTGCCACTAGGTCAAAGTGCCTTGTTGGCTTCCAAAAAATCAATGTGCTTACTTTTGTCCCTTTCACCATCAAGTCAAACCATGAAATTCACACAATACTATCATGAGCTCTACATTAAATTCAATGTGCTTCTATTTCAAATTGAGCAAGGGTAATTCAAAACTTAACTTTGGAATGGTATTAATATGCATTCCCATTATATTAAAAATGTCTGCACTTCCCTTGTCTTCTATGACGTTGAAAGAAATAAGCTTTTCCTTGTTTAAATTCAACCTTTGGATTTATTAAAATATTCTTTGGTCTTAAACCTTTAAACCCAACCTTTGGGTTTATTAAAATATTTTTAGACTTTTTAAACCCACTTTTGCAATATAAAATATTGTAATAAAAATTACAAATATTTTATTTGTGTTTTCACCATGGCACTTCTAACCATTATAATATTTCACCTTTGATAAAGTTCCTTTTAATATTTATTTATAAAATTTAAATTCATCCTGAATTTAAATAATTTATAAAATAAATATTATCACTCCTTTTTAACTTTTGTCTTTTGCATTGTTTCATTTGAAATTCTGCCTTCTTTCGGAATATCAAATGACCATATTTGTCACCTTTATTTCCTACTAAAATATTTGGAATTAATTATGACTCCTTCTGGTGGTATAAATGGTGACATCAATGACAAATTTGACTTAGGGACTCAAAATGTCCAACAATATCCCATTTTGTCATTGATGGCAACCCATATCCTTTTATTGAAACCTGACCTTTCTTTTTCTTCTACTCCCCCTGGGACATTGCTCCCTTTGGCTTAATGCTCTCTTAAATTTCAAATCTCTCCTGATATGAAATCTCTCCCCAATACACAACTCTCTCCTCCTTTGACATCAATGGCAAAGGGTCACCTTTGGGGCTCGAGGATAAGAATGAGCCTCTTTCCCACCTCCACATGAGGTGGTTAATTCTGGGGTGGGTGTATTTCTACTCCCCAAAAGCACTGTTCTTTACCTTTATATTTTTCTCTTCCTAAAATGACCAGAAGTTGACATTTGATCTAACAACAAGTAATAACACAAGTCATTCAGAAACATATGCTTTATTCATTATCAATTTTGTATAGGTTACAAATAGGGAGAGTTTCCCCTTTTCTTTTCATGAATAAGCAATATAGGCCTGATGCCTCCTTTTGATGTCCCTCAGTGTAGGTGGGCTTCTTTGTATGCGGGCCACTGCTAGGTTGTTTTTTGGTGTTCCTCTCCTTCAAATCTGCTGAATAACCTGAAAGAAACTTGCAAGAAAGGGTCAATACGTTGGGGGGCTTGCCTTAGTCGGGCCCCATATTTAGGAAGATGAAATGACTATAAAACTATAACATAAATCACAATAAAATATGCAGAAGGTAATAATATGCTGAAACAGAGCTTACCTCCCAAATTTGGGGTGATTTGGGGCTTGCAGATGCAATTCGTGACCCAGGTCGCTAATTGGGGCCGGATTCGTAGGGCAGGTTGCGAATTGAGTTGTGATGCTCCTCTGGTAAAATCTCTTCGGTAGATCAGTCCTAAGGTAGCTGGGGTGCCTCTGTATGCTATCAGAATCCATATGTGTGCATCGAGAATGAACTATTTACTATTGGCTTTCCATTTCTGTAGAGTAACTGTACTTTGTTGAATATGGGAATCAGACTTAATTAGGGGTTGGGGACCCATTATTTATAGGAAATAGCAAGGTGCAGGGGGGAGTTAGATAGACTAAACCTAGGTTTGATTCTGACTAGGGTTAGGTTAGGAAATGCAATGTGGCAACATCACATTCCTTATGAGGAAATATCTCATCCTCACACATGTGTGAGGATGGATTAGGGCTAATCCTGATTAGGAGGTGTTTAAGTCAATTTAGGACATGATTAAATAAATATCTTGACAAACCCTAATTTCACACATGTGGGAGGATTTGATTAAGGCTAATCAATATTAAAGGTTCTTTTAATGAAATTTACCCTAAAAAGTGACTTAAGTGAAGTCAACATTAAATTAGAATTTGGTAATTGACTTATTAATTGTTTTGGCCAACTAATACCCCGTGGGGGCGTCAATTGAGTGTAAATAGGCTGCAGCACCTCGGGTTGTCGAATGAAGGTATCTTGATGTCATAAGATGTGATTTTGAAGGCTTATGAGGGTTTAGGACCTGAAAGCCAGTGAAGTAGTATATGGGAGTCTACACGATGCTATGAAAATCTATGGTGATCTACGCATGACTACGCATGTCCCATCTACGCATGACTACGCATGACTACAACAATCTACGCATATCTAGCATGATCTACAATAGTCTACGCTAGTCTATGATAGCCTAGGGGTACCTAGGATGGCCTATGTAAACCTACAAGTGTCCAAAAGGATCTACAAGTATGTAGGTATAGCAATGTGCGACTTTTGGGTGTCTACATTTTCCCCTTTTTGTACTATACTATGTGGAACACAATTTAATACAAAAATATGAAGGGTTTGTGTAGAAGGAAAAGGGATAGAAGGGGAATGGGATCCAATCAAAGGTATGTAGCCACTCGAAGCGTGACCATACAACATTAATCGATAGCCAAGAAGAGAAGGGAAAATAATGGGATCCAATCAAAGGTATGTAGCAAGCGTGACCATACAACATTGACTAGATAGCCAAGAAGGAGAAAAGATAATGGGATCTAATCAAAGGTATGTAGCCACACGAAGCATGACCATACAACATTCACTAGATAGCCAAGAAGGAAAAAAAATCAAATCAAAGAAGAGAAGAAAAGAATGGATCCAATCAAAGGTATTAGCCTAAGCATGACCATACAATTTGATACAAAAAGAAAATGATAGCCAAGAAGGAGAAGAGAGGAAGAGAAAAAGGAAAAGAGGAAAGAAATAAAAATAATGCTGGTAAAAGGAAAATGGATGATTGTGGATGCAATGAAGTGAATTTGTTGAGTCCGTATGACAATTACGATGCCATACTAGTTGCTTGAGAATGACAACTTTTGACTGCTTTGCTTTTGCGACCAGATCAGTGTGGTCCAAAAGTATGATTAGGACAAAAGCCTAACTAAATATTTGTTGTTGATTGATTGATGAGAACATGGTGACAAGTGTCAAACCATTTGAGTTAGTTAACATTTGAATTATTCAAACATGTCATTCATTGTGCTCCATGAATGCCAGAGTGAAGTCTTCCAAATGTTGCGCTGAATTAGTCACCCATGTCATTCATTATGCTCCATGAATGCCAAGATGACCTTTCCATTGTCACGCATAACTCTCTTGATGTAACCCATGTCTGATTGTGATTGAGATTATTTCGTATGATAATATTCAGAAAATATTTTTGTAGACAAATGCGCTAACCGCACTTTTAGATTTTTGATGTTGTGATTGCATGCAAAGCTGACATTGGATATGAATACCCCCTCAAACGAGGAATCAACAATGAGGTGAATGGAATGCGATGAGTTGATGATGCAACGATTGATAAGATACCAATGCATGATGATTATGATGAAAAAAAACAAATTAGAAGAGTGTTTTGGGAAGTTCCTAGGGTTTTAGAAGAAATTTGCATGATTTCCTAGGGTTTTGGGGGCAACTTGGTTGATTTTGGAAGGTCTGAGCTGAGTTCGCCACCCGAGGGGTGATTTTGACCTAAATCGCCACCCGAGGGGTGAATTAGGGTTTTGAACTGTTTGACACATGTGTAGTGTTTTGGTAGTTTGGGGAACCAAACGATGTCAAAATTGGACAAATATTATACTATTGGAAAGCTCTTTCTAATCCTGATACAATGGTGAAAGTTTTAGGAAATGTGGAGATGATTTGATAGGTGAAAAGTTAGACCAAATATGACCCTACTTTTAGAAGTAATGAATGCACAATCTCAAGCCTTGGGAAGGTTGCACATGGAAGCAAAATATTTGTAAAATATTATTGTGTTACACTAGGCTATGCTAGGCTATGTATGATATGTATGCTAGGCTAGGCTAGGCTATGTATGTTATGCTATGCTAGGCTAGGCTAGGCTATTTTGCTGAGGTTTTGAGACAAACCTATCCAAATTTTTACTAAGGTTTTTGGAGAAACCTATCCAAAGTTTTACTGAGGTTTTTGGGGAAACCTATCCAAAGTTTTATTGAGGTTTTTGGGGAAACCTAATTTGCTAAGAGCTTTTTAAAAAGTATGTTCAAAATTTTTGCTAAATATTTTGGAAAAAAACTTAGTGTGTTAAGACTCTAAAAAGAATGTTTGTGATAAAATGTAAGGCAAAGGGTGAAACCTTTTGGACCTAGTGATTGATTTGATTTGATGAAGGTGAGGTAAAGGATGCGACCTTTTGAACCTGGTGATTTGATTTGATGAGGGCAAGGTGAAGTTGCCCCAGTTTTGAATGATAGATGACACATATACATACCTTTTGGTTTCGGTTGTTACATATGCGTGTGTGATTTTGATGGTTTGGGATGTATTGTGTTTATGTTTGCATAGGTAGCACAATATGATCTGTAGGTATGTATGATTAATAGATACATATGTGTGAATGGTTGAGATCTATTATCGTTCTTTCATGTGAATGAATTTGTAGCATAGTATGCATGATTATGTTTCAAATGCAGTGTGATGTGATATCAAATGTGATGTTGTACTAAATGCACATAGAGTAAATGCAATGTTGTAATTTGATTTGGGGATGTATGTGATTCAAAATGTAAGAATGTGATCTGCTATTTTAAATGCATGTAAGATGAATGCATATAGGTGTGTATGACATAGATGCGTGAATGCATGTATGGACTTACTAAAATGTGCCAAGGAAGCACTTGTATCATGACATTGACCTGTATGGATGCGGTCCATTCCATGATTTTGGGATGGTGGATAATGTAAGGCATGTGTAATGGCTTTGACTAATATAGTTATGACCATCAAATCTCAAACCCTTAGCTATACAAGCATTTGTGGCAACTTATAACATAATCGGGCTGGTTCAAAGTCTGTCTTGGACCTATGTGTGTGAACATGTAAGGTTCATTTATCCATTTTGAGGGAGGTAGGATTAACCCATTGTAGATGCTACCGGACTAGCTAGCTCATCCATCCACAACAGTGATCTCTACAAAAGCGAGATGCTAATGTGAGAGATGTGTTGTCACCCGTAAGACTATTCCACTGGTAGGCAGGCTCTTGGAGCCTATTGCTAGCGATGGAAATCATCCCATGGTGTTATGTTGGACCTAAGGACCAAAGGTGATAAGCATAACATGAGTGATATCAAGAGGTGTTACCTTTTGTTTTTTTCCCTGTTCTAATGTTGACCTATGTGATTGTAGTGCTCTTTTTTTTTCTCTTTTTTTTTTTCTCTTTTTGTATGGGTGATGAAGTTTGTTTTCTACCCAATTATTTAATTTTTCTTATGCTTGATCCCTTTGTTTATCCCTAGGTCATATGTTGACCATGCAGGTGATAGGATGAGTAAGGGATACCATTCACTAGATGGTGATATCTACTCAAGATGTCCTCTTTCCTAGGCTCAAAATTGTTAATGTGTAACCTGTTGTGAGTGATCCATGAGAGAAGTTGAACCAACCTAAAAGACCATAAGAAGAATGTACAAGACTCAGTAGCTATGGGTGACACTTGATTGCCTAAACTACAGAGTAGTCAAAATTAAACACGACACCTATGTATACCCTGATCCTAAAAAGGGGGAATGGACATCCAGGTGGTGATGCTAACAAGTGCATGTATTATTCCTGTTGAGGTGCATTTTGGGGGAGAATGTACAAACATGAATTAAAATTTTAACTATAAAGCATATGAATATGTGCAATGGATGTAACTGTAAATGATGCAAGTGGAGGAATGCAATATTTACAAGAGGAAAGTTATGTTGTGTAGAAGGAGAAGTTTAGAAGAATTTATTTGTAGATGAATAGAGTGTGTAATAATGACAAAAGTGTGATGCTAGGATCATGGTTGCCCCAGCATGTGGGGTGTGTGTGTGTAGTAGATGTATAAGTTGTGGGTTGTATAAATGTATGTAATAGTCATCGAACGAGGGAAGATGTAAGAGTGGAATGTACAGATGGAAGAAGTGAGAAGAAATAGACTTTGGTAACCAACAAGAAGAGGGGATTACCAAAGTCCAAAAGATGATAGAAGAGGAGAAGTGAATTAACATAGGTATATGATTGCTCAAAGGGGGCCATGTAGCTACGTGAGAAAATTAGAAGAAATATGGATGAAGAAGTGGAAGAAGGATATAAGAAGGCCTACTGGTGGGCAAAACTATGCGAGTCAGGAGGTGTATGAGAAGGTGATGTGATGGTGCGGTTACCATGTAGCATGTTGTTCACCCAATTTTTGAATCTTTTACACTCTTCAATATCATGGCCTGGTCGGCGGTGGTAGATGCAGTATTCACTCGCATGATAGTTATGTGGTTTAGGGCATGAGGTATCGATAGGTCGGGTCTTTGGTAGAGTCAAGTGGCCTTGGTGCATTAGGTGGTAAAACATTTCTAATAATGGGGTTAGTGGGAATGTCATGGGGTAAATATGGGGCTCTATTAGAGGTGATGAAGGTTAGTCTACCTATGGTGAGGATGGATGGGTCATGGGAGACTACCATGGATGAACGTGGCAATGGTAGTGGCTCATATGCAACTCAAGAGCTTCGATATGAGAGATGAGATGTTGTATCTCATGGTGTGGTGGTGATGGTATTGGGGAAGGAGGCGATCGAGATTCCAATGTGAATGGAATGGCTCGATGCATGGTAGAAAATAGATGTGACTAGGATGACAAAATAGTAGAGTGGAATGACTATGGTGAATGCAAGCATTGTTGGGATGGTATACCTCGCAGTGGAGAAGGTGGTGTCTTGAGGACCTATGGCATAGGTGATGGCTCTAAGTGGTGGTGTGAATGGGAATGGGGCATGTTTGCATGACCATATTGAGTAGCTTGGGCTGCATGGGCTTGCAAAGCCTGGGCATAGGTAGACTCACCATTGGGAAGGGGAGCGGGTAGAAATGTAGGGTGAGGTTGATGAGGTGTATACTCCCTATTAGGTGGGTGGTAAGATCCTATGGGATGATGGGGGTGATTTGTAGGTGAATAGTGATGTTTGAGATCATCAGATAGATGGGAGGATGATCCTTATGCTTGGGGTTGGGTGGATTCCTCTTTGTCATCGAAAGAGGACATGGTGATCTGGCTATCACTAGAGTGTGGTGAATAGGATGAGCCTCACTGGTGAGGGGAATGGTGTCGAGGTGAAGTGTGGTGACTTGAATGGGATGAATGTGAGGAGCGCCTAGTATGAAGGGTGGTTGGTGGTCGGGCGAGATCGATTGGTGTAATAGGTTTTTTTTATGGTTGTAGATGGTCCTGCATGGTGGTAGGTGAGGCCATTATAGAGCTCTCCTACTGATGATGTGAGTCCTACAAAAGGAAAAACAAATACCTCAAGCATAAAAATGGTAGAAAGGTGAAACGTACATGTATAGAGAAATAATAAAGCAAAAATAACAGATTCACATGGTGATGTGCTTAGTGATTTACTTCTAATACTATGTGATGGTGACTGTGTTTATGCATCATGCATTGAATGCACGAAGGTGCAGGATGTTGATGGGTTCAGGATCATTAAGGCCTTCAATATTGGCCAGATGATATGCTCCTGAACCATATTTGTGTGTGATAATAAATGGGCCCAACTAGTTTGGAGTGAATTTATCATGCTGTTGGTGAGGTTGACTTGTGATTTGCTGGTTCTCCTTGAGAACCAAGTTGCCAATATTAAATTTGCACTGATGTACCTTACTATTGTAGGCACGAATGAAGGTGATCTTGATATACTCATGTGTGCTCGATGGCATGGATGCGACGTTCATCGAGGAGTGTTAGTTGATCTAGACGAGCTTGGCGAGCAGTGTCATCGTCAATGAAATATTTCATAGATATCCGTAAGGAGGGTATCTCAAGCTCAAGGGGCATGATAGCTTCTACCTCATAGACAAGTGAAAAAGGTGTTGCCCCAGTAGGAGTATGGATGCTCGTACGATATGCCCACAAGGCTAGGGGTATTTGATTATGCCAGTCTCGGTGAGATTCTGCTATAGTTTTATGGAGAATAGAATAGATGGTTTTGTTAGTGGCTTCTGCCTAGCCATTTCCTTGAGGGTAATATGGGGTTGAAAAGCTATGGTGTATGTGAAATTTGTTACACAGGGCTCGAACAGTCTTATTTTTGAAATATTTCCCATTATCTAAAATAATTTGGGAGGGAATTCCAAAGCGGCATATGATATGCTCCATGATGAATGTTGCAATTTTGGCTCCTATAGTTTGGACCAGTGGGATGGCTTTGACCCACTTGGTAAAATATTCTATTGTTGTGATGATAAATTTATGATTGCTAGAGGAAGCAGGTGTAATTTTTCCAATTAGATCGAGACCCCATTGGGAGAAGGGCCACATGGACTGGATTGGTTGAAGTGCTTGGGATGGTAAATGTGTTAGGTTGGCATGTTGTTGGCATTTGATGCAATGTTTGACATACTCATAATAGTCTTGCTCCATTTTAGGCTAGTAGTAGCCCATATGGAGAATGCATTTAGTAATTGCCATGCCATTGAAATGGCCACCACAAGTACCATCATGGGTTTCTTGTACAACTCATTGTGATTCTTGTGGTTCTAGGCAACGTAAGAGTATACCATCATAGCTACGATGGTAAAGGATGTCCCCCAACAAGGTATAGTGGATCACTCTTTGTTTAAAGGTTCGATATTGAGCATGGGGTAGATCACATGGTAGGAAACCTAGTTTGATGTAGTCTTTGATCTGTGAGAACCATGGGTCGTGAGGTTCGATGTTTACCACATACACACCACCATCATCTGTGGGAGGTGTGGGTGATATAGCAGATTGTGTAAGTGTATGAATGGATACAGATGTTGTGTTGGATGTTGGATTTTGTGGGATGAGGGACCCTAAGGAGGCCATAGTGTCTGCAAAATGGTTTGATGATCATGGAGTGGCTTTGAGGTAATACCATTCAAATTGGGATAGGAGTTGTTGGGTGTATTCTTGTTTTGAGAACTGGGCAATTGCATAGCCAAAGTTCCTGCACTTGATTGACTATCAAAAGTGAATCACCTATGATGTGGAGGCATTTGATGTGCATAGAGTGTGCTTGTTTCAGTCCTAGGATTAGGGCTTCATACTATGCATTGTTATTGGTACAAGGAAAATCAAGTTTGAATGAAAATGGGAGTGGTTCTCCTTCAGGTGTAAAGAAAACAATGCCTACACCCCCAGCGTGGAGACACCTGGAACCATCAAAGAACATGGTGAGGTCAGCCATGAATTTTGGTTTGACGTATTCCTCATCTTTGGTTATGTGGAAGATAGAGTCATCGAGGAGTTGGATGAGTAGGGGTTGATTGTCAGTTATAGGGGCTTCAACCAGTTGGTCAGCAATGACTTGCCCTTTGATAGACTTTTGAGATACGAATTCTAGGTCAAACTCGGTTAGGAGCATGATCCATTTGGCTATGCGTGAATTGTGATAACTCTTGTTCATCATATACCATAGGGGATTATCTCGGGTGATGACAAAAGTTGTGTGATTTAACATGTAGTGGTGTATGTGAATGCTATGCATGTGCTAGGTTGTGAGTGTGCTATAACTATGCTAGGCTAGGCTAGGCTATTTTTGCTGAGGTTTTTAGGACAAACCTATCCAAATTTTTGCTAAGGTTTTTGGAGAAACCTATGTTTCTAAGGGATTCTAAAAAGAATGTTCCAAATTTAGATTTTGAAATTACAAATCCAAAAAAAGAAAAGTTCAAAATTTTAGCTGAGGATTTTGGAAAAACCTAAGTTGCTAAAAGATCCTAAAAAGAATGTTCCAAAATTTTAGTTGAGGATTTTGGAAAAACCTAAGTTGCTAAAAGATCCTAAAAAGAATGTTCCAAAATTTTAGCTGAGGATTTTGGAAAAACCTGAGTTGCTAAAAGATCCTAAAAAGAATGTTCCAAAATTTTAGCTGAGGATTTTGGAAAAACCTGAGTTGCTAAAAGATCCTAAAAAATTCAAATTTTAGAATTTTGAAAACTTCTAAAAAAAAAGAATGTTCCAAAATTTTAGCTGAGGATTTTGGAAAAACCTAGCATTTGGAAAAACAACTATGATGAAGGTAAGGTCGGGGTGTAACCTTTGAAAAAAATATGGCACCTATTTGGACCTAGTGATTGACTTGATTTGATGAGGGTAAGGTAAAGGGTGCAACCTTTTGAAACTTTTGACCCTTTTGTGTGACAAGGTTTGAAACTAGAATGGTACCATTATCGATAAGGTCCTCAACTAAATCATGAAAGGTGCGACAAGAATGTACATCATGACCTAGCTGGTGATGATAAACACAAAAGGTATGTTCGATGTGCCCATGAGGGTTGGGTCGATTTGGATTGATGGGTCGAATGTCTGGTAATGTAACATGGCTAGTCTCAAATAGCCTCTGGAATAAAGTAGGAAGAGGCTCAGAAAGTGGAGTCCAATTGCGATGTCGACGTGGAGGATGGGGACCATGGGCTCATTATGGTTTGGATGGAAGGGGTGCATTAGTATGATATAATTGTTGTGTTGGAGGAGGCATATTAGTATGACCTGGCTCATTGTAGAATGTATCATAGGTTGGCATTTGTTGTTCGTAGCTTGTGATGTGCACGTTTAGCCTTTTAACTTCATCTCGTAAGAGTTGAAGTTTGGGTGTCATAGAAGTGGGGGACTGAGCTATGGTAGGCTTTCCTTGTGGATGTGGTGGATATTGGTATTGTTGTTCTTCACAATACTATGGGGAATACTATTGTGCCTGATCATGATAAGGTGGGTACTGGGCGACATGTGCTGTCGTGTCTATAAGTACACTAGGTTGTGGGGTAGGTGTCTGTTGAGGGTAGTAATACTGTGACTATGAGGCATATGGTTGCGGTACAGGTACTTGTTGGTTTGGAGCCTGTTGTAATGGTTGGGTCATAGGTGGTGATGACCAAACTGGAGGAGGCATAAAGAAGCTAGGTGTAGCTGGTGGTAGTGTAGGTGTCGGTGCTACCGATGCTAGGGGTGGTCGAGATGAGGTATCAAAATATGGGATCTATCTCTACCATGGAGGGTAGGAAGTAGGGAAGCTAAATTATGTGGAATAGTTTGGTTGAGTGGGTGGATAAGCTGTTGGTATCGGTCCATAGGTAGGATGGATATGGGTAGTGGGAGCCTAAAAAGGAATAGGTGGTGGTATCCTAAAGGTCATCATAGGCAAAGGTGGCTCCAAGGGTTGGGTGTCATGCACTCTGGATACCTGGGAGATAGGTGGGAAAGCTACTAAAAAGGTGGGATAAGCTATCGAGGTAGGAGCTTGGGTTGAGGGGAAAGTGTAAGTGTACACTCCTGCTTGGGTTTGCATCTCTTGCTCCTAAAGAGGCTGTTGGGAGGTACCCTCAGATATGGTGAAGAATGGCTCTTGGGAAGAGGATGGTTGGTACTCTTGTGAGGAGTACGAGTGTGAGGTTTGAGGGAATGCTTGCGGTTCCTACTGGGTAGGGATCTGTTGTGCAGTTTGGAAGGATGGATTCTAGCTTCCTATAGTGGATGAGGATGGGTTTGACACCATTCCTACAGTAGGGGTGAATGATGCGACCTCAGGATGGGTACGGTTTAGAAGGGAGGAATCATTCTCAAATAGGGATTGAGATAGATTCTAGAAGAAGGGGTGTGCAAAGGTGGGTGAAGTAGGCATGACCTCCTCATCTACGGTGAAGGTTGGAGGAGATTGTCCTGGTGCTATGTAGATCACATGGTCATAGAACGTGGTCGAGGGATTAGGTGAGGATGGGGCTGAAAAGAGCGGGTAATCCTCTATGAGTGAAGTAGCGAGAATTTCACTCAAAGTTGACGTCTCCTCATGAGGCATCATGTGTGTGAATTGTGCATCAGATTCTATGCATGAATCAGATGTGTCTATAATCCTCTCCTTCATGATCGAAGGAGTAAGAGTGGACTGACTAGAGGAAGGGGGAGGCCATTCCTCCATAGAGCATGATTTCTCATGCGCTCTACTACGGGTGACCACAGGCATAGTAGCATGTGTCAAAGGGGATTTTAAGAATAAACCCTATGTGATGTAGACTCAAATGTGTCTACTGTGAGTGTGAAGTAAGTGACATGTTGTGTGTAGCAAAACAATATATAGTGTGGTGTGTTGAGACCGGTCTGTGATCATGCAAACAACGGTAGACCGGAATCAATTCTAAATGCTGAGAAAATAAAAGTGTTATGTTCATTTTGTGTGTTGTAATGTTGATACTCCCTATGTAGAATCATGGGTAATGGAGTGAATACTCTAGAAAATTGGGAATGTCGTCAATAACAAACCTCCTGCAACACCCAAATATGCACAGGATAGAATGGTACCACAACGTGCGAATGGTGACCTGTATGGAAGGTGTAGTAAAATGGTATCCTAAAGGGGTGGAACTCACTATGCTGAAGCGAGTTCACAATATCCTCTCACGAGAAGAGGTGGCACTATCTGAGACCTGCTACCAGCATACCCATGCTTTCGCTTCACCCTCGGGTGGGCTTAGTCAAGAACGATAGTTACCAATTCCACAAATTATACAAGCCTTGTGGATGAAGGCGCTAATCCTATCCCACTCCGTAGGTAACCGCTGGTGATGAAATCCAGGGCCCAATCACAAAAGTGGGGGATTTTTTGGTGATGAAATCTAGAAAACCACTCTTGTGGGGCTACTAGGTGTCTAGGGGGTGAGCTGATGGAGAGTGAAACTCGATCCACACCAGTCTCGAGTGATGGATTGGGGATGAAGTCCAATATCACCACTTGTTTAAGGTACCACGTGAGTGTGTGTGGGTTTGTGTTTTGCTAATGATGTTTACAAGATAAGAAACTAACTACTTGCCTTTTCAAAAGAAAACTAATCCTAATGCCTTTTTGAAAGCAAATGATTAGATAGCTTAAGATCTTTGTAAAGAAATGAGCTAGTCTAAATGCCTTTGTGAAGCAAACTAATCTACTTTGCAAAACATAGAAACATGCAATCCAAATGTGTGTGGAGTAAAAGGGGATTATGAAACCCTAACTTGAACTTTCAGAATGTAAAATTCTTTTAGAAATGTAAGAGGGGATTAGAAACCCTGATTTCACTTTGGAATGTAAAGTTCCTTTTAGCAATGTAAGCTATGAATGAAGGAAGAACAACTTAGGCTTATGCCATATGTAAAAACAAAAGACAAATGCAAATTTATTTGAGAAATAAATTTTATACACTTGCTGGAAAGTTGCAGGTCCTAAAAATTTTAGAAACCCTAATTCTTTAACCACTTTGCAATGAACCCAAAACTAGGCCTAGTAATGGTCATTCAACTAGTCAATGTATTTCTACTTCCAAAAACTTGCAACAGAGGAAAAAAATGAAAATACCTGCATTATGATGCTAAGGGGGGTTTTCTTGGCCCTTGAAAAGATCACCCTAGCTGATTTGGGGTTTTTGAGGTGTCTGTGCTCAAATCGTGACCCGAGTCATGAATTTGACCTAAATCGTAGGGTGGGTCACGAATCAGGTTCAGAGGCTTCAAATAAGAGATCTGATGGCCTAGGATGATTCCTAGGGCTTTGGAGGTTTTAGTGAAACATAGTTTTGGTACCTACAAGACACAAAAATAGAGGATAATGTCAGATTTATAAGAAAAATGAATCTAGCACTATCCATTGTGGGGGTCCCACCGGGCGTGCCAGAATGAAATGACCAAAAGTTGACATTTGATCTAACAACAAGTAATAACACAAGTCATTCAGAAATATATGCTTTATTCATTATACAATTTGGGTATAGGTTACAAATAGGGAGTATTTACCTTTTCCTTTCATGAATAAGCAATAGGCATGATGCCTTCTTTTGATGTCCCTCAGTGTAGGTGGGCTTCTTTGTATGTGGGCCACCACTGGGTTGTTGTTTTTTGGTGTTCCTTTCCTTCAAATCTGCTGAATAACCTGAAAGAAACTTGCAAGAAAGGGTCAATACGTTGGGGGGCTTGCCTTAGTTAGGCCCCATATTTAGGAAGATGAAATGACTATAAAACCATAACATAAATTAAAATAAAATATGCAGAAGGTAATAATATGCTAAAACAGAGCTTACCTCCCAAATTTGGGGTGATTTGGGGCTTGTAGATGCAATTCGTGACCCGGGTTGCTAATTGGGGCTGGATTCGTAGGGCAGGCTGTGAATTGAGCTGTGATGCTCCTTTGGTAAAATCTCTTTGGTAGATCGGTCCTAAGGCAGTTGGGGTGCCTCTGTATGTCTGTCAGAATCTCATCTGTGTGCATCGAGAAGTGACTGTGTACTATTGGCTTTCCATTTCTATAGAGTAACTATACTTTTTTGAATATGGGAATCAGACTTAATTAGGGGTTGAGGACCCATTATTTATAGGAAATAGCAAGGTGCAGGGGGGAGTTAGATAGACTAAACCTAGGTTTGATTCTGACTAGGGTTAGGTTAAGAAATGCTATGTGGCAACATCACATTCCTTATAAGAAATATCTCATCCTCACACATGTGTGAGGATGGATTAGGGCTAATCCTGATTAGGAGGTGTTTAAGCCAATTTAAACATGATTAAAAGAAATATCTCAACAAACCCTAAACTCACACATGTGGGAGGATTTGATTAAGGCTAATCAATATTAAAGGTTATTTTAATCAAATTTACCCTAAAAAGTGACTTAAGTGAAGTCAACATTAAATTAGAATTTTGTAATTGACTTATTAATTATTTTGGCCAACTAATACCCTATGGGGGCCTCAATTGCATGTGAATAGACCGTCGAATGATATTTTGATGTGTCGGATGTAATTTGGAAGGCTTGTGAGGGTTTAGGACCTAAAAGCTGATGAAGTAGTATATGGGAGTCTACACGATGCTATGACAATCTATGGCGATCTATGCATGACTACGCATGACTACAACTATGACTACGCATGACTACAACAATATACGCATGTCTAGGATGATCTACAATAGTCTACACTGGTCTACGATAGCCTAGGGGTACCTAGGATGGCCTATGTAAACCTACAAGTGTCCAGAAGGATCTACAAGTACGTAGGTATAGCAATGTGCAACTTTTGGGTGTCTACATATTCTTTTATGAGTTTTCTAAATCCTCTTTCCCAAGTCATCATCCCTGTTCCTGTTATCACTTCTATTCCTATTCTTGTTCTCGTTCTCATCCATGTTCATGTTCCTCTTCCTATTCATATTTCTATTCTTGTTCATATTCCTACTCTTGTTCATGCCTGATTCTGAAATATTTTCCCTACACCATATTGCTTTGTGACCATCATTATTGCACTTATAAAACTTAATTTTATTATTCCTTGGAGGTGCAACTGTATTAGGATTTATCCTTGTGAGGCCATATCCTCTTTTGTCATGAATATTGCAATTCATTTCCTTGTGACCAAACTCATTACATGAGTAGCAATACCCTTGGAAAAGCTATCCTTTTCCATATTCTTGTCTTTCATGTGTCCTACACTATGAAGCCATGTGCCCAAACCTGTGACATGAAAAACATCTTCCATTGAAGCTTCCTTGTCTTGACCTCATTGGTATTCTATTATGATTGTTATTCCATCTGTATATTCTCTATGCATTGTTCCTATCTTTTTTGATCTCTTTGTTTTCCAACTCATCTTATTATGTCTCACTCCCACTTACACTTTATTCTTTTGATGTATCTTCTTATGAAGTTTCTTCTTCTTCAAGACTTGAAGTAGACTCTTCTTCCCTTTTCTTTTGAACCTGTTTAGAACTAAGACCTATCTTGTTTGTTTCTCTTCTTTGTATCTTGACTATTTTATCCACACTCTTTGCACTGTTTACATACTTGTATAGCTTATTCTTGGAATCCTTGCTTGCCTTAGCCTTTGACTTTACTAAATCCTCTATGAGCAACAATCTTTCTTCATCACATTCTTGAAACTGACTTTCAATCTTAGAGTGTTGCTTTCTTACCTTATTTACTATGTTAAGGTCATATATAAGTTCTCCCTTGATATCATAACATTCTCTGCTGAATAATCCTTTATTTTTTTACCTTTTTCCATATCATTTCTTTATTTTGGCTTGTCTTCTATAGGATCACTCACTTTTTATTCTAATGCCATTAGAATATTTTCATCTGGTATTTCAAGTGCATCTTCAAAATCATCATCACTAAAACTATAACCATACCTTGTGCAATCATCTTCAAGATGTCCAAATTTACCACATCTAAAACATTTGAGAATAATTGGAGTCCTTCTCTTAACTGGTTCTTTCTCTTCAACCATAAATAGGACTTCATATCTATGATTATCTAAAAAAATAGCATCACTATCATTTGAGTACTTACATTATTCGCATAATATCTTATCTTTTGAATTTGGAAGAACTTCTTTCCTTCTCTGCTTTGTCCACCCTTGCTTTTATTTTGGTGCTTGTACATTTATGATTCCCTGTACCTGTGGTCCTATTTTTATTCATCATTATTGCTCTTTAGCTCTTTGCACTCTGTTGCATAATGTATATACTTTCCACAATTAAAACACTTAACAGATATTAGATCTATGGGTCTTCTAGAATATTTATCTTTTTTCCATAATTTGCTTCTTCATCACTAGATGACTCACTGCTTGATTTTGTCTTCTTACCATTTTTATTTTTTTCCACTTTGAATGCAGCTTCTTTCAGAGGAATAGGATCTTTTTTTCTTATCTCAAAAGTAGTAAGCATGCCAAGCAAAGAATTCCTTGTCAAATAATCACTATCAATTGATGTTTCTATAATAGAAACCTTTTCACTATACCTTTTTAGAAGAGTTTTTAAGATCTTATCACAATCATCAGATTCATAAACCTTCATTCCAAGACCTTTCATCTCATGTATAAGTTCATCAACCTTGTTGAGATAGTCATGAATGTTTTCATCATCCCGCATTATTAGGTTCTCAAATTATCCTTTGATATTTTTGATCTTAGCTTTCTTGACACTTTTATCTCCTTCATATATGGTATGCAATAGTTCCCACATATATTTTTTTGGTGTACACTCCATAACCTTCATAGATTCTGATCTACACAACCCTTTTATAATTGCATTCATATCTCTTGAATTTGCATGCATTAGAAGCTTACCTTATTTATCTGTAGGAGGATTGGTTGCTAAATCATATCCAAATTCCACTGCATCCCAAACTTCATTTCCAAGTGCCATCAGGTGAAATGTCATAAGCAAACACCAATACAAGAAGTCACTTCCATAAAAGACTGGTACTACATTATTGAAGGACCCATAATTTTGATCCATTGTGTTCTTAGACCACTTTTCCTTCAAGTTGTCAAACTCTTCTGAAGGAACCCGTTCTGATACCAATTAAATAATATAAGCTTATACTAGAAGGGGGGTGAACAATATAAGACCACTTTTTACTTTTCTTTTCAAATCAATATTATGTAGTGTATAGATAGCAGTATCAATAGCAATAATCAAAGAAATGCACAAAACACCATACACAATAGAGACACAGATTTTAATGTGGTTCACCCAATGTGGGCTACCTCCACAGAGAAAATATTTCTTCTAAATATTTCTCAAATAATATTTTGGTAATCCTTCCCAATTACAATGTTTATGGACCTCTATCCAAAGGATATGATGATCCCCTAAATCTATTTTGTCGATTTCTATCCATAGGATAACTCCTTCTCCTATGCCCTGGCTGGTGATCCCTCCACTACATTGACTGTGGATCTCTATCCTCTTGAAGACTCTTGTCCTCAATCAGAAGACCTATCCTCAATGTCCTGGCTGATGGATCTCTATCCACTGGAGTCTCTGTCCTCTCTGCTCTGTCACCTTCAAAGCTTTACTCAATAGATTCACTCAGAACCTTCTCAAATATCCTCAATAGGTCCACTAAGAACCTAATAAAATATTCTCAACAAGTCCACTCAGAACCTGCTCAAATCTACTCAATATGTCCACTCATAACCTGCTCAAATTTTCTCAATAGGTCCACTCACAACCTGCTCAAATATTCTCAATAGGTCCACTCAGAACTTGCGCAAATCTGCTCAATAGGTCTACTCATAAACTACTCAAATCTACTCAAAAATATCACTCAAAACTTTTCTAAATATTCTCAACAAGCTCACTTAGAACTTGTCTAAATCTTCTCAACAAGTTCACTCAGAACTTGTCCAAATCTGCTCAATAAGTCCTCTCTAGGACTTGCTCAAATATGCATTGCAAGCTTCCATAAAAACACACAAAATTAGTCCACACGCCTTCTCAAAGACTTACCTCAAATCAAATTAACAAGTCCACACATAACTTGTTCAATCTCATAGAATCATAAAGAGAATTGTTAGAGACTCAATATGTCCTATACTCAATGCTCAATCACTTTCTCAACTCAATATCATAGAAGCATAAAGAGAATTGTTAGAGACTCAATATGTTCTATTATCAAAGCTCAATTTCAAATCAAATCAATATCATAGAAGCATAAAGAGAATTTTTAGAGACTCAATATGTTCTATAATCAATGCTCAATATCAACTCAATCTCATAGAAGCATAAAGAGAATTGTTAGAGACTCAATATGTTCTATTCTCAAGGCTCAATCTCAACTCAATCAAAATATAGAATAGTTTGTTTCATGGAACTTGAACAACCACTTCATGCATCCACTTGAATAGGCTTAATAAACTCTACTCAACCAATCACCTCAAGGAACAACCCTTTCTCACAAACCCTAGTCCAAGCATGTATCAACCAACTCAAAATGTTTCCAATAATTCTCAACAACAAATCTCACATAACAATGATACTCATATTTGTTTTTCTAACTCAAGTTCAAGTTCTTTGCATCACCCATTGGCTTCAACAAAAATGCTAATAATACAAGGTTTTAATCACAAATCTCAATTAAGAAAACCTTGAAGCATAAAATCAAAGTACTTCACTCAACCAATGGTCTAAACAACAATGCTTATCAAACAAGGTTTAATCACAACTCACAATCTAGAAAAATTTGAAGCATTAAATCAACCACTTTTGAAAAGGAAACCCTAATCAATTCCTTTTCACTCCAAACTTAATTTTAGATCAAACCAATCACCTAACTCAACAAAGAAGAATTTTACCCATACCTTTTCTTTAAGAGTAGTTGTCTTTACAAATCTGCCACACTCACAATTACTTCTTTGAAAAAATCAATAAGGGTTAGAGGATAATTTTTAAATCACAAAAATAATATCACAATTACACCTTATCACTCCAACTTAAACAATAAGCAATATCCTCACAATAATCACAAAACCCTTTATTGGAAATAACACACAACTCACAAAGTCTTAAAATTTCAATAGTCCACTATAACAAAATTTAAGACTTGAAAATAAAACCAGAATTCTCCTTATACCTCCTAATAATATTTCTCAACTATCAAAATTTATCATAATGCAAAGACTTCAACCACCAAATACCTTATACCTCCAACTTAGGCATTAATAAAAATAAAACATTAAAAATGTACCTTTGCCTTTAGAGAGTTTCAAACTCTCAATGCAGCCCTCACAATGTCTTTGCCCATGACACAAACACCACATGAGCTTACAAGTTCATAGGGAAGGAAGAAGCACCACGTTCTTCAAGACTCCTTCCTAGCCTTGCAAAAATGTATGCACCTATGATTGGTGCCTTCAACACGTCCACCAAAAGCTTCCATGGGATTCGAACACTAACCACCATGCACACCAAAATGTACACTTGCAACCCACTTGCCACTAGGTCAAAGTGCCTTGTTGGCTTCCAAAAAATCAATGCACTTACTTTTGTCCCTTTCACTGTTAAGTCAAACCACAAAATTCATACAAAACTATCATGAGCTCTGCATTAAATTCGATGCGCTTCTCTTTTGAATCAAGCAAGGGTAATTCAAAACTTAACTTTGGCATGGTATTAATATGCATTCTCATTATATTAAAAATGTTGGTGCTTCCCTTGTCTTCTATGAATTTGATAGAAATAAGCTTTGCCTTGTTTAAATCCAACCTTTGGATTTATTTAAATTATGCTTTGGTCTTCAACCTTTAACCCAAACTTTGGGTTTAGTAAAATATATTTAGACTTTGTAAACCCACTTTTGCAATATAAAATATTGTAATGAAAATTTCAAATATTTTATTTGGGTTTTCACTATGGCATTTCTAACCATTATAATATTTTACCTTTGATAAAGTTCATTTTAATATTTATTTATAAAATTTAAATTCATCCTGAATTTAAATAATTTATAAAATAAATATTATCACTCCTTTTTAACTTTTGTCTTTTGCACTGTTTCACTCAAACTTCTACCTTCTTGTTGAATATCAAATGACCATCTTTGTCATCTTTATTTCCTACTGAAATATTTGGAATTAATGATGACTCCTTATGGTGGCATCAACGGTGACATCAATGACAAATTTGACTTTGGGATTCAAAATGTCCAACACATGAATCCCACATACATCGAGGGACCCAAGAGAAGCTATTAGTCTATTTGATGTTCATTATGAAAGGATTCCTTATAATCCTTATTGTAACCTATGAATTCCATTTCAAATGAATAAAGACATATTTTTTGGACATGTGCATTTACATTGTACTTATATTTGAGCAAATAGCAACTTTTGTACATTTCATTCTGGCACGCCCAATGGGACCTTTTGCTATAAGGTCATGCATTTTGGCCTTAAAAACATTGGGGCAACCTACCAGTGTGCCATAACTTATATCTTTCATGATTACATGCACAAAATCATGGAATATTATGTAGACGACCTCATCATTAAATCTAAGAAATGCTTACAACACCTAGACGATCTTCGAAAGATCTTTGATCATTTATTAGAACACAATATCCACCTTAACCCAAATAAGTGTGTCTTTGGAGTTACATCAGGTAAAATATTAGGGTTAATTATCACCCAATATGGCATTGAGGTAGACCCTAACAAAGTAAAGGCCATCATCGAGATACCCCTGTATACCACCTTAATATAACTATGCAACCTGCAGGGCAAGATCACGTCCATTCATTGACTCGTAGCACAATTTCTAGAAAAGTGTAAACCATTCAACCATCTCCTATATAAGGGATTCAATTTCAAATGGAACAATTACTACCAATAGACCTTTGAAACTATCAAAACTTACCTCACTTCCCCACCAATTATGTCTCCCTCGCACCAACAGCTATCGCTAATTTTGTTCATCTTAGCCATAGAATTTGCACTAGGTACATTGCTAGCTCAAAAGAATTTGCTCAACAAAGAGCAAGCCATATATTACATAAGTCATATTCTAGTCAGATACAAAGTTAGATATAGGTACATGGAAAATCTATGCCTAGCTATAGTCTTTGCTACCCAAAAAATTTGTGTATCGCTCCAAATGTTTTGCACCCTTACCTTCAGGCTATAGGATCCGCATCCAAAAGGGGGATGTGAAAAGGATGGGACAATACCTCAGACTGAGAGGCCTTTCAAAAGTTTTGCATCTCGGGGAAGGTGTATAAAGGTGAATTTTTGATGGATGGTGGGTTCACCAGGAAAATTTTGAATGGCAGTTTCCACGCCTAGGTTGAGAGAGTGTTTGATGTGTTCATTTTTATGTTTGATCATTCAACTCCTAGGTTTGGCCGATATGAATCTAATCTATTCTATATGCCAATGTGGATTTAAATGAATACAGAAACAAAAATAGATGAAAATAATAGAGAATATGCTAACTAGAAGAAATCATACCTGATTTCGGATGTCTGATGGAGATTCTGAGTCTTGTAGCAGTTCAGATCGTCTCAGTTTGTACGTAATTGTCTGATGTTGCTCGTGATCATTCCAAATCATAGAAGGTCATTTAAAATCAGACAGAATCATCTAAAATTTCATCAATTTGTCAGACGAATTTGTCAAAAACCTGCAATCACAAAAATAGACACAAAATACCAAATATGCAAATGCAGAAGCAAGGGGTAATGGTAGAAATAACAGTAAAAATGCCTAAATAACAGATTATAATAACAAATAAGGAAATGCAATAAATTTAATGATTGATTTTATCTTTATCATGTAGTTATGCTAAATGAGGTGAAATCCAAGATGCATAAAACAAAATAACCTAAAACAGTGCAGAGATATATCTTGGAAATGCCAAAAAACTTAAGAAAATGTAAACTCTAAATTTAGACTGCCCTCAATCTGAACTACAGTCAGGATCACCTCCAATCATACAAAATCGTCTGAAATCATCCGAGATCATCTGAGATCATCTATGACGATCCAAGCTATCTTAGAATGAAAAAAATTAGAATTCTTACAACAAAAAATACAAAATACCAAATGCAAGCAATAATTAAGCAGGGAGGCAGGGGAGACGGAGGGAATCGACAAGAATTAGGCAAAGGGGCAGGCAACCAGGGGGATAAACTACAAAAATCCTAGTTTATATAGGATTAGGAAGAGGTTTGGGAGGTTGGGGATCATCCCAATCTAGGACATCTCCAACAGGGAAATCTCCAACTGCACAGACACGCTTTTTCCCAAGTTGGAGAGGCTGTTGAAACAGAATCTAATTATGAAAATTTGATTTTGGGACAAAATCGTCTGGACGTTCTGTTCCAAACGATTTCGTCAGATAGGGGATGATTTCATCTAATCTGTGATGATATCGTCCAACAATAAAAAAATTCCTAAAAATGGCATGAAAAATGGGGAAAGTGAGTAAAAGGCGGTTTAACGGGCAGTTTGAGGTTGAAATTCAAATTTTAACATTTTATCTTTTTACTAAGGTTTAACCGTGCCAATTTTAGTGTGATACATTTTACCCCATCTTTAGCAAATTTTTCAAAGAAAATACATTAAAGATGAGTTTTTCCCGTTTTACGAGAAAGCAAAAAAATATACTCAAATTTTTAGACGATGATTCTTGGTCGAATCGTACGAATGCTGACTATGGTGCCCCCTCCGTGTTTTTACCCAAATCGAACGTTTGAGGTAAAAATGCGGAAAAACAAAAATTTAAAATGCTGATTTTTAAATAAATTAAAGAAAATAGGGAAAACCCTAATTCATTTTTACTATTCATTTTTACTGTTCCAGAGCTCTACAGAGAGAAAAATGGTGGAGACAGCGCACAGAGCGACAGAGGTCCAACGTAGGCTACGGGTAAGGATCTAATTCTAGTAGATTAGGTTTAATTTAACTTTGTGCAATTATTGGGATTTAAATTTGATTTTTTGGGGCATCATGGCCGTTTTTAGGCCGTCGACGTCATCAAGACAAAATCATCCCTATTTCATCAAAATCGTCCTTAGATTGTCAATTTTTTCTGACGGCAAAATCGATGAATTAGGGGCGATTTCGTCCAACAAGGGGCGATTCCCAAGTTGCAAAATTGGAGACGATTTCATCCTCTCAAATGATGATTTTGCCCAATGTTGGACGATATCATCCAATGGTGGACGATATCATTTTAAAACTTGATTTTAAGTTGTTTAATTTGAATTATTTATTAATGATTTTGTTGTTTTATTGTTTGTTTTGCAGAAAGGATTACTAAAGAGTCAAGAGTGGAAGTACGATGGGCTAAGAGATGACATAGCTGCACTTGACCAGGCAGAGCATGACCAACTTGGATAGGTTGATCTATAGCATGTGGTAGAGATGCCACAAATATCGACTGACATAGGGCTACTGATAGCCCTAGCAGAGAGATGGTATCCAGGGTCGTCCTACTTCCAGTTACCGACATGGAAGATGGCTCCCACTCTAGAGGACGTATGGAGGATCATGAGGATCCCCATATAAGGACAACTGATGATGCCTACGGCCAATCAGGGCCAAGTGATGATGAGGCTCACGGGAGACCCGAGCTTCACCTTGGAGAAGGGCATAGTGAACATCGAGTTGCTATGGCAGATGCCTGGGGCATCTAGGCTGACACAAGTTTTGGCAAGAGTCGTCGGTGGTTTATTGTTGTGCCATTAGAGCGGATGCAGACTACCATGGGTGCTCTTAGACATAATCTACGACATGAGAGACCACGAGCACAGATTTGCATGGGGCGGCTTTGTTCTTTGCTGCTTGTATAGGATTCTATATGGGGTCGTATACAAGGGAGGTCAATGTTTGGTTTTGATATTGCTGCTACAAGTTTGGTGCTGGGAGCACATTGCAGTGTGGAGGCCGATAGGGCTCCCACTGATAGGGGTTGACCGAGAGAGGCCCCAAGTTTTCTAGAAGGGGTCACAGTGGTAGATAGTTCTATCGATGTCATAGAGGTTGCTAGACGACCTCATCCCAGACCAGATCACCTGGAGGTCATGGCGAGAGCACCCTAGGTGGGAAGAGGATGGGTAGGAGTTGGCTTGCATCAGGCGAGTTTGCTGGCTGAGGATGGAGCGAGGAGAGGTAGAGCTCCACTACTATGACCGAGTACTACAATAATTTGGTCTATAGCAGGGAATCCCTTCTCTCAAGGATTATGAGTACTCTTGGACTATTCGGGATAATACAACACTGAGTGGGGCTCCAGATATGTAGCGATTTTGGAGTTAGGACACGAACGATGCCCCCATCTAGCCAGTGGATGGTGATGACATTAGGGTTGTGGATGGCTATGATGCCTGGTACATAGGCATCCGCCCTCCTCGAATGATGAGGGTGCAGGGTCCAGTGCACGTTGTGGTGCGCCAGATGGGGAGGCGATGACAGGCTGCTATTGAGGCAACACGGGGTCATAGGGGGAGAGAGCAACGATGAATCCCATAGGAGAGACGCCAGAGGATGGCATGGGCTCCATAGAGGCCATGAGAGACAAGACAAAGGGAGGAGGTACTCCCTTCACAGCAGGGTGAGAGACCACCATCACCTGATAAGGGCAAGGGTGTTGACACAAGGGAGAGCAGCGAGACAACGGCTCTCCGAGTTGAGGTTGCCTGCCTCCAAACTTAGGTGCAGACATTATAGGATGAGGCTACACGGCTTAGAGCTCGAGGCAGAGGAGTGAGCAGGGATGACCTAGTGCGATCCATGATGCAGACCACATTTTACCAGGGTGTATACTTTCAGCTAGTTCCAGAGGGCCAAAGGGTACAACTGCCAGCCAACATTGCAGAACCAGTCAGGCTGGGATCGATGTTGACATCCTCCTGATCAACGACGAGGACCCAGGATACATCCCAGACCTCTATGGGACCACCTCATCCATGGTAGGGTGGAGGAGGAGATGAGGTTGAGAGCTCGAGGGCTTCTCGAGGCTAGGTGCTAGAGACTATAGATTTTGAAGAGATTTGTTGAGAGGATTGAGTATGCTAGGGTATGGATTGTGGCATACCAATCCAGTTTTGATATGATGTATATAATTTTTTGATATATATATATGACTTGTTTTTGATGATATGACATGTTCATATGTTTTATGATGATTTAATGTTTGATTTTTTTGTTTATTGGATTGATGATTCATGTAATTATGTCGTGTTTGAAATATTATAATTTGATGTCATGTTGTAAGTTTTTAAATGAAATAATCTGATGTAAACAATTGGTTGTGGTGGTGTGATTTGATAAAAAATAAAAAGGGACTTATAAAAATAATTTCAAAGGACATTGTCGCTGTTATAGACCATTTCATGGAGTCACCGCTCACTCGATCGTCAAGCTAATCCTCATATAGAAATATTGTTAAAAGTAAAAGAGTGCTTAAGAGACTGTCTTAAGACTTTGTGTTGTGATGATAGAAATCATGATGGTTTGATAATTTGTTTTTAGATTTTCATAAAAAATAGTATGCATGAGATACTAAAGAAATATGATTTTGCTAGGCATAAATTCCTAAGTGTGATAAATTTTTTTTGAACAATTCTTTAGAATTTATACCATGGTTGCGAAATTGAATTTTGACATAATGACATGAAATAGAATAAGTGTTCGTTTGTTTGTAAAGCATAATTGTGTAACATAATGATGCAAGTCATATGTTTTGATGAATTTGTTTTAATAATAAATGGAACATAAAATTAGAACAATGGTTTGCGCTAGGCATAGACTTATAGGTATAGACTTATACCATCATCACAAAATCCAAAGAAGAATAGAGATTGTTGGTGTTATTGCAAGATGAATTTATGACTTTTGTGATAAATAATAATATGAAAATTTTGTTTGAAATTATTATTTTGAGATTTTGATTTTGTAAAAAGGTGTATGTAATTACGTTGATACAAACAACAAATTCTGAAATAAAAGGATAAAATCATTCCGAAAAGAGTTACAAAAATATTTTAAATTATCTCAAAGAGAAATATAGACTTATAAGGAATCCTCATGTGCAAATGTGAATTCATTACCGATCTTGATTTATCATAATGATACAAAATCTCTCAAATACAAATGTGTGTGTGATTGTATTGTTCATTCACCAATTTTGAGCAAGATAATTTGATACAAGTAATTTTCCTTGACAAAATGAATGTTCGTTGACCATGATCTATATGCATGTAACCGTACCAGGCTACTATGTAAGTTAGGTTATCAAGAGCTAGCTAATCCATAAGCTGACAAAGGTCTATACAAAAGAAGGTCGCTAATGTGATAGACATATCGCCATGCTAGGGATTACCCAAGGCCAAGCGGGTTGGGCACAAACCACCTGTTATGGGGCTTACCTCACAGTTTTTGAATAATTGAGAATTCTAGGGATTCAAGATCATTCACCCTTCTTTTCTTTTCAAGGGGTAGGGAAAGGATTTTATTGCATTTTTGCTTTTGTGTTTCTCTTTTGCTTTTTTTTTTTTTTTTTGTACTTTTGTATTTTTGCTTGATATTTGAGAAAATGCTGAAATATTGCTGTGATGATTCAAATAACATTTTTCTTTTTCTCTTTTTTTTGCTTGAACTTTTCTTTTCTTCTTATGCTAGGGATACATGCTTGGATTAGCTGTGGAGTAAGGGATTTTTATTCTGGGTAGGGGTGAGCTTGTCCTTTTGTCAATTCTCAAAGATTCTAGACCATGTGCATGATAGGATAGCAGGGGAAACTTTTCGCTCAGGAAACTAGTTCTACTATGTAGCATCACATCGAATTTGCAATGAAATCATTTTAATGTGAAAAGATATACTTAGTTCAAGTAAATAACAAGATCAGTTCTCTATGCTCAAAACTGTATTTAATTCAACTGTGGACTTTGATATAAGAGAGATTAATAATCATACCAAATAAAAGCAAGATATTTATTCATGTGAATGTGAAAGTGTGGGATTCCAAATAAATGCTAATTTATCCAAAATAACTAAAAATATAACTGCAATACTTCACAGTTTAAGAAGTACAAAACAAAAGATGTTTTTGAATATTTTGATGATTTTGAATGTTTTTAATGTTAAGTGATGAATTAAAAGAAATACAAGGTGATTGTTTTTGAAATGTTTTATATAAGTGACTAAAAAATAATATGCAAAACAAATATATACAATGATGAAATGACCAATTTTTTACGCATAGTAACGTTTAAGATGCATAATGTTCATAGGTTATTTAAGTTCTTTACCATCCAAGGTAGATAATTTGTATGCTCCTGATCCAAATTTAGCAATGATGACATATGGTCCAAGCCAGTTGGGCTCAAATTTACCTTTAAGGCTTGTAGTTGCATTAGTATTTTTTTGATTTTATTTTAAGACAAGGTCACCGATCTCAAAGGATCGAGGATGAAATTTCTTAAGATATGCTCTCTGAAGCTTGTTTTGGTAGGCGCGAAGATGCTCCAAAGCATTAATGCACTTTTCATCAAGAAGTTCTAGCTGACTATGTTCTTGTATAAAAATAACCTTCAACAGTTTTTCTAGTTCTCCTTTGACTAGTAAGGCCATTTTAGGATGCTTTTTTCTGAGTTTTTGTTTAACAGGTTTAGCATCTGGATGGACCACTAGATGATGCATAACTATAGAAGGGTCGAAACCTGGCATGTCTTCATATTTCTAGGCAAAGACATCTTCATAGTCTTTAAGAAATGAAATGTATTTATCTTGTTTTTCTGGACTCAATTCTGATCCAATATTGATTATGTGAGGGTTATGTTTGGTTCCAATGTTAATTTTTATAACATTTTCAACTTTCATATGTAAATATCTCTCAAAATTAGGTGGGGCAGATGAAACACCAAATTCTTGTAATTCTTCCAAGGTTAGCTTGGATAATTCATCTTGAGGAGTCGAGGCCTCAAGCTGGGCTATACTTGGTATAGAGCCATCAAAATAAAATTTGTTATGTAACAATTCCTCAACGGAGACATCATGGAAAATATCCCCTTCCAACTCTTCATCGGAGTTGACAATCATTTTAGGGTAGGCCATGGATAGCATATTGTAGGTAAAATAATTATTCTTTGGGCACAAAGAATCTTGTTTATCTAGATAATATTGATAACATACGAGATGATCATCATCTTCAAATGGAAAGGGCTGACTTTTACTAGAAAATAGGCCCACACCACATCGGGCAGGCCACGGTTCTACCTCAAAAGGTTCATTCATACCATTTTGGAAAGGTCCCAAACCTTTCCCTTTATATCCTAATTTAAGCATTATGGGTTTAGCTTTAAGATAATCATTAGCAAAATAGCATCTAGCATATCCATCACAATGTGTCTTAATATTTTTGGGTATTCTTCCCCAATCATATCCTTTATAAATAAAAGCACAAATCCCGACTTGGTAGATACTTCCCATAGGTTGTAGGAGGCCCAAGGTACGAGGAGAGGGTGGGACTTTATTTAAAAGGAAGGAAGTTTGCATGGCAGTGTTAGTTTCCTCAGATATAAGAATTGTAGATAAATTAGGTAAGAGGTCATCAGTAAGAGCATAAGAGGTAGAAGGAACATTTCCTACATCGTCAGGTGTAGAAAGGATGCTAGTAGTGGATGTGGATGTCATGGTGATATTGACGGGTGAATCTATAGGTATGGAAGATATAGGAGTAAGAAAAGAAGCATTGGTTGTCGGTTTAGGATCTTTTCAAGGTCCTAATGTGGTTTGTTTAGAAGATGGTTGAGCTATATGTATAGGTGTATTTGAAAGAGTAGATGATGTTATGGGTGTGTGTTTCGCACATTTGGACATATGATAAGAACTGGGATGTGTGGATGATAGGGCAGGGCAAAATTTCACTCCAACAGGTTCTACCAAAGCGCACATATCAAAAGGTCTAGGATCACCATGAATGGTAACCAACTGGTTTTTGAATTCAAATTTAACACACTGATGGAAGGTGGAGGGAACCACTCACATTGCATTAATCCAAGGGTGACCCAAAAGTATATTGTATGATGTAGGGCAATGTATAATAAACATAGTCGTATCTAGGGTTCTAGGACCAAATTGCAAGGGTATAGTAATGAATCCACATGTTTCTTGTGTCTCATCATTGAAGGCTTTTATAATCATATCAGTTATTTTCATTCCATCACTTCTAAACTCGAATCGTTGGTAGAAGTCAAAAGTGCATATGTTTAAAAATGAACCATTATCAATCAAGACTCGTTTAACGACTACATCTCCAATTAGGGCAGTAATATATAAGGGGTTATCCTTATGTAAACTATGTTGCGGGATATCTTTATCTCGAAATTCAATACAATCGACTTCTCTAGTGATGATAGTATTGGCCATGGCTTCAGGTTGAATGTTTTGTGGTACCATAATTTGGCTTAATGTAAGCATTAATTCATCCCTATGTGTAGGAGAAGATCTTAACAGGTCCAAAAGGGAAATTATGGCTGTGGTATTGGATAATTGTTCATTAATATTGTAAGGAGGCTTAGGTTGAACATTAGACGCATAATTCCCTTTATTGGGATTTTTCAAAACAAATGGGGCTAATCCATTGTTTTGAGTTTGATCTTGTTGATAGGTTTGAGCTTGTTGTCTAGTAACGTCTCCGATGGTTCCTACAATATTATTTTGTGGATGATGAATAGGTCTTGGTCTAGCGTTTATAGCTTGTTCATTAGGAACTATTTGGTGAGAAGATGGTCTAGTAGTGACTCTTCGTGGAAATGGTTCTTCTGGAACCATAGAACTGGTGATAGGTTGAATAGGATCTGATTCATCTTCAGAACTATTCGATTGATTTGAAGTGATTTCCATGTCAATTTCAGTCTCATATTCAGTGTCACTAAGATCAAGTATCCGAATATTATGTAGAGGTCTAGTCGTAACTATGGATAAAGTTGTTTCAACTATTTGAGGATCTTGATCAGGTAATTGTCCGCTAATGGTCCCTACATATCGGGTAGGAGGAGGAACATTATGATGCTCAATATGATTGGCCACCTCTTTACCATGTTTTGGTAAAGGATGTTGAAATATGTCCAATGATTGATTGGCATTCTGATTTTGATTTTGGGGAATGCTCTTTTGAGCGTTATTAGAAGGATTTTGTTTAGGTTGGAATGCTTGCACCTCCATCTCATTATTATCAATCAAATCTTGTATTTTATGTTTTAATATTTTACAAGATTTGGTGGCGTGTCTAGGTCCTCTATGAAAATCACAATGTAAGTCAGCTATGTATCCGGGTATGGTTGGGTCAGGTTCTCGGATAGCTGGTAATTGGATCAAGCCTCGTGCTAGTAATTGCAAGAGAATGGTTGATAAAGGTTGATTTAACCTAGTAAATTCTCGGGGTGGTTTATCAGGAGGTTTCAATATAAACTTCTTTGTTGTTTTTGCAGTGTTCACATTAGCAATGTTTCTACTATCAGTGACTCCGTCACCCACAACTTGTTTATTTTTATATTGATTTATGGATGTTTTCTCATCATATTTCTTTTTGAGCTGACCTCTTCTAATGAGAGCATCTTCCACCCTTCGAGCTAAGTCTATAGCTTGATCGAAGGTAGTCAAAGTAGCAGTTGATAATTCATAGGATAGTTGTTCTTGTAAATTATTGATAAAAATAACTAACATCTCCCGATAAGGTAACATAAAGTGTAATTTTCCTATCAACTATCTCCATCAAGCTAAGAAGTCAGCAAAACACTCATATTTGTCTTGTTTTAGGTTGTAAAAATATTTAATGGTTACATGCATTTCGATATAGGCACTAAATTGATGCACAAAAGAATAAGTGGTGTCTTCAAAATTTCTCAAAGAATGAGTAGGTAATTGATAATACCATTCCAATGCCATCCCCCCCAAGATTTTCGGGAACATTTTTAGTAATAGCAAATCATCATGTGATATGTCATGACATGCTATCCTAAACATACGAAGATGCTCTATGGGATCTTTAGTTCCTTTATATATAGGTATGACAGGCATAGGAAAGTGTTTGGGATATGGTTGTGCTACAACTATAGGATCTAGAGGTTGAATACACATCTCTCGATAATTGTATGAGGGATGGTAGGGATCTAATTGGTCCATGCGAGAGACTAAGAGACTAACTGTTTCACCATGGCTTCCAAATTACCAGTTTGTCCACCATATTGGTTTGGTGGGTATGGGTCTTGTGACCGTAGGAAGGCAAGACATAAGGATTAGATGCTATATTGCTATTGTGCAAATGGTTGGTAGGAAGAGTATTATGAAGAAGATTTGTTGTAGCATTATGTTGCATCCCAGATTGTTGGAAATTGGTATTTGGTTTTGTTTTAGGCTTTTGTTGATTTGAGGTAAATTGATCAATAGCTTGGCGAAATAGAGCAGTGAATGAAGGTTTCTTTTGTGTAGGAATAACCCTTGGCTTGGTAATAGGCACTCTAGGTGGTTGGGTAGCCTGTTGTTGTTGCATGTTTTGGATTATAGTAGCCATGTCAAAATTGGATGGTCCAGCTTGATCACTCTCTTGATCAAAAAAATACAACGAATTAGTGTGTGTGTGATATATGTCTTCTAGGGTTGATTGAGTGTCACTAATTTGATCTTTATCCATATGAACTGCTCTATTAAGGGTGCCAATATTATTATTGAGAAATTTCCAAAAATGGTCCATGTTCTCAAAAGTAACAGCTCCGTCTGGAGTTATTTTAGGAGATGAGGATCCTTCCTCTCTATCATTTTATTTTTGTTCATTTGCATCCACAAGTTCTTCTTCTTGTTGGTTTAAGGTTCCTTCTTCCTGAATTGGGTCTTCAAGAAGAACATCTGGGTTATTTTTTGGTTTTCTTAACCAATCTTCTTCTACTTCAATTTGTTTTCCATTCCTGAGTCTATTCATTGTGTCTAAATTTAGGTTTTAGCAAATATATATTAATATATTTTCAACAGATCTTGGGAGGTATATATATTTTTAATTATATACCTACTATAATGCTTAAAAGAAAATGTTTTGATTTTTTTTTTGTTATGATTCTGTTTTGTTTTTGTTTTTGTTTTTATAAAGACAATAAACAACACACTCAATACAAGAAATAACAATAATAAAATAATAACTTAGTTTTCTATAAATAGTTTATAGATATCATTGATAGGATCAAGTTCACCAGGAGTCATAAAGTGCTCCTATTCAAATTGGAAATTGTTTTTTAGGAAGTCAACAAAGTGTGCTATGGTGATATTATCTGTTTTAGATTATGTTTTGTAAAAATAAATCTCATGGCAATACTCTCGATATAACACAGCTCTGGGAACTCTATTCCATCTCTTTCTATCCGCAAGATCAGCTTCTTGGTCCTCTATACGAGCTAGAAATTGATGCACTATGGTTGCATTATCAAGGTATTCCTCAAAGGTATACAACTTAGAAGACACAAGGGCTCTTTTATCTTCTAACCACCTATGGCAAGCTCTCTGAAGTTCATGATACAAAATCACTTGATCGGGATCTAGGATTCTATCTAGGACAAACCTCTTGATTTGCCTAAGTTCGGTTGCTCTATATGAAATGAGATTCAATCTCCTATTAAGCTCGTCCCACAAAGGTTGAACCCTATTTGTTTGAGGTACTCTAAGCACAAAAGTGATCTCTATGGCTACTAATTTATTTTCAACATTAATAGTGATAGCTCATATTTTATTATAGTCTACCATCTAAATATGACATGCAAATTTTCTTAAGTCTAAATGCATTTATGTTTTTGGTTTTTTTTTTTTTTTTAGTTTTTAAAATGGTTTTGTTTTCAAAAGGTTTATGTTTCATGTCGGGTTCATCAAAATGTATCGCTCCAAATTTTTTGCACCCTTACCTTCAGGCTATAGGATCCGCGCCTAGAAGGGGGATGTGAAAAGGATGGGACAATACCTCGGACTGAGAGGCCTTTTGAAAGTCTCGCCTCTCGGGGGAGGTGTATAAAGGTGAATTTTTTACGAATGGTGGGTTCACCAAGAAAATTTTGAATGGCATTTTCCATGCCTAGGTTGAGAGAGTGTTTGATGTGTTCATTTTTATATTTGATCATTCAACTCCTAGGTTTTTCCGATATGAATCTAATCTATTCTATATGCCAATGCGGATTTAAATGAATACAAAAATAGAAATAGATGCAAATAATAGAGAATATGCTAACTAGAAGAAATCATACCTGATTCTAGATGTCTGATGGATATTTTGAGTCTTGTAGCAGTTCAAATCATCTTAGTTTGTATGTAATCATCTGATGTTGCTTGGGATCATCCCAAATCACAGAAGGTCATCTGAAATCAGACGAATTCGTCAAAAACCTGCAATCACAAAAACAGACATGAAATACCAAATATGCAAATGCAGAAGCAAGGGGTAATGGTAGAAATAATAGCAAAAATGCCTAAATAATAGATTATAATAATAGATAAGGAAATGCAGTAAATTTAATGATTGATTTTATCTTTATCATGTAGTTATGCTAAATGAGGTGAACTCTAAGATGCATAAAACAAAATAACCTAAAACAGTGCAGAGATATATCCTGGAAATGCAAAAAAACTTAAGAAAATGCAAACTCTAAATTTAGACTACCCTCAATCTGAACTATAGTCAGGATCGCCTCCAATCGTATGAAATCATCCGAGATCATCTGCGATGATCCAAGCTAGCTTCGAATGAAAAATAGTAGAATTCTTGCAACAAAAAATACAAAATACCAAATGCAAGCAATAATTAAGTAGGGAGGTAGGGGATACCGGGGGAATCAACAAGAATTAGGCAAAGGTGCAGGCAGCCAGGGGGATAAACTAGAAAAATCCTAGTTTATATAGGATTAGGAAGATGTTTGGGAGGTTGGGGATCATCCCAATCTGGGAGATCTCCAACAAGGAAATCTCCAACCGCATAGACACGCTTCTGCTCGAGTTGGAGAGGTTGTTGAAACAGAAGCTAATTATGAAAATTTGGTTTTGGGACAAAATTGTCTGGACATTCTATTCCAGATGAATTCGTAAAATAGGGGACAATTTCATCTAATCTGCGATGATATCGTCCAATGGTCAAAACAAATCCTAAAAATGGCACAAAAAACGAGGAAAGTGGGTAAAATGCAGTTTAACGGGTAGTTTGGGGTTGAAATTCAAATTTTAACATTTTATCTTTTTACTAAGGTTTAACCGTGCCAATTTTAGGGTGCTACACTTTGCCATTATATGTTCTATCACATAACCTTTGTTGTCTCCCGAGAAAATCCCCTTTGGTACATGATAAAAAAAAGCTATCACAATTCCTGAACAACAAAATAGATCATGTTGCTAACTGAATTTGACCTAGAGTTCATTTCCCAAAAATCCATTAAAGGGTAGGTCATCACAGACCAACTTGCAAAAGCTCCCTTTCTTGATTATCAACCTCTCCTCATTCAGCTTCTTGTCCATCTTCCATATACTAGAAGCTAAAGAGTATGTTAAGCCAGATACAATGCTTACCTAATCCTATATTTTGATGGCTCCCGATGCAATAATGATGGAGGTGCAGGTATTGTTTTCTTCACACCCAAATGGGAACCATTCCATTATCATTTAAATTGGACTTCCCCTATACCAACAATAATGTAGAATATGAAGCCTTGATTCTAGGATTAAAATATGCCCACACTATACATATCAAGCACCTCCACATCATAGGTAATTACCTCTTGATAGTGAACCAAGTGAAAGAGATTTGGAAATATCGTTGCCTAGTTCTCTAATAAAAATGGATCACACAATAACTTCTTACACAATTTGAGTGGTATGATCTTGAAGCTGCTCCATGATCATAAAACCATTTTATGGATACAATGGTATCCTTAGGATCATTAATACCACAAAACCCATCATTAGATACTATGTATGTATCCATTCAGACACATCCAATTTTCCATACTGCCTACGTCTCATATAGATGATGGTGGCATTCATGTGGTTGATACTGAACCACATGAACCTTGGTTTGCACAGATAAAGGATTATATCAAGTTAGGATTCCTACCGTGCGATCTACCACATGCTCATCATCAAGAATTTAAATAAAGAGGAATTCATTATACTTTATTGGGGGACATCCTCTATCATCGTAGCTATGATGGTATCCTCTTGCATTGCCTTGAACTCCATGAATCTCAATTGGTTATACAAGAAACCCATGATGGTACTTATGGTGGCCACTTTAGTGGCATGGCAATCACAAAATGCATCCTTCGCATGGGATATTACTAGACAAATATGGAGCATGATTGTTGTGAATATGTGAGGTGTTGTATCAAGTGCCAACAACATGCAAACCTCACACATATTCCATCTCAAGCACTCCAACATATCTAGTCCATGTGGGATTTTTCTCAATGGGACCTTGACCTTATAGGATAAATCAAACCTACTTCATCAAGCAATCATAAATTTATTTTTACAACCACAAAGTAATTTACAAAGTGGGTCAAAGCCATACCACTTGTCCAAACCACAAGGGTTAAGATCACAACATTTATCATAGACCATATCATTTGTCACTTTGGAATACCTTCTCAAATTATCTTTTATAATGGTAAATCCTTCAAGAACAAAACTATCCACGCCCTCTATGCCAAATTCAACATCCATAATAGCTTCTCTATCCCATACTACCCATAGGTTAATGGCCAGACATAAGCTACAAATAAAACAATCTATTCCATACTTTACAAAATAGTAGCAGAATATCACCATGATTGGCATAACCAAATACCCTTAGCTTTATGGGCTTATCATATGAGCATACGTACTCCTACTAGGACAACCCCTTTCTCACTGGCCTATGGAACCAAAGCCATCATGCCATTGGAACTTGAGATACCTTCCTTGTGGGTATCTATGAAGGAATTTATTAACGATGACATCGCTCATCAAGTTCACCTTAATCAACTAACACTCCTTGATGAGCGCTATATCAATGCCATCGAGCATACACATGTCTACCAAGACCACCTTTGTCATGACTACAATAGTAAGGTGCATCAATGCGAATTCCAAATTTGTAATATCATTCTCAAAGAGAACCAACAAATCACAAGTCAACCTCACCAACAATAAGATAAGTTTACCCTAAACTGGTTGGTCCCCTTCATAATCACACACATATTTGATTTAGGTGTCTATTTTTTGGCTAATATCAAAGGTCTCATTGAAATCAAACCTATTAATATCCTTCACCTTCATGCGTTCAATGCCTAGCCCACATAGGCATTCACTATCACAAATAGTACACATTGCTATTTACACACACACCATCCACTTTGCACATCACGATACATGCATGTATTTTATTTTATAGCTACATTATACATGTACTTTTACTTTTTATGTCATTTATATGTTGTTGGTATCTATTTCTTTTTGCAGGATTCATATTTTCTATCGCTACACCATCAATAGAGATACACAACTATACACACTTACCATAAACATCCCAGCATCCCACCATGCAGGACCATCCAACACCACACCCAATACCAATTACATATTATGACCTAGACATACCACACGCTACTCTCCAGACTAGAAAATCTTCACCTTCCTCCCATTCAAACCATCACACTCCACCCTGAAACCTCTCACCTCATCATAGATGGTCATCCTATTCACCTCGTTTAGGAGATAGTCAGGTCTCCCTATCATCATTTGATGAAAATGAGGAAAGCTCCCATATTCACACCTAGGGGTCTCCTCCACTCCCATATGAGGATGCAAGGAACCCCTACTCATTATCCTCCTCCCCTCGTCATCCTGTAGGAACCTACCACCCTCCCAATCAAGGATACATACCTTATCCTGCAAGTCCTTCATGCCTACCTCTCCCACTTTTGAGTGGGATGTCTCCATATGCTCAAGCTCTTTAGTCACATGCTTCTTAAGATGATTCTATGTGTATACCTCCATATCACACATGTTGTTATTCATAGCCTTCTCCTGTGCCACCCATCCTCTAGATGTCACCTTCACCACTTCGTGGCCTACAATTCTAGCCAATCTCATAATCTACAAATTTATTCCACTTACCCTAATTGTAACCTCATGAAATTTACTCTTAACATGCATACCATACTATTGCCTATACATTGGAGTATCACTCTCCAATTTCTTTGATCCTTTCACCTCCACATCCTGATATCCAACACATCTTAGCTGAACTCGATGCTCTTGAGTTACATTTGAGACATTACCATTGCCTCACATCTACTCGTCGGTCCACCATACTCCATACATCTTCACCCTCACCTAGGTCCATTTCTCATCCAAGGATTTTCCCCACATACAAATCCCAACCTACTCCTTCACCATTTAACCTCACTTCATCTGCTTCCTACACAAATCCCATGGATACCTACATCTACCCCATGCCTATCCCGTTTGCACTATTATCCAAAATTTTTCACTATATCCTTAACCAAGGTCTCTTGGTATTACCTAAAATTAGGACTATTGACCCATCGCATCCCAAGCCACAATATTACCATGAACACTAGTTCTATATATACCATCGAAAGCTAGGTAACGATATTGATGTTTGTCATACATTTGAAACACTGGTAGAAAATATGTTGATTGGTGATCACATCCCATCATATGAGCATTCTCATTCATCCACCTGACTTTAGAGCTCCCCACATCATATTGTCCCTCAAAAATTTGCCATCACACAAATCTTTGATATCCCGCTACATTCACCATATGTCCAACTACACAAACCATCAAAGCCCAAGCAACATTGTCGCTTCACCTTCTAACTCATGGCCTGACCCACGTCACTTCATCCATCAGTAGTTTCTCTTCATATTCCTTCTTACCTCTTCTTCTACTTCTTCTTCTTATTTTCTCATGTATTTGTATGGTCATGCTTCGAGTAGCTACATACCTACATTGATCTACTTTCTTTATTTTATCTTCCCTAGCATTTGGTAATCCCCTTATATTACTAGTTACCAATGCCTATTTCTTCTTATTTCTTCTATCTATAAATCACACCTTCACATCCTTCCTTTGTTTGTGATTATCGCATGCATTTGCCTATTACACACACACCCCACATGCTAGGGCAACCATCATCACATCATCTTGCTTTTGTTATGATGATCCACTATATTCATCTATAGATAGCTTTTCCAAACTTCTTCCTCTACACTTCATGAGCTTCCTCTTATAGATATTGTATTCCCCCACTTGCAACATTTACATTACACCCATTGCATATATCCAAATGCTTTTTTATTATAATTTTATTTCAAGTTCATATATTCTTCCCCTAGAAATGTACCTTCAATAGGAATAACATATGCACTTGTTAGCATAACCACCTGGATGTCTATTCCCATTTTTTAGGATTAGGATATACATAGGTGTCATGTTAATATTTGACCACTTACTAGTTTATTGAATCAAATATCACCTCTAGTTGATAGATTTTTACATGCTCCTTATATTTATTTAGGCTGGTTCAACTTCTCTCACAGACCATTCATATAGGTTACACATTAAACAAGTTTTGAGTCTAAGAAAGATAACACCTTGCGTAGATATCACCATCTAGATAATGGTTTCCCATCCTCATCCCATTACTTGCATGGTCAAAACAAGACCTAGGGATAAAAAAAGGGATAAGAATAAGCAAAAATAAGACAAACAGGCAAAAAACAAAAGACAATGCCCTTACAAAAAAAAGAAAAAAAAGGAGAATAGAAAGAAAAGGAGGACCACAAAACATAGACAAGTACTAAATGAGGGGTAAAATACAAAAGGAAAAACCTCCAGATATTACCATTGTTATGATTCATCACCTTTGGTCCTTAGGTTTAACATAACATCATGGGACGATTTCCATCACTAGAAATAGGCTCAAAGAGCCTGCCTACCAGTGGAATAGTATTACAAGTGGCGATATATCTTTCACATAAGCGACCTTCTTTTGTACAAATCACTATTCACTTATGGATGAGCTAGCTAGTTTGACCATGTCTACAATGGATTAATAGGATGAGTTGGGGACACTGCCATCCCTGAACCCCTAAACCCCTATAGGAGACACTGCTATCCCTAAAATAATAGCCACATCACCACCTGATGTCACATCTCACACCTTGGTCCTCATTCCTCACTGACCCACTGATGATGCAGTCTAATGACTCTATTGAGACTACATCTATACTCATGTATGTGTATCAAACTGTGATACCACTTGGTCATAATTAGAGAGTGCGATCTCATGCATCCCTAGAGAATACTCACAAGTTGATCGTATTACTGCCTTCGTAGCTAGCAACCCTTTCCAAAAATTACTACCCCTATATAGCTACTCTAAATCTACTATTAGAGTAGCCACGTTAGCTGGAACCTCTCATAATACCTAGGCTCTCTCAACACCCTCTCATGCCTACTATTGCCTTGCTATCTCAGCTTATAGCTCTACAATATCTACATCCCAATATGCCAATGCAGATCGATCCCTCTCCACCCCTTTCCTCAACTACTCCATCTCTAATACCATCTTGGCACACCTATCCTCAAGGGCCTTATGAGTAATATCAATAGAAATATTCAGGGCTATAAACCATTCCTCTAAATTTATTTCCTCTGCAAGCCTATGTCTCTCACTCTCGTGGATCTCTCCCTCTAAATGTCATACTCAAGCATGTAACAATAATAACTCCTCCTTTGCCTCCTACATATCCTACTGCTCAATGGGAATCTCCTACATCCCATTAGAGAAAACCATCTCTAGGGTGTCATAAAATTCACCCATAGACATACTACCGCCTCCCTCCTCTACGACCACTCTCTCCTCCATAGGCTACACTCCACCACTCGCAGGAACCTCCTCCACTTTCTCCATAGATGAAATCGAGGCACCATCCAACCATCGCCTGGATTATCATAGAAATACCATTGTCTCACTACTAGATCTATTCTATGACCTGGCTCGAGTACCTCTTGTTGCCCTACCCCCTACCATAGGTACCCAACCACTAGGTGGTACCCATCAGTCAACTACACCAATACCTAGATCCCAACTCTACATCACCCACTAGGAATAAAACTCTAGTGTCATCCCTATATTACTCACATCTCGTATCACCATTGATGGTTCCCTCTCATCGATCTAGGGTAAAACTATAGGTGGCTACCCTCGATCACCCCATCACCTCTAGTATACAACAAGAACCTCTGGAATGTTCTATCTTAAGCTAAATTATCGTATGACTCAACCAAATTGAATGAACTTGACCTATTAAGTATATCATCCCACCCGCCACATACCTCGATGAATGGTCCACAACTACTCATCATACTTCTCCCATGTCACCCCACTCATCCAAGGCTTCCACTCAATGACACTCGATACCAACTTTCCAAAATCCATATTCTAAAATAGAGGATCACCCTCATGTGGCCTTTTGATGCCCTTCTCATCAATCCTCAATCTCATGAATAAGGTAAATGTGTCTGTCCCTTCACATATGCCTTATAAAGCAACAGTGAAGGCCTCTCAATAGGTATATTCTCCCATGCCCATACTTGTAACAAAGGAGTCCAACTCAACCTCTTTTTCCCAACACACACCACATCATGCAAATCCTTGTATACATGGGCCAACAATGCAAGCACCAATGCAAACACAACACTACGATCCACCATATCGCTCACCACGTCCAACATGTTCCAGGTAAATAATACCTCAGAAGTATCAGGTAAAGCATATGTGAAGATCATCATTATCGCCACACATTGGTGCTTAGATAGCATCTTATTGTTCTAAAGCAACTTATAATCCATCTTCTTTATATCTACATCCTCCCACTTATCACCAAATAATCACTCCATCATAACCTCCTTAGTATCATCTGGTGTTGCCCTCACTAACACACCCTCAATAAGCAATTTGTATATTCTATATACATATTCCAAGGTGATAGTCATCTCACCCATTGGAAAATAGAAAGTATTAAAATTTGCATCCCATCAATCACACAAAGAAGATATATACACCTTGTTGGCATGAATGCTCTTGCATTCCTACATGCCTTTAAACCATATTGCATCCAACCACTTCTCATCATTCTCATTCCTCATCAACTCATCTAAATAACCTTTCATCGTATGGACATGATGACATGGCTCAATCATCTTCACCTGTCCATACACAAACAACAACAACAAAAATTCACATTAGTTCAATTTACAATCTTTGAATTAAATAAAAATCAAATTTCAACAACATATTTCACACACAAATTAATCAATTTAATTTGTCACACAAATCAAGACATAAAACATAAACAATCCACATATCACAACAGATCAAAAACACAGTCACATATTTGAATACCCATTTGGCCATATTTAGCTCCCAATATGAAAAATAGTACATATTTAGCTCCCAACAACCAAATTTACAATTATCACATACTTACAATGGCATGAAATTCAAAATCACGTCAATCTGCTAGACATACAAAAATAAAATACATTTTCGAATACCCATTTGCCCAATTCATGATGAAAGTGTTGACAAGTTTCAAAAATAGTATACAAATACGTAAAAAGTTCAAGGTTAAAGTCACCACAACCATATCAAAACAGTGCATATGCCAAATCACACAACATCAAAAACACAGTTGCATTTTTAAACACCCATTTGCCCACTTCACAGTGAAAGTTCAAACAAAAGTTAAAATATAGTACATATCAGGCTCCCAACAATCAATTTTAAATTTAATCCTATCTATATCATGGCACGTAACTAAAACATACGCCAAATGCAATCATATACCAAAACAATCACATTTTTGGATATCCATTTCACCCTTCTATGGTAAAAGTGTCAACGGTTTTCAAAAATAGTATACCTACAATGGAAAACTTAACAGTTAAAGTTTTCTAATTTACATCCTAACGAGTCACATATAGATAACACACCAAATGAGGATAAAACAAAAATATAGTCACACAATAAAATACCCATTTCCTACTTATACAAATGAAATTCAACCACATTTCAAAAATAGTGCACCATCGCTCCAAAAATGGAAAGTCAAACTACAAGACTACCCTACCCGTCACCCAGTTAAACTACAACAAAAAATGGTCAAACCTAAAAACCGATCACACTTTTGGGTACCCATTAAGCCTTTTTAACACTTTGTGTTCCAATTTTAATTAAAATTTGCCTAAAATTTTAAAATAACATGAAAACCTCCCCCCTATTCTACGCTTCTTGAGAAACAAAATTGAAAAATAAAAAGAATAAAGAGAACTTACCAGTGGATCACCATGTCAAACTCTAGCGCTAGTACATCCTCTCACCATCTTGCTACTCGATTTGGTCAACTGCAAGCGATCCGCATTGCTAACCGTCATTTGCTCCTCACTCTCCAAGTTAGCCAAAAAAGGTTTAAATACCCCCAAAACCCTAATTATGTCGAATTCATCCCCCGACCTAGGAATTTGATCCAATTCACTCCTTGGCCTACAAATTGGACCAATTCACCCCTTGACCTATGAATCTAGATCCAATTTACCTCTTGACCTACGAATTGAGCCTAGAAACCCAAAATTGACCCAAATTTTATTCCAAACCCTAGCAAACCTGCCCCTCTTCCTATCCATCTAATTTTTCATCAATTTCATCATGCATTTTTATTCTATCAACCATTTTATCACCACATTTCATTCATCTCATTGTTGATTCCTTATTTGAGAGGGTATTCATATCCAACATAGCTTTACATGCAACCAAACAACTAAACATCCAAATCACGAATATCACATCTGTATACAATTTTTTTGCTAAAGATTATCTTATAATTATAATCTCAATCCCAACCAGATATTTGTTAGATCATGAAAGTTGTGTGTAATAATGGAGAGGTAAATTTAGAATTCATGATACACAATGAATGACACATTTAACTAATCTAGCGCAACATTTGGATATGTCACTTTGGTATTCATGATACATAATGAATGACATGTTTGAATAATCCATATGTTAACTAGCTCAAATGCTTTAACAATTGTCACCATGCACTCATGAATCAATCACCAACAAAAATTTGAATAGGTATTTGTTCTATTCGTATTTTGGACCACTTGGATTGGTCACAAAAGGCCAAAAGCAAAGCAGTCAAAAGTTGCCACCCCCAAGCAATAAGTATGACATTGAGAAATGTCATAAAGAATCAGCAAAATAATCATGTTGCATCCACAATCATCCATTACCATTCATCGGTATTGTTTTTCATTTTATTTATTTTCTTTTTTTCTCCCTGGATTCCTCATTAATGTTGTATGGTCACGCTTTGAGTGGCTACATACCTTTGATTAGATCCCATTTTTTTCTCTTCTTCTCTTGGCTATTGGTCAATGTTGTATGGTCACGCTTCGAGTGGCTACATACCTTTGATTGGATTCCATTATTTTCCCTCCATATTCTACAATCCCTTCATATTTTTGTATTAAACTGTGCTTCACATAGTATAGTACAAAAAGGGGCAAAATATAGACACCTAAAAGTCACACATAGCTACCTCTACGTACTTGTAGATCCTTTTGGACACTTTTAGGTTTACATAGGCCATCCTAGATACCTCTAGGCTATTTTAGATCGATGTAGACTATTGTAGATCCCTCTAGACCTATGTAGACTATTGTCGACATGCTTAGACTACTATAGATATGCATAGACTAGCGTAGATCACTCTAGATTAGCGTAACATATCGTAGACTTACATAGACCATTTCACTAGTTTATAGGTACAAAACTCTATTAAACTACTCAATACACATCATATCCACCTTGCATCCACCAAATGACCACTCATCAATCTCCTTAGACCACTTAAGCCCTTCCTAGACTTAATTAGGACCCCACGGGACTATTAGTTCCAAAAAAGTCTTAATTAAAGTTAAATTCAAATTCTAATTTTAAAGTGACTTCACTTAAAGTGCAATTTTTAGATTAAAAAGGTTAATTACGTTCCTAAATCCTAATTAGTCCTAATTATTCCCTCCTACATTTGTGTGCACATAGTTGGTTAGGATATTTCTTAGGAAACCCTAACCTAATCCTAATCTAACCTTAGACTTGACTAATCTTAGGTAAACCTAATATCTCCTCACACATGTATGAGGATGAGATATTTCCTTAGGGAATGTAGGGATGACACCTCACAAACCCTAACCTAACCACCATAGAACCTAACATTAGGGTTTAGTTCTCCCAACCACACCCACTACACCTTAGGTTTATCTATAAATAGTGGACCTAATCTCTCATTCTACCTCTCTCTCTCCTTTTATCCAAAGTACAAAAACTCTATAAAAATGCAACCAGACATGCAAGCAAGGACATCTAATCTATACCAACAATATTACAGCACTTGAGGAGCCCATCTGTGCAGAGATCTCCAGAAAAAACCACTTACAACTGAATTTTCCCCCCAGCTTGCGAATGCAGCACCAATTCACCCTTCAACCTGTGAATTGGGTCTACAAGCCTCAAATCACCCCAAATTTGTTAGGTAAGCATCCTTTCATGTTTTTTATGATATTTCCCATAATTTTTAATGCATTTTAGTACAATTTTATTTCTTTTTTTCTTCATATTTCATCAATACAGGGCCTAAACAAGGCAAGCCCCCAAACACTCTAACCCTAATATTTAGGTCATAAAATAGGTGAATAATCATCCACATCAACAACAGTGGTGGCCCACATATGTAGGAAGCCCACCTACATCGAGGGACCCAAGAGCAGCTATTAGTCTATTTGATATTCATTATGAAAGGATTCCCTATGATCCTTATTGTAACCTATGAATTCCATTTCAAATGAATAAATAATATTTTTTTGGATATGTGCATTTACTTTGTACTTATATTTGAGAAAATAGCAACTTTTGTACATTTTATTTTTTATTGATGATATTGAATCAGTTTAAGGTTTTTACCTATATGCTCTCACACATTGACTTGGTGATGAAGTCTACGCCGTGAAACCCACTAGGGCTTGGTGATGAAAACCAAACCCAATGAGGGAGCCTAGGTCCTACCAATCCTCATATTATGATAGTTCTTGGACTAGCCTTGGCTAAAAATGGGGTACAAAGTAACAACATGTAAGCCAATGAGGTAGATTGAAACCCACCATCACTAGTTTTTATCAATGGTTTATGATGAAATCCAACTCATCGATTTTTAAGGGGTTAATTTTATTTTATGTAAGAAGTAAATGCAAGCATAGAACATTCGACGTTTCTTTTACTGATGCATAAAAAATGGTATTTTATTTTCATTTTTCTAAGTAATAAATGTTTTAAGTTCAAAAATATAAAAATGTAGAACCCTAAGAAGGTATCAGCCTTTGAGCAGGAAACAAGCACATAAAATACAAAATAATAAGATAGAGGTTGTCTCTGTGAAGGATGGTCTACAATAGAGGCCATCTGACATAGGGATATTCAAAAATATGGGATTTCTAGGATAGGGATGACCATAAATTGAGGCTATATAACCTAGGGATGGTCACAAATAGATTATTTGAAGTTGAAAATTCTTTTGCAATTTTTCTACTTAAACATGAGAATTTTTACTTTCTTTACTGAAAGTAGGAAAATGGGGATAGAAAAACTTACAAGTGAAGCCTACATCTGCTAAAGATTTTATTTCTACCTTTTTTTGGTTTTTGTTCTAAGGCCATCTCTAGTAGGGATGGTTGCGACTACTGGCCATCTCGAGGTGAGATGGTTACACCTGCTAACCATCTCAGCTAAGGATGGTGGTACCTATAATTCAAGAACACCAAGAAAAATAATAATTAACAATAAATTTTTCCAAATATGGATAAAGTACGATCATGATCACCACTGAAGATATGAAAAAAACCATACATCCAAGCACATAAACATGAAATATAGCAATAACAATGAAATCACAAATATCAAGAACAAGATATATATAACATGAATGATGGTGTCCTTTTATTAACAATGATATCCATTCTTTATCATGAGATTACAATAAAATCCCTCTTAGGGATGTGCTACCCTTCTTGATACAATGATTACAATAATAATCCTTTGGATGTAATACATAGGATCTTCTTCAATCCCATAAACTAATTTGGAGATGAGTTTCTCGTGACCTCTGTAATGTAGGATAATTATGGATGAATATTTATGCTATAATTCCTTTGCAAAGACCCTTAATATACACACAAAGAAACTCAAAATACATTAATAGCATTTGAAGAGCATTTCAAGATAAGGTCCATTATCCATGATAAATAAATGATAAAAAAAGCTAAAATATAATAAACAAATGCATAAACTAAAATTTAATTATGCTAGCTAGTAATTGAAATATTGTTCAATCTATTGAATGCAAAAAAGTAAAGAAAATAAATCTTGCTATGAGGTCATCCTTTTGCAGAGTAGCCTGGACTATTGGCCATCTCTAAGTAGGATGGTGGTGCTTATAGGTCATATTCAGGTGAGATAGTCGTTAAACTATAAAATAATTCCTTGTAACTGATGCGAGGTGATGTTGGACTTGATCTGTGGGATTTATGTTCAAGGGTGCACTTGTGAAGAATAAATTAACAATGGGAATTGATATGAAGTAAGATCTCTGATGGTGCAAGGAGTGCAAATTCTGTCTTCAATATTTGAATTGACTCATTTTCATGCTTTAAAGATCCATGATCAGATTTTTGCAGCACTTCCTTGCTTATGAGAGTGAGATCTCTCTCGTTGTACAATTTGACAACAATTCAATTCTTGAAAACTGAAATCTTATTAATAGGGGCAAGGTGTTCTTAAATAGACTTCCCAATAGGAACCTAAAGCTTCCTTGGGAAGCCAAGAAATAATTGTAAATCAAGAAAAATAATCACTTCTTGATAATAATTTCATCGTTACCCACAACTGGCAATTGTAACTGCTTGAACCATTGCTCAACGCTAAGGTTTTTGTTGTTTCAAGCATAGCCATCCCAGGGTAGGGTGGTCATGTCTACTGACCACCTCGGGGTGGGATGATCTTTGGAGGTGATCTCTTGGTAGGATGGTCTAAGATGCAAAAGGTAGTTTGCCCTTGTTTGAGTGGTGAGAATCAATGTTAATCCCTAAAGCTACCCAAGGTGGATTATATGGCCTGAAAAGGTGTCCATATTGGTAGTTTCCTCAATATGACATGTTTTAGGTATCTACAGGTAGTAAGGCATAAAAATACAACAATGGTATCAGAGCTACCATGTGACTCTATCCAGTTTGATAGAGTTTTTACTATTCACCATTATTTTTAATTAGCTTTGTCCACTTTGATAAATTTAATTTAAATTCTATCCACTTTAAATGCAGTAAATACTTGAACTCTATTTTTAAAGGTTTTATTGAGTAGAAAAGGTTGGGTTCTATCCACTAGGTTGAAGGAAAACCAAAGAATACTAGGACTCAACTATATTGAATATAAGAGCAAATTTAGAAGAGAAGTTGGACATTAATTGAAAGGCAAAACCAAATTAGAAGAAAGTTAGTAATTTAGGGACAGAGCCACCCTGACATTAATCTAAATATTTTGAAGTTTTAAGAATCTGGAAATTAAATTTTGAAGGTGAACCAACTCAATAATAGTTGGCCATTCAGGGATAAATCCACCTTGACATTGATATTCTCTAAAAAAAGGAGAATCATTATTGATATATTGAGGTAAAATCAACTCAAAATATAGTTGGTCATTCATGGAAATTCAGTGCCACCCTAAAATTTATATTGGATTCTCTAGTAAGGAGAATCATATTGGGTTCTTAGATGCGACCTAAGACATTGAAGGTTGTAGATTGATAGAAAGAGAGACAATATTACTAAAATAATTTGAGAAACTTCCTACCAAGATAGAGAGAAATTTTAGCTTCTAATGAAATAGCAAAAATAGTGTAGCAAAATAAAAAATAATAGTTAAAATTTTCAGCATATTGACAAGCATTCAAAGCTTCCTAAGATAGTAGAAAATTACAGAGCAAAAAAGAAGGAAGTATCTTTCTAGGATACATTGAAGAACTAGGTTGATTGATTATATCTTTATATCATTTTAGTCTTGACCATGGATCATTTTTTAAATCAGGTTCTTCAAGGTAGACACATACTACAACATTGAATAAAAAGGCTCAAGAAGCCTATATTAGAGAAAAAATAGAAGATGTTTGTGATAAATAGAAACCAGAGTAGTATATTGCATTCTATATTCTACAAGCATAAGAGAAAAGGGTCATAATAAAGCCAAAGGTAGCCAACCCATCTGCATCAATAAGCAAAAAATAATCAAAGCATTAATAAAGATAAAATTTTAGAGTGAGTTGCTATTTATCACAACATAATGAAAATCTCTTTGTTTATAGCTTTTGGCAAAATGTTAAAGTGCAAAAATCAACATTGTTGCAATAGTATTCAACATCATGGAGAGAAAAATTCTAGGGTTATTTAAGAACTATTGCACTGGTATTACATACAAAAATAGTGTGTTTTCTAAATATATAAGAGATTAGCAATGCTATTGTAGTGAAGAAGGGTAAATATCAGTGAAGGGAAGACTAGCATGAAAGATGTGAAGATATCTGCATTGAAGGTCAATATGAAGGAATACTAGGAAAGCATTGAAAGAGGCACAACAAAATGCAAGCAACAAATGCAATAGAGGAAAGGCTATAATGAAGGAGAATAACAATGAATGAAGAGACCATGCAACTAATGTGAAGGGACCAGATGAGATGAAGAAGTAAATCAACAACCACAAAGCATAGACACTAGCATTGGAAAGTGAAGTGACCAAATTTTATTTGAAGTCTAGCATTAGATTTGTAAATCATTGTTTGTAAAATATAATGACATTACTCATTGTTCTTGTAACACGTAACAAATTCAAATGTTATTGTAGGAGAGATAAAATATTTTCTAACATTTTGTTTGAAGCATGTAGAGCTCCACATGTACAATTGGCACATTCAATATGAGCATCACTTAGACCAAGGCACAACAATAATTATTCAGATGCACATTAGGAAGAACACCAGTGAGCAAAAAAAGAAGAAAATGGAGAGTGAGAGGTCTAAGGAGGAGAGTAAGGTCAGTTCAATATTTATTTTTTTAATTAGGATTTTTAGAGTTATAAGTTAGTTATATTTTAAGGAGTTATAAGAGGATTATAAATTAATTAATTGGAGTCATAAGGTTAGTTAATAATTTAAGGTTTTATATTTTTTTGAAAATATGGAGTAATAAGGATTTCTACTAGTTAATTTATTTATTCAAATTTTTATGTTTGAAGATATTTAAAGTTCTTTTTAAGGTAGAATATTTGTTTTTGAGAAAAAAATTGAAATTGAAAAATCTAGAAAGTTTTTAAAATTTTAAAAATTCAACTAGGGAGTTAAAATGGTTTCAACATCAAAAGATTAAAAATATATATTTGAGTTATTTTTCTTTAATTTGGAAGTCATAAGGTTTACTACTTCAAAGGAATCAAATTTACAATATTCATATTTGAGTTACAAGATGGATAAATGGCAAACAAGAACTTTTCAACATAGGAGACATTATAAAAAAGTAGAATCATACTTTATGAGAGGAAAAGTTCAAAAGCAAAATCTATATCAAAGCTAATTATTTGAATACAATGGCCAAGATCATATAAGAATCCTTCAAAAATCTTATCAAATATGTAAGATAATATCACTTGAGTCTAATCAAAATGTTCAAATGGAAAAATATGTTTGGTATATAGACTCAGGAGCTAGTCATCATATGACTCGAAACGTACATTGGTTTGAATATTTAGAAGTAGGGGATAATATCTCTCTAAAAAATTATAAATGATAAGATATATCAAGTTCAAGGAATTGGTAGAGTAATACCTACCATACCTTTTTTAGATTTTGTATGAGAATATTTTATATGTTCTTGGACTATCAACCAATCTTATTTTAGTTACTAAATTGGTTGAAAAAGGAAGATCAATTGTGCTAGATTTTGAAGCTATAAAATTAAAGGAAATGTAGCCAATTTTTTTAAAATAAGTAATCTATGTTATATCTATGATAATGGCTATCTAATAAGCAAGTAATTAGCATTAGATACTTTTGAAATAACTCATGCAATAGCCATTAATGAAAGCTCACAAAACTAGAAAACTTGATACAATATGGATAGCTCTCTACTAGTGCATGCTATGAGCAATGTATGCTTCATTCCCTATTACAATACTTAGTCACACATATATACTAGTATGTGACTCTTCACTTTCCTACCCTAAGGACACATGTGCATTATGTATGATAGACACTTGTGCACATGCACACCTAACTAAGGATACTTGTTCTTCCTATTCTAAGGACTCATGTACATGTGGACTACATGCATATTTACATCATTACACATTCTAACACTTGTGCATTTATTACTTCTTCCTCAAGTAACTACTTAACCTAAGATAAACTCCTAGTCTAATAATGTACCCAAGGTGGTACATTGACATGTACCAAATAATATAATATACTCTAACACTCCTTGTATTACATTATTTGGGTATTAAAGACTTTAGTATTCAATATAGATCTTTGTATTTATCTTAATTATTCAAGTGACCTTGGATTTGATCTTCTACTCAAGCTTCATATTTTTCCTTGAATTTGTATTCTGAATTTGGCACTATTACTATTTTCCTTCTAATTCTATTGTCGAAGTAATTCATACCTTTCTTATGCCCATATCTATACCTTGAGAAATATACTTGAGAAAATTCATTAATAAAATTTCTTGTCATCGTCGGACTGAACGCTTGTCCCTTTCTTGGTGCTTTCAGTGGCGTAAAAGGTTTAAAATGATTGTGGCATGGTGGTTATAGGGGCGGACTATGCGAAGATCTATGTGGCGGCTTCTGGGGTGAACAACGTAGAATACTGTGGTGGCCATAAAAGTTGGACAGCCTACCCGGATTCGTGGCGGCTATCGATTCCACCATGTAAATTCGAAAAAAATAAAAATAAAAAATAAATAAAAAAAATAAAATTTATTGTCAGTGTATATATCCAAACAAAGAAATATTCTTTTTGTACCAATAATGTCTTTGAGAATGATTGGTTCCTCCACAAATTTTACAACTATGGAGATTCCAACATCTCTCTATCTTATGCCCATATCTGCTATAATGACTAAACCTATTTTTTGTTACCAACTCCCTTTGATCATTTTTCCTTCATAGCAATTGTTCCTATTAATACCTATCACTAATTTTATATCATTATTATTTGTTACAAATTTTGTTCCTTGATTATTGCTTCTAGTCTAACCTGTATACTCAAGATCTTCATACTTTGACCTAATTTTTGGTGTAATTGATTCTTGCATTCCCTGTATCTTCATCTCTTATCAAATTTGAACAAAAAATATTAGTATGACCAATAAAATCATTAGAATGATATTTTTCAACATTAATATGATCCTATGCATCACTGTATCTATCATCATATGTATCTATGGCTTCATAAATTATAGCAACATGAACTTTTCTAAGAAATCATGAACTGTATCTAAATCACTAGTATTGCATATAACATCAATATTTGTAACAAGTTCTTCTACCTTAGTCAATAATTCTAAATCACTAGTGTCAATGCTTGCATTGCAATATTCCCTTTTATTTTGACAAGAATCATGATTTGCATCTTTATCCATTTGAAGAAGATCACTAGTATCATAGCATGCATTAATCATCAATGGTTTTAATTCTATGGTATTGCAACATGAATCTACCATCATAGGTCTTAAGTAATTTGTATCATTAGAAGCATATTTAATTTCTATATTTTTCTTTACCTCTTCAACCTTTTCTTGTTCTCATATCTTAGAAACATTGAGAGTTATAAATCCTTTGTAGATTATTCTCCATATATTGATAGGTATAGTAACAAAATCTTCATAGCAATCATTAGTATTATTAAGAATATTTTACATGCAATTTTAAAGTAGAATAATCTCCTTTTTTTGCTTCACTAGTAATATCACCAACCCAACTGTTCAAAGCATTTTTTCATCAATATACTTGTTTATAAAATCTTCTATCATGTCCCCTTGTCTTCTATTATTGTCTTTTAGAACTTCATTAGAAATTAATGCCATGTATATTACTTTTCCTATATCATTAGGTAATGTGAAAGCATATTTTGAGTTTTCAATTGCTTCTCCAATTTCTAAATTTAAATAATCTTCTAGTGTTGAAAAACTTTCACTTTTGGCCTCTCTCATGATTGATTGCAAAACTTTATTCTCTTTGTAGATGTATTCTCTTGAATTTCAAAATTTTCTATCATATTTTGTGTGCACATTTTTAGTATTTGCAATCATTTCTTAATATTTTCTAGTGAGTCATCTTGAATGTAAATTTTTTCTTCTTGAAAGTCTAAGTCTTCTCCAATGTAAATTAGTTCTTCTTGTAGACATAGGTTTTCTTCTTCAACTAATTTTGACAACTCATGAAGTTCTAGTTTTTGAGTTTCTTCTTTTGGATTACTTTTTTTCATTTTCATTTTATTTTTCCTTTACATGCCCCCTTTGAAGTAGGTTACCTTATGGCTCCCTAGATAATATATTTAGAGTATGTGAACTAATTTTGTAAAACCTTTCCAAGAATTAGGTTTTGTAGGATCCCTTATGTCTCCCTAGTGGTTAGAATATGCTATAAACTTGATAAAGTTCTTAGCAACTATTATTTCACCTTTTGAGTTGATTTGGTAATTTTTTGGGAATAATAATAATCAACTCCTATTTCACCTTATTTCTCCTATTGAACTATGCACTTTTAAATTTAATGAAGTTCTCTATGGTTGGATTCATTTTGTCCCTTTAGTATGAGTATGAGACAAGTATAAGTAAATAATTCCAACTCTTTAAGTAATTGATGAACTTCCTTATTTAGCCTTTAATATCCAATGATTTAATTTTCTAAATTCCAATAAACTAAGTTTTGATGTAGTATTACTTATATCTCCCTAATTTGGAATTTTATAAATAATAATATTTGCAAAATAACACTTTAATTTTTCCAAGGTATAAAACCTTATCACTCCTATTTAATTAATTATAAATATTATAATGTTTGTATTTTAGCTAGTGTGTTTTTAAATACCACTTAAGGATATAAACTCCTTAATTTGCTTTCTAGTTCACTAAAGTTGATAATTATGTATATCTCCAATGTAATAATGAATAATTTCAACCTTATACCTTATAACTCCTTTTCTCTTTAATGAAAGTAAATATTAAAATCAATGTGAATTTACCTTTATAATATTGTGGTAGCCTAATTGGATTTAATTTTCATATCTCTAATTGAACTTCAGGCATTGTATTCATTGTTCACTGAGCATTGTTCAATGGGTTCCTTATGACCATTTTATCCTCCTTTGAAATATTTGAAGGATGGTCTTTTACTACTAAATATTTGAGCTTCCAATATCGTTGTTATGTGAATTAGCAATGCTTGGCATGTTATCAATATGATAGATTTGATAAAGTGTATCCTTTGCATGGGATGATCTCTAGGCTTTGTACAATACCTTAAATCATTGTGAGACCTCTAAATATGAAGCCAACTATGAGAGGATGAGCCTGTGAAGGTGTGACATGCTCTATTTACTCTCATTTTATGCACTTGTGCTCAAAATTTGAGGATACTTAACTTCCACTTCCTCCACGTGTGGATCCCTTTTTATTTGGTGTGCACACAATCTTCTATAATTTTTTCTCTTATTTTAAAAACTTTCAATACTCCCCCTATTTTACTATGTTATTGGCCACATCATCGATGGCCATGTGGGTCCCATGAAGCTTGGAGTTTTATAATACATCTACTAGTTGCATTTAGTTGAGCATAGTTTATTCTTTTTGATGTGTGTACTGGTATTATTTCTTACTCACCCATGACCTTAGCATAAGGTAATATATTAACTTGAGATTGTTTTAATTCCCTCCAAAGGTTGGCATGCAAGAGTGAAGATTTTTTTTGAATAACCTTGAATCAATCGACCAATATGCACCTGTAAAATCATCGTGTGCTCCTTCTTGAAAATTATAATGGATTCTTGGTAATAACTAGCCTAGGATATGAAGACGCATTAATGATTTGCTATAATAGCTCCAAAACCTTGTTGTAACGACTATTTGACCTTTTGTACCTCTTGTTTCCCTATTTTTATAAGTGCATAATGCCTTCCTTGTGCCTTTTGATAGTAAGAAACTTTGTATTTGATTATTAAACCCTAAAAACTGATGAATCTTCCTCCTCATGCATTTAATGTTTTGAATTATAGAAAGGCTAAGTCCTTCCTTTCACTCAAAATCATGTTGTATTTCTCCTACGTAGAATAACTAACTAGCATCCAATTTTATTCTTGAATTAATTAGCCTTAATACTTTTCTAAAGGATGATGCCTTTGACATGGGTGGAACCAAAAAATATATTTTTTACTCGCTATAGAGATGGCTTTTCTTGTTCAACATCTTTCAATGCCTCTAATGTTAAAAATACTCCAACAACTTCACCTTGCCATGTATTTGCTATCCATTGTTACTAATAGTCAAGCTCACACATATGGAGATGTTACTTTAAATATGCATTACTGGATATTCTTTGATAGTTTTGTAAGCATTGAACACACCTATTCCTCATTTTTTTCTCTCATTTGGATAGTGATCTCCTTTGGAATTTTGATATCCTACTTGGTGATATGATTCCTGAGTTTGTAATTGAATCACCTCTTCTTTATCTGGGTGATTCAAGCCAATAATTTGTCTTTTGGATGGCTATATTTTTTAGTTATAATATATGCAATTTATGCTTTGCAATATTGTCTTCCTTGATTTCAATAGATATTAGAAAGTTGATATTAACAATATCTAACTCTTCTTCCTTATGTGCAAATATTACTTATTTAAAAAAAACCTATCTTCTGCACTTGAAGACTTAAATGAGAAACCTTTCTCATTTTTGCAACTTTAAGACTTAATTAGGTGCTTTTAAAGACTTAATAAAATGCTACTATCAACATTCAAATAATGAACCTTTTTTGTTGAGCGAGGTGCATAAATAGTATTGTCATTGTTGTCAACACAGACAAACAGATCAGATGATGCAATGGACAGGAGTTCAGAGGTCAGTCAGAGCATGTACAGTGAATTTCCAAGAAGACAGATTCAAAGGATCAAAGAAAAAGACAAGTAAGAAAATTGTCGTGATATCGTGACATGTTTTTTGTCACGATTTCATGACATATCAGAGGAGAGAGAAACTACTGGAAAAACTATCACAATTTCGTGACATATCGGAGGAGAGAGAAAATTCTAGCAAAACTATCACGATTTCGTGACATGTTTCATTTTTGTGGTCCAAAGTGAAGAGAAAGAGGAGAGAGAAAAAGATGTCACAATTTTGCGACATGTTGGACGAAAGAGAAAGCGCAAGGAAAACTGTCACGATTTCATGACATGTTCGGAAAGAAGGTGCAAGCAAAGAAAACTATCATGATTTCATGACATGTTTGGAGAGAAGGTGCAAGCAAGGAAAACTATCATGATTTCATGACATGTTGGAAGAGAACGAGGAGAAATAAAAAGATGTCACGATTTTGTGACATGTTTCATTTTTGTGGTCCGAAGCGAAGAGGAAGGTAGAGAAAGAAAAGTGTCATGATTTTGCAAAAAATTTGCAAGAAGGATTGTACGAATGGAAAAGTGTCACGATTTTGTGACAGGTTTGAGAGAGAGTTCGTAGAGAAAAAGTTTCACAATTTTGCGACAGGTTCAAAGAGAAAGCGCTAAGGAGAAAAAGTGTCACGATTTTGCGACATGTCGAGTTTTCATGACCTGAAGAAGAGATAGAGTGCAAGGTAGCGCATGTGTCATGATTTCACGACATGTGTTTTCACGGGTGAAAGACAGAGAAAGGCACAAGGCAGCGAATGTGTCACGATTTTGCGACATGTCAGGTTTTTGCTGGTGCTTGCGGAGAAGAGTGTACGAAAGAGAAAGATGTCACAATTTCATGATATGTCATGTTTTCATAGGCAAGAGACAGAGAAGAGGTCAAGGTAGCGAAAGTATCGTGATTTCGTGACATGTTCCATTTTTCGCTGGTTGAAGCCAAGAAGAGTAGCGAGGAGGCAAAAGTGTCACGATTTCATGACATGTTCTATTTTTGCTGGTTGAAGCCAAGAAGAGTAGTGAGGAGGTGAAAGTGTCACGATTTTGTGACATGTCTTGTTTTCGTTGGTTGAAGCCAAGAAGAGTAGCGAGGAGGTGAAAGTGTCATGATTTTGTGACATGTCTTGTTTTCGTTGGTTGAAGCCGAGAAGAGTAACAAGGAGGCAAAAGTGTCACGATATCGCGATAGGTCATGTTTTCATGGGTAGAAGGCGAGAAGAGTGCAAAGATACAAAAGTGTCACGATTTTGCGATAGGTCGCTACAACACGCTTACTGACAGTTAACTGAAAGTAGAACGACAATTACAGGGGCAGTTACAAAGGAAAATCATGCAGCAAAAATAAGTAGAGTTAACTGAAGTTAGTGCGATAGTTACAGATAGAAATCATGTAGCTATTTTAAGAATAGTCAAAGAAGGAGAAATCGAACAGTCGCATAAATAGAATCAAAAAATGCATGCATGCACAGAAAAGAATACGAATAGTCATGACCAAGAAGATGAACAGTCATGGTAGAGACATATGTTGCATGTAACGTGATTAACTAAATACCCACTCTATATATACAAAAGGAGTTACATAAAGGAGTTATAGTTGACAAGTGGCAGAAGAGAATATTAAAGAAACAGTTAAAATTTACAAGTGGCATATGAGTAATAAAAGAATGCGTTATAACTGGAGTTACAAAGCGAAAGACCTATTATAAAAGGTGCAGTCACCCAAAGAATTGAGTTGTTATTGAATGTGTGTAAGTGCTACCAAAATAGGGTTAGAAGAGTGTTGTAAGAGAGCGACAAGCAGAGCAGTAAGTGTTTACTATGTTTTGATAAATTGTAGACCAATCAGGGTCTTGGAAAAGTGAAGGCATTTTTATGTCATTGCTAAAGCTTTCAAAATTGTGATTCAAGTTGGTGCTTGAATTAGGGGTTGGTGCTCCTTTCTGTTGGTGTAGATAAACCAGGGGTTGGTGCTCCTTCCAGTGGGTGCTGGTAAATAAATTGTAAAATTGGTGTTTTGCAAAGGCTAGATTTGGACCGTAGTCCAAGCAGTCATTCTTGAGGAGTAGCCAAATTGGTGAACGTCGTTACATTGTGTGTTGTGGTGTGCTCTTTTGGGATAATTGCTTTACCTGCTTTTAAGTTCTCTCTACTTCAGCTTTAATAGTTGTAGATTTGAATTTAAATAGCTACACTGATTCAACCTCCCTCTCAGTGTCATTGTGAGAACATCAATTGGTATCAGAGCCAAGTTCCTGAATAAGCTTAATCAGCTAAGGTGATCTTGGAAGAAACACAATGGCAGGTGGTGAAGGATTCTCATCAAACAAAGCTCCTTTGTTCGATGGAACTAATTACTCATTTTGGAGACTCAGGATGCAAACATATCTGTGTGCATTGGGATACGACATTTGGGAGTCAGTAGAAAGTGGATACACAATACCAGCTACTCCTCCAACAGATACTGTTGAGAAGAAGTTTGAGAATAACTCCAAATCAAAGAATGCCATAATGTGTGGGATAGTAGATAGTGAACTGATAAGGATCATGAGCTGTAAAACGGCTAAAGACATGTGGGACAAATTGAAGAGCATTCATGAAGGAGATAGCAAAATCAAGGAAGCCAAGCTACAAATGCATCGAGCTCAGTTCGAAGCATTAAAAATGAATGAATATGAGAACATAGAGGCCTATATGCTGAGAGTCAATGGAATCATTAATGCAATCAGAGGACTCGACGAAGAAATCAAAGATGCGGTCGTCGTGAAAAAGGTACTTAGAACTCTTCATAAAAGATTTAATTCTAAAGTTTTTGCTATAGAAGAAGCTAAAGATCTAAATAATTTTAGCATGGATGAGATGCATGGTTCCTTGACTGCATACAAAATGAGAATAGGACAAACTAAGCCCATAGACATAGAAGCTGCTTTTAAAGCACACAAAAATATAAAAGCTAAACAAGAATTTGAGGATGAAGAGACATCGGATGAAACGGAAGCTAACTTTGTTCGAAAACTTACAAAGGGAAAAGGAAAATATAGAGGAAAGTTACCGTTTAAGTGCTTCAATTATGGAGGCATCGGTCACTTTGCAGCTAAGTGTCCAATGAATGAGAAAACCAAAAGTGATGAAGGGTCACACCAAGAAAGAAGTGACTAGAAGAAGAAACCAAATTTTAGAAAAAGCAACTTCAAAAAGAAAAGCTTCATATACAAGAATGTCAGCTCTCCTAAAGAAAGCTTAGGTGAGGATTCTGAAGAAGAAATAGGTGAAGCTCTGTTCATGGCATTTGAAGAAGAAAAAATAGAGGAAAAACAAGAAGGTGATGAAAACCTTAAGGATGAGGCTGAAGTATATCTGGAAGGTGAGTTGGTTACTGCACTTGAAGAGTCGAGTACAGAAAGAAAGAAGAATAAAAAGTTTTCAAGAAAGCTAAAGGATACCAATGACATAATAAATAGTTTGAAAGTACAGACAAAAGAATTTAAGAAAATGTCTGAAGAACTTGAAGTACAATTAACCATGAAAATAGATGAGTGCAAAAAACTAGAAGAAGAGATTGTTGTTTTAAGAATGTGGCTAGAAGAAAAGAATCAAAAATTGAGTTGCTATCACAAACTTGAAGGAAGTTCTGCAAAGCTTGAAAATATTATAAATAGTCAGAGGACTACAAGCATCAAATTTGGCTTGGGCTTTGTCGAAGGAGAATCGTCAAGTGGATCAAAGGCCATAACTGTAGAACCAGTAAAGAAAGAAGATAAGATCAAGGTTGACCAAAGAAAAATGAATCATGCAAAAGAAAGCAACAATGCCAGGCACGAGAAGAGTGCTGACAATGAGGGATTCACAAAAGTCACACATCAAAGGAGAAGAAAATTTGTGGCTCCTACTACAAAATGGCAAAGACCAACTCCCAGGTTCAATCATTCCTTTTTTGGTTATTGTTTTAAATGCAATGCTTACGGTCATAAGATTTTAGACTGCATTTATAATATAGGACAAAGAAATTTCACCAGCAAAAATGTATTTTCACCCTTGATGGATTATGTAGTAGAATGCTATAACTATCATAACTTTGGACACATTGTAAGAAACTGTAGAAGCACATATGCAGCAAATAAATATCAGGGAAGAAGATCTCAACCAAAAATTTCAATGCAAAATAGAAAATTTCCAAAGAAACATGCATAGACTACTGACAAAGAAAAGTCTAAACAAGTGACCAAAACTATAATCAAACCAGAATGGAAAGAAAAGGAGCGAACCAAGGAAGAAAAGGAATCCTTGATTATGCAGACAACATTCAAAGCACAAAACAAATCTACACCATGGATATTGGATAGTGGATGCTCCAGTCACATGATAGGCGATAAACAAAAGTTTGAAAAGTTATAGAACTATGAAGGTGGCTCAGTTAAATTTGGAAATAATGATGGAGCCAAGATAGTTGGGAAAGGATCAGTCAAGATAAGTGATAGAAAAATTAATTCCATAGAAGTCCTATTTGTGATTAGTTTGAAGCACAACCTATTGAGCGTAAGCCAAATCTATGATAGAGGTCATGAAGTCATTTTTAAGAAGCAGGGTTGTGAAGTCAAAAAAACACACAGTGGGAAGCTGATAGCTACTAGATCGAGGACTTCTAGAAACCTGTATACTCTCTCAGAGACTTCAGAAGGAGCATGTTTGATTGGACAGGTAGATGAAAATTTGGTTGTGGCACAAGAGGCTCGGTCATATTAGCTTTGACAATCTGGCAAAAATAAGTTCTAAAAGGGCAATAAGAGATATACCCACCATTGGCAAACCATTAAATAGCATCTGTGCTTCATGCCAAAAAGGAAAGCAAACTAGATCCACATTTAAATCAAAGGAATACTTCACCAGAAAACCTTTAGAGCTAATACATACTAATTTATGTGGACCCATGAGAACACAAAGCATAAATGGTGACAAATACTTTATGCTATGCATAGATGATTATTTCAGGATGACATGGGTACTATTTTTAAAGCTTAAATCAGATGCCTTTGAAATGTTCAAGACTTTCAAAAAACTGGTTGAGAATCAAACAAGAAAAAGAATTAAATTCTTAAGATCAGATAGAGGAGGAGAGTTTATCTTAGAAGAGTTTGTAGAGTACTATCAAAAATATGGGATCAAAAGATAGTTTTTAGTAGCAAGGACACCTCAACAAAATGGTGTTGTTGAAAGAAAGAACAAGACAGTGCAGGAAATGGCACGGACAATGTTGACAGAGAACAAAATAGCAGACAGATTCTGGAAAGAGGTAGTTCATACTATGGTTTACATCCAAAAGAGGTGCATGTTGAGGACACATGAAAGCAAAACTCCTTATGAGCTATGGTTCGACAAAAAGGCAATAGCAAGATACTTCAAAGTCTTTGGCAGCAAGTGCTACATCAAAAGAACTGAAGATAATCTTGGTAAGTTTGAAGATAGAGCTGATGAAGGAATTTTTCTTGGCTATTCGACAAAAAGCAAAGCCTACACATGCTATAAAAAAGGTTAAAGAAAATTGTGGAGAGTGTCGATGTGAAGGTTGATGAAGGTAGGGAACTAGAAATTAGCAATGAAGAAAAATACCCTATTTATGAAGAAGTTATAGAAGCAGATGAAGAAAAGGGAATAGAAGAGAATAAGGAGATTGACTCAGAAGTAGAAGAAAACAAGAAATTTAAAATAGGCAGCTGGCAAAAAAATCATCCCAGAGAGCAAATTATTGGGGACCCCACAGTTGGTATTCAGACAAGGAGAACAATAGTAAGGAACTACTCTCTATTATCCAGCATTGAACCCAAAAATGTTGTTGAAGCAAGCACATATGAAAGTTGGATGAAGGCAATAAATGAAGAACTAGATCAGATTGAGAAAAACAATACATGGGAGTTAGTACCATGGCCAGAAAATAAAAATATAATCGGTACTAAATGGATTTTTCAAAATAAATTAAACGAAGACGGACAGGTTGTCAGAAATAAGGCAAGATTGGTCTGTAAAGGCTATGCTCAAGTTGAAGGTATTGATTTTGAGGAAACCTTTGCACCAGTGGCTAGACTCGAGGCAATCAGAATGTTCCTGGCTTTAGCTATACACAAGAATTTCAAAGTTTATCAGATGGACGTGAAATCAACATTTCTGAATGGCAAACTTGAAGAAGTTTATATTGAGCAACCAGATGGTTTCCAACTCGGTGACAATCCCAATTTTGTTTGCAAGTTAAAGAAAGCTTTGTATGGTCTAAAACAAGCACCCAGAGCATGGTATGCAAGGCTGGATAACTATCTTATTCAACAGGGGTTCAAGAAAGGTATGGTGGACAACAACTTGTATGTCAAAATAGAGAATGGCCATCTTATTGTACTTGTTGTTTATGTAGATGATATCATATTTGGTAGCAGCATGGATGAGTATTGTAGAGACATAGAAAATAAAATGAAGAAAGAATTTGAGATGTCTATGATTGGTGAACTATTTTATTTCCTTAGACTGCAAGTTAATCAAAGTGAAAAGGGCATTTTTATCTCTCAAGTTAAATATGTGAAAGAAATGCTGAATAAATTCACAATGGAGGATTGTAAACCTGTTAGCACTCCCATGACAACAGGTTGCAAATTGAGCAAGGATGACAAATCTCTAGATGTTGATCAAACCATGTACAGATCTATGATTGGGAGCTTGCTATATTTAACAGCTACAAGACCAGATATCTTATAGGCAGTATGCATGGTAGCAAGATTTTAGGCTAGGCCCAAAGAGACTCATGTGATAGCTGTGAAGAGGATCATGAAGAGGATCATTAGGTACCTCAAGGGTACTATGTAGTATGGGTTATGGTATCCAAAAGGTAAGGACTTCACTCTTATTGCATATTCTGATGCAGATTGGGCAGGATGCATAGATGACAGAAAGAGTACCAGTGGTGGTGCATTCTATCTTGGAGATAGGTTGGTAGCATGGCACAACAAGAAACAAGAATCAGTCTCTCTATCCACAATAGAGGCAGAATACATTGCAGCAACAACATGTTGTACGCAGATTTTATGGATGAGACAAACCCTGAAAGATCTTGGTATTAATTTCAAAGAGCCAATTTCAGTTAAATGTGATAACACTAGTGCTATTAACATATCAAAGAATTCGGTTATGCATTCTCGAACCAAACACATTGCAATCCGGTATCACTTTTTGAAGGATAAAGTTGCAGAAGGTGAGGTTAAATTAGATTTTGTTCCAACTACAGAGCAAGTAGCAGATATATTCACAAAACCCTTGCCCAAAGAAGTTTTTGAGTACCTACGGAGTAAGTTGGGAGTGGTCACACTACCCAAGAACTGACTAGCTATCGGGAACACATTCTCAGGGGGAGCAATTATGCCTATGTTTATAGTTTTGCTCATATTCATGATTTTTTCTAACTATAACAATGTGTGTCTGAGAATGTTGTGCATAGACTCAGGGGGAGTCTACAGCAGCCCTTTGGTATTATTTTCAAAGGGGGAGAAGAATTACAGGAAATTGCACGTGTTGCCAACAATTCCAAAGGGGGAGATTGTTGAGCAAGGTGCAGAAACAATATTGTCATTGTTGTCAACAGAGATAGATAGATCAGATGATGCAGTGGACAAGAGTTCAGAGGTCAGTCAGAGCATGTACAGTGAATTTCCAAGAAGACAGATTCAAAGGATCAAAGAAAAATACAAGTAAGAAAACTATCACGATATCGCGACATGTTTTCTGTCATGATTTCGCGACATATCGGAGGAGAGAGAAAATGTTGGCAAAACTGTCACGATTTTGTGACATATCAAAGGAGAGAGAAAATGCTAGCAAAACTATCATGATTTTGCGACATGTTTCATTTTCATGGTCCAAAGCGAAGAGAAAGAGGAGAGAGAAAAAGATGTCACGATTTCACGACATGTTGGATGAAAGAGAAAGCGCAAGGAAAACTGTCACGATTTCGTGACATGTTCGAAGAGAAGGTGCAAGCAAAGAAAACTATCATGATTTCGTGACATGTTCGAAGAGAAGGCGCAAGCAAGGAAAACTGTCATGATTTCGCGACATGTTGGAAGAGAACGAGGAGAAAGAAAAAGATGTCACGATTTTGTGACATGTTTCATTTTTGTGGTCCGAAGCGAAGAGGAAGGCAGAGAAAGAAAAGTGTCATGATTTCGTGACAATTTGCAAGAAGGATTGTATGGACAGAAAAGTGTCACGATTTCACGACAGGTTAAAGAGAAAGAGTTTGCAGAGAAAAAGTGTCACGATTTCGCGACAGGTTCAAAGAGAAAGCGCCAAGGAGAAAAAGTGTCATGATTTTGTGACATGTCAGGTTTTCGTGACCCGAAGAAGAGATAGAGTGCAAGGCAGTGCATGTGTCACGATTTCGTGACATGTGTTTTCACGGGTGAAAGACAAAGAAAGGCACAAGGCAGCGAATGTGTCACGATTTTGTGACATGTCAGGTTTTCGTTGGTGCTTGCAGAGAAGAGTGTACGGAAGAGAAAGATGTCACAATTTTGCGACATGCCATGTTTTCACGGGCAAGAGACAGAGAAGAGGTCAAGGAAGCGAAAGTGTCATGATTTCGTGACATGTTCTATTTTTTGTTGGTTGAATCCAAGAAGAGTAGCGAGGAGGCGAAAGTGTCACGATTTCGTGACATGTTCTGTTTTCGCTGGTTGAAGCCAAGAAGAGTAGCGAGGAGGCGAAAGTGTCATGATTTCACGACATGTCTTGTTTTCGCTGGTTGAAGCCAAGAAGAGTAGCGAGGAGGCGAAAGTGTCGTGATTTCATGACATGTCTTGTTTTTGTTGGTTGAAGCCGAGAAGAGTAACAAGGAGGCAAAAGTGTCGCGATATCGTGATAGGTCATGTTTTCATGGGTAGAAGGTGAGAAGAGTGCAAAGAGATAGAAGTGTCATGATTTTGCGACGGGTCACTACAGCACGCTTACTAACAGTTAACTGAAAGTAGAACGACAGTTACATGGGCAGTTGCAGAGGAAAATCATGCAACCAAAATAAGTAGAGTTAACTGAAGTTAGTGCGACAGTTACAAATAGAAATCATGCAACTATTTTAAGGATAGTCGAAGAAGGAGAAATCGAACAGTCGGATAAATAGAATAAAAAAATGCATGCATGCACAAAAAAGAATACGAAAAATCATGACTAAGAAGACAAACAATCATGGTAGAAACATATGTTGCAAGTAACGTGTTTAACTAAATGCCCACTTTATATATACAAAAGGAGTTACATAAAGGAGGAGTTATAGTTGACAAGTGGCAGAAGAGAATATTAAGGAAACAGTTAAAATTGACAAGTGGCGTATGAGTAAAAAAGAATGTATTATAACCGGAGTTACAAAGTGAAAGGCCTGTTATAAAAGGGGCAGTCACGCAGAGAATTGAGTTGCTGCTAAATGTGTGAAAGTGCTACCGAGAGAGGGTTAGAAGAGTGCTGTAAGAGAGCGACAAGCAGAGCAGTAAGTGTTTACTATGTTTTGATAAATTGTAGACCAGTCAGGGTCTTGGAAAAGTGAAGGCATTTTTATGTCATTGTTAAAGCTTTCAAAACTGTGATCCAAGTTGGTGCTTGGATAGGGGTTCTGTTGGTTCAGATAAATTAGGGGTTGGTGCTCCTTCCAATGGGTGCTGGTAAACAGATTGTAAAATTGGTGTTTTGCAAAGGCTAGATTTGGACCGTAGTCCAAGCAGTCATTCTTGAGGAGTAGCCAAATTGGTGAACCTCATTACATTGTGTGTTATGGTGTGCTCTCTTGTGATAATTGCTTTACCTAATTTTAAGTTCTCTCTACTTCAGCTTTAAGAGTTGTAGATTTGAATTTAAATAGATACACTGATTCACCCCCCCTCTCAGTGTCACTGTGAGAACATCATTTTTGCATCAATGTTGCTTACCTTTTTAATCTCAGTTCGATGACAAAGTTCTTGGTAATTTAGATCACCTAAATTATTCCCCTCGTTGGATGAATTTACAACTCTTAATTTCTATCCAAAATATCTCTTTAATCCACCTATTTGTAGCTTTGAAACTTATTACTTTGCTACCCAAAAATTGTAAATATTGTGGCCTTGAAACTCCTCTAACTCGTTGCTCAAAACTATAGTTAGGTGGCTTCAACTTCTCCTTCAGGATGCACCCTAAAAATATAAAATTTAGTAGCTATTAATACTGCCCAAATTGCTTCTTCCTTTCTATCATAAAATCTAAAAATTTTAGATTTTAAAGCAGTTAATTTCTCCTCTAATATTTGGAAAACTTCTTACCAAATATCCCTTGGGCTTGTTGTCAAATGATGATAATTCTCCTAAATTCTTCACTATCAGGAGCTTCTCCAGTATTTCCTCCAATGAGGCTTTCTTAACCTTCTCCTTGGGCATTCAATCATGCAACTTCTCTTTTTATCAAAACTTCAATATGAAATTATGGAAGTTTTGTAATGAGATATCCTTCTTGGATATTCTAAATCCACTACTACTAAAATATGCAATAGGACATGTATTAGTCCTTCTCTATATTCTATATTTTGGCTCTTAATATACCATGGATCTAATACCATTGTTAGCTTTTGAAGTTATAAAATTAAAGGAAATGCAACCACAAATGTTAAAATAAGCAAGCTATATTATATCTATGATAATGGCTATCTAATAAGCAAGTAATTAGCATAAGAAAAAATTGAAATAACTCATGCAATAGCCATTAATGAAAGCTCACAAAAATAGGAAACTTGATACAATATGGATAGCTCTCTACTAGTGCATGCTTCATTCCCTATTACAATACTTAGTCACACATATATATACTAGTATGTGACTCTTCACTTACCTACCCTAAGGACACGTGTGCATTCTGCATGATAGATACTTGTGCACATGCATACCTAACTAAGGATACTTGTTATTATTATTCTAATAACTCATGTACATGTGGAATTCATGCACATTTATATCATTACACATTCTAACACTTGTGCATTTATTAATTCTTCCTCAAGTAACTACTTAACCGAAGATAAATTCCTAGTCTACTAATGTACCCAAGGTGGTACATTGATATGTCCCAAATAATGTAATATACTCTAACAAATTGAATTCAAATATATAAATGGACATAGAAAATGCATCATCAAATATCAAAACAAAACTAAAGCTATAGGTTCAATCAAAAACTGAATATATGTCTTAGATTCAATTGGTTTTTCTCAAGATATTATTAAATGTCTATCTCAACATAAAGTTGATGATAATTTGCCTACGTTTTTAGAATGACATGAGACATGGAATTGGATCCAACATAATAATTTTTTTTTGTAAAAACATAAGCATTGGATGAACCCAAGGTTCAACATGATGAAGAAATATCCAAAGAAGCTAAGGTTCACGAACAATGAAATATCACTTGAAGATTAAAGATAAAAATGAAGATCAAGATTGAAGACTAAAGTCTTAAATAACCAAATAATATAATACAGGGGGTGTTGAGGTATATTACATTATTTGGTACATGCTAATGTACCCCCATGGTACCTTCATGGTAAATTTATAAATATGTAATATATTAGGGTTGAGTCTATAGTTTAGAGTATGATTTATATTTTCCCTTTTATGTAAGTGTTAATATGCAATAAATGCACAAGTGTCATGTAAGAGACAATGTGCACAAGTGTCTTTATTGTATGGGTGAAAATATGTCATGTGAGGATGTGTACGAGTGTCATATATTATGAGTGCATGTATAAGTGTGAGAGTTATGTGTGTGTCTTAGAGTCAAGTGTCCATTTAGTATGCAAGTGGTAAGATGAGAAGCCAAGAGTAATGAGAATTGGCATATGGAGAGCAATAGTCAAGTACTTGAAGAATCATTACTATGGCTATATTATGGAGATAATGTTCCATGATAAATAATTAAAATCCAATTCATATATTAGTATCTAATTGTAAGAGGAAGGAATTAATAAATCTTGTATACAATTTTTTTAGCAATTAATATTGCAAGTTTTCTTCATGCATAGTTCATGAATGATTCGAGCTATTTACATTCATATTTGATTATATAAATAAATTTTTATTTTAGTATTATTTAAGCCTTGATATACATATTAATTTTCTCATATATTATTCTACTCATATTATTATTATTTTGACCTTTAATATTATGGCTATTTTATAATTGGGACCTATGATATTTTATGGTAGTAAGGCTTAAAAATCCAACAAGGGATAGATTGTAATATTGACTTGATTAAGATAATACACCCACTTGATGATAGCCACCTATTTTTCCATTTGCCAAATTTACCCTTGATTTTATCTATCAGCCATATCAAATCCTCTATTTGTCTATCAATTTTGGTTAGGACCCCAAATAGATAACTGGGAGTTGTATCGCTCCAAATTTTTCGCATCCCTACCTTCAGGCTATTGGATCCGCACCCGGAAGGAGGATGGGAAAAGGATGATGCAATACCTCGGACGAGAGGACTTTGCGAAGGTCCCGCCTCTCAAGGGAGGTGCATTTTGGTGATTTGTTGACGGATGGTGGGTTCACTAGGAAACATTTGGCGGTAGTTTCCACGCCTAGGTTTTGGGAATGTGTTTTAATGGGTTCATTTTATCCTTAAACATTCATCCTAGGTTTGGCCGAATGATTCTAACTTAAACTACATGAAAATGCAATTTAAATGAATACAATAAATAATGAAAGCAGAAAAATAGAGAATTTGCAGGAGGCTAATGGAGATTACCTGATCCGGGATGTCTGATGAAGTTTCTGATGCTTGAAGTAGTCTGGATCGTCTGGGATTTGACAAAATCACCTGCAATCTGTCAGAATCATCTGGAATCTGACAGGATCATCTGAGACAGACATAATCGTCTCAGATCTGACGAATTCGTCAGAAACCTACAAAATAGAGAATAGATGCAAAATACAAGCAATTCTACTATGCAAAATAGAGGCAAAATATGCTAAAGAACAAGGTGAATACTAAGCAATAATTCAAAACAGAAAGTAAAACAGATCACTGCATTATGATGGCAAATCATGAATTTAATGTGCAATCTAAACTAGATGGGTGAACTCCAGATGCAAAGTAGAATAAAAACTAAATAAATGATCTGATTTATAGCATAAAATGACAGAGAGAAAAGAGAGAAGAGCAAACTTCAGGCACTGATTGCTTCGATGTATGCTGCAGTCGAGATCGTCTCGCATTGGTATGAGATCATCCCTAATTTGACAGGATCGCCTCCGATCTTGACAGGTTCATCGACTGCGATATGGGCTGGTTCCGGCTGAAAACCAGTGATATACCTACAATAAAATTACTATAGGAATAGTGCAAAAAGCAAATTTGAGAAGTTCTAGCACATAGGGAGTCGATTTGCATAAAAATTCAGCCAGGGGTTGGGGAGGGAAAAGTCTTAGAGTTAAATAGGCTTAGGGAAAGTTGTTGGGAGGTTGGAGATCTTCCCAATTTGGGAGATCTCCAAGGGGGGAAGGGTCCCAACGGCGCAAACACGCTTTTGCCCGAATTGGAGACCCGTTGGAACAAAGTCTAATTATGAAAATGCAGTTTTGCGATGAAATCGTCTGGACGTCCTAGTCCAGACGAAATCGTCAAATCTAGGGCGATATCGTCTGATCGGCGACGATATCGTCCAACGGTCAAAACAACTCCTAAAAATGGCACGAAAAAAGGGGAAACGGGTTTCTCGACGGTTAACGGGCGGTTTGGGAGGTTAAATTTGAATTTAAATTTATTTACTAAGGTGAATGTAATTATTCCAATTTGATCGCGCCAATTTTAGGGTGCTACATTTTGCCCCCTCTTTAGCGAATTTTCCAAAGAAAATGCGTTAAAGATGAGTTCTTCTCGATCTACGAGAAAGCAAAAAATTATTCCCATTTTTAGGCGACGATTCTTGGTCGAATCGTACGATAGCTTACTATGGTGCCCCCTCCGTGTTTTTACCCAAATCGAACGTTTGAGGTAAAAACGCGGAAAAGCAAAAATTATTTGTGAATTATTTTGAATAAAATTAAGAAAAATAGGGTAAAACCCTAATTCATTATTACTGTTCATTTTATTGTTTTTAGAGCTCTGGAGCAAAAATGGTAGAGACAGCGCACAGATCTGCAGAGGTCCACCGCGGTCTACGGGTAAGGGTTTAAACTCAATTTAGATTGATTTAATTGGAATTTACATGCTTTGTAGATAGATTTTAAGATGAATTTTGAGCATCGCGGCCAGAAATCGGAGACGATTTTGCTCAAATTTGGGACGATATCGTCCAATAGTGGGCGATATCATCAATTGCAAAAATTTGATCTTTAAGGTGTAGTTTTGATTACTGAAATTGTTTATTAATGATTGTTTGTTGTTTTGATTGTTTATGTTTGCAGAGAGGACTACTAAAGAGCAGAGAGTGGAAATACGACGGGCTGAGAGACGACTTGGCTGCTCTCACCCAGGCAGAGCGGGATCTACGGCACAGAGCCGGCTTGCAGCATGTGGCAGAGATACCGCAGGTTTCTACTGACATGGGGCTACTGACAGCCCTAGTAAAGAGGTGGTACCCGGGCTCTTCATGCTTTCGATTACCGACAGGGGAGATGACTCCCACACTAGAGGATGTATGGAGGATTTTGAGAATCCCCATACAAGGACGGATGATCACACCTACGGCCAATAAGGGCCACGCGATGGGACGACTCTGCGGTGACCCAAGCTTCGCCCTAGAGAAGGGCGGAGTGAACATCGAGGCACTACGCTAGATTCCTGGGGCATCTACACTGACATGAGTTCTGGCTGGAGTAGTTGGTGGACTTCTGTTGTGCCACCAGAGCGGGTGCAGGGGGTTAGAGGATACAGGTGTCGGCTGCCATAGCCGATCCGATCAGGACAGGGTCAACAAGGAGCTCATCTCGATCGACGACGAGGACTCGCAGTACCACACATACTGCGATGGGACCACCTCGTCCTCCACAGGGCGAGGGAGGAGATGAGGCCGAGAGCTCTAGAGGCTCTCGAGGCTAGAGGGCGGGATATTGCTACTGATATTGTATTATACTTGTATTGATAGAGGATTGAGTATGCCGAGGTACAGATTGTGGCATACCAATCCAATTTTAATGATGTATATATTCTGTTGATATATATAGATGAGATATTTTTGAGTATATGACTTGTCTTATGTGATACTTATGATGCTTTTTATGTTTGATGTAATTGATTGATTTGATTGATGTAATGATTTTATTGATGATTCATGTAATTATGTCATTTTGGAAAATATTATAACTTGGATGTCATGCTATAAATATTTTAAATGAAATAATCTGATGTAACAAATTGATTGGTTGTAATGAAATGTAAAAATAAAAAGAGATTTCTAACAATAATTTCAAAGGACATTGTCGCTATTATAGACCATTTCATGGAGTCACTGCTCACTCGGTCGTCAAGCTAGTCCCAGGATAGAAATATTGTTAAAAGAAAAGAGTGCTTAAGAGACTGTCTTAAGACTTTGTTGTGATAATGCAAATGATGATGATGATGGTTTGCTTTCAGATTTCCATGAAAATATTATGCATGAAATATTGTAAAATAATTTTTGCTAGGCATAAATTCCTAAGTGTGATAAAATTGTTGAATAATTCCTTAGGAATTATACCGTCATTGCAAAATTGGAGGTTGACATAATGACATGAAATAATGAAAATGTGCATTCTTTTGAAAAGCAAAATTTGTGTAATAAAATGAAGTCATATGTTTTGTATGATTTTTGATAAATTGGGAAAAAAATTGTTACAATGGTTTGCGCTAGGCATAGAATATGTAGGTATAGACTTATACCATCATCGCAAAAATCCAAAAAAGGATAGTTTTATTGCATGATTGATTTTTGATGAACAGAAAATATGATAATGAGGACTTGCGCTAGGCATAAAATTCCAATTTTGGTTTTGAAACTATACCATCGTTGCGAAAGTCAATCAGATATATATTTTAATGATATGTTTTGAAAGGAATTTTTGATTTTTGCTATTATATAGTTGTCTTTGTGGAAAACAAGCTGTACTTGATTTATTCCAAACAAGTTGCAAAAATAATATTTCAAAGTATTTTGAAGAAAAAAGTTAGATTTATAAGGAATCCCATGTGCATATGTGAATTCATTTCCCATCTTGATTTATCATAATGATAGACAAAATCTCTCAAATACAAATGTGTGTGCAATTGCATTGTTCATTTACCATTTTTGAGCAAGATACTATGATACAAGTGATTTGAAGAAACCAAATAAGTGTTCATTAACCATGATGTAGATGCATATAACCATATTAGACTACTATGTAGATCGGATTATCAAGAGCTAGCTAATCCATAAGCAGACATAGGTCTGTACAAAAGAAGGTCGCTAATGTGACAGACATATCGCCACGCTAGGAGTTACCCAAGGCCAAGTAGGTTGGGCACAAACCACCTATTATGGGGCTTACCTCACAGTTTTCGAATAATTGAGAATTCCAGGGATTCAAGCTCATCAACCCTTCTTTTCTTTTCAAAGGGTAGGGAAAGGGATTTTATTGCTTTCTTGCTTTCTTTTGAACTTTGCTTATATTTTTCTTTTTGTATTTCTTTTGCTTGATAATGCTTGGAACATTGCTTGAAATAACATTTTTCTTTTCTCTTTTTTTCTTGAATTTTTCTTTTTCTTTTTCTATTTTTTCTAGGGATACTTGCTCGGATTAGTCTGTAGAGCAAGGGATTTTTATTCGGGTAGGGGTGAGCTTGTCCTTTTGCCAATTCTCAAAGATTCTAGACCGTGTGCATGATAGGATAGCAGGGGAAACTTTTCACTCAAGAAATCAGTTCTACTATGTAGCAAAACATGGAAATTACAAATATAATCATTTTATTGTGAAAGGATGTGCTTGGTTTAAGTAAATAACAAGATCAATTCTCTATGCTCAAACTTTATTTAATTGAATTTTGTGAACTTTGATATAAGAGAGATTAGTAATCATGCCAGATAAAATCAAGATATTTATTGTTGTGATTGTGCAAGTGAGGGATGCTAAATAAATGCTAATTTTATCCAAAATAAGTTGAAACATATAATTGCAATAATTGTAAGAAAATATATATAAATGATTTGTGAGAAAGTTTTGAGAATGTTGACTCTCTCTTTCTTATGTATATTGTTTTGGTTTCGAAAGAGTCAAGCATATAGCTGTTTTTATATTTTTATCATTATTTTGATTTTTGATTTTTGATTTTGAGCAGAAAGAACTTAACAAGTGCTTTAAATAAATGCAATAGATAGTTTTTGAAGATTTTTGGAGATTTATGAATGTTTTTGATGTTTTTGGATATAAATTGAAAGAAATACAAGATAATGATTTTGAACAAATATATACATGGATGAAATGACCAAATTTATGCATAGTAACGTTTAAGATGTAAAATATTCATGGGTTCTTTAAGTTCTTTACCATCTAAGGTAGATAATTTATATGCTCCTGATTCAAATTTTGTAGTAATAATGTATGGTCCAAGCCAATTGGGCTCGAATTTACCTTTAAGGTCCTTAGTTGCATTTGTATTTTTTTTGAAGATTTTGAGGATTTTGATTTTTTTTTTTGTATTTTGATTTTAATTTATGAATTGAAATTGGTGGTATATACAAGATGATCTATATACACTATACAAGGTTATTTGAGTATAGCATGTCTAAGGTTGCTTCAAAATCAAAGGAGGTTTTGAAGGATAATCTGGTTGAGGTGAAGGTAAGAATATAAGGTGATGAATAAAAGGTAGTGATAACAAAAGCTTTGTTATAATGTAGAATAATGTAGAAAAAGATTTGACTTTTATATGTGGAAAATTGATCATGTTACAAAATAAAATGTCAGAAAGATAAGAAGGTTCTTCATTCTTATTATTATATTCCAAGTTTTGATAAGATGGAGAAAGTATATGTGAAAGATATGCATGGATGTTATTTTGTAAACAAGGATGATCATATATGAATGAAGAAAAGTGATGGATAGAAAATAATTGTGATAATAGAGAATGTATAGAACTTGATGTTTCAATCGTTAAATATTCTTCAAATGGTTTTGGGTCACCCTGTATGGTAACAATTTTATTTACAATTTCAAACTTCAAACATTGGTGAAGAGTGGAAGGGACAACTCTCATCGTATGAATCCAAGGACTCTGGAGAAGTAGGTTGTAAGGTGAAGGGCAATATCCTACATAGAATAAAGTATCCAGGATCTTGGTTCCAATATTAAGGGGAAGAATTATAGTACCTTGACAATCTTGAATTTCATTGTTAAAATATTTTATAATAACATTTGATTCATTAAGATCTTCTTCCTTTGTTTTGAGATTTTGGAATAATTGATAAGTGTATAAATTAAGAGAGGAGTCATTATCTACCATGATAGTTCTAACAAGTGTTTCTTTACGAGATCCGATAATGTAAAGATAGGAGTCTTCTTGTGGAGTAGAGGAAGTAATATCCTCATCATAGAATGAAATATGGTTAACCTCAAGAGGGTTTACATCATTAATTATGTTCTTAGAAAAAATATGATGAGGAACAAATTTTTGGCTAGGTATTTTGAACAAAATTTCCTTGTGATAAATTTGGAATACTTCTAAAAGGGATATCTTTGCTTGAGGATTAATCACTTGTTGTTGGCTATCAAAGTGGATTTCAGATTGAGATTTTGATTCTAAATATGAGCTTTCTATGCTTACATTCCATTTTGGATCATTCTCTAGAGTCAAATATAGTTTTGAAGGTTGGTCAAATGAGGAATCCATATCTTGAATATCTGATTGAGTTGATTGAACTTGAGGTTGCTCATTTGTAGTTTCTGTTACAATATTAGTAATATCATCATGATGGGACACATTAACATGCAATATTTGATTGGTTTCTTGTTGTTGATAATTGAATAGGGGTTCTTGGGAGATCCCCATGTCTTGATTGATTATTGGTATTTGTTGTGTAGGAGTTTGATTGTTTACTGGAGATTTATAATCAGTTGTAGATTGTAATTCCTTTATATTAAAAAGACCCTTATCAATCAAATCTTGAATTGCACATCTTAAATCTTTACAATTTTGTGTCATATGTCCATCTACTCTATGATATTCACAATGTAGCTCAGGTTTAAACCAATCTGATGTGGTATCAGGTTGTCTTATGGAAGGAAGTTCAATAATATTTGTGTCAAGTAAATACTTGAGAATTATATCCATTGGTTGATTGAGCTTAGTAAATTTACGTGATGAAGGTTTTTGAGAGGTTTTTGATAAATGCCTTAGGAATTTCGTCATAAAAGGACCTAATGGTTTCTCACCTCTACTTTCTTTATTATGGGTAGAATGATGATAGGAAGATTGCGAAGTAGGAGGTGAGTGCATGGTAGAATTGGAAGAATAAGTATTTTCTTGTTGAAATGGATGTGTTGTATTGAAAGAAGAATATTGAAAGGATGGAGGAGGATTATATGTGGATTGATAGACATAATATGGATATATGGGAGAATAGATAATATCGTTATGAAGAGGATTGGCAAAGGGATTGTCCTGTTGGGGTAAGGATGAAAAATGAGAAAAGTGTGATGGAGGTGGTGTTGAATAGGGATAAGGTTGATCATAATCAACAAATGTACTTGGCTGAATTCTTCCAACATTACTGATGGGCTCATATGGATGTGAGTAAAAACTCATGGTTTCTTTAGTGCTTCTAAAAGTAATATTTAACATCTACTATTCAGAATTGAATCTAAAACAGACAAACTTGAAATGATAATATTTTTTTTTTTTGTTTTTCTTGTATACATATATATATTTTTTTTTTGTTTTTGTTTTCAAAAGGTTATGATGCATTCACGTCGGGTTCACCAAAATGTATCGCTCCAAATTTTTTGCATCCCTACCTTCAGGCTATTGGATCCGCACCCGGAAGGAGGATGGGAAAAGGATGATGCGGTACCTCGGACGAGAGGACTTTGCGAAGGTCCCGCCTCTCAAGGGAGGTGCATTTTGGTGATTTTTCGACGGATGGTGGGTTCACCAGAAACATTTGGTGGCGTTTCCATGCCTAGGTTTTGGGAATGTGTTTTAATGGGTTCGTTTTATCCTTAAACATTCATCCTAGGTTTGGCCGAATGATTCTAACTTAAACTACATGAAAATGCAATTTAAATGAATACAATAAATAGACTGAAAGCAGAAAAATAGATAATTTGTAGGAGGCTAATGGAGATTACCTGATCCGGGATGTCTGATGAAGTTTCTGATGCTTGAAGTAGTCTGGATCATCTGGGATTCGACAAAATTGCCTGCAATCTGTTAGAATCATCTGGAATCTGACAGGATCGTCTGAGACAGACAGAATCGTCTCAGATCTGACGAATTCATCAAACGAATTCGTCAGAAACCTGCAAAACAGAGAATAGATGCAAAATACAAGCAATTCTACTATGCAAAATAGAGGCAAAATATGCTAAAGAACAAGGTGAATACCAAGCAATAATTCAAAACAGAAAGTAAAACAGATCACTGCATTATGATGGCAAATCATGAATTTAATGTGCAATCTAAACTAGATGGGTGAACTCCAGATGCAAAGTAGAATAAAAACTAAATAAATGATCTGATTTATAGCATAAAATGACAGAGAGAAAAGAGAGAAGAGCAAACTTCAGGCACTGATTGCCTCGATGTATGCTGCAGTCGAGATCGTCTCGCATCAGTACGAGATCGTCCCTAATTTGACAGGATCGCCTCCGATCTTGACAGGTTCGTCGGCTGCGATAGGTGCTGGTTTCGACTGAAAACCAGTGATATACCTACAATAAAATTACTATAGGAATAGTGCAAAAAGCAAATTTGAGAAGTTCTAGCACATAGGGAGTCGATTTGCATAAAAATTCAGCCAGGGGTTGGGGAGGGAAAAGTCTTAGAGTTAAATAGGCTTAGGGAAAGTTGTTGGGAGGTTGGAGATCTTCCCAATTTGGGAGATCTCCAACGGGGGAAGGGTCCCAACGGTGCAGACACGCTTCTGCCCGAATTGGAGACCCGTTGGAACAGAGTCTAATTATGAAAATGTAGTTTTGTGACGAAATCGTCTGGACGTCCTAGTCCAGACGAAATCGTCAAATCTGGGGCGATATCGTCTGATCGGCGACGATATCGTCCAACGGTCAAAACAACTCCTAAAAATGGCACGGAAAAAGGGGAAACGGGTTTCTCGACGGTTAACGGGCGGTTTGGGAGGTTAAATTTGAATTTAAATTTATTTACTAAGGTGAATGTAATTATTCCAATTTGACTGCGCCAATTTTAGGGTGCTACAGGAGTGATGCTTTCTAAAAACTAAATCTATCTAGTACCAGGGTCTCCTATCAAGGTGAAAAATGGAAGAAGATTATTTTAGATTTATCATTATTCACCATTTGGCCTATTGCCTTTGTAAAGCAATACGAGATTTGCTTTATTCTAGCTACTTCTTTAACTTTTGCTTTTCCTAACAACATGGAATCATAAACAAATTATAAATGGGTATAAGGCTAGATTTTTATTTGTGGAAAAAACCCCAAATAGGATGCCATTTTTAGATAAGTCCCAAGGAGGTAGAGGTATCTATTTCACCAAAAATTCCCAAGGCTCAAACCTGGCCTGCCCCCTTCAATACACTCAACAAGCATGCCTTAAACAACAAAAATAAATACAAAAAAAAACACAAAAAACACTATATTAAAAAAACAAATGCAAACAAACAAAAACCACAAAACAAACAAAACCAACCTAAAAGCATAAAAACAACAAAAAAAAATAAATAAATAAATAAATAACAACAAAACACATAAGAAAACCATAAAAACAAAAAAACAACACACAAACACTTAAAAAAAACCAAAAACACAAAACACAAAAAACAAAAACATGAAAAACAACAAAAACACAAAAAAACACAAAAAAACACAAAAACATAAAAAACAACAAAAACACAAAAAAACAACAAAAACAACACAAAAACAAAATAGTACAAAAACACACACACCCCTCAAAAAACTAAAAAAAAGGAAAACAAAATAAAAATAAAATACAACTATGACCTTTCTAGGCCAAAAGACTTTTAAGACATGATTCAATAGAGGAAACATAAGAAAGAAATGTCTAAGCTAGGGAACTAAAGTACCCTGACCAGACCAAAGAGAAGCAAAAACAAATAAAAAAGGAACTATGTACCTATAGTATTGAAGCCATCCAAAGAAAGGATAAAAAGTAGAGCTTCCCTTATTTGTGAAGTCCACCATCTGGGAGGGTGGCCATAGAAAGTAATATCACCTTTGTCCAATGTCCAATTAGCTAAAGCATCAACACTCCTATTTTGTTCTCTCACCACATGATTGTAATCCACTTTTGCAAAGCCTATTTGGATTAATTGAATCTTCTCAACAATTCTTTTTATTCTCCAATCAAATTTATGATTCTTAGATGGAGTCTTTAGAAGATTAATCATGAGTTGGAAGTCATATTCAACCAATATATTTTCCCATCCAACATTAGCAGCCTCTTGAAGGCCTCTAAGGATACCATACCCCTCAACAAGGTTATTGGAAAGGATACCCAAATTCTCAGTAAAAGTGAAAACCAAGGAGCCATTTGAAAGTCTACCAATTTCTCTTGCACTAGCTTTTCCAAGGTTTCCCCTAGAGTATCCATCGGTATTGACTTTTCCATAAGCCTTAGGAGGAGGGTGACAATTCCTTGTTCTTTCCATCTTACAATTACTCACATTCCCTTTAAGTCGATTGCCCTTAGAAGAGTTAATATTCAATCTTTGCATCACTTGATCCCATATTTGGTGGGAGTTTTGGGGGTGATTAAGGAGTTGTTGGACTGATTCAACTAAGTTGGCAATAGTCATTTTCCAGATATAGTAAATATCCTTTTTTTCTTGATTGAAAATTTGGTTGTTCCTTTCATTCCAGATATTCCAAGGTAGAATGGTAGAAGCCATCCAAACTTTCTATCTAATGAAATGATCAACACCCTCCTATTTAGGCCAATCCCTCCAAAGCTATTCAAAAGTAAAAAAAATGACCACTTTAAACCAAGTAAGATGGCCATTCTCCCCAAAAGTGTAAGGAGGAGGAAAAACTACTTTTCTAGGGTTTGATGAGGAAAAACTACTCTGCAGGGATGGCAATAGTTTCTGGAAGAGGTCTAAATAATTGGAGGAATGCTGTGATTGCATCAGGCCTATCACAGAGCGTGCATGCTAGTGATTTTTTTCATCTAAAAATTATTGGAAGGAACATGATTTCCCATTGTATATCGGGAATCGCTTGCTAAAGAAAAATGGATGTTTGGAATGATGTGAAGCCAGGCTATTTCTAGTGGTTCAACCAGACTCGATGGCAAAATATGTGGAGGATTTAACCAAACATGTGCTTATTGGAAAATTTATGGGCATCCAAATTTCTCTTCCCTTTGTGGAGGCTTGGGTTAGGAATACTTGGAACCTTGAAGGTGATGTGGAGGTGATGCTGAGTGTGAATAGTTATTTTATGGTGGTTTTCTCTTATCTTACGGATCATAAAAAAGCATTTGAAGGGGGTCCCTATTTATGTAACCAAGTGAGACTCTTTATTAAACCTTGGCATGTGGGTTTCAACCCATCATAGGAGCAACAATCATGGGTTCCAGTGTGGGTTCGACTTTCGTGGCTCCTGTTGGAATTTTGGAGAAATGACATCTTGCATATGATTTTCCTTCTTCTTGGGAAGTTGGTTGGATCGTCACAACAAATGATGGATAAAAAGGTAATCTCTGTTTCCCATATCTATGTTGAAATTGATTTAAACAATCCTATTCCATATTATATTGAAATACAGTTTAGATCAACTACATGGGTTCAACAACTTGACTATGAAGATCTTCCATTTCGTTGTTGGATCTGCCATGAATACGACCACTTGCAAATAAAATACCCTAATTTTGTCCCACTCATGGCTTCAAATCCTAGGCCCTCTCGATCTACACAAAATTTAGATAAATAAAAAGCCCCGATAAAGGAAAGGGATCGAGATAAGGAAGGCTTTATTTTGGTAAAACCATGAAATAGAGGAAGAAGGGCAAAAACAGACCTTAAGGATAGCCAGCTAGATGCTCTACTCAACCATTTTGAAATACTAGATGATCATGATCAATGCATGGAGATACTTGAAACATCACTATCGGATGCAAATATAACAGGGTCGAATCAGATATCTCTTCTTGAGGTAGAACCTATGGAATCTGATCTAGGGGGTATAAATGAAGAATAAAGAGCTTTGCTTCTAAGTATAGGTGATATGGTTAGCTCTAGCCCTAGAAGGAAAACTATTTTGAAAAGTGGCATAGATTTAGTTATTCCCTGTCCTAATCAGGCACTGATGCAGTCATCCTTGGACTATAAAACTCCTATGGTGTTGGGATTGTAGCAGAAAATAATTAAAAAAGGTGCTTCAAATAAGAATATGAAGGTGGGTCGAAAGAAAGACCAAGATAAAATTAAGTTAATGGGGGAGAATTTTGTGGATTCAGGCTCGGTGAGAACATTGGAATCCCATTTTTATAACCCCAAAAAATTATTATCCTTTCATGGAATGTAATGGGGTTGAAAAAAATCCGTAGACAAAAATTTGTTCATGATTTGGTTCGTGTTCATTCTCTGGATGTGGTGTTTATTCAGGAGACTAAATTGGATATTGATAGTATGTTCAATATTACTTGCAAGTTGTGGATAAGGGGTTAATGTTAGTGTATAGGTACATGTGGATATCCTAGTGGTGTTACTTGTTTATGGGATCCAATTAAAATCTCTCCTCTTACTTGGATTTCCAATAGATGGTCTATTTCGATGATCGGGTATGATATAAATCTCGTGAAACCATCCTACTTACAAATGTGTATGATTTTGTTGATTACAATGGTAAAGTAAATTTATGAGAGCACGTTGGATTTGTGAGAAGTATAGCTCCCCTGTACCCATGGACTTTGGTTGGATACTTTAACTCTATCACTTGTCTATAGGAGAAACGCAATGGGGTTGATCGTCTTAAGCATTTTTCTTCTATCTTTAGTGCTCCTATTTGGGACCTGAACTTGATTGACATCAAGTTGGATAATGGGATATTTACATGGCACAATAGAATATGTGGAGAAGATTCCATCTCAGAGAAACTAGATAGGTTATGATCTCCATTTTTTGTATGGGTAATAACATAAGCTCTAGTTCTATGATTCTGTAGGGTAGTGGATTTGATCATTGGCCTATCAAACTCTCTACTCTAGAGTTAGGGATAAAGAAGAATCCTTCCTTTAAGTTTCAACTTATGTGGCTTCGGTATCCTAAGATTCATTATTTCATGTGAGGCTAGTGGACCAATGGTAAACCTCCTCATGGCACCGCTATGTATTCCTTTATGAAGTGGCTACAATTTGTTAAGCATAAATTGAAGAGATGGAATAGACTAAATTTTGGGAACCTTTCCTTGGCTAAGTTGGTGGCTCTTAGGAGGTTGGTAATTAAGCTTCAAGAAATATGAGAGATTAGGGACTCATGAAGGATCTTTTTGTTGAGTAATTTGAGGTTGTGAAAGACCTTGCTAAATGGGAATTGAGGGAAGAATTTTTTTGGAAACAAAAAGCTTGAGTAGATTGGCTTCAGGAAGGGGATAGGAACATGAACTTATTTTATAACTTAGTTAAGGCTCACTATAATGGTAACATAATTACCTCTCTTGTGAATTATTAGGGTGCCCTACTATCTTATTTAAAGAATATTTCAGAAGAGACTAGGAGGTTTTTTCCTCTCTCTTCAAGGAGGACTCCCTCTCAGATGATGAAGATGAAAATCTTATTCTAAACTGTATTCCTTCAATTATTTCTAGAGATATGAATGAGCACTTTATGGGTCCAATATCCCTTGAGGAGTTGGAAAATTTTGTATTCAATATGAAAAATAGAAATCCCCAGGTCCAAATGGATTCCCAGTTGATTTTTATCAATATTTTTGGAGATAATAAAATTGGATCTTCTAGAGGTGGTCCATGAGTACCAAAAGAACAAATAGATGCTAAGGGCTCTAAATGCTACCTTTGTGGTGATTATTTCCAAAAAATAAGAAGAAAATTATTTGGATATGTTTAGGCCTATTGCTCTATGCAATGTTGTTTATAAGATCATCACAAAAATCATAGCTGAGAGGCTGAAGATATTGTTGAGCAAAATCATATCTGAGGAGAAAGGTGGGTTTGTTGCTAGCTAAAAAATCTTGGATAGGGTTGTTATTTCTACAGAAGTTATTCACTCAATGGAAACTTCTAATGATAAAACTATATTTATTAATTTGGACATGGACAAAGCCTATGATCAGGTCATATGGTCCTTTATTCTTCTTGCTGCTTTTGGCTTTGAGGAGGAATGGATTAGATGGGTGATGAGATATATTTGTTCTTCCTAATTCTCTATTCTTGTTAATAATGAGTTGTCGGAGTTGTTTGAGGCCTCAAGGAAATTGATGCAAGGAGATATTTTATCTCCTTATTTGTTTATCATTATGGTGGAAGGGTTGGGAAGATTGCTCAAGTCTTAGGTCATGCAAGGTATCATTTAGGGGTGGAAGTGGGATAGTAGTTTGCCACCTCTTTCCCACCTTCAATTTGTTGATGATATTGCTTTGCTCGAAGTTGCCACTATCAGGGAAGTTGGAAACATTAGATGGTCTCTTGACATATATCTTGGTGCTTTTGTACAATTGATTAATGAGGACAAGTCTTCTATTTTCTTGGTCAATACCCCTCCTCTTATTCAATATAAGATTGCTCGCATTCTAAGATTACAGGTCGGGACTCCCCCTTCATTTAACTTGGTATTTCAATTTCATCTCATCCTCTTCCTATATATTCTTGGTAGTCTATGCTTGATAAGTTTAGAAATAAGGTGAATCACTAGACCATTATATGGCTATCCTCTAAAGGTAGAGTCTTGTTTTTAAAATTTATTGTTCAAGATTTATCTATTTACAGGTGTTTTGTGCAAATAGCTCCCTCTCATTTCATCAAGGACATGGATGCTTTTTCAAGACATTTTTTATGGTCTAGAAAACTTGATCAATCTAAATAGAGTTTGGTTAGGTGGGATTCTATATGTAGGCCGGTTCAAGAGGGAGGTCTTGGGTTGTGACAGACGACTCATTTTGGGTCGGCTTTAGTTGTGAAACTTTATTGGAGATGGTGTACCTCTCAAGATGATATTTGGGCTAAAATATTATCTTGTAAATACTTGAGAGGTATTTGTGAGGCTGAGATACCTAGAGTCAACTTGGTTGGGAAAGGTTTAGTTATCTGGGACACTTTGAAAAGAGGAGATAATTTAATCAAGTAGGGTTTATTCTAGATATGCAATTGAGGATCAAATGCTCTTTTTTGGGAGGATTCTTGGGATGGCCACCCTCCTATCTTGACTCAATATCCTAGGTTAAATTCCCTAAGTGTTTGTTTCTTGGAAGTAGACTGGTCTCATGTGGAGGACTTTAAAAAAAATAATGTTTTGGAAATATTGAGATGTACAGGTGGAAATATCCACAGGAATGGCCCCAAGGGGGATTGGTCAAGGACAGAGATGTGTTTATTCTTATTATTATGGGGAGACCATATTTTTCATTGAGGGGTAAATATATTCTAGCTTGGAACCTTGATACCAAGGGAACCTACTCTGTAGCCTATGATTATCAGGTTCTTAATATGCAAAAGTTTGGGAGTCTCTCTATCACATGGTGGAAAAAGGTGTGGAAAAAATTTGCTTGGTCAAAATGTAACTTCTTTATCTGGTTGGTAGCTCGTAATAAATACCTCACTTGGGATAATGTGAGGAAGAGGGGATTTCAGGGCCCCTCTTTTTATGTCCTTTACAGTAAGAATTATGATGACTCTTCTCATTTATTTTTCCAATGCTCCCTTGCTAGAGACATTTGGCACCATTGGTGGAGTGCTTGGAACCATCCTTTTTTTCATATGCTCTCCCTCATGGAGTTTTGGATTAGTTTGGGCAGACCTTCATCCAAGGCCCCCTTCCTTTAGATGGCTTAGAATTTTGGCCCTTCTTGCATCATCTAGTAGATTTGGATTGAATGGAACCATAACATATTTCAAGGCAATCATTTAACTATTCAATAAATTTGGAAAATAATCCTGTGTATGGTTTAGGAAACTATCCATAGCAAATGCGATGTATACCCTCTTTTGGAATCTAGGGAGGAGAAGGTACGATAGGCCATTGGTCTCTTTGGGGATGGTGTGAACTCTTCTAGCCCTAGCAGGGTTCCTCAACTTAGCAAGAAGGTTAGGAGAGATGGTAGGTGGAGGCCACCCCCTAGAGGAGTTTTAAAAATTAATATTGATGGGTCATCTAGGGGCAATCGTGGACATGCTGTAATTGGTGGTGTTGGGAGAGATTCTTCTGGAATGGCCAGTTTTTTCTTTTCCATTTATAAAATTGTTCATTCCAACAATTTTATGGAAGCTCTTGCAATTCTTGAGGCCTTATAGAGGGGTTTTCTCCTGGTTGGCATAGGATTATCTATGAGTCTAACTCTCAAATTATGGTTAATATTTTAAATAGTAAAAGGATGGAGTATTTTAATTGGTAGTTAGCCTCTATGGCCATTCAAATTCTCAAAATGAGTTAAGAATTTGAATTTATATCCTCTGTACACATTCCAAGGGAATGGAATGGGATTTCTAATTACCTGGCCAAAAGGGCTTCTGAGCTATTGGATCCTAGGATTATCAATAATTGGGAGAGTCTCTCATCTGGGGAATCTCTATGCCTCTAGGAGTTGATCCACAAGGATGTTTAGAATTAATGTGGTTTGTTCTTGTTGTATTCTTTGGGTTTTGACCTTGTATGGTGGTTTTAGCCTATTTTTTTGCTTATTTGAGTCCTGGTTGGGAGCTCAATTGTACTCTATAATCCAAAATTTTTATCAATAAATTTTTACCCTTTATTTAAAAAAATATGGCCATTCTCCCCCATATCTCAGAGGCTAAGGTACACTCAATACAAATATGGCTAAGATTTTCCACATACTTTCCACACATTTTGCATCTAAAAGGGCCATGAAAACCATGTTTCATAAGTTGCTCACCAGTTAACACCCTACGATGCAATAAAAGCTAAGTAAAGAACCTCATCTTAGGCTAGAGATTTTGAGCCCACAATTGAGAAAATATGTCATAAAATAATATTATTATGGCATAAGGCCAAATATCCTTGAGCAATTGAATACTCACCCTTAGTAGTGTTGTTCCAAGTATAAGGCTAGCTTTGTTGGCAACTAAAACTCACTCTTTTATCTTATTATATTTGTTCTTAGCCAATGTTCTCCCTAGACATTTAGCTAGAATAATTAATAAGTATGAGGAGAGGGGATCACCTTGCCTAATACCTCTTGATGTTGGGAATAACTTTGTGGGGCATCCATTAATAATAATTGAGTATGAGACTAATGATATTCAAACTTTGATCCAATTTATCCACTTAGAGAATCCAAATTTACTCATAGCCCAAATTAAGAAGTGCTAATTCACTCTATCATAGGGTTTATATAGGTCTAGTAGATGAACATAATGGGGGTTTATGTGCTTATATACAATGTATTTCTTCTTGGGAAAGCACTACCTCATCCACTATTTGTCTAGCCTCTATGAATCCACTTTGTTCGAGGTATATTACTTTGTACAAAAGTGGTTTTATCCTCTAAACCATGACCTTGGTGATAATCTTCAATAAAACATTGCATAATGCTATTGGTCAGTTCCACTTATATATTTTACTTCCCTTGCCTTTGGTATTAGTTCTATGTAAATTTTATTGATTTCCTTCCATATCCTTTGTTTTTATTACCTCTTCTACCACATATAGAAGGTCCTCCTACATAATATCCCAAAATTATTGGTAGAATTCAATAGGGAATCCACATGGACCTAGATTTTTCCCCTTTTGTATTTTGAACACTACCTTTTGCAATTCTTGCATTGTTAATGGTGCACCTAGTATATCATTTTCTTCTCCTATAATGAGTGTAGGTATCTCTTATAGTATTTTTTTTTGGGCTTATGGATCTAGGGAAAACATGAACATATTTATAAAATAGTTCATTGGTATTGAGTTCATGCCCTCCCATGCGTGAATCATCTCCCTTTCATTTTTCATAGAAGAGATGAAGTTATATGCCCTCCGAGCTAAAAGGGAATATGGAAGAATCCTATGTTTATTTATCCTTATATTAGCCACTTGATTCTATATTTTTGTTTCCATAATAGCTCCTCCCTTCTTTCCCATTCCTCATTTTGGTTTGTGAGATCTAGTTCTATTTTGGATCTGGTTTTCATGAGCCCCTCCTTTCTTATTTGATCATTCAACTCCTCTAGTCATTTAATAATTTCTTTTTTTTTGACATCCCCAAATTCCTCCTAATTATAGATCTTAATATTATTTTTGATATACTATAGTCATTTGGTAAATATAACATTTGAGTGTCATGTCTTAGTTTTCATTCCTACCACCATTCTTGCATTTATGGTTTGAATGATTTATCTTTGAGCCACATGAATTGGAATAGAAAGGGTGCTTGTTTTGTATTAGTTTTCTAAAATCCTATCATTATAAGGCAATGATCTAAACCTACATTATTTAAGATTTTGAACTTAGGGATATGTCCCTATATCAAGAGATTTTTTGATACCAAGAACCTATCTAGTATTTCTAGAATACATGTTTGACCTAATATCCTGTTGGACCAAGTCATCAAACCATTATCAGGTTTGATATCTACAAGGTGTACGTGTCCCATGTACTCACTCATGATATGAATACCTGCATATAGAGCCTAATTTCCTCCCACATTCAATTCTAGAGAGATAATCATGTTGAAATCTCCCAAAAATATCCATACTCTAAAATATTGTGAAGATCTATAGTCTATCCCTCCACAACTTCCTCTTTTCTTCAATGGTTCTTGAGGCTTATACATTTATATAGAGAATTTTTTGGTCATATTGTCTATTTTTTGCTACCATACCAATCAATCCTTTGTTGCCAACTATATAGTGTAGTTATTTTGGGTCCCACAAGAATGTAACTCCCCCTAAAGCTTCTTTGGAACTCAAGGATACTACTTTACTAGGTTTCCATATCCTTATTTTTATTATATCCATTTCCTTGAAATATACCTTCATCTCTTGGAGGAAGACCATTTGTTTCCAGTTTATTTGAATCATTATTTTTATCTCATTTTGTTTATAAGGACTTCCTTTTAGTACTCTAATATTCCACGTAATGAATTTCATCAGTAATAAGGGTTGAAAAAATGGGTAAGTGTTGTAACCTTACCTTCATCAATTAATTTTTGACCTTCCTTCACCACGTGATGTTGGTTGGAATTTCTTCCCACCATTTGATTTGTGTCCACCTTCATCATTTTAATAGGTTCCTAGTTCACCCCCACAACTTTTGATGTTTGTGTATTGGGTACCAATGCATTATTGGTGGTTCCATATAATGAAGTAATTTTTCCATTTATTTTATTTTCTTCTTTATTATATATTTGATAGCTCATTTCCATCTAGTTTAATTCTCCCTTGTTACTACTTTACCCCAAAAATATTTTATTTGCTTATATTTAAACTTATTGCATATTTGTTTCTCCTCGTACTTCTTCAAACTGTGTTTCCAAAATCTCTATTTCAGTTCCATATTCTTCTTCATCTAGGAGGTCATCCATGGCTGGGATTCCAAAAATGTTTGTTGAAAGCACTTCTAATTAGTTATAGGTTTTATTTGTGTGTTTTTTCTTTGGTATTTGGAATCCTACCTTTTCTTTATCTTCTTTCTTTTGCTCCTAAAATTTATGTGGGTGATCCTTAGCTAGATTACCATATTCATGGTAAATTATATATCTAAAAGGGACATTATCATAGTCCACCTATTGTTCCCATGTATCCTCCCCAAATTTTAATGTGATATTTTTTGGGAAGGGTTTGTCAAAATCTATCAACACACAAATTTTTGCATAAATGAAATGTTTAAACTTTTGGGTACTATCAAATATCATCATAAATGTTTCTAGGGTGTTACCAATTGCAACTAGGACTTGTGGATTCCAAAATTCCATTGGGAGATAAAAAATTCTAACCCAAATGAGTCTAGTTGAGGGTATTTTCTCCTCTGCTTTAATTTTTGTATGTCAAGGCTTCATGAAGAACCTTGATTTTCCAAAGGACCATGAACCTCCTTGAAATATGTATTATCTATCCTCTTCTATATCAAACATGACTATAAAATACCCATTTGAATATTAAAAATTTTGAAAGTCACATTTGGTTCTCCACTATTTTGTAGCCCATAGCTTGAAAGCTGATAGGATCAGTAGAAGATCCATAAATCGATAAATTATATCGCTTCTTTCCATGGACTCTATGTCATTCTAGATATAATTTGGTTCTAAATTTACTAATAGGAACCCATTTCATGCTCTCATGCATCCCACTTTCATTTTCCTTGGATCCACCTTTGGCATCCTCAATGTTCTTATAATTCTTGGATTTTTAGTACCTCTTGCCTAGGATTGGCCTCCTTAGAGGGTATATTTGAAGCTCATTTTTTTGGTATCTCCTTATTATACCCCTATTTCATAGGTGTTATTATGGATGGTCCTTTTGGGTGATATTGGATATCAGGTTTGGAGAGCTTTGCTTCCATTTAGTTTTTGTATGATATCCATTTTTTTTATCTACTCCTTGGATCTGGGTCCTTTGGTCTCTTCTACCCTTGGGGTTATTTCTTTTCTAGTTGGGATATTCCCCCACTAGATTGTGATGTAAACTAAAAATTTTTGTGATCCTGGTCCTGCTAGTTTCTAATAACTTTCCTTAGATACTGATGATCTAACTACATAATATTGGTATTATTTCTATCCTCTTTTGTTTGTCTAAAATTTATTAGTTTCCTTACTAGTTTATCCTCTCATTATCTCACCATCATCCTATGGTTTTCTCATGTTTTGAATTTTCCATGGGCCATAGGATAGAAATGACATGTATCACTTGCATGTCGTGTGCACTTGCTTCACCTTATAGAGGATTTTGCGTGCAATAGAAATGACATTGTGTGCAAACCCTAGCAGAGCTTACTCCATACTAAGACTCTACTTTTGTATATTTTCTAAAATGTTGAGTTAAAAACATGGGTTTTTATGAGTCCCTGTCCCCTTGTATCAGGGTTTTAACTTAGGTCTCTTGGATGAAAACCTAAGAAATTACCACTATGGTATCTCTAAAAAGTTTGTGTAATTGCATATTAACACAAAATTTGTAAGTTTTGATGTTAAAAGTGGATGATTTTATGTAATAGACAAGGAGAAATGTAGGGAAAGCCATTGGTAAAACAACTAGTCCATATAGACTATAGTTTTTATAATACTTTCTAAAATTCATTTGAAGCATAACATTCACCAAAAGTCATATGTAAGATAATAGAGAAGTGAAATAGGATAATTTATAAGACAAAGTAATAAGGGTTGGCAGGCACCTCATTACATAACTCAATGATAATATAACATAATGGATCAATCATTGGGGGTATTTGTAGTAGATACTTAATATTTAAATTACAATTAAAATTACATTAACCAAGGCTAGCATAAGGCTTAGTATTAAGTCAAATGATTAAACCTTTAATAAATTTTAGGTTAATGTTAACCATAAAGTGTTTCAATAAATACCACAAGGGGTGAATACATATCCATACAAGTGGATCAATAAATCTTACAAGGGGTGAATGCAACAATATATCCTTGAGGCTTACACACGATTACCTAAAGCTTACATCACTAATACTCATATGCTTTCATAAGATTTCCCGCACGCTTACACAAGATTATCTGTGGGCATATCATCATCTATCAAAATTGGCCAATAAAGTTAGATTATGATATGATATTTATTCAAGTTAAATATTATATTATAAACCAAAAGTTCCATCTCTTTCTCAAATATTTTTATTTTACAATCTTTTTCCATGTGTCTAGTATCACATTAAAATGCAATATTTCATAATACACTTGTTGATCCCATTATGTTGATTCAAATTTATACATAATAAAATTTGGTAAAGGTTTTGTAATATCCATGGTGACACATATTTGATTATACACCACATGCTTTCACTTCTATGTAGATGGCACCTCCCAAGAAGTTTTACTCATAAAATATTTAGAGCCTAGGACCTTATCCATTGGATGAACGAAGTCTAAAAAAGCAAAGGACAAAAAGGGATGAATGAGATTGATGAATGAATGAAAAATTTGAAGGAAAAGGGAAGGGATGATGATGAGGGTTTAGGAAAAAAGAAAGGACGATTGACAACAAAAATATTGACTAGATAGTTTATTCATTTAGCCCTTTGGTCACTCAAGGATATTTCCTTTTCTATTTCTCCTTCAACCTCATATTCTCCTTTCTTCGTATCTCCTCCAACTTCCTCTTTTGTTTCCTCTCTAACTTATTCTTCTATATCTTTTCCAACCTCGTTAATTTCTTGCATTCTATTTCTAGCATTATGGTCTTGTAACCTTTTAGCAATCTTATTGTAGGCTTGGCAAGCCTGTTCCCATGCTTCATCATCAAGATCCGATGATTTTGTGAATTGGTGATAAATGTATTCCAATTTAGAAACACTATCATAGAACAAACCATTATATCTGAGGATTAGCTCGTACAAGAAAAAAATGGTTTGAGTGAGATTTTGTATATGTTTGAAAACTTGCTCTTGTCGCACAGGTTTTGGCCACTCATCCACCTCATACTCATATATGGCTGCTCTTATGGTAGATTTAAGATCTTCTTCTCCCAAGATGCTAGAATATTCACCCCATAATCCTAGGAATCCACACTTTTTAGCAATACGTAGATGTTTTAGTATCCCCTTGGATTCAACTTTGAGCTCCTAGATGAATTACCAACCTTTATTCATGAGCTTGTCTTTTGAATAAGCCCTTTCCTACTATATTATCATTGGACCAATTTTTGTTGAGGATTTTATTTTTTTCCCACTCATATCTACTCTCAACTAGGGCTTGAATATTTGTTGCTACAGAGAGTCTTGGTTGCATGAAACCTTTAAATTTCTTAAATTCATTCTTTGTGATCTCCAATACTTCTTTAACTTCTCCCATGTATAGTAGTATAGGCTATACCTTGAGGCTCATCTCCATGATATCTTTGAATATCTCCTTCCTCACTTGTTTGGCCTTTTCCTTGAAAAACCCTATCGATTTGGTTTTCTCCTCCTAAATTTATTGCTAAATATTACTTGTTCAGCTAGAACTTGGTTTCTCTTGTTATCATATTCAAGCTCCTTGTATTTGGCCATTTCCTAAAACCTATCTTGTCATTTCTTTGCCTCATTCTTCATAGCCTTTTAAACATTTCTCTACTCACCCATTGCTATTTCAAGTTCCTTAATTGTCTCTTTAGCCCTTTTGTACTTATCTTTGAAGTAATCTCCATGCAAGTAAATGGTTTTTAGGTGAGCCTGAGCAGTCATGAATTCGTCTTGCATTAAAATTTGGGTGATATATTTTGTAACTGCTTCAGCTTGATAGTCTTCTATCGTCATATATTCTATTGGCTTGTCCACCAAGGGTATGATTTTCATATTCATTTGGGATCTATTGCAATAATCATTTAAGCATATTTCTTGGAAGAGTAAGAACATTTTGTATACCACCATTCATAGGTATTCTTGTTTGCCTTTTTGAATTTCTTGAGTTTTGAAATAGTGGGGTGAGTTTATGTATATAAATTGGGCAAGGGTGATAACAAAAAAAAGCAAACAATAGGGGAAAATTAGATTATTACAAGAGTGGAATCAATGCTCGTGGGAGTTGCAATGGACACTGCTACGAAGTCTATAGAATTTACAAGTGGTGGTGTTATGGAGGAAGGTGAAAAAATGAGAACTTATTTGGTTGGATTATATTAAGAAGGTGGTGGTGAGGGTGGATGTTGATGAGGTGGAGAAGAAGGTGGTGGAGGTGAAGACAATTTTGTTGATCATTCTTTTCACTAGAAAGTGAGGGATATTTCTCTAGGGAATGAGGAGAAGGAGAAGATAAAATAATAGGAATTATACCTAACATCATTGGATGCAGCTATGGTTCTTCTTGTGTACCTTTTGTGGATGGTAGTTTTTATTGTGCATATTCCATGGATGGTGGTTGTTGAACCACTTATTCCTTATCTAAGTCACTTTAATTTTTCTTCCTACATAGTTGCTCTACATGTTCCTCTTGCTCCAAGGTGTTTACTTCTGTAACTTCTTCTTGCCTGCTCTTCTTTTATGTGAGCTTTCATCAAATGAAGTATATGTCTTTCTTTTTTGTCTTATGAGAGGAAAAAAATCAAAATATGTTTCTAAATATTGTAGATGAGCCCTTACCTGCATCATCTCAATTAAAGAGGGTGCTAGCCCAATAGGTGATACAAACTTTGGAGTAGCTAATTTAGAGCTTTTACATTTTGATATTCTTACCCCTATAGTTGTTTTCTCGACTTCCTTTACACCTGGATGGATTCAACAATCCCTTTATCATGCTTCCCAAGGCCTTCTATGGTATAATCCATATTTTCATCATCAAGGGTGCTTTTGAATATCTCTCCAACTTTTCTTGGGTAGGTTTGTACATTATCACTTTTCCTTTTGAGGAGGAGAGAAGGGTAGTACTTTTTATGGTTTTTTGCTAAACTTGGGTGATCAAATTTCCTTTACCCACATCTAATTCTTTGAAAATACCTTTGGTGGCTTGTCCTTCCATTCGGGTACTACAAAAACTTAGAGCAATCTTGTTTCCAATGGTTTCTACCCAAGTTTCTTGGTACTTATCATACCTAAGGGAAAATTCATCATCAATTTTGAGACCATATCTTGAAGATAATTTATTTTCAAATCTCATGATCCACCAGGCATGTATCTTGGCCTCTATCCAATGAAGCTTATTCTTCATTTTTTGGATGGTTTTCTCATCTAGAAAGTGCTCTATAATATTTTTGAGATCATAATCTACAATTTTATCATAGAAGTCATGCCATGGGGACAAAGGATGCAATTTTTTGATATTCCATTCCAAATTTTCATCCTTGTAATTGTTTATTTTCTACTCTATGTGCTCTTTGGTAGTTTTGATGAATATTTGGATCCTAGAGTTAGTAATAATAAACAGTATCTTATAAAACCTATCAATAGGGTTATACCTCCATATTTGTGGTAATTCTACCAAACCCAAGTCCCTCAAAGCCCAAGCGATATGCTCATGTTGTTATTTATTTTCCAAGACTATACCCTTAAAATTGAACGACAAGATGCAGGTTCCCTTCTTACCTATGTGTAGACATAGAAAATTGACCCACTTTTAGTGGGAAATATTCCATAGAACCCCTAAGAGGTCTCTAACCCTTGCCTTAGGCAAGGGTAGGCCTCTTTTCCCCCTACCTTACCTTCCTTAGCCTTTTTAGTGAAATCATGCCCAGTTGTGATGGGGCACGATTTTACGGAAGTGATATCACACCCCTTCGACATGGGGTACGAGATTGTGTTATTTTAGGGTTTTAATTATTAAAACCTAGGTTTAAACCCTTCCAGCATGTTTTGCATCATCCTGTGTTTATTTTCCTATCCCTTTCACCTTGAATTTTATCTATAAAAGGAGGGGTTAATGTCACTCCTTAAAAATAAAAAAACATGATGATTTTAGACACATGATTACCAAGATCAAAATTCTTATGATTGATTTATGCTTATATTTTGCTTTCACTTTGCTTCTTGTTTCTTCTGCAAGATAACCCCAAAGTGCAAATTTTGAATTTGATCTTCTACTGCATTGATTGGATTGTTGTTTGGGTTGGTGGATTCATGTTGTGGTTCAAATGGAGAAAATGTGCCTATTCGGATACTTCGATATCCTATGTCTGCTTATGTGTTATCCATCAGGTTCTGTGTACTTTATTTCTATATTTATTTCACATGTTGCATTCATATTTTTTTTCTTGTCTTCGATGAAATCACACTTGGTATTAATGGGGCACGAATTCACTTGCCTAGATTAGGGTAAACTATTTACACAAGTGAATTCGTACCCTATCTAGATAGGGCATGATTTTGCTACTGTGTTATCTCACCCGCTTTAGGTAAGGCACGATTTTTCCCAAGAGTAAATTGGGGTAATTTTTGGTTTTTGAAATTTTATATAGGTTCCATATAGCATCTAGAAAATATTGGCATACTTCATTTTCTATTTCTCTGCTGCTAAATTATTATTTTATGATTAAATATCCAAAGGTCAATTTTCACTTTTATTTTAAAATGTCATCTAAGGGACCTAGGGGGCTTGACTGCTGGTCCTCCAAGCATTACTGTTCAATGGCCTAAGTAGACCCCCTAACGTTGATCACATTTTTATAGAAACAGTATTTATGATATCATTGGACAAGAGGCAAAAAAGGATAGGATCAACCACCGGTCTAGATAAGTGCTCTAATTATTTTATTGGTTGAATATCTGATCTAAATATTGATTCTTAGGTATTTGAAAGTGAAAAGCATTTAGTGTGCATCTAGGGTTAATATTATGCATTTATATTGTGCCCTTGCTTTAAATATTTTTTTGGATAAAACCCTAGGTTAAAAAATATTGAAAGAAAGAATCATATTAGGTTAGCTGTTGTATTCTTGCATTCTATTTTTTGCATTATCCTTTATATTTCATAGCATAGATATAGAAAGACAAAACTTAAGTGATTGCTTGAAATTGAACACATCAAACATATTGAAAATCCTAAGGACTTGGAGCGAGTCCTTAAACCATTCCTGGTGAACCCATCCTCCTAGCACTGAGTGTAGAGAACAACATACCCTCGTGGTTCACCCCATAAGGCTTTCTTCTTATGGATCTATCATTTTTGGGAATTGTACGTAGTAGGGTAGTTTTCCCCCTCTACATCTTTGGTTAACCCGATGTGAACACTTTCTTTTATTTTGAAAACAATAAGCAAGATCATTAATTTATGTGCCAAATATTTAAAAATATAATTTCCTTGTGTTGGCAATTTTGGGTACTTTGAGTACATTGCATTTGCTCAAGTGAATAAGTTGTCATTGATGTCAAGAAGCTTTTGAAAGAATTTGATTTGATGTAAAATAATGTGTTTTGTTGAAGGTTCGGCTTGACAAGTTCGAAAGAAAGTAAGTTGGAAAAGTGTCGCGATATCGCGACATGTCGCATTTTTGCGACTTAGGCAGGAGAGAGAAAGCTTTTTGAAAAAGTGTCACGATTTCGTGACATGTTGGAAGAGAAAGAAGAAGCTGGAAAAACTATCATGATTTCACGACATGTTGGAAGAGAGAGAAGAAGCTAGCAAAACTATCATGATTTCATGACATGTTGGCAGAGAAAGAGAGCAAGGTGGAAAGTGTCACGATTTCATGACATGTCGCATTTTCGTGACTCGAAAAGTGCAGGAAGGCAAAGAAGGAAAAGTGTCACGATTTCATGACATAATGCAAGGAAGGTTGTATGGACGAAAAAGTGTCATGATTTCGTGACATGATGCAAAAGACTAAGTGAGAAGTATCACGATTTCGTGACATGCTGCAAAAGACTAAGTGAGGACTGTCACGATTTTATGACATGCTAAAAAGCTCAAAGTGAGAACTGTCATGATTTCATGACATGCAACAAAGGGAAGAGTCTGAAATGAGAAGCGTCACGATTTTGCGATAGGCTACAAAGAAGTTGTACGGATGCAAAAAGTGTCACGATTTCATGACAGGTTGAAGAGAAAGCTTGCGAATGTAGAAAGTGTCACGATTTCATGACAGGTTGAGATGGCAGCTTTGAGTTGGAGAAAGTGTCATGATTTTATGATAGAAATAGTTAGCAAGTCTTCAATAGAAGAAGCGTCATGATTTCATGATGAATTGAAGAAGGAAGAGCTCGAAGGCGAAAGCGTCATGATTTCGTGACATGTTTCATTTTCGCTAGTGCAAGCAGAGAAGAAGGCCATGAAGACAAAAGTGTCATGATTTCATGACAGGAGTGAAGATGACGTCAGCAAAGACAGAAGTGTCGCGATATCGCGACAAGAACGTAGTCAAGGCAGACAAAAGCAAAAGTGTCACGATATCGCGACAATAGCCAAACGAAAGTGTACGGCTACAAAAATGTCATGATATCATGACATGTTGTGGTTTCACGATAGAAGCTACTGAACCACAGAGGCGGTTGAAGTCGACAGAGTTAAAATTGGGCCGACGAAGATTAGGGCATGCAACCGACGGAGTTAGGGTTTGCATTTGCATAACAGTCGACTAAGACCAAGGTTTAGATCTTGATTATGTTAGTATAAAAGGAGGGTTGTTTGAAGAGATTTGGCATCGATCGAAGTGTGCGTTCGAAGTGCGACTTTCGTAGATAGAGTGCGGGGAGAAGTTCGATCGTCGAGAAGCAGAGTGCAAATTCGATTGTAGTGTACAGAGTGCATTCCATCGAATCTTCTAAGTGAGAGAGATTGCAAGGAAGCAGAGTGCATGAAGATCATGTTGTTGTGATTGCGCAGAGGTGCATAAGTTGATGTTTGATCGAGTGCTACTGTGATTGCATAGAGGTGCAATTTTGAGGACATTTGTGCCAGATCGAAGGACTGTGTTTGGTGCAGAACAGAGGAAGCGAACGAGGACATTTGTGTTGAACCGAAGGACTGTGTTTAGTGCAAATTCGAGGACCAGCTTTGGAGGTGAAAGAGTTGAGGACAGAGGTCTCCAGCCAGAGCAGGGAAGACGAGGTGTCTTCTATGGATAGAGTTCCACTTGCTAAGGGCGAGAGGAGGCAGAGGTTTTCTAGAGGATCACCAGCCAGAGCAGAGCTAGGGGATTGGTGTCTCCTTTGGGTTGGTGCCCATAAACTTTGTAATCGGGAAAGGTTTCCTAGAATTTGAGGTGATAAAATTTAGTGAAAGATTTTATCCGTGGAGTAGCCCGCATTGGGTGAACCACGTAAATTGTTGTGTCTCTATTGTGGATGGTATTTTGTGCATTGCTTTGATTACTATTTTTGATATTGCTATCTATTCACTGCATAATATTAATTTGAAAGTTGAAGGAAAAAGTTTAAAGTGGTCTTATACTGTTCACCCCCCCTCTCAGTATAAGCTTGTGTTCTTCAATTGGTATCAGAGCGGGTCTCTCCAAAAAAAGCCTAACAGCTTGGAGAAGGATCTATCAGAAGAACATACAATTTCAGAAAAGGATGAAGAGGTTAAGTTCGATCTCAAAAGTGAATTCTTCTAGGCTTTAAGAAAATTTTAGGGAAGAGAGTTCTGTTCTCAAGCATCATGACAGGAAGAAGAGACAGCAAGATCAATCTTCATCCTGAAGAACGATGGATTCCAGTTGGTCACAAGAAGAACAATCATCCAAGGCATCAAAACAGGTTACATAATACTTTCCATGGCTACTATTTTTCTTGCAAGAAATTTGGTCACAAAGCTATGCATTGCAATAAATCCGTGAATAGCCATAGTAAGGAAAATGTTAACTCTTTTGCACCTCTTATGGATAAAAATGTCATGTGTTACAAGTGCAAGAATTTTGGGCATATAGCAAGGATGTGCTGTTTGGATAGATCTAGCCTTGAGTTCACTAAAAAGAGAAATGAGATCAAATCTAAGTCAATGATAGTTCAAACTGCTTTTCATGCTCAAGACAAAGTAGAGAAATGGTATCTTGATAGTGGTTGCTCAAAACATATGACTGGTGAAAAGGAAAAGTTTTTGGTCTTAAAAAACACAAACAAAGGAACAGTTAGTTTTGGAGATAACAAGTCAGCTAAAATCTGTGGTAAAGGGACTCTTAGTTTGGATGGGAAATCCAAAACAGAAAATGTGCTTTATGTAGAAGGCCTAAGACATAATCTTCTAAGTGTGAGTCAACTTTGTGATCAAGGACACATAGTATCTTTCTTTTCAGATAGATGTGAGATACGTAAAGAAAAAAATGGAAAACTCATTGCTAGTGCTACAAGGACTCCAAACAATCTTTACATGCTAAGTGAGATAAAAAGGGAAAAGTGTTTTCTAACTCAAGAAGATGAGAGTTGGTTATGGCATAAAATATTGGGGCATTTGAGCTTTGATAATCTTGTCAATATTAGTAACAAGGAAGCAGTTAGAGACTTGCCCAAAATAAAAAGGCCCCATAACACCATTTGCGGTCCTTGTCAACATGGAAAACAGGACTGAACCAGTTTTAAATCAAAAGGGTATACTTATTCAAAACCATTAGATCTTATTCATACTGATTTATGTGGCCCCACCCGAACTCAGAGCATTCAGGGAGAAAGCTACTTCATGTTGTTTATAGATGATTATTCTAGAATGACTTGGGTTACTTTTCTCAAAGAAAAATCTGAAGCTTTTGAAAAATTTAAAGCTTTCAAAGAAATGATTGAAAATGAGACTGACAAGAGAATCAAATGCTTAAGATCGGACAGAGGAGGAGAATTCACTTCTAATGAATTTGTGGAATACTGTGAGCAACAAGGAATCAAAAGAGAATATTCAACAGCAAGGACTCCTCAACAAAATGGAGTAGTTGAAAGAAAAAATAGAACTATTGAAAATATGGCTAGAGCTATGTTAAATGAGTCAAAACTTTTAGATGGTTTCTGGAAAGAGGCAGTCAGTACAACAGTCTACATTATCACCAGGGCCCAACTTAGAGTCAATCATCATAAAACTCCTTATGAGTTGTGGAAAGGAAGACCAACTACAGTAAAACATTTCAAAGTGTTTGGGAGTAAGTGCTTCATCAGAAGGGAAGATCAAAATTTGGGTAAGTTTGATCCTAGGTGTGATGAGGGAATTTTTCTTGGTTATTCCAGTAGAAGCAAGGCTTACAGATGCTTCAACAAAAGAACGCATACAGTCGTAGAGAGCATAAATGTAACAGATTGATGAAAAGACAGGGATAAGAGAACCTGTCAAGGAAATCAGTGATGAAATTTGTCAAGAAGAATTCAGAGAGGTTTCAGATGAAGAAGAGGAAAGACAACAACTGCTTCCCAAAACTCCTTCACGATATGTTCAGAAACATCATCCCAAATATTTGATCATTGGTGATCCAAACAGCAAGCAAACTAGAAGAAGAGTCATTCCTTCACACGATTCTACAAATGTTTCATTATTATCTCAGATTGAGCCAAAATATTTCAGTGAAGCATGTGCAGATAAATTTTGGGTAAAAGCAATGGATGAAGAGCTAAATCAAATAGAGAAAAGTGAAACTTGGGATTTGGTTCCAAGACCTAAGGACAAGAATGTCATTGGCACAAAATGGATATTCAGAAATAAACTCAATGAGGATGGAAATATTGTCAGAAACAAAGCTAGGTTGGTTTGCAAAGGTTATGCTCAAGTAGAAGGTGTGGATTTCGAAGAGACGTTCGCTCCTGTTGCTCGTCTCGAAGCTATCAGAATGTTTTTGGCCCTTTCAAGCTTCAAAGCATTCAAGGTGTATCAAATGGATGTAAAGTCAGCTTTTTTAAATGGAGTGTTGGATGAAGAAGTCTACATAGAACAACCAGAAGGCGTGTCTCTCTCAGATCAATCAGACTATGTGTGTAAACTGAAAAAGGCCTTGTATGGGTTAAAGCAAGCACCTAGGGCTTGGTACTCAAGACTTGATAGGTACCTTCATGAGCAAGGCTTCAGGAAAGGTGTGGCAGATAGCAATTTGTATATTAAGGATGAAGGTGATGATATGCTGATTGTAGTTGTCTATGTTGATGATATCATTTTTGGGGGAAATAATACTCAGATGTGCAAAGATTTTGCTAACACCATGCAGAAGGAATTTGAGATGTCTATGATTGGAGAGCTGTCATTCTTTTTAGGTCTTCAGATTGCTCAATCAAAAGATGGTATATTTCTCTCTCAAGGAAAGTATATCAAAGAAATGTTGAAAAAATTTGGGATGATGGACAACAAACCTGTATGTACTCCAATGACTACAGGGGTGCAAGATGAGTAAATATGATGAATCTCCAGCGCAGATCAGAGGTTGTACAGATCAATGATTGGTAGTTTATTATATGTTACAGCTACCAGACCAGATATCATGCAGGTTGTTGGGTTAGTAGCTAGATTTTAGGCAGCTCCTAAAGATTCTCATGTTATAGCAGTTAAAAGAATATTCAGATATCTGAAGGGCACTATGGACTTTGGGCTTTGGTATCCCAAAGGTGATGATTTCACTCTCACAGCCTATACAGATGCAGATTGGGCAGACAGTAATGATGACAGGAAAAGCACCAGTGGTGGAGCATTCTTTCTGGGAAAGAGTTTGGTTTCTTGGCTAAGTAAGAAACAACCTTCTATTTCCTTATCTATGGCAGAGGCTGAATACATAGCAACAGTGGCTGGGTGTACACAGGTTTTATGGATGAAAACCACCTTGGAGGATTTCAAAGTCAAGCATGAACAACCCATCTCCATATTTTGTGATAATACAAGTGCCATAAGTATTTCCAAAAATCTAGTAATGCACTCAAGGACAAAGCATATTTCCATCAAGTATCACTTTCTAAGGGAGAAAGTGCAAGACAAGCAGGTCAAGGTAGAATATGTGTCTACTAAAGAGCAGATTGCAGATATCTTCACAAAACCTCTTCCAAGAGATACGTTTGAGTATCTAAGGGAGAAATTGGGAGTTGTACTCCCACCCCAGAATTAATCACCTCATCAGGAGGTGGGGGAGGGACTAAGCTAAGAAGCTCATTCTTAGTCCCGAGCCCCAAAGGTGACCCTTTGCCATTGATGACAAAGGGGGAGAGATATGAGTAAGGGGGAGAGCTTCAATGTGAAGAGGAAAGCTTCAAGTCAGGGGGAGCAAAACTTTAAAAGGAGATTCTCAGCTGTTAGCACAGTTGGTTTCAGTTTTAGCTCCTGAGACGTGTTTTTAGTAAAGGGTTGCCATCAATGACAAAGGGGGAGATTGTTGGCAATTTTGGGTACCTTGAGTACATTGCATTTGCTCAAGTGAATAAGTTGTCATTGATGTCAAGAAGCTTTTTGAAAGAATTTGATTTGATGTAAAATAATGTGTTTTTGATGAAGGTTCGGCTTGACAGGTTCGAAAGAAAGTAAGTTGGAAAAGTGTCGCGATATCGCGACATGTCGCATTTTCGTGACTTAGGCAGGAGAGAGAAAGCTTTTTGAAAAAGTGTCACGATTTCATGACATGTTGGAAGAGAAAGAAGAAGCTGGCAAAACTATCATGATTTCGTGACATGTTGGAAGAGAGAGAAGAAGCTGGCAAAACTGTCACGATTTCGTGACATGTTGGCAGAGAAAGAGAGCAAGGTGGAAAGTGTCACGATTTTGTGACATGTCGCATTTTCATGACTCGAAAAGTGCAGGAAGGCAAAGAAGGAAAAGTGTCACGATTTCATGACATAATGCAAGGAAGGTTGTACGGATAAAAAAGTGTCACGATTTCATGACATGATGCAAAGAGACTATAGTGAGGATCATCGCAATTTCATGACATGCTGCAAAAGACTAAGTGAGGATTGTCATGATTTTGTGACATGCTGAAAAGCTCAAAGTGAGAACTGTCATGATTTTGTGACATGCAGCAAAGGGAAGAGTCTGAAATGAGAAGCGTCGTGATTTCATGATAGGCTACAAAGAAGTTGTACGGATGCAGAAAGTGTCATGATTTCATGACAGGTTGAAGAGAAAGCTTGCGAATGTAGAAAGTGTCATGATTTCATGATAGGTTGAGATGGCAGCATTGAGTTGGAGAAAGTGTCATGATTTCATGACAAAAATAGTTAGCAAGTCTTCAATAGAAGAAGCGTCACGATTTCATGACGAATTGAAGAAGGAAGAGCTCGAAGGCGAAAGCGTCGTGATTTTGTGACATGTTCCGTTTTCGCTAGTGCAAGCAGAGAAGAAGGCCATGAAGACAAAAGTGTCACGATTTCGTGACAGGAGTGAAGATGACGTCAGCAAAGACAGAAGTGTCGTGATATCGCGACAAGAACGTAGTCAAGGCAGACAAAAGCAAAAGTGTCACGATATCGTGACAATAGCCAAACGAAAGTGTACGGCTGCAAAAATGTCATGATATCGTGACATGTTGTGGTTTCATGGTAGAAGCTACTGAACCACAGAGGCGGTTGAAGCCGATAGAGTTAAAATTGGGTCGACGAAGATTAGGGCATGCAGTCGATGGAGTTAGGGTTTGCATTTGCATAACAGCCGACTAAGACCAAGGTTTAGATCTTGATTATGTTAGTATAAAAGGAGGGCTATTTGAAGAGATTTGGCATCGATCGAAGTGTGCGTTCGAAGTGCGACTTTCATAGATAGAGTGCGGGGAGAAGTTCGATCGTCGAGAAGCAGAGTGCAAATTCGATTGCAGTGTACAGAGTGCATTCCATCGAATCTTCTAAGTGAGAGAGATTGCAAGGAAGTAGAGTGCGCGAAGATCATGCTATTGTGATTGCGCAGAGGTGCATAAGTTGATGTTTGATCGAGTGCTGCTGTGATTGCATAGAGGTGCAATTTTGAGGACATTTGTGCCAGATCGAAGGACTGTGTTTGGTGCAGAATAGAGGAAGCGAACGAGGACATTTGTGCTGAACCGAAGGACTGTGTTTAGTGCAAATTCGAGGACCAGCTTTGGAGGTGAAAGAGTTGAGGACAGAGGTCTCCAGCCAGAGCAGGGAAGACAGGTGTCTTCTGTGGATAGAGTTCCACTTGCTAAGGGCTAGAGGAGGCAGAGGTTTTCTAGAGGATCACCAACCAGAGCAGAGCTAGGGGATTGGTGTCTCCTTTGGGTTGGTGCCCATAAACTTTGTAATCGGGAAAGGTTTCCCAGAATTTGAGGTGATAAAATTTAGTGAAATATTTTATCCGTGGAGTAGCCCGCATTGGGTGAACCACGTAAATTGTTGTGTCTCTATTGTGGATGGTATTTTGTGCATTGCTTTGATTACTATTTTTGATACTGCTATCTATTCACTGCATAATATTAATTTGAAAGTTGAAGGAAAAAGTTTAAAGTGGTCTTATACTGTTCACCCCCCTCTCAGTATAAGCTTGTGTTCTTCACCTTGTGTGAGTGCATAGGTCTCTTTGGTCTTAGTTCTTCTTCTTGTCATTTTCCTTTTCCTCAATGGCTTCTGACCTTGGGGAAGGATGAATACTCCTTAGGTTTGATGAGATTTTTCATGAGAATGATAAAATTGATAGAGAAAATCATAACCTAGAAGAAGAGGCTGATAATCATCTTGATCCTATTCAAGATCCCAATGGGAATATTACCTTTAAATATTTTGACCATGTATGGATTTTCTATAAATATCATAAACATGCATTGGATATAGTCCTAGAGGAAGAAGAATTACTTGAAAAGGATATCCCACTTCAATAAAATACTTTGAGTGAACCTTTGAATCATGGTAATCAAACCTGTCAACCTACTTATGCCACTACTGTGACCATTAGCATTGGATGGAATCCACCATTTCCTCAAACTAGTAATGGCACCCAAACTTATTTTTAATTTCCTCCTTCATATTCTAATGTCAACACTATTGCCTCTGTTCCACCACAATTTAATATCCCATTCTCACAAGGCACCACATATAACAACAACCTCCTCATGTCGAACCTAAGTCAAGGGAATATTGGAAACATACATAATTTAGCCTTTAGGGTTTACATACAGTTATAAGGAAATTTGTAGTCAACCATTGGATCCTATTGTTGTTGCTAGACCTTATCCTAAGCATTTTTCTATGCTATTTATACCAATCTATAAAGGGATAGAAGATCCAATAAAGCATCTAAGAGGATTTAGGATAGCTTGCCATGATCTTATTTATGATGATATGCTTCTATTGAAAATAATTCCAAAAAGTCTTGATGGCATGGAATTAGAATGGTATTATCAGTTGCCCAATTATTCTTTGAAGAGTTTTGAGAAGACTGCAAAAATGTTTATTCATCAATTTAGTGCATATATTGAAAAGGAAGTGACCATGAGAGATCTATATGATTTAAAGCAAAACAAGGAAGAAAATTTTTCAGAATTCTTAGCTTGTTGGAGAAGTTTAGTTGGCTGATGAAGACAACCTGTATCTCATAAATATATGCTTGATATATTCATTGGTAATTTAGAAGAATATATATCTTATGCACTAGAAACTACTACTGTCACATATCTTGATCAAGCAATTGAGTTAGCAATAAAAGTGGAACAAGCTCTCATTAGAAGATGTCAGCTTAAGACTAAATAATAAAAGCCTACTAAGTCTCAACATAATAATAAGCATACAAGAGGTGATATTGATAGTAGGTATGTTAATAATTTCACCAATAGCCTACAAAAAATTGTACTTCAAAAACCTCCCCAAAGAGATTTTACAAGACTTAATATGCCTATGGAAGTAATTTTTAAGCAACTATTAGAAGCTAACGTAATTGAACTACCTCCTATAGGATAGCCAAATACTACATCTCATTGGTATAAATTAGATCAACATTGTGCATATCATAGAGTAGAAGGACATTGGACAAATTCTTGTAAAATATTGAAACATGTGGTTCAAGATTTAATTGATGTTGGTCATATTGACACCAGTAGTTTTTAGTCTTCAAGCAACCAATAAAATTAGAATAGAACTAGAAAAATCAACTAAGTGTCCTATAAGAGTGTGCCATATTAGTATGATAAAAATATTATTGGATTGATAACACCTACTCCAGGGAAATTACCACAAAGATAGCAAATTTAGCGATCTCAATAAGAGATGAGTGTGTTAGCAAATATTTCTCTCTTAGAACTTCTACAAAATTCTCAAGCCCATGAAGAAGCTATGGTAAATTTTTTGAAGCAACAACTGGTACCTCCAGATATTTCTCCTAGTGATATGGCAAAGGTTGTAAGTTCTCTTGGGACACCCCATCTCACATTTTTAGATAATGATGTCTTCCTTAGAAATACAAGAAGATTCATATCTATATATCATTGATTTTATTGGGGATACTCTCATCAAAAGGGTTATGATTGATAATGGTTCTTCACTTAACATATGTACACATCATTTCTTTTAGAATTTTGGATTGAAAAAGGAAGATTTAATTGCATCTAGTGACATCATTAAAAATTTCAGTAATGAGTCTCAAAAAGCTTGTGGTACTATATCACTCCCTCTTAGGGTTGGACCTAAAATTTTGAATACAATGTTTTATGTGGTGTCTTGTCCTGCATCTTTTAATCTTCTTCTTGTATGACCATAGATTCATGTGATGAAGGTTGTCCCTTCTAATTTTCATTAATGTGTGAAATTTTAATTTGAAAATCAAATCATTTCTATCATGGGTGATCCTCATCCATTTGAATTTTTCTCACCAGAATATTTAGCCCAAATCCATTCATCCCAATCTTCCTCTAAGAAATTCTCTACAAATGTTTCATCATAGGATCAAGATGACTCTTCCTCTTTAGATCTTCTCTTCGATGAATCTCATCAAGGTTTAGAGTGGAGTGTTGAGGATGAGATTCCACCCTATCCTATGGTCTTAACCCCAGAGTTGTATATTATATATGAGGCTTTAACTTAGAATGATATCTGCTTTGATGGGTTTATCCCTTGCACAACACATGTTGAGTCTTCTAGTTCTCAAGTGGACTTTGGTTCTATGTCTCCTAAGGACCTTGAGAAATTAGGAGTGATTCCTACCCCACCTTCCCTTGAGGATTATTTTTCTATCCTCATTGAGGATACCATAGATGTGAACATAGGTTCTGAGGAATCCCTTAGAATCCTTACGTTAGGCAAAGCCCTAACCATGGATGAGTAGAAGCAATTGACCAAATTATTGAAAGAATATCAAGATATTTTTGCTTGATCATATGCTAACATGTGAGGGCTTGATCCCTCCCTTTTCATGCATCATTTGGTAGTTAAACCTAGTGCTAAGCCTGTTAAGCAGAAGCTTCAGAAGATGCATCCAAAGGTTAACCTTTGAATCAAGGAGGAGCTCCAAAAAATCCTTGATGTCAGTTTTATAAAAGCCATCGACTATTTTGATTGGATTTATAATATCGTTCCTATAGCTAAGAAAGAAGGAACAATCAAAGTATGTACTAACTTTCAGGACATTAACTTAGCATGTCCCAAGGACGATTTTCCCTTGCCCAGTATAGACCAAATTATAGATTTAACTATAAAATGTGGAATACTTTTTATCATGGATGGTTTCTCAGGTTAAAATCATATTATGATTGCTCCTAAAGATCATACCAAGATAGCATTCACTACTCCATGGGGTACCTTCTACTAGAAAGTTATGCCTTTTAGCCTGAAAAATGTGGGAGCTACCTATCATCGAGCCACGACTTATGTTTTCCATGAAATGATGCATGATATTCTCCAAGATTATGTGGATGAAATTTTGGCTCGTTCACTTCATGTCCATGATTTAAGGTGAATCTTTTAAAGGCTTCGACAATACAAATTTTATCTTCAACCTACTAAGTGTGTGTTTGGAGTCACATATGGCAAGATTCTAGGCTTCATGGTGTCTAGGAAAGGCATTGAAGTGGACCCTACTAAGATAGAAAATATCATTGATATGCCTCCTCCCTGCACCTTGATCGAATTATGTAGTCTACAAGACAATTTGCAATATATTCATCGATTCATTTCCTAGTTAGCCGATAAGTGTCATCCTTTCCTTTGACTCCTTAATAAGGATGTAGTTTTTTGGTGGGATTCTAAGTGTCATAAAAATTTTATGATCTCAAAAGGTATCTCACCTCCCCACCTATTTTAGTTCCCCCTATGTCTGGTAGGCATTTTTTGCTTTACATAGCATCCACTGCTCATGATTTGGGAGCCATGTTGGCTCAACATGATGATGAAAATAAAGAAAGAGCTATCTACTATATCTGTAGAACTTTAGTCAGCTATGAAACCAATTACACCCCATTAGAGAAGCTTTATTTTTTTGTAGTGTTTTATTTCTAGAAGTTAAGATACTACATGATCAACCATAAGACATTAGTGATTTCAAAGTTTAATCCTTTGTGCTATTTGATGTCTAAGACCCACCTATCAGGTTGAGCTACTAAATGGGTGTTGGCCCTTAGTGAGTTCGATCTGACTTTTGTAGATCATAAGGTTATAAAGGATTAGGTTTTTGTTGATCAGTTAGCCTTTGCTCCCCTAGAAGTTGTCCATCCTATAGTTGTTAAGTTTCTCGATGAGTGCTTCAATATTTAAATTGAAGAGTTTGAGTCTTAGAATTTATTTTTTGATGGAGCCTTATGCATGAAGGGTGCTGAAGTTGGAGTCATTTTAGTTACACCATAAAAATAACTCATCCCCTTGTCCTTCAAGCTTCATTTTTATTACATGAATAACACTACAGAATATGAATCTTTGATCCTTGGTCTTAGAGTACCCTTAGCTTTGTAGGTTAGGGTCCTTTCAGTATTTGGTGACTCCCAACATATGGTTAATCAAATCAATGACATTTATCAAACTTGAGATGATAAAATTAAACCATACAAGGAGATTGGTAGCAAGTTGTTGTCTTCTTTTGAGAAGGTAATCATAGAGTCTATCCATAGATCCTCAAAATGCCATGCATGTGACATGGTTGCTACTCCATCTTTTTCCCTTTGGAGTTGGAAGATGATCAAGCTTCTATTATCATTCAGCAACTCTAGGAACCTACATATTTGAGTTCTTGTTTGGTTCTCCTAGATTGTTTGATCATCGAAGATTCCCCATTTGAACCATGGTATAATGACATCTTTAATTTCCTTAAATATGGATCGATGTTTGATGGTTTAGATTATAACAAATGTAAGCTATTGCAAAAAATATTATTTCTATTTGTTATAATTGTCAATACTTTGTATTGACATTATGTTGAAGGCATACTCTTGTGATGTATTAACTTTGATAAATCTCAACTTGCTCTTAGTGATGCTCATGAAGGTTCATGTGGAGGCCATTTTAGTAGTAATGCTATTGCCAAAAATCTCTTTTGGATGGAGTATTATTGGAATTCTATGGAGAAATATGCATGTGATTATGTTTGGTGATGTGATAAGTGTTAGTGCCATGATCATTTTATTCATGCTCCTTCTCAAGACCTTCAGGTTATCTTTTCCCCTTAGCCTTTCTCCATGTGTGGATTGGAAATTATTAGGAAAGTTAACCCAGTGTCATCTAATGGTCACAAGTTTATCATTATTGCAATAGAGTATTTCATTAATTGGGTTGAAGCCATACCCCTAGCTATGGTGACTAGAAATCAAGTTTCCAAGTTCATCTTCAACTAGATTCTTTGTAGGTTTGGGATTATTTCGATGATTATTTCTGATAATGACACTCCTTTCAATAAAAATGATATCTATAATCTTTGTACAAAGTACAAGATTTAGCATAGACGGTCAACTCCTTATTACCCTTAGGGTAATAGACAATCCAAAGCATCCAATAAATCCTTGATTAGGATTTTGAAGAAGCTATTTAGTATGATCGATCGTGACTGGCATACACAACTTTATCCTACCTTGTGGGCCTACCATACTAGTGTGCGTACTCCCACATGGGCCTCTCCATATGTCTTGGTGTATGGTACTAAGGCTATGTTTCCTTCTTTGTGCATCTTGTTGCAAGATGCTAAGGTCGATGATGAGGTTAAGGTCGATGATGAGTATCATATAGATCATTTGCACCAATTGGAGTTGCTAGATGAGAAGCACATTCATGCCTTAGAGGATTTGCGAGCCTATCAGGATAGGCTCCAATGATCTTATTCTAAGAAAGTTTACAACTATTATTTTAAGGTTGGGGATCTTGTACTCAAGGAAAACTAGAAGAACACTAATGCTCGTATTGATATTTGAGGTAAGTTTCATCCCAATTGGTTGGGACCCTTTGTCATAACAACTAATTTTGGCTCAGGCACTTATTGATGATACCTAGTTAGGTTGTAGCTCACATGCATTGCATTCTCACTAGGGCTTTGATGCCTAGTGAAACCCCAACCTAGGACCTCGGTACCTTTTTCTTCTTTTCTCCTTGGATTCTCTTCTTGGTTTTCTCTTGCATATTTCTTCTTCTCTCCTCTTCTTGTCTTCCTTGACTTTGAAAAGTTTTTATAATGCCCATCATCTCTCATCAAATTCAAGGAATACAATTCTCCTTTGGTATATTCTTATCTTTTGCATGATTCTTACTTCTCTTTTGCTTTCTTTGATTCAGATGAGGATATACATTCTTCTCTTCTTTGTTTGATCACTTCCTCCTTAATTTTTTGCTTGTTGAAACTTCATTTTCTTCCTCTTTGCTCCTCATTTTATTCCTTGTATTTCTCTAGCACATGCACACACTCATATTGTGTTATGCTCATATTGATTGGTTCATACATACATTCGCATACACCCTATCAAGTGGTACTAGCATATACATCATTCACATAAACATACATTATATATCACTCCTATTGGGTTATGTATCTATTTGACTCAATGGGCTCAACACCATATTACAGGATTAGGTCCTTGGCCATTTCAGTAGGCCTCGGTATACATCCTAGAGGGTAATCGCCCCACAATAGTCAGTTGAGATAAATGATCCATAGTGGGTTATGCTCTAGCCACTTGATCATTTCAAACAATCACCCATAGTAGGTTCTTCACTCCATACATGGACCATATTTTGAGCATAACACCCTCTAGTTAGGGTTTTGATTTAGCCTTCTTCTCACTTTTATATGGTTGACCTTTGGAGCTTCTTTTTCTTCTTCTCATTCTTCTTTTCTCTTCCCTTCTTCCTTATTTTCCTTTCTTCTATGCATTTCATGCTAGATGTATTAGATTCATGTTGTATCCAATAATATTTGCTTTACTGCTTGCTTGTTTTGTTTATCCACGTTTATGTGTTCTACTTTTTCTTTCTTTACCTTTTTGAGTTTCTTAAGGATGTTCCTTTCCTTTAAAAACTTGAGGGGGTACCATAGTCATAGAGGTATTAGTGGTAGTAATGCCTCATCTAGTGTGCAATATTCCAAAGTTTCCTTCCCCGATACCCCTCTTACGTCCACCCTTTGTCCAAATCTAGCCACCCCTTCTTTGTGTTTGTTATCTTCTTGCCTTTTAGGAGCCTACATATTTCTTTGATGCATTTACTTGGCTTTAAATGCATTAAATAGGATGAAATATGTACACACAAAAAATTGACCCTCTTTTAGTGGGCAATATTCCTTACAACCCCTAAGAGGTATCTAACCCTTGCCCTAGGTAAGGGTAGGCCTATTTTCCCTTGCCTTGTATTCCTTAGCATTTTTAGCGAAATTGCACCCGACTACAATGGGGAATGATTTTGTGGAAGCAATATCGTATCCTATCAACATAGGGTATGATTTTTTTTATTTTAGGGTTTCAATTATTAAAACCTGGGTTTAAACCCTTCCAATGTATTTTGCATCAGTCTATGTTTTTTTTCCCACCCCTTTCACCTCAAATTTCATCTATAAAAGGAGGGATTAATATCACTCTTTAAAAAGAAAAAAATACGATGATTTTAGACACATGATTACCAAGATCAAAATTCTCATGATTGATTTATGCTCACATTTTGCTTTCACTCTGTTTCCTATTTCTTCTACAAGCTAACCCCAAAGTGTGAATTTTAGATTTGATCTTCTACTGCATTGATTAGATTGTTGTTTGGGTTGGTGGATTTATGTTTTGGTTCGTATGGAGAAAGAGTTCCTATCCAAATACTTTGATCTCCTCTATCTGCTTTTACATCATCCATCAGGTTTTGTGTGCTACATTCATATTTTATTTTTCACCTGTCTTTAGTGAAATCATACCTGGTATTAATGGGTGCGACTTTTCTTATCTATATTAGGGTAAACTATTTGTAGAAGCGAAATTGCACCCAGTACAAATAGGGCGTGACTTTACTACTGCATTATCACACCCATTTTAGGTGAGGTACAATTTCATTCGAGAGTAAATCGAGGGTAATTTTTTGTTTCTAAAAAATCTAGATAGGTTCCTTACTACATCTAGATCATATTGGAATACTTCATTTTCTATTTATTTTCTTCTACAATATTGTTTTATGATTAAATCTCCAAAGGTTAATTTCCACTTTTATTTTCAAAGGTCATCTAAAGTATCTAAGGGGCTTGAATGTTGTGCCTCCAAGCATTATTGTACATTGGCCTAAGAAGGCCCCCTAACACTGATCACATTTTTTTAGTGTTTCCTAAGTTATCTTACGGAAATAGGTATTTCTGATATCATTGTACAAGATGCAGAAAAGGCTAGGATCAACCACCAGTCTAGATAAGTGCTCTAATTATTTTATTGGTTGAAGATATTATATGAATATTGATTCTTAGGCATATAAAAGTGAAAATCATTTAGTGTGCATCTAGGGTTAATATTATGCATGTATCTTGTGCCCTTGATTTAAAGGTTTTTTGGATAAACCCGTAGGTTAGAAAACATTCAAATAAAGAATCATATTAGGTTAGTTGTATTTTTGCATTCTATTTTCTACATTGTCCTTTATATTTCATAGTATATATATAGAAAGGCCAAACTTAGGTGATTGCTTGAAACTAAACACATCAAACATCCTAAAAATATTGAGGACTTGGAGTGAGTCCTTAAACTATTCTAGGTGTACCCATACCCTTAGAACCGAGTGTAGAGAACAACATACCCCCATGGTCACCTTGGCTCTCTCTTGCAGATCCAACCAAGAATTATATGTGGTAGGTTATTTTTCCCCCTCTACACTATGCATGTACCATATTGGTAGTTGATATATATAGTATACCTGCAATATTCCATTGCGAACAGTAAGTCTATAACATAGTGATGTAGAAAAAATGGCTTTTGTATGAACTTGTACATTCTAATGATAATGCCATGTGTTAGAATGAACTAATACCCTTCCTCTACATGTGGGTTTGCAAAATAGTTTTAACCTTTTAGGAGAGCCTATTCATTTCTCCATACATGATTTTAGAGCAGGTCCTAAGAACTCTCTATTGAAGGTGTAGTATATCTCAAAGGTGGTGAATATTGTGGTCCATGAATACACTGGTAGAAGATTCCCCTTTTCATATCTATCTACTATAGGTATGAAGGATATTTCTCATACCATGAAGTAAAAGAAGACCTAGGCTAGGTGTGAACAATATCTAAAGGAGATTTGGGAACCCTTCTTCAACTTGGTCAATTGTTCATGAATTTTCCTATATAGATAATTTACCCAACCAAAGAAAATGGGCTTGGTGCTCTAGTCCATGATGAAAGTGTCATAGAACTTAGGGTTTGAAATGCACTGGACCATGGCAATTTTCCAATCATGGAATTCCTCATTTGAGGATAACCCAACAACTAAAACTAATATGGATAATAACTCAGGTTTCTTGAATTCTGTGAGGGGGATAGAAGTTTCTAGCAAATTTTTGCCTTGTGGTAGCATTTTGAGTTGTAGCTCTAATAAGGTTCTCATGCTATTGTTTGGGATGTAATATTTTTCCTGGTCATCTTGATGAAATTATTTGGGTTTTAGATCTAGGGCCATACCTATGATAAAAACAACCATAAAAACATCTAGATCAAGGGTAAAAATGGGTATCCTTGTGCATTTTAAACAATCTTATGCTTAGGGTCATAGAACTTGGCTATGGCATGCACAAGTTCAGGACATGGGTCCATGGGGTTGTAGATGTAAAACGAGAGCAATAAATAAAATGCTAATAAATTGGGGCTTGAACGTGAAATACTTGTTGAAAGTCGTTCTTCAATGTCCATCCTGAAGCACGTAGCAACCTTGTATGTAACCACAGTGTCTACAATTACTGTGTTCCTATATTAAAATTTGATATTCTTATCTTCTTCCATCTGCATCATGATTTTTGTGATTGAGTATGAAGTTGCCACTATGGTATTTCTACCTTCTTAAGCTCTGGTGCACTGAAAAATTCTTCTGATAGGACTAACGTGAGAGGGAAAATTTGGAAATGGAAGAAAATTCTTCTAGGAGACTTCAAAAAATGAGGGACTCCTAGGGTTTTTTTAGCCATATATAGGGCCTCCATAGGAATTAGGACAACATGTAATTACCACAGTAGTTGGTCATTTTACTTTATGAATTGATCAAGATGCCATTTTTTATTCCACTTGTGTGCCACATTTTTTGATGTATTACAACCAATATCATACTTATGATATCACGCTTCCCAATGTTTCCTCAAAATGTGAAAATAATTTTCCCTCCCATTGTGTGATTGTGGTGCTTCTTCATTTTTGAGCTATTTTGACCGTTTGACTATGATAGAGCGGTTGGTTGTGAAATCGAATCAATATCTTCTTTTCAAAGGCTTGTACTTGTTGTTATTGTAACTCATTGATGTATCATAATATCATGCATCTTTCTTCTTTTTTTACTATGACTTTTATTTGTGCCACGAAATCGTGATATTCTACAAAAACACATGTTAAAATACATATGATACATAAAAAATACAAGGGGTGGGATCCTTTTAATGGAAATAGATATGTAAGTGGAAACCATTGATAGGAATGGGTTGAATCCTTTCCTGTTCATCCTAGAGTTGGAAAGTTTTGTGTTTTTTCTTAGCAATGATTTTTAAAGGACCATCCCAAAAAGAGTTAAACTTCTGGTGATTTTTGGGTTTCACTCTATTTTCATTCCATCTCAGGACCAAATATCTAATTTTGAATTTCCTAGAAGTGATATTTTTATCAAACCATTCTTTCATATCCTCTATATATTTTTCATATTGTACATAAGCATGTTTTCTCTGTTCTTCTAGCTACAAAATTTGCATCAACCTATATTTTACTAGATCATATTCTACTACATGGGTCTGGTCAAGAAACCTTAAAGTAGGTATCTCCATTTGTATAGGGTGAATAACTTATTTCCTATATACCAAAGTGTAAGCATAAGTGTTGATGTACTTATTTATGGTGATACTATCAACCTATAGTGCTTGATTTATTAGTAAATACCAGCTCCTTTTATTGTCCTTCAGAGTCCTTTTTAGAATCCTAAGTAGATTCTTATTTGTTGATTTTTCTAGGCAATTTCCCTATGGATAGTAGTTAGAATTTTTTAAATAAATTCCATATTTACTTGTAAAATCATTCATCTTAACTCCAATAAAGGATGGACCATTGTCACTAACCAAAGAATCAAGTATGTCAAATCTTGTAATCAAACTTTCAATAAATTCAATCACTACTTCTTGATAAGCTTTCTTTGTGGGTATTGCTTCAACCCACATAGCGAAATAGTCTGTAGTAGTCAAAATATACTTGTGTCATGCTGATGAGTTTGGTTCTATCATCCCTATGAAGTCCAAATCACATTTTTGAAAATGTTGCTCTACTTGAATGGACTTGAAAGGTAAGAAAGCATTTTTGTTTCTTCCTACATATCTTTGACATTCTTCACACACCTTTGTGACCTTAAAATCATAAGAGAAGAGGTTTACCTAGTAACAACCTATTCTTAATATTTTTAGTGTTGTAGTCCTACCTGAGTAGTGCCCCCCTGAAAAGCCTCCATGGAACTCTTCCAAGATCTTCTATTTTTGGTCATATTTGATGCATCTCAAAAGAACACCATCTATTTTTTTTTTACAAGCCTTCAGGTAGAAGGAATATATTTTAGAGTTTGCAATCTATACCTCCTTTGTAAGGCATTTAGGCTTGTTGGGAATTTTCCTATTTGGAAGTAGCTTATAAGTTTATCAACCTAATCTGAGCTCTCTGAGGCTGTCTATTCTCCTAAACTTATTTGGTGCTTGGTAGGCCACATATTCTGATTTAGCTTCTTTTACCAAGTCTTGACACAAAGCTCTATCTCTTACTAGATTATTTGTATGGATCTCTAAATCATATTCTTATATTTTTTAAACTCATCCTCCCATTTTCTCATTGAGCTCTTCTTGTATTATAAATTTCTTGACATTGGGGTGTATCGCATACGTCAAGGTCCTACTTTGGAATAGAAAATGTCTAAATTTATTTAAGAACTTCATGGATGCATAAACCTATTTTTCAATGAAGTTACATCTTTCCTCGTGATCTTGCATAGTATGTCTTAGAAATGCAATAAGTCTCTCTTCATTGTCTTCTCCCTTATGAGTAAGGACTGCTACATAATTTATCTTCTCATCAACAACATATGTAATAAAATATCTTAAGTAATTAGGACTGATTAGAATGGGTTCCTGAGAGATTACCTCTTTGATATTCATGAATGCTTCTTTCCTTAGGTCAATCCACCTAAATTCTGTATTTTTCTTTAGTAGTTCAATCATAGGCTTTATTATTTGTGCAAAGTATGCAACAACATTTTACACAAAGTTGATTTGTCTAAAGAAAGACTACAATACTTTATTATTTAATGGTAGAGGAAGATTTAAAAGAGCTTTCACTCTTTCTGGTTCAATGGATAGTCCCTTATCAAAGATAATATATCCCAATAAAGTTTCCTCTTCTACAATGAAGATAGATTTCTTTGGGTTCAAGGAAAAACCAAAATTTATGCACTTTTTAAAGACTATTATGAGATGTTCACTATGATTTTATTTCTTATGGGAGAACATTGTCATGTCATCTAGATAAATGACTATTACCTTGTCCATGAGCTCTCTAAAAGCTAAATACATTACTCTCTAAAATGTATCCCCTGCATTGGACAGGCCAAAAGGCATACATTGATATGCAAAAGTTCCTCATTTAGTAGTAAATGTAGTCTTATGTTGATATTCATCATTGACCCAAACCTGATTGTATCCAGAGAATCCATCCGGTAATGAAAATCTCTTTTCTCTTGCTACAGTATGCAATATTTGGTCTATCTAAGGTAGAGGATAGTGATATTTCAAGGAGGCCCTATTCAAATACTTGAAGTCCACACACAACCTTATATCCCCATTCTTCTTCCTATCTAGAACCAAATTTGTAATCAATGTGGAGTATTTTATGGGGTAGATTATTTTGGTATGGAGTAGCTTTAGTAATTCTTGCTTCATTAGGTCTTCTATATTTGGGTTGATAGGACTCTAATTTTTTTAGAGGGGTTGGTGTGTTGTATTATTTCCTTGCTGTAATCTTGAGGTCATTGTATTTCCAGGCTATAATATTAAGGAAATATTTGCATAACTTCAGGACTTGATCTACCTTTTCTTCTGAACATTGAACTCTAACTTTGAGTGTTTTTCTTGGTTTTACCTATATTTTCTTGTACTTCTACTTATCAACCTTTATCTTGTGACTTATTGGGTAGTCACTACTATCAAAAATGCTTTCAAGAGTTATCAGGCCTTTTGGTATGTGATTGTTTTTGAGTTGGATCAATCCTTCATCTTCATCTTCTAAGGCTTGGTCACTTAAATAGTTCATTTCATATATTAGAAAATATAATACCTATTCATCATTCTCGAAGACTTTCTGCAAGGTATATTTATCTAGGATTGAAGGTATGTATATCAGCCTCTCTATTTTTTAACTTTTGTATGACATTGGCTATTGGACAATAGTTGGCCCCTATAGATGCTAGTAGATCAGTGTGAGTATTGTGTTATCTGGTAAAGCAGACATTGTAGGTATTAGAGGTAAGGCTAGGAATATAGGGGGTTCTTGTATTGCTAGTATAGTTAGTATTCCAAGCCATTTTGGGAGGTCTACCATGGGGACAAAAGAGAGATATAGGAATATAGGAATTATTAGTTTAGGTGGTAACCTCCCAATAACAGTCAGGTCTTTCTCTACCTTCAAGGCTTCTTGAAAGATTTTTGTAAAAGTGAACATTTGAGATTGCCTTATAGCCATACCCAGATCTAAGTTGAAGGATCTTAGATAATAATATATTTATTACTCATTCATAGGTCTGAGGTTATTAGACATCCTCTACCATGTACAACTGAACCTGATATTAAAATCTAATATCTCTTCCTAAGGAATTTTCTATATGATAGTGAACATTGTAAGTAGGGAGAAAGGATTTTTTTGCTCATTAAACTCTTCTACAAGTTTACCAACAAGACTTGCCCATGTGGTTATAGTCTGATTGGGAAGGGTTCTATACTAGTAGAACATCTCCCCCATTAATGATATAACCAATAGCCTTATCATCACATTTTCTTCTATGATATTATGGATAGCTTCTAGTGATTCTATATCTTGATAGTGCTTGTAAGTAGTTTTTCTTTTGCCATCATATATTGGTAGTGCCTTCAATGGAGGAATAAGATTCTAAACGGTTAGATTCAGAGGACCTAAATGATTCCATGAGGGATAAGGTAGAAAATTTTGATTTGGCTTAGCTATTATTTTTATTTTATTGATAAAATTCATAGGGGTAAGGTTGGTTATACTATAAGATCCATAAGTAGCTATGATGAGAGGAGTTAAGGAGGTAGGACTTATAATACTGGCTAGTTCTACAATGATGGTAGATGAGAGTACTGATATGGAAGATATAACAAAGTTTACTCTAAGACTACCAAGGTGAAGTTCTAAAAACTTGATCTGGTGATCATGAATTTCAAATCTAAACAATGGGTATAAATATTTTCTAAGTTTGATCTTTTGAAAGAAGTCTCTAGGTGATTTATATTAAAATAGAGCAAAGACAAACACCAAATATCTAACCTGTGTGCATAATGGGATTTCATTCCACTAGGTATGCCAAAAATTATTGGTCCAAAATCTACCTATGGTTGATTAGTATTCCCAATATTTGGCCAACATTTAATGACTAGATTAGCCGGGTCAATCTCCAGGGAAGGTTGGCTCCTTTGAGGTTCTAACTAGCTAAAACTATGATAGGGGAGAAAAATTTTCTAAAAGGGAGTAAATATAGTTGATGGTAGAACTTGTAATGGTGTGGATTAGAGAACATCAATAAATGCATAAAACTCATGAAATAAAGCAGTTTCCAAAACCCCTAACAGAACAATCAGTTTTACCATATATAGAATAACTTTTATTTAGTATACATTTCCATAGAATATTAGCTCTAGAACCAGATAATTAACATACACAATAATCCTGAAAGCAGAATTAATGTTATGCACATTCATCTAGCTAAATGGAAACATTCACCCATTCATATATATATTTTCTGCAAGATGTTGAACTAAAGACCAAACATAGATTTCTATTGCATTACTCCTTCCAAAACTACTTATACATGCAACTTGTAGATACCTAAGAGCTGACCCTTTAACAATAGGCCATCACTCTTATTTATAATACCTCTATGGTAATATTCAAAATAAAAAAAATATCTTTTTATCAAAACTGTTACAATAAAATTCCAGGCTACCAAACTTGTGAGATCATTGTGCAACATAATTGGTTTAAAAATAGAATAGAGTGCTCAACTTCTAATTGCCTATTAAACACTCCATGCATGTGGAAAAGTAGTGGATATGATCTTGAGATCTGGTCCATCTTTCATTCTTTTGGAGAACCTATTATCTTTGATCTTGTAACAAGTGTGGTAGACTGAAACCTTTGTGGAATATGTTGTTTGTTTTAACTTATGGCAGCCACAATATAGAGACATGTTTTGATGTTACGTTATTTATTTTCCTCTAAGCTCTTCTAGCCTTGGTGATCATGATGTGATAACATGTTGTGATGTCATTTTTTTTTCTTACCTTAAAGCTTTCTAGCTTCCTACATCTGTGATGTGGAGGTATGTCACAGTATCATGCCTTTATTTTATCTCATGATCCTTTGGAGCTTTTGTTGTTGCGAAGTCATGACACTTTTTACTTGGTGATACTTTTTGGGCTTTGACAAATGTAGTGAAAACTCATGTGATTTCACAATATTTTTCTTCCACTATCTTCTTATGGTCTTTGAAACCATGATGTGGTCACAAGTCATAAAGTCACATCAGGTTTTCTATCTTGAGCCTTCTAGGCATCCATGATCATTATACTAGGTAATGTTGCGACATCGTACCCATTATCACACTTGACTCTCCTTTTTTTTTCATGATGGTGACACTGAGCCTTGTTGAAACATCACATCCAATTCTACACGTGAAGAGTTTTTAGCTATTGGATAGTGACATCAAAATATATCATGATTTTACACCTATCCTTTGGACTTCAAAAGTTTTTGGAGGTTTTTCACTTTATTTATTTTGATGTACTTATTTTAACCTATAGTAACTAGAATGAATCCAACACTAGTGCCCTTCATGTAGCAACCTCCATCAAAAAACAAAGTCCAAGACTCTAACTCTTCAACTTCAATGTTGAAGCACTCATCAAAAAACTCAACAACTAAAGGATGGGAAACTTCTAGGGGAGTGGAGGCTAACTAATTAGCAATTACCTAACTCTTTATAGCCTTATAACCTATGAAGTTTAGGTCAAAATTACTAAGGGACAAAACCCACTTAGCAACTTGACTTGAAATGTGAGGCTTAGACATCAAGTAATGCAAAGGATCAAAATTTACAACTACCAATATCTTATGGTTGAGCATGTAGTATCTTAACTTCTAGGAAGCAAAAACTATGGCAAGGTAAAATATTATCTAAGGGAGTGTACCTAGTTTCATAGCTAACCAAATTTCTACTTATATAGTAGATAGCTCACTCTTTATTTTGATCATCGTGTTGGGCCAACATGGCTCCCAAAGCATGAGTTGTAGCTACTATGTAAAGCATAAAATGCTTACCAAGCACAAGAGGAACTAAAACAAGAAAGGAAGTGAGATACTGTTTGAGATCATCAAAATATTTTTGACACTCTAAATCCTATTGGAAGACCACATCTTTCTTAATAAGCTTAAGAAAGGGTTGATAATTATCGACTAACTAGGCAATAAACCAATGAATAGCCTAAATCTTACATTGTAGGCTACACAGTTTATTCAAGGTGTGATGAGGAGGTATGTCAATGATAGCCACTATATTAGTGGGGTCTTCTTCAATAGCTAACCTAAAGACACCAAAACCTAATAACTTTCTAGATGTGACTCCAAACACACACTTATCAAGTTTAAGAAAAACCTTGAAATGCTGAAGCCTTTCAAAAATTTATCTTAAAACATGGACACAATACTTTCATTGTATGGAGCGATCTAAGAGATCGTCCATATAATCCTAGAGAATATCATACATAATGTCATGGAAAATATAATTCATGGTCTACTGATAGGTGGAACCTACATTTTTCAATCCAAAAGGCATGACTTTCCAACATAAGGTACCCCATGGAGTGATGAATGCTATCTTGGCTTGATCTTCAGTGGCAATCAATATTTGATTGTATTTTGAGAAACCATACATAAGCGAAATAATTCCACATTTGGTAGTGAAATCTATGATCAAATCTATGTTGGGTAGGGGAAAATCATCCTTGGTACATGCTAAGTTAATTTTTCTAAATTCAATACATATTTTGATTGTTCCTTCCTTCTTATTCATAGGAACAATATTGGAGATGCAATCAAAATAGTCAATAGCTTTTATAAAACTAATGTCAAGGAGTCTTTGAAGCTCCTACTTGACTAAAAGGGTGACCTTAGGATGTATCTTCCTAATTTTTAGCTTAACAGGCTTGGCATTAGGGTGAAATACCAAATGATGCATAATAAAGGAGGGATCAAGCCCTGGCATGTCAGTATACGACCAAGCAAAAATATCCTAAAATTATCTCAATAAAATGGCCAATTTCTCCTACTTATCCATGGACAAGGTTTTTCCTAGCCTAAGGATCCTAGGAGCTTCCTTAGAACCTATGTTCGTATCTATGGTCTCCTCAATAAGAAAGGATGACTCGCCCTTAAGAGGAGGTAGGGTAGGAATCATTCCTAATTGTTCAATATACTTGGGAGACAGAACCAAAGTCCTCTTAAGAAATAGAAGATTCAATGTACGCTATGCAAGGGACAAACCTATCAAGTAGATGCTATTTTGAGGAACATCTCATATTTAACATACTTCTATAGCACCCTAAAATTGGCACAGTTAAACCCTTACTAAGATAAAAATTTGAATTTTAACCCCGTTAACTGCCCATTACCCACTCCCCTCGTTTTTCATGCCATTTTTAGGATTTTTTTTTACCGTTGGATGATATCGTCGACTATAAGACGAAATCATCCTAGATCTGACAAATTCATTTGAAATAGAACTTCCAGATGATTTCATCCCAAAACTAAATTTTCATTATTAGCTTCTGTTCAATAGCTTCTCTAACTTGGGTAGAAAGCATGTCTACACAGTTAGAGTCTCCTCCATTGGAGATCTCCCAAATTGGGGTGATCTCCAACCTCTTAACCTCTCCCTAATCCTATATAAACTAGGACTTTATCAGTTTATCCCCTTGGTTGATTGATCCCTGAATCCCCTGGCTGATTTTCCCTACATATTTAGTTTCTCGTGCATTAGAACACCTTCGCACCATCGCTTGCATTGTGTATTTCAAGTTTTCTTGTAGGAATTTTACTGTTTTTCAGCTAGAGCAAGCTCGGATCATCACAGGCGATTCCAAACGATTTCGGACGATCCTGTCATAGATCGACGATGATCTCGTACGATTGGAGGTGATCTCAATTGTAGTCCAGATTGGGGGTAATCAGAGCCCAGAGTTTGCATTTATTTATCTTCTCTCTTCATTTATTTATGCATTAACTTAGTTTATTCTATTTTCGTATTTTGGAGTTCACCTCATTTAGCATAGATGCATGATAAAGTTAAAATAAATTATTAAATTAATGCATTTCCTTTAATTGTTATCTGGATTTATCATTTAGGCAATTTTATTGTTATTTCTATCATTTCCCCTTGCTTTTGTAGTTGTATTTTTTGTCATTGGTATCTGTTTCTATGATTGCAGGTTTCTAAAAAAAAATTTTGATGAATTCGTCAGGTCGAAGATGATCTCGTTTGATCTTAGATTATCGACTATGATTTGAGATGATTCTGTGCAATTGCAGATGATCATCTAATATTTGATATGATCTAGACTTCTACAAACCTCATAATCTTCATCAAACATATGGAATCAAGTACATTCTGTCTTATTTAGCACACTTTCTATGTTTAACACTTATTCATGCTTTCTGTATTCATATAAATCAACATCGACATATAGAATAGCTTAGATTCATCTTGGCCAAACCTAGGAATTGAATGATTGAATATAAAAATGAACACATCAAACCCATTCTCAACCTAGGCATGGAAATTGCCACTCAAAGTTTCCTGGTGAACCCACCATCCATCAAAAATTCACCCTTATACCCCCTCCTCGAGAGGCGTGACCTTCAAAGGGCCTCTCAGTCCGAGGTATTATCCCATACTTCTCGTATCCCCCTTCTAGGCACGGATCCTATAGCCCATAGGTAAGGATGCAAAAAATTTGGAGCGATACATTTTGGTGAACCCAACGTGAAAACTAAAAACCTTTTGAAAAAAAAAATAGGAGAAGATTGTTAAGATTGCATATCATATTTAGATGGTAGATTATAATAAAAGACAAGCTATCACCGTTAATGTTGAAAATCAATTAACAGCCATAGATATTACTTCTGTGGTTAGAGTACCTTAAAAAAATAGGGTTCAACCTTTGTGGGACGAACTTGATAGGAGATTGGGTATCATTGAATCTAGGTCGACAGAACTTAGGCAAATCAAGAGGTTTTTCCTAGATAGAATCTTGGATCTTGATCAGGTGACTTTGTACCATGAACTTTAGAGAGCTTTCCATAGGTGGTTAGCTGAAAAAAGAGCACTTGTGTCTTTTGAGTTGTACACCTTTGAGGAATACCTCGACAACATAGTTGTAGTACATAAATTTTTATCTCATATAGAGGATAAAGAGGTCGTTCTTATAGATAGAAAGATATGGAATAGAGTTTCTAGAGCTGTGTTATATCGAGAGTATTTTCATGAACTTTATTTCTACAGGTCAGAGTCTGAAACAGATAATATTACCATAGCACACTTTGTCAAATTCTTGAAAAACCATTTCTAATTTGAAGAGGAGCATTTCATGACTCCTGATAAACTTGATCCTATTAATGATATCCATAAACTATTTATAGAAAACTAATCCATTCTTTTATTATTATTATTTCTTGCATTTAGTATGTTGTTTGTTGTCTTTATAATATTATTATAAAAACAAAAAACAAAAGCAAAACAAAAATATAACAAAAATTAAAACATTTTCTTTTAAGCATTATAGTAGGTATATAATTAAAATATATACCTCCCAAAATTGTCACAAATATATATATATATATATATATATATATATATATATATATATATATATATATATATATATATATATATATATATATATATATATATATATTTGCTAAAATCTAAGTTTAAGCATAATGACTAGACTTAGGAATGGAAAACAGACTGAAGTAGAAGAATATTGGTTAGGAAAACCATTAAATAAACCAGATGTCCTTCCTGAAGACCCAATTCAAGAAGAAGGAACCCTAGAACAACAAGAAGAAGAGTTTTCTAAAGGAAATGAACAAAGAGAAACTGTTAGAGAGGAAGGATCCTCATCCCCTAAAATGTCTTCGGGAGGAGCTATTACTTTTGATAACATGGAACATTTTTGGAAGTTCCTCAATAATAATATTGGCACTCTTAATAGAGCAGTCCATATGGACAAGGATCAAATTAGTGACACTCAAGAAACCCTAGAAGAAATATATCACACACGCACTAATCCCTTGTCCTTCGTTGATCAAGAAAGTGATCAAGCTAGACCATCCAATTTGGATATGGCCGCTATAATCTAGAACATGCAACAAAAATAGGTTACCCAACCACCTAGAGTGCCTATTACCAAGCCTAAAGTTATTTGCACACAAAAGAAACCTTCATTCACTGCTCTATTTCACCAAGCTATTGATCAATATACCTCAAATCAACAAAAGCCCAAAATAAAACCAAACACCAATTTCCAACAATCTGGGATACAACATAATGCTACTACAAATCTTCTTCATAATACTCTCCCTACCAACCATTTGCATAATACCAATATAGCATCTAATATTTACATCACGCCATCATATGCTCACAAATCCCATACTCATGTACCACCGAACCAATATGGTGGACAAACTAGTAATTTGAAATCCATGGTGAAACAGTTAGTCTCTCGCATGGACCAGATAGATCCCAACCATCCCTCGTACAATTATTGAGAGATGTGTAGTCAGCCTTTAGATCCTATAGTCATAGCACAACCATATCCTAAACACTTTCCTATGCCTGTCCTACCTATATACAAAGGAACCAAAGATCCCATAGAGCATCTTCGTATGTTTAGGATATCATATCATGATATATCACATGATGACTTGTTATTACTAAAAATATTTTTGAAAAGTTTAGGAGGAATGGCATTAGAGTGGTATTATCAATTACCCACTCATTATTTAAGGAATTTCGAAGAAACAACCGAGTCTTTTGTTCATCAATTTAGTGCCTACATTGAAAGGCATGTAACCATTAAATATTTATACAACTTAAAACAAGACAAAGATGATTTTTTTGCTGATTTCCTAGCTCAGTGGAGACAATTGATAGGAAAATTGCACTTTGTGTTACCTTATCGAGAAATGCTGGATATCTTTATCAATAATTTACAAGAACAATTATCCTATGAGTTATCAACTGCTACCTTGACCACCTTCGATCAAGCTATTGAATTAGCTCAAAGAGTGGAAGATGCTCTCATTAGGAGAAGTCAGCTTAAAAAGAAAGATGATGAGAAAACATCTAGAAATCAATATAAAAATAATTAAGTTGTGGGTGATGGAGTCACTGATAGTAGAAATATTGCTACTGTTAATGTTGTGAAGAAAACGAAGAAGTTTATACTAAAACCTCCTGATAAACCACCTCGAGAATTTACTAGGTTAAATCAACCTTTATCAACCATTCTACCACAATTATTATAATGAGGTTTCATCCAATTACCAAATATCCAAGAACCTGATCCAACTATGCTCGGATACAGAGCTGATTTACACTATGATTTTCTTAGAGGACCTAGACATGCTACCAACTCTTGTAAAATATTAAAACATAAAATACAAGACCTGATTGATAACAATGAGATGGAGGTGCAAGCATTTCAACCTAAACAAAATCCTCCTAATAATTCTCAAAAGAACATCCCCCAAAATTAGAATCAGAATGCCAATCAATCATTGGACATATTTCAACATCCTTTACCAAAGCATGGTAAAGAGGTGGCTAATCAAATTGAGAATCATAATGTTCCCCCTCCTACCCGATATGTAGGGACTATTAGTGGACATTTACCTACTCATGATCTACAAATATTTGACACAACTTTATCCATGGTTATGACCAAACCTCTATATAATATTTGGACACCTGATCTTAGTGATATAGAATACGAGACTGAAAGTGACATGGAAATCACCTCAAATCAATCGAATAGTTATGAATATGAATCAGATGCTATTCAACCTATCACAAATTCTATGGTTCTAGAAGAACCATTTCCAAGAAGAGTCACTACTAGACCATCGTCTCACCAATTACTTTCTAATGAACAAGACATAAACGCTAGACCAAGACCTATTCATCATCCACAAAATAATATTGTAGGTACCATCGGAGCTGTTACTAGACAACAGGCTCAAAATTCTCAACAAGATCAAACTCAGAACGATGGATCAGCTCCATTTGTTTTGAAAGTTCCTAATAAAGGGAATCATGCACCTAATGTTCAACCTAAACCTCCTTATAATATTAATGAACAATTATCAAATACTACAGCTAGAATTTCCCTTTTGGACCTTTTAAGATCTTCTCCTACACATAGGGATGAATTAATGCTCACATTAATCCAAATGATGGTACCACAAAATATTCAACCTGAAGCCATGGCCAATACTATCATAACTCGAGAAGTCGATTGTATTGACTTTCGGGATAGAGATATACCACAACATAGTTTACATAAGGATAAACCCTTATATATTACTACCCTAATTGGAGATGTAGCAGTTAAATGAGTCTTGATTGATAATGGTTCATCTTTAAAAAATTGCACTTTTGACTTCTACCAAATATTTGGGTTTAGAAGTGATGAAATAAAAAGACGTGATATGATCATAAAAGCTTCAATGACAAAACGCAAGAACATGTGGAGTTATTACTATCCCATTGCAAGTTGGTCCAAGAACCTTAGACACGATCGTGTTTATTGTACATTACCCTGCATCGTACAATATACTTGTTGAGTGAATATTTTGTCCTTTTACAAAATGAACACACAACTAGAGTCTCTGACAGGAAACTCTTTCTTGTAAAGAAAATTTGTTATTTTAATTTCTCCAAGTTTCTTGTAAACAAACATTCATATGCATATAACCAATTATGACTTAATGCAAATAAATGAATGTAATCTAGAATAACTTAAATCCTGCAAGTAACTGTTAACAAGGGGCCTTTGATGATTCACAACAAACTTTGTAACCCTAATCTGTTAAAATAACCAACCGCGTAAAGCAAAAGAAAGAACAAAAAATCCCTTTCTTCTTTTATGCTCTTGAAATTAATGAAACCCTCCCGAAAATAAATTAGCAACCTCTTTTATCTTTTGCTTAAAGAAATATTTTAAATGAGAAAATGCGTGGTATAGGCCACTTCATTTTAAGCTCCGTGCCTTTAGCATGCGGTTCATTTTACTGTTAATTGGTTCATTTTATCTTTTGTTTAACTGTTCTGCTATTTCTACGTTAGCTTTTGGTGTTAGTAAAAATTTGCAAAATATTCTGGAATGTACCAGAATCCGAAACTCAGATTTTCAAATGAGATTAAAAATATATCAGAAATTGAAACAGAAATGTTCTTATCGCGAATCAGCTGGAAAAACCGAAGAAGGACGTTAATCTGGTTAGCAATCTCCTCCCTTGCAAAACCCCAAGTTATGAGATGAAGCTCTAAAACAACCAGACCTAACAGAACTGTAATAAAACACAGTCAAATCAAATCGGATGCTAGACTCTAAGGAAATAAATAATTTGCATCATTCTATCATTCACCTATCGCAACCCACATTATGGTGTAAACGAATAGATACAAAACAAAATAATGCAAAGGAAAGATATAGAAATAACAGTAGTCTTAGCCTTCAATCTCCTTTTGGTTTCACACACAAAAGTTACTCTTGCCAAATAAACTCCTTTATTCAATAAAAATAATGCTTTCTGTTTACAATTTCCAGCCCCTGTATCTACATTCGCTTCTGCTTTTAAACTTTCTGTTGCGGCTCTTGGTTTCCCTCTGCGACGCTTCATTTCATTTCCCATAACGCTTCATTTCATTTTCCCGCTTCTTTGATGCTTTGACCTTTCGCTCGAACCTGAAACGTTTGGTCTTCTCTGCTAAATGTAACTGTCGATCTACAGCGTTACCATGACCCTCCTGCCTTTGTGCCACGTGTTCAGTGCTTTTCTGTATGTTCTGTAATGGCCCCATGTAAATCATGACGTTTTTATGCATGCAGCTTTGCTTCCTGCTCACCGTGAAAACGCGACATGTCGCGATATCGCGACATTTTCCAACGACCTTCCCCACGTCAACAACTTTCCGACGCCTCACCGCAACTCGTCATGAAATCGGACATTTTCTCTTCGTACCTTCTCGCAACTCTATCACAAAATCGCTACCATTTTCTCTTTCGGGCCATCTCTCGCAACCTATCACGAAATCGCTACCATTTCTCCTCCATCTCACAACATCTAACTTTCTAAAGTTGCTGAAATCGCTATCCATTTTTCCTTAGACTCTTTTCATTCACCCACTCGAAAACGTGACGCGTCACGATTTCATGACACCTTTTGACTTATGCCCTTTGTCTCAATTTTCTCATGATTTCGCTAGGCCTGACTACCTTTGGTTCATTTCTATCATGATTTCATGACCATTTCATACTTTGTGCCTTCTACCCGTTTTCAAGCCGCAAAAATCAAACACGTCACGATTTCGCGACATTTCCCCCCTCTGCCGTTGCGCGTTGACCATGATTTTGTGACATGTCACGATTTCGCTACGCTTTTCCATTCTGCCTTTCTCTCTCCTCTCTGGGCCGCGACGGAGCAACATGTCACGATTTCGCTACACTTTTTCATTTTCTAGCGACGGAGCAACATGTCGCGATTTCGCTACACTTTTTCATTTTCCGTAGCGACGGAGCGACATGTCGCGATATCGTGACAACTTTCGGCCGCGACAGAGCGACATGTCGCGATATCGTGACAACTTTTTTCCTTAGTGAAATTTTTGCCTTTTTCTTTGATTTTCTTAGCATCTGGGTCACTGTTTTCTTCTTTGAAAGCATGCAAAAAGGTGGGCCCCCAATTTTGGGGTGTGTTGTGGATTAGCCACAACAAATGGCGACTCTGCTGTCAAATGCTCTAGAGCATTTTGGTGAGAACCCAACCTGAAATATACAAGCTTAGATACAGGCGTCAGCACATAAAAGATAAACAAATACCGACAGATCAGAAGTACATGAAACATCAGAATCATTAGTATTAGCTCGGTGTGTGCTATTTGTTTTCATTCCATATCGCTTGAACTTGATCAACATTCCATTGTCAGTTTTACATGCATGCATATGTGAGACTGTGAATGATTTGTGTAACCTAATAAATATGCTTAGAGATTTTGCTTTTACAAATGCATAGACCTTCTAATATCATACACAAATATTCAAGATTATCAAACCCTCTTAGGATCAACCATGTGTATAATGAATTGTTTTATTAGATCCCAAAGTTGGTTATGAGTCACTACTATCTTGAACCCATGTGTAAGTGAAAGTGAAATCGAGCTTTGGGAAATCAGACTCCCAACCTAATCGAGATGAGAGTTTAACCCTATTCTTACTACCCCTATTTGGAATACATTACCTCACTTTGAGCAAAATAATTTAACCAATTATGGAAGAAATGGTCATGCTAGTCTAACCCTTTGAACAGTCAGTGGTCTTGTTTTTTAGACAAGACATGCTGTCATGCATGGGCATACCTAACCCCATAATCCATGACTTAACTTCATTTCTTTGGACCTTGGGGATGACTACCCATCCTTTGCAGAGGACAAGTAGTACGATCCTTCCAATCCAATATAAAGATGAGATGGGAAAAATTAATTTTTACTTCTTGGATCTTGGGGATGACTACCCATCCTTGCTAGGGACATGTAGTACGATCCTTCCAATCCAAGTTTTAGATGAAAATGGAGAATATTAATTTTATTACTTGGACCTTGGGGATGACTACCCATCCTTTGTAGAGGACAAGTAGTACGATCCTTCCAATCCAAGCTTTATCATGAAATGAGACATAGGAGCTTTGGGGAATCAGATTCTCAACCTAGGCGAGATGAGAATTATGCCCTATCCTTACTACTCCATGTAGGTCAAATCAAAGTTTTGGGGAGTTGGATCCTCAACCTAAGTTCGATGAGGACTTAACCCTATCCTTACTACTCTGATTTTAGGCTTTAAGCTTAATGGAAGTGGTAAAAACCACTGTTTTAAGGATCATGTTGCATAATAGGATAGACATGAAATATTTCTTTCGCTTGACCTTTTCTTCCAAGCAAGGTTTTGATCATTTTGCTCAAGATCCTTTTTAATGTGTATAAAATGTGCTTGGTTCTAGATATCTCAGGGCTCAGTTTCCAACCTTAGGATTTTTTATTTATGTTGTAGCATAACCCTAAGAGGATTTGACACACTTTAATGATTTGTATCTGAAATGCATATGCAACTAAGATGGCATGTATATGCAAAGTGAGATGTAATATGAATGCATTGCCCTTTGAATTGCAGAAGGAGTATTGCCATAATTTGTAAAACTGACTACTTCATGCATCACAAGCCTCAAACGATATTATTTAACTGTTTGTGTTACATGTGGAGCTTTTACAACATAATTCCAATGTTTCATATTTTCCCGATCTTAGGCATGTGTTAACATTTCAAACTTTTATTCTTTTTTTTTTTTTTTTTATAAGAAAATAAAACATGTCAAATAAACACACCACCTAAACGTCCAACCTGCACACACAAAAGAAACAAAGCACGACATCAATACAAAACCTAAACATGTCAAACAAAAACACAACTTAAATATCAAATCTGCACACACAAAAGAAACAAAGCATGGCATAATTTACATATAATACAAAACCCAGCCGCTTCAAGCCTGGAAATAATGTTTCAAGTGCAACCCATTGACAGGTAATGCCAAATCCTTTCCATCCAAGGTTCTTAGTCTAAAACTATTTTCCCCTAGGACTTCTGAAATCTGGTATGGACCCAACCATAAGTAGTCAAACTTATCATGATCCCCTTTCTTCTCATGTCTTTTATCCCATAACAACACTAGATCTGATATTTTAAAAGCCTTGGCTCTAGACTTTTTGTCAAACCATATTTTTACTACATCCTGGTGTTTACTAAAATGAAGCATAGCCTCATCCCTTTTTTCATCCAGATGCATTAATTGTGTTAGTCTAGACTCAAGTTTATCATCGGTTCCGAAGTAATCTTTCATGAAATGCAGTGTTTGTAACTTGAGATTTGTAGGAAAAATGGGATCTTGTCCATAAACCAGATGGTAAGGAGATGTTCCTATTGATTCTTTGACTATGATTCTGTCAGCCCAAAGAGCCAACTTAAGTTTGTTATGCCAATCTCTAGGATTTCTTTCCAACAATTTTTTTATGACGCATAACAAATTCTTGTTAGAAGATTCAACCAATCCATTGCCTTGCGGATAATAATTGGAAGAGAATTTTAAACTCACACCGTTGTCAAATGCCCAATTAGCAAATTCCAAAGAGGAAAAAGCTGAACCATTATCACTTACAATGGAGTTAGGCATCCCAAACCGAGTGACAATATTATCCTCTAAGAATTTAATAACAACCTCCGAAGTAGCATTCTTTGTGGGGATAGCTTCAGTCCACCTTGTGCAATAATCCGTAGCTGTCAGAATGTATTTGTGGGAATCGGATGAATTGGGACTGATAATCCCAACAAAATCCAGGCCCCATTGCGCAAAAGGTCTAGACTCAATTACGGATTGTAAAGGCATGGAAGCACCCCTGTCTCTATTGGCTGCAGTTTGACATGTATGACATGACCTCACATGAGTATGGGCATCTTTGAACAGTCGAGGCCAATAATAACCGGCTCTAAGGATTTGATGGGCTGTGGCATTAGCGGACCCATGTCCTGTCCCATGTTTACCATGAAATTCCTCGAGTATTTGCATTGCCTCTTTTTGATCAACACAACGAAGGTAAATACCCTCATGGTTTTTCTTGTATAACGTGCCAGATCTAATTAGGAAATTAGCAGACTTCAAGCGCAAGGCTCTTCGTTGAGTAGAATTCAAATGCGGTGGACATTTACCATTTAGTAGAAAATACACCACATCTGCATACCACTCATCTTTGGTTATATCTGCGACTTCATAATGTTGACATGAAATTGCGAGGTCCTTTTCTGCGATGGCCTTAACCAACCCTTGTCCCCGCACTATCTTCATGGATTGAATCTCAAGATCAAATTCTTGCAAAGTTGAAATCCACTTCCCTCGTCTTTCACCTAATTCATTCTGGATAAACATGGCTTTGACTGTAGGATCCGGGACTATAGCAAACACCCTACTGTGGACAATGTAATGCCTAAATTTTTTAACGGTCTTGACTAGAGCATACATTTGCTTGTCCAAGATGGAGTATCTCAGCTTCGCATCTTTGAGAGGACTACTCAGGAAGGCAATAGGATTTTCAATGTTGCCTTCACTCTTTTGAGTTAAAACACTCGCAAAGGAGTGATCTGAAGCAAATGTGTAAATATAGAAAGGCTTCGTATAATCGGGACTCACTAAAACCGGGGCTTTAGAAATCGCGTCCTTGATATTTTTGAAAGCATCTCTATTTTCATCTGTCCACTTGATCTGGACCTCTTTCTTTAACATGTCGTTCAAAGGCTTTGCTATTTCTGCAAAATCTGCAATAAATTTTTTGACGAAATTGATCTTCCCAAAAAATGATCTCAACCCCTTTTTGTTGTTGGGACAAGGAATCTGTTGTATGGCCTCTATTATTTCAGGGTCAATGGAAATTCCATCCTTAGATATCACATGTCCCAATAGTTTTCCTTTCGTTACCCCAAAAATGCACTTCTTTGGGTTGAGAGAAATGCCATGTTCCCTGCATCTTTGAAAGACTTTCTTTAGATCCCTGACGTGGTTTTCCCTGTTCTTAGAAAAGACAGGAATGTCATCTACATAGACGATGATGCACTTACCTATGAGCCCCTTAAAAGCAAAGTCCATAGCTCGTTGGAATGTGGCACCTGCGTTCAATAGTCCGAAAGGCATTCTCTTGTATGCAAAGGTGCCCCACCTTGTGGTGAAAGCAGTTTTCATCCTATCACTAGGATGGATAAGGACCTGATTATATCCCGAATAACCATCCAGGAATGACATCATCTCCGACCCATTTACCTTTTGGAGTATTTCATCAATGGTGGGTAACGGGTAGTTGTCCTTTTGTGAGGCTTTATTAAGATTTCTAAAATCGATACATAACCTTATTTCTCCACTCTTTTTCCTCACGGGGACCAGGTTAGCAACCCATGTGGAATGTCTAATAGGAAAGATGATCTTAGCTTCTAACAGTCACTTTACCTCTTTCTCTATCAAGGGTTCTAATAATGGATTGACTCGCCTTTGTCTTTGCTTGAAGGGTTTGGAGTCTGGTTTCAACGGAATCGTATGCATTATGACATTTTGATCATAGGTTTTCAGCTCCTTATAACTCCAAGCTATGCAGTCTATGTATTCCTTTAATGTATTGGCAATGGAATCTTTCTCCTGCTTGGTACATGCTTTTGCTATGAATACTTCTCGAGGGTTTTCTGCACTTCCAATGTTAACCAAGTCACAGGCTTCTCTGGGAGGTGGAACCTTTTTACCTTCTCTTGGTTGGTATCCGATATCGAAAGTTTTTTCTAATGAAGCCATCTCATCTGGCATCTTATTACATTTTCCAATAATTTTTTCTTCCAAATCTGCCTCCTCTAAATCCCTCTCATCTTCATCTATAACCTGCTTTTCAAATATACCAGAATTAGTGACAAAATGGAATATGTGCCTGTCACTATCAAACACTTGGAAATTCGTGACATTATCTGGTATCGAGGGACAAGGGACCAGTTCTATGGAGAATTTCTTGCATTTCTTATGGTCCACTGGTTTCAACATACTCGCGACTACGGCTAGAGAGTCTGCCAGATGATTGCCTTTTCTAGAGATCAAAGATATGTTAAAGGCATCAAACTCATCTATTAAATCTCTAACCCTGGTTACGTAAAGTCTGAGCCGCTTGTTCTTACATACGTATTGTCCCTTCACTTGTTTTACCACCAGCTCCGAATCACCAAGGACCTTGATACACTTAACTTTCTTTCGAAGGGCCAATTGAAGTCCGAGAATCAAGGCCTCATATTCTGCCATATTGTTGGTGGCAAGGAACTGTAGTCTATATGCAGCGAACATAGGCTCTCTGTCTGAACATGATAATTCAATACCGGCTCCCGCTCCTTGTCTGGACTTGGATCCATCAAATCTTAAAGTCCAAATGTCCTGATGTCCTTCGATAACGTTGCATCCAATCCTTTCATTTTGGGAATTTTCAGGTGTTTCTATGTCCAAACAATATGCTCCCAATTCCGCTTCAATGTATTGGATCTCATTCGGTTTGTTGTATTCTGTGATCATCTCCTTGAGCCTAGGTTCACTATCAATCCGAATTTGGTTGGCCACTCCCCTCCACGGCAACCACATATGTGAAGAATCTGTCACAATGTAACCGTTTAGGTTTTTACTCCAATCTCTTCCCAAAACCATGCCATATTTGATAGGAATGTCGAGCACCAATATGTCTATGTGATGTTGAACCCTAGGTTCTGAATTGACTTGAATAAGAACATCACCCAATTCTCCCACTTCCTCCATGGTTGATCTATCCAGCTGCACCACCCTGCTTCTAGAAGGTTTTGGTGTAAGTCCCAATTTTTTATAGATTTCTAGGGGCATAATGGTAGCCGAGGCCCCTGAATCTATTAAGCAATTGTGCAGGTTTTTACCTGCAATTCTAATGGTTATCAGAAAAGGAGGTATATCTCATTTTTCCTTTTTCAAAACCAATCGGGACTCAACACTTTTAGCTTCATGAACTTGGGCAGGTGGATCTAAACTTTTTGGTGGACTTACTTCTTGGCCTAATAATCGGGACATATCATACATTGAGACATTGGCCTTAGTTTTCTTCATGTCTTCCACCAAGTCATAAGTGGGTTTTTCTGAATTTGACATGTTTTGCACCATCTTAGACTTTTCCACCATGGATGGAGGAGGGGGATTGACATCTCCTTTGAAATCAGGAGGGAGTAATTGGTTGTTTGGAGGAGTAGAGGAAGTTTTGGGCTCCTTAGAACTCCTAGTGTAATACTTGTGATTTCCTTTCCCAAAACGTTTGTTGGCATGAACTTCCAATGTTTCTTCATCTTCGTTTCCAAAAAATTCCACATCCTCCTCTTCTTCACTTTCTTGGGAATGTATAACCTCAGTCAATATAGACTCATGCTTCCCGTGGCCACAGTGCATACAATCATTGTCACAAGGTCCTGATTCTCCAAAATCTTTCGAGACATCTGCCTGATTGGCTACGGGATTGGGTACTCGCCCATTATTCGGCTGCGTGTTGTATGTTCCTTTTCCTCTATGGTTATGAGGCCGGTTATGACCCATGGCTTGGTCCACCTTTTTATTGACATTTCCCACCGTAACCAAAACTTTGGCCAAGGTTTCCTTCATGTTTTCTATGGCGGATTCGGACCCTTGTGGTTGAGGCACTGTAATTCCGGGTCCAGTTGTGTTTTCTGCATTAGCCACCTCTGGAATAGGTACAATGGCTTGGGTTTGGGCAGGTGGATTCCATCCTGGATTCACACTTTGAATCGGAGTGATTGTTGGATAAGTCGTTGGGCTTGGCGTGCTAATTGGAGCAAACCCCGACATGGTCAACAAATTATTGCCCATGTCGAACCCAGGCAAACCCATCGGGCTATTTTGAATTAATCCCTGCGTTTGAACGGAGGCATTAGGATAACTTGGAAATGATGCCACTTGGGTGGGTGTTTGGAAATTGTTCATCATAGGAACCTGTGGTGCCATTAACTGGTTCATCATGGCAAATTGATTGTATGGACCATATTGTCCCATCCCGAGTCAATTGAGACAATCCTGCTCCTGGCAGGTTCATTTGTTGTTCGAGAGTCATTGTCTCTGCATAGGCTAAAGGAAGCGTTGTAACTTGAGGATTCCTTCTAGTCAACAAAGACGTTAAAGGATCTAAGGCTCCGAAATATAATTGCAAGGCGACCGCAGGATCTACCGCAAAGTGACGAGTCAGATTCGTGTATAGTTTTTGGAACCTCTGGTTGAATGTTCGTATGGGCTCATTGGGTAATCTTTTGCATGATACGAACAAATTGTAGATTATGGAGGGATCCAATAACATTCTAAATTGGCTTATGAAGGCGGTTTCTAATTGGGCCCATGAAGTGATGGACCCTGCTGGAAGATTTCGATACCATTCATTGGCCGTGGGGTCTAGACTAGCAGGGAAAACTCGGCAAGCAACATCCTCGTGAGTAACCCCTTGCCTAAACATATAATCCTTGTAGATTTGGACATGATCTTCTACTGTTGTGGGACCATCATGCAAGAATTTGGGTAATCCCCTTTCAATGTTTCTAGGCAAGTCATGGACTGCCCCAGGAATATCTAAGGGGGAACTTTGCGCACCATACCAAAGGGCAGGTGGTTGTTGTTGTTGTTGTTGTTGGGCCATGTTGTTCAAAGGTGTTAACCCTATGGGAACAATGGAAATGCTTGGAACTATGGAGACAGATACACCTGGTGTTATTGTCGCACTTGAAATTAAGGGCTCAGGCCCGCTAGACGTACTTGAGTCTAAAGAAATCCCTAACTCAAGTATACTGGGTGGTATTTCGATCTCTAATGTTTTGTTTTTCGGCTTCCTAGCGGTGGGAGAAAGGCTTTGGAAAATAGTTTCCCCTGTGGTTTTGGACCTAGTAGCTATGTACTCGAGGTTGGGCCGAGCTTGGAAACTCTAGAACTCAAAAGACTTCTCTCAACTTACTTGCAAAATACGGGTATCCTAAATGTTATACCTGCAAGCACAATAGGTGGAAACAAAACTACCCACGTTAATTGTTAGAACAAATCATAATCACAAAGCAATAAAGAAGGCCCTCCTTCTAGCGCCAAAATGTTGAGTGAATATTTTGTCCTTTTACAAAATGAACACACAACTAGAGTCTCCGACAGGAAGACTCTTTCTTGCAAAGAAAATTTGTTATTTTTAATTTCTCCAAGTTTCTTGTGAACAAACCTTCATATGCATATAACCAATTAAGACCTAATGCAAATAAATGAATGTAATCTAGAATAACTTAAATCCTGCAAGTAACTGTTAACAAGGGGCCTTTGATGATTCACAACAAACTTTGTAACCCTAATCTGTTAAAATAACCAACCACGTAAAGCAAAAGAAAGAACAAAAAATCCCTTTCTTCTTTTATGCTCTTGAAATTAATGAAACCCTCCCAAAAATAAATTAGCAACCTCTTTTATCTTCTGGCTTAAAGAAAGATTTTAAATGAGAAAATGCGTGGTATAGGCCACTTCATTTTAAGCTCCGTGCCTTTAGCATGAGGTTCATTTTACAGTTAATTGGTTCATTTTATCTTTGTTTAAGTGTTCTGCTATTTCTACGTTAGCTTTTGGTGTTAATAAAATTTCGCAAAGTATTCTGGAATGTACCAGAATCCGAAACTCAGATTTTCAAATAAGATTAAAAATATATCAGAAATTGAAACAGAAATGTTCTTTCTGAGAATCAGCTGGAAAAACTGAAGAAGGACGTTAATCTGGTTAGCAATATCCTCCCTGCAAAACCCCAAGTTATGAGATGAAACTCTAAAACAACCTGACCTAACAGACACTGTAATAAAACACAGTCAAATCAAATCAGATGCTAGACTCTAAGGAAATAAATAATTTGCATCATTCTATCATTCACCTATCGCAACCCACATTATGGTGTAAACGAATAGATACAAAACAAAATAATGCAAAGGAAAGATATACAGAAATAATAGTAGTCTTAGCCTTCAATCTCCTTTTGGTTTCACACACAAAAGTTACTCTTGCCAAATAAACTCCTTTATTCAATAAAAATAATGCTTTCTATTTACAATTTCCAGCCCCTATATCTACATTCGCTTCTGCTTTTAAACTTTCTGCTGCGGCTCTTGGTTTCCCTCTGCGACGCTTCGTTTCATTTCCCATAACGCTTCATTTCATTTTCCCGCTTCTTTGATGCTTTGACCTTTCGCTCGAACCTGAAACGTTTGGTCTTCTCTGCTAAATGTAACTGTCGATCTGAAGCGTTACCATGACCCTCATGCCTTTCTGCCACGTGTTCAGCACTTTTTTGTATGTTCTGTAATGGCCCCATGTAAATCATGATGTTTTTATGCATGCAGCTTTGCTTCCTTGCTTTCACCGCGAAAACGCGACATGTCGCGATATCGCGACATTTTTCTACCAGCAGCCTTGCCAATGCACACCACAAAATTCAACCATTTTTCTTTCATACGCCCTTGGCTGCAACCTGTCGTGAAATCACGACATTTTTCATCTCTATACCACTTCGCCGCAACCTGTCACGAAATCGCTACCATTTTCTATTTCGGGCCATCTCGTCGCAACCTGTCATGAAATCGCTACCATTTTCTGCCCTCTGCATGGTCTTCACTTTCTGTCATGATTTCGCGACGTCTTTGTCTGGCTGGAACGTTTTCCCAAAAGTTGCACGAAATCGCTATGCCTTTGTGCCTTAGACTCTTTTCATTCACCCGCGCCGTGAAAACGCGACGCGTCGCGATTTCGTGACGCCTTTCGACTTATGCGCTTTGTCTCAGTTTTCATCATGATTTCGCTACACTGTTGGGCCTTATACCTTTGGCTCGATTTTGTCATGATTTCGTGACCATTTTATACTTTATGCCTTCTGCCCGTTTGCAAGCCACGAAAATCAAACACGTCGCGATTTCGTGACAGTTTCGCCCACCTGCTGTCGTTGACTGCGTTGACCGTGATTTTGTGACATGTCACGATTTCGCTACGCTTTTCCATTTTGCCTTTCTCTCTCCTCTCTGGGCCGCGACGGAGCAACATGTCACGATTTCGCTACACTTTTTCGTTTTCCGCAGCGACGGAGCAACATGTCGCGATTTCGCTACACCTTTTTGTTTTCGGCAGCGACGGAGCGACATGTCGCGATATCGCGACAACTTTCGGCCGCGACAGAGCGACATGTCGCGATATCGCGACAACTTTTTTCCTTAGTGAAATTTTTTGCCTTTTTCTTTGATTTTCTTAGCATCTGGGTCACTGTTTTCTTCTTTGAAAGCATGCAAAAAGGTGGGCCCCCAATTTTGGGGTGTGTTGTGGATTAGCCACAACAATACTCTTGGGTCACCCTTGGATCAACGCGATACGATTTGTTCCCTCAACTTTACATCAGTGTGTTAAATTCAAATTTAAGAATCATTTGGTTACCATTCATGGTGATCCTAGACCCTTTGATATGTGTGCTTTGGTAGAACCTGTTGGAGTTCAATTTTTCCTTGCTCTGTCATCCACACATCCTAATTATCATCATCCATATAAATGTGTGAAACACACACCCATAACATCATCTACCTTTTCTCCATCAACTCCACCTCTACATAAATTTCAACTATCCTCCAAACAAACCACATTAGGACCTCAAAAATATCCTAAAACCACAACCAATCCTTCTTGTTTTACTCCTATAACTTCCATACCTATAGATCCATCCATCGACATCTCCACAACATCTACACCTACCAGAGGCATATTTTCCACATCTTAAGATGTAGGAAATGTTCCTTATACCTCTTACGCTCTTACTGATGAGCTCTTACCCGATTTATCTAAAATTCTTATATAAAAAAAAACAAATGTTGCTATGCAAGATTCCCTTATTTTAAATAATTTTCCACCCTCTCCTTGTACCTTAGGCCTCCCACAGCCTATGGGAAGTATTTACCAGGTCGGGAGCTATGCTTTTATTTATAAGGGATATGATTGGGTAAAGATACCTAGAAACATCAAGACACATTATGATGGATATGCTCGATGTTATTTTAATAATGAGTATATTAAAGCTAAGCCTATAATGGTTAAATTGGGATATAAATGGAAAGGTTTGGGACCTTCCCAAAATGGTATGAAAGAACATTTTGAGGTAGAACCCTGGCCTACCCGATGTGGTGTGGGCCTATTTCCTAGTAAGGGTCAGCCATTCCCATTTGAGGATGATGACCATCTCATGTGTTATCAAGATTATTTGGATAAACATCATGCTTTGTGTTTAATGAATAAGCCATTTACATGTAATATGCTATCCATAGCTTACCCTCAAATGATCACTAAATTTGACGATGAGTTGGAGGGAGATATATTCCATGATGTCTTCGTTGAGGAATTATTACATAACGGATTTTATTTCAATGGCTCTATACCTAGTATAGCCCAGCTTGAGGCCACGACTCCTCAAGACGAATTATCCAAGCTAACCTTGAAAGAATTACAAGAATTGGATGTTTCACCCGCCCCACCTAATTTTGAGAGAGATCTACACATGGAAGTAGAAAATGTCATAAAAATTAACATTGGAACCAACGATAACCCTCACATAATCAACATTGGATCAGAATTGAGTCAAGACAAACAAGATAAATACATTGCATTTCTTAAAAACTATGAAGATGTCTTCACTTGGACATATGAAGATATGCCAGGATTAGACCCTTATGTAGTTATGCATCACCTAGTAGTCCATTCGGATGCTAAACCTGTTAAAAAGAAACATAGAAAAATGCATCCTAAAGTGGCCTTACTAGTCAAAGGGGAATTAGAAAAACTCCCGAAGGTTATTTTTATACAAGCCATTGATTATGCTAAATGGCTCTCGAATGTAGTTCCAGTAACTAAGAAAGAAGCTACCAAAGTTAGGATTTGCACAGACTTTAGAGATATTATTGATGCATGCCCTAAAGATGATTTTCCTCTTCCCAACATGGATCAGATCATTGATTTTACTATTGGGAGTGGAATGATATCCTTAATGGATGGATTTTTTGGTTATAATCAGATCAGGATAGCTCCTAAAGATTAGGCTAAAACAACCTTTATTACCCCTTGGGGGACCTTTTGTTGGAAAGTGATGCCATTCGGTTTGAAGAATGAAGGTGCAACATATCAACGAGCCATGACTTATATCTTTCATGATATGATGCATGATATTCTACATGATTATGTAGATGATATTATAGCTTGTTCCATCAAAGAAGATGATCATTTAGATGACTTGAGAAAAGTATTTGATCGATTAAGGGAATATCTTATCCGATTGAATCTAGACTGGTCAATAAATCTGGCCGAGATTGGCACATCCAATTATATCTTGCTTTGTGGGCTTATCGAACTAGCATTCGCACCCCCATAGGTACTTCACATTTTGTTTTGGTCTATGGCACTGAGGCTATTTTTTCCTTTGAATTAGAAGTTTCTTCTTTAGCTCTACTACTTCAAGATACTGAAGTAGGAGATGAATATCATGCTAGCAAATTTAGTCAGCTGGAACTCCTAAATGAAAAGCGCATCAATGCTTTGGAGCATCTTCGTGCCTACCAAAATAAGCTTAAGAGAGCATACCTCAAGAAAGTTCATCATCGATCCTTTGAGATCAACGACCTTGTCTTAAAAGAAAATCAAAAAAATACTAATGCAACTAAATACCTTAAAGGTAAATTTGAACCTAACTGGCTTGGATCGTATATCATCACTGCTAAATTTGGATCAGGAGCATATAGATTAGCTACTTTAGATGGTAAAGATATTAAAGAACCTATGAACATTATGCATCTTAAGCGCTATTATGCATAACATCTGGTCATTTCATCATTGTATATATTGTTATTTTGCATATTGTTTCATTTTAGTCATCCATATAAAATTTTCAAAAATAGTAATAGTATTTATTCTTTCAATTCATAAATTAAAATCAAAATATAAAAACTTCAAAATCATCAAAATCTTCAAAAAACATCTTGTATTTTTGCACCTATCAATTCTTGAAGTATTGTAGTTATATTTTCAATTATTTCGGATAAATTAGTATTTATTTGGAATCCTGCACTTTCACACTCGCACGAATAAATATCTTGATTTTATTTGGTATGATTATTAATCTCTTATATCAAAGTCCATAGTTGAATTAAATAAATTTTTAAGCATAGAGAAATGATCTTGTTATTTACTTGAACCAAGCATATCTTTTCACATTAAAATGATTTCATTGCAAATTCGATATGATGCTACATAGTAGAAATGGTTTCTTGAGCGAAAAGTTTCCCCTGCTATCCTATCATGCACATGGTCTAGAATATTTGAGAATTGAAAAAAGGACAAGCTCACCCCTGCCCAAAATAAAAATCCCTTACTCCACAACCAATCCGAGCAAGTATCCCTAGTATACAAAAAAAAAAGAGTCAAAGAAAATGAGAAAATGAAAAATATCATTTTGTACCATCACAGCAATATTTCATCATTGTCTCAGTTCCAAGCAAAAATACAAAAAAAAAAAAAAAAGCAAAAGAGAAAAGAAAAAGCATAAAACAATAAAATCGTTTTCCATACCCCTTGCAAAAGAAAAGAAGGGTGAATGATCATGAATCCCTGGAATTCTCAATTATTCGAAAACTATGAGGTAAGCCCCATAATAGGTGGTTTGTGCCCAACCCGCTTGGCCTTGGGTAATCCCTAGCGTGGTGATATGTCTGTCACATTAGCGACCTTCTTTTGTATGAGACCTATGTCTGTTTATGGATCAACTAGCTCTTGATGACCTGACTTACATAGTATTCTGGTACGATTACATGCATATAAATCATGGTCAATGAACACTTATTTGGTTAATTCAAATTACTTGTATCAAATTATCTTGCTCAAAATTGGTAAATGAACAATACAATTGCACACACATTTGTATTTGAGAGATTTTGTATCATTATGATAAATCAAGATCGATAATGAACTCACATCTGCACATGGGGTTCCTTATAAATCTACATTTTGTCTTTGAGATAATCTAAAATATTTATGCAAATATTTTGGAATAATTTCATCTTCTTATTTAAAAGAACATCTGTTTAGTATAAAAACAATTACATACATTTTTTTCAAAAATCCAAAAATTCTTTCAACAACATATTCACAAATCCAGCAATAAAGTCACGTTTATACATTTTGTTTTGTTTATCTCAAAATTAAAAATCAATCATGCAATAAAACTATTATATCAATTTCCTTTTTGGATTTCGCGATGATGGTATAAGTCTATACCTATAATTCTATGCCTAGCGCAAACCATTGTTCTAATTTTATTTTCCATTCATTATAATTCATAAAAACATATGGCTTACATCATTATGTCACACAATTGTGCTTTAAAAAGAACGCAAATTTTTCTATTTTCATTTCATTATGTCAACATTCCATTTTGCAATGATGGTATAATTCCTACGAAATTGTTCAAAATTTTATCACACTTAGGAATTTATGCCTAGAAAAAATCATATTTCTTTTATATTTCATGCATAATATTTTTATGAAAATCTAAAAAAAATCATCACCATCATCATTTTTCATCATCACAACACAAAGTCTTAAGACAGTCTCTTAAGCACCCTTTTACTTTTAGCAATATTTCTATATTGGGATTAGCTTGACAACCTAGCGAGCGACGACTCCATGAAATGGTCTATAATAGCGACAATGTCCTTTGAAATTATTGTTAGCAGTCCCTTTTATTTTGCATCACATCACACCACCAAAACAACCAATTTGTTTACATCAGATTATTCCATTTAAATTTTATGGCATGACATAAAATTATAATTTATTTCCAATGACATAATTACATGAATAATCAATCAAAAAATTCAAAATTAAAGCATCATACAACATATACACAAGTCATATCATCAAAAATACCATATATATATCAACAAATTATGTACATCATATCAAAACTAGATTGGTATGCCACAATCTATACCCTGGCATACTCAACCCTATCAAAATATATATATATATAGTCCAGTCTATGGAAGCTAGTCTCGAGAAGCCCTTGAGCTCTCAGCCTCATCTCCTCTCCCACCCTGGAGTGGAGGAGGTGGTCCCATAGAGGTCCGTGTTGTGTCTCAGGTCCTCATCGTCGATCATGAGGATGTCCTCGACAATCCCACCCTAATCGACTCTGCAATGCTGACTAGAATTTGCAACATTTGGCCCTCTAGAACCAGTTGGAAGTATGCTCCCTGATAGAACGCAGTCTGATCTATAGACCGTGCCAACTCCTACATGCTCGCACCTCTGCTCTGAGACCTAAGCCATGTAGCCTCATCCTATAGAGTCTGCACCTGAGCTCGTAGGTGGGCATTCTTAGCCTGGAGAGCCACCATCTCGCTGCTCTCCCCTACCTCGACACCCTTGCCCTTATTGAGCAATGGTGGCCTCTCCCCCTACTAAGAATGGAATCCCTCCTCCGTCCTCCTTGTCTACTATGGCGATCTCTATGGAGCCTGTGACATCCTCTAGCATCTCTCCTGTGGAGACTGTCACTGCTCTCTCCCTTTGTGACCCCACACTACCTCAATGGCTGCCTAGCGCTGCCTCCCCATCTATCGTACAACTGCATGCACTGGACCCTATGCCCTCGTCATCCTAGGAGGGTGGATTCCTGTGTACTAGGCATCATATCCATCAGTGACCCCAATGTCATCCCCATCCACTAGCTATATGGGGGCATCATCCACATATTGGCTCTAGAATCACTACATATCTGGAGCCCTGCTCAGTGTGGTATTATCTCGAACAGTCCAAGAGTACTCATAGTCCCTGAGAGATGGGATCCCCTGTTGTAGACCAAACTATCATAAAACTTGATCGTAGCGGTGGATCTTTACCTCTTCCCGCTCCATCCTTAGCCAGTAGACTCGCCTGATATGAGCCAGCTCCTATTTGTCCTCTCCCCATCCTGGATGCTCTCTCCATGACCTCCAGGTAATCTAGTTTGGGATGAGGTCATCTAGCAACCTCCAAGACATTGGTAGATCTATCCTCCACTATGACCCTCTCTAGAGCCACCAATAGAAAACCTAGGGTCTCTCCCGGTCAACCCCTATCAGTGGGAGTCTTATCGGCCTCCGCATAGCGATGTGCTCCCAACACCAAACCTATAGTAGCGATGTCAAAATGAGACATCGACCTCCCTTTTATACGAACCCGTGCAGGATCCTATACAAGTGGCACAGTACAAAGTTGCCCCATGCAAATTTGTACCCGTGGTCTCTCATGTCACAGACCACATCTGAAAGGATCCATGGTAATCTACACCCACTCTGGTGGCATAGCAGTAGGCTACCCACTATCCCTACCAAAACCTGAGTCAACCTAGATGTCCCAAGCATCTGCCTTAGAGACTCGATGTTCACTTTGCCCTTCTCTAGGGCAAAGCTCGGGTCTCTGCACAACCTCATCATAGCCTGGCCTTGATTGGCCACAGGAGTCACAAATCGTCCCTGTATGGGGATCCTCAAGATCCTCCATACATCCTCTAGTGTGGGAGCCATCTCCCCTATTGGTAATCAGAAGCAGGATTGCCTCGGATACCATCTCCCTGCTAGGGCTGTTAGTAGCCCCATGTCTGTCGGTATTTATGGCATCTCTGCCACATGCTGTAGTCTGACCTATGCCAGTCAGTCTCGCTCTGCCTGTTCGAGTGTGGCTACATCATCCCTTAGTCCCCCGTATTTCCACTTCTGACTCTTTAGTAATACCCTCTGCAAAATAAACAATAAAATTCATTAATAAACCAATTATTAAAGTCAATTAAATGCAATTCAAACAAGCTTAATTTCATAAAAATGATGATATCGTCCAACATTGGATGATATCGTCCTAAATTAAATCAAATCATCCTTGGTAGGATGAAATCGTCTCCAAGTTTGCAACTTGGGAATCATCCCTTGTTGGACGGGATCACCCCTATTCCACCGATTTTGCCCCTAGATGAAATCGGCGATCTAGGGACGATTTCAATGAAATTGGGATGATTTCGTCCCGACGTCATCGACGGCCTAAAAATGGCCGTGATGCCCCAAAATAGTCAAAATTTAAATTGCAACTTACACAAATCAAATTAAAACATAATTCACTAGGTTTAGATTCTTACCCATAGCCCGCGTCGGACCTCTGTCGATCTGTGCGTGGTTTTGACCATTTTGTCTACAAAGCTCTAAAAATAGTAAAAAGAACAGTAAAAATGAATTAGGGTTTTACCCTATTTTTCTTAATTTTATTTAAAAACAACAACATTTTTAATTTTTCTTTTCCGCGCTTTTACCTCAAACGTTCGATTTGGGTAAAAACACGGAGGGGGCACCATAGTCAATAGTCGTACGATTCGACCTAGAATTGTCGTCTAAAAAATTGAGTAAATTTTTGCTTTCTCATAAAATGAGAAGAACTCGTATTTAATGTATTTTCTTTGGAAAATTCGCTAAAGAGGGGGCAAAATGTAGCATCCTAAAATTGGCATAGTTAAACCCTTAGTAAAAAGATAAAAATTTGAATTTTAACCCCGTTAACCGCCCGTTACCTGCTCCCCTCATTTTTTGTGCCATTTTTAGGATTTGTTTTGACCGTTGGATGATATCATCGACGATAAGATGAAATCATCCTAGATCTGATGAATTCATTTGGAATAGAACGTCCAGATGATTTCATTCCAAAACTAAATTTTCATAATTATCTTCTATTGAATAGCTTCTCTAACTTGGGCAGAAAGTGTGTCTGTGCAGTTAGAGTCTCCCCCGTTGGAGATATCCCAAATTAGGGTGATCTCCAACCTCCTAACCTCTCCCTAATCCTATATAAACTAGGACTTTCTCAGTTTATCCCCTTGGTTGATTGATACCTGAATCCCCTGGCTGATTTTCCCTACAACTTTAGTTTCTTGTGCATTAGAACACCTTTGCACCATCACTTTCATTGTGTATTTCAAGTTTTCTTGCAAGAATTTTACTATTTTTCAGCTTGAGCAAGCTTGAATTGTCACAAGTGATTCCAGATGATTTCGGATGATCCTGTCGTAGATCGATGATGATCTCGTACGATTGGATGTGATCTCAATTGTAGTCTAGATTGGGGGTAATCAGAGCCTAGAGTTTGCATTTCTTTATCTTCTCTCTTCATTTATTTATGCATTAACTTAGTTTATTTTATTTTTGCATTATGGATTTCACCTCATTTAGCATAGATGCATGATAAAGTTAAAATAAATTATTAAATTAATGCATTTCCTTTAATTGTTATCTGGATTTATCATTTAGGCAAGTTTATTGTTATTTCTATCATTTCCCCTTATTTTTGTAGTTGTATTTTTGGTCTTTGGTATCTATTTCTATGATTGCAGGTTTTTGACAAATTTGTCTAACGAATTTGTCAGGTCGATGATGATCTCGTTTGATCTCATACGATCGACTGTGATCTGAGATGATTCTGTGCAATTGCAGACGATCATGTAAGATTTGAGACGATTTGGACTTCTAAAAACCTCAGAATATTCATCAAATATTCAAAATTAGGTACATTCTATCTTATTTAGCACACTTTCTATGTTTAGCACTTATTCATGCTTTCTATATTCATATAAATCAGCATCGGCATATAGAATAGCTTAGATTCATCTTGTCCAAACCTAGGAATTGAATGATTGAATATAAAAATGAACACATCAAACCCATTCTCAACCTAGGCGTGGAAACTGCCACTCAAATTTTCCTAGTGAACCCACCATCCGTCAAAAATTCACCCTTATACCCCCTCCCCGAGAGGCATGACCTTCAAAGGGCCTCTCAGTCCGAGGTATTGTCCCATCCTTCTCGCATCCCCCTTTCGAGCGTAGATCCTATAGCCTGAAGGTAAGGATGTGAAAAATTTGGAGCGATACAACTTCTTTGGGGTTACAACCAATAGAGGAGGAGAGGGTGGCCCCTCATCCTCAACACTCCACTCCAAACCTTGATTAGATTCATCTAGAAGAGGCTCCTGATGAGAAGAATTATCTTGATCTTGTTAAGATATTTTGGTTATTGATTCCTCTCTCATGTTTATATTTTTACATTTCTCAGTTATATAAGATGAGGAATCTGATAAATTAAATTGAGCTTGCTCTTCTAGTGAGCAATATTCAAATGGGTGAGGATCGTCCAAAATGGTTATATATTTATTTTTAAATTTAAACTTCAAACATTGATGAAAAGTAGAAGGGATGACCTTCATTGCATGAACCCAAGGACGTACAATAAGAAGATTAAAAGATGCAGGGTAAGACACCACATAGAATAATATATCTAAAATCTTGGGTCCAACCTTAAGTGGGAGGAAAATAATGCCACAAGATTCTTGGGACTCATTGTTGAAAGTTTTAATGATGTCATCAGATTTAGTTAGATCTTCCTCTATTAATATAAGCTTTTGAAAAAATTGATATGTACATAAATTAAGGGAAGAGCCATTATCAATCAAGACTCTCTTGATAAAATTTTCACCAATAAATGTAGTAATGTAGAGAGAAGTATCCCTACGTAATTCTTAGGAAGAAATATCATCATCCAAGAATGTGAGATGATGTATCCCAAGAGAACTTACAACATTGGACATAGCAGTAGGGGAAATATTTGTAGGGATAGGTTGTTGTATTAGAAAATTCAACAAGGCTTCCCCATGAGTAGGAGAAGTTTTCAATAGTTCTAAGAGATATTTTTGTTGAAGAACTCATTTTCTACTAAGACTGTTGGACCTGTCGATTTTGCACTTGCTACTCTAAAGTAGCTGCTATCATACCAACCATGTTACCATAAGGAGGTGGTACATTTTTATAAGATACTTTATTAGCTACTTTATGTCCATTATATTTATTAGTCATAGGCACTTGCTGAGGAGATTGGTTCTTTGGGTGAGAATCTTCTATAACTAGGTGCTATGCATCAATTAGGTCTTACACCACATGTTTCAACTTCTTACAAGAATTTTTCTAGTGTCATACCTTGTGATATGCACAATGTTGACCAACCTTGTAACAATTTGTTGTAGTATCAGGTTACCTTATGGAAGGAAACTCAATCATATTAGATTCTAAAAGCTACTTTAAAACCACTTCCATAGGCATGTTAAGTCTTTTAAAATTCCTTTATTGAGGTTTTTGAAGTATCATCTTTTGTAGGTTTTTAACAATACTATTAATAGGTCTACTATCCATTACACCCTCTCCCACTGCATGTTTATTATTATACTAATTCTTAGGAATTTTATCTTCTTTCACTTTAATCTATCCTCTTATGATAATAGATTGTTCCACTTTCCTTACTAACTCAATTGCTTTATCAAAATATGTGATATTTGTAGTTTCTAATGCATAAGATAATTGTTCTTACAAATTTCCAATAAATATCTCAAGCATATCTCAAGGAGGTAAAGTATATCTCAAGCGACCAACTAGACTTCTCCAATGCCAAGAATTCTAAAAAACTTTCCTCTTTACCTTGCTTCAAATTGTAAACATCTTTCATGGATACATTCTTTTCAACATAAGCACCAAACTATTGAACAAATAATTTAGCTATTTCTTCAAAATTCCTTAGAGAATGGCTAGGTAATTGATAATACAATTCTAATGCCATGCCAACAAGACTCTTAGGAAACATGTTTAGTAGAAACATATCATCATATATGATATCATGGCAAGTTGTTTTGAACCTCCTTAGATGCTCAATCGGAAGTTCTTACATTTATTTTTAACTAGCATCTTGTGTTATTATCTTTAATCTTCATATCAAGTAAATACATCTTTGGTTTTTCATTTAGTAGATTTTTGTACTTCCAAGTTCAATGCCTTCATCATTGAAATTATTATTTTAGCTTAGCTTGCATTCAATTTTACCTTTCTACTATTAGAAGCAAAGGCTCAACTAGACTATAAGTTGGTGGTACTATTTTTTCTTTGGTTAACACTGAGTGAAAGTGTCAATATTTAGAAAAAATATTAGCAACATTATCATGATGCCATGGCATTTTTTCCACTAAGAATTTATTTCATTCACTTTACATTTCAATTAGTTCATCTATCTAAAAAAGGTAATGATTTATATTCAAGGGAGTTGAACATCCTCTTATAGCTTAGACATACCCCTATATCATTGATCATGTCAATTTGTTTATTTTATATGTTATGTGAAAGCACCATCGATAGATAAAATCATCAACAATGCTTTAGTAGACTAGTAGTGCTTTTGACTTTGTAGTAGAAATAGGTTTTTTTCTGAAGAACACAATCTTATACTAAGAGGGGGTGAATAGTATAAGATCAGTTTTTACTTTTCTTTCCCAACAATATTATGCAATATATCAATGGCAATAATAATTCAATATAACACAAATATTTATTAAAAATAATCCTTTAGTCTAGCACAAATCTACTCAATCTCTATCTCAAATCTGCACTAAACATAGTCCTTCGATCTAGCACAAATCTTCTCAATATCTATCTCAAATTTGCACTAAACATAGTCCTTCGATCTAGCACAAATCTGCTCAATCTCTATCTCAAATCTACACTAAACATAGTCCTTCGATCTAGCACAAATTTGCTCAATATCTATCTCAAATCTGCACTAAACACAATCCTTCGGTCTAGCACAAATCTGCTCAATATTTGTCTCCTCGGTCTAGCACAAATTTACTCAATACTCTGGTCTAGCACAAATATTCTCTCAAATCTAGCACCAAACTCTATCCTCAAATCTATCCTCAAGCCTTAACACAAAGCTTGATCCAATCACAAATCAACTCTGCTAGATCTACCCCAAGCCTTAACACAAAGCTTGAACAAATCAATCAATCAATTCTGCTCTCAAGTCTTCTCAAAGACTTGCCTCAAATCTATCCACAAGTCTTCACCAAGACTTACCTCAAATCCTCTGCTTGTAAGCTTCCACAAAATCTCACACAAATTTGTCCTTAAGTCCCCTCTTAGGACTTATTCAAATCAATTGCAAAACTTGCATACAAAACTCAACTCAATCTCTCACAGAAAACCTCTTCAATCCCACAAACAAGTTTCACTCAAAATATTGTTTAACTTACAGAAACATATAGAGAATGGTTAGAGACTCAATATGTTTCACACTCACAAAATCACTCAATCACTTTCAAATTCTCCTTCAAATCAATTTAGAATAAAGAACAATTTTTTTCACAAAAATTGAACTATCACTCCAATGCTTTCAGTCACTAATGCTCAATCAACTTCATTCAACCATTCACTCAATGAAACACAACTTGCTTACAAACCCTAACCAAGTGTTTCACCAAACTTCCAACAACTCACACTATGGAACTCAAACCTTGACTCAAGATGATTCCAAACTCACATAACAATGATACTTATGTTCTTTCACAAACCCTAGTTCAAGATAGTTCTCAATTTCACACTCAATTTCTCTCACAAACATTCACCAATCATGTATATAATAACTCACTCAACAATGCTTATCAAACAAACCTTTTCACTCCAACTTTGCATTTCACAACTTCAACCAACCAAACAATATTTCACTCACAAGGAAGATGTGCCCATACCTTTTGTTTGATGGAGATATGTCTTCAAAAACCTGTCTCAATCACAATCAAATTCTCTTTGCTATTCTTAAGGTTAGATAGCAATAATTTATTTCAAAATCTCCACTCAAATATTTCCTTCAATAATTATCTCACCATACAAAAATATTAGCTCTCAAGTACACCTTATTATCTCCAAACTTCACAAAATAATATTCAAATCATGACCAATCAAAACTTCTTTAAAACACTTTATAAATCCAATTTTCACACTTATAAAATTAATTCCTTTGGTTAATCCTTTTAACTCCAATATTCAAACAATAAAATCCAACACAATTAATTTCCTTTCAAACACCTTATATCTCCAATCTCTATTTTAATGCTAAGTAAAAAATTAAAATATTTAAACTCCCTTATGACTCCCTATCTCTAACCTTAGCAAGAATTAATCAAAGCACAATCAATAATTCATGTGGCCCCTTATCACAAATCACACCTTGGAAAAATAAAGTAACCTCTTACCTTAGACGGTGGCCTACGATAAAAATAATGCCCTCATGACTGCGCTCACCTCGAACCCACGACCAACCATCATTGTGGTGCCTAAGCCTTACAACTTGGCTATCGTTGGGCCACATGCCCATGACAAGACCAAAGGTGCACGATGCACCTTTTACCTTGCTCTTTGATGCCTTACAAAATGAACAAAAATACTTTACCACCACAAAAAATTAAGGGGATGTGAATCAAAAACTTGACTTGTTTTCCACAAGCACCTTAATCAACCGATGCTCACCACTTGCGCTACCAAGTGCTTGGTGATAATTTTAATGCTCCACTTTGTCTTATACAAGATCTACCCTTATTTTTTAACACATGCAAATATTTCTCTCTTCTCTTCGGTGCATGATTTTCTTTTTCACTTTAGGGCTTCAAAATGCATGGATAATCAAAAATAAAACTTTAGCCCCCTTTTTATATCCTTTAGCTTATGCACTTCGATGTCATCAGATATTTCAAATTTAGAAATTTGATTAAATAAAATATTTTATAACTTTTATCTTTGGCGCCCAAACTCTATTTAAATTTAAATTTTAACCTTTAGGTTAAAATATTTAAATTTAAATAAATTAAATTAAATATTTTGAAACTTGCTCAATGGGTCTTTCGAGGAGTAAATTATTTTTAATTGCTCCTTGGACCTATCCTCTTCACCTCAACCTATAATTTGGAGTATTATAATATTAAATATTATAATATCATATTTGCCTTTCAAACCTACTTTGCCCTTTTGGAAAAACCTCCTGGTGACCTTAATGAAGACGAAACTGAAACAACAACTCGTGACAACTCTTGACATCAATGACAACAAAACTTGCTCATATTTCCAACAATATCCCCCTTTGTCATTGATGGCAACCCATTTTCCTTTTACCATTTCTTTTACCTTTTTTCAGATCTACTTCCCCTGAGAAACTGCTCCCCCTGACTGAATGCTCTCCCCCTAACTCAAATATCTCCCCCCTTTGACATCAATGGCAAAGGGCCACCTTTGGGGCTTGGGGCTAAGAATGAGACTCTTAGCTTAGCCCCTCCCCCACCTCCTCTCTTGAGGTGGTTAATTTTGGGGTGGGAGTATCTCTACTCCCAGCATACACTGATATTTACCTTTGTCCACCTTCTTCCTCAATTGATCCTTCTGATTCCTTTGACTATTCCTGTTCCTACTTGTCTCTGGAAGTTCTTCTCTACACCACTTGGCTATATGCCCAATATTATTGCACTTATAACACTTAATATTGTGGTTCCTTGAAGGTGTAAATATCTTATAGTTCCTCCTAGTGAAGCCATATCCATTCCTATTATGAACCCTGCAATTAAATGCCTTATGACCAAACTGATTACAAGAGTAGCAATACCCTTGAAAGAGATGTCTATTTCTAAAATTTCTATTGGTGAAACCATATCCCTGTCTTTCATGTGTCCTGCACTATGTAGCCTTGTGCCCAAACCTATGACATGAGAAGCAACATCCATTGAAGAAACCTTGCCTTGACCCCATTGGTCTCTTAGTCTCTTCTACCCTGTGTTGTTTCCTGTTCCATTTGTTCCTCATTTGTGCATTGTTCCTTTCCTTGTTGAACTTCCTATTGTCCAACTTATCCTCAGAAGTCTCACTTTCTCTTTCACTCTCTTCTTCTAAAGCTTCTTCTTCTTTGGAGCTTGAGATTGACTCCTCTCCTTGTCCTCTATATTCTTCTTCAAAACCAAGTCCTGTCTTGTTTGATGAAGATATTTGTACCTTGATAATCTTATCCAATTTCTTTGAGCTTCTTCCAAACCTATGTAGCTTGTCTTTAGACTCTTTTACTTCCTTCCTTAGTGAAGCTACCTCATGTTCTAATCTCTCACATTCTAGAACCTTTGCCTCTAACCTCTCTTTAAATATCCTTGTCTTAGCTATTGAGTTGGTTAGATCCTCTATAAGATTTCCTTTCTCTTCATCACATTCTTGAAATTGAAGCTTGAGTTTTGAGTTCTACTTTCTTACCTTTCTTAATGCATCAAGGGCAGAAATAAGCTCACCCTCAAGATCAACTTCTCCTACCTCTTCATTTTTTTATTCTTATTTTATTCTTTTGTCTTCATCTTCATTATTTTTTTATTCCTTTCCACTAGAAGCACTTCCTTCTTCTTCTATTGCCATAAGAAGACTTTCTTCTTCTGGACCTTCACTAGCATCTTCATACTCATATTCACTAAAAATGAATCCATTCCTTGTACAACTATCTTCAAGATGACCAAAGTTACCACATCTAAAACACTTGAGGATTATTGGTGTTCTTTTTCTAACAACATTCTTTTCTTCTGCCAGAAATAGAATTTCTTCTTCTTCATTTTTTGAGGACCTTCCATCACTATCACTAGAACTCTTATCTACCTTATCTGCATAAAAGCTCTTCTTATGCCTTTGGAAAAACTTCTTTCCTTGCTTGCTTTGTCCATCCCTACTTCTATTTTGATACCTGTATTTTCTTGCTTCCCTGTTCTTATGATCCTGTTTCTCATCTTCACTACTATTTCTAGCTTCTGGACAATCAGTTGCATAGTGACCATATTTTCCACATTTAAAACACTTAACTATTTTTGTACCTTTATACTTTCTTGAGTCCTTGTTCCTTCTGCCATAATTTGCTTCTTCATCACTGGATAACTCATTGCTTGAATCTAACTTCTTACCCTTTGTCTTCTTTGTAACTTTGAAGGCTACTTCTTTTTGGGGAATAGGTTCCTCTTTTATTCTCATCTCAAAAGCTATGAGAATTCCATGTAATTCATCCCTTGTCAAAATTTCAATATCTTTTGACTCTTCTATAGCTGAAATATTTTCACTATACCTTTTTGGGAGTGACCTTAAAATATTATCACAAACATTTGTTTCTTCAACTTTAAGCCCAAGTCCTTGCATGGAGTTAACAACCTCATCCACATGAAGTAGGTATGCAACAATATTTTCCTCATCCTTCATCTTTAGGTCTTCAAATGTTCTCTTGTAATTTTGCAACTTTACCCTTTTGACCTTTTTGTCTCCCTCATATATGCCTTTCAACTTATCCCAAATTTCCTTTGTTGATGTGCAATGCATAACCTTTATAAACTCTGTTTCACGCAAACCCTTTAAAATTCCATTCATTGCCTTTGAATTATTCAGTTGTAGGAGCTTACCATATTTATCTGTAGGTGGAGTAGCTAGCGGTATGTATCCATCCTCAACTACTTGCCATATTTCATTCCCTAGTGCCATTAGGTGAATCTTCATTCTCATACTCCAAAGTGCATAATTGTTCCCATCGAACAATGGTGTCGAATTCCCTGAAGATCCATTCTGAGAATCCATCTGTGTTCTTGTGAGCTTTTCCTTCAAGTTGTTAAACTCTTTCGAAGGAACCTCACTCTGATACCAATTGAAGAACACAAGCTTATACTGAGAGGGGGTGAACAATATAAGACCACTTTTTACTTTTCTTTCCCAATAATATTATGCAATATATCAATGGCAATATCAATAGTAGTAATCAAAGCAATGCACAAATCACCACACACAATAGAGACACCAATTTAATGTGGTTCACCCAATGTGGGCTATGTCCATGGAGAAAATATTTCACTAAAATTTCCTCAACAATTCTCTTGGGAATCCTTCCCTATTACAATGTTTATGGACCTCTATCCAAAGGAGATACCTAATACCCTAATCAAGTTTGTGGATCTCTATCCATAGGAGAACTCCTTCTCCTCTGCTCTAGTTGGTGATCCTCTAGAAGACTACTGCCTCCACTGCACTAGCTTGTGGATCTCTCTCCATAGAAGACTCTGTCCTCACTCAGAAGACCTTTGTCCTCACTACCCTAGCTAATGGATCTCTATCCACTAGAGACTACTATCCTCTGCTCTGTCACCTCCAAAGCTTACTCTTAGCTCTGCTCAACCTCTATCTCAAATCTGTACTAAACATAATCCTTCGGTCTAGCACAAATCTGCTCAATCTCTATCTCAAATCTGCACTAAACATAGTCCTTCGGTCTAGCACAAATATGCTCAATATCTATCTCAAATATGCACTAAACACAATCCTTCAGTCTAGCACAAATTTGCTCAATATCTATCTCAAATCTACACTAAACATAGTCCTTCGGTCTAGCACAAATATGCTCAATCTCTATCTCAAATCTGCACTAAACATAGTCCTTCGATCTAGCACAAATTTTCTCAATATCTATCTCATTCTAGCACAAATCTACTCTCAAATATACACCAAACTCTGTCCTCAAATCTATCCTCAAGCCTTAACACAAAGCTTGATCCAATCACAAATCAACTCTGCTAGATCTACCCCAAGCCTTAACACAAATCTTGAACAAATCAATCAATCAATTATGCTCTCAATTCTTCTCAAAGACTTACCTCAAATCTATCCACAAGTCTTCACCAAGACTTACCTCAAATCTGCTCAACAAGTTCTCTCTAGAACTTGTCCAATCTGCTCAACAAGTCTTCACCAAGACTTACCTCAAATCTACTTGTAAGCTTCCACAAAAGCTCACACAAATCTATCCTTAAGTCCCCTCTAGGACTTACTCAAATCTCCTCTCTAGCTTTCACAAAAGCTTATTCAAATCAATTGCAAAACTTGCATACAAAACTCAACTCAATCTCTCACAGAAAACCTCTTCAATCCCACAAACAAGTTTCACTCAGAATATTTTTTAACTTATAGAAACATATAGAGAATGGTTAGAGACTCAATATGTTTCACACTCACAAAATACTCAATCACTTTCAAATTCTCCTTCAAATCAATTTAGAATAAAGAACAATTTGTTTCACAAAAATTGAACTATCACTCCAATGCTTTCAATCACTAATGCTCAATCAACTTCATTCAACCATTCACTCAATGAAACACAACTTGCTTACAAACCCTAACCAAGTGTTTCACCAAACTTCCAACAACTCACACTATGGAACTCAAACCTTGACTCAAGATGATTCCAAACTCACATAACAATGATACTCATGTTCTTTCACAAACCCTAGTTCAAGATAGTTCTCAATTTCACACTCAATTGCTCTCACAAACATTCACCAATAATGTATATAATAACTCACTCAACAATGCTTATCAAACAAACCTTTTCACTCCAACTTTGCATTTCACAACTTCAACCAACCAAACAATATTTCACTCACAAGGAAGATGTGCCCATACCTTTTGTTTGATGGAGATATGTCTTCAAAAACCTATCTCAATCACAATCAAATTCTCTTTGCTATTCTTAAGGTTAGATAGCAACAATTTATTTCAAAATCTCCACTCAAATATTTCCTTCAATAATTATCTCACCATACAAAAATATTAGCTCTCAAGTACACCTTATTATCTCCAAACTTCACAAAATAATATTCAAATCATGACCAATCAAAACTTCTTTAAAACACTTTATAAATCCAATTTTCACACTTATAAAATTAATTCCTTTGGTTAATCCTTTTAACTCTAATATTCAAATAATAAAATCCAACACAATTAATTTCCTTTCAAACACCTTATATCTCCAATCTCTATTTTAATGCTAAGTAAAAAATTAAAATATTTAAACTCCCTTATGACTCCCTATCTCTAACCTTAGCAAGAATTAATCAAAGCACAATCAATAATTCACGTGGCCCCTTATCACAAATCACACCTTGGCAAAATAAAGTAACCTCTTACCTTAGATGGTGGCCTATGATAAAAATAATGCCCTCACGACTATGCTCACCTCGAACCCACGACCAACTATCATCGTGATGCCTAAGCCTTATGGCTTGGCTGTCGTTGGGCCACATGCCCATGACAAGACCAAAGGTGCACAATGCACCTTTTACCTTGCTCTCTGGCACCTTCCGAAATGAACGAAAAAACTTTGCCACCACCAAAAATGAAGGGGACATGAATCGAACACTTGACCTGTCTGCCACAAGCACCTTAACCAATCATCACTCGCCACTTGCACTACCAAGCGCTTGGTGATAATTTTAATGCTCCACTTTGTCTTATACAAGATCTGCCCTTCTTATTTTTAACACATGCAAATATTTCTCTCTTCTCTTCGGTGCATGATTTTATTTTTCACTTTAGGGCTTCGAAATGCATGGATAATCGAAAATAAAACTTTAGCCCCATTTTTATATCCTTTAGCTTATGCACTTCGACGTCGGTGGATATTTCAAATTTAGAAATTCAATTAAATAAAATATTTTATAACTTTTATCTTTGGTGCCCAAACTCTATTTAAATTTAAATTTTAACCTTTAGGTTAAAATATTTAAATTTAAATAAATTAAATTAAATATTTTGAAACTTGCTCAATGGGTCTTTCGAGGAGTAAATTATTTTTAATTGCTCCTTGGACCTGTCCTCTTCACCTCAACTTGTAATTTGGAGTATTATAATATTAAATATTATAATATCATATTTTCCTTTCAAACCTGCTTTGCCCTTTTGGAAAAACCTCCTGGTGACCTTAATGAGGATGAAACTGAAACAATAACTCGTGACAACTCTTGACATCAATGACAACAAAACTTGCTCATATTTCCAACATTTTCCCCAATATCTGTTATTTAAACATTTAGGACTAAGTTTTTGCCCACTATTTAACTAGATTAATTTTCATTTTCTATTTAATTAACAAAAAATTAAAAGGGAGAAATGAACTAGTTTAGTCTTAATCACATAGGGGATCAACTAAATAGTTAAGCATAAGCATTTAATACAAATTGCACATAGCTGCATCTAGGGCTTGTTTGTTGCATTCTTCTTTCACCCTTTCCTCTTAAAGAGAAATCATCATTTGCTTCCTCATTGAAAAGCAAAAACCATATTAGTTTTAGGCCTTGTTTGTTGCATTTGTATGCTACATTAGGGCTAAATTAATGTTAAGCTTAGTTAAATAAGTATCTTAGGATAAATGTCAGTGTTCTTCAATTAATCCATCAAATACTAGAATTTAAGCTCTCAAACTTCCACTAATTTGGAAGTGATGTAGAGGTAAGAGAATTACGATGAATCCCCTAAGAGGCTCTTCACAGTCTTCTCTTTTCCTTTGGTCACAAAAGTAGTCTATGATTGATTAATTAATTTATATTGATAACAAATTAGGGGTAAGAATTAATATATTATATAGCAAACAACATTAAAAATCAACCTTAAAAAGATACAATTATTATTATTATAGATTAAACTATAATATATCTTAATAAAACGTTCAAAATATTCTAGATGTTAAAGTGAGACTTAATATAACAAAAATTAAATAGATACATATGATAAAAGTGCAAAGTATAATAATAAACAAAGTGTACTAAAAAAAATATAGAATATTAATATATAATAGATTGTTTTTATTAACAAAATATTTATATAAAAGGATGGAGGATCTGAGTATGTAATCTAAAATGATAATTTGTTATGATTTGCTTTTATATATATATATATATATATATATATATATATATATATATATATATATATATATATATATATATATATATTCCTCAAAAAAATATCAATACCATTCATTTTAGAGTTAAAAAAATTTAAAATGAGATGGGTATTCTATACCCTCATATAGGCCTTACTAAACAATCCCATTAAGAGCTATTCTAAAATTTTCAAAAAATGACTCAAATTTCTCTTAAAAGTCTATGAAATGTGATACAATAAAAACTATGAACAACCTAGTGCAAGCCTTTAGTCATCTTATAGAGTGCCATTTTGGTACTTTAGCCCTATAGCCATTAGTCATATTACGAATATGATCTTAATTATTAAAATATATAAAAAGGAAACAAGTATCAAAAGGGAGTAGAATGTGGTGGATCACAATCCCACACACTACTCCTTTTAACCAAGTACCAACAGGAATATCCAAGGTAAATTTTGATAGACCATCCACTTCCTCATTTATTTTTCTATAGATATTTTTATAAGATATCTGTACAAATGATGATTCTAGCACTTTCACCTGCTCATAATAAGGCCCAACTATCAAATTTTGCATCATCACTAATCTTGAAGCCCAATCCACCACCAATTTTGAGTCATAAAAAAACTTGGAGTTTTGTTATTCCATACTCCACTGCTATTCTTATCAAAAATATCAAAGCCTTCCGCTATGGCACATTATTGGTGTCTTCACCAAGATCCACTTTGAAAATGAATTTATGATTTTCATCTTGATATTACATTCCTCCTACCCCACATCTACCTAGACCATCTTGACAAGCTCCATCAAAAAAACCTAAGACTTTGTTATATCTACAATTAAACTGCCTACTTGCCTTATAGCCTTTCATTTTTGGGTTCATTTTATGATTTTATAAGTATATTTGATTTGAGTTTGAACTTGTATAGTTGGAATTTATTTGCTCTCAAATAACATAAAATTTCTTTCCAACCACAAAATCCATGCCACTATTAATGGAATGTATATGTATTCCTTTAACTCTTTCTCTTTGAACCATTGTTTTATATTCTCCAATAGATTCCTTACTGGCCATTGTCCCTTCCCTTAGTCATGGGTAGAATAGACCTCCACTCTTCTCTCAAGAAATCATAATAAATTAGTAGGTGATCTACTATTTCTTCTTCTCTTTTACATAAGCTATATTGATTTGGACCCTGCCAAGACCTCTTTTGCATAACATTCCATGTCAATGCCTTCTTAGTTAATGCTAACAAAGAAATATTTTGGTTTTTAAGGGTGCTTTCAAGCTAAACCACTAAAATACCTCCTCATTATTATCTTCAAATATTTCCTTGTATCCTTCCTTAGTTGTAAACTAGCCAAAGAAAGTGGAATCATTTCTTTCTTATTTTTCCACTATTTTAACAGGAATATAAGCCATGGAGTGCCAATATCCTAGAATGGCCTCCAAAACTAATTCCATCAATGCTAAATAGTCTTCCAATGATAAAAATCTATTGCATCATGAAGTTATCATTTTCCACTTTATTGTATAACCAAATCCAATCTTGGTATCCACAATCATTTGACTTTAGCCTAAACCTCAAATACTTTAGCCCTTTGCCAAACTCAATCAGATTGAAGTAAAAAATCCTTTACTGCTTCTTGTCTAGTCTATAGTCTATTAAAAGCTATATCAATCTTTTGGATGTTTATTCCATTCTTGTAGCAACACAATATAGATATCAAAACTCTTTATATTTCAATGCTTCTCTTAAAGTGCCATTTCCAAATAGAAGTATATCATCTATGAATAGTAAGTGAGTCCCTACCAGAGAGTTTTCCATTTTAATACCTTTGATCATGCCAAGTATTTTTTGTTTCTTAATTATTCTACTTAGCCCTTCAACCACAAGCAATAATAATAGGGGTGATAGGGGGCATCCCTATCTTAGCCCCTTGGAAGGATTGAAGAAGCTAGAAGCTAAACCATTAATTAAAATAATAAATAAAGTGCAACTAATACATTCCATTACCCAATTTACAAAGGGCATACTACAACCAATATGAATTAATATGAGTCTAATGTACAACTAGCTTACCCTATCAAAATATTTTTCCAAATTAAGCTTAATTATATTTTTTATGGTATTGATAAAAAAGGGGTTGAAGGGCCCAAACCCTTTACATAGAGCTCGAAATATGTACAAGAAAAAACAATAGAAGATCATACAAATGCAAGATAGCCCTATCTTAGTAAAACAAACAAATATGGGCTAAAATTATTGATGGAGAAGCTGAAATAATATTCTTCCTGCTATTGTTCTATTTAACATGGTTGATGCAATGCTCAATGCTTTATATAATTGATAAAGAAATTGCTGACAATAATGTAATTTAGTGTGCTCAAATCCTTCATCACATAATTCCAATAAGTATTATGCATTGCTCTGCCCTCTTTATCTACTGGCTTCATTATAAATTCTTAAGATCTCTTCCAACTCCATGGGGGCATATGACTAGACCTTGAAATTCTCAGATTTAACTGCCATATTCACCATTTTATTAGTAGCTTTTTTTCCTTCTCTATAAATATGTTTAACTTGACTATCTTCTAGGTTTCCCAAGATAGTCCTCGTATCTGTAATTATTTGGAAAATATAGAATTATTTAACTCCCCTTTTTGAAGGGAAGTTATAATATTCTTGGAATCCCCCTTAAGAACAATTATCCTAAAACCTAAATTCACTGCAATTCGGAGTCTTGTAAGCATTTCCCTTGCTTCAACTTGGTGATTTGTGGTAATTCCTAGATCCTCAACATATGCAACCACTACCTGATCTCTGTCATTCCTAATGAGGCCCCCACCACCAACATGACTCGGGTCACCTTTTGTAGCTCCATCGAAGTTAATTTTTACCCAATATTTGTGGGGATGTTCCCATATAATATCTAGTCTCACCTTATTGAATTTTTCTATATTTAAGATATCTTTTTCTCTAGAGAGGATCATTGCAAGATTTTCTTGGCCAACAATATTTTTAATACAATCCTCTAATAGGGCTATTTTTATCCTGGCATAAACCCCAATTATTCCTCTGGTTTTGTTTTTGAACACTCGTCTGTTTCTTTCCAACCAAATCCCTCAGCAAATATGTGGAATGCATTTTTTCCAAAAAATACTACTTCCTAAGTGCCACTATTCTAAAATCTTGCTTATAGAATCTGGAATGACCCAAGCAACATTAACTTCTCTCAATAACATATTTAGGATATCACAAAAAAAATCACAAGTTCCAAACAGGTGGTCCACACACTCATCCTCTTTGTTGCATAATACACAAACAGTTGGAACCACAATCTCTCTTTTGAACACATTATCTTTTGTAAGTATTTTATTGAGAATTACAGTCCAAAAAACATAGCAACCTTAGGGATGATGTTTAGCTTCCAAATTCTTTTAAGCTCGAGTTTCTCTAAGGTTACTTTACCCAAGACTCTATATCCATCCTTCACCAAGTATTGGCCTTGTTGGTTTCTTCCTCAAATTATCTGATCCTCCTCTAAACTCTACCTAAATAATAACTCCTTAGGAGGTTTTGTAGATATTTACCCCTCGGGCCTTGCATATCTTCTTGCACAATTTTCCACTCCTGAAAATCACCCACCCTATGAATGTAACAATTAATTATCCTACCATAGGTTCTGGTTAAATGTTATTTAATATATTTGAACTTTATGTAGTTTGCTAAAGGCTCCTCTTGAATCCAAGGATCTTTCCAAAAGTCAATTTTGTCTCCCCTGCCTACTCTCCATTTTAGACCTTGCCATAGAACTTTCCTATTATTGATTATATTTTTGTTGGACATTTTGAGTCCCTAAGTCAAAGTTGTCATTAATGCCACCAGATGAAGTCATCATTAATACCAAAGATTTCAGCAGGAAATAAATAGGACAAAGATGATTATTTGATATTTAGGGAGAATGCCAAAGTTCAAGTAAAATAGTGCAAAAGACAGAAGTTAAAAAGGAGTTATAATATTTATTTTATTAATTATTTAAATTCGGGATGAATTTAAATTTTATAAATAAATATTAAAAGGTACTTTATCAAAGGTGAAATATTATAATGGTTATTATAATATTAGAAGTACCATGGTGAAAACCCAAAATAAAATATTTGTAATCTTCATTACAATATTTTATATTGCAGAAGTGGGTTTATAAAGTCTAAAGATATTTTAATACACCCAAAGGTTGGGTTTAAAGGTTTAAGACCAAAGAATATTTTAATAAATCCAAAGGTTGAATTTAAAGATTTAAACAAGGCATTCAAAGTTTTATTTCCGTCGACATCATAGAAGCCAAAGGGAAGCATCAACATTTTTGAATTATTGGAGATGCATATAAATACCATGCCCAAAGTTTATTTTCGATTATCCTTGCTCGAACGATTGTTGTGTGGTATAAGCAAAAAATGAGCTCATGGTTTAAAATAGTTGGCAAAGGATGTAGAAGATAACACGGTTTGAGACCACCCCCAATTCGCATTGGGCAGTGTGGCCTAGTGGTGGCTTGGAGAGCATGAAGGCATTGGGAGCACAAAGTTCTTGCGTTCGATTCCTACAAAGAATATTTTGGTGGAGTATTGTGGAAGTGCCCAAGGCACACGTTTTTAAACATGGGCAAGGAAATGCACAAAAAATAAGCATGTGGTGCTTCTCCCTTTACGAATGAGCATGTAGCTCGTATGACAACCTTAGCCACGGCTAAGGCGCTCACGGTGTGGGCACGTCTTGGGGTCAAAACCCCTTGAGGCAGGTACAAAATTTTTAATTACGTTTTATGGTTTATGCCCTAAGGTTGGAGTGATAAGGTTGTTTTAGAGTTGATTAATTTTTGATAAACCTTTCTATTAAAGGTTGTGGTGATTGATTTTTGAAGGTGAAAGTTTTGTTGATTATTTGAGTTCTATAATCTGGAAAGTGTTGTTTTGAGAGTTATGTTTTAGGAGGTATAAGGAGTTATGATAAAGTGTTAATTAAGATTTATTTTTGAGACTTGTTGATTATTATTTTTAAGGGTTTTCTTCTAAAAGGACTTTGGTGGATGTGAAAATTAAGTTGGAGTAAAAAGGTGTATTTAAAGTTATATTTTGCATTGTGATTTTAATTAAAAGTCCTCTAACCCTTATGTGAGTTTGGAAAAGAGATTTTGTGAAGTGTGGCAGATTTTGTGGACAACTCCTTGGCAACAAAAAGGTATGGGTAAAATTCTTCTCTATTGAGTTGGTTTATTGGCTTGATTGAAAACTAATTTTGGAGTGAAAATGAATTGATTAGGGTTTCTGGATTGAGATTTGTGATTAAACCTTGTTTTATAAGCATTGTTGTTGAAGCCATTGGTTGTGTGAAAAACCTAAGTTAGGGTTTGGAAAGATCATGAGTATCATTGTTATGTGAAGAATGTTTTATAAGCATGGTTGTTGAAGTGAGTTGTTATGCAATGAACTTGAACTTGAGTTTGGAAAGAACATGAGTATCATTGTTATGTGATAGTTGTTGTTGAACATTGTTGGAAACATTTTGAGTTGGTTGATATATGCTTGGACTAGGGTTTGTGATAAAGGGTTGTTCCTTGAGATGATTGGTTGAGTAGAATTGATTAAGCCTAGTCAAGTGGATGTGAAGTTGTTGTTCAAGTTCTATCAAACAAACTATTCTATATTTTGATTTGAATTGAGATTGATTTTTGAGAATAGAACATATTGAGTCTCTAACAATTCTCTTTATGCTTCTATGAGATTGATTTGAGTTGAGATTGAGTTTTGAGAATAGAACATATTGAGTCTCTAACAATTCTCTTTATGCTTCTATGAGATTGATTTGAGTTGAGATTGAGTTTTGAGTATAGAACATATTGAGTCTCTAACAATTCTCTTTATGCTTCTATGATATTGAGTTGAGAAAGTGATTGAGCATTGAGTATAGAACATATTGAGTCTCTAACAATTCTTTTTATGTTTCTATGATATTGGACAAGTTCTGTGTGGACTTGTTAAGTTTATTTGAGGAAAGTCTTTGAGAAGACTTGTGGACTATTTTTGTGTGAGCTTTTGTGGAAGCTTACAATACATATTTGGTTAAGTCCTAGAGAGGACTTGTTGAGCAGATTTGAGTAGGTTCTAAGTGGACCTATTGAGCATATTTGATCAGGTTCTGAGTGGACCTATTGAGTAGATTTGAATAGGTTATGTGTGGACATGTTGAGAAAATTTGGATAGGTTCTGAGTGAACCTATTGAGCATATTTGGATAGATTCTGAGTGGACTTGTTGAGCAGATTTGATCAGGTTCTGAGTGGACCTATTGAGAAGATTTGAGCAGGATTTAAGTGAACCTATTGAGAAGATATGAGAAGGTTATGAGTGGACCTATTGAGTAGAACTATGCTAGACCGACTGGACTATTTTTAGTATAGTATTGAGACAAAGCTTTGGAGGTGACAGAGCAGAGAGGACAAAGACTCCAGTGGATAGAGATCCATCAGCCAGGACATTGAGGATAGGTCTTCTGAGTGAGGACAAGAGTCTTGAAGTGGAGAGATATCCATAGTCAGTGCAGTGGAGGTAGTGTCTTCTAAAGGATCACCATCCAAAGCAGAGGAGAAGGAGTTCTCTTATGGATAGAGATCCACAAATAGATTTAGGGGATCAACATCTCCTTTGGACTGAGGTCCATAAACATTTTAATAGAGAAAGGATTCCCATAATATTATTTGAGAAATATTTAGAAGAAATATTTTCTCCGTGGAGGTAGCCATCTTTGGGTGAACCACGTTAAATCTGTGTCTCTATTGTGTGTGATGATTTGTGCATTGTTTTGGTTATTGCTATTGATATTGCCATTGATTATATTGATTAATATTGTTTGAGAAATAAAAGTAAAAAGTGGTCTTATACTTTTCACCCCCCTCTCAATATAAGCTTGTGTTATTCAATTTTACCAAAAAATAGACCCACATGGAGGATTAGAACAACTGATAAAGTGGTTTCTGCCCTCCAAGTATTTATTTTGGATAATGCTAGTCCATTTCCCTAATGCTCCAATGTAAAGCCTCCAACCATTTTTAGCTATAAGGGCTCTATTTAGATCTCTCATCTTCCTCAAACCAAGACACCCATTCTATAAAGGCTGGCAACAAGCATCCCAGGCTACCAGATGTATACATTTTTTGCATTCAGTGCCATCCCATAAGAAATTTTTTTTGTAGTATTTCTAAATTTTCTTCCACTTTCCATGACATCCTTAGGAAATACATGAAATAAATAGGGAGGCTTTGAAGCATGTATTTTATGAGTTGTACTTTCCCTACAAAGGATAACATAGATCCCTTTCGACCTTGAAGTTTCCTATTAAATTTATCGATAATTGGATTCCAAAGTTCATATTTCATCTTGCCTATAAACAAAGGCAAAACAAGATAGGTGATAGGGAAATTTTCCTCCTTACAACCCAACATTTTAACTATTTGATCTCTTCTACTTTCCTCCATGTTTAAAAACATAATCCCGCTTTTTTCATAATTTATTTTTTGGCCTGTAGATTTTTCATAAGAATCAAGGACTTTTTTAAAATCCAAAGCTTCTTCCTCTGTAGCTTCCCCAAGAAATAAAGTATCATCCATAAATTATTGATGAGACAAAGCTTCACCAATGGATGAATGTTTTAGACCTTTGATATTACCATCCTTTTTATTTCTTTTCAAAGTTCTTCCTAGGGCATCTGCCATAATGATAGAGAGATATGGAGATAATGAATCTCCCTGCCTGATTCCTTTGGTAGAAGAAAATAACCCAACATATTTTCCATTTATCAATATTGAAAAGTGGGGGCTAGAAATACACATACCAATCCATGCCCTCCATTTTTTACTGAAACCCATTCGCTCCATTAATTTACCTAAGAAGAACCATGAAACCTTAGCATAGCCTTTGTTCATGTCCACCTTTAGGAACATGCCTGACCCTTTCCTCCTTTGAAGAGAGTGTGTTGTTTCATAAATAACAATGATGCTTTTAGTAATATGCTTATGTACCACATAACCTCCTTGATCTTCATTAATGATTGAGGGGATGTTTTTCATCCAATTGGCCAAAACTTTAGTAAATTTTTTGTAAATTGTATTACATAGGCTAATTGGTCTAAAATCCTGTAATTTATCTACTCCAAATTTCTTGGGAATTAGATCAAGGAAGGTATTACTCCATTATTTTAGCAACTTACCAGATTCTTGGGCTTCTTGGATTGCATTGACTACATCTTCTCCAACAATATCCCAATGATGTTGAAAAAACTTGATGGGAAACCATCTGGCCCCGGAGCCTTGGATGCTCCCATAGAGAACACAACTCTTTTAATTTCCTCCTTAGATATTACCTTGCATAGATATTCATTCATGCTATCATTGACTCCTTTGGGAATATTGTTAATGATGCTTTCTATTTCCATGTTGCACTCTGTTTTTCTTTGCTAAGAAGGTTCTAAAATAAAGTAATGGCCAGATTTTTAATATAATTTAAATCCTCATACTTTCTTTCGTATTCCCCCATAATGTAAAGGATTGTATTGTTGTTCCTATATCTCATAGTAGAAAAATGGAAGAATTTAGTGTTTCTATCACCTTCCTTGAGCCACAAAACTCTGGATTTCTGTTTCCAATGAATTTCCTCTTGGGCAATGGTATTATGATACTCCGTGAGGAGTTGTTTTTCCTTTTCATGCCACTTTGGTTTTCTCCCTTCCCTCTCCATTGTTTCCTCTATATCTTGGATATCATTTTTTAAGTTGTTGTTTTCTTAAATTGATGTTACCAAAACCCTCTTTATCAGGGTTATGCATAGTGGCTATTTTCGCAAAATTGGCTAAAATTAGGATTTTCAAAATTTTGAATTGGCTAATATTTGGGACCCTTGACCAAGGTCCATTAGCCAAAAAAATTTGGGTGCAAATTTTTTTTGGTCGATTCGTCCCAATTTTATAATAATTTGACCATTTTAAGTTTAAATTTCCAACATTACCCCTAATAATAGTGAACCTTCTACATGTGTTTGGACACTATTCACATGGATTTTGAAACTTATTTGCCAAATTTTCATAAATATATTTCGGGAACAACCCCTTATGCATAACCCTGCTCTTTATTCCAAATTTTGATTTGATTTTTTTATATTCTTTAATTTTTGGGTCTGTACATTGTTGGTCCTTGAACCTCCTCCTATCATCGAGATTGAATTTTATTTGTAATCTTTGGGTGCATATTCCACATGATTTCATACCTAAAGGGTGCTCCTCCCTACTTCCACTCATTTTCCATATCCAACAAAATGGGATTGTGATATGATCCTATTCTGGGTATACATGTAAGTCTATGAATACTGTTTATACTTAGCCAACTATCGGAAATAAAAACTCTATCCACAAAGATTTGAATGTGATTATCCACCATCATTTTGTTTTTCCACATAAACTTACCTTTACACATATCCAAGTCAATCAACTTATTATTTTGAATAAAATCATTAAAATATTGCATACCTTGAGTGATGTTAATCCTCCCTCCACTTTTGTCCTCTATTATTAAGACTATATTGAAGTCATCCAAAACCATCCAATGTAAATTAATGAAAAGAATCATTTGAAAAGATAGCTTATTCCATAGATGGAATCTCTCATGATCATAATTTTGAGCATAAATCCCTGTCATTACCCAAAAAAAGTTAGTTTTTTTGTTCTTTAATTTGATTGTGTAAAATATCTCTTCTTGATCAATTAAAGTACCTCAAAATTCATTTTGTCCCAAAATATGCAAATACCTCCAGTAGTACCTTGTGTTGGGCTTATGATCCATTCAACATTCGACCAAACCTCTTTCTAAATAATGTCAAGTTTTTTTGTGTCAATTTTAGATTCTTGAAGACAAACAATATCAGGTTTTACTTCCATGAGTAGATCTCTAACAATTCTTCTTTTCCCAGGGGAATTTAGCCCCCACACATTCCAAGAAAGGATTTTCATTTTTTGATTGTGTTTGATGGAATTTTACCCTTACCCATCCATTATTCATTTGGATCTAATTCTTGTCCCTTGTTCTCTGGTACTTTTTGTTCTTCTTGTTTGGGGGGTCTTCCTTGCTTTCTTTTCCCATAATTACCTATATTCTTTGTATTTTTTATATATTTTCCAAGAGGATCATTCTCTCTCATTTGGTTACATCCTATCAAAGATTCTTTTATTGCTGATTGAGCTATTGTACCCAACTCTAGTCTTTTGCTTAATCTTGTTTACATACCCTCCTTAGACTACTTTGAATTTTCTATTATGCTTAGATTCTTTTGTTCCTCAATTTGTTTAGTTTTGTTCTTTAAACTTAAAACTTGATCTAATCCTTGTCATCCCTTTATTTCTTTGATTTTAAAACCTCAAACTCCTTCAATATGACTCTTATCCTATTTTGAGTCCATTTGAGTGGATGGGGTATCCTCTATCAATTTAGCATCATCTACTAATATTTCTTCTTCAACTTCCAAATTATTGTATGCATTCTTTGTGCTGATCGCAATCACATTTTGTTGTTGTGTCTTGGTATCTAGATTTATATGATTTTCAATCATATTTATTTTCATCTTATGGTTACCATCTTCATAATTATTTTCTTTTTCTTTATTGATACTATTCTCTTGTTGATTAGTGTTATTTCCAAAACCACTCAAGTTTTTTTTCTCATTATGTTCTTCATCTGCTTGCTGGTTTCTATGCATTTACTTGCATACTCTATTGTCTTATTAGGATTCTTTTGTTCTTCCTTGTAATATATAGAACATCCATTACTAATTTTGCTTTATGCCTCTTCATTTACCTCCTGGTAAATTTCCTAATATTTTTCCTTGTTTGTGTCCTTTCTTGTGGGATAGAAGTTTCCTTTTCCATGTTCATGGTCCTCTGGTTTATTTGATTCTCCTTTTGTTACCACTTTTTAGTAAATCTGGTTTGTCTTTGTGGATGAAATTTTCCCTCCACGTGTCTAAACACTTTACATTGCTTACAATATACCAGAATATTTTCATATTCAACTTTTTGTTCCTATTCCCCAAGCATCGATTCGATACTCACTTTTTCCACTTTGACTTGTTCTAGCTTCATGTTAACACATACTCTTGCACATAATATTCTTGTTTTGTTGCGGGTGGGTGGATCCATGGTTATAAACTGTCCAATTTGTGTTGCTAGACCCTTAATAATTTGATCATCCCAATATTCTATAGGTAAATCTGGGAACCTAATCTAGATGGGAACAAAAAAAAATTCTTCCTTTTGAGGGTTGAAGCCCTGATGCCAATGTTTTAGGAAAACTGGTCTTTTCCCAAAGAAAAATGGACCTCGTGATAAAGCTGCCACTAGATCCTCCTCAATATTAAATTGGATTAAGAAGTATCCCTTTGATAGACCAATAACATTCATTGAACCCTTTATTTAAATTTTAGAATGGAGCCATCTTCTAAGTACATCTAAATCTGGTTTGGGCCCTAGAAATTTTCCTACCATGTTAAACTCATTATCCCTCAATATTTTTTTTGATTAAGGAGTCAACAATACATACCTTTCAATTTTCATGAGATATCTTTGTACCAACTTCTCCTTTAATCGCTTCCTTTCTTCCTTTGATAATCGAGGCCCAAGAATCGTTTCCTGATCCTTCCTGTAGAATTTTTTTTGCATATATCATTCCCTTTTCTACACATCGATCATCATTCCTTAGATCCCTAGCTCTCCCATCTAGATCCCTAATTTCACCATTTTGCCCTAACAGGGGAAGTTTTCATCATTCAAGGAATCCATCCAAAACTCTTAGTGTTCACAACTTGGAAACCATCTGAAACCCCAAAAATGTTTAGAGGGGTTTGGACCCCTATCAACAAGGTGGGTGTAGGAGGAATGGATCCCTATCGACCTCTACCAACACATAGGACATTCTCAACTACACCGTATATCTGTAGTATGGAGGTAAGGAGAATGGAACTTGGGTCAGTCTCTACCAGCACCCAAGACTTTCACCAACTACGCTACACAAGCAAATATTTAAGCTTAATTATCATTGCTTACTACTTCCTTGATTTGACTAAATGAAATGCTTCATGAGCAACAACAACAATAGCTTTGTAGATTTATATTTTACTCAATGATGAGGATTGATGTTAGATCTTTCATATGACCCCTCTAGTAGTTCCTAGCTAGGTTTGCATAGTTTATTTCTTGCAAATTAATAATTGTAAGTGAGTCTCCTTCTCACATGCACTTGTGGGCACTAGTTATCTTCTAGTTGTCATTTAGAGTGTTAGTTAGTAAGTGTGAACTCAAAGTAGGAAGTGTGTACTTCAAGATAGCTAAAATGGATCTTCTAGTTAGCAATATTCCTTTCTCTTAACTTAGAAGTTTACGTGCATTCTCCTTTGCACTTTTGTAGCTTATGGTTAAGCATATTGGATCAAATCCATGATTTGATGGGTTGGTTATGTATTTTGGGCCATTAGTGCCTATATATTGAATTGTAAATAATAGAACACTTAGTTGGATTTTCAATCCTTTTCATTGGTATCAGAGCCTAGTTCATGTTTGCACTAGGGCTTGTGAGGTGAGAGGATAGGAGATAGTTTTATTATGAGAAATATTTTCTCATTGAGGACTCGGTTTAAGCCCAAGGGGAGCTTGAAAACCATTCGGAGAAGGAAGTTCCTTCGCCGACAAACTCCTCGTTCCAACTTTTTGCTTATGCTCAAGAGGTATAGGAAAAGTTTGCCTCAAAGTTCTTCATATTGTGATCCTTGGAAGGGATTGGATCGTAGCTACGGTCCAATTAGGATTAGGGAGCCATTTGACCCTACTTCCCCCCCATTTTTGAGTACTGAAGAGCTCCAGGAGGTCATCAAAGCTAGGTCGTGTGTCGACTTAGATCTGGTTGCCTTTCAAATGCTGGTCGTGTGTCGACCGGATCTTGAAAGGAGAGCTACAGGAGGGATCTGCTGCTCTTATTTTTTGCAATTTAAGCTTTTCAAAATTTGGAATTAACCCCCCTGGTTAATTTTTAAATTTTTTTAGTTTGTATTAGAAAAGCTTTAATTTTCATTAATATATTATTTTTTTAATATATTAATTTGCTGCATATTGTAAAAAAATATATATATATATATATTGAATTTTTTAAGCAGTCGAACGCTTTGCAGCAGGTTCGGCTGCATTCGGCAGCCCGGCCAGGCCACGACGGCTTTCGGTAGCCCACGATGCCTATCCGTTGTTGCCTGTCGGTCGTTTGCCGTCGGGCAGCAAGCTGTCGCCTGACACATTTTTCAGGTCTGATAGCAGATCTGAGCCTGCTGTCAGACTGACAGTGCCAGGCGTGACTGCCGTGGCCGTCGCTGTCCATCGACAACACAACGCTTGGGGCCAAGCCGGCGGTAGCTTGCACTACTCGTCGGCTTGACAGCCTGACAGTTTGTCAGGCTGCGGCTTCGGTGCGGCAGGCACAGTCGTTGCAGCACCTGATAGCATTGTCAGGCGTCTGGAGGCTTGGCTGCCTGTGACGCAATGCCTGACAAGCTTGTCAGGTGGCTGCAAGGCCTGCTGTCTGCAGTGCCGCTACGACAGCGTCTAACAATGCTGTCAGATGTCTGTCGGGCCTACGACCGACAACGCCAGGGCCAGTCGTAGCTTGGCCAAGGGTAGTTGCGTGCTTGGAGCCAATATTTTGTGCATGAAGCTTTGTGCACGAAAGTTTGTGCATGATAGATGTGCACGAAAATTAGTGCACAAAAGTTTGTGCATGACAAAATTTTGCATGATTTTTTTTGCCCACTGTAATTCTTTTGCATTGTAATTGGAATTTTGTTGTTGGTGTTTTATCTGCTCGGGAAGCGTGCAACAGGAGTTTTGTGAAGTCTGCCTCGGGAAGTGTGCCACAATAGCAGTAGACTTTCATGCACTGAAATTAAGTGGGAGTGCACTGTAAGTCATTTTGAAGGGTAAATTATTGTAATTTTTAATTTTTTACTATTTAAGGTAGCATGTTAAATTTGGTGTTTATTAATTTAATTTTTAAATAGCTTGATTAAATTCATTAATCTTTGATTAATTGAAATTTAATTTTTAATTAAGTTATTTTTAAGTTAATAAATGCTAAATTGCACCTTAGATTAGTTTAAAAATTTCAAAATTTTCAGCCTTAGGAGTAAAATTTTCAAATTTAGAAGCACTCCATTGTAACAAGGAAAATTTCCATTTTCTTTCCTTGATTAGTGCTTTCTCATTTTTACTCCTGGCTTATACCCGGGAACACATGGCTTCTGACTTGGCTGCCCAAGTGGCATAACTGGCCCATGTTGTAAATGCTTTGGTAGATAAAGCTAATGACACTACCATGGCGGAAGTCCTTGGCAATCTTGCCATGAAGGTAAATGACATTTCTTTGCATAATGCTTCAACTTCTGCTCATGATTCTCGTCTGAGAGTTCGTTGTGAAGTTCCATTGTATGATGGATCCAGGAACCCTGATGTCTTGAATAGTTGGATTCTTGACATGAGTTCTTGGTTTTCTTACTCTCAACTTTCAGAAGATGATATAGTGCCTTATGCTAAGCTAAAACTTTCTGGTTTAGCCAAAGTACTTGTTGAACGAAAAAGAGGACAGGATGTACTCACTACATGGGATGAGCTTGTACAATGTCTTAAGACCAATTTCTATCCTTCAAATTATTCTAGGGAATTGGTTATTAAATGGTTTCATTTTCGACAAGGTACTAATATGTCTGTACAAGAATATATTTTCCAGTTTAACAGGTTCAGAATACTTGTGAATGTGGAGGATGATGTTCCAGGTTTGATTCTCAAATTTCAAAGTGGCTTGTTAGAGCATTTGTACAGGGAACTAATGTTTGTTTCTATGGAAACGTTGGATTCAGTTTTCAACCAGGCGCAACTTGCGGAGGACAAGTTTAAGGCGCAATCGCAGGCATTCCGCACACCTGTTACTCAAGTGGTTGCAAACTCATCAAAAGGGAATAATTCTTTCTCACAAAAGAAGAATTTTGCTCAAAAGAAGAATGTGTCTTCTCCATCTCCTTCTTCTCCTTCCCCTTCCGCTTCTACTCCTTCTTCTTCTTCTTCTTCTAAATCTTCTTCTTCTTCTTCTAAGAAATTTTGCAATTATTGTAAGAAGAAAGGGCATGAGAAAGCTGATTGCTTTAAGCTTAAAAAGAAGAGTTTAGTAATTACTACTCAAGAGGAGGATGCTTCCAAGGGTCCCCTTGAGTCTGTAGGAGAGAGTAGAGTATATACGAAATTACGAGGTAAGCTTAATGAAGTTACCTTGGTAAATGTAAGTTCATCAGAAGGGGCTCGTGATGCTTTGTTCATCACTCGAGCCCATTTGCTTCATAATTTTGCAACTGATTGTATAGTGGATAATGGCTCGCAGAAAAATCTAATTGCGAGGTCCATTGTCGAGCGTTTGAAGTTACCTATGGAGCCTCATCCTCAACCTTATTCTTTGGGTTGGAAGGATAGTGGAAGAGGCTCGGAAATCACTCACACTTGCACATTAAAATTTGCACTTGGCCCACATTTCATAGATCAAGTCACTTGTGATGTGACTCCTATGGATTGTTGTGGGATTTTGCTTGGACAACCTTTTCAGTATGATAGGAGAGCTGTTTATGATGCTTTCAAAAGAACCTACACACTTCAAAAATATGGTAAGGTCTTTCTCATTAAAAGCACCAACACTCCTAACATCATTCTAAGTTCCAAGCAAACGAAAAGAGTAATTAAGAAAGGTGGTGATGTTGCTCTAATTTTCATTCGCTCTCAAAACACTTCTACATCTACATCCATTACAAAGCAACACTCTTCAATGGATAAAATATTGCAAAGTTATTCACACATATTTCAGGAGCCAAAGTCTCTTCCTCCAATTCGCACAATTAATCACAAGCATTGAAATAATTCCCTGGTTCTTCCCTTCCTAATGCTCCCATGTATAGACAATCTATTTTGCAAAATGAAGAAATAAAAAGGCAAATAGAAGATTTGTTGTCTAAGGGTTTCATTAAGGAAAGTACTTCTGCTTGTGCCTCACCTATTTTGTTAGTTCTTAAAAAAGATGGCACTTGGAGATTATGCATTGATTTTCGTGCTTTGAACAGAATTTCTGTGAAGAATAGATATCCCTTACCCCGCATTGATGATTTATTAGATCAGCTTCAAGGAGCTAAGTTCTTTTCAAAAATAGATCTCAAAAGTGGATATCATCAAGTGCGTATCCAAGCCGAGGATACATGGAAGACAACTTTTAAGACGAAGATGGGCCTCTTTGAATGGTTGGTCATGCCCTTCGGTCTTACTAATGCTCCTGCAACCTTCATGAGGTTGATGAATGATGTATTTCGTGATGTACTTGACAAATTTGTCATAATATATCTTGATGATATATTGATTTTCTCAAAAACTTGGGAGGAACACCTTAGGCATATCCAAAAAACCCTTGATCTTCTTGCGAAGAATCAATTATATGCCAATTCTTCCAAGTGTTCTTTTGGCAATACTTCAGTTTCTTACCTTGGCTATGTGATTAGTGAAAGTGGAATTCAGGTAGATCCCATAAAAGTTGATGTTTTACTTAAGTGGTCCCCTCCTACAACTCTCACTGAGTTAAGGAGTTTTCTAGGACTTGCGAATTTTTATCGCAAGTTCATTCCTCAATATTCCACCCTTGCGACCTCCATTGCATTATCTCACTAAGTCCAAAATTCCATTTCATTGGGAGAAAAGCCAAGAAGTTGCCTTTGAGAAACTCAAAAAGAAACTTTGTACAACACCTGTGTTAACTTTACCCGACCTCTCTCAACCTTTTGAGATTGAAACGGATGCCTCTAAAGTTGCCTTAGGAGCTGTGCTCAAACAGAATGGTCATCCAGTTGCTTATCATTCAGAAACTTTTTCTGCTACTAAGTTGAACTATTCTACATATGACAAGGAGTTGTATGCTTTAGTTCAAGCTATTAAGTATTGGAGACATTATCTTTTGGGAAAAGATACAGTAGTACACACTGATCATATGCCTCTCAAGTTTTTACAATCTCAAAGTAAAATTGAAGAATCAAGACATATGAAGTGGGCCTCTTACCTCCAACAATTTCACTTGGTGATCAAGTACAAAAAGGGGAAGAGTAATACTATTGCTGATTGTTTGAGTAGGCCTCCAACCGCTCTTGCCTTAACAGTTATGTCCACTTCACACTTGGGATTTCAGACTTGGCCTAATCAGTATTCACAGGATCCTGATTTTGGAAAAATATTTGAGCAAGTGAGTAAGCCTTCTTCTTCCAATTTGCGTCCTTTCCAAGATTTCTACATCAAAGAAGGACTTCTTTACAAATTGGACAAGGTTTGTGTTCCTTGTGAGCCTAGAGTGTCACTTCTTAAGGAAGCTCATTCTACACTTTATGGTGGTCACTTTGGGAAGCATAAAACACTTCATCATTTGCAAAGATTTTTCTATTGGCCTAAAATGCAGAGGGATGTGTTGAGATTTCTCAAACAGTGTGCAGTTTGTTGTCGCTCAAAACCAGCTAATAGGAAGTTTGGCTTAGGCATGCCTTTGCCCATTCCTTCCCATCCTTGGGAAAGCATTTCCATGGATTTGGTTAGTGGTTTTCCTATGAAAGTGCGCCAACATGATTGTGTGTTCGTGGTGGTTGACAGATTCAGTAAAATGGCTAAGTTTATTCCATGCCGCAAGACAAGTTCTCCATCAGACTTAGCCCAATTTTTCTTTGACAACATTTGGCGTTCCTTTGGTCTACCTACCAAGCATTATCTCGGATCGTGATTCACGCTTTGTGGGTCACTTTTGGCATTCTTTGTGGAAGATTTTGGGAGTTTCCCTTAACTTTTCCATCGCCTATCATCCGCAGTCCGATGGGCAGATTGAAGTGGTAAACCGTACACTTGTGCAAAGTTTACGAATCTATCATCACGCTTCACCAAAAAAGTGGGACTTGAGTCTCACTCATATTGAACATGCCTATAATAGGGCCCTACATTCTTCTACAGGTCATTCACCCTTTGAGGTTTGTATGGGATTTCAGCCCTTGGCACCTTATGAGTTACCTTTGTCTTTGCCTTCTCCTGTCACTTCACATCTTCAGAAGGAGCAAGACAAGGCACACTCATTTATTCAACACTTGCACAATCTTCAATCAAAGGTGGTTGAGATTTTGCAAAAGACACAGCAGCAACAAAAAAAGGCCATGGATCGACATCGAATTCCTCATCCATTTCAGGTTGGTGACAAAGTTTGGTTGCATCTTGACAAGCGGCGTTTTACTGATAAGACTCATAGCAAAATCAAACCAATTCGCTATGGGCCTTATACTATTCTTCAAGCAGGTGTCCGAGAATGCTTTTCGCCTTGATCTTCCCGCACACTTGGGAATTCATGACGTCGTCAATGTAGATCTTTTGAAGTTGTACTTTGACTCTACATTGGAGACTGCACCAGCTATCAATCATCCTGTGGACGTGGTTCCTGAAGCTCAGTTACCATTGGATGCAGATCAGATCTATGACACGAAGACTCGACAGACTCGCCAGGGGTCTACCACCTCATATCTTGTGGCTCGACGAGGACAACTGCCGCATCAGGCTCGTTGGATTTCTTTTCATCAGATGTCCCGTGACTTTCCTATTCTTCTGAAAGCATTGGAGTCCAATGCTTCTATTGTGGGGAGGCATGATGAGGATTGATGTTAGATCTTTCATATGACCCCTCTAGTAGTTCCTAGCTAGGTTTGCATAGTTTATTTCTTGCAAATTAATAATTGTAAGTGAGTCTCCTTCTCACATGCACTTGTGGGCACTAGTTATCTTCTAGTTGTCATTTAGAGTGTTAGTTAGTAAGTGTGAACTCAAAGTAGGAAGTGTGTACTTCAAGATAGCTAAAATGGATCTTCTAGTTAGCAATATTCCTTTCTCTTAACTTAGAAGTTTACGTGCATTCTCCTTTGCACTTTTGTAGCTTATGGTTAAGCATATTGGATCAAATCCATGATTTGATGGGTTGGTTATGTATTTTGGGCCATTAGTGCCTATATATTGAATTGTAAATAATAGAACACTTAGTTGGATTTTCAATCCTTTTCACTCAAGAAACCAAACTGTTCATCTCATAGGATGTTTGAAAACCCCCCTTTTAACCTCCTAGCAATAATCTTGGAGATGATTTTGTAGAGAGTATCTCATATGGATATAGGTCTATGTTCCCCAAAGGATTCTTAGTTATCCTTAGGATTCACGGCTCTCTCTTTTTTTAGATGATCTTTTAAGATTTATATAGACTTCCAGACCTTCATTTCTAATTGACTTTTCAATTTTGAGTTTTACATTTTTTACATTTGAAATATGCAATAAATGTAATTTGTTATAAAATTTTATAAACATGTGAAAACATGAATTTTGATGCTATAACTCAAATTTTATATTACTTTGTATTTATTTAACTATTTAATTAAAAAATATTAGAAAAAATATTTTACATGTTTAAAGTTTATATGGACAAATTTATAATTGGTCTTTGAACCATAAATAATCAATTTCATTTTCAATTTAAAAAATTTCATTTTTGTATCGTAAAGTAAATCTATAACCATAATCAAAGGGCATGAGCTCAAATGATTAAAAATGTGGGCATTCAAGGTGGAAACCAAGTTCAAACCTTTCTAAATGATATATGCATAAATACCATAATTTGCAAAGTTAAAAAAAATTGATGTTATAATATACCATTTTATCTTCTAAAATATATCCTTATAATAAAATTAAAAAATTTAATAAATTTTTAATTAAAATAAGGTTTTATTTTTATATTAAAAATATATCAATAAAATTTATATTGAAGAAAATTAAATTCAACTAGAAAACATTTTTTACCTACGTTTCATTTAATCCTTAACCCGCCATACTCCTCAAAGCTAAGGTGGTCAAAAGTGTATGGAGGGCTGGAAAATAATAAGTTTAGGAATTTAAAAAAAAGTGAGATAGGTCATTATAGTGGAGAAGATGTTCTGTTGCAGGTCCCTATACATAGGGAATGGAATACTCACACGTGAACAAGTGAAATAAATAGTGAAACATATTCATGTGCATCGTAACATAAATATAGAGACCGCGAAAAAAGGTGGCGTATACGTCAATGTCACGTGCATCTCTTCAACAATTAGTCAATCACAAATGCTATGAGATTGTCAAATACAATCATACTCGAGCATAATATTCATTAATAAGTTATATGACAAGTGCATAGTACAAGCGTACGCATGGAGGTATAGGTTTCCTCTAATGCAAGCATAGCTACTAGTTATGGAGATATAGGTTTTGCCTAATTCATGCACTAAAAGGTAAGCTTAGTATACTTGGCCCACAAGTAGGTAGGTGAATGGTTGTGGATTGCTAAATTATAGCGTTTATTAAGAGGAGACTCAAGCTTTGATGGAGTAAAGGTAGTAGATTGTGCTAGCTTCATTGAGTGGGTGTTAGTCGGACAGTTTCAATTTTGAGTTACAAGTGGTCTTCCTTACATCAGATTGTTAATAATAAGGTGAGATAGGGTTATAGTGGCAGCTTCAAAGTATCTTAACTTAAATTTTATATTAAAAAATAAAGAGATATTACTGATTCTTTTATGTATAAATAATAATAATAATAATAAGATATTACTGATTCCTTTATGTATAAAAAAAAAAATTGTTTCACAGGTCAAATGGTACAAGTGATTATATATATATATAGTTGGTGGGGGTACAATGATGATATATATTTTTAAATTAGAGGATGAAAATATTTAGGTGTTAAGATATAAAGATATAATTATAAGTGTATGTCAAAAATATTTATACATTACTAAAATATATATATTTTTTGAAAAATAATTTGAAAAAAATTGTATTAAAACAAATATCATTTACAAGTTGGGATGAGACTTTTCCTAGCCTTAGCCAAAGAGAACACATGTTTACAATAGTAAAAGAATATTTGCATTGGAGCCAAATCTCTTAAACCATATTTCTACAATGATTGTTCACCTGTTTACAACTATAAAAGAAGATCTACATTGAAGCACAAATATCCTAAATAGTATTTATGGAATGGTTATCCAAATTAGCTAAGCACTGGATTTGCTCACCAACCTGCCTAATCATCTCATCCTCAATAGCCATGTCACTGTGCCACTGAACCCCTACCTCCTTCCAGGAAGTCTGCCACTTTATTTAGATCTATACTCACATAAACTGGAATCACATCATCTAATTCCCTCCATAATTCCTTAATTTGAGTGACAAGAATCCTCAACCTCCATGTTTTCAAAGCAAAGTTCCTCATGAAATCTAGAGCTCCAAACATTATTTGAGAATCTGATTCTAGGATTATCCTCCTGTGACCTTGTTTTATTGCCCAAATAAAAGCAGATTTGATAGCTAAGGCTTCTGCTTCATTTCTTGTGGCTCTTCCCAAGCCTTGCAGCTCCCAATAGAGCATTGTTCCAACATGATTCCGACAAACCGCTCCAATTCCAGCTCTACCTGGATTACCTTTTGTAGCTCCATCAGTATTAATTTTAATCCAACCTTTTGAGGGTGGTTTCCAACTAGCTCTGTCCTGCCCCTCTTGCACTTCAACTTCCTTCTCCATTGCCCCAATAACAACTTGAGTTTCCTCTTTAGCATAGACTGCCACAGTTTTTGTGACTTTGCTCCAAATGACCTGCCAAACTCCATCTAAAGAAGAAAAATTTTCTTTAAAAAATCTGGCATTTCTCTCCAACCATACTTACCACCAAATGAAGTTTAATCCATGCTCGCAACCAATACAAAGAGATTTAGATTTAAATCTACTCCTCTTCCATCTTTCCCAAATATTAATCCAATTCAAATCATCATTTAAATAAATTTTATAATATAGAAACCATCTCTCCCAGATCTGGCACATGAATGGGCACTCAAACATCAAGTGATCAGTTGTTTCATCACTCTTGTAGCATAAAACACATTGATATGGACCAATGATTCCCTTACATATGAGATTATCAAAAGTAAGAATTCCATTATGCATGAATTTCCAAGCAAAAAAGTTTACTTTCGACCAACTCTTGGACTGTCAAATATTTCTCCAATCCTCAACCTGATATGTATGAGGAGGAGGCTCTGGAAGGATCTTATCATATCCATCCTTCACTATGTAGACACCAAGGCTCCCATATCCCCAAGATGATTCATCCTCCTCGTCTCTACCTGTGAGAAATCTTTCTGCCAAGATTTTAGTCATGATGGGTGTCAAATCCGGAGGGATTGAAATTGGCCACTTATCCAACTTCTTAAACTGCTTAAACTTATAATCCCCCAAATGACTAGTGTTGAAATAACTTTCAATTTGGACCCACCCCTAGTTTCTATGGCTGTTTTTATTGGTTTGATTTCAGGAAATTCAACAATGATAGGTGGGTATTGATCCCATGAATCTATCCAAAATCGTGCCTTCTCCCCTCTCCCCACTTTCCAAAATAATCCATCTTTTACTACCTGAGATCCTAACTTGAGATCCTGCCACACTAAGGATCCATTACCATCCAAAGGGAAACGACCCACCTCATTTGGGTTTACCTGTCCCAAATATTTACTAGTTAAGATTCTATTGAATAAAGAAGTTGGTTGGAAAATTTACCTCCAATAAAGCTTTCCATCCAAAGATTTATTATTTAACTTTGATCTTCTCAGTCCCAAACATCCTTTTACCTTGGGTTGGCTTACTTTCTCCCAACCTACTAAGGCCCATTTTCTCTCTCCTTTTACTCCTTCCCATAAAAATTTTCTAGCCATCTTGTCCAACTCTTTCCATATGGTATGTGGGGCAACAAGGATAGAAAATTTATAAATTAGCATGGCCTGAATGACTAACTATAAAAAAGTTAATCTACCCCCATAGCTTAACCATTTGTGAGACCAATGATTAATTTTGTCCTTAATACAGTCCAAAAGATTCCTCTAGATATCTATTTTTAGTTTTTTAAATGCAAAGGGACCCCCAAGTATACCACTGGGAGAGAAGTCCTTGTGAATCCCAAGATCTCTAAAATTCTATCCTGAAGCCTTTAATCAAGATTGAAAAAGACCACTTTGGATTTTTTATCATTGATGACTTAGTTTGTAACCCTAAGGTAGAAATTAAGTGTATCTCTAATCATTCTTGCTTCCCTGAAGCTGGCCACTCCCACTAATCCTGTGTCATCCACAAACTGTAGGTGATTCAAAACTTCCTCACCCACCTTGATACCTATTAGCAAACCTTGTTGTTTTCTCCTCAAGATGAGTCTACCCAATTCTTTAGCCAATATGAGAAAAATATAGGGAGAGCAAGGATCTCCTTGACGAAGGCCTCGAGTAGCTCCAAACGGTTGTGAGGGAAGACCCTTGATTAACACTGAGTATGTCAGAGTAGAAACACAACGCATGATCCATTCTATCCAATCTTGATAGAAACTAAAGGCTGCCATCATCTTTGACAAGAAGCTCCACTCCACCCTATCATAAGCCTTTGACATATCTAATTTTATGAACATTCCTCTATTACCAGATGTTTGCATTGAATGGATTACCTCTTGAGCTGGAACCACATCATCCAAGATCTACCTACCCTCTACAAAAACCCCTTGCTCCGAGGAGATAATGCTATGTAGAAGAGGTTTTAGCCGCTCAGCCATTACCTTTGTGATTATTTTATATATGACATTGCATAAGACAATAGGTCTATAATATGAAATATGTACCCCCTCCTCCCCTTTTGGAATTAAGGTAATGAAAGTATGATTTAATGCTTTAAGCATTCTTTTACTACCTTTGGACTCCTCTATAACAACCATTACATCCTCCTCCAAGTTATCCCATAAGGCCTAAAAAACTCAATTGGAAAGCCATTCGGACCTGGTGTTTTTCTGGTGCTCATTCCAAAGACTACATTCTTTAGTTCCTCTCTATCAATGGGTTTAAGTAGGGCCTAATTTTCTTCTTCAGAGATAACAGAGGGTATGACAAAAATAACTTCTTTTTGAGCCTCTTCATCTTGCACCATACTTTCCTTAAATAGTTTAGAAAAATAATCCATTGAATGGAAATGCATACCTAGAATTGTATCAAAGGAGTGTTCGTTCTCATCTTGAAGAGCTTCAATGTTGTTCATCTGTCTCCTAGCACAAGCAATCGATGGAAAATTTGGTATTTTTATCACCTTCTAATAACCAAGTGGTTCTTGCTCTTTGTTTCTAGTAGGTCTCCTCTTGGTTGTCAATGTCCTCAACCGCTTTATGCAATGCATCATCCTCTTCTTTGAGTTGCTCTGTAATTGTTCCTTCCCTAAAGTGTTTTTGAACCTTATCCCATCTGGCCACCAATGGAGCTCTTTGGACCTAGAAGTTTGTCTTGTTAGCTCACCTTCATCATTTCAGTTGATCTTTGACATAATGAAGTTGTTTGTGGAATCTAAACATTGTTGTCCCATATGTTGGGCGACCTTATTTCCACCACTATGGAATTTTCTTTCGAAGTTCCTCTTTTTGCAACTAAATTTTTTCAAATTTAAATGGTTTTTGATGTTGCACTGTCTTGATCCCTCCTTCCAACAAAATGGGAAAGTGATCTGAAACTAGACCCTCCAAAATCTGAAATTTTATATTCCATTTTACAAATACCTCATCTAAAACCAAAAAATGGTCTAACTTCACATTCCTACTATGTGGCTCCCTCCTCTTATTAGTCCAAGTATAGTTTGTTCCAGGGCATTTAATATCCACCAAGTGTAATGCCCGAACTTGGGCAATCAAAAGTCAATCCCCTGGGTCCAAAATAGGGGTTCCCCCTTCCTAATATCTAGAGGATAATTTATCATTAAAATCCCCAACTATTATCTAGTCTAAATATTTCTCTTGAGACTCTCATGTTATGCACAACTTTCCATTGATGCATCTGATCATCTAGGTGTTGAGCCCCATAAAAATTTGTGATTAAAACATGTTCAGCTATGACATTATTTCTAAAATGTGATGTGAGAACACCCATCCAAGCTATATGTTCTATTGCAGTCCATTCAAGAGAGTTCCAAAGAGTAACTATCCCCCCTGAGACCCCTTGGGTAGCCACTTCCATATGACCAACACCCCTCCAAAGTCTGTTAATTGTTTTACACATAAGATCCAACAACATTTTTGTCTCCTAGATAAGCAAAAAATCTATTTTACATTTTTCTGAGAGTCTTCGAACAGAAGATTGATGGGTTCTACTATTTATACCCCTAACATTCCATGATTGTATAATCATTGGTTACCTTGACAGCAGTAAAAATCTATTGGCCTCACCGATCCTCCAATGATTAGTTTATCTCCTTGAACTGCTATCAATTCCTTATTTGATTTTCTACCCACTCCTTGAGAGCTGCTATTTTTTGATCTCTTTTCCACCTGAGTTATCCCTAGAGTTGGTCTTTCTTTGTTCTTTTCTTCTATGCCCATGCTGAAATCCTTAATTATCGATTGCTCTTGGTTATGCACTATCAATGCCCATGCACTCTCTAACTGCGGTAACTCACTGTACTCAATTACTTGCTCTATGATGGGGGGAGATGAAAGATGAGCTTGAACATGGTTTTTATTATTTTCATTATTCCCATCCACTCCTTCCATGAATTTTTCTTCTTCTTGGTCCATTACTGTCTTAAATATCTCATACCTATTGGAGGGCTTGAGTCGGGTTTGCTCTTTACCATCTTTTTTCTTTTGCCTTCTCCTTCTTTTGGGCTGTTCAAAACCATCTCCCTATGCTTCTTTACCCTAAGAAATATTGGTTGGTTCTTTTTTGATTGTTGATTTATCCTCCTTAGGAATATTTAAGATTCCTAGAGGAGCCTCCATTTTTATGTTCATATTATTTGGGCAAGATCGGGCCAAATGCCCATATTTGTGGTAAACTCTACATTTGAAGGGTAATGCCTCATAATACAATTGTTGAATCCAAGATACTCCTACAAGTTTGAGTTCCACCTCTACTGGCAGAGGTTGGCTAAGATCCATTTCCACACATAATCTTGCATAAATAGTTGTGTTTCCTTCTATTGTGTCTTTGGAAACACCCAAATGTCTTCCAAGGGAATTATCGATAATTTCCAATACCTACTCACTCCAAAACTCCATTGGAAGTGCATACAAATGGATCCAAACCGGGATAGTAGTGGGTTCAATTCGAGGATCAATCCCATTCTCCAAGGTTGAACAAATAATCCTATCAGACCATGATTCCTCTTTTTTGATTCGAAAGCCCTGTTTCTATCGATAAGTGAAGAAAAAATAACAATAATACCACAAATAATACTCACCAAGAGGCTCCCCGTTTTGTCGAACCCAGGAATGCAAAAAATTAGGGTAGGGCGAATACCCATGAATTTACATATCAAATCATGATTGGCTCTATATAAAACTATTTCTTCGACCATACTTTGCTCAATGACAATATTTGGCCTTGATTATGACTGTGGCAAGCATCCATTAACTCATTGAGATGTTGATCTATTTCCAGCAACCGTAAAGAGCATTTTTAATGCAGTTTTTTATGCTTCTTCAATCTTTTATGGAGATTTATCCTTTAACAAATCTGCAAAAGAACTATGTCTCTCTATAAGAGGATCCAGAGGTGTCCCCATTGGGTGCTCCTGGGACAACAATCTTGTCTTCAAATACACAGTAACCAGAAATCTCTTCAGCTACCCAACTGATGCCCTAGTTTTCTCTTCCAGAGCTCTGCCTACACCAGCCAATCCTTCTGTATCCTTCCATTATTAAAATATATTAATATGATGTTATTGTGTTTATTTGAAGTCTAAAATCATAAATATATTTATTTAAATAACATTGATATGCATATAATTTTTAAATTATAATTAAAATAATAAATTGAAAAATAAAGAGGAAAAGTGGTTACATTACCTCTAGTATTTAAGAAAGTATTTTAAATATTTTAGATAATAATCATAACAAATTAAATGATTCTTTGGGCCATCCCTTAGTAAGTGAGACCAAGAAGTTTAAATCAATATCATCATGTTATGAGAAGATTATTGGACAGTTGATTAATACTAAAAATATAGGATTTTTTCATTAACATTACCCTAGATTCAGAATGAATTATTGTGAATATCTTAGAGTTTAAAATTGAAAAAATTCCATCAACCTATTTGGGTATTCTTGTGAATCATAAAAGACATAAAAATTAACTTTAGATCTCTTTTTTGGATAGAATGAAAGCTTGTTTGGCATGTTGGAAAGGTAAGTTCTTAACCATGACAAGAAGGCTACAATTCACAAAGATTACATTGCAATCCATGCTTATTTATATGATACCACTTCATGTTAGATAGTCTATAATTGATAAAATGAAACATATTAGATGGTTAGTCAATGAGGGGAATGGTGCAAATTTTTGGTCTGATGCTTGGTTGAATTCTTATCTTTGACTCAAAATGGCAACCATTGGCTCAAGCATGTCTAGCTTGTAAAGGTCCAAAGGTCAAAGACTATATCAATATAAGCAACAACTCAAGATCATTGATTTCTATTAGGAACCTAGTTGAAGGAGAGGAAATCAAACAAATTATACATGAATTTCAAAATATGCTTTAAGATTTTTATTTTTCCAATTTTACATGAAAGGATGAGTTGGTTTGGAATCTTTCAAAAGATACGGAATGGCTGTGATTGGTTGGATTGGAATGGGTGCATATGCGGGTGCTGGTGGATACGGCTGCTGATATGGGAAGGCGTTCATACTTGGCATTTGTGGTGCCATGGAAGGGCATTTCTAACCAAATCAGAGTGGAAAACGAATCGAGGCTTAAGGAGATTATAACGGATTTTAACAAGCCGAATGAGGTTCAATTTTCTGAGCCAGACCTAGGGGTCTATGCTCTTGATGTTGAGAAAGCTGCTGATGAACTTAAAGAAGTGTGTCATGGTAGTTCTTCTGAGGAAAAGGATCACACGTGGTTGCTCAAGTTTGATGGATCAAAATCTAGACAGGGAGCAGGAGCTGGAGTCGAGCTCACTGGTCCAGGAGGTAAACCATTATTGGCTGCCTACAGACTGCAATTTCCTTGCACAAACAATGTGGCAGAATACGAAGCATTGATCTACGGTTTATGTCTAGCATTGAGCAAACATGTTAAATGCTTGAAGGTTTTGGGAGATTCTGAGTTGGTTGTCAAGCAAATCAAAGGACAGTATACATGCCGCGACAAAAGACTGAGCCTTTATAGGACTAGGGTTATGGACCTCATGGAGGAGTTTGATGCATTCAACATAGCCCTTATTTCTAGGAGAGGAAATCGAATAGCAGACTCTCTTGCAGTCGCCACGGGCATGTTAAACCCGATGGATATAAAAAGATGTAAAAATTTTTCCATTGAGTTGGTTCCTTGTCCATCAATACCTGATAATGTGAAGAATTTCCAGGTTTTCGAGTGTGACAGGCACATCTTCAAGTTTGTCACAAACTCGGGTATTTTTGAAAATCAGGTGATCGATGAGGAACAAAGGTGGCAGGATGAAACAGAAGAAAGTGAAACTGCGTATCAATCCAACAAAATTCCTAAAGACGTGGTTTCATTAGAAAAGATGTTCGACATGGAATGCAAGAACAAGAAAAGAAAAAGAGTCCCGCTCCCCAAAGATGCATGCGATTCAATTAATCTGGGAAGTGCAGACAATCCAAAGGAGGTGTACATAGCAAAGGCATGTACGAGAGGAAGAAAGGAGCAATATAATACGAGCTTTGAAGCATTACATAGATTGTATTGCTTGGAAATACAATGAGCTGAAGACTTACAACCAGAACATTATCACGCATACCATCCCTTTGAAGCTAGACTCCAAGCCTTTTAGGCAAAGACAGCGAGTTGTTAACCTGCTATTGGAGCCTTTGATCAAAAAGGAAGTTAAAATACTGTTGGAGGCAAAAATAATTTTCCCCGTTAGGCACTCAACCTGGGTGGCTAACCTCGTTCCAGTGAGAAAAAAGAGTGGAGAGATTAGGCTGTGCATAGATTTTCGAAATCTTAATAAAGCCTCCCAGAAAGATAATTATCCATTGCCATCAATCGATGAAATCTTGCAAATGGTAAATGGATCAAAAATTATGTCCTTTCTCGATGGATATTCTGGGTACAACCAAGTTCTTATACATCCAGATGACAGGATGAAAACAACCTTCACTACCAAGTGGGGTACATTTGCATATAAGAGAATGTCGTTCGGACTGTTAAACGTTGGTGCAACTTTTCAACGCACCATGGATTACGCATTCAAAGGACTAATAGGCAAATGCATCATCGTGTATGTGGATGATATCCCAGTTTTCTCGAAGAAGAGAGAGGATCATGTTAAAGACTTAAAGAAGGTGCTTCAAAGATGCATGGAACATGGAATTTCATTAAATCCCAAGAAATGCATTTTTGGAGTGACAGAAGGGAAACTGCTAGGTCACATTATTTCAAAGGAGGGAATATCCATCGACCCGGAAAGGATACAAGCTATCCAAGACCTACCTCTCCCGAGCAAGAAAAAGAATTGAGGTCTTTCTTTGGGCAAGTCAATTTTGTGAGGAAGTTCATTTCTAGCTTTGCTCGAGATAGCTAAACCTCTAAACCGGATGCTCAAGAAAGATGTGGACATAAGGTGGAACGAGGAAAGTAGAGTGGCTTTCCGGAATATCAAAGACACCATTTCCAAAACCCCGATCTTGATAAGCCCAGACTATTCCAAGCCTTTTTACATTTATGCTTTTGCATCAGAGCACTCCTTGGCGAGTGTATTAACCCAAAAAGGCAAAGATAATTCCGAAAAACCCATTGCATTTTTAAGTGCCCCCCTAAAAGATGCCCAATTAAGGTATTCAATCCTTGATAAGCAAATGTATGCACTTTTTAAAACTGTGAAAAAATTTAGGCATTACATCGTACACAGCAGAATTATTGCCATTGTGCCCGATTCTACTGTCAAGACCATGTTTTTACATAATGAACTAGGTGAAAAGAGAGGAAAGTGGATTGCAACCATCCAAGAATTTGATCTCGAAATCCAACCAATGAAACTAGTTCGAGGACAAGGACTGGCAAAGGCGATCGCAGAAAATGATCCGCAAATAACAAGTCAATGCTCAAATACATAATACATGGCTAAGGAGGACTGGTATGTTGATATTGTGCAATTTTTATTGATCGGTAAGTGCCCTTCTAATTTGAATTCAACACAAAGGAGAGATTTAAGGCTTAAATCTGTTAACTATCTGATAAATTCTGGTGTGCTTTATAGGAAAAATCATGAAGGTATCTACCTGAGATGCTTGAGCAAAGACGAAGCCGCCAGGGTGTTGCAAGAATTTCATGGCAAGCATGGAACTGGTCATGGTGCAGCCAATGCTATAGCACACCAAATCCTATGAGCAGGATATTACTGGCCTCATATATTCAAAGATGCACATGCTCATGTGCGATCTTGTCACATATGTCAAGTGGCTGCAAATAGAGAAAGAAATGCAGCCATGCCGTTGCAGCCTGTAGTCGAAATGAGACCGTTTGCACAGTGGGGACTGGATTTTATCGGGGTTATTAACCCAAATTCTTTTGACTCTCACAAATTTATTTTGACAGCTACAGACTACTGTACAAGGTGGACAGAAGCGATTCCCACTAAACATGCCACCATAGACGTTGTGATTAAATTCCTTGAGGATCAAATTATCACAAGATATGGGATGCCCGATTCTATTGTCAGTGACAATGGTAAATCTTTCATTTCCACACAATTTGCAGAGTGGGCATATGATAATAAAGTGAGCTTAAAGTTTGCATCCAATTACTATCCTCAAGGAAATGGGTTGGCCGAATCTTCAAATAAGAATTTGTTGAATACTATTAAGAAGTTGCTAGAAAAGAATCCTCGGGACTGGCATAGTCAATTAAAGTTTGCCCTATGGGCAGATAGGACCAGAGTGAAAGAAGCTATAGGGAATACTCCTTATCATTTGGTCTATGGGCAAGACCCGATATTTCTAGCAAATTTGGAGCTGCAGACCTTACATTTCATACAAGAGTACATGGGGACAGATGATCAAGTTGAAGCTAGATTGAGCCGGTTATTGCACCTGGATGAAAAGAGAGAAGAAGCCATGAATCACATGAACAAACACCAGGAAGTCATCAAGAGATGGTTTGATAGAAGGGCCAAAGTTAAATCATTCAGAATTTTAGATTTGGTGTTACTATGGGACAAAATACATGAGGAAAAAGGGAATCATCAAAAGTTTGATTGTCTTTGGTTGGGCCCATATCAGATTTCAGAGATCCTTGGGAAGAACACCTTCAGGCTAAAAACCTTAGAAGGGAAAGATTTCATGTTGCCGGTTAATGGGCAGATTATAAAACATTATTTTAGCCCTTAGGTTGTGGAAGTTTTCATTTTATTCTTTTGGCTTTAACAAGGGGATTTTCAAACTGTGTTTTATTTATGATTGTTGGTTTAGCTAGGATTTTGTTTGCTAGATTTTGATATCCTGATTTTGGTGGAGATTTTCAGATTTTGGTTTTTATTTAGGATTGCTAACCTAGTTAGGATTTTGATTCTGAATTTGATTTCAATTGTCATGTTTTGCTTTTAAAAAAAAATAATAATAATAAAAAATAAAAAATAAAAAATAAATAAATAAAAAAAATAAAATAAAAAAAATAATAAAAAAATAAAAAATTGAGATGCCAACTTATGCTTAGGATTAGGAGAATATGAAATATTGGAATTGTCTTGTAAAAGCTCCACAAGTAGCATAAAACTTTTTTAAGTTATATTGTTTGACTTTGTGATACATGAAAGAATCAGTTTTGCATGACATATCATTTCATTTGCATAGATAAGGCATTCATATTCCATCTCACCTCACATACATTTCATTTTAGTTACATATGCATCTTATGTACAAGCCATGAAAGTATGTCAAATCCTCTTAGGGTTGTGTTATAACATATATGTAAGTAGCTCCTAAGGTTGGAAACTGAGTCTTGAGATATCTAGAACCAAGCACGTCTCATAAATTAAAAAGGATCTTGAGCAAAATGATCAAAACCTAGCTTGGAGGAAAAGGTTGAGCGAAAGTGGTTTTCATGTCTATCCTATTATGCAACATGATCCTAAAAATAGTGGTTTTGACCACTTCCATAGAACTTAAAGCCCACATGGAGTAGTAAGGATAGGGTGTAAATTCTCATCTCGGTTGGTTGAGAATCTGATTCCCCCAAAGCTCCTATGTTTTCATTTCATAATTAGTCTTGGATTGTAAGGATCGTACTATTTGTCCTCTGCAAAGGATGGGTAGTCATCCCCAAGGTCTAAGTAATAAAATTAATATTTTCCATTCTCATCAATCTTGGATTGTAAGGATCATACTATTTGTCCTCTGCAAAGGATGGGTAGTCATCCCCAAGGTTTAAGCAACAGAATTAATGATTTATATCTAAGGTTTGGATTGTAAGGATCGTACTACTTGTCCCTAACCAGGATGGGTAGTCATCCCCAAGGTCCAAGAAATAAATAAATAAATAAATTTTTCCCATCTCATCTTTATTTTGGATTGTAAGGATCGTACTACTTGTCCTCTGCAAGGGATGGGTAGTCATCCCCAAGGTCCAAAGAAATGGAGATAAGTTTTGGATTGTGGGGTTAGATATGCCCATGCATGGCATCATGTCTTGCCTAAAAAAACAAGACCACTTATTGTCTAGAGGGTTAGACTAGCATGACCATTTCTTCCATAACTGGTTTAATTATTTTGCTTAAAGTGAGGTAATGAACTCTAAATCAGAATAGTAAGGATAAGGTTAAACTCTCATCTCGGTTGGTTGGGAGTCTGATTCCCCAAAGTTCTGATTTCACATTCACTTGCACATGGGTTTTAGATAGTAGGGACTCATAACCAACTTTGGGATACAATAAGGAAATGAACTAGTGGATCTTAAGAGGGTCTGGAAATCTTGAATGCTTGTACCTAATAATAAAAGAATGACTTAGCCTTGACAAAAACAAAAAAAACCTCCTAGCACATTCATTAGGATACACAAATCATTCACCATTCCACATATGCATTCATGTAAAACTGACAATGGAATGTTGATCAAGTTCAAACGGTATGGAATGAAAACACATTGCACACACTGAGCTAATACTTGATGATTTTGATGATTCATGTACTTCTGATCTTTGGGCATTTGTTATTTTGCTTATGTGCTAACATGTATTTACAAGTTTGTGATATGTTTTAGGTTGGGTTCTTACTAAAATGCTCAAGAGCATTTGATAGCAGAGTCGCCATTTGTTGTGGTTGATCCACAACACACCCCAAAATTGGGGACCCACCTTTTTGCAGGCTTGCAGGGAAGGATCTCAGTGACCCAGATGCCAGAATTGAAGAAAAAGAGAAAATGCACAAGTGTAGAAAGGGGTCGCGAAATCGCGACAGGTAGCAAAATCGCGACATGTCGCGAAATCGTGACCGAAGCCGAAAAATTGTTGCGAAATCGCGACATGTCAAAAAATCGTGGTCAACGCTGTCAACGGCAACAAAACAGAAAAAGTGTCACAAAATCGCGACGTGTCGGTGACCAGGATGAAAAGGATGTCGCGAAATCGTGACATTCAGCTGAGAAGAAAAGAAAAGTGTCGCGAAATCGCGACGTGTCGGTGACCAGGATGAAAAGAATGTCGCGAAATCGCGACATGTCACTGAGGAGAAAAGAAAAGGTGTCACGAAATCGCGACATGCTGTTGAGAAGAAAATAAATGATGTCACGAAATCGCGACACGTCGTTGGAAAAGGATGAGAATGGTCACGATTTCGCGACATGTTTTGCCGAAGCGTACGGGTGAAGAAAAGTGTCACGATTTCGCGACGTATTTTGGAAAGGTGTACGGAAGCGGAAAAATGTTGCGATATCGCGACAAGAAGCAGCTAAAAGACTCGAAGAAGAGAGACGTCGCGATTTCACGACCGATTGCAGCAAAGGTGTACGGACGGAGAAAATGGTCGCGATTTCGTGACGTGTTTTGGCAAACTGTACGGATGGAGAAAATGGTTGCGATATCGCGACAAGTTTTGCCAAGGCGTGCAGAACAGAAAAATGGTCACGATTTTGCGACGTGTTTCGGGGAGGCGTACGGAAAGAAAAAGTGGTAGCGATATTGCGACAGAAAGTTGCATGAAGGTCCGAGGGGGAAAAACGTCGCAATATTGCGACAAGTTTCGCCAAGGCATACGGAAGATAAAAAGGTAGCGATATCGCGACGTGTCAGAAAATCACGGTCAACGTGGTCAACGGCAACGAAACAGAAAAGATGTCGCGAAATCGCGACGAGTTGGCAACAGAAAGGTGTCACGATTTCGCGACGCATTTTGGCAAAGTTGTACGGTACAAGGAAGATGTCGCGAAATCACGATGGAAATGAAAATCAGGCTCAGAGTCAGAAAGGTAGTGATTTCGCTACATTATTTTGAAAAGCGCCATGGAGGAAAAAATGGTAGCGAATCGCTACCATACTTCAGAGAAAGGCTTAAGGCCAAAAGTGGTAGCGAATCGCTACCACTTCGAAAAGAGAAGGGCTTAAAGAAAAAGTGGTAGCGAATCGCTGCCATTTCATCAAACAGGGTCGAAAGCCAAAATGGTAGCGATTCGCTACCATGTCACAAGGAGAAAGCTTGAAACGAAAGTGGTAGCGAATCGCTACCACATTTCAAAGGGACGCTGCAAGGCCAAGGTGGTAGCGATATCGCTACCACATTTTGAAAAGGGTTCAAAGTTAGAAAGTGGTAGCGATATCGCTACCATTCGAAGAAGAAGGCTCAAAGTGTTAAAAGGGTAGCGATATCGCTACGAGAAGTTTCCGGAGGTAGACAAATGAAAAATGGTCGTGACATCGCTACGGGGAGTTGATGAAGGCGTACGATAGGAAAGCAGGTAGCGATATCGCGACATGTCACGATTTTGTGACATGTCGCGATTTCACGGCCGGGAAGGTGAACAGGCGGACTTGCAGTTTTGTCGGGTTATTTCATAGGAAAGCGTTACACAGGACGCAGGAAAAGCAGGACACGTGGTGCACAGGTGTCAAACTTGCAGATGCGTTGCATGCAGAGATGAATTTCGAAGCGTTTTAAAATTTGAGCGTGAATCGAAGCGGGAAAAAGCAGGAATTTGAGGGGTCATGTGCAGGAAGGTGAAATGAAGCGACAGAGAAGATCAAAGAGCCCCGTCAAACATTATAAGACCAAAATTGCAAATCAAAGAGGGGGTTGGAAATTGCCGAATACGGAGTTGCAGAGACGAGAGCTTTGTGCTATTCTGGGCCCGTACTTGGGCAATTTCCTTCTTTTTGTTCTGGAATTTTACACCTGGAACATTTTTTTGATGTAATCGAAATATTCTTTAATACAAAATACAGAGAGTTGGCATATTTTGGATGAGAAAGGGGTTACTTCTGCATGCATGATTTAATGTCTATCTTTCTTTTCTAGATTTCTTAGGTTTCTAGGTGAAGTTTAATGCAAGATCTCTTGGTTGCTTCATGCGAATGCCTGAATATGGAATTATAGTAGAAACCCTCGAGACCCGCACCTAGCCTATTTGGATTGTGTGAAAGTGCAGGTTCATTAGGTTAGGTTGCATGTAGAAAGCCTCAGTATCTTCGGTTTCATCAGATTAATGACAGCTTTCTGACTGTAATCTATTCTTATTGTTACTTTTGTTTACTTTTGTCTTTGCTTTTCAAACCCATATTTTATTTTCAGCAGTTTAATTACTGTGTTTGAATAAATCACTGAAAATCCATCAGAATTAAAGGTTAAAATAGATTTTATTCATTTTGAGTCCATTGAAAGTTTAGAATTAAATAAACCACAGTGCCCCTTGTTAGCATCCACTTGCAAACCCTAAGGTGTTCTTAGCATTTCATTTTAAACAGCATCCTTGATAACCAATAATTAGCATAATAAGAACCTTGGAGAAATTGTTTTTTCTTTGCAAGCAGAGGATTTAGGACTCGGATCCTACAGGAGAGTGTGTTTTCACAATCGGGTTAAAACACCACTCAACAGGATGAGTTGGTTTGGAATCTTTCAAAAGATAGTAAATACTCGATCGAGTTGGAATATCAGAATTTAGAGCAACCAAAATTTCCAACTTCTAATATTTTTCTTGAAAGAATGTTTGGTCACTAGAGGCTCTACTTAAGCACTCAACATTCCTTTGGTTAGTAGTTCAAAGTAATATTCTTACAAGAGAGAGTTAATAACAAAGAGGATATCATGGACCTTTCAATATGCCTTGTGTGAGGATTTAGAAACATCAAACCATTTACTTCTTCATTATACCTTTACTCATATCATTTGGGGTTACTTTCTAAAATTATGAAAAATATATTGGGAGCTTCATCAACATTGAAAGAGTTGATGAAATTTTGGATTAATTATTTTAAAGCTAAATCTTTATATTTTCTATGGAGGATTGGCATTGTTATTATTTTTTGGAATTTATGGTAATATTGAAATTGAAATTTTTGGTATTATTTTTTGGAATTTATGGTAAGATTTAATTTATGGTTATGTATATATAGTTTGGTAAGATTGAAATCTAGATATATACATTGAGAATTCATACTTTTTAGATTTATATTTCTAACCATTTGAGCTTACATAATTTTATAAAATGTTAAAGGTTCATTAATGACATTAGAACCTTATGATATGAAATTTATGATTATATGTATATATATAAGAAAAAAATTATAATTTTATTTCAAGAATGAAATAAAATTACACTTATTAGGTCCCTTAACACAAACAAAAACCTAGATCGAACATATTACTAGGAGTCAAAATAAAATTACAGTTGGATATATCAGAGAGGAAACCTCATCTTCAAAATATCATAGGGATAATAAGGATAAAGATCATTATATATCAATACATAATCATCAAAATAACCTTCATGTTCATAATCAAGAGAGAAACTTGCAGAAAGAAAATAAATAGTTAAAATCTATCATAAAGCTCTAATCAATGGATAGACCCACATCAAAACCTAGAGCTAGCATAGAAACTAGGGATATGATATGTGATTGAAATATAAAACTCCATCCTCGATCTCTTCCATTTGCAAGAAACCTTTTGGAACCTACTAATCTTCTTTTGATAACCTCTGCTTTTTTATTTAATTCCCTGTAAGCATGAGTAAAATATATATTTTTAAAAAAGGAAATCACCTCCAACAATTCATCTCCCATTGGTATGAGCAGATTATTTTGTAATTGAGTAGATCCATTCATCTAGTTGATCACATTTCTCTTTGAAGCACACTTCATTAGTAATTTCAATGCCTAATACTTACCTGAATTTTTGGAACCCATCCCAATATTTTCTTTAAATTTGATATAGTGGGTATCCAAGAAGTAAAAAATGCCTCCTACACTATTAAAAGTTGATTGTATTTGACTGGACCGATCAAAAAAGCCCTATGGTTGAGACTTTTCAATGAATAAATTATCTACTTGTCAAGGTTTCTTACGTTTGCAAGGCTCTTTGTTGATTGATACCAAAGTCCTCACCTAAAATATGACCTAAAATGGGGGTATAAACTTCCCTTCAAAAATAGTTGCATTTTGTGCCAACCATATACCCCAACATATAAGACATGGTAAAGAAAGAAACTGTTTCAACCCTTTTTTCAAAAACCACTATGTTAAGCATACCTCTACTATTTCTCCTTCCCAAATATTTTGAACTCTAGTTATCTATTCAGCTTCTAACCAAGATTGTTGAGAAAAAAGGGTATTTGATTAACAAATATGTGATGTTTTTCTCCTCTAATTGACATAACATAAAAATACTTGGACCTTTTCTACTTCTCCTCTGTAAAACTTCCCAAGTCAAAGCCTTATTTCTCAAAGCTAACCACATGAAAATAATTATATTTTTTGGGGTTGATAATTTCCAAATTTGCTTCCACCACCAAGTAGGCCCTTAGGGATTAGGATCAAAACTTGCTTTGTAGCCAAGTCTAGCTATATGTTGATCTCTATATTTATTGTATGCCCAAGCAATAGTATCTGTTTTAGCTCTCAACTTTATATGACTCTTATTAAGACTATAATTGTAAGCCTTCCACAAAGCAACTTGCTCATTGAAAAGATCCAAGACATAAGATTGCTTCCAACCTTAGATCCAAAGACCAAAATAAACTAATTCTCCCACTTGATGAAGAAAGTAAAAACCCTTGTCTTGAAAAGAACCTATCATAGCATCTAACAACAAAATTTTTTCTCCACAATCCAAATTAGAATCAGCCCCTATTCTTACTTGTTCACCACTGGCCACTTTCCAAACCAAATATTTTCCAATCATAGAAAGGCATGTACTAGCACCTTCCATTGAATGAAAATATTTTGTATGCTTCTCTTTGGAATTTTGATCCAATCCATAATTAAATATAATTATTATTATTTATTATAATTTAATAATATTATTTTTATATTTCTTATTTTACATGTGGTAATATTCATAAAGACTTAAAATTAGAATTTAATATTTATAGTTAAATTGTTATTATTGTTTACTCAGTCTAGGTTGTTTGCGATAAAAATTGACTTCGTTAGGCACTCACACCTCGTGTTGAGAGACATAGTAAAGAATCACTACAAGTGCAAGATGCACTCGTAGGGAGAACTTTGGTGTTTTTATTGGAGGATGGATCCTCATTAGATGTGATATTCAATGCACCTTCCTAAACTACTTTTTCTCTCAAGGGAAAATGGAAAAGAAATATGGAAGATAAAAACCTAAGCTAATGGGGGTGATGCACCAAAAATCAAAGGACACTCTTGTGCTTTTATGAGATGAACACATTTATCATCCACTAATAGTTATAAATTGAACACAGTATTAATCTAGCATAATCATTCATGAGCAAAGTGAGCATATATAAGTGATAGAGTAAAATTAGCCATCATCTCATATACATATTCATAGTTTTTTACAAATATGCCAAATCAAGAGTCTCGATTATATTAACAAAATGACTCAAGGTTTGAGTTAGACCTTACACAGAAGAAAGATGAAAAGAAATATAAATAGAAGATTAGGTCATAGACACAAGCAGGAAACTTCCAATGCCTTACAATGGAAATTAAAATACTATTTATACTCCAAAACTAGGGCTTCCTTGCCTAAAAATTTGTACAATAATTCAAAAATTTCCCTCCCATACTAAGCAAGGGATGGGTCTGTATTCAATGTTGATGGGCTCAATGTCTCTTGAATTGGGTCCATTAATATAAAGGGATTTAGGGCCTCTAAATATGGAGCCCTCATTTCTATCGCTAAACACTTTACTAGGAATTCCCCCATATAAAGGGTGTAATATTTGTCTTCCATCAATGTTACTAGACTTGAGGTCTAGAATTGGAGTTCCCATTGCAACTAATATTAGGTGACCAATCACTTCTCTAGAATTTCATGACTATATTAAAAATACTTAGTAGTCCTAGATGTTTCTTGTCATGGAATATAGGAGGTTGGTGATGAACTTGACTAGCCATTGCCACTATTTTTCAAAATTGAGACCCACCAGATTAGATGATTTTCCTCTTGATTATATGACTAAAAAAGGTCCTCCAGGTCTACTCCATAGGTTAGGCTTGGTTGAGTAGTGGATAGCTTGAACAATTGCCATGTGTTTAGTCATTATAGGCTCAATTAGGTGTAGAGGAATTGATCTATGGATGTTGAATTTATTGTATTTAGACCAATGACATGGTGCTTTGGTTGTCCTTGAAATCTTAGAAGAGATGATGTGGGTCATTTATTATTATAATCAAATGGCTTATATAATTTTATGATCCACATGACTTATCATCCCTCTAATTTATTGCTAATAATTGGATGTAAGATCAATGCTGATTCTTCCTTGGATGCGCTCCTTGACACAATAAATACTTGATTCTTACTTGATTCTTATGAGTACCATTGATATGTTTATTACATGTTTAGGTATTTACCAATGGTAAGAATACCATTTGAAACTCTTTAGATGGATTTATGATGTGGTTTAGGTCATTAGATGAATAATAAATGGTTTTCAAGACCTTGAGACTCTATATGGACCTTTTATGGAATCGACACCCATTGTAGATCTAAGAGATTGATAGTGCATGTGGCCTCTACTTCTTTTAGAATTACTTCCACAAAAAACTAGTGCCCACTATTATATTAATTTGATTGATGATCCATAAAATCTTGAGAAAATTTGTATCCTCCTCTACTCCTTGGGTCCATGGTCATAATTGATCTAAGATCAAACGACCTATGCAAAATAAAAACTATCAGCCCTATTGGAATTATTTCTTTTATCCTTTAGAATGTGTCATGTTGTAATAAATAATTGATTCCAAATAGTATTTAACCTAGGAATAGAGTTTTCTATTATTCTAGATAGACTAGGTATGGTAAGGATACCCATGAGGTGAAATTAAGATTTGACAATCAAGTTCATGCTCATATGGATAAAAATATGTATAATTATATTTTATTCATAAAGATTTACTATAACAATTTAATTATACCTTATGTATGACTGGTGCCTTAATCCATTGTGCCATTGTAGCAATATTTTTGTACACTTTAATGAAAGAGAAAGAAAAATAAAGAGGAATTGATTCAATTAAATTCATTCAAATAATGTAACAAACATAATTGGTTATCAATGAAAGAAAGTGTCCATTACACATTCAAATGATGTAATATGTAAAAGAGACAACACACAAAGCTGATACAAAAAGAATTGACAAGGTAAGAAGCTTGGAATTGTATTAATTTTGAAAAATTTACAATAGGAGCTGGCTTGAATTGCCAAAAGCTCTTTCAAATTAATACAATAAGAATCCTCATTCAAATTATGTAATAAGAATTCTTTGTCTGTCCATTCCAATTTGGCAATAAAAATATCTCCAAAACTTTGGTTCAATCACTAGAAATAATCTTACTCCTGAGGGTTCCTCTATCAAAAATTTCATAAAAATTGAAAGAATGAGGGATGATGCAGAGAAAAAGATAAAGGAAATACAACAACAAAACAAGGGGAACTCAAGTATACCTTTAGCAAAAATATGCTATGCAAAAGCTTGATCCTTAATTCTGATCGTGGCAGTCCTTATAGTTTTGGTAGCCCTGTAACTATCACAATTGCCTTTATTCGAGCCTTCCACTTATCATCATATCCTACCTTTAGTTGGTTGGGTGTGTTAAAAATTGATATTAGCTGTCAAAAAATAGTAATTGGATGCTTTTAATCCTCAAAATTTATTGTCAATCACTTATCTTTTATCTTTGGCTTATACCTGTGTCTTTTTATTTTTTCTTTGACTCTTATTTTTTCCCTACTATGGGTCCCACACTACCAACTGTCCCTAATGCACTTTGGTTGACTTCCTTGATTTTATCTTTTTTAGCTTGACTTTCCCCAATCAAGTCAACAATTTTTACCTAGGCTTCATCAAAAAAAGAGGCTATCGTAGTAACTTTTCCAATTAGCCTTAAGGTTTTGTTTTTTTAATATTTTATTGTGGTTTCATTGGTATTGAAAAACTTAATCATTTCTTGAGTTTTCCTAGACAGGGTGATAAATTTTTCAGCCAGCTTATCTTCATCAATATCATCATATATTTTGACTCTTCTATTTTTTGACAATCAATTTGTCAAAATATTTCACACTGAAAATATCTTCAAGGTTAATACTTGCTTGTTCCATATTTTTATTGATGTTCTACTCCTAAATTTTTAAGTCTTGGATTATACCTTTTATTTGAGGCCTTTCGTTCATAAAAGTGGTGACCTTATCAAATTCTTTTCTTCAATCATAAGTTTGACCATCTGCTATAGTCACTTGCTTAGTATTTATTTTATCATATTTCTTTGCAAACTTTCCATGGATTGGAAGGATGACTTCTGCCCTTTTATCTACTTCATCTAGAAAAGGTTTTATTTTATTATTCTTGTGCATTGTCTCTCCTAGGTCTTTCCAACCCTAACTGATTGTATTGATGTCTATTTTGAATTCTATAATGATCTTCTATTTGTACTTCTTGGTGAACAGGTATTTGTCAAAATGTTTGCTAGTTTGAGGCTTTTGTTTTTGGAGCTCATAAATTTTTATTCATAGCTTAGACTTTTTTCTTGCAACTGATCATTTTTAGATGGTTTTATCTTCAACTCTGATATTTTGTTGGCAATTTTGGGTACTTTGGGTACATTGCTTTTGCACAAGTGTATAAGTTGTCATTGATGTCAAAAGGCATTTTTGTGTTGATATCAAAAAGAGTGTGATGTTAAAAATATCTTGAGAAAGCTTCATATTGTTAAAGGGTTTTTATTAAAACCATGGTGACAAGGTTAAAGGTTTTTCTTAAAACCATTTGGACTCATTAAGGGTTTTTATTAAAACCAAGCTTAACTTAATGCAAAGGTTTTTTGCTTCTTGAAAAACCTTGAAGGTCCATGTTTATTATTAATAATTAAATTAACTCAAACCTTTGACAAAGGTCTAAGTTTAATTTATTATTAATAAAATAATAATAATAATAATAATAATTTTAATTATTATTAAAGGGTCTTTTAACCCTTAAGCGATGCAGATAAAGTTTTCTTTCGCCGACGTGTTGCCATTGTTAGAGGAGCGCCGACGTCAAACAGTTAAGGAGAAATGGCTATATAAGGGGGGATGATTTTCTAAAGTAGGTGCACCACTAATTTTTTGGAGTCTTCGATTTGCATTTGCTCTGTATCTTTCAAATAATGCTTGGTGTCTTCAATTTACGTTTGCTTTGTATCATTCGAATAGCGCTTGGTGTCTTCAATTTGTGCTTGCTCTGTGTCTTCGAATCTCCAATTGACGTCTTTGAATCATGCTTGATCTGTGTCTTGGAAATCGTGCTTGGCATACTCAAATTTGAGCTTGGGATGCATCCTTACCTTTTTTCTTGACGTTAGTGGATTGGCAATTGCACTTGAATTGTGTTTTTCCAGACTGTGTTGTGAGATGATTAATGCAAGCATTCAATGACTTATGTTTTGCACAGTGCTAGGAAAATGAATGCGTTTTCCATATCCTACGATCAAGTGAAGATAAAAAAAAGGATAGTTTAATATTTCTTTGTCAGACACTTGTGCTCCAACGACGATGGATTTTGAGTAAAGGCGCTCGCTAGGTAGAGATACAGGTTTCGAATCATGTCGAGTGCATTTTTCCTTTTGTTGCGATGCACGAAGGAGAGCGGCTATGATTGGGCTACGTAAGTAGAGGATAATGTGCTTTAGCACTTATAGTGGTGGCTCCTCATTTCTCCTAAGGTTGGAGAACTAAGTATTGCCAAGGTAAATCCTTTTATTGTTGACTTGGGATATTTGAGTTGATTTGATCAAGAATTATTGATGGTGGTATAAGGTTAAGTTGTAATCTTTGTTTTGACATTGTTATTATTAATGCTTGATGCTTATGTGGAGTAATAAGGTGTAAAGATATTTTACTTTGTATGTATATTATATTTTTGGTGGTTAATATTAAGTTGGAGTAATAAGGTGTTATTTTGGATCTTTATTATTGTGTATTATTGTATAGTTGCTAACTCTAATTGGTGGTAAATTGAGAGTTAATGTTGTGATAGTTTTTGAGTTCTCCTTCTTCATCAAAGTAAAGGTATGGGCACATTCTTCCATGGTTGTTATTGATTGATGGTTTTCTAAAAATAAGTGTGGAGGGAAAAGGATTTCTACTTGTTTCCTTTTCTTGTGATGATTGGTTGAATGCTTCAAGGTTGATGTTGAGTTGAATGGTGTGGGTTGACTAAACCTTGTTTGATGAGCATTGTTGTTAAAACCCTAATTGGTTATGGAAAGAACATGAGTATCATTGTTATATGAGATATTGCATGGTTGGAAATTGTTGGGTTGTGTTTCATGTTCTTGAGAAAATCATACTACATCTATCTTATTTTTTTGAGATTGAGATTGAGTTGAGATTGATACTGGGAGTTAAGTATAGAACATATTGAGTCTCTAACAATCCTCTTTATGCTTCTATGAGGTTGATGAATCACATTGGGTCTCTAACAATTCTCTTTGTGGGTTCATGCTAAGCAAGTTTTTCTTGGTGAGCTTGCTGAGGTTTTGGACAGGTTTCGATGGGGACTTGTGAGTAGATTTGGACAGGTCCTAGCAGAGGACTTGTGAGCTGAGTTTGAGAGTTCTATTAGAGAACTTGAGGACAGAGGTGCATTGGTTCTTTGAGAAGAACCTGAGGATAGATTTGGAAAGTCTTTGAGAAGGCTTGTATGCAAAGGATTGATTTGTTCAAAAGTTGGACAGATCTGATAGACAGAGGAAGACTTGTACTAGATGGACTGACTATGTTTGGTACAGGTTTCTGAGCTGCTGTGGACATGATCATAGAAGGCAGAGGTCTCTTAGGCTAAGCATTAAGGACAGGAGGTCTTCGATGGAAAGGAGTTCCATGTGCTGGCAAGAGGTAGAGGTAGTTGATCTTTTGAGGGATCATTTCTAGAGCAGAGGGGAAGGTATCTCCTTTGATTAGAGGCTCATAAATTTAGATAGAGGGGAAGGTATCTCCTTTGAGCATAGGCTCATAAATTCATATTGGGGGAAGGTATCTCCTTTGGGCCGAGGCTCATAAACATTGTAATTGGGAAGGTTTCCCAAAGAACTTTGAGATAACTTTTAGAGAAAAGTTTTGTGGATGTAGCCCAGGCTTTTTGGGTGAACCATGTTAAAATTGGTGTCACTTTGTGGATGATATTGTGCTTTGTTTTGATATTGCTTTGGGTATATTGCTTTACTTTTTTGAAGTATAAAGGAAAAATTAAAAAGAGGTCTTATACTGTTCACCCCCCTCTTAGTATAAGCTTGTGTTCTTCAATTGGTATCAGAGCAGGTGCCTTCGAAAAGTTTAACAGCTTGAAGGAAAAGCTGGTAAAGAACACAATGGATTATTCAAGTGGAAATGCAGCACCTATTCATGATGAGTCTTCTAGTGATGAAGAGACATATTACAGCAAGAAAGACAAGTTCTCTAGAAAGCACAAAAGTATGAAAAATATAAGATGTTTCAATTGTGGAAAGTTTGGTCATTATGCTACTGACTGTACTATTCCCAAGAATGAAAGTGATGAAGATAAATAGGATTCTAAGAGCAAGGATTCTGAAAAGCATAAGCATCACAGGAAAAACAAATATGAGCACAACAATCAAGGAAAGAGGTATTCTCACAAGCACAAGAAGAGTTTATACCTAGACAAAGCAAGTAAGTGTTCTAGTAGTGATAGTGACAGTTCTTCAAGTGATAATGAAAATGAGATGTTCATATCAGAAAAAGAGGAAGAACCGAAACATAGATTCATTATCATGAAATGTCTTAGATGTGGAAAATTTGGTCACATTGAGGATGATTGCACAAATAATGATTTGGTTTCTAGTATGTATGAGGATGCTTCAGAAAACCATAAGGAAGATGCATGTATGGTTTTTGAAAAGGGTAACACCTCTAGTGATAAGAAATCTAAAAAAGGCTTTGATGATTCAAAAAGCAAACATATAGAGAAAGGTGAAGTAGATCTTAAAGTTGAACTTATTAGTGCTCTTAGTGCTTTGAAAAAGGAAAGAAAGAAGAATGCTAGACTCAAGGATAAGTTAGATGAATGTTGTATGGAGAGATATGATCTTATAGAAAGTCTTGACTTCTCTATGGCTAAGATACAAGAACTCAAGGATGAATTAGAGTCTAAGGTTCTTGAGTATAGTGAGTTAGAATAGAAAATGGCTTCTTTGGAAGAGGAAACTAAAGAGTACAAGGATAAGCTTTATAGGTTTCAAGATAGCTCCAAAAAGGTTAAGTCACTCATCAAAGGTCAAAGAAAGACAACGGATAAAATAGGCCTTGGTTTTGTCAAGGAACAAGCTGGAGAGTCTAGTAAGAGAATCCAAAAGGAAGAGAGTTCTGATGAGGAAAGCATTTCAGATTATGAGTCCTTGGATGATAGATGCGCAAAAATAGAAAATGAGATTCAGAATGAGAAGAAGAAGTTTTCAGGACCCAAGAGGTCGAATAAAGATAAATTTCACGATAGATGTTTTGTGTGTTACAGGTTTGGTCACATGGCTGCACATTGCATGGCTCAAGTAAAGAAAGTAAACGACAATTTTAGAAGTGCTAGTTTCTTTCAAGGGTATTGTTACTCTTGTAAACAGTTTGGGAACAAGGCAGCTTATTGCAAGGCAAATATCAGGAACAGGTTTGATCAAAATAGGTTTGGTCAGAACAAGTTTGGTCAGAACAGGTTTAGTCAGAACAGGTGGATTCAAAGAACAGGTGTGCCTAAAAGAAATAACATTGTTACTTGTTATAAGTGCAACAATGAAGGTCACACAGCTAGACAGTGTAGAGCTGAACTTCCAAGGTACAAGAACAGGAACAGTGGTATGAATAGGTCCAAGGATCAAGGCATGGATAAGAATAGGAATGATAACAAGAACAGGAATAGTGACAGGAACAAGAATAGGAATATGGACAAGGAGAACAAGAGAAGACATGGTAAGGCAGCTATAGACACTGATGATGATCAGTGCCTAATGGGAGTTTTACTCCCACCCTAGAATTAATCACCTCATCAAGAGGTGGGGGAGGGACTAAGCTAAGAGGCTCATTATTAGTCCCGAGCCCCAAAGGTGACCCTTTTCCATTGATGACAAAAGGGGAGAGATATGAGTAAGGGGGAGAGCTTCAAAGTGAAGAGGAAAGCTTCAAGTCAGGGGGAGCAAAACTTCAAAGGAAGATTCTCAGTCGTGGGCACAGTTGGTCAGTTGTTAGCACAGTTGGTTTTAGTTTCAGCTCTTGAGAAGTGTTTTCAGTAAATGTTTGCTATCAATGACAAAGGGGGAGATTTTTGGCAATTTTGGGTACTTTGGGTACATTGCTTTTGCTCAAGTGTATAAGTTGTCATTGATGTCAAAAGGCATTTTTGTGTTGATATCAAAAAGAGTGTGATGTCAAAAATATCTTGAGAAAGCTTCATATTGTTAAAGGGTTTTTATTAAAACCATGGTGACAAGGTTAAAGGTTTTTCTTAAAACCATTTGGACTCATTAAGGGTTTTTATTAAAACCAAGCTTAACTTAATGCAAAGGTTTTTTACTTCTTGAAAAACCTTGAAGGTCCATGTTTATTATTAATAATTAAATTAACTCAAACCTTTGACAAAGGTCTAAGTTTAATTTATTATTAATAAAATAATAATAATAATAATAATAATTTTAATTATTATTAAAGGGTATTTTAACCCTTAAGCGATGCAGATAAAGTTTTCTTTCGCCGACGTGTTGCCATTGTTAGAGGAGCGCCAACGTCAAACAGTTAAGGAGAAATGGCTATATAAGGGGGGATGATTTTCTAAAGTAGGTGCACCACTAATTTTTTGGAGTCTTCGATTTGCATTTGCTCTGTATCTTTCAAATAATTCTTGGTGTCTTCAATTTACGTTTGCTCTGTATCATTCGAATAGCGCTTGGTGTCTTCGATTTGTGCTTGCTCTGTGTCTTCGAATCTCCAATTGACGTATTTGAATCATGATTGATCTGTGTCTTGGAAATCGTGCTTGGCATACTCAAATTTGAGCTTGGGCTGCATCCTTACCTTTTTGGTTGACGTTAGTGGATTGGCAATTGCACTTGAATTGTGTTTTTCCAGACTGTGCTGTGAGATGATTAATGCAAGCATTCAGTGACTTATGTTTTGGACAGTGCTAGGAAAACGAATGCGTTTTCCATATCCTATGATCAAGTGAAGATAAAACAAAGGATAGTTTAATATTTCTTTGTCGGGCACTTGTGCTCCAATGACGATGGTGTTTGAGTAAAGGCGCTCATTAGGCAGAGATACAGGTTTCGAATCACGTCGAGTGCATTTTTCCTTTTGTTGCGATGCATGAAGGAGAGCGGTTGTGATTGGGCTACATAAGTAGAGGAGAATGCGCTTTAGCACTTATAGTGGTGGCTCCTCATTTCTCCTAAGGTTGGAGAACTAAGTATTGCCAAGGTAAATCCTTTTATTGTTGACTTGGGATATTTGAGTTGATTTGATCAAGAATTATTGATGGTGGTATAAGGTTAAGTGTAATCTTTGTTTTGACATTGTTATTATTAATGCTTGATGCTTATGTGGAGTAATAAGGTGTAAAGAGATTTTACTTTGTATGTATATTATATTTTTGGTGGTTAGTATTAAGTTGAAGGAATAAGGTGTTATTTTGGATCTTTATTATTGTGTATTATTGTATAGTTGCTAACTCTAATTGGTGGTAAATTGAGAGTTAATGTTGTGACAGTTTTTGAGTTCTCCTTCTTCATCAAAGTAAAGGTATGGGCACATTCTTCCATGGTTGTTATTTATTGATGGTTTTCTGAAAATAAGTGTGGAGGGAAAAGGATTTCTACTTGTTTCCTTTTCTTGTGATGATTGGTTGAATGCTTCAAGGTTGATGTTGAGTTGAATGGTGTTGGTTGACTAAACCTTGTTTGATGAGCATTGTTGTTAAAACCCTAATTGGTTGTGGAAAGAACATGAGTATCATTGTTATATGAGATATTGCATGGTTGGCAATTGTTGGGTTGTGTCTCATGTTCTTGAGAAAAGCATACTACATCTATCTTATTCTGTTGAGATTGATATTGATACTGGGAGTTAAGTATAGAACATATTGAGTCTCTAACAATTATATTTATGCTTCTATGAGGTTGATGAATCACATTGGGTCTCTAAAAATTCTCTTTGTGGGTTCATGCTAAGCAAGTTTTTCTTGGTGAGCTTGCTGAGGTTTTGGATAGGTTTCGGTGGGGACTTGTGAGCAGATTTGGACAGGTCCTAGCAGAGGACTTGTGAGATGAGTTTGAGAGTTCTATTAGATAACTTGAGGACAGAGGTGCATTGGTTCTTTGAGAAGAACCTGAGGACAAATTTGGAAAGTCTTTGAGAAGGCTTGTATGTAGAGGATTGATTTGTTCAAAAGTTGGACAAATCTGACGGATGAGAGGAAGACATGTACTAGACCAACTGACTATGTTTGGTACAGGTTGCTGAGCTGCTGTGGACGTGATCATAGAAGGCATAGGTCTCTTAGGCTAAGCATTGAGGATAGGAGGTCTTCGGTGGAAAGGTGTTCCATGTGCTGGCAAGAGGTAGAGGCAGTTGATCTTTTGAGGGATCATTTCCAGAGTAGAGGGGAAGGTATCTCCTTTGAGCAGAGGCTCATAAATTTAGATAGAGGGGAAGGTATCTCCTTTGAGTAGAGGCTCATAAATTCAGATTGGGGGAAGGTATCTCCTTTGGTCCAAGGCTCATAAACATTGTAATTGGGAGGGTTTCCCAAAGAACTTTGAGATAACTTTTAGAGAAAAGTTTTGTGGACGTAGCCTAGGCTTTCTGGGTGAACCACGTTAAAATTGGTGTCACTTTGTGGATGATATTGTGCTTTGTTTTGATATTGCTTTAGGTATATTGCTTTACTATTTTGAAGTATAAAGGAAAAAGTAAAAAGAGGTCTTATACTGTTCACCCCCCCATCTCAGTATAAGCTTGTGTTCTTCATATTTCCTTTTCTGGAACAAGTGTAGTTTGTGCCTAAGCATGAAGTCTAGAATTCAATAGGCTAATTGTATTCCCTGTGATATCTGCATTCCTTGTTATCAGATCAACTCATAATACCTGTATACCCTATCCAAGAAGTGTAATTGTAGTGGTTGAATTAGGTGTTGAGATTTCTCCATTATATTCATGTTGAGCTCCAATCACCCTTCCTTCTATTATGGATTAAATGTGCTCTTCTTCCAAAGGAGTGAACTAAATAGCCTCCCTTGCTTTAACCAAGGTGAAACTTTTAGGAGTGATAGAACCCATGTCTATTTTGGTCCTTTTATGTGTTGGTGATCCAAGAGGACTTTGAATTTTGATTTGGTGTTATTTGAGGAGGCTGGAAAATCCCCTACCCTCTTGTATCCTTTTCCATGCTACTGAAGAAATCTTTATCTCTCTGTTGTCCACTCTTAGGGAAATGGATATCACCTTGGGAAAAATTGTGACCAAATATTGCTTTTTTTGGGGAGAATTCGTGCTTTGGCCAAATATTAAACAATAGGTTGATCTAGGGGAGATGAAATAGATACAATTTCTTTGCCCTTTCCAATATTTGTAGTATTGTGTGTGGCCTGAGCAACAAGAGGACCCTTTATTTTAACTATTCTCTAACTAACTACCTCTACCAATACCTCTATTTATTCAGGCTCTTGGGCAATAATATCCAATATAAATTCTAAATAATCCTCTAGAGGTGTGATTGGAATTAATAGGGCAACTATCTCTACTATGGTTGTTGTCAACACTCAATTCTGTAGAGTAATATACCACCATTTTTATCTAAGTTTGTGGTCTATTTAAATATTTATTTTTCCATATTGGATATAAATACTAACCCGTCCTTAAAACTAGTTTAATGGCTTCTTCAAACATATCTCCACGGTGAGTCATGGGCCTCTTTTCTAGAGCATGCTTTTTATAGTAGTCATAGGGGTCATATGGTCTTCATATGATTTCAACAAAACCATAGGATTTCATCTTCTATAACGATCCTAACAGACTAGGGTACCTCTATAAACACAGTGACCCATCTTAAATGGGATAATGATCCATGGAATTTTGGCCTATTTTCTTATGGCTCTCACCTTGGCCTCCTCTGCTATTTGCCTTATAATTTCCAAAGTAGCTATTGATACAGAGAAAAATCTAAGCAATACTTTTGGAGAAATATTAGCACCATATATTCTAATAATGTAGGTGAGGTCCTCTATGAATAAGTAATCCCCTACATTAATCTCTTGTAAAAATTTAGTTATTCTTGGGTTCATCCTATAAGGGATTTTTTTGCAGAGTGAGTGGTGTATGGCAGGGATAAATCTATGAAAAAATTGGGTATAGTTGGATGCAACTTCTTGTATATAGGGTAGTTTCTCTTGAACCAATCCTTCGAGAATTCCTCCCAACTCAATTATTGCCCTCTAACCTAGATGCACCACTATTAGGTGGATGAGGAAGGAATAATGTGAGAAACTAGGTATTATTTCCCTATGTTCAATTATGGCTCTCTACAACTCTCTGAATTCTCTGTCCATAGTATCATTGATTAAATATTCCCACCTATATATGGTAAACTACCTTATCTTATTGCATTGGACTATTAAGAACATGACTTCCTTTTCAACCTAGTTTAAATCCTCAACCCCCATCAGAATGTTGATCATATCCACATAGTCTTTAGCCCAATTACGTAGTGAGCATTTATGAATTGCAAATTGGGTTGATATCGGTTCATTATAATAAAAAACTTTACATAAAAGGAAGTCCCAATGATATGTTGAGCTTGCAAGGTAATTACATTTTTTTTGGAAATCACCGTCACTCTCTCTAATGCAAAACTCTACTAATCTTATCAGGTGTTAGCCTAAAGAGGACCTGATTTGTACTTCTTATAGCCTTGATTTTTGAGTTGTATGATATTACCAACCATGAAAAGAGATCAAAAGAGAAGTATACTCTTGGGAAAATCAACTTGGCTAGGTTTCCTTTCCATTTTTTACAAAAGGGACTTCGATTATCTTGATCTACATATGCTCTTTGTAACAAGCCTCTGTATAGGGCTATATGGCATTGCAAATCCTCTAAGATTGAATCGAATCTAAACTCAAAAATGTTTTCTACACCCCAAACCTGCTCAATAGTGCTATTCCTTGGAAATTTTTAAAATGGTGGTTCTTCTAATAGTTCAACCTTGCTCTTGGTGGAGGTGGTGGCACTAGAAGAAGCCATTACTCTCTGTAACTCTAGAAACATGCAAATTCTTCCAAATTTTATTTGGTTTAATTCTTAAGTTCTTTGTAATCATTACGATTAGTGTGTTTTAAAACCACCTTCCTACATGAAGCATATTAAATTCATACCAAAAATCATTGCATTTTTTCATACATAGCTTGATACATCACCTCCTATAATGGTTTGACCTATCTTTAGCGACCTCGGGGCACACGTACTGCTCTTACCCTACTTGCAATGTGTTAAACCCAAACTGAAATGAAAGACCATGAAAAAGCATATAACATGGAAGTAACAAGGATAGATCTCTTTATTAGTATTGAAACTCGGTTACATGTCGATCCCTCTTAGGGATACCCATTTTGATACAATAAGGTTACAAGTGGGTAAAATGTCCCCTTGCAAAGGGGTGGTGCACTATCACAAGCTTCCCGATTCTGCACACAAAAATGTATGAGGGCTTACAGATGCCTCCTTCTCCAAGTCTATTTCCTAGAGGGATCCTTTTGCTCTCATATGTTGTAGCTTTCGTCCGATGAACCTGTGGCCTTGTGAGCAATGAAACAACAACACACGCTTAGATGTCCGAGATTGCATCCCTAGATGAGGTTGTTAGCAATGAATATACTTAAATGAAAGCAAGTGCAAATGAATGTGAATGAATGAAATGATGATATGCTAATGTTATGCTAAACAAAATAATAAAACTAATGTCTAAAACCCTAAGCTAGGCCTATGGGCCACTGTCCAATGATAGCAACCACTAAAGTGAATCTTGTTCTCTTTGCTCCAAAGCTATGAATCAAAGCTTGTATATGATATTATGAAATGGTGATTGCTTTGATCTCCAATTTATCAAGGCTTCATCGTAAACATGATATCCAAGGGAAGCTCTTCAAGTCTCAAAAAATCTCCTCAAATTTGGACTTATTTGGATCCTTTGGTGCTCTAGGCTTACACCTTTTAAAGTGTGTGAAACCCTAAAGTCTATGCTCAAAACCCTAGGATTGAATCCCTCATGCGTAGTGAATGTTAGCATGAGAAGCTTTTTGTCTTTTCTAAAGACCAGTTAACTGAAGTCTAAATGCAAACTCAAGTCTCCTATGCAAACTGGCCATGAAAGGGAATGCAAAGTTACTCCTGCTTACCTTTATTGCATGTAGACTGCCACTTCCACCCGTTATTGGGCATATCTATTGGAAAAATGCTTTTTATGGCTTAGCCATTATCATCTGTAGTGGCTAAGATTTGGTCGTTGTCATCTACAATAGCTAAGGTCTGGTCACTCTAAGCTTGAGTGGCTAAGGTCTGGTTGCTCTAAGCTTGAGCGGCTAAGATCTGGCCACTCTAGTCTTGAGTGACTAAGCTTGGATAGGCTCATAATGCCCCAGATGAGTGGTGAGAACCACTTTTGATGTTTGGAAAGCCCAATATTATGTCATATGATATTATGAATGTGCCTATGTGTGTAGCTCCCCCAAATGTGACATGTTTTAGGTGTCTACAAATTCCCCTTTTTGCGATGCACTGTGGAAAACACAACACTGAGAAAAAATGTAGATTGATACATTTTTAGGGTGTATGGTGATTAGTGATCTGATCAACGTCGAATGACCCAATCATGCAAGATGGCACGCACCCTTCGAATAATTGCCTCAATGTTCGGAAGACTTAGCTCAGTGGCTTAGACATGTTAAATTGCACTCATTCCTCAAACTCAATTGGGTAGCTTCAGCTGCTACAATATTTCCAACCGGTAGGAGAGCTACAATTGAATATGTCATGTCTACTTACATTCCCAACAAACAAGGGAAATTATGTGATTGTTATATGCAATGATTTGTAGGACGAACATGATTTTTTTATGATCGAGTGATATTTTGTTGATTTTGATTATGATTATTTTGAATATTTTAACTACCTCTTCACTCAACGAATTGGTGAAGAAATTACCATGAATGAAGCAACAAGTTGCTTGACCAATATGACTAATCTGGTTCCTTTCTACCATTTGTTCCTTCAATGGGCAAACCCACATCCAAGTGTGATTTCAATTGTTTATGATAACCATCCATCTCTATCTCGAGGAGCAGTCCAACCATCAATAGCCTTCTTAGGGAGTTAGGATGAGTGATTCTATTTACACTCATATTGCATCACTTTGTCTTAGTGTTTTTGATTTCATAAGGGAATGAATATGGTACTATCATACTCGTGGAGTAGTTCGACCATCTTGGTCTTCTTTGGGTTTGAAGTGATACATCATGATTCCAAAATTAATGTTTTTACCCCAAGTATCCCTATGGTGACTTACTCATCTTACCGAATTACATGGAGTGAAAGTCATTGCAATCACTAAGTTGATAGAGTAAGTGACTGGATAAGAGGCTTACTCGAGAATTTGATTTTATGTGATTTTTATGTTATTTTGGTCATTATGATGACTAGAAGTCTTGAAAATGTTCTTATTTGAATGTTTTTGTTCCTTCCCATGGAGGGGTCATGGTTGCTTTTGCCTAGGATATTGGCCATTGTCAGGTCCAACGACCACCAAAGGCTTGGCCCTAGCTGCTCTAGTCCTGAGCGACCAAGCGATGCAGGCCGCTAACATCAGCAGTGACCAAGGCAATATAAAAGTTAACCTAGGGTTTTGTCTTTCCACTTTGCCAATTGTCAATTTGCTTTCTTGAGATTTGAGGTGAAAGTGAATTTTGCAATTTGGAGAATTTCTACGACTTGGAAGATCATGGCTACATGGGGTGAAGCGTCTTCGGGTGGAGGAGCCGGAGCTTCTTGAGTACTCCCTCAAATCTTAACCCTGCTTGTTTATTTTTGTTTTGGTTAAAATTGAACCACATTAAGTAATTGGTAATTGAAACTCATTAAGCTTGCTGGAAATGAATCAAAACCCATAGCTAGGCTTAGTTTAGGTTTTTATGTGGTGGGCTTGTCCCCATTTTGTCTTGTTGTTTTTGTTATATTTTTTTGGTATTTTTTGGCCTAGGGTCGACACGTCTTCCTCACTACCCATTGGCCACTATCGATCAGAGTGGCGAGGAAGACCTACAACTTGGTCCTTGTCACTAGCAACGGCCAATTTGAATGCCAACGGTCTAAAAATTTACCATTGGGGCTTGGTTGCTGTCAGCTTCAACGATAAATTTTTAGCCATTGTAGGCGATAGAGTCCAAGAACACTTAGTGAAATTTTTAATTTTTTTGAAATTTTGACTTTGTTTTATTAGGTGAAACTCTGTTCCTTTACCTAGACTTAAAATAGCCCATAATTATTTGCATATTTTTCATGTTTATTGTGAGTTAAGCCTTAGATGCATTTTAGTTATGATTCTGTAGACACCTAAAATGCATCATGTCGAGGGTGACTACTCATATGGACATGCTACAAGACCATATGGAAGATATTGGACAAACTCCAAGATAGAGTAGTGGTTCTAACCACTCAATTTGGGCTCCTTGACCTAATCAGTATGAACCATAGCCCAAACCTGTGGCTTATAGGTTGAACTGTGACTGAGGCTTGCGCTTTACAATCTAGACTGTAGTTGTGACCTGTGGTTTTAACTGAAGTTTAGTTGACCTTCAATCCAAACAAAATTGGTTTGAATGACCATTTGATCTAGAATAAGGTGGTTAATGGATGAAATATTCCAGAGGCTTCCATTCCAGCTATCCTAACCACCTCTTCTTGATATGGCCTTCTCGAGGAACCCACCTCCACCCTAGATCAGTTTGTGACCAAGTGAAAAGCATTATTAGTGCGCCTACCATGTTGAGGGCTTTGGCATTGTATTAATCGTATCATCATTTGGGTGACCCTAAGAGGGGCATAGTTGTAACCAATATTATTTATAAATATTAATACAAGAAAGTCTGTTTTGTTGAATCTATGTAATTGTGTCATTTTATGCTTTGAATGAATGAATACGATGTAATACAGTAGATGGGTGCACGATTTTTGGTTGGGTTAGAAGGTGATCATGGTGGAACTCCACAATTATAGCTTATGATTGTGTTTTTTGTTTTTTGTTACTTGTAGGTATAGACCACAACTACTAGCTGTGGGCCAACAATTTAACCGTAGGTTCAATCCATGGGCCACAGTCAGAACCGCAACCCAAACTTGTGGTTTCCAATAGACATATCAGAAAATAGAGGGATAAAGCTAAATCAAATGAGGATATAAGGTAGGACCTACTTCTCACTCTTTGTAATTATTTCTATCTTTGTGTTTTTAAAGAAAGCTAAATTTTGAATGCAATTAGGAAACTAAGAAAGGAAAATAAAATGAATTAGGTCTTAGTTGCATTTATCTTTCGATCATTAGAAAGGCACTGCTAGGAATAGCAGATATCTGATTGTAATCCACCCTAGAATCCAGTGTTCTTGATAGAATTTGTGTGGATGGTTTGCATGTGTGAGGCCCAATTAGTGGCCAATTATCATCGTAATGTACATAGTCTTAAAGAGCATCTAGAATAGATTTTATTTTTTGAATTTGAAATGTTCTTTCATTTGCATAGCATTTAGAAAATGAGCATGTATGCTATATGATGCATTTCTTTTATGTACATTAAAAGGAACCACACACACCACTTGGAACTTAAACGCTAGTGAGTTAGGCTTGAAATCCAATCACTATTAGGGTTCAACGACGGTGGGTATAACTTCCATCTGTTGGCCCAAATCTTGTGAACCTTTTGGATACTAGACCAATACCAGATCCGAGAACCTTTCATACCCTGGAAAATTTGCATGTATTCTCTTTGGAGGGTATAACACTGACTGGGGGAAATGGGTGAGGATTTGAGAGAACTTGTTCTCCTTGACCGGTTGTGGGCTTCATTAAAACACATTATAGGTTGGATTACGTGACTTGGAGTTCATAGCCAATTTGTTGAGCTATGAGCGTACAAGTGAAAGCCATTAAACTGAGAATAAAATACAAGTTTTGGAAAACATAATAAGAGTTTCTACACTAATACAACAAATCTTGAAAACACATAAAATAGTTTATGACTCACTTTTAAAATTTAAAACAAGATCATCATTATTGTATACCTTTTTTGCTTAATAATAATACATATAGATGTTAGGTACACAATGATGGATACACGGGGTGGTCGACAAAGTTCCAAAGCCAATGTCGATGACCAACCCCTAACCAATTCATAATAGTACATGTCAGTTCCTCAACCACATGAGCGAATTGAACGTTGTTCAGCTAGCATTTGAGGATATAACTCGACACGAGGGGAGCTTGTAGAGAAAACCCTAGATATAGGAGCTTTAGTACACTCCTCTAGGCACATGATAGAACAAGTTGCCTTCTAGCATGAAGGTGTTCCACTTGAGAGCCATTATCGAGACCGCAATGCACGCGCATCCACAAGATCAACCAAAGAGTTGTTATGCAGGGGAACAAGTTGGTGCCCCTATGTACTAAGTCTAATAGAGTATCTATGGCTCCACATTTTGAGTATAGAAGGACTAGAGACCCACCCATTCAGTATAGGTAGATAGGCTCACCACCGATCATAGGTCTAACCATACTCCCATGCATGGTCCACCATGCAAGATCACCATTGATATATCAAAGGTGGGAGATAATGGCACATTGCTACATGAGCGATGGAAGTCTAAGTAGCTAGAGGGTCTAGGTAGTGTTTTAGAGTAGCTAGGTTGCAAGCCTTCTGCTCCACCCACTCGAGCCTCGAGTGAGTGTAGCGTGTGTCGTCCACACTACTAGAGAACATGGGGAGGCTTCTAAGCGCCCTCATGTCACACACCCACTATCTGTGCATGGTGGTTCATAGTATAGGATACAATAGGAGGCCAATGTTGTCTTCACATATAGAGGCAAAGGCACAACATATCAGTCCTATGGGTACATAACCCATAAGGTCGCTCATATAGAGTAGGGATACCAGAGGCCTCCCACAACCGATTAGATTGATAGGTCACATCGATTAGTATCAGAGAAAAAATTCCAACTCCTCCAAGATCAATTGGAGGACGCTCACCTATAGAGACAATGCATTGAAGATGAAATATTCAAGTGCAAAGGCTCATGCGATAGAGGCTATATGAGCAGTGCATGCATGAAGAGCGTATCCTTACCCAGAAGGAATGCATGGAGCAGGAGGATAGTTTAGCTAGGGTTGAATTATATCCTCAATATGAGCATAGAGAGCATGTATATAGAAAGGCTTTGTCTCAAGCTAATATGCATCAAGAGCAAAGAGATACTCATACTCATGCTAGTGTCGAACGGAGGGAGCAACCATCGCCACTTGATAATAAAAGGCAGAGATAGCATGAAGAAGCAACGGGAGATGGATATGAGCAAGAATATCTTGAGAGCTCCCAAGTTGATGAGGAGGAATAGCAAAACCCTCTATCTCATATGAGGAAGAAAGTACCTCCTAAGCCACCTCCACATCAACTTAGGGAGGAGGAATTTTTGTCTTCAGAGGCCTATAACGCCTTGGTCGAGAAGATTAAAGCCATCGAGAGACAAGGTATGACTATTCAAAAGCCAACATTAAGGAAAATCCATAACGAGCCTTTGGATCCTTTGGCACCTACTCTAGCTTACCCTGAGCATTTTGATATCCCCAAGTTGGACAAGTTTAAGGGTGATGAAGACGCATAAGAACATGTCACGAGCTTTTTGAATGCTTGTTTTCATATAGCAAGCAATGATGCATTATTGTTACGTACATTCATCACAACATTTTTAGGGTTGGCCCAAGAGTGGTTCGATCAGCTAAAGAAACATAGTATAACTAGTTTCGAGCAATTAGCTGATGCCTTTATTAAATGCTATTCCTTTGGCATCAAGAAACAGGCCAATCTTTCTAATCTGTTTGCATTAGCTCAGCGCGACGATGAGCCAATAGAGCAATACAAAAAGAGATGGAGGATACTAATGGCAAATTTTCCATTCCATATTCCTACCATAGAGTTAACTCGAATGTTTACAAAGAGTTGTGCCAAGCACATCTTGCTACCATTGCAGTTGTAGCAGTATCCTACATTTGAAGAGGCTTTGGCACAAACCAAAGTGATTGAGGACATCAAGTTGTAGGAAGGCAACTTGAAGCTCAAAAATAGGAGAGAGGGATAAAATAAGAGTGCCACAAAACAACCCGACAAGTAGGCCCATGTGAATCAAGTGGTATAGAATCTCCAACAGGAGGACAAGGGGCAATAAAAACATAATTATCAGGCCCAACCTCTTCTTGCATAATATGACAAGCGCAACAACAATTATAAGGCCAAGAACAAAGATCAACACCCACCTTGCTAGTTCACACCATTGAAAGAATCACTGACATTTATTTTCCATCAGTTATGCGAGGCCAAGGCGATTAGATTACCCAAATTCAAGATGATAGACACCAATTAACCCAAACCAAAGGGGTTCCAAGAGGATCTGTTTTGCATTTTCATCAAACAAAATACCATAACATTGAAGTGTGCTGGTCTTTCAAACACATGGTGCAAATATGATTGAAAAATATGACCTTGTAGTGCCACACAATCCATAGGAACCCGATAATTAGAATATGAGGATTTAAAAAACCCCTTGCCAAATCATGAGGCACCTCAAAACAACGTTGGCCAAGTCAACCACGTGTGAGTTGAACCACATACCCAGGGGTTCGTAGGCATGGTGAACATTGTCACTAGGCATAGGAGATACGAACAACAAAATCAATCTTGTGCTCCCATTCAAATACAAGCCATGCCAAATCAGCGGTCGACACAAAATATTCCAAGTCCACCAACAAGATCGATGGTGACCATAAGGAGAAGGTTGGCCCAAAACCTACAAACAACTCCTGCAAAGTTGTCAATATATGAACTAATGCAATAGTCCCTGAGGCACAAGGAGACTCTTATGGACATTTTTAGGTCCACTGAAGTACAGTCCCAGGATGCGCAGGCATTTACTAATTTCGTGGGACATGTACAACAGTGTCAGGAACCGATGATCCAATTTTATGATCATGAGATAAGGACGGTTTCTACAACTACGATCGACCCACCATTGCACATAATCTCATGTGTTAATCACATGCCATTTAAAAGGGTCTTGATCAATACTGGCTCATCGATCAACATAATAACAACCAAGGTGCTGAGTCATTTGAAGCTACCTAAATCACACATTATGACAATTACATTTACATTGAGAGCGTTCAACAATGCACTATGTTCTACTATCGACACAATTATCCTACCTATGAAAATAGGTTTGAAGACCATCTTAGTAATGTGTCATGTGATAGAAGGGGCCATGTAGTACAACATTTTACTTGGTAGACCTTAGATTTGTGAAATGCATTGTGTCCCCTCAATACTGCATCAATGCATGAAATATATTCACAAGGGGTTGGTTCACGTAGTGGCTTCGGATGAGGAGCCATTTAAATTTGTGAACCTAGCAGATTTTCCTGGGGGTTTCATACTCCTGTCAATGCACTTGGATGTTTGGTCGTCATCACCAATAAAGAAACCAGGAGGTAAATCGGTAGTGCATGCTCAACCAATGCCATCTGTGTCACATAGATCAGAGCACACCACTGCCACTTCCTTGAAACCATTGGCATTAGTCATGCATCAGGATGACAAGAAATTGAAGGCCATAGAAAGAGCGAGAGCTTGAGCCAATCATCGAGGAGGTTCCCATTCCTATGGAAGTCAAGGAACCCCAAGACAAAGCCAAGGAGGCACCTCAGCCTACCTCACCTGCATCTTCAATAGGATCATCTGCACCATGGGTGACGGTACATCTCACTAACATCAGCTTAGGAGAGTACCTTGTGTAGAATGTAACCTTCATACCAATTCTAAAGATTGCACAAGATATGGGCCGACCATCCACTCATCATTACTCGATTGGATCGGTGGTTCCATTGGGAGAGTCGCCTAACCAAACTAACTTCATCTATGCTGGGATAGACCAGCTTCCAACGTGAGATCCCATGGATGAATATGACGAGGAACCTTTCACGATAAATGTTTGTTATCTTTCCAATTCGAGGTATGCCATGCATATTTTTTAATTGTATCATTGGTATGGATACGACCTTGGTCTCTTTGAACAAGAACGAAGGATGCTGATGGAACCTCATTATCAGTTAGTCATTGATAGGTTTAGCTTAGGGTTACAGATACAAAGGCAGGACGATTTGCTCTCAGCATCCCTAGATCATTTGTACCTTAGTATGGTGGATGATGTGGATTTTAATCCATATCATCTAGATCCTTCCAAATTCTAGAGGAATCACCCTATGATATCTGTCATCACCGTTGAGCCACTCGAAGATCATCGTGAAGGGCTCCTTGAGAAGAATGAGACATAAATGAATCCCAAAGATCACCTAGGACACCAAAACCATGATGCAGTCAATGAGACATATGTGCAAGGGTGTAACCCCATTACTGTAGGCGATCTAAAGCTAGGAGATATTTGTAATGAAGACAGAGTGGATTCCACCTCTGATATGAGTGGACCAAGCTATGATGTAGACAAAGAATACTCAAATGATGATGAATGTGAGGATGAAGTTGAAGGTGCCTATGAGAGGCCCTGGTATGCACATCATCTATTGGCTATTGAGTCGATACAGGTTACTAAAGAGATCCTTCCCAATGTTGATTACTAAGGGGAAGATATCAAGCCAATTTTGTTGGTAGTGTCGTATATGAGGTATAATTATTTGGTTTTTTTGGATAGCGACGATAGCATACAAGAAGTGAGATTAATGGGGCCTCATTTGGAGGAGTGCCCTCTAGGAGTGGGTGTGAATGAAGGATTCTATTATTATAGTGATGAAGAAGATGAGTTAGAGAGGGCCTACCTTGGTCATCCTTATTTGTGTTACCGTCATCAACCCATCGATATTGATGAGGTCTATTGGTAGCTACATGTTGGTCCGTGTTTGAGAGCAAGACGGTTAAACTTGAATCAAATCACCTTCCACCAACCTACATGGAGCTCTGTGAGCCAAATAACCCTCTTTTGCATTCAGTGCATAGGGAGGATCTAGTTATTCATAGTACTCATAGGGAAGACCCTTTTGTGCCTGTGCCATTAGAGCCAGATTGTGGGTATGAGGATTACGTAAATTTTGTAGAGGTCAGTCCATGTGGTTCTAGAGATCAATTCCATTCCATAAACATGGTCTCCATTTATTTGACCACTCCACTCTGCAATCTAGCATATCCATATAAATCTTTGTATCTTAACAAATATGCTATCGATTGGAATCACGCTGATTCACCCGTTGAGCTTGAGGATTTCTTCCCAAATAAATAAATGTTTCAACCTTTCCATTTTACACCAGGCTATGCATATGATGTTTATCATGCCAAAAATACTTCCAACGTGGAACCTATCAATCTGAATGATGACATCCATCTGATTCCTATGCCTCACTAGCTGGAGGAGGGATCACATATGTCAATAAAGGAAACCTTTGAGGTGGATATCAGTAATGATCCCACCAGTGCAAAGAAGGTTAAATTTGGAGAGAGTCTCACTCCAAATGAGCGGGCCACCCTCATCCCTTTGCTGAAAGAGAGACCAAATTTGTTTGCTTGAGCATACAAGGATATGCTAGGTCTAGACCCAAAATTGGTTATGCATAACCTTTTGCTAGATCTGAAGAAGAAGCCGATCAAGCAAAATCTTAGGAAAATGCACCCAAAAATAGCCTTAATGGTGAAATATGAGCTACAAAAGTTGTTGGATGTGGAATTTGTGATCTCCATCGATTATCCAGAATGGGTGTCCAATATGGTACTCGTGGGAAAACCCAATGGAAGAATTCGTATTTGTACAGATTTCAGAGACCTAAATAGGGTAACACCCAAAGATTCATTTTTGTTGCCCAATATTTATGCTCTTATAGATGCAACTACAAGTCATGAAATGCTCTCCTTAATGGATGGTTTTTGTAGTTATAATAAAATTTGTATTAAACCTAAAGACCAACATAAAAATGCATTTATAACGCCATGGGGAACATTTTGCTATAAATTTATGTTATTTGGTCTCAAAAACACTGGTGCCACATATCAACAGGCCATGACATACATTTTTCATGACTATATGCACAAAATTCTTGAATATTATATCGATGACTTATTAGCCAAGTCATTTATGTGAGAAGAGCATGCAGAGGTCTTAAGAAAAGTCTTCGATCGTCTTATAGAGCACAAATGTTTGGCTGAATCCTAAGAAGTGCATATTTGGCATAACTTCTAGAAAATTACTAGGGTTCATTGTCTCTAAGAGAGGCATCGAAGTAGACCCAGTGAAGGTCAAGGTCATTTTGGAAATGCATCCTCCCACCAATATTAAGTAATTAAGGAGCCTTCAGGGTAAGGTAGCCTCGATAAAGTGATTTATCATCCAACTATCGGATAAATGTCGACCCATGAATCAATTGCTACAAAAGGGGGTCCCATTCAACTAGGACGAGGACTGCATGACAACCTTCACTAAAATAATGTAATACTTTGTGACGCCGTCGATGCTAGCTCCACCAAGGCTAGAGGTGCCTTTTCTAATATATATATCAGCAACTGACTTTGCACTGGGAACCATGTTAGCCCAAAATAATGTGCAAGTCAAGGAATAGGTCATATATTATACTAGTTGAACCTTGATGAGCTATGACCTCGGGTATACATCTATGGAAAAATTGTGTTTAGTAGTAGTGTTCGCTACAAATAAATTGCAACACTATATGTTAAGTCATACGATGTATGTTATATCTAAATAGAATCCTTTGTAGTACATGATGAGCAAGACTTATCACAATACACGTACTATGAAGTGGATCATGCTATTTGTGAAACTTGATCTAGAATTCATAAGCCAAAAGTCCATTAAGGGACAGGTCATAGAAGATCAATTAGCTAAGGCACCACTGTCAAATAGTAGGCCTCTAACAATCAAGATTTTGGATGATGTAGTCTTCGTCATATCTAAAGCTCTCAAACTCAAAGAACTAGAGAAAAATACTGATATGACTCTGTTCTTCGATAGTTTGAAGAGTGAACAAGGAGGTGGTTCCAGAATAGTATTCTTCATACTGCAAGGAGATCCAATGCCCTTGTCATTCAAGTTGGATTTTTTGTGCACTAACAACAATGCTGAGTATGAAGCCCTACTATTGGGCCTCCACATAGTAGTCACCATGAATATTAAGAGAATGAACATCTTTGGTGACTCCTTGCCCATAGTGAATCAGGTCAAGGGGATTTTTTAGTGTCGATATCCCGTACTGAAAGCCTATAAAGATCTAGTTGACATATATTTGGTCAAATTTGAATGGTATGACATTGAGGCAATCTCTCAATCATAAAATAGGTTTGTAGACACCAAGGCATATTTGGGATCTTTAATCCCTTAGAATCCATTTTTTTATTTAACTACCATTCATGTCAAGATGCTCTCGCATCCAACAGTAGAGCAGGCAACCTATGATAACAGAGAATCAATCAACATGATCAGTGTAGAACCATAAGCTGAATGGTTATGCAAAGATGAACACTTTCTTAAGAAGTCATCTTGGGCATCATTAAACTCTCAGAGTCCTATTGGGAGTGGTACTACCATTCACCATAAGGTTTTTTCTGAGTTTGCATTTGCAAAGGTAAATACGTAGAGGGAGCAAGTCATCTTAGCAGTCAAAGATGAGATTTATCAAAATTGGGTGTCATAAATTAAAGACTTCCTAAAGCTTAGTATAATACCAGAGGGATTGCCGTACATCATAAAGCACACATTTAAATAGAAAGTAACCAAATATGTCTTAATAGGAGACATCTTGTATCGATGAGGCTACGATGAAGTTCTCCTTCATTTCTTAGAGCCCCAAGAGGCATCATGGGTGATTTCGCAAGCCCATGATGGTATGTACAGTGACCATTTTGGTGGCATGGACATTTTCAAGCACATACTTTGAATGGTCTACTATTGGCCCACTATGGAGGAGTGTGATGTGTATGTCAAGAAATACGTTAAATGCCAACATCATGCTAATCTTATTCACTTGCCATTGCAGGCCTTACAGCCTTTAAGTGGCTTGGCAATTTGCTCAATGGGGATTGGATCTTATAGGTAAGATCTCTCCTATTTCATCGAGTCAGCATACATTTATAATCATAGCTACTGAGTATTTTAAAAAGTGGGTGGAAGTACAACAAAGTTTATACTAGAGCATATCATAAGTTGTTTTAGGATTCCATCCAAAATAATATTGGATAATGGAACGTCTTTCAAGAATAAAACTATGAGAGCTTTAGAATCTAAATATAGAATAAAACATAGTTTTGTGATTCCATACTATCCACAAGAAAATGGGTAGGCTGAAGCTTCAAATAAGATAGTGGTGGCCATCTTGAAAAAGACGATCCAAGAAAACCATAAATACTGGCATATCCAGTTGCCCCTTGTGTTATGGGCTTACAAGACTAGTATTCGAAAACCCATTGGGGCAACATCATTCTCACTAGTGGCCCTGAGGCCATTATACCCTTGGAATTAGAAATTTCAATGCTGCGCATCGTATTAAAAGAGTTCATCGATGATGACACTGCATGACAATCTTGACTGGATCAACTGATGCTACTTGATGAACATCACGTGAATGCCCCAGAGCATCTTTGCATTTATCAAGAGTTACTAAAATGAGCTTACAATATCAAATTCCACCAGAGAGACTTTGAAGTTGGGGATATTATATTGAAAGAGAACCAACATAACTCTAATTTACCACTAGATATATGAGATAAATTTACGGCTAATTGACTAGGATCCTACATCATATATAAAAATATTGGTCTGGGTGCCTATCACCTAATGTTGCTAGGGGGTGTTGAAGAGCTTGAACCTCTCAACATCATCCATATTAAGGCATTTTATGCTTGAATAGCATAGTAAAAGCCTCCAAGGGTCCCTGAAACTACTTGGTCATGTCATTTAAAAGCCCCACGGATTTGTTGATAATCGCTTGGTCATCCTAAAAAGCTCCAAAGGCATCTGTCAGCCCTTTGGTCAAACTCAAAAAGGCTCCAAGGGTTCCTAAAAATCGCTTGGTCAAGTCAGTCAAAAAGCTCCAGAGGCATCTGTAAGCCCTTTGGTCAAACCCAAAAGGCACCAAGAGTTTCTAAAAAACTGCTTGGTCAACCCCAAAGGCTCCAAGGATTCTCAAAATTGCTTGGTCATCCCAAAACACCCCAAAGGTACCCATAATCTCTTTGGTCAATCCTAAAAGCTCCAAGGATTCTAAAAAAATTGCTTGGTCAATATAAAGGCTCCAGAGGCATGCACTCGTCGTTTGGTTAGATATGAGGCTCAAAACCCATAAAAATTATAAAATCAATAAAATCCAAAAAAAATTGGTAAAGCATATAATCCAAAAACATTTGCATTTGCATTTGAATTTTGCATTGTTATTTTGCATTCACACATGCATTCACTGCATTACTACATTGAATATAGGCATTCATCATCCGTTGCATTTCATAGTAGGATGGATTATGTTTGTTAGTATTACAAATGACACCATGTTTGTGTTTAAATCATGCATCTTTGCATTTATCATAATCCATCATTCATGTGAGTAACTATCTTTTTTAACACAACCTATAATGTTGCTATGGAGATATACTAGGGTTTTTTGGTCGTTCAGTCATAACTATTGGTATTATCAAGAGTTGGTAGAAATATTGATTTGCTTTTGTAGCTAAGGTTTAGTTAGTATAGCCCTTAGCACATCATAAGCCTCTCACTAATAAAAAAATTTAAACAATCCTAACAAGGACTAGGGGAAGGTGAAATTCATGAATCAGGACCGGGTATCTTGAAGTGAAAATATTTATTCTTCATTATCCCTCTATGCGAACGATATGGGAAATATTAGTAGTTGGCAAAAGGACATGTTAGTTCCTTATTAAAAATCCCTTACTTACGATAAAATGAGCAATATCCCCAAGAAATATCCCACATCAATCCTCATGATTGATACCCTAGATCAATATCATAGATCAAATCCCTAGAGTGATATCCCATATTGATATCATAAGATCGATATTATCAATCGATATACTAGAAACAGTTTTCCAAAGTAAATACCCCCAAGGGAAATTTTTTGAAGAAAATTGTCAAATGTAAATGCTAAAAAGTGAATATCGAGTGAAGATCAAAAAACAGGATTAAATCAAAGTTCAAAGTAAAGATCAAATGAAGATCATAAATAAAATTTCAAGTGGAGATCAAATGAAGATCCAAAATCTAGTTCGAAGAGAGATCAAATGAATATCCAAAGACAGTTTAAAATGAATATGGAATTGACTCCCTTGCTTCACTACATATGAGCAAGTATCCTAAAAATTGAAGGATAGAAAGGAATGAGCCTAAATCCTTGGAATTGTCAGCACTACTATACCTTATACATGATGATATGTATGATGCATTAGCACCTCGCTTATGAACAAGACCAATGTTTGAATGTGGAAGAGCTAGATTTAGGTGTCTTGCATTGCTTAGTGGCTTAGTCCAACTAAAATCTAAACCTGGGATTGGATAGGACATTTGTGGAACCCTTATCTTAGCAATGGGCTGAAAGAATCCCGCATGACATCGGGGAACGCTCATGTCTTATCTTAAAATAATCATGGGCACACACAAGGATAATAAATAGTTAGGGCCTATCCTAGCAAAAGCCTTTTATCTCAAAAGTCTAGTGTGGTTAGTATGCAACTTTTGATAAGTCTATTAGGGTGTTTGAGTTTCATGGAAAATCTCAAAAATTTCTCTCATAGCAACAAAATGTCAAAAATTGCAACCATATAAATCATCAAATTACAAAGTATCGAATCCATGATACATCATTATATAAAGCACAATCAACATATAGGATAGATACCGGATGGATATTAGCAATAATATTTAGATGACCACTAACTATATCATGCATTATTTTCAAATTTTGCAAAATAAAATCAAATGACACATTATATCATTCACATCATAACATCGCATACCATTGCATTTCATATATGGGTGATTAATTGATTAAATTCTTATCTTAAGGATTTTCAATTACATTCATGATTTTTATACATTCTATGGTGTCATCCATTATATTGATAAACATATATGCATTTATTCCTTATGTTTTAAGTGATTAAAGCATACAAGTTTATTTACATTAGATTAGCATCGTGTAAATAAATTGTTACCTACATTAATGCATACAATAAAGCAATATTAAATATGTGTTAATAAAAACATTGCATCCATATGCATCCATCATAAAAAGCACATCTAAGCATCTAGATCACTGCATATAATCATCATCATAAATTACATAGCTAGCTAGTGCATGACATCATACATCACATCATATAGCATCAGCATAACATAAGCATTGCATCCATGTGCATCACATAAACATAAAATCAAAAATAAATGAGTACACAGTAATGAGCCATAAAATGATCAGTCATATCATATATAAATATGTATCTCAGAGTACATAGGGAGTACAAAAATACCTGTATGCTACAACTATGTAGGTCCTTGATATTACACTAAAAAATGGTACAATACATATGTCAGACAATGTGTACTAAGGAGGGCCTGCACCCCCAGCCTACGAATCACTGCTTGTATCCTTGTGGCTCCTGTTAGAGCTAGCTTCGTGTATGCTAGAAGATTGGTGAGTTTTCTCGGTCCTATGATTCCAGTGGCTGGAACTTACTAAGGACTACCCTGTGATCCTAGTCTGTGTCCTCTGTGATCCTACAACCTACTTGTCCTCGATAACCCGTAAACCATTTTTCTCAATGAAGTCCTGTAGCTGAGATATGTGAGCTGCCCTCGCATCTAGTCGATCATTTCTCTCCTCTACGAGAGAAGTGAGCCACCTGATATCTACCATAAGATCCACACCTATGACTAATGGAGTGGCTGGAGGTCCCATGACAATCTGAGAGGATGTAGGGTCTCCCATATGTAGCCTAACTAGGTCCCTCTCTGTAACTACCTCACCCTGCTATGCCATTGCTACATCATGGGTGCTAGTGAGCTCTTAGAATCAAGCCTCTACTACTATAGCTCACTTTGTGAGACTAGTGATCTCCTCCAATGTCTTAGCTAGTTGCCCATATCGGTCAGCTAGATTTACCTCTAGAGTGGCGATAATAGTGTCTCACTCATGCTATTGAGTCTGATATCTACCAAGATGACTCTGCATGTCAGTAACCTGAGCTAAGAGAAATCCCTCTATGCTGTTAGGAGGAACCTCACCCTCCTCTAGAGCCTTATAATCTGGGTCATCCCTAAGAGACTCCTCGGTGGTGGCCTCTATGCCCGATCTCCCTCTATCCATTGGCACACCCTGTACCCGTAAGAATCCACCGTTGCCTCGATCTGATCATCAACTCTGCCCAGAGGCCCTGATCCATACCATCATAGCATTGACCACCATCCATCATATGCTAGAGTGGTAACATCTTGGTCAACTCCAGTCTCTTGGAAATCATCTGGATCATCCCTTAGAGTTGAATGTTGGATCCATGGAAGATGTGTCTCTAGAGCCAAGTGCCTATAGATGAATGGGATCTCTAGAATGTCCTATACTAGGCTAAACTTCTACAAGATGTGAGAATAAAATCAGTACTCTACAATATCGACCTTCCAATCGAGTAGCCATATTTCCCAAAAAGCCTATCGAATCCACTCATTGACCTCAGGCCAGACAGGGCACTCCATGTATGGCTACCACTCGATATCATCTATTTTGAGTCCTGTAAACTATGTGATATAAATCTAGATGTTGCCAGCATGGATCCTACTCTTAAACCCCTCCTCCTCTCAAGTCCAGTAGGTGGCATAGCACTGGTGAGCATCATCGACCTCTATAATGTGCAGTTGTAGCTCCCAAGGATGCTCTATCATGATGTGCTGCTAGCCCCAAATCTAAAGAAGTAGGCTACAACTAATCCCCCAATGAATCTGGTCTATAATATGGTATAACTCTCTATACAACTGGAAGAGCAGGGTGCTCCCCCAGGCCAATCACAGTAGCCGATGGATGGTGCTCTGAACAACTCTACAAACAGTGGTTAAGAGATTCCAGGGAATCCTCACACCCAAGGAGTTTGGAAGCACTACTTGCACCACCAAGTGCATGAATATGGCCTCACATACGAAGAAGACATTCTTCCCCTACCAATAGCCAATGTGAACCCCTCCATGGTCAATGTTGCACTGAGCCTCCTCACTCTGGGCATCGAAGATGACATCAAAAATAAACTCCTTAGCCCTAGAATTAGAAGAGATGATGGTCTCACCATCAATGGGGATCCTAAAGATCCTATAGACTTCCTCCAAGGTAACCATCATTTCACCAATAGGCAGGCGAAATGTGTTGGTCCACACATTCCAGCGTCAGGCCAATGCAGTCAAATAGGCTTGATCTACCCTGATAGTGGGTAGGTCTAGTACATAGCCGAAGCTAACAACTTCAAACCATTCCCACTCCCTGAGATTGAGCTCTCCATGTAGAGTCTTACGAATGCTAGGCTCTCTAGCTCTAAAGGTCAATCTCTGAAATAGAAAGCATAATATAAGAAAAAGCTAACTAAAACAAGAAAAAACATTTAAAAATGACCTAAAAATCATCAAAAATAGTTAAAAATTGATAAAATTGCAAAAAAATGTCATCATGCAGGCCTACAAATCAAAATTTTCATCCAAAAATGTCAAAAACGCATTAAATGACATTAATTGCCTTTTAAAACTTAGAAAATTTAAAAAATGTATATTTTTTTTTAAAGTTTGTGAATCGCAGGTCAACCTTGCAATCCACATGCAATCAAAAATTAAACGTTGGGATTTTAAATGCTGACCATAGATGGTAGTTGTGGTCCCCAATTGACCAATTGGGAACCACATCTGGTACCTACGGTCTCCAACTGAGATCACGTTGGGTATGATATCGTGGCTAAAAAATGAAAAAATAAAAAAAAGTAAATCCTAAGCTAACCTAGCCTAAGGTGGGGTTCATTGCCAATAATTTAGTGTGATTGATTAACAAATTACTTAATTGGGTTCATTTTAGTGGTAATGGATGAAAGGTCTTGGTTTTTGAATTACCTTGCCCTCGTCTCGTCCGTCGTAGCTAGAAGAAGCTTGCTCGTGCTCTACCATCATGCTGTGAGGACGTGTGCATGTAAAGTTTGGTAGGATGCAGGTCAATTTCTCAGTTGTCATTGTCAAAGCTCTAGATTGCAAGTCATTTTCAAGGAATAATGAGAAAATTTTGAAAATTAGAATTTTTATAAGCCTTTCATATTTCATGCGGACCGCAGGCCCTAGCTGCGGTTCCCAAAATTGTAAATGGGAACCGCAGACCCTAGACGCGATTTGCAACTAGCAAGCAATTTTATAAAGTCCCATCATAGGAAGGTTTAAAATGATCAATTAATGCCTCCCAAGGGATCAAAACTCAATAAAATCAATCAATTTGGAAATTTGGTGATAATAAAGCATCGGGATCCAATTAAAAATCAAAAATTTGGCTAAGATTATAAAGTACATTCAACCGAGGTCATCGCTATGACAATCCTTTCATGGAGCAACGCACCTCCCATCAAAATAAATAAGCTCAATGCATAATTCAAAGCATTCAAAAAAATTGAATAATTAAAAACACCAAATGTGCCTCGTATTCAGTAACTTACCCTACATACTTGGTGGTTGCAGTGACTTGTGCTCCATGCAATCCGACAAGATGAGTAAATTACCATAAGGACATTTGGGGAAAAATTGTCATCGTTGATCTGGTATGCTTATTTTCAATCCTAAAGAAGGCCTTTGTGGCTGGACTGCTCCACGAGAATGAGGTGTTGCATGTCATTTCTCCTATGACATCTTTCAACAAATCATCAATTATTTGATTCAACACAAATCTAATTGGATTTGTATCAATTTGATTCCCTAAGACGACTATTGCATCCTGACTGCTCCATGGGATAGAAATGTGCAAATACTATTAATATTTGGAATCAAAAGCTGAACTAGGCCTAGCCAAGGCATTAATTTGCTCAAATTTAAATTTGTTCAGATCATCCATGGTGGTCAAGCGACATCGTCGCTTTAATCTTATCATTACTCTCATCGACTCATCACTTGAGGGGGTAGTCATAATATCAAATAATAATCAAAATCAATAGAAGATACTTGAAATCGTAGATCCCTTGATCTTGTCAAAATTGTGTTCGTCCTTGCAAATCATTGTCAAAAACTATCATAAGCTTACCCCTTTGCTTGGGGAAATAGAAAATATGATATTTTTTTTGTATCTTGTCTCCTTTCAGTTATATAGGCCTAAATCCTATTGTAGCATCAAACGCTACCCGAATGATTGATGGTGAGTGCAAGCTTTTCAAGTTTAAGCCTCCAAAGAGTTGGAAGCAATGATTCCAGGATGCACATCCTTTTGCAGGACCTGGGGCATCTAATGTTGATCTGACTAATGATCATCATAAAACCTTCGACATCATTTTAGGAGGTATACTTTTGCTCAACATTGTTCGATCTCATAATGCATCTCAAAATGGGCATCTGTAGACACATAAAACACGTCATGTCGAGGGCGACTACTCATATGGACATGCTACAAGACCATATGAAAGATATTGGATAGAATCCAAGATAGAGTAGTGGTTCTAACCACTCAATTTGGGCTCCTTGGCCTAATCAGTCTGAATTGTAGCCCAAACCTATGGTTTATAGGATGAACTACGGCTGAGGCCTACGGTTTACAGTCTAGACCATAGTTTTGACCTATGATTATAACTAAAGTTTAGTTGGCCTTAAATCTGAGCCAAATCAATTTGAATGACCATTTGATCTAGAAGAAGGTGGTAATGGATGGAAGATTTTGGAGGCTTCCATTCCAACTGTCCTAACCACCTCTTCTTAATACGGGCTTCTCTAGGAAGCCACCTCCACCCTAGATTAGTTTGTGACCAAGTGAAAAGCATTATTAGTGCACCTACCATATTGAGGGCTTTGGCATTGTATTAATTGTATCATCATTTGGGTGACCCTAAGAGGGGTATAATTGTAACCAAGATTCTTTATAAATATTAATACAAGAAATTTTATTTTGTTGAATCTATGCAATTATGTCATTTTATGCTTTGAATGAATGAATATGATGTAATATAGTATATGGGTGCACACTTTTTGGTTGGGTTAGATTCATTTTCTTTTCTTTTGCTTAGATTATTACTGCTCAAGCTCGGGATATAAAGCTCATGAATACACTTCTACCCCTCTTGGATGACGATGATTGGGCTTGGCTCAAATCCCATGGGCTAAAGTATGTCACTAGACTACCCACCATTATGGTAGATCATGCCTACCTTATGACTTTAGTCCATTGATGGTATCCTTAGACCAATACCTTTCACTTTCCTACTGGTGAGATGACCATCATGTCGAAAGATGTGTATAGGATCTTCCAGCTCCCCTTTGATGGAGTGGCCATTGTCTATTTGGCCACTAATGATTAGGTTACTATTTTCACTCGAGTGTTCAAAGGGAACTCTGTGGAGGCTCTTAAGGACACCAAATCTAGGGGAGTGTCCATATTGTAGTGGTATGAGGAGGGTTTCTTCTCTACGAGGCATGAAGTGTTGCTGATGGTCATCAACAATATCTTGATTCTAGATTGCTCAGGTTTGAGGTTCCCGTTGAACCTCTTGGCGATGGTTCAAGACTTGTTGGATAGTGAGTATCCTGTCATCTATGCATGGGGTAGGTCTTTGTTGGCTCAGTGCTATGATGAGTTATACCACATCCGCTGGTGAGGTCACGTCGACATTGCTTACAACTTACTTCTATAGGTTTAGTTATGGGAGCACATCAATGTGGATCATCCTAGAGGGCTTCCTCTTGTGATCATGGCTATGGAGGAGTAGATTCAGTGCTATGCTGTTAGATGGGCTTAAGAGCATGAGCTATGCAAGAATCATCCTCATGCGATGGAGCTTCCCCAATACTGCTACTTTCAATGGGCTGCAGGCCGAGGATGTTATGTGGCACCCATATCATGAGTGCTTGGTGTGGGATGATCCGGCCAGTTTTATTGCTAATATGTGGTGTGAGTGGTGGTTCCTTGGCTGCAAGGTTGGCATCCAGGAGCATTTCTTCTACTCTCAGGTTCTCTATCAATACGGGATACAGTAGGACATGCCTCTTGTTCCATTTTTTTATAGGCACCTCATAGTAGAGAAGGACCTACCCCTGTGGTAGATTATAGAGCTCTCAGATGTGGAGGATGCCCTAAAATTTGACCTAGGAGTCACTGGGGACGTTACAGAGGAATACACTCAGTGATGGGGGGATTGGATGTGGTGTGGTACCGACAACCTAGGTAAGGAGGATGATGGCAAGGGTGACGGTGTAGATCTGATACGATGCAAATTTTGAGCCAAGACCAAGGTATGGGGTTATCCAGTAGATTAGGTGGTAGCGGAGGAGTAGGAGGATCCTAAGGAGGATGAGGATGAGCTGGATCCCAAGGAGAGAGATTCTCCTCTGAGAGCACAATTGCATGAGGTTGAGGTTGAGCTCTAGTCGACCAAGATCGAAGTGCAACAGCGAGATGCTACCATAGTACAGTGGGATGCAACCATAGAGTAGCTCATGGTGAAAATACAGGCTCTGCAAGCTACTATCAAGGGTGGTACTGCTAGGATGTAGTTTGTTGTCCCTCCTTCTACACTATAGAGGGATCTATAGATATATTCAGGGGTAGAGGTTATATACCTACAGTTACTATTGGATGAGTAAGAGGGATAGATTTAGGAGCATGTTGGTCATATTACCACCCTCCAGATGTAGCTCAAGAGGCATAGGATTGTTCCTAGGGAGGTACTAGGTGCAGACAGTTCACAGGTTAGTGGGCGCTCTACCTCAGGGTAGTCTTCTACCCATCCTAGATAGAGGATCCAAACTCAGATAGAGAGACCATTAGGTTCACACCTTTCGATCTGTGACACTGCTACAGGGGGAGGTGGCACTAGGGGAGGTGATGCTAGGGGCTCAACTCCTGTATTTGATTGATGGTGTTCTTCTAATTCATTTTTGAGGTTGGATTGACCTACCTGACTATAGCCCATGCACATTTTTATAACTTTATGGACCTGATACACACATTTATATGATATCTTTGCTTTATGACTCATTATGTGTATCATTTATTGCTTATGTTTTTGTTTTATTTTGTTTTATGATGCGATGGATGATGATGAATTGATGTATGTATGTGTTAGGTGATAGATGATATTTATGATGATATGGATTTGAAATAAATGCTAATGTGTGTATATCTGCAGATGTTCATATGATATGATGTGATGTATTATGATTTGATCTAATGATGGATTTATGGTTATATGTAAATGGATATTGCTTATATGTTTTATGATGTGCTTTGATGTAATGATGGATGATTGATGACTTATGTATTTATGGATGCAATGTTTTTGTTAAATGCTTGTTTAATTTTGCTTTAATTGTATGCATCTAGCTTATTTGGTGGTATGGTATGGATGAACATGTATGCTTTAATCACTTAAAACGTAAGGAATGCATATGATATTAACAATATTAATTGGTGATACCACAAAAAGTAAAAAAATAATCATGAATTTAAATAATCACTCCTATAATAAGAATTGATTAAGTATTCATATGTGAGATGTAATGGTGTGAAATGTATGTATTTTCTTGATAATTTTTTGTAAATTAAAAGATATAAAGTAGTCAATGGCCATCTATATATTATTTCTAATATATATGTGGTATCTATCCTACTATGTTGATACCCCCTAATTTATAGAATCTTATAAAGAAGATGTTGGTATGATTTATGATATGATTTTTTTCTATATAAGAATTTTTGGGGCTTCGCTTGAGATTCAAACATTCTAGTTATCCTATCAATAGTTGCGTACTGACCATAATAGAATTTTGAAGAAGCAAGGCTTTCATAATGGACCTATGGATTAATTGTCCTTGTGTGTGCAAATGAATATATTTATATAGAGCTCAATATTTTCCTATGATGTCAGGCAGGATTCTTTCAACTCATTGCTAAGATCAGGGATCCTCAATTGTTGAACTATACCACTAGGTGACCTTGGATTACCTAAAGCTAGCTCATCCACATTCAAACATTGGTCTACACAAATGAATAATGCCTTTGTATCAATTATATCATCGTGCTTTTGGTTCGGTTGTGCTGAGAATTCGAGGGATTCAAGTTCCATTCCCTTATTTTCTTCATTTTGACTCAGGATACTTTCTCATGTCTAGTGATAAAAATCACTGTTTATTTTACTATTTTTTTTTGTTGAGCAAGGGCTTCTTGTAGTGATGATAATCACTAATTATTTTTCTTTTGTTATTTGATATTTTGAACTATGACTTTGGGCGTTGATGTTCGAATTTTGACGATTTTGAACTTTGAGATTTGAATTTGGCTTTGTTCCAAGATTTTGCTTATTTTTATGTAAGCAAGGGATGTATGCAGTGATGATAATCACTCATTTTTGGGTAGGGCAGAACTTGTCCTTTTGCCAATTCTCAGCACCTTTGAATTGGTTGCACAAGGGGATAAGCAAGGATGACCCTTTTCACTTAAGGTAACTTAGAACCCTATATGCAACTTTCATATTCCCTTGTCTAGCTAGGATTTTAGTGTTTCAATTAGTGATGGGATTTTGAATATCTGAGGTTTCCATGAATATTCCTTATTCTTTACTAATCAATATGGATTTTCACAAAAAATTATAAGACCATTAGATATGGTCGAATAACTAGAAAATCTTAGACTGTTCCTTATAGCAACTTTGATATGGTTGTGTTGAGAAACACAATTACACACATGAATGAATGGATGATGGTGGATTTTGTTGTGATTTATGATACAAAATATATCATTACTTGTAAGACTATGATCATACCATATGCGAATGTAATGGAAATGATAATGTAATGCAACTATGTGGATGCAAGATGTGAGATGTACTTGTTTTTGCATTTTTGATTTTATGTTGTTTTTGTATTTTTTATTAATGTGACCAAAGGGCTTATTATGCCTTTGGGGGTTTTGATTTTTTTGACCAAGTAGCATGAAATACCCTTGGAGCATTTTTTATTGGAGTTGACCAAGTGATTTGAATACCCTTGGAGCATTTTGATTTGATTTTGACCAAGCGACTTGGATACCCTTGGAGCATTTTGATTGGAGTTGACCAAGCGATTTGAATACCCTTGGAGCATTTTGATTTGAATTTGACCAAGCGGATTGGATACCCTTGGAGCATTTTTTTTGGAGTTGACCAAGCAATTTGAATACCCTTGGAGCATTTTGATTTGAATTTGAGTTTTTTTTTGTATTTTTTTATTCTTTACAATATTTTTGTGTTTTTGTTTTTGTTTTTTTTTATGTGTAGAACGCCTTCAAGTGAATGATATTGAGAGGTTCAAGCTCTTCAACACCATATAATGATATAAGGCAATAATCTACATGCCCAAATATTTCTAAAACCATGTAAGGGCCTATCTAATTAGTCATGAATTTGTCTCGCAGGTGTGACGGTAAATTAGAATTCTGTAGGTTTTCTTTGAGCACAAGATCCCCAATTTTGAAATATCTTAAGTGGACTTTACTATTGTAAGCTTGCGCAAGATGATCTTGGTAAATGTGAAGATGCTCTAAAGCATTGACTCATCATTCGTCAAGAATCATCAACTGATCAAGGCGGCCTTGCCACATGGTATCATCATCTATGAAGTCCTTCAATTCTATGCATGGAGTTGGAATTTCCAACTCTAGTGGTATGATGGCCTCAACACCATATAAAAGTGAAATGGTGTTGCCCCAGTGGGCATTCGTACACTAGTATTGTATGTCCATAGTGCTAGAGGAAATTGTATGTACAAATCCTTGTTATTTTCTTGCACTGTCTTCCTCAAGATGGAGACTATTATTTTGTTTGAGGCTTCTACTTGCCCATTTGCTTATGGATAATAAGGTGTTGAAAAACTATGCTGAATATGGTATTTGTTCATTAAAGAATGCACATTTTTGTTCTTGAAAGATGGCCCATTATCCGATATTATCTTCGAAGGGACCCCAAAATGACTTATGATATTGTGGAGTATAAACTCCGTAATCCTTGGTCTAGTTTTTGATGTTAGGGGGATCACTTCAAACCATTTAGTGAAGTACTCAGTGGCCGTTATGATGAATGTGTGTTAGCCTAAGGATGGGGGTGAGATCTTCCCAATGAATTCTAGTCCCCACTGTGAGAAGGACCATGCTACCTATATGGGTTTCAGGGCTTATGATGGCAAGTGCGTGATATTTGCATGATGCTGGTACTTAATGCATTTCTTGACATATTCACAGTAGTAATTTTCTATGGTGGTCCAATAGTAACCCATTCTCAAGATGTGCTTAATGATGGCCATGCCACTAAAATGTCCTTCGCATGTATCATCATGAGCTTGTGAAATTTCCTAGGATGCTTCCTAGGGCTCAAGACAATGGAGTAGTACTCCATCATATCCTCATATGTAAAGGATTTCTCCTAGCAAGATGTAATTTGTTGCTTTCTATTTGAATGTTTACCTTTAGGTATGCTACATACCTTGAGGTACTAATCCAAGATTCAGTAAGTCTTACAGCTAGGAAAGCCAATCCTGATAAGCTACGACCTTTATGGATAGAATGACATGCTCTTCTTATGATCTAGCATTTATGAACACTGATTGGGAAGCAATCCTGTGATGAATGGTTGTTCCACATTCTATAGGACCTTGAGAGATCAAATATTCCCAAGGGGTTTTTTTCAGGAATACTCTAACTTTGAATAACCAATCCTAATTTGGATTGGTTTGGATCATGTTGAATGACTCTAGGTTGTCAATAACCTCACACTGTATTGCAAAAAATACGAGCACTTTCACATGAACGATTGTGAAATTAGCAGACATATTCTGAGGGATTAAGGATCCCAAAGATGTCATGGTGTCTAAAAATCTATTTTACATATGAGGGATTGCCTCGATGTCATACCATTCCATCCAGGTTAGGTAAGTTTCAAAAATCTCCTTGTAAGCTTTCAGGAGTGGGCACCTACAATGGAACAATTCTTTGACTTGGTTTACTATGAGCAGGGAGTCACCAAAGATATTCAATATTTTAATGCCCATTGCTACGACTATTTGAATTCCCAAGATCAAAGCCTCATATTATGTGTTGTTGTTTGTGCAAGAGAAGTCTAGTTTGAATGATAAGGGTAATGGAAAACCCTGTAGCATGATAAATACAATCCCTACTCCACCCCTTGTTCACACTTCGAACCATCGAAGAAAAATGACATGTCTCTTTCCTTCTTAGGTTCTTTGATTTTTGGCAAATCTAATAGTGCAAAGACCACATCATCAGGAAAATCTATGGTGAGAGGCTTGCTATCCTAAAGAGGTGCCTTTGCTAATTGATCTACTATGACTTGTCCCTTGATGAAATTTTGGCTTATGAAATCTAGATCAAATTTTGTCAATAGCATGATCCACTTTGTGATACGTGTATTATGATATGTCTTGCTCATCATGTATTGCAAAGGATTTTGTTTTGATATAACATAGGTCGTATGGCTCAACATTTAGTATCACAAATTTTGAGTTGCAAATACCACTGCTAAACATAACTTTTTGACATACGCATACCTTAGCTCAGAACTCACCAATGTGCAACTAATGTAGTATACGGCTTGCTCTTTGTATTGCATGTTATTTTGGGCCAACATGGTTCCCAAAGTGAAATCAGTAGCTGATATATATAACAAGAATTGTCTTTCTAGCCTTGGTGGAGCCAACACTGGTGGTGTTGCCAAATAAGTTTTGATCTCTACAAAGGCTTTTTGGAACTCTCCATCCCAATGAAATAGGACACCCTTGCATAGCAACTGGTTCATGGGATGACACTTATCTAATAACTATGCAATGAACCTTTTGATGGATGCTATTTTGCCTTGTAGGCTTCTTAATTTAATAATGTTGGTAGGGGCAACCATTTCCAGTATAGTTTTTACCTTTCCAGGATCAACTTCAATGCCTCTCTTAGAAACTATGAATCCTAAAAGCTTACTAGAAGTTACATTGAAAAATCATTTCTTAGGATTCAATATGACATTGTGCTCAGTGAGGCAATTAAAGAATTTTCTAAGGACTTTAGCATGCTCTTGCCGCAATAGGGACTTGGCAAGTAATTCATCCATGCAATCTTCTAAGATATTATACATGTAGTCATGGAATATGTATTTCATGGCTCGCTGATATGTGGCACCAACATTATTGAGACCGAATGGTATCACTTTGTAACAAAATGTTCCCCATGGAGTAATGAAATTGGTTTTATGTTTATCCTCAGGTTTAATCCAGATCTACTTGTATCCAGAAAAACCATCTATTAGGGAGAGCATTTCATGACCTACGGTTGCATCCATAAGAGCATCTATGTTTGGCAATGGGAATGAATCCTTTGGAGTTGTCCTATTTAAGTCTCTAAAGTCTGTGTAGATACAGACTCTTCCATCAGGTTTCACCATGGGCACCATGTTTGATACCCACTCATGGTAGTCGATAGGAACTATGAAAATTGCATCCAATAGTTTTTGCAATTTGTTCTTTACCATAAAAATGATGGTAGGATTTATTTTTCTCAATTTTTGTTTGACTGGTTTCTTCATGGGGTCCAATGAAAGGTTATGAACAACTAACTTTGGATCTATCCCAGGCATATCCTTGTAAGTACAAGCAAACAGATTTGGCCTCTCTTTCAGGAGAGGAAAAATGATGGTTTGTGCTTATGGAGATAGAATTTCTCTGAACTTGACTTTCTTTGGATGAGTAGGATCATCGCTAATGTCCACTTCAAAAGTCACTTCTATGGCCATATGTGACCCATAATCCAAATTGTGAGGCATGGGTATCAAGTGAATGTCATCGACAGGATTTACAAGCCCTACTGACTCAGGATCCAAACTAGCGTGGAATATGTCATGGGCACAACCTGGTGCAAAATGAAATGGTTGCAACAATTTTTCATTAGAGAAAATATTTTTAGGCTCTATTGGTGAATTAGCATGATCCCAATCAATCATCTCTATGTTAAGACACAAAGGTTTATCCAAGTTGGTTGAGTTATGAATTTGAGGGGTCAAATCAATGGAGATTGTATTGATGGATGGGATGAAATCTCCAGAATCACATGGGTGAAATCTTATCTTTGAGGTTTCCCTTCCATACTCATGATGAGGATTTGGATGAATGAGAATATCTAGATTTGGCCATGAGCTGAGCTGACAATAGGATCATTGGGTTCTAATAATTTCATGAGTGTTGGTTGAGGGGGATTGACCATGCGATGAATGATAGCTAAGTCAATAGGTCTCCCTAAAAATCATAACCCAGGTGATGCGTAGTCGTTATACCATCATTAATTCTCAATGAATTTGTCAATCCAGGGCTGTGTACAAGGCTATCTACGGAAGAAGAGGTGAAACAGCTATAACTTAGGTCAATCTAGAGCAACAAGTCTTATTGGTGGAACCGGTTGTGTGGGGGGTTTTAGGACATTCCTATCTCTAAATTGCATGAATTAAACCTTAATCTAAGTTGCAGAATTGGAAACTAATCATTAACTACAGAAATGAAGTCCTAATTACAATTGCAGAATGAGACCTAATTATGTTGCAAAAATAACAGTTGCAGAATTGAAAGTCTGATCCTAATTGCGGAAAAGAAATCTAATTACTTTTGCAGCAATGAAAGTCTAATTCTAACATGGAAATGAAAACTGTCAAGGCTCTATAATAGAAGGTTGTCAATCTTCTATGCAGGGTTTGACAACAAAACATAAAATGCAGGAAATTGCTGAAAACAACAAATTCTGGGAATAACAGTCTGAAATAAAGTGGAAGCTTTGTTGAAAGTAAAGATTACAACTAAAACATTAAGCACAAGATTAATCTAAGCATAAATAAACTAAGACTACAGATATTGTCAGTTGTTTACAAGCAATTGAAATAACAAGTTCTACAACTCATTCTGCTGTAGCAAAATCAGAATAAAAACTTGCTTGTTAGTCCTCCTCCTAGGTCTGGAAGTGGCCAGCCTCCTTGTCCAGAAGAAGGTATGAGTCTCTCTCTCTCTCTAGATCTTAATCACACTCATTTACAAGCAATATGAAATAGAACTGGTGCACTTTATTGATTAAAGAACATGATTACAATAATTCTGCTAAAAACTTGTTACAGGACTGTAACAGTCAAATTCTACTTATTTTCTCTACTTTCTGCTTTCTCCTAGCTTCCTTACTCTTTTCTCACTACTTACTTACTACTACTAGGCTCAACCTGAATGGGAGCAATATTTATAGATGTCCTATGGTCTGATTACAAACAAAGAATATCTCAAAAGATCTAATCCTACAATGCTGCAACAAATTCTGGTTTTATCCTAGAAGAAGATTAAAACTTGATCTTTCCCTTAATGATGGCTTTGGTCGGCAATGACGGCAAAGACAGATGGAAGATATTTTCCTTTACCTTTTCCAACCTTTATTTCCCTTTTTCTGGCTTCAAAAATCGGTCAACAAGTCAAAAAGCACATTCTGTTTTCATTCCGAAGATAAGTGGCTTCATTCTGAAGACAATGCAATTCTCATTTCGAAGATCGCTCATTCCGAAGATACTGCAATTCTCATTTCGAAGATACTACAATTCTTCATTCCGAAGATCCGCTCATTCCGAAGATAATGCATTCTTCATTCCGAAGATCTGCTCATTCCGAAGACGCTGTGTTCTCTCATTTCGAAGATATCTTCGGAATGAACAAATGTGTGCTTTTCCAGTGATTTCTTCTGCATCTCTCAGGTGGGTTATCTCCTAAGATCAAATTCCAATGGTCTTCATCTCTTTCCACATGTGAATTCCATGCCTTGCTATTTATGGACAGATGGCTGGAATTTACATGGGAAAGACCAGTTTTTGCTGCACAGCAACAGTTTGCTTGCACTGTTGCTAGATTTAGGTGAAATAAATGCTTGAGACAAATCAAAACATGATTAGTGAAATGCTGCTATTATTCTAAGCATATCCCATTTTAGCAAATCATAGCAAAAAGAACACAAAACTATGCAAAAAGCTATAAAAATCAGCATATAATATTCCAAATACATTGATCATGCAAAATGGTTAATATACAGCATATTGAATCAACTTAACTAACATATCAGATAAAACATAAGAGTTTATAGGCAATTTTAGTGTTCAAAACATGTTATGATTGAGGCATTTCCAGGCCTCATCATTTTCCCCCCAACTTATATTAATGCATGCCCTCATGCATTCTATTGGGCTATGGAATCACATATGTCCATGTTTAGATTCCATGACCTGTAGAATAATTTCTTGCCTATATAATACCCCCTATTTTCTTGAATGTTTCTGAGCCAGTCTTCAAATTGTTCATCAGGTTGGGCATCTTCCTCAAAGTAGAATGGAACTGGAGTAATGATGGTTGGAGGCCTAAACCTAAGACCTATCCAGTTATGTTGCATGATTTCAATCAGCTGGATTACACCTTCTGCTCTTCTTCTGGACCATTCTAAGTTGATGGGGGAGATGGGTTCTCTTTTCCTCAAAGACATGGAAAGTTCAGCCCATCTATTTCTGCACACTGACAATGCTAGGAAAAAATTATGATCACAAAAATTGTTGAATCTGGCCACACAGTCCCTTAAGTTGTTCAAGTACATCCTCTTTACATCATCCCTGTTCATCATTGAGAAGTGTTGTCTGGTGATAACTAGGTGGTTTGGCTGGATTGCTCTGACTAACAATTCAGCCCTTGTTTCAATCTCTTTATTCTGCTTTTTCTCTTGATCCCAGTAAAGTTGATTCTGCAAAGTAGACATAAATGCTCTCAACTGAACATCTCCAATGTAGATTTGAGGATGAAACTCTACTTCCTCTGGAATGAAGAAACTGTGTAAAAATAGTTCACATAGGAGATTTTTTTGCTCAAAAGGGCTGTCAAAATATGCCTCCAAGAAATCTGCAGTTGTGTCCAATTTATATGGGAGGTTTGAACTAATCCTCATGACCTGCCATCTGAGGTATTTTTCCTTCAAAATAAGGCTGTAAAATCTGGCTGGTCATCTAAATTGGACTAAAAATTTAGCAATTTGGCATAAGTCAGACACCTTTTCTTTCAATGCCTGAATTTCTGTTTCCTTGGCTTCTAGCTGTTTTGCTTCCAATTTGAACTTTTTAGTTTTAGTGGCAAGTTGCTCATATCTAATCATCCAGCTAGCTATGTCTGCATTGTATTGCTCTAGAGACACAGTATTAGGTGGTCTGACTACAGGGGGATCCTAGGTAGCAGATCAACTTGAACTCCTTTTTTTGCCACTTCTACTGGTTGATCATCTATCAATAATTCTACCTGTACCCCCTTATTTGCTATTTCTATGGGGTTGTCATCAGATAGTAATTCTACTTGTACCCCCTTATCTGTTGTTTCTATTGAAAGTGTAATAGTTTGAAATGCAGGGACCTCAATAGGAGTACTTACTTGAACATTTTCTTGCTATTGGGACTGTTCCTGTGTTGGTGGCTCATCTTCAACATCCTCTGCTATGCTCTTTACCATTTTTGAAGCATCTTCAGAATAAGAAGGCAATGCTTCAGAATGAACACCCATGTCTGTCTCAACAGAGTCATCTCGCCCTTGATAGACCCAGAAGCAATTGAGCCAAATTATCTTCATCAATGGATACAACTGGCTATTTTTTAGATTGTGACAACATTCTCTCTCAATTCTGCCACTTCCTACTATAACTCTACAATTTTTCTTTCCTGTATCTCAATGATGCTTTCTTTCTCCTCAATCCACTTGGTCTGTGTTTTGACAACACTCCTTGCTGCCCTCAGCTGCTCTGTGATGTCTTCCACTTCTATTTCTACCTCAGAATCTGATGCAGACAGATCAGCTGCAGTTGGCTGCTCAACCAATATCTCTTCTTCTACAACAATTTGCTCTTGTTCAACAGGTTCTATGAAACTGCTTATAATTGTATCCACCATATCTATAGCTTGTTGAACTGTAGCCTCCTCCAAATTATCCTACCCAGTTTCTGCCTCAACTATCTATTCAAGGAATTTTGGAAAGTTTTTAGAGGCTGGTTGTATCTCTGTGACATCTGGGTTGCTTTGTCTATCTTCTTCCTCCATAACCTATTCTATTATTTCTTTCAAATGGATTCTTGTAGACCTCCTAGTTCCAGATGCAAACTTCTTCTTTTTGCTCTATTTTCTGGTGACAGCAGGGGTCATGGGGTCAGTTTCAGATGCCTCTATTTCCCTTGTTATTTCTTCTTTAGTTGCTTCATTTCTCTGTTCGACAAATCGGTTGCAACTCCAAAAAAATGAACCTTTTTTTATCTTTTTGTTATGCTTCTAGTTCTAGATCCTCTTCTCTTTTGTCTTTTTGCTTGTGAAGTTGAGGGTTCAGGAGCAAGGTTTTCTGCTGCTGCTGTTGGGTGTGTTTCTGTTTCTGTAACAGCTTTTGTAGCACCTTCTACAGTTTCCTCTATAGCATCTTCTACAACATTTTCTACAGTAGCTATTTCTTCTTCTATAGCAACATCAGCAGTATCTGGTTCTTCTTCTTCCTCATCTTCATCCCCAAAAATGACATCATTTAGGGTAGAGTAAAACCTATCAAAACTCCTAGGGTTTCCTCTAAAATGGTGTTGGCAAACTAGTTTGATGAGGCCATGATGGCGAAGGCTTCCTTTACCCTCCTGATATCTCTTTGCCATGTTTTTTAATTCTTGATACAAATATAGGGGAAGATTTACCCTAACTTTTGGTTGTTGCTCACCATGTCTGAGATGGTTCAAAATTCATAGATGATGCCCTGACAACAGCACATACTGCCCTTCACAGGTTAGGAATTTAATTACCCAGGTGGCTACTTCATCCCAGGGTTCCTGTAGGCTGGCCCTTTTTAACCCTTTGCATGTGTTGTTATGGGTTAAATACTCTAGCTCTCTATCATTTTCTTCTACAAACTGATTAACTACATTTGCCAATGTATTCTTGCCAGATCTAGAAATTGAAATCCCTTCTAATGGCAGCTCAATAATCTGACTTAAAATTTTAGGGGTTACCTCAATAGTCATGTCGTTAACATGTGCTCGGTTGTTTCTGAATGTATGGGCGAACATGCCAGCCAAATCTTTAGAAGACCCATTAAACTTATCCAGAAATGGCATAAACCCTCCATCTTCAAAAATCTACAGGACTGCCAGATTTTCTCGGAGGTAGGTGGTATCTGTAGGTTCCATTTTGATCTTTCACCCCATATTTTCTGTTAAAAACTGTTCACTGCTACTGCTATTCCTCTGTTGGATCTCTTGGTTTTTTATGTTGCAGATTTGTAGGGTTTTAGTTCATGTAACCTTTTTCTCTATTTCTTCTTCTTTGGAATGAACCGTAACCTGAGCACTATACTTCGTAAACACGTCTTCGAAAAGAAAGGTGGCACACATTTCTACTATTGCATCAAACACCTATCCATCAATGATTGCATGGATGTCCTTGCCGTCAGATCCACCTCATTTGGTTTTAATTTTTCTATTTTTCCTGTAGATTCTCACGTGCTAAATTTATCCTCCTATTTTATCAATGGTGCAAAAATAAACCATATCCTTGCTGACACGTGTTCCTTTTTATCGTATGCAGCTAAAAGAATTTGATTTTGTCATACCTTGTCTTCTTGGATGCCACGTGGAAATGCTCTTTTCGAAGATTATAACTTATTGTGCAAACAAAACTTCATTCCGAAGATTATGACTTCATTTCGAAGATAGGTCTTCATTTCGAAGACAAATCTTCTTTGCAAATTTAAATCTTCATTTCGAAGATTAATCCTCATTTCGAAGATCAATCCTCATTTCGAAGATCAGGCTGTATTGCGAAGGTAAATCGTCATTTCGAAGACATAATTTCATTCTGAAGACAGATCTTCATTCCGAAGACAGATCTTCATTCCGAAGATGATGCAACAAGTCGTCATTCCGAAGACCAAGTTTCATTCTGAAGACAAATTGTCATTCCGAAGACAAAGTTTCTTTCTGAAGACAAAGTGCAACATTCATTTTGCTGTCATTCCAAAGACAATTTCAATCCGAAGATAATACAACAGGCACTATTTTTGGCATTCTTGTTTCGAAGATTAGGCAGAAATCAATATTTTCATTTTCAAAACATGTTTTAAGTATGCCAACTCTTATGAATACCTTTTATGCTAATGGTTAATTGTCATATACTATACACCAATCATTTTACAATGAAGAAATGTAAGAAATATATACCTGATAAAAATAGTTAATGCCAGTTTTGAAGAATGACTGCCTTTGTTGATATTCTGTTGAGATTTTCTGCAACATTTCAAAACAAGTGCACTTGGTGAATTTGTACAATGATGGTTCAGAAATTTCTCAAGGTTATGCATGCCAGAAAACTGGTTTTCATGCATACCAACCCAGTAGTGCCTTAAGAAAAGGTTTTCACTGCTGAGTTATTCATTTTTCTCTCTTTTTTTCTTGATTTTCCCTTTTTTTTTTTTTTACCTCTCCTTTTCTCTCTTTTTTTTTTCTTGATCCTGACTATGCCCATGAAGGAATTTCATGATTTCCCCTGAAACCATGCCCATGAAGGAATTCATACTCAGAATTTATTCATCTTTTTGTTTTCTATTTTTTTATTTTTTTTTTGTATTTTCTGCTTTTTCTTGAAATCCATGATCATGTTGATTGTTTTGAAGTGGAAGAGGGAATCTCTTCCACTTGTTGTGTATCCAAACTATCAAGTTGTTGCAAGAATTCTTCTTTAGTCAGAGGTGTATGGTACACTCTGAGGCGATGTCCATTCACTACCAACTTCCTTTGTGATCCATCAATAGGAGATAGACGAGCTGCTCCATTGTCAAATACCTCCTCAATCCAGTAAGGTCCCAACCATCTAGTTCTCAGTTTTCCAGGGAAGTCTTCATAGCGAGAATCAAACAGTAAAGCCCAATCTCCTTGTTGAAGTTTCCTCTGTTGAATGTGACTATCATGCCACAGCTTCCTCTGCTCCTGAATTACCTCAGTTTGGTGTAGAGCATCCAATCTAAGTTCATCCAATGCATTCAGCTGTAGAATCCTGTCTGTCTATGCCTGCGACAATTCAATTCCAATTTCCAATGTTGTGCGCAATGTTAGTAGCTCAAATTCAATAGGTAAGAGAGGCTTTTTACCAAATACTAGTTCATAAGGTATGAATTCTTTGTAGTCCCAAGCAAAAGCATAAACATGCTTCTGCAAGACAACTATCAATTTTTCTTCCTCTTCCCTAGTAAGCTGGCTATAAATGTTCAAAAATTTGCTTGGTTGGACTTCTATTTGTTTTGTATTTAGAAGGACTGAATTCACTCCTTCATACCTGGTGATTAAGGGGATTAAGAGGACATTGCTGAGATGGGAGAAGAGAAGCGGTTTCTATTTTATTGTTGCTTGAGGGAAGCATATCTTGTATGGAACAGTGAGAAGGAAAAATCAGATGATGGTGCCATCCATGTGGTAGTGAAACAGAGTTTCCCTGTGATAGTACAGATGGTTCATCTTCAGATTTTTGATTCTCCTCATTACTTAACAACTGTTGGATATTTGTTGCTTCCCCTTCTAAACCTTGTTCATGCAGAACATTCATCAGGATTGTTTCATTTTCTAAATTTTTTGTGTCACTGAGGTCTTCTGTGTGTTCTCTTACTACTAAGGTAGCTAGTGTAGAAATGACCTCTTCTGGTTCTTCATCTGAGTCAGAAAACCATAACTGACCTAAAAATTTGCTAGATGGTTTTGCAGGAGGATATAAAGAAATCTGTTTCAGATCAATACCATTTGAAATAGTCATATTTCCAGATCTGCAGTCTATGAAGGCTGTTGCAGTTGCAAGCCAAGGTCTTCCCAAAATAATGGGATATCCATGTGCTGAATTTCTTGGCTGTAAAACCAAAAAATCTGCAGGGAATTCCCAAGAAGAAACTTCTATAGGGACATCTTCAATGATACCTTCAGGTTTTGCAACTGACCTATCAGCCATTTCTAAAACTGTAAATGTGGGGCTGAGATGTTTGAGCTGTAATTGTTCCATTGTATCCTTGGTCATGACATTTATTGCAGCTCCTAGATCTACTAAAACATTTGATATTGGTACTGAACCTATGGTAACTGTGATAACTGGACTTCCTGGGTCACTATACTTTGGAGGTACTAGTTTTCCAGATAAGAGATCAGCTATCTTTCCTTCAACCTGCATAGTCTTGGGAAATGCTTTCTTCTTTCTTCCTGCTCTTTTAATGCACAAATTTTGGATAGTACTATTAATCTCTGGTATTTCCTTAATGGCTTGCAATAAGGGCAATGATATAGTCAACTTTTTGAGTTCTTTGACCAATTCTGACTCAGAATTTTTTGGTATTGCATTGAATCTTTCAGGATATGGAATTATCCTTGGTAATTGTTCTATCTGTGGTTCTATTTTTGTCTCTTTCTCTATTGTTGGTTGGATTTTCTCTGGTTCCAATTTTTCTTCTGTCTCTATTGTTGGTTGGATTCTCTCTGGTTCTGATGATTCTTGCTCTTCATTTTCTTTGATTTCATTTGAAACTGGTTCAGGTACAACTTTTCCTGAACGAAGTTGGATGTTACTACAATCAAGAACATTAATTTCAACATTTTCTTCAGCTTCAGCCACATAGACAGGAGGTGTCTGTCTCATGCTATTTGGATTAGTGACTGGTTGAGCTGGCAGTTGAGGTTGTTTCACTTGTTGTGTTTGCTGTTATTTTTCTTGAAAATTTTGATTAGGTGCAGGCAACAAATGCTGAGTTTGACCTTGATTCCTTTGCTGCCTTGGATAGGACTGGTATTGTTGACTCCACTATGGTTGGTTTTGCATCCAATGTGGATTAGTCTGATTTTGATTCCAGGATGGATTGTTTTGATTCCAAGATGGGTTGTTTTGATTCCATGAGGGGTTGTTTTGATTTTGATTCCAGGTTGGGTTACTCCAATTTGCTTGTGGCCATTCTTGGGAATTTGTCCATTGAGGATAATTCCAAGGACGTTGGGGTGGTTCTGATTGTCCCCAAGGCATAGTACCAGGATTATGCCCCCAATTTGTAGGAAAACGAGGGGGATTTTGGTATTGAGAGAAATTTCCCCCTTGTTTTGGTCCAATATAGTTGAGTTCCTCAGTCTGATTTTCTAACATAGTTTTGAGTTGTGGTAGCAGGTGGCATTGATCAGTTGAATGCCTTTTTGAACAGATACTACAAATGGCTGAGATAGATGTTTTATTCAAAGGACATTCCTGCAAAGCATGTTTATTTCTACATCTTGGGCAATAAATTGCCAAAGGTTCTATGTTTTTTGCTTTTGCAGACATTTCCCCCAAAGTAGTGTTTAGGTGCACTAGAATATCAGTTTTGAAATTTGCAAGTTCCTCTATCAGGTCCTTCACATCAGTGCCATTTGTGTGGCTTTTTCTTCTTCTCTGCTTAGTGCGAGAGTAATTCCTATAGAGATCCATAATTTCATCATTACTGAGAGTGGTTACATCCCCTTTTCCCATCAAATCCAGAACTTCTCTGGATTCATCTTGCAATCCTCTCAAAAATATGGTTTTACATAATTCTGGTTCTACAAGTCCACATCTCCTTTGAACAAAGGAGAACCTATCAAGATAATCTTCCAATGTCTCATCATCTTCCTGCTTGATTCTGAATAACTCATCTTTCCTATTCCTTACATGGCAATATTCCTGATATTTGTCTAAAAAGACAGTTTCCATTTGATCCCAGGTTCTTATGGAATTAGGCTCTAAGCTCATGAACCAACGTAATGCTGAATCCTTGAGTGTTGAGGGAAAAACCTTAAGTTTTTGATTGTCATTTATATAATCATAGGTCTGACACACTACCTTGAATTCAAACAAAAACTGATCAGGATCTTCAGATACAACACCTCGGAAGGTTGGAAGTACTGAAGGTGAAATGGTCTTCATGGGAGAGTTTTGTGTTGGATTCAGACGAATAGGATATTCAAATGTTCTGGAAGGTTGGAGCATATCCTGATCATCTCCTTCATTATGGACATAGCCATGTTGGCCATCTATATTGCCTCCTTCTGCCATAGTTTCCTATTTGTTGGGAGAAGTTAAAGCTTCCCAAATTGTTCTCTCAAGAGGTCCAAGCCTCTCTGTTGATGATGAGTCCGATGAATTTTCTTTCTTAGGATATTCTGATGATGATAAAATTGGTGATTTTCCTTTCTCAAAATGTTCTAATGATGGTGAGACTGGTGATTTTTCTATCAATCTTTTTGGTAGTTCAAACACAGGTGATTCACCCCTTAGGCGTGAAGATCTCCTTAATGGAACAAGCCAGGGATCCTTTGGGGTAGTTCTACCTTTTTCATCCCTAGACTTACTCATTCATGTTTACTCTTAAATGACATAAATTAAGTCAATAGTTGTTATCTTCCTCAACTGTTGTATTCAGATTTTAACCTGAATTTTCATAGCTTAGTCTGATTATAGCTATTGGACTATTTGTTTTCTTCTAGCAACACTATTCCCTGGAAACGATGCCAAAATGATGCGTAGTCATTATACCATCATTAATTCTCAATGAATTTGTCAATCCAGGGTAGTGTACAAGGCTATCTACGAAAGAAGAGGTGAAACAACTATAACTTAGGTCAATCTAGAGCAACAGGTCTTATTGGTGGAACCGGTTGTGTGGGGGGTTTTAGGACATTCCTATCTCTAAATTGCATGAATTAAACCTTAATCTAAGTTGCAGAATTGGAAACTAATCATTAACTACAGAAATGAAGTCCTAATTACAATTGCAGAATGAGACCTAATTATATTGCAGAAATAATAGTTGCAGAATTGAAAGTCTGATCCTAATTGCAGAAAGGAAATCTAATTACTTTTGCAGCAATGAAAGTCTAATTCTAACATGGAAATGAAAACTGTCAAGGCTCTGTAATAGAAGGTTGTCAATCTTCTATGCAGGGTTTGACAACAAAACATAAAATGCAAGAAATTATAGAAAATAGCAAATTCTGGAAATAATAGTCTGAAATAAAGTGGAAGCTTTGTTGAAAGTAAATATTACAGCTAAAACATTAAGCACAAGATTAATCTAAGCATAAATAAACTAAGACTACAGATATTGTCAACTGTTTACAAGCAATTGAAATAACAAGTTCTACAACTCATTCTACTGTAGCAAAATCAGAATAAAAACCTGCTTGTTAGTCCTCCTCCTAGGTCTGGAAGTGGCCAGCCTCCTTGTCCAGAAGAAGGTATGAGTCTCTCTCTCTCTCTAGATCTTAATCACACTCATTTACAAGCAATATGAAATAGAACTGGTGCACTTTATTGATTAAAGAACATGATTACAATAATTCATTGAAAACTCGTTACAGGACTGTAATGGTCAAATTCTACTTATTTTCTCTACTTTTTGCTTTCTCCTAGCTTCCTTACTCTTTTCTCACTACTTACTTACTACTACTAGGCTCAACCTGAATGGGAGCAATATTTATAGATGTCCTATGGTCTGATTACAAACAAAGAATATCTCAAAAGATCTAATCCTACAATGTTGCAACAAATTCTGGTTTTATCCTAGAAGAAGATTAAAACTTGATCTTTCCCTTAATGATGGCTTTGGTCGGCAATGACGGCAAAGACAGATGGAAGATATTTTCCTTTACCTTTTCCAACCTTTATTTCCCTTTTTCCGGCTTCAAAAATCGGTCAACAAGTCAAAAAGCACATTCTGTTTTCATTCCGAAGATAAGTGGCTTCATTCCGAAGACAATGCAATTCTCATTCCGAAGATCGCTCATTCCGAAGATACTGCAATTCTCATTTCGAAGATACTGCAATTCTTCATTCCGAAGATCCGCTCATTTCGAAGATAATGCATTCTTCATTCTGAAGATCCGCTCATTTCGAAGATGCTGTGTTCTCTCATTCCGAAGATATCTGTTCATTTCGAAGATACTTCGGAATGAACAAATGTGTGCTTTTCCAGTGATTTCTTCTGCATCTCTCAGGTGGGTTATCTCCTAAGATCAAATTCCAATGGTCTTCATCTCTTTCCACATGTGAATTCCATGCCTTGCTATTTATGGACAGTTGGCTGGAATTTACATGGGAAAGACCAATTTTTGCTGCACAACAATAGTTTGCTTGCACTTTTGCCAGATTTAGGTGAAATAAATGCTTGAGACAAATCAAAACATGATTAGTGAAATGCTGCTATTATTCTAAGCATATCCCATTTTAGCAAGTCATAGCAAAAAGAACACAAAACTATGCAAAAAGCTATAAAAATCAGCATATAATATTCCAAATACATTGATCATGCAAAATGGTTAATATACAACATATTGAATCAACTTAACTAACATATCAGATAAAACATAAGAGTTTATAGGCAATTTTAGTGTTCAAAACATGTTATGATTGAGGCATTTCCAGGCCTCATCACCGGGGTCTATGGCGCAAAGTGTCGATTCTCTTTCCACCAACATATTGACTTGTAATAAATTGTGAGGCCCAAGATAGGCCATCTCAGTCTCACCCTAAAAATTGTCATCACTTATCCATAAGCCATTAGCATTAGTGTGCGACCCTAAGATGAGGGGCTCATGTATTGGCTCTAAGTAAGCCATCTCTATTTCATCCTTATATTATTCGTCACTTATGAATAATCCATTTGCATTAGTATGTTGCCCCAAGTCATGGGGCCATTGCCTTACCACTAAGTAGGCTCTCTTTTTTAAGTCCTCTAACTCACAGTCAGTTTCATTCGATATGTATCCACTCTCATTGTGGATGGACCAAGTAAGTCTTCATAAGTAGCGAGGCCCATGACATGCCAAGCCCTCTTGTGCTTCATCATCACTTGGCACATATCCATTTTCTTCTTGCTCATCATCCCATGAGTTGTAACCTATTGGTATGGCCTCAATTGTGAGTTTTGGATGATAAGTCTCAGGTGACGGGATGGTCACCACGACCACTTGTCTATTGCACATAAGTCTTGAACTTAGTGGGTGATAAGGAATAAAATTGATGTCTTCTCCTAACCCCAAGCTTAATATATCTAAGGCTACTGCTAGAGAGTCATCTCAACCTCTGATGTTATAGCCTACCCCAAATATGTCAGTGGGAAGTTGTTATTGCGGCTCGAGTGGCCGCCTACGTCCCTGATCATATATACCAAGATCGTAACCATGTCAATGGTAGCGTTTAAAGTAGCTTAAAGAAAACTCAATATTAGAGAGGTAACAAACATTAACAGTGAATAATTCATCATTTTCCTCTTCTTATTTCATAGCATTATGGGTGTAGTCTAGTCCAGCATAAACAAAATTTGTTTGATTGGGAGGGATTCCAAGTGAAACCACCGTTCTGACTAGAAGCCTTAGATCATTTAGACATCCCATATCTTGCGCAGACTCTATGATAGGTGTAAAGGTTATGTTATGCACTAGATACTCTCCTATCCCTATGATTGCCAAGTGTATAGTTGCATGTGAGGTGGATGACCCCACAGATGATACTAGCAAAGTGGGGTGGTAGTCATCATATTCGACTTGGTCTTGATGATCTTCTTCGTCCATGGGACTTGGACCATATTTAATAGCTATGTTTAGCATTTCCTTGACATTTTTTTCCTCAACCATAGGTGCCTTTAGCTTCTGATTATTTTTTGGTTTAGGCGTTGATGGTTGATTAGAAGCATTGGCCACTTTGTGCACAAGATGAGGTGTTGATTCAGATGGGTCTTTTCGTATCCTTTTGTCTTTGTTACTTAGTTGCATGGCTAGAGATGAAGGTCCTATAGACAAGTGAGCAGAAGGAATCACAAATTCTCCTAGACAATCCACTTGATGAACATACTTGAATGGCTCCTCATCAGCCAACACCATGTAGACTTTGTTATCATGCACATATTTGACACATTGGTGTAAAATCGAAGGAACACATTTCATGTACCTTATCCATGGTCTCCCTAGGAGTATGTTGTATTACATGGCCCCTTCCAAGACATGACACATCATGGGGATGGTCTTATGCCCAACCTTGATAGGTAGAACTATCGTTCCCACAGTATTGCATAAAGCATCATTGAAATATCTTAATGTATAGGCTCTCAGAATGATATTGGACTTGGGGATTGTTGTGGCTGCTCCACAACGTACCCCAAAATTGGGGACCCACCTTTTTTGCATGTGTTCCAAGAAGACCGAAGTGGCCCATAGGCTAAAGATCAAAGAAAAAAGCAAAATACCACAAGGAGAAAAAGTGTCGCGATATCGCGACATGTTGCAGTTTCATGTCCAAAAGAGAAAAAGTGTCGCGATATCGCGACATGTTGCACCGTCGCGGCCAAAAGAGAAAAGTGTCGCGATATCGCGACATGTTGCACCGTCACGGCCAAAAGAGAAAAAGTGTCACGATATCGCGACATGTTGCACCATCGCGGCCAAAAGAGAAAAAGTGTCGCGATATCGCGACATGTTGCACTGTCACGACCAAAAAGAAAAAGTGTCGCGATATCGCGACATGTTGCATTGTCGCGACCAAAAAGAAAAAGTGTCGCGATATCGCGACATGTTGCATTTCGTGACCAAAAAAAAAGTGTCGCGATATCGCGACATGTTGCATTTTCACGGCCAAAAGAGAAAAAGTGTCGCGATATCGCGACATGTTGCATTTCCGCCAAAGAGAAAAAGTGTCACGATATCGCGACATGTTGCATTTAAAAGAGAAAAGTGTCGCGATATCGCGACATGTTGCATTTTCGCGGCAAAAGGAAAAAGTGTCGCGATATCGCGACATGTTTTTCACGACCAAAAGGAAAAAGTGTCACGATATCATGACATGTTGCATTTTCACGACCAGAGGAAAAGTGTCGCGATATCGCGACATGTTACATTTTCACGCTAAAAGCAACAAAGAGAGCAAGGAGGCAAAAGTGTCGCGATATCGCGACATGTTCCATTTTTGCCAAGGTAACGGACCTGCATAGTGACGTGGACATAAGGACAAAATCTAATGAATAAGACAAAGCGTTACATAAGGAATATTTAATGATTTGAAATCATTTAAGATGGTCGTTACACACAAAGGGAAACGGACGCAAGCCCATGTGGAGAAAACGCAGCGAAGGGCCACAAAATGGAAACCAAAGCACACGCATACAAGGGAAGGTGAAACAAAAACAACCATTGGAAAATGAAACGAACGTCATGGAAGGAGAAACAATTTTTTTCAGAAGTTTAAATACGCCATTCAAAGAGGCCAGAAGGGGTGGAAACCATTGCGAGCAGAGTTGCAGATTTGAAGGCGAGAAGGCCATTCTGGACCTGTTTGAGTCATTTTTCTTCCATAGACTGGTTTGGGAAAACCAAAAATTCTGCTATTGTAAAATGACATATTTTTAATGCAGAAGTTTTCAGAAATTTGCATCTTGTGGGCAAGAAAGAAGGAGATTCTCTTTGCATGCTATGGATTTAATGTTTATTCTTTCATTTTTTAGATTTCGAATTTATAGATAATGTTAATGCCATTTTGTTTGGGTTACATTAGGTGAATATTTGAAATCTGAATTTTATTTTAAACCCTAGGAACCAACACTTAGTCTATGGGGATTGTGCTTGTTTTGCAAGTCCAATAGGTTAGGTTGCATGCATGGAGACCTCACATCTTCGGTTTTGTCGAAATAGGATAGCATCATACTGAATGCATTTTATTTTCAGTTTTTTGCATTTCATTTTCATTTTTTGCATTTTATTTTTTCCAGAAATTTTAACTTATTTTAAGGCATTAAAATAAACATTTAAAAAATTTCAAAATCCAAAAAAAACAATGAACAATCACTAAAGTTTCATGGTGAAATAAACCAACATTGCCCCTTGTTTACAGTTACTTGCAATCACTAAGGTGTTCCAAGCATTTAAATTGAATATCTTTATTTGAGATTACTAATACACATATGCAAATGCTAATACAACGGAGACCTTGGAGAAGTTGTTTGTTTAACTTCTTTGCAAGAGGGGATTTGGAACCCAAATCCTAAAGGAGAGTGTACTTTCACAACTGGGTGAAAATACCACTCAACAGATTGGCGCTAGAAGGAGGGCCTGAATTGTTTTATTTCGGAGTGATTTAAATGCTATAGGGATTTAAATTTTGAATATTTCATGCCCTATTGATTATTATCTTTAGCCCTCTTTTAACAATACAACCTTGTAGTGTTAAAAGGAGGACATGAATTGCTATGCATTGTTCTAACGCTTTTTGATTGTTCATACAAGAATAATGTGTTTTGATTTGATTTTAAAAAATTTTTTTTTTGGTTTGATATTTGCTAGTCAATTTCATGCTTATTTGTAAGGAATTATTTTTGTCTAAAATGTATTTGTTGTCGGTATTATGCTCTTCACTTGCGTGTAATGCGATCTTGTGAATCAGAAAGCCTACAACACTAGGAGTATGCTCTTCACTTGCGCATATGCGATCTGGTGAATCAAACTTACATTTTAGAATACTGCTTTGTCATGGTTCCTTCTTTCATTCACGACTAACAAATTGATTTTAAGTTATTCTTTGAATTTCATTAATTGCAAGATTTTCTGTGTGTCGCAGGTTTTCTTTGAGGTATTGAGAGTTTTGTCAGGTTTTGTAGGGTAGTTTCATTTACAAGTTGGACCCACCGCATCGCATCGCAACTAGGTCCAAAACAACTGAGGAAACCATATTCCAAAGCCTCTCACTCACTCATAGGAATCCAAGGAATAAAACCGAGCAAATTGTGGTCCCACCAGATATTCTTGTTACAGAAGATCCTTCTGTTTCAAGTGCATCTAGCGGACTTGCACCGGTGGTGTCATTTGCCACTAGTGTACCAATTATCAGTACCATTTCCATGGTTCTTGTAGGGTTATCATCATCGATTTTGAATCAAATGGCCCAACCTCCACCACCTCCTTGGTACGGAGCCAATAACATTCCTTTGAATATTGCAGGGGATATTCACGAGATCCCTAAGAATATAGAGAGATTTTTGCCCAAATACAAACCGGATGGCCCAAGGACCGCAGAAGAACATATTCAGGCCTATAGGGATGTTTTGATAAGATTGCAAGTTCAACATGAAGATGTGGCTTGTAGACTCTTCCCCATGAGCCTAGACCAAGTGGCTTACGAATGGTATATTTGCTTACCTACTGGTTCCATTACGTCATGGATGCAAATGGAGGATGCTTTTGTCAACCAATTCAGGTCACCATTAGATCCCACAATCATCTATAATCAGTTCATTACATGCAAAAGAGGCCAGGGTGAGCCAATCCGAACTTTTAATCAGAGATTTCTAGAAGTGCTATAATAGAGCAATTCGACATTTTGCCATTGATCCCGCAGTAGCTTTGCAAATATATTTTGGGGCATTGGATCCTATGACGACAATGTTTGCAAGGCGAAATCCTCAAGTTACCACGCTTGCTCTAGCCTACAATGAAGCTATGACCATTGAACAACAAATGACACCACAGAGTTATGGGTTTTCCCAGATGCCTATGGTAGGACAATATGGTCCATATGGTCAAGCTCCTATGATGAATCAGATCATGGCACCACAAATATCAGGCATAAATGCTTTGCCTTATCAACAACCATATTCATCAACACCCGCTTACGCACCCATTCCAATTCAACCAATCACATCCATTCCCCCCATTCCTTCATTTTTGCAAAATAGTCAACAGACTATGCAAGGAGCCAGTCCGGTTAATTCTCAGGCTATAGTTCCTTTCCCCAATCCAATTCTGATTCAAAGTGTGAATCCCTACGCAAATCAAGTGGCTCAAAATCCAACTCAAATGTTAAGTCAAGATCTCACCAATTACGCAAATCCTATTGGAACTAGCAATAACATAGCTCAACCAAAAGAGATTTATTCAGAGGTTGAAGAACTCAAAAAGATAGTTCACAAATTGAGTAATGATTTGGTTCAAAAATAGAAGTATGAATCCCATGCCCCTCACCCAAATCAAAATTTCAACAATAGAGGGAGACAGTGGAATACGAAGCCAAACAATGGGGGTGTGCCTTCCCCTATTGCTAATCAGATAGATACTTCTGCAGGACCAAGTCACTCTAGTTCCATTCTTAATATTTCTGATTTTGCATGGGAAAAGGGGTGTAGATTGCATAATACAAAGGAGCATAATGAAAGGAATTGTCCCGAAATTGCTAGGTATACCCATTGTCTCCAAGCTCAAGTGGATGATTTGGAACTTGTGCCAAATGAGGGTCCACCCCAACATCAACAAGGAGAGGACAACATTTTGGTGGTGGAAACTCTATATCGTCAAGAGAGTGAGAATGAGGAAGAAGAGGATGAGATCTTGGAACAGGAAGTGCAGGCTTTTAGAGAATTTAGAAAGGGGAACCATGGATACCATTTGAGGAGTAAGTCCAAAACCCCTAAAACATCCTCAACTCCACCAAACAATTCTATTCTTCCTCCCGATGCTAAGGCTGATAATAATCCCCCTCCTCCATCTGGAAGAGAAACGTCTAAGGACACGCAAAAAACATTGAAGCCTGAGAAGTCAACTTATGACATAGTGGAGGATTTAAGGAAGTCCAAGTCTAGCCTTTCATTTTTAGAGGCGGCTAGGTTGCCTGGCCAAAAGGAAGCATTGATAAAGGCTTTGGGCTCACCTAGTCAAATACAGGAAGGAAAGGAAGTTGAATCTCACATGGTTTTACGAAAGGAAAGACGAGATGTCCCTCCTTTTTTATTGACTGTGAGGATTGCTGGCAAAAATTTGCACAATTGTTTGGTGGACACAGTTGCCACAAGTAACCTCATGCCTTCAAAAATTTGTCAAATGCTAGGCCTAGAGCCTGTTTCTGCTAAATGCAAGGTTTTGCAATTGGATCGGTCTGAGGTAAATGTGGTAGGGACCCTCTACGATGTTAAGATCCAACTCAATTCTGAACCTAGGGTCCAACAGGTAGTTGATATTTTGGTTGTCAATATCCCAAGTCGATATGGAATGCTACTTGCTAGGGATTGGATGAAAAGTTTGAATGGTTATTTCTCCACTGATTGCTCGCACATGTGGCTACCCTGGAGAGGGATTGCTAATCAAATTAGAGTGGAAAATGAGCCAAGGCTTAAGGAAATCATCACAGAATTCAACAAGCCAAATGAAGTTCAATTTTCTGAACCTGAGTTAGGAGTCTATGCTTTTGATGTTGAAAGAGCTACCGAAGAACCTCAAAAAGAAACAGTTTCTTGTAGCTCTTTTGAAGAAGATAATCTCGTGTGGTTACTCAAGTTTGATGGATCTAAGTCAAAACAAGGGGCAGGAGCTGGAGTTGAACTCACTTGTCCGGGAAGTAAACCATTGTTTGCTGCCTATAGATTGCAATTTCCTTGCACTAACAACGTGGCAGAATATGAAGCTCTTATCTTTGGATTACAATTGGCTTTGAGCAAGAAGGTTAAGTGTTTGAAAGTATTGGGAGATTCGGAGTTGGTTGTCAAACAAGTTAAAGGACAATATACCTATCACGATAAGAGATTGAGCCTTTATAGAACTAGGGTGAGGGACCTCATTGAGGAATTTGATGCTTTTAATATATCCCTTATTTCTAGGAAAGGAAATCGTATAGCTGATTCTCTTGCGGTCGCTGCAGGCATGCTAAATCCGGTTGACATAAAAAAATGCAAGAAGTTTTCCATTGAGTTGGTCCCTTGCCCATCGATACCTGATAACGTCAGAAACTTGCAAGTTTTTGAGAATGATAGACACATTTTCAAATTTGTCACCAATTCAGGTATTTTTGAGAACCAAGTGATTGATGAAGATCAAAGGTGGCAAGAAGAAACAGAAGGAGAAAGCGAAGCTACATTTCAATCCAACAAGATACCTAAGAACATCGTTTCATTGGAGAAGATGTTTGATATGGGATATAAAGCTAGAAAAGGAAAAAGGGTTCCACTTCCTAAAGATGCATGTGACCTGATCAATATAGGGAGTGTGGATAATCCACGTGAAGTGTACATTGCAAAGGCATGTACAACTGATGAGAGGGAAAATATAATACGTGCACTAAAGTATTACATGGATTGCATTGCTTGGAATTACAATGAGTTGAAAACGTATGATCAAAATGTTATTATGCACACCATCCCTCTAAAACCGGATTCCAAACCCTTCAGACAAAGACAACGACCTGTTAACCCATTACTTGAGCCCTTGATAGAGAAAGAGGTCAAGCGATTGTTGGACGCAAAGATAATATTTCCCGTTAGGCACTCAACTTGGGTCGCTAATCTTGTTCCGGTGAGAAAGAAGAATGGAGAGATAAGGCTATGCATAGATTTTAGAAATCTCAACAAAGCCTCACAAAAGGATAATTACCCACTACCATCAATTGATGAAATCTTGCAAACGGTGAATGGGTCTGAAATGATGTCTTTTCTCGATGGGTATTCTGGATACAATCAGATTCTTATTCATCCCAATGACAGGATGAAGACGGCCTTCACAACCAAATGGGGAACATTTGCCTATAGAAGAATGCCTTTCGGATTATTAAATGCAGGCGCAACATTTCAACGTGCCATGGATTATGCGTTCAAAGGGCTCATAGGTAAATGTATCATTGTGTATGTGGATGACATTCCTGTGTTTTCAAAGGAAAGAGAAGACCATGTGAAAGATTTGAGGAAAGTTCTCCAAAGGTGTAAAGAGCACGAAATTTCTTTAAATCCAAAAAAATGCATCTTTGGAGTGACAGAAGGAAGATTGCTTGGCCATATCATTTCAAAAGAAGGTATCTCCATTGATCCGAAAAGGATAGAAGCTATCCAAAACTTGCCTCTCCCGGTAGCAAAAAGGAATTGAGATCTTTCTTTGGGAAAATCAATTTCGTGAGGAAGTTTATTTTTGGCTTCGCTGAGATAGCTAAACCACTGAATGAGATGCTCAAAAAGGATGTGAATGTCAAATGGAACGAAGAAAGTAGGGTTGCCTTTCAAAGCATCAAGGATGCTATTTCTAGAGCCCCTGTCCTTATAAGTCCAAATTATTCTAAGCCTTTCTTTATTTATGCTTTCGCATCCGAACACTCTTTTGCGAGTGTCTTGACTCAGAAAGGTGAAGATAACACAGAAAATCCCATAGCTTTTCTAAGCGCTCCTTTGAAGGATGCTCAATTGAGGTATTCCATCCTCGATAAGCAAATGTATGCACTTTTCAAAACAGTAAAAAAATTCAGACATTACATTGTGCATAGTAGGGTCTTTGCCATTGTGCCTGACCCTGCTGTCAAAACCATGTTTGTGCAAAACGAGCTAGGTGAGAGAAGAGGTAAATGGATTTCTACCATCCAAGAATTTGACCTTGAAATTCAACCCATGAAATTAGTTCGTGGACAAGGACTTGTGAAAACAATTGCTGAGAACAATCCCCAAGTCACATGCCAATATTCAAATGGAGAGCACATTTCTAAAGATGATTGGTATGTTGATATTGTGTATTTTCTGTTAAATGGTAAGTGTCCATCACATCTTAATTCTACTCAAAGAAGAGCCTTGAGACTTAAATCTGCCAATTATCATATTAGGTCTGGTGCTCTTTACAAGAAAAATCACGAGGGAATTTACCTACGATGCTTAAATCAAGAAGAAGCTACCAATGTTTTGCAAGAGTTTCATGGTAAATACGGAACTGGCCATGGTTCGGAAAATTCAACAGCACATCAAATCTTAAGAGCGGGATATTATTGGCCCCACATTTTTAAAGATGCACATGCACACGTGCGATCTTGCCATATTTGTCAAGTGGCTGCCAATAGAGAAAGGAATGCAGCTATGCCATTGCAACCTGTAGTTGAGATGAGACCATTTGCACAATGGGGATTAGACTTCATTGGGGTTATTAACCCAAATTCTTTAGATTCCCATAAATTCATACTCACAGCTACAGATTATTGCACTAGGTGGGCAGAAGCAATTCCTACGAAGCATGCTACTACGGATGTGGTAATAAAATTCCTCGAAGATCATATCGTAACAAGGTTTGGAATGCCCGATTCTATTGTAAGTGATAATGGTAAGGCTTTTGTTTCCACTCAATTTGCAAATTGGGCATATGATAATAAGGTGAGTTTAAAGTTTTCGTCTAACTATTACCCTCAAGGCAATGGTTTGGCAGAATCTTCAAATAAAAATTTGTTAGCCATCATTAAGAAGTTATTGGAAAAGAATTCTCGGGATTGGCACAACCAATTAAAATTTGCTCTTTGGGCAGATAGGACTAGAGAAAAAGAATCAATAGGGAATACACCTTATCATCTAGTTTATGGGCAAGATCCAATTTTTCCTGCAAATTTGAAGCTTCAAACCCTTCGTTTCACACAAGAATACCTTGGAACTGATAATCACATTGAGGCTAGATTAAGTCATCTAATGCACCTTGATGAAAAAAGAGAAGAAGCCATGCTCCACATGAGCAAACATCAAGATGTGGTCAAAATATGGTTTGATAAAAGAGCCAAAATTAAGTCTTTCAGGATCTCGGACTTGGTTTTATTGTGGGATAAAAAACATGATGAGAAAGGGGATCACAAAAAGTTTGATTGTCTTTGGTTAGGTCCTTATCAAATTTCTGAAATCCTAGGGGAGAGTACTTTCAGACTAAGAACTTTGGATGGGAAATATTTGACGTTACCGGTTAACGGGCAAGTTCTAAAGCATTATTTTAGCCCTTAAATCATGTGAGATTTGTATCATATTGTACATTTGTATATGATTTTTGGTTTTGATGTTGGTTTTGGATTGGATCTCATTTTGGTTTTAAGTTTTGTGTGTTGGTCCTTTGGACACTTTTTAAAATTTCAACTTAGGTCCTTATGAATGTTGACTAAGACTAGGAGAATATGAAACATCGGAATTGTATTGCAGAAAGCTCCACGAATATCGCAAACACATTAAAGAATATCGTTTGGAACTTGTGATGCATGAAGTTGTCAGTTTTATAAATTATGGTAAAGTAGGTGATATACTCCATCCGCATTTCAAAAGGAGCAATGCATTCATATCTCATATTACATTCCACATTGCATATACATTTCATCTCAGTTGCATCTTCATTTCATATACAATCATTGAAAAGGTGTCGAATCCTCTTAGGGTTATTACATAACATATATTAAAAGGATCCTAAGGTTGGGAACTGATGCCCGAACTATCTTGAACCAAGCACGTTCTACGCATATTAAAGAGGATCTTGAGCAAAATGGTCAAAACCATACTTGGAAGAAAAGGTGAGGCGAAAGGAGTATTTCGTGTCTATCCTATCATGCAACATAATCCTTAAAACAGTGGTTTTTACCACTCCCATAGTGCTTAAAGCCTAAAATCAGAGTAGTAAGGATAGGGTTAAATCCTCATCGAACTTAGGTTGAGGATCCAATTCCCCAAAGCTCTGATTTGACCTTCATGGAGTAGTAAGGATAGGGTCTAATTCTCATCTCGCTTAGGTTGAGAATCCGATTCCCCAAAGCTTCTATTTTGCCCACTCAAGAACTTGAAATTCCAAAGAAAATATTTTTCATTTCTTTATTAATATTGGATTGGAAGGATCGTACTACATGTCCCTTGCAAGGATGGGTAGTCATCCCCAAGGTCCAAGAAATCAAAAGTAGAGCCAAATCCTGGATTATGGGGTTGATCTCCACCGGGGCTATAGACGCCTGGTCGGGAGTGGAGTATGCTCATGCGTGGCAACATGTCTTGTCTAAAAGCAAGACCACTGATCGCTCAAACGGACAGGCTAGCCTCACAGTTTCATCCATAACAAGTTAAATCATTTTGTTCAAGATGAGGTAATGAACTCCAGATCGAGTAGTAAGGATAGGGTTAAATTCCCATCTCGCTTAGGTTGGGAATCCTATTCCCCAAAGCTCTGATTTCACTTACACTTGCACATGGGTTCAAGATGGTAGTGACACATAACCAACTTTGGGATCTAATAAATTAATTAAGTATGCATATATTTGGTCCTAAGAGGGTTTGACAGTTTTAATATGTTTGTTCATGATACTAGAAGGTTTGAGCCTTTGCAAAGCAGGTTGTTATATCTCTAACATAGTTGTCATACATCAAATCCTGCACAAATCATTCATAGCCTTGCATACGAATCATAAGTGAAACTGACAATGGAAAGTTGAATGAGTTTCAAATGATAGGGAATGAAGCACATTGCACACACCGAGCTGATGCTTAATAATTCTAATGCTTCATGTATTTCTCATCTAGTTTCATTCTTGGGATATTTGCTGACGCTTGTATTTGAGTCTGTGTGTTTTCAGGTTGAGTTCTCACCGAAATGCTCAGGAGCATTTCCCAATAGAGTCGCCATTTGTTGTGGCTGCTCCACAACGTACCCCAAAATTGGGGACCCACCTTTTTTGCATGTGTTCCAAGAAGACCGAAGTGGCCCATAGGCTAAAGATCAAAGAAAAAGCAAAACACCACAAGGAGAAAAAGTGTCGCGATATCGCGACATGTTGCACTTTCGCGCCAAAGAAAAGTGTCGCGATATCGCGACATGTTAAAATATCGCGACAAAAAATAAAAAGTGTCACGATATCGCGACATGTTGCATCATGGCCAAAAGAGAAAAAGTGTCACGATATCGCGACATGTTGTCATCGCCAAAGAGAAAAAGTGTCGCGATATCGCGACATGTTGCATCGGCCAAAGAAAAGTGTCAGATATCCGACATGTTCTGAGAAAAGTGTCCTGATATCGCGACATGTTGCATTTTCGCCAAAAAGAAAAAGTGTCACGATATCCTGACATGTTGCATTTTCCCCAAAGAGAAAAGTGTCGATATCGACATGTTGCATTAGCCAAAAGAAAAGTGTCACGATATCGCGACATGTTGCATTTTCACGGCCAAAAGAGAAAAGTGTCGCGATATCGCGACATTGTTCATCAGGCAAAGAGAAAAAGTGTCGCGATATCGCGACATGTTGCATTTTACGACCAAAAGCAAAGAGAGAAAAGTGTCACGATATCGCGACATGTTACATTTTCATCAAGCAAAAGGAAGGAGGCAAAGTGTCACGATATCGCGACATGTTCCATTTTGCCAAGGTAACAGACTGCATAGTGACGTGGACATAAGGACAAAATCCAATGAATAAGACAAAGCGTTACATAAGGAATATTTAATGATTTGAAATCATTTAAGATGGTCGTTACACACGGAAGGAAACGGACGCAAGCCCATGTGGAGAAAATGAAACGAAGGGCCACAAAATGGAAACCAAAGCACACAAGGGAAGGTGAAACGAACGTAAACGAACAACCATTCAAAAATGAAACAATCATTGGAAGGAGAAACAATTTTTTTAAAAGTTTAAATACGCCATTCAAAGAGGTCGAAAGGGGTGGAAATGCTGCGAGCAGAGTTGCAGATTTGAAGGCGAGAGGGCCATTCTGGACCTGTTTGAGTTGTTTTTCTTCCATGGACTGGTTTGGGAAAACCAAAAATTCTGCTATTGTAAAATGACATATTTTTAATGCAGAAGTTTTCAGAAATTTGCATCTTGTGGGCAAGAAAGAAGGAGATTTTCTTTGCATGCTATGGATTTAATGTTTATTTCTTTTCTCTTTTTTAGATTTCGAGTTTGTAGATAATGTTAATGCCATTTTTCTTGGTTGCATTAGGCGAATATTTGAAATCTGAATTTTATTTTATACCCTAGGAACCAACACTTAGTCTATGGGGATTGTGCTTGTTTTGCAAGTCCAATAGGTTAGGTTGCATGCATGGAGACCTCACATCTTCGGTTTTGTCGAAATAGGATAGCATCATACTGAGTGCATTTTATTTTCAGTTTTTTGCATTTCATTTTCATTTTTCTGCATTTATTTTTTTCCAAAAATTTTAACTTATTTTAAGGCATTAAAATAAACATTTAAAAAATTTCAAAATCCAAAAAAAACAATGAACAATCACTAAAGTTTCATGGTGAAATAAACCAACATTGCCCCTTGTTTACAGTTACTTGCAATCACTAAGGTGTTCCAAGCATTTAAATTGAATATCTTTATTTGAGATTACTAATACACATATGCAAATGCTAATACAACGGAGACCTTGGAGAAGTTGTTTGTTTAACTTCTTTGCAAGAGGGGATTTGGAACCCAAATCCTAAAGGAGAGTGTACTTTCACAACTGGGTGAAAATACCACTCAACAGGGATCTTAAGGTGTTCTATTGTCATTGTTGTGATGATGTTGATTGATGAACCTGTATCAATCAAGACCCACTTAAAAGGTAAATCATTGATTGATACCACAATTTTCAGTGGAGGGTCTGGTAAGGTAGTAGGTACTATATTAATATCATAATCATAGAATCAAATTACAGGTTCCTAGAATTCTTGTACTTATCCCACAAAGTGGGTGAATGCATTTGGATCTTGTGGTTGGATCTCAACTAACCTTAAAATATCCATCAAGGTCTCCTTGTGCTTTTGGGATTGTTATATGAGCTCATAAATGGATAGCTTAGCCGAAGTCATTTGTAAGTTTTACTCAAGTCTACTTTGGATAGTTACCACAGGTTGATTTGGTGGACTTGGAAGGTTGTTTTTCCCCTACCTCTGCCTTGGTGTAGTTGGGACATTTATAGGAGCTATAGGAGGTTGAGGTTGACCATACCATCTACTCTTGGTTGCTATATTGACAATTTTGACCATCCCAACACATCCATGGGTAGGTATATCAACTTGGACCTAATTGGCTTGAGCACCTTGCCCTCTAGGGACCTCATGATTTGGTAGTAGGTTTTTGTAGATGCCCATATCTCTATTGTCAGGGGCCAGTGGGTTGTCCACTTTTAGTTCTCCCACCTCAATCATGATTTGCACCTGATGTTTGAAACCAACACAAACTTTGATATTATACCCCGATATCCTGTTATACGGGTAGAATTGATCTTCCCTATATCCTTTTGGATTAGGATGGATGGGATCTATAAGAGGTATATCAAGGAATATGACCTTTCTCACCTCTCTCAACTGATTGAAGATTGATTGCATTGATTCTTTCAATGGCATAAAATAACGAGGGGGTTTGCATTCTTTGTTTTGATATTGATTATTATTTTGATCATATTTGGTTGGTGGGGGTTGTGCTTGATAATTTTGGGGCTACTATACAACCCCATCCTTAGGTGTAGCCAATACCACTTGATTAACTGGGGCAGGGTTTCCCCACTTCTACTTATATTTGCCATTCTTATCGTTCTTGATCCACTCCTTCTTGGTTCAGAGTTTTATGGTTCCCTCATCTACTTTGATTTCCTCAATGAGTTTGGTTGGTGCCAAAGCTTCCTCAAATGAGGGGTATTGTTGTAGTTGTAGCAAGAGGAAATTTTTTTTGGAAAAACTCTTGGTGAACATCCAGACGATTTCTTCTGTGGGAACAGAGAATGATAATTTTGCCATGAATTTTCTCCATCTATTCCCATAATCCATTACTAGCTCATCATCATAATGTCTTAAATTGGCCAAGTCCAAGAGATTTACTTTCCTCTTAGCACCAAAGGATAAATGCTTTTAAATGCTTCATAAAAGCATTTACCAATTGTTCAAAATTAGTTATGCTATGCTTGGGCAATTGGTTGAACCATTGAGTGGTTGCACCCAAAAATGTCATGATGAATATCCTTAGCATAAGAGCATCGTTGTCTTCAAGATGAAAAAATGTCTTGATGAAAATGGTGATATGCTCTTGTGCATCTTCTTCACCTTTAGACTTCTCTAGCCAAGGCATCTCAAAATTCTTAGGATAGGGAGGGCTAGGAACTGGTGGACACAATGGTTGGTTGTGTATTTTTCTCAATGTTGGTTGGCTCCCAGCAGCCTCTTATTTTTCAAAGGATTTTATATTTTCAGTAATCTCTCAAAATGCCTTTGAATCAAGGAGTTCTTCCTCTTGCAAACCCCCCATGGTGATGGTGGAGGTAGCACTCTATCCATTTTATTTGCTCTATTTTCTTCCCTCCTATGAGGGGATCTAGGATATGCCTAATCTTGATTTATTAACTCTACCATTTCCCGCCAGTTGGATTCCATTCATTATTTTGAGGGTGATTTTGGTGTGGGTCACTTTCTTATCTAGTGCGCTTGTTCTGTTGTGAGTCAACATGTTGATCTCTATTTGCTTTTTGGTTGCTATGAGCTAGCTGCTCAGCTTGCTCTCTTAAGCATTGCTCATATTTATGTAGCAACCATTCTCTTTGTTTATCATGTTCAAGAGCTTCTACAAGCTCTCTCCTTATGCAAGGAATTTTATAATCATCACATGTGGTTGACTTGCATGGTTATAGAAGACTCACGCTTATCTGACTTTGTTCTTGTAGTTCTTATTCATAAATTTCTTGAAGAGGTTTCTATTGTCTCTTTGCTTTGGCTAGCTAGTGTGACTTGTTCAGTATATTTTTGGGTGTCTCTATGGTTAGACTCTATATTTTTACTGTAGGGTCATCCTGAGGCACCACCAGTTTGAGAAGTGGGCTTAGAAGTCACAGTTTGGTAACTTTCAGAAGCAAAGTTTTTTGTGGCAAAAGTTTCGGGTGGTGGCCTCAGGTGCAACCGATCCAACTCATCCAACTATCTTGTTTTCCATGGCTGATATCATGGAGTACAATTCACTCCAATGAGGTCATAGTCTAATGGAAACCTTCCTCTTTTTTGAAGGATATCTTCTATTTGATGTCTATGACTGGATGTGTTTCTAGTTTCCTGCCCCTCAATGGGCTGATCTGTTCCAAGTGTTGCATGTGAATGTTGAGATGTTCTAAATCTTGTGTGTCTTTGTGGTGATGAGGATTTTTTGGCTTTTTTGGCCCTATCTACCCTTCATGAGGATGGAGATGGAGAAACCTCATCATTTTTGTGTGAATAACGGGGTCTATAATCCTCTTTATGTCTATGTGAGGAGGAAAATCTTGAAGCTTCTACATGTCTTTGAGAAGTTTCTGTGCATTTAGAGGAAGCCCTTGAGGTTTCCTCATGTCTCCTTGATGATGATGGCTGTGAGGCCTCTTTGTATTTATGAGATGTAGTTTCATGCTATGGTTACCTATTTGGGGTTTCTCAAGGAGACCCCCAAGGGTTGAATTATCACCTCTTAGACTCACAAAACTGCATCTCACAGTTTTCGAGTAGGTATTTCAATGTTACTACGACTTCATTTAAGGGTATGAGTTGCCTCAGATCCCCCTTCGATGATATACCAAGGTTATTTACTTCTTGTTTTGACCATTGTTTTTAGAAATTTTAGCTTTTGTGTTGCACAAACAATATCAAGCAAATGTTTATCTTACTTATGATTTCAAGTGTGCCCTAAACTATTTGTTGTATTTTGATGTTTTGTTATTTCTTGTTTATTTTTCTTGCTTTGGATTTGGAATGAGGAGACTCATCCATAGTGATAATAAATAGTACTCATGCCAAACATGATTTCCCAAAAGAGACTAGGGTACACCATTGAAATCCCAATGGGGGGTTTTCCTAGCTCTTCCACTCTGAACCAATAAATGTTCCAATAGTGGGAGATAGTTTGAACACAAGTAACTTAGTACCACTATGAATAAGTTATTCAATCCATTTCTAGGAGAATCTAGGGGCAAACTGGTGGAAGGAGATGAATTCCAATGTCACTGGACTGAATTGAGGGTTGGTGATGAAATCCAACTCCCCAATGTTTAAATGATACATGTGTGTGTGGTGTTCATTTTAAGCTTGCATGAAGTAAAGTGCATAATATAGTACAAATGACACTTTTTGTAGACATTAAAATGTGGTAAACCTGATTAAGCATCCACAAACAAAATTCAAATTGGCATCATATGGCCCCTTGGGTAGCCCTCAAGAGGCTCACAATGGTTCTAGCCACTCCGAAAAGGTTTTTGGAGGCTATCGGCCCAATTTTGGGATGTTTTGGCCCAAAATTCACCACCGTCCCACCCTGGGATGGTGGTATATTCCCACCGTCCCACCCTGGGACGGTGGTGAGCCATTGTCCTAGGGTGGGAAGATGAGCAAGTTTGACCCAAAAAAAGTCAAATCTAGATGAAATGGCACCTAGAAACTGCCATTTGGCATGCCATATGGAGCATGCAAGTCAGAGGGCACTTAATAATTATGACATGATTCATAATGGAGGACCAAAATGGATATTCTCTTCCCCATCCAGTGGCATGCCTCCGTTAGGACAAATGACGCCTCTTGCCATGCATGCCCTTGCATGCCCTTTTGCACATGAGCCCCTTTGGGAAATAAAATGGATTCAATATCCACAAAAAAATATAGAGAGGAGTTCTAGGATATGCAACGTATTTCTTTCGAGATTTCCCCTCACCTTATTGCACCTTTTTGCCCTCATAATCTCCCTTTTGCCAAGGAGGTTATCGGGTGACTTCAAGAAGGTAATCCGAGCATAACTTTTCCATCCGGGTGAATTTCTTCACCAAATTCAATGAAAACACACCTTAGGTTGTTTAGGAACATCTTCCAATGGTTTGGTAACAAAAAGTGACCAGATTTGGTGGGTATCCCCTCCTAGGGTGCCCTCCAAATAGTTGTAGTCACCATCGCCCCCCCGGGATGAGGGTAAATTATTAAGAAATTTCTTTACTATTTTTTAATTTTTATTTTTTAAATTATGACATAATTCTATAGTCCAAATTTTAGGTTAATTGGATTTAAAATTAAGGATTTAATCTATTTTTAAGTTTTCGTAGGCTCGTAGGGCCCATCCGGGCACCCTATTTTGATGCAGGTGGATCAGGGATCAAATTTGAAAATATGATCATATGGGTTGTCTTGAAATGCCAATTTATTCATACTGACCAAATTTCATGAGTTTTTTATGAGTTTAGGTTTGATATTTTGTTGTCTTCCTTTTCGTAGGTTGTAGGCGGGCGATGCTAAATCGAGGGGTCTACGGATGCAATTTCCAATATTTTTTGGGTGATATCCTCCCAAAACATCCTCTTTAACATCTCTAAAAATTTTCAAGTCATTTTGATATCATTTGATGCACTTTTAATTCATATGCCATTTTGCCCCTGTGGGGATTGCATGTTTTCACCATACACCCTTGCTATTTGACCCCTTTTTGCTTCCTTGTGTGCAGGTGCAGGTCCTCAAAAATATTTTGGAAGCAATATTAGACATCAAATAACCTATATACAAGCAGCAGTGGTATTGGCTCGCCCACCTCGATTGTGTGTACATGGAGAAACATTGGATGTGCACTCATATTCCATGAAAGACTTGGTATTTGGGCACCCAATATTGTAAAAAGTGTATCACCCTTTTTATCCCTCAAGGGGAATTCTGTAACATTGTATTGGATCCAACAAATTAATGAGAAAATACTTGTTTTAAATTCATTTCCTTTTGTTTGGTATTATTTCCCTTTGCATGTATGCTTCCTTTTTGATGCTCATTAGCGAGATGGGGTAGATAAATTTATTTTTCCACATAATTTGGTGCACCATTTTTCCCTAATTCAGTGGAGATCATGGTGGGACCCTTGTACCTTTTGATTTGGGTGAAAATTTGACTTCTTTCTTGCATTTTTGCCCTTTTTGTGTTGCAGGTGCTCCCCTCCCCACCCCGGAATAGTGGCAGAGGCTTTATCTGGAACACCCTGGGATGGTGGCTTCACCATCCCACCCTGGGATGGTGGTGGAGCTTCTACTCACCCCACCCTGGAGCGGTGGCGAAACAGAGAGATTTTTTCCCAAAATTTTAGAATTTGGAGGCTTCAAAATGGATAAGGTAAGTGCCTAAACCCTATGATTTTTTGCTATATTTATAGATACTGTCAAAATTAGTTTTCTTGCTTCACTTTCTTGCATAGAAAGGTTAAAATTTGCATTTTTGCTTTTCTTATAACATCACATAGCAAAGGAAGAAGAAAAATAAAAAGAAACTTGAAGTAGCAATGCATTTGTTTGGTTTGATTGCTTGTGGCTTACCCAATGGGTAGGTTAGCACTTAGGGCTTGCATCTATAAGTGAAATTTATAGGTTCCTTTTATCCTATATTTTTGAAATTAAAACCCACCTATTGCATTCATTTAGTGAATGATCATTGAATGCTTATTTTCTTAATTTCTTTGGATTAAAAGGAACCACACACACTTGCACATTCCACTATAACATTGGTAAGGTTGGATTTCATCACCAACCCCCAATTTAGACTGGTGACGTTGGATTTCACCTCCTTCCACCAGATTTCCCATATATTCCTTAAATAGAATAGGGCACTCTCTCAAGATGGAATAGGTCACTAATGTTCAAACTGCCTCCCACTGTTGGAAACATTATTTCAGAGTGGAAGAGCTAGGTGAACCCCCCACTGGGATTTAAGCGGTGTACCCTAGAATATTTTGAGAAATCATGTTTGGCACTAGTGTCCCTAGTCACCACTTTGGTTGAGTTCCCTCATTCTAATTCCACAACATGAGAGAAAAGAACAACAACAAATATAAACACATTGAAACCAGTTTAGGACACACATTTAATTAGTAAAAATATAATCATATTGTTTTTTGTGTGTTTATTTGTTATTTGGGATAAAAAACTAACTCTAATTTTTTATTCTGCATCCAATGCTTCAAGAATCATGCAAAATGGAGCTATAACAAAAAAGTTATTTTGGTTTTATTTTTACTCTATTTTCGACCCCAAAAATAGCGAAAAACAACACTAAAACAGTCATAAAGTGGGCTAGAAAACTCCAAAAAGTGGCAAATTTGTTTTTTTTGTCTTAGTTAACCCCTAGGTCACCTCTCCTAGAAATTTTGAGTCCTAACTCTTCATGGTTCAAAATTTCCCAAAAATTCCTAAAAGTGGAAATTTCCCCATGGGCCCCAGTTAGCCAAATATTCCAAAAATACAAAATTTTGACCCAAAAATCAGATTTTGGAGTCCTAGCCCATTATGATCAGCTCATCGCATTGATCATTTTGATATATAACACTTATAGCCTTTTTTGGAAGTCAAAATTTTCTTTAGTGTGGGTTTCCTTCAAGGTTTGCCTAGTCAACACATTATGACAACTATGCATGGCCGAGCTCGATCACGAGCTAGTGAAGTAGAAAACTTTAGGAGAGGCCCTGAGCACCATCGTTATAGGTATGAGTATTTCATCACTCCTGTATGGAGCCCTGATAGTAGTCACCTTCACTATTCTCTTGAGGATCTCATCATCCCTGCACGACACCTTGAAAGTCATCGTGAGGTCCACTCCTCACATAGAAGACCCGACCACCAAAGTACCTCTACCAAGAGAACATCAATGGGTTACCCACATGATCAAGTGGATTATTCGGTTAGCCAACACCGATTCCAAACACAAACCAGATATAATCAGCCTTCCAAAGGGCCTAGCAGGGAGGTCTACACTCCCTCTACATCATGGTCTTCACCACCTAGAACTCCCATCCAACAAGTGTTAGCAACCCAGAGTAGGCCTGTGCAAAGTTCACATGCACCATCAAAAAAAGTGACCATGAGCGAGCTTCTACTACAGTCCTCCAAATATTGGGAACCTTTCATGAGGGTCTTGGATTCCATTGAGGTACAACAACATGACTCTGATGCTTTCACCAACTTTATGGAATACATACAAATGTACAAGAAGCCTGCTATATCATTTCAAAATAATGAGGTCAAACCCATGCCTACCAATTCAATAGATCTTGCTTTGCATATCATCATGAGTATCAATAGGATCCCCTATAAGCAAGTATTGGTTGACACAGGTTCCTCAATAAACATTATTACCACAGCTTCACTAAAGCATGTCAACCTTCCATCCTCGCGTATTGCACCTTCCAAGTTCACATTACAAGCATTTAATGATGCTTTATCATCCACTATGGGTACAATAATCCTACTTGTTGAAGTTGAAAAAAATACTGTGCCTATCTTGTTCTACATCTTGGAGGATGAAAGACAGTACAACATACTTCTTGGAATACCATGGATAAGAGATATGAAATGTGTTCCATCTATAGTGCATCAATGCATTAAATACATTGATGAAGGTAAGGTACATGTGATCAATGCTGACCTAGGCCCCTTCAAGTATTATAAGAAGGTGGATCATCCACAAAGTCCTATAGTGTCACCCAAGCATTTGGATATTAAACCCAATGAATTTATCCAAAGTCTAGATGCAACCCCATGGTTAGTTGTGAAGTTACCTTCACCACCACCGCTAGTACCATCCTCTATCTTTTCAAGCAAGAAAGGATAAGAAGAGCCAACTATAGAAGCTACCATAGCTGTCATAAATACACCTATAGAAGATCTTATAACTCCTATCAAAAAGGAGGAAGAAACCCCTATTGATACAAATGAATCAAATCATACCGTACCATATTCACCCACCATAGTTGAGGACACAATTTAATTGACCTATCTAGAACTCGATGAGTGCATAGTACCCAATGCTACATTCAAACCTATAATTGAGTTGATCAAAAATCTAGGTAGTCCCCCTACCAAGTTTCCACCCATTGATAGCATTCTTGATGCGCCCTCCAAACATGGAGGCCAAGCAGATCATCTTGGACAATTTGATGAGGTAGCCATAACTTTTTCAAATGCAAATGCATCTTCTCATGAGTTTGTGGGAATGATCAATGTGATGACAGAGAACCAAAATCCTTTGAATCCATCTATGCAAATTGTGACTCCACCCAACATCCCATCCACACCACAGGTGATACCATTGATGGATTCAGTCACACCTACTCCATCTCACTAAACATCTCCACAAGATCAAGAGTCGATGTACCCCCTAGACCAAAGTGGGGGTAACCCAACTACCATAGTTGAAAACTCTAAGTTGGAACATGAGCATGAGCCAAATCAAGAAAAAGAACATGTGGATATAATCACCAGCTCCAATCATCATGAAGCATCCACATTTGTTCAGACATTAGGGACTTTTTATCCACCCTCGATCAACTATCTCCCAGCTCCCACACCTAGTTCACCTCCATCAACTATCAACTGCCATCCAAGTTCTTCAATAGTCATCCAGTCATCGCCCCTGCTAGTTCCACAATATTTCTTGGCTAGGCTAGCCAATATGGAGTTACACATGAATCAAAAACACAATGATTTACAATAGATCTTGAGTCAACTCACAAGCATTGAGGTACAGTTGAATAATATTAAATCTCAACCCCATGAGTATTTGGACCAACCAACTCCTATGCAATCCAATATTAAGTCTCAAACAAATTAAGGGCTAAACTAACAGCGTCGCCCTAAGCGACAATTTATGTCCATTTTTGAGTCCATGGACTCTTTTTTTGAGCGCCTCTTTGTAGCTAATGTGATCAACCTACCTGAGTTTCGACCTATCAATTGAAATGCACTAAAGCCCAAAAAATATTGCAAAGACCTATATTGCAAGTACCATAGGCAAAATGGACATGACATCCATAGGTGCTTCATGTTCAAACACCTAGTACAAGATATAATCAATAGGAATTATCCTCAGGTCCAAGATCTCATTGATGAGGGAGCTTTATCCATGAGTGGAGAACCCATTTCACCCCATGAAAACATGGGCATTACCCAAAATCCCCTAGAAAAATTAGGGGGGTCAATTTCTATTGCTCCTTCTAGCCAAGACAATAACATTGCACCAATCATAGTACATACTGGGGGTATCCAAGGTGTAACTCCTTCCCCACTATTTACATCACAAGCAATGAAGAAAACTGGGGATTCTAAAGGTATCACACCTTCCTTGCTTTCTTTTATCACCACAAATGCTAGGGTTATACAAGGTATTGCACCTTCCTCATAAGAACACAAAGTAAGCAAAGTTACAAAAGGCTCCAAGGGTATCTACATACCGCTTGGTCAACCCATAGCACCCCTAGGTGGTCTATAACTATCTAGGTGACCCCAAAAGGCTCCAAGGGTATCTACATACCGCTTGGTCAACCCATAATATCCCTAGGTAGTCTATAATTGTCTAGGTGACCCCAAAAGGCTCCAAGGGTATCTACATACCACTTGGTAAACCCATAGCACCCCTAGATGGTCTATAATTGTCTAGGTGACCCCAAAAGGCTCCAAGGGTATCTACATACCGCTTGGTCAATCCATAACATTCCTAGGTGGTCTGAGATTGTTTAGGTCACCTAAAAGGCTCCTAGCGGGTTCTCACCATCTAGGTTAAATAAAAATGCTCTTGGACTATCTATGATCATCTAGATCAACTCTAAAATCCCCAAAGGCATCCATAAGCTCTTTGGTCACAGCCAAATGCCCCTAGGTAGTCGTAGACACTTTTTTTAGTACCGTTGAATGCCTAGGTCACCCAAAAGGCTCCTAGCAAGTTTTCACCATCTAGGTCAAATAAAAATTCTCCTAGACTATCTACGATCATCTAGGTCAATCCAAAAATCCCCAAAGGCATCCATAAGCCCTTTGGTCACAACCAAATACCCCTAGGCAGTCGTAGGCATTTTTTTTACTATCGTTGAACACTTAGGTCACCCAAAAGGCTCCTAGTGTGTTTTCATCATCTAGGTCAAATAAAAATGTTCCTATACTATCTACAATCATCTAGGTCAACACAAAAAGTCCCAAAGGTATCCATAAGCCCTTTTTTCACAACAAAATACCCCTAGGTAGTCACAGATACTTTTTAAGTGTTGTTGAATGTCTAGGTCACCCAAAAAGCTCCTAGCAGGTTTTCACCATCTAGGTCAAATAAAAATGCTCCTAGACTATCTATGATCATCTAGGTCAACCCTAAAAGCCCCAAAGTCATCCATAATCCCTTTGGTCACAACCAAATGCCCCTATGCAGTCATAGACACTTTTTAAGTGTCGTTGAACGTCTAGGTCACCCAAAAGGTTCCTAGCGGGTTTTCACCGTCTAGGTCAAGTAAAAATGCTCCTAGACTATCTACGATCATCTAGGTCAACCTTAAATGCCCCAATGGCCCCCAATAAGCCCGTTGGTCATAGGTACATACATATATATCAATCAAAATTTCAAAAACATCATCAAAACATCAAAATACAAAAACATTCAATTGCATTGCACTTTCATACACATATATCAATCAAAATTTCAAAAAGACAAAAAAAGCATTATCAAAATTTCCAAAATTAAAAAATATTGCATTCTCATCAAGTTGCATACCATTGCATTATCGCTTACAATAGGCATAATCATCATTTACACTTTGCATTTTAGAGTGGCTCATACATATCTAGAACTAAGATGGTACACTAGTCACAATTCACAATCAATATTGTCAAGGTCATCATTCGCATCATTCCATGGTTACTTATCATTTCCATCTACATTTCATACATTCCCATAGTCGTGTCCATTCCCTTAACCTAGTCATTTTTTTTTAGAATGTCATTAGGGTTGATGCGTAGTCGTTATACCATCATTAATTCTCAATGAATCTGTCAATCCAGGGCAGTGTACAAGGCTATCTCATGGGAGAAGAAGTGAAACAGCTATAACTTAGGTCAATCTAGGGCAACAAGTCTTATTGGTGGACCCAGTTTGTGGGGGGTTTTGGAACATTCCTATCTCTATATTGCATGAATTAAATCTTAATCTAAGTTGTAGAATTGGAAACTAATCACTAACTGCAGAAATGAAGTCCTAATTACAATTGCAGAATAAGACCTAATTATATTGCGAATTAACAGTTACGGAATTGAAAGTCTGATCCTAATTGCAGAAAGGAAATCTAATTAATTTTGCAGTAATGAAAGTCTAGATCTAATGTGGAAATAAAAACTATCAAAATTCTGTAACAGAAGGTTGTCAATATTCTGTTCAGATTTTGACAGCAAAACATAAAAATGCAGGAAATTGCTGGAAAACAGTAAATTCTGAAAATAACAGTCTGAAAATAAAGTGAAAACTTTTTTGAAAGTAAGATTGCAACTAAAAGCTTTAAGCACAAGATTAAACTTAGCATAAATAAACTAATACTGCAAATATTGTCAACTATTCACAAGCAATTTACATAACAAGTTCTATAACTCATTCTGCTGCAGCAAAATCAGAATAAAAACCTGCTCTGTTAGTCCTCCTCCTAGGTCTGGAAGTGGCCAGCCTCTTTGTCCAGAAGAAGGTGTAAGTCTCTCTCTCTTTCTAAATCTTAATCATACTCATTTACAAGTAATTTGAAATAGAACTGGTGCACTTTATTGATCAAAAGACATGATTACAAGAATTCTGCTGAAAAACTGTTACAGGACTGTAACAGTCAATTTCTAGTTATACTCTGTATTTTTTGCTAGCTTCCTTTCTCTATTTTCTATCTTCTGCTACTACTACCTAGGCTCAACCTGAACGGGAGCAATATTTATAGCTATCCTATGATCTGATTACAAATAAAGAATATCTCAAAAGATCTAATCCTACAATGCTGCAACAAATTCTGGTTTTATCCTAGAAGAGGACTAAAACCTGATCTTTCCCTTAATGATGGATTTGGTCGGCAATGACGACAAATACAGATGGAGGATATTTCTCTTTACTTTTTCCAACCTTTATTTCCATTTTTTTGACTTCAAAAATCGATCAAAAACACATTCTGTTCTTCATTCCGAAGATAAGTGGCTTCATTCCGAAGACAGTGCAGTTTTCATTTTGAAGATCGCTCATTCCGAAGATACTGCATTCTCATTTCGAATATCGCTCATTCTGAAGATACTACATGCTTCATTCTAAAGATCCTATCATTTCAAAGACGCTACATTTTTCATTCCGAAGATCCGCTCATTCCGAAGATGCTGTGTTTTCTTCATTTCGAAGATATCTGTTCATTCCGAAGATACTTCGAAATGAACAAATGTATGCTTTTCCATTGATTTCTTCTACATCTCTCAGGTGGGTTATCTCCTAAGATCAAATTCTAATGGTCTTCATCCCTTTCCTCATGTGAATTAAATGCCTTGCTATTTATGGACAACTGGCTGGAATCTACATGGGAAAGACCAGTTTTTGCTGCACAGCAACAGTTTGCTTGTACTGTTGCCAGATTTAGGTGAAGTAAATGCTTGAAACAAATAAAAATATGATTAATGAAATGCTGATATTATTCTAAGCATATCCCATTGTAGAAAATCATAGCAAAAATAACACAAAACTATGCAAAAAGTTGTAAAATCAGCATATAATATTTCAAATACATTGATCATGCAAAATGGTTAATATACAGCATATTAAATCAACTTAACTAACATATCAGATAAAACATAAGAGTTTATAGGCATTTTTAGTGTACAAAACATGTTATGATTGAGGCATTTCCAGGCCTCATCATTTTCCCCCCAACTTATATTAATGCATGCCCTCATGCATTCTATTGGGCTATGGAATCACATATGTCCATGTTTAGATTCCATGACCTATAGAATAACTTCTTGCCTATGTAATACCCCCTATTTTCATGAATGTTTCTAAGCCAATATTCAAATTGTTCATCAGGCTGTTCATCTTCTTCAAAGTAAAATGGAACTGGAGTAATGATGGTTGGAGGCCTGAACCTGAGACCTATCCAGTTATGTTGCATGATCTGGATCAGTTGGACTACTTCTGCTCTTCTTCTGGACCACTCTAGATTGATGGGGGAGATAGGTTCTATTTTTATCAAAGACATGGAAAGTTCATTCCATCTGTCTCTGCATACTGAAAATGCTGGGAAGAAATTGTGATCACAAAAATTGTTAAATCTGGTCACACAGTCCCTCAAATTTTTCAAGTACATTCTCTTGATATCATCCTCGTTCATCATTGAAAAGTGCTGCTGAGTGATATTTAGGTGATTTGGTTGGATTGCTCTAACTAACAACTCAGCCCTTGTTTCAACCACTTTATTCTGCCTTTTCTCATGATCCCAATAAAGCTGATTTTGCAAGGTAGACATAAATGTTCTCAACTAAACATCTCCAATATAGATTTGAGGATGAGAGTCAACTTCCTCTGGTATGAAGAAATTGTGCAAAAACAGTTCACACAGGAGATTTTTTTGCTCAAAAGGACTGTCAAAATATGCCTCCAAAAAATCTTCAATAGTGTCCAATTTGTATGGAAGGTTTGAAGTAATCCTCATGACCTGCCATATAAGGTATTTTTCCTTCAAAATAAGGCTGTAAAATCTGGCTGGCCGTCTAAATTGGACTAAAAAATCAGAAATTTGGCACAAGTTAGATACCTTTTTTTTCAATGCCTGAATTTTTGTGTCCTTGGCTTTTAGATGTTTTGCTTCCAGTTTGAATTTTTTAGTTTTATTGGAAAGCTGTTCATATCTAATCATCCAGCTAGCTATGTCTGCATTGTACTACTCTACGGACACAGTATTAGGTGGTCTTACTACAGGGGGGATCTTAGGCAACATATTTGTCTGAACTCCTTTTTCTGCCACTTCCACTGGTTGTTCATCTGTCAATATCTCTACTTGCACCCCCTTATTTGCTATTTCTATGGGGTTGTCATCGGATAGTATTTCTACTTGTACCCCCTTATCTCGCTATTTCTACCGAAAATGTAACAAGTTGAAATGCGGGGACCTCGATAGGAGTACTTACTTGAGCATTTTCTTGCTCGTTGGGACTGTTCCTGTGTTGGTGGCTCATTTTCAACATCCTCTGCAATATTGCTCACCATTTCTAAAGCATCTTCAGAACAAGAAGGCACTGCTTTAGAATGAATAGGCACTTCTTCAGAATGAAGGAGTGTTGTTTCAGGATGAACTTCTATGTCTGTCTCAAAAGAGTCATCTGCTCTTGATAAACCCAGAAGCAATTGAGCCAAACTATCTTCATCATGGGATACAGTTGGCTGCTTTTCAGATTGTGACAACAACTTTTTTAGTTTTGCCACTTCCTGCTGAAGTTCTGTAATTTTTCTTGCTTGCATCTCAATGATGCTTTCTTTCTCTGTGATCCATTTGGTCTATGTTTTGACAACACTTCTTACTGCCCTCAGCCTGCTCAGTGATGTCTTCCACTTCTATTTCGCTTGAGTCGATGCGGACAAATCGCTCACGCTTGGTCGTTCAACCAAATTTTCTTCTTCTCACGTAGCAGTTTGTTCTTGTTAAAGAGGCTCGTGAAACCGTCTATAAGGGTATCTATCATATCCGTAGCCTATTGAACCGTAGCCTCCTCCAAACCAATTTGCTCGGTTTGCCTCAGCTATCTGTTCAGGGAATTTTGGAAAGTTATCAGATGCTGGTTGTATTTCTGTGACATCTGGGCTACTTGGTCTATCTTCTTCCTCCATGACCTATTCTGTAGTTTCTTTCAAATGAATTCTTGTAGACCTCCTAGTTCTAGATGCAAATTTCTTCTTTTTGCTCTATTTTTTGGTGACAACAGGGGTCATGGGGTCAGTTTTTGATGCCTCTGTTTCCCTTGTTTCACTTCTCTGCTCTGATAAGTCAGTTGCAACTTCAGCAAACCAAACTTTCTTTTGTTTTTCTGCTCTGCTGCTAGTTCCAGATCCTCTTCTATTTTGTCTCTTAGCCTGTGAAGTTGATGGTTCAGGAGCAAGTTACGCATGTAACAGCTTCAGGGGCACCTTCTGCAGCTTCTTCTGTAACATCCTCTGCAACATTTTCTATAGCAACTTCTGCAATACTTTCTGTAGCAGCTGTTTCCTCTTCTGCAGCAACATCAGCAGTATTTGGATCTTCTTCTTCCTCACTTTCATCCCCAAAAATGACATCATTTAGGTTAGAGTAAAACCTGTCAAAACTCCTAGGGTTTCCTCTAAAATGATGTTGGCAAATTAATTTGATAAGGCCATGATGGCGAAGGCTTCCTTTACCCTCCTGATATCTTTTTGCCATGTTCTTTAGTTCTTGATACAAATACAGGGGAAGATTTACCCTAACTTTTGGTTGTTGTCTACCATGTCTGAGATGGTTTAAAATTCGCAGATGATGCCCTGACAACAACACATACTGCCCTTCACAGGTCAAAAACTTAATCACCCAGGTGGCTACTTCATCCCAGGGTTCCTGCAGGCTGGCCCTTTTTAACCCTTTGCATGTGTTGTTATGGGTTAAGTATTCAGGTTCTCTATCATTTTTTTCTACAAACTGATTAACTACATTTGCCAATGTGTTCTTGCCAGATCTAGTAATTGAAATTCCCTCTAATGGCAGCTCTGTAATCTGACTTAAAATTTCAGGGCTTACCTCAATAGATATGCCATTGACATGTGCTCGGTTGTTTTTGAACGTATGGGCAAACATGCCAGCTAAATCTTCAGAAGACCCATTGAATTTATCCAGAAATGTCATAAATCATCCGTATTCAAAAATTTGCACAACTGCCAGATTTTCTCGGAGGTAATTGGTGTCTGCAGGCTCTGTTCTGATTTTTTGCCCCATTTTTCTCTGTTTAAGAATCGTACACTGCGGTTGCTATTCTACTGTAGGATTTCTGGCTATTTTCTGTTGCAAATTTGCAGAGTTTTAAGTTAGAACCCTCGTTGCCCTGTTTCTCGTCTTCTTCTTCTTTGGAATGAGCCGTATTATGTGCACTGTACCTCGCAACACATCTTCGGAAAGAAGGATGGCACACATATCTACTTCTGCACTGTACACCTGTTCGTTAATAATTGCATGGATGTCCTTGTCGTCAGATCCACCTCATTAGTTTTGCAGATTCTCACGTGCATGTTAATTGACATTAAAAACTGGTGGCATATGGTTGCAGATTCTTCGTATTTCCAATGAGTGCAAAAACAGACCATGTGCTGATTGACACGTGTCCCTTCTTCGCATGCAATTAAGAAAAAATATTGATTTTATTGGACCTTATTTTTTTTTTAATGCCACGTGGAAATGCTCTTTCCGAAAATGCAATTAAAATTTCATTTTGAATATTATGACCTCATTTCGAAGACAGGTCTTCATTTCGAAGACAAATCCTCATTCCGAAGATTATGACCTCATTCCGAAGACAGGTCTTCATTCCGAAGACAAATACTCTTTGCATAATTTTCATTCCGAATATAGATCTTCATTTCGAAGATCAATCCTCATTCCGAAGATTAATCCTCATTCCGAAGATCAAGCTGTATTGTGAAAGTAAATCGTCATTCCGAAGACAGACCCTCATTCCGAAGATAGATCTTCATTTCGAAGATGATGCAGCAAATCGTCATTCTGAAGACCAAGTTTCATTCTGAAGACAAATTGTCATTCCGAAGACAAAGTTTCTTTCTGAAGATAAAGTGCAACATTCATTTTGCTGTCATTCTGAAGACAATTTCATTCTGAAGATAATACAGCAGGTATTGTTTTTGGCATTCTTGTTTCGAAGATTAGGCAGAAATCAATATTGTCATTCTTAAAACATGTTTTTAAGTATGCCAACTCTTATGAATACCTTTTATGCTAATGGTTAATTGTCACATACTATATACCAATCATTTTACAATGAAGAAATGTAAGAAATATATACCTGATAAAAACAGTTAATGCCAGTTTTTGAAGAATGACTACTTTTGTTGATATTTTGCTGAGATTTTCTACAACATTTCAAAACAAGTGCACTAGGTGAATTTGTACAATGATGGTTCAAAAATTTCTCAAGGTTCTGCATGCCAGAAAATTGGTTTTCATGCACACCAACTCAGTAGTGCCTTAAGAAAAGGTTTTCACTACTGAGTTATTCATTTTTCTCTTTTTTTTTTTCTTGATTTTCCTTTTTTTTTACCTCTCCTTTTCTCTTTTTTTTTTTTTTCTTGATCCTGACTATGCCCATGAAGGAATTTCATGATTTCCCCTGAAACCATGCCCATGAAGGAATTCATACTCAGAATTTATTCATCTTTTTGTTTTCTATTTTTCTGATTTTTTTTTGTATTTTCTGTTTTTTTCTTGAAATCCACTGATCATGTTGATTGTTTTGAAGTGGAAGAAGGATTCTCTTCCACCTGCTGTGTATCCAAACTGTCAAGTTGCTGCAAGAATTATTCTTTAGTCAGAGGTTTATGGTATACCCTGAGGCGATGTCCATTCACTACCAACTTTCTTCGTGACCCATCAATGGGGGATAAACGAGCTGCTCCATTGTTGAATACCTATTCAATCCAGTAAGGTCCCAACCATCTAGTTTTCAATTTTCCAGGGAAGTCTTCATATTGAGAATCGAACAGTAAAGCCCAATCTCCTTGTTGAAGTTTCCTCTGATGAATGTGATTGTCATGCCACGCCTTCCTCTCGCTCCTGAATTACCTCAGTTTGGTGCAGAGCATCCAATCTAAGTTCATCCAATGCATTCAGCTGCAGAATCATGTCTATCTGTGCCTGCGACAAGTCAATTCCAATTTCCAGTGCTGTGCACAATTTTAGTAGCTCAAATTCAATAGGTAAGAGAGGCTTTTTACCAAAGACTAGTTCATAAGGTGTGCATCTAGTAGTGGACTTCCAAGTAGTATTGTAGGCCCAAACTGCTTGGGTAATTTGTCTAGCCAATTTTTCCTATGAAAAGCTACTATTTTTGTCAAGATGCGTTCTAGTTCCCTGTTTGTTACTTCAACCTGGCCATTTGCTTGTGGGTGATAGGGTGATGATTTCCTATGTTTGATTTCATACAATTTTGTAAATACTTTTATGACTTTGGATGCAAATTGGGGTCCTTGGTCTGTGGTGATAGACCATGGAGCTCCAAATCTCTAAAAAATCTGAGTATACAAGAAATCAGTGACCTTCTCTTCACGAGCATGTTTGAAAGCACGCACCTCTACCCACTTTGTCAGGTAATCAGTGCATACTAGAATATGCACCTTTCCTTGAGAAGGTGGATCAATAGGTCCTAAAAAATCAAGCCCCCACTTCTCAAATGGTTCTAAAACCATTTGAGGCTGTAGTGGCATCTCATTTGTATGAGTGGGTTTCCCCATTCTTTGGCATGCATCACAATGCCTGATGTACTTTTTCACATCCTTGTGAAGAGATGGCCAATAATATCCTATCCCCAAGATTTTTCTAACTGTGCTTTTTATAGAATAGTGTCCACCCGAGGGTTCATCATGACGAGCTCTAAGGATATCATACACTTAATCCTTTCGGATGCACCTACGTAACACATGGTCGGGATCGCACTTAAAAAGCATACCCTTAATCCATTCAAAAGAAGAACTCTGTTTGATTAATTGTTTTTTTTGTTTTGAGGTGAAATGTGGAGGAACTTTCCCCGTGACCAAATAATTGGCTATATCTCGCAAACCAAGGTGATTGAACTGATATAGCAAATAGTTTTTCATCAGGAAAAGTGTCATCAACTAATTCCCCTTCATCTGTGTTCTGCAACCTGGACAAGAAATCTGCAACAACATTAGCTTTTCCTGGTTTGTTGATTATGGTGATATCAAATTCTTGCAGCAACAGCAACCAACGAATAATTCTTGCACTTACCATAGGTTTATTCATCAAATACTTAATGGCTGTATGATCTGTGTGAATAAATATTTGATAACCTCGTGATATAATGCCCCGAATTTGTTGATGGCATAAATCACTGCTAGGAATTCTTTCTCAGTTGTTGTATAATTTTTCTCTGCTCCTATCAAGTTTTTGCTAATGTTGTAGATGGTATAATTTTCACCATTATCAATTTGTCCTAATGCTGCTCCAATTGTTGTATTAGAGGCATCATTCTGAATGTGAAATGGTAATGTCCAATTAGGTCCTCTAAGCACAGGTGGAGTTATCAATTTCTCTTTCAGAGCTTCAAATGCTTCCTGACACTTTTCAGTCCAGGAGAATTCATAATCTTTAGTCAATAAGGCAAATAGAGGACTGGCTATTGTACTAAAGTTGGGAATAAACCTGCGGTAAAAACCAATGTGTCCTAGGAAACTTCTGACATTAGTCTGAGTTTTAGGAGGAAGGAGGTTCTTGATAATTTCAACTTTCTTTGGATCAACTTGGATCCCTTCAGGAGAGATGTGATGACCAAGAACTATCCCTTCCTTCATCATCATGAAGCATTTATCTAGATTTAAGGATAAGTGGTATGTTTCACAACGAGTTAAGACTTTGTCAAGATTTTTCAATGTAAATTTGTCCACATACTGTGAAATCATCCATGTAAATTTCAACACTTTTGGTGGTCAGATCAACAAAAATTGCTAGGACTCGTCATGTAAAAGTTACTGGGGCATTACACAAACTAAAAGGTAAAACCCTATAGACAAATGTTCCCCATGGACATGTAAAAGTTGTCTTTTCTTGATCTTCAGGGGTAATCTGAATTTGATTATATCCACTGAATCCATCAAGAAAACAAAAGTATATTTTTCTAGCAAGAGTATCTAACACTTGATCTATGAAAGGTAATGGAAAATGGTCTTTGTATGTCACCTTATTCAATTCTCTATAGTCTACACATACTCTCATTTTTCCATTTTTCTTAGGAACTATTACCAATGGAGAAACCCATTGACTATCGGAAATTGGGTAAATGAATCCTACTTCCAGGAGTTTTTCAATTTCTTCTTTCACAATATCTCTTAAGGCAGGATTCAATCTTCTATCAAATTGTCTGACTGGATTGACTTCTTCAGTATAGATCTTATGGGTACATATATCAGGATGAACTCCTGACATATCTTTGTAGTTCCAAGCAAAAGCATGAACATGCTTCGCAAAACAACTATCAAATTTTCTTCCTCTTCCCTAGTAAGTCGGTCGTAGATATTCAAAAATTTGCTCGGTTGGACTTCTATTTGTTTTGTATTTAGAAGGACTGAATTCACTCCTTCATACTTGGTGTTTAAGGGATTAAGAGGACATTGTCGAGATGGGAGAAACGAGCGCATTCTGTTTCATTGCTATTTGAGGGAAGCATTTCTTGTATGGAACAGTGAGAAGGAAAAATCAGATGATGGTGCCATCCATGTGATAGTGAAACAGAGTTTCCTTGTGATAGCACAGATGATTCATCTTCAGATTTTTGATTCTCCTCATTACTTATCAACTGTTGGATATTTGTTGCTTCCCCTTCTAAACCTTGTTCATGCAGAACATTCATCAAGATTGTTTCATTTTCTAAGTTTTCTGTGTCACTGAGGTCTTCTGTGTGTTCTCTTACTACTAAGGTAGCTAGTATAGAAATGACCTCTTCTGGTTCCTCATCTGAGTCAGAAAACCATAAATGACCTAAAAATTTGCTAGATGGTTTTGCAGGAGGATATAAAGAAATTTGTTTCAAATCAATACCATTTGAAATGGTCATATTTCCATATTTGCAGTCTATGAAGGCAGCTGCAGTTGCAAGCCAAGGTCTTCCCAAAATAATGGGATATCCATGTGCTGAATTTCTTGGCTGTAAAACCAGAAAATCTACAGGGAATTCCCAAGAAGAAACTTCTATAGGGACATCTTCAATTATTCCTTCAGTGTTTTGCAACCGACCTATCAGCCATTTCTAAAACTGTAAATGTGGGGCTGAGATGTTTGAGCTGTAATTGTTCCATTGTATCTTTAGTCATGACATTTATTGCAGCTCCTAGATCCACTAAAACATTTGATATTGGTACTAAACCTATGGTGACTGTGATAACTGGGCTTCCTGGATCACTATACTTTGGAGGTAGTAGTTTTCCAGATAAGAGATCAGCTATCTTCCCTTCAACCTGCATAGTCTTGGGGAATGCTTTCTTCTTTCTTCCTGCTCTTTTAATGCACAAATTTCGGACAGTACTGTTAATTTATGGTATTTCCTTAATGGATTGCAATAAGGGTAATGAGATAGTCAGCTTTTTGAGTTATTTGACCAATTCTGACTTAGAAATTTCTGGTATTGCATTAAGTCTTTTAGGATATGGAACTATCCTTGGTAATTGTTATGCTTGTGTCTCTTTTTCTATTTTTGGATCCAATTTTTTTGTTTCTTTTGTTGGTTGGATTCTCTCTGGTTCTGATGATTCTTGCTCTTCATTATCTTTGGTTTCCATTAAACTGGTCTGTGTACAACTTTTCCCGAACAAAGTTGAATATCACTACAATCAAGAACATTAATTTCAATATTTTCTTCGACTTTCACCACATAGACAAGAGGTATCTGTCTTACACTCGTTTGGATTAGTGACCAGCTGAGCTGGCAATTGAGGTTGCTTCACTTGCTGTGTTTGTTGTTGTTTTTCTTGAAAATTCTGATTAGGTGCAGGCAACAAATGCTGAGTTTGACCTTGATTCCTTTGCTGCCTTGGATAGGACTGGTATTGCTGATTCCACTATGGTTGGTTTTGCACCCAATGTGGATTAGTATGATTTTGATTCCAATATGGATTGTTTTGATTCCATGAGGGGTTGTTTTGATTCTGATTCCAGGCTAGGTTACTCCAATTTGACTGTGGCCATTCTTAGGAATTTGTCCATTGAGGATAATTCCAAGGACGTTGGGGTGGTTCTGATTGTCCCCAAGGCATAGTACCAGCATTATGCCCCCAATTTGTAGGAAAACGAGGGGGATTTTGATATTGAGAGAAATTTCCCCCTTGTTTTGGTCTAATATAGTTGAGTTCCTCAGTCTGGTTTTCTAACACAATTTTGAGTTGTGGTAGCAGGTGGCATTGATCATTTGAATGCCTTTTTGAACAGATACTACAAATGGCTGAGATGGTTGTTTTATTCAAAGGACATTCTTGCAAAGCATGTTTACTTCTACATCTTGGGCAATAAATTGCCAAAGGTTCCGTGTTTTTAGCTTTTGCAGAGATTTCCCCTAAAGTAGTGTTTAGATGCACTAGGATATCAGTTTTGAAATTTGCAAGTTCCTCTATCAGGTCCTTTACAGCAGTGCCATTTATGCGGCTTTTTATTCTTCTCTACTTAGTGCGAGAGTAATTCCTATAGAGATCCATAATTTCCTCATTACTGAGAGTGGTTACATCCCCTTTTCCCATTAAATCCAGGACTTCTCTGGATTCATCTTGCAATCCTCTCAAAAAGATGGTTTTACACAATTCTTGTTCTACTGGTCCACATCTCCTTTGAACAAAGGAGAACCTATCAAGGTAATCTTCCAAGGTCTTATCATATTCCTGCTTGATTCTAAATAACTCATCTTTTATATTCCTTACACGGCAGTATTCCTGATATTTGTCTAAAAAGACAGTCTCCATTTGATCCCAGGTTCTTATGGAATTTGGCTCTAAGCTCATGAACCAGCGTAATGCTGAATCTTTGAGATTTGAGGGAAAAAACTTAAGTTTTTGATTGTCATTTATATAATCATAGGTCTGACACACTACCTTGAATTCAAACAAAAACTGGTCAGTATCTTCAGATACAACACCTCGGAAGGTTGGAAGTATTGAAGGTGAAATGGTCTTCATGGGAGAGTTTTGTGTTGGATTTAGATGAATAGGATATTCAAATGTTCTGGATGGTTGGAGTATATCCTGATCATCCCCTGCATTATGAACATAGCCATGCTGGCCATCTACATTGCCTCCTTCTGCCATAGTTTCTTGTTTCCTTGGAGAAGTTAAAGCTTTCCAAATTGTTCTCTCAAGAGGTCCAAACTTTTTTGTTGATGAGTCTGATGAATTTTCTTCCTTAAGATATTCTGTTGATACAATTGGTGATTTTCCTTTCTCAAAATGTTCTACTGATGGTGAGATTGGTGATTTTTCTTTCAATCTTTCAGGTAGTTCAAACACAGGTGATTCACCCCTTAGGCATGAATATATCCTTAATGGGATAAGCCAGGGATCCTTTGGGGTCTCCCTAGACTTACTCATTCATGTTTACTCCTAAATGACATAATTAAGTTAATAGCTATTATCTTACTCTGCTGTTATATTCAGATTTTAACCTGAATGTTCATAGTTTAGTCTGATTACAACTATTGGACTATTTTTTTTCTTCTGACAACACTATATCCCTGGAAACGACACCAAAATGATGCGTAGTCGTTATACCATCATTAATTCTCAATGAATCTATCAATCCAGGGCAGTGTACAAGGCTATTTATGGGAGAAGAAGTGAAATAGCTATAACTTAGGTCAATCTAGGGCAACAAGTCTTATTGGTGGAACCAGTTTGTGGGGGGTTTTGGAACATTCCTATCTCTAGATTGCATGAATTAAATCTTAATCTAAGTTGCAGAATTGGAAACTAATCACTAATTGCAGAAATGAAGTCCTAATTACAATTGCAAAATAAGACCTAATTATATTACAGAATTAACAATTACAGAATTGAAAGTCTGATCCTAATTGCAGAAAGGAAATCTAATTACTTTTGCAGTAATGAAAGTCTAGATCTAATGTGGAAATAAAAACTATCAAAATTCTGTAACAGAAGGTTGTCAATATTCTGTTCAAATTTTGATAGCAAAACATAAAAATGCAGGAAATTGTTGGAAAACAGTAAATTTTGAAAATAATAGTCTAAAAATAAAGTGAAAACTTTTCTAAAAGTAAGATTACAACTAAAAGCTTTAAGCACAATATTAAACTTAGCATAAATAAACTAATATTGCAAATATTGTCAACTATTCACAAGCAATTTACATAACAAGTTCTATAACTCATTCTCGCAACGACAAAATCGGAATAAAAACCTCGCTCGTTAGTCCTCCTCCTAGGTCCGGAAGTGGCCAGCCTCTTTGTCCGTAAGAAGGTGTAAGTCTCTCTCTCTTTCTAAATCTTAATCACACTCATTTACAAGTAATTTGAAATAGAACTGGTGCACTTTATTGATCAAAAGACATGATTACAATAATTTCTTTGAAAAATCATACAGGATCGTATATGAGTCAATTTCTAGTTATACTCTGTATTTTCTGCTAGCTTCCTTTCTCTATTTTCTATCTTCTGCTACTACTACCTAGGCTCAACCTGAATGGGAGCAATATTTATAGCTATCCTATGATCTGATTACAAATAAAGAATATCTCAAAAGATCTAATCCTACAATGCTGCAACAAATTCTGGTTTTATCCTAGAAGAGGACTAAAACCTGATCTTTCCCTTAATGATGGATTTGGTCGGCAATGACGACAAATACAGATGGAGGATATTTCTATTTACTTTTTCCAACCTTTATTTCCCTTTTCTCGGCTTCAGAAATCGGTCAAAAATGTCAAAAACACATTCTGTTCTTCATTCCGAAGATAAGTGGCTTCATTCCAAAGACAGTGTAGTTTTCATTTCAAAGATCGCTCATTCCGAAGATATTGCATTCTCATTCCGAAGATCGCTCATTCTGAAGATACTGCATGCTTCATTCCGAAGATCCGCTCATTCCGAAGACGCTGCATTCTTCATTCCGAAGATCCGCTCATTTCGAAGATGTTGTGTTTTCTTCATTCCAAAGATACTTCGGAATGAAAAAATGTATGCTTTTCCATTGATTTCTTCTGCATCTTTCAGGTGGGTTATCTCCTAAGATCAAATTATAATGGTCTTCATCCCTTTCCTCATGTGAATTCCATGCCTTGCTATTTATGGACAAGCTGGCTGGAATCTACATGGGAAAGACCGATTTTTTGCACAGAAGAACAATTTGCTTGTACTGTTGCCAGATTTAGGTGAAGTAAATGCTTGAAACAAATCAAAATATGATTAGTGAAATGTTGCTATTATTCTAAGCATATCCCATTGTAGCAAATCATAGCAAAAATAACACAAAACTATGCAAAAAGCTGTAAAATTAGCATATAATATTTCAAATACATTGATCATGCAAAATGGTTAATATACAGCATATTAAATCAAATTAACTAACATATCAGATAAAACATAAGAGTTTATAGGCATTTTTAGTGTACAAAACATGTTATGATTGAGGCATTTCTAGGCCTCATCAAGGGTTTTCAGTCACATAGCCATATCTAGTTTCTTCTCAGATTTTGTAGAAGGCTAGCGATATTTTTAGGAGGTAGAGTCTTGCTTAGATTATGCCTCGTATACATAAAATCCCAACACATTTCACATTAATAAATCCAAGTTTATGAAAGAAATTATGAAACCCACAAAGTGGTCTCAGGTACCTAGAGTGAAAAGTGTATCTTGCTCATCCCCCTAAGCGAATGGTTCAAGAATGTTGAGAATTGGTAAAAGGACAAGCTCTTCCCCACCCAATTCCCTAAAATAAATAGTGGTTTTCACCACTATCAAAATTTCCAAACACCCTTGATCCCTAAGGTCATAAGGATCCATACTACACGTCCCTACGAAGGATGGGTAGTCATCCCCAAGGCCTAAAATATCATTCCAAAGAAAAATCCCAAAAGCTTCCCATCAACATTTCCAAACACCTTTGATCCATAAATTCATAAGGATTCGTACTACACACCCTTGAGAAGGATGGGTAGTCATCCCCAATTCCTAAAGGATTAATGCCATCCACAAGCCAAAAATCCCACAAGTTCAACTTTGAAATCAAAATCCTCAAAATGCAACAATAAAAAATAACAGTGGTTATCACCACTAATCAAACCCCTTTCTCAAGAGAAAAAAGAAAAAAACTCAAAATAAACAATGATTATAGTCACTAAAAAGAGAATAATAAATAGTGATTTTCATCACTATATATGAGAGCAAGTAATCTCAATCAATTGACTAACCAAAAGACACATGAGCTTGAATCCCTAGAATTCTCAGCATTTGAAAAACCATTTAGGTGATCCTCATTACAAGTTTGGTGGATAGCCTACTTGTCAATGGCAGTATCCTAAATGCATGATGATATGTCTATCACATTAGCTTTACGTGTGTATAGACCAATGTTTGCATGTGGACGAGCTAGATTTTGGTCACCTATACTACCTAGTGGTCTAATCCAACCAAGTACATAATTTTGGATTGTGGTATTCATAGAGTGATCCTCATTACAGTGTTGGTGGATAGCGTACTTGTTAATGGCGGTATCTTTATGCATCTCACAAGAATGAACTCACTTGCACACACACGGATATTGAGTATCTTGGTCATCCTAACAGATTCATACTTTGTTAAAAAATCTTGCACAGTTAGTATACAACTTTTGATCAATTTACTAGTGTTTGAGTTTCGTGAAAACCTCATGAACAACTTCTAAACATCATATCACTTCACATTTATTTTAATTACATTATTCACAAATCCATTATATAGTCTCAAGACAATATTACACATGAATTGATGCATTCTATATCGTCTATGGTACTAGCATAATACGACATATAGTCATCCATCTCATCATACATCCATACATGTACAAAATCAAATCAAATCACATTAAAACATATGCATACATGAAACACATCCATCGTCATATCTTAGATCAAATAAAAATATTGCATATCATCAAATGACATCATAGCGCAACACATGAATCCATTAATGCATCATAACACCTAATGCACCTAATGGTCCACAATTGCATAATTGCACATCACACAAATGTTTTCAAGCATCAACTGGGGCATTATTAGTACCATATCTCCCATAATCATCGATCAAACAGTTAAGAAATCAATTTTAAAAAGCCCAAAGGTATCCATAAACCCTTTGGTCACCCCAAAAATCCCCAAAAGTATCCATAAACCCTTTGGTCACCCCCCAAAAGCTCCAAAGGTATCCATAAACCCTTTTGTCAATCCCAAAAAGTCCCAAAGGTATCCAAAAACCCTTTGGTCAACCCAAAAGGCCACAAAGGTATCCCTAAACCCTTTGGTCAATCCAAAAAAGCTCCAAGGGAATCCATCAACCCTTTGGCCACCCCAAAAGGCTCCAAAGGTATCCATAAACTCTTTGGTCAACCCAAAAATCCCCAAAGGTATCCCTAAACCCTTTAGTCAATCCCAAAAATCCCCAAAGGTATCCATCAACCCTTTGGTCACCTTAAAAAGCCCCAAAGGTATCCATCAACCCTTTGGTCACCCCAAAAGGCTCCAAAAGTATCCATAAACTCTTTGGTCAACCCAAAAAGCCCCAAAGGTATCGCTAAATCATTTGCTCAATTCCAAAAATACCCAAAGGTATCCATCGACCCTTTGGTCACCCCAAAAAGTCCCAAAGGTATCCATAAATCCTTTGGTCAATCGAAAAAACCCCAAAGGTATACCTAAACCCTTTGGTCAATCCAAAAGGTTCCAAAGGTATCCATAAACCCTTTGGTCAACCCAAAAATCCCCAAAGGTATCCATAAACCCTTTGGTCAACCAAAAAAGCCCCAAAGGTATCCTTAAACCCTTTGGTCAATCCCAAAAATCCCAAAAGGTATCCATAAACCCTTTGGTTACTCAAAATGCCCTAATGGCATCCAATAAGTCCATGGGTAAAATGCATATACATATATATTAATCAAAAATAGCAAAAATAACACAAATACCGACGAAAAGGGTTCAACACCCATTAAAACAAGACAAATATGATAGAATTAATTCAGGGTCAAGATGGAATGCAAACTTCTCATGGATTCATGGAAAAGTTACTACTTCACTCCCCAAGAAGGCCATTATGGCTGGACCGCCCCATAGGAAGGAGGTTTTCAACTCTTTGATTCCATGAAATCTCCATAGCATCATCCAAATCCTTTCAAAACTATTCCATTTTTCAATGAGAACAACTAAAGGCAACCTTAAAAAACATCATCTGGGTCAAGCGACTCGTCACTTTTCTTACTAGTCATTCCCTCATTGACTCATTGCTTGAGGGGGTAGTCATGCTTAATAAATTAATAATAAAAATTCAACAATCAAAATTCAACAATTAAACACTCAATAATGCAAGTTGCATTCATCAAACAAATCTTTGATAAAGACAATCATGCCCCTGCTTGGGACAGAAAACAATCAAATATCTCAATTAAGCACATAACAGTGCAAATGAACCTGCCTGTTGGTAACCTCAAAAGTTACCAAAATACTTGGTTTTATCTAAAAACCTAGGGTTATAAGTCCCTTGAGCATACCAAGAAGCTGAAGAGAAACCAATACCAATGTCTTTACCAAGTCAGACACAAGGATTCAAGAACACATGCCCTTTCCATGATTGGGGCATCTAAAGTTGGTTAGGTTATCGAGTAACCTTAATCATTCAACATTTTGGTCATCTATTTTTGCTAAGCACTGTGTTGCACATAACACATCTCAAAAAGGGGCATCTATAGACACTAAAATGTGGTAAATCTGATTAAACATCCACAAACAATGATCAAATTGGCATCATATGGCCCCTTGGGTAGCCCTCAAGAGGCTCACAATAGTTCTAGCATCCTCAGAAAGGTTTTTGGAGGATACCAGCCCAATTTTTGGAGGTTTTGGCACAAAATTCACCACCATCCCACCCTAGGACAGTGGTATATTCCCACCATCCCACCCTGGGATGGTGGTGAGCCATCATACCAGGGTGGGACGATGAGCAAGTTTGACCCAAAAAAAGTCAAATTTGGGCCAAATGGCACCTAAAAAATGCCATTTAGCATGCCATATGGAGCATGCAGGTCAGAGGGCACTGAATCCTTATGACATGCTTCATAATGGAGGCCCAAAATGGAGATTCTCTTCCCCATCCAGTGCATGCCTCCGTTAGGACAAATGTCACCTCTTGCCATGCATGCCCTTGCATGCCCTTTTGCACATGAGCCCCTTTGGGCTATAAAATGGATTAAATATCCACACAAAAACATATATAGGAGTTCTAGGATATGCAATGGAGTTCTTAAGAGATTTACCCTCACATTATTACAACTTTTTGCCCTCGTAATCTCCCTTTTGCCAAGGAGGTTACCAGGTGACTTCAAGAAGGTAATCCAAGCATAACTTTTCCATCCGAGTGAATTTCTTCACCACATTCGATGAAAACACACCTTATGTTTTTTAGGAACATGTTCCAATGGTTTTGTAACAAAAAGTGACCGGATTTGGTGGGTATCCCCTCCTAGGGTGCCCTCCAAATAGTTGCAGTCACCATCGCCTCCCCTGGGAAGATGGTAAATTATTATGCAATTTCTTTACTATTTTTAATTTTTAATTTTATAAATTATTCCATGATTCTACAATCCAAATTTCAGGTCATTTGGAGTTAAAATGAAGGAGTTATGCTATTTTTAAGTTTTCGTAGGCTCGTAGGGCCCATCCGGGCACCCTAGTTTGATGCAGGTGGATCCGGGATCCAATTTGAAAATATTATTATATGGGTTGTCTTTAAATTCCAATTTATACATATTGACTAAATTTCATGAGTTTTTTATGAGTGCAGGTTTGAGATTTTGTTGTTTTCCTTTTCATAGGTTGCAGGTGGGCGATGCTAAATCGAGGGGTCTACAGATACAATTTTTGATCTATTTTGGGTAATATCCTCCCAAAAAATCATCTTTAACATCTTGGAAAATTTTAAAGTCATTTGGATATCATTTTATGCACTTTTAATTCATATGCCATTTTGCCCCTGTGGGGATTGCATGTTTTCACCATACACCCTTGCTATTTGACCCCATTCTGCTTCCTTGTGTGTAGGTGTAGGTCCTTAGAATTCTTTGGGAAGCAATATCAGACATAAGATAACCTAGATACAAGCAGCAACAACATTGGATCACCCACCTCGATTGTGGGTACGCGGAGAAACATTGGATGTGCACCCGGATTTCGTGAAAGACTTGGTATTTGGGCACCCAATATTGTAACAATTGTATCACCCTTTTGAGCCCTCAAGGGGACTTCTGTAACCTTGTATTGGATACAAAAAATTAATGAGAAAAGACTTGTTTTAATTTCATTTCCTTTTGTTTGGTATTATTTCCCTTTGCATGCATGCTTCATTTTTTATGCTCATTAGCGAGATGGGGTATATTCGCTTATTGTTCCACATAATTTGGTGCACTATTTTTCCCTACTTCACTTTATTATATGCCTAAGTGAAAAATATGTTTCAATATTCAGAAAGATGCATGAACTACTATGATTTGTATGGGAGCACTTTATTTCGTGCAAATATGGCCTCTTGTAAGGCCTCAAAGCAAGCAAACAACATACAATGTCTAGCACGTTGGATACTAGGGTGAAATTTTCAAGCATAAGCCATTGTTCTTAGCAACACCCATTGGAAATCTAAAAGAATATCTAAGATATGCAAAACGCCTAATTCTTTCTTCTTTTATTCTTTCAATTCCCAAATAGAAATGTGCTTTAAGTTCACTATTTTAGACACACAAAAGCAGACATAAAGTTGTAAAATATTAGAGAAGTTGTACCAACCTCTAATCTAGCTCAGAGAACCAAGGTTCTATCCTCTGCTGCACTCCAGTGTTGGTTGTTGTCAACCAGAGCAGCTGGTTTCTAGCCATTGTTAGCAGGAGCGACTAAGGCTGTGTTGACCATTGTGGCTTAGAGTGGCTGATTTTTGGCCACTGTAGACTAGAGTGGCTAAGCATACACACAAAATTAAGTTAGTATCTAGGCAAAAAATGAAAAATCAGTGGATGTCCCACCGTGATCGCCATCTCTAGTGACCCCGGGGCGCATGCACTTCTCTTACTCTACTTGCAATGTGTTAAACCCAAAATGAAATGAAAGACCATGAAAAAACATATAACATGGAAGTAAAAAAGATAGATCTCTTTATTAGTATTGAAACTCGGTTACATGTCGGTCCCTCTTAGGGATACCCATTTTGATACAATAAGGTTACAAGTGGGTAAAATGTCCCCTCACAAAGGGGTGGTGCACTATCACAAGCTTCCTAGTTCTGCACATGGAAATGTATGAGGGCTTATAGATGCCTCCTTCTCTAGGTTTATTTCCTAGAGGGATCCTTTTGATCTCATATGTTGTAGCTTCTATTCGATGAAGTTGTGGCCCTGTGAGCAATGAAACAACAAAACATGCTTAGATGTCTGAGATTGCCTCCCCAGATGATGTTGTTAGCAATGAATATACTTAAACGAAAGAAAGTGCAAATGAAACTAATGATATGAATGTGAATGAATAAAATGATGCTATGCTAATTTTATGCTAAACAAAATAATAAAAATAATGTTTAAAACCCTAAGCTAGGTCTGCAGGATATTATCCAATGACAGTGGCTGCTAAAGTGAATCTTGTTCTCTTTGCTCTAAAGCTATGGATCAAAGCTTGTATCTGATATTTTGAAATGGTGATTGCTTTGCTCTCTAATTTGTCAGGTCTTCACTGTAAATGTGATCTCCAAGGGAAGCTCTCCAAGTCTCAAAAGCTCTCCTCAAATTTGGACTTATTCGGATCCTTTGGTGCTCTAGGCTTACACCTTTTAAAGTGTGTGAAACCCTAAAGTCTATGCTCAAAACCCTAGGATTGAATCCCTCATGTGTAGTGAATTTTAACATGAGAAGCTTTTTGTCTTTTGTATGTTTAAAGACCAGTTAACTAGAGTCTAAATGCAAACTCAAGTCTCCTATGTGAACTGGTCATGAAAGGGAATGCAAAGTTACTCCCACTCACCTTTATTGCATGCAGACTACCACTTCTACTCGTGATTGGGCATATCTATCAGTAAAATCCTTTATTGCATGTGGGAATAGGAGAAAATAAACTTAAGAAAATATATTGAAATGCCCTTAAAAAATCATTAGTTACATTGCTTAAATACTATAGGCTTAACAACCTTAGAAGAAATTAAGGGAAGTTAGGAAATGAAAGAAAATAGGGAGGAAAGATAGAAGGTAATTTGGTGTCAATTGACTCCCCACCCATGTCGTTCAATCTGTCCAGTCAACTGTCATCCAAGTCAATCTTCCTGCCCAATCAGCTGTCGTCCAAGGAAGTAAAAGGGTAAGGTCCAAATATTACCATTGTAAACAGATTTTTACCCCTTTTCACTGTGTCATTTTCCAACATTCTCCCCCTTAAAGTTGAGAGGCCTGACTATACAGTCTCTCGGCTTTATATATTGAGCTTTAGCTATACCTTTGGTGAAGATGTCAGCAATATTATCCAAAGTATTACAATATTGAAGCTCAACTATCTGTTGTTCCACCATATCTCAAATGAAATGATACTTCATATCAAAATTTTTTGATCTAATGTGGTGGACTAGATTATATGCCAACTGAATGGCACTTATGTTATCACAATATAGTCATGTTGGACCACTTTGAATTTCTCCAATCTCTTCAAGAACGTTTCTTAACCATAGGGCCTGAGTACTAGCATGAGTGATGGCTATATACTCAGCCTCAGTTGATGACAATGCTACAATAGTTTATTTCTTGGAACTCCATGTAATTAGTCCTGATCCTAGACTAAAACAATTTCCTGATGTAGATTTCTTGTCATCTATGTTGCTACCCCAATCACTGTCACTGAAGCCAACTAAATTCATAGAATTACATTTTTGGTAATGCATTCCAAAATCCAATGTACCTTTTACATATCTTAATATCCTTTTAGTTGCTTATAGATGCAGCTCAGAAGGACTAGCCATAAATCTTGAAACTAGAGAAACAACATATTGAATATCTGGCCTAGTGTTGGTGAGAAACATCAGACTCCCAACCATGCTTCTGTAAGTGGTCATGTCAACCTTTGATGCTCCATCTTCCTTGCTCAATTGGATCCCATGTCTAGTTGGAGTTGCAACTGATTTGCACTGCTCCATGGCAAATTTCTTTATCATGTCTCGAGCATACTTGTGTTGACATATGAAGATCCCTTTATTTGATTGATGCACTTCCATGCCTAGGAAGTATCGCATTAAACCAAGATCTTTCATCTCGAACTGTTTCATCATGGAGTTTTTGAACTCCATATTCATTTTATTATTACTACCCATAAATATTAGATCATCCACATACAAACAAACTATGAGAATGTCTACTCCATGCTTTAGGTAGTATAGAGTTGGTTCACTTTTGCTTCTTGTGAATCCATACTCACTAAAATAGCCATCAATACATGAGTACCAGGCTCTTGGTGCTTGCTTGAGGCCATAAAGTGCTTTCTTTAATTTGTAAACAAGGTTCTATTCACCCTATTCTTGAAAACCTTGAGGTTGTTGAACATACACCTCTTCTATCAAGTATCCATTTAGAAAAACACTCTTTACATCCATGTGTTGAACATTCCATCCTTTATGAGCCGCTAAGGAAAGAACTGATCTGATTGTCTCTTGTTGTGCAACAGGAGCAAAGGTTTCCTCATAGTCAATGGCAAATTTTTGAGTAAAACCCTTTGCTACTAGTCTTGCCTTATGCCTCTCAATGCTTCCATTAGTATTGTACTTGGTATTGTAGACCCATTTACATCCAACATATTTTTTTCCTTTTGGTAGTTGTACTAGCTCCCAAGTATCATTATTGTTTATAGAGGTTATTTCCTCTTTCATGGCTTCTTGCCATATATTTTGAGTACATGCCTTCTCATAGCTGGCTAGTTCTAGTTGTGTACTAGCCAATAAGGCATAATTAACTACATCTCCCATAGGATCATGGGAATCATCATCTCCATACAATTGTAAATTTTCAAGTTGTTGCAAAATTGAATTCATCTCACTAGCTTGAATTCTAGTGAATCTTCTTTGGAAATTTTGATCCAGCATTTGAAAGGATGGATGATGTTGTAATGTTCTTCTGCCTCTTGATGGAGAGTCTCTGTTGATGTCCATCGATGAAGAACTTATTGATCTCTGTGGAGGACTTAAAGTATTTGTTGAAGTACTTGATGTAGCTCTTCTGAATGGGTTTGGAGGGGGTGGTGTGCCTTTGCTTTCCTTTGGAGATACCTGTTGTACCTGTGAAGAACTTACATCGTGGGTTTCATCATCAACAAAAATTCTTTGATCACCCCATTCTCCCCCTTCATCAAAAATTACATCCCTAGAGATTACAAATTTATGAGTTTTGGGATTGTAGAGTCTATATCCTTTTGTAGACTCACAATATCCTACAAATATACAAGCTTGAATTTTTGGATCAAGCTTTTTTTTTTTCTTGTTGGGAATGTGTACATATTCTAAAGAACCAAACACTTTGAAATGCTTTACATTAGGTTTCTTTCCGTACCATGACTCATAAGGAGTGACACCATATAAACTAGAAGTTGGACTTTTGTTTAGAATATATACACTGGTTCTTTCAACCTCTGCCCAATACATATAAGTGAGATGCTTTGTCTGGAGCATTGATCTCGCCATCTCAACTATGGTACGATTTTTTATTTTATTATATATATATATATATATATAATTTATATCTTTTATTTAATAAAAAAAATATATTTGCCTTTAAAAAAAAACAATTATTTATAATTTTATTAAATAAAATGAAGTGATTTTAAATATAATATAAAAAAAAATTCCTTAAAAAAATATATATAAAAAATTGACTCCACAAGAATCGAACCCGCAACTCCTATCTGCTAGGCTAAGCTTCCTATCCAACTCGACCACAATCATCGATGAAACCGAACAACAATAACACTTATACAGCCTGATCAATTCAGAATTTTGGAAAAAAAAATATTATTACTTTGTCGCCGAGATTTGAACGCGCGACCTGTAGGGGGTGAACGATTTAGCACTGGCTCCACGAGCCAGTCGAGCTACACGGCTCGACGAGAAGGCAAGGGAAGCTTGCCTTCCTTATGCCCTTCTCGGCCACCCAAAGGAATTTTTTTTTTGGGGACTTTAGTCCCACATCTATCCCGTAGAGAACAGTGAAGGTGTTTAAAACCTTCAATGGGTGAATAGTTACTCGATTGCCTTCAGGAAATAGGGACCGCTCTTTTTGCCTCCTTCAAACCTCTCACCTTGCGCCACATTTCCTGTCACCTATGTTATGTCTTTGCCATGTGGTACCTTCTGGTTGGTTGTTACTTTTGAGTCTTCTCCTCCTCACATGTTGTGTGCTTGGGCCTTCTCGGGTCCTCTCGACCTCGCCTCAACTTGCGATCCCTGGGTTTGCTCGGTGCTGTTCGGGTCCTCTCGACCTCACCTCGATTTGACCTCATATTGGTTCATGTACGGGCTTCCTTTGACCTCGATCCATGGGCCCTCTTCGACCTCGCTCTGATACCAGCTATTGCACGTGGGAATAGGAGAAAATAAACTTAAGAAAATATATTGAAATGCCCTTATAAAATCATCGGTTACATTGCTTAAATACTATAGGCTTAACAACCTTAGAAGAAATTAAGGGAAGTTAGGAAATGAAATAAAATAGGGAGGAAAGATAGAATGGAATTTGGTGTCAACTACCTCGCCGCCTATGTCGTCCAATCTATCCAGTTAGCTGCCATCCAAGTCAATCTTCCTGCCCAGTTAGCTGCCATCCAAGGAAGTAAAATGGTAAGGTCCAAAGCTTACTATTGTAAACAAATTTTTACCCCTTTTCATTGTGTCATTTTCCAACATCCTTTTTATGGCTTAGCCACTGTCATTTGTAGTGGCTAAGATCTGGTCGCTGTTGTCTGTAGCAGCTAAGGTGTGGTCACTCTAAGCTTGAGTGGCTAAGGTCTAGCTGCTCTAAGCTTGAGCGGCTAATGTCTAGCCACTCTAAGCTTGAGCGGCTAAGGTATGGCCACTCTAGTATTGAGTGGCTAAGCTTGGATGGGCTCAGAATACCCCATATGAGTGGTGAGAACCACTTTTGATGCTTGGAAAATCCAATATTATGTCATATGATCTTATGAATGTGCCTATGTGAGTAGCTCCCCCAAACATGACATGTTTTAGGTGTCTACACTATCATGAAATTTTGCTTTTTTGATTGATTTGCATGATTGGCTATTGCATTGAGCATATGTTTAAACACAAGCCATAGATTCAGTCACGTTGTCTTATATCATGCATATTTCCATATCTGAGAAGATGTTCACACTTTGGCATGTGTGCTTGTAACTCTTTTGATTGGTTCATGTCTAAGTCACTAGATCTTCATTAAATAATGTACCATTACTTTGCTTGGATTTTCTTGGTTAGAGTGCCCACAAGATTTTTTATTAATAAGGCACCACTCCATGTGCAAGTCATTCTTCAGTTGAAACCTTCTAAACCATACATCTATTTTTAGTTGATTGATCCTAATCCGTTCATCTCCAATCGATCGAACATCCTCAACCACTCATCTTCAATCGATCAAAGCATTGCTATCAATTTATCTCTTTTCTACTGAATCAATCTGTTATTTATTTGACTTTGGCTGATTCATTCTTGATCATATATCTCCCTTCAATCAAACATACTCAACCGCTTTTCTTGAATCGACTAAAATATTCTTAATCATGCATCCTTATTCGATCGAATGAACCTTAGCCACACATATCAATTTGATCGAAGCATTTCTATATACTGATTTGATTCTGGCCAAAAGCCTTTAGCCACACATATTATGCTTCACAGAAGGGTACTAGGAGGGGAAGTGTAACCTTTAGGGATAGGTATTGATTTAACATATTTTTGACTTAGGAAAAGAAACCAAGTAATCTAAATATGGAATAATATGAATGGGGAGAACATAGCCGAAACCTTATGAATTATTCTAACTGGAGGATTTTGATCTTAGGTTAAGGGTTTTAGTTGTGAGGATATGAATTAGGTAAAAACGGTTAGGCTTTAACCTTTGGAATAATCGAAATGACCTAAATATAACAGAGGAGGTAGGATGTGGATAAAGCCTCGTGAATTTTTTTGACCTAAGTTTGACTTTATTTCAAGGAATATATCTTAAGCTTATGTTTATCATGCTCATGGGGAGACCTTAAGGTATAAAAATCTCTAATTTTGAGCTTAGACAGAGAACACTTCTAAGGAATAATACATTAGTAAAAATGTATAAATTTAAAAAGAAAAAATGAATTTTCACATGGATTAAACCCTTGAGACATTAGGAAAAATTGTATACCTTGTCTTGATGATGATATTTATTTGAGCACCCTCTTTGACTGGAATGTTTGACTTTATTTCGGATAAATCATTCTCTGTCGTTCATCTATCATTAGCTAAATTGCTCTACATCATATGTTTAGTTTTGATTGAATGATTCTAGACCATCCATCTTGCTCTGGCCGAATCATTTTGGGTCATTCATCTATCATCAGCCAAAAATTCTAAGCAACATGTATCTAATTGACTGAATGCCTTCCGTGTTGTCCATATTATTTTGATTGAATGTCCTCGAACCATTGATCCACTTTTAGTCGATCGTCCTTGGGCCATTGGTATTGTTAAGGGAATTTGAACTATTTATCTACTTTCAATTGAACTTCTCTGGGCCATTGATATATTTTTAGCTGATTGATTTTAGCCACATGATTTTCTTCAGTTGGATAATTCTCAGCCATATATTTCATTTTGATCGATCTTTTTTGAATTGTTCATCTTCTATCGACTGATTAATTCTGGGTTGTTCATCTTACTTTCGATAAAAACCTAGGGTGATGGACATATTTCGTAATGTTTATATAAGTTTCATGAGGAAAAAATATGGGAATGGGGGCCATGGATAGGATAATTTGAGCTCAGATAAGTTTTGGCTTTTTATGAGGTGCGACTTGGGGCATAAACCTTAGGAAAATGAAAGTGTTGGGCCTAGGAGGAAATATTGAACTTACAAACATTAAGGATGAAGAATATGATTTTTTGGAATGGTCTAAAGTATAGCTTATTAAGTATTATGGTGTATAAGGGTGGAAAATTATATGCAAATGGTCCACGGTTTCTATCTTAGGAAACATCAGGTGGACTTTGGAGATGGAGGAAAATTTTGTTGGGGAACCTTAGCCTTTTAAAACCTTGATATATTTGATAAATGAAAATTTCAAAGGTTATAAAGGGGGAACAAACAAAATTACTCATGAAGGTGAAACAATAGACAACATAACTTTGGGATTAGAAATTATAAAGGGGGAAATTATATGGACCACATGCATTAAATGAGGGAATTTGATGTATGTATAGTCTAAGGTTTGTGAAGGGAAAAATTATTGAATTACCCTTAGAATTTAGGAAGGGAGAGTGACTTTAGGAGTTTTATGAAAGGAATGTAGGGGACTTGGACTATGAAATGGACTAAGGTTTTATGGATTTTTCAAGGTGGTGTGAACCCTAGACTTTAAGGAAATTTGGTGAAGGGTGTTGGATATGAATTTTTGAAAATGACCTTTGGAGCCCCATTTTTAGGATGAATATACCAAAATTTTGATGAACTTAGGACTTGTTGTGGCTGCTCCACAACGTACCCCAAAATTGGGGACCCACCTTTTTTTGCATGTGTTCCAAGAAGACCGAAGTGGCCCATATGCTCAAGCTCAAAGAAAAAGCAAAACACCACAAGGAGAAGAAGTGTCGCGATATCGCGACATGTTGCGTTTTCATGGCCAAACAAGAAAAAGTGTCGCGATATCGTGACATGTTGCACCATCGCGGCCAAAAAGAAAAAGTGTCGCGATATCGCGACATGTTGCACCATCGTGGCCAAAAGAGAAAAAGTGTCACGATATCGTGACATGTTGCAGTTTCATGGCCAAAGGAGAAAAAGTGTCACGATATCGCGACATGTTGCACCATCACGGCCAAAAGAGAAAAAGTGTCGCGATATCGCGACATGTTGCACCATCGTGGCCAAAAGAGAAAAAGTGTCGCGATATCGCGACATGTTGCACCATCACGGCCAAAAGAGAAAAAGTGTCACGATATCGCGACATGTTGCACCGTCGCGGCCAAAAGAGAAAAAGTGTCATGATATCGCGACATGTTGCATTTTCGTGGCCAAAAGAGAAAAAGTGTCGCGATATCGCGACATGTTGCATTTTTGTGATTCAAAGCAAAGAGAAAGAGCTAGAAAGAAAAAGTGTCACGATATCGTGACATGTTGCATTTTCGTGGCCAGAACGAGAAAAAGTGTCGTGATATCGTGACATGTTGCATTTTTGCGATTCAAAGCAAAGAGAGAGGGAAGAAAGAAAAAGTGTCACGATATCGCGACATGTCGCATTTTCATGACCAAATGAGAAAAGAAAGAACTAGAAAGAAAAGTGTCGCGATATCGTGACATGTTCCATTTTCGTGGCTAAAAGCAACAAAAGTGAGCAAGGAGGCAAAGGTGTCGCGATATCGCGACATGTTCCATTTTTGCCAAGGTAACGGACCTGCATAGTGACGTGGACATAAGGACAAAATCCAATGAATAAGACAAAGCATTACATAAGAAATATTTAATGATTTGAAATCATTTAAGATGGTCGTTACACACAGGGGGAAACGGATGCAAGCCCATGTGGAGAAAACGCAGCGAAGGGCCACAAAATGGAAACCAAAGCACACGCATACAAGGAAAGGTGAAACGAACAGTCAGGGAAGGTGAAGCGAACAACCATCGAAAAATGAAACGAACCATCATGGAAGGAGAAACAATGTTTTCACAAGTTTAAATACGCCATTCAAAGAGGCCAGAGGGGGTTGGAAACTACTGCAAGTAGCGTTGCAGGTTTGAAGGCAAGATAGCCATTCTGGACCTAGTTGGGCTATTTTTCTTTCGTAGACTGGTTTTTCTTCTTCATGGAAATGGTCAAAAATTGCTATGAACAGAGTTGCAGATTTGAAGGCGAGAAGGCCATTCTGGACCTGTTTAAGTTGTTTTTCTTCCACAGACTGGTTTGGGAAAACCAGAGATTCTGCTATTGTAAAATGACATATTTTTAATGCAGAAGTTTTCAGAAATTTGCATCTTGTGGGCAAGAAAGAAGGAGATTTTCTTTGCATGCTATGGATTTAATGTTTATTCTTTCATTTTTTAGATTTCGAATAAATAGATAATGTTAATGCCATTTTTTTTGGGTTACATTAGGCGAATATTTGAAATCTGAATTTTATTTCGTACCCTAGGAACCAGCACTTAGTCTATGGGGATTGTGCTTGTTTTGCAAGTCCAATAGGTTAGGTTGCATGCATGGAGACCTCACATCTTCGGTTTTGTCGGAACAGGATAGCATCATACTGAGTGCATTTTATCTTCAGTTTTCTGCATTTCATTTTCATTTTCTGCATTTTATTTTTCCCAAAAATTTTAACTTATTTTCAGGCATTAAACAAACATTTAAAAATTTTCAAAATCCAAAAAAAAATAATGAACAATCACTAAAGTTTCATGATGAAATAAACCAACATTGCCCCTTGTTTACTGTTACTTGCAATCACTAAGGTGTTCCAAGCATTTAAATTGAATATCTTTATTTGAGATTACTAATACACATATGCAAATGCTAATACAGTGGAGACCTTGGAGAAGTTGTTTGTTTAACTTCTTTGCAAGAGGGGATTTGGAACCCAAATCCTAAAGGAGAGTGTACTTTCACAACTGGGTGAAAATACCACTCAACAGATTGGCGCTAGAAGGAGGGCTCGAATTGTTTTATTTCAGAGTGATTTAAATGCTATAGGGATTTAAATTTTGAATATTTCATGCCCTATTGATTATTATCTTTAGCCCTCTTTTAACAACACAACCTTGTAGTGTTAAAAGGAGGACATGAATTGCTATGCATTGTTCTAACGCTTTTGATTGTTCAGACAAGAATAATGTGTTTTGATTTGATTTTAAAAATTTTGGTTTGATATTTGCTAGTCAATTTCATGCTTATTTGTAAGGAATTATTTTTGTCTAAAAATGTATTTGTTGTCGGTATTATGCTCTTCACCTGCGCGTAATGCGATCTTGTGAATCAGAAAGCCTACAACACTAGGAGTATGCTCTTCACTTGCGCATATGCGATCTGGTGAATCAGAAACTTACATTTTTAGAATATTGCTTTGTCAAGGTTCCTTCTTTCATGACTAACAAATTGATTTTGAAGTTATTCTTTGAATTTCATTAATTGCAGGATTTTCTGTGTGTCGCAGGTTTTCTTTGAGGTACTGAGAGTTTTGTCAGGTTCTTGTGGGGTTATCATCATCGATTTTGAATCAAATGGCCCAACCTCCACCACCTCCTTGGTACGGAGCCCATAACATTCCTTTGAATATTGTAGGGGATATTCACGAGATCCCTAGGAATATAGAGAGATTTTTTCCCAAATACAAATCGGATGGCCCAAGGACCGTAGAAGAACATATTCAGGCCTATAGGGATGTTTTGATAAGATTGCAAGTTCAACATGAAGATGTGGCTTGTAGACTCTTCCCCATGAGCCTAGACCAAGTGGCCTACGAATGGTATATTTGCTTACCTACTGGTTCCATTACGTCATGGATGCAAATGGAGAATGCTTTTGTCAACCAATTCGGGTCACCATTAGATCCCACAATCATCTATAATCAGTTCATTACATGCAAAAGAGGCCAGGGTGAGCCAATCCAAACTTTTAATCAGAGATTTTAGAAGTGCTATAATAGAGCAATTCGGCATTTTGCCATTGATCCCGCAGTAGCTTTGCAAATATATTTTGGGGCATTGGATCCTATGACGACAATGTTTGCAAGGCAAAATCCTCAAGTTACCACGCTTGCTCTAGCCTACAATGAAGCTATGACCATTGAACAACAAATGACACCACAGGGTTATGGGTTTTCCCAGATGCCTATGGTAGGACAATATGGTCCATATGGTCAAGCTCCTATGATGAATCAGATCATGGCACCACAAATATCAGGTATAAATGCTTTGCCTTATCAACAACCGTATTCATCAACACCCGCTTACGCACCCAATCCAATTCCGATTCAAAGTGTGAATCCCTACGCAAATCAAGTGGCTCAAAATCCAACTCAAATGTTAAGTCAAGATCTCACCAATTACGCAAACCCTACTGGAACTAGCAATAACATAGCTCAACCAAAAGAGATTTATTCAGAGGTTGAAGAACTCAAAAATATGATTCACAAATTGAGTAATGATTTGGTTCAAAAATAGAAGTATGAATCCCATGCCCCTCACCCAAATCAAAATTTCAACAATAGAGGGAGACAAGTGGAATACGAAGCCAAACAATGGGGGTGTGCCTTCCCCTATTGCTAATCAGATAGATACTTCTATAGGACCAAGTCACTCTAATTCCATTCTTAATATTTCTGATTTTGCGTGGGAAAAGGGGTGTAGAATGCATAATACAAAGGCGCATAATGAAAGGAATTGTCCCGAAATTGCTAAGTATACCCATTGTCTCCAAGCTCAAGTGGATGATTTGGAACTTGTGCCAAATAATGGTCCACCCCAACATCAACAAGGAGTGGACAACATTTTGGTGGTGGAAACTCTATATCGTCAAGAGAGTGAGAATGAGGAAAATGAAGATGAATGGGATGAGAAACATGTTGATGAATCAGAAGATGAAGAAGAAGTACTTGAGCGTCACAACTTGAACTTGGAGGATGATTACTATGATTCGTGGAAGAAATGGGAAGAACATTATCAATCTAAATCTTCTAATAAACTTGTTGTGCCAATTAATATGCAGGATAACTCAATTGCTTCCTCACATGAGGATACTATAAATCCTGTACAATTGGAGAAAGTTTTGGAAGAGGAATTCGAATCTCATCAAATTTTGGAACATGATAAGGATTCTACAACCATGAATCAAGAAAGAGAGTCATTTGCTTTAGATTCCTTTGGAGGAAAAGAAATTGAAAATCTTGATCCACTTACTTGTGATACAATGATTATGCCATTTCAAAATGAGAAAATTACAAAACCTGAATCATTTGGGTTTGATATCATTGATGATCCGATTGAAAATCTCACGTTACCCAAAACAACCCAGGTGATTGACCATGGAAATGTGTTAGTCAACCCACCCCTAGATAGACAAGACTTATGGTTTGAAAGGGATGGACATATTTTCAATTGGGTACCTAAGTTTGGTGCCTTTGATAAACAAGTCATGGAGAAAGAACAAGTGCTACATGATGATGAATGTCATGAGAGAAAAGAGGAATTTTCAAATCCTCTTCAAGTAAGGTCAAATGAAAGCATGCCAAAGGTAAAATCTCACCTTTTGGGTTTCACCATGCAAAATTCGAATGAAGGTTTGCCTAATGAATGGTTTGATTCAAATATTATTAATGTTATGGCTTTATTGAATGAAAATGAAAGCGTATTTCTACACCATGAATCAAAGTTCGGAAGGGACATCTTAAAGAATATACATAAAGGAATTGAATATCAATCATTGTCTAATCAATTTGAAAACTGGAAACTCCACCATAGGATTATTAATGAAACTAAATCAAATTGGTATGGTGAGAGGGGCAAGTGGAGGTTTGTTTCTTTGTTTGGTTTGATCTTGTTTTTGTTGGATTCCTGCAAAACTTGGTATACGTATCACGTCATATGTCTTTTAAAGAATTCTAATCAGGTTTGGGATCTGGGAAAATGATAATCCAAACTTTTTGTACATTTGTATATACTTTTGGTTTTCGTGTTTTGGTTTCGGAATGGATCTCATTTTGGTTTTAAGTTTTGTGTGTTGGTCCTTTGATATTTTTGGTTTGTCAACTTAGGTCCTTATGAATGTTGACTAAGACTAGGAGAATATGAAACATCGGAATTATGTTGCAGAAAGCTCCACGAATATCGCAAACACATTTAAGAGTATCGTTTGGAATTTGTGATGCATGAAGTTGTCAGTTTTACGCATTATGGTAAAGTAGGTGATATATACACCATCCGCATTTCAAAAGGAGCAATGCATTCATATCTCATATTTCATTCCGCATTGCATATACACTTCATCTCAGTTGCATCTTCATTTCATGTACAATCATTGAAAAGGTGTCGAATCCTCTTAGGGTTATTACATAACATATATTAAAAGGATCCTAAGGTTGGGAAATGATGCCCGAACTATCTTGAACCAAGCACGTTCTACGCATATTAAAGAGAATATTGAGCAAAATGGTCAAAACCATACTTGGAAGAAAAGGTGAGGCGAAAGGAATATTTCGTGTCTGTCCTATCATGCAACATAATCCTTAAAATAGTGGTTTTTACCACTCCCATAATGCTTAAAGCCTAAAATCAGAGTAGTAAGGATAGGGTTAAATCCTCATCGAACTTAGGTTGAGGATCCAATTCCCCAAAGCTCCGATTTGACCTTCATGGAGTAGTAAGGATAGGGTCTAATTCTCATCTCGCTTAGGTTGAGAATCCGATTCCCCAAAGCTTCTATTTTGCCCATTCAAGAACTTGAAATTCCAAAGCAAATATTTTTCATTTCTTTATTAATATTGGATTGGAAGGATCGTACTACATGTCCCTTGCAAGGATGGGTAGTCATCCCCAAGGTCCAAGGAATCAAAAGAAGAGCCAAACCATGGATTATGGGGTTAATCTCCATCGGGGCTATAGACGCCTGGTTGGCAGTGGAGTATGCTCATGCGTGGCAACATGTCTTGTCTAAAAGCAAGACCACTGACTGCTCAAACGGACAGGCTAGCCTGACAATTTCATCCATAACAGGTTAAATCATTTTGTTCAAGATGAGGTAATGAACTCCAGATCGGAGTAGTAAGGATAGGGTTAAATTCCCATCTCGCTTAGGTTGGGAATCCTATTCCCCAAAGCTCTGATTTCACTTACACTTGCACATGGGTTCAAGATGGTAGTGACACATAACCAACTTTGGGATCTAATAATTTAATTCAGTATGCATATATTTGGTCCTAAGATGGTTTGATAGTTTTGATATGTTTGTTCATGATACTAGAAGGTTTGAACATAGTTTTGCAAAGCAGGTCGTTATATCTCTAACATAGTTGTCATACATAAAATCCTGCACAAATCATTCATAGCCTTGCATACGAATCATAAGTGAAGCTGAAAATGGAAAGTTGAACGAGTTTCAAACGATAGGGAATGAAGCACATTGCACACACCGAGCTGATGTTTAATAATTCTAATGCTTCATGTATTTCTCATCTAGTTTCATTCTTGGGATATTTGCTAACATTTGTATTTGAGTCTGTGTGTTTTCAGGTTGAGTTCTCACCGAAATGCTCAGGAGCATTTCCCAACAGAGTCGCCATTTGTTGTGGCTGCTCCACAACGTACCCCAAAATTGGGGACCCACCTTTTTTTGCATGTGTTCCAAGAAGACCGAAGTGGCCCATATGCTCAAGCTCAAAGAAAAAGCAAAACACCGCAAGGAGAAGAAGTGTCGCGATATCACGACATGTTGCACTTTCGTGGAAAATAGAAAAAGTGTCGCGATATCGCGACATGTTGCACCATCACGGCCAAAAAGAAAAAGTGTCGTGATATCGCGACATGTTGCACCATCATGGCCAAAAGAGAAAAAGTGTCACGATATCGTGACATGTTGCACCATCACGACCAAAGAGAAAAAGTGTCGTGATATCGCGACATGTTGCACCATCGCGACCAAAAGAGAAAAAGTGTCACGATATCGCGACATGTTGCACCGTCATGGCCAAAAGAGAAAAAGTGTCACGATATCATGACATGTTGCACCGTCATGGCCAAAAGGAAAAAAGTGTCGCGATATCGTGACATGTTGTTTTCATGGCCGTACGGGAAAAAGTGTCGTGATATCGCGACATGTAGCATTTTCGCGATTCAAAGCAAATAGAAAGAGCTAGAAAGAAAAAGTGTTGCGATATCGCGACATGTTCCATTTTTGTGACCAAACAAGACAAGAAAGAACAAGAAAAGAAGTGTCATGATATCGCGACATGTTGCATTTTCATGGCCGTACAAGAAAAAGTGTCGCGATATCGCGACATGTTGCATTTTCACGATTCAAAGCAAAGAGAGAGGGAAGAAAGAAAAAGTGTCATGATATCGCGACATGTCACATTTTCATGACCAAATGAGAAAATAAAGAACTAGAAAGAAAAGTGTCGCGATATCGCGACATGTTCCATTTTCGTGGCTAAAAGCAACAAAAGTGAGCAAGGAGGCAAAGGTGTCGCGATATCGCGACATGTTCCATTTTCGCCAAGGTAACAGACCTGCATAGTGACGTGGACATAAGGACAAAATCCAGTAAATAAGACAAAGCATTACATAAGAAATATTTAATGATTTGAAATCATTTAAGATGGTTGTTACACACAGGGGGAAACGGACGCAAGCCCATGTGGAGAAAATGCAGCGAAGGGCCACAAAATGGAAACCAAAGCACACGCATACAAGGAAAGGTGAAACGAATAGTCAGGGAAGGTGAAGCGAACAACCATCGAAAAATGAAACGAACCATCATGGAAGGGGAAACGATGTTTTCACAAGTTTAAATACGCCATTCAAAGAGGCCAGAGGGGGTTGGAAACTGCTGCAAGTAGTGTTGCAGGTTTGAAGGCAAGATAGCCATTCTGGACCTAGTTGGGTTGTTTTTCTTTCATAGACTGGTTTTTCTTCTTCATGGACATGGGTCGGAAATTGCTGCGAACAGAGTTGTAGATTTGAAGGCGAGAAGGCCATTCTGGACCTGTTTAAGTTGTTTTTCTTCCACAGACTGGTTTGGGAAAACCAGAGATTCTGCTATTGTAAAATGACATATTTTTAATGCATAAGTTTTTAGAAATTTGCATCTTGTGGGCAAGAAAGAAGGAGATTTTCTTTGCATGCTATGGATTTAATGTTTATTCTTTCATTTTTTAGATTTCGAATAAATAGATAATGTTAATGCCATTTTTTTTGGGTTACATTAGGCGAATATTTGAAATCTGAATTTTATTTCGTACCCTAGGAACCAACACTTAGTCTATGGGGGATTGTGCTTGTTTTGCAAGTCCAATAGGTTAGGTTGCATGCATGGAGACCTCACATCTTCGGTTTTGTCGGAACAAGATAGCATCATACTGAGTGCATTTTATCTTCAGTTTTCTGCATTTCATTTTCATTTTCTGCATTTTATTTTTCCCAAAAATTTTAACTTATTTTCAGGCATTAAAAATAAACATTTAAAAATTTTCAAAATCCAAAAAAAACAATGAACAATCACTAAAGTTTCATGATGAAATAAACCAACATTGCCCCTTGTTTACAGTTACTTGCAATCACTAAGGTGTTCCAAGCATTTAAATTGAATATCTTTATTTGAGATTACTAATACACATATGCAAAATGCTGATACAACGGAGACCTTGGAGAAGTTGTTTGTTTAAATTCTTTGCAAGAGGGGATTTGGAACCCAAATCCTAAAGGAGAGTGTACTTTCACGACTGGGTGAAAATACCACTCAACAGGACTAAACCACAACCAAGAAATATTTAGAAGTTGGACTAGCTTTATTGTAACAAAACTTAGAGACCATTTTTATTCTTGACTTGACCAAAAACAACCTAGACCTAGGACTTTGTATGACCTTTCAAAATTTAAAACTAGGGGTCATTCTTAAGTTGGATTTTGAGGATATCTTTTTTTGAGGTCAACTTACAAAATTTGGCCAAGGAAAAAATATTTCTTCATGTAGTGAAATTGTTCTCTAGTTCAGGTGGCTCACAAGGGATCATCTGCTTGTTGAAGATGCAAAATTAAATAATGAAAGGTTGAAAAAAAATAATGAAAAACAAAGAAAATATTGAGGAAGCTATTGAGAGGTTAATTTATCCATTAAGACCTTGAGTTATCCCACTCTTCCTCAAAAGGAAACTTAGCTTTTTGGTATTGATTGTAGTATGTCTAGTGCTTGATATGGTCATCATGCAAGAAGCTCATCATTTTTTTGTGACCTCTTGTATTCACAACTTGAGATTTTCCAGGGACCTGATAAACTTTATTGCATCATCCAAAGTGGAGAATTTGGACTATCATCAAATCAGTTTACTTATCCTTTTGCTGCTCAAGAAATTCCATATAATCCTAATTTTAAAGGAGTTTATTATTAGTTTTCTAAGGGAAGGAACCTCTTAGGTTTGTGATTATGGTGATGAGAATTCTTATTTGGGATTTTCATTGTTGTGTAGCCTATTTTTTGTTAAGAACGTCCAACACTTTTTACACCATTGTTTCTCTATATTGGATGCCCATAATCACTAGCTACTAATTGGGTAGAGTGACCAACTTTTCTCTATACCCTTTTTCCATTATTGATATTTTTGAATTTGTTCAATTTAATTCAACCTCCTAGCTTATTTAGGTGCTTTGCATGGTGGTTAGGTTAATTAATTCAAGCACTTGGGACAATGATGATGTGGATTTGGTTATGTTGTTCTAGTATGCTTGGAAAACCTCTCTTATCAGCTCTATTGCCCTTGGATGTTACCTTATTTTTGCATTCATTTTTATTTTGTCCTTTTGTTCTTTAAATAAGTCATCCCTTTCCTTATTGATATGGGTCTTTTTGACACTGAGTTGATTAGCTAGACTTTGGCTCTTGCTCCATTTCATCTCTAAGAGAGAAGTTGAAATTTAGGCATTTTATAGCTAGTCCATATGGTTTTGTAGTCCTTTGACCTCTATCTAAGAGTTCTTAAGGGTAGTTTTTACATCCTTAAGCCCTTTTTATTTCTTTTCCAACTTCCTTGGGAGGGTCAATTAGTCATGGCTTACAAATTTACTAGCTTGCTTCATGAACTCTACCTTGTACCTGGCTTGAGCGTCTTTAAGAATGATCTCCATTGCTACCTCTTTATAATCCTACTCTTGAATTTTCCCTTATGGTTTGGAGATAAGTAGGGTTAAGTGGGTGATGTACATGGTGGTATCCTAGGGATGGAAATGACTCCTCATCCCCACATTTTCAAGCTATGCAACTCTTTTAAAATTTTATGTTTTTTTTATTGTTCTACTATGATGTCCTCTCCTAAATTTCTTTGAATTGAAGTAGTACACCTAGGGTAGGGAGAGGAGATTGAGATGTTGTCAGACAACCCTATGGAGTTGGAGCTAGGAATAGTGGTATGAAAAATAAGAATTATAGAAAAGGTGGATAAGGAAATGGAAGAGAAAAGCATCCTACTAGTGGACTAGATTGAGGAGTTGCATATGGGTGGCAAGGGCAAAAGCAATAGGAGTGATGGATTCATATATTGTGAATGAGGCCACTGTTGGACAAAACATTGGTTAGTTTTCTACGATTCAATTAATTACCTCCATTTAATTGTCAACTTGGGACAACTCAAAACTTGTGTGTCATGCACAGTATATGCCTACAGTGTGGGGAATTAATTCCTCTGTACTTATTTAGTTTTGTGGGGGTGTTTGTTCATTTTCATTTCAACCAAACAAAATAAAAGAAAGTGCAAAAAATAAATAAATAAACTAAAGCTAAAGCTGAAATTAAAATGCTGAAATAAAGTGCAGGAAAATAAACACACAACTAAATTAAAATAAAGCAGTAAAATAAAGGCAGGAAACTAATCTATTGAAAATAAATAACAAAAAATTAAAATGGGGAGGACTACTATAGGGAGTGGGCCTGGGCTCCCGCAGATAGTCTGTATAGCTAATTACATGAATATTACTTCAAGAAAAATAAGAGTATTTGCAACTCTGTAGAATAAAAGAAATAGAATTATTCTATTGATTGTGTAAAATGATCCTTCGATCCTCTGATACCTGTATTCATATGGTTTGGATTCTTATATAGAATGTAGTTAGATTCTATTACAACAATAAATTGGTCTATTTTAATCACGTAACATGATTTGTTACAATACGATTGTACACAAATATTATTATCTTATTTAAAAGCATGTTCGTTCACCAAAGGAATAAATATAATAATCCTTAGGTGTACGTAACAAACTAATCCTATAATAATGCATCCTAAAATAATGCATCCTAAAAATAATGCTTTTTAAAAGCTTACATGGTCAAATTAGAATAAAAGTGCTTTATTATATTTTAATCATAAAAATATAATATGCATAAGAAACCAAATGTTTCTCCTTTATTTTTTGTTCAACAACCTCTTTCAAAAGTGCATGGTCAATTGGTCAACCGGTCAACATTGAATTGGTCAACCGATCAACATTGACTTGGTCAATTGGTCAAATCATCAACGGGAAGCAGACATCGAAAAACATGTCAAGAAGTAGACGCCAAGAAATAGGTCAAGAAGTAGGCACCACCAACAGTCAGGAAGTAGATGCTAAGGAACAAGTCAGGAAGCAGACATCACCAACAACCGAGAAGCAAGAACCACCAACATTCGAGAAGCAGGTGCCACCAAAATATGGGGTAGGCACCATCAACAGTCGAGAAACAGACACCACCAATAGTCAAGAGTTGGGTGCTTGCCTTCACCATTTTCCATTGTTCTTTTCAAGATGTTTCCATGCATTGTCAAGCCCAAATGGGATGTAGACTCAAAAACACCATATTAATAGCAAAAACCTTCATTTACACACACTTTCTACTAAAAACACTAGTCAAGCATAATACTTCATTTTCTACCAATTATATGCAGAAGCTATATAAAAATACATTTCAAATGCTAATTAAACCAATAATGATGCCATTAAAAGTGTATGTAAAAATGAGCATTTTTGGTGCTCATCATTCCCCCACGCCGAAGATTTGACATGCCCTCATGTCACAGCCCCCTCGGTATAGATTTTTTTTATATATAGCAGTGAGGCATCTGTATATGGGAGTTAGGCGCCTATATATATGGGATTCAAGTGCTTATATATGGGAGTTAAGCACCTGTATATGGGAGTTAGGTTCTTGTATATAGGATTCAAACACCTGTATATGGGAGTCAAGTGCTTGTATATGGGAGTCAAGCATCTGTATATAGGAGTCAAGCACCTCCCCGCACTTTTTTTTTTTACTATGTTTCTGGGGTAATGAAATTATTCTCAGGTCTGAGGCATGCCATGTGGTTGAAATCTAATGGGAGAATTATTAAATAGAAAGATGGGGGCATTTACTAGTTTTAACATAGAAATAATTTTTAAAATAACTATGCAAATAATTAATGGAAAACTCAGTATATACCTGGGTGAATTTCGCGGATCATGATATGTACAATGTCTTATGGTGTGAAGTGCTTGCTTCCAACTTGAAATCATGATGTTTTGAAAAATGAAGTTGTGACATTGATGTATCTTGGAGATTTTTTTTTTCTTTCTTTCTCTTTTTTTTTCTTAGCCCATCATCTATTCCATGGGAAGAAACATGACCAAAATAGGTCTTCCATTGAAACCAGGATGCAGACAACCAACACGATAAGATATTCAAGTTGATTCATGCGGTCCACATCTCTATCAAAGCTTCTTTAGGTGGTTGCATTTAACAATTGGTCCAAAATATTTTGAACAAAATAGGTACTCCATCCACATTATTTTCTCCATGTACTACACCAAACCAGCAATTTGAATGATCATTCCTGGATGCCATCACTGTAGCCAAATAGTCAAGTCATAGCCTATGTAGAAAATTATGAGTTTTTTTTCTCCTTTGGGAATTAAATTCAAAGGCATCATCCAAAACTACATTAACATGATGCCTGAAACTGATTTCATGTTTTCCCAACAATTTTCCTCCAATGGCATTTTCCAGAATTTTTCCAATGACCTTTGAAGAATTTTCTAGAATTTTCTAGAATTTTTCATAATATATATATATATATATATATATATATATATATATTTCTGAATTTTCCAGAATTTTTTAGAATTTTTTCTTTAGAATTGTTCTTTTTCCAGGTCATCATTAGGAGTGAAAATTCCAGCAATTTTACTTTCAAGTGGAACAACTAAGGCTCTTGGATTGTCTTTTCATTTGGAGTTAAATTATATCACTAGATTACATATCAGTGCCACCAATCATGTTTTCACAAACAACAATGAAATGAACCTCCAATCCTATATCAAGAGCCGCTACACACCTGGTTGTATTGCAATTATATTTTCAAACTGATTACCAACAACATTAGCCCTAGAATGTCTCTCCATTATTTTTGTGTTGATGATGTCTATTTAGCCCCCACTATCTAGTTTTAACAATTTTATCAAACATCATCATCCAGAATTTTCTCTTTAGTGGAGGTCCCCATCACTACAACTAATTTGCTCTTCATAGCTTCACAACTCAAAATAAATAATATTAACTAAGCTAGTTTCCATATCAACAACCCTTGGTAGTTAATGAAGACAACATCATTTCCCGTTTGTAGTTTGGTGAAGCACGCATAAATTTGAAAAATTTATAGATCACCAAGCCTTTTAATAATATGTGCACAACTCCCAATTTGATGCAAATATATAGTAAAAGATCTTCACTTCTATTGGTGTTAATATGCAATGCCAATTCTCCACTTAAGTGTGAGCGTGCTACCTCCCATGCTTTATTTTACTACCATTGGTTGGAGATTTCTCATTCCTCTTCTAAACCAAGATGGTTCTAGGAAAATAGGATACTCTCTAGCAACAAGTAGTAGAAAATAAAGTACTTGTTTCATATTTACACTCAATTTGGAGCCTTCTAAACAAAATATTCTAGTTGGCTAAAAAATGGGCACTAATTTTTTTTAGGCATCACTTCTTCCTGGTGGAAGATTGACACCGTTTATTGGTGCCTTCCTCTAGGTGGGAAGAAGGTACTTCTGCACTGGTCTGATTGTAGGCACTATCTATTTGGTGGATAATAAGTACCTTTTCCACATTGTTGCACTCCTAACAGGGCATGCTATGCTTGTATCTGTTTGGCCTAGTTTAAGCCGACTACTTATAGATTATACTTAGAATTGTGTCCTACAAAATTAAACACATGAAAGCACAAAAAATAGGAATAATGGATATTGTGCCTGATAGTCCTAGGTTTCCTAAGCTGCCTACAAATTGCATTTAGGGCATGATTTCCCGCAAAGCAAAAAGAAAAACTATGTTAAGCAGAACAAATTCATGCTATTTTTTTTTTTTTTTTTAATTTCTAGGTTTGGAAAATAACTCCCAACCATGTGGAGGATTCACACAATTCACCTTTTCATGTATCCTCCTATTTTTTTCTTTTTTGAACCTCATTTTTTTCATTTTTTTTTCACAACGAATGTGTGAACATTCGTCAAAACTATTGGTATTGGGTCTCCCCATGCCAATTTATGATCCAATCTCACAAATGTGAGGTAGTTGTAAATAGATCCTATAGATTGTTACTCAAGCATTTTCTTGGCACTCTACTCTGCTCTTGGTGTAGCATATCTAACTTTTTTAACATCTACTCAGGATGTAACAATCGTGCACTTTGTAGCAAAATTTTCCTCAAGTTCTACAAACACCTTGGGATGGAAGCCTTTCTCTTGATCAGGGTTACTTAGCCTGCATTTAGGTGCCTATGTTGTCAAGGCAAACTCTGCTTGCTTCACCTGCTTGGATTGCATACTACACAATCGAGGTACACAAGACAGTTCGTATAGTGTTATTACGAACTCCATGTATAAATCTCACTTTACGAAATCTTCATAGACAACTTCTTATTTATCTGCATCACACTTCATGTTGTCCTGCAAAACATAAAAAATCTAAACTGAAGGTACTAAAGTAAAATTCTAAACTAATGACATTAAAATAAAATTTTAAACTAATTTTTTTTATTTTTTTTAATTGAACACTGTTTTTTTGGTCAGCATAATGAAGGTGGGGTCTGCCCCATGCCTACAACTGAACTAGTTTCTAAAAATTGAGGCCTATGATAAGTTTTTAGTCTGTGTCAAAAATTTGATACGACTAAGTTTTCATTTGTCTTATCCTCTACTTCATCAACTAGTATGATATATGATAACATGATAAAAATATTTTCCTCCATGGTCTCAAAACCAAATTCTTCCAACTCATTGGTAAAATTGTGCAGATAGATAAATGACTACTTTTTACCAGGAAACATGGTGTAGCAATATTCTAAAAACATGTGCTAGTTTCTGATTCACTAGGTCGCCTTAAGCGCAAATTAAGAGCATACTCCTTAGCAAGATGTTATTTTTAAATTTTGCTCTTTATTTTTGTCATGTTCCTACTACTAATGTCATCATTAAAATTTATCAATATGTTGAGAAATAGTAAGCCTACATTTTTTTTTTGTTAAAACTAGGCTTCTTGAGGCATAATTCCCTAAATATTCCAAAAATATGCTTTCTTGCTTTTAACTTGCTGCCTAAAAATTATAAATTTCGTAGCTCTAATTCTCCTTAAAATGGTGTCCAAAACTTCTCCTTTATCCTTCCAAAATACTGCCAAGAATCTTTGAAATATGCAACTTTAACTCTTCTTCAAATGTTGTCTCAAACTCTAAAATTTCTAGCACCAAATGTTGTCCAATATTTTATCTTTTCACTATCCAAAAACTGTGTCTAACTCCTTCAATTCACTTCCTTAAATTGATATCAATTTCTCCTATTTTGAGTAAACTTAAAAAACTATTCAATAGTTCTTCAATTTATAGCTCTATGTCTTCTCCAATTTGCTGCCCTGAAACTCTTCAAATTCTGCCCCAAAATTCTGCAATATTCTCCTTCAAAAAATCAGCCTTCAAAAAATTTAATGGTTGTCTCCAAAATTATCTATTCAGTTTATTTCTTCTCCTTAGCTCTCACTAAATTCTACCTTAAAATTTGGTCTCTTTACTGGCCTCTTCTTCAAGAATCAGAATGTCTTGAAGTCTTCAAAAAATACTTTCTAAAATTTGAAAAATCTTCTTACCAAATCCTTCCTCCTTGAATTTGTTTCACAAATTATTTTGGGCTTGTTGGATGGTGACAATTGTCCCAATATTTTATGTTATTACCTCTTTTTAGGAGTTTCTTCTTCTTGCAATATTCTACCTCAAACTTTCTTCAAATATTCTCCAATGGCCACTTCTTCAATTTCTCAATAGGGCTTCTCTATTCTCCTTCTTTCTCCTTCCAAATTTCAATGGGACATTTTCCTAGGCCTCCTCAATATTCTCTCTCAAATATTCAATGGGATATCTTCTCTTGGATATCCTTCTTTTCAATCTTCAATAGGTATTTTCTAGCCTCTTCCTCTATTCTCTCTTCAATCTACTATGGGACCTCTTCTCTTGGGTCTCCTCAATATTTAGTCTTCAATATTCAATGGGATCTCTTTGGGTCTCCTCAATATTTAATTTTCTATTTGAAATCTTAAAAATTTTCTATCATCAAGTCTTCAAATTCTCCAATGATATCTCTCTTAGGCCTTCAATCTTCAATCATTTGTTGCAATTCCAAAATCAATTCATGTGTAAGGAAAGCACATATACTTTTAGGAAATCAAAGGTAAAATTCTTCACTATATGTTGTAGGAAGCTTCTCAACTTTTGAGAACTAATTTTCTGCAACAAAATATTAGACAATAGCAATAAAATACATCCAAATCTCCAAAAAAATGAAATCAATAAACTTTACTAGTTTTTCTTCAATCTAGTGGAAAGAAATCTAGGTTGAGTCCTAGTCTTCAAGAGTTTTTCTGCAACCCTATGGAAAGACTCTAGCAAAAAATGCAACTTTCAAATATATAAAATAAAACTTCCTATCTTCTATAATTCTCCCTTGTGGCTCTGATACCATTGTTATATTTTGATGCTTAATACTTAATGCAAATAACCACAAGATATCAAATAAAGTTGCAATATAAAATATATGATAATGACAATATTTTAATCATATAAAAATCATGTATGAATTTTGTAACAACTCATAAATGGACACTAAAAATACTCATGAAAATAGTAACATGATATTGAATAAAGGTCTCATACATCACTTTATCTCTTTACAATACTTAGTACATATATAATAGAATGTGACTCTTCACATGGAGTACTCTTTGCCTTCACTCTTCTTGAGACTCTTTATTTTCCTATTCCAAGGACACATGTGCAATCTTACATAAAGGAAACTTATGCACATCTACACTCACCCAACTTTCACACTTAGCTACATGACACTTGTGCATTTCCTACATATTATTATATTACATAAAATATTTACTCACACTTTAATCTAAGACACACTCCTCATATAAATATGTACCCAAGGTGGTACATTATCATGTACCAAATAATGTAATATACTCTAACAACATCTCTCTACCAACCTTGCATGGGTGAAAATTATTTTGCATGGCATGGATGCAATGGATTTGAAGGCGTGTTAAATCTCTACATGTTGACTCGACTAAGGAAAAGTTAATTCTCATGATGTGCATACATGGCTCACAATATGATGAATTGCTTCCAAAGGTAGAAAGTTGGTGTTGAGAGACAATGGTGGTCTTTTTTGAACAAATTTGTATAAAAATGAGGATCATTTCAAATCAGGCAGATCGAATGCCAAAAAGATAATGGATACTTCTTGCCACTTTGAAAAGAGGAGTAAAATGACATAGTATGAACTTAATATAGGAAAGTACCCTGATACTCAAGAAAAAATCTATAAAAGAGGTACTCATTGCCTTCAATTTCTTTCCCATTTCATTCATGAGCATCCAAATGAAAAAAGAGCCTAAAGAGCATGAAATAGTGCAATTATAGATATGAGCCTGAGAAGCCAACTCTACCTATATAAGAGTGCTCGAAGAACCATGGAGAATAACAATAAAACCACTTACACCCATGTAACTAGATTCAATTCATCTATTGCTTCACCCATGAGAGAATGTGTAGCCTCTCCCTCCACCTCCACTCAATAAATATCATCCCCTACTTCAGTTGAAGAACACAAGCTTATACTGAGAGGGGGGGTGAACAGTATAAGACCTCTTTTTACTTTTTTCTTTATACTTCAAAACAGTAAAGCAATATACCCAAAGCAATATCAAAGCAATGCACAATATCATCCATAAAGTGACACCAATTTTAACGTGGTTCACCCGAATGGTTGGGCTACGTCCACAAAACTTTTCTCTAAAAGTTATCTCAAAGTTCTTTGGGAATCCTTCCCAATTACAATGTTTATGAGCCTCGGCCCAAAGGAGATACCTTCCCCCAATCAGAATTTATGAGCCTCCACTCAAAGGAGATACCTTCCCCAATCTCCCACTAAATTTATGAGCCTCCTGCTCAAAGGAGATACCTTCCCCTCAATCTGAATTTATGAGCCTCTCGCTCAAAGGAGATACCTTCCCTCTCTATCTATATTTGAGCCCTCCTCAAAGGAGATACCTTCCCTCTACTCTGGAAATGATCCCTCAGAAGATCAACTACCTCTACCTCTTGCCAGCACGTGGAACTCCTTTCCATCCGAAGACCTCCTATCCTCAATGCTTAGCCTAAGAGACCTCTGCCTTCTATGATCACGTCCACAACAGCTCAACAACCTATACCAAACACAATTAGTCGGTCTAGTACAAGTCTTCCTCTATCTAGAAGATCTGTCCAACACTTGAACAAATCAATCCTCTACACACAAGCCTTCTCAAAGACTTGCCAAATCTATCCTCGGGTTCTTCTCAAAGAACCAGTGCTCCTCTGTCCTCAAGTTCTCTCGATAGAACTATCAAAACTTAGCTCACAAGTCCTCTGCTAGGACCTGTCCAAATCTGCTCACAAGTCCCCATCGAAACCTATCCAAAACTGCTCACAAGTCCCCACCGAAACCTATCCAAAACCTCGCTCACAAGTCCCCATCGAAACCTATCCAAAACCTCGCTCACAAGTCCCCACCAAACCTGTCCAAAACCTCAGCAAGCTCACCAAGAAAAACTTTCTTAGTAGGAAATCACAAGGTGAATTGTTAGAGACCCAATGTGATTTGTCAAACTCATAGAAGCATAAAGAGAATTGTTAGAGACTCAATATGTTCTATACTCAACTCCCAATCTCAAAACTCAACTCAAATCAACTCAACTCAAACTCAATCTCAAATCTGAAAACTCAACTCAAACTCAATCTCAAATCTAAAACTCAACTCAAACTCAATCTCAAATCTAAAACTCAACTCAATATCTGAAATGGATAGGATAGAATGCTTTCTTTCAAGAACATGAAACTCCAACAATTGCCAACTATGCAAAGAATCACATAACAATGATACTCATGTTCTTTTCACCATCAATTAGGGCTTCAACAACAATGCTCATCAAACAAGGTTCAATCAACACCATTCAGCTCAAAACACAACCTTGAAGCATTTCACAATCAACATCAGAAAAGGAAACAAGTAGAACTCCTTTTCTCTCCAATATTGTTTGAACAAAAGCATCCACCAACTCAACTCACAATAGCACACACAACTTTTCAAATCATCAATAAAGGAGTAAGCTCAACACTTTAACCAAGTAAAGAATAGCTTGATTATTACCAATTTAATGAAAGCAAATATCAATCTCAAAGCTGCCCACTTAAGGTTTCACAACTTCACACAAGAAGCAATTGACCTTAAAACATCATGCTTTCATTTCCATAAACAACCAAAAGCACTCTCAACATTACAAGAAATATTTAACCCTTATACACCTTATTTCTCCCTTATAGTCTTATCACAAATAAAATTTATCTCTCATAAGAATGCAATAAGAAATTTCAACAACATCTTCAAAAAGAATCTTTTATCAAAATACAAACAAGCTTTAAACTCCTTATAACTCCTAAGTTGTTTTTCCCTCTAACAAACTTCCTCCATCCGCAAAAACACTTAGCAAAAATTAATTTCGAAAATACCTTAGCCAACATCAAAAATCGCTATGGAGAAATTTGCGCATGAATTCTAACACCACCCGCTGCGTCCACTTCACGACGAAAAACCCTTTCACGATATTCGAACGCGGAACCTCCCGTTCGGGTAGCGCGCCAATAGCCTAGCCGCTACCGGTGCGCCAAAGGCACCCGATGAGGTTTAAACCTCACGTTGTTAACCTTGATCCTTCTACACCAGGGATAAAATGAAACCACAGTCCCTTCCTTTCCTCTTTCATGACACGACGACAATAAAATTTACGACGGATTCGACAAACGGCGAGTGCAGACAAACGAACAACGGATCCACGAAAATCAGCGAAGACACAGTCGAATTTACAACGAGCAACTCCTTTCAAAATTTGGATGGGATAAATCTTTATTTTCATCGAGGGAGATTTATATGCAATTTACCATAAGCTCTTTGACGTCGACGAGGAGTTTAACACGTCGACGGAGGTCTTGGCTAGCGCCCACAATGTTAAAACATTTGCGCCATGGATTAGGAGAACCCATTGCAAATAATAATTTATTTATTTAAAAATAATTAAATGGAACCTTAACAAGGTTTTTAATTATTTAAATAAATACTTCCTCCTGGACCCAAATGCATTAAACCAATGCATCCACCTGTAATCTCTAAACCTCCCAACTTGGGGTTTGCAAAAGACCTTTGAAACTCGTCATGTCGTAACCTTCATCAAAACAAATTATTTGACATCAAATCAAATTCCTTCAAGAGCTTCTTGACATCAATGACAACTTATACACTTGAGCAAAGGCAATGTACCCAAAGTACCCAAAATTGCCAACAATCTCCCCCTTTGTCATTGATGGCAAACCTTTACCGAAAACACTTCTCAAGAGCCAAAACTGAAACCAACTGTGCTAACAACTGAGAAACTGTGCCCACAACCGAGAATCTTCCTTTGAAGTTTTGCTCCCCCTGACTTGAAGCTTTCCTCTTCACTTTGAAGCTCTCCCCCTTACTCATATCTCTCCCCCTTTGTCATCAATGGCAAAGGGCCACCTTTGGGGCTCGGGACTAAGAATGAGCCTCTTAGCTTAGTCCCTCCCCCACCTCCCGATGAGGTGATTAATTCTGGGGTGGGAGTAAAACTCCCATTAGGCACCGATCATCATCAGCGTCTATAACTTCCTTGTCGGGCCTTCTCTTGAACTCTTTGTCCATATTCCTGTTCTTGTCACTGTTCTTGTTCTTGTTCTCATCCCTGTTCTTGTCCATGCCTTGATCCTTGGACCTGATCATGCCACTGTTCCTGTTCCTCGTATTCTGGAATTTCAGCTCTACACTGTCTAGCTATGTGACCTTCATTGTTGCACTTGAAACACTTGACGATGTTGTTTCTCTGAGGTAAACCTGATCTTTGAATCCACCTGTTCTGACCAAACCTATTTTGATCAAACCTGTTCCTGTTATTTACCTTGCAATAGACTACCTTGTGCCCAAACTATTTACAAGAGTAGCAATACCCTTGAAAGAAACTAGCACTTCTGAAATTGTCATTTACCTTCTTCACTTGAGCCATGCAATGTGAAGCCATGTGACCAAACCTGTGACAAGCAAAACATCTGCCTTGAAACTTTCCTTTATTTGACCTCTTGGGTCCTGAAAACTTCTTCTTCTCATTCTGAATTCTGTTTTCTATTTCTGTGCATCTATCATTCAAGGACTCCTTTTCTGAAGTACTTTCCTCATCAGAACTCTCTTCCTTTTGGAGTCTCTTACTAGACTCTCCAACTTGTTCCTTGTGTGGCTTAACAAAACCAAGGCCTATTTTATCTGTTGTCTTTCTTTGACCTTTGATGAGTGACTTAACCTTTTTGGAGCTATCTTGAAACCTCGTAAAGCTTATCCTTGTACTCTTTAGTTTCCTCTTTCAAAGAAGCCATTTTCTGTTCTAACTCACTATACTCAAGAACCTTAGACTCTAACTCATCCTTGAGTTCTTGTGTCTTAGCTATAGAGAAGTCAAGACTTTCTATAAGATCATCTCTCTCCATACAACATTCATCTAACTTATCCTTGAGTCTAGCATTCTTCTTTCTTTCCTTTTTCAAAGCACTAAGAGCACTAATAAGTTCACTTTCAAGATCCTTTATTTGATTGCCTTTTGAATCATCAAAGCCTTTTTCAGATTTCTTATCACTAGAGGTGCTACCCTTTTCAAAAACCATACATGCATCTTCCTTATAGTTTTCTGAAGCATCCTCATACATACTAGAAACCAAATCATTATTTGTGCAATCATCCTCAAGGTGACCAAAATTTCCACATCTAAGACATTTCATGATAATGAATCTATGTTTCGGTTCTTCCTCTTTTTCTGATATGAACAACATCTCATTTTCATTATCACTTGAAGAACTTTCACTATCACTACTAGAACACTTACTTGCTTTGTCTAGGTAGAAACTCTTCTTGTGCTTGTGAGAATACCTCTTTCCTTGATTGTTGTGCTCATCTTTGATCTTCCCGTGATGCTTGTGCTTTTCAGAATCCTTGCTCTTAGAATCCTGTTTATCTTCATCACTTTCATTCTTGGGAACAGTACAGTTAGTAGCATAATGACCAAACTTTCCACAATTGAAACATCTTATATTTTTCATACTTTTGTGTTTTCTAGAGAACTTGCCTTTCTTGTTGTAATATGCCTCTTCATCACTAGAAGACTCATCACTATCTTGAAGTTGTTTACCCTTGGATTCCTTGGTAGCCTTGAAAGCTGCCTCTTTCTTGACATCAACCTTCACTTGAGTTCTCAACTCAAATGCTGCAAGTATACTATGGAGCTCATCCTTTTTCAACTTATCCAAATCTTTAGCTTCCTCAATAGCAGAAATATTTTCACTAAATCTATTAGGAAGAGATCTTAAAATCTTATCACAAACATCATTTTCAGCAAGCTCAAGACCTAAGTCTTTCATGGAGTTAACAACCTCATCCATACGAAGCATGTAGTCACTAATATTTTCATCATCATTCATCTTGAGTTGTTCAAACATACCTTTGAAGTGTCTTAACTTGGCTTTTCTGACATTTGTATCACCTGTATGAACCACCTTCAATCTGTTTCCACATTTCACTAGTTGTCTTGTAGTGAATCACTTTGGTGAGATCTGCTTTCTGTAAGCCTTTTAGGATTGCATTCATTGCTTTTGAATTGCTGTGATGTAGGAGCCTTTCTTCTTTAGTATTAGGACCATGTACAGGAATAGTGTACTCATCTTCAATCACTTCCCATACCTCATTACCAAGTGCCATTAGATGAACCTTCATCCTTGCACTCCAAAGACCAAAATCTGACCCATCAAGAATAGGTGCTACATTGCCACTTGAATGATCCATTGTGTTCTTTACTAGCTTTTCCTTCAAGCTGTTAAACTTTTTGAAGGCACCGACTCTGATACCAATTGAAGAACACAAGCTTATACTGAGAGGGGGGGTGAACAGTATAAGACCTCTTTTTACTTTTTCCTTTATACTTCAAAATAGTAAAGCAATATACCCAAAGCAATATCAAAGCAATGCACAATATCATCCACAAAGTGACACCAATTTTAACGTGGTTCACCCATAATGGTTGGGCTACGTCCACAAAACTTTTCTCTAAAAGTTATCTCAAAGTTCTTTGGGAATCCTTCCCAATTACAATGTTTATGAGCCTCGGCCCAAAGGAGATACCTTCCCCCAATCAGAATTTATGAGCCTCTGCTCAAAGGAGATACCTTCCCCAATATTTATGAGCCTCTCTCAAAGGAGATACCTTCCCCTCAATCTAAATTTATGAGCCTCTCTCAAAGGAGATACCTTCCCCTCAATCTAAATTTATGAGCCTCTCTCAAAGGAGATACCTTCCCCTCTCTCTGAAATGATCCCTCAGAAGATCAACTGCCTCTACCTCTTGCCAGCACGTGGAACTCCTTTCCACCGAAGACCTCCTGTCCTCAATGCTTAGCCTAAGAGACCTCTGCCTTCTATGATCACGTCCATAGCAGCTCAACAACCTATACCAAACATAGTCAATCGGTCTAGTACAAGTCTTCCTCTGTCTGTCAGATCTGTCCAACACTTGAACAAATCAATCCTCTACACACAAGCCTTCTCAAAGACTTGCCAAATCTATCCTCAGGTTCTTCTCAAAGAACCAGTGCTCCTCTGTCCTCAAGTTCTCTAATAGAACTATCAAAACTCAGCTCACAAGTCCTCTGCTAGGACCTGTCCAAATCTACTCACAAGTCCCCACCGAAACCTATCCAAAACTGCTCACAAGTCCCCACCGAAACCTATCCAAAACTGCTCACAAGTCCCCATCGAAACCTGTCCAAAACTTGCTCACAAGTCCCCACCGAAACCTGTCCAAAACCTCAACAAGCTCACCAAGAAAAACTTTCTTAGTAGGAAATCACAAGGTGAATTGTTAGAGACCCAATGTGATTTGTCAAACTCATAGAAGCATAAAGAGAATTGTTAGAGACTCAATATGTTCTATACTCAACTCCCAATCTCAAAACTCAACTCAAATCAACTCAACTCAAACTCAATCTCAACTCAAACTCAATCTCAAATCTGAAAACTCAACTCAATATCTGAAATGGATAGGATAGAATGCTTTCTTTCAAGAACATGAAACTCCAACAATTGCCAACTATGCAAAGAATCACATAACAATGATACTCATGTTCTTTTCACCATCAATTAGGGCTTCAACAACAATGCTCATCAAACAAGGTTCAATCAACACCATTCAGCTCAAAACACAACCTTGAAGCATTTCACAATCAACATCAGAAAAGGAAACAAGTAGAACTCCTTTTCTCTCCAATATTGTTTGAACAAAAGCATCCACCAACTCAACTCACAATAGCACACACAACTTTTCAAATCATCAACAAAGGAGTAAGCCCAACACTTTAACCAAGTAAAGAATAGCTTGATTATTACCAATTTAATGAAAGCAAATATCAATCTCAAAGCTGCCCACTTAAGGTTTCACAACTTCACACAAGAAGCAATTGACCTTAAAACATCATGCTTTCATTTCCATAAACAACCAAAAGCACTCTCAACATTACAAGAAATATTTAACCCTTATACACCTTATTTCTCCCTTATAGTCTTATCACAAATAAAATTTATCTCTCATAAGAATGCAATAAGAAATTTCAACAACATCTTCAAAAAGAATCTTTTATCAAAATACAAACAAGCTTTAAACTCCTTATAACTCCTAAGCTGTTTTTCCCTCTAACAAACTTCCTCCATCCGCAAAAACACTTAGCAAAAATTAATTTCGAAAATACCTTAGCCAACATCAAAAATCGCTATGGAGAAATTTGCGCATGAATTCTAACACCACCCGCTGCGTCCACTTCACGACGAAAAACCCTTTCACGATATTCGAACGCGGAACCTCCCGTTCGGGTAGCGCGCCAACAGCCTAGCCGCTACCGGTGCGCCAAAGGCACCCGGTGAGGTTTAAACCTCACGCTCGTTAACCTTGATCCTTCTGCACCAGGGATAAAATGAAACCACGGTCCCTTCCTTTCCTCTGTCGTGACACGACGACAATAAAATTTACGACGGATTCGACAAACGGCGAGTGCAGACAAACGAACAACGGATCCACGAAAATCAGCGAAGACACAGTCGAATTTACAACGAGCAACTCCTTTCAAAATTTGGATGGGATCAATCTTTGTTTTCATCGAGGGAGATTTATATGCAATTTACCATAAGCTCTTTGACGTCGGCGAGGAGTTTAACACGTCGACGGAGGTCTTGGCTAGCGCCCACAATGTTAAAACATTTGCGCCATGGATTAGGAGAACCCATTGCAAATAATAATTTATTTATTTAAAAATAATTAAATGGAACCTTAACAAGGTTTTTAATTATTTAAATAAATACTTCCTCCTGGACCCAAATGCATTAAACCAATGCATCCACCTGTAATCTCTAAACCTCCCAACTTGGGGTTTGCAAAAGACCTTTGAAACTGTCATGTCAGTAACCTTCATCAAAACAAATTATTTGACATCAAATCAAATTCCTTCAAGAGCTTCTTGACATCAATGACAACTTATACACTTGAGCAAAGGCAATGTACCCAAAGTACCCAAAATTGCCAACATCATCATAATCCTTGAATGAGTAAAGGATATAGTAGAGAGGCTTATAGACCCTATATTATTTAGGACAACAAAAAACCTAAAAGGAGTGTGGAAGAGGTACAATAAAAGAGACCTTGAATACTTCAGAGAGAATTTGGAGTAACACCCTATTGCAATACATGGTGCTCAAGGTGCACCATTACCATGAAAGAGTGGTTGCATGCACTAAACACTACAACATGTAGACATAAGAAATCTAGTCACACAATGGGAGTTTCAAGGTCATCATAACCACTCATGTCATCCAAAACATATTGATGGTAGAAATAAGTAGGCTTACCATAAATTTTGATAATGTTGTCATGCAATGCAAGCTATCCAAGATAAGTCAGGGTACCTGCTTAATGAGTGCAACATATAAGGTACCACTATTCTAGAGATTCCCATGACTCGTAAAGCCCTCAATGATAGTGCTATGAATGCCAAAAGTATGTTAACATTTATTTTTAACTTTAATTATAAAAGGGTGGTCCAAGCCTAGTAGGAATTTTGTATATCATGACATGGGCACCCAAAAGAGAAAGGTTGGTTCTTTATTTTGATAATTTCATTACCAATAGGATTAATGATGGGTTGTCCAAATTTAGGAACACTAAAAAAATAAATTTTCTTCATTTTTGGTCCATTAAATTCTATTCTAGAACCCCGGGATATACCTCAAGTTAGTTTTGAGGTGAGTAAATTAATCTAACTAGGAGTGGTTTGTTTATTTCTATATTGAGGACCTAAGTACATCCTCCTCCTATCACAATTTTCTATAAAAAAATAGCCCTCACCCTAGCATATCTAAGCAAGCGCAAGCCAAAATACTTATCAATGGCCAATGTCTAATTTTTTTGTAGGAAACACCAAGAAGATGGTATTTTAAGGAGGATTTCACTATTATCAAAATACATGGCTTCAATAAATCTATCTATCAACTACCAAGTTACATATCAAAAAGAAACTTTGCTATGGAATTGTTGCAATAGATGAATTCAATTGATGAATTATGTAGGAGTAGGAAATGTAGGGTAATTTTTTTCTATCTTATCTTTAGCTTCGATGAAATAACACCAACAAAGAGAAAGGTCGCCTCTACCCTAGAGGATAATCTAAAGTATCTAGTGCTCTATATGATGTCAGTAGAATAGAACTATGACATAAAAGGTAAGTTTATTGTCTAGATTGCAAGTATCAATATTTTAGCTAGATTCATGCATGATCCTAGACCAAACACAGAAGGCCTAAAGAAACTAGTATATGAGGTAAGTGTGTTATAATTGAAGCAAATTTTAGAAACCACAATAGCCAAGGTATTACAAGACCTTCTATGTAACAAGGGGTTGAGTGGACCCTAAAATTTAGATTAGTTTCAAGAAGCAGTAAATTTTGACAAAGGAACACTAGAAGGAGATAAAAATCAGTGCACAATTGAAATTATCCCAAAAATAAGGGGATACTATATTGAAATGCAATGACCTAGAAAAATATGAGAAGCTCAATGAGTTATACAACTAGGAGCACTTGGTCATTGAGAGCAACCCCATAGAGGAAGACAACAAAGAGGAAATATTTTTCCAAATAGCTAAAAGAGAAGAGGTGGTGGTGAAGGAAATTTTCCATATATAAGAATACCTACCAACACCTAAAAAAGCTCCAATAACAACCTCTCTACAAGCACCTCTTAGGGAAGTAGAACCATCACCATAAGTGGCCTAACTAGTGCTACAACAACAAGGGAAGAGAATTATTTTGCAATGCAAGTCCTACATCATCAAAGAGGAGAGGAGAGGATTCCCCAAGGACACATCTATAAACCACTCTACCCCCTCCATCTAGAAAATTCCCTCAATTTATCACACTTTTACTCTAGATACCATTCCATGGCCCTCTATGTCTTCTATTCTTTTAGCCCCATTAGTCAACATTCCTAGTGCCTCATTCACATTGATTTCCATCATCCCTATTGTTTTTACAATAACCTATATTCATGTTGTGGTTGATGAGCACTAGAAATGCTCATTTTTACATACACTTTTAAGGGCATCATTATTGGTTTAATTAGCATTTGAAATGTATTTTTATATAGATTTTACATATAATTGGTAGAAAATTAAGTATTATGCTTGACTAATATTTTTAGTGAAAAGTGTGTGTAAATGCAGGTTTTTGCTACTAATCTCGTATTTTTAGTCTACATCCCATTTGGGCTTGGCAATGCACGAAGGCATATTGAAAATAATAGCAGTAAATGGTGAAGGTAGGTGCCTGAATCCCAACTGTGGGTGGTACCCACTTCTCAAATATTGATGGTGCCTGCTTCTCGATTCTTGCTGGTGTCTACTTCTCGACTATTGGTGGTGCCTGCTTGTCAACCTATTTTTTGGTGCTTGCTTCCTGACTATTAGTGGTCCCTGCTTCCCGACCTATTTCTTGGAGCTTGCTTCTTGACCTATTTTTTGGTGCCTACTTCCCATTGATGAGTTGATTGGTTGACCAAGTCAATTTTGATCATTTGACCAATTCAACGTTGATCGATTGACCAATTGACCATGCACTTTTGAAGGAGGTTGTTGCACAAAATATAAAGAAGAAATATTCGTATTCTTATGCATATTAGATTTTTATGATTAAAATAGAATAAAGCACTTTTATTCTAAGTTGACCATGTAAGATTTTAAAAAGCATTATTTTTAGGATGCATTATTCTAGGATTAGTTTATTACGTACACCTATGGATTATTATATTTATTCCTTTGGTGAATGAGGATAATTTTAAATAGGAGAATAATATCTGTGTATACACGTATTGTAACAAATCACGTTATGTCATTAAAATAGACCAATTTATTATTGTAATAGAATCTAACTATGTTCTATATAAGAATGTAGGCCAGATGAATATAGGGATCAGAGGATTGGAGGATTGTTTTACACAGTCAATAGAATAATTATATTTCTTTTATTCTACAAAGTTACAAATACTCTTATTTTTCTTGAAGTAATCTTCATGTAATTAGTCAAGATTGAGAGAGGAGATTGAGATGTTGTCAGACAACCCTAAATTTCTTTGAATTGAAGTACTACACCTAGGGTAGGGAGAGGAGATTGAGATGTTGTCAGACAACCCTATGGAGTTGGAGCTAGGAATAGTGGTATGAAGAATAAGAATTATAGAAAAGGTGGATAAGGAAATGGAAGAGAAAAGCATCCTACTAGTGGACTAGATTGAGGAGTTGCATATGGGTGGCAAGGGCAAAAGCAATGGGAGTGATGGCTTCATATATTGTGAATGAGGCCACTGTTGGACAAAACATTGGTTAGTTTTCTACAGTTCAATTAATTACCTCCATTTAATTGTCAACTTGGGACAACTCGTAAACTTGTGTGTCATGCAAAGTATATGCCTACAGTGTGGGGAATTAATTCCTCTGTACTTATTTAGTTTTGTGGGGGTGTTTGTTCATTTTCATTTCAACCAAACAAAATAACAGAAAGTGCAGAAAATAAATAAATAAACTAAAACTAAAGCTGAAATTAAAATGCTGAAATAAAGTGCAGGAAAATAAACACACAACTATATTAAAATAAAGCAATAAAATAAAGGCAGGAAACTAATCTATTGAAAATAAATAACAAAAAATTAAAATGGGGAGGACTACTATAGGGAGTGGGCCTGGGCTCCCGCAGATAGTATGTATAGCTAATTACATGAATATTACTTCAAGAAAAATAAGAGTATTTGCAACTCTATAGAATTAAAGAAATAGAATTATTCTATTGATTGTGTAAAATGATCCTTTGATCCTCTGATCCCTGTATTCATATGGTTTGGATTCTTATATAGAATGTAGTTAGATTCTATTACAATAATAAATTGGTCTATTTTAATCACGTAACATGATTTGTTACAATACGTTTGTACACAAATATTATTATCCTATTTAAAAGCATGTTCGTTCACCAAAGGAATAAATATAATAATCCTTAGGTGTACGTAACAAACTAATCCTAGAATAATGCATCCTAAAATAATGCATCCTAAAAATAATGCTTTTTAAAAGCTTACATGGTCAAATTAGAATAAAAGTGCTTTATTATATTTTAATCATAAAAATATAATATGCATAAGAAACCAAATGTTTCTCCTTTATTTTTTGTTCAACAACCTCTTTCAAAAGTGCATGGTCAATTGGTCAACCGATCAACATTGAACTGGTCAACCGATCAACATTGACTTGGTCAATTGGTCAAATCATCAACGGGAAGCAGACATCGAAAAAAATGTCAAGAAGCAGATGCCAAGAAATAGGTCAAGAAGCAGGCACCACCAACAGTTAGGAAGCAGACGCCAAGGAACAAGTCAAGAAGAAGACATCACCAACAATTGGGAAGCAGGAACCACCAACATTCGAGAAGCAGGTGCCACCAAAATCTGGGGTAGGCACCATCAACAGTCGAGAAGCAGACACCACCAATAGTCAGGAGTTGGGTGCTTACCTTCACCATTTTCCATTGTTCTTTTCAAGATGTTTTCATGCATTGCCAAGCCCAAATGGGATGTAGACTCAAAAACACCAGATTAATAGCAAAAACCTTCATTTACACACACTTTCTACTAAAAACACTAGTCAAGCATAATACTTCATTTTCTACCAATTATATGCAAAAGCTATATAAAAATACATTTCAAATGCTAATTAAACCAATAATGATGCTATTAAAAGTGTATGTAAAAATGAGCATTTTTGGTGCTCATCATTCCCCCATGCCGAAGATTTGACATGCCCTCATGTCACAGCCCCCTCGGTATAGATTTTTTTTATATATGGGAGTTAGGCATCTGTATATGGGAGTTAGGCGCCTGTATATATGGGATTCAAGCGCTTATATATGGGAGTCAAGCACCTGTATATGGGAGTTAGGTGCTTGTATATGGGATTCAAACACCTGTATATGGGAGTCAGGTGCTTTTATATGGGAGTCAAGCATCTGTATATAGGAGTCAAGCACCTCCCCGCACTTTTTTTTTACTATGTTTATGGGGTAATGAAATTATTCTCATGTCTGAGGCATGCCATGTGGTTGAATTCTAATGGGAGAATTATTAAATAGAAAGATGGGGGCATTTACTAGTTTTAACATAGAAATAATTTTTAAAATAACTATGCAAATAATTAATGGAAAACTCAGTATATACCTGGGTGAATTTCACGGATCATGATATGTACAATGTCTTATGGTGTGAAGTGTTTGCTTCCAACTTAAAATCATGATGTTTTGAAAAATGAAGTTGTGACATTGATGTATCTTGGAGATATTTTTTTCTCTCACTTTCGCTTTTTTTTTCTTAGCCCATCATCTATTCCATGGGAAGAAGCATGACCAGAACAGATCTTCCATTGAAACCAGGATGCGGACAACCAACACGATAGGATATTCAAGTTGACTCATGTGGTCCACATCTCTATCAAAGCTTCTTTAGGTGGTTGCATTTAACAATTGGTCCAAAATATTTTGAACAAAATAGGTACTCCATCCACATTATTTTCTTCATGTACTACACCAAACCAGCAATTTGAATGATCATTCCTGGATGCCATCACTGTAGCCAAATAGTCAAGTCATAGCCTATGTAGAAAATTATGAGTTTTTTTTCTCCTTTGGGAATTAAATTCAAAGGCATCATCCAAAACTACATTAACATGATGCCTGAAATTTATTTCATGTTTTCCCAATAATTTTCCTCCAATGGCATTTTCCAGAATTTTTCAAATGACCTTTGAAGAATTTCTTAGAATTTTTCATAATATATATATATATATATATATATATATATATATATATATATATATATATATTTGAATTTTCCAGAATTTTTCTCCAATGACCTTTGAAGAATTTTCCAGAATTTTTTCTCTAGAATTGTTCTTCTACGAGGTCATCATTAGGAGTGAAAATTCCAGCAATTTTACTTTCAAGTGCAACAACTCAGGCTCTTGGATTGTCTTTTCATTTGGAGTTGAAATTATATCACTAGATTACATATCAGTGCCACCAATCATGTTTTCACAAACAACAATGAAATGAACCTCCAATCCTATATCAAAAGCCGCTACACACCTGATTGTATTGCACTTATATTTTCAAATTGATTACCAACAACATTAGCCCTAGAATGTCTCTCCATTGTTTTTGTGTTGATGATGTCTATCCCACTATCTAGTTTTAACAATTTTATCAAACGTCATCATCCAGAATTTTCTCTTTAGTGGAGGTCCCCATCACTACAACTAATTTGCTCTTCATAGCTTCACAACTCAAAATAAATAATGTTAACTAAGCTAGTTTCCATCTCAACAACCCTTGGTAGTTAATGAAGACAACATCATTTCCCATCTATAGTTTGGTGAAGCACGCATAAATTTGAAAAATTTATAGATCACCAAGCCTTTTAATAATATGTGCACAACTCCCAATTTGATGCAAATATACAGTAAAAGATCTTCACTTCTATTGGTGTTAATATGCAATGCCAATTCTCCACTTAAGTGTGAGCGTGCTACCTCCCATGCTTTATTTTACTACCATTGGTTGGAGATTTCTCATTCCTCTTCTAAACCAAGATGGTTCTAGGAAAATAGGATACTCTCTAGCAACAAGTAGTAGAAAATAAAGTACTTGTTTCATATTTACACTCAATTTGGAGCCTTTAAACAAAATATTCTAGTTGGCTAAAAAATGGGCACTAATTTTTTTAGGCATCACTTCTTCCTGGTGGAAGATTGACATCGTTTATTGGTGCCTTCATCTAGGTGGGAAGAAGGTACTTCTGCACTAGTCTGATTGTAGGCACTATCTCTCTAGTGGATAATAAGTACCTTTTCCGCATTTTTGCACTCCTAACAGGGCACGCTATGCTTGTATCTATTTGGCCTAGTTTAAGCTGACTACTTATAGATTGTACTTAGCATTGCGTCCTACAAAATTAAACACATGAAAGCACAAAAAATAGGAATAATGGATATTGTGCCTGATAGGCCTAGGTTTCCTAAGCTGCCTACAAATTGCATTTAGGGCATGATTTCCTGCAAAGCAAAAAGAAAAATTATGTTAAGCAGAACAAATTCATGCTATTTTTTTTTAACTTTTTTTTTTGGGTTTGGAAAATAACTCCCAACCATGTGGAGGATTCACACAATTCACCTTTTCATGTATCCTCCTATTTTTTTCTTTTTTGAACCTCATTTTTTTCAATTTTTTTTCACAACGAATGTGTGAACATTCATCAAAACTATTGGTATGGGGTCTCCCCATGCCAATTTCTGATCCAATCTCACGAATGTGAGGTAGTTGTAAATAGATCCGATAGATTGTTACTCAAGTGTTTTCTTGGCACTCTACTCTACTCTTGGTGTAGCATATCTGACTTTTTTAACATCTACTCAGGATGTAACAATCGTGCACTTTGCAGCAAAATTTTCCTCAAGTTCTACAAACACCTTGGGATGGAAGCCTTTCTCTTGATTAGGGTTACTTAGCCTACATTTAGATGCCTATGTTGTCAAGGCAAACTCTGCTTGCTTCACCTGTTTAGATTGCATACTACACAATCGAGGTACACAAGACAGTTCGTATAGTGTTATTACGAACTCCACGTATAAATTTCACTTTACGAAATCTTCATAGACAACTCCTTATTTATCTGCATCACACTTCATGTTGTCCTGCAAAACATAAAAAATCTAAACTGAAGGTACTAAAGTAATATTCTAAACTAATGACATTAAAATAAAATTTTAAACTAATTTTTTTTATTTTTTTTTAATTGAACACTGTGTTGTTGGTCAGCATAATGAAGGTGGGGTCTCCCCCATGCCTACAATTGAACTAGTTTCTAAAAATTAAGGCCTGTGATAAGTTTTTAGTCTGTGTCAAAAATTTGATATGACTAAGTTTTCATTTGTCTTATCCTCTACTTCATCAACTATTATGATATATGACAACATGATAAAAATATTTTCCTCCATGGTCTCAAAACCAAATTCTTCCAACTCATTGGTAAAATTGTGTAGATAGATAAATGACTACTTTTTACCAGGAAACATGGTGTAGCAATATTCTAAAAACATGTGCTAGTTTCTGATTCACTAGGTCGCCTTAAGCGCAAATTAAGAGCATACTCCGTAGCAAGATGTTATTTTTAAATTTTGCTCTTTATTTTTGTCATTTTCCTACTACTAATGTCATCATTAAAATTTATCAATATGTTGAGAAATAGTAAGCCTACATTTTTTTTTTGTTAAAACTAGGCTTCTTGAGGCATAATTCCCTAAATATTCCAAAAATATGCTTTCTTGCTTTTAACTTGCTGCCTAAAAATTATAAATTTCGTAGCTCTAATTCTCCTTAAAATGGTGTCCAAAACTTCTCCTTTATCCTTCCAAAATACTGCCAAGAATCTTTGAAATATGCAACTTTAACTCTTCTTCAAATGTTGTCTCAAACTCTAAAATTTCTAGCACCAAATGTTGTCCAATATTTTATCTTTTCACTATCCAAAAACTGTGTCTAACTCCTTCAATTCACTTCCTTAAATTGATATCAATTTCTCCTATTTTGAGTAAACTTAAAAAACTATTCAATAGTTCTTCAATTTATAGCTCTATGTCTTCTCCAATTTGCTGCCCTGAAACTCTTCAAATTCTGCCCCAAAATTCTGCAATATTCTCCTTCAAAAAATCACCCTTCAAAAAATTTAATGGTTGTCTCCAAAATTATCTATTCAGTTTATTTCTTCTCCTTAGCTCTCACTAAATTCTACCTTAAAATTTGGTCTCTTTACTGGCCTCTTCTTCAAGAATCGGAATGTCTTGAAGTCTTCAAAAAATACTTTCTAGAATTTGAAAAATCTTCTTACCAAATCCTTCCTCCTTGAATTTGTTTCACAAATTATTTTGGGCTTGTTGGATGGTGACAATTGTCCCAAATTCTGCCCCAAAATTTTGCAATATTCTCCTTCAAAAAATCAGCCTTCAAAAAATTTAATGGTTTTCTCCAAAATTATCTATTCAGTGGCCTCTTCAATATTATTTCTTCTCCTTAGCTCTCACTAAATTCTACCTTAAAATTTGGTCTCTTTGCTGGCCTCTTCTTCAAGAATCGGAATGTCTTGAAGTCTTCAAAAAATACTTTCTAGAATTTGAAAAATCTTCTTACCAAATCCTTCCTCCTTGAATTTGTTTCACAAATTATTTTGGGCTTGTTGGATGGTGACAATTGTCCCAATATTTTATGTTATTACCTCTTTTTAGGAGTTTCTTCTTGTTGCAATATTCTACCTCAAAATTTCTTCAAATCTTCTCCAATGGCCACTTCTTCAATTTCTCAATAGGGCTTCTCTATTCTCCTTATTTCTCCTTCCAAATTTAAATGGGACCTTTTCCTATGCCTCCTCAATATTCTCTCTCAAATATCCTTTCTCAAATATTCAATGGGATATCTTCTCTTGGATATCCTTCTTTTCAATCTTCAATAGGTGTTTTCTAGCCTCTTCCTCTATTCTCTCTTCAATCTACTATGGGACCTCTTCTCTTGGGTCTCCTCAATATTTAGTCTTCAATATTCAATGGGATATCTTTGGGTCTCCTCAATATTTAATTTTATTTTTTAAATCTTAAAAATTTTCTATCTTCAAGTCTTCAAATTCTCCAATGATATCTCTCTTAGGCCTTCAATCTTCAATCATTTGTTGCAATTCCAAAATCAATTCATGTGTAAGGAAAGCACATATACTTTTAGGAAATCAAAGGTAAAATTCTTCACTATATGTTGTAGGAAGCTTCTCAACTTTTGAGAACTAATTTTCTGCAACAAAATATTAGACAATAGCAATCAAATACATCCAAATCTCCAAAAAAATGAAATCAATAAACTTCACTAGTTTTTCTTCAATCTAGTGGAAAGAAATCTAGGTTGAGTCCTAGTCTTCAAGAGTTTTTTTGCAACTGTATGGAAAGACTAGCAAAAAACGCAACTTTCAAATATATAAAAGAAAATTTCCTATCTTCTATAATTCTCCCTTGTGGCTCTGATACCATTGTTATATTTTGATGCTTAATACTTAATGCAAATAACCACAAGATATCAAATAAAGTTGCAATATAAAATATATGATAATGAAAATATTTTAATCATATAAAAATCATGTATGAATTTTGTAACAACTCATAAATGGACACTAAAAATACTCATGAAAATAGTAACATGATATTGAATAAAGGTCTCATACGTCACTTTATCTCTTTACAATACTTAGTACATATATAATAGAATGTGACTCTTCATATGGAGTACTCTTTGCCTTCACTCTTCTTGAGACTCTTTATTTTCCAATTCCAAGGACACATGTGCAATCTTACATAAAGGAAACTTATGCACATCTACACTCACCACACTTTCACACTTAGCTACATGACACTTGTGCATTTCCTATATATTATTATATTACATAAAATATTTACTCACACTTTAATCTAAGACACACTCCTAATATAAATATGTACCCAAGGTGGTACATTATCATGTACCAAATAATGTAATATACTCTAACAACATCTCTCTACCAACCTTGCATGGGTGAAAATTATTTTGCATGGCATGGATGCAATGCATTCGAAGGCATGTTAAATCTCTACATGTTAACTCGACTAAGGAAAAGTTAATTCTCATGATGTGCATACATGGATCACAATATGATGAATTGCTTCCAAAGGTAGAAAGTTGGTGTTGAGAGACAATGGTGGTCTTTTTTGAACAAATTTGTATAAAAATGAGGATCATTTCAAATCAGGCAGATCGAATGCCAAAAAGATAATGGATACTTCTTGCCACTTTGAAAAGAGGAGTAAACTGACATAGTATGAACTTAATATAGGAAAGTACCCTGATACTCAAGAAAAGATCTATAAAAGAGGTACTCATTGCCTTCAATTTCTTTCCCATTTCATTCATGAGCATCCAAATGAAAAAAGAGCCTAAAGAGCATGAAATAGTGCAATTATAGATATGAGCATGAGAAGACAACTCTACCTATATAAGAGTGCTCGAAGAACCATGGAGAAGAACAATAAAAACACTTACACCCATGTAACTAGATTCAATTCATCTATTGCTTCACCCATGAGAGAATGTGTAGCCTCTCCCTCCACCTCCACTCAATAAATATCATCCCCTACTTCAGTTGAAGAACACAAGCTTATACTGAGAGGGGGGGGGTGAACAGTATAAGACCTCTTTTTACTTTTTCCTTTATACTTCAAAACAGTAAAGCAATATACCCAAAGAAATATCAAATAAATGCACAATATCATCCACAAAGTGACACCAATTTTAACGTGGTTCACCCAGAATGGCTGGGATACGTCCACAAAACTTTTCTCTAAAAGTTATCTCAAAGTTCTTTGGGAATCCTTCCCAATTACAATTTTTATGAGCCTCGGCCCAAATGAGATACCTTCCCCCAATCAAAATTTATGAGCCTCTGCTCAAATGAGATACCTTCCCCCAATCTGTCTTTATGAGCCTCTGCTCAAAGGAGATACCTTCCCCTCTATCTAAATTTATGAGCCTCTACTCAAAGGAGATACCTTCCCCTTTGCTCTAAATTTATGAGCCTCTTCTCAAGGGAGATACCTTCCCCTCTGCTCTATAAATGATCCCTCATAATATCAACTGCCTCTACCTCTTGCCAGCATGTGGAAATCCTTTCCATCGAAGACCTCCTATCCTCAATGCTTAGCCTAAGATACCTCTACCTTCTATGATCACGTCCACAGCAGCTCAACAACCTGTACCAAACACAGTCAGTTGGTCTAGTACAAGTCTTCCTTTGTCTGTCAGATATGTCCAACACTTGAACAAATCAATCCTCTGCACACAAGCCTTCTCAAAGACTTGCCAAATCTATCCTTAGGTTCTTCTCAAAGAACCAGTGCTCCTCTATCCTCAAGTTCTCTGATAGAACTATCAAAACTCAGCTCACAAGTCTTCTACTAGGACCTGTCCAAATCTTCTCACAAGTCCCCATCGGAACCTGTCCAAATATGCTCACAAGTCCCCACGAAACCTATCCAAAACCTGATCACAATTCCCCACCGGAACCTATCCAAAACTACTCACAAGTCCCCACCGAAACCTGTCCAAAACCTCAGCAAGCTCACCAAGAAAAAATTTCTTAGTAGGAAATCACAAGATGAATTGTTAGAGACCCAATGTGATTTTTCAAACTCATAGAAGCATAAAGATAATTGTTAGAGACTCAATATGTTCTATACTCAACTCCCAATCTCAAAACTCAACTCAAATCAACTCAACTCAAACTCAATCTCAAATCTAAAAACTCAACTCAAACTCAATCTCAAATTTGAAAACTCAACTCAATACCAATCTCAAATTTGAAAACTCAACACAATATATGAAATGGATAGGATAGAATGCTTTATTTCAAGAACATGAAACTCTAGCAATTGTCAACTATGCAAAGAATCACATAACAATGATACTCATGTTATTTTCACCATCAATTAGGGCTTCAACAACAATGCTCATCAAACAAGGTTCAATCAACACCATTCAGCTCAAAACACAACCTTGAAGCATTTCATAATCAACATCAAAAAATGAAACAAGTAGAACTCCTTTTCTCTCCAATATTGTTTGAATCAAAAGCATCCACCAACTCAACTCACAATAGCACACACAACTTTTCAAATCATCAATAAAGGAGTAAACCCAAAACTTTAACCAAGTAAAGAATAGCTTGATTATTACCAATTTAATGAAAGCAAATGTCAATCTCAAATTTGCCCACTTAAGGTTTCACAACTTCACACAAGAAGCAATTGACCTTAAAACATCATGCTTTCATTTCCATAAAAAACCAAAAGCACTCTCAACATTACAAGAAAGATTTAACCCTTATACACCTTATTTCTCCCTTATAGTCTTATCACAAATAAAATTTATCTCTCATAAGAATGCAATAAGAAATTTCAACATCTTCAAAAAGAATCTTTTATCAAAATACAAACAAGCTTTACACTCCTTATAACTCCTAAGCTGTTTTTCCCTCTAACAAACTTCCTCCATTCGCAAAAACACTTAGCAAAAATTAATTTCAAAAATACCTTAGCCAACATCAAAAATCACAATGGAGAAATTTGTGCATGAATTCTAACATCACCCACTGCGTCCACTTCACGACGAAAAACCCTTTCGCGATATTCGAATGCGAAACCTCCCGTTTGGGTAGCGCGCCAATAGCCTAGCCGCTACCGGTGCGCCAAAGGCACCCGATGAGGTTTAAACCTCATGCTGTTAACCTTGATCCTTCTACACAGGGATAAAATGAAACCACAGTCCCTTCCTTTCCTCTGTCGTGACACCATGACAATAAAATTTATGATGGATTCGAAAAATGGCGAGTGCAGACAAACGAACAACGGATCCACGAAAATCAGTGAAGACACAGTCGAATTTACAGCGAGCAACTCCTTTCAAAATTTGGATGTGATGAATATTTGTTTTCATCGAGGGAGATTTATATGCAATTTACCATAAGCTCTTTTACGTCGGCAAGGATTTTAACACATCGGCGGAGGTCTTGGCTAGCGCCCACAATGTTAAAACATTTGCGCCATGGATTAGGAGAACCCATTGCAAATAATAATTTATTTATTTAAAAATAATTAAATGGAACCTTAACAAGGTTTTTAATTATTTAAATAAATACTTCCTCCTGGACCGAAATGCATTAAACCAGTGCATCCACCTATAATCTCTAAACCTGCCAACTTGGGGTTTGCAAAAGACCTTTGAAACTGTCATGCCGTAACCTTCATCAAAACAAATTATTTGACATCAAATCAAATTCCTTCAAGAGATTCTTGACATCAATGACAAATTATACACTTGAGCAAAGGCAATGTACCCAAAGTACCCAAAATTGCCAACATCAGTCATAATCCTTGAATGAGTAAAGGATATAGTAGAGAGGCTTATAGACCCTATATAGGTGGAAGAGGTACAATAAAAGAGACCTTGGATACTTTAGAGAGAAGTTGGAGTAACACCCTAGTGCAATACATGGTGCTCAAGGTGCACCATTACCATGAAAGAGTGGTTGCATGCACTAAACACTACAACATGTAGACATAAGAAATCTAGTCACACAATGGGAGTTTCAAGGTCATCATAACCACTCATGTCATCCAAAACATATTGATGGTAGAAATAAGTAGGCTTACCATAAATTTTGATAATGTTGTCATGCAATGCAAGCTATCCAATATAAGTCAGGGTACCTGCTTAATGAGTGCAACATATAAGGTACCACTATTCTAGAGATTCCCATGACTCGTAAAGCCCTCAATGATAGTGCTATGGATGCCACAAGTATTTTAACATTTATTTTTAACTTTAATTATAAGAGGTTGGTCCAAGCCTAGTAGGAATTTTGTATATCATGACATGGGCACCCAAAAGAGAAAGGTTGGTTCTTGATTTTGATAATTTCATTACCAATAGGATTAATGATGGGTTGTCCAAATTTAAGAACACTAAAAAAATAAATTTTCTTCATTTTTGGTCCATTAAATTCTATTCTAGAACCCTGGGATATACCTCAAGTTAGTTTTGAGGTGAGTAAATTAATCTGACTAGGAGTAGTTTGTTTATTTCTATATTGAGGACCTAAGTACATCCTCCTCCTATCACAATTTTCTATAAAAAAATAGCCCTCACCCTAGCATATCTAAGCAAGTGCAAGCCAAAATACTTATCAATGGCCAATGTCTAATTTTTGTGTAGGAAACACCAAGAAGATGGTATTTTAAGGAGGATTCCACTATTATCAAAATACATGGCTTCAATAAGTCTATCTATCAACTACCAAGTTACATATCAAAAAGAAACTTTGTTATGGAATTGTTGCAATAGATGAATTCAATTGATGAATTATGTAGGAGTAGGAAATGTAGGGTAATTTTTTTCTATCTTATCTTTAGCTTCAATGAAATAACACCAACAAAGAGAAATGTCGCCTCTACCCTAGAGGATAAGCTAAAATATCTAGTGCTCGATATGATGTCAGGAGAATAGAACTATGACCTAAAAGGTAAGTTTATTGTCTAGATTGCAAGTATCAATATTTTAGCTAGATTCATGCATGATCCTAGACCAAACATAGAAGGCCTAAAGAAACTAGTATATGAGGTAAGTGTGTTATAATTGAATCAAATTTTAGAAACCACAATAGCCAAGGTATTACAAGACCTTCTATGTAACAAGGGGTTGAGTGGACCCTAAAATTTAGATTAGTTTCAAGAAGCAGTAAATTTTGACAAAGGAACACTAGAAGGAGATAAAAAACAGTGCACAATTGAAATTATCCCAAAAATAAGGGGATACTATATTGAAATGCAATGACCTAGACAAATATGAGAAGCTCAATGAGTTATACAACTAGGAGCACTTGGTCATTGAGAGCAACCCCATAGAGGAAGACAACAAAGAGGAAATATTTTTCCAAATAGCTAAAAGGGAAGAGGTGGTGGTGAAGGAAATTTTCCATATAAAAGAATACCTACCAACACCTAAAAAAGCTCCAATAACAACCTATCTACAAGAACCTCTTAGGGAAGTAGAACCATCACCATAAGTGGCCTAACTAGTGCTACAACAACAAGGGAAGAGAATTATTTTGCAATGCAAGTCCTACATCATCAAAGAGGAGAGGAGAGGATTCCCCAAGGACACGTCTATAAACCACTCTACCCCCTCCATCTAGCAAGTTCCCTCAATTTATCACACTTTTACTCTAGATACCATTCCATGGCCCTCCATGTCTTCTATTCTTTTAGCCCCATTAGTCAACATTCCTAGTGCCTCATTCACATTGATTTCCATCATCCCTATTGTTTTTACAATAACCTATATTCATGTTGTGGTTGATGAGCACCAGAAATGCTCATTTTTACATACACTTTTATGGGCATCATTATTGGTTTAATTAGCATTTGAAATGTATTTTTATATAGATTTTACATATAATTGGTAGAAAATTAAGTATTATGCTTGACTAATATTTTTAGTGAAAAGTGTGTGTAAATGCAGGTTTTTGCTACTAATATCGTATTTTTTAATCTACATCCCATTTGGGCTTGGCAATGCACGAAGGCATATTAAAAATAATAGCGGTAAATGGTGAAGGTAGGTGCCCGAATCCCAACTGTGGGTGGTACCTACTTCTCAAATATTGATGGTTCTTGCTTCTCGATTGTTGCTGGTGTATGCTTCTCGACTATTGGTGGTGCCTGCTTGTCAAACTATTTTTTGGTGCCTGCTTCCCGACTATTAGTGGTGGCTGCTTCCAGACCTATTTCTTGGAGCTTGCTTCTTGACCTATTTTTTAGTGCCTGATTCCCGTTGATGAGTTGATTGGTTGACCAAGTCAATTTTGATCATTTGACCAATTCAACGTTGATCGATTGACCAATTGACCATGCACTTTTGAAGGAGGTTGTTGCACAAAATATAAAGGAGAAATATTCGTATTCTTATGCATATTAGATTTTTATGATTAAAATAGAATAAAGCACTTTTATTCTAAGTTGACCATGTAAGCTTTTAAAAATCATTATTTTTAGGATGCATTATTCTAGGATTAGTTTATTACGTACACCTAAGGATTATTATATTTATTCCTTTGGTGAATGAACATGCTTTTAAATAGGAGAATAATATCTGTGTATAAACGTATTGTAACAAATCACATTACGTGATTAAAATAGACCAATTTATTATTGTAACAGAATCTAACTATGTTCTATATAAGAATGCAGGCCAGATGAATATAGGGATCAGAGGATTGGAGGATCGTTTTACACAGTCAATAGAATAATTATATTTCTTTTATTCTACAAAGTTGCAAATACTCTTATTTTTCTTGAAGTAATCTTCATGTAATTAGTCGAGTGAACTATCTACAAGAGCCCAGGCCCACTCCCTGTAGTAGTCCTCCCCATTTTAATTTATGTTATTTATTTTCAATAGATTAGTTTCTTGTTTTATTTTCCTGTACTTTTATTTCTTGCACTTTATTTCAACATTTTAATTTCAGGTTTAGTTTTAGTTTATTTATTTATTTTTCTGCACTTTCTTTTATTTGGTTTGGTTGAAATTAAAATGAACAAACACCCCCACCAAAATAAATAGGTACAGAGGAATTCATTCCCTGCACTGTAGGCATATACTATGCATGACACTCACAATTTTATGAGTTGTCCCGAGTTGACAATTAAATGGAGGTAATCAAGTGAACCATCGAAAACTAACCAATGTTTTGCTCAAAATTTTGTTACAGTTGTCGAGGAGTGTCAAAATTGTAGTGTTAGGTTCCATATATTAGTTTGAAAAGCACATTCAGATTACCTTGCCCATATATCCTTTGCCTAAGAAGCATGAGCCCACTAAGGGCCTTTTTACAAGGCCAAAATAGTTGTTGACATAACCAGAGCTGAATCCCATAGGCAACAGTTTACATTTACCAGCTTATCAGATAAATATGGGAATGAACCCAATGTACTATATCAAGTGTAGAATTAGAAATAAATCATGTTGTTGAAAAGTTAGAAAATTAGGCAATGAAGGATTTCCATTGTATTCTCAATGGTTTCATGAAATTAGAGAGAGATGACACAACCTACGTTTGATATTATAAAATAGTTAAAAAAAATTACTGTCAAACTTTTAGGAGCTACAACTTTCAAAAATTTGAGCAAAATTTCAAGAAGTAAGGGATTTGTAAATTTGAATTACTAGGCAGCAATTTTGGACAATAAAATAGGAGAAAAAACAAGGTAGCAACCTAGGAAGTAAGTAGATAATAAGTTTTCAAATTGATATTAAAAGAGGTATTTTGTTAAGGTGTTATAAGTTGATTAATATCAATTTTTACAAGTATTACTCCTAGTTAAAAACAACAAGAAGAGTAGTTGCAAATGTAATAAGAAGCACTCAAAAAAGTGTGCATAGTGTATATTTTTAAAAGGAGATTACATGTGTGTTCTTGAAGGAACAATAGCATCTTCGAACCTACATAAGTTTCAAAAAGTAAAGTCAACAAAGTAAGTGAAAAACGAGTGAAAGCATTTGAAAATAAATACCTCAAGTCAACAAAAATCGCACCCATCAAAGCTGAATTACATCAAGGTTGAGTTAGAATCTATTGAAGCAAAGTAATAGAAGTGATAGTAAAAGAATACATCGAACGTGGAAGGATGAGATACCATATTGGAAGGAAAAGAGCCACCTAATTTGAGGATAAAACACCATGAGAGGAGTTTTAGGGTAAAATAGGTAGTATATTGCATTATACTACATAGGTTATTACATCTACTTTTTACCATAGGAGATATTTACTATTCTATAAAATATCTCCTAAGTTAACTAAGGTTAGTAACTAAAATATCATAGGATATTTTAGTTAGGTTGTTAGCATAATCTATTTTCAAACACCGTTAGCGCTTCCTAAGCTAATTGGTTAGTAAGCCTATTTTGTAATCTACATAAGCTTATTATTTTCTAAAGCTAATGCTAATGTTGAATTCATAATCCTTTGATTATTATTATTTGGTGCATGTTTTTACTTCATTGGCATCAGAGCCATTTTTTTGGCTCGCCCGGAGGACGAGCTGGTGACAATTGGCCGCCACCAAACCCACCTCAATAGGCGAGCTCAATGGCGGGCCGAGGCCCATTACTCAGTTGACCTGGCTAGGGTCTCAATGACTTGGGGTCGATCTACCATGACCCAAGGCTAGGAGAGCCTCGAGAGTGGTGATCGACCGCCCTCACCAAGCCCGTCGATCGACAACATTTTGTTGTCGATCGGGCTACGTGGTCGACCGACCCCCTTGACGCCCGAGGAGAGCAGGAGCCCTACCTTAGCTCCCGCTCATAGGGCACCGGGCCCACAAAGCCACGTGGCCTCCATAGTCTGGGAGAGCCGAGAGGGCAGGAGCTCCCTCCCCTCCCAGATGGATGCACACGGGGCCCCATCATCGAGATCTGAGAGGGTAGGAGCGCCCTTCGATCCTAGACCACCTCGGACTCTACGCATCATCGGGATCTGAGAGGGTAGGCATACCCTCCGATCCCCGACCACCTTGAGATCTACCTAGATCTGTGACACATGGTGAGATCCAGAGTTCCCTGGACCGCTGATGTGGATAGATGACTTGACCTGGATGCTAACTAGGTGACACGTGGCACACTAGCCATGCACCACCTAGATGCTAACTGGACAGATGACCTGACCTAGATGCTGACTAGGTGACACATGGCACACTGGCCATGCACCACCTGGACGTTGACTGGACAGATGATAGACTCGATGGACAACCCTTTGGCGCCACGTGGCGACATCCAAAAGGGTGAAGGGACCGACACAGATTGCCCATAGGCAATCACTTCCCATGGGACTGTTGAGGCTTTTCAAGCCTCCTGCATCCCCCTGTGGGATGCATGTGGGATAAATCCCATAGATCCCTCATCGAAGCCCATCGGCTTCTTCAATATCAAGCGTCGGGGCTTCAGTTCCAAGCTCGTCGACAGCTTGGTTGGCCAAGGCAGACACCTTGGGCCAAGCGAGTCGCGTGTTCGAGTCCGTGCGCCACCAATACAAGGTTTTTTCAATTAATTTGGTTTTTTATTTATACTTTTAATTTTTCTATAGTTTTAAAGCTGCTTAAAATATTTTTTTGATATTTTTTTATAATTTAGTAAAAATTGCTAAATAAAAGTCAAATTTTCACAATTTTAATTGATTTTTTTTACAATTTTGCTTCATTATAAGGAATTTTCATATCTCAAAACTATTTTTTAGCTTTTTTGAACTTAGAAATATTTAAAATTAAACCAAATTCTTTTGCACTAAAATTTCCATACCAATTTTGTGTTTTCTCCAATTTGGAGATAAAAAGACATAGGAACATTTTTTTTGCAAAATCTAAAAGCCTTCTTCAACATTTTTTTTGCAATAAATCCACAAAGTTCTATAATTTTCTTCCCACATTTTTGGAGATAAAAAAAGACATAGAAACTCAAACTTCTATTGCAAAACAAAGAGATTTACTACATTGAGGAAGCACATAGGTCATTTTCTTTGCAACAAAATTCAAAATTTGCTTTTGTTTTCTCCTTCACACAGGAGATATAAGACATAAAATTGCAATTTTTTGTTGTAAACTTGAGAAATATTGTTGAACCTATTTTTTTCTCCTCATGCTTAAGTGTTGAAGAAGAATACCAAAGTCGTGTGTCGACTGGTCTGGAAGCCTTTCAAACGCGGGTCGTGTGTCGACTTGTCTTGAAAGGAGTGCTCGAATTTTTTCAATTTTGTAAAAATTAAGGGGGGATAGAAGTCATATTTTGTGATTCTATTTTTTTGCAAAATTGTAAAGAGAAAGGGGGGATATTTCAAAGTAAGAAAGGTGCATTCTCGATTGTACTCGACACCTTTTCTTAAAAATTGACTACACTAGGTGCATTTTCGGTTGCATCCGACACCTATAGTGATAATAATTTGGGTTGCTCTCTTTTTTTATTATTGCACTAACCATCATGTTTTTTGTGTGCAATTAAACAATCATAAGAACATTGAAGAGCATTTCAGAAACCCAAACTTCACTAAAATCGTGCTACACCTTGCACAGGTTAAACAAGTCAATTTTTACTCCCCATCAAAGGTCAAAATCCAAACACCTTGATTCACTCTCTTTGTTTGGCTTAATTTCCTCAAAATTTCCATCCTTCTTGAAGGGTGTTAAGGCAGGTGCCATTAAATATCCTAGAGAGCAAAATCAGAAGTCTTCCAAAACCTACCCCTTTAATTTGCTCTATTTGTTTGGCTTAAAAATCCTCAAACTTTTCATCCCTTGTTAAGGGTGTTAAGGCAGGTGCCATTAAATATCTTAAAGAGCAAATTAAAATCTTCCATATACTCTTTTGAGGGTATACTGCAAGATATAGTCATCTTAGTCACATCAATTTGAAACCTTCACCATGGCCATGATAAACAAGTATCTCAATGAGAGCCAACTGCTTAAAGGTTCAAATTATTCTGCCTGGAAAACTAAGATGAAAGCTATTTTAACTGTAGAGGAGATGTGGGGAATAGTGGATGGCATTGATTCTAGACCCACATCACTAGGAGCAGATCAGACAACATATGATAAAAAGGATAAAAGACTTTCCTTATTGATCTTGCTAGCTATTACTGATGACATACAACCTCATATAAGTGAAGCTAAAAATGGTAAGGAGGCATGGGATGCCTTAGCAACCATTTTTGAAGGAAAGAATCAATCAACAATTCTTAACCTTCAAACACAACTTCATACTCTTCATATGAAATCTGGAGAGACAATAGAGCTATTCCTCTACAGAGTGGCAGATATAAAAACAAAACTGCAAGCCTTAGGAGAAAAAGTGGAAGACAAAATCCTGACCTCTATCATTTTGAGGGCTCTTCCAGACTCCTATAGAATGTTGATCACTTCACTACAAGTCTCTGGGAGGACAGTGACTTTTGTAGAGTTGGTAAATATGCTTCAAACTGAGGAAGCTAATCAACTCCAAAGAGATGAGGCATCTAACAATGCACTTTTCTCAAACAGGCAAGGTGGAAAGAAAAAGTGGAATCAACAGAAAGGATCTTCTTCTAACAAAGACAAGGGTAAAGGCAAAGAGACTCAGAAGAAGAAGCAGTATTGTAAAATTTGTGATAAAGACACTCATGAAACCAAAAGATGTTGGTTTAAGAACAAACCGCCCAATGAACAAGGACAAAAGAAGGGCAAAGGCAAACCAAAGAACAAGAACAAACAACAACAAGGACATGTTGTTGTCGTTGAAGATTCTAGTTCGGACTCTGAACGAGCACACAAAGTGCTCATGACACATACAGACTCCCCTCACAAGGATACTGTTTGGTACATAGATTCAGGCGCTAGTAAACATATGACTGGTGATAAGTCCTGGTTTGAGACATTTGAGGCTCGAGAAGGTAGACCGGTAACCATTGCTGATGATCAGACCTATCGAGTTCAGGGAGAAGGAAGTGTTTCTGTCTCCCTTCCAGATGGAGAATGTAAGATTCAAAAAGTTCTTTATGTACCAGGATTGAAAAATAATCTCTTGTCAGTTCCACAAATCCTGGACAATAACATGAATGTCAATTTCAAAGTGGACAAAGAAAAGAAACGTTGCTTTATCACTCAGAAAGGAAAACAGATAGCAACAGGTTCATACAAACATGGTTTGTTTATCTTAGATGCAATTAACTCTACACATACTGCAATGGCAGTAACCACAAAAGAGGCCACTTCTCTATGGCATAAGAGATTTGGGCATCTAAGCTCAGGGTATTTACTAGAACTCAGTAAATATCAAATGGTGAAAGGACTGCCTACTCTTTCATCTACTTTGCCAGTGTGCTCAGATTGCTTGTCAGGAAAGCAACATAGAGTACCTTTTGAACCTAGCTCTTTTCGAGCTAAAGTACCTTTGGAGTTAGTTCACACAGATTTGTGTGGTCCTATGTCTACTAGTTGTGGAGGAAAAAGGTATTTTCAATTGTTTGTAGATGATCACTCATGAAAAATGTGGGTCTTCTTCTTGCAGTTGAAGTCTGAAGCATTTGACTATTTTCAGCAGTTCAAGAAGCTTGTTGAGAAAGAAACAGGATGTTTCATAAAGACCCTCCATTCAGATCGAGGGGGGAATACACATCAAAATAATTTTCCTCATTTTTGTAGAAACATGGGATAAAAATATAGTTAACAACAACCTATTCTCCTCAGTCAAATGGAGTTGTTGAGAGAAGAAATCGTTCCATTATGGAAATGGTTCGATGTATGCTTAAGGGAGCCAATCTTGAGCACATTTACTGGGCTGAAGCTGTAACAACTGCAGTATATCTTCTAAATAGGGCTCCCACATGGGCTCTTGAAGGTATGACTCCTCAAGAAGCATGGAGTGGAAGGAAACCCTCCATATCTCATCTACGAGTATTTGGGTGTAAGGCTTTTATGCATATACCTAAGGAGAAAAGAAAGAAGTTAGATGAGAAGACCCTACAATGTGTTTTTCTTGGATATGATGAATTCTCAAAAGGCTATCGGTTGATAGATCCATTCACCAAGAAAATACATATTAGTAGAGATGTAGTGTTTGATGAAGCTTTCACATCTAACACTACATAAGTATACCTAGATGATGAGGAGCAACAACCACTTCCTCCTCCACAATAGAAAAAGCCTCCAAAATGGTATACAAGTACTATGAAAGATTCTAAACTCACTTCACCACCTGATCTCACTCTCAATCACCCAAAGACACGAAGCATGTCTCGACAGAGAAAGGCAGAAGCATCTACTTCAGTTGATGATCTTTGTGCAGATTTTCAAGAGCTTTCTGTTGATAGAGATTTAGAAAGTGGAGATGATATGGAAATTGATGAGGAGAGGGTTTACATGTCATCATATGATGAAAATGAACCTTCTACAGTTGATGAAGCACTTAGACAGCCTCAGTGGAAGGCAGCTATGGATGTTGAACATAATTCCCTCATTAAGAATAAAACATGGAAGCTGGTGGATTTGCCTAAAGGAAAGAAACCCATAGGCTGCAAATGGGTTTACAAAGTCAAATATAAGGCAGATGGCACCATAGACAAGCATAAGGCCCATCTTGTGGCGAAGGGCTATGCTCAAAAGGAAGGCCTTGATTATGAGGAAACCTTTGCACCCACTGCAAGGATGACCACCATTCGAGTTCTTTGTGCTATGGCAGCACAATTCGGATGGAAATTACATCAGATGGATGTAAAAAGTGCCTTTCTAAATGGTGACTTAAAAGAAGAGGTATACATGACTCAACCTCCAAGATTTTCTGAGGAAGGCCATGAGCAACAGGTTTGCAAATTGGTCAAATCATTATACGGGCTAAAACAAGCCCCAAGAGCATGGTACATCAAAATGGATAGTCACCTACTACAACATGGATTCAAGAGAAGTCCATCAGATGCAAATCTCTATATCAAGAACACAGGTTCTGAAATAGTGATTCTTGTATTATATGTAGATGATCTGATCATCACTGGCAATTCAGAGAAATTGATTAACATCATGAAGGATGACTTGAAAGAGTCATTTGATATGACAGATCTTGGACTTCTCCACTACTGTCTTGGCCTTGAGATAGAACAGAAGAAGAATCATCTTAGGGTGACTCAGAAAAAGTATGCCAAGACTTTAGTAGAAAAATATCGTATGACTGATTGTAAGCCCAAAGCAACACCGATGGAATCAGGGCTTCAGTTATCATGGTATGATGACTCACCATAGGTAGATGGCACGCTATATCGATAGATGATTGGAAGCCTCATCTATCTGACCAATACTAGACCAGACATTACTTATGTTGTAAACTATCTTTCTCGGTTCATGCAGGAACCAAAGGTCTCTCACTGGAAAGCAGCTAAGAGTGTTCTTCACTACATTCAGGGTAGTGTAGAATATGGTCTAGAGTATAAGAAGAATAACTCATTCTTCTTATAGAGTTACACTGACTCTGACTACGTTGGATCCCTAGATGACAGAAAATCAACATCAAGATATGTATTTCATCTTGGATCTGGTCCTATCTCATGGCATAGTAAAAAGCAATAGGTGGTTGCTTTATCTTCAATAGAGGCAGAATATCACGCTGCACGTGGAGCTGTGTGTGAAGCGATATGGTTAAGTCGCATCTTGGCTACCATGGGCCTACCAAAGAAACTTCCTATTCACATGTTTTGCGACAACTCAAGTGTTTTGAACTTGGTCAAGAATCCAGTCCATCATGAATGCACAAAGCATATTGACACAGATTGTCATTTCATTCGTGATGAAGTTCCTAAACACAGGATCAAGCTCCAATACATTCCCACCGATGAACAGGTTGTTGACATCTTCACAAAGGCACTTGGACGTGTCAAATTTGAGTTGTTTCGAAGTAGACTTTGTATATCAAAGTAATGTAATAAAGGGGGGATGTTAGGGTAAAATAGGTAGTATATTGCATTATACTACATAGGTTATTACATCTACTTTTTACCATAGGAGATATTTACTATTCTATAAAATATCTCCTAAGTTAACTAAGGTTAGTAACTAAAATATCATAGGATATTTTAGTTAGGTTGTTAGCATAATCTATTTTCAAACACCGTTAGCGCTTCCTAAGCTAATTGGTTAGTAAGCCTATTTTGTAATCTACATAAGCTTATTATTTTCTAAAGCTAATGCTAATGTTGAATTCATAATCCTTTGATTATTATTATTTGGTGCATGTTTTTACTTCAAGGAAAGGTCATTGGAGGAGCCAGCACAGTGGATGAAGAATCCACTAGCACAATATACAAATGTTGGAGAACAAGCAACTAAAAGGACATTAAATGGACATTTAAAATCCAAATACCAAAGAAGGAAGACCATAACCAAGGATAGAATTTAGAAGGCCAAGCGCATTAGAAGTTGAACGTTGGAGTGAGTTGAGTACATTTGAAGAGAAGAGAAAATGTTATTGACAAGTATAGTGGAATATTACCAAAGAAGAGCATTTATTAGAGGAGTGGAAGATTTTGTGTGCCACTTGGCATTGTAGAAGATATAACACCTAGGAAGTCATAGCATCATTGAATAATACGAGCTAAAGTTGAAAATTTGTTTCTGCCAAGTGTTATGAGAAGCATAGGAAAATTATAACACCAAAGGAACATTGGTTGAAGAGCAAAAGAGTTTTTGTGCCACTTGGAACTTGGAATAGAGAGTGCCAAATGTTTTTGAAGGGAGTCAAAATATTTTTAGAGCAGTCATTAAATACATGGGCCAAAAATAGCATAGCATCAGATTCATTCAACATCAATTCATTTTCAAATTCAAGTGAGCACTTTGTAGAAAGAAGCCTATTGAAGAGTCAACATTGGAGACTGACTATTTTTCCAAATTAATCACACATCCATAATATTGGAGGTAATATCTAAATTAAGTTTTTTGATTTTCTAAAGGTTGGAGTAATAAGGAGTGACTTATAGTTGATTTATCAAAGGTTGAGTTTAATTAATATATTTCCACATTGATTAATTAATGCTATTGGAGGTATAAGGTTTATAAGTGGAAAATCAAAATCCTAGAAACTTTATTACTACAATTTGGAAAGTTTTGAAAAGTTGATTTGAATTTTTGGGAAGTTAATTACAAGTTTTGTAATTAGTTTATTTGATTTTGTAAAGCAATTTGAAATATTTGCAAATAATTCTATTTTGGAGAAATAAGGATTTCAACATCAAATTAGGAATACAAAATTTGCAAATATCTTTTACTAAACTTCTAAATTTCTAATTGGGGAGCTATAAGAAATTCAACATCAACATATAATTGTAGAATTTACAATTTAGAAATCATATTTTTGAAATTTGGGAGATAAAAGGTATTCAACCTAGAGTTTTTTAAAATTAAAACCTTTATCAAAACTATTGTTTGATCATATATTCAGATATTAGGAAATACAAAGTATCCTACAAAATTTGGGAATTGAAATTTCATCAAAAATTAGTATTTGATCATATACTCAAATTCAACTTAAAATTTAGAAGTTGAAAAGGTTTTATCAAAGTTGATCAATATATTCAAAATAGGGAGACATAAGGTTTACAACATAAAATATTATATTGAAATTGTCATTAACCTTTCATCCAAACATTAGGGAGACATAAGGTAGTCAACCTCAAAGGTTTAGAGATTTGAAAATTTTATCAAAGTTGTCTTTCATTTTTTAAGACTAGGGAGTTACAAGGAAGATTACATTAGAAGAACTATGGATGAAATTGTTAAGAATGCATTTAAAAAAAATTATGAAGAACTATTTCATGAACTTAAGTTTTATTCACAAAACTTAATAGATACTTTTGATAGATACAAATATTTGTCTGTTAGTTTAAAAGAGAATTTTTTTGTTTCTCAAGGAAGCAAAAGAAGAGAATTTTATGAAATTGATTGGTTATCTTCATGAAGTACTTTTCAAGACTTGGTGGAATGCTCAAAACATAGTTATGCTTTCTTCAAAAGAATGTTTGATGATTTATCTATCATTAATTATTTTTTAATTCTTTCAAGGAATGAAACAAAAGAAATAAAAACATACTAGTAATGAATTACTGAATCCTAACCAATACTATTGTGATGATGTACTAACTCACTACATTGAAGATATATCACTAGTAAAGGTGCAAAAACAAAGAAGGAAAAGAAACAAGAAAAAAATCAGATCAAGAAAGATAAAATGAAGACTAAACCTAAAGAAGATACTTATTTGAAGAGTCCAAGACAAAAATCAAAGTTGTATTATTGTGATGATTTGCTAACACAATTCTTAGAAGGTGGATCATCAGGTATATCTCAAATGAAGATACAAAATTTAAGAAAAAAAGAAAAATAAAATAAATCACATCAAAAACATTAAATATGAACCATATAGTAAAAATTTAGATATTGATAGATTGAAGATAAAATATGAAGATCCATATTGAAGACTAAAGTCTTCAATAACCAAATAATGTAATATAGAGGGGTGCTAGAGTATATTAAATTATTTGGTACATGATAATGTACCACCTTGGGTACATATCTATATTAGGAGTGTCTTAGATTAGACTATGAGTAGATATTCTATGTAATGTAATAATGTGTAGGAAATGCACAAGTATCATGTAGTTAAGTGTGCAAGTGTGGTGAGTGTAGATGTGCACAAGTGTCCTTTATGTAAGAGTGCACATGTGTCCTTAGAATAGGAAAGTAAAGAGTCTCAAGAAGAGTGAAGGCCAAGAGTACTCCATATGAAGAGTCACATTCTATTATATATATGACTAAGTATTGTAAAGATATAAAGTGTTGTATAACACCTTTATTCAATATCATGTTACTAATTTCATGAGCATTTGTTAGTGTCCATTTTATGAGTTGTTACAGAATTTATATACAAGTTTTATATGATTAAAATATTGACAATATCATATTTTTTATATTACAACTTTATTTGAGGTCTTGTGGTTATTTGTGTTAAGTATTAAGCATCAAAATCTAACAATTTCATCCCTTTTATAATTTAATTCACATCATATGAATCCATTGTGATTTTCTATGTATGGTGGGCATCATAAGGGAGGGACACAATCTTTTTGCTAATCAAGCAATTGATGGATGATATTTTTCATTTAATTGGAATATTTATATCACTTCAAGAACCCTTTTTCTTTTAATAACAATTGTCATCCATTGGTTATCTTGATTAGACAACCTTCACACATTCAACATTGGACCTCTTCCCTTTGGTGACTTTTAACTTGGCATGTGTTGCCTCATGTTCTTTTCTAGGATTTTGATGAAATTTATAAAGGGGATATCCATGGGATAAGATTTAGCTAAGTATGGTATGAATTAGATGGACCTTGGATATTTTCTCTTTATTGATCTAATGATTGGTGTGAAAATAAGGCTATCTTTATTCTCTTTATCAAGCATCATTGACCATTGGTGATTTAATTGGATGGTTTGATCTAACCTAGAGTAGGGCCTTTATTTCATAAATTTCAATTGAGAGAGATAGCATTCTAAGTGTTCTTATCCCCATGATCTAACAACCACTATTATTTTGGGGATCCATTTGTGTTTGTTATTCCCACATTCAATGACATCCATTGATTTGCTTTGATAAAATAATGCATGCTATTTTGACCTTGTGGTATTCCTTTGATAATGTTAATCTAGCACATAATTACCATATGTCCTTGTCCAAAATTATTTAACCATTAACACTATTTTATGGAGTCACTTTTTCCTTCTTGCTCCTAATAATGAATGTCATATATCGGATCTTGATTGGGTAACTCTTGCTGGTTTAGTACTAAAATTTCCTTGGGTAGCTATTGAATTAGCATGAACCTTCCATGTGCCATTTCTAATGACACACAATCAAAATCCCAGTAATGCACCTTTGAATGAATTTTTATTAATTGTGAAATACATTTGTAAAAATGAGGGGAATTCATAGATTGGATAATCTACAAAATACTTTCATTTGGTGATTAGATAGCTATCAGGACCCTAGAGGTTGGTTTGTCCTAATATCTTAATAAATAGTTTTTACCATCTATAATCTTAGTGAATAAATTATGCCCCACCAAGATTTATATTTTGTTCGTTGGTCCTCGAGTGAGAGTGATTTTAAAATGTGTTTTGTAATATAGTGATCCAACGAACACCATTATACAAGAGAAAGGGGTATAATTTGTTATCTTAGGGATATGAGCCATTTATTTCAATAATTTAGTGTATTTAAATGGATAAAAATATTTCATAGTTCCATTTTTTAGTCCCCTTGAGCCTATGGTCTTTAGTTATTTTTATTTAAGAAATGCCCATGATCAATGGTATGGATATGGGAATTTGAATATGAATCCTTACATAGAAAAGAAAATCCAAATAACACAAGATTATTTGAAGGATCCACAAGGATTAGGACCATAATTATTAGCTATCCACTAACCCATTTTATAATTTGTAATAGATAATTGAAATTTATCAACTGATAGGTCCAATCTATACTACCCCTCCTTGATGATGTAGGCTTGGTCATCGCCTAGATTTATTGACAACACATTCTACATGATGAATATGGAGGTATTCTAAAGTAATATTTAGCTTAGAACCATACCTTGACTTAAGAAACATGTGTGTCCTATACAGGGACAAATAACCGCTATCTTAATGGTGAAATCCCTTAATAGAATTTTTTTGAAAGTGATTGGGAGTTCAATCACTACTATGTCCTAATGGACTGTGGGATTGGGGTAAGCTTACAATGTGAGAGGAAGGCTCTAAAAAATTCCAAAGATCTGAAAAAGAGTTCCATATAGTTGTACAATCCCATTATTAATAAGTTTATAAGCTATCCCCAATGCATCTTCCACCTGTAGTGACATGACTAAAGCACTTGATCTCAAATCTACGATGTAGTTATGGATCAATTTATCACCATATATCAGGGTTAGGTAAAATGGCATGGTTTTAGCGTGTCTCACCTTAGGGATAGATATCTATAGGACTATAGGTGGCTTCTACTTGCCTAAAACCTTCTATCTCTCCAACATTTCTTTTAATATCTCATCTATTCAAGTATTGATAGGTTATCCTAGACATCTACGCCCATAGTAGTCTTCTTTGAATGATCCACCAGATTGAATGATCTAACAAAGTGGATCTTTTAATCCATGATTGACACTCATTGAGGTCAAGATATCTTTGTAGTAATTTGAGGATCTCTATATGGTTTAGGAATTAGTGCACACTACCTCGAGGTATTTGAGAGGTTCTTCCTAGTAGGTGCCAATAATTATTGCATATTTGGATTGAAGAACACAAGCTTATACTGAGAGGGGGGTGAACAGTATAAGACTTAACCAATTAATAATTTTAACTTTAGATAGCAGTGGCATCAACACAACATTAATCAAGACAGAAAGCATCACACATTGAAGACCCATTTTTAACGTGGTTCACCCAAAATGGTTGGGCTACGTCCACAAAAACTTTTCTCTAAAAGTTATCTCAAAGTTCTTTGGGAATCCTTCCCAAATACAATGTTTATGAGCCTCGGCCCAAAGGAGATACCTTCCCCCAATCAGAATTTATGAGCCTCTGCTCAAAGGAGATACCTTCCCCTCTGCTCTAGAAATGATCCCTCAGAAGATCAACTGCCTCTACCTCTTGCCAGCACGTGGAACTCCTTTCCACCGAAGACCTCCTGTCTTCAATGCTTAGCCTAAGAGACCTCTGCCTTCTATGATCACATCCACAGTAGCTCAGCAACCTGTACCAATCACAGTCAGTCGGTCTAGTACAAGTCTTCCTCTATCTGTCAGATCTGTCCAACTCTTGAACAAATCAATCCTCTGCATACAAGCCTTCTCAAAGACTTGCCAAATCTATCCTCAGGTTCTTCTCATAGAACCAATGCACCTCTATCCTCAAGTTCTCTGATAGAACTATCAAACTCATTTCACAAGTCCTCTGCTAGGACCTGTCCAAATCTGCTCACAAGTCCCCACTAGAACCTATCCAAAACTATTCAAGAAACATACACATCTTCTGCGCTCTTACAGCCGCACTTCGTCTTCTCTCAGTCATCTCTCTACACACACTCTGCACTATCTTCACACACTCTATGCCCATACAATAGCACTCCACGTTCATCTTTGCCCTTTGTGCTCTCTTCGCCCTCTGCTCTCTCTGCGCAATCACAACCGCACTTGGTCGAACTTCAACCTTTGCACTCTCTGCGCAATCACAGTGGCACTTAGAACAATTCACCATGACTCTTCGCTCACTTTGCACACTTCGACATCATCTCGCCACTTCTGTGCTATCTATGCTCTTTCAATTGCATCTCGCACACTTCGACGCACATTCAACGACGCATTCAACAACACTTCAACTCTCCAAACAACCCTCCTTTTATAACAAAATTTTCATGATGAAAACTTTAATCTTAGTCGACTGTTATAACAAATGCAAACCCTAATTTTAGTTGGCTGTCATCGATCTTCGTCGGCTTCAACTCATGAAGATATTCGATAACTCAACTGCTCGAAGACTTCATTCGATAACTGACCCTGTAGCCACCACACTATCATTTGTTCACTTTTCACATTTTAGCTGCAAGAATTCACTCTGTATCTACCCCTATAAATGCCGTGGAGATGTCGGTCCTCTATCATACTTCTCATTCAAATCGGGTTCTTCTTCTTGTCTTGCGCTCTTACGGCCTATCACGAAATCGTGACATTTCTATCTCTATAGCTTCTTTTATTTCTATTGCCACGAAAATGCCACATGTCGCGATATCGCGACACTTTTGCCTCTTTGACTTTTTCTTGGTTGTTGACCGCGAAAACATAACATGTCATGATATCATGACACTTTCACCTCTGAACTATTCCTTCTTTCTTTTGTCGTGATATCGTGACACTTTCTGCTTGCGTACTCTTCTTCTTTTCTTATGTCATGATATCGTGACACTTCTAACTCCTTCGTCTTCTTTTTAGCTTTTGTCATGATATCGTGACACTTTTGCTTCCTTAGACTTCCTTTTTGTTTTTGTCACGATATCGTGACATTTTTGACTCCGTACATTCTCTCTCCTCTTTGAGTCGCGAAACTGCGACATGTCGCGATATCGTGACACTTTTCTAACTTGCTTTCTCTCTCCTGCTTAAGTCACGAAAATGCGACATGTCGCGATATCGTGACACTTTTCCTCCTTAGCTCTTTTCTATTCTTTGGGTCACAAAAACTCGACATGTCACGATATCGTGACACTTTTTCACTGTGAGCTCTTTCTCTCGAACCTGTCGCGAAATCGTGACACTTTTTCGTCCGTACAATCCCTCTTGCAAATTGTCGCGAAATCGTGACACTTTTCTTTGCGAGCTCTTTCTCTCGAACCTGTCGGCTTGGGGTTTGCAAAAGACCTTTGAAACTGTCATGCCGTAACCTTCATCAAAACAAATTATTTGACATCAAATCAAATTCCTTCAAAAGCTTCTTGACATCAATGACAACTTATATACTTGAGCAAAGGCAATGTACCCAAAGTACCCAAAATTGCCAACAATCTCCCCCTTTGTCATTGATGGCAAACCTTTCTTGAAAACACTTCTCAAGAGCCAAAACTGAAACCAACTCGTGCTAACAACCGAGAAACTTCCTTTGAAGTTTTGCTCCCCCGAACTTGAAGCTTTCCTCTTCACTTTGAAGCTCTCCCCCTTACTCATATCTCTCCCCCTTTGTCATCAATGGCAAAGGGTCACCTTTGGGGCTCGGGACTAAGAATGAGCCTCTTAGCTTGGTCCCTCCCCCACCTCCTGATGAGGTGATTAATTCTGGGGTGGGAGTACAACTCCCAATTTCTCCCTTAGATACTCAAACGTATCTCTTGGAAGAGGTTTGGTGAAGATATCTGCAATCTGCTCTTTAGTAGACACATACTCTAGCTTGACCTGCTTGTCTTGCACTTTCTCCCTTAGAAAGTGATACTTGATGGAAATATGCTTTGTCCTTGAGTGCATTACCAGATTTTTGGAAATACTTATGGCACTTGTATTATCACAAAGTATGGAGATGGGTTGTTCATGCTTGACTTTGAAATCCTCCAAGGTGGTTTTCATCCATAAAACCTGTGTACACCCAGCCACTATTGCTATGTATTCAGCCTCTACTGTAGATAAGGAAACCGAAGGTTGTTTCTTACTTAGCCAAGAAACCAAACTCTTTCCCGAGAAAGAATGCTCCACCACTAGTGCTTTTCCTGTCATCAATACTCGCTGCCCAATCTGCATCTGTATAAGCTGTGAGGGTGAAATCATCACCTTTGGGATACCAAAGCCCAAAGTCCATAGTGCCCTTCAGATATCTGAATATCCTCTTAACTGCTATAACATGAGAATCTTTTGGAGCTGCCTAAAATCTTGCTACTAACCCAACTACCTGCATGATGTCTGGTCTGGTAGTTGTAATATATAATAAACTGCCAATCATAGATCTGTACAACCTCTGATCTGCCACTGGAGATTCATCATCTTTACTCATCTTGCACCCTGTAATCATTGGAGTACACACTGGTTTGCTGTCCATCATCCCAAATTTCTTCAACATTTCTTTGATATACTTTCCTTGAGAGAGAAATATACCATCTTTTGATTGAGCAATCTGAAGACCTAAAAAGAATGACAGCTCTCCAATCATAGACATCTCAAATTCCTTCTGCATGGTGTTAGCAAAAACTTTGCACATCCGAGTATTATTTCCCCCAAAAATAATATCATCAACATAGACAACCATAATCAACATATCATCATCTTCATTCTTAATATACAAATTGCTATCTCTGCCACGCCTTTTCTGAAGCCTTGCTCATGAAGATACCTGTCAAGTCTTGAGTACCAAGCCCTAGGTGCTTGCTTTAACCCATACAAGGCCTTTTTAGTTTACACACATAGTCCGACTGTTCCGAGAGAGACACTCCTTCCGGCTGTTCTATGTAGACTTCTTCTACCAACACCCCATTTAGAAAAGCTGACTTTACATCCATTTGATATACCTTGAATGATTTGAAGCTTGAAAGGGCCAAAAACATTCGATAGCTTCAAGACGAGCAACGAGAGCAAACGTCTCTTCGAAATCAACACCTTCTACTTGAGCATAACCTTTGCGGACTAACCTAGCTTTGTTTCGACAATCTTTCCATCCTCATTGAGTTTATTTTTGAATATCCATTTTGTGCCAATGACATTCTTGTCCTTAGGTCTTGGAACCAATTCCCAAGTTTCACTTTTCTCTATTTGATTTAGCTCTTCATCCATTGCTTTTACCCAAAACTTATCTGCACATGCTTCACTGAAATATTTTGGCTCAATCTGAGATAATAATGAAACATTTGTAGAATCATGTGAAGGAATGACTCTTCTTCTTGTTTGCCTGCTATTTGGATCACCAATGATCAAATATTTGGGATGATGTTTCTGAACATATCGTGAAGGAGTTTTGGGAAGCAGTTGTTGTCTTTCCTCTTCTTCATCTGAAACCTCTCTGAATTCTTCTTGACAAATTTCATCACTGAGTTCCTTGACTGGTTCTCTTATCCCTGTCTTTTCATCAACTGTTACATTTATGCTCTCTACAACTGTATGAGTTCTTTTGTTGAAGCATCTGTAGGCCTTGCTTCTGTTGGAATATCCAAGAAATATTCCCTCATCACACCTAGGATCAAACTTACCCAAATTCTGATCTTCCCTTCTGATGAAGCACTTACTCCCAAACACTTTGAAGTATTTTTACTGTAGCTGGTCTTCCATTCCACAACTCATAAGGAGTTTTATGATGATTGACTCTAAGTTGGGCCCTGGTGATAATGTAGACTGCTGTACTGATTGCCTCTTTCCAAAAGCCATCCGAAAGTTTTGACTCATTTAACATAGCTCTAGCCATATTTTCAATAGTTCTATTTTTCCTTTCAACTACTCCATTTTGTTGAGGAGTTCTTGTTGCTGAATATTCTCTTTTGATTCCTTGTTGCTCATAGTATTCCACAAATTCATTTGAAGTGAACTCTCCTCCTCTATCTGATCTTAAGCATTTGATTCTCTTGTCAGTCTCATTTTCAATCATTTCTTTGAAAGCTTTAAATTTTTCAAAAGCTTCGAATTTTTCTTTGAGAAAAGTAACCCAAGTCATTCTAGAATAATCATCTATAAACAACATGAAGTAGCTTTCTCCCTGAATGCTCTGAGTTCTGGTAGGGCCACATAAATCAGTATGAATAAGATCCAATGGTTTTGAAGAAGTATACCCTTTTGATTTGAAACCGGTTCTGGTCTGTTTTCCATGTTGACAAGGACCGCAAATGATGTTATGGGGCCTTTTTATTTTGGGCAAGTCTCTAACTCCTTCCTTGTTACTAATATTGACAAGATTATCAAAGCTCAAATGCCCCAATATTTTATGCCATAACCAACTCTCATCTTCTTGAGTTAGAAAACACTTTTCCTTTTTTATCTCACTTAGCATGTAAAGATTGTTTGGAGTCCTTGTAGCACTAGCAATGAGTTTTCCATTTTTTTCTTTACTTATCTCACATCTATCCGAAAAGAAAGATACTATGTGCCCTTGATCACAAAGTTGACTCACACTTAGAAGATTATGTCTTAGGCCTTCTACATAAAGCACATTTTCTATTTTGGATTTCCCATCCAAACTAAGAGTCCCTTTACCACAGATTTTAGCTGACCTGTTATCTCCAAAACTGACTATTCCTCTGTTTGTTTCTTTTAAGACCAAAAACTTTTCCTTTTCACCAGTCATATGTTTTGAACAACCACTATCAAGATACCATTTTTCTACTTTGTCTTGAGCATGAAAAGCAGTTTGAACTATCATTGACTTAGATTTGATCTCATTTCTCTTTTTAGTGAACTCAAGGCTAGATCTATCCAAACTGCACATCCTTGCTATATGCCCAAAATTCTTGCACTTGTAACACATGACATTTTTATTCATAAGAGGTGCAAAAGAGTTAACATTTTCCTTACTATGGCTATTCAAAGACTTATTGCAATGCATAGCTTTGTGACCAAATTTCTTGCAGGAAAAACAATAGCCATGGAAAGTATTATGTAACCTATTTTGATGCCTTGGATGATTGTTCTTCTTGTGACCAACTGGAATCCACCGCTCTTCAGGATGAAGATTGATCTTGCTCGAAGACCCTATTTCATGAATGGTGATACCATCCTTCTTTTGCTTTTCACACGGAGTATTCTGTCTGAGAGCCAACTGTTCCAACTTCACTCTAAGAGACATAACCTCTTCTTCTAGTTTCTCGCAATCAGCTTCCTTTCCTTTTAGAGCCTCTGTCAGAACCTGTTCAACCTTCTTCCCTTCTTCGGCTAGAATTTTGAAGTCTATAACACTTTGAGACAATTCTGATCTTGCTATCTCTTCTTCCTGACATTGATGCTTGAGAACAGAATTCTCTTCCCTGAATTTCTCAAGCTTTCTTAAAGCCAAGAAGAATTCACCTTTGAGATCGAACTCAACCTCTTCATCTTTTTCTGAATCAGTATGTTCCTCCGAAAGATCCTTCTCCAAGCTGTTAGGCTCTTTCCGGAGAGACCCGCTCCGATACCAATTGAAGAACACAAGCTTATACTGAGAGGGGGGTGAACAAGTATAAGACTTAACCAATTAATAATTTTAACTTTAGATAGCGGTGGCATCAACACAACATTAATCAAGACAGAAAGCATCACACATTGAAGACCCATTTTTAACGTGGTTCACCCAAAATGGTTGGGCTACGTCCACAAAAACTTTTCTCTAAAAGTTATCTCAAAGTTCTTTGGGAATCCTTCCCAAATACAATGTTTATGAGCCTCGGCCCAAAGGAGATACCTTCCCCCAATCAGAATTTATGAGCCTCTGCTCAAAGGAGATACCTTCCCCTCTGCTCTGGAAATGATCCCTCAGAAGATCAACTGCCTCTACCTCTTGCCAGCACGTGGAACTCCTTTCCACCGAAGACCTCCTATCTTCAATGCTTAGCCTAAGAGACCTCTGCCTTCTATGATCACGTCCACAATAGCTCAACAACCTGTACCAATCACAGTCAGTCGGTCTAGTACAAGTCTTCCTCTATCTATCAGATCTATCCAACTCTTGAACAAATCAATCCTCTACATACAAGCCTTCTCAAAGACTTGCCAAATCTATCCTCAGGTTCTTCTCATAGAACCAGTGCACCTCTATCCTCAAGTTCTCTGATAGAACTATCAAACTCATTTCACAAGTCCTCTGCTAGGACCTATCCAAATCTGCTCACAAGTCCCCATCGAAACCTGTCCAAAACTGTTCAAGAAACATACACATCTTCTGTGCTCTTACAGCCGCACTTCGTCTTCTCTCAGTCATCTCTCTGCACACACTCTGCACTGTCTTCGCACACTCTACGCCCATACAATAGCACTCCATGTTCGTCTTTGCCCTTTGTGCTCTCTTCGCCCTCTGCTCTCTCTACGCAATCACAGCCGCACTTGGTCGAACTTCAACCTTTGCACTCTCTACGCAATCACAGTGGCACTTAGAACAATTCACCATGACTCTTCGCTCACTCTGCACACTTCGACATCATCTCGCCACTTCTACGCTATCTGCGCTCTTTCAGCTGCATCTCGCACACTTCGACACACATTCAACGATGCATTCAACAACACTTCAACTCTCCAAACAACCCTCCTTTTATAACAAAATTTTCATGATGAAAACTTTAATCTTAGTCGGTTGTTATAACAAATGCAAACCCTAATTTTAGTCGGTTGTCATCGATCTTCGTCGGCTTCAACTCATGAAGATATTCGGTAACTCAACTGCTCGAAGACTTCATTCGATAACTGACCCTGTAGCCGTCGCACTGTCATTTGTTCACTTTTCACATTTTAGCTACAAGAATTCACTCTGTATCTACCCCTATAAATGCCATGGAGATGTCGGTCCTCTGTCATACTTCTCATTCCAGTCGGGTTCTTCTTCTTGTCTTGCGCTCTTACGGCCTATCGTGAAATCGTGACATTTCTATCTCTGTAGCTTCTTTTATTTTTGTTGCCACGAAAATGCCACATGTCGCGATATCGTGACACTTTTGCCTCTTTGACTTTTTCTTGGTTGTTGACCATGAAAACATAACATGTCACGATATCATGACACTTTCACCTTCGAACTGTTCCTTCTTTCTTTTGTCACGATATCGTGACACTTTCTGCTTGCGTACTCTTCTTCTTTTCTTATGTCACGATATCACGACACTTCTAACTCCTTCGTCTTCTTTTTAGCTTTTGTCACGATATCATGACACTTTTGCTTCCTTAGACTTCCTTTTTGTTTTTGTCACGATATCGTGACATTTCTGACTCCGTACATTCTCTCTCCTCTTTGAGTCACGAAAATGCGACATGTCGCGATATCGTGACACTTTTCTAACTTGCTTTCTCTCTCTTGCTTAAGTCGCGAAAATGTGACATGTCGCGATATCGTGACACTTTTCCTCCTTAGCTCTTTTCTATTCTTCGGGTCGTGAAAACTCGACATGTCGTGATATCGTGACACTTTTTCTCTGTGAGCTCTTTCTCTCGAACTTGTCACGAAATCGTGACACTTTTTCGTCCGTACAATCCCTCTTGCAAATTGTCGTGAAATCGTGACACTTTTCTTTGCGAGCTCTTTCTCTCGAACCTGTCAGCTTGGGGTTTGCAAAAGACCTTTGAAACTGTCATGCCGTAACCTTCATCAAAACAAATTATTTGACATCAAATCAAATTCCTTCAAAAGCTTCTTGACATCAATGACAACTTATATACTTGAGCAAAGGCAATGTACCCAAAGTACCCAAAATTGCCAACATAGACTATGTGTGACTACAAGAGAAAATCATTTTTCTAGGATCCACTAGCTTACTTTAGAGTTTAAAACCTGCATGATCATCCTCTCCTTGTCCCTCAATTGCCTTCCTCTTAGCCCTAGTATATGGTCTAACTAGACTTGCAATTTCTATAAGCTAAAGTGCCTGCTCCATCAAACATAACATATACCTCTTTCTCATCCTAGGTTATCAAAGCATACCCTAGAGGTAAATAACTTGTTCCATGGAGTGGTTTCAATGGTTGGATGGGAGATATTTGGATTTGTGTTTGTCTATCCAAGCCTAAGTAAGAGGTAGATGATTGAGTATGTACAACTTCATTGGATGCAACCATGGTTTGTTAAGTCTTTCCTCCAAGATAGGCATTGGGAGTATGGGTATCTAGATAGGGATATGTACGATCCTAAAAAGCATACACCTAATCTAGTAACAATTGAAAATCACATAAAGCACATACATAAATTGACAAAATTGAAATAACCAAAAGAAAGGTGTCTTTTATTAAAATTGAATCAATTCATGGTTACAAATTCATCCCTCTTAGGGATACCCAATGTGATACAATGTTACAATCATAAGAAATCCCTCGCAAGGGTAGGTGTAATCCGTAGGCCTTTCAGAATGACACGAACTGCTCCAGGTCAAGTATGACCTTCTTCTCTCCTGTGAAGAGGCATTTGTTGCCTTGAATGCATTGACGAAGGAGTCCTGAAAACCCTGTGATCAAGAAACAACAAGAAACACATTAGAAGCAAAGGTAGCCTCTCTTGATGAGGCCTTGAATGAAACTTTGTCTAAAATATGCTAAAGGTAACATGAAATCAAGAAAGTATATAAAGATGTAAATCTATGCTAAACATGATAAATCTGCCATAAAGCATGTAAATGAAATCTAGATCTAGTCATATAACATCCTAATTAAGCATTTAGGAGCCTAAAATGCATGAAGTATAGCCATAACTAATATAGTTGCCCAATGACAAGAAACAAAGGAAGAATGTCCTAAATCACTGATTCAACCATATAATTATCTCTAAGAAAACTGATCTAGGTTAGATTCATCTAATCTAATACAATGGAAAACAAACCTACTGCTATAACAAGGAAAAATGGAGATTAAACCTGACCGTGGGTCTATGGCGTAGTGAGTACTGTTAACCATGGCTGACAGCCATGGTTGAGCTGAAAATGTGTTTGCTCTCCAATATCGGGCTTAGATCTCCAATTCCCCTTGATAAATTGATGATCAAGGGTCGCCTCGGTGTCCTCCAATGGATTTGGTGGTTGAATTGCTCAGATTTGTGCTTGAAGGCCCTCAATTGGGTTTCTTGATTCTCCTAGGTTCCTAGGACCTTCATGGCTTCAAGTGCCATTTTGATCTCCAATTGGGCAGCAAAAGTGTTCCTCTCAATGGATGCAAGTGAGTATGCACTTCGACAGGGCTTCACCGCTCACAATTAGCAAAATTATCTCTCTCTTCTCCCAATTTGGAGGGGGGTCTTATAGCTCTTAGGAAGGCCTTGTCTTGGCTTCATGGAGAAGCCAAGATCAAGAACCTTCGGTTAGGGTAGTTGAATGGAAACTTCCAGAATATTCCATGCCCAAACCATTTGAAACTCGAACAACTTGGCCATTGTAACCGATTTTGGGTCGGTTGAGATCAAACTTAATTTGAAGGCTAACCATGGCTCTGAGGCATGATCAGACCTATTAACCATGGGTGTCATCCATGACCAACACTGACTAGGCCAAAATGCCTAAATTGAGTGGTTAGAACCACTACCTCACCTTGGAATCTATCCAAGATCTTTCATATGGTCTGTTAGCATGTCCCATATGAGTAGTCACCTCGACATGATGTATTTTAGGTGTCTATAGATACCCCTTTTGAGATGCATTGTGAGATCGAACAATGTTGAGAAAAAATAGACCTCCTAAAATGATGTCGTAGGTTGCATGATGATCATTAGTCTGATCAACATTAGATGCCCAAGGTCCTGCAAAAGGATGTGCATCCTAGAATCATTGCTTCCAACTGGATGGAAGGCTTAAATTGAAAGAACTTGTACTCATCCTATCTCAATCGGGTAGCTTTTGTCGCTACTACAGGTTGTCTAAACCTATAGATCCGAAAGGTGGAGAGCACAAACTCAACTATCATATTTGCTTTTTCCCCAACAAAGGGTAAGCTTATGATAGTCATTGGCAATGATTCATAAGATGAACATAATTTTGACAAGATCAAGGGATCTACGATCAAGGGATCTTCTATTGACTTTGATTATGATTATGATATTATGACTACCCCCTCAAGCGATGAGTCGATGAGGGTAATGAAAATTAGTAAAGTGATGAGTCACTTGACCATGATGATTGATCTAAATGATTTAAGGTTTAGCACTTGATACTTGGCTAGGCCTAATCAACTATGATTACAACTATTAATAGTAATTGTATATCTCTATCCCATAGAGCGGTCCAACCATGAAGGCCTTCTTAGGGAATCAAGATGATAACAATTCCAATTAGGCATGTGTTGAATCATATTGTTCGATGATCTGCTAAAAATGTCATAGAAGAATTGACATGATTGCTTCATTCCCATGGGGCGGTCCAGCCTCCAAGGCCTTCTTCGGGATTGAAATGAAGCATATCAATTCGATGATGATGAATTTGCCCCAAATGTCCTTATGGTAATTTACTCATCTTGTCAGATTGCATGGAGTGCTAGTCACTACAACCGCCAAGTGTATAGGGTAAATAACTAGATACGAGGCACATTTGGCTTGTGAATTATCTAATTTTTTTGTTATTTTTAATATTTTTGAAAATTTTGGTTAGGTGGATATTTTTAATTTGGCATTTTGAAACTCCTCACGGTGGGATTTTGGAGCATTTATTGTAGGTTGCTAGCCATGCTTGTCAGACGTAGCTGAATTTTGCAAATTTCTTAACCGTAGCTTAGACCCTCAGGTAGAAAACCCTAATTCGGGACCACGAGTGTCGAGCATGATCACGAGGCAAAATAGGAAATATAAAAGAATTTGTAGCAATTTTAAATTTTTATTATTTCCTATTGCAACAGTGAATTTGAGAGCTCTGAGAGGTGAGTGAAACTTTGACATGGAACGCTGCCAAAAACCCAACTCTCTACCCTCCAGATCGATGGTCGACCAGCTAGAGGCATCCACCAGTGGAGGAGCCGGTGCTACAAAGGTAACACACAAAACCATGACCATTTATTAGCACTTACCGATTTAAAATGAACTCATTAATTAATGAGCTAAATGAACCACATTAAACTATCGGTAATGAACCTCACCCTAGTCTAGGATTTAGCATAGGTTAGAGTAGATGGGTGGGTTTAATTTTGGGGTATCTTAGGATGGCACGTGACCCTAAAAATGTCACTACACTTAGCCACGGGTGGTAGACATGGCTCCCAATTGGTAAATTGGGGGCCATGGTTGTCAACCATGGCTAGAATCAAATTCCAATGGTCATAAAATTGACCATTGGCACCGATCGTGGGTCCCATCCATGGTTAGGCAACTTTAGGAAAATTATTTTTTAATTTTTTTTTATTTTTTTCCAAATTTAATTGATTTTTTTAATATTTTAAAGTGCTTTTTCAATTTTTTTGCAAATTTTGAGTACATTTTTCAATGTTTCTATTTTTTTGAAGATTTTGTGAAATTTTTCTTTTATCTTTTTATGCTTTTGACCAGAATCTTACTACGCAGATGAGGGAATATGAGATCCTTCACAACCTACATGATGCCCTCCTACAAGTGAGATGATAGTTACCTTGGAGGATGTCTACCGCATCTTTAGACTTCCTCTAGATGGTGAGGCCATCACATCTTCATCGATGGAGGTGAAGGGATAGTATTCACCAGGGTCTTTGGCACCCGTAGTGATGAGGTACAGCTGCACTCAGACCATAGAGGGGTCCACATAGAGCATTGGTACAATGAGCAGGTCTTCTCTCAATGAGCAACCATATTTATGCACTCCTAACACTTTTAGAGTGAGGTTCCCTTGGAACCTCCTAGCTAGGATGTGTGATGTCCTCACCAGCACTACCCATCAACCACTTATCTTGTCCTAGGGGAGTGCCTTACTTGCATAGCTCTATAATGAGTTGTATCATATTACATAGTAGAGTAGAGTGGGCATTGGTTGCAGCCTTCTACTATAGATCTAGGGTTGGTAGCACATCACCATAGAGCACCCCATAGGACTACCTCTAAATATTGTAGATATTATTGGAGTAGTAGTGCTATGCAACATGCTAGCCTTGAGAGCAGGAGGGTCTTAGGGGACCTGAGCTACTATATTGAGCAGTTTGCATGATTACAACTAAGCTAGGTTGAGTGGCGACCATACCTAGACTACCCTGCATGGGTAGAGGCTGATGACTACCTACGATGGACATAGAGATAGATGGCTCCTCAAGTGCAAGTCTGAGGTACGAGAGTTCTTCTACTTCTCCCATGTCACCAGGTAGTTTGAGATCTGATAGGATGTCCCAATAGTACCTTCCATCTACCATCATCTCACTCTGGAGAGAGATATCACATGGCCATAGGTGACTCCTCTAGGTGATGAGGATGATGACATCTAGGAGTCAGCCTAATAGATGTAGGGATGATAGCTGACTATGATACATAGTGGATGACCAGGCTATGGTAGGGTGATGGCCCACTAGGTAGACCAGAAATATGACAAAAAGAGGGTATAGAGGGAGTAGAGGTCGATCCTCATGGGTATTGAGTCCATTAGAGGACTGAGGGTAGATGGGGTGAGGGAGGAGCCATAGAGAAGGGGCCTAAGAGGAGGACAAGGAGGAGGTAGAGCCAGACAATGAGGTTGCAAGGGCCCAGGTGGCTAGCCTACAGACTTAGGTAGGCACCTTGATATAGATCCTAGGAGAGATACCTATAGCTACTCTATAGGACACTTAGAGTGACTATTCAATTCAAGGATAGGATCAGTGTGCAAATTACCAAGAGGAGAGGATCCCTCTAGCATATAGACATACATATATAGAAGATCTACGCTGAGAGATATAGTCTTGTATCACTAGATCTGACCATATAGAGAGACTTACTCAGATCTATGAGGGGAGACCCCTCATCTTCATAGGCTACTCCAATGGCTCCTAGCTACTCCAATAGTACAGGGACTAGCAGGGATGGACCCGATGGTAGAGATCAAGAGACTACGGGCTCAGTGTATGACATATCAATGAGCGATCATCAGATGTTACTTACATCTCTCCCTTGGTGGGAGATATTGAGCTACTCAAGGGTGAGGTTCCTAAGAGGACCATAGATCCAAGATCTTAGAGGACTCATACTCGAGAGATAGGGTAGTCTTCAACTAGACCTAGCCACAGGACACATAGATCAGAGAGGTCAACTGGGACCAGCTCTAGGTGGACCCACAAGGGAGGTGGAGATGATGGTAGAGCCTCACAGACTAGGGGTGTAGGCACTGCTTAGTATGGATCTATCAGATGTTGCTATACCATTTTTGAGTGTAAGGTCGAGGACCTACACAGTTGTAGCCTATGGGCACTTTGGACATATGTCGATGTACTTATTTTTGGACACATACACATATATATGATCTAACATTTGAGACTCATTATATGTGTACTTTATTTGATTTATGTTTATGAGATGCATATGGATGCAATGCTTATATGTTATGTTTATTTTATGCTATATGATGTGATGTATAGATGACATGCGCTAGATAGCTATGTGATGTATGATTAGATGCAGTGATATATATGTGTAGATGGACTACTTATGATGGATGCATATGAATGCAATGTTTGATTTTTAAATGCATGTTTAATTTACTATACTTGTATGCATTTAATTTATGATGTTATGATATGGTTCATGCCATATATGTACTGCATAATTTTCATGATGATGATTTATTGTAAATGGACATGTATGCTTTAATCACTTAAAACATAATGTATGAATGTAATATGAGTTTAACAATCTAATGGATGACACCACAGAATGTATAACAATCATGAACTATAATTGATATATCTTATCATAAGAATTAATCAATTAAACACCCATGTGTGCTATGACATGATATATTGTTTCTATTCATAATCTCTTGTAAGTTAAAATAATATGCATAACATAGTCAGTGGTCATTTAAATATCATTTCTGATATCCATCCGGTATCTAACCTATATTATGAACAATATTTAATAAACAAAATCTTATAAAGAGAAATTGATCATTGATGATTGTGATTTGATTGTTGCTATTTGGGAATTTTTGAGGTTTTCCATGAAACTCAAACACCCTAGTTGACTTATCAAAAGTTGTATAATGACTATACTAGACTTCTAAAAAATAAAGTTTTCGCTCTGAAATACCAAGCTATTCATTACCCCTATGTGTGCAAATGAATATATTAGATAAGTTATAAGCATACCCCAGTGCCAGGCGGGATTCATTCAGCCCATTGTTGTATTGGGGATCCTCAAATGTCTATCTGATCCTAGGTTTGGATTTAGTTAGACTAGACCACTAGGCAATACAGGCCACCTAAAGCTAGCTCATTTATGACTTGCTAGACCTACCCCAATGTCAAGCAGGATTCATTCAGCCCATTATTATATTAGGGATCACTCCATGGCTTTGAGTATTGACCATTCCAAGGATTCAAGTTCACCCCCTTATTTTCTTCAATTTATTGGGATACTTGCTCATATATAGTGATAAAAATCACTATTTATTTTTGTATATACTCTTTCTCTCTTTTTTAAGCAAGGGATCTCTTCGGGTAGGGGGTGAACTTGTCCTTTTGCCAATGACCTCTACTCTAGACCACTGCTCCTCACAAAATGAGCAAGTAATAAAACCTTTCACCTAAGGTGACCCGGACCACTTTTGTAGTGTTCATCCTTCCTTACCCTAATTAGGATTGTTTAAATGTGTTGATTAGTGATAGGATTCTGATATGCTAAGTGCTATCAAAACTAGACCTCATATACAAAAGCAAAGCAATATTTCTACCAAACTCTTGAGAAGACCACTAGGTATGGTTGAATGACCAAAAAACCCTAGTATATTCTTCATAGCAACAGGAGGGGTTGTGTTGAGAAACATAATTACTCACAAGGGTGATGGATGATGATGATAATGCATAGATGCATGATTGAAATACAAATGTGGTGTCATTTGTAAGATTGTAAACACAACCTATCCTAATGCAAGTGTGATGGATGGAAATGCCTAAATGCAATGCAATTAAATGAATGCATGTGCAAAATGAAATGCATGATGCAAATGAAATGCAATAATGCAAAATGCAATGCAATGTTTTTAGATTTTATTGCTTTTTAATTTTTATGGATTTTTGAAATTTTGATTTGACCAAAGGGTTTAGATTCCTTTGGAGCCTTTTATGGGGTGACCAAAGGGCTTACAGATGCCTTTGGAGCCTTTTAATGGTTTTAGGCATAGAACACTTTAAGATGAAGGATGTTGAGAGGTTCAAGCTCTTCAACACCTTCAAGCGATGTTAAGCGATATGTCCCAGGTCCAATCTTCTCAGAGATGATATAAGGACCTAACCAATTAGCCATAAATTTATCTCATAATTTCGATGATAGATTTGAGTTATGTTGGTTCTCTTTTAGCACAAGATCACCAACCTCAAAGTCTCTCAGATGGACTTTGTTATTGTAAGCTCATTTTAAGCGCTCCTGATAAACATGAAGATGCTCAAGGGCATTCACTGATGTTCATCAAGTAGCATCAATTGATCAAGGTGAGCTTGTCATGTAGTGTCATCATCAATGAACTCTTTCAATGCGACATGCAACATTGGAATCTCCAACTCTAAGGGCATAATGGCCTCAGTACCATATACTAGTGAAAATGGAGTTGCCCCAATGGGTGTCCGAATGCTAGTCCTATAAGCCCATAATGCAAGGGGTAGCTGGATGTGCCAATATTTGTGGTGCTCTTATACCATATTTTTCAAGATGGATACCACTATCTTATTTGAAGCCTCAACTTACCCATTTTCCTACGGATAATATGGAGTCACAAAACTATGTTTGATCCTATACTTGGACGTTAAAGCCCTCACAATTTTGTTCTTGAATGATGTTCCATTATCCAAAATTATCTTGGATGGTATCCCAAAATGACTTATGATATTGGTGAGTATGAACTCCACAATACATGCTCTAGTTATCATTGTTAATGGGATTGCTTCCACCCACTTAGTAAAGTACTCAGTAGCCATAATAATGAATGTATGCTAGCCCGATGATGGAGGAGAGATCTTTCCGATGAGATCCAAGCCCCACTGAGCAAATGGCCAAGCCGCTTGAATGGGTTGTAAGGCCTATGATGGCAAGTGCGCAATATTAGCATGATGTTGACATTTAATGCATTTCTTGACATACACATTGCAATCCTTCTCCATAGTAGGCCAATAATAGCCCATGTGAAGGATGCGCTTGATGATAGCCATACCACTAAAATGGCCACCGCATGTACCATCATGAGCTTGCAAAATTACCCAAGCTGATTCTTGGGGCTCAAGACAATGAAGGAGAACTCCATCATAGCTTCGATGATACAAAATATCTCCTAACAAGACATACTTTGTCGCTTTCTATTTAAATGTGCATTTTGTAGCATATGATAATCCCTGGGGGATTACACCAAGTTTTAGGAAGTCATGTATTTGTGACATCCAATTCTGATAGACCTCAACCTCAACTGACAAGACAACATGTTCCCCCTATGGTTTAACATTCATAAATGCAGACTGGGAAACAACCTTATGGTGAATGGTAGTACCATTCCCCGTAGGACCCTACGAGATCAATGACCCCTAAGGCACCCCCTTGAGAAAGTCTCTAGCTCTATAGAACCATTCATGGTTTGGTTCTATATGAATCATGTTGACTGATTCTTTATTATCCAAAGCCTCACATTGCATGATAGAGTGTGACAATATTTTTACATGGATGGTAGTAAAATCGGTAGATAGATTCTAAGGAATTAAGGATCCCAAATATGCCATAGTGTCTACAAATATATTTGATGAATGAGGGATTGCCTCGATGTCGTACCACTCCAACTGAGCTAGATAAGAGTCAACAAGATCTTTGTAGGCCTTCAAGATAGGACACCTACATTGAAAAAGTCCCTTCACTTGGTTGACAATGAGAAGGGAATCACCAAAGATATTTAACCTTTTGATCTTCATGGTGATAGCTATTTGGAGGCCCAATATTAGGGCTTCATATTCAACATTATTGTTGGTGCAAGGAAAGTCCAACTTAAATGACAAGGGCATGGGAGCACCTTGCGGTGTGAACAACACTATTCCTGCACCACCCCTTGCTCACACTTTGAACCATCGAAGAACAAGGTCATATCAGCTTTGTTATCCGATTCTTTGGGTTTGGGAGACTTTGATAATGCGAAGACTGCATCATCAGGAAGCTCAATGGTGAGAGGCCTACTATTTTCTAGTGGTGCCTCTACCAGTTGATCAACTATGACCTATCCCTTGATGGAATTTTGGCTAATGAATTCCAAGTCAAATTCTATCAATAGCATGATCCACTTTGTAGTACGTGTATTATGATATGTCTTGCTCATCATATACTACAAAGGATTTTGTTTTGATATGACATACATCATATGACTTAACATATAATGCCACAATTTCTTTGTTGCAAACACTACTGCTAAACACAACTTTTCCATGTAGGCATATCCTAGCTCGTAACTCACCAAGGTTCGGCTAATGTAATATATGGCTTGCTCTTTGTCTTGCACATTCTTTTGGGCTAACATGGTCCCTAATGCAAAGTTAATTGCCGATATATATCAAGAATGGTACATCTGGTCTTGGTGGAGCTAGTACTAGTGGCATCACTAGGTAGTGCTTAATCTCAACAAAGGTAGCTTGATAGTCCTCATCCCAATTGAATGGGACCCCCTTGTGTAGCAGTCGATTCATGGGTCGATATTTATCTGATAATTGTGTGATAAATCACTTTATGGATGCTACTTTGCCCTATAGGCTCCTTAATTCCTTGATATTTATGGGAGGATGCATTTCTAAAATGGCCTTGACCTTTACTAGGTCTACTTCGATCCCTCATTTTGAAATGATGAATCCCAAGAGCTTTCCTAAAGTCATACCAAATACACACTTCTTAGGATTCAACCTAACATTATGCTCTATCAAGTGATCGAAGACCTTTCTCAAGACCTCTACATGCTCTAAATGTAGCAATGACTTTGCCAACAAGTCATCGATGTAATCTTCCAAGATCTTATGCATGTAGTCATGAAAGATGTATGTCATAGCCCACTGATATGTAGCACCAACATTCTTAAGGCCGAATGGCATAACCTTATAACAAAATGTCCCCCATGGCATTATGAATATGGTTTTATGTTGGTCTTCGAGCTTAATCTAAATTTGATTGTAACCAGAAAAACCATCCATTAGGGAGAGCATTTCATGACCCATAGTTGCATCTACAAGAGCATCTATGTTTGGCAATGAAAATGAATCCTTTGGTGTTGCCCTATTGAGGTCTCTAAAATCTATACAGATACGGATCCTTCCATCAGGTTTTCCTATAGGCACCATATTTGATACCCATTCTAGATAGTCGATGGAAATGATAAACTCTACATCCAATAATTTTTGCAATTCATCTTTAACCATTAAGGCTACTATTGGATGCATTTTCCTAAGTTTCTGCTTGATTGGATTTTTTGAGAGATCTAGTGAAAGGTTATGAGTAACCAATTTTGGATCTAGACCAGGCATGTCTTTATAAGTCCAAGCAAAGAGATCAGGTCTCTCTTTCAGTAGAGGGATGAGGTTGGCATGCTCATCAGGAGATAAAATTTCTCCAAATTTAACCTTCTTAGGAATTATGGGATCATTGTTGATATCCACTTCAAAGGTTTCCTCTATTGACATGTGGGATCCCTCCTCAAGCTGGTGAGGCATAGGGATCAAGTGGATGTCATCTACTAGGTTTATGGGTTCCATATTGGAAGCATCCTCAACATGATAAACATCATGTGCATAGCCTAGCATAAAATGAAAAGGTTGCAACATTTCTTCATTGGGGAAGAAATATTTAGGCTCTAGTGGTGAGTCAACATGATCCCAATCAATAGCATCTACATTAAGATACAATGGTTTGGAGGGATCGGTTAGATTGTGAAGTGGAGTGGTCAAATCAATGGAGATCATATTGATGGAATGGATTATATCTCTAGGACCACGTGCATGTGACTCTACATTGATATAACTTCCATCCCCGAGATGTGGTTCTAGGGGTATGGGGATCTCTAGATCCGATCTATGGATAGACTCAAAAATAGGATCATTAGGCTCAAGGAGCTCCATGTATATCGGTGGATCAGGATAGACCATATGATAAATCACATCAAGATTCGATGGTCTTCCCCTGAGGTGAGGGTGGAGATTGATATCTCTATACATATCCTCTATAGTGTATGGTGCATTATGATGATGCAAGTAGGGAGGCCCCAAATAGGCTCTCTCTATTTCATCTTCATCATCACTATCATAATAAAAACCCTCACCGCTACCTACTAGAACTAGGAGATTAGGAATATGGGGCCCCATGTAAGCCCACTCTTGATAGCCACTATCATCAATGGAGGATTGCTCATCCTCTATGACTATCTCCAAGGGTAACAGATGACATAAATTTAGAGGGCCTAAGTAAGCCACCTTAATTTCATCCTCAGATTGCTCATTGTTTGAGGACTCACCATCATCATCACTCTCATACATGCAACTCGGTCCCTCTCTCTTAGAGATGGACTCTACTTTATCCTCATCAGAATGATCCTCTGACTCAAAATCTTCTACTATACTAGCATTCTAAACTTATAGGCCTATGTCATCGACTACCCCATAGATTTTTTCATCCAAGTTATCTCTTGGTATGTGTTCTAAACCGGTCTCCACCAAGATGTTCTCATGATATATCTCAGGTGGTTCTATAGTGATGTAAGACACTAACTGATTATCCCTTCGAAAGGAGGAGGGATTGGGGTGATAAGGATTGAAATCTACTTCACCCCCTAGACTAAGGTACAGGTGGTCTAAAGATGTCATGAGGAGTTCATCCTATCCTCTAATATAATACCCTAACCCAAACCTATCAGTTGGCAACTGATATTATGGTTCATATGGCCTCCTACACCCCTACTCGAATAATCTAAGACCATAACCATACCAATGGTAATGCTCAAAATATCATAAGGTATATTCTAGGTTAGAGAGATAATGAACATTCATAATGAATGGTTCATCATCATCCTCATCCATGGGAGTGTGAGATGTAAGTTGGTCGAGCCCTCCATAGATGAAATTGGTTTGGTTAGGAGGTACCCCTAGTGGTACCACCATCCCTACGGGAAGGTGATGGGCTTGTGGTCGACCCATATCCTATGCAGTCTTGATGATCGATATAAATGTCACATTCTACATGATATACTCCCCTAATCTAGGATTAACCAAATGAATGGTCACCTATGGTGTAGATGACCCTACTGAAGATGCAAGTGAAGTAGGCTGAGGTGCCTCTTCGACTTCTCCTTGAGCATCCTCTACTTCCATGGGAGTAGGGACCTCGATAATAACTAGTTTGGGTGCTCGTTTTATCTCTTTTTTCCCACCTTTGCTTTTAGCTTCCTATCATCATGAGGCATTATGGATGCCATCGATCTGGTGGAAGCAATTATCATGTGCTCTGATCATTGAGATGCAGATATTGTAGGTTTGGCACACACTTCCTTCATTTTACCTCCTAGCTCTTTGATCGGTGATGTTGGTCGTATGTCTAGGTGCATTGAGGGGAGCATGAAGTCCCTCGACAAATATGCTAAATTCATGTATTTGAATGGTTCTTCATCTGAAGGTACCACATGAACCTATCCCTCATGAACGTATTTAATACATTGATGGAGAATGGAAGGGACACAATGCATTTCTCTTATCCAAGGCCTCCCTAGAAGGATATTGTATTGCATAGCACCTTCAATCACATGACACATCATTGGGATGGTCTTTAGTCCCACCTGAATAGGTAAGACTATCATGCCGATAATTGAGCATAATGCATCATTAAAAGCTCTCAACGTGAAGGTAGAAGGTATGATATGCATCTTTGGCAACTTTAGGTATGTCAATGCCTTGGTCATGATTATATTGATTGATGATCCTATATCAATCAAAACCCACTTGAAAGGTATGTGATTTACACATGCAATGATGTGGAGTAGCGGGTCCGTTATGATAGTGGAAACCATCTTGATTTCATGATCATAAAATTGTATGATCGGTTCCTGACACTATTGCACGTGTCCCACAAAGTGTGTGAATGCTTTGAGATCCTAGGACTGCACTTCTATGGACCTTAGAATATCCATAAGCGTCTCCCTATGCTTGGGAGACTACTAAATCAGCTCATAAATTGACAACTTTATTAGAGTCATCTATAGATTTTGAACTAACCTACTCCTGATTGTTACCACCGGTCTAGTTGGTGGGCCTAGCACATTTTGGGCTAGCCTTGGAGGAGGCACAGCTTGGACCCTAATAGGAGCTGGAGGTTGATTTGGTCTTTCATACCTCACATGTCTTGTGATGATGTTGACCATTCTGATGAACCCATGGGTTGGTGGTTCGATGCATACTTGATTGACTTGGCCAACATTATTCCTTGGTACCTCATGGTTGGGTAGAGGATTTTTGTAAATCCCCATATTCTGATTATCTGGTGCTTATGGATTGTCCACAAGAAGCGTACCTCTTTCAATCATATTTTGCACTAAATGTTTGAAAGACCAACATACCTCTATGTCATGACCTTTCATTCGATGAAATATGTAATATTGATCATCCTTATATCCCTTAGGCTTGGGTTGATTAGGGTCCACTAATTTGATTTTTGGTAAGTTTATTGCCTTTGCCTCACATAATTGATGGAAAATCGATGTCAATGATTCTGATAATTGAGTGAATATGTGAGGAGGGCATCTTTCTTTGTCCTTACCCTTCTGGTTGTTGTTGCACTACTCATATTGCATAGGAGGAGGTTGGGCTTGATAATTTCATTGTTGCTGCCCCTTATCCCCTTTTTGAAGGTTTAAAACCACCTGATTAACGTGGGTCAGCTTGGCCTATTGTTTCTTGATGCTCTTCTTATTCCATTCCTTCTTGTTTTTGAGTTTCAAGTTACCCTCCTATAACTTGATATCCTCTATCACTTTGGCTTGCACCAAAGCCTCTTCAAATGTTTGATATTGTTGCAACTACAACAATAATAAAATGTGCTTTGCGCAACTTTTCATAAACATCTAAGTTAATTCAGAGGTAGGGATGGAGAATGGTAGCTTTACCATCAATTTTCTCCATCATTTCCCATAATCCATAACTGGCTCATCATCATGTTGCATTAAAGTAGCCAGATCGGATAAGTTCACCTTTTTCTTGATGTCGAAGGAGAAGCGTTCAAGAAATGCATCGACCAATTGCTCAAAGTTGGTGATGTTATACCTTTTGAGTTGATTAAACCACTCCTAGGCTGGGCCTGAGAGGGTTGTAATGAAGGTCCATAGGAGCAAGGCATCATTGCTCTCGATATGAAAGCACATGTCTAGAAAACTCATGATGTGCTCCTGAGCATCCTCCTCTCCTTGAAACTTTTCTAGCCTAGGCATCTCAAAATGTTCAGGATAGGCCGAAATAGGCACTGATGGGCATAAAGGTTCATTATGAATCTTATTTAAGGTAGGATTTTGATAAGTCATTCCTTGCTTCTCGATAGCTTTAACCTTTTTTGCCAAGGCCTTATAGGCCTACGAAGATAGGATCTCATCTTCTCTGGATTGCCTTTGAGGCACCTTTGGAGGGAGATTCTTCTTCGATCGAGGTGGAGGACTAGGCTCATCATCCACTTTGACTAGGGATATTTTAGGATATTCTTGATCTAATTCATCTCCCACTTCTTCTTCATACTACCTATGCCCATGATGTTCGAGTGTTGGATGTTGATCCCTGTGTTGGGTCGTATGGTGAGTATGGGTGTCTATATGCTCAGGGTGCAACTCGGGTTGTGAAGTAGCTCATCTATCAATGTGCTCCCTGTACTCACTATGAGGAGGTAAACCAACACTAGCCAATTGGTCCTCCCTCTCAACATACTCCTTTTGATCAAGGATGCATTGCTCATGCATGCATTATTCATATAAGTATTGTCTTATGAACCTTTGCCTTTGAGTGTCCTCATTTTTGAGGTATTCCCACTCTGCATGAACATCTTCCAATTGGTCTTGGAAGATCTGACATCTCTGCTCTGACACCAGCTTGTGAGATCTATCTATGTGATCAGTCGTATGAGGCCTCTAGTGTGTGCGCTCTATTCGAGCGACTTTGTGGGTGTGTCCCCCAATAGACTGATTTGCTATGCTCTTGCCCTTGTCTATGAAGATGGCATTTGCATTCAGCTATCACCTATACTTTATTCTCGCATGGGATGCAGGGGCATGCATATCATGAGAATGCTTGGAGCATTCTCTAGGTTCCCTGATGGTCCTAATTGTACTTCCACTATGCACACTCATAGAACGAGAGGGCATAGGTGAAGGTTTATAACCTAGCTATCCTAAGACTCTATCCAGACCATCTAACTATCTACTATGCCATGGCTCATGTGGTGGCATACCATTTGCTCCCACTTTAGACATGTCTATGGTGATCCTACAAGGTTCACTTCTATTGGGAGTTTGCATGGGCCTACGCTCGAAAGTGGCCCTCTCTACTTACCCCTGAATGGGTGGATCTTGAGCCTATCTATACTCAGATGGTGGGGGCCTTGAGCCTCCCTTAGATACAGGTCGAAGGGGTACCAACCTGGATCCCTCTATGACATACTCCTCAGTAGATCCCATGGATGCACATGGAGTGTGATCATGGTAAATGCTACCATGTTTGGGACCCCCATGCTGGGAAGCCCCATGCTCTGATCTATGTCTCGAGGAGTGTCTAGTACCTCCTCTAACTAGGGTATTCTCAATAGGATCCCCTGCATAGAATTATCCCCTCTAATACTCATCGAACGATGTTCGAGAGGATTCTATGGTTGAGGGTCCGACGCATGTTGTTGTGTATTAGGTGGAGCTTGGGCATTGACCTCAGATCTATGTCGAGATCAGCCTCTCCATGTAACCACCATAATGTGTATCCTATGTCTAGATTTAAATTTTATTAACACACAAAGAATACAATGATGATTATCTCTTTTAAATTTTTAATGTGCCCTAAACTGTTTGATGATTTTTCAAGTTTGTTGTATCAGAAAGTAACTCTCATCATGTTTTCAAAATGTTGATGATATACTCAATTGTTTAAGGGCTTTCACCTGTATACTCATAGCTCGACAATCGAAATGAAAGTCATGATCATGTAAACCCCCTAAAATGTGGAGATGAAACCCACACTCGAGTAGGGAGCATAGGTCCTCTCGGTCCTCACCCAGTTCACCTGCATAGTGATACACCCCTCCAAAGAGGAATGCATGCTATTTTGCATGGGCTATGATGGTTCTTGGATCCGATATTGGTCTAGTAACAAAAGGATCGAGGGAGTTGGGCCAATGGATGGAAATCACTACCACCATCATTGAACCCTACTAGTGGTTGGATATGACTTCCAACTCACTAGCATTTAAAGTGTGTCATGGTGTGTGTGGTTCTTTTTACTTTGCATGAAAAATAAAATGCATCAAACAACATTCACATGATTTTCCCTACATGCTTTGAAAAAGAACGTTTGATTTTAAGAGAATGCATGACTATGCTAGATGATTTTTAGAGAATGCAATTCTACCTATGAAGGAATGGCCACTAATTGGGCCTCATGCATGCAAACTCGAAACATGAAATGGCCTAGACCATTGGAGACTAGGGTGGACTGCAATCAGAGATCCATTATTCCTAGCAATGGCTAGTAGAAAACTACAAAGCATTTATGAATTTTCCATTCTACCTTTTGCTATATTTTCTACTTAACCTATTCATCTATTGCATTCTAAAATAAAACACAAAAAAAAAAACACAGGGAAATGGGACCTACCTCAGATCCAAGTCTATGATGATGTTTGTATCTACTTATTCTATTTTCTATTACCGCATCTATCGGCATGATTACAACTATTGACCATGGTTTTCAACTATGGTTGAGACCTGCCATCAAAAAACATAGTAAGTTAGACTTTAGATCACTTAAATTATGGGGTTCCACCATGATCACCTTATGTACAATCCTAAAAAGCATACACCTAATCTAGTAATAATTGAAAATCACATAAAGCACATACATAAATTGACAAAATTGAAATAACCAAAATAAAGGTGTCTTTTATTAAAATTGAATCAATTCATGGTTACAAATTCATCCCTCTTAGGGATACCCAATGTGATACAATGTTACAATCATAAGAAATCCCTCGCAAGGGTAGGTGTAATCCGTAGGCTTTCAGAATGACATGAACTGCTCCAAGTCAAGTATGACCTTCTTCTCTCCATGAAGAGGTATTTGTTGCTTTGAATGAAAGAGTCCTAAAAACCCTACATTCAAGAAACAACAAGAAACATATTAGAAGCAAAGGTAGCCTCTCTTGATGAGGCCTTTAGAGGAAACTTTGTCTAAAAGATGCTAAAGGTAACATGAAATCAAGAAAGTATATAAATATGTAAATCTATACTAAACATGATAAATCTACCATAAAGCATGTAAATGAAACCTAGATCTAGTCATATAACATCCTAATTAAGCATTTAAGAGCCTAAAATGCATGAAATATAGCCATAACTAATATAGTTTCCCAATGATAAGAAACAAAGGAAAATATCCTAAATCACTGATTCAACCATATAATTATCTCTAAGAAAACTGATCTAAGTTAGATTCATCTAATATAATACAATAGAAAATAAACCTACTACTATAACAAGGAAAAATGGAGATTAAACCTGACCATGGGTCTGTGGTGCAATGAGTACTGTTAACCATGGTTGACAGCCATGGTTGAGCTAAAAATGTGTTTGCTCTCCAATATCGGGCTTAGATCTCCAATTCCCCTTGATAAATTGATGATCAAGGGTCGCCTCGATGTCCTTCGATAGATTTGGTGGTTGAATTGCTCAGATTTGTGATGGAAGGGGCTCAATTGGGTTTCTTGATTCTCCTAGCCTTCTAGGACCTTCATGGCTTCAAGTGCCATTTTGATCTCCAATTAGGTAGCAAAAGTGTTCCTCTCAATGGATGCAAGTGAGTATGCAATTTGATAGGGCTTCACCTGCTCACAATTAGAAAATATCTCTCTCTCTTCCCCAATTTGGAGGGGGTCTTATAGCTCTTAGGAAGGCCTTGTCTTAGCTTCATGGAGAAGCCAAGATCAAGAACCTTCAGTTAGGGTAGTTGGATGGAAACTTCCAGAATATTTCATGCCCAAACCATTTGAAACTCGAACAACTTGGTCGTTGTAACCGATTTTGGGTCGGTTGAGATCAAACTTAATTTGAAGGCTAACCATGGCTCTGAGGTGTGGTCAGACCTATTAACCATGGGTGTCAGCCATGACCAACACTGACTAGGCCAAAATGCCTAAATTGAGTGGTTAGAACCACTGCTTCACCTTGGAATCTATCCAAGATCTTTCATATGGTCTGCTAGCATGTCCCATATGAGTAGTCACCTCGACATGATGTGTTTTAGGTGTCTACGGGATAATACCATTCATTAGGTCCCTCCATGTAATTTTCATTCTTGATGACTATGTACATGATTGGGTTAGAAGGAATATATTTCGAGGGGAATCTAAATAGGCACTATTTTCTAGTTTGAGATTTGGTATAGATTGTTTTCCTATTGACTTGAAATGGGGGTCTTTGGTATCCATTAGGGGAAAATACCTATAGACTTGGCTATTTTTCTAGAAGGGAGGTTTTTTATAACTTTGGTATTGAAAAATTTAGGTGCCCTACTATATCCTAAGGGCTATTACTTTGTTGGAGATAGTCCTCAACAAGTTCCTTATTTGATCTAGCTCAGAGGAAATGCAAGGATGTATGGAGGGATGCCTAGGAATTGAGAGATAATTCTAAGACATTGTGGGATTTATGGTAGGATTTGGATGGAAGGTGGTAGGCTACATCATTGGAGGTGGTTGGTATGGAGGTTGGATGTCTAAGAAAAAAGGCATGGGACTCTAGGAGCTAGACTTCCTATATATATTAAGTAATTTTTTGCTTGGATGGATATACCATAGGTTGTCAGTAGATATTTGCCTTCTTTGGACATGATCATAATAGGTATATTATAATTAATAGCTTTCAAAATTTAAATGAAAGCCATACCCCAAAGAGGATGAATTTCATTAGGGATTCTATGCTAGGTCTTATGGAACTAGGTTTTGAAATTATCCATCATATTTATAGGAACTCTATTGATGGTCATTAGCTACTATAGGATGGATATGTCATCTTACTTCTCTCTAAATCTATCCAATAGCAGGTTTGTAAGCTGGTCCTAATTTTTGATTGTATGCAAGATCAAGGACATGTACCAATATTATGTCTTTCTTTTAAAGGATGTCATTAGTAGTCTAAGAGTATGTTCCACTTTGTAATGTTGTGTACTATGCACGAACTTACCATGTGATGTAGGTGCTCTATATGTATAGTTACATTCTCACTAGTAAAATAGGTAATAATTTGAAAATTAATATGGGGATGGGATCCATGTTGTAGGAGGAATAGGTGGTAGTAGAGAGTATCTATCATTCCAATATAGATACCTTATTAGAAGTGGATTCGGAACCATGTTCAATTGTTGTTTTCTCCTTTTGGATATTTGGTTCAAGGGTAGCACCAATACCTATAGGTTTACTTTAGAAAAGGATATGATAGCAAGTCTTGTGCTCATAAATTTTTGGATCCTTCATTCTACAATGGTGTCACCAATGAAGGTTTCATATGATTCAATAAGCCAATAGTCTAAATTTTTCACCAATATTAATTTAATATCTCTTTGTTAGCAAGTTCCAAAAGTTATTGCATGTGGATAAGGAGGATTAAAATGAGAGAAAATTTTTCGTAGGATTTTACAAACTACCAAACTTGTTTTGGCCATATTTCACTCATCTAGACTCGGATTGAGTTGAACTTGTGAGGGTAGATGCCTGATAAAACCTAGAATAGCTCCACCAATTATCATATAGATCTTAGCACATTCCTATGTGTGAACGAGATTTTTGGTAAGGGACTGTGTAAGGGTTTCATTTGGGTTGAGTGCAAGCAGCTCCAAAGGTTGGTTTTCAGGGCCTTCACGCCCTAGTGGCCAATATTTTTGTGGTATATACTCAATATTTTAGTAGTATATATTGCAGGGGATCCAAGATGGACTAGAAATCTATATTTTAATAGATCTTCATACTAGGAACTTGATTGACAATGACTTCCAATTTGTTGCACACAAAAAAAAGTAAAAATCATACCTTTCCAGGTATCTAGGGAATGGATTAAAGAGATCACGAAACAAGTTTCAATAAGTTGATTAAAAAATGGCTCAGATCTCAAGTTAATTTGGTGCTAAGGTGCACCCACAAAATAAATCCACTATGGAAACTGTTGACAATTTTGTCACATTGCACAATGGGGTAGAAAAAATCAAAATTTTGTACAGTGTTTCTTTTGTAAAGTATTTCTTTGTTGTTTTGAGAATATTTGTAAGTTGCAGCAATTTTGGCTTTCCCTGCCATCCCCCTTGTACATAAAATAAAGATGAAAGAGCTTCGCTACTAAGCGGACTAAGGAAAAAATCCCGCGAACAAGCTAAGGAAGATAGCTTCGCCAAAGGAAGAGATGAAGGATGAAAAGAGCTTCGCACCCGAAGCACTTCAAACAGCTACTTCGGGCGAGAATTTTGTGAAGCGGTGTTGCCGAAGAAAGAATACAAGGAAGGCGTAAAAGAAAGCTTCGCACCCGAAGCATTTCCAATAGCTACTTCGAGCGAATTTTGCGAAGCGCGTTGCCAAAGAAAAATCTAAGGCAAGAAGAAAAAACTACTTCAGGCCCGAAGCACTTCAAACAGCTACTTCGGGCAAGAAACTTGCGAAGCAGAATTTGAAGGAGCGCAACATTGAAAAGTACTTCGCCAAAAAATCGTCGAAGCACCCACTTCGGGGCTATCCACCAGCGAACCATTTCCACTTCGCCGAAAGTTGTTGCGAAGCATCTGCTTCGGCTAGCTTTCATCCGAAGCACTTTCACCCGAAGTGATAGCAGCCGTGAAGAACGAAACATTTTTTGAAGGCAAGAATGTGCTTCGGCCCAAATCCTCCCGAACCGCAGTTTTGAAAGAAGATCGCAGCGAAGCATTTCTACAATGCATCGAAGCAATTTTGACAGCGAAGAAGAATGAAGAGCCCCATTTTGAGGAGGAAATATGCTTCGGCACTCACCACCCCGAAGCAGTTTTGCGAAGCTCCACCATGCGAAGTACAAACCAAGAAGGAGGATCTGCTTCGGCTCAAATCCATTGCGAAGCGAAGTTGCGAATGAAGATCTAGCGAAGCGCTTCAAGGGCACGCACTCCAAGCTGAGTATTTTCTCGAGGTGATCAAGTGCCTCATAAATGCATTTTTACGTGCTCGATAAGCTCGTTGCTCATTTTTAGCAATTGGAAATGAAGTATCAGTTCCTAAAGAAGAGCCCGATGAGCATGGCGGCCACTCGAGCACTGCACCAGAAGCCAAGGACGCTCAGACGGCTCATTAATGCATGTTTCCATGGCTGACCTGGTCATAGTTTCTAGTTTTGGTAACAGATTTGAGAGCTCAGTCACGAGAGCTGCGAAGAGCCGACTTCTCAGGTTTCGAGGGTGTACTCCTCCATTTTGTGCATTAATGGCTCAGAGGGTCGGGTCCTCTATAAAAACCTAGGCATTGTAATGTAAAAAGGGGGGAACTTTCTGCTAGAAAGCTATTGTAACTTAGATTCCTGCGATTAATACTAAAGAGCTTTGGACTCTATTTCTCTCTTTTATGCTGCCTTCTACGATTATTTCTTTTATCTTTTCTTCATTTGCATACTGTAATTCTGAACTCTGGATTTAGGTGTGTGATTGGAGTGGAACCCTGAGATTTTCTTGAAGGATACATAGGGGAGGAAAACGTTGTATTAGTTTTCTTTTATGCTGCCTGTGGATAGTGTTTCTGTCATATTCACTCCTTCTTCATCGTCGTAACTCTGAACTCTAAATTTCGATGAGAGGGAAGGGTAATCCTGGAACTCATCCAGAGGATACATAGGAGGATTAATATTGTGTTCATTTCATTTATTCTTGGTGTTCTTTGCTACTGTTTCAAGTTATTGGCTAGCAATCGTGCTTCTGGTTCTTTCCCACCATTAAACTACTAAAATTTCTTCCCTTACTCTTTTATTTCTTTCCTGCACCCTTACTCTGTTTATCTCTTTCCTGCACCCTTATCTTAAACATCAAAGTAGTTTAGTATAGGAGCCGGCCTTTCTCCGGATATTGGCATGAGGGGCATCTCTTCCCTTCGGCCTTTCAATGTTGGTCCAGGTCTAGGGTGCATACACTTACCCAAATCCTTTCCTGGGCAGATTTGATGACCAACAGTTTTTGGCACGCCCGGTGGGACCCGGTCAGTCTCACCTTGTGAGTGGTAGTGAGAACCGATGCTCTCATTACCGAAAGACTCTTAGCATCTGGCGACTCTATTTACCCAAGAATATTTAAGTCGTAAAGACCGGTACCAAAGTCTGTGCCTTCATGCAAACAAGATGGAGAGTTAGGAATAGAGGAGAGGAAACTGAGTTCTTTGAGCTAGATATTGATGCCTTTGGGGAACGATCTAGGTTGGTCACCCCCGAGTCTCTGTTACATGGAACATCCTCGCAAGAGGCCGCTGTTGATGAACAAGGCCTAACTTCTGATAGCACAGCGGCTAGCTTTCCTCCTAATCCTCCCAACTCACCGAAGCATCCTAGTGCCTCCATTCCTATTGGTCATCCTGTTAGCAATCAAGGAGGAGCTTCGAGAATTCCTATTTCTCAAAATCCAAGAGTAAATATGGCACACAACAACAACAACAACAACAAATGCAGCAGCAACCACCACCCAGATTATTCCTAGCATGGAATTCTTTAGGACCGCTAAATCTAGCGGGACAAGGGCAAGTGCCGCCTGCTACTATAAAGAAGATCCCAACGTTCGATGGAACTGGGAAGACTGCTCTGGAGCACATCCAGGACATAGTTTCTCTGGCGATGATCCATGACATCATAGAAGAGTGAGTTATGGTAAAGCTTCTGGTTCTATCTCTTAGAGGGAAACTCCTCTATTGGTATAGATCTTTACCACCCGGTACCATTACGAGATGGGACCAGTTAGCCGGACAGTTGATGCGAAGCTTCAATGAGTCCGTCGATCCGACCTCTCTCCTGCATCAGTTCACAATGATCCAGAGACATCCACAAGAAGAGATCACAGACTTCAATGTTAGGTTCGCTCGAACCTGGCAAAGAATACCAGTTGGACTTTGGCCAACTGACGAAGCTGCAACATACTATTTCCTTCGGGCTTTCAATCCTGATATCAACGTCATGGTGAGGTATTCGAATATCAATACCTTCCCAGAGTTATATGAGTTAGCCCAGAAAGTGGAGATGGATCTAATAGCTATGGGTAAGCTTCCCCAAAGGATGTCGATGCCCATACTTCTCGATTTCCATCAATCCCAGTATGCGAGCGCAGCCGCTTCGTAGATCTCTGCAACCCTTGCATACCCGATCTCATCTTGGAACCCGAATCCCATTGTATCCCAAATCACCGCTCCACAAATTCATTTTCCCACTTTTTTGACTCCATAGCCCATGGTCACTTCGGCATTCCCTGTACTGCCAGCACCACTTCAACACCCCGCCCTACCTCCAATACCAACAATGGCTCCATTGCCACCTATTCCTAAAATCGATGATATGCAAGCCAAAATACTGCAAGAAGTTCAGTCTCTGAACTCCACAGTGCAGACCCTGTCTAATGACATGACCATTATGAAGAAGAAGCAAGCGCAACAAGAGTTTCTATCGAGAAGATCTTATCCTACACCTACGCTTACTAAAGATCAAGCGGTCCAACAAGGAAGAGCTTCGGCAAGAAATGTTGCAATAGACGAAGCCCCGAGCACTTTCGATTATATACATTGGTGCTCCACGTGTAATGACCCTCACGAAGAGAATACCTGCATGCTGCACCAACACTATGTACAAACGCTAGCGAGCAGTAGTCATGGCGGTCAAGTCAACGTCATCAGGCAATTGGATCAGAACCTGGTAATTGGTGAAGAAGAGCCAGTTGCAGTCCTTACCAGAGGAGGCAAAAGGTCGATAGAGGTAGATGCTACTCAAATGGCTCCCTTAAAGGTGCATGCTCATCATGAGAAAGGACAACAACCTCCTCCAGCCCCGAACGAAGCTCGACAACCTACACCAGTCAAAGAGAAGGCCCAACAGGCCCCTGCAAATCCACCATAGGTGGAAACTAAGGAACAAGCTAGAGAGAAGCTCAAGCTTCCTTCGCTGACCAAGCGACAAAGGGTCGAAGCTACGGAATAGTATCACACCAGATATGAGCCGAGAAAGGAACCTGAGGTGCCCAATTCCCTAGCGTACAACATTGTAGATGAGCTGAAGAAGATTCCAGCCAAAATCAGTCCATACGATGCACTGCAACTACCCGGACAAGTGGACCTATTGCAAGAATCATTGAAGATAACCAAAGCAAGAAAAGCAGCACCACTTGCCCTAGTGCAGACCCTATCCACATCCATTACAGGGAAGAATAGACCACCTCCATTCTACCTGTCTCTATAGATGGAAGGGTATATTGTACATAACTGTATGATTGACTCTGGGGCCGCGACAACAGTCATGCCCAAGGCAGTGTGCGAAGAGATAGGGATGGAATATACGCGAAGCAGTCATGGCGTACTCCAGTTGGATGGTACTCCTATGAAGACTGTAGGAGTGATTAAAGATATTCCTATTCGACTACACAAGATGCCTCAGATCACAGTTATACAAGAGGTGGTGGTCGTCGACCTTGAGCCCTATTTTAGTATGTGCTTGTCGAGAGAGTTTACGATGAAGCTGGGAGGATATCTATCTATGGATTACTCTCACTTGGAGATTCCATTCAAAGGAAAGAAGATAAAAATTTACAATGAGAAGCCTTCTACCTTCCTCGTAGAGAAGATGTCCGAAGGAGAGAGCAGCGATCCTGTGCATGCGATAGTGGAAGGGATAGAGCAGGTGGACCTGGTCGAGGAGTCCCTCGCACAGTTAAGTTGTGAAGATGAGTTTTCATTGGCAGACTTTAATGCCATGATAGAAACCGAGATGGGATGTTATGCCATCGCCAAGCCTGAGAAACACATCAAGTCAGAAGATAAGGTCTCCGCCCAAGGATTATGGAAATTATTCTTCGATGGCGCCCGATGCAAAAATGGCGTCGAGGCGGGGATTCTGTTAGTATCACCTTCTGGAGAGCAGAAGGAATATTGTTACCGGTTGGTATGGAGTTGCACCAACAATGCAGCAGAATATGAAGCATTATGCCTAGGACTCAAGAAAGCAAAAAAGTTAGGCATAAAGCATCTCCAAATCTTTGGAGATTCTGAATTGGTATGCAATCAAGTCACAAACAAGTGCACTTCAAAGAAGCACTATCTCAAGTCATACCGAAATAGGGTATGGGACTTGTTCGACCAGTTCGAATCTCTCAATCTGCAGTCTATTCCAAGAGAAAAGAACCGACATGCCGATGTTCTAGCATCCATCGCAGCCAAGTATTCTCCAGCAGAAGACATGGTGCACAAGCCTAAAGCTGTGAGGATGATTTACAGGCCCTCCGTCCCAGACAGAGATCTGCATTGGCAAGTTTTTGACAATGATGAGCAGATTGTGAATTTTATGATTCAAGAAGCAGCCACAGTTGAAAAGAGAAGCCCTGACGATGAGGAATATGAAGGGCTAGTTCAATTGAAGAATAACCATGTTCCCAAGGGATTAATTACTCTTGAAAGCCTCTTTGATCAAAATGATCGAGCAGTTTCTCATAGGATCAAAGTTAATGCAAAGCAGTATCAAGATTTAGAGCTTGAGCCTGGGAAAGCAATAAAAGTTGGAACAGATTGCACTTCGAAAGAGCTAGAGCAGATCCGATCTCTATGCAGAAGGTATCCCGACATAGTGGCTTGGTCTTATCAAGACTTAAAGGGATACGATCGACAACTGATCCAACATACAATTGAGTTGCAGGAAGGGATCAAACCTTTTCGATAGAAGCAAAGGCCTATCAATCCGAAGATCGAAGTCTTGATGAAGGCCGAACTCCTGAAAATGCTCGAGGCGAAGATAATTTATCCCATCAAACATTCTTCTTGGGTAGCGAATCTAGTCCCAGTTAGAAAGAAGAATGGAGATATACGATTATGCATGGACTTTCGCAACCTGAACCAAGCTTCTCTCAAAGATCATTACCCTCTCCCGTAGATCGATCAAATCTTGCATTCGATGGTTGGGGCTCAACGCTTCTCCCTACTCGATGGTTTCTCAGGATACAATCAGATCTGGGTTAGGGATGAAGACCAACATAAAACCGCATTCACGACCAAGTGGGGAACATTTGCTTACCAGCGAATGCCATTCGGCCTTTCGAATGCGGGTGCCACTTTCCAAAGGGCCATGGATCTAGCTTTTGGTGAACTCTTGAATAAGGTTATTGTTATCTATCTAGATGACATGACCATCTTCTCCCGAAGAAGGGAGGATCACCCTTTACACTTACAATAGATTTTTGAAAAATGTCGAGAGTTTGGCATTTCAATCAATCCGAAGAAATCCATATTCGCAGTCAGCGAAGGGAAGTTATTGGGACATGTGATATCAGAGAAGGGTCTCACTGTAGATCCTGACAGAGCTGAGGCTCTGATGAAGCTCCCAATCCCAGTGGACAAGAAAGGACTTCAATATTTCTTTGGACAGATCAACTTCGTGAGGAAGTTTGTCCCAGATTTTGCCCAGGTCATCAAGCCGATGTCCAAACTTTTGAAGAAGGGTGCAGAATTCATCTGGACGAAGGAGAGAAAAGAAGCATTCAAAGAAATAAAAGCCTGAATTGCTCAAGCACCGGTCCTGACCAACCCTGACTACAATCGGGACTTCATCCTATATGCTATAGGAGAACCTGAGAGCTATGTTGCGGTCCTGACACAAAAGGGGGAAGATGGTGAAGAGCGCCCCATCGCGTTTCTAAGCCAAGTGATAAACCCTCATGAAGAAAAATATAATTTCATAGAAAGGCAGGTGCATGCAATAATGAAGTCTCTTAGGAAATTCAAGCAATTCATCTCCCAAAGTCGGGTTACAGTCTTTGTCATTCACCCTGATGTGCGCAATTTCATCATCCAAGGAGAATTGGGTAGTAAAAGAGTCGGTTGGGTCAGCAAGATACAAGAATTCGACATCGAGATCAAACCTACAAAACTGGTTCACGGTCACGCATTGTGTCAAGAACTGGCGAAGAGCGTAGCGGCCGAAGCTACAGAATCTCAGTGGGATGACTCGCCAGTAGAAGGATGCTTCACAAACCAAGAAGAGGACGAGAAAGACTGGGTCAGTGAAATAGTCAAATACTTCAACACCGACAGATGTCCTTCACATCTAAATGCTTCACAATGAAGGCATTTTAGGATGCGGTCCTCCCGATATACTTTGCACCCCGAAGGCCTATTTTTTAGAAACATTGATGGCGTCCTTCTTAGGTGCATAAAAGATGATGATAAAAGGAGAGTCCTGGGAGAATTTCATTCAAGATTATCTGGAGGTCACTTCGTGGGAAGAACGATGGCATTAAAGATAATCAAAGCGGGTTATTATTGGCCTACACTCTTCGTCGATGCCTTCGTAGTTTGTCGCAAATGCGAGCAGTGTCAGAAGTTCATCGGCCGAAGCAGAAATGCTTCAATGCCTCTCCGACCGATACAAGTAGAAATGCCTTTTCAACAATGGGGGTTGGATTTCATAGGGGTCATATCGCCGAACTCCTCCGCTGGGCATAAGTTCATCCTGACCGCAACTGATTACTTCACCAGATGGGCCGAAGCAACTCCCACGAAGCATGTAGATCAGGAGACCGTCATCACTTTCCTAGAAGGATTGATCACCCGGTTCGGCATTCCAGAAGCAATCATCACGGACAATGGTCCTGGCTTCATAGGCGCCAAAATCAATGAATTCCTTTACAAATATGGGATATATCATAAAGTCTCCTCCAACTACTATCCATAGGGCAACGGATTGGCAGAATCCACCAACAAGACCTTGTTAAGGGTGCTAAGAAAGCTCATAGAGATGAACAAAAGGACTTGGCATCTCCTTCTAGATCGTGCCTTGTGGGCCGATCGAATTTCTATCAAGAAGTCAATCAAGACTTCACCTTATGCCCTGGTCTACGGCAAGGAGGCCATCTTACCTACCCATGTAGAGATCCCTGCATTGCAGTTGTTAGACGAGGAAAATGGAGTCAATCCTATGGAAAATAGACTGGCTCAGCTATTACAACTAGAGGAAGATCATGAGAAAGCCTACCAGAGCTTCGCTAAGCATGCTCAGGTCACCCGAGATTGGTTCAAGAAGAAATCATCCGATCGCACATTCAAAGTGGGAGATCTAGTATGGAAGTGGGACTCCTGGAAGGCCAAGCCTAGGAATCATGACAAGTTGGATGCTTTCTGGGATGGACCGTTCAAAATCGTGAAGGTGAACTCGGCCAACTCTTTCATCCTCAAGGATGCAGATGGCCAGGTATTGCCAATTTCTGTCAATGGTCTTCACTTGAAGACTTTTCATCCATAATAAAAAAAAAAATGTTACTTTGTATATAATTTTTCATTCCTGTATATATACTCTGTTCCAAGATGACAGTAAGTTACAGTTGATAAACTCTAGCTTCCCAACATAACCAAAATCTCCTTCGAGAAATTTTAGTGCGAAGCAACTAACGCGAGATGCTTCGCAGCGAAGCACTTTAGCCTCCAAAAGGTCCTCAAACAAATGAGAAGAAGGGCATGAAAAAAGCTTCACAAAAGAAGCACTTACGGCAAAGCAAGTTTCAAAAGGATCCTAGCGAAGCATTTTCCAAAGAAGACGAGCTTCGAGGCGGCATTCCGAAACAAAGTGAGACGAGGAAAAATTACTTCGGGCCCGAAGCGCAAAAAATAGTCTTCCACACGAAGGTTCACCATGAAGCATTTTCAGCATCGATTTCAACTTCGCCAATCCAAACGTGAAGGGGAAGCATTTAAAACATGTCCTAGAGGAACGTGTCGACAACCACCTTAAAAGGAGTTCGAAGCGGACGAATTTAATGCAAAGGTGGTGGAGTACATCCTGAGATGATTCGATTAGGAGAAAAGCTCACTCGAGGTACGAGGTGGCAGCAGGTCGCATTTCCAATGCAAGGCATAATCATCGAAGCGCATGGCCCCACGTACTACGCCGTCGGATAGCCAATCAAGTGCACGACGATCTCCTCATCGAGTTGTAAATTTAATTATGGTAGGAGCCATAAATACAGGTAGTTGCCTTCTAAGGCTATAAAATGCAATCCTTAGCAGAGAAGGTTATTCGTCCATCAGTGCATGCAAGATTAAGAGCTCTGTTGTTACTCCCAATTCTCTCACCTTTGCATCAAAATCCTTCATTGAACTCTCGCATAATTCGTAAATATTCGTCATGGGGAAGAAAACTCCAAGTAAAAGAAGGAGCCAAGTCACGCCCCCAAAAAAAAAGAAGGGCAGGAGGAGAAGAAACAGAGACCCAAGAGGGTCGACCTGAACCTCCGCCTAGAAAAGCAAGTGATGGAGGAGAAAGAAGATTCTGAAGATGAACAACCCGTAGAACCACCAATTGATGGGTGGGATAATATTAGGGACACAAAACTCTCCAAGAGCGTGGCAGAACTCAGATACACTATTGAGTTCATGAGGAGTAGGCTCTCAGTAGAAAATAAAAGGGCCGTCGCATACTATTCTCAGATATATTGGTATCTGACCCCGCCCGTGCATCATTGTCCTGAGCTAATCTCTGCCATTGCGCAGAACTACCAGCCCTCCTCCAGACAAGTGTTAGACGCCGCTGGTCATAAATTATTTTCAATCTTGAAAGAGGATGTGCAAGCAGCCTTCGCACCGCAGTAGGGGCCACCTAAGGGGTACACGGTTCGCAATGTCATCCTGAGCGAACAGATGGAGAGGTTCACCTCCAACAACTACATGTTGAAATTTTTGCATGAGAACCTCAAAAGTGGGCTCCCTTCAGGCAAGCTGCCTCAAATGCCCCTACCCTTGGCAGCCTTCAAGAACACTGATATTTTCTCCATCATTGCATGGGTGGCGGGCCTGTCAACCGATGCTTCGGTGCACCCCTGGCAGGTGTCTTTGGCCGAGTGTATTTCCAGAGGGGAGTTTTATGCCCCTGATGCTGCGAGGCCGAACACCAACCCAGTATTCTTCGACTGGGCAGAATGGGTGGCCCGAACCTTGCACACGCGGCTTACCAGCATGAAGAACACTGGAACGGGCCAGTACTTCGGGCCCTGCTCTTTCCTTGTTTGGCTATTTTTCTACCATGTACATAAAATTTTTCCCCATATCGCCATTTCATCAAGCGGCAAGGATGGAAATCCTCTGCCTATGTACCAGTGGACTCCCCTCCTATTGAGGAAAGAGTCTTATTATTCTTTTAATCAACAATTTTTGGGACCCGCTATGCATTTGTTGACAGGGTCATGCCCTCGGGTCCCCCTCAGTTTGAGAGACAGAGTGGTGCAGGAGAAGAAGGGAGATGTGTTTCAACTGACGCAGGGGCTTGTGATTCACCTATTCGGCTTCATAGGGAAGCCCTTCCTGCTACCAGTCTACCCCTTCGAGTACCAGTTCGCATTGGAGGTCGCTCGACAGAGCGACGTAACAAACGTCGTGTACGACCACGATCGAAAATGGGTGCACACTTGCGACTTCCCCTTCAAAATGGGGGTAATTGAAGTGTTTGCCCTGAAGCAAAATGTTTTCTTGGAGGAGAAGCTTGCCAATTTTGGTTTGCTCTAGATTCCTCAACAATGGTTCTATGATCCTTTGGGAGTGATGAGGGATCACCTCCGATTCAAGAACTTTCATGTCTGCCCTCACCCAGAAATTGTGGAGCAGAGGAATAATCCCAATGGGAAGGATCTGGAGTGGCATTTAGAAAGGATGAGGACATTGCCTCCCTGGCATGAATTTTACCCTATGGAGGTCGAGTTTGACCCTGACCAGCATCCCTTCCCAACTCCAGACTCCACATTTTGGAGAAAGGCGAAAGATGATTTGAAGGAGGAATTGAAGAATTGGGGCGAGGAACAACTAAGGGAGTGGTGGATAATGAGAGTCCATCGCCAAAATATGAATTCCTATGGACTCTTGGCAATGGATAAGGACTTCGCAATTGTTTATGAAGCCAATGCTGGGACTTGGAAGCCCATATCCTTCGTCGACTTTGTTCCTCCAGCTACCCCAAGATCGGGCGAAAGCCCAAGAAGAGCTGACGATGCCTCAGAACAAGAAGAGGAGGAAGAAGCCGAAGCTACACTAGAGGCACTACCACAGGGACCGTCGAAGGCCATGACACAAGTGTCGAGGGGTCGACACAACAAGCAGAGAAGAAAAGGAAGAGGCAAGAGCAAGTTCAAGTGCCTCCGAGCCACCCGAAGAGGCCCCGCACGAAGCTTCCAAGTGCTCCTGCCGGACAACCTGCATCAAGCCCAGTCGAAGCAAATATTGAGGGTGCGATGGCACAAAGTACCGAGGCAGCCCCAGATATAGACATCATTGATGTGGAGGAACTCCTCCAACAAGAGGGAGGCCCCGAAGTAGAAGTCATGGAGGTCGAGAGTGCCGAAGTCCAGAAGGAGCAGGAGCCGATTACACAAGAAGTCACCACGGCCGCTCTGCCAAGAGGGCACGTAGGTACGCACTCTCCACCCTTTGCCTTGGTCTCTCACATGTCCACTGTGGTCCCGGCCAAAGGTTCTCATCAGTCTCTCCCACCCATGCAAAGTCAATCACCTCCTCGTGTGTTACCCATTGCTATTCCAACTCTGCCTCGTGATCCCGCTAGCCCCACTCCACTCGAGTCATCCGACCGAGACAAATCTGTTGATACTACTTTGCCTCCCCATGCAACCATTCCTTTGGTCCTTAGACAAGGCGAAGATAGTACTCCAACGCCGAACCCCGTTCCTCATTCCCCTGTCTCACATGGCATTGTTTCACTCGCTGGAACTCCTAGTACACCTGTCGTCGAACCTACCGGTGAGGCATCCCCCATTCATTCTTTATATTTGTTTACCCCTTCGACTGGAGATCCAACCTTATTTGAATCAGAAATGTCCATGATAAAGGAATGCCCTCTAGCTGAAAAGCTACTCCAAGCCCGACAAAACATAGAAAAAATGTTGAAGGAGGCGAGGAAGAAGAGAGGGCGCTCTCTGGCCCAGGTTGAAAAATGCGTTGTCTTCGATTTGAAGGCCGAGAAGTTGCATAAGGTAAAAAATATCCCCAAGGTCCAGAAGCCCCTGGATGAAATGACTCCAACGGACTACGATTACCAAGATAAATCCAAGGACCTGGAGCATTTAAATGTAGATAATGAATCTGCATCCATGCACGTCAGGATCGAAACTTTTCGAGCACATGCAAACATCGCCAATCAGCATAGGTTTGAGGCTGAGAATGCCAACATCAAGTTGGAAGAAGAGCTAGCTAGGGTCCGCTCCAAGCTGGAAGACTCGGAAAAGCAATGTGAGCAGAGGAAGAAAGAAGTAATCGCCTTGAAATGACAAATAAGACAACTACAGAATGCAACCAAAAGTCAAAGCCAAATACAGGTCGAAGCTGATCTAAGGGCCAAAGAGTTTGAAAGTAAGATCTTGTAGTTGCAACAGCAGTTGTATGAAAAGGAAAACCTAGAGCTATTTGATAGAGGCAGAATCAAAGAGATTCGCTCACATTTGCTCAAGAATTTTAGATCTCGGGCCTCAAGTGCCCTATCAATTTTAACTTACATCATCGAAGCACAACGTGCCACTGTCGAAGAAGGGCCAATCATAGATGAGGTCACCCAGAAAGCTAGAGGCCGACTCAAATTAGCCTTTGATGTCCAAAGCACTAAATATCAAGACTTGCAGGTCGTTGCAATGAGTCGGATGGCTAGGGATTGGTCTACAGCCCAAGCCATAGTTCGCGCCTTCTTCTCCAAGGTGAGGAAAGCACAGAAGGTGAAGGACCTCCTGGATGTGTTTGAGAATGAGCAGCGCGCATCGCTAGGCTATTTCCAAGATCTCTCTTCCTTAGGTTTCTCGAGCTTCACGGATGATGATGGGAACCTTTTGACCAAGGAAGAGCTTAAGCCGGCATGGCTTCATTTTGAGAGTGACGTCTCGGAGGTAGACGAGTGGGCGGAGCCGATAATAGAAAGGCAGGTCACAGATTTCATTCTGAGACACTACAAGATTGTAGCCTGCCTGAACGATCTGTACACCAGAGCCAAACATGCTGATATCGGGTAGATTGATCGGTTCCACATTTTGGTTAAGGCATTGCAAGATCAAGAGCCTTTCTCGAAGGGTGCTTGGGCTCATGTCCGCCGAACCATGAAGCGCATCCATGATCGCCTTGCCCCATCTCGCCATAGGAAGCCAGAAGAAGAAGAAGAAGAAGAAGAAGAACAAGTTGTGGAAGCACCCCCGAAGATAGAAAAGGGAGAAGGGTCTGGAGGTAACTCTGGCCCAACGGATCAAGGCTGAGGGTTCTCCCACCGAGACGAGCTCGTTGCCCCGCGAGCCGCCAAGAATGTTGACAATTTTGTCACATTGCACAATGGGGTAGAAAAATCAAAATTTTATACAATGTTTCTTTTTGTAAAGTATTTCTTTTGTTGTTTTTGAGAATATTTGTAAGTTGCAGCAATTTTGGGCTTTCCCTGCCATCCCCCTTGTACATAAAATGAAGATGAAAGAGCTTCGCTACCAAACAAGCTAAGGAAGATAGCTTCACCAAAAAGAAATGAAGGATGAAAAATACTTTCGACCGAAGTCCTTCAAACAGCTACCTTCGGCAGAAATTTTGAAGTTGTTGCCAAGAAAGAATACAAAGAAGGCTAAAAGAAGAGCTTCGCACCAAGCATTTCCATAGCTACTTCGGAAATTTTCGAAGGTATTCCAAGAAAAATATAAGGAAAGAAGAAAAAACTACTTCAGGCCCGAAGCACTTCAAATAGCTACTTCGGCAAAAACTTGCGAAGCGGAATTTGAAGGAGCGCAACATTGAAAAGTACTTCACCAAAAAATCATCGAAGCACCCACTTCGGGACTCTCCACCAATGAACCATTTCTACTTCACCGAAAGTTGTTGCGAAGCATCTGCTTTGGCTAGCTTTCATCCGAAGCACTTTCACCCGAAGTGATAGCAGCCGTGAAGAACAAAACATTTTTCGAAGGCAAGAATGTGCTTCGGCCCAAAATCCCCCGAACCACAATTTTGAAAGAAGATCACAGCGAAGCATTTCTACAATGCATCAGCGAAGCATTTTGACAAGAAGAAGAATGAAGAGCCCCATTTTGAGGAGGAAATATGCTTCGGCACTCACCACCCCCGAAGCAGTTTTGTGAAGCTCCACCATGCGAAGTGCAAACCAAGAAGGAGGATCTGCTTTGGCTCAAATCCATTGCGAAGCGAAGTTGCGAATGAAGATCCAGCGAAGCGCTTCAAGGGCACGCACTCCAAGTCGGGTATTTTCTCGAGGCGATCAAGTGCCTCATAAATGCATTTTTACGTGCCCGATAAGCTCGCTGCTCATTTTTAGCAATTGGAAATGAAGTATCAGTCCTTGAAGAAGAGCCCGACGAGCATGGCGGCCACTCGAGCACTGCACCCAGAAGCCAAGGACGCTCATACGGCTCATTAATGCATGTTTCCATGGCTGACCCGGTCGTAGTTTCCAGTTTTGGTAATAGATTTGAGAGCTCAGTCACGAGGGCTGTGAAGAGCCGACTTCTCAGGTTTCGAGGGTGTACTCCTCCATTTTGTGCATTAATGGCTCAGAGGGTCGGGTCCTCTATAAAAACCTAGGCATTGTAATGTAAAAGGGGGGGAACTTTCTGCTAGAAAGCTGTTGTAACTTAGATTCCTGCGATTAATACTAAAGAGCTTTGGACTCTATTTCTCTCTTTTATGCTGCCTTCTATGATTATTTCTTTTATCTTTTCTTCATTTGCATACCGTAATTCTGAACTCTGGATTTAGGTGTGTGATTGGAGTGGAACCCTGAGATTTTCTCGAAGGATACATAGGGGAGGAAAACGTTGTATTAGTTTTCTTTTATGCTGCCTGTGGATAGTGTTTCTGTCATATTCACTCCTTCTTCATCGTCGTAACTCTGAACTCTGAATTTCGACGAGAGGGAAGGGTAATCCTGGAACTCGTCCAGAGGATACATAGGAGGATTAATATTGCGTTCATTTCATTTATTCTTGGTGTTCTTTGCTGCTGTTTCAAGCTATTGGCTAGCAATCGTGCTTCTGGTTCTTTCCCACCATTAAACTACTAAAATTTCTTCCCTTACTCTTTTATTTCTTTCCCGCACCCTTACTCTGTTTATCTCTTTCCTGCACCCTTATCTTAAACATCAAAGTAGTTTAGTATAGGAGCCGGCCTTTCTCCGGAGATTGGCACGAGGGGCATCTCTTCCCTTCGGCCTTTCAATGTTGGTCCAGGTCTAGGGCGCATACACTTACCCAAATCCTTTCCTGGGCAGATTTGATGACCAATAGAAACCCCTGTCAATGGTAAAAATTTCCAATACTCAATCCCAAAAACAAATTTTAGGGATGCCCTTCATGGTGGATAGCCTTAACCTAATGCTAATATTAATCTTAGGGCTTCCCATAAACCTCTAAGAATGCCTAATATAGATCCTAGGAAAACAAAGTCAACATTTCTTAAAGCAACTAATGGAACTCCTATTGTTAAGCTTGATATGGGTAACATTCATACTGGCATTGAAGATCTATAAAAAGAGGACTAATTTGTTGTTTCATGGGTTTGCATCTGATCCTATTTTCTTTCAAACTCTAGGCTACAAAAATCTAGAAAACTAAAGGTGAGTTACAAATATCTATTTATCCAAATGGTTATTTTCTTGTTTTATTTTCTAATAATAAAGATAGAGAGAATACATTTTAAGGGGGTCCTTGGTTCTTTAGAAGGGCGGGGCTTTTCATGAAGCCCTGGCATACTAAATTTAAATCCAAATAAGAGATGCCTTCTATAGGTCCCATGTGGGTTAGACTCTTTGGACTCCTAATTGAATTATGGAATCTGACTATTTTTGCTTCAATTGAAAACTCTTTAGGAAATTTTATGATGACTTCTGATTGTACTCAAAAATTGGAACATATCATTTATGCTTGGATTTATGTTTTAATGGAATTTGATAAACCCCTAACTAAAATTATCACATTACAATTTGGGGATGACACTTGGGAGCAAGTAGTGGACTATGAGAACATAGCTTTTCATTGTAGAATTTTCCATGGATATGGTCATTTGGCTAGTGTTTGCCCAAATAAAATTCTAAATCAAAATAAAGAAGATATAAACTCAACAGGTTTCCAAATACCTAATAATAACATTCATAAAAAACTAGTTATGAAGGATTAATCTAAGTTATCTGCTAATATGTTTTAAATTATTTCCACAAATGATATCCCAAGTTAGGAAGAGGAAAATAATGGAAATATAAATCTTAGAAACACAATTTAAATATGACGAGAAGAACTCATAGATAAACCAACAAATCAAAGGTTTTCAACAAAAAAAAAGGGAGAAAATATGCATAAGAAAAACAATCTTTTAAATGTTAAAACTTCAAATACTATAAGTTCCAATATAGACTCTGTTGAACCTTCTGGTAACACTTTGGCTATGTACATGCATTATTCAAGGTTAGAAGCCATCTCAAATTCAATTGGAGTATGTCAATAAACAGGGGAAAAAATTAAATATGGATTCTAATCAAAAGGCGGGTTGTAAAACCAATCATCATCATAGGGAAAATGAAGGTGAAAAGCTTGTAGAGGAAGGTAAGATTAATACTCTTCCAAAATTTTTTAGCCCTATTATTTATGAATATCATCACTTGGAATATTAGAGGACTCAAAGAGAGTATTTCAAAACAAAATAAGATTAGAATAATGATTCAGATAAATCATCCACATCTTGTTTTCCTTCAAGAAATAAAGATGTCAATAGAGGAAAAGGAATCAATTGCTAGTAAAATTTGGACAACTAGAAAAGTGGTTTTCCATAGTTCTTAGGGGACTTATGGTGGCATTTATTACCTTTGGGATGCAAAAGAGGTAGTTATTCATCATATTGTTGGCATTTGGGATCTTTTAGCTATAGCTATTCAAAGTAGACATTCCAACCAAATTATGCTCTGCATTACTATTTATGCTCCAACTACTTTGGAGGAAAAAATAAGATAGTGGAAGGATATAACTTATATTATCTCTCATTTTCCTAAAGCTTGGATCTTGATCGGAGGAGATTTCAATACCATCCTCTCTCTAGATGATAAAATAGGGGGAAATAAAAATTTGGATAGGATCATTGACCTCATGAGCGAATATATTGTAAACCTCCATATTATGGACATCCAACCAGATAATGGCCTTATGAATTTGTCTAAAAGAAGGCAAGGCTTAGCTTGTATAATAGAGACATTGGATAGGTTCTTACTATCTAAAAAATTCTTAATCCATGGTCACATTCCTAAAGTGAAGACTCTTAACAATGTTGGTTTGGATCACTAGCCAGTCATGGTGGAAATGTGGAAAACTAATGTGAGTTTCTCTTTTTTTTTTTTTTAGTTAATGTGGCTTAGAGATCGTTCCTTTAGACCTTGAGTGCAACAATGGTGGAAGGAAGGTAAACCTAGGTATGGGACTAAGATGTTATATTTTACCAAAATATTGCAATATATTAAGTCCAAAATCAAGACTTGTAACTGAAAGGAGTTTGGAGATGTTCATAAAAAAACATGAAGTTATTATTCAGGTTGAATATTTGAATAAGAAAATCCATTTATATGGCCTCATAGAGAGTAGAAGTGCAGATGAAATTAATCTCACAGCTTAGTTAGAGGAATGAAAAAAAAGAGAACTCTTATGGAAGCAAAAAACTAGAATTCAATGGCTCAAAGAAGGAGATTGAAATACAAATTTCTTCCACAAATATCTTCTAGCTCGAATATCTCAAAACTTTATTTCTTCCCTAAAATTATATTATGGAGATGTTGTCTACATTTGGGATGGCATGAACTCTATTTTTGTCAATTACTTTCCAATATTTTCTACTACTCCTCTTGACTCGATTTCTCAACAAAATGTTCTTCAAGCAATCACTTCTCTTATGACTTCTAAGGATAACTCTATTTTGCTTGCTCCTGTTACTATCAATGACCTTCAATAGGTAATTTTTAAAACATAAAAAGGGAAAACCCCAGGACTTGATGGATTTCCCATTGAGATCTACCAAGAGTTTTGGGATATCCTTCACACCAATTTATTAGAGGTGGTGGAAGAAACCAGGAAAGCTAAAGAAATTTTGAAGGTTATCAATAAAACTTATATTACTCTTATTGCAAAATATCAAGAGGTTGATCATAACTTAGCTTTTAGACCTATTGCTTTATGTAATGTTCTTCTCAAAATCATTACTAATATCATCGTAGAAAGGTTGAAGCCTCTTTTGCATAATACTATTTCCCCTGAACAAGGGGTTTATGTGGAAGGGTGTTGTTACAATACCAATATAGCCAAGTTGGATATATTTCCAAGTGATAATTAATTTATTGATTTATCATTATATAGAGTGTAGGTTGATTTATTATTGATCATCTTTCATCTTCATAATCATTTGTGTAATCACAAGGACTAAGCCCTCCCTAGTGGCGAAAGACTTCCTTAAGTGGAAAGCATATTAATTGATTTACTTCAATTGCAGTATATTCATATTGTTGTGAGAAATTCTACTTCAAGTGGTATCAGAGTGCTTTCTTGGCAAAGTGTGAATCGAATAAATGCCAAATATTTTTTTTGGCATTAAAAGATCGGTGAGTTCTCACAGGAATTATTTGCACTCGTTCAGTGAAGGTGTCAGGTGTAAATTCTACACATAGTAGTTTCAAAATAACATGGCTAGTGAAGCACAAACCTAATATCTTTGTTCATATCCTTCGTGTAGTCTACTAAAATTTATTCGGTGGTTTGTATTATGGGAGAACATCTCGATAAAAGACTGCATCTCAAACAAATTTCTAGGAGTCTCAAATAAATTTGAATACTATGAACAACCCTAATTATATATGCCCAGAGTGTGCCAAGTGTGCCAAGTGTGCCAAGTGTGCCAACAGTAGCGAGTAAAGTTACTTCTTCATTGGACAATGAGGTGTGCTATATTTAATTAGTGATCGTAGTGAGGATATTGGCATAGCAAGATAACTAGGGAATATTAGTTCAAATGCATCTTCAAAAAACTAATTGCTTGGAGAAATATATGAAATAAAAATTCACGTGAATGTCGAGTCATCATTCCAGATAAACATTGTGTTCCAAATCCTATAATTTGAAATCAAAGCATTAAGTTTAATCACAATAAAAATAGTGCAAAGCCAATAGATGGTAGCCACTAAAATAATGCATTTCAATGATTTGACTCCTTTCACGAAAGAGAGAAGCCCTAAAGAATGCAATTCATTCATCCAAAGGTGATTCAAAGTATCTCAAAAAAAAATTGGCCATTAAAATCTCAAATTGTCATCCACCATTTAAATTGCGAGAATCAATTTCGTAGGCTAAGGTACATTCATGATTTAATTAATTAGTATCAATTTTATGTAATTTCTATGGTGTAAATATCCCACACAGACCGTGGGAACAATAAGAAGTGGAATATATATGCAAAGGTATTCTAAGGTTGTTGTGACTACAGTCACATGACTTAAAACCCCTCACATTGGTAATATCCCATTCCAGTTCTATTCTGCCATATTGCACCATCCTGTGCCATCTCTTGTTCCACCACATTGCACTTTTCCAAACCATATTCCAATTAGGTATTGTCTGGTATTTTTGTTTGTATTGTATTAGTATGTAACCTAGTGTCCTCTACTTTTTTTAGGTAGGCTATCATTGATCAATCACGTATAGTCGTAGGTCTTGTCACATACAGTCATTGTTGTCTTGTCATTTTTGAGCAAAGTGTGGGTCTTCTCACATGTAGTCAAGTAAAGTGTGGGACTTGTCACGCATAGTCATTGGTATTTCATCCAAATATCCATTGAGTCTTGTCCTTGCCAAAATTAGTCATTGGTCATGTTTAATCCTGTCACATCATCATTCCTTGTTCGTCTAGTTGGGTGTCACGTCATCCCTTGTCCATAAGTATTGGGTAATTTGAAAATATCTAGCCATTTTACAATTAATCGTGTGGGTCAAAAATAACTAGTTGTTGGATAACTAGCCATTGTGATTCAATAATAACTAGCCATTGAAGTTCAATAGCTACGTCGCAATTGGAGTGACAGTTGAGCAAAAAAAAAAAACTAAATTTTTTGCAGGAAGTGTCAAATTTTTTTGCAATAAATAGGCAAAATTTTAAAGAGAATTGAAGATAAATTTTAAAGAAATAATTTTGGCAAGTGCATGAGTGGAAGGTGGACTAAAGGACTAAATGAATGATTATATAGCTTAGATAATACTAACAGAGAAATTTTGAAGTAACCAAGAAGACCTCCATGAAATAAAGCTACACAATACAATTCTCTTTTATGCATTAACATCTTTGATCCTAACCATCCTACTATCAACCCCATGGCCCCTTCCAACTCATCCCATGAAAATATCACACATGAGAAAATGGAAAACACCAATGCAAGTAACCAAGACGTCCAAGCATGTATAACTCAACTAATGACTAGTATGAGCAACATGAATTTAATGCTAGAGCAATTATTGAAGAAACAAAACCAAGAAGCTCCTCACTCCTCAAATAACTATCATAGAAAACATGATAATGAGGATCATGATACAGAGGAAGTTTATTAACAAGCAATATGGCCTTCAGGTGTTAATATTCCACGTGTTGATATACCTACATTTAAGGGTGGTGATCCAAGAGGTTGGATAGCTAAAATGGAAGGTATCTTACAACTATATTGTGTGCCTAAATCCAAAAAATTTCCTTATGCCTCCTCCGAACTAGGTACTGAAGCTTACCAATGGTTCACTTGGAAAAAACATCAACATAGTAGACCTCTCTTATGGCCTAAATTAAAGAAGCTTTTCCTAAAGATATTTGATTAAGGGAATTCATCCTCGTACATAGTTTATTTGTTGGCACTTAAACAAATTGGGTCGGTAAGATATTATGTTTTAGAATTCACAAGTCTTCTTGCTTATACAGGAGATTTACAAACCGATGTGGTGGTTTTGGCCTTTATACATGGGTTGAAAGAAAATATTCAAATAGAAATATACTTACAGGATCCATACTCTTTGGATGACACTATAAGGATTGCTAAGTTGGCTGAGAAAAGATGTAAAATTTGACATCTTTTAAATGTGACTCCTATCATCATCCTCAATTTCACAATAATTCCTTTCGTAGAAATGACCAACCATAAAGATATTACTACTATAAATATTGCAATCATCATCCAAAAGATCAAGCATGTGTACCAAGACAAAAAATTCAAATATAATATGATAACAGGGAAGATGAAGAGGAAGAAGAGGATATCCATTCACATGAGTCACCTATTTTTGAATACCAAATAGATCATAGTGAAGCAACATGTGATGAAGACACTATGGATATTTCAATACATTCTCTTATGGGGTTAACAACTCACCATACAATCAAGGTACCAGGATTCATTCGACAGAAGAGGATAAATGTGTTGATCGTTTCAGGTAGTACTCATAATTTTGTTGACCCTAAAACTGCTAAGGCATTGAACTTACATATTTGCTCCTCCAATAAAGATAAGTTTGAAGTTTTAGTTGCAAATGGAGGAAATGCTCAATGTATTGGTAGAACATCTTTAGTTTTGATACAAATGAGAAGTTATACTTGACATGGAACTCTCTTTATTATGAGTCTAGGGAATTTAGATTAGATGTTATTTTGGGTGTTGAATGGTTAGAACAATTGGACACTGTTAGTTTTAATTTCAGAAAATTCTTTGTGGAATGGAAAAAATGGAAATACCATTTGCCTCCAAGGAATTCCAACTCCTCCCTCAAAGGTAGTGAGTTCTCACAGCATGGAAAAAATATTAAGGAAAGTAGGTTATGGGTTCATAGCTCAAATAAATTATTTAGAAAAATAAGTATAGGATACTCCTAAAATTCACTCAAAGGATCTTCAAGATATTGTGGCTAACTATGATGAAGTTTTCCAAGAACCAAAAGGACTACCTCCCAAACGATCTCATGACCATGCCATGCACCTTTTTCCAGGAAACCTACCTCTTAACGTTCATCCTTATCGATACCCTCAACCTCAAAAAATAGAAATTAAAAAGATTGTCCAAGAACTTTTAGAACACGGAGCCATTCGTCATAGCACTAGTCCTTGTTCTTCACCAATGGTTTTGGCCTATCACAAGGATAATTATTGGTGTATGTGTCCTAATTTTTGTCCTCTCAATAAAATCACCATCAAGGATAAGTATCCTATTCCTATCATAGATGATTTATTAGATGAATTGCATGGTGTAAAAATTTTCACAAAATTGGATCTACGCTCAAGTTTTCATCAAATCAGAGTAAGGGATGAGGACATTCCTAAAACTACCTTTCATACTCATGAAGGTCATTATGAATTCTTAGTCATGCCTTTTGGTCTCACTAATACCCCATACACATTCCAAAGTCTCATGAACCATGTATTTCATCCATTCTTTCATAAATTTGTCTTAGTATTCTTCGATGACATTCTAGTATATAGTAAAACATGGAAGGATCATTTGATGCATGTGGGCAAGGTTCTTCATATATTACATAAGGAGAATTTTTTTGTCAAATGGTCCAAATGCTCTTTTGGTGTTCAATAAGTTGATTATTTTGGTCATATCATTTCTCATGAAGGTGTTAAAGTGGATCCTAATAATATTAAGGCCATTCAAGACTGGCCTTTACCTAAAACCATCAAGAAAATTTATGGTTTTTGGGTCTTACTAGTTACTATCACAAGTTTGTGCACAATTATGGTAAAATTGTAGCCCCTCTCATAGCTCTCACAAATAAGGATGCTTTTCATTGGTTTGAAGTAGCCACTCAAGCATTCATAGCTCTCAAGGAAGCAATGTGTACTACTCTAGTTTTAGCAACCCTAGATTTTCACAAACCATTTGTGGTTGAATGTGATTCTTTGGGAACAGGTATTGGGACAGTACTAATGTAAGAAGGGCATCCCTTGGCATTCAAGAGTAAACAACTATCAGATAATAATTTGGGAAGGTCCAAATATGAGAAAGAAATTTTGGCTATTCTACATGTGATTGAGAAATGGAGACACTACTTAATTAGTAGTCACTTTATCATAAAAATAGATTATAGTAGTCTCAATAATTTTCTAGAACAATAATTTTCTTATCCAAAGCAAAACAAGTGGTTAAAAAAAAAATTGGGATATGATTTTATTATCAAGTATAATAATGGGAAATAAAATGTGGTAGCAGATGCATTATCTCATAAATATGAAGATGAAGTGGTTATCAACCCTATTTTAGGTCCTTGTTCCCAATGGGTTTCTCAACTTCAAGAGGAATGGTTGTCAAATACATAAATTGCTCAAATAATATTTGATGTTAGGATCATCCAAGCATCTTCATTTTTCATATGATGATAAGGTATTAAGAAGAAAGAATCACATTTACATTCTGCACAATTCTACCATCAAATCCAAAATTTTGGAAGAATCATGTTGTAGCACCCTAAAATTGGTGCAGTAAAACCTTAAATAATTACAATTACTCTAGTAAATATTCAAATTCAAATTTTAACCCCCAAAACCGCTTCCAAACTGCCGTTTAACCCGTTTCCTCCTTTCTCGTGCCATTTTTAGAGTTTTTTTTGACCGTTTGACGATATCGTCGCCGATCAGACGATATCGCCTCAGATCGGACGATTTCGTCCGGACCAGGACGTCCAGACGATCTTGTCCCAAAACTAATTTTTCTCAATTAGCCTCTGTTCCAACGACGTCTCTAATCCGGGCAGAAGCGTGTCTACGTCGTTAGAGACCCTCCCCGTTGGAGATCTCCCAAATTGGGATGATCTCCAACCTCCTAACCTCCCTCCTAAGCCTATTTAAACTTAGGCCCTCCCCTTAACCTACCCCTGGCTGATATTTCCTGTAACTTGACTTTATACGCACTAAGACATCCTAAATTACTATTTGCACTAGTCCTATCCAAATTTTGTTGTAGGAACCTTAGTATTTTTCAGTCGGAGCAAGCTCAGTTCGTCTTGGACGATCTTGTTCGATTCGAGACGATTTCGTACCAATGCGAGATGATTTCGACTGCAGTCAACATTGAGGCAATCAGTGCCCAGAGTTTGCATTTCTTCATCCTTTTATTTTATACATTGTTCTGCATTTAGTTAAATCTAAGTTTATTCCTTATTACTTTGCATTTTGGAGTTCACCCATGTAGCTTTAAATGCATAATAAAGTCACCAATTGTCATCAAATCATTGTAGTGCACTCGTATTTTGCTTATTATCATCATTTTAATGTTATTGTTGTTATTCTACATCATTGCCCTCTGTTAGAATAGTTGCATTTTTTGCATTTTGTGTCTACTTCTCTGATTGCAGGTCTCTGACGAATTCGTCAAATCTCAGATGATCTTGTCTGATAGCAGACGATCCTATCAAATCAGAGGCGATCCTGACTGCTTCAAGAATCAGAATCTTCATCAGACATCCGGATCAGGTATGGCTTTTTAATCTTGCTTACTTTCTCTATTTTTTGTTCTAATTTGTTTTTCTGTATTCATTTAATCTGCATTTTCATAATAGAACAACTTAGATTCATTTGGCCAAACCTAGGACTCGAATGTTTAAAGATAAAACTGAACACATTAAACACATTCCCAACCTAGGCATGGAAACTGCCATTCAAACGTTTCCTGGTGAACCCACCATCCGTCAAAAAATCACCATAATACACCTCCCCCGAGAGGCGGGACCTTCGCAAGGCCTCTCAGTCCGAGGTACCACGCCATCCTTTTCCCATCCTCCTTCCGGGCATGGATCCTATAGCCTGAAGGTAAGGATGCAAAAAATTTGGAGCGATACATTTTGGTGAACCCGACGTGAATGCATTTAAAACCTTTTGAAAACAAAACAAAAAATAAAAAAAAACAACAAAAAACATAGATGCATTTAAAATCATTTAAAAATACTAAGTTGCATATCATGTTTAGATGGTAGCTCCTAAGAAAATATTAGCAGTTACTATAAATGTTGAAAACCAATTAGTAGCCATAGAAATCAATTATGTGCTTAGTGTGCCTGAAACAGATAGAAATCAACTTTTGTGGGACGAACTTGATAGAAGACTAGGTGTCATTTCATCTAGGTCAACAAAACTTAAACAAATCAAAAGGCTTGTCCTAGATAGAATCCTGGATCCTCATCAACTTGTCTTTTATCATGAACTTCAGAGAGCCTGCCATAGATGGTTAGCTTATAGGAGAGCTCTTGTGTCTTCAAAATTTTTCACCTTCGAGGAATACCTCGAGAACGCAGCCATTATACACCAGTTCCTAGGTCGTGTAGAAGACCAAGAGGTCATTCTTACGGATAGGGAAATATGGAATAGAGTTCCTCGAGCTGTGTTATATCGAGAGTATTGCCACGAGCTTTACTTCTATCAACCAGAATCTGAGACGAGATAATATCACTATAGCCCTTTTCATTAAATTCTTGAAAGAAAATTTTCAATTTGAAGAAGAACACTTCATGACTCCTGAAGAACTTGAGCCCATTAATGACATTTATAAATTATTTATAGAAAACTAGATCATTGCTTTCATTATTATTATTTCTTGCATTTATTGTGTTGTTTGTTATCTTTACAATATTATTACAAAAACAAGAAAAACTAAAAAAAAACATAACAAAAACCAAAACATTTCATTTTAAATATTGTAGTAGGTATATAATTAATATATACCTCTTAAGCTTATAGCATATATATATATATATATATATTTGCTGAAATCTAAGTTAAGCACAATGCCTAAACTTAGGAATGGTAAACAAACTGAAGGAGAAGAAGAAGATTGGTTAGAAGATAAAACTAGAAACCCAAATGTCCTTCCCGAGGATCCAATTCCGGAAGGAGAAACTCTAGATCAACAAGAAGATGACCTAGGTGAAGACAATGAACAAGAAGAAAATGTTAAAGAGGATGGATCCTCATCCCCTAGAGTAGCTCCAGATGGAACTATTGCTTTTGATAACTTAGATCATTTTTGGAAATTTTTCAATAATAACATTGGCGCTCTTAATATGGCAGTCCGTATTGATAAAGGGCAAATTAGTGACACTCAAGCAGCCATGGAACATATGTTTGATGTGCACACTAATCCCTTGTCTTTTATTGACCAAGAAAGTGATAAGGCTGGACCATCCAATAGAGATATGGTCACTATGATTCAAAACATGCCAAAACAATAGGTTACCCAACCTCCTAAGGAACCTGTTATTGAGCCTAAAATCATTCCCACACAAAAGAAAACTTCCTTCACTGCTTTACTTCGCCAAACTATTGATCAATATGCTTCAAGTAAACAAAAACCTAAAATGAAGCCAAACACCAATTTTCAACAATCTGGGATACAACATAATACAACTTCAAAATTCCTTCATAACACCTTTCCTACCAACAATTTACACAATAGCAACATAGCATCTAATCTTCATGTCCCTCCATCATATGTTCACAAATCCCATATTAATGCCCTACCGAACCAATATGGTGGGCAAACTAGTAATCTGGAAGCCATGGTGAAGCAGTTAGCTTCCCGCATGGACCAGATAGATCCCTACCGTCCCTCGTACAATTATCGAGAGATATGTAGTCAACCTTTGGATCCCATAGTTGTAGCACAACCATACCCTAAGCATTTTCCCATGCCCATCCTGCCTATATATAAAGGAACCGAAGATCCCATAGAGCATCTTCGCATGTTTAGGATAGCATGTCATGATATATCACATGATGACTTGCTATTACTAAAAATGTTCCCGAAAAGTTTAGGTGGAATGGCATTAGAGTGGTACTATCAATTGCCCACTCATTCTTTGAGAAACTTTGAAGAAACAGCTGAATCTTTTGTCCATCAATTTAGTGCCTACATCGAGAGGCATGTAACCATTAAAGATTTATACAACTTAAAACAAGACAAAGATGAATGTTTTGCTGATTTCTTAGCTAGATGGAGGTAGTTGATAGGAAAACTGCACTTTGTGCTACCTTATAGGGAAATGTTGGACATTTTTATCAATAATTTGCAAGAACAAATATCTTATGAGTTATCAACTGCTACTTTAACTACCTTCGATCAAGCTATAGATTTAGCTCGAAGAGTAGAAGATGCCCTCATTAGGAGAGGCCAACTTAGGAAGAAGGATGATGAGAAAACCTCCAGAAATCAATATAAAAACAAACAAGTCGTAGGTGACGGAGTCATTGACAATAGAAATGTTGCTAATATCAATGCAACGAAGACAACAGAAAAATTTATATTGAAACCTCCTGATAAACCTCCTCGAGAATTTACTAGATTGAATCAACCATTATCAACTATTTTACCTCAATTACTCGAAAGAGGTTTGATTCAATTACCAACTATCCGGGAACCTGATCCAACCATACCCGGATACAGAGCTGACTTACACTGTGATTTCCATAGAGGACACTGGACACTCTACCAACGCTTGTAAAAGGTTGAAACATAAAATACAAGATCTGATTGATAATAATGAAATGGAGGTGCAAGCCTTCCAACCTAAACAAAATGCTCCTAATAACGCTCAAAAGAACATTCCCCAAAATCAAAATCAAAATGCTAATCAATCATTAGACATATTTCAACATCCTTTACCAAGACATGGTAAAGAGGTGGCCAATCAAATCGAACATCATAATGTTCCCCCTCCTACCCGATATGTAGGAACTATTAGCGGACAATTACCTGTTCAGGATCCTCAAATATTTGACACAACCTTATCCCTGGTCACGACCAGGCCCCTACATAATTTTCAAACTCCCGATCCTAGTGATATAGAATCAGATACTGAAAGTGAAGTAGACATCACTTCAAACCAATCGAATAGTTCTAAAAATGAATCAGATCCTATTCAACCCATCACAGATGCTATGGTTCCAGAAGAACCATTTCCTAGAAGAGTTACTACTCGACCCTCTTCTAATCAATTCCTCTCTAATGAACAAGCCATAAACGCTCAACCGAGACCAGTTCAACGTCTTCAATATAACATTGTAGGTACCATTGGAGTCGTTACCCGACAACAGGCTCAAAATTCTCAACAAGAACCAAACCAGAATGATGGATCAGCTCCATTTGTTTTGAAAAATCCCAATAAAGGGAATCATGCTTCCAATGTTCAACCTAAACCCCCTTACAATATTAATGAGCAATTATCCAATACTACAACCAAAATTTCCCTTTTGGATTTATTAAGATCTTCTCCTACCCATAGGGATGAGTTGATGCTTACATTAAGCCAAATGATGGTACCTCAAAATATTCAACTCTGAAGCCATGGCCAATACTATCATCACTCGAGAAGTTGATTGTATTGACTTTTGGGATAAAGATATCCCACAACACAGTTTACATAAGGATAATCCCTTATATATTACTGCTCTAATTGGAGATGTAGTTGTTAAAAGAGTCTTGATTGATAATGGTTCATCTCTAAACATTTGTACTTTTGACTTCTACCAACGATTTGGCTTTAGAAGTGATGAAATGAAGAAAACTGACATGATCATAAAAGCTTTCAATGACGAAACACAAGAAACATGTGGAGTTATTACCATCCCATTGCAAGTTGGTCCTAGAACCTTAGATACGACCGTGTTTATTGTACATTGCCCCGCATCGTACAATATACTCTTGGGTCATCCTTGGATCAATGCAATGCGGGCTGTCCCATCAACTTTACACCAATGTGTTAAATTCGAATTTAAAAATCAGTTGGTCACTATCCACGGTGATCCTAGACCCTTTGATATGTGTGCTTTGGCAGAACTTGTTGGAGTGCAATTTTGCCCTGCTCTGTCATCCACACATCCTAATTCTTATTTTTCATCTAAAACTGTGAAACACACACCCATAGCTTCACCTATTTCTCCTCCATTCATTTCACCCTCATATATAGATCAACAATCTTCTAAACAAACCACTCTAGAACCTCAAAAAGATCTTCAATCCACAACCAATCCTTCATGTTCTATCCCTATAATTTCAAAACCTATAGACCCATTCATTAACACTTCCACATTATCAACATCTATCATACCTTCCACATCTAAAGATATAGGGAATGATCCTTCTACATCTTATGCTCTTTACGATGAACTTTTACCAGATTTATCCACAATCTTAATATCAAAAAAAACAAATGCTTTCATGCAAGATTCAATTCTTTTAAATAACTTGCCACCATCTCCTCGTACTTTGGGCCTCCCACAACCCATGGGAAGTACTTACCAAGTCGGGAGTTGTGCCTTCATTTATAAAGGATATGATTGGGGAAGAATACCTCGGAATATCAAAACTCATCATGATGGATATGCTCGGTGTTATTTTACTAATGAGTATATTAAAGCTAAACCCATAATGCTTAAAATGGGATATAAAGGGAAAGGCTTGGGACCTTTCCAAAATGGCATGAAAGAACCTTTCGAGGTAGAACCGTGGCCTTCCCGTTGTGGTGTGGGCCTATTTCCTAGTAAGGGTCAACCCTTCCCTTTTGAAGATGATGATCAACTCATATGTTATCAAGATTATTTGGATGGGCGTGATGATTTGCCTCTAAAAAATCAGCCATTTACATGTAACATGCTATCCATAGCTTACCCTGAAATGATTGCTGAATCCGATGATGAGTTGGAAGGAGATATCTTCCACGATGTCTCCGTTGAAGAAATTTTACACAATGGATTTTATTTTGATGGTTCTATACCAACTATAGCCCAACTTGAGGCCACTAATCCTCAAGATGAATTATCCAACTTAACCTTAAAAGAATTACAAGAATTGGGCATCTCACCCGCCCCACCTAATTTTGAAAGAGATCTACACATGGAGGTCAAAAACGTCATTAAAGTTAACATTGGAACTGAGGATAATCCTCACATAATCAATATTGGGTCAGAATTAAGTCAAGAAAAACAAGAGCAATACATTGCATTCCTTAAAGAATATGAAGATGTCTTCGCTTGGACATACGAGGATATGCCAGGTCTGGACCCTTCTGTAGTCATGCATCATCTAGTAGTCCATCCGGATGCTAAACCTGTTAAACAAAAACTTAGAAAAATGCATCCCAAAGTGGCCCTGCTAGTCAAAGGGGAGTTAGAAAAACTCCTGAATGTTGTTTTTATACAAGCTATTGATTATGTTGAATGGATCTCAAATGTAGTTCCAGTCACCAAGAAAGAAGCCACCAAAGTTAGGGTTTGCATAGATTTTAGAGATATTAATGTTGCATGCCCTAAAGATGATTTTCCTCTTCCAAACATGGATCAAATCATTGACTTTACTGTCGGGAGTGGGATGATGTCCTTAATGGATGGATTCTCCGGTTATAATCAGATCAGGATAGCTCCTGAAGATCAGGCTAAAACAACCTTTATTACCCCTTGGGGTACTTTTTGTTGGAAAGTGATGCCATTTGGCTTAAAGAACGCAGGTGCAACCTATCAACGAGCTATGACTTATATTTTTCATGATATGATGCATGATATCCTACATGATTATGTAGATGATATTATAGCTCGCTCTATTAATGAAGATAATCATTTAGATGATTTGAGAAAAGTTTTTAATCGATTAAGAGAATATCTTATTCGATTAAATCCAGCCAAATGCATATTTGGAGTTAAGTTCGGTAAACTATTAGGGGTTATAGTTTCTTTACGTGGTATCAAAATTGACCCTCTCAAGATTGCGGCTATCACTGATATGCCCGCACCTACCAATATATCTGAATTACGAAGTTTACAAGGTAAGCTTCAAGCTATCCGTCGCTTCATCGATAAGTTGGCAGACAAAACCGGTCCCTTTCTTAAGCTCCTTAAGAAGGATGTCCCTTTTAATTGGGATGACGAATGTAAAGAAGCTTTTGAACTTCTCAAACAATACCTCCTTACCCCACCTGTGCTTTCTCCACCTAGACCTGATCGCCCATTTCTCCTGTATATTTCAGCTTCAGATTTTGCCTTAGGAGCTATGTTAGCTCAGCTTGATGATGCGAAGAGAGAACGTGCTAATTATTATATTAGCCGAACCTTCATCAGTTATGAAACCCGCTACACAGCATTAGAAAAACTATGTCTAGCAGTCATGTTTTCTACGCAAAAATTATGCCATTATATGCTTAGTCAGAAAACTTATGTCATTGCTAAATATGATCCCTTGAGGTATCTCATGAGTCGACCTTATTTATCGGGTCGTACAGCCAAGTGGGTTCTTGCTCTAAGCAATTTTGACCTCACATTCATAGGACAAAAGTCTGTTAAGGGTCAAATCATAGCAGATCAACTAGCTGCTGCACCCTTAGAGTCTACCCATCCCCTCATCATTGAGTTTCCTGATGAATGCCTTCAATTAGAGGCAGACCATATTGAACAATGGTCCTTATACTTTGATGGAGCCCGATGCATGAGTGGGGCTGGTGCGGGTATTATTTTAATATCCCCACAAAAACACATCATTCCTCTGTCCTTCAAATTAACATTTGCTTGCACCAACAATACTGCTGAATATGAAGCTCTAATCCTCGGATTACGAGCTGCCTTGGCGCTAAAAATTAAACATCTGTTAGTTTTTGGTGATTCTCAACTTGTCATAAACCAAATTAATGAAGTTTATCAGACCAGAGATGATAAAATGTGCCCATATAAAGCCTATGTTTTACAATTAATGTCTCTATTTGATCAAGTTACCTTGGAAGCTATTCCTCGAACTTGCAACCGTGCGGCTGATGCTATGGCCACAGCTGCATCTCTTCTGCCCTTGGAGTTAGATGACGAATATGCCACCATCATTATTCGTCGACTCTAGGAACCTGCTTCAAATAAGTCATGCTTAGAACCTTTGGATGTGTTTCTAATCAATGAAACTACTCCTGAACCTTGGTATACAGATATAATTGATTTTCTTCAAAATGGGACTTTCCCTCCCAATTCTAATAGAAACCAGCGTCGGTTATTACGTAGACGAGCAAGTCGATTTGTAATAATTGGCAATACTTTATATAGGAGATATTTTGAAGGTATCCTATTAAGATGTTTGAATTTAGAAGAATCCAAATCAGCCTTGAGTGAAGCCCACGATGGATCTTGTGGAGGACACTTCAGTGGTAGTGTCATTGCTAAAAAGCTCCTTAGGATAGGATACTTTTGGCCTACCATGGAGAATGATGCACATGAGTATGTGCGCCATTGCGACAAGTGCCAGAAACATGCTGACCTTGTCCATGCCCCTGCACAAGAGCTGTAGGCTATTTCATCTCCTTGGCCCTTTTCAAAATGGGGCTTAGACATTATTGGCAAAATCAATCCTGTGTCATCTGATGGACACAAATTCATCATAACCGCCATCGAGTATTTCACGAAGTGGGTTGAAGCTATGCCTTTAGCTTCCTGCACTAGAACACAAGTCTCTAAATTTATTTTTAATCAAATCATTTGTAGGTTCGAAATTCTTGCAAATCTCATCTCTGATAATGGAACTTGTTTCAAAAATAAAGATGTCAAGAAATTATGCCAAAAATATAAGATTCAACATCGTTGGTCCACTCCCTATTATCCTCAGGGTAATGGTCAAGCAGAAGCATCTAACAAAACCTTAATCAAAATTCTCAAAATATTGGTCAATAAATCGGCCGTGATTGGCACATTCAGTTATATCCGACCTTGTGGGCCTATCGAACTAGTGTTCGAACTCCCACTGGAACTTCACCTTTTGTTTTGGTTTATGGTGTTGAAGCCATTTTTCCCTTTGAATTAGAAGTTCCTTCTTTGGCTCTACTACTTCAAGATACCGAAGTAGGAGATGAATATCGAGCTGGCAGACTCGATCAGTTGGAACTCCTAGATGAAAAATGCATCAATGCTTTGGAGCATCTCCGTGCCTACCAAAACAAGCTTAAAAGATCATATGCTAAAAAAGTTCGTCATCGATCCTTTGAGATCGGCGACCTTGTTTTAAAAGAAAATCAAAAAAATACTAATGCAACTAAAGACCTTAAAGGTAAATTTGAGCCCAAGCGGCTTGGACCATACATTATCACTGCTAAATTTGAATCAGGAGCATATAAATTATCTACCTTAGATGGTAAAGAACTTAAAGAACCCATGAACATTTTGCATCTTAAACGTTACTATGCGTAACAAAAATTAGTCATTTCATCATTTGTACATATTTTGCATGTTGTCTTATTTTAAAAATATATCAAACTGTTTACACAAAAACAAAAACAAACAAAAATAATAAAAATAAAAACAGCAATATTCTTGACTCTTTCGAAACCAAAACAAAATAAAGAAGAAAGAGAGAGTCAACATTCTCAAACTTCTCAAAAAAGTATTTGTATATATTTCTTCTTACAAATGTTGCAGTTATATATTTCAAATTATTTTGGATAAATTAGCATTTATTTTGAATCCCTCACTTTCACAAACACAAAATAAATATCTTGATTTTTATCTGGCATGATTACTAATCTCTCTTATATCAAAGTCCACAAAATTCAATTAAATAAAGTTTGAGCACAGAGAATTGATCTTGTTATTTACTTAAACCAAGCACATCCTTTCACAATAAAATGATTATATTTGTAATGTCCATGCTATGCTACATAGTAGAAGTGGTTTCTTGAGCGAAAAGTTTCCCCTGCTATCCTATCATGCACATGGTCTAGAATCTTTGAGAATTGGCAAAAGGACAAGCTCACCCCTACCCAGAATAAAAATCCCTTGCTCTACAGCTAATCCGAGCAAGTATCCCTAGCATAGGAAGAAAAGCAAAGTTCAAGAAAAAAAAGAGAAAAAGAAAAATGTTATTTTATATCATTACAGCAATGTTTCAAGCATTATCTCAAAAATCAAGCAAAAATACAAAAGAAAAGCAAAAAGAAAGCAAAAGCAAAAGCAATAAAATCCCTCTCCCTACCCTTTGAAAAGAAAAGAAGGGTTGATGAGCTTGAATCCCTGGAATTCTCAATTATTCAAAAACTGTGAGGTAAGCCCCATACAAGGTGGTTTGTGCCCAACCTGCTTGGCCTTGGGTAACTCCTAGCGTGGCGATATGTCTGTCACATTAGCGACCTTCTTTTGTACAGACCTATGTCTGCTTATGGATTAGCTAGCTCTTGATAATCCGACTTACATAGTAGTCTGGTATGGTTATATGCATCTAAATCATGGTTAATGAACACTTATTTGGTTCATTCAAATCACTTGTATCATAGTATCTTGCTCAAACTGGTAAATGAACATAGCAATTGCACACACATTTGTATTTGAGAGATTTTGTGTATCATTATGATAAATCAAGATTGGAAATGAACTCACATATGCACATGGGATTCCTTATAAATCTAACTTTTGTCTTTAAGATACTTTGAAATATTTTTTTGCAAATTGTTTGGAATAAATTCATTTTTCTTCTTTAAAGTACAGTTGTTTAGTATAAAGACAACTACATACATAATCAAAAATCAAAATTTCTTTCAAACCATACAATAAAAACACATATTTATATATTGTCGACTTTCGCGACGATGGTATAGTTCCAAAACTAAAATTGGAATTTTATGACTAGCGCAAGTCCTCATCTTCATATTTTCTGTTTATTTTCAAAAATTAAAAATCAACCATGCAATAAAACAATCTATTTTCTTCTTTGATTTTCGCGATGATGGTATAAGTCTATACCTAAATATTCTATGCCTAGCGCAAACCATTGTATCAATTTTTATTCCCCATTTATTTAAAAATCATAAAATCCATATGACTTAAATCATTATGTTATACAATTATGCTCTAAAACAAACAAACACCTATCACTATTTCATGTCATTATGTCAATCTGCAAATTTGCAACCATGGTATAATTTCTAAGGAATTATTCAAAATTTTATCACACTTAGGAATTTATGCCTAGCAAAAATCATTTTACAATATTTCATGCATAATATTTTCATGGAAATCTGAAAAACAAACATCATCATCATCATCATTTGCATCATCACACCAAAGTCTTAAGACAGTCTCTTAAGCACCCTTTTACTTTTAGCAATATTTCTATACTTGGGATTAGCTTGACGACCGAGTGAGCGACGACTCCATGAAATGGTCTATAACAACGACAATGTCCTTTGAAATTATTGTTAAAAGTCCCTTTTATTTTTTATCAAATTATCATCACCAACAACCAATTTGTTACATCAGATTATTTCATTTAAATTTTTAAAGCATGACATTTCAACCATAATATTTCCAACGACATAATTACATGAATCATCAAATCAATCACACTTCAAACATTAAAGCACCATAAAAGCATATACACAAGTCATATCATCATAAGACAAGTCATATGATCAAAAAATATCTCATCTATATATATATCAAATATATGTACATCATCTCAAAAATAGATTGGTATGCCACAATCTACATCTTGGCATACTCAATCCTCTCAATCATATATCCTCTATGTAGTAGCCTAGCCTCGAGAACCCCTCGAGCTCTCAACCTCATCTCCTCCCCTGCCCTGAGGTGGACGAGGTGGCCCCATCACAGTATGTGTGGTACTGCGAGTCCTAGTCATCGATCGAGATGAAGTCCTCGATGACCCAATCCTGATCGGGTCAGCAATGCTGACTGGCAGCTGTACCCTCTGACCCTCTGGCACCATCTGGAAGTAGATACCCTGGTAGAACGTGGTCTGAGCAATCGACCATGCCAGCTCCTGAGTGCTCGCTCCTCCGCTCCATGCTCTGAGGCGTGCAACCTCATCTTTGAGCTATGTAGCCTCCGCTCGATGTCGTGCAGCCTCCTCCTGCAAAGTCTGCACCTGTGCCTGGAGATGGATAGTCTCCGCCCGGAGAGTAGCCATCTCACTACTCTCTCCTGTGTCCACACCCTTGCCCTTATTAGGCGATGGTGGTCTCTCTCTCTGTGGAGAAGGGGGTCTCTCCTCCCTCCTCTCCTGCTACCATGGCCTCTACTGAGCCTGTGGCCTCCTCTGCTCTCTCCTGCCATGACCCTGTGCTGCCTCAATGGCTTCCTGGCGCCGCCTCCCCATCCGACGCACAACTGCGTGAATCGGACCCTGAGCCCTCATCATCCGAGGAGGGTGGATGCCTGTGTACCAGGCATCATAGTCGTCGGCTACCCCAGCGTCATCCCCATCCACTGGCTGAATGGGGGCATCATCTGCGTCTTGACTCAAGAATCGCTGCATATCTGGGGCCCCGCTAACTGTAGTGTTATCCTAGACAGTCCGAGAAAACTCGTAGTCTCTCAGAGATGGGATCCCCTACTGTAGACCGAACTGCCTCAAAACTCGGTCATACCGGTGGAGCTCCACCTCTCCCCTCTCCATCCTGAGCCAGTTGATCTCGCTATGCCTGTGACAGGGCAGCCAAGTCATCCCTTAGTCTGCCATATTTCTATTCTCTGGTCTTTAGTAATCCTCTCTGCAACATAAACAAAATCAACAATAAAAATCATTAATAAATCATTAATTAAAAATGCAAGTTAAAATAAGTAATTTCATAAATGAGATATCGTCCACAATTGGCGATATCATCCCCAATTGAGCAAATTCGTCTCCGATTTTCCATGAAACGCTCCCCTAGCGAAATCGGTGCTATCGAGACGATTTCGATGAAATCGAGACGATTTCATCTCGATGATTGTGACAGCCCAAAAATGGCCACGATGCTCAAAAATCAATCAAATCTAATCTAAAAAGCATAAAATTCTAAGTAAAACATTCTAAATTCAGTTTAGATCCTTACCCGTAGCCCGCACCGGACCTCTGTTGATCTATGCGCTATCTCAACCATCTTGTCTCCAGAGCTCTAAAAACTAGGAAAATGAACAAGTAACAATGAATTAGGGTTTTACCCTATTTTTCTTAATTTTATTCAAAAACAATTAACAACTTTTTTAAAATTTTGCTTTTTCGTGTTTTTACCTCAAACGTTCGATTTGGGTAAAAACACGGAGGGGGCACCATAGTAAGTTGTCGTACGATTCGACCTAGAATCGTCGCCTAAAACTGGGAATATTTTTTGCTTTCTCGTAGATCGAGAAGAACTCATCTTTAACGCATTTTCTTTGAAAAATTCGCTAAAGAGGGGGCAAAATGTAGCACCCTAAAATTGGCACAGTAAAACCTTAAATAATTACAATTACTCTAGTAAATATTCAAATTCAAATTTCAACCCCCAAAATCGCTTCCAAACCATCGTTTAACCCGTTTCCTCCTTTCCCGTGCCATTTTTAGAGTTTGTTTTGACCGTTTGACGATATCGTCGCCGATCAGACGATATCGCCTCAGATCGGACGATTTCGTCTGGACTAGGACGTCCAAAAGATCTTGTCCCAAAACTGATTTTTCTCAATTAGCCTCTGTTCCAATGACGTCTCTAATCCGGGCAGAAGCGTGTCTGCACCATTAGAGACCCTCCCCTTGGAGATCTCCCAAATTGGGATGATCTCCAACCTCCTAACCTCCCTCCTAAGCCTATTTAAACTTAGGCCCTCCCCTTAACCTACCCCTGGCTGATATTTCCTATAACTTGACTTTATACGCACTAAGACATCCTAAATTACTATTTGCACTAGTCCTATCCAAATTTTGTTGCAGGAACCTTAGTATTTTTCAGTTGGAGCAAGCTCAGTTCGTCTTGGACGATCCTGTTCGATTCGAGATGATTTCGTACCAATGCGAGACGATTTCGATTGCAGTCAACATTGAGGCAATCAGTGCCCAGAGTTTGCATTTCTTCATCCTTTTATTTTATACATTGTTATGCATTTAGTTAAATCTAAGTTTATTCCTTATTACTTTGCATTTTGGAGTTCACCCATGTAGCTTTAAATGCATAATAAAGTCACCAATTGTCATCAAATCATTGTAGTGCACTCGTATTTTGCTTATTATCATCATTTTAATGTTATTGCTATTATTCTACATCATTGCCCTCTGTTAGAATAGTTGCATTTTCTGCATTTTGTGTCTACTTCTCTGATTGCAGGTCTCTGACGAATTCATCTGATGAATTCGTCAAATCTTAGATGATCTTGTCTGATAGCAGACGATCCTGTCAAATCAGAGGCGATCCTGACTGCTTCAAGAATCAGAATCTTCATCAGACATCCGAATCAGGTATGGCTTTTTAATCTTGCTTACTTTCTCTATTTTCTGTTCTAATTTATTTTTCTGTATTCATTTAATCTGCATTTTCATAATAGAACAACTTAGATTCATTTGGCCAAACCTAGGACTCGAATGTTTAAAGATAAAACTGAACACATTAAACACATTCCCAACCTAGGCATGGAAACTGCCATTCAAACGTTTCCTGGTGAACCCACCATCCATCAAAAAATCACCATAATACACCTCCCCGAGAGGCGAGACCTTCGCAAGGCCTCTCAGTCCGAGGTACCATGCCATCCTTTTCCCATCCTCCTTCCGAGCACGGATCCTATAGCCTAAAGGTAAGGATGCAAAAAATTTGGAGCGATACACATGTTTCTCCATCAATAGGACATTTAAATTTTTTGAAGACATATACAGGTAAAACGATCCTTTTATTGGAAGGTATTAAAATGCGAGGTCAAAACATGGGTGGCTGAATGTGAAGTATGTCAGGACAATAAGGGTGAAACATTCAAATCTCTAGGACTGCTTCAACCATTACCTTATCTTGGATCACCAATGGAAACATATTTCAATGGATTTTATTGAAGTTCTTCCTAAATCAGAAGGTAAAATAGTAATTTTTATGGTAGTGGATCGCCTTTCCAAATACGCTCATTTCAATGCTCTCCAACATCCATTTTCAACAAGCAAAGTTGCTAAGGTATTTATGGACTCAATTTTCAAATTTCATGGAATGCCCAAAAATATTGTGAGTGATCGTGATCCCATTTTTACTAGCAATTTTTGGAAAGAATTATTTCGTCTTAGTGGTACGAATTTAACTATATCTTCTGCATACCATCCTCAAATGAATGTCCAAACTAAAATAGTTAACAAATGTCTAGGTACCTATCTAAGATTGTTTGCTCAAGATAAACAGTATCAATGAAGTCATTGGATTTCATTAGTAGAATGGTGGTATAAAACTTCATACCATTATTCCATCAATATGTCTCATTCGAAGAATTGTATAGAGTAAAACCACCAACAATAGCAGATTATGTTCTAGGATCTTCCAAAGTGGTCCAAGTAGACAGTAGGTTCCAACATCGATAGTCAATGCTCAATATTCTCAAAGACAATTTGGTCCAAGCACAAAATCGTATGAAGCAGCAACAAGACCCACACCATTCCGAAATATAATTTAATACAGGTGATATGGTGTTACAGTGTCTACAACCCTACAAATAGTTGTCATTGAAGATCAAGACTAGTCATAAGTTGACTCCAAGATTTTATGGTCCTTCTCAACTAGGCAAAGTGGCATATCAACTAGAGCTTCCTCTCTCATCCCATATACATCCAGTATTTCATGTTTCATGTCTCAAAAAGGTGATCATACAAAAATTACACTCTCAACCAGCTTGATGAAGGACGTATATATCTTTAGCCAAAGGTAATTTTGCAGAGTATATCATGTATTCTTCGATCCCGTTACATCAAATAATTTCTAATAAAATGATAGGACCTACTAGTAGAAGATGCTACATGGGAAACAAAAAGTATCTTTGAGATATTTCCATCTTTGAAGACAAAGCTTTCCGAGGAGGGGAGCCATTTTACAATAACAATATAGCCAAGTTGGCTATATTTCCAGGTGATAATTAATTTATTGATTTATCATTATATATAGTGTAGATTGATTTATTATTGATCATATTTAATCTTCATAATAATTTGTGTAATCGCAAGGACTAAGCCCTCCTTAGTGGCGAAGTACTTAGCCCTCCTTAAGTGGCAAGCATATAAATTGATTTACTTCAATTGCATTATATTCATTTTGTTGTGAGAAAGTCTACTTCAAGTGTCAAATAGTGGATGAGATATTTCTTGCTCAAAAAGCCATCCATTCCATGGATATACAAAAATATCCTTCCATGTTCATTCAGTTAGACTTATCCAAAGCTTATGATAGAGTGGATTGGCAATTTCTTATAAAAAAATTTAGGCAATTTGGTTTCTCTCAGGATTGGATGTATTGGATTATGGATATATCTCTTCAGTTTATGACTACTTTCTTATCAATGGTAGGCCTTCTCAGTTATTCCTGACTTCTAGAGGTATTAGGCAAGGTGACCCCCTATCCCCTTATTTATTCATCATTCTTGTTGAATGCTTGGGTAGGACTATAACCAAAAAGAGATAAAACAAAAACCTTGAGGGAGTTACCATTGATCATGGAGCTAGACCTATATCTCATCTTTAATTTTTTGATGACACTACTCTTTTAGTTAAAGCTACAGTTAAGGAAGCTTCTATTATCAAGCAAATCATTAACTATTTTTCTAAGGATACAAAGAAATTGATCAATGAAAACAAATATAAAGTCATTTTATTTCACTACTCTACCATACAGGAATCCATGATCTTGGATAAATTAAGATATAAGAAGGCCTCCCTTATGATCGCTTATTTAGATATTCCCATCAATATTCAAAGAACAAAAAAAATTGGAATTGGTTTTTGGACAAGGTCAACAAGAAAATTGGAAAGTGGACCAATAGGTGGCTTTCTTCGGGGTAGAATAACCTTGGTAAAATCAGTCCTTCAAGCTATTCCTATTTATGTTTTTACCGTGTTGAATATCCCAAAGGTTGTTCTTTGAGAACTGGATCAAATCAGTCATTGATTCCTTTGGAGTGGTAGTAAAGAGAAAATAAAATGGACCTTGGTGAAATGGGACACTTTATGTCTTCCTAAGATTGAAGGGGGTTAATATTTTGGTCTGCTATTAATAGCAACAAAGCTTTAGCTACTAAATTATATTAGAGAATTTTGCATAACCCCAATGCTCTTTGGGCCAATAATCTCCGTGCTAAATATATTGAGAACAAAAGTCCTGAAGAACTTGTTCACTATCAATTACCTACCAAAGGTTCTCCCATTTTAGCAGTTCTTAAGACTAGTGAGGATTTGATAAAGAAAAAATTATTTTAGATCATTCAAAATGGTAACTCAGTTTCCCAATTGGAGGCCTTGTATGGAGGATCTTCACCGAGATAACTGGATAAAGGTGGCTAATTATTGTTGATACCATACTGGTAATTCAAATTTTGGTAGATATTAGATCCCTATTGAGGGCTAGCCTATTCAAATCCTAAAAAAGTAAAGACAAGATATCCAATGCATCCTTCATATGAGATCCCTCTCTTGGTCCCATGAAAAATATTATTTTGGAAGGAAAAACACTACTAAGGGTGAGTATTCAGTCGCTCAAGGTTATTTGGCCTTATTCCATAATAATTCCAACTAATTTTTTGACATATTTTCTTAGTTGTGGGCTCAAAATATTTGGCCTAAGGTGAGGTTTTTTACTTAGCTTTTATTGCATCGCAGGGTGCGTACTGGTGATCAACTTATGAAGCATGGTGTTCATGGCCCTTTTAGATGTGAAATGTGTGGAGAGAATGTGGAAAATCTTAGCCATATTTTTATTGAGTGTACTTTAGCCTTTGAGATATGGAGGAGAATGGCCACTTTACTTGGCTTACAATGGTCTAATTTTTTACTTTTGAACAACTTTGCAGGGATTGGCCTAAACAAGAGGGTGTTGGTCATTTAATTAGGTAGTTATTTTCGATGGATTCTACCATTCTTCTTTGGAATATTTGGAATTAAAGGAACAACCAAATTTTTAATCAAGATAGGAAGGATATTCACTATATATGGCAAAAGACCATTTCCAACTTAGTTGAATTAGTCCAACAACTCCTTAATCACCCCTAAAACTCCCATCAAAGATGGGATCAAGTGATGCAAATATTGAATATTAACTCTTCTAAGGGCAACCATCTTAAAGGGAATGTGAGTAATTGCAAGATGGATAGAACAAGGAATTGGCAATCTCCTCCTAAGGATTTTGGAAAATTCAATATTGATGGAGCCTCTAGAGGGAACCTTGGAAAAGCTAGTGCGGGAGGAATTGGTAGACTTTCAGATGGCTCCCTAGTTTTTAATTTTACTGAGAATTTGGGTATTCTATCCAATAACCTTGCTAAGGGGTATGGTATCCTTAGAGGCCTTCAAGAGGCTACTAAAGTTGGATGGTAAAAGGTTCTACTTGAGTGTAACTTTGAAATCATGATTAATATTTTAAAGACTCCTTCTAAGAATCATAAGGTTGATTGGAGAATAAAAAGAATTATTGATAAGATTCAGTTAATCTAGATCAGATTTTTCAAATTTGATTACAATAATGTGGTTAGAGATTAGAATAAGAGTACTGATGCTTTAGCTAATTGGGATTTGGAAAAATATGATCTTACTTTCTACGACCACCCTTCTAGATTGTGGGCTTCACAAATAAGGGAAGATCTTCTTTCAATCATTTTTTTGGATTGCTCCAATTTTGGAGGTATCTAGTTTCTTATTTCTTTATTTTTGTCTATCTTTGGTTTGGTCAGGGTATTTTAGTACCCTATCTCAAACTAATATTTCTTTTTTTTACTTTTTTGATTCTTGCCTTAATAGTATTTTGGTCTAGAAAGGTCATTGTTGCGTTCAATTTTTTTTTTTTTTTGTCTAGTTTTTTGAGGTGTGTGTGTTTTTGTTGTTTTGTATTTTTTTGTTATTGTTCTTGTGTTTTTGTTGTCTGTTGGTTGTGTTTTTTTTTTTTTTTTAGGTTTTGGTTGTTTTTTTTTTTCATGTTTTTTTTAGTTGTGTCTTTGTAGCATTCTATTTTTTTGTCATCTTTATGTTTTGTTATGTTGTTCTTGTGTTTTTTCAGTGTAGTTCATGTTGGTTTTTTATCTTATTGTGTGTGTGTTTGATTGTGCTTTATCTTTTTGACACACTCAAGGAACATATTTTTTTAATCTTATTGTGTGTTTGTGTTTGTGTGTTCTTGTTTTTTATTAATCAGGTTTGATCCTTGAGTATGTCAAAGGTGGTATGCCGAGTGTGAGACCTGGATGATTTTTGTAGAAGAGATACCCCTGCCTCCTTGGGTTTTAACCGAAAGTGGCATCCCTTTTGGGATATTTTCCAAAAAAAAAAAAGTTATTGCGTGTAAGCAGTGGATTATTTTGGGTTTTCTTATTTAGTGAAGTCATTAGGTGAATATGCTAATTCTTCAATAAGTAAGCTAACTAAGATCTTCACCAAAATCTCAACTAGAAGTTATCAAATGTGTTAGTTCATCCACTAGATAAAATTATTATGCAGACATGGTGGTTAGGGATGAGTTAACTCTCTTCTTTGTGGGACAAATATTTAAGTTTTCCCCACTAGGTATACCATACAAAACTATATTGACTTAGAATTTCTAGGGAATCCATGATGAAAATTAAACGTTCCATGTACTCATAACTCATGTTGAGTGACATTGTTCGAAATATTTATGGGTGTGAGGTACACTTGTATGGAAACATCTAGGATTTTTTTTAGAGGTTGGCTTCTTATCAGATGTAATCTTCATTGCACCTTCCTAAACTACTTGCTTTATCAAAGGATAAGGGAAAATAAATGCAAAAAATAAAATACTAAACTAATGATGGTGATGTGCCAAAAATCAAAGGTCCTTCCTATAGGCCCAAAATGGCCACATCCTTAGAAAACTTTGAAAATTTTATTTTAAGGCATGAAATCTCCAATCCGTTGAGCTCATAGAGTATTTTGGAGCAGATCCATGACAAGAGTTCTCCAATCCACTCAACACTTAGTGTTTTTTACCATAACAAGCTAAGTACTCTATTCTACTCGATATCTAGTGTAATTGGCAATGGATTTCGATGAGGTTTCAAATCCATAAAACTTTTGAGCTTTGGTGATGTCAATGCATTTTAAAATACAAAATGGTGATTTCTATTTCTTTCATGCACTCCATTGACTAAGTGTTGATAAGATTCATTTCGCTAAGTTCCAAGACTAAGCTGGAGCAGAATGGCAACACGAAGGTTGGAAGCATTGTAAACGTAGAAGAATGGCGATAAGGGCTATTTACACTACTTCTAGTGTGGATTGGCAATTTTGCAGTCAAGCCGATTCAAAGTTGGTGACACAAGTTTATAGGTGCAGATTTTAATCATTTTTCAAATCCAAGGATTCTAGAAGAACTCTAATGTTTATAAATGCTAAGAGAGCGGATTAACGATAGAATCTATTTCACTTGTACCTCAATGCATTTCTCGTTGAAATTTGATTCCACTGGCCAAAGAAATAAAAGTTGATGTCAACATTGATAAAAGTGTAGAATGGAATTTTGTATCTTCCCCACTACTTTTTAGAGCATTTTTTATATTTAATTGTAGCCTTCCTTAAGAGAATCGATGATTTAAATTTTGTTGACACTATTACAACATATAAAGGTGAATTCTTGGAGGATCGAAGAACAATCAGTTTGAAGGCATGAAGGTGAAGCGTCGAAGGGTTTTCAAGAACCAAGAACCAAAGCAATTATAGATATCTAGTAGAATGGAGTTTTAAAGAACAACAAATGGTCCAGATCTATTTCATAACGACTTGAAGCTCAACTGCCATTGACGAACTAGCAAGTTGCAGAGCTAAGATGCCATGGTGGATTACTCCTGATAGATTTCCTATACTCCACAAATGAATGAGATAATGCCAGCGTAGCTCTCTACTGATCTATTAAATTCTTAAATTCATATAATGTCTCATATTATTCTTTTAATTGTAAACTATAAAAAGAGATCGAACCCTCAATTTTTAGGGTCAGCTCTAGTGCATTTGGTTGCCCTACTATGTAAATATTTTTACAAACTAATGGAAGGTGAATTACTCAGATTTTTTACTCAAGACTTGTAATATTTGATATCTTTCATTCAAGAGGTTCAAAGATGTGAATTGCATTTCTGTCAATGTTGTAACGGTTAGTTCATTCTATTTTCGTTGGATTACTAGTTGTGAAGGTAGTTGAAATCTCTTCATAGTTAGATCTGTGTTGGTAGGAAATTTATTTATGCAAAATCTAATTATTGATCTATTCTGCTAAATAGGATTTTCAATATTTTGGATATTGGAATTGCTTCTTGGGACATATCTTTTATTTATGCTTTAATGTGTGAATATTTCATGGTTCTAGTTGCTACTAATCTTGAGCGATGGGATACTAGAAATAGTTTGTTGGAAGTTGTTGTAGATGCCTATGTTGTTAGCCCATCTGTCCACTGTTAATGCATATTTCTCTAACCCTAAACCTTTTTCTAACCCTATTCCTCAAACCCTTATTTATTTTAATTGGGTTAACATATTACTAAGTTGAAAAGGAACCAACATACTCTAGAGGTTGGAATGAAGTTATCTTTGGTCCATCTAATGTTGAGTGTCAAGTTGTGACTATCGGGTGCAAGCCTGGACAGAGAATTGGAAGATAGATAGTTGCAGTGTCAAGTAAATCTTGATGTCAACTTAGTGCCTAATAGTTTTTGGCATGCTTGGTGGGACCTATTCGCAAGAAAAACTAAAAAACATCATATAATTTATTGTTTTATCTTTACCCGAAGGAGTCAATATTTGGTGAGTTGTCTTGATCTTGGTAAGCAGTGATTAGCAAATTCACCTGGTGACTCCCTGGTTTGCAAACCCATAAAAATGTTATCCATGTAGACCATAGCTTTTCATGTATACCAGGTCATTCAAGAGGAATAACCTAGACTCATTTTTCTACTGTGAGCTACCTTATAGAGGGTCTATTGTTATAAAGAATTTAGACAAAAAATTTCATTCAGAAGAAAATCCTCCTGTTGTGGTTGATCCACAACACACCCCAAAATTGGGGACCCACCTTTTTGCAGGCTTGCAGAGAAGAATCTCGGTGACCCAGATGCTAAAATTGAAGAAAAGAGAAAAAAATGCCTAAGTGTTGAAAGGTGTCGCGAAATCGCGACATGTCGCGAAATCGCGACTGGTTGCGCCATCGCTGTCGAAAACAGGAAAGTTGTCGCGAAATCGCGACATGTAGCTCCATCGCTGCCAAAGAGGAGAGAAAAGAAAATCGAAAGTTGTCGCGAAATCGCGACATGTCGCTGAGGAGAAAAGAAAAGGTGTCGCGAAATCGCGACATGCTGTTGAGAAGAAAATAAATGATGTCGCGAAATCGCGACACGCCGTTGGAAAAGGATGAGAATGGTCGCGATTTCGCGACGTGTTTTGCCGAAGCGTACGGGTGATGAAAAGTGTCGCGATTTCGCGACGTGTTTTGGAAAGGTGTACGAAAGCGGAAAAACGTCGCGATATCGCGACAGGAAACAGCTAAAGGACTCGAAGAGGAGAGACGTCGCGATTTCGCGACCGATTGCAGCAAAGGTGTACGGACGGAGAAAATGGTCGCGATTTCGCGACGTGTTTTGGCAAACTGTACGGACGGAGAAAATGGTCGCGATATCGCGACAGGTTTTGCCAAGGCGTACGGAAGATAAAAGCGGTAGCGATATCGCGACGGTTTGTGGCAAGCAGGTTCGAAAATAAAAATGGTCGCGAAATCGCGACGTGTCGGTGACCAGGATGAAAAGGATGTCGCGAAATCGCGACATTCAGCTGAGAAGAAAAGAAAAGGGTCACGATTTCGCGACGCATTTTGGCAAAATGTACGGACGGGGAAATGGTAGCGATTTCGCGATGAGTTTTGCAGAAACGTACGGATGATGAAAGGTGTCGCGATTTCGCGACGCATTTTGGCAAAGTTGTACGGTACAAGGAAGATGTCGCGAAATCGCGACGGAAATGAAAATCAGGCTCGAAGCAGAGAAGCGGTAGCGATTTCGTGATGTGTTTTGAGGAGGTGTACGAAAGGTGATAATGGTCGTGATTTCGCGACGCAAAGTTGCCCAGGAGGTCCGAGAGAAAAATGGTAGCGATTTCGCTACATTATTCAGTGACAACACCACAGAGTCAGAAAGGTAGTGATTTCGCTACATTATTTTGAAAGTGCCATGGAGGCAAAGGGTGGCAGCGAATCGCTACCATACTTCAGAGAAAGGCTTAAGGCCAAAGGTGGTAGCGAATCGCTACCACTTCGAAAAAATAAGGGCTTAAAGAAAAAGTGGTAGCGAATCGCTACCACTTCGAAAAGAGAAGGGCTTAAAGAAAAAGTGGTAGCGAATCGCTGCCATTTCATCAAACAGGGCCGAAAGCCAAAATGGTAGCGATTCGCTGCCATTTCATCAGACAAAGCCAAAAGTGGTAGCGATATCGCTACCACTTCAAAAGAGAGACTCGAAGCTCGAGGTCGAAAGGTAGCGATATCGCTACAAATTTCATAAAGGCCAGTCTCAAAGTCAGAGGGTAGCGATAGCGCTACAAGTTTAGTGAGAGAGGGCTTGAAACAAAAATGGTAGCGAATCGCTACCATGTCACAAGGAGAAGGCTTGAAACGAAAGTGGTAGCGAATCGCTACCACATTTCAAAGGGACGCCGCAAGGCCAAGGTGGTAGCGATATCGCTACCACATTTTGAAAAGGGTTCAAAGTTAGAAAGTGGTAGCGATATCGCTACCATTCGAAGAAGAAGGCTCAAAATGTTAAAAGGGTAGCGATATCGCTACGAGAAGTTGCCGGAGGTAGACAAATGAAAAACGGTCGCGACATCGCTACGGGGAGCTGATGAAGGCGTACGGCAGGAAAGCAGGTAGCGATTTCGTGACATGTCACGATTTCGCGACCGGGAAGGTGAACAGGCGGACTTGCAGTTTTGTCGGGTTCTTTCACAGGAAAGCGTTACAGGGGGCATAGAAAATGCGTGACACGTGGCGTGCAGGTGTCAAACTTGCAGAGGCGTTACATACAGAGGTGGATTTCGAGCGTTTAAATTTGAGCGTGAATCAAAAGCGATAAAAAGCGAGATTTCGGAAGGTCACCTGCAGGAAGGTGAAATGAAGCGACGGAGGAAATCGAAGAGCCATAGCAGTACTATAAAACCAGAAAGGGTTGGAAATTGCCGAATACAGAGTTGTAGAGACAAGAGCTTCGTGCTATTCTGGGCCTGTACTTGGGCAATTTCCTTCTTTTTGTTTTGGAATTTTATACTTGGAACATTTTTTGAATGTAATCGAAATATTCTTTAATACAAAATACGGAGAGTTGGCATCTTTTGGATGAGAAAGAAGGAGTTACTTCTGCATGCATGATTTAATGTCTATCTTTCCTTTCCAGATTTCTTAGGTTTCTAGGTGAAGTTTAATGCAAGATCTCTTGGTTGCTTCATGCGAATGCCCGAATCTGGAATTATAGTAGAAACCCTCGAGACCCGCACCTAGCCTATTTGGATTGTGTGAAAGTGCAGGTTCATTAGGTTAGGTTGTATGTAGAAAGCCTCAGTATCTTCGGTTTCATCAGATTAATGACAGCTTTCTGACTGTAATCTATTCTTATTGTTACTTTTGTTTACTTTTGTCTTTGCTTTTCAAACCCATATTTTATTTTCAGCAGTTTAATTACTGTGTTTGAATAAATCACTAAAAATCCATCGAATTAAAGATTAAAACAGATTTTATTCATTTTAGAGTCCATTGCACTTTCAGAATTAAATAAACCACGGTGCCCCTTGTTAACATCCACTTGCAAACCCTAAGGTGTTCTTAGCATTTCATTTTAAACAACATCCTTGATAATCAATAATTAGCATAATAAGAACCTTGGAGAAATCATTTTTCTTTGCAAGCAGAGGATTTAGGACTCGGATCCTACAGGAGAGTGTGTTTTCACAATCGGGTTAAAACACCACTCAACAGATTGGCGCTAGAAGGAGGGCCCGAATCGGTTTATCTATTTCAATTTTTATATCTGAATATTTTGTTTTTGATTTAATTCTGAAATTATTTACGGCTAAACTGCAACACTCGTTTTTGTGTTTGTTGCAGGTTTTCTTCGAAGTAGCCGAGGGTTTCATCAGGGCAGTCGGACCCACCACGCCGTATTGCGACCGAGTCTCAAACAACCGGAGAAACCATTTTTCACGACCTTACTTGTACTCCCAAGGGTAAAGTCAAGCAAGTCGTAAGCACTCCAGTAGCAAAAGGCCTATTTTCTCCAGGAACGTCGAGTGGACCTACGCCAGTAATATCCGTTGCCCCTAGTGTGCCTATAGTTTGTAATATTTCTTCTGCTATTGTAGGTCTGTCTACATCAATTCTGAGTCAAATGGCTCAAGCTCCAGCAGCTCCTTGGTATGGAGCTAACAATACTCCTTTGAATATTGTTGGGGATATCCATGAAATCCCCAAGAACATTGAAATATTTCTGCCTAAATACAAGCCAGATGGCCTAAGAACAACAGAAGAACATATCCAAGCCTATAGAGATGTTTTAATTAGGCTGCAAGTTCAGCATGAAGATGTAGCCTTCAGACTTTTCCCCATGAGCTTGGATCCAATAGCATATGAATGGTATATATGCTTGCCAACTGGTTCAATCACCTCTTGGACACAAATGGAAAATGCATTTGTCAATCAATTTAGGTCGCCCTTAGATCCCGCAACTATTTACAATCAGTTTATTACATGCAAACGGGGCCAAGGGGAACCAATCCGAATGTTTAATCAGGGATTCCAAAAGAACTATAACAGAGCAATTAGACATTTTGCCATCGATCCTGCAGTAGCTTTGCAGATATATTTTGGGGCATTGGACCCCATGACAGCCATGTTTGCAAGGCGTAATCCTCAAGTCACCACGCTGGCTTTGGCCTATAATGAAGCCATGACTATTGAGCAGCAATTGACACCGCAAGGCTACGGGTTTACCCAGATGCCTATGTTGGGACAATGTGCTCCATATGGTCAAGTTCCCCAGGAAAATCAACTCATGGCACCACAAATGCCAAGTATGAACGCCTTCCCATATCAGCAGCCGTATCCACCAGCACCCGCATATGCACCCATTCCAATCCAACCAATCACAGCCATTCCACCTGTTCCTGCATTCTTGCAGAACAGTCAATCAACTACGCAGAAACTAGTCAAGTCAATCCTCAAGCCATAGTTCCTGTTCCGAATCCAATCCCAATTCAAGGTATCAATCCATATGGGAATCCAATTCCTCAGAACCCCACCCAAATGTGGAATCAAGACCCCATCAATTATGCAAATCCAATGGGGGTTAACAACAATGTGGTTCCACCGAAGGATGTCTTTTCGGAAGTCGAAGAGCTCAAGAAACTAGTGCATAAACTAAGTAATGACAGGGGTTCAACAAGTAGAAGCATGAGTCCCGTGCCCCTCACCCAAGTCAGAATTTTAACAATAGAGGGAGGCACTGGAACACTAAGCCAAACAATGGGGGAGTTCCTGCTCCCATTGCTAATCAATTAGATGCTTCTGCAGGCCCTAGCCAATCCAATTCTCTTTTGAATCTTTCAGATTTGGCATGGGAAAGAGGGTGCAGGTTACATAACACAAAAGAACACAATGAGAGGAATTGTCCTGAGATTGCTAGATACACTCATTGTCTTCAGGCACAAGTTGATGATTTGGAACTGGTATCAAATGAGGATCCATCGTATCGGCAAGATGAAAATATTATGGTGATGGAAACAGTATATCACCAAGAGGGTGAGAGCGAGGAGGAAGAAGACGAAGTTTTGGAATAGGAGGTGCAAGCTTTTCGAGAGTTCGAAAAGGGGACTCATGGGTACCATTTGAGGAGTAAGTCTAAAGCCCCTAAAACCTCATCAACACCTCCAAACAGTTCTATTCTTCCTCCAGATACAAAGGCAAGTAACAACCCTCCCCCTCCACTCAGAAGAGAAATGTCTAATGACGTCCAGAAGACAGTCAAATTCGAAAAACCAAATTATGACGTAGTGGAGGATATGAAGAAGTCCAAATCTAGCCTTTCATTCCTGGACGCAGCCTAAATTGCCCGGTCAAAAGGAGGCGTTGATAAGAGCTTTGAACTCACCCGATCCGATGTGGAAGGAAAAAAGAGCTGAATCCCATCCGATTTTGCGAAAGGAGAGAAGGGATGTCCCGCCATTCTTATTAACTCGAGAATTGCGGGTAAGAACTTGCATAACTCGTTTGGTAGACACAGGAGCCACGAGCAACCTCATGCCTACGGAGATATGTCAAATGCTTGGTCTACAACCGGTTTCATCCAAATGCACGGTCTTGCAATTGGACCGTTCGGAGGTAAATGTAGTAGGGACCTTATATGATGTCAAGATTCAATTAAATTCTCAACCCAGGGTCCAGCAGGTTGTAGACATTTTGGTGGTTAACATCCCAAGTAGGTATGGAATGTTACTTGCGAGAGATTGGATGAAAATGCTGAATGGCTATTTTGCAACAGATTGCTCGCATATGTGGCTGCCATGGAAGGGCATTGCTAACCAAATCAGAGTGGAAAACGAACCGAGGCTTAAGGAGATTATAACGGATTTTAACAAGCCGAATGAGGTTCAGTTTTCTGAGCCAGACCTAGGGGTCTATGCTCTTGATGTTGAGAAAGCTGCTGATGAACTTAAAGAAGAAGTGTGTCATGGTGGTTCTTCTGAGGAAAAGGATTACACGTGGTTGCTCAAGTTTGATGGATCAAAATCTAGACAGGGAGCAGGAGCTGGAGTCGAGCTCACTGGTCCAGGAGGTAAACCATTATTGGCTGCCTACAGACTGCAATTTCCTTGCACAAACAATGTGGCAGAATACGAAGCATTGATCTACGGTTTACGTCTAGCATTGAGCAAACATGTTAAATGCTTGAAGGTTTTGGGAGATTCTGAGTTGGTTGTCAAGCAAATCAAAGGACAGTATACATGCCGCGACAAAAGACTGAGCCTTTATAGGACTAGGGTTATGGACCTCATGGAGGAGTTTGATGCATTCAACATAGCCCTTATTTCTAGGAGAGGAAATCGAATAGCAGACTCTCTTGCAGTCACCGCGGGCATGTTAAACCCGGTGGATATAAAAAGATGTAAAAAGTTTTCCATTGAGCTGGTTCCTTGTCCATCAATACCTGATAATGTGAAGAATTTCCAGGTTTTTGAGTGTGACAGGCACATCTTCAAGTTTGTCACAAACTCGGGTATTTTTGAAAATCAGGTGATCGATGAGGAACAAAGGTGGCGAGGATGAAACAGAAGAAAGTGAAACTGCGTATCAATCCAACAAAATTCCTAAAGACGTGGTTTCATTAGAAAAGATGTTCGACATGGAATGCAAGAACAAGAAAAGAAAAAGAGTCCCGCTCCCCAAAGATGCATGCGATTCAATTAATCTGGGAAGTGCAGACAATCCAAAGGAGGTGTACATAGCAAAGGCATGTACGAGAGGAAGAAAGGAGCAATATAATACAGGCTTTGAAGCATTACATAGATTGTATTGCTTGGAACTACAATGAGTCGAAGACTTACAACCGGAACATTATCACGCATACCATCCCTTTGAAGCCAGACTCCAAGCCTTTTAGGCAAAGACAACGAGTTGTTAACCCGCTATTGGAGCCTTTGATCGAAAAGGAGGTTAAAATATTATTGGAAGCGAAAATCATTTTTCCCGTTAGGCACTCAACCCGGGTGGCCAACCTCGTTCCAAGTAAGAAAAAAGAGTGGAGAGATTAGGTTGTGCATAGATTTTCGAAATCTTAATAAAGCCTCTCAAAAAGATAATTATCCATTACCATCAATCGATGAAATTCTGCAAATGGTAAATGGATCTGAAATGATGTCCTTTCTCGATGGATATTCTGGGTACAACCAAGTTCTTATACATCCAGATGACAGGATGAAAACAGCCTTCACTACCAAGTGGGGGACATTTGCATATAAGAGAATGCCATTCGGACTGTTAAATGCTGGTGCAACTTTTCAACGCGCCATGGATTACGCATTCAAAGGGCTAATAGGCAAATGCATCATCGTGTATGTGGATGATATCCCAGTTTTCTCGAAGAAGAGAGAGGATCATGTTAAAGACTTAAAGAAGGTGCTTCAAAGATGCAGGGAACATGGAATTTCATTAAATCCCAAGAAATGCATTTTTGGAGTGACAGAAGGGAAACTGCTAGGTCACATTATTTCAAAGGAGGGAATATCCATCGACCCAGAAAGGATACAAGCTATCCAAGACCTACCTCTCCCGAGCAGTAAAAAGGAATTGAGGTCTTTCTTTGGGCAAGTCAATTTTGTGAGGAAGTTCATTTCTAGCTTTGTCGAGATAGCTAAACCTCTAAACCAGATGCTCAAGAAAGATGTGGACGTAAGGTGGAACGAGGAAAGTAGAGTGGCTTTCCAGAATATCAAAGATGCCATTTCCAAAGCCCCGGTCTTGATAAGCCCAGACTATTCCAAGCCTTTTTACATTTATGCTTTTGCATCGGAGCACTCCTTGGCGAGTGTATTAACCCAAAAAGGCGAAGATAATGCCGAAAAACCCATTGCATTTTTAAGTGCCCCCCTAAAAGATGCCCAATTAAGGTATTCAATCCTTGATAAGCAAATGTATGCACTTTTTAAAACTGTGAAAAAATTTAGGCACTACATCGTGCACAGCAGAATTATCGCCATCGTGCCCGATTCTGCTGTCAAGACCATGTTTTTACAGAATGAACTAGGTGAGAAGAGAGGAAAATGGATTTCGACCATCCAAGAATTTGATCTCGAAATCCAACCAATGAAACTAGTTCGAGGACAAGGACTGGCAAAGGCGATCGCAGAAAATGATCCGCAAATAACGGGTCAATGCTCAAATACAGAATACATGGCTAAGGAGGACTGGTATGTTGATATTGTGCAATTTTTATTGATCGGTAAGTGCCCTTATAATTTGAATTCAACACGGAGGAGAGCTTTAAGGCTTAAATCTGTTAACTATCCGATAAAGTCTGGTGTGCTTTACAGGAAAAATCATGAAGGTATCTACCTGAGATGCTTGAGCAAAGATGAAGCCGCCAGGGTGTTGCAAGAATTTCATGGCAAGCATGGAACTGGTCATGGTGCAGCCAATGCTACAACACATCAAATCCTGAGAGCAGGATACTACTGGCCACATATTTTCAAGGATGCGCATACCCATGTACGATCTTGTCACATCTGTCAAGTGGCTGCAAATAGAGAAAGAAATGCAGCCATGCCGTTGCAGCCTGTAGTCGAAATGAGACCGTTTGCACAGTGGGGACTGGATTTTATCGGGGTTATTAACCCAAATTCTTCTGACTCTCACAAATTTATTTTGACAGCTACAGACTACTGTACAAGGTGGACAGAAGCGATTCCCACTAAACATGCCACCACAGACGTTGTGATTAAATTCCTTGAGGATCAAATTATCACAAGATATGGAATGCCCGATTCTATTGTCAGTGACAATGGTAAAGCTTTCATTTCCACACAATTTGCAGAGTGGGCATATGATAATAAAGTGAGCTTGAAATTTGCATCCAATTACTATCCTCAAGGAAATGGGTTGGCCGAATCTTCAAATAAGAATTTGTTGAATACTATTAAGAAGTTGCTGGAAAAGAATCCTCGGGACTGGCATAGTCAATTAAAGTTTGCCCTGTGGGCAGATAGGACCAGAGTGAAAGAAGCTATAGGGAATACTCCTTATCATTTGGTCTATGGGCAAGACCCGATATTTCCAACAAATTTGAAGTTGCAGACCTTACATTTCATACAAGAGTACATGGGGACAGATGATCAAGTTGAAGCTAGATTGAGCCGGTTATTGCACCTGGATGAAAAGAGAGAAGAAGCCATGAATCACATGAACAAACACCAGGAAGTCATCAAGAGATGGTTTGATAGAAGGGCCAAAGTTAAATCATTCAGAATTTCAGATTTGGTGTTACTATGGGACAAAAGACATGAGGAAAAAGGGAATCATCAAAAGTTTGATTGTCTTTGGTTGGGCCCATATCAGATTTCGGAGATCCTTGGGAAGAACACCTTCAGACTAAAAACCTTAGAAGGGAAAGATTTCATGTTGCCGGTTAATGGGCAGATTCTAAAACATTATTTTAGCCCTTAGGTTGTGGAAGTTTTCATTTTATTCTTTTGGCTTTAACAAGGGGATTTTCAAACTGTGTTTTATTTATGATTGCTGGTTTAGCTAGGATTTTGTTTGCTAGATTTTGATATCCTGATTTTGGTGGAGATTTTCAGATTTTGGTTTTTATTTAGGATTGCTAACCTAGTTAGGATTTTGATTCTGAATTTGATTTCAATTGTCATGTTTTGCTTTAAAAAAAAATAAAATAAAAAAAATAAAAAATTGAGATGCCAACTTATGCTTAGGATTAGGAGAATATGAAATATTGGAATTGTCTTGTAAAAGCTCCACAAGTAACATAAAGCATATTAAGTTATATTGTTTGATTTTGTGATACATGAAAGAATCAGTTTTGCATGACATATCATTTCATTTGCAAAGAGAAGGCATTCATATTCCATCTCACCTCACATACATTTCATTTTAGTTACATATGCATCTTATGTACAAGCCATGAAAGTACGTCAAATCCTCTTAGGGTTGTGTTATAACATAAATGTAAGTGAATCCTAAGGTTGGAAACTGAGTCTTGAGATATCTAGAACCAAGCACGTCTCATAAATTAAAAAGGATCTTGAGCAAAATGATCAAAACCTAACTTGGAGGAAAAGGTTGAGCGAAAGTGGTTTTCATGTCTATCCTATTATGCAACATGATCCTAAAAACAGTGGTTTTGACCACTTCCATAGAACTTAAAGCCCACATGGAGTAGTAAGGATAGGGTGTAAATTCTCATCTCGCTTGGTTGAGAATCCGATTCCCCAAAGCTCCTATGTTTTCATTTCATAATTAGTCTTGGATTGTAAGGATGGCGTACTATTTCTCCTCTGCAAAGGATGGGTAGTCATCCCCAAGGTCTAAGTAATAAAATTAATATTTTCCATTCTCATCAGTCTTGGATTGTAAGGATCGTACTATTTGTCCTCCGCAAAGGATGGGTAGTCATCCCCAAGGTCTAAGCAACAAAATTAATATTTTCCATTTACATTTAAGGTTTGATTGTAAGGATCGTACTACTTGTCCCTAACCAGGATGGATAGTCATCCCCAAGGTCCAAGAAATAAATAAATAAATAAATTTTTCCCATCTCATCTTTATTTTGGATTGTAAGGATCGTACTACTTGTCCTCTCGCAAGGGATGGGTAGTCATCCCCAAGGTCCAAAGAAATGGAGATAAGTTTTGGATTGTGGGGTTAGATATGCCCATGCATGGCATCATGTCTTGCCTAAAAAACAAGACCACTGATTGTCTAGAGGGTTAGACTAGCATGACCATTTCTTCCATAACTTGTTTAATTATTTTGCTTAAAGTGAGGTAATGAACTCTAAATCAGAATAGTAAGGATAAGGTTAAACTCTCATCTCGGTTGGTTGGGAGTCTCGATTCCCCAAAGTTCTGATTTCACATTCACTTGCACATGGGTTCTAGATAGTAGGGACTCATAACCAACTTTGGGATACAATAAGATAATGAACTAGTGGATCCTAAGAGGGTTTGGCAATCTTGAATGCTTGTACATAGTATTAGAAGAAGTACCATGCCCTTTATGGAAGCAAATATCTCCTAGCACATTCATTAGGGTGCACAAATCATTCACCATCCCATATATGCATTCATGCAAAACTGATAATGGAATGTTGATCAATTTCAAACGATAGGGAATGAAAACACATTGCACACACTCAGCTAATACTTGATGATTCTCGATGATTCATGTACTTTCGATCTTTGGGCATTTGTTATATTGCTTATGTGCTAACATGTATTTCCGAGTTTGTGATATGTTTCAGAGTTGGGTTCTTACTAAAATGCTCAAGAGCATTTGACAAATAGAGTCGCCATTTGTTGTGGTTGATCCACAACACACCCCAAAATGGTGGGGACCCACCTTTTGCAGAGCTTGCAGAGAAGGATCTCAGTGACCCGGATGCTAGAATTGAAGAAAAAAGAAAAAATGCACAAGTGTAGAAAGGTGTCGCGAAATCGCGACATGTAGCGAAATCGTGACATGTCGCTATCGCCGAACAGAAAGTTGTCACGAAATCGCGACATGTCAGCTCCATCAGAAAGTGTCACGAAATCGACATGTGAGAAAAGAAAGGTCGTCCAAATCGCGACATCGGGGAGGAGAAAAATCACGATGAAAAGCCAAACCTAAAAACAGAGTTAAAAGAAAAGCACATTAAAAACGAGAAAGAAGCGTAGTCGATTTCGTGATGTGTTTTGAGGAGGTGTACGAAAGGTGATAATGGTCGTGATTTCACGACGCAAAGTTGCCCAGGAGGTCCGAGAGAAAAACGGTAGCGATTTCGCTACATTATTCAGTGACAACACCACAGAGTCAGAAAGGTAGTGATTTCGCTACATTATTTTGAAAGTGCCATGGAGGCAAAGGGTGGTAGCGAATCGCTACCTACTTAAGAAAGCTTAAGCAAAGGTGGTAGAACCCAAGTAGAAGCTACCACTTCGAAAAGAGAAGGGCTTAAAGAAAAAGTGGTAGCGAATCGCTGCCATTTCATCAAACAGGGCCGAAAGCCAAAATGGTAGCGATTCGCTGCCATTTCATCAGACAAAGCCAAAAGTGGTAGCGATATCGCTACCACTTCAAAAGAGAGACTCGAAGCTCGAGGTCGAAAGGTAGCGATATCGCTACAAATTTCATAAAGGCCAGTCTCAAAGTCAGAGGGTAGCGATAGCGCTACAAGTTTAGTGAGAGAGGGCTTGAAACAAAAATGGTAGCGAATCGCTACCATGTCACAAGGAGAAGGCTTGAAACGAAAGTGGTAGCGAATCGCTACCACATTTCAAAGGGACGCTGCAAGGCCAAGGTGGTAGCGATATCGCTACCACATTTTGAAAAGGGTTCAAAGTTAGAAAGTGGTAGCGATATCGCTACCATTCGAAGAAGAAGGCTCAAAATGTTAAAAGGGTAGCGATATCGCTACGAGAAGTTGCCGGAGGTAGACAAATGAAAAACGGTCGCGACATCGCTACGGGGAGCTGATGAAGGCGTACGGCAGGAAAGCAGGTAGCGATATCGCGACATGTCGCGATTTCGCGGCCGGGAAGGTGAACAGGCGGACTTGCAGTTTTGTCGGGTTCTTTCGCAGGAAAGCGTTACAGGGGGCACAGAAAATGCGTGACACGTGGCGTGCAGGTGTCAAACTTGCAGAGGCGTTACATACAGAGGTGGATTTCGAGCGTTTAAATTTGAGCGTGAATCAAAAGCGATAAAAAGCGAGATTTCGGAAGGTCACCTGCAGGAAGGTGAAATGAAGCGACGGAGGAAATCGAAGAGCCATAGCAGTACTATAAAACCAGAATTGCAAATTGAAGAAAGGGTTGGAAATTGCCGAATACAGAGTTGCAGAGACAAGAGCTTCGTGCTATTCTGGGCCTGTACTTGGGCAATTTCCTTCTTTTTGTTCTGGAATTTTATACCTGGAACATTTTTGAATGTAATCGAAATATTCTTTAATACAAAATACGGAGAGTTGGCATCTTTTGGATGAGAAAGAAGGAGTTACTTCCGCATGCATGATTTAATGTCTATCTTTCCTTTCCGGATTTCTTAGGTTTCTAGGTGAAGTTTAATGCAAGATCTCTTGGTTGCTTCATGCGAATGCTTGAATCTGGAATTATAGTAGAAACCCTCGAGACCCGCACCTAGCCTATTTGGATTGTGTGAAAGTGCAGGTTCATTAGGTTAGGTTGTATGTAGAAAGCCTCGGTATCTTCGGTTTCATCGGATTAATGACAGACTTTCCGATCGTAATCTATTCTTATTGTTACTTTTGTTTACTTTTGTCTTTGCTTTTCAAACCCATATTTTATTTTCAGCAGTTTAATTACTCGTGTTTGAATAAATCACTAAAAATCCATCAGAATTAAAGATTAAAACAGATTTTATTCATTTTAGAGTCCATTGCACTTTCAGAATTAAATAAACCACAGTGCCCCTTGTTAACATCCACTTGCAAACCCTAAGGTGTTCTTAGCATTTCATTTTAAACAGCATCCTTGATAATCAATAATTAGCATAATAAGAACCTTGGAGAAATCGTTTTTCTTTGCAAGCAGAGGATTTAGGACTCGGATCCTACAGGAGAGTGTGTTTTCACAATCGGGTTAAAACACCACTCAACACCTCCTAAGGAGAATCCTGCAGTTAATCTAATAGCACCTCCAATAGGAGCTACACCTAGAAACATGACACAAAATGTAGTCCCAAATAAACCCTTGTAGAAGTACCCCATCTGGAACACAACTGGCCCCCTTATACTAGCCCACATGAATGAAATTCCCCAATATTTGTCTAAGGCTATTCCCACCTATGATGGATCGGGTAAAACTGCATATGAGCACTGCCAATATATTCTGAATCTGGAAGAAATACAATATATAAAAAATGAAGATGTTATTGTTAGGATTCTAGCCCTATATTTTAGAAGAAAGATTCTACATTGGTATAGAAACCTTGAAGACAATACCATTACGTCGTGGGTAGCATTGGTTGAGCCCTTTGTGGAGGAATTTAATAAATCTATTGATCATTTTTCCCTCCTTAATTAGTTCACATCTATGAAGAAAAATCAGCAAGAAACCATTTCAGGTTTTTATTGGAAATTTGAGCATGTTTTGTTGTCATTGATGTCAAGAGGTTTGATATCTTAATTTGATGAAATTAATGTCAAGAGGTTGGATTAATATCAAAAGTTTTAATGTCTTAAGTTGATAAAAATATTTATGAGAATATTTATCATGGTGGCACATGAGGTATAAGGCAACAAGAAGAAAATAATACCTCTCCATGATGTTTGAGAAATAATTTATAAATTACCTTGGTGGTAATTTTGCAAAGGTTAAAATATTCATTAATGGTGGCAAGGTTATCCTTAAATAATTTACCTTGGTGGTAATTTTGCAAAGGTTAAAATATCCATTAATGGTGGCAAGGTTATCCTTAAAATAAAAGGCCCAAAAAAGTTTTTAATATTTAAATCCTTTGGATTTAAATTATTATAATTAAATAATTAAATTTGAAGTGCTAAATTCGAATTGCAAAGAGAGCCAACATCAAATATAGAGGAGGGCATATGTATTAATAGGCTAAGGTTTAGCCTAAGTCACAAGGTATTCAAATTATTTTACCTCTAATTTAATTGCTTGTTCGTGCGATGCGGTGAAAGGAAAATATACAACACATCTCGCATATTTTGGAGTAGTCATTGGTCAAAGGTAGGAAGGGGTGTGTCCCCACTCGAAGTGAGGTGGCAGCCGAGCTGGCAAGCTAGGCTTGCGCAATGTGTAGTGAGCAGAAACTATTGTGTTTGATTCATGCGAAGAACTTTTGATTGCATGGTCAATTTATTTTTAGTGTCAACAGTAAAGGATAAGAAAGAGTTTGTGCACTTTTGTTTACATGTGGATGGCTAGCCCACGCAGTGGCCTAGCGACGGCTAAGCCGTGGGGCCAGTAGGCAGCACGGGTTCAATTCCCGATGACACGTGGCAGTAAAAGGGGGATTAATTTTTATTAAAATTAATTTATGCCCTAAGTTCTAAAGTGGCTAAGGTATGTTCTAGGGATATAGAAGGAGTTTTGTATTTTTTGTTTTGCAATAAAAAGGGTTTTATGAAATGATTTCTTTTTCTTGAGAAAAATTAAGGTGGTTTGCTTGCTAATGCATTGGGATAAAAATTGAAGTGGTGATTTATTTTTTAAAATACATTAATGGCAAGTAGGAGATATAAGGTGTAAATGAAATATTTTACCTATGTAATTTGTGATCCTTGTTGATGAAATTTTGTTTGCAAAGTTAGGAGTAATAAGGTGTAAAAGTGGTTTGACAATTTATTAAATATTTGTATGGTAAAATATTTGTTGAGGTGAAATAATCATGTGGATATTTTGAGATAAATTATTGTTATCTAACCTTGAAGTGGCACAAAAGAAATTTATTGTTGGTAAGACAGGTTTTGAAGACATATCTCCATAAAATCAAAGAGGTATGGGCACATCATCCTTTTTTTGAAGTGTTTTGTTGAGTGAATTTTTTTGAACACAAGGTAGAGTGAAAATATTGTTTGATAAGTATTGTTGGAAATACTTGAGTGAGTTTTATGTGCTTCATTTTTAATAGTTTGAGAACATTTGAGATAGATATTGTGAATTATTTGAGTTAGATTTTAAGAACTACATTGGGCTCTTTTTTGGAAGAAGTGTGAAAACACTTATTTAGGGTTTGTGAGCAAGTTGTGCTTCATTGGTTGAATGATTGTGTGAAACTCTTGAGCATTGGTTTTGAGTGATATTGAAAGAGAATGTGCAAACATTAGAAATTAGATCTGTGAGTGTGAAACATATTGAGGTTTTCTATATGTTCCAGAGGTTAAACAAATTTTGGATAGAATATGTCTAAACTACTTCAAGTTAAAGGAATTACTTTGAATATTAGATAAAGCATTTGATGACATTATGTGCAAGATTTGAGATTGATTGAGTATATCTTGTGAGTTATTTTGAGCAAGTGTTATAGTAGGTTTGAACATGTGCTAGAGAATATTTGAGCAAGTCTTTTGAGAAGGCTTGAGGACAGAATTGAGCAAGTATTTTCGAAGACTTGATAGCATAACTAAGAAAATCTTTGGAGAAGGCTTGCAGGCACATTTGAGAAAGTCTTTGTGAAGAATTAAAGGTAGATTTGAGCAAGTCTTGTAAAGACTTGAAACAACATTAAGAGCAAAGTTGAATGGTGATTTTTTCAAGCTTTGTATTAAGTCTTAGGGCAGATCTAAGTAGAGTTGATTGATAATTTAATCAAGATTTTTGTTAAGGCTTGATGTAGATATGAGATAGATTTTGGTGCAGATTTATGAGTAGAATTAGAGCAGATTTGTACTAGCCTTGGGACAGATTTTGGTGTAGATTTGAGATAGAGTTGAGAGCAAGCTTTGGAGGTGATAGAGCAAAGAGGACAACAGTCTACAATGGATAGAGATCCATTAGCTAGTGTAGTGGGGATAGAGATATTCTATGAAGAGATTTGCACAAGCCATAGCAATGGGGGTAGAAGTCTTCTAGAATATCACCAGCTAGAGCAGGGAAGAAAGAGTTGTCCTATGGAGAGAGATCCACAAACCAAAGAAATGTGAAAGAGTTCTCTTGGGGAGAGATATCCATGAACTAGAGAAAGGGGAAAGAGTTCTCCTATGGAGTGTTATCCATGAACCAGCTGGGAAGGTAGAGTTCTCTATGGAGAGAGATCCACAAAATAGTTGAGGAGATAGAGTTCTCCTAGATCAAGATCCACAAACCAGAGAAAAGAGGAAATATTTCTCCTGTGGAGAGAGATCCACAAATTTGAGCTTAGGGGATTGGTGTCTCCTTTGGATAGAGGTCTATAAACATTGTAATAGGGAATTTATTCCCAAAAATATTTTTTGAGAAAATTTAGTAGAAAGATCTTCTCCGTGGAGTAGCCCACATTGGGTAAACCACATTAAATTTGTGTCTCTCTTGTGTGTGATGATTTGTGCATTTCTTTGATTAATGCTATTGATATTACCATTGATAATATTGGATAATATTTTTTGGTAAATAAAATAAAAAATTAGTGTTATACTGTTCATCCCCCCTCTCAGTATAATCTTGTGTTATTTAATTTCAACATGAGGTTCAATAGGAACTAGAAGAAAATTCACTCTACTACTAGACCAGCTACAAGCCTTGCTTAAATGTATTATATCAAAGCTCTTGGATCAAAGCTAGACCTAAAAACCCAACAATCTATAGTGGAGACCTTTACATAGGTCTATAATGCAGTTGTTCATGTAGAAAATATCCTTATATATGTGGGAAGATTACCTCCAAAATTTGTGTTTCCCTACAATTTGGAAACCACTAATGTCCAAAGTCAAAATACTTCTTCATCTTATACGGATCCTCCTCCTTTGTCATCCCAATTCCCAAATATGACTCTCATTCCTCAGTCAAAAGCACCATTTTATGCAACTCCTTTCCCTCCACTTCTTGCCCAGATTCCACAAGAATATTCTATCATCTTTGATATACATAATACTTTGAAAACTCTTAGCAACAATATGAATTCAATGGAGAATATAGAGATGGAAAGGTCTCAACAAAGGATATTTCCTTATGTGAATAAATATCAAAGACCTGGTCCTAGTAATAGTACTGGGGTTAGAGTAAATGTAGCATATGAAGAGCTTGAGTGTTCTTAAGAAATAAGTTAGGTGAATGTATGGTGTTTAGTGTGCAATGATCCTCATGATTCATAATCTTGTTTTATGTACCAACACCATGTACAACAGGATATGGAGAAAGTAGAAAGGAATCAAAAGGTAAGAATGAATATGCTCTAGTATTTAGAGAAAATCATGGTTGAAAAAGATCTTGATGAGGATGGACATGTTGTTGTCATGAAAATGTCATGCAATAAAACACTACAAGTTGATCCATAGAATATGGGTCAATTTTAGTTCCCCTATCAAAATAATTTGAAGGATCCACCTCCCCAAAGTAGTGATACTTTCCCTATTCCCCATGCCAAAGAAAAAGAAGTCAATATTCCCAAGATATTTGAGAAAGAAACTGAGGGAGACAGAACGAGATCCAAGAATGAGGCTCAAGAAAGGCTTAGGTTCCTTTCTATTACCAAGAGGTAAATAATTGAGGCCAGTCAGTAGTATAATTTTTTTTTGGTGAGCCAGAAAGAAGGCCTGAGAGACCTACTTTTACCAAATCTAAATACAATATTGTGGATAAAATGAAGAAGATACCATACAAAGCTAGTATATATGATACCCTCTTCATTCCTAGGAAAATAGACCTACTAAAATATTTCTTGAATAAATATCCATAAGAAAAATAGGCCACCACAATCCTCAGTATACCCTCTAAAAAGAAATAAATGTACCCTACTATTTTAAAGAATAAACTCCCTACTTTCTATATCTCTCTAAGGATGGAAGGTTGGGTGGTCTACAATTGTATGATTGACTTAGGGGCATCTACTACAGTCATGCCTAAATTAGTTTGCAAGGAAATGGGTATGGAATACACCATATCCTACCCTGGAGTTATGTAATTAGATGGGACACCTATTAAGACAGTGGGAGTGATAAAGGATATCTTGATGAGGCTACATAGAGCACTTGAGGTAACTATAGTACAAATAATAGTAGTAGTGGATCTAGAGCCTTATTTTAGCTTATGTATTTCAAGATAGTTCACTGCAAAGTTGGGTGGATGCATGTATATGGACTATTCCAATATGGTTATTACTTTCAAAGGAAAGAGGATAAGAATAACACCCGAGAAGCCTGTGTCTTACCATATTGAAAAAATTGAAAGGGACATGTGCAATATCACTCCTATAGAGGAATTTGAATTTGTGGATAACTTTGAGAAGTTGGAAATTGAATATGAACTACCTTTCAGGGAGGATTATAGCCAGTTTGGGATAGGTATGGGCACATACAATATTTCTATAGAGATAGAGAAAAGAGTTCCTACCATATCTAACCAGTCCTTGAGAGAAATAGAAGTATAGACCATAAATTTTGATGGTTCCAAATGCAAAAATGATGTTAGTGCTGGTGTAGTATTACAATCCCAATCAGAAGGGACAAAGAGTTTCACATATAGGATAACATTGTCATGCACTAATAATGCTACAGATTATCAGGCTCTATGCCTTGGATTGATGCAAGCTAAAAGCATGGGTATCAATATCTTGAACATATATGGTGACTCTAAATTGATTGTAAATCAGGTAAGGGAAAGGTACAGTAGTAAGCATCATTACCTGAAAGTATATAGAAATAGGGTATGGGATTTTATGGAATCCTTTCATTCCCTAGATTAATTTTATTCCCATAGGAAAGAACACCTTGGTAGATTCCTTAGCAGTAAGGGGGGCTAACTTCAACCCTTATGTAGACATAAAATTTAAGAAGTACAAAGGGATAAAAATGATAATTATGCCTACATTGCCATATAAGAAAATTTTTTGGTAGGTTTTTGAAATTGATGAAAAAATCATTGATTTTCTGGTGATAGAAGTCTATTTATCCAGTATTCAAGAGGAAAATCTAGAGGACATTGATCAACAGGATGTCATTCAACTAAAGAATAATCACATACCTAGAGATTTGGTTACTCTAGAAATCCTATTTGACAATGAATACAAAAAAAAAGAACAAATCCATGGAAGTCAATGAGAAAATATATAAATAAGTTGAAATTAAAAAATAAAAAACCCCAAGGTTGGAATCCAATGTTCTCCAGAAGAAGAGGAGGATAGCAAAGCTTTATGCTTAAAGTACCAAGACATTGTAGCTTAGTCATATGAGGACCTCAAAGTATATGGAAATAAGGTTATCCAACACACCATTGAGTTAGAGCCTAATGCAAAACCATTCAAGAAAAAACAGAGGCCTATAAATCCTAGAATTGAAGCCATAATGAGAGAAGAACTATTGAAGTTGCTAAAGGCTAAGATCATTTATCCAATAAAAAATTCAACCTAGGTAGCCAACTTGGTACCTATAAGGAATACGAATGGTGACATCCACTTGTGTGTGGATTTTAGAAATCTCAATCAAGTGTCACTTAAGGACCATTACCCCCTCCCACAAATTGATCAAATATTGTAGATGGTGGTAGGGGCATAAAGGTTCTCACTACTAGATGATTTCTTTGGATATAACCAAATTCGGGTGAAGAATGAAGATCAGTATAAAATAGCATTCACCACAAAATGAGGAACATTTACATATCAAAGAATACCTTTTGGGCTATCTAATGCAGGAGCCACGTTCCAGAAAGCAATAGAATATGATTTTGGGGAGCTGATTAACAAGGTCATTCTAATCTATTTAGATGACATGACTATGTTTTCCTACAACAAGCAAGACCACTTGGCACACCTAAAACAAGTCTTCTATAAGTGAAGAGAATTTGGCATCACCCTTAATCCTAAGAAGTCATTTTTTGTAGTTCATGAAGGAACATTGCTAGGTCATGTGGTCTCAAAGGAAGGTATGGCCATTTATCCAGATAGAATCAAATCCATTCTTTCTCTTCCACTACCTATTAACAAAAAGGCCTTGTAGTATTTCTATGGTTAGATAAACTTTGTCTAGAAATTCATCTTTGACTTTTCTCAAAAGGTGAGGCCTATATATGACCTTCTAAAGAAATATGTAGATTTCAAATGGACCGAGGTAAGAAAGCAAGCCTTTGAAATCATTAAGCAATCCATTTCTATAGCTCCAATGCTAGTAAATCCATATTTCAACAAAGACTTCATTATTTATGCTTATGGAGATGATGAAATCTACGCCTCGGTTCGCACCCAAAATAATAATGAAGGAGAGGAACATCCCATATTGTTTTGGATCCAGAATCTTCATGAATATTAGGTTAAGTATAATTTCATTGAGAAATAAGTATTTGTTATAATGAAATCATTAAAAAATTTAGGCAATAGTTGGTTCAAAGCAAGACCCTAGTTTATGTTGTTCATCCATATGTCAAAATATTTATTTTACAAGGAGAATTAGGAGATAAAAGATCTGGTTGGATCACTAAGATCCAAGAATATAATTTGGAAATCCATCATACCAATATGGTAAGAGGCAGAGCCCTATGCTAAGGTCTTATAGAAGCAGTAGTTTCAGCAAAAGTAACAACTTGTCAGTCAACAACAGATGATGATATTGAATTATTACAATCGGGTGGATCAGACTAGGTAGATCATATGACTAAGTACTTTCAAACTAGGGTATGCCCTCTTGATATTAATGCATCGTATAGAAGAAGATATAGATTATAGGCTTTGAAGTATGTCTTACTGCCAAAGGGTCTGTACAAAAGGAACCTTGATGGAGTTCTCCTTAGGTGCTTAAAAGATGATCATAAACAAAGGGTCATAGGGGAGTTCCATGGAGGAATATCTGGAGGACACTTATTAGGAAGAGTAATAGCTTTGAAGATTATAAAAATAGGCTATTACTGGCCTACCATATTTATTGACATCTTCAAATTCAGTAGATCCTATGATAAATACCAGTGATATATGGGAAGAACAAGGAATGAATCATTTCCCCTTAATCCAATTCAAGTGGAAGAACCCTTTCAGTAATGCGGGTTGGATTTCATAAGGGTTATCAATCCACATTCCTTTGCTAAGCATAAATACATTATGACTACTACAGACTACCTCACCAGATGGGTAGAAGCTATTCCTACAAATAAATCAGACCAAGAAGTGGTGATTAATTTTATGGAAATATTGATTTCAAGGTTTATTGTTCCAGAAGCCTTGGTGAGTGATAATGGGCCATCATTCATAGGAGCCAAATATATTGAGTTTTATAGCAAGTATGGCATTACCATAAAGAATACTTAAAATTACTACCCCTAAGGAAATGGACTTGCATAATCAACTAACAAGAATTTGTTAAGGATTTTGAGATCATTAGAGGGTAATAAAAGGAGTTGGCATCTATTGCTAGAGCAAGATCTGTGGGTGGACAAAATAACTATTCAAAAGTCCATCAAGACCTCCCCTTATGCCTTAGTATATGGTAAGGAGGTAGTGCTACCTATTCATTTGGAGATTCCAGCACTCAAGCTGATAAACACAGAAGAGGAATCTGAAGAAAATCTAGTGGAAACAAGGCTAACACACCTACTATAGTTAGAACAGAAGAGGACTCAGGCATATGAGGATTTCCAAAAGCATTAAGTTGACATCAACATATGGTTTGATAATAAGGTAAGGTTAAGGAAATTCCAGGTTGGAGACTCTACTCAGCTAGAATGTTGAAAGAGCTAAGCAAGGACATCATCAAAATTTTGACTCCTTCTAGGGTGGCCCTTTCAAGATAGTAGAGGTTAAAGAGACCAATGCTTTCTAGTTTGAATATCTTTAGGGAAACATGCAGCTAATTTTGGTCAATGGTTTTCACCTTAAACTCTATTTTGATTGAAATATAGCTCATTGTAACATATGTACATACTTTGTATCATATTCTTTTTGCATTTTATATCAAGTTTTGTTTTGATAAAATGTTATTATAAATATATATAAAAGAAAAAGAAAAAATTTGCAAAATAAGCTAAGTTTCAGAAAAAAAATAGCAAGTTTCCATTCCACACCCAAATACACTAAGAAAGAAGCGAAATGATGAATGAGTTCCAATCCGCACTCAAATGAACTAAAGTACCAGTGAAATACCGTGTGTATTTTTTTCCACACTTAAAGAGACTAACTGATAGTGGATCACAGTAGAGTTCCAATCCACCAAGGTTAAAGACTACTTTTGAGCAAAAAATAATTTTTGTGCATATCACTTCCTAAAAAGAGCAAATATTTGTAAATTAATGCACAAGTTTCCCATGCCACTCCAAAATAAAATAAAATAACGAGTTTACGATTGCAGAAGGTATTGGAATTTCAGCCAATCAAGAAGCAGCATAACGTCTCCAAGTTTCCAAGAGGAATGAAAGTTTAATTTGAAAAGCATGCCAATGGGCAGTTTGCACAATGGCCACATTAATGGTAGAGGGTTTACATACATTGGTAATTAAAAGTGCTAAAAATATAGAACACACTCATTCAATGAAATCAAATTTTGTTAAGAAGAAATAGCTAAAGAAGTAGTCGAGCATTATATGTAAACTCTAGAGAAAACATTCTAAGAAATTGTTTGCAGAAATGGCCTCCAAAGACAATCAAGAAGTTGAAACCATGACAAATGAAGAAGTGGGCACTTATATTGACAAAGCAAAAGCTATGGCTGACACTGAGATGGTCCTCATAGAGAGAACAAGGCTTAGAAAGAACATCCATGATAGATTCAAGAAAGGAGTAGCTTTTTCACCCCAAGGTAAATGTGTCATTCACTCCTTGTATTTTTATATTTGTGATTCAGTTCATCCATGTTTAGAGTTGATAGCAGCCATTATTAAATATTATGATCCAAGAGCAAAATTAGTAAAGACGATAGAAAGTAAAACCTTGTTTAGTGTCACTTCTAAAGTTTACCACAACCTTTTCACCCTACGGGTAGAGCCACTTGTAATACCAAAAGAGTTCAAAACATCCTATCAAGTAGGGTATGAATCTTTGAAGAAGCGTGCTCATGAGGAAGAGCCTTTTAAAATATGGGTTTATAATCAATTTAAAGCCATTAAATCCGGTAGAGGATTACTAAAAATCCCAATTCCCATTGAGCAGTTTGTCCACCAGAACTCTATTCCATGCTAGCTTGTTTGGAGGGTTTGGATTTTTATTGACTTATGACAGACTGGCAAATAGCCATTGCATATTGTATTTCCAATAAAATAATATATGAGAAAGATGCAAAAAATAAGGGTGTTAAGGTCATTTACTTTGACTGGCTAGATTTCCTAGCTCAAAGAATACATGAGCAATTAGTGAGAATGAAAATGAATTCTAATGCACCCTCTTTCCAACATTTCTCAAGCCTAGTTTGGATGTTCTTTACTACTGTGAGGAAAATGATGCCCTGGATTCTAGTTAAGGAAAAGAATGACTAGGGAGACGCCATTCTTATTTACTATTGCACGTCTCATATGAGGAGCACAAAATCCTTTTATAGATTTAACTTGGAATTATTGGGGTCAGCGCTGAAGATAATGTATGGCAAATGCCCAAGGCTACCACCATAGGCAATAAATTATTAATAATAGAGGGTGCAAAATAAGGATATTGGTACATCCTTACAAAGGGCACAATAATTAGACTATATGGATTTACTTGTAAGCCTTTTTTGCTACCTCATTTTGATACAAATAGATTATTCACCCTAGAATATTTGAGGCAAGCAGAATTTATAAATATGAACTATGGCTCTGGAAGGAAGAGAAAATGTTTTTTGACCTATCATAGTGTTGATGACATAACCATCACTAAAAAGGGCCAAGGTGAACAAATAAACGAATATCTAGATAAGTTGGGCCTATTCTACATTCCCTAGAGATGGAGATATGACCTGGATGATATATTCTACAAGAGAAATATAGCCCTGAATGGAGAGAAGGCCTAAAAATTTGATAAAAAATCTAGGCCTCATTTTTAATAGGGAAAAATAATAGGAAAATTTCTCCTTTGGAGTGGAATGTGGCCAAGATGGAACAACTTCCTCCATTGTTATATTTCTATGAGTAGGTAGTTGATTTCAATCCAAACAATAATGAAAATATCAGTTGTAGGATTCTACCATTAGAGAGGTTGAGAACAAAATAGATAAGAAAGAAGAACAAGAGTTGCAATAGTCTACCATTAGAGAGGTCAAGGGTAAAAATAAATGGAATGAATCCAATATAGTAGACTGGTGGAGGATGAGAGTTGAAATTGGTAAAGAGAAATCCAATTTTTGAGTGGTAATTGACAATGATTTTTCTAACAAATATGACAAGGATATCACAACTTGGAAAGAAAAAAACCCAAAGAATTAAGTGCTAATATATAATAAACCACAAACAGGGTCATATTCCCCATACCCACCTTTGCAAGAAGAAGCTCAAGAAGAAGGATTTGATACTCCATTAACTATTGTTGAAGTTCTAAAAAAAATTTAGCCTTCAACTAAACAATTGGAGAATTTTCCAAAAAGGAGCACAGTTAATGAGTAAGATGCATTATTCTGATGAAAGGGCTATTAGCACACCATTCATCATGATAGTAAGCAGGCCCAAGTTCCTAGCTCTATGTGGATATCCCCCTAATAGAGATAGACTGGAATGAGAAGGATGAGAATTTTATGTTCACACCAGTAAGTTTCACCACTGCAACTATAGTGGAGTTAAATCCTATTGTTGAAGAAATATTACGGTAGGAACCATTACAGGAAGATATTTTTGGGGATGACATAGAGAATGATAGACTTACAGCTTTACAATTTTTTAAAATAAATGCCCTTATCCCCATCATAGTTCACCACTTGTTTCACTAGTCAATATTGAGGGCCAAGTCAACCCATCTCCTCCAAGGTCACCTCAAAATATTTCTTCATCATCTAAAATTATTTCTTCATCATCTCCCATAATTCCATATTTTCCACTGCAAAATCCCCTATCATCTAAGAAAAAAACTATTTCAAGCACGCCCACTCACCCTTCTATGAGTTTTGATTTAGTTTCCATGATTTTTCCAATTGCAATAGCAGTAGTAACCATAGATTCCACAATATTCACTTCTACCAAGACATTTTTAGCTGCTAATTTTTCTCTATCCTACCTTATAGCCTCTTCTCCTACTCCTATGAGTTATCCTACCCAAGCAAATTTGCAAAAGGAGAAGGAAGCTTCATATAAAATTCAATATTTTTTGGTAGAAAAGTTATCCAAACCTTCCAAGAGGATGGTAATGAAGAGGAGACGCATATTTGTTGATCCGGTTTCCAAGCAGAGGACATCTGGATCCATAATTCCTCTAGTAAGCAAGCCTGAGACTGAAATGACTGCTTAGGATTACCGTCTAGAAGAATACATAGAAGATATCAAGCAGTTACCTGCTGAAGATGAGTTGGTGATAGCTAAGGCTCACTTGAACACTTTATATGTCAAGGGTGATATATATAAATAGAAAGTGGACAAGTTGGAGTGGAAAATAAAAAATCTTGAAAAAAAAAATCACCAATAAAAAACAAATAGAGAAAGCTCTCATAAATGAAGATAAGAATTGGTAAGACAAATTTTAAGAGGCCAATAAGCTCAAGGAGCAAATAGAGAAACAAAAGAAGAAAAATGAAGAACAAGCCAAAGAAATTTAGGATTTGAAGCAATAGCTTTAGATTGAAAAGATAAAATCTTTAGGTTTCTCTAAGGTAGGGTTGAAGAAAGTAAGGTAAAAACTATTCTCTGAAGTTCTGGAGAAATGCTCAGAGTTGTAGCCCATTATTGATTACATGGATGATGCCAGTCACCTGCTTCAGAATGTTCATAAAAATTTGGATAGCTTCACTAGAGAGCTACAACCCATGGTGATTCCAGTTGAGAAAATTTATAAATTGGTCGATATTAGGTTCAGTGAAATGGCTAAACCTATTCCTAAAAAATAATGGAATACTGCTATAATTGTTGCCAGAGTTGTAGTGAAGAAGCATAGAATTCTCCAAAAGGCTTGACTACTATTTAATAAGGTGGAAAATATGATCAGGGATGTAGTGGATATAAATAAGAAAATAATTTAGAATGGTTTTAGAGGGTTATGGATAGAAGATAACACCTTGCTATCAGTATAAGAGATTAAGAAGAGTGTTGTTGAGAGCCTTCAAAATGAGTCTGATATTGATGCTCTGGAAGAACCAATTGACTAGGAGCAAGTTTCATAAATGATTATTTATTTTACCAGGCTCAGAGATCTTATGGAAGACCTAGTAAATAGGGAAAGTGCTAAAAATTATGAAGATACTATTGAGTTAGAATATATTCACAAGCAACTTAAAGAGACTTCCAATCCCTCTAAATCAGTCTAGAAACAAGCCTTACAAACCTTGAAGCTGATGATGCAATTGTTTGGAAAGAATGTTGAAGAGGTGAATGAAAAAGAGCAAGAATCACCCGAGGAAGAGGTTGAACAAGAACAGGAGGATAATCCTAAATAATAATCTCAATAAGAGTGTGAATAACCAAATAGAGTTGCTACAGACCTGCCAGAGATCCAAGCTTAGAATATTTTTATTTGTATATTTTGTAGTCATGCAAAATTTTTGTATTTTGTTTGATTTATTTTTACTGACATTGTCAAAAGGAAATAATAAAAGCATGAGGTCAAAGAGATACAGAGAACAATAGTTTTTTTTGTGAAGGCATTCATATCATTTATTTTGAAGAAGCTTTATAAAGAGAATATTGCTTTATTTTTTTTAAATTGGTGGAGTTCTTGAAGGAGTGGCAAAGATATTTTTATTTCCAGTATGATCTCCATGTGAACAATTATCCTCTAGGATGTCCATAAAGTTTTCATAGGGTAGTATTCATATGGAAATTATTCTTTGAAGCATTCTTTGAATATTGGTAGTTTTTGACTCTTGATACCCAATAAATAAGACTTTAATTTTGATGGCTTTGCAAGCAAATCCACCTAGGAGGTGCTAGAATGTAGGTCCAAAATGGTCACATCCTTAGAAAACTTTAAAAAAATTATTCTAAGGCATGAAATATCCAATCTGTTGAGCTCATAGAGTATTTTGGATAGCATCTGTGACAAGAGTTCTCCAATCCACTCAACACTAAGTGTTTTTTTCTGACATTGTTACAACATATAAAGGTAGATTCTTGGCAAATCGAAGAACAATTAGTTTGAAGGTAAGAAGGTGAAGCGTCGAAGGGTTTTCAAGAACCAAGAACCAGAGCAGTTATAGATATGCGACAAAATGGAGTTTTAAAGAATAGTGAATGGTATAGATCTGTTTCATAATGACTTGAAGTTCATTGCCATTGATGAACCAGCAAGTTGTAGAGCTGAGCTTCCATGGCGGATTACTCCCAAAGGATTTCTCAAAATTCATGAACGAATGAGATAATTCCAGTGTAGCTCTCTAGTGATCTGTTAAATTCTTAAATTCTTCTAATTTCTCATATTATTATTTCAATTGTAAACTATAAAATGAGATCGAACCCTTTATTTTTAGGGTCGGATCTAGTGCGTTTGCTTTCCCTACTATGTAAATATTTTTGAAAACTAATCGAAGGAGCATTACTCGGATTTTTGACTCAAGACTTGTAATCTTTGATATCTTTCATTCAAGAGGTTCGAAGCTATGAATTGCATTTTTGTCAATGTTGTAATGGTTAGTTCATTCTATTTTTATTGGATTACTAGTTGTGAAGGTAGTTGAAATCTGTTCATAGTTATATCTATGTTGGTAGGAAGTTTATTTCTACAAAATATGATTATTTATCTATTCTACTAAATTGGATTGCCAATATTTTGGATATTGGAATTGCTTCTGGGATATATCTCTATTTTATGCTTTAATATGTGAATATTTCATGGTTTTGGGTATCGTTAATCTTGAGCGATGGGACACTGGAAATAGTTTATTGGAAGTTTCTACTATATATGCCTATGTTGTTAGCCTATCCATCCACTGTTAATGCATATTTCTCTAACCCTAAACCTTTTTCTAACCCTATTCCTCAAAATATTATTGAGTTTAATTGAGTCAACATCTTACTAAGTTGACAAGGAACTTAGCCTACTTTGGAGGTTGTATTGAAGTTATATTTGGTCCATCCAATGTTGAGTGTTGAGCTATGACTATTGGGTGCAATCCTGGATAGAGAAATGGAAGATAGACAGTTGCAGTGTCAAGTAAAGCTTGATGTCAACTCGGTGGCCAACACTTCCTATGCATAACTACTATGAGATAAACACATATAATTCACAAATATCTAGAAAGTGTATATGGTATTAATCAGACACAAGAATTCACATGCAAAGTGAGCACACATAAAAAAATGGTAGAGCAAAATTAGCCATGATCTCATATACACACTCATAATATTTTTTATAGATATTCTAGATAAACAAAGGCTTGATGCTATTAACAAAATGACTTAAGGTTTGAGTCAAACCATACATATAAGGGAGGTGAAATGAGATATACATACAAAGCTAGGTAATAGGCATGAGTAGGAAACTTCAAATTCCTCACAAAAGAAATTATAATACTACCCTTAAAATAGTATTACTTACTATTTGATGGGACAAATACTTGATTCTTCCATGGACTGTCGATATGTTTATCATGTTTTTAGGCCTTAACTAATGGTGGAAATCCCCTATAACACTTTTTATATAGCTTTATGAGGTGGCATGAGATTTTGATAATAAATCAATGGCTTGCACAACTTTGAGACTCTTGATGGACCTTCATTTTTTAGAATCAACACCTATTGTAGATCTAAATTATTGACGATGTCAGTAGCATCTACTTTCATGAATTGCTTCCAACAAAAATTACCACTTCCTATTAGATTAATTTGATCAATAGGCCATGCAAGCTTAATAAATCGTATGGCCTTATTGACTCCTTAGGTTTACACCCACCATTGATCTAAGATTGAACCACTTGCATGACATAAAAACTATTGCATCCCCTTCATGCAACAAAAGTAGCTCCTATCATAGATATCTAAAATCAACTGTGTGCATGCCTTTCACTCTTCTAATTTTGTTGCTAAGGATGGCTTACAAAATTTATCTAAGGTAAAAATCCTTTGTGTAGTGAAATTTCACTACATTTATTAAGTGGTTGAGACAAATTGTATTTATTAAAAATGAAAAAGGGTTGAGGTTTGAATATTGATGTGTATGGGGTCCAAAATCTAGTGTATGAGTTATGAGTGCCTAATTTCCAATTGCTTTTACTCTCTCCTTGAAATATATCCATAGTATGCTCTATAATATAAATTAAAAAGTGAGTTATACCTATATCACTATAAATCAAAACTATGATAACCCAATATAAAAAGAAATAAATTTGAAGAAAAGTAATTAACTCTTTTAAAGAATATATTAATCATAAATACTTATATAGTACTACATTGTTTGTTTTCAGACCTGTTTGTAAAACAAAATTTTAATTCTAGCTTGGATACTACCTTTGAATTCCTGCATGGAATTAGTCAATGGATGAGAGAGGAAATTAATTTTGTAATCCCAAGAGTACCAATTCAAAACAACATAAATTTGAAAACTTAGTAAAAATTTCCTAAGTTCTAAAAGTTTGATTCACTCCCAAAAGTGTGATTTGCTCCAAAAAATATGATTTACTTCCAAAAATGTGATTCACTTCAAAATGTGCAATTCACTCTCAAAATATGTAAATTTCTACTTTTAAATCATAATAGGATAGAGGCAATACAAAATTTGAGAAAAGTGAATTTATCTTCATATGGCTCCTAAAAGGAGCTAGCAGTCTATTGAATAGGTTAAGAGGTATTTTTAGTTGAATGTAAACTTTATAAAGTGCATATTTTTGTTAAAATATATCCCTAAATCGGAGATTTTACTATAGGTAGAAAGTATTTACCTTAGGTAACTTTTAGATGGAAAATATGTTATAAATAGGATATAGGAAATCCATTGTAAACATATTTTGTCATGTTTTCCTCTTCGATTATCTAGGTCATTGGACAAAGCATGGACTAGGTAGTCAGGGCTATTACACCTTGCATAGAGAGATAATGTAGGGTTGGTCCTGTGAGTGTAAGGTTCATCTTAGTTAGGGGTTCCTAAGATTTTGATGAAGGGTAGATCCTTTATAAGATGTGATATTGGATGCACATTTTCTAATCTATTAGCTTAGGGGGGAAGGATTAGAGAAAGAAAAACAAATATAGTTGAAATAAAAAAACTTAGCTAATAAGAGGGTGATGCACCAAAGATCAAATAAGACCCCCCCCCCTCATAGTAGCTCTAATTTTAATGTGCTAACATGAATGCTTCCTCTCCTCAACATATATAAGAATATATTGAAATGTGGGTACACATGCACAAAGGATATGGGTTAGAGATTGAAAACCAAATAGACATGTAGACCTCTAGAATATATATGCATGCAAAAAGTATTACAAATATTATGCCAAAATTAGGGGTTTGGGTTTACCACAAGATCAACCAGAGATTCGCATGCTACTATACAAGGGGAAATAAAAGGAAATTTATACAACTCACTGATACTTTATAATTATACTCTTCTTGCCATATATAGATTACTACCAGGGAGATTTTCCCTCCAAAATTTGTAGGATAAATTAAAAATTTGACCTACTCCCCCTATAGATATGATCAAGGGCACCCTCTATTATTACTATTGTTAGATGAAAGACTATAGCTATCCTATTTGTTTTAAATACTTGTCCTATAATTTCAAGTTAAAATGATAGTGGTAGTTGGATGCTTAGCTCTCTAAGTAATGACATATCCATCTATCTCACCTATTTGATCTAGGATTTCATGCAACATTAATTATCTTCTACAACCAAAGTTTTCTTGAGAGTTGATAACTTGTCGTACCAAGTTTTACATTATGTCACAATCTTGGATATTTCAAATTCCTTATGTAGGGGACTGACCATTTGTTGAAATTTTTCCTTGTTAGCCTACATCAATTTTTTTAAAACTTTCAATATAATATTGAAAGTCTCATAAAAAATTATTTGGAGGAAGGTTCATTTTGATCTTCCATTAGGATTTTAAATTTTATGCACATATTCTATCTTCTCAAAACATTTTTTGCTTCTATTTTTTGTATCTTACCCAAAACACCCAATTGTTGGAAGCTATCCTTTTCTTCATGTCAATTGGTCCTTTCTTTTTCTTTATGGAAGGAAGTCAAAACTTTTACCTTTCCTCTTTGCTCAAAACTTCCACAAAACCATGAATTCCACTGATTGAGATTTGTTTGTCCATCATCATCTTGCCTTTATATTTTATCTAAGGCTAATGATCCTTTATAAGATGACTCATAGGGGACTTTTTTCTTGTTGAAAGAGGACTCAAGATCATTGCCTCTATCCTTGGGTGAAAGGTCAAAATTCTAAAAATCCTGCAAAAGAAAGTATAAGAAAAGAAAACACAAAATAATAATAAAATCACAAGGTCGACAACCCTTCTAATGTTTATTTGACTTTTACCCACTCCTCTAATGGGTATTGGATCATTTTGAAGTGTTCGTAATTTGTCTTGAGATTTTTTTTGCCATTTATAGGAGACTCCTTGCACTTTTGGAGACCAAATATGCCTAATTTTTTAGGTCGAGTATAGGTTTGATTGAATCCATACTATTCTATGTTTCTAGAGACTTTGGCCAGTTTTTGGAAGGTAAACTATTTTTCTTATAGATATTTAGTAGTTGCATGTACTCTTTCTCTAAGACAATTTCATCCCTTTAATCCCAAGGGGAAGGAAGTATTCTTTGTAGCAATATATCAAACTTTCCTCTAAACCATGTGATAACACCATTTAAGATGATAAACTGAGTCCCAAACATATGCATGACTCACTTCTTGTGAATGAAAGCCATTAATCTTTGTACTATAACATTCCTATCATGAATTCCCACATATCCTAGCTCAAATTCCATCATTAAGGCTAAGATATCTTGATAATTTTTGGCTTCAGTTAATTTCATGGAGCCTTAAAATAGGTTGGATTTAATTTCTTGTTTCAGTTGTGCACTTAGCTTGGCATCTACCTTGATGAATTTGAGTATCTATAAGAGTGAGTTAGTCCATATGATGATATCATCCCAATAGGTGTAATTTATTATTTTTATCAAATTTTTAATATTTTTATGTTGCCTTGCTTTATTCTTCTATTTGATATTTTCCATATTCCTTTGGATATCTAGTTTCTCTTGATAGAATCTAATATCCTATTCAATTAGTTCTCTCAAGAGCTTCTCAATTTGTTCTGAGTGGAGACAAGTGCTATCATCGAATTAAGTCAACCTACAAGTTAGTTTAATCAAGGGTGTATAATACTAATCATGTTTAATGTGAAATGGTGGAATTAGTTGATGTATTAAACCCTTGCTAATAACATTATTATCATTAATTAATATTTTCCGAATCTTAACACTCTTTAATGCATTTTCAATTAGCGCGCCATCATTATATTAAAAACTGATCAAGTGTAGCCATTTGATCTTGGTAACCTGTCTGATGATTAATCAAGGGGGTGCATTCTTTTAATATTGACTATTAACATGCAATTAATTTGAAACATGCACGGTCGTTGATCTGGATATCGCATGGGCACGATCATCTGATCTGTCAGACCTACTCTGATTTTAACTTGACCTTGACCCATGATGACTTTTCTTAAACCTTTGACCTCTTAGAGGCCGTGCAACCCTTGATTTTAAATATGATTGAGCACTTTCATCTAATTCTTTAGACTTACTCACTGTATAATCAGAACCTTTGACTATTATGGCTCATGCTAAATGCTTCGACTTTTCAAACAGTGTGCAGTCGTTGATTTGATCTCGGGGTCGATGTGTTTTTTGATCTTGTCGAAGGTGCAAGGACTTTAACCACATTCATTTATTGGTTCATGACTTAACCTTCGGGTTTTATTACGAAAGCGTGTCCATCAAATTTTTAAAACTATGCGCTTTCGTTCTATTTAATGAGAGATGCTCGATTTTTAAACCTTAGGTGATTTTTTCGACCCTTTGACTTATCTTTCAGACTTCTTTTTTAATGCACTTTCGTTAGATTTATTCATGATGATGCACTACCATCCGATTAAGCCTAAGGTATGATATTTTTACTTTTTGACCATGGATTGACTTTTGACTTGTCCTTTGGTTTGATTTAATTAAAGCGTTGTCATTTGATTTCTTCCAGATCGAGCGCGGCCCTTGGATTAAATCTAAGGTGCTTGATTATTAGCTTGGCGAGGTGCATAACCTTAGGTTTTGATTAATTAATATTTTTTTAATGTTAGACCTTTTGAATTTTGAGACCATGGTGAATGTTTAACAGACTTATGATTTAAGGACTTTATTAATTTATTTTAGGCCCAAGGAAATATTTATGAAGGTCAAACCTCGGCTTTAGGTTTTTAATTTGAAAATTTCTTCCCTAACCATTTGAGGTACTTTGATTAATACAATGAAGCCCACATTAATAAAAATTCTAAGGTTAGACTTTATCAAACCAACAAATGAAAAATTGAATTACTCACAACCACTTAAGCAATGACCAGTAGTATTAGCAGTTTGATTGAAACCAAAAATATTTAAATTTGGGGGTTTCAAAATTGAGTCAAATTTGGCTCCAACATAGGCTCTGACTGGGACAATGTGTTGGAAACATGAAGCACTTGAGAACCATAGAATATCCTGGTTTTATTTTGCAAAAATTTAACAAAAAACAACAAAATTTTGATTGCTAAGCAAAACTTGAAATGCATACTTGGAAAAAAAATTTCCTTCCTATTTTTCTTTCTTTTCTTCATCATTTTTTTTTATATACCGAAAAACTGTATGAATAACATGATATCAAAGCAAGTAGATTATGAAAAATTGTAGATCCCTTTTCATTCAATTTGGAAACAAAGGTTAGAAATTTTAGAAATCAATGAGTTTTATTTTGAAATATTGTAATGCTTGTTTTAGCTAAGTCATAAGATATGATTACACATATTTTTTCATAGCCATTTGTCTCATCATATTTTTTCCCATTTGTGTGTTTGTGCATTCTTTTTTGGATTTCTAAATCTTTCAGAACTTTACCATATCTGAGCAAAATAGCCAAGCCTAATATGTGATTTCACTCTTTAAAAATTTTCACCATTCTACAGGGCTCCACTGCCAGTCAGGCGTCTATAACCTCAGTGGAGTTGCTTCCAATGCCATATTATTTTTACCCTACTGCCAATCAAGTATCTATAGCTCCGGTAAAGGTTTTCTAAGATATCTCAAGTAGTGACTCAGTTTTACTTAATTTTTTGTTTTTATTTCTCGTGAGAGAAGTGTTTGGATATATAAGAAAATTATGCAATAAGTATGCCTGAGTTGAGGATTAGTTTCTGGTTATAAAATATGAGTGTAATTATTTTTGGCTCAACTACCCTCTCAAAGATAACTCAGTTCTTTGGACCTTTGAAGTCACTTTAAGTATCATTTGTAATGTGAGGCTTGACATGATGTTTCAATCAACTTTGTTTTCTATCTGTTTTATCTCATATCAAACAACTATTGCATAAACACTCATTTTTGACATAATTGTAAACCTCATCATCATCTAAAATAAATCCCCTTTTTTATTTTTATTATTTTTTGTGGAATCAATAGTTAGATATACTCATCAAACTAAGATATCATGTGTACAGTAAACTCAAAATTATTCAAGAACAAAAGGGAAGCTTAACTAATAAAAAAAATACACCACTCTGTTTTTGGATTTTTGTTTTTCTATTTTTTTTTGTAATGCTTTTTTGTAAGTACACCTTCAATAGGGTTTGTACATTTTGAGGTGTTGGCCATTAATAGGGATGGCCATTATTTCTCCCTGCAAAGTCTGTAGATTGTAAGTATTTTGATTGATAACATGGGCAATTTGGTATGGGCCAATCCATTTAGGTTCAAACTTACCCATTTCACCATGCTTATCATTTTTAGGATCCCAATAAATGACTATATCTCCTTGAGAAAAATGAGTACCCTTGGCTTTCTTATTAAACAAATTTATAGTTTTATGGGTTTGTTCCATCATTTTATTGAGGGTCTCTCTTCTTTTTTCTTATAACAAGATAATTTGATCAAGACTTCTCTGAATGGGATCAGGGTTTTCATGATCTTGCAATAAAAGGGAAAGTGCCATTTTTTCCATTTTTGGGGATAGTAGGGCTTTTTTTCCATAAACCATCTCATAGGGGGTTCTTCCTGTGTTTCTTTTAACCGACAGCCTATCAGCCCATAAAGAAAATTTAAGTTCATTAATTATTTCTGGGACTTCTCTTTCATATAAGCAGACTAATAATACTCCATCAGGATGTTTCCAATATAATACTCCATTTTGTATATAATAATTTTGAGCTTGAATTTTGACTGACCTCATTTTTTTTATTGACATGTTTTTGGGGAATGACAAAGTTTGTAGATAAGACAAAATTTCTTCATACCATTTGCACTCAATGTTATTGATTCTTCTAAGATCATATGCTTCATTCATAGTGAGCACATTTTCAAATCCTTCTTCCTCTTTCTTGGCCAATAGTTTAGCTAAACCCTGCCCTTTGACTATTTTAACTATTTTGAATTCAACATCATATTGCAAAACTTTTACCATCCATCTTGTTGGTCTCCCCAATGGCTCTGATTGAGAAAAAATATCTTTTATTGCTATGAAAGGAATGCAGCAGTAAACTTTATTTGATCCAAATATACCTTTAAAGTGTTCCAAAGATTGGATGATTGCATAAGCATGTTTCTCTAGTAAGGTGTATTTGATATGTGCTCCTTTTAGACCTAAACTCATAAAGGCTATTGGCCTTTAGTTATTTTCTTCATCTTTTTGGGAAAGAACTGTTGCAATAGAATATTCAGATGCATAGGAGTAGATATTAAAATCCTTTGTATAATCATGGCAACTTAGGGCTGGTGTGATTGATATGGCTTCTTTGATTTTGTTAAATGCTTCCATATTTTTCGTTGTCCATTTTATTTCTCCAGTTTTCTTCACCATATCATTTATGGGTTTGGTCATTTCTGCAAAATCTAGGACAAATCTTCTGATAAAATTTATTTTTCCAAAGAATGACCTTACCCATTTTAGATTCTTGGGTGGGGGAATTTTAGAAATGGATTTTATCCTTTCTGGATCAATGCTTATTCCCTTTTCTGAAACAATATGACCTAGCAATTTTCCTTGTGTAGTTCCAAATATGTATTTTTTTGGATTTAGAGAGATTCCAAATTCCTTGCACCAGGCAAAAACTGTAGTCAAATGTTCTAAATGATCTTCTGGGTTTTTAGAAAAAACTATGATATCATCTAAGTACACTACTACAATTTTGAACATTAGTCCTTTGAAAGCAAATTCCATCGCTCTTTGGAAAGTAACACCTGAATTCATCAATCCAAAAGGTATTCTTAAATATTCAAATGTGCCCTAGGGTGTGGTGAATGTTGCCTTGTGTCTATCTTCTGGATTTATCAAAATTTTATTGTACCCTAAAAATCCATCTAACAGGGACAATCTAGTTGAACCTACTACTGCTTGCAATAGTTGTTCCATGTTAGGCAATGGGTAATTGTCTTTTAGTGAGCTCTTGTTTAAATTTCTAAAATCCACGCATAGTCTAATGTCCCCATTATTTTTCCTAACTGGTACTAAGTTGGATATCTAGGAGGAAAATCTGAATTTTCTTATATCTTGGAGTCCAACAATTTTTGAACCTCTTTTTGCATTATTGGGTGCAGATTTGGATTGTACTTTCTCTATTTTTGTCTAAATGGCTTGGCCTCTTCTTTCAAGGGTATTATATGTGTCATCACATCCATTTTGAAAGTTTTGAGATCTTCATAGGTCCAAGCAAAATGTTCTTTGTTATTTTTTAGGAAATTGATATATCCATATTTTTCTTTAGCAAGTAGTGCCATGTCTACTTTCACTATTTTGGGTTCTTTCATTGAGCCAATATTAATATCCTCATATATCACTTCTCTACGTATAGGTTTATAGGCTTTGTCAAAATCATCAAATAGGCTTTCAAGAGACACCAATCCTTTGGGTATTCTATTAGTTTTCAACTGGATTACTTCTACTGGTTCTCCTATTTGATCTTTTAGATTTTCTTCATCTTTTTCATCATAGATGACATTTGCATACTGATTTTGCAAAGTCATAAAGTCCTTAATATCTATATCATCTTGAAAGACCTAAAGATAGACTATGTTATCTGGCACAGAAGGTTTATAGACTGAGATAGTTGGAAATTTATCCATATATTCTATAGTTATTTTTGGGTGATCTAGACCTGAGGCATTCACAACTAAGAGATCTGCAACATGATTTTGTTCTCTAGGAATATATGAAATATTGAAAGCCAAAAATTTATCAATTTCTTCTAGTATTGCATTTCTATATTGCTTAAGTCTAGGATGCTTGGTCTGATATTTGCCTTTTATTTGTAGTATAATAAGTTCTGCATCTCCTGTTACAGTTAAGTAGTTAATACCTAACTCTTTTGCTTTCCTTAGCCCTAATAGTAAAGCTTCGTACTCAGCTACATTGTTTGTGCAAGGAAATTGCAATCTATAAGGGATACCAAGGTAATTTCCTTTAATATCAATCAAATTTACACCTGCACCTACTCCAGATTGGGATTTAGCCCCATCAAATGACATGGTCCACATTTCTTGGGTTAATACTCGATTTGATTCAGCATCAATTATTCTCATATCTTTTGGATCCATATTCTTTGCATCTGGTACTTCCATCAGGAATGGGTTGTGCCATATTGAATAGACTCCCATCCCTTTTTCTTCCATAGAGTTAACTAAGTTAATCATGGTTTCATCTATTTGAATTAACTCTATGGAGTGTTTTTTGAATGGTTCCCTTCTCAAAATTATATTCTCCTTATTTGATATGGGGATGGTAGCATAAGACCAGTCTAGTTGTATTGATCCCCCTAGTTGTTCTTCCCAATGCCTACTGAGTAATAGTGAGAAGAATGGGTCAACATCAACTACTGCTACATCCATGACAATGCCCTTTTTGGGGTGTTGGTCTAGGAAAACTAATAATCCAGTTATCACCCCTACACAGGGAATTTGTCTGTTGTCCATTACAGAAATAGGAGCAGAATCTCTAGTACAGATTAATCCCATTTGGTCAGCTATTAACTTAGGCATGATATTATGTGAAGCTCCACTATCAAGCATGCAATTATGAATCACATATCTTTCTCCTTCATCTAAATTATATCTTAATGACACGTAGAAGGGTCTGATAGAATATGGTGATCTTGTATCATGTTGATTTTGTCTAGCAACATGACAAGTAGGGTCTTCTTTCTGCTCTACTAATCCAAAAGCTCTGCATACTTGTTCTCTATATGTTTGAACTTTCATAAGTTCACCAAATGTGATATTAACTTTTTGCTTACTGAGTTCTGACCCAGACATCAAATTCTATCTTCTTTATATCCAATGGTTTATTACTTTCTTCTTTGGGAACTTCTTCTATTGATTCTATTACCTCAGGAGTAATTTTGTTAGGGTTCCTATCAGTTTTCTCTTTACTGATATTTTTATTGGTGAAAGTTTGTCTTCTTGTTTCATTTGTAGATAATTTCTCTATTTTTTCAGGGACTATTCTATTCCTCAAATTTAAAACATGGGTTGCCTCTAATTCTTCAACCTCTTGAGCAGTGGGAATCAATTTCCCTTGCTTCATCTTATCATATCTTGACTCATGTGACTTCTGCAAGATTTTAGTTCCTTCGATTACTAAGATCTGAGGATGATGATTTGAAGCATATTTATCCATGTCTTCTTCAAACAACCTTTCTCTGGATTCATCTTCAATGGACCAACATGCATTGATTCTTATATCCTCTTCTGATTCTGCATGCATATCTACATTACGTTGATCACTCAGGTGTATTCCACATGCATCAGGGTTATGGGGTGCATCACAAGTAGAGCAAAAATAAGGAAAACCTTCAACTACATTGGCATATGGCATTGGGTTAGGGACATTGTTCTGATCCCTGTCAGAATCTCTATTTTTCTAGTTGTTATTCCCATTACCCCTATTCCTATTCCCTTCTTCAAAACCATTGTTGTTTCCCCAATTCTTGTTGTAATTTTTCTTAAATGGGGGATGGTTGTCAACATGTGGTCACTCTATCTGTGAAGATTCACCGTTATTTCCATTTCTTTCAATTCTTGCTAACCTGTTACTCATGTTGTTGAACATTTCTATCATTTGACTAGTCAACTTCTCCACAGGATCAATTTTAGTTCTTCTTTGTATATCAAAATCCACTCTCTTAGGTTTTCTCTCAGGCATGTTAACTTCTAAAGAATAAGGCTTCATCTTACCACTGTCAAGCATATTTCTTTCTATATCCATTGCTTTTTCCATACAACCATCAATGGTAGTGGCTTGTTCTTGCCTTAATTCATAGTTAAACTCTCCTTGAAAAGCATTCTTATAAAAATAAATAGACTGAATATCACTAGGCCTGAGGTTGGCAGGGATTTTGTTTCTTGTTTTTGAAAATCTTCTGTTAAAATCACTAACAACCTCATTTTATTTCTTCTTCATAGTGGCTAGCTCAGTTAACAATGATTGTTCATTTTTCCTTTCACCATACTTCTTTAGGAACACCTCTTCCATTTTGGTGAAGTCTGGGATATCATTGTTAGGAAGGGAATTAAACCATTCTCTAGCATCTTTTTCTAAAGTCTACAAAAATAGTCTTAATACTACATCTTCATGTTCAACTTCCAGACTATCCATTGCATATAAGAAACTTTTGATATGATCCTCTCCAGTTATTGCACTATTTCCTAAAAACTTAGGGAGATATTTGTGAGCTTTACTGGGTAAGGCATTTAAATTTACTGGTAATACAAAAGGCCTATATCTGTTAGTTCTCCACAAATGAACATTACCCTGAGCCATAGCTACTATTGAATTTAATTTCATAGATGTAGTACCTACGGTGGTATGGTTTTGAGTAGCCTGAATGTAATCAGATTGATTATCTACTATAGTATTACTATTTATTGTATGATGAGAACAATTGCATATATCTTCTACAATAGGATTTAAATGTTCATCAATAGTAATATCAGTAGTAATAATATTCTAATTTTTCTTTACGTACTTTTTACCGCTAGAATTAGATCTACTATAATATGTAGAATTCTTAAAAAATGGTGATTTTTGGGTATGTATAAATACCTCTAGATTTTCGAGTTTCGGGAATAGCTCCTTACCGCTTCTCCTGGTGTTTGCTAGCATGTTCTGTTCTCTCCTTTTTTATATTTTTCTTCTGGGTTCATCCAGTAGAGTCACCAACACTAGGGTGCAGAAAGAATAGCGTATACTCTTATCAAGAATGCTTGATATTATCTCTCATCCTCACAGGAGTGGGTTCTTGGGGAAATTCAAGAAAATCAAGAAAGAGAAATTTCAAGAAAATCAAGAAACGAGAATTTTCAAGAAAATCAAGAACATAAAAAATTACTTCAAAACATAAACTATGGACATAGGAAAAATAAAGAACTTCTAACAAAGTGAAAATTAAAACGTTGGTTCTTTACTTTAATTATTCATCCATTGAATTAAAAATAATCGTTGAAGAAAACTTTAAGAAGATAATTGAATCTTTCTAAGAAGTCCTCCCCAACAACGGTGCCAAAAAACTGTTGGAACCGATTCTTGCATCCGTAGGAAATCAATTGTCACGCTACAAGAATCCGTTTGAAACCAACGAGCTATTACAGGCTCTAGTCGACCTGCCTCATGTTCTGCTAAACCCGAATATTGCTAAAGAAGATGGCAGAACGGGTAAGGAAACCCCAACGGCAATTCTTTAATTAAACTTCTAATTTGCATGCTCTAGATTTATATTAAACTATAAGTATTTTTATTAAAATGACCAAGCATGAAAATAACCAACTATTATGCCTTATGTAGACCGGTGCCTAGATTCATTGGGTTGTTATAGCAATTTAACAACAATTTTAATTATGAACAGAGAGAAGGGGAAAAGGAAATTAGCGTTCTTGATTTCATTCGAATGTCATAACAAAACCAAAAGTTAACTAACGAAAGAAACGTGTATAATGCATTCAAATAATGTAACCCATTATACAGATACACACAATACTGAGACAAAGAAATGATGGGAATAAGATTCAAAATTGTATTGATTCATGGAAAAATTACATGCAGAGTGGGTAGAATGTCTTTTAACTCTATTTTTCTCAAAAGAATACAACAATACAATGGAGAAGACTCTGTTCAAATGATGTAATAGGTCTCTCCTACTCTCCTTATTCCAATCTGGTAATAGAAGAATCTCTGAATCCTAGGCTCAATAAGACTAGAAATATTCTCAACTTCTTGAACGCTTTCCTATCATACAATCCTGCACAACAAGGGGAGGAAGAAAGAATGAATAAAAGAAAATAGACACAAAGAAATACAACAACACAACTAACAGGGCACTCAAGTATACCTCTTAGCAAAAATGCTATTCTCTAATTGCTTGATGTAGAATCCAGACCTGCCTGCTTCCTTTTATAGTTGTTGGTTCTTGATTCTGTTATTTCTGGTTGAATTTTGGTTGTACACTTGGCATCATCTGATTGAATTTCCAAAATTGGTGCTTTCCAACTGGCTTTGAGGTTTTGATTGTGCTCCCTTCTTTGACTTGTTCAAACAAATTCCCACTAAACTGGTGATTTAAGTATGAGGAGAACTTTCATCTGATTCTGCTACTTCTTGGTGCGTTTAGCTGCTGCTTTCTAAACTGGCCTCTTTTGAGTTGTCTTTCCTTGATCCTTTGACCCTTTAACTACCCCAGAGATATCTCCTGTTATTGCAGCTGTCTGTGGTGCAGAATCTACTTTTTGCTGTTTGCAGGTATTGACCTTTTTCCCCTTTAAACTCCTTTGCAACCCTTTAATATGCTCATCAATCAACCTCCATATTTCTGTGTCAAAAGTGGCTGCAATCCTGAGCATATTCATTTCTTGCAAAATTCTATTTTTTTGTATAACAATAACAGGCATGTTTCTATCATACTGAAGTAGTAAAGCTTCTGTAGCATTCACCATGAGTGTAGTTTGTTTAATCATTTCCTCCTCATCACCTTGTTCATAGTCAAATATCTCAAGGGTTTCTTTGAATATTCCTTCTATGTCTGATGCTTCCAGGCATTGATCTAAGGATAGGCCAATATCTATCAGTTTATCTGTAGCATCCTTTATCAGGTCATTCATCTCAGTCACAAAATTTGTCCATTTCTCTTGGTTTGATCCAAACAGGGCTGCTTTGAAAAATTCAAAATTGATTTGAATCTTATTGCCTTTAGGTGTCATTATTTCTTGTCCTTGCAGTTCTTCAAAATGATCCCCTATGTAGTCCAGGGTTGGGTGAATGAATTTAAAATATTTTTCTCTTTCCTGCATCAAGGTCATGATTTCTTGAGCAGTTATTTGAATCACCCTTATTTGCCTGAACATTTCAGTAAAACCTTTGGCTTGAGCTTTTATTCTTCTGTACATGTCCTTTTTCATTACATTCAAATAATATACATGATCTTGAACCTTGGTTACTACAGGGGGTTGGGAAATTGAAGCATCTTTCTTATTTAATTCTTCTTGTTGCTTACTTATCATAGCTTTTAATTCTACCTTTTCCTTTTCTTCTTGGTCCAATTGTTTTTTGAGTGTTTCAATATTTTCAACAAATTGATCAATGGCCTGAGCATTCACTATTTTGACAAGTTTTGCTATATCAGCATCTTTACCCAGTACTGATGATCCTCCTATTTCCTCATTGGTACTGAGAACTAGTGGGTCTTGTAGAGGAGGGAGATTAATCTCAACAATATCTGACATAGTTGTCCTCAAATCTACTTTTTCTGAAGATTGTTCTTCTGTATTTCTCATCCCTGCTACTAACTGCAACTCTTGTTCATCTGTAACAGTGAAGGTAGCCTGCTCATCTATTCTTTCCAAAACAACCTTGGCAACTGGTAAAGACAATATGGGCTTCTTTGCTTCTACTGGTGTTATTTTTGTTTGACTCTTCACTAAGTAACTTCGAAAAAGGCCACCTAGTCCACCAATTTTTCTGGGATTCATTTGTATCACTGATGGGATTTTGATCTCCTATCCCTTTATGGTTATAGAGGTAGGGATGGCCATGGGTGCCAATTTCTTCACACTGGTTACAACTAGCACATTATCAGATATAGGAACTACAACTTGCTCTGTAGGTGATGCTTTATGAGAAGATGAAGTTACTATTTCTTTGCCTTTGTCTGTACAGGTCTGTTGAGGAACTTCTTTTGGTGTTGCTTCTATTCTGAGTTGGTCATTCACTGGGAGTCTAACCTATTGTTCTACTACATCAACAACTCTAATAGTGACCTCCATTAAGTCTATGTCCTGCTCCTCTATCAATTCCAGCAAAGGGTCTTCTTTAATTGTTGGGTTTGTCCTTGGCATAACAGGTGTTGTAGTATCCACTAAAATTTCTTGAAGCCTTCTCAGTTCTGTAGGGTAATCATAGGCTTCATAAACCTGTGTGCTGCCCCTTTTTTTGGGAGGGAATTCATCCCATACTTTTTGCAAATCTAATCCTTTTTCCATTGCCTCTAATAAGCTTTCTTCAAAAGCATCTCCCCGATGTAGTATACGAGCATACTCTCTCTTCTCCATCATCTTGTTGTAAGTTCCTTTTGGGTCATAAAACCTCCATGACACTTCATCGAATCCCATATTGTCCAATTCAAACATTCCCTTGAGTAGGGAAGGATATCCAACAAATACATAATCCCCAAAATGGTAGGGAACATCAAGCCAGGGGACTTTTCCATGCTTCTTAACCAGTCTCATTTTAGCCTCTTCTGCCACTTGTCTGCATAATTCTAGGGTTGCTATGGACAATGGGCAATATTGTGGTAGTACCTTAGGAGGGATCTTAGCTCCATACAATCTGATGTAAGTAAAACCCTCTATGAAGAAGTAATCTCTGATTTCCTTTTCTTTAATGAAGGCTTTTACTCCTGGCCCTAATCTTTCTGGAACTAACCCAGTTAAGGCCCAATGGATTTCTACCAGGAACCGATCACAAAACCAGCCCATGTGAGTTCATCCCTCATGAAGTCTCCAGAAACTATTCTGAACATAGGGGCTATTGATGACTTTTACTCTCTTATGGGCTTCCTCCCCCAATTGGCCCGCTATTAGGTGAACGAGAAATGAATACTATGAAAAGTGAGGCATCTCCTACCTCTGTTCAAAAATTGCTCTTCTTAGTTCTACCATTTCTTTGTGCATTTGGGTGCTTAATTCTAGTTCCCAGGCATAGATTGGAGTATTATATCCTCTATTACATTGTGCAACTAAATACAAAACCCTTTTTGTTATTCTATTCATATCTTGTACTCCTAATACTATGTTTATCATGTCACAGAAGTCTTGTACCCAGGGTTTAAAAGCATTTTTGTTAATGGGGAATTATTTCTCTATCGTTGCATGTGTATCAAACAATTTTTTAAAAACTTCCATATCAGTAAACATACGAGATTGGTGTTCGATTACCTGGTCTACCAGATACGTGGTATAATTCATCAATTTGAACACCTCCTGGATATGTTCGACTTTGATGCTGAACACCGACCGATTCTTGTGATCTCGAAAGGTCTTTGTTCTTTCATCGTATGCTACTACCAACCAAGCCATCAGGTCCAAGGAGAAGTGCACTTTTGGGCATATCAACTTTCCAAGGTTATTGTTCCATCTGTTGTCTCTGGGAAAACCCTTGTACTGTAACCTATGAGCTTTATGGAATAAATCCACCATTATCCATGGGGTCCTATTATCGCCTTCCATCACTTGGGTGAAACTCTTAATACAGGCATTGTCGATCTCGTACAGTTGAGCCTAGTTGGGTTTTTTATCTGCCCCACATTTTTGGGCAAACTCATACATGGTGGTGCCAGGAATAGGCGGCCCAGAGATCACAGAATAGGGTGATTTATCTATGATAAACTTCATGGCTTCTCATGTATCTACTGGTACGAACACATCTCCCCATGATGCCATTGCTCTCATGATTGTTGGTCAAGCTCTTCTTTGAGTTCTTCAGAATTTGAATACTCTCTTCCCTCTATGCCTCTGATGTATCAATTCTAATTCTTGGTATATCAGTGGAGTGGCCTTGACTAGTTTTGTAAGTTCATATACAGGGTGGTGGAGTGAACTTAATAAATTTGCACGTTTCGTTATCGACTCGATGCCACCAACCATTGTTCAAAATTGGCCAACGAAATCATGCCAACTCAGCCATTTCTGGAATTTTGTGTTTTATGATGGGCGATGTCTGTTAACTTACATGCCTTGGGCCCCTTTGATTTGTGTGCCTGCAATCATTCATGCTTTCTATTCATTCATCAATGGGGATCTTTAATCTAACGTGGAACGGTATGTGCCATGGGGGTAGTGTCCCTTTTTGAACCTCGTGCCACCTCGGATCCGAGTGATAACTAGATCTTTGGGATCGATTATGTCTCTTTCAGGATTTTTGTGATATCCGATTCTTGGTGTGAGCGTTGGTTTTTATATTTCCTATGATGCCCATTTTTCCCTAAGTCAACCATGATTAATCGCAACCATCGGATGCAAGTGATTGGTTTTGCCCTTGGAATGTCGGTTGATGTGTTGTCGTCCGATCTGGATAGGTATGCTAGCATGACCGTTGATATCCCGAGACCTGCATGATGGTTAATGTACCTAGCTGCATATAAACACTTGACATAACATGTTTTATGGTCTTCAATTAATCATGGTTATCCAATGTTTAATCCTTATATTTTCAAACCTTAACAACTCGTATTAATTGATGGCAATCATATGATACATGCATTTTTCTTTTGTGATCACCGTTAAATCTTACTGTGGTGAGGCGTGACCATTGGATCATGTAGATGTACATAGTTCTTAATAAATGAGAGGAGTCCCTACGTACCTTGGGTCAATTAATCAACCTTTTGAAATAATAATGCTTAGATTAACCTTCGGTTATCTTCCCATATGTGCACCATTGGATCTGGGGGAGAAATGAGCGTCGTCGTCCGATTTGTGTACTATTAAAACATCTTCATTTAGCTTTCAATCCTTTGCCACCACTACAAGCCTTCGCGACCATCGATTTTTGGATCAATTTGGGCGCTATCGTTAGATTGCCAATAAGATGCCCACCATATAATCAATGTAAAAACTTTTGATTTTCTATTAATCATGATTAAGGTGAAGGGGGGGATTAGTCAACGTATTAAACCCTCGCTAAACACAATTAATATTTGTCTTTACCTTAGTCTTCATCTTACCATTCATGATTTTGGCACGATCATCGGATCTGAGTGGAGACAAGCGTTGTCGTCGGATTAAGTCAACCTACAAGTTAGTTTAATCAAGGGTGTATAATACTAATCATGTTTAAGCCAAAAAGGGGGAAATTAGCTGATGTATTAAACCCTTGCTAATAACATGATTATCATTAATTAATATTTTTTGAATCTTAACACTCCTTAATGCATTTTCAATTAGCGCACCACCATTAGATTAAAAACCGATCGAGCGTAGCCGTTTGATCTTGGTAACCTACCCGATGATTAATCAAGGGGGCGCATTCTTTTAATATTGAATTTTAATAGGTGATTAATTTGAAACATGCGTGATCATTGATCTGGATATCGCATGGGCGCGATCGTCCGATCTGTCAGACCTGCTCTGATTTTAACTTGACCTTGACCCATGATGACTTTTCTTAAACCTTTGACCTCTTAGAGGATGCGTAGCCATTGATTTTAAATATGATTGAGCACTGCCATCCGATTCTTTAGACTTACTCACTATTTAATCGGAACCTTTGACCATTATGGCTCATGTTTAATGCTTTGACTTTTTGGATAGTGCACAGTCGTTGATTTGATCTTGGGGTCGATGCGTCTGTCGATCTTGTCGAAGGTGCAAGGACTTTAATCACATTCATTTATTGGTTCATGACTTAACCTTCAGGTTTTATTGTGAAAGCGTGTCCGTTGGATTTTTAAGACGATGCACTTTCGTTCGATTTAATGAGAGATGCTCGATTTTTAAACCTTAGGTGATTTTTTTGACCCTTTGACTTATATTTTGGACTTCTTTTTGAATGCGCTTCCGTTAGATTTATTCATGATGATGCGCTACCATCCGATTAAGCCTAAGGTGCGATATTTTTACTTTTTGACCATGGCTTGACTTTTGACTTGTCCTTTGGTTTGATTTTATTAAAGCGTTGTCATTCGATTTCTTTCGGATCGAGCGTGGCCCTTGGATTAAATCTAAGGTGCTCGATTGTTAGCTTGGTGGGGTGCATACCCTTAGGTTTTAATTAATTAATATTTGCTTTAACCTTAGACCTTTCAAATTTTGAGACCATGGTGAATGTTTAACCGACTTATGATTTAAGGACTTTATTAATCGGTTTTAGGCCCAAGGAAAGATTTATGAAGGTCGGACTTTGGCTTTAGGTTTTTAATTTGAAAATTTCTTCCCTAACCATTTGAGGTACTTTGATTTATACAATGAAGCCCACATTATTAAAAAGGCTAAGGTTAGACTTTATCAAACCAACCAAATAAAAAATCGAATTACTCACAACAACTTAAGCAATGACCAGTAGTATTAGCAGTTTGATTGAAACCAAAAATTTAAATTTGGGGGTTTCAAAGTTGAGTCAAATTTGGCTCCAAAAGGCCCTTGAAAAGATCACCCTAGTTGATTTGGGGGTTTTTGAGGCTTCTGCACTCAAATCACCACTCGGGAGGCGAATTAAGTTTGAAAGGCTCAGTTCTGATATCTGACAGTCTAGAGGTCTTTCTTAGGTTACAAAGAGGTTTGAGATAGCAAGATCTTCTGGTTTTAGAGGTCTGAAATGCACTTCGCCACCCGAGGGGTGAACTAGTAGCAAGTTCGTGAGGCGGGGACGAATCATTTACAGAGGCTACAAATCAAAGTTCTAATGACCTAGGGTGTTTCATAAGGTTTTAGAGGTCTCTATGGGAAACAACTTTGATACCTGTAAGACACAGAAATAGAGGATAATGTTAGATTTACCAAGAAAATGAATCTAGAACTATTCGTTGTGGGGGTCCCACCGGGCATGCCAGAATGAAATGATCAAAAAATGGCATTTGATAATTTAACACAAAACACAATGATGCATTAAACAAAGAGACTGTTATTCCATTGATATTAATAAAAATGTGTTACAAGAGGGACATGATGCCCTTTTTCCATTTATCTTCCTAACAATGTTACAATCAATTTGATGCCTTCTTCGATTGTCCCTCAGTGTAGGTGGGCTTCTTTGTATGTGGGCCACCATCGGGTTTTTTTTAGTTTGATGCTGCTTTACCTCTTCATATTTGCTACATACCCTATGAATAACCTTCAAAATGGTGTTAGTACAATGGGGGGCTTGCCTTAGTCAGGCCCCATATTTATTAAGATAAAATGACCATGAAAACAGAACAAAACATGAAATAAACTATGCAAAATGTAATAATAAAATGAAACAGAGCTTACCACCCAAATCTAGAGTGATTTGGGGCCTGTAGACCCAATTCGCCACCCTGGGGGTGAACTGAGGTTGGATTCATGGAGCAAGGGGTGATCTGAGTTGTGATGCCTCTTCTGCAAAATCCTTCTAGTGAGTCAACTCCTAGGCAGCTGGGATGCCTCTATGTACCATTGAAATCTGACTGTGTGCACCAGGAAATGATTTTTCAATATTGGCTTTCCATTTTAGCAGATTAACTGTACTTTATTCAATTTATGAGTCAGACTTAATTAGGGGTTTGGGACCCATTATTTATAGGCAAAGGCAAGGTGTAGGGGGGGTTAGATAGACTAAACCTAGGTTTTATTCTGACTAGGGTTAGGTTAAGAAATGTAATGTGGCAACATCACATTCCTTATGAGAAATATCTCATCCTAACACGGTGAGGATGGATTAGGGCTAATCTTTATTATAATATGCTTAAGCCAATTTAGGACATGATTAAATAAATATCTCAACAAACCCTAATTTCACACATGTGGGAGAATGTAATTAGTGCTAATCAAGATTAAGGGTTCTTTTAATCAAATTTTCCCTAAAAAGGTGACTTAAATGAAGTCAACATTAAATTAGAATTTGATAATTGACTTATTAATTATTTTGGTCAACGAATACCTCGTGTGGACCTCAATTGAGTGTAAATAAGCTATCGAAGGATACCCCAATGCACCAAATGTGATTTGGAAGGCTTATGAGGGTTCATGACCTAAAAGTAAATGGAGTGATACATGAAAGTCTACATATTACTATGGTGAACTATGGAAATCTACGTATTACTACGCATGAATACACTTGACTACGCATGACTATGATATCCTAAAATAGCCTAGGGATATCTGGAATCACCTATGGATATGCAAAAGTAGCAATGTGCGACTTTTAGGTGTCTACATATATATATAAACTTTATTTTTTTTTATTATTACTTTCTTTTAATTTTTTCTTTTTCTATTTTTTTTATTCAAACAACTTAAATACTTGCATTAACTTTTAAAGAAGAAATAAACCAACAAGAAACACTAAAACTAACCTAGAAAATCCAACACTAACACCTACTTCAAAATACTAGAACTAACATCTACAAAGAAATAAAGGGAAAAATATAACAATAGCCCAACCTTCAAATTGGAATTGCAATCTCATGGGGTAATGGACCATCAAAATAATCACTCAAAAAATATGAAATTTCCCCCAAAATAATAGAACAAAGGTGGGTCCTCAAGTTTGGGGCTAGTTGTGCAAAGGTCACAACACTTTCCTCATTGCTAAGTTTAAAATTGGGCTTCTTGCACACTTTTATCACGAGTTGAAATATACTCCTTGCACTACTCTTGATGATGTCTTCAATTGCATGGCTTGTGGAGGAGAATTTCATTGCACAACACCAAGGACCTCACTATTATTTTTGTGGTTTGACACCATCGCTTCGTTCACATCAATAGGCACCAAGGTAACCTTCTAATTTATCCCCTTATCCTTCTTCTACTCTCACTTCTACTCAATCTCTTGCTTCTAAGCTTACTTTTCATACTTCTTTCTCTTCTCATGTTGTCTCAGCATGAACTCCTGGGTCTCTTAAGGGGAGATCGCATTTGGCTCCACCCTTAAGGTGGATAGGCTCCTCATGGAAGGGAAGTGAGTTAGCCACCTCTTACTATTCTCTAAATTGGATGATCATGTGAATCTAATCAAGATTCACATTCGATCAATGCTTAGGAAGGATAAATAGGATGAGTTGGGAGTCAGATCCACCCCCAAATAGTCAAAGAGCTTCACTCTCTTATAAAAATATGTAACCCTATAGAAATAGAGGATCACTAATATCAAAGAGGGGCATCGATAAACTATAAAGAGGGGCTTTATATTTGCTCCAGCTCATCCTCGGATTAGAGGGGAATTGAACCCCATTATATAAAGCTATAAATATATAAATATAAATGGGCATGATAAATCTAAATTTATAAAATCACATAATTCTAAGAAGAAGACTTTACTTGTATAATCTAATGAGGGCACATGTGATAACCCCATAAATACTACTGGTGAGGGATAATTTTATAAGGATTTAAAGGGACAAATTAATCATGTAACATTGATGACTCATTATTCCACCGCAGGTGGCCGTGACAATTATTTCATCATGTGTGCCCATTTGCTTCATAATTTTACGGTTGATTGTATCATTGGCAATGGCTCATAAAATAATTTTATCACAAAGTCCATTGTTTATTATCTCAAGCTTCCTACTGCACCACATCCTTATTCTTACTCTCTTGGGTGGAAATATAGTAACACCACTTCAAAAATCACACATATACACCATTGCATTTGATTTTGTCCCTAAGTTCAAGGATAAGGTCACTTGTGATGTGACCCCCATGGATTGTTGTGGTTTATTGCTTGGTAAGCCTTATCAATATGATAGGCATGCTAAATATGATGCTTATAAAAACACTTACACACTTTACCAAGATAATAAGCACTATCTCATTGAATCTACTAAGCACACTACTAATATCTTGCTTAGTTTCTAATAAGCCAAAAAATCCACAAATCAAGCACAAGCACTTGCACTCATATTCATTCACCCACAATATCAATAATCTTTAGCACAAGCTTCTCAGTCCACTCACTCCTTAGCACTTGATAAAATATTGCAAAAATATGCATCTATTTTTTAGGAGCCCACTTCTTTACCTCTTGAGAGGGTTATTAATGACACCATTGATATAATTCCCCCAGACCCTCTACCTAATGCACCCATGTATAGGCAATCAATTAAGAGACAAATTCAGGAGCTAAGGGGTTCATCAAACCCAAAATTTCCCCTTATGCCTCTCCTATTCTTCTTATTATCAAAAATTATGGCACTTGTTGATTTTACATTGATTTTTGGGCCCTCAAAAATATTACTATCAAAAATAGATATCCACTCCCTCGCATTGATGACCTCTTAGACCAACTTTAGGGTGCTAAGTTTTTTGCTAAGATTTATCTTAATAGTAGATACCATCAGGTTTGCATTCAGGCTTAAGATACATGGAAAAATACTTTCAAAACTAATATGGGCTTATTTGAGTGGCTTGTTATGCCCTTTGGCCTCACTAATTCTCCTGCTACTTTTATGAGGCTAATGAATGAAGTAATCTACGAGTGCTTGGATAAATATGTCATTATCTATATTGATGATATTCTTATCTTTTCTCCTACATGGCAGGCACATTTGGAGCATATTGAGCATGTTCTTTCCATTCTCCAATAGAATCAGTTGTATACCAATTTGCCTAAGTGTTATTTTAGGAAAAAATCATTTCCTACCTTGGTTTCATCATTAATACACAGGATATTCAGGTAGATCATGTAAAAGTAGAATTTCTCCTTAATTGGCCTCCTTCCACCAATGTCTCTAAATTATGAAGTTTTCTTGGCCTAGAAACCTTCTAATATAAATTTATTCGAGGGTTTTCCACCATTGTTGCTCCCTTGCATCTATTGACTAAGGCAAAATTTGTGTTTCATTGGACTCCTGATCATACCCATGCTTTTTTCACTCTTAAAGATAAACTTTGTTTTGCTCTTTTTTTAGCCATATCTAACCTTAGCCTTTTGAAATTGATGCTTCTCAATTTTCCCTTGGTGTTGTTCTCAAACAAAATGGTCATCTTATAGCTTATCATTCAAGTCCTTTTCCACAGCCAAGCAAAAATATTCCAAATATGATAAGGAATAGTTTTATGTCTTAGTCTAAGCTATTAAATATCGGCATCATTACCTCCTAGGCAAATAAACTAGTATCCATACTAACCATTTGCCTTTACAGTTCCTTCAATCCCAAACTAAGATCCAAGAAGCATGCCACATAACATGGGTTTCTTACCTTCAAAAACTCCACCTAGTCATTATGTAAAAAAAGAGTATTCAAAATTTTGTGGTTGATTGTCTCATTCAACCTCCTTCATCCCATGTCTTAACAATTGTCACTACCTCTCACTTGGGTTTTCATTCTTGACCTTCTGAGTATCCTCATGATCCTGAATTTTCACAAGTTTATCAGCATCTCCAACATCCTTCCTCATCAAACTTGACTCCTTTTAGGATTATCATCTTAAGGAGGATTTGTTTTACCATATCGACAAACTTTGTGTCCCTCATGAGCATCGACACTCCCTTCTTAAGGAAGCTCATTCTACTCTCTATGGTGGACATTTTGGAAAACACAAGACTCTCGAACATTTGTAGAGATTCTTCTATTGGCCCCACATGCAGTGTGATGTTTTGTGGCACTTGAGACAAAGTGCTCTTTGTAGTCACTCTAAACCAACAAACTACAAGTTAGGTCTTAGTATGCCTTTTTCCATTGCCTCGATTCCATGGGAAAGTATTTCTATGGATCTTATCACTTATTTTCCTATGATAGTCCATCAACATGACTGTGTTTTTATCATAGTTTATCATTTTAGTAAGATGGCTAAGTTTATTCCTTGTAAATCTAGTTCAGATGCTGACTTAGACCAACTTTTCTTTGATGTCATCTAGCATTCTTGGTCTTCCCACTAGTATTGTGTTTGATTGTGATTATTTTTTTGTCGATCATTTTTGGTGTTCTTTATGGAAACTCTTAGGTGTGTCCCTTAATTTTTCCACTGCTTTTCATAAACAGTATGATGGTCAAACTAAATTTGTCAACCATACTCTTATCCAAAGTCTTTGCATATCCCATAATTCATCTATATCTAAGTGGTATTTGAATCTTATATCAAGCATGCATAAAATTGGGTTTTTCATTCATCCACAGATCATTCACCCTTTGAAGTGTGTCTAGGTTTTTAGCCTCTCACCCCATATGAGTTACCCTTGTCACTTTCATGTCCTATCATTGTCCACATGCACAAAGAACAATATAGAGCTCATTATTTCATTTAGCATTTATTGTAGATCCAATAAAAGGTTATTTACATTTTGTAAAAAACTTAGTAGCAACAAAAGCAAACCATGGACCACCATTGTGTTCCACATTCCTTCTATGTTGGATATAGAGTTTGATTGTATCTTGACCAGTGCAGGTTTTCAGAGAAGGCGCATAGAAAGATCAAACCTCTTCATTATGGACCTTACACTATCATCTAGCAGGTGTTCAAGAATGTTTTTTTTCTTAATCTACCCACACACTTGGGCATCCATGATGTCATCAATATCAACTTACTCTAGTTGTATCATGAGTCCACCTTGGAGATCGCAATAGTCATCAATCATCCTGTAGATGTTGTACCTAATTTTCAACTTCCATTGGAGTATGATCATCTATTCAACACTAGGACACCCCACATACATCAAAGATCTTCCACTTCCTACCTTGTTTGTCATCATGGACAGCTTCCACATCAGGCTCGTTGGATCTCTCATATCCTGATGGTCTACGATTTTTCTTCCCTTTTGAATGAATTGGATTCTAATGCTTCTATGGTGGGGAGGGATGATAGGTATTAATGTATTAACATTTCTTATTTGTAATAAGCTGATAAATAATATTTTATTTACGACCATTTATTTTATTTAATATTTTTTTGCAAGTAGTTGTATCGGATAAGCCTTGTAACCAACATCATTAAATGTGATCTTATCCAATGAAACCTATCCGAAGCATTGTAATCCCTATTTATAGTTATTTTTGGCAATACAATCGGGAGTCTTCATCATCAAATATTTTCATGTTTATTGTGATTGTTAACCATATCATATACTCTATGGTAGACTTGGATGACATCGTAGATTCATATCCTAGAGTCAATGACCCTCAAGGAAGTGATCATTACTAGGGTTGTGTTGGACTAAAATATACCATATTTTTAGGTAGCCATTGTACCCAAGATTTTAATCCAAAGTATATAATTTGATAAAATACCATTGCTCCTTGTTTCAACCTTTAGATAAGGTTAGCTCCTTTAATTGGTTTTATTTTAAGGGGAAATGGTTAGAAAAGAGAGGGTTAGATAAAGATAAGGAAAAGTGGATGGGATATAGTGTAATAGCATTGGATCTTGCTAGATAATATACTATCAAACCAATTACATGATACTTAATAGACCAACCATTATCAACTACAATTATAGGTTCATTTAGCTCATAACATTTACTTTAATCATTCCAAGGATTCAAACAATTAGCAATCCAATAGGTTATTTAGACTCACTTTAACATAATAGACTAAGTGTTGAATGTAACAGAAATAACTTAAAATATATATACAAACTTTAATAATTCCAAGGACTTCAATCATTAGCAATCCAATATATAATTCAAATAGCATAAATACTTTAAAATAATAGACTAATAACTAAGTGTAAAAGAAATGACTTAAAGAAAAAACATGCATATAAAACCTGCAATCATACAATAATGAAGGTCAAACAACTATCACTTCATTGATCAACAACAATATTACAAAGAAATACTAGGCAAGGACTATAGAATTGACCCCTGTAATGAGGTTTCTCTACATATTTATAGTTTACAATTTTAAATTTTACAATGGAAATACAATTTTAATGGTTGTTAAAGAAAACAGTCTGATAAGAAACCAAAAATATTGAGGTGGTAGCTTTAAAGTTCATCTCGGATGTAAATTTAAATTTAGTTTTCTGATCTACAACCATATTTTGCAAGTGATTGTAGTATTGTAGCTATCATTTTGTGCTCTAATGTCATGAATTGGAACTAGCTAGTGAGCACCATGGAATTTGTAGGTCTGAAAATTATGTTTCTTGAAAATTTTATCAAAATCAAGCTCTTTATTTTTCTTGGAGAGTTATTCTAAATGAAATCATGGCCTTAGTCCAATGATGTTGCCATTATATGCATTCCAACCTTGTGCACTCCTTTTTATATTTTTTTCTTAAATTTACATGATATTGGGCTCAATATTGAGAGTGGTGATATCATTAGCTTGAATGGTATGGTTTTATGCACTTCGTCTTTGCTCACTCACATCTTGGTTTATTGCATTTGCACCTATTTTGCATAGTTTTGGGCTTACTCTTTAATATGCTTGTATCATCATGCTAGGTCGCATGGATTTGGGCCTAGTATTTAGAGTTTAACCTATGCAATCTCAGGCTTCTCTTTCTTTTGTATGACATCATTGTCTTGAATGGCCTAGTTTTGCATAAAGTGATTTGCTTGATTCTTTGCCTCTCTTTACATGATCCCATGCTCCAACTTTTACTTGTTGATGTCATGGCCAAAGTTAGCCCAATTTTAGACATCATGGCCTTGGATGCTCACTTTTGCACATTCCCATGGAGACGAGGATTTATGCTAACATTATCATTGATGTAATCTCGGTCTTGAGCATCATAGTTTCATGCAAGTCTTTAGTTCTTGGAACACTTAGTGAATTTTAGGGATCTAAAAGATATTTCTCCTTGCTATTCAAATGTGATCAAAAATTTGACCCACATGTTTTGGTGCCTCCCAAGGAATTTTTCCTCACAATAATTGATAACTTCGAAGGCTTACTTACATTAGGTGTGGATTCAATATGATGATGGAATGGAATGTGAGTGGAATTTTATAATAAATAAAAATAACGTTTTGTGAAAATTGAAATACACTAATGAGTGATTTATGTAAAGTGAAAATATGAATTTTATATTAATGAAATGGTAGATGATATGGAAATGAATAGAAGCAAAGTATATTTTACCTCATAAAACCTTCCAAGTGGTGTGTTTTTTCTTGCACCTTTCCTTGTCTTTTACCCCTATGATTCTAGAGGTTTCACCTCATTAGTAACTACTTTTTTTGGTGTCTTTTCTTGCTCACCAAGTATCTCTTGATCATCTAGGGGCCTTAGACTCATGTCTTCAGATAAAATACCCACCTCATGACTCTCTTCTCCCTATTCATCCCTTTGATCTTCTTCATCTTATTGATCTTCTTCTCCATAAAATATTTACTTTTTTTCTCAAGAATTATGTAGACTCCTGCCCATACTTCTTATAGAGGACTATTGAGTTCACAAGCCTATCCATGTATTTTCTTTAGCTAGAATAATTTTTCATAGGCTGGATACTCATATCTCCTATCTAATGTTTGAAGTTTTTATTGTAGTAGAACCATTATATTTATAAATTCAAGCACCTAAGCTTCTCCATTGGGCTCTTGCCACTAATCTATATTTGTTTCATCCTTGGTGGCTAATTCTATTTGATCTTGGAAGTATTCTATAGTTTTGAGTTGCATATCTTCATTACAAAATCTTGGAAATCCTAACTCTTGAGCTTCTCTCATAGGTTACATCATCCTATTAAGCCTATTGCACAACCTTTCTATTATCTTCACTCCTTCCTAGATTTTTTTATGTTTTTCAAGCATAGCCTCAGAGATATTCCTAATTTTGTTCCATTGATCATTAGGAATGGCCCTTGTTGTAGGCTTAAATATTCTTTCAAATATTTTCATTAACACCTCAGCTTGCCCAAGTATGTTTCTATTTTTAGTTTGATGAAAATCTTCCCTTGCTTCCCTTATAGCCAGTCCATAAAATTCAAGGTGATCCACAGTTGTGTGAGCTATGAGAGTATATTCAAGAATTTTTTCCCAAATATCTTTTCTTAGCTATTTAAGAATTTCTTTGGAGAAGCTAGAAGCTTTGGATTTCTTATTTTTAGCTTGGAAATGCTATTGCAAGTCCTAAACTTGCATGGCTAGTGTTTTATTTAGCTCTTGAGATTTTTGAGTTTGTTATTTTATGTCTACAAGTTTTATGAACTTCTTTTTCTATTTTTGGATTTTATTTGCAAAGATTTTTGTATATTTTGCTCCTCCTTGACCATCACTTCTAGCTCTTTGACTATTTCTTCTAACTACCAGCACATGTCTCTTAACCTATCTCCTTGTAGATAGATTATACTAACATGATATTGGGCATTCAATAGAGAGTCTTCCAATGGCAACTAAGAAATTTCCATCATTTGGGTGTCTACATGATAATCGTCAGGTGTCATTTTAACCTCTAGCTTATTTGCTCTCAGAGTGGTCATAACTATCATCTGTTGGTATGTGGTGGGATTGACCATGATCACCTACTTGGAAAGGGTAAATTCTCTAGCTTACCTAGGTGTCTTCTTTCTCCATAATTCTTGGGAATTATAGCTCATAACTTTCATCTTATTGATATTAGTTATGGTTGGATGATTAGATGGCGATAGAGTGGTAAGAAAGAATTACAAAAGAGGAAAGGATATGAAGGAGAATTCTATATGGGGGTTGTGGTGATGATTGGAGGGGTTAGGGTCAATGGAGTGGATGGAGACAACTCGTTCTACTACAAATAATTCCTCTATCTTTGTTTTATTATCTCACATTTCTTTGCTTTATTTGTTAGAGACTGGATTTTGTTTACCTATTTTAGAGTTCCATGTTTCTACATTCTCATCATATATCTATGAAAAAAATTTGTCCATTGAGATTGGGTATTTGGATTTAAGGTGGTGTTGAGAAGCAACACCCCCCCACTGAAAATAAAATTGTTTAAGCCTTTAAAAATAATTAATTTTCATTTCTTGAGGGGATCCTTATAAAGTTTTGGGTTTTTAATTCCAAGTTTTGCTCACCTCATTTTTGGAAAATTGCCTCCATCAAAGTGTCAAAATCCCTTGCATAAGAGCATTTATTTGAATTGATTTTTTTGAATACTCGTGTTTCAACGGTATTATATCTGGTTGAGTGTTTCTGAATTTTAATTTTTAATAGTCTTCCTAAAGTCTGAAATATTAAAATCAATTTCTAAGGTTCTTTAAAAAAATCTTCATCTTGCCCTAATGTTTACTCCAATATTGGAAATGCCATATCTTTTGCTAGTGAAATCCATTTGGGATGATTCAAATTCTGGATGAATTATTGTGAGCTAATATTTCCAATGATGCCAAGTTTGTAGGTTTTCAGGTGTAATTTACCTTCCAAAAATAGTAGTTTCTAATTATAGCCAAAGGACTTATTAATGCTATATCTCTTGATCCAAAGTGAATTTTCAATATTTATTAGTGGATTTGGATATCCATTTGTCTCATCTCAACACAAAATTTTTTATTCAATTCCAAATACTTTCAATTTTCATCATAATTTTACATCGCAAGAAATGGGCATCTTCCGTGCAATTTTAAATCATTTTCCAAAATTTAAAAATCATTTTCGAGCATGGATTATTCTTAATAAACCTTTAAAAGTGTCGAATGCAAATTTTCATATTCATTGGGGTCAATGTGTAATTTTGGGATATTTTACCGTGTTGAAAGAACGACGGAGAAATGGGTATCTATCGCATCCCGGTGGCATCCCAAAAGCCCTCCTTAAGGAAAAGTGAAATTTGCTTAAGTATGAGCTTGGGTGGAGAAATGGGAAGTTATTAGAAATAGTAAGCATTCCTAAGCCCCGCCCAATGACTTCGAGAAATAAAAGAAATGCTAAGGAAAGAAGTTTGGTCAGAAGAATGGGCATTGTTGAAGAGATCACCACCCAAAAAATTTCCCATGCATATTGTTGCAGATTTTAAAGTGCGTAAAATGAGGTCAGACTTTTGGGGAGGCAAAATTCGAAACTAAAATCTAAAATTTCGACGATGAAAGTAAAATCTGCCAGCATTAAAGAAAATGAAAAAAATATCTAAGTGCAATCTTGGACGAAAATATGGGGTATTATCAGAGAAAATTAATGCCCAAAGCCTCACCCAACCTTGTGAGTGGAAATATAGGACTCCATGGCACTCTGCAAGCATCCTGAAATGCTGCCCATCCTCTTTTTCAAAATATTAAAATGTGTTGTGTGAAGAAGTGGCAGACTTTTGGGGAAGACAATGTTGATAAAAAATAAAACCCAAAGTCCCACCCATTGAATAAATCTTGGAGTTTGGAAATGAACTTAGGCAATGACCAACGATGTAATCCTCGGAAAGCATGATCTCAATATAATTAAAAATCAAAATTAAAGTTTCAAACCTTAGGAAAATTAAAATTAATTAAATTAATTTTAATCCTAATGTTCTAACATTTGCCCATTTTTATTTTTTGCAAGAAATTATTGGTGGCCGCATTAAATGTTGCAAAGGTGAGGATGGACTTGGAACTTCAATGTAAAGTGGGTGAATATGACTGTGTCAAGGTAGAAGATGTGGGAAGTTAATGATCCACCCAAATTTGCAGAGCTCACCGTAAGTGAAGAATTTATGGAAGCATGACTATAGTACCTACAATCAGTTAATATGCTACCCACTCTCAGTTCAGGTGGCACCAACTTTGGAGCTTTCAATGAAGAGGGTTGCATTTTTATTGAAATGTCTCGTAATTAATTTTTTAAATATTTCTCCTCCTCAGAGTTGTCTAGATTCATTAATGTATAAGAATATTGTAAAATTCGGAAGTACTCAGAGGAGTCAATATGTAAAAATATCCCATGATTGTAATTAATTCACATGAAAATGTGGATTTCCAAGGAAAAGTTTTTATCTATAAGCAATTTTTTTATTCTTTCACAAGGATGCAAAAACTTGTAATAGAAGACTTCTAACATTGTTTAGCAAATCTTGTTTGTGTTTCTTCATTATGTACCTAAGGTTGGTGTTACATCATCTTCTAAAATTGTGTGGCCAGGAGCCCAATCTTTTTTAGACTATGATAAGTGCACTTTCTTCTGTTTTCGTCTCACTAAGGATTTATTTAGTTTGATTGCAAATATGTACTGGTTGAGATTACGTTAGGTTGTTGAGCTTCATCCTATTCTCTATATTCTTGAGAAAATTAAAGGCTTAAGGTTTGGGCCTGTGTTCTAATTGCCCTGTCCTCACTGTGTGAGCTAGGCTACTAGTGAGAAACATCAATTATCACTGACCTCCCTTCTATTTACAATTTTCTTTCTATCCTTCATTGCTTTGTCCCATGCTCAAGGTGGAAAGTGATCTTAGAAAGCTGGACACTTTATTCATTTGATGTTGTCTTATTATGAAGCTAAGCAATTTAATTGATTTTAGTAGTTGTAATTTACAATTAGATTGGATATCCTCTCTTTTTTTATCTACCTTACCCTCTATGTTTTTACTTTAAATATGATCAATTTTTATGTTCTTTAAAATTCTTAATTCTTCTAATCTGCTAAATTTGAAGAGCTAGATCAAACAAACTATAAACTTGATCATAAATAGCACGAACCACCACCAAACACCATCAAACAAAGTTTGAACCCATTGTAATATAAAACACGATCAACTGAAACTATTCCAGAAGTGGAAAAGAGTGATAGCATTCAACCCGACTCTATAATTCACACCTTGGATATCCAGCAATATCCTAAAGTGAGAGGGAATTTATTCTCATTTATTTTTTACTTGCCTTATCTGTCTACTTTTCACAGGGTGTGAATGAAAGATGAATAAATAGGTGGTTTTGCTCAATCCTGAATATCCACCATTCTATAATGGTCTTCTTTATAAAACATCTAATTTCTTTATATTCAATGCATATTCTAGATTTTCCTTGGGATTGTAGTCATCTTCTTATTCATACCAGTCTCTCCATGGAGGTAAATTTGGTATCTTACTGATATTCTTTTTAACCTCATTATTATCATGATTATTCTATAGATGCTCTTTTTTTTGTCCTATTGGTTTTCTTGAAAATAGGTGGATTTCCTGTGTTTAAGATATTCAACCTTACCTTAAACTTATCTAGAGGATCATAATTCCATCTTTGGGGTAGTAACCACAATCCTAGATTTTTTAATCTACAAAATAGTTCTTCCTCTTGTACTTCTGTAGTTATTGTAATCGACCTATGAGTAAAGGGATATTCACATGTTCCTCTATTATTAATCCTAATGCCAAATATAATATTAATGATGTTAGTTTATCTGCAAAAATCCATGGCAAAGAGTTTAATTTGTGACATAATGAGGTAGTAGAAAAGGTTTCCTTGTGAAACCATATAACCTTATGACTATACCCTCTATTAGGAAATACTAGTCCCCTTCTTTTGCATGATGAGTTTGCAAGAGGGTTCTTGCTTGTAAATACAAAAGAGGCAATTCTCCATATATTGTCTTAAGGGATGGACCTAGGAATTTTCTATTAAAATAGTAATAAGACTCAGGCCTCCTCAACAAGTTGGTCTAGTCTACTACCACCAAATTGTTTCCTTTACTATCCACTTTGTTCAAGCCTATCTAGGCATACTATCCATGATGTGGTACAAGAACATCCATGTGATATGTGAGCAATAGCAAAATGTGCCATGTGATGAAATCTATAACTGAGTAAGTTGCTCATGCATATTCTTGCATAAGTAGTTAGCCTAGTCAAAAAAGAGAGTAATTCGATTGGTTTGAGCAGGATTGATCATAGTAGTGAGGGTTATAAATGGTGTATGACATGGTAGTCAGATACCTCCTTGTTAGTGGGTAAGTAAAAAATAATGGCTATAATGGTGAATAGCTCTAGGTTTTTGAATTCTAAAATTTTTAGGGAATTTTTTGGGAGGTTATCTCCAGCTTGGGGATTATGTAGTTGTGAATAGAACCAATTTTTGAAATATTTATCTTGTTTAGCATGTTTATTTAAATCGTAAAATTTAATTTGTAGCTTAGGATTGAAGGGCTTAGGATGTGCTCTACGTTTCACTCCTATGGTAAATTTGTTTGTAAAGGTGTCTGAAGTAAGGTGAAAGACAACCTACCCTTGGGAATTTTGGATGGTCCTAAGATAAGGATTATAATACCTTGAAACTGTGAGTACAAGCTCAATACATGGATGGGTAGGTTTACAAATATAAAAGGATAAGAAATAATGGCATGCAAACAAACCTAGGATACTTTGATAAATCCTTATGAATTAGATTTTTGTCTACATGTTGTTGAAGCATTGTAGTGGTCGTTGTGCAGTTAATGCAGTAGATGATATTTGAATTGTTTTTCTTAAAATCTATTTTTCTCATTATATTTGATTGTATGAAGATCTTTGAATGCCAATTGATTTTCCTAGTTGTCATAACCTTCGACCAATTATTAAACATCACAGCAAAAATAGAGTTAGTTATCTCTAGTCTCAGCCAATTGACTTAGCATATTCAAAATTGTCACGGCCTATTTTATTATCATGATTTTCTATGTATATATAATACAAGGAGTTGAAAGTACTTTACATGAAGTGCTTTAGGTGGTGGACATTTACTGATATTGATAAAATTTGACCGCTCTCATCTGATATCTCGTACACATTGAATTCTTGTTTAATAGTGATTCAATATGACCCTGACCAAAACAAATCTAATTTTGATGACTTATTGACTTTGATTTGTCTTTCTCCCATTTTAGGATGAGATCATCAATTTTGTAATCTTGAGGTATCACATTTTTATCAATCCATCACTTGGTTATGATTGAGTGGCTTTGGAAATTGCAATAAACTTTCTCTCTCTGCTCTTCCAATAATAACAAGTATGCCATTCATGCCTTCACTACTTCCATGTTGGGAAGTTCTGATTGAGTTATTAGCTTTACAGTTGGTAGCTCAATATATAATGGGAGGAAAACTTATTTTCCATATACCAATGAGTAAGGAGAAACTTTTAATGACTTATTCATGAAAATTTGGTATTCTCATAGCAGTTGATCTAAATCTAGTGCCAACTCCTTTTGTTCTCTCCAATAGTTCTTTTAATAATCTTTAAAATACTCTTATTGGTAGACTCAACCAACCCATTTTCATATGGGTAATAATTAGAGTTAGATAAGTACCATATTTTCCGGTAAAGTTGATAAATCTTGCCCCTATGAAGGGAGGTCCATAGTACCAATGCATTTGGGATGCCAAATCTTGTTATCAATTTCTTGATAAACTCAATCATTATATCTTGATTGGTTGTCTTTGTATAAATTACTTCAGTCCATCAAGTAAAATAATTAGTTGTTGTCAATATTTGTGATCCAAAAATGAAATTGGTTTGATGACTCCAATGAATATTAACTCCCATTATTGAAATAGTTCTTCGGTTACAATTAGATAGTGGAAGTGAAGCAATTATGTTTCTTCCAACGAACCTTTGGCATTTTTTGCAAGACCTGTCCACTTTGAACGAATCCATGAAAATTATTGGCCAATAACATCCTACCCTAAGTATTTTGATGGTAGTAGTATGATCTACATAATGTCCACCATATAGTCCTAAGTGAAATTCAGCCATCACTTTCTATTTTTCTTTTGATTTTATGCAATGTAGAAGAACTCTATCAAAATTCTTCCTATATAGGCCTTTTGGAAGTAAAATATACTTGAGGGTTTATAGCCTATATATCCTTATTTGTGAAGCATTTAAAATTTTTGAACATATTTCTATCTAAAAATATTTGATTAATTCTTCTATCCAATCTAGCCTTTCTACATGTTGTATGGTCTAGGAATTTCTCTCAATGTCGCCTTCAATGCACATATTATACCCTTGCTATGCTAAAGTATCTAACTACTGTTATAATGCTCTACCTCTTACTAGTTTGGTTGGGTGTATTTCAATATCATATTCTTGAATCTTAGTGATTCATTCAACTCTCTTATCACCTAGTTCCCCTTGTACAATGAAGTTTCTAACATCTAGGTGAACCACAAACTATGGTTTTGCTCTATGATAAATAATGTTTAAACTTCTTAAAAGACTTCATGGTGGAAAACACTTTTTTCTATATAAAATTATAGTTCTTTTGATAGTCATAAAATTTCTAGCTTAGGAAAAATATTATATGTTCATCTCCTTCGCTATATTTTTGAGTTAGTATTGCATCACAGATATCTTTAGATCCACAAGCATATAGAATGAAATTTCTCCTAAAATATAGGTTGATCAACATGGGGACCTTTGTAATGGATTTATTAATCTATTCAAATTCATTCCTTCTCTCTGGAGTCCATATAAATATTGTATCTTTATTCAAGATCTCTATCATAGGCTTAACGAATTGTGCAAAATCTGACATTAATTTTTGGATAAAATTGATTTACCCAAAAAATGACTATAGAGTTTTCTTGATTAATGGGAGAGTAAGAGATAATATGGCCTATACCATTTCTATATCAATGGCTATACCTTTCTCTAAGACTACATGGCCTAGGAGCTTGTCTTCATGAACAACAAAGATAGATTTCTTAGGATTTAGTGATATCCCAAACTCTCTGCACTTTTAAAAATCCTTTTCTAGATGCTCTAAGTGTTATTTATTGTCATGAGAAAATACTATCATATCATCTAAATATATAATAATTATCTTATTGACTAACTCTCTAAAGGCAATATCCATGGCATGTTGGAAATTAGCACCAACATTTATAGCCCAAATGACATTCTTTGATATGCAAAAGTTCTCCATTTAGTAGTGAAAGTTATCTTGTGTTGATCTTCATCATTTACCCATATCTGATTGTATCCTAAGAAGTCATATAAGAGAAAAAACATTTATATCCCTACCATTTTTTGTAGAATTTGATCAATTTGAGGAATGGGGTAGTGATATTTTAGTGATGTCTTATTCAATTTTCTAAAGTCAACACAAAGATGAATGCCTCCATTCTTCTTTCTAATAGGCACTAAATTAGAAACCCATGTAGAATGCATGATAGGATATATAAAATTTTCATTAAATAGTTTGAGAATTTCTAGCTTCATGGTTGCTTCTATTTTAGAATTAAATAGCCTCTATTTTTGCCTGAATGGCTTAGCATCAAGGGATGGCTCAATGGTGTGTTGAAATACATCTTTGTCATAGAATTAAAGGTCATCAGATCTCTAGGGTATTATAACTTGATACTACATACATAGTGTTGTGGCTGATCCACAACGTACCCCAAAATTGGGGACCCACCTTTTTTGCATGTGTTCCAAGAAGACTGAAGTGGCCCATAGGCTAAAGATCAAGGAAAAAAGCAAAATACCACAAGGAGAAAAAGTGTCGCGATATCGCGACATGTTGCACCATCGCGGCCAAAATAGAAAAAGTGTCGCGATATCGCGACATGTTGCACCATCACGGCCAAAATAGAAAAGTGTCACGATATCGCGACATGTTGCACCATCGTGCCCAAAAGAGAAAAAGTGTCGCGATATCGCGACATGTTGCATCATCATGGCCAAAGAAGAAAAAGTGTCGCGATATCGTGACATGTTGCACCATCAAGCAAAGAAGAAAAAAGTGTCGCGATATCGCGACATGTTGCATTTTCATGGCCAGAAAGAAAAAGTGTCACGATATCGTGACATGTTGCATTTTCATGATTCAAAGCAAGAGAAAGAAAAAAAAAGTGTCACGATATCGCGACATGTTGCATTTTCACACCGTACAAGACAAGAAAGAACAAGAAAAAAAAGTGTCGCGATATCGCGACATGTTGCATTTTCATCGTACAAGACAAGAAAGAACAAGAAAAAAAGTGTCGCGATATCGCGACATGTTGTGTCACGGCCAAAAAGAAAAGTGTCACGATATCGCGACATGTTGCATTTTCACGATTCAAAGCATAGAGAAAGACAAAAGAGAAAAAGTGTCACGATATCGCGACATGTTGCATTTTCGCGATTCAAAAGCAACAAAAGACAAAAAGGGCCGAAAGTGTCGCGATATCGCGACATGTTGCATTTTCGTGATTCAAAAGCAACAAAAGACGAAAGGGCCAAAAGTGTCGCGATATCGCGACATGTTGCGTTTTCACGATTCAAAAGCAACAGAAGATAGAAGGGGCCGAAAGTGTCGCGATATCGCGACATGTTACATTTTCATGATTCAAAAGGGGCAGCCAAGCTGAGAAACAAGAAGTGTCGCGATATCGCGACATGTTCCAGTTTCGCCAAGGTAACGGACCTGCATAGTGACGTGGACATAAGGACAAAATCTAATGAATAAGACAAAGCGTTACATGATCATTCAAGATGACCGTTACACACGGAGGGAAACGAACGCAAGCCAATGAGGAGAAAACGCAGCGAAGGGCCACAAAATGGAAACCAAAGCACACGCAGTCAAGGAAGGTGAAACGAGTAGCCACCGAAAAATGAAACGAACCATCGTGGAAGGAGAAGCAATTTGTTCAGAAGTTTAAATACGCCATTCAAAGAGGCCAGAGGGGGTCGGAAACCACTGCAAGCAGAGTTGCAGAGCTGAAGGCGAGGAGGCCATTCTGGGCCTGTTTGAGTTGTTTCTCTTCCACAGACTGGTTTGGAAAAACCAGAGATTCTTGCTATTGTAAAATGACATATTTTTAATGCAGAAGTGTTCAGAAATTTGCATCTTGTTGGCAAGAAAGGAGGAGTTATTCTTCCTGCATGCTATGGATTTAATGTTTATTCTTTCCCTTTTCAGATTTTGGACTTATAGATGGAGTTTAATGCAAGTTGTCTTGGTTGCTTCATGCGAATGTCTAAATCTGGAAACCATAGTTAAAACCCTAGAAACCAGCACTTAGCTTATCTGGATTGTGCATGTTTGCAGGTTCAATAGGTTAGGTTGCATGCATGGAGACCTCACATCTTCGGTTTTGTCGAAACAGGATAGCATCATACTGAATGCATTTTTATTTTTAATTTTTTGCATTTCATTTTCATTCTCTCATTTTATTTTTTCCAGAAAGTTTAACTTATTTAAAATAAACATTTAAAAATTACAAAATCCAAAAAAAACAATGAACAATCACTAAAGCTTCATGATGAAATAAACCAACATTGCCCCTTGTTTACAATTACTTGCAATCACTAAGGTGTTCCAAGCATTTAAATTGACTATCTTCATTTGAGATTATTAATACACATATGCAAATGCTAATACAATGGAGACCTTGGAGAAGTTGTTTGTTTGACTTCTTTGCAAGAGGGGATTTGGAACCCAAATCCTAAAGGAGAGTTGTACTTTCACAATCGGGTGAAAATACCACTCAACAGATTGGCGCTAGAAGGAGGGCTTGATCAGTTTATTTCATTGTCCTAACGCTTTTTGATTGTTCATACAGGAATAAGATGTTTGGAATAAGGTGTTTTGATTCTGCATTGTTTTAGAATATTGCTTTGTCATGGTTCCTTCTTTCATTCATGACTAACAAATTGGTTTTGAAATTATTCTTTGAGTTTCATTAATGGCTACAACTGTAGGAACGTGGTATGGGATACATGCTAATCCTTTGAACATTAGTGGAGATTTTCATGATTTACCCAAGAACGTAGAAAAACATTTGCCCAAATTTAAGCACAATGGTCCAACATCAGCCGAGGAACATATTCAAGCCTATGTGGATATCCTAGTTAGATGGAATGTCGAACATGAGGATGTGGCATGTAGAATGTTTCCTGGAACCCTAGATGAGGTGGCATATGATTGGTACATCAATTTACCCACTGGTTCTATTACATCTTGGACTCAATTGAAAGATGAGTTTATCAATCAATTTAGGTTGTTCATTGATCCTCTCACGATATTTCAACAATTTGCTTCTTGCAAAAGAGAACCTAATGAGCCAGTGAGAAGTTTCAACTTGAGGTTTCGAAAGCTTTATGCGAGATTAATTTCTCCCTATACTATTGAGGAAAGTGGTGCTCTTCAAATATACTTTCGAGCATTGGATCCATTATTTGCCATATTTGTTAGGATGAATCCCTTGGTTACTGATCTTGCATCGGCCTACACAAGCTATGATTGTAGATCAACAATTGAGGCCGCAAGGTTATGGAATGGAGCAATCAACTATGGTAGGACAACTAGGGGCTTGCAATCAAACCTCGATGGTAAATCAAGCGTGGGCACAACAAAATTTGATATTAAATGTTTTTCCCTACAATCAACTTTATCCTACCATGCCGACTTATGCTCCCACTTGTGCTTATACAAGTACTTCCATCCATCCAACTATGCCTCAATTAGAGAATCATGTGGCCACTCATGGAAATATCGCAACAAATGTTCAAGCATTTTCCGTGGATATCAATCCAACTAATCCTACTACTTCTACCACTCAACCCAAAGAGTTCGTATCGGAAGTAAAAGAGCAAAAGAAAGTGGTTAAGAAGGTATGTAGGCATGTTCCACCACAAAAACGAGCACATCAATGTATGCATCCAAATCATCCTAGGAAGAAAATTCATAATGCCGATCTTAATGATATTTCATGTTATGCTTCTTCGAATGATACAAGAAATTTTGAGGTGACTCACGTTGAAGTGAATACCTATTCGAAATGTCTTGAAGAGCATGAAGATTTTGGAGAAGAAATTCTATGGATGGGTAACAAGAAGTTGGAATCAAATAATCACCATCTTGTTTTGGAAAATAAATATCCAGAATCATTACCCAAAAAGGAGGATTTGGATGAACAAACTTATGTGGATATGATTTGGGCAGATGTACTTGCAAAGGATTGGAGCAACTATATGACACGGAATTCAAAAATTGATCCCATTATAGAAGCTCCTAAGTCATCACAAGTGGCTGAAAATGAATTTGAAATAAAATCAACAAATGAAGTTGAAGACATAATCGAATTTCACCACTTGTTCTCGAAAGACACTTTGGATGATGCTCTCGAAAGTGATGACCAAGAGGATCCACACCTTCCAAATTGTGATAAAATTGAATCATGGGTTACAAATTTGGATTATGATAGCTTTACCAATTTGAATTCAAGAAATAACCCACTTTTGGAAATAACGGGACCATCTAAGGAAGGTGAAGATGAATTGGATGAGAAACAGAGTTGATGAATCAGAAGATGAAGAAGAAATACTTGAACGTCACAACTTGAACTTGGAAGATGATTACTATGATTCGTGGAAGAAATGGGAAGAATATTATCAATCTGAATCTTCTAACAAACTTGTTGTGTCAATTAATATGCAGGATAACTCAATTGCTTCCTCACATGAGGATACTATAAATCCTGTACAATTTGAGAAAGTTTTGGAAGAGGAATTCGAATCTCATCAAATTTTGGAACATGATAAGGATTCTACAACCATGAATCAAGAAAGAGAGTCACTTGCTTTAGATTCCTTTGAAGGAAAAGAAGTTGAAAATCTTGATCCACTTACTTGTGCTACAACGATTATGCCATTTCAAAATGAGAAAATTACAAAACCTAAATCATTTGGGTTTGATATCATTGATGATCCAATTGAAAATCCCACGTTACCCAAAACAACCCAAGTGATTGATCATGGAAATATGTTAGTTAACCCACCCCTAGATAGACAAGACTTATGGTTTGAAAGGGATGGACATATTTTCAATTGGGTACCTAAGTTTGGTGCCTTTGATAAACAAATCATGGAGAAAGAACAAGTGCTACATGATGATGAATGTCATGAAGGAGAATGAAGAGAGGAATTTTCAAATCCTCTTCAAGTAAGGTCAAATGAAAGCGTGCCAAAGGTAAAATCTCACCGTTTTGGTTTCACCATGCAAAATTTGAATGAAGGTTTGCCTAATGAATGGTTTGATTCAAATATTATTAATGTTATGGCTTTATTGAATGAAAATGAAAGCTTATTTCTAAATCATGAATCAAAGTGTGGAATGGACATCTTAAAGAATAGACATAAAAGAATTGAATATCAATCATTGTCTAATCAATTTGAAAACTTGAAGCTCCACCATAGGATTATTAATGAAACTAAATCAAATTGGTATGGTGAGAGGGGCAAGTGGAGGTTTGTTTCTTTGTTTGGTTTGATCTTGTTTTTGATGGATTCCTGCAAAACTTGGTATGCGTATCACGTCATATATCTTTTAAAGAATTCTAATCAGGTTTGGGATCCGGGAAAATGATAATCCAAACTTTTTGTACATTTGTATATACTTTTGGTTTTCGTGTTTTGGTTTCGGGATGGATTTCATTTTGGTTTTAAGTTTTGTGTGTTGGTCCTTATGAATGTTGACTGAGACTTGGAGAATATGAAACATCGAAATTGTATTGCAGAAAGCTCCACGAATATTGCAAACACATTAAAGAATATCGTTTGGAACTTGTGATGCATGAAGTTGTCAGTTTTTCACATTATGGTAAAGTAGGTGATATATACTCCATCCGCATTTCAAAAGGAGCAATGCATTCATATCTCATATTACATTCCGCATTGCATATACATTTCATCTCAGTTGCATCTTCATTTCATGTGCAATCATTGAAAAGGTGTCGAATCCTCTTAGGGTTATTACATAACATATATTAAAAGGATCCTAAGGTTGGGAACTGATGCCCGAACTATCTTGAACCAAGCACGTTCTACGCATATTAAAGAGAATCTTGAGCAAAATGGTCAAAACCATACTTGGAAGAAAAGGTGAGGCGAAAGGAATATTTCGTGTCTGTCCTATCATGCAACATAATCCTTAAAACAGTGGTTTTTACCACTCCCATAATGCTTAAAGCCTAAAATCAGAGTAGTAAGGATAGGGTTAAATCCTCATCGAACTTAGGTTGAGGATCCAATTCCCCAAAGCTCTGATTTGACCTTCATGGAGTAGTAAGGATAGGGTCTAATTCTCATCTCGCTTAGGTTGAGAATCCGATTCCCCAAAGCTTCTATTTTGCCCATTCAAGAATTTGAAATTCCAAAGCAAATATTTTTCATTTCTTTATTAATATTGGATTGAAAGGATCATACTACATGTCCCTTGCAAGGATGGGTAGTCATCCCCAAGGTCCAAGAAATCAAAGTAGAACCAAATCATGGATTATGGGGTTAATCTCCACCGGGGCTATAGACGCCTGGTTGGCAGTGGAGTATGCTCATGCGTGGCAACATGTCTTGTCTAAAAACAAGACCACTGATTGCTCAAATGGACGAAGCTAGCTTCGATAGTTTCATCCATAACAGGTTAAATCATTTTGTTCAAGATGAGGTAATGAACTCCAGATCAGAGTAGTAAGGATAGGGTTAAATTCCCATCTCGCTTAGGTTGGGAATCCTATTCCCCAAATCTCTGATTTCACTTACACTTGCACATGGGTTCAAGATGGTAGTGACACATAACCAACTTTGGGATCTAATAAATTAATTCAGTATACATATTTATTTGGTCCTAAGAGGGTTTGACAGTTTTGATATGTTTGTTCATGATACTAGAAGGTTTGAGCCTTTGCAAAGCAGGTTGTTATATCTCTAGCATCTTCATCATACATCAAATCCTGCACAAATCATTCATAGCCTTGCATACAAATCATAAGTGAAACTGACAATGGAATGTTGATCAATTTCAAATGATAGGGAATGAAGCACATTGCACACACCGAGCTGATGCTTAATAATTCTAATGCTTCATGTATTTCTCGTCTAGTTTCATTCTTGGGATATTTTTTGACGCTTGTATTTGAGTCTGCGTGTTTTTCAGGTTGAGTTGTCACCGAAATGCTCAGGAGCATTTCCCAATAGAGTCGCCATTTGTTGTGGCTGATCCACAACGTACCCCAAAATTGGGGACCCACCTTTTTTGCATGTGTTCCAAGAAGACCGAAGTGGCCCATAGGCTAAAGATCAAGGAAAAAGCAAAATACCACAAGGAGAAAAAGTGTCGCGATATCGCGACATGTTGCACCATCGCGGCCAAAATAGAAAAAGTGTCGCGATATCGCGACATGTTGCACCATCGCGGCCAAAAAGAAAAAGTGTCACGATATCGCGACATGTTGCACCATCGCGCAAAATAGAAAAAGTGTCACGATATCGCGACATGTTGCACCATCACGACCAAAAAGAAAAGTGTCACGATATCGCGACATGTTGCATTATCACGACAAAGAAAGTGTCACGATATCGTGACATGTTGCACAGAAAGAAAAAGTGTCACGATATCGCGACATGTTGCATTTTCACGATTCAAAGCAAAGAGAAAGAGCTAGAAAGAAAAGTGTCGCGATATCGCGACATGTTGCATTTTTACGACCGTACAAGACAAGAAAGAACAAAAAAGAAAAGTGTCGCGATATCGCGACATGTTGCATTTTCAGACCGTACAAGACAAGAAAGAGCAAGAAATAAAAGTGTCACGATATCACGACATGTTGCTCATCCGAGAAAAGTGTCACGATATCATGACATGTTGCGTTTTCGTGATTCAAAGCATAGAGAGAGACAAAAGAGCAAAAGTGTCGCGATATCGCGACATGTTGCGTTTTCGCGATTCAAAAGCAACAAAAGACAGAAAGGGCCGAAAGTGTCGCGATATCGCGACATGTTGCATTTTCGCGATTCAAAAGCAACAAAATATGGAAGGGGCCAAAAGTGTCACGATATCGCGACATGTTGCATTTTCGCGATTCAAAAGCAACAGAAGATAGAAGGGGCCGAAAGTGTCGCGATATCGTGACATGTTACATTTTCGCGATTCAAAAGGGGCAGCCAAGCTGAGAAACAAGAAGTGTCGCGATATCGCGACATGTTCCAGTTTCGCCAAGGTAACGGACCTGCATAGTGACGTGGACATAAGGACAAAATCTAATGAATAAGACAAAGCGTTACATGATCATTCAAGATGACCGTTACACACGGAGGGAAACGAACGCAAGCCAATGAGGAGAAAACATAGCGAAGGGCCACAAAATGGAAACCAAAGCACACGCAGTCAAGGAAGGTGAAACGAGTAGCCACTGGAAAATGAAACGAACCGTCGTGGAAGGAGAAGCAATTTGTTCAAAAGTTTAAATACGCCATTCAAAGAGGCCAAGAGGGGTCGGAAACCACTGCAAGCAGGGTTGCAGAGCTGAAGGCGAGAAGGCCATTCTGGGCCTGTTTGAGTTGTTTCTCTTCCACAGACTGGTTTGGAAAAACCAGAGATTCTGCTATTGTAAAATGACATATTTTTAATGCAGAAGTGTTCAGAAATTTGCATCTTGTGGGCAAGAAAGAAGGAGTTATTCTCTGCATGCTAGATTTAATGTTCATTTTTTCCCTTTTTAGATTTTGGACTTATAGATGATGTTAAATGCCAGTTTTCTGGGTTGCTTCATGCGAATGTCTAAATCTAGAAACCATAGTTAAAACCCTAGAAACCAGCACTTAGCTTATCTGGATTGTGCATGTTTGCAGGTTCAATAGGTTAGGTTGCATGCATGGAGACCTCACATCTTCGGTTTTGTCGGAACAGGATAGCATCATACTAAGTGCATTTTATTTTTAGTTTTTTTTGCATTTCATTTTCATTCTCTGCATTTTATTTTTTCCAGAAAGTTTAACTTATTTAAAATAAACATTTAAAAATTACAAAATCCAAAAAAAAACAATGAACAATCACTAAAGCTTCATGATGAAATAAACCAACATTGCCCCTTGTTTACAGTTACTTGCAATCACTAAGGTGTTCCAAGCATTTAAATTGAATATCTTTATATGAGATCATTAATACATATATGCAAATGCTAATACAGTGGAGACCTTGGAGAAGTTGTTTGTTTGACTTCTTTGCAAGAGGGGATTTGGAACCCAAATCCTAAAGGAGAGTTGTACTTTCACAACTGGGTGAAAATACCACTCAACACATAGTTACTTGAATTGCTCTGCTTATTCTATAGTACAATGGACTTCGATATTTATACTGATTCAATTTAAATTTCTTTATAGCCTTGTTCTTTAATTTTTATCCTTTGATTTGTATTTCTATAATTATTGTCAAAAAAGATCTCTAAGGTGATTAAATATTTGGGGATATGATTATTTTTTAACTAAATAATATCATTTTGTTCAATTTCTTGGGATATCTCCTCTTTTTGGTATGAGTAGATTGCTTCCCTTGTCAAAAAATCAATGATTTGATGGTCATCTTTGAATACCTGCTAGAATCTCTTTGTCTAGAACTGTTGGTCTAAAAATTTGGTTCACTCTATTTTCTTTATCGAACAATATTTTTTTATAGGTAAATAATTTTCTCATTGAGTTGTGAGCTTTAAAACACATTTTGCTCTCATGGAATAGGTCTTATGTTTAGAGATTTAAAACTTTCCATTAAATCCTATACCTTATTTTGGTATGCTTTCAGATAATAATGTTTGTTGTTACATATCTCTATTATCTGATTAACTATAAGCTCAGATTCACCATAGATTGTAAGAAGATTAATGTCCATATTTTTTGCTTGCATCAAACCAAGGCACAAGGCATCATATTCAACAATGTTATTGATGCAACTTCATGATAGTTTGTAGGAGAATCTCTTGATTCCTTTCAAAGGATAAACTAGTGCAACCCTAGATCCAACGCCATTTTTGTATCTAACCCTATCAAAATAGAGTTTCCAAATTTTTGACTTTCACAATTCTTCCATTTCCAACTAATATAGAATATCTTCTAGAGTATCAACATCTTCAAAGATTGTGCTGATATACTCACATTTTTCAATTTTCTCAATATGATAAGTAGTAGGCTTTTCTAGAATGATTTTAATCATTTTGTTTTTATGATAAATAAGCATATGATAATAGTATAGGTCCATGTAGCCTCCCAATTTTACCATGAATTCTCACTAAATATAGATACTGAAGTATGGTTCTATGTCAACAACTACAATCTCTTGTATCATGGTGATCTATGGCACTCAATGGAGTGTCATAGGAACATCTTTAATTACTCCCACTATTTTCATGGGATTTCCATCTAATTGGAGGACTCTAGGACAAGAATGAATATATTCCATACCCATCATTTCACATACTACTTTGGGCATTATAGTACTAGCTACTTTAGAATTAATCCTGCAATTATGAACTACCCACCCTTCCATTTTCAATAATATGTAAAAGAGGGGTGGGCTATTTTTCAAGGCTCCAAGAGTCATTGTATCTTGAGCAAGATTGTATTCTGGACTTGGTTGATCCCCTAAAGTGACTTTCTGCAATGAAGCTTTGAGAAAATCTATTTATCTAGGAATCATCAATACATCGTACATACTTGCTTTAGAAGGAGTTTTTTGAGCTCTTCTACTATGTTGAAGTTGGGCACTTCTACTAGATTCTTTTAATTTTTCTTTTCTTTTTCATCGAATATTATTATATATTCTTGAGTAGCTTCAATACTTTATCTCTTGGTGACTGAAGGGAATCTAAGATTATCTCATGCTTAGTATTTTGTCTCAAGAAGTATATCTTTAGCCTTCTCTATTTACTTTGAGCTAGATTATTCTTTGCATTGCTTTAGAGTAGACAAAAAATGTTTTACTCTTGTTGAACTAGGGATTTACCAATCCCATGCATAGTTTATTCTTTAAGCTTTTAAGGCTGAGTTTGGACTTTGAATATTTCCAAATTTTTAGGATCTACCTGAATTTATTTATTTTTATATCTTGTCAATGTGGATAGGTATTGCTCCTCCAAAGGATCTTTAGTGAGCATGATATGCTCTAGTTCCCACAACATGTTGAATTGACCTTTCTAATATTTTATAGTGACTAACTAAGCATGATTTTGATACATTATACAAGTATATGTGTTGTGATGATTACTACATACTTGGAATCAAGGGTAGATTTTAGATTCTAAAGTTGATGTATCTTGATCTTAGTAGCTATTTTTAATTTTTTTAGTAATATTTATACTTGAAACCTTTTGATATTTAGCAATATATAAAAATATTTTGAACTAAGATATCTTTGCTTCTCTTTTCTCAATTGTTGTCACTTTACTATTCAACATCTTCAATATGGATAACACTTCTAATATTACTTATGGTTATTTACGCTCATATGTTTGTAATGTTGGCAATGTGGACACTGATGCAATATTTAAGGTATAGGAATTGGAGTAATTGAAGGAAGAGATAGAATTGCTATGGGATCTATTGATGGCTCACTTTGTTTATAATGTGAGGCTAATTATGGTAAATATGTTATTATGAATCTCAATGGTAATCTTCCTACAAAAATTATAGTAATTGTAGTGGTAATGGTAGCTTGATAGACTTGATGGGATCTGGGGGTCTAATATTTTATGGAATTCTCTTCTAGGTTCTACTGAATCTGATATTGATATCGATTATTATCTCTTGAGGATGATGTTGTATGGAAATAAACTAGATAATAAGTGAGAAGGCATCTGTTAATTCATCGAATTCTTCCACAAATGGTCTAGCCAAGTTAGCCCATGTGTGAATATTCATGTCTTCCAGGGTCTAATACCAGTTAAGTATCTTCCCTATAAAGGATAGCAAGAAGTCTAACCATAACATCTTCATCTCTTATGTTGTGGATTTCCACTAATGAAACTAAATATTAACAATATTCATAGGTAGTTTTGCATATACCATCATAAGTGGGAAGGGTTTTAAGTGTTGTTTGTGGAATATCATTTAGGTGTGCTAGACCTAGGGGTCCAATGGTATTCCAATTAAGGAAATTTGAAGAAATTTGTTGTTGGTTTTGCTATTTATTTTGAGCCATGATTCTAAGGCATGGTGAGCTTAATGGTGTAAATAAATTAGCAAACAAAAAATCTTCACTTTTGGGACAAGACTCCAAAAGTGGAATCTCAACTCATCTTGGCTTATGATGGTGATGGATTCTCTAATATATTTGCTATAGACCTTGTAATAATATAAGATTGAGATAAATATATATAGCCTATAATATTTCAACAAATAGAACTTATAGCCTTATTTCAATATAATTATGGGTTTTATCTTTTAATGGGAGTCACCAGATCAACCATAAATAATGCCAAGATTGTTCACCTAATATTAATATCTCTAGGAAGGTGAGATGAATTTGATCGCTTCATCTCATCGAGCATGCCAAAAAATTCTATAATATTGGGCTAAAATTTTCCATACTTGTAGATAGGAACTGCCCCAAGGATTCTAACCCAAAGTATAGAATTGGATGAAATGAGATTACTCTCTATTTCAACCATTGGAGAAGGATGACTCATTTAATTGTTTGTATTTGAGGTAAAAGGTTAGAAAAGAGTAAGGATTAGAGAAATATAAGGAAAAGTGGACAAGATATAGTGTAACAACATTGGATCGTGCTAGATAATACACTATCAAACCAATTACATGATTAATAGACTAGCCATTATCAACTATAATTATAGGTTCATTCAGCTCATAACATTTACTTTAATCGTTCCAAGAATTTTAATAATTAGCAATCCAATAGGTAATTCAAACTCACTTTAATAGAATAGACTAACAACTGAGTGTAACAAAAATAACTTAAAGCAAAAACATAAATATAAAACATGCAATATCATAGTAAAGGAGGTCAAACAGCCATCACATCATTGATCAACAACAATATTACAAAGCAATACCAAGCAAGGACTATAGATCCAACCCTTATAATGAGGTCTCTCTCCATATTTATAGTTTACAATTTTGAATTTTATAGTGGAAATATAATTATAATGGTCATTAAAGAAAACATTCTGGCAAGAAAATAGAAATGCTAAGGTGGCAGCTTTAAACTTCATCTCATGTGTAAATTTGAATTCAGCCCATTGATTTGCAACTACCTTCTACAATTGGCTGCATTATTGGAGATATCATTTTTATTCTCTAGTGTCATGAACTAGAACTAGTTGGTGAGCGCCATAAGGGTTGTAGGTCTAGAAATGATATTTCTTGGAAAGTTTCTCAAAACCATGCTCTTTATTTTTCTTGCATAACTCTTCTAAATGAAACTGTAACTTTGGTCCAACGATGTTTCCACTAGATGCATTCTATCCTTGTGCATTCCTTTTTATGTTATTTTATTTTATTTATGTGATCTCGAGCTTAAGATTGAGAGTGGTGATGTCATAGATTCAAATGACCCGATTTTGTGCACTTTATCTTTGTTTTCTCACATCATGATTTCTTGCATTTGGACCTTTTTTACATGTTTCTAGGCTTACTCTTGAATATTCTTGTGTTATCATGCAATCTCACATGGTCTCGAGCATCATGGCTTTGATTTTGGTCTTACCTGCGTAATCCTGGGCTTCTCTTCCTTTTGATTTATATTGTTATCTTTAACAACCCAATTTTGCACAAAGTGATTTAATTTATTCTTTGCCTCTTTTTGCATGATCTCATGATCCAACTTTGGCTTGCTAACATCATAGCCAAAGTTAGCACGGTTTTGAGCATCATGGTCTTGGATGCTCACTTTTGTGCATTTTTATGGAGACAAGGCTTTGTGCTAATTTCATTGTTGATGTAATCTTGGTCTTAAGTATCATGGTTTCATGCAAGTCTTTAGTTCTTAACACACTTAGCAAATTTTAGGGATCCAAAAGATATTTCTCCTTACTATGCAAATGTGGTCAAAAATTTGACCCTTAGGTTGGTATCAGACTATGTGGACATAATGGTGTTGGCAATTTTGGGTACCTTGAGTACATTGCCTTTGCTCAAGTATAGTTGTTGTCATTGATGTCAAAGGAGCTCTTGGTAGTTGTTGTCTTTGATGTCAAGGAGTTCTTGAAGCAATTTGATTTGTTGTCCAAGCATGTGTTTTGATGAAGGTTTCAATGGTCAGTAAGTCTCCAAGAAAATCTATGTAGCCCAGTTGCAAAAAGATCAAGAAAAAGATAAGTTAGAAGAAGTATGCAGGCGGCTGGAAAAACTGTCGTGATTTCACGACATGTTTTAGGAGAGAGAAAGCTTTGGCAAAACTGTCATGATTTCATGACATGCTGGAAGGCAGAGGCAAAGCTGGAAAAACTGTCACGATTTCGTGACATGTTTGAGGAGAGAGAAAGTTTAGGCAAAACTGTCATGATTTCGTGACAAGTTGAGGTTGTGAGTTGCAGGAAGTGTCACGATTTTGACAAGTTGAGTTGGCAGAGTTGAGTTGTAGGAAGTGTCACAATTTCGTGACAAGTTTCAATGAAGTTGTACGGATGGAAAGTGTCACGATTTCATGACAAGTTGAGTTGGCAGCTGTGTGAAAAGCGTCACGATTTCATGACATGTTCCGAGGCTGAATCGATTTGACATGTTCAAAAGGCTTAAGGAAAGCGTCACGATTTCGTGACATGTTCGCAGTTTAGATTGAAAAGTGCTTAAGGCAGAAAGCGTCGCGATTTCGTGACATGTTCCCGTTTGAGCAGTTGAAAAGAGCTTAAGGAAGAAAGCATCACGATTTCGTGACATGTTCCATTTTCGCTAGTGCAAACCGAGAAAAGGTTGAAGAAGCAAGAAGTGTCATGATTTCATGACAGAGTTGTAGATGACGTCAAGAAAGGCAAATGTGTCACGATTTCATGACAAGAGCAGAGAGGAAGGCCTTGGAGACTAAAGCGTCATGATTTCATGACAAGAATCATGATGACGTCAACAAAGTCAGGAAGTGTCATGATTTCATGACAAGAAGTAGGTTAGATCAAAAGAATAGTGTCACGATTTTCATGACAACAAACCAAAGAAGGCGCACGACAGGTAGTAGTGTCACGATTTCATGATAGCAAGTAATACAAGGTGTACGGAAGACAAAGGCATAGCGATATCGTGACATGTTTGAGTTTCATGCTAGAAAAGCTACAGAACAGCAGAGGCGGTTGAAGCCGACGGAGTTAACCTTTGTCGACGAAGTGTAAGGTTGTGCAGCCGATGATTGTTTTAAGGATATACAGCTGACTAAGATCAAGAATTTAATCATGAATTATTGCTATAAAAGGAGGACTATTTTTGAGTTTCAAGTATCGAATGTGTGTGTCGAATTTGCGCAAGTGAAGTCTGTTATGCGCAAAGAGCAGTCGTATCGAATCGATCGAAGTGTGCGTTCGAAGTGCGACTTTCGTAGAAGCAGAGTGGAGGAAGAAGTTCGATCGAGGAGAAGCAGACTGTGCGAAGAGGGTGTTGTAGTGGCTGCACATAGGTGCATAAGTTGTTGTGCGATCGAGTGCTACAGTATTTACACAGACTGTGTAAAGAAAGCAGAGTGTGCGAAGACTGCACTGTGGTGGATGTGCAACGGAGCAGAAGCTAAGTTGAGAAGATAGTGCTGCTGCATTTTGCGAAGATTGCACTACTGTGTTTGCGTAGAAGTTGAGAAGATAGTGCTGCTGTAATTTGAGAAGACTGTGCTGTTGTAGTTGCGTAGACAGTGAAAAGTTGTTTTCAACCAAGTGCAGAAAAGAATAGAGGAAGAGGACAATTGTGCCAGATCGAAGGACTGTGTTTGGTGCAGATAAGAGGACCAGCTTTGCAGTGACAGAGTTGAGGACAGAGATCTCCAGCCAGAGCAGGGAAGACAGGTGTCTTCTATGGATAGAGTTCCACTTGCTAAGGGCAAAGGAGATAGAGGTCTTCTAGAGGATCACCAACAAAGCAGAATTAGGGGAAGGTGTCTCCTTTGAGCTGAGGCTCATAAACATTGTAATCGGGAAGGATTCCCAGAGGACTTTGATACAACTTTTAGAAGAAAAGTTTTATCCGTGGAGTAGCCCACCTTGGGTGAACCACGTAAATTGTTGTGTCTCTTTGTGGATTGCATTTTGTGCATTGTTTTACTGTTGTTATTACTGCTATCTTATTCTGCATGTTAATGGTTTGAAAGTTGTATTGATAGATAAAGTTAAAAGTGGTCTTATACTGTTCACCCCCCCTCTCAGTATAAGCTTGTGTTCTTCAATTGGTATCAGAGCCAGTGCCTTCGAAAAGTTTAACAGCTTGAAGGAAAAGTTTGCAAAGAACACAATGGACTACTCGAGTGGCAATGCAACACCTATTCTTGACGGATCAGATTTTGGCCTGTGGAGTGCAAGAATGAAAGTCTATCTAATGGCACTTGGTAATGAGGTATGGGAAGTTATTGAAGATGGGTACACCATTCCTGCAAATGGTCCTTACACTAAAGAAGACAGGCTTCTACATCACAAGCAACTCAAAAGCCATGAATGCAATCTTGAAGGGTTTACAAAAGGCAGATCTCACCAAAGTTATTCACTGCAAGACAACTAGTGAAATGTGGAAACAATTGCAAGGTTGTTCATACAGGTGATGCAAATGTTCGAAAGGCCAAGTTGAGACATTTTAAAGGTATGTTTGAACAACTCAAGATGAATGATGATGAAAATATTAGTGACTACATGCTCCGGATGGATGAAGTTGTTAATTCTATGAAAGACTTAGGTCTTGAACTTGCTGAAAATGATGTGTGTGATAAGATTTTAAGATCCCTTCCTAATAGATTTAGTGAAAATATTTCTGCTATTGAGGAAGCTAAAGATTTAGATAAATTGAAAAAGGATGAGCTCCATAGTATTCTTGCAAGCATTTGAGTTGAGAACTCAAGTGAAAGTTGATGTAAAGAAAGAGGCAGCTTTCAAAGCTACCAAGAAATCAAAGGGCAAACAGATTCAAGAAAGTGATGAGTCTTCTAGTGAGGAAGAGGCATATTACAGCAAGAAAGGCAAGTTTTCCAGAAAGCACAAAAGCAAGAAAAATATAAGATGTTTCAATTGTGGGAAATTTGGTCATTATGCTACTGACTGTACTGTTTCCAAAAATGAAAGTGATGAAGATATACAGGATGTTAAGAGCAAGGATTCTGAAAAGTACAGGTATTAAAAGAAAAGCAAAGATGAGTACAACAATCATGGAAAGAGGCATTCTCACAAGAATAAGAAGAGCTTCTACTTAGACAAAGCAAGTAAGTGTTCTAGCAAGTGATAGTGAAAGTTCTTCTAGTGATGATGAAAATGAGATGTTGTTCATTTCAGAAAAAGAGGAAGAACCGAAACATAAATTCATTATCATGAAATGTTTTAGATGTGGAAATTTTGGGCACCTTGAGGATGATTGCAAAAATAATGATTTGGTTGCTAGTATGTATGAGGATGCTTCAGAAAACTACAATGAAGATGCATGTATGGTTTTTGAAAAAGGTAGCACCTCTAGTGATAAGAAATCTGAAAAAGGCCGTGATAATTCAAAGTGCCATCAAATAGAGGATCTTGAATGTGAACTCAATAATGCTCTTAGTGTTTTGAAAAAGGAAAGAAAGAAGAATGATAGACTCAAGATTAAATTAGATGAATGTTGTATGGAGAGAGATGAACTTATAGAAAATCTTGAAGTCTCTATGGCTAAGTCACAAGAACTCAAGAATGAGTTGGATTCTAAAATTCTGGAGTATAGTGAGTTAGAACAGGAAATGGCTTCTTTGAAAGAAGAAAATAAAGAGTACAAGGATAAGCTCTACAGATTTCAGGATAGCTCCAAGAAGGTTAAATTTCTCATCAAAGGACAAAGAAAACCAACAGATAAAACAGGTCTCGGTTTTGTTGAGCCGCACAAGGAACAAAGTTGGGGAATCTAGCAAGAGATTTCAAAAGAAAGAGAGTTCTGTTGAAGAAAGTATTTCAGATCATGAGTCCGTAAGTGATAGATACGCAGAAACAGAAAACGATATTCAGATTGAGAAGAAGAAGTTTTCGGGACCCATGAAGTCGAATAAAAGAAAATTTCACGGCACATGTTTTGCGTGTCACAGATTTGGTCACATGGTTGTACATTGCATGACTCAAGTGAAGAAAGTAAATAACAGTTTCAGGAGACGTAATTTCTTTCAAGGGTATTGCTACTCTTGTCAACAATTCGGGCACAAGGCAATTTTTTGCAAGGCAAATAACAGGAACTGGGTTAGTCAGAACAGGCGGATTCAAAGAACAACCATGCCTGAAAGAAATAATATTGTTACTTGCTATAAGTGCAACAATGAAGGTCACCTAGCTAGACAGTGTAGAGCTGATCTTCCGAGATACAGGAACAGAAACAACAGTATGAACAAGTCCAAGGATCAAAGCATGGATAAGAACAGGAATGACAATAGAAACAGGAAAAGTGATATGAACAAGTTCAAGGATCAAGGTATGGAGAAAAATAGGAATGATGAAAGGAACAGGAACAACAGTATGAACAGGTCCGAGGATCAAAACAATAACAAGAACAACAATGTGGAAAAAGAATTCAAGAGAAGGCCCGACAAAGAAATAGTAGACATTAATGATGATGAGTGTCTAATGGGAGTTTCACTCCCAACCCTGTTTTAAATCACCTTAATAGAAGGTGGGGGAGGGACTAAGCTAAGAGACTCATTCTTAGTCCCAAACCCCAAAGGTGACCCTTTGCCATTGATGACAAAGGGGGAGAGATTTGAGTAAGGGGGAGAGATATGTGTAAGGGGAAGTGCTTCAAGTGAAGAGAAGAGCTTCAAGTCAGGGGGAGCAAAAACTTCAAATACAGATTCTCAATTGTTGGATCAGTTGGTTCAGTTTTGGCTCTTGAGATATGTTTTTAGTTAAGGGTTGCCATCAATGACAAAGGGGGAGATTGTTGGCAATTTTGGGTACCTTGAGTACATTGCCTTTGCTCAAGTATAGTTGTTGTCATTGATGTCAAAGGAGCTCTTGGTAGTTGTTGTCTTTGATGTCAAGGAGTTCTTGAAGCAATTTGATTAGTTGTCCAAGCATGTGTTTTGATGAAGGTTTCAGTATGGTCAGTAAGTCTCCAAGAAAATTATAGTAGCCCAGTTGCAAAAAGATCAAGAAAAAGACAAGTAAGAAGAAGTATGCAGGTAGCTGGAAAACTGTCATGATTTCGCGACATGTTTTAGGAGAGAGAAAGCTTGGCAAAACTGTCATGATTTCGTGACATGCTGGAAGGCAGAGGCAAAGCGGAAAACTGTCATGATTTCGTGACATGTTTGAGGAGAGAGAAAGTTCAGGCAAAACTATCATGATTTCACGACAGTATGTTGGAGTTGTAGGAAGTGTCGCGATTTCTGACAAGTTGAGTTGGCGAGTTGAGTTGAGGAAGTGTCACGATTTCATGACAAGTTTCAATGAAGTTGTACGGATGCAGAAAGTGTCACGATTTCATGACAAGTTGAGTTGGCAGCTTGAGGTGGCAAAAGCGTCACGATTTCATGACATGTTCTAGTTTAAGGCTGGAGCGTCGATTTCATGAAATGTTCTTAAAGGCTGAAGCGTCAGATTTCGTGACATGTTCCAGTTTACAGAGAAAAGTGCTTAAGGCAGCAAAGCGTCACGATTTCGTGACATGTTCCATTTCGAGCAGTGAAAAGAGCTTAAGGCAGAAAAGCGTCACGATTTTCGTGACATGTTCCATTTTTGCTAGTGCAAACCGAGAAAAGGTTGAAGAAGCAAGAAGTGTCACGATTTCATGACAGAGTTGTTGATGACGTCAGCAAAAGCAGATGTGTCACGATTTCACGACAAGAGCAGAGAGGAAGGCCTTGGAGACTAAAGCGTCATGATTTCATGACAAGAATCATGATGACGTCAACAAAGTCAGGGAGTGTCACGATTTCATGACAATAGGCTATAGTGTCACGATTTTATGACAACAAACCAAAGAAGGCGCACGACAGGCAGTAGTGTCACGATTTCATGATAGCAAGTAATACAAGGTGTACGAAGACAAAGGCGTAGCGATATCGTGACATGTTTGAGTTTCATGCTAGAAAAGCTATAGAACAGCAGAGGCGGTTGAAGTCGACGGAGTTAACCTTTGTCGATGAAGTGTAAGGTTGTGCAACGACGATTGTTTTAAGGATATACAACTGACTAAGATCAAGAATTTAATCATGAATTATTGCTATAAAAGGAGGACTATTTTTGAGTTTCAAGTATCGAATGTGTGTGTCGAATTTGTGCAAGTGAAGTCTGTTGTGCGCAAAGAGCAGTCGTATCGAATCGATCGAAGTGTGCGTTCGAAGTGTGACTTTTGCAGAAGTAGAGTGTAGGAAGAAGTTCGATCGAGGAGAAGCAGACGGTGCGAAGAGGGTGCTGTAGTGGCTGCACATAGGCGCATAAGTTGTTGTGCGATCGAGTGCTACAGTATTTACATAGACTGTGTAAAGAAAGCAGAGTGTGCGAAGACTGCATTGTGGTGGATGTGCAATGGAGCAAAAGCTAAGTTGAGAAGATAGTGCTGCTGCATTTTGTGAAGATTGCACTACTGTGTTTGCGTAGAAGTTGAGAAGATAGTGCTGCTATAAATTTGAGAAGACTGTGCTGCTGTAGTTGTGCAGACAGTGAAAAGTTGTTTTCAACCAAGTGCAGAAAAGAACAGAGGAAGAGGACAATTGTGCCAGACCGAAGGACTGTGTTTGGTGCAGATAAGAGGACCAGCTTTGCAGTGATAGAGTTGAGGACAGAGATCTCCAACCAGAGCAGGGAAGACAGGTGTCTTCTGTGGATAGAGTTCCACTTGCTAAGGGCAAAGGAGATAGAGGTCTTCTAGAGGATCACCAGCAAAGCAGAATTAGGGGAAGGTGTCTCCTTTGAGCCGAGGCTCATAAACATTGTAATCGGGAAGGATTCCCAGAGGACTTTGATACAACTTTTAGAAGAAAAGTTTTATCCGTGGAGTAGCCCACCTTGGGTGAACCACGTAAATTGTTGTGTCTCTTTGTGGATTGCATTTTGTGCATTGTTTTACTACTGTTATTACTGCTATCTTATTTTGCATGTTAATGGTTTGAAAGTTGTATTGATAGATAAAGTTAAAATTGGTCTTATACTGTTCACCCCCCCTCTCAGTATAAGCTTGTGTTCTTCAAATGGTTGATAATAGATGGGTTATAAACTACATAAAGGATAAATTCTAGGAGGAGACCTCATGGATCATAGTAGAAAATCCTTCCACTAGACTAATAGTGGTAGGAGTACCAATATTGATGGTAGAGATTGACCACAACATGTATAATAGTGTTGATGATCAATGGATGATGTTGAATCAAGTAATTCTCCTTAGTCAGTGAGGGAGGCTAAGAGGGAAGCAATGGCCAACTATGGGTTCAATATATAGGTGATAATGGTAGTTCTCATAATCAAGTGGGATGCAATGCAAGTGAAGGTAGCTACATAGACATACGAGCAATACCACAGAATAAACCTTGATGATGTTGTCATTGATTGTAAATTTCACTATAGAGATAAATGCATCCATGTATAAGGCCACACCAAAGGCCATTGGGAGAAATAGCCAACTAGTGTAGACTCTCCTAGATCAAATGGTAGCCACACCACAAAGATATGTTGATATGTTAGGCTAATTACAGGTAAATATGACTATAAAATATGAGGAGCTTATGATGAATTTTGATTTCCTAACCCACTATTAGACAATATACCATGCTACTATACCTATTTATTACTTCCTACTTTCACCCAATCATACAAGGACCAAGACAGACACATTTATAGTTCATCACTTAAAATTCATAGAATTCCATGAGGATGCTATTGTTGAAAGGAGGAAGAGGAGGGGGAGCCCTAGATATAAGGTTCTAGGGATGATCCTAGACTGATCCTTAGGTCCAATTTTGTTTTATTATATGATGTATGATGTATGATGTATTTTATTATACACGCATTGATTAGATATTTATTTAATTAATTAATTAATTTTATCCATGACTCTTGTCCTAATTGAGTATGGATGATGATATTAATTTTGTGTTGTGTATTTAATTTATATATTCTTTATTGATGATGATGATTTTATATGAATAATATATGGTTAGTATGTGATGATTCTATTGTGATTTGAAAAAACTAATAGTAATAGTTAAAAACTTTTCACTTTTAAAATTCACAAAAATATGTTTACACATACTTTGGATGTGTCATAACAATATATATATAAGAGATATTCCCAAGGAGACTTCATATTTTCCATAATATATTTATATGATATATGATATGATACGTAAAAATATGTTCCCAAGGATACTTTAGATACACCAAATGGTATTTGATACAATACATGATATGTTATCTAATAGATGTGTTGAGGGGGATATTAGATACACCAAATGCCACTGTCATAATACAATCTATGATACATAACAGATGTGTTCAGGGGGATATTAGATACACCAAATTACATTGCCATAATACAATCTATGATACATAACAAATGTGCCTAGGGTGACTTTACATATGCCAAATGATATTTCTATTATACAAGATATAATTTAATATAAGATAAATATTTTTGTGCCCCCAAATAAATTTTGAAGAGGTCTTTTTATTTTGCTTGAAATTTCAATAGATTTGCATCTAAAATAATTGCTATTGAGGACTCTGTGGACACATCAAACGATGATAGGTTTACCTCTATAAATTTATCATAGAGAACTTATACTATGAAAAATGATGATATATTTACCTCTAGATAATTTCTTAGGGATTTTATGCCAAATGGCAATATATTTACCTCTAGATAAATTTGTATAGGACTTAGGCTTGTTGTATGGTCACACTTCAAGTAGTTACATACTTGGGATAGGTTTCTCCTTCTCTTATTTCTTCACATCTTCTTCTTCTTTCCTCTATCCATGTTGTATGGTCACGCTTAGAGTTATTGCATAACTTGGATAGGTTCTTCTTCTTCTTCCTTCAGATGTTTTTACCAATCACTCATGTTGATATCACTAAATATTTTTAATTGCATAATTCATCGCAATCACGTGTTTTAAAAAAAAAAAACGTAGACCCCCTGCGCAACCCACCCTTCCCCTCGCGTGTGATTTTTTTTTCACGCACGGCCGCGCATCCTACTCCCCCCCCGTGACGTGATTTTTTCATCACGCGTGACGGCGGTGATGCTCCCCCCCACGACGTGATTATCTCATTATGCGTGACACCATGCGCCACCCCCCCTCCCCCCCCGCATACCGTTGCGTGAATTATTTTCTCACATGATGCGCATCGCACCCCCCACACCCCCCCTCCCCTCCCCTACGTCGTGCGTGCGACGCGACATGCAACGCGCGACAGTTGCAGTCGCGGCCACATACAGCTACCGCGGCCACCTGCAGTAGCAGCAGCCGCGCGAGTTGTCCAGTTGTCGCCCACCTGCTATAGTCGCATGCTACAGACACCGTCGTAGGCCTCCCACCACCACCAGCCTCTGAGGAAGCCGCGACCAGTCGGCCGTGCATGGGAACAAGGGTTGGGGACCCTCCTCAAATAGGAGGGGGTCCCTGATCCTTTCGGATCAGCCCGCTAGTCCACCTAGTGGTGGACTGTGCGGTAAGGCTCAGGGAGCCTGCAGGTCGGGGGTTCAAATCCCACCGACTCCCCCTTGGAGAAAAAAAAGGTAAAAAAAAAAAAAATTCTAAAGTTTTTTTTTTAATTATTATTTTTTTAGTTAAATTAAAATTTTAATTTAATTTATTTTTCTATAGTTTTAAAAACTATATAAATTAAAATTTGATTTTAATTTATATTTTCATAGTTTTTTTAAAACTATATAAATTAAAATTATTATTTTTTTAACTTTAAAAATATATAATAATTATAAAAAAAATGCTTTGTTAAGAATTTTTTTTCGGGGGTATTTTTTTTCCAAAAATCACAAGGGGGAAAGTGAGTAATTTTTTGAAAAGCAAATTTGGCATTATTGTAAAGGTGCATTTTCGGCTGCGCCCGACACCTAGTGGGTTATTTTTGTGGGCACTTTTATGTTGTATGTTGCATATTTCATTTTTTTGCACTATAACATTAAAAATTAAAATGAAATTCTCTCCTAAGTCCCCGAAATAATTAAAACCCATCCATGCAATTTATTGCACTGCAGCGTTCGGTATTTGTGATACCTCTAGCCAGCACTTACAGGTAAATTTTTCATGATTGTGCTACTGTATCCACCGCCTAATATAGCTGCCACAACGACGTCTGAGCTTATTCTCTATAAATCATCGGGGAGAGATAAGTTTGCCATTTTGGATTTTTTTTACTCCATCCACTACCCTAATAGTTCTTGTGTTTAGGCGTAAATCCTGACGAAAGTTCTAAAATCCAAAGTGTTTATGGGAAGTTACGCCCCACGCATGAGGATTGCAGACTTTCTATGGTAGGTGCCATCAACAAGACTATTCCCTTTCAGTACTGCTTAAGTTCCACATATCGTATGATCTCTAAAAATTACCTATAGTTTCCCTCACGTAAGGGCGGTGATTTTTTTTAATCTTTCAAAATACCTATAGTTTCCCTCACATAAGGGTGATTATTTTGTATGGTATATTGGCCTAGCAAAAGGTATATCGAAAGGGTGACCAGTTGGTGTTATAAGGAACCTTCACCATGTCTGCAAAATTAATGACTGATTCTCATCAATTGTTGAAAGGTCCTAATTACACACCATGGAAAAACAAGATGAAGGCTATCCTAGTCATGGATGACTTATGGGATGTTGTATCTGGAGCAACAACAAGACCTTCATCTACTGCTGGTGCTACAGCTCCATCTACTGCTCAAAAGACTTTGACAAGCTAGACAGCAAAGCAAAGGTGCTCATTTTGCTTGTTGTGGTTGATGAAGTTCAACCCCATATTGCTGACTGTGCAAATAGTAAAGAGGCATGGGATGCCCTTAATACTATATATGAGGGAAAGAATGATTCCACTATTCTATTTCTTCAATCTCAATTACATAGTCTAAGCATGAAGTAGGGGGAGGCAGTTAAATTTTTTCTTTGCAGAGTATCAGAATTGAAAGCAAAGTTGAATTCTTTAGGAGAACCGATTGAAGATAAGCTCCTTACCTCAATTGTATTGAGAGCTTTACCTGATTCTTATCGGGTGTTGATTACTTCCCTTCAGGTGTCATAACAAAAAGTTACTTTTGTAGAATTGGTTAATATGCTTCAAGAGGAGGAGGCACGCCAACTACAGTGAGATGATTCTTCTAACACTGCCCTCTACATCAACAGGAAAGGGCAGAACCAAAAGAAGGGAAATTTTTAGAAGGGAGGGAATTCACAAAAGGATTCAAAATGGAAACAAACTCAACAACCTCAATAGAAAAGGCACTATTGCAAGATCTGTGACAAAGAAGGTCATGATACAAACAGATGTTGGCATAAGAATAACCAATCAAAACAGAAAGGCCGAAACAAACCACAAAAGAACAAACAACAAGTGAATGTTGTTGTTGAAGAATCTGACACGGATTCTGAGAGAGCCCACAAAGTTCTCATGACTACCACAGTGTCCAAGCAGAGGGATCCTATTTGGTATGTTTATTTTGGAGCCAGTAAGCACATGACTGGTGACAAATCGTGGTTTGAGTATTTTGAGGCCAAAGAGGGCAAACCTGTCACTATTGTTGATGATAAAACCTACAAAGTTTAGGGAGAAGGTACTTTTTTAGTTACTCTTCCTGATGGCAAGTGTCATATTTACAAAGTTTTCTATGTTCCAGGATTGGCAAACAATTTGTTGTTAGTCACACAGATTCTGGACAAAGATATGGTTGTGCACTTTAGTGTTGAGGGAGGCAAGAAGTGTTGTTCTATTACCATGAGGGGTAAGAACATTGCCACTACTTCATATAAGCATGGCTTATTTGCCTTAGATGCTATCTCTACTCCACATGTTGCCATGACAGTCTCTACAAAGGAGGCAACTTCCCTATGGTACAAGAGATATGGACATTTGAGTTTTGGTTACTTACTTATGTAAGAATGAAATGGTAAAAGGTCTTCCTTCCCTTTCTACCACTTTACCAGTTTGCTCTGACTGCTTGGCAGGAAAGCAGCATAGAGTGCCTTTTGAAAGGAGCTCTACAAGAGCAAAGAAACCTCTGGAGTTGATTCACACCGATATGTGCGGTCCTTTCACTCCCAACAGTTATGGGTGTAAGAGGTTTTTTTAGTTATTCATAGATGATTATGCAAGAAATATGTGGGTATTCTTTCTTCAACTGAAATCTGAAGCATTTGGCTTCTTTCAGCAATTCAAGAAATCTGTTGAAAAGGAGTCAGGGACTTCTATAAAGACCCTCCGCTCAGATCGAGGGGGGGAGTTCACCTCTAAATAATTCTCTGAGTTCTTGAAATAAAATGGGATCAAACGATAGTTAACTACTGCATATACTCCTCAGAAAAATGGATTTGCTGAAAGGAGGAATCGTTCCATCATGGAAATGGTTCGTTGCATGCTCACAGGAGCTAGTATTGAGCAACTATATTGGGCAGAAGTTGTCACCATAGCAGTATATATGTTGAATAGGGCACCCACAAAGGCTCTACAAGGAATGACTCCACAGGAAGCATGGAGTGGTAGGAAACCCTCCATTTCTCATCTACGCATTTTTGGATGTAAAGCTTTCATGCACATACCAAAAGAGAAAAGCAAGAAGCTAGATGAGAAGACATTGAAGTGTATTCTTCTTGGGTATTATGAGCACTCTAAGGGTTATCGTCTGATTGATCCCTTAACCAAGAAGATACACATCAGTAGAGATGTAGTTTTTGATGAGGCTTTCACATCAGAACCCACATCAGATGTATACCTAGACCTTGTGGAACCTAAGGTTGATAAATCTCCTTCATCAAAAGTTGGAGGTCCGTCTTCATCTTCTTCAACACCTTAGAAGAAGAATCCAAAGTGGTATACAAATACAATCAAAGACTCAAATATATCCTCTCCACCAGATTTGACATTGGATAGGCCTCGTACTTGTAGCATGGCTCGACAGGAGAAAGCTGCAACAGAGAATACTGGGGTTGATGAGTTGTGTCAATATTTTGAAGAACTTTTTGTAGATCCAAAGAGAGATATAGAAGATATGGATATTGATAGTGACAGGGTATTTATGTCTTCCATAGATGATCTTGAACCCGCATCAGTGCAAGTTGCTCTTGGTGAGCCTCAGTGGAAGGCTGCTATGGATGCGGAGTATAAGTCTTTGATGAAAAACAAAACTTGGAAGCTTGTTGATCTACCATACGAAAAGAAGCCCATAGGTTGCAAATGGGTGTATAAAGTGAAGTATAAGGCAGATGGTACAATAGATAAGCATAAGGCCCGACTTGTTACAAAGGGCTATGCTCAAAGAGAAGGCATTGACTATGAGGAAACTTTTGCACCTACTACTCGGATGACAACCATTCGAGTTCTTTGTGCTATGGCAGTGCAATATGGGTGGAAAGTACACCAAATGGATGTCAAGAGTGCTTTTCTAAATGGTGATCTCCAAGAAGAAGTCTACATGACTCAACCGGAAGGATTTGAAGTGGAATTTGCAGATTGGTAAAATCCTTATATGGTTTGAAACAAGCCCCTCGGACTTGGTATATAAAAATGGATCATCACCTTTTGTAGCATGGTTTTAAGAGATGTCCATCAGATGCAAACCTCTATTTTAAGAAATAGGGTTCTGAAATAGTGTTACTTGTACTCTATGTTGATGATCTGCTCATTACAGGGAGTACAGAAACAATGATTTCTACTGTCAAAAGAGACTTGTGCCAATATTTTGAGATGTCATATATCGAACTTCTCCATTATTGTCTTGGTCTAGAATTCATCCAGAAGGAGCACTCCATCAAAGTGTCTCAGAAAAAATATGCCAAGACCCTATTGGAAAAATATCGTATGACTTATTGTAAGCCAATGTCTACTCCGATGGAAACAAAAATTCAGTTATGACGATATGATGATTCACCTTAGGTAGATGGTACTCTCTATCACCAGTTTATTGGGAGTCTCATATATCTGACCAACACTAGGCCAGATATCGTATTTGCTGTCAACTATCTTTCGAGGTTCATGCAGGAGCCTAAGACTACACACTGGAAAGCAGCAAAGCGTGTTATTCACTATGTTTGTGGCACAATGGAATATGGCCTAGAATATAAGAGGAACAAAAAATTCTTCTTACAGGGATACACGGACTCCGACTATGCCGGATCATATGATGACCGTAAATCAACTTCAAGATATTTGTTTCATCTTGGATCTGGTCATGTCTCTTGGCACAGCAAGAAGCAACAAGTGGTTGCTATTTCATCAACAGAGGCAGAATATCACACCGCACATGAAGCTGTGTGCGAAGTGATATGGTTGTGTTGCATCCTCACAAATATGGGTCTTCCATCAAAATATTCGATACACTTGTTCTGCGACAACATGGGTGTTTTGAATCTTGTCAAGAATCCAGTACATCATGAAAGAACCAAGCACATTGACACACAATGTCACTTCATTTGATACAAAGTTCCAAGGCATCGAATTCAGCTTCAGCACATTCCCACCAATGCTCAAGTTGCAGACATTTTCACTAAGGCACTTGCACGTGTCAAATTTGAATTGTTTCGCAACTCTCTTTGTATTACCAAATGATGTAATCAGGGGGGATATTAGTAGTTCTTCAATTACATAAATAATGTAATAAGGGGGGATGTTATCATATCATATTGATATCTTAATTATTTCATTATTTAGTTTATATTTTAGGCGTATTGTTATTTTCTATAACAATCCCTATTTTTACCTCGGGTGGTTTCACAACCTCCGGGTTTATTTTAAGCTACAAATGTATTATTTAAATGTTTCTTCATGAATGAAATATAGTTCGCATTTCAAAAATCCATACATATATCATTTCATGAGACTTCTATGATATTATTGTCTCCCTTTTTGGATATGTGAATATGCATTAACCAATCATGCTTGGTTCACTTAATCAATGACAAGGTTCATCATGCATATTCCTATAAATAGGTATCACATTATCATGCATTTCACTACTATATACATTCTCACCTCATTGTGTTCATTCGCTTGCACATAGACATATTTCACTGCATATAACATCATACAATAGTTATTAAAATTATCGTGATGTAATTTTCAATCTTATGCATAGGTTGCTTAGTAATGGAAGTCTATTTTGTTAGTCAGCCATTTTAGTTGATCTCATCAAGATTTATCAAACGTCATTGGATCCTAATACAATTTTAAACTTCCCCTAGATGACTAGATTTCTTTCATGGATCAAACACGTGCAAATTAAATAAAAATTTTAGTCTAGAGAAAACTCCTTGCATACACTGGCCACCAAGAAAAAGGTTTTCCCTGCTCATTCTATTATTTGTGTGATGTAAAACCTTGAGGTTTGATAAAAGGATAAGCTACAAAAGAGAGAGAGAGAGAGAACAAAAAAGAGCACCATCAAAAACCTTGAATCCTTGAGCTCCTCGGGTTCATAGATCACGGGGCTAATCTCCATCAGGGCTCTAGATACCTAAATTATAATGGAGTGTGTCTTACAAGTGATGAAATATTTATCACAATAGTGACATTTTGTATAGATGAATACGCACTTTTAGATGAGCTAGCTTAATTGGCTAAGTTTAAAATTGGTTAGTCCAACCTCACTCAAAATGGATAAATGAACAAATCACTTCATACACACACTAGTTCATGATAGGCTTGATCTCATTTCAAATGTTCTAGGGTTCAATTTAATATCACTTGACTAAAAAATGGGTTTGATGATTAAACTCATATATTTGACTCTCTAGAAATTTCTTCTACCACTGAGAAACCTTAGCAAAAGGAACAAACACACATCATATCTAGTTGCACAACTAGTCCACCATCAAGATCAACATGCATTGTCCTTAGGTCAATCATCCAAACATCATTGTAAGCACCTACATATGGTCATCCTAGATTTGCATTCATCACACACATTGCATGTTTTCCTGTCTCATTGTTTATTTTCATATGTCAAACGCGATTGTCAAATTATCATTGATTACTTCTACCATACATGATTGCACAAATCAAATACGCAATTCCAAGAAGATTTGATTACACACATATTAGAAGTTTCAAAATGCATTCTACACAATCATACAATTTCATTCATAACATCAACAATATCAAATGAATGAAAAACATTACATCACATCCATATCAAATCAAATACATCCCATAATTACCATAATAAAATGTACACAACACAACAAATCATCATGTGTACATCATCCTCATCTCATCAAAACAATACTACAAAAATCATGGCACATCTGCCACATCAAAAATATTGTTGTAAAACATACATCACATCACTACCATAATCAAAGGTACACAACACAACAAATCATCATGTGTACATCATCCTCATCTCATAAAAATAATATTACAAAATTTGTGGTACATCTACCATACCAAAAACATTGTTGTAAAATATACATCACATCACTACCACAATCAAAGGTACACAACACAATAAATCATCATGTATACATCATCCTCATCTCATCAAAACAATACTACAAAAATATGGCACATCTACCACACCAAAAATATTGCTACAATACATACATCATGTACCACTACTAATCCATTGGAATATATCCATTCTCCTTATATCCACCATCTTTGTAGACACTTCAAGTTGAACTTCTTTATTTCAACCATCATCAATTCATCATTGAACATTGGCCCTCTAAAAAACTAGGTAAAATTTTCCACTTTAAAACCTAAAATTGAGCATTCATCACTTCAAAAATTAGGGTCATATTTGACCTAACTTTTCCCTTATCAAATATTCTTAAAATTTTCCAAAAACACCACCACTAGATCAAGCTCAAAAAGAGATTTCCAACAATATAGTTTTTGTCCAAATTTGACATCATTTGATCCCCCAAACTATAGAAAAACTACAAAGGGGTGCATATTAAAAAAACGTACAAACAAGTGCATTTTCCTAAAAAATGTACGGATAGGTGCGTTTTCTTAAAAAATATACAGATAGGTGCATTTTCCTAAAAATGTACCTGTCCATACGTTTTCCATTTTTTTCACTATAAAAATACCTTTCAAATCCTAAAATTTTCATCTTTCTTAACCTTTTTGTGATCTCATAGTGATATTTTTGTCAAGAGGATCATCATTGTTTGTCAATTCTTCACCCATCAACTCATCGCTTGAGGGGGTTGACATCACACGTCACTAAAGTCACCTTGCACATGATTAATATTCAAGCACTCAATCTTAGAATTTGCATTTTTCAACAACCTTTGCCTAGTATTATCACAAACCCTCCTTTGCTAGAGCAAACAAAAGCAGAATTTCTCTTCTCAACAAAACTCCAATTCAAATAAATATTTGGTATGCTATGTATCAATATTTTTAGGTTTACTTAGGTATGTATTACTTTATTAGGGCCAGCATAGATCCCACTAAATAAATCATGAGTATACCTACACATACTCACACTTTCACTTTGGCAAGATGATTGAAGTGATGTGAGCACACCTGCATATGGCTAGATGATTTACCAAATCAAACCAAGCTCATCAAACTTGTCAAAGGTAAATTTTCAAAGACATTTATCCCTCCAAAATTGGGGCATCTTACATTGATCATGAATTGAGATGATCTTGTAGCTCCTTCCTCAAAAAATTATGAGGTATATAAAAATCCATAATCATTCATAATCAATCACACCATAACCACAATTTTTGTTTTTTCACTCATCATTTTGTATTCATCGCTTCTAAAATTAGGGTCATCTTTGACCCAATATTTCCCCTATTACATCTTCTCCAAATTTTCAAAAACCACCACCATTGGATCAGTCTTAAAAATATCTTCCCAAAGATATGCGTTTTTCCCAATTATGACGTTATTTAGTCCCCCAAACTATAGAAAAATTGCACATGGGTCACATAATTTAAATCGTACTAATAGGTCAAATTTTTATAAAAATGTACCCATCCATATATTTTTTCATTTTTCACTTCCAAACCCTTCCACATCTCAAATTTCATCTTTCTCAAGCTCTGTGCAATCTCACAATGATATTTTATCAAGCAATTCATTGTTGTCTACAAAATTCTTCACCCATCAACTCATCGCTTGAGAGGGTAGATATCATATACAAAATTTGCCTTGTGCATTATCAATATCCAAAAACTGAATCTTGTAAATTGCATTTGTCTAAGAACCTTTGTCAAAGACTATCACAAGACCTCATTTGTTGGGGCATACAAAAGTGAAATTATGTTCTCAACAAAACTTCAATTCTCTTCTCAATAAAACTTCAATTCTCTTTGCTCTCATCAATCATGGCAAAGGTAAAGTTTTAATTACATGTTTCCCTTCCATATTCTATGCATCTTATATTGATCATGACTCAATATAATCTTACATCTAGTCCTCTCAAACAATCATTTGTCATAAAACAATAATCCATTTTCTCTCGCAATCAACTACCAAATGAGTGTCATACATTTTTGCACTGCATCATATCTTCACACAACATAGTACAAAAAGGGGTAAAATATAGACACCTAAAAATATCACACCTAGCCTCGTGCAACAACAATTAACGATCAATTGGTGAAACACCCAAAAACACTTAATTACCCTAAAACCTAGTGCTATGCAATCCTAAACCCTAGGTTGCAATAAAAATAGGGTAAATGCTCCCCCATCCAATGTGTACCCCCCTCACATCCCTTTACATGCCCTCTTCACACAACATCCATCCTTTCCTCCCTAAAAGGTATTTAAATATTTTAATTAATTAAAAGTCTTTTTCACTTTCCTAGGCCTTTTTTCTCTTCCCTAAGTGTTAAATGGGTATGGTACACCCATTCCAATAAGGAATTTGTAGGAGGAAGGCCTTACCCACCCACCTAACTCATTAAAGGAGCCTTCTCTCTTCTCTTCCTCTCTCGCCACATCACCTACCCCTTGTCTTGTGTAGGAAATATATAAATAAACCCTGTTGCCTATGACTTCAAGAGGAGAAAAATCATAAAGTTATGCTACCAAAATATACATAAACTTATTCCCAAACATTTTGAACACTCAAAACTCCTCCCATTAGGATTTTCTTGCATGTTTTTGGTGGTTATAGGTGCATAATAATTATCTACAATATTTGGCATCAAATCAAATCAAACAAAAGATCCACCAGTTGAAGCATCAACCAATCAGGGCAAGAAATAGCAAAATGCATGGATATGTGCATTTCCCTAGTAAACGCAAATACAAGTGCATTTTTTAACTAAATCTACCCTCACTGTTTTGGTCATAACTTGCACATCCAAACTCAAATTTATACAAAATTTTAAGGATATATTTTGAACATCCAAAGGAAGATTCGCACCAAATTTCACCTCATTTAGAGCAATATAACATTTCCAAATACATGGTTCAAGTAACCCCTTGTTGTAGCATAAATTTTATTTTATTTTAGCATTCCATTCATGCATTTTAATTCACTTTTTGAGTTATTTTATCTATGTTTATAGGTCTGATTTATATAGGCCTCCAAATGGTCTAACATATTTTTGTAGGGTTACGTAGGTTTCAAGGATTGGCATAGCTAGCAGTGGCATGCACCATAATCCCACTCTCATTATAAGGATCTAAAGGAAGACTCCTACAATGCCATGAAGACGTTTAATTTTAGGGTCCCTCCTTATGGAGTCACTCTTTTATAGCCCTTCCGGTAGATTGTAAAAGTATAATATCAAACATGCTATGTAACACCTTTTTTGAAAATCAATGAAATGTGGCACATTTTTCTTTAGTTTCAAATATACTAATAACAAAGGAGGACAATTTAGTTTTGACTACACTAGTAACTATAAAATATTTATGATAGGTGATCTTCAAAATATAAAAAGGTAAGACCCTTAGGTTGGATGGATTCCCCATCAAATTCTACCAAGAATTTTGGGATATCTTGCATGAGGACCTTTTGGATGTGGTTGAGAAAGCTAGGAAAGCTAAATATGTGCTAAAGGAAATCAATAAAATATATATAGCATTGATCCCAAAGGCACAAGATGTATAGCACATATTCAAGTTTATACCAATAGCTTTATGTATTGTCTTGCTCAAAATAATTACCAAGGTAATGGCAAAGAGGCATAAATCACTTTTTCATGATTTTATCTCACTAGAATAATATGGTTTTGTGGAAGGCATAGAAATAGTGGATGAGATAGTTTTGGCTCAAGAGGTTATCCACTCCATGGAAGTACAAAAATCCCTATTCATTTTTATCCAATTAGACTTGTCTAAAGTAAATGATAGAGTGGACTAGCATTTCCTCAAAGTAATGTGTCAATTTGGATTTTTGCAGGAATGGATAAATTGGATCAAGGGATGTATTCTATCGATGTCCTATTTATTTATGATCAATGGTGTTCTTCATAATTATTCACTGCATCTAGAGGTAATAGGAAGTAAGATCCCCTATCCCCATATTTATTCATCATTTTGATTGAATTTCTGGGAAGAACAATGGCCAAATACAAGTAAAATTGAACATTAACAGGAATCATTATTGCAAATGGAGCTAGACCAATCACCCACCTTCAGTTTGTTAAAAAAATTACTCTATTATGGAAAGTAACAATGAAGGAATCTTCAAAAATTAAACATATTATAAGTTTCTTCTAAAGAGCCATGGGGCAACAGATCAATAAGGAAAATTCCAAAGTCATTTTCTTCTACTGCTCACCCAGACTAGAGATCATGGTTCTTTACAATCTATAATACCAAAATACCTCCCTTCCCATCACCTACTTAGGTATTCCACTTCAAATAGGGAAATAGAAGGAGGATTGGACCTGGCTAGTGGATAAAGTGAAAAAAAATAGACTAATTGATGGCTGTCATTAGGGGGAAAAATAACCCTAGTTAAACCTTTCTATGTCTCTATAGTTTTAGAAATTCCCAAGGCAGTGTTGAGATAATTAGATCAAATAAATATTTAGTTCCTTTGGAGGGGCACTAAGGAGGAATGGAAATGAGCATTGGTGTAGTGGAAAACTTTATGCCTTCACAAACATAAAGGGGAAATAAGATTCATATTGGCAATCAAAAATAATAAGGCACTAGCAACTAATTTGTATTGGAGGATGTTGAACAACCCAAATGCACTATGGGCCCAAAATTTGAGACCTAAATCTGCAAAAAATAAAATTATGACAGACATTATTCGCTACCAACTTCTTAGTAGACAATCCCCCTTCTTAGTAGTTTTGAGGATAGGATAAGAGCTAATAAAGGAGTTATTTTGGATGATTCACAATGGTGAACATGTGAAATTTTGGATAAAATCTTGAGATAGGCACCAACCATTGGCGGTTCAATTTCCATAGTGGAGACCTTTCATGGAGCGACTACACAAAGAAAATTGGATAAAGGTAGCAAAGTACTATAGGTACTGGATAAAGGTAGCAAAGTATTATAGGTACCAGATCAAAAATTTATAAGTTGGGAGAAATAGGGTCCCCATAGTTGAATGGCCAATTCAAATCCTAGAGAGGTAGAATATGGATATCCAATGAACTCTACAAATGAGATCACTTTCATGGTCTCAAGCGAAGGATTCCCTTGGATGAGGCAACACAAGTCCAGGGGAGTATATAGTATCATGTGGATATGCAACTCTATGTCAAAGCACTCCTAACCCACTTAAATATTTATTCAAACAAATATGGGTACAAAAATTATGGCCTAAGGTGAGATTATTCACTTAGATTCTACTACATAAAAATATACTAACAAGGGAACAACTTATGAAAAAAATATGTCATGGTCCTTTTAGGTGTGAGATGTGTGGGGAGAACTCGAAATGCTCTACCACTTATTTATTGAGTTTCCTATAGCCTCAAAGATATGGAAGATGATGGCTACCTTATTTGGTATTGATTGGTCTAGCTTTACCACCCTGGAGCATATATGGAGGGAATGGACTACACAATATGGAGTAGACCAATATGTTAGGCATATAGTATGGGTAGGAACTACTCTCCTATTTTAGAACATGTGGAAATAAAGGAACAATCACATATTCAAACAAGAGTTTATAGACATCCACTATTTTTGGCAAAATACCATAACCAACATAGCAGAGATAGTCCAACCTATGTTGAAGTATCCCTAGGAACCCTACTAATGATTGGGATAGATCATGACCATACTAAAAATTGTTCTTAAGGTTGGTAAGAAACAAATGGTGACCATAAAGAACTCGAAAGTAGTAAAAAATAAAAAGTGGCAATGTTCCCCAAAGGATTGGAGAAAAGATAACATAGATGGAGCATCATGAGGGAATATAGGAAGAGCTATTGTAGGAGGGATAAGAAGATGGTCGAATGGGACCCCAATATTCACCTTTGTAGAGAATATTAACATACTTTCCAACAACCTAGCAGAGGGTTGTGGCATCCTTAATGGTCTCTAAGAGGTAGTAAATGTAGATTGCAAGAAGGTCTATATAGAAACCACCTCATAAGTCATGATCATCCATATGAAGAATTCAAGGGATAATAGGAAAGCTTTACTGAATACTAAGAAGAATTATAGAGAAGATTTAAATGGTACAAGCAAGCTTTATATCAATAGAATACAATCACATTCCTAGAGAATAAAATAAATTTGCAAATTCCATGGTTGACTAGGCTTCAAACAAAGACTAACTCACATGTTATGATTATCCCCCTAGATGGTGGGCAACACAGATCATGGAAGCTCTTATTTCTATCCTATCTCTTGATGATATCAACTTTAGATGTATTTAGTTTTGTAATTCATTGTACTAGTTTGTTTTTGTTACATGTGAGTTACTATAGCATATTAGTTGATAAAGAATGCAACACTACATCATCTATTAAATCTTGGATCAAAATTTGGTTTACATGGAAAACCAGGTGATGTACCTCTTCGATTTGAATACCTTAATATAATGTTTTTACCAAGAAAAAAGGTACAAAATCCTTATCTTATCATGTTAGTAGAGACAAGAATGTTATCATTATAAGGACAATCATTATGTCAATTTTTGACATATCTAATCAAAATAAAATGTATAGATGTAAATAGAATACCATATCAAACAACTTCTTAAGAAAAAGGTTGGCATCAAGATAACATGAAACAAACAAAAAATGAAACATTAATTAAAAAATTATTAAAAAGACTCGTCAATTATTCAAGATTTGAAATAAAAGAAGGTACTAAAATTTCTTTGACAATATCCTCATAATATTTTTTGACAAATGTGAGATCAATCAAATTATCACTTACACAAACCAAAATCACTTTAAAAATGTATTTATATAAAATATATTATTAACTAAGATTACATTATCTTATCGTAGAAACAAAAATATAGAAAAATATTAATCAACAAAAATGTTTTTCTTATGACTCAAAAGATAAGAAATTGAAGATGAAAAATATATAATATTATATTATCTTGCATACGAAAGTTAAAGACAAATAATCATTACAACATGAATTTTTTTATTGGTAAAAGGGGTTTTGAAAGGGTCCCATAACCTTTTACAATGAGAAAAAATCAAAAGAAATAGCCTCCTAGAAATAGGGAGACAATCCCCAAAGAAGACACCCAGAGACAATCTCCTCAAAACCATCTCTAGACAGGAACAAAAATGAAAAGCGGGTTTCTCGACACACCAAGAAACATCCCCACTCGTTGAAACAAGTATTCCCATCGAAGTAAAATATCACAACCATGGAGACAGGCTTTCTCGTACACTAAAATTTGAAAAAGGTTTTACCGCCTAGGAGAAAATTAAACAGTCTCGTATACTAAAATTTAAAAAAGGTTCCACCTAGGAGAAAACCAAATAGTCCCGTACACTAAAATTTAAAAAATATTTTCCCACCTAGGATAAAATCAAACAATCCGGAAAGGATCAAAGGGCAGAGAGAGAAGACACTCCATAGGTCTAATTGCCATAACATAGAAAGCCCAACACAGATCAAAATAAGCAAAAACACAAGATCCAAAAAAATACACCCTGGATATTTTGAAGGCTTGGAAATAAAATAAGCTGAGAAAGAATCCATAGGCCACAAGGTATTCCTGTAGAGAAGGTGATGCACATCCAGATCCAAAAAAAATTGGTCACAAAATGATACCCCCAAATCATGAATCATATCATACCCAGCGTTATATTTCAGGAAGCCCTCCACTGCAGCAAACAATTAGCACATGATCTCCCTCAAGACAAGAAAAAATTGTAGGTAGGTCCATCAAAACAAACACCAGCAGATCTGCAAGAAGCCCAACCCCACCACAGAATAAAAAGAAACCAACAAAACCATTTTGCAACATGATGGAGCACAGGGTCCTCCCTCCAAGACCAGAAGAATGAAGAGAAGGGAAAATTCAGGAAACCCCTTAACCAGAACTGCCACTAAAACCTTTATCCAAAGTCAATCGCAAGAGTCTCTCTTCTGTGGGTAAAATACCATGGTCTCCTCCCAAAGACCAAAAAGAAACACATAGAAAGACCCTCTAGGCAACAACTGAACGGGTGAATAGAAGTCCACATCGAAACGAAGCAAGGCTCTGGAAAGAGCAGAGAGCCACCCCTACAGACCAGAAAGTGGATAACCCCCTCCCAAGGCCAAAAGAAAAACCACAAAGGAGAGCTTCGCCGTCCCACTTTCTAAACCAAGCAAGAAATGAAGCCCTCGAAACAACTCACGTCAAAGAAAAACCAATATTATCCGACCATGTATCATCGTCCAAGGAAAAAGCAAGAACGCCAAGAAGAAACTTTCTTGAAAAATCTCAGAAAAATGTAAAGATCCTGCACCAAGCTGAGACTAGCTAGAAAGGGCTGAAAAGCCTAGAAAAATAAAAGATCCACCTAAAAATTCTCAGAAAGAACCATAGAGGGAGCAAGAATTTGAAAAGGTGACCTCCCCCCTAGAACGAGAGGTCTTCTGCTCTCTCCAATCCCCTTATCATTACAACATGATGATTTAAATATCTTATATAAATTTTAAATTAAAAATGTAAAAAAGTGAATAACTATTTTTAACATCATAAAACAAACCTAAACAATTTTTTCCATGACTTAATATAAAGGTTATTTTAAAGTGAACTTAAGAAAAAGAAAATTTTCAATGAAAAGTTGTTTTTAAAACTAATAAAACAATCTTTACAACACCAAAAAAAACATTTTTTTTTTTTAAGTTACTAAAAGTAATCAAAGGCTTGTTTCTCATTCATAGTTAATTAAGGAGTAAAAATAAATAATGAATTCTTTCTATATTGGTCTCATACTTATGTTCATAAGTATCCATATAATATACTTGTCGCATGAGATAAGACAGTAACATAACAACTAGAATTAATCTGATAGGTCAAACACATAACAACTAGAATTGGTGGTGAACGTATGCGTGTTAGTCGCTGTGAGCTTTTAACTTCAGAGAAATGAGACAAATCCAACAATATGGCACCCGGACTAGAAAAACCAATATAGTTTCTCGAATTAATGCAGAATGTACATTGCTGATCCATTACCTTTCTCTCGTTAATGCAGTATGTACATTGCTGATCCATTGCCTTTCCGGAAGATAGATTCATAACACTATTAACATTATATTTATATATATTTATTTTTTAAACTTTAAGAAAAAACATAATCCCTAAGACAAATTCTTAACATTATAGCAAACCCGTACGTTGTCCCTAGGACAAATTCCTAACATTACAGCAAACCCGTACGTTGTCCCTAGGACAAATTCCTAACATTATTGAAATGAGGGTGAGATAAATTCGTAATATTATTGAAATGACGGTGATGAAAAGTAATTTTCCTTTTCCCTTTAAATGGGGGAGAGGAATGCATTCCTAGCCAGAGATGGGCCCTTCTGAGACGACTGTCAGAACATAATGCTCATGAAAGCAATGTGAGTTGTCCACGAAAAAGAGGATTGCTGGTTGAATAACCATGTGACAATAAGTTCCTCAATTTCTTAAGGAAAATTGCTTAATATAGAATGGACTGAAATTTTGTATGTTTTATAAAAGAAATTCGAACTTTTCATTCATTATGATGTGTTATATTTTTTTATTTATTAATAAAATTTTAGATAGAATGTTAAAATTTAATTTTTATAAATTTAATTTTATCATGAATAATATAGTTATTATTTCTATTAAATGATATTAGTTTTTTTTTTTTTTTACATGGTGGAATCGGTATCCGCCATGAATTCGGGTAGACTGTCCAGCTTTTATGACCGCCACAGTATTTTGCGTTGTCCGCCTCGAAAGCCGTCATACAGTTCTTTGCATAGTTCGCCCCTATAACCATCATGCCACAATCATTTTAAACCTTTTATGTCACTGAAAGCACCAGGAAAGGGACAAGCGTTCAGTCCGACGAGGCCCAAGATTTGAGCCTTGGACCTTCGCTACCCTTACGGGGTTTGGTCGAACCAAATGGTCTACACCTCGGACCTTAGATGATATTAGTTTAACAAGTTAAATTCTTCAATTTTTTAGAAGATCAAAGTTCAACGGTACATGCATAATTGCCAAGCTTTAGATGGAGCCAGTTTCAATCTCATATATCCAATTAAAAAAAACATAATTATTACTCATATATAAAAATAAGAGAGAAAAAATTATATATATATATATATATATATATATATATATATATATATATATATATATAGTTTGTGGAAAACACCCTAATTGGGATGCCACTTTCGGGTAAGTCCCAAGGAGGCAAGGGTATCTATTCCATCAAAATCGTCTAGGGCTCACACCTGGCCTCCCCCTTCGGCACACTCAAGGAGCATGCCTAAAACAACAAAAATACAAACAAACAAACACAAAAACAACAAAAGACAACAAACAAACACAAAATCAACAAAAAACACAAAAAACAACAAAACCAAAAACCACAAAAACAACATACAAACACAAAAACAATACAAAACAACACACACCGAAAACCTAAAAAGAAGGAAAAATATAATACAACTTTGGACTTTCTAGGCCAATATGATTTTTAGGCAAGATTCAATAGAGGAACATAAGAATAATCAGCCTGAGCAAGGAAACTAAAATACCCTGACCAAACCAAAGAGATACAAAAACAAAGTAAAAAGGAACTAGGTACCTCTAGTACTGGAACCATCCAGAGAAAGGATAGAAAGAAGAATTCCCCTTATTTGTGAATCCCACCATCTAGAAGGGTGGTTGTAGTAAGTAAGATCACCTTCGTCCAATGCCCAATTAGCTAAAGAATCAGCACTCGTGTTTTCTTCTTTGACCACATGATTGTATTCAACTTTTAAAAAGCCCATCTAGATTAATTGAATCTTCTCAACAATTCTTTTTATTCTTCAATCAGCCTTATGATTCTTAGGAGTCTTCAACAGATTAATCATGACCTGAGAGTCAAATTCAACCAACACCTTTTTCCATCCGACCTTAGTAGCCTCTCAAAGGCCTTTATGGATACCATACCCCTCAAAAAGGTTATTGAAAAGGATACCCAAATTCTCAGCAAAAGTGAAAACCAAGGAACCATCTAAAAGTCTACCAATTCCTCCTGCACTAGCTTTCCCAGGGTTCCCCCTAGAGGCTCCATCGGTATTGACTTTTCCAAAATCCTTAGAAGGAGGCTGCCAATTCCTTGTTCTATCTATATTTTGATTACTCATATTCCCTTTAAGTTGGTTGTCCTTAAAAAACTTAATCTTCAATATTTGCATCACTTGATCTCATCTTTAGAGGGAGTTATTAGGGTGATTATGGAATTGTTGGACTGAATCAACTAAGTTGGCAATGGTATTTTTCCAGATATAGTGAATGACCTTCCTTTCTTGATTGAAAATCTAGTTGTTTCTTTCCTTCCAAGGTAGAATGGTAGAACCCATCCAAACTAGCTTCCTAATAAAATGATCAACACCCTCTTGATTAGGCCAATCCCTCCAAAGTTGTTCAAAAGTAGAAAAATTGGACCACTGTAAGCCAAGTAAGATGGCCATTCTCCTCCATAGCTTAGAGGCTAAGGTACACTCAATAAAAATATGGCTAAGAGTTTCCACATTCTCTCCACATATTTCGCATCTAAACAGGCCATGAAAACCATGTTTTATAAGTTGCTCACCAGTAAGCACCTTGTGATGCAATAAAAGACATGTAAAGAACCTCACCTTAGGTGAGAGCTTTTGAACCCAAAAAATGAGTAAAAATATCATATGATTGGTTGGTATTATTATGGCATAAGTCCAAATAACCTTGAGCAACTGAATAGTCACCCTTAGTAGTGTTGTTCCATCCAAAACAATCTTTATCACGGGATCAAGAGAGAGATCTCATATGAAAGATGCTTTGGATATCTTTTCTTTACCTTTCTAGCATTTGAATAGGCCAATCCTCAACAAGAATCTAATATCTATCAACCTCTAGATTACCAGTATGGTATTGATAGTAATTAGCTACCTTTATCTAGTTAGCTCAATGAAGCTCCTCCATCTAAGGCCTCCAATCAGGAAACTGAGTTAACAAATGTTGGTGACCATCTCAAGAATCTATCCAAAAATTTATCTGTTGACCATTATGAATGATCTACAATAACTTTTTTGTAATCAAATTCCCACCAATATTAAGAACCACTAAAATGGGAGAAACTTTGGTAGGTAATTGATAGCAAACAAGGTCTTCAAGACTTTTGTTCTCAACATATTTAGCATGAAGATTCTTGGCCCAAAGAGCATTAGGGTTATGCAAAATCCTCTAATACATTTTAGTAGCTAAAACCTTATTGTTATTAATAGAAAATTGGAATCCTAACCCCCTTCATTCTTGGGAAGGCATAAAGTATCCCATTTTACCAAGACCCATTTTCTTTTCTCCTTAGTACCACTCCAAAGGAATCGATGATTGATTTGATTCATTTCTCAAAGAACTACCTTAAGGATATTCAACATAATAGAAACATAAATAGGTATAGCTTCTTGTTTGAGAGAGAAGTGAAATAAAATGACTTTAGATTTATCTTCATTGATCAATTGCATGGTAGCATTAGAAAAACAACTTGCTTAATTTTAGAAGCTTCCTTAAATGTAGCTTTACCTAACACAGTAGAGTCATCAACAAATTGAAGATGAGAAATAGGCCTAGCTCCATGAGAAATGATAACTCCCTCAAGGATTTTTTTTCTCTATTTTTTGTTATAGTCATGTCCAAGCATTCAACAAGAATGATGAATAGATAAGGGGAGAGGGGGTAACCTTGCCTAATACCTCTAGAAGCTAAGAATAGCTGAGAAGGCTTGCCATTAATAAAAATAGAGTAGGACACCAAAGAGATACATACCATAATCTAGTCCATCCAATCTTGAGAGAAGCCAAATTACCTTAAAACTTTGACATGGAAGTGATAATCCACTCTTTCATAAGCTTTGGATAAGTCTAAACGAATGAACATAGATGGAGATTTTTGCATTTTCCATGGAATGGATGGCTTCTTGAGCAAGAACTATCTCATACACTATTTGATGTCCTTCCACATAACCCTCATGTTTAGGGGAAATAATATTATGTAAAAGAGGCTTCAACCTTTCTACCATGATCTTTGTAATGATTTTGAAAAGAACATCACATAAAGCTATAGGTCAAAAATTTGAGATATAATCTACCTTTTAAGATTTTGGGACAAGAGCTATATAGGTTTTATTGATAACCTTAAAAATTTATTTGGTTTTATTGGCTTCTTCCACCACCTCTAATAAATCAACACGAAGGATATCCCAAATCTCTTGATAGAACTCAATGGAAAAACCATCAAGACCTGGGGCTTTTCCTTTTTGCACTTTAAAAACCACCTTTTGAAGCTTATTGATAGTAGCTGGAGCAGTCAAAATAGAGGTCTCCTCAAAAGTGATAAAAGTAGGGATCACTTGAAGAATATTCTATTAAGAAGCTGAGTCAAGAGGTGTAGCCACAAATAGATTAGAAAAATAATTGACAACAATAGATCTCATGCCATCCCAAGTGTAGACAACATCTCCAAAATCAAATTTTAGGGAATAAATAAAGTTGTGAGATCTTCGAGCTAAAATATATTTGTAGAAGAAATATGTGTTTTGATCTCCTTATTTGAGCCATTGGATCCTATGTTTTTGCTTCCATAAGAGTTCTCTTTTTTCCATTCCTCTAACTGAGTTGTGAGTCTAATTTCATCTGTACTTCTACTCTCTATGAGGCCATCTAAATGGATTTTCTTATTCAAATTTTTAAGTTGAGCAATCACTTCATGTTTTTTTGTCGAACATCTCCAAACTCCTTCCAGTTCCAGATCTTGATTTTGGATTTAATGTATTGCAACCTTTTGGAAAAATAGAACATCTTAGTCTCATACCTTGGTTTACCTTCCTTCCACCATTGTTGCACTCGGGGTCTAAAGGAACTGTCTCTAAGCCAAATTAATTGAAATAAAAATGGTAAGAAACTCACATTGGTTTCTCAAGTTTCCACCATGACTGGCAAGTGATCCGAACCAACATTGTTAAGAGTCTTCACCTTAGGAATTTGACCATGGATTAAGAAATTATCATAAAACAAGAACCTATCCAATCTCTCCATGATACAAGCTAAACCTTGTATTCTACTAGACCAAGTCATAAGGCCATTATCTATATGGATGTCCACAGGATGAAGGTTTGCAATATACTCACTCATGAGGCCAACACTTCTATCCAAATTTCTATTTCCCTCCATTTTCTCATCCAAAGAGAGGATGGTATTGAAATCTCCTCCAATCAAGATCCAAGCTTCAGGAAAATGAGAGATAATATAAGTTATATCCTTCCACTATTTTCTCTTTTTCTCCAAAGTAGTTGAAGCATAAATAGTTATGTAAAGCATAATTTGCTTAGAATGTCTACTTTGAATAGCTATAGCCAAAGACCCCAGTTGCCAACCATATGGTGAATAACTATCTCTTTTGGGTTTCAAAGGCAAGCAATGCCACCAAAATTCCCCTGGGAACTAAGGAAAGCAACTTTTCTAACTAGCCAAATTTTACTAGCAATTGAATCTATTTTTCTCTATTGACATCTTCATTTCTTGAAGAAAAACAATATGTGGATGGTTTGTCTAAATCATTCTTCTAATTTTATTTTGTTTTGAAAGACTCCCTTTGAGTCCTCTAATATTCCAAATGATGATCTTCATTAATACCAAGGCTAAAAAAATTGGTAAGGGCATTAATCTTACCTTCCTCTACAAGATTTTCACCTTCTTTTACCATATGATGTTGATTGGTCTTATGACCTACCTTTTGGTTGGAATCCATCTTTAGTTTTTTTTCCTTGTTTCTTGACTTCTCCCAATTGAATTTGGGATGGCTTCTAACCTTTAAGAATGCGTGTACAAAACCAAAGTGTTATTGGAAGGTTCACAAAGTTTATCTTGGGACCTGTATTATTTGAAGTCTCAACATTTAAAAGATTATTTTTCTTGTGTATATTTCCTCCTTTATTTCCCTTTTTAAAACCTTTAATTTGTTGGTTTATCTCTAAGTCCTTCTCCACATCTTTAAATTACGTTTCTAAGTTTTTTGTCTCTATTGTTTCCTCTTCCTCTCCTGGGACATCATTTGTGGAAAGAATTTCAAACATATTAACTGATAACTTTGATTGATCCTTCATAACTATTTTTTTATGTTCTTCTCAGGCATTTGGAAACCTGCTAAGTTTATATCCTCTTTCTTTTGATTTGGAATTTTATTTGGGAAGACACTAGCCAAATGACCATATTCATGGAAAATTCTACAACATAAAGGAATATTCTCATAGTCCACCACTTGCTCCCAAGTGTACTCCCCAAATTGTAATAAGATATTTTCAGCTAGGGATTTTTCAAAATCCATTAAAACACAAATCCAAGCATAAATAATATGTTCAAATTTTTAGTACAATCAACAGTCATCATAAAATTTCCCAAAGAGTTTTCAATTGAAGAAAAAATAGTCGGATTCCATAATTCAACTGGGAGGCCAAAGAGTCTAACCCACACAAGACCTGTAGAAGGCATCTCTTCTTTGGCTTTAAATTTAGTATGTCAAGGCTTCATGAAAAGCCCCGCCCTTCCAAAGAACTAGGGACCCCTTGAAATATTTTCTCTCTATCTTCATTATTAGCAAATAAAACAAGAAAATAACCATTTGGATAAATAAATATTTGTAACTCACCTTTTATTTTATAATTTTTTGTAGCCCAAACTTTGAAAGCAGATAGGCTCGAACGAAAACCCAAGAAACAACAAATTAGTCCTCTTTTTTCAAGATCTTCTATGCCAGTGTTAATGTCACCCATATCTAGCTTAACAATCAGAGTTCCATCAATTGCATAAGACATCTCGACTCAATTTTTCTAGGATCAATCTTAGGCATTCTCAGATGTTTATAGGAATTCAGCATTTATGGATAGAACGAGCCTTCCAAAGAATTCCCGTAAGGTTAATGTTAGCATTAGGCTGAGGCTATCCACCACAGAGGGCATCCCTAAAACTTATTTATGGGGTCAATTCTTTGAAATCCTTGCCCTTGAAAGGGGTTTCTACAATGAATTTGTTTTGGGGGTGCTCCTTAGTGCTATATTTGCTTGAGATCTGAACCATTTTTTGATCAATTATTTGAAACTTGTTTCATGATCTCTTTAATCCATACCTTGGATGTTGAGGAAAGGTATGATTTTCACTTTTATTTTGTGCAACAAATTGGAAGCCATTGTCAATCAAGTTTGCAGCATGAAGATCTATTGAAAGATAGATTTCTAACTTATCTTGGTTCCCCTACAACATATCCTGTTAAAATCTTGAGCAGAAACCACAAAAATATTGGTTTCCAAGGCCCGAAGGCCTCAAAAAACAACCTTTGGAGCCGCTTGCACTCAACACAGATGAAACCCTCATACAATCACTCGCTTCATAATTTTTATATATTATATGGCATCTCAAAATGAGTTTTATAAAACTTATTTATAATTTAATAACAATTTAAGAGAATATATTTTTAAAATTTTGAATGATTTTTAATGTAATATTAATTTTAAAATATTTAATTAAATTTTTAATTTTTTATAAAACAAAAATTAATTATAATAATAATAAATTATATATTATAATAAATATTAATTGTAATAATGTAAACTTTTAATTATAAAATATCATAATAAGACACCTACAAGATATTTTCTTGAATAATTTCTATTCTAAGTAGGTTGATGATTGAACATTGAAACCAACAAAAATGGATGGAAGATTACAACCATTTTTAGATAGATAAATCAAATCATTCCATTGATATAAATGTTATGTATAGGCTGCAACAGTGTCAATTTTGATTATGTTGTTCATTGTTGATGCTTGGAATTGGTTTTTGGATAAGGGTTCATGTCACCTAATGCATTATTGTTTGCATGTTTGGATCCGGTGGGCATTGTAACTATTTGTAGTTTTTTATAGTTATTTATCTTAAAATTTTTTGCTTCTTTCTTTGTTGGTTTTCTCTACTTTTGATTTTGCTTTCATGGTTTTTCCATGAATTTAATAGAGGAAAGTGAGCCAAGAAATAAAATCTCTGAGATTTTGGCAAGGATTTTCTCTTTTGGCTCATATTAGGGTTTGGTCACCTTCGAAGCCCTATCATGGTAATAGCGATGGGGGATATCCCTCCCCCCAAACCCTCCTTTCAATATGTTACCATGATGACTGCCTCCATACTCAAGAACATTAACCATAGCTCATTTTCCTTGTTCTCACTACCTCCTCTATTCGACCAGTCAAAACTAGAAAATATGACCAAATATTTAAATGCAAGGAGGCCACAATAGTCCCAACCAAGTAACAAAGGCTCCTTTATTCCTAAGTTGAATGATGCTCTAGTGGTGGAGATTCCTTCAAACTATATCCAGTGTATGATCCTCACCCTAATAGAGAGAGCTCTTGCCAAAAAATTTATGGGTATTTGGCCTAGCCCAACAACCATTCAAATATGGATCACCTCTTCTTGGGGATCTAAAATATCTATCTATGAATTCATGATGGTAGGAAGAGGATATTTCATAGTTATTTTCTCCTCCATAGAGGAAAGAGATGCAATATTTCAAGGAGGTCCCTGGTTCCTTAGATCAAGTCCTCTCTACATGATTCCCTAGTTAGTCAGTTTTGAACCATAAGTGGAAGAACCAAAAGAAGTCTCAATTTGAGTAAGAATACCATTTTTAGCCCTAAGTTTATAAAATAAAATGACTCTTGTTATGAGAGATAACTATATTGGTACATTTGTAGACTAAGCACCTTCCAAGGCCAATAATGTAACTTGTACTAGGCTATGTGTTCAAGTCAATCTGAAAAAAGGGCTTCCTGAAAACATAGGTATCAAAGTCTTGGATTGGATCCATACCCAACCATTGTATTATGAGCATATTCCCTTTAAATTTATTACTTGTCATCAGTATGGTCATTTCATAAGGAATTTTCCCACTAAGGTACAACAAGAGACAAAGAAGGAAGATCAAGAATTCCAAGCAATAAGAAGAAAACAATAGAGAAGATCTAGAAGTAGAAGGAGGCCTCAACCACATCTAGAAAGATAAAATAATAATAAGTTCTCTATTTTATCATAAAATGAGAAAGAGGAACATCCAAGGACATCTAAAAAAGGGGAAGATCCATCAGATCCTAAAATAGAAGATGAAGTGGAGGAAACTTAGGCTACCAAAGAAAACCTTAAAGAAGAGGAGATTGAAGAAATAGAAGAAACTTAGCAACAACAATTATTCGAGGAGGTACCCCAACCTCCAAATCTTCTACTAGAGTGAGAAAATCTAATTAAGAGGTAAGAATAGAGCAAACAAATATAGAGATTCAAAAGAAATCATAAACAACCTTAGACTTCAGCAAGGCTAAGAAGCCGCTTAATAAATGAAGGTTCTATCATGGAATGGAAGGGGATTGGGTAGTCCCATAAAAAAAACTACCTAAGTCAATTAATAGCCCAACAGAAGCCAATGGTTATCTACATTCAAGAAACTAAATTGATAGAGCAATTAGCAAGAATAGAATGGAAAAATATATGGAGATCCTTAGACCTAGAAGCAATAGATTCATTAGGTGCCTCGAGGGGGATTCTCCTTGCATGGGATCCATAGGCCCTGATATGTATTAATAAAACAAGACACTCAAATTGGATAATAACTTCTTTCTCCTCTCCACAGGGACAGACTTGGACCATAGTCAATTTTTATGGACCAAATAACTTAGTCTTAAAACAAGAGGCTTGGAAAATTCTTTAACATTGGATTCATCAAGAAAGACCCCCAAATTTAATTATATCAGGGGAACTTGAATGTGAATTTAGTCCAATGGGAGAAAAAATGAGGCATTCCCTCAAAAGACCCTTCTAAGGACCTGGTTATGCAAATTATAACTAAGCAAAAACTTCAAGATATAATCCCCAAAAATGGAAAATTTACATGGACAAATATAAGAGTTGGGGTTAAATTCATTGCAAAAATATTAGATAAATTCTTGATATAAGAAGATATACTATTCAAGTGTCCGGTTGTGTCAAGTTCAATCTCAGATCATAAGCCTATCTATTTGGATACCAATAATAGTGCTCTTGGAAAAAGGAAGATTCCTTTCAAATACAATCTAGAATGGATGGAGCATGAGGAGTTTGCACCTTTAGTAGAAAGTATCTGGAAGCAACATGTCTATGCAAACAGTCCCCAAGAGGTATGGAAAATGAAAATTTCTAATCTCAAGAAATCCATTAGGGATTGGATTACCAATAAGACTAAAGTTCAAAATAGGTCAAGCATATTGCTACAATAGATGGAGGAAGAAGAGCAAGAGATAGGTGATCAGCCTCCAAACCCTCAATAGGAAGAGAGAAGACTTCTATTGAACCGATAAATGGTCAATATTTTAGAGAAGAAGAGGCACATTGGAGACTTTGATCAAGAATTATTTGGCTCAAGAAAGGAGATAGAAACATAAATTACTTTCATCTAAAAACAATGCAACACTACCAATGAAATACAATAAGAGAAATTCATAAAACTAAAAAAAATTATTTTGATCAAGCAATCATAAAGGAACTAACAAGAGATAATTAGTTGTCCCTTCTCACAAATATAATAGTAAATAAATAGGCTCAGACCACTCTCCTTAACAATATTTATCCTTTGTTAGAAATAGAGATAGAGAAGATCTCTCTTCAACAATAACCAAAGAAGAGTTGGAAGAAGTTATACATTCACTACCCAAGGATAAAGCTCCAAGACCAAATGGCTTCACCAATAATTTTTATCATGAGTTTTATGAAATTATAGGATATGACCTATTGGAAATGATAGAAGAGACAAGGATAAGAGGTAAGCTATCTAGGACAATCAACTCCACTTTCTTATATTTAATTCCAAAAGAAACAAATGTAGTTACTTTTGATAGATTCAAACCTATATCTTTGTACAATTGCTTTTATAAGTTAATGACTAAAATAATATCAAATAAAATGAAAATGAAGATTAATGATTTGATAGATCCAAAACAAGGGGGTTTTATTCCAAGGAAATAAATATATGATAATATTATAATGATTTATGAAGCCCTACACTCAAGTTCCAAGTCCAAAAATAAAATAATAGCCATTAAACTTGATATGGCTAATGCCTTTGAGAAAGTAGACATTGGCTTTTTAACATAGGTGTTAGCCAAATTTGTATTTCCAACTCAAATGATAGACTAGATAAGAGTTTTCATAGAGGGACCTTGGATATCCCCTCTAATCAATGGGGAACCTAACTTCTTTAAATCCACTAGAGGATTAACACAATGGTATCATCTTTCCCCTTCCCTTTATATCCTTCTAGTTGAAACTTTAGGGAGGATCCCAACCAAATTGAGAAGAAGGAAAGACATGTTTGGAATTAGAGCAGCTACAAAATATAGAATAATTACTCAATGCTCAATTTGTAGATGAAACTGTTTTATTTGGGGGATACACAAAACTAAATTTCAGGTTAATCAAATAAGTTTTAGATTACTTCTCTTCAACCACAAGGGCAAAGATAAACACCTAAAAGAGAAAATTTTACACTATATATACTTCAACAATAGAAGATAGAGGTTTCTCTTAGATTTTGGGTTTTGTTGGTCACGAATCTGCCACGAGGAAAGGATTTTCTATGTCTATGCACCCTAGACCCGGCCAACATTGAAAGGCTAGGAGAAAGAAATGTCTCCCAGACCAATCTCCAGAGAGGGCTGGTTCCCTTACTAAATCTAAGCTTGATGAAGACTAGAGTTACTGGAAAGGAATTATAAATGTGCAAAAAGAAACGGGAAATACATGGAAAGAGATGGGAAATATAGCCACAGGCCAAATTTGTATGATCGGGAAAGAAACTCAGCAAGAATTTAACCTCAAGCGTATAAACAACATATAATAATAGAATACAACATAATCCACTTACGACCTTGCACAGACCACCTCCAGGATTGCATTCCAGAACTCACTTCCTCATTTGCAATATTCAAACTTAGATGCAAAATTGAAATCTAACAGCAGATTAGAAAGACGAGCATAACTGAGAAATGCATGAAATAGAAGGAAATCACACAGAAAGACTCTTGCAAAATCAGAGGCCAAATATCTTTCATTCATGCAAAGAACTTGAAAATTTTTCATGGAACCTGTCTCTCTCTCCCAATCCTTCTGAGATCTACATTGATTTATATAGAAGTCTTGCTTCTTTACAGTATTTAAAACTTGCAAAGGACTTCCTCGAGATTTACAAAATATGCAACGGAAATAAGGAAATGATCCCCTTAAACCAGCCTCGGAGAAACCAAAAATTAACTGAAATAAGGAACCGATCGTCTTCATTAAATGGTCATTCTCGAAACATGCTTGAACCGTTAGAAAATCACAAACAAAATCTTTTAATAATGGGCGTCTTCAATTCTGGTGTCTTGGACACGTTCTTCTACCTTGCTTCCATTGGAAAGCAGCAAAACATTTAATTTTGGAGTGCTTTTAATCTTTGGAAATCGCAATGCTTCATCGGGTCGTTTGAACTGCTTTCTGGCGTGAAACTATAACGGGTCGCGAAAACGCGACAGGTCATGATTTCGCGACATATTTTTGCTCCATACACTTTGTCACTTTGGGACCGCGAAAACCAACCATGTCATGAAATCACGACGTATTCGGCTCCTTTGTTTCCTTCGCCACCTTAGCTTGCGAAAATGCGACGCGTCGTGAAATCGTGACATTTCGTACTATTCTGCTCTTTCTCCGCTCTGTTTTCGTGAAACTATGACCTGTCGCGAAATCGTGACATTCTTTCCCAATTTTGTCTCTTCACTACTTCGAACTGATTTCGCTACACCTTTTTCTCTTTTGGCTTTGTCTCACTTATACGTCGCAAAAATGCAACACTCTTCACCATGTCACGAAAACTTCACCATGTTGCGAAATTGTGACTTCTTCTACCTTCTGTGTCGTTCTCTTCTATATACCCACAAAACTGCAACATGTTGCGATTTCGCGATAGTTTTCTCTTGCCTTGTACGGTCCAGCTCTCAACCTGTGAAAACATGACACTCTTGCCTCAAGTGGTTCTTTAATCTTCAGCATGTCGAAGTTCCATCTCCTTGGACTTGACTACTTTTCGACCACAAAAATTTGTCATGTCACGAAATCGTGACATTTCGTACAATCTGGCTGCCTCCTTGCTTCCTCTTCGTGAAAACGTGACATGTTGCGAAATCATGACAATTCTCTGCACTTGGTCCTTCTTCCCCAAAATGTCGTGAAATCGTGACGTTTCATTGTTGCTGGACTTCACCTCCACAAGTGTCATGAAATCGTGACGCCTTTCATGCCTTATGCTTTTTGTTTCAACTTGTCGCGACCACGCAACACGTCGTGATTTTGTGACGTCTTTCGCCTTTTGTGCCTTGTTCATTGTTCTGTCGCAAAATCGCTACGAGATTCATTGTCATCACCCTTTGCTTAGTTATGTCGCAATTTCGCGACCTTTTCTCTTACTCTGCTCCATGGCCATTGTAAGTTGCGAAAACGCGACATGTCGCAATTTCACAAAAATTTTCACTGCACTACCCCCGTTGACAATTTTGACCGCGATAACGCGACACGTCGCGATATCGCGACAACTTTGTTGCTGAGCCCTTTTTTGCATTTGGCGTCGCAAAACTATGACAGGTCACGATTTCGCTACACCTTTGCTTTTGACTTATCTCTCCTCAACAAACCCGTGATAACGCGACATGTTGCAATATCGCGACGGTTTTGAGCTATGTCTTCCATGCTACTTTTTGTCGCGATATCATGACAGTCTTCAGACTTAGCTTTTTTTTGCATCCAAACCTGTAAAGGAGTGAGAACTTCAATATCTTATACATGAATAATCAACAATCAAAATAATGTGATAAAAATGCCAACAGGTTTTCACAAAGGTAGTGATACCTTTAACTACCTAGTTGTTCCTATGAGATTCCATAAAAAATAGGAAACTTGGAATGTAATTCTAGAAAATATGTCAAGGAGAATACAACAATATATAAATGGTTGATTGAGTTTTGTTGGAAGAGTTATTTTAATCAAATTAGTATTAGCAAATCTTCTTATATATCAATTTTTGGTGTATAATTCACCCTTATATATCTTGCAAATTTAAATGTAATGTTAAGAACTTTCCTATGGCAAGGAGGAAGGCAATCAAATAGAAAAAAGTTCCATTTTTTCAATTGGGAGACTGTTACCAAGCCAAAGAAGCAAGAAGACCTAGGAATAAGAAAAGCAACAATTGTTAGCAAGGTACTAAGTTCTAAGCTACTTTAGAATCTACTCACTCCACCAGACTCTCCATGGAAGCAAATATTAATATGAAAATATTTATATAACTCTAATGGAATCCAACTCATAAAAATATTGAAAAGTATAGCAGGCTCCTTCTCAATTTGGAAATATATTGTGGAAGCTAAATATATTATATTAAATCATAACTCTTGGATTCTAGGGGATGGTAAAAAATTAATATATGGGATGATCATGTCTTAGGAGGACCTCCAATCATTAATAATTATTTTCCAAAAATAAAAGTAGGATTGCAATAGCTAGGTGTTAACTCTCTTGCAAGCTTAATTGAATGGGTGAGATATCCACCCCTGCCACATCCAAGACTCATGGAGATAACTACACATCTAAACTAAAGGGATTAAAATTTCTCTCCAAATATTTGATCAACTTATATGGGGCTCTATTAGTGGTTTAGGTGTTTACACAATCAGACAAGGGGTGTTCTTATAGCAATAGGGTCAAAAGAACTCAATTATAGCTAAGGTATAGAATTACAAGGTTTCCCCTAAAATTTAAGCCTTTCTTTGGTTGGTGCTCCAAAACAAGAGTCTTACTAGAGATAAACTCATTAAGAGGAATATCATGGGGCCTCATTTTACCATAGGTGTCTTAAGAACAATGAAAAAATATCACATCTATTCTTCTAGTGTATAAAAGTAATTAAAATATGGATTGAAATAACCCAGTAGCTATGATTAGCACTATCAAGAACCTTCAACTCAAAAAAATTCCTAACAAATTGGTACCAAATGTACAAATGAAAACTGAAGTACAAGCACCTTATTAGGAAAATATGGTATTAAATGCCAATATTCATCATTTGGCACATATGGAAGGACAAAAATATGATCTTTTAATGACAAAAGAACCAATTTTCAAGTGTTAACCAATAGAGTGTTAAGGGAGATAGTCTTAAACACAAAAGCTATATATCATAAATAATAAGACATTAGAATATTAATAAAAAAGGATATACAATTGTTATGTCAAATGGATCTCCAAAATCTCTTGAATTTTGGGCCATAGGTTAGAACAATCAAACCTCCAAAGATAAATTTCCCTAAACTTTTCTTTGATGGAGCCTCTAAATTAAACCTAGGTCATGCAACGATTGGTGGTGTGATACTAGTAGCACCACGCTATGAAACACTTTAGTTCAAAATAAATTTAGTAAAAACAACCAATAATGTTATAGAATTGATAGGCTATGAAAAGGGATAAATTTTGGCTCAAGAACAAGGTATTAAACAACTCCATGTATATGGTGATTCGATGCTTGTGATATCTGCCCTATCTAATGGGAAGAATTTATCATAAGTCCAACTACAAATAGTACATAAAAGACTAAGATAATTGGAGTAAAATTTTGAATATATACAATACTACCACATTGTAAGGAGGCATAATATGGTGGATGATCACCTTGTAAAATGGGCCATAAAAATAGCCTATTTGCATCTTTGAGTAATAAGAAAAAATAAAAACAAACAACATGAGTGGCATAGATGATAGGAAACATATGGTAATTTTTTAGCCTTTGGAGATTCTAGAGCCTTTGAAGATTTTAATACCCCTAGAGACTTTGATGCCTCTAGACAACCCTAGAACATTGTGTGATTCTAGGTCTCTTGGTGTTTCAATTTTTCTTGATGATTATGGTACCCTTTGCATCTTTGGAACCCTTGGTATACCATTATACTTTTTGGAGTTTTTAAATTTGCTTTGTTGTTTGTTCCTCCTTTTGGACAACAATCTTGTGATCTCTAAGTTGCTTGTTGGATAATTGTTCTTTGCAAATTTGAATATCAATATATAACTTATTTTCTTATATAAAAAAGAAGACACATAAAAATTTATATAATAAAAAAATTAGTCCAATTGATCGTCCACAAAGGTCATAAGAACTCACAATTTCCTTATTTTTATTTTTCCATTTTTGATGCACAATATAGAAGGGAGTGTGAGCCAAGAGGGGTGTGATATAGGATTCAATCATGGTGAAAGAGCAGTGGGTTCATCCAGAGTACATCAATACTTCAATCCCTTACCATGAATGCATGGGTCATTATTTTCAAAAAACCATCGTAGTGAAGGAACGTCAGGAGAAAGAAGAGATAGGAGCAAGTGCAAGGTAGGATGAAGTGCAAGCTGAGAGCAAGTGCAAGCCATGAGGGAATGTGAGCTAAGAGGGAGTGTAAGCTAGGAGTAAGCCCCACTAGCTGGTATGGAAGGAAAGTTATATTTGAAATCCCTATTAAGAATTCAAAATGCCCTAGCTAGAAATTAGGATGCCCTAGTTGGAAGTATGGAGGCCCAAGTTGGAAATAAGTGGAAGAGCGAATCCATGGCAATTTCAATTGAGGTAGAAGAATATTACACCAGAAGTGGGTATTAAGGATGAGATGATTGAGCATGATATGATTTTTTTTAAAAGAATAGGGTTAATATGTAAGTTCCATAGATCATGGTCAAGGTTTTTGGAGATTCAAAATTGGATCAAGTGGAAGTGGGGATTGAATTTAAATTATTCTATGACTTATTCCTAAAGGTTTTTTCCTCATCATATTTTCCAGTTCAAAAATTAGGGATAAAATAATGGGTGGTGGCCCATGGTTTAGGGGGGAGAGATGCATTTTATTTGAGACCATGGAATATAATTTTTTATGCTGAGACAAAAACTATTAAGAAGGTTTCGATGTGGGTTAGGCTTTTTGGACTCCCATATCAACTTATCAATAAGGATGTTTTGAAGAATATTAGAAATACCCTAGGAAAATTAATCAAGGAGGGACTAACTACTAATGAGAGAAATCATAATACATATACCCAAATATGTGTTGCTATGGCTATTTCAAAATCTTTCCCACAATTCGTTAAGATTAAATCTAAATCAAGAGAATGGAATCAACAAGTGGATTGTGAAATTATCACATTTTGATGCCATAATTATTATGATATTGGACACATGTCAAGAGTTTACAAAGTGAAAAACTATGAAGAAAGAGACAAAATTTTTGGTCATGAGATAACCTCAATATGAAAGAAGAAAATCATATAGTAATAGAAGTTTGATCAGATCAAGGATATTCCACTCCAAAAAAAGAGGTAAAGAAAGCCTATATACATGAATTTAAAGTGCAAAGAAATATATGGAAAAAAATCCTAAAACAAATATGGTAGAAGAGGTCAAATTTATTCTAGGTAAATCATCTTCATTTTTCTCAAATAGTATAGAATCCTCTTCTAGTAATAAAAGTGAAAGTGGTGAAGATGTTATACCTTGCACTTTAAGGTTTCAAGAGCAAAATAATAAAGAAATGGAGATGGAGGAATCCATAATCATTTAGGGTTTTTAGGGTAGAATAAGAAGGTAATTGCTATGGAAGAGCATCCTTGCACTTTAGGGTTTCTAGGGCAACATAAAGAAGAATATGTTTTTGAGGTTATTCCTTGCACTTTAGATACTTCAAAGTAAGACAAACCTAAAGATGATAAGTCTTACTATGAGTAGTATGAAAATATTGAAGAGATTGATGAAGATGAAAATATTGCTAGTAAAAAAGAGGAAGAACCAAGAAGCAAAAACAAAGAGGAAAAAAACCTGGAGGGATATTGATATGGGAAAACAAAACCAAATATCACAAGTTTTAACAAGAAGCGGGGCTAAACACACAAATAAAAACAAAAAATAACATTTAAAATAATATTTTGGAATATTAGGGACATAAATAAGAACCTTAAAACAAGGTTTAAGAAATTTTCAAGTTGTTATAGACAAGATATTTATGGATATGGAAAGTGGGAAGCAAATATTTTGGCCATTCATGGTGTTGAATTTCATCTTGATAAAATTGAATTTTTGGAAGGCATCTGATATAAACCAGTTGATTATGGAAACTTAGCAATTTGAGGAAGATGGAGAACATATTTGATAGAAAAGCAAGTTGGATATGGTTTAATTAACTTGTTTGAAATGTAATGAGAGCAATGTAATCAGGCCACGCAACTTGTTAAAAATACTATGTATATTTAGGACATTTTAAATTGGAATATGGTAATGCCTATTCTCCATTTGGACCAAAATTTTATGGGATTAAGCTTAAGGTCCTCAAAAAATCTATTATTGATATCATGTATGTCTTCTTGAGGATGTCTTTAGATTGGACTCAGTTGAAATAAAATCAAGTAATCATTTCTTGTATTATCAAACCTATGCATAAATGGTTCCACTATTGATGTCAAACTAGTAACTAAATTATCTAGTAATTCCCTATACTACAAGGTAACTTTATCACAAAGAGAGTAGATGAACAAGTGTACCATTATGTCCTCTTCTTGGATGTAATGAATTGATTTGAGTGTAGACAATTTATTGAGGTGGTCTAGTACCACCTTATCCCCATTCCCATAAAAGGTGGGTAGTGCTTTCATAGTTGCTAAGAAAATAGGAGAATATACCACCAATTTTAGTGCGCCTTGGTAGGTCCAATTAAGAAATTGGCTTTGTGGTCTAGGAGGTGCTCTTGGATTGTTTTATTGAGGAGGAAGTTGACCATACCATTATTGAGGAGGAAGTTGGCTATACTTTTATTGATGAGTGGGTACATTACATAGCCATGAGGCAAATACAAAGGGTATGGAGGATATGGATATGGATGATAATAAGGTGGAGGGTACTAAAGAGATAAATTTTGGTAAAATCACTATTGGCTTGAAGAAAGTTGAATTTTTTGTTGTAGGTTCTATGGAGATTGTTCTTGATATTGGAAAATAAATAGGTGTTGAGGTATTTGAGGAATTTGAGGGTATGACACATTTTGTACTATTTGAGGATTACTCAAAGGTTGAACCACCATAACATTGCTCAAAGCCCAAAAATATCGAAGATAAGAGTGAAGAAAAAAATTGGTTATTTTTCCTTTTTTGAAGAAAAACACTAACTTGATTTTGTTGAAGTTTGTAATGAAAAGAATCATCCTATATCCTCTAGTGTTTGCACCTGCATGAACAAAATTCCAAGGTCAAAATATAAAAATTTCAAAAATTTGCCTAATTTGAAGGATTCTCTTGTAAAATGGAACAATTAGCTCATAGTTTTAAGCAGTTTGTTGCAAGAATACGATTTTTAGTAAAATGTTAATTCAAACGATTTACTTGCAAATTGGGGTGATTTTCTTGCAATATTAGGCGATTTATTATCGAAATGTAGTTTCTTAGTAAACAAAAAAAAAACAATTAACCTAATTTATCAAGCAATTCATTTATCTACCTAAACTTGGAAAAATATATAAAAATAGAAAATTGTCCAAGTAGACTGCTTGGAACAAATTACTAGCTAGGCCTAATTTGAAAATTGTATCCTCTTCATAGCCAGTTGCTCGTTTTATCAAGGGAATCACTTACAATCATCAAATTGTGCAAAAACCAACTCAAAATTTACCTGAAGTGCTTTTGTCCATGTAAAATGTATATATAAGATCAAATTCAATTTTGTTGTATAAAATGAATGCTTATCAAAGTTATCAATGTAAAAAATTTTAGTTTTTTGAATTTCGTGTTGGAGTTACCTTTCACAAAGTACTTGCAAAACTAAAGTATAAATAACAAAAAAATAATCAAATTTTAAGCAAAACTACATTTGGATATTAAAAAATTAGGAGAATTGCTTTATACTTGACCTATGAAAGTGCAAATCAAATTGAGTGATTCACTTGCTAAATTGAGTGAATCATTTACTTCTTGCAAAATTCTAAACTTGCCAAAAATTGTGAATCGATCACTTGCACAAGCAAATCATTTACAAAGTCATACTTAGTGAATTTTATCTCAAATTTTGAGCCAATTGCTCCATCTATTATGAATGCATTTTTGGGCACAAAATCAAGACATTTTAGCAAAATGCATAAAAATGGGGCTTATCCCACTGAACATGCTAGAAACTATGTTGATCCAATGATTTGTCCTAAGTTTTGATTTAAGTGTTGCATCCTAAATTTGAGTTTCAACAAGGTTGGATGGGTTAGCCAAAGGCTTTCCCAGACATCTGAATTAAGCTCGACTCCCTACTTTCCCTACATTTGTGAGCAATTCACTCGTAGTTGCAAGTGATTTACTTATATTTTATAATTAAATTAGCATCCTTAGCTGAGTAGATGGACACCTTTTATTGAACAAATTGAAACTCTTTTATGAACAGATCAACATCTTTTTTGAGTAAATCAACACTATTTGCTAAGCCAATAGACATCATTTGCAAGTGAATCACTCCATTTCACAAGCAAATTACTCCCTTAAGGCAATCAATCCATTTTACAAGCAAAACCCTCTTTTGATCCAATTGGTCCATTGTGAGTGAATTGCTCCTTTGATCCAATCAGTCTATTTTGTGAGCAAATTGCTCCTTTGATCCAATCAATCCATTTTGGAGATAGCCAATTTTTTTTAATTTTATTGTTTTACAATGTTTTTCATGGGTTTGCAAAATCTATTTTCTCTGGTTAGTTCCTCAAAACTAGAAGGTAGTAGCTAAGATACTACAATGAACCTTAACATTTTATTAACTAGTATGAGCTAAACTGGTTAAATTCTTTGAATTTCAAGGAGGAGACCTAGATGAGACCCATATTTCAATCTTGGTACATAGTACCATTATGTGACATGATGTATTGTGAATGGGGTCCATTGTAGTCCCATATAACGAATTAAAAAATAAAAGGAAAAACAAATTAGATAAAAGTTAATTCACACATCCAAACCAAAGCCATTAAGAACAAGATAATTATGAACAATAATAAAAAGATAAGTTAGTATTATAAAGGTAATATTAAAAGTATAATTTCCAAGATAAAATAAATAAAATAAAGATAAAATTTAGAGTTTTTTCTTGAGTTGAATTTTGAATCTAACATTCAACCATTGACTAGATGATTACAAGAACAATACACTATTTGTTTATGCTTTATAGATTATTATAAGTATTTAATCTAATATCAAGAACAAAACTATAGGAAATAATAATAAAAATAAGTCTTCATAGAATAAAGACAATCAACATTTGCTAGTAAAAAATGTTCTAACTGGTAGTAACAATGAAGTTATAAATATTGGGAGTAGAGAGGGGAGGGCTTTGGTCCCTCCCCTGCTCCCCCTCCCATGGCTCTTGGTTCCTGCCCAGTCTCTGGCTCAACTTAGGTCATCCCTCCTGGGGAGTGGTTGTTTGCAGATGATCTCCTGGGGGGAGATCCTTCTCCACTATCCGTGCCCCTCCCGGTCGGCTAGGGTTTCCTTGGTTGTTTTTTCAGACTGGTGCTTCCCAGGGATCCCTGTTTGGTTGGGGATCCCTTCCATTTTTCCCTCAGGCTTCCCCCTGGGGTTTTTTGTAGGTTTTTCGCGTTGATCTGGTCCCCTGCGTTTCTCGATGTGGTGGAGGTGACGGTTTAGGGTTTGGAAAACTTCCCCCTTTTTCTTGTGAATTCTCGGCGGACTCTGTGCTTGGACGGGATTCTTGGTCCCTGCTGCTGGGATCCTCTTATGTTTTCCCGGGGCGGGTTCCTTGTGGTGCAACTCTCTGGTCACTTCCTGATGGGTTGGATCCTCTCTGTGCTGGCTGTCGGCTTCCTGCAGGATGGCTCTCGCTGAACTGAATGTTTTCCCGGTGGGCGGGATGGTTTCTCCACAGGGAGGGATCAACCAAATCCGTCGGTTTTCCTGCGAGGCGGGATCCTTTCTTTTCTACTGGTTTCCCGGATGGCGGGATTTCCCTGTTGCTTCCCGCTAGGCGGGACTGTTTGTGGTGGTTTTGACTGCTTCCCGCGAGGCGGGATTTTATTGTAACGGTTTTTTTTGCTTCCTGCTAGGCGGGATCTTCTCGATGGTGGTTTTTGGCTACTCCCCGCTGGGCGGGATCTCCAAAACTACTTTCTTTCTTATTTGTTTGTTTCCCGCTAAGGGGGATTGTTTCATGCTTATTGTTATCGTTGGGCGGGATTTCTGTTTTGGTGTCCAGTTTCAAGGGATTGATGCCCTAGGTCCATTGCTTATGTAATCAGGTTTTGGGATCCTTGTTAAAACCCGTTATAAATACAAACACTTACCAAAAAAAATGTTCTAACAAAATTAACAAGGTCAATAATTTATATTGGTTAAATTTAAAGAGTCACAATCAATGGCAATATGGTGTGAAACAAGATTGTTCCATGTCACATGTATAATTTGATTTGTTCATCTTAAATGAATTAGGAAGAATGATGGAGGTATTCTTATTATGATCATTTATGTAGATGATTTTCTACTAAAAAATACAAAGTCAATTTACAAATACATTGGTTCTTGATAAATACATAAATATCACCTTCAAGGGTGAGAAAAAGAGTTATTTTTTTCCTACAAGTAATTGGTCTTAAATTTTATTGTAAATATGATTGATTTTATAGAGAAATATATAACAAGATGTATGACAAATTTATGTCCCATAAATAATAAATGTAAATGAAATTTGAGAGTAAAACAGAAGGAGTCAAAAGAAAATATATGGCAAAGAGCAAACCTAGACCAAGCCTTTCAAATAGGTATGAGATCTTCAAGACACTGGTGGAGAAATAAGAAGAACAACTCATGGAAGGAGTGGATGGAAATAATAAAAATAATAATAGTCATGATCAAGCCTCTATTTTGGCTCATCATATCCTAGAACAGGTAATAGAGGGCAGTGAGTTACCACAATCATATATAACATGGGTATTGATAGTGCATAACTAGGAGCAGTAGATAGTAAAGGATGTCATCATGGGTGTGACATAAAAGAACAAAGAAGTCAAATTTAGGGATAAGCTAGGTGGAGAAGAGATCAAAGAATATCAACTCTTAGGGAATGGGTAGAAAATAAAATAATGCATTAATAGCATATCAAGGAGACAAATTGGTCACTTGGGGATTGGTGAGGACAATAGACTCTTATTAATCTCAAGGTACCTAATGATTATACAATCATGGAATATTAAGGGTTTAACTAGAATAACCCACCGATCTATTTTTCGAATATCTTAGAGAAAAGTAAAACAATTTTTTTGCTTATCTAGGAGACCAAAATATCGTTGGATTTCATGCATAAAAAAATAAATATACATTGGAGGGGTGCTAGTCATATGGAAGTGGTTTCCCAAGGGCCCTCAGGGGGATAGTTACCTTTTGGAACTCTCTTGAATGGACAATAATAGAGCATATAGCTTGGAGGGGTGTTCTCACATCCCATTTTAGGAACAATGTGACAACTCAATAGGTTTTAGTCACAAATTTCTATGGGAAAACCCTAGATGGTTAGATTCATTAATGGAAAGCGATGCATAATATGAGAGTCTTAAGGGAGGAGTTAGAATGGATTTTTGCTAGGTATTTTAATGCTAAATTATCATTCAAATATTAGAAAATGGGAAGTTCAATTTTGGGCACAATGGATTAAATTATGATTGCCCATGTCCATGCATTACACTTGGTGGATATTAATTGTCTTGGAATCAACTATACTTGGACTAATAAGAGGAGGGAGCCACAAAGTAGGAAGGTGGAGTTAGATTATTATTTTTTCCATAGGAATCTAAAATTTTAAATTTTGGAGGTTTCGATCTTGGATCACTTCCCCATTATATTGGAGGGGGGATCAAGACATGACAACACCAAAACCATTCAAGTTTGAAAACTTTTGGTTACAAAATGAGGAACTTCAAAAGAAAATCCCACAGTGGTGGGAAGATGGATGCCTAACATATGGGATTACAATGTTTAGATTCCACAAGTGACTTCATTATGTCAAGGATTAACTAAAATGATGGAGGTGATCTAACAAGTCCGAATTCCAATCTCAAAGAGCTCTATTGGTGGTTAGATGGGAGGAAGTTCGAAAAATATTTAGGGAAGTAGCAATTATAGAGTAGCTCAAAGAAGAGGATGATGAGTTGCATAAAGCAGTTGAGGATATTGACAACCAAGAAGACATCTACTAGAAATAGACAACAAGAACCACTTGGTTACTAAAAGGTGATAGAAATACCATTTTTTTCCATTGGGTTGCTTTCACTAGGAGACAAATGAACAAGATGAAAGCTTTTCAAGATGAGAATGAGCTCTCCTTTAATATTATTTGAGGTATGCATTTCCATTCAATGGATTATTTTACTAAATTGTTTAAGGAAGGTATATTACAAGATAAAGAGTCTTAGAAAGAAGTTCTTTTTGTCATACCCTCTATCATATTTGAAGAATAAAACCTACTTAAACTCATTGATAGAGAGGAGCTAAAGATGGTAGTATTTGGAATGAGTACAAGAAATACCAGGTCCATATGGCTTCTCAATTGACTTTTTCATACCTTATGGGACAACTTGGAGGAGGATGTAATGGTTGTTATAGAGGAGTCCAAGGGTAGTAAAAGAATGCCTAAAGCATTAAATCAAACATTCATTGTCTTGATTCCAAAAGTGGAGGAGAGGGTGCATATTTCAATTACAGACCTATTACCTTATGCAATGCCATATACAATATTATCATAAAGGTAATGGTTGAGTGACTAAAACATCTTCTAGATAATATTGTTTTATTAGAACAATAGGATCTTGTAGAGGGCAAGCAAATCTTGGATGGTGTGGTTCTAGCTCAAGAGGTAATCTACTTAATGCAAAAATTTGGCAATAGAGGAATGTTCATAAAATTAGATATGTCAAAGGCTTATGATAGGGTGGAATAGAGCTTCTTGTCATGGATGATGGCATCCTTTGACTTCTCTCAAGATTAAATAGAGTGGGTCATGAGTTGTGTCTCTACTCCAACATACAATTCTTTTTTCTTTTTCTTTTTTATTTTACATGGTGGAATCGGTAGTCGCCACGAATCCGGGCTGGCTGTTTGGCTTTTATGGCCGTCATAGTATTCTACGTTGTCCACCCCAAAATACACCACACATATCTCTATGTAGTCTACCCCTATAACCACCATACCATGATCATTTAAAACATTTTACGCCATTGAAAGCACCAGGAAAGGGACAAGTGTTCAGCCCGAAAAGGCTCAAGATTTGAACCTTAGACCTCCACCCCCCTTATGAGGTTTGGGAGAACCAATTGGTCTACACGTTAGACATCAACATACTCAATGTTAATAAAATTTATTCTCTCATAACCATTTGGATCCACTAGATGCCTTTGATAGGGAGATCCTTATTCCCCTTATCATTTTCTCATAATGGTTGAAGGTGTGGGTAGACTAATATTTAGGAGAAACATGGTTTACTCACAGGTATCAAGGTGGGTGAGGAGGTTTTGATTCACCTATAGTTTGTGGATGATATATGATTGATGGGAGTGGCCAACCTCAAGGAAGTAAGAATGATCATAGATACTCTTAATGTTTATCTTAGGTCCACAAACCAAGTCATCAATGATAAGAAATCCAAAGTGGTTCTCTTCAATCTTGACCGAAGGCTTCAGGATAAAATTTTAGAGATCTTGGGATTCATGAGGACTTCTCTCTCAATGGTCTACTTGGAGGTCCCTCTAAATTTAAAAAAATTGAAGATAGTTGTCTAGAGGAAATTTTTAGATCGTATCAAAGAAAGAATTAATCATTCATCTCACAAATGGTTAACCTATGAGGGTAGATTAACTTTTTTGTCATTTAGGCCATGGCAATATACAGATTTTCTATCATTGTTGCCCCAAAAAACTATTTATGGGGAAGAGCAAAAGGAGAGTAGTAATAAGCATTAGTAGACTGAGAGAAAGTAAGCTAGCCCAAGGTGAAGGGAGGTTTGGGCTTGAGGAGATCGGAGCTAAAAAATAAAACTTTGGATGAAAAGATTTATTGGAGGTGGATCTTCCAACCAACTTATTTATTCAACAATTTTTTTAGTAAATATTTGGGACAAGTGAATCCAAATGAGGTGAATCATTTCTCTTTGGATGGTAATGGGTCCCTAGTGTGCTAAACACTAAAGCTAGGATCTTATGTAGTGAAAGATAGATTATTTTGGAAAGTGGGGAGAGGGTACAAGGCACGATTTTAGAAATATTCATGGGATCAATACCCACCTATCATTTTTGAATTCCTAGAATTACAACCAGTAAAAATAGTCATGGAAAGTAGAGGTTGGATCAATATTAAAAGTTATTTCAACACTAGCCAGTTAGGGGATTATATGTTTAAGCAACTTAAGAAGTTGGATGAGTGGCCAATTTCAATCCCTTCAAAATTGGCACCTATCATGACTAAAATCTTGGTAGAAATATTTCTCATAGGTAGGGATGAGGATGAATTAACTTGGGGCTATGAGAGCCTTAGAGTCTACACGGTGAAGGATGGATATGAGAAGATCCTTCTAGAACCTCCTCCTCATGCATATCAAGTTGAGGATTGGAGAAATATTTGGCAGTCCAAGGGTTGATCGAAAGTAAAATTATTTGCCTAGTAGCTCATGCATAATAGAATTCTTACTTTTGATAATTTGAGATAGGAGAATCATTGGCCCATCCCAACATGTTTTATGTGACAAAAACGAGGAAAACTTTAACCACTTGATGTTTGAATTCTCGTTCATGCATTATATCTGGAAGAGATGGTTTTTAGCTTATAAAATTTGAGCCAACAATGATCTAAATTGAATTAATATATGGGAAATATGGATGATGGACATATTTAAACTTGAAGCTCTTGGTATCGAGTGGAAGCTTGGATTAAAATTTATTTGGTGGTAATTGTGTCTTGAAAGAAATGGCATAATTTTTAGAGAAACCTTTTCATCCTTAGATGGCATTTGGCAGGTCATTTGGAGCAAAGTCATAAATTATGGTAGTGTATGCTAAAGATGAAACTTGGGCTAATATAGGGACAATGGAGAAGGAAGTTGAAGAGTAAGAGGGATAGGACAAAGCCAGTTGGAAAACACCTCCAAAAAAATGGATTAGAATTAAAATTGATGGAGCTATAAAATGTAATCCAGATAGAGTTGGAATTGGAGTGATCTACAAGAATCATGTTGGGAAAATGCTCTATTGGAAATTGTAGGGCTTGAGAAAGACCCCAAACAATGAAGCAAAAACTTAGCTATTAAATCTGCTTCTATTTGGATAGTAAGACAAGGTTATAGGAGGATAATCATAGAATCATATTCTCAAATCTTGGTAGAAGCTCTATATTGTATGAAGAACTTTGATTTGGATACGAGGAGGTTGAGGATTTATGTCACCTAAATTAAGTAGTTGTGGAGAAAATTAGATAATGCGATCCTAATTTATGTGAGTAGACCTCAAAATACAGTGACATACTTTCTAGTTAATACGAGTACCGAGAAGGAGGTGGGGGTTTAGTGGCACAATGACATGGCTGTTGAGGACAAGAGGATCGGGTAGGTTGGTGAACAAATCCAGTATTTGGCTAATTTTGACAACCATTGTAGACATATGCTTTAGGAGATTTAGCTTCAATATCAATTTCCTTTTAGTGTTGTAACAAAAAATAGTTAGTTCTCAGGATCTTGGGCTTTAGAGTTATGAAATTCTATTGGAAAGTTAAAATAAGGAGACAGGTGTTCTTGCTGGCTAAGACTAGGAATCTCATCCCAACTTGTAAATAATCAATATTCTAATATAATTTTTTCAAATTCTTTTTAAAAAATTATTTTTTAATATTAATATATATAATAATTATATATATTTTTTATTTAAAACTTAAATTATTAAATAAATAAAGAAGCGAAAGGATGTCGATGAGCGAGAATTCTGCAGAGGATATCAGGAGCGACGGTGGTTCAGTTCTTGGACGCAGCGGAGCAATCGGAGGGCATCAAGATTTCGAGGGAGCAAAAACACCCGGGCCCATTGAAGATGACCGGGTTGGCAACGGTTTTGGTCGAGGTAAGGACCCACCAGACAAAGGGGGTGGTGGGGCTCAAAAGTCTTATGCCCAGGTAGCGGCCTCAGAAACCTTAAATGGGTTTTTTACCAAAGAGTTATTTCGGGTTGGGGATGAGCTGGACATCCCGACGGAAGTTCTTTCAAGATTCATGGAGTTTGAGAAATTTACCCTAATAGGTAAATTCATTGGAGGTCGTCCCAACATGGAAACTATCTAAAAATGGGCAACAAGAAAATGGAGGACCTCTAGCCATTTGGAGCTGGTGGCCCTATCCTGAGGTTTTTTTCCATTAGATTGAACAATAAAGAGGATTACTGTAAAATTCTGGCTGGCGGGCCATGGTTTCTGGGCCGCAAAAGTTTATTTCTCAAGAAGTGGGACATGGATTTCAGTCCTGAGACCCAGAACATCAACATTGCCTCAATATGGGTTAGGCTCCTGAATCTTCCCCTCTTTGGCTGGCATGAAAATGTCATAAGCGGTATTGCGCATTCCATTGGGGAGTTGGTCACCATTGACCCTCCGACCCGAGCTCGAACAAGGTTCGTCCAGGCATGATTTTGCGTTCTGACAGATTTGGAGGTAGAACTCCCAACTTCCATCACTCTTCGATCTAGAGGCACCATTCTTCATAAATAAGCTATTGTCTATGAAAATAGACCAGCTTTCTGCACCCAGTGTCAATCCCAAGGGCACCTCCAGTCCCAGTGTCCTCTTCAAAAATCAAGAAATCAAAAACGTGAAAATGGCAACCCCCTAGAGCACAAGGAAGATCAAGCAAAGCAACCAAATCTTCCAGACGCGAAGGGCCATGGATCCCCAGGCCCCTCTAGAGACTGTGGCAGACTCTCTCAGCCTGAAGAGAATCCCTCTCTCCAATCGGACCCCGAGCATCTTGAGGCTGAAAACCAACAAGGAGCAGACTCCCACTTGGAAATTGAATCGCAGGAAGATATGGAATGGACCCCTTCCCAAGTTTTGACTCAGGCTGTTCCTATGCTCCAAGTTACGGGTCATCCTAATTTTAGTCAGTCACAGACGTTGCTAGAAGACTACCTCTTAGGAAGGAGGGGTGAACAATCCGGTCACATTAGCCCCCAAAATACGAGGATCTGAAAGCAAAGTGTGGATTTTGGTAGTGAGAGGAAGCAGGGTCATCCTCCTAACAAGGAAAGGTGAGACAAAGAGACTGCAACTAGTGCTGCAAATGGAACCCAGTGTTTGCTAGTTCTGGATGACTATGACACATAGTCGGACGAAGCTCATGCATCAAAACCTCCCCCTCAACAAGGAAGGGGAGGCAAGAAAAACTTCAAACTATCCAGATGAAAATCCTCTCATGGAATGTGAGAGGACTGAACAGTGCAGCCAAGTGAAGGTTAGTGGCTGATCTTCGTAGGAGGATTAACCCTTCTATCCTTATTTTGCAAGAGACCAAGGTTGATGCTATCTCCTCTGACAAAGTGGCGAAGGCCATTTGGGCCAAGGCAAATTTTCTGTCTAGCCCTGTAGTGGGAACAGTGGGAGGACTCATGGTTCTGTGGGACCCTTCGAGGTTTGAGGGTAGCTCACTGTCAACTTCCAACAGAATCATCAATGTATTGTTCTAGTCCAAAACCTCCAATTTTTCCTGGATTCTATCCAACGTTTATGCTTCCAATTCTACCATAGAGAGAGTAGAACTATGGAAAGCTATCTCTCTGATGAGGGAGAATTTTAGCAACTTTCCTTGGGTTTTAGGGGGTGACTTCAATTGTCCCCTTCATCCTTCGAAGAAAAAATGAGGGTCTGACCACTCCAGCCGCAGCTTGGAAGATTTCAAAGATTTTGTCTTTGCTAATGGCCTGCTTGACATCAAACTCAAAGGGGCTTCCTTCACATGGAGTAACAAAAGTATTGGGGGCAGTTTGATTCAAGTCAAACTTGATAGATTCTTCATTTCCCTAGAAGCCATTCCCATCCTTGGCAGAGTTATCATTTTGGCTCTTCCAAGGATTGGGTCTAACCATAACCCTATTTTCTTGGAGGCGAACGATGGGCCTGGTTTTATGACCCCTTTCAGATTCGAATCTATGTGGATTTCCCACAAAGACTTCAAAGGATTGATTTCAGCGTGGTGGCAATTGAAGGTGGAAGGAAGTGCTCCTAAGAGGGTGGATTTAAAGCTCAAAATGGTCAAAGAAAAACTGAAGATTTGGAACAAAGTGGTTTTCGACAACATTTTTGAGTCCAAAAAATCCATAGCTGAGAACCTGATGGCGGTGGAGGAAAGGATGGCTACCGAAGGTTACATCGAGGGTCTTAGGGAGGAAGAGCAGAGCCTTTTGGTGGACTTTCATTCTATTCTCGCTAGGGAGGAAATGTTCTGGTGCCAAAAATCTTGTGACCTATGGTTGAAGAATGGAGACTCCAACACGAGATTTTTTCATGCGCCTACTATGAGGTACAGAGGGGCCAACAAGATCAGAGAAGTGACTTGTAAGGATGGGCACATTACCAGGGAGATTGAGGAAATCAGGAGCGAAGCGGTTAAGTTCTTTCAGGATTTGCTTGGCACTCCTCCAGATAGCAACCTCCAGGTCTAGAAATCTATGCTCGCCAATTTTTTGACTAAAGTTCCCCATGAGGTAAGCATGAAACTTTTGGAACATTTTTCCTCGTCTGAGATTAAGGAAGCATTGTTCTCCATGCAACCAGATAAGGCCCCTGGGCCCGATGGTTTCCCCCTTGATTCTTCCAAGTCATGTGGGAGGTCGTGGGTCCGAATGTGTGTGATGCTATTCGGGTTATCCAAGCATCCAGATCTATCCACCCGAAACTCAATTCCACCTTTCTTGCCCTCATTCCTAAGTCTCCTTCTTGAAAAATTTTCTCTGACTATCGGCCCATTAGCTTGTGCAATGTTTTTTACAAGATCCTTACCAAGTCTATAACCAATAGACTCAAAACAGTCCTCCCTCTCCTGATTGATCCTTGTCAGGGAAGCACTGTCAAAGGCAGAAACATTATTTATGGTGTTATCACTGTCCATGAGACCCTTCATTCCGCTTACTGCTCTAAGAATGCTGCTCTTTTTCTTAAGCTCGACATGAACAAAGCTTTCGACCGTGTCGATCAAAATTTTTTGTGTGTAGTCCTCCTCAACTTTGGCTTTCATCCCCACTGGATTGACCTTGTATAAAACTATATATCCACTCCCTTTTTTTCTGTCTTGGTCAATGGGTCCCTAGCTAAGTATTTCCAAATCTCCAGAGGCCTTAGATAGGGCGATCCTCTTTCTCCCATCCTTTTCATTCTTCTGGCGGAGGTTCTGAGTTTGTCCATGAAAGAGGCCCTTCGGCAGAACAAGATTTTTGGCATCTTGCCGACTTCTAGAATTAATCTTGTCACTCATCAACAATTTGTGGATGACACCCTCATCTCCACCGGGGTGTCTGTTGCTCAAGCCAAGTCGCTCAAGAGGATCCTGTCCCGTTATGAGCAAGCTGCAGGACAAAATATCAATTACATCAAGAGCAAAATTTACTTTATTAACACTCCTTTGCGCAAACAAATTTGGATTGCTAGAATTCTTGAATGCACTATTGATTCCCTGCCTACATCCTATCTGGGGTTGCCTCTATCTTATAGCGGGCGGGCCAGTGGGGACATGTGGAACACGATTCTTGAGCGCCTTCATAGGAAAATCGGCACTTGGAAGTGTTAGTCTTACAATGGCACTAAGAGGGTGGGGTGAATCAATGTAGCTCTTTTAACTTAAATTCACAACTCTTAAAATTGAAATAATGAAACCTTAAAACCAGATAAAGCAAGTATCACAAGAGAACATCACACAACACAAGATTTAACGAGTGTAGACACCAAAACAGCACCAATTCGATTAAGTGACTACAAACACTGATCGCATTGACACACACAGCTTTCAGGGCAGCCCTCAGAGGTCAAACAGTGGTCCTAACCACTCACACAGCAGTTTAGAGGGTCGAAAAATGAGCAGAGCAAAGTTGGTCGCAAACTGCAAGCTTCAAATCCTAAACAAGCTTTCAATCTAAAGTAAGCCTTTAACAAAATGCAACCTTCAAACTTCAAGTCTTAAGCAAACTGCAAAACCTTAAGGCAAGCCTAGCAAAAAGGGGAACCTTGGCCTTAGACGTCGCGAAATCGCGACGTTGCGATTTCGTGCGTCGTGAAATCGTGACACCTTTGGCCCAGAGGGGAGCCTCGGCCAAAGGTGTCGCGATATCGTGCGTCACGATATCGCGACACCTTTGGCCCCGAGGGGAACCTCGACGTCGCGATATCGCGACACCTTTGGCCCAGAGGGGAACCTTAGCCAAAGGCATCGCGATATCATGCGTCATGATATCGCGACACCTTTGGCCCCGAGGGGAACCTCGGCCAAAGGCGTCGCGATATCGCGACACCTTTGGCCCCGAGGGGAGCCTCGGCCAAAGGCGTCGCGATATTGCACGTCACGATATCGCAACACCTTTGGCCCCGAGGGGAACCTCGGCCAAAGTGTCACGATATCGCGTCGTCACGATATCGCGACACTTCGGCAGCAAACACTTCTCCAATCAAAGGTGGACTTTGACGTGGCCGCCACATCCAAGGAATGACCGCCACGTGGCACCCCTACATGCCCCTTTTCAAAGAGACCCCGTGGGTCTATAGAATGACGGATTCGACCAATCAGAGGCGACACGTTAGCATTCAAGACATTTAATCAGTCAAAGCAATTTAAAGTGGATTTTAACTAAGCGACGGACTTCACCAACTGCAATAATGAGACGAACAGTCTCAACAACAAATCCGGTCAGAGGCCATGCCTCATAACTGCTGATATGATTTTCCAGCAATAATCTCAGTACGAGCTATGACTCATAATCATCTGACAAGGGTCAAATCTCAGCGGCGGACTTAGGGTTTGACATTAATGTTCAGAGGCAAAATTCCTCTATAAAAACTAGCTCAAAGCATTTTAAAAAGACCACGAAGCATTTTGTAAACACAACGAAGTGCTGTTCATTTACGACCCGATTGCATCAGTCGATTTTACCTTCCTCACACCCAGAATCTCTTACGAAATGGAGGTTGGTGGGTTGCTTTCAGAGGGTGAAGCCGAACCTTCATACCCGACAGTAGACACAGTATTCTACCAATTCGATGACAACACTCAATATAAACGATTCTGGGCCTTTCCTTATCGGATTGGCGCCAAAGTCAATTTTTGAAGGGGCGGCCCGCTTGGGTACCCCAGGCACATTTTTAGTTAAAGTAATATATGCTGTTCTTTTTTATATATCCTGCAAAATTAACAAGCATTTAAACAGCTTATGTTTTACGTCTATGTTATACTGTATGCTGTTATGTATTTTACAATATGGATTTCAGAAAATATATATCACGTATTGCCATATTTAAATAGTTTTTCGAATATGTATCGTCGTACTATTGAGGCTTTGGCTCATTCTGTATTTAATCACGTATTTTAAATATTATCTTGCATTACTTTTCTCGAATGTTTATTTCGGCAGCCTGAGTTGTTTTATTCAAATATTTAATCAATCTTTGCACGTATTTATTTTAAACATTTTATCCTTTAGTCACAGGTGTTACTAACGTGTTTACTGTTTCTTTGATTGCAGGAAGAACAGCAGGAACTAATATTCATCAGCAACCAACGGCGGCAACATTTTGGCCTACCCGTTTCAAATGTGGGCATGCGAAAGGAGATCACTGTTCATCTGTTGTAACTGAAAATATGTAACTGAGGAGATGTATTGTAACCGAGCCGACATCATATTAATAAAAAGGGTTGTGTTCCTGCTATTGATTTGATTACATCCGTGTTATTACATGCATTAAACTAGTTCTATTTTTATTGCATCTTAAGTGTTCTTTTATTTTTGAAATCTCATGCTTTCAACGAGATTCACCAATTTGGCTACTCCTCAAGAATGACTGCTTGGACTACCATCCAAATCCAACCTTTGCAAAGCACCAACTTTACAATCAATTTACCAGCACCAACTGGAAGGAGCACCAACCCCTGATTTATCTGCACCAACAGAAAGGAGCACCAACCCCTGATTTACCAGCACCAACTAGAAGGAGCACCAACCCCTGATTTACCAGCACCAACTGGAAGGAGCACCAACCCCTGATGCCAAGCATCAACTTGGACTTCAATTCTGAAACTAGAAGATTGATAGTGAGATACCTTTGCTTTTGCAAGACCCTGACTGGTCTTCTTCACCTTTGCGCTCTCTGCACACTCTGCTCTCTCTACGCAATCACTTCGCACACTCTGCTTCGTTATAGCTGCACTTTGCGTTCGTCTTCTCCCTTTGCGCACTCTGCTCCTTCTGCTTTCTCTGCGCAATCACAGACGCACTTAGGACAATTCGACACGACTCTTCGCTCACTTTGCGCACTTCGCCATCATCTCACCGCTTCTGCGCTTTCTGTGCTCTTACGGCCACATTTCACACTTTGACACGCATTCGACGACTTATTCAACATCATCCCAATTCTCCAAATAGCCCTCCTTTTATAACAACATTTTCATGATGAAAACCCTAATCTTAGTCGGCTTGCATAACAACTGAAAACCCTAAAATTAGTCGGTTGTTCGTCGGTCTTCGTCGGCTTCAACTTAACCGTGAAAATACAACATGTCGCGATATCGCGACACTTTCGCTTTCTCTCTCTTTCTCTTTGCATCGGACCACGAAAAAGCTACATGTCGCGATATCGCGACACTTTTTCTCCTTGCTCTTTCTCTTTGCATCGGACCGCGAAAATACATGTCACGATATCGCGACACTTTTTCTCTTTGCTCTTTCTCTTAGCTTTGGCCCGCGAAAATACATGTCGCGATATCGCGACACTATTTTCTCTCTCCTCTTTCTCTTTGCTTTGGCCCACAAAATACATGTCACAATCGACACTATTTTCTCTCTCCTCTTTCTCTTTGCTTTGCCAAAAATACATGTCGCGAAATCGCGACACTATTTTCTCTCTCCTCTTTCTCTTTGCTTTGGCCCGCGAAAATACATGTCGCGAAATCGTGACACTATTTTCTCTCTCCTCTTTCTCTTTGCTTTGGCCCAAAAATGCAACATGTCACGATATCGCGACACTTTCACCTCTGTACACTTCATCTTTGCTTTTGTCGTGATATCGTGACACTTCTGCCTTCTAAGTCTTCTTCTCTGCTTTTGTCATGAAATCGTGACACTTCTGCTTCCGTACTTAGCTTCTTTGCTTTTGTCGCGAAATCATGACACTTCTGCCTTCGAAGTCTTCTTCTCTGCTTTTGTCGTGAAATCGTGACACTTCTGCCTTCGAAGTCTTCTTCTCTGCTTTTGTCGTGAAATCATGACAGTTCTGCTTCCGTACGCTTCCTCTCTTTCTTTTGTCATGAAAATGCGACATGTCGCGATATCGTGACACTTTTTCTTTCTCTTCCTTCCTGCGCTTTTCGAGTCGTGAAAATGCGACATGTCACGAAATCGTGACACTTTTTCTTTCTCTTCCTTCCTACGCTTTTCGAGTCACGAAAATGCGACATGTCGCGAAATCGTGACACTTTTTCTTTCTCTTCCCTTCGCCTTTCGAGTCACGAAAATGCGACATGTCACGAAATCGTGACACTTTTTCTTTCTCTCTCCTATCTTTAGTCGAAATGCGACATGTCGCGAAATCGTGACACTTTTCCAACTTACCTTCTCTCTCCTATTTTAGTCGCGAAAATGCGACATGTCGCGAAATCGTGACACTTTTCAAACTTACTTTCTCTCTCCTATTTTAGTCGCGAAAATGCGACATGTCGTGAAATCGTGACACTTTTCCAACTTACTCTCTTTCTTCGAACTTGTCGTGAAATCATGACACTTCTTCCTGCTTTCTCTTTTTCTTCCAACATGTCATGAAATCGTGATAGTTTTTCCACTTGCCTTTTTCTCTTCCAACATGTCGTGAAATCGCGATAGTTTTTCCACTTGCCTTTTTCTCTTCCAACATGTCACGAAATCGTGACAGTTTTTCCACTTGCCTTTCTCTCTTCCAACATGTCATGAAATCGCGATAGTTTTTCTTCTGTACTTCTTTCTTGCAACATGTCGTGAAATCGTGACACTTTTTCTACTTGCCTTTTTCTCTTCCAACATGTCGTGAAATCGTGACAGTTTTTCCTACTTGCGCTTTCTCTTCGAACATGTCGCGAAATCGCGATAGTTTTTCCTTGCTTGCTTTCTCTTCCAACATGTCACGAAATCATGACAGTTTTTCCTTGTCCTTTCTCTTCGAACATGTCATGAAATCGCAACAGTTTTTCTTGCTTACTCTTTCTCTTCAAACATGTCACGAAATCGTGATAGTTTTCTTCCTTGCTTTCTCTTCCAACATGTCACAAAATCGTGATATTTTCTTCTTCTTTCTCTTCCAACATGTCACGAAATCATGATAGTTTTCCTTTCTTCTCAACATTCCTATCTTTTTCTTTCTTGCTCAACATGTCATGAAATCGTGATCAGTTTTTCTTGCCTATTGTATATGTCGCGATATCGTGACACTTTTCTTACTTGTCTTTTTCTTTGATCTTTTGCAAATGGGCCACTTCGGTCTTCTTGGAAACTCACTGTCCATACTCTGAGTACCCTTTGAACTCCTGTCTTCTACATCTGAATAGCTTTTGAACTTCCTGTCCACTTGCATCAACAGATCTATCTGATTGTGTTGACAACAATGACAATACTCGTTGCTGCACCTTGCTCAACAATCTCCCCCTTTGGAATTGTTGGCAACACATGTGCAATTTCCTGTAACTCTTCTCCCCCTTTGACAATAATACCAAAGGGCTATTGCAGACTCCCCCTGAGTCCATGCACAACATTCTCAGGCAAAATTTATTACACTTAGCAAAAATCATGAACATGAGCAAAAAGATAATCAAATACTTAAATGCTCCCCCTGAAAATGTGATCCCTATAGCTAGTCAATTCTTGGGAAGTGTGACCACTCGACCAATCTATCTCCAAGATAGAATGCACCTCCACTGGTACTCTTTCTGTCATCGACACATCCTACCCAATCTGCATCTGAATATGAAATAAGGGTGAAGTCTTTACCTTTCGGATACCATAACCCATACTCCATAGTACCCTTGATATTATAGAAGACTCTGTCTCTCTCTGCACTGACTGGTGGACCTCTCTCCACTTGAAGAATCCTCACTCAGATCTATCTTCAACTGTGTTGGCTGCTGGATCTCTATCCATTGAGACTTTGTCCTCTGTACTCTGTCACCTCCAAAGCTCTGTTAATGGGCTTACTAAGAACCTGCTCAATAGGCTCACATAGAACCTGCTTAACAAGCTCACATAGAACTTGTCCAATGCTGAATAACAAGCTCACACAGAACCTGTCCAAATCTGCTCCAACAAGCTCACTAAGAACTTGCCCAAATCTGGTCTAGCAAGCTCACCAAGAACTTGCCCAAATCTTCTCTAGCAATCTCACCAAGAACTTGCCCAAATCTGCTCTAGAAATCTGTCCCAACACTGTCCTCAAATCTGTCCCAGCATTGTCCTCAAATATTTCCCAAAGGCCTTCTTCAAAGGCTCAATCAATCATGCTCAAGTAGTACTCAAAATGAACTCAACAATGAATGACAGTCTCAAATCAAATCCACTTCATAGAAGCATAAAGAGAATTGTTAGAGACTTAATATCTTCTATCCTCAAATCTCAATCTCAACATAGAATGATGCAATAATTTATTTCATAGAACTTGAAAACTCACTTCATCCAAATCACTTGACTAGGCTCAATCAAATCTACTCAACCAATCACCTCAATGAACAACCCTTTATCACAAACCCTAGTCGAAGCATGTATCAACCAACTCAAAAAGTTTCAACAATGATCAACCACAAATATCACATAACAATGATACTCATGTTCTTATCAAACCCTAACTCAAGTTTTTCAACCAACTAATGGCTTCAACAACAATGCTTATAAAATAAGGTTTAATAACAACTCTCAAACCAGAAAACCTTGAAGCATTAAACCAATCACTTTCAAAAAAGAAACCACAATCAATCCTTTTTACTCCTGTCACATGAGTCTCCTTGGGATTAGCCTGAAATCGTGCTACCATGCATACTATGCTCGGGGTGCCTGTTTCAAGCCATATATCTTCAACTTACAAACCAAGTTGGGATCATCACCAAGCTGGAAACCATCTGGCTGCTCAATATAAACCTCTTCTTCAAGCTTCCCATTCAAAAATGCTAATTTCACATCTGTCAAAAAAATTGTCAAGTGACTCACACTTGTACCAACTTTTGTCCAACACTGTACCAACACTGCAATTTTATTGCCAACTCTGTGCAAGTATCAAACACAGTACCACAACACCAACCAAATCCCTTTTTACATTTTCAACTTGGTCTATGTTTTCTACAGATCCACGCTGGTCACACCTTACTTTCAACTGTTCGAATCAGGAGACAATATTTTGTTAAACACTTCACGGCCAACTATAGTGCACCTTACTCAAACTCATACTTTTGGACCTCGGATAGGTATGATTCACAAAGCAAAGTTGCTCATCTTGATGAGCTAAACATGAATCAATAATCAGACTTCAATATTTTTTTCACCACAGCGTCATAATAGATCTAACAATCTTCACATCAATGTGTAGTTCAAATACCCACTGCTTTTATCGAAACACATATATGCGGCTAGAGCAACATTCTTTCACTAACCAAATTATCTGAACTGTTATAATCCTTAACTTTGGACAGTGGCAGTAAGAACCATCACCAGTACAACAATGACATATAGCAATACTACCAATAATGAGAACTCTCAATTTAATCACCACCCTTCACGACACTTCCACAAACAACTACATGAACTGAAAACACACTTCGACAACTATACGACAACTCCCCCTAACTACTTGCCTTTCATCCTCAGAAACCCAAACAAATACATAGGAGCATTAAAATAAAACTTTAAGATTGCTCCCCCTGAGGATGTGCTACCTGGAGTTGCTTAGTGCAATAGAGGAGTAGTCTCCTTCAGTCCAAGGAGACACGATTTCCTTTCTTCTATCTTTCTCCAAACTTTCTTGAACTCGGGCTTGGATTTTTCAACTGCATCCCTGTTTTGCACCTTTTCGTGAACTCGAACATTTCTCTTGTGTGGTTGTCTCTTGTGCATCCTTGATGAATGATTATTTTCCTTTCTTTTATGTACATGATTTATTCCCTGTCTGTGTTGTGTTCTTTGCGTTTGATGAAATCTACTATTTTGCCTTAGATTAGATACAGAAGTGCTTGGACAAAACCTTGCTATGTGCCCATGACCATTACATTGAAAACATTGTACATAGTGTTCACTCAGAAACGCAGATGTATTTCTACCAAAGCATAACTCTTTGATTTATTATTCAATCCACAATAAGTTGCCTTGTGACCATACTGGTTGCATCTGAAACAATAGCCATTAAAAGTATTATTATGAATAGAGTGAGAGTGATAGAACCTCTTTTGTTGTGGCTGCTTTTCTGTAGATCTCCTTTGATATTTTCTTCCTTTTGAAGATTCAACTTCAAACTTTTCTTGCTTCGATCCTTCAACAGTGAACTTCTTCTTCTCTACGAGTTGGAAGATGAAGGTTGTTCAACTTCATATCCAAGACCATGCTTATCCGTGGAGCTTCTTTGTTGGCTTATCATTTTATCTAGCAACTCTGTGCTCTTCTCGAATTTGAGATTTGTATTGGCCTCTTCTAGTTGTTTCTTCAATAAAACAATCTCTTCCTCTTGTTTGCAGCAACCAATCTCTTTCTCATTGATCTGTGACCTGAGAGTTTCTTCAATCCTTTTGAATTCTTCTACCTGTACTTTCAAACTGGTTATTATTTCATTTGCATCATCAAGCTTTCTTGAGATTTCCTTATTCCTTTTTCTTTCTATCTTCAATTCATCCAGAGCTGCAATTAGTTCCTCTTTCAAATTTATTTCTGCATCAATTTCTTCTTCATCACATTCTTGTTCTTTTTCTATTTCTCTTTTAGAATCATCCTCTAGGACTTCATTAACTCTCAGCATATATGCCTCTATGTTCTCATCGTTATTCAACTTTAAAGCTTCGAACTGAGCTTGATGTGTTTGTAACTTGGCCTCCTTGATCTCATCGTCTCCTTCATGAATACTCCTTAGTTTGTCCCATATTTCTTTTGTCATTTTACAACTCTTGATCTTTACCAGTTCATTGTCTACTAATCCGCACTTGATAGCATTCCTTGCTTTTGAGTCATTTTCAAACAGATTCTTACCGGCAGCATCGGTTGGAGGAGTGATGGGTATTGTGTATTCATTGTCTACTGAATCCCAGATGTCGTATCCCAAAGCACAAAGATATGCCTGCATCCTGATTCTCCAGATCACGTAATTAGTTTCATCAAACAAAGGTGCTTTGTTTGATGAGAAGTCTTCAACCTTTTCTGGTTCAATTATCTCTTCTACAGGAACTGAAACTGACTGAGATGCCCTTTTGAAAGAGGATCTATTCTTCTTACCCATTGCTTACTAATCCAAGATCAACCCTGACTGATTTAGCCTGAGAAGGGAACTTGGCTCTGATACCAATTGTTAGTCTTACAATGGCACTGAGAGGGGGGTGAATCGGTGTAGTTCTTTAAACTTAAATTCATAGCTCTTAAAACTGAAATAATGAAACCTTAAAACCAGATAAAGCAAGTATCACAAGAGAACATCACACAACACAAGATTTAACGAGGTTCACCAATTTGGCTACTCCTCAAGAATGACTGCTTGGACTACCATCCAAATCTAGCCTTTGCAAAGCACCAACTTTACAATCAATTTACCAACACCAACTGGAAGGAGCACCAACCCCTGATTTATCTGCACCAACAGAAAGGAGCACCAACCCCTGATTTACCAGCACCAACTGGAAGGAGCACCAACCCCTGATGCCAAGCATCAACTTGGACTTCAATTCTGAAACTAGAAGATTGATAGTGAGATACCTTTGCTTTTGCAAGACCCTGACTGGTCTTCTTCACCTTTGCGCTCTCTGCGCACTCTGCTCTCTCTACGCAATCACTTCGCACACTCTGCTTCATTACAGCTGCACTTTGCGTTCGTCTTCGCCCTTTGCACTCTCTGCTCCTGCTTTCTCTATGCAATCATAGATGCACTTAGGACAATTCGACATGACTCTTCGCTCACTTTGCGCACTTCGCCATCATCTCGTCGCTTCTATGCTTTCTGCGCTCTTACGGCCACATTTCACACTTCGACGCATTCGACGACTTATCCAACATCATCACAATTCTCCAAACAACCCTCCTTTTATAACAACATTTTCATGATGAAAACCCTAATCTTAGTCGGCTTGCATAACAACTGAAAACCCTAAAATTAGTCGGTTGTTCGTCGGTCTTCATCGGCTTCAACTTAACCACGAAAATACAACATGTCGCGATATCACGACACTTTCACTTTCTCTCTCTTTCTCTTTGCATCGGACCATGAAAAAGCTACATGTCGCGATATCGCGACACTTTTTCTCCTTGCTCTTTCTCTTTGCATCGGACCGTGAAAATACAACATGTCGCGATATCGTGACACTTTTTCTCTCTCCTCTTTCTCTTAGCTTTGGCCCACGAAAATACATGTCACGATATCGCGACACTATTTTCTCTCTCCTCTTTCTCTTTGCTTTGGCCCACGAAAATACATGTCACGAAATCGTGACACTATTTTCTCTCTCCTATTTCTCTTTGCTTTGGCCCACGAAAATACATGTCACAAAATCGTGACACTATTTTCTCTCTCCTCTTTCTCTTTGCTTTGGCCACAAAAATACATGTCGCGAAATCGCGACACTATTTTCTCTCTCCTCTTTCTCTTTGCTTTGGCCAAAAATAACATGTCACGATATCGTGACACTTTCGCCTCTATACACTTCATCTTTGCTTTTGTCGCGATATCGCGACACTTCTCCTTCGAAGTCTTCTTCTCTGCTTTTGTCATGAAATCGTGACACTTCTGCTTTCGTACTTAGCTTCTTTGCTTTTGTCACGAAATCGTGACACTTCTGCCTTCGAAGTCTTCTTCTCTGCTTTTGTCATGAAATCGTGACACTTCTGCCTTCGAAGTCTTCTTCTCTACTTTTGTCATGAAATCATGACAGTTCTACTTCCGTACGCTTCCTCTCTTTCTTTTGTCATGAAAATGTGACATGTCACGATATCGCGACACTTTTTCTTTCTCTTCCTTCCTACGCTTTTCGAGTCATGAAAATGTGACATGTCACGAAATCGTGACACTTTTTCTTTCTCTTCCTTCCTACGCTTTTCGAGTCGCAAAAATGTGACATGTCGCGAAATCGTGACACTTTTTCTTTCTCTTCCTTCCTGCGCTTTTCGAGTCACGAAAATGCGACATGTCATGAAATCGTGACACTTTTTCTTTCTCTTCCTTCCTATTTTAGTCATGAAAATGCGACATGTCACAAAATCGTGACACTTTTCCAACTTACTTTCTCTCTCCTATTTTAGTCACGAAAATGCGACATGTCACGAAATCGTGACACTTTTCAAACTTACTTTCTCTCTCCTATTTTAGTCACGAAAATGCGACATGTCGTGAAATCGTGACACTTTTCCAACTTACTCTCTTTCTTCGAACTTGTCGTGAAATCGTGACACTTCTTCCTACTTTCTCTTTTTCTTCCAACATGTCGCGAAATCGTGACAGTTTTTCCACTTGCCTTTTTCTCTTCCAACATGTCACGAAATCGCGACTTTTTCTTTCTCTTTCTTCCAACATGTCACGAAATCGCGACACTTTTTCCACTTGCCTTTTTCTCTTCCAACATGTCGCGAAATCGTGACAGTTTTTCTTCCGTACTATCTTTCTTCCAACATGTCACGAAATCGTGACACTTTTTCTACTTGCCTTTTTCTCTTCCAACATGTCGCGAAATCATGACAGTTTTTCCTACTTGCGCTTTCTCTTCGAACATGTCGTGAAATCATGATAGTTTTTCTTGCTTGCACTTTCTCTTCGAACATGTCATGAAATCGTGACAGTTTTTCTTGCTTGCACTTTCTCTTCCAACATGTCACGAAATCGTGATAGTTTTTCTTGCTTCCTTTCTCTTTTTCTTCAACATGTCATGAAATCCATTTTCTTCTTCCTTTCTCTTCGAACATGTCACGAAATTACAGTTTTCTTTCTTCTCAACATGTCCGATATCGCGACAGTTTTTCTTTCTTCTCAACATGTCACGAAATCACGACAATTTTTCTTGTCTGCTGTATATGTCGCGATATCGTGACACTTTTCTTACTTGTCTTTTTCTTTGATCTTTTGCAAATGGGCCACTTCGGTCTTCTTGGAAACTCATTGTCCATACTTCGAGTACCCTTTGAACTCCTGTCTTCTGCATCTGAATAGCTTTTGAACTTCCTGTCCACTGCATCAACAGATCTATCTGACTGTGTTGACAACAATGACAATACTGTTGCTGCACCTTGCTCAACAATCTCCCCCTTTGGAATTGTTGGCAACACATGTGCAATTTCCTGTAACTCTTCTCCCCCTTTGACAATAATACCAAAGGGCTATTGCAGACTCCCCCTGAGTCCATGCACAACATTCTTAGGCACAATTTATTACACTTAGCAAAAATCATGAACATGAGCAAACAGATAATCAAATACTTAAATGCTCCCCCTGAGAATGTGATCCCTATAGCTAGTCAATTCTTGGGAAGTGTGACCACTCGACCAATCTGTCTCCAAGATAGAATGCACCTCCACTGGTACTCTTTTTGTCATCGACACCTCCTGCCCAATCTGCATCTGAATATGAAATAAGGGTGAAGTCTTTACCTTTTGGATACCATAACCCATACTCCATAGTACCCTTGATATTATAGAAGACTTTGTCTCTCTGTTGCACTGACTGGTGGACCTCTCTCCACTTGAAGAATCCTCACTCAGATCTATCTTCAACTGTGTTGGCTGTTGGATCTCTATCCATTGAGACTCTGTCCTCTGTACTTTGTCACCTCCAAAGCTCTGTTAATGGGCTCACTAAGAACCTGCTCAATAGGCTCACACAGAACCTGCTTAACAAGCTCACATAGAACTTGTCCAATGCTGAATAACAAGCTCACATAGAACCTGTCCAAATCTGCTCCAACAAGCTCACTAAGAACTTGCCCAAATCTGGTCTAGCAAGCTCACCAAGAACTTGCCCAAATCTTCTCTAGCAATCTCACCAAGAACTTGCCCAAATATGCTCTAGAAATCTGTCCCAACATTGTCCTCAAATCTGTCCCAGTATTGTCCTCAAATATTTCCCAAAGGCCTTCTTCAAAGGCTCAATCAATCATGCTCAAGTAGTACTCAAAATGAACTCAACAATGAATGACAAGTCTCAAATCAAATCCACTTCATAGAAGCATAAAGAGAATTGTTAGAGACTTAATATCTTCTAACCTCAATCTCAACTCAACATAGAATTATTGAATAATTTATTTCATGGAACTTTAAAAATCACTTCACACATAACTTGACTAGGGTCAATCAAATCAACTCAACCAATCACCTCAATGAACAACCCTTTATCACAAACCCTAGTCGAAGCATGTATCAACCAACTCAAAAAAATTTCAACAATGATCAACCACAAATATCACATAACAATGATACTCATGTTCTTATCAAACCCTAACTCAAGTTCTTTGCAACCAACTAATGGCTTCAACAACAATGCTTATAAAATAAGGTTTAATAACAACTCTCAAACCAGAAAACCTTGAAGCATTAAACCAATCACCTTCGAAAAAGAAACCACAATCAATCCTTTTTACTCCTGTCACATGAGTCTCCTTGGGATTAGCCTGAAATCGTGCTACCATGCATACTATGCTCGGGGTGCCTGTTTCAAGCCATATATCTTCAACTTACAAACCAAGTTGGGATCATCACCAAGTTGGAAACCATCTGGCTGCTCAATATAAACCTCTTCTTCAAGCTTCCCATTCAAAAATGCTAATTTCACATCTGTCAAAAAATTGTCAAGTGACTCACACTTGTACCAACTTTTGTCCAACACCTGTACCAACACTCGCAATTTCTATCGCCAACTCTGTGCAAGCATCAAACACGAGTACCACAACACCAACCAAATCCCTTTTTACATTTTCAACTTGGTCTATGTTTTCTACAGTCACCGCTGGTCACACCTTACTTTCAACTGTTCGAATCAGGAGACAATATTTTGTTAAACACTTCACGGCCAACTATAGTGCACCTTACTAAAACTCATACTTCTGGACCTCGGATAGGTATGATTCACAAAGCAAAGTTGCTCATCTTGATGAGCTAAACATGATAATCAGACTTCAATATTTTTTCACCACAGCATCATAATAGATCTAACAATCTTCACATCAATGTGTAGTTCAAATACCCACTGCTTTTATCGAAACACATATATGCGGCTAGAGCAACATTCTTTCACTAACCAAATTATCTGAACTGTTATAATCCTTAACTTTGGACAATGGCAGTAAGAACCATCACCAGTACAACAATGACATATAGCAATACTACCAATAATGAGAACTCTCAATTTAATCACCACCCTTCACGACACTTCCACAAACTACATGAACTGAAAACACACTTCGACAACTATACGACAACTCCCCCTAACTACTTGCCTTTCATCCTCAGAAACCCAAACAAATACATAGGAGCATTAAAATAAAACTTTAAGATTGCTCCCCCGAGGATGTGCTACCTAGAGTTGCTTAGTGCAATAGAGGAGTAGTCTCCTTCGGTCCAAGGAGACACGATTTCCTTTCTTCTATCTTTCTCCAAACTTTCTTGAACTTGGGCTTGGATTTTTCAACTGCATCCCTGTTTTGCACCTTTTCGTGAACTCGAACATTTCTCTTGTGTGGTTGTCTCTTGTGCATCCTTGATGAATGATTATTTTCCTTTCTTTTATGTACATGATTTATTCCCTGTCTGTGTTGCATTCTTTGCGTCTGATGAAATCTACTGTTTTGCCTTAGATTAGATACAGAAGTGCTTGGACAAAACCTTGCTATGTGCCCATGACCATTACATTGAAAACATTGTACATAGTGTTCACTCAGAAACGCAGATGTATTTCTACCAGCATAACTCTTTGATTTATTATTCAATCCACAATAAGTTGCCTTGTGACCATACTGGTTGCATCTGAAACAATAGCCATTAAAAGTATTATTATGAATAGAGTGAGAGTGATAGAACCTCTTTTGTTGTGGTTGCTTTGTTGTAGATCTCCTTTGATATTTTCTTCCTTTTGAAGATTCAACTTCAAACTTTTCTTGCTTCGATCCTTCAACATTGAACTTCTTCTTCTCTGCAGAGTTGGAAGATGAAGGTTGTTCAACTTCATATCCAAGACCACGCTTATCCGTGGAGCTTCTTTGTTGGCTTATCATTTTATCTAGCAACTCTGTGCTCTTCTCGAATTTGAGATTTGTATTGGCCTCTTCTAGTTGTTTCTTCAATAAAACAATCTCTTCCTCTTGTTTGCAGCAACCAATCTCTTTCTCATTGATCTGTGACCTGAGAGTTTCTTCAATCCTTTTGAATTCTTCTACCTGTACTTTCAAACTGGTTATTATTTCATTTGCATCATCAAGCTTTCTTGAGATTTCCTTATTCCTTTTTCTTTCTATCTTCAATTCATCCAGAGCTGCAATTAGTTCCTCTTTCAAATTTATTTTTGCATCAATTTCTTCTTCATCACATTCCTGTTCTTTTTCTGTTTCTTCTTCAAGTCTCTCTATTTCTTTTAGAATCATCCTCTAGGACTTCATTAACTCTCAGCATATATGCCTCTATGTTCTCATCATTATTCAACTTTAAAGCTTCGAACTGAGCTTGATGTGTTTGTAACTTGGCCTCCTTGATCTCATCGTCTCCTTCATGAATACTCCTCAGTTTGTCCCATATTTCTTTTGCCATTTTACAACTCATGATCTTTACCAGTTCACTTGTCTACTAATCCGCACCTGATAGCATTCCTTGCTTTTGAGTCATTTTCAAACAGATTCTTATCGGCAGCATCGGTTGGAGGAGTGATGGGTATTGTGTATTCATTGTCTACTGAATCCTAGATGTCGTATCCCAAAGCACAAAGATATGTCTGCATCCTGAATCTCCAGATCGCGTAATTAGTTTCATCAAACAAAGGTGCTTTGTTTGATGAGAAGTCTTCAACCTTTTCTGGTTCAATTATCTCTTCCACAGGAACTGAAACTGACTGAGATGCCCTTTTGGAGGAGGATCTATTCTTCTTACCCATTGCTTACTAATCCAAGATCAACCCTGACTGATTTAGCCTGAGAAGGGAACTTGGCTCGATACCAATTGTTAGTCTTACAATGGCACTGAGAGGGGGGGTGAATCAGTGTAGTTCTTTAAACTTAAATTCATAGCTCTTAAAACTGAAATAATGAAACCTTAAAACCAGATAAAGCAAGTATCACAAGAGAACATCACACAACACAATATTTAACGAGGTTCACCAATTTGGCTACTCCTCAAGAATGACTGCTTGGACTACCATCCAAATCCAGCCTTTGCAAAGCACCAACTTTACAATCAATTTACCAGCACCAACTGGAAGGAGCACCAACCCCTGATTTACTAGCACCAACTGGAAGGAGCACCAACCCCTGATTTACCAGCACCAACTGGAAGGAGCACCAACCCCTGATGCCAAGCATCAACTTGGACTTCAATTCTGAAACTAGAAGATTGATAGTGAGATACCTTTGCTTTTGCAAGACCCTGACTGGTCTTCTTCACCTTTGCGCTCTCTGCGCACTCTACTCTCTCTACGTAATCACTTCGCACACTCTACTTCGTTACAGCTACACTTTGCGTTCGTCTTCTCCCTTTGCACTCTCTGCTCCTGCTTTCTCTGCGCAATCACAGACGCACTTAGGACAATTCGACATGACTCTTCGCTCACTTTGCGCACTTCGCCATCATCTCGCTGCTTCTGCGCTCTTACGGCCACATTTCACACTTCGACGCATTCGACGACTTATCCAACATCATCCCAATTCTCCAAACAGCCCTCCTTTTATAACAACATTTTCATGATGAAAACCCTAATCTTAGTCGGCTTGCATAACAACTGAAAACCCTAAAATTAGTCGGTTGTTCGTCGGTCTTCGTCGGCTTCAACTTAACCGTGAAAATACAACATGTCGCGATATCACGACACTTTCACTTTCTCTCTCTTTCTCTTTGCATCGGACCATGAAAAAGCTACATGTCGCGATATCGTGACACTTTTTCTCCTTGCTCTTTCTCTTTGCATCGGACCGTGAAAATACAACATGTCGCGATATCACGACACTTTTTCTCCTTGCTCTTTCTCTTAGCTTTGGCCCATAAAAATACATGTCACGATATCGCGACACTATTTTCTCTCTCCTCTTTCTCTTTGCTTTGGCCACGAAAATACATGTCGCGAAATCGCGACACTATTTTCTCTCTCCTCTTTCTCTTTGCTTTGGCCAACGAAAATACATGTCACGAAATCGCGACACTATTTTCTCTCTCCTCTTTCTCTTTGCTTTGGCCAAAAAATACATGTCGCGATATCGTGACACTTTCGCCTCCATATACTTCATCTTTGCTTTTGTCGCGATATCGTGACACTTCTGCCTTCTAAGTCTTCTTCTCTACTTTTGTCACGAAATCGTGACACTTTTGCTTCCGTACTTAGCTTCTTTGCTTTTGTCGTGAAATCATGACACTTCTGCCTTCGAAGTCTTCTTCTCTGCTTTTGTCACGAAATCGTGACACTTCTGCCTTCGAAGTCTTCTTCTTTGCTTTTGTCATGAAATCGTGACACTTCTGCTTCCGTACGCTTCCTCTCTTTCTTTTGTCATGAAAATGCGACATGTCGCGATATCGCGACACTTTTTCTTTCTCTTCCTTCCTGCGCTTTCCGAGTCACGAAAATGTGACATGTCACGAAATCGTGACACTTTTTCTTTCTCTTCCTTCCTACGCTTTCCGAGTCACGAAAATGTGACATGTCGTGAAATCGTGACACTTTTCCATACTTTCTCTCTCCTATTTTAGTCGTGAAAATGCGACATGTCACGAAATCGTGACACTTTTCCTTCTCTTCTCTCTCCTATTTCTAGTCGCAAAAATGTGACATGTCACGAAATCGTGACACTTTTCAAACTTACTTTCTCTCTCCTATTTTAGTCGCGAAAATGCGACATGTCGCGAAATCGTGACACTTTTCCAACTTACTCTCTTTCTTCGAACTTGTCGCGAAATCGTGACACTTCTTCCCACTTTCTCTTTTTCTTCCAACATGTCACGAAATCGTGACATTTTTTCCACTTGCCTTTTTCTCTTCCAACATGTCGTGAAATCGCGACAGTTTTTCTTCCATACTATCTTTCTTGCAATATGTCGCGAAATCGCGACACTTTTTCCACTTGCCTTTTTCTCTTCCAACATGTCGCGAAATCGTGATAGTTTTTCTTCCTTACTATCTTTCTTGCAACATGTCACGAAATCGTGACACTTTTTCTACTTGCCTTTTTCTCTTCCAACATGTCGTGAAATCGTGACAGTTTTTCTGCTTGCGCTTTCTCTTCGAACATGTCGCGAAATCGCAACAGTTTTTCTTTCTTGCGCTTTCTCTTCCAACATGTCGCGAAATCGTGACAGTTTTTCTTGCTTGCACTTTCTCTTCGAACATGTCACGAAATCATGACAGTTTTTCCTTGCTGCGCTTTCTCTTCGAACATGTCGCGAAATCGCGATAGTTTTTCTTGCTTGTGCTTTCTCTTCGAACATGTCACGAAATCGTGATAGTTTTTCTTGCTTGCGCTTTCTCTTCGAACATGTCACGAAATCGCGACAGTTTTCTTCTTGCGCTTTCTCTTCGAACATGTCGCGAAATCACGACAGTTTCTTTCTTCTCAACATGTCGCGATATCGCGATAGTTTTTCTTTCTTGCTCAACATGTCGTGATATCGCGATAGTTTTTCTTGCCTGCTGTATATGTCGCGATATCGCGACACTTTTCTTACTTGTCTTTTTCTTTGATCTTTTGCAAATGGGCCACTTCGGTCTTCTTGGAAACTCACTGTCCAAACTCTGAGTAACCTTTGAACTCCTGTCTTCTACATCTGAATAGCTTTTGAACTTCCTGTCCACTGCATCAACAGATCTATCTGACTGTGTTGACAACAATGACAATACTGTTGCTGCACCTTGCTCAACAATCTCCCCCTTTGGAATTGTTGGCAACACGTGCAATTTCCTGTAACTCTTCTCCCCTTTGACAATAATACCAAAGGGCTATTGCAAACTCCCCCTGAGTCCATGCACAACATTCTCAGGCAAAATTTATTACACTTAGCAAAAATCATGAACATGAGAAAAAAGATAATCAAATACTTAAATGCTCCCCCTGAGAATGTGATCCCTATGGCTAGTCAATTCTTGGGAAGTGTGACCACTCTACCAATCTGTCTCCAAGATAGAATGCACCTCCACTGGTACTCTTTTTGTCATCTACACCTCCTGCCCAATCTGCATCTGAATATGAAATAAGGGTGAAGTCTTTATCTTTTGGATACCAGAACCCATACTCCATAGTACCCTTGATATTATAGAAGACTCTGTCTCTCTGCTATACTGACTGTGGACCTTCTCTCCACTTGAGGAATCCTCACAAAGATCTATCTTCAATTGTGTTGGTTGTTGGATCTCTATCCAATGAGACTCTGTCCTCTGTACTCTGTCACCTCCAAAGCTCTATTAATGGGCTCACTAAGAACCTGCTCAATAGGCTCACATAGAACCTGCTTAACAAGCTCACATAGAACTTGTCCAATGTTGAATAACAAGCTCACACAGAACCTATCCAAATCTGCTCCAACAAGCTCACTAAGAACTTGTCCAAATCTGCTCTAGCAAGCTCACCAAGAACTTGCCCAAATCTTCTCTAGCAATCTCACCAAGAACTTGCCCAAATTTGCTCTAGAAATCTGTCCCAACACTATCCTCAAATCTGTCCCAGCATTGTCCTCAAATATTTCCCAAAGGCCTTCTTCAAAGGCTCAATCAATCATGCTCAAGTAGTACTCAAAATGAACTCAACAATGAATGACAGTCTCAAATCAAAACCACTTCATAGAAGCATAAAGAGAATTGTTAGAGACTTAATATCTTCTAACCTCAATCTCAACTCAACATAGAATGATGGAATAATTTATTTCATAGAACTTTAAAAATCACTTCACACATAACTTGACTAGGCTCAATCAAATCAACTCAACCAATCACCTCAATGAACAACCCTTTATCACAAACCCTAGTCGAAGCATGTATCAACCAACTCAAAAAAATTTCAACAATGATCAACCACAAATATCACATAACAATGATACTCATGTTCTTATCAAACCCTAACTCAAGTTTTTCAACCAACTAATGGCTTCAACAACAATGCTTATAAAATAAGGTTTAATAACAACTCTCAAACCAGAAAACCTTGAAGCACTAAACCAATCACCCTCAAAAAAGAAACCACAATCAATCCTTTTTACTCCTGTCACATGAGTCTCCTTGGGATTAGCCTGAAATCGTGCTACCATGCATATTATGCTCGGGGTGCCTGTTTCAAGCCATATATCTTTAACTTACAAACCAAGTTGGGATCATCACCAAGCTGGAAACCATCTGGCTGCTCAATATAAACCTCTTCTTCAAGCTTCCCATTCAAAAATGCTAATTTCACATCTCGTCAAAAAATTGTCAAGTGACTCACACTTGTACCAACTTTTGTCCAACACTGTACCAACACTGCAATTTTACTGCCAACTTTGTGCAAGCATCAAACACAGTGCCACAACACCAACCAAATCCCTTTCTACATTTTCAACTTGGTCTATGTTTTCTATAGTCACGGTTGGTCACACCTTACTTTCAACTGTTCGAATCAAGAGAAAATATTTTGTTAAACACTTCACGGCCAACTATAGTGCATATTACTCAAACTCACACTTCTGGACCTTAGATAGGTATGATTCACAAAGCAAAGTTGCTCATCTTGATGAGCTAAACATGAATCAATGATCAGACTTCAATATTTTTCACCACAATGTCATAATAGATCTAACAATCTTCACATCAATGTGTAGTTCAAATACCCATTGCTTTTATCGAAACACATATATGCGGCTAGAGCAACATTCTTTCACTAACCAAATTATCTGAATTGTTATAATCCTTAACTTTGGATAGTGGCAGTAAGAACCATCACCAGTACAACAATGACATATAGCAATACTACCAATAATGAGAACTCTCAATTTAATCACCACCCTTCACGACACTTCCACAAACAACTACATGAACTGAAAACACACTTCGACAACTATACGACAACTCCCCCTAACTACTTGCCTTTCATCCTCAGAAACCCAAACAAATACATAGGAGCATTTAAAATAAAACTTTAAGATTGCTCCCCCTGAGGATGTGCTACCTGGAGTTGCTTAGTGCAATAGAGGAGTAGTCTCCTTCAGTCCAAGGAGACACGATTTCCTTTCTTCTATCTTTCTCCAAACTTTCTTGAACTTGGGCTTGGATTTTTCAATTGCATCCCTGTTTTGCACCTTTTCGTGAACTCGAACATTTCTCTTGTGTGGTTGTCTCTTGTGCATCCTTGATGAATGATTATTTTCCTTTCTTTTATGTACATGATTTATTCCCTGTATGTGTTGCATTCTTTGCGTCTGATGAAATCTACTATTTTGCCTTAGATTAGATACAAAAGTGCTTGGACAAAACCTTGCTATGTGCCCATGGCCTTTACATTGAAAACATTGTACATAGTGTTCACTCAAAAAAGCAGATGTATTTCTACCAGCATAACTCTTTGATTTATTATTCAATCCACAATAAGTTGCCTTGTGACCATACTAGTTGCATCTGAAACAATAGCCATTAAAAGTATTATTATGAATAGAGTGAGAGTGATAGAACCTCTTTTGTTGTGGCTACTTTGTTGTAGATCTCCTTTGATATTTTTTTCCTTTTGAAGATTCAACTTCAAACTTTTCTTGCTTCGATCCTTCAACATTGAACTTCTTCTTCTCTGCAGAGTTGGAAGAAGAAGGTTGTTCAACTTCATATCCAAGACCACGCTTATCCATGGAGTTTCTTTGATGGCTTATCATTTTATCTAGCAACTTTGTGCTCTTCTCAAATTTGAGATTTGTATTGCCCTCTTCTAGTTGTTTCTTCAATAAAACAATCTCTTCCTCTTGTTTACAGCAACCAATCTCTTTCTCATTGAACTGTGACCTGAGAGTTTCTTCAATCCTTTTGAATTCTTCTACCTGTACTTTCAAACTGGTTATTATTTCATTTGCATCATCAAGCTTTCTTGAGATTTCCTTATTCCTTTTTTTTTCTATCTTCAATTCATCTAGTGCTGCAATTAGTTCCTCTTTCAAATTTATTTCTGCATCAATTTCTTCTTCATCACATTCCTGTTCTTTTTCTATTTCTTCTTAAAGTGTCATGAAAATACTTCCACCTATTTCTTTTCTAGAATCATCCCCTAGGACTTCATTAACTCTCAGCATATATGCCTCTATGTTCTCATCGTTATTCAACTTTAAAGCTTCGAACTGAGCTTGATGTGTTTGTAACTTGGTCTCCTTGATCTCATCGTCTCCTTGATGAATACTCCTTAGTTTGTCCCATATTTCTTTTGTCATTTTACAACCCATGATCTTTACCAGTTCACTGTCTACTAATCCGCACCTGATAGCATTCTTTGCTTTTGAGTCATTTTCAAACATATTCTTATCGACAGCATCGGTTGGAGGAGTGATGGGTATTGTGTATTCATTGTCTACTGAATCCCAGATGTCGTATCCCAAAGCACAAAGATATGTCTGCATCCTGAATCTCCAGACCGCGTAATTAGTTTCGTCAAATAGAGGTGCTTTGTTTGAAGAGAAGTCTTCAACCTTTTCTGGTTCAATTATCTCTTCTATAGGAACTGAAACTTACTGAGATGCCCTTTTGAAAGAGGATCTATTCTTCTTACCCATTTATTACTAATCCAAGATCAACCCTGACTGATTTAGCCTGAGAAGGGAACTTGGCTCTGATACCAATTGTTAGTCTTACAATGGCACTGAGAGGGGGGGTGAATCAGTGTAGCTCTTTTAACTTAAATTCACAGCTCTTAAAACTAAAATAATGAAACCTTAAAACTAGATAAAGCAAGTATCACAAGAGAACATCACACAACACAATATTTAACGAGGTTCACCAATTTGGCTACTCCTCAAGAATGATTGCTTGGACTACCATCCAAATCCAGCCTTTGCAAAGCACCAACTTTACAATCAATTTACCAGCACCAACTGGAAGGAGCACCAACCCCTGATTTATCTGCACTAATAGAAAGGAGCACCAACCCCCGATTTACCAGCACCAACTGGAAGGAGCACCAACCCCTGATTTACCAAGCACCAACTGGAAGGAGCACCAACCCCTCATGCCAAGCATCAACTTGGACTTCAATTCTGAAACTAGAAGATTGATAGTGAGATACCTTTGCTTTTGCAAGACCCTGACTGGTCTTCTTCACATTTGCACTCTCTACGCACTCTGCTCTCTCTATGTAATCACTTCGCACACTCTACTTCGTTACAGCTGCACTTTGCGTTAGTCTTCTCCCTTTCGTGCACTCTACTCCTTCTGCTTTCTCTACGCAATCACTGATGCACTTAGGACAATTTGACATGACTCTTCATTCACATTGCGCACTTCGCCATCATCTCGTCACTTCTGCGCTTTCTGCGCTCTTACGGCCACATTTCACACTTCGATGCATTCGATGACTTATTTGACATTATCCCAATTCTCCAAACAACCCTCCTTTTATAACAACAGTTTCATGATGAAAACCCTAATCTTACTTGGGTTGCATAACAACTGAAAACCCTAAAATTAGTCGGTTGTTCGTCGGTCTTCGTCGGCTTCAACTTAACCGCAAAAATACAACATGTCGTGATATCGCGACACTATCGCTTTCTCTCTCTTTCTCTTTGCATCGAACCGTGAAAAAGCTACATGTCGCGATATCGCGACACTTTTTCTCCTTGCTCTTTCTCTTTGCATCGGACCGTGAAAATACAACATATCGCGATATCGCGACACTATTTTCTCTCTCCTCTTTCTCTTTGCTTTGGCCTACGAAAATACATGTCGTGAAATCGTGACACTATTTTCTCTCTCCTCTTTCTCTTTGCTTTGGCCTACGAAAATACATGTCGCGAAATCGTGACATTATTTTCTCTCTCCTCTTTCTCTTTGCTTTGGCCCGCGAAAATACATGTCGCGAAATCGCGACACTATTTTCTCTCTCCTCTTTCTCTTTGCTTTGGCCAGCGAAAATACATGTCGCGAAATCGCGACACTATTTTCTCTCTCCTCTTTCTCTTTGCTTTGGCCAGCAAAAATACATGTCGCGATATCGTGACACTTTCGCCTTCATACACTTCATCTTTATTTTTGTCGCGATATCGTGACACTTCTGCCTTCTAAGTCTTCTTCTTTGCTTTTGTCACGAAATCGTGACACTTCTGCTTTCGTACTTAGCTTCTCTGCTTTTGTCGTGAAATCGCGACACTTCTGCCTTCGAAGTCTTCTTATCTGCTTTTGTCGCGAAATCGTGACACTTCTGCCTTCGAAGTCTTCTTCTCTGCTTTTGTCCCGAAATCATGACAGTTCTGCTTTCGTACGCTTCCTCTCTTTCTTTTGTCGTGAAAATGCGACATGTCGCGATATCGCGACACTTTTTCTTTCTCTTCCTTCCTGCGCTTTTCGAGTCGCAAAAATGTGACATGTCGCGAAATCGTGACACTTTTCAAACTTACTTTCTCTCTCCTATTTTAGTCGCAAAACTACGACATGTCGCGAAATCGTGACACTTTTCCAACTTACTCTCTTTCTTCGAACTTTTCGTGAAATGGTGACACTTCTTCCTGCTTTCTCTTTTTCTTCCATGTCGCGAAATCGCGATAGTTTTTCCACTTGCCTTTTTCTCTTCCAACATGTCACGAAATCGCGACAGTTTTTCTTCTGTACTATCTTTCTTGCAATATGTCGCGAAATCGTGACACTTTTTCTACTTGCCTTTTTCTCTTCCAACATGTCGCGAAATTGCGATAATTTTTCTTCCGTACTATCTTTCTTGCAATATGTCGCGAAATCGCGACACTTTTTCTACTTGTCTTTTTCTCTTCCAACATGTTGTGAAATCGCGACAGTTTTTCCTGCTTGCGCTTTCTCTTCGAACATGTCACGAAATCGTGATAGTTTTTCTTGCTTGCGCTTTCTCTTCGAACATGTCATGAAATTGTGACATTTTTTCTTGCTTGTGCTTTCTCTTCGAACATGTCGCGAAATCGTGACAGTTTTTCTTGCTTGCGCTTTCTCTTTGAACATGTCGCGAAATCGCGACAGTTTTTCTTGCTTGCACTTTCTCTTCGAACATGTCGCGAAATCGTGACATTTTTACTTGCTTGCGCTTTCTCTTGGAACATGTCACGAAATCAGTTTTCCTTTCTTGCTCAACATGTCGCGATATCGCAACAATTTTTCTTTCTTGCTCAACATGTCGCGATATCGCGACAGTTTTTCTTGCCTGCTGTATATGTCGTGATATCGCGACACTTTTCTTACTTATCTTTTTCTTTGAGCTTTTGCAAATGGCCCACTTCGATCTTCTTAGAAACTCACTGTCCAAACTCTGAGTACCCTTTGAGCTCCTGTCTTCTGCATCTGAATAGCTTTTGAACTTCCTGTCCACTGCATCAATAGATCTATCTGACTGTGTTGACAACAATGACAATACTGCTGCTGCACCTTGCTCAACAGAAAGGGCAAACTCCTATCGCAAGCTAGGAAAGCCACCCTTACCAAAGCCTGTCTTCAGGGGATCCTAACCTACTTCATGTCGGTGTTCATGCTTTCGAGTGTAGTCCACTCCAAGATTGAGAAGATTTAGAGGACCATTCTTTGGTCTGGTAACGAAGAGAAATCTAGACTTCCCCTTGTAGCTTGGGACAAGGTGTGTTCGAGGATAGATCAAGGCGGCCTGGGGTTCAGAAGATCAAGACTTATGAATCTAGCTCTGATCGCGAAGCATGCTTGGAGGATTATGTCTAGCGACCCAGTGGAGTGGGTTACGTTGGTTAAAATGAAGTATCTTGGCCCCAATCCCTTCTTGGATGCTAAAACATCCTCCGTGGCATCAATCTTTTGGAAATCTGTGCTCCAAACCCGGCATCTGATCAGTCTGGGAGCCCGCTGGATTTTGGGTGATGGCAACTGCATTTCCTTTTGGAAGGACAGGTGGGCGGCTGAAGAAGCCCTTGGGTCGAGGGAGGACCTTGCTGGGCAGAGAAGCTTGATCGACCCTAATGCCCAACTCAGGGTGGCGGGTTTCATTGATCGGAGCACCCATTTTCCTCAGTGGAAGCTTCTTGTTGTGGAGGGGTTTAATAATGAGATTACTTTCCTTGATAATATCCTTCAGTTGATTTTAATTCCTTCTGCCAGGAGGAATGATAGGATCATCTGGAGTGGTACGGAGGATGGGCGTTTCTCTGTTAAATCAGCTTATGAGCTACTCACCACCAATACTGTTCTGGACTACAGGTGGAATACTGTTTGGAGGAAAGGATTTGTTCCTAAAATCAACTTCTTTGTGTGGATTGCTTTCCACAATAAAGCCTTAACTATTAACAACCTTCACAAGAGAGGTTTGCCTTCCCCAACAGGTGTTACTTGTGTTTAGCAGATTATGAGACGAGGGATCATTTATTCTTGCATTGCCCGTTTTCCCACTCTGTTCTGAGAATTGTCCTATCCTCCTTCTAGATCCTTTGGTGCTCTCCCTGATCCCTTAAAGATGCTTTTTACCAATGGCCTAATCATTTCAAGAATCCCAAGCTCCGCTTCCTCCTTGAGGCCTCCTTCCAACATTTAATTTGGCAAATTTGGTTAGAGAGGAATGCCAGAATCTTTGGCAGAGCTCCTAGAGGGTCCCCTTCTGTTGCTCAAAGGGCGTTATCTTACGCCATTGAGAATTCTATTGCGGTTCCCAGTCCTCGTCCCCATATTTCGAGCGAAGAAGCTATTCTCAAAATGATGAATCTCTAGCCGTTTTTGGAGGTTGTTAAAGGGCCCCGTCGAAGGAATGTTGTGTGGACCAAACCCCCGTGGGGTGGATTAAATTAAACTTTGATGGAGTGGCTAAGGGGAATCCTGGGCCCGCTGGCGCTGGTGGGGTTGTTCGTGATCATGACGGGAATATTGTGATGGCCTATTATGAAGATTTGGGCTCCCAAACGAATCACTATGCTGAAGCCCGAGGCGCTCTGAATGGTATTCGAATTCTCTCTGAGGATCCCCGACCTCTTATCATTGAGGGTGACTCGCTCAACATCGTGAATTACCTTCTTGGTACCAAAAATCCGTCTTGGAAAGTCTACAACATCATCCTCGAGGCTAGATCTCTTCTCTCCTATCGTTGTAGATGGAAAGCAAATCATATTTTGAGAGAAGGAAATCGCGTGGCTGACCACATGGCCAATAAAGGGCTCGCGACCACGTGCCCGGTTGTGTGGCGGTATCGCTTCCCATCCGAGGTGGAAAGGTTGGCCACGGCTGACATCCCTTCCTGATGTTTTCCTTGCATAGTTTTCGAGGTGGAGAATGATGTCCATTCGCAGCACATTCCGTCGGACATGGAGAGCGACAAGGAGAGTCGCGATATTTCTCTCCTGGACCTGGCTGCTTCCATTCTTACTTCTGTCAACTCCATGATTTCTATCCTGATGCAGAACCAGAAGCGCCCAAATTCGAAAGGACAGGAGGATCATGATTAGCAGTCCATGGTGTCTGTCTCTTTGTTTTCGGCCTCTTTTCGGGTTTCTCTCGAGTTTGTCCTGTTTTCTTTTTGTTGTTGGGTCTCCAAGCCTAAAAGCCCTTTTTGCTGTTTTCAAGTCTGCAGCATTAGGATGGTTTTATTTTCATTTAGATTTATTGTTACAGCCAAGAGGTATGATGCATCATTAGAAAGTTGGCTAATTTTGTACATAAAGTTTTGGGATCCTCTATAAAAACCCATTGTTAATATATTATAATAATTACAAAAAAAAAATTATTAAATAAATATTAAAGAAAAGTTAAAAAAACTCAAAATATGTAATTTTTTAAAGAAAATACACATGGTACAAATTCCTTGTCTTATCATGTTATTAGACAAGAATGTTATCATAATAAGGATAAGTATTATGTCCACATTATTACATCAATTATTATGTCCACATTATTACATCAAACAATTTCTTAAGGAAAAGGTTGGCATGAAGATGATATAAAAAAAAAAACAAAACAAAAATGAAATCGGTTCTTGTTAAAAAGTCTTATCAAGATTTGAAATAAAAAAAAGGTGCTAAAATTTATTTGACAAGATCCTCATAAGATTTTTTTAACAAATGTGAAATCAATTAAATTGTCACTTACACAACCAAAATCATTTTAAAAATTTAATTTTAAAGATAACATCATCTTGTTATAGAAATAGAAAGATAAAAAAATATTAATCGATTAAAATGTTTTTTTATGGAGTGACATATTCTATGATTGGAATTTTTTTTTAGGTTTTTTCCGCCTCCTAACCAATAAAATATTGAAGAATATGATAATGTTATATTATCTTACGTTAAAAGAAAAGTAATCATTACAACATGATGACTTAAATGTTTTATATAAAATTAAAAATTTAAAAGAATGAATAATTATTTCTAACATCACAAAACAAACATAGACAATTCTTTGATGACTTAATATAGAAGTTATTTAAAATGCACGATAATTAAATTTTATATATATATATATATAGTCTCAGTTTGGGTTTTGGTTCTTTTTTAGGATGTCCAAAGTTTATAGGGTAGAATATGTGAAGGATCCAATAACCAAATAAAAAATATATAAATAAATAAATAAAATCTAGAACAAATAAAAATAGGATTTAATATGATCGGTAGTTGATTTCTTTATTATTTCAACCTCTGGGTTCTTCAAACTCTTGCACTATTGATTTTGAAAAAAAGAAAGAAAGAAAAAGCTTAAAAAATTACATGGAAAACGACCGACGCGTCCTCAACATACTTGAAAAAGTAGACAAGAAAGAAAAGTATGGTATGAAATGACGCGGAACGAACTAATATGAAAGGTCAAACGCACGACACCTACAATTAGTGGTGTACGTATGCGCGTTAGTCACTGTGAGCTTTGACTTCAGAGAAAAATCCAATAATACGGCAGATAGTAACTCCTGTATAATACAGTTTGTCGAATTAACATCAATACGGATGTACAATTTGTCGAATTAACATCAATACGGATATACATCTGTATAATACGGATGTACATTGCTCCATTAGCTCTCGTTAGCATCAATATTTTTAGTGAACTCTGGTAATATGTAAATCTGGGAGATAAATTCATAACATTGTTAAAAAATGACGGTGAGATAAATTTATAATATTATTGAAATACTGCTGATGAAAGTCAATTTTATTTTCCCTTTGAAAGGGGGAGAGGAATGCATTCTTAGCCAGAGGATGGGCCCTACTCAGACCACTGTCAGTACATAATTGTGAAAGCAATGTGAGTCACGAAAAACCATGCGAGTGTATGAACTATAAGTTCCCCAATTTCTTAAGGAATATTGTTTAATATAGAATGAACTGGAATTTTTTATTTTTTTATAAAAGAATTGGAACTTTTCACAATAAACATTTATTACGATGTTTTATAACTTTCTATTAATTGAAATTTAGATAGATGATAACAGTTAAATCTATTATTTTTTATGAATTTAATATATGATAATTAATTATATTGAATGATATTAGTTGAATTGTTGAATTAATATATATATAATTGTTAAAATTGGTTTCAATTTTTTATGATCAACTTATAATATATAGAGGAATGATAACACTTTTGGGTGTTGTTACTATAAATCCTTGTCCACGAAGTTAATGAGACCCGAACCTCCAAGGCATAGAACTAACAACCACCTGATTGCTACCATTTAGTCTATCCCTTTCAAGGTACATCGTGTCTTGAACTTTCTTAAAAAAAAAAAAGGCCAAAATCTTAATTAATGCATAAAACTAAAACATAATTATTACTTATTTATAAAAAAATAAAAAAATAAAAAATCATTAATCTATTTTTTATAATTGAGATGGTATTTTTTATTAAGTTCTTCTTTTTAAATTTATGTATAATTTAATAACAAATTCAAGAGAATATATTTTGCAAATTTTGGTATGAATTTTTAATGTAATATATATTTTTTCATATAAAAAAAAATTATAATAATAAATTACATATTATAATAAAAAGTTAATTATATAAATGTAATTTTTTAATTAAAAAAATAATATCATTTGAAGGAAGTACAAAATTATAAAAAAAAAAATTAAGTTGTTTTTTTCAGGAGTTTTAAAGTTTAAACCGTTGTGTATATATAATTGTGTGTTAATCTTTTATTGATAAGTTTAACTCTGGATTTTCTCATACAAGAAAGTATGGTTAAAATAAAAATATTCAACCTTAAATATACCAATAAAATCCAAGTGAAATTTGACGGTGTAGTGGTCGTGGTTTCTCAAACCAAACCTTAAATATATCACTAAAAAAACTTCGAAGTAATTTTGATGGTGTAAAACCCCTAATAATGGTTTCTCAAACCAAAACAACCCCACAAATTTTATATATATATATATATATACCACTAAAAAAATTCCAGCTATAATGGAATGTTAATGATAATTATTCGCCATCCCACCAAAAAAAATTATTCCGAGTATAAAGGAATGTCAATGATAATTTTTGGCCGTCCACAAAGGTCAGAAGACCTCACAATTTCCTTGTTTTTCATTTTTTCTTACCTTATTTATAAAAGGGATTTTCGTCCTCGTAAAAGATTCTTCTCCGACCTTGCGCAATTAACTTATATTTTTTATAATGTATAAAAATAAATTTAATATTCTTTCGTGAATCCCCATGAAATACTTAGATTCGAAAGTTTAATGCGAAGTAATTAATATTTTTAACAATATGTAAAAATAAATTTAATATTATTTTTTAATTTTTTTAAGTAATATTTTATATATATATTTATCATGAAGATTGAATTTTGGTCACATCAATGTTTAATGAATTTTTTATATTTTTTTGTTATTAAGGTTAAATTTAGAAAAACTACTATTATAGTCCTCATTCTACTTTAGTAAAATTTGTATTCCAAGCCATAGGAATTATAAAGGGTTGAGATTGGAATCCAGGAGTTTAAGGCCTCATTCCACCTAGTTTTACTCAAGTAAAAAGATTTAGAGGAACTTGAAATCAGAACGAACAAATTTAAGCTGATAAACAGCTAACAAAAACCGATAGTTCTATTTGGGAATTTTTAAGACTCCCCAGTTAGATTTTTTTGTGTTGCTTCTCTAACGAACTTTGTTAGGGCCTTAGAGATACTGTAGTTCAGCTTAAAGGAATAGAAGATGCGGAAAACTATGACAAGCTGGAAGGTTTAGGCCTATTTTTTTATGTTGTCGGCAGAAAAGGTGTATTTTCTCTTCAAATCTCTGTTCACGTCTGCTATGAGTCAATGTTCAAATCTGCATATCCCCTAGCTATAAATAGGCCATTACTATTTCAGCGTCTTTAAATGTTGACTAACTTCTAAGTATTTTGTTTAATGGATAATTTTGATTAACTTAAAAAAAAAACTGAGAGTTACAATCTAAACAATTTTCTTTTTGGTTCCATTCAGAGCAAGTATTTATTAGTTTTAAAAAGATATTCGTTTCCTTTATACGTCGCACGAGAGAAATCTGGTACGTTCTCTGCACAGTTTGACCTGACAGAAATTCAAGAGCCAACTAGAAAAAAAGCCAAAAGTGACAGCTCAAACGAGTTATTATTAAAAATATAAAAAACCAAAATAAGCCAATGGGCGGGGAGGGCAGAAGGTTCGAGAGACAAGTCAACCAGCATTGTTCTCGAAACAAGTAGCATTTCAGGCGCCCAGAAACCCAAAAACGTGTCGTACGGGTCCACAGGTGACGTCATTATTCTGACAAAGGTACCCCTAGCATTAAAGTCTACGTTTATTTCGTCTGTGCGAAAAAGTACGGACGCTTGGGCAGCCACGTGATTGTATTTACGCGGATGTCAGTTACGGAGCCTTCACTTCTCCTTTTTACCATCATTTTCTTGGACTTTGTATCATCTTTTCATTTAATGCTCTTTGTCTACTTGGGCGGTGGTAAATGTTGGGATCGTCGAGATTTTTACCCTTCGTACGTGCGAACAAGGGAAGGGGTTCAGCTGCCAGCCTGCCACCATATCAAGTTTTAACCTTTTTACCACTCACTCCGTAGGACATGGGCGGTGTTTGTTAGGTCGATGGTCGCAATTGTACCCACGTAGAAAGCGGAAAGTTTCCGGCAACAAGTCGTCCAATTTGAAGGTGAGATTGAAAAGTGATGACCAGGTTGGATTCGCGGGGGACTCGTTGGTTACAATATTCCAAATGCATGCGACTCCCCTATGCCTTTTTGTGAAAATCTACGGAGTTCTATTCTGGATATGCAATGTAAGGTAGGTAGGCAGTATCTGTCTAGGTGCATCTTGTTTTGTGTTCTTTAAACTTAGGATCTTAAAATGAAGTTAAGGATTTAGTGAGTGTGGTTTGGTGCATCGTGTTTTGTGTTCTTTAAATTTAGGATCTTAAAAATGAACTTAAGGATTTCGTGAGTGTGATTTATTGGTAAGGATGTTATTTGCTTTATCCGTGATGTGAGCCAGGTTCAATCTCCATGGTGTATGTATATAAGAAGTATTACTCAAAAAATAATAATGAAGTTAAGGACAATCTTAATTTTGGATTTAGATTTAGAAAGTTCACCAACAAGTATTTGGTCGTTCTCAATCAACTTGAAATGAAAATCTAGTTAAAAACAAAAAAAAACCTTATTATAAAAATTTATATAAAAAAATTATAATTTTAAAATATTATTAAATTAAATTAAATTATATATATATATATATATTATTATAATATTAAATAAACATAAAAATATTATTAATGATTACTAATTTTATTATAATTATATATATTTATTATATATAAAATATTAGTTCATTTACATTCACATTTACTTTTAGTTGATTTGAATGACATATTTGCATAGATATTTTCTTTCAATATGGATGATTCTATTTGCACACGCATTTACTTTTATTGATTGGGTTATTGTATGTTTAGAAAGATTTATGTTCATTTACCCAATCACTTAATTATAAGAGTGAACTCAAAATTTTATAGTTATAAATTAAATTGATGTATATAATATATAAAATAGATTATGCATATTTTCTTATATTTTATTAGTTTATATATATATTTGAATAGGTTAAAAAGTTGTAGGTATATCAGGGTCACCCTTCCTATAAATTGAACTTGGATTTCTATTAGAAAATTCAATGTCTTATGCCATGTGATGTTCTTATAGGAATTAATTTTATTAGTTTATATTTAGATTCAATAATATTTTTTTTTTGAAATTGGATCTCTATTAGGAAAGTTCAATGAATTTTGCCATGGTCCCTTCCTGTGACTTGAACTTGGGACTTTATTAGAAAGCCCAATTCCTTTTACCATTGCAATGGCCCTGCAAAGACCAATTCTATTAGTTTATATTTAAATTCAATAAAAAACATTTTCTTAACACACACAAGGCACACCATTACACACATTATGGTTTGAATCTTGAACCTCCCATAAAGAAGCCAAAGCCCTAACCACTGCGATGTTCCAACTGGGACAAAAGTTTTTATTTTGATATGTATGTATTTAATGTATATATAAAACAAAGGGCTTTGGCCTCTTTTGAGAGGTCCAAGGTTCAAACCCCACTCAATGAGGGGACTAGAACCCTTCATAAAAACATGTGTAAATTCATTGAAAGGGTGAGTGCGTAGCCTCCGAGTTGGTATAAGGCAACCAATTGAGAAATGTGATCCGTACGGTGTGGATCCATGCAACTCTGGTTCAAATCACGTTGGTTTACCATAAACCCTTCCAAGTCCGAGGTGTAGATCAATTGGTTCGACCAAACCCCGTAAGGAGGTGAACATCCAAGGTTCAAATCTCGAGCCTCATCGAACTAAATGCTTGTCCCTTTCTTAGTGATTTATGGCAACAAGTCGTCCAATTTGAAGCGGAGATTGAAAAGTGATGACCAGGTTGGATTCGCGGGGGACTCGTTGGTTACAATATTCCAAATGCATGCGTCTGCTCTATGCCTTTTTGTGAAAATATACGGAGTTCTATTATGGATATGCAATGTAAGGTAGGTAGGCAGTATCCGTCTAGGTGCATCTTGTTTTGTGTTTATTAAATTTAGGATCTTAAAAATAAAGTTACGGATTTTGTGAGTGTGGTTTATTGGTAAGGATGCTACTTGCATTATTGGTGATGTGATCCTGGTTCAATCTCCATGATGGATGTATATAAGAAGTATTATTCAAAAAAAAAATAATGAAATTAAGGACAATCTTAATTTTGGAGTTAGAAAGTTCACTAACAAGTATTTGGTCGTTCTCAATCAACTTGAAATGAAAATCTAGTTAAAAACAAAAAAAATTATTATATAAATTTATATAAAAAATTTATAATTTTAAAATATTATTAAATTATATATATATATATATATATATATATATATATATAATATTAAATAAACATAAAATATTATTAATGATTAACTAATTTTATTATAGTTATATATATTTATTATATATAAAATATTTTGAAAACATCGCACCGTATATTTATTTTCATACATTTACATTCACATTTACTTCTATTTGATTTGAATGACATATTTGCATAGATATTTTCTTTCAATATGGATGATTCTATTTGCACACGCATTTACTTTTATTTATTAGGCTGGTGTATGTTTAAAAAGATTTATGTTCATTTACCCAATCACTTAATTATAAGAGTGAACTCAAAATTTTATAGTTATAAATTAAATTGATGTATATAATATGTAAAATAGATTATGCATATTTTTTTATATTTTATTAGTTTATATATATATATATATATATATTTTTTTTTTAATAGGTTAAAAAGGTGTAGGTATATCAGGGCCACCCTTTTTATAAATTGAACTTGGATTTTTATTAGAAAATTCAATATCTTATGCCATCGTGGTGTTCTTATAGGAACTAATTTTATTAGTTTATATTTAGATTCAATAATATTTTTTTTTTGAAATTGGATCTCTATTAAGAAAGTTCAATGAATTTTGCCATGGTCCCTTCCCGTGACTTGAACTTGAAACTTTATTAGAAAGCCCCATTCCTTTTACCATTGCAATGTCCCTGCAAAGACCAATTTTATTAGTTTATATTTAAATTCAATAAAAAACATTTTTTTAACACACACAACGCACACCATTACACACATTGTGGTTTGAGGCCAAAAAGAAGCCAAGGCCCTAACCACTGCGATGTTTCAACCAAGACAAGTTTTTATTTTGATATGTATGTATTTAGTGTATATATAAAACAAAGGGCTTTGGTCTCTCTTTGAGAGGTCCAAGGTTCAAACCACACTCAATATGAGGGGACAAGGACCCTTCATAAAAACATGTGTAAATTCATTGAAAGGGTGAGTGCGTAGCCGAGTTGGTATAAGGCAACCAATTGAGGAATGTGATCCGTATGGTGTGGATCCATGCAACTCCGGCTCAAATCACATTGGTTTACCATATAAACCCTTTCAAGTCTGAGGTGTAGATCAATTGGTTCGACCAAACCCCGTAAGGGGGTGAACATCCAGGGTTTAAATCTCGGGCCTCATCGAACTGAATGCTTGTCCCTTTCTTGGTGATTTCGTTGATGTAAAAGGTTTAAAATGATTGCGATATGGTGGTTATAAGGACAAACTATGCGAGTATTGTGTGACCGCTTTTCTGGGTGGACAACACAGAATACTGTGGTGGCCATAAAAAATAACGACCATAAAAAATAAACATCATGCTTGGATCATTGTGGTGGCTACCGATTCCACCATGTAAAATCAAAAAGAAAAAATGTATATATAAAACACACTTATATCAATTGTTAGATAACTAATTAGAGTCCTAGTGGGGACAACGTAATGGTTAGGGCTTTGGCTTCTCTTTGGGACGTCCAATGTTCAAACCATGACATGTGTGTAATGGTGTGCATTGTGTGTCTAAAAAAAAGAAGATAACCAATTAGATTATTTTTAAGGAACAATAATTAGATAGATAACTTAGATGACTTCAACTACTAAAAGCTTTGTATGAATTACAATTAAGGGAGCTATGGATTTAAAATTGTCAAGCCTTCAAAACAACAATAGCCCACTACTTATTCATCTTTTAGATATGATGCAATTATAGTGAGTTATTCACCATCAACCATAAGAATCAAAAGATAACTAATTAGATTATTTTTAAGGAACAATAATTAGATAGATAACTTAAATGACTTCAAATATCAAAAGCTTTTTATGAATTACAATTAAGTGAGCTATGGATTTAAAATTCTCAAGCCTTGAAAACAACAATAACCCATTACTAATTCATCTTCTAGATATGATGTAATTATAGTTAGTTACGCACCATCAACCATAAGAATCAAACAAAAAAACCTTGTGTGTGTGAAAAAACTATAATTATTGAATGTATATTTTTATAAAACTAAAGTTGCATCACTTAGATTAGCCCACCAAAAAGTGTTGTAGTAATATTAGCCCAAAAATATTTTTAATTGGTTGAAATAGCAATATTTTAAGATAAGATTAGTCAAAAGATCAATAGCAACCCTAATAATAAGGATCTTTGCTTGGTGGTAAGAGCGAAGTAAATTGCATATAATAGCTTGTTGCAACTAAGAAATCTCTCATAATCTCACCCACTCCATAGTTTCTTATAGCATACAAATTCTTAGAAATATCAGGTGGCGATGATATTAAATATGAGCTTTCTTAAAATTCATGGGCTTAATTTTATATTTTAAAGATCATAGATAACCCACAAGATCTAACAATTGCTAAGACAAAATCTTCAAATACCTAAAAATAACCCTTGTCCTCCATGATTGAAACAAATAAAGAAAATAATCCAAGTAGAAAAGCATTATCATCTTCATTCGAAGGCAATTTCACTCAAAAAATATCAACACATAAATTATATCGCTAGCGCTCTTAGAGTTCCAAACCATTGGGAAAAAATCCTTCTATCAATCATTTTTTGGTCAAAAAATTAGACCTTACAAAATTTATTTCTATATGTAGACACCCAAATTTGATGTGCCTAGCCAAGGACATCCTCAATCAAGCCACCAAACAACACCTCATTAAGACACCATAACCATGGCAAATTGGACATCAATTTTGACATATTTCATCAATTCCCAAACCTATTAAAACTCATCAATTAAATTGCCTTCGTAAACCTTTTGATCAAGCAAATCAAATCAATCATCTTCATATCCAAATTTGGGGTGTTTGAAGCCCTAAAACTTAAGGTAATTTTTAGGACGCATTTTGACCTATCAAATCACCTCAAAACTTCTAAAAAATGCCACCATTAGATCAAGATTAAAAGAGCTTTTTGATGAGTGTAGATATGCATATGTTTGAATATTGATTGATGCCTCAAATCACATAAAAACTACACCTAGGTAGGATAGTTACAAATTTACCACTTGGTGAGCAGATGGTGTTCTGCAAAATAGTTATTTCCTTTCCATTTAATTATCAACTCGAGAGTTTGTAAACTTGTGAGTGCCATGCATAGTATATGCTTGTAGTGTGGGGAATGAGTCCCTTTGTACCTAATGGTTTGGTGGGGGATTGTTTTGTTTGTGTATTTACAGTTCAACCAAACTTCATAAAACTAATACATTTAAATAAAGTGGATAAAACAATGCAAGAAAATAAATGCGTACAAAAATAAATAAAATTAACACACTATAGAATTAAAAAGACTGAAACAAAATCTGAATTAAAATTATGGATGGAAAATGCAAGAAATAAACACATGACTAAAAGTAAAATGTAGAAAAATAAACACACGACTGAAAATAAATTACAAAAAAATAAACAGGGGAGGATTACTGCCTAGAGTGGACCTAAGCTCTCGTAGATGGTCCATCCATATGGTTACGTAAAATTCACACTCTTAGTCCATGCGAATAAGAACACTCGAAACTCTTTGTTAATAAATTCTATGCAGTACAAAAATATAAAACTTCATAGACTATCCTTCTCAGGAATGGCCTGTGTTCTTATATAGAACGCGACCCATCCCGTTACAAAATAGCATATGCAAAAATATCTATTTTAATCATAGATCACGATTCACTACATCGGGTGCATGTGTAGCTTTTATTTTCTTCTATTAAAAGCATGGTCGTGTTTATTCTAATCACCAGAGGATAAACACAATGCTCCTTAGGTGTATACAATAAATTATTCCAAAAATCATGTTTTTATTAAAAATTGCACGGTCAACCGATCAACGCATAGAATAAAGGTGCTTTATTCTTGTCGGATATAGGCACCCGACTTTCTATCGTTGAGAGATAGGCATCAAGATATAATCAATTTTCAACTATCGGGAGATAGGTGTTGGGATATAGAAGTCGGCCTACCATTGGGATATAGGCTCCTACCTACCATCAGGATATAAACGTTAGGATATAGGCACTTGCCTACCACCGAGATATAGGTGCCTACTTACTGTCAGGATATAGGCACCTTCGTCATTCACTGCAGTCTTTTTCAAGATGTCTTCGTACTTCAAAATATTATATTCTTTTTGCATTGTCGGATCTGACATTGACTCAAAAAAGCAAAAGAAGTAGAAAAAACCTGCATCTACGCAAATTTTCCACTAAAAACACCAGTCAAGCATAATACTTCATTTTTTATTACATATATACAATAATTATACAAAAACACATTTCTAATGTTAAATATGTCATACAATACCCATTAACGCATGCATAAAAATAAGCATTTTTGGTGCTTATCACCACTCATTGTCAAATTCGCCAATGGCGAATTTGCACACCTATGGAGAATTTGAAAACAACTTATTTTAGGTCATTTGACCAATCAAACTAGCCATTGATGAGACAATAAAATATCTCACTATTTTAATGATATGTTTCATAAAATTGTCTAATTTGTCTAAATACTACAGTTTAATGCCAAGCATTTTTGTTGTTATTGATGTTAATGTTGGTGTTAATATGGTAAAATTGTAAAAAATAATATTTTGCTTTTAGGATAAGTTTTTTCTGCATTTATGTGGTAGTTTTGCATAATTTTAGTGTTAATTAGGCATCCAATAAAGTGTAATAAAAAGGTATCATGGATGGAAGTCTTAGTTATAAAATTTATATTAAAATTATCATGTTTTTGAAAGTGTTTTCTGCCCTTAAATTGTGCTCTTAAGGTGATTTGGAGTCCAATTGTGTAATTTGCACAAATTTTGGAAACTGCAGGCTTGTTGTAATAGAAGTTGCAGGTTTTGCTTTGGAACATCCAAGCAACAAGCTACATTCTCTTAAATGACATGTGTAGCACTCCAAACCGAGGGTCAAAGAGCATTGTCAATGCATAAGGGATAGGGAGAAGCATATCCACACACCAAAAATTAGCCAATCAATCAAGAATCAAAGAATTTGCATGGATTGAATAGTCAACCGTATGTTCTGGAGCACTCTAGGTTTTATTGCAGTAAAAATAGAATTGGTTGCTGATCGATTTCAAGGAGGAAAAGGCAAACTGACATGTTGAGATTTGGTACGAATCTTCCTCAAGACTATTCTAAGATGTTCGACAATAATTGGAGGTAAAAAGATAAGGGAATCTATCCAGTCTAATTTTTTGTCCTAATTTTGGTAAGTCAAGTGTTGACTACAAAATGCTATAATTAAAGGGACAACGGATTGTTTCTCATTTTTACCCCCATTTCTAGGTAAAAAAGTTAAGAATTTGATTATAATACTTCCTTGTTTTCCCCCTTTGAAAAGTTGATGGGAAAATAGAAATAGATGAACTAGATAACTATTGTACAAGTTGAAATAGTCAATAAAGTGCAACAATTTTAGACTTAGTTTCTTGCATGACTTTTTGACCTCATGAGTTAGCTTAGGACCTTTTGAACGTACACCTTTTGTTGGACCTCAAAGCAAGGTCCCACTCTTAGGGTTGGTGGAAGGAATTTTTGCTGCAATTTAAGGTTTTCTCACTGTTTTTTCTGTAGTTAATTTTAGTAGTATTAAATGCTCTATTTTCCCTTGTTTTTCCCTTATTTTTAGCATGCGTGTGCTTTGTTGTTGTCATAGCTAGCTGGTATTAATTAGTTTTTGTATTTTTCATTTTTATCATAACATTTCATTTTTAGCATTGCATTTATGTTTCCTTGCTTTGAATTATGTTCCAATATCTTTTAATTTAGTAGATTTATTTTTTAGCATTTTACATTCTATCATTTCAATTTCAGTACTTTATTTTTTATAATTTCAATTCCAACAATGTAATTTAGTATCTATCATTTTCAACATGTTCAATTTCTATAAATTAGTTAGCTTTTCTTGATGCAAAGTGTGCTATTTAGTGTAGTTTTGGCAAAGACATTATGATTCCTTGTTTGTATTAGATAGCCTAATGCCCTGATTTCTAAGTAGTAGTTCCAAGACCTCTATTGCATACAACCTTAGGATGCTGCCCTAGTTTTGAAAAATAAATTAAAGTGAGAGCATTAACGACACTCATCACTTTTTGGTGTCATTGCCATGGAACAAATTGACATTGTTAGATAACAAATAAGTCATTCAATTATTATCTTGTAAAGTTATAGAAACAACCAAAAACAAAAACAAAAACACAAAAACAAATTTACATGAAAATAATTGCATTGCTTGGGATTGCATCTCAAATATTAAGACATTAGAATAGGATTTTTTTCTTTTAAATAGGACGTATGAATAGGTTAAGATACGAAAGAGGTAGATTTATTAGATCAAAATTTCCACCAGCCATAGGAAGATGATAACCACGATGAGGGGTTGAACATAACCTGAATTACTTGAATTTGAGATTCTTGAAAATGCTGAATTAGACTTGTAATCATCTTTAGGAAGTGTAGAATCCCATAAGAGATCATTTCAAGACGAACAATTTTTTAGCTCAACACCACATTCTCTTGATAGATCTATACGATCAGATCAATTAAAAAGGATTAATACTTGGTGTTGGGATCATATAATGGTAAATTTACAAGGAAATCTAGATAGGGTAGTCATGTTCTTAATCAGGTGACACCAACACTCTTGCCAAAACTTTTCAATATCCTATTTAATTATATCCTACTCAAAATTCTCCTATGAAACCCATTTTACTGTATGTATTACCAAATTTTAGGGGAGTTACATCTAAGGATCTTGATAAATTTCTATTTGAGTTTAAGGTTGTTTGCCAAACTTATGACTATATGAATGACAATAAAAAACTCAAATTATTTCCTTCCATGCTAAAAGAATTTGTCCTGTGATGGTTCATGAGTTTAGCACCTGATTCAATATTAACCTAGGATGAAATGGAAAGAGTATTTTTGGACAAATACCAAGAATATTATCAAGTAAAGAAACAGAAGGATGAATTATTTAGGATAAAACAAGAGTATGACAGTTTGGAAGATTACCTGGATAGATTTACCTTTGTTCATAAAATATGTGGAGGTGTAGAACTAGAACTTAGCAAAACCATATTCTTGAGAGGATTATAGGACAAATCAAGAGAAGTATTGGATCTTATGGGAAAATAAGATGTAAGTACACTTGAATTTGAAGAAATCATGGAACTATATAAGAATTATTCCCACACAAGACATAAAAGATGAAATACTGGTAGCAAATAAATGACTTGAAAGAATCAATGAAAGAATTTGCTAACCTCAAAACTGATATTCTAGTGCATCTTAACATGACATTATAGGAATTGAATGCAAAGACCAAATATACTGAACCTTTAGCCATTTACTATCCAAGATGCTGAAATAAGCATGCTCTTCATGAACGTCCTTTGAACAAAACTTCCATATCTGCTATATGTAGCATTTGTAAAAAAGGACACCCTACAAACCAATGTCATTTGTTCCCAGGAATTAAAAATATTTTGGTAAAATAGTCTCAACCTATGGAAGAACTCAACTTTGTAGGACAAAGACAAGGGGGTAATTTCCCCCAATACCCATACCAAAATGCTTCTCTATTTTCCATAAATTGGAGAAATAATCCTTGGTCTATGCCATGGTCTACTTTAGAACCATCTCAACAACCTTGGGGTCAACCACCATGGGCATCATCTCAAGAACGATCTCAACCTGGATGGATGAATCAAAAATGAAATCAACCACCATGGATGCACCCATAGATGTAAGGACAACAATGGGGACAATAATATCAACCATATCAAGGGCAATGTAGGTATCAAAACCAACCACAAAACCTATTGCCTAGTCTTACTCAAAATTACCCTCAAGAAAGTTGCTTGCAATGAGCCTCCTTAAAATTGGTCGATGATGGCATTAGTCTATCTTAAATGAGATCACCCATTTAAGGATAAAATAATGGTGTGGAGCTTTGATGGGTGTATATTCATGTTTGATTGTATTATTCTTAAGCTTTGCTAAGATTTGTTTGCCTTCTTTTGATTGGAGCTATATTTGTTTGCTTGTAAGTAGATTTAATGCTTTAAATTGAGTAAAGAATTAAATAACTTAATAGTTTGAGTTTAATTAATTAAAAATCAATTTATTGTTTGGTTCAATAAAGCTATATTTTATAATCAAAGCCTTTGTTTTATGAGCATGAGTGTATCTCATTAAAAATGCATGTTACCATAATGGTGTCCAATGTGGTGAACATTCTTTATGATAATGCCTTATTGGGTGTTACATGGCAGCCTTCCATGCATGACTTAGTTTTCCTCCCTTCTTTGCTTCTTAAAGAGAATGGAAACCACATTTTAAGTTGAGATAAGGAAGGGAAAACTGGGCATTGGAAGAGGGAAAGATCATGAGGAGCGCTACATTTATGGAGAATTGAAGGATAGGATAAGGGTTCAAACATTGTATTTTAATATTGAAAACTTTGATGTTTACTTTCATATCCGTTGCTACTTTTACTTGGTTATTTAGCTCAGTTTGAGTGGTTTTACGTTTGTTGCTTGTTACAATTTGCTTTGGTGTTGCTTTATTATTTTTGTGAGTCCCCTTGTGGTGCCTTTGGTATTCCTCATTGCGTAAGAGTCTTCTATTAAGTTGTAGGTGACCCCCCATGTAAGCGTTTCCTTCTTTTACATTGCCTTATACGTCAACTTTTCTATATACCTGATAGAGTCTCCTATTGTTGCGTAGGTTGCTTCCTGTGTGTTTGGTGTAGCGACCCCGGGATGCACGCACCGCTTTACTCTACTTGCAATGTTATTAAAAACCCAAGATGAAATGGAAGACAATGAAAAAGCATATAACACGAAAATAACAAATATGGATCTCTTTATTCGTATTGAAACTCGGTTACATGTCGGTCCCTCTTAGGGATACCCATTTCGATACAATAAGGTTACAAATAGGCAAAGAGTGCCCCTTTCGCGAAGAGGTGGTGCGCTTTCAAAAAGCTTCCCGGTTCTGCACACAAAAATGTATGAGGGCTTACAGATGCCTCCTTCTCCAGGTCTGTTTCCTAGAGGGATCCCTTTTGCTCTCGTATGTTGCAGATTCCGTCCGATCAACTTGTGGCCCTGTAAGCAATGAAACAACAACACACGCTTAGATGTCCGAGAATGCCTCCCCGGATGAGGTTGTTAGTACTGAATATAACAAATGAAAGCAAATGCAAATTAGACTAATGCTATGGATGCAAATGAATGAAATGATGCTATGCTAATGATATGCTAAAATAATGAATCTAATGTCTAAAACCCTAAGCTAAGCCTGTGGGCCATTGTCCAAGACAACGGCCGCTAAAGTGACTCTCATCCTCTTTGCTCCAAAGCTATGGACCAAAGCTTGTATCCGATGTTGAAATAATGGTTGCTATGCTCTTCAATCCATCAGGGCTTCACCATACTCATGATCTCCAAGGGAACTCTCCAAGTCTCGAAAGCTCTCCTCAATGACCAAGATTGATAAAAGATCGATTCTTTGATAAAATATCTCTCTCTTCCCTTGGTGCTCTTAGGCTTGCACCTTTTATAGTGTGAAACCCTAGGTCTATGTCCAAGCCCTAGGAATGAATTTCTCATGCGTAGTGTAAGTTAGCATGAGAAGCTTCTTGTCTTTTCTATGTTTGGAAGCCAATTATCTGAAATATAACTACCAACTTGAGTCTCCTATGTGAATTGGTCATTAGCATGAGAAGATTTTGTCCTTTGTTTATGTTTGGAGGTTAGTTAACTAAAGTCTAAATGCAAACTCAAGTCTCCTATGTGAACTAGTCATGAAAAGGAATGCAAAGTTACTCCCGCTCACCTTTATTGCATGCAGACTACCACTTCCACCCATGATTAGGCCTGTTTGTTGGTAAAACTTCTTATGGCTTAGCCACTGTCATCTGCAGTGACTAAGATCTGGTCATTATCATCTATAGTGGCTAAGGTCTGGCCACTCTAGGCTTGAGCGGCTAGGATCTGGTCGCTCTTGGCTTGAGCGGCTAGGCTTGGATGGCTTGAAAAGGCCCCAAATGAGTGGTGAGAACCATTATTGATGCTTGGAAAGTCCAATATTATGTCATATGATCTTATGAATGTGTCTATGTGAGTAGCTCCCCTAAGCATGACATGATTTAGGTGTCTACAGATGCCCCTTTTTGTGATGCATTATGTGGAAAACACAATGCTGAGAAAAAACGTAGACTAATCTATTTGTAGGGTGTATGGTGATCAATGGTCTGATCAACGTTGGATGGCCCAATCATGCAAGATGGTGCACATCCCTTGAATCATTGCCTCAATATTCGGAGGACTTAGCTCAGTGGCTTGGGCATGTTAAATTGCACTCATTCCTCAAACTCAATCGGGTAGCTTCAACTGCTACAACAATTTCGATCGGTAGGAGAGCTACAATTGAAGATGTCATGTCTGCTTACGTTCCTAAAAAACAAGGGAAATTTGTGATTGTTGTATGCAATGATTCATAGGATGAACATGATTTTGTTATGATCGAGTGATATTTTGTTGATTTTGATTATGATTATGTTGAAGTTTTGAACTACTTCCTCACACAATGAATTGGTGAAGAAATGACAATGAATGAAGTGACAAGTCGCTTGACCAATATGACTAATCTGGTTCCTTTCTAGCATTTGTTGCTTTTAATGGGCAATCCCACATCCAAGTGTGATTCCAATTGTTTATGATAATCATCCATCCTTATCCCGAGGAGCGGTCCGACTATCAATAGCCTTCTTAGGGAGTTAGGATGAGTGATTCTATTTATGTTTAGATTGTATCACTTTGGCTTAATGTTTTTGATATCATAGGGGAATTAGGATGATCCTTTCGCACCCATGGAGCAGTCCGACCATCTTGGTCTTCTTCGGGATTGAAGGGTGGCACATCATAATTCCAAAATGAGTTGTTTTTGCCCCAAGTGGCCTTATGGTTATCTACTCATCTCACCGAAATACATGGAGTGTGAATCATTGCAATCATCGAGTTGATAGAGTAGGTGACTGAATACGAGGCCTACCTGAGATTGTGCTTTTATGTGATTTTTTTGTTATTTTGAACATTCTGATGATCTTAAACCATCAAAGTGTGTATATTTGTTATTTTTGTGTGATTTCTCAAGGAGGAAACCTTTTGTTTTGATCTATGGATCTAGCCGCTATCAGGTCCAGTGGCCTCTGAGTTCCTACTTGTGGTCGTTGTCGCCTTGAGCAGCCACGAAGTTTGGGCCACTGACGTCAGCAGCGACCAAGGCATAATTAAAGAAATATAAAATTTGCATTTTCTAGGGTTTGACCTTTCATTTTCACTGTTGACATCGACGGTTGCGACTTTGGAGTTTACTTGGCATCGAGGACATGGTTGCGCAGGGTGAGACATCAACTACTAGAGGAGCTAGAGCTTCTTGGGTATTTCTCTTTTTCTAAACCCTAGCTCTCTTTTCCTTTATTTGGGTAAAACTGAACCTCACTAAGTAATTGGTAAAATGAACCTCACTAAACATGTTGGCAATGAATCAAAACCCATAGCTAGGTTTAGCTTACTTTCTGCTTTGGTGGGTTAGTCCCCAATTTTTATTTATTTTTTTGTTAGTGGCTTTAGCCTAGGGTTTCTAAATTTTTCTATTATTCACCTACTGCTACCATTTTAAGCGTGTTTGAACTTAGCTTTGATTTGATGCCTGAGTGGGAATTTACCTTTAATTTTTTTTTTTCCCTTCTCTCTTTGATATTTTTATGTTATTTTTGCAATATTTTGATTTTTTTGTTCTTTTCTAGCCAAGGGTTCACGGGTTTGCCATGTCATCCCTTGGCCGTTGTCGCTCAGCGGTTATCCTATCGCTCAGTGGCTAGGTTTGAACCCCAAAGGTAAAAAATTTGACCATTGGGTCTTGGTCTGCTATCTCCAACGACCATTTTCTGTCTATTGTAGGCGACAACGGCTAAATCCCTTAGCCATTTTTTTCACAATTTTTGCTAGTTTTTGGATTTTTGAGATAATTTTTTATTTTTTTGAAATTTTTGAACTATTCTTTAGCTTGTATTGCATTGTAGTTATGTTTCATATTTCTTTTGCTTTGTTTAGATCCTTACTACTTGGGCTCGGGACCCGAAGCTCTTGCTTGACCTTCTTCCTCGCTTGGATGACATGGACTAGGCATGGCTCAAGGCTCGTGGGCTCTAGTATGTTACCATATTACCTCACCTCATGTCGGACCAGGCTTATCTTATGGCTTTGGCCCATCGTTGGGACCCTCGGACTAATACCTTCCACCTCTTGACCGACGAGATGACCATTACATCGAAGGATGTGTACAGGATCTTTTAGATCCCTTTTGATGGGGTGGCTATTGTTTCTTTGACCACTAATGATAAGGTGGTCGTCTTCACTCGAGTGTTCGAGAGGTATTCTAAGGATGCTCTCAAGGACAACAGGTCTGGAGGAGTGTCTATCATCCATTGGTACCGGGAGCAGGTTTTCACAATGAGGCATGCAGTGTTGCTGATGGTCATCAACAATGTCCTCATCCCAGATTGCTCAGGCTTGAGGTTCCCTTGGAACCTCCTTGTGATGGTTCAGGACCTGATAGACAGTGAGGAGCCTATCATATATGCATGGGGTAGGTCTCTATTGGCTTAGTGTTATGATGAGTTGTACCACATCCATCGGAGGGGTCATGTCAGCATCACCTGTAGTTGGCTTCTATAGGTCTAGGGATGGGAGCACATTAGGGTAGATCACCCTAAGGGGCTTCCTATTGAGATCATAACTATGGATGGGAGGATGCAGTGCTATGGTGCTAGGTGGGCCAGAGAGAGCGAGGAGTGCAAGAGCCACACATTTATAGGGGAGCTGACTCATTACACTGATACTTTCACTAGACTCCAGGATGGAGATATCATATGGTACCCTTATCATGAGTGTCCTACTTGGGATGACCCTGACAACTTTACTGCTAGGATGCGATACGAGTGATGGCTCATTGGCCATAAGGTCAACATCCAAGAGCACTTCTTCTACTCTCAAGTTCTTCATCAGTATGGGTTGTAGCAGGATGTGCCACTAGTACCATTTTTGTATAGGTGCATCGGAGCAGAGAGAGACCTCCCTCCCTGATAGGTTACAGAGTTGGCTGATGAGGAGGATGCCCCAACTATTGATCCTAGAGTAGCTAGTGGAGTCATAGAGGCATTTGCATGGTGGTGGGGTGACCTGATGTGGTATGGTGAGGGTAGTCTAGGTCGAGAGGATGATGGAGGAGATGGGGCAGACCCAACGGGGTGTAGGGTTCATGCTAGGACTACGGTATGGGGCGCAAGTAGAGCAGGTGGTAGCAGAGGAGCAGGAGGCTCCTGAGGAGGTAGAGGAGGAGATGGAGCCTGAGGAGAGAGATTCTCCTCTTAGGGCACAACTACATGATGTGGAGGTCGAGCTCTAGTCGGCCAAGATATAGGTACAATAATGTGATGCCACCATAGCGCAGAGGGATACTACTATAGCTCAGCTATCAGACCAGATACGAGCTTTACAAGCTACTCTAGGAGGAGCTACCTAGATGTAGGTTGTTTTTGCCCCTCTTACTCTCGAGGATCCTTCGAGGGTAGCTCTCGAGACTGAGATCCATCATCTACAGGGTTTGTTGGATGAGAGTGATGTTCAGATTGTTGAGGATGCAGCCTAGATTATCGCTCTCTCGAGGTAGATCATTAGGCTAGGTACCATCCCTAGGGTGAGAGGAGCCACAGGTGGGTCACAGGTTAGTAGGAGTTCTATAGCAAGGTAGTCTTCCATCCGCCTAGTCATGGGGCCTGACCTCGCATAGAGAGACCAGTAGGGTCTAGCTCGCACCATTCTCCCAGAGATCCGGCCATAGGGGGCGGTGTTGCAGGGGCGCAGACCTAGTATTTGATTGATGATACTCTTGGTTTTGATTCATTTTTGAGGTTAGGCTGACCTATATGACTATCGCCCATGGGTATTTTTGTATATCCATGGACTTGACACACATACTTTTATGATATCTTTTCATTATGACTCATTATGTGTATCATTTATTGCTCATGTTTTTGTTGTTATTTTATTTTATGATGTGATGTGATGATGGCATTATGATGATTTGATGTATATGTTAGATGATAGATGATATTGTAGATGCTTATATGGATGTGTAAATGCTTATATGATTTGATGATGTGATGTGATGTATTTTGATGATGAATGATGAATTCATGATTGTATGCAAATGGATATTGCCTATATGTTTTATGATGTGCTTTATGATGTGATGATGGATGATTAATGACTTGTGTTTGTGGATGCGATGTTATTGTTAAATGCATGTTTAATTTTTCTTTAATTGTATGCATCTAACTTATGTGATGGGATGGTATAAACGAACCTGTATGCTCTAATCACTTAAAACATAAGGAATGCATATGACATTGACAATCTTAATGGGTGATACCACAGAAAGTAAAAAAATAATCATGAATTTAAATAATCACTCTTATCATAAGAATTGATTAAGTATTCATATATGAGATGTAATGGTGTGTAATGTATTTTCTTAATAAGTTTCTGTAAATTAAAAGATATAAAGTAGTCGATGGTTGTCTATATACTATTTCTAATATATATGCGGTATCTGTCCTACTATGTTGATACCCCCTAATTTATAGAATCTTATAAAGAAAATGATGGTGTGAATGATGTTATGATTTGTTGCTATTTAAGAATTTTTGGGGCTTTTCAGAGATTCAAACACTCTAGTTACCCTATCAACAATTGTCTACTGACCACTCTAGACTTTTGAAAAGTAAGGCTTTTACCATGGACCTAGTTTTTCATGATCTCTATGTGTGCAAGTGATTGTATATTTTGAGATAGAACTCAAGCATTTCCTCCGATGTCAGGTGGGATTCTTTCAGCCCATTGCTAAGATCGGGGATCCTCAAGTGTTCATCTCATCCTTATGTTGGACTTAGTTGGACTATACCACTAGGCAATATTGGGTTACCTAAGCTAGCTCATCCACATTCAAACATTGGTCTACACAAATGCATGAAGCAATTGTGGTAGACATATCATCATGCATAAGGATCTCTCCTTCCAATTTTGTACAATGTTGAGAATTCCAGGGATTCAAGCTTTATTCCTTTTTTGGCTTCTTTTTGGCTTTGGATATTTGCTCATATGTAGTGATGAAAATCACTATTTATTTTTTATTTTTTTCTTTGAGCGAGGATTTTTGTAGTGATGATAATCACTGTTTATTTTTCTCATATGTAGTGATGAAAATCACTATTTATTTTTTATTGATTTTTCTTTGAGCTAGGATTTCTTTGAATTTTATGATTTGTGTATCGGATTATTGCTTTGAAATCTGGACTGTATGCTTGGCCTTTTGAATATGTACTTTGCTTTGGGATTTTGCTTATTTTGATTTAAGCAAGGGATTTGGATAGGGTAAAAGCTTGTCCTTTTGCCAATTCTCAGCACCTTTAAACCGGTTGCATAGGGGGATAAGCAAGGAAAATCCTTTTCACTTAAGGTAACCTAGACCGCTTTGCAGCTTTCATATTTTCCTTGTACCAGCTAGGATTTTAGTGTTTCAATTAGTGACGAGATCTTGAATATCCAAGGCATTATCACAACTAGACCTTACCTTCTACTAATCAAAGTTGTTTTCCACAAAAGTTGATAAGATCACTAGGTGTGGTTGATTAACCGAAAAACCTTAGTATATTATGTATAGCAACAAATAATGGTTGTGTTGAAAAACACAATTCACACATGGTGTTGATGGAGGTATGGATTTGAATGATTTGTGTGACAAACTGTGGTATCACTTTTAAGGCTCTCATGACATATGCAATTGTAGTGGATATGAAAATGCAATGCAATGATGTGGATGCAAGATGTGAGATGCAATTGTTTTTGTATTTTTGATTTTTATGTTGTTTTTGTATTTTTGTTTGATTTTGACCAAAGGGCTTATTATGCCTTTGGGGATTTTTGATTTTTGACCAAGTAGCATGAAGTACCCTTGGAGCTTTTTGATTGAAGTTGACCAAGTGGTTTGAATACCCTTGGAGCATTTTGATTTGATTTTGACCAAGCGGTTTGAATACCCTTGGAGCATTTTGAATTGAAGTTGACCAAGTGGTTTGAATACCCTTGGAGATTTTGAATTGATTTTGACCAAGCGGGATGAATTACCCTTGGAGCCTTTGATTGTATTTTGAAATTTTATGTTTTTATGATTTGTTTTATGTTTTTGAATTTTTTTGTATTTTTGACATATTTGAATGTTTTTGTGTTTTATGACATATTTGAATGTTTTTTTTTTGTTTTTATGACATATTTGAATATTTTTTGTATTTTATGTGTAGAATACCTTTAAGTGAATGATATTGAGAGGTTCAAGCTCTTCAACACCATCTAATTATATAAGGTGATATGCTCCAGGCCCAACTCTCTGTGAAATCATGTATGGGCCTATCCAGTTTATCGTGAACTTATCTCGTAGATGCGGTGGCAGATTCGAATTATGTTGGTTTTCTTTGAGCACTAGATCTCCAACCTTGAATTCCCTTAAGTGGACTTTACTATTGTAAGCTCACGCAAGGTGATCTTGGTAAACATGAAGATGCTCTAAAGCATTGACTCGACATTCATCAAGAAGCATCAACTGATCAAGGTGGCCTTACCACGTGACATCATCATCTATGAAGTCCTTTAATGCTATGCGTAGAGTCAAAATTTCCAACTCTAGTGGCATGATGGCCTCAGTGCCATATACTAGTGAAAATGGTGTTGCCCTAGTGGGCATCCGTATACTAGTCCTGTATGCCCATAGTGCAAGAGGCAACTGCATGTGCCAATCCTTGTGATTGTCTTGCACCATCTTCCTCAAGATGGAGACTATTATTTTGTTTGAGGCTTATGCTTGCCCATTTGCTTGTGGATAATAAGGCATTGAAAAACTATGCTGAATATGGTATTTTTTCATTAAAGCATGCACATTTTTGTTCTTGAAATATGGCCCATTATCCGATATTATCTTAGAAGGGACCCCAAAATGACTTATGATATTGTGGAGTATAAACTCCGCAATCCTTGGTCCAGTTGTTGATGTTAAGGGGATCACTTCTACCCATTTAGTGAAGTATTCTATGGTTATTATGATGAATGTGTGTCGGCCTAAGGATGGGGGTGAGATCTTCCCAATCAAGTCTAGTCCCCACTATGAGAATGGCCATGTTGCCTGGATGGGTTGCAAGGCTTGCGATGGTAAGTGCGTTAGATTTGCATGATGTTGGCACTTACTGCATTTCTTGACATACTCATAGTAGTCCCTTTCCATGGTGGGCCAATAGTAACCCATTCTCAAGATGCGCTTAACGATGGCCATGCCACTGAAATGCCCTCCACATGTGCCATCGTGAGCTTGCAAAATTGCCCAGGATGCTTCCTGGGGCTCAAGACAATGGAGTAATACTCCATCATATCCTCGTCTATAGAGGATTTCTCCTAGAAAGATGTATCTTGTTGCTTTCTATTTGAACATTCACCTTTCAGTATGTGACAAACCTTGAGGTACTATTCCAAGTTTCAGGAAGTCTCACAGTTGGGAAAGCCAATCTTGATAAGCCATGACTTCTATAGAAAATATGGCTTGCTTTTCCTATATTTTTGAGCTAGTGAACATGGATTGAGGAACAACTCTATGGTGTATGGTTGCACCACACTCCATAGGTCCTTGGGAGATCAAAGACCCCCAAGGTGTCATTTGCAAGAAATATTTGGCTATGAAGGACCAATCCTGATTTGGCTCGATGTTGATCATGTTGACTGATTCTTGATTGTCAAGAGCTTCACGATGTATTGTTGAGTGTGAAAGCACTTTCACATGAATGGTTGTAAAATCAGTAGATAGATTATGAGGGATTAAGGATCCCAAAGAGGCCATGGTGTCTACAAATCTATTTGACGTACGAGGGATTGCCTCGATGTCATACCATTCCATCCAGGCTAGGTAGGTGTCAACAAGTTCCTTGTAAGTCTTTAGGAGTGGGCACCTACATTGAAATAGTCCTTTGACCTAGTTTACTATGAGCAAGGAGTCACCAAAGATATTCAATATTTTAATACCCATTGCTATGGTTATTTGGAGTCCCAGGATCAATGCTTCATATTCTATATTGTTGTTTGTGCACGAGAAGTCTAGTTTGAATGATAAGGGCAATGGAGCACCCTATGGTGTGATAAAGACAATCCCTACTCTACCCCCTTGTTCACACTTTGAACCATCGAAGAACAATGACATGTCTCTTTATTTCTTAGGTTCTTCGAGTTCTGGTGGATCTGATAATGCAAAGACCGCATCATCAAGCAATTCTATAGTGAGAGGCTTGTTATCCTGAAGAGGTACCTCTGCTAATTGATCTGCTATGACTTGTCCCTTGATGGAATTTTGGCTTATGAACTCTAGATCAAATTCTATCAATAGCATGATCCACTTTGTGGTACGTGTATTGTGATATGTCTTGCTCATCATGTACTACAAAGGATTTTGTTTTGATATGATGTAGGTCGTATGGCTCAACATGTAGTGTCACAACTTTCGAGTTGCAAAGACCACTGCTAAACACAAATTTTCAACATACGCATATCCTAGCTCATAACTCACCAAGGTGCGACTAATGTAATATATGGCTTGCTCTTTATCTTGTGCATTATTTTGGGCTAACATGGTGCCCAATGCAAAATCAGTAGCCAATATATATAGTAAAAATGGTATGTCTAGCCTTGGTGGAGCCAATACTGGTGGTGTTGCTAGATAAGTTTTGATCTCTACAAAGGCTTGATGGCATTCTTCATCCCAATGAAAGGGGACCTCCTTGCATAGCAACCGATTCATAGGTCGACATTTGTCTGATAATTGTATGATGAATATTTTGATGGATGCTATCTTGCCTTGTAGGCTCCTCAACTCCCTAATGTTGGTAGGGGTAGCCATTTCCAATATAGCCTTTACCTTTGTAGGATCGACTTCGATGCCTCTCTTGGATACGATGAATCCCAAAAGCTTTCCAGAAGTTATGCCAAATACGCACTTCTTAGGATTCAATCGGACATTGTGTTCTATGAGGTGATCAAAGACTTGTCTAAGGACTTCAACATGCTCTTGCCACAATAGGGACTTGGCCAGTAAGTCATCCATGTAATCCTCCAAGATCTTATGCATATAGTCATGGAATATGTATGTCATGGCCCATTGATATGTGGCACCAACATTTTTGAGACCGAATGGCATCACTTTGTAACAGAATGTCCCCCATGGAGTAATGAAAGTAGTTTTATGTTGATCTTCAGGCTTAATCTAGATCTGGTTGTATCCAAAGAAACCATCCATTAGGGAGAGCATCTCATGACCTATGGTTGCATCTACAAGAGCATCTATGTTTGGCAATGGGAATGAATCCTTTGGTGTTGCCCTATTTAAATATCTAAAATCCATGCAAATACGGACTCTTTCATCGAGTTTCCCCATGGGTACCATGTTTGACACCCACTCAGGGTAGTCGATAGGAACTATGAATACTGCATCCAATAGTTTTTGCAATTCATTCTTCACCATCAAAGCGATGGTTGGATGCATTTTCCTCAAATTTTGCTTGACTGGCTTCTTCATGGGATCCAATGAAAGGTTGTGAATGACTAACTTTGGATCTATCCCTAGCATGTCTTTGTAAGTCCAAGCAAAAATATTTGGCCTCTCTTTGAGGAGAGGAATTAGGATGGCTTGTTCCTCTGGAGATAGACTTTCTTTGAACTTGAATTTTCTTGGTTGGGTAGGATCATCACTAATGTCCACCTCGAAAGTCACTTCTATAGCCATATGTGACCCATCCTCTAGCTGATGAGGCATGGGTATCAAATGAATGTCATCGATGGGATTTATAGGACCTACTGACTCAGGTTCCAAACCAACATGGAAGATGTCATACGCACAACCTGATGCAAAATGGAATGGTTGTAACATCTCTTCATTGGGGAAGAGGTCTTCAGGCTCTATGGGTGAATTAGCATGATCCCAATCAATAGCCTCTATATCAAGATGCAATGATTTGGTAGGATCTACTGGATTATGAAGTGGAGTGGTCAAATCAATGGAGATCATGTTGATGGATGGGATGAAATCTCTAGGACCACATGGGTGTAATCTTATCTCAGGGGTTTCCCTTCCATACTCATGATGAGGTTCTAGAGGAATGGGAATTTTTGGATCTGGCCCATGAGCAGGGTGGACAATAGGATCATTGGGCTCTAATCACTCTCTGAATGTAGGTGGAGGGGGATTGACCATCCGATGAATGGCAGCTAGGTCAATAGGTCTCCCCAAAAATCATAGATGAGGGTCTATGGCATGGAGTGCCACCTCTCTCTCTACTAGCTCATTGACTTGTCGCAAGTGGTGAGGTCCAAGATAAGCCATCTCGGTCTCATCCTCAAAGTCATCATCACTTATCCAAAAACCGTTAGCATTGGTATGCGGCCCTAAGACAAGGGGCTCATGTCTTGGCCCTAAGTAGGCCATCTCTATTTCATCTTCATATTCTTCATCACTTATGAAGAATCCATTTGCATTTGTCTCTTGCCCCAAAGTCAGGGGTTGATGGCTTAGGCCTAAGTAGGCTCTTTCTATTGAGTCTTCTGATTCATAGTCACTTTCCTCTGATGTATATCCACTCTCATCATGGATGGACCATGTGAATATTTGTAAATAGTGAGGCCCTTGATAGGCTAAGCCAAGTTGTGCCTCATCATCACTTGCTTCATATCCATTCTCCTCATCCCATGAGTTGTACCCTATTGGGGTGGAATCAATTGAGATGTTTGGATGATAAATTTTTGGTGGTGGTATGTTTACCATAGCCACTTATCTATTGCTCAAATTTCCTATTCTTAGGGGGTGATAAGGAATGAAATCAATGTCTTCTCCTAACCCTAAGCTTAATCTATCCAATGCTACTACAAGAGAGTCATCTCGACCTCCGATATAATAGCCTAACCCAAATATATTAGAGGGAAGCTGATATTGTGGCTCGTATGGCCACCTGTGCCCCTGCTCATATATGCCAAGGCCATAGCCATGCCAATGGCAATGCTCAAAGTAGCTTAGAGCAAACTTAAGGTTAGAGAGGTAATGAACATTGACCATGAATAATTCATCACTATCCTCTTCTATATCTGAAGACTTATGGGCATAGTCCAGGCCGGCATAGACAAAATTGGTTTGGTTGGGAGGGATTCCAAGTGGAACCATTATTCCCACTAGTGGCCTCAAGTCCTTAGGCCTTCCCATGTTTTGTGTAGACTCAATGATAGGCGTAAAGGTAATGTTCTACACAAGGTACTCCCCTATGCCTATGCTTGCCAAGTGTATTGATGCATGCGATGTGGATGACCCTACGGATGACACTAGTGAAGCAGGATGATAATCACTATCTTCATATTGATCTTGAAGATCTTCTTCTTCCATAGGACTTGGCATTTCAGCAATGGCTATAGTTGGCACTTCCTTGGGCCTTTCTTCCTTAACTAAGGGTGCCTTTAGCTTCTGATTGTCTTTTGGTTTTGATGTTGATGGTACTTTAGAAGCATTGACTATTTTGAGTGCACCAGGAGGTGTTGATGTGCATGGGTCTTTTCTTACCCCTTTGTCTTCGTTATCCACTTGTGTGGTTGGGGATGAAGGTGCTACATATAGGTGGGTAGAAGGGATTACAAATTCTCCTAGAATGTCCACCTGATGGATGTATTTAAAAGGCTCTTCATCGGCCAGAACCACATAGACTTTGTTTTCATGCACATACTTGACACATCGGTGCAAGATCGAAGGCACACACTTCATGGCCCTTATCCAAGGATGCCCTAAGAGGATGTTGTACTGCATAGCTCCTTCCAAGACATGACACATCATAGGGATGGTCTTGTGCCCCACCTTGATGGGTAGGACTATCATTCCCACAGTATTGCATAAAGCATCATTAAAAGCTCTCAATGTGTAAGCTCCTGGAATGATATTGGACTTGGGGATCTTGAGGTGCTCTATTGCTGTTGTTGTAATGATGTTTATTGATGAACCTGTATCGACCAAGACCCTCTTGAAAGGTAAGTTGTTGATTGTTGCTACAATGTTTAGCGAAGGGTCTAGTAAGGCAGCAGGAACTATCTTAATCTCATGATCATAGAATCGAATTACAGGTTCCTGGCATTCTTGTACTTGTCCCACAAAGTGAGTGAATGCATTCGCATCTTGTGGTTGGAGCTCAATTGTCCTTAAAATTTCCATTAGAGTCTCCCTATGCTTTGGGGACTATTGTATGAGCTCATAGATGGATAACTTAGCTGGAGTCATCTATAGGTTTTGCTCCAATCTACTCTGGATAGTTACCACAGGTCATGTTGGTGGACCTGGAAGGTTGTCTTACCTTTACCTAGGAGTGGTTGGGATGTTCATGGGAGCTGTAGGAGGTTGTGGTTGACCATACCGCCTAGTCCTTGTTGCTATGTTAACAATATCAACCATCCCAATGCATCCATGGGTAGGTATATCAGCTCAAACCTGATTGACTTGGGCCCCTTGCTCTCTAGGGGCCTCATGATTGGGCAATGGGTTTTTGTATATGCCCATGTCTCTATTATCGAGAGCCAGTGGGTTGTCAACTTTGAGTTCTCCTACCTCAATCATGTTTTGCACTTGATGCTTAAAACCAATGCAAGCCTCAATGTCATGCCCCGGTATCCTATGATAAGGGTAAAATTGATCTTCCCTATATCCTTTTGGCTTAGGATGGTTGGGATCTATAAGAGGTATATCAAGAAATCTGATCCTCCTAGCCTCGCTCAACTGATTAAATATTGATTGCATTGATTCTGTTAGAGGCATGAAATAACGAGGTGGCTTGCATTCTCTGTTTCTTCCCTGATTGTTCTTTTGGTCATAATTGGTTGGCGGGGGATGTGCTTGATAGTTCTAGGGTTGTTGTGCACCCCCATCCTTGGGTGTAGCCAATATGACTTGATTGACTAGAGTAAGGTTGCCCTACTTCTATTTGTACTTGTCATTCTTACCATTCTTGTTCCACTCCTTTTTGTTTTGGAGTTTAATGGTTCCCTCATCTACTTTTATTTCTTCGATGAGCTTGGCTTGTGCCAAAGCTTCCTCAAATGAAGGATACTACTGAAGTTGTAGCAAGAGGGAGATGTGTTTAGAGCAAATTTTGGTGAACATGTGAATGATCTCTTCTATGGGAATGGAGAATGATAATTTTACCATGAATTTTCTCCATCTATTCCCATAATCCATTACTGGCTCATCATCATACTAGTTTCAAGTTGGCCAGGTCTGAAAGGTTCACCTTCTTCTTAGCACCAAAGGAGAAATGCTTTAAGAATGCATTTACTAGTTGTTCAAAATTGGTTATGCTATGCTTAGGTAGTTGGTTGAACCATTGAGTGGCAGCACCTAAAAATGTCATTATGAATGTTCTTAGCATGAGAGCGTCATTGTCTTCAAGATGAAAATAGGCATTGATAAAATTGGTGACATGCTCTTGTGCATCCTCTTCACCCTTAAAATTTTCTAACCTAGGCATCTCAAAGTGCTTAGGATATGGAGGGCTAGGGATTGATGGGCACAATGGTTGGTTGTGTATTTTGCTCAATGTTGGTGAGTTCCCAGCTGCCTCTTGTTTCTCAAAGGTTTTCATATTTTTAGCAAGCTCTTGAAATGCCTTTGATGCATGGATTTCCTCCTCTTGTAAGCCTACTCATAGTGGCAATGGAGGTAACTCTCTATCCATTTGATTTGTTCCATTTTCCTCCCTCCTACGAGGGGACTCAGGATTGTGATCCTGGTTTGTTGTGTTTGCCCTTTCCCCACTAGTTGGATTTCATTCATGGTTTGGTGGGGGATTTCATTGTGGGCTATCTTGTCTAGTGTGCCTCTCCTTAGGTGAGTCAACATATCTAGTTCTTTGGTGGTCACCACCATTTATCTATAAATTGTTAAGAGCTAGCCGCTCAGCCTGCTCTCTTAAGCATTGCTCATGTTGGTGCAAGAGTCTTTCTCTTTGTTTATCCTATTCGAGAGCTTCCACTAGCTCTCACTCCTTACGTAATGCATTTTCTAACCACCTCATTCGGTCAGTTTGTGCTATTATAGAAGACTCATGTTTATCTGACTCTATTCTTGTTGTCTTGACTCGTAGATTCCTCGAGGAGGTTTCTGTTGTACCTATACTCTTGCTAGCTAATGTGACTTGTTCAGTGTATTGTTGAGTATCCCTATGATCAGACTTCAAGCATCTACTATGGGGTCACTCTGAGGTACCCCCAGACTGAGAGATGTGTTTAGAAGTCATAGTTCATGAGCTTCCAGATGTAGAGTTCTTAGTAGCTATAGTTCTTTGAGTTGGTCATGTAGGAAACCGATCCAACCCATCTAGTTATCTTATTTTCCATGGCTGGTCCCATGGGGTGCCATTCACTCCTATGAGGTCATAGTCTATGGGAATATTTCATTTTGTGTGAAGGGTTTCTTCTATTTGATTCCCATGGCTAGATGTAGCTCTAGTTTCCTGCCCTTCAGTAGGCAGACCTGTTTCATATGTTTCTTGTGAATCTTGGGGTGTTGCGACTCTTGCATGCCTTCTTGATGAAGAGGGCTTTGTGACATATTTTCTCCATGTGGATGGAGATGTAGCAGTCTCATCATCCCTATGTGAAGAATGAGTTTTAGAACCTTCTTTATGTCCATGTGAGGAGGAAGCCCTTGAAGCTTCCTCACATCTTTGAGATGTTTCTATGTGTTTAGAGGAGGCCCTTGAGGTCTCCTCATGTCTCCTTGATGAGGATGGTTGTGAAGCCTCTTTTTGTTTATGTGAATTTGTTCCATGATGTGGTTCCTTACTTGGGGTTTCTCGAGGAGATCCCCCAAGGGTTGAATTATCACCCCTTAGGCTCGTGGAGCTACGTCTCATGGTCTTACGGGTAGGTCATTCAATGTTACTACGACTTTACCTATGGGTATGAGTTGCTTCAGTCTCTCCCTCGATATTAGACTGAGGGTGTTTACTTCTTGTTTTGACCATGTTGTCTATGAATTGATCTTTTGAGTTGCAATTTAGGAATAGCCACACAATACCAAACAAATGTTTATCTTGATTATCGATTTAAGTGTGCCCTAAACTATTTGGTGTGTTTTGATGTGTTGTTCTTTCGATTTCTTGCTCTTGTTCTTGGATTAAGAATGAGAAGACTCATCCATAGTGACAATCAAGTACACCCATGCCAAACATGATTTTCTCAAAAGAAGCTAGGGTACACCATTGAAGACCCAGTGGGGGGTTCACCTAGCTCTTCCACTCTGAACCAATGATTGTTCCAACAGTGGGAGACAGTTTGAGCACAAGTAACTTAGTATCACTATAAATAAGTTTCTCAATCCATTTCTAGGAAGCTCTAGGGGGTAAACCAGTGGAAGGAGATGAATTCCAATGTCACTGGACTAAATTGAAGGTTGGTGATGAAATCCAACTCCCCAATGTTTAAATGAGACGTGCATGTGTGGTGTTCATTTTAAGCTTGCATAACATAAAGTGCATCATATAGCAGCAATGAATCTTTCCTATATGCCTAAGTGCAAAAATATGTTTCAATATTCAGAAAGATGCATGAACTACTATGATTTGTATGAGCGCACTTTATTTCGTGCAGCTATGGCCTCTAGCAGGGCCTCAAAGCAAGCAAACAACATACAATGTCTAGCACATTGGATTCTAGGGTAAAATTTTTAGGCATAAGCCATTGTTCCTAGCAATGCCTAGTGGAAAATTTAAAAGAAGATCTAAGATATGCAAAATGCTTAATTCTTTCTCCTTTTATTCTTTCAATTTCCAAACATAAATGTGCTTTAAGTTCTCTATTTTAGACACACAGAAGTAGATAGAAAGCTATAAAATATCAGATAAGCTATACCAACCTTTGATCCAGCTCAGAGAGTCAGTGTTTTGACCTCTGCTGCACTCCAGTTCTAGCCGTTGTTGACCAGAGCGGCTGGTTCTTGGCCATTGTAGCTCAGAGCGGCTAAAGCTCTATTGGTCGTTGTAGCTCAGAGCGGCTAATTTTTGGCCATTGTAGCTCAGAGCGGCTAGACCTGCACACAAAACTAAGTTAGTATTCTGGTAGAAAATGAAAAATTAGTGGAGGTCCCACCATGATCACCATATATAGCGACCCCGGGATGCATGCACTACTTTACTCTACTTGCAATGTTATTAAAAACCCAAGATGAAATGGAAGACAATGAAAAAGCATATAACATGGAAATAACAAATATGGATCTCTTTATTCATATTGAAACTCGGTTACATGTCGGTCCCTCTTAGGGATACCCATTTTGATACAATAAGGTTACAAATAGGCAAAGAGTGCCCCTTTCATGAAGAGGTGGTGCACTTTCAAAAAGCTTCCCAGTTCCACACATGGAAATGTATGAGGGCTTACAGATGCCTCCTTCTCTAGGTCTATTTCCTAGAGGGATCCCTTTTGCTCTCATATGTTGTAGATTCTGTCCGATCAACCTATGGCCCTGTAAGCAATGAAACAACAACACACGCTTAGATGTCCGAGAATGCCTCCTCGGATGAGGTTGTTAGTACTGAATATAACAAATGAAAGCAAATGCAAATTAGACTAATGCTATGGATGCAAATGAATGAAATGATGCTATGCTAATGATATGCTAAAATAATGAATCTAATGTCTAAAACCCTAAGCTAAGCCTGTGGGCCACTATCCAAGACAAAAGCCGCTAAAGTGACTCTCATCCTCTTTGCTCCAAAGCTATGGACCAAAGCTTGTATCCGATGTTGAAATAATGGTTGCTATGCTCTTCAATCCATCAAGGCTTCATCGTACTCATGATCTCCAAGGGAACTCTCCAAGTCTCGAAAGCTCTCCTCAATGACCAAGATTGATAAAATATTGATTCTCTGATAAAATATCTCTCTCATCCCTTGGTGCTCTTAGGCTTGCACCTTTTATAGTGTGAAACCCTAGGTCTATGTCCAAGCCCTAGGAATGAATTTCTCATGCGTAGTGTAAGTTAGCATGAGAAGCTTCTTATCTTTTCTATGTTTGGAAGCCAGTTATCTGAAATATAACTACCAACTTGAGTCTCCTATGCGAACTGGTCATTAGCATGAGAAGCTTTTGTCCTTTGTTTATGTTTGGAGGTCAGTTAACTAAATTCTAAATGCAAACTCAAGTCTCCTATGTGAACTAGTCATGAAAAGGAATGCAAAGTTACTCCCGCTCACCTTTATTGCATGCAGACTACCACTTCCACCCATGATTAGGCATGTTTGTTGACAAAAATACTTCTTATGGTTTAGCCATTATCATCTGCAGTGACTAAGATCTAGCCATTATCATCTACAATGGCTAAGGTCTGGTCACTCTAGGCTTGAGCGGCTAGGATCTAGCCACTCTTGGCTTGAGCGGCTAGGCTTGGATGGCTTGAAAAGGCCCCAAATGAGTGGTGAGAACCACTGTTGATGCTTGGAAAGTCCAATATTATGTCATTTGATCTTATGAATGTGTCTATGTGAGCAGCTCCCCTAAGCATGACATGATTTAGGTGTCTACATTTGGTAGTCTTTATTATTTTTCCCTACTCTATTCCTTTAATTTTGTTGGTGTCCTTTACTCATTCAGTCAAGGGAGTGTTGAGTAGTTCCTTGTATGGATTTTAATGTTTGAGTTGGTTCATCATTGAGCTTGTTGTGCATTGTGGGTGGTTAGCATTGTTCCTTCCTGCATGTTTTGGGACCTCGAGTTGGTCTAGTGCTTTTCTTCCCTATGTGGTTTGTTTGTTGTAAGATAGGCTTTGGGTGTTGCTTATTGCATGGTTATACATTATTTTCCTTTGCTTTTTCATTGCAGTCTAGATTGCTTTGTACTTTTTTGCTGAGTACTAGTTTTTGTGTATTTTATTTTAGGATTTTGCTTTGCTTTGATGTTTGGGATGCTAGCATTATCATACCTGGGTTTTATTGCCTTTTCTTAAAGATATTTGTTGTAGTATGCTTTGTATCTTAGAATTTATGTTCCTTTATAAGCTTATGTATTATCTTAAAGAACCCTTAGTGTAAGTTAAATTATTTATAGTGATTCTTGAGATGCATGTGGGTTAAGAAATCACTATAATGATAAGTATGGTCTTCTCATACTTGTTTATGCAAGGTGAATCCCAAAGAACTACGAGATTAACCTCTCATGTCTGTTGAGTGTCGTCTACAACACTTGGAATTAAAATATGGTGAAGCCTTGTATAGTGAAAGGGTGTTATCCCTTGAGAGTCTTTGTAATATAAGTTCTCTTTTTAAAAAAATGGGTTGGTAGTTTTGGGTTGTTATAGCTACGAGATAATACAATAAAAAATATAGCTTGTTACTTGTATGAACAAGTAATCATGAGATTTTGAATTTCACTCTGAATAATAAGTGATAGGGGTGGTCACTTTGTTGATGAGGTCATAAAGAATCTAGCAACCAACTTCCAAATTTTGCATTTATTTTCAAGTTCGTATTAACCTTAGAGCAAATAGGTAGGCGAAGGAAACTAAAAAAATCCTAGTTTCTATGTTGTACAATATCTATGAGATAGAATAAGCATATTGGGAGGAGAAGTTTCCATCTATTATATGGGTATATAGAACAACCTTTAAACCTACAATAGACCATACATATTTTCAACTCATGTATGGTCAAGAGGAAGTGGTGCCAGTACAATTTTTGGTATCTAGTTTGTGGGTAGCCATGGAACATTGCTTAGGTGACAAAGAAAATTTAGAGGAAATATTGGTAGAATTGATCAATTTAAATGAAATATGAGTTATGGTACAATGGGCAAGTGAAGTAGTCCAAAAGTGAAGGAAGTTGTGACATGATAAGCATATTTAAAAATTAGAACTCAATCAAGGTGATTTAGTTCTAAAGTATAATGGTAAATGAGAAATCAAGCTAGGGAAATTGAAAACACTATGGCTTGGTTCATTTAAAGTAATAAAGGTGATGAACAATCGTATAGTCAAATTACAAAATTCAAACAAGACAGTGGTACCCAAAAGATAAAAGGTTCAAAATTAAAACCATATAAAGAATAATGCTTGTTCATTGATTTGAATGAAATAGAATGAAGATAATGACATGAGGAATAGTTTTATGAACAACAAAAAGCAATCTAGAATAATTAAAATCCTTTCCAAGGGGATGATGATATTGGGATTACATGTTTATTTTTATAAGGGGAGGGTATGTAGCCAATTATGAAACAACATGAATTTACACCTCACCTTGGTGAAAAGAGGATGCAAGTACATGTGAGGTTGATGGATAGGATAGAAAAAATTGAAGAAGAAGAGGAAGAATGAATTCCTTTTGTAGACACCAAAACCTAACCACCTATCATATATATGAATAATTCTTAGCTGCCTATACATTCATTTAACATGATCCATGTCACTTATCAAATCTCAATCTCAACCCTTCATCATGTTTTAATCTCGATCGCCCATTGGTGTCATTGAAACCCTAACATGTTTAAGGGAAAATTATAAAATATCATTCATTTTTGTGAATGAGAGGTTGGAAAACATTATACATCAAAATATTTTTGAGAGGTCAAGATCTGAAAGCATTGATCATCCATCATTTTATAAACCCTAGCACTCTGCTAACACATTCCTTCCTTATCACTACTACATCCGCCATATCCACCATCGAAACCTCTGTGAACTAGATCAGATCTTGTAGAGCATCCCCCACAACCCTTAAATGCTCTAGGGCATTTCTCGAACATTGTAGAGCATTTTCAAAATGTTGTAGGGCATCCACAGCCATCCTTGAACGTTGTAGGGCATTCATCGTTCACCGGTTTGTAGTCACCAAACCCTCGAATGCTCGTGAGCGTTCGTGCATCACCAGATCGAGTCATCAAGAGCGTAGATCCAAAAACTCAGGTATATTTCAACAAGGTATTAGGTTTTATTATTTTACTTACATTTTCTATATTTTTGCACTTCATTTAGCAAGTATTTTAGCTAGGGTTAGTATTTTACACTTTCATGTTTTAGTGGGCCTCACACTGTGGAGGCCCCGTAGGTGTTACTAACTTTATTCTGATCTATTTGTGTGTAGGTTATAGGAGGTATTTTTATTAATGGTTGTTGCAGCTTTGAGTGGCCCCATAGGGATACGCAAGCCCACTCACACTTGTTTGGAGTGAAGATGATCCAGAGACACCAACTATCATTTGATCAAGGGTTCCAACCCTCTTATTGTAAAATCATTGTATCAACACAAGTTGTATTGTGTGACCCCTGATCTTGGGGTACACCAATGTTGTAATAGTGGAGATCCAGGCTCCCTAAAATCAATATAATAGCATTCTTCCATTGTGCAATATTTCTTGTTGTTGATATGTTATTATTATCTTGGTGTTGTTCATTTTCACTTTACAAAATGGTGATCACGGTGGGACCCCCAAAGGGTTTCACATTTTAATTTACCTTGTCAATATTGAGTTTTTGATCTACATTTTTCTATGTTTTTACTATAGGTTTTTAGAAATTTGATCGCACAAAAATCGCTAAAATCCAAAATTAGGGTTTTTGGAAGCTATGGGGATTCAATTTGTGGTTGTGTATATGCCTTCCTGCATCTAGGGGATGCCTCACTATGTCTAAGAGACACCACACCATATTTGGGAGACACCACAAAGTATCTGGGAGACTTTATACCGCATCTGTGAAGTTGAGGGAAGAATACGTAGGCTTCCTGGTAAGTTGTTTTCAAACCCTACTTACATTTTTGCTTTTTAAAAGAAAAAATAAAAAGAAATATTTATTATTCTATTTAAAAAGCAATATATCATGCATTTTTAGGCATTCTAGGCATTCATAAGCATTTTTATTTTACAATAAATAAAAAAAGAATGAAAAGAAAGTACATTTTTAGAATCATATAGATTTGCATATAGGGGTAGATCTGCACCTATGCATTCATTTCTAGTTGCATTAGACATTCACTATAGTTGATTCAAGTTTTTGCTATTTTTCATGGTGTTTTTACTTTCTACCTTGTGTGTTGTGTGCAATAAACTGAAAAGCATATTAGTTGCACTTTAGGCTGAGTTTCCCACTTCTCACTTTTCTAGGCTGGAACAAGTCACTTGTGCTCAAGCTTCCTCCCACTATTGGAAACACTTGTTGATTCAGAGTGGAAGAGCTAGGTGAACCCTCCACTATTGGAAACACTTGTTGATTTAGAGTGGATCTTAAGCGGTGTACCCTAGACTCTTTTGAGGACCTCATACTTGGCACTAGTGTTCCTGGTCACCAACTTGGTAGAGTGAAAGAGGGTTTCTTCACATTTTATGTTTAAGAAAAACACCATAGACAACAAAAATTTAAAAGGAATCCACACACATTGCATGTTTCATATTCAACATCAGTGAGTTGGATTTCATCACCAACCACTGATCGAGACCAGTGATGGTGGGCTTCATCTCCATCCATTGGCTCACCCCATAGATACCAATAGTAGCCCATGAGTGGTTTTTCTAGACTTCATCACCAAAAAATTCCCCACTCTTGACTTTAGGAAGCCATTTAAGCCATTCACATTTCATTTCTTGTTAGAGAGGTGAGTGTGAACACACCTATCCACCCTGCATAGTTGTCTTAGGCTTAGGGAGTCATAACATCAAACACACAAAAAAATAATCAAAATAAAAAATATTGTTGCAAGACATAGGACACAACTGTTTGTTTGATCTATGTGTTTTTCATTGCCATCTCACTTTCCACACACACCCTGCACATTCGCTACCCCTACCTGCTTATAGCTTATGGTATTGACCAAAAATCAAGCCAGAGCTATGAGTACTAGCAAACCCACTTCATCCATGGAGTGCTCCACTTCTTCCCCAACCACTTCTATGGCTAACCCAACCAACGTGGCATAGACAAGCTATTTTGGCTTGTCTGCTGGTCCTTCTCACACAATATTCACTTTGAATGCAGATGTGATACAAAGGGCTATCCACACCACCATTCCAAAAACTGAGCCATCCACACCCACTGACCATCGCATCACTTACATAGATATGGATAAAGTTGGAGCTTATTTAAGACCAACCAATCCGATTCTAGAACCAATCAACATTCCACCCAAACATGTTCCTTCTTCTCAGCAAGAACTTGCTCACTCACATCCCAAAAACTTTAACCAAGTCTACACCAACCCTCTTTTTGAGGCAACATCTACACCCTCACACCAAATTCCTCCACAAAATTTAGCCAAAGTACCTCCATTCCATTTACCTACACCACTACCTATTCCAACCCACTCTATGAAGCACAAGTTAATGTTGCTTCATAGATTCCATCCACCATTCCATCTACCACCCCTCATTTAGTTGTGATTCCTTTCACAACTTACCCTCCATTAACCTCAACCAACATTTCCAACACTCACATCATACCTACATCTGCTTCCACCACAACCACACAATATGCATCTGAAATTGCCATACAACAAGCATGGCAACATCTCAATCAATTGCTTATGGGCCATCAAGATGCTCGTTCTTACCCTCAATAGCAATCGTAGGTAGTAGATTTCAAACCCCACTCCATTCCCAACCAACATACCTTCTTCACCCTCGATCCATCTTGGGTATCACAATATTCTAAGGTTACCATACCCATGCCTCCATTCAGCCACATCAATACCACTTCCACAACCCAACACATTCAAATCCCCCAAACTTCATCCCCACTTCATCAACATTAATCACTCCACAACCAAGCCCAACAACACATCCAACATCATCAGATACCCATCAATCCATCAAGTAATCAATACCACATTCCATCCCAAAAATTCATCACTCCACACACACCACCTCCATACACTCATCAAACAAACCAGGGTTTCCACACACACATGGAAGACCCTAAGATCCAAGCCTTGCAACAACATATTGACAACTTAATTATGCATACTCCTGGTATGATGTACCAAAAACCTACATTGAGACAACTGATCAATCAACCCATTCATTCTTTGGTACCATCACCACCTTATCCGATAGACTTTACACTATCAAATTTTGACAAATTCAAAGGGACTGAGGACCCTAGGGAGCACATCAGCACATTCATCCATTCATGTTTTTGAATCCAAGAGAATGATGCTCTAATGCTCTGAAATTTTCCTCAGACATTAGGGGGAGATGCCTTATATTGGTATAATCATCTACCACACCATAGTGTTTACACATTTGAACAATTGGTGGACAAATTTTTGGAAAGGTTCTCCCTCAATGTTCGTAAGAAAACTACCTTGACCGACTTGTACAATCTCAAACAATTTGAAGAAGAGTCGGTCTATGATTTTGGAAACCATTGGAGGGTAGTCATCACCAAGTTGCCATTCTCCCTACCAATGGAAGAATTGACATGAATGTTTGCAAGGAGTTGTCTAAAACCTATCTCCTTGTTATTGCAATTACAACAATATAAAATATTTGATGAAGCTCTTGCCCAAGCCCAAATCATCAAAGAAATAAAAATTCAAGAGGGTGAGATCAAACCAAAGAAAAAATAATGGCAAAACAAGGTCCAATCTAAAGGAAACTATTCTGGCCAATCAAAACCAGGACAAGTCAATCAAGTGGTTTTGAGTCAACCCCAAATGACTCAACAACCCCATGGTCAACACCAACCACAACCATCATTGCAACAACCACAACAAGTGTCTTATCAAGTGGTTCCCCCACCACAACAATTCCATAACATAGTGCCAACTATGGAAAATCATCAACATCGACAATCTGTTTGACAAGCTCGCACTTACACACCTTTATCTGAATCATATGCTTCCATATTCCATAGGTTGTATGACACTAATGCTATCACCTTACCTAAAGTTAAACCAGATGATCCAACCAAACATGGCAAGGGCTATAAGGAGCATTTGTTTTATCCTTTCCATCGACAGAAGGGGCATGACATTAATAACTACTTTACATTTAAAAACATGGTGCAAGACTTGATAGACCTAGGGGCCATTAAGTTGGATAGTCCCTTAGCACAACAAAATCAAAACCTTGGTATCTACCAAACACCACTTCCTCATCATGAGGAACCACAACAGACAATAGGGGGATCAAATACCATGACTCTCCCTAACCAAGTCAATCATGTGCAATAGTACCAAGGTTTTGTGAGGGCTATCCATGTAGTCACCCAAGGTCAACGAAGCACCAATCACCAAAATGAACAACCTCAAGCAGTTCAACCTCCCATGGCACCTCAAGCAAATGTGTCTCCACAACCTGCTAATTCATCTCCACCCATTCATTTTTCTACCAATTCATCTCAACCAATTCATCTTCCAAGTCATCCATCCCAACCTATTCATCCCCCAAGCCATCCACAAAGACCTATCATCACATTGAGTAGTCGGCTAACAACTAGTCTCAAAATGGCTTCCACAAAACTATCGATCTACGAGCTTATACAACAATCTCCTCCACACCGTGAGGCATTAATGGAAATCTTAAAATCCATTGAAATTCAATCTCAAGATGCTAATGCCTTTAATAATTTTATGGGGAGTATTCAAACATGTATGGAGCCCTCTATCACATTCTATGATTTTGAGATCAAATCAATATCATCAGAATCACCAGATCCTCCATTACATATCATGGCTCAAGTTGATAGGAAGCCTTTCAAATGAGTGTTGATTGACACCGGCTCATCCATCAACATCATTACCACCTCAGCCCTTCAACATCTCAATATTCCACCTTCACACATCACCAAATCCACTTTCACCTTGTGAGCATTCAATGATGCTCTATGTTCTACAGTTGGCACTATGGTCTTACCCATAGAAGTGGGGGTTAAGATATTGCACACTATGTTCCATATCCTAGAGGGGTCCATGGCTTACAATGTACTCCTTGGATGTCCTTGGATAAGGGAGATGAAATGTGTCCCCTCAATACTACATCAATGTTTGAAATATGTACATGAGGGATAGATTCATTGCATACCGATAGACATCGAACCATTTAAATACTGCAACTTCATCTCCAACCCATATGAGTCCACACTTCCATCCACCCACTTGTCCTTAGTCCCATCAACCACACCATCCACTTCACTTCACAATTCCTCATCCAAAGCACCTATGCTAGAGGAACTCCCCATCACCACCCCACATCAAGCCTCCACTTCCACACCCCCACCTTCATCACAATCGAAAACATGTACATGTGGTTGAACACAATTATCCTCACCATCATCCATACAAAGGGACATCCCTCTACATATTCCACATCATCTACATCACCCATTATCACTTATTCATCATCACCCACACAACCAACTCCACAAACACCCACTATCATTTCATCCACACCAGAATCACCAATCATCCATCAAATTCCTCAGCCAAATCCATCTTCATCTCCATCAACCAACGTCTCACAAGTTGATTTGATAGATTGTGAGATGCCATTTCAACATACATCTCTCCCATCACTCGAGCCACAAGCCACCCATGAGCCTCACATTTCCACATCCACTCCATCCACATCATCACCCACACAAGTTGTAGTCCACCTCACTAGTCCTAGCATTGGTGAGTATGTGGTTCAAGATGTCATAGTTACACCGCTCAACATCCAAACTATTAGGGATTATGGTCATCCACATGACCCACCCTTATCTATAGGAGCAGTGTACCACATGGGTTCAACACCTAACAGAATCAACTTCATATATGGGGGGTCGATTCATCGTTCGATCCAATTTTCCCAGTTGAACCTAAGCAGCCAGTCCTTTACAATATAGAGCACATGTTCGGTTTCCCATCATGATACTTTCATTGAGTTAATTGGCAAGGATATGGCCTAGGATGACATGAACAAGGTATGCATGACATCATTGAACCTCAATATCAAGAAGTGCATGACCATTCAGGCCTGGGTTACCATTCATATTCTTCCACTTCCTCTTTTGAACAAGCTTTTCAAAGCCTCCATTTAGATTCAGAAGAGGAAACCAATCACAATGATGACTTTGAGGAATTATATGAAGAATACAATGTCATATTGATAGCTTTAGATGAATCTAAAGAGGAATCAATCCCAATCACTCCATTCACTAAATAGGATGAGTATTATCTCAGAATGTTCCCCATTCATCAACCCATATTTCATTTGCTTCTCCCAAGGGAGCGAGTCAAACCCATCGGTGAACCACCACCTCCACTTCATTGATCACCTCACAACAACTTGATGTAACATATGTACATAAAAAACAAAAAATATTTGCATTGCATTTGCATGACCTTGTCATTTATTTTTATATGTGTTGCTTGCTACTATCCAATTTCACTAGGTTCATTCCAACCATATAGGCTTGCCAATCTAGGGGGAGTAGAAGAGCCCGAGCCACTAAACATCATCCACTTGAGAGCGTTTTATGCTTAATGTGACTTATATATGCATATATACATGGCTAAAAATACATCATTCATACACATTGTATTTCACACATTCATTTTCCACAAGCACTTTCATGTCATTTCAATGCATTTCACCCACCATATTAGGGATCATTTACTTAGTTTGGATAAAAATTGATCTAGTTGTAGACACCTAAAAGTCACATGTGCTCAACCATAGATACCTGCAAACTTGCATAGACACTTGTAGGTCTGCATAGGTATTCATAGACATTCATAGACATTCATAGTACATTGTAGGCCATCGTAGGCCATCATAGGCCATCGTAGGTAATCATAGGCCATTGTAGACTATCATAGTTGTTCGTAGGTGCAGACTCCTACAAAACTATATAAAACGCATCCAAAATACCTCCTATTCATAGGGAGGCTACCTACAAGCCCCTTAAGACCACCTAAGCCCTTTCCTATGCCTAATTAAGGCCCCCATGGGACCATTCCCTACTAAAAACTCTAATTAGGCTAATTAGGATTCTAATTTTCAAGTGACTTTCACTTAAAGTGCACTTTACCATTAAATTAGGTTTAATTAGGGTTAAGAGTCAAATTATCCCTAAACATGTCCTCACACATGTGTGCACCCCAAATTAGTTAGGATATTTTCTAGGAAATCCTAACTCAACCCTCACCTAACCTAGGGATTAGCTAACTCTAGTTAACCCTAATCTTAGCTCACACAGTTGTGAGGATAGGATATTTCCCTTAAGGCATGTGATAGGATGACTAAGCTTACCACCTCACAAACCCTAACCTAACCATACTAGGACTTGACTCTAGGGTCTGTAGTACACCTAAATACCCCCCTAACCTTGGTTTTCCCTATATATAGTGGATCCATTTCCTCATTTATCTCTCTTTTTTACTTTCAATTAACATCTCTGTTGAGTGGTATTTTCACCCGATTGTGAAAACACACTCTCCGATAGGATTTGGGTTCCAAATCCCCTCTTGCAAAGAAATTAAACAAGTAACTTCTCCAAGGTCTCCGCTATGTTAGCATTTTGCACAAATAATATTGTTCAATTTGAATGCTTGGAATACCTTAGTGATTGCAAGTAACTGTAAACAAGGGGCACAACTGGTTTATTTTATTTGACACTTCAATGATTGTTCGTTTGATCCGAATGAATTCAATATGAATCAATCATAATGATAAAATTATTTTGTTTTCAGATTTTGGTAGATTTTCAATTGTTTATTTAAATGACTTGTAATTAAAATAAAATTAAATTTCTTGGGAAATAAAAATGCAGAAAAATAAAGAAGTGAAAATAAAATGCAAAAAAGAATGGAACTAAAATACATTCGAGAATGCGACAATCCTATTTCGACAAAACCGAAGATAATGAGGTTTTTTGCATACAACCTAACCTATTGAACCTGCAAACATGCACAATCCAGATAAGCTAAGTGTTGGTTTCTAGGGTTTTAACTATGGTTTCCAGATTTAGACATTCGCATGAAGCAACCAAGACAACTTGCATTAAACTCCATCTATAAGCCTAAAATCGAAAAGGGGAAAGATAAACATTCAATCTTGCATGCAGAGAATAACTCCTTCTTTCTTGCCAATGAGATGCAACTCTCTGTAATTTTTGTATTAAAAATATGTCAGTTTACAACAACAGAAGCTTCCAGCTTTATCAAAACCAGACAAAGTGGAGGAAAACGCTCCAAAAGCAGGCCCAGAATGGCCTATCGCCTTCGACTACGCAACTCTGCTCACAGCGGTTTTCGACCCCTGTATCTGTCATTGGCTTCTGCTTTTAAACTTTCTAGTATGGCTCTCTGTTTCACTCTGTGACGCTTCGTTTCATTTCCCAGATCGCTTCGTTTCGTCTTCCCGCCTCTTTGTTGTTTTGGCTTCTTGCTCGGGTGTGAAACGTTTGGTCTTCTCTGCTAACTGTAATCGTCGATCCTGAAGCGTTATCATAGCCTCTATGCCTCTGTGCCACGTGTTCAGCGCTTCCCTGCACGTTCTGTAATGGCCCCCTATGAATCGTGACAAAAAATAGCATGTCGCGATATCGCGACGTTTTTATGTATGCAGCTTTGCTCCTCTACCTGTATCGCGAAAATGAGACATGTCGCGATATCGTGACATTTTTCTGTCAGTAGCCTTGTTCGTCTTCATGCATCGTGAAAATGAGACATGTCGCGATATCGTGACATTTTTCTCTTTCAGGCCGCGCAGATGCAACCTGTCATGAAATCGTGATGTTTTTCTCTTTCGTGTGCAGATGCAACTGTCGCAAAATCATGATGTTTTTCTCTTTGTGATGCACCTGTCATGAAATCATGACATTTTTCTCTTTCGCTCTATCCCGTTGCACTTGTCCGCAAAAATGCGACATGTCACGAAATCGTGACACCCTTTCATTCTGCATCATCTTCTTGCTTTCTGTCGTGAAATCGTGACACTTTTCTTCTACATCCACTTTGGTTGCTTCAGGTCGCGAAACTCCGACATGTCGCGATATCGTGACATTTTCTTGTTTGCCCTTCATATCGTCTTCATCGGAAAACACATGTCGCGATATCGCGACACTTTACATCTTGCTCTTTTTTTTGACCGCATTTCATGACATGTCACGATATCGCGACATTTTTCACTTTGTCTTTCTCTCTCCTCTATGAACCGTGATTTCATGACATGTCACGATATCACGACATTTTTCACTTTGTCTTTCTCTCTCCTCTATGAACCATGATTTCATGACATGTCGCGATATCGTGACATTTTTCACTTTGTCTTTCTCTCTATCCTCGATTCATACATGTCACGATATCACGACATTTCTTTCTTTTTTCTTAGAAAAATCTACATGTCGCGATATCTAACTTTAAAACTGACATGTCGCGATATCGTGACATTTTTCTTTTCGTTGTACTTTTGCTATTTTGAACCGCGAAAATGCGACATGTCACGATATCGCGACACTTTCTTTTCTTAGCCACGATAGAGCAACATGTCGCGATATCATGACATTTTTCATTTTGGCCATGACAGAGCAACATGTCGTGATATCGCGACGTTTTTTCATTTTTGGCCGCGACGGAGCAACATGTCGCGATATCGCGATGTTTTTTCATTTTTGGCTGCGACGGAGCAACATGTCGCGATATCGTGACAGCTTTTCATTTTTTGCTATTTTTCTTTGATCTTTAGCATCTGGGCCATTGCAGTTTTCTTGGAAAGCATGTAAAAAAGGTGGGTCCCCAATTTTGGGGTGTGTTGTGGAGCAGCCACAACAAATGGTGACTCTGCTAGGAAATGCTCCTGAGCATTTTGGTGAGAACCTAACCTGGAAGTATACAAACTTGGATACAGGCGTTAGCACATAAGAAATATAAACAAATGCCAATAGATCAGAAATACATGAATCATTAGAATCATTAAGTATCAGCTCGGTGTGTGCAATGTGTTCCATTTTCTATCGTTTGAAATTGATCCACATTCCATTGTCAGTTTTACATGAATGCATATGTGAGGTTGTGAATGATTTGCGCAGCCTGATAAATGGGCTAGAGATATAACTATCTGCTTTATAAAAGCTTTAAACCTTCTAATATCATATACAAACATTTAAAATTATCAAACCCTCTTAGGATCAACTATATGTATAATGAATTGATTTATTAGATCCCAAAGTTGGTTATGAGTCACTACTATCTTGAACCCATGTGCAAGTGAAAGTGAAATCAGAGCTTTGGGGAATCGGATTCCCAACCTAAGCGAGATGGGAATTTAACCCTATCCTTACTACTACGATCTGGAATTCATTACCTCACTTTGAGCAAAATGATTTAACCAGTTATGGATGAAATTGTCGAGCTAGTCTATCCGTTTGAGCAATCGGTGGTCTTGCTTTTAGACAAGACATGCTTGCCACGCATGAGCATACTCCACCAAGATTAACCCCATAATCCATGATTTGGCTTCATTCATTCATTTTTATTTATTTTTTATTTCTTGGACCTTTGGGATGACTACCCATCCTTGCGAGGGACATGTAGTACGATCCTTCCAATCCAATATTAAGATGAAATGGGAAATATTAATTTTTATTCCTTGGACCTTTGGGATGACTACCCATCCTTGCTGGAAAGATCCTTCCAATCCAATATTTATGATGAAATGGGAAAAAAATGAAGCTTTGGGGAATCGGATTCTCAACCTAAGCGAGATGAGAATTATGCCCTATCCTTACTACTCCATGTAGGTCAAATCAGAGCTTTGGGGAATTGGATCCTCAACCTAAGTTCGATGAGGATTTAATCCTATCCTTACTACTCGGTTTTAGACTTTAAGCTTGATGGAAGTGGTAAAAACCACTGTTTTAAGGATTATGTTGCATGATAGGATAGACACGGAATGCTCCTTTCGCCTGACCTTTTCTTCCAAGCAAGGTTTTGATCATTTTGCTTAAGATCATTTTTAATGTGCATAGAATGTGCTTGGTTCAAAGGAGTTCGGGCATCAGTTCCCAACCTTAGGATTTTTTATTTTATGTTTTATGTTATAGAATAACCCTAAGAGGATTTGACATATTTTAATGATTTGTATTTGAAATGCATATGCAACTAAGATGGCATGTATATGCAAAGTGGGATGTAATATGAATGCATTGCCTTTTGAATTGCAGATGGAGTATTGCCATAATCTGTAAAATCGACTACTTCATGCATCACAAGTTTCAAACGATATTATTTAAACTATTTGTGTTTCTTGCGGAGCTTTCTACCACACAATTCCAATGTTTCATATTTCCCTGATCTAAAGCATAAGTTAACATCTCAAAAACAATTTTTTCATCATTTTTTTTTTTTTTTTATAAACAAACCAAACATGTCAAATGAAATCAAACACACAACTTAAATCCTAACTAAACTAGCAATCCTAAAAAAAAAAACAAAATTTGAAAATCCATACCAAAACCGAAAAAATATAATACCAATCTCCTACGACTTAAGGGCTAAAATAGTGCTTTAAAACATGCCCATTAACTGGTAACGTCAGATCCTTCCCGTCTAAAGCTCTTAATCTGAAGGTATTTTTCCCTAGGATTTCTGAAACTTGATAAGGGCCTAACCAAAGACAATCAAATTTTTGATGATTCCCCTTTTCTTCATGTCTTTTATCCCATAGTAGGACCAAATCCGAAATTCTGAAGGACTTAATTTTAGCTCTTTTGTCAAACCATATTTTAACAACCTCTTGGTGTTTACTCATGTGAATCATGGCTTCCTCCCTTTTTTCATCGAGGTGCAGTAAATGACTTAGTCTGGCTTCAGTGTGGTTATCTGTTCCCAAGTATTCTTGCATGAAATGCAGGGTTTGCAGCTTCAAGTTTGCAGGAAAGATTGGGTCTTGTCCATAGACCAAATGATAGGGTGTATTTCCTATTGAGTCTTTTATTCTGGTCCTATCTGCCCAAAGAGCAAACTTTAACTGGCTGTGCCAATCTCGAGGGTTCTCTTCCAGTAATTTCTTAATGATATTCAACAAATTTTTGTTTGAGGATTCTGCCAAACCATTTCCTTGCGGGTAATAGTTAGATGCAAATTTTAAATTTACCCTATTGTCATATGCCCAATTTGCAAATTGAGTAGAGACAAAAGCTTTACCATTATCACTAACAATAGAATCGGGCATTCCGAATCTTGTTATGATGTGATCCTCGAGGAATTTTATTACAACATCTGTAGTGGCATGTTTTGTAGGAACTGCTTTCGTCCACCTTGTACAATAATCTGTAGCTGTTAGTATGAATTTATGGGAATCTAAAGAATTTGGGTTAATAACCCCAATGAAATCTAATCCCCATTGTGCGAATGGTCTCATCTGAACTACAGGTTGTAATGGCATGGCTGCGTTTCTTTCTCTATTGGCAGCTACTTGACAAATGTGGCAAGATCGTACATGAGCGTGTGCATCTTTAAAAATGTGAGGCCAATAGTATCCTGCTCTCAGGATTTGATGCGCTTGTAGCATTTGCCGCACCATGGCCAGTTCCATATTTCCCATGAAATTCTTGTAGAACCTTGGCAGCTTCTTCTTTATTCAGGCATCTCAAGTAAATCCCCTCATGGTTTTTTCTGTAAAGAACACCAGATCTAATCAGATAATTAACAGATTTAAGTCTTAAAGCCCTTCTTTGAGTGGAATTCAAATTGGATGGGCACTTACCATTTAATAGAAAATGTACAATGTCAACATACCAGTCATCTTTAGAAATGTATTCTGCATTTGAATATTGGCATGTCGTTTGCGGATTATTCTCAGCAATCGTCTTCACAAGTCCCTGTCCTCGAACTAGTTTCATGGGTTGGATTTCAAGATCAAATTCTTGGATAGTAGAAATCCATTTACCTCTTTTCTCACCTAGCTCGTTACGCAAAAACATAGTTTTGATAGCAGGGTCAGGCACAATGGCAAAAACTCTATTGTGCACAATGTAATGTCAAAATTTTTTTACCGTTTTAAAGAGTGCGTACATCTGCTTATCGAGGATAGAATACCTCAATTGAGCATCTTTTAAAGGAGCACTTAAAAATGCTATGGGATTTTCTGCGCTATCCTCACCTTTCTGGGTCAAGACACTCGCAAAAGAGTGTTTCGATGCGAAAGCATAAATATAGAAAGGTTTAGCATAGTTTGGACTTATGAGGGCAGGGGCTCTGGAAATGGCATCCTTAATGTTTTGAAAGGCCACCCTACTTTCCTCGTTCCATCTGACATCTACATCCTTCTTGAGCATCTTGTTCAACGGTTTGGCTATCTCAGCGAAGCTTGAAATAAACTTCCTCACAAAATTAATTTGCCCGAAGAAAGATCTCAACTCCTTTTTACTACCCGGGAGAGGCAAGTTTTGGATAGCTTCTATCCTTTCTGGGTCAATGGATATACCTTCTTTTGAAATGATGTGACCAAGTAGTCTTCCTTCTGTTACTCCAAAGATGCATTTTTTGGGATTTAAAGAAATTCCATGCTCTCTGCATCTTTGAAGAACCTTTTTCAAATCCTTGACATGGTCTTCTCTTTTCTTTGAAAATACTGGAATATCATCCACATACACAATGATACACTTGCCTATAAGCCCTTTGAATGCATAGTCCATGGCGCGTTGAAATGTTGCACCAGCATTTAACAGTCCAAACGGCATTCTTCTGTAGGCAAATGTCCCCCATTTGGTTGTGAAGGCTGTTTTCATCCTGTCATTGGGATGAATAAGAATTTGGTTATATCCAGAATATCCATCAAGAAAAGACATCATTTCAGATCCATTCATTGTTTGTAAAATTTCATCAATGGATGGCAATGGATAGTTATCCTTTTGAGAGGCCTTGTTAAGATTTCAAAAATCTATACATAGCCTAATCTCTCCGCTCTTCTTTCTTACTGGAACGAGGTTAGCAACCCGAGGTTGAGTGCCTAACGGGAAAAATAATCTTTGCTTCCAATAATCTCTTGACCTCCTTTTCTATTAAGGGCTCCAATAGCGGGTTAACAACTCGTTGTCTTTGTCAGAAAGGCTTGGAGTCCGGCTTTAGAGGGATGGTATGTGTAATGACGTTTTGGTTGTATGTTTTCAATTCGTTATAATTCCAAGCAATGCAATCCACGTAGTGTTTTAGTGCATGTATTATATTTTCTCTTTCTTCAGTTGTACATGCCTTTGCGATGTACACTTCCCGTGGATTGTCTGCACTCCCTAGATTAATTAGATCACATGCATCTTTGGGGAGTGGAACCTTTTTTCTTTTCTGGCCTTGTATCCCATATCGAACATTTTCTCCAATGAAACTATGTCTTTAGGTATTTTGTTGGATTGACATGTAGTTTCACTTTCGTTTTCTGCTTCTTCTTGCCATCTTTGCTCCTCATCAATCACCTGGTTTTCAAAAATACCGAGTTCATGACAAATTTGAATATGTGTCTGTCGTTTTCAAAAACTTGGAAATTCTTGACATTATCAGGTATCGATGGACAAGGAACTAATTCGATGGAGAACTTTTTACACCTTTTTATATCAACTGGATTTAACATGCCTGCGGCGACTGCAAGAGAATCTGCTATGCGATTTCCTTTTCTAGAAATAAGGGCTATATTGAAAGCGTCGAATTCCTCAATGAGGTCCATTACCCTAGTTCTATAAAGGCTCAGTCTCTTATCGCGGCATGTATATTGTCCTTTAATCTGTTTGACTACCAGTTCAGAATCTCCCAATACTTTCAAGCATTTAACCTTTTTGCTCAACGCCAGTTGTAAACCAAAAATCAGTGCTTCATATTCTGCCATGTTGTTCGTGCAAGGAAATTGTAGTCTATAAGCAGCCAATAATGGTTTACTTCCTGGGAAAGTGAGCTCGACTCCGGCTCCTGCTCCTTGTTTGGATTTGGATCCATCAAACCTAAGCAACCATATGAAATTATTTCCCTCAAGAGAGCTACCATGAAATGTTTCCCTTTTAGGCTCTTCGGTAGCTTCTTCAACATCAAATGCATAAACCCCCAACTCTGGTTCAGAAAACTGAACTTCATTTGGCTTATTAAATTCTTGTTATGATTTCCTTAAGCCTCGGTTCATTTTCTACTCCGATTTGATTCACGATTCCTTTCCAGGGTAGCCACATATGTGAGCAATCGGTTGAAAAATAGCCGTTCAAAGTTTTCATCCAATCCCTTGCAAGTAGCATTCCATATCTACTTGGGATATTAACAACCAAAATGTCGACCACTTGTTGGACCCTGGGTTCAGAATTTAGTTGAATTTTGACATCATATAGGGTCCCTACCACATTTACCTCAGATCGGTCCAATTGCAAAACCTTGCATTTGGATGAAACAGGCTATAGGCCTAGCATTTGACATATCTCTGAAGGCATGAGATTGCTCGTGGCACCCGTGTCTACCAAAAAATTATGCAAATTCTTACCAACAATTCTCAGAGTCAATAAAAATGGCGGGACATCCCGTCTCTCCTTTCGTAAAATCAAATGAGACTCAACTTCCTTTCCCTTCCATACTTGATTAGGTGAGTCCAGAGCCTTTATCAATGCTTCTTTTTGGCCAGGCAACCTGGCCGCCTCTAAAAATGAAAGGCTCGACTTAGATTTCCTTAAATCCTCCACTATGTCATATGTTGACCTCTCAAGTTTAACTATCTTTTGCGTGTCATTAGACGTTTCTCTTCTAAGTGGAGGAGGAGGATTATTATCCGCCTTAGTATCCGGAGGAAGGATAGAGTTGTTGGGTGGAGTTGATGATGTTTTAGGGGCTTTGAATTTACTTCTCAAATGATATCCGTGATTCCCCTTTCTAAACTCTCGAAAAGCTTGCACCTCCTGTTCCAAAATTTCATCTTCCTCTTCCTCACTCTCACCTTCTTGACGGTATAAAGTTTCCACCACCATAATGTTGTCATCTTGATGTTGGGGTGGACCATCATTTGGCACAAGTTCCAGGTCATCTACTTGGGCTTGGAGACAATGAGTGTATCTTGCGATTTCGGGACAATTCCTCTCATTGTGCTCCTTTGTATTGTGCAATCTGCACCCCTTTTCCCATGCAAAATCGAAAAGATTCAGAAGGGAACTGGATTGACTGGGTCCTGTAGAAGTATCTAGTTGATTGGCAATAGGGGCAGGTACGCCTCCATTGTTTGGCTTCGTGTTCCAATGTCTCCCTCTATTGTTAAAATTTTGACTTGGGTGAGGGGCATGGGACTCATACTTCTATTTGTGAACCATGTCATTACTCAGCTTGTGAACTATCTTCTTGAGCTCTTCAACCTCCGAATAAATCTCTTTCGGTGGAGCTACATTGTTGTTAGTTCCCGTGGGGTTTGCGTAATTGGTGAGATCTTGATTTAACATTTGCGTCGGGTTTTGAGGAACTTGATTCGTATATGGATTCACACTTTGTATCGACATTGGATTTGGGAAAGGAACTATAGCCTGAGAATTAATTGGGCTGGCTCCTTGCATGGTCGGTTGATTATTCTGCAAAAATGCAGGAACGGGTGGAATGGATGTGATCGGTTGGATCGGAATGGGTGCATAGGCGGGTGCTGGTGGATATGGTTGTTGATATGGGAAAGCATTCATGTTTGGCATTTGCGGTGCCATGATTTGATTGGTCATAGGAGCTTGGCCATATGGACCACATTGCCCCATCATAGGCATTTGGGGAAACCCATAACCTTGTGGCGTCATTTGTTGCTCGATGGTCATAGCTTCGTTGTATGCTAAGGCGAGCGTGGTGACTTGAGGATTTCGTCTTGCAAACATTGCTGTCATGGGATCCAATGCCCCAAAATATATTTGCAAGGCCACTGCGGGATCTATGGCAAAATGCCGAACTGCTCTGTTATAGCATTTTTGGAATCTCTGATTAAAGGTTCTGATTGGCTCACCTTGGCCCCTTTTGCAAGTAATGAATTGATTGTAGATGGTTGCGGGATCCAAAGGTGACCTAAACTGATTGACAAAGGCATTCTCCATTTGTGTCCATGAAGTGATCGAGCCAGTAGGTAGGCAAATATACCATTCATAGGCCATTGGGTCTAGGCTCATGGGAAAAAGTCTGCAAGCCACATCTTCATGTTGAACTTGCAATCTTATCAGAACATCCCTATAGGCCTGGATATGCTCCTCTGCGGTCCTTGGGCCATCTGGTTTATATTTGGGCAAGAATATTTCTATGTTCTTAGGGATTTCATGGATATCCCCTGCAATATTCAAAGGAATATTATTAGCTCCGTACCAAGGAGCTGTCGGAGGTTGGGCCATCTGATTTAAGATTGATGAGGATAACCCTACAAGCATGGTGGAAATGGTACTGACAATAGGTACACTGGTGGCAATTGATACCACCGGTGTAGGTCCGCTCGGTGCTTCTGAAACAAAGAGGTCTTCTGTGACAAGGTTGTCTGATGGGTTCACAGCTTGCTTGGTTTTATTTCTTGGAGTCTTACAAGTGAGTGTAAGGTCATGAAATATGGTTTCCCCAGTTGTTCTGGACCTAGTTGCGATCCGACGCGGTGGGTCCAGCTTGCCTGACGAAACTCCCGATACCTCCAAGAGAATCTGCAACACAACAAAAATGTTGCAGTTATAACCGTTACTGAGATTGAAAGAATAACATTAAATCAAAACACATTATTTTTGTATGAACAATCAAACAGCGTTAGAACGATGTATATGAATTTCTTAACAAAATCGAATACAGTAAACCAGTTCAAGCCCTCCTTCTAGCGCCAATCTGTTGAGTGGTATTTTCACCCGATTGTGAAAACACACTCTCCAATAGGATTTGGGTTCCAAATCCCCTCTTGCAAAGAAATTAAACAAGTAACTTCTCCAAGGTCTCCGCTATGTTAGCACTTAGCTTATCTGGATTGTGCATGTTTGCAGGTTCAATAGGTTAGGTTGTATGCAGAAAACCTCATATCTTCGATTTTGTCGAATAGGATTGCCGCATTCTGAATGTATTTTAGTTCCATTCTCTTTGCATTTTATTTTCACTTCTTTATTTTTCTGCATTTTTATTTCACAGGAAATTTAATTTTATTTTAATTACAGTCATTCAAATAAACAATTGGAAATCTACCAAAATCTGAAAACAAAATAATTTTATCATTAATATTGATTCACATTGAATTCATTCGGATCAAACGAACAATCATTGAAGTATCAAATAAAATAAACCAGTTGTGCCCCTTGTTTACAGTTACTTGCAATCACTAAGGTATTCCAAGCATTCAAATTGAACAATATTATTTGTGCAAAATGCTAACATAGCGGAGACCTTGCAGAAGTTACTTGTTTAATTTCTTTGCAAGAGGGGATTTGGAACCCAAATCCTATTGGAGAGTGTGTTTTCACAATCGGGTGAAAATACTACTCAACACATACCTAGACTGCTAAAATTGTGTTAGATAACCTTCTAACCATTTTACATCTAAAAAATAGTAAAAAACATCACCTTCAACCTATTCGAATAGAAACTTTGTAGCAATAGTCAACAACAGCTTAGTTCATAGCCTGACCTGCTAACTTGGGATCTAGTTTGCATGTCGCCATACGAATTAACCCTAAAACAAATTTACAACATCAAATCAGGTATATATTGATTCTAAATAGTTTTTATAGCATTTCCATTAATGTTCGTCATATTTTTATTCATATTTGAGTCGATTTGTCTTCATAACTATGAGGCTTGACCAAGGCAGACCCCCAAAAACACTAAATCCCTTTTGTAGTCCCAAAGTAGGTACAAAAGGACATAATCAAACATCAATACCGGTGGCACATGCACACAAAAGCCCACCTTCACTGAGGGTACTGGAAGACACTAGCAAATGTTCTCAAATTCATGTGGAAAAAGGGATAAAAACCTTCTCAAGAGGAAGCTCATTTTGTAACCATGATTTTAGATTAATACAATAGCATTTAACACAAATTGGTGACTTCCCTTTGTTACATTATCGCACACCCGGTGGGACCCCCATGAAGGTTGTTTTAGAATAGTCTTCCTAGTTTATCTAACTCAATTTTTATGGTTTTATTTTACTATTTTTGGTACTATGAATGTGAAAAAAATCCCAGTAAAGCCCTGAAATACATCTTAGGCCCTCATATTTAGATTTTCAAGCCTCAAAACTCAGTTCACACCCTGGCATACAAACTAGTAGTCCAGTTCACATCCCAACCTACGAACTCCACCAAACTATCTCAGAGCAACCTAAAATTCCATAGGTATGCAATAGAGGCATCAAGAAGCCCATATGACACCACAGGAGTCAAGTATTTCTCTCAGGGACTTACTATTTTATAATTTCTTTGAAAAGATATTTTTTGCTCAAATACATCAATTCATTTTGGAATATTTTATTTTCAAAAGCACATTAAATTAAGGTTTTCAGTCATTTTAAAACCAATTTAGTTAAATCATTTTGAATTTCTTTTTGTTTTTTTAGATTAAGGTTACATTCCTTTTTCAATCCATTAGGATACATTGTCATTTATTTCATGTCTTTGAAAGCACCTTCAAGTTATTCTTTTATGCACTAGATAGGATTCTCAATCCCTTTTCGAATCACACATAGCATAGGACTCAAGTTTCTTTTGTCTCATTTGCATCTCTTTTTGAAAGGCTCTAACATAGGACTTTTAAAATTTCTTTCATCTCATTTGCATCTCTTTTCGAAAGGCATTTAGCATAGGACTTTCAAAATTTCTTTCAATTCATTTACATTCCTTTTCGAATCACACTTAGCATAGGACTTTCAAATTTATTTTGTCTCATTTGCATCTCTTTTCGAAAGGCATTTAGCATAGGACTTTCAAAAAAAATTTCATGTCATTTACATATTTCTTTGAACCACACAGCATAGGATTTTCAAATTTATTTCATCTCATTTGCGTATATTTTCGAAAGGCATTTAACATAGGACTTTCAAAATTTTCTTTTATGTCATTTACATCTCTTTTCAAATCACACTTAGCATAGGAATTTGAAAAAAAAAATCATGTCATTTGCATCTCTTTTCGAAAGGCATCCACTATAGAATTTAAAATCCCTTTCCAAATCCCCTGGGTAAACTGTACTTTCCCTTTTCAAGCATTTTAAATTAGCATTTCAATTTCTTTATGTCACTTAGATTTATAAATTTACCATTTCTTTCCAAAGCCCCTAGGTAAACTACACTTTCCCTTTTCAATCATTTTAAATTAGGGTCTCAATTTCTTTCTAACGCACTTAGATAGATTGTCAAATTCCCTTTTCATGCACTTTAGTTTACTTGTTTCCACACTTTCTAGAATAAATTTCTTTTTCCAAAAGAGCACTTAGACCTAGTTTCATTTTGAAAATGCATCTAGAATTAGATTCACTTTTGAAAAGGTATTTAGTTAGTTGTTTTTTCTTTCACCTCAGCGGTAGCAAATACACCATCACACACCCATGTGGCATACATAGTGGTGATATTGGAATTCATCCCCAATACATCGCTCGATACTAGTGATGTTGGAATTCATATCCTTCCACTAGATCACCCCTAGACACCATAGTAGGCCCTAGGAGTTGTTTTCTAGACTTCATCACCAAAAAATCCTGTAGGCAGCAAATCCACCTCCCAGAAGAAGAAAAGGTGATTTGCTAAATTTTGATAGTTTTGGGATGATTTGCTCAAGTTTTGGGAAACCGTACAGTGGGAGAAAATCATACAGGGGATCATACAACTGAAGTGGCAAACCATACAGAGCAGTGGCAAATCATACAGGGCGCACCAAAATTCACTCAGATGCAAAGGAAATGTAATTTCGGGATGAAATGTCGCATGGATTTGCTAACCTAAGGTGTAAACTTAGGAAATTGCCAAAATAATGTATTCAGTTGTAGATGGGCAGTTGTGAATAATGGATTGTCTCAGGAACCACTTTGGAACGGCCTGGGCAATGTTATATAAGGCCCCATTTTTGAATTTGTAGGTCTGGCTACTAGTTTACTGGTTATTAGTTGCTAGAGTAGAGAGATAGACATATTTCTGAGTTATTGCAATTACTATGAGAGAGTTTTCCACATTGTAACTGAGTTGATAACCATTAATGAGAATAACAGACATTGTGGATGACAGTGTACGATCCTGTTGTGTATGGTTGATGCATTGTGGATGATCATTGTGTAATTGAGTTTCTTCCTTACTGTTATATGTTAGTTGTAGGCTTTGTTGCAGATTGTGAGCAGATTGTTACTGGTGGAATCATGGAGAATGATCTAGGAGTATGAGGATGTTGGCAAAGATGTACTGAAGTAGACTGTATGATTTTTGGGTGTAATTGCTTGGATGGAATCTCTCACTAGTCCGGATTGGATGTTTTGCTTGTGAATGAAACTATCTTGTTTAGGCTGTTAAACCTTTACAAAACATCCCAGAGAGAGATTGGAGTAGAAGAGTATATTAATTAACATCCTGTTGTACCTTTGGATCATACATATCGTACATCGTACAAATCGTACAAAGAGTTATTACCCAATTTGGTAAAATAGGTGATTGACAAGAACTTACCCGATTTGGCAGTTTTGGTAAATCGGCTTGAACGATTACAAAACTGTGTATGACAGCCTCCAAAATAGCATCTATCAATTTTTTTGAGTGCAATATCATACCATATTGGTCACTGTATGATCTGAGATCATACAATGTATGTAATTGAGGTCCGTACAAGCAATTGATAGATCGTACAAGGGTCATTCGGGGAATTAGAAGACTATTCAATTTGGTAGATTCAACCTAGGTATCATTATTACCTCTGGAGAACACCTCCCCACTAGGAATACTCCACCACTATGTTACATTTGGCATCATTGCCTTATCGAATCTAGCATTTTTGTTAAAATGGGTCGAATTTGACTAAAAATTGGAGGTGATTTTTATGATGGACACCAGTACACGAAGCCGTGGGAGAAGAGAACCATGAGAGAACATTCTAGTAAGAAGGAGCATAAGGATTTCTCAAAGAGGAAACATGAGTAACTCAGATCAAAGTACGCATGAACCAGAGATAGAGCAAGTTTGGACATCCGAAGAGGGAGACTTCGAGACGTTGTTGATTGAGACAGAAGACGAGGAGGAAGACCCACCGATCATAGAGGAGACGGGTGACAAAGAGAAAGTGCATGATGATGGAGAGTGGATGGTAAGACCTGAGGAAGTGACAATGAGGTTGTGAGAGGGTGCAGAGGATGGGAGTCAGACACCAAGGCAACAGGACATGGGGACTCAGGAGGATAGACCAAGATAATCTCCATCGCACCAGCGAAGAAGGTCGTAGAGTGAGGATGCACGAGAATTTGGTCATCGAGTGATGGGACAGAATAAGATACCTCAAATTGATACTTCTGATGACAATAGAAGTAGGACACCCCCAAGGAGGAATTCGATAGAGATTCCATGGGACACCTCAAGTGAGAGCGATGACTCTCCTAAGATGGCTAACAGAGCAGCCAAACAAAGATGTCCACCATTTTTAGGTGAGGGTAAGGAAGACCCCACATGACACGTAGGAACTTGCATAACCATTTGGAGAGAAAATGGTGTAGACAGACCGAAGGATTGGGTAGTCCTATTTCCTACCACCTTGAGGGGATTGGCAATAGACTGGTACCTAAAGAGAGAAAATAATGTTGATTTTCAGACTTGGAATCAGATAAAGGAGAAATTCATTGAGGAATTTTGACCTTTGAAAGATGATGGAGACATAGTCACCGAGATTTGCATAACAAAATAGAAAGTATATGAGGATATAAAATCCTACAACCATCGACTAAAGTAGTTAGTCGATAAGATGCAGATGCCCTTGGCAGATGTGTTGATAAAATGATGGTTCGTAGATGGGTTACTACCAAAATATAAGAAAAATATGAAGGGAGTACCATCTGACACATATGAAGAAGCATTGAAACATGCAAAGACCTTTGAGAGTGAATCAAAATAGATGTACATGGGAATCTTATCTCATCCCAAGTCAAAATATTTGGATAGTGAAGAAGAAGACACTATCCAGAGGACGGTAGCATCATTCCACAAGGAGTTTGATAAAATGGTTAAGGAGCAAAAGATCAAACTAGATAGGAATGAGTTGTGGTGCACAGAATGCAAGAGCGAGGGACATACAAATATGAAGTGTCCGAAGAATGACTATTGCCATATTTGTAATGTGATGGGGCATGAGGTAATGCTCTATCCCTACAATGCAAGAACCCATCCATAGGTACTATCAATCCAAGAGTAGGAACAAAAACCATAGGCCCAAGGGAGTGGCCAACAAGCAACGAGTGGTGGTTACAAAAATAGTAGAAGAGGTGGTAGATAGAATCAAGGTAATCGACAAGGAGGACAAAGTCACTTACAATATGACTCGGAAGGTAGACCGATCATACAATGTCGTAATTGCCAAGAGTGGGGGCATTTTGTGAAGAATTGTCCTGCACCTCCGATGCAAGGAGTACCACAAACAAGCACTACACACATGTGTAGATGGTGTGGTCCGGGGAACCACAAGGAGGAGAATTATCCAAAGTAGGCGAGTTCGAGCAACCCATAGAATGTGAGTTATTTGGACATCAAAATTCCTCAAGTTAAAGAGGAAACTCAGGAACTGTTAGTCGTGATGAGGAATCAAGCTAAAAAGGATAAGTATCCAGAGCCAACAAAAGAGAAGCAACGCTGGCAAGCAACAAAGAAAATATTGCAAGAAGAAACTAAGAAAACTAAGCAAGGAGAGTCGAGCATTCGAAGGGAATTATGAAAACCATCAGAATAGGAGATAGTTGTGCAGAGCCTGGCAGCACAGGTGTTGGATACCATAGTGGAACTTAAAGTATCTGACTTATTCGAAGCTATCCCAGAATTGTAGAAAGCAATTATGGAGGAAATGCAACCACAGAAGGTGATGGAAGTAGAGAGCCAACCAATTTTAGAGGAAGGATGAAAAGACCAATTTATGGATCCTACTATATTAATGATTGATGTGGGAAAGAAGCCTGCATTAATGCATATGGAGATTTTGGGGCACAAATTGACACAAGTGATCATGGATGGAGGTTCCAGTGTTAATGTGCTACCAGAAAGAACTTGGCTAGAACTAGGTGCTCCATCCCTATGGGCACCGAGCTTCCGACTGTATGGGGCTGACCAGAATGATATTAACATCAAAGGAGTTTTGACTGCACAACAAGTTATGATAGCTGAGCAAGAATTTGTCTTGGACTTTGTTGTGATTTCAATGCAGAAACCTGCATACGATGCTCTCTTAGGGAGAGGATGGCTACGAGTGGCCAAATTTAATCATAATTGGGGAAAGAATCAGATCACCTTCAAGAAAGGACAACATAAATACATGATCAATTTAGCTAATCAAAGAGTTAGTGAGGATGTAGCTACAACTGATGAATCAAAAAACTCATCAGGGGATGAAGGACACGAACCTGATGGAGAGGGAATGTTGTACATAGATGAATGTAGCGAGGATGAAGCTCGATCTGATAGTGGACTTCTTCATTGGAAAATGGAGGATTACGAGATGTTTCAGCCCAATTGCCTCTGTATTGAGTCAGAAGAGATCAAGGAAAAGCAAGACAAACCGAAAGTTAGTAAAGAAACTAAGAAGGAAACAGAAGAGAAGTGGACGTTTCCAAAAAGCTTTGTGGAGTATACAGTAGGAGATGCAGAGATTGATACAAGACCGACACATCCAGAGAACGTAATGAAAGCTACGAGTGAGCCAAAAAATATCAAGTATGAAGGACCTAAGATAGTGGATATCAATCTAGGAATGGAGGAAGAACCTAGGATAGTCCACTGTGGCGATGATTGGAATCCCGTATTGAAGGCAACAACTTTCAAGATATTCTTGGAGTACAAGGATGTCTTCGCATGGACGTATAAGGATTTGAAAGGAATCCCACCCGAGTTATGTGTCCATAAGATTACACTAATGCCTGGCGCTCAACCTGTTAGGAGGAGGCCATATAGAATGAATCCCAAGTATGCGGCATTGGTGAATACGGAGATAGAAAAGATGTTGGAAGTAGGAATTATATTCAGGGTGACGAACAGTGAATGGGTTTCACCTATAGTAATCACCTTGAAAAAGGAAGTCGATAAGATAAGGATATGCGTAGACTTCAGGAGTCTAAACGCAGTGACCATTAAGGATCCCTTTCCTATTCCATTCACAGATTCTATCTTGGAAGAAGTTGCAGGACATGAGATCTATTCATTTTTGGATGGATTCTCAGGATACAATCAGATCAGCATCACTGAGGAGGATAAGTTGAAGACCACATTTATTGTGGAGAATGGCATCTACGCATATAATCGAATGCCATTTGGGCTCTGTAATGCCCCAACTACATTTCAATGCATCATACTGTATATATTTGACCAATTGGCGATGGGGAATTTCAAAGCATTTTTGGATGATTGGTCCATTTATGGGAAGATCAAGGAGCATCTTCCAGCTCTTAGTGAATGTATGAGCAGGTGCAGAAATGCACAGATATCATTGAACCCAACAAAGTGTTTTCTGTTGGTACCATATGGAAAATTGTTAGGACACATTGTGTGCAATGAAGGATTGAAGACAGATCCGGATAAAATTTGGGTAATATTATACATGGAAGAACCCTTTGATGTGAGTTCACTCAAAACCTTCCTTGGGTCAATAGGATATTACCGAAGGTTTATCAAAAATTATGCACATGTAGCCTACCCATTAGATTCTTTGATGAAAAAGAATATTCCTTTCAGATGGACAGAGGAGCACCAGGGAGCCTTTGAGGAGTTGAAGGCTAAGTTGGTAAGCAGTCCGATTTTGGTGTTTCCAAGTTGGGATAAGGAATTCCATGTCCATGTCGATACCTCAAACTTTGCAATTGGATGTGCGTTGGCACAAGAAGGACAATTTAAGTTGGATCAACCGATTTTCTTTGCTAGTCACCTATTGTCAAGGCCGGAAAGAAATTATAGTACAATAGAAAGGGAAGCCTTGGGGATGGTATATGCAGTTCAAAATTTTAGGCATTACCTATTGGTGAACCCCTTTGCATTTTATGTCGATCATCAAGCATTGTTGTACTTAATAAACAAACCAGTAATACAAGGATGAGTTAGTAGGTGGCTCGTTACGCTCCAAGAGTTCGTATTCCGAGTTGTGGTGAGACCTGGCAAGAAGCATGTGATTGCAGACCAGTTGTCTCGAATACGATCAGGGGAGCCAATAGGAACAAGAGTTCCTAATGAATTTCTAGATGCATAATTATTTGCCATCAATGTTGTGCCATCATGGTACAAGTTGGTTGGCCAGTACCTATCCATAGGGGAGTTGCCACAAGAGATGACGACAACCAAAAAGAAGAGAATAATCATGAAGTCAACACCTTTCCAGATAATAGCAGGATTGCTATACAAGATAGGAAGTGATGGTATCTTGAGGAGATGTGTAATGGAGGAAGAAGTTAAGATGACATTGAAGGAAGCCCATGCAGGCTTAGTAGGGGGACACATGGGACCAGATGCGACTACATGAAAAATATTGTTAGTAGGTCTATGGTGGCCCACATTGTACAATGATGCAAAAGAACACGTGAAAGCTTGTGATACTTGCCAAAGAGTAGGTAAACCGGTCAAGAAGGACTTTATGCCCTTACACCCATCGCAGCCATAGGAGTTGTTCGAACGTTGGGGCTTAGACTTCGTAGGACCATTTAAGACATCTCAAAGATAGAAATGTAGATATATCATAGTGGCAATGGAATACCTCACAAAATGGGTAGAAGCAAGAGCATTACCTGATAATTCTGCCAAAAGTACAACATGATTTTTGTACGAGTAGGTAATCACAAGATTCGGTATTCCACTACGTATAATGAGTGATCATGGAGGACACTTCATTAATGAGATTATCAAGATGTTGATGACAGAGTTTAAGATTTTACACTCCTTGTCTAGTCCGTACTACCCGAGAGCGAATGGGCAGGAAGCGACTAATAAAGTCTTAGTATCAACTTTGTATAAGACCTATGGGATAGAAGGAGCAGACTGGGAGGAAAGGTTACCATCCATTTTGTGGGCATATAGAACAAATTTTAAACCAACAATGGAACATACCCCTTTCCAATTGATGTATGGTCAAGAAGCGGTGGTGCCAGTCGAGTTTTTGATACCAAGTTTGAGAGTTGCAGTAGAGCATCGCTTGGGAGATCAAGAAAGTTTGGAGGAATGACTGATGACGCTGATCAAACTAGATGAAAGAAGAGTCATGGCATAGTGGGCGATTGAGATAGCCCAGAAGAGATGAAAGTTGTGGCATGACAAGCATTTGAGGAAGTTGGAACTTAGTCCAGGGGACTTGGTTCTCAAATTTAATGGGAAGCGGGAGATCAAGCTAGGTAAACTGAAGATGTTATGGCTTGGCCCTTATAAAGTGATTGAAGTATTGGATAATGGAGTGGTCAGGTTGTAGAACCTGAATGGGATGGAGGTACCCAACACTGTAAATGGCTCAAAGTTGAAGCCTTACAAAGTACAATGTTTATTCATTGCTTCAGAAGAGATTGAATGAAGAAGAAGAGCAGATGCTCAAAATGAGGCTCATCATGAGCCAGGTCTACCATAGGAGGAGCCAGATATGGGACTCGCAAGACTATTTTCCAAAATGGAGGAGAGGCAACCAATAATTGAACAACAAGAGTTGGCACCTAGACCCGATGAAAGAAGAAGGGTGTGAGTACATATCAGATGGGCTGATGGGACCATAAGAGAGGGAGAAGAGTGGATCCCTCCAACAATAAAGGCTATCAAGAGAGAGCACTATTACCAAGAGCTTCGAATAGGAGGTACCCATAGATAGAGCATAGGGAACTACCTCAACAGCTGGAAGGACGAAGAAGGGTAAGGCTGACAGTGCACAATGAAGATAGAGTGGACACATTTGAGATGGAAATTCTAGAGGATGCTAGGGAGGAAATAATAGAAGAAGAACTAGCAAAACTTTCCCCATTGGCTCAGATAGGGCTATTACAGTAGAGGATGAGAATGCAAACTCAACAATTGTAGGAAGAGTATCAAACACTACGAGGTCACAATGCGAGATTGAGAGTGCAAGTAATCCAAGAATTGGATGGTACCATACAAATATTGGATGAACAGAGGGTAGTTAGATTACAAGAGATTGGAAGTGAACCTGAGGAGGTTGAAGACTTAACTCCAAGAAATGGTGGAGGAAATGAAGGTGCAAGCACAAGTTCACCACCTCCACCAAGCAAGCAGCCTACGATAAACGAGGGCGTAGGAGTACTTTGGCGAGATATAGAGGAGACCACCACATCACCTGAATTACACCACAATATAGTAGGTATGATAGATTCTAGTGATGAAGGAATGTCATGGTTGGTAAGAGAGCCTAGTACAGATGAGGATGAACCGAAGAATCCTCATAATCCTTAGAGGGATCGAAGTATTCCACTTAGAGCATTGAGACCAAGGCAAGTCGAGGGAGTTCAAGAGGACAGACCCGAGAATGATACACAGGCATATGCAATAGCTCACCAGCAGCTGAGAAGACAAAGGAGGGAAGTTCAACGATTGGAGAGATTGATGAATTTGCCAATCGACTGGGTAGAACAGAGAGAAGAGGGTCGGACTGACTCTAGCTCTGAAATGGACTTTTTGGATGATTATAGAGAAGTATTGGCATCTTCATCCCCCCAGAGATCCTTTGAGGAAAGAAGATGGAGGCATCGCTTGGTACGAGCTGATAGAAGAGTCAGAACCTTATGATAATTGTCACCAAACTAGAGTCCACTAGCTAATATCGAGTTGGTAGATATTACTCCTGATGATCGAAGAATAAGAGGAAGAATTGGACAAGGACCTCTAAGAGGAAGAGGAAGAGGTAGATGACCAGAACACGATGGGAATCTGAGTGATGTTGCAATTAGAGGAGGTAGAGGATGAGGAATATTCTGACCCCCTACTCCTAGATGGCCAGGAGATAACCCGCTAGCATGTTTGAATTGGGTAAGGAACCCACAACACATACTACGACTAAGAGGCATGTTACGAAATGTGGTTGGAAGACGCAAGGGGGCGACCACCCCTAAACCGACAAGGACCCCAATGGGAAGTAGGTAATTGGTAGTTACCCTGAGTAAGAGAAGAGTCATCAATAGTACGGGGAGGTTTCATGCCTAGAAGAAGTGGAAGGGGGAGATACCCACGTGGTCGAAACCTTGCTGGTAGAGGAAGGGTACACTTCATAGATGGTGGAAACCTAGGCCAACAAAGGACCCGATCACCAAGTTTGGAGCCAAAAATGATCCATGGAGATAGGCGAAGAAGTCACTCAAACAATAGTAGAGTGGTGAGGACACCACCACCACAGGATCAACTACCTGGATGGCGAGAAGAAAGCCTACCAGGGGACGAGACTCCAATTTGTCGATGTACAATACCGAACTGTACACATTGTAGGAGGGCAAATGAATGGGCAACAACATCACAGGCAGAGACCAGTCAAGCAGAGGTACAAGAGGATACCACTAATCAAAATGTTATGGTCGAACCTCGAGGCCAAGAGTGGGATGGGGTCATACAGGTGAATGTCACTGTACGATTACCCAGGAGGTAAGTATAATTAGACTAGGATTGAAAAAAAAAAAAAGAAAAAAAAATGAAAAAAATTGTGCCTTAGTTGTGAAAATCCCTCGAGACGCAATTAAGAAGGGCGAGGTTGAAAACCGGAAACGACGACCTTTCCAGAGGAAAGAAAGCAAAAATTCCTCTAAGTAATGAAATCGTACAATGAAAAGAGAGAATCGTACAAAGTAAGACTGACATGCAAATCGTACAAGAGGTCGTACGGTACGATTTAGATCGTACGATGTACGATTTGCCAACTAACCCATTTAATGCGGCATGCGACAAAGCAACGATTGGAGGAAAAGAAGGGGGAAAAGACAAAATTTTGAAACCAACTACTGAGTTGTCAATCATCTAGCAGTGGAGATGGAAAAAGCATGCAACATGGCACCTATTTTTTAAAAATTTAGGGTTTTATTAGGGTTTTTGAAAACTTGCTTTAAAAGGAAAGGGACTTAACCATTTTTTCACCAAGCAGGAAAAATCAAATTTTTTAGGATATTGAAGGGGAAAAGCATACATACGTAACAGAAGACTACATGGGCGAGAATTTTTCATCGGTACTCTAAAGATTGTAGACCCATTACTAAATTTGTACCAGGGAGTTCTTTTCCACTTCAAAGAATTAACCCGAGAGAGGGAAATTGAGGGTTTTTTCTCCACAGAAGGGGGAAATTCAAAATTTTCAAGAGATTACAGCCAAACACGTCATAATACGAGATTGTACGATTTTGAATGGAAAAATTGTTGATTAAAGCCAGAGGAAGCAGATATTGGCGATGGAAATTGGGGAAAGTGCAAGGAAATGGAGGATTGAAACCCTAAAAAGCTAAGAAATCTAGAAAAGGTGAGCTGGGAGACATGAGGAGGGAAAAATCTAGACCGTACAACATACAGTGCAGCCAGAATTTTGTCAAAGTAAAGAAAATTATGCCAGGAGTGAAGGAGTGGAAGATTTGTTGAGAAAAAGCACGAAAGGATAGATCGGGCCAATCCGACAACTGGGTCGATGGTAGAATTGGGAAAGGAGACCAAAAATCTAAGATTTTTTAGCATTGAGGGTTAGCAAAGATGTATTGTATGATTTGAGGGCAGATTGTATGATTTCCTAGGCAAAAAGGGTGCAAGTTGAAGGGGTTTTTGCCATTTTTGGTAGTTTTTAAGAGATCGTACGAAGCATATAAATTTTAAAGGGGAGGGCAGCCAGCAGCATACAAAGTACTAGCAGCTCATATGATTTTAGACCATCATTGTATGATTTGACAAAAAATTGACCATTTGAAGAATTGATGGGGTAAAAAGGAAGAACTGCTAAAAGTGTGTACGATCTGGAAGAAGACGAAGGATGATAAAACCATACACAGGACTTAGAACCATACATTGTACGCTTTTACTGAGCTTGTATGATTTTTGGTATTTTTAATTATGAAGGAGGAAGTTGAGTAATCGACGAGATGTTGGAGGAATGATCTCAACAGAAGAGTTTGGATGTCGATTGAGGTGGATTGCAACACATAGGGTGGAGAGATCACCAGGTCCACTACATGAGAGAGAGGTATACTCATGATAGCACTCTGGGCATCAGTTTTAGTCCCATGAAAGGTGTGGTAATCATCCATGGAGGAGAGGAGGATATAGGTCATGGAGGAGACAGAGCCATTGGTGGGCACACCTAGATAGAACACCATCGAGGCACAGAGAGGCAAGAATGGCCCAAGACACTACCTCACAGAGGGAATTGAGGAGTGAAGTGCATGTGCAATAGCAGGAAGAACACCTGAGTAGTGGGCAGGAGGAATTCCAGGTGGAATTGTCAAATATTACATTCATACAACATGGAGTGGAAGCATGCAGGAAATGGTGGAATGATGAGAAGAATAAGTCTCATCCCTGGAAGAAAACATTTGAGAATGCGCAAGTGTCAGTCATTGCATAGATCCCACCATTTCATCGAACATTCTTCCAGAACTATCTTCTATAGATAGTTCAAGCATATAATGCGGTGATGAGGACAACCTACGTCAATGTGGGCAAGAGGTCAGTGAAGGTGGAAGTTTCAGTGGAAGCATTCAGAAGAACATTTGGGCTACCGATGGAGGGCATGGAGATAGTTAAGAAATTGGTAGACCCAATTGAAGCACACCGCCTGGTGACCACCATGACCACTGTTAAATCACTGACAGAGGCAAATATTTTTGGTGCAGGAACGCATGGAATAAAATAGAGCCAGTTGCAAAATGACCATTGGGCATGTGCAATGAATACAGTCATGGCTCGACTGTCAAGCGATATAAGGGCCACAGAGATGCCAATGTGGATGGCCCAGTATGCAGAAGGTATTACCCAGGGGATTCCATATGATTGGGGTACCTATCTAGAGAGAAGAATGCATGAAGCATTGACGAAGAGACCAAAGAATTTTGGGATGGCCTTTCAGGCTATAGGATTACTTCTGAATGTAGTCACAGAAGTGGGAATGCAGTTCCTAGGGTTGACGCCACCTAGAGAAATCAGGCAGGGCCAACCAACAATATTGAGATGGGTAAAGGTTGTACCCATAGCTAAGATTACTCTAGAGAAACCATGCACAAGGAGTGAGCGACACAGGAGTGAAGCTCAGGAAGATACTTCTCCGAAAGAGGATGTCGATGTACATCATCGAAGAAAGCATTCTAGATGGTTGGAGCCAGAACTAGAACAACAAGTACCTACACAAAGGAAGGAGCAGCCTCTCGAGCAAGAAAGGGAGAGTAGTCCTATACAGATAAGGATGAGGAGGCAGCGAGAAAGAATGGCAGGGAGACCAGCTCTAGACGTACAGAGAATGGAACAGTCAGATTCAGAAGCGATGAAGCTGGATGAGTTGTGTTGGGCGGAGGCAGAGAAAATAGTACGCTCTTCGGATATTTTTGATCATTTTGAGAGGATGGATGCCTCTAAATTCTTTGGAGGAATTGTGGTAGGGCATGATGGAGTAGCCACTACCCAGGAAGAAGCGAGAGTTGGACCAAGTACCACAGAAGAGAGCCCAAGAAGAAGACTCGATACAAAATTGTATCAGGAGGCTCTAGCAAGCAAGAAGTCCCAAAAGATATAGAAGTGCCACAAGAAGGAGAAGCACTTGTTGCTCAGCAGGTCACAGTTGGGGATGCACAACAAACTCAAGAAGAAAGGGTGATAGAGGAACAACAAGTGGATGGTAGGGACAAGGAAGTAGCTCGAGAAAACATAGAGGAGCCACAGGGAGGCTCAACCAAAGCAGGAAAGGCTCAGGAACAAGTTGAGCAGCGATCTCAAGAAGAGATCATAAATATTATGGATAACGAGGGGGAGGAGAAAGAGAAACAATCTCCACCTCGAGAAAATATAGATACCGAGAGAGCACTTAGAGAGCTTGGAGGAAGCTCTAGCCACCTTAGAGAAGAAGAAGAATTCAGGTCTCCCACAGAAGAAGAACGATGGGGATTGCAATCCAGTTATCTCTTGGAGATACCATGGTTCGAGAGAATCACAATGGAAGAGGAGGCACGTGGAATAGAGGATAAGATGGAACACTTATTTTCTCAGTTAGGCCACATGATAAATAGTGCCAGATTGGAATTCTATATTGGCCACATAGGAGAACTGAAGCTATGGGAGCAACAAGTATCTCTCGAGTTGGAGTGGATAATAGAATGGGTGAATAGTGCAGAGCGGATGAAGAAGATAGTAGATATCCATGCACAACATCCATGGAGGTTACCCAGGGAAGAGGTAACAATGATGTTGGGAAGAGAAGACTTGCCAGAAGGGATGGTCACAAACTACAGGAAGGACCCAAGGATTTATTTGGATCGAGTGAGTCATCCAACCTACCCAACCAATACGATAGAAGTGGAATATAGAAGGGTCACTACAGGAGTGTCCATTACCCTATGAAAGTTGAACTTCCTAACACACTGGATAGAGTGGTTGAGCATTGGGTTGGAAGAAATCCATCGGCTCAAGGAGGCACAGGTAGAAGAGACCGCAACCACTCAAAAGGAATTGGCCGCAATGGAAGATGAACTGCAGAAAAGTAGAACTATGATAGAGGAGAAAATAAAGAAGTTGGAGGAGGATCTGTCAGGACTCAGAGTAGAGTCTGAAGCCAAGATTGCAATGCTTGAAGAAGAGAAGTGATAGATTTTCCAGATGGTAGAAGATAGGATTAAGGAGTTGGAGGCACAACTCAAAGTGAAGGATGAGCAGATGACAGCTCAGTTGGCCAAAAAGAATGAGAAAATGGCTACACAGGCCAAGCAGATAGAGGAGCTGACAAGAGACAACAAGAAGCTCAACGAGATGGTCATTGAGAAGCAAGCTCAAGTCAGGACCAAAGAAGACCAGGTTCGAGCTCTAGAAGCTGACATCAAACACCACTTGGAGACCATTGATGAGAAGAATGAGGAACTCCAAGTGGTGGCTCGAGAAGAAGCTCATTGGAAGGAGAAGTTGACAAAGAGTGCCTCCGAATGAGAAAAGCAGATGATGGACTTCATGAAAGCTGTCGAGGAAAAGGCTAACCTTCACGGAGCCAAAGTCGTCGAGATGGGGAGCTATGCAGCCAAGCTGAAGAATGAACGAGAAATGTACAAGACCCAAGTCAAGGACTTGGAGGCTGAGGTAGCTCGACTGGAAGCCCAACAAAAGAAGTAGAATGAGTCATCGAGGATGCCGACTAAAATAAAGGGGAGGGCAGATGTAGGCAGCAAATCCACCTCCCAGAAGAAGAAAAGGTGATTTGCTAAATTTTGATAGTTTTGGGATGATTTGCTCAAGTTTTGGGAAACCATACAGTGGGAGAAAATCATACAGGGGATCATACAACTGAAGTGGCAAACCATACAGAGTAGTGGCAAATCATACAGGGCGCACCGAAATTCACTCAGATGCAAAGGAAATGTAATTTCGGGATGAAATGTCGCATGGATTTGCTAACCTAAGGTGTAAACTTAGGAAATTGCCAAAATAATGTATTCAATTGTAGATGGGTAGTTGTGAATAATGGATTGTCTCAGGAACCACTTTGGAATGGCCTGGGCAACGTTATATAAGGCCCCATTTTTGAATTTGTAGGTCTGGCTACTAGTTTACTGGTTATTAGTTGCTAGAGTAGAGAGATAGACATATTTATGAGTTATTGCAATTACTATGAGAGAGTTTTCCACATTGTAACTGAGTTGATAACCATTAATGAGAATAACAGATGTTGTGGATGATAGTGTACGATCCTGTTGTGTATGGTTGATGCATTGTGGATGATCATTGTGTAATTGAGTTTCTTCCTTACTGTTATATGTTAGTTGTAGGCTTTGTTGCAGATTGTGAGAAGATTGTTACTGGTGGAATCATGGAGAATGATCTAGGAGTATGAGGATGTTGGCAAAGACATACTGAAGTAGACTGTATGATTTTTGGGTGTAATTGCTTGGATGGAATCTCTCACTAGTCCGGATTGGATGTTTTGCTTGTGAATGAAACTATCTTGTTTAGGTTGTTAAACCTTTACAAAACATCCCAGAGAGAGATTGGAGTAGAAGAGTATATTAATTAACATCTTGTTGTACCTTTGGATCATACATATCATACATCGTACATCGTACAAATCGTACAAAGAGTTATTACCCGATTTGGTAAAACAGGTGATTGACAAGAACTTACCCGATTTGGCAGTTTTGGTGAGTCGGCTTGAACGATTACAAAACTGTGTACGACAGCCTCCAAAATAGCATCTGTCAGTTTTTTTGAGTGCAATATCATACCATCTTGGTCACTGTATGATCTGAGATCGTACAGTGTATGTATTTGAGGTCCGTACAAGCAATTGATAGATCGTACAGGGGTCATTCGGGGAATTAGAAGACTGTTCGATTTGGTAGATTCAACCTAGGTATCATTCTTACCTCTGGAAAACACCTCCCCATCGGGAATACTCCACCACTGTGTTACAAATCCCCTAATATTGAGATTGGTTTTCTAGAATTCATCACCAAAAGGGACCTTCGGAGTAGGATAGGATTAGATGCATTTGGTGACAAGGCTCACATAATTAGTGAACAGGTAATTTTCGTTCTTGACTAAACTCACCTAAGAGTGAAGCGACCACATGACTGGGCTAGTAGCAGGTCTTAGATAGTTCCACATATTATTGTGAGAGGTTTTTGGACTCATTAGCACATTTTGAGTTCCCCCATTTGGTTATCGTTTTACTGCACCTTTCCATTCAAGTCGCCACTTGCCTGTTGAGACATTGTTCTATTTTGTGCACCCTTAAGTGTTGCAAGAGGTTTTTTGTCAATGACACTCCTATTATTTCTAGAGTTTCACTCCACTTCCTATGATATTTTATAGAAGAAATAATCAATATCATTCACTTGTTCTAGTTATGCTTTTATTTGCATGCTCAAAAAACTGATTTAAACACATTCACCTGTTAGCAACCATTCTATTGGCTATCTACAGCCAGTCACTATCAATTTTCTATAAGATTCACTATCTAAATCTAGTTCACATAGCACCATGTGAACCAAATAATTGTAGTCCCAGTTCGCATAGCGGCATGCAAATTTTTGTTCTAGGGCATAGAAACATCCCAAATTTCACAGGATTGTCCAAAAGCCTACACACAATACACTCACAACTTCAAATTTCTACTTTTAAACAATTTGAGCACCTAATTATGTTGCACAACACCATGCTAATCACTACCTGTAGTTGGGTGCATGAGCAAGTGCATCTTGAGGAGGAGGCTTCTCGCACCACCTCCAGTCAGTCTACTCCTCCCATCCCTTCAAAATAGAAGCTTCCACACTCACACATGATATCCTTATAGGTTTTTAGTCTCTTCACACATGCACTATAGCTCATGGTGAAACTTCTATTTCTAGCAACATGCTTGCCACCTCGTCTGACGAATATCATCTGCTTCTTCCCCACTCACCCCCACCTAATCCTCCTTCCATGTTTTGTGACCACATCATTTACACTACTCTAGGAAACCCACATCCCTTCTCCACTATCGATGAGGAAACTCCCCCTACTTCATTGACCTTTACGCATCCTTTATTTCAAGATTTATCTCACTCCTTTTTTGAGAATGACTCTTCCTTAATTAATTTTCCTCACCCTGAAGGTGCATTGTTCACCCCTATCATAGGGATGATTTTAGATCCATCATCTTCCACCCCAAGTACTCAAGTTCCCTCATCATAATTTCCTCTACAATAAGATTCATTGCAACAATAATTTACCCCACCTACATCATCACATCAGTACGCTTCCCAAACATCACAACCACCACCTTCCCAACAGTCGTTTTTCCCATATTTCGATACCACATCACAATCGCCTTCTCAATCACAATAATTATAATATCAACAACACCAAAAAATCCCATCTTCATAATCCTTTGTAGACACGTTCACCATACCTTCCTCTCAGACCTCTATCTTTGAGGCCTACACTCCTCCTTCATCACTACCACCACCTACGTTTCCCTCTTCTGGAATGTATGGTATGCCATAATATGTTCCTCCTCCACCTTCAGTCACTTCCATATTTTGACTCCCTCCACCTCCACTATTTCAAGCTCTGCCTTCCATCCTATTTTATTCCTATGATCCACACTACCCATATTATCCTTCTAACCCCCCACACCATCTCACTCAAATTGACTTCTCCACTCTTTGCTTGTCTGGTTAGGTACTGGTACCACATTTTGGTACATCATCTCACCCACCACTTGCACCATATATATTGACACCATTACCTCCACCATAATATGTAGCACCTACATTTTTCATGACACCTCCTTCATGGTCAACGTCTCCCACTACACAACCATTATAGTAGAAACCTGTACAAAAGTGATAGACTCTACATCCACAATATTTCTACCCTTAGTAGATATCTGCCCCCTAGCATCATATCCCATCTAATTTGGCATTTTACAACTTTTAACATCCAAATACAAAGGTACACCTAGAATACATTTCTACTTTCCAATGGCAAGAATAGCAGCTCCAATATCCTCCTCACTCTCAATTTTTGACTACTTCATCACAGTTTGTCACACCTGCATCACCTGAACTTCAAATATTACAAGAGGAAGTTAAGATGCTAAATTTTTGTACAGATGGTTATGGGCCCCAAAAACCCACATACAATGAGCTATGCACTGAACCCATCCACCCATCAGTTCCTATACCTCCTTACTCGTATCACTTCAAAATTCCTAAATTTTACAAGTACAAAGGTAAAGAGGACCCTTGAGAACACGTCAAAAACTACTGCTTTACATGTTATCATCCCCATAGTAGTGATCCCCTCATGTTGCATACTTTCACCCTCTTCCTTGGGGGACAAGCTCTTGATTGGTACAACATGCTATCGCACCATAGCTAGTTCACCTTTGAACAGTTGGCCAATTAATTCCTTGAAGATTTCTTAATCAACATAAAAAATAAGATAAAATTCTTTGATATCTACACCTTGTGTCAAGCTAACGATGAACTCGTTCTAGATTTTCTTTCTCGATGGAGATCGATAATCCATGACCTAGCTCACAACCTTCCATATGTCAAACTAGTCACGCTCTTTGTCAATAGTTATCATAAACACATCTCCACACCTCTAAAAATCCATCAAAGTCACATGTTTGATGAGGCCATTGCTCAAACCAAGGTAATTGAGGACATCAAATTCCAATCTAGCAATATCAAGCTCAGGCAAAAACCATATTACAACTCAAATTTTTGCTTCAATCGAAATGCACCAACAAACCTACTTAAAACTACCACAAACCAATGAAGTGGTAGCAACTTCTACAACCTCTCCATCAATATCATGGCCTCCTCTACCACCATAGAAATTATTCCAAACCAGTGCACCCCTTCCATATAAACCATAATAGAATTGTAGTCTTCACCTATAGTTTCCATAATGCAATTTGACTCCTCTCTCTGAGCCCTTGCCAACTCTATTTTAGATATTGTATGATGTAGGTCATATCACCTTGCCTGATATTCCACCTATTGATCCAAATCAACCCAAGCCTTAGGGGTATATCAAACAGGCCCTCTATTGATACCATCAATAGTACATGCATGATATAGAGTCTTATCGCTCTTTTCGTGGCCTTATCCAGGACCTCATTGATGGGGGTACCATTTAGGTTTCAAATCCCCTCGTACCACAAAACCAAAATTTGGATATCTATAAAAAACCACTATCTGAACATAGGGGGACCAATCCCCAAGGAGCCTAGTCTAATTCACAAGGACAATCTATATAGGTTAAAAATTTTCAACGTGATACCTCCTCATGTGGCATGGTCAACATGACTGACCTCACCACTCGTACCCAGTGTTACCTGACATGCCAGGATGCACCCCTAGCTTCACCCCTAGTACCATTCACTTCCCCCCAATACCCTACAACATTACAAGCTTCAACACCCCTACCACAGAACATCATCACCATTCATGGTAGCCTTACACATTAGCTATGCAATTCCCCTACCAGACTATCCATTTTTTATCTATTACAGCAATATCAAGCCCATCATGAGGCATTGAATGACATCCTTTGATCTATTACCTTGAAACTCACGATACTAATACCTTTGTGAATTTTATAGGGAACATACTTCGTTGCATGTAGCCATCCATCAATTTTCATGACCATAAGATTATCGAACTCATGGGTGAGGGAGCTAACCCTCCCCTCCATATCTAGGCAACTATCAATGACATCACCTACAAGCATGTCCTCATTGATACAAGTTATTCCATTAGCATCATCTCCACTACTACTCTTCATCACCTACATATTTCACCTACCTACTTCACCATGGTATCATTCGACCTTTGTACCTTTGATGGTTCTATGCAACCCATAGTAGGTTCTATCATCCTACTTATCAATGTAGTCATTAGGACCATCTCCATTTTATTCTATGTTATTCAAGGCAAGATGCAATACAATATCTTACTTGGACATCCATGGATCAGAGACATGCAATGCGTTCCTTCCACCTTGCATCACTATCTCAAGTATGTGTATGCAAAACTCATTCATTATGTTCCATATGATGGTGACCCATTCAAGTTTTTCAAAATTATTGACCTCCCACCATGATATTCATCATATTTTACATAGGTCCTCCATGTTCCTTTGTGTCATCAGGTAGATACCTCTACATATTCTCCCACAACTGTTTCACCTCTTCATAGCTCATTAGGGAAACCCTTATGTCCCCTTACATATTCTTCTCATATACCTTCATCCTCCTCTATAGATACCCATCATCCATCCATACCCTTCTCGCCACCTTCCTCATGACCTCATTCTCCCTCCCAACCTCCTTCTTCCATGAATCCACCTCCCATGTCTGTAACCTTTTTGCCATCATCTTTCTGGCCTCCTGATTCATCTCATCCATATTCCTCCATAGAGCCCCATCTTCTCCCTCCTTTGCAAACACCCACACTTCCCTTTCATCCTTAGCCTTGATATTTCACATCTTCTCACAACCCAACACCTAGGTCTACTCCCCCTACTTCATAGTTTCCACATGTGGGTCATCCAATCCCTTCTATTGCAATCGAATATCACAATTGGGAGCATCAATCCTCTCACCTTGATGACTAATTATTTAATCTCTCTATCACTACTATTCATTATTCTCAACTCTCATCTTCATCCTTTGATTTAGACTCACCACCTCATACGTCACCCCAAGTCTCCATTTTTATGACCAAATTTGACTCGAGCGAATACAATGTTCACGATGCTCGCGTACGCCCTCCTATAATCCAATATACCTATGATTTTTGTCATAATTCGACCTTGATGTTAACAATTGGTATTGTCTTTACCCTAGATCCACCAAAAAATTGTACCAACTTTATCTATGTGGTTCTAGACTCATCGCTTCCAACAACGATATCACCACCACCACAATCTAGTTTTTGTGGTACCTTAGACCACATGTCCAACCCACACTTCATATTATGCTAACTTTGGCATTTCCATTGGTGTGTATTTTAACTAGGATGTTATGAGTAAGGTTTATGATTGCCTATCAACCCTCGCATTCAATTACCCATCGATAAATCTAGGGTAGGATATCACCCGACATCCGTCCATACACTCGAAGATGAGATTCAAGATCTCTCCCTGAATCCTCCACCGATCCCTACACACTCGTTGAAATAATATATATATATATATATGCTGAACATCAACATTCCATGCACTTTCTTCTAGGAAACACCATTTCTTGACACTACCACTGCTTATTACATTGATGAGCTAGTCGACAAATTTTTTGCCCTCTCTCTCATAGCTCCTTGCTCAGAGTGCATTTATTCACCTTCCCCTTTGTTTCCTGCGTATTCATTCATTCATCCACCTTGTCGATAATAAATTCATCATTCTATAATTCAATCTCATTCTCCACCCATGGTGCTACGCCCACTATTAAATATGCCATGTCATTCACACACTCTAGAGTCTTCATCTTTAGATTCATCATCAGGTACCATCTCCACCACTTCCATTAATATGGTTGACATTTATTTGTTATCCCCTCTTCGGTATACTTCTCCTACAGATCACATCGAGGTACCAAATCCAAACTTCATCAACTTTACACACATTTCCCCTACATCTTCTTCACATGACTTCTTACTATCGCCACCCTTCCTTCGCACTACCAATGCACCTTCACTATCTACTCCACCCCACATCCCATAGATCAATCATACAGATGTATACCTAGATAAAAAGTGTGATACTAAGGCTATTGATGACCTCCATATTATTCCTATCCCTACACAACTTTAAGACGAGTCCCACATGCTTGTAGAGGACACTATTGATGTCGACATTGGTGATGATCCTGACAATATCCATATCATTAAACTTGTTGCCAGCCTTTCCTTAGAGGAATGCATCTCGTTCACATATTTCCTTAAAGAATATATCAAATTTTTTACCTGGTCCTACATGGATATGCCTAGACTCAATCCCACCTTAGTAGTTTACAACCTCCCTCTTTATGGGAATGGCAAACCCGTTAATAAAAAGTTATGATGCATGCATTCTACCATCGCTTTTATGGTAAAATCAAAGCTCCATAAGCTCCTTGATGTAGATTTCATACAACCCATTTATTACTGTTGGTCATCAAATCCGCCTAGGTAAGGATTTTGTGTAAGTGTACGCGCCCTAGACCTGGACCAACATTGAAAGGCCGAAGGGAAGAGATGCCCCTCGTGCCAATCTCCGGAGAAAGGCCGGCTCCTATGCTAAACTACTTGGGTGTTTTGAAGACAAGAGTGCAGGAAAGAGATAAAAGGGATAAGGGTTAGAGAAATAAAATAAAAAAGGGTTAAGGGAAGAGAGATTGGTGATTTAAGGTGGGAGAGAACAGGAAGCACGATCGCTAACAGATAACTTGAATAGCAGCAAGGAACACCAAGAGTAAAATGAAAGAAACGTAGTATCAACCTTCCTATGTATCCTCCCGAACGAGTTTCAGGACACTGTCCCCGATCGCACACCGGACGCAGAGTTCAGCATCCAGCATACAAACGAGGAGAGATAGAAGAATCAAGCAAGGCAGGCAGCATAAAAGAAAGCCAATACAACACTTTTCTACTCCTATGTATCCTTCCGAACGAGTTTCAGGACACTGTCCCCGATCGCACACCGGACGCAGAGTTTAGCATCCAACATACAAACGAAGAGAGATAGAAGAATCAAGCACAGAAGGCAGCATAAAAGAGAAGAATTGAGCTCAAAGTCTCTTAGTATTAATCGCAGGACATCAAGTTACAACAGCTTTCTAGCAAATAGTTCCCCCCTTTTCCATTACAATGCCTGGGTTTTTATAGAGGACCCGGGCCTCTGAATCATAATTACATAGCAAAGAAGAGTACGCCCTCGAGCTCTGAGAATTCGGCCTTCCTCGGCTCTCGCGACTGAGCTTTCAAATCTGTTACCAAAATTGGCAACTGTGACCGGGTCAACCATGGAAAGGTGCATTGATGAGCCGTCTGGACGTCCTTGGTCTTCGGGTGCAGTGCTCGAGTGGCCGCCATGCTCGTCGGGTTCTCCATCATGGCTTGATACTTCGCTTCTGATTGCCAAAAATGAGCAACGGGCTTGCTGGGCACGAAAAATTGCATTTATGAGGCACTTGATCGCCTCGGGAAGATACCCGGCTTGGAACGTGTGCCCGTGAAGCGCTTCGCTAGGTTTTCATTCACCACTTCGCTTCGCAATGGTTCTGGGCCGAAGCAAAACTCCTCCTTGGATTATACTTCACAAAACTGAGCTTCGCAAAACTGCTTCGGGGGTGGGGAGTGCCGAAGCATATTTACTTCGCAAAATGGGCCTCTTTATCCTTGCCACTTTGTTGACAAAATTGCTTCGCTGACGCTTTGGAGAAATACTTCGCTGCGATCCTCCTCAAAATTGTGGTTCGGAGAGATTTCGGCCGAAACACATTCCTGCCTTCAAAATGCTTCGCTTCTCTTGGCTGCCAGAACTTCGGTTGAAAATGCTTCGGGCGAAAACTAGTCGAAGTGAATGCTTCGCTAGGTTTTCCGTCGAAGTAGAAATGGTTCGGGTGTGAGGAGGCCCGAAGTAGATGTTTCGAAAATTTTTTGGCGAAGAAATCTTCGATGTTCCTTTGGGTTCCGCTTCGCTGGTGCCTTAGCCGAAGTAGTTGTTGGAAATGCTTCGGGCCCGAAGTCCTTTTACCTTGGTCAAGCGGACTTTTCTCCTTCGGCAAGTTGCTCTGATGCGCATGATTTCCCGATGTTTTGAAATGCTTCGGGCCCGAAGCCCTTTTCATCGGTCCTCTTGCATTTTTCTTCGACAAAACTACTTCGAAAAAAGAACGCCTTTTCTAAACAAAATTTCGAAGTGGAAATACTTTCATTTTTGAACTCTTTTCTATAGCTTGTTCGGTAGCGAAGCTTTTTCTCTTTCTACTTTTTATACAAAGGGGTGGCTTTGAAAGCCAAAATTGCTGCAACTTTTCAAAATAAAAATAACAAAGCAAACTTTACAAAATCTATACAAAATTCGATTTCTTTTTCTACCCCTTGAGAAATGTGACAAAATTGTCAACATTCTTGGCGGCTCGCGGGGCAACGAGCTCGTCTCGGTGGGAGGACCCTTAGTCTTGATCCATTGGGCCGGAGTCCTTTCCCGATCCTTCTCCTCCTTCTTCCTTTGGGAGCGCCTCCATGGCTGGTTCTTGCTCTCCTTCTTCCTCTGGTTCCTCTTCTTCTTCGAGATCCTTTTGCTACGTGCTACTGGGCAAGACGCTCACGAATTTTCCTCATGGTTCGGCGGACCTGACACCATGCACTCTTTGAGAAAGGCTCTTGTCTCTTGGAAGAGAATGTATATACAAATGCAAATTATATATAGAAGTATATATACACATATATATATATTTTTTTTTTTTTTAAAAGAGAATTATCTTTAGCGATGAAAAGTCTTCAGGTGAAGACCATTGACAGAGATCGGCAGAACTTGTCCATCTGCATCTTTGAGGATGAATGAATTGGCCGAGTTTACCTTCATAATTTCAAATGGCCCATCCCAAAAGGTGTCCATCTTGTCATGATTCCTAGGCTTGGCCTTCCAAGAATCCCACTTCAATACCAGGTCTCCCACATTGAATGTGCGATCGGATGATTTTTTCTTGAACCAGTCTCGGATGACCTGAGTATGCTTAGCGAAGTCCTGGTATGCTTCTTCGTGATCCTCCTCCAGTCGTAGCAGCTGAGCTAACCTGTTCTCCATTGGACTAACTCCATCTTCTGCTTCTAACAACCGCAGTGCAGGGATCTCAACATGGATGGGTAAGATGGCCTCCTTGCCATAGACCAGAGCATAAGGCAAAGTTTTGATTGACCTTTTGATAGAAATCCGATCGGCCCACAAGGCCCGATCTAGAAGGAGATGCCAAGTCCTTTTGTTCATCTCTATGAGCTTCCTTAGCATTCTCAACAGAGTCTTGTTGGTGGATTCTGCCAAGCCGTTGCCTTGTGGATAATAATTGGAGGATACTTTATGATATATCCCATACCTGTAGAGGAAATCATTGATTTTAGCGCCTGTGAAGCCAGGGCCATTGTCTATGATGATTGCTTTGGGGATGCCGAACCTGGTGATCAATCCTTCCAAGAAGGTGACTACAGTCTCTTGATCTGCATGTTTGGTAGGAATCACTTCGGCCCACCTGGTGAAGTAGTCTGTTGTCGTCAGGATGAACCTATGTCCCACGGAGGAATTTGGTGATACGACTCCTATAAAATCCAACCCCCATTGTTGAAAGGGTGTCTCTACTTGTATCGGACGAAGGGGCATTGCAGCATTTTTGTTTCGATCGGTGAACCTCTGACACTGCTCGCATTTACGACAAACTGCGAAGGCATCGGCAAAGAGTGTGGGCCAATAATAACCCGCCCTAATGATCTTTAACGTTGTGGTTCTTCCTGCAAAGTGACCTCCCGATAGTCCTGAATGGAACTCTCCCAGGACTCTCCTTTTATCATCATCCTTGATGCACTTAAGAAGGACACCATCAATGTTCCTAAAAAATAGGCCTTCGGGGCGCAGAGTGTATCTGGAGGACCGCATCCTGAAATGTCTTCGTTGTGATGCATTTAGATGCGAAGGACACTTGTCGATGTTGAAATAGCAGATTATCTCATCGACCCAATCCTTCTCGTCTTCTTCGTAGTTAGCGAAGCATTCTTCGGCTGGTAAGTCATCCCTCCGAGATTCTGTCACTTCGGCCGTCGCGCTCTTTGCCAACTCTTGACACAATGCACGACCGCGAACCAATTTTGTGGGCTTGATCTCAATGTCAAACTCCTGTATTTTGTTCACCCAACCAGCTCTTTTACTTCCCAATTCTCCTTGGATAATGAAGTTACGCACATCGGGGTGAATGACATAAACAGTGACTCGGCTCTGAGAGATGAACTGTTTGAACTTCCTTAGTGATTTCATTACTGCATGCACTTGACGCTCTATGAAATTATACCTTTCTTCATGGGAATTGATCACCTGACTCAGAAACGCGATGGGACGCTCCTCGCCATCTTCTCCCTTTTGCGTCAGGACAACAGCGTAGCTCTCGGGCTCTCCTATGACATACATGATGAAATCCCGACTGTAGTCTGGATTGATCAAGACCGGCGCTTGAGCAATTCGATTTTTAATCTCTTCAAAAGCTTCTTTTCTTTCTTCGGTCCAGCTAAATTCGGTGCCCTTCTTCAGGAGTTGAGACATTGGCTTGATGACTTGGGCGAAGTCGGGGACGAACTTCCTCACGAAGTTAATCTGGCCGAAGAAAGATTGAAGTCCTTTCTTGTCTGTGGGAAGTGGGAGCTTCATTAGAGCCTCGGCTCTGTCAGGATCTATAGCGAGGCCTTTCTTCTTGATATCGCGTGTCCCAGCAACTTTCCTTCGTTGACTGCAAATATGGACTTCTTTGGATTAATTGAGATGCCGAACTCTCGGCATTTTTTGAAAACTTGTTGTATATGTGTGGGGTGGTCTTCCCTTCTTCGGGAGAAAATAGTCATGTCATCCAGATAGATGATGATAACCTTATTTAGAAGCTCGCCAAAAGCAAGATCCATTGCTCTCTGGAAAGTGGCCCCGACATTTGAAAGGCCAAACGACATTCGCTGGTAAGCGAATGTCCCCCACTTGGTGGTGAATGTCGTCTTGTGTTGGTCTTCATCCCTGACCCAAATCTGATTGTATCCAAAAAAACCATCGAGCAGAGAGAAGCGTTGAGCTCCAGCCACCGAGTGCAAAATTTGATCGATTTGTGGGAGAGGATAGTGGTCCTTGAGGGACGCCTGATTTAGATTGCGAAAGTCCACGCATAACCTGATATCTCCATTCTTCTTTCTGACTGGGACCAGGTTCGCTACCCATGAAGAGTGCTTGATGGGGTATATGATCTTTGCCTCGAGCATCTTCAGGAGTTCGGCTTTCATCAGGACCTCGATCTTAGGATTGATCGGCCTCTGCTTTTGTCGAAAGGGTTTGACCCCTTCCTGCAACTCGATTGTGTGTTGAACCAACTGCCGATTGTATCCCCTGAGATCTTGATAAGACCAAGCAATTATGTCAAAAAACTTTCTGCACAGATTCTGTATCTGTTCTATCTCCTTCGAAGTGCAGTCGGTTCCCACCTTTATTGCTTTCCCAGGTTCGAGCTCCAAATCCTGATATTGTTTCTCATGGACTTTGATCATGTGAGAGAGAGCTCGGTCATTCCGATCAAAGAGGCTTTCAAGGGTGATTAGTCCCTTGGGAACATGATTATTCTTCAATTGGATCAACCCTTCATATTCTCCTTCATCAGAGCTTCGGTCTTCGACTGTGGCGGCTTCTTGGATCATGAAATTTATAATCTGCTCATCGTTATCAAACACTTGCCAATGCAGCTCCTTGTCTGGGATAGAGGGCCTATAGATCATCCTCACAGCTCTAGGCTTGTGCACCATGTCTTCTGCTGGAGAGTACTTGGCTGCGATGGATGCCAGAACATCGGCATGTCGGTTCATCTCTCGTGGGATTGACTGCAGATTGAGAGATTCGAACTGATCGAACAGGTCCCATACCCTGTTGCGGTATGATTTTAGATAATGCTTCTTTGAAGTACACTTATTTGTGACCTGGTTGCAAACCAGTTTAGAATCTCCAAAGATTTGGAGATGCTTTATGCCTAACTTATCAGCTTTCTTAAGTCCTAGGCATAATGCTTCGTATTCCGTTGCATTGTTAGTGCAGCTCCATGTCAACCGGTAGCAATACTCCTTTTGCTCTCCGGAGGGTGAAACTAGAAGAATCCCTGCCCCAACACCATTTTTACATCGGGCGCCATCGAAGAACAACTTCCATAGTTCTTCCTGGGCACTTGTTCTATTCCCTGGTTGGGAGTGATTATTAGGCTTGGCGATCGCATAACACCCTATCTCGGTCTCCACCATGGCGTTGAAGTCTGCCAATGAGAACTCATCTTCATAGCTCAATTGCGCAAGAGACTCTTCGATCAGGTCCACCTGCTCTATCTCCTCCACTAGTGCATTCACTGGTTCGCTACTTTCTTCTTCGGACATCTTTTGCACAAGAAAGGAAGAAGGCTTTTCATTGTAAATCTTCACCTTCTTTCCTTTGAATGGAACCTCTAGGTGAGAGTAATCCATAGATAGATACCCGCCCAGTTTAGCCATGAATTCCCTTGACAAGCACATACTGAAATATGGCTCCAAGTCGACTACAACTACCTCTTGTATGACTGTAATCTGAGGCATCTTATGTAGCCGGATAGGAATGTCCTTGATCACTCCCACGGTCTTCACTGGAGTACCATCCAATTGGAGTACACCCTGGCTGCTTCGCGTATACTCCATTCCTATTTCTTCGTAGATTGCCCTTGGCATGACTGTTGTAGCGGCCCCAGAGTCGATCATGCAGTTATGTACAATATACCCTTCCATTTGTAGGGTTAGGTAGAACGGAGGTGGTCTGTTCTTCCCCGTGATAGATGTGGATAGGGTCTGCACAAGAGCAAGCGGTGCTGCCTTTTTTGATTTAATTGTCTTCAATGATTCTTGCAGCAAGTCCACCTGTCCAGGTAGTTGCAGTGCATCGTACAAGCTGATCTTGGCTGGGATCTTCTTCAATTCCTCTACGATGTTGTATGCCAGAGATTTGAGCACTTCGGGTTCCTTTCTGGGTTCGTATCGGGTACGATATTGCTCTGTAGCTTCAACTCTTTGCCGCTTGGTGAGGGAAGGAAACTTGAGCTTTTCCTTAGCCTGCTCCTTAGTTTCTACCTGAGGTGGTTCGGCAGAGGCCTTTTGAGCCTTTTCTTTGATCGGTGCAGGCGAAGGAGCTTCGCTCGAGGCCGAAGTAGATGATTGTCCTTTCTCGGGCCGAACTTGCTCTTTTGCAGGAGCCGTCTGAGTGGCATCCGCTCCTATTGCCTTCCTTCCTCCTCTGGTAAGTACTGCAACGGGCTCCTCCTCGCCAATTGCCAGGTTCTGACTCATCTGCCTAATGACGTTCACTTGACCGCTGTGACTACTATTCGCCAACGTCTGTACATAATGTTGGTGCAGGGTGCAGGTATTCTCTTCATGCGGATCATTGCACGTAGAGCACCAATATACATAATCGAAAGTGCTCGGAGCTTCATCAATTGCAGCATTTCTCGTCGAAGCCTTCCCTTGCTGGACTGCTTGGTCCTTGGTAAGTGCAGGCATAGGATAAGGTCTTCTCGATAGGAATTCCTGCTGTGCTTGCTTCTTCTTTACAATGGTCATGTCATTTGACAACATCTGAACCGTAGAGTTCAGAGACTGCATCTCCTACAGAATTTTAGTCTGTATATCATCGGCTTTCGGAACGAGTGGCGATGGAGCCATCGTCGGTATTGGAGGAAGAGCGGGGTGTTGAGGTGGTGCTGGCAGCACAAGAAAAGCCGAAGTGACCATGGGCTATGGAGTTGAAAATGTAGGGAAATGAATTTGTGGGGCGGTGATTTGAGACACGACAGGATTCGGATTCCAAGATGAAATCGGGAGTGCAGGGGTTGTGGAGATTTGCGAAGCGACTACGCTTGCATACTGGAATTGTAAGAATTCGAGAAGTATGGGCGTCGACATCCTTTGGGGAAGCTTGCCCATAGTTATCAAATCCATTTCTGCTCTCTTGGCTAACTCATACAACTCGAGAAAGGTATTAACGTTAGAATATCTTACCATGAGACTGATATCGAGATTGAAAGCCCGAAGGAAATAGAGTGCTGTAGCTTCATCGGTTGGTCGAAGGCCAATTGGCACTCTCTGCCAGGTTCGAGCGAACCTAACATTGAAATCTATGATCTCTTCTTGTGGATGTCTCTTGATCGAAGTGAACTGATGCAGAAGAGAAGTAGGATCGAAAGACTCATTGAAGTTTCCCATCATTTGCCTAGCTAACTGGTCCCATCCCGTAATGCTACCGGGTGGTAGAGATCTATACCAATAGAGGAGTTTTCCTCTAAGGGAAAGAACCAGAAGCTTTACCATAATTTGTTCTTCTATAATGTCATGGATCGCCGCTAGAGATATTATGTCCTGGATATGCTCCAGAGCGGTCTTCCCAGTTCCATCGAACGTTGGGATCTTCTTTATGGCAACAGGCGACACTTGTCCTTGCCCTGCTAGATTCAATGGTGACAAGGAATCCCATGCTGGGCACAACTTGGGTGGTTGTGGCTACTGCATTTGCTTGTTGTTGTTGTTGTTGTTGTTGTTGTGCCATACTTGCTCCTAGATTTTGAGAAATAGGAATTCTCGAAGCTCCCCCTTGACTGCTAATAGGACAACTAATAGGAATGGAGGGACTAGGATGCTTCGGAGAGTTGGGAGGATTGGGAGGAAAACTAGATGTTGTACTATCAGAAGTTGAACCTTGTCTGCCAACAGAGGATGTTCCTTGTAATAGTGACTCGGGGGTGACCAACCTTGATTGTTCCCCGAAGGCGTCAATATCTAGCTCAAAGAACTCGGTTTCCTCTCCTCTATTCTTAACTCTCCATCTTGTTTGCATGAAGGCACAGACTTTTGGTACTGGTCTTTACGACTTAAAGATTCTTGGGTAAACAGAGTCGCCAGATGCTAAGAGTCTTTCGAGTAATGAGGGCATCGGTCCTCACTACCACTAATCGGGTGAGACTGACCGGGTCACACCGGGAACTGGTTAGAACTATTGGCCCCGGTGAAGATGGGATTGTGCATTAAAATATGGGACCTTGACTGGTTATGGATCTTTCTAAGACAGACATAGTCGGTCCCACCGGGCGTGCCAAAAATTGTTGGTCATCAAATCCGCCTAGGTAAGGATTTTGTGTAAGTGTACGCGCCCTAGACCTGGACCAACATTGAAAGGCCGAAGGGAAGAGATGCCCCTCGTGCCAATCTTCGGAGAAAGGCCGGCTCCTATGCTAAACTACTTGGGTGTTTTGAAGACAAGAGTGCAGGAAAGAGATAAAAGGGATAAGGGTTAGAGAAATAAAAAAAAAAGGGTTAAGGGAAGAGAGATTGGTGATTTAAGGTGGGAGAGAACAGGAAGCACGATCGCTAACAGATAACTTGAATAGCAACAAGGAACACCAAGAGTAAAATGAAAGAAACGTAGTATCAACCTTCCTATGTATCCTCCCGAACGAGTTTCAGGACACTGTCCCCGATCGCACACCGGACGCAGAGTTCAACATCTCAATCTACAAACGAGGAGAGATAGAAGAATCAAGCAAGGCAGGAAGCATAAAAGAAAGCCAATACAACACTTTTCTACTCCTATGTATCCTTTCGAACGAGTTTCAGGACACTGTCCCCGATCGCACACCGGACGTAGAGTTCAGCATCCAACATACAAACGAGGAGAGATAGAAGAATCAAGCACAGAAGGCAGCATAAAAGAGAAGAATTGAGCTCAAAGTCTCTTAGTATTAATCGTAGGACATCAAGTTACAACAACTTTCTAGCAGATAGTTCCCCCCTTTTCCATTACAATGCCTGGGTTTTTATAGAGGACCCGGGCCTCTCAATCATAATTACATAGCAAAGAAGAGTACGCCCTCGAGCTCTGAGAATTTGGCCTTCCTCGGCTCTCGCGATCGAGCTTTCAAATCTGTTACCAAATCGGCAACTGTGATCGGGTCAACCATGGAAAGGTGCATTGATGAGCCGTCTGGACGTCCTTGGTCTCCGGGTGCAGTGCTCGAGTGGCCGCCATGCTCGCCGGGTTCTCCATCATGGCTTGATACTTCGCTTTCGATTGCCAAAAATGAGCAGCGGGCTTGCTGGGCACGAAAAATTGCATTTATGAGGCACTTGATCGCCTCGGGAAGATACCCGGCTTGGAACGTGTGCCCGTGAAGCGCTTCGCTAGGTTTTCATTCACCACTTCGCTTCGCAATGGTTCTGGGCCGAAGCAAAACTCCTCCTTGGATTATACTTCACAAAACTGAGCTTCGCAAAACTGCTTCGGGGGTGGGGAGTGCCGAAGCATATTTACTTCGCAAAACGGGCCTCTTTATCCTTGCCACTTTGTTGACAAAATTGCTTCGTTGATGCTTTGGAGAAATACTTCGCTGCGATCCTCCTCAAAATTGTGGTTCGGAGAGATTTCGGCCGAAACACATTCCTGCCTTCAAAATGCTTCGTTTCTCTTGGCTGCCAGAACTTCGGTTGAAAATGCTTCGGGTGAAAACTAGTCGAAGTGAATGCTTCGCTAGGTTTTCCGTCGAAGTAGAAATGGTTCGGAGGTGAGGAGGCCCGAAGTAGATGCTTCGGCAAATTTTTGGCGAAGTAATCTTCGATGTTCCTTTGGATTCTGCTTCGTTGGTGCCTTAGCCGAAGTAGTTGTTGGAAATGCTTCGGGCCCGAAGTCCTTTTACCTTGGTCAAGCTTGAATCGTGGCCTAGACTTTTCTCCTTCGGCGAAGTTGCTCTCTTGAATGCCGCTTCGGATGATTTTCGCCCGAAGCAGTGTTTTGAAATGTTTTGGGCCCGAAGCCCTTTTCATCGGTCCTCTTGCATTTTTCTTTGACAAAACTACTTCGCAACAAATCCTACCCGAAGCAATGCTGGAAGCGCTTCGGGTGCGAAGCTCTTTCTTCGAAAAACTACTTCGCAAAATTTTCACCCGAAGTAGCGCTGGAAATACTTCGGGTGCGAAGCAGTTTCATTTTCTTTGGCGAAGCTCTTTTCTCTAGCTTGTTCGGTAGCGAAGCTTTTTCTCTTTCTACTTTTTATACAAAGGGGTGGCTTTGAAAGCCAAAATTGCTGCAACTTTTCAAAATAAAAATAACAAAGCAAAAACTTTACAAAATCTGTACAAAATTCGGTTTCTTTTTCTACCCCTTGAGAAATGTGACAAAATTGTCAACAATTACCCGAAGTGGGTGTCCAACATGGTCCTGGTAACCAAGCCTTTCGATGAAGTTTGTGTTTGCACTAATTTTAGGGATTTGAACAAAGCTTATCCTAAGGACAAATTTCCCCTCCCAAACATTGATTCACTAGTTTATTCCATCATAGGCCATGAAATGATATCCCTCATGGATGGCTTTTCCAGTTACAATCAAATCAAGATCAATCCAGCCAATCAACACAAGATATTTTTCATAACCCCCTGGGGGACCTTCTGTTACAAGGTAATGCCATTTGACCTTAAGAACATTGGGGCAACTTATCAACATGCCACGACTTAAATTTTCCATAACTACATGCACAAAATCATGGAGGACTACATCGATGACCTCATAGCCAAATCAAAGGAAAGCTCATAACACCTTGTTGATCTTCGATTGCCTTCTTGAATACAATGTACATCTCAACCCAAAGAAGTATATTTGGTGTCACTTAGAATAATATATTGGGGTTCATTGTCTTCCAACAAAGCATTGAAGTAGATCTCAACAAATTCAAATCCATCATCGAGATGCCTTGATCCACAAATCTCAAGTAACTATGCAGTCTACATGGAAACATTTAGTCCATTCATAATTTCATTGCCTAATTATCTAATAAATGTAAACCATTTAACCACCTTCTACAAAAAGGGGTTGTCTTCAAATGGGATACCAACTATTAATAAGTCTTTGACTTAATCAAAGCCTACCTCACGCTGCCACCAGTTCTATCTTCACCACATCCATAATTATCATTCCTATTGTACATTTTTGCTATATACTTTGCGATTGGAGCGTTACTGGATCTGAAGAATATCCTCAATCATGAACAATCCATATATTATATCATTCGTACATTGGTCAACTACAAAAAATGATATACCTACATGGAGAAGCTATGCCTCGTTGTAGTTTTTGCTACATAGAAACTACAATATTACATGCTCAACCATACCATATTTTTCATTTCTCATGATAATCTATTATGTTAAATGATGAACAATAGTTACCATAAATGTTGCACTGCTAAGTAGATTATGCTTCTTACAAAATTTGACCTCGAATTCATTTCCCAGAATTCCATAAAGGGATAGGTCATTGTAGACCAACTAGCTAAGGATCCATTACCTGACAACCATCCCCTTCTCATTCAGCTTCCCAATGATTCCATCTTTCATATCACTAGAGTCGAGGAATATGTCAAACCTGATGTACTAGCTGATATAATGCTCTTCTTTGATGGCTCCCATTGCAATCACGTTGGGGATACTGGAATTGTATTTTTCACACCTGATCGATAACCTCTCATATTTTATTTCAAATTAGGGTTTCCTTACACATACCAACACCAAATATGAAGCCCTAATTCTTTTTTTAAAATAGGCACTCTCTATACACATTAGATGCCTTCAAATCATTGGTGAATCCCTTCTCACGGTAAATCAAGTAAAGGAGATCTGGTAAACTACTTGCCCAACTTGAATGGTATGACTTCAAGGCTTCTCCTCACTCATCCAACTATTTTTTTGATGCAATGGCTTCCTTGGGGTCATTAATACCATAAAAATCCCTCTTTGACATGACACATGTATCCATTCATACCTTGATATGATTTGATATTGCACCTTCATCCTCCATCGATAATGATGGTATTCATGTCATCCACACTAAACTGCATGATCCTTGGTTTTCTCAGATTAAGGATTATATCAAACTAGGCTTCCTACCTTATGACCTACCACATTATCACAACAAAGTATTAAAACAAAGGGTAATCTATTACATGTTGCTGGGGGACATACTTTACCACCACAGTCATGATGACATCATTTTACGTTACCTAGAACCACACAAAGCTCAACGAGTAGTTCAAGATATCCATGATGGAACTTACAGTGGCCACTTCAATGGCATGACCATCACCAAACATATTTTATGAATGGACTACTATTGATCCAAAATGGAGCATGATTACTGTGAATACATCAAATAGTACATCAAATATCAATAACATGCTAACCTCACGCACTTACCTTCATAAGCACTCCAAACCATCCAATCCATGTGGCCCTTCTCACAATTGGACCTAGACCTTATTAGCAAAATCTCACCTACTTCCTCAAGCAATCATAATTTTATCATCACTACCATTGAATATTTCACAAAGTGGATTGAAGCTATGCCCCTTGTTAAATCAAAAAGAGCAAAAATCATGGTATTCATCACTGATCATATCATCTACCACTTTGGAATTCCCTCACAAATCATCTTCAACAATGGCACCCTTTTCAAAAAGAAAATTTTTCATGCACTATGCACCAAATTTAACATTCACCATAGCTTCTCTACCCCATATTACCCATAGGGTAATGGCCAGACCAAAGCTACTAACAAAACCATCTGTGCTATCCTTCAAAAAAAAATCACAAAATTCATCGTGATTGGCATACTCAAATTCTCTTAGCCTTGTAGACCTACTGCACAAGCATCCATACTCCTACTAAGGCAACACCCTTTTCTTTGGTTTATGGTACTAAAGCCATTATGCCCTTAGAACTCAAGATACCTTATCTTCGCATCTCTATGAAGGACTTCATTGACGACAATACCACATATCAAGCTAGGTAATACCAATTAATGCTCTTAGATGAGCGTCACATCCATGTCATAGAGCACACACATGTTTATCAAGATTGTCTTCACCATGCTTATGATAGTAAGATACACCAATGCAAATTTTAGATCAGTGACCTGGTTCTAAAAGAGAACTAACAAATAACTAGTCAACCCCATCAACAGTGAGATAAATTCACCCCAAATTGGCTGGGTCCTTACATTATCACACATAAATTCAATTTTGGTACCTATCGACTGACAACCTCGAAGGACTTGTAGAGCCTGAACCTATTAACATTATTCACCTTCGCACATTCAACACCTAGATAGCCTAGGTACACATCACCAGTGGTTACACATACTATAATCATTATGTTGTATATATCACCTCACTCACACATTCACACCCCACGTTGCACTACACACACACTTTGCACTTTTTGTTACATGTGAGAAAAAAATTTGTTTTATATGTCATTTTTATGCTTTTGGTATATTTTTGTCTTGTAGGTTCACGATCCTCAACCATGATACCTTCGTAGATAAATGTTGCTTTAGATCTACACTTTCAATCACCACTCCATCATGCAGGACCTTTTGACACTCCCTCCAATATCGATCATCCTAGCCAATATTGCATCACATTCAGCTCATGAGACATCATAAGCTCATGAGACATCACCTCGACCTCAGTCACCTGACTGTACTGATTCCTCCTATTCTCCTTAGTATGATGATAGTTGGATTTATCTCTCCTCCTTTGTGTATAAGAAGAAACATTCCTATCCACCATACTCTCACACATGGGTCTCATCCCCTCCATTAGTTGATGAGTGAGATCCATATCTACTAGCATCTCCAGCTCGATGACCTCCACTTTGCTATTTTCCTCCTAATAGGGGAAATTCACCTACTCGCTTACAATCCTTAGGATTACCTCCACACCTACCAAGTGGGATGTCACCTTATGACCAATCCCTTCATCAGCATATTTCCCAGGCTGGTCCTCCTTGTGCTCACCCATCTCAGCCATGTCGCTCCATATAGCCATCCCACGTATCACCCATTATCCAGACACCCCATCCACATTCTATGGTATTCCGCTTCATCCTGCTCCACCATAAACTCACCAATTCTAATATCCTCCTCTTTCCCCTTGTTAATTCTTGTATTTGTACCTATATCCCAACCCCATTATTACACTGGAATCCTGCTCTTCGTTGACCTTGATTCCATCACCCCCATATCTCGATATCTAGAAAATTCTCTCTCACCTTGACAACCTCGAGTTACACTTGAGTCATTTTCGATATCATTCCTCTCCACACCATTTTTTCATGATTCATGTTCCCTCACCTTCTTCCATTCTTGTGCCTCTCTTCCACACACATCCCCCACTAGATTCTAGGGCCATAGTCCAACCACTTAGGCCTATCCCACATCCTTTGCACTCATAGCCACCCGAGCCATACATTTATCCCACACCTACAATTTTAAAGCTTCTCTCTCACATATTTCACCAGATGATGCATGAAAAACTCCTCGAGTTACCAGAAATCCATCCTATCAACCCCCTTCACCCCAAGCCAAGGAATTACATGGAAAACCAAATCTGTATTTACCATCGACAACCAGGGTATGACATCAATCACTACCACACTTTTCAAAGTCTCATCAACAACTGGTAGATGGCACACTTCCTCCATGATCCATACACACCACACCTTCTAGAGTTTTGAGCACTGCACCTCCTCCCATTCCTTGTACCATGCCTTCATGTGAGTTCTTCATATTGACACCCCATTATTTCTAGCAGTTATCCAACTATACAAATTACCAGAATCCTGGTTGTATCACCCAGTCATTCATGACCTGATCTTTGCCATTTCACACACTCTTAGATTACCTTCCTATTTCTATATTTCTCTTCTTTTTCCCTTTCTTCTTGTTATCCTGCATTGTTGTATGGTCACGCTTCGAGCGACTACATACCTATGCTAGAATTCATTTTTTTATTCTTTTTTTTTCTTCCTTTCTTCTTGTTATCTTGCATTGTTGTATGGTCACGCTTCGAGTGGCTACATACCTATGCTAATTCTATATTTTCTTCTTCTTCTCATCCTCTTCCTCCTTTCTTTATTTCCTTCAGTTCTCTCCGTTGCTCTTCCCTCATTTTCTCTTTCTCCGTAATCTCTCTTAGCTTCCCACTTCTATTATTCTTGTTGGTTGCATACATTTTCTTAGTTGCATTCCTCCATTGAATGTTTTACACTGACCACATGCTAGGGCAACCATTACCACTACTCCCTCTTCTCAACATATCTCCCCACATATATTTTCTTTTAAATAGCTTCACTCTCATCTCATTGAGTTTATTGAATTTCCTCCTGTAGATATTTTTATTGCATATTATATCTCTCATACTGCATCCATTTGCATATACACATCACTCCTCTTTTTATATATTTATTCATGTTTGTACATTATCCCTATAGAAATACACTCATGATAGGATTAAAAACATGCACTTGTTAGCATCACCACTTGGTTATCCACTCCTCTTCTCAGGATTATGGATTATATAGTGATTAGCATGATTTTGATAACTCGCCAATTAAGTCAATCAAATCTCACCTCTAGTTGACAAGTTATTATGCTTCTTACAAATTTCTTTGGTTGGTTCAATTTTTTCAGGGACCATTCACACGTCATATTTTTAAGCAAGTTTTGATTTTAGGGAAGACAACACCTTGCGTAGATATCACCATCTAGTGAATGGTTTCCCCTACTCATCCTATAATTTGCATGATCAAGATACAACTTGGGAATAAACAAAGGGATAAGCATAAGCAAAAATTACAAAACAGGTAGAAAATAAAAGACAACGCCCACATTCAAAAAAAAAAGATAAGAAAATAAATGAAAAAGAGTACCACCATAAGAGTATCAAAATAACGAGTGGTAGAAAACAAAAGAAAAAACCTCCAAGAGCACTAATGTTATGCTTGTTCTCCTTTGGTCCTTCAGTTTAAAATAACATCATGGGACAATTCCCATCACCAACAATAGGCTCTAAGCACCTACCTGCTAGTGGAATAGTCTTACAAATGGTGACACATTTGTCACATTAGCGATCTTTTGTACAGATCACTATGTGCTTTTGTATGAGCTAGCTATTTTGGCTATGTTTGCAAGAAGTTAGTCCTACCTCCCTCAAAATGGAAAAATGAACATCACTCTTCGCACACAATGGTCCTTGATAGACCTTGATCTAGTTAGATGAATTATGAGTTATAGTCGAAACTTGTTTAGTTTATCATGAGGTTTGATTGCTATAACTATGATAGTCAATATTATTGCATAATCCCATATACCATCCTACATCCCTGAGATAACAAAACGGATCACATTGCCATCGGTTCTATTATGATATAAGTGCTTCCTATATGTATTTCATCATTCACATACATGCATCATTACATCTATTTTACAATTCATGTATTTACATTACATCAAATCTACAGTGATACCATTCTCCTACATTTTATCATAGGCATACATATACATTCATCATACATTCACCTATAAATATTCTACATTAACACATACACATACTAAGAATTCATACGTTCATTCACATCAAATCATGATACATGTATATAAAGCTACAAAAATAGTGTGTATATATATTATGATCAAAAATACCCTTAGGCTACAAAATTAAAGTCCATCCATCATACATCTTAGCCCTACTGCTCGCTAGGAGTCTCCCCACTTCCCTCTTGAGCCACTATCGCCTGCTCCACCCCGCGTACCTCCACTACCCCACTCAACTCTAGATAAACCTCCAACAATATTACCACATGCAATACTACCCTATCCACATCTGGGATAGCTCCCACTACCTAAGACATTGCAGGTAATGCCATCCTTGGTTCCCTCGACACTATCAATGGAGCAGTCCTTTGAATCTACTGTAAATACATCTGTGTCTGCGATCATGAAGCCCATTTTCTTCTATTAATAAACTCATCACCATATTTCATCTGCATCTTTATTGATTCCTTGCTTGAGGGGGTATTCATACACAAATATGCTTTGCATACAATTAAAAATTTAAATATCTAAATCACAAATATCACATCTGTCTACAAAAGGTTTTGCTGAATATTATCTCAAGATAATAATAACTCAATTCCAATCATACATTTTTTAGATCACGAGAGCCACATGCACTATCGAACACATCTTGATTTCATTTTGTATATTAACACCGACCACATACTGAATATTATGCTTGATTCATCAATGCCACTCAACTTAAATGATTTGATAAATATCATCATGCGCTCATCAATCAATCTGAAGCAAAAGTTTGAATAGGTAGGTGTTCTATTCATAATTGGACCACCTTGAGTTTTATACCCCCTCCGATTTCCCGCATCGGCGGGAATTTGAATTCCCGCTCCGCCGACCGGGAGAGGGGGGTGGTGCCCTCGGGGAGCGCGCACGTCGCACGGGGAGTGGGGACTGGGGAGGGGGGGCCACCTCCTGCGCGGCGGGGATTTAAAAAAAATCCCGCGCGGGCGCTCTCTCCTCCTGCCGACGTGTCCTGCCTAGGGGACTGCGACCTGGCTGCATCCTCTTCTGGGGACGCGCCTCCTCGGACGCAGCGCCAATGGACGTCCGGAGGAATCCTCTGCTACAACAAACCCGGAGAAAAAAAAAAATCCGTTTGTTGTCCACGCTTCTCTGCTGCCGCTGCGCTGCTCCCTTCACGCCACTGGCTCTGATACCATGTAAATGTGCGAACTTGAAAATATTATTCAGAGTGCAGTTTAAATAATAGTTACAATGTCGGGAATAGCACACCGGCGTAAACTGAACTGTTACAGGAGTTGTAACAGTGAGCTAAATAATGAAATAGAGACAAAATATGTTAAGTACGCTAACAATTCATTCATTCACATTCATCCCCACATTCTTCATCTTCTAAAATACCTCACCACCTTCTTCCATCATATTTTTGTACTAAATTATGTTTTACACAACATAGTACAAAAAGAGGTAAATGTAGACACCTAAAAGTCGCATGTGCTCAACCATAGATACCTGTAGACCTACATAGAAACTTGTAGGCCTGCATAGGTATTCATAGGCATTCATAGGCATTCATAGGCCATCCTAGGCCATCGTAGATCATCATAGGCCATCGTAGACTATCATAGTTTTTTGTAGGTGCAAAACCCTATAAAACTATACAAAATACATCCAAAATACCTCCTATTCATAGGGAGGCTACCTAAAAGTCCCTTTAGTCAACCTAAGCCCTCTCCTATGCCTAATTAATATCCCCATGGGACCATTCCCTACTAAAAACCCTACTTAGGCTAATTAGGATTCTAATTTGTAAGTGACTTTCACTTAAAGTGCACTTTGTTACTAAATTAGATTTAATTAGGGTTAAGAGTCAAATTAGCCCTAAACATGTCCTCACACGTGTGCACCAAAATTAGTTAGGATATTTCTTAGGAAATCCTAACTCAACCCTCACCTAACCTAGGGATTAGCTAACTCTAGTTAACCCTAATCTTAGCGCACACATGTGTGAGGATAGGATATTTCCCTTAAGGCATGTGAGAGGATGACAAATATTTCCAACTCACAAACCTTAACATAACCATGCTAGGACTTGACTCTAGGGTCTACTACACCTAACTACATGCCCGACCTTGGTTTTACCTATAAATCGTATACCCATTCCATCATTTATCTCTCTCTCTCACTTTCAATCAACATACCCATACTTTGCTAAAATTGTGTTAGAATACCTTCTAACCATTTTACATCTAGAAAATAGTAACAAACATCACCTGCAACCTATTCAAACATAAAATTTATAGCAATAGTCAACAATAGCTTTGTTCATAGCCCAACCTACGAAACCAGGATCTAGTTCGCATGCCGCCATGAAAACCAGCCTTACAACAAATTTACAGTGAAATTCATTTAATTAACTTAAATATTTGAATTTAAATTAACCAACTTTAGATGTTCATTTTAATTACACTTAAACATCAACATCAAATCACAATAAACTTGCAACACAACGCATGAACGAAATCCTCAGACACTCAAGATAAACCAATATACAAAAATGAGCAAACAAAAAGAACAAAATAAAAAGGATGCGAATAACTAAGGTGACCCCAAACCAGACTCATCATCACCAAACCATGACTTGAGAAAATCAATTTGAAGCTAAGGTTTGTAAGCAAAAAATATCAAACCAGAAGCCCATATGAGACTCACAGAGGACACCTACAAACCGCAAAGCCAATAAAATACCCAAACACAAAAATTAAAAGTGGGTCCCCAATTTTGGGGCTAGTTGTGGAGCAACCACAACAAATGGTGACTCTGCTGGGAAATGCTCCTGAGCATTTCGGTAAGAACCCAACCTGAAACGAAAACACACAAGATCAGCGAAACATAGCTTATTTAGCAACGTCCCGAGAAGGTGGGGGTAAACAACTTCAGAATGAAAACAACTAATCCATCTGCCTTTGCTCAGTGTGTGCAAAAGTGATTCATTTCCGTATTTCTGAAAATCCTCCAGATTCCATCATCCCTTTCTGCATTAGGCTATGAAGTACAACTCATGAAGTGAAGACTTTTACAGATAGAGCCCCACTGCCAGTCAGGCGTCTATAGCCCTGGTGAGGTTTATCTAACTCACCCATGTGTTCGCTTAATGCTTTGCAAAGCCCATCTATCCTAGGTGTGTCAAGACTTTCTAATGCTCACTCTCTTTCTCTTTTTTTTTCTTTTTTTTTTTTTTTTTTTTTTCTCTTTTTTTCTCTTTCTAAGTATCAAACTTTGCCTAGCTAGGGCCCCACAACCAGTCAGGCATCTATAGCCCCGATGGAGTTTTCCTGAACTAGATGATAGATTTCAAGAAATCTATTGCATAGCTTGTACCAATGGAACTCTTGCAAAAGCATCAAGTCTCACTAGGTTAGAAAGCCAAAGTAGAGCATTTTAGATTTTCGCCTAGGGTTGCATAATCAAGACAACTTCATCCTTCTTACTTCCAGAAACACCATTTAATGTGTGTGAGTCCCATGTGGAGCTTTGGCTAATCTTTCATTGTTCCACTTTCCACCATTTTAGTCCCAAAATCTGAGCATGATCACCAAATAACTCATCCCCATTTTCTCGGGTTCATCAATTTTCAAATCAGGTACTCCAACCTACTAAACAAAGGAGCTTCAAAAATGCCAGAGACCAAAAGTTAGTGACCATGAAACATTACCTCAAAACAAAGGGAACAACCCAAAACACAAAACTAAAAACCAAAACAAAACAAACCAAAACTATATACAAATGTACAATATGGTACAAGATGGTGCAAAGTTTGGACTATCACTTCCCTAGATCCCAAACATGATTAGAACATTTCAAAAGACATATAACATGATACACATGCCAAATGTTGTAGGAATCCAACAAAAACAAGATTAAGCCAAACAATACAACAAACTTCAACTTGCCTCTCTCACCCCACCAATTTAATTTAGTTCCATTAATAATCCCATAGTGGAGTTTCAAATCATCAAATTGATTAGACAATAATTGATCTTCAATTCTTTCATGTCTATTCTTTAAGATGTCAATTTCACAATTCGATTCATGATTTAGAATTAGGCTTTCCTTTTCAGATATGAGATCTTGCAAATAAGAGCCTATTTCTAAAAATTTTAAAGCCAAATCATTTTCCAAATTTGTAGGCCAATCAAATTCATGTAACCACTTGCAAGCATCTAGGATATTTATTAAATGAGGATCATCATAAGTTTTTATCCTAGATTCAATAACTAATTGATTATGAACTTGATTTAACACTTCAAGCATATCAACTTCCTTTTCATTCAACAAAGCAATATCATTAGTGGTGTGAGGAGAAATTAAGTCAAATTCTTTATCAACCACAAATGGCATTTCATCATTGATAGTATTTGAATCCAACAATCCATTAGACAAACCTTCACCTGAATTTCGAATGGTGGAACCCAAAAGGTGAGATTTTACCTTTGGCACATTTCCATTTACCATTACTTGGAGAGGATTTGAAACTTCCTCTTTTCTCTCATGATATTCATCATCATCATGTAGCACTTTCTTTTCCATGACCTTTTATCAAAGACACCAAAATTAGGCACCCAATTAAAAACATGTCCATCCTTTTCAAACCATAAGTCTTGTCTATCTAGGGATGGGTCAACTAACACATCTCCATGATCAATCACTTGGGTTGTTTCAGATAACGTGATATTTTCAATTGGATCATCAGTGATATCAAACCCAAACCATTCAGGTTCTAAAATTTCCTCATTTTGAGATGGCATAGACATTGTAGAACCAATAAGTGGATCAAGATTTTCAATTTCTTTTCCCTCAAAGGGATCCAAAGCAAATGATTCTCCTTCTTTATCCATGGTTGTAGAATCCTTATCACTTTCCAAAATTTGATGAGATTCGAATCCCTCTTCCAAAACTTTCTCAAATTGTACAAGATTTGTAATATCCTCATGCGAGAAAACAATTGTATTATCCTGCATATCAATTGACACAAAAAGTTCATTAGAAGGTTTAGAGCGAGCATATTCTTCCCATTTCTTCCAAGAATCATAGTAATCATCTTCCAAAATCAAGTTGTGATGCTCAATTACTTCTTCATCATCTTTCGATTCATCAACATGTTTCTCATCCAATTCATCTTCACCTTCCTTAGATGGTTCAATTATTTCCAAAAGTGGGTTATTTCTTGAATTCAAATTTGTAAGGCTATCATAATCCAAATTTGTAACCCATGATTCAATTTTATCACAATTTGGAAGGTGTGGATCTTCTTGGCCATCAATTTCAACAATATCATCCAAAGTATCTTCCAAGAACAAGTGGTGAAATTCTATTATGTCTTCAAATTCATTTATTGATTCTCTTTCAAACTCACTTTCAACCACTTTTGATGGCTTAGGAGCTTCTATAAGGGGATCAATTTTTACATCTTGCTCCATATAGTTACCCCAATCTTCCTTTGCGAGTAAACATGACCAAATCATATCCTGATAAGTTTGTTCATCCAAATCCTCATTTGTGGGTAATGATTCTAGATCTTTTCTTTCCAAAACAAGATGGTGATCATTTGATTCCAACTTCTTGTTACCCATCCATAGAATTTCTTCTCCAAAATCTTCATGCTCTTCAAGACATTCTGAATAGGCATTTACTTCAATGTAAGTCACATCAAAATCTCTTCTATCACCTGAAGGAGCATAACATGAAATATCATTAAGATTATCATTATGAATTTTCTTCCTAGGATGATTTGGATGCATACATTGATGTGCTCATTTTTGTGATGGAACCACATCTCTACTTGACTTCTTAACCAACTTCTTTTGCTCTTTTACTTTCGATACAAGCTTCTTTGGTTGAGTGGTAGAAGTAGTAGGATTAGTTGGATTGATATCAACAGATAAAGTCTGGACACTTGTTGCAATAGCTCCATGAGTGACCACATGATTCTCTAACCATGGAGTGGTTGGATGGATAGAAGTACTCGTATAAGCGCATGTGGGAGCATAAGTGGGTATGGTAGGGTAAAATTGATTGTGGGGCAAAATATTTGATATCAAATTCTGTTGTGCCCATGCTTGATTTACCATCGAGGTTTGATTGCAAGCCCCTAGTTGTCCTACCATAGGCAATTGCTCCATCCCATAACCTTGTGGCCTCAATTTTTGATCTATAATCATAGCTTCCATGTAGGCCGATGCAAGATTAGTGACCAAAGGATTTGTCCTAATGAACATGGCAAATAATGGATCCAATGCCCCAAAGTATATTTGAAGAGCACCACTCTCCTCAATAGTATAGGGAGCAATTAATCTCGCATAGAGCTTTCAAAATATCATGTTGAAAATTCTCACTGGCTCATTAGGTTCCCTCTTGCAAGAAGCAAATTGTTGATAAATCATGACAGGATCAATGGGCAACCTAAATTGATTGATAAAAGCAGTTTCCAATTGGGCCCAGGATGTAATAGAGCTAGTGGGTAAATTGATGTACCAATCATATGCCACCTCATCTAGGCTCCCAAGAAACAATCTACATGCCACATCCTCATGTTCGACATTCCATCTAACTAGGATATCCACATAGGACTGAATGTGCTCCTCGGCTAATATTGTGCCATTGTGCTTAAACTTGGGCAAAAGTTTCTCTATGTTCTTGGGTAAGTCATGAGCATCTCCACTAATGTTCAAAGGATTACCATGCACCCCATACCACTTTCCAGTATTTGTAGCCATTAGTGAAACTCAAAGAATAACTTCAAAACCAATTTGTTAGTCAAATAAAGATTTCTTACAAAGAAGCATGAAATGACTAACCAATCTCAAATATATAACATATGAATAATCATGTTAGCATCAACCAAGAGATATGTATCCATTAAACCATGAAATTGAAGAACATTCTCAAATTTGCAAATAGATTAGCATTAATGCATCATCAAAAATAGAGAATGTTAGAATCAAATGAAAGTGATCATATGGAAACAAAACCTCGTTAGTCAAGACCAATGTTTTGTAAATAAATCTTTCAAGTAACATGAACAATTTAGCATCTAAATAGCAATAAAATAAATCAATTCAAATCCTCCTAGCTCCCAAAGTGTGAGTGTTAGAGGAAACCAAAGATGCTAATCAAATGAACTTGAAATATTTAGCAATTCAAAACTTTCAAAATTATACCAAATCACATTATTCTTGTATGAACAATCAAAAAGTGTTAGATCAATGAATAACAATTCATGTCCTCCTTTTAGCATTACAATGTTGTGTGTTAAAAGAGGTCTAAAGATAATAATCAATAGGGCATGAAATATTCCAAAATTTAAATCCCTATAGCATTTAAAATCACAATAAAATAAACCACATCATGCCCTCCTTCTAGCGCCAAAATGTTGAGTGTTAATTTTACCCAATTGTGAAATTACACTCTCCCTTAGGGTTTGGATCCCAAAACCCTCTCTTGCAAAGAAGTTAAACAAACAACTTCTCCAAGGTCTCCGCTATATTAGCATTTGCATATGTGTATTAGTAATCTCAATAAAGATATATCAATTCAATGCTAGGAACACCTTAGTGATTGCAAGTAACTGTAAACAAGGGGCATGTGTTGGTTTATTTTACCATGCTACTTTAATGATTGTTCATGAAACCAAAATAAAAGTAAATGTGAATTGGCCCTCATATGACCATGATGTAGTGCCTTAATTCCTTTTATCTTGAGGATTTTAAGGTAGATTTTATCTTCCCTTATTAAGTGGATTTTAATCAAGTTTTATCTTGCATTAAATCCTACTTTAAACATTGAAATGAAGATTAAAATCTATCTATGAATGTGAATCTGAAATGATGAATAGGCTCCTCAAATGTAGCTTCTTATCATGAAGATTAAGATAGCCTTTAATATGATTAATAAATTATCCCTCTTTGGTGAAATTAATTTTCACAAAGAGATAATAATTTATTGCCTTAAAATAGAGGCTTTAAAATGTCACTTTAATTATCCCTCTTTAATGAAATCAAATTTTCATAAAGAAGAATAATTTAATGCTTTGAAATAATAACCTTCAATGTAGTGCACAAATTACCTCTCTTTCATAAAATCAGAATTTTTATAAAGAGAAGGCAATTTAGGGCTCCAAAAATGGTAGCTATGAAATGCCATTAAAATTTACCCCCTTTGATGAAATTGAAATTTTCATAAAGGGAAGTTCATTTTATGCTTGCAATTGAAATATAAAACTGAAAAAATTAAATTTGGCCTCAAAATGGAAATTCTGAAATTTCAAATTTTTAAAATCTGCAATAAAAACAGCAACTTTGAACTAATTTTTAAAAATACGAAATGACTCCGAAGTAAAAACGTCTAAGTGCAAAATGGAACTCTGAAGTATACTCTACGCAACCATGCAATTATTTTTGGATTTTGAAATTTTTTTAATTTTTATTTTAATGTCCGAAAATTTAAAAAAATCTGAAAATAAAAAGTTAGAAAAAAAAATGAAAAACGAAAACAGAAAATGCTGCAACTTCAAATTTCTCCACAAACCCTGCAAGCATGTAAATTCTGCACAAAAACCAGCATTAGCGTTATCCGTATTTACGCAATCAAACAATTAATGCGGTGCGAGCTTCTAAGGAATGGGTGCAATAAAATGGAAATAAAAATAGATTAACCATTAAAGAATGCATAAAATCTGGTTTCTCCATCATATTGCAATAAAAAATATATTCAATGTTTACAATGGGTGCAAAAAATCACAGCCCCTCAATAGGCATAATGTGGGAAAAACAATCCAGCTCAAATGGAAGAAAAACAGTCCCAAAAACAGGACCAGCATAGCCCTTGCTCATAAATCTGCAACACTGTTTTCAAAATCAGTTTCCAACCCTATTTTTGTCCTTCAATGGTGTAATTAAAATTTCAAAAAATGTCTTTACGCTATTCGAATCCCTTCGTTTCATCTTCACTGGTTTCTCTGTTTTGGAAAATCCCTCCTTTTCTTTGTTTTCTTTTGTTTTTCCAAATGATCCTTTTCTTATTTGGCTTAAAACACCCTTTTTACCTTCTGTTTGGATTCATAAGTGTGTGAGGATCCAATTGACATAAATTAGAGCTATAATAATATGCATGTTAGGGGGCATATAATGTATAACTTTATTGAATGCCCACTTTATCCCCACCACGTGTATACCTCATACAATCACTCATGAGTTTATTTCCCCTTACTCGACACTGGGATCGTTACATTGTTGTATGATAATGGGTATGGTTATATTTTTATGAGTGGTAGGTGGAGTTCGTTACATTGATGACCATAAAAAAAAATACGGGTAAGTGGAGGAGGATTAGACGAAGGAATATTGCAAGGGTGAAGTGGAAGGCCTTTGATGACTTGATTACAAATTAAGATTACTGAGTCGATTAAAGATTTGGTTTAGATTAAATGGAGGTGGAATTGGAATGGGTTGAATAGGTCGAGAGGGTTGAATGACGAGATCAATATTATGTTTATGGGGATGAGAATATGGAGAGGGTAAAAGTAAAGGAGGATAGGGTGAGTGGCAAAACCATAGGTGTTGAGCCACATGAGGAACATGGGGGAGAGTGGAGGGGGTTGGGAGAAAGGTGGGAGGAGATGGAATGGGAAGAAGAGGAGGCAAGGATGAGGTGGAAGGAATTTCCCAAATAAGTTGAAGGAGTGGATGGAGGAGGGATTTGGATGGAACACTCCATGGAAATTCGTTCCTAGGCATGGGCTTGGTGCGGTATTGGTTTTAGATTTGGAGTGTAAATGGGTGGGGATGGGATAGAATGGGGAAGGATGGATTTGGAAATGGTTTTGGCAGTTTTGGTGGCAGTTGAGAAGGTTTGTGTGAAAAAGAGGTACTATCTATGCAAAAAAAAATCAAAGCATTTAATAAAACAAACAAATAATTGATTTTTTTTATTTTTTATAAGTTTTGCAATGTTTTTGTGATTTTTGTAATGTTTTTGTAATTTTTGATGTTTTTTTGGAATGTTTTTTATGAAATCTGATATTTTTGTAATGTTTTTGAAACTTTTATATTTTTGGTAAAAAAAATTAATGTTGTTGTGGACTTTTGGGAACTTTTGGGATGGTTTTGGGAAATGTGGGCCAAAATGGGAGATGTTTTAGGAATTGTTTTTGTTTTTATGTTTTTTGGTTTTTTGTGTGTTTTATGTTTCCTAAACCTAGGAACTACAAAAGGTAGGTGATGTAATGAGAGCTATAAAAGTGTGTTCATGCCTACCCCTCTTTCGAAGAATCAGACACAAATGACTAATGCAGCTTCTTAGGATCGAGGGTCGACTATAGGTATCCTAAGGGGACAAAAAGCACCTCTTGAGAGAGGTGGTGTTATCTAAGCCCTGCTAATTACACAACCTGGATTTCACTTTACAATAAATCGAGCTTGGATAAAAATGACAATTATGGTCCACTAATTATTAAGCCTCATGGTAAAATGGTGTCTAACCTCAAGATTACCTCGGGCTAGTCCCAAGGGTAACCAAATTCTCGATGATGAAGTTTGAGAAACTATATTGTCTAAACTAAGGTGATACTAAAAGGCTTGATTGATGGTTGGGGATGAAGTGCAACTCACTGGGACGTTTTCCTTGCAAAAATATATGTTGTAGAATGATAATTTGTAAAACTATGAGTGAAGGGGGTAACAGTAGACCACACGGTGGTGTGGTCATGGGATGGAGGAATCGGCCATGTAGAGATGCGACCGCAAGGTGCAGGGCTATGCAATGGCACAATCAAAGAGGTGAAAAGCAAGGGATTTGAGTGAGGGGCCCATGGAGGGGGTGGAGGGAACCGATAGGAGGTCGTGCGATGACACAATGAGGGAGGTGGTAGATAGAGCGATAGGGAGGGCCATCAGAGATGGGATAAAGGGGGGCGCAAGAGACAAGAGGGGAAAGAGCTACACGGGGAAGAGTCCTTGGAGGAGGATCGCCCTATCATGCGGTCATAGAGGACCTATGCAGGGCCAAGGGCAGGGGGTATAACCTATCGATTGTCACCACACTATTAGAGAATGACAAGCTACAAAAATAAAAGTTAGATGGGGTAAACTCTGACAGGAAATACTACATGCATAATTCTACCAAACTCAATTTCTCTCAACAAAAATGATAACCTATTTGAGTGGAATTTATCAGGAAACCTACCGAACCAGAGCCAAAAGCTCCCAATATCACAACTTGGTTGTAGTGATTCCAGATCTGGAAACACAAATATACGAGGAGATCAAAATGATTGATAGACATGCAACACAAAAGTGATCGAAAACGAACGGCCCTAAATCTAGCAGAAGGCTTAAAACGAAAAGCAATGACACTACAATGAATGACGAGAGGGGAGGGGGAAATGGGCATATTAAAGGAAGGAGGATATGGAGGAGGGTGGAGACCGTGCAGGCGGCCCGCGGGGAGAAAGGGGATGGGGGGTCGCATGGTGGTGCACGGTCCACAGAGGGGCATAGGGGATCAAGATAGGTTGCGGGGACCAAAGGGAGATGAGGTAGGCTGCGACAAGGGCCACGGTGATAGAGGGGGTTGTGGAGTATGGGAGGGGGGGAAGCCCATGCCCTGTGCAGGGGTACACAAATATATATATATATATATATATATATATATATATATATATATATATATATATATATATATATATATATTTCTTTTATTTTTAAATTTTTTAAAACCAAAATAATAAACTAAAATGTTTTTTTTTTTTTAATAAAAAAATGAAAATTGAAAAAAAATTAAGGAAAATAATAATAATTTTTTCCTTTCTGTTTGGTTTAAACTAAATACACAAGATTTTAAGGGCACCTACCTAGATTTGTAGTTGATGAGCGGGTTGTCAATACAAAACACTACAACATCCACAAAAAGAGAACAAAAGTTAGTTTTCTTTAAAAAAAAATTAACAAGCTAAAAAGTAGTTAAAAAGAAACATAAAAGGGAATGTGGGTAAGGAAAACCGTGATCACCATTTTGTAGTAAGGAAAAAACAACACCATACATAAACAGAAAAAGATGAACTTTTATTACAAAATCTTGATTTTGTCTTTACAACATGCCTACAAAAGGAGCTTATAACAAAAGTCCTCTTTTTATACATAATAAAACATAAAATCATCGCAAATTCGACGTTCGTCATCGTTTGTTTCGGTGTTCGATCGATGTCATGTCTGCCCTACTGTATCTTTGCATAGTTAATCCTTTCCTCGCAAGATAGCACCATGATACCTTGAACGCTGTGTTCGTTTATCATTTATGACTTCTTCCTTCTATGTGTTCGTCTCTGGTGGCGCTTCCTTTAATAACCTTGGCATGACGAATTGCTATCACATTAGCCACTCCATCGCTAGATAGCTACGTATCCATCATTCTCAACAATAATTCATCCATTCAAACCTCACCAGGAGTCCCTTCTTCACTCACGTTGAACACCGTACTCTTTGTTCGTTTACCGCCACTTAGCTGCATGTTGATTTCTTTGGCATTGCGATGAGAGGAATTGGTGTGGTAAAAGCTAAATACCACTGATGTCACTATGGGCCTGCCTTGATTTTATAGTCATGAAAAATATCTCATGACGTCCTAACAAATCAACAAAACTTTTTTGAAGGTGTGGTGGTACGCTGGTCAGGCGCTCCCATCCCTGAACTTTACGATCACCGCAATGGGGCTCCTTCCATTCAACTCTTGGATATGGTGACTAATCCATGTAGACTGTCATGATGACACCACTGTATCATCCTCGGTGTCTCGGTATTTTTTTTCTCATGGAATACCAAACTGGCCACCCACATCCTCACATGGCATCATGGTTATACTAAGCACTCAATCGCCTGAAGAAAACGTAGTTGCCTATGCCGCCCTTTTCACTGTGAGCACTACCTCAGTGGTATCTTGTCACCAGTTGCTCTTGGGGTGCATTTTTGTTCATCAATACCATGTTGGCATCCAAATTGTCCAATTGCATCTTGCTGTTAAGTTCCCCATCCGATCTATCATCCACTCAGATTTCCTATGTCATCGCTGAAACAAATATTGAAGCCAACATCCTGTGTGGGTCCCTCGTTGTCTACGACATCGTCCCACGTAGGCTCCATTTGTTTTTGAGATCTTCGTTAGCTGGCACCACATGTGCCCTAGGTTTCATCCATCCATGTGGAGCTGAACACATCCACCATGGAGTATATCCTCCTTCAAACACTTTCGTGAATGGCCCACTCACTTCTGTTGGTACAGCAATTCATCGTGAAATCGCCCTCGATGGCCGTCGCTGTGTCCTGGTCTAAAATGGTCCACACAAACCTCGTCTTCGATCACTCGAGCATATCACGATGGCTCCATAAGTTTTGAACCATCTGCTTGCTACCGTATTTGTCACCCCTAACCTGCACGAAACAAAATAGGAGTTTAAATGAGTTGTACAATTACATTTTCTAAGCCTTATGATAACTTTATTCAAATGATAATATCCATATTAATATTAATATTAGTATTAATATTAATATTAATATTATTAGTGATATTTATATTATCATTAATATTAATATTATTATTATTATTAATATACAAATATATGTTTTATTTATTATTTTAATTTTCATTATATAATATATACTTATATGTATATATTATATAAGTTTCATTATTATCATTTTATTGATTTGTTTTAATTGATTTCTTTTTATTTTATTCTTAATGGAATAACATTGAAGGGAAAAAATAGAAAGGAACCATTCTATCTGAAATTCATTTAATTAGCTTAAATATTTGAATTTAAATTAACCAACTTTAGATGTTCATTTTAATTACACTTAAACACCAACATCAAACCATAATAAACTTGTAACACAACGCAGGAATGAAATCCCAAGATACTCAAGACAAACCAATCTACAAAAATGAGAAAACAAAAAGAACTAAATGACAACAAGGATGCGAATAACTAAGGTGAACCCAAACCGGACTCATCATCACCAAACCATGACTTGAGAAAATCAATTCGAAGCTAAGGTTTGTAAGAAAAGAATATCAAACCAGAAGCCCATATGAGACTCATGGAGAACACCTAAAAACCACCAATTAAGCTAATAAAACACCCAAACAAAAAAATGAAAAGTGGGTCCCCAAGCTTTGGGGCTAGTTGTGGAGCAACCACAACAAATGGTGACTCTGCAGGGAAATGCTCCTGAGAATTTCGGTAAGAACCCAATATAAAATGAAAAACACACAAGATCATTGAACATAGCTTATTTAGCAACATCCTGAGAAGGTGTGGTAAACAACTTCAACATGAAATAACTAATCCATATACCTTTGTTCAATGTGTGCAAAAGTGATTCATTTTCGTATTTCTAAAAGTCCTTCAGATTCCATCATCCCTTTCTGCATTAGGCTATGAAGTACAGCTCTTGAAGTGAAGACTTTTATAGACAGAGCCCCACTGCCAGTTAAACGTCTATAGCCCCGATGAGGTTTATCTAACTCACCCGTGTGTTCACTTAATGCTTTGCAAAGCCCATCTATCCTAGGTGTGTCAAAATTTCTATTGCTCACTCTCTTTTTTCTCTCTTTTATTTTTATTGTATCTTTTCTCTTTTTTTTATTGTATCTTTTCTCTCTCCTTTTTTTTCATCTCTCTTTTTTTCTCTTTCTAAGTATCAAACTTTGCCTAGCCAGGGCCCCACTGCCAGTCAGGTGTCTATAGCCCCGGTGGAGTTTTACTGAACTAGATGATATATTTCAAGAAATATGTTGCATGGCTTGTACCTATGGAACTCTTGCAAAAGCATCAAGTCTCACTAGGTTAGAAAGCCAAAGTAGAGCATTTTATATTTTCACCTTGGGTTGCATAATCAAGACAACTTCATCCTTCTTACTTTTAGAAACACCCTTTAATGTGTGTGAGTCCTATGTGGAGCTTTGGCTAATTATTTCATTGTTCTACTTTCCACCATTTTGGTCCCAAAATCTAAGCATGATCACCAAATAACTCATCCCCCTTTTCTCGGGTTCATCAATTTTTAGGTCAGATACTCCAACCTATTAAATATGGAGCTTCAAAAATTTCAAAGGCTAAAAGTTAGTGACCGTGAAATATTACCTCAAAACAAAGGGACAACCCAAAACACAAAATAAAAACCAAAATGAAATCCAAACCCAAAACTATATACAAATGTACAAAATGGTACAAGATGGTGCAACAACTTGAACTATCACTTTCCTGGATCCCAAACATGACTAGCACATTTCAAAAGATAAATAATATGATAAGCATGCCAAATGTTGTAGGACTCCAACAAAAACAATATTAAGCCAAAAAATGCAACAAAATTCAACTTGCCTCTCTCTCCCCACCATTTTAGTAAAGTTCCATTAATAATCCTATGGTGGAGCTTCAAATTATCAAACTGATTAGACAATAATTGATCTTCAATTCTTTCATGTCTATTCCTTATTATGTCCATTTCACACTTTGATTCATGGTGTAGAAATAATATTTCATCTTTAAATAGGAGATCTTGCAAATAGGAACTTATTTCTACACATTTTAAAGCCAAATCATTTTGCAAATCTATAGGCCAATCAAATTCATGTAACCGCTTGCAAGCACCTAGGATATTTATTAAATGAGCATCATCATAAATTTTTATCCTAGATTCTGTTACTAATTTATTATGAACTTGATTTTTTTTGGTAAGTAGTGTTTGTATTTACAGTGGGTTTTAACAAGGATCCCAAAGCCTAGGGCATCAATCCCTTGAAACTGAACACCAAAACAAAAATCCTGCCCAGCGGTAACAGTAAGCATGAAACAATCCCTCTCAGCGGGAAACAAACAAATAAGAAATAAAGTAGTTTTGGAGATCCCGCCCAGCGAGGAGTAGCCAAAAACCACCATCGAGAAGATCCCACCCAGCAGGAAGCAAAGAAAAACCATTACAATAAAATCCCGCCTCACGGGAAGCAGTCAAAACCACCACAAACAGTCCCACCTAGCGGGAAGCAACAGGGAAATCCCGCCATCCGGGAAACCAACAGAAAAGAAAGGATCTCGCCTCGCGAGAAAATTGATAGATTTGGCGGATCCCGCCCTATGGAGAAACCATCCCGCCTATCGGGAAAACATTTCGTTTAGTGAGAGCCATCCTGCAGGAAGCTGACAGCCAGCACAGAGAGGATCCAACCCATCAGGAAGTGACCAGAGAGCTGCACCACGAGGAACCCGCCCCGAGAAAATAGAAGAGGATCCCGTCCCAACAGCAGGGACCAAGAATCCCGTCCAAGCACAGAGGCAGCTTTAGGGAACTGGGACTGGGAATGGGAACAACCCAGACAGGGAAAAGCCCCCCAAGGCCAAACCAGATGCCCAGGATGTCCACCAAGGAGCAGAGCCAGCACGAAGAAGCCTCCACGTAGGAATAACAGCAGCCAGGATCCCGTCGAGGATTCACAAGCAAAAGGGGGAAAGAGGCCCCCTAGACCACCCCCAAAGCTGTGAGGACCTCAAGGGAGACCCCAAAAAGCTATCCAAACCCTAAACCGTCACCTCCATCGCATCGAGAAACGTAGGGGACCAGATCCATGTGAATAACCTGCAAAAAACCCAGGGGGAAGCCTGAGGGAAAAAAGGAAGGGATCCCCAACCAAACAGGGATCCCTGGGAAGCACCAGTCTAAAAAAACAACCAAGGAAACCCTAGCCGGTCGGGAGGGACGCAGATAGTGGAGAAGGATCTCCCCCCAGGAGATCATCTGCAAACAACCACTCCCCGGGAGGGATGACCTGGGTTGAGCCAGGGACTGGGCAGGAACCAGAATCCATAGGAGGGGGAGCAGGGGAGGGACCAAAGCCCTCCCCTCTCTACTTTCTTCCCCATTATGAACTTGATTTAACATCAAGCATACCAACTTCATTTTCATTCAATAAAGCAATATCATTAGTGGTGTGAGGAGCAATTAAGTCAAATTATTTATCAACCACAAATGACCTTTCATCATTGATAGTATTTGAATCCATCAATCCATTAGACAAACCTTCACTTACATTTCGAATGGTGGAACCTAAAATGTGATATTTTACCTTTGGCACATTTTCATTTACCATTACTTGAAGAGGATTTGAAATTTCTTCTTTTATCTCATGATATTCATCATCATCATGTAACACTTGTTCTTTGTCCATGACCTGCTTATCAAAGACACCAAACTTAGGTACCCAATTAAAAACATGTCCATTCCTCTCAAACCATAAGTCTTGTCTATCTAGGGGTGGGTCAATTAATACATCTCCATGATCAATCATTTGTGTTGTTTTAGATAACATGATATTTTCAATTGGATCATCGGTTATATCAAACCCAAACCATTCAGGTTCTAAAAAAAATTCATTTTGACATGGCATAGGCATTGTAGAACCAATAAGTGGATCAAGATTTTTAATTTAGTTTCCCTCAAGGTGATCAAAAGCCAATGATTCTCCTTCTTTATCCAAGGTTGTGAAATCCTTATCACTTTTCAAAATTTGATGAGATTCAAATCCCTCTTCCAAAACTTTTTCAAATTGTACAATATTTTTAATGTCCTCATGCGAGAAAACAATCGTATTATCCTGCATATTAATTGACACAAAAAGTTCATTAGAATATTTAGAGCAATCATATTCTTCCCATTTCTTCCAAGAATCATAGTAATCATCTTCGAAGATCAAGTTGTGTCGCTCAATTACTTCTTAATCATCATCCAATTCATCAACATGTTTCTCATCCAATTCATCTTCACCTTCCTTAGATGGTTCAATTATTTCCAAAAGTGGGTTATTTCTTGAATTCAAATTTTTATGGCTATCATAGTCCAAATTTGTAACCCATGATTCAATTCCATCACAATTTGGAAGGTGTGGACTTTCTTGGCCATCGGTTTCAACAATATCATCCAAAGTATCTTTCGAGAACAAGTGGTGAAATTCTATTATATCTTCAAGCTCATTTATTGATTTTATTTCAAATTCTCTTTCAACCACTTTTTATGGCTTAGGAGCTTCTATAATGGAATCGATTTTTACATCTTGTTCTATATAGTTACCCCAATATTCCTTTGTGAGTACACATGACCAAATCATATCCTCATAGGTTTGTTCATCCCAATCCTCATTTGTGGATAATGATTCTAGATATTTTCTTTGCAAGACAATATGGTGATCATTTGATTCCAACTTTTTATTACCCATCCATAGAATTTCATCTCCAAAATCTTCATGCTCTTCAAGACATTTTGAATAGGAATTTACTTCAATGTAAGTCACATCAAAATCTCTTCTATCACCTTAAGGAGCATAACATGAAATTTCATTAAGATTATCACTATGAATTTTCTTTCTAGGATGATTTGGATGCATACATTGATGTGCTTGTTTTTGTGATGGAACCACATATCTACTTGACTTCTTAACCAACTTATTTTTCGCTTTTACTTTGGATACAAGCTTCTTTGGTTGAGTGGTATAAGTAGTAGGATTAGTGGTGTTGACATCAACAGAAAAATTTTGGACACTTGTTGCAATAGCTCCATGAGTGACCACATTATTTTCTAACCATGGAGTGGTTGGATGGATAGATGTACTCGTTTAAGCGCATGTGGGAGCATAAGTGGGTATGGAAGGGTAAAATTGATTGTGGGGTAAAATGTTTGATATCAAATTCTATTGTGCCCAAGCTTGATTTACCACCAAGGTTTGATTGCAAGCCCCTAGTTGTCCTACCATAGGTAATTTCTCCATCCTATAACCTTGTAGCCTCAATTGTTGATCTATAATCATAGCTTCTGTGTAGGCCGATGCAATATTAGTGACCAAAGTATTTTTCTTAATAAACATGGAAAACAATGGATCCAATGCCCCAAATTATATTTGAAGAGCACCGCTCTCCTCAATAGTATAGGGGGTAATTAATCTCGCATATGGCTTTCAAAATCTCATGTTGAAAATTCTCACTAGCTCATTAGGTTCCTTCTTGAAAGAAGTAAATTGTTGATAAATTGTGATAGGATCTATGTGCAACCTAAATTGATTGATAAAGGTAGTTTCTAATTGGTCCCATGATGTAATAGAGCTAGTGGGTAAATTGACGTACCAATCATATGCCACCTCATCTAGGCTCCCAGGAAACAATCTACATGCCACATCTTCGTGTTTGACATTCCATCTAATTAGGATATCCACATATGACTGAATGTTCTCCTCGGCTAATATTGTGCCATTGTGCTTAAACTTGGGCAAAAGCTTCTCTATGTTCTTGGGTAAGTCATGAGCATCTCCACTAATGTTCAAAGGATTACTATGCACCCCATACCACTTTCCAGTATTTGTAGCCATTAGTGAAACTCAAAGGATAACTTCAAACCAACTTGTTAGTCAAATAAAGATTTCTTACAAAGAAGCATGAAATGACTAACCAATCTCAAATATGTAACATATGAATCATCATGTTAGCATCAATCAAGAGACATGTATCCATTAAACCATGAAATTGAAGAACATTATCAAATTTGTAACATGTTAGCATTAATGCACCATCAAAAATAGAGAATGTTAGAATCAAATGAAAGTAATCACCTAGAAACAAAACCTCATTAGTCAAGACCAATGTTTTGTAAATAAATATTTCAAGTAACATGAACAATTTAGCATCTAAATGGCTACTAAATAAATCAATGCAAATCCTCTTAGCTCCCAAAGTGTGAGTGTTAGAGGAAACCAAATATGCTAATCAAAATGAACTTGAAATATTTAGCAATTCAAAACTTTCAAAATTGTATCAAATCACATTATTCTTGTATGAACAATCCAAAAGTGTTAGATCAATGAATAACAATTCATGTCCTCCTTTTAGCACTACAATGTTGTGTGTTAAAAGAGGTCTAAATATAATAGTCAATAGGGCATGAAATATTCCACATTTAAATCCCTATAGCATTTAAAATCACAATAAAATAAACCACATTAGGCCCTCCTAGCACCAAAATGTTGAGTGTTAATTTTATCCAATTGTGAAATTACACTCCGCTTAGGGTTTGAATCTCAAAGCCCTCTCTTGCAAAGAAGTTAAACAAACAACTTCTCCAAGGTCTTCGCTATATTAGCATTTGCATATGTGTATTAGTAATTTCAATAAATATATATCATTTCAATGCTAGGAACACCTTAGGAATTGCAAGTAACTGTAAACAAGGGGCATGTGTTGGCTCATTTTACCATGCTACTTTAATGATTGTTCATGAAACCAAAATAAAAGTAAATGTGAATTGGCCCTCATATGACTACGATGTAGTGTTTTAGTTCTTTTTATCTTGAGGATATTAAGATAGATTTTATCTTCTCTTATAAGTGGATTTTAATCAAGTTTTATCTTGCATTAAATCCTACTTTAAGCATTGAGATGAAGATTAAATCTATCCAGGAACGCAAATTTGAAATGATGAATAGGCTCCTCAAATGTAGCTTCTTATCATGATGATTAAGATAGCCTTTAATATGATTAATAAATTATTCCTCTTTGGTGAAATTAATTTTCACAAAGAGATAATAATTTATTGCCTTAAAATATAGGCTTTAAAATGTCACTTTAATTATCCCTCTTAAATGAAATTAAATTTTCACAAAGAAGATTAATTTATTGCTTTGAAATAATAACCTTCAATGTAGTGCATAAATTACCTCTCTTTCATAATATCATAATTTTTATAAAGAGAAGGCAATTTTGGGCTCCAAAAATTGAAAATGTGGATGGCCATTAAAATTTACCCCCTTTAAAAAAATTGAAATTTTTGTAAAGGGAAATTCATTTTATGTTTGCAATTAAAAAAAAAGAAACTGAAAGAATTAAATTTGGCCTCAAAATGGAAATTCTGTAATTTCGGAATTTTTAAAATCTGCAATAAAAACAACAACTTTGACTAATTTTTAAAAATACGAAATGACTCCGAAGCAAAAATGTCTAAGTGCAAAATGGAACTCCGAAGTATACTCTACACAGCCATGCAATTATTTTTGGATTTTAAATTTTTTTAATTTTTATTTTAATGTTTGAAAATTAAAAAAAATCTGAAAATAAAAAGTTTAAAAAAAAATAAAAAACGTAAACAAAAAATATTGCAACTTCAGGTTTCTCCACAAACCCTGCAAGCATGTAAATTCTGCACGAAAACCAGCATTAGCGTTATCTGTAATTTACACAATCAACAACTAACACGGTGCAAGCTTCTAAGGAAAAATGGTGTAATAAAATGGAAATAAAAACAGATTAAACATTAAAATGCATAAAATCTGGGTTTATCCATTATATTGCAATAAAAAATATTTAGTGTTTACAATGGATGCAAAAAATCACAGCCCCGCATAATGTGGAAAAAAACAGTCCAGCTCAAATGAAAGATAAATAATCCCCAAAACAGGTCTAGTATAGCCCTTGCTCACAGGTGGTGTTCGATACATTGATGACCATAAAACAAATAAATTTGAAATGCTATCTGAGGCTTTATCTGGGGTAAATTCAATTCACTTTAAACTCCGTCAATGTAAACACTCTGCCCACTTTTTTGACTGTCGTCTAAGGTGGGTTTTCGTCGCAGATTCGATGTTCGTCATTGCTTGTTTCGACGTTCGGTCGATGTCATGCATGCCCTACTGTATCTTCACGTAGCTAATCCTTTCCTCATAAGCTGACACTATGATACCTTGAACACTGTGTTCGTTTATTATTTTTGACTTCTTCCTTCTATGTGTTCGTCTCCGGTGGCGCTTCCTTTAATAACCTCAGCATGATGAACTGTTATTGCCTTAGCCACTCCATTGCCAGATAGCTGCGTATCCATCATTCCCAAAGATAATTCGTACATTAAAACCTCATCGGGAGTCCTTTCTTCGCTCAGGTCGAACACCATCCTCTTTTTTCGTTTACCACCACTTAGCTGCATGTTTATTTCTTCAACGTCGCGATGAGAGGAATTGGTGTGGTAAAACCTGAATACCTTTGATGTCACTATAGGCCTACTTTAATTTTATTGTCATGAAAAATATCTCACGATGTCCTAACAAACCAACAAAACTTTTATGAAGGTGTGGTGGTACGCTGGTCAGGCGCTCCCATCCCTGAAATTTACGATCGCTGTAGTGGGGCTTCTTCCATTCAAATCTTAGATACGATGATTGATCCATGTAGACTATCGTGATGAATCATCGATCTGTGTGAACGATTCTCTGCATTAGAAATTGCACCTATCCCTGGATCGGTGTTTTGTTGTTGTTGTCCTTTGGTGTGTTCACATTCGACATGTAGTTTCGGTGGACCACTTCCCCTTGTAGATTTACACTGCACATGCTAGCCATGATTTTTGAACATCTACACTATATAGCACCCTCGAATGCTACCATGAAATTAGTCTTTCACATTTTCTTTTTTGGTATTACCGACGTCTTTCACCTGTTGTTTGCGATAAGCCAATTTCCACGACACCACTATCTCATCCTTGGCATCTCGGTCTTCATTTTCTCATGGACTCCCAAATTAGCCACCCACCTCTTGATGTGGCATTGTGGTTATACCAAGCCCTCAATCGCCTGAAGAAAACGTAGTTGCCTATGCGACCCTTTTCATTGTGAGCACTTCCTCGGTGGTATCTTGTCACTAGTTGCTCTTGGGGTGCATTTCCATTCGTCAGTACCATTTTGGCATCCAAATCATCCAATTGCATCTTGTTGGCAAGCTCCCCATCCGATATGTCATCCGCTCGAATTTCCTATGTCATCGCCGAAATAAACATTGAAGCCAACATCCTATGTGGGTCCCTCGTTGTCTACGATGTTATCCGACATAGGCTCCATCTATTGTCGAGATCTTCGTTAACTAGCACCACATGTACCCTAGGTTTCGTCCATCCACGTGGAGCCGAACACGTCCACCATGGAGTATATCCTCCTTCGAACACTTTCGTGCGGGGCCCACTCACTTTCGTTGGTCCAGTAATTCATCGTGAAACCGCCCTCGCTGGCCGTCGTTGGCCGTCGTTGAGTCCTAGTGTAAATTGGTCCATGCAAGCCTCGTATTCGATCACCCGAGAATATCATGATGGCTCCACGGGTTCTGAACCATCTGCTTACTATCGGATTCCTTGCTCCTAACCTGCACGAAATAAAACAGGAGCTTAAATGAGCTGTACAATTACATTTTCTAAGCCTTATGATAACTTTATTCAGATGATAATATCCATATTAATATTAATATTATATTAGTATTAATATTATCATTAATATTTATATTTATATTATCATTAATATTAATATTAATATACCACCAAGGTGTTGTAGGTGAGTTGGAGAGGAGAGGGAAATCCTTCAAGTGAGGTCCCAGGTTCAAATATCCACCCTACCAAAAAGCTGAATTGGGTATCCAAAATCCAATTGATAATGTTGGTGCGGGTAGGGTCGGGTGCGACTCCCGGGTGACTTTGACGGTGTAGAACCCCCTATTCGTGGTCTCTCAGACCAAGGCGGCCCCATAAGGGGTTTTTCGATTAAAATATATATATATATATAAACATTATTATTAATATTATTATTAATATTAATATACAAATATAAGTTTTATTTATTATTTTAGTTTTCATTATATAATATATATACTTAAATATATTATATAATTTTCATTATTATTCTTTTATTAATTTTTTTTATTTTATTCCTTTTTATTTTATTCTTAATGGAATAACAATGAAGGGCAAAAATAGAAAGGAACCATTCTATCTTAAATTCATTTAATAAACTTAAATATTTGAATTTAAATTAACCAACTTTAGATGTTCATTTTAATTACACTTAAACACCAACATCAAACCACAATTAACTTGCAACACAATGCAGGAGCGAAATTCCAAGACAGTCAAGACAAACCAATATACAAAAATGAGCAAACAAAAAGAACTGAATGACAGCAAGGATGCGAATAACTAAGGTGACCCCAAAAAAGACTCGTCATCACTAAACCGTGACTTGAGAAAATCAATTCGAAGCTAAGGTTTTTAAGCAAAGAATATCAAACCAAAAGCTCATATGAGACTCACGGAGGACACCTACAAACCGTAAATTAAGCCAATAAAACACCCCAAACACAAAAATGAAAAGTGGATCCATAAGATTTGGGGCTAGTTGTGGAGCAGCCACAACCCTTCCTCCTTATCCAACTTCTATTTTTTAGAAATTTTCTTCTTAGCTCTTTCTTGTGCCTTTTTGGCTATTCTCTAAAAAATTGCAAGGGGAGTTAATTTCTCATTTTCTATGTCTCCTTCAAAAAATCCAACTTGTACTGGTTCTTCTTGTAAATTTTTTTCAGAAATAGGATTTAATTCCACTGTTGTTGCAGTGGTAAAATTCAAGGGTGTGAACCTAAAGGTCTTATCCTTCTGAGTCCAATCTATCTTTGTATCTAAGGGTTTTCCACCTAGGGCTAGGTGCTTGGGCCTACTCACTGTTTGAATTATTGGGACACTGATAGCCCTTTCATCATAATAGTGCATCTTACTCATCAACTGTGCTCCTTTTGGAAATTTCTCCACTTGTTCAATTGTAGGCTAAAATATCTTCAAAATTTTAGTAGCAGTTAATGGAGTATCAGGATCTTCTTCTTGAACCTCTTGCTCTGAAGGTGGGGAGGGAGAATCTGACCCTATTTGTGACTTTCTATAAATCAACACTATATTTCTTGGGTCTTTTGGTTTCCAAGTCATGACATTCTAGTCATACTTATTAGAAAATTCTTCATCAATTTTCAATCCAAACCTAGATTTCTCTTTACCAATATCGACTCTCATCCTTCAAAAGCCTGATATCTTGGCTTCATTCCATTTATTATTTTATTTACCTCATTACCAGTAGATTCTTGAGACTGAGGGTCTGCTTTCTTTTCTATTTTTTCTTAAACTTCTTTGATGATATATTTCTTCAACTGATGTTTTGCATTATTTTCTGGATCAAAATCAACAATTTATTCATAGAAGTCTAACCAAGGAGGAAGTTGATCCATCTTGGAAACATTCCAGTCCAAAAGAGCATTTTTCTTATTATTTCTACCATGTTCAAAATGGGGCCTAGGTTTTTTCTCAAATTTGTAGGTCTTTTCACCATTCAGGGCTATATTCCTCTTATAGAACACATCATCTAGGTCATAACTCCATATCTGAGGAATGTAAAACAAACCCAACCTATCCAAGTATTGGTCAATTTGTTCACCTTATCACTTCTTGGTAACAATTATATCATCAATATTGCAGTAAGTCAATAAACACCTCCTTTTTATCCCATAACCATAGTTTAAATTTATAAAATCTTCTTGCCTCAAGTATTCTAGGGCGAGTAGCCTATCTATAACAAAATGGGATAGCAGAAAAGGCTTACCAGTGAAGCCATACAGTCTAATGACCGTACCCTCTGTTAGGAGGTACCAATCTCCTTCCTCGAATCTTGTTGTTAATAATTTCTTTGCCAGAGGAGGTAACCTAGGGCATTCCCCATAGATTATCTTTAATGATGGCCCTAAAAAATCCAAGTTGAATTTATAAAAGGACTCAATTTTTATCAGATGTGAAGTCCAATAATAAATGGGAATGGGGTCTCTGTCATTGCTCTTGTCCTTGATTGAAATCCAGGGCATCATGTCCTTTACAATAGCATAAAATATCCAGACCGGACTTGAGCAATGCCAAAAATAAGGTGCATCAGACCTTCTTTTCATTCTCACTAATTGCTCATGAATTCTCTGAGCAAAGAAAGCCATCCAGTCAAAATAGATAACCCTAATGCATTTCTTTGTTGTGCCTTCCTTATACATCCTTTCATTGGAAATGCAATACACAGCGGCTATTTTCCAGTCGTTCACCATTTTATCAGAGTCCAAGCCCTCCATACAGGCTAACATTGAATATAGCTCAGGGTGAAACAAAAAATCGATGGAAATTGGGACCTTGGGCAACCTTTTTCTGGGTTTAGTATCTTTGAATTGATTATAGACCCATTTTCTGAAAGACTCACCATCATGATTTCGCTTCTGCAGAGAGTAGTACCCAGCCTGGGTGGTCATTTTGAACTCTTTTGGACTTATAGGTGGTTATGCTCCTATGGCAAAAAACTTGTTATAGTTTACGATAGTGATGCTAAATAGGATTTTACCCCTAATGATCTTTACTGCTTTTGCCATTGGGTCATAAAATTTGATGATAGCCACTATTAACTCCGAACAGGGATGAACAAAATCACAAATATAAAAGGACAAGAAGGAGAGAACGAAACATCTACCTTGAGTCAACAGAGCTACTCCTTTCTTGTATTTATTTTTGAGATTCTATTTGAGCTTTGTTCTCTCTATGAGGACCAGCTCGGTGTTTGCCATGACTTCCACTCTGTCAATATAGTGCCCCACTATCTCTTTTATTGGATTTTCAACTTCTTGGGCATTTTTGAAAGTCATTTCCACAAGTAATTTTCAAATTTTGTATCTGGAATTCATAGACAATGTTCAACGATCGTTCTACTTTCCTCTGCTGCTCTTTTTCAAATGAGTAAATTTCTATGCTTCGAAACTTTTAATTTATCATGCATGCACATCCTTTTCCATTAATGCGACCACTACACAAATTACTTGTTGGAACGCTTCTCAAATCACACTCATTCTATTTGGTGGCTTGGAGGTGGCATTCTAATTTTTTATTGGTTAAAATTCAAACCTGCTCCATCTCCAGTGGCATCGCTTTATATTTTTCCTCTTTTTGGGTATAGGAAATCTGAGCATTTATTTGTGAGATTTTATTTTTACAAAGTGGTACAATGTGGAATTCCTTTTCCACTCAAAAGTAGACTTGAAAACAATGGATTGGGACCTTCATTATTCCACTGCCACCTTAGACATTTTAAGCATGGAATATAATGCATGCGTCATTCCATTGGTGTTGTGGTTCATCTGAATGCAAATTGGAGGTTGCTCATTATTCTGATGCCCTCTTAGTGCATTTGAATGTGAAATAGAAACTTGTTGCATCCTTGGGAACACTTAGCTTATTTTGTAAAAAAATTTCTTTTTTCTTTTTTAATACATGTTATCAAAACAAAACTTGATACAAAGTGCAAAAAAGAAATATGATACAAAGTATGTACATATATTACAATGAGCTTATATTTCAATAAAAATAGAGTTTAAGATGAAAACCATTAACCGGATCGGTTGTATGTTTCCCTCCAGATATTCAAGCTGGAAAATATTGGTCTATTTAACCTCTACTATCTTGAAAGGGCCATCCTAGGAGTCAAAATTCTGATGATGTCCTATTTTAACTCTTTTGACATTCCACCTGAGTACAGAGTCCTCAACCTAGAATTTTCTTAACCTTACCTTCTTGTCAAACCATGCCTTGATATCCACTGAATAATTTTGAAATTCCTCATAGGCTTGAGTTCTTTTCTCTTCCAATTGCAATAGGTGTGTCAGCCTTGTTTCCACTGGATTTTCCTCCAGACCTTCTTCTGTGTTTATCAGTTTAAGTGCTAGAATTTCTAAATGGATAGATAAAACTACCTCCTTTTCATACACTAAGGCATAAGGAGAAGTCTTTATGGACTTCTTAATAGTAATTTTATCTACCCACAAATCTTGCTCCAGCATTAGGTTCCAACTCCTTTTATTCCCCTCTAGTGATCTCCTCAAAATCCTTAACAGGTTTTTGTTGGTAGACTCTGCAAGTACATTCCCTTGAGGGTAATAATTTGAACAGTGATACCATACTTGCTAGAAAACTCAATATATTTGGCCCCTATAAATACTAGTCCATTATCACTCATCAAGGCTTTCGGAACACCAAACCTTCAAATCAAACTTTCATAAAATTGATCACAACTTCTTGGTATGATTTCTTGGTAGGAATAGCTACTACCCATCTAGTGAGGTAGTTTGTATTAGTTAGAATGTACTTTTGCTTAGCTAAATAATGAGGGTTGATAACCCCTATAAATTCCAGTCCCCATTGCTGAAAGGGCTCTTCCACTCGTATTGGCTTGAGGGGGAATGAAGCATTCCTTGTCCTCCCTACATTTCGTTGGTATTTTTTAGAGGCTCTAGTGACTTTGAAGGTGTTAGTAAATATAGTAGGCCAGTAATATCCTGCTCTAATGATTTTCAAAGCTATAACTCTATCTAAAAAATGTCCTCTAGATGGTCCTCCATGGAATTCCTCTATGACCTTTTACTATTGATCATATTTTAAGAATTTAAGGAGAACTCCATCAAGGTTCATTTTGTACAGATCTTCTAGAAATAAGATATACATCAAATCTTGAAGTCTATATCTTCTTCTCTATGATGCATTAATATCAGGAGGGCATACCCTAGTTTGAAAGTACTTGATCATTTTATCTACCCAATTAGAGAAACATGATTGTATTTCTTCAGTCTGATCATCTTCTGTTGCCTGACAAGCTGTCATTTCAACTAATACCACTACTTCTTCTAGACCTTGGCATAGGGCCCTACCTCTCACCAACTTGGTGGGATGGATCTCCACATCATATTCTTGGATCTAGATGATCCAACCATCTCACTTATCTCCTATTTCACCTTGTAGAATAAAGCTTCTTACATTCGGATGAACAACATATACCAGGGTCTTGCTTCAAACCAAATACTACCTAAATTTCTTCAATGACTTCATCACAACAAATACTTGTTTCTCAATAAAATTATAATTAACCTGGTAGTCATGGAGAGTTTGACTCCAAAATAATATGGGGTGCTCCTCGCCTTGATCATTATTTTGGGTGAACACTGAGACATAAATTTCTTCAGCTCCATAAGCGCAAAGAATAAAATCCTTACTAAAATCTATATTTACTAGCACTTGAGTGGTAGCAATGGACTGCTTGATTATTTTGAAGGCTTGATTTCTTACCTCAGTCCATTTGAAATCTGCATTTTTCTTGAGCAGTTCAGATATAGGCCTCACCTTCTGAGCAAAATTAGAGATTATTTTTCTAACAAAATTTATTTGACCAAAGAAATACTATAAGGTTTTCTTGTTTACAGGAAGTGGAATAGCCATAATGGATTTGATTATATTTAGATCAATGGCCATACCTTATTTTGAGACCACATGACCTAGAAACTTTCCCTCATGGACTACAAAGAAAGACTTCTTAGGATTGAGGGAGATGCCAAATTCTTTGCACTTCTAGAAAACTTGCTCTAAGTGTGTTAAGTGGTCATGCTTGTTGTGGTAAAACACAGTCATGTCATCCAAATAGATCAAAATGACCTTATTAATAAGTTCCCCAAAGGCATAGTCCATGGCTCTCTAAAATGTGACTCCCACATTGGACAACCCAAAATGCATTCTTTGGTACGCAAATATACCACATTTTATGGTGAATGTTGTTTTATACTGATCTTCATCCTTCACCCAAATCTAGTTATATCCAGAGAAGCTATCCATTAGTGAGAAACTTTCTACCCCTACCACTATAATATTTGATCAATTTGTGGAAGGGCATAGTGATCCTTAAGATAATCTTGGTTAATATTTCTAAAATCTTCACACAAGAAAATATCACCATTCTTTTTTCTCACAGGTACCAAGTTGGCTACCTAGGTTGAATGTTTTATTGGATAAATGATCATAGGATTTAGTAAATTTAAGAACCCTTCTCTCATTATGGATTCAATCCTTGTATTTACAAGCCTTTGCTTCTACCTAAAAGGCTTTGCATTGGATTCTAGCTCAATGGTGTGTTGGATAACCCTTTTATCATACACCTTGAGGTCTTCATATGACCAGGCCACAATGTCTTGGTACTTTAAGCGTAGAGATTTGATGTCCTCTTCTTCCTCAGGTGAACATTAGATTCCAACCTTGAGCTTTTTTTCAGTTCCAACTTCAACTTCTTTATAAATTTTCTCTTTGACTTCCATGGATCTGATATTTTTCCTATTTTCATTGTCAAACAGGCTCTCTAGAGTAACCAAACCTCTAGGTATGTGATTGTTCTTAATTTTAATGGCATCCTATTGATCAATTTCCTCTGGATTTTCCTCTTGGATAGTGGAGAGACAGACTTATATTACCAGAAAATCAATGATTTGTTCATCACTTTCAAAGAACTATCAAAAAATTTGCTTATCTGGCACAACAGGCCTGAAAATCATTTTGATCCCCTATTATTTCTTGACTCCTATGTATGCATAAGGGTTGAAGTTAGCTCCCCTTGCTGCTAAAGAGTCTGCCAAAGTATTATTTTCCCTGGGAATAAAGTTTATTTTTAGGGCATCAAAGGATTCGATTAGATCCCATACCCTATTTTTGTATGATTTTAGGTAATGATGCTTACTACTGCACCCTTTTCTTACCTAATGGACGATTAACTTACATTCACCATATATGTTCAGGATTTTAATGCCCATATTTTTATCTTGCATTAATCCAAGGCATAGAGCCTCAGTGTTATTGGTGCATGACCATGTTAATATGTAGGTAAAACTCTTTATCCCTTCTAATTAGGACTGTAATACCACACCAACACCAACACCATTTCTACATCTGGCACCATCAAAGTGCATGGTCCATACTTCTATCTCTCTCAAAGAATTATTAGATATAGCAATAACTTTCTTCTCTGATTCTACAAAAATACTATATGTGCCCATGCCTATCCCAAACTAATTGTAATCCTCACTGAAAGGTAATTCATCTTCTAATTCCATCTCTTCAAACTTATCCACAATTTCAAATTCTTCAAGAGGGGTGAGATTGCACATGTCTTATTCAATTTTTTATGTGGTAAGACATGGGCTTTTCAGGTGTTATCCTTATCCTATTTTCGTTGAAGGGAATAAGGAATAATCCATATACATGCATCCACCTAATTTTGTAGTGAACTCCCTTGAGAGGCATAAGCCAAAGTAGGGCTCTAGATCAACCACTACTATTTATTGTACTATTGTCACCTCAAGGGCTCTATGTAGCCTCATTAAAACATCCTTTATTACTCCCACTATTTTCACAGGTGTTCCATCCAATTGCAGCACTCTAGGGCAGGATCGGGTATACCCCATACCCATCTCTTCATAGACTACTTTAGGCATAACTATAGTTGATGCTCCTGTGTCTATCATACAATTTTAGACTACCCAACATTCCATTCTCAGAGAGATATAGAAAGGAGGGGATTTATTATTTAAAATAGTAGTACTATTGTCACCTCAGGGGCTCTGTGTAGCCTCATTAAAATATCCTTTATTACTCCCACTATTTTCATAGGTGCTCCATCCAATTGCAGCACTCCAGGGCAGGATCGGGTATACTCCATACCCATCTCTTCATAGACTAATTTAGGCATAACTATATTTGATTCTCCTAAGTCTATCATACAATTTTGGACTACCCAACCTTCCATTCTCAGAGAGATATAGAGAGGAGGGGGTTTATTCTTTAAAATAATAGGTGATATTTCTTTTTTTTTAGAGGACATACTAAGGATTGTGGTGGCCTACCTATCCTATATTTACTTGTTGAGATAAGATTTAAGCAAGTCTATCTGGCCAAGAATGAAGAGAGTATCATATAAACTAGCTTTTGATGGAATCTTCTTCATCTCTTCCATAATATTGTATTCAAACTTAGCCAAAGCGGGTCTCTCAAGCCTTCTTTCTAGATCACCATATTTTCTCTTATATTACTGAGTGGCATCTATTATTTATATTTTGGTAATAAAAGGAAATCTAAGCCTTTCTTGAGCCTCATCCTTGGATCTCATTCTTCTCCCTCAGTCTCTTTCTCAACTCTTTTGGGAAAACTAACTGTCTTCTCTTTTCCTTTGGCTTGGGGAATAGGGAAAGTGTCATTGCTCTGGGGAGCTAGATAATTCTTTTTATGAGAAGGAACTTGAAAATGACCCATCTTCTATGGATCAACTTGTAGGGTTTTCTTATCTAAACTTGTCATAACAACAATAGGTCCATCTTCATCCAGCTCTTTTCCAACCATAATATGATCAGGTTGCTATAGCATATTTACTCTTCCCATTTGGTTACTTTTTGCTTTATCCATAACTTGTTGAACATGGTGTTGGTACATAACACAAGATTGTGAATTATGAGGATCATTACATACCAAACACAAAATATTTACCAGACTTATCTCTTAAGAACACTCACGCTCTTCATATGCTACATTTATCCTAACCCTAGTATTGTTACTAGGACCAGGTCTTTGATCTTTGTTCACATATGGAAATATCCTTTTTTGAGACCTCTCCATATCTCTCTTCTCCATTGAATTAATTTTGTTGCTAAGATTTTTTAAAGTATTATGTATATCAAGGATGACAAAAAACTCTTGAGGAGTATGAGAAGGAAGTGAAGGGAAAGGAACTATAGCAGAAGATGCTTTTGGATGAGGGATGGGAGACATTTGTGTAAATAGATATGATAATGAAGGGGGATCCATATAAGATGAAGTAGTAGCTTGGATTTGGATATTAGTGGTTTCTAAATTGTAAGGTAGCATAGCTTTGGGAGGTAATCTCCCCACATTAATTAGGATATTTTCTGCATGAACTGCTATATTATAAACTTGTGGAAAGGTTCCCACCCCATATTATTGGGTTTGAAGGCCTAGCTCTAATCCAAATACTTTGATATAATACATATAAGCAAGGCATGCATCTGGTCTAGCTGTAGGGGGGATTATATTCTAGGTTTTGCTAAACCTTAAATTAAAATCTGAGACAATTTCTTGATGATGTTTCTGCATAGATGTGAACTGATTAAGCAAGGAGAAAGGGTTAACATATTTATTAAATTCTTCCAAAATAGGCTCAGCCAATGCTTCCCATGAAGTGATGGAGTTATCCTCAAGGGTCTTAAACCAATGCAAAATATTTCCTCTAAAGGATAGGACTAGGATTCTTACAATAACATCCTCATTATTTATATTGTGATTTGATGCCAGATTCAAAATATCCTGGTAGTGCTCATATGCAATCTTTCCAGATCCATCATAAGTAGGAACAACCTTGGAAACAACTTGGAAAATATCATTCATATGGGTTAATCTAAGGGGACCAGTTGTGTTCCAGCTCGGGTATTTTTGTAAAGGTTGATTTGGGGGTACATTTCCTTGAATTTGGAGCTACATTTCCTACCATGTTTCTAGGTGTTGATCTTGCTAGAAGGGCTATTAGATTAACTGCAGGGTTTTCCTCAGGAGGATTTTATTCTAAATGAAACTCTTGATTCAAATATCTTATAATAGTAGACTCTATAAGGTAAATCATAATAGAAAAATGAGTCAAAGTTATTCCTTTTGAAATACCTAGTATACATGAAATAACAATGATCTATAGGGATAGTTATTTTTTGGGTTTCAAGATCAGGGAGTCGCCAGGTGAATTTTCTATTCTCTACTTAACAAGGTCAATAAAATTCACCAAATATTGATTCCTCTAGGTAGAGATAAAATAATAACTCATATGATGTTTTTCATGTTTCTTGTAAACTGGTCCCACCGAGTGTGCCAAAAACTATTGGGCACTGAATTGACATCATGTTTTACTTGACACTGCGACTATCTATATTCCAATTTTCTATCCAGGTATGCACCCGATAGTCACAGCTCAACACTCAGCATTGTATGGACCAAAGGTAACCTCAATCCAACCTCTAGAGTAGTTTGATTCCTTATCAACTTAGAATGATGTTGATGCAATTAAAGCTCAATTAGGATTTTGAAAAAAGGGTTAGAAAATATTTAGGGTTAGAGAAATTATGAAAAATAGTGGTCGGGTAGTCTAATAACATAGGAAACTACAACAAAAATATCCCATAAAATATTTCTAGTATATCATCACTCAAGATTAATAGCACCCAAACCCATGAAATCTTCATACATGAAAGCAAAAATAGAGATATATTGTAAAAAAGCAATTCCAACATCTAATATTGATAATCCAAATTAGCAGAATAAACCAATAGTTATATTTAACATAAATAAACTTCCTAACAACACAGATCTAACTTATGAGCAGATTTCAATTACTCTCATAACTAGTAATCCAATAAGCTAGAATGAATTAACTGCTAAAGTATCGACAAAAATGCAGCTCAAAGCTTTGAACCTCTTGCACAAAGATAGTGAACATAACAAATTTTGAGACAAAATTAAGTAATGCTCCTTCCATTAATCCATAGAAATATTTACAGTAAGAAAATAAAATGCACTAGAGATGACCCTTAAAAAATGAAGGTTCGACCTCTATTTATAGTTTGGAAAATGAAAGAATATTAAGGAGACATTACAAAGATTAAAAACTTACAGTTTAGCAGAGATTTTTGTTGGCATTATCTTACTTGTTGGCGAAATTTAAGAAATTCGTTGTGCATAATCTGCCATAGTTGCTTATATCTACAACTTTTTGTGGTAGTTGAAGTTTAGGTGGTTGAAAATTGCATCTGATCCATTGATATTTCTTGGAAGCTCTGCTCTGTGGTAGATCTGCAACTGCTTCTAGTTCTTGTTCTTGAAAACCCTCGTCACTTCGTCTTCCTGCCCTCCAACTAATTGCACTATGATATGGTGAGAATTTGTTTTTAAATAATTCAATAATATCAAAAAAACTTGGATCGTTGATCTTCATCATGGACGACTACGATTAAACCTTTGAAAATACTCTACAAATTGGTTGGAAAAGAACAAACACCATTTTGTACTTTTTAATTGCTGACATCAACTTTAGTGGCTTTAGTTCTATGAAATAAAATTTCGGTATGGAATACATTAGGGAATAATCTAAATGAAATTCACTACTAATCCGCTCCTTAGCCTTCTTTCTCTTCAATGATATTAAGCCAATTGCAATATGCACAAAAAGCATGCTGACATCATCTTTCCCTTGATTGGAACGTGAAAATACCAATCTGCACTGGAAGTAGTGCAAAAATCCTTTTATCTCCATTTCACATAGGAGTTAGTGTAAAATAATCTTTATCGCCATTCCACACTCTTCGTAGTGCTTTCTCACTTTAAGTCACCATTTTGCATTGAATTTAGTGTAAAATACTTTGTCACAATTCTGCACTAGATTACTCTTAAAATTTAGTGGAATGAGAACTCATAAACACTTAGCCGCTTAGAGCATGCAAATAGTAGCCACGATCGCTATTTTACACTTTTTCCTATGTTGACATCGTCTTTGCCAAAACATTTTACAGAATCGGGACTCACTTGGAATTCGCTCACAAATACACTATGAACCAAGTAGAATGGAATTTTGGCTTGTTGAGGTGAAAAAACACTAAGTGTTGAGCAAAATCAGGAACTCTCCTTGTGAATCCGCTCAAAAATACTTTATGTCCTTAGCGGAATAGATATTTCATGCCTTAGAATTAAATCTTCAATATTTTCTAAGGATGTGGCCATTTTGGGCCTACAATTCCCGTGTGTTTTCTTGCAATAGAAAATATTACTACATTTTTAAATCAACAAGGAAAGTGTCTTTTCATATTATTTATTAAACAAAATATTATCATCCCATGTTAATATCAATGCTTCACTCACTCCACGTGAGATGCCATTCCAAGGTATCATCATAAATTGATGATATTGTAGATTGTTAGAAATAGATTATATTACATCATTTGGATCATGTAAATGTACCTTTCTTGGTACATACTTAGGATATTAGATTACTTTAGGAGGAAGCTATCTAGTTACTTCATGCAATGTAATAAGTGCACAAGTGTCAAACTGTAAGTTGTATATGTGCAAGCTATCTCTTGCACAACTAGGTAGAGTGTTGGCCAAGGAACCTATTTCCTATATAAATGGCCATAGACATAGAGCAACATACAATAGTAGGAAGTAGTGTAGAACAATATGGTATGATGTAGCAGTGTGATGTAATGTGATAGAGTGTGATATACTCAATGCCCATTCTTGAGTAGTAGCTATATTCATGGAGTGTTCATTTCCTCCATAGTTATTTTGTAAACATCTCCATAATTTCTATATATAGTATATTTTCAATCATCTCACAAATTTACTTTATTTTATATTATTTTGCATCTTGTGATTGCTATCTCCCATTACATACTGCATCAAAAGCTAATAGTGGTATCAAAGCCACGATAGATCAATAGGAAAACCACCATTATAATTGACCCTGAGTTTTTTTCAACCTAACATGTGATTGGACTAGTCACTGTCAAAAAATATTAGAAGAGTTTAGATGGTAGAATTAAGGAGAGCCACAAGTTAGGATTGAAAGAAATATCAATTTCTAGAATACTGAGATTGCATATGGCTAGTCTTTCCATAGAGTTTCAAGGAAAAACTTGTGAAGACTAGGACTCAACATTTGATCCACTAATCTAATGAATCAACTAGTGATGCTCATCTAAGAGATCTGGAGAAATTTACCTGAAGTTTATTTTTATTGTAGGGAATTAATTCTTAGATTATTGGGACACCTCCTACAATAGAAATCTAGGATATTTCAACTTCACTAACCGAAGGTCAGAGTGTCTTCATAATGCAGAGATTAGTTTTTTTAAGAGAAGGATACTATAGAAGGGACTTCTAGATAAGAATTATGGTGAATTTGGGAGACAGGATATCTCCATTGCTAGATTTAAAATTTCATAAGAATAAAAGGCCATAGAATCCTTAATTAAAGAAATCCATAGAAGCCTTGATCCAAAATAAAAGGCAATATAAGCCTTGATACTGAAAAAGGCCACAAAAGACTTAATACTAAAAAAGGCCACAAAAGCCTTGATACTAAAAAATGCCATAGTAGCCTTGATCCTAAATAAGACTTCAAAAGAGAGTATATAATTCAGAAGCAGATTTCAGTACTAATAATTTGTTGCAGTAATAGGGAGATTCAGTGAGTTGGGAAAGCTTCCTACAAAAAGGTTAATAAGAGTGTCTTCTTCAGAATCAATCCAACACCTAAAGCAAAATATATCAAGAGAATATCTCATTGATGAAGAAGGACTAGGAGAGTCCTTCTTGAATATAGAAGCATCAGAATCATAGATCCAGAAGAAGATCCCACCACCAACACTTCTAAGAGTAGAAGGTTGAAGATAAGGTCTTAAGGAAGACCAGAAGAAGCTGCAAGATAAAAGGCCTTAGATATTTGGTATAATTAATGCCATTCGACAACAAGCCCAAGAAGAAAATTTTGGAAGGAGTGCCAAATCTCAGAAGACCTCAAGACATGTAGAATCTTGAGAAGAAGATATTGTTTGAAGTCAGAATTCAACAAGGATCTTGAAGGAAGATTCAAATAGAAGAAGCCTACTAAATCTAGGAGATTTAGAGATTACATCTCATAGCAATAAGACACCACTTCAAAATCAAAGATCTCTTTAAATCTATAGCAAAAGGAGGAGACTACAAGAGGAGAAAAAACCACCAAAGTCCTAGGCTCGTGAAAGAGAGTTGGAGATAATATTTTGGTGAAGGCAAAGCTGTTAAAGGTAGCCTAAAGAGAGCTACAATATATTACTCAATGCAACAACTTGGTGATCTTAGACACCAAGATCTACATCCTCTACAGAGGTGGTAAAAAGGTATTTCAAAAAAGGTAAGCAACTATTGGTGCAAGTAGATTTATTAAGTGGATTACTTATGAGATTTATTTAAGCACCTTAAGTGGATTTAAGTTGCAAAAATGAGAGTTGAATTAGATTCTTTATAAATACAAAAAAAATAGGATTCTTTAAGGTTAATTTTCACTTTAGGAGTTGATTAGATTTTAAAATTTTAAACTATATATAAACTGCCTATCATCTACTTTGGAAAGAAAAATAAGACTAGCTCCTATTACCTTGTTATAAAGAAATTATAGAATAATTCTTGAACATTCATTTCATATTATTCTTTATTAGTTGCAGTAAATTGATTAAGTGCATTATTTTTTAGAGTTGATTGGAGTGATAAGGTGAAATTGTTAGTGCAATAGAAGTAAAATATTATTATATTCATTTGCACTATTATATTGCTCTCAAAAAGATTATTGTTTGTGTTCGTTAGAAAGGCACCAAAACATAATTTTTCAAAGTGTCTAAAGACACTATTAGTGCATAGATATCTGCAACTTTGAGTGGCCCGAGGAAGCCACAAAATCAGATTAATACTCCAAGCATTGGAGAAGAAAGTAACCACCAAAAAGAGCATCAAAGGAAGCCTCGAATGAGACTTGGTGAGTCTCAAGTTCAAAGCACAAAAAATAGTTTAGAAAAATACAGCTTCTATCATGTGATTACAATAGATCCATTTATTAAAATATCCAAGAAAAAAGGGGAAGGTGTCTAATCATAGAGACAACCTCAAAACCCCTATATTGCACTCAATATTCTGCCTCAAAACTAGAAATTCAGATTTGAAAAATGGAGTGCAAAAGAAGGTGCAATAAGGATATTTTGTAATAAAACTATTTTACATTGTATTGCATTATCCTAATCTAGTTATATAGGGAGAAAAGGAAGATTTAAAGGTGCCTCAAAGGCACTACACTCACTGGAAAAACTAGTCGAAAGTGATCGTATGCTAGCAGGGATTCAAGCTTAGCTCAACGAGCCATCCAAATAGCTCATTATCCTCACATCTTAGATGGTTGAACCTATAAGATACAACATGCAAAAGCAAAGAGAGAAACAAAATCATTCTAAAGAAAAATCATCTATGAAATGAGGACATAAAAAAGTAAGAAAGGAAGTGAAATTTGAAGCACCATTGGATTGTCACTTACTCTACATTCGATCGATGAAATCAGTGCTTAAAGCCTCCATATTATTGCTCTATATCCCAGCTGAAGATAGTGCAGGTGAACAAAAGAAGAGTTGGGTTTTTTGAAGCTAAAAGGATATCCAAAAAGGTTTGTTTGAACCAGTGAAAGAGGCAACACCCATGCAGATAAGAAAGTGATACTTATCACTAAGGAAAAACCCTAATGCTTAAATCAAAAGACTCTCATATTCGAGAGAGGAGTTACACGAAAAGGCTAGTGCATTGAGTGCATGAGATACACTTATCCATTTGGAGACCAAATATTTTGCTAAAGAACGTAACGTACATATGTTACAAGGAGGACAAATGTTTCTTTGGCACCAAACTCTCTCAATAATGTGAAGGTAAACAAACATGCCACTTGGAACTTCATACAAGAATCTTCTCCATTTTAAAAATGTCAATGATCAAGGTCATAAAGAATTGTTCATCTTCGTACTTACCACTTTTGCATCTGTGTGCACAGGGTTTAGTTGCAACATGTCAATAAGGTGATAGAGTCTTTAATGCTTAAGGCATCTAAGGTCAAAAGGAAGAATCTAATTGATAATAAATTTAGAACGATTTAAGCTCCAAGCGATTCCATTGGAGGGTACTATAGGCCTAAAATTTTTGCACTCCTTTCCTCTAGGCTGATGGATCCACACCTCAGAGAGGAATGGGAAAATAGTAGAGCTGCACCTCTAAAGAGAGGCACTTAATTATGCCTTCTTGTGGTGATTTTTCGACGAATTAAGGGTTCACTAGGAAACTTTTAACGACAATTTCCATACCTAGGCTTGGAAGATGTTTGATGTGTTCTTTTTATAAATCATTCTCATACACCTAAGTTTGGCCTTTATGCAATTAAACTATCTATATACAATTTTGATTTAATTAGGATAGTAGACAGTGGATACAAAATTAAATACAATGCCTAATATTGGGATTATAATAAATTATAAACCTTACTTGAGTCGAATGTTTGATGAATATTCTGAGGCTTGTAGCAGAATAGAATCACCTCTATTTTTAATATAATCACCTCTGTTACATATAGAATCACCTGTATTCTAGACAAAATCACCTCCGATTTGACAAAACCGCAGGTGATTATGTCGCAATCCTGCAACAAAATAATTGATAGAAAATAGGGTTTCTTGCAAAATACGACAGTTTTCTTGTATTCCAAATCATAAATATATTTTAATTTCTATATGCAAATGGATATAAAATTACATGAGAACACTATGATGATTGTTCAACCTAACATACCATGGATTATGTCGAGTTCACCAAAGAATGTAGGCCTAAAATTTTTGCATTCCTTTCCTCTAAGCTAATGGATCCACACCTCAGAGGGGAATGGGAAAATAGTAGAGCTACACCTCGAAAGAGAGGCACTTAATCATGCCTTATTGTGGTGATTTTTTGATGAATTAAGGGTTCACCAGGAAAATTTTAACAATAGTTTCCATACCTAGGCTTGGAAGATGTTTGATGTGTTCTTTTTATAAATCGTTCTCATACACCTAAGTTTGGCCTTTATGTAATTAAACTATCTATATGCAATTTTGATTTAATGAGGATAGAAGACAGTGGATACAAAATGAAATACAATGCCTAAGATTGGTATTATAAGAAATTATAAACCTTACTTGATTCGGATGTTTGATGAAGATTCTGAGGCTTGTAGCAGATAGAATCGCCTCTGTTCCAGACAAAATCACCTCTATTCTAGATAAAATCATCTCTGTTTCATACAAAATCACCTCTATTCCAGACAAAATTGCCTCTGTTACAAAAAAAATCGCCTAGATATCAACATAATCGTCAGGCGATTTCGTCATATCGAATGCGACTTTGTCAGAAGATAGGAGATCATGTCTGTAGATCAGTAAAGGAGGCAAGGATTCAAACCATTGTTTGCATCTCTTTCCCTATTTCATTTTTGTTCATGCATTGTTCAATATTTATTTAGTTTATTGCTTAAATTTGCATATTGTATCTTGGTGTTCACCATCATTTCAATTAACTACATCGTAAAATTAGGATCACAATTGCATAAATCCATAGCATTCTAGGTTGAATTGTCATCATAGTGTTCTCATGTCATTTCATATCCATTTGTATTTCAAATCACAAATATGTTTTAATTTCTATATGCAAATGGATATGAAATGACATGAGAACACTATGATGGCAATTGAACCTAGTATGCCATGGATTTATGTGATTATGATCCTAATTTTATGATGCAGTTAATTGAAATGATGGTGAACACCAAGATGCAATATGCAAATTTAAGCAATAAACTAAATAAATATTGAACAATGCATGAACAAAAAGGAAACAAGGAAAGAGATGCAAATAGTGGTTTAAATCCTTTCCCCCTTTGCTGATCTACAAACAGGATCGCCTATCTTCTGATAAAATCGTCTTCGATCTGAAGAAATCGCCTGGCAATTATGTTGATATCTGGGCGATTGTAACTGGGAATTGCAATGATAAAATTAAACAAATTGGGATGTCAAGATATGAAATTGCGTAGCAAACTGATGCGAGGGATCCTTAAGGGAGTTTAGAAGCTATCTCAAGAAATCAGAATTCAACCTACCAGTCTGTCAGTTAGTGAGTCAGCTAGTTAAGAGGAAAAAGGGAAAAAGGGGCCTAGATTAAATAGGCCAAGGGGGGATTTGAGGGAGTTGGGAGGTTAGGCTAAACATGGAGGAGGTTTTGATCCCTCCTATGTTTTCCACCTCCAATCTACTCGCCAACCTCCCTGATTCGAACGACGGCTAAACCAGGTAAGAGGTTTTAAACCAGATTTTATCTTTTAGCAAATTTATTAAAATTCTATTTTAAGACAAAATCGCCAGGCAATTTTATCGATCGTCAGACGATTTTGTTGACCGTTGGGCGATTTTGCCCAACGGTCAAACAATTTTTGGTTTATTGGCATGAAAAACGAGGAAAATAATGTCAAAATTGGACATATTATATATCGTTGGAAAGCTCTTTTCGATCCCTATACAATGGTATAAAAATTTATAAGAATTGAGATGATTTGATAGGGTAAAAATCTCTTGAATATGACCTTAATTATCTAGGAGAAAAACTATGGAAAATGAGTCAATTTTTCATGTCTGCATTTTGCCCCCTCTTTGATGTATTTATGAACAATAAATGCATCAAAGAAAAGTGTAGACACTTGAGTAGAAATTATTATGATTTGACATGGGTAAAAATGGAGTAGATGGTTTAGAATGAATAGTTTATGTGAAATTGATGTCTTAGAAAAAAAATTACTAATTTACTGACTAGGATGCCCCCTCGAGTTTTTGCACCAAATTTTACGTTTGGTGGAAAACTCAAATTTAATCTTCTTTATTTTATGTTACTTTGTGTGATTTATTGGATAATTTATTACATTTGCTTATGATGGTTGTGTTACATAATTTCTTTTAATCATGCTTTGATTTTTGAACATTTTGATCATGCTCAACATAAAAGGAAAATGATTTTGTAAAGTGTATATTGAGAAATATGATTTTGTGTGATGATATATTTGAGGGATTAGCAATGAACCTCGAAGGATGTTGTGCTGATATGTGACTATTGGTGGAGTTCAAAGCTCATGAAGTCACGAAGCGAATCCTATTATGAGGAAGTTTTGTGTTGCTAATACCAAAATATTGTGTGCTTAAAAATAATCTTAAGGCTTTATGATGAGAAAGAAATGTTTGATGTTTTTTTGGGACAAGATGTTTGATAAATTCTAGCAATAAACCTCAAAGGATGTTGTGTTGTTATGAGACTATTGGTGGAGTTCAAAGCTCGCTAAGTCTCGAAGCTAATCCTATTTGTGAGGAATGTTTTTGATATTGCTAAGAGTGATTGTATGCTTAAGAATAATCTTAAGGCTTTTTTGGTAATAGGAATATGTGTGAAGTTTGTTTGATAATGATGTATGTGGTAAATGTTTGTGAAATATATTGAGCAAAGCATGAAAAATTCAAAGGATGATTTAGGCTAAGCATAGAATTCCTAAGTGTGAAATTATTTGTTCTTTTAAAATGCAAAGTAATGTAGGATAAATCATTGTGTAAAATGTTTCAAAAATATTATGAAATTTTTATGAAAATATATGGACCAATTTGGGCATGAAAAATTAAAAAGATGGTTTACGCTAGGTATAGAATTCCTACTGTGAAAATTGAGAAGAATAATTCCTAGGAATTATACCATCATCGCGAAGTCATGAATGTTGTGTATGATAAGCGATTTTGAACTACATGTTATTTTTACAATAAGTTGTTTTGAGATTTTTGAAATTTTGGAAATATCTATGTAATGTGTTAATATGAAAGCAATTATGAACTAATGTTGTCCGACAAATTTCAAAGAAATATTTTAACTTATTTCAAAGATAAATTCAAATTTATCAAAAACCAGTGTGTGACAAGTGAGTTCATTATCCATCTTGATTTGACACAATGATACAAAATCTCTCAAGGATCAAATGTGTGTGCTTTGTAATGTTCATTTACCAATTTTGAGTAAGGTAGTGATGCAAGAAAACTTGAATGAACTAATGTGTGTGCAAGTGAAGGGTTCATTAACCATGATTTTTGTGCATGAAATCGTACCAGACTACTATGTAAGTCAAGTCATCAAAATCTAGCTAATCCACAAGTGGACAAAGGTCTGTACAAAATAAGGTTGCTAATGTGACAGACATGTCACCACGCAAAAAAGAATTACCCAATGTCAAGCAATTTGGTCACAAATCACTTGTTATGGGGTTTACCTCATGATTTTTGAATAACTGAGAATTCCAGGGATTCAAGGTCATTCACCCTTTTTTTCTTCACTTTCAAGGGGTAGGGATTTTGTTCATTTTATTTTGAACAAGGGGATTTTATTGCTTTTCTTTTTCTCTTTTCATTCTCTTTTTTATTTTTTTCTCTTTCTTTTTTCTTTTGATTTTTGACTTTTGCTTTTCTTTGATTTTTCTTTTGGGATACTTGCTCGGATTGGCTGTAGAGCAAGGTATTTTTATTCGAGCAGGGGTGAGCATGTCCATTTTCCGATTCTCAAAAATTTCTATACCATGCGCATGATAGGATAGCAGGGGAAACTTTTCGCTCAAGAGACTAAGACTACTCTGTAGTATCATTTTTCAAATTTGCAAAAAATCATTTTAATGTGTAAAAGTGTAATTGGTTCAAGAAGTAGCAAGATCATTTCCCAAAACTCAAAATATTATTTAGTGAAATAGTGATCTTCGATACAAGAGAGATTTATAATCATAGTGATAAAATCAAAATAATTAATTTGTAAAATTAAGTGTATCGTTCAAGATAAATTCTGAATTAATCCGAAATAAAGGAAAATATAGCTTCAAAATTTTGAAATACAACAATGAATAACAATGCAGAATAATTTGAAATATTTTTGAGATTTTGATACTTTTTTATTTTTTTAGTTTGTTTTTTTTTTTTTTTTTTTTTTTAATGATGGAATTGGTGGTATATACAAGATGATATATATAAATTTGAGTATAGCATGTCTAAGGTGGCTTCAAAATCAAAGGAGGTTTTGGTTGTGGTGTATATGAAGTTGTTTGGTTGATAGTTGAGATTGTTGTGATGAAGAATGAGATGTAGATGAAGAAAAAAGTGATGGACAAAAGATGACAATGATAAAGAGGAAAAGAATAGAGAACTTGATGTGATAATAATAATGAAAGAGATAATAAATAACAAAAGGTGATGAATAAAAGGTAGCGATAACAAAATATTTGTTATAATGTAGAACAAGGTAGCAAAAGATTTGACTTTTATGTGTAAAATGATCATGTTACAAAATAAAATATCAGAAGGATAAGAAGGTTCTTCACTATTATCACTATCTTCCAAGTCTTGATAAGATGGAGAAAGCATATGTGAAAGATATGCATGGGTGTTATTTGGTAAACAAGTACGATCGGGTATGGATAAAGAAATGTGATTTATAGGAGGTAATTGTGACGATGGAGAATGTATAGAACTTGATGTTCCAACCATTAAATATTCTTCAAATGGTGTTGGGTCACCATGTATGGTAACAATTTTATTTGCAAGTTTAAACTTCAAACATTGATGAAGAATGGAAGGGACAACCCTCATCGTATGAATCCAAGGACTTATGAGAAGTAGGTTGTAAGGTGAAGGGAAAGATGCTACATAAAAAAAAGTATCCAAGATCTTGGGTCCACTCTTTAGGTGAAGAATTATAGTACCTCGAGCTTCTTGAATTTCATTGTTAAAATATTTTATAATAACATTTGATTCATTGATATCTTCTTTCTTTAATTCGAGTTTTTGGAATAATTGATAAGTGCATAAATTAAGAGAGGAGCCATTATCTACTATGATAGTTTTAATAGACGTTTCTCTAATAAATCATGTAATGTAAAGAGAGGAGTCTTCTTGTGGAGTAGAGGAAGGAATCTCCCAATCATAGAATAAAATATGGTTAACCTCAAGAGGGCTTACACCATTAATTGTGTTCTTATGGAAAATTTCATGAGGAACAAATTGTTGGCTAAGTATCTTGAACAAAGTTTCCCTATGAACATGAGAACTTTGTAATACTTATAAAAGGGATATCTTTTCTTGAGGATTAATCACTTGTTTTTGGCTATCAAAGTGGATTTTAGATTGATATTTTGATGCTAAATATGGGCTTTCTATGCTTACATACCATTTTGGATCATGCTCTAGAGCCAAAGATAGTTTTGAAGGTTGGTCAAATGAGGAATCCATCTCTTGAATATTAGATTGAGTTGATTGAACTTGACGTTGCTCATTTGTAGTTTATATTACAATATTAGTGATATCATTGTGATGGGACATATTAAGATGCAATATTTTATTGGTTTCCTATTGTTGATAATTGAACAAAGGTTCTTGGGATATCCCCATGTCTTGATTTATTATGGGTTTTTTTGTGTAGGAGTTTTATTTTTATTGAATATTTATAATCAGTTGTAGATTGTAATTTCTTTATAGTAAAAATACCCTCGTCAATCAAATTTTGAATTGCACATCTTAAATTTCTACATTTTTGTGTCATATTTCCATCCACTCTATGATATTCACAATGTAGCTCAAGTTTATAACAATCTGCTATGGTATCAGGTTGTCTTATTGGAGGTAACTCAATCCTATTTGTATCAAGTAAATGCTTGAGAATTATATCCATTGGTTGATTGAGCTTAGTAAATTTATGTGGTGAAGTTTTTTGAGAGGTTTTTGATAATTGGCTTAGAAATTCAGCCATAAAAGGACTTAATGGTTTATTACCTCTCTTTTTTCTTTATTATGAGTAGAATGATGATAGGAATATTGTGAAGTATGATATGAGTGTATGGTAGGATAGGAAGAAGAAGTATTTTCTTGTTGAAATGGATGTGTTGTGTTGAAAGAAGAATGTTGAAATGGTGGAGAAGGATTGTATGTGGATCGATAGGCATAATATGGGTATATGGGAGAAAAAATAATATCATTATGAAGAGGATTGGAAAAGGGATTGTCTTGTTTGGGTAAGGATAAAAAATGAGAAAAGTGTGATAAAGGTGATGTTTAATATGGATGAGGTTGGTCATAATCAACAAATGTATTTGGCAGAATTTTCCCAACATTATTGATGGGCTCATATTGATTTGAGTGAATAATCATGGTTTCTTTAGTACTTCTAAAATTAATAGTTGGTATCTAACCATTCACATCAGGTTCACCAAAGAATTTAGGCCTAAAATTTTTGTACTCCTTTCCTCTAGGCTAATGGATCCGCACCTCAGAGGGGAATGGGAAAATAGTAGAGCTACACCTCAAAAGAGAGGCACTTAATTGTACCTTCTTGTGGTGATTTTTCGACGAATTAAGGGTTCACTAGGAAAATTTTAGCGGTAGTTTTCGTACCTAGGCTTGGAAGATGTTTGATGTGTTCTTTTTATAAATCATTCTCATACACCTAAGTTTGGTCTTTATGCAACTAAACTATCTATATGCATTTTTTATTTAATGAGGACAGCAGACAGTGGATACAAAACGAAATACAATGCCTAAGATTGGGATTATAATAAATTATAAGCCTTACTTGAGCCGGATGTTTGATGAAGATTCTGAGGCTTGTAGCAAGACAGAATCGACTATGTTCTGATAAAATCACCTTTATTTTGACAAAATCACCTTTGTTTTGACAAAATCGCCTCTGTTTTGAAAAAATCACCTCTGTTCCTACAGCAAGAAAAATTGATAGAAAATAAGGGACAGAAAATAGGGTTTTTTGCAAATTATGATAGTTTCTCGTACTCCAAGTCATCGATTAGCTTTAATTTTTATATAACAATGGATATGAAATAACATGAGAAGAATATAATAATGACTCAACCTACTATGCCATGAATTTGTGCAATTATGATCCTGATTTTATGATGTAATTAATTAAAATGATGGTGAACACCAAGATGCAATATCTACCTAAGCAGTAAATTAAATAAACATTGAACAATGCATGAACAAATAGGAAACAGGGACAAATATGCAAACATTCATTTTAATCCTTACCCCATTTCTGATCTATAGACAGGATCACCTGTCTTCTGACAAAATCACCTCTGATCTGATGAAATTGCCTATCATTTCTGAAGAAAATCACGTAGCATTTCTATCGATTGCCTAGCGATTATGCTGATATCTGGGCGATTGTAATTGGATCTGCAATGAAAAAATTAAATAAATGTGGATGCCAGGAGATGGAATTGCATAGAAAATTGATGCAAGGGATACTTAAGGGAGTTTAGAAGCTATCTCAAGGAATCATAATTCAACCTTCCAGTCAGTCAATCAGTCGGGAGGAAAAATGGAAAAAGGGGCCTAGATTAAATAGGCCAAGGGAGGATTTGAGGGAGTTGGGAGGTTAGGCTAAACATGGAGGAGGTTTTGATCCCTCCTATGTTTGCCATGTCCAATCTACTCGCAAACCTTCCTGATCTGAATGATGGCTAAACCAAGTAAGACGTTTTAAATCAGATTTTATCTTTTAGAAAATTTGGCAAAATTCTATTTTGGAAAAAAATCTCCTGGCGATTTTGTCGATCATCAGATGAGTTTGTTGACCGTTGGGCAATTTTTCCCAACGGTCAAACAATTTTTGGTTTATTGGTGCAAAAAATGAGGAAAATTGTTAAGCAAGGTGCAGCAACAGTATTGTCATTGTTGTCAACATAGTCATACAGATCGGTTGATGCAGTGAATAGGAGTTAAGAGGTTCTTCAGAGTATGTACAGTGATTATCCAAAATATTGAAGTGGCCCATATGCTAAAAATCAAAAGAAAATCACAAGGAAGAAAACTGTCGCGATATCGCGACATGTTGAGCAAGGAAGAAAACTTTCGCGATATCGCGACATGTTGAGAAGAAAGAAAAATTGTCGTGATATCGCGACATGTTCGGAGAGAAAGCGCAAACAAGCAAAACTATCACGATTTCATGACATGTTCGGAGAGAAAGCGCAAGCAAGCAAAACTGTCATGATTTCATGACATGTTCGGAGAGAAAGCGCAAGCAAGCAAAACTATCACGATTTCGTGACATGTTTGGAGAGAAAGCGCAAGCAAGCAAAACTGTCATGATTTCGTGACATATTGCAAGAGAAATAGTATGAAAGAAAAAGTGTCATGATTTCATGACATGTTGGAAGAGAAAAAGGCAAGTAGAAAAAGTGTCACGATTTTACGACATATTGCAAGAGAGATAGTACGGAAGAAAAAGTGTCACGATTTCGTGACATGTTGGAAGAGAAAAAGGCAAGTAGAAAAAGTGTCACGATTTCACGACATATTGCAAGAGAGATTGTACGGAAGAAAAAGTGTCGCGATTTCGTGACATGTTGCATTTTCACGGTCCAAAGGAAAGAGAAAATGCAAGGAGGAAAAAGTGTCGCAATATCGCGACATGTTGCATTTTTGCGGTCCGAAGCGAAGAGAAAATGCGAGGAAAAAGTGTCACGATTTCATGACATGTAGCATTTTTGCGGTCCAAAGCGAAGAGAAAGACAGAGAAAGAAAAAGTGTCACGATATCGCGACATGTCGTATTTTCGTGACTTGAAAAGAGCAGGAAGGCTGAGAAGGAAAAGTGTCACAATTTCGCGACATGTCACATTTTCGTGACTTGAAAAGAGCAGGAAGGCAGAGAAGGAAAAGTGTCACGATTTTGCGACATGTCGCATTTTTGCGACTCAAAAAGGGCAGGAAAGAAGAGAATGAAAAAGTTTCGCGATATCGCGACATGTCACGTTTTCGCAACCCGAAGGTAAGAGAAAGTGCAAAGGAGAAAAAGTGTCACGATATCGTGACATGTCGTGTTTTCGCGACCCGAAGGCAAGAGAAAGAGCAAAGGAGAAAAAGTGTCGCGATATCGCGACATGTCGCATTTTTGCAACTAAATGAGGAGAGAGAAATTAAGAAGGCAGAAGTGTTGCGATATCACGACAAAAGTAAATAGGAAGAGTACGGAGGCAAAAGTGTCGCAATATCGTGACATGTTGTGTTTTCATGGGTGCAAGCAAACAAAAGAAGCAAGGAGGTGAAAGTGTCGCAATATCGTGACATGTTGTGTTTTCGCGGGTTCAAACCAAGTAAAGTAGCAAGGAGGCGAAAGTGTCGCGATATCGCGACATGTTGTGTTTTTGCGGGCGAAACCCAAGAAGAGGACAAAGAGGCAAAAGTGTCATGATTTCATGACAGGTCGCTTTGGCATGAGCTAAGAAGAGAACCCAGCCGAAATAAGATATGTGACAGTTAACTAAAGTCGGTTTGACAGTTACAGGTGCAGTTACAGAAGAAGTCGATACGACAGTTACATGTGCAGTTACAAAAGAAGTCGATATGATAGTTACAGGTGCAGTTACAGAAGAAGTCAATACGACAATTACAAAGTGCGATTCGTGAAGAAGTCGGTACGATAGTTACGAGTGCGATTACGAGAGAAAAATCATGCGGCTAAAATAAGAACAGATGAACTAAATTCGAACGAGCGATTCATGAGGCCGATTACGGGTTGCATGCGAGAATATGGAAGTTGAAAATAGAGTCAAAACTTTGCTATAAAAGGAGGTCTACGTGGATAATTAATGGGTAGCTGAAAAGGAGTGAAAGCGCTTGGGATTAAAGTGAGGCAGATTTAATCTTACGAAGAGAGCAAGAGGAGAGCGAGCAGGGTGTGTGTTGTGTGAAGAGTGGGCGATGTTGAGAAAGCAATAGACCAGTCAGGGTCTTGTAAAAGTGAAGGTATCTTTATGTCAATCTTCTAGTTTTAGAATAGAAGTCCAAGTTGGTGCTTGGCTTCAGGGGTTGGTGCTCCTTCCAGTTGGTGTTGGTAAATCAGGGGTTGGTGCTCCTTCCAGTTAGTGCTAGTAAATCAGGGGTTGGTGCTCCTTTCTGTTGGTGCAGATAAATCAGGGGTTGGTGCTTCTTTTTGTTTGTGTAGATAAATCAGGGGTTGGTGCTCCTTCCAGTGGGTGCTGGTAAATTGATTGTAAAATTGGTATTTTGCAAAGGCTGGATTTGGATGGGAGTCCAAACAGTCAATTTTGAGGAGTAGCCAAAACCGGTGAACCTCGGTACATCTTGTGTTGTATGATGATCTTTTGGTATATTTGCTTTATTGAGTTTTAAGCTTTCATTGTTTCAGCATTAAGAATTGAATATTTAAGTTTTTAAGAGCTACACTGATTCACCCCCCCTCTCAGTGTCATTGTGAGACTAAAAAAAATGATGTGAAAATTGGACATATTATATACCATTAGAAAGCTCTTTTTTGAGCCCTATCCAATGGTATAAAAATTGATATGATTTTATATGGTGAAAATTCTCTTGAAGATGACCTTACTTTTCTAGGAGAAAAACAAAGGAAAATGATTCAATTTTTCATGTCTACATTTTGCCCCCTCTTTAACGTATTTATAAATAATAAATACGTCAAATAAAAGTGTAGACACTTGAATAGAAATGATTATGATTTTTACATGGGCAAAAATGGAGTAGATAGTTTAAAATGGATAATTTATGTGAAATTGATGTCTTAGAAAAAAATAATTACTAATTTACTGACTAGGATGTCCCCTCGAGTTTTTACACCAAATTTAATGTTTGGTGGAAAACTCGAATTTGATCTTCTTTGTTTTATGTGACCTTGTGTGATTTATTGGATGATTTATTACATTTCCTTATGATGGTTGTGTTACATAATTTCTTGTAATCATGCTTTGATTTTTGAACATTTTGATCATGCTTAACATAAAATGAAAATGATTTTGTAAAGTGTGTTTTGAGAAAGATTATTTTATGTGATCATATATTCGAGGGATTAGCAATGAACCTCTAAGGATGTTGTGTTGTTATATGACCATTGGTGGAGGTCGATGCTCGCTAGGTCATGAAGCTGATCTTGTTGTGAGGAAGTTTTGTATCGCTAATACCAAAATATTGTGTGCTTAAAAATAATCTTAAGGCTTTATGATGATAAAAAAATATTTGATTTTGTTTTGGGACAAGATGTTTGATAGATTCTAGCAATAAACCTCAAATGATGTTGTGTTGTTATGAGACTGTTGGTGGAGTTCAAAGCTCACTATGTCTCGAAGCTAATCCTACTTGTGGGGAATGTTTTTGATATTGATAAGAATAGTTGTATGCTTAAGAATAATCTTAAGGCTTTTCCTTTTCCCAATTCTCAAAAATTTCTAGACCATGCGCATGATAGGATAACAGGGGAAATTTTTTTCTCAAGAGACTAAGACTACTATGTAGTATCATTTTTCAAATTTGCAACAAATCATTTTAATGTGTAAAAGATTACTTGGTTCAATAAGTAGCAAGATCATTTCCCAAAAGCTAGATAATCCACAAGTGGACATAGGTCTATACAAAAGGTCACTAATGTGACAGACATGTCGCCACATGAAAAGGAATTACCCAATGTCAAGCAAGTTGGACACAAATCACCTATTATGGGGTTTACCTCATGATTTTTGAATAACTAAGAATTCCAAGGATTCAAGCTCATTCACCCTTCTTTTCTTCACTTTCAAGGGATAGGTATTTTGTTCATTTTATTTTGAACAAGGGAATTTTATTGCTTTTCTTTTTCTCTTTTCGTTCTCTTTTTTATTTTTTTTTCTCTTTCTTTTTTTCTTTTAATTTTTTACTTTTGCTTTTATTTGATTTTTCTTTTGGGATACTTGCTTGAATTGGCTATAGAGCAAGGTATTTTTATTTGTATGGGGGTGATCTTTTCCTTTTTACAATTCTCAAAAATTTCTAGACCATGCGCATGATAGGATAGCAGGGAAAACTTTTCGCTCAAGAGACTAAGACTACTATGTGTTGAAAATAAGCCATTTAAAAGGAGTAAAAAAATTGTTTGCAATGATAAGCTTTGGATCTTACCCTTTTACCCCCTTGGACGGTAGCTGACTGGGTAGGTAGTTTGACTTGGACGGCAACTGATTGGGCAGATTAGACAACATGGTGGACAACACCAAATTCCCTTTCTCCTTTCCTCCCTATTCTTCTTATTTTCCTAACTTATCCTATATTCCCTAAGGTTGTTTAATCAACCACTATTTAAACTTTGTAATTCTTATGTTTCCAGGGTTGAATATAATTTTTTTGCATTTTTCTATTGCTCCTAATTTTCATGTTCCCACATCTAGTATCAGATCCAAAGCTGAAGAGGACACTATAACTGAGGTCGATGGAGAAACCAAGCCTAAGGATCGATGTGGAGGAACCAGGTAGCACGAGCATCGAGGTGAGGTTGAATGGGACCTGCAGCATGTAATACAAGGCAAGGAAGGCCCATGATTCGTGAACCTAGGTAAGATCTGGAGCAGGCCCGCATAGCAAGCATGCAAGGAGGAGTAACTCAGAAGAACCAACTGAAGAGTGCCACGTGTTGAGAGGAGAACAAGACTAACACAGACTGGACGACTTAGAACTAACGTAGACCAATTACGTGGTAGAAGGACCGATTATGTGGCAGAAGGAGGACAAGCAACATGGCAACAGATGATAGGCTTAAAGGAAGCAATGTGGCTAGGAGTGATTGCTTGAGAAGGAGGTAAAAGGGCAATCACTAATTTCCCAAAGTAAATCAAGTGAGTATTCACTCGTTGAAGATTTTAAACACCTTCATTGCCCTCCGCATGGTTGATATGGGACAAAAATCCCAAACAAAAAATTTAATTAAAGCATGGTCAAGAGAAGTATAAGTAATGCAAGCTTCCCTTGTCTTCCCGTCGAGCCGTGTAGCTCAACTAGCTCGTGGAGCTAGCCATAAGGTGCCCGCATTCCTGTAGGTCACGGGTTCGAAACCCAACGACAGTGAAAGCTTGATTTTTTTTTTGTTGAAATCAGATCCAAAACAGAATATACTTGTAATCTTGCCCTTGGGTTCTCATCGACAGTGGTAGCCAAGTTGGTTAGGATGAATTCTTGCATGAAATAGGTCGCGGGTTCGATTCCTGCGAAGGATAATTTTTTTATATAAATTTTTTTATATATTATTATTAAAATTAATTATATTATATTTAATATATTAACTATAATTTATTTTCTAAAGTTTTTTTAAAGCAATTATTTTTTAATCTATTAAATAGTACTATATTTTTTTTTAATATATATCATATAAGAAAGAAAGACATTGTCTAAGAGACAATTATTGTAATCGAAGGATAAATTTTTCACTTGATTCAAGGAATCATAAACTACAAAACTTTTGTGTAATAAACCTAAGAGGCTTAGTTATTTTTTGTAAAAGAGACAAAAGATCCAAATTGTAAAATTGTAAAGAGGCATTGATGATAAGACCAAATGGTTGTTATCATGCCTTATGTGCAATTCTAGCAAGAGAAAGTGTAGAGAGGTTTGATGAAAAAATAAAAGGTTATGGGCTCAACATTGTGTTTAGCCAACTTTAAAATGCAATGATAGCACATCAAAGGCATCCTGACTCAGGGTACAAGGCAGACTTTGAAGACAACTCATTCAAGAGTCAATTTGAACAATCAAAATCCGTACAAGTTGCACCACAAGAATCAGAGTATACACACTACAGTATTTCAATGGAAATCTTAGAACTAGAATCACCAAAAATAATATTGATAAGTGACGACGAAGAAGAAGTAGCAGATAATTTTGTGAATCAAGAGATAGCATCCCCAAATCAAGAGGAATAAACAGTGAATGATAGAGTAGAACAAGTTAGATTTGAATTAAGTTTGTAATCTCTTCTTTCTTCCTTCTTATTTCCTTATTTCAAATAGCAAAGTACTTTATTGTAATCATGAAATAAAGAGAGTTTTTTGGTAACTATGGCCTCACACAATAGCTTACCTATACCAAAATTTAACAATTATGACTATGAGTATTGGTCTATAAAGATGAAGACCTTGCTCATAGGAAGATTTTTGTGGGACATAATAGAAGAGGGCTACACAGAACCCTCAAACTGTACAACACTAAGTGCCACAAATAAGAAAATATGAAAGGAAGAGAAAAATAGCAACTCTTCTGCTCTTTCTCATCTTCAAGCTACATTAGAGAAAAGCATATTCCCTAGAATCACCGCATGTGCAACTGCACAAGATGCATTGAAAGCATTGAGTGATGGATTCCAGGGTAGTAATAAAGTGAAGCAGTTAAGGCTTCAAACACTGAAGAGATATTTTGAAAATATTTGAATGAAATATGATGAAAAAGTCGATGATTATTGTGTTAGAGTAAAAGCAATTATGGATAAAATGGTTACACTAGGCAAAAAAATCATGCCTGAGACAATTGTAACAAAAGTGTTGTGAAAACTTACATAGAAATGGAACCATATTGCCATAATTATAGAAGAATCCAAAGATCTTTTCCTTTTAACATTCGATGCATTAATCGAATCATTAATTTCACATGAAGAGAGGTTTCTATAAACTCCTTCAACCAGCTATGGAGGTGATGATAAGGCCTTCACTTCCAATGAAAAAATGGAATAGGATGGAGAAAATGTCAAGGCAGAGGTAAGCAAAGAGGTAGAGGTAGAAGCAACTATAGAGGAGGCAATCAAAACAAAGGAGGCAACTAGAACAGAGGAGGCAATTCCAATAGAGGAGGCAACTCATACAGAGGAGGCAATCAGCAAAGAGGTGGAAATCAAAATTAAGGAGGAAATCAAGAACAAAGTGGAAATCAAGGGCGAGGAAGTGACAAGTCAAAATTAGCTTGTTTCAACTGTGGCAAGCCAGGTCACTTCGCTTGTGACTACTGGTAAAAATATTCACAAGGTAGCAGTAGTCAATATGGTAATTATGGAGAAGAATATGATACCTCTAATATTTTTATTTCATATGGACAATCAAAACATAATCTAAATGACACATGGATTCTGGATACTAGTTTTTCAAACCAAATGAGTGGCAAAGAATATTTATTTGCTACTCTAGATTCCACTTAGAAATCCCAAATCAAATTAGGGGATGATAATAAATTGCAAGTAGAGGGTATTGGAGCCATGGAGGTTCCAACCAAAAAAGGACTAAAGAAATTGCATGACATTTATTACACTCCAAAGCTCCAACACAATCTGCTAAGCATTGGACAAATGATGGAAAACAATTACAAGCTTGTATTTGATGAAGGACAATGTAATTTTTGATAAAAATAATTGTAATTGTGTCATCACATAGGTCCCCATGACCAAGAACAGGTTATTCCCTCTCAAATTTGATGATCCAGGAGGAGCTCAAATTGCAAATGTAGCTATAACAAATCCAAGTGTGCTTTGGCACTTGCGATATGGTCACCTTAATTCCGCTAGCTTGAAACTTATAGCTTCTCAAGCTATGGTGATAGGACTTTCTAAAATCAATGAACAAAAGTATGTATGTGAAGGATGTGCTTTGGGAAAGCACTCAAGGTCAAATTTTCCAAAAGGATAAGCATGGAGAGCTAGCTATCCACTTCAGTTAGTACATTCAGACATCTGTGGACCAATGCAAACATAGAGTCTTGAAAACTATTCTTATTTTCTCACTTTCATAGATGACTTCTCTAGAATGTGCTGGATTTATTTTTTGAAACATAAAGATGAAGCTTTTGATTGCTTCATATATTTTAGAAACAATGTAGAGAATCAAAGTGGGAATTATGTAAAATATCTTAGGACATATCGAGGAGGTGAATACTCCTCAAAAGCATTCTTGAAATATTGTAAAGCAAGTGGGATTAAAAGGCAATTCACCACTGCCTAACCCCATAACAGAACGGTGTGGTCGAGAGAAAGAACCGCACCATTGTTGAAATGGTGAGATCGGTTCTTCAGACTAAGCATCTAACTCATATGTACTGGGTAGAGGCTGTAAGAACCAGTGTATATATTCTAAATAGAATTCCTACTTCTATTTTATATGGTGTCACTCCTTATGAGGGGTGGTATGAAAAGAAACCTAATGTAAAGCACTTCAAAGTGTTTGGTTCTTTAGAATATGCACACATTCTTGATGATAAAAGGAGGAAGCTTGATCCAAAGAGTCAAGATTGTATATTTGTAGGGTATTGTGAGTCTACAAAGGTATATAGACTCTACAATCCCAAGACTCATAAATTTATACTCTCCAGGGATGTAATTTTTGATGAAGGGGGAGAATGGGGTCATCAAAGAATTTTTTTTGATGATGAGTCCCAAGATGTAAGTTCTTCATAGGTACAATAGGTGTCTCCAAAGAAAATCAAATGCACGCCCCACCCTCCAAGCCCAATCAGGAGTACTACATCAAGTACTTCAACCGCCACTCCAAGTCCTTCTCCATAGAGATCAGTAAGTTCTTCACCGATGGACATTGACAGAGACTCTCCATCAAGAGGTAAAATAACATTACAACATCATCCATCTTTTCAAATTTTGGATCAAAATTTCCAGAGAAGATTCACTAGAATCCAAGCTAGTGAAATGAATATAGTTTTGCAGCAACTTGAAAATTTATAATTGTATGGGGATGATGACTCCCATGATCCTAGGGGAGATGTAGTCAATTATGCTTTATTTGCTAGTACACAACTAGAGCCATCTAGTTATGAGAAGGCTTGTACTCAAAATGTATGGCAAGAAGCCATGAAAGAGGAAATAACCTCTATAAATAATAATGATACATGGGAGCTAATAAAGCTACCCAAAGGAAAAAAAATGTGTTGGGTGTAAATGGGTCTACAAGACCAAGTACAATTCTCGTGGAAGCATTGAGAGGCATAAGGCGAGACTAGTAGCAAAAGTTTTTACTCAAAAATTTGGCATTGACTATGAGTAAACCTTTGCTCCTGTTGCACGACAAGAAAAAATTAGATCAGTTCTTTCCTTAGCAGCCCATAAAGGATGGAATATTCAACACATGGATGTGAAAAGGGATTTTCTGAATGGATACTTGATAGAAGAGGTTTATGTTCAACAACCTCAAGGTTTTTAAGAACAGGGAAAGGAGAACCTTGTTTACAAATTGAAGAAAGCACTTTATGGCCTCAAGCAAGCACCAAGAGCTTGGTACTCATGTATTGATGGATATTTCAACAAGTATGGATTCACAATAAGCAAAAGTGAACCAACTCTGTACTACCTAAAGCATAGAGTAGACATTCTCATAGTTTTTTTGTATGTGGATGATCTAATATTTATGGGTAGTAACAATAAAATGAATATGAAGTTCAAAAACTCCATGATGAAAGAGTTCGAGATGAAAGATATTGGTTTAATGTGATACTTCCTAGGGATGGAAGTGCATCAATAAAATAAAGGGATCTTCATATGTCAACACAAGTATGCTCAAGACATGATCAAGAAATTTGCCATGGAGCAGTGCAAATCAGTTGCAACTCCAACTGGACATGGGGTCAAATTAAGCAAGGACGATGGAGCATCAAATGTTGACATGACCACTTACAGAAGCATGGTTGGGAGTCTGATGTTTCTCACCAACACAAGTCCCGATATTCAATATGTTGTTTCTCTAGTTTCAAGGTTTATGGCTAGTCCATTTGAGCTGCATCTAAAAGCAACTAAAAGAATCTTAAGATATGTAAAAGGTACATTGGATTTTGGAATCCATTACCAAAAATGTAATTCTGTGAAATTAGTTGGCTTCAGTGACAGTGATTGGGGCAGCAATATAGATGAAAGGAAATTTTTGTAGTCTAGGATTAGGACTAATTACATGGAGTTCCAAGAAATAAATTGTTTTAGCATTGTCATCGACTGAGGTTGAGTATATAGCCATCACACATGCTAGTACTCAAGCATTATGGTTGAGAAAAATTCTTGAAGAGATTGGAGAAATTCAAAGTGGTCCAACTCGACTGTATTGTGATAACATAAGTGTCATTCAGTTGGCATACAATCCAGTCCACCATAGCAGATCAAAGCATTTCGATATGAAGTATCACTTCATTCGAGATATGGTGGAATAGCAGATAGTTGAGCTTCAATATTGTAGCACTTTGGATAATATTGCAGACATCTTCACCAAAGGTATAGCTAAAGCTCAATATATAAATCTGAGAGACTGTATAGTCAGTCCTCTCAACTTTAAGGGGGAGAATGTTGAAAATTAATCCAGTTAAAAGGAGTAAAAAAAATTTTTGCAATGGTAAGCTTTGGATCTTACCCTTTTACCTCCTTGGACGGTAGCTGACTGGGCAAGTAGTTTGACTTGGACGATAGCTGACTGGGCAGATTGTACAGCATGGGCAGCAAGGCGGACAACACCAAATTCCCTTTCTCCTTTCCTCCCTATTATTCATCTTTTCCTAACTTCTCCTATATTCTCTAAGGTTTTTTAATCACCCACTATTTAAACTTTGTAATTCTTATGTTTCCAAGGTTGAATATAATATTTTTGCATTTTTCTATTGCTCCTAATTATCACGTGCCCACACTATGTAGTATCATTTTTCGAATTTGCAACAAATAATTTTAATGTGTAAAAGTGTACTTGGTTCAAGAAGTAGCAAGATCATTTCCCAAAACTCAAAATATTATTTAGTTGAAATAGTGATCTTCGATACAAGAGATATTTATAATCATAGTGATAAAATCAAAATAATTAATTTGTGAAATTAAGTGTATGGTTCAAGATAACTTTTGAATTAATTTTAAATAAAGGAAAATATAGCTTCAAAATTTTGAAATACAGCAATGAATAACAATGCAGAATAATTTGAAATATTTTTGAGATTTTGATACTTTTTGATTTTTTTAGTTTGTTTTATTTGATTTTTATTTTTTTGATTTTTTACTTTTAATGATGGAATTGGTGGTATATACAAGATGATCTATATACACTATATGAGATTATTTGAATATAGCATGTCTAAGGTGGCTTCAAAATCAAAGGAGGTTTTGGTTGTGGTGTATGTGAAGCTATTTGGTTGATAGTTGAGATTGTTGTGATGAAGAATGAGATGTAGATGAAGAAAAGTGATGGACAAAAGATGACAATGATAAAGAGGAAAATATTATAGAACTTTATGTGATAATAATAATGAAAGAGATAATGAAGAATAAATGCAGCGATAACAAAAGCTTTGTTATAATGTCGAACAATGTAGCAAAAGATTTGAATTTTATGTGTAAAATTGATCATGTTACAAAACAAAATCTCAGAAGGATAAGAAGGTTTTTTATTCTTATCCCTATCTTCTGATTCTTGATAACATGGAGGGAGCATATGTGAAATATATGCATGGGTATGGGTGTTATTCGGTAAACAAGGATGATCGGATATGGATGAAGAAAAGTGATTGATAAGAGGTAATTGTGACAATGGAGAATGTATAGAACTTGATGTTTCAATTGTTAAATATTCTTCAAATGGTGTTACGTCACCATGTATGGTAACAATTTTATTTTTAAGTTTAAACTTCAAACATTAATGAAGAATGGAAGGGACGACCCTCATCGTATGAATCCAAGGACTTGTGAGAAGTAGGTTGTAAGGTGAAGGGAAAGATGCTACATAAAACAAAGTATCCAGGATCTTAGGTCCACTATTAAGGGGAAGAATTATAGTGCCTCGATCTTCTTGAATTTCATTGTTAAAATATTTTATAATAACATTTGATTCATTGATATCTTCTTCCTTTAATCCGAGTTTTTGGAATAATTGATAAGTGCATAAATTAAAAGAGGAGTCATTATCTACCATGATAGTTTTGATAGATGTTTCTTTAATAAATCTTGTAATGTAAAGAGAGGAGTCTTCTTGTGGAGTAGAGGAAGGAATCTCCTCATCATAGATTGAAATATGGTTAACCTCAAGAGGGCTTACACAATTGATTGTGTTCTTAGGGGAAATATCATGAGGAACAAATTGTTGGCTAAGTATCTTGAACAAAATTTTCCTATGAACATGAGAACTTTGTAATACTTCTAAAATGGATATATTTGCTTGAGGATTAATCACTTGTTGTTGACAATCAAAGTGGATTTCAGATTGAGATTTTGATGCTAAATATGGGCTTTCTATGCTTACATTCCATTTTGGATCATTCTCTAGATCCAAAGATAATTTTGAAGGTTGGTCAAATGAGGAATCCATATCTTGAATATTAAATTGAGTTGATTGAACTTGAGGTTGTTCATTTGTAGTTTTTATTACAATATTAGTTATATCATTGTGATGGAACACATTAAGATGCAATATTTTATTGGTTTTTTGTTGTTGATAATTGAATAGGGGTTCTTGGGATATCCTCATGTCTTGATTGATTATGGGTATTTTTTGTGTAGGAGTTTGCTTGTTTATTAGAGATTTATAATCAGTTGTAGATTGTAATTCCTTTATAGTGAAAAGACCCTCATCAATCAAATTTTGAATTGCACATCTTAAATATCTACATTTTTGTGTCATATGTCCATCCACTCTATGATATTCACAATATAGCTCAGGTTTATACCAATATACTATGGTATCAGGTTGTCTTATGGAAGGGAGCTCAATCCTATTTGTATCAAGTAAATGCTTGAGAATTATATCCATTGGTTGATTGATCTTAGTAAATTTACGTGGTGAAGGTTTTTGAGAGTATTTTGATAATTGCCTTAGGAATTTAGCTATAAAATGACTTAATGGTTTATTACCTCTTTTTTCTTTATTGTGGGTAGAATGATGATAGGAATATTGTGAAGTATGATATGAGTGCATGGTAGGATTGGAAGGAGAAGTATTTTCTTGTTGAAATGGATGTGTTGTGTTGAAAGAAGAATGTTGAAATGGTGGAGAAGGATTGTATGTGGATCGATAGGCATAATATGGATATATGGGAGAAAAGACAATATCATTATGAAGAGGATTGGAAAGGGGATTGTCTTGTTGTGGTAAGGATGAAAAATGAGAAAGTGTGATAAATGTGATGTTGAATATGTATGAGGTTGGTCATAATCAACAAATGCATTTGGTTTAATTTTCCCAACATTATTGATGGGCTCATATTGATTTGAGTTAAGACTCATGGTTTCTTTAGTACTTCTAAAAGCAATATTTGGTATCTAAAATTTAGAATTGAATATAAAAAATACAAATTTAAAATGATTTTTTTTTTGTTTTTTTCTTGTATATATATATATATATAATTTTTTTGTTTGTTTGTTTATTTTTGAAATAAAAAAAAATGCCTATGTATTCACGTCGGGTTCACCAAAGAATGTAGGCCTAAAATTTTTGCACTCCTTTCCTCTAGGTTGATGGATCCGTGCCTCAGAGGGGAATGGGAAAATAGTAGAGCCACACCTCGAAATAGAGGCAATTAATTGTGTCTTCTTGTGGTGATTTTTCGACGAATTAAGGGTTCACCAAGAAACTTTTAACGACAGTTTCCATACCTTGGCTTGGAAGATGTTTGATGAGTTCTTTTTATAAATAATTATCATACACCTAAGTTTGGACTTTATGCAATTAAACTATCTATATGCAATTTTTATTTAATTAGGACAACAGATAGTGGATACAAAATGAAATACAATGCCTAAGATTGGGATTATAAGAAATTATAAACCTTACTTGAGCCGAATTTTTGATGAAGATTCTAAGGCTTGTAGCAGAACAAAATCACCTCTTTTTTTGATAAAATTGCCTCTGTTCCAAATAGAATCACCTGTGTTCCAGAAAAAATCACCTTCGATTTGACAAAATCGCAGGCAATTTTGTCGCAATCCTGTAGTAAAATAATTGATAGAAACAGGGTTTCTTGCAAAATACGACAGTTTTCTTATATTCCAAATCATAAATATGTTTTAATTTCTATATGCAAATGGATATGAAATGATATGAGAACACTATGATGAAAATTCAACCTAGTATGCCATGGATTTATGCGATTATGATCCTGATTTTACGATGTAGTTAATTGAAATGATGCAATATGCAATTTAAGCAATAAACTAAATAAATATTGAACAATGCATGAACAAAATGAAACATGGAAAGAGATACAAACAGTGGTTTGAATCCTTGCCCCATTGTTGATCTGCAGATATGATCACCTGTCTTCTGATAAAATCACCTCCGATCTGACGAAATTGCCTGCCGTTTCTGACAAAATCTCCTGGCGTTTCTATCGATCACCTGGCGATTATGCTATTATTTGGGCAATTGTAATTGGGATATACAATGAAAAAATTAAACAAATGGGGATGCTAGGATATGGAATTGCATAGCAAACTGATGTGAGGGATCCTTAAGGGAGTTTAGAAGCTATCTCAAGGAATCAAAATTAAACCTACTAGTCATTCAGTCAATCAGTCTGGGGAAAAGGGAAAAAGGGGCCTATATTAAATAGTCCAAGGGGGGATTTGAGGGAGTTGGGAGGTTAGGCTAAACATGGAGGAGGTTTTGATCCCTCCTATGTTTGCTACCTCCAAACTACTCGCAAACCTCCCTGATTCGAATGATGGCTAAACCAAGTAAGACATTTTAAACCAGACTTTGTCTTTTAGTAAATTTAGAAAAAATCTATTTTGGTACAAAATCGCCTAACGATTTTTTCGATCGGCAGGCGATTTTTTTGACCGTTGGGCAATTTTTCCCAACAGTCAAACAATTTTTGGTTTATTGGTGTGAAAAATGAGGAAAACAATGTCAAAATTGGACATATTATATACCGTTGGAAAGCTATTTTTGAGCCCTATCCAATGGTATAAAAATTGATAAGAATTGAGATGATTTTATAGGGTGAAAATTCTCTTGAAGATGATCTTACTTTTCTAGGATAAAAACTAAGGAAAATGAGTCAATTTTTCATGTCTACAGGTACAGTCACAAAATTAAAGACATCTACGTAAATACTGCAACCCTAGCTTCTATGAAACAACACTGAATATTACTTGGTGAAAGGTTAATATTATTCCCATTCTTATGTGCTTTATTTCCTTGGGAGTTATAAGGTCAAAATTGAAGGAATTTAACTATATTGAAATCCATAATCAAAGGGAATATTTTATCAAATAAATATAGTATTTGCAATATAAAACCTAGGAGTAATAATGTTTTCTACTGGAATAAATATTAAATATTTACAAATATTATTGTGGTCTAATTTTTCCAAAGATAGGGAGTCATAAGGGCTACTACATCAAATTAATTAATTGAAAAATTAGACACACTTAAATTTATTTTCCAAAGGATTATTTTTTTTTTTAAGCGAAAAACCCCTTGCGGGGCCACCTTGGTCTGAGAGACCATGAACAGGGGGTTCTACACCATCAAATCCACCCAGGAGTCGCACCCGACCCTGCCCGCACCAACATTATCAATTGGATTTTGGATACCCAATTCAGATTTTTGGTAGGGTGGAGATTTGAACCTGGGACCTCCCTCGGAGGATTGCCCTCTCCTCTCCAACTCACCTAGAACACCTGGGTATTTTTTCCAAAGGATTATTTAAAAGAGAGGTTTATCATAGTTTTTTTAAGGGTTGGATATTTATAAAATTATTATCTCAAGCTTCTAAAAGGAGACAAAATATCCAACATTATAACCTCTTTAAAATTTGGGAAAATTGCTTAGTTCAATAGGAGCAATAAGGGATAATAAGAGTTGATTTTGGTATTTACAAAACTTTACAAAATCAATCAAATATTGAACTATAATTTATAAAAGCACTATATCTTATCCATAGCATACTAGGGAGTCATAAGGCATTCAAAAAAATCTAAGGATTGATATTAGGGCTTCTAATTGGCTTCAAACAAATTCTTCCTAGAAGAATATCAATTACTCAAGGGTCCTAATTATTTTTCCTATAAGAATAAAGTGAAACCTATCTTGATATATGAAAAAATGTGGGATATTATCAAAGGGAAAACACAAATACCTACCATAGATGATATTGAAATCCAAAAGTTCATAAAAAATGATTCAAAGGCTCTAATGATAATAACATTTACTATCACTGATTAAATACAACCGTATATCAGTTTTGAAAAAACATTTTCAAATTAAAAATATTTGAAGGAAATAATAAGGTAACTATTCTCTATCTTCAAACTCAACTTCATTCATTAAAAATGAATAATAAAAAAAGCATACAACTATTCCTAAGGAAGGTAACATAGATCAAAGAGAAATTATTTACCTTAGGGGAAACAGTCAAGGATGAACTTCTTACTCAAATAACTATGAGAGCACTTCCAAATAGTTATAAATAGTTGGTAACATCTTTACAAGTTCTAAGTAAAGATACTTATTTTGATGAATTAATCAATATTCTACAGGAATATGAAGTGGAAAATATAGGTAAATATGAAATGTCTAACAATGCATTGGCATATAAAGAAAATCCATAGGGAAACATTGCTACTTCATCAAAAAGATGAAAAGCATGGTATAACAGGTATTGTTAGATTTACAAGAGAAAAGGCCATAACACCAGCTACTACAGATTCAATCCCAAAAATTATAATCAAGGAAATCAAATGAACAATGGGAATCAATTTTAGGCATGATAATATAAAAATCCTCATCAGCAACAATTTTAACGTCCAACCAATTACCCTCAATTGGAGTATCAAAAAAGAAATAAAAAAGGACATCTAGCTTAGAGGATAAAAGAAATTGAAGAACTGGAAGAATCGACAGATGATTATGAAATCAAATCTCTCTCAGTGAGAATGAAATATTATGAAGACACTAATCACTTGCTTGAACAGGTTGTAGAAAAAAGAGAAGAAGATTCAAAATCTCAAGAACAAGATGAAGATCCATATTGAAGACTAAAGTCTTCAATATCCAAATAATGTAATACAGGGGGTGTTAGAAATAGATTATATCACATCATTTGGATCATGTAAATGTACCTTTCTTGGTACATACTTAGGACATTAAATTGCTTTAAGGGGAAGTTATCTAGTTACTTCATGCAATGTAATAAATGCACAAGTGTCAAAGTGCAAGTTGTATATGTGTAAGCTTTCCCTTGCATAGCTAGGTAGAGTGTTGGCCAAGGAACCTATTTTCTATATAAAGGGCCATAGACAAAAAGCAACATACATCAGTTGAAGTAGTGTAGAATAGTATGGTATGATGTAGCAGTGTGATGTAATGTGATGGAGTGTGATATTCTCAATGCCCATTCTTGACTAGTAGCTATATTCATGGAGTGTTCATTTCCTCCATAGCTATTTTGTAAACATCTCCATAATTTCTATATATAGTATATTTTCAGTCATCTCATATATTTACTTTATTTTATATTATTCTACATCTTGTGATTGATATCTCCCATTACATGCTGCATCAAAAGCTAACATAGACATAAAATTGACCCACCCAAATGAGTCATTTTTCCTTGGATTCCTTTGAGAGGTTATAAAACTTTCTAGGAGCAAGTTTGGCTCCCTTATCTTGTGTTTTTCCTTATTTCTCTTGGCCTTGATCGAATCCACACTTGAAAATTTACGGGGTGCATATTCGATAAATTTAGGGTTTTTCTTCAAAAACCTAAATTTTAAGCCAACTCTTTTAAGGTGTCGACCTAATCAAGATTAAGTTTTGTTTTTCCTAAATTTTAGCCCTATAAGACCTTTGTAATAAAGATATTGGATTCCCTTTAAAAAAATAAGAAGTTATGTTTTTTGGAGATTACAAGCTATCAATCTGAAAAGTTTGCTCTTGGTGCTTTGGTGTTCTCCTGTTGGTGTGTTCCTTGTGATTCTACAAGTGGAGAAAGCCTTAAAAATAATTTTTCTTCTTAAGGGAGGATGGATCTTCCACCTTTGCTCTTGCTTCTTCCACGAGATCACCAGGTTGTTTCTTTGCATTCATTAGTTTGCATTTTCATTCTAGTTTATGTTCTATTGCATTTTACCTTTATTCTAGGGTTTTAAACCCTCCTATGTAAATCCACCCCATCTGCTATAGAGTATATATTTAGAAAAATATCTACTTTTTCCCGTTGGGTGTTCTGTGTCCATTTTAGCACTATTATCGAATTCATGCTCGATATCCTACAAGGTGTGGATTTGGTCTAGCTAAGTTTTGGGGCAACTATTCATCCCAAAACTCTAGGGTCTTGCTTTGCATACCCTATGCATCCTATTTTGTCTCTATTTGCATTATGTCTTGACTGTTATCATTCTATTTTATATACATTTCATGTCAAATTAGTTTGGGGGCAATTATTTATTCCCAAAACCCTAGATTTTGAAATTATATTCTTGTTCATGCATTGCATCCATCCTGTTTGTATTTCATCCACTATTCTAAGCTATCATATTTTTCTATATTTGTTCCAAAGATCAAAGCTCATTTTTATTATGAACGATCAACTAAAAGGACCAAGGGGGCTTGACTGTTGCACCTCCAAGCTTAGTCTTATAGCGGCCTAAGAAGGCCCCTAAACATTGACCATATTTTCTAGGATTTTATGAAGCTATTTTACATATCTAAAGCTATGGAATATTTTCGATGCAAGAAAAATCTTGGATCAAACACCTGATAAGATAAGTACCCCTACTTAAGTAAAAAGTATTTCATTGCTTGCAACCTAGGGTTAGAGATCGTTGAATTAAATAATCATACTAGGATTAGACATTGTCTTCTTACATCTTGTATGTTTTCCATTGTTCTTTAATTTCCATAGTTTAGCATATAAATGCCAAACATAAGTGATTTCTTAATTGACACATTTTACATTTCCACCCTAGACTTGGAGTGATTCTTAAAATAGTTCCTAGTGAACTCTTTCTCTTTTTGTCCATCGAGTGTAGAGAATATAACACACCCTCGTAGTCACCTCATATCCCAATGGATCCAACCAAGAATCATACATGGCAAGGTAGTTTTTCCCCCTACATATTTTGTGAACCCGATGTGAAGACATGTCTTAGTGACCAAGATAGGAAGCCTCTTCCTTTATTTTTTCTTGAAAACTTTAAACAAGACCACATACGTAGGTTATTGAAAGGGAATTTGGCGAACATTGGAAGCATTAACACTATTATGGTATGGATTGTGATATGTGATATCTTACTATGGAGGATAACTAACATTTGGTGGAATATAAGCATGAATGTTGAAATTAGTAGGATGAGGAGGAAATTGAATATAATCTTGATATGCACTACTAGTTGAAAGGACTTGTAGAACCCTTCCAACATTGGTGGTCATAGTAGTAGCATATGTTGATTTATATAAACGATTATCATGATGTAAAGACTCAAAAAAGAGGTTATCATGAGATATTATAGGAGAGATAGCTGTAGGACGGGAAGTCACACCTATTTCAAGCTAATATTCCCACTCCATAGATTTGAGCAAAGCCACCCTATGGAATTTCATAAAATCCCAAACATGATCAGATATTGTAAAAGTGAAGCTACCATTAGACCCCTTAAGGGTATCATAATTTATATCAGTTTCAACATGTTCTTACTCTTTTGCATCAAGGTTATAATTCTCTCTATCAACCTAATCATCCTCTTGAGGAATTTGATCAGATTCTAGATGCCTTTGCTAACTCCTACGGAATGGAGCCATTAGGAGAAAATAAAAGGATAGAAAAGAAAACTAAGGAAAGACACACAAGAAAATACCATTGTAGGATACCTATCAGTGTAATAAAAATAAAAGTAGTGAATGAAGCCATGGTGCTTCATTTACCACGTTTTAGTTCATTTTTTAAAATAGTTTAAATTTAATGTTTTTTTTCTTTTTCTTTTTAGTTCATTTTTTTTTTTTTTTGTGGAAAACATCCCAAAAGGGATGCCACTTTCGGGTAAGACCCAAGGAGGCAGGGGTATCCATTCCGCAAAAAATGCCCAGGACTCGGACCTGGCCTACCACCTTTGACATACTCAAGGAGCAAACAAACACACAAAACCAAATTAAAAAAAGTAAATAACAACAAAAATAATAAAATAAAATAAAAAACATGCTCCTTGAGTGTGTCAAAACCAAAAGCACAACCAAACACGCACAATAAGATAAAAGAAACCACAACACAAACCACATAGAAAAACACAAGAACCACATAACAAAACACAAACAAGACAAAAACAACAGAACACTACAAAGACATAACCCAACCCAAAAAACATGAAAAATAAACACAACCAAAACCTAAAAAATAAAATAAAAATAAAAACAACCAACAACAAACAATAAACAAAAACAAAAAACATAGAAAACACTCACACATAAAAAAATGAAATAACACAAACAAAGAGAAACCCAAGAACAAGAACGAAAAAAACACAAGAACAATAACAAAAAACATAAAAAAAACAAAACAAAACAACAAAAACACAAGAACAACAAAAAACAACACAAAGAACACAAAAACAAAACAAAACAAAAGAACCCACCCACCTTAAAAAACTAAACAAAAAAACAAAGAAGACAAAAGAAAAAAAATGAACAAAACAATGACCTATCTAGACCAGAAGACTATTAATGCAAGAATCAACAGAGGAAACAAAATAAAGAATAGAATGAGCTAGGGAACTAAAAAAACTGAATGAACCAAAGAGAAACAAAAAAAAAACAAGAAGAAACTAGGTACCTTCGAACTGGAGCCATCCAAAGAAATGATAGAAAGAAGAGCTTCCCTAATTTGAGAAGCCCACCATATAGGAGGGTGGCCATAACAAGTAAGATCACCTTTGTCCAAAGCCCAATTAGCTAAAGCATCAACACTCTTGTTTTGATCTCCGACCACATGATTGTAATCAACTTTCAAAAATCCCATCTGGATTAACTCGATCTTCTCAATAATTCTTTTTATTCTCCAATCCACCTTATGATTCTTAGAAGGAGTCTTCAAGAGATTAATCATAAGTTGAGAGTCGGACTCAACTAACACCTTTTCCCATCCAACCTTAGTAGCCTCCTGAAGGCCTCTAAGGATACCATACCCCTCAAGAAGGTTATTGGAAAGAATACCCAAATTCTCAGCAAAAGTAAAAACCAGGGAGCCATCTCGAAAGTCTACCAATTCCTCCCACACTCGGCTTTTCCAGGGTTCCCTCTAGAGGCTCCATCAGTATTGACTTTTCCAAAATCCTTAGGAGGAGGTTGCCAATTTCTAGTCCTATCCATCTTACTAATACTCACATTCCCTTTAAGTTGGTTGCCCTTAGAAGGTTTAATCTTCAATATTTGCATCACTTGATCCCATCTTTGGTGGGAGTTTTGGGGGTGATTAAGGAGTTGATGGACTGATTCAACTAAGTTGGCTATGGTCTTTTGCCAAATATAGTGAATATCCTTCCTATCTTGATTAAAAATTTGGTTGTTCCTTTCATTCCAAATATTCCAAAGAAGAATGGTAGAACCCATCCAAACTAATCGCCTAATAAAATGATCAACACCCTCTTGATTAGGCCAATCCCTCCAAAGTCTGTTCAAAAGTGAAAAAATTGGACCACTCGTAAGCCAAGTAAAGTTGCCATTCTCCTCCATAGCTCAGAGGCTAAAGTACACTCAATAAAAATATGGTTGATATTTTCTACATTCTCTTCACACATTTCACATCTAAAAGGGCCATGAAAACCACGCTTCATAAGTTGCTCACCAATAAGCACCCTACGATGCAATAAAAGCCAATTAAAGAACCTCACCTTAGGCCGGAGCTTTTGAGCCCACAATTGAGAAAATATGTCAGAAGAATGGTTGGGATTATTATGGCATAAGGTCAAATAACCTTGAGCAACCGAATACTCACCCTTAGTAGTGTTGTTCCATCCAAAACAATCTTTTTCATGGGACCAAGAGAGGGATCTCATATGAAGGATGCCTTGGATATCTTGTCTTTGCCTTTCTGGGATTTGAATAGGCCAGTCCTCAATAGGGATCCAATATCTACCAACCTTTGAATTACCAAGTATGGTACCGACAAGTAATTAGCCACCTTTATCCAATTAGCTCGATGAAGCTCCTCCATCCAAGGCCTCCAATCGAGAAACCGAGTTATCAAAGGCTTGTGACCATCCCAAGAATCTATCCAAAAATTTGCATGTTGACCATTATGAATGATCCAAAATAATTTTTTCTTTATCAAATCCTCACCAGTCTTAAGAACTGCTAAAATGGGAGAACCTTTGGTAGGAAGTTGATAGCGAACAAGGTCTTCAGGACTTTTGTTCTCAAGATATTTAGCACGGAGATTATTGGCCCAAAGAGCATTGGGGTTATGCAACATCCTCCAATATAATTTAGTAGCTAAAGCTTTGTTGTTATTAATTGAAGACCGGAATCCTAACCCCCCTTCACTCTTAGGAAGACATAAAGTATCCCATTTCACCAAGGCCCATTTTCTTTTCTCCTTAGTACCACTCCAAAGGAAACGATGACTGATTTGATCCAATTCTCGAAGAACAGCCTTTGGGATATTCAAAATGGAAGAAACATAAATAGGAATAGCTTGAAGGACTGATTTTACCAAGGTGATTCTACCCCATAAGAAAGCCACTTGTTGGTCCACTTTCCAATTTTCTTCTTGACTTTGTCCAACAACCAATTCCAATCTTTATTTTTTTGCCTTTGAATATTTATGGGAATACCTAAATAAGTGATTGGAAGAGAGGTCTTCTTATATCTTAATTTATCCAAGACCATGGATTCCTCGTCTAGCAGAGCAAGTGAAAGAAAATAACTTTAGATTTGTCTTCATTGATCAACCGCCCAAGAGCCTTAGAAAAATAGCTAATGATTTGCTTAATATTAGAAGCTTCCTTAATTGTAGCTTTACCTAAAAGGGTAGAGTCATCCACAAATTGAAGATGAGAGATAGGTCTAGCTCCATGAGCAATGGTAACTCCCTCAAGGGTTTTGTTTTCCCTCTTTTTGGTTATAGTCCTACCCAAGCATTCAACAAGAATGATGAATAAATAAGGGGATAGCGGGTCACCTTGCCTAATACCTCTGGAAGCCAGGAAAGACTGAGAAGGCATGCCATTGATAAGAACTAAGTAGGAAACTAAAGAGATACATCCCATAATCCAATCCATCCAATCCTTAGAGAAACCAAATTGCCTCAAAACTTTGATAAGGAAGTGCCAATCCACTCGTCATAAGCTTTGGATAAGTCTAACCGGATGAACATAGAAGGAGAATTTTGCATATCCATGGAATGGATGGCTTCCTGAGCAAGAACTATCTCATCTACTATTTGACGTCCTTCCACATATCCCCCTTGCTCTGGGGAAATAATCTTATGCAAAAGAGGCTTCAACCTTTCTCCCATGATTTTAGTAATAATTTTGAGAAGAACATTACATAAAGCAATAGGTCTAAAAGCTGAGATATGATCAACCTCTTGAGCTTTTGGAACAAGAGTAATATAAGTTTTATTGATAACCTTCAAAATTTCTTTGGATTTCCTGGCTTCTTCCACCACCTCTAATAAATCAACATGAAGGATATCCCAGAACTCTTGGTAGAACTCAATAGGAAAACCATCAGGACCTGGGGTTTTCCCTTTTTGCATTTTAAAAACTACTTGTTGAAGCTCATTGATAGTAATAAGAGCAGTCAAAATAGAGTTCTCCTCATAAGTGATAAGAGAAGGGATTGCTTGAAGAACATTTTGTTGTGAAGCTGAGTCAAGAGGAGTAGCAAGAAAAATATTGGAAAAGTAATCAACAACAATAGAGTTCATGCCATCCCAAGTATAAACAACATCTCCATAATCTGATTTTAAGGAAGAAATAAAGTTGTGAGATCTTCGAGCTAGAAGAGATTTGTGGAAGAAATTTGTGTTTCGATCTCCTTCTTTGAGCCATTGAATTCTAGATTTTTGCTTCCATAAGATTTCTTCTCTTTTTTCCCATTCCTCTAACCGAGTTGTGAGTTTAATTTCATCTCGCACTTCTCTTCTCTCGTGAGGCCATCTAAATGGATTTTCTTATTCAAATTTTCAAGATGAGCAATAACTTCATGTTTTTTTTTATGAACATCCCCAAACTCTTTCCAGCTCCACGCCTTGATTTTGGACTTAATGTATTGCAGTCTTTTGGCAAAACAGAACATCTTAGTCCCATGCCTAGGTTTACCTTCCTTCCACCATTGTTGCACACGAGGTCTTGAGGAAATGTCTCTAAGCCACATTAATTGAAAATGAAAAGGAGAGAAACTCACATTGGTTTTCCACATTTCCACCATGACTGGCCAATGATCCGAACCAACATTATTAAGAGTCTTCACTTTAGGAATGTGACCATGGATTAAGAAATTTTTAGAGAGCAAAAACCTATCCAATCTCTCCATTATACAAGCTAAGCCTTGCCTTCGTTAGACCAAGTCATAAGGCCATTATCTCAGTTGGATATCCACAAGATGGAGGTTTGCAATATATTCGCTCATGAGGTCAAGTACTTTTGTCCAAATTTCTATTTCCCCCCTTTTCTCATCCAGAGAGAGGATGGTATTGAAATCTCCTCCGATCAAGATCCAAGCTTTAGGAAAATGAGAGATAATATGAGTAATATCCTTCCACTGTCTTCTTTTTTCCTCCAAAGAAGTCGGGGCATAAACAGTAATGCAGAGCATAATCTGGTTGGAATGTCTACTTTGAATAGCTATAGCCAACAAACCCCAACCGCCAACCATATGGTGAATAACTACCTCTTTTGGGTCCCAAAGACAAGCAATGCCACCCGAAGTCCCTTGGGAACTGAGGGAAACCACTTTTCCAGCTGGCCAAATTTTACCGGCAATTAAGTCCATATCCTCCATTGACATCTTTGTTTCTTGAAGGAAAACAAGATGTGGATGATTTATCCGAATCATTCTTCTAATTTCATTTTGTTTTGAAAGACTCCCTTTGAGTCCTCTAATATTCCAAGTGATGATCTTCATTAATACCATGGCTAAAAATGTTGGGAAGGGCATTAATCTTACCTTCCTCTACAAGCTTTTCACCTTCTTTTACCATATGATATTGATTGGTCTTGCGACCTACTTTTTGATTAGAATCCATCTTCAATTTTTTTTCCCTATTTCTTGACTTATTCCAATTGAATCTGAGATGGCTTCTAACCTTGAAGAATGCTCATACACAACCAAAATTTTACTAGATGGTTCAATGGAGTCTATATTGGGACCTCCATTATTTGAAGTTTTGACATTTGAAATATTGTTTTTCTTGTGTAAATTTTCTCCTTTTTTTTCTGTTGAAAACCTTTGATTTGTTGGTTTGTCTCTGAGTTCTTTCCTTCATATTTAAATTGTGTTTCTAAGATTTTAGTTTCCATTATTTCCTCTTCCTCACTTGGGACATCATTTGTGGAAAGGATTTCAAACATATTAGCAAATGACTTTGATTGATCCTTCATTACTAGTTTTTTCTGAGTGTTCTTCTTCTTAGGTATTTGGAAACCTGCCGAGTTTATATCTTCTTTCTTTTGATCAAGAATTTTATTTGGGCAAGCACTGGCCAAATGACCATATTCATGGCAAATTCTACAACGAAAAGGAATGTTCTCATAGTCCACTACTTGCTCCCAAGTGTCTTCCCCAAATTGTAATGTGATATTTTTAGGTAGGGGTTTGTCAAAATCCATTAAAACACAAATTCGAGCATAAATAATATGTTCAAAATTTTGAGTACAATCAGCGAGTCATCATAAAAGTTCCTAAAGAGTTTCCAATTGAAGAAAAAATAGTAGGATTCCAAAATTCAATAGGGAGGCCAAAGAGTCTAACCCACACGGGAGCTATAGAAGGCATCTCTTCTTCGGCTTTAAATTTAGTATGCCGAGGCTTCATGAAAAGCCCTGCCCTTCCAAAAAACCAAGGACCCCCTTGAAAAGTTTTCTCTCTATCTTCATTATTAGCAAATAAAACAAGAAAATAACCATTTGGATAAATAGAGATTTGTAACTCACCTTTAGTTTTCCAACTTTTTGCAGCCTAGACTTTGAAAGAAGATAGACTCGGACGAAAACCCACGAACCGACAAATTAGTCCTCTTTTTTCCAAATCTTCAATGCCGATCTAATGTTACCCATATCAAGCTTAACAATAGGAGTTCCATCACCGCTTTAAGACATCCTGACTCCGTTTTCCTGGGATCAATCTTAGGCATTCTTAGAGGTTTATGAGAAGCCCTAATATTGATATTAGCATTGGGCTGAGGCTGTCCACCACGAAGGGCATCCCTAAAATTCATTTTTGGGACCGAGTCTTCAAAATTCTTACCCTTGATAGGGGTTTTCATAGTAGAATTATTTTGTGGGTGCACCTTAGCACCAGATTCACTTGAGATATGAGCCATTTTTTGATCAACTCGCTTGAAACTTATTTTGTGGTCTCTTTAATCCTTGCCCTAGACGCCGTGGAAAGGTATGGTTTTCACTTTTCTTTTGTGCAGCAAATTGGAAGCCGTTGTCACTCAAGTTCACGAGTATGATCTATTGAAAGACAAATTTCTAACCCATCTTGTATCCCCCGCAACATTTCCTGCTAAAATATTGAGCATAAACCACAAAAATATTGGCCGCTAGGGCCCGAAGGCCCTAAAAACCAACCTCCGGAGCTGCTTGCACTCAACCCAGATGAAACCCTCGCATAGCCGCTTGCCAAATATATCGTTCACACATAGGGATGCGCTAGGATCTGTGTTGCTCCAAATGATATGAAAATTGGTGGAGACGTTCTAGGGTTTTTCAGGCATCTACCCTCAAAATTTCAGCTCAATCCGAGTTCGGATGAGTGAGATATGGCCGAAACGAGTTCGGTAGTTTGGGCAGTCCTGCGAAAAACGTCTCTCTTTTCCCCGTTAAAAGAAGTAATATTTTTTTCCGTTACGGTGTCTTTTTAGTTCATTTTTTTAAATAGTTTAAATTTAATGTTTTTTTCTTTTTTTTTATTTCTTTTTTTAAAATAGTTTAACTTTATGCTTTTAATATAGTTTATTTTTTTATTTTGTTTTAATAAAAAATCTAACTTAAGCTTTTTTTATGCATGTACCAAAAGTTTCTTTAAACGTTTTTAGTATATTATTTTATTAGTATTTTTCTTTTCTTTGAAATGTTAAAATTTAATTCACGTGTATTATATGCAGGTAAGGTGGAATGAGAGGAAAGGAAAGAAATATGTTATGGAAAGCCAATTAAGGGTTTTGAGAAGAAAAAAAATTGAAAACAAGAAAAGGAAAACCAAACAGCAGCGTTGGAAGGAGAAACCAAGGGTTTGGAAACCTAAAACGAATGGTCATGAGAGAAGACCTTAAAAACCAGATGGATGCACAGAAAGAGGGTGGGATATTTTGGGGATTTTTTTAGAGGAAAAACGCATACCGCTGGGCCGATTTCCACCATTTGGATGCCAACTTTGGGCATTTTTTTCTGCATTGTAATGGAATATTGAATAACTTTTTGTAGCAATTAATTGGAAATGTCTCAAGTTTTATGCATTTTTTATGGTTAACTTGATTTCATTTTTAGTTTATTGTACCATTTTCCTTTGAAGCTCGCACCGTATTAAATGTTGATTGCACGAAGTTGGGTCACTCTAATACTGTTTTTATGTAGAATACTAATGCTTGCAGGGTCTGTGGAGAAATTCAGGGTTTAGCATTTCTGTTTTTCATTTTTTTTTAATTTCTTTTTATTTTTCTTTCTTTTTGCTAATTTTTTTTAATTTTCAGAGATTAAAATAAAAATAAAAATAAAATAAAATGATAAAAATAATTACATGGTTGTGAAGAATGATGTAAAATATATCATACGCAATAGATTCAGATTCATTCCGAGGTAATTTCAATTTTATACAAATATTTGAAAATGGTTGTTTGATGCAGATTTTACAATTTCGGAGTTTCATTTTTTCATATTTTTGACTCAAATCAGATTTTTTCAGCTTCATATTTTTTTTACTTGCAAACATAAAATAAACTTTCCTTCATGAAAATTTCAATTTCATCGAAAGGGGTTAATTTTATGGCATTTCATAAGCTATCTTTTTCGGTGCCATAAGTGCACCTATCTTTATGAAAATTTCAATTTCATTAAAGAGAGGTGATTTTATATATTACATTAAAAGGCTATTGTTTTAACAGATTAAATTATTATTATTTATGAAAATTATTTCATTAAAGAAAGATAATTAAATGACATTTTAAAGCATATATTTCAAGGCTATAAATTATTATCTCTTTGTGAAAATTGATTTCACCAAAGAGGAATAATTTTTTATTCATATCAAAGGCTATATTTATCTTCATGATAAGAAGCTACATTTAAAGAGTCTATTCATCATTTCGGATTCACATTCATAGATAGATTTAAATCTTTACTTTCATGTTTAAAGAAGGATTTAATGCAAGGTAAAGCTTGATTAAAACCCACTTAATAAGGAAGATAAAATCTACCTTAAAATCCGAAAGATAAAAATAACTAAGGCACTACATCGTGGTCATATGAGGGCCAATTCACATTTATTTTTATTTTGGTTTCATGAACAATCATTAAGGTAGCATGGTAAAATAAACCAATATTGTCCCTTGTTTACAGTTACTTGCAATCACTAAGGTGTTCCAAGCATTTAAATTGATATATTTTTATTTGAGATTACTAATACACATATGCAAATGCTAATATAGCGGAGACCTTGGAGAAGTTGTTTGTTTAATTTCTTTGCAAGAGGGTTTTGGAGATCCAAACCCAAAGGGAGAGTGTAATTTCACAATTGGGTAAAATTATCACTCAACATTTGGCGCTAGAAGGAGGGCATGAATTGATGTTATTTTACTTACAATTTTAAATGCTATAGGGATTTACATTTTGGAATATTTCATGCCCTATGATTATTATCTTTAGACCTCTTTTAACACACAACATTGTAGTGCTAAAAGGAGGACATGAATTGCTATTCATTGATCTAACGCTTTTTGATTGTTCATACAGGAATAATGTGATTTGATATAATTTTGAAAATTTTAAATTGCTAAATATTTCAAGTTCATTTGATTAGCATCTTTGGTTTCCTCTAACACTCACACTTTGCGAGCTAGGAGGATTTGAATTGATTTATTTTATTGCCATTTAGATGCTAAATTGTTCATGTTACTTGAAAGATTTATTTGCAAAACATTGCTCTTGATTAACGAGGTTTTGTTTTCCTTGTGATTACTTCCATTTGATTCTAACATTCTCTATTTTCGATGATGCATTAATGCTAACATGTTACAAATTTGAGAATGTTCTTCAATTTCATGGTTTAATGGATACATATCCCTTGTTTGATGCTAACATGATTATTCATATGTTACTTGTTTGATATTGATTAGTCATTTCATGTTTCTTTGTAAGAAATATTTATTTGACTAACAAATTGGTTTTGAAGTTATTCTTTAAGATTCACTAATGGCTACAAATACTGGAAAGTGGTATGGGGTGCATGGTAATCCTTTGAACATTAGTGGATATTCTCATGACTTGCCCAAGAACATAGAGAAACTTCTTCCCAAGTTTAAGCACAATGGCACAACATTATCCGAGGAGCATATTCAGTATTATGTGGATATCCTAGTTATATGGAATGTTGAACATGAGGATGTGACATGTAGATTGTTTCCTGGGAGCCTAGATGAAGTGGTGTATGATTGGTACATCAATTTACCCACAGGTTCTATTACATCTTGGGCCCAATTGGAAACTACTTCCATCAATCAATTTAGGTTGCTCATTGATCCTATCACAATTTATCAATAATTTGCTTCTTGCAAGAAGGAGCCTAATGAGCCAGTGAAAACATTAAAGATAAGATTTTGAAAGCTCTATGCAAGATTTATTTCTCCCCATACTATTGAGGAGAGTGGTGCTCTTCAAATATACTTTGGGGCATTGGATCCCTTGCTTGCCATGTTCACTAGGACAAATCCTTTGGTTACTAATCTTACCTCAGCCTACATAGAAGCTATGATTGTAGATCAACAATTAAGGCCACAAGGTTATGGGATGGAGCAATTGCCTATGGTAGGACAACTAGGGGATTGCAATCAAACCTCGAGGGTAAATCAAGCGTGGGTACAACAAAATTTGATATCAAACATTTTGCCCCACAATCAATTTTACCCTACCATACCTATGTATGCTCCCACGTGTACTTATATGAGTACTTCTATCCTTCCAACTACTCCATCATGGTTAGAGAATCATGGGGTCACTCATGGAGCCATTACAACAAGTGTTCAGGCTTTGTTTGTTGATATCAATCCAACTAATTCTACTACTTCCACCACTCAACCCAACAAGCTTGTATCGAAAGTAAAAGAGAAAAATGTAGTTAAGAAGCTAAGTAGAGATTTGGTTCCATAACAAAAATGAGCACATCAATGTATGCATCCAAATCATCCTAGGAAGAGTGCTAATATTAATGATATTTCATGTTATGTTCCTTCAGGTGATAGAAGAGACTTTGATGTGACTTACATTGAAGTAAATACCTATTCAAAATGTCTTGAAGAGCATGAAGATTTTGGAGAAGAAATTCTATGGATGGGTAACAAGAATTTGGAACCAAAAGATCAACATTTTGTTTCGAAAATAAAATATCTAGAATCATTATCCACAAATGAGGATTGGGATGAACAAACCTATGAGGATATGAGTTGGTCATGTGTACTTGCAAAGGAATATTGGAGTGACTATATGGAGCAAGATGTAAAAATTGATCCCCTTATAGAAGCTCCTAAGCCATCAAAAGTGGTTGAAAGTGAACTTGAAAGAGAATCACTAAATGCATTTGAAGGCATAAAAAAATTTTACCACTTGTTCTCGGAAGATACTTTGAATTATATTGTTGAAACTGATCGCCAAGATGATCTACACCTTCTAAATTATGATAAAATTGAATCATGGGTTACCAATTTGGATTATGATAGCCTCACAAATTTGAATTCAAGAAATAACCCAATTTTGGAAATAATTGAACCATCTAGGGAAGGTGAAGATGAATTGGATGGGAAACATGTTAATGAATCGGAAGATGATGAAGAAGTACTTGAGCGTCACAACTTGGTTTTGGAAGATGATTACTATGATTCTTGGAAGAAATGGAAAGAATATGCTCGCTCTAAATCTTCTAATGAACTTTTTGTGTCAATTAATATGCAGGATAATAGGAGTGTTTTCTCGCATGAGGATATTATAAATCTTGTACAACCTGAGGAAGTTTTGGAAGAAGAATTGGAATCTAATCAAGTTTTAGAAAATGATACAACCATGAATCAATAAGGAGAATCATTTGATTTGGGTTCCTTTGAGGGAAAAGAAATTAAAAATCTTGATCCACTTATTGGTTCTACAATGTCTGTGCCATTTCAAAACAAGGAAATTTTAGAACCTGAATGGTTTGGGTTTGATATCACTGATGATCCAATTGAAAATATTATGTTATCTGAAACAACCCAAGTGATTGACTATGGAGATGTGTTAGCTGACCCACCCCTAGATAGACAAGACTTATGGTTTGAAAGTGATGGACATGTTTTTAATTGGGTACCTAAGTTTGGTGTCTTTGATAAACAGGTCATGGAGAAAGAACAGATGCTATATGATGATGATGATGAATGTCATGAGGAAAAAGAGAAAGTTTCAAATCCTCTCCAAGTAATGGTAAATGGAAAAGTGCCAAAGGTAAAATCTCACCTTTTAGGTTCCACCATTTGAAATGCAAGTGAAGGTTTGTCTAATGGATTGATGGATTTAAATACTATCAATGATGAAATGTTATTTGTGGTTGATAAAGAATTTGACTTAATTTCTCCTCACATCACTAATGATATTTTTTTATTGAATGAAAATGAAGTTGGTATGCTTGAAGTGTTAAATCAAGTTCATAATCAATTAGTAACAGAATCTAGGATAAAAGCTTATGATGATGCTCATTTAATAAATATCCTAGGTACTTGCAAACGGTTATAATTCAGGGTTATGCATAAGGGGTCGGCCCCGAAATATATTTATAAAATGAAGATAAATTATCTTGGAATCTCGGAAAAATATGTAGAAGTATACATGGCAATTTGAAATTTTTTTTTTCCAAAAATTTTCAAACCGTGGAGAATTTCAAAAAATTTTCTCCAAAAATTTTCAAATCGTGGTGAATTTTTTTGTGTTTGGGGCCTTGAATATCGGGTTACAAACTCTAAAAATGTATGGAAAAATTAAAGTATTTATGCCGATAAGAAATGTTGTTAGCCTTTATAATTTATTACGATCGGTATGAGACGTAAAATTCAATCGGTTGCAGGCATGTCGGTCAACTGCAAACTTGACGATTGGTTGCAGAGATACCGATTGATTGTAGATATGTCAATTGATTGTAGTGATGATGATCAGTTGTAGATATAATTATCAGTTGTAGACATGCCAACAAGCTATAGACATATTGATCGATTGCAGACATGCTAATTGTCGATCGATTGCATAGATATCGATTGGTTGCAGCAATGACGATCAGTTGTAGTGATGTTGATCGACTACAACTATGTCGATCAGTTGTAGACATACCGATCGATTACAGTTGTGTCGATCAGTTTTAGCCATTTTTATTGGTTTTAGACATGTCGATCGATTGTATTCATGTCGATCGGTTGCAACCATGCCAATCAGTTACAGCCATACCGATCGGTTGCATCCATGTCGATAGGTTGTAGACATGTCGGTTGGTTTTAGACATGTCAATCATTTGTATCCATACCGATTTATTATAGAAATATCGTTTACCGATTGGTTTCAGGTATGATGATAGACTAATGGCGATCGATAACCATGCAATCGATCGACTAATGTCGATCAGCATAGTACTACAACCTACTGACTAATGCCTATCAACACTTTTGCAATCGATAGACAATTATCGATCGACAGTCCCTCCAACCAATAACCTACTATCGATTGATCCCTTTGTAACTGATTAACTAATGCCGATAGACACGATGCTACAACCAACTAACAAATGACGATTGGAACCTCTACAACCGATAGATAAATGTTGATCAACAACCCCTACAACCGATAGGCTAATGCCGATCGACACTTCTACAACCGACTAACATCTCTGCAAGCGATAGATAAATGTTGATCGATAACCCCTACAACCGATAGGCTAATGTCGATCGACACTTCTACAATCGACTAACATCTCTGTAAGCGATAGATGTATGTCGACCGACACCTCAAGTTTTTCGTTGTTTCAGAGTGTATCGCTCCAAATTTTTCGCATCCCTACCTTCAGGCTATTGGATCCGTGCCCGGAAGGAGGATGGGAAAAGGATGATGCGGTACCTCGGACGAGAGGACTTTACGAAGGTCCCGCCTCTCAAGGGAGGTGTATTTTGGTGATTTTTTGATGGATGGTGGGTTCACCAGAAACATTTAATGGCAGTTCCCACGCCTAGGTTTTGGAATGTGTTTAGATGAGTTCGTTTTGATCTTAAACATTCATCCTAGGTTTGGCCGAATGAATCTAAATTAAACTACATGAAAATGCAATTTTCATGAATACAACAAACAAATTTGAAAGCAAAAAACAGAGAATTTACAGGAGGAAAACGGGGAATACCTGATCCGGATGTCTGAAGAAGCTTTTGACGTTTGAGGCAATCTGGATCGTCTGGAATTCTGCAGAATCACCTGCAATCTGACAGAATCGTCCGAAAACTGACCGATTCGTCCGGAATCTGACGTAATCGTCTGAGACTGACATAATCGTCCGAGATCTGACGAATTCGTCAGAAACCTGCAAAACAGAAAATAGATGCAAAATACAAGAAATCCTACTGTGCAAACAGAGGCAAATTACACCAAATAGCAATATGAATATTGAACAATATTTAAGAACAGAAATTAAAGCAAATTACTGTACTTAAATGACAAAACATGATCTTAATATGCAATCTAGGCTAAATGGGTGAACTCCAGATGCAAAATAATGTAAAAACTGAATAAATTGTCTAATTTGCAGCATAAGATGACAGAGAAAAAGGTGAGAAAAACAAACTCCAGGCACTGATTGCCTCGATGTGGATTGCGATCGAGATCGTCTCGCATCAGTACGAAATCGTCTCGTATTTGACAGGATCGCCTCCGATCTGGACAGGTTCGTTGGCGACGATGGGTGCTGGCTCCGATTGAAAAATAATGTTGTACCTGCAACAAAATAATATGAAACTAATGCAAATGCAAAGTAGGGATGTTTCAACGTAGGGGGAATCAATTTACCAAGAATTTCAGCCAGGGGTTGGGGAGGGAAAATCCTAGAGGTTAAATAGGCTTAGAGGGAGTTGGTAGGAGGTTGGAGATCATCCCAATTTGGGAGATCTCCAACGGGGGAGGGTCCCAACGGTGCAGACACGCTTCTGCCCAGATTGGAGACCCGTTGGAACAGATTCCAACTATGCAAATTCAGTTTTGCGACAAGATCGTCTGGACGTCCTAGTCCAGACGAAATCGTCAAATCTGGGGCGATATCGTCTGATCGGCGACGATATCGTCAAACGGTCAAAACAACCTCTAAAATTGGCACGGAAAAGGGGGAAACGGAATACCCGACGGTTAACGGGCGGTTTGGGAGGTTAAATTTGATTTTAAAATTATTTACTAAGGTGAATGTAAATTTTATAATTTTACTGCGCCAATTTTAGGGTGCTACATTTTGCCCCCTCTTTAGCGAATTTTTCGAAGAAAATGCGTTAAAGATGAGTTCTTCTCGATCTACGAGAAAGCAAAAAATTATACCCATTTTTAGGCGACGATTCTTGGTCGAATCGTACGACAACTTACTATGGTGCCCCCTCCGTGTTTTTACCCAAATCGAACGTTTGAGGTAAAAACGCGAAAAAGCACAAAATTATTGTTGAATAAAATTAGGAAAAATAGGGTAAAACCCTAATTCATTGTTACTGTTCATTTTTCTGGTTTTAGAGCTCTGAAGCAAAAAATGGTCGAGACAGCGCACAGATCTGCAGAGGTCCGACGCGGTCTACGGGTAAGGGTCTAAACTTAGTTTAGAACTGATTTAATTTGAATTGACATGCTTTTTAGATAATTTTTAGGTGAATTTTGAGCATCGCGGCCATTTTTGGGCCGTCGACGTCGTCGGGACGAAATCGTCCCGATTTCGACGAAATCGTCTCAATTTCGCCTCGAGGGCGAAATCGTCGAAAGGGGGACGATTTCGTCAAATTAGAGACGATTTCGAACTACGAAATCGGAGACGATTATGCTCAAATTTGGGACGATATCGTCCAATAGTGGGCGATATCATCAATTGCAAAAAATTGAATTTTTAACTTGCATTATTGATTACTTGAATTATTGATTAATGATTTGTTTATTGTTTTTTTTGTTTATGTTTGCAGAGAGGATTACTAAAGAGCAGGGAGTGGAAATATGGAGGTTTGAGAGATGACTTGGCCGCTCTGACACAGGCAGAGCGAGATCAGCTGGCACAGGCCGGCTTACAGCATGTGGCGGAGATGCCACAAGTATCCATGGACATGGGGCTTCTAACAGCCCTAGCAGAGAGGTGGTATCCGGGTTCTTCCTATTTTCGGCTACCGACAGGGGAGATGGCTCCCACACTAGAGGATGTATGGAGGATTCTGAGAATCCCCATACAAGGATGGCTCATCACTCCTACGGCCAATCAGGGCCGCGCTATGGGACGGTTATGCGGTGACCCGAGCTTCGCCCCGGAGAAGGGCGGAGTTAACATCGAGGCACCGCGCCGGATGCCTGGGGCATCTACACTCACACGAGTTCTGGCTGGGGTAGTTGGTGGACTTTTGCTGTGCCACCAGAGCGGGTGCAGGGTACCATGGATGCTCGTAGATGTGATCTGTGATATGCGGGACCATGGGTATAGGTTTTCTTGGGGCAGCTTTGTACTATGCCGATTGTACAGGATCCTGTATGGGGTCGTGTACAAGGGCGGGCGATGTCTGGTCATGACATCGCTCCTACGAGTTTGGTGCTGGGAGCACATTGCGGTGCGGAGGCCGGTAGGGCTTCCATTGACAGGGGTGGATGGGGAGAGGCCCCGAGTCTTCTACTGGTGGCTTCGAAGAGGGTCACAGTGGCGGATCGACCTACCGATGTCCCGGAGGCTACTGGATGACCTAGTCCCGGACCGCATCACCTGGAGGCCATGGAGGGAGCATCCAGGGTGGGCCGAGGATGGATAGGAGCTAGCTCGCATCATGCGAGTCTGCTGGTTGAGGATGGAGAGGGGAGAGGTGGAGCTCCACCGCTACGACCGAGTTTTGAGGCAGTTCGGTCTACAGCAGGGGATCCCATCTCTTAGGGACTACGAGTTTTCTTGGACTGTCCGGGATAACACCACTGTTAGCGGGGCTCCTGACATGCAGCGGTTCTGGAGTCAGGACGCAGACGATGCCCCCATCCAACCAGTGGATGGGGACGACGCGAGGGTAGCCGACGGCTACGATGCCTGGTACGTAGGCATCCGCCCTCCTCGGATGACGAGGGCTCAGGGTCCGATTCACGCGGTTGTGCGTCGGATAGGGAGGCGGCGCCAGGCAACGATAGAGGCGGCCCAGGGTCACGGTGGGAGAGAGCAGAGGAGGCCACAGGCACAGGAGAGGCCACGGCAGCGGGAGAGGAGGGAGGAGAGACCCCCATCTCCATAGAGGCCACCATCGCCCGATAAGGGCAAGGGTGTGGACACAGGAGAGAGTAGCGAGATGGCTACTCTCCGGGCGGAGAGAGATCGTCTGTAGGCTCAGGTGCAGACGCTACAGGATGCGGCTGCACGACACCATGCTGAGGTGTCATAGCTACGGGATGAGATTGCACGCCTCAGGGCACGGGGCGGAGGGGCGAGCTCGGGAGAGTTGACACGGGCTATCGCCCAGTTGACATTCTATCAGACACTGTACTTCCAGCTGGTGCCGAGGTAGATAGACTACCCCGCCGCCTAACATCGCGGATCCGATCAGGATCGGGTCATCGAGGACCACGTCCCGATCGAGGACTAGGACTACACAGATCGCGATGGGGCCACCTCGTCCACCTCAGGGCGGGGGAGGAGATGAGGCAGAGAGCTCGAGGGGCTCTCGAGGCTAGAGGGCTGCACATTGATGTTGTATTATATATATTTTTTTGTTTGATAGAGGATTGAGTATGCCGAGGTACGCATTGTGGCATACCAATCCAGCTTTGATGATGTACATATATTTGTGACATATATAGATGAGATATTTTTGATCATATGACTTGTCTTATGTGATGCTTATGATGCTTTTATGTTTGATTGATTGATTTCATGTGATTATGTCGGTGGATATATTATAATTGGAATGTCATGCTTGTAATATTTGAAATGAAATAATCTGATGTAACAATTTGGTTGTTTGTAATGAAAATGTGATAAAAATAAAAAGAGACTTCTAACAATAATTTCAAAGGACATTGTCGCTATTATAGACCATTTCATGGAGTCGCTGCTCACTCGGTCGTCAAGCTAGTCCCATTTATAGAAATATTGTTAAAAGTAAAAAGAGTGCTTAAGAGACTGACTTAAGACTTTGGTGCAATAGTGCAAATGATGATGATGATGATGATTTGTTTTCAGATTTCCATGAAAATATTATGCATGAAATATTTTAAAATGATTTTCGCTAGGCATAAATTCCTAAGTGTGATAAAATTTTTGGATAATTCCCTAGGAATTATACCATCATTGCAAAATTTAAAGGTTGACATAATGATATGAAATAATGAAAATGTGTTTGCTGTTGAAAAGCATAATTTGTGTAACATAATGAATTAAGTCATATGGTTTTCATGATTTTTGAATAAATGGAAAATAAAATTGGTACAATGGTTTGCGCTAGGCATAGAATATGTAGGTATAGACTTATACCATCATCGCGAAAATCAAAGAAAAATAGATAGTTTTATTGCATGGTTGATTTTTTGATGAACAAAAAAGATGAAAATGAGGACTTGCGCTAGGCATACAATTCCAATTTTGGTTTTGGAACTATACCATCGTCGCGAAAGTCGACACGATATATATGATATGTTTTGAAAGAAATTTTTGATTTTTCTATTATATAGTTGTCTTTGTGGTAAACAACTGTACTTGATTTATTCCAAACAAGTTGCAAAAAAATAATATTTCAAAGTATTTTGAAGACAAAAGTTAGATTTATAAGGAATCCCATGTGCATATGTGCATTCATTTCCGATCTTGATTTATCCTAATGATAAACAAAATCTCTCAAATACAAATGTGTGTGCAATTGCATTGTTCATTTACCAGTTTTGAGCAAGATACTATGATACAAGTGATTTGAAAAAACCAAATAAATGTTCATTAACCATGATGTAGATGCATATAACCATATTAGACTACTATGTAGATCGGATTATCAAGAGCTAGCTAATCCATAAGCAGACATAGGTCTATACAAAAGAAGGTCGCTAATGTGACGGACATATCGCCACGCTAGGAGTTACCCAAGGCCAAGCAAGGTTGGGCACAAACCACCTGTTATGGGGCTTACCTCACGCTTTTCGAATAATTGAGAATTCCAGGGATTCAAGCTCATCAACCCTTCTTTTCTTTTCAAAGGGTAGGGAAAGGGATTTTATTGCTTTCTTGCTTTCTTTTGAACTTTGCATATTTTTCTTTTGTATTTCTTTTGCTTGATAATGCTTGGAACATTGCTATAATGATATAAAAGAACATTTCTCTTTTCTCTTTTTCTTGAATTTTTCTTTTCTTTTTCTTTTTTTTTCTTTTTCTTTGCTAGGGATACTTGCTCAGATTAGTTGTAGAGCAAGGGATTTTTATTCTGGGTAGGGGTGAGCTTGTCCTTTTGCCAATTCTCAAAGATTCTAGACCATGTGCATGATAGGATAGCAGGGGAAACTTTTCACTCAAGAAATCAGTTCTACTATGTAGCAAAACATGGAAATTACAAATATAATCATTTTATTGTGAAAAGATGTGCTTGGTTTAAGTAAATAACAAGATCAATTCTCTCGTGCTCAAACTTTATTTAATTGACTTTTGTGGACTTTGATATAAGAGAGATTAGTAATCATGCCGTATAAAATCAAGATATTTATTGTTGTGAGTGTGCTAGTGAGGGATGCCAAATAAATGCTAATTTTATCCAAAATAAGTTGAAACATATAATCGCAATAATTGTAAGAAAATATATATAAACATTTTTGAGAAGTTTTGAGAATGTTGACTCTCTCTTTCTTTCTGTATATTGTTTTATTTTGGTTTCGAAAGAGTCAAGCATATAGCTGTTTTTAGATTTTGATTTTTGTTTTGAGCAAAAAGAATTTAACAAGTGCTTTAAATAAATGCAATAGATAGTTTTGAAGATTTTTAGAGATTTATGAATGTTTTTTTTTTTTTTTTGGTGTTTTTGAATTTTTTTTTTTTTTGAAAGAAATACAAAATAGTAATTTGGAACAAATATATACATGGATGAAATGACCAAATTTATGCATAATAACGTTTAAGATGCAAAATATTCATGGGTTCTTTAAGTTCTTTACCATCTAAGGTAGATAATTTATATGCTCCTGATTCAAATTTAGCAAGTAATGATGTATGGTCCGAGCCGGTTGGGCTCAAATTTACCTTTAAGTTCTTTGGTTGCATTTGTATTTTTTTTATTTTCTTTTAAAACAAGGTCGCCAATCTCAAAGGATCGATGACGAACTCTCTTAGCATATGATCTTTTAAGCTTGTTTTGGTAAGCACGGAGATGCTCCAAAGCATTGATGCATTTTTCATCGAGGAGTTCCAGCTGATCGAGTCGCCAAAGACGATATTCATCTCCTACTTCGGTATCTTGAAGTAGTAGAGCCAAAGAAGGAACTTCCAATTCAAATGGAAAAACGGCTTCAAGCACCATATACCAAAACAAATGGTGAAGTGCCCGTGGGGGTTCGAACACTAGTTCGATAAGCCCACAAGGTCGGATATAATTGAATATGCCAGTCACGGCCAGTTTTATTGACTAATATTTTGAGAATTTTGATTAAAGTTTTGTTAGAAGCTTCTGCTTGACCATTACCCTGAGGATAATAGGGGGTGGACCAACGATGTTGAATCTTATATTTTTGACATAATTTTTTAACATCTTTATTTTTGAAAGGAGTTCCATTGTCAGAGATGAGGTTGGCAGGAATTCCGAACCTGCAAATAATTTGATTAAAAATAAATTTAGAAACTTGTGTGCCAATGCAAGAAGCTAAAGGCATAGCTTCGACCCACTTCGTGAAATACTCAGTGGCAGTTATGATGAACTTGTGTCCATCAGATGACACAAGATTGATTTTGCCAATAATATCCAAGCCCCATTTAGAAAAGGGCCAAGGAGATGAAATAGCTCGCAACTCTTGTGCAAGCGCATGGACAAGGTCAGCATGTTTTTGACACTTGTCGCAATGGCGCACATACTCATGTGCATCCGTTTCCATGGTAGGCCAAAAGTATCCTATCCGAAGGAGCTTTTTAGCAATGACACTACCACTAAAGTGTCCTCCACAAGATCCATCGTGGGCTTCACTCAAGGCTGATTTAGACTCATCTCGAATTTAAACATCTTAATAGGATACCTTCAAAAGATCTCCTATATAAAGTATTGCCAATTATTACAAATCGACTTGCTCGTCGACGTAATAACCGACGCTGGTTTCGATTAGAATTAGCAGGGAAAGTCCCATTTTGGAGAAAATCAAATATGTCGGTATACCAAGGTTCAGGAGTAGTTTCATTGATTAGAAACACATCCAAAGGCTCTAAGCATGACTTATTTGAAGCGGGTTCCTGGAGTCGACGAATAATGATAGTGGCATATTCGTCGTCTAACTCCAAGGGCAAGAGAGATGCAGCGGCGGCCATAGCGTCGGCTGCACGGTTGCTAGTCCGAGGAATGGCTTCCAAGGTAACTTGATCAAACAAGGACATTAGTTGTAAAACATAGGCCTTATATGGGCGAAGTTTATCATCTCTGGTTTGATAAACTTCATTAATTTGGTTTATAACCAATTGGGAATCCCCAAAAACTAAGAGGTTTTTAATTTTTAGCGCTAAAGCAGCTCGTAATCCAAGGATTAGAGCTTCATACTCAGCAGTATTGTTGGTGCAAGCAAAGGTCAATTTGAAGGACAGAGGAATAAGATGTTTTTGCGGAGATATTAAAATAATACCCGCACCAGCCCCACTCATGCATCGGGCTCCATCAAAGTATAAGGACCATTGTTCAACAAGGTCTGCCTCTAATTGAAGGCATTCATCGAGAAACTCGATAATGAGGGGATGAGTAGACTCTAAGGGTGCAGCAGCTAATTGATCTGCTATGATTTGACCCTTAACAGACTTTTGTCCTATGAATGTGAGATCAAACTCGCTTAGAGCAAGAACCCACTTGGCTATGCGACCCGATAAATAAGGTCGACTCATGAGATATCTTAAGGGATCATATTTGGCAATGACATACGTTTTTTGGCTAAGCATATAATGTCGTAATTTTTGCGTAGCAAAAATGACTGCTAGACATAGCTTCTCTAACGTCGTATAGCGGGTTTCATAGCTGACGAAGGTTTGGCTAATGTAATAATTAGCACGTTCTCATTTTTCATCATCGAGTTGAGCTAACATAGCTCCTAAGGCAGTAGTCCGAAGCAAAAATATAGAGGAGAAATGGGCGATCAGATTTAGGCGGTGAAAGCACCGGTGGGTTAAGGAGATATTGTTTGAGAAGTTCAAAAGCTTCTCTACATTCTGTGTCCCAATTGAAAGGGACATCCTTCTTAAGAAGTTTGAGAAAAGGACCAGTTTTGTCCGCCAGCTTATCAATGAAGCGACGGATAGCTTGAAGTTTACCCTGTAAACTTCGTAATTCAGATATATTAGTAGGTGTGGGCATATCGGTGATAGCCGCAATTTTGAGAGGGTCAATTTCGATACCACGTAAAGAAACTAAAACCCCCAATAGTTTGCCGGACTTAACTCCGAATATACATTTTGTTGGATTTAACCGAATGAGATATTCTCGTAATCGATTAAAGACTTTTCGCAAATCATCCAAATGATGATCTTCAATAAGAGAGCGAGCTATAATATCATCTACATAATCATGTAGGATATCATGCATCATATCATGAAAAATGTAGGTCATAGCTCGTTGATAAGTTGCACCTACGTTCTTTAAGCCAAATGGCATCACTTTCCAGCAAAAGGTACCCTAGGGGGTAATAAAGGCTGTTTTAGCCTGGTCTTCAGGAGCTATCCGAATTTGATTATAACCGGAGAATCCGTCCATTAAGGACATCATCCCACTTTCGGCAGTAAAGTCAATAATTTGATCCATGTTTGGAAGAGGAAAGTCGTCTTTAGGGCATGCAGCGTTGATATCTCTAAAATCGGTGCAAACTCTAACTTTGGTAGCTTCTTTCTTGGTGACTGGAACTACATTTGAGATCCATTCAAGGATAATCAATAGCTTGTATAAAGATAACATTCAGGAGTTTTTCTAACTCCCCTTTGACTAGCAAAGCCACTTTGGGATGCATTTTTCTAAGTTTTTGTTTAACCGGTTTAGCATCCGGATGGACCACTAGATGATGCATGACTACATAAGGGTCTAGACCTGGCATATCTTCATATGTCCAAGCGAAGACATCTTCATACTCTTTAAGGAATGCAATGTATTGTTCTTGTTTTTCTTGACTTAGTTCTCGCTCCAATATTGATTATGTGAGGATTGTCCTCAGTTCCAATATTAATTTTAATGACATTTTCTACCTCCATGTGTAGATCTCTTTCAAAATTAGGTGGGGCGGGTGAAACGCCCAACTCTTGTAATTCTTGTAAAGTTAATTTAGATAAGTCACCTTGAGGATTAGTGGTCTCAAGCTGAGCTATGGTTGGTATAGAACCATCAAAATAAAATCCATTGTGCAACATCTCTTCAACAGAGACATCATGGAAGATATCTCCTTCCAACTCTTCATCAGGGTCAGCAATCATTTCAGGGTAGGCTATGGATAGCATGTTGCATGAAAATGACTGATTTTTAAGAGGCAAATCAACATGCCTATCCAAATAATCTTGATAGCATATGAGGTGATCATCCTCCTCAAAAGGAAAGGGTTGTCCCTTACTAGGAAATAGGCCCACACCACAACGGCGAGTGCCACGGTTCTACCTCGAAAGGTTCTTTCATGCCATTTTGGAAAGGTCCTAAGCCTTTCCCTTCATATCCCATTTTAAGCATCATGGGTTTAGCTTTAATATAATCATTGGTAAAATAACACCGAGCGTATCCTTCATGGTGAGTTTTGATATTCCGAGGGATTCTTCCCAGTCATATCCTTTATAAATGAAGGCACAACTCCCGACTTGGTAAGTACTTCCCATAGGTTGTGGGAGGCCCAAAGTACGAGGAGATGGCGGCAAATTATTTAAAAGGTTTGAATCTTGCATGAAAGCATTCATTTTTTCTGATATTAAGGTTGTAGATAAATCTGGTAAAAGTTCATCAGAAAGGGCATAAGATGTAGAAGGTTTATTACCTATGTCTTGAGATGTGGAAGGGATGATAGATGTGTCTAGAGGTTTTGAATTTGTAGGGGTAGTAGTTGAAGAATTGGTTGTAGATTTGAAATCTTTTTGAGGTTCTAAAGTAATTTGTTTAGAGGGTTGTTGATCTATATAGGAGGATGAAGTTAATGGAGGGGAACTCGGTGAAGTTATGGGTTTATGTTTCACAGATTTAGATGAAAAAGAAGAACTAGGATGTGTGGATGACTGAGCTGGGCAAAATTGCACTCCAACCGGTTCTCGCCAAAGCACACATATCAAAAGGTCTAGGGTCACCGTGAATAGTGACCAACTGATTTTTAAACTCAAATTTAACACATTGGTGTAAAGTTGATGGGACCGCTCGCATGGCGTTGATCCAAGGGCGACCCAAAAGTATATTGTACGATGCGGGGCAATGTACAATGAACACGGTTGTTTCTAGGGTTCTAGGACCAACTTGCAATGGGAGGGTGATAACTCCACACGTTTCTTGTGTTTCGTCATTAAAAGCTTTGATAATCATATCAATTTTCTTCATTTCATCACTTCTAAAACCAAATCGTTGGTAGAAGTCAAAGGTGCAGATGTTTAGAGATGAGCCATTATCAATCAAAACTCGTTTGACAGCTACATCCCCGATTAAAGTAGTAATGTATAAGGGATTGTCCTTATGTAAACTGTGTTGTGGGATATCTTTATCCCGAAAATCAATACAATCAATCTCTCGAGTGATGATAGTATTGGCCATAGCTTCAAAGTTGAATGTTTTGAGGCACCATCATTTGGCTCAATGTAAGCATCAACTCATCCCTATGGGTGGGAGAGGATCTTAATAAATCTAAGAGGGAAATTTTGGCCGTGGTATTAGACAATTGCTCATTAATGCTGTAAGGGGGTTTAGGTTGAACAATAGGAGCATGATTCCCTTTATTTGGGTTTTTCAAAATGAATGGAGCTGATCCATCATTCTGGTTTGGTTCTTGTTGGGAATTTTGAGCTTGTTGTCGGGTGACGACTCCGATGGTACCTACAATGTTATAGTGACGACGTTGAAACGGTCTCGGTTGAGAATTTATGGCTTGTTCATAGGGAAGGACTACATTAGAAGAAGGTCGAGTAGTGACTCTTCTGGGAAATGGTTCTTCTGGAACATTAGCATCTGTGACAAGTTGAATAGGATCTGATTCATTTTCAGAACTATTCGATTGGTTTGAAGTAATGTCTAGTTCACTTTCATTATCTGATTCTATATCACTAGAATCGAAGTTTGAAAATTATGTAAGGGCTTGGTTGTAACTAGGGATAAGGTTGTGTCAAATATTTGAGAATCCTGAATAGGTAATTGTCCGCTAATGGTTCCTACATATCGGGTAGGAGGGGGAACATTATGATGTTCGATTTGATTAGCTACCTCTTTACCATGTCTTGGTAAAGGGTGTTGAAATATGTCTAAAGTCTGATTGGCATTTTGATTTTGATTTTGGGGAATGGTCTTTTGAGTATTATTAGGAGGGTTTTGTTTGGGTTGGAAGGCTTGCACTTCCATTTCATTATTGTCAATCAAATCTTGTATTTTATGTTTCAACCTCTTACAAGCGTTGGTAGAATGTCCAGGTCCTCTATGGAAATCACAGTGCAAATCAGCTCTATATCCGGGTATAGTTGGGTCAGGTTCCTGGATAGCTGGTAATTGGATTAAACCTCTTTCAAGCAGTTGAGGTAAAATAGTTGACAAAGGTTGGTTTAATCTAGTGAACTCTCGAGGAGGCTTATCGGAGGTTTCAATATGAATTTTTTTGTTGTCTTTGTTGCATTGATATTAGCAACATTTCTGTTGTCGATGACTCCATCACCGACAACCTGTTTGTTTTTATATTGATTTCTAGATGTTTTCTCATCATCCTTCTTCCTAAGTTGGCCTCTCCTAATGAGGGCATCTTCTACTCTTCGAGCTAAATCTATAGCTTGGTCGAAGGTAGTCAAAGTAGCTGTTGATAGCTCATAAGAAAGTTGTTCTTGTAAATTGTTGATGAAAATGTCCAACATTTCCCTATAGGGTAGCACAAAGTGCAGTTTTCCTGTCAATTGCCTCCATCTAGCTAAGAAGTCAGCAAAGCATTCGTCCTTATCTTGTTTTAGATTGTATAAGTCTTTAATAGTTACATGCCTCTCGATGTAGGCACTAAATTGATGGACAAATGATTCAGCTGTTTCTTCGAAGTTTCTCAAAGAATGAGTGGGCAATTGGTAGTACCACTCTAACGCCATTCCACCTAAACTTTTAGGGAACATTTTTAGTAATAGCAAGTCGTCATGCGATATGTCATGACATGCTATCCTAAACATGCGAAGATGTTCTATGGGATCTTCGGTTCCTTTATATATAGGCAAAACAGGCATGGGAAAATGTTTAGGATATGGTTGAGCTACAACTATGGGATCCAAAGGTTGACTACAGATCTCTCGATAATTATACGAGGGACGGTAGGGATCTATCTGGTCCATACGTGAAGCTAATTGTTTCACCATGGCTTCCAGATTACTAGTTTGCCCCCCATATTGGTTTGGTAGGGCATTGACATGAGTGTTATGGGCGTAGGATGGAGGAACATGCAGATTAGATGTCATGTCACTGTTGTGTAAAGTATTGGTAGGAAAAGTATTATGGAGGGATTTTGAAGTCAGTATTATGTTGTATTCCGGATTGTTGAAAGTTTGTATTTGGCTTAGTTTTAGGTTTCTGTTTATTTAAAGCATTTTGCTCAATAGTTTGGCGGAATAAAGTAGTGAAGGGAATTTTCTTTTGTGCGGGAGTGATTTTAGGTTGAGTAACAGTTTCCTTAGGAGGTTGGGTAACTTGTTGTTTTGACATGCTTTGGGCTATAGTGACCATATCCGCATTGGATGGTCCACCCTTGTCACTTTCTTGATCAATGAAAGACAAGGGATTAGTCCGCATATTGCACATATATTCCATGGTTGCTTGAGTTTTACTAATTTGCCCTTTATCAAGGCGAATGGCCACATTAAGGTCATCAATGTTTTCCATGAGAAATCTCTTGAAATGCTCTCGCATTGTCAAAGGCAATATTTCCATTTGGAGCTACTCTAGGGGATGAGGATCCATCCTCTTTAACATTTGCTTCTTGTTCTTTATCTTCCCCTAAGTCTTCATCTGATTGACCTAGAGTTTCTCCTTCCGGATTTGAATCTCCAAGAAGGACATTTGGGTTTTCAGATTGTATCTTGTAACCAATCTTCTCCTTCCCCTAAAGTTTCTTTGCCATTCCTAAGTTTAGGCATGGTGCTAAGTTTTGATTTCAGAAAATATATATATATATATATATATATATATATATATATATATATATATATATATATATATATGCAACAAATTAAGAGGTATATATTTACTATATACCTACTATAATATTTGAAATTGAAATGTTTAAGTTTTTGCTAAGTTTTTTTATTTTTTTAGTTTTTCTTTGAAACAATATAATAAAGACAGCAAATGAAACAATAAATGCACGCAATAACAAGACTGAAAGTGAATGAGCTAGTCTTCTAAGAACAATTTATGAATATCATTAATAGGTTCGAGTTGTTCAGGGGTCATGAAATGTTCTTCTTCAAATTGAAAGTTTTCTTTTAGAAATTTGATGAAAAGGGCTATGGTAATATTATCTATTTCAGATGCTGGTTGATAGAAGTAAAGCTCGTGGCAATACTCTCGATATAACACAGCACGAGGAACTCTATTCCATCTTTCCCTATCTGTAAGAACAACCTCTTGGTCTTCTACAAGGCCTAGGAATTGGTGCACAATAGCTACGTTCTCGAGGTATTCCTCGAAGGTGAACAACTCTGAAGATACTAAGGCTCTCCTATAGGCTAACCATCTATGGCAGGCTCTCTGAAGTTCATGATAAAAAACTAATTGATGAGGATCCAGGATTCTATCCAAGACTAGCCTCTTAATCTGTTTAAGTTGTGTGGACCTAGATGAGATGATACTAAGTCTCTTGTCAAGTTCGTCCCACAAGGATTGATTTCTACTTGTTTCGAGGGATACTAAGGACAGAATTAACTTCTATAGCTGCCAATTGATTTTCTACGTTTATAGTAACTGCTAACCTCTTTTTAGGAGCTACCATCTAAACATGACTTTAAACCTTAAATGTTTTAAAATGCATCTAAGTTTTAGTTGTTCTAATTTTTTTTTTTTTTTTTGTTTTTGTTTTCAAAAGGTTATGATGCATTCACGTCGGGTTCACCAAAATGTATCGCTCCAAATTTTTCGCATCCCTACCTTCAAGCTATTGGATCCGTGCCCAGAAGGAGGATGGGAAAAGGATGATGCGGTACCTCGGACGAGAGGACTTTACGAAGGTCCCGCCTCTCAAGGGAGGTGTATTTTGGTGATTTTTCGATGGATGGTGGGTTCACCAGGAAACATTTAATGGCAGTTCCCACGCCTAGGTTTTGGAATGTGTTTAGATGAGTTCATTTTGATCTTAAACATTCATCCTAGGTTTGGCCGAATGAATCTAAATTAAACTACATGAAAATGCAATTTTCATGAATACAACAAACAAATTTGAAAGCAAAAAATAGAGAATTTACAGGAGGAAAACGGGGAATACCTGATCCGGATGTCTCGAAGAAGATTCTGACGTTTGAGGCAGTCTGGATCGTCTGGAATTCTACAGAATCGCCTGCAATCTGACAGAATCATCCGAAAACTGACAGATTCGTCTGGAATCTGACAGAATCGTCTGAGACTGATAGAATCATCCGAGATCTGACGAATTCGTCAGAAACCTGCAAAACAGAAAATAGATGCAAAATACAAGAAATCCTACTGTGCAAACAGAGGCAAATTACACCAAATAGCAATATGAATATTGAACAATATTTAAGAACAGAAATTAAAGCAAATTACTGTACTTAAATGACAAAACATGATCTTAATATGCAATCTAGGCTAAATGGGTGAACTCCAGATGCAAAATAATGTAAAAACTGAATAAATTGTCTAATTTGCAGCATAAGATGACAGAGAAAAAGGTGAGAAAAACAAACTCCAAGCACTGATTGCCTCGATGTGGATTGCAGTCGAGATCATCTCGCATCAGTACGAAATCGTCTCGTATTTGACAGGATCGCCTCCGATCTGGACAGGTTCGTTGGCGACGATGGGTGCTGGCTCCGATTGAAAAATAATGTTGTACCTGCAACAAAATAATATGAAACTAATGCAAATGCAAAGTAGGGATGTTTCAACGTAGGGGGAATCAATTTACCAAGAATTTTAGCCAAGGGTTGGGGAGGGAAAATCCTAGAGGTTAAATAGGCTTAGAGGGAGTTGGTAGGAGGTTGGAGATCATCCCAATTTGGGAGATCTCCAACGGGGGAGGGTCCCAACGCACGGACACGCTTCCGCCCGGATTGGAGACCCGTTGGAACAGATTCCAACTATGCAAATTCAGTTTTGCGACAAGATCGTCTGGACGTCCTAGTCCAGACGAAATCGTCAAATCGGGGGCGATATCGTCTGATCGGCGACGATATCGTCAAACGGTCAAAACAACCTCTAAAATTGGCACGAAAAAGGGGGAAACGGAATACCCGACGGTTAACGGGCGGTTTGGGAGGTTAAATTTGATTTTAAAATTATTTACTAAGGTGAATGTAAATTTTATAATTTTACCGCGCCAATTTTAGGGTGCTACACAGAGCTATTTTTGAGTTACAGTATTTTTTATGTATGTTTATCAGTACCCAGTACAGTATATATACGGGTAGTTTATGAGGCGATTTGGGCGAGAAATATAAAATCATTTATAATTTGAAGGCGATTTGGGCGGGAAATAAAAAATCATTTATAATTTGAAGGCGATTTGGGGGGGAATATCAAAATCATTTGTAATTTGAGGTTGGCGAATTAAAATAAAATTATTTTCATGATTATCAATAATTGCGAATTTACCCCAAAAAAATTCCACCCCGTAAATTGCGGGTGAATGTGCCCCACTGAAAGGATCTAAAATTAGCCAATTTAAAATATTGAAAATCCCAAATAGAGCCAATTTGTGATATTTATCACTTATACATAACCCTTCCTCCCTCATATTTTCAACTACTCCAGCTAAGGCCCATGGTAGATATTGCTTGCTCATGTGACAGGCCAACAATCTAGCAACCACTCCACTCAACACTATTGTTAGTGTAGAAATAACCTATCTCCCTACCATCCCATCCATACTAACACCACTCTGATGGACCTCATAGTTTGGATCCCTAATCAACTACTCTATAGTCCTTACCTCTACCATAGATTGGACACTACCTATCCTCTGATTAGGATCCGTAAAATCTACCATACATCCTCAAGAGTCACTATCATCTCCCCTATAGGTAACTAGAATATCGATGATTTTGAATACCACCTCTCTACCAATGCTATCAATAGTGAGTAATCCACATCCACTCTCGATATCTCTGCTATGTGGAGAATCCCTACCTACCTTAGAACATCTATCTCCATGCCAGTGATATCCCTCACTTTATCCTTGAAATCTTAACAACACCACTCGTGACTCTCAAGAGTTGCATACTGCAACCAAAAACATCTTCAGTTTAGCATCATAATAAAATCATCAAAATCATAACAAATCAAAAAAATAACATAGCAATAAGAAAATTTGCTAAGGCTTTATAAATTCACAATGAATTCTCCAGGGTTTCGTGATCTCATCATAATTTTACTAGGGTTTCACGATTTCATCATGAATTCACTGGGATTTTGATAATTTGCAGAACCCTAGAAAATTGATAATTTCATGGGCCATGAATTCATCACGTGGTCATGAATTCATGATGGTGGCCACACAGTAAACATCTAGTTGAGAAATCTAAAAAAAATCACAAAAAATAGAAGAAAAGCAAAAATCTACAACCACAAGGTAATTTGCCATTTATCTGAATTTATTTGACTACTCCGTCATTGTCTCTGTGCATGATTTTCACCCTATGAGTAGGAAGGGCCATTTCTATCCAGAGCTCCAAAACAAAAAAATGAATGGTAAAAATGAATTAACTTTTACCCCACCCTCCATTTTAACCCACCCACCTTTTTTCTTTTTCTCACATTTTTCTTTTCTGTAAATCATTTTGAGTTCCATTAGGAATATTGTATTTCTCATGAAACTCAAGGGGGCACCCTAACAAAAAAAAGTCATCAATCATTTTAATGCATTGAATTAAGTGCAAAAAAAAACTAATGATAATTTCACACAAACCATCCATCCTAAACCATCTACCCCTTTTCTAACCACATCAATCATTGTCATCTTCGCTCAAATGTCTACATATTTCTTTGACACATTTATTGATAATAAATACACCAAATAATGGGGCAAAATATAGACAAGGATTTTTTACCCAAGTCATAATTCTTTCCCTCCCCTAGAGCACGTAACCCATCTGGCCATTAGCCTACGCTTTTTCTTGCATCGTTCAAACCACTCACCAACTTCCATCTTGTTTTTTAATGAATTTGTGACCTCTAATTTTAGGTTGTGAATTCACTAAAATAGCAAGTTGTCCAACTACCTGAACGACCAAACGAAGTTTTCCTAAATCAGCCTATTTTTACATATTTCATGAATTTGCAACCTCTAATTTTAGATCACGAATTCACTGAGATTTGGAAAACCATCTAACCTCCTTGAACCACCATCCTGCATCTCACAATTTTTGGTTGAGTCTGTCGATCCAAGTTATAAAATGAGCATCTCACCTCCCAAAGAGACTAATGAATGATAAATGAATGAATGAATGAAGGATTGAATTGATGAATTGTTGTTGCTAGATATTTTTTCCACCATTGCTACTACAAATCAAGAAACCCAATTTATGACATATTTCATTTTGTGTTTCCTACTATGCATTTCATTTCTACCTTTGGACTTCATGTTTCTGCATTTCTAGTGAATTCACAAACAATCCCTCAAATTTGCTTACAAGCTACGAATTTGCTGACCTAAGTTTTTGGGGATAAATTTTTGTCTCCAAAAGCTCTGTTTCAATTTGCATACTATATTTAGATCATTTTTCTTCTGATAGCATTCTACTTTCTATGCTATTTTACCTCATTTCATCTCAGTTTTTGTATTTTGTTCCTAAAGGGTCAACAATCTTCATTGTTTATGAATAATTTGGTAAAAGGACCAAGGGGACTTCACTGCTACATATCTTAGATCAATCATACAGTGGCCTAATAAAGTACCCAAGCACTAATAAGATTTTATAGTGTTCTATGCGATTGTTTTGTAGTTTTTTGGTAGAAGCGTTGTACAAGCTATGAATTCGCAGTACAGGCCAAAAATTCACTTTTACAGATCGTAAATCTATTTACCAGCCATGAATCCACTTGCAAACTATGAAATCATGTTAGACAAACATCCTGACCAAGTACATGTTTTTGTTAGACTTGTTTCAACTTTATATTTATATTTTTAGTGCTATATTTATTTTGTTCTTAAATCTTTGTGAGAAAAGGATTCAAAATACCAAAAAAATGATAATGAAATTAAAATGCATATAGTTTAAAAATTGGTTGGTGTACCTTTGTATTAAATGAAATTTAAAATTGCATATAGTTTTAAGTTCTATTTGCATTTGGCTAAAACTTAGGTGTTTGTAATCTAAAATAATACACTTAAACAAACATCCTTGGTTAGACTTAGAAGTAGTCTAATACTTCTTGGTGAACCTAGATTTATTCAACTATCACCAAATGAGGTACACCACTAAGTATGATGAGGGCATCAAATAAATGACTAAGGCGTAGGTTGAATAAAACCTTAGTTAGGCTAGGTATTAGGGCTTGGTCTTGTTTTTAATAATTATTAATTTATTTGGTGAGACTTAGTGTTCACATAGTTTTAGCTAGCCGCCTTCTAGATTAGGTTAGCTGGATTGATATTAATCAATCCCAAAATAACTCCTATCGGATGAGAGCCGGTCTTCCCTATTTGGGAAATTTGTTGCTCCTTCATAGGGAAATTTGTTGTAATTTTGGGCCTTTATAAGCCCTTAGTTTTAATTTAATTAGCATGTTGGTTTTAACCACAACAGTGGTATCAGAGCCACATTGTGGCATTGATTTTGGGTTGTTTTCGATCAACCAAATCCTATTTTAAGCTCTCTTAATTTTATTGATAATTTGTTGTACATTTGTTGTCATTGTTAGCAATGTTTGTTAAAAAAAAATGCTACCAAAGTTTTACAAAATTTGATAGCAAAGGTTTATTTACAAATTTTTTTCGACCAATTTTGGTTGACAACTTTGTGAGGTGACACAATTATTTGTTTTTCTCTATTAGGTAGCGATCTCAATTTGAGATCTTTTTTGCTGTACTTTTCAACTCTGTCGCACTCAAATCCCTATGTTGTTTGATGCACACTCCATCTATTGCATGCCTCAAAAGTCCCACCATGCTCTGCACAAAATTTTTTAAGTTGCATAGAAACTACTTACAACCTGCCCTCTATACAAACTATAGACCATTGTGGCCTGACACTCTGTCATTCACCGATCTTCAAAGATTTTTGGGCCCACTATTTCATTCATGCCAAGCCTTGATGCACAATATATTTTACAGCACAAGCATGTTCCTGATATTTACTACATCTTGAGGATCATCCTCTACTGAGGCCTCTCGATAGATACTAGCAGGACTCTATCCGCCTAACAATTAATCATCGAACCTGATGTAGAGGATGAATTTTATCGCCACCCTACACGCTATCATTGACAAACTGGCATTCTTCTTGATCACTTGTTGGGCCCTTCTATCTGATGCACATGCACTTAAGGATGCCTTGTTGCTGCATCTTCATGATCAAAAATTGAATCAATTCCTGACACACTGTTTAAACAAACCCTACAGCGATCTAGCGCATCTTTGCTTCGGCTCGGGCCTACATTTCTAATCGATCCTTCTAAAAAAATTTTGTCAAATCAGTTCCTAGAAGGAGTGATTGCATTTGATGCCTGATTCAACCTTTGATTAGCACACCAAAACTTTTGGGATTTTTGAAACCACAAATCTGCTCCTACGTGGCGAAGACGTGTTGACAGTGGCTGGCAACTTACAGCAACAGGCTTCATTTTGTGGGATAGATCCCACATCTCTTATGTTGCACATATTAGCATGAGATATTTAGGTGTGTTTGCCTATTAAATTACAACCGGTGCTTCCTAGTGATACAACGCTTTGACTAATCACATGTTGCATTTCCTTGCTTCATCTTCAGACCCTTATGTGCAGATTGCATTGCTTAAATAGCTTTACCCGCTCTTTGTTTGGGTACTATCACCATTGGAGTTTTGGATGTTTATTGATGTCTCTGCATCAAAATATTTTAGTTGGTAAGTTCATACCACCTTTTTGGTAACCAACATTTGCCAATATATTAAAAAATATATATAATTCAATTTTTACAATTTTGCAAAAAGGGAAAAATTATTTAAGTGCTAGATTCAATTTTTCCCTTCAAATATTGTAAAATTGTAACATTGTCTTGCAATTATTTGGGCAAATAGTACTACTTTTTATAACCCCTTCATTATCTTTTTGTAAACTGCCTTTTTGTAGCCCTCTTGGCATACACCAGAGGACAAATGGCTCATGATTTGGCAGAGCAAATGGCTGCAATCACCATAGTCATTAGTACTTTGGCCGATAAGGTCAATAATATTGCTTCCTCTAGTGGTCCCAATCAAGCCCCTGACCTTCGCATGAAAGCAAAATGCGAGGTCAAAATTTATGATGGCTCCCGTGATCCCGAGGTTCTAAACAGTTGGATCCTCGACATGGACACGTGGTTTGCCTATAGAAAAATACCAAAAGATGAACAAGTTTCATTTGCTCTCTTAAAACTTTTTGGCATAGCCAAATTTTTGATCATGGATCACCTAAGTAATCAGAATCCCATTGAAAATTGGGATGATTTGGTGAATGCTTTGATAGACACTTTTTATCCTTCAAACTATGTAAAAGATCTTGAATTTTGATGGCTTCGATTGAGGCAGGGCTACAACATGAATTTCCAAAACTACATCATCCTATTCAAAAAATTAAGGATTGTGAATGGTATTCAAGACTCTGCTGCTAATCTGATCATCAAATTCAAGAGTAGATTGTAGGAACCACTTTTTAGGGAGTTGAAATATACTCATATCACAAATTTGAATGCTATGTACAATCAAGCATAGCATGTGAAGGATAAGCTTTCTACTCAATCAAGTGGATCTTGCTCTTCTGACTCCACCAAAGCTTCCAAACAAAAGCAATCTCCAAAAAAATAGAAGAATACTTCTCCCTCTTCTTCCTCTTCCCCTTCTTCTTCTAAAACTTCTTCTACTCCTTTCGATCATAAAAACTTTTATGATTATTTTAAGAAGAAAGGTCATGTAGAATCTGAGTGTTTTAGAAAGAAGAAGAATTTTATTGTAGAAGCTCAACCAGAGGAACCACAAGATGGTGATATTAATGCTATGGGATAACGACAACCTTATACTAAGCTTCAAGGGCTTAACAATCATACCTTGTTGACACACAACATGTTTGAAAGAGGTTGTGATCATTTTTTTATCACATGTTCCCATGTAAAGCACAATTGCTTTGTAGATTGCATAATTGACAATGGCTCCCAAAGTTGATTTCCAAAGTCATCGTCGATAAGTTGAAGCTTCCTGTACAACCCCATCCTTACCCATACCCACTTGCATGGAAGGATGTAGGAATCTCCTCCTTGACTATAGAAACTTGCACTGTGTCCTTTACATTTGGGCCATGCTATGTGGACAAAGTTACTTGTGACATAACTGTAATTGATTTTTGTGATCTCATTCTTGGAAATCCCTATCAATTTGATAAACAAGCTCATTATAATGTGTATAACAATACCTATACATTGGATCACGAGAACAAAAACTTTTTTATCTCTTCCACAAATCCCACATATAATTATGCAGGTCCACACCATATAGCATTGGTCTTTCGCAAGCTAAATGATACACCAACTATAGTTGCACACAAGGAGGCTCCTCCTTTTTTAGTACCTCCTCCTATTGCTCTAGTTGCTCCGCCTCCTACTTCTACCATGCACCAGGTTCTTGAAATGAAGTAGCCTTTGCATTCTAAGCTATAGTAGAATCCTCCTCCACCTCATCCACAGGCTTTCACTCCAATTGGAATTCAAGTAGTGACCAAGCGATGTCCACCAACATAGGTACCCCTTGGCATTCTTGACATCATTAGTGCCCCTGCTCATCCGGCACCTGATTTTCCACTTTTGCTCTCTCTAGCTCAAGTTTTTCACCCTACACCCACTACTATTGTACAAGCATTGGAGTCTGCATTGGAGTCCAATGCTTCCTATGTGTGGAGGTATGATGATGGCATCAAATAAATGACTAAGGTGTAGGTTGAATAAAACCTTAGTTAGAATAGGTCTTAGGGCTTGGTCTTGTTTTTCATAATTATTAATGTATTTGGTGAGACTTGGTGTTCACGTAGTTTTAGCTAGTCGTATTCTAGATTAGGTTAGCTATATTGATATTAATCAATCCCGAAATAACTCCTCTCGGATGAGATTCGATCTTCCCTATTTGGGAAATTTGTTGCTCCTTCGTAGGGGAATTTGTTGTAATTTTAGGCCTTTATAAGCCCTTAGTTTTAATTTAATTAACATGTTGGTTTTAACCACAAAAAGTACCCCTCACATCGAGGTGTAGGTGTACGAATATTCCCATCCCCTTCTAGGCATGAATCCACTTTAGCTAGAGGAAAAAGGGGTATGAATTTTGCCCTCTACATTGAGAGATCATGCCTTAAGAAGAGCCCAAAAAAATCATGTGTATAAAACCGTAAGAGAAACTTACAAATAGTTATGGATGAAGATTGTTTTCAACTTCCAAAAATAGATCTATAAAAATGAAAGAAAGTAAATAGTGGAGATTAGTAAGAAAGGATATTGGAAGAAATACCAACTCATTTGAGGATTTAGCCTATGAAGAAAAAGTAGACCAAAACTTAGACACAGTACAACAAGTTCAACAATTAACAAAGAATAATCTCTTTACGTGGTCATATGAGGGCCAATTCACATTTATTTTTTATTTTGGTTTCATGAACAATCATTAAGGTAGCATGGTAAAATAAACCAACATTGCCCCTTGTTTACAGTTACTTGCAATCACTAAGGTGTTCCAAGCATTTAAATTGATATATTTTTATTTGAGATTACTAATACACATATGCAAAGGCTAATATAGCAGATACCTTGGATAAATTGTTTGTTTAATTTCTTTGCAAGAGGTTTTTGGAGATCCAAACCCAAAGGGAGAGTGTAATTTCACAATTGGGTAAAATTAACACTCAACATTTGGCGCTAGAAGGAGGGCATGTATTGGTGTTGTTTTATTTATAATTTTAAATGCTATAGAGATTTACATTTTGGAATATTTCATGCCCTATGATTATTATATTTAGACCTCTTTTAACACACAACATTGTAGTGCTAAAAGGAGCACATGAATTGCTATGCATTGATCTAACACTTTTTTATTTTTCATACAGGAATAATGTGATTTGATATAATTTTGAAAATTTTAAATTGCTAAATATTTCAAGTTCATTTGATTAGCATCTTTGGTTTCCTCTAACACTCACACTTTGTAGAGCTAGGAGGATTTGAATTGATTTATTTTATTGCCATTTAGATGCTAAATTGTTCATGTTACTTGAAAGATTTATTTGCAAAACATTGGTCTTGACTAACGAGGTTTTGTTTTCCATGTGATTACTTTCATTTGATTCTAACATTCTCTATTTTCGATGATGCGTTAATACTAACATGTTACAAATTTGAGAATTTTCTTCAATTTCATATTTTAATGGATATATATACATTGTTTGATGCTAACATGATTATTCATATGTTACTTGTTTGATATTGATTAGTCATTTCATGTTTCTTTGTAAGAAATATTTATTTGACTAACAAACTGGTTTTGAAGTTATTCTTTAAGTTTCACTAATGGCTACAAATACTGGAAAGTGGTATGGGGTGCATGGTAATCCTTTGAACATTAGTGGAGATGCTCATGACTTTCCCAAGAACATAGAGAAACTTTTTCCCAAGTTTAAGCACAATGGCACAACATTAGCCGAGGAGCACATTCAGTATTATGTGAATATCCTAGTTAGATGGAATGTTGAACTTGAGGATGTGACATGTAGATTGTTTCCTGGGAGCCTAAATGAAGTGGCGTATGATTGGTACATCAATTTACCCATAGGTTCTATTACATCCTGGGCCCAATTGGAAACTACTTTCATCAATCAATTTAGGTTGCTCATTGATCCTATCACAATTTATCAATAATTTTCTTCTTGCAAGAAGGAACCTAATGAGCCAATGAGAACATTAAACATGATAATTTGAAAGCTCTATGTCATATTTATTACTCCCCATACTATTGAGGAGAGTGGTGCTCTTCAAATATACTTTGGGGCATTGGATCCCTTGCTTGCCATGTTCACTAGGACAAATCCTTTGGTTACTAATCTTGCCTTGGCCTACACAGAAGCTATGATTGTAGATCAACAATTAAGGCCACAAGGTTATGGTATGGAGCAATTGCCTATGGTAGGACAACTAGGGGTTTGCAATCAAACCTCGGGGGTAAATCAAGCATGGGCACAATAAAATTTGATATCAAACATTTTTCCCCATAATCAATTTTACCCTACCATATCTACGTATGCTCCCACATGTACTTATATGAGTACTTCTATCCATCCAACTACTCCATCATGGTTAGAGAATCATGGGGTCACTCATGGAGCCATTACAAAAAGTGTTCAATCTTTATCTATTGATATCAATCCAACTAATTCTACTACTTCCACCACTCAACCCAACAAGATTGTATCGAAAGTAAAAGAGAAAAAGGTAGTTAAGAAGTTAAGTAGAGATGTGGTTCCATAAAAAAAATGAGCACATCAATGTATACATCCAAATCATCCTAGGAAGAGTGCTAATATTAATGATATTTCATGTTATGTTCCTTCAGGTGATAGAAGAGACTTTGATGTGACTTACATTGAAGTAAATACCTATTCAGAATGTCTTGAAGAGCATGAAGATTTTGGAGAAGAAATTCTATGGATGGGTAACAAGAATTTGGAACCAAAAGATCAACATTTTATTTCGAAAAGAAAATATCTAGAATAATTATCCACAAATGAGGATTGGGATGAACAAACCTATGAGGATATGAGTTGGTCATGTGTACTTGCAAAGGAATATTGGAGTGACTATATGGAGCAAGATGTAAAAATTGATCCCCTTATAGAAGCTCCTAAGCCATCAAAAGTGGTTGAAAGTGAACTTGAAAGAGAATCAATAAATGGATTTGAAGGCATAACAAAATTTCACCACTTGTTCTCGGAAGATACTTTGAATGATATTGTTGAAACTGATGGCCAAGGTGATCTACACCTTCTAAATTGTGATAAAATTGAATCATGGGTTACCAATTTGGATTATGATAGCCTCAAAATTTTGAATTCAAGAAATAACCCAATTTTAGAAATAATTGAACCATCTAGGGAAGGTGAAGATGAATTGGATGAGAAACATGTTGATGAATCAAAAGATGATGAAGAAGTACTTGAGCGTCACAACTTGGTTTTGGAAGATGATTACTATGATTCTTGGAAGAAATGGGAAGAATATGCTCGCTCTAAATCTTCTAATGAACTTTTTGTGTCAATTGATATGTAGGATAATAGGAGTGTTTTCTCGCATGAGGATATTATAAATCTTGTACAACCTGAGGAAGTTTTGGAAGAAGAATCAGAATCTAATCAAGTTTTGGAAAATGATACAACCATGAATCAAGAAGGAGAATCATTTGATTTGGGTTCCTTTGAGGGAAAATAAATTGAAAATATTGATCCACTTATTGGTTCTACAATGTTTGTGCCATTTCAAAATGAGGAAATTTCAGAACCTGAATGGTTTGGGTTTGATATCACTGATGATCCAATTGAAAATATTACGTTATCTGAAACAACCCAAGTGATTGACTATGGAGATGTGTTAGCAGACCCACCCCTAGATAGACAATACTGATGGTTTGAAATTGATGGACATGTTTTTAATTGGGTACCTAATTTTGGTGTGTTTGATAAACAGGTCATGGAGAAAGAACAGATGCTATATGATGATGATGATGAATGTGTAGCACCCTAAAATTGGCACGGTTAAACCTTAGTAAAAAGATAAAAGATAAAAATTTGAATTTTAACCCCAAACTGCCCGTTAAACCGCCTGTTACCCGCTTTCCCCATTTTTCATGCCATTTTTAGGATTTGTTTTGACCATTGGACGATATCGTCACAGATTAGACGAAATCATCCCCGATCTGACGAATTCATCTGGAACAGAACGTCCAGACGATTTCATCCCAAAACCAAATTTTCATAATTAGCTTCTGTTTCAATAGCCTCTCCAACTTGGGCAGAAACGCGTCTACGCAGTTGGAGATTTCCCTATTGGAGATCTCCCAGATTGGGATGATCCCCAACCTCCTAACCTCTTCCTAATCCTATATAAACTAGGATTTTTCTAGTTTATCCCCCTAACCCCCTAAACCCCTTAGCTGATGGATTTCTCTATAGATTTAGTTCCTTATTCCCTCGCACTACTGTTTGTATTCTGTATTTTGCATTTTCTTGCAGGAACTCTACTATTTTTTAGTCGAAGCTAGCTCGGATCGTCGTGGACGATCTCGGATGATTACGGATGATTTTGTCGAGGAGCGCAGATGATCTCGTACGATTGGAGGTGATCCTGACTGTAGTCCAGATTGGGGGCAATCAGAGTCTAGAGTTTGCATTTCCTTAGCTTTCTCTGCATTTTTCCTATTGTATTTCTGCACTGTCTTAAATTATTATGTTTTTGCATCTTGGAGTTCACCTCATTTAGCATAACCGCATGATAAAGTTAAAATCAATCATTAAATCTACTGCATTTCCTTATTTGTTATTGGAATCCATTATTTAGGCATGTTTGTTGTTATTTCTACCATTCTCCTTTGCTTCTGCACTTGCATATTTGGTATTTTGCGTCTATTTTTGTGATTGCAGGTTTCTGACGAATTCTGATGAATTCATCAGATTTTAGATGATTCTATCTGATTTCAGATGACCTTCTATGATTTGGGATGATCCTATGAAATATCAGATGATTACATATGAATTGAGGTGATCTGAACTGCTACAAGACTCAGAATCTTCATCAAACATCCGAAATCAGGTATGACACATTCTAATTAGCATATTCTCTATTATTAGCATTCATTCCTATTTTTTGTATTCATTTAAATCAGCATTGGCATATAGAATAGTTTAGATTCATCTTGGCCAAACCTAGGAGTTGAATGATCGAGTATAAAAATGAACACATCAAACTCATTGTCAACCTAGGCGTGGAAACTGCCATTCAAAAGTTTCCTGGTGAACCCACCATCCATCAAAAATTCACCCTTATACCCCTCCCCCGAGAGGCGGGACCTTCAAAGGGCCTCTCAATCCGAGGTATTGTCCCATCCTTTTCACATCCCCCTTCCGGGCGCGGATCCTATAGCCTGAAGGTAAGGATGCAAAAAATTTGGAGCGATACATTTTGGTGAACCCGACGTGAAACAAAAACCTTTTGAAAACAAAAACCTTTTAAAAAAATAAAAATAAAAAAAAATCAAAACATAAATGCATTTAGAATTAAAAAATTGCATATCATATTTAGATGGTAGACTATAATAAAAGACGAGTTGTCACCATTAATGTTGAGAATCAACTAGCAGCTATAGAGATTACTTATGTGCTTAGAGTACCTCAAACAAGTAGGGTTCAACCTTTGTGGGACGAACTTGATAGGAGATTGAATCTCATTTCATCTAGAGCAACCGAACTTAGGCAAATCAAGAGGTTTGTCCTAGATAGAATCCTGGATCCCGATCAAGTGATTTTGTATCATGAACTTCAGAGAGCTTGCCATAGGTGGTTAGCAGATAAAAGAGCCCTTGTGTCTTCTGAGTTGTATACCTTTGAGGAATACCTCGATAATGCAGTTGTAGTACATAAATTTCTGTCTCGTATAGAGGACCAAGAGGTCGTTCTTACGGATAGACAAAGATGGAATAGAGTTCCCAGAGCTGTGTTATATCGAGAGTATTGTCATGAGATTTATTTTTACAAAATAGAATCTGAAACAGATAATATCACTATAGCACACTTTATCAAGTTCTTGAAAAACCATTTCCAATTTGAAGAGGAGCATTTTATGACTCCTGATGAACTTGATCCTATCAATGATATCTATAAACTATTTATAGAAAACTAAGCTATTATTTTATTATTGTTATTTCTTGTATTTAGTGTGTTGTTTATTGCCTTTATAAGCATAAAAACAAAAACAAAAACAAAACAAAATCATAACAAAAAATCAAAACATTTTCTTTTAAGCATTATAGTAGGTATATAATTAAAATATATACCTCCCAAAATCTGTTGCAAATATATTAATATATATTTGCTAAAATCTAAATTTAGACATAATGACTAGACTCAGGAATGGAAAACAAATTGAAGTAGAAGAAGATTGGTTAAGAAAACCAGAAAATAACCCAGATGTTCTTCCTGAAGACCCAATTCAGGAAGAAGGAACCTTAAACCAACAAGAAGAAGAATTTGTGGACGCAAATGAACAAAAAGAAAATGATAGAGAGGAAGGATCCTCATCTCCTAAAATAACTCTAGAAGGAGTTGTTACTTTTGAGAACATGGAACATTTTTGGAAATTCCTCAATACTAATATTGGCACTCTTAATAGAGCAGTTCATATGGATAAAGATCAAATTAGTGACACTCAAGCAACCCTAGAAGACATATATCACACACGCACTAATCCTTTGTCCTTCGTTGATCAAGAGAGTGATCAAGTCTGGACCGTCCAATTTGGACATGGCTACTATAATCCAGAACATGCAACAACAACAGGTTACCCAACCACCTAGAGTGCCTATTACCAAGCCAAGGGTTATTCCCACACAAAAGAAACCTTCATTCACTGCTCTATTTCGCCAAGCTATTGATCAATATACCTCAAATCAACAAAAGCCTAAAACAAAACCAAATACCAATTTCCAACAATCTGGGATACAACATAATACTACACCAAATCTTCTTCATAATACTCTTCCTACCAATCATTTGCATAACAACAATATAGCATCTAATCCTTATGTCCCGCCTTCCTACGCTCACAAGTCCCATACTCATGTACCACCAAACCAATATGGTGGACAAACTGGTAATCTGGAAGCCATGGTGAAACAGTTAGTCTCTCGCATGGACCAGATAGATCCCTACCATCCCTCGTACAATTATCGAGAGATGTGTAGTCAACCTCTAGACCCTATAGTTGTAGCACAACCATATCCCAAACACTTTCCTATGCCTGTCCTACCTATATATAAAGGAACTGAAGATCCCATAGAGCATCTTCGTATGTTTAGGATAGCATGTCATGACATATCACATGATGACTTGTTATTACTAAAAATGTTCCCGAAAAGCTTAGGGGGGATGGCATTGGAGTGGTATTATCAACTACCCACTCATTCTTTGAGAAATTTTGAAGAGACCGCTGAATATTTTGTGCATCAATTTAGTGCCTATATCGAAAGGCATGTAACCATTAAAGATTTGTACAACCTAAAACAAGACAAAGATGAGTGTTTTGCTGACTTCTTAGCTCGATGGAGGCAGTTGATAGGAAAATTACACTTTGTGTTACCTTATCGAGAAATGTTGGATATTTTTATCAATAATTTACAAGAACAACTATCCTATGAATTATCAACCACTACCTTGACCACCTTCGATCAAGCTATAGATTTAGCTCGAAGGGTGGAAGATGCTCTCATTAGAAGAGGTCAGCTCAAAAAGAAAGATGATGAGAAAACATCCAGAAATCAATATAAAAATAAACAAGTTGTGGGTGACGGAGTCACTGATAGCAGAAACATTGCCAATGTTAATACTGCGAAAACAACAGAGAAGTTTATATTGAAACCTCCTGATAAACCACCCCGAGAATTTACTAGGTTAAATCAACCTTTATCAACCATTCTCCCGCAATTACTAGCACGAGGTTTGATCCAATTACCAACTATCCGGGAACCTGATCCAACCATACCCGGATACAGAGCTGATTTACATTGTGATTTTCATAGAGGACCTGGACACGCTACCAACTCTTGTAAAATATTAAAACATAAAATACAAGACCTGATTGATAATAATGAGATGGAGGTGCAAGCCTTTCAACCTAAACAAAATCCTTCTAATAATGCTCAAAAGAACATTCCCCAAAATCAGAATCAGAATGCCAATCAATCATTGGACATATTTCAACATCCTTTACCAAAGCATGGTAAAGAGGTGGCTAATCAAATTGAGCATCATAATGTTCCCCCTCCTACCCGATATGTAGGGACTATTAGTGGACAATTACCTGTTCATGATCCTCAAATATTTGACACAACTTTATCCATAGTTACGACTAGACCTCTACATAATATTCGGATGCTTGATCTTAGTGACACCGAATATGAGACTGAAAGTGACATGGAAATCACCTCAAATCAATCGAATAGTTCTGAAGATGAATCAGATCCTATTCAACCTATCACAAGTTCTATGGTTCCAGAAGAACCATTTCCTAGAAGAGTCACTACTAGACCATCTTCTCACCAAATACTTTCTAATGAACAAGCCATAAACGCTAGACCAAGACCTATTCATCACTTGCAAAATAATATTGTAGGAACCATCGGAGCCGTTACCAGACAACAAGCTCAAAACTCTCAACAAGATCAAACTCAGAACGATGGATCAGCTCCATTTGTTTTGAAAAATCCCAATAAAGGGAATTATGCGCCTAATGTTCAACCTAAGCCTCCTTATAATATTAATGAACAATTATCCAATACTACAACTAGAATTTCCCTTTTGGACCTCTTAAGATCTTCTCCTACCCATAGGGATGAATTAATGCTCACATTAAGCCAAATGATGGTACCACAAAATATTCAACTCGAAGCCATGTCCAATACTATCATAACTCGAGAAGTCGATTGTATTGACTTTCGAGATAGAGATATCCCGCAACATAGTTTACATAAGGATAACCCCTTATATATTACTACCCTAATTGGAGATGTAGCCGTTAAGCGAGTCTTGATTGATAATGGTTCATCTTTAAACATATGCACTTTTGACTTCTACCAACGATTTGGGTTTAGAAGTGACGAAATGAAAAGAACTGATATGATTATAAAAGCCTTCAATGACGAAACACAAGAAACATGTGGAGTCATTACTATACCCTTGCAAGTTGGTCCTAGAACCCTAGATACGACCGTGTTTATTGTACATTGCCCTGCATCGTACAATATACTTTTGGGTCGCCCTTGGATCAACGCGATGCGAGCGGTTCCATCCACTTTACATCAGTGTGTTAAATTCAAATTTAAAAACCAGTTGGTTACCATTCATGGTGATCCTAGACCCTTTGATATGTGTGCTTTGGCAGAACCTGTTGGAGTTCAATTTTGCCCTGCCCTGTCATCCACACATCCTAATTCTCATCATCCGCCCAAACGTGTGAAACACACACCCATAACATCATCTACTCTTTCAACTACACCTATACATATAGCTCAACCATCTTCTGAACAAACCACATTAGGACCTCGAAAAGATCCCAAAATTACAACCAATGCTTCCTGTTTTACTCCTATATCTTCCATACCTATAGACTCACCCATCAATATCCCTATAACATCTACATCCACTACAGGCATCCTTTCCACATCCGACGATGTAGGAAATGTTCCTTCTACCTCTTATGCTCTCACTGATGAGCTCTTACCCGATTTATCTAAAATTCTTATATCAGAAGAAACCAACACTCGCCATGCAAACTTCCCTTCTTTTAAATAAACTCCCATCCTCTCCTCGTACCTTGGGCCTCCCACAGCCTATGGGAAGTATCTACCAAGTCGGGAGTTGTGCTTTTATTTATAAGGGATATGATTGGGGAAGAATACCCAGAAACATTAAGACACATTGTGATGGATATGCTAGATGCTATTTTGCTAATGAGTATATTAAAGCTAAGCCCATAATGCTTAAATTGGGATATAAAGGGAAAGGTTTGGGACCTTTCCAAAATGGTATGAAAGAACCTTTTGAGGTAGAACCGTGGCCTGCCCACTGTGGTGTGGGCCTATTTTCTAGTAAAGGTCAGCCCTTCCCATTTGAGGATGATGACCATCTTGTATGTTACCAAGATTATCTGGATAAACAAGATTCTTTGCATGCAAAGAATAATTCCTTTACCTGCAATATGCTATCCATAGCTTACCCTGAAATGATTGTCGAATCCGATGACGAGTTGGAGGGAGATATCTTTCATGATGTTTCCATTGAGGAATTGTTATATAATGAATTTTATTTTGATGGCTCTATACCGAGTATAGCCCAACTTGAAGCTACGACTCCTCAAGACGAATTATCCAAGTTAACCTTGGAAGAATTACAAGAATTGGGTGTTTCACCCGCCCCACCTAATTTTGAGAGAGATTTACATATGGAAGTTGAAAACGTTATAAAAATTAACATTGGAACCGAACATAACCCTCACATAATCAATATTGGATCAGAATTAAGTCAAGAAAAACAAGATAAATACATTTCATTTCTTAAAGACTATGAAGATGTCTTTGCTTGGACATATGAAGACATGCCAGGTTTGGACCCTTCCGTAGTTATGCATCATCTAGTAGTCCATCCAGATGCTAAACCTCGTTAAACAGAAACTTAGAAAAATGCATCCTAAAGTGGCCTTACTAGTCAAAGGAGAACTAGAAAAACTGTTGAAAGTCATTTTTATACAAGCCATTGATTATGTCTGAATGGATCTCAAATGTAGTTCCAGTAACTAAGAAAGAAGCCACTAAAGTTAGGGTTTGTACAGACTTCAGAGATATTAATGTTGCATGCCCTAAAGATGATTTTCCCCTTCCCAACATGGATCAGATCATTGAATTTACTGCTGGAAGCGGAATGATATCCTTAATGGATGGATTTTCTGGTTATAATCAGATCAGGATAGCTCCTGAAGACCAGGCTAAAACAACCTTTATTACCCCTTGGGGAACCTTTTGTTGGAAAGTGATGCCATTTGGCTTAAAGAATGCAAGTGCAACCTATCAACGAGCTATGACTTATATCTTTCATGATATGATGCATGATATCCTACATGATTATGTAGATGATATTATAGCTCGTTCTATCAAAGAAGATGATCATTTAAATGACTTGAGAAAAGTATTTGATCGGTTAAGGGAATATCTTATCCGACTAAATCCAGCCAAATGCATATTCGGAGTCAAGTCCGATAAATTATTAGGGGTTATAGTCTCTTTACGTGGCATTGAAATTGACCCTCTCAAGATCGCGGCTATCACAGATATGCCCGCACCCACCAATATATCAGAATTACGAAGTTTACAAGGTAAGCTTCAAGCTATTCGCCGCTTCATCGATAAGTTGGCGGACAAAACTGGACCCTTTCTTAAGCTTCTTAAGAAAGATGTCTCTTTTCATTGGGACGAAGAATGCCAGGAAGCATTTGAACTCCTTAAGCAATATCTCCTTAAACCACCAGTACTTTCCCCACCTAGATCTGATCGTCCATTTATCTTGTACATTTTTGCTTTCGATTCTGCCTTAGGAGCTATGTTAGCTCAGCTTGACGATGAGAAGAAAGAACGTGCTAATTATTACATTAGTAGGACCTTAATCAGTTATGAAACTCGCTATACCATATTAGAGAAATTATGTCTAGCAGTCATCTTTTCTACACAGAAACTATGACATTATATGCTCAGTCAGAAAACGTATGTTATTGCCAAATTCGACCCTTTGCGATATCTCATGAGTCGACCGTATTTATCTGGTCGCACAACCAAGTGGGTTCTTGCGCTAAGCGAATTTGAACTCACGTTCATAGGACAGAAGTCTGTTAAGGGTCAAATCATAGCAGATCAATTAGTTGCTGCACCCTTAGAATCTACTCATCCCCTCATCATTGAGTTTCCTGATGAATGCCTTAAACTAGAGGCAGACCATTCAGAGCAATGGTCCCTATACTTTGACGGAGCCCGATGCATGAGTGGGGCTAGTGCGGGTATTATTTTAATATCTCCACAAAAACATCTTATACCTCTGTCCTTTAAATTAACATTTGCTTGCACCAATAACACTGCTGAATATGAAGCTCTTATCCTTGGATTACGAGCTGCCTTGGCAATGAAAATTAAAAATTTATTGGTTTTCGGTGACTCTCAACTTGTCATAAACCAAATTAATGATGTTTATCAGACCAGAGATGATAAATTACGCCCATATAAAGCATATGTTTTGCAATTATTATCCTTGTTTGATCAAGTTACTTTGGAAGCTATTCCTCGAACTAGCAATCGTGCGGCTGACGCTATGGCTGCAGTTGCATCTCTTTTACCCTTGGAGTTAGACGATGAATATGCTACCATCATTATTCATCGACTCCAGGAACCCGCTTCAAGAAAATCATGCTTAGAACCTTTGGATGTGTTTCTCATCAACGAAACAACTCCTGAACCATGGTACACTGATATATTTAATTTTTTGCAACATGGAACCTTCCCTGATGGTTGTACTAGCAACCAGCGTAGGTTATTACGTAGACAAGCAAGTCGCTTCGTGATTATTGGTAATACCTTGTATAGAAGATCTTTTGAAGGCATCTTACTATGATGTTTGAATCTAGAAGAATCTAGATCAGCTTTGAATGAAGCCCACAATGGATCTTGTGGGGGACATTTTAGTGGTAGCGCCATTGCTAAGAAACTCCTTCGGATAGGATATTTTTGGCCTACCATGGAAAATGATGCACATAATTATGTGCGACATTGCGACAAGTGCCAAAAACACGCTGACCTTGTCCATGCACCTGCACAAGAACTGCAGGCTATTTCATCTCCTTGGCCCTTTTCAAAATGGGGCTTAGACATCATTGGAAAAATCAACCCTGTGTCATCCGATGGACACAAATTCATCATAACCGCCACCGAGTATTTCACGAAGTGGGTTGAAGCTATGCCATTAGCTTCTTGCACTGGAACCCAAGTTTCCAAGTTTATTTTTAATCAAATTATTTGTAGGTTTGGAATTCTTGCCAATCTCATTTCAGATAATGGAACTTGTTTCAAAAATAAAGATGTTAAAAAATTATGTCAAAAATATAAAATTCAACATCGTTGGTCCACTCCCTATTATCCTCAGGGTAATGGCCAAGCGGAAGCATCTAATAAAACCTTAATCAAAATTCTCAAAAAATTGGTCAATAAATCCGGTCGAGATTGGCACATTCAATTATATCCTGCTTTGTGGGCCTATCGAACTAGTGTTCGAACCCCCACTGGAACTTCACCTTTTGTCTTGGTTTATGGTGCTGAAGCCATTTTTCCCTTTGAATTAGAAGTTCCTTCTTTAGCTCTACTACTTCAAGATACTGAAGTAGGGGATGAATATCGTGCTGGCAGATTTAGTCAGCTAGAACTCTTAGATGAAAAGCGCATCAATGCTTTGGAGCATCTTCGTGCCTACCAAAACAAGCTTAAGCGAGCATACCTTAAGAAAGTTCATCATCGATCCTTTGAGATCGGTGACCTTGTCTTAAAAGAAAATCAAAAAAATACTAATGCAACTAAAAACCTTAAAGGTAAATTTGAGCCCAACTGGCTTGGACCATATGTCATCACTGCTAAATTTGGATCGGGAGCATACAAATTATCTACCTTAGATGGTAAAGAACTTAAAGAACCTATGAATATTATGCATCTCAAACGCTACTATGCATAAAATATGGTCATTTCATCATTGTATATATTGTTATTTTGCATATTGTTTCATTTTAGTCATCCATATAAAAATTTCAAAAACAGTAATAGTATTTATTCTTTCAATTCATAACTTAAAATCAAAAACATCAAAATCATCAAAACCTTCAAAAACATATTTTATTTTCAAATCGTGCAGTATTGCAGTTATATTTTTAGTTATTTTGGATAAATTAGCATTTATTGGGAATCCCGCACTTTCACATTCACATGAATAAATATCTTGATTTTATTTTGGTATGATTATTAATCTCTCTTATATCAAAGTCCACACTGGCATTAAATAAAGTTTTGAGCATAGAGAACTGATCTTGTTATTTACTTGAACCAAGTATATCTTTTCACATTAAAATGATTTCATTGCAAATTCGATATGATGCTACATAGTAGAAATGGTTTCTTGAGCAAAAAGTTTCCCCTGCTATCCTATCATGCACATGGTCTAGAATCTTTGAGAATTGACAAAAGGACAAGCTCACCCCTACCCAGAATAAAAATCCCTTGCTCTACAACCTAATCCGAGCAAGTATCCCTAGCATAGGAAGAAAAGAAAAGTTCAAGAAAAAGAGAAAAAGAAAAATGTTATTTTGTACCATCACAACAATATTTCAGCATTATCTCAAATATCAAGCAAAAATACAAAAGTACAAAAAAAAAAGAAGAAAAGAAAAAGCAAAAGCAAAATGCAATAAAATCCTTTCCCTACCCCTTGAAAAGAAAAGAAGGGTGAATGAGCTTGAATCCCTGGAATTCTCAATTATTCGAAAACTGTGAGGTAAGCCCCATAACAGGTGGTTTGTGCCCAACCCGCTTGGCCTTGGGTAATTCCTAGCATGGTGATATGTCTGTCACATTAGCGACCTTCTTTTGTACAGACCTATGTCAGCTTATGGATTAGCTAGCTCTTGATAACCTAACTTACATAGTAGTCTGGTACGGTTACATGCATATAAATCATGGTCAACGAACATTCATTTGGTTAAGTCAAATTACTTGTATCAAATTATCTTGCTCAAAATTGGTGAATGAACAATACAATCGCACACACATTTGTATTTGAGAGATTTTGTATCATTATGATAAATCAAGATCGGTAATGAACTCACATTTGCACATGAGGATCCCTTATAAATCTACATTTGTCTTTGAGATAATTTAAAATGTTTTTGTAATTCTTTTCGGAATAATTTTACCCTCTTATTTCAGAATTTTTGTTTTGTATAAAAGCAATTACATACATCTTTTCACAAAATCACAAAAATGATTTCAAACAAAAATTTCATATTATTATTTTTCTGTTTATCAAAAGTCACAAAATTAATCTTGCAATAAAACCAAAATATCTATTTTCTTCTTTGGATTTCGCGATGATGGTATAAGTCTATACCTATCAATTCTATGCCTAGCGCAAACCATTGTTCTAATTTTATTTTCCATTTATTTTTAAAACAAATGCATAAAAACAAATTCATATGACTTGCATCATTATGTTACACAATTATGCTTTACAAACGAACGAACACTTATTCTATTTCATGTCATTATGTCAAAATTCAATCTTGAAATCATGGTATAATTCCTAAGGAATTGTTCAAAATTTTATCACACTTAGGAATTTATGCCTAGCAAAATCATATTTCTTTTAGTATCTCATGCATACTATTTTTATGAAAATCTGAAAACAAATCATCAAACCATCATTATCTCCATCATTACAACACAAAGTCTTAAGACAAGTCTCTTAAGCACTCTTTTACTTTTAACAATATTTCTATACTGGGATTAGCTTGACGACCGAGTGAGCGGTGACTCCATGAAATGGTCTATAACAATGACAATGTCCTTTGAAATTATTGTTAGAAGTCCCTTTTATTTTTTCATCAAATCACACCACAACAACCAATTGTTTACATCAGATTATTTCATTTAAATTTCACAACATGACATCAAATTATAATATTTCCAAACGACATAATTACATGAATCATCAATCAAACAAGCAAACAATTCAAACATTAAAAGCATCATAAAAACATATGAACAAGTCATATCAAAAAGATCATATATATATATATATATCAAAAAATTATATACATCATATCAAAACTGGATTGGTATGCCACAATCTATACCCTGGCATACTCAATCCTCTCAAAAATCTATACAAAATCTATACAGTCCATAGCCACCTAGCCTCGAGAAGCCCTCGAGCTCTCAGCCTCATCTCCTCCCCCGCCCTGACATGGAGGAGGTGGTCCCATAGAGGTCCGGGCTGTATCTCGGGTCCTCATCATCGATCGTGAGGATGTCCTCATCGATCCCATCCTAATTGGTTCTGCAATGTTGGCTGGCAGCTGTACCCTCTGGCCCTCTGGAACCAGCTGGAAGTATACCCCCTGGTAGAATGCGGTCTGCATCATAGACCACACTAGCTCATCCCTTCGCCCCTCCGCTCTCGCGCTCTGAGCCGTGTAGTCTCATCCTGCAATGTCGTACCTATGCCCTGAGCTGAGTGGCCTCGTCCTGCAGTGACTGCACCTGAGCTCGGAGGTGAGCAGCCTCAGCCTGAAGAGCCACCGTCTCGCTGCTCTCCCCTACGTCAACACCCTTGCCCTTATCAGGCGATGGTGGTCTCTCCCTCTGCTATGAAGGGAGTCTCTCCTCCCTCCTCCTGTCTCCCATGGCCTCTGTGGAGCCCGTGCCATCCGCTGGCATCTCTCCTATGGGGACCATCGCTGCTCTCTCCCCCGTGACCCCACGCTGCCTCAATAGTAGCCTGTCATCGCCTCCCCATCTGGTGCACCACGACGTGCACTGGACCCTACACCCTCATCATCCGAGGAGGGCGGATGCCTACGTACCAGGCATCATAGCCATCTGCAACCCCGATGTCATCACCATCCACTGGCTGGATGGGGGCATCATCCACATCCTGACTCTAGAATCATTGCATATCTAGAGCCCCGCTCAATGTAGTACTATCCCAAATAGTCCAAGAGTACTCGTAATCCCTGAGAGAAGGGATCCCCTACTGTAGACCAAACTACCGTAGTACCCGATCATAGCGATGGAGCTCTACCTCTCCCCGCTCCATCCTCAGCCAATAGACTCGCCTGATGTGAGCTAGCTCCTGCCCATCCTCTGCCCACCGGGGGTGCTCTCGCCATGGCCTCCAGGTGATCTGGTCTAGGATGAGGTCGTCTAGCAACCTCCGTGACATCGATAGATCTATCCGCCGCTGTGACCCCCTCTGTAGCCACCAATAGAAAACCTGAGGCCTCTCCCGGTCAACCCCTATCAATGGGAGCCCTATCGGCCTTCGCATCGCAATGTGCTCCCAGCACCAAACCTGTAGCAGATGTCAAGCAGGATCCTATACAAGCGGCAAAGTACAAAGCTGCCCCATGTAAATCTGTACCCATGGTCTCTCATGTCATAGACTATGTCTGAGAGCACCCACGGTAGTCTGCATCCGCTCTGGTGGCACAACAGTAAGCCACCAACCACTCCTACCAAAACTTGAGTCAGCCTAGATGCCCCAGGCATCTACCGTAGAGACTCGATGTTCACCCGCCCTTCTCCAGGGTGAAGCTCGGGTCTCCGATCAACCTCATCATCGCCTGGCCCTGATTGGCCATAGGCGTCATCAACCATCCCTGTATGGGGATCCTCATGATCCTCCATACGTCCTCTAGAGTGGGAGCCATCTCCCCTATCGATAACCAAAAATAGGACGACCCCGGATACCACCTCTCTGCTAGGGCTGTCAGTAGCCCCATGTCAGTCGGTACTTGTGGCATCTCTGCCACATGCTGTAGACCGACCTGTGCTAGTCGGTCATGCTCTGCCTGGTCGAGCATGGCTATGTCATCTCTTAGTCCATCGTATTTCCATTCTCGGATCTTTAGTAACCCTTTCTACAAAACAAACAATAAAACAACAAAATCATTAATAACTCAATCATTCAAATCAAATTAAACACATTTTAAAATCAAGTTAAAGATGATATCGTCCACCATTGGATGATATCATCCCAAATTGGGCAAAATCATCCTTTGTGAGGATGAAATCATCTCCGATTTCGCAACTTGGGGATCGCCCCTTGTTGGACGAGATCGCCCCTAATTCGTCGATTTCGCCCTCAGACGAAATCGATGATTTAGAGACGATTTTGACAAAATCGGGACGATTTCGTCCCGACGTCGTCGACGGCCTAAAAATGGCCGTGATGCCCCAAACAATCAAATTTAAATCCAAAAACTTGCACAAAGTTAAATCAAACCTAATCTACTAGGATTAGATCCTTACCCGTAGCCCGCGTCGGACCTCTGTCGCTCTATGCGCTGTCTCCACCATTTTTTTCTTTCTGCAGAGCTCTGGAACAGTAAAAGTGAACAGTAAAAATGAATTAGGGTTTTACCCTATTTTTCTTAATTTTATTTAAAAATCAACATTTTAATTTTTGCTTTTCTGCGTTTTTACCTCAAACGTTCGATTTGGGTAAAAACACGGAGGGGGCACCATAGTCAACATTCGTACGATTCGACCAAGAATCATCGTCTAAAAAATTGAGTATATTTTTGCTTTCTCGTAAAATGGGAAAAACTTCGTCTTTAACGCATTTTCTTCGGAAAATTCGCTAAAGAGGGGGCAAAATGTAGCACCCTAAAATTGGCACGGTTAAAACCTTAGTAAAAAGATAAAAGATAAAAATTTGAATTTTAACCCCAAACTGCCCGTTAAACCGCTTGTTACCCGCTTTCCCCATTTTTCGTGCCATTTTTAGGATTTGTTTTGACCGTTGGACGATATCGTCGCAGATTAGACGAAATCGTCCCCGATCTGACGAATTCATCTGGAACAGAACGTCCAGACGATTTCGTCCCAAAACCAAATTTTCATAATTAGCTTCTATTTCAACAGCCTCTCCAACTTGGGCAGAAACGCGTCCATGCAGTTGGATATTTCCCTATTGGAGATCTCCCAGATTGGGATGATCCCCAACCTCCTAACCTCTTCCTAATCCTATATAAACTAGGATTTTTCTAGTTTATCCCCCTGAACCCCCTAAACCCCTTAGCTAATGGATTTCTCTGTAGATTTAGTTCCTTATTCCCTCGCACTATTGTCTAGGTTCTGTACTTTGCATTTTCTTGCAGGAACTCTACTATTTTTCAGTCGAAGCTAGCTCGGATCGTCGTGGACGATCTCGGACGATTACGGATGATTTTGTCGAGGAGCGCGAGACGATCTCGTACGATTGGAGGCGATCCTGACTGTAGTCCAGATTGGGGGCAATCAGAGTCTAGAGTTTGCATTTCCTTAGCTTTCTCTGCATTTTTCCTATTGTATTTCTGCACTGTCTTAAATTATTATGTTTCTGCATCTTGGAGTTCACCTCATTTAGCATAACCGCATGATAAAGTTAAAATCAATCATTAAATCTACTGCATTTCCTTATTTGTTATTGGAATCCATTATTTAGGCATGTTTGCTATTATTTCTACCATTCTCCTTTGCTTCTGCACTTGCATATTTGGTATTTTGCATCTATTTTTGTGATTGCAGGTTTCTGACGAATTCGTCTGACGAATTCATCAGATTTCAGATGATTCTGTCTGATTTTAGATGACCTTCTATGATTTGGGATGATCCTATGAAATATCAGATGATTACGTATGAATTGAGGCGATCTAAACTGCTACAAGACTCAGAATCTTCATCAAACATCCAAAATCAGGTATGACACATTCTAGCTAGCATATTCTCTGTTATTAGCATTCATTCCTATTTTTTGTATTCATTTAAATCAGCATTGGCATATAGAATAGTTTAGATTCATCTTGGCCAAACCTAGGAGTTGAATGATCGAGTATAAAAATGAACACATCAAACTCACTTGTCAACCTAGGCGTGGAAACCGCCATTCAAAAGTTTCCTGGTGAACCCACCATCCATCAAAAATTCACCCTTATACCCCTCCCCCGAGAGGCGGGACCTTCAAAGGGCCTCTCAGTCCGAGGTATTGTCCCATCCTTTTCACATCCCCCTTTCGGGCGCGGATCCTATAGCCTGAAGGTAAGGATGCAAAAAATTTGGAGCGATATAGAATGTCATGAGGAAAAAGAGAAAGTTTCAAATCCTCTCCAAGTAATGGTAAATGGAAAAGTGCCAAAGGTAAAATATCACCTTTTAGGTTCCACCATTTGAAATGCAAGTGAAGGTTTATCTAATGGATTGATGGATTTAAATACTATCAATGATGAAATGTTATTTGTGGTTGATAAATAATTTGACTTAATTTCTCCTAACACCACTAATGATATTTTTTTATTGAATGAAAATGAATTTGGTATGCTTGAAGTGTTAAATCAATTTCATAATCAGTTAGTAACAGAATCTGGGATAAAAGCTTATGATGATGCTCATTTAATAAATATCCTAGGTGCTTGCAAACAGTTATAATTCAGGGTTATGCATAAGGGGTCGGCCTCGAAATATATTTATAAAATGAAGACAAATTGTCTTGGAATATCGAAAAAATATGTAGAAGTATACATGGCAATTTGAAATTATCTTTTTCCAAAAAATTACAAACCGTGGCGAATTTCAAAATTTTTTCCCAAAAAAATTAAAGTATTTAGGCCGACAAGAAAGGCTTTTAGCCTTTACAATTTATGACGACCAGTATGAGACGTAAAATTCAATCGGTTACAGGCATGTCGATCGACTGCAGACTTGACAATCGGTTGCAGAGATACCGGTCGGTTGTAGACATGTTGATTGATTGCAGTGATGAAAATTGGTTGTAGATATGTCAATCGATTGTAGACATACCGACAAGTTGTAGACATACCGATCGATTGCAGACATGCTGATTGTCGATCGGTTGCATAGATGTCGATCAATTGTAGCAATGACGATCAGTTGTAGTGATTTTGATTGGCTACAACTATGTCGATCGATTGCAGACATACCGATCGGTTACAGTCATACTGATCAGTTGTAGCCATGTTGATCGGTTGCAGACATGTCGATAGATTGTAGTCATATTGATCGATTGTAGCCATGTCAATCAGTTGTAGCCATACTGATATATTGCATCCATATTGATCAGTTGTAGACATGATGATCGATTGCAGACATGTCGATCGATTTTATCCATACTGATCGATTGTAGACATGTCGCTTATCGATCGATTATAGATATGTTGATCGATTGCAGGTATGATGATAGACTAATGGTGATCGACAACCATACAATCGATTGACTAATGTCGATCAGCATAGTACTACAACCTACTAACTAATTCCTATCGACACTTTTGCAACTGATAGACAATTGTCGATCGACAGTCCCTACAATCGATAACCTACTATCGATTCACCCCTTTGCAACCAATTGACTAATACCAATAGACACAGTGTTGCAACTAACTAACAAATGATGATTGGAACATCTACAACTGATAGACAAATGTCGATCGACAACCCCTACAACCGATAGGCTAATGTCGATCGACACTTTTACAACCGACTGACACCTCTACAAGTGATAGATGTATGTCGATCGACACCTCAAGTTTTTCATTGTTTCAGAGCTATTTTCAAGTTACAGTATTTTAAATGTATGTTTATCGGTACCTAGTATAGTATATATATGGGTAGTATATGAGGCTATTTGGACGGGAAATATAAAATCATTTATAATTTGAAGGCAATTTGGGCAGGAAATAAAAAATCATTTATAATTTGAAGGTGATTTTGGGGGAATATCAAAATCATTTGTAATTTGAGGTCGGCGAATTAAAATAAAATTATTTTCATGATTATCAACGATGGGCGAATTTACCCCAAAAAACTTCCACCCCGTAAATTGCGGGCGAATGGGCCCCATTAAAAGGATCTAAAATTAGCCAATTTAAAATATTGAAAATCCCAAATAGAGCCAATTTGCGATATTTCTCGCTTATACATAACCCTGCCTCTCTCATATTTTCAACTACTCCAGCTAAGGCCCATGGTAGATATTGTTTGCTCATGTGATAGGCCAACAATCCAGCAACCACTCCACTCAACACTATTGTTAGTGTAGAAATACCCTATCTCCCTACCATCCCATCCATACTAACACCACTTTGATGGACCTCATAGTTTGGATCCCTAATAAACTACTCTATAGCCCTTGCCTGTACCATAGATTGGTACACTACCTATCCTCTGATTAGGATCCGTAAAATCTACCATACATCCTCAAGAGTCACTATCATCTCCCCTATAGGTAACTGGAATATCTATGATTTTTAATAGCACCTCTCTACCAATGCTATAAATAGTGAGTAATCGACATCCACTCTCTATATATCTGCTATGTGGAGAAGCCCTACCTACCTTAGCACATCTATCTCCGTGCTAGTGAGATCCCTCACTTTATCCTTGAAATCTTGACAATGCCACTCTCGACTCTCAAGAGTTGCATACTGCAACCAAAAACATCTTCAATTTAGCATCATAATAAAATCATCAAAATCATAACAAATCACAAAAAACATAGCAATAAGCAAATTTGCTAAGGCTTTATGAATTCACAATCAATTCTCTAGGGTTTCGTGATCTCATCATAATTTTACGAGGGTTTCACGATTTCATCACGAATTCACTGGAATTTTTCTAATTTACAATAACCCTAGCAAATTGATAATTTCATGGGCCATGAATTCATCACGTGGTCATGAATTCATGATGATGGCAACACGGTAAAAATCTAGTTGAGAAATCCAAAAAAAATCACAAAAAATAGAAGAAAAGCAAAAATCTACAACCACAAGGTAATTTACCATTTATCTGAATTTATTTGACTACTCCGTCATTGTCTTTGCGCACGATTTTCACCATATGAGTACGAAGGGCCATTTTTATCCAGAGCTCCAAACCAAAAAAATGAATGGTAAAAATGAATTAACTTTTACCCCACCCTCCATTTTAACCCACCCACCTTTTTTCTTTTTCTCACATTTTTCTTTTTTGTCAATCATTTTAAGTTCCATTAGGAATATTGTATTTCTTATGAAACTCGAGGGGGCACCCTAACCAAAAAAAGTCATCAATCATTTTAATGCATTGAATTAAGTGCAAAAAAAATTAATGGTAATTTCACACGAACCATCCATCCTCAACCATCTACCCCTTTTCTAACCACATCAATCATTGTCATCTTTGCTTAAGTGTCTACATATTTCTTTGATACATTTATTGATCATAAATACACCAAAGAAGGGGCAAAATCTAGACAAGGATTTTTTACCCAAGTCATAATTCTTCCCTTCCCCTAGAGCACGTAACCCATCTGGCCATTAGCCTATGCTTTTTCTTGCATCGTTCAAACCACTCACCAACTTCCATATTGTTTTTTAATGAATTTGTGACCTGTAATTTTAGGTTACGAATTCGCTAAAATAGCAAGTTGTCCGACTACCCGAACGACCAAACGAAGTTTTCCTAAATCAACCTATTTTTCCACATTTCATGAATTTGTGACCTCTAATTTTAGATCACGAATTCACTGAGATTTGGAAAACCATCTAACCTCCTTGAACCACCATCCTGCATCTCACAATTTTTGGTTGAGTCTGTCGATCCAAGTTATAAAATGAGCATCTCACCTCCCAAAGAGACTAATGAATGATAGATGAATGAATGAATGAAGGATTGAATTGATGAATTGTTGTTGCTAGATATTTTTTCCACCATTGCTACTACAAATCAAGAAACCCAATTTATGACATATTTCATTTTGTGTTTCCTACTATGCATTTCATTTCTACCTTTGCGCTTCATGTTTTTGCATTTCTAGTGAATTCACAAACAATCCATCGAATTTGCTTACAGGCTACGAATTTGTTGACCTGATTTTTTGGGGATAAATTTTTGTGTCCAAAATCTCTGTTTCAATTTGCATACTATATTTAGATCATTTTTCTTCTGATAGCATTCTACTTTCTATGCTATTTTACCTCATTTCATCTCAGTTTTTGTATTTTGTTCCTAAAGGGTCAACAATTTTCATTTTTTATGAATAATTTGGTACATCTCTTAGATCAATCAGACGTTGCCCTAATAAAGTACCCAAACACTAATAAGATTTTATAGTGTTCTATGTGATTGTTTTGTAGTTTTTTGATAGAATCGTTGTACAAGCTATGAATTCGCAGTACAGGCCAAAAATTCACTTTTACAGATCGTAAATCTATTTACCAGCCATGAATCCACTTGCAAACTATGAAATCATGTTAGACAAACATCCTAACCAATTACGTGTTTTTGTTAGACTTGTTTCAACTTTATATTTATATTTTTAGTGCTATATTTATTTTGTTCTTAAATATTTGTGAGAAAGGGATTTAAAATACCAAAAAAAATGAGAATGAAATTAAAATGCATATAGTTTAAAAATTGGTTGGTGTACCTTTGTCTTAAATAAAATTTAAAATTGCATATAGTTTTAAGTTATATTTGCATTTGGCTGAAACTTAGGTGTTTGTAATCTAAAATAATACACTTAAACAAACATCCTTGGTTAGACTTAGAAGTAGTCTAATACTTCTTGGTGAACCTAGATCTATTCAACTAGCACCAAATGAGGTACACCACCAAGTATGATGAGGGCATCAAATAAACGACTAAGGTGTAGGTTGAATAAAACCTTAGTTAGGCTAGGTCTTAGGGATTGATATTGTTTTTAATAATTATTAATTTATTTGGTGAGACTTAGTGCTCACGTAGTTTTAGCTAGCCGCATTCTAGATTAGGTTAGCTGGATTGATATTAATAAATCCTAAAATAAGTCCTATCGGATGAGAGCTGGTCTTCCCTATTTGAGGAATTTGTTGCTCCTTCATAGGGAAATTTGTTATAATTTTGAGTCTTTATAAGCCCTTAGTTTTAATTTAATTAGCATGTTGGTTTTAACCACAACAGTGGTATCAGAGTCACATTGTGGCATTGATTTTGGGTTGTTTTCCATCAACCAAACCCTATTTGAAGCTCTCTTAATTTTATTGAGAATTTGCTGCACATTTGTTGCCATTGTTAGCAATGTTTGTTAAAAAAAAAATTGCTACCAAAGTTTACAATTTTTGATAGCAAAAATTTATTTACAAATTTTTGTCGACCAATTTTGGTTGACAACTTTGTGAGGTGACACAATTGTTCGTTTTTCTCTGTTAGGTAGCGATCTCAATTTGAGATGTGTTTTGCTACACTTTTCAACTCTGTCGCACTCAAATACCTATGTTGTTTGTTGCACACTCCATCTATCGCATGCCTCAAAAGTCCCACCGTGCTCTGCACAAAATTTTTTAAGTTGCATAGAAATTTCTTACAACCTACCCTCTATACAAACTATAGACCGTTGTGGCCTGACTCTATCATTCATCGATATTCAAAGGTTTTTGGGCCCACTCTTTCAGTCGTGCCAAGACTTGATGCATAATAGATTTTACAGCACAAGCATGTGCCTAGTATTTTCTATGTCTTGAGGATCATCCTCTACTGAGGCCTCTTGATAGATACTGGCAGGACTCTATTCGCCTAACAATTAATCATCAGACCTGATGCAGAGGATGAATTTGATTACCACCCTGCACGCTATCGTTGATAGAGTGGCATTCTTCTTGATCACTTGTCGGGCCCTTCTATCCGATGCACATGCACTTAAGGATGCCTTACTGCTGCATCTTCATGATCTACAATTGAATCAATTCCTGACACATCATTTACACAAACCCTACAACGATCTGGTGCATCTTTGCTTTGGCTCGGGCCTACATTTCTAATTGATCCTTCTAACAATTTTTTGTCAGATCAGTTCCTAGAAGGAGCGATTTCATTTGATGCCTAATTCGACCTTTGATTAGCACACCAAAAATTTTAGGATTTTTGAAACTATGAATCTTCTCCTACGTGGCGAAGACGTGTTGATGGTGGTTGGCAACTTACAGCGGCAGGTTTCATTTTGTGGGATAGATCCCACATCTCTCGTGCTGCACATATTAGCATGAGATATTTAGGTGTGTTTGCCTATTAAATTACAACTAGTGCTTCCTGGTGATACCACGCTTTGGTTGATCGCATGTTGCATTGCCTTGCTTCATTTTCGGACCCTTATGTGCAGATTGCATTGCTTAAAGTGCTTTACCCATTCTTTGTTTGGTTACTATCGTCATTGGAGTTTCAGATATTTATTGATGTCTCTGCGCCAAAATATTTTAGTTGGTAATATCATACCACCTTTTTGGTAACCAATATTTGCCAATATATTAAAAAAAAAAAGATAATTCAATTTTTAAAATTTTGCAAAAAGGGAAAAATTATTTTAGTGCTAACTTCAATTTTGCCCTTCAAATATTGTAAATTTGCAACATTGTCTTGCAATTATTTGGGCAAATAGTACTACTTTTTGTAACCCCTTCATTCTCTTTTTGCAAACTTCCTTTTTGTAGTCCTCCTGGCATACACCAGAGGACAAATGGATCATGATTTGGGAAAGCAAATGGCTGCAATCACCGCAGTCATTATTACTTTGGTCGATAAGGTAAATAATATTGTGTCCTTTAGTGGACCCAGTCAAGCCCCTGACCTTCGCATGAAAACAAAATGCAAGGTCAAAATTTATGATGGCTCCCATGATCCCAAGGTTCTAAATAGTTGGATCCTCAACATGGACACATGGTTTGCCTATAGCAAAATACCAAAAGATGAACAAGTTTCATTTGCTCTCTTAAAACTTTTTGGCATAGCCAAAGTTTTGATCACGGATCACCTAAGTAATCAGAATCCCATTGACAATTGGGATGATTTGGTGAAGGCTTTGATAGACACTTTTTATCCTTAAAACTATGTAAAAGATCTTGAATTATGATGGCTTCGATTGAGGTAGGGCTACAACATGAATTTCCAAAACTACATCGTCCTATTCAACAAATTAAGGATTTTGAATGGTATTCAAGACTCTGCTGCTAATCTGATCATCAAATTCAAGAGTGGATTGCAGGAACCACTTTTTAGGGAGTTGAAATATACTCCTATCACAAATTTGAATGCTATGTACAATCAAGCATAGCTTGCGAAGGAGAAGCTTGCTACTCAATCAGGTGGATCTCACTCCTCTGACTCCACCAAAGCTTCCAAACAAAAGCAATATCCACAACAACAGAAGAAGACTTCTCCCTCTTCTTCCTCTTCCCCTTCTTCTTCTAACACTTCTTCTTCTACTCCTTTTTATCATAAAAAAAATTGTGATTATTTTAAGAAGAAAGGTCATGTAGAATCTGAGTGTTTTAGGAAGAAAAAGAATTTTATTATAGAAGCTCAACCAGAGGAACCAAAATATGGTCCTATTGAGGCTACAGGATAACGATGACCTTATCCTAAGCTTCAAGGGCTTAACAATCATACCTTGTTGACACACAATATGTTTGAAAAATGTCATGATCATTTGTTTATCACATGTTCCCATGTAAAGCACAATTGCTTTGTAGATTGCATAATTGACAATGGCTCTCAAAGTTGATTTCCAAAGTCATCGTCGATAAGTTGAAGCTTCCTGTACAACCCCATCCTTACCCATATCCACTTGCATGGAAAGATGCAGGAATATCCTCCTTTATTATAGAAACTTGCACTGTGTCCTTTGTATTTGGGCCATGCTATGTGGACAAAGTCACTTGTGACGTAACTCCAATTGATTTTTGTGATCTCATTCTTGGAAAGACCTATCAATTTGATAAACAGGCTCATTATAATATGTATAACAATACCTATACATTGCATCATGAGAATAAAAACTTTATTATCTATTCCACAAATCCCACATACAATTATGTAGGTCCACGCCATACAGCATTGGTCTTTCGCAAGCTAAAAGATACACCAGCTATAGTTGCACACAAGGAGGCTCCTCCTTTTTCAGTACCTCCTCTTGTTTCTCTAGTTGCTCCTCCTCCTGCTTCTACCATGCACTAGGTTCCTGAAACGAAGCAGCATTTGCAGCCTAAGCTACAAGATAATCGTCCTCCACCTCATCCACAGGATTTCACTCCATTTGGAACTCAAGTAGTGACCAAGCGATGTCCACCAACATAGGCATCCCTTGGCATTCTTGACATCATTAGTTCCCCTACTCATCCGGTACCTGATTTTCCACTTTTTCTCTTTCTAGATCGAGTTCTTCACCCTACACCCACTACTATTGCACAAGCATTGGAGTCCAATGCTTCTTATGTGGGTAGGTATGATGAGGGAATCAAATAAATGACTAAGGTGTAGGTTGAATAAAACCTTAGTTAGGCTAGGTCTTAGGGCTTGGTCTTGTTTTTAATAATTATTAATGTATTTGGTGAGACTTGGTGCTCACGTAGTTTTAGCTAGCCGCCTTCTAGATTAGGTTAGCTGGATTGATATTAATCAATCCCGAAATAAATCCTCTCAGATGAGATTCGATCTTTCATATTTTGGGAATTTATTGTAATTTTAGGCCTTTATAAGCCTTTAGTTTTAATTTAATTAGCATGTTGGTTTTAACCACAAAAAAGTACCCCTCACATCGAGGTGTAGGTGTGTGAATATTCCCATCCCCTTCTAGGCACGAATCCACTTTAGCTAGAGGAAAAATGGGTATGAATTTTGCCCTCTACATTGAGAGATCATGCTCTAAGAAGATCCCAAAAAAATCATATGTAGAAAACCGTAAGAGAAACTTACAAATAGTTATGGATGAAGATTGTTTTCAAATTCCAAAAAATAGATCTAGAAAAATTAAAGAAAGTAAATAGTGGAGATTAGTAAGATATGATATTGGAAGAAATACCAACTCATTTGAGGCTTTAGCCTATGAAGAAAAAGTAGACCAAAACTTAGACACAGTGTAACAAGTTCAACAATTAACAAAGAATCATCTCTTCAGTACGAACCTAATTTAAGGAATAACATTCTCGATAAATCTGAGTGTCTCATCAGATTTTGAAGACTCTCTTGAAATACCATGCACCATTTAGAAGAAAAACAAATGGTAAATAAAATGCAGTTTTAGAAGTCAATACCTCTGCCATTAATAAGGAAATACCAAAAATGAGCAGGACAAGTCAAAATATTCTGCAATAGAGCCAAGAGAGGATAAATATGATGACAAAAATTGTAAAATAATATTGAGGAATAGAATAATAAGACCTACTTCTAATAAAGGCAAGGCAAAAAGAGAAAAATCCTCAAATTTTCAAGCAAGATCTAAGGAAGCAAGAGTTAACATAGAGAAAGGAACACAAACTAATTTGGTTGAACTTCTCTTTACCAAACAATAAAATGATATTTGTAGCACGCAAGTAAATCCAATAGCCCTTAATGAGACATGATTATCATCTCATGAAATATAAGGGGTGCTAATGCCCCCTCAAAGCAGGGGTGTATCAGGTACCTATGTTTAAGTAATAAGCCTAATATTATTTGTATCTGGAAAACTAAAATGATAAAATAAGTGTCAAAAACTATGAAAGCAATATGGGCAATATGTGAATGGGATGCTATGGATTCTGAAGGAGCGGCATGGGGAATTCTAACTTGTTGAAATCCTTCTAGAACATCCTGTGTAACAATTCATTGAACTAGGCATTGGATAGCCTCTTTAGCCACTTGCTACTTTACATGTATTTGTTTCATCCTTATCAATGTCTATGGACCTACAACTCAATCAAGTAGATTAGAATTTTAGAGTGTGATTGAAAAGTATAAGATATTTCTCAACTTTTATTCAAAAACAAATTATGGGAGGTTGAGTTTAAAGAAGAAAACTATACATGGAACAACAATAGGAGAGGCCAGAACCTAATAGCAGAAAAATTACATAGATGCATATTCTCATATCATTCGCTAGATGAAGGAACTTGTACTAAAATTAATACCTTAACAAGGATTGATTAAGATCACTGACCAATAAGAATTAAAATGGTGGTAAGTGAATTCAAAAAAATATCATTTTTAAATATGAGCAGATGTGGGAAGACCATCCTTAATTTTTTGATATCATAGCACAAACGTGGAATTATTCAAGAAATGGTGGGTTGTATGCTCTTCCAAAATAAATTAAATCTATGACATCTAGATTAAAAAATGGAACAATAACACTTTTGAAAATATTTTTGAGAAGAAAGAACTAAAATATAAACTTTCAAAATTCCAAAAAGATGATGATAATAATCCAAGCTCAAAGGAAAGGAAGTTGCTTAGTGAATATCATAATATTTTGAGTAAGGAAGAGAATTTTTGGAGATTAAAATCAAGATAGACTTGGTTAAAAGGAGATAAAAATATAAAAAAAATTATAGGATGGCTATAGTACCATAGATCAACATCCAAAATTAGTAGATTAAATCAATAGAATGGGTTTCGATTGAAGATCAAAGTGAAATTTAAAAAGAGGTAAAGTCTTGTTATTAGAATATTCTAGGATTAGAGGAGATTGAAGTTCTTAATGATAAACTTCTTCAATAAGTACCTTTAGTTATAACTAATGAAGACAATAGGAAACTGATAGAACCTATTACTTTAGAAGAAATTTATTTAGGTCTTTTCTATTTTAAGAAGGATAAATCCCCAGGTCTAAATGGGCTCTCGATAACTTTTTACCAACATAATTGGGATATAATGAAGGACTCTTTATTGGTCGCAGTGGAACAGTCTAGGGTAAAACAATACATACCTTATAAAATAAATGCAACATATCTTAGCCTAATTCCAAAAAAGAAGTTTGTCTAATTGTTTGATTCTTTTAGATCCATAAGCCTATGTAATATGGCATATAATATTATCTCCAAAGTGATGGAAAATCGATTAAGGCCATTGTTAGAAAAAAATATTTCAGAAGAGCAAGAAGGATTTGTGAAACAAAAATAAATTTTGGACGGGATCATAGTAGCTCATGAAGTTATACATTCAACAACTTCAAGAAAAAAGAAAGCAATGATCTTAAAACTTGATATGAGTAAAGCCTATGATAGGGTTAAATAGGATTTTATTTTTGCAGTTTTAGAAAAGTTTGGATTCAGGAAGAAATGGGTTAGATGGATTAAATCTTGTGTCTCTACAATTTCTTATTTAGTTTTGGTCAATGGGTTAGTAACAAAATCTTTTAAATCCAAGAGAGGCCTTAGACAAGGAGATACTCTATCTCCTTATTTTTCATTATTATGGTAGAGGTTTTAAGTAGGAACTTGAAGAAGGCTTACAAATATGGGCTTATATGTGGACTTAAGGTTAGTAATAACATCGACAACATCAAACATCAACAGTTGGTATATGATATGGCCCTTTTTGGAAGGACGAGGATAAATGAGGCCAGAGATTTGAATAACTTTTTAAATGAATACAAAAGAGCTTCAAGGCAAAAAAATTATAAGATAAAATCCAAATTATACTTCCTTAACACTCCAACTAATATCAAAGCAAGAATTTGCAATTTACTTCAAATGGAGGAGGCAATTTTTCCAACAACTTATGTAGGGATACCTTTATTTGAGAGGAGAATGAGGATAGAATTATGAAATCTAGTTATTAGTAAAATTCAGAATAAACTTCCAAATTGGAAAGGTAGATTGTTATCGTTAGCAAGAAGAGTGTAGTTAATAAAGTCAGTCTTATAGGCCATTCCAACATATTATGTCATTGTATTCTAAGCCAAAAATAGTTGAAAAAGTTTAATCTATATTATGTGATCCTTTTTATGGTCAGGTTTACATGATAAAAGAAAATTTTCTTTGGTGAAATGGAGCAAGGTGTGTGATGATAAAACTAGGGGAGGTCTTGGTTTAAGATTTCTTACACGTGCAAACCTAGCTCTTAGAGGAAAAGTAATCTAGAGATTGTACAAAGAGATTCAAAGACAATGGGCAAGAATTATTCTAAGTATGTTGATCCCAATGACCCAAGTTTAATATTTACTACATTCTCTCTACCAAATGGTTATGCTCTTTGGAATGGTTTAAAAAAATCTATTGATCTTATGATTAAAGGTTTAATATGGGTGGTGGGAACTCGAGAAAAAAAAATTATTTAGATGGAAACTTGGTGTGATAAAAAAAACCACTCAATTTAGATCCAATTTTGAAACCTTGGATGAGATTACTTCAAGATAGATATGGTGATAGGGTTTCAAACATTTTTTAAAATGATCAGGAAGGAACATACAAATGGAAAGAAGATATTTTAACAAGTATACAAGACATTGATGCTAGGAGGCAATTGAGTAGAAAGATAACAACTATGATTATTTCGAGGGGAGCCAAGGATAAATTGATTTGGGAGTTGAATAGTTCAAGAGAATACATAAGAAGTGGATATAATGTACAACACCAACAAAATAATAATATCGCTAGAATATGGAGAGATATTTTGGATAGCCCAAGCATTCCTAAAGTCAAATTGCTTGTTTGGCTAGTAGGTCATAGAAGAATTTTTTCTTGGGATAACCTTATAAAAAGTGGTTTTCATTACGCCTCTCAATGTATTCTTTGTAAAAAGGAGGAGAGTATAGACCATCTCTTAGAATATTGCTCAATAGTATAGAATTTTATGGCAATGGATTCTTAATATGTTTGGTAAATGCATGGTGATGAATAGCAAAATTGAAGATTGGTAAAAACAATGGCACAGCACTTATTAAAGTAAGGCTTTACAGATAATATGCGATATATCAAAAAAAAATACTTTGGACTATATGGCTAGAAACAAATAGAAGAATATTTAAAGGAAGAAAAGTAGTTTAGAGGTAATGAAAAGGAAGATATTTTTAGCCATAGAGGAGTCTAAACCAACCCTATCAACTCACCCGATCCCTAATCTTGAAGCAAAGAGACTTGATAGATGGATTCAAGTCATTAAATGAAATTATGATGTTGGGTACAAGAGAAGCAAAAAGAAGACAAAGAATATAAAGTGGAAACCACCCAATGTGGAGTGGGTTAAATTGAATTTTTATGGAGCATCTAAAAGAAATACAGTACAAGTAGGAAGAGGAAGAATAATTAGAAATAATAGAGGAGATATTTTGTCTCATTATGCTTTCAATAGTGAATTTAATACAAATAATGAAGGTGAAGCTTAGGCGGCTTTATAAGGGTTAAAAATATGCAAACAAATAAAATCGAACAGAATATGGATAGAAGGTGATTCTCTCATAGTAATAAATGCAATTTTGAGGAAAGCTAAGGCTCCATGGAACATACGAGAGATAATTGTGGAAATTCAAGATCTTGCTAAAGAGTTTGAAGAAATCAGGTTTACACATACATTAAGGGAAGGAAACAAATATGCAGATAGGCTAGCCAATAGAGGGTTTTTGATTGAGGATCATGAAGTTAAATTCTCTTTTCCATGGTTAGAGGAAGTAGTAAGTTTAGTTGAAACTAACAAGAAAATGTTGATTGCCTGAATCAATAATGATTAAGATTTACTTTAATGTTTTCCATTGGTAATTTTTCTTTATTTTGTAACAATAATGTGTATTCATATAAACTATTTATTATAGTTTTTGTGGTTGCACTTGTGTTTCAGGAAGGAAACTAGCAATCCAGATTTGGTAAAATGGACTATGATAGTAGGAAGTTTTGGAAATATTACTCTACTAATATGCAATGCATAGATAGTAGATGTTAGCAAGTAATATTTTATTAGATTTATTACATTAAAAGCATATTTAAAATAATGCGCACGTAGGCGCTAGAGTGGTTAGGCAACCACCCGGTTGGTTCCTAAACCACCATTGTAACCTATTTAAGCATATGAGAAATTCAAGAAATATTGCTTCATAATTCTCAATATGGTACCAGAGCCAAGTCGCGGGGACAAGCAAGCAAGGCGGTTAAAACAACTATTTTTTCATAGCCCAAGAAAGCTCGACGTGAGGCCAGGTGAAGCGGACAAGCAAGACTACACGCTAGGCAGCGGACAAACTAGACTAAACACTAGGTGGTGGGTAAGCAAGACTACACGCTGGGCGGTAGATGAACCAGACTGAACGCTGGGTGGTGGACAAGCAAGACTACACGCTGGGTGGCGGATGAACCAGAGTGAAGTGGACAAGCAAGGATAGAACACTGCATGGAAAATGAGGCTACGCACGTGGGAGGCTAGAGAACGTAGTTCGAGGCAAAATGAGGGTGAACCGGGGAGCGGTCACCTGAAGGCAACCGAGTGCATAGGTGGCACTCATGCCATTTATACCCACACACTGCTCTCACATAGCAGATGTGGGATATTTTTATTTTTTTCCTTTCATAAAGCCAAAATAGCTTCTTTAAACAGTGCTTTCATTGTTCATTGCGTTGAGCGTTGTGGCTCACGTGGTCCATGGTAAGCTTTGTGTGACCAAGGTCACGGGTTCGATTCGCTTGGTTGCCAGTTGATGCCCTCGGGGATTTTTTTTATGGTCAGGAAGTGATTTGACGCTCGGAGAGGCGTTGTGACGCTCGGAGAGGCGCGGTGACGCTCGAAGAGTATTTTTTGATTCCCGGAGAGGCGTGATGACGCCCTTGATGGCCTAAAAAGAGATTTTTAAACACATTTTGGGGCATCAGAAGGATACTTGAGCAAAGCAATTATTTTTAGGTATTCTTTTATACCTACTCTCCTTTCCATTCAAGTTTTATTTGGAGAGATAAGTAGTTGTTCATTGGAATTCATTTTTTTCCTCACTTTCTTTATTTTGCACTCCTTACTTGCACGATTATAAGACAAAGGGGGGAATACAAAATTTGGAACCTAATATTGTAAAACAAAGGAGGAGACATAAAATATCAAAGGTGCATTTTCGATTTTACTCGACACCTTCATTGGCAAATTAGGTGCATTTTCGGTTGCATCCGACACCTAAGTGATAAGAATTTTGTGGGCATGCTTGTTTGATTATTGCATTTTTTTTTGCAATTATAAGTCATAAAATCAAGCATACACTAAAAACCCCAAACATTTCACAAATTTGTGTAAATCATTGCACAGGTTTATAACCAACATTCACTTGATATTCTCTCATAAATCAACTAATTCACTCTTATTTGTTTTGGCTTAATTTCCTCCAACTGATTATTCCTCTTCAAGAAGATTTTTAGGCAGGTGCCATTACAATATCTGTTTGAGTGAATTTTTACCCCAATCGCTCTTGTGTTTAGGCATAAATCCTGACGAACGTTCTGAAATCCAAAGTGTTTAGGGGAAGTTACGCCCCATGCATGAGGATTGATGAATTTCTAAGGTAGGTGCCATCAACAAGGTGAGTCATTTTTCGTACCACCTATGTTCCACATATCGTTCTGATCTCTAAAATACCTACAATATCCCTCATGTAAGGGTGGGTATTTTTTTGATGCAGTTTGGTATAATGGCCTGGAAAAGGTATATAGAAAAGGGGACCATTTGGTGCAATAAGGAACCCTCACAATGGCTACTATTCACAAGTATCTCTCAGATTCACAGTTGCTAAAAGGGCCGAATTTTGTTCCATGGAAGACAAATATGCGAGCAATTCTTCAGGTAGAAGATTTATGGGATGTAGTGAATGGCACTACAAAACGTCCCCTCACAGCAGGGGCAGATCAAGATGCATTTGATAAGAAGGACAAGAAGGGCCTTATGTTTCTTTTGCTTGCAACCATAGATGAGGTCCAACCTCATATCTGTGATGCTAAGACCAGTAATGATGCTTGGGTTGCATTGACTACTATGTACGAAGGAAATAATACATCCACTATACTTCGAATTCAAACTCAACTTCACACTCTTAGTATGAATTCTGGAGAAACTGTTGATCTTTTTCTCTGCAGAGTGGCATAATTGAAAGCCAAACTCAATGCTATGGGGAAACCAGTGGATGATGATGTCTTGAATTCTATAATTTTGAGAGCACTACCATATTCTTACAAGATGTTGATCACTTCCCTCAACATTTTTGGTAGAACAATGTCTTTTGTAGAGTTAGTAAATTTGCTTCAAACTGAAGAAGCAAATCAGGTTCAAAAAGATGATGAGCCTGATAATGCCCTTTCCACCCAGCAGAAGGGTAAGCAACAAGGGTAGTTCCAAAGGGGAGGATCCTCTTCCAAGGGAAAAGGGAAGCCAAATCTACAAAGGGATAAATATTGCAAGATTTGTGACATGAACAACCATGACACCAACAGGTGTTGGTTCAAGAACAAACAACAAAATGACAACTCAAAGAAAAATAAAGGACACGAGAAGCAAAAGAATAAAAAGAAACATACACAACCTAAGGGGCATGTTGCTTATGCTGACTCCAACTCAGATGCCTCTGAATCCGATTTAGATTTTGATTTTGAAAGAGCACACAAGGTGCTCATGACCCATACGTCATCTTCCCAGATCGATGTTGTATGGTACATTGATTTCGGAGCTAGTAAACACATGACTGGGGATAAATCATGGTTTGAGACCTTCAAAGAGAAAGAAGGTAAGCCAGTCACTATTGCTGACAATCAAGTTTATCAAGTGAAAGGTGAAGGAGATGTTACAGTCACTCTCCCTGATGGTCAATGTAAGATAGAGAAAGTTCTCTATGTTCCTGGTTTAGCCAACAATCTTCTATCTATTCCTCAGATGTTAGATAGAAATATGGATGTGATCTTCAAAGTTGCAAAAGGCAAGAAGAGATGTTTTATCAGTCACAAGGGTAAACATGTTGTAACTAGATCATACAAACATGGGTTTTTCATCTTGGATGCCATTTCCACACCTCATGTTGCCTTGGCAGCAACTACAAAAGAGGCTACTTCTCTATGGCATAAGAGATATGGGCATCTCAGTTCTGGGTATCTACTCGAATTGAGCAAATACGACATGGTGAGAGGACTCCCTCACCTCTCATCCACCCTACCAGTATGCTCAGATTGTTTAGCAGGGAAGCAACACCGAGTTCCATTCGAGACAAGTTCTTCTCACTCTAAGAAACCTTTGGAGTTAATACACGCAGATCTGTGCGGTCCATTCCCAACCAACCATGGTGGAAAGAAATATTTTTAGCTATTTTTTGATGACTACTCCCAAAAAATATGGGTTTTCTTTCTTGCACTGAAGTCATAAGCTCTCCTCTACTTTCATCAATTCAAGAAATAAGTTGAGAAGGAAACAGGTTGTTTCATACAAACCCTCCGCTCAGATCGAGGGGGAATACACTTCCAAGGATTTTTCATCATTTTTGGAAGAACATGGGATTAAGAGGCAACTAACTACTACATATACACCCCAACAAAATGGAGTTGCAGAAAGGAGAAATCGCTCCATAGTGGAAATGGTTCGGTGTATGATAAAGGGAGAAAATCTAGAAAAACAATACTGGGCAGAGGTAGTGAACACAACATCTTACCTTCTAAATAGAGCACCCACAAGGGCTCTACAGGGAAAAACTCCACAAGAAGCTTGGAGTGGTAAGAAACCCTCCATATCTCATCTAAAGGTTTTTGGATGCAAAGCTTTCATGCATATCCCAAAATAGAAAAGAAGGAAGCTAGATGAGAAAACTTTGAAATGTATCTTTCTTGGCTATGATGAGTACTCAAAAGGATATCGATTGATTGATCCTATAACCAAGAAAACACATATAAGTAGAGATGTGGTATTTGATGAAACTTTCACATCAAATAACACATTTGTATACCTTGAGGAAGATGAGCCTAAGAAAGAAATAGTATCTCCTCAGAACAAGATTCCTAAGTGGTATACCAGTACATTGAGAGATTCAAAACTGACAACACTTCCAGATCTAACTCTAGATCGACCCTGTACTCGCAGCATGACTCAACAAAAAAGAGAAGAAGAAGAGACATCAATTGCAGATGTTGATGATCTTTGTCAACAATTTGATGAATTATCTATCGATGCAGAAGATGATAAGGATATGAATGTGGAAGATGAAAGGGTTTATCTGATAGCACTAGATGAAAATGAACCCATAATAGTTTTAGATGCACTTAGTAAAACTCAATGGAAAGCTGCTATGGAAGCAGAACATACATCTCTTATGAGGAATCAAACTTGGAAGCTAGTAAATCTGCCTTCAGGAAAGAAACCCATTGGTTGCAAATGGGTATTCAAAGTGAAATATAAGGTAGATGGTGCTATAGATAAACATAAATCCCGACTTGTTGCAAAGGGCTATGCACAAAAAGAAGGCATAGATTATGAAGAGACTTTTGCCCCTACTGCAAAAATGACCACCATTCGAGTACTATGTGCCATGGCAGCTCAGTTTGGGTGGAAGTTACATCAGATGGATGTAAAGAGTGCTTTCTTAAATGGTGACCTACAGGAAGAAGTGTATATGGTCCAACCTGAAGGTTTTGTGATTAAAGGACAGGAACAGAAAGTTTGTAAGTTAATCAAATCCCTATATGGACTAAAACAAGCTCCTAGAGCTTGGTACATCAAAATTGATAGTCACCTAGTGCAACATGGTTTCAGAAGAAGTCCTTCAGATGCAAATCTATATATAAAGAACAATGGTTCTAATATAGTAATTTTAGTACTATATGTAGATGATCTGATCATAACAGGAAGTTCAGAGAGTATGGTAGAAACAGTGAAAAATGATCTAAATACATCTTTTGAAATGACAGATCTTGGACTTATACACTATTGTCTTGGTTTAGAAGTAACTCAACAGGAACATTGTATACGAGTTACCCAAAAGAAATATGCCAAGACATTGATCGATAAATATCGAATGACTGACTGCAAGCCTAAAGCTACACCAATGGAAGTAGGACTTAAGTTATCTCGATTCGATCAATCACCATAGGTAGATAGTACTCTCTATCATCAACTGATCGGGAGTCTCATATACCTCACAAACACCAGGCCAGATCTCAGTTTTGTTGTGGGTTATCTTTCACGATTCATGCAGGATCCTAAAGTTAGCCACAAGAAAGTAGTAAAAATAATTCTTTATTATGTCCGTGGTACAACAAATTTTGGCTTGGAATATAAGAGGAACAACAAATTCTATCTTCAAGGGTACACAGACTCTGATTATGCTGGATCCATAGATGATCGAAAGTCAACTTCAGGATACATTTTTCACCTTGGATCTGGTCCTGTCTCTTGGCATAGCAAGAAGCAGTAGGTTGTTGCTATCTCTTCTACTGAGGCAGAATATCGAGCAGCTAGTGGAGCAGTCTGTGAGATAATATGGTTACGTCGCATCCTCACGAACATGGGCCTTCCAAAGAATCTTCCTCTTCATCTGTTCTGCGACAATCAAGGTGTTATGAATCTTGTCAAAAATCCCATCTTTCATGATCGCACCAAACACATTGACACTAGGTGTCATTTCATTTGGGATGAGGTTCCAAAACATCGTATACAACTCCACTACATTCCCATTGACGAGAAAATAGCAGACATCTTCACCAAAGCACTTGCTCGAGTCAAATTTGAATTGTTTCGTAATGCTATCTGCAGTTTCCATTAATGTAATAAGGGGGGATGTTAGCAAGTAATATTTTATTAGATTTATTACATTAAAAGCATATTTAAAATAATGCGCACGTAGGCGCTAGAGTGGTTAGGCAACCACTCGGTTGGTTCCTAAACCACCATTGTAACCTATTTAAGCATATGAGAAATTCAAGAAACATTGCTTCGTAATTCTCAATAGTAGAGGTGAAGTTTTGTATTGTGAAGGTTGTTATAGGAAAATGTCAAGAAGGATGTTGAATTATGGAATATTTGTATTCATACAAAAAATTGAAAAGATCTTGAAAATGAAAATCTAGAATTTGGATAGTTTGTGTAAAATGATGTAGGTTTCTAGCTATAGCATATCAATTGAGATGAGAAGTGTATCTATTTGTAAACTCTCAAGCTCTAAAGAAGAGAGTTGTAATTTTTTTTTTGATGAAAAAACATTATATGAAAATCCTCCCCACTTTAATAAAATATGCCCCCTTTATTTTAAATTAATTTCTCCCTCTAATATGTCAAGGGTGGGGGACCCGAGTACAATCCCTTGTTATCCAACCAAAAAAAAATGATCAAATACTGTCAATACAATTGCAATAATTGAAATCACAAATATATTGCAACAAAAATAGGAGAGAACATTCAACACTAACATCTACCGTTTAGTGCTCAATTCCTAAAAATTATGTAAAATTAATTTTTAATATTGCTTAAAAATTTAGGGGTAGGATAACATGCACTCAAGTGGTTAAAAATGTAGATTTTCCACACAAAAACCCAAGTTCAAATAGTGTTAAATAATATATGCATAATCAGCAAAAATGTGATTATAAAATACCACTCTATATTTTGTTTGTGAGACCATTTCAATTACATATAATTAATTTTAAAAAAAAATAAGTGTACCATGAAGTGCAAAGCTTTTTCCAATTATAGTAATCATGACAAAGATTGGGAAATACAAATTTGCCATAAACATTACATTAGAGTGAAGAAGTCGTCAACGCTACAATTTCAACAACCGAGGCCATAGAAAATGATCTCAAATTAAATTACATTGACTACAAGATTGATCATGTCAATTTAATTTGTTTTCTAATAAAATTTCAAGAAGCCAAGGTTATCACAATTCAAACATTCAAATGTCATCCTAGAGTGTATTAGGATTGGTTTTTAAGTGCATTGAAGCATAACATGACCAAGTCAACTCCATTAGTATTTTTAAAATATTAACAAAATGACTCAAACACAAGTAAATTATCCTCGTTACAATTTTAGCAATGAAAAACTATCATGAAAAGTGACTCATGAATAATAATTACGCATATTAACTTACAAAATTTAATAAGTTAAATTTACTTAATGTTGCACTTGGAGGTGCAGTGCAAAGGTTCGGGTTTGGCTCTTTTTCGGGAGGTCCAAGGTTCAAACCATGGCATGGGCAAGTGTGTGAGGGGTGGGTGTGTGGTGGCTTTGTATTAAATTCCCTATTGATAAGTATAGTTCTTGGCTTTACGAGAGGTCATGGTTGGGAGGAGACTGCTCAGCGTTGTACGTCAGTCATAGGGGTTTCTCACAATAATCAAATCTAAAAAAAAAATTACTTAATGTTTAGACAATATTAGATCTGTACCAAGTACCTTATTGGCAAGTTTCCTCAATCCTGGGAAGGACGTCCGGTGTTCAAGCCTGGTGGCCTGTGTTAGATACACAAAAAACCCCTTCAGCTAGCCTGAGGGATATACTCGGATGGAACAGGCCCCATGGAACAAAAAGTCCTGGCCCCTAGGGGATACGGGGAATGGTTTTCCTTAACATAAGGTTTTATGGCCTGAGCCTCACCATGGCAGAGAGGGCTTGAGCCTCACCATGGCATAGAGAGCCCATGAGGGTTTCCTTTGTGAAGGCTTCCTCTGCTAGGGTTTCACTCCCGCTCTGGCTTCGATGCTTTGAAACCCTTTAAGCGAGAGGCCCCCTTTCTCCTATTCTAGATCTGGCTGCTAATCATGCTTAGTTTCTCTGTTGTTATAGGGTGTTTTGCTTGTTGGGGGTCTTGTTGATATGTTCTGATCTCTTATGGGTTTGGCATTATCACTCTTATCTGGGGCAGAGGGCCGAATGTTAACCCAAACCTGTAGGGGTGATCCTGGGTCGTTATAATGTAGTGGAAAATTTTAGTTGTTGACCCCTTGGCTGGCTCTCGCTCTGGTTGGTGGGTGTGTTGGGTGGTTGCGTTTCTTGGGTTGTTTGCTAGTTTCGGGGACTTGGTTGGATTGTGCAACATTTCTTCTGGGTTCAATAGTTTCATGTTTTTTCTAGCTTTCCAGGGAGAGGAAAGGGTCATCTACCGACCCAAACCCGTTGGGGTGATCTTGGTATAGTGTTTGGTTGTAGAATTCTAACGGTGTTCCTTGGTTGGCTTCGGCTCTAATGGCTTGGCTACTCTGGTTGGATGGTGCTTGGATGGCTCTATTGCTAGGGTTCTCTACCAGTAGTGGGTTCATGGCTGGTTTGTACCGCTTTCTTCTGGGTTTGATAATTTTTTGTTGTATCTGGTTGTTTCGGGGAGACAGGGTCAAATACCGACCCAAACTAGTTGGGGTGAAAGTGGGTTGTTATGTTACGGTGGTTTTCGGCTTTCGACCCCATGTCTCTGGTAGGTTTCCTAACTTCGACGGTCTGCAGAGATCTCTTTTTTTAGTTCAGCAATGGTGGTGTGTTTGATCACAGGGTTCTAAGGCTTTTTTTTTTTTGACTTTACCCTTCTCCCTCTCAAGTGCGGTGATGAATGTTGCTATCTCCTTTTTCTTGTACCTGAGAATGGTTGTTCTTGAAACTTTTTTGTTTACTCCAGCGGAATTTTTGGGTTTCATGGAATTTCTTGTGTAGATCTCCTGGATGGTTTTTATGTTGTGGATTTTGTTGGCCGGTATTTCTAGTGTTGTTTTGTTTAAGTGTATACAAAATATTATTCAAAGATAAAAGTGTTGGCCAAAAATATATAGGTTTCTTTGATACAATCAAATTATTTACAAAAGAGATCAAGTGGCATTAGCTCAACTGGCTAGATTTCTCGAAAGAGAAAACCAAGGTTCAAATCGTGTCAAGTGATACATGGATAATATCCAAACTTTGTTGTAACACTACTATGTGGTGGTGATGTAAAATACAAATGAATCCCATATAATCAATTAAAAAAAGTATTATTTAAAACATAATAGACAACATGGAACTTCATTTCAGATAGTTTAAACTTTAATTAATTCAAATGAATTAAAATATTACAAGACAGCTAACCAAGTAAGATTTTATTTTCAATAGTTTAAAATTTAGCCAGTTTAAATGAATTTAAATTTTACTAGACAACTAACCAAGTAAAATTTTATTTTCAAATAAAAATAATGTTACCAAACTGAATGGCAAATCATAGTAATTTAATATCTTAATATCTTACATATAAAAGGAAATGAAAATTATATTTGATATAAAGAAGTTAGATATAGTTTAATTGGTTCAACAACAATTATAATGTTCTTTTAATTAAAATTAATCCCAATCAAAACCTCACAACTTCTTAAAAATTTAAAACTTTTATATATATATATATATGCCAGCTATCTTAAGAACAAATAAAATTAATAAGCCTAAATTCCCATAAACAAATGATAAGATACCCACAGGCCTTATTTATTTTTTTTGTCTTTTTTTTTTTCATCATACGAAAATTAATTACAACCACCAGACCTCATTTATTATAAGGCAGTCCCTCCCCCTCTATTTTGAGTGAGGGGAATCCAAAATTTGAAAGAGCTCTCTAATATAATAAGCTTCAAATGCTGAGTGACTTTTTTAAGTCTCCCGACCCGCCTTCCTTAACTCTAAAGCTGCAGATAAAACCATATCAAAAACTAAATTCAACGAGGAAGAGACTTCCAACAGAGCATTTACTTAAGTAAAATAAAATTTAAAAAAAAAAATTACGTAGAAAATAATTCGTATCAACCTAGTGATAGATCTTCAACCCAACTACCAGTAGCTCTAAATTTTCTTCCTCCTAAAACACTAAACATGAATATGCTACTTCTTCCCAGCTATAGGATTCCCTCAAACAACTACCAGTAGCTCTAAATTTTCTTCCTTCTAAAACACTAAACATGAATCTGCCACTTCTTCTCAGCTATAGGATTCCTCCCTTAGCTTTGGCGGTGCTTGGCTTCAAAAACTTTTCAAAGAAATGAGTAACATCGAGAACATATTAATCAAGTGGTATTAGCTCAACCGGTTATATTCTTCAATGTTTAAGTATTAGGAGACCAAGATTCAAATCTTACCAAATATCCAAGCTTTGTTGTAATACCACTATGTAGTAATGATTAATACGGGTAAGGCCCGTTTCAATCTCATGTAACCAATTGAAAAAAACATCAAGATGTAACTACCTTAAAAATGATATCAAGAAAACTTATCAATCCTGTTATTTAAGGCATAATGATATCAAGTCATTTACCAAAGTTGCTAATTGAAAGCTTAAGTTTTTGATATAAACCCATTTTACCATATCAAAACTCCTCAATCCAAATGTCAATACAAGTCATTTACCAAAGTGCTAATTGAAGGCTTCAGTTTTTGATATAAACCCATTTTTACTATATTAAAACTCCTCAATCCAAATGTATTGAATGTCAATACAAGAAGGCACAAGGCTTAAGCTTTAGATATAAAGCCATTTAATCAATAGACAAATTACTGCTAATAGAACCCACTGTTTCTTCTTCTAGAGAATTCATGGAATAAACTCCTAATTGACAAATTCAACAATAGATATCTTAGAAGTATAGTTCTACTTAACACTATATATCTTAATAATATAGTTCTACTTCCCTGAGAAAGCCTATTGGTATGAATTCATAACAATAATTTCTATGGTTCCCACCCAAAACAATGCTTGTTCATTAAAAATGAAACATTTTGAAAATGGCACTAAAGTTATCCGTCATAGTTGAACCATAAAGTCATCAATACCATCAGTCACACATCCCAAATTTCACCCAATGTCTCTGAGGGTGTTTGATCAAAAATAGGCTGATTAATGTAAGAATTTACTACTCAGGTCTTCTGTTCAAATGATGCATTCTTGATTATCTTATGCAGATAATATACAATATCAGAGCATTCAAATTGGTTGGACCATATTGTGTTGGTTAATTGACATGGTATAAACACCAACAACACAATGTATACACAAGAAGTTGGAACCAAAATCTTCATAAGACATTGAAGTTTGTACTTGAAAATCTGTTACATAAAATTGGGAGGCCCGTATCAGTTCTATGATATCCTTCCAAAATCAGGCTTGCTTTGTGCACATTGTTAGGTGCTCTTCCTAAGATATCTTTGTCTTTGAGAAGTCCATTTCTGGGTGCTGCAAAAAAAATTTAAGAACATATTACTAAAGACCTTTTTCAACATCAAAGCAAATTCCCAAAGAAAGAATAAGAATTTAAGCAAATAAAACACCCCATGCAAATAGGTAATAAAACTAACCTCAACCATAAATTTCTTCAATATTTCTTGTTTTTGCCTTTCCTCACTTGTAGGCAACCCCATTGCCTTTTGTCGTTGATCAAACTGTGCATGCATACAAAATTAGATAATAAGTAACCCTTCACCATCAAATAGTATTAGTTCAACAAGTTATATTCCTCAACATTCAAGGAGACTAAGGTTGTAATATCACTATGTGGTCATGCCCATTTCAATACCATATCATGCCCATTGAAAAATAAAAGTAACCACTCACCAAAATACCTTAAATACCCAATGTGCCACAGTAAATATATAATCACCAGGAAATCTTTATCAGTCAAAGCCATCATAGGCAGCCCGATCACATTTTAACAAAGTTCCTTGTATGGGGAAAAATTGAGTAAGAAACAAATGTTATTTAACAGTTTTCATGATTACTATTATCTATTTGTACTCCCATACAAAATATTCTTCTTCTCTGTCAATGTGACTCGTTATGTCCCAATCTAGCCAACATGCCTACCATTCATCTCAGTCATAGATAATGCATGACCCAGAATTTTAATCATCATCACAATTTAACATTATTGGATTTTAATAAATATACTTGACAATTTGCTTCATGAGCTCGCAAGAACCTGTCCATTTAATAATATCATACTTTTCATTGATTTCAAATTTAATAATATCATACTTTTTTCAATGAATAATTCCGTACTCATCTATTACTATTAACACAAGGAATGTGCTTTGATCATGAACTGAGTACCCCATCTTACTCTGCTAGGTCATATCCCAACAGGCATCACGATGTTTCAATGTTATACCCTGAATATAGAGCATACTTGTAGAGTTATTTAGTTCAAAAGAATGGAAAGTGCCTAACACTTCTGAAATAACAATTAGTAATGCTTGCTTGTATAGTTTTTTTATCTATACAGAAGCTTTACTCATTGTAAAGAAGCATATAAACAGCTAAAGCTTTACCCATTGTAAAGAAGCATATAAATAGCTAATTTTTGCAACTATCACATAAATATGGCATGGAAAAATGTCCAATGATTGTTTTACACTTCATTTAACATCATTATCCATGCATAATCAATTTTTTCTTTTATTAAATTATCCTCTCATGTCCTGTCAATCTCAGTGCGGATAACCCAGTTTGCCACAATAACAGTTTTTCTTTATTATGGCCATTTTTTCCATAAATTGGCGAGTGTTGAAATGTATATACTATAATCATTCACATTGGCCACAGCCGACATTATGACTTTGTATAGAGTGCTTTTTTAATGACTTGCAGGCCCATCTTCAATTTTAAGGTGATCCATGTAATGTATAATGAACCGATAATATGTTGTTATAATGGTTATTGGGGTTCATGCTCGTGTATTTTGTAGGGTACATATACCTCCACTTACCCATCCTTTTTTACATCAATTGGAATCCTTTACTGAAAAATTTTGCTATCTAAGGTCACCACATCATAGCTTTTGTGTTAAGTTTCAATATTCGTGTTTGCTTTCTTTCCTTTATGAACCTTTCAATATTCGTGTTTGCTTTCTTTCCTTTATGAACCTAAGGTTATGTGTTGATTCCGTCCGATTCTCTCTCTTGAATATTTGTGAAATTCTTCAGCAAAAGGCCTCCCTTTTCCATTGTGCCTGCTGTCAACAATCATGCAAGGTATGGATTTGAGCCTGGGTCATTTTAAAGATAACTACCCCACTTACTGCGAAATCACAACCTAACAAACATCATGACAGTTTACATTCCTTCCTAACATCATGTCCCATAAATGACACATGCTAGGATAGTTTAGATAGTTTGAAGGAATGGAAATTGGGCAAGAATAATGAAAAAAAAATCCAATATTTTAAACTTCAAGCAGGAAGGATTACCTCTAGTGTCATCACAATTGTCACATGAATATGGTGTTGAAATATTTGTAATCTGACCTTATTAAGCCAAGGCCAATAGTGGCGATGTACCTACGGGTGCTCTTGATGTAAGCCTACGAGCATCTTCATGCTAGCCTATAGGCTAGTGTTATGTAAACCTACAGGCATCTTGATATAAGCCTACGGGCATCTTATGTAAGTCTACAAGCATTCTTCTATGTAAGCCTATGGGCATCTTCATGTAAGCCTAAGGTCATTCCCGTATTCACCCTTAGTGAAATTGGTTAATCCACCTTTATGCATAACCTTGCTTAAAGGGCAATTTATTAATATTTTATTGTAAAGCTAACCATAAGATTAAGTTATATTGGGTACTGGAGTTATCATTTACGGAAGAAGAATGGTCGCTTCGCAAAGGATTAGGGCATTTTTTTCCTGAAAAACATCTCATCTTTTAGGAGCCATATCTTTGCAAAGGGTTATCCGATTCAACTGATTCTTGGACCAACTTGTGCAAAATTTGAATAGCTTTAAAATGAGTGGTCATATGAAGGAATCCGAGCAATATTGAGGGAGATATGACCCTGTGAAGTCAACCATCCGGAACAAGGGCAATGACGATTTTTCAAGTCACGAAAAACGAAATTACAAATATTTGTCAGCTAGGATTCAGATGATGGGAAGAGCAATGAAGGGCTAGGACTTCAGTGAGGCAAGACATTCTATCTGGACATTAAAATTTTCAGTTAAGTTTTTTTTCCCTTCTTTAACTTAGAAATTTTACATGCAAATTATTATAAAAAAAATTATCAAATATTATATTTGCTATAGGACATTTTGATAAATTTCAATAGATTTTTAGTTTTAGTCTTTCCATGGACCAATTTATAGTTAAATCCTTTCCATGGACCAATTTATAGTTAAATCCTTAGAATAATCTCTAGTGGTAGAGGTTAGTGAGCACACCTCAAAGAGTTCCTCATTGCTCCATGATAGGGCGGTTTTTGGTAAATTTAATGGATATTGGCCAGGGGCTTCAGCCTTGAGAAAATGGATTGATAGGAGGTGGAAGTTTCCAGAAGTGATTCTATCATTTCTTCTCAAAAATTTCTTCCTAGCCATTTATTGTTCTAGGGAAGAAAGAGAAAAAATCCTAAAAGGAGGTCCTTGGTTTATGGGAAGAGCAAGACTCTTCCTTACCCGCTGATATGAAGGCTTCTCACCTGAAAATGTAAATCTATCCCTAGTACCAGTCTGGGTTAGGATGTTTGGGTTGCCCATTGAATTTTGAGAAATAGATACCTTCAAGGCAATAGGCAACACATTAGGAGAATTCCTTGAGATTTCAAATACTACGAAAGATTGATTCTTGGCTATTTATGCTCAGATGTTGATCATGATTGATATAAGTAAAGCTTTACCAAAATCAACCATTCTTAAGTATGGGGATAAGATGTGGAGCCAACCCATAGATTATGAAAACATATCTTTTAGATGTAGAAGATGTCATGAGGTGGGGCATATTGAGAGATAATGCCCTAAGAGGAGCCCAACAAAATCATATGTAGAAAACCCTAAGAGAAACTTACAAACAATTATGGATGAAGATGGTTTTCAACTTCCAAAAAATAGATCTAGAAAAATGAAAGAAAATAAATAGTGGAGACCAGTAAGAAAGGATATTGGAAAAAATACCGACTCTTTTGAGTCTTTAGCCTATGAAGAAAAAGTAGATCAAAACTTAGACACAATACAACAAGTTCAACATATTAACAAAGAACCGTCTATTCAGTAAGATCCTGATTTAAGGAAGAACATTCTCGATGAACCTAAGGAATGTGTCTCATCATATTTTGAAGACTCTCTTGAAGTACCATGCACCATTCAGGAGAAAAAAATTGGTAAAGAAAATGCAGTTTTAGAAGTTAATACCTCTGCCATTAATAAGGAAATACCAAAAAATGAGCAAGACAAGTCAAAAGCTTCTGTTATAGAGCCAGGAGAGGATAGATATGATGAAAAACAAAATTGTGAAATAATATTGAAGAATAGAATAATAAGACCTACTCCTGATATAGGCAAGGCAAAAAGAGGAAAACCCTCAAATTATCAGGCAATATCTAAGGAAGCATGAGCTAACATAGAGAAAGGAACACAAACTAAGTTGGTTGAACTTCTCTTTACCAAACAACAAAATGATATTGGTAGTACGCAAGCGAGGCCAATAGCCATGATTATCATCTCATGGAATATAAGGGTGCTAATGCCCCCTCAAAGCAGAGGTGTATCAAGGACTTATGTTTAAGTAATAAGGCTGATATTCTTTGTATCCAAGCAAACTAAAATGACAAAAGAAGTGTCAAAAACTATGAAAGTAGTATGGGCAAGATGTGAATGGGATGCTATGGATTCTGAATGAGCGGTAGGGGGAATTCCAACTTGTTGGAATCCTTCTAAAACCTCATGTGTAACCATTCATAAAACTAGGCATTGGATAGCCTCTTTAGTCACCTTCTACTTTGCAAATATTCGTTTCATCCTGATCAATGTCTATGGACATACAACTCAATCATGTAGACTAGAAGTTTGGAGTGGGATTGAAAAGTATGAGAGATTTCTCAGCTTTTATTCAAAAAAATTATTTATGGGAGGTTGAGTTTGAAGAAGACAACTATAGATGGACCAACAATAGGAGAGGCCATAACCTAATAGCATAAAAATTAGACAGATGCATACTCTCAGATCATTGGCTAGATGAAGGAACTTATGCTAAAATTAATACCTTAACAAGGATTGATTCAGATCACTGGCCAATAAGAGTTAAAATGGTGATAAGTAAATTCAAGAAAAAATCATATTTTAAATATGAGCAAATGTGGGAAGACCATCCTCAATTTGTTGATATGATAGCACAAACGTGGAATTCTTCAAGAAATGGTGGGTTGTATGCTCTTCCAAAACAAATTAAATCTATGACATCTAGATTAAAAAAATGGAACAAGAACACTTAAAAATAAATATTGGAGAAAGAATAGAGGAGATATTTTGTCTCGTTACACTTTCAATAGTGGATTTAAGACAAATAATGAAGCTAAAGCTTGGGCGGCTTTAGAAGGGTTAAAAATATGCAAACAAATGAAATCGAAAAAAATATGGATGGAAGGTGATTCTCTCATAGTAATAAATGCAATTTTGAGGAAAGCTAAGCCTCCACGAAGTTGGTTAAATTAAATTTGCATCTAAAGGAAATCAAGGACCAACAGGAGGATAAATAATTAGAAATAATAGAGGAGAGATTTTGCCTCATTACGCTTTCAATAGTGGGTTTAAGACAAATAATGAAGCTGAAGCTTGGGCGGCTTTAGAATGGTTAAAAATATGCAAACAAATGAATGGAATAGAGTATGGATGGAAGGTGATTCTCTCAGAGTAATAAATCCATTTTTGAGGAAAGCAAAGGCTCCATGGAACATACAAGAGATAATTGTGGAAATTCAAGATCTTGCTAAAGAGTTTGAAGAAATCAGTTTTACACATACATTAAGGGAAGGAAACAAATGTGCAGATAGTCTAGCCAATAGAGGGGTTTTGATTGAGGATCATGAAGTTAACTTCTCCTTTCCATGGTAAAAGGAAGTAGTAAGTTTAGCAGGAGCTGACAAGAAAATGTTGACTGCTTGGTTCAAATAATGATTAAGATTTACTTTAATGTTTTCCATTGGTAATATCTGCTTTATTTTATAACAATAATGTGTTTTCATATAAACTATTTATTATAATTTTTGTGGTTGCACTTGTGTTTTAAAAAGGAAACTAGCAATCTAGATTTGGTAAAGCAGACTATGATAGTGCGATGTTTTGGAAATATTACTCTACTAAGATGCAATGCATAGATAGTAGAGGTGAAGTTTTGGTATTGTGAAGGCTGCTATAGAAAAATGTCAAGAAGGATGCTGAATTCTGGAATATTTGAATTCATACAAAAAATTGAGAAGATCCAGAAAATGAAAATCAAGAATTCAAACATTTTATGTAAAATATTTTAGGTTTCTAGCTATAGCATCTCAATTGAGATGAGAAGTGTATCTATTTGTAAACTCTCAAGCTCTAAAGAAGAGAGTTGTAATTTTTCAACGGTGGGGGACCCGAGTACAACCCCTTATTATGCAGCCAAAAAAAAAAAAGCTTGAGGTTATATTAATGTTGGCCTAAGGATAACCTCTTATTGGGGTTTTAGTATCACGATAAATACCCCTCAATAAGCAATTATCTGTAACATATTGTGATATACAAAAATGCTGTGGAGATGCCCACAAGCACCAACCCCTTATTCCTTCTCTGATATCATGTCATTTATCTCTTTCTCTCTCTTTTTCGTCTATACAATCTTCTCTTTCACTCTTCATCCTTTTTTCGCATATGATTGTGGTGAATGCATGTTTCGGAATGTTCCTGAAAAATATTGTGAATTCCAAATGGCATGCACCTCTATATTTTATAATAGTTCAAGAGGATTAATGTGTAGGAACACATACATTTATAATAGCAATTCTTAGTATTCTGAATAGTGTCTCAATTAGAAATAAAATAGAAAAGTTTATGGTTACTAGGAGATGATAACATTGGCATGTATGTTTATGAAAGAAATACAAGAACCAAACCAACAGAATAAAACTACATTCATTTTTCTTATCACAAGAACATTTGAAATGCAAGAAAACACACGATATATAAAGGTAATAAATAGATGACACTTCAATACCATCATTTTTTCAACTGTCTGCCGCGTTTCTGGATCCAGATCAGAAAGCTTGCTATTTTCAGGCTCCACTTTCTGAGTATTGATTTCCGGTTCACCCTTCACAACACAGTTCCACCACTCCATCTGATTTTGCTTCGTCAATAAAATTGAGAGTGTCTTCCCATCCTCTACCCCCAGACAAATCAGCTTTGTCAGTTTACCCACTGTACAAAATAATATCAACAAAAAAGCATGAAATTTAACATGCCAGACACATAATTCAAAACAGCAAATACCTATACTCCAGAAGCAGTCATCCGTCTTTACTGGCTTAAATAGATCACCCTGCACATATACAAATATGAATTCATACATAGGATTGTTTAATGAAGCTGCCACAAACCTCTATTAAACATATCACAAACGACAATTCACATATTGTATTTAGACATATATATAAATTTTCAATTTAAAGAGATTGAATAAAAAGTGAATCAACCTTTGCATAAGCACGTATCACATAAAAATTACATACATATTCATACATCTCAATTTGTTTGAGAGGGATCAGATTTCAAGAAATAACTTACATTTAAGATGGGTTGCTTCCCTTTCAGTCCTGCCTTTATGCTATTCTTTTTTATTTCACAAAGAACTGACCTTCGAGTGGTGCCAGTTGAAAGAGGTATGGTAATTGTGACTTCAGATAAAGTCTGTGTCCAAGAATAGTTCTCTAGATCTGCTCCATTACCATAGTTTGGATCTGATATAACAGATGCATCCAAAAACATTGTGAGTCATTAAATTTGAATATTTTTTCACTAAGAATATGCAAAAATAGATCATACTTTACAAGAAAAGACTGATATCATATCCATTTTCAAATAAAATGCATGCATGTTGACATTGTAGATAATCTAAACCAGCCACTTGTCTAGATTCATTCTAGACATTTCATTAGCAACGAAATCATAAATGTAGGTACAAGAGCACCCTGTGAATAACACCTTGCAAGTACAATCATGAGGAATTTTTGTAAAGTGATCTTATGTTAAAGTCTCTTTTGAGACTCACATCAACAAAAATACAAGCATGGCATCAAAACCATGTGACTAGACATAAAACAAAAACAAATTTTAATATATTTATCATCATATCAGATTTGTATACCAACATGCATGAAGCTAGTTTCTAGTGCATGTTCCCGAAATTCTGGTCGTCTCTGAAAGCACAAGTCCAGCATATTCTACACACTGTTAGTGTAAATATTACCTTATTTGGTAATATCTCCTAGGTAGGTTAGTCTATTCTTACTTTCTATCTAGGTTAGTTTGTTTTTACTAGTTACCTAGGTTAGTTACAGCACCCACAAACCTTGAAGGATTGCAGGTTCCATATAACTTGTAGGTACCGTAGGAATTAGGAACAAAAAAGCACAAGAATCAACCAAAGGCCACATATGTGAACTTGATATCCAACAAAGACTTCGATGCATTAAGTATTAGCTAAGATACCGGTTCTGCCCCCTGGACCCCCGAATCCTGGTATGTGTCGTATTCGACTCGGTCCGGTACGCCTGTGGGTTTGTCCAGGGTTCTGCCTGGAGGATCCCATCCCACCATGACTTCTCATAAAGGTGAGAGTTGAGCTTATCAATAGGACCAAACACATAACCATACACATTAATATTATAAATTGATTTAAGCTGCCCTTCATACCATCAAAATAGTCTGAAGTTCCAAGAGTTTTAATACGGGGGCATGATATACAACCCTACTCTTTTTAAATTTAAACTTTAGACTTATTTAGTTCTAAAGTTTAAGGGAAGTTCCAAGAGTTGTAATATGGGGGCATGGTATACAACCCTACTCTTTTTAAATTTGAACTTTAGACTTATTTAGTTGTAAAGTTTAACATCTAAAAAAAATCAACAAAGTCAATCCTGGTACGGGCCGTACACGTTACGAAATCGGGTCCGGTATGCCTGTGGGTCTGTCTAAGGTTCTGCCTAGGGGATCCGGATATGTCTGGGTTCGTCCAAGCAAAATCCTGGTCAGACCCACAAGCGTACCCAGGGAATAAACTCGCGACAACTTGTGTTAAAATTGAAGGACAAAGAGATCCTAACACATCTTAAGAATCCTCAAACCCCTGGCCTTCCCCTAGTGTTCAATATGATTGTGCTTGAAGGAAAAAGAGATCCTAACACATCTTAAAAAATCCTCAAACCCTAGTGTTCAATGTGACTGTGCTTCAGCTGGACAAGCTGGGTATTCTCCTTGCGTGTCTAGAAGAGCTTCAGGAGAGTGCGAAAAGCAGAACCCTCTCTCCACTAAATAGTAATGGATAATCTTGTTTCAAGTCCGCCTGGTCTCATTAGGATCTTTTTATTCTTAATTAATTTGTATTATGGGCAAAGGTTCGGGGAAGGTTTATTCTTGTGGTGGCCCCACGCTTTGAAAAGAAGAAACAGTCCAAACTTTTGGACAGGTTTAATGGACTAACTTTTTTCTATTTTCACTTTTAAAATTTTTATCGAATTTGAGGGGTTAATGTTTTCATCTACCTGAATTTAAATCTAATAGACTTTTTTTTTTAATACTTTTTAATTATAACTTATTTAGTAAAGACTTTATTCCCTCGTTATATTAAACTAAAAGATTTTTTTTTTTTTTTAAGCGAAAAACCCCTTGCGAGGCCGCCTTGGTCTGAGAGACCACGAACAAGGGGTTCTACACCGTCAAAGTCACCCGGGGGTCGCACCTGACCCTGCCCGCACCAACATTATCAATTGGATTTTGGATACCCAATTCAGCTTTTTGGTAGGGTGGAGATTTGAACCTGGGACCTCCCTTGGAGGATTGCCCTCTCCTCTCCAACTCACCTACAACACCTGGGTGACTAAAAGATATTTTTAAAATAATAAAAAATTATTCATTTTAATAAATTTTAATTTTAAAAACCATAAATAATTGTTAAACTACCATAATAATAATAATAATAATAATATGAGGAGGATGTAATATGGGTCCATTTTAAATTCAATTAAAAACATTGGTAAGCTTAATTAAGGTCCACAGTTTGAATCCAATTAAAAACATTGGTGAGCCTAATTAATGTCCAAGGTTTGACTAAGAAGAGAGGTAAGGTACGTTATGAAGATGTAATGTGGGTCGAATTTTATTCCAATTAAAAACAATGGTGGGCCTAATTAAGGTCCAAGGTTTTAATAGAATTAAAAACATTAGTGAGCTTAATTAAGGTCTTATTAATAGAGGTAAAGTATGTTTGAATAGAAAGAGAGGTAAGGTAAGAAAGTATGTTTGAATAGAAAGAGAGGTAAGGTAAGATGTGTACAAGTCCGAAAGGAGAGCGTAATGGTTAGGGTTTTGGTCTTTTTTTTGGGAGGTCCAAGGTTCAAAACCACTGCATACCTAAAAGGGGACAGGCTGGATGGTAGCAGGTTGAGTGTTTGCTGGTTGGTTGTCCCAGTTTGATACCTTAGAGGGTCGAATGTCTCATCGATTTCGTCTAAACATGCTAGGGTTTATAGTAACAGCAAATGTATTATAAATAAATAATAATAAAAAATATATATTCAAGTCCAAGGTTTGACATATATATATATTAGTAATTAATATAAGATTTTTATTAATTTTTGTACAATTTTTATTAAAACAAATTGTACGACCGAACCCACAACGAACCCAAGCCAAAAGAAAATTTTGCCGTACCGACGAACCGGTAACTTAGAGTATTAGTAAATTCTTTGATTCATATCACTTAGGATTTCACAAAAATCCTACTTATCAAACATCCTAAAAGACATACTAGATAAAGGAGGGTGAATGGGTGATGAAAAGATGATAAACATGAACAACTGTCAATATTATTGTACGTTCCATGGAAATGTGTCATCATCCCCAAGATGTCCCCTTTCAAAGGTGACAAAGTCTGGGGATGTCTCCATTGTGTATCCCTCCCCTTTCCTATCCTTTGACGGGACATGTACACATCCTCACTAAGAACATATGGACCCAACAAAACCGAAAAAATAATAATAATAGAAGTGTCTACCCTAAACCAAAGCAAACTATGAAAGACATGGACTCATTTGTCATGGTAGTTATTTTGCAAACTGAAGAACTGTGTAATATGCAGACTAAAATATTACAGCTTTTCTGTCCTTTCAACAATTTTTGGCTAAAGGCACCTCCCTGTTTAGACCATTATGAACATTTTGCAGACCCTTCAAGAGCATTTTCCAAACCCTTACAACTTGGCAGAGAAATGAACATGCCGCACATCTAAAACTTGGCTAAAATCAGCATTGCAAAATAAATTTACCTCAAATAAAAAACAGATTCAAAAATCTCAACAACACAAAGCGAATGCAGATGGAGAAGCAAGTCATAAATTTGCAAGAACCACAATGATTACAATGAGTGGATTCAAAGTAGGGAAGCTAATACACCATGACAATCTCAGATGACATTCAGCATTAGGAAGAAGTGAAGTAAGTTGTACCTAATCGTACTACAGACTTTGGCATGTACTCCAATCAAGCTACTTTCAATATTTTGCTCTTAGAATCTTATGATGTTCTTATCAAATCGGAATAGATCACAAAACAAGCCAAAGTTGTTTGCAGTATGTCTATTGTTAAATTTTTTAAAAATTATAAATAGAGTCATCCTCATAATTGCCCTCTTTTCATGTCCACCCATTTTCTCATCCTCCTCCTCCTCCTCCTCCCCCCACCAAACGGGGATGGAACATAGGATCTATTTTAAAGCTCTGCAAATCATGATGGTTCTTGGCTTGTTCACTCTCTCACTTGATACAAATACAGGGCCACAGGTCATATCCATCATTGAGAAGAGCATCCTAGAATAAGTAAATATTAATGTTGTTGTTCATGTGTCTAGATAGGTAGGTAGAATATTAAATATAGATAGATTCATATTAAATAACAGTAGATTGTCCGGGTGGGGACAGCGCAATGGTTAGGGCTTTGGCTTCTCTTTGGGAGGTCCAAGGTTCAAACCACGGCATGTGTGTGTGCGCGCAATTCTGTGTGGTTCGAGCTTTAGTTCTTGTGTACATCATGGAGAATTACTCATTCCGACATGATGGTATGCATTGTGTGTATTAACAAAAAATGAAATAAAAATAAAAAAGTAACAGTAGATTGTGGGTTGGGAGAGGTAACTATTACATCTGGGTCATGGTTTCGAAGCATATAGTTTGCAACATGGACTTAAGAACGGTGTAGATGAAGTTGTGCATAGGTAGAGAAATATTATATAAGTTTGAATATAAGGTGAAGAATAATAATATGTAATTCAATCTCATGAATGTGATTGAATTTAAAAGAATATGACCTGTTAAGCTTTTGTACAGATTTGTTTCTTATTTGCTGGTTGTGTTAAGTTTTTGTTCTTCTTTCTATTCATTAACAATCTTGGCATTAATTCGTATACAACAAGGTTGGAAGAAGTGTGGACTGCAGTAGCAAACTGAATTTATGGAGGGCCCTAGAGAAGAAACAGAGCAAGAGGCTTCTCAAGACGGCTGGTTCTATCACAAACAACAGGCAAATGCATTGCAAAGGAATTTGAATAATATAATGACAAGCATTTTACAAAGTTTGCAAAGTATGCACAGTTCGACACAACATGGAAATTTTTGAGAGTTGGTGAAATTAAGCAAGGAGAGGCCAAAATTTGATGGCAATCTAAAGCCAAAATTTTTGGCTTTTGAAACAATTGGCCTCTAGCCATTGAAAAATCATTCAATACTTTACCTTCGTAGAGTTGGAGAAAGTGCAATTTTGCATTTCTAAATCTAATGGCAAGCAAACATATAGTGGAAGAGTTACACCACAACGTTAACAGAACAAGGGCATACTCAACATCTCTTCATATATATGACTTAACAAGGGTCTCAACATCTCTTGATAAGATCTCCTTATAACTAAACCCAAAAAAATGTCTAACCATCCCTTCCTGCTTATAACTTAACAAGGTTTAAGCATCTCTTCCTAAGGCTCAATAATCAGATTATAGCTTAGTTCATCCTGCTTTTCATGTAGCTTTACATTTCTCTCCTAATACCCCAAACAAGTCTATATGGGTGTTGAAATTGATTGGCTTCTATAACAAACACAAAGTATATCCAAGTGGTCACTTCTGGAAAAAGGTTTAGAAATAAATCAGTATTTATACGCCTATGAAACATCAGGAACTTACATGCTACATAACTAGTCTCTGCAACACCCATCCAAGAGGTATTTCCCAGGGGCCACCTGCATGTACTTCAAAATTTGGATAGAATTTCCCAAAATATTTTGAGATAATTCTGAACAAATACTCCTATATACTTGTAGTTGAGCCACATTTTTCACATCTCATAGAACTATTTTACTCAAAGAAGCTCCTAGATTTCCTCTTCAACAACTGCAAAGAAATTAAAGACAGGGAGGTCGAGAGAATAAGAAATGCCCTCACCATAAGGCTGTTGAAACCCCACTATGACAATATGAACAGAACCAGCAATAATGCTGGCTTTTCCCCTGTACCAGTTAAACTACCAAAGTTTCACCACTTTGCACTGTATTCTTTACACAACTGCATTACATCAAAATCAATTAAACCATTCAAACAAAATAAAACTAAATTCCATGATTTCACCCCTTTTTACTAAAGTACCCCAAAATCTCCTCCAAGGGATTTCAAATTGATTACCAAACCATCATTAAACAAATCAACAAGTAAATATAGTAGGGTTTGGGATCCTAGGACAATTTATATAGGTCCTTCACCCACATTGCAACTGTTTGCCCCGTAGTTTACTCCAGGCATTTCACATCAAATAGCAAGGCAGCATAAATATATAGAAAATTAAATAAACAAATTGAAGTTGGGGTTAGGATTTATATGAGGCAGTTTATATAGCTCTCGTGTGGGTAGCTCTCATTCACCCACATGGTAGACTTACACACTTCAGGCTCGGAACATTTATCAGACTTGAAATGTAGTGAAATGTTGCCGTAACCTTCCCAAAATTCAGAAAACTTTTGCCTTCTATTTAAAACATCTCGACAGTCCTAAATTCTTCCATATTTTTTACATTTTTCAACTAGAATGCCTATAAATTCAAAAAGAAAGAGAAATAGATTAACATAAAAAATTTAAAAAACAAAAAAAAGAAAAAAAAAAACTCACTCAGTCCATTGTCCTTCTCCTTTTCGCTTGAAGCGTTCTCCTTTAACTTTTCATTTGAAGCGTTCTCCTTCTCTTTTTCGTGTGAAGCATCAGGTTTAGGGCTGGGACTAGGGGTTGGTGTGGAATTTTGTTCTTCCCTCATGCGTTTGTTCTGCTGTGGTGTGAAATCATCATCACCAGTGCTTTGAGGCTCCGATTTGCGCTTCTTTTCTTCGGCATCCTTCCGTTTGGTGTAGGCCACTATGTCTGCAATCTTTTTCTCCGCTGCCTCATCTTTGAACAACTCATACTTCCTCCGGAGAAAATCTATCACATTCTCCACCAACCCCAAAGGAGGTTGAGGTTGATGCTGCTTCACAAGCTTTTCCAAAACATCGTCGTAAGGTCCTGTTCCTGTACAATTTTTTTCTTCCTTGACGTTCTGCGCAGCAGACTTTTCTTCTTCTTCGAAATCTGATATGATCGCCATCTTGTTTAAATCTGTTCGTCTATAGCGCCTTCAAAGCTTGTTTTCGTGCCCGGTTGTCCAGCCTTTGCCTGGATTTTGTCGCCTTTGCAGAACTTCATTTCCGGAAACGGTAATTATAGGCAGGCAAATGAGGTTCCCGAATCTTCCCCGGGATTTAGTTCTTTTCGAGCCCACTACAGTCCATATCGAAGAAAACTGTTTTAACGTGAGAAAACCCGTACCTAGATTAAGATCAAAGTTCACCAAATTTCAATAAAATTAATTAATTTTTAATTATAGTAGTTTAAGTTATTGTTGTTAACATATTAAAATTGTAATTTTTATAATTTAAAGATATTAAAATTGCAATTTAAATATTTTAATTTAAAAAAATTAAATGTTTATTGAAAAACACCTACCAAAAAGTGTCATTTGTTATAAGTTTAGAGTACTCCAAATTCGAGGGATCTCTTTTTACGTAAATATGATGTATAATAGGAAATAGAAACTCTCAAGTCTAACTATTATACAAATTTGTTTTATATATATATATATATATATATATATATATATATATTAGATGTTTTAAGGAAGATTCTTTAGTGAAACTTAAGTCAGATCACAACCCAATTGTTATAAAACTTCAATGCAAGGAGACAAACTAAGGGGAAAATACTTGCAAAGCAATCAAAACAAATATCCTCACAAAAGAGAAACATTCTCTTAACGGATGAAAATCGACAGAATTTTAGGGCAGTATTAAATAACAAGTTACAGGAAAAGGAGAAACTACCTCATAGTAGCAAGGATTATAGTAAGAGTGAATGGTTAATGCACATTATCCAAGAAGCTTTAAATAAATGCAAGAGAGCTAAACCTCAAAAGAAAGAAAGGAATAGCTTCCCAACCAACCCATGGTTCGATGAAGATTGCAAAGAAGCGCGAAGATTACTAAAGGAACCAACGGGTAAAACAAGAGAAAACAGAAAAGCATATGAGAAACTGGTAAGGGAAAAAAAGAAGAATACACTAGAACAAGGAGGAAATAACTGATTTACTTAGGGAAGCATGAACCAAAGAAATTTTGGAAGGAGCTAAGCATAAAAATGATGCAAGCTGAAAATAGCATAACAGTTAATCAGTGGTTGGAGTATTCAAAACAATTGTATCAACGTAGTAACCAGAAGGAGACACCCCCTATTATCAAGAAAGAACTTTTCACAAATGAAGACATTATTCAAAGGATAAAAAAGTTAGCAACTGGTAAAGCCCGTGACATAGACAATCTTCAAGTATAGCATATAAAATGGAGGGTAGATATTCTGACACCGCAGATCAAAGAAATTTTCAATGAGGTCATACAAAATGGTTTCTCTACCAAGTGGACAACTAGCTTGACCATTCATTTGTTTAAAAGTGGAGATGTAAATAATCCCTCAAACTATCGAACTATCATGATCAACCCTCTCTTCCCAAAGTTGTTTGGGAGTATGATAGAGCGTAGGATCAGTATATGGGTAGAAGAAAAGGGAAAGAGAGCAAAGGGACAAGCAGGTTTTAAGCCCAAGCACTCAACTATTGATCATTGTATCACACTCAGACACAGTGGAAAAAATATGGGACAAAAAAGAGGAGGCTTTCTTGTTGTTTTGTAGACTTCAAAAAGGCATTTGACATTGTGCCAAGAAAAAAATTATGGAGCAGAATGGAAGAGTTAGAGGTTCCAATTCACTACAGGGCAGCAGTTCACAGATTATATGAGCATGTAAAAGCTAGAATCAAAACACATGAAGGGTTATCTGAATGTTTTGATAGTGACATAGGTGTCAAACAAGGTTGCCCTCTATCTCCTACCTTATTTGGGTTGTACATTGACAAGTTAGAAGAATAGATAAACAAATTTGGGGGAGAGGGTGTGCACTTAGCCAAATATCTGGTAAAACTCCTCATGTATGCAGATGATGTAATTCTTGTGGCTAAAACAGCCAAAGATCTAGGAGATCACCTTAGAGCTCTAGAACTCTTTTGTAAGGAAATTGGGATGCAGGTAAACACAAGCAAAACAAAAATCATGATTTTTTTAGCAAAAGATAGGAAACAACAGCTCAAATTTTAGTTTGTAGGAGAACCACTTGAGGTAGTAGTAGAATACAAATACCTGGGCATAGACTTTCATGACAAACTCAATTGGAATACATATAGGATGAAAAGAACTCAAAGTGGTTGGAGAGCATTGTATGCACTTCAAAATAGGTGTAGGAATGTCGAGTTGTAGGACTAGAATACCACCAAGGTTTTATTTGGCCTCCTTGTTACATCGGTTTTGTTGTATGGTTGTGAGGTGTGGGCTAGTGGCACAACAAAGGCAAAATGGAGGAAAATAGAAAGGATTCAAAAATATCTAATCACAAATTTTCTCAAAATTAAGGCCACAACCCCTTATGAAATTATTCTAGCTGAAACTGGAATGTTTCCTTTAGAAGCAATTGTTATGACCAAGATGTTATGTTACTTGAAAAAAACAAAAAACATGAAAAATGACAGATGGCCAAGGGCAGCTAGGGACAAAGAGTTGCATAAGCGGAAGAACACATGGATGAAACAAAATCATAAATGGATGAAACTTTTGGAAATCAACATAAATGAATGCCCAAATTTCAACAAAGACATCAAAAGCTATGTGAATGAAAAGTTTAGAAGTGGAATGTGGAAAAATGCAAGCAGGAAAAGACAATATTATATTGCAAAGTTTAACCCAACATATGATCACAAGGAAAAAGCATATATAGGCACTGAAATCAAGTGGAAGGAAAAAAATCCTCATTGCTCAAATAAGGACTAGCTCTCATAGGCTTAGATGTGAAACAGGGATATGGACAACACCCAAAGAACAATGGGAAGAAAGGATATGCACTTTATGCAACATAGGGGCAGTAGAGACACGGTAGAGACAGAGGAACACTTCATCTATAAGTGCTCGAGTTTTTCAAACATCCGTGGCAAATACAAATAAACACTTGGAAACGGGTCTATGACAGAGTTATTTGAAGACAGTAAAATAAAAAAGGTTGGGGAATTACTAACCCAAATCAACAGGAGAAGGAACAGCCTTCTCAAATATATTAAAGATCATATGATATGATTTGAGCAGTTGTCCTTCCATATTTGAGGTCACATAGACCATATTTGGGTCTCTCGAACATAATTAAAATCTTTCATTTCATTTCAAGGGTTAGTGGATTCATAATTGTTTGTTTGATCAAGCTTATATCAAGAAAAAATCTAGGTTTAAACTTTGAGGACATATCCATTGCAAAGGTAGTAGTCTGATTTGAATCTTTTGAGCACGTGTCAAATCGATGATAACAATACGAATCCTAAATAATTTATGGTCCTCCTCACATCGAGTCGGGTCAACAATAACAAGGTGATATAAGTTTGTTGGGAGCAGCCCTTGTGGTTTAAACCCTACACTTGGAAGTTACTAAAAATAGTGTGGATGTAACCAACTCCCCTATGTATCCAAAATATATATATATATATATATATATATATATATATATATATATATATATTAGCATGAGAAACTTTTACCATCGACGTTGAAGGTTGGATATCCCATCCCACCATGACTTCTCATAAAGGTGAGAGTTGAGCTTATCAATAGGACCAAACACATAATCATACACACGAATATTATAAATTGATTTAAGTTGCCCTTCATACCATCAAAATAGTCTATGGAAGTTCCAAGAGTTTTAATATGGGAGCATGGTATACAACCCTACTCTTTTTAAATTTAAACTTTAGACTTATTTAGTTCTAAAGTTTAAGGAAGTTCCAAGAGTTTTAATATGGGAGCATGGTATACAACCCTACTCTTTTTAAATTTGAACTTTAGACTTATTTAGTTCTAAAGTTTAACATCTAAAAAAAATCAACAACGTCAAAATGCTTAACATCCTTTCACCATCTTTTGAAGTGTTTCTTCTAATATTGATTTTGATGAGAAGTTCTCTTGTTTTTCTTATTTTCAAATTTTCAAAAAGTTTTATTAATGAGTTTACTTTTAAAGTATTCTCATAGGTTTTACATTCCATAACAAAATATTTTTTGGTCTTTACTATTATTATTGTGCAAAAGACACGGATTCATTCTAATCATGCCTCTTGAGGAATTATCAATCTCCTAGTTTTGCATACAAGATGGTGTGAATTAGGTCTTAGTTGGATTATAAGTTTTTTTCCTTCCATTTGATCTTGGCATCTATGTACTTCTTTGAGTTGTGTTCGTAGTTTGGGTTAAACTTGTTAATGTATAACTGCTTTTTACTTTTAAAATTTTAAATTCTCATGACAAGTATGAATTTTCTCCCTCTCATATTGTTTAATTTCTTTGTTGAAGTTTGAAACCTCATGAAATTTAATGCTCCATTTATCCATCCATTTATTGTTCTCTTTCATCTATGTGTCTTTTCTTCTATTGAGTGTTTCTTTGATTACTTGTTTTGGTAACCTCCTTCCATTCTTTGTATTTTCTTTAGGCACCCCAACAAACTTATCATAGATTTTACTCCTAGTGAAAAATTCCCTAATGCTTTAATTCTTAAATTATTTATAATTAGTCGCTTTTGAATTATTTTTATTTGTCTCCATTTAAAATCTAATTTATTACTAGCCCACACCACATACTCATATAACACCGCTATAATAATTAATAACCCAAAAAGGACCTTAATGGTATTTCAATTCCATAGCTCTGTTTTTCTACCCCTATTTAGCAATGAGTAGAGTGCCCTTCATCTTAATTGAATTTGTTTCATCTCGTATATTGTCCAATTGAGTTTACTTTAAAAATTTAACCCAAGGCATTTGTATTTCGTAATTACCTTTAAAGGACTTACTTCAAATAAATTATATGGTTGTTTTTGCTTCTTCGAGTAGAGAAGACCATAAATCTAGTCCTACTTATGTTTACCTACATCTCAACTTCTTTACAAAAATGTTCTAAAGCTTTTATATGTTTTTTAACTTTTAAGTGTCTTGCTAATCAATATGAGGTCATTGGCATAGATAATAAGATTCACTACATAATTAACCAATTGTATTCCCTCTCCTCCCATCCTTTCTACCCATTCCTCCAATTTGTCAATGTAAAGGTCAAATAAAGTAGGTGACAATGGACAACCTTGTTTCACCCTAATATCACTCTCAAAACACTCTAATAGTCCTTATGGAGTTATAATTTTTACCACCACTTGCTCATAAAGTTTATGTATAGCTATTTTGTAGTTGTTTTTTTTCTTAATTGGTTATATGTGATTGAAACAGGCCCCACCCATATTACATCATCGCCATATAATGGTATTATGACAAAGTTTGGATATTATCCATGTATCGCTTGGCAATATTCGAATCTTAGTCTCCTTCTTGAATGTTAAGGAATCTAACCAGTTGAGCTAATGCCATTTGATACTTTGTAGTTGTTTGATATGCCAATTTCTTCCATTTTTTCATAATTTACCTCTAGGTACTTTTTCAAAAGCATTTTTAAAGTCCACAAAATGCGATATAATATGAATTATTTTTTGTATACGTATTTTAATTTAAAAAATGTATTTATTTTTTTTATTTTTATATGTAATTGAATTAAACCTAATTCATATTACATCAATCATCACATAGTATTATTATTATTATTTTTTTTAGATTTGGTTAGTGCGAGAAACCCCTACAACCAACGCTCAGGGTTGGACATCCCCATCCCACCATGACGTCTTATAAGGGGGAGAGTTGAGCTTATCAATATGGGTCAAACACATAATCGTACACACACACATCCTTTCACACACTCATCTATACCATGGTTTGAATCTTGGACCTCCCAAAGAAGAGCCATAGCCCGAACTATTGTGATGTCCCCTTGGGTTATCATCACATAGTGTTATTATAACAATTTTGACAATTATGCATATATTGTTTCATATGATTTGAATATGAATCTTTGTTAGAAATAGAGTTTATTCCATCATTTGGGTTATGTAAATATATCTTCCAAGGTACATACTTAGATTACTTTAGGGACAAGTTATCTAGTTACTTTATGCAATGTAATAAATGCACAAGTGTCAATGTGAAGTTGTACATGTGCAAGTTATCCCTTGCACAATTAGATAGAGTGTTGGCCAAGTATTCTATTTTACCTATATAAGGATGGCCTCATATATAGATAGATATAAAGTCATAGATACAAATAGAGTCGGGGGACATAGTGTAGCTTAGTTATGTGTGTGACACCATCCATTGGTGATGGGTGTAATGTAGTTCAGTAGCTTTATATTGGAGTGTTTATTTTCTCCATAGCTACATTGTAATCATTGATATCATTTCTATTTATTGCATATTTCAGTCATCTAGAAGATTTACTTTCTTTCATATTATTCTGCATCTTGTGATTGTTATCTCCCAGTGCTTGCTTCATCAAAAGCTAATAATCTTCTCCTTAAAAATTAAAGTATTAAACAAGTTTAACTCAAACCATTTGTTAGTTGGGAGTGAGTGTGAATGCAAGTCAGAAGCGAGTGCAAGTCAATTGTAAGCGTTATATTTTCTTACTTTAAATATTTGAGGAAGAATAGGAAGAGTGTGAATAGGAATCAAGTGCAAGTAAGGATAGAACCTCACCTTTTATTACTCCAGATATTTGGAAAATTTTAAAAAATAAAGCATTTAGTAAGGATGTCATAACTAGAAATATGGCCCAAGTTGGAGATAAGAGGAAGAGCAAATATATGGTAAGTTTGATATAGGCAATAGATGTTACACGAAAGTCGTTATCAAGGATGAGATGGTTGAGCATGGTATAGTGGTTCTTAAAAGCATAGAGTTAATATGTAAGTTCCATGGATATTGTTCTTATAAGCATAGGGTTAATATATAAGTTCCATGGATACTAGCCACAGTTATTGAAGATTCAACATTAGATCAAGAGAAAGTGGGAAATGAATTCAAAATACTCTACAACTTCCTAAAACTTTTTCCTCATCATCTTTTCCAGTTCAAAAATCATGGATAAAATAATGGGTAATGGTTGGTAGTTTAGGGAGAGAGATGTCTTATATTTAAGACTATAAAGTGAGAATTTTTATGTTGAGAAAAAAATCTTTAAAAGGCTTCTAATGTGGGTTGGTATTTTTGGCCTTCCATACTAGCTTATCACTAAAGATTTTTTTATAATATTGGCAATACCCCAAGGGAGTTCATCCAAGAGGGACTAACTACCAAGGAGTGAAAGCATGTTGTATAAACCACAATATATGTTGATATGGATATCTCAAAACCTTTGCCACAATCCATTAACATAAAAGACAGATCAAGAGAACATGATCAATAAGTGGATTATGAAAATACTGCATTCTAATGCCACAAATGTTACAAGATTGGACAATGGAAAGAGATTGAAAATTTTGGCCATGAGACAATCTTCAAGACGAAGCGAGGAGATCTAATATAGTAGAAAGTGAATTATACTAAGGATATTCCACTTTCTAAAAAGAGGTAAATAAAGCCTATCCATAAATCAAATGACAAAGGTTGTCATATTTCACTCATATCAATCGTTAAAAGTAACAAATAAGAATATAAGGGATGAGGAAGTTCAATGTGCAAGTTCAGATTCAAAAGGATTTGAAGGTACACAGGAAGGTATGGGGAAAATTTAAAAAACAAAGGGGGCAAAGGGGGTTAAGTTTATTCTAGGTAAATCATATTTTTTTCATCAAGTAATGTAAAATTCTCTCCTTGCAACAAAATGAAAGTAATGTAAAGGTCATCCCTTGTACTTTATGATTTTAGCATAATAAAGAAATGAGGATGGAGGATATCCATGGAAATTTAAGGTTTTTAAAGCAGTGCAAAAGGATAATCAATATGGAGGAATATCCTTACACTTCAGGATTTGCATTGCAACATAAAGAAGAAAGTGCTTTTGATTCAGGTATTTGACCTTTTTACGACATGGATTTATGCTAAAAAATGCCCATAAAACTATTTTTTTCTAGTCCAAGGGCATAACTTTGTACTCGAGACTCCATTTTGATCTATTCAAATGTGTTGGAAAGCTTAGAGGCTCTCAAAAATGAAAAATAAAATAGTTACCAAAAATAGTAATTTTCCATTTTTAGATTTTTATGGCTAAAATACATCTTTAGTCATGTTGACATATTAGTAGAGTATAAAACACAAATGGAAAAGCCATATGGATATAATTTTCATTTAAATGCATTTTATAACTCATAGAAGGTGAACAACCACATTTCCATATGGGTTGCCATATAACTCACGAAAGGTGAACCGCCACATTTCCATATGGGTGACCTTTCATAATATATACATTGGATTCCAATACACCAATTATTGTATAAAGAGAGATGCACCCCTAAATATAAAAAGCATGTGTGATAAGAGAAAAGCACCATGCATGCATTTATGAAAAATAATCTTTAGTATAAAAAAATTATTTCTTTTTACGAAGGTGCCCTTTAAGGGTTTATAAGTGATGTCCTTTAGGTGAGGAAATTATTTTATAAAATCAAGCAAATGAAGCAAACGGTGCCTTCAAAATTTTCCTCTCGTCACACACAAGTGTTCGATGGGATTGTAGACAGGCATATTGAGATATCCTTAATTGCAGAACCAGTTTTGATATTATGTGTTATATTGTAAATGCACGCAAAGTGTTTGACGAAACGCACGTGCATATATTTTAATGTTGTAAGTGCAATTTAATATTGTACGTAAAGAATAAAGTCATGTAAAGTCATATTAAATCATGTAAGTCAGCTAAATAAGCTATTTCGTCCTGTAGTGTAAATGAAATGTAAATGCAAAGCAAATGCACATAAAATGTAATTTGAGGGTAGTTGCAAGGTAGTTGGAGAAAGTAACTACTTGGTGGGTGCATAAATAAACCCCCCCTCATTCATTAGAGTTGCTAAAAATTGGTACGTGTGAGGATTGAAATCTATGGGCAGAATGCAGTCTAGCATGATATGCAGCCATGAAGGATGTTCAACCTAGGTTTGAATGGTGGATACCTAGAGGAGATATTGCAGGGCATTCATGCAGAAGGATGGAAAAGTACAGTCCAGTCCTGTGTACAGCCATGGTTATGTTGGTTGTAGATTGAATTGATGAAATTATAATGTTGTATCACACCTACATTATTAATACAAACTGCTGTAATTATTGTTAACTGGTATTGCTATATTTTCTACCATTACTATTGTTATTTAATGTTGTTGCTGAATTTTTGCGTATTATTATTGCTATACTACAATGCTTGCAGATCTGTAGATTACTTACGTGGAAAGGAAACTGTTGGGATATGTAAAAACCCTTTCTACATTCTGGTGTCGTTGCTTTATGAAATTGGGTCTAAATTGGTGATATAGGGTTTGAAGAAGTGAAACCCTTGGAAATACGGACAAACAAAGATCAACCCAGTGTAAAGATGGAGGAGAAGATGTACCGTAATTTTTTTTGTAGTTGTAGATTAAAATACGTGCATGCCAAGCAGAGGAAAAATTTGAGTGAGATTTTGCAGGTGGGAAGTTGTAGAAATTTGCAAACCTGACGTTTGCAGGCCAGACATCTCCAAACCAAACATCTATAGACTTGACATCTGAGGCCTGACGTCTATAGGCCAAATGTCTCTAGACCAGATGTCTGTAGGCCAGATGTCTGTAGACCAAACATTTATAGGCCAGACGTTTGCAGGCCAGAAGCCTTGAGACCTGATGTCTATAGGCCTGACGTTTGCATACCTGATATCTGTCGGCTAAGACATCTGCAGTGGAACGACACATTATTGATAAGAACGAAAGAACGGGTACAAGGACCACAAAAAGTCAAGAAAAATGTTGATTGATGCAGAGATATGTTGAGTGGATAGTAACACCTGAACAAGCGACAGGAAGGTTGTAGAGGAGTGTAAAGGACGGAAGTCAAGCACCAAAGCAATAGCACGCGAAGGCTCAAGAAGGAAGACCAAGGCCACAATTGATATCCCAGCGAAGGAAGTCGTAAAGTAAGGAAGTTGAAAGAAGACTATTTGGTGAGAGTCAAGACAAAGAATACCCAACGAGGAACGACATAGCAAAAAAACCACCAATGGATAACATAGGCACCCAAGCATTGGAGAATTTACCACTTTTCATAGGAGAAGGGAAGAAAGACCCGATTAGGTATTGGAGAATTTGTTGTATGGAGTGGAAAGCGATTGGGCAGAACAATGAAGAAGAATGGAGGAGGTGATTTCCTGCAACGTTTTGAGAATTTGCAATTGATTGGTACATGTACTTATCGCAAGTCAAGTTCCAGACATGGAGAGTTGCGTGATGCATTTGTGGAAGAATTCTGATCATACGATAGTGACAAAAATTATAACATTCAAAGAGAGAAGGAGCCTATTCTTTCTTACAATCGAAGGTTGAGTAGGTTGTTTGACTATGTGGATAAAGGTCACTTAGAGGAATAAAAGGTTACGTGGTTCATAGATGGACTTCTCCTTGTGTATGAAAGGAAGATGAAGATATTTCCTCCAAGATCATACCAAGAGGCTTTAGATTATGCCTTGACTTGGGAAAGAGATGCAAAAACCTCACCGATGAAGGAGACTCAAACAACTAGAGAATGCAGTAAGATGGCGACGAAGGAGACGTCTGAGCAAGAGTCGTCTGATGTGGAGATGTCTAAGGTATAGACATCTGAGCAAGAGTCGTCTGAGAAGAAGACATCTGAGGTGCAGACGTCTGAACAGGATTCATCTGAAGTGGAGATGATCGAGGTGAATTCTACAGTATATTTGTCGAAGGAGGAGCTGTCTGAAAGCTACCTGCCTAAAGGAGTTAAACGTCAAGAAATCAGACTAAACGTCTGGCAGTCAGATCAAACGTTTGGTAGCCAATCAACCCATACGTCTGGCCAGTCAGCCCATACGTCTGGCAACCAATCAGCCTAGACGTCTAGCCATCCAGCCTAGACTTTTGGTAGCCAGTTAGCCCAGACGTCTGGCCAACCAGCCCAAACATCTCGCAACCAATCAGCCCAAATGTCTGGCCATCCAGCCCAGACGTCTGGCAACCAGTCAGCCCAGATGCCTGGCAGTCAGTCAGCTCAAACGTCTAGCCGTCTGACCCAGATGTCTGGAAATCCATCAGTCCAGACGTTTGGTCGTCTGTTTGGTCGTCCATTTGGCCACTCGTCCTAGACATCTAGCAGCCTATCAAGACATCTAGTCCATCTATTTGTGATGTCTACCCTTACCCATTTGAGACGTCTACCTATGTACAATCTGTCTGAGACATCTACCCATATGAGTTGTCTAACCTGTTGTCCTAGATGTCTAAACATTATACCCATCATACTCCTCTATTTGTCTAGTCTAATCTATCAAAAAATAAGTTGTTAGGGATTATCGTCAAAAATGTTGACGTCGCAGGCAGTGCAGTCAAAGGACTTGCCATCAGAATCACAATCCAACAAGGGAGATGTCTGTCAGAGGATGATAAGCAGTTAGTTGGATCAAGAAAGCAGTGAAGTAGAGCTAAAAGAAAACAGTTTGAATGAGTTGAAGGAAAGCTTCCAAATGGTTGATGAGAAGAAAAATTTAGTTTGGACATTGAGGCTTTCAAGGGAGCATGTGAAGGGCGTTGCCCCTCGACCCCATAAGGGATGCTGTCCCTTGACCCTGCAAGAGGACTCCCGCCCCCTTGACCCCCGACACAGATGGTGGAGGGCATTACCGATTATGTTCATGATGTTGATGGCATTGCTCATGCTAATGATATGGCTTATTGCAAAAAGTGAAGTACCTATTCAGAGAATGTTGATCATGCTAATGTTACACATACTTGTAGCAGAAAAAGGGCACAATCAGAGAATCAGACGTTGTGAGCAGCCCCAAGTAAAGTTTATTTTCAAAGATGTATGGAACAGGAACAAGAGGAAGGAGCGTGATAAGAGATCCTATTCCATTACTCAGTACTTCTATTCCCAGTGTTTAGCTCATGTCGTTGAGGACAACGACCATTTTAGAGGAGGGGATAGATGTAGACAGGCATATTGAGATATCCTTAATTGCAGAACCAGTTTTGATATTATGTGTTTTATTGTAAATGTAAGCAAAGTGTTTTACGAAACACCTGTGCATATATTTTAATGTTGTAAGTGCAATTTAATATTGTACGTAAAGAATAAAGTCATGTAAAGTCATATTAAATCATGTAAGGCTAAATAAGCTATTTCGTCTTGTAGTGCAAATGAAATGTAAATGCAAAGCAAATGCATATAAAATGTAATTTGAGGGTAGTTGCAAGGTAGTTGGAGAAAGTAACTACTTGGTGGGTGTATAAATAAACCCCCCCTCATTCATTAGAGTTGCTAAAAATTGGTACGTGTGAGGATTGAAGTATATGGGCATAATGCAGTCTAGCATGATATGCATCCATGAAGGATGTTCAACCTAGGGTTGAATGGTGGATACCTAAAGGAGATATTGCAGGGCATTCATGCAGAAGGATGGAAAAGTGCAGTCCAATACTGTGTACAACCATGGTTATGTTGGTTGTAGATTGCATTGATGAAATTGTAATGTTGTATCACACCTACATTATTAATACAAATTTTTGTAATTACTGTTAACTGTCATTGTTGTATTTTTTGCCATTACTGTTGTTATTTAATGTTGTTCCATAATTTTTGTGTATTATTATTGCTATACTACAATGCTTGCAGATCTGTAGATTACTTACGTGGAAAGGGAACTGATGGGATATGTAAAACCCTTTCTACAGGAATTTGGTATCATTTAGTGCACTTGGACCATCCTATGTTGCCTACAACTTTAAGGTACATGTTGTAGTGAACCCAATAGAGAAAGATTGATTATAATGCTAGAATAATAAAAATGAATCGCTTTTATTAAGGAATCATTGTTGTATTGTATGGGGAACCCAACAATTAATTAATAATTATATTCTTCGATGCCTCAACTATACCAAATGAAATGCCTATTTCTACGAGTGTGAAGGTGTGATCAAAGGGCACAACCTTTGTGAAAGAGAGAGTGATTAAATAATTAACTAATAATGTGATTAGTATGGTGGTTAGGAGTAGAATCCTAACATGCCACCTTCCTTAAAAAGAGCTTTGTCCTCAAAGCTCAAAGTAAGGAGCTTTGTTGCTTGTTTTCCCAGTTGAATTTGTGCAAGTTCTTGTACTATTTTAATGTCACTTTTTCAAAGGCAAGGATATATTGAAGGTCGAAGCATTAGCGGGGGGTTGCTAGAAAGAATAGTAGAATCTTCCTTAGGAGAATTGTGATGACGGTAGGCTTTCGCTTTAGCCGATTCTTCCTGTGTAGAATGAAGGGAAAATAAAGGTGCACTCACTCTTTTGCCTCCTTTCTGAATCAGGCTACCTATACGACGAGAACTCACTATTGGCGATGAACTTGTGTGTAGTTCTTTGAGAGTGTATGTCTTACCTTCATTGTTTATTGCATGGATGTCTACCTCATCTTTTCGTGGTGCATCGAGCACTTCTTGCACATCGACCTCATTTCCTTCATTGTTATGATCATGTGCTTTGGTCATGTCATGCACATCTTCCTCACCTTCGTCCTCTATGGAGTGACAGGGATCAACTATATTCAATAAATACAATGTTTGTGTAGCACAACAATGAAGGGGCCCAAATTGCTCATCACAAGTATAGCAAAGGTTTTTCGCTCGTCGCTCCTCCATTTCTTGTAGGCTAAGGTACTTAACTGGCAAGGGTTTGTGTTTTGGAATAGTGTGTGTGAATGTCGATGTATCAATAGGTTGCTCCCCATGTTGACGTTGAACATTGAATGTATCATCGACTAACAAGGCTAATCCAATGGCTTCCTGTAGGGTGCGAGGAGTGTACATCATGATCTTCACTCTAATTTCTTCTTTTAATCCATTGATGAACCCACTTATGAGGACTAATTCGTCCAACCCTGTGATGCGATTGGCGATATCCTGGAACTAAATTTTATATACACTCACTGATGTGATTTGACGTAGGTGGGTAATATTAAGTAGCAAAAGTAGGTTAGGGTCATGAGATATTCTTCCATCGGCCATTTGCATAGTCGTTTGGCGAAAAGGTGTCGCAAAAAGTGTTGAAAGTCGTCAAAAAATTTCTTGAAAAATTATCGTAAAAAAATTGCATAAAAGTCATCCTTCGGCCATTGTGGTTAGGTTTTGGAGATTTTATAACCTGCTGGCTTCTATACGTCCTCGCCTCGCTATCGGTGGTGAGCACTGCGTCGGATATGAAGAGCCTTATTTGGAAGTCACTCTGGCTAGTTGCTCCTTGGACGTGTTTCGCTAATTTTGAATTGGTTGTAATCGTTTGGCAGCGTCCCCAGGCTTGTATTCGGAGAACGAGAAAAAGGAAAAAAAAAATTCCTTTCGAACTTGGCTCTGATACCAGATGTAGTGAACCCAATAGAGAAAGATTGATTATAATGCTAGAATAATAAAAAGGAATCGCTTTTATTAAGGAATCGTTGTTGTATTGTATGGGGAACCCAACAATTAATTAATAATTATATTCTTCGATGCCTCAACTATACCAAATGAAATGCCTATTTCTACGAGTGTGAAGGTGTGATCAAAGGGCACAACCTTTGTGAAAGAGAGAGTGATTAAATAATTAACTAATAATGTGATTAGTATGGTGGTTAGGAGTAGAATCCTAACACATGCACACAATCAATAATTGTAGATTAGTGGCATCAAGTGGGCCCACCTTGGTTGGATCCACCTCAAAAGGATGCAAACAAGAGACCTTAAAGTACTAATGAAATGAGTAAAAATATATAAAAATGCTACAAAACATTGAAAACATACTTGTTTTTACCGTGCTTCTCTATATATTACTAAGGTTTGAAGTTTTTGGTCTCTGGTTGATGACCGTCTCGGGGTGGGATGGTGGCTTCTACTAGTCATCTTGGGCTGAGACAACGATGATTGTTGACCATCTCAGGGTGGTACAGTCTTGCCTGTCATGCTCAAAATTCCATGTGAAGGTCTTCTAGTGGTTTTTATGAACCTACCCTCAAATTTTGGTGTCAATCAAATTTTGGATGAACAAGTTATGATAAAAACAAGTTGGGCAATTATGGCTAAAAACTATGTCAAGTCCTTAGGTGGAGGTCATCCAAGGGCAAGACGATGACAATTATTGATCATCTCGGAGTGAGACAAACGATATCTCTACTACTTAAGTGCTAACAAAATTTTGTGCAGATCTCCAAAAGGGAGTGATAAGCTTTTGGTAGTAGTTTGAAGTTGGGATGATGTTTTATTTACACACAGTTTCAAAATGGAGTTGTGGGCATGGAGGGAATTGTTGGTCATCAAATCCGCACAGGAAAGGACTTTCGATGGGTTTGCGTGCCCTGGACCTGCGACCAACATTGAAATGCCGGGGGGAAGAGATGCCCCTCGTGTCGATCTCCAGAGAAAGGCCGGCTCCTATGCTAAACTACTTGGGTGTTTTAAGACAAGAGTACAGGAAAGAGATAAAAGGAGTAGGGTTAGAGAAAGAAACAAAAAAGGAGTAGGGTTAGAGAAAGAAATAAAAGGGTTAAGGGAGAGAGGTTGATGATTTGAGGTGGGAGAGAACAGGAAGCACGATCACTAACTGACAACTCGAATAGCAGCAAAGAACACCAAGAATAAATGAAAGAAACGCGATACTCGCTTTCCTATGTATCCTCTGGACGAGTTCATAGGGTTCTCCTTTCTCTCTCGCTAGAATTCAGGGTTCAGAGTAACAGCGATTAAGACAAGGGAATAATAGAAACCACGACCCACCAGGCAGCATAAAAGAAAGCTTATCTAACTCCTATGTATCCTTTCGAACAAGTTTCAGGACACTGTCCTTGATTGCACCCCGAACGCAGAGTTCAGCATCTCAGTCTACAAACAAAGAGAGATAGAAGAATCAAGCACAGAAGGCAGCATAAAAGAGAAGAATTGAGCTCAAAGTCTCTTAATATTAATCGCAGGACATCAAGTTATAGCATCTTTCTAGCAGATAGTTCCCCCCCTTTTACATTATAAAATCTGGGTTTTTATAGAGGACCCGACCCTCTGAGTCATTATTACAAAAAACGACAAAGTACACCCTCGGGCCCTGAGAAATTGGTGCCTCGCTGCTACTGCAAATGATCTTTCAAATCGGCTACCAAAATTGGCAACTGTGACTGGGTCAACCATGGAAACATTCATTTAATGCATCGCCTAAGTGTCCCTGGCTTTTGGATGTTGTGCTTGAGTGATCGTTATGCCCGCTGGGTTTTACTTCGAGGACTGTTACATCCCTTTCGTTTGCCAAAAATGGTCAACGAACTTATCGGGCAAGAAAGGGGGTATTTATAAGGGGCCTTCGATCACCTTAGGAAGCTGCCACCTTGGAACGTGGGCCCAAAAAGTGCTTCACTACATCTCCGCCTAGCCAAAGCCTTGGGCCGAAGTAGATTCTCCTTGATTTGTTCTTCGCAAAATAATGCTTCGCAGAAACTACTTCGGGAATGTCGAGTGCCGAGCGGATTCCATCTTTGAAATGGGGCTCTTTGTCCTTTGCTGGCGAAACTGCTTCGGCTAGAAAATGTTTCGGCCCGATTCTTTCTCAAAACTGCGGTTCGGGGAATATCCTCCCAAAGCACTTCTCTGTTTCCAAAACATTGTCATTTTGCTTCGGGCACCATTGCTTCGGGTGAAAACCGGCGAAGTAGGTGTCAAAAATACTTCGGGCCCGAAGTAGTTTCCTTGCCTTAGCTGATTTGGATTATGCTCTCCTCCTTCGGCGAAGTCGTTTGGATGTTGCTTCGCAAAACTTCCGCCCGAAGCGGCTACTGAAAATTCTTCGGGTGCGAAGCGTTATCTTTGTATTTTCTTCAGCGATATTACTTCGCAAGGCTTTCGCCCGAAGTGGTAATTTAAAATGCTTCGGGCTCGAAGCTCTTCTCACATTCTCCTTATTTTCTTTCGGCGAAGCTATTTTCCTTGGCCTGTTTGGTAGCGAAGCTCTTTCTTCTTCATTTTATAAAAGGAAGCGATAGGGAGAGTCAAAATTGCTATAACTTTAAAATAAAGAAAAACTTTCAACCAGGAAATATTATACAAAATTCTACTATTTTTCTACCCCTTGTGTAATGTGACAAAATTGTCAACAGGAATCATCTTCATCTTCATGGCTAGCTATGAATATGCAAAGGGTGTGGATTGTAGATGATAGCAAAGTTCACAAAGGAAGGCAGCTAGAGGAATTTTGGTGGCATTTTGGCTATGTTTTAGAGAGTTCTTACCAATGGAGAAATAAGGGGGGGTATTTATAGAAATTTGCAAGGGAGAGAGGAGGGGTAACAAGGCAGTGACTTGGCATAAGGTGGCATGTGCAAGGACCAAGGAAAATCTAGAGGATTTTCTTGGAGGGTTGTGCACCCTCCAAATTTATGACCTTGGGTAGGGTGAATTCTCACCCACCCAAGTGTCATAAATTGACATTGGGGAGTGGGGGTCCTTGGGTAGAGTAAAAGAATATAAAATTCTTTTAAAAATGCACATTGGATGAAGTGGAGAGGAATTTTAAATTCTTAAAATGCAAGGTGGATGGTGGGGGCACATGTGGATTTATGAGGGGGAGTTGACTTGGCAATTGGGGGCAATATTTAATTCACCCAAAATTGGAGGGAAAAGTGTAGGAGAATTTGGGCATTAATGGGGGGATTTCTAGGGGATTTCATTGAGATAGTGGGGGTTGATTTGAATTTTTTGGGGATTTATCTTGGAATTTCATGATTTTTTTGCATATTTACCTTGGGATTGGATTGGGGGATTAAAAGGTGGTTAAAGGGTTTAATTGAAGGTTTGATTAAGAAAATGGAGGCTAAGTGAGGTTATGAGAATTTTGAGGGAAATTATGGAGAGGAAAGAGGAATTCATGGGGAATGGATAGGATTAGGATAATTAAGAAGGGATTAGAAGAATTAAGTAGGAATTAAGGGAAATAGGGGATTAAAGGGTAGTTAGAAACAGTTAAACAATAGGAAAAATTGGAGAAATTATAAAAATTAGAGAAGAATTAGAGGGATTTGGAGGTAATTAGATGAATTAAAGGGGGAATTGGATATTTTAGAGGACTTTGCAAAATTAGATAAACTTGCTTTAGGTGACTATAAAATTGACACATTTTGGGTGTCTATAGATACCCCTTTTTATACTGCATTATGTGTAAACACAATGCGATGCAAAAACAAATGGCAATGACTATTGAGTTGATGATGATGAATGAATGGCAACAGTTGGCATGTGATAAAAATGGCTTTTGGTCTTGAGGAGGGTGACATAAGATTACCTCAAATCAAGGATAATGTAGGATGCCCCAATTATGGAATGGATAAATACCCTTGAATCTTTACCTTCGATGGATTGATGAGATCATTTGATATGGTAAGCTAACCAATCTTGGGTAGGTGTTCTCATGATGCTCCAATCGATTGTAAGTGATCTTGATTTTCCACCTTGATGAAGCATAAGTATGTGAAACTGTACAAAAATTAGCATAACGCATACCAAATTGATTGAACTGGAGTATTGATTCAAGAATATAAGTTATGTTATTTGCCCCAGTAGATGGGGGTTAATGATAGCCTTGGGAAAATATTCTTGGACCTAAGAAACTCTAGAATTGAGTGTTTGAGTATTGAACTAATTTGGGATAGAATTTTGTGGATATTGTCTACCCCCTCAAGCGATGAGTTGATGGAGGAAACGAATGACAACGATGAAACACTTAACAAAAGGTGGAATAAATAATAGGATAATGGAGAGGAATTGATCAAAAAGTGAAACATGCTATGAGGGGAGGGAAACATTGTGGATTTGTTGTTGTTTTCATTTTTCTCTCTTTCTTTCTTTTTTTTTGATAAGAGTGTCCTTATGGTAATCTACTCATCCTACCAAATTGCATGGATAACCATCACTGCAACCACCAAGTGTATTAGAGTAGATCACTAGGTACAAGGTTCACACAAAAATCTAGGCTAGGTAAACATAAAATTAAATTTAATCTATGAAAGCGATAACTCTAATCTATGAAAAGAATAAAATGCAGGAATGATAATCTAGTCTATGAAAAAAAGAAATTGCAGGAAAGTAAATATATTCTAGGAAAGCAGGAAATGACATGAAAGTAAATATAATCTAGTGCGAGAAAGTAAAGCTAATATAATGCAGAAAAGTAAAGCTAATCTAATGAAAAAAGTAAAGCTAATATAATGCGCAAGGAAGGAAATCTAATTTAATGCAGGAAAGTAAAGCTAATAGAATGCATAGGGAAGGAAATATAATCTAATGCATGATTTGATTGATTGATTTGATTGATTCTACTTTTTGCCCTAACAAAAGAGGGTAATGATGATTGATTATTGATTGATTGATGGGAAAGGTGTGATACCTTGAGCATCCCCAAGTTGTGTGATGATTGATGATTGATTTATGGGGAAGGTGCAATACCTTGAGCATCTCCAAGTTGTGTGATGATTGGTGATTGGTTCTACTTTTTACCTTAGCAAAAAGGGATGGATGATGATTTGATTTATTGTTGATTGGTGGGGAAGGTGTGATACCTTGAACACCCCAAATTTGATTTATGATTGATGTTATTCAACTTTTACCCCAACAAATAAGGGTAGATGATCATTAGATGATTTTGCTTTTAGCCCAGTAGAAAAGGGGAGGTGATGACGAGTAAAGCATGCAAAATGTGAGCTTATGGATGCTAGGTCGATGTAGGACAATAATTTTATGGTTGGATGATGAAATGGAGGTGAGGAATGAGGCGCTTTACCAAGAGGTGATGAATAAATAAGTTGGGGGAAATGATGAAGGGGGTGCTTGGATTATGAGTGGTGAGACAATTGGGAGACAACAACATGGATAATCATTTTGGTTGAGGCTTGACAGGTCTCCATTTTGTAGTCATTTTTATTCACTCTTTTATGCTTCTTCATTTGGATTTTTAATGTATATATCATTCCTAGTTGCTTTTATTTATTTTTAAGCATTAATATTGGTTTTTTTGCGCTAACTTCTCTTTCTAGTTGTGATTTTGCTCAACTGAACATCTTAGAAAAGTTAGAGTTCTCTTTATCTCCCTCTCTCTATATTCAATAACAAAATGTTCCTTGAACCCTTGAATTCTTAACTAATAAGTTTAGCCTCACTCCCCCTTAAAATTCTCTCTCTACTATGATATCGTGGTCCATATTGACTAGGCACAATATTGCTGTAAATCCTAATTTTTGTTTGTTCTCATCGAATCCTCCTTATGTTGCTCCCTCTATTCTATGTAATATTGTGCTCTATGTCCATAGAGCACAAATTCGCTTTGCAAACCAAGGCCAAGATTTTTTTTCTTATGCATTCATTTTGGTCATCTAAAAGGACCTGGGGGGTTTGACTATCAAACCTACAAGCCTCGCTTCACCCCTAACTATAGCAAACCCCTTAACATTGATCTACTTTTTCCAAGTCTCCTCATTTTGTAGGTTCTACAAAATTGTGGTTGGCTACTATAGGGTGCGAGATCAATTTTACGGTTAGATTATAACGAGCGTGATATCGCTTCAAACACCAGATGAGGTTATTTTATATGTAGATTTTAGTAGCATTTTTATTTAAAAATTATATGCTTTCAATTTTTTCTTTCTATTTTCATAGAAAAGGGAAAAAGGAATAAAAAAACCCTTTTATTTTATTTTAGACTGTAGTTCACAAAATAAAGGGTAATCAAGGAATTTAGGACTAGTTTTGATTTATTTATATCATCTTACTCTTTAGGCAATTGAAATCTCACTTGCATATAGTTTACATCTAGGTTTGTTTGTTTGTTCATTCTCTTGAACCCTTGCTCAAAGAAAACTAATTTATTTTCTTGTACTTTAGGTTTAGTCTTTATACAAAAAAAAATCATACGAGTTTAGCTCATGTTTTCCTTGCATACATTGTTTATGCATCTATTTATTTTGTCATTAGCTTATCCTTTAGAAACCTAAAATTTAGGTGTTTCCTAAAGTATACATTAAACAAAATATTTGGAGTGAATCCTTAAAACACTCTTGGTGAACATCTCAAAATCCAAAACACACTAGTTGAGGTGAGGACCACCCACGAGGATTTTAGCCCTTGTAGATTTGCTAGGATTTTTGTGGACCTCATCAAATTTTGGTGAACTTGACATGAACACCTCCTTATAATATTTTAAACCTAAAATAATTAAAATATAAAAAATATTTAAACTTAAGCAAGAACACTTAATTTTGTTTGCATGGATTAGTGTTAGCTTTTGATGATATATATTAAATGAAATGCAACCACAAGAACTAAAATGAGCAAGCAATATTATATCTATGATAATGGTAATATTCTAAATAAGTAAATAGCATGAGAAAATTCTAAAAATACTCATGAAATAGCCATTAATGAAAGCTCACGAAAATAGGAACTTCATACAAAATATGAAGATCTCAAATGCTCCATGCTTCATACAAGTTCTACATTGCATCTACTACTATTCTTCTCAATGCTATCTAAGTCTTCTATCTCTTCTATCACAAGGCCTATATTTAAGATATATGTTTCTTAGCCTTTCATCGACCTATGACTCTTCATATTCCTATTATGTACATGTGGACTACATGCACATTTACATCATCAAGTAATTTAAACATTCTAACACTTGTGCATTTATTACATTGTATAAAGAAAATACTCAAATCCTAATCTAAGATAAACTCCTGATTTAAATATGTACCCAAGGTGGTACATTGTCATGTACCAAATAATGTAATATATTCCAACACCCCCTATATTACATTATTTTGTTATTGAAGACTTTAGTCTTCAATGTGGTCTTCATCTTGGTTTTGGAACTTGGGATCTTGTTTCGTGATTTCTTCTTTGTACTCTTTGTTTATATTTTGATCAAGTAAATAAAAATATTCTTCTATTAGAAATAATAGTATATTACATCATTTGGGTCATGTAAATGTATCTTCCAAAGGTACATACTTAGGACATTAGATTACTTTAGGGGGGAGTTACCTAGTTACTTCATGCAATGTAATAAATGCACAAGTATCAATGTGCAAGTTGTATATGTGCAAGTTGTCCCTTGCACAACTAGGTAAAGTATTGGCCAAGGAATATATTTTACCTATATAAGAAAGGCCTCACTGTAATACATAGATAGAGAGAGTCGGGGACATAGTAGCTTAGAACATAATACAATTTTGTATAGATTATCATCCAATGGTGATGGGTACAATGTAGTTCAGTAGCTTTATTAATGGAGTGTTCATTTCCTTCGTAGCTACATTGTATTCATTTATATTATTTTTGTTTACGCATATCTCAATCATCTAGCAAATTTACTTTCTTTTATATTATTTTGCATCTCGTGATTGTTATCTCCCTTTGTCCATTACATCAAAAGCTAACATCTTAATGAAATACTATTTTAGCGAAAAGATATTTAATTTCGTGTTCATCTGTAGGTTCTTCTAATTCTTGAATTTCTTCAATCTCTTGAACTAAATATCCTTTTTTTTCCTTCTCTATATTGTAGTTGAGAATGATTGTATTGATTCTAAGGAGTATATGAACGCTGAAATTGTTGTTGATGTGGATTATCTTTTGACACAAAGGCATTGTAAGTTATTTCATCTTTTACTAAATTTTATACCTCATATTCTTGTAGGATATTGACTAACTAATCAAATGATGTATCTGTTGAGTGTATATTTTGCCCAATTGCAAAATACCACCACATGCAGAGTATTGAATAGAAAACTCTCTCTTGAAAAGAAACCAAATGACAAACATTCAACTTCTCAAAGGTTCTGGTAAAATATCTAAAAGATTACAATAGTGCCAAAAATAATTCAATAATGCATGTGACCTTTACTGGTTCTAAACAATGCTTAGTGATTTGAAATATCTAACTAAAAATAAAAGCAGTTCTTTTTAGGGTTTTTTTAAATTGGTACTACCCTAAATCTTTGTTAGTAGAGTATTTTATCTTCATTTAAAAGGTTTTAAATGACAAAATGTGGAATTGTCCACCTCATTTTAATGCTCGTGCCTTTAATATGAAGTAAATTTAGATAGTTGGGTTCATTTTATCTTCCTTATGTTGATGCCACTACCCTAATAGTGGTTAGTAGAAGTTAGCATGTTAGCAATGTTAGCAAAGTTAGCAAAGTTAGCTTTCATTTCTTATCTTAGTTTAATGTGAACTAGTAGGTTAGTATCCCTCCTAAAACATGTGTTTTATCTGAAATCTTTAGATTAATGAAACCTGGAGGTGCAAAAATTTTGGAAAATGACCAGAATGGAAATAACTTGAAAGTTTAACAATTCTGGAAGACCAAAAAAAAATGAAACTAACAAGAAATTAGCAAAAATTCTAGAAAAGGACCAGAATGGAAATGAAAGAAACTAAAATTTTGGATGGACCAGAATGGAATGCTTGAAATAAAATAAACTTTGAGAACAGTAAATGAAATAAACATGTAAATTTGGTTAGCTGAAAAAATCAAATTCTGAATTAGTTTAGCAAGCTCCTCCCTGCAAAATCCCAAGTTATGAGGTAATCATAAAACAACCTGAATCAATGGACTTGCAACATAAGCACAATACCATTAAATCAAGTGCGAGACTCAAAGGAAACATAAAGAAATTGCATAATCTTGACCTTCACCTATTGCAACCCATTTCATGGTATAAGACAATGGCTAGAAGTCACTAAAATACAGAAATGATAAGACACTAAAAACGTTAGTTTTATGATAAAAACACTCCTTTTGATTTTTCTCACAGAAGTTTGCTACCCTCTCAAAATCTGAAAAATGCTCTTTATTTATTGCTTTCTCAGAATGTTACATCATTTCCAACCCCCCTTGAAAAAGGTAGGATAACAAGGTATAAATAATGCTTAGAAGTCCTTTTGCATCATCTTCTCTCACAACCAAAATAATGAATGGATATAAGAAAATAATCCATCATCATTTTATATGATTTAATAAACATAACACTTCTAAACATTATTTATTTAAAAAAAAAACTAACAACAAAAACATAACCCTGCATGACTCCTTATATCTCCCCTTTCTCTTATAAGCATTCTACCCAAGAATACCCCTTTACATCCATCAAACGAATGATAAAATCATTAACTATACCTTATAACCCCTATGATTTTAGATCTCCTTTAAAACATTGAACGTAATCAAACCACATTCACATTAACTAAAATAATACAGGCCAATCTTATTCAGCGAAACTTTCATTGTCACTTTTTAAGGTCGAGACCTGATGGTATTTCTCCTAAGCCATACCAATGTGCCCAAGGACTGGGATGGCATTCCCCCATCCTAGGCACTTTTTTTCCATGTAACCAAATGAAACCATCACACTGCCTACGTAGCCATGGTGTTGTCAAACCTACGTAGCCATCGACGTCGTGGTGCTGCCAAACCTACGTAGCAATGGCATTGTTCAACTCCCTACTCTCACACTCATGCTGCCATAGAGTAATGAAACAGATGCAACACCAAAACCTTTCATGCTCTTCGAGGTCGGCCTTTAACTCCATCAATTGGTGTCATAGGTTCTCGTAATAACGCTTCTTCCTTCCTTGTTCGATGGCATACCTATGTCTCTCAACCGTTTCACTAACAACTCCAACGCCTTTGATGTTGTTCTTCTGAAACCCTAATGCCATCTTGGATCGCCTCTTCTTTGTTGACATTGCTCCGTGAAGCTTCACTGCCATAGCGTTGAACGTTCTTAGACTAGCCACTCATGTCTTCGAATGTTTTTGAATAGCCACCATCGCCTTATCTGCAATCAAACGAAACGACGTTAAACTTTACCTTATCGTAAATATTATTATCATGTATTTTATAAAGTACATTATAATAATATTATTATATACAATATAATAATATTATTATAATAATAACATTATAATATAATCATAATAATATTATTATAATGATAACATTTTAGAATCTTATAACATAATCTTAAAAATATTACTATTATGTACATAATATAGTTAATGCAATTATATTAGGTAGATAATAGCATATTTGCTTCTATCTCAATTTATTTGTACCTTGTGTATCCTCTTTTTGTTTTAGGTTAGGCCTTGCTTTGTTAAACACATTCCATCGCCTCAGATAGTATGAAGAACATTAAACTCTTATTCATCAAAATGGATTTTAATTAGTCTAAGCATTAATGCCTAGATTAATTAATCATTAAATATCAAATAACCAAAGCAATTAAAATCATTAAAACAAAACGGTCAAACATCTCTATTCTTACAAACCAAAGAAAACAAAAAACCTTTCATATCAAAATATGACAAGTGGGTCCCCAAGAACTTTGGGGTGGTTGTGGAAACTCCACAACAAATGGCGACTCTGCTGGGAAATGCTCCTGAGCATTTTGGTGAAAAACCAAAAAGAAAATTTGAAAACACACTCCAAACCAGAAAGCAACAAGCATCAAAAAATGCATGAATAATGTCAATAGACTTATAAGAACAGTAAAATATTATAATCATGCAATATTAGCTCTGGGTGTGTGTAGCACTCCACACCTTATTTTTTTTGTAACTTTTTCGCATTGCATCATCAATTTTACCTGACTAGAATTATGGCAATGGATATGGAGAGCTTTGAGGGTAAATTTTTTTATAGCATGAGTAGCACATTCTATGGTGGCTTGAGCAAACACCTCAAAAATGTCTAACCATATTAGGATCAATTGTGTGTGCGATGAATTCATTGACTAGATCTAGGGCTTGGTTATGAGCCGTCATCATTAAGGACCAGTATGTGCAAGTGTATCTTAGAGCTTTGGGGAATCAGATTCTCAACCAAGGTGTGATGATAATATAGCCCTATCCTTTACTGCTCTCATATTTGACCAAAATAATTAAACTGATTATGTATGAGGTCATCAAACTAATCTATCCTCATGGCGGTCATAAATCTCAACCTTATGGGAGTCATGTCACCAGGCATGAGTGTACTCCACTGCCAGTCAAGCGTCTATAGCCCCGATGGAGGTTAACTCCATAGTCCATAATTTTGCTCTTGAATTCTTGAATCTTGGGATGACTACCCATTCTTCTGAGGGACACATAGTACGATCCTTACAACCCAATAGTCAATGGTGTGATGGAAACGAAGTGGTGAATATTTTGCTTTAGATTTCTTGAATCTTGGGATGACTATCCATCCTTCTGAGGGACACGTAGTACGATCCTTACAACCCAATGATCCATGGTGTGATGGAGGCAAAATCAAAGCTTTGGGGAATCAGATTCTCAACCTAAGCATGATGAGAATTTGATCCTATCCTTACTACTCTAATTTTGGGCTTTCAAGTATTACGAAAGTGGTAAAAACCATTATTTTATGGACTATGTGCAAGGCGAGATAGACCAGAATTATCTTTTTGCCTCACATCCCCATCCAAGTATGGTTTTATATTATTTTACCTAAGATGTTGGACATGGACAGAAATGTGATAGACCTATGACAACTTTGGCAACAACTTCCAAACCTAAGATCTTCTTAGTGTTATTTGTGCCTTTGACCCCAAGATAATTAGACATCACTTTCAGTGTTTGGGTTTAGCATATGATGTTTATGTAATAAGAATGTGCCTTTGAGACATGGGTGGATGATATGCAAGATCAACGACTTCATGCTTCATGAGCTGCAAATAATATTTCACATGTTCAAGCCTTTTGCCATATGATTCCAAATTTTCACATCCTTTTAGTCTTGGTTGACATTCGTATACACATAGGTTGACCTCTTAGTCCTACAATCAAATACAAAACTAGACCACTTTGACATACTAAATACTTATGAAATCAAAGAAACAAGAAATAAAACTGATAAGACAAACAATTAAGCAAGTTGATTAGTGTACCTATAATACCTGACTCTACCCTTAGGCCTGAAAATAGTTTTCCATCCAAGGTTTTTAATCTAAAATTATTTTCACTTAGGACTTCGGATATTAGATAGGGTTCCAGCCACAAGCAATCAAACTTTTAATGTTCTCCTTTTTTTCATGCCTTTTATCCCACAACAAAACTAAATCTGAAACTTTAAAGACCTTAATTTTGGACCATTTATCAAACCACCTTTTGATTATCTCTTGATGTTTACTGAAATGAAGCATGGCTTCCTCCCTTTTCTCATCAAGATGCATTAATTGGGTTAATCTGGTTTCAAGTTTATCATCAGTCCCAACATAGTCTTTTATAAAATGTAAAGTTTGCAATTTCAGATTAGTAGGAAAAATAGGGTCTTACCCATAGACTAAGTGATAAGGAGATGTCCCAATTGACTCCTTACTTCTGGTCCTATCTGCCCAAAGGGAAAATTTTAACTTACTATGCCAATATCTAGGGTTCTTTTCAAGTAATTTTTTTATTATGCATAATAAATTTTTATTTGATGATTATGCCAAACCATTGCCTTGGGGGTAATAATTGGAAAAGAATTTTAGACTCACCTTATTGTCGTATTCCCAATTTGCAAATTATAAAGAGGAAAAGGTAGAACCGTTATCACTTACTATTAGGCATTCCAAAACGAGTGACTATGTTTTCCTCTAGAAATCTAATCACAACCTCGGAGGTGGTATTCTTAGTAGGTATAGCCTCTGTCCACCTTGTGCAGTAATCAGTAGCGATGAGGATGAACTTATGGGAATCGGACGAGTTAGGATTTATCACCCCAACAAAGTCTAATCCCCATTGTGCAAATGGTCTCGTCTCTACCATCGATCGCAACAACATTGCTGCATTCTGCTCTTTGTTGGCTGCCACTTGGCATATGTGACATGTTCTTACATGTGCATGTGCATCTTTAAACAAGTGGGGCCAATAATACCCAGCTCTAAGAATTTGGTGTGTTGTCGCGTTTGCTGACCTATGTCCAGTTCCATACTTACCATGGAAGTCTTTGAGTATTTGGGTTGCTTCCTCTTGAGTAATGCAACGAAGGAAAATTCCTTCGTGATTCTTCCTGTACAACACACCAGATTTAATCAAAAATCTAGCTGATTTTAAATGCGATGCCACTGCTGCTGAGTGGAATTCAAATGAGAAGGGCACTTACCATGCAAAAAAAATATACAATATCTACGTACCATTCCTCTGTAGTGATATCATTAACCTCGTAGTTTTGGCACGTTATTAAAGGGTCAATTTTTGCGATAGCCTTGACCAAACCTTGTCGACACACCATCTTCATGGGTTTTATATCTAAGTCAAATTATTGAAGGGTGGAAAGCCATTTCCCCCTTCTTTCACCTAGCTCACTCTATAAGAACATGGACTTTACTGTCGAGTCAGGAACTATAGCAAAAACTTTACTATGCACAATGTAATGCTTGAATTTTTTTACAGTTTTAAACAAGGCATACATTTGCTTGTCTAGGACAAAATACCTCAGTTTCACGTCCTTCAAAGGAGAACTCAGAAAAGCTATAGGATTTTCAATGTTTTCTTCACTTTTTTGAGTTAACACACTTGCAAAAGAATTATCTGAAGCAAATGTGTAAATATAAAATGGTTTAGCATAGTCTGGAATAATGAGAACAGGGGCTTTGGAAATAGCATCCTTGATGCTTGTGAAGGAATCCCTATTCTCACTGGTCCACTTAATCTGAACATATTTTTTTAGCATGTCGTTTAGGGGCTTGGCAATTTCAGCAAAACCTGAAATGAATTTTCTCACAAAGTTAATCTTACCGAAAAAGGACCTAAGCTCCTTTTTGCTATTGGGATGAGGAATATCCTAGATAGCGGCTATTCACTCTGGGTCTATAGCAATCCCATATTTTGAAATGACATGTCCTAACAACTTACCCTCTGTTACCCCAAATATGCACTTTTTTGGATTTAGGGAAATTCCATGTTCCCTGCACCTTTGGAGCACTTTTCTCAAGTCTCTAACATGATCTTCCCTCTTCTTGGAGAAGACATGAATATCATCCACATAGACAATAATGCACTTACCACTGAGCCCCTTGAATGCAAAATCCATGGCTCTTTGAAAAGTGGCTCCAACGTTCAACAAACCAAATGGTATCCTCTTATAGGCAAATGTTCCCCACTTCGTGGTGAAGGTCGTCTTCATCCTGTTATTTGGATGTATGATAATTTGATTATATCCCGAGTATCCATCCAAGAATGACATCATTTCAGACCCATTTACCTTTTGGAGTATCTCGTCAATGGTGGGTAATAGGTAATTGTCTTTTTAGCAAGCTTTGTTCAGATTTATAAAATCTATGCACAACCAATCTCTCCACTCTTCTTCCTAACAGGGACAAGATTAGCCACCCATGTGGAATGCCTAATAGGGAAGATGATTTTGGCTTCCAGCGACCTCTTCAATTCCTTGTCTACCAGGGGCTCTAGGATTAGGTTAACCGTTCTTTGCCTCTATCTAAAAGGCTTGGAATAGGGCTTCAGAGGAATAGTATGCATGATTACATTCAGGTCATAAGTTTTCAGCTCTTCATAGCTCCAAGCTATGAAATCAATGTATTCTTCTAAAACCTGAGCTATTGATTCCTTCTCTCGTTGTGTGCATGCCTTTGCAATGAACACTTATGTGGATCTACTACACTCCCCAAATTGACTGAATTGCATGATTCCTTGGGAGATGGTATTTTTTCTTCTTTTTTCTTTTGATATCCAATATCAAACAACTTTTCTAGAGAGGCCCTATCACTTGGCATCTCGTTCCATACTCCGGTTGTTCCTACTTCTACTCGTCTCCTCTCTTCTTCGTTTATAACCCTATTTTCAAATATACCAGAATTAGTGACAAAACTAAAAATGTGTCTATCACTATCAAAGACCTGTAAGTTCATGAAATTTTCTGGTATGGAGGGGCAAGACACTAACTCAATGGAAATTTTTTTACATTTTTTATGATCGGAAGGCGAAAGCATGCTGGCCGCTACGACTAACGAATCAGCCATTTTATTATTTTTTCTTGAGATGAGGGAATATTGAAAGCATCAAACTCATTAATTAATTCCCTCACTTTGGTTTTATAGAGGTTCAACCTCTTGTCTCTCCAGGTATATTGCTCCTTGACCTGTTTGACTACTAACTCTGAGTCTCCCGATGCCTTAAGGCATTTTACCTTTTCTCTTAGGGCCAACTAAAGTCCAAAAATTAGGGCTTCATACTCCACCACATTATTGGTGGCTGGGAACTATAATTTGTAGGCAACAAGCAAAGGCTTACTACCAGGACATGTGAGCTCTACCCCAGCTCCCGCACCTTGTTTTGATTTGGACCTATCAAACTTTAGGGTCCACACCCTCTTGTTTTCTTCCGAAGTACAATGGTAAAGATTATCATTTTGGGACCCTTCGACTATGTCCTCTATGTCAAAATTGTAAACCCCTAATTTTGTTTTAGTAAACTAAATCTCATTGGGTTTATTATATTTTGTAATCATTTCCCTAAGTCTAGGCTCTTTGTCTATCCGGATTTGATTTGCAACTCCTCTCCATGGCAACCACATATGAGAGGAATCAGTCACCACATAACCATTGATCTTTCTGCTTCAATCTTTGCCCAAAACCATGCCATACTTGGCAGCAATATTTAGCATAAGGATATCCGTGTAATGTTGGACCCTAGGCTCTGAGTTGATCTGAAATATCTTTTAAAACACATATTACATCCAGCATAGATATGTCTAATTGGACCACTCTGCTATTTGAATGAACAGGCTTAAGTCCTAGCTTTTGGCTTATCTCAAGAGGCATGATGTTGGCCGAGGCACCATAATCAATCAAACAGTTATGTAAATTCTTGCCTGCGATCCCAACAGTTATGAGAAAAGGAGGTACCTCTGGTTTCTCTTTTATCATAGCAAGTTGGGGTTCTACATATTTAACCTCATGAATTTGACTCGAGGAATTTAATCTCTTCCCCATGATTTTATCCTGCCCCAACAATAAAGAGACCTCATACATTGAGATATTGACCTTGGTCATTTTCATATCTTCTTCCAAGTCATAAGTGGATGTTCCAGGATTTGACACTTTTGGCATTGTCCTAGGTGCTTCCAAAAATGGAGGTGATGGATTCACGTCACCTTTTGTATCGGGAGCAACTAGAGGGTTGTTTGGGGGAGTAGAGGAGGTTTTGGGATCCTTATAACTCCTAGTAAAATACTTGTGATTAGCTTTCCCAAAATGTTTAGGGCCTGGGCTTCCAAAGCTTCATCCTCTTCCTCTCTTAACACATTCATATATTCCTCCATCTCATCATTTTCTAAATAATGAATGACTTCAGACATCAAAGAGTCTGACTTTCAATGGTAACAGTGATGCATTTCCTCATCACATGACTCTGACTCATCATAATATCCTAACGCATCAGCCTGATTGGCTATCGGATTGGGTACGCGCCCATTATTAGTCTATGTATTGTACGGTCCTATTCTCCTATGGTCATGGTTTAGATTGGGCATGTTGTTTTGGGCAACTTATTTTTGTAACTAAATGATGTCATTGCCTCGTTTGATGGTCATTCTCTTGAGCTCTTCCAACTCGAAATTGGGTCCTTATGGCTGGGGCATGACAGCCCCAGATCCACTGACATTTTCGACATTAGCAACCTCTGGATTAGGCACTAAGGTTTGACTCTGGGTGTTTTGGGTCCACCATGGACCTTTGGCTTGAAGAGGCGCAACCATGGGATAGGCATTTGAGGCTTGAGTACTACTCGCCTCAAATCCCGGCAAGGTTATCTGATTAGCAACCATCATTTTCGAAGTGGGTGGAATGGCAACACTAGGGTATTTTAAAAAATATGGAGGCGTGGGAGCGAATGGCTATGATTGATGATATGGCAAAGCATTCATCATAGGTATATAAGGTGTCACAGCTTGATTCATCATGGCAAATTGATTGTAAGGGCTATATTGCCCTAACATGGGAAATTGAGGCATAGTGCCACCTTGCGGTGTCATTTGTTGCTCAATAGTCATGGCTTCAGTATAGGCTAAGGCCAACATTGTAACTTGAGGATTTCTCCTGGTAAACATGGCTGTCATCGGATCTAAGGCTATGAGGTATAATTGCAACACCACAACAACATCTATTGCAAAGTGACGAGTCATGTTTGTGTAAATATTTTGGAATCTGGCATTAAATGTTATGATAGGTTCATTAGGATACCTCTTGCATGACACGAAATTGGTTATACATGATGGTAGGATCTAGCAATGACCTAAATTGATTAACAAAGGCAACTTCCAACTGGGGCCAAGATGTAATGGACCCTACAGGAAGATTCTTGTACCATTCATGAGCCATTTGGTCAAAGCTATTAGGGAAGAGTCAACAAGCGACGTCTTCATGACTGACTCCCTGCCTAATCATATGATCCTTGTAAAATTGAACGTGCTCTTTAGCTGAAATGGGACCATCATGGAAAAACTTAGTTATAAACCTCTCAAGGTCCCTAGGTATGTCATGGACATCCCCAAGTATACTTAACGGAGAACTTTGGGTACCAAACCAGGGAACTAGTTGTTGTTGCTGCTGTTATTGCGCCATATTAACCAAAGGTAATGACCCTACTAAAGTAGTTGATACACTTGGGATGACGGAGATGGGTACACTTGATTTAGCTCTTGCGATGGAACTAATGGGTGCACATCCACTAAAGGTATTCAGATTTAGAGGTCTGAGAGCTAGCCTTTCCAAATCTTGGTAAAGCGTCTCTAAACCTAACATATCAGAAAGCTTGGATGGGATTTTAATCTCCTAGATTTTGTACCTCGGTTTCCTAGTTTTTGGAGAAAGACTTTAAAAAATGGTTTCCTTAGTAGTTTTAGACCTAGTAGCAATGCGTCTAGGTGAGTCTAGCTTGGGAAAACTCAAATATATTCTATTAAGGCTTCTCGCAAACTAGTCAAGAGTAAAATGTTGCACTTGCAAACACAATACTGTTGAACCAAAACTGGCCATGTTAGCATTAGCAAAAAACTAAATCATAAACCATAAAAAAAGACCCTCCTTCTAGCGCCAAATATGTCGAGTGTATATTTTTCCCAATTGCAAAATACCACCACATGTAGAGTATTGAATAGAAAACTCTCTCTTGAAAAGAAACCAAATGACAAACATTCAACTTCTCCAAGGTTATGGTAAAATATCTAAAAGATTACAATAGTGCCAAAAATAATTCAATAATGCATGTGACCATAAAAAGGGGGCCTTTACTGGTTCTAAACAATGCTTAGTGATTTGAAAGATCTAACTAAAAATAAAAGCAATTCTTTTTAGGGTTTTTTAAATTGGTGCTACCATGAATCCCTATTAGTAGAGTATTTTATATTCATTTAAAAGGTTTCAAATGACAAAATGTGGAATTTTCCACCTCATTTTAATGCCCGTGTCTTTAACATGAAGTAAATTTTAGATAGTTGGGTTCATTTTATCTTCCTTATGTTGATGTCACTACCCTAATAGTGGTTAGTAGAAGTTAGCATTGTGGGCGTATTCCAATTTTTATTCATTATTCTATATTCAAAAACTTACATATATATATAGAACGTAAGGAAGGTGAGGAAGGAGGTTGGAGAAGGAGGAAGAGAGTTGGCATGGAGGGATAAGGAAAGGAAAGGAAAGATAAGGGGCACAATAATAGGGAGGAAAGGGAATACGAGAGAATAGGGAGAGGAGAGAATATCGGGAGAGGAAAAATAAAATCTTGTCGATAATTAAACCTTGCCGACAAACACTATTGTTTTCACACTGAGCCTAGAAAAACCATATATTTCTAGGCCTTAACCCTCTTCACATTTGCAACATTATCCCCCTTAAAGTTGAGAGGACTGACAACACAGTCTCTCAGCTTTATAAATTGAGCTTTAGCCATCGCTTTGGTGAAGCTCCAAAGTGCGGCAGAATTGAAGCTCAACAATTTCTTGCTCCACCATATCTCGGATGAAGTGGTACTTCATATCAAAATGTTTCATTCTAATATGGTGGATTGGATTGTATGCCAACTGAATGGCACTGAAGTTATCACAGTAGATTCTGGTCGGACCACTTTGCGGTTCTCCAATCTCTTCCAGCACTTTTCTCAACCATAACACTTGAGTACTAGCATATGTGACTGCTATATACTCAGCTTCTATAGAGGACAAAGCTACTACAGTCTACTTTTTGGAACTCCATGTTATTAGTCCTGAACCTAGACTAAAATAGTTCCCTAAAGTTGATTTCCTGTCATCAATGTTGCTGCCCCAATCACTATCACTGAAGCCTACAAGCTTGATAGTGTTACATTTATGGTAATGGATTCCAAAATCCCATGTACCCTTTACATATATGAGAATTCTCTTAGCTGCTTGCAAATGCAGCTCATAAGGGTTAGCTATAAATCGAGAGACTAGAGAAACAACATACTGAATATCAGGTTTGGCGTTGGCGAGAAACATCAAACTCCCAACCATGCTTCTGAAAGTGGTCACGTCAACTTTTGGTGCTCTATCATCTTTGCTTAATTGGATCCCATGTCCAACTAGAGTTGCAATTGGTTTGCAATGCTCCATAGAAAACTTCTTGATCATGTCCCGAGCATACTTATGTTGATAGATGAAGATCCTTGTATCTGACTGATGAACCTCCATTCCAAGAAAGTAGTGCATTAAGCCAAGATCCTTCATCTCAAACTACTTCATCATGGAGCGCTTGAACTCCATATTCATTTTTTCATTACTACCCATGAATATGAGATCATCCACATACAAGCAAACTATGAGGATGTCATTACCTTGCTTTAGGTAGTAAAGGGTGGGTTCATTACTGCTTCTGGTAAACCCAAATTCTTTGAAATACCCATCAATGCGTGAGTACCAAGCTTGTGGTTCCTGCTTGAGGCCATAGAGTGCATTTTTCAGTCTGTAAACAAGGTGCTCCTTATCTTTCCCTTGAAATCCTTGAGGTTGCTCAACATACACTTCCTCTGTCAAGTATCCATTGAGAAATGCACTCTTTACATCCATGTGTTGGACTTTCCAACCTTTGTGAGCAACTAAAGCAAGAACTGTTTTGATGGTTTCCTGTTTGGCTACAGGAGCAAATGTCTCTTCATAATCAATACCATATTTCTATGTAAATCATTTTGCAACCAATCTTGCTTTGTGCCTTTCAATGCTTCCATCAACATTTAATTTGGTCTTGAAGACCCATTTGCATCCAACACATTTCTTGCCTTTAGGAAGCTTTACTAGCTCCCAAGTGTCATTGTTTTTTATAGAGGTTATCTCCTCTTTCATGGCATCTTGCCAATTTTTTTGAGTACATACCTTCTCATAACTAGAAGGTTCAAGCTGTGCACTAGTTAACAAGGTATAGTTAACTATATCTCCCCGAGGTTCTTGGGAGTCATCATCACCATACAAATGCATATTTTCAAGTCTTTGCAAGACTGAACTCATTTCACTAGCTTGACTTCTAGTATATCTTCTTTGAAAGTTTTTATCCAACATCTGATAATATGGATGATGCTGGAGTGTTCTCTTACCTCCGGATGGAGAATCAATATCCATTGGTGAGGAACTGACCGACCTTTGAGGAGAAGGACTTGGTGAAGAAGTTGAACTCAAAGATGAACTTGGGCTTGTTGGAGGAGACTTCTTACCTTTCTGCGGTGATTGTTGTTGCACCTGTTTAGAAACTGCATCATTGGATTCATCATCACTTGAATATTTGGGGCTTACCCCATTCTCCTCCTTCAAAAATCACATCCCTAGAAAGCACAATCTTTCGAGTCCTAGGATTGTAGAGTCTATAAGCTTTTGTGTTCTCATAGTACCCTACAAATATGCATGCCTGACTCTTTGGATCAAGCTTTTTTCTTAGCTTATCAAGAATATGAGAATATTCCAGTGAACCAAACACTCGAAAATGCTTAACATTTGGTTTCTTACCATACCATGCTTGGTAAGGAGTTTTCCATTTCAAACTTGAAGTAGGGCTCCTATTCAAAATATACACACTGGTCCTGGCTGCATCTGCCCAATACATATTACTCAAATGCTTCGTCTTAAGCATAGATCTTGCCATCTCTACAATGGTGCGGTTCTTTCTCTCAGCCACACCATTCTGCTCGTGGAGTGTAGGCGGCGATGAAGCTGCCTCTTTATTCCATGTTCTTTACAAAAATTCAAAAATTCATTAGAGGAGTATTCTCCTCCTTTATCTGATTTGAGACACTTAACAAAATATCCACTCTCATTTTCAAATCTTGCTTTAAAATCTACAAAGCAATCAAATGCCTCATCTTTATGCTTCAAAAAATATATCTAGCACCTTCTTGAAAAATCATCAATGAATAGAAGAAAGTAAGAGTTGTTACCAATGCTTTTGGTCTGCATTGGACCACAGATGTCCGAATGCACTAGTTGAAGTGGATAACTGGCCCGCCATGCTTGCCCTCATGGAAATTTGGTCTGGCATGCTTGCCCAAAGCACAACCTTCACAGACTTCTTTATTATCCTAAACTTTAGGAAGTCCGGTCACCATCGCTAGAGAGGTTAACATCTTCAAACTAGCTGAATTCAGATGATCGTATCTCAAGTGCCACAACACACTTGGATTTGAAATAGCAACATTTTCTAATTGATCTCCCCCTGGATTACCAAAATTTAGAGGGAATAGCCTGTTCTTTGTCATTGGCACTTGTGTAATGATTCTATTACTATTATTTTTATCAAAAATGGTGCATTTACCCTCATCAAAAAGCAACTTGTAGTTCTTTTCTAACATTTGACCAACACTTAAAAGATTGTGTTGGATATGAGGTGTGTAATATATATCACTTACTTGCTTAACACCTTATTTAGTTGGAACCGCCATGGCTCCAATGCCTTCAACTGCCAATGACTTGTTGTCCCCCAACTTGATGCTGGATTTGTAGGAAGAATCCAGGGTAGCAAAGAGTTCTTCTTTGCCACTCATATGATTTGAACACCCGAGTGTCCAAAATCTAGGTGTCATTCATGTTACGATCTGACTGGCCATATGAGAGAAAGAGATTTGTGGTCCCTTCCTCTTCTCCAAAATTGCCATACTGACTGCTCTGGCTGCTGTTGCTTCCTTGTGAAGGCTGCTTTGACCAATAGTCACGAGTATAGTGGCCAGGTGTTCCACAATTGTAGCAAACTTGCTTCGACTTGTCATTTCCTTTTCCTCAGCCTGGATGCTTTCCTCTATTCTGTTGTCCACCTCTATTCTAACCTCCACCTCCGTTTGAAGATCCTCCTCTGCTTGGGGTTCCACCTCGTGGACTATTCTTGCCTCTTCCTCTGTACTGACCTCTGCCATAACCTCTACCTCTTCCTTCTTGTGAAGCAAATGCTTTATCATCTCCTCCATGGCTGGTGGAAGGAGTGTCCTGCAATCTTTCTTCATGTGAAAGAAGAGAACCAATTAGTGCTTAAAAAGAAAGAGTGGTCAAATCTTTTGACTCTTCAATAATGATTGCTACATGATTCCACTTCGAAAGAAGTGTTTGCAACACTTTCTTCACCATAACCTCAGGCTTAACATCTTCACCTAGAGTGACCATTTTATCTACTACCGCTTTAACCCGCACGCAGTAGTCTCCTAATTTCTCATTTTCCTACATTCTGAGATTTTCAAAATCTCTCTTCAGTGTTTGAAGTCTAACCTGTTTTACTTGATCACTACCTTGAAAGCTTTCTTTCAAAACTTTCTAAGCATCTTGAGCTGTGACACAGGATGCTATTCTAGGAAAGATACTTTTATCTAGGGTTGCTTGTAAATAGTACAGGCAGAGGAATTATTTTTTTGGGATTCTTTTCTAGTTTTTTTATCTACAGCACTCAAAGCTGCCCATTCAGCAGTTGTGGGTTCTATGTACCCTTCTGTTACAATATCCCATAAACCTTTGCCTATTAACAAAGTTTTCATCTTAATCGACCAATATTCGTAATCACCACCATTGAACTCAGGGATTGGTAGACTAGTATTGGATATCATTTTAGAAAGCAGACTTTATTTCAATTGCAAACAAGTAGTACAAAGAAGTACAAAATAGATCACTGATTTAAATCAAATCTAGCCTTTTTAATACGCTCACTGATTTGGCGTTCTTCTGATTTGGTGTTCGAAATTGGAAGGGCGAAGTTGTCTGCTTCGTCGTCACTGATCACAATGACTTTTGGTGCTTCTTCTTCTTCTGGTTCTTCTTCCCCTTCTTCCTCTTCCTCTTCTTCTTCTTCTTCTTCTTCTTCTCCTACTGCTTTTGGATTAGGAGAGTGTGGTATATAGCTCTCACTTGATTCTACTTCAGGCACTATAGGGGTATAACTGTCACTTGATTGTCCTTCAGGTACAACTTCAACCGTCTCGGACTCTTCTATTCTTTTCCTGAAGATATTGTCCTCTGAGTCAGCCTCGTATCCAGAATCGGGCTTCCTTTGGTGGGCTATGACCGCATTTTCTAATTGATTGAAAACTGTATGCAAACCATATCTCCGAAATTTTTCGTCAAACCATTCGGCGTTCTCTCTTTGTAAAAGAGAACAAAGAGCATGATAGCATCTGGTTGATCTGATCATCTACTCATCAATGCAAAAAAAAACTTCATTAGAGCCTCTAAGGTTAAAATTTTCACCCTTTTGCAACCGATGAGGCTATTACAAAACAAATATTTAACCTTGAATGGGGTTCCAAGGGGCAGCGCTAAACGGGCGTTCCGAAAGACTTCCCATCACTTTTCCAGGTTCACAATATGCAAATTTTCACTTTCCACTTTTCACAATTTTTTCTCCAAAAAAAGTTTTCAAATTTTTATAAAGCCCTATTTTTTTAAAATTTAATAATCAATAATGCTTTTAATAAATTAGAAATAAATATATTAATAAAATAATTAAAAGCATTTATTTGAAAATTAAATTCAATTTAAAATAAACTTTAATAAAAATAAAAATAAAACTTTTTTAAAACCTTTTATTATTCTGGTGATTCGAACTCATGACCTCACGTATGCAGACAAGCACCTTTGTCACTACACCGCGCGACTCCTCTAAAAAACAATCTGCACGCTCTTCCTCTTAAAGCTCTGCCTTGACAAAAAAACCAAAAAAAAACTTTTTTTTAAACCCGACGGGATTCAAACCGGGGTCCTCTCCTTTGCAAATCCGCCAACGTAACCAACTGCGCTGGGGGCTTGGTTGGAATGATAAGCAAGGCTGCGCAATATATTATCGTCCGACGAGAATTTTTTTTAAAGAAAAATTTTGTCTTTTATCCCACATGCAGTGGGAAGAAGACTCTCGTGCTGCTTTAATACTCCCGCGAGCACAAAAGAACTCGGTTGTCCTCGTCAGTCTGCCACCCGTCTACTTGCCTTGATCCACGTGCTACCCAATCAACACTCTTCCAGTCGCCACGTGTCCTCTTGCCACATCAGCTCTCACTGTCTGTTGTTTGCCTTCTCGATCTGCGTGTGCCCAGCTATCCCTGACAGCTCCTCAGCTCTCTCTGTCTACTGTCACGTCTACCTCGGGATGCGTACTACGCTAGTAACTGCCACCTCGGACAACTTCCTACTGACTACTCCCTTCTCACCTCGAGATCCGTGCCCTAATTTTTGCACCCCTGGCCCTTCGGCTCTGATACCAGAATGTGGGCGTATTCCAATTTTTATTCATTATTATATATTCAAAAACTTACACACACACACACACACACACACATATATATATATATATATATATATATATATGTATATATAGAACGTAAGGAAGGTGAGGAAGGAGGTTGGAGAAGAAGGAGGAAGAGAGTTGGCGTGGAGGTATAAGGAAAGGAAGGAGAGATAAGGGGCACAATAATAGGGAGGAAAGGGAATATGAGAGAATAGGGAGAGGAAAAATAAAATCTTGCCGACAATTAAACCTTGCCGATAAACACTGTTGTTTTCACACTGAGCCTAGAAAAACCAGATATTTCTAGGCCTTAACCCTCTTCACATTTGCAACAAGCATGTTAGAAATGTTAGCAAAGTTAGCAAAGTTAGCTTTCATTTCTTATCTAAGTTTAATTTGAAATAGTAGGTTAGTATCCCTCCTAAACCATGTGTTTTATCTGAAAGCTTTAGATTAATGAAGCTTGGAGGTGCAAAAATTATGGAAAATGACCATAATGGAAATAACTTGAAAGCTTAACAATTCTGGAAATGGACCAAAAAAAATGAAACTAATAGGAAATTAGCAAAATTTTTGGAAAAGGACGAGAATGGAAATGAAAGAAGCTAAAATTCTGGATGGACCAGAATGGAATGCTTAAATGCTTGAAATAAAACTTTGAGAACAGTAAATGACATAAACATGTAAATTTGGTTAGCTAAAAAAGTCAAATTCTGAATTAGTTTAGCAAGCTCCTCCTTGCAAAATCCCAAGTTATGAGGTAATCATAAAACAACCTGAATCAATGGACTTGCAACATAAGCACAATACCATTAAATCAAGTGCGAGACTCAAAGGAAACATAAAGAAACTACATAATCTTGAATTTCGCCTATTGCAACCCATTTCATGGCATAAGACAATGGCTAGAAGTCACTAAAATGCAGAAATGATAAGACACTAAAAACGTTAGTTTTAAGATAAAAGCCCTCCTTTTGATTTTGCTCACAAAAGTTTGCTACCCTCTCAAAATCTGAAAAATGCTCTTTCTTTATTGCTTTCTTGGAATGTTACGTCATTTCTAGCCCCCCTTGAAAAAGGCAGGATAGCAAGGTATAAATAATGCTTAGAAGTCCTTTTGCTTCATTGTCTCTCACAACCAAAATAATGAATGGATATAAGAAAATAATCCATCATCATTTTTTGTGATTTAATAAACATAACACTTCTAAACGTTATTTATTTAAAAAAAAAACTAACAACAAAAACATAACCCTACATGACTCCTTATATCTCCCCTTTCTCTTATAAGAATTCTACCCAAGAATACCCCTTTACATCCATCAAACGAATGATAAAAGCATTAACTATACCTTATAACCCCTACAATTTTAGATCTCCTTTAAAATATTGAATGTGATCAAACCACATTCACATTAACTAAAATAATACAGGCCAATCTTATTCAGTGAAACTTTTGTTGTCACTTTTTGAGGCCGAGACCCGATGGTATTTCTCCTAAGCCATACCAATGTGCCCAAGGACTAGGATGGCATTCCCCCATCCTGGGCACTTTGGTTTCCATGTAACCAAACGAAACCATCACACTGCCTACGCAACCATGGCAATGCCAAACCTATGCAGCCATCGACGCTGCCATCAACGTCGTGGTGCTACCAAACCTATGCAGCCATGGCGTTGTTCAACTCCCTACTCTCACACTCATGCTGTCATAGCGTAATGAAATAGATGCAATACTAAAACCTTCCATGTTCTTCGAGGTCAGCCTTTAACTTCGTCACTTGGCATCACAGGTTCCCCTAATAATGCTTCTTCCTTCCTTGTTCGATGGCATACCTCTGTCTCTCTGCCATTTCACTGACAACTCTGACGCCTTTCATGCTGTTCTTTTGAAACCCTAATGCCATCATGGACCGCCTCTTCTTTGTCGACATTTCTCTGTGAAGCTTCGTTGCCATAGCGTTGAACGTTCTTCGAATGTTTTCGAATAGCCACCATCACCTTATCTGCAATCAAACAAAACGACGTTAAAATTTACCTTATCGTAAATATTATTATCACGTTTTTTATAAAGTACATTATAATAATATTATTATATACAATATAATAATATTATTATAATAATAACATTATAATATAATCATAATAATATTATTATAATGATAACATTTTAGAACCTTATAACATAATCTTAAAAATATTACTATTATGTACATAATATAGTTAATGCAATTGTATTAGGTAGATAATAGCATATTGGCTTCTATCTCAATTTCTTTTACCTTTTGTATCCTCTTTTTGTTTTAGGTCAGACCTTGCTTTGTTAAACACATTCCATCACCTTAGATAGTATGAAGAACATTAAACTCTTATTCATCAAAATGGATTTTAATTAATCTAAGCATTAATGCCTAGATTAATTAATCATTAAATATTAAATAACCAAAGAAATTAAAATCATTAAAACAAAATGGTCAAACATCCCTATTCTTACAAACCAAAGAAAACCAAAAACCTTTCATATCAAAATATGACAAGTGGGTCCCCAAGAACTTTGGGGTGGTTGTCGAAACTCCACAACAATATCTTTACTTAGAATTTGTAGACATGTGACTAGATGCTTGTAGCTTTATAGAAGTGCTCTTAAGATTACTTGAACAAGAAACTTGTCTTCAACAGTTTCTCCTAAGGTTAATAATTTTCCTTTTATATCTGCTACCTTCCTTAGGAATAATTCTATACTTTCACCACTATTAATTTTTAGAGAATGTAATTGAGTTTGAGGATTCAAGATAGTGGTTTTATTCCTTCCTTCAAATATCTTGGCTAAAGTTTTCCAAGATACTATAGAAGCTGATGCTAAACTAATGTATGGTTGTATTTCATTTGTAATTGCAAATGTTATTATCATGAGTGTTTTTGCTTCATTTTTTTCAAACTTTTGAATATCATTAACCCTTGTAGTAGATTTAGTTTTTGCTCCTTTGACAATATCCCAAAGCTTTTCAACTATCAATATTGACCTCACTTTGTTTTTCCATGAAGTGTAATTAGGTCCTTTAAGAAGTTGGGATTCTAAAAGTATGAATTTATTTGTTGCCATAATAACACTTGTAGACTACCTTATATTTCCCTAGTTTTGAATGTACTATAGTCTTGATAAAGTTCTTAGCTTTCTTTAGATTTACTTTGAGTTGAATCCCTTTTATCTCTCTAATGTTCAACTACTATTTTTCACCTTATTTATCCCTATTTGTGAAAGCTATAAATAATTTTAATGCACTTTCAATTGATGAAATATTCTATCTTCAAGACTTTTGAGTTGGATTCTTTTTGTCTCATAAATTTGAGTAAGAGACTAATTCCAATTTAGTTTTCCAACTTTTCAATACTTTATATTTTGCTTCCTATATCCATTGAGATAATTTATAAATTTCAAGATGTTTAATTTGGTGTTGAACTCCTTATATCTCCCTAATTAGAATAAAAAAAAATAGAGATATTTGAAAAAATAATGCTTCAATTTCAATGTAGAAAACCTTATTCCTCCTATTTAAAACATTTGCAAAATATTTTTAATACTTGAATTTCAAATAATGCAATTTTCAAAAATCTCTCATGTTATAATCTTCTTACTTAAATAGCCTTTCTAATCCATCAATAAATTATCTGAGGTTGTACTTTCCTTATATATCCATGCATTAAATAACTAAACTTAACCTTAGAAATAATATACCTTATGCCTCCTTAAACTTGATGGAATGCAAATGATAATTGAATGTTAATATACCTTTCTTTTGAGGTGAGGCACGATGTATTGAATGGCTTCTCCTTTGACTACAATTTCCATGCTATTTGGGTGTTGTTTTCTTCTCAGTCCTCAAGGCATGGCAATATTCTTCCATTGCATTAATTGCTCCTCTTTTTAATGGCACACTCTTCCACTTTTGATTGTTCTCCTTATCCTCTTCAACGTTCTCTGACATTGGATGCTTGATATACGCGCTCTCTTCAGGTTTGGGCCATTAATACTTGGCTATATCCTTTGCCTTGCGTGCCACATAACCTTTGGACATTGCTCTTCTCTGTTAGGTGATGTAGGTGTTACTTATTACCATGTAGGTGTTACTTCAATCTTAGGATGTTGCTCTTCTTTGTTAGGTGGTGCAAACGTTACTTTAATCTTTGGACGTTGCTTTTCTTTGTTAGGTGGCACAAGCATTACTTCAATCTTTGAAAGTGAAGGCTTATGATAATATATTTCCTCCTTTCTCGATAGGCGCTCATTTGAGGCATTATTAAATACTTGTTGGTACTTTTCTCTTTTATGCCAAGTGGTATTATCTGTTTACCATGACAAGTGGTGGCTCCTTTCTCTTGCATGCAACCTATCCTTAGCGCTCAATATTCCTTTTTTTTATTAACATTATTTGGCAACTCTTTGCAAGTTATTTTGCCTTCCTTTTGCAACTATAAAGTGCTTCAGGATTTCTAATGTATGGTGGTGGCTCTTCCCCTTCGATGAGCGCTCCTCTTCAATGGTGGTGGCTCCTTTTTTGGTGGTGCTTTAACGCTTCTTTCCTTGATGACTATTTCAATACCGTTCTATCCGATATTCAACCTCTTTTGCTTGGCTTAATACTTCCTCCTTTGTCCTTGTATCTCTATCTTGATTTTATATTTGTCTTATTTCTCTTGCTACAGGTTTTGATCCAATGTGGGTGTTGCCTTCTTGGAGTTTTGACACCCTATTTGGTGTTTTTAGACACCTCAACTCTTGTCCTTCTTTTGCTACTTTAGAAAAGACAAATATGGTGCTTTTATAAACTATAAATAAATTTGATGTAGACTAAGATAAAATACCCTTTATTGCACCAACATTTTGAGATCAATTTAGTCTCATTTTGTACCTTACCTTCTAGCCTTTATCAACTGGCTTTTGCTTTACTATGATGGTACCTCTTCTTTCTCTTTGTGGTTCCTCTTCACTAAGACTTGTTGCTATACATAGCTTAAGGAGACACAAGATTGTGCATTTCAAATGCTTGCCCTATGTACTTTCAACTATCACCCTTGCTTTCACGAAAAATGTGGTTTCTTTTTTACCAAGACGTGGTAATGATTTCTCCTACATAGCCTTTTCCTCTTTGACTAATTTTCTACTACATATCCTTGTTGGATCAATGTTTGGTGATATTTCCTATGGTGACTCCAAGCTTCTAAATCATGCCAATACTTTACCTTTTGGATAGCTTAGTATATCCAATCTTTGCTATACAATATTGTCTTCTTTGCTTTCAATAGATAGTAAGAAGTTGATATTTTATTTTCTTGTAATATATATAACTCATTTTCCTTTTGTGCAAGTGTTAACTCCTTGTAAATGATATCTTCTACACCCTTGAAAACATAAACTTGAAACCTTTCCTCTTGAAACTTTAAACCTCAAATTTGGTGCTTTTAAAGACTTAATAATAAGCTAAATATGAATGTTCAATTAATGAACTTTTTGCACCAATGTTGCATACCTTTTGGTCTCCATTTGGTGATGGATTTCTTGGTGATTTGACTCACCTATTTGCTGCCCCAAGTTTGATAAATTTGTAGCTCCAATTTGATATGCTTTGTTACCCTAAACATGTCCTAAAATTATTTATTTTGCAACTCTTCTTGCTATCCAAATCAACTTCTAAACTCTATTAATTTGTAGATATTAATGTTACTGATGTGGAAATCACATCTAAGTTATTTTTATATTATTTGTGAGTGCTTAAATATCACCAAATTACACCTAGGTGTTGTAGGTGAGTTGGAGAGGAGAGGGCAATCCTCCAAGGGAGGTCCCAGGTTCGAATCTCCACCCTACCAAAAAGCTGAATTGGGTACCCAAAATCCAATTGATAATGTTGGTACGGGCAGGGTCGGGTGCGACCCCCGGGTGACTTTGACGGTGTAGAACCCCCTGTTCGTGGTCTCTTAGACCAAGGTGGCCCCACAAGGGGTTTTTCGCTATATATATATATATATATATATATATATATATATATATATATATATATATATATATATATATATATATATATATATCACCAAATTACATAACAAGAAATAACAGTTAGCTAACTTGAGCTAACAACTTACTAACTTAGTCTAACAAATTAACAACCAAATCATGAGTGAAGTCTCACGTAAATACATAACAATAATATGTCCTCATCATTCCTCCCAACCATATAAGCATTGGACTCCAATGCTTTCATAATAAAATGGGAGCAAACTTAGGAGTGTCGGGTATGATCGAAAATGCACTCCAAGATACAAAGAGGAGAAGACCAAGGATAAGCTGAAACAGGTCTTCACAAAATACCAAAAGAAGGATACCAATGGGTCGGGCTCAAAAAGAGCTTTTCGATGACTATAAACATGCCCATGCTTGCAAACATTTGGATAATCCCTCATGTTGACATGAAAAATATATATATTCAGAACAATAATTAAATTAATTAATTAATTAATTTAATAAATAATAATATTTTTTAATTAATATATTATATTAAAATATAAGGAGGGCACGATGATATTCATCGCACACACCCTAGCGCATGGAGCGTGCGATCAAGGTTGACCACGTGCGTCCACCGTGCACTGTCCAGCGCGGAGCACAAGCACCTACGTGTTGGCCAAACACGTTGGCCAAACATAGGTCAGTGTTGGCCAATGCGGATGTGCAGCTCCACGTGGTGCATTGGCCAACATGGAGCACGTAGGCACTAGTGTGCTGGCCAAACACACTGGCCAAACATAGGCCAACACTAGCCAGTGTGGGTGCATGGTCCCACATGGACCACTAGCCAGCATGGAGCGCGCAGACACCTGCATGTTGGCCAAACACACTGGCCAGACATAGGCCAGTGCTGGCTAGCGTAGGTGCATGTGCGACCCAACATGGAGTGCACGGTCTGCATGGAGGGTAGCATGCACAGATGTGCTCCATGCACATGGAGGCACACAAGAGCATGCTCCATGTGCTTGGAGGCATGCACAGGCCAAGCCTACCACGTGGCCCTTTATAGGCCCTCCCGCATAAAGGTAGGCATAGAGCCTATCTATGTAGTTTGTGCAGTCCTACGCTCTTCCTGCAGGTACAGGGAGGGCTTTGTGATGCGACACTCCCTTCCACGTGATGGCATGGCACATGGCACGAAGAAGAAGGGGGCATGTTGCTTTCTTTATTTTCTTCTTTGATCGATCTTCCTTTGCTTCTTTATGGTCGAACCTCCTTCAGATTTTTTTTTCTTTCAGAGTGAACAAGAACCAGCACAAATCATATTTGACACTATAAATATTTGAAGGCCATGGTGGTGGCCAAGGAGGTGCACAGGGTACAGGGTTGCATCGAGGAGGCGCCAAGGCTTATCGATATGGATGTGCCTCATTTTGTGCGTTGTTGATAAGTGGAGCTAGGGTGGCCATAATAGATACCACTAAGATAGTAGGTCACATGTGTTAGTGTACTTTAGCTATTTGTTAGTTGTTAATTTAACTTAGCAACTAGTTGCAGCACCTGGTATATTGTTATACCTGCATCCTGTTGAGATGCGCCCAACCCGAGCTAATCCAGGAATGCAGTTTGTAATCTCTACAGTATTTAACACCCTGCTGAATAATACAGTTCTGTTCGATTTCTTACATGGCATCAGAGCCATTCTGAAATTTTTGGGCGAGATAATCAGATGAGGAGCACAGCATGATTTTATTTTTCGGGCGTGATTTTTGTTTTCTCCGTCCGTGCGCTATCTCCTCTCCCTGCCACGCAGCTGAGCGAATTTAAAAAAAAAATAAAAAATTTGTGTCACGCGCAGACGCGCAACAGTCATCGCGCATCCACGCGCGACTGCGTCCAGCCTGCGCAGACGTGCGCGGACGTCGCTGCAGCCTACGCAGACGTCGCTGGAATGCGTCCAACCTGCAGACGCGTCCAAGCGGACGTCGTTGCAGCCTGCGCAGACGTCCCTGGAACGCGTCCAGCCTACCGCGCACGCTGCAGCCTACGTAGACGTAGCCTGCAGATGCGTCCAAGCGGACGTCGCTGCAGCCTATGCAGACATAGCCTGTAGACGCGTCCAAGCGGACGTCACTGCTATAGCCCCCCCCGTTGAACGCGTTGAGACTGACACAACCCCCCCGGTTGAAGGCGTTGCGCGTCCAAGCAGCGGTGACGCCGATCCCGCCCCCCCGATTGAAATTAAAAAAAAAAAGGAAAAGACAGTGGGGGAGAATGCGAGACTGCGGAGGAGGAAGCAGTGGAGGAGAACGTGAGGAGGCACAAGCAGGGGTTGAAGAAGGAGGATCTCCCTGATCCTTTTGGATCAGCCCGCTGGCTCACGTGGTCGTGAGCCGTGCGGTAAGGCTCTGGGAGCCTGCAGGTCGGGGGTTCAAATCCCGCCGACTCCCCCCTTTCAAAGGTAAAAAAAAAATTTCAAAGGTTTTTTTAATTATTATTTTTTTAGTTAAAATTTTTAATTTTAATTTATTTTTTTATAGTTTTAAAACTTTATAAATTAAAATTTATTTTTAATTTATTTTTTCATAAGTTTTAAAAACTATATAAATTAAAATTATTTATTTTAACTTTAAATATATAATAATTATTTAAAATGCTTTGTTAAAGAGAATTTTTTTTAAGGGGGGATATTTTTTTTCAAAAAATCAAAGGGGGAATGTGAGTAATTTTCTGAAAAAAGCAATTTGGCGAATTGTAAAAGGTGCATTTTCGGCTGTGCCCGACACCTTGTGGGTTATTCTTGTGGGCATTTTTTTTGTTGTATGTTGCATATTTCATTTTTGCACTATAACATTAAAAATTAAAATCAAAACACTCCCTAAGTCCCCGAAATAATTAAAACCCATCCGTGTAATTTATTGCACTGCAGCGTTCGGTATTTGTGATACCTCTGGCCAGCACTTACAGGTAAAGCTATCGTGATTGGGCTACTGTATCCGCCGCCTAATATAGCTGCTACAACGACGTCTGAGCTTGTTCTCTATAAATCATCGGGGAGAGATAAGTTAGCCATTTTTGCATTTTTTTACTCCATCCACTACCCTTAATCGCTCTTGTGTTTAGGCGTAAATCCTGACGAAGTATTCTTCATAGTGTTTAGGGGAAGTTACGCCCCACGCATGAGAAGAATCTTCTATGGTAGGTGCCATCAACAAGGCGATTCCCTTTCAATATTGCTTATGTTCCACGTATCGTATGATCTCTAAAACTCACCTATAGTCTCCCTCACATAAGGGCGGGTGATTTTTGTTGATCTTTCTAAATACCTATAGTTTCCCTCACGTAAGGGCGGGTATTTTGTATGGTATAACGACCTAGCAAAAGGTATATCGAAAGGGGGACCAATTGGTGATATAAGGAACCTTCACTATGGTCGTTGTTGCAAAATTGATGACTGATCCTCATCAGTTATTGAAAGGTCCAAATTATACACCATGGAAACATAAGATGAAGGCAATTATCCAAATGGAAGATTTATGGGATATTGTTACTGGAGTAACAACTAGGCCTTCATCAGCATCAGGATCCACAACTCCTTCTACTGATCAGATAGCTTTTGACAAGAAAGACAGTCGAGCAAAGGTGCTCATTTTGTTTGTTGTTTCAGATGAAGTGCAACCTCATATAGCTGACAAAGCAAGTGGTAAAGAGGCATGGGATGCCCTTCAAACCATCTATGAGGGAAAGAATGATTCCACCATTCTTCATCTTCAACAACTTCATAACTCGAGTTTGAGACAGGGTGAAACAGTTGAACTCTTTCTGTGTAGAGTGTCTGAATTGAAAGAGAGATTGAATTCTTTGGGAGATTCCGTGGACGAAAAGCTTCTCGTTTCAATTGTTATGAGAGCTTTACCTTCTTCATTTGATATGTTGATCACCTCCATCCAGGTGTCTCAAAGACAAATTACCTACATCGAGTTGGTCAATCTGCTTCAACAACAGGAGGCACGCCAACTTCACAAGGATGATTTTTCCAATACAGCCCTATACACCAATAGGCAGGGTTCTAGGAAGAAAGGTAATGGGCAAAAAGGAGGCAACTTTCAGAAAGGAGGAAATTCTCAACAGGACATGAAAGGAAAAGGAAAACAACCTCAACGAAGAAGAGGTGGTGCAAGATCCGTGAGAAAGACAACCATGACACCAACAGGTGTTGGCATAAGAACAAGCGAAAGGCCAAAACAAACCACAAAATAAAAACAAGCAACCCCAAGTGAATGTTGTCTGTTGAAGAATCCGACTCGGATTCGAATGGGCACACAAGGTGCTCATGACTACCACAGATTCCACACAGAGGGATCCTGTTTGGTATGTCGATTCGGAGCTAGCAAACATATGACTGGCGACAGATCATGGTTTGAATCATTCATGGCCAAAGAGGGCAAACCTGTCACCATTGCTGATGATAAAACCTACAGGGTTCAGGGAGAGGGTACAGTTTCAGTCACTCTTCTTGATGGCAAGTGTCAGATTGACAAAGTCCTCTATGTTTCGGGATTGGCCAACAATTTGTTGTCGATGACACAAATCCTGGATAGAAATATGGTTGTCAACTTTCATGTTGAGAATGGAAAGAAGTGTTGTACTATTACCAGGAAGGGTAAGCAGATTGCAACAACTTCATATAAGCATGACTTATTTGCCCTAGATGCTATCTCTACTCCACATGTTGCCATGAATGTCTCTACCAAGGAGGCAAATTCCCTATGGCACAAGAGATATGGGCATCTTAGTTCTGGCTACTTACTTGAGCTCAGTAAGTATGAGATGGTAAAGGGTCTTCCTTCCCTTTCGCCACATTGCCAGTGTGCTCGACCGCTGGCAGGAAAGCAGCATAGAGTACCATTTAAGAAGAGCTCAACAAGAGCACGAAAACCTCTGGAGTTAATTCACACCGATCTGTGCGGTCCTTTCACACCCAACAGTTGTGGAGGGAAGAGGTATTTTTAGTTATTCGTAGATGACTACTCATGAAATATGTGGGTTTTCTTTCTCCAACTGAAATCTAAAGCTTTCGCATTCTTCCAGCAGTTCAAGAAATCCGTTGAGAAGGAGTCAAGAGCTTCTATTAAAACCCTCCGCTCAGATCGAGGGGGGGAGTTTACCTCTAATGAATTTTTTGCATTCTTAGATAAGCATGGAATCAAGAGATAGTTAACAACTGCCTATACTCCTCAACAAAATGGAGTTGTTGAGAGAAGGAACCGTTCTATCATGGAAATGGTTCGTTGTATGCTCACAGGAGCTACTCTTGGGCAACAATATTGGGCAGAAGCTGTCACCACTGCAGTATATCTATTGAATAGGGCACCCAAAAAGGCCCTAAAAGGAATGACTCCACAGGAAGCATGAAGTGGTCGAAAACCCTCCATATCTCATCTACGTATTTTTGGATGTCACGCTTTCATGCACATACCAAAAGAGAAAAGGAAGAAGCTAGATGAGAAAACACTGAGATGTATTTTTCTTGGTTATGATGAGCACTATAAAGGATATCGTTTGATAGATCCTTTGACCAAGAAAATTCAATGAAGCTTTCACATCACAGAGCACATCTAAAGTACACCTAGATCTTGTGGAATCTAAGGAAGAGAAGATTCCTTCATCAACACAGATAGGAGGTCCTTCTACATATTCTTCAACACCATCGAAGAAGAATCCAAAATGGTGTACAAATACAATCAGAGACGCAAATTTATCCACTCCTCCCGATTTGAACTTGGATAGACCTCGTACACGCAGTATGGCTCAAAAGGAAAAAGAAGCCAAAGAAACCGGTGAGGTTGATGATCTTTGTCAATATTTTGAGGAACTTTCTCGTAACTCCACGTACGAAGTAGAGGATATGGATATTGATGATGACAGGGCGTTCATGTCTACCATAGACGATCTTAAACCTGCATCAGTGCAAGATGCTCTTAGTGAGCCTCAGTGGAAGGCCGCTATGGATACAGAGTATGAGTCTTTGATGAAAAATAAAACTTGGAAGCTTGTTGATCTGTCGCATGGAAAGAAACCCATTGGCTGCAAATGGGTATATAAAGTCAAGTACAAGGCAGATGGAACAATTGATAAGCATAAGGCCCGTCTTGTTGCAAAGGGCTATGCTCAAAAGGAAGGCATTGACTACGAGGAAACTTTTGCACCTACTGCTCCGATGACCACAATTCGAGTTATGTGTGCTATGGCAGCATAATATGGGTGGAAATTTCACCAGATGGATGTCAAAAGTGCCTTTCTAAATGGTGATCTCCAAGAAGAAGTCTACATGATTCAACCAGAAGGATTTGAAGCAGAAGGCCAAGAGCAGAAGGTTTGCAAATTGGTCAAATCCTTATATGAGTCCGAAACAAGCTCCTCGAGCTTGGTATATAAAAATGGACAATCACCTTATGTAGCATGGATTTAAGAGATGTCCGTCAGATGCAAACCTCTATTTCAAGAAACGGGGTTCTCAGATAGTGTTGCTTGTACTCTATGTTGATGATCTGCTCATTACAGGGAGTTCAGAAACTATGATCTCTACTGTCAAAAGAAACTTGTGTAAATATTTTGAGATGACAGATCTCGGACTTCTCCATTACTGTCTTGGTCTGGAATTCAGCCAGAAGGAGCACTCCATCAAAGTGTCTTAGAAAAAATATGCCAAGACATTGCTGGGAAAATATCTCATGACTGATTGCAAGCCAATGGCAACTCCGATGGAGAATGGACTTTAGTTATCGTGATATGATGATTCACCTCAGGTAGATGGTACTCTCTATCGACAGTTGATTGGGAGTCTCATATATCCGACCAATACTAGGCCGGATCTCGTATTTATCGTCAACTATCTTTCGAGGTTCATGCGGGAGCCTAAGACCACTCATTGGAAAGCAACAAAACGTGTTATTCACTATGTCCGTGGTACTATGGAATATGGCCTAGAATACAAGAGGAACAAAAAATTCTTCTTGCAAGGATACACGGACTCCGACTATGTCGGATCATTTGATGATCGCAAGTCAACTTCTGGATACATTTTTCATCTGGGATATGGTCCTGTCTCTTGGCACGACAAGAAGCAAAGGTGGTTGCTATTTCATCAACATAGGCAGAGTATCGCGTCGCACGTGAAGCTGTGTACGAAGTGATATGGTTGCATCGCATCCTGACAAGTATGGGTCATCCATCAAAATCTCCAATACACTTGTTTTGCGACAATCAGGGTGTTCGAACCTCGTCAAGAATCCAGTCCATCATGAAAGAACAAAGCACATTGACACACAATGTCATTTCATTCAAGATGAAGTTCCAAAGCACCGAATTCAGCTTCAACACATTCCCACCGATGCTCAAGTTGCAGACATTTTCACTAAGGCACTTGGACGTGTCAAATTTGAATTGTTTCGCAGCTCTCTTTGTATTGCAAAATGATGTAAGGGGATGTTAGTATAGCTATTAGTTATTACATTACCCAAATAATGTAATAAAGGGGGATGTTAGCGTACTTTAGCTATTTGTTAGTTGTTAATTTAACTTAGCAACTAGTTGCAGCGGCTGGTATATTGTTATACCTGCATCATGTTGAGATGCGCCCAACCTGGGCTAATCCAGGAATGCAGTTTGTAATCTCTGCAGTATTTAACACGCTGCTGAATAATAAAGTTCTATTCGATTTCTTACAACATGACTTTTATTTTTAGATATGTCAAACCAGAGGGCCAAACAAAAATAGATCCCACCATAGAACAAGATCCACCATGTGTAGCGAAAGGAAAAATGGTGAATTCTTCGTCGTCTAGATCTTCATGGAATAGGCCTTCAAATTTTGTATTAGCAGCAGTATGGGCCAATGGAAGGACGATGGACTTAATGCCCATAGATCCTAGTTCGATTCCAGGTACTGCTTAAAAAAAAAATTAGAACTAAAAATTTCTTCAATTTTTCTTTCATTTCCACAGTTTTCTTTTGCTACAATATTTTCTTCTTCTATAGCAACAATTTATTCTACAATTTTTTTTTCTTCTTCTAATTATTCCAAAGGGATAATTTCCTTTGTAGCAATTTCCTCTACAACCACAATTTTCTCTACAGCCACAATTTTCTCTACAACCACAATTTCCTTTGTAGTAGTTATTTCCTCTGCAACAACAATTTCTTCTACAGTAGTGATTTTCTCCACAATAATTTCTTCTGCAGTAGCAATGGAAATTTCTTCCATAGGAAGAGTCTCTTCATATACAGAAATAATTTATTCTATAGTAATTTCTTCTGCCAGTTGAGCAGTTTGAATTTGCTGAACATTTGCAACGATTAATTTCAATTGTTGCTTCAAATTTTCGAAGAAAATTTGATCTTGAGCAGACAACATGGTGCCCTACCCAACAAATACAGATTCTTCTGCTCTGAATACCAACTGATGTGGAAATCACATCAAAGTTATTTTTCCATTATTTGTGAGTGCTTAAATAGCACCAAATTACATAACAAAAATAACAGTTAGCTAACTTGAGCTAGTAACTTACTACTAAAATTAACAACCAAATCATGAGTGAAGTCTCACATAAATACATAACAATAATATTTCCTCATCAGTTACCCTATTTCTATCCTAAAATTCTTTGATTTACAACTTTCAATACTGCCTAACAATCAACTTCAATGCTATCCAATGCTTCTCCTAACTTCTCCAAATTGTTGCCTTCAATTGGCAATTTAAGGGCTCTTCAAAATCTGCCCTAATATTCTTTAAATATCATTTCTAGATCACCTTCAATATGCTATCCTAGAATGTGGTTTTGTGGCTTCAACTCTCCTCCAAGTTGCTTTCTTGAACTCTAAAAATTTACAGCTATTAATGCTCCTCAAATTGTTGCTCTCTTGTTGTCCTAAACTCTAAAATTTTTAGATTCTAACGCAACCAGTTTCCCCTCTGATATATTGTCCTTAACCCTCTTAAATTTGGTAGGAAACTCCTCCAATTCATAGATATATTTACCTCTTCTAATGTTGTCTAGTAATATCTTGAACTTATGTTGCAAAAACAACAATCTCCTCTACCGCAAATCAGCCTTCAAGCCTTCAAAGGTAATCTTCAAATCTCTTAAATTTATGGCCTCTTCTAGCTTCTTTCTCCTTCAACCTCCTTGTCAAATTCTAACTTCAATATTGGCCTTTTTTATTGCATTCTTCTCAATAATATGAATATCTTGAGGTCTTCAAGAATCTCTTCCAAAAATTTGGCAAACTTCTTACCAAATTCTTCTTCCTTTTGGGCTTGTTGGCGGATAACAATAATTGTCCCAAATTCTTCTTTATCATGAACTTCTTCTTGCTAGCAATCTTCTCCCTTGAGCTCTCTTCAAATATCCTTCAATGGCCTTCTTCAAATTCTTCAATGAGGCTTTCCTAGCCTTCTCCTTCTTTCTCCTTTCAAGTTTGCTTGAGGTCTTCTTCTCTTGGGCCTTCAAATTCTGCAACTCCTCAAATTTGTAATAGGACCTTTTCTAGTCCTTTTATATATTAAATATTCTAAATCTATAAGTTCTTAAATGGGACCTCCTTTGGGTCTTCTCTTTAATCTTCAATGGAGATCTCTTTCTTGAGGCTCCTCAATCTTCCATCTTCAAAACTGCAAATCTTGCAATAGGATATTTTTCCTTAAGGCCTCCAAAATCTTCAATCTTCAACTTGTTGCTTCAAGTACTGGATTGATTCCAAAGAATATATTCTTCCTAGCTCTTGTAGGAAGTTGTTCAACTTTATTTTAATCTACTCTCTCTGCAACAAAGTATTAGAAAAGGATAATAGAAATTTCTTCAAATCCAAAGAAAATGATCTTCACTAGTTAATTTGTCAATCTAGTGGAATCAATGTCGAGTCCTAGTCTTCACAAGTTTTTCTGCAACTTTGTGGAAAGACTAACCAAAAAGAAATTTTAGAAATTCTAAAAATGATATTTCCTATCTCCTCTAATTCTCTCTTGTGGCTCTCTCTATCTCCTATCAATCGACCTTGTGCTCGGATACCGCAATTAGCTTTTGATGCTATATATTAAAGGAAATGCAACCACAAGAACTAAAATGAGCAAGCAATATTATATCTATGATAAATACAATATTCTAAATAAGCAAATAGCATGAGAAACTTCTGAAAATACTCATGAAATAGCCATTAATGAAAGCTCACAAAAATAGGAACTTCATACAAAATATGGAGATCTCAAATGCTCCATGCTTCATACAAGTTCTACATTGTATCTACTACTATTCTACTCAATGCTCTCTATATCTTCTATTTCTTCTATCACAAGGCCTATATATAAGAGATATGTTTCTTGGCCTTTTACCTGCCTATGACTCTTCATCTTCCTATTATGCATTATGGACTACATGCACATTTACATCATCAAGTACTTTGCACATTCTAACACTTGTGCATTTATTACATTGCATAAAGTAAATACTCAAATCCTAATCTAAGATAAACTCCTAATCTAAAGATGTATCCAAGGTGGTACATTGGCATGTACAAAATAATGTAATATATTCCAACAATTAGATCACGAATCAAGACTTAACATTTTACACCTAAAGTCATCATGGTAATATTGATACTGAGTCATGTATCCAAGAGAGATTGATCCTCGTATTGTTTCTAGTTTAGTAACTCAAGGTTTTCCCTCATGTACGACTGCATAGATTGAGATAACGAAGTCATCTCCACTACTAACATGCATATCAAGGGGGTATATATATCATGGAGGTTCAAGTATATTAGATCTTATTGACGTATATTGGCCATTAAAAATCAATATTCATAACTTTACTACCTTTATTTAATTAAGAGTTAGACTAAAAAAATAATATCCCATTTTTTCTTAAACCATAACTCTTAACCTTCGTAGTAGAAATAAAATCATAAACCCTATCAAAAATCCCTTATGGGATGATAATGAGCAAATTGATAGAGAAAATCTAAACATAGAAGAAGAAGATGATGATACTTCAACCACAAGATCCCTTGACCCAATAGAGGGACCCATGGTCAACTAACCTTTAAATATCACAATCATATTATGAATTTCCTAAGGTAAAACATACATATTATGGTAGAAATTTTAGAAAAAGACATTCATTTTAATGAAGCAAGTCCTTCAAATAATCAACAAATTCCTAATTCAAGTTCCATGTCACTTCATAAATCAAATAATAATCCTTTATTTAATCAACCTCCTATGAATCAAAATGTTAATCCATTTGCTTCTAATCCAAGTTATGCTACAACTATAACAACCAATGTAGGGGGATTTTCTCAACCACCCCTAAATAATAATATTTCCTCCAATAATAATTTGTTTTCTTCTCTTCCTCTCAATTTTTTTTTTATCTTCAATTCCTCCAAATAACACCTTTCTTCTATTAATCCTAATGTCAATCATTTTTCTTCTATCCCACCTAATGTTAACATTTTTTCTTCTATTCCACTTGCAATTAATAATATTTCAATTACTCCACAAGATAATACACAATATCCATATTATTCTATTATACATAATAATCCTTATCATAATAATGTGAACACCTCAAATGTGCATCAAATCTCTTTTCAAAATCCTATGTCTAATAATTATAATCCACCCTTTAATAACTTTGGGATGAATGTATATACAACTCAACCTTTAATTTTGTAAAATAATAGTTCCAATCTTAAAATTCAAAATTTAACAACATTGGTTAAACAACTTGCTTAATGAATAGATAATATTCAAGCACCAAGCTTCACTTATTTATATAAATAAAGGTGTAAGATCTTGTTTGAGTTGAGCAAAAAAGAAGGATGCATAATTATTTGATTCGTTACAATCCATAAGACTATATAATATGACGTATTAGATTATTTCCAAAGTGATGGTGAATCAATTTAGACCATTGTTATACAAAATTATTTTAGAAGAGTAAGGAGGATTTGTGAAAGGGAGATATATTATAGATAAAATCATTGTAGCTCATGAAGTTATGCATTCAACAACTTCGAGAAAAGATAAAGTAATGATCTTAAAACTTGATATTAGTAATGCCTATGATAGAGTTAAATAGGATTTTCTTTTTATAGTATTATAAAAGTTTGGATTCGAGAAGAAATGGGTTAGATGGATTAAAGCTTGTGTATCTACAATTTCATATTTAGTGCTTGTCAATGGGTTGGTAATAGAATCGTTTAAAGCTAAGAGAAGCCTTAGATAGGGAGACCCTCTATCACCATATTTGTTCATTATTATGGCAGAGGTTTTGGGTAGTAACTTAAAGAAATCTTACAAAGATGGGCTTATAAGTGAACTTAAGGCTAGTAATAACATCAACAACATCACCCATCAACAATTTGTAGATGATACAATCCTTTTTGGGAGGGCAAGGATAAATGAGGCCAAAGATTTGAATAACTTATTAAAGGAATACAAAAGAGCATTAGGGAAGAAATTTAATAGGACAAAATCCAAAATTTACTTCCTAAACACCCAACCTAAATCCAAAGCAGGGATATACAAGTTACTTCAAATGGAGAAGGCAAATTTACCAGTAACTTAGTTAGGGATGCATTTATTTGAGGGGAGAACGAGGAGAGAATTATGGAATATAGTTATTAGTAAAGTGTAAAATAAACTACTAGCATGAAAAGGTAGATGGTTATCATTAGCAGGAAGAGTGCAACTAATTAAATTAGTTTTATAGACCATTTCAACACATTATATGTCATATTTATGTTTGTTTTCCTTTTATCTGTTGGAGTTACGTGTCATGTAAGGGTTGTTCTTGTTTTTAGTTCCTTAAAAAAAATAGTTGATTATGGAAACTTAGCAGTTTGAGGAATATGGCGAATATCTTTAATAGAAAGGCAAATATGAATTTTCTTTATTAACTTGTTAGAAATGCAATGAGAGTAATGTAATGTTTAATTTTTTTAATGGGAGTGCCTCCAAATAGAAGCCACACATAGCTTATTAAAAAAATATATAATATGTCCTTGTCCTGATAGGGATACCACAATGACAAAAGGCATTGGGGTTTCCTAACGAAGATCCAAGTTCAAATCATGGGAAGGGTAGCCCCGATATACCCCCAAATTTTCAACCTATTAAAAAACATATTACATGTCCTTGTATACTATGCCCAAATTGATAGAAAAAAGTTTAATTTTTATTATGCGATCATTTTTGTGGTCAAGAACACATGATAAAGGGAAATTTCATTTGGTGAAATGGAGAAAGGTGTGTGGTGACAAAACTAGGGGAGGTCTCAATTTAAGAGTTCTTATGAATGCAAACTTAGCTCTTAGGGGAAAAGTAAATTGGAGATTGTACAAAGAGAGTCAAAGACAATGGGAAAAAATTATTCTAAGTATGTTGAGCCTAATAACCCAAGCTTATTATTTACTGCATTATCTCTACCAAATGGTTTTGCACTATCAAACAATTAAAAAAAATCAATTGATCTAGTGATTAAAGGTTTAATATGTTGGTTGTGGAGCCTGATTAATTCGGAGGCCTTATTTTTAGCCGTATTTGGATTCACTCCAATAAGGGGGGTGTAGGGGGGATAACACCCCCCCTACTTGTGTCATCGTGGGGGGTCGAGCCCCCTTTGGTAGGGGTTTTGTGGGTAGGACCCTCAAAGCCAAAAATAGATGTTTTTTCTCTATGTAAATCTAGACCATTTATTATTAGGTCACAGATCAAACGACAAATTTTAGGCAGGATTTTTTGCCCTAAAATTGTAATGCATTTTTTTATATATGGATGATGTATGGTGGTTGAATGTATGGTAGTGCGCGCGTGTGCGTATTGTGATTGACGATGATAGAGCGAAGAGGAAGTTATAGTGGATCTGCTATAGGTTGTATCCCTTCGTGGTTTTCTAGACGAAATAAAAGGCCTAGTTATTTTCTCCATGGATGTAGCCCACATTGGGTGAACCACATAAATTTGTGTCTTGTGTATTGCTTTATTCTTCTACATTTTATTTTCACATTTATTTTTTGCTTGTATTTTTATTATTTTAATCCTAACATAAGATGGGTGGTGGGAACTATTGAAAAAAATTATATTTGGATGGATGCTTGGTGTGATAAAAAACCCCTCAATCTAGATTCACTTTTCACTATACCAAAAAAAGGCTTTAACAATGGTTTTTAATCGCCCTTAAAGGCCTTTAAAGGTGATTATTTAGTCATCGTCTATGAGGACGACATAAAAAGTCCACGTCATACGATGACGGATAAAACCACCTCAAAAAGATGCCCTCTTAGGGTTTAAGAGGGCGGTTAAAAACTACCTTCTTAAGGCTATGAGGGTGGTTAGTAACCGCCCTTTTAGGACTAAGAGGATAGTTAAAAACCACCCTCTTAAGGTTAAGATCTCTTAGGCCTAAGAGGGTGGTCTCAAACCGCCCTCTTAGGGTCTCATCTATATATATATATAAGACACCTTAGTTGAAATAGCATAGCACTTAGCAATGGTTTGCCTTAGTTGAAACAACATAACACTCAATCAAAGGAGCATCTAAATCCAAACCAACATAGTGCCCATTTTTTATGTTGAAGAGAATATTAAAAAAAATATCTTGCACCCACAATCAAAAGCATTTTAAATTCAATGGAGTAAACAAAATACTACAACTGGGATGATGATCCCAAACAATACTAAAATCAATCTCCTCAGGCTATTGCATGCTAATATCAACCTTCCACCCAATAGAAAAACTTGGTAAAAACTAACCATATGCTCAATAAAGTCTCTTTGAATATCAATTACTTTGAATACTTGGTACTCCAAATAAGAGGTCCAAGGTTCAAGTCCAAAAGGGGGGTCAGGTATGTATACCTTATAGGAATATAACACAACACAAGTGTCTACTCCCACATATAATGGATCCAGGGAGTATAGGGTGGTCTGATATGTGTAATTCTTGTAGACCTTAAGAGTTAATTAATCAAATGTTATGTTCCACAAGATAACTATTAGCATGAAACTATATGAATTAAGCAAAGGGACTAGTGCTAGCAATATTTCAAACCAAAGTAGGCATCTTACCAAATATTATAAACATAGTGGTCATTGATTATGCATACATGTATACAAAATTGAATATATAACCTGAATACTATTAGGAACACTAAGGATTATGTCAAATATCAAATGCATTGTTAGTGTGACACTCTCATTTGGATTCAAGCAAGCATAATAGACTTGAAGGCCAACCTAAAGGAAAGGCTGCAGTACACCATATGCAAATGAGTATTCTTCATGTAACTATACTGTATATTGTGCCTGTGATAAATATGAAATGGGTCACTAAGGAAGAGCCTATTGAGCACATTGAAATTTTACATCAGAAGGTGTAGCACCCTAAAATTGGCGCAGTTAAACCATCAGTAAAAAGTCGAAACTTGAATTTTAATCTCGAAATCGCCCATTAACTACTTACCTCATTTTTCATGGCATTTTTAGAGGTTGTTGTGACCATTGGACGATATCGTCGTCGATCTGACGATATCGTCCCAAATTGGATGAATTCGTCTGGAACAGAACGTCCAAACAATTTCATCCCAAAACTAAATTTTTGTAATTAGCTTATGTTCCAATGACCTCTCCAACTTGGGCAGAATATGTCTGCATGGTTGGAGATTCCCACATTGGGGATCTCCCAGATTGGGATGATCCCCAACATCCTAACCTCCCCCTAATCCTATATAAACTGGGATTTTTCCAGTTTATCCCCCTGACTCCCTACCTGATTATTTCCCTGCAATTTTAGTTTTTGCTATGATCTCCCATCATTTGCACTTGTGTTTTCAAGTTTTGTTGTAGGATTTCACTGTGTTTCAGTCAAAGGTAGCTCGGATCGTTGCAGACGATTCAACTACAATTTTAGACGATCCTGTCAAGATCGGCGACGATCTTGTATGATTACAGATGATCTGGTATGCAATTCAACTTGGGGGTAATTAGAGCCCTGATTTTGCATTCTCTATCTCATTTTCCTTATTTATTGGTGCATTAGATTAATTTATTTCTGTTTTGCATCTTGGAGTTCACCTCATTTAGCATAATTGCATGATAAAATTCAAAATAAGTTTCCAAAACAGTGCATCTCATTTAATTTGATATCTGGATTTATCATTCAAACATCTATACTCTTATTTCTATCATTTTGCATCATTCTTGCAATTGTATTTTTGGTTTTTGGTGTCTGTTTTCTTAATTGCAGGTTTCTGACGAATTCGTCAGGTCGTTGACGATCTTGGGTGATCTCGAACGATCTCCTATGATTTGGGAGGATTCTGTACAATTACAGACGATCCTGTCATATCCAAGATGATCTAGACTTCTACAAGCTTTAGAATCTTCATCAGACATCAGAAATCAGGTGTACTCTTCTTCATTTTATATATTCTCTGTATTCAATCACATTAGGATTCATTTATGTTTGTTGTCTTCATATAAATCAAAATCTTCATATAGAATAGCTTAGCTTCATTTTGGCCAACCTAGGAATTTGAATTATTGAACATAAAATTAACAAATCAAACCCATTCTCAACCTATGCATGGAAACTGCCACTCAAAGTTTCCTGGTGAACCCCACCATCCGTCGAAAATTCACCTTTTTACCCCTCCCTCAAGAGGGGCGACCTTCAAAGGGCCTCTCCGTTCGAGGTATTGTTCCATCCTTTTCTCACCCCCCTTTCGGGTACGGATCCTTTAGCCTGAAGGTAAGGGTGCGAAAAATTTGGGCGATACATTTTGGTGAACCCGACGTGAAACTAAAAACACCTTTTGAAAATAATAAAAAAAAAACACATTATTAAGAACATCTAAATCATTAGAAAACTGTTAAATTTGCATATCATACTTAGATGGTAGATTATAATAGAAGACAAGTTGTCTCCATAAATGTTGAAAATCAATTAACGGCCATAGATATTACTTCTGTGCTTAGAGTACCTCAAACATATAGAGCCCAAACTTTGTGGGACGAACTTGATAGGAGATTGGGTATTATTGAATCTAGATCTGTAGAATTTAGGCCAATTAAGAGGTTTGTCCTAGATAGAATCCTGGATCCTGATCAGGTTACTTTGTATGATGAACTTTAGAGAGATTGCCATAGGTGGTTAGCCAATAAAAGAGCACTTGTGTCTTCTGAATTATACACCTTTGAGGAATACCTTGAGAACGCAATTGTAGTACATAAATTTATTTCTTGTGTAGAGGATCAAGAAGTCGTTCTTACGGATAGAAAGAGATGGAATAGAGTTCCTAGAGTTGTGTTGTATCGAGAGTATTGCCATGAACTTTATTTTTACATGTCAAAGTCTGAAATAGATCATATTACCATAGCACACATTGTCAAGTTCTTGAAAAACAACTTCCAATTTGAAGAGGAGCATTTCATGACTCTTGATGAACTTGACCCTATCAATGATATCCATAAACTATTCATAGAAAGCTAAGTGATTATTTCTACTATTATTTCTTACAACTAGCATGTTGTTTGTTATTTTTATTCTTGCAAAATAATAATATAATAAAATCACACAAAAAAAAAACAACAAAACATTTCCTTTTAAAGTATTATAGTAGGTATATAGTTAAAATATATACCTCTCAACCCTATCGCATATATATATATATATATATATATATATATATATATATATATATATATATATAAGTATATATATTTGCTAAAACCTAAGTTTAGCACAATGCCTAGACTTAGGAATGGAAAACAAACCGAAGAAGATGAAGATTGGTTAGGAAGACCATTAATTGACCAAAATGTCCCTCTAGAGGACCAAGTTCAGGAAGAAGAAACCCTAGACCAGAAAAAAGAAGAGCTTGTTGTAGGAAATAAACAAGAAGAAACTATTAGAGAGGAAGGATCCTCATCCCCTAAAATGTCTTCGGGAGGAGCTATCACTTTTGAGAACATGGAACAATTCTGGAAGTTCATTAACACTAATATTGGTGTTTTTAATAGAGCAGCCCATATGGACAAGGATCGAATTAGTGACACTCAAGCAACTCTAGAAGAAATATTTCAAACACGCACTAATCCCTTGTCCTTTATTGAACAAGAGAGTGATCAAGCTGGACCATCCAATTTGGATATAGTAGCTACGATCCAGAGCATGCAACAACAACAGGTTACCCAACAATCTAAAGTGTCTATTAACAAGCCTAGGGTCATTCCCGCACAAAAGAAACCATCATTTACTGCTCTATTTTGCCAAGCTCTTGATCAACATACCTCAAATAAAAAAAAATCCAAAACAAAACCGAACACCAATTACCAACAATCTAAGGTACAACATAATACTATTACAAATCCCCTTCATAATACTCTTCCTACCAAAACTTTGCATAATAGCAATATAACATCTAATCCTTATGGCACACCATCATACACTCATAGATCCCATACCTATGTGCCATCGAACCAATATGGTGGACAAACTAGTAATCTTGAAGCCGTGGTGAAATAGTTAGTTTCTTGCATGGACCAGATAGATCCCTACCATCCCTTGTACAATTATCGAGAGATGTGTAGTCAGCCTTTAGATCCTATAGTCATAGCACAGCCGTATCCTAAACATTTTCCTACGCCTGTTCTTCCCATATATAAAGAAATCGAAGATCCCATAGAGCATCTTCGTATGTTTAGGATAGCATGTCATGATATATCACATGATGACTTGTTATTACTAAAAATGTTCCCAAACAGCTTGGGAGGAATGGCATTAGAGTGGTATTATCAATTACCCACTAATTATTTGAGGAATTTCGAAGAAACTGCCGAGTCTTTTGTTCATCAATTTAGTGCCTACATTGAAAGATATGTGACCATTAAAGATTTGTATAACTTAAAACAGGGTAAAGATGAATGCTTTATTGATTTCCTAGCTAGGTGGAGATAGTTGATAGGAAAATTGTACTTTGTGTTACCTTATAGGGAGATGTTGGACATCTTTATTAATAATTTGCAAGAGCAACAATCTTACGAATTATCAACTGCTACCTTGACCACCTTCGATCAGGCTATAGACTTAGCCCGAAGAGTGGAAGATGCTCTCATTAGGAGAGGCCAGCTTAAAAAGAGAGACGATGATAAAACATCCAAAAATCAATATAAGAATAAATAAGTTATGGGTGATGGAGTCATCGATAGCAGAAATACTGCTAATGTTAATGCTACAAAGACAGAGGAGAAGTTTGTACTGAAACCTCCTGATAGACCTCCTCGAGAATTTACTAGGTTAAATCAACCTTTATCAACTATTCTATCGCAATTATTAGAACAAGGTTTGATTCAATTACCAAATATTCGAGAACCTGATCCAACTATACCCGGATACAGAGCAGATTTACACTGTGACTTCCATAGAGGACTTGGACACACTACCAACTCTTGTAAAATATTAAAACATAAAATACATGACTTGATTAATAACAATGAGATGGAGGTGCAAGCCTTTCAACATAAGCAAAATCCTCCTAATAATGTTCAAAAGAACACCCCACAAAACCAGAATCATAATACCAATTAGTCATTGGACATCTTTCAATATTCCTTACCAAAATATGGTAAGGAGGTGGCTAATCAAGTTGAACATCCTAATGTCCCTCCTCTTGCTCGATATGTAGGAACTATTAGTGGGCATTTACCTGTTCGTGATCTGGAAATATTTGACACAACTTTATCCGTGGTTACAACCAGGCCTCTATATAATATTCAGATACCTGATCTTAGTGATACAGAATACGATATTGAGAGTGATATGGAAATCACATCAAATCAATTGAATAGTTTTAAAGATGAATCAGATCCTATTCACACTATCACAAGTTATAAGGTTCCAGAAGAGCCATTTCCAAGAAGAATCACTACTAGACCATCGTTTCACCGATTACTTTCTAATGAGCTAGCTATAAACGCTAGACCAAGACCCATTCATCATCCGCAGAATAATATTGTGGGTACCATCGAAGCTGTTACTAGACAACAGGCTCAAAATTCTCAACAAGATCAAATTTAGAACGGCGGATCAGCTCCATTTGTTTTGAAGGTTCCTAATAAAGGGAATCATTCACCTAATGTTCAACCTAAACCTCCTTATAAAATTAATGAAAAATTATCAAATATTATAGCTAGAATTTCTCTCTTGGACCTTTTAAGATCTTCTCCTACACATAGAGATGAATTAATGCTCACATTAAGTCAAATGATGGTACCACAAGACATTCAACCTGAAGCCATGGTCGATACTATAATAACTCGTGAAGTTGATTGTATTGACTTTCGGGATAGAGACATATCGCAACATAGTTTACATAAAGATAACCCCTTGTATATTACTGCCTTAATTGAAGATGTAGCAGTCAAACGAGTTTTGATTGATAATGGTTCATCTTTAAATATCTGCACTTTTGACTTCTACCAAATATTTGGGTTTAGAAGTGATGAAATGAAAAGAACAGATATGATCATAAAAGCTTTCACTGACGAAACACAAGAAACATGTGGAGTTATTACCATTCCATTGCAGGTTGGTCCAAGAACATTGGATACGACTGTGTTTATTGTACATTGCCCTACATCGTACAATATACTCTTGGGTCATCCTTGGATCAACGCGATGCGAGCTGTTTCTTCAACTTTACATCAATGTGTTAAGTTTGAATTTAAGAATCGGTTGGTTACCATTCATGGTGATCCAAGACCCTTTGATATGTGTGCTTTGGCAGAACCTATTGGAGTTCAATTTTTCCCCGCTCTGTCATCCACACATCCTAATTCTCATTATCCATTTAAACGTGTGAAACTCACACCCACAACATCGTCTACTTCTTCTCCATCAGTTGCACCTCCACATATAGCTCAACCATCTTCTGAACAAACCACATTAGGACATAAGAAAGATCCTAATCCCACAACCAATGTCTCTTATTCTACTCCTATAACTTCCATACCCGCAATAGACCCATCTATCGACACCTCTACACCGTCTACATCCACCAAATTCATATTTTCCGCATCGAAAGACGTAGGGAATGTTCCTTCTACCTCTTATGCTCTTATTAACGAGCTCTTACCCGATCTATCTAAAATTCTTATATCAGAAGAAACGAATGCTTCTATGCAAGATTCCCTTATTTTAAATCATTTGCCACCATCTCCTCGTACCTTGGGCCTCCCACAACCTATGGGAAGTATATACCAAGTTAGGAGATGTGCCTTTATTTATAAGGGATATGACTGGGGTAGAGTACCCAGAAACATCAGAACTCATTATGATGGATATGCTCAATGTTATTTTACTAATGAGTATATTAAATCCAAACCTATAATGCTTAAATTGGGATATAAAGGGAAAGGTTTGGGACCTTTCTAGAATGGTATGAAATAACCTTTTGAGGTAGATGTTATAAATCAAATTAACGATGTTTATCAGACCAGAGATGATAAATTACGCCCATATAAAGCATATGTATTACAATTAATATCTTTATTTGATCAAGTTACCTTAGAAGCTATTCCTAGAACTAGCAATCGTGTGGCTGACGCTATGGCCGCAGCTGCATCTCTTTTACCCTTGGAGTTAGATGACGAATATGCTACCATCATTATTCATCGACTCCAGGAACCCGCTTCAACTAAATCATGCTTGGAATCTTTGGACGTTTTTATAATCAACGAAACTATTCTTGAACTTTGGTACACTGACATCCTCAAATTTCTTCAAAATGGGACCTTCCCTGAAGGTTTTAATAGAAATCAGCATCGATTATTACGTAGACGAGCAAGTCGCTTCGTAATAATTGGCAATATGTTGTATAGGAGATATTTTGAAGGTATCCTATTGAGATTTTTGAATCTAGAAGAGTCTAGATCAGCTTTGAGTGAAGCCCACGATGGATCTTGTGGGGGACACTTTAGTGGTAGCGCCATTGCTAAGAAGCTCCTTAGGATAGGATATTTTTGGCCTACCATGGAGAATGATGCACATGATTATGTGCACCATTGCGACAAGTGTTAGAAACACACTAACCTTGTCCATGAGCCTACACAAGAACTGTAGGTTATTTCATATCCTTGGCCCTTTTCAAAATGGGGCTTAGATATCATTGGAAAAATCAATCCTGTGTCATCTGATGGACACAAATTCATCATAATCGCCACCGAGTATTTTACGAAGTGGATCGAAGCTATGCCCTTAGCTTCTTGCACTGAAACGTAAGTTTCCAAGTTTATTCTTAATCAAATTATTTGTAGGTTCGAAATTCTTGCAAATCTCATCTCGGATAATGGAACTTGTTTCAAAAACAAAGATGTAAAGAAACTATGTCAAAAATATAAAATTCAACATCGTTGGTCCACTCCCTATTATCCTCAAGGTAATGGCCAAGCAGAAGCATCTAATAAAACATTAATTAAAATCCTTAAGAGACTGGTCAATAAATCTTGTTGTGATTGGCACATTTAATTATATCCTGCTTTGTGGGCTTATCGAACTAGCATTTGTACTCCTATGGGAACTTCACATTTTGTTTTGGTTTATGGCGCTGAAGTTGTTTTTCCCTTTGAACTAGAAGTTCCTTCTTTGGCTCTGCTACTTCAAGATACTGAAGTAGGAGATTAATATCATGCTATCAAATTTAGTCAGCTAAAACTCCTAGATGAGAAGTGCATTAATGCTTTGAAGCATATTCGTGCCTACCAGAACAAGCTCAAACGAGCATATCTCAAGAAAGTTTATAATCGATCCTTTGAGATCGGTGACCTCGTCTTAAAAGAAAATAAAAAAAATACTAATGCAACTAAAGACCTTAAAGGCAAATTCGATCCTAACTGGATTGGGCCATATATTATCACTGCTAAATTTGGATCGGGAGCATACAGATTACCTACCTTAGATGGTAAAGATCTTAAAGAACCTATGAACATTATGCATCTTAAGCGCTATTATGCATAAATCTGGTAATTTTGTCACTGTATATATTATACATATTGTCTCATATTAGTAATTCATATAAAAATTTCAAAAATAGTAATATTATGTATTCTCTCAATTCATAAATTAAAATCAAAATATAAAAAAATCAAAATCCTCAAAAACATCTTCTATTTTGCACCTGTCAATTCTTGAAGTATTGCAGTTATATTTTCAGTTATTTTGGATAAATTAACATTTATCTGGAATCCCTCACTTTCACACTCACATGAATAAATATCTTGATATTATTTGGTATGATTATTAATCTCTCTTATATCGAATTCCACAGTTGAATTAAATAAAGTTTCGAGCATAGAGAACTGATCTTGTTATTTACTTGAACCAAGAACACCTTTTCACATTAAAATGATTTCATTGCAAATTCGAAACGATGCTACACAGTAGAAGTGGTCTCTTGAGCGAAAAGTTTCCTCTGCTATCCTATCATGCACATGGTCTAGAATCTTTGAGAATTGACAAAAGGACAAGCTCACTCCTGCCCAAAATAAAAATCCCTTGCTCTACAGCCAATCCGAGCAAGTATCCCTAGTATAGGAAGAAAAAGAAAAAGAAAATCAAGAAAAATCATGAGAAAAAAAGAAATTATTCATAAGCATTATTTCAGTATCATTTTGTACCATCTTAGCAATATTTCAACATTATCTCAGTGTCAAGCAAAAAAAAAAATACAAAAAAAAAAAATAGAAAAAGAAAAGAAAAGAAAAAGCAAAAAGCAATAAATCCCTCCCCCCCCTTTGAAAGAAGGAAGTGTGAAGCTTGAATCCCTGGAATTCTCAATTATTCGAAAACTGTGAGGTAAACCCCATAACAGGTGATTTGTGCCCAACTTGCTTGACATTGGGTAACTCCTAGCGTGGTGATATGTTTGTCACATTAGTGACCTTCTTTTGTACAGACCTATGTTCGCTTATGGATCAGCTAGCTCTTGATGACCTGAATTACATAGTAGTCTGGTACGGTTACATGCATATAAATCATGGTCAACGAACACTCATTTGGTTAATTCAAATTACTTGTATCAAATTATCTTGCTCAAAATCGGTAAATGAACATTACAATTGCACACACATTTGTGTTTGAGAGATTTTGTATCATTATGATAGATCAAGATCGGAAATGAACTCACGTATGCACACGAGGTTCCTTATAAATCTAAATTTTGTCTTTGAGATAATTTAAAATATTTATTCAAATATTCTGGAATAATTTAACTTTCTTACTTGAGAATATCTGCTTAGCGTAAAATCAATTAAATACATTTTTTTCAAAAATCCAAAATTTTCTTGCAAAACATGTTCAAAAATCTAGCAATAAAGTTACATTTATATATTTTCGACTTTCACGACGATGGTATAGTTCCTAAACCTAAATTGGAATTTTATGCCTAGTACAAGTCCTCATTTTTATATTTTCTGTTTATCTCAAAATCAAAAATCAACTATGCAATAAAACTATTATATCAATTTCTTCTTTGGATTTCGCGATGATGGTATAAGTCTATACCTAAAATTCTATGCCTAGCGCAAACCATCATTCTAATTTTATTTCCCATTTATTTAATCCATAAAAGCATATGGCTTAAATCATTATGTTACACAATTGTGCTTTAAAAAGAACGAAAACTTTCCTATTTCATTTCATTATGTCAACATTCATTTTTTTTGCGACGATGGTATAATTCCTAGGGAATTGTTCAAATTTCTATCATACTTAGGAATTTTATGCCTAGCAAAAATCATATTTTTAATATTTCATACATAATATTTTCATGGAAATCTAAAAACAAATCATCACTATCATCATTTTTCATCATCACAACACAAAGTCTTAAGAAAGTCTCTTAAGCACCCTTTTACTTTTAGCAATATTTCTCTCATACCGGGATTAGCTTGATGACTTAGCGAGCGACGACTCCATGAAATGGTCATGTAACAGCCACAATGTCCTTTGAAATTATTGTTAGAAGTCACTTTATTTTCATCAAAACACACCACAACAACTAGTTTGTTTACATCATATTATTTCATTTAATTTTATAGCATGACATAAAATTATAATATTTTCAACGACATAATTACATGAATAGTCAATCAAAAATTAAAATATTAAAGCATCATAAAACATATGCACAAGTCATATCACAAAAAGAACATCATATATATATCAAGAAGTATATACATCATATCAAAACGGATTGGTATGCCACAATCTATACCCTGGCATACTAAATCATCTCAAAAATAGTCTATGTATAATGTGCATCTAGTCTCGAGAAGACCTCGAGCTCTCAGCCTCATCTCCTCTCCCGCATTGAGGTGGAGGAGGTGGTCCCATCAAAGCTTGTACTGTATCATGGGTCCTCAACGTCAATCATGATGATATCCTCAATGACCCCATCCTGATCGGCTCTGCAATGCCGACTGGCAACTGTATCCTCTAGCCCTCTGGAACCAGCTGGTAGTACACTCCTTGATAGAACGCGGTCTGAGCAATCGACTGCACTAGCTCTAGAATGCTCGCCCCTCTGCTCCGAGCCTTGAGTCGTGTAGCCTCATCTTGTAGAGTTTGCACCTGAGCTCGTAGGCGGGCATTCTTTGCTCGGAGAGCTACCATATCACTGCTCTCCCCCACCTTGACACCCTTGCCCTTATCGGGTGATGGTGGCCTATCCCTCTACTAAGGAGGGAGTCTTTCTCTCCTCTCATCTCTCCTCTCCTCCCTCCTCTCCGGCTGCTGCTGTCTCTCCAACACCTGTGGTACTCTTCGGCGTCTCTCCTGAGGAGGCCATCGTTGATCCCTCCCTTTGCAATCCCTCGTTGCATTAATGGAAGCCTGGCACCACCTCTCCATCCATTGCACTACAGTGTGCATCGGACCTTGTTCCCTCGTCATTCGAGGAGGGCAGATGCCTACATACTAGGCATCATATCCGTCTCCTATTCTCACATCATCCCAATCCATTGGCTGAATGGGGGCATCATCAGCATCCTGACTATAGAACCGCTGCATGTCTGGAGCCCCGCTCAGTGTGGTACTATCTCGCACAATCTGGGAGTACTTATAATCCTTAAGAGTAGAGATCCCCTACTGTAGATCGAACTGCCTTAAAACTCGATCATAGAGATGGAGCTCTACCTCTCCCCGCTCTGTCCTCAACCATATGACTCGCCTGATGTGAGCCAACTCTTGTTCGTCCTCTACCCACCCTGGATGCTCTCTCCATGATCTTCAAGCGATCCGATCTGGGGTGAGGTCATCCAGCAACCTTCGAGACATCAACAGATCTATCCATCGTTGTGACCCTCTTTGGAGCCACCAATAGAAAACTTGGGGTCTCTCCCGATCAACTCCTGTCAGTGGAAGCCCTATCGGCCTCCGCACCGCAATGTGCTCCCAGCACCAAACCTGTAGAAGCGATGTCAGCACCAGACATCGACCCCCCTTGAATACGAACCCATAAAGGATCTTATACAAGCGACACCGTACAAAGCTACCCCAAGAATACTTGTATCCATGGTCTCTCATGTCAGACCACATCTAAAAGTAGCCATGGTAATCTGCATCCGCTTTGGTGGCATAGAAGAAGGCCACCCACCACCCCTACCAAAAATCGGGTCAATCGAGATGCCCTAGGCATCTGCCTCAAAGCCTCAATGTTCACTCTGCCCTTCTCCAGGATGAAGCTCGGGTCCTCGCACAATCTCATCATAGCATGGTCCTGATTGGACGATATCGCCCATTATTGGATGATATCATACTAAATTTAGATAAAATCATCCTTAAATAGACAAAATTGTCTCTGTTATTCATTTTTGGGATTGCCCCTTATTGGACGGGATCGCCCCTATTTCTTCGATTTCATCCCTAGACGAAATCAACAATTTAGAGACGATTTCATCGACAGCCTAAAAATAGCCACGACGCCCAAAAACACTTAAAATTCAAGTCAAAAATTAAGTAAATCAAGTTAAAAACACAGTAAACTAGGTTTAGATCCTTACCCGCAACCCGCATCGAATTTCTGTCGATCTGTGCGTCGTTTCCACCATTTTGCCTGCAGAGCTCTGAAACAACGAAAGTGAACAGTAAAAAGGAATTAGGGTTTTACCCTATTTTTCTTATTTTTATTCAAAACGACATTTTTTAAATTTTTGCTTTTCCACGCTTTTACCTCAAACGTTCAATTTGGGTAAAAATTCGGAGGGGGCACCATAGCAAACAGTCGTACAATTCGACCTAGAATCGTCGTCTAAAAAATAGAATAAATTTTTGCCTTCTCATAAAGTGTGAAGAACTCGTCTTTAACGCATTTTTTTTAGAAAATTCGCTAAAGAGGGGGCAAAATGTAGCACCCTAAAATTGGCATAGTTAAACCATCAATAAAAAGTAGAAATTTGAATTTTAACCTCAAAACCGCCCATTAATCGCTTACCTCATTTTTTGCACCATTTTTAGAGGTTGTTGTGACCGTTGGACGATATCGTCGTCGATCTGATGATATCGTCCCAAATCGGATGAATTCGTCTGGAACAGAACGTCCAGACGATTTCGTCCCAAAATTGAATTTTCATAATTAGCTTATGTTCCAACGACCTCTCCAACTTGGGCAGAAGCGTGTCTATGCGATTGGATATTTCCACATTGGGGATCTCCCAGATTGGGATGATCCCCAACCTCCTAACCTCCCCATAATCCTATATAAACTGGGATTTTCCCAGTTTATCCCCCTGACTCCCTACCTGGCTGCCTGGCTGATTATTTCCCTGTAATTTTAGTTTTTGCTATGATCTCCCATCATTTGCACTTGTGTTTTCAAGTTTTGTTGCAAGATTTCACTGTGTTTCAGTCGGAGGTAGCTCGGATTGTCGCAGATGATTCAACTACAATTTTAGACGATCCTGTCAAGATTGGCGACGATCTTGTACGATTACAACTGGTCTACAATTCAGGTTGGGGGCAATCAGAGCCCTGAGTTTGCATTCTCTATCTCATTTTCCTTATTTATTGGTGCATTAGATTAATTTACTTCTGTTTTACATCTTGGAGTTCACCTCATTTAGCATAATTGCATGATAAAATTCAAAATAAGTTTCCAAAATAGTGCATCTCATTTAATTTGATATCTGGATTTATCATTCAAACATCTATACTCTTATTTCTATCATTTTGCATCATTCTTGCAATTGTATTTTTTGTTTTTGGTGTCTGTTTTCTTGATTGCAGGTTTTTGACAAATTCGCCTGACGAATTCATCAGGTTGCTAACGATCTTGGGTGATCTCGGATGATCTCCTGTGATTTGGGATGATTCTGTACAATTACAAACAATCATGTCATATCCGGGATGATCTGGACTCCTACAAGCTTCAGAATATTCATCAGACATCAGAAATCAGGTGTACTCTTCTCCATTTTATATATTCTTTGTATTCAATCACATTAGGATTCATTTATGTCTATTGTCTTCATATAAATCAGAATCTTCATATAGAATAGATTAGCTTCATTTTGGCCAACCTAGGAATCTGAATGATTGAACATAAAATGAATAAATAACACCCATTCTCAACCTAGGCGTGGAAACTGCCACTCAAAGTTTCTTGGTGAACCCCACCATCCATCGAAAATTCACCTTTATACCCATCCCCCGAGAGGCGCGACCTTCAAAGGGCATCTCCGTCCGAGGTATTGTTCCATCCTTTTCTCACCCCCCTTTCGGGTACGAATCCTTTAGCCTGAAGGTAAGGGTGCAAAAAATTTGGGCGATACTGAGAAGGACTCTACTAGGAATGCCACCCCTTAACAACAAGATCTAGGAATTCTTCCAAAGTAACTTTTCCAACAAGCACATGATTTTTTTAGGAAGTGATTTGAAGGTAAGGCTTAAGCTCCATATGTGCAACAAGAAATCATGCAAAATTGTAACCATACTCCATTCAAGTCAAAATATGTTATAAAACTTGTGAAAACGCATAGGAAGAAACCTTGAAATCAATGAAAGAAAACATCCATACAAGAGAACACCAATCTGTAATTAAGTTCCACATTTGGTCAATAGAATTACAAATAGAATAAATTTAAGCATATTTATCTGAGTTGCATTAAAGAGAAAAATGTAGTTTGGCTTCCACATCATGAAAAACAGGCCTCAAGTTCAACATACCATATAGATCAAGTCATAAAAGTTCAGATCTAGCCTACTGAAAAAAAAATCATGGTGTTTCAGGAAGATCAAATAGGAATTCCATCCTAGTTTTGAAACAGTCCATAACTAAGACACCATTAAGAATAGAATATTTTCCCTTGTTCAATGTATTATTAGTACATGATCTGAGGACCAACATTCTCTGTCAGATATTCTCAGACAACATAGAGCCATGCATGTAAATTCAAGAAGTTCAACTGCTGCTAGACAAGGTTGTGCTTGAAAAGCTATTCCCAACCATGTCTGTAATATCTTTGTAATGCAGCCAACAACTACTCATGAAAAAGGACAAGATGAAAGCAAAAGCAAGAAAATGAATTCAAAATGTTTGCATTCCACCATGGGATAGAAAAGCAATACCAGTCTTGATCTCATTATAACATAAGACAAGTCCTTCAAAGGGGCTACATACCTGAACTCTGAAACAGATATAAGTTAAATTTACTCTTTGTATTTTGTTTAGAGTATCAAGCACACTAGTTCTTTACATAGATTTCAAAGTCCATAGTCAAAATACAATAAATAGAATGCTACAACTACCAAGGTTGCCATCAAAATATTGACAAATTGGATCTTGAAGCTTAGCATTACACATAGTTTATTTTGAATAATATATGGAATATTTTTGCTTAGATTGTTGGATGAAAACTGAGTTATTATTTACGAACACCAATGATCTATTGCACCTCTTACATGTACAAAAGCAAGAAAGAAAGAAATTATATTATATCCAAGAGTGACGAAAGTAGGTAAATGAAATTCAAAAACCACATTCGATTACAATATTTAAGTACTAGCGCAAAAAGAACCCAAGGAGCTCAAGAAGCGACTAAGAGATAAAATAGTAAACCATTGTAAATATAACCATAGTGGGAAAACCCAAAATACATAATAAATAGGATAGATTTTGATGGGTAAACCATTGGAAGAGAAAATGTCGCATAGATTTTAGAGTCCACACTCAAAATACAATAAAAAGAAGGCTACAACTACCAAGGCTGCCATCAAAATATTGACAAGTTGGATCTTGAAACTTAGCATTACACACAATTTATTTTGAATAATATATGGAATATTTTCTCTTAGATTGCTGGATGAAAATCAAGAAATTATTTACGAACAACAATGATCTATTGCACCTCTTACATGTACAAAAGCAAGAAATAATTTTTTTATTATGTCCAATAGTAACCAAAGGAGGTCAATCATAAGTGAATTCAGTTTCTGGAAGTGATAGGAAGGAAGAGGAGAAGGAAGGACTGATGTCGATGGAGTAGCAAGGAGGATGAGCGTGAGGTCTAGGGGCGAAAAACCCTAGGTGTGGGGCTTTGGATGGCATAACAATAGGCATGGTAGGCGGGGCTCTAGTGAGATAGCAGGGCCCCAGGCGGAGGATGTGGACAAGAAAATTCCATTGGAACCGGACCCAGGGCATTGGGCGGATGTGGTCGAAGATACCTCTGATGGGGACCAGGACTCTATGCGTCAAGATCAAGGGAAGACCCAGGATGAAGACAAAGAGAAACCTGACAACTGAAGACCATCTTATATTAATGCTCTTTGTGGTAAGCAAAAACTGTCTAACTCTTATTTTAATCTAAAACCCGTAAATGGTAGGTTGGACATCCCAAATATCCTAGCTCAGTATGTGGCTATGGAGGGCATAACGTCTCTGGTGGCAAAATTTATGGGGGTTCAACCAAACTTGGAAGTCAAGGAGATGGGCCATCTAAGAATGGCGGCCAAGGGTTGGTATGATGATTAGGGCTTTACCCAAGAGTTTCCTTTTGGTGACATTTCAATGTGACCAGGACATGGAAAGCATTCTTCAAGGAGGTCCTTGGTTTTTTGGGAAAAGGGGCTTGTATTTGAAGCGTTGGACCTCCGATTTCAACCCCATTTCTTAGGTGTTGGATTTGGCTCCTATTTGGGTTAAGATGTTGGGATTACCTCTACTTTGTTGGAATGAGCAAATCTTGGTTGGGATAGTTGTAGAGATTAGGGAACTGGTAGCTATCGATCCTGTAACCTTGAGTAGAACAAGACTTCTTTTTGCTCGCATGTGTGTGTTGGCGGACCTGAGTAAAGAACTCCCTAAATCTGTTCTACTATCATCTATGTATGGCCTTCATACTTAGGAATTTGAATATGAAAATATATCTATTAAGTGTAGTGTTTGCGGTAAGGTAGGGTGCCAAGGTATCCACTGCCTTTACAAGAACCAACCCCCACCCCAAAATACTGTTCCAAAAATTAGAATAATATCCCTCCCCCATAGGTCTCCATTCCTGCCCAACATGGGCCTCAAGGACGTGGAGCTCAGAATCTGAATATCAGAGACCCCGTTCGACCTAATGTCAAAAAGAGGCAACGTTATAACCCTCATCCCATAAATACCTATGCCCCAAAATCCTCTCATAGGGGAGCTGGTACCTCTAGTGGGAACCCTCAAGTACAACCTGCTCCAAAGGTGATGCAACAAGCCCCAAAACCAAATCACAAAGAAAAAAACCACATAGATCAACGTCCTAGAGCAAGTAAATTCGATTTGGTAATATGGGAGACCTATGGAGGCTCGACAAAAATGGTCCCCTGTACTGTAGAGGAATTTATGGGATGAAATTCTACGGAGGTCAAAATCCTAGTGGAGAATAGTTTTGATGCATGAAATCATCTAAAGGGAGATCATATGGATAGCCAAGAAGTGGAATCTGAGGTAGAGGAGACCCAAGAGAAGGATTTAGAGGAGCAAAATCAGAGGAAGGAGCAGGAAACTAATAAGACAGGCAAGGATACTCAAGAGGTAGAGGTGAACCACCAATATTTGTGTACCCCAAAGTAGGGAAAAAAGAACCTACTAATCAAGAAGCTAAGAGCACGAAATCATCTCCAGTGTCCAAAAGATCAGTTAACCTGAAGATCCAGGTTGTTACCCCAAATGCCAAGACTGACCCATCCAATATGGTGACCAGAAACCAAGTGAAACCTAAGGAACCCCCACCTAAAGTGGATGTATGGGGATATGGTTTGGTAGGAAGAGGGAAACCTAGCAATGCTGCTCTAAGGCATAAAAAAGTAGAGCGAGGAGTGGCTGATGGCACTCAAGCAATATTACACTTTGGGGTGAAGGCTCGGGGATCCAAAGCCCATAAATGAAGATTCTATCATGGAATATACGCAGGAGCAATCCTGCAAAAATGAGAGATTTGTATGCTCTTAGACAAGAACACAAATTGAATATGATATTACTACAAGAAACTAAAATGGAGGAGAGTAGAGTGATTCCTTTTAAGAATAGGACTTGGAGAGAAGTTGAAGTAGTAGCTTAGGAGGTCACTGGAACAGCAGGAGGGTTTTTGGTTATGTGGAACAAGAATGTGATTGATAGTAGAGTGATTCTAATGTCTAGTTGGTTTATGTATCTCCTATGTTTGGATAAAACGACATAGGAAGAGTGGATCTTAACGAATGTATATGCTCCAGTTAGATAGGGACTGAGAAGGGTTCTCTGGGGTCAGCTAGCTGAACTAAGGGAGACGGTCCTCAACTACCCTTGGATTGTGGTGGGGGATTTTAATTGCTACCTTAATCCTGCAGATAAATCTAGGGGCTCTCAAAGAATAACTGTTGATATCTACGAGTTTAGAGATTTTGTTGATCAACATAACCTGATGGATCTGGACCTGCATAGATTCTCCTATACATGGTCTAACAAAAGACTAAAGGAAAATCAAATTCATATCAGATTAGATAGGTTTCTTCTTTCTCAGGAATTCCTGGAGAGGTTTGGGGACTCTTCATTGATGACACTACCAAGAATTGGGTTTGACCACAACCCAATTATGTGGGAAACTGGGGAGGACTCTAAGAAAAAATACATCAGACCCTTTCTATTCGAACTTATGTGGCACCAACACCAAGATCTCAAGGATCTGGTTGCCTAATGGTGGGACAACAAGTATAATGGTTCGAAATTAGCCCAAGTGGCGTGTAAACTGAGGAATGTGAAGGCTAACATTAGAGAGTGGAACAAAACTTATTTTGGCAATATTTTTACAAAAAAGACAAAACTAAAAGATAAGATCAATGAACTACAAGAGAAACTGAAGTTAGATCAGCTTACAAAAGATCTGAGAAACCAGGAGAGGGAGTTGTTAGTCGAATACCACATGTTGCTGGGATTTGAAGAAACCTTCTGGTGGCAAAAATCTATACTGCATTGGTTGAAGTAGGGTGACAGAAATACAAAGTTATTCCATGTCTCTACTCTTCGCCATAGGAGTACTAACAAAATTAAGGAGATCAAGATGAGCGATGGGTCTAACACAAAAGATATGGAAGACATGAGGAGGGAAGAGGCTGAGTTCTTTAAATCATTTCTAGAAGATGTAAATCCTACTATTGAAGAAGAGGATTCTCTGTTTGCGGCCATTCCACCCCTTGTCACTAAGAATCTTAATGGATTCTTACTCAGCCCTTTTACAGAGGATGAAATCAGGAAGGTAGTTTTAAACATGGATGGTAACAGCTCCCCAAGACCAGATGGCTTCCCCGTTGCTTTCTTTCAAAATTTTTGGGATATCCTAGGCAATGATGTAGTGTAAGCTATAATTGAGGCTCAAAAGGACATGGAAATCCTAGAAGGAGTTAATGCTACATTTTTAGTCCTCATCCCTAAACTAGTGGGAGCAATGGAATTTTCCATTTTTTGCCCTATCAATTTATGTAACACTCTGATGAATATTCTCACGAAAACAATCGCCAATAGGTTGAAGGTTATCTTGCCATTCGTCATTGATATGAACCAAAGAGGATTTGTGAAAGGGTGGCAAATACTGGATGTTATCATAACAATTCATGAAGTTATTCATTAAATGGTGGCTAGTAAGGAAGCAGGTATGTTACTAAAGCTAGACATGAATAAAGCCTACGACTGGGTCTTATGGCGTTTCCTCACCAAGATTTTGGGTAAGTTCGATTTCTATCCCCAGTGGATTAAGTTGATTTTTAGTTGTATCTCCACCACAAGATTTTTTGTCATGGTGAATGGGTCACCCTTCAGTTACTTTAAGAATGAAAGGGGGATGCGATAAGGAGATCCTTTATCTCCATACTTGTTTATTATTTTAGCAAAAGCATTGGGTAGGAACATTTCAAAAGCTATGGTAGAAGGTCGATTGGGAGGTTTCAAACTAACCTCAACAACAGATCTAGTGTCTCACTAAGAGTTCGTGGATGATACGATAATTGTGTCCAAAGCCTCGGTGCCTCAAGCTAGGAAGCTAAAGAGAATTCTAACCAAGTATGAGACGGAAGCAGGACAATACATAAATTATAAGAAGAGTAGCATCTATTTCTTTAACACGCTTGGTGGGAGGGAGGAAAGAATAGCTAACCTCTTTGGATGTGGAAAGGAGCTTTTATCGGCGACTTATCTAGGCATGCCTATGTTCGAAGGAAGAATGAAGGCTACTTTGTGGAACTCGGTCATTGATAGGATCTCCAAAAAGTTAGCAAGGTGGAAGGGTAGCCTCCTTAGCTTCGTAGGGAAAGCCTTACTAGTTCAAACTTCTTTATAGAGCATTCCATTCTACTGCATTTCTCTATTTAAAATTCCTACAAAGGTCCGAGCTACATTGGACCAAATTCAACGCAACTTCTTGTGGTCAGGTTCGGAGGAGAGAGTGAATTTTGTTGATAGCATGAAATCAGGTGTGTGCAAGCAAATATCAAGGGGGCCTGGGGCTGAAGAGAGTGAAAGAAATGAACCAAGCTCTAATTGGAAAATAGGTTTGGAGATTTATCAATAATGATCAATTGGGATGGGTAAAATTTCTTAAGGCAAAATATATCATAAATAATCAGGACTTCCTGAAAGCTAATAATCTCCCTAGAGGATCCTATTTCTGGAATTGTTTGCTCGAATGTCGTGAGGTAGTCAGCATCAGATGGAGAATTGGTAATGGAATACAAGTGGACTTTTGGCAATATCCATGGTTGGAAGAAGGCCCTCTACAAGATAACTTAGACCTTTGGGTCCTCCAACACAAACTTTATGAAGAAATGGGAGGAAGAGTAGGGGATTTTCTTGTTGTAGCACAAGAAACTTTCTCTTGGAATAAAATCACAGTTCAAAATCCTTCAGAGCAAGAGAAGGTGACCCTGATCAAACTCAATTATGCTTTAATGGTGTTCCCGATCATTCCAAGGGGAGGAAGAGACAAGATGATTTGGGGTAAAACTATAAGTGGGATCTATTCAGTAAAAACTGCCTATAAACTAATCCACTCAAGATTTAATGGTTGGACTTCGACTTCTATTATTTGGTTAAAGAATTTAACCCCAAAAATAGCTTTCTTCTTTTGGTCGAAAGTTCAAAATAAGATTCTGACATCATATAATCTGCAAAGGAGAGGTTTCCAATTCATCAATCGATGTATCCTATGTGAGAAAGCGACAAAATCTATAAATCATATATTTCTAACTTGTGAAATTTCTTATGCATTCTTCCAAATGATTATGTCCAAATTTCATATAGATTGGGTCTGCCCAAATAACATGTCTGACTTTTGCATACAGTGGACCTCCCCCTTTCGGGCGAAACTTTTGATTTGTCTCTGGAAGCTCAGCTTACCCCATTTTTTATGGGGAATATGGAATGAGAGAAATAAGAGAGTATTTAAAGGATAGAAGAAAGATCCCAAGTTATGCGGTAATAAAATAATTAGAGCTCTGAAAGAAAACTGGAAAACCTTTTACTTCAAAAATGAGACCATGTCTTCTAGGGAAAGGAAGATTTTGCGGAACTGGGGAGAGGAACTATTGGAAATGAAATGGCACAAAGTTAGGAGCTAGAGATTATTAACAAGAATGAAAAAATGCGACAAAATTCATTATTCAAACCCTCGGTTAAAAAGCTTAAATACTAGATTAATAACCATAATCTAGATACTTTAGGGAAGAAGGAATAATAGGGAGGAAAGGAAAAATTAACTTAGGAGTCTAACTCCCTATCGTCCATGCCGTCCAATCCTGTCGAGTCAGCTACCGTCCATGAAGGTAAAAGGTAAGATCCAAAGCTTACAGTTGTAAAAAAAAATTTACCCCCCTTTTCTAGTAAAACCCTTTTTAACTTCCAACATTCTCCCCCTTAAATTTGAGAGGACTGACTATACAGTCTCTCAGCTTTATATATTGAGCTTTAGTCATGCCTTTGGTGAAGATATCTGCAATGTTATCCAAAGTGCTGCAATATTTTAGCTCAACTATTTGTTGTTCCACCATGTCTCGAATGAAGTGATACTTCATATCGAAATGTTTTGATCTCGCTATGGTGGATTGGATTGTATGCCAACTGAATGGCACCGATATTATCACAATACAGTCGAGTTGGACCACTTTGACTTTCTCCAATCTCTTCAAGGATTTTTCTCAACCATAGGGCTTGAGTACTAGCATGAGTGATGGCTATATACTCAACCTCGGTAGATGACAATGCTACAACAGTTTGCTTCTTGGAACTCCAAGTTATTAGTCCTGATCCTAAACTAAAATAGTTCCCTGATGTAGATTTCCTATCATCTATATTGCTGCCCCAATCACTGTCACTGAAGCCAACTAATTTCAAAAAATTATATTTGCGATAATGGATTCCAAAATCCAATGTACCTTTTACATACCTTAAGATTCTTTTAGTTGCTTGTAAATGCAGCTAAGATGGACTTGCCATAAACCTTGAAACTAGAGAAACAACATATTGAATATTGGGCCTTGTGTTAGTGAGAAACATCAAACTCTCGACCATTCTTCTGTAATTGGTCATGTCAACCTTTGGTGCTCCGTCTTCCTTGCTCAATTGGATCCCATGTCCAATTGGAGTTGCAACTGATTTGCACTGCTCCATGGCAAATTTCTTGATCATGTCTCGAGCATATGTGTTGATATATGAAGATACCTCTATTTGATTGATGCACTTCCATACCTAGGAAGTATCACATTAGACCAAGATCTTTCATCTCGAACTGTTTTATCATGGAGTTTTTGAACTCCATATTCATTCTAGTGTTACTACCCATAAATATTAGATCATCCACATACAAACAAACTATGAGAATGTCTACTCCATGCTTTAGGTAGTACAGTGTTGGTTCACTTTTACTTCTTATGAATCCCAACTTTTTGAAATAGCCATCAATGCGTGAGTACCAAGCTCTTGGTGCTTGCTTGAGGCCATAAAGTGCTTTTTTTAATTTGCAAACTAGGTTTTCTTTTCCCTGTTCCTGGAAACCTTGAGGTTGTTGAACATACACCTCTTCTATAAAGTATCCATTTAGGAAAGCGCTTTTTACATCCATGTGTTGAACATTCTATCCTTTATGTGATGCTAAGGAAAGAACTGATCTGATTGTCTCTTGTCTTGCAACAGGACCAAAAGTTTCCTCGTAGTCAATGCCATATTTTTGAGTAAAACCTTTCGCTGCTAGTCTCGCCTTATGCCCTTCGATGCTTCCATCAGCATTGTACCTGGTCTTGTAGACCCATTTACATCCAATACATTTTTTACCTTTGGGTAGCTTGACTAGCTCCCAAGTATCATTATTTTTTATAGAGGTGATTTCCTCTTCCATGGCTTCTTACCATATATTTTGATTACATGCCTTCTCATAGCTAGCTAGCTCTAGATGTGAACTAGTCAATAAAGCATAATTGACTTCATCTCCTCTAGGTTCATGAGAGTCATCATCCCCATACAATTGTAAGTTTTCAAGTTTTTGCAGAACTGAATTCATTTCACTAGCTTGGCCTCTAGTGAATCTTCACTGAAATTTTGATCCAGCATTTGATATGATGGATGATGTTGTAAAGTTATTCTACCTCTTGATGGAGATTCAATGTCCATTGGTGAAGAACTTACAGATCTTGGTGGAGAAGGACTTGCACTGGTGTCTGATGTACCTGTAGTACTTGTTGGTCATCAGATCCGCCTAGGTAAGGATTTTGAGTAAATGTATGCGCCCTAGACCTGGACCAACATTGAAAGGCCGAAGGGAAGAGATGCCCCTCGTGCCAATCTCCGGAGAAAGGCCGGCTCCTATGCTAAACTACTTGGGTGTTTGAAGACAAGAGTGCAGGAAAGAGATAAAAGGAGTTAGGGTTAGAGAAATAAATAAAAAGGGGTAAGGGAAGAGAGATTGGTGATTTGAGGTGGGAGAGAACAGGAAGCACGATCGCTAATAGACAACTTGAATAGAAGCAAGGAACACCAAGAGTAAAATGAAAGAAACGTAGTATCAACCTTCCTATGTATCCTCCCGAACGAGTTTCAGGGTACTGTCCCCGATCGCACACCGGACGCAGAGTTCAACATCTCAGTCTACAAACGAAGAGAGACAAAAGAATCAAGCAAGGCAGGCAGCATAAAAGAAAGTCAATAGGATGTTTTCCAACTCCTATGTATCCTTTAGAACGAGTTTCAGGACACAGTCCCCGATCGCACACCGGACGCAGGATTCAACATCCAACATACAAACGAGGAGAGATAGAAGAATCAAGCACAGAAGGCAGACATAAAAGAGAAGAATTGAGCTCAAAGTCTCTTAGTATTAATCGCAGGACATCAAGTTACAGCAGCTTTCTAGCAGATAGTTCCCCCCCTTTTTCCATTACAATGCCTGGGTTTTTATAGAGGACCCGGGCCTCTGAATCATAATTACATAGCGAAGAAGAGTACGCCCTCGAGCCCTGAGAATCGGCTCCCCGAGGCTCTCGTGACCGAGCTTTCAAATCCGTTACCAAAAATGGCAACTGCAACCGGGTCAACCATGGAAAGGTGCATTGATGAGCCATCTAGACGTCCTTGGTCTCCGGGTGCGGTGCTCGAGTGGCCGCCATGCTCGTCGGGCTCTCCATCATGGCTTGATACTTCATTTTTGATTGCCAAAAATGAGCAACGGGCTTGCTGGGCACGAAAAATTGCATTTATGAGGCACTTGATCGCCTCGGGAAAATACCCGGCTTGGAACGCGTGCCCGTGAAGCGCTTCGCTAAGTCTTCATCCACCACTTCGCTTCGCAATGGTTCTGGGCCGAAGCAAAAACTCCTCTTTGATATGTACTTCGCAAAATTGAGCTTCGCAAAACTGCTTCGGGGCGGGGAGCGCCGAAGCATATCTACTTCGCAAAATGGACCTCTTTGCTTTCGCCACTTTGTTGTCAAAATTGCTTCGTCGATGCCTTGGAGAAATACTTCGCTGCGATCCTCTTCCAAAACTGTGGTTCGGGAAGATTTCGGCCGAAGCAATTGTCTTCAAAAAATGCTGCATCCCTTTACTTCGGATGGAAGTACTTCGCATGAAAGCTTAGCCGAAGCAAATGCTTCGCAATGTGCTCTTGCCGAAGTAAAGATGGTTCGTTGATTTTTTGGCCGAAGTGACTGATGGAAATACTTCGGATGCGAAGTAGTTTTCTTGATGACTTCTTTGTATATCTCTTCGGCACAATGCTTCACAGGAATCTTGCCCGAAGTAGCCGCTTGAAGCGCCTCGGGCCCAAAGTTCTTCTTATTGCTCTTCTTGTATTCTACTTCGGTGATACTACTTCGCAAAAACTCCACCCGAAGCGGTGTTGAAAATGCTTCGGGTGCGAAGCTCTCTTTTCTTTTGAATGCCGCTTCGCTCATCTTTTGTCCGAAGTAGCTGCTGGAAATGCTTCGGGCGCGAAGTAGTTTCTCTATCTTTTCCTTGTATTTTCCTTCGGCGAAACTCCTTCGCAAAACTTTTACCCGAAGTAGCGCTGGAAATGCTTCGGGTGCGAAGCTCTTTTCATTTTTCTTTGGCGAAGCTTCTTTTTTCTAGTTTGTTCGGCAGCGAAGTTCTTTCTCTTCCATTTTTATATACAAAGGGGTGGCATTGGAAGCCAAAATTGCTGCAACTTTCAAAATAAAAACAACAAAGCAAAAAAACTTTACACAATACTATACAAAATTTGTTTTCTTTTTCTACCCCTTAAGGAATGTGACAAAATTGTCAACATTCTTGGCGGCTCGCGGGGCAACGAGCTCGTCTCGGTGGGAGAACCCTTCAATTCTGATCCATTGGGCCAGAGTCTCTCCCCGATCCTTCTCCTCCTTCTTCTCCTGCTTCTTCTTCCTCCTCTGCTCCTTCATCTGCTGGCGTGGCCTCCTGCTGTGGCGATGGGACCAGACGGTCACGGATTTTCTTTATAGTTCGGCGAACATGAGCCCAGACCCCTTTCTGAAATATTTCTTGATCTTCGAGTGCCTTAACCAGAACATGGAATCGATCAATTTGCCCTATGTCAGCGTGTTTAATTCTTGCACCCAGGTTATTCAGGCAAGCCACGATTTTGCAGTGTCTCAGGATGAAATCAGCGACTTGTCCCTCCATGACTGGCTCTTCCCACTCATCAATTTCGGAGACATCACCTTCGAAATGGAGCCACGCCGGCTTGAGTTCTTCCCTGGTGAGAAGGTTTCCATCATCGTCTGTGAAACTCGGGAAACCCAAAGAAGAGAGATCTTCAAAGTAGCTCATTGATGTGCGTTGTTCTTGCTCAAATATATCAAGGAGGTCTTTCGCCTTTTGTGCTTTCTTCACCTTGGAGAAGAAAGCGCGAACAATGGCTTGAGCAGTAGACCAATCCCTGGTCGTTCGACTCATAGCAGCGACCTGCAGGTCTTGATATCTGATGCTTTGGACCTCAAAGGCAAGCTTGAGTCGCCTCTTGATTTTTTGGATTACCTCATCCACTATCGGTCCTTCTTTAGTAATGGCCTCCTGAGCTTCGGTGACAAAAATTAAAATTGACAGGGCACTGGAGGCCCGAGATCTGAAACCTTTAAGTAGGTGAGAGCGGATCTCCTTTATCCTACCTTTGTCGAACAACTCCAGGTTTGCCTTTTCATACAATTGCTGCTGGGCCCGCAAGATCTTGCCCTCGAGCTCTTTGGCTTTCAGCTCATTTTTGGCCTATTTTTGTGCTTGATGTTCGGTCGAAGTCTACAGTTGTAGAATTTGTTGCTTGAGGGTATGCGTTTCTTTTTTGAGCAATTTGCACTGCTTCTGAGAATCCTCCAGCTCAGAGCGAATCCTAGCCAGCTCTTCTTCCAACTTAATGTTGGCATTTTTTGCTTCAAACCTGCACTGGTTGGCAATGTTGGCGTGTGCTCGGAAGGTCTCCACCCTGACATGCATGGACGCGGATTCATCATCTATGTTTAGATGCTCCAGGTCCTTGGTCTTCTCCTGGTAGTCGTAGTCAGTTGGAGTCATCTCATCCAGGGGCTTCTGGACCTTGGGGACCTTCTTCACCTTATGCAACTTTCCGCCCTTTAGGTCAAAAACTGCACATTTTTCAACTTGAGCCAGAGATTTCCCTCTTTTCTTTCTCGCCTCCTTTAGCATCTTCTCCGTATTCTGTCGAGCTAGGAGGAGCTTTTCAGCCAGGGGGCGCTCCTTGATCGAAGATAAGTCGGTTTCAGAGAAAGCCGAATCTCCAGCCAAAGGTGTAAACAAATATAGGGAACTAACAGAGGCAGGTTCCCCTGACGGCTCGGAGACTGGTGTGGCAGGGACTTTGGCGAACGGGATTATGCTTTGGGCTATGGGAGAGTGGGCTATGGGGCTTGGTGTGGGGACACTACCTTCGCCTTGGCCTGGGATTGAAGGAATAGGGGCATGGGTAGGTGAAGGGGTCTCAACGGGCCTATCTTGTTCAGACGACTCTGGGAGGAGTGGGGGATTGGCCCTGTGGGGGATGAGGAGATTGATGAGGGCTTCCACTCGGGGCTGCCATGGATGTGTCAGAGACTGAGGCGAAGGGAAGAGAATGCATACCTGCGTGCCCTCCTAGCAAAGCGGCTGTGGTAACTTCCTGCGTGATTGGTTCCTGGCTCGATTGGGCCTCGTCACTCCCGACCTCCACAACTTCTACCTTGGGGTCCTTCTCTTGTTGGAGGAGTCCCTCCACATCGATGATATCTATCTCGGGGATCATCTCGGCACTTGGTGGCCTTGCTTCAACCGGGCCTGACGTAGGGGATCCAGCAGGAGTACCTGAAAGTTTCGTGCGAGGGCGCTTCGGATGGGTCGAAGGCACTTGAACTTGCTCCTGCCTTTTCCTTTTCTTCCTCTCCAATGGTTGTTCTGCTTCTTCGATGCTTGTTTCCTTATCTTCCTCTGAAGCATCCTTAGCCCCACCGGGCTTTCGCCTAATCCTGGGGTAGCTGGGGGAATAAAATCTGCAAAGGATATCGACTTCCGGGTTTCGACATTGGAGTCATAAAGAATTGCGAAGTCTTTATCCGATGCTAAGAGTCCGTAGGAGTTCATTTTTTGATGATGGACCCTCATTGTCCACCATTCCCGAAGCTTTTCCTCGCTCCAGTATTTTACCTCCTCCTTCAAATCGTCCCTCGCTTTCTTCCAGAATGTGGAGCCTGGAGTCGGGAGGGGAGACTGATCAGGGTCGAACTCGACCTCCATAGGATAGAACTCATGCCATGGAGGCAATGTTCTCATCCTTTCTAAATGCCACTCCAGATCCTTCCCATTGGGGTTGTTTCTTTGTTCTACAATTTTGGGGTGAGGGCAGATGTGGAAGTTCTTGAATTTTAAATGATCCCTCATTACGCCCAAAGGATCATAGAGCCACTGCTGAGGAATCTGGAGTAGGCCGAAGTAGGCAAGCCTTTCTTCCAGGAACGTGCCCTGTTTTAGGGCAAAGACTTCAATTACCCCCATCCTGAAGGGGAAGTCGCAAGTATGTGCCCACTTTCGGCCGTGACCGTATATTGCATTGGTATAGTCACTCTGTCGAGCGACTTCCAATGCGAACTGATATTCAGAAGGGTAGACTGGCAACAGGAAGGGCTTCCCAATGAAGCCGAACATGCGAATCACCAATCCCTGTGTCAATTGGAAGACATCCCCTCTTTTTCCCAGCACCACTCTATCTCTCAAACTGAGTGGTACCCGAGGAGAAGAACCTTTCAACAGATGCATGGCGGGTCCCAAAAATTGTTGATTAAAAGAATAATAGGACTCCTCCTTTAATAGGAGGGAAGTCCATTGATACACGGGCAGAGGATTTCCATCCTTACCGCTTGGGGAGATGGCGATATGGGGAAACCGCTTATGCACTTGGTAGAAGTACAACCAGACAAGAAAAGAATAGGGTGCGAAGTATTGGCCTGTTGCAGCATTCTTCATGTTGGAGAGCCTTGTATGCAGGGTTCGGGCCACCCATTTCGCCCAGTCAAAGAAAACGGGGTTGGTGTTTGGCCTCGAAGCGTCAGGGGCATAAAACTCCCCTCTTGAAATGCATTCGGCCAGAGACACCTGCCAGGGCTGTACTGAAGTATCCATTGACAAGCCCGCCACCCATGCAATGATAGAAAAAATATCTATATTTTTGAAGGCCTCCAAGGGTAAGGGCATCTGGGGCAGTTTGTTTGAAGGTAGCCCGCTCTTGAGATTCTCTCGCAAGAATTTCAATATATAACTGTTGGAGGTAAATCTCTCCATTTGTTCGCTCAGGAGGACATTGCGAACAGAATAGCCCTTGGGTGGACCCTGCTGCGGCGTGAAGGCTGCCTGCACATCTTCCTTCAAGATGGAAAATAGTTTGTGTCCCGAAGCATCTAGCACCTGCCTGGATGCAGGTTGGTAATTCTGTGCAATGGCGTATATCAGCTCGGGACAATGATGAGCAGGTGGGGTTAAAAACCAGTAGATTTGGGAGTAGTACGCAGTGGCTCTCTTGTTTTCTGGCGTGAGCCTGCTTGTCATGAATTCTATGGTGTGCCGAAGGTCGGATACACCCTTCGAGAGCTGCGTGTCTCGGATCTTCTCCCACCCATCAATTGGTGGCTCCACAAGTTGTTCTTCCTCCGAGTCGTCTCCCTCTTCCATTGGCTATTTTTTAGCTCGAAGGGGAAGATTTAGCTTCTTCGGAGCGCGCTTTCTCTCCTCCTTCCCCTTCTTCATCTTTTCAGGGCCTGCAACCTCGGGCTCTTTCCCCTTTTCCTTAGAGTTCTTCTTTCCCATGATGCTAGTGATGGCGGCAGGATTCTTGATAAAGGGCTTTAATGTAAATGGCCAGGTGCAAAGGATGGGAGAGTTGCAGAATATCCGAAGGCTTCTTAGTTGAGCTCTAACTGATGGACAAATAACTTCCCTCTTGCCAGGAACTCGCTTTTATAGCCTAAAAAGGCAACCACCTGAATTTATGGCACCTACTAAAATTAAATTTGTACTTCGGACGACGGAGGCTGCCGTATTCTCAAACCGCTTCTGCAGCGACGTGGTACATAGGGCTGCATGCTTTGATGATTAGATTTTGTACTGGAGACGCCACCCGCTGCCACCTCGTACCTTGGTGCGAGCTTTTCCTTGCCCTTTTTTGACTCGGTTACCTCGAGAAGTGCTACATCACCCTTTTGCCTTAAATTCATCCGCTTCATACTCCTTTGAAGGCCATTCTTGATGCGTTCTTCGAGGCGCATTTCAAATTTCCACCTCGCGCGTGTTCGGCTCGGCGAAGTTGAACTTTAATGCTGAAAATGCTTCACGGCGAACCTTTGGTTCGGACTACTTTTAGGTGCTTCGGGGCCGAAGTATTTTTTTCTTCGCCGTGTTGCCGCTCTGCCTTGAAGGTCGGAAGCTCTCCTTTTGAAAATTGCTTCGCAAAAATTTTCCCGAAGTAGCTACTGAAAATACTTCGGGTGCGAAGTTCTCCTTTGGTGCCTTTTGTAACCTTCTTTGCAGCGAACCTTCTTGTACTTGCTACTTCACATCAGAAATCCCCGAAGAGGATTTGGAATTTGTACTTGGCTTGGAGGAGACTGTATATACAAATAAAAAATACATACATTCATTTTTTTTTTTTTTTTTAAAGAGAAGAATTCGAATTATACTTAGTAGTGAAAGGTCTTCAGATGAAGACCATTGACAGAGATTGGTAGAACTTGACCATCTGCATCTTTGAGGATGAACGAATTGGCCGAGTTCACCTTCATAATTTCGAACGGCCCATCCCAAAAGGCGTCCATCTTGTCGTGGTTCCCAGGCTTGGCCTTCCAAGAGTCCCACTTCAATACCAAATCTCCTACATTGAATGTGCGATCGGATGACCTTTTCTTGAACCAGTCTCGGGTGACCTGAATATGCTTGGCGAAGCTCTGGTATGCTTCTTCGCGTTCTTCCTCTAGTCGCAGGAGCTGAGCTAACCTATTTTCCATCGGACTAATTTCATCCTCTGCTTCTAACAGCTGTAGCGCAGGGATCTCCATATGAATGGGTAAGATAGCCTCCTTGTCGTAGACCAGTGCGTAAGGCGACGTTTTGATTGACCTTTTGACAGAAATCCGATCGGCCCACAAGGCCCGATCTAGAAGGAGATGCCAAGTCCTTTTGTTTGTCTCTATGAGCTTCCTTAGCATTCTCAATAGAGTCTTGTTGGTGGATTCTGCCAAGCCGTTGCCTTGTGGATAATAATTGGAGGATACTTTATGATATATCCCATATCTGTAGAGGAATTCATTGATTTTAGCGCCTGTGAAGCCGGGGCCATTATCTGTGATGATTGCTTTGGGGATGCCGAACCTGGTGATCAATCCTTCTAGGAAGGTGACTACAGTCTCTTGATCTGCATGCTTGGTGGGAATCGCTTCGGCCCACCTGGTAAAGTAGTCAGTTGCGGTCAGGATGAACTTGTGTCCCGTGGAGGAGTTCGGTGATACGACCCCTATGAAGTCCAACCCCCATTGCTGAAAGGGAGTTTCTACCTGTATCGGGCGAAGTGGCATCGAAGCATTTCTGCTTCGATCGATGAACTTTTGACACTGCTCGCATTTGCGACAAACGGCGAAGGCATCGACGAAGAGTGTAGGCCAATAATATCCTGCTTTGATAATCTTTAATGTCATCGTCCTTCCTGCGAAGTGGCCTCCAGATAGCCCCGAATGGAACTCTCCTAGGACTCTTCTTTTATCATCATCTTTGATGCATTTGAGAAGGACCCCATCAATATTCTTGAAAAATAGGCCTTCGGGGCGTAGAGTGTACCGAGAGGATCGCATCCTAAAATGCCTTCATTGCGAAGCATTTAGATGCGAAGGACAACTGCCAGTGTTGAAATATTCAACTATTTCACTGACCTAGTCTCTCTCGTCTTCCTTGTGGTTGGCGAAGCATTCATCGGCTGGTAAGTCATCCCTCTGAGGTTCTTCAGCTTCGGCCGTTGCGTTCTTTGCTAATTCTTGACATAGTGCGTGACCGCGAACCAATTTGGTGGGCTTGATCTCGATGTCAAACTCTTGTATCTTGTTCACCCAACCAGCTCTTTTACTCCCCAATTCTCCTTGGATGATAAAATTGCGCACGTCGGGGTGAATGACAAAGACTGTGACCCGACTTTGAGAGATGAACTGTTTGAATTTTCTAAGGGATTTCATTACTGCATGTACCTGGCGTTCTATGAAATTATACTTTTCTTCATGGGGATTGATCACTTGGCTCAGAAACGCGATGGGGCGCTCCTCGCCATCTTCCCCCTTTTGTGTCAGGACAACAGCATAACTTTCGGGCTCTCCTATAGCATACAGGATGAAATCCCGACTGTAATCTGGATTGATCAAGACCGGCGCCTGAGCGATTCGAGCCTTAATCTCTTCAAAAGCTTTTTTTCTTTCTTCGGTCCAGTTAAATTCGGTGCCCTTCTTCAGGAGTTGGGACATTGGCTTGATGACTTGGGCGAAGTCGGGAACGAACTTCCTTACGAAGTTGATTTGACCGAAGAAGGATTGAAGTCCTTTCTTGTCCGCTGGGAGCGGGAGCTTCATTAGAGCTTCGGCTCTGTCAGGATCTACAACGAGCCCCTTTTCTGATATCGCATGTCCCAACAACTTTCCTTCGTTGACAGCGAATATGGACTTCTTTGGATTAATTGAGATGCCGAACTCTCGACACTTTTCAAAAACTTGTTGTATATGTAGTGGATGATCTTCCCTTCTTCGGGAGAAAATGGTCATGTCATCCAGATAAATGACGATGACCTTATTTAGAAGCTCGCCAAAAGCAAGATCCATTGCTCTCTGGAAAGTGGCCCCAACATTCGAAAGGCCAAATGGCATTCGTTGGTAGGCAAATGTTCCCCACTTGGTGGTGAATGTTGTTTTGTGTTGGTCTTCGTCCCTGACCCAGATCTGATTGTATCCAGAAAAACCATCGAGCAGAGAGAATCGTTGAGCTCCGACCATTGAGTGCAAAATTTGATCAATCTGTGGGAGAGGATAGTGGTCCTTGAGGGACGCCTGGTTTAGGTTGCGGAAGTCCACGCATAACCTGATATCTCCATTCTTCTTTCTGACTGGGACCAGGTTTGCTACCCATGAAGAGTGCTTGATGGGATATATGATCTTTGCCTCAAGCATTTTCAAGAGTTCGGCCTTCATTAAGACCTCGATCTTGGGATTCACCGGCCTTTGCTTTTGTCGGAAGGGTTTGACCCCCTCCTGCAACTCGATTGTGTGTTGAACCAGCTGTCGATTGTATCCTCGGAGATCTTGATAAGACCAAGCGATTATATCAGAAAACCTTCTGCAAAGATTTTGTATCTGTTCTATCTCCTTCGCAGTGCAGTCGGTTCCCACCTTTATTGCTTTCCCAGGTTCGAGCTCCAAATCCTGATATTGTCTCTCATGGACTTTGATCATGTGAGAGAGAGCTCGGTCATTCCGATCAAAGAGGCTTTCAAGGGTGATTAGTCCCTTGGGAACATGATTATTCTTCAATTGGATCAACCCTTCATACTCTTCTTCATCAGAGCTTCGGTCTTCAACTGTGGCGGCTTCTTGGATTAAGAAATTTACAATCTGCTCGTCGTTATCAAACACTTGCCAATGCAGATCCTTGTCTGGGATAGAGGGTCTATAGATCATTCTCACAGCTCTAGGCTTGTGCACCATGTCTTCTGTTGGAGAGTATTTGGCTGCGATGGATGCCAGAACATCGGCATGTCGGTTCATCTCTCGTGGGATTGACTGCAGATTGAGAGATTCGAACCGATCGAACAGGTCCCATACCCTGTTGCGGTATGACTTTAGATAGTGCTTCTTTGAAGTACACTTATTTGTGACCTGGTTGCAAACCAGTTCGGAATCTTCAAAGATTTGGAGATGCTTTATGCCTAACTTATCAGCTTTCTTAAGTCCTAGGCATAACGCTTCATATTCTGCTGCATTGTTAGTGCAGCTCCATGTCAACCGGTAGCAATATTCTTTTTGCTCTCCGGAGGGTGAAATTAGAAGAATCCCTGCCCCAACGCCATTTTTACATCGGGCACCGTCGAAGAACAACTTCCATAGTTCTTCCTGGGCACTTGTTCTATTCTCGGGGTGGGAGTGGTTTTTTGGCTTGACGATCGCATAACATCCTATTTCGGTCTCCACCATGGCGTTGAAGTCTGCCAATGAAAACTCATCTTCACAACTTAATTGCGCAAGAGACTCCTCAACCAGATCTACCTGTTCTATTTCCTCCACCATTGCGTTCACTGGTTCGCTGCTTTCTTCCTCGGACATCTTCTGTACAAGAAAGGAAGAAGGCTTCTCATTGTAGATCTTCACCTTCTTTCCCTTGAATGGAATCTCCAGATGGGAGTAATCCATAGACAGATATCCACCCAGTTTTGCCGTGAATTCCCTCGACAAGCACATACTGAAATATGGCTCCAAGTCGACTACCACTACCTCTTGTATGACTGTGATCTGAGGCATCTTATGTAGCCGGATAGGAATGTCCTTGATCACCCCTACAGTCTTCACTGGAGTACCATCCAACTGGAGTACACCTTGGCTGCTTCGCGTATACTCCATCCCTATTTCTTCGTAGACTGCCCTTGGCATTACTGTTGTAGCGACCCCAGAGTCGATCATGCAATTATGCACAATATACCCTTCCATTTGTAGGGACAGGTAGAACGGAGGTGGTCTGTTCTTCCCCGTGATTGACGTGGATAGGGTCTGTACCAAGGCTAGCGGTGCTGCCTTTTTTACCTTAATTGTCTTTAATGATTCCTGCAGCAGGTCTACTTGTCCAAGAAGTTGCAGTGCATCATACAGGCTGATCTTGGCTGGAATCTTCTTCAATTCCTCTACAATATTGTACGCCAGGGATTTGGGTGCTTCGGGATCTTTTTTGGGCTCATATCTTGTGCGATACTGCTCTGTAGCTTCCACCCTTTGTCGCTTAGTCAGCGAAGGAAATTTGAGCTTTTCCTTGGCTTGTTCCTTAGTTTCCACTGAGGCGGTTCGACAGAGGCCTTTTGAGCCTTTCCTTTGATTGGTGCAGGCGAAGGAGCTTCGCTCGGGGCCGAAGTAGATGATTGTCCTTTCTCGGGCTGAACTTGCTCTTTTGCAGGAGCTAGCTGAGTAGCATCTGCTTCTATTGTCTTTTTTCCTCCTCGTGTAAGTACTGCAACCGGCTCCTCCTCGCCAATTGCCAAGTTGTGACTCATCTACCTAATGACGTTTACTTGACCGTTGTGACTACTGTTTGCCAGTGTCTGTACATAATGCTGGTGCAGGGTGCAGGTATTCTCTTCATGCGGATCATTGCATGTAGAGCACCAATACACATAGTCGAAAGTGCTCGGAGCCTCATCAATTGCAGCATTTCTCGCCGAAGCTTTCCCTTGCTGGACTGCTTGGTCCTTGGTAAGCGCAGGTGCAGGATAAGATCTCCTCGGTAGGAACTCCTGTTGCGCTTGCTTATTTTTTACAATGGTCATGTCATTAGACAACATCTGAACCGTAGAGTTCAGAGACTGCATTTCCTACAGAATTTTGGTTTGTATATCATCGGCTTTCGGAGCGATTGGTAATGGAGCCATCGTCGGTATTGGAGGAAGGGCAGGATGTTGAGGTGGTGCTGGTAGTACGGGAAATGTCGAAGAGAGAGTGGGTTGTGGAGTTGAAAATGTAGGGAAATGGATTTGTGGAGCAGTGATTTGAGACACGACAGGGTTTGGATTCCAAGATGAAATCGGGAGTGCGGGGGTGGTGGAGATTTGTGAAGCGGCTGCGCTTGCATACTAGAATTGTAAGAATTCGGGAAGTATGGGCATCGGCATCCTTTGGGGAAGCTTGCCCATAGCTATTAAATCCATCTCCGCTCTCTTGGCTAACTCATACAACTCGAGAAAAGTATTAACGTTAGAATATCTTACCATGAGACTGATATCGGGATTGAAAGCCCGAAGGAAATAGAGTGCTGCAGCTTCGTCGGTTGGTCGAAGTCCAACTGGTACTCTCTGCCAGGTTCGAGCGAACCTAACATTGAAATCTGCGATCTCCTCTTGTGGATGTCTCTTGATCGAAGTGAACTGATGCAGAAGAGAGGTAGGATCGGAAGACTCATTGAAGTTTCCCATCATTTGTCCAGCTAACTGGTCCCATCTCGTAATACTACCGGGTGGTAGAGATCTATACCAGTAGAGGAGTTTCCCTCTAAGGGAAAGGACCAGAAGCTTTACCATAATTGGCTCTTCTGTAATGTCATGGATCGCCGCCAGAGATATTATATCCTGGATGTGCTCTAGAGCGGTCTTCCCAGTTCCATCGAACGTTGGGATTTTCTTTACGGCAGCAGGCGGCACTTGTCCTTGTCCCACTAGATTTAGAGGTGACAAAGAATCCCATGCTGGAGACAACCTGGGCAGCTGTGGCTGTTGCATTTTTTGTTGTTGTTGTTGTTGTTGTTGTTGTGCCATATTTGCTCCTAGATTTTGAGAAATCGGAATTCCCGAAGCTCCCCCTTGACTGCTAATAGGACAACTAATAGGAATAGAGGGGCTAGGACGCTTCGGAGAGTTGGGAGGATTGGGAGGAAAGCTAGATGTTGTACTATCAAAAGTTGAGCTTTGTCTGCCAACAGAGGATGTTCCTTGTAGCAGGGATTCGGGGGTGATCAACCTTGATTGTTCCCCGAAAGCATCAATATCTAGCTCAAAGAACTCGGTTTCCTCTCCTTTATTCTTAACTCTCCATCTTGTTTGCATGAAGGCACAGACTTTTGGTACTGGTCTTTTCGACCTAGAGATTCTCGGGTAAACAGAGTCGCCAGATGCTAAAAGTCTTTCAGTAATGAGGGCATCGGTCCTCACTACCACTAATCAGGTGAGACTGACCGGGTCACACCGGGAACTTAGTTAGAACTATTGGCCCCGGTGAAGATGGGTTTATGTTAAAAGTATGGGACCTTGACTGGTTATGGATCTTTCTAAGACAGATACAGTCGGTCCCACCGGGCGTGCCAAAAACTGTTGGTCATCAGATCCGCCTAGGTAAGGATTTTGGGTAAATGTATGCGCCCTAGACCTGGACCAACATTGAAAGGCCGAAGGGAAGAGATGCCCCTCATGCCAATCTCCGGAGAAAGGTCGGCTCCTATGCTAAACTACTTGGGTGTTTGAAGACAAGAGTGCAGGAAAGAGATAAAAGGAGTTAGGGTTAGAGAAATAAATAAAAAGGGTAAGGGAAGAGAGATCGGTGATTTGAGGTGGGAGAGAACAGGAAGCACGATCACTAACAGACAACTTGAATAGCAGCAAAGAACACCAAGAGTAAAATGAAAGAAACGTAGTATCAACCTTCCTATGTATCCTCCCGAACGAGTTTCAGGGTACTGTCCCCGATCGCACACTGGACGCAGAGTTCAGCATCTCAGTCTACAAACGAAGAGAGACAAAAGAATCAAGCAAGGCAAGCAGCATAAAAGAAAGTCAATAAGATGTTTTTCAACTCCTATGTATCCTTCAGAACGAGTTTCAGGACACAGTCCCCGATCACACACCGGACGCAGGATTCAGCATCCAACATACAAACGAGGAGAGATAGAAGAATCAAGCACAGAAGGCAGCATAAAAGAGAAGAATTGAGCTCAAAGTCTCTTAGTATTAATCGTAGGACATCAAGTTACAGCAGCTTTCTAGCAGATAGTTCCCCCCCCTTTTCCATTACAATGCCTGGGTTTTTATAGAGGACCCGGGCCTCTGAATCATAATTACATAGCGAAGAAGAGTACGCCCTCGAGCCCTAAGAATCGGCTCCCCGAGGCTCTCGTGACCGAGCTTTCAAATCCATTACCAAAAATGGCAACTGCAACCGGGTCAACCATGGAAAGGTGCATTGATGAGCCGTCTAGACGTCCTTGGTCTCTGGGTGCGGTGCTCGAGTGGCCGCCATGCTCGTCGGGCTCTCCATCATGGCTTGATACTTCGTTTTTGATTGCCAAAAATGAGCAACGGGCTTGCTGGGCACGAAAAATTGCATTTATGAGGCACTTGATCGCCTCGAGAAAATACCCGGCTTGGAACGCGTGCCCGTGAAGCGCTTCGCTAAGTCTTCATTCACCACTTCGCTTCGCAATGGTTCTAGGCCGAAGCAAAAACTCCTCTTTGATATGTACTTCACAAAATTGAGCTTCGCAAAACTGCTTCGGGGGCGGGGAGCGCCGAAGCATATCTACTTCGCAAAATGGACCTCTTTGCTTTCGCCACTTTGTCGTCAAAATTGCTTCGTCGATGCCTTGGAGAAATACTTCGCTGCGATCCTCTTTCAAAACTATGGTTCGGGAAGATTTCGGCCGAAGCAATTGTCTTCAAAAATGCTGCATCCCTTTACTTCGGATAGAAGTACTTCGCACGAAAATTAGCCGAAGAAAATGCTTCGCAATGTGCTCTTGCCGAAGTAAAAATGGTTCACTGATTTTCTGGCCGAAGTGATCGATGGAAATACTTCGGATGCGAAGTAGTTTTCTTGATGACTTCTTTGTATATCTCTTCGGCGCAATGCTTCGCAGGAATCTTGCCCGAAGTAGCCGCTTGAAGCGCCTCGGGCCCGAAGTTCTTCTTATTGCTATTCTTGTATTCTACTTCGGTGATACTACTTCGCAAAAACTCCACCCGAAGCGGTGTTGAAAATGCTTCGGGTGCGAAGCTCTCTTTTCTTTTGAATGCCGCTTCGCTCATCTTTTGTCCGAAGTAGCTGCTGGAAATGCTTCGGGCGTGAAGTAGTTTCTCTATCTTTTCCTTGTATTTTCCTTCGGTGAAACTACTTCGCAAAACTTTTACCCGAAGTAGCGCTGGAAATGCTTCGGGTGCGAAGCTCTTTTCATTTTTCTTTGGCGAAGCTCTTCTTTTTTCTAGTTTGTTCGGCAGCGAAGTTCTTTCTCTTCCATTTTTATATACAAAGGGGTGGCATTGGAAGCCAAAATTGCTGCAACTTTCAAAATAAAAACAACAAAGCAAAAAAAACTTTACACAATACTATACAAAATTTGTTTTCTTTTTCTACCCCTTAAGGAATGTGACAAAATTGTCAACAGTACTCTTGCTTGAGATTGGAGGGGGTGTCCCTTTCTTCTTTGGAGACATTTTTTGTACCTGCTGAATCTGTGTAGAATTTACATCTTGGGATCCATCATCAATAAAAAAAATTTGATGACCCCATTCTCCCCCTTCATCAAAAATTACATCCCTGGAAAGGATAATCTTGTGGGTCTTGGGATTGTAGAGTCTATAAGCTTTAGTAGACTCACAATACCCTATAAATATACAAGCTTGACTTTTGGGATCAAGCTTTTTCCTCTTCTCATCAGGAATGTGTGCATATGTTAAAGAACCAAAAACTTTGAGATGCTTTACATTTGGTTTCCTTCCGTACCACCCCTCATAAGGAGTGACACCATCTAAACTAGAAGTTGGACTTCTATTTAGAATATATACACTAGTTCTTACAGCATCAGCCCAGTACATATTAGTCAGATGCTTAGTCTGAAGCATTGTTCTTGCCATCTCAACAATGGTGCAATTATTTCTTTCGACTACACCATTATGTTGTGGGGTATAAGCAGTGGTGAACTGCCTTTTAATCCCATTTGCTTTACAATATGCCAAGAATTTTTCTGAGGAGTATTCACCTCCTCGATCTGTCTGAAGACATTTTACATAATTCCCACTTTGTTTCTCTACGTTGTTTTTGAAATCTATGAAGCAATCAAAAAATTCATCTTTATGTTTCAAGAAATAAATCCAGCACATGCGAGAAAAATCATCTATGAAAGTGAGAAAGTAAGAATTATTTCCTAGACTCTTTGTTTGCATTGGACCACAGATGTTTGAATGTACTAACTAAAGTGGATAACTGGCTCTCCACGCTTGTCCTTTCGAAAACTTCGATCTTGAGTGCTTTCCCAAAGCACATCCTACACAGACTTCCTTCTGTTCTGTCATTTTGGGAAGTCCTGTCACCATAGCTTGAGAAGTTAGTAATTTCAAGCTAGCGGAATTAAGGTGACCATATCGCAAGTGCAAAAGTACACTTGGATTGTCTATGGCTAGATTTGCAATTTTAGCTCCTCCTGGCTCGCCAAAATTGAGAGGGAATAATCGATTCTTGGTCATAGGAACCTGTGTGATGACTTGATTACAATTGTTTTTATCAAGAATGAGACATTTTCCTTCATCAAAAATAAGTTTGTAATTGTTCTCCATCATTTTCCCAACGCTTAGCAGATTGTGTTGAAGCTTTGGAGTGTAGTAGATGTCATTCACTGTCTTGAGTCCTCATTTTGTTGGAACTTCCATGGTTCCGATGCCTTTGACTTGCAAAGCTTTATCATCCCCTAATTTTATTTGGGATGTATAAGTGGAATCTAGAGTAGCAAATAGATTTTTGTTGCCACTCATATGGTTTGAGCAACTAGTATCCAGAATCCAGGTGTCATTGAGATTCTGTTCTGATTGACCATATGAAAGAAAAAGATTAGATTGTTCATCTTCTTCTCCATAGGTTCCATATTGACTACTGCTGTCTTGAGAAGATTTTGACCAGCAATCACGAGCAAAGTGACCTGTCTTGCCACAATTGAAACAAGCTGATTTGGACTTGTCACTTCCTCGCCCTTGATTTCCACTTCGTCCTGAATTTCCTCCTCAATTTTTATTTCCACCTCTATTTTGATTGCCTCCTCTGTTGGAGTTGCCTCGTCTGTTGGAGTTGCCTCCTCTGTTCTGATTGCCTCCTCTGTTGGAGTTGCCTCTGCCTCTACCTTGTCTCTGACCTCTACCTTGGCCTCTTCCATGTCCTCTTCCAGTATTTTCATTTGAGGTGAAGGCTTTATCATCGCCTCCATAGCTGGTGGAAGTAGATTCCTGTAATCTATCTTCATGAGACATTAGTGATCCGATTAAGGCATCAAATGAAAAAGTGGACAGATTTTTTTATTCTTCTATGATCATAGCAACATGATTCCATATTTTTGGAAGTGTTCGCAACACTTTTGTTACAATTGTCTCAGGCTTAATATCCTCGCCAAGTGTAACCATTTTATCAACAATTGATTTTAATCTGACACAGTAATCACCTACTTTTTCATCTTCTTTCATTTTAAGATTTTCAAAATCTCTTTTTAGTGTTTGAAGCCTCACTTGCTTCACTTGATCACTACCCTGGAATCCATCTTGTAAAGCTTTCCAGGCAGCTTTTGCAGTTGTACAAGCAACGATTCTAGGGAATATATTCTTCTCCAATGCTGATTGAAGATGAGAAAGAGCATAAGAGTTGCTCTTTTGTCCTTCTTTTAGTGTTTTCTTATTTGCGGCACTTAAAATTACACAGTTTGTGGGTTTTGTGTAACCCTCTTCTACTATGTCCCATAAACCTTTCCCTAAGAGCAAGGTCTTCATTTTGATAGACTAATACTCGTAGTCATATCCATTAAATTCTGGAATAGGTATGTTGTTTCTTGAGTCCATAGTTTCTAAAACACTTTTATTTCTCGGTTACAAAAAAAAGTACTATGCTTTTTGAAATAAGGAAGAAAGAAGAAATATGAAAGAAGAGATTACAAATTTAAGTCAAATCTAGCTTGACTCACTCTATCACTGATGGCTTGTTCCTCTTCTTTGTGGTGCTGCTTCTTCTTGAGGAACAAAATTGTCTGCTATTTCTTCTTTGTCGTTGCTAATTAGAATGATCTCTGGTGGATTTGGTTCTAGAAATTCTACTAAATTACTATAATGAGTATATTTAGTTTCTTGATGTTCAATTGCAATTGATTCAGATTGCTCAAATTCACTCCTTAATGAATTGTCTTCAAAATCAGCCTTGTACCCTGAGTCAGGATGCCTTTGATGTGCGATTACTGCATTTTGAAGTTCATTAAATACAACATGGAGTCCGTAACTCCTTACTCTATCATCAAATCTTTCTGGATTTTCTCTTGCTAAAATTGCACATAAGGCATGATAACAACCATTCGGTCTTATCATCAATGCCTAGTTACAATTTTACAACTTTTTTTTACAAAATTAAGCCTCTCAGGATTTTTAATCTCAATTTGATGATTCCCCGAATCAATAAAAAAACTTTACCTTTTACAAGAAAATTGCCTCTTAGGCAATTGCTACTATTATATTTTCTTTAAAAAAAAAATTATAAACTTATTTAATAAAAATAATAATTGTTCTTTTAGAAGAATTAAAAAACAATTATAATTGATTTATTAAATATGGAAATAAATTTAAATTAAAAAAAATTAAAACTAAAACTAAATTAAAAAAAAAAACTTTAATCAATAAAAAAAAAAGGCAACGGGCGGGAGTCGAACCCGTGATCAAGCGAGCGGCTACGTCTTAGGCTGGCTCCTGGAGCCAGTCGGACTGCGTGGCCCGATGGAAGCCAAAGGAGGCTTCCCTCCTTTGAACTGTCGTGGCCGCGTAGTTCCAAAGAAAAAACACGGGACTTTAGTCCCACATTGGCTGTGCGCAGCCAATGTAAGGGTTTAAAACCCTTTGAAGACACAAAGGTCTTCGATTGCCTTTGGGTGATCGTTGATCGAGCCTTTTGCCTTCGTCGTCGCCACTTTTCACATCTGTCAGCCACGTGTAGCATCTGTCTCCCACGTGTGTTCGCCACGTGTCGCGTCTGTCTCCCACATGTGTCCGCCACTTGTCGCATCTTTGTAATTCTGTCTGCTCGCCACGTGTTAGTCAGTCTACTCGCCATGTGTCAGTCTGGTTAGCTCCTTGGTCTGTGTGCTTCGATCTCCTCAAGATCTGCATTGTCCTGCAGGCCTCCTCCGAGCTCATCGATTTGTGGGCCTCCTGGACCTCCTCGTGATCCATGTTCGCTTGTCGATCGCCTCGAGCTCTGTATCCTCCTGTCTAGCTTGCTCCTTGGGATCCGTGTTCGTCGGCTCTGATACCAGATATTGGAAATGAAATGGCACAAAGTTAGGAGCTAGAGATTATTAACCATAATGAAAAAATGCGACAAAATTTATTATTCAAACCCTCGGTTACAAAGCTTAAATACTAGATTAATAACCATAATCTAGATACTTTAGGGAAGGAGGAATAATAGGGAGGAAAGGAAAAATTAACTGAGGAGTCTAACTCCCTGCCATCCATGCCGTCCAATCCTGTCGAGTCAGCTGTCGTCCACGAAGGTAAAAGGTAAGATCCAAAGCTTACAGTTGTAAAAACATTTTTATCCCCCTTTTCTAGTAAAACCCTTTTTAACTTCCAACAGGAACCTCCAGACCCAGTAATTACAACCAACCCACGGGATGGTGTTAAGTGGATACCCCCACACAAAAGTGGGTTAAGTTCAATTTTTACGGGGCAACCAAAGGAAATCCGGGGGTTGCACGAACAAGAGGAGTTCTGAGAAATGATGAAGGAAAAGAGGTCCTTTCCTTTGAGGAGCCTTTGGGAACTCAAACAAATAATTTTGCAGAAGCCCGAGCCTACATGCAGGCAATAAGAATTTCTAGACTAGAGGGTTATAAGGAAGTAATCTTTGAAGGGGATTCACTTAATATAATCAAGGCAATTAAGGAGGATAAAGACCCCGGCTGGACCATCTCGAAGCTTATCCTAGAAGCAAATATTCATAAATCCCATTTGGTTAGTGCCCGAATCCAACACACCTTCAGAGAAGGGAACTAGGCGATGGATCTAATGGCAAATATTGCAGTTTTTGTTGGGGAGATGCAAATTTGGAAGGATAACTTCCCTCAAGAATTACTGGTGTTGGCTTCTAAAGAAGATCTAAGATCAAACCTGTTAGAGCAACAGGAGATCGGAGTGGTTGATGAGGAGTAATCCAGCAAATGGAATTAGGTAGAGGGACAAAAGGCAACCCATTTTCTGGGACCTGGGAAGTGACAAGTATACGGTACAACAACCTAGTGTTATGTTTAGTAAGTGCTAGGTGTTGTCGAATTTTTGTTTTATCCTAAATAGTCCAACGGTAAGTATAGGACTGCAGAATCTAAGTATGGCTTAATGTGGGTCTTGCGAAGATCCATTTTGTATTTTTATTATACGGGCTTGGAGCTAGAACCAGCCCATTTTGACTATGTAAAAGGTTTGTGGACCTTATAACAACCTCTACCTAATGCCAAAAAAAAATAGTGACCAAAGGAGGTAAATGAAATTCAAAGACCATAATCAGTTATAATATTTAAGTACTAGGGAAAAAGAACCCAAGCAGCTCAAGAAATGGCTAAGAGATAAAACGGTAAACCATTGTAAAGATAACCACAATGGGCAAATCCAAAGCGAACAAACCCTAATTTTGTAAATCAAGTACAAATACAAACAACCATATGAGGGGGATCCCATCAAGGTAAAGCAACAACATATGAAGGCCAATAGTGGAGATTGAGGACATAAAGAAGAATGTGTTTATGCCTAGTGGAGAAATAGAAAGCACGGTTGTAAGAATGCTAAATGAATGAAAATTTCTTATTTCAAGTGCAAAATTAGTTATGATTATATATGTAAATGGAAAATTCTTATTTCAAGTGCAATTCTTATTTACATATATAGGTGAATGGACAACCTGAGCCCTCCATATAATGGGCAGATGTCTAAACATCCCTACCCACCCCAACCATCAGAGATGAGGCGAGAGGGTATCCTGAGACTTTCATCAGATACATAAATATCCATCTATGCAAATCAAGTACTATTGCTAAGGACTAGGACTAAGAGTCAAACATGAAACATCAATTTCATAACTAACACTCACTCAACACAATAAACCTTCATTTCAACACATTACAACATGCATGTATGATTAGACTCTTAATCCTATGCCCTAGCAACACTTGCATTCTCTCTCTCTTTTTTATACCAAATTACCTTCTTGTATCTGATTGGCCAACCTCATGCTTAGGATACCTACTCACCTCACTCCTAGCTTGGTTGCCCATTATTTGTAAACAATGTCTAATTTAGGCTAGGCAATGAAGGAGCCCACAACATCCTTCATTGTGGCCATCTCATCATTCCTTCTAAACAAGATTGTTTCCTCTTTATGGGTGACATGCACATTGACTTTCCAATAACCTTCACCCAAACATTGACCATGTACAAGGTCTTTAGGGTCAATACTGATCATCATGCCTTTAACCACTACATTATCATTATGGATCTGAGTCAAGTAGCATTCCCTTCTCTTAGTTTGAGTGATCAATATCATTTTAAGTCCCTACATGGAAAATCAATGGCCTAGATAAATTCATTGCATAGCATACAATACAAACTAAGTCAACCATTTTATATTTGAAATAATAGTCATACCATTGATGACTCTGGCCTAGAAGGTATTGAGCAGTTACCTGTGCCTTGATCACCACCACCAATGTTGTGTCCAATTGTAGGGGTAGCATGTAGTGATGTTGCCTATGGAATTATATGCAAGGGATCATTACAACTTTAGGGGTGCAACATGTAAACATTTCAAATATGAAATCATGAAAAAACTGACACACCTCTATTTGTGAAAGTCATGTCAAAATATCTTCAATATTTTTCTCTTTCTCTACAAGCTTCTCTTCCATATTTTTTTCATTCTCTGCAAGCTTCTCTTCCAACTTTTGCTCTTTCTCTACCGTATGCTCTTGCATCTGGTGCAACTTTTGTATGTAACCCTCACCAACAAATAAAGTAGTTGGCAATACTCCTTTGCCGACACCCCAAACTCGACCTAATATTTTGGGTCCTAAAACCTTGGTGAGGACATCATCCTTAATACATTGATTTATGGAGCTCATAGATGATATTTCATCTTCCAATTTTTTTTGGCAACATCACATGCATAGTTAACTGTAAACATGTTAAAAAACAATTGATATAACAATGGTTTGAAGTTCAACGTATTGCTATTTCCAAGGGAATGTCACTTACGATTGTCTCCACAACTTCTAGTGAAATAGGAACCCCATCCTTCTTTGTATGAGCTACCATCCACATAGTTGCCCTTGGTAGTGGAGTTTTCGCATTTGGTTGGCTCTTCCTCTACAAGATATATAGTTGGAGAGACATGGGGATAAGTCATACGACAAAACAATAGAGCTATGTTTATCACATATAATGGACAAGTATGATAGAATACCATTTCATGCTCTAGTCGAGCATATCTTGTTTGATTGCAAGTGTGCATGATGGATTGGTGAGATCTATTTTATTTATTCCTTTGCCTCACCACCTACAATGCAATGAAGAAACCAATATATAAATTCATTAGGGAGAGCAAGGTTGACAAAATTCACATGAACATAACAATGATATGAACTACCATAGCAGATTGGTTGGTACTTGCCTTAAAGTCAGTGCTGCTCCTGCCATTCACAAAGGCTTCCCAATATTTTTGTGATACATGAGGTGGGGGATTAGCAATTCTATCTTCATCATTATCATACTTATCATAGTGTTTTTTCACAAGTTTATGCTTATGTTCATGCCATTGCTTGTCCATGGTTGCGAAGACCCATTTCTTCATTGTGTTCGAAACGATATATTTTTGCTGCATCAAACCAGTATCTTATTAGATGCAACATTTATATAAGTATTCAAAAATGGACACTATGAACTCCATTGGCTAGAAATTTACCGTAATGAGTGTCCATAACTGGTTTTTAACTTCCATTAGGACTGCTCTCTAGTCTATATGGGTGATAGGGACAATCTCCCTCACAATCACCCCCAAGTAAGATGCAAACTTAATAGAATTTTTTTCCTACGGGCTATCCATTTAGATTGCAAATGATCTCCACCTTATCTATGTTTCTTGACTCTGTTGCACATCTTGTTGGACCTCTCTTTCTACGATATTTAGTGTTTGAAGTGTGTGATGACCTGGCATCAACACCTATAATATCGACACCATCCAAACATCATTATGCCATATAGTATGACAACAAAGTAACGTAACCCAACATCACGAGCAAATTTCTTGTGCGGTCTACATACCTTCTTCATTAGCCAAAGCATTGTCAACCTCATTTCAAGTATTCTCACCATCGGATTCATTTATGTTATGGATCACCTCCTTATCTTCCTCATTCATGGAACTCCGTAGTTGGTATCTTCCACCAGTTGCTACAATACACCATAGTCAATAACAAAACCACGATCAATTCTAATATGCCTAGGTCAACCACTATTGAACAACACTATCAAATTTCAAGTACTTACTAGCATGTGAGGCATCTATCACTAACTCTTGATTTATTGTGATAGCCTCAGCTACCCGTGGTGTCTTTCTTGGTCTTTTTTTGTTCATATTGCCACTTTGAATATTGTACAAACACATCGTAAAACCAAAATAGACACAGATAAAACAAAAAGCAAAATTTTAATTTCCAAAAAGACCCAAATTAGAATCCATGTATAAAACAAAAAATCAAGATCTAAATTGGACTTATTTCTTCTATTTCCACTTGTAGAGAGAGTAGAGAGAAGGTGTAATCAGACCCAAAAAAACTCATTTGCATAACCTAAATTTTTCCTAGTTTTCAAGAATCTAACAGCCACCCAATAGTTACATTTGAGGTAGAAAAAACAAGAACCAAAAGAAGGCTAATGCCACAAGGCCCACCTGATTACAAAGGACCATAGACAAAAGGAAAAGAACAATTAGTCAATAGAGTACAAGGATAAGGTCAAAGAAGATCAACAATGCAAGTTGAGACCAAAAGGGTAGACAAAATTTAGAGGAATCTAAACCAATATTGTATGGAGTTCCATGGCAATATGTCCCACCCCATGCAAAGTGTAACATAATCAAGAGCAAAATTTCTTTGCACTTCCTTGTAGCATACATTCTCTAGAACATTCATCTAACCATTAGGTCTAGGAACAAACAAATGCTTTCAAAATCCTAACCAACAAGAAACATTCACCATGTTTGAGGCAACTCAAAGGCATCAAGAATTAGACATGAAATATTGGAACAATACAGTGTTGGGCCCTCTCACAACCCTAGTGAGATTTACAAGATGCACATAAAATAGCAAGAGACCATTTGTTGAATCAAGTTAACTCAATTCAATTAGAATAATGGAATGAGGAATCCATTGAATTTGAGTTTTAAATGAGACAAGATTTAGACACTCAAATACCAGATAAAACTGAAATATAACTATACCTAGAGGAGGTAGCAAGAAAAATGAGAGAATTTGAACAACAAATTCTAAGACAAAAAGTAGAAGAAGCTACTGCAAAATAAAAAGAAGAACCCTTAGCTAAACAAAAACTAAAAGAGTTAGTTGAAAGAAAAGAATTGGTTTCAGAACAAAAGAAAGAGCCATGGTTAAATCTATCTCCATTAGCATTAGTTGTTGTTACATCAATGCTTTCAACTACAAAAAGTTTCAGAGCACCACAAATGAAGACTGCTTACAAAAACTATGGATCCTTACCTAAGCATACAACTTGTATCTTATGCCTCAACCTCCAATCTATAAACTTATGTCAAAACATCAAGAAAATTGATATACTAATGCATGTAATATAAATGTTTGTCTCAAAACAGATTGATTGCATTTGTATGGTAATAATGGTTTCATATTTGACAGTTTATAGTATAGATAAAGTAACTATTATAAATTAAAAAAAATACATGGGCTGCCCAACCAATTAAGGATTGAAAGAAACAAAACAACAAATAAACACGCTCAAATATCAGTATGTATGACATCCTTGTTTTGTCAAACAATGTAATAAAATAGTTGAATAACAAAAACAACAACAATATAAAAGACTGGAAAAATTATACCAATTGTATTGACAATAGGAAAAGTACAAATAAAAAGGATCCCTTACTGAAATATAGGTAAATCTCACTTATTACTAACAAGAACAAACAACAGAAGAAATCAATTTGCAACTTGTCCTCTCCAACAATAAGTGCAATTGTTGGTTATCCTTCGTTCACTCTGATTAATTTGATGGAAGTAATGGCAATCAAGTTGATAAATAAGGAGACCAACATTTTGTCAGCACACTTTTAATGGTAACAGTCATAGTAAAAATATGCATCAGAACCAATCTTTTAAGTGTTGACAAGTCTCTTGGCTTCTTGTGCCTTCTCAATCTTGTTGAATGTGGGCAATGCTTTAGTGAAAATATTTTAAGTTGGACCTACACTACATTTCTAATGTTCGAATAAATCATGTAAACATACCAATGTATCATTGTAGCACAATTCCAACATTTTAGTATTTGATAACATCAAAATGTTTGTCACTCTCTATGATATCAACCTGATAGTATGTATTGTGTTTAGGCTTGTGTGTACATAACCCCTTCTCTTAAATCAAGAGAACCAGTTCCAAAGCACAAATTTTCATCAGATTTGATTAATGCTAGTGAGTCTCAAAACACATGTAACCGTAACATTAAATAAAATGGTATAATTGTGTTGAAGGTGGTGTACATGTTACTCTGCTAATGCTAAATAGCAAATGCAAGAAAGGGTGCCCCTGAGGGAAAGATTGGCAAGCAAAATTTAGAGGTTGTTACTAATTCTGTTATGTCAATAAGTGCCCTGGCTAAACTTCAGGTCATATCAGAAGGGAAAGAGCACTTTACAAATGCATTCCACTGACAAATGAAGGTTGAATAAAATGGCATTCATACACTAAATCCTTAGAGCCAATTTAGCTAATAGGTTTATTGTTTTTTCCATTTGTTGGGCAAGTCTCTTCTATGTGATTGAATTCAAAGAAAAATGACTTAACATATATGGTTTGGTTGTGAAATTCATTACATTCATGCATTTGAGTTATGACAAAAGCAATAGAAGGAATTAAATTATACCCATTCCCTTTGTCAATGCCTATTTTCCCTATAAGTTTCAAGTAGATCTTGCTCATTAACTTTGTATTATTATTATTATTCATTTCAAACATTGCACTAAGGGATGAAGATTTCAGTTGCCATTCACAACAACCCAAACCATCCCCAATAATCTGATCGACAATTAAAACTACACACATTCATCCCATAGAGTATGTGGTGTTACAAAAAGAAGAATATGAGCTCAGAGGTAAGACAAATATGGAAGAAATCATCAAGAAATCCCAAAGGGACTCCAAGGTTTCTAGGAACAGGCATAATGTACACAATGTCACTGCTGGCATTGCATCTTCCACTCTCCACTCGATCGTCATTTTCCTCAAGTGGAAAATTCATCAAAATCATCTTGCCCAATGTTTACTACTTTAGACTATGTGGCACAAGTGAGAACATTATTATGATTAAACAACAAAAAGTTATGATCAGAATGAAGAACAAGGTGCCAAGGGTACTTTGGATCAATGTTCTCAAGACTGACAAGTACAACTTAGGAGAAGCAAACTTTTTTTACCAATTCTAATACTAACATTAACATGTCAAGAAGTAAATACGATGAAACATGGAGATTGGGGCCTACTCTATGTATTTGCATAAATTATGCTTGAATGATGGTATTCAACAAAGTTGATGTTTTTTCGATAGTTTTTGGGTTTTTTTTTTTTTTGCATTTGGGATTTCATTCATTTGGTGAAACCAAGTCAATTTAAGCCTCATTCTCAGATAATTTTCAGCTCTCCGTGATTTACATCTTTAAGGACTTCATCCCCATGAATGATAGTTCCTCCTAATCGATTATATATATATATATATATTGATTAGGAGGATCAATTTTATGTTTGACAAGCAATAATTCCCATAGCAGATTCTAGATTAGCACTATATGGTGCAACATTTGACATAGAACATCTGAATGTGATTACGCCTAGCTCTCCCGACTCATGGATTCAATTGACACATCAACATGCAATGAGAATTTTGAGGATTTAATATATTATTTGAAGATGTCTATAATATACAAATATTGTGCTCATGATTAACATTCATCCTAGTTCTTTGGTACCCTTGTATATCTTGAAATATCCAGTAGATGGAAGATGTGTACTAAAGCTACACACTGACCTGTATTCCACTTCTTTCAATCATGTAATCAATGCAATCCCCATTAATTTGAGGAATCCACCTTTTCGAAAAGAAATAGTTACAAGATTGGCTCCAAACTAAAGTACTTTGCTTTACCACATATTATAGGAAGACATATTGGTTTTCTGCCATAAGCCAACCCTATCCTAGTAGACATCTCTACATGCATCTTCAAGGCCTTGTATATTCTTTTGAAAGAGTGCAATTTTAAGTTCTTACATTATAATATGAGATTCAGGCTTAGATAGATTGGCAAGGTTCAATTTACCATAAGTCTTAGAATAGAAACCAAAGAGGTATAGAATTTGAAAAATATATATAAGAAAACTAAAACTTGTATTTCACAAGGAGTCTGTTATGTCAATAAGTGCCCTGGCTAACTTTACTGGAGAGATACCCAATTCAAATATAGGAAATATCAATTTGAGGCCATGCTAATAGAATAACCACTCATGGTTGGCACTATTGTCTACTAAAGATAAATTCCTTTCTTCCATGTTGGCAAATTCTTAGGTTTGAATTACCACTAAAATCTAGCCTCTCATTAGGGTTTTCTTATTGGTATTAATAAAACTGAAAAAACTGAAGGAAGACCAAACAAAGCTCTAAATAAAAATAGAAAGAACACCCAAATACGAAATCTAGCCTCTCATTAGGGTTTTCATATTGGTATTAATAAAATTGAAAATCGAGAGAAGACCCAATGAAGCTCTAAATAAAAATAGAGAGAACACCCAAATACATATACATAGTAATCAAAAAATATATTCAAATATCTACTTGTCACAACATAAGTTTTTTCATATCAAATGGTATAAGCTCAACTCTTATATTCAAGTTTAAATTTTATGTACTAAAATATACAAGTTTATATTCAAGTTTAAGCCATATCTCTACTATTCCCACGATTCCTCTGTCGTGCGTTACTAAAATGCTCAAATCCCTAGCTCTCCTATTCCCATGGTCCCTTCATCATGCACAACTAAAATTCTTAAAGCTCTAAGTTTTATATTATTGTGGCCCCTTCATTGTGCGCTGCTAAAATGCTCAAATCCCTAGCTATGCTATTCTTGTGGTCCCTCCATCGTGTACTACTGAAATGCTCAAAGCCCTAGATCTACTATTCCCATGGTCCATCCGTCGCACGTTGTTGAAATGCTCAAAGACTTATCTCTACTATTTTTTTGGTCCCTCCATCGCACGCTGCTGAAATGCTCAAAGCCCTAGCTCTATTATTATTACAGTCCCTCCATCGTGCATTGCTAAAATTCTCAAAGCCCTAGCTCTACTATTCCCACAATCCCTCTATCACGCATTGCTAAAATTCTCAAAGCCCTAGCTTTGCTATTCTCATGATCCCTTCATCGCGTGCTGCTAAAATAATCAAAGTGTCAAAATACTTTCCCGTGGTCTTTATATTTTTTTTCTTTGAGACCCTAAGAGGGTGGTTATAAACCACCCTGTTAGGGTTGCCTAAAATGTCCTCTTACACCTAAGAGGGCAGTTTAAAATTGCCCTCTTAGGTCAACCTAAGACAAAAATTTATAACCGTCATCTTAGGGTGACCTAAGAGGGTATTTTTTAACCACCCTCTTAGGATCTATTAAGGCATTTTTTTACCATTATAAAATCGTCTTATTTTAGTTGTTGTTAAACCATAGATGAGATCACTTCAAGACAAATATGGTGATAGGGTTTCAAAAATTTTGTACAAGGATCAGGAAGGAATATGCGAATGGGAACAAGATTTTTTTACTAGTACACAAGACATTGATGCTAGGAGGCAGTTGAGTAGAAAGATAATAACAATGAATATTCTGAGGGGAGCCAAGGATAAGTTGATTTAGGAGTTGAATAGCTCAGGATAATACACAACACGAAGTGGATATAATATAAAAAACCATCAAAATAGGAATATTACAAGAATATAAAGAGATATTTGGAATTGCACAAGCATTCCTAAAATCAAAATGTTTGTTTGGCTAGTAGGTCATAGAATAATCCTATCCCAGGATAACCTTATGAAAAGGGGTTTTCATGCCCCTCAAAATGTGTTATTTGTAAAATGGAGGAGGAGAGTATAAAACGTCTCTTGGGACACTACTCAATAGTTTGGAAACTATGGCAATGGATTCATAGTATGTTTGGTAAATGCATGGCGATGAATGAAAATTTTGAGAAATGGTTAGATCAATGGCAAAACACTTTTAAAAGCGATGCTTTACAGATAATCTGGGATATATCAAAATATACAATACTTTGATCTATTTGGCTAGAGAGGAATATAAAAATATTTAAGGGAAAGAAAAGCAATTTAGAGGTAATGAAAATAAATATTTGTTTAGCCATAAAGGAGTCTAAACAAACCCTATCAAATCACCCAATATCTAATTTGGAAGCAAAGAGCTTTGATAGATGAAGTCAAGTCATCAAATGTAATTATGATGTTGGGGATGAGAGAAACAAAAATAAGGCAAATAATATAAAGTGGAAACCACCAGCTATGGAGTTGGTCAAATTGATTTTTGATGGAGCATCCAAAGGAAATTCAGGACCAATAGGAGGAGGAGGAATAATTAGAAATAATAGAGAAATTTTATCTCACTACGTTTTCAATAATGAGTTTAAGACAAATAATGAAGCTAAAGCTTGGGCGGATTTAAAAGGGTTAAAAATATGCAAAAAAATGAAACAAAATAAAGCATGGATGGAAGGTGATTCACTCGTAGTAATAAATGCAATTTTGAGGAAAGCAAAGGCTCCATGTAACATACAAGAGATAATTATGGAAATTCAATACCTTTCTATAGAGTTTGAAGAAACATGGTTTACACACATATTAAGGGAAGGAAACAAATGTGTAGATAGCCTTGCCAATAGAGGGGTTTTAATTGAGGATCATGAAGTTAAATTCTCTTTTCCTCGGTTAGAGGAAGTAGTAAGTCTAGTTGAAGCTCATAATAAAATGTTGATTGCTTGAATCAAATAACGATTGAGATTTACTTTAATGTTTTCCATTGGTAATATATGCTTTATTTTATAACATTAATGTGCTTTCATATATACTATCTATTATAATTTGTGTAGTTGCACTTGTGCTTTAGGAAGGAAACTAGTAATCCGGATCTGGTAAAGCGGGCTATGATAGGGCGATGTTTTGGAAATATTACTTTGCTAAGATTAAATGCATAAATAATAGAGGTGAAGTTTTGGTTTTGTGAAGGCTATTATAAGAAGATATCAAAAAGGATGTTAGTTATGGAATATTTGTATTCACACAAAAGATTGAAAAAGTTCTAGAAAATGAAAATCAAGAATTCAGACATTTAATGTAAAATGATGTAGGTTTCTAGCTATAGCAACTCAATTGAGATGAGAAATGAATTTCTTTGTAAACTCTCATGCTCTAAAGAAGAGAGTTGTGATTTGTCAAAGGTGGGGGACTTGAGTACAACCCCTTGTTCTCTAGTGGAAAAAAATATTAACACCTCACTTACTCATTTAACTATTTGTAGAATATGATATGGTTTTTGCTTACAACTCTTGTTATGTTCAAAGAAACAAACAGTAATAAAATTTTCTCTTTCTAGACAAATATAGATTTATATTTTATATTTTTAATAAATGTTATATATTTTATCATTTTTTAATTGTAACACATCATCGAGATTTCACTTACTTCTTTATGGACTTAATAGATTTTGAGAACCATAATATCTTAAATAAAGTATTTACTTTGTTTAGAAACAATAAAACAAGAATACACTTGCCTTTTGCTTTATATGTATATTTTTAATATGATTTGAATACAATTACATATCCAAGAAAACAAATAACATATGGCAAGAAAATCATACTTTGTAGGCATTGATCTAATCATTGTAGGCCTCATTGTAATAGCTTATTTTATTCATATTTATACACATAGTTCTTCATTTTTTAGCTACAATCAATAATATATGTCAATATTTTATAGCTTTGGAAGTCTCTTTGCGTTGCTTATATACTTTACTAACTATCATGTGCGTCATAACTTAATACAACACATCCTGAAGCATTCTATGCAAGGACTAGCTGCTAAGCAACTCTTCTACATAAATATATTTTTGGGAACTATTTTTTTAAATTTTCAAAGGTACATTTTCAACATCTTAGAGTTAAAATTGAATACCTAGACTCTTTAGGTTAGGGGCAAGCAATTTTACATTGTGAACCAAAATTTCAATCTCATATGTCAAACTTAATTTTTTGGTATAAGTAGTGCAAGTGTAGAGTTTCACACCATAAACCAAGGTTTCAATTCCATGGGTAATCTTTAACATTTTAATGAGATGGGTCCATGGGTTGTCTTTAACATTTTAATTCGATGGGTTTGAGACAAGCTATGGCAAACAAGGAATTTCACATCATAAGCCAAGGTTTCAATTCCATGGGTAATCTTTAACATTTTAATGAGATGGGTCCATGGGTTATCTTTAACATTTTAATTCGACGGGTTTGAGACAAGCTATGCCAAACAAGAAATTTCACATCATAAGCCAAAATTTCTATTTGAGAGGTGAATCATACTATATTGGTCTATTGGATTTGAGGCAAGCGATGGGGAGCAAAGAGATTTATGTTATAAGCCAATGTTTGAATCCTATGGGTAAACTTTGATATTTAATATTTAAGTTCCAATCTCATATGTGATCCTTAACATTTTTTCAAGGGTTTTGAGCCAAGTAGTAAATAGCAAGGAGTTTCACATTATAAACCAAGGTTCTAATCCTACGGGTGAACCTTAACATTTCAATCCAATGGGTTTGGATACGTGGTGGCAACTTAAAGCTTTTACATCATAATCCAATGTTCTAAAACGCTAAGTCAAACATTATTTTTGGTCCAAATAGTTTGAAAATCAATGGTTAAAATTGAGTTTCACATTATTAGCCAAGTTTCTAATGCCATAAGTGATCTTTAACATTTACGTCTATTGAACTAAGCTTGAGATATTGAAATGAGTCATCTTTCACAAATAATGTTTGGGTTTGAGTCTTGACAAATACAAGGACCTCATGTGTTTGTATGGTGGGTGTTGACCTCAACCTCACTCTAAACTAAAATTTATGATAACCCATTAAATTCACATGCTTAACTAAGTAAAAGTAAAGGTGTTTTTTAAACATACATTCAAGCTAACTTGGTCTTCTTGAATGAATGAACCCCGTTGAACTACAAGATCCTATATACTATATATATAAATTTATATTAATTGTTTATATGGGATTGAAACGAGTTTTATTTGTATTACATTATGACCATATAGTGGTATTATAATAACTTGGCCATTATGCATGTATTACTTGGCAAGATTTGAACCTAGGTCTCCTCCTTGAAAGTTGAGGAATTCAACCATTTGAACTAATGCCATTTGATATTCCTTTACCTTGTCGTACGAGTGCAATAATTTATCATTATTAGTGTTGACCCTTTGATAAGGATATATACCAAATTTGACTATGCAAAATGATTAGATTATTATTAACTCAATAATATACTCTAATCAAGATATACAATATGACACTATCCATGTGGTTAAAGTTCAAATAACTAGAATGTTTGACTCACAAAGAGCCTCATTGGGTTTAGTCCCCATAGATACCATGATAATGTAGTTTGTTGTAGAAATCTAATAATAGATGTCATTGAAATTTTACTTTAATGTGGTTATAATTTAATATAAATGGATCTTATTTTAATTCTATACATAGAGACAAATATCAAATTGAGAGCGAAGATGTTTATGACTGATTTAAGGATGGACTAACACCAACTAGATGTAAGATAAATGAACAAAAATAATCGGTAGAGAAACAAGATAAGAGGATATATATATATATATAACATTGAGAGAAATAAAAATAAAAAGACATTTCGTTTGATACACATGTTAAGAAGGAGAAATGATATATAAAGTACATCAAGAGAAGTGGAAATTAAAAAACATTTCATTTGATATACATGTGGAAATTAAAAAAATATTTCATTTGATACACATGTTAGCTATGTGTATTCTTTAACAATGCACTCTACATGAAAAATCAAGGATAAAGAAAGAATGAACTTATCCTCCAAATCAAAGAAAAAATTAACACTTTAAAAATAAAAAATCAAACTTCATTTATTTTAAAAGAGACTCTAGTGCATAACCTTTAAAGAGCAGTATAGATTAAATTGTTTTATCATCAAAATCAACACTAAAATAAATTAATACTATAAAATAATCAAAATTTAAATTTACATAAAGCTAAAAGCTTATTGGAGTGGTAAGGGCTTTGATCTCTCTTTAAAAAATCTAAAAAGTCTAAGGTTCAAACCCCACTTAGTATGAAGGGACCACTTGTATTTTGAAGTTGCAAGCTTAGTGCAGTGGTAAGGGATTTGGACTCTCTTTGGGAGGTCCAAGGTTTAGTTTTCTAAACCATAAATGTAGTTTTATTTTTTAATTATTTATGGTAAGGGCTTTGGCCTCTTTTTGGGAGGTCCAAAGTTCAGATTTCTAAACCACCAAAATGTAATTTTTTTTAATTAATGTAAATACAAGTTTTTTTTTTTCAAAAGACCTTAACTTTTTTTTTCAATTGGGACACATCTAAGGCCACCCTTCGTGTGATTCCAACTTGGATCTCTTGGATGAAACCCTAAATATATAATACTTCTATGCCCAATAAAGATTAAACCAAAAATATACTTCATTCCACTCTAAAATTTTCACAAATTTTATATATAACCTAACTTTACTTCATCCAATAAATATGAAATGTTGTTAGCTTTTTAATCACAATCCTATATATTGCTATTTAAAAAGTTTTTATTTTTATTTTATTTTTATAAATTTTATAAATTTTAATAAATTATAAAAACTTTTATTAAATCACTAAAAAAATTAAAATAAAATAATAAAATAAAACAACAAATTCATTTGAACTTTTTTATCAAATATTATTCTATCAAAGATTTTCACCAAGAATAAGCTAAACTTTTTTACTCGTAAAGATGCCACCAAGTTCAATCCAAAACTGATGTTTATAAAAAATATTATTAAAAAAACAAAAAAAATAAAAAATATTATTAAAAAAACAAAAAAATAAAAAATTTGAGTATATTTTACGCTCTATAACGTCCCTTAGAGAAAAATATTATTCATAACCAAAGATATTCACGAAGAATAAAAACTCCCTTTCTATCTACAAAATCTGATGCTATATAACGTCCCTTCACTTCAAACAAATTATATTATATATAAATATATATTTTTTTGATTGGTAGAAAGGGTTTTGAAAGGTCCCTGAACCTTGCACAAGAGATTACAATAAATCCAAATCGACCGAGGTGGTCCAAGAAGAGAGGAATAGAAAGTTGGCAAACCTCCACCCTAGGGAAGGTGTCGCGAAATCGCGACCAAAATGGTGATGTTGCGAAATCGTGACAAGAAGCGCCGTAGAAACCGAAGGAAGAAAAGAAGTCGCGAAAACGCGACAAGAATCGCCATCGGAGCCGAAGAAGGAAAGAAGTCGCGATATCGCGACATGTTGCAGGGTTGGAGCCGGTCGAGAAGAAGAGTCGCGAAATCGCGACAAAAAGAAGAAGTCGCGAAATCGCGACAAGATTTGAAAATGCTGTCGAAGAGAAAAGGTGTTGCGAAATCGCGACAAAAATGGAGACCGCAGCCGAAATAGATATATAAATATCTTTGTTAACGAAATGAAGAAGCATTTTTTTTTTTTAAAGTTTATTTTGGTTTACTACTTTCGCCGGCAATGTGGTGTTTCATTGACAGGTCAGCATTTACCTGCAAGGCGAGTCTGATTCATCAGAACAAAATCGCATCAAAAAGCAGGAAGGATTAAAATTCTTGACCGTTGCAGAAGAGGAGACTGTGGAGAGCACATTTGTCCTGGAAAACAGTGGAGTTTGTTTGGGGGCAGAGATGAGAAGGGGTTCTGGTAAAGGCAAATATGGCTTCGGCTCCCCGGAGGCGGAAGATATCGAAGTTGACGACGGGGAATACATTGAAGCTTATCGTCAATTCTTAATTCATCACCACCTCGAAGACTTGGAAGCCATTCTTGTTGCACAGGACGATACGCGTCATTATCCTTTGCAAGTCGAGTAAGCTTATGTCGGCTTTCGTTATTCATTTGCTTATCTGCAAAATTCTGGATATTATTCTTATTTAATTTTATCATTCAGATTCGCGGAGCTTCTGGAAGCAAGCCCTCCTTTGGGCAAACTCCTTTACACTCAGCCCGCCAAGTTTTTGCCCCTTTTTGACGATGCGTTGCACTCGGCTCAGGTTATTCGACCCCTCTTTAACGATTTGGTGACTTTTAAGCTCTGTCACAAGATTTTGCAAATTCTATCAAAAATATTTGGCTATTTTAACTATTTTATACGCAACTAATTTCAGCGAACATATTTAAACGAATAACCGGAAACTTTTTCCATTTGTCTCTTGCATTTGTAATTTTTTATAGGTCATTCTACACCTCTAACAAGTAAAGGTGAACTAACAGTTTAAATATAGAGATTGAAAAACATTTTCTCATTTAAACATATAAAAACATCAAAATTGTGTAAAAGAACATTTTAAAACTATGTTTATTAATTAAATTGCGTAAAATTTAGAATAGAAAACAGAAAGGAAAAAATAAAAAAATTAAGATAATATTATTTAAAATTTGAAGTTCTAAGATATTATAAATCCATTTATAAATCAATAAAATTCTATATAAAATTAAAGCTCCTCCTACATATTAAGAAAACTAATTTCCTTTCTCTTCAGACGAGGAATTTCACTATTTCATTTCATTTTTATCATTGTTGAACTGAAATAGGAGCCCGAACCTGAAATTAGAGCTTTTGAATATCTATTTATTTATCTACCGGACATAACGTATTGAACTGGCTGTAGGGTGTTGTCCTTGAAGCGCACAAAGACGGTGAGAGTATGGCCGTCAAGGAGAATGTTCATGTTCGCCTCGACGTGAATGGTTCTGTCATGGAATGCCCAGGTAATTTAGCGTTGGATATTGCCACGGTTTTCTTCTTCTTTTTATTTTATTTTATTATTATTTTTCTTCAAATTTAATTTTAAAAGTAGAGTGTCACACTCACGGGTCATTTTCTTTATTTTTCAAGGTAAAATGTATAACTTGCTCCCCATTTTCGTTATTTGTTTTCAACGTGTATTTATTTATAATTAACACGCATCTGCCATTTTCTTTGTTTTGTAACTCTCATGGTTCAAATTGTAACACTCACCTGCATTTTCTTTGTTTTGCAACTCAGGGCCGCCAATTTGTTTAGTTCTAAGTAAATTGTAACACTCACTTGTCATAGGAGAATGTCCAGAATGTACCATCAATGCCTTAACACTAAGAGGATAGCAACCAGAGCTTGAGCCAAGTTCATTGTCGTTGCAATGGCACTGTTTTATGAATAGAAATTGGCCTGTTCTACATTTTGCTTTTTAATTTGTAGAGTTTGTCCTCTTTTACTGGGTGCTTCGACAGACAGTTGTTCCTGATCGTTTACTCAAGTCCTTGACCTAAAACTTCAATGGTAATTTCTTCTGAAACAGGGCCACTTGTATGGATCAAGGTAATCTGATTAAGCTTTATTAGCGACTCTAGGAAATAGAATAGAAAGATTTTAACGTTAGTGAGGCCAAATCAACTTATCGGACAACAATTTTTCATTATCAGACATAATTTTTTATGTTACTGGTTTCAGGAAACAGGTTTATATGAAATAACAAAGTTTAACCATCATTTTATCTTTCTGAAGAACTGATCTTTGCTACCGTTATTGCTGATGAATTCTTTGAGCTTCTCTTTTCTTGTTTCTTTAAAAATGTCAGATGTAGAATTCACTGGAAACATATCAGCATAACTATCCCAAATATTATTATAAAATTTACTTTCCAAGATAAAGTGTTTCTCTGTTTCCACTGCCCCTGAATTGCAATAGGTACATATTTTCTCTTCCCACTTCTCTTTAGGTCTCTTCCATCTACCTGTCTCATGTCCGATGTGAGCTTTTGTCCAATAGATTATAAAACAAGCAAAATTCAATACATTTTCTTGAGTTTATTCTCAATGATTGTTAACAGGATGTTTGCCATTTCTCACATGTAGTTATGCTATATGAATTGCTTTTTCTATGTATAGAAGTCTGGCAGCAGTTCATAAAAAAAAACAAAGCATTTTTTATTTGAATGAAATATAAAATTAGCTATCAAGGCAATCTTTAAAATGTCTTAACCATTTTTTGCAAATTAATTGTTTCCATAGTTATGAAAATCCTGATTTAATCCCCGATCCGATCCAATTTTTTCTGATTCAGCAAGGATTGCGATTCAAATCGCAGTTAAATCCCGAATTTTGCCCTCTTTTTCCAAAAACATTGTGATATGCATGAAAAAACTTTTTTTCAATGAAAACTTGCATTTTCTTCTTTTTCTTTTTTTCCCAAACTTTGTTGCCTATTTTTCCAGGTTTTTTTTGTCGATTCCCGTTTTTTTTCTGATTCTTTTTCCATGCCGATTCCGATTTTCCCAACTATGGTTTAAATAACTTAGGAGAAGTCTGTGTGGAGTGGGTCATTGTTTAAATAATTTTTGGAAATCTAGAAATAAAATGATGAAACACTACTTGAACTTACTAGCTTATCTATGTTTGGAAAACAGCCTTTGCTTGTAAAACATCTCACTTCTTTCCATGATATTTTTTAGAGACTTATCCATCCATTGGAAATGTGAGAGTCAAGGATATTGGCAAACTGATTACACTCAAAGGAACAGTCATCAGGTCTGGCATGATAAAAATGCTTGAAGGAGAGCGAGAATATGAATGTACCAAATGTAAGCACAGGTATGGAATTCGAATTCCTACAAGCAAATGAATTGCACGAAAAGGAGGTTGTATTTCTGCCTCGAGCTGTCATATGGCTTCAATGTTGAGGTTGAATAGCATGTTAAACGTTTATTTGTCTGATGCTTTTCTGCTAACCAAATGCTTTTCAATATCGTAATAAGACCAAACTCTCAAGTTGTTCAATGTTAAGGTTATCAATCAAAGATCCATTCCTCCAGGGTGTTAGTGTCTGCATCACCTGCACAGTTGACATGATGATGAACAGGGCTTGAAATTCTTTCTGTTTCATCTTGCTTTCTATTACCCAGTGAGAATAGTGAGAATGTTCCATTGCATTGTTGCTGTCAAATGACATATTGCCAAACGTTATTCTCATTCACATTCTGCAATGCTGATTCTTTATGAACCAATACATCTTTGTGATTGCATCATTCAAGCCATGTGAGGATAGGCAAGGAACAACAACCAATTTAAAAATAAGGGCCACAGAGTTTCCATATACAAGGAAGAAAAATTTCCACCCTTCTTACATTATGCATGTAAAAAACAATGAATCCTCTAAAGGCTGAAAGAGTAAGACATGCATCCAATTTGTAAAATTTTAATTATATTGTTGTAACATGTAAGAAGTAAGCCATGGAGTTTTGTTTTGTAGGTTGATAGCTTATTTTCTAATTCTAGAAGAGGTGTATGAGCTTGCTGTTTTAATGTGGATGCATTTTGTTGCACATCTTAAAACAGGAAGGATGTGAAAAAAAAATTGTGAGTCTTCATCTTGAAAAAATGCTTTTTGAAAACATAAATTTTGGCACCCAACCTTTGAAGGCAAAAGTGAAGCCTCAAACCCTTCAAGTCACATATTTTCTATGTTCCATGGTGATGGGTCCCAAGCTTTAGGGTCATCTAGGAGATGTGTCCGGACGTCCGCAAAAGTCATCCCGGCATCCCAAAAACACGATCTAACGTCCCAAAACATGTCTTGACATCTCAAGGTGTCCCCTTCTTGGAAACTTCGTGGAATATAGCATATTTTCTCTCATAAATGCTTGATATGTTTTGCAATATAAAGGATAGAGAAAAGCATCTCCTTTGTTTTGTTTCTGTAAAGTTAGGTTGTAGTTTTTGCATGGCTTTTTCTCTCTTGGGAACTGTATTTTTAAAATTTATTCTATATGACAAACAAAAAAACAATGTGGGCCATATCTTGGCTGTTTCTTGGGCCAGGAAATGTGTTTTTTAATAAATTGAAGACGGCTGTGACTGTTGAGCTACTAGGCCAATATGTGTAGTCAAGAAGTTTCACATCGTCTGGATTGCTTTTTTAAAAGAGAAACCTGTATCCCGACACAAATGAGGTCCACCTGCCTTGTTTCAGATCGCTAGTTTTGTAAGTGCTTCATAACATCAGTTTTTGCATCCTTTATTTTGCTCTTGCTTGAAGCAGTTGGATGTAGGGTTTCATCCCTAATTTGCAGTGTGGAAGAGGAACTTGCACTGTTATTCATTGATAATGGATTTGATTAATTTGCCATGGACAAGCTTTTGTAATTTCCTAAGAAATTTTATGGACTTGTCTAGAAGATATTTTAAAATCGATTTTAAATTTTTTTTTATTTTTATTTGCATCTTATTTCATTTTTCTCAGCCTGGGCTTATGTGTTTTTGTCCTATACTTATATTCACTTTCATCAGGTTTAAAGTTTTCCCAGAGTTGGAGACTGGAAATACTGTTAGCAGACCGACATCATGTCCTTCACAGGTTTGATATTCTTGAGCTTTCTCGTTTTTACCTTCATTGTGCAATTCGTTTTCTTAAATTTATGTTGTCATATTTTTTTTTTGATATTCTGTCTGTATGGTGTACAAAAGTAATAATGTTATGTATTATGTTTTTAAAATTGGTGATTGAGATGGACCCCACCCATAGTACGTCATGACCACACAGTGGTATTATAATAGCTTGTCAATTATGCATATATCACTTGGCAAGATTCAAACCTAGGTCTCCTCCATGAAAGTTGAGGAATTCAACTGGTTTAAACTCAACTGGTTTCAACTCATGGCATTTAGTAATGCTATGTATCATTGTTACATATCTTTGTATCCAGTTGACTTGTTTGTGGATTTAGTCTTTTGATTTAGGCTGAACCAAGCTAAAAGAAATGGACACAAAAGTCATGGTCATAAATTTGTAATGTAAGGTGAAATAAATTTTTAACTAAGACCCATCAACTTCAGTTGGGAAAAAAAATAAAAGGGCTGTTGCGTAGAGGCCTATTTGGTCTATATGGAATTTATTCCAACTCAAAACCTGTCAAGGCATAGACTATACATTCTTAAGACTTTGGAACTCCAAATAGGAGTTTCAAAGTTCGAATCCAATGGGGGTAGAGTTGTATGCCATACTTTAGTAACTGAAGTTTGGTTGGATAAACATATATTGGGTATATGAAGGTCGTCTCATGTGGCCTATGGTCTCATGGACGTTAAAAACTACTTTACCTTTTACATTTACCTTTTTAAGTTTGACTGCAAATTTATAATTTAAAAATAGTACAAAAGAGAATAACAAAGATGTGCTAGTTTCATTTGATAATTGGAAATGCACAATTTCTCTCTGCACAATGGTAGGAGTTCTTAATTTCAAAAAAGGAACTGTTTAGATTTAGAGGAACTTTGTGATCATTGTTAATAAATAACAATGTCTACTTCCTATTCTAGGTAGAGTGAACATTGAAAGATGAGATATTTCACCATTGACATTCATTGACCAAAGTTTGGTGGTGTCATGATGTCTAGGTACATTGTAGTTTCCTTTGATTAAAAGTTGGTTAGAACAAACTCTAAATTCTTTTCACAAGAAATTGCAATCATGGACCAATGTTGTTGACGTCAGATGGAATGAATCGGAGGAGGTGCTTAAAAGGATAATGGGCCTATCCATGGAGGAGCAACAAGTTTGAATATTTCTTGCTATATAATATAAAGAGATTTGAAAGATTATATAAATTTCATGCACTTTAGAAGGATATAATTGATAGCAAGGAATAATCAGCAATTGGTTTGATGTCCAATGGATAATATTTATGAATAGGGCAAACAAGGAAAATGGAACATCTTTTTTCTTGCATTCTGCAAGTAATGACACGTAAGGCTGTTTTTTGGTTGTCATTATATGAATTAGTCCTCAAGCAACTATCCAACTTACAAAGTATTAGCAGAACCCAAACTTAGTTCTGTTTGGGAATGTGTAAAGCTCATTTGTCAATATATAATCTGAACACCATGTTCTAATAGTAATATTGTGAACACATAGTTAATTCCTATTTGACTTTTTTTAAGATAGGAAGGGGGCATTAGTTGATGCTCTTGAAAACATGAACAAAGTTCATGTTAACATTGCAACAATTTTTATTTTTTTATTTTTCTATTAAATGGATATTTAGAAATATATGAAATAATATTGAGACAAAAATTTGAAATCAACAATAGGCTACATTTGAAAAAGAGCATCTTGAATATGAACATTTTAATGTGGTTGTTTTATCAAAGTTTTTGTTGTTTAGTTGTGTTTTATAGGTTAAACTTTTTAATTTGCATACAAAAAATAAACCATTAATTGCCTTTTATTCAAGATGGACACCAAATAATCTCACTATAAAATGAATAGAATTACACTCCAATAGATAAAAAAATGGTTGGTATGATGGGGTATTTATACCCAAGTACAAGTTACCTTTACGTCAAGGTTGTGAGACCGACCTTTAGGAATAAAATAATAAAATATTACAAGAGTGCCATTTTCAAGGTTTACATGGGCCCAAAGGGTTAATATGAACAATACAATGCAAAAGTTGATCGTGTTATCAAGAAAAGCTTAACCACCACATATTTCAACATCCCCCCTTAAGCTGAACGAGGGACATAGAGAGAGACCCTTGTTATCCCCCTTTAAGGCACACTCTCCTACCGCATGTGAACAAAAGTGGTGTTGGGCATGTCTTGGTTAGAATGTCTGTTGCCTGCTCTGGTGAAGGCACAAAAATTGGTTTAAGCATCCCACGTGTATGAAACCATCTCACAAAGTGTATCCAAATCTCTATGTGCTTTATTTGATGAAACATTGGATTGTAGACAAGTTGGATGGTGCTCTGATTATCACATCGGAAAGTGATTGGAAAACTTTGAGGAATGTTAATCTCCTTCAAAATCATGAGCAACCACCTACGATGCTTAGCTGCCTCGTTGTCAACATAATATTCAGCTTCCACAAGAGACTGAGATATAGTGGATTACTATTTGGAACATCAAGAAACATGACCGAATCCTAAATAGAACACAAAACTTGTAGTGGACCGTCGTTCATCCAAATCACCAGCCCAAACAACGCCTAAAAAACTTGGCAAAATTGGAGGGGAGCCAACATAATAGTGAATAACCATCTGATAGATCATTTGGATGTATTTGAGAATCCTCTTAGTTGCTGTCTATTGACTCTCATAGGGTGCCTACATATACTTGGAACAATAATTGACATCAAAATCTATATCAAGTCTCATACGAGTAAGATAAAGAAGTCTACCCACAAGAAATTGATACGTAGCATCCACCAAAGGAGGTGGTACAATCAGTCCTATGCTTCATGCTTAAAGTAAAAGGAGTTCGAACGAACTTGCAATTCTCCATCCTAAAATGTTGAAGAAGATCCAAAGCATGCTTGGGCTATGAAATGGTGATGCTAGAATTTGTCTGATCAATCCGAATCCCCAAAAAGTAATGATGAAGTCCCAAATGTGAAATCCCAAAAGTGGAACAAAGCCATGTCTTCATATCTTAGGTTAAAGTAGAGGAGCTGTTGGTGATGATAAGATCATCAACATACAAAACAATCACCAAAGTGTCCCCAACCTAATGTTTAATGTAAACATCGTATTCAACATCACATTGTCGAAACCCACAATTGAGGAAAGACAATGAATCTTCTCATACCATATGTGAGCAGCCTACTTAAGTTCGTAAAAAGACCTAAGTTAGGCGATAGACCAAGGGAGGAGGACCCTTAAGCTCAAAAATAGGTGGCTGTTACATGTAGATCTCCTAAAGCTCCCAATATAGAAAGACACTCTTCATGTCCATGTGGTGTACATTCCATCTATATGAGGCAATGATAGAGAGAATTATCCTGATTGAGTCCATTCTAGCCATTGGTGCAAATGTCTCGGATTGCTCCGCTCCCTCCTATTGGGAGAATCCCTTAGCAACAAGGCATGCCTTGTGCTTCTCCACTTGACCATATAAAGTATACTTGGTCTTGTAAACCCATTTGCAACCGACAACATTCTTCCCTTTTGGAAGAGGAACCACCTACCAAGTCTTGTTCTTCATTAGAATCTCATATTTTGCCAACATAGCATCTTCTCACTTTGTCTGGCCCTTAGCTTGAGAATATGTAAGAGGATTTTAAGAATGAGCAGCCTTTGTGAGCAATGCTCGAGAAGGAGCCTTACGATGTCGCTCCAGAGACATAATAGGTTGAGCATCTGTAAGAAGCCTCTTAACCCACTTGGGTGATGGATAGTTTGAGGAAGAATCATGCGCACTCTGTGGCAAAGCAACATTCGAAGCCAAAACTGAAGAATCCAACTCAAAATCACCAATCACCTCATCATTCAAAGTTGAAACACTTTGAACTCATGTGTCTTGCTCAACATGCCTTGAATCTGGAAAAGAAGGTGCTACTTGTGGTGTTGCACATGAAGGGGTCAAATCAATAGGCAATAGACCTCCACCTAAAGATGAAGATGATGAAGATGCTCTAATGGGAATAGACCCAACCAAAATGTTAGAAGAAACAATTGAATATGAGATGGTCAAAGGATCAAAAGAGGCATCCATCAAAAGCTCAGGGGGTTGGGTGGAAGAAGCACTAGGAAGGACCTCATAAAAAATGACATCTCTTTGTATCAAAACCTCGCGCCTTTAAGGGTCATAAAGGCGATATGCCTTTGAGTTATCTGAATACCCACAAAGATATACTTATGACTCTTCAATACCTCCTCCTTTTGAAGATCCTTGGGTATGTGAGCCCATGTTGAAGACCCAAAGATACAAAATCGGGACACATTAGGCTTATCCATTTTCAATTTCTCAAGAGGTGTCATGCCTTGAACCTCCTTGGTGGGAACCTTGTTGATGATGTATGCTGCACAAGTGACAATCTTACCCCATAATTTATGATTCATCCCCTTGGCATGAATCATATAGTGTGCCATCTCTATGATCACCTTGTTGTTATTTTCAGCCACACCATTTTTCTCAGGAGTATAGTGAATAGTCCTCTGATATGCAATCCCATGAGAAGCCAAAAAATCATGAAAGGCATGACTAATGTACTCACCTCCTCCATCTGTCCTTAGACACTTGACTTTTCTATCAAGGTGATTCTCAACTAGAGCCTTGGAGGTATTGAATCTCTCAAAGACCTTGTCCTTAGTGCAACTAGTGTACAACCAAACATGTCTAGATTAATCATTAATAAAAAGGAGGAAGTACCTATATCCTGAAAGAGATGGTGTACCCATAGGTCCATAAATATCACTATGCATTCCAGCCCTAGATAACTGCTGTCCTATGTTTTTTAAAATAAATCAGATCTGAGAATAATTTATTCAAACATGCAACAGTCACACAGATGGTTGGAAAAATAAACAGCGTGAACAACAAAAGTTAAATATGATTCTGAACCTGAAATATTACAAATAAAAGAGGCTACAACTACAGAAGAACACTTCTGCTCTCTTACTGCTTTTCTAGCCAGAAATCACTGTTTTTCTCCTCCTAAGCTTGTAGTTTTCCTTCAGCAATCTGTTTTCCTCCTCTTCTTTTCTGCGTGTAAAATACTCTTGATCTTCTCCTTTTATCCTTGAAAAAGGTAACCCTAATCTCTCTAACCCTAAGATTAGATCTCATCTCATCTTGAGATGTAAGGTTAAAAATAAAAAATCACTTAAGTGAATATCAAAATAGAATCACTTAAGTGAACTTGAAAATAGAAAATCACTTAAGTGAATTTCAAAATAGAATCACTTAAGTGAATTACAAAATAGAATCACCTAAGTGAACTTAAAAATAGAAAATCACTTAAGTGAATTTCAAAATAGAATTAGAAATGTCTCGAACCACTTCTAGCACGTTCATACTGAAGCCTGTGCAAGAAGTTCTTGTCCGAGCTACATTTCTTAACACTCCCTCTTAGCGAGGAAGGAATTCTGCATCTATCCAAGTTTGTCTATCAATGCTTCAAATTTCCCTTTCACTAAGGGCTTGGTCAGAATATCAGCTACCTGCTGATCTGTGGGAATATACTGGAGCTTTACGGCTCCCTTTTGAATCCTGTCTTGTATGAAGTGCTATTTGATGTCTATGTGTTTGGACTTGTCATGAAATACTGTATTCTCAGAGAGTTTGATACAACTATGATTATCACAGTATATCACCGTGGGATCCAAATCTTGATCGATCAATATTGTAAGCAATTTGCGAAGCCAGATGGCCTCACAACTAGCAATACTGGCTGCCATGTATTCGGCCTCTGTTGAGCTAAGTGCCACAGAAGTTTGCTTCCTACCGAACCAGGATATCATGCTTGAGCAACACCCTGAGGTGCTCTTCCTGTTTGCTACATTGCCTGCCCAATCTGAGTCTGTATACCCTTGCAACCTCACTTCACCATCTCCAAGATATCTTAGACCATACTCCACCGTGCCCCTTAAGTATCTGAGCACATGTTTTGCTGCTAGCCAATGCTCCTGCCTTGGCTCCACCATGAACTGACTCAAGGTGTTCACTGCAAAACATATAGCTGGTCGAGTGTTGACCAAATACATCAAGGATCCTATCAGCTGCATGTACAACGTAGGGTCCACCAATTTTGAATCTGAAGTTGTCACCTTCTTCAGATTAGTGATCATGGGTGTGGCCATAGGTTTGCAGTCCTCCATCCGAAACCTCTTCAGGATCTCAACTGCATACTTACTGTTGGTCATCAAATCCGCACAGGAAAGGACTTTCGGTGGGTTTGCGCGCCCTGGACCTGCGACCAACATTGAAAGGCCGAAGGGAAGAGATGCCCCTCGTGGCGATCTCCGGAGAAAGGCCGGCTCCTATACTAATCTACCTTTTGGGGTTTGAAGACAAGAGTGCAGGAAAGAGATAAAAGGGATAAGGGTTAGAAAAATAAATAAAAAGGGGTTAAGGGAAGAGAGAGTTGTGATTTGAGGTGGGAGAGAACAGGAAGCACGATCACCAACTAGCAACTTGAATAGCAGCAAAGAACACCAAGAGTAAAACGAAGGAAATGTGGTATCAACCTTCCTATGTATCCTCCCGAACGAGTTTCAGGACACTGTCCCCGATTGCACCCCGGACGCAGAGTTCAGCATCTCAGTTTACAAACAAAGAGAGATGGAAGAATCAAGCGCGGAAGGCAGCATAAAAGAGAAGAAATGAGCTCAAAGTATCTTAGTATTAGACGCAGGACATCAAGTTACAGCGGCTTTCTAGCGAGAAAGTTCCCCCCCCCTTTTACATTACGGAGCACGGGTTTTTATAGAGGACCCGGCCCTCTGAATCATTATTACAAAAACGGCGGAGTACACCCTCGGGCCCTGAGAAATCGGCGCCTCGCTGCTGTTGCGAATGATCCCTCAAATCGGCTACCAAAACTGGTAATGGTGACCGAGTTAGCCGGGGAAAGATGCATTAAATGAGCCACCTGGGTGTCCTCGGATTGCAGGTGCTGTGTTCGAGTGGCGGCCATGCTTGCCGGGCTCTCCATTTCGGACTGATACTTCGCATCCAATTGCCAAAAATGAGCAGCGGGCTTATCGGGCAAGAAAATATGCATTTATGAGGCTCTCTGACTGCCTCGGAAAAATGCCCAATCGAAGAAAACTAGGTTAGTGTTCGGCCGCAAAGCGTCGGGAGCGTAGAACTCTCCTCTGGAAATGCATTCGGCTAGTGACACCTGCCATGGGCATACCAAAGTATCGCTTGACAAGCCCCCTACCCATGCAATAATAGAGAATATATCTGTGTTTTTGAAGGCCTCCAAGGGCAGGGGCATCTGGGGTCACTTGCTGGAAGGAAGTCCGCTCTTGAGATTTTCACGCAAAAAGCTCAGAATGAAGGGATTGGAAGCGAACTTATCCGTTTGTTCGCTCAGGCTGACATTGCGAACGGTATAACCTTTTGGTGGCCTTTGCTGCGGTGCGAACGCTGTCTGCACATCCTCATTCAGAATGGAAAACAATTTTTTACCCGAGGCGTCTAACACCTGTTTGGTTTGCGGCTGATATTTCTGAGCAATGGCGTATATGAGCTCGGGGCAGTGATGTGTAGGAAGGACCAGATACCAGTATATGTGGGAATAATACGCCACGGCCCTCTTGTTCTCCGCTGAGAGCCTGCTTTTCATGAAGTCGATGGTATACCGAAGCTCGACCACGGTTCTTGAGAGTTCTGGGTCTCTAATTTTCGCCCACTTATCAACAGGTGGTTTTACACTGGGCTCATCATCGGACTCCTCCCTTCCTCCCATCACCTGTTTTCCTGCGCGTGGGGGAGGATTGGCCCGCCTAGGTGTCTGCTTCTTTTCTTCCTCGGCTCTCGTCTTCTCTGGAGTTGTTGCCTCTGGTTCTCTTCCCTTCCGCATGGGGTTCCTCCTTCCCATTGTGAACGATTGCAGCCGAATAACTTGTGATGTAGCAGAGTTCGGCACCTCAAAACAGAGGACGGGGTAATCATGGCGAACAGCGAAACCTTTGATGCATAAGCTTTCCGAGGTGGCAGAATGCAGACTCAACTCTCACACTTGCAAATGGTTTGTTCTTAACGGGCGTCTGCATTTTATAGCTTCGGAGGGCAACTTCCGGCATTTATGGCAACCACCGTAATTACTTCGTGGGCTTAGCCCGAAAATATCGCTACGGCATCTGATTGGCTATATGGCGGCGTTGTACGCGGGGCCATGCAATTCGGCGGTTTGATTTTGTATCGAGAGCGCGAGTTGCTGCCACCTGGTACTTTTGCGCGGCTTTTGGGCTGACGAACTGCCTTGGGATGAGTGCCACTTCTTTCATATTGAGTTCGTCCGTTTCGGTCCCCTTTTGATGCTGTCGTCGGCACGTTCCCCGAGGCACATCTTAAATGTGTCCGCCCCGAAGCGGGGTTTGGCGAAAATACTTCGCCGCGAAGTTCTTCTTCGGGCTGATTTTCTTCACTTCGGGCCCGAAGTTCCCCTTGGCTATGTTGTTGCTTCGGTTCATGAATACCGCCGACCGAAACTCATTTCATCGAGGAGAGCTTCGCCACGAACTTCCCTTCGTCGGCTACTTCGGACCGAAACCCCCCCGAAGGCGATTCCGATCATGCTTTGTGAAGCCGAAGCCAGGAATCTAGCTTTTGCGGTTGAAGTGGTACTTGCTCCCCGCGATCTTTTGAACAGAGTATATACAAAGCATTGAAATCCTATATACAAAATATATGCAAGATTTTTTTTTTAGAATTGTACATACCTCAGTGATTGAAGGTCTTCAGGTGAAGACCATTGACTGAGATTGGTAAAACTTGGCCATTCGCATCTTTGAGGATGAAGGAATTGGCCGAATTTACTTTTACTATTTCGAACGGTCCGTCCCAGAACGCATCCATTTTGTCATGATTCCCAGGCTTGGCCTTCCATGAATCCCACCTCCATACCAGGTCTCCTGCCTTGAATGTGCGATCGGATGATTTCCTTTTGAACCAGTCTCGGGTGACCTCGGCATGCCATGCAAAGTTCCGGTAGGCCTTTTCACGTTCCTCTTCTAGTTTTAATAGCTAAACCGAGCGTTCTTCCATCGGGTTAGCTTCATCTTCTTCTAGCAGTTGTAATGCGGGGATCTCGATGTGAGTGGGCAGGATGGCATCCTTGTCATAGACCAGAGCATACGGCGAAGTCTTGATTGACCTTTTGACAGAAACCCGATCGGCCCACAGGGCCCGATCCGAAGGAGGTGCCAAGTTCTTTTGTTTTGATCGATCGGCTTTCTCAGTATCCTCAACGGGGTTTTGTTGGTGGATTCCGCCAATCCATTGCCTTGGGGGTAATAATTGGAAGACACCTTGTGATATATCCTATACTTGTATAGGAACTCGTTGATCTTTGCGCTCGTGAAACCGGGACCGTTATCCGTAATAATTGCTTCGGGGGATGCCGAAGCGGGTAATCAATCTTTCCAGGAAAGTGACCACAGTATCTTGATCGGCATGTTTTGTGGGGACTGCCTCGGCCCACCTGGTGAAGTAATCGGTCGCAGTCAGAATGAATTTGTGCCCGGCGGAGGAGTTTGGCGATATGGCCCCTACGAAATCCAGTCCCCATTGCTGAAAAGGGGCTTCTACTTGTATTGGTCGAAGGGGCATCGAAGCATTTCTGCTTCGGCCGGCGAACTTCTGGCATTGCTCGCACCTTCGGCAAACGGAGAAGGCATCGGCAAAGAGTGTAGGCCAATAGTAACCCGCCTTGATAATCTTCAGCGCCGTCGTTCTTCCAGCAAAGTGCCCTCCAGATAGTCCTGAATGAAATTCGCCCAGGATTCTTCTCTTATCATCATCTTTTATGCATCTGAGGAGGACGCCGTCGATGTTCCTGAAAAATAGGCCTTCAGGGCGCATAGTGTATCGGGCGGACTGCATTCTGAAATGTCTTCGCTGCGATGCATTCAGATGTGAGGGGCATCTGCCGGTGTTGAAATATTCCACTATTTCACCGACCCAATCTTTGTCAGCCTCTTCCTGATTAGCGAGGCATTCTCCTGTTGGCAAGTCATCCAACTGATTGTCTGTTTTTTCGGCCGTTGCGTTCTTCGCCAGCTCTTGACATAGTGCATGACCGCGAACTAGTTTGGTAGGTTTGATCTCAATATCAAACTCTTGGATTTTGCTTACCCAACCAGCTCTCTTGCTTCCCAATTCCCCTTGGATAATGAAACTACGCACATCGGGGTGAATGACAAAGAGTGTCGTGCGACTCTGAGAAATGAACTGTTTGAATTTCCTGAGAGACTTCATAACTGCATGCACTTGACGCTCGATGAAATTGTACTTTTCTTCATGGGGATTGATTATCCGGTCGAGGAACGCGATGGGACGTTCCTCTCCATCTTCCCCCTTTTGCGTCAAGACCGCGGCGTAGCTTTCAGGATCTCCTATTGCATACAGGATAAAATCTCGACTGTAGTCGGGTTTGATCAAGACCGGTGCCTGAACGATTCGGGCCTTGATTTCTTTGAATGCTTTTCTCCTCTCTTCTGTCCAGACGAATTCTGCGCCCTTCTTTAAAAGCTCAGACATCGGCTTAATGACCTGGGCGAAGTCTGGGACAAACTTTCTTACGAATTTAATCTGACCGAAGAAAGATTGAAGGCCCTTTTTATCTGTTGGGATTGGGAGCTTCATCAGAGCTTCGGCTCTGTCAGGATCCACGGCGAGACCCTTTTCCGAAATAGCATGTCCTAGCAGCTTTCCTTCGCTGACTGCGAAGATTGACTTTTTTGGATTGATTGAGATGCCAAATTCTCGGCATTTTTCGAAAATCTGTTGAAGATGTTCTAGGTGGTTCTCTCTCTTTCGGGAGAAGACGGTCATGTCATCCAAATAGATAACAATAACCTTATTCAGAAGTTCGCGAAAAGCAAGGTCCATTGCCCTCTGGAAAGTAGCCCCCGCATTCGAGAGGCCAAAAGGCATCCGCTGGTAGGCGAATGTGCCCCACTTGGTTGTGAACGCGGTCTTATGCTGGTCTTCGTCCCTGACCCGAATTTGATTGTATCCCGAAAAACCATCGAGCAAGGAGAATCGTTGAGCTCCGACCACCGAATGCAAGATCCGATCGATCCGCGGGAGAGGATAGTGGTCCTTGAGGGAAGCATGATTCGAGGTTGCGGAAGTCCACGCACAATCGGATGTCTCCGTTCTTTTTCCGACTGGGACCAGGTTTGCCACCCAGGAAGAATGCTTGATAGGATAAATGATCTTTGCTTCAAGCATTTTTAGCAGTTCGGCCTTCATCAGGACCTCGATTTTTGGATTAACTGGCCTTTGCTTCTGTTGGAAAGGTTTGGCCCCTTCTTGTAATTCGATTGTGTGTTGGATCAGCTGCCGATCGTATCCCTTGAGGTTGTGATAAGACCACGCCACGATATCTGGGTACTTCTTACACAAACATCGGATTCGCTCTATTTCTTCCGAAGTACAATTGGTCCCGACCTTTATTACTTTCCCAGGTTCCAGTTCTAAGTCTTGATATTGCTGCGCGCTGATCTGGATCTTGCGGGATAGCGATCGATCATTTTGATCGAAAAGGCTCTCAAGCGTGATCAATCCTTTGGGAACGTGGTTCTTCAACTGGACCAATCCTTCATATTCTTCCTCATCAGGGCTTCGGTCTTCAACTGTAGTGGCTTCTTGGATCATGAAATTAACAATCTGCTCGTCATTGTCAAAAACTTGCCAGTGTAAATCCCTGTCGAGGACAGAGGGTCTATAGATCATCCTTACAGCCTTCGGCTTATGCACCATATCATCCACTGGAGAATATCGGGCTGCGATGGATGCTAAGACATCTGCATGTCGATTCTTTTCTCGCGGAATAGACTGTAGATTGAGGGATTCGAACTGGTCCCATACCCTATTGCGGTATGATTTAAGATAGTGCTTCTTTGAAGAGCATTTGTTGGTGACCTGGTTGCAAACTAGTTCGGAATCCCCGAAGATCTGAAGATGTCTTATGCCAATCTTGTCGGATTTCTTGAGTCCTAAGCACAAGGCTTCATACTCTGCTGCATTGTTGGTGCAGCTCCATGTCAATCGGTAGCAATATTCCTTTTGTTCACCGGACGGCGAAATCAGAAGGATTCCTGCCCCAGCACCGTTCTTGCATCGGGCACCGTCGAAGAACAATTTCCATAGTCCTTCTTGAGCAGAAACCTTTCCCCCTATTTCGGCTGGTTTCTCGGACTTGGCGATGGTGTAGCACCCCACCTTAGTCTCTATCATGGCATTGAAATCTGCCAATGAAAATTCATCTTCGCAACACAACTGTGCGAGGGATTCCTGGACCAGATCCACTTGCTCTAGCTCCTCTGCGATCGTATGCACAGGGCCACTGCTCTCTTCTTCGGACATCTTCTGAACCAGGAACGTAGAAGGCTTTTCATTATAGATCTTTACCTTCTTCCCTTTGAAGGGGATATCCAAATGAGTGTAGTCCATGAACAGATATCCGCCGACTTTGCCGTGAATTCCCTTGACAGGCACATGTCGAAGTAGGGCTCCGGATCCACGACTACCACCTCTTGTATGACTACGATTTGAGGTGTCTTATGTAGCAGAATAGGAATGTATTTGATGACACCTACGGTCTTTACTTGGGGTACCGTCCAGCTGGAGGACTCCATGACCGCTTCGTGTGTATTCCATGCCTATTTCCTCGCATACCGCCTTTGGCATCATCGTCGTCGCAGCTCCAGAATCTATCATGCAGTTATGCACGATATATCCTTCCATTTGTAAAGATAAGTAGAACGGTGGTGGTCTGTTTTTTCCCGTAATGGACGCGGACAAGGTCTGCATCAGGGCGAGCGACTCTGCCTTCTTTGTATTGATCCTCTTCAATGATTCTTGCAGCAGGTCCACTTGTCCAAGAAGTTGCAGAGCATCATACAAACTGATCTTGGCTGGAATTCTCTTTAATTCTTCTACAATGTTGTAGGCCGGGGAGCTATGCACCTCGGGTTCTTTTCTCGGTTCGTACTTGGTGCGATATTGCTCTGTCGCTTCGACCCTTTGTCGCTTGGTGAGCGAGGGAAACTTGAGCTTCTCCTTAGCCTGTTCTTTGGTCTCCATCTGAGGTGGTTCGGCAGCGGCCTTTTGGGCCTTTTCTTTGATTGGAGCTGGCGGAGGAGCTTCGCTCGGGGCCGAAGAGGACGGTTGTCCCTTCTCAAAACGAGCGTGTACCTTCAAAGGAGCCATTTGGGTAGCATCCACCTCTATCGTCCTTTTACCTCCCTTGGTAAGGACCGCGACTGGCTCTTCCTCGCCGATGGACAAGTTTTGATCCAATTGTCGGATGATGTTGACTTGACCGCCTTGACTGCTGCTTGTTAGCGTCTGCACGTAGTGTTGATGCAACATGCACGTATTCTCCTCGTGAGGATCATTACATGTAGAGCACCAGTATACATGATCGGAAGTGCTTGGGACTTCATCTATCGCAGCATTTCTTGCCGAAGCTTTTCCTTGATGGACAGCTTGATCTTTGGTAAGTGCAGGCGTGGGATAAGACCTTCTTGGTAGAAACTCTTGTTGCGCTTGCTTCTTCTTGACAACGGTCATGTCGTTGGACAAGGTCTGCACTGTGGCATTTAACGATTGCATTTCTTGCAATATCTTGGCTTGCATATCATCGGCCTTGGGAACTGATGGTAAAGAAGCCATGGTCGGTATCGGAGGCAAAGCAGGATGTTGGAGGGGTGCTGGCAACATTGGAAATGTTGGAGTGATAGTGGGCGGCGTAGTTGAAAGCGTGGGGAAATGTATCTGTGGAGCGGTGATCTGCGAGACAACGGGGTTCGGGTTCCAGGATGAGCTCGGGTATGCAGGGATTGCAGGAATCTGCGGAGCGACTGCGCTCGCATACTGGGCTTGAAGGAACTCGAGGAGTATAGGCATTGGCATTTTTTGAGGGAGTTTACCCACGGCTATGAGGTCCGTTTCTGCTTTCTTGGCTAACCCATACAACTCTGGAAAAGTATTGACATTTGAGTACCTTATCATAAGGCCGATATCAGGGTTGAATGCCCGAAGGAAGTAGTACGTCGCGGCTTCGTCAGTTGGGCGAAGCCCAAGCGGGACTCTTTGCCAGGTTCGAGCGAACCTAACATTGAAGTCTGCAATTTCTTCTTGTGGATGTCTTTGGATCGAAGTGAATTGCTGCAGAAGAGAAGTCGGATCGGCGGACTCGTTGAAGCCTTGCATCAACTGCCCGACTAACTGGTCCCATCCCGTAATAGTGCCGGGTGGCAGAGATCTGTACCAATAGAGGAGCTTTCCTCTAAGGGAGAGAACCAGGAGCTTCACCATCACTCGCTCTTCTGTGATATCGTGGATTGCCGCCAGGGAAATGATGTCTTGGATATGTTCCAGAGCAGTCTTTCTGGTTCCGTCGAACGTCGGGAGCTTTTTTATTGCAGCAGGTGGAACTTGCCCTTGACCCGCGAGATTCAATGGTGACGAAGAATTCCATGCTGGAAATAATCTGGGCGGCGGTTGCTGCTGTTGTTGTTGTTGTGCCATATTTGTGCCTGGGTTCTGTGGAACAAAAATCCCCGAAGTCCCTCTTGGGTTGCTCGTCGGAAGGCCAAAGGGAACGGAGGCACTAGGATGCTTCGGTGAGTTGGGAGGATTCGGAGGAAAACTAGCTGTTGTGCTATCGGAAGTTAGGCCTTGCTCATCAACAACAGCCTCTTGTGAGGATGTTTCGCGTAAGAGATATTCGGGGGTAACTAACCTAGAGCGTTCCCCAAAGGCGTCAATATCAAGCTCAAAGAACTCGGTTTCCTCTCCTCTATTCCTAACTCTCCATCTCGTTTGCATGAAGGCATAGGCTTTTAGTACTGTTCTTTACGACTTTGAAGATTCTCGGGTAAAACAGAGTCGCCAGATGCTAAGAGTCTCTTAGTAATGAGAGCATCGATTCTCACTACTACTCAGGGGGTGAGACTGACCGGATCTCACCGGGAACTTGTTAGAACTACTGGCTCCGGTGAAGACGGGCTAGAAATTTTCCCAAATATGGGACCTTGGGTCCCACCGGGTGTGCTAGAAACTGTTGGTCATCAAATCCGCACAGGAAAGGACTTTCGGTGGGTTTGCGCGCCCTGGACCTGCGACCAACATTGAAAGGCCGAAGGGAAGAGATGCCCCTTGTGGCGATCTTCGGAGAAAGGCCGGCTCCTATACTAATCTACCTTTTGGGGTTTGAAGACAAGAGTGCAGGAAAGAGATAAAAGGGATAAGGGTTAGAAAAATAAATAAAAAGGGGTTAAGGGAAGAGAGAGTTGTGATTTGAGGTGGGAGAGAACAGGAAGCACGATCACCAACTAGCAACTTGAATAGCAGCAAAGAACACCAAGAGTAAAACGAAGGAAATGTGGTATCAACCTTCCTATGTATCCTCCCGAACGAGTTTCAAGACACTGTCCCCGATCGCACCTCGGATGCAGAGTTCAGCATCTCAGTTTACAAACGAAGAGAGATGGAAGAATCAAGCAAGGCAGGCAGCATAAAAGAAAGACAACACAACACTTATCTACTCCTATGTATCCTTCCGAACGAGTTTCAGGACACTGTCCCTGATTGCACCCCGGACGCAGAGTTCAGACATCTCGGTCTACAAACAAAGAGAGATGGAAGAATCAAGCGCGGAAGGCAGCATAAAAGAGAAGAAATGAGCTCAAAGTATCTTAGTATTAGACGCAGGACATCAAGTTACAGTAGCTTTCTAGCAGAAAGTTCCCCCCCCCTTTTACATTACAGAGCCTGGATTTTTATAGAGGACCCGGCCCTCTGAATCATTATTACAAAAACGGCGGAGTACACCCTCGGGCCCTGAGAAATCGGCGCGTCGCTGCTGCTGCGAATGATCCCTCAAATCGGCTACCAAAACTGGTAATGGTGACCGAGTCAGCCGGGGAAAGATGCATTAAATGAGCCACCTGGGTGTCCTCGGATTGCAGGTGCGGTGTCCGAGTGGCGGCCATGCTTGCCGGGCTCTCCTTTTCGGACTGATACTTCGCATCCAATTGCCAAAAATGAGCAGCGGGCTTATCGGGCAAGAAAATATGCATTTATGAGGCTCTCTGATCGCCTCGGGAAAATGCCCAACTTGGGAAGCGTTCCTGGAAAGCGCCTCGCTGATTTTCGCTTCGCAAAATTACTTCGGGGGCGTGGCATGCCGAAGCCGATCTCCTTCTATCCTTCGCTGCTTCGCTGGCAAAACTGCTTTGTTGACGGGTCGGGAAAAACTCTTCGGGCCGATCTTCTTTTGAAAAGGCGGTTTGGGAGAGTTTCGGCCGAAACACTTTCTTGACCTCTATTACTTCGGGTGGAAACTGGCCGAAGTGGATTTTAGAAATACTTCGGGCCCGAAGTATTTTCATTGCCTTAGCCGATTCGGGCTATCTTTTCTTCTTCGGCGAAGTTGCTTGGATGCCGCTTCGCAAACTCTTCACCCGAAGTAGCCGCTGGGAATGCTTTGGGTGCGAAGCGTTTCTTTTGCTTTCTCGGCAAACTTCTCGCCCGAAGTGATGATTTGAAGCGCTTCGGGCCCGAAGTTCTTTTCTTTTCATTTTGTTCACCAGGGGCGATAGGGAAATCAAAATTGCTATAACTTATAAACAAAGAAAACTTTCAACCAAAACAAATATCATACACAGTTTTAATTTTTCTGCCCCTTGGTGGAATGTGACAATATTGTCAACACTTACCTTGTCCAAGGAATATCTCCCCTGGTCTCTGCCAAACCTCCAAACCCAAGAAGGAATGCATCATGCCAATGTCCTTCATCTCAAACAACTGCCATATCTGCTTTGCAACCTGCAATGAGCTTATCTGCACCTTGAAGAAACAAGTCATCGACATATAGCACCAAAATGATAGATCAGTCCCAACAAATATGTAATATAGATTAGGATCTGCATCACTTTTGGCGAAGCCCACACTTTGCAAGTATCCATCTATCCTGGAATACCATGCTCTCGGTGCTTTCTTCAGCCTACAAACATGGGACTCCTTCCCATTTACCTCAAAGCCCTGAGGCTGCTCTATGTACACTTCTTCCTCAATGATCCCATTAAGGAAAGCTGTCTTCACATCCATTTGATGAATCCGCTATCCCATAGATGAAGCCAAAGACATAATTGCTCTAATGGAAGTGTATCTGGCGACTGGAGCAAAAGTCTGCTCATAGTCCACTCCCTCTTTCTGGGAGAACCCTCTTGCCACAAACCTTGCCTTGAACTTCTCAATGCTGCCATCTGCAACATGCTTAATTTTGTAGAGCCACTTGTAACTCGCAACTGACTTACCCTCCAGTCTTAGCACTATGTCCCAAGCATCATTCTTCATGATGCAGGTGTACTCCACCATGGCATCCAGCCAAACCTGCTGGTCTGTAGCCTCCTGAAAACTGGTAGGCTCTGAATTTATGATGTTACTCATCAATGCCATGTAGCTTGAAAACTTCCTTGGAGGTTTGCTCTCCCTAATCATGCTGCTAGGAGCCTCAACATACTCCTCAACATCCCTCAATGTCTGTGTAATCCATTGAGGTCTCCTGATAGAACTGGAAGGGGTTAATGTCTCCACCTCCTCACCTGAAGGGTGTTGTTTTGAACTGGAAACCACTGGTGTCTTTGGTGACCCTGGCTCAACCTTCGGAGCTTCTTGCTCCTCATTCTCTATCACTGGAATAGGCTCATGGGACTTCCTGGATGCAACGTCCTCCTCAAAATTTACATCCCTGCTCACTACTATCTTCCTCTTCTTTGGAATATAAACCATGTAAGCTTTTGAAGTCTCACTCTATCCTACAAATAAACCCTTCCTACTTGAGGGCTCCAACTTGGTCCTCTTCTCTAACGGAACATGGATATAAACTGGACATCCAAAGATGCGGAAATGACTCACCTCTGGTTTCACACCAGTGAATGCCTCCTTTGGTGTCTTGTCCTCCAAGATCCTTTGAGGACACCTATTTTGGATGTAAACTGCTGTGTTGCATGCTTCTGCCCAAAGAAACATCGGCAAGCCCTGGTCATGAATCATGGCCCTAGCAGCCCCTACGATGGATCAACCTCTTCTTTTCTTCATTTATGGTGGCCAAGCAATCTATCCTCTCATCTGAGCTGATATTGGACACAAAGAGTTGAAAGAGAAAAGGAAATGGATTTTTTGAAAAAATCATGTAAAGACAAATGAGGTTTTCAAAAAACCTCAAAAAACTCAATCTTGAAACTAGGGCATCCATCTGGTCAGAAATTAAAAAACAAAAAAGGATTGAGTGCCAATGAGAGGAACAAAGGAACTTGTCGGTGAATGTTTCTCCTTGAGCAAATTTGCTAATTCCAGTGAGATCCTTGCAATCCAAGTCCCCCTATGGTTTTATCAGGAAACCCTTCTTACAATCCCACCATCAACTTTCGAAAAATTCTTCTTAGCTTCTCCAATCATAGTCGCCCTTGGGAGAAGCTATAGAAGCCAAACTTTCGACGTAACTAGTTGAGTAATGGAGATTCACACCCTCTTTGATACCATGTTAGATTTCACAATAGTTTCAAGAAATGAATGAAATCAATATATTACCCAGTATTGCTTGAAAATAAATACACACAAAGCACAAAATACAAATTATACTGGAGTGTCCATGGACACCAAATAATCTCACTATAAAATTAATAGAATTACAATCCAACTGATAACAAATTGGTTGGTATGCTGGTGTATTTATACACAAGTACAAGTTACTTTTAGGTTAAGTTTGTGAGACCGACCTTTAGGAATAAAATAATAAAATATTACAAAAGTATCTTTTTCAAGGTTTGCGGACCCAAAGGGCTAATATGAACAGTAGAATGCAAAAGTTGGTCGTGGCCTCAAGAGAAGCTTAACCACCACATATTCCTACAACTTTTAGACATTTCCATTTTACCCTTGATCAACGTAGATCCCTTGCGCTAACTTTATTGTTGTAGATCACCCAACATATATATTAAAATTTTGTAACCAAGAGGCCAACACATCTTTTTGCACTCTCTCAACTTCTCATGGTGGGTGCCATGGCTGTAAACACTCAAAAAGAAAGGCAATGATACGAGTTTCAGACTTGGATGTGATTTGGAGATTTATTTTTGAAGATCCATTTGTTCCTTTCAAGGTAGAGATTCCACTGAATAATAGGACCAATTCTCCATTGAATGCTTAATGCTTTTGCTTTGAAACAAAATCCGACATTTCATTACTTCTTCTAATGTAGGAGGAGATACCTAGCACATTCTTGCTTTCTTGAAAAACCAATCCAAATAGTGGAAGTAACAAGACAACAAAGAAGTACATAATCCCTTGTATCCAAGTCTTTTTCACATAAAACACGTGTAAAAGGTTCATAATACCTCTTCTTTGCAAACTATCACCTGTATCAGTTTTGCTCTTAAATTTTAACCAAAGAAGTGGCAAGAGGTTCCAAGGGAAATCATCGGGAGTAGGGAATTTTGATTGCTGCAAAGTCTTATATCCCAACATGATTGAGCATCCATTGTCTTTTGGTAGATTCCAAACCAACTCATCCTTTTATGAAAAATGGGAGAATATAACTGTGAAAATATCTCCTTTGCTCCTTGTGTGAGGTCATCTCCCTCAAGCAGATTGCTAATAGAAATCTAAGATCTGGATTTGTTGCTCACTTCAATATAATTTTTGACTTTCAAACCTCTACAAACTATAAGGAATCCTGGGTTAGCAATTGCCATTTTGGATCAGAAATGAGAGGATAAGGCTTCAACCAAGCATCAAATCACAAGTGCGCTGAATCCCCCTTGTTGATCAACCACCTAATATATATTTTGATTAATTGCAAATTCTTTGATACGAAGTTCCATGCTGCTGATCCCATAGGTAAGGTTTGTTGCATGATTTTTTTTTTTGTGCCCACAAAGCCTATATAACTTTAAGGTAGCTTTCGCCCAACTCTTTCTTTTATCTTTTAACAATTGCCAACCAAGTTTCATCCCTTATGCCAAACTCATAATTATGTAATTTCGCAAGCCTACTCCTATATTCTTCTCTGTGCAAACACTATGCCATTTGCAAAGAGGAAGCGTAAAATTCTCCTCACATCCATACCAAAAAATTTCGTTGAATTTTGTCAAATAGGAGTCTATACTTGCTGGTAATCTTGAAAGTGCCATCATATCTACTAGGATGGATTAAAATGTAGCTTTTATGAGTGGAGTTTTTCAGCCATGGTTAAGATTTCACCTTTCCAATTAGTAGGAGAAGGTTTTATTCTATCCAAAATTGAGTCCCAAAGCTTCTTTCACTTATCAGACAAGGGGACACCTAGATATGCTGATGGTAATTTTCCCACTCTAAACTCCAAAATCTCCCCATTTAATCGATTGTAAGCTAGGGGCATTGTTGATAAAGATTTTGGATTTTTCTGAACTTACTAATTGTCCAACTACTTTCTCGTAGCATGATAGGGTTGATTTAAGTTCCATGGCCTCGCTAATTGAAAGATGCCCTATGGGAAAACTTTTATTTGAAGGGGCCATTTATTGCAACTCGAATACCTTTGATTTTATCTTTCCTCTTTTACCTTTGAGAGTGTTGTGCCCAATGCCATAACAAGAACAATGAAGAGATAAGGAGATTGTCACCATGGCTAAGGCCATGGGATGATTCAAAATATCCACCAGGTTGTTAGATTAAATCAAAATATAATGTTTTGGAGTGTTGTATGAATATCTCATCCATTCACACCAACTTTGATCAAAACCAAACTTATTGAAAACAATGTACAAGAAACTCCAACAAACCCTATCATATGCTTTGTGCATATCCATTTTTACAAGCATAAATTTTTTTTTTTCCTGGATCAAAGAGAAGTCATGTGCAATGATTATACATTCAAGGTTTTGTTTACCACTAAGAAAACCACCTTGTTCCTCCAAGATGACACAATCTAGAATGTCTTTCAATCTATTTGCTATAATTTTTGGAATAATCTTTTAAATCATGTTACAAAGGACAAAATATATCAAAATATTTTGTCTCACCATTCTTAGGAACCAATGTGATAAAGGTGGCATTGATCTCACTTATTGCAACTTTCTTTTCCCTAGTTGCTTCTACCACAAACAACTTACCACTACAAAATCTCCATGTTTTGAAAGTAAATTGCAAAAATCCATGAAGACCAAACACTTAGTCATGATGGAAAAATAAAATTACCTTTTGTAGCTCCTCCATTAAAATTTTCCTTATAAAGCTTTCACTCTCTTTCTGCATTATGATTAATGGAATCTTTGGCAAAAGCTCATCGTAAGCCTCCTTATTCTACTTAACTTTTGATGGAATATCTTTCAAATAATTGATTGCTTCCTTCCCAATCTCCTCTTCTTTCCCAATATGCCTTCCGTTTGGAGTTGAAATATTTTTGATTTGGCGAATGGAATTTTATTTTTGAGAATTAAGATGGATAGGTTTGGTATTTTTATCACCCTTCTTGAGCCATCTCTCCCATGATTTTTAGGCCCCCAATGACACTTCCTTTTGTAATAAATTATGTTAAGTTGGCAAGTAGTTGTTTTTCCTACAAATAAATGTGTTGCTTTTTTTAATGACTTTAACTATCTCCTCTAAATCTTGAACTTGAGTTTAATTGTGTCCTTTATCTTAAACATGTTATTGAAGGATTTAATATTCTAGACCTCCATCTGCCTCTTTACATATTTTAGCTTTGAACAGTTACATACATGAATATTCAAACTTTGCTTTATACCACCACAACATAACCATTTGGAATAAAGCAAGGTTTTGAAGCTTTTTAATTTGAAAACGAGACGAGTTTAAATGACCATTATTTTTTTTTTGGATTTGGTTAGTGTGAGAAACCCCTATGACCGACGTTCAGTGTTGGGCATCCCCATCCCACCATGACCTCTCATAAGGGGGAGAGCTAAGCTTATCAATAGGGAATTTAACACATAGCCACACACACATACCCCGGTTTGAACCTTGGACCTCTCGAAGAAGAGCCAAAACCCAAACCGTTGCGTTGTCCCCCCTGGTTGAAATGACCATTATTGCGAAGGTAAAATCTCAAGACAGTTGATTTGTGATTGATCATACTCACAATAGAATATCTAAAGAGATTGTATTTTCTATTTGTAATCAACCATGGGACAACATAAATATATCCAATCTTTTTGCCACATGACATCTCCCAATAGACCTATCATCCCATGGATATTGAAAGCTTAAAGAAGTAGCATCCCAAAGGCAATTTAGATTGATAGAGGAAGCAAAATCCTCCATTCATCTAAACCAGCCATGATTGCCACCTTTCTTCTTCGAAGGAGACAACAGTATGTTGGAGTTCCCCTTAAGAATTCAATGATTGCAATCGTGAATCATTATTGCATTTGATATGAATGAGTTGAGGTTCTTAAAATATCTATCTCGAAGAGAAACTATATTTGGAACATATAAATTTATGACTCCAGTTCTCATATTTTCCCCTTTCTTACGACAAAGATTAAAAACCTAATTACTTCTTGCTTCTATCAATTCTTCATTGCATTTGCAACTGTTCCAAGCGGTTGCAACACTTCTTGAAACTCCTAATGTAGAAACTCCTAGACAATCCCTTGTCTTCTAGATCCTTTTGAATGCATCCTTACATGCCTCTATCTATTTTTGTTTCGTGTGTTGAAACAAATTGAGGACTATACAAACATGTGAATTCCTTGATAACTCTTTTTATGTGGTCACATTCATATTCGAAATGTTCCAATATACCATCTTCATCATCATTTTAGCCCAACATGTTGATATTTATAATATTTGTATTTGGCTCCCAAATCAATCTCCCTTTGGGTTTCCTTTAATCTTTGATCTTGGTTTGGTGGTATACCTTTCTTTTGTGCTATTCCCATCATCACTTTCATCCTCTCTAGTCTCTTCAATTTATTTTGAACTCGAGTGGGCCTAACATTTAAGAATTTGGAACTCCGAATAAGAAGTCCAAGGTTTGAATCTAAAGGAGGGTGGGGTTATACATCGTACTCTAGTTGGGATGGATAAACTCTTAGACAACCACATCGTCCCATATGGCCTTTGGCCTTATGGACGTTAAAAACTACTTTACTTTACTTTTGAATGTTCCAATTTAACTTATTATCTATAGGTTTATGCTTCACAGGGGAACCTTAAGTGCAAGGGATAACCCGAAACTAATTTTTTTTTGCTTTATTTTTTTCATGTTACCTTGAAAATCCTAGAGTGCAAGGGTGAACATTCATTCCACTTTTTGTTTTATGTGGCATTGGACACCCTAAAGTGCAACGGACAATGTCCATAATATATTTTTTATGTTTCCATAGGAATCTTTGAGTGCAAGGAACAACCTTCATACTATGTTTTTTACAAGCAGACCATCTACTATTTGAAGAAAATGGAGATCATTTACATTGCTCAAACCCATCCTTTTCCAGCTTCTGTGCTTTAAAAATCTACCCAAAATATCCCTTCATAGCTTTGGTTTTTTCTAAATTTGAATATACATTGGGATGTCTCGTTTGCTGCATCCTTCATGGTTTTTTTTTAATGCTTGCTTTGAACCATGACGATCTTTGCTATATAAGGAGGAAGAGTGTTATATTAGATTATAACATTTACTTCATATTAGCTGTCTACGTGCATTATTTTACAACCATGTGCACATATCCAAGGTCAAGCCTGTATTAAATGCACCCAACCAACTTAGATGAAGTAGGTGCCTGTTGCCACATTTTGCACGGGGTGCAATGTTTTCAATTTTGTAGCAGTGCTGCTCTTCCTTTTCCCTCTTCCTCTATTTTCCTTTCTTCTTCTCTCCCTTTCTCTCTCTTTCCTACATTCTCTTTTTCCCCCCTTTCTTGGAGCCCCTCAGTTGGATCTCAAATTTGACAGCAGTTGCCCTGGAAAATGGCTAAGTGTTGGTGCGAAGTTCGCACTTCGCCCAGTTTTGGTGCGAAGTTCGCACTTCGCCCAGTTTTGGTGCGAAGTCCGACTTCGCCCCTCTTTCTGGGCGCACCTTGTAGCAGGCTGGCAGGTTGGCAGAAAAATGACTAAGTGTTGGAGCGAAGTCCGTACGGCGGCAGAAATCAGCTTTCACCTGTGCGCAGTCCGACTTCGCAGCGAAGTCGGAGTGCGCCCTTGACGAGTGCGCGGTAGGGAAACAAACTCGGAAATACACCCAAGGCATGAAGGCCTTCCCGATGCTATGTTGTTTCTGCCTGCGCAACCCGATGGCGCTAAGATCCCGGGCGAAGTTGGATAAAGCGCCTTTCAAGGCAGACACGTGTCAAACAACATCATCCATCATACGACAAGTGTCCAGCTTCGGGATTTGAGCCAAGACGTGCCGAGCAAAAGGACGAGCATGGGCTGCACTACCTATGCCAGTGGCCTCATTTAAAGCTGATTGGAGGTTCTACCTGCTCCAGCTGCCCGCATTCCTGCCGAGAAGAAGTTCTACCCAACACGCTGCCACGTAGCTGTCCAGCTTCCAGGAAGACCATGCTGCGGGTACAGTCCGGTCCGACAAAGGTTAGCATTTGCAGCTCCTTCGCCGCTTTTGTCAGCTAGTGTTTGACTGGGACTTTGTGCCCATTAATGTAACGGGAGGGACTCGGGCTATAAAAACCCACCATGTTTTCATTGTAAGGGGTGGAAGGGGAATGTCTATTAGGGAACCATTGTAACCGTGCTTCTGCTTATAAATATAAATTGTATGCCTGGTTCTGTTCTACTGCTTTTATTCTTTATGCTTTACGTTTCCCTGTGTCACTGCTCGTTGATTCGTTTCAGCATTTGGTGGTCAGATATACCTAAAGCATTGCTTGTGTCATGGCTTGTTGATTCATTTCGGCATTTGGTGGCCAAGCACTTTTGAACTTCATAGATTAGAGGATACATAGAATAGATGTGGTAGCAGTTCCATCAGTTGTGTGTTACGTTGCTTGTCCGTAGTGGTGATTGATGCGTTGCCGTCTTTGTTAGTTCTCCTTGTAGGGAGAATGTTTGCTAGGGGACCATTGTAGCTGTGCGTATAAATTCTCTGCATAACACATATACACAGCTCCGATATCTCTTGGTTGCTTTCTGTTTATGTTGTTGTACGTAGTGGTGATTGATGCATTGCCGTCTTTGTTAGTTCTCCTTGTAGGGAGAATGTTTGCTAGGGGACCATTGTAGCTGTGCGTACACTGCTTAATACAGAAAGTATACTTAGGTTTTGCAGTTCCTGGTCATGCTTTGTATTTATGATGCAGTAAGTAATGGTGATTGATGTGTTGCCGTACTGTTAGTTCCCCCCACCAAACTCCAATCACATTTGTAAATTCTTTCCGTTCCTTTATCTCTTTCTGCACTCTTAGCTTAAACCATAAAACCCCCCAAAGGAGCCGGCCTTCTCCGGAGATTGGCACGGAAGGCATCTCTTCCTTCCGGCCTTTCTAGCTGGTGGGCGAATATGGGCGCATTAACACAAAATCCTTTCCTCATGGCGGATTCGTAACCAACAGTTTCTATGGCACGCCCGGTGGGACCAGGGTCCCACATTTGAAGAGAGATTTTCTGATCAGTCTCCACACGGCGCAGTAGTGGTTTCTGAGCACTTGGTGAGACAAGGAAGTTTCTCACCCCCAACAGAATTGAAGCACCGGTGTTCGCTTCATTGCTGTTCGAAATCTGAGCACCTGGCGACTCTGCACGAACAAATCCTCTGAGTCCGAAAGACCGGTCCTAGCACCTTCATGCAAACAAGAAGGTGGCGAGCAAGGGATCCGAGAAGCCCGCCTGACTTTTACTGAACTGGACATCAACGCTCGAGGCGAAATTGCCAAGCTGGCTGATCCGCAAGCTCGTGTCGACGAAGCCGAGGCTGAAATTCAAGAAGAAGCCGAGCCGAGGTCGGCGGAACTAAGTACGAAATAGAAGAGGCCGAGAGAAGAAGAAGAAATGGCTGCTCAACAGCAAAATGATGATGATCTCTTCCCGGCGGTGGACTCTACAGGGCCCTTGGCCCTGGTCGGACGACAAGCTGTGCCCCCTGTTGCTTTAAAGTCTATCCCTACATACGACGGCTACGGCAAGACGGCGTACGAGCACATCCAGGACATCCTTGCCACGGCCGCATTGCATACCATTACCGATGAGAGTGTGAAGACCCGTCTGCTGGCCCTTTCCCCGAGGGGAAAGCTTCTCTCTTGGTGGAGATCGGCGCCGAGAGGGATCCATCACAGGGTGGCCCCAGCTTGCCAGAAGGCTCGTGAAAGGATGCAACGAGTCTGCCGACCCTACTTTTTTGCTGCATCAGTTCCAAAGTATCCAGAGACACCCTCAAGAGGAGGTGTCTGACTTTAACATCAGGTTTGCGAGATCCTGGAAACGGGTACCTCGCGAACTTCGGCCTTCGAGTGGCATGGCTGCTCACTACTATACGAGATCCTTCAACTCGGACATATGCCTCCTGCTGAAGATTGCCAGAATAGACGAGTTTCTTGCTCTGTACGAGGCTGCCCAGCAAGCTGAAGCTGACATTATTTCTATCGGCAGACTCCCGTCCAGGGTGCAGGAACCCATTCATCCTGACTTCCCCAGATCCCAGTATCCTCCTGCTTCTGGTGGTGCGCCGTCCACATCAGGGCAGCAACCCCAGCAGCAGTGGAATCCGGCGCCGGTCGTAACTCCTTACGGCCCGCCTCAATTGCATTATCCTCACCCGCCTCCTCCTGCTCCGCATTTTCCAGCACTTCCTGCTCCCCCTCAGTACGCACCTTATTCCAACCCTCCTCCATTAGCCGCATTGCCTCCACCGGCACAGTTGCCGCCTCCTGACAGTAGCATTCAGAATACAATCCTCCAGGAGGTGCGGGCTTTGGCCTCGGGATATCATGCCATGTCCAATGACATGACCGCTCTAAAGAAGAAGCAGGCCTAGATGGACCTCGCTCCTAGGAGGCCATATGTGCCCCCGGCGCTGACAAAAGACAAGCCCCCAGAGCACCAGTTGCAGAGGCGTCCGCCTCCGAGAAATCCTGCTATAGAAGACCCGCCTGGTCCTTCCGACCGGGTAAGCCGGTGCACTACGTGCAATGACCCGCATTCGGAGGAAGGCTGCACATTGCACCAGCACTACATCCAGACTTTGGCCGGCAGCGCCATAGAGGACGATGAACTCTACATGATCCTGGACGGCGAAGCCAACTTTGCCCTCCCAGAGGAGAATCTAGTGCCGCCCGCCAAGGAAGAAAAGAAAACCGCAGATGCTGCCAAGCCTTTGCAAGTTTATGCCAGAAGAGAAAAACCGCAGCCCGGTGGGCTGCCACCGTACAAACGGCTGTGGCCCTACACAGCCCAGGAGAAGGCATCCAAAGATAAAGCTCCAGCCAAGCCTTCTCCGGCAAAGGCTGCCCCTGTTCCAGCCAAGCCTCCTATAGCAAAAGCTCCAGTTCCGGCTAAAGCTCCCGTACCTCGGCCTCCAGCTGAAACCAAAGAACAAGCCCGGGGAGAAGGCTGAAGTACCCGTCTCGACCAAGAGACGGCGAGTTGAGGCTACCCGGCGATCGCGGACGAAGTATGAGCCGGCAAAAGAAGCAGAAGGAGCTAGTACCTCGAGCTACAGCATAGTAGACGAGTTGAAAAGAACACATGCTAGAATCAGCATGTATGATGCTCTTCTGCTCCCAGGCCAGGTGGATCTGCTGCAAGAATCTTTGAAGAACATGAAGAGCGGCAAGCAGATATAGCCCGCTGTCCTGGTTCAACCTCTGACAGTCTCAGCCACTGGGAAGAACGGACCGCCTCCCTTTTATCTGTCTTTACGGATGCAAGGGCACATAGTTCACAAGCTGCATGGTGGACTACGGTGCTTCCACGACTGTGATGCCGAAAGCCGTCTGCGATGAGATCGGGATGGAGTACACACGGAGCAGCCAAGGCGTCCTTGCAATTAGACGGCACCCCTGTCAAGACAGTTGGTGTCATAAAGGACATCCCTATCCGGCTGCACAAGGCTCTCGACATCGTGGTCATCCAAGAGGTCGTGGTTGTTGACCTGGCTCCCTACTTCGGCATGTGTCTCTCTCGGGAGTTCACTGCGAAGTTGGGCGGGTACTGTCTCTAGACTACTCACACATGGAAGTGCCCTTCAAAGGAAGGAGACTGAAAATTTTCAATGAGAAGCCTTCCACCTTCCTAGTAGAGAAGATACCGGAGGAGAGTTGGACTGCATGGTCCAGTTGTCGGAGGAAGAACTGGTGACAGTAGAGCTGACTGAGCAAGCCTTCGAAGTGCTACAGCTTGAAGATGAGTTCTCTTTGCGGGACTTCAACGCCGTAATTGAGACAGAGCAGGCTGTTACTCCATCGTACAGCCCGAGAGGCTTGACAAGTCAGCTGCAAAGGAAGTAGGACCTGCACCTGAGAAGCTGTGGAAGCTTTTCTTTGACGGCGCGCGATGCAAAAATGGCGCCGGTGCAGGGGTGCTTCTGGTTTCTCCGACCGGAATCCAGAAGGACTATACCTACAGGTTGGCCTGGAGCTGCACTAACAACTCGGCGGAGTACGAAGCCCTGTGCTTGGGTTTGCGAAAGGCGGAGAGGCTGGGGATTAAACACCTGCAGATCTTTGGAGATTCAGAGCTGGTGTGTCACCAGGTTACGAACAAGTGCGCCTCCAAACAGCACTATCTTAGGGCGTACCGCAACCGGGTGTGGGACCTGATGGAGTCGTTCGACTCGTTGAATGTCAAGGCGATATCGCGTGAGAAAAACAAACACGCTGACATTCTGGCGTCTGTTGGAGCCAGGTACGTTCCGGCTGATGACGTTGTCCAGAAACCGAAGCCGGTTCGCACTATTTACAGGCCTTCTGTGCCTGATAAGGACACCCACTGGCAGGTGTTCAGTTGTGACGAGGAGATCGTCACATTTTTGGTTAACGAAGTTGGTTCAATCGAAGGTAGAGACCCTGATGACGAGCAATATGAGGGGTTGATACAGTTAAAAAATAATCATGTCCCAAAAGGACTGATTACATTGGAGAGTCTGTTTGATCAGAATGACAGAGCAATATCTCACAGGATCAAAGTAGACCCGAAGCAGTATGCCGACCTGGAACTCGAACCTGGTAAAACTATCAAGGTCGGAACAGACTGCACGTCGGAGGAACTTGAGCAGATCAGATCACTGTGCCAGGAGTTCCCCGACATCGTGGCCTGGTGCTACGAGGATTTGAGGGGTATGACAGAAATGTCATCCAACATACCATTGAGCTAGAGGATGGCGCCAAGCCATTCCGACAGAAGCGAGAGGGCCGTAAATCCGAAGATTGAGGCCATGATGAAAGCCGAGCTCTTGAAGATCTTTGGAGGCCAAAATCATCTACCCCATCAAACATTCATCCTGGGTCGCGAATTTGGTGCCGTGAGGAAAAAGAATGGCGACATTCGTCTACGTGTCGACTTCGAAACCTGAATCGAGGCTTCCCTCGGGGACCACTATCCGCTTCCCCAAATCGACCGGATTCTACACATCGTTCTTTGGAGCCCTAGAGATTCTCACTTTTAGATGGATTTTCCGGCTACAACCAGATTTGGGTCAAAGATGAGGACCAGCATAAGACGGCGTTCACCACCAAGTGGGGGACGTTCGCCTATCAGCGCATGCCTTTTGGCTTATCCAATGCTGGTGCCACATTCCAAAGGGCCATGGACCTGGCCTTACGAGAGCTGCTCAATAAGATCATTGTTATCTACCTTGATGACATGACTGTTTTCTCTCACCAAAGAGGGGATCATGTTTCCCACCTGCGGCAAATATTTGAGAGGTGTCGGGAATTCGGCATTTCTATAAACCCGAAGAAGTCTGTCTTCGCGGTAAAAGAAGGAAAGTTGCTGGGACATGTCATCTCCGAGGAAGGCCTCGCCATTGACCCTGACAGAGCAGAAGCCCTCCTTCGCTTGCCAGCCCCATCGATAAAAAAGGGCTGCGGTCCTTCTTCGGTCGAGATTAACTTCGTGCGGAAGTTCATTCCGGACTTCGCACGGGTGATCAAGCCTATGGCCGAGCTGCTGAAAAAAGATACAATTTACGAATGGACTGATGAGAGAGAGCAAGCCTTCGAGGAAATCAAGGCTCGAATTGCGCAAGCTCCGGTGTTGACAAACCCGGACTACTCCAAGGACTTCATCCTTTATGCAGTGGGAGAACCCGAAAGTTACGGCTGCGAGTCCTGACTCAGAAGGGAGACGATGGCGAGGAGCGCCCCATAGCGTTCCTGAGCCAAGTGATTCAGCCGCATGAGGAAAAGTACAACTTTATAGAGCGGCAAGTTCACGCTGTTATGAAATCCCTCCGAAAGTTCAGGCATTTTGTCTCCCAGAGCAAAACGAGTGTCTTTGTGATTCACCCGGACGTTCGAAGCTTCATCATACAAGGAGAACCGGGTCACAAGAGAGCGGGATGGATTGCAAAAATCCAGGAGTTCGACATCGAAGTGCGGCCCACCAAGCTTATCAGGGGCCGAGCCTTGTGTCAGGAATTGGCCCGAAGCGTTGTAGCCGGCATCTCCGCCTGTAAGTGGGAGGACACAGCGACACGCATCTACCTAGCCAACTCCTTATCGGAGGGGAGTGATTGGACAGATGAACTGGTGAGATATTTCTGCACGGGAAGATGTCCAGATCACCTGAACGCCTCACAACGAAGGAGATTTCGGCTAGGTGCACTTAAGTACACTCTTCGCCCCGAGGGGCTTTACTTCAAAAACATCGACGGCATCCTGTTGCGGTGCGTCAGAAAATCAGACCAGCCCAGGGTCCTCGGAGATTTTCATTCCGGGATGCCTGGGGGTCATCATTCCGCAAGGCCTACGGCCTTAAAAATAATTAGAGCTGGGTACTATTGGCCCACTCTATTTACAGACGCTCATGCGGTCTGTTCCAAGTGTGATCAATGCCAGAGGTTTGCTGGCAGAAACAGAAAAGCACCCCTGCCCCTTCAACCGATTCAGGCCGAGACTCCGTTCCAGCAATGGGGTCTAGACTTCATTGGGGTGATTTCGCCTAGTTCCTCTGCCGGACACAAGTTTATTCTTACAACCACCGATTACTTCACACGGTGGGCAGAGGCAATCCCGACCAAGAACGCGAGACCAAGAAACGGTCATCGGGTTCATTGAGAGCACGATTACCCGCTTCGGGGTTCAGAGTCAATTGTGACGGACAATGGTCCGGGATTCGTAGGCGCTGTACTCACGGAGTACACTGGCAAACTTGGCATCTATCACAAGATGTCTTCTAATTACTACCCGCAGGGGAATGGCCTTGCCGAGTCTACTAACAAGAACCTCCTGAAAATCATCCGGAGGACCATTGACGGAAACAAGCGGACTTGGCATTTACTCCTGAACCGGGCGGCGTGGGCGGACGGAGTTTCATTCAAGAAATCCATCGAACGTCCCCCTATGCGCTCGTCTATGGCAAAGAGGCTGTCATGCCATCCCACATTGAAATCCCTGCCCTATGGATGTTGGACGAAGACGGGAGCAGTGGAGACCCGGTGGACGACAGGTTGTGCCAACTCCTGCAATTAGAAGAAGACAGAGAAAAAGCATACCAGGCCTTCACTGATCATATTGCAGCCACTCAAGGCTGGTTTGCAAAAGGCACCACTGCCCGAGTTTTTAAAATCGGGGACCTGGTGCTGAAGTGGGACTCATATAAGGCGAAGCCGGGCAATCACGGGAAGTTTGATGCTCTCTGGGAGGGCCCTTATCAGATTGCCCGGGTGAACCAGTTCAATGCCTATGTACTTCGGGATATGGAGGGTCAGCTCCTACCTATCCCTGTTAACGGGTTCCACTTAAAAATTTACCGCTGCTGAAGGTGCCCGAGTGGCCCTTCTTTGTAAAAATTTCCCTTATGCATTTTTGTTTTCCAGCATGTACAGTTTCCAGCTTTCAGTTTTTTATTTTGTTTGAGCCAAACTGCGACATGGGAGAGAATACAGACTTCGCAGCGAAGTCTGTTGTCGCCCCTCAGAAGGGGCGAAGTTCGTGAAGGGGCTGCTTGAGTGAAGAAGAAAGAAAAAAACGTCTAAGTGTTGGCCGCTGCCCGACTCGCGGCGAAGTCGGGCTGCGCGCCGCAAAAAAGCGAAGTTTGAAGGGAGAAAAAACTGCAAGGGCACAAGTGATCGGACTGCGCTCAGTTTTGAGCGAAGTCCGACTTCCCGCGCGAAGTCCGACTTCGCCGGCTTGCGCGCGAAGTGCAAACTTCGCGCGAAGTTCGAACTTCGCCCGAACTTTGGGCGAAGTCCGAACGCGCTCCATTGTTTAAACGCAGCTCGTGCACCCGATCCAAAGAGGCAGTAAAGTTCTAAGTGTTCGCCTCTCTTCCGAAGTTTGTAAAGGTCTGACTGCGCTCAACCCTCGGGCGCGGTAGGAAAAAGAAAAGAAACAGTCTCAATGCAAGTCGCAGTTCGGACTGCGCCCGATTTTTGGGCGAAGTCCGACTGTGCTGGCGAAGTCGGATCGCGCCCAACTTTGGGCGAAGTCCGATTGCGCCTTGTTTTCTAGGCCAGCTTGGACAGTTGTTTAAAAAAAAAAATGAATAAAATATTCTAAAAGCTCCAAGCTGGGCCCAAGGCGCATTGCGACCGTTTTGAGATGGGTTTCCGCACCAAGGGGTTTTTTCTTGAGCAGTGTGCCCAGATTGCGGCAGTGACGTCAGCCATGGCGCGGCGTTCAAGATAAATTTAATGATTGCACAGTCCTCAATGAAAAGTGCAATCAAAAAAGCATGGCACGGCAGCCGGGATACCTTTTTCAAAACATTCTCCTGCGCAGCCACCCAAGAAACATAACTCCTTCACTTGCCAGCCGACCTACCCCCTCCTGCGCGACATTAATGACGTTGTCATTATCTAGAAAAGGGGGTCAGATGCATCCAGACATGCCAAACTGCGCAGATTATTCCTGTGACTGCGAAATCTGCTACAGACGCCTTGAATTCGTAATTATTGCTGTTTCGGAGAGATGGACAGAGGAAAGATGCCAATGCCAGCGCAATCCAGCGAAGGGTGCGAACCCGAGGATTTACCGCGGCCAGGTGTTTTCAGAAGTGAAACACCGCCGGAGCGAAAGTCAAAGTCCCGGCCAAAGAAAGTACAGCGTGGGCAAGCCCCACCACCTCCGGTAAATTACCTGGCGGGATACAAGGACGGCTCGTTTTCTATGAGCCTGACTAAGCTGCGGACAAATGTGGAGAGTTGGGCTGACAAGGTTTCGCCCTCTCACCATTTCGGAGCGGCGTACAAGTCAAACCTTTTCCGGTTCTTGTGCCCTCCTGTCCATCAATGCCCGGAGCTGGTAGACCTGATTGTCAGACATTACAGACCAGTTACCCGGCAGATTTGCAGCTCCAGCGGTAAACCCTTGTTCGCGCTGCGCAAGGAGACTGTTCAGCCAGCTTTCGCCCCAGGGTTGGAGTATGACTCCAGCACAATCGTCAGAAAGATAAATCTGGGCGAGCAAGCGGGACGCTTCACGCATACAAAACGGATGAGGGATTTCCTCAATTCAGAGCTGAACGCCCCGCTTGCAGCTGGACAGTGGCCAACCGGCCCCATGCCCTTGGCGAGGTTTCAGAGCAAATATTTATACACCATTCTGGCATGGATCCTCGGCTGCGACTCTGATGAGCGAGTACGGCCGTACCGGCTAGCGCTAGCGAGAATGTCTCTGTGTGGAGAATCCTACGAACCAGCAGCGCAGAGAAGTGGAAAGCGCCCCATCTTTTTCGACTGGGCGGATTGGCTTGCATACGCCATCCACTCCAGCCTGGTGAAGCTCCAGAAGAAGCAGTCCACTGAATTTCGGTTCAGTTCTGTCCTAGCTTGGCTATGTTTGTATCATTTGCACTCCCGGATGCCGATCCCGAACCTGAAGAAGGTCAACGAGAAGGGAGAGCCACAGCCCGTCTACGACTGGACGGATGACCTATACCGGAAAGGGTCTTACTACAAGTTTAACTTCAACTTTACGGGATTGGTCATGTCAGTCTTCAGCGATGGCGAGATCCCTCGCCCCCGCGAGAAATGACGAACTCTTTCTTTGAGTCGGAAGCTCGGGGACGTTTTTAGACTGACGCAGGGGATTGTGGTCAGAATCTACGGATTCAAGGGCAAACCTCATCTGCTGCCCTACTGGTGCACGGATCATCAGTTTGGGATGGAGGTTGCCCGTCAGATGGATTACGTTGAGGAGGAGTTCGGCCTGGGAAAGAAAAGGGGTCAGATCTTTCAATATCCTCTTTCCTGGGCGAACGTTGAGATTTTCGAGGTAGGACAGCATGTCTACCTCGAGCGGGAGCTTTTTGACATTGGGCTGATTCTGCTGCCGCAGCGCTGGAAGTACGACCCGTACGGGATAAGGGGAAAGTTCACGCATCTCTGCCCCGGGCGGATATAATCGAAGACAGATGCGATGTGGTCCATGTTGACCTTGACTGGGAAATTGACTTGATGGAAGCTTCGCCTCCGTGGCAGGATTTTTCCTGCGAGGAGGTAGCATATGACCCCAAGCGAAACCCGGACCACAAGTTCTCTTCTCCGGGGTTTAAAAAATTCATCTCCAAGATAGCGAGGCCTTAAGCGGCCAAAAGAAAAGATTATTGAATCTTTGGAAGATGAGGTGCCGCACGCGGCACGACAAATCCACCGGGGAGAAATCTGGCCGTTGATGACGACTTTTCGGCTCTATATGACCAGCACCATGACAGCTGGCGGCCATTCGCATATCAAGATTACGTTCCCCGAGGTCCCTTTGAGGGTTATAAAGGAGGGTCTTCCTCCCAACAGTTGTACACTTCGGCAACTGCCAGCGCGGGCCCGACGAGACATCCAAGTGGACCCAATGCAGCCCGTGGCTTCCAAGGCGGTGCCTGAAAAGGCGAAGAAACCAGTCAAGTCAACGCCTGAGGTGACCCTTCAGGCACAAAAGGCGCCAGCACCACCAGAGAGCAGACCGGTTGCGGCAGACCTTCTGCAAGTCAAACCCCGGTACAAGTTCACCGTGGGAACATCAGCGCCTGCTGCACCTGCTTCATCTCCTTCCCCCGATCCGGCCATTGTTCCAGAAGAGAAGAAGAGGAAGAGAGTTGAAAAGATCAGGCGACCCTAGTCGACGGTGCGGCGACCGGTCGCGAGAGCCGCAGCCGCGTTCAGCCGCTCCAGAGCGTGTTTCTCTGGGCAGTCCCGAGCCAGCCGCCGGAACCAGAATCGCAGACATCCATCCAGCATCGGCTCAGGCGGAGCTCGCAGGTACGTTTGCTGCCCCACTCTCTCTGGTCTCATCTAGCCCTACTCCTACTCCATCTCCCGCTCAATCCGAGCAAGCCGTGGCCGCATCTTCCTCCCCGTCTCCACACCCTTCTAGCGGCCCCCATTCTTTCGACCAGTTTGCTCAGAACCCCAACGTTTCCCTATCTCTGAGTCAAACCCCAAACCCTTCGCTTGAGGTTAGTGCTGAAGCCGTGCATTCACCGTTACATCCACCGCCTCAGCCGCTTGAAACCCTTTCAGCATCAGCCGCTCCCATCTCCACTTCCCGGTCGCCCTCAGAAGCGGCCGATCCTTCCAAAGTCCGTCCGGTTCCTCCTGATTCCATTCCCGCAGGAGAGACGTCTCAGCAGAACCCTAGGTTGGGGGAACCAGACTTCATGGACGACCTCCAGAATACGGACGACTTGCCTCTGGCAACAAGAGCTGTAGAGTACCCTATCTCTTTCCTCCAAAACCTGAAGCGGAGGAGACCTGAAGAGATAGCCGCCCCGATAAAGCGCACCAAGTTTAACTCGAGAGGAGAGTGCTTACAACGAGAGAAGATAATCCCGAAAGTGAAGAAGCCTCTCCGGGAAATGACCGGGGCGGACTACGAGCTCCAGGACAAAGGAGAAGAGCTTTGACGATATCGACAAGCAATACGAGATTCGGGGAATCATTCGTAAAGCGGATAATCTCCTTGTCAAGAGTACGGAGGAACAGGGAAGAGCTTTTCGGGTTGCAGGATAAGACAAGACAGCTTGAAGAGGACCTGTCCAGGTCCATTGAGCAGCTGGAAGCGGCGCAGCGAGAAATAGATGAACTAAAAGCTCGGCTGGCCGCTTCTCAGCAACAAGCCGCAACGGAAAGCAGGCAGCCTTGGAGCAGATTTCTCGGCTCCGGGAGTCTTTGAAACGAGCGCGATCGCAATCTGCGGAGAGAGCATCTCAAGCGACGGTCTTTTCGAAGAGCAAAGTTAAGGGGATGCGGGCTGATCTGCTGCGGGGATGCAAGCCCCACACGTATAAGGCTATGTCAGTTCCGGATTTCGCATCCAGAATTCAAGAAGTTTACGCCGGGGAAAGCTTGTGGTAGAGGAGGCCGAACGCCGAGGCGAAGCAATGGCTGGACACGGCAATAAATCTTCGAGGAGCGCGAGCGCGATGGCCTCCAATTCTCCCCCATGTCCTCATTCGGTGCAGAATGGGCAGATGCAAGGGTAACCTTGCATAAATATTTTAAGAAAGTAGAAGAGGTGAGGGTTGCCAGACGAATGCTGGACGCATTTGAACATGAAAGAGACATTTGTATGGCTCCCTTTCACGCTCTTTCCGAACTAGGGTGCCCGGGCTTTGTTGAGAATGGTGAGTTTCTCACCCTTGAACAAGTGAAAAAGAATTGGCGGTCCTTTGAGGCGGATACGGCTGAGATTGATGGCTGGGTGAGCCAATTCAAGAAAGTCAGGTCACCCAGATGGTGTCCAAATGCTGCAAGATCAGCTCCTACTTCCAGGAGCTAGGAAAAAGATACCTCACCATCGACCCGCACGCGGTCGCTGCTTTCCACGCAGCATTAGAAGAAGTTGCTGACCGCCGGCCATTCGAAGCAGAAGCCTGGGGCCAAGCCCAGGCCGCATACAACCGCATCTGCGAGGCAGAAGCAAAAGCTGGAGAGCCTTCGGAAGATGGTTCTGAGGAGGCAACTGACGAAGGTGAATCTGAAGAACAGTTGCCGCGAGGAGAACGACTAGAGCAGCAAAAGGCAGGGGAAGCAAGTTCCTCTGCACCCAATGGATGAAGGCATGGATTCTTTGCGCCGAGGCGAGCTCGACACCCCGCGAGCCGCCAGAAATGTTGCCACATTTTGCACGGGGTGCAATGTTTTCAATTTTGTAGCAGTGCTGCTCTTCCTTTTCCCTCTTCCTCTATTTTCCTTTCTTCTTCTCTCCCTTTCTCTCTCTTTCCTACATTCTCTTTTTCCCCCCCTTTCTTGGAGCCCCTCAGTTGGATCTCAAATTTGACAGCAGTTGCCCTGGAAAATGGCTAAGTGTTGGTGCGAAGTTCGCACTTCGCCCAGTTTTGGTGCGAAGTCCGCACTTCGCCCAGTTTTGGTGCGAAGTCCGACTTCGCCCCTCCTTCTGGGCGCACCTTGTAGCAGGTGGCGAGTGGCGAGAAAAATGACTAAGTCTTTGGAGCGAAGTCCGTACGGCGGCGGAAATCGGCTTTCACTGTGCGCGATCCGACTTCGCGGCGAAGTCGGAGTGCGCCCTTGACGAGTGCGCGATAGGGAAACAAACTCGGAAATACACCCAAGGCATGAAGGCCTTCCCGGCTATGTTTTCTGCTGCGCAACCCGATGGCGCTAAGATCCCGGGCGAAGTTGGATAAAGCGCCTTTCAAGGCGGACACGTGTCAAACGACATCATCCATCATCTGACAAGTGTCCAGCTTCGGGATTTGAGCCAAGACGTGCCGAGCAAAAGGACGAGCATGGGCTGCACTACCTATGCCAGTGGCCTCATTTAAAGCTGATTGGAGGTTCTACCCGCTCCAGCTGCCCGCATTCCTGCCGAGAAGAAGTTCTACCCAACACGCTGCCACGTAGCTGTCCAGCTTCCAGGAAGACCATGCTTCGGGTACAGTCCGGTCCGACAAAGGTCAGCATTTGCAGCTCCTTCGCCGCTTTTGTCAGCTAGTGTTTGACTGGGACTTTGTGCCCATTAATGTAACGGGAGGGACTCGGGCTATAAAAACCCACCATGTTTTCATTGTAAGGGGTGGAAGGGGAATGTTTGTTAGGGAACCATTGTAACCGTGCTTCTGCTTATAAATATAAATTGTATGCCTGGTTCTGTTCTACTGCTTTTATTCTTTATGCTTTACGTTTCCCTGTGTCACTGCTCGTTGATTCGTTTCAGCATTTGGTGGTCAGATATACCTAAAGCATTGCTTGTGTCATGGCTTGTTGATTCATTTCGGCATTTGGTGGCCAAGCACTTTTGAACTTCATAGATTAGAGGATACATAGAATAGATGTGGTAGCAGTTCCATCAGTTGTGTGTTACGTTGTTGTCCGTAGTGGTGATTGATGCGTTGCCGTCTTTGTTAGTTCTCCTTGTAGGGAGAATGTTTGCTAGGGGACCATTGTAGTTGTGCGTATAAATTCTCTGCATAACACATATACCTGGCTCATGATATCTCTTGGTTGCTTTATGTTTATGTTGTTGTACGTAGTGGTGATTGATGCATTGCCGTCTTTGTTAGTTCTCCTTGTAGGGAGAATGTTTGCTAGGGGACCATTGTAGCTGTGCGTATATTGCTTAATACAGAAAGTATACTTAGGTTTTGCAGTTCCTGGTCATGCTTTGTATTTATGATGCAGTAAGTAATGGTGATTGATGTGTTGCCGTACTGTTAGTTCCCCCCACCAAACTCCAATCACATTTGTAAATTCTTTCCGTTCCTTTATCTCTTTCCTGCACTCTTAGCTTAAACCATAAAACCCCCCAAAGGAGCCGGCCTTCTCCGGAGATTGGCACGGAAGGCATCTCTTCCTTCCGGCCTTTCTAGCTGGTGGGCGAATCTGGGCGCATTAACCCAAAATCCTTTCCTCATGGCAGATTCGTAACCAACAGTGCCGATTAGGCTTGTTAAGTAGGTTTAATTAAGCATGCATAAGGCTATATATACAACCTTTGTCTCTATGTATTATCATCTCTTTGTGACCAATTCACAGGCGTTTCATTGCAAATCAATTCTATGTGTTTTTATTGTTTGGGTCTTCAATTTGCTGTTCTCTGCTCTTTGGATTCCATCAGTTGGTATCAAAGCAACCTGTGTGACTTGACATTGATGAAAAGTTAGGTGCCGTGCAGCCCAACGAGCGTTTTGTGAGCAAAACTTTGAGCATACTCACTCATGTTTGCGCAACATGCAAAGTTTATGCGAAGCGCTACCGTCGTTAATGAAGAGACGATGAAAGACAACATCGATGCTCTCAGGGCGGAGATCAAGCAGTTGAAGCAACCACTCCTTCGAACGCGGAGCAACCTCTCTAGGGGTTTGAACTTGAGCTCTTTTTCTTTGACGAAATCCTCGTGGGGGAGCAAGACTTTGAGCAACAATACCTTGAGCACCGTTTGTATCGAAGGCAGAGAATGCACGAAGAAGATTAAAACATTGGAAGGCATTTTGGTGGGGGCGTTTAGACGGGAAATCGAGGCCAAGCGCATTTTCGAGAATTTGGCCGCTTAGATCGAGCATCTCCACGGATTGGCCGTTATACGTGGTTGACCCGAGAGGAGGTTGTGGGAAATCTTCAAAACGACAACGTAGGAGTGGAAGCCCTAGTGGTGCCTCCTCGTCTAGTTCAACGGTCCACACTTAATTGCCATCGCTGCCCAACCCGTGCTCGTGCTTTGCATGAGTTGCTGAGGTGGAGGCCTCCGCAAGGGACTCACGTTTTCAGTCTCTTGATAGCAACAACACACTCGTCATCGAGCACGGCCTTGTAAGCCGTGTCGAAGCTCCCCTTCCCCAACATCTCCGCAAAGGTGCGCAACAAATCCTCCAGCTTGAACTGCTTCTTTCGGTCAAAAAACACCAGCTTGCTTTGCTCCATTTCCGATGTTTGCTTGCTAGAAAGGTTTGACTTCTTGGCCACCGCATTTTGAGAAATTTTTTTTTCTCGTGCATATTTCCGCTAGTAATACAACATAAAAACGAGCATGATGAGTATGATTATATTAATTTGGGCTAATTAATTTAAAAAAAACGGGGAGCTTATTTTGTTAATCAGATTTTTAAAAACTTTTTTAATTAATAATCTTTCATTAATTGGAAGATTATTTAATTAAAAAAAAAAGAGGGATTGTTATTGCAAAAAAAAAAGGAAATTGAGTCAATTATTTGTAATTGTTAAATTGTGTTAGTGGACCCCACTTCTTTTCAGTCCTTTGTTTTGTTCAAAATTGGGTGTCAGGTGGCCAATCCAGGCACCATGTTGAATGCAATGATTGAGAAACTCCTCGGAGCTGAAAACTTCGGGGTATGGTAGCATCAAATGAAGAATTTGATGATGCTTCATGATTTGTGGAGCAATGTTGAAGGCATTGCAGTATGTCATCAGACAAATGCAGTAGCACAAGCTGAATATGACACAAAACAACGTGTTGCTCGTCTTAATTAATCTATCAATCAGTGGAGGTATAATTGAGAATGTGGCAGATGCCACTATTCCGAAGGAAGCATGGGACTCCATCATGACTTTGTACAAGCACAAAAATGAAGCACGTGCTCTCACACTGAGACAACAACTTTATAGTTTGAAGCTAAGTGGTACCATAACAGAACACTTGCAATCCATCAAAGGCAGCATAAATCAATTGAAGTCATTGGGTGAAACAATCACCAAAGAGCTAGTTTCAGCTACCTTCAAGAGTTTGATGAAGGATTTTCAAAATTTGATCACAAGTCTTATGCATAGTGGGAAACTTGGTACTCTCAATTGGAGGGAATCCTGTTGCAACATGAACAACTTCTCTTGAACGATAAAGAAGAAGATTCTTCAAGAGCTTATGCAACAAAGTTCAATAAGTTCAAGCAAAAGAAGCCTTTTGTGAATAAGGTTGAGGAGCCTCGCAATCAAAGACAAACTCAACAGCAAAAGAAGGTTGTCACTTGTTTTTTTGTGGCAAGCTAGGCCACATTTCAAAGGATTGCAGGAAGAGGCAAGCTGATAATCAGAAGAAACAAGGTGGCCATTATGCATCCAAATAGGGATGACCACATATTTGTTGCTGCATACCAGTCAAAACATGATGATGATGACCAAGTGTGGTACATTGATTCTGGTGCTACAAGGCACTTGATGGGAAAAGAAGATTGGCTTCATGACATCCAAGCGATGGAAGGAGGAAATTTCACTTTTGGCAACAACTCAACATTGCAAGTGAAAGGAGTTGGCAAAGCTTCCATCAAAATGCCTAATGGTAAGAAGACTTACATCAAAGATGTTTTGTATGTACCTGGCATGAAGAAAAATTTGATTTCAGTTAGTCAGATAGGTCAGCAAAACATGAAAATTATGTTTAGAAAAGACAAATGTATGATACAGGATAGTCAAAACAATATAATTGGTGTAAGCAACGAGAAATACGACTTATATAAACTTGTCGCTCATAGTGACAAAGCCTTGATTTTTGAAGGATCATCAAAAGACTAATTATGGCATGAATGCCTAGGTCATTTGAACTACTCTAGTCTTAAAGACATGAATAGGTTGAATATGGTCAGTGTATTACCAAAGATCTGAATAGATAAATGCTTGTGTGAGGCTTGCATCATGGGCAAGTAGCATAGAGACAAGTTCAAAAAGGATAAAGCTTGGAGAGCCAAATCAAAGTTAGAGTTGGTACACTCTGACCTGCGTGACCCAATGAAGACTGCATCTCTTGGTGTCGCAAAGTATTTCGTCACATTCATTGATGATTTCTCAAGACGTGCTTGGATCTATTTTCTCAAACACAAATCAAAAGCTTTTGATGCATTCAAAGAATTCAAAGCAGAAGCTGAGAATGAAAGCAACCAGAAGATCAAAATTCTCAGAACTGACAATAGAGGTGAATTTACCTCAAAAACCTTTACTGCATTTTGCAAACAACATGGTATTAAAAGGCAACTTTCAGCTCCTTATATGCCTCAGAAAAATGGAGTTGCAGAAAGGATGAACTGCACCTTGGTTGAGAAGGGCAAAGCAATGTTGAAGGCAAAGCAACTTTCAAACACATTCTAGGCAGAAGCAGTGAGGACAGCTTGGTACTTGACTAACAGAAGCATCACAAAAAATGTTCAAAACATGACATATATGCCCACTCTTACTCATTTAAGAATTTTTGGTTCTATTGCCTATATGCATGTTCCAAATGTAAAAAGGCAGAAATTAGATGATAAAAGTAGGAGATGTATATTTGTTGGTTACAGTGAGTACAGCATATAGGGTCTATGAGATCAAAACCAAAAGGTCCATGTATCTAGGGATGTAATCTTTGATGAAGGCATCAAAGACTCTTGTGTTAAGGAGTTGGAACTTCTTCAACATAGAGTAGTTGGAGAACAGCCAGAATCCAGCACACCCACACCCGGTGATCCTGAAAGTACCTTGACAAGTGATAGTGAAGCACAAGAAGAAGTCTCAGATGAAACCTCTTCAACTTCAAATAACCTACCCAAATGGTATCTTAAAACTGTAACTGAAGCACAGTTGCCAGATGTAGAGGGCCAAGGTGAGGACAGAATCAGTAAATTTTTCACTCACGTCCTCCACATATGCAGAAGCCTGCCAATATCAGAAGTGGAAAGCTGCAATGGGTGTTGAAATGGCAGCCATCAAGAAAAACAAGACATGGGATCTTGTTAAACTACCTCTTGGTAAAGAAACCATTGGCTGCAAATGGGTCAACAAGACAAAATTCAAATCAGATGGTACTATTGACAAGCATAAGGCAAGATTGGTAGTCAAAGGTTTCAGTCAAATTCATGGCATAGATTATGAGGAGACATTTGCACCAGTAGCCAAGATGATCACCATTAGAGTTATTCTTGCCTTGGCAGCTCAATACAAGTGACAACTACATCAACTTGAAGAAGTGTACTTGGACCAGCCACCTGGTTATGTTGAAGAAGGTAAAGAGCAGCTTGTATGTTGCCTCAAGAAGGCATTTTATGGCTTGAAACAAGCTCCTAGAGTTTGATATGCCAAGATTGACAAGTACCTACTCCAAACTGGATACCAGAAGTCTTCTGCTGATTCGAATCTCCACTTGAAGGTTCGAAGTGGTATTATCACCTCTCTTGTAATTGTTTATGTGGATGACTTGATAATTACAGGTGATGATGAAGAAGATATTGATAATCTCAAAGATCTGAAGAAGAACTTTGAGATGACATATTTAGGCCTACTCCATTATTGTCTTGGAGTAGAAGTTTGGCAAAATCCTGGAGTAGAAGTAGGTGCTGATCAGGCCTGTTAGGTAGGTTTAATTAAGCATGCATAAGGCTATATATACAGCCTTTGTCTCCATGTATTATCATCCTTTTGTGAGCAATTCACATCTGTTTCATTGCAGACCAATTCTGCGTGGTTTTATTGTTTGGGTGTTCAATCTGCTGTTCTCTGCTCTCTGGATTCCATCAAAGAGACTCTTTCTTTGCCACATTTTAGAAGTAAAAATTCCCTGATCCCCTTGCTTCAACTTTGGGCTGCACTTATGTCTAGACCCTTTCACCTTTTTCTCAACCATTTTATTTTACAATCTCTTGCCATGTGTTTGGTCTCATGGCATGTGAAGCATAAAAATGCAATGTTCTCATAGTCCACTTGGTGAACCCATTGCCTTGATTTAGGTTTAATCATGATGTACTTTGGCAAAGGTTTTGAAATATCCATGACAACACATACCCATGTATATATAGCTAGACTTTACTTACAGGATTCAGTGTTTGCTTGGATGAACTCCCTTAGATATTACCATTATTTTTCAAAACCTCCTCATTGATAAGATGATATGAAAGTCCAAAAAACCTTGCCCACATTGGAGCCCTTTTAAGAGTTTTTGTCTCTAAAGGAAAAGTTCCACTCCATAGTCTTAGATACAAGCCAACCATCTCAATAAACCATGGGCCACCACCTTTTACTTTGTCCTTGTTTTCTTTATGTAAGAAGGTTGTTAGAAAAATCCTTTTAGGAGAAAAGTTATTGAATAATGTGAATTTAGTCACAAATTACTTTGAATCCACTTTTGAATCTTTGAAAAACCTGGCCAATATTTGTTGAACTTGTATTTTAACCCTCTACTGATAACAACCATTATATCATGCTTGATCCTCTCATCCTTGATAACAACCTCTGAGGAATCATTTGTTTCTTTATTGGGAATTGCCATAGATTTGTTCTTCTTTTCGTCTCTCATTGATAAAATATACTTCCCCCAACTAGGGCATCCTTCCTTCTAAAAAGGGCCTCCTTGAATGACTTTTCTTTATTGGTACTCAGTTTTTTCTTATGAGAATTATTCATTCTTAGAATTTCTCAAGAGATCTAGAGCAAGAGCTTTGAAGGTGAGGCTCACTCCTTGTTGCTTTTGTTTGGTTATCAGTAAAAAATGCCCATCTCTTTATGGATAGTGAATTATATAGGAAATAAAGAGATGCCTACAAATTGTTTCAAGTTTCTTATGCTGGAAAGGCTGCAATATTAAACATCCCTAAATGACATCACGTTTTAACTCTCTACTTCTAAGAACCATTATATCATGCTTGATCCTCTCATCCTTAATAACAACCTCCGATGGATCATTTGTTACCTTATTGGGGATTGCCATAGATTTGTTCTTCTTTTCGTCTTTCATAATAAAAATTACTTCCCCCAACTAGGGAATCCTTCTAAAAGGGGCTTCCTTGAATGACTTTTCTTTATTGGTAGAAAGGGGCTTCCTTGAATGACTTTTCTTTATTGGTATTTTGTTTTTTCTCTTGAGAATTCTTCATTGTTAGAATTTCTCTAAAGATCTAGAGCAAAAGCTTTGAGGGTGAGGCTAACACCTTGCTTACATTCACTTCCTGCTTGTTGCGTTTGTTTGGTAATCAGTAAATAGTGCCCATCTCTTTATGGATAGTGACTTATATAGGCAATAAAGAGATGCCTAAAATTGTTTCAAGTTTCATGTGCTTGAATGAAAAGTCAGTGTCTGGAAAGGCTGCGATAACATCCCTAAATGACAACAATGCAGATTGGAGAAGGGTAACTTAACAAACTTTAACTGGTAGGGAGGGTCAAGTCCATTTGTTGATTGTTAGTTTTTTTTGATGGATATTGTATAATTTCTCTCTTTTTCTAAAGAAAGGGAGTCCATTTTATCTAAATAAATATGTTTAGTATAAATTATTTGTACATGTTGAAGGGGGGCTTTGCTTTGTTCTGATTTTTGGCAACCATTTTAGTGTTTGTAGGTTGTACTTCAAGATTTTATTTGGTTTTTCAGGTTTTTAATCCACATGTTCCTTTGATTTCAAGTAATTATATTGTTTTTCTTCTCTTGCATATTGGTATTTTTTTATTTTTAAATCGGTTATATGGGATTTAATGGGCCCCATCCGTATTACATCATGACTACACAGTGGTATTACAACAGCTTGGCAATTATGCATTTATTGTTTGGCAAGATTTGAATTTGGGTCTCCTCCTTGAAAGTTGATGAGTATAACTGGTTGAGCTAATGCCATTTGATTCTTGCATGTTAGTCTTACATGGAGGTTAATTATTTTCAACTCTTGCATTTTCATGTTACTTACACAGTGCTATTTGACTTGATAGAGAGCTAACAGATGTCAAGGGATTAGCTTCAAGTATATCGAGGACAGTAAAATTTGTCATGACTATCAAGAAATCAAAATACAGGAAAATATGCAATCTCTTGGTGTGGGTTTTGTACCTCGTTCTATGCCTGTCATTTTGAAAGATGACCTTGTTGACTATGTTAAAGCTGGTGGTAAGGTTGACAGAGCTTGAATCTATTTCTATTAAAACACTCATCAATGTTATTTCATTCTGAAAATTTTCAGTTTTGATCAAATTTATATATTGTTTAGTTGCGTAAGTTATGCTTATTATTATACTTTTTGTTGTGTTAAGATATAGTTATATTTATTGTTGTCTTGAAATAAATGGATTATAACATTAAACTTTATAAAATTGCTTCTTTGTATCTTATGGGTAACATTGAACTTTTTTTAAAAATGGAAATTGGAAAAGCCCTTTAGAGTAGTGTGCAAGAATGCCTTAACTTATTAATGAGTGAATTAAATACATTTTGAAATGCAGTTTGTTTACTTGATGTGTCTAGATTTATCCCTCTTTTATTAATCTCTTTTATTTTGTAGATCTAAACTAGATTTAATTTTTGATTTTTTAAAATTTGTATTCTTCTTCTTATTTAATTTTTAGGTTTTCCCATTCTTTTAGCACTTTTTTTTTTCCATGTTCTAAAACGTCTCTAGCATGGTAAGACATTGGGACATGTCTATGTGAGGCTAGGGTTTTTGCCCAAAATCAAGGACAACGACAGGATGAGAGGGATTTTGCCTAAAATCCAAGACGACGATGGAACAACTCTAGGACGACAAATATAAATATATATAAAAAGTTATATTTAAACCTAAAATTGGATTTTCTAAGTAGAATTTATAGATATGTAACATAATGAACATCAAACATCCATCAAACAATAAAATGAAGACCATAGGCAATAAGGATTCTGAATTCATTGATTAGTTCAAGTTCCAATTACATAAACAAAATGCCAAGGCCCAAAAACAGTAACACTAAAAGTGAAGCACTAAGCAGTGAAACACTGAATGTCTAATGAGTCAATGACTCTAATCATCAGTATCCTCATTTGTGGCATCGCGTATAATATATGAATAGGCACCCTCATCATCACTTGTATTTGAACTAAGGGGCTTGTTGGTTACAAATCCTCCATGAGGAAAGGATTTGTTGTTATTGCGCCCTAGACCCGCAAACCAACATTGAAAGGCCGGAAGGAAGGAATGCCTTCCGTGCCAATCTCCGGAGAAGGCCGGCTTCCTGTGGGGGTTTTGAGGTTCAAGATAAGAGTGCAAGGAAAGAGATAAAAATGCAGAAAGGGATTCCAAATTAGATTGGAGTTGGGTGGGGGGAACTAACAGTACGGCAACGCATCAATCACCACTACTAACACCAATATAACCATAACACACCACTATGGATGCTGTCATTAACCAGTAGAACAGAGTCAGGTATATGTTTTGTATTAAGAGCCAAAAGCACAGCTACAATGGTTCCCTAACAGACATTCCCTCCAAGGAACTAACAGTACGGCAACGCATCAATCACCACTACTAACAACACTATAACACAAAACATAACCAGAAAACTGCCACTAACGTTTACCCTATGTATCCTTTAATTTATACATCCCAGGAATACCTGATCACCAAATGCCGGAGTCCAGAGTTCAGTACAACAACAAGCAATGATACAGGAAAACATGAGGCAAAAATGTCAAAGAGAGGTAGCATACAAAATAAAAACAATAGGACAGCACCAAGTGTATGTATTATATTAAAAGGCAGAAGCACAGCTACAATGGTTCCCTAACAGACATTCCCCTTCCACCACCTTACAATGAAAATGTGGTGGGTATTTATAGCCCAAAGTCCCCCCCGTTACATTAATGGGCACAAAGTCCCAGTCAAACATTAGCTGACAAAAACAGCCGCGGAACTGTTGATGCTGACTTCTGTCGGGCTGGACTGTACTCTCGGCATGGTCTCCCTGAAGGTTGAACAACTACGTGGCAACACGCTAGGTAGAACTTCACATTGACAGGAATGAGGGTAGCTGAGGCAGGTGGAAACTCACATCAGCCTTAAATGAGGCAGCTGGCATAAGTAGTGCGGCCCATGCTTGTCCTTTTGCTCGGCATGTCTTGGCTCGGATCCCAAAGTTGGACACTTGTTGGATGATAATGCTTGACATGTGTCTGCCTTGAAAGGCAGTCTATTCAACTTCGCCCGGGATTAGAGCGCAATCGGGTAGCACAGGTGAAAAACAACGCAGTCGGGTTGGCCTATTTCCCTACTGTGCACCGGTCAAAGGCGCGAGTCCGACTTCGCTGCGAAGTCGGGTTGCGCACCGGCACTTGCTGATTCTCACCGCTGTTCGGACTTCGCACGGACAAGGGAGCGCAGTCCGACTTCCGCTCCAACACTTAGTCAATTTCTCTGCCAGACTCTTTCCAAGTGCGCTCAGGAAGAAGGGTGCAGTCGGACTTCACACAAAAAATGGGCACAGTCGGACTTCGCACGAAAAACTGGGCGCAGTCGAACTTCGCACAAAAACTGGGTTTCCTGGTTCTGCTTCCCGGGACCATAACTTTTGATCCGCTAACCCGATCGCCTATTATAATATATCGTCGGAAAGTTGGCGAGAAGATCTGCAATGATAAAATATCCAGAGCTCATTTTGTCCATTTTATCGCCCCTGTTTATGGCCCGCGAAAACCCGAACACCTCAGCATGCTCTTTACCGCTTTAAAGCTCCATACTTAGGCCAAAATTTATCAAAAGATTTAATGTGGCAAAATTGCCAACAGGGCTCATACAAGGAAGGCCCAAACAATCCTCCTTCCTCCTCGCCATCATCAATTTGTCTCGCATCTTGAGGATCCTCTTTTTATAAGAAAAAGACAAGAGGTTTAGAGTTTTAGGGAGGGTATTAGGTTGGGTGGGGTGGGTTGGCTTGGTGGCCCTCCATAGTTTTTTTTTGGTTAAAAATGAATTGAGAGGGGCTATTTGGGATGGTGCACGAGTCCCAGGGTGGGGTGGGGTGGGGTGGGGTGGAGGGCTTGGTGGCCCTCCATTTTTTTTTTCCAAATGACTTGTGGGGGGCCATTCAAGACGGGAGGATGTGTGTTGGGGCTTTTATGGACTATTGGGACTCGTAGGGACATGTTGGGATGCATCTAGTAGTCCCAAACGACCCCTTTCAAGTCATTTAAAAAAATGTTAAAAAGAAAACTAAGGGGATGGTCATCAAGCCCCTCTACCCTCCCCGCCACACCTTGGACCCTAGAACATCTCGCGGACGACAGTTTTGAGGTTTCCAATTTTGGGGATGTCCTAGGGATGCCCTTGATCCATCTGGGATGGGTGAGATGTCAAGACATTGACCCTTGGGATGCGTCGTTGTGTTTCCCTGCTTTATATTTTATTTTTAAATTTTAAATAGTATATATAGGTTTGAAAGGGGCCCACCCATATTAACTCATCAATGTGTTACCACTTGATACCAGAATATTTCAACCAAGCACGTGATTGTATTACAACATATTGCTCAGCAAGATTTGAACTTGGGTCTCCCCATTAAGAGCCCACATTTTTAAACCACTGGAGATCATGCCATTTGATGTTCTTTTAGCACTTCTTACTAGAAATTTCTTTTTTTTGATTTTCATTGACATGCTTTGGTCCTTTACTAATTTGTTTATATTTTATTTGGAATGCTTGGTTTTATGGCCACCTAAATTGAAAGATTATACTTTCCTTGAATATATGTATGAAGTTACATCTAGGCTATGTTAATTGTTACATTCTTGATAGATTTGTTATTGAGTACAAAGATGTTAGGTACAATAATTCGTCCATTTCCCTTCTTTTTTGAATTTTCAGCACATGCTTTTTTGCAATGCATAGATATTGTTCAGTATAAGTTTCTTTTGCTGATTTGCTATGCTACATTTATAGGTGCATAACTTCATTATGTTAGAAATTCTCTTGAATGCTTTCAACTATTTTGTTTTTGCAATTTTGACGAGTGTTTCTCTTGTCATTTTTGTTTAGTTTTATATCTATCATTTATTTAATTGTTTATTGTTTTGGATTTGCTTCTCAACTCATGCGTATTTGTGAACCATTGATATTTTTTAATGCATTTAAGTACTTTATAAATTTTTCTTACATGGCTGATATGTAGCAGCAACCTTTCCTCTATTGAATGTTAGCATCTACAACTCATTCTCCATTGGATTTTATTTTTAATGCTTGGAGGTTAAGTCTTTGCAAAGGGAGATCATAAAGCCATTAGAGATGAAACGTTTTTCAATTCTTTCCTCGTTTATGTTTGGGAGGCAATAGTATTGTGCTTTGTGCTCTATGGTTTCTACTATGATGATCCTAACTTGTAGGTCATATGATCTTTAGAGAGCACAAGGTTTTAGATTCTAATTTGATCAACTTAGAATTTATTCTATATAAATTTGAGGTATAGAAGGCAAGGAATTAATTAGAGTATTCTTACATTTGTATTGACTAAAGTGTCTTCTTTAACTTCTACTATCTAGCATTTTTATTTTTTTGATTAGGGTAAAATTTGGGTTTTTGAAAGGGCCCAAAGCCTTTTACAATCTTAGATTGGTCTATCCAGTCTTACCAACCAAAAAGCCTCTTAATCGAAACATTGAACTACCTTGTTTAAAAAATCTACAAATTTACATTCATTACCAGCCTATTTACATTCATATCTTTGAAGAGTCTCTAGAAAATGGAACCCTCAATAGACAAGTCCACAAATCTCCAAAAAATGGAACCCTCAAAGCAAACAAATCCACGGATCTTTTGAAAATGGAACCCTAAGCAGACAAATCCACAAATCTTTAGAAAATGGAACTCTGAGTAGGCAAATCCCACGAAAACCCAAACTTACAGATTTCTTACTCGGAACCTCACAATGCATCCAAAAAGTCACAAATCCACAAATCTCTAGAAAATGGGACCCTTAGCAGACAAGTCCATGGATCTCCAAAAAATGGAACCCTCAGCAGACAAGTCCATGGATCTACAGAAGATGGAACCCTTAATAGACAAATCCATAGATCTCCAAAAAATGGAAACCTTCAACAGACAAATTCAGAGATCTCCAAAAAATGGAACCCTCAGCATACAAATCCATAGATCTATAAAAAATGGAACCCTTAACAGGCAAATCCCTCATAAACCCAAATTGGCACGTTTCTCAACTTCTTACGGCTGAAAGCAGACAAATCCCATGGATCTCTCAAAAAAAGAACCCTCAACAAACAAGTCCATAGATCTCCAGTATACAATTTTAATATGGATATTCTAAAAATTGGAACTTTCACCCAATGAATTGACTTTCTATATTTCCTCCCACCTTTGCCACTAACTAGAGTACATTTGGATGGATCCCATCTGGTGGTATCCATATTTTATCTTCTTTTCTAAGAGCTGTCCAATTGGTTAGCCAATCAACTATCACATTTCCTTCTCTATACACATGTACCACTTGAAATTCTTCTAATGAATTCAGGGATCTTAGTGTATCTGTTACTATGTCTACTACTCTCTAGCTCGCCACTACCCTTTTATTGAGGCAATTAACAATATTCAGTGAATCTTCTCAATTATTAATTTCTTAGCCCCCAACTTAACCACCATCTTTACTTTTGCCAAGACCGCTCTAGCTTTAGCTTGATGATTGGTCATAATGCTCAAGTACTCACTCATCGCTTCGATCACCATTCCTTGGCTATCCCTTAACACTGCTCCTCCTCCAGCCTTGCTCGGGTTGCCTTTAGAAGCTCCATCAAAATTTAGCTTCAGCATCCTATCTATCAAGCATTTTTATGATCAAGCTTAGATGTATATTTTTTTATTTATTTTTAATATTCAAGAATTTGGGGATTATTAAGGGTCCCATCCCATTAGTCAAATCTCCACATCATGACTATACAACCATTTCTAAGGTGCATTCCAAAGGATACATGGTCGCTAAACTATGTAATGTGAGCCCATCTGGCTAAGTATCTAGCTAGAAAACCCATTTCTATAAGCCATTTCATGGCTATGATGCCACCTTACACCATACTCAAAAGAAGAACAGAAGAAGTATTTTCAATATGAAGATAAATCATCAATCTACACACAAAAAACGATTTAACTGCGACGCACAGATCGGAAACTTCCTTGCATGCCAGCTAACATAGCAATAAAGAACAAGACAAAGTAGCTGCAGTTGTAGGAGCCAAGCTTGGGATTGATCTAACTTTGGACCACTGGTGCAACAATCCTTGTTAGGTTTGTTAATGTCCACCAATTCTTCCTAAGGTTGTATGGATGTGCAGGTGCCCTTGTTTCTCTGTTTCAGAAACATGGAAACTTAGAAACTCCTTGGAAACTCATCATCTTGACTTCTCACGTGTTTTGGGTATTTATAAGAGATGTTTTCATTGTTTTGATGGTGTTTCCCATGTTTCTTGGCATTTTGAGGCAAAGAAAAGTCTAGGTTTGAGGTTTTTAAAGGATTTTATGGGTTTGCATGAGGCCCACATAGCGCACAATGATCCACTTCAATAGAAAATCAAGTTACTATAAAAAAATTTAAGATGAGGCAAAAGTGAACAAAATAAATGATAACTTGATAATAATGATAGGTTTGATTGATGAAGTCAGAGAATCTAGAACAAGTGGCATGCTCTTCAGCAACAAAGAGGAATTCAAGCACATGTAGGATGGCTCACTTGGTGAAGTGAAATAGGTTGGGCTCAAAAAATAAGAGGATTTTTTTTTTATGCATTCTCATCTTTGTCTTGTATTTCGCAAAAAGGAACAATACACAAAAGAGTAAATAGAAGATTGGGGTGTGGATCCTAAAATTCTTAGGTTTTTCCATGGCTGAATCTGATCTTGAGGATGATGAAAGTTCTTCTCATACGCTTATTGTTAAAACCAAAAAAGCTGACTCTTCTATCAGCTTTGGTAGATATTTAGTTGACTTTGAATATTAAGGACTAGGTTTATAGTGTATTCCATGTAGTTTAGTTTCACACGACATGCATCTAGCCTTATCTATAAAGGTTGACCTTTGATTTTAACCGTTGTACCCTATACATGATTTGAATAAATAAATGCATTTTTCATCCATTTATGATCTCCTTAATTCAATTTTTTCTATAAATCTTAAAAATATCCCGTCCTTATTTTTTAAATAGGCATTTCCTTTGATGTTTCCACATTTCCAGGACTCTAGTTTCCTAAGGCATATCCATTTTGGAAACTGTGCCCATTTCCAAGTCTTGTGCAAGTTGGCAATCAAGTCATCACTGAAAATTGCTTATAAATGAAAGCAATGGTCCCGTGGAGGGTGGCTCCCTCAAATTTCTCATTAAATTTTTATTCAAAAATTATTGAAACAAATATAGTAGGGAACCATCTCATGCAATTAAAATTTTAAGCTTTTCTCCAATATTTGAGGCGATACATTTTGAAAGTATTAGTCTGAGTTTTATTAAAAGTTTTTAAAAAATTCATTCCTTGGAGACATTGTTGTTTAATAGAAATTTTTTAAATGGCTGCTGGAAAGTTTTGGTCCCCCTATGTAGCACCTATTGTGTTAGGAACCTTCTAATAAAAATAAACTCATTCACATAACAATTGCAATTAAAACAGAATTTCATGAAAGAACAGTATATTGCAATACAAAATGTAAATGCAAAATTAAAGCAATCTCACAAAACAACATAGAATTGTAGGCCTCTTCGAAGGGGCAACCTCCAATACTTTCATTAATTTGCAAAAAGATACATTCGCTCATTGGCCCATGTCTTTTGAAGATACACCTTATGCAACCCTAACCTAATGCTCAAGAGTTGACTTACATGCAAAGTGCCACTCGAGCTAGAATCTTCTACCAAACATCGATTACATTCTTGATAACGATTACATGAAATGGACCCACTTGTCTAGGAGCCCACAGTTACAAAATAACATGATAAAGGGGTCCCCATGTGGGAAGGGGGGTCATTACATAATCATACGAGAATTACAAAAACAGTGTTAGGATGGGGTCCTAACTTGCCCTTCTCCTTCAAAAAGCTTTGTCCTCAAAGATGTAGATGAGGAAAATGGTGCTGTAGCTGTTGGAGAGACTCCCAAGTGGCATCTTTTGGTTGTAGTCCACGCCATTGAACAAGAACCTCAGTGATGACATGGTTCCGAAGAGTGCATGATCCGTGGTCCAACAGTTGTTTCGACTCGAGCAAGATAGAACTTTCTACATCCAGTTTGGCTAAAACGGATTGAACCTTTATTTGATTGCCCATAACCTTCTTGAGAGAGGATACATGAACTATAGGATGGAGCTTTGATGTAGACGAGAGGGCCAATTTGTAGGCTGTTGCACCAGTCCGTTGTAAGACTTGGTAGGGGCCATAATATTGTTAGAGTTACTATGGTAATTCTATTTATTACCTCATTTGGTTTGTTAGGGTAGTTAGTTATCTACCTAAGGTTCGTTTAACCACTTTGTTAAGCGAATATTTCTTATTATTTGTTAGCACTATTTGGTTAGTGGTTAGCTATTCCTACGTGCTAACTATAGCCTAAGTTGTACTATATAGTCTAGGTTGATTAATGAAATATTGTTCTATGTTTTCACATGGTATCAGAGCAGGCGGCTCTTGGTTGACCTCGACATCATGGTTTTCGAGACGCGGACACGTTTCTCGAGGCAGGGTTGGACCTGCTCGAGCACATCTCTCGAGGCCGAGGATCTGACGTGGTTCCACCGGACTAGACACGGATCCCGAGGTTGCTGACCGGATCGTTGACTGGGCTCACTGCATCTGGCGTCGGCACGCGAACCGAGGTGGCTCCCAGGCAAGCAGGGCCCGCAGGCCCAAGGTCACTGGGCGGCCACGGGAGCAGGCCCGCAGACCCAACAGTTCGGACAACACTTTGCTGTCCGACCTGTCGGGCCTGACAGGCGGCCAGAGCCCGCAGCACACGGCCCGGATCACGAGGGCAGGAGGCCGTCCGATTACCGGCAGCCGCTAGTGCTGCAGCCCCCGTGGGTCCAGCACACAGTCGGGAGGGCAGGCGTGCCCTCCCAGGTAGAAACCGGACCCAAACCCGAGGGCAGGAGCGCCCTCGAGTCTGACCACAACTGACAGGGGACATCCCTGTCAGATCTCCGGCGACTGGGATCTGAGAGGGCAGGCGTGCCCTTCGATCCCCAGCGACCGGCGGCCAGATCCGACGACCGGGATCTGAGAGGGCAGGGGCGCCCTCCGATCGCCGACAACCGGCAGCCAGAGACCCTACAAACTGCGGACCATCCCGGGCACAAATCCCGAGGACAATCGCAGTTGGGACCCACGTGTGCTCGGGCACAGATCCCGAGGCACTGACTCAGACCTGCCAGACACGTGGCAGGCTGACGCGACCTCGGGCACAGATCCCGAGGTGCTGACGTGGCACTGCCACTGGACAGGACCTGGACAGGACACGTGGCAGGCTGACGCGACCTCGGGCATAGATCTTGAGGTGTTGACGTGGCACTGTCACTGGACGACAGACCGGACTTGACCCGTGGCGGACAGCCACTGGACGCGACACGTGGCGGACTAGCCACTGGACGACGACGGACGCGATACGTGGCGGACTAGCCACGTGTCACTAGACCTGACGAGGACGACACGTGGCGGACAAGCCACGTGTCCCGACGCGGACAGTCCACGTGGCTGGCAGCAAAACTAGCCACGCGGGGGAGTGACTGCCCGCAGGCAGTCACAAGCGCTTAACGTGCTTTTGCTCTTTTACAGAGCAAATTATGCCCCACGGCATCAATGTGGGACAAAAGTCCCATTTTTTTTTTAACAGTCGCGGGGGGGGAAGCCTTCAATACGAAGGCAATGCCCTCCCCCTCTCGTCGGGCTAGCTAGCCCGACTGGAGAGCAGGCCAGCGCTAAGGCGCTGCCCGACGGGAGGTTGGGAGTTCGACTCCCGTCGGGGGGAGGGGGGCATATAACCTTTTGCTCCACGGAGCAATAAAACGGAGACCCCAAAAAGGTAATTCATTTTTTTTATTTTTCAAAGTTTATTTTTTTTAATTAATTAAGTTTTAATTTATTAAATAGTAATTCATTATTATTTTTTTTTAAAGTTATTTTTTTATCAAAATGCCTTTAAAACTAAAATAATTTTTACTATTTATAGATTTTACTTATATTAATTAGAGAAATCACATAAACTTAAAAAAAAAAAAAAAAAAAAAAGGGTTATATTTTTTTTGCAACTTTACAAATTTTAGAGTGCTTTTGTTTTCTCACAAACAAGGAGATATAAGACATATAAGAGCCTCATTTTTTTGTTGCAAATAAGACAACCCTCTACTCTTCTCAACCTTGTTAATTTAGCATACAATAAAGGTTCAAACATGAATTCTTTTTTGCCAAATTGTACCACAAGGAGACCCAATTTTTTTTACAAAAAATTTGAGAAGTAATTATAACCTTTGGTCCATCAAAAACTAAGTCGTGTGTCGACTAGTTCTGGAAGCCTTCCAAATGCGGGTTGTGTGTCGACTTGTCTTGGAAGGAGTGCTCAAAATTGTTAATTTTGCAAAATTCAGGGGAGAAGACAACATTGTACTTCTTTTGCAAAATTGGAAAACAAAGTAGGAGACATAAAAATATCATTTTTTGCACAACACAAAACACACATTTTGTTGCAAAAATTAAAAGGTGCATTTTCGATTTTACTCAACACCTTTATTGGCAAATTAGGTGCATTTTCGGTTGCATCCGACACCTAGGTGATAAACATTTTGTGGGAATTCTTGTTTGATTATTGCATTATTTCTTTTGCAATTATAATTCATAGAATCAAGAACACACTAAACCCCAAAATTTCACAAATTTGTGTAAATCCTTGCACAGATTTAAAGCCAAAATTACTTGATATTCTCTCCTAAATCAACAAAACCCCTAATTCACTCTTATTTGTTTGGCTTAATTTCCTCAAACTTTTCATCCTTCTTGAAGGGAGTTAAGGCAGGTGCCATTAAATATCTGTTTGAGTGAATTATATTTTGGTACTCTTTTAGGGTAATCAAAAGAAAGAACAAGTTTTTTTTTGAAATAAAGAACCTTAAAAGTTGCAATCCTTTGCACTAAAGGGGGATAATTCCTTTCTTTCTTCAAACATAGATTTTGATAAGAAGGAAATAAAACTTGTAAAGGCAATCAGAAAAGTCCAAGTCATCAACATTAATCCTTTTTTCTTTTAGACTTCATAATAGCAATCATGCTTGAAGTACTTACAATAAGAAAGGACAAATTGGTGAATTTTTTTGATCAAATTGCCTAAAAAAAAAACATAGTTTTGCACAAATTGTAAAAATGACAACCAAGACACCATTCAGTGTTGGTTTCAAAACAAAGCAAAACTAAAATGGCAAAGGCACAACATAGAAGCCATCTTTCTTGTGAAGTGTCTCATTCTGATTCTGTTTTTGGTTCAAAGATAGCACAAGGAGTGCTCATTGCTAAAACAGTTTTGTAGAGGGAGAACACATGTGTCCCTTGGGCAACAACACCATTTTCTCTCTCTCCTCTTTTTGGCTTCATAAATAGCATAAGTATTTTGTTTGAAGACCTTACAAATAAGGGGTGCTTGTACCTCTTTTAGGCTTCATAAATAGCAAATTCTAGGTGTTTGAAGTACTTGTAACAAGAGGAGCGATTTTTTGTGGTGTACAATTGTCTAGGAGGCAATATTTGTAAAATCCTTCACAACACTCTTGAGTTGCACACTTTTTGCAATTGAGGGGGGATATCCATTTCTTTTCTTCACTGATTTTTGTAAATAGGGAAGATAACTTATAAGGGTACATTTTCGGCTTTGACCGACACCTTAGTCACACTTCCTTCAGAAATTAATTGCACTATGTTTTGCAACACTAAGGGGGGAACTTATAAGGGTGCATTTTCGGCAGTGACCGACACCTTAGCTACCTTATCTTTTGCAAATTCATATTGTAAATGAATGAACCTTGTATGAAGTGATCTATTCTACTACACCTAGCGATTGCAGCGGCTGGTTACCCATGCAAATCGGTTGGATGATGTGATTACCATAAGGACATTCGTTGGCGTGAAGACAAAGTGAGGAATGATCCACTTTTTGCTTAGAAGCAGCCAGAGCACTGTGACAGAGCAAAGAACCAGCAGATCAACTTCTTCTTCACTGTATTGGGGCAGTTATATTATTACCCAAATAATGTAATAAGAGGGGATGTTAGAGTTACTATGGTAATTCTATTTATTACCTCATTTGGTTTGTTAGGGTAGTTAGTTATCTACCTAAGGTTCGCTTAACCACTTTGTTAAGCGAATATTTCTTATTATTTGTTAGCACTATTTGGTTAGTGGTTAGCTATTCCTACGTGCTAACTATAGCCTAAGTTGTACTATATAGTCTAGGTTGATTAATGAAATATTGTTCGCGGTTTTCACAAGTATTTGGTAGCTAGTTTTTGGCACCTGCGTAGTTGGAGTGAGGACTGTTTATATGGCTGCAAGCGGAGAACAACCATATCTCCTACTTAAAAACTGCGCTTTGAACGGTGTTGATCAGCTTGTTGGTGCATACGATTTTGGGCTAATTCTATATTTAACTTCGGTTGATGGAGGAATGCGGCCTGTTGGTTGAGTGTAGTATCAACAACATGGACCTTGGAGCTGCCTGGAATGTAGGAGGGTGTGGATGAAGCCCGACCATAAACTGCTTCAAAAGGGGTAACCTTGGTTGCAGTGTGATAGGAAGTGTTATACCACCATTCGGCCAAGGGAAGCCACTTCGCCCACTGTGTAGGATGATTAGAGGCAAAGCAACGAAGGTAGGTCTCCAAGCATTTGTTTACAATCTCTGTTTGACCATCCGTTTGCGGATGATAGGTTGAACTGATTTTGAGCTGAGTTCAACTTAAACAATTCTTTCCAAAAATGACTAGTGAAGGTATGGTCTCGATCGGACACAATGGATAAGGGCATGCCATGAAGGCGAAAAATGGAATCGAGAAAAAATTGGGCTACTACTGAGGTCGTGTAGGGATGGGAGAGGGAACAAAAATGAGCATACTTTGTGAGATGATCCACTACCACCAAAATAACTGATTTGCCTCCTGACTTAGGTAACCCTTTAATAAAGTCCATGGAAATATTTGTCCATACTTGTTTTGGAATAGGCAAGGGCTGAAGAGTTCTCGGGGAATGCATCGTTTCTCCTTTCATTCGTTGGCATATGTCACACTTTGCCACAAAAGTTTGAATGTCCTTCGTTCCTTTCCAGAAGAAAGTACGCTTAATCCTTTCATAAGTCTTGAGGAACCCAAAATGGCCTGCAGTTGGTGAAGCATGCATTTCCTTCAAGATGAGTTCTCGTAGTTGAGAAGTTTGGGGAATAACAAGGTGTTGAAGGTATCTCAAATCTTGTCCATCCCAAGTATATCCCGGACATGAGGTAGGCTCTGTTTAAAGTGTGGCAATCAAAGTTTGCAATCTTGAGTCCTTGAGCACGTCCTCTTTGAGAGAATTAATCCACTAAGGTATGGGTGAAGAGACAACACATAGCATACTTTGAGCCTCAAATTGGTGAGAGAGTGCATCAACCACAATGTTCTCCTTGCCTTTTTTATATGTAATCTCATAATCATAGCCCATTAGTTTAGAGACCCACTTTTGTTGTTCGGGGGTGGCAACCCGTTGCTTCAGGAAGTACTTCAGACTTTGGTGGTTTTTTTTTGATGGAAAAATGACGGCCAATGAGAGAGGATCACCAGTGAGATGCAGAATGACGAGCATCTCCTTTGCATAAGTTGATTTGCCCAAATTTCGACTTGAAAGTGCTTTACTAGTGAAGGCCAATGGTCTTCCCTCCTGCATCAACACGACTCCAATGCCATTGTCCGAAGCATTGCTTTTTATTACAAAAGGTTTGGAGAAATTAGGCATTTCTAAGACTGGGGTGGTGGTCATAGCATCCTTTGGGTCAAATAAAACCTACTTAGCGCAGCCTATCCAAGTAAAAGAATTCTTTTTTAACATGGCCGTTGAAGGAGCAACGATTTTGCCATAGTTTTGGACAAATTTGCGGTAATACCTTGTGAGTCCCAAAAATCCGTGAAGGCCCTTAAGAGTGTGAGGCTTCGACCAATCTTGAACGGCTTGAATCTTCTTAGGGTCAACTTTAATTCCATATTTGGTGACAATGTGTCCCAAATCTCTACTTCGGTCAACCCAAAAGAACAATTAGACCTCTTAGCATAAAGCTGATGTTGAGCTAAAAGATGCACAGTCTGATTCACATGGATGAGGTGCTCCTCCCACGCGTGACTATAAACCAAAATATCATAAAAAAAAACTAAAATGAATTTGCGAAGGAATGGGTAGAAGAAGTTGTTCATAAGGCTTTGAAATGTAGAGGGTGCATTTGTTAAGCCAAATGGCATAAACAAGAATTCATAATGGTCCTCATGAGTGTGAAATGCTGTTTTGGCAATATCCTCCTCCTTGAGCCGTATCTGATGGTAACTTGAGTGAAGATCTAACTTGGAGAAAAACATAGCACCATGCAACTCATCCAACAATTCATATACCATTGGAATAGAAAATTTATCTTTAATGGTGAGCTTCTTGAGCTCATGAAAATCTATACACAACTGCTAGGACCCATCTTTCTTTCGAACCAATAAGATTGGAGAAGAATAAGGATTGTTACTAGGTCGAATGACTTTGGATTTTAACAATTCTTGTACTAATTTCTCTATCTTTGACTTAAGTTTATAGGGTACCTGTAAGGTTTGATGTTAGGTGGCACACTATCAGTTACCAATGGAATCGCATGATCATGGGAGTGTCAAGGTGGTTATTTTGTTGGTTCCGCAAAAACTGCATCATGCTTAGTCAAAACAAGTTGCAAATCTTCTGGGAGTTTGTCCTCTGCTGAAGTGGGCGGTTGTATTGCAAATATTTGAGCGATTACCCCATGGGAAGATTTTTTTAACAACTTCTCCATACGATTTGAACTAATAATCTAGGGAGATCTTGCTTGCAAACCACGAAGAGTGTAGGACCTACCATTCTGTGAAAACTGCATCCATAACTCTGCAAAGTTCCAGGCAATGTTTCCCAAAGTACCTAACCATTGAGCTCCTAGCACAATATCACATCCTCCTAGTTGAAGAGCAAACATATCCGTTTTGAGTTCATAATCCCCTATCTTCAACTTAACATTGCGACATTTGCCTTTACAAGGCAAAGTTTTGCCAGTTGCCAGTAGAACCTCAAAGGAGTTGCATGCATGTATGTAACAATTGACTTGCTTGGCGACTTGGGGATCAATAAAATTGTGCATACTTCCTGAATCAATGAGAATTGTAAAATGTTGGCGTTTGTAAAAGCCTACTACATCCATTGTCAGAGGGGTAGTAATTCCTGCAAGAGCATGGAAACAAATTTCTTGTTGTGGTTCTTCGTGTGTTTCACCCTCATCTTGAAGTGATTCCTCTGATGGTTCTGCTTACTGACTTCGCTACATCCAGCAAAAATAGCTTCTTTTAGATGCATTTATGCTCTGGTGAATATTTTTCATCACAATTATAACATAAACCTTGTGCGTGTCGAGCATCCATGTATTTTGTAGTCAAGCGCTTATAGGGGGTAAACTTATTCTAGTATTGGGTGTGAAATTGGAAGTAAATGTAGGTTTGGCCTGTGGAAATTTAGGTGACCTCCTTTGAGCCAAATTTTTTTTTTCGGCCAACTGCACCAATCCTATGGTATGCATCATAGTTTGCGGTTTGAACATCTTGACCTCAGCCATGATATCATCTTTCAAGCCATTGATGAAACAACTATAAAGAAAACCTTCATTCAACCCCTTGGTCCTGTTAGCCAGTTTTTCAAATTGGGTCTAATAGTCTCGAACCATAGATGCTTGTTTCAATTTGGTTAATGCTCTTGTAAACTCCTCCTACTCATTAGGGCCAAATTGAGTGAGTAATTGTGACTCAAAGTCTTCCCAAGAAGGGTCAGGGGTTGTGTGTTGTAACCATTGATACCATTGTAAGGCTTTAGATTCAAAGTTGAAAGATGTCATGGTGACCCACAAGTATTTAGGGACATTGTTAAGTTTGAAGAAATGATCTGCTCGACATTAGCACCTATTATTGTCCTTTCGTCGAACTTAGGAAATTCTAATTTAGGCTTCTTAAATGGAGTATCTTGTCAAAAATAGAATGATAGCCTTCCTTCTGCTTATGAATGCCTTTTTCCCTATTGGTGGTACTACCCCTGGTTGTTTACTGTAACAATGCTCAAACACTTTTGGGCCTTTCTTAAGTTTCACCTCAACCTCTAAGGCTTGATACCATTGTAAGGCTTTAGATTCAAAGTTGAAAGATGTCATGGTGACCCACAAGTATTTAGGGACATTGTTAAGTTTGAAGAAATGATCTGCTCGACATTAGCACCTATTATTGTCCTTTTGTCGAACTTAGGAAAGTCTAATTTAGGCTTCTTAAATGGAGTATCTTGTCAAAAATGGAATGATAGCCTTCCTTCTGCTTATGAATGCCTTTTTCCCTATTGGTGGTACTACCCCTGGTTGTTTACTGTAACAATGCTCAAACACTTTTGGGCCTTTCTTAAGTTTCTCCTCAACCTCTAAAATTTTATCTTCTAGATTAGCTTTGGATCTCATGTGCTCACCTCTCAAAAGTGTTACTTCTTCCTTCATCATTTTAATGTCATTGAGAAGGGTAGTGACGACGGTATGCATGTCCTGCAAAAAAGTGTTTTGAGTGTTTTGTTCTATCTCCTTTTGGTGTCCTCTAGTTCCACTAGCCATTTTGGTATGATTTAAACCACTTCCACTGACTTACTAAAAATAGAAGTGTTGTTTTAGGAGTTACTATTTTTAGTAAGGAGCCAAAAAAAGTGTTTGGGTGCTATATATCAAAATGATCAGCTTGAAAAGATGATTGTAATGGACTAGGCCCCAAAATGATGATTTTTGGCACCTCGAAAAAAGTGCATGGAGGCTATATACCAAACTGATCAGCTCGATAAGACGGTCGCAATGTGCTATATATCACAACATTGTTTTTGGTCACTCAAGACTTTAAAAGGGAAGTGTTGTCTTCAAAGTGTTGTTGGTTTTTCTCTTGGAGGTTTGATTCACTCGGAAAATTGGTTTCTTGTCAGACAACCCCTGCACTGCCTGTTACTGACATTGTTTTGTCACTGACATTGTCTGTTACTGACATTGTTCTTTTACTAACACTGTTCTATCACTAACATTGTTTTGTCTAACTCCTAGTTTGTTATGAATTCTAACTGTTACAGGCAATTGTTACTGACACCGGCAACTCGCAACTCTGTTTTGATTGTTATCGACTTTGATTGAGATTATACCCAACTGTTACTGACACTGACAAATTTGTCCTGACTGCTACTATCTTGACTGTTATGTTCCTCTCCAACTCCTTCGTTTATTTCATGTAGTAATTTTGAGATAGGGAAGTCTCCTCCGTAGGCTCAATTTTTGTGGTAGGATTTTTGGTTGTAGGTTTAACATTCAGTAGAACAAGAGTTTTTTGCAGGTTGAACATTCAACAAAATAGGGCACTCTAAGCTAGGGTGTATGTATTGCCTATAGGCCTTTGTTATACTGCAGTGACAAATGATAGTGCTCGGACCAATATTTTAGGCCACTACTCAAAGAGGATTCCACACATACCCTTGAGCACACTATCTACCTCTCTGACAGTACAAAAGGGTGATCTTTTTAGATGTTGTGTCCAGTGTACTATGAAAAGTACAAGGCCAAAAATCTTTCTAGGACCAAAGGTTTTCCATAATCCTAGGGGTTCTGAGAGCTCAATTCCATAGACAGATGCTGTCTGAGGCCTGGGTATTGGAGCTTGATCGCCCCTCACTTCACTAGACGCTTTATGGGCAATCTAGCTTAGCCAATAATGACAGCTCCTTTGTCACATTTTAAAACCCTCGACATAGGGTTTCTAACCTAATAAACTAATGCGGAGAAAACAAAAAATACTGTTTTTTTTTTTAAATTTAAAAAAATAGAAACAATCAAAAAAATGGAAATACAGGAAATTTATACTTAATATTCGAAATGGAAGGGCAAGAATTGTTGTAGTCGCAACGGAACTTGACCATGGAAAGCGCTCTTATATCACTTGTGAGGAACCTTCTAATAAAAATAAACTCATTTACATAAATATTGCAATTAAAACAAAATTTCATGAAAGAACAGTATATTGCAATACAAAATGTAAATGCAAAATTAAAGTAATCTCACAAAACAACACATAATCGTAGGCCTCTTCAAGGGGGCAACACATTCGTTCATGGGCCCATGTCTTTTAAAGATACACTCCATGCAACCCTAACCTAATGCTCAAGAGTTGACCTACATGCAAATTGCCACTCGACCTGGAATCTTCTTCCAAACATTAGTTACATTCTTGATAACGGTTACATGAAATGGTCCCACTTGTTTAGGCGCCTCACTTGCCACATACCATTACAAAGTATTACAAAATAACATGATACATGGGTCCCCACATGGGAAGGGGGGTCATTACATAATCATATGAGAATTACAAAAATAGTGTTAGGATGGGGTCCTCACATATTGAGAGTTTGCCTTCCTCTTCGATTTTTCGAGAGAACATAATAAATTTTCCTTTGTGGGGAAGAGTTTGGGTTCATGAGGCCATTGATAGAACAAAATTGGAGTGGTATTAATTTCCATGAAACTGTGCCCTAAGATAGGCTATAGGTTAATGCATGCATATATATTTTTAAGTTGTTTGCATTACATGACTACACCTTTTCTTACATGTCTATTGTCTTGTAGTGTCTTGTTTGCCAAATAATATATGATACTTGTTAGTGTTCTTAGAATTTTGTTTTGCTCTCTTGTATTTAACTTTAGTTGTAAAGTTATGTTCCCACTAAGTGTTTCTTCTTTACTCATTTGTTTTGTTGTGTTTTTTGTTGTAGACGATATTATTGTAACAGGTATTCTCTTTGCAAAATGGCGTCCAGTTCAAAAAGATATTCGATGCGACCTTGAGATGATCTTACTTGCCAATCATGTAAGGTGAATTTATTGACCAAAGTTTACTTCCTCTTGTTGTTTATAATGTGTTCTCATATGGTTTCATTTGGTTGGATTTGAAAGATGATAAACACTATAATATTTAAGCATACATCTCCTTATTGGGATTTGAAGAACTGATTGTTTGATAAATTTTAAAAAATTGCAATATCACCTATTTAGGCACAAGCCTTTCAATGTTTGACATAATATGAAAATTGTTAGCAATGAAATCTTACGCAGAATGAGATGGGTCTTTATGTTGTAGCAAAAGGAATCAAATAGATAATAATTGAGGTGGGAGTGTTATTAGAGCATTTGCATAATATACATTGATTTATGGAGTTGTCTTGTAAATTGTGGTGATATTTAGACTAATAATCACAAGACACAACTAATTGTTGGAAAAGTCATTGGGATTCACTATTGAAACTTCTGAATGGCCTAACATTTTGAATCCATGTGCTGCATCTATTGTTAGGGGTGCATGTTTATGGATGATTTAAGGGAAGAAGGCTTGCGAGTTTTCACACACACACATAACCCAACGAGATACAATTATGTTCTTGATGTGTGCTTCACAGGAGGTTCATGGAAATACGATATACTCAATACGACATGGAGAATTGTTATGAATATTATGTCTTGATGACAGATTTAGGTAAATAGTTACAAGAGTTACAAGTAGTTGCAGATTCAGTTTGACTATCCACCTCTCCAGTCTTAATCATACATGTATATATCTTCTATGACATGAATGCAAAGCTTTATCATATCCAATGTGTGTTTCTAACATTTGGTATCAGAGCTTCGACATTGCAAAGGTGAACTAGTGTTGCAAATTGAAGATTCTTCTCAAAGTTTGTGCATGCTGCCCTGGCTAATCCAAAAGTTGCAAACGCAATGATTGTTGAGTGTGTGAAGAAGGATTCTTGTCGAAGTGATTGTAAAAGAAGACATCATATGTTCTTGGTTTTTTGGTTTGATTTTGTAGGTTTGAAGAACTTTTTTTTTTAACTTAGAGAAAACATTTGATCTTGCCAACGTCTAAAGTTGGAGAGTCGTTCGAGAATATTAAAGAGGTGGTTTCATGCATATGCAAGGCTATCAGATGTATCATCAGACATTTTTGATAATAACTATGTTCTCTTACGCCATGCAAAACTTGTCTTGAATTAGATAATGGGTCATCTAAAGCGATTACATATCGTCCAATTGAGTTGCAAGAGTTTCTTGTCAATTAACCTTCTTGAAGGCCGTTGCCGTTCGAAGCCAATAAAAGTGTCGTTTGAGTTGTTGATGTGGTCTGTCAAGGCAAAGAAAGCATTCCTGTCTTGAGTTGTATAAGCCACCTCGAAGAGTCGTCCGAAGTTGTTAAATTCACAAAGGGTTGTCATGCAAACCATTTGTGTAAGCAAGAGCCACATAAGGGCCGTCTATCAAAATTGTCATTCGAAGATCCAACATTGGCTGACCCATTCAGAATTGATTGAGCCATCTAATATTGACTAGGTCGTCTCAAGATTAGAGGACCGTCTTCATGCAGGTTGTCTAGCATTTTTAAAGGTATCTGTTGTCCTAAAGAGAGATGCATGGGCCATCTGTGATTTTTGTGCAAAGTTGATCGGGTTGCCCCTCTTCGCCAAAAGAGCGCCGTTGCCATCTAAGTTTTTTGCATGTGATGTTTGAAAAAAGCATTGACCTCAAACCGTTCAAAAGTAGAGGCCGTCTAAATGGGCATGTGGAATAGCTAGCCACCTAAAGTTGTTTTTGGGCTGTCCCTAGAAGAGGTTGTCGGGAGTTTGAAAAGTGCCAAGGAAGGAGAGACCGAAAGCCATGTTGTGTTGCCCAAGTTATAGCAAACGTCGTCCAAATTCGATTTGAAGGTGAGTGAATGTAATTGTCGTGTAGAAGTTTTACATGGAGACGTTTGACGAGAATGTGAAGGCGTTTCTATTCTTGTGGTGTTTCAAAGACAAAGTGAGGAAATCATGATGAAAAAAACAATGGAGTGAGCACAACTTGAATTCATTCACGTCCACATGTGGAGTGGGAGGTGCCTTGTAGCTATTTTGGTAGAATTGTTTGTTGTTCTTTGCCATAATATTTGAAGGAAAGGCGAAAGCATTGAAGAAGGCATCGTCTTATACGATTTTTCAAAACTTTTGCTTTACCTTAGAAACTCCAATTGTTAGCTGTTCAAATGAAAGAGATCAACTATGGAGATTGGTGGTTTGACCATTTGACTGGGTGTTTTTGTTTAAAGCATTGTCGTTGATGTCATAGAGCAAAGGCAAGCATTTGTTGCATTTGAAGACATTTGTTATCCGACATGTTTGGTGGGAGGACCTCTTGGGTACTTAAAAGTTTGTTTTAAATTTTGTATTCATTGATGACAGGTTGAGAAGCTATTGAACACCTTCCTTTTTGACTATTGAAACTCTGACTAGAATATTCCCTGGAGATTTTGCTAGTTGGTGGGAAATTGATATTAATATCCCATATGTGATGTTTTTTCCTAATGAAACCCTTTTGTTTTCTCATGATTTGAGGCATCTATATTTTTTGCGAGTATAGGCATATATATATTCTCTTTGGAAAGCTCTTTTCGAGCCCATCCTAGTGGAAGAAACTTTTGAGTTTTATGAAGATTTGACATGGCTCTCAACACCCAGTAGATGCTGTTGCCCAATTCCCAGTTGCTAAAAGGTGGCAACTAATCTGCATGGAAGAGAAGTTGAAGGTTCACCTTGTATTTGAATATTTATGGGGATTGGTATTAGGCACTATGCAGAGGCATGTTGCTAACCCCAACGAACAAAGAAAGTTTAATAAAGTTGACCAAAAAGCCCGATTGATGATAGTGGTCGGCATGATTGATGAAATTTCATCGTACATCTGTGACGTAGTAATCACCAAGGATGCATGGGACAAAGTATGGTGTTCGAATCCAAGAATCAATAACCAAATTTTACACCTACAATGCCAATTGCATTGCTTGAAGATGAAGAGTGGTGAGAAGCTAGGGGGCTTTGTGCGACGAATTGTTGAGTTGCAAGCCTTACTACAAGCATTAGGCAAAACCGTCAACGATGATGTGCTTCTTCAAATAGTGCTGTGAACATTGCCACTTGTGTTCAACGTTTTGCTAACTACTCTGAACGTGACTAATTAGAGTCCTGCTTTTGAGACTCTTTTGAATTTGCTACAACAGGAGGAAGCAATTTGAGGGACGAAGGCTGAAGATAAACATGCTCTAGTCGCCCATCTAAAAGGCAAAAAGCCGATGTAGTAAAAAAAAAGTGGCACCCCCCCCAACAAGCACCAATATCAACAAAAAGGCAAAGGGTAATATCAACAACAAGGACAAAGCAACTATTCACGTCCCAACATCACATGTTTCATTTGTGGGAAACCCGGTCATGTACTTTAGGAGTGCAACAACAAGAAGGACAAAGCACCTATTCACACTCCAACATCACATGTTTCATTTGTAGGAAACTAGGTCATGTGCTTTATGAGTGCAAGTACAACCTGTTCTCACTAAGTTCTTCCAAGAACCAACAAAAGAATTCATTATGAGGCAAGCAAAAGGGTTTTTGTTGGTAGAAGAGGAATGCACCTCAACGCCAACATGGCAATGAAACCGAGGATGTCAATTCTGATACAAACGGGGAAGACTATATCTGTTCTGTTCAATCTCCTAACATTGTTTTAAAACTTAGCCCAATTTGGTATGTTGATTTGGGAGCTAGCAAACACATGGCAGGCTAGAAAGTATGGTTCGTGAGCCTTGACCATTTGTCTTATCATTGGCAAGTTACTCTTTGCGACAATTCGACATATACTGTTGCTAGTATTAGTGATGTTCATTTGCATCTTGGAGTGCATACTTTTAACAGTTACATCTTTTATAACGGTTACATCATATGGGCCCATATGTCTAGGCATCCAAGGCGCCACATAAACGTTACGATACATTACATAATAATGTTAGGATGGGGTCCTAACATATGCAACCAATGAATTCTCTTGATTGTTGTTCATATTTGGGATCAATTTATTCTTGTGGAGCTTGAAAACAAGACTCATTAATGTCTTGGTCTGTATGCTCTTTCTCTTTCTTCGTAGCTAATGTTTTATTGCTGCCTCAAATGCTGACTTTCAAAATTTTGTTTGTGTTGCTCATGCACATTTTGCAATTCAATATCAGTAAGAAATCTTGGTTGAAAGGTCATCAATTGTTTTCCATGCTTAATACATGCCAAGTTATCTCCCACTTTTGTTGATCAAGCTGCATGTCTTCTACTGCATGGTGGACAAAGTTGGTCGCAATTTGATGAAGAAAACTGAAATCGACTATTAACTCCTCTTTTCTTTAGTTTGCTTCGTGTTGAACAAATTAATGTCCAATCAATGATATTTCACAAAGTTTGTTTTTGCCCCCCCTAATATCCTCAATATTTCAATTTTTGGGACAAGTTATGGTTGCAGGCGTGTTGACAGTTGTGGATATTGTCAACAACACGGTATAATAATTCTTTATTAATAAGACATGACTGCAAATCTCTCCCTTTAACTATTTATATAATCACATGATGGAGTTCTCAATGTGTATAGGAAGATCTTGATGAAGAGCCAGTTCTCAGATTTGCTAGTTCAAATACATATTTATTCTGAAGCTTGTTCGTGGTTATTGAACCTACTCATCATTTGTTCTCCATTTGACATACACATAGATGCTGAAGCTTTTTTCAACAAGGGGCATTGGCTGAGTCCCATTTGGATGGAGCCACAAATGGCTTAACATTATTGAAGATAGTCAAATGATAGATAGAGTTGCTGTTGGTCATTGTTGCCACATTTTGCAAGGGGTGTGAAATTTTGAAAATTCTGAAAATTTTGTTATCTTTCGGAATCGGCCCTAAATCGCAGCATCTGGGCAGCGACCTGAAGCAATCTGCCAATTTTGGGCGCTTTAGGGCAAATTTGAAAAAGTTGAAAAATTGATGCTTTTTTGGCTAAGTATGAAAATCTTCCCTAGATCGCTGCTATTTTGAGCGCTTTGGAGTCATTTTTCCATTTTGGAGCGCTTTGGAGTCATTTTGCCAGCCTTGAGCGCTTTGAAGCAACTTCCGGGCAGTTGGGAGTAGAAGGGCGAAAATTGGCCGAAACTTGCCTAAGTGTAAAACTTGCCCTAAATCGCTGCAGTTTGGAGCGCTCCGGGGCAAATTTGCTAGTCTCGAGCGCTTTGGGGCGACTTTCCCTTTCCAGGGCGCTTTGGAGCAGTTTCGAGCCAGATTGTTGAAATGCGCAGAAAAAAGGTTTAAGTGTAAAAAGTGCCCCAGAGCGCTGTAGCATGACAGCGCTCCAGGGCAAAACACCATGTCAAGAGCGCTCCAGGGCAAGTTCGGCGATCCCAAGGAGAAGACGAAGGAGCTCCAAAATATTCTAAGTGTAAAATGAGCCCTAGATCGCTGCTATTTCGAGCGCTCCAGGGCAAAATTGCAAAGGTTGGGCGCTTTGGGGTGTTTCCTGGACACTTAGTGCAAAAAATGAAAAGAGGCCAGTTTTGGTTAAGGAGCGGAAAGCGCCCTAAAGCGCTGTCGTCTGGCAGCGCTAGAGGGCAAATACACCAGCCTGGAGCGCTTCAGGGCAACATTTTGGTACTTAGAAAAATGTTGAATATTTTGGCAGCCAGACAGTTCCAGAACAACAGTGTTTCTTTTTTGAGCATTTTGATGTTGTTTCCCGCCCAAATCTTTCCAGCTAAGCAGCTATCTTCCCCAGAAGAGAAAAGTCAAGATTTTTTGGGATCAGGGCCTATTTAAGTACAGCCAAGGCCATACTTCAGCAGCATGGTGGGTGACCATTGAAGACAAACAGTAGCAGGCATTTGAGGCAAAGTACCGCTGCATCCACCACATTAATGGGCCATCCCCTCTCAGCTACCAAATCTGTTAGAAGCCATACCGGAATCAAGGAAAAACATACTGCGAGTACAGATACGGCCGACAAGGATCAAACCTGGCCGCTTTTTTCCGCTTTTGCAGGTTTTGGCATCTGTTCCTACATTGTAATCTAGGGGGAAATTCTGCTATAAATAGCAGTTCATTTCATTGTAATAGGGGGGAACATATTGCTAAAGAAAGCTGTTGTAACTAATATTGTTTGCTTCAAATGCAATCCATACTTTAGCTCCAATTGTGTCTCTTTCTTTATGTTGCCTTATCCGTGTCATTTCTGCATTTACTCATTTATTTTTCTGATTGCTGTCATTCTGAACTCTGGATCGCAGCATTGGCAATTATCTGAGCCTGGAATGCATTTTTAAGGATACATAGGGAAGAATCTCATAACTGGTTTCTGTTACATGTATTGTTTTGATTGCTGTTGGTTTAGTTGCTAGTAAAGCTGATATATCGTCGTCTCTATCCCTTAACTCTTTTATTTCTTTCCAGTTCTCTTATCTTGAAACCGAAAAGTTACATAGGAAGCCGGCCTCCTCCGGAGATTGGCACGGAAGGCATCTCTTCCTTCCGGCCTTTCAAGCTGTTGGGCGAATCGAGGGCGCATCACCACCAAATCCTTTCCTCATGGCAGATTTGTAACCAACAGTCATCAGTTGCAGTTTCAACCCATCGCTATGAGCTTGCTTATGGGCATCTATTCCAAGAAATGAAAACTACAAATTAATACCACACTACCATTAAATTTTTGGCCAAAGGAAGACATAATCACTTATGTACTACCATCCTAAAAGCTGAAGATTCCTTTGCTGGTTTGTTAATTAAAGAATCCCCTGCTTCACTGCTTCAAGAAATACCTGGCCATAATTTTGACACCACAATGCATTTGGAGTGTAGAGAAAGTGTTTGCAGTATGAAATTGCACTTGCAAATTACACAATTTCCAGTCCTTTGTCTGGCATGCTCCATGTTACTAGTCTATTGGAATGATTATACTGGACTGTTAATTTTGATGTCATTCTGATTAATGCCTCTGTTGGTCTATGGTTAATTTGTATCTTGCTGATTTCATTTTTATCTACTGTTGTTGGTTTCTGTTGTCTGTTACCAGCATACATAGTATGTTTATTATTCTAATCTTTTGATCCTTTTTTTCCCTGGCTTATTGGTATCAACAATCCCTTGTATACTTCAAGTAATATCTGTCAGGCAGTTGCCCCACATAAATATAATATTTTCCTTTTTAAGCGAAAACTAATGGCTCAAATTTCTGAAATCAACCTATATGAACCTCAACCTTTTGAAAATGCTTCAGAGGTTCCAATTACAAATCACAAAATTGCATGTTTCTAATTTTCCAGTAATTGTGTCATTGGAGGGGTTACATCTGTTATATTGTAACCTTGTGGTCTATTAAGATTTTATGGACTCAATGACTTGTTTTAGAATCCATGATTGAAGTCGTAATTTGTGAAGACCTATATAAGGCATTGTTCTGATATTCTCTTAATTGCATGTTTCTAATTTTCCAACAATCGTATCGTGGGAGGGATTACATCTGTCATATATATATATATATATATATCATTGTAATCTTGTGTTCTGTTAAGATTTTATGGACTTAATGTCCTGTTTTAGAATCCATGGATGAAGTTGTAATTTGTGAAGACCAATATAAGGCGTTGTTCTGATATTCTGTTTCATGCTGTCCATGCTGGTTTATTTTGAGATAATATATGCCACACAGCATTCAAGTGACATTGTGGGTTCATTCATAATGTTACAAATACTGTGCTGTATGTCTTAAACATATCGAGTATGTGTTTCTTATTTAAGCTATTAGAAATTGTTTGGACATTTTAGTTATATCTTGTCTTATCTTCAGGAGAATCAATGAGCTTAAGTCAGCAGTTGACATCTCAGAGGAAGCTGTTTTGCAGTTTGAGCAGTTCTGGCTTCGTTTCAAAGACAATCCATTGAAGGGTAAGAATCTATCAATTAAAGGACCGTTTGAGCAGTAAAAATGATTTGAGTTTATCCTGATCCTGCCTAGCTGTTCTTCTAAAAAGGGAATAATAGAACTTCAAATGTTCAGGAATGATGAATAAGTCTTCAACGTTACTAGAAAAGTGCAAGTATGCTAGACATATTTAAGGAACTGGACTAACTATCCCCATTGCAAGAGTTTGAAAAGGGTGCATGGCACACAGTCACAAAGTAGCATGAAGGAAACCACTAAGAATATAGTGTGATGCCTAAAGATTCGTAACCATCGCAAGTTTGTATGGTTGGAATTGAAAACAGTAAAAAAGTTCATTATGCATAAAAAATTAATGAGAGTGTTACATGATTATTACTGCATACAAATAGCCTAAATTATTGGAAATGATTTCATTCTACTTGGTAGTGGATTAGTGATTTTTAAACAATCCATCTAGACAGCATTGGGACAGAATTATGAAGTACTTATGAAGTCCATAATTGGAAATACAATGAGCAAAATATTAGTTGAAAATTGTCTAACCAAACTAAATACAGCGAACAAGATATAAGTTGGAACTTTAATTTTAAATAAATTTAGTTGGAATGCTACTATCTATCAGCTGGTCCTCCATCAATTTCATAGCTCTTATGGACAGATTAATTCATTTGCGGTTGTCTCTTAGCAATTTAGAGTGTGAGAAGTTCATTCCGGCGAAGAAAGCAAATAGTGAAGATGATTTATATATCGACAATATATATGACTGTTCAAGATTATTAAATAAATTCATATCCACAGATTAAAAGTCTGCTAATAGAGTTTGAGGTGCAAGCATATGGATGCAATCTAGATTTATACCATTGTCACTTAATAATGGTATCTACTTCACAATGAATTCTAGTTGAATAGATTTGCATATTATGTACAGTGCAGGGTGAATATTACATATTTGCAAGAATAACCTACTTGAGTAAACACATGAGTAGCTGGAAGACCTTTGGCACACCAAAAGCTTCATTAATATAATTATGGGAATACTAATCTTTCCTTGAAGAAGTTTTGATTCTAGTGTTTGGACGCACCCCTTGTCTTAGCACATTCTCTAATCAGTTCATAATCAACTACTAGACTTCTTAGAATCTCATAGAATGCTATCATAATGGAACTAGCTCACTGACTACATATAACTCTTTTGAAAACCAAAGTATTTACAAAAGCCATATCTGCAATTTGTTGGATTATGGAGAATACTTGCTCTTTCTTTCTTGGAAGCTTCCGACAACATACCTCAATGATGTGGATCATACAGCTTGGCCTTTCTATGCTTACATTCCAGGTCACTAGGGTCTTGCACCCATCCTTATCCCTTTGTTTCTTATGTTATTTGGTTTCCAGGGACTGCAGCTAGAATAATACCATGATGGACAGCATGAAAATTTGTGAACGTAAGTTGTGAATCAAGGCCAGTTGATGAGAATCCCTGCCTTTTGTTTTGTGCCTGTAATGCCAACAATTTTCATAAATATAAATAGCAGTTGAGATTTTCTTTTCCTAAGTTGATATGGATAAGAAAACATGGACAATTAAGAAAGATGGATTTTGAAGGATTGGGAATACCGTAACAGGCAGCTAGTAACTTTTAATAAACTACAACTGCTAGGAATAAATGATATTATTTCATCTCATTATCAATATATCATAATTTATATGTAGAAATTGTTTGCAAAATAGCTAGAATTTAATTATGAAACCTAGATATGAGGTTAAGAACTTCTCACAATATATCAAGCAATGATCCCACAATATTAAAGACAATATTTCACACAAGAACACAATTCATACACTCAAGCCATAATCCAAATGAACAAACTCTCTCTATTCAAAAGATGATAGTAGTTCCTTACAATATAAATGATGTACTGCAATTCAATACATTCAATCTACCTTGCAATCCCTACATAAAGCCTTTGCATGGAGTCTTTTGACATTTATTTTCAACTAACTCTTCATCTCCTCAAACTCATGGGAGATATGACTCATATTTCTCATAGGAGAAATATTTTATTAACCTTTGAATAATGACAAAACCTAATGATTACATGAAGCCAAATATTTACAAACTATTTACAAAGTATTTACATGGTTCCAAATAATGTAATATTCTCCAACACCCTCTCCGTATTACATTATTTGGTATATTGTCAAACTCTGACACTTGTTTTGACTTTCTAGTTCTGGCTCTAGCACTGACACTGGTTCTTGCTTTCTGGTTCTGTCTCTTTTATCTTTTATATGTTCATATCTGTCACAACAGCCGTAATTGGTACTTGTCACAAATTTCTCTTCACACTTTGTTATTTGTTACATCATTTCTTGTCACAAAATCTGTATTCCCTGTTACAACACTGACATTAGCATTTTCTGTCACAAATTCATTGTTATTTTTCTGTCCTGTAGATCCAAGACTTATTTCAGATATAATGGATTGTTTCATTCCTTGTCCTGTTTCATTATATCCTTGTTTTGTACCAATTGCTTTTGTGTGCCTTTCAAATTCATCATTATCCTGATCTCTATTACCATTTGAATGCAATAAGTCATCACAAAAATATTTATCATAACTTGGACCATTATTGATAAATTCTGAATGACTTATACCATCATTCTCTGTCACTTGAAGACTTCAAAGCAATAACACACTGCCCATCAATTCTAATAATTTGACCTACATTTTGACCAACACACTCTGCACAATCAATGCAAATATTTTTTGTACAAGCACTCTCATGAACACTCTTTGTTTTAACGTATCTGAAACTGTCATTATCAAACTTAGAAAACCTCAAATCATTATTCTTTGGAGAAACACATCTAGAGCTATCCTTCTTACTATCAATTATTGTCATCAATTCTAGCAATTTGGATTTCATCATGACTTGTTGGCAATCGAATCCGCCTAGGTATAGATTTTTTGAGTCTACAGCGCCCTAGACCCGCTGCCAAACATTAAATGGCCGAAGGAAAGAAACGTCTTCCGTGCCAATCTCTAGTAGGGCTGGTTCCGAAAATAAAATAAAAGTGGTGTGTTTGAGATAAGAGTTAGGGAAGATGCAGAAAGAGAAGGAAATTACTAAAAGGAATGGGAAAAGAGGCTGAAAGCCTGAAATACGGGGATGATGGACAGGAAGCACGATACACAACTTTAACTCGAACCAACAACAATCGAAACAATAGACTTTTAACAGAAACCAAGAGCTAAATCCAGAAACAAAATTCAAGCCGTATGACAAAGTGACTAACCCAACAACATGATAGAAGTCATACACAAAGACAAAAGATTCAAGACCGGAACCAGAAGTCCGTGTTTTAGAAGCAAATTTCAAGATACACAACTGCTTTTCTAGCAGAGATTGTCCATCCTTATTTACAGTGAAAATTCTAGTTTTTATAGAGGATTCCGCCTCTCAAAACATTAATGCCCAACCACTTTTGTGATGGTAGCAAATAGATTCGATCTGGAACCGACTTAACAGCATAAATTGATTTTGCAGATAACTTAGCATTGAATGCAGAAGGTTCCCCTGATCTACCATGATCGGACGACTTAGAACGCAGCTTCGGGGTTGGTTGGGCAGTCAATGGCGGTTCTGTGCAGCTTTCGCTGTGCTTGGGGGCCCGCCTGGAGTTTCGCTCCACAACTGGAGCGAAAGTATTTTCGCTCCAGAGGTGGAGCGAAAGCATCCCTTTGCTTTGTTTAAGCCTTCGTGCAAACTTCACTCTTTGTCTAGTGGAGCAAAAGCACCCTTGGCCTTATACTTCAAGACCATTGCGCTTTTACTTGAGTTTCGCTCCACTAGTGGAGCTAAACCACCTTTGACCCTGACTTTGCCTTGTTTTGCACTTTGATTTTGCGGTCTTCAAGAAGGGGTTTTCGCTTTGCTTGTGGAGCGAAAACAGTTTCGCTACACAAGTGGAGCAAAAGTCCTTGGTTAGTGCACATACTTAAAATATTGGCCCCCCTCCTTTAATAGGAAACTTCGCTCCACAACTGGGAGCGAAAACACTTTCGCTCCACCAGTGGAGCGAAAGTGCCCCTTCCTTGCATTCGAAAGGGAAGCATGCTCTGTGAAAGAGCGAAAATTATTTAAGTCGCTGGAAACTGTCACCACATGTGAAGAGTGAAACGAACCTGCAGAAATCAGATTTGAAGCAGAAAACACATCCATGACATCGCCTTATGCTAAAACATTCACAATTTTGCATGCTTAACGACAGAAATTGTGCAGAAAAACTAGAGAAACCATAGGACTTAAAAGAAAACAGTTTTGAGGAAGAAAGTGAAAGGAGACAGCTGGTGAAAACACAACAAAAAATAACATCTTAACCATTTTCGATGGAAAAAGAGAAGTTTTACAATGATAACTCCCAAAACTGCGCACAACTTAAAATTTTACAAAATGTGGCAGGAAGGCCAACATGACCATCACAAACATTTTCTGCATAAAAATTCTTTGACTCACAACTACTTTTTGTATTACCATTCTTAAGAGCAATGTCCTACTGTCACTCTGAAGTAGGTCAAATGTGTCATGTTTTTCATTCATAACCTTGAGCTTACTACTTAATATTTTATCTTGTTCTTGTTTATAACATTCTTTGCAAGATTTTGATCTCATACTTGTTTTAAACACTTCTTTTGTCATAAGTTCCTTGTGAGCTAATTCATAGTCCTTCTCATTGTTAGATTCTGATTCTTGTACTTTTTGGGCTATATGTCCTTTTTGATATTGTTTTGTTTGGTACTGTCTTTGTTGATTTCTTTGATAAGGTTTACGTGCTTGATTCCATTGATTGAGTAAATTAAATCTGCAAATTCTGGTGATGTGTCCTCCTTTGTTACATATATGACAATATCTTCTTTTCCATTCAGGCTGATTTTGATGATGAGGTACAAGGATTTCTTGTGTTACTTAGTGACCTTTTTGTTGAAATGAGAGCATTGTTTGACAATTCATCTCTTACTTTATTTTTCATTTCATATTGTTGAAGGATATTAACTAGCTCTTCAAATGACACTTTGCTGATTGAGACAGAAAGATTTGTTGTTGCTTATGGTTAATGATGTTGGATGAGTGATGCGGAGATTGTTTGCTTAAAGTGATGTTAAAAATTGTGTTTTGGGCAGCAATAAATGCTGCCTTGCCCCAATGTGCCCCATCGAGTTTCGAAGGGAAAATCAAGTTGGACTGAGGAAACTCAACTTGATTATGATCCCAATGAAAAATTGGGATAGAGATTTGATTGGGAGGGATTATGTTAAGGATTAATGATTAAGGATTAAAGGATTGGATTGGAGGAGATTAGAGGGTTAGATGTGAGAATGAGAATTGATTTAAGTTAAAAGGAATTTGTAGATGATGATGGACGATTTAGATTAGAGTTGCATGGATTAAGATGAAATGATGAAACTGTTTTTTCTATTGTGATTTAGATTAGGTGTGCATGAATGTGATGGCTGATGTTGAATTAAATATGATTAATGGCTAATTAATAAGAAGTCATTTAAAATATTAAATGGTGAAAGATGAAAGATAAAATGGGCCCAAAAGCGCCTTTTCTTTTATAATAAAGATATATATAAATATGTACAACTATATACAAGATTTGCCTTTAGACAAAGCTTCATGCCTAAAAGACTTTTGTTGTTGAGATTTGCCCTGAAGCAGATGCTTGTTTGCCTGGCCTTTAGACAAATGGTTAAAGGAGTTTTGCTATGAGAGTTGCTGCTGAGATTTGCCTAAGGGGACTTTTGGTTAGCTGCGAAGATTTTCCTTCAAGTAGAGGTTATGGTGGCAAATGGAGGGACCTTACCTTGCAAAGGTAAATGTCGTAATGTTAAATCGAAAATAGGGGATTATGAGCTCAAACAAGATATGTTTGCTCTTCAATTAGGGGGATGTGATAATGTTTTAGGACCTCAGTGGTTGGGTACCTTGGGCATCGTCGCATGGAATTTTGTAGAATTATGGATTTAGTTTTCACAAAATGGACAATATTACACTCTTCAAGGTTCAAAAGCAGGGCCTCCTCAAATTATCAGCTCAAACCGTATTGAGAAGTTAAAAAAATCTTCTCATGGGGTCATCGCGTGGATATTTGCAATCCAACCACCTACTACAGAAGTGGACCAAAGATTTGCAACTTGTTTTGACAAAGCACAATGCAGTTTCTGTTGAATCAACAGACTTGCCACCACATCGTTCTCATGACCATGCCATTCCATTGGTACCTCTTGGTCACGAATCCGCCCTAGGAAAGGATTTGGTTTGCATACGCGCCCTAGACCCGGACCAACCTTGAAAGGCCGAAAGGAAGAGATGCCTTCCGGGCCAATCTCCGGAGGAGGCCGACTCCTATACTACACTACTTGGGGTTTTAAATTAGGGAACTAGAAAGAGATTGGGAAATTGCAGAAAGAAATGTAAATTGCATAGCAGTAATAGTGGGGAAGAACAAGCAGCATAATCACTTATCTATATCTAAACCAACAACTATCAACACGAAGAATGAAACAGAAACTAACACTGCGCTTACTTCCCTATGTATCCTTTGGAAAGATTCCAGGTTCACCTATCCTCTAATGCTTAAATCCAGATAACAGAATTACAGCAATCAGAAAAATAAATGAAATTAGCAGAAATGCTTGCCAAAGGTGTCATACAAAGAAGATACAAAGTCAGAGCCAAGAATTCTTAGTATTGATGCAAAAGTTTGAATACAACAGTTTTCTAGCAATATGTTCCCCCCTTTTTGCCATTACAATGAGTGGCTTTTATAGAGGAATTCAACCCCGTAATCATTAATGTCAAAACCCTAAAACCGTCGGGGCAACTGAGATTTGACCCTTGTCAGATGACAGAGTATCCATGGAATGTGGCTCACCCATGTCAGCAGTTATGAGGTATGGCTTCGGACAGGCTTTACCGCCGAGAATGCTTGTCTCATTAATGCGGTTGGTGAGGAGATTTCCTTGAGCCCAACATCACCGTTTTGATGGGATGGGCGCCTTAAATTTATACCCACCTTCTCCTTCTATGGAAGCGTGCCCCTCGAAAACAGCACCGGTGTCAGAAAAAGTTTCGGAGAAGCTTCGCTGAGAAATTGGCCCGAACTGGCAGTTCGTTGGATTTTTGGCCGAAGTGGGCACTTAGGGGCTGAAGTGGAGCTTTTTGGCCGAAGTGGATACTTTTTGGCCGAAGTGAAGCTTTCAAGGCTGAAGTGGAACTTTTTGGCCAAAGTGGGCACTTAGGGGCTGAAGTGGAGCTTTTTGGCCGAAGTGAAGCTTTCTGGGCCTTGCCTTAGCCAAATTTTCAGGCCCGAAGTGGAGCTTTTTGGCCGAAGTGGGCACTTAGGGGCCGAAGTGGAGCTTTTTGGCCGAAGTGAAGCTTTCTGGGCCGTGCCTTAGCCAATTTTTCAGGCCCGAAGTGGGCTTTCGCTGGCTCTGCTTCCCGGGGCCATAACTTTTGATCCGCTGACCCGATCGCCTATTGTAATATATCGCCGGAAAGCTTGCAAAAAGATCTGCAATGACGAAATATCCAAAGATCATTTCATCCACTTTATCATCCTCTTTTAGGGCTTGCAAAAACGCCAACACTTTTGCGTGTGCTTTGCCGATTTAAAGCTCCATACTTGGGCAAAATTTTGTCAAAAAATTTAATGTGGCAAAAATGCCAACGAGTACTTGGTAGTGTACAGCCTAACGTTAGGCCGTACCGATACTCTCATGCCCTTAAGCCATACATAGAGAAGTTAGTTCAGGAATTGTTAAAAGTTGGAGTCATTCGCCTGAGTAACAATCCTTACTCTTCTCCTGTCTTATTGGTGCGAAAGAAAGATGGATCATGGTGATTATGTATTGATTTTCGTGAGCTCAATAAGCTCACCATTAAGGATAAGTTTCCTATTTCTGTGGTGGATGAATTACTGGACGAGTTGCATGGGACTATGTTTTTCTCCAAATTATATCTCCGCTTCGGGTACCATCAAATCAAGCTTAAGGATGAAGATATTCCCAAAACAGCATTTCATACTCATGAGGGTCATTATGAATTCTTGGTGATGCCATTTGGCTTGACCAATGCACACATTTCAAAGCCTCATGAACAACATTTTTCGTCCCTTCCTAAATCCCTTTTGGTTTTCTATGATGACATTTTGGTTTATAGTCACTCTTGGGAAGAGCACCTCTCCCATGTGGATTAGACTCTACAACTTTTGGCACAACATCAACTTTATGCTAAGCGGTCCAAGTGTTCTTTTGGGTTGACGAAAGTGGAATATTTGGGACACATTGTCACCAAAGATGGCGTTAAAGTTGACCCTAGGAAGATTCAAGCGGTTCAAGAGTGGCCAAAACCTCACACTCTAAAAGGTCCTCATGGATTTTTGGGGCTTACAGGCTATTGCTGCAAATTTGTCTGCAACTATGGAAAATTTGCCGCTCCCGTAACATCCGTGTTAAAAAAGGATTCTTTTACTTGGACTGGTCCAGCGGAATAGGCTTTCGTAGAGTTGAAGCACGCTATGACAACCACTCCGGTCTTAGCAATGCCTGATTTCTCCAAGCCTTTTGTAATTGAAAGCGATGCTTCAGGCAATGGTATTGGCGTGGTGTTGATGCAGGAAGTGTGCCCCTTGGATTTCACTAGTAAAGCGCTTTCTAGTCGCAATCTAGGCAAATTAACTTTTAAGGTGCACACGATTTTGGAATGGGCCAACCATGCTCTAGGTGGAAGAAGCTAAGTAGATAAGAAAAGACAAAAAGAAAAAGCAGAACAGTTAGTTGCATGCAAATCAATTATGGAAAGTGAAGTGGTAGCTAAGGTGCAATTGCTGCAGGTAGACCAAGTGTCCCCTTACCTCTTTCATCATATAGAAAGGTACCAAGAGCTCTCATTCAATCATTCAAATGCTCAAAGCCAAGGAGGATCAAAGAAAAGCACAAGGGAGATGCTTTGGGTATCAAGTTTTGCAACAAGGGCACGACTTTGAAGGCGTTTTTCCGCAAAGTTCCACGAGCTTGGGGGACCGGGGGACGTGTTTCGGTGACGGCGGGGGACGGCAGGGGACGACATGCTGATATTAGGGGACGGTTGTGGGACGACTGGGGGGACGACTGGTATAATACTATAATTTTTCTTAGAAATTTAGAATAATCTACAAATTCTACACACAACAAAAATGAAAAATACTAAAAACTTAAAAAGTATGCATGCTCTTAAAACATGTTTCAATCTGAAATGAACTCAACTATTAGCCTATTACTAAGTGCAGCCATTTCAACAAATGTAACTGTTGGTCACAAATCTGCCACAGGAAAGGATTTTGTACGTGTACGCGCCCTAGACCTGGACCAACATTGAAAGGCCGGGGGGAAGAGATGCCCTCCGTGCCAATCTCCGGAGAAAGGCCGGCTCCTTTACTAAACTACTTGGTGTTTTAAGCTAAGAGTGCAGGAAAGAGATAAAAAGGGATAGGGGAAGAAATGTGAATGATTCAGTGGGAAAGAACCAGCAGCACGATTACTAGCTAATACCTTGAAGTAGCAGCAATAAATACAAAGAATAAAACATAAATGAACACCACGCTAACTTCCCTATGTATCCTCTGGAAGAGTTCCAGGATTCAACTACTTTCCTACGCCTAAATCCAGATTTCAGAATTACAGCAATTAGGAAAATATATGAATGTAGCAGAAACCACTAACCACAGGCAGCATACAAAGAATTTAACGCAGTATTTTCTCCCCTATGTATCCTTCAGGAGAATTCCAGGGTCCAATCCCCAATCACACACCTAAATCCAGGATGCAGAATTACAGTATGCAAATGAAGAAATGGAATAACAGAAATAATCACAGAAGGCAGCATACAAGAGAGAAATTGAGCCCAAAGTCTTTAATATCAATTGCAAAAATCAAGTTACAGCAGCTTTCTAGCAAAAGTTCCTCCCCCTTTTTCATTACAATATGTGGGTTTTTATAGAGGACCCGACCCTCTGAGCCATCAATGCGCTGGATTTGAAAGTACACCCTCGGCCGTCTAAAAAATCCGCGCCTGTCCCCTTCTGCTACTGAGCTTTCACATCCATTTCCACAATTAGCAACCATGGCCGCATCAGCCGGGGAAATCTGCATTTATGAGCCGTCTGACTTGTCCTAGGTTTCTCCGGGTGAGGTGCTCGAGTGGATTTACAAGTTGCCCTGGCTTTTCTTCTGCAACTGATAGCTCTTTTCCTATTGCCACAAATGGGCACCGGGTCTTTCGGTCAAGAAAGAATGCATTTATGAAACACTCAAATGCCTTGGAAAGATACCCGGCCTTGGGATGTGTGCCTTCGAAGAAAGCGCCCTTCGTCGGTTGAGCCCTAGAAGGTGCTTCGCCAGATTCTAGTTCGGGGCTTTGCTTCGCAACAGGTGTGGGCCGAAGTAGGGAGGATAATCATGTATGAATGCTTCGCCCGAAGGGCCCCTAAAAAACTGCTTCGCAAAGATCATATGCCGAAGCAGATGTCTCCTGCAAAAGCATGGCTTCTAGCTTTTTATCACTTCGCCAGGGATGTAGGCTGAATGCCGCTTCGCAAAAGATTTTGTCCGAAGCGGCGGATGATTGCCAATGGACTACAAACTACTTCGCCGCGAACCACTTCAAAAACAGTCGTTCGGAAAGGTTTCGGCCGAAGCTGATTCCTGCCTTAGAATATTTCCTTAGCTTTTCGGGGGAAGCAAGGCCTTGGATGGGGAAGCTTCGCACAAAAGGTGGCCGAAGCAGATGCTTCGCAACGGCTTGGGGCGAAGTAGAATTCACCGGAGAACTGGTTCGCCAGAGGAGGGGCCGAAGCGGGTGCTTCGCTTAAATTTTAGCGAAGCACTTTTACACACTTAGAAAATTTTAGCAATTTGCTCTTGCCGCTTCGCAAAATTTCCGCCCGAAGTGACTGTTTTGGCAGCTTCGCCAGCGAAGCTCCTTCTATGCCTTAGAAAATTTTTGGGCTTCTATCTGGGCTCTCCTGTTTTTTCTTTGCGAAGCTGTCCTCCTTTCTCCTGCGAAGCTTTTTAACCTGGTTTGCTCCGTGGGCGAAGCTCTTACATATATGGCTTATGTACAAAGGGGATAAAAAATGAAAGCCAAAATTGCTGCAATACTTGAAAATATATAAAAAGCAAGGGAACAAATTCATGAAAACTAAGAGAATACTTTACAAAATATTTATTTTCACTACCCCTTCAAGCAATGTGACAAAATTGTCAACATTCCTGGCGGCTCGCGGGGCAACGAGCTCGCCTCGGTGCAAGGACCCTCAGCCTTGATCCATTGGGCCAGAGTTGCCTCCAGACCCTTCTCCTTTCTGCTTTTCTTCCTCTGAGAGTGCCTCTGCAACTACCTCTTTTCCTTTTTCCTTTTCTTCTTCTTCGGGTGCTTGTTCTAGTTGTGGCGGCGGGGGAAGGCGATCACGGATGCGTTCCATAGTTCGGCGAACATGGGCCCAGGCACCCTTCTGAAAGGGTTCACGATCTTGCAGCGCCTTGACAAGAATATGGAACCGATCAATTTGCCCTATATCGGCATATTTGGCTCTTGCACTCAAATCATTCAAACAAGCCGCAATTTGGCAATACTTAAAAATGAACTCCGTGACCTGCCTTTCCGTGACTGGCTCATTCCAGTCATCTATTTCTGAAACATCATTTTCAAACCTGAGCCAAGCTGGTTTGAGTTCTTCTTTGGTTAAAAGGTTCCCGTCATCATCGGTGAAACTCGGGAAACCCAATGCTGAGAGGTCCTGGAAATATCCCAGTGAAGTGAGCTGCTCCTGCTCGAACATGTCCATGAGATTTTTAGCCTTCTGAGCTTTCCTCACCTTGGAGAAGAAGGCGCGGACAGTGGCCTGGACAGTGGACCAATCTCTTGCTGTCCGACTCATGGCAGCTACCTGCAAGTCTTGGTATTTGATGCTCTGTACCTCAAAGGCCAAATTGAGTCGGCTTCTTATCTCCTGTATGATTTCATCCACTATTGGTCCCTTCTGTGCAGCGGCATACTGGGCTTCTGTGATATAGGATAGTATTGACAGGGCGCTGGAGGCCCGGGATCTGAAGTTTCTAAGCAAGTGCGAACGGATGTCCTTAATCCTGCCCCTATCGAACTGTTCCAAGTTCTCTTTCTCGTACAACTGATGCTGCATCTGCAGGATTCGAGCCTCAAATTCCTTGGCCTTTGCTTCAGATTCGGCCTGTACCTTGCTTTGATTTCCTGCTGCGACTTGCAGTTGATCTACTTGTTGTTTCAGGGCATCCATCTCTTTCTTTACCTGCTCGCACTGCTTCTGAGCATCCTCAAGTTGTGAGCGAGTTCTGGCTAGATCCTCCTCTAGCTTGACGTTTGCGTTCTCTGCTTCATAACGGCGCTGGTTGGCAATCCTCGCGTGTGCGCGAAGTGCTTCTATTCTCACATGCATGGATTCAGACTCATCATCTACATCCATATGCTCCAGGTCCTTGACCTTCTCTTGATATTCATAGTCAGCAGGGGTCATCTCGTCTAGGGGCTTCTGGACCTTAGGTATCTTCTTTACTTTGTGGAGCTTCCCATTTTTCAAATCAAACACAGCGCATTTCTCTTCTTTTGCCAGAGACCGCCCCCTTCTTCTTCTTGCCTCCTTGAGCATTTTGTCAGTATTCTGACGGGCCTGGATTAATTTTTCTGCTAGAGGACGCTCTTTGATCATTGCCAAATCATTTTCAAATGAGGCTGGGTTACCAGCCAGGGGTGTGAACAAATACAATGACTGTATGGACGATGCTTCGCCAGTGGGTTCGGCGATAGGTGTGGTGGGGGTTCTAGTGGGTGAAGCGATGGTATGGGAAACCGTGGAGTGGGTGTCGGGGTTTGGGAGTGAAGCGTCATGGCCTAACGACTCGGATGAAGTGGAAACGTTTGTGAGACCGGCGGGGTTACGGGACGGGTCTGCGACAGCAAATGAGACCGTGCGAATGGGTGACTGTACAGTGTGAAAAGTGCTTCGGGGAGATTTATCTGAAGGGACAGAAGACCCTAGGGGACCCTCGGTCGGGACTACTATAGACGCGACTTGGGAAACAAGAGTAGGGGACAGGGGGTGCGTACCTGCGTGCTCTAGAAATAGAGCAGAAGCGGCAAAATCCTGCGTATCAGGTTCGCGTCCACCTCCAGCTTCAGCTCCTTCGACATTCTCAGTTTTCTCTTCTCCAACATTTTCTTCTCTTTGGAGGTATTCCTCCACATTGATGATATCAACTTCGGTAATCTCCTCCTCTCCCTGCAGTGGTGGTTCAAGCGCTGTTTCTCCAACATTCAACTCGACTGAGCTTGTTGTAGGCTGCTCGCCAGAAACACCGGAGGGTCTGCTACGAGGTCGTTTTGGGTGCGGGGGAGGCATTTGAACTTGGTCAAGTCTCTTTCTCTTCTTCTTTTCCTCCTTTTCTTGCCGTTGCACCGCCCTCCCAACATCTGTATCAGAACCTCCAACAGGCTCGTTTGGCAGCTCTTGCTGCGTTGCTACTATCTCCTCTTTTTCTTCCTGCTCAGAAACATCTTCAATTCTCTTTGGGCTTTCACCCGAGCCCGGGGTACTAGGAGGAATGAAGTCAGCGAAGGAGATGGGCTGCCAGGACCCAATGTTGGCTTCATAAAAAACGCTAAAATCTTCGTCCATCTCTAGAAGACCGTGCGATCTTTGCTTTTGTCGGTGGACTCTCATTATCCACCATTCTCTTAGCTGATCTTCGCGCCAACTTTTGAGCTCTTCTCTCAGATCATCTTTCATATTTTTCCAGAATGCAGAGTCTGGTCCCGGAAAAGGGTGTCGGATGGGATCATATTCGACTTCCATGGTATAAAATTCATGCCACGGGGGCAATGTTTTCATTCTCTCAAGGTGCCATTCTAGGTCCCTTCCGGTGGGGTTATTCCGCTGCTCCACTATCTCCGGGCGAGGGCAAACATGGAAATTTTTGAATCTGAGGTGGTCCCTCATTACCCCCAAGGGGTCATAGCACCACCGTTGTGGAATCTGCAACAGGCCGAAGTCGGCGAGCTTATCTTCCAGGTAAACATATTGTTTGAGGGCGAAAACCTCAACGACTCCCATTTTGAAGGGGAAATCGCAGGTTGGTGCCCACTTTCGGCCATGGCCGTAGACTGTATTCGTCACGTCGCTTTGGCGAGCGACTTCCAATGCAAATTGGTATTCAGAAGGATAAAATGGCAGCAGGAAGGGTTTTCCTGTAAACCCGAACAGGCGAACGACAAGCCCCTGTGTCAGCTGGAAAACATCGCCCTTCTTCTCAATAACGACCTTATCCCTGAGGATCGTGGGCACCCGAGGGCAGGAGCCTCGCATGAGCTGCATAGCAGGTCCTAAGAACTGTAGATTGAAAACATAGTATGACTCCGTCCTCGCCAGGAGGGAGGTCCACTGATATACCGGCTGGGGAACTCCATCTTTGTCCATTGGAGTAACAACAATGTGGGGGAAATGCTTCTGAGTATGGTAGAAAAAGAGCCAAATTAGGAAGGAGCAAGGCCCAAAATACTGGTCTGTCCCAGAATTCTTCATACTGGCCAGCCGCGTGTGTAAGGTTCGGGCCACCCATTCTGCCCAGTCAAAGAATACCGGGTTAGTGTTCGGCCTCGACGAGTCTGGAGAGTAAAACTCTCCGCGCGAAATACATTCGGCCAGTACCACTTGCCAGGGGTGCACAGAAGCATCAGTAGATAGGCCCGCCACCCACGCAATGATAGAGAAGATATCAGTATGCTTAAAATCACTAAGAGGGCGAGGCATTTGTGGCAGTTTGCCTGAAGGGAGCCCATCCTTCAAATTATCGCTCAAGAATTTAATGATGCGGTCGGAGGGGGTGAACCTCCCCATTTGTTCGTTCAAGCTGACGCTGCGAACGGTATACCCCTTGGGCGGCCCTTGCAGAGGAGCGAAAGCCTCCTGCACATCCTCCTTGAAGATTGTGAATAGTTTGTTACCTGCCGCGTCCAGGACCTGCCTGGTAGAGGGTTGATAGTTCTGCGCGATGGCATGAACTAATTCGGGACAGTGGTGTGTTGGCGGAGTCAGGTACCAGTATATGTGGGAGTAATAGGCAGCGGCCCTTTTGTTCTCCGCAGACAACCGGACTCTCATGAAATCGATAGTATACCGGAGCTCGGCTATGCTCTTAGAAAGCTCAGTGTCCCTTATCTTGTCCCACCCATCAATGGGCGGTTCCACGAGTTGCTCTTCTTCAGAATCTTCCCCCTCTTCCATGACCTGCTTTTCAGGGCGAAGATTAAGGTCGACCCTCTTAGGTCTATGCCTTCTTTCCTTCTTAGTCCTTTTAGTTTTTTCTGGGCCCCTTATCTCAGGTTCTTCTCTCTTCTCCTTTGAATTCTTCTTTCCCATTCTGGTTCACAAGGGGCAGCGGAACTTTGAGGCAGAGTGATGAGAATACGGCAGAGTTCTTGTCAGGGCTCCTTCCTTCTAGCTTCACACTCGAAATTATCAGCGGGTAAATAGCCTTTTGCTGATGGAGCTTGGCTTTTATAGATGTGGATTGAAACTACTACCATTTATGGTACCTGCCAAAATTAAATTTGCAAATCGGGCCGAGGAGATCGTCCTGCCCTTTGATTGGCTTTGCGGCGCTGGTGCACGCGGGCCAATGTACTTCGAAGACCTGACCATGTTTCGAAAATCTAACTCCCTGCCACCTCGTACCTGGGCACGACTTTTAATCATAACTAAATTCCCTTGGGATACGCTCCGCCACCTTTGCATTAACTCCGCACGTTCTGAACGTTTCCCTAGGCCGCTGCTGGCACATGCCTCGAGGTACATTTTAAATGCGTTTTCATTTCATTTTGCTGCTTCGCAAAATTTGGCAGCGACTCGGGAGTTCGGCAAGCTTTTTTCCCGAAGTGAATTTTGCGCCTACAGTTTAGCGAAGTGGATCTGAGCGAAAGGCACTTCGCTGGAGCCTTGAGCGATCCACAGGTTCACTACGCCTCGGACCCGAAGCTGTTTTCTTCACGGCATTAAGATTATCTTGCTATCTCGATGACTGCTTCGCAAAGAATTAGCCCCGAAGTGGAGGTTCGGCTGCTTTTCGGGCGAAGCATTTACTTTGTGCGTCCTTCCAACTTTGTTTTTACGGACTTGGGGGATGATTCGCTAAATTGTTACCAAAATGTTGCTTCGCCAGGTCTTTTTGTGCGAAGTATCTCTCGTGCCTTAGTCAATCGGAGGCTCCAAAGCGGTTATCTGTTCCTTCGGCGGAGCTTGCTTCTGGGTGAAGCTATTCGTATCTGCTTTCTCCCTTCGGCCCTGGGCTTTATGAACCATCCCTTGACATTGGTTTTGTTGGCGAAGCGCTGTACTTTGGTCGCGAGCTTCACTTTGACGTTGTTTGGTCTTGGAGGAACCTCCTTCACGCCATTCCACCCTTCGATGCTGAGACACTTCGCGGCGAACCAACTCACGACAGCCACTTCGTGTAAGAAATTTCCGAAGGAGATTTCACTAGACTTGGTGAAGCCGGACTTAGTGGTTTCGAACCGGAATCAGCTGTTATTGCGGCGTGAGGCCGCGATCCTTTTCTAACTACATTTCTAACTCTAAAAGGCCTTGAAACAAGGTATATACAGGTGTAAATGAAAGAATGCTATATACAAGGGCAAAAGTTTTGGAGGTACCTTTTAATGATGAAAGGTCTTCAAATGAAGACCGTTTACAGGGATCGGCAAGGTCTGGCCGGCCGCATCCTTAAGGATAAAGGAGTTAGCCGAATTCACTTTTGCAATTTCGAATGGTCCTTCCCAGAACGCGTCAAGCTTATCATGGTTGCCAGGCTTAGCCTTCCATGAGTCCCACTTCCATACCAAGTCTCCCACCTTGAATGTACGGGCAGAGGACTTCTTCTTGAACCAGTTTCGGGTGATTTGCGCATGCTTTGCGAAGTTCTCGTAAGCTTTTTCTCGGTCCTCCTCCAGCTGCAGCAATTGAGCTAGTCTAGCCTCCATGGGACCAGATTCCTCTTTCTCATCATTTAACATCCACAAGGCGGGAATTTCTATATGGGTCGGTAAGACAGCTTCTTTGCCGTACACCAGGGCGTAAGGTGAGGTTTTGATTGACCTTTTGATAGAGATCCGATCAGCCCACAGGGCTTGATCCAGGAGGAGGTGCCAAGTCCTCTTGTTCTTTTCTACGAGCTTCCTTAGTAATCTCAACAGGGTCTTATTTGTTGATTCTGCTAACCCATTACCCTGTGGATAATAATTGGAGGTGACCTTGAGGTATATCCCATACTTGTAGGCGAATTCATTGATCTTAGCACCAATGAACCCGGGACCATTATCTGTTACTATTGCTTCAGGGACGCCGAACCGGGTGATCAAACTTTCCAGGAACGCAATAACCGTTTCTTGGTCGGCGTGTTTTGTGGGCACTGCTTCGGCCCATCTGGTGAAATAGTCAGTCGCAGTCAAGATAAACTTATGTCCTGCTGATGAATTCGGCGAGATGACTCCCACAAAATCTAATCCCCACTGTTGGAACGGTGTTTCTACCTGTATTGGTTGGAGGGGCATGGGAGCATTCTTGCTTCGGCCGGCGAACTTCTGACATTGTTCGCATTTTCGACAGACTGCAAAGGCATCAGCGAAGAGGGTAGGCCAATAGTAGCCTGCCCTGATTATTTTTAAAGTTGTTGTCCTTCCTGCGAAGTGGCCCCCTGATAATCCGGAGTGAAATTCACCAAGGACCCTTTTCTTATCATCTTCTCTTATGCATCTCAGAAGAACGCCATCAATATTTCTGAAGAATAGGCCTTCGGGGCGTAAGATGTAACGGAGGGATCGCATCCTGAAGCGCCTTCGCTGCGAAGCATTCAAATGCTGGGGACATCTCCCAGTGTTGAAATATTCGATTATTTCACTAACCCAGTCCTCTTCATCAGTTTCCTGATTTGCGAAGCTCCCTTCTGCTATTGGGTCGTCCCATTGGCAGGCTATCACTTCGGCGGCGACGCTCTTTGCAAGCTCCTGGCATAGCGCGCGACCGCGAACTAATTTTGTGGGTCGGATTTCGATATCGAACTCTTGTATTTTGTTTACCCAACCAGCCCTTTTGCTGCCCATCTCTCCCTGGATAATGAAGTTCCGCACGTCTAGGTGGATAACAAACACTGTGACCCGGCTTTGGGAGATGAAGTGCTTGAATTTCCTCAGGGATTTCATAACCGCATGCACTTGGCGTTCTATGAAGTTGTATTTTTCTTCATGGGGCTGTATTACTTGACTTAAGAATGCGATGGGGCGCTCCTCGCCATCTTCTCCCTTTTGTGTTAGGACTGTGGCGTAACTTTCAGGTTCCCCTACGGCATACAAAATGAAGTCTTGGCTGTAATCAGGGTTGGTTAGCACCGGGGCCTGAGCGATTCGGGCTTTGACCTCCCCAAATGCTCTCTTTCTATCATCAGTCCAGACAAATTCAGCGTCTTTCTTCAAGAGTTCAGACATCGGCTTAATGACTTGAGCGAAGTCCGGAACGAACTTCCTTACGAAGTTAATTTGACCGAAAAAAGACTGCAGCCCTTTCTTATTCATCGGGAGTGGAAGCTTCAGGAGAGCCTTGACTCTATCAGGGTCTACGGCGAGCCCCTTTTCTGATATGACATGTCCCAGTAGTTTCCCTTCATTTACCGCAAATATGGATTTCTTCGGGTTGATTGAGACACCGAATTCTCTGCATTTTTCGAATATCTGTTGCAAGTGTGAAGTGTGGTCCTCCCTTTTTCGGGAAAAGACAGTCATGTCATCTAAATAGATGACTATGATCTTATTTAACAGTTCGCCAAATGCTAAATCCATAGCCCTTTGGAAGGTGGCTCCTGCGTTTGAAAGACCAAACGGCATTCGCTGATAAGCGAATGTTCCCCACTTAGTGGTAAATGCCGTTTTGTGTTGGTCCTCATCTCTAACCCAGATCTGGTTATACCCTGAAAAACCATCAAGTAAAGAAAAACGCTGGGCTCCAGCTACCGAATGCAAGATTTGATCAATCTGCGGGAGGGGGTAGTGATCTTTTAACGAAGCTTGGTTTAGATTGCGAAAATCTACACATAGGCGGATGTCCCCATTTTTCTTCCTGACGGGGACTAGATTCGCCACCCAAGAAGAATGCTTTATGGGATAGATGATTTTAGCCTCAAGCATTTTCAGAAGTTCGGCCTTCATGAGGACTTCGATCTTTGGATTGACTGGCCTTTGCCTCTGTCTGAAAGGCTTGACTCCTTCTTGCAGCTCGATCGTATGTTGAATCATTTGCCGGTCGTAGCCCCTCAGGTCTTGATAAGACCATGCCACTATGTCTGGATATCTTTTGCACAAAGATCGGATCTGTTCTAGTTCTGCTGGGGTGCAATCTGTCCCGACTTTTATCACTTTCCCAGATTCAAGCTCTAGATCTTGGTATTGCCTAGCGTCAACTTTGATTCTGTGGGAAACTGCTCTGTCATTCTGATCGAACAGGCTCTCCAAGGTAATCAGCCCCCTCGGAACATGGTTGTTTTTCAGCTGGATCAGCCCTTCATATTCTTCATTTTCGGGGCTCCTTTCTTCAACAGTGGCTGCCTCTTGGACCAGGAAATTGATGATTTGTTCATCATTATCAAAGACTTGCCAGTGAATATCCCTATCCGGCACGGAGGGCCTATAAATCAACCTCACGGCTTTGGGCTTGTGTACCATGTCATCAGCTGGAGAATATCTAGCCCCGATGGAAGCCAAGACATCAGCATGTCTATTTTTCTCTCGTGGGATGGACTGCACGTTGAGTGATTCAAACTGCTCGAACAGGTCCCATACCCTGTTGCGGTATGCTTTAAGATAATGCTTTTTGGAAATACATTTATTGGTGACCTGATTACATACCAATTCGGAGTCTCCAAAGATTTGGAGATGCTTGACGCCTAATTTTTCCGCTTTCTTCAGTCCTAGGCACAGGGCTTCATACTCGGCTGCGTTGTTGGTACAGCTCCAAACTAACCGGTAGCAATATTCCTTCTGTTCGCCAGACGGTGATACGAGGAGTATCCCTGCCCCGACGCCATTTTTGCATCGGGCACCGTCAAAGAACAATTTCCATAATTCCTCCTGGGCAGCCGTCTTATCCTCCGGCTTAGTGTGCTTCTCAGGTTCGGTGATGGTATAACATCCCATTTCTGTCTCTATCATGGCGTTGAAATCTGTCAGTGAAAACTCGTCTTCGGTATTCAACTGCGCAAGAGACTCTTCCACTAAGTCCACCTGCTCTATCTCTTCGGCTATTGTATGAATGGAATCATTACTTTCCTCTTCGGTCATCTTCTCTACGAGAAACGTAGAAGGTTTCTCATTGTAAATCTTGACCTTCCTTCCCTTGAATGGGACTTCTAAATGCGAATAGTCCATGGAAAGATATCCGCCTAGCTTAGCCGTGAATTCCCTTGAGAGACACATGCTGAAATAGGGCTCCAGGTCAACAACTACCACCTCCTGTATCACTACAATTTGGGGCACTTTATGCAGTCGAATGGGTATATCCTTGATCACGCCAACTGTCTTTACAGGGGTGCCATCCAGCTGAAGCACGCCGTGACTGCTTCGCGTGTACTCCATTCCTATCTCCTCGCAGACCGCCTTAGGCATGACTGTTGTTGCGGCACCGGAGTCAATCATACAGTTGTGAACGATATGTCCTTCCATTTGTAAGGACAGATAGAACGGAGGAGGCCTGTTTTTTCCTGTAATGGAAGTGGATAGGGTTTGAACCAGAGCGGGTTGTGTTGACTTTCCCGCTTTCGCTGACTTCAAGGACTCTTGCAACAAGTCCACTTGTCCCGGCAGTTGTAACGCATCGTATAGACTGATCTTAGCAGGGGTTTTCTTTAGCTCGTCCACGATGTTGTACACTATGGAGGCAGGTACTTCTGGTTCCTTCTTTGCTTCATACCTTGTGCGATATTGCTCCGTGGCTTCGACTCTTTGTCGTTTTGTTAGCGAAGGGAGTTTAAGCTTTTCCCTAGCCTGTTCTTTGGTTTCAGCCTGGAGCGGGGCCACGACGGCCTGTTGGGTTTTCTCTTTTGCCGGCGAAGGATGGGGAACTTTGTCTGGAGCCTTGACAGGTTGTTGCCCCTTTTCGCGGCGAGTATACACCTTCAAGGGGGCCATTTGAGCCGCGTCTACCTCCATTGGTCTCTTTCCCTCCTTGGTAAGAACTGAAACTTGTTCTTCTTCGTCGATTACCAGACTTTGATCTGCTTGCCTTATTATATTGACTTGACCACTGGGGGTGCTACCCGATAGCGTTTGCACGTAATGCTGATGCAACATGCAAGTGCCCTCCTCATGTGGGTCATTGCAAGTGGAGCACCAATGTACGTAATCAGAAGTGCTCGGTTCTTCGTTAATTGCGGCATTCCTTGCTGGAGGCCTTCCCGGCTGTACCACTTGATCTTTAGTGAGCGCTGGTGGAGGGTATGACCTTCTTGGCAGGAATTCCTGCTGTGCTTGCTTCTTCTTCATGATGATCATGTCATTAGACAAGGTCTGCACAGTAGAATTCAGGGATTGAACTTCCTGCAATATTTTAGCCTGCATATCCACGGCTGTGGGGGCTGATGGCAATGGGGCCATCGTTGGTACCGGAGGCAAGGCAGGGTATTGGGGTGGCGCTGGTAACGCCGGAAATGACGAAGGGACGGTGGGCTGTGGTGCCGAAAATGTAGGAAAATGTATTTGTGGGGCAGCTATCTGGGACACAGTGGGGTTCGGGTTCCATGATGGGATCGGGCATGCAGGGGATGTGGAGGTCTGCGAAGTAGCTGCACTAGGGTACTGTGACTGGGGAAATTCTGGGAATATGGGCATCGACATCCTTGGAGGAAGTTTACCAATGGCTATCAAATCCATTTCCGCTTTCTGGGCCAGCTCATATAGTTCAGGGAAAGTATTAATATTCGAAAATCTTACCATCATACTGATGTCAGCGTTAAAGGCCCTAAGGTAGTAATATGCTGCAGCTTCGCTGGTCGGTCGAAGTCCGGTGGGTACTCTTGCCGGGGGACCCCCCACAAAAAAAAAAAACCCCCCCCCCCGGGCCCCCTTGTAAACTGATGCAAGAGAGAGGACGGATCGGCAGATTCATTGAACCCCCTCATCAGTTGTCCGGCTAATTGGTCCCATCCCGTTATAGTGCCGGGTGGCAGGGATCTGTACCAGTAGAGGAGCTTTCCTCGGAGAGACAGAACCAGAAGCTTCACCATGACTCTTTCTTCTGTAATGTCATGAATCGCGGCCGGAAAAAAAAAATCTTGGATGTGTTCCCCGGCCCCCTTCCCCCTGTGCCGAAGAGGGGGGATTTTTTCCACGGCAGGGGCGGAACCTGCCCTTGTCCCGCTAGATTTAACGGTCCGGAAGAATTCCATGCTGGGAACAATCTGGGCGGTTGCTGCGGCGGCGACTGTTGTTGTTGCTGCTGCTGGTTGTTGTTGCATTTGTTGTTGATGTTGTTGGTGTGCCATACCTGCGCCTGGATTTGGAAGGACCGAAGCTCCTGGAGTTCCTGATTGACTGCTAAGTGGAACAGAGGTGCTTGGGTGATCCGGAGAGTTTGGGGGATTAGGGGGAAAACTAGTCGCAGTGCTGTCGGAATTTAAGCCTTGTTCGTTAAAGACAGCTTCTTGCGATGACCCTTCGCGTAGGAGTGACTCAGGCGTGACTAACCTAGGACGCTCCCCGAATGCGCTAACGTCAAGCTCGAAGAATTCAGTCTCTTCTCCACTATTCCTAACTCTCCATCTCGTTTGCATGAAGGCACGAATATTTTAGTACCGGTCTTTAAGGCTTTGAGATTTTCAGGTTGAACAGAGTCGCCAGATGCTAGAGTCTTACGGCAATGAGATGAGCATCGGCTCTCACTACCACTCACAAGGTGAGACTGACCGGGTCCCACCGGGCGTGCCAGAAACTGTTGGTCACAAATCTGCCACAGGAAAGGATTTTGGTATGTGTACGCGCCCTAGACCTGGACCAACATTGAAAGGCCGGAGGGAAGAGATGCCCTCCATGCCAATCTCCGGAGAAAGGCCGGCTCCTTTACTAACTACTTGGTGTTTTAAGCTAAGAGTGCAGGAAAGAGATAAAAAGGGATAGGGGAAGAAATGTGAATGATTCAGTGGGAAAGAACCAGCAACACGATTACTAGCTAATACCTTGAAGTAGCAGCAATAAATACAAAGAATAAAACATAAATGAACACCACGCTAACTTCCCTATGTATCCTCTGGAAGAGTTCCAGGATTCAACTACTTTCCTACGCCTAAATCCAGATTTCAGAATTACAGCAATTAGGAAAATATATGAATGTAGCAGAAACCACTAACCACAGGCAGCATACAAAGAATTTAACGCAGTATTTTCTCCCCTATGTATCCTTCAAGAGAATTCCAGGGTCCAATCCCCAATCACACACCTAAATCCAGGATGCAGAATTACAGTATGCAAATGAAGAAATGGAATAACAGAAATAATCACAGAAGGCAGCATACAAGAGAGAAATTGAGCCCAAAGTCTTTAATATCAATTGCAAAAATCAAGTTACAACAGCTTTCTAGCAAAAGTTCCCCCCCTTTTTCATTACAATATGTGGGTTTTTATAGAGGACCCGACCCTCTGAGCCATCAATGCGCTGGATTTGAAAGTACACCCTCGGCCGTCTAAAAAATCCGCGCCTGTCCCCTTCTGCTATTGAGCTTTCACATCCATTTCCACAATTAGCAACCATGGCCGCATCAGCCGGGGAAATCTGCATTTATGAGCCGTCTGACTTGTCCTAGGTTTCTGTAATGTCCTACCCCTTTCGAAGGCAAATAAATTTTCCACCCAAAGAGCCAGGTTTCGATCTTGGGTTCCAAAATGAAAACTTGAATGTCTTGTTTTATGATTGCTTTGATATCACGTGATTTATGCAAATATGATTTTTTATACTTTTTGCAATAATACAAATTCTGGAAAGAAAAATAGCAGCAAACTAGAAATGCTTGTATCTTAAAAACTACTCCTCCAATGACTACGAAATTTAAGCACAAACTTCTTCTAATGATATTGAGCAAACCCAATGAAGGAAATTGTACAAGGATAAGTGTACCCGGAGATATAAAGGCCTGATATCATTCTGGAAGTTAACACCACCAACACCAAACTTATATATTCATTAAATATGCTTGTAATACAATTTCTCCAGCATACTAATTTTTGTTTGGCTGTCCAAAAAAGAGAAGACCTCATACAACACAATGAATACTCCAAATAGGAGGCATTTGGCCTCAATAAGTGCACGCCCTTCACTGCAACTGGTACGACCTGTTAAAAACCCTTCACAAATGACATAGATCCCTTCCAAACTACTGAAGTGTACGGCTGATAAGCTGATAAAAAACTATGAATAATCAGCAATACAAGCTTCTTCAAAAACCCAAGCAATCTAATTCAAAATAGCCTCTAATGGTTTGGCCTCACTGGAAAAATCTGCAATCTGAAGTAACTCTAAAAATGGCACCAAGTGCACCCCAAAACTCATCAACAACCTGCAACTTTGAAGCTCAAATCATTCCCCGTCACGGAAATGCCACAATCACTCCAAGGATATCTTGCAATCCCAAAAGTGATGTTCTTGTTGGAGGGTTTCGTCTCCAAACAAGCCAAATCTGCCCTTGCTTGTGGTTTTTCGTCACAAACAAGCTGGATATCTTCCTGCAAACTCTGCTGCAAGCAAGCTCCTTTCTCCAAACATGAAATGTAATAACCAAAGATGTTTTCAAATGCTCTCACAACCTCTATTTATTCTTTTCTCGAGCTGGTCGACCCAATGTGGGTAGAATGTGGGATTAAACTTCTTTCTCTTTTACTTGCTTTATGTCAATAATTCATTTACTAATGAGTACATATAATGACTTAACTCCACAATATCACTTAATCATATTATAATCTCCAAAAGTGGCGTCCAAGCTAGGCATTAATAAAACCACATTAAAATATACATTATTTCCTTCAAAATGAGTACTCATAAGCCCCCTAACAAATCATAAAGTCATACTTAAGAGAATAATATAATAATTTAATGACTTTATAATAATTATAACTCGACGATTAAAAACTCCATGACCGCTCATCCAAACTCACATCCGAAGATAGAAATGAGTACCCATTTGGCCAAAGATGCCAGTCGTACTTTCCGTTTCCCGAGAATCCAACCCTAATTGACTTACTAAAAATAGTAAGTCTCTGAAAATACTGCCAGAAACGGTCCTGAAAGCTGACAACTGTGAATGCAGATCGTCCAACAATATCTCCATAACACTTAGTGGTTCCTAAACACTCGACATTGCCTACGAAACCTTATGAATAGGCAAGTCCATATTACGCTCTATTAGCTGACTAGGATGGGGACATTACAGTTTCTTCGGGTGAGGTGCTCGAGTGGATTTACAAGTTGCCCTGATTTTTCTTTTGCAACTGATAGCTCGTTTCGTATTGCCACAAATGGGCACCGGGTCTTTCGGTCAAGAAAAATTGGATTTATGAAACGCTCAAATGCCTTGGAAAGATACCCGGCCTTGGGATGTGTGCCTTCGAAGAAAGCGCCCTTCGTCGGTTGTGCCCTAGAAGGTGCTTCGCCAGATTCTAGTTCGGGGCTTTGCTTTGCAATAGGTGTGGGCCGAAGTAGGGAGGATAATCATGTATGAATGCTTCGCCCGAAGGGCCCCTAAAAAATTGCTTCGCAAAGATTATATGCCGAAGCAGATGTCTCCTGCAAAAGCATGGCTTCTACCTTTTTTATCACTTCACCAGGGGTGTAGGCTGAATGCCGCTTTGCGTAAGATTTTGTCTAAAGCGACGGATGATTGCCAACGGACTACAAACTACTTCGCTGCGAACCACTTCAAAAACAGTTGTTCGAAAAGGTTTCTGCCGAAGCTGATTCCTGCCTTAGAATATTTCCTTAGCTTTTCGGGGGAAGCAAGGCCTTGGATGGGGAAGCTTCGCACAAAAGGTGGCCAAAGCAGATTCTTCACAACGGCTTGGGTCGAAGTAGAATTCACTGGAGAACTGGTTCGCCAGAGGAGGGGCCGAAGCGGGTGCTTCGCTTAAATTTTAGCGAAGCACTTTTACACACTTAGAAAATTTTAGCAATTTGCTCTTGCCGCTTCGCAAAATTTCCGCCCGAAGTGACTGTTTTGGCAGCTTCGCCAGCGAAGCTCCTTCTATGCCTTAGAAAATTTTTGGGCTTCTATCTGGGCTCTCCTGTTTTTTCTTTGCAAAGCTGTCCTTTCTCCTGTGAATCTTTTTAACCTGGTTTGCTCCGTGGGCGAAGCTCTTACATATATGGCTTATGTACAAAGGGGATAAAAATGAAAGCCAAAATTGCTGCAATACTTGAAAATATATAAAAAGCAAGGGAACAAATTCATGAAAACTAAGAGAATACTTTACAAAATATTTATTTTCACTACCCCTTCAAGCAATGTGACAAAATTGTCAACAGTAACTTGAAGGTTCAGCCAAGGATATCAAGTGCAATCTCTAACAGTTAACCAAAATAGTTGCTATTGCTCAAGTACTGAATGCCATGCTGTTCAGCTTTTAACATTCAAACAATAACAATCATCATTTTTAAAGCCACCAAAGTTCAAGCAAAGACCATTTTTTAATTTTTTTTCAGTCATCAATGTTCAAAAAAAGACAGTTCTCAGTTTTTACTTTTTGGCCATCAATGTTCAAGCAAGATAGTCATTGGTTTTCACTTTTCTCTGTTTAGGTAAGATAGTTATCTATTTTTTCAGCCATCAATGGTCAATCAAGACAGTCATCAGTTTACAACCCTCAATATAAAATTAAAAGCAAGACAGCTTTACTGTTCAATCTCTAGCAATTCTGCACTGCTGTCCAATCACTAAAGTGATATTTAAACATTGACAACCACCATTGTTCAGTTCCCACCATGTAAGCAATGACAGTTACTCCTAACTGTTCAAATATGACAGCTTTTTTTTTTAAATTTAAGTTTGTATCATTTTTTTTTTTTTTTGGGGGATGGCTGGGCGTCCTCGGGGACGTCCCCTAAAAAGGGACGTCCTAGGGACGGCTGCCCTGTCATCCCCCAAAAGGGGGATGGGGGGAAACGTCCCCCTTGCCATCCCCGGGGACGGGGGGACGCGTCCCTGTGGAACCCTGCGTTTTGGAGTGAAGATAAGCATGAACCCAATGTGGAGAAACATAGGCAAAAGAAGAGGAAACATTTTTCCGCAAAGGAGGATGTTGCATTGGAGAAGGAAGACATGTTCAGGGAAGGATTTTTACCAAGTTTGGTCAAGCCTCACCTTCTTCTCCTTGCTTGTAGTGAGATTTTATCCAATTAGGACCCATTAGCCTTGCCCATTCTTTAGGGAGCATCATTAGATCCTGTGTTGGCTCCTTTGGGATGGTTGGTGATGATGATGACTTTGCTTTTGCTTCTGCTTCTAATTTGTATTCCAGCACTTATGAGAGTTGGCACTTTGATTGTCTTGAGCTCTTCTTTATTTCTTTCTTTTCCCTTGATTGTTGGTTTGCTCATCTCATCATCACTGCTTGCAACATGTTAAGGTTTACCCATTTTCAGCCCCACCTGTGGAGGTTGTGATCAGATATTGTACAATAGATTAATTCCAGTGTAATTCACTCTAGTTTGTTTATTCTAGTTTGGTTTGTTGATTATTTCTTGGTGACTCTAGTGGTTTGCACTTTGTAGTAATTTTCTTTTTCCCATCGAGTCCCATTGATTTACTGGTCACCTGTTGATTGAGACAATACAAACTAAAATTGAAACTCGAGCAACTTATGTTAAATGCAATAAACTTCAAATGTGACCAAATATTTTCACGTTAAAAACCCTTATTTGTGTAATTTTATAAATTTTATGAATATTTTTATGTATGTGCATGTGTCTGCATGATTTCTCTCTCTCTCTCTTTCCTTTTTCTGAAAAACGAATTTGAATCTTACTGCTATATCATTTTCTTTCATGACATATATTGCATTGAACTCTTTAAAGAGTTTGTTTTTCTGTGACACTGGGTTGAATAGCAATCAGTTCGAGCAGTATATCGCTCTTTTTGCAAATTACTGCAATGTTCTATGTTATCGCATGAAGCTAAACCCTTTTATTAATTCAATTTGCAGGAAGAAATACCATCTTGCAAGGCATTTGTCCTCAAGTGTATGGTCTATTTACAGTAAAGCTTGCAGGTAAATACTTTTGGTTTCAATATATCCTTTTTTTGCCCCACTTACTTGCTTCAGGTAAAATTTATCTAATTTTCATGGGAAGTTTATTTGTTTTTTCAGTAGCACAGCTATAATTTTAACTGTCTGAAACAAGTATTAGAAGGCTGACTACAAGTGTACAGGGTTGTTTCGTGTTATATTACATAGTTTTATAATGTATTGTATTATTGAGGTTTATACATTTGGGCTTACTCCTCTCTTATTAGGTTCTATGGGTCCCTAGCTTTAGTTCTAGATGTGTTGATCTTTGTTTATTGGAGACCTTTTGTGCACTCCTGATTTGCTATTATAAATTGCCATTATTCAACTTAATATACTTGTTTTTTTTTTCCTTCTTAAATTACAGACATTTGACACAACTATTTCTAGAATGAGACTTCAAAGATAGTTTCAATTTTCAAATTTTTTGATTTTCATTTATTTTTGCAGTTGCATTGACATTGATTGGAGGAGTACAACATGCAGATGGTTCTGGAACAAAGGTTCGAGGAGAGTCTCACCTGTTGTTAGTGGGGGATCCAGGTTCAGTAAAATGGAAAATTTGTTTTAATTTTTCCTTTTTTATTCCTAGGTTCATTTAATTTTCATATTCAAAAGTTCATACAAACCACCACGATTTTTCTAATGGTGAATAGAATTGTCAATTTTTGAGTACATACAATGCATGAACAAGGGAAGCTCAAGCATGATGTATGAACATTGTAGAGCCATAAAGGTTATTTTGTACATTTTATTGTAAAAGCTGATTAATAAAAACCTAACGACTAGTTTTAATGTGCTGAAATGAAGAAATTACTAAGTTATATACTCTTGCAGCACATTTTGACATGTACTAATAAGACTTATAGCCCAAGTCTCCTCTGAGTGGGGATGCAAAAGGTTATGCCTAGGGGTTTCAGCGAAATTCTAGGAAAACCAAGGAATTGATGTCCACAAAGTAAAAAGGATAAAATAAAATTATGAATTTTATATGTATGTAGTTTATTTATACTTCAAATTATGCATGGATGTGAGGTTTTAGCAATAACAAGAAGGTCTGTGCCAATTTGAGGTGGTTGCATGAACGATACAGAGCACTTAAAAAGTAATGTCCAATAAACTTAAAAAATAATGTTTGAATGCCAAATGAAAGGGATGCGTGGTGCTGGGAGGGTATTGTTGGTTACGAATCTGCCACTAGGATAGGATTTAGTGTAATGCGCCCTATATTTGCCCAACAGATCGAAAGGCCGGAAGGAAGGAATGCTTTCCGTGCCAATCTCCGGAGGAGGCCGGGTCCTATGTTTTCTCAATTGTTTATAAGCTCAGAGTGCAGGAAAGTAATTATAAATGTAGAAAGAAATGTAAATGTGTTTGTTATGGGTGGGGAGGATAAGCAGCACAACAACAACCAATCACCACTACTAACAACAATTAACCACAAAATACTTTGCAGAAACTATCAATGCCATTCATCCTATGTATCCTCTACCTTTGCATTCCAGGAATACTTAACTATTAAATACCGATATCCAGAAAGCAGAATAACAGTAAGCAATAACATAAGCAACATGAGGCAGAAATGCTAAGTAAAGGCAACATACAAGATGAGAACAGTCAATAGAGCCAAGTGTATTTTGTATTTAGAAGCAAACGCACAGCTACAGTGGTTCCCTAGCAATATATCCCCCTTCCACCCTTTTACAATGATATTGCCGAGCTATTTATAGCTTAAATTTCCCCCCATTACATCGTTGGGCACAGGATCCCAGACCTGACAATAACTGAAAAAGCTGACAAAAGCGGAAAAAAGCGGCTGATGTTGACCTTTGTAGGTATGGAACGTGCTTGCGGTAAGGTCCACCTGAAAGATTGGCAGCTGCGTGGCGGTGTGGGGATGATGCTCCGAGTCAGCTTGACTGAGGGCAACTTAAGTACAATAATTCAGTTCACGCTCAGCTCTCCGCACATTGGCTCCCCAAGTGCCCTCAAGATCAAGGGCGCAACCCGACTTCGTTGCGAAGTCGGGTTGCGCAATACCAACACTTAGTCAAATTTAGGGCTTTTTGCCCTCTTGGAGAAATTGTCAGAAGAAGGAGAAGGGGGGGAATAAGAGAATGAAACTGATGGCAGGGAAGAAAGGGGATAGTGGAGAAAGGGAGAGAAGGAAGAGGGAAGGGAGAGCAACATCCTTACAAAAAAAAACTGAAAACATGGCACCCCGTGCAAAATGTGGCAACAGGTATCACAGTATGTCTACCTGGGAATATTCAGCAGAGGAGATGTGTCCCTTTAGAACATGGTTCTTATCTCATTTTGTGTATCATCCATTGTATGTGGCTCTTCATGTGCAACATGAAATGCATGATTATTTCCAGATTTATGCTTAAAATGATTTGCAAATTGGGCACATTGAACTCTTGAACCTTTGTATTTTTTGTTGAATGTTCTACCAATTGATTTGCAGCTGTTATGCGACTACATGCTGAATGAACACTATTAGAAATTTACAGAATGGTGTCAATATTACCCATCTCACAGTTATTGAAGTCAAGGATTTTTGTTCCAATTACTGCCCAATTGGCCCAATATATATATAATATAAAAAAAAAATTTAATCATTCTTTTATCAGACTATACCTATTCTAAAATTGGTAAGGAAACCTGACAAACCTGACAAATTCTTTTCTCACAGTTTTAGCTTGTAAGTAAGTTTGCTCCCAAAATTTGATGGCCTTCACTAGAATTTATTTTTGATTCTCTACACTTACGCTCCATTGGACTAGATTTCATATTTGCCCTTTGTAATCCAACTTAGCTTTATCTCACTGTTTTTGTTTTACTAAGGACATTTCTCGGATTTCCTTGATTTTTTGTCTGTACTGGTTTTTCTCTCGAGAATAACTAGCTTCTAGAGTTTTTGGTTTTAGAATGAATTGAGCTACATGTTGAAAAGCTTTCCAATCTTTCTTTGTGGATTGGGTCACAACATTCTTTGAAAAATTCTAATAAGAGCTTTCTTGACGCAATGATGTTGTCAATCTCCACTTAATCAATGCCTTCCTTTTTCGGCGTGAGTGCAGATTCGGATTTGATTTTTATTCAGCTCTTGAGGGTCAAGAAGGTTCACTCAAAGTAACCCCTTCTTATCACATGGCACTAGTTTGCATTTCACTTTGGCTAGCTGCTTGCTGATGTTGGTCTCACAATATTTGCTAGAACAAAAAGAAACAACACGTTACTCAAATTTTAGAGCAACAGAGGAATAAAGAGCAAAAAGAGAACGATAAAGGAACATGAAGATGAGAGGATGCCCTTAGTCGCCCAAACATGAATAATCATCAAAGATTACACACCGATACAATGGATTGGTGGAAAATTGTTCAAATACCTCTATAATTACATAAACCATTAACTACATATTGTTTAGGGTATAACCCTAACTATACAAGCTGAACTATGACATTGTATGCTTATATAATAAACCCCCTCTTAGACTATATAATGTTAGCCTGTAGGCTTGCACAAATACAACACATCATTTAATGTCAGCCTTGGCCAATTAGGGAAGATTACGTGTTGGATTTCTCAATATTTGTTGGGATGAATAGAAACATGACAGTACTCAATCTCATAGGAAAACAGGAATAGAGAGTGAAAAGAGTGTTAAAGGAACAAGAAAATGAGAGAATTTCAGGCAGCCAAACATTAATGATAATCAAATGATCACTTTCCGATGCAATGGATCAGTGGGAGAGGGGAATAAATAGCTCTATTGTTATTTTAACCCTTAACTGACATATCAACGTTAAGGTATAAGATTAACTTACAAGGTTATCTTTACAAAGTCAAATTTTCAACATGAACAATGGGCCCATAGGCTTATATAATAAACCCTATCTCTCACTCTATAATGTTAGTCTATAGCCTTGCACAAATACATCATCATAAAATGTCAACCTTGGCCAATGAGGGAAGATTACACATTTCAATAGCTGATGTGTTTTCCTTTCTTGGGGGTTTGTTTATTGGTCCATTGGGCTTGTTTTGTTCCTTGAGGTTTGCATTTGTTTAGTTCAATTTTTGAATAGTTTACCTTGTAATGTTGGTACTAGCTTGAAGCATAAAAAATAACAACCTATGATTCGATTATTCAATTCAATTCTTCTCGTCTAGGTTTCTTACCTCTTGGGATTCCTCCTTTCAATTCAACATGTTTGACAATGACTTTGTTATGGGTAGAGTCGTATGTTAGACTTAATTATTTTCCTTTTGTGTTTTGAATGATAATCAAGGAACAAGGTGGCAAAATTAGTTGTCCTCTCCATCTGAGAAAATTGTTTTTCCAAGGCAATAGTCTCCACTAGGAAATCATCTGTTTCTCAATTTGATGGTTTTTCAACCATCTCTTCGCGTTGATTACTTTCCTCTTGCATAGAAATATCTTGAATCATAGGAGGTCCTTGTTGAGTTGAATCTCTCTTTTTACTTTGTAGAGTTGTGCTATTGATCACCATGTTCACCATTGTCATCTTTTTATTTTTCATTTTAGGGATAAAAGGAGAAGATATCGACCTATCTTTCGAATATTTTTTGGAGCTAAAGCTCCAAGATTCTTCGTGTTGGGAAGGAGTAGAAGACATTATGCTTTGGGATAGGTTGGTGTCTTTTCTTGCAGTGTTTGGTGGCTTTAGTGGATAGAGTGAAGGACTAGAGTGTTAAGATCCTGCTATAAAATAAACTCAAATAACACACTCTCACACAATTGCTTGGAAATAACTCACATAAACATCACATTAATATAACAGAAATTTGCATAAAGAACAATCTCACAATAGAACTGAATCGCGAGGCCTCTTCGAGGGGGCAACCTCCTTCAATACTTCATTAATTTTGCAAAAGATGGTTACATTGGTGCCCTTTCGGGTATTTAAGGAGTTTCCTTCCAAGGTTGGCTTACATGCAAAATGCCACTGGATTACATGCATAATGCCACCCGAATTACATGCATAGTGCCACTTTGAATTACATGCACAATGCCACCCGAATTACATGCACAATGCCACACGAATTACATGCACAATGCCACCTATCTACCATGTGTTACATAAAAAAGGGTGCCATTTGTCATAGGCACTACCTAAGCTAAAACTTAGAACATTACAAAATATTAATCATGGGTACTACCCACGTTCACTAGGAATTATTACATCAAGGAAGTTATTACATTAAGGGTTAGGATGAGATCCTAACATGCCCTTCTCCTTGAAGAAGCTTTGTCCTCAAAGCTAAAAATGAGAAACTATTCCTGGAGTTGATGGAGGGACTCCCATGTAGCATCCTCAGGTTGAAGTCCACGCCACTGAACCAGGACCTCTGTGATGGTACGGTTGCGAGTTCGACGATACAGCAGCTGCTTTGGTGCAAGTAAGATGGAGCCTTCTTCATCCAATTCGGGAAGTGTTGATGGAACCTGTACCTTGGAGCTGCCCGAAATGTAGGAGGGAGGCGTGAGTGGAGGGTGCCCGTACTACGCCTCCGGTGGCGGTATGATAGGAAGTGTTGTACCACCATTCGGCCAAAGAAAGCCATTTTGCCCAATGAGTAGGATGATCGGAGGCAAGCGGCGAAGGTAGGTTTCCAAGCGGTTATTAACAACCTCTGTTTGACCATCCGTTTGCGGATGGTAGGCTAAACTCATTGTGAGCTGAGTCCCCTGCAACTTAAACAACTCTTGCCAAAAATTGCTAGTAAGACTGGGATCACGATCAGATACAATGGAGGTTGGCATGCCATGAAGGCGAGATATGGAGTCAAGGAAAATTTGGGCAATAGTGAATGCTTTGTAAGGATGGGTTAGGGCACAAAAGTGAGCATACTTTGAAAGGCGGTCCACTACCACAAAAATAACGAGACTTGTCTCCAGATTTAGGTAGCCCTTCTATGAAATCCATAGAGATGTCGGTCCACACCGATCCGGTATCGGCAAGGGTGGAAGAGTGCCCGAAGAGTGCTGCTTGTTTCTCTTTTCATCCTTTGACACGTGTCGCGATCTGCCACAAAAGAGCGAATGTCCTGTTTCCTACCTTTCCAAAATAAGGTGCGCTTGAGTCGCTCATAAGGTGGTATGATATTGGGAGGTGTACTATCCGGCAATAATGGAATGGCATGGTCGTGAGAGCGATGCAGTGGTCGTGTGATGGGTTATGAAAAGATGGCCTCATGTTTGTGGAGAATCTGTTGCATGTCTTGTGGGATTTCACCCATTGGAGATGTGGATGGTTGGATGGAGAATAGTTGTGCAATGACCCCACGTGATGATTTCTTTAGCAATTTCTCCATGCCGTTTGAACTGATAATTTGAGGTGTTCCTGTCGGGGAGCCCTTGATGATGTGTGTTTGTCCGTTACGGAAGAAGCTGCATCCAAAGTTTAGCAAAGTTCCAAGTGATAGTGCCCAACGTACTCAACCATTGGCATCCCAAAACAATATCACATCCACCCAAATGGAGGGCAAACATGTCTGCTTGAGTTCATAGTCCCCTATCTTGATTTTAACATTGTGACACTTTCCTTTACAAGATAAGGTTCCCCCATTGGCTACCATGACCTCAAAGGAATTACAATTGTGGATATAGCAATTTGCCCGTTGAGCAACTCTAGGGTCAATGAAGTTGTGCGTGCTTCCCGAATCCAAAAGGATGGAAAGACGTTGGCCCTTGAAACATCCTGTAACCTTCATGGTTTGAGGAGTAGTAATGCTGCAAGGGCATGGATTGTAATTGATGTCTCAGGTTCCTGTTTCCCTTCTTCTTGTGGAGGAGGTGTTTATGGAGGGTCCTCATCCTCATCACTCTCGTCAACGGTATCGGGTTCTCCAACATCTATCAAGAACAATTTTTTGTGTGCACACTTATGCCCCTTGAAAAACTTTTCATCACAATTGTAGCATAATCCTTGGGCATGACGTGCATCCATCTCTTCGGTGGTGAGGCGCTTGGGTGCAGCGGGTTTATTATCATCTGGGTGTTGGGCTCTCGGGGGAAATGAAGGTCTATCTTGAGAAAACTTTGATGGGCGTCTTTGGGCAGAGAGTTTAGATTCGGCCAGACGGGCCAAACTGATAGCTTCCATCATAGTTCGTGGTTTCAACATTTTGACTTATGCTTGGAGTTCCATCTTCAACCCAGCGATATAACAACTGCGGAAGAACCCTTCACTCAATCCTCTTGTTCGATTGGCCAATTTTTCAAATTGAGCTTGGTACTCTCGAAGCCGACCACTGTTTGTTGTAGTTTGGATAAGGCTCCTGTGAAGTCCTCAAACTCACTAGGACCAAATCGAGTGAGTATTTGGGATTCAAAATCCTCCCAAGAGAGATTTGGGTAGGTAAGACGCAACCATTGAAACCGGTGTAGAGCCTCGGATTCCAAGTTAAAGGAAGCCATCCGGACTCGATGAAATCTTGGTACATTATGAAGTCGAAAGAATTGGTCAACCCGACATAGCCACCCATCAACATCCTTCCCACTTAATTTGGGAAAGTCCAACTTGGGCATTCTGAAGGGTGTATCATGGTCACGATTCCTTGTAGAACTCTCAGCTTGGTATTATGATTTGGGTGGTTCTCTTCTCAGTTTGCTGTCCACTTCGGTCAATGCTTCTTCTAAGCGATTGCTAGTGGCCTCATGCTCTAGGCGAAGACCTTGGACTTCTTCCCTTATGGAGTGAAAAGCCGAGTTCAAGTTCTCAATGGCTTTTGTTAGGGACTCCAAGTGTTCTAGTGTCCACGGGTACCCTGGGCCATTTTTTGACCTTTTGTGACCAATTACTAAAAATAGAATTGAATTTTTTTGACTTACTATTTTTAGTAAGTGCCCAAAAAAGTGCTTGGGTGCTATATATCAAAATGATCGGCGGGGAGGAGGTGTTCACAATGAGCTATATCTCTCAACACTACTTTTTGGCACCCCGAGACTTTTTTTTTTTTTTATCTCTGTTTCTTTGAGTCTAACGGTGTTTCTGATTCGATTACGAGCTGCTGAGCAAAAGTTGGAGTGCTTGGAGCACTATCTAAAGCGGCCGTGTTTCACACTCAAGATTCTCTGTATTTTGCGGGTGGCGATATGACGAGTTACGTTCGACTACGAAGGCTGTGAATTCTGCCTCATTGTCTTGACCTCTACGACTTGGTCGACTTGATTGTGGTCGCCACTTGTAAATTTCTTTGTTACTCTCCAGGACTTTCAACTTAAGTGTCACCCTCATGGCTTATCCCGAATGCATGTCCCTTATGTTATTTTTTTGGTAGAGGACTCCTTTCTCATATGCTCACTTTTGAAATGCAGGTTTACGAACGGGGGTGTTTGGATTCTTATTTTGATTTTTATTTTTGCATTTTTTACAGGTTGCGGTTTTAACAGAACCGGGGAATGCTAAGTATAGGAGTATGTACCACCCATAGGCCCTCTAATATACCGACAGGTGACGAACAATAGTGCTCAGACCAATATTTCGGGCCACTACTCAAGGAGGATTCCACACATACCTTGAGCTCACTACCTGCCTCTACGACAATACGGGAGGGTAATCGTCCGGGATCCTGTGTCCCGTAGACTATGAGTAATACAAGGCCGAAGAGCTTCCTAATGGCTAAAAGTTTGTTTAATCCTAGATGGTCTCCCGATATACCCGAAGATACGTGGGAGCTCAAGTCCGTGCGCGAGTTACGTACGAGGCACAGGTATTGGAGCACGATCGCCCCTCACTTCACTAGACGCTTTATGGGCTATCTAGCTTAGCCAATAACGACAGATCCTTCGCGATATTTTAAAACCCCCGGTACAGGGTTTCTACCTACTCAACTAATAATATATTTTTTTGTTTTTGGTCTGGAAAAAAAAAACACTTGTATTTTTTTTTGGATTTTTTTTAATAAGGAAAAACAGAATGGAAAAAACACACGGAATTTATACCTAACAGGCGGATTGGATGGCAAGAATCGTTGCGGTTGCGGCGAGAACTTGGCCCTGGAAAGCGCTACGATACCACTTGTTAAGATCCTGCTATAAAATAAACTCAAATAACACACTCTCACACAATTGCTTGGAAATAACTCACATAAACATCACATTAATATAACGGAAATTTGCATAAAGAACAATCTCACAATAGAAGCTGAATCGCGAGGCCTCTTCGAGGGGCAACCTCCTTCAATACTTCATTAATTTTGCAAAAGATGGTTACATTGGTGCCCTTTCGGGTATTTAAGGAGTTTCCTTCCAAGGTTGGCTTACATGCAAAATGCCACCTGGATTACATGCATAATGCCACCCGAATTACATGCATAGTGCCACTTTGAATTACATGCACAATGCCACCCGAATTACATGCACAATGCCACACGAATTACATGCACAATGCCACCTATCTACCATGTGTTACATAAAAAAGGGTGCCATTTGTCATAGGCACTACCTAAGCTAAAACTTAGAACATTACAAAATATTAATCATGGGTACTACCCACGTTCACTAGGAATTATTACATCAAGGAAGTTATTACATTAAGGGTTAGGATGAGATCCTAACATAGAGGCTTGAAACTCTTCGTCTAGAGGAATTATAGGATTGTTCGAACTCGTTACTTCAACTATTTGCTGATCATTGGTTGGTTACTTATCAACCACCTACTCTTTTGTTGTCCCTTCGTCTTGCCCAATTCCTCCCTCTTCCCTTTAAGATTGAGTTTCATCGGAAAATTCTTCTTCATTATCAATGCACTCAGTCCCTCCTCTTTCTTCTACTCGTGATGCTTTAGAAACGGGATGCTCATGGTGATCTTTGTGGGTCTCATATGGAAACCCACCAAATTTTGAATTTCTTATCATAACCCCCTTATTTCTTGACGGGGCACCGGGAAAACACACTTCTGCTAAACCCACTTTTTCATTAAACAAATCTGGAAATTACATGCAGAAATAAACAGCCCGCAGGCTTACAATCACCGGCCCTCGGCTCGGTTCTCTTCTTCCTCACTCCTACGCTCTAAGTGCATTCCCCGATCCACCGTCCCGACTAATACAATAAAATGGGTTTTTATAGAGGCCCCGACCCTCTCACGCATGAACTCCCGCCTAAAGGATTCACCAACCCAAATTTAATTTTCCCTCCGAAACATACAAAAGAAAACACGAGAATCGGGACACCAACCCGATTAAAGACCCCTCTCCGCACGGTCCCTGTCATCTCTGAATCCGTCAAAAAATTCTGCGCGCCCATCCTTCTCGTTCCCCGTGCTCCTGGGTATTCACCCGCTTCAACTGCACATTGTGCCACGTGTCAAATTTGAACAGTCCTCGAAAATACCGTTCTCGCCATCTTTTTCTCTTCCCGCGCCATTTTCTCTCTCCGTCGCGATATCGCGACATGTCGCGATATCGCGACGTTCTGGCCACTCCGCGCTTCTTTCCCATTTTGGTCGCGATATCGTGACCATTTTTCCTCCGTACCCTGATTGCAATTTCTTGTAGCGATATCGCTACGTCGCGATATCGCGACGTCCCCGCTGCGCCCTTCGTCTGCCTCGCTTCACGTCGCGATAGCGCGACGTCGCGATGTCGCGACCACTCCACCTTCCGCCACCGGCTCTGCTGCTTTGGTCGTGATTTCGCGACGGTCGCGATTTCACGACACGTCGCGAAATCGCGACCACTTCCTCTGCTTTGCTCTGCTGCCTTTGTGTCGCGATTTCGCGACGTGTCGCGAAATCGCGACACATCCCCGCTTCTATCTGCTGATAAACCCGTCGCGATATCGCGACCATTTTGCCTCCTCGCCTCGGCTCCCCTTTGACGTCGCGATTTCGCTCCCCTTTCCGCCTTCCGCCTCCTCTTCCGACTTTTCGTTGCGATTTCGCGACATGTCACGAAATCGCGGCCCCTTCTGCTGCGCTTTCTCTCTCCTGCGATTGTCGCGATTCTGCGACATGTCGCGATTTCGCGACATGTCGCGAAATCGCGACAGGTTTTTCTCCTTGCTCTCCTTGCCGATTTTTGTCGCGATTTCGTGACTTGTAGCGAAATCGCGACGCCATTCTTCCTCCTTGCCTTCTGCTTTCTCTTCTTCCGACTCTTCAGCACTGTCTTTCCCGCAACTTGATGCCTCTGTTGCTGGTGCTGTTGGATGCTCCTGCATCAGACACCCGGGGTACATGGAGAAGTGATCTTCACTTCTGATTGGTCCGGTTGCTGCCTCCTGCAACACCTCCAGACCATCCTCTGCCTCTGCAGACTGCTCTAACCCCGGCTCCCGGTCCATACTTCTGTCTTCTACCGGACAGATTTCCTCATTGCTGCAAATTTCTTCTGCAGCCTGCTTTAACTCCTCTTTCTTTCTCCGTCTTGCTTCTCGCATTTTTTGCCGCTCCTCTTGCTCCCGTAACTTTATCCCGAGCCATTCTTTTTGCAATGCTTTTAATTGCCATTGCAAAGCTAAGACTTCTTCCTCCGACACCATATCCTCCTTGCTGTCCCGTCTTCTTCGGGAATGCATTTTTCTTGCTTTTCTTTTCTCTTTTTTTTTTACCGGGTCTTGGCGTAAACTGCCTCCCGCTCGGCGAATCTGCTTACGCACTTAAAGACCGAACTCACTCTCTCACTTCACAGAACCCTCACCACAGATCCTGGCGCAAACTGCCTCACGGCCGGCGGTCTGTTTACGCACTCAGAATCTTCTCGCTCTGATACCACTGACGGGGCACCGGGAAAACACACTTCTGCTAACCCCACTTTTTCATTAAACAAATCTGGAAATTACATGCAGAAATAAACAGCCCGCAGGCTTACAATCACCGGCCCTCGGCTCGGTTCTCTTCTTCCTCACTCCTACGCTCTAAGTGCATTCCCCCGATCCACCGTCCCGACTAATACAATAAAATGGGTTTTTATAGAGGCCTCGACCCTCTCACGCATGAACTCCCGCCTAAAGGATTCACCAACCCGAATTTAATTTTCCCTCCGAAACATACAAAAGAAAACACGAGAATCGGGACACCAACCCAATTAAAGACCCCTCTCCGCACGGTCCCTGTCATCTCTGAATCCGTCAGAAAATTCTGTGCGCCCATCCTTCTCGTTCCCCGCGCTCCTGGGTATTCACCCGCTTCAACTGCACATTGTGCCACGTGTCAAATTTGTCCTCGAAAATACCGTTCCCGCCATCTTTTTCTCTTCCCGCGCCATTTTCTCTCTCCGTCACGATATCGCGACATGTCGCGATATCGCGACGTTCTGGCCACTCCGCGCTTCTTTCCCATTTTGGTCGCGATATCGCGACATGTCGCGATATCGCGACCATTTTTCCTCCGTACCCTGATTGCAATTTCTTGTAGCGATATCGCGACGTCGCGATATCGCGACGTCGCGATATCGCGACGTCCCCGCTGCGCCCTTCGTCTGCCTCGCTTCACGTCGCGATATCGCGACGTCGCGATGTCGCGACCACTCCACCTTCCGCCACCGGCTCTGCTGCTTTGGTCATGATTTCGCGACGTCGCGATGTCGCGACCACTCCACCTTCCGCCACCGGCTCTGCTGCTTTGGTCGTGATTTCGCGACGGTCGCGATTTCGCGACACGTCGCGAAATCGCGACCACTTCCCTCTGCTTTGCTCTGCTGCTGCCTTTGTGTCGCGAAATCGCGACGTGTCGCGAAATCGCGACGCATCCCCGCTTCTATCTGCTGATAAACCCGTCGCGATATCGCGACCATTTTGCCTCCTCGCCTCGACTCCCCTTTGACATCGCGATTTCGCTCCCCTTTCCGCCTTTCGTCTCCGCTTCCGACTTTTCGTCGCGATTTCGCGACATGTCGCGAAATCGCGGCCCCTTTTGCTGCGCTTTCTCTCTCCTACCGATTGCCGCGATTTCGCGACAGGTTTTTCTCCTTGCTCTCCTTGCCGATTTCTGTCGCGATTTCGCGACTTGTAGCGAAATCGCAACGCCATTCTTCCTCCTTGCCTTCTGCTTTCTCTTCTTCCGACTCTTCAGCACTGTCTTTCCCGCAACTTGATGCCTTTGTTGCTGGTGCTGTTGGATGCTCCTGCATCATTTCTCTTGTAATGAATCTATGCTTTCTCTAAATATGGAACATGATCAATGGCTTCAACCCCACGTTTGTACATGCTTTGAAGGGTATACCTGTGACCATGATGGTAACTCCTCAGTGTCCACTTTATATGATGTCTTTCAATTTCAGCAATATGATCATCAACATGCCTACTAGATTTAAAATTATAACTCCCAGTTGTGAATGGGAAAGTTACAGGTTGCTTCACATGCTTTTATGCACACTATTCAAGGAGCAACTTTATTAGTCTCATGAAAACCTTGATGTAGGTATCCCTTGGGTGAATTGTCCTAGTCGTTGCTTTAAATTTTTTGAAATTTATGTCATCTTTTAATCTATGAATCAATGATTTAATGAATATCTTGCTGATGTCAATATAGTTCTAAAACTATCCCTTTACATAAAACTTGGGAAACACTTAGGAGTAGGTTTCAATTCCACCAACTTCCTCTTCAAATTGAGTGTTCACTCCGTAAGAACATATAGAAAAGATAGCAAGTCGTATATGTTAGTTAAATATTTCTATTTTACCTGCAAGTAGAAAACACAATGACACAGAAAATTACAATAACACATATTTTATGTGGAAACCTACAATGTGTAGGAAAAAACACGGGGCAATGGCAGCTTCGTTATTTTATTGATTTCAACAAACTTTACATTCACACAACTTGTTTACATGCAAGGGGTCGTTCCCCTTTTATAGATAAATGCAGGAAGGCTCCCAAAACTGTTCGTTTCCTCTCTTAAAGGAAGACTTCGAAAACTGTTTGTTTCGTCTTCCGAAGCTACACATCTGGTGGCTACTTGTTTGGAGCTAGACATCTGCAGATACCGGTCTGGACGTTTGGAGCTAGACGTCTGCAACTACCTGTCTAGACGTTTGCAGCTGGACGTCTGCAGATAGACGTCTGCAGATTGCAGCTAGACATCTGCAGATAGATGTTTGCAGACTGCAGCTATACGTCTGCAGATAGACATCTGCAGCTAGATGTCTATAGACTACAACTAGACGTCTGCAACTACCTTTTTGCTGAAGAACAATAGAGATCTGTATAGTGACTTCATCTCCTAACATTCTCCCACTTGAAGTTAGTATACAAGAATTCTTTGTCTATGTTTTTCCATCCAGTGCCAATTGCCCAATGTTGCCCTTATTACATTTTCGGCAAGTCCAAAGAAGTTTTGCACCACTCAAACTTCTCTGTCTTGAAAGGCTTTGTAAGCATATCTGCAGGATTCATTTCAGTATCGATTTTCTGCAACAGGATCCTACCTTCTTCCACCACATTTATTATAAAATGGTACTTAACATCAATATGTTTCGCGTGATCATGGAATGCTGGGTTCTTCACTAACTGAATAACACTTCAACTGTCACAATGCAACGTAATTTTATCCTGCATTATCTTGAAGTCAACCAACAATCGCTCTAGCCAAATTGCCTCTTTGCTGGCCTAAGTCGCTGCAATATATTCTGCTTCAGCGGTTGATAAAGCCACCATTGACTGCAACTTAGAAGTTCAACTCATAGCTCTACCAGCAAGAGTGAAAGTATATCCTGTAGTGGACTTTCTCCCATCGTTATCTCCACCATAATCAGAATCCACAAAACCTATAACTTGCAAATTATCTGATCTGTAGTAAATAGCAACATCTGAAGTGCCTCTTAAACAAGGATTTGCCATGTACCAACTGACAACTCCCACTGCTTGGGCAATATTCGGTCTAGTGCTCACCATGACATACATGAGGCTTCCTACTGCATATGAATACAGTACACGAGACATGCTTGTCTTCCCTGCTTCTGCTCTAGGACACTGTTCAAAAGACAATTTTAAGTGTGAAAGAAGTGGGGTACTAATTGGTTTTGCATTCTGAATATTGAAGCGCTGCAGAATCTTTTTTATATATGATATTTGACTTAAACAAATCTTTATTCCTGTTCTGTCCCTGTGTATCTTCAACCCTAAAATTTGGTTTGTTGCTCCTAAATCCTTCATTTCAAATGTCCTAGCCAACTGAGCCTTTAGATCAATGATTTTCTTCATGCTGGGGCCTGCAACCAGCATATCATCAACATACAACAACAAAATAATAAAAATGGCATCATCAAACTTCTTATAGTATGCACAATGGTCAGCTTCACTTCTGCTGAAACCTTGGCTCTTCATGAAGGTGCCAAATTTTCTGTACCACATCCTTGGCGCTTGTTTCAACACATACAGAGATTTCTTGAGTCTGCAAACCAAATGCTCTTTGCCTCTTTCTTCATAAACCTCAGGCTGATCCATATAAATCTCCTCCTTGAGATCACCATGCAAGAAAGCAGTATTTACATCAAGTTGCTCCAATTCTAAATCCTGTGCTGCTACAAGTGCAAGTAAAACTCTAACAGTAGTCATTTTCATAATTGGTGAGAAAATTTCATTAAAGTCTATACCTGAATTTTGCACATAACCTTTTGCCACCAAGCGAGCTTTATAGCGTTCCAATAACCCATCGTTGTTCTTCTTTAGTTTGCACACCCACTTGTTTCCAAGAGCCTTTCTTTCAGGTGGGAGATCCACAAGTTCCCACGTTTTATTCTTGTGAAGTGCCTCGATTTCCTCCTCCATGGCTTTCCTCCACTTTTTTGCATTCTCAGACTCTTTAGCTTCCTGAAATGAACTAGGCTCACCATCATCAGTTAACAAAGCAAAAGAGGACTGATAAACAGGAGAATACCTTTCCAGAAAAGTTTGTGGACGTGTAGATCTTCTAACCCAATGATCTGTTGATTATGGCTCTTTGTCTTGTGACCGTTGTGGCTGCTCTACTTGTTGTTCTACTTGCTGTTCTGCATGCTGATCAAAAACTTAAGCATGCTCATTTCATATTCATTTTCGTTCATATCTACTTCAATTGGTACAACATTAGGAGTTTGCTGTACCTCCTTCCTTTGCATGGATTTTTCATCAACAATAACATCCCGCCTAATAATTACCTTGTGGGCAGTAGGATCCCACAGTCTATACCCCTTCATTGTATCTCCATAGCCAAGAAAAACACATTTGCTTGACTTTGGGTCAAGTTTGGAACTTTTTTCTTTAGGCACATGGGCAAACGCATCACAACCAAAGGTACGCAAATGAGAGTAATCAACTGGCTTACAACACCAAACCTCCTTTGGAATCTGTCCATCCAACGCAGCTGTAGGTGACTTTTTAATAAGATAAACAATTGTATAGCCTCTGCCCAGAACCTTTTATCCAACATGGATGCGCTAAGCATGCTTCTTGCACGTTCCATGATTGTGCGATGCATTCGCTCAGCCACACCATTTTGCTATGGAGTATATGGTACAATCTTCTGGTGCTTAATACCTTCCTGCGTACAAAATTTATCAAATTCCTTGGAGCAATATTCACCCCATTATCTAACCTAAGAGATAAAGTAGGCTTTCCCAAAGTTTTCTCTACTCGTGCTTTGAACTCTTTAAATTTCTGCAAAGCTTCCAACTTCTTCAAAAAATAAACCCACACTCTCCTAGAATAATCATCTATAAAAGTCAGAAAATAGATAGCACCATTTAAGGATTGAGTGGGGACTGGTCCAAATATATCCGAATGTATAAGTTGCAAAAAATCAGAACTCTTACTAGGGCTTGCAGTAAACCGAACCCTCTTTTGTTTACCAAAAATACAGTGCTCACACAAATCTATATTGCAAGACTTAATCCTAGAAAGCATACCTCGGTCATGCAGAATTTTCAGACTTTTTTCACTCATATGTCCTACAACTTTTCAGAAAAACCTTATTTGTTGCTAATTTTGTTTCATACAACTTTTCAAGCTTTTGCCAGAGGGCTTCCGCAGTCTTTTCTTCAGCAATATTGAACAAAACAGAGTCTACTACGCAGAAACGAAATTGTAGAAACCACCTTCGTGTCCAGTGTTGCCCACTCCTCATCTTTCATGCTGCTTGGTTTACTCGCGACCCCTTTCAAGGCTAGGGCTTGGTCATTTTGAACCAAAAAATTCTTGCCATCAAATTTCTCCATCTCGCACTTGGTTACACCTCCTATCATTGTTTCAGCTCCCACTCGCACAAAACCTTAGGCTCTGATACTAGATGTCAGTTAAATCTTTCAATTTTACCTGCAAGCAGAAAACACAATGATATAGAAAATTACAGTAGCACAAAGATTTTACGTGGAAACCTGGAATGTGCAGGAAAAACCACAGGGCAATGGCAGCTTCGTTATTTTATTGATTTCAGCAAACTTTACATTCACACAACTTGTTTACATGTAAGGGGTCGTTCCCCTTTTATAGATAAATGAAGAATCAGAAAATTGTTTGTTTCCTATCCCAAAGGAAGACTCCAAAAACTGTTCGTTTCATCTTCCGGAGCTACACGTCTGGCGGCTACCTGTCTGGAGGTAGACTTCTGGAACTACGTGTCTAGATGTTTGGAGCTATACCTTTGCAGCTACCCGTATGGACGTTTGCAACTACCCGTCTGGATGTCTACATATAGACTTTTGCAGACTGCAACTAGACGTTTGCAGCTAGGCAAATTGATATCCAGAACTGCTTGACGAAATGTCTACGGAAAGATAGCAATTTTGATAATGTATAAAGCAAGTTTGATAAATGTAAGGTTTGCAATGTAAAATCAGCCGATCTAATGAATACGGACTGATGAGTTTAACTGCACAAATGGACAAACGTAGCCGTCATTTAGTTAGACATTTGGATTAGTTAGACATCTAGATTGGCTTAGTTAGACGTCTAAGACAGTTGTTACGCCTAAAACTGAATTGTTAAGCATAGGGCGGTTGGGACGGTTGAGTCAGGTTGGTTGCAGTAACCGCCTGGACTTGCCTATAAAATACCCCCCTATTTCATTTTGTAATCTATCCATACTTGTCCATAAATGCAGATCTGTTGTGCAACAAGAACTATTCTGGAATGCATGTGTCATGTGATTGCGTTGTGAGAGTATTGTTGTGTTGCAGGTATTCATCAATGCTTGGTACGAGATAGAGGATCGTCAGTTGTGTTACGTTGTGTTGTGTTGTGCAGTTGCAAGAACCAGAATGCCGGAGAACTTGCAAGATGAATGCACAAACTGCAGATGTCTAGGCCCACCCATCTAAACCTGTTTGTTAGACGTCTAAGCCTAGTCACCCAAACTTGTCGGCAACCCGTCATAGACGTCTCCCATTTAGACGTCTAATCTTGCTACCCTAGACAACTCCCGTCTAGACGTCTAGTCCAGCTACCATAGACGTCCCCTATCTAGATATCTATACCATTGTCCTGGACGTCTGCCGTCGAGACGTCTACTTGTCGTTGTCCTAGACGTCTACTGTCTAGACATCTAATCTGTGTCCTAGACGTCTACTACCTAGACGTCTACCCCGTTGATGTCCTAGACATCTGCTGTTGAAGACGTCTGTCTCATTGTTGTCCTAGACGTATACTATCGAAGACGTCTATCTTGTTGTTGTCCTAGACGTCTACTGTTTAGACATCTAACTCTGTTACCCCAAATGTCTCCTGTCTAAACGTTTGATCTTACATCCTAGACGTCTGCCCTGTTGACTTAGACGTCTATTGTCTAGATGTATACCAAGGTCTACTTGTTTAAGCTGAACATTACGTCAAATACCATCAACCTTTCTTGATTCTTGTCATTCCCTCGTTTCGGGAAATCACTCACCCCTGTCTACATTTGGCGCCATTGCCTAAATCAAACTTTGGGTCAAGAGGCATATGTGATAAGGCGAAGAGGTGAATGACACAAGGTGCAAGAGGAAGGAATGCGATACCACTAGGAAGAAGAGTGCGACTGGCGAATCAAAGGACACACAACCAGGACGAAGTTTCACAACCTGAAGTGGAAGGAGTGTGAAACCCTGCAGAAGACGAGAGTCCAAGAGCAAAGCAAGAAAGATGGGAAACATTGTTGATCGAGACGGAATAAGGGGTACAAGGACCCCCAAGAGTCGAGGAAAACGTTGACGTAAGGGAAGACGTTGACACAAAAACTGTGCGAGGATATGGCAAGTGCATCATAACACCTGAAAAAGCGGCAGGAAGGTTGCAGAGGACGGGAGCCAGGTACCAGAGCAACAATGCGCGAGGTCTCAGGAAGAAAGACCAGGGCCACAACCAACATTCCAATGAAGGAGGTTGCGGAGTGAGGACGCATAGGAAGTCAAGAGATGACTGTTTGGTGAGAATAAGCTATCTAGGATAGAAACATCCGACGAGGAGCAACATAGCAGATCACCCACAAGAAGTAGGAATCAATTAAGGATTCCAGGGGACTCTTCATCAAAGTGACAAAGAAGAAGGAACCCCACCAATGGCTAACGTAGCCACCAAAGCAGGGAAACAAAGGTGTCCACTTTTCACAAGAGAAGGGAAGGAAGACCCGATTAGGCATTGGAGAATTTGCCCATGGTGTGGAAAGCGATTGGGCAGAACAATGAGGTAGACTGGACGTGGTTGTTTCCTGCAACATTTCGGGAATTTGCAATAGACTGGTATATAGAATTACCAAAGGATAAATTCCAGACTACGATAATGACGAAATTTATAGAATACAAGGAGAGAACGAGTCTGTTCGTTCTTACAATCGAAGGTTGAGTAGGTTGTTTGACCATGTGGAGAAAGACCACTCAGAGGAATCAAAGAGGATGTGGTTCATAGATGGACTTCTTCCTATGCATCAAAGAAAGATGAAGACATTTCCTCCAAGATCATACCAAGAGGCTTTGGATTATGCCTTGATTTGGGAAAGTGATGCAAAAACCTCATCGATGAATGGGCATCATGTTAATGCATATGAGAGTAACTCTGCAGAGGAAAGTGATTCTAATATTGAGGATAACTTAGACAATGAGAGTGATTGTGAGGATGGAAGTGCTTCTGATATGGAGATTGAGAGTGATTATTTTGGGGAGGAGCATAGTTCATCGCTACAGTATTGGGGTCGAGAAGTCAAGGAAGGAAGCGACTCCCAAGAGACGATTGATGACTCTGAGGACGAGTATGACTTAGAGAGTGCAAGATCATCACTACCGGTATATGCAACACCAAGGGAGATGGTACAAAGAAGAGATACCACTAATGAACCAGTCTATAACAATTGTCAGAGAACTCGCCAACAGAGACTTCAGTATGATAGTGAGGGAAGACCTATTGTGCAATGTTGGCAATGCCAATTGTGGGGGCATTTTGCACGTGATTGTCAAAGTACTGCAAAGCAAGATGAACCAGTGATTCATCAAGAGTTTGAAGAGTCGGAGGAGAGTTATAGCCCTTGCCAAGAAGCAGAGGTGGTGAAGCCAATTGCATTGGAGGAAGTGAACTTGCTTGAGATGGTTAACTTGATGAGCTTGATTCAAATTGAGCACGTGAATCTGATTTCAATTGATGATGGAGACTTTATGCAAGAAGACCAGACGACAACGTGCAATCAAGAAGGAAGCCAGACGACAGGGCTTTCTCAGGAGATTGGTCAGATGGATGAGGCTAGGACGACTAGAGAATGCAGTCAGATGGCGGAGGAGAAGTTGTCTGAGGAGGAGCTGTCATGCCTAGACTCGTCTAAGGTGCAAACGTCTGAGCAGGAGCTGTCTGAGGAGAACCCGTATGAAGCAAAGTCGTTTGAAAAGGATCCGTTTGGAGGGTACACGTCTAAAGGCTACTCGTCTGAAGGCTACACATTTAGAAGTTACCCGTTTGGAACCTACACGTCTAAGGAGAACCCGTCTGAGGAAGCTACATGTCTAGCAGGTTACTCATCTGAGGAAGTTGCACGTCTAGTAGGTTATCCTTGAGGAAGCCTCACGTCTAGCAGGTTACCCGTATGAGGAAGCTACACATCTAGTAGGTTACCTGTTTGAGGAAGCTACACGTCTGGCAAGTTACTCGTCTAAGGAAGTTACCCGTCTGATAGGTTACCTGTTTTGAGGTAACCCGTCTAGCAAGTCACGTGTTTGGAGGCAACTTGTCTCGCCAGGTACCTGTCTAGAAGATTAACTGTCTGGAAGGTTACCTGTCTGGAAGGCTACCCGTCAGAATAGCTACCTCAACTTCAACAAGCTACACTCAAGCTGCTTGATGATCAAGTGAGACCAATAAGTTTTAACCTTCTTGGTAGAAGTTAGTTGAATTTGATGATCTTGATAATCTCCCATCGCCATATTGGTGTTTGAAAGGTTGGGCAAAATGGAGATAATAACAAAAGTATGTTTTGGTAGAAGTTGCTGCTGCTAATGATTTTGTCTTTCTACCTTTGTGTCAGATTGGGAAGACATATTTTCACATTGAATTTTGATGTGGAAAAACAGGCTTCATACAATCTCCAATTCTTTGCCAAGGATTTTTCCTTGTAATGTCAGAAATGTACGACTGAGGAAAAGGGCTGTTATAATACGATCTTTAATGAGATTAATTACTGAAATTTGTTATACTTTGTTGCTACATTAAGAGAGACATGCCTGAAGTGCAGCATATAATCGCACTACAACAATGAAAATTGGGTGGGAAAAATACATAGAAAGTTGAATAACAAGTATCATGATCTGGACATAAAATTCAAGATAATTGTATTAATGTTGACATATGGCCAAATTATGCCAAAGAGACTTATTGAAAAGAGATGTTACAATGCACTATAGTAACCAAAAAGTTGTACAAAAATAAGCTAAACTAAAGAATCTAGTGTAAACTATACTGAAGTGAAACAACTATATGATATTAAATTACAACCTCGAGGGTTACCCAAAATGGGTAAATTCTAACATGCTAAATGTAATGATGAAGAGAGAGCTAGAACTAAAAGGTAAATCATAGATGGAGGACAAGCACCAACATTAGTCTGTGGTGGGATGTAAAGTAGAAGGACAATCATCATCACCAACTATCATAAAAGGGCCAACACAAGATCTAATGATGCTACTAGGAGAATTGCAAGGATTAAGAGGGCTTGGTTGGATAATCTTAGGAGGACATGGAGTTCGACCCCTGAAGACTCTTTTAGCATCCCTGGTTGTGGAACCAATAGAAGAGGATAGGAAACTAGTAAGCTATGTCTGTCTAGAACTCCTTGGTATGTGAGGAGTGGCCGAAACCTGATGCTGGAGGACTGTGTCTGTCCTTTTGGAAGCAAGAAGAAGAAAGAATTGAAGACCTAGTAGCCACTCTTGTATGCAGACAAGGGTGTACAGATTTGACATTAACATTTAGAAGAGTTATAGCTTCAAATGAATGCTTATTACTTTCAATTACAAAAATAGACTGAAACAATGAGGTAATTAATTGAGTAGTGTTAGAAATAGATTATATTACTTCATTTGGATCATGTAAATGTACCTTTCTTGGTACATACTTAGGACATTAGATTACTTTAGGGGGAAGTTATCTAGTTAGTTCATGCATTGTAATAAATGCACAAGTGTCAAAGTGCAAGTTGTATATGTGCAAGCTGTCCCTTGCACAACTAGGTAGAGTGTTGGCCAAGGAACCTATTTCCTATATAAAGGGCCATAGACATAGAGCAAGATACAACAATAGGAAGTAGTGTAGAACAGTGTGGTATGATGTAGCAGTGTGATGTAATGTGATGGAGTGTAATATGCTCAATGCCCATTCTTGAGCAATAGCTTTATTCATGGAGTGTTCATTTCCTCCATAGCTACTTTTGTAAACATCTCCATCATTTCTATTTATAGTATATTTTCAGTCATCTCGTAGATTTACTTTATTTCATATTATTCTGCATCTTGTGATTGCTATCTCCCATTACATGCTGCATCAAAAGCTAACAGTGGTATCACAGCCACGAGAGGTCAATAGGAAAACCACCATTATCATTGACCCTGAGTTTTTGATAACCTGACGCACCATTGGACTAGTCACTGTCAAAAATTCACAGAAAAGTCTAGGTGGTAGAATTAAGGAGAGCCACAAGTAAGGACTGAAAGAAATATCAGTTTTTGGAATACTGAGATTGCATATGGCGAGAGTCTTTCCACAAAGTTTCAAGGGAAAACTTGTGAAGACTAGGACTCAACACTTGATCCACTAGTTTGATGAATCAACTAGTGAAGCTCATCTAAGAGATATGAAGAAATTAACCTGAAGTTTCTTTTATTGTAGGGAATTAATTCTCAGATGATTGGGACACCTCCTGCAACAGAAAGCTAGGAGATTTCAACTTCGTTGCTCGAAGGTCGAAGTGCCTTCATAGTGCAAAGATTAGTTGTTGCAAGAAAATAACACTACAAAAGAGACACTAGAGAAGAATTGTGGTGAAGTTGGGAGACATGAGATCACCATTGCTAGATTGGAAACTTCACAAGAAGAAAAGGACATAGAAGCCTTGATCTCGAAGAAAAGGCCACAAAAGCCTTGATACTTGAAGAAAAGGCCACAAAAGCCTTGATATTGAAGAAGACTCCAGAAGAGAGCATCTAATTCAGAAGCAAATTTCAGTACTAATATTTTGTTGTAGGAACAGGGAGATTCAGTGAGTTGGGAAAGATTCCTACAAAAAGGTTAGGAAGAGTATCTTCTTCAGAATCAATCCAGCACCTGAAGCAAAAGAGATCAGGAGAAGATCTCATTGATGAAGAAGGACTAGGAGAGTCCTGCTCAAATACAAAGGCATCAAAATCAGAGATCCAGGAGAAGATCTCACCACCAACACTTCCAGAAGCAGAAGGTTGAAGATAAGGTCTCAAGAAAGACTAGAAGAAGCTGCAAGGCCTTGGAGAGGCCTCTACGAGCATCCAATAAAAGGCTTGGAGAGCCTTGCTAAAGAAATCATCAAAGGAGTTCCAAGGAGAACTCATTGGAGAAATTCACTATTGGAGATAGTGAAAGATTTGGGACAATTGTCGCCATCCGACAACAAGCCCAAGAAGAAGAATTTGGCAAGGAGTGCCAAATATTAGAAGACCTCAAGACATTCAAAATCTTGAGAAGAAGATCTTGTTTGAAGTCAGGATTCAGACAGAAGAAGCCTACCAAATCTGGGAGATTTGGAGATTGCCTCTCACAGCAAGAAGGCACCACTTCAAAATCAAAGATCTCTTCAAATCTATAGCAAAATGAGGAGACTACAAGAGGAGAACAAGCCACCAAAATCCTAGGCTCGTGAAAGAGAGTTGGAGACCATATTTTGGTGAAGACGAAGCTGTTCAAGGCAGCCTACAGAGAGCTGCAAGATCTTACTCAAGATAGCAACTTGGTGATCTTAGACACCAAGATCTACATCCTCTACAGAAGTGGCGAAAAGGGCTTTCAGAAAAAGGTAAGCAACTATTGGTGCAAGTAAATTCATTAAGTGGATTACTTATCAGATTTGTTTAAGCACTTTGATTGGAGTAAAGTTGTAAAAAACAAAGTTGAATTAAGAGTCTTCAAAAGTGCAAAAATAAAGGATTCTTTAAGGTTCATTTGCACTTTAGGAGTTGATTAGATTTGAGAATCTCAAACTATCTATCAACTACCTATCATTTACTTTGGAAAGAAAAAGAAGATTAGCTCCTATTACCTTGCTTATAAAGAATTATAGAATAATTCTTGAAGATTCATTTCAGATTATTCTTGATTAGTTGCAGTAAATTGATTAAGTGCATTATTTTTGAGAGTTGATTGGAGTGATAAGGTGAAATTGTTAGTGCAGTAGAAGTAAAAGATTATTAGATTCATTTGCACTATTATATTGCTCTCAAAGATTATTGTTTGTGTTCATTAGAAGGGCACAAAAATAGAACTTGTCAAAGTGTCTAAAGACACTATTAGTGCACTGAGATCTGCAACTTTGAAGTGGCCTAAGGAAGCCACAAAATCAGCTCAATCCTCCAAGCATTGGAGAAGAAAGTAACTACCAAAAGAGCATGGCGAGTCTCAAGTTCAAAGCACAAGAAATAGTGCAGAAAAATACAGCAAAAAGAGAGCTTGTATCATGTGGCTACAAGATTGGATCTGTTTATAAAATATCCAATCAAAAAGGGGAAGGTGTCTAATCAAAGAGACAACCTCAAAACCCCTATATTGCACTCAAGATTCTGCCTCAAAACCAGAAATTCAGATTTGTAAAGAGGAGTGCAAAAGAAGGTGCAATAAGGACATTTTGTATAAAAACTATTTTACATTATATTGCACTATCCTAATCTGGTTATACAAGGAGAGAAGGCAGATTTAAAGGTGCCTCAAAGGCACTACACTCGCTGGAAAAACCAGCTGAAAGCAGTCGTATGCTAGCAGCCATCCAAGCCTAGCTCAAGGAGCCATTCAAAGGGCTCATTCTCCTCACATCCTAGACGGCCAAACCTGCAAGATACAACGTACAAAAGCAAGGGAGAAACAACATCATTCAAGAGCAACATCATCTACGGAAGGAGGACGTAAACAAGTAAGAAAGAAAGAGAAAATTGAAGCACCATTGGAGTGTCACTAACTCCACATCCGCTCGCTGAAATTGGTGCTCAAAGCCTCTAGATTGTTGCTCCATATCCCAGTAGAAAATAGTGCAGGTGAACGAAAGAAGAGGTGGGGATTTGCGAAGCTAAAAATATCTCCAAAGGGTCCGTTCGAACCAGCAATAGAGACTACGTCCATGCAGAGAAGAAAGTGACACTTGTCACTAAAGGAAAAACCCTAACACTTGAATCAAGAGAGCGCTCATCTTCAAGAGAGGCACGGAGGGCATCCCTTCCCTTCGGCCTTTCAATGTTGGTCCAGGTCTAGGGTGCGTATAATTGCCAAAATCCTTTCCTATGGCAGATTTGTGACCAACAGTTTTTGGCACGCTCGGTGGGACCCGGTTAGTCTCACCTTATGAGTGGTAGTGAGAGCCGATGCTTATCTCATTACCGAACAGACTCTAGGATCTGGCGACTCTGCTTAACCTGGAAATCTCAAAGTCGTTGAGACCGATACCAAAGTATCCGTGCCTTCATGTAAACAAGATATCGAGTTAGGAATAGTGGAGAAGGAACTGAGTTCTTTGAACTCAACATTGATGCTTTCGGAGAACACCCTAGGCTGATAACACCCAAACAACTGTTACGAAGAGCGCCTTCGCAAGAAGCTGTATTTGATGAAGAGGGCCTGACTTCCGACAACACAACAGCTAGTCTTCCCCCTAATCCTCCTAACTCCCCCGATCATCCAAGCGCTTCCGCTTCAGTCAGTCACCCATAAGGGACTTCGGGAATCCCTATCTTTTCGACTCCAAGCGCAGGCATGGCACACCAACAACAGCAGTAGCAGCAGCTGCCGCCACAGCAACAATAACCAATGTTGTTCCCAGCATGGAACTCTTCCGGACCATTAAACCTGGCCGGACAAGGACAGGTTCCACTTGCTGCGATGAAGAAAATTCCTACCTTCGATGGTACGAGGAAGACAACTCTAGAACACATTCAAGACATAGTTTCTCTGGCGGCAATACACAACATCACCGAAGGAGTGATGGTGAAGCTTCTGGTTCTATCCCTCCGAGGAAAGCTCCTTTATTGGTATAGATCGCTTCCGCCTGGCACCATAACAAGTTGGGACCAGTTAGCTGGACAACTGATGAGAGGTTTCAACGAGTCTGCTGGCCCTTCCTCCCTCTTACATCAATTTACGACAATTCAGAGACACCCGCAGGAGGAAATTGCAGACTTCAATGTGAGGTTCGCTCGTACATGGCAAAGAGTACCTACTGGACTTCGGCCAACCAGCGAGGCTGCAACATACTACTACCTTACGGCCCTCAATTCAGATATTAGTGTGATGGTAAGGTATTCGAATGTGAATACTTTCCCTGAGCTCTATGAATTAGCCTAGAAAGTGGAAATGGACCTGATAGCCGTAGGAAAGCTTCCCCAAAGGATGTCAATGCCTATATTCCCGGAGTTTCCGCAGACCCAATGCCTGAATGCAGCTACGTCGCAAGCCTCCATAACCCCTGTATATCCCCTCTCATCATGGAATCCTAACCCCGTTGTAACCCAAATCGTTGCTCCACAAGTGCATTTCCCCGCATATTCAACGCCACAGCCTACCGTTCCTGCGTTACCGGAGTTTCCGCAGACACAATGCCTGAATGCAGCTACGTCGCAAGCCTCCATAACCCCTGTATATCCCCTCTCATCATGGAATCCTAACCCCGTTGTAACCCAAATCGTTACTCCACAAGTGCATTTCCCCGCATATTCAACGCCACAGCCTACCGTTCCTGCGTTACCGGCACCACCTCAATACTCCGCTTTGCCCCCAATACCTACGATGGCTCCATTGCCGCAAGCCCCCAAAGCTAAAGATATGCATACTAAAATATTACAGGAAGTTCAGTCTTTGAACTCTACTGTACAGACTTTGTCCAACGATATGATTATCATGAAGAAGAAACAAGCACAACAAGAATTTCTTCCAAGGAGGTCTTACCCACCGCCAGCGCTCACCAAAGATCAAGTGGTTCAACCGGGGAAGTCTTCGGCAAGAAACGCTGCCATCAATGAAGGAACAAGCACTTCCGACCATGTGCATTGGTGTTCTACATGCAATGACCCACATGAGGAAAACACCTGTATGTTGCATCAACATTTTGTGCAGACGCTGTCAGGAAACAACCCCAACAGACAAGTCAACATGATAAGACAAATAGATCAGAACCTGGTCGTGGACGAAGAAGAGCAAGTTTCGGTGCTTACTAGGGAGGGAAAAAGACCAATGGAAGTGGATGCAGCTCAAATGGCTCCCTTGAAGGTATATACCCGCCGCGAAAAGGAGCAGCAACCTGCTAAAGCCCCAGACAAAGTTTCACATCCAGCTCCAGCAAAAGAGAAGACCCAACAAGTCTCCTCAGCCCCACCTCAGGCCGAAACTAAAGAGTAGGCAAGGGAAAAGCTTAAGTTCCCTTCGCTGACCAAGCGACAAAGAGTCGAAGCCACGGAGCAATATCACACAAAGTACGAAGCTAAAAAAGAGCCCGAAGTGCATACCCCCATAAGGTATAATACCGTGGATGAGCTAAAAAAGACCCCTGCTAAGATTAGTTTATATGATGCTTTACAGCTACCAGGACAGGTAGACCTGTTGCAGGAGTCTTTGAAGTCCGCGAAAGTTGGGAAATCAATGCCGCCCGCCATAGTGCAAACTCTGTCTACGTCAATAACAAGAAAGAACAGGCCTAATTGTATGATTGATTTAGGGGCAACGACGGTCATGCCTAAAGCGGTCTGCGAAGAAATAGGGATGGAGTATACAAGAAGCAGCCATGGCGTACTCCAACTGGATGGCACTCCTGTAAAGACCGTCGGGGTAATCAAAGATATACCCATTCGGCTACACAAAGTGCCCCAAATTGTGGTGATACAGGAAGTGGTAGGAGTAGATCTAGAACCCTATTTTAGCATGTGTGTTTCGAGGGAATTCACAGCGAAGCTAGGGGGATGCCTGTCCATGGACTATTCAAATTTAGAGGTCCCATTCAAGGGGAAGAAGGTCAAGATTTACAACGAGAAACCTTCCACGTTTCTCGTACAAAAAATGACCGAAGAAGAATGCAATGATCTCGTCCATGCGATAACAGAAGAAATTGAACGAGTGGACTTAGTAGAGGAGTCCCTTGCACAACTAAGTTCTGAAGATGAATTTTCATTGACAAAATTTAATGCTGTGATAGAGACAGAAATAGGGTGTTACACCATTGCAGAGCCAGAGAAACACATTAAGTCAGAAGATAAAGTACCTGCCCAAGGAGAATTATGGCAATTATTCTTTGATGGTGCCCGGTGCAAAAACGGAGCTGGGGCAAGGATCCTTCTAGTGTCACCATCCGGAGAACAGAAAGAATATTGCTATAGATTAGTTTGGAGCTGCACCAACAATGCAGCAGAGTATGAAGCCCTATGCCTAGGACTGAAACAAGCGGAAAAGCTAGGCGTAAAACACCTTAAAATTTTTGGAGATTCAGAACTGGTATGCAATCAGGTCACCAACAAATGCATCTCCAAGAAGCATTACCTTAAAGCTTATCGCAACAGAGTATGGGACCTGCTTGATCAGTTTGAGTCACTCAACCTGCAATCCATCCCGCGAGAGAAAAATAGACACGTTGATGTTTTGGCCTCCATCGCGGCTAGATATTCCCCCACCGACGACATGGTGCACAAGCCGAAGGCCGTAAGGATGATTTATAGGCCCTCTGTACCAGATAGGGACATGCATTGGCAAGATTTTGACAACGATGAACAGATACTCAATTTTTTGGTAGAAGAAGCAGTTACTGTTGAAGGAAGGGACCCAAAAGACGAGGCATATGAAGGACTGGTCCAGTTAAAAAACAACCATGTCCCTAGGGGACTAATCACTCTGGAGAGCCTGTTTGATCAGAATGACAAAGCATTTTCCCGCAGAATCAAAGTTGACGCCAGGCAGTATCAAGATTTAGAACTCGAAACCGGGAAGGTGATAAAAGTTGGAACAAACTGTACCATGGCTGAGTTGGAACAAATCCGGTCTCTATGCAGAAAGTATCCAGATATAGTAGCCTGGTCTTATCAAGACCTAAAGGGCTATGACCGAAGGTTGGTTCAACACACCATCGAGCTACAAGAAGGGGTAAAACCTTTCAGACAGAGGCAAAGGCTGGTCAACCCAAAGATTGAAGCTCTGATGAAAGCTGAACTTCTGAAAATGCTTGAAGCAAAGATCATCTATCACATCAAGCATTCTTCTTGGGTGGCAAACTTAGTTCCTGTCAGGAAGAAAAATGGGGATATTCGGCTATGTGTGGACTTCCGCAACTTAAATCAGGCTTCACTCAAAGACCACTATCCCCTCCCGCAAATTGATCAAATCTTGCACTCAGTAGCTGGAGCCCAACATTTCTCCCTACTCGATGGTTTTTTAGGGTATAACCAGATTTGGGTTAGAGATGAAGACCAACACAAAACAACGTTTACTACTAAGTGGGGGACGTTCGCTTACCAGCGGATGCCGTTTGGCCTTTCGAATGCAGGAGCTACCTTCCAGAGAGCTATGGACTTAGCATTTGGAGAACTGTTGAACAAGGTTATCGTCATCTATTTGGATGACATGACCGTCTTTTCCCGAAAAAGAGAGGATCATCCCTCGCACTTGCAGCAAATATTTGAAAAATGCCGAGAATTTGGCATCTCAATCAATCCTAAGAAGTCTATCTTTGTAGTGAATGAAGGAAAACTGCTGGGGCATCTTATATCGGAAAAGGTCGCGATAGACCCTAAGCGGGCTGAGGCTCTCCTAAAACTTCCATTACCAATGAATTCTGGGGCTGCAGTCCTTCTTCGGGCAAATTAATTTCATGAGGAATTTTGTACCAGACTTCGCCCAAATCATCAAGCCGATGTCCCAAATTTTAAAGAAAGATGCCAAATTTGTCTGGACTGATGAAAGAAGGGAGCCATTTCAAGAAATCTAGGCTCGAATCGCTCAAGCACCCATCCTGACTAACCCTGACTATAGTAGGGATTTCATCCTATATACTGTAGGAGAACCCGAAAGTTATGCCGCAGTCTTGACACAAAAGGGAGAAGATGGCGAAGAGCGCCCCATTGCGTTTCTAAGCTAGGTAATACACCCCCACGAGGAGAAATACAACTTCATAGAAAGACAGGTGCATGCTGTCATGAAGTCCCTAAGGAAATTCAAACATTTCGTCTTCCAAAGATTGTTTACAGTGTTCGTCATCTATCCTGATGTACGCAACTTCATTATCCAAGGAGAGTTGGGCAGCAAAAGGGCTGGTTGGGTCAACAAAATACCGGAATTTGACATTGAAATCAGACCCACAAAGTTGGTTCGCGGGCGCGTGCTATGCCAGGAGCTTGCGAAGAGCATAGCAGCCGAAGTAACAGCTTGTCAGTGGGATGACTTGGCGGCAGAAGAGAACTTCGCAAACCGAGACGAGGATGAAAATGACTGGGTCAATGAAATAGTAGAATATTTCAGCACTGGGATATGTCCTTCGCATTTAAATGCTTCGCAGCGAAGACACTTCGAGTGAAGGCCCTTCGCTATGTCTTACGCCCCGAGGGCCTGTTCTACCGAAATATCTATGGCGTTCTTCTGAAGTGTATAAGGGAGGGTGATAAGAAATGGGTCCTTGGTGAATTCCACTCGGGTTTATCAGGGGGCCACTCTGCAGGAAGGACAACTGCTTTAAAGATAATCAGGGCGGGCTACTACTGGCCCTCGTTCTTTGCCGATGTCTTCGCGGTTTGCAGAAAGTGTGAACAGTGTCAAAAGTTTGCCGGGCGAAGCAAAAATGCTCCCATGCCCCTCCAGCAAATACAAGTGGAAGCACCATTTCAACAGTGGGCATTGGACTTCATAGGGGTCATCTCGACGAACTCTTCCGCAGGACATAAATTCATCCTGACCGCAACCGATTACTTCACCAGACGGGCCGAAGCAGTGCCCACCAAACATGCTGATCAAGAAACGGTAGTCACTTTCCTAGAAGGCTTGATCACCCGGTTCGGCATCCCCGAAGCAATAGTAACGGATAATGGCCTCGGATTCATAGGCGCCAAAATTAATGAATTCACCTGTAAATATGGGATATACCGCAAGGTCAGCTCCAATTACTATCCACAAGGTAACGGATTAGTAGAGTCAACAAATAAGACCCTGTTAAAGTTGCTGAGAAAGCCCATAGACAAAAACAAAAGGACTTGGCATCTTCTCTTAGATCAAGCCTTATCGGCCGATCGAATACCCATCAAGAGGTCGATCAAAACCTCCCCGTACGCCCTAGTATACGGTAAGGAGGCTATCCTGCCAATTCATAAAGAGATCCCTGCATAAAAAATGATGAGAGACGAGGAAGCCGAATCCGGTCCTATGGAGGTGAGGCTAACCCAATTGTTGCAGTTAGAGGAAGACCGGGATAAAGCATATCAGAACTTCGCGAAGCATGCCCAAAGTACTCAGGACTGGTTCAGGAAGAAATCCTCTGTTCGAACATTCAAAGTAGGAGACTTGGTGTGGAAATGGGATTCGTGGAAGGTTAAGCCTGGCAATCATGATAAACTGGATGCATTTTGGGAAGGGCCATTCGAGATCGCCAAAGTAAACTCGGCCAAATCCTTCATCCTTAAGAACGTAGCTGGTCAAACTCTGCCCATTCCCGTGAATGGTCTTCACCTAAAGACCTTTTATCATTGAAAGTCTTCTTTAAAAAAAATAAAAAGTCTCTTACTCTTGTATATAATGTGTTTATACTTGTACAAACTTTGTTTTAAAACGCCTTAGATCTAAACATGTAGTTAGAGGTAGATTGTATTTTCCTGCTGTCGTAACAGCAAAAGTTCTGCCGCATGACTAAGGTTTAGCGCAGCCGAACCAAAGGTAAAGTCTCCTTCGGAGTTTTTCCGCACGAAGCAGCCGATGTGAGCCGGTTCGCTGCGAAGCACCTTTAAGGAGAAATGTGAAAGAGGCCAGAATACATTATGTCGTCAACAAGAAACAAGAGAAACACTTCTTCAAAAAAAAAAATACAAAGGCATAAAAGACGCTTCGCAAAAAATAGCTGTGCGAAGCACATTCAAAGGGGAAATCTTGCGAATCATTTTCGGGATGAGCACATTTCACTTCGAAGATGTTCTAAGTCCCCCTTCGGGGCTAATCTTACGCGAAGCGTCTAGTAAGACAGCTTCAAATCCGAAGCGTAAAAGATAAAGGAAAATCGGAGGTTCGCCGCGAATTGTTTTCCACCGCGGCCGTAGGAGCAATTAAAGCACGCCTTGAAACGTGTGTCAACTACAGTTTAGGAAATCGTCCAGGTTGTGCAGGTTTAATGCAAAGGTGGCGGAGCACATTCCAAGAGAATGTCGTTATGATTAAAAGTTGTGCCCAAGTACGAGGTGGCAGGGGGATTAGATCTTCAAAGCCGGGCCAGGTTCTCAAAGCACATCGTCCCGCATGCACCCTCGCCGCAAAGCCAATAGAAAAACAAGGCAATCCCTTCCCCCGATTTTCGATTTTAATTTCAGTAGTTGCCATAAATGATGGTGGCTGTAACCTTCGGCTATAAAGCCAAAGCTGCACCAAGGAAAAGGTTATTCACCCGCGTAGAGCACGACTGTGATAAATTTGGCCAGGAACTCTGCATTTCTTTCCTATTCTCTGTTTTTTTTTGAAATTCTGCTCTTGAAAAACGCGATGGGGAAGAACTCCAAGGAAAAGGGGAAGGAACCTGAAGTAGCGACTCCAGAGAAGACCAAGAAGGGCAAGGAAGAAAAGAAACATAGGCCCAAAAAGGCTGACCTGAACTTGCTCCCTGAGAAGTAGCCCATAGAATAAGGGGAGGAATAAGAGGATGAGCAACTTCCAGAACCTCCCATTGATGGGTGGGAGAAGATAAGAGACACCGAACTTTCAAAAAGCATCGCAGAACTGCGATACACTATCGACTACATGAAGAGTCGATTATCTGCAGAAAATAAGAGGGCTGCCGCATACTACTCGTAGATATACTGGTATCTGACTCCACCAACTCACCATTGTCCTGAATTAATCTGCGCGATAGCCCAGAATTACCAGCCGTCCACCAGACAAGTTCTGGACGCTACGGGTAATAAGTTATTTTCGATTAAGGAAGATGTGCAAGTAGCTTTCGCTCCTTTGCAAGGGCCACCCAAAGGGTATTTAGTGCGCAATGTTCTATTGAATGAACAAATGGACATATTTAACGCCTCCAGCCACATTGTGAAATTTTTGAAGGAAAGTCTTAAGGATGGGCTACCTTCAGGCAAGCTACCACAGATGCCTCGCCTTCTGCAAGACTTCAAGAGCACAAACATCTTTTCCATTATTGCATGGGTCGCGGGTTTGTCTACAGACGCCGACGTTTATCCCTGGCAAGTGTCCCTGGCCGAATGCATTTCCCGAGGAGAGTTCTACGCTCCAGACCCCTCAAGGCCAAACACGAACCCGGTTTTCTTTGACTGGACAGAATGGGTAGCGCGGACCTTGCACACGCGGCTGGTGAGTTTGAAGAATGTCGGGATAGGCCAATATTTTGGGCCGTGCTCTTTTGTAATACGACTCTTCTTCTGTCACACCCACAAGCATTTTCCTCATATTGCCATTACTCAGAGTGGCAAAGATGGAGCCCCGCTGTCGGTGTACCAGTGGACCCCCCTCCTAGCCAGGACGGGGTCGTATTATGTGTTTAATCAGCAATTTTTAGGACCTGCTCTTCAGCTATTGCAGGGTTCTTGCCCTCGAGTACCCGTGGACCTTAGGAACAAAGTGGTCAATGAGCGGAAAGGGGATGTTTTTCAGTTGACTCGGGGCCTTGTCATCCGTCTGTTTGGATTCACGGGGAAACCCTTCATTTTGCCTGTATATCCTTCTGAATACCAATTCGCTTTAGAGGTCGCTCGCCAGAGCGACATGACGAATGTAGTTTATGGCCATGTCCGAAAGTGGGCCCCGACTTGCGATTTCCCTTTCAAAATGGGGGTTGTAGAGGTCTTCGCCATGAAAAAATACGTATTTTTAGATGATAAACTTGCTGACTTCGGGTTGCTGCAACTTCCGCAGCGGTGGTGGTATGACCCCTTGGGAATGATGAGAGATCATTTGAGGTTTAAAAATTTTCATATCTGTCCTCAACCAGAGATAATAAAGCAGAGGAATAACCCTGCCAACAGAAATTTAGAGTGGCACTTGGAAAGAATGAAGACATTGCCACCATGGCACAAATTCTACACTATGGAAGTTGAATATGATCATGCTAGACACCCTTTTCCGAGCGTAGACGTTGCTTTCTGGAGAAGAATGAAGGACGATTTGAGAGGGGAGATAAAGAATTGGCGCGAGCCACAACTCAAAGAATGGTGGATAAGGAGAGCCCATCGACGTAAGCAGAAATCATACGGACTCTTGGAGATGGACAAAGATTTCGCCATTTATTATGAAGCGAATGTCGGATCATGGCAACCTCTCGCGTTTGCTGATTTTTTTCCTCCCAGTCCCCCAGGTTCGGGCTACAGCCCCAGGAGAGTGACCAATGATTCTTAACAAGAAGAGGAATATGAAGTTGTAGTAACATCTCAGGAGCCGCTCAAGGAGCCTGTGGGAGGTTCCTAAATTGAGGTCGAAAGGCCATCGCAGCAACAAGGAAAAGAGGATGCAAATAGAAGAAAGAGACCTGGACAGGTCCAAATGCCTCCTCACCCGAAGCGGCCCCGCACCAAACCCTTCGGCGCTTCTAATGAACAATCTGCAGCGGGATCAACGGAAGCCAATGCGGAAAAAACATCTCAACAGGCCGAGGGAAGTGTTGAAATAAATGTCATTGATGTGGAGGAATTCCTACAGGAGGCGGGAGACATTGGAGAAAGGGTCGAAAATGTTGAAAATGTAGGAACCGTGGGAAGCAGCAAACCCAATACGCAGGAATTTGCCACTTCTGCTCTGCCGTTAGAGCACGCAGGTACGCATTCTTCTTCTCCTGCTCCCGTTTCCCAACTTGTGTCAACTCTAGTCTCGGCCGAAGGTCCCTCTGAACCTTCTCCAAAAGTTGCTTATCCAGTTGTACAGTCACCCCAACATGAAGTTTCTCTAGCCATTACGAATGTGTCGCATGGTTTCGCCGCTCCCGTAGGTGTTTCCGCCCAGTCTGAGTCATCAGGCTGGGATGTGTTCGCAGCCGCTGCTTCGCTCACCCATACCACCATCCCGTTGGTACTTGGCCAGACTAAAGGCAACACTTCGTCCCCAAATGCCGACCCCCACCTCGCATCCACACATACCGTAGCTTCACCATCCACTACACCCACCACTAAGCCCACTGGCGACACGTCACCGATTCAGTCTTTGTACCTGCTTACCCCTTCGGCTGTCAACCCAGCCTTATTAGAAAACGAATTAACCATGATCAAGGAGAGTCCTCTAGCAAAGAAGTTGATCCGAGCCCACCAAAATACTGATAATATGTTCAAGGAGGCAAGGAGAAAGAGGGGGCGTTCATTGGCAAGACAAGAGAAGTGCACGGTCATTGATCTGAAGAATGGGAAATTGCACAAGGTCAAGAAGATTCCCAAGGTTCAAAAACCCTTGCACAAAATGACCTCTGCAGATTATGAGTATCAGGAGAAGGTCAAGGACCTGGAACATATAGACATTGATAATGAATCAGAATCAATGCATGTGAGAATAGAGACCTTCCGCGCACATGCCCAAATCGCCAACCAGCGCCGCTGTGAGGCGGAAAATGCCAATGTCAAGCTGGAGGAGGATCTAGCTAGGATACGCTCTCAGTTGGAGGATGCTCTGAGGCAATGTGAGCAATTAAAGGATGAAAGGGACACCTTAAAACAACAGATAGAACAACTACAACGTAAAGTAGGAGATCATAGCAAGACCCAGGCCGAGGCTGAATTGAAGGCCAAGGAGTTTGAAGACCGGATCTTGCAGATGCAACTGCAGTTGTACGAAAAGGAGAGATTGGAAGTGTTCGACAGGAACAAGATTAAGGATATCCACTCTCATTTGCTCAAAAATTTCAGATCTCGGGCCTCTAGTGCCCTCTCAATATTGTCATATATTACAGAAGCCCAGAACGCTACTTCTCAAAAGGGGCCAAAAGTGGATGAAATTATCTAGGAGATTAGAAGTCGGCTCGACTTAGCTTTTGAAGTGCAGAGCATAAAGTACCAAGACTTGCAAGTTGCAGCTATGAGTCGGATGGCCCAAGATTGGTCCACCGCCCAGGCCACGGTCCGCGCCTTCTTCCCCAAGGTGAGAAAGGCACAGAAGGTGAAGCAACTTCTAGATATATTTGAACAGGAGCAGCGTACCTCTCTGGGGTATTTTCAAAATCTTTCAGAACTGGGTTTCCCGAGTTTCACTGACGATGACGGGAACCTTTTGACAAAAGAAGAATTGAAACCTGCCTGGCTTAGCTTTGAGAGTGATGTCTTTGAGATTGATCAATGGAAAGAGCCAGTTACGGAAGGCCAGGTCACAAATTTTATTTTTAGATATTGTAGGATTGCGGCGTGCTTAAATGACTCGAGTACTAGGGCCAAATCCGCTGACATTGGGCAGATTGACAGGTTCCATGTCCTGGTTAAGGCATTGCATGTAGGTCCAAGGTAAGTCCAAATTAATAAAATGAACATTAACATTAACATATGATTGACAAGATTATTTATAATAATTAAACTAACTTAATCTCGTCTATCTCGCTAACCAACACGGTAGGAGAGACGTGTAGCTAACCACTAACCTAGGTAGGATAGATAACCTGCTAACCTAGTTTACCATAAGATATTTCCAACAGTGAAATATCTTCATGGTAAATGGTAAAAGATGAATGTAAATATTCTTTTACCTTGTGGAGTAAATGGTAAATATCCCAAGTAATGGAATATTACTCTAACATCCCCCCTTATTACATTATTTGGGTAATACATACATATCCCTCTATACAACAATATTTGGGTGAAGTATATAACTGCCCCAATACAGTGAAGAAGATGTTGATCTGCTGGTTCTTTGCTCTGTCACAGTTCTCTGGCTGCTCCTAAGCAAAAAAGTGGGTCATTCCTCACTATGTCTTCACGCCAACGAATGTCCTTATGGTAATCACATCATCCAACCGATTTGCATGGGTAACCAGCCACTGCAATCGCTAGGTGTAGTAGAATAGATCACTTCATACAAGGTTCATTCATTTACAATATGTATTTGCAAAAGATAAGGTAGCTAAGGTGTCGGTCGTTGCCGAAAATGCACCCTTATAAGTTCCCCCCTTCTCGTTGCAAAACATAGTGTAAGTAATTTCTGAAGGAAGTGTAGCTAAGGTGTCGGTCGAAGCCAAAAATGCACCCTTATAAGCCTTCTTCCCTTTTTACAAAAAAATTGTGAAGAAAAGAAATTTATGTCCCCCCTCAATTGCAAAAAGTGTGCAACTAAAGAGTGTTGTGAAGGATTTTACAAATATTGCCTCCTAGGCAATTTTACATCACAAAAAGTCGCTCCTCTTGTTACAAGTACTTCAAACACCTAGAATTTGCTATTTATGAAGCCTAAAAGAGGTACAAGCACCCCTTATTTGTAAGGTCTTCAAACAAAATACTTATGCTATTTATGAAGCCAAAAAGAGGAGAGAGAGAAAATGGTGCTTTTGCCCAAGGGACACATGTGTTTTCCTTCTACAAAACCGTTCTAGCAATTAGCACTCTGTGTGCTTTCTCTGAACCAGAATCAGAATCTGTATTAGACATCTCATTTGCAACATTGCCTTGGTTTTTCTTTTGACCTTTCTCTTTGGGAGGCTTGTTCTTAAACCAACATCTTTTGGTTTGATGAGTGTCTTTGTCACAGATTTTACAATACTGCTTCTTCTTCTTAGTGTCTTGGCCTTGACCTTTGTTTTTGTTAGAAGAAGAGCCTTGTTGTTGATTCCACTTTTTCTTTCCTTGTTGTTTATGTGAGAAAAGTGCATTGTTGGATGCATCATCTCTTTGGAATTGATTAGCTTCTTCAGTTTGAAGCATGTTCACCAACTCTACAAAAGTCACTGTCCTACCAGAGACTTGAAGGGATGTAATCAACATTCGATAGGAGTCTGGAAGAGCTCTCAAAATAATTGAGATTAAGACTTTGTCTTCCACAGTTTCTCCTAGGGCTTGCAGTTTTGTTTTCAAATCGGCCACTCTGTAGAGGAATAGCTCTACTGTTTCTCCAGATTTCATGTGAAGTGTATGAAGCTGTGTTTGAAGGTTAAGAATCGTTGATTGATTCTTTCCCTCAAAGATGGTAGTTAAGGCATCCCATGCCTCCTTTCCAGTTTTAGCTACACTTATATGAGGTTGGATATCATCAGTAATAGCTAGCAAGATCATTAAGGATAGCTTTTTATCCTTTTTATCAAAGTCTCTTTGATCTTGTCCTGGTGATTGAGGTCTAGTGACACTTCCATCCACTATTGACCACAATTCCTCTACAGTTAAGATAGCTTTCATCTTAGTCTTCCAAGCTGAATAATTTGAACCTTTGAGCAGTTGGCTCTCAGTGAGATACTTGTGTATCATGGCCATGGTTTAGGTTTCAAATTTGATATGACTAAGATGTTGATATCTTGCACTATACCCTTAAAAGAGTATATGTAAATTATTTCAATTTGCTTCTAGAAGATATTTAATGGCACCTGCCTTAACACCCTTTCCAAGGGATGAAAAGTTTGAGGAATTTTAAGCCAAACAAAATAGAGCAAATGAAACAGGGGTAGGTTTGTAAAACTTTTGATTTTGCCCTCTAGGATATTTAATGGCACCTGCTTTAACACCCTGTAAAAAAGGATGAAAAATTTGAGGTAATTAAGCCAAACAAAGAGAGAGTATCAAGGTGATTTGAAGTTTTGACCTTTTGATTGGAGAGGAATTACTTGTTTGAACCTATGCAAAGTTTTAGCATGGATTTTGGAGTGAAGTTTGGGTTTTGTGAAATGCTTCTTTTAATGTTTATATTTGACTTTTTAATTGCACACAAAAAACATGAGTGTTTAGTGCAATAATCAAAAACATAAGAGCAACCCAAATTTGTATCACTCTAGGTGTCGGATGCAACCGAAAATGCACCTAGTACAAGCAATTTTGAAGAGAAGGTGTCGAGTAAAATCGAAAATGCACCTTTCTTATACTGAAATATCCCCCCTTATTCTTTACAATTTTGCAAACAATAGAATCAATAAAAAAATGAATTCTATCCCCCCTTAATGTTTACAAAATGTAGGATTTTAGAGCACTCCTTTCAAGACAAGTCGACACACGACCCGCTTTTGAAAGGCTTCCAGAACTAGTCGACACACGACTTAGTTTTGAGGAACCCAAGGTTACAAAGTCGTCTCAATTTTGCAAAAAAAAATAGAAGTGCAATTTTATGTATTATGTCTCCGTGGAGAAAACAAATGCACTCTAAGTATTTTTGATCTTTACAAAAAAAATTCCTTGTTGTCTAAATTTGCAAAAGAAAAATCAGTGTGATCCTTTCTTTGTATGCTAAATGAACAAGGGTTGAGAAGAGTTTGTCTAATTTGCAACAAAAAAAATGTGCTTTCACTTTGTCTTATATCTCCATTTTGTGAGAAAACATTAGCACTTTTAAATATTAAAGTTGCAAATTTCTTTAATTTTTTTTAATTTGCAATAGTTTAAGAAAAGTTTTTAATAAATCATTTTAATTAATAAGGAAAAAACTAAAAACTGATCTCTTAAATAAATCAATTTAAATAATTAAACAAAAATTGATTATTTAAAAAAAAATTTGAAGTTTTTAAAATATTAAAAAAATAATTTAACAATAAAAAACTTTTAAAAAAAATTGCATAAGAAAAAAAATAAAAAAAATTACCTGGTATTGCCGAAGGCCAAAAAAATGGCCTTTTGTTCCCGACGGGAGTCGAACCCTGGACTCCCCGCCGTGCGCCTTAGCTCGACCCGATCAACCGGTCGGGCTACGACGCCCGATGGAACTAAGGCATCGGCAGTGCCTCTTGAAGACTGCGACGGCAGAAATTTAAAAAAAAATTTCCTGGGACTTTTATCCCACATGCATCCCGCAGTGGGATGCTGTGGGATTGATAAGGGGAAAGTCCCCCCTTATCGGTCGATTGCCTGCGGGCAATCGACCATGTCGCCTGCCCTTTTGGTCGCCGCCACGTGGCGCCAGGGGTAGGCAAAGTCCGTTGAGTCTGCCTGTGGCTGTCCGCCACGCGTCGAGTCTGTCCTGTGGCTGTCCGCCACGTGTCGAGTCGCGTCCTGTGGCTGTCCGCCACGTGTCCGTCAGTGGCTGTCCGCCACGTGTCCGGTCGAGTCTGCACCTCGGGGTGCGTGCCTGGGTCCACGTGTCCCTCGAGATGCGTGCTTGGGCCAGTCGACGTCAGTCCACGTGTCCCTCGGGATGCGTGCCTGGGCCAGTCGGCATCAGTCCACGTGTCCCTCGTGATGCGTGTCGGGACCTGTCGACGTCAGTCCACGTCTAGGTGTCGATCAGGGATTGGAGGGCCGCTTGCCCTCTTAGATCCCGATGTCGGTTAGGGATTCTCAGATCCCGATGTCGGTCAGTCCGCGGGAAGAGGGAGGGCGCTCCTGCCCTCTCGGCTCTCCCGGGAGTGAGCCACGTGGCTTGCGGGGCCTACGTGGCGCTGCGGGCCCTAGGGGCCGACGCGGGGGCCGAGGTTGCAAAACCTCGGCTCGTTGATCGTGACCGGTCTAGGGGTGTGCGGGCGCTGTGCTCGGCCTGTGTGCCAGGTCGGCTGACTCGTTCGCGGGCCCTGTGGCCGCGTCGGCTGGTCTGCGGGCCGGTTGCGACGACCAGTCTGCGGGTCGGCTGGCGACTGCGTCAGCAGATCCCGCTCCTCGGGATCTATGCGCCTGTGGGCCTCTTGAGCTCGGATCTCGAGCTGCGGGCCATGACATCACCAGATCCCGCTCCTCGGGATCCGAGCCTCTGCGGGCCCTCGAACTCCTATGCTAGCCTTAGTGCATCGGGAAGCATGCCATATCGGACAACACTTCGAGAACGGTGCCTAGACCAGCTCCTGCGGGATGTAGCAGGTAGAGCCCAGCGAATGATACCAATGTAGGTCCAAGGTAAGTCCAAATTAATAAAATGAACATTAACATTAACATATGATTGACAAGATTATTTATAATAATTAAACTAACTTAATCTCGTCTATCTCGCTAACCAACACGGTAGGAGAGACGTGTAGCTAACCACTAACCTAGGTAGGATAGATAACCTGCTAACCTAGTTTACCATAAGATATTTCCAACAGTGAAATATCTTCATGGTAAATGGTAAAAGATGAATGTAAATATTCTTTTACCTTGTGGAGTAAATGGTAGATATCCCAAGTAATGGAATATTACTCTAACATTGCAAGATCGAGAGCCTTTCCAAAAAGGTGCGTGGACTCATATTCGCCGAACCATGGAGAGGATCTGTGACCGCCTTCCACCGCCGCCGTTGGAGCAGATACCTGGCGAAGGAGATGGAAAAGGAATAGAAGCAGTTGATGAGGTGCCCCCGAAATCTGAAAAGCAAAGAGGAGAAGGGTCTGGAGGTGACTCTGGCCCAATGGATGAAAGCTAGAGGGTTCTCAGACCGAGGCGAGCTCGTTGCCCCGCGAGCCGCCAAGAATGTTGACAAGTTTTGTCACATTGCTTCTGAAGGGGTAGCAAAATTTGATGATGTTGGTTTTCTTGATATAGTTTTCCTTATTTTTGTTGATAGTAGTGTTACAGCAATTTTGGCTGTCATTTTTTGAATTCCCCTTGTAAATAACTGAATTTGAAAGAGCTTCGCCCACAGTATAGCAAGAAAAAGGAGCTTCGCAAACAGCAGACAGGAAAAACATAGGTGCAAGCCAAATTTTATAAGGCACAGAAAGACCTTCGCAAGTGAAGCCCCCACAAAACTAGCTTCGGGCCAAAGTTTTGCGAAGCATACAATGTACAGTAAAATACAAAGACAAATTCCTAAGTGTGGAAAAACACTTCGCAGAAATGCTAGCGAAGCACCTGCTTCGGCCGTTCCTTTTGGCGAACCATCCCGCAGAAAAAATCTACTTCGCTCAAAATCCTCCCGAAGCACCTGCTTCGAGCAACTCAAGTGTGAAGCTTCTCCCTCCGAAGGCTGTTTGTCCCTGAAAATTTTCTATGTCATGGAGGAGCTTCGCTTGAATTTTCCTCGAACGACTGTTTTTGAAACAGTTCGCGGCGAAGCAATTTTGTAAGTCCACTTCGGCTGAATTTTGTGCGAAGGTCCCTCAGTAGAAGCCTAACTGTATGCCCAAATATTCTAAGACAAAATTCTACTTCGGCCAAGAAAACCCCGAACGGCCATTTTGAAAGAAGGTTCACAGCGAAGCTGTTTCTGGATGTCCCTTCGCTGCGAAGCACCACTACAACGAAGTCTACCCCGCTTTGGCTCTCATCCATGGCGAAGCAGCTCGCCGAACTAAAATTCAGCGAAGTTCTCCAGGGCACACACCCCAAGACTGGGTATTTCTTCGAGGCAATTGAGTGGTTCATAAATGCATCTTTACTTGCCCGAAAGACCCGGGACCCATTTTCAGCAATGGAAAAGGAAAGGTCAGCCGCAGGAGGAAAACCCGATGGACCCGACAGCCACTCGAACACTGCACCCAGAGATTCAAGACGAGTTTGGCGGCCCATTAATGAGAGTTTCCTCGGCTAATGCGGCCGTAACTGCTAAATGTGGAAACGGATGTGAGACGAGCTCAATCACAGGAGGAGCGAAGGCAGATTTTCCTGTTTTTCGAGGGCATACTTGTAGGTTTTGCGCAATGATGGCTCAGAGGGTCAGGTCCTCTATAAAAACCCATGAATTGTAATGAGAAAGGGGGAAATTTTTTGCTAGAAAGCTGCTGTAACTTGATTTTTGCAATTGATATTAAGAACTTTGTGCCTCATTTCTCTCTTGTATGCTGCCTTCTGTGATTATTTCTGCTATTTTGTTTCTTCATTTGCATACTGTAATTCTGAATCCTGGATTTAGGTGTGTGATTGGGGACAAAACTCTGGAATTTCCCTGGAGGATACATAGGGGAGAAAATGCTGGGATAGTTTTCTTGTATGCTGCCTGTGAGTAGTGTTTCTGCTATATTCACTTATTTCCTGACTGCTGTAATTCTGAAATCTGGATTTAGGCGTAAGGGGGGTAGGTGAATCCTGGAACTCGTCCAGAGGATACATAGGAAGGCTAGTGCGGCGTTCATTTCATTTTATTCTTCATATTTATTGCTGTTACTTCAAGCTATTAGTTAGTAATCGTGCTGCCGGTTCTTCCCCTTTTAAAACATCCATTTACATTTCTTTCTGTACCTTTTATCTCTTTCCTGCACCCTACCCTTTTTATTTCTTTCCTGCACCCTTTCTCTTTTCATCTCTTTCCTGCACTCTTAGCTTAAAATCCCAAGTAGTTTAGTAAAGGAGCCGGCCTTTCTCCGGAGATTGGCACGGAGGGCATCCCTTCCCTCCGGCCTTTCAATGTTGGTCCAGGTCTAGGGCGCGTATAATTGCCAAAATCCTTTCCTGTGGCAGACTTGTGACCAACAGGAACATTTACAAATTATTTTAATGGATGTAATCAATCTATGGAGATGTCAACTAGCTGAAGAAGAGAAATAACTTCCAAGTAAACTGTCTTACAAGTATCAGCTGTCATGATATCTACAGGATCTCCTTAGTAGGGGAACTAACATCACCAAAAATCTTTGGAACTGCTGAACATCATGGCCTTAGTTTTAACAAGGTTCATTGCAAGCTTATGATTGTTGGAAAAACAAGCAAGAGCCGAAAATTGTATTAATTTTAAAGAGAAAGGCCAAAGAGAACAATCAACAAATTTCTAAATGGACTGTTGGAAAATCATGGGATATATATGATGTGTTTTTTTTTGGCATTTTGATTATTTACTTTTTGTTTTTTAATCAGTTATGTTAGATTTTAGTTTATTTCAGTTGTATTTATTAGTATGCATCTTGAAGGTCCAAACTGAGATTTTCCGATAATTTCTCTAGGTACAGGGAAGTCTCAGTTTCTGAAGTTTGCTGCAAAGTTAAGTCATCGTTCTGTAATGACCACTGGATTAGGAAGCAGTAGTGCAGGCCTCACAGTGACGGCTGTCAAGGATGGAGGTAAGTTTGTATTGATTTCTTTCAATGTATGACCTCAAAGGCAAAAAGACAAGGTATGACTGGGAAAGTTACTATGTTTAACAATTTAAAACATTAAATATATCTATTCATAATTTTAGATTTGAGAATATGAGCACTCATTCTTTGCAGTACTTATTCATAATAATAAATGCATTGAATTCTTTTCAATCGAGTAGGAAGCTTTTATAACATCTTCTCTCCCTTTCTGTCTCTTTTCCTGTCTTTCACACACATAATATAAGGACATGAATTTTGCAAACATTTGAATGATTTAGTTTCTTTTGAGCTTTTGGAGAACTACTATCAGATTCCTTATTATATGTCAATGTTTGTAGGATTTTGAATTTTGTCAATTTGACATTCTTAGATGTTGATCAGCCTAAGTTTATGATCACACCCTAGATCACGGTATGGTTGGATGATTTAGCTTTCATCGGGCCAACCTTCAAAGAGGGCTGAGGCCTTGTTTTATTTTGTTCCAAATGAATTATTTGATGATTTTTAAGTTGATCAAGCTCCATGATCATAGAGAAAATGCCAAGTTAACTACAATTTCGATCACAACAATTAATTTTAGTCATTTGCAACACATTCAACACATGTATCTATGCAAAAGGACTAAAAGGCGCAGAGATAGTAGAATATAACCACAGTCCAATTCAACTACATTCACAAAGGTAAGCATACACATACGAAGATAGGTATTAAAGTGGAATGAATTTCATATAGGAATATGCCACTGGAAACCATAGCTTTCAGAAGAAGAAGATCATCATAATGAATTGTTTAGATAACTTTGCTGAACGTCATGCACAAGTACAGATTTAAATTAAAGACATATTCAGGTCTGATTAATTATGGAAATGATAAAAGGTAGTAGCAGATTTTGCGGATCACAAAAGGGATCCATTACATTGTATCAATGCTTCACTATGTTAAAAATAACAAACTGTAGAAAGTCAGAAAATCATTTTTTTGGAATTAAAAATTTTACTCCTAAAATATGTACTCTATTCTTATCAAAATTGTCTAAAGATAGACGTGATCTTTAGTTGAATTTCTGGAATTATTTTCCTGGATGGTTGATCTTCTCGTTGAATGCTATTATTGGATGCTTATTGCTATATTTGACCAAAAATTTCTTGTATCCCTTTTGCAATGATGAGCTGGCATGCTTTTTTGTCCACCTATGCCAAAAATGGAGAAATTTTCCCCAAAAGATCACTACCTTGGGTGGGATGTTGCTCTTTTTGGCTGCTTTAACAGCAGAATGGGTTCACAACTTCAGGATCAATGGGTTGGGCAGTTTTTCCTTGAACATATTGTAAAATTTCATCAAAGAGATCATCTTGCTCTCTTATTGGCTGTGTTGATGTCATCATACAATGGATCAGTATTTCTTATGCCATCCAGCCTTCAATCCTTTCAAATTTCCAATCTGTGTTCTAATTGGTTTGACTGATATCATCTTTCGTTCTGTGAATGAAATTTCTAATCTGTTAACAAATCTTTTGATCCATGTATCCAGATTGGGCACAATTTTGGATTGATCGATTCTAGCTGCCCATGCATTTGCCCAAATTTTATTTTTATCATTTTTGCACATCAAACGGACAACTTTTGGGCTGCAATTTTGCAATAGTCGCTCAATTGTCTCAAGATGTTACACTTCAACTTTGTCCTGTTTTGACCATTTTTGACCTATTTATGGCCAAAGCATTATAAATAATGTTTTGAGCTAGAGGGCTCATCTGATGGAATTCTGGGTTTTAAATTTCAACTACAAGTTAGTCCTTTGAATCCTCTCTCATTTCCAATTTTTATTGTTGAAAAATGTCACCTTCTTACAGCCAAAATGTGTTGTTTGAAAATGAAGAGTTCTGTTCATCTGCATGTTTGAAGGGTCAAATCATGGAATTTTGTCTTGAAAATATTCTATAGCTGCATCTTGATGTGAGGTATACCTACAACAAATTTCAGATCAAAGGGATCTTGGATGATGAAGTTCTTCCTTTTTCAAGATCACCCTATCAAAGCTGTCTTGACAACTTAATTTAATGCATGGTCCTTAAGCCTTGAAAAGCTTCTGATTTAATCAAAACCCTTTAATAAAAATTTAAAAACTGATTTAATCAAAACCCTTTAATAAAAATTTAAAAATCATTTTTAAATTTTTATTGATTAATTAATAAAGCCCGATGGCAACCCCACCAAGGCTCTTGGAGAACCGGCCCAAAAGTTTGATGGCAACCCCTTGAAGGGTTTTGGTAAATCAGTCAGGCCGGACTGCTCACGAGTAACCCCACAATGGTAGTTGGAGAATTAGCCTGACCTGTTCGATCAAAGGATCTTGTAGGGCATGTTGGCAAGCCATTTTTGGTGGGTTGGCGAGCTGATCCACTCAAGAAACAGGATGGAATACTGATCAAGACAAGTGTTGGGATGTAGTTCGGAACACAGACTTTGACATGATTGCCCAAAGGCAACCTTGCAAGCTTGGAGAATCAACCCGACTGTAATGACCCTCCACCGGTCTAATTTTCAATCTTTTTATTTTGCTGATACAATTTGTGTGAAAACACAGATAATGCATAAATATAGAGGTATTTTGTTTTTTTATTTCAAATACTGAATTAGGGCACAACAATTACAATGTTCTCAATTCTGGAAACATTAAATCAATACAATAAAATAAATACCTCAGTAACCCTAGCTGATATGATCTCTGTATAGATAAATATGAAGGCTCAACCCTTCAGATTGGAACTTTGTGTGGTGTTCCTGCTCCAGATATTCCCTTGTATAAAGCTTTGTGTCCTTGTGTGGAAACCCCAACTCCAGAAGACTGAATAATGAAGTTTGAATGTATTCCCTGTATAGAAATACCGTTGATTGGCCTGACGGTAATCTTTCAACACCGAAGTCAATGTCCCTGTAAGAGGTTACCGGCTCTCACAAGCTCCAAAATATTTGCAATGTCTCTGCTAGAGAGTTCTCCAAAACCCAGAGGAAATGAAGGAAAAATAATCCACACATAATCCAAATGATCTCCCAAAAGCCTTTTTAATCTTTCCTTTTAGGGTTCTCCCAAATTAGGGCAAAATTAGGGTTGTGCACACAAAATAATTTAATTTCTAATTTTCTCTTATTTTCCCTCAACAGGCCCCCTTGTGCACTAGGTTCAACCACTTAAAGTTATTTTATAAAGTGGCCCCCTTTTTACAACGTTATAAGTGACCCTTTATAATATAAAGTACAAACTTTATAAATATTAAAATAATATGTCACTTAATGAAATTAACTTCAGCCATTAAAATACTGGACCTCCGCTTGTCAGAATGAAAAACTGTGAACAGTTATGGATACCCAATTCGCCGAAGTGTAATCCTGCAGTTGACCCGTTGACCAAAACCCTAAAAACGACCACTGCTAAAAATAGAAATCTTGTCAAACGACCTCCGAACGAGCCCAAACGACAGTCAATCAAGAGCTCTCTGGGTTCTGTCAAAGATTCTGATATCTCCAAAGGCTCCCCTACATCTGATTTAGCCTACGGGAGCTTATGTATAGGCTAATTTGCTCTGCACAATGACTGCCTAGAAAAGGGGACATTACACCGACCCACTCGCTTTAAGGGTCGTGTAGGGCATGAGTCTGAGGCATCCTTGGTTGGTAGGTGGGCTGATACAATCAAGACATGCGATGGGGCACTTGTCAAGGCACTTGGAGAATTGACCAAAATACCCAAGGGCAAACCACCAAGGAACTTGGAGAATCAGTCCAAAAGCTTGAGGCCAACCCTATCGAGGCTCTTGGAGTATCGACATGGCCAAATTGCACGACAAAAACTCACAAAAATAGGCGCTTGGACAATTGCCTTGGCCTAGCGACAAGGGTTGTGCAGGCTATGGGGATAGGGCATCCTTGGCATATGGGTGGGTTGAGCCAATCGAGATAGGGGTTGGGCACCTATCAAGTCACATTGTAGGACATTGTTTTGGTTATGGGTAGGGACACGAGCTTGGACATGATTGCCCAAATCCAATCCTTGGGCTTGGAGTATGAACCAATCTTATTGCTCCAATGGCTATGCAGGTCATGTGGGCGGGCTGAGCTCGTTAAGGCTTGGTGGATTGAGACTTTCATGCACTTCCTGATTGGTTATTCATTCTACTCTCCGATCTGTTGTTCTGATTGTTTGGGATGACGTCATGTTGATGTATGTAGCTAGCAACAATGGATTAAGAAAGAACAACAAAACAGTTCTCGATCCATTGATCCAAATTTAACATAATTATAGCTTGTCTTGTTCAAATGGTATATTGACCCTTCTTGACAAATTTTCTCCTTGAAGAGGTTTTTATGTTCCTTTCACTTATGGTCTCTTTCAAGTTTATTTATCTTAAAATTTGCTATGCTTTTATCTATACAATTTTTGAACCTATTAAATACAAAGGTAAAAAATGAAGGTAGTCAGTGAGACTCTATAGTCGATTCCAAATGCGTTTCAAGTGACCTTGCATGGATTTTATCTTGTGTGAGGTCGATGTTTTAATCTTGATATTGAGTATCATATGAGTATCCCTTTGCATAAGATTTTGCTAAATTTTTTTCAATATATATGTATTATATATTTTGTAAATGTGATGTCGACAGTACCTAAATTTTTTCTCAAGAAGAATTAGCGCTAAATAGATGCTCCATTATCTATGGTCCAGGTTTTAAAATTGGTAAATTTCTAATCATGCCCTTTAGATAATCTTTCATCCTTTTTGACTGAAATTTAACTCAAATAATTGAAACATGTTAATGTTTTACTTAGCAAAGGCATAATTTTGTTAAGGAGGAGAATTGACTTGATTGGCTGAAAGTGTTAAATGCTTCATTTGGCACACATGAAGAAAATTTAATTAGAATGAGAAAGCATATTTGGTTGTCGATCAGTTGGAAGAAAATGCCTAGCTTTTTTAAGTTTAGTTGAGTCACAAATACATTAATATAAAAGAATGGACATAACCACCCAAGGTGTTTGGGATGTAGTAGGGAGTGAGTAGTTTCACACTAACCAAGGTTCTAGTTTCATGGGCGAACCTCAGCATTTTTTCCAAAAGGTTTGTTAGAAAATAGACCCAATAATATCACAGGATAAATTCTACATGATCACAATATAATTCTCACACAATAATGAACACATAAAATACTGAAAATATTGTTAATAACGTCTACTATAGCATGCATGAAGCAATGCTAGTTTGATACTTTTTTACAATGCTTTTGTCATCAATATATAATTACAAGAGACTCTTCATATGCATGTCTCTTGACCTTCTCTCTTTTCTCATAATGACAAGATCTCTTGTAATAACATAAATCTGACATGACACCTTACATGACTCTTCAGTCTTCACCTACTCACATGACACCTAACACTCACAACTCACACTTGCACACATGACACCTAAACACACTTTACACCTTGCGACATACTATTAACTAAATATTAAATACACTCATCCTAAATATCAAACACTTTCTAAACTATTACATGACCAAATAATGTAATATCACCAACGCCCGCCCTTATTACATTGTTTGGTGTAATAAAAAAAACTCACTTTTCAATCATTTCCAACCGGTCCATGAGTAGCTCAATTTCCTTAATTTTTCCTTTGGTAGATTTGTTTCTTTTTCATAACACTTTTGTTTGTAACAAAGTAATTGACTTTTTTTTTCTGCTTCTTGTTGGTTACGAATCTGCCACTAGGAAAGGTTTTAGGTCTTTGCACCCTAGATTTGCCCAGCAGATTGAAAGGCCGGAAGGAAGGAATGCCTTCCGTGCCAATCTCCGGAGAAGGCCGACTTTCTATGTTTTTTTCAATTTAGTTTAGAGTGCTGAAAGAGATTTGAAAGTGCAGAAAGGGATGTAAATGTGATTTACTTCGGGTGAGGGAGATAAGCGACACAGTTACGAACCAGACACTTTACCAACAACAATCAAAACAATGTATACATAGAAACCATTAGCACTTTCCTATCCTATGTATCCTTTCTATATTATTCCAGATATACTTAATTGCCAATGCTGAGATCCAGATATGCAGAATGACAACAATCAGAAAAATAAGCAACATGAAACAAAAATATTAAAGAAAGGCAGCATACAAGATAGATGCAACTAATTGAGCCAAATATACTTTTGAATTAAGAGCAGATGTACAGCTAGAGAAGCTTCTTAGCAAGATATCCCCCTTCCCCCCTTTTACAATGAGATGCACTTGCTATTTATAGCAGATTTACCCTCCCAATTACATTTTGAGCACAAATCCCCAAACCTGCCAAAAGCTGTAAAAGCTGCAAAAAGTGGCGAGATTTGATCCTTGTCGGCCATCCTTGTACTTGCAGTATGTTTTCTTTGAACTTCGTACAACCTCCGACGGTTTTGGTAGCTGGAAAGGGGATGATCAGTCAGTTTTGGTAGGTGGAGTACAGTTTATCTTTCAATGCTCACCTACTTCTCTTTGAAGTCCAACTTTACTCTTTATGGAACTGGCACGAATCCCAAAACCTGATCTGGAATTGGAGGGAAAACCATCTTCAGACATCTTATTGACTGTTGTTGAAATGGAGCAGATACGCCCAAGGTCGCTGGGAAGCGATGGCGATCTTCGGAATTAGGACCCAAGGCAATCTTTGACTCGAGCTGGGAATTTCTGCTTGGCGACGACAATCCTGGGAACGGGGGAATGAGTTGGCCAAAATTGTTCCTTGTTCTCTTTGCTAGATGTCGTCGAAAAAAGGAGAGCGATTTGGGGCGCGAGGGGAAGCGACAACGATCTTAAGCTCATGCACTCTACTTTTATCTGTGCGCTCGGAAGCGCTGCGGCAATGAATGTTGTCGGCCGGTGATCGCTGGCTGCTTAGCACTTAGGTTTTTCTGCTTGTTTTGAGCGCCGCGCCCTTAATCGCTAGAAAGCTGGCGCGACGCCGGGCGTCGCTAAAAGCGACGACAATCCCGGGCCTGCCTCTTAGCGTCCACTCATAGGCCCTGGAGCGCTTGAAAACACTGCGCGCTAGAGAGTTCCCACCTGCGACGGCGATCGTGAGCCTGCCTCCCTTCTCCTTGGTGCCCCATGTCGCTCAAAAATGTCACACCGACGGGCGGATGGAGTGCGCAACAGCGATCTCGGGCTCATCATGACTTAGGCAAATCTTTCACTTTTACGCACAACCCTTAGTCGCTTAAACAACCCGCTTGCGCTAGAAATCGCGCGACAGCGACAATGATCTCGGGGATAGGTGAACACTTAGCAAAATTTTACAATTTTTTTATACCAATGCTGGCATTCAAGTCTGATGAAAAGCTGAGGACTGAAAATTGAACATTCGAAGAAGAAGCGAGAAAATTTAACATAACAAATGAGGAAAGAGCAATGAAGAAGGATGGTGGCAACAACCTGGTGAAACCTGAAATTTTGTACCCCTAGCAAAATGTGGCAACACTTCCATATAACTCTTGACTCACACTGAGGAAATGAAATTTCGTAAAAAACTTTAATATAATACTTGGCACTGAAACATTTGCCGAATACTTTAATTAGCCTGTAGCCCACATTTTTAAGAGCTCCTGACGTTCTTTTCGACCATTATAAATAGAAGACTTATTCCAGATATTGTCCCTTTCATCTTGATGACCTGAGTACCTATCCATCATAGCGCCAACTACTGCTGTGGGCCCAGTGACTGCTATAGGACTCGTACTTGCATCAATGGCCGTTCCTCATTTTTCAATAGTTTGACGTAAAAACATAGTTTTCTCGAGGTTTTCCTCATGGCACATGCAAACCAATAAATTTGCACAAGCATACATTTGAATGTTGCTTCCACCGTCAAAGGTCTCATTTAGTATCTCCTCCATTTGCTTTTCAAATAAAATCTGAATATTTCTGAGAATAGCTACTCTTGCTCTTATCCTCATCCTCGTCCTGACATTGCTCCATCTCTTGATTACTCCAATATGAGGCAATGTCCTTTCTCGTCAAGTTGTTCTCACTAAAAAATAGCTCCTTCATTTGTTTTTTTTCCCTTCTTCTCTCAAATAGCTCTACCTAAGTATGAATCTCTTTCTATAACTTTTAATAGTTTTGCTATACTCCAATCCACTACAATCAAATCAATTTTCTTTCTTCAAGAAATTTACAACTCTTGTTCTAACTCTTGTAATCTTTCTCAATCAATTTTAATTCCTCCAATTCAATTTCTCAAAAAATTTGAAATCTTTAAATCTTCTTATATATCCCAATTTCAATATTAATTCCTTCAAATAATAAAATCTCCAACAATTTGAAAACACATTTTGCCTTACTTGATAATTCTTCTTCAATCTGCGTCTCCTCCAATATGTCTGCTTTTCACAATCGTTCTCCATAGTTTGGGTCACCAGCCCTTCAACTCAGACCACCAGTTCATTTTTTCTAATGCCTTTAAACTTCTTTAAATTCACACCAGATTTGGTGTTAGCTTTCTTCCTATGCAATTCTTCAATCTCCAATCTTCTGTCAATCGTCTGCTTTCCAATAGAGTATTTTATTTCAATTCTGGACGTAAGAAAAATGCTTGGTAAGCACCAAGTCTCTTCTTCTTTGTCCGGATGCAAGGAAAATGCTTGGTAATCACCAAGTCTCTTCTTTGTCCGCAACATAGAAGAATAATCTCACAGGTTTCACTGTTAGCAAATATGAAGAATAATCTCACAGGTTTCACTGTAATCTCTCTTTAATCTCTTCTTGCAATGTCTATCTCCACTTTCAATATCCAAACCGTGGCTTTGATATCATGTTAGAAAGTGGACCCAATAATATCACAAGATAAATTCGACAGGATCACAATATAATTCTCACACAATAATGAACACATAAAATATTGAAAATATTATTAATAAAGTCTACTATAGCATGCATGAAGCAAATCTAGTTCAATACTTTGTCATCAATATATAATTACAAGAGACTCCTCATATGCATCTCTCTTGACCTTTCCTCTTCTCTCATAATGACAAAGTTTCTCATAAGAACATAAATCTCACACATGACACCTTACATGACTCTTCACCTACTCACATGACACCTAACACTCACAACTCACACTTGCACACATGACACCTAAACACACTTTACAACTTGCCACATACTATTAACTAAATATTAAACACACTCATCCTAAATATTAAACACTCCCTAAACTATTACGTGACCAATTAATGTAATATTTCCAACAGGGTTTAGGCCAAGTGGTGGGGAGCAAGGATTTTCACATTGTAAGTCAAGGTTCCAATCACATAGGTGACTTTTAACGTTTGGCCCAATAGAATTGGGGCAAGTGATGAGAGGCAAGGAGTTTCACATCTTAAGTCAAGGTTCCAGTCACATAGGCGACCATCTAGATGTAGGGGTCGAACTTATGGCAATGTATGGACCTAGAGTAATGTGGCCATAGACCTTTAGGTCTCGTGTAACAATATTATGAATCCAATACCATCTTCATGTTCTCTATGAGCTCTTCTTTAATGTCAATTGTAACATTTTACTTGTGATATATGATTTGTTGTATTACCACGACAATATGTTCATTGAAATACCTGATCCAATAATGTTCTCTACATGATCTATCTTAATGGTATTATGATTTGGCCCAAGGGTTTGAGGCAAGAAGTGGGGAGCAAGGAGTTTCATATCGTAAAGTAAGGTTCCAATCCCATAGGTGAACCTTAACATTTGTGCAACGGATTTGGGGTAGGTAGTGGGGAGGGAGAACTAAGAACAATGCATGGACCTAGGGGTGAGTGGCCATAGACCTCGAATCACATATAACCATATGATGGATTGAAGCCCTCCTTATGCTCTTCACAAGCTTTCTTTACAAGATTTGTCTAAGGTATTGTGGAGCAATGGTACATGGAAAGCACTCATATGGGCATAACTTAAGTTCAAATCTTTCCATTATGATGGACATTCCTATGATAGTGTGACAGGTGATAATATGGTTTATTCTAATACCATGATCATGTGGTTGGTTTAAATACCCAAAAATGTAGCCATGATGTAAAATATGTGGGTTCGGTTACCAACTAATAAAAAGGATACAACCCAACCTTCTACATCTTTTTCCATTATTATCGTTGAATGTTCTTGTTGTGTACAAAAATAAATTTTTGTTCATACCCAATCACATGTAGTGTCTTTTGAGGCATGCATTAAATTGAGATGCACATTTCAGAATATCCTTCTAATTTTTGTTTTGAGGTGTGTATACTAGATTCAATCATTTTGTGTGGACTTGGTATCTGGTTTTCCAATAGTGTTTCTCATGAAGGATTGGAGAGTTTACCTTGTTTGCAATAAAGAAATCTCCAAGGTGTGTGCCTTTTGTTATGTTCCTAAACAAGATTAGGGAATTTATTTATTTCTTTTTATTCCTTATGATAAAATAAAACTAAAAATGCTTTCAACTAATATTCGAGAAAAACATATGGAAGTAACTATTAATAGTGGTAAACTTAAGTGAATATGGTGAGACCAGGTATTTTTTATACAAATTTTGGATAATGTTTCAAGTAAAATTTACTATTGGCTAATTTATGATTCTTGAAAACATTGTCAATAGTTAGCCAAATAGTGAAAAATAGCTTAAAAAGGGTTCCGTGGTAATTATATTTTTTGAATCTATTTAAATGGGAAAACTTGTGCACTTCATTTTTGCTTTTTCTTCAATTGTCTACGGATTGATAGAGTTAAAAGGCATCGTTGTGTGGATTGAAGAAACGGTGTCAAGGTTTGCTTTGTTAAACTAATAATCTAATTTTTATTTTGATTGCAGTTCATTGTATTGCTCATGAAAAAAAAATATCATTTTGAAGCATTGTTTTATTTTGATTCATCGGTTACTGAAGCTAGACAAATATCTCTTTATAATTGAACATTCTTGCACTCGTCTTGTGGCTTGTTTGTCATTTCAATCAACAACTGGAAAGTCATATTGGCCAGGGATTCATATGCATTTTTGCAAATTCAAACTGTCATTGTTATTAACATGCTACATTGCAGGTGAATGGATGTTAGAGGCAGGAGCACTTGTTTTGGCAGATGGTGGCCTTTGTTGCATAGATGAATTTGATAGGTACACTTAGAAACCAAAAATCCCTTTTTCAGTATTCCTTGGTCTATTTCCTAGAACAAAATACAACATTTTGAAATGCTTTGAACTTTCACAGTCATCACCTTATTTATGTTTGTTCCAACTATGGTTGAAGTGTTGGACAATTTAATAGAAGTTTTTTTTCTGTTTTTTCTTTACATAAATGTAATTTTTTCTTTGTTTAAGTTATAGCTTGTTGGGAACACAATCCTTATTTCCAAGTAGTGCTGGATACTTTAAGCTCAATGTTTTCTAGGATTGAGTGGTTGCTTTTTGGATAGAACAAACAACTTATATAATTGCATAAGGTTGATTTTTTTCTAAAGTTCAAGTTATTGACTAAGCAACATCTTGGGAGAGCCATAACTTCATGTGGAACTGGAACTGACTGATATCTATATCTATCTATCTATTTAGATATGAACCACAGATTCTCAAGAAAAGGGGTGCTTTGCAATCAAATTTGTGAATTAAATTATTACCAACACGATAACTTTTAGGATTCTACAACACTTGAAGTTGAGCAACTCAAGAAGCCATGACCATGCACTCGTCAAAATCAGAAAATAATAAATAAGGACAAACAACATATAATAAATAAGGATGTGGGTATATTTAATTAAATCAGAAAATAATAACATATAATGGACATGTATTCATGGCATTAACAATGAAAAGTGTCAAAATTATGAATTGCAAATAAATAAGGAATGACAGAGCCTCACTTTGTCAAAGTGATCCATGCATCTGACCTTTTTGGGGCATGGCTTTATGCCTGAAATATTTTTGCTTTTGTTTTGTTTTTTTTTATTTTTCTTTTCTAACTACATTGTTAGGGGGCATAACTTTGTGCTTAGGACTTTTTTTTGATTCATTTAAGAAGCATTGGAAAGATTAGAGGGAGAAGAATGATTTCGGTAGGCAACTCTGTCATTGCCAGAGTTGCCAACAACTTTGTGGAAAAACACTCCGGAAGCCCTAAAAAATGGAAAACAAAATGTTTCCTAAAAATAGTAATTTTCTATTTTTAGATTTTTGTAGCCAAAATGTATCTCTTCTATGTTGACACATTAGTAGAAGACAAAACACAAAAGGACAAGCCATATGCATGTAATTTTCAATTAAATGCACTTTGCAACTTATGGAAGGTGAATTGCCACATTTTCATGTGGGAGACCTTCTAACTCATGGAAGGTGAACCATCACATTATCATTTGGGTGACCTTCCATATTCAATACGGTGGATTTCCAATACACTAAAGATATTGTTTAATGAGAGATGCACCCCTAACTGTAGAGACATGAGTAATGGGTGCAATGTAATAGCCTCACATCTCTTCTCAAAGATTGCTTACATTGTACTTTGCTTTCTAAGCAATAAAATCAGTATGCTATTTTGCTTACATTTTTTTGTGTTTTGGTTTGTTATACTTTGTTATTTCTGAACCTCTTTCATGATCTTCCTTAACTTGAAATTTTGAATTTCGGATTAGTGGTATTAGAGCGGTCTGTCTTTTGAGTGTATGAGCATAAACACAAGACGAAGATATTGAAAATTTGGGTATCATGAGACAGAGGAATGAGATGATGGATCAATATGATCAAATTCTTCAATGACTCCCTACTACAAATTCATTAGCCTCCTCCGCACAATGTCTTACTCTTCTAGTACCATTAAGTGCTCCTACACCTTTTAAGGTATGGGTGCATTTTGATATTCCTACTTTTAAAGGAAAACTTAATGATGATGCCCTAGAAATTTGGTTGGATTAGTTATCTTCATATTTGTCTGGAAATAAATACACCGATAGTGAGAAAATCACTTTTGCAATCTTGAAAGGTTCATTACCTATTCGAAACTAGTGGGAAGCATATTCTAATGGGGTTATTGAAGAGAATGAAGATGAAGTAGTGTTCACATGGGATTATTTCGTGGAGGCCATCAAGGAAAATATTATAACATGGGAGCCTATGAAGACCAATACATGCAAATGCAATAATTGTGTCAAGGTAAAGATCAGTTTGTTCAAGATTATACTGACGCTTTCCTTTCCATGGCAGCAAAATGAAGTATTCAAGATACCGAGAGGCATCAAATCCTCAAGTACCGGAGTGGGCTGCAATGGTACATTCAAGAGGACATGGACCTCTTCAAATTCAAGACATTGGGAGAGGCATACAAACTTGCTATCAAATTGGAGAAGAAGCACAAGAACAAAAATAGAAACAAAGGAGGAGCAAATAACAAGAACAAAAATACTAAGTACTAGCCAATGAAAGGAAAGAGTGACGCTCCAAAGAATCAAGGCAAAGGGATCAGCCCTGAAATGACAATTGGAAGTGGAACAAACACTGCTACAAAAAGAGTCCCCCAAAGGCCAAGACTGGAAAATGGTGCAATTATCACAATAACAATTAACATAAGAGGGAGGAGTGTCGAGCAATTCAGTCATTGTTGAGTCGCAACCTTCTACATCCATCGGCTGAGGATAGAGGGAAATGAATCATGGAAGCGGAACCAAATGTGACCATTGTTGCCACACATGCTACACTAGAGAAGTCACAAGAATAGTCACAAGAGGAGAACACCTTCACTCACAAATGTGGGTTAAGGGTAAGCCATTGCATTTCATTGTTGATAGTGGGAGTCAAAAGAAATTGTTTTTTTGCTGAGATGGTGAAGGATTTGAATTTGCCTATCACACCACACCCACAACCATATATTGTTGAATGGTTACAACAAGGTAGAGATATTCATGTCACTCAATAATGTCTCCTCTCTTATGCCATCAAGCCCTTCAGAGATGAAGTTTTGTATGATGTTGTGCCCTTGGATGTTTGTGATGTGATTTTTGGTCAACCATTTATGTGGATGAGGCATGGTGTTTATGAGTCTAGGCCTTGAAGTGTCATCATCACTGTCAGAGGTCATTGTTACAAGATATAGAGGTACCCTCTCCTACCTCTATTTTCTTAATCAATGCTAAACAATGCAATAAGATGATAGCCAAACAAGGAAATTCATTTTGTTGATGATCAAGCTGCAAAGCAGGAGGACCGTTGCTACATCTATTGTTGACCATATTGTAGTAGAATATGATGACCTGTTCAAGTCACCAATTTGGCCACTTCATTGTGAGGCAAAGCAACAAGTCACTACGGGGTGGATAAAACGTTGGCAATACTTCAAATGTACTTTTGTTGCCCCAAAATGAGGAATGAGTTCAGGAGGTACATCAAGTCATGTACCCCTTGTGTTGTTTCCAAACCAACCAACAAGGAGCAGGGACTATATACACCATTTCTAGTGCCATCCAAACCTTGTGAATGTGTCTTCATGAATTTCTTCTCAAGTATATCCACATCTAAGCATGATAATGATCATGTTTTTATAGTAGTTGATTATTTTTCAAAAATGGCTATCATGATTCCTTGTAATAAATCCATTTCAGTTGAGGGGATTGCTAATCTTTATTTTAGTTGTGTGGCTCAACTTTGGCCTGCAAAAGTCCATTGTGTGGGATAGGGATAGTAGATTTTTGAGCATTTTTTGGTCCACCCTATGAAGTAAGAGGGGCACCAAGTTGATTGTGTCCACAACCTTCCATCCTCAAATTGATAGCCAAACAAAAGTTGTGAATTGATTGATTGTACATCTTCTTCGAATGTACAATTTCAAGCATTCACACACATGGGATGAGAGCCTCTCCTACATTTAGCAATGGTACAATCAAGCTCTATATAGCTCTACCAAATATAGCCCATTTCATGTTTGTTTTGGGTTCCAAACCTTGGCACCTACTGATGTAGCTCTTCTTGTGCAACCCATGGAGTACTCATCTCATAGACAAAAAGAAGTAGAAAAGGCAACACGGTTTGTGGAACAAATTTTTCACATCTAGCAACATGTCCATGACCTCTTGGAAAAGACAAATCAGAAATGCAAACAACGCCATGACCAACATCGGGTTCCACATCAATTCAAGGTTGAAGATACGATATGGTTGTCTTTATAAAGAGAGACTTGCATGACCCCATAGGAAGATCAAACCTATTCGCTATGTACCATACGCCATCACCAAGAAGGTGGGAGGGAATGCCTTTGATTTGAATCTTCCATCTTGTCTTGGTTTGCATTCAATCTTCAATGTTGAACTTCTTAGGCCCTATCATCCACCTCTATTGGACACTTTTATCGTAGTAGAACAATTGGACATTGAAGAGCTCAATCCAGACATTTTAGCACTAGTAGAGGAGGCTCATATTGTTGATATGTGGACTAAGATCACTAGAAGACAATCCATTCAAATTTATAGAGTGGTCATGGCAGGACAACTTGGTCACCAAGGGGAATGGCTCACAAAAAATCAGATAAAGAAACAATTTTTGCACTTGATATCAAAAGTTACTGCAATGGGGACCATTGGCTTTCAAGGGGGGATGAATGATCTAGGCATGTGAACTTTTTGGGGCACGACTTTTTTCCTGAAAATCGTTTTTTTTTTAATAATCCTAATCACATTGTTAGGGGCATAAATTTGTGCTCAAGACTCCGTTTTGATATTTTGAAGAAGCATTGGAAAGATTAGAGGGAGAACAACGATTTCATTAAGCAACTCTATCACAAACACAATTGTTGACAACTTTGAGGGAAAAAACACTCTAGAGGCCCTAAAAAATGCGAAACAAAATGTTTACTAAAAAGAGTAATTTTCTATTTTTAGATTTTCATAGCCAAGATGCATCTCTAGCTATGTTGACACATTATTCGAAGACAAGACATAAAGGACAAGTCGTTTGTATGTAATTTCCAATTAAATGCACTTTGTAATTCATAATCACCACCATTTCATATGGTGACCTAACTCGTGGAAGATGAACCACCACATTTCCATGTGGGTGACCTTCCATATTCAATATGGTGGGTTTTCTACACATGAAAGATATTGTATAAAGAGAGATGCACCCTTGATTCTAGAGACGAGTAATGGATGCAATATTATAACATCACATCTCTTCTCAGAGATTGCTTGCATTGCACTCCGTTTTTTGAACAATTAAATCATTGTGCTATTTGGACTACATATTTTTTGTTCTGGTTTGTTATACTTTGTTTTGTCTGAATTGCACTCTTTCATGATCTTTTTAACTCGAAATTTTTGTTGGGAATAGGTGTCATACACCTTTCAAACATTAACTGTCAAATGTCTTATGTTAAGAGTATATATAAGGAAGAAAAACTGGTGAATTAGACCATGGTTTTACTGCAGGACAACTGCAATACTGCAGGTCTATTTCCAGCACTGTGCACTGCAGGACTGCAGGTCTATATCAAGCACTTTGCACTGCAGGACTGCAGGTCTATTTCCAGCACTGTGCACTGCAGGACAGCTGCAATACTGCAGGCCTATTTCCAGCATTGTGCATTGCAGGACTGCAGGTCTATTTCCAGCACTGTGCACTGCAGGACAGCTGCAATACTGCAGGTCTTTTTCCAACTTTGTTGATAAATAGGACTGAAGAAGTGGATACTTGTGTGGGAATTGTATTGTAAGCAGATTGCTGATTACTGAATAATACAATTTTGGAATGCTCCTTGATTGCTGGGTTTTTCCTGAAAGGGTTTCCTCGGGTATATGTTGCTTTTCGTGTGAGATTTATGTGATTTTGCTTTTTGATTTAAAAGTCTAGGCTTGTTTTTGCACTACTTTCCTCTAAAGATTAAGTAGGATGTTCCGCATTAGTCTAACTTCCTTTCAATTGGTATCAGAGCTTGCCCAATTTTTGAGATCCTTAGCTAAGAAAAAATATTTTTTGCTAGTAATCTTGGTTGGAGTGGGAGTTGTGCACAGGGGAAGTGATTTTATTTTAGGATGGCAAGTACATCACGATTGGAGAAAGAAAAATTCAACGGTACAAATTTTGAGCTATGGAAGCTTAACATGGAGGATCTGCTCATAGATAGAGATATGGGTTGTTGTTTTTGGAAGTCAACTTGCGTCTATGATGGATGAAGATTGGATGGTGAAGGATCGAAAGGCACGAAGCCTCGTTTGGTTATGCTTGGCTGACTCTATGCTCTTGAATGTAAGTGAGTGCCCTACTATGAAAATCTTATGGGATAGGTTGGCTTCAATCTACCAAGCCAAATCCCTTGTGAATAAATTGTTCCTGAGGAATAAATTGTATTTCCTAAGGATGGGGGATGGAGATTCCGTAGCAAAACACTTGAACAAATTCAACATTATCTTTTTGCAACTAATTTCCATCGAAGTAAAAATGGATGAGGAGGATTGGTGTACCGGTTTACTATGATCGTTACCAGATTTTTGGGACAACATAATAATGGCTATCAGCTCCACTAGGACCAAGTTGAAGATGGAGGAGATAGTATCTACCTTGCTTTCAGTAGATATGCCAAGGAAAACCATGGAAGACGTCAAGGATGTGTTGGTTGTTTGTGGCAGATCCAAAGAAAGGAACAAGGGGAAGAAGATAGTTGGCCTGTCCAAGTCCAAGGGAGGATCCAAGACTCCCACTCTAACAAAGATCAAATGATGGAATTGTGGGAAGACGGGGTAGGTGAAGAAAGATTGCAAGAAGAAGAAGCATAAGAGCAAGCATGAATCCTATTAGGATTCCGATTCTAAGTCTTATTGGGAGGATGCAGGAGATGCATTCTTGGTTGTCTTTTCCACTCACTTTAGGGATGGTGTCTGGCTGATTGATTGAGGAGGGTCATACCATATGACTCCACATTGAGAGTACTTCATGGAGTACCAGGACAGTGATAGTGGGAGTGTGTACTTGGGGAACAACTCATCACTTAAGGTTGCTGGTAGCGGGAGAGTTTCTTTATAACTCTGAAATGGCATGACCAAGACCTTGACCAATGTCTTGCATATTCCTGGTTTGGCACGAAACCTCATTTCCGTGAGTAGCCTAAATGACTTGGGTGTGCAAGTGATCTTTAACAAAGGAGGAGTCACTATGGTTCGCAGATCAATAGTGCTTGCTAAAGGAGTACGTGATGGGAAACTATGCTAAGACTATTGCATGCAATAGTATATCAATTCCAGATAGCAGCTTATCGGCAGATAAGACTGCTATGGCATTATAGGCTTGGTCACATTGGTGACAAAGTTTTCAAAACCTTGGTGAGTAAAAACCTCATTGAAAAAATATATTATGCTTCCTTTGATTTTGAGTTTTGTAAACATTGTCTTAATGGAAAACAAAAAATAGTTAAATTCTACTCGAGCTCTCATAGATGCATATGGATTTACTTGATTTAGTGCATAGTGATGTATGTGGTCCAATTGATGTACCTTCATTATCTAAATCATTGTATTATGTATCTTTCATTGATGATCATTCACGGATGACATGGATTTATTTTCTAAGAAGAAAATCTGAAGTGTTTGCTAAGTTCAAAGAGTTCAAAGCTCTTGTTGAGAACCAAACAAGAAGAAAGATTAAGTCTCTTAGAACATACAATGGAGGAGAGTTTTGTAGCAAAGAATTTGACAATTTTTGCAGGGAGCTTGGAATTAAGCGGTGTAAGACAACTCCTTAAACACCTTAGCAAAATGGAGTTGTCGAAAGTATGAACAGGACATTGATGGAGAGGGCTAGGAGTATGTTAAGCAGTGCTGGTCTAGAACAAAAGTTTTGGGCTGAAGCATTTAGTAGAACATGTTACTTGATTAATAGGTTTGCTACATCAACTCTTGTTGATGAAACCCATATAGGGGTTTGGACAGGCCAAAAGCCCTCTTTGAGACACCTTAGAGTGTTTGGCTGCGAGGCATATGTGCATGTGCCTTAAGTAAAGAGATCAAAACTTGATTACAAAGCGAAAATACACATCCTCATTGGCTATTGTGATGGGATAAAAGGATACAAGCTTTGGAAACTGTTGGTTACGAATCTGCCATGAGGAAAGGATTTTGTGTTAATGTGCCCAGATTCGCCCACCAGCTTGAAAGGCCGGAAGGAAGGAATGCCTTCCGTGCCAATCTCCGGAGAAGGCCGGCTCCTGTGGGTTTTTATGGTTTGAGATGAGGGTGCAAGAAAAAGATAGAAATGCGGAAAGAATTTACAAATGTGATTGGAGTTGGGTGGGGGGAACTAGCAGTACAGCAACACATCAATCACCGCTACTTACTACATTATGAATACAAAGCATAGCCAGGAACTGCAAACCCTAAGTATACTTTCTGTATAAAGCAGGGTACGCACAGCTACAATGGCTCCCTAGCAAACATTCTCCCTACAAGGAGAACTAACAGCACGACAGCGCATCAATCACCACTACGGACAGCAATAGAAAGCAACCAAGAGATGTCAGATCCGAGTATGTGTGTTATGCAGAGAATTTGTACGCACAGCTACAATGGTCCCCTAGCAAACATTCTCCCTACAAGGAGAACTAACAGCACGGCAATGCATCAATCACCACTACGTACAGCAACACGGACATAACACACAATCGAAGGAACTGCTACCACATTTATTCTATGTATCCTCTAATCAATTAAGCTCAAGGGTGCTCGGCCACCAAATGCTGAAATGAATCAACAAGCCATGACACAAGCAATGCCTCAGGTATTCCTGACCACCAAATGCTGAAACGAATCAACGAACCGTGACACAGGAAAATGTAAAGCAGAAATGTAAAGGAGAGGCAGCATAAAAAATAGAAGCAGTAGAACAGAGCCAGGCATATACTTTATATTTATAAGCAGAAGCACAATTACAATGGTTCCCTAACAAACATTCCCCTTCCACCCCTTTACAATGAAAATGCGGTGGGTATTTATAGCCCGAGTCCCTCCCGTTACATTAATGGGCACAAAGTCCCAGTCAAACACTAGCTGACAAAAGCGGCGACGGAGCTGCTAATGCTGACCTTTGTCGGACGAGATCGTATCCGCAGACATGGTTCCCCTGAAGACCGGACAGCTACGTGGCAGGGCGTTGGGTAGAACTTCTCATTGGCCGGAATGCGGGCAGCTGGAGCAGGTAGAACCTCCAATCAGCCTTAAATGAGGCAGCTGGCATAAGTGATGCGGCCCATGCTTGTCCTTTTGCTCGACACGTCTTGGCTGAGATCTCGAAGCTAGACACTTGTCGGATGATGCTGTTTGACACGTGCTTGCCTTGAAAGGCAGTTTATCCAACTTCTCCCAAGATATGAGCGCCATCGGGTTGCGCAGGCAGAAAACAGCGCAGTTGGGAAGGTCTTCATGCCTTGGTCAAATTTTGAGTTTGTTTCCCTACTGCGCACCTGTCAAAGGGCGCACTCCTACTTCGCTGCGAAGTCGGGTTGCGCACAGGTGAAAGCTGATTTTTGCTGTCGAACGGACTTCGCCCTGGAAAAGGGGGAGCAGTCCGACTTCGCTGCGAAGTCGGACTTCGCCCCAACACTTAGTCATTTTTCTTGCCAGCCTGCCAGCCTGTTACAAGGTGCGCCCAGAAAGAAGGGAGAAGTCGGACTTCGCACCAAAACTGGGAGAAGTCGGACTTCGCACCAACACTTAGCCATTTTTCAGGGGATTTGCTGTCAAATTTGGGATCTGACTGAGGGGCTCCAAGAAAAAAGGGGGGAAGAAAGAGAATGTAGGGAAGAGAGAGAAAGGGAGAGAAGAAGAAAGGGAAAGAGAGGAAGAGGAAAAAGGAAGAGCAGCACTGCTACAAAAGTGAAAACATTGCACCCCGTGCAAAATGTGGCAACAGAACCTAGTCACAGAGAAGGGTGTTTGGAGTCGAGATGCGATCTTTAGGGAGATCAAGGATATTTCAACTGAGGATCAATAAAGTAAAACATCAAAACAAAGTTGTGCAATTTGAACCAGAAACAAGCAAAGAAATTGCACATGGAGATGATGGTGTCCATGAGCATGATTCTCATAATGGGCCTAATGAGGAGTATATTTCGGATAGTCACGACGAGACCAATAAGGATCAAGAGCCTCAACCTCAACCCCATTGGGGTAGGAGGTCCACATGACCAAGAAAGCAACCAAATAGGTATAGCCCACTTGGTTTAAATTGTATTTTTGCTTTATCTACTAACGTTGATGAGCCTGGATTGTGAAGGAGGCAATGGAGATGAATGACAATGGGTCTTGGAAGACGACCATGGATGAGGAGATGGTATCTCTAAAGAAGAATGGCTTATGGGACCTAGTTTCGTTGCCTAAGGGAAGGAAACCTGTTGGCTGCAAGTGGGTTTTCAGGAAGAAATTCAGTTCTAAGGGCAATGTAGATAAGTATAAAGCAAGGCTGGTCGCTAAAGGATATTCCCAAGTGAAGGTAATACATTTTGGTGAGATCTTTTCTCTAGTCACAAGGCTTACATCCATTAGATTTCTTTTATTTGTTGCTGTTGCATTTAATCTTGAGGTTGAGCAAATGGATGTAAAGGCAACTTTCTTGCATGGAGACTTGGAGGAAGAGATCTACATGAAACAGCTGGAACGCTGGGGAAAAGGTTAAGGAAAACTTAGTTTGCAAGTGAAAGAAATCTCTTTATGGTTATAAACAGTCTCCTAGAACGTGGTACAAGAAATTTGATTCTTATGTTTTGAGGTTTGGATTTGTTAGATCCAAATCAGATCATTGTGTTTATTATAAGCAAGAGGGTGGTCATTTTATTGTTATCATTTTGTGTGTGGATGACATGTTGCTAATTAGTAACAATAAAGATATCATTAAGGTCTTAAAATCTCAACTTTCACTACAATTTGAAATGAAGGATTTAGGAGTTGCTAAGTTTATCTTAGGGATGGATATTAGAAGAGATAGAGCCAACATAAGACTTTAGTTAAGTCAAAGAAAGTATGTTGACTTTGTCTTGCAATGTTTTAACATGAAAAATTGCAAACCAGTTTGTGTCCCTATTTCTGTGGGAACAAATTTTGTTTGTTGAGCAGTGTCCTCCACTTGGAGAAATGGAGAACATGAGTCATGTACCATATGCTAGTGCGATTGGGAACCTCATGTATGCTATGGTTTGCACCAGACTGGACATTGCCCAAGCAATGGGAGTCTTGAGTCGGTTTATGGCAAATCCTGGAAAGGATCACTGGGCAGCAATGAAGAGGGTTTTTAGATATCTTCAAGGTACTTCTGATTACTCTATTTGTTATCAGGGATCCTTGACAACCAAGAAATTTCACAAGAAGCAACTAGACATACAAGGATTTGTAGACTCAGATTGGGCAAGTGATGATGACAACAGGAGGTCAACCAGTGGCTATGTGTTTAGCTTGTTTGGTGGTGCAATTAGTTGGAGGAGCAAGTGGAAGGTTGAAGTTGCTTTCTTCACTACAAAGGCAGAGTATATGGCAGCTACTCATGCTAGTAAGAAAGCAATTTGGCTTCGGAAATTGTGTTCGGATGTCGGGTTGAGTTAGGGAGCAATAAAAATTAACTGTGATAGTCAGAGTGCTATCGCCTTGGCAAGAATCCTACATTTCATGCGTGGACAAAGCATATTGATGTGCAGTATCATTTCGTTCGTGACATGGTGGAGGATAGGAAGGTTATGGTTGAGAAGGCGTGTACTTTAGTTAATGTTGCAGATGCTCTGACAAAGCCTGTGAGCATTGAGAAGTTCAGATCTTGCTGCAAGAGAATGGACATTTCTGCCCTTACCAATTAGTTCACTCTTTTGTTGGTGTTTCTATTTTGCTTTTGTAAGGTACATGACAAGTGGGAGAATTTTGGGAATAGGTGTCATACACCTTTCAAACATTAACTGTGTCATGTCTGATGTTAAGAGTATATATAAGGAAGAAAAACTAGTGAACTAGACCTTGGTTTTACTGCAGGACAGTTGCAAAACTGGAGGTCTATTTCTAGCAATGTGCACTGTAGGACTGCGGGTCTATTTCCAACACTCTGCACTGCAGGACTGCAGGTTAATTTCAAGCACTTTGCACTGCAGGACTGCAGATCTATTTCCAGCACTCTACACTGCAGGCCTATTTTCAGCATTGTGCATTGCAGGACTGCAGGTCTATTTCCAGCACTGTGCATTTTAGGACAACTGCAATACTGCAGGTCTATTTCAGCTGTTTTATTGTAGGTCTTTTTGCTGCTTCGTTGATAAATAGGACTGAAGAAGTGGATACTTGTGTGGGAATTGTATTGTAAGCATATTGCTGATTACTGAATAATACAATTTTTGAGTGCTCCTTGATTGAAAGGTTTTTCCCGAAAGGGTTTCCCAAGGTGTATGTTGCTTCCTATGTGAGATTTATGTGATTTTGCTTGTTGAATTAAAAGTCTAGGCCTGTTTTTGCACTACTTTCCTCTAAAGATTAAGTAGGAAGTTGTTTTGCATTAGTCTAACTTCCTTTCAATTTTGAGTTTTAGATCAGTCAAAATTCTGAGTTTTGAGTCACAAAGTTTGCTGATGTTTTTTGGTAGCGATTTCAATAAAACAGAACTTTTGATTGTTTGATCTCTTGTGTATGGTCGTATAAATCTTACAACCATCAATGAAGTTTCTTTTCTATTCTATGTTTGTGAGTTTCATCAATGAATTGTTGTGGACTCTAAAAAGTTGAGGAAATGAGCTTTTGATTCTTTTTACTCTGGATCACACCTTCAGTTTTAGTCATTTCTTTGTATTTGTCTTTCAGTGTTTATGGTAATATTTTTTGTATATTTTTGGGATTTTATAATTCTTAATGTAAACTAAAATGGAAAAGAAAAGGGAGTTGGTGAATATTATTTAAAAATTATTTAGTAATAAAGCTTTTCAACACCTACATTTGGAAGGACATAATCTGCTATTTGTTAGCATAAAATTGTCAACCAAAGAGCTAGTAATGTTGAAGGGTATATTGTAACCATAAAATAACCTCCTCGTTGTGGCATCATTTTTTATCTTTTTGTCCCTATCATTAGCAGCATACCTCTGTAGAATGTAAATCACGAATGGATCTGGTGGTGATGGAAGTGTTATGCGTACAAATGTGGGGGGTTTTCTTGTACACCACCTATAGTTTTGGGCTTGTGTGATTAATTTTAGGGTTTAGGTATCAAGGACTCAATGAGAGTGTATTCTTTGATCAAATTTGCCCTTGTACCATTAGGAATTTTTGGTGGAACCATGAATTTTTTTCTTCAACCAGAAATACGTGTCAGTTACATCATGTGGCCAAACTCTTATAGTTAACTTGGCAATATGGACAAGTTCATGATTTGCTTCTTGAATTGCTGTAATCATCTCCATTTTGCTTTTTGGTGTAAGAGACCAATTGTTACAAAAAAGTTGTGTTTCTTGCAAGATACGTTAACAATGTGATACCTTTATTTGTATCAAATATGCTAATATTGCCCTAGACTTCATCCATAAGCTCACAATTTTTTAAGAGCATTGGTTGTGATTGTGAGTTTTGAATGTGCTCTTTATTGATTATCATTAATTGTCTTCACATGAGGATCAGTTTTAACTTGTAAATTCTCAATACATAATGTAAAATCTAATCTAGTTATTAAGTACACTAAAATTTGTGCAAAACTAGAGGAAAAGTGAAATGGAAAGTTTCTGTGGAAGATTTAATACTATTAAATTTTTATGGGGCTTCAATAGGAAATCTTGGTTGGGGAGTTGTTTTTAGAAATAAAAAGCTGAAATTTTAGTACCCAATATAGAGAAATATGGTGACAAGCAATTTTGTGGAAGCAATGGTGGCTCTATCCATATAAAGTTGGTAGTAGAAAAAGATGTTATAGTTTACGTATAGAAGGGGATTGATTTACTATTATAGGGGCTGTATGAAGAGCCTTTAGTGTAGATGGACAATTGTATGCAATTACCAAAGATGTTGTTAACTACAATTAAAGTCTCCAACATTGCAAATACTTTCATGTATATAGAAAGGGTAATGCCTTGGTTGATTGTATTACTAATGCAGGGGTTCAGCAGGATACCAAAAACAAGTTTTTTTGTGAGAATCTTCAGGCTTATATACAAGAAATAACATTATTGGACAAGTGAGATAGTGTATTTACTCGAAGTGTCTATGAGCTTGAAGTTTATATCATACCATACTGTTAACATTGTAGATGGATTACCAGTAGCTCCAATACTGACACTTTTTGTTTATATGACAGCTGTCTTGTAAGGAGGTGCATGATAATTCTGTTACAAATTTGGGTTGAGACACTCTATATAGACTAGAGAGAGTTGCTATTACCATAAAATAGAGGCATAATAACAAAAGATATTCAGATAAACAATAATGTTACTTAATGATTGCCATTATAAAATATAACTATTATACACTTATTTATTCCATTCATGTAATTAAAACATTGATTGTGATTTTTATGTGTTTGACATTCCCCGTTGCTATATGTTTGCTGCTGCCTAAACATTGTACTAGTTTAGCGTCAGGGATATTTGTTTTATTTTCCATTAATCTTACTGTAGAATATTGTATTTTTCTTTGTAGCATAAGAGAAGCAGATAGAGCAACTATTCATGAAGCAATGGAGCAACAAACAATAAGTGTGGCCAAGGTATTTAGATATTTTTCAAAATTTACTTACATAGTACTTGTGCCTCCAAAATAATTTGGTGTTATATGCCTTTGGTTTCTTATAAAATTATTGCTTTCCAATGTTCCACGGGGACGCGTCCCCCCGTTTCCCACGTCCCCCAGGACGGAGGGACGACAAGGGGGACGTTTCCCCCCGTCCCCCTTTTTGGGGGACGGCTGGGAAACGTCCCCGGGACGGCTGAGGCCTGTGGCCTCCCGTCCCCGGGACGTCCCCCTTTTTGGGGCGTCCCGGGACGGCTGGGCCCCATGGGGGACGCCCGGCCGTCCCTAGGGACAGTCTGGGCGTCCCCCATGGGGCCCAGCCGTCCCCCACGGCTGGGCGTCCCCACCAAAGGGGAAAAAAAAAAAAAAAAAATGATAGTAGCTTTTCATGATAGTCTCTCTGTAAGTAGGGTTGTCTATGGTGATTAAGGTGTGAGGGCCTTTGTTACTAATATTCCTGTTTTAGTGCATTTACTCTTGGCTAGTAAATCTAGCTGTTAGGCTAGTAATTCTAACTGTTATGCTGGCTTTCCAAGGTTTAGACAGGCAGAAGCCAACAGGCAGGTACAGTGATATGCAGTTTGAGAGGTTCTCACAATCCTTTCACTATTGCTCTGTAGATTTTGAGAAAGGATTTCTGTCAGTGGCACATATCTATGTAGTGGGGCATGTATTACAGTTCGTTTAGATGTTAAAATTCAGTTTGATTACCGCTGTCGTCTTTCTGGTAGAAACAGAGTAAAACTTTAATTAAAGATGTGACAAGGCCTATAACAGGTGGGGAGCCTTTAAAGCCCACCTAGATTTACAATACTAGGAACTAGTTTTACCGCCAGCCTGTGGAAATCAGGCAGGATTTTGCTGTTTTTCTTTAGCATTAGAATATAATATATTACCTTTTCGCACCAAAAAACAAAGGAGCATATAGCTGTAGAAGTATTAGTAGAACTAATAATATGTATACAGCTCCTGGAAAACCAAAGAAAAAACAAATGTCTTGCTAGTATTGGAGCTAGAGAGACAAGTCGAAAAAGGTTGGCCCACTGACAAATTACGATGAATGCATGTAAGGGATATCAGAAGGCCATTTTTGAATGCTCACATCTACAATGGAAGTCGCCGAAATCATCTGAACATAAAAGGCCCCTACAAAAATGTTACACGTAGTTCCACATAATGTTTATCCCATCCAAGAAAAATAACAAAGGATTTCTGTCAGGGGCACGTATCTATGTAGTGGGGCATGTATTACAGTTCATTTAGATGTTAACATTCAGTTTGATTACTGCTGTCGTCTTTCTGGTAGAAACAGTGTTACTGTGAAATCTAAGACTTTAATTAAAGATGTGACAAGGCCTATAACAGGTGGGGGGCCTTTAAAGCCCATCTGGATTTAAGATACTAAGAACTGGTATTTACTGCCAGCCTGTGGAAATCAGGCAGGATTTTGCTGTTTTTCTTTAGCATTAGAATATAATTTATTCATATATTACCTTTTTGCACCAAAAAAACACAGGAGCATATAGCTGTAGGAGTATAATAGAAGTAATAATATATATACAGCTCCTGGAAAACCAAAGAAAAAACAAATGTCTTGCTAGTATTGGAGCTAGAGAGTCACGTGGAAAATGGTGGGCCCACTGACAACTTACAATGAATGCATATCAGGGATATCAGAAGCCTATTTTTGAATGCTCACATCTACAATGGAAGTTGCTGAAATCATCTGAACACACATTGATTAGTAATATGAAATATCATTTTTGTTGGGTGTAGAATTTTGAATGTGTAGATTATTCTAAATTTCTAAAAAATTTCATTTTTTATAGTATTATACCAGCCGTCCCCCCAGCCGTCCCCGAGCCGTCCCCTAAAATCGACCCGCCGTCCCCCGCCGTCCCCGTCCTCCCGTCCCCCCGTCCCCAGGCTCGTGGAACCTTGTTTCTTTCTCTTTAATTATTAGAACACAGTTGTGCAAAAGATGAGGCATCTCAGTTTATAATTTAATGAGGGTCCATTAAGCTGTAACAAAGGTATAGTTGTTGGTTTGAATGTCATTTAAATTATCTGTAACGATAATTGCACCTTATTTGGCCTGAATTGACATAACACATTTAATGAGTTGTGCAACCCAAGAAATGGTGAAATGTGGTGAATCTATACAAAGAATTCAAAATAAGACCTTATATGTGCAAACGATATTCAAAATTATTTGATCGCTTGCAATATTTCAAATAGTGACTTCCCAATCCAAAATCAGGATTTTGGAGGGCATGATGAGACACTCATCACTTCTCCTTGCATTATGCCAGCTTTGGCCTTTTAGCTGAATCCAAAGGCAATAATGAATAACCACGTAATCGGTGTTGAAATAAACGTTAAAATATTGCGATTGTCACATATATGATGATTTTCTCCACCACGCTGATTTGTTTGCAAGTAGCGTTTCTTTCAAAAAAATTGCCAATATTTTCAGAATAGGGGGAAGAGCAGATTTTTGCTGTTTCTTGCACTATTAATTGCTGACCCAATTTTTTGGGGCCCCGTTGATAAATTACTCATCATGATTTTTCAACTTTGCCAATAATTAACATTAGACAAAATGTGTTCATTTGAAGTGGTTAACATATGCCTAGTCAGATGTGTTGGTTTATTTTTAGTAGCAAATTCATCAAAGCTGTATGAATTTATCATCAACTAGCTAATCTTACAACACCTATTCTATTATAAACTACAAATATTTGTTAGTAATTTAATAATACGTATGAGTTTATGACTGTCTAAATTCAAATTTTTAGTCCTTAGGACTTTTTTACACATTAGGATTAAAAACCTTGAACATGAATGCAATCATATCTTCGGACAGATTGATTTTCCTAAGATACTTAAAGTCTCAAAAGTTTATATGCTAAAGCACCGCTAGCTTACATAGATTGGTTGGGTCAATTTATAGTGAGCTTGACGAAAGGATGAAAATAGAAAGCGGTGCAAAATTTGAACAAATATATACAAGGTAATGTGAAAACTTGCCTTGTAAACCACAAGTGGGTTTTTGCAGTAGCTCGCTACTTCCAACATGCTCCAAATGGAGATTCGTCACACAAGTTGAGGTTAGAGACAGAGCAGGTCGAAAATCAACAAAACTTGGCTAAGTGTTTGGCAGCAATGTCCCTTGCTTGGAGCGGCCAACACACCTGGTTTCTTGGACTATCCCATAACAGGACCACCCCGCTTTGTGGAATGTCTTGCTCGGAGCAAGTTTTTGTAGTAGTTGACTACTACCATCGTATCTAGAACAAATTCTATCATGCAATCAGTATGAAAAATGTGAAGGGATCAAGTCGGACTTCGTAGATGCTTTGCTTTGAGGATTTTCCACTCCAAAAATGCACTCACTCGCCAAAACGCCTCGTTCTCCAAGCAACCTCACTCCTCGAATGGAGGTCTGTCGCACAGGATGAGGTAGAAGATAGAGTAGGGCAAAAATAAAGAATTGGTTAAGTGTTTGGACGAAGGAGCAACCCAATTGTTGAGCACCCCTTCTCTCCAAGTGACCCCTCTCCTTGCAACCTTGCTCTCCAAGCACCCTACTCTCAAAGTGACCTGCTCTGAAGCAACCTCACTTTGTAAGCACCTTGCTCTCAGAGCAACTTGCTTTATGGATATATGAAATTAATGGCTTTGCCCTTATTTCCCCTGTTAGCCCTCATTGATTGTTGTTGCAGGTTTTGGAGATCTTAGGTGATGAAGTTATTCATTTTTTGCTAAGAACACCAATTGCACTAGATTTAAACCCTACTATGATCCCTATCGTATTTTTACGTTTTCTTTCTCTTGCACCCTTCTCAAACAAAGTAGATTAGATTTGTTTTCTGCATTTTTAGATCAGATTGCTTATTTCATTTTCTGTGTAGTTTCTTTCTTTGTTTTTAGCCTTAGATAGAAGGTAAAAGGGAACCGACCTAAGATTTGGAGGTTGGGGAGAGTAGAAACCTCCCCATCCATTTGTTGAATTGTGGTCATGGGTGCAAATTGCACTTGCTAATTTTCGTGTTCAACAGTTTTGGCATGCTCGGTGTGACAAATCCAGTTCTCCTTACAAAGAAACATCCATTGTGCATGAGGTCAACAATTTTGACATGCCCGATGGGATACACAAGTGCGATTTCGGTATGAAATCAATCTTACTCGACCCGAACATAATTTTGCAGATATATGCCACTATACTTCCCATCCTTCTATATTTGTGAAAAGGGTTGTGTGTTACACTAACATGCATGAAACCCACAAATCTTTTGCATTAAAATTTACGAGTTGTGTTTCATTTCAGATTTCATACTTCATAATTTTTCATGCAAATGGCAACTTCATTTTTAATCCAGAATCTTGCCTAACTTGTGATTTGTGAATCTTGCTTTTTCAAGAAAGGACTAAAGTAGCAACAAGAAAAGACAAATGTGAGTGGAAACGAGACCATGTAAATAATAATAACAAAAAAAAAATGAGCACTCGTTGGGTGACCTCGCTCCTCAAGCGCCTTGCTCTTTAAGCGACTTCACTCCTCGAGCATTCTACTCTCTAGAGCAACCTCGCTTTTCGAGTGCCTTGTTTATGGAGCATGTCCCATAAAAGACATTGACTCATCATTTCTTGGTGTTAAATTTCGAGGTCCTCTCTCTCGCTCCATTTATGAATACAAGATCCAAATCATATTTAACAAGGAAAGGGAATGACCTTGTCAAACTGCTCACTTACTGAGAAGAACTTGAAGAAGATAGGTACAACCATTTGGGTACAAGACTCAGATCACCCCTCAGAGGAATCACAAGTTGAAGAAGTCAATTTAGACTTAGAGGATGAACAAAAAGTATCAGTCCCGGACATGATACCTGCAAAAGCTATTTTACAAGATCAAAACCCTGATCCTGTTGTGGAACAAGTGCAACCTTACCCTCAGATAGGGCAAACAAGTGGGTCATAGAACTCACCACCAAATACGAAGGCAATCAAAACCCCCTTGCTTGGTCTTCCTCCCAACCTTTTGAGTACGCCTACTGTAAGTGGGCCACAACATCAAGTAGTACCACCAAGTCAGCAAACCCCAATGTCTCAATAGGTGACACAAGGGCCGCAGGTTGCACCCAATCAACCGCCTAATCCCCAAAATTCTCAATTCCAACACCATGGGCAGCAAATCATGCAACAAGCATTACAACAATCCCAAAACCCTCAGTTGTTGCAAGGTCAACAAACACCGGTTGGATAGAATCAAGCCCTTGAGGGGCAGATACAACATATGCCTTAGACCTCTCAAGGACCCATGACCCCACACTTGCAACAGGTGACTGCTACACAACATCCATAGGGTGTGCAAAACCCGCAACAACAAATTGCACAAAATCTATCACAACAAGTTGCACAAAACCTACAACAATCGATGGCCCAAAACTTGCTATCACAAGCCCCTAAGAATACGCAAGAAGTTGTGCAGAACCAACAATAGATGGTGCAGAACATACTACAAAATCCATTGACATAGCTTCAACAAACGTTTTAGAACCCTAACGCTACTCAGAATCCACAAGTACAAATGGGCCAGCCCTTGCAAATTGTCCCTTTCTAGCAATACCAACCACAACAAGGTGTTCAAAACCAACTGCAATAGGTTGCACAGAATGCCCCACAACAATTTGCTCAATTCCCTTAGCAACAACTCCAAAACTTGAACCCTGTTGGGCAAAATTTTCAAATGCCACAAAACCTTCCATTGCAGATGTACGGAGGACAACCAAGACAACCGGCATACCAAGCACCCTACAAGCAAGCAATAGTGCCTTACAGTCAAAACCAGCTCATACAATACGGCCAAGGGCAACTATTGTACCCAATGCAAGCAGAAGAGAGACCTCAATGGTGTTTCCCTTGCTAGAATTTCCAAGGGCCTCTTAATTTGCTAGTATATTCGCACATTATAATTGGAGCTTTTAAGTCTCCCCTCCTTTTTAGGGAATTATAGTTGGACAACAATTGAACACTTGGACGATCTAATAACCTTGAAGTCAATAAACTAGATTCGTGAAGATGTGATGGTCAGAATTTTGGTTATATCATTGAGAGACAAGGCTGCTACATGGTACCAAAGCTTGCCCAACAAGTTAGTAGTGAGTTGGGCCTTGATCATAGAACCATTCATGAAGCATTTTGGCGGTTCATCCAATGGATATTCAGTCCTCCTTCAGCTGAACAACATGGTGAGGTACCCGAATGAGAACATTCATGACTTCAATACAAGGTTCCTCCATGTTGTTTAGCTAATACCCTTCAATGTTAGACCATTAGATGAAGGAGCTTTGGTTTATTATGTGAGGGCATTGCATTTGAACTTGGCTATGATTGTGCAAAATTGAAATTATCACTTTTTATCGTGAAATTTAAAAAAATCGCCCATGCTTAGGAGATTCTTATCCAAGTTGGTAAGTTACCACCAACTCCCCCCATGACTCATGTAACACATCCAACCCCAAGTGCTTCTCCATAGGCTCAGTACTTGTTGCCTCCTCAACTAGCCCCTGTCCCCATTTCTCCATATTTACAAATGTATCAACAACCTCAAGCCCAAGCTTACCAACAACCTTAGACCATCATTCCACCTTCTCAAGTTGCATCATTTTCCTCTAACACTTGAATGCCAACTCAACCAAACACTCTATACACCATCACATACCCAAGCCAATCCACACCAAGCTCCATTGTTTACCCAAATCAGACTTTGGCATTGCCTACACCTACACCCATCCAACCCTGCTTACCCATTTTAGAGCCATTTATAGGCCAAAGGTGTGCCAAATATAATGGAGGACATGAATGAGTTAAAAGCTATGGTTAGGGACTTGAGCAACAAAATGACAATCAATCAAAGGCAAATAGGAGGATGGCAATAGGAGAACTTTGTATCTGACCAAGGACCAAGTGCCTCAACGAGCTAGTGGATCAACCATAAATCAATCACAAAATAACATGGTAAATGCTGATCCCAATATGAATTCCTTATGGTGCTTCACCTATAATGTTGGGCATAACCCGGTTGAGTGTGTTGTTGCAATACGTTATGCACAAACCATGATTTACAACTAGTAGTGCCAAGCCCAATAGGTCGCGATGGCTGGCCAAGCAACGACAAACACACCTGTTGGGGCTGATCCATTGATGGTGAGTCAACAAGTTGTTGATCAATAGTGGATAAATCAACAAATTGTCAACCAACAATATACAAATCAAGAAGTTGTAGGTGTACCTCAAATGTAGGTAACTTCAAACGCTAAGAATGTTGTACTGGCCAATTTCACAAAGTTTGAAGAGGGGGAATTTTGCAGAGTTTGGCATCTTGTTAAACACCAAGAATCCATTTTCTTGGTCCAAGAAGAGAAATTGTTGGGTCATGTTGTAACAAGGGATGGACTGGCTATCGATCCAGATAGGGTCAAAGCCATACAACAATTAATCATCAATGAAGGGAGTTACATCGTTCATGGATCAGATTTAGTTGGCTTCTTGTTTTATCACCAACTTCGTCGAGATAGTTTGTTAGGAACCCTCTAATTAAAATAAGCACATTCACATAAATATTGCAATAAAAATAAGAATTCATGAAGAAAAAAATATTGCAATACAAAATGTAAATGAAGATAACAAATCACAATACAAAATTGCAGGTCTCCTCGAGGGGGCAACCTCCTTCAATACTTCCATTCAACATGCAAAAATATACATTTGTTTATGCCCCCTTGTCTTTTAAAAATACACTTTATGAAACCGTAACCTAACGCTCAAGAGTTGGCTTACATGCAAAGTGCTACCCAAGCTAGAATCTTCTACCAAACAAACAATTACATTCTTTATAAAAGTTATATGAAATGACCCCACTTGTCTAGGTGCCTCAAATGTCACATACCATTACAAAATATCATTAGAATGGGATCCCCATGTTAGAAAGGGGTCATTACATAATAATATTAGAATTACATAATAATGTTAGGATGGGATCCTAACATGCCCTTCCCCTTGAAACAACTTTCTCCTCAAAGCTAGAGATGAGGGAAATACTGCTGTAGTTGCTAGAGAGACTCCCAGGCGACATCTTCAGGTTGTAACCCATGCCATTGAATAAGAACCTCAGTGATGACATGGTTGCAAAGGGTGCGCGATCTTCGGTCCAAAATTTGTTCAGGCTTGAGCATGATGGAACCTTTTTCATCCAGTTCTGGTAAAGTGGATTGAACCTATACCTTATTGCCCACAACTTTCTTGAGAGAAGAGACATGAAAGATGGGATGTATCTTGGATGTGGTTGGAAGGGTCAATTTGTAGGCTATTGCACCAATCCTTTGTAATGCCTAGTAAGGTCCATAGTACTTGGTGGCAAGTTTTTGGCATTAGTGGAGCTAGAGTGATGATTGTTTGTAGGGTTGTAAGCCGAAAAAAACCATATTCCCCACTTCAAACCTAACGGTGTTGATCAGCTTGCTGATGCATATGGTTCTGGGCCAATTCAAGATTCATCTTAAGTTGTTGGAGGACGGCGACATGTTGGTTGAGAGTGGTGTCAATGTCAACCTCGGAACTCCCTGGAATGTATGAAGAGGGTATGGGTGGAGGAAGACCATAGAGAGCTTCAAAGGGTGTCACCTTGGTTGTGGTGTGATATGAAGTATTAAACCACCACTTAGTCAAAGAAGCCATCTAGCCCATTATGCAAGATGTTTGGATACAAAGCAACGAAGATAAGTTTCCAAGCACTTGTTAGCAATTTTGGTTTGACCATCACTCTGAGGATGATAGGCCGAACTCATTTTGAGCTAAGTGCCTTTCAACTTAAACAGTTCTTGCCAAAAATGATTAGTAAAAGTAGGGTCCCTATTTGACACAATGGATTTGAGCATTCCATGAAGGCGAAAGATGGAGTCTAAAAATATTTGGGTGGCTATGGAAGTTGTGTAGGGATGGGGCAAGGAACAAAAAATGGGCATACTTTGTGAGACGATCCACTACCACCAAAATAACTGATTTTCCTACTAATTTAGTTAACCATTCAATATAATCCATAGATATATTTGCCCATACTTGTTCTGGAATTGGTAAGGGTTGAAGGGTTGTAGGAGAACACATCATTTCTCCTTTCATTCTTTGGCACTTGTCCCATTCGGCCACAAAAGTCTGAATATCCATTTTCATTCCCTTACAAAAGAAAGTATGCTTAGCCCTTTCATAAGTTTTGAGAAATCCAAAACATCCCGTTGTTGGTGAGGCATGCATTTCCTACAAAACAAAATCTCGCATTTGAGACTTTTGGGGAATAACCAGTATGTCATGATGTCCCATGTCGTGACCATCCTAACTGTATCTAGGGCATGAGTTGGGCTCTACTTGAAGTTTGGTGATCAAAATTTGTAAGCTAGAATCCTTGGCCACTTCTTCTCTAAGATTATTAATCCATTGAGGGATTGGGGAAGATATAGCATTTAGCATACTCATCTTCAAATTGTGGTGACAATGCATGAACCACTCTATTTTGCTTGCTTTTTTAATATGTGATTTCATAATCATAACCCATCAATTTGGAGACCCATTTTTGTTGTTCGGGTGTGGCTACCCTTTGTTCCAAGAAATACTTGAGACATTGATGGTCGGTTTTAATTGAAAAATGATGTCCAATGAGTTATGGCTTCCAATGATTAATTGCATGTAAAATGGCTAACATCTCCTTCTCATTAGTGGATTTGCCCAAATTACGGCCTGAAAGGGCTCTACTGGTGAAAGCCAAGGGTCATCCTTCGTGCATCAAAACTACACCAATTCCATTGCCCAAAGCATCACTTTCAATTACAAAAAGGTTTAGAAAAATCAGGCGTTGCTAGCATCGGGGTGGTTGTCATAACCTGCTTTAATTCCTTGAAAGCGTTCTCTGTTGGTTTTGACCATCTAAAGGAATTCTTCTTCAACATAGTTGTTAAAGGAGCCATGATTTTTCCATAGTTTTTACAAGTTTATGGTAATACCTCGTGAGGCCCAAAAATCCCCAAAGTCTCTTGAGGATGTGAGGCTTCGACCATGCTTGAACAACCTCAATCTTTGTAGGGTCAACTTTATCTCCTTCTTTGGTGACAATGTGACCCAAATACTCTACTTCTTGCAACTTGAAAGAACACTTAGACCTTTTGGCATAAAGCTGATTGTCAGGCAAAAGCTGCAAATTCTGATCCAAATGTTAGAAGTGCTCTTCCCAAGAGCGACTATAAATTAGGATGTGCTCTTCCCAAGAGCGACTATAAATTAGGATGTCTTCAAAGAATATAATAAATTTGTGAGGGATGGGCTGAAAAATGGAATTCGTCAAACTCTGGAAAGTAGAGGGTACATAGGTCAAGCCGAATGCCATAACCAATAATTCATAGTGCCCTTCATGAGTCCTAAAAGCAGTTTTAGGGATGTCATCTTCCTTGATTCCAATATGATGGTATCTTGATCGCAAATCCAACTTTGAGAAATATAATGCTCCATGCAGCTCATCCAATAACTCATCAATTACTGGAATGGGGAATTTATCTTTAATTGTTATTTTATTTAGTTGCCTGAAATCCACACACAAATGACAAGACCCATCTTTTTTCTGTACCAACATTATTGGGGAAGAAAAGGGACTGATGCTTGGACAAATACCCCCTATAGTAAGAAGCTCCTACACCATTTTCTCGATTTCTGATTTTTGGGCATATGCATACTTGTAAGGGTAGACATTTGGAGGTAGACAGGGGTGAGTACATTCCCGGAATAGGGTGATGACAATCGGAACAGTAGTCTTCAGGCTTAGGCAATAGATACTTCAATGGACTGGTTATAGGGTACACAGATCAACTATCCAACTGGTAAGGGTAGACGTCTAAGACCATACGTCACAAGTCTAGACATCACGACTGAAGGTCTAGACGTCACAAGTCTAGATGTCACGATAGTTGAGCTAGACGTCACGGATCCAGACGTCAAGGTGGCTGATTTTGGAGGTCACAGGGTAGATGTCAATGCTGTTGAGTTCAGACGTCACAGGTGTAGACGTCCAAGCTGCTGGTTTAGACGTCACAGCTATAGACGTCAATGCTGTTGGCTTAGACGGCTAGTCGTCTGACGGTTGCCCAGACGTCAAGGGCTAGACGTCTATAGCTCTCCGGTGTCTCCTCCGTGTACCTGCAATAATATCAACAGTTCCTGTCCCTGCTGCAACAATTGATCTTCAATACTCATCAATGTGAAAAACCTGCAAATTACAGTTAGTGCAACACAACCTGCAATCAATGGAACATGCACAAGATCACCAAACACACAGGATACGCAATCCGCACAAGAGCATTGGCATTATAGCAGAATGATGATCTACAATGTTTGAAAAGGGGGTATAAATAGGGGGCAAAGTAGTTTCTCCAACTACTTCGTCCTCAACCACCCCAACCGTAAGCCTTAACACTTGCTAACTAACCCTGTTGTTAGACGTCTAACAACTGGATGTCTACCCTTAGACGTCTAACTAGGCATCTAATACATTAATCAGACTATTAAAATGACGGCTGTTTTTGTCACCTTGTGCCTTGTGCGTTTACAATTCAGCCTTCTTCTCATTGGCTGATTTTACAATCAAATGCAAATATAAACATTACCAAAATTGCTATGTACAATTCAAAATTGGACACATTGTTCCAGCCAGTTCTAGGGTTTAGAACTGTTGTCTACAGTTCATATCCGGTTTCTCCATCTGATGAAGAACTCTCCGATTCGTCCGAGGTTGCAATATCCTGATTGACTGCCTGGTTTTTAAGATTCATCATGTACTTATATTGGCCTTTCTTGAAGGTCAGATACTCATTCTCCCAATTGTGGTTTACTTTTGCTGTTCTTAAGCACCCACGTCCCAACAATGCATCATATATAGGTTTACAATAAAATCTAGAACAAAGTCGTGTTCTGCCATGTGCACCTTTTGGCTCATCAATACTCCTATTGTTTCAATACCATATTGATCAGCTCCATATAATCTGAATTTTGGAGATCTTAGAGCGGGTTGGCCGATATTCCGCCATGTCCTTTCTGGCATCACATTTACACTTGATCCTCCATCCATGATTACTTGATTCAGCTTATGGTCCAATATCTCCATGTGAACCAAAGCTAGCTTCTTCCCTACCTCAATCATTAGTATCGTTGGATCAATAAATTGTTCCTGCTTGATGTTGGCTATCTGTCGGGCTTCCTCCCTCTTCTTTGCTTTTATTACTTCCCCGACCGTAGCATATAATTCAGGTACTATATTGAATAAACTTGATACTTTTACCTCCAAAGTTGTATTCAACACCTGTGTCACCAAGCCTTCAACTGATGCCTGTTTGTCTGTTACGATCTCCACCTTCTTTAGAGATTTTTCTAGAACCAGCCTTTCTTGCTTTTCTTTATCTAGCTCTGTTTTAATCAGTTCTTGAGCTTCCTGCCATCGCTCCTTCTCCTTGGTAGGATTTGGGTACTGCTCCATTTTCCTAGCCTATGCTCTAGTTACTGCTCGGACTTCATTATCTTTTTCTACCTCTCTACTTACTTATCCAATGTCAATCCAATTGACATTTTGTGTTCCACTTGAACTTGCCTTATTTGGGCAATTCACCTCCTTGTGGTTCCCTGGTCCACACCATCTACATATTTGGGTAGCATTGCTACCACTGGTGTTGCCTGTATTTTGAGGCTTGGGGCAATTTTTCGCAAAGTGGCCCCACTCTTGACAATTCCGAAAATTGGATGATTGGTCTTCCCTCAAAATCATACTGCAAACGACTATGTCTGCCTTGTCTTCCACCTCGACAATTAGTCCTAAATCTGCCACTTGTTGCACCTTGTCCATTCCTTTAAGTATCTAATTGATCTCCCTGTTAGATTGTCAAATTCTGATGCCTTACTCCCTTCAAATTAAACGGACAATCAACTACCGTATGTCCTGCTATATCACATATATTGCAATATGCATTCTTTGGACAATTGACATTCGTATGTCATTCCGTTTTGCAGTTTGAACACCAAATATCTTTTCGGTCCTTTCCATGATCTTATCAAATTCTTTCCTAAAGGAGTGTATTGCACTTTTGGACTTTATCGTCTGTATCGCTATCGGTATCGTCATTCCGTGGATGTCCTCTGATTCCTGCAACTGTTTGTTTGGCTTCACTTCCAAAATTCTTTGCCTTTTTGAGCGCTTCTGCGTACCTAGAAGATGGTACTACTTTCATTTTCTTCCTATATTTATGCAATAGTCCATCCAAAAACCAATGTTTCACCATTCCATCTGCAGGTGGCATCTGCATTTTATCTGCCAATTGTTTCAATCTCCTATTATAACTCTTGACATCCTCGTCTGGTTTTTGTTTCGTTTAAAAAAATTTGTAATAATTTCTATATCATCCCTCAACGGCCGAAATTCTTCTATGAAAGCTTCTTTCTGAGATTCCCATTGTGTAAATGGTTGAGTATTCTGCTTTTTCAGATACCAATCACTAACCATCCATCGCAAGGTGGTCGGGAACAATTGTAACCACTCTGCCTCTTGCGACACTCCATTTGCTCCCCAAATGGTGATGCAAGTACCTATGTGACGTGTTGGGTCTTCTTTTCCTTCCCTAGTGAAGGGTGGGCATTTTTGTTTGCCCGCTCTATTGGCAACATTTGCCATTGGGATTGTCCCACTAGGCGTGTCACTTGACGATGATTGTTGTGGTGTTGTATTCCACTCTCTATTTGTTGTAGGTGGTGCAAAATCTCATTCAATTACATCCTCAAATAGCCTTCTCCCTGACTCACGTACGTCACTACTTCGCGACCTTTGCGAATATACGAGGTGCGGTTCTGGTCTCCCTCCCAAGAACCCACGCGTGGTTGCTTTGGTACAAAGCTTCTCTCTTCTGTACCTATTGGCCAACTCCTCTCCACCGGTTCAGGTGTTACCATCCGCTCCTCACTTCCAATGTTAGATACGTCTTCTGCTATTTGATTTTGTTCTTCGTCCACTGTTGTCACCAACAATGTCTCCCACCTTCCTTGCACTTCTCTTAGATTGTCGTCTTCCAAAGGGTTCCACACTTGTTCCACCTCTGGTTGTGAAACTTCGTCTTGAGTTTGTATCCTTTGATTTGCCAGTCGTGCACTTCGTCTTAGTGGTATCTGGTTCCTTCCTCGATTGCCTTGTGGCCTAGAATCTATCATTCACCTCTTTGCCTTGTCACGTATACTTCTTGACCCAAAGTTAGTTTAGGCAACGGCGCCAAATGTAGACAGGGGTGAGTGCCTTCCCGAGACGAGGGAATGACAAGAGTTTAGGAAGGAAAGGATTGACAAACCTGACTATAAGGCATGATATCAACTTACATTGTTTATTCCCAGACGGGTATAATACTATAGACGTCTAATCCAGGTGACTAACTAGTCTAGACAGGTAGACTGCCAAACATGTGCCATCCTAGACGGGTTGCGAGCTAGATGGGTACGCTCCAGACGGGTACATGCTAGATGGGTATGGTTATACGTGTAGGGTCCTAGACGGGTATGCCTAGACGTGTAGCTCCAATCAGATGGGTAGTTGCAGACGGGTGAGCTCTTTAGACGAGTAGCGCACAGGGCTAGACGGGTAGTTGCAACGACTAAGGCCTAGACGGATAGGCCTAGAAGTGTGACGGGTAGGCCTAGACGGGTTCTCGCAACTTCGCGCTTTCGTTCTCCAACCATCGATCGCTCCTACCTGCAACACTGCACAACATACAAACACAAACACCAACCTTGCCACATTCTACTCCATATCATGCATCAATTGAATACCTGTAACACAAGACAATGCAATCACACGAAAACACACGCATTCCTGGAACAATTTTGCTTGTTGTATTCACAATGGATTTGCATACATGAGTAGATGGATAGATTTACAAAAATGAGTAGGGGGTATTTATAAGGCAAGCCTTGGCGGTTACTGCAACCAACCAGGCTCAACCGTCCCAACTGCCCCTACGTTAGCACTTAACTAATCAGTCTTAACGCCTAACAAACCAGTCCCAGACTGATTAACTAGTCTGGCTTAACAACCAGTCCTAGACTACTTAACAAGTCTTAACTAAATATGATGGCTAAATTTTTCCTTTAGTGCTACGTTATTAATCAGTCCGCATTACATTGTGACGGCTGATTTTACATTGCAAAACCTTATATTATCAAAATTGCTATACATTATCAAAATTGCTATCACCTTGTAGACATTTTGTCAAACAATTTGGGATGTCAATTCTGTCTTCTTGAATTGTTGTCTACAAATACCCTACTAATGCCATCCAACGTACTTTGTTTGCATAGGTGTTGGAAGATCCTAAGTTGGAACACTGATGTCAAGAGGAAAGACTACTTTTTGGAGCCAATCAATGAAAGCCACCTGCTCAACAAGGATAGCTCCCAGAAATCCGTGAAAATTGATTTGTAATAAAAGAAAATACTAAGTTTGGATTGCCTCTTGCTTAAGGCAGTCCACCTTGCTCCATCTGAGGCATGCCTTGAAAAAGCGAAGAGCACCTTAATTTGGCAAACCAAAAAAGTAAAAAAATTAAATGAAAGAATAAAGCAAAAAAAAATGTCTTGCTTGAGCAAAAATCTCGCAAGAGACTCTGGTTCTTGCTTCTTCTCATCCCTTTCATTTACCATTTACCTCACTATCCCTTCACCTCAAACTCGTTTGTTTCTTCTTTTGTCCCTATTCCCTCCTTTCCTCTTATTTCTTTTGTTCTTGCTTCTCAAATCCCCCCCACTTCTTTTGTTGCACCTGTTGGTTACGAATCTGCCATGAGGAAAGGATTTGTTGTTATTGCGCCCAGATTTGCCCACCAGATTGAAAGGCCGGGTGGAAGGAATGCCTTCCGTGCCAATCTTCGGAGAAGGCCGGATTCCTGTGGGGTTTTTAGTGTAAGATAAGAGTGCAGGGAAAGAAATAAAAGTGCGGAAAGAGAATCCAAATGTGATTGGAGTTGGGTGGGGGGAATAAGCAGCACGACAACGAATCAATCACTGCTGCTAACAGCATTCCTTTACAAAGCACACATTGAAACTACAGCTATCATTAATCCTATGTATCCTCTATCTATGCATTCCAGGAATACTTGATCATCAAATACCAGAGTCCAGAGTTCAGTACAACAGTAAGCAATGATACAAGAAACATGAGGCAGAAATGACAAGGAGAGGCAACATACAAGATAAAAGACAGAAAGCAGAGCCAAGTATATGCATGTATTAGAGGCAAACGCACAGCTACAATAGTTCCCTAGCAATATATTCCCCTTCCACCACCTTACAATGAATTACATGGCTATTTATAGCCTCAAGTTCCCCCCGATTACATTCGCGGGCACAAAGTCCCAGACCAAACATTAGCTGACATAAGCGGCTGAGGAGCTGCTGATGTTGACTTCTGTCGGGTAGGACTGTACTTGCGGCATGGTCTCCCTGAAAGATGTACAGCCATGTGGCGGTGTGTCGGGTCAAACCCTTGGTCAGCAGGAGTGCGGGTGGTTGTGGCGGATGGAACTTCTTATCAGCTTTAAATGATGGCAGCTGGCATAGATAGTGCAGCCCATGCTTTGTCCTTTTCCCGATCATGTCTCGGCCCAAATCTCGAAGTGGACACTTGTCAGATGTTGATGAGTGACACATGCTGCCTTGAAAGGCAGTTTATCCAACTTCGCCCGGGATCAGAGCGCTGTTAGATTGCGCAGATGGAAAACAGCGCAGTTGGGGAGGCCTCCGTGCCTTAGTCAATTTCTGGACTTGCTTGCCCAACTGCGCACCGGTCGGAGGGCGCACCCCGACTCAGCTGCGAAGTCGGGTTGCGCACCGGTACTTTGTTGTCATCTCTGCCATTCGGACTACGCACCAAAAGGGGGCACACCCCGACTTCGCTGCGAAGTCGGGTTGCGCCCTAACACTTAGCTGATTTTTTGCTGCACTGCTTCCCTAGTGCGCCCAGGAAGAAGGGCGCACCCCGACTTCGCTGCGAAGTCGGGTTGCGCCCCAACACTTAGTCAATTTTGCTCATTTCCTGTTTTGTCACACTTCGCACTGTCCCTACTGCGCTCCAACTGGAGGGCGCACTCCGACTTCGCTGCGAAGTCGGGTTGCGCCCTGACACTTAACCATTTTAGGGAACACTTCTGGAAACTTTGTTGGGGGAAGTTTAAGGGGAAGAGGGAGGAATAAGACTGCAAAGAAGAGGGAGAAAGAGAGAAATGAAGAAAGGGAAAGAGAGGAAGGAAGGAAAAGAGCAGGCTACTTACAAAAACTGAAAACATGGCACCCCGTGCCAAATGTGGCAACAAAACCCATATCAACCCTTATCGTTAGCCATCATCACCTTGTTTATGCCATCATCTATGTCGCATCAAACTAGTATCCTTGTTGTCATTGGTCCTTAGGACACTACAGGTACAATGACACTTTTCTCTTCAACAACATCAACTTTGCTGCGAGACTACCTCAATTATGACTCCGTGCCCAAGAATAAGCCACAATTTGGGATCTTTAAATAAGGATTGACATTCCCATGAGTCGCTAGAATTGTAGTAGTTTGCTACTACCATCATGCTTCAATTGGAGATCCGTCGCAAAAGCTGATGCTAAAGATAGAGTAGGGCAAAGATTAGCAAAAATTGGCTTGAGTGTTTAGTATACTTATTGGAGTGACCAACACTTTCTATTTCCCAGACCGCTTCACTTTAGACCAATCTACTTAGAACACCTTGCTTCCTAGAGAAAGGCGCTTGGAGCAAGTTTTCGGGAGTGCAGTGCTTGGAGTGAGTTTTTGGAGCTCATCGCTTGGAGCATTGAAAAAAATGTAGTAACAATAATAGCAAGGACTAATGAAAGAAAAGAAGGTAGAGCCACTGATTTCATACATCCAAGCACAAAAGGTCGGAGACACAATTTATTTAAGATGTCCTACACATTCTTTTATTGATTGTTGTTTTCCGAAACATGTCAACTACAATATTACTCCAAAGAGTAGCTCTAGTATGTTGGGTTCCAAGAGATCCTTACAATAAGAATCAATCTTTTATTTATACTTGAAAAATAAAAACCTAATCTAATTTTGAACTCGTAGTTGACAATCTCGTGCGGGCTCAACACGCAAAAATAGATACTCAATTGGAGAACGGCGCTTGGAGTGAGTTTTTGGAGCTCATCGCTTGGAGCATTGAAAAAAATGTAGTAACAATAATAGCGAGGACTAATGAAAGAAAAGAAGGTAGAGCCACTGATTTCATACATCCAAGAACAAAAGGTTGGAGACACAATTGATTTAAGATGTCCTACACATTCTTTTATTGATTGTTGTTTTCTGAAACATGTCAAGTACAATATTACTCCAAAGAGTAGCTCTAGTATGTTGGGTTCCAAAAGACCCTTACAATGAGAATCAATCTCTTATTTATACTTGAAAAGTAAAAACCTAATCTAATTTTGAACTAGTAGTTTACAATCTCATGCGGGCACAACACCCAAAAATAGATACACAATTGGAGAAAGGCGCGACGCCTTTCTCCAATTGTGTATCTATTTTTGCGTGTTGAGCCCGCACGAGATTGTCAACTACGAGTTCAAAATTAGATTAGACGCCTTTCTCCAATTGTGTATCTATTTTTGCGTGTTGAGCTCGCACGAGATTGTCAACTACGAGTTCAAAATTAGATTAGGTTTTTACTTTTCAAGTATAAATAAGAGATTGATTCTTATTGTAAGGATCTCTTGGAACCCAACATAACTAAAGAGACATTATATGATTTAAGGTATAGTAGAGATTATTCAGCAGACCAGGAAATTTTTTAGCTTATGGATGAAGGTTGAGATAGCCTATGATTCCATGTGGTGATTCCAAGGCTTTAGTTCTCCCTAATTTTTTGTGTTATTCATAGACTAATATAAAATTCTACATAATCTATTAATTTACTCTTCAATCGCTGAATTAGTTCAAACTGATGTTTTTCAGTGGCTTTAATGTCTGCATGCATATAATTTAGTCTGTAGTTTGTAGGGTTATTCTTTTAATATCTTTATTCCTATGATTGAAGTTGGGTTTTCATTGAATTATTTGTTCTTTCTAGATTTATGCTAGCTTGCATGGCTCCTTTGATGAGGAACATTGATGATTTATAAATAATAGTGGGTTCTTATGACAGGCAGGGCTTGTCACAACTCTCAAGACCAGAACTACAGTATTTGGTGTCACTAATCCAAAGGGACAGTATGATCCTTATCAATGTATCCACATCAGTGCATGCGTGTGTGCAGACCTTTATATAAATATTCAAGTTTTGAATTATTGACTTCCAATAGAAAGACTTTTCAAGTAGCAAGCCTTCCCTTCATTTTATTTAGTTAGTTTGAGACAGTAAAAGGAATGCAAATACTAAATTAACATTGAATTTCATAATGATTCACTTATGATGTTTCATATGAAACCAATTTTCACTAATGCTTGTTCCTTAATATCTCCAGCGCTTTCTGTTAATACCACCTTATCTGGTCCACTTCTGAGCAGATTTGACATAATTTTAGTTCTTTTAGATACACAGAAGCCAGAATGGGACAAAATTGTATCATCGCATATCCTATCTGAGGTAGAGTTTACATATTTCAGGTGGATATTTTGAAAGGAAAAATGTCATGAGCCCGATGCAGCAGAATTCATTTTTAGGAAATTTCCTTTTATACAGGATCTTCTTAAAGCAGATTTGTTTAGAGAAAATGTATACTACTTGAGAACACTGGGGTATCTAATTAGTTACTGAATTCTGATATATACAGCATGCACAGAGAGAGAAAATGAATGGAGCTGATGACCTCAAGGAGTTGTGGACTCTGCTTATGTTAAGAAGGTAAAGTTGTTATCAACTATACTACGTTTATTTGACCTGTTCTTCTCTTTGGAGAATGGTGTAGGAGCAAAATTGTTTTGATGGATGCTCGGCGTAGTCTTCTTACAACATTTTAACATAAGACTTCAAATTAATGTAATCATGAGCAAGGACTGAAACTTCAAATAACAGATTGAACAATGGTTTAGCTTGAGTTGAAGTCTCAGGTTCCTCAAAATGTTTTTGGATGGTGATCACAAACACTTATTTGATGAGTGATTTTGCTTCTGTTTGTCAAGTTTCTTTGTCTGGTTGGTTTTTATCACAAACACTTATTTGATGAGTAATTTAGATAGCAAGTTGGTTGACAATTGAGGTGACTGATAATTGCACAACTTACAGCTGATGTAAATTCTTCACAGAGATCTTCAATGTGTATAAATAGAATTTATTGCCTATGGTGAAATTATAGAGGCCCATGCTTAAGATTGCAGACTGAAGGGTAATCAACAGTGATCTAAATGGATCCCCTTGTGGTCTTTTGGAGGCCAGACAGATGACCTGCAACTAACAAGCGTGATCAAAATAGGTTGTTTTGAGTGTAGATAACGGAAACTAATAGGTCATTTTGAGTGTAGAAAATGGAAACTAAGATGATTTAGGGCAGCAATTGGGGTGGGGTGAAGAATGGTGATTTTGCAGGAGGTGAAGAGGATGCCTTGGAACAGAGATTCCTCATGATGCATCAATCATAGATTCCACAGACACACAAAAAAGGGATCAAACAGGCACAAAGGAAACCGGTGAAACTGTTTAAGACCATTTCAAGACCTTAATTTTCTCAATTTTCTTCAAGTCACTTTGAGTTGACCCAACAAGGCAAATATCAGTCAAGAAATAGAGCATTCAGGAGGCATTTTTTATGCTTCAGTGCAGAAATGCTTCACAATACATTAAGTCTCTATGAACACATAATCATATCAAAGGGGCACATATGACACTGTTGAGCACCGTTTAAGGCTGATTCAATTAACTCTCATAATATCACTCCGAAATGTTCCGATAAGGCAAATATTAGTCAACAAATTGGACAATCAGGAGGCATCTTGTGAGTCTAATCAGGGTTCAAATGTGCTTTTACATGGCCCCATATTGGAGAAATCTCTCCCCTGTTGATGAGGAAGCCCCCAAGTGGTGAGGAGTCCTTGTCAATTATCAAGAGGGCTACAAATTCAGCAAAACACAAAGGCATAAAATGCAACAAGGTATCAATTCATCGTTGGGCCCTCTAGAAGGTGCCAATGCACCACCTGTCATGTCACCATCATGGACCTTGGAAAATTTCAAATCTCTTAGTTGCATGCTAACCAAATGGATTCCACAAGAGGAATGAACATAGGAGGAAACGAGAAAGAGAAGAGGTCATTCGTAAAGACAGAGGAATGAAAAATATGGGAAGTGTTCTCAGAGTGAATTAACCATAGGAAACTATTGCAAATGCCCTTAAAGTAATGGAATCTTACATAATAGCTTTGGTGTTTCTATGAGCTCAATAAGCAATATACCAACTCAGTTTGTGTAACACAAACAAAGCATTCTAAGCTTTCCAGGCGAAAAGGGTTTCCTGTTGGTCAGAGATCTGCCTTAGGTAAGGATTTGGTTATTAATGGGCCTTAGACCCGGCCAACATTGAAAGGCCAAGAGGAAGAAATGCCTCCCGTGCCAATCTCCAGAGATGGGCTGGTTCCCTTGCTATTCTAACTGGGGGTTTTAAAGATTAAGGAACTGAAAGGAATGGGAAATGATTGAAAGGGATGGGAAATATGGCCACTGGCCGGATAGAATAGGGGTGATGGGCTAACAACACGATAACTTAACTGCAGGTCGAATCAAATAGCCATTTAACATAAACGCTAACAGAAATTAAAACTGAACAACTAACATGCATAATCTCCAGTGCTACTCCAGAATTCACGTTTTTACCAGAAGCTAAATCCAGATACTAGAATTCAAGCCTACAGATAAAGCAGAGAATTTAAATAGAAGATAAGCAATGGAAGACATACACACAACCAGAAGTCCAGAGTTAGAGCCAGACACTATTTATATTTATAGCAGAATCCGAGTTACAACAAGCTTCTAGCAAACACCCATCATTTTTACAATAAGAAGGCAGGCTTATATAGAGAATTCTGTCGCTTGAACATTAAATGCTCATTAACAAAATATGGCGGTGGCAGCCAAGATAAGGATTACAAGGGAGTACAGTCATAGAATATTAACTTCTTCAATGCCTTGACAGACTCAGCTCGCTGGCGCTGCCTCCTCACTCGCGTGGACCACTTCTGTGGAAGATATGCTTGAAATCCCGGGACGTCTAGTCTAGAAGCTTCTCGGAATGGTTGCGCTCGGGTGGATAAGGATGTACTTTATCTTTGTTGATGTGGAGCGCAGCTGGGAGAGACCGGCGCCGGAGTTGACAGGCCCGGAGGTGAAGCGCAACCAGATAGTGCGCCAGAGCCCGATGCACCTGATGGAGTGCGCCAGAGCCCGACGCACCTGAGGGAGTGCGCCAAAGCTGGCCTACACTTAGTCATTTTTTCAGGTTGAGGTCGAGTGCTGCGCCTTTGACCATTTTAACCTGTGTTGCGCCCTACTAGTAGTGCGCCTTATCTTCTTCTTGAGCTTTGATTTCTTCTTGCGCCTTTGCTTCTTCCTGCACCTGATCTTTTTCATCCTGAGGCGGGCCCCCGTCCTGTTGGGGCCCAAGACTTTTGCCTTGGCTTTCTTGCTGAGCGGGAACCTCCTCCACATGAATTTTGCCCTACGCCTGGTTTTCTCCTTGCGCCCCGATTTCCCCTTACGCTTGGATCTCTCCTTGCGCCTGGGTACCTTCTTGTTGCTGAGGAGGCTCGGGTGACGCGAGCTCCTTCTGGATATGGTCATAGGCCACCTAGACCAGGGCTCAGTCATCGTCGTGCATGGCGTCGCGCTTCTGGAGCTCTCGGATTAGGTACCCGAACCTTTCCAAATGGCGGACTTCAGCAAAATTAAACCTCTCGCTGAGGTCTACAAGACAGGCTTCCATGAGCACGAATCGTTGTATATTGCATCACCTGAAGTTCAGTAATGGGCTCCTCCCAACTGTCGATTTCCAAAGTGTCGTTTTCGAAGGAGTCCCACAATGATTGCAGTTCTTCTTCATTTAGGAGACGGTCCCCCTCATCGGTGAAGCCCGGGAAACCATTCTGCGCCAGATGCTCGAAGTACATAAGAGCAATCTTTCTCTCTTTCAAACATGTCCATGAGGTCTCGGGCCTTTCGGGATGCCTTGGCCCTCTTGAAGAAAGACCTGAGCGTTGTATCTACGGATGCCCATGATCGAGCCAGGTCAGACATCGGGGCAAGCTGGATGCCCGATTTGTCTAGGGTTCGCGCCTTCATGGCCAGTTCCAGCCATTCGTCAACCTCCGCCTCGACATCTTCTACGATGGAAGCGTCGTGGGAAACTATCTGTTTGGCTTCCCAGATGAACGCCAGGACTGCAGCTGCCCGGCGCGCCCTATTCCTGAACTTGGACAAGAAGCGATTGCGCGCCTCCTTGACACGGTCTTTTGATAGGGCCGCTGTGGGTTCTGGTTTACTATCCAATTTAGCTCGTAGTTGCTGTATCTGAGCATCCAACACTTGTAGCTGGTCCTTTGCCTGTCCCTAAACCCCGAGGCACTCAAAATATTTCTTGGTTGTCCTCCAGTTCCTGCTCTAGATCGATCACTCGCTGCTGCAACTGCTTCACTTTGGAGTGCTCGTCTTCGAGCTACCCCCTCGTGAGTGCCAAGGTTTCTTCAAACTGCGTATTTTTGGCCTCAGTGTCGTAGCAACGATCTCTAAAATGCTCCACCTGGAGGTAGAGGGATGTCGCCTCAACATGAATATTCCCAGCTTTCTCTGCGGGGTCAGCAGTCTTCAGATCTTCCACCGTTTGTCGATAAGAGTAGTCTGCTGGCATCATCTCATTCAATGGTTTTTGTACCTTGGGCGCCTTCTCCATTCGGTGGAGTTGCATATTTTGAGGGTCAAAAACTACCCTTTTCTCTGGTTGGGCCAGCGGCTGCGCAATTTTTCTTTTCTGGCCTTTGAGCCAGGTTGAGGAGTTCTGCTGTGCCTTGCGAATGCTCTCAGCCATTGGGCCTTCTTCGCAGAAATCCAGCTCCGCAGGCTCCTGCACTCCAAAGAATGGGGTAAAGGGAAACAAAGCCCGCTGAGGGCTTGATCCGACAAGTGTTTCTGGGATAGCCGGAGTTATGACTGCAGAGACCATGGGGGGCGTTGGGGTTTGCATGGCTGAAGCCGGAATGCTGGGTTCGGGGGGAGGAGTCTGCATGGAGGATATTGTTGGGATGACCAAGGAGGCGAGGACAGGAGAAGGCTGGCCAAGACTCATTGTGGCCACAAAAGCTGTAACTGAAAACACTGAACTCTAAGGGGCAAGGACAAAAGTCGAAGGTGAAGGTGTTGGAGACTTTTGCAAAAGTCTTGAATCACTTAGAAACTGCGGGCAGGGGAAGATGAGACGTCGCCTGGAGCAGGTGGTTAGGAAAAACTTCCGCAGGGGCGCCGAACGGAATGTGGGTAGATAATAGGGTTTCAGCGCCAAGAAGTGGGGTTTCTAAAGGGGTGGATGAGAGAAAGAGAGGAAAAGAAGACGCACCTGCGGGCTCGGACGTCTCCAGAGCCGACGTGGCGAACTACTGCGTTATTGGGCTGGCTTCTATCTCCGCCCGATGCCTCATCCTCCAGGTTAATAACTGGTACATCGGGCTGCGCTTGCTCTGCCTGTAGCGCTGGCTGGGTACGCTGCACTTGCTGGGGAGGAACAAAAACCCCTGAGGAGCTCCCTTCTATGACCGTTGCCACCGTCGGAGGGCCTGCGCCAGTGAGCTTGATTTTAATAGTACTAGTCTTCTTCGCGGCGCTCTGGGGAGCAGGTGCATCGGGCGCACTCCTCTTCCTTGGAGCAACCTTTTCTTCGTGAAGCGGTTGCTTACCCTTGCCCTCGACAGGTGGCGGCTGACTAGCTCGCTGCTCTCGTGTCGACACATCATCCACTCTGCTGGGACTCTCCATACTCCTAGGCACAAGGTTGTCGAAGAAGACGGGTTGGTAGGAGTCGAAATTTTCGTCAAATATGTTAGAAAATTGGCGATCTATCTGCAGCGTTGGGTTAGATACCCCTTTTCTGTGGTGGCACCTCATGATCCACCAGTTCGCAATATTCTCCTCCGACCAATGGGGCACTTTGTATTTTATCATTTTGAATACCCGGTCGTCGGGGTCTTGCACCGGATACCGCCTGTTGGTCACGAATCCGCCACCTGGAAAGGATTTTGTCGTTATTGGGCCCTGGACCCGCGAACCAACATTGAAAGGCCGGAAGGAAGGGATGCCTTCCGGGCCAATCTCCGGAGAAGGCCGGCTCCTTGCGGGGGTTAGTAAGATGAGAGTGCGGGAAAGAGATAAAAATGCGGAAAGAATTTACAAATGTGAGTGGAGTTGGGTGGGGGGAACTAACGATACGGCAACCGAGCAATCACCAATACTTACTTCATTATAAATACAAAGCATGATTGAGAAGCTGCAAAATCTAAGTGTACTTCCGATACCTAAGCGAGTGTACGCACGGCTACAATGGTCCCCTAGCAAACATTCTCCCTACAAGGAGAACTAACGACACGACAATGCATCAATCACCGGATACGGACACTAACATGAGTAGAAAGCAACCTAGAGATATCGAGCCGGGTATATGTGTTATGCGGTGATTTTAACCGCACGACTACAATGGTCCCCTAGCAAACATTCTCCCTACAAGGAGAACTAACGACACGACAACGCATCAATCACCGAGATACGGACAGCAACGTAACACACAAGCGATGGAGCTGCTACCACATCTATTATATGAAATTTAAAAGTACACAAACAATGCTAAAGGCCCCGATCACCAAATGCTGAAACGAATCAACGAGCCATGACACGGGGAAGCGTAAAGCATAAACATAAAGAAATAAAAGCAGCAGAACAGAACCAGGCATACAAATTATATTTATAAGCAGAAGCACGGTTACATTGGTTCCCTAACAGACATTCCCCTTCCACCACTTTACAATGAAATCGTGGTGGGTATTTATAGCCCGAGTCCCTCCCGTTACATTAATGGGCACAAAGTCCCGATCAAACATTAGGCGACAAAAGCGGCCGCGGAGCTAGCGATGCTTGACCTACGTCGGGCTGGACTGTACTCTCGGCATGGTCTCCCTGAAGGTTGAACGAGCCACGTGGCGGCGCGTTGGGTAGAACTTTATATTGACGAGAATGCGGGTAGGCTGAGGTAGGTGGAAACTCACATCGGCATTAAATGAGGCGGCTGGCATAAGTAGTGCGGCCCATGCTTGTCCTTTTTCTCGGCATGTATTGGCTCAGATCCCAAAGCTGGACACTTGTCGGATGATCTTTGCTTGACACGTGTACGCCTTAAAAGGCGATCTATCCAACTTCGCCGGGATTAGAGCGCAATCGGGTAGCACGGGTGAAAAACGGCGCGATCGGGTTGACCTATTTCCCTCTGCGCACCGGTCAAAGGCGCGAGTCCGACTTCGCTGCGAAGTCGGGTTGCGCACCGGCACTTGCTGATTCTCACTGCTGTTCGGACTTCGCCTTGGAAAGGGGAGCGATCGACTTGCGCAGTCGGACTTCGCCCGACACTTAGTCATTTTCTGCCCGACTGCCGATTACAAGGTGCGCCCGGAAGAGAGGCGAAGTCGGACTTCGCACAAAGCGGCGAAGTCGGACTTCGCACCAAAGCGGGCGAAGTGCGGACTTCGCACCAAAGCTGAGCGAAGTCGGACCGACTTCGCACAAAAAGCTGGGTTTCCTGGTTCGACTTCCGGGGCCATAACTTTTGATCCAGCGACCCGATCGCCTATTATGATATATCGTTGGAAAGCTGGCGAGAAGATCTGCAATAATAAAATATCCAGGGCTCATTTTGTCCATTTTATCGCCCCCGTTTATGGCCCGCAAAATCCCGAACACCTCAGCATGCCCTGACACTTAGCCATTTTTCGGGGCAAGCTGCTGTCAATTTTGAGAAGAATGAGAATGTAGGGAAGAGAGAGAAAGGGGGAGAAGGAAGAGCGGCTCTCTTACAAAAATTGAAAACATTGCACCCCGTGCAAAATGTGACAACATTTACGGCGGCTCGCGGGGTGTCGAGCTCGCCTCGGCGCAAAGAACCCATGCCTTCATCCATTGGGCAACAGAGTCACCCTCGCTGCAACTGCTCTTCAGATCCACTTCCGGCAGTGCCTCCTCGGAACACTTAAAAAGAAAACAATGCGCAGACTGAAATAAGAAAAACAACTAAAACTTTGAATAATAGCCGGATTATTTATACAAAATTTTGCGGCGTTATTGGCATGCCGCCACCACAAATCTAGCTTCGGTTGCCTATCCGGTGAACCTGCAGTGCCCGGACCAGATCTGATTGTACTTCAGATGATCTTTGAAGTCCGGTGGCCTCCCAAAGCTTGCCGGGTCGCGAACATGGTGCAACGTGGCAGATTGTCATTCATGCCGGTACCCGTACAATTGATGAACAATGTGGCAAGGAGATTTTTCGAGACGGGAGCCCTCTTCGGGTGCCGGTTGCGGTGATGGTTGGTGCCAATACCACCACAGTGGAGACTGTAGGTGAACATTCATTTCTCCGCTTGTGAGGTCAAGGCTGCTCACCAAACCTTGATTCCTTCGGGGTGTCTTCTATTAGCTTAAAAAAGGGCGTCTGCGATCAAGAAATCCGGATCTTCGGCTCGGTCGGAGTCGCCGAGGTGATTTTGCCGGATGAAGGCAAGCCAAAGATTCACCAACTCGGGCTTCCTTAAAATATGGAGCGATCGTCTCACCTCACGGATTCGTCTATGCGAGCTTGGTAATCAGCCGGCTACGACGCTCGCTTCGGAGCGTTGGTATTAATTTCGTAAAGTCGGGCTGGTTTCCCGGGTTCCTCGCTCGCCACCTTCTTGTTTGAATGAAGGCGTTAGGACCGGTCTTTTGGACTCAGAGAATATGAATGTGCAGAGTCGCCAGGTGCTCTGATTTTGAACAGCAATGAAGCGAGCACCAGTGCTTCAATTCTGTTTGGGGGTGAGAAACCTCCTTGTCCCACCGAGCATTCGGAAAGAAACTGTTGGCCGAAGCAAGGACGAGCTTGAGATCTTCCAAATGCGAGACAAAGGGTCCCACAGGCGTGCCAAAAGCGTTGGTCACGAATCCGCCACGAGGAAAGGATTTTGTCGTTATTGCGCCCGGGACCCGCGAACCAACATTGAAAGGCCGGAAGGAAGGGATGCCTTCGGGCCAATCTCCGGAGAAGGCCGGCTCCTTGCGGGGGTTAGTAAGATGAGAGTGCAGGAAAGAGATAAAAATGCGGAAAGGATTTACAAATGTGAGTGGAGTTGGGTGGGGGGAACTAACAGTACGGCAACCAGCAATCACCAATACTTATTGCATTATAAATACAAAGCATGACTGAGAACTGCAAAATCTAAGTGTACTTCCGATACCTAAGCAGTGTACGCACGGCTACAATGGTCCCCTAGCAAACATTCTCCCTACAAGGAGAACTAACGGCACGGCAATGCATCAATCACCAGATACGGACACTAACATGAGTAGAAAGCAACCTAGAGATATCAGAGCCAGGTATATGTGATATGCGGTGATTTTAACCGCATGACTACAATGGTCCCCTAGCAAACATTCTCCCTACAAGGAGAACTAACAGCACGACAACGCATCAATCACCATACGGACAGCAACGTAACACACAACTGATGGAGCTGCTACCACATCTATTATATGAAATTTAAAAGTACACAAACAATGCTAAAGGCCCCTGATCACCAAATGCTGAAACGAATCAACGAGCCATGACACAGGGAAGCGTAAAGCATAAACATAAAGAAATAAAAGCAGCAGAACAGAACCAGGCATACAAATTATATTTATAAGCAGAAGCACGGTTACATTGGTTCCCTAACAGACATTCCCCTTCCACCACTTTACAATGAAATCATGGTGGGTATTTATAGCCCGAGTCCCTCCCGTTACATTAATGGGCACAAAGTCCCAGTCAAACATTAGCTGACAAAAGCAGCCGCGGAACTGCTGATGCTGACTTCTGTCGGGCTGGACTGTACTCTCGGCATGGTCTCCCTGAAGGTTGAACAGCCACGTGGCAGCGCGTTGGGTAGAACTTTATATTGACAAGAATGCGGGTAGCTGAGGTAGGTGGAAACTCACATCAGCATTAAATGAGGCGGTTGGCATAAGTAGTGCGGCCCATGCTTGTCCTTTTTCTCGGCATGTATTGGCTCAGATCCCAAAGCTGGACACTTGTCGGATGATCTTTGCTTGACACGTGTACGCCTTAAAAGGCGATCTATCCAACTTCGCCGGGATTAGAGCGCAATCGGGTAGCACGGGTGAAAAATAGCGCGATCGGGTTGACCTATTTCCCTACTGCGCACCGGTCAAAGGCGCGATCCGACTTCGGCTGCGAAGTCGGGTTGCGCACTGGCACTTGCTGATTCTCATTGCTGTTCGGACTTCGCCTTGGAAAGGGAGAGCGAGTCCGACTCGGACTTCGCCCACACTTAGTCATTTTCTGCCGGCTGCCGATTACAAGGTGCGCCCGAGAAAGAGGGCGAAGTCGGACTTCGCACAAAAACTGGACGAATTGCGAACTTCGCACCAAAACTGGGCGAAGTCGGACCGACTTCGCACAAAAGCTGGGTTTCCTGGTTCGAGCTTCCGGGGCCATAACTTTTGATCCGGCTGACCCGATCGCCTATTATGATATATCGTTGGAAAGCTGGCGAGAAGATCTGCAATAATAAAATATCCGGGGCTCATTTTGTCCATTTTATCGCCCCCGTTTATGGCCCGCAAAATCCCGAACACCTCAGCATGCCCTGACACTTAGCCATTTTTCAGGGCAACTGCTGTCAATTTTGAGAAGAATGAGAATGTAGGGAAGAGAGAGAAAGGGGGAGAAGGAAGAGCAGCTCTCTTACAAAAATTGAAAACATTGCACCCCGTGCAAAATGTGACAACACCGCCTAGGGTTGTATTAAGCCTCCATGATGTAAAAGTCATGCCACAGGGGGAAGGAGACCATCTTTTCAATGTGGCATTCGAGATCCAGTCCGGATGGGTTATTACGCTACTTCTCGATATCCGGGCAAGGACAGCGGTGGAATTTCTCCCTTGCGTTTTTTTTCCTTAAAGACACAATTCGGGTCATACTTCCACCGTTGGGGTAGGTCTATCAGACCAAAATCGTACAAAGTAACTGCCAGATGGATGTTTTGCTTATTCTTCGTTACTTTGATGGCATCTAGCTCAATAGGCTAGGGGCAGGTGTGCTGTCTTTTTCGCCCCTTGCTATGCATATCGTCTGCGAAGTCACACTGGCGAGCAACTTCGAGGATAAATTGGTACTCAGAAGTGTAGTATGGCAACAGAAAGAGTTTTCCAGAAATCCGCACCACAAGGCCCTGTGTCAGCCGAAAAACGTCTTCGAGCTGCTGCTCTATCACATAATCCCTCGTAGCTCTTGGCACCCGCTCACAGACACCATAAATGATCTCCAGCGCCGGGCCCAGAAAGACTCGGTTAAAATTGTAGTAGGACTCGCGCCTTGACAGGCTCGAAGTCCACTGGTACACCGGGAGCGCCTCGCCCTTCTCGTTCGTGCAGCTTTTGTCAATGAAGGCAAAACAACGGTGCAAATGTAGCTGGTGGAAGAAGTACCACACCAAGAATGAGCAGCTCCAGAACGCCGTGTTTCCGTTCTGCATCGCGCATAGCTGGAGGTGCAACTACCGTTACACCGAATCTGCCCAATCGAAAAAGATGGGCTTTATCCCTCGTGACGCAGCATTGGAAGCATAGAATTCCCCGTGGGATACGCATTCGGCAAAAGCTGCCTGCCAGGCATTTACTTGGGCGTCAAAGGCTTAACTAGTTATCCACGCCAACATGGAAAAGATTTCGGAGTTCTTGAATCTCCTCAAGGACATGGGGAGTTGCGGCAAGGTCCCGAGTGCGAGTGTCTCTATGTAATGGGACTCCATGAATTGCCTCATCGGCGGTGTGTTGGTGTATCTCTCCCCCTGCTCCTTGGTGTTAATTTTCTTGACGATAACCTGACCAGAAGGTTCTCGCCCACAGGCGAAGGCTGCGCGGACTTTGTCAGCAGAGATGGAGAACAACCTGCTTCCCTCTTTGTTCTTCACCGACCTAGTCTGAGGGTCATAAAATTGGGCAATTGCGCAAACCAACTTCGGGTAGGGGTGCACAAGTGTGCACAGGTACCAGTACAGGAGGGAGTGGTAGGCAACTGCCCGATTATTCACTTCGGACACCTTAGTTATCATCTGCTCAACATCCTGGCACAACTTCTCTATACTGGTCCTAGTGAGGACACAGTCCTGAATTTTGCTTAGTTTATCTTCAGGTGGAGGCGGCAGGGGTTTTTCCTTTTTTTCTTTTGTTTGCTCCTGTTCACCCTCCGTTGACTTTGGGACACTGTTGGTCACGGATCTACCACAGGAAAGGATTTGGTTTGGATACGCGCCCTAGACCCGGACCAACCTTGAAAGGCCGAGAGGAAGAGATGCCTCCCGTGCCAATCTCCGGAGAAGGCCGGTTCCTATACTAACTACTTGGGGGTTTTCAAGATAATAGTGCAGGAAAGAGATTAAAAATATGTAGAAAGAAATATAAATAGCTTAATAATGCGATGGGAAAGAACAAGCAGCACAATAACTTGTCTATATTTAACCCAGCAGCTATCAATACAAAAAAATATAACAGAAATCAATACTGCATTAGTTTTCCCTATGTATCATCTGAAAGGATTCCAGGATCATCCATCCTCCAATGCCTAAATCCAAATAACAGAATTACAACAATAAGAAAAGTAAATGAAATGTATAGAAATACCTTCCAGAGGCGTCATACAAAGAAAACACAGAATTGAAGCTAAGATTCTTCAATATTGATGCAAAAGTTTCAATTACAATAGTTTTCTAGCAATATTTTCCCCCCCTTTTTTTCATTACAATGCATGGGTTTTTATAGAGGACCCTCCCTCTGAAACATTAATGGCCGAGACACATAAGGACGCTAGAGCAGCTCAAAATTGACGCTCGCCGCTCTTTGCAAATGAAACTTCCCATCCCATTGCTACAATTGGTTATGATTTTATTTTAGGCGGAAGATCTGCATTTATGAGCCGCGAAAATATCTTGGATTCATACCCCGCCTACTTGCCTATGAATGCGTGCCCCCTCGGGAGTAGCACTGGTGTCAGGAAAGATTTTGGGGAGCTTCGCTGAAAATTTGGCCTGAATCGCAATCGGAGGGAGGTTCGCCCAGTTTGCCCCCGAAGTGTAGCTTCGCAAGGGAATTGGGCCGAAGTGAAGATTTGGGGAAGAGAGAAAATTGTCCATGTCAAAAATGTCCTCACTGGGATGGTTCGCTGAAATCGGGCCCAAGGAGTAGCTTTGCAAGGAGATCGGGCCGAAGTGAGCACCTAGCTAGGATCTGGCCGAAGTAGTAAACTCCTCGCTCTACCACTTCGCAGGGAACAGATGCTTTGTCATAGAAGAGACCCGAAGTGGCAGCTCGGCAGAACTTTAAGCGAAGTGCCCCTCATGTCTTAGGTGTTTTGCCGCCATTCGAGTCAAACTTCGCTAATGTTGTGGCCGAAGTGAAGGTTCGGTGAGGTTTACATCCGAAGTGGTTGCTTCGCAGGGTTTAGGCCCGAACTGGCGCATATTTGAAGGTGGTTCGCTTGGGGAGTGGGCCGAAGTGGCACTTCGGCAATTTTCTGGCGAAGTAGCCTGGCTGCCTTGGAACTTTTGCAACGAAACCAAAAATTGGGAGGTTCGCAGCTGTCTTGCCCAAAGTGGCAACTTCGGCAGAATTGTGAGCGAAGCACCCCTCTCTGCTTTCCTCAACGAAGCCAGCGAAGCTGTCGATTGACCTCTGTTTCGAGCGAAGCTGCTCCCCTTGGCAGCGAAGCTGTTGATGCCTCTGGAATGGACATGGGACAGCCGAAAGGCGGATACTAGTGGCACCGGGATGCCATGAAAAGAGAAAAGAGCAAAGGAAACAAACATGGAGGAGAAGGAGAATTCAACAGAAAAATGGACAACATTTCAAAATTTTTACCCCTTGACAAAATGTGACAGAACTGTCAACATTCCTGGCGGCTCGCGGGGTATCGAGCTCGCCTCGATGCATGGACCCTTAGCCTTTATCCATTGGGCCCGGAGTCACCACCGGTCCCTGCTTTAGGCTGCTCATCTCCTCTCGGGGATTCTCTTTCTACCATTTCTCCTTCTTCTTTGTCTGGTTCCCGTTCTTGCTCTGGTTCTTGCTGCTGGGGAAGACGTACACGAATGCGCTCCAAAGTGCGCCGGATGTGGGCCCAAGCCCCTTCCTGGAAGGGTTCGCGATCATGAAGCGCCTTTAGCAAAGCGCGGAATCGCTCAATCTGATTGATATCTGCGTGCTTGGCCCTGTCGCTCAAGTCGGTTAAGCAGGGTTCAATCTGGTAATATCTAAATATAAAGTTTGTCACCCGCGCTTCTGTAATCGGGTCCACCCAGCTATCAATTTCTGATGTATCGCTTTCAAAGGTGAGCCATACTGGCTTGAGTTCCTCCTTTGACAGAAGGTTCCCGTCGTCGTCTGTGAATCCGGAGAAGCCCAACCGCGAGAGATTTTGCAAATACGCCAGGGAAGTGCGTTGTTCCTGTTGACACTTTTGTCACGTTATGCAAGGGGTAGAAAAATAGTAGAATTTTTGTATAATATTTCTTTGTTAAAAGTTTTTCTCTTATTTAAAGTACAACAATTTTGACTCTCCCCAAATGAAGAAGAAAGAGCTTCGCTACCAAACAAGCCGAGGAAAATAGCTTCGCCGAAAGAAAAGAAGGAGAATGTGAAAAGAGCTTCGGGCCCGAAGCACTTCAAATCACCACTTCGGGCGAAAACCTTGCGAAGTATTTTCGCCGAAGAAAATACAAAGATAACGCTTCGCACCCGAAGCATCTTCAGCAGCCGCTTCGGGCGGGAGTCTTGCGAAGCAGCATCCAAACGACTTCGCCGAAGGAGAAGAGCATAATCCAAAATCAGCTAAGGTAAGGAAACTACTTCGGGCCCGAAGTATTTCCAACACCCACTTCGGCCAGTTTTCACCCGAAGCAGTGGTGCCCGAAGCAAAATGACAATGTGTCGAAAACAGATAAATGCCTCGGAAGGATATTCCCCGAACCGCAGTTTTGAAAGAGAATCGGGCCGAAACATTTTCAGCCGAAGCAGTTTTGCCAACAAAAGGATAAAGAGCCTCATTTCAAAGATGAAACCCGCTCGGCAGTCAACATCCCCGAAGTAGTTTCTGCGAAGCATTATTTTGCGAAGAACAAATCAAGGAGAAACTACTTCGGCCCAAGGCTTTGGCGAGGCGGATATGTAGCGAAACACTTTCGGGCCCACGTTCCAAGGCGGGCAGCTTCCCAAGGTGATCGAAGGCCCCTTACAAGTACCCCCTTTCTTGCCCGATAAGTCCGCTGACCATTCTTGGCAAACGAAAGGGACGTAACAGTCCTCGGAGTAAAACCCGGCGGGCGTAACGATCACTCGAGCACAGCATCCAGAAGCCAGGGACACTCGGGCGGCGCATTAAATGAATGTTTCCACGGTTGACCCGGTCACAGTTGCCAGTTTCGGCAACCGATTTGAAAACTCAGTTGCAGCAGCCACGAGGAGCCGATTTCTCAGGGCCCGAGGGTGTACTCCGCCATTTTTGTAATAATGACTCAGAGGGTCGGGTCCTCTATAAAAACCCAGGCTTTGCAATGTAAAAGGGGGGGAACTTTCTGCTAGAAAGCTGCTGTAACTTGATGTCCTGCGTCTAATACTAAGATACTTTGAGCTCATTTCTTCTCTTTTATGCTGCCTTCCGCGCTTGATTCTTCCATCTCTCTTTGTTTGTAGACTGAGATGCTGAACTCTGCGTCCGGGGTGCAATCAAGGACAGTGTCCTGAAACTCGTTCGGAAGGATACATAGGAGTAGATAAGTGTTGTGTTGTCTTTCTTTTATGCTGCCTGCCTTGCTTGATTCTTCCATCTCTCTTCGTTTGTAAACTGAGATGCTGAACTCTGCGTCCGGGGTGCGATCGGGGACAGTGTCCTGAAACTCGTTCGGGAGGATACATAGGAAGGTTGATACCACATTTCCTTCATTTTACTCTTGGTGTTCTTTGCTGCTATTCAAGTTGCTAGTTGGTGATCGTGCTTCCTGTTCTCTCCCACCTCAAATCACAACTCTCTCTTCCCTTAACCCCTTTTTATTTATTTTTCTAACCCTTATCCCTTTTATCTCTTTCCTGCACTCTTGTCTTCAAACCCCAAAAGGTAGATTAGTATAGGAGCCGGCCTTTCTCCGGAGATCGGCACGAGGGGCATCTCTTCCCTTCGGCCTTTCAATGTTGGTCGCAGGTCCAGGGCGCGCAAACCCACCGAAAGTCCTTTCCTGTGCGGATTTGATGACCAACAGTTTCTAGCACGCCCGGTGGGACCTAAGGTCCCATATTTGAGAAAATTTCTAGCCCGTCTTCACCGGAGCCAGTAGTTCCAACAAGTTCCCGGTGAGATCCGGTCAGTCTCATCTTCTGAGTAGTAGTGAGAATCGATGCCCTCATTACCGAAAGACTCTTAGCATCTGGCGACTCTGTTTTAACTGAGAATCTCTGAAGTTGTAAAGACCAATGTCTAAGCCTGGTTTTCGTAACCAGGACTCCCCGTGTCTTAAGAAGGTCCGAGTTCGGTGAATCTCTGGCCTGTCTTCATCTGATAAAATCACCTGGCGACTCAAAGATCCAGATTTCTTGATCGTGGGCGCCTTTCAAATTCAAAAGAAGATATCCCGGAGGAATCAAGGTTCGGTGAGCAGCCTTGACCTCATTTGCGGAGAAAGAATGTTCATCTGGCGACTCCAATTTAGCGGCAATAACCGTGATCTCTGCAGACCACTGCTATAATGGCAGGGTTAAGTTTTCCCAGCTGGGATGACCGAGGCCCCTTGAATCTTCAAAGCTACCACAAGATTCCCGAGATCGCCTTGAAGGCATTAACAATATATGATGGCACTACGGGAATGGCCCGAGAACATCTTGAAGTTGTTGTTGCTTTAGCGTTCCTCTACGACATAATCCATGAAGATGTCATGGTCCGACTTCTGGCTGCGTCTCTAGAAGGAAAGGCGTTGCGGTGGTATAGACTGCTCGAATCTAAAAGCGTCTATTCATGGGACGACTTTGCGGGAGCACTATTCGAAACATTTGATGGCTCTCAGGATCCCTTCCAACTTCTGACGTACTTCTCCACCATCAAGAAAACACCCTTGGAAAGCGTCACGGACTTCAATGTCCGATTCTCCGAACTTGGAAGAAAGTTCCAGGGAGATTCAACCAACGCCCGCCCAAGCCCACCTCTACTATGTTCGGGCTTTTCACCCGGACATAGGCCTCCTCTTGCTGCGATCAGGCGAGCAAAGATTCCCTTAGATTTTTGAGGAAGCGATACGAGCGGAGCAGTTTCTATCGGGAAAGTGGCAGTGGGGAGGAGCCCCATCACTTTCTTCGATAATCGCGTCTCCTGTCTGCCCAACGCAATATTCTTCATGGCAAACTCCTCATACTGAGCAGAAGCCTGAGATGCAGTCATGTGGAGCTCGAGAGGTAGATCCCATCCAAGTCCAACCATGGCAATTCGCAAGCTTTGCCCCGACGATGAACAATATGGGTGCTTGCAATCTCCATCAGAGGACGGGCCAAGAAGAGAAACAAGCTCAAGTGGTAGCGCCTGAGAACGAAGAGGGGACGTTTTTGCACCCTTTTTGTATCCCAGAGCATGGCACGCAGGTGTTCAGCCAGAATCCATCAGGCTTACCTCAAGAGGCTGAACCTGAAAAGATCATAGAAGTTTGCTCTTTGTCGGAGGAGCCCTATTACAGCATCAAGAAGATGGAAGAACCTGTACCTAGCCCACAGTTACTAGACTCTTCGGTATTCTGGTTCCAGCCATCACTACAACCAGTACCCCAAGGAGGTCCTCGCATGGCGAACTTCTTCGCCACATCCTTCATCAGCAGCATGGGTACTGACAGGAGCAACGAACTATTGTATTGCTTTCTGTTCGCAGCATGGAGAACTTCGGGGAGGAGCCACCCGGACTTCAAGAATCAACTAAAGTTCAATCTGATCTGGTCCGGGCATTGCAGATTCACCGGATAATTACCCGAAGCTGAGTCCGTGGTGGCGGCATGCCGATTATGCCGCAAGATAATTGTGTAAATACTGTAAATAGTTCGGCTGACAAATAAGGTGTTGCTAGGAAGTTCAGGTCAAGCTTTACTTCGGCAACTCCAACCAAAAAATATATATATATATATAACTCGGGCACTGAGCGTGCGAAGTAGCCAATGGGAAATAGCTCGCAGCGAAGCCCGTCGGCCGAACAAAATTCAGACCAAAGTATGAGAGGCGCTCCACCGAGGGGAGTCCAAGCGAAGCAGTTTTCGAAGGAGAGTCGACGGACCACTTCTCAAGATGAAAAACACTTCGGGAACCTTCTCCTACGAAGGAAGTCACTTCGGGCCCGAAGCGTAAAAGAAATAGCTCGCACCAAGGGTTCGCCCCGAAGCACTTCAACTCTGACTTCGGTTTCACCAACCCAACAACGGAAAAGGCGGGGGCATTTAAAACGTGCCTAGGGGAACGTGCCGACAGCCGCCTGCAAAAGCGTCCGAAGCGGGCGAGTTAAATGAAAAGGTGGTGGGTACGTCCTTTGGGGATTCGGTTAGGAGAAAAGTTCATGCTCGGGTACAAAGTGGCAGAGGGTCACGCTTCCAAAGCGAGCCGCAATCATCACAACACACAGCCCTGTGTACAACTCCACCATGCGGTGAATTGGACGAAGCAACGCGAAGTTAATTATGGCAAGTGCCATAAATACTGGTGGTTGCCTTCTACGGCTATATAACGTAGGCTCCAGCAGTAACGAAGCTATTTGCCCGATAATTCATGCAATCTTCGCTACTAGCCTTCAAACTCTCCTATCTTGCGCTTCGAAGCCTCCAATCCCGAAGCCCTCCGCATCATTTTCTCCATCACCCCTGGCACTATGGGGAAGAAGAACTCTAAAGAAAAGGGGAAGGAACCAGAAGTGACGGCCTCCGAGCAGCCGAAAGCAAAGGGCCATGACAAAGGGCCAAAGAAAGTTGATGTTAGCCGCCGCCCCGAGAAGCAAATCATGGAAGAAAGAGAGGATTCCGGGGATGAACAGCCTGAAGAACCACCAGTCGACAGGTGGGATAGGATCAGAGACACCAAGCTATCAAGGAGCGTGGCTGAACTCAGAAGCACCATTGAGTTCATGAAAAGCAGGCTCTCGGCAGACAACAGAAGAGCTGCCGCTTACTACTCCCAGATATACTGGTATCTGACGCCCCCACACATCATTGCCCTGAGCTGATTGACGCCATCGCGCGGAACTATCAGCCCTCCTCCAGGCAAGTGGTAGACGCCTTCGGTCACAAGCTATTCTCCATTCTGAAGGAAGATGTCCAGGCAGCCTTTGCGCCACAGCAGGGCGGCCCTCCTAAGGGGTATACGGTTCGCAACGTTATTCTTAGCGAACAGATGGAGAGGTTCGCGTCCTCCAAATACATAATCAATTTTTTGCAGCAGAGCCTCAAAAGTGGGCTCCCTTCGGGCAAATTGCCCCAGATGCCCCTACCCTTGGAGGCCTTCAAAAGCACCGACATCTTCTCCATCATTGCATGGGTGGCAGGCCTATCTACTGACGCTTTGGTGCACCCGTGGCAGGTATCTTTGGCCGAGTGTATTTCCAGAGGGGAATTTTATGCCCCTGATGCTTCGAGGCCAAGCACCAACCCAGTATTTTTTGATTGGGCAGAATGGGTGGCCAGGACCCTACATACGCGGCTCGCCAGCATGAAGAATCCTGGGACAAATAAGTACTTTTCGCCCTGTTCTCTTCTTGTTTGGTTATTTTTCTTCCATGTACATAGAAGTTTCCCTTATGTTGCTATTACGGCAAGCGGCGAGGATGGAAATCCTCTGCCTGTATACCAGTGGACCCCTCTCCTATTGAAGACGGAGTCCTATTATTCTTTCAACCAACAATTTTTGGGACCCGCGATGCACATGCTAACAGGGTCTTCCCCTCGGGCTCCCCTCCTCCTAAGGGACAAAGTAGTACAAGAGAGGAGGGGAGACATTTTTCAGCCGACACAAGGGCTTGTAATTCGCATATTCGGCTTCACAGGGAAGCCTTTCCTTCTGCCAGTCTACCCCTCCGAATACCAGTTTGCATTGGAGGCCGCTCGGCGAGCGATGCAACAAACGCCATTTATGGCCATGGACGGAAGTGGGCTCACACCTGCGATTTCCCCTTCAAAATGGGAGTTATCGAGGTGTTTGCCCTCAAACAAAATGTTTTCTTGGAGGAGAAACTCGCCAATTTTGGCCTAGTCCAGCTTCCTCAGCAATGGCTCTATGACCCCTTGGGGGTAATGAAGGACCATCTTCGATTCAAGAGCTTCCACGCTTGCCCCTATCCAAAAATTGTGGAGCAGAGGAACAATCCCAACGGGAGGGATCTGGAGTGGCATTTGGAGAAAATGGAAACGCTACCTCCCTGGCATGAATTCTACCCGATGGAGGTCGCATATGACCCAGTTCGACACCCTCTCCCGAGCCCCAACTCTACCTTCTGGAAGAAGGCAAAAGATGATTTGAAGGAAGCAACGAAAGATTGGGACGTGGCCCAATTAAGAGAGTGGTGGATAATGAGGGTCCATCACCGGAAGACAAATTCTTACGGTCTTTTGTCATCTGACAAAGACTTCATAGCGGTCTATGAGGCCAATGCCGGGACATGGAAGCCTCTGTCCTTCGCCGACCTCATTCCTCCAGCTATCCTAGGCTCGGGCGAAAGCCCAAAGAGAAAGGAAACTACTTCGGAGCCAAAGAAAGGGAAAAAGGCCAAAGCCACGCCACAGAGACCACCTCCAGTACCTGTGGGAGGCCAAGACACGAGCTCCGAAGAGTCGGAACAACTGCTGGTGAGGACAAAGAGAAAGAGGCCAGAATCAGTGCAAGTGCCTCCAGGCCATCCAAAGCGGCTCCGTACAGGGTTTCAAAGCCCTTCCACTGGACGACCTACATCGGGTCCATCCAAAGCGATTATTGAGACTACCACGCCGCCAAGCACCGCAACCGTCCCGGATATCAATGTCATCAATGTGGAGGAACTCCTCCAATCCGAAGGGGACGTCGAGGCAGAAACTATGGAGGTTAAGGATGTCGAAGCAGAAGAAGAACAAGATGCGGCTGCACCAGAAGCCACCACTGCCACAATGCCAGGAGGGCACTCAGGTACGCGTTCTCCACCCCTTGCTCAAGACTCTCCCATGCCCCTTGCGGCCACGGCCGAGAGTTCCCACCAGTCTCCCCTATGTAGCCCATCGCCCCATCACACGTCACCCGTGACTAGTCCAAGTCCGTCCCACGATCCCGGCCGGGATAAGTCCACTGAAGTCACTTCACCCACTCGCGCCGCCACCCCCTTGATTTTTAGCAGAAGCGAAGGAATCGCTTCGACACCAAGCCCCACCATCCAATCCCTCATCTCGCATGATGTGGCCGCCATTGCCGAAATACCCGCTACACCCACCGCCGGACCTTCTGGCGAGGCATCCCCCATTCATTCCTTATATTTGTTCACTCCTTTGGCTGGTGACCCAGCCTTGTTTGAATCAGAGATGTCTTTGATCAAGGAACGCCCCCTCGTCGAGAAACTGCTCCAAGCTCGGCAGAACACTGACAAAATCTTGAAGGAGGCGAGAAAGAAAAGAGGGCGAGCGACGGCTCAAGTTGAAAAATGCGCCGTGTTCGATTTGAAAGCCGGGAAGATGCACAAGATCAAGAAGGTCCCTAAGGTGCAGAAACCCCTGGATGAAATGACTCCAGCGGACTATGATTACCAGGAAACACCTAAGGACCTGGTGCATCTGAATGTAGACAATGAATCGGCATCCATGCATGTCCGAATTGAGACCTTTAGGGCTCATGCAATTATCGCCAACCAGCGCAGGATTGAGGCCGAGGCCGCCAATGTTAAGCTAGAAGAAGATTTGGCGAGGGCCCGCTCCAAGTTGGCAGAGGCCGAGGAGCAGTGCAAGGCCATGAAAAAGGAAACACGCACCCTGAAGCAGCAGGTTCAACAGCTCCAGTCTACAGCCGAGAGCCAAGCGCAGAAACAGATCGAGGGCAGTCAAAAGGCCAAGGAGCTGGAAGACAGGGTTGCACAAATGCAGGCCCAGCTGTGCGAGAAGGAAGACCTGACGGTGTTCGACAGGGCCAGAATTAAGGAGATTCGTGCCCATTTGCTCAAGAATTTTAGGTCTCGGTGTTCCAGCGCCCTCACGATACTGACCTTCGTCATCGAAGCACAGCTCGCTATTTTCGAAGGAGGGCCAATCATTGATGAAGTCACGCAGAAAGCCAGGCGCCGGCTCAAATTAGCCTTCGATGTCCAGAATGCGAAATATCAGGACTTGCAGGTCACTGCAATGACTCGGACGGCTAGAGATTGGTCCACAGCCCAGGCCACGGTCCGGGCCTTTTTCTCTAAGGTGCGAAAAGCTCAGAAGGCGAGAAGGCTCCAAGACATTTTTGAAAACGAGCAGCGCACCTCGATGAATTATTTTTAGGATCTCTCCTCCTTGGGTTTCCCGAGTTTCACAGACGATGACGGGAACCTTCTGACTAAAGATGACCTCAAACCAGTCTGGCTCCAATTCGAGTGCGATGTCTCGGAGATAGACGAGTGGGCGGAACCGATCTCAGAAGGGTAGATAACTGACTTCATTTTGAGGTACTGCAAGATGGTAGCATGCCTAAACGATTTATTCGTCAGGGCCAAGCATGCTGACATCGGGCAGATTGATCGGTTTCGCATTTTGGTTAAGGCATTACAGGATCAAGAACCATTCCAAAAGAGTGCCTGGACTCATGTCCGAAAAACGATGAAGCGCATCCGTGATCGCCTCGAACCATCGCCCCAGCCAGAAGCCGCGCCAGAGGAAGAGGAAGAAGAAGAAGGAGAAGAAGGAGGAGACGAGGAACAAGAAGAGGGACAAGCCGCAGAAGCAGGATCCGGGGGAGACCAGTGACTCCGTAGCCCAATGGATAAAAGCTAAGGGTTCTTCCGCCGAGACGAGCTCGTCACCCCGCGAGCCGCCAAGAATGTTGACACTTTTGTCACGTTATGCAAGGGGTAGAAGAATAGTAGAATTTTTGTATAATATTTCTTTGTTAAAAGTTTTTCTCTTATTTAAAGTACAACAATTTTGACTCTCCCCAAATGAAGAAGAAAGAGCTTCGCTACCAAACAAGCCGAGGAAAATAGCTTCGCCGAAAGAAAAGAAAGAGAATGTGAAAAGAGCTTCGGGCCCGAAGCACTTCAAATCACCACTTCGGGCGAAAACCTTGCGAAGTATTTTCGCCGAAGAAAATACAAAGATAACGCTTCGCACCCGAAGCATCTTCAGCAGCCGCTTCGGGCGGGAGTCTTGCGAAGCAGCATCCAGACGACTTCGTCGAAGGAGGAGCATAATCCAAAATCAGCTAAGGTGAGGAAACTACTTCGGGCCCGAAGTATTTCCAACACCCACTTCGGCCAGTTTTCACCCGAAGCAGTGGTGCCCGAAGCAAAATGACAATGTGTCGGAAACAGATAAATGCCTCGGAAGGATATTCCCCGAACCGCAGTTTTGAAAGAGAATCGGGCCGAAACATTTTCAGCCGAAGCAGTTTTGCCAGCAAAAGGATAAAGAGCCTCATTTCAAAGATGAAACCCGCTCGGCAGTCAACATCCCCGAAGTAGTTTCTGCGAAGCATTATTTTGCGAAGAACAAATCAAGGAGAAACTACTTCGGCCCAAGGCTTTGGCGAGGCGGATATGTAGCGAAACACTTTCGGGCCCACGTTCCAAGGCGGGCAGCTTCCCAAGGTGATCGAAGGCCCCTTACAAGTACCCCCTTTCTTGCCCGATAAGTCCGCTGACCATTCTTGGCAAACGAAAGGGACGTAACGGTCCTCGAAGTAAAACCCGGCGGGCGTAACGATCACTCGAGCACAGCATCCAGAAGCCAGGGACACTCGGGCGGCGCATTAAATGAATGTTTCCACGGTTGACCCGGTCACAGTTGCCAGTTTCGGCAACCGATTTGAAAACTCAGTTGCAGCAGCCGCGAGGAGCCGATTTCTCAGGGCCCGAGGGTGTACTCCGCCATTTTTGTAATAATGACTCAGAGGGTCGGGTCCTCTATAAAAACCCAGGCTTTGCAATGTAAAAGGGGGGGGAACTTTCTGCTAGAAAGTTGCTGTAACTTGATGTCCTGCGTCTAATACTAAGATACTTTGAGCTCATTTCTTCTCTTTTATGCTGCCTTCCGTGCTTGATTCTTCCATCTCTCTTTGTTTGTAGACCGAGATGCTGAACTCTGCGTCCGGGGTGCAATCAAGGACAGTGTCCTGAAACTCGTTCGGAAGGATACATAGGAGTAGATAAGTGTTGTGTTGTCTTTCTTTTATGCTGCCTGCCTTGCTTGATTCTTCCATCTCTCTTCGTTTGTAAACTGAGATGCTGAACTCTGCGTCCGGGGTGCGATCGGGGACAGTGTCTTGAAACTCGTTCGGGAGGATACATAGGAAGGTTGATACCACATTTCCTTCGTTTTACTCTTGGTGTTCTTTGCTGCTATTCAAGTTGCTAGTTGGTGATCATGCTTCCTGTTCTCTCCCACCTCAAATCACAACTCTCTCTTCCCTTAACCCCTTTTTATTTATTTTTCTAACCCTTATCCCTTTTATCTCTTTCCTGCACTCTTGTCTTCAAACCCCAAAAGGTAGATTAGTATAGGAGCCGGCCTTTCTCCGGAGATCGGCACGAGGGGCATCTCTTCCCTTCGGCCTTTCAATGTTGGTCGCAGGTCCAGGGCGCGCAAACCCACCGAAAGTCCTTTCCTGTGCGGATTTGATGACCAACAGTTTCTGCTTAAAGGTGTCCATCAACCTCCTTAGCCTTTTGAACCTTTTTCAACTTGGAGAAGAAGGCGTGAACAGTAGATTGGACAGTAGACCAGTCTCTCGCGGTCCGGCTCATGGTAGGGACTTCCAAATCCTGATATTTGATGCTTTGTGCCTTGAAGGCTAGATTAAGCCGATGCCGTATCTCTTTCATCACTTCGTCAACAACTGGCCCGTCCTGTGAAGATGCACGTTGGGCCTCCGTGATATACAACAGAATAGATAGGGCGCTGGAAGCTTTGGACCTGAAGTTCCTCAGCAGATGAGCGCGTATGCTTTTAATCCTGTTTCTGTTGAAGAGCTCCATACTTGCCTCTTTCTCATCAAACTGCTGTTGCATCTCTCAGATTCGTGTTTCCATCTCCTTTGCTTTATCCTCTGCTTCTTCACATGCTTTCTGGTGATGCTCAGCAGCGTTCTGGAGCTCGGCTATTTGCTGCTTGAGAGCCGCTACTTCCTGCTTCATCTGCTTGACTCTTTTTGAGCGTCGTCCAGGTGGGCATGGGTTTTTGCTAAATTTTCTTCCAATTGCATTTTGGCATTTTCTATTTCAAAACAATGCTCGCTGAGTTGCGCATTATGAAGATATATCGAATCAACCTTGACATGAATGGATCCTGTCTCCTGCGCCACGTCGAGCCTATTCAAATCCTTGATCTTCCGGTGATAAGAATAATCCGTAGGTGCCATTTCTTCTATGGGCTTCTGGACTTTGGGCACCTTTTTTACTTTGTGAAGCTTCATCCCCTGCGGGTCAAATACGACGCATTTCTCAACCTTGGCTGGGGTTCGCGCCCTTTTCTTTTGAGCACCCTTGAGGTACCTATCTGTGCTTCGTCGAGCCCGGAGCAAGCTCTCCGCTAGAGGGCGTTCTTCGATCATTGCCAACTGAAATTCCAAAGATGCTGGATCTCCAACCATAGGAGTGTACAGGTACATAGTTTGACGAGGATAGGTCTCACTAGACGGATTTGTGGCAGGAGCAATGGGGGTTTCAGCGGCTAATGGAGAGATAACATGTTGAATAGCCGTGACAGGGCTGTTGGGGCTCGAGAGCGAAGAATTACCCACGATTTGTTCAAAAGTTGCGGGATTGGTTTGAAATTTGGTGGTTCGTTAGGGATGCCCCGACCAAGCGATACAGAAGAGGTGAAAGTGTATGGGGCAGCAGCATACGAACCGAGTACGGCTTTGGGTGAACTTGGTGGCGTTGGAAAACTGGGTTTCTGTTGCCACATTTTGCACGGGGTGCCATGTTTTCAAAATTTGTAAGTGTGCTGCTCTTCCTTCCCTCCTCCTCCTTTTCCCTTTCTCCATTTTTCCCTTTCTCCCTTTCCCTGCAGTTTCATTCCTCCCTTTTTCCCTTGTACTTCCCCAGTCAAGTTCCCAAAACTGAGCAAGTGTTCCCTGAAAAATTCTAAGTGTCAGGGCGCAACCCGACTTCGCAGCGAAGTCGGGGTGCGCCCTCAAGTCGGAGCGCAGTAGGGAATGCGAAGTGCGAAAGCAGACAGGAGATGATCAGAATTTGGCTAAGTGTCAGAGCGCAACCCGACTTCGCAACGAAGTCGGGGTGCGCTCTTCTTCCTGTGCGCACTTGGGAAAGCAGTGTTCAGAAAATCAGCTAAGTGCTGGGGCGCAACCCGACTTCGCAACGAAGTCGGGGTGCGCTCCCCTTTTTGTGCGCAGTCCGAACAACGGCAAAATCAGCTTAAGTACCGGTGCGCAACCCGACTTCGCAGCGAAGTCGGGGTGCGCCCTTTGACCGGTGCGCAGTTGGGCAAGATTCATCAAGCAAGCCAGAAATTGGCTAAGGCACGGAGGCCCTCCCCAACTGCGCTGTTTCCCACCTGCGCTACCCGACAGCGCTCTGATCCCGGGCGAAGTTGGATAAACTGCCTTTCAAGGCAGACATGTGTCACTCATCAGAATTCGACAAGTGTCCAGCCTCGGGATTCGAGCCGAGATGTGACGGGATAAAGGACAAGCATGGACAGCATTACCTACGCCAGCTGCCTCCATTTAAGCTGATGTAAAGTTCCATCTACCACAGCTACCCGCATTCCTGCTGACTAGAGGTTTGACCCGACGCACTGCCACGTAGCTGTACAGCTTTCAGGGAGACCTTGCTGCAGGTACAGTCCTCGCCGACAGGAGTCAGCATCAGCAGCTCTTCTGCCGCTTTTGTCAGCTATTGTCCGGTCTGGGACTTTGTGCCCGTAATTGTAATCGGGGGAACTTGGGCTATAAATAGCCACATCATTTCATTGTAAAGGGGTGGAAGGGGAATATACTGCTAGGGAACCATTGTAGCTATACGTTTGCTTCTGAATACAAGACATATACTTGGCTCTGCTTACTGTCATCATTTTGTATGTTGCCTCTCCTTGTCATTTCTGCCTCATGTTTCTTATTTCATTGCTTACTCGTTGTACCGAACTCGGACTCCGGTATTTGATGATTAAGTATTCCCGGAATGCATAGATAGAGGATACATAGGATGCATGATAGCTGTAGTTTCATTATGTGTTCCGTATAGGACTGTTGTTAGTAGTGGTGATTGATCGTTGTCGTGTCGCTTATTCCCCCCACCCAACTCCAATCACATTTGGATTCTCTTTCCGCAATTTATCTCTTTCCTGCACTCTTAGCTTAAACACTAAAAACCCACAGAAGCCGGCCTTCTCCGGAGATTGGCACGGAAGGCATTCCTTCCTTCCGGCCTTTCAATCTGGTGGGCGAACCTGGGGCGCATTATACCAAATCCTTTCCTCATGGCAGATTCGTAACCAACAGTTTCTCTGGCACGCCCGGTGGGACATGGAAGTTTCCCACCCCAAGACAGAATCGAAGCACTGGTGTTCGCTTCATTGCTGTTAAAAATCAGAGCACCTGGCGACTCTGCAAGTACCTGAATACTCTCTGAGTCCGTGAAGACCGGTCCGAACGCCTTCATGCAAACGAGAAGGTGGCGAGCAAGGAATCCGGGAAACCAACCTGACCTTTACGAAATCGACATTGCCGCTCCAGGAGAGCGCGTCAGGCTGGCCGATCACCAAGCTCGCATAGAAGAGCCTGAAACCGAAATCGAAGAGGCTGAGGGTGAAGAGCAATCTACATCCTCGGACGGTACCGATACCGAGTACACTACCGGAGGAGAAGAAGACATGGCTGCCCAGCAGAACGATGATGATCTCTTCCCGGCGGTAGACTCTACGGGGCCCTTGGCCCTAGTCGGACAGCAAGTTGTGCCCCCCGCTGCCTTAAAGTCCATCCCTACATACGATGGCTACGGCAAGACGGCGTACGAACACATCCAGGACATTCTGGCCCTGGCTGCGCTACATTCCATCACTGACGAGGGTGTGAAGACCCGTTTGCTGGCCCTTTCCCTAAGGGGAAAGCTTCTCTACTGGTGGAGATCACTGCCAGAGGGATCTATCACGGGGTGGCGCCAGCTAGCCGGCAAGCTCGTGAAAGGATGCAACGAGTCTGCTGATCCCTCTTCCTTGTTGCATCAGTTCCAAAGCATCCAGCGACACCCCCAAGAGGAGGTGTCGGACTTCAACATCAGGTTTGCGAGGTCTTGGAAACGAGTACCTCGCGAACTTCGACCTTCAGCAGGTCAGGCTGCGCACTACTACCTGAGGTCTTTCAACTCAGACATTTGCCTACTGCTGAAGATAGCCCGAATCGACTCATTCCCTGCCCTGTACGAGGCTGCCCAGCAAGCTGAAATGGATATCATCTCCATAGGCAGGCTCCCTCATAGGGTACAACCACCCATTTACCCTGACTTTCCTCAGTCCCAGTACCCATCAGCTTTCGGTGTGATGTCGTCCACTTCAGGACAGCAACCCCAGCAGCAATGGAATCCGGCGCCGGTCGTAAACCCTTACGGCCCGCCACAAATTCATTATCCTAATCCGCCTCCTCCTCCTCCGCATTATCCAGCACTCCCAGCTCCCCCGCAGTATGCGCAGTATTCTACACCTCCTCCATTGGCTGCATTACCTCCGCCAGCTCAGCTGCCGCCTCCAGACAATGATATTCAGAACAAAATCCTCCAGGAGGTACGGGCTTTGGCCTCTGGATATCACACCATGTCCAACGACATGACTATATTGAAGAAGAAACAGGCCCAGATGGACCTTGTTCCAAGGAGGCCATATCCTCCTCCGACACTGACAAAAGATCAAGCCGCAGAACGGCGAGATCAGAGGCGCCCTCCTGCAAGAAATGCTGCCATCGAGGACCAACCTGGCACTTCTGACCAGGTTAACTGGTGCACCACGTGCAACGACCCGCATTCAGAAGAAGATTGCACACTGCACCAGCATTACCTCCAGACTCTGGCGGGCAGCGCCATAGAGGACGAAGAACTTTACATGATCCTGGACGATGAAGGCAACTTTGCCGTTCCAGAAGAAGATCTGGTGTTGCCCCCTGCCAAGGAAGACAGAAAGTCTCGCGGAAGCTGCTGCAAAGCCCTTGAAGGTATACGCCAGAAGAGACAAGGCGCAACCTGCTGGGCTGCCACCTGACAAGAGGCTGTGGCCTTACACAGCCAAGGAAAAAGCTCCCGCAGCCAAGCCTCCCGCAGCAAAAGCAGCTCCTTCTCCAGCCAAAGCTCCCGCTGCTCAGCCTCCAGCTGAAACAAAAGAACAAGCTCAGGAGAAGCTGAGATATCCGTCTCTGACAAAGAGACAGAGAGTTGAGGCCACGCAGCAATACCGCACCAAGTATGAGCCTGCGAAAGAAGCGGAAGGAGCTAGCACTTCAGGCTACAACATAGTGGATGAGCTGAAAAGGACCCCCGCAAGGATAAGCATGTATGATGCTCTTCTGCTCCCAGGGCAAGTTGATCTGCTGCAGGAATCTCTGAAGAGCATGAAGTATGGCAAGCAGATACAACCTGTTGTTCTGGTTCAACCCCTGACAGTCTCCGCCACTGGGAAGAACAGACCACCTCCCTTCTATCTGTCATTACGGATGCAAGGGTACATAGTACACAACTGTATGGTGGATTCTGGTGCCTCCACGACCGTAATGCCGAGAGCCGTCTGCGACGAAATCGGGATGGAGTATACAAGGAGCAGCCAAGGTGTGCTGCAACTAGACGGCACCCCTGTCAAGACAGTCGGTGTCATCAAAGACATCCCGATCCGGCTGCACAAAGCTCTCGACATAGTGGTCATTCAAGAAGTCGTGGTTGTCGACTTGGAACCCTACTTCGGCATGTGTCTCTCCAGGGAGTTCATTGCGAAGCTGGGAGGGTATCTCTCTCTGGATTACTCGCATATGGAAGTGCCCTTCAAAGGAAGGAGACTGAAGATCTACAACGAGAAGCCTTCCACATTTCTAGTGGAGAAGATACCCGGAGAAGAGTTGCAGGACTGCATGGTTCAGCTGACGGAGGAAGAACTGGTGGTGGTAGACATGACGGAGCAAGCTCGTGAGCTGCTGCAAACGGAGGATGAGTTCTCCTTGCTGGATTTCAACGCCATGATCGAGACTGAGCAAGGCTGCTACACCGTCATTCAGCCTGAGAGGCTTGACAAGTCAGCCAAGAAAGAAGTAGGACCTGCACCAGAAAAGCTATGGCAGCTTTTCTTTGATGGCGCCCGATGCAAAAATGGCGCCGGTGCAGGCGTGCTCTTGGTTTCCCCGACCGGGATCCAGAAGGACTACACCTACAGGCTGGCCTGGAGCTGTACCAACAACGCGGCGGAATACGAAGCCCTGTGCTTGGGTTTGAGAAAAGCGGAGAGACTGGGGATAAAGCATCTGCAGATCTTTGGCGACTCAGAGCTGGTGTGCAACCAGATTACGAACAAGTGCGCCTCCAAGAAGCACTATCTCAAGGCGTACCGTAATCGGGTCTGGGACCTGATGGAGTCATTCGACTCATTGAATGTCAGAGCCATATCACGTGAGAAAAACAAGCACGCTGACATTCTGGCGTCTGTTGGAGCCAGGTACGTTCCGGCTGATGACACTGTCCAGAAGCCGAAGCCGGTTCGTACCATCTACAGGCCTTCTGTGCCTGATAAAGACACCCACTGGCAGGTGTTTGATTGTGACGAGGAAATCGTCACATTTTTGGTTACCGAAGCATGTTCAATCGAAGGTAGAGACCCTGATGACGAGCAATATGAGGGGTTGATACAGTTAAAAAATAATCATGTCCCAAAAGGACTGATTACACTAGAAAGTCTCTTTGATCAGAATGACAGAGCAATATCACACAGGATCAAAGTAGACCCCAAGCAAGACGTCGACCTGGAGCTTGAACTTGGAAAGACAATTAAGGTCGGAACGGACTGCACCAAAGAGGAACTCGAGCAGATCAGATCATTATGCCGAGAGTTCCCGGACATAGTAGCCTGGTGCTACCAGGACTTGAAGGGGTATGACAGACAGATAATCCAGCATACTATTGAGCTAGAAGATGGTGCAAAACCATTCCGGCAGAAGCAGAGGGCTGTAAATCCGAAGATCGAAGCCATGATGAAAGCCGAGCTCCTGAAGATGCTGGAAGCCAAGATCATCTACCCCATCAAGCATTCATCCTGGGTTGCGAACTTGGTCCCCGTGAGGAAGAAGAACGGAGACATTCGTCTCTGTGTAGATTTCAGAAATCTTAACCAAGCCTCACTGAAAGACCATTATCCGCTTCCCCAGATCGATCAGATCCTCCATATAGTTGCTGGAGCGCAGAGATTCTCCCTCCTAGATGGCTTTTCTGGGTACAACCAGATCTGGGTCAAAGATGAGGACCAACATAAGACAACGTTCACCACCAAATGGGGAACGTTCGCCTATCAACGCATGCCCTTCGGCTTATCCAATGTTGGCGCCACATTCCAGAGAGCCATGGACCTGGCCTTCCGAGAGTTGCTTAACAAGATCATTGTCATCTACTTGGATGACATGACTGTATTCTCTCACAGAAGAGAGGATCATGCTTCCCACCTGCGGCAGATATTTGAGAGATGTCGTGAATTCGGCATTTCCATAAACCCGAAGAAATCAGTCTTCGCGGTAAGAGAAGGTAAGCTGCTGGGACATGTCATCTCCGAGAAAGGCCTTGCAGTGGACCCTGATAGAGCAGAAGCCCTCCTCCGCTTGCCCGCCCCAGTCGACAAGAAGGGGCTACAGTCCTTCTTCGGCCAGATCAACTTCGTAAGGAAGTTCATACCGGACTTCGCACAAGTGATCAAACCCATGGCCGAACTGCTGAAAAAGAATGCTGAATTCTTATGGACTGATGAGAGGAGGCAGGCCTTCGAGGAGATCAAGGCCCGAATTGCACAAGCTCCGGTGTTGATAAACCCGGATTACTCCAAGGACTTCATCCTGTACGCGGTGGGAGAACCCGAGAGTTACGCCGCAGTCCTGACACAGAAGGGAGACGATGGCGAAGAGCGCCCCATAGCGTTCTTAAGCCAGGTGATTCAGCCGCACGAAGAGAAGTACAATTTTATTGAGCGGCAGGTTCACGCGGTCATGAAGTCTCTCCGAAAGTTCAGGCACTTCGTCTCCCAGAGCCGGACAACTGTCTTCGTGATACACCCGGACGTCCGAAACTTCATCATACAAGGGGAGCCGGGTCACAAGAGAGCAGGATGGATTGCCAAGATCCAGGAGTTCGACATCGAGGTGCGGCCAACAAAGCTTATCAGAGGCCGAGCCTTGTGCCAGGAGCTGGCCCGAAGCGCAGCAGCCGAGATATCTGCCTGTGAGTGGGAAGATCCGACAACAACTACCAACCTAGCCAACTCCTTACCAGAGGAGAGTGACTGGACAGATGACCTGGTGAGGTATTTCTGCACCGGGAGATGTCCAGACCACCTAAATGCCTCACAAAGAAGGAGGTTTCGGCTAAATGCCTTGAAATACACTCTTCGCCCCGAGGGGCTTTACTTCAAGAACATTGACGGCATCCTGTTGCGGTGCGTCAAGAAAACCGACCAACCCAGGGTCCTCGGAGAATTTCACTCCGGGATGCCTGGGGGACACCATTCCGCAAGGCCTACGGCCTTGAAAATCATCAGAGCTGGGTACTATTGGCCCACTCTCTTCTCATACGCACATGCGGTCTCGTGTAAAATGTGATAAATGCCGGAGATTTGCCGGCATAAACGAAAAGCACCCCCGCCCTCCAACCAATCCAAGCCGAGACTCCGTTTCAGCAATGGGGTCTGGACTTCATCGGGGTCATTACACCGAACTCTGCAGCAGGGCACAAGTTCATTCTTACCGCCACCGACTACTTTACGCGGTGGGCAGAGGCGATCCCCACCAAGAATGCGGACCAGGAGACGGTCATCGGGTTCCTCGAGAGCCTCATTACCCGTTTCGGGGTCCCTGAGTCAATAGTGACGGACAATGGTCCGGGGTTCGCAGGCGCTGTACTCACGGAGTACACCAGCAAGTACGACATCTATCACAAGATGTCTTCTAACTACTACCCGCAGGGGAACGGCCTGGCCGAGTCCACCAACAAGAATCTACTGAAAATCATCAGAAAGACAGTAGAGAAGAACAAGAGGACTTGGCACCTACTCCTGAATCGGGCACTGTGGGCGGATAGAATATCATTCAAGAAGTCTATCAAGACATCCCCCTATGCGCTCGTGTATGGCAAGGAGGCAGTCCTGCCAACCCACATAGAAATTCCCGCCCTCTGGATGTTGGATGAAGAGAGAGGCAACGGGGATCCAGTGGACGCCAGACTGTGCCAGCTGCTGCAGTTAGAGGAAGACAGAGAGAAAGCATACCAGGCCTTCACCAAGCATGCTGAAGCGACCCAAGGCTGGTTTGCAAAAGGCACCACCGCCCGAGTTTTCAAAATCGGGGACCTGGTGCTGAAGTGGGACTCACTGAAGGCAAAGCCGGGCAATCACGGCAAATTTGACGCCCTCTGGGAGGGTCCTTATCAGATTGCCCGGGTGAACCAGTTCAACGCATTCGTGCTCCGGGATATGGAGGGACAGCTTCTCCCCATTCCCGTCAACGGGTTCCACCTCAAAGTTTATCACCACTGAAGGCACCCAATGGGTCCTTCCTTGTACAGTTTTCCCTTTTGTATTTTTAGTTTTCAGAATGTACATATTCAGCATTCAGTTTTTTAGTTTTCAAGAGCCCAAGTAGAACTTAAAGCAAACCCCGACTTCGCAGCGAAGTCGGGTATCGCTCCTTGGATTGTGCGAAGTTCGAGAGAAAGCAGCTGACAAAAGGGGCAAAAATTTGGCTAAGTCTGGGTGCGCAACCCGACTTCGCAACGAAGTCGGGCTGCGCACCGTCTTGGGAGCGCAATCGGGGAGCAGAAGCAAAAATGGCTAAGTGTCAAATCGACTCGCAACTTTTGGAGCGAAGTCTGACTGCGCAGTCAAACTGGGCGAAGTCGGAGTGCGCTCATTTTTTGGGCGAAGTCCGAGTGCGCCCTCAATTTTGGGCGCAGCCTGAATAACCCATCACGGAAAACATGAAAAATTCTAAGTGTGGGCCCAGAGCGCAGTACGGCACAGTGCGAAGTTGGGTCGCGTCCCGGTTTAAAATCATGGGCCAGAAATTCTCCCTTGAAAGGTGTGCCCAGACGGCGGCGATGACGTCATCAAAGGCACGAAGTCCAAATGTTGTTTAATGATTGCACGACTTTCAAGAACGACGTCATTAAGAAAGCAAGGCGCATTTGGACCAACTGCAACTAGGGTGCGCTTTTCAAAATTAAACCCATGCACGGCCGCCAAAATATTATAACGCCTCCACCAACTTCGAGTTAACCACCTTAACTCCCTCCCTCGCGCCATTAATGCTGAAATCCTTGCCTAGAAAAAGGGCCCTGGCATACTCAGAAAATTCAGAGTGTCAAGCTGACTCCGAGACTGCAAAGCGCAGGACTAAGAAATCAGAAGCCGTAATTCTCTGTCGCTGCCAATTCTAACGGAGAAAATGGACAAGGGGAAAGCGCCCGTACAGGCGCAATCCAGTGACGAAGGGCGCGAAGCTGAGGAACAGACTGAATCGAGCGCTCATGAGAGCGAAGTGCCGCAGGAGCAGAAAAGGAGAACCCGGACGAAGAGAAGTCGAGGGCAAATTCCGCCGCCGCCCGTCAATCACCTGGCCGGGTACAAAGACGGCTCTTTCTCCATCAGCCTCACCAAACTGCGGCCGAATATTGCAAAGTGGGCAGACAAGGTTTCGCCCTCACACCATGTCGGGGCTGCGTATAAATCGAACCTGTACTGGTTCTTGTGCCCTCCTACTCACCAGTGCCCGGAGCTGATTGAAGCAATTGTAGAATATTACAAGCCAGCCGCCCGGCAAGTCTGCGACAACAAAGGAAGAGTGTTGTTCACACTCTTCAGGGAGAGCGTCCAGCCAGCGTTCGCCCGGGGCTTCAGTACGAACCCGGCGCAATTGTCAGAAGGATTAATCTGGATGAGCAGACGAGCAGATTCACGCAGACCAAGCGGATGAGAGAATTCCTCAACTCGGAGCTGAAGACTCCACTGGCAGCCGGACAGTGGCCTACAGGCCCCATACCCCTGGACGGGTTCGAGAACAAATACATATACATCATCCTGGCGTGGGTCCTCGGCTGCGATTCTGACAAAGTGGTACGCCCGTACCAGCTGGCGCTGGCAGAATGTATCCTGCATGGGGAGTTTTACGACTCCACGGCGCAAAAGAGTGGGAAGCGCCCCATTTTCTTCGACTGGGCAGACTGGCTGGCGTACGCCATTCATTCAAACCTAGTCAAGCTGCAGCAGAAGCAGACAACGGATTTCCGGTTTTGCTCCTTCCTCACATGGCTGTGCCTTTACCACATGCACTACCGGATGAAAGTTCCTGACTTGAAGAGGGTAAATGAAAAAGGTGAGCCGCTGCCCGTGTACGAGTGGACCGAGATCCTGTACAGAAAAGGGTCATTCTATGAGTTTAATTTTAAATTTCTGTGCATGGTCATGGGGCTGTTCAACCGTAAGGCATCCCGCCCGCCAGAGGTCATGACAAGATATCTGAGGAAGCACGAGTACGGGGATACCTTCCGGCTGACGCAGGGCATCGTGGTCAGAATCTACGGATTCAAGGGGAAGCCGTTCCTGCTGCCCTACTTCTGCACTGACCACCAGTTCGGGATGGAGATTGCGCGACAGATGGACTATGTCGAAGAAGAGTTCGGCCAGGGCAAAAAGAGAGGCCATATCTTTCAGTATCCCATCACCTGGGCGAATACCCAAGTGTACGAGATCGGACAACACGTCTACCTCGAACGGGAACTCATCGACATGGGTCTAATAATGCTGCCGCAGCGCTGGAAGTACGACCCAATTGGGGTCAGGGGTAAATTCACGCACATCTGCCCCCGAGCAGAGATTATGCAGGAAAGAGGCAACAGAACAAGCGCAGACCTGGAATGGCACATCGAGCAGATGCAATCATGGCCTCCATGGCATGATTTTTACTGCGAGGAGGTGGCATACGACCCAGAGCGAAACCCGGATCACCGGTTGGAATCTGTGGGCTTCAAAAAATTCCTCGCCAAGGTGGCGCCCCTCAACTGGCAAAAGGACAAAGTCGTCGAATGCTGGAAGATGAGATGCCGCACGCAGCACGACAAATCCAACCGGAAAACGCTGGCCGTTGATGATGAGTTTTCGGCGCTATATGATCAATACGCTGACACGTGGCGGCCTTTCGAATTTCGAAATTGCGTTCCCCGAGGCGCAAGGAAAAGATATACAAGGAGGTCCCCCTCCCAGCAAATGCCTACTTCCGCGACTCCCAGCGCAACTCCGACAAGCAGTCAAGTGGGCCCGATGCAGCCTGTAGCTCCTGAAGCAGTACCCGAAAGGGCGCAAGGGTCAGAGAGGTCAACTCCTGAGGTGGCCCCTCAAGCAGAAAAAGCGCCTGCGCTACCAGCTAGCAGACCGGCCACGGCAGGCATCCTTCCAGCTAGACCCAGGTACAAGTTTACCGTGGGGACATCACTGCCTGCCGCCCCAACCTCATCTCCTTCCTTCGAACCAGCCACAGCGCCAGAAGAAAAGAAGAGGAAGAGAGGTGAAAAGGCCAAGCGGCCTAAGGAACCTGTGCAACAGCCAGCCGCGGCGCAGACAGGGACAGCAGCGCGGAAATCGTCTCGCTGGACAGCCCTGAGGCGGAAGCAGAAACTCGGGCTGCAAGCGTCCCTCAAACAACGGCTCAGGCGGAGCCCGCGAGTACGTCCACTTCCCCGCTCCCCCAAGTCCCAGTCGGCCTTGCCATAACGCCGTCCCCCATTTCATCAGGGCAAGCCGTAGCTGCGTCTTCTTCTTCCCAGACTGTCCAACCATCCAGCAGCCCCCATTCTTTCGACCAGTTCGCCCAGGACCCTAACGCCTTCCAGTCCCTGAGCCAAACCCTGGAACCCTCGCCCGCGGCCAGTGTCGAAGCTGCACATACATCGCCGCGCCGCTCACCTCATCTGTTCAAAACCCCGCCAACGCCATCCACTCAGCCGCTCGCCTCCCCTAGGGCCCGGTCGCCCTTAAAAGCGGCCACTCCTTCTGGAATCCCTCCTGCTTCGCTGTTTGCAGGAAAAATGCCGCAACAGGACCAGATGCTGGAAGATCTCGACTTCATGCAGACCGCAGATGACCAGCCTTTGGCAGCAAGAGCCGCAGGGGGTTCCGCCTCTTTCCTTCAAGGCGTCAAGCGCAGAAGGGCCGAAGAAATAGCTGCCCCAGTGAAGCGCACCAAGTACGACTTGGATAGGAGAGTGCTCAGAACTGAGAAGCTGATTCCAAAAGTAAAGAAGCCTCTCCGGGAGATGACCGAGGAGGACTATGAGCACCAAGTCAAGGAGAAGAGCTTCGATGACATAAACGAGGAGCACGAAATCAATGGTATTCGCCGTAGAACCCATAATCTCCTTGTCAAGCGGCTTGAGACCCAGGAGGCGCTGTTTCAGCTGCAGAATAGCGCAAGACAGCTAGAAGAAGATCTGGCTAGGGCCACCGCGCAGCTGGGGTCTGCACAGCAGGAGATAGACGAACTGAAAGCCCAGCTGGCCGCCTCTCAGCAGGAGGCCGCAGCGCAGAAACAGACAGCCGAGCAGCTGTCAGAGGAGAAAAGGGCAGCGCTGGAGCAGGTTTCTCAGCTCCAGGATTCGTTGAAACAGGCGCAGTCGCAGCTTGAAGAGAAAACATCACAGACGACGGCCTTTTCAAAGAACAGAGTTAAGGAGATGCGGGCTGGTCTGCTGCAGGGTTGCAAGCCCAACGTTGTTAAATCCATATCGGTCCTGGATTTCGCGTCCAGGATCGAAGAAGTATCTGCCCAGGGAAAGCCTGTGGTAGAGGAGGCCGAACACCAAGCGAGGCAATGGCTAGACCTGGCTATGAAACTTGAGGAGTATGAGCGCAAAGGCCTCCAATTTCCCCCGATGTCCCAACTTGCCTCAGAGTGGGCAGATGCAAGGGTAACCTTGCATATTTATTTTGATAAGACAGAGAAGATAAGAACTGCCAGGAAGATGCTGGACGCATTAGAACATGAAATGAGCATTTGCCTGGCCCCCTTTCACACTCTGTCTGAACACGGGTGCCTCGAAAGACAGCCAATTCTGCTTTACCTGCTCAAGGGTTAGAAAATCGCCATCCTTGACGTAGCCAATTTCGCTGCAAAGTCAGGCTGCGCCCTTTGACCGGTGCGCAGTTGGGCAAGATTCACCAAGACCCAGAAATTGGCTAAGGCATGGAGGCCTCCCCAACTGCGCTGTTTCCCATTTGCGCTACCCGACAGCGCTCTGATCCCGGGCGAAGTTGGATAAACTGCCTTTCAAGGCAGACATGTGTCACTCATCAGAATTCGACAAGTGTCCAGCCTCGGGATCCGAGCCAAGATGTGACGGGATAAAGGACAAGCATGGACTGCATTACCTACGCCAACTACCTCCATTTAAGCTGATGTAAAGTTCCGTCTACCACAGCTACCCGCATTCCTGCTGACTAGAGGTTTGACCCAACGCACTGCCACGTAGCTGTACAGCTTTCAGGGAGACCTTGCTGCAGGTACAGTCCTCGCCGACAAGAGTCAGCATCAGCAGTTGTTCTGCCGCTTTTGTCAGCTATTGTCTGGTCTGGGACTTTGTGCCCGTAATTGTAATCGGGGGGAACTTGGGCTATAAATAGCCACATCATTTCATTGTAAAAGGGGGTGGAAGGGGAATATACTGCTAGGGAGCCATTGTAGCTATACGTTTGCTTCTGAATACAAGACATATACTTGGCTCTGCTTACTGTCATCATTTTGTATGCTGCCTCTCCTTGTCATTTCTGCCTCATGTTTCTTATTTCATTGCTTACTGTTGTACTGAACTCTGGACTCCGGTATTTGATGATTAAGTATTCCTGGAATGCATAGATAGAGGATACATAGGATGCATGATAGCTGTAGTTTCATTATGTGTTCTGTATAGGACTGCTGTTAGTAGTGGTGATTGATCGTTGCCGTGCTGCTTATTCCCCCCACCCAACTCCAATCACGTTTTGATTCTCTTTTTGCAATTTATCCCTTTCTTGCACTCGTAGCTTAAACACTAAAAACCCACAGGAAGCCTGCATTCTCCGGAGATTGGCAAGGAAGGCATTCCTTCCTTCCGGCCTTTCAATCTGGTGGGCGAATCTGGGGCGCATTATACCAAATCCTTTCCTCATGGCAGATTCGTAACCAACAGTTTCTTCAACCAACGACTGCGATACTTCAAGGGGGACGGTTGATAGGGGCTTGCTGCTGGGAGGTAGGGCATACACTGAAGGCTTGACGGTCGGGGTTTTTGTACTTGGTATTTCAGAAGATTGAAAAGGAGAGAGAGAGCGCGTACCTTCGTGCTCTTCAAAGAGAGCTGTGGAAGCGAAGTCCTGCGTAGCGGGGTCTTGAATTTGAGAAAGTCCCTTTTTACCCCTAAGGGATCATACTGCCACCGTTGGGGAATCTCTAGCAGGCCGAAGTCGCTAAGCTTCATTGCAAGATAAGCGTTATACTTTGTGGCGAAGGCTTCAATGACACCCATTTTGAATGGGAAGTCACAAGTGTGTCCCCATTTCTTGCCGTGGCCGTAAACTTGATTTGTATAGTCGCTCTGGCGAGCGGCCTCCAAAGCAAACAAATATTCCGAGGTATAGTATGGAAGAAGAAAGGGCTTACTGGTAAACCCAAACATTCGAATAACCAACCCCTGGGTTAGCTGGAAGACATCGCCCAACCTTCTATGACTTACATAGTCTCTCAATGATGTGGGCACCCTAGGACAAGAGCTGCACACGAGCTCTAGGGCACGTCCCAGAAACGTCTGGTTGAAGTCGCAATAAGATTGTTTTTGTTAAGATCGGGGTCCATTGATAGACCGGCAGTGGGCTTCCGTCCTTGTCGGTTCAGTTGACAACAATATGGGGAAACTGGTCGTGCATATAGTAAAAGAACAGCCAGACCAAGAAAGAGCATGGCCTGAAGTACTGGTCTGTTCCCGCGTTTTTCAAATTTGTTAGCCTTTTGTGCAGAGTGCGGGCTACCTATTCTGCCCAATCAAAGAATACCAGATTGGTATTCGGCCTTGCTGGGTCGGGAGAGTAGAATTCTCCATGTGAAACACATTCGACGAGGGCGACCTGCCATGGATATACTGCGGCATCAGTGAACAAATCTGCAACCCAGGCTAAGATGGAATAGACATCTGGGTACTTGAATTTTTCCAGGGACATCGACATTTTGGGCAGCTTACCGGTTGGAAGACCCTCTCTCAACTGTTCTCCCATAAATTGCAACATATGAGAGGCGGGGGTATACCTGCCCGTCTGTTCATTTATATTCACGTTTCTGACAGTATATCCCTTGGGCAGTCCCTGCCGCGGGGCGAAGGATTCCTATATATCATTCCGGTAAATTGAAAACAGATTGTTCTTAGCGGAGTCATGGACCTGCCTGGTCAGTGGATTATAATTCTGGGCAATAGCATAGACCTGTTCGGGACAATTGTGTACTGGGATACATAAATACCAATACAATTGTGAGTAGTACACCACAGTTCTTTTGTGCTCCGCAGATACCTCGCCTAACATTCCGTCTATCGTCTTTCGTAGCTCGATGACGCTTTTGGAGAGGTCGCTATCTTTGATGCCTTCCGACTTGTCAATGGGCGGGTCAATAGGCCCTTCCTCGGATTCTTCATCTTCCACAATCTGTTTTTCGGTAGGGACCTCGGGCTCAGCTTTCTTTTGCCTCTGTTTTCTTTCCTCCTTGGATTTCTTCGGCCTTTCTGAACCTCCTTCTTCTGGCGCCTTGTCTTCCTTATCTGCAGTCTTCTTTCCCATTACAACTTACAGGTAAACACAAGTGCTTCGGCAAATATTGCTCAACGGGCTGGCTGGTAGAAATTTAACAGAGTCTCGATAGAGCTTCGTGAGCAGTTTCAGAAGGAATTCGCCAGAGAATTAATAATTTTCAGTTGGAGGTGCGTCCCCCTTTTATAAGCAGGAGCCGAAGCTGCCTTATTAATGACGCCTACGGGAAATAAATGCCTGAATCGGGCTGGGGAGGATCGCATTGCTTCCTGGTTGGTGGTTTAGCACCGTCTGCGAAGATCAAAGTACCTTTGGAATCTCACCTCACCTCGAAATCTTGAACATCCTTGTTATCCCTTCCCCAGGCACGAGCTTTAAGCTTAACTAATTCCCTTGGGATGTGTGCCGCCCCCTTTCCATTAACTTGCGCGCCTTGGGAATTTAATAGCGGCCGCCGCTTCGCACGCGCTCCAAGGCGCATTTTTTTTTTTTTTAAAACATGTTTCGCCCTTCAACGGCTATTGGCTGGGCGCTTCAGCCGAAAGCCGAGCGAAGCTCCACTTCGGCCCTCGAGACGCCCGAAGTGGGCCCTCCCACCCTTCCTAGTGCTTTGTGCGGATGATATCACTTCACTGCGATTCAGAGCAAACCGGAGGTTCGGCAATTCTTGCGCCCGAAGCGGGTTTTCAACTTAGAGACGGGCAAAGTGCTCCCTATTCGGACCCTTTTTCTTTTGGCATGCTTCGTCAAAAACATTCCCGAACGGCTGCTTCACTGAATGGTGCGCCCAAAGTGCCTCTTTGGGCAAAAATCTTGTGAAGTACCCCTTCCTTTGGCAAACGAGCGAAGCATACGTTTTGTTTGTTCCCTTCCCCTGACTTGGAGCCGAGTAAACTTTTGTTTTGGGGCAGAAATGTATCGAAGCATTGCTTTGGCTCAGGATATGGCGAAGCACTAGGATTTATTTTCCCTTGATATTCCAAAGGCGGAGACTTTTGACATCACCTTTTCTCTGCTTTTACTATGCCAGAGCCCGACGCACCTGATGGAGTGCGCCAGAGCCCCGCGCACCGGAGGGAGTGCGCTAGAGCTGGCCTACACTTAGTCATTTTTTCAGGCTGAGGCCGAGTGCCACGCCTTTGACCATTTTAACCTGTGTTGCGCCCTGCTGGTAGTGCGCTCCTTCTTCTCCCTGGGGCCAAACTGCATCAGGGGACTTGTCACAAAATACTATCGCCATCGGAAGGAGGATTTTCCTGCATGGTCAGTAGACAGAAACAACTGCACACTGTTTTAGGTTCTGTAGCAAGGGTTTGGCAGAAAACTCAGGAGAGATAAAAACACATTGGAAAAAGAGAACAGAGTTTCTGAGGAGCAGAAATTACTGGAAAGCTTAATGTACACCATGTTGCAAAAGTGACAACATTTCCTTATGTAAATAGGTCTTTGTATCCTTGTGTGAGTGTTTTTGTTGATGGATGGCTTCTTTAGGCTGATGCGTGGACATTGATTGGATATCAATTGAGTATTGAATGAAGGTTTATATTAAATATTGGAACTAGTAAGCTGGATTCCATCTCAAAGAATTACAGACACTTATGTCAAAGCATAACAATTGTTTGAATTCCTTCTGTAAATTCAAAGTCAGACAAGTCAAAGTGTTAAAACAACCACACAAATTGAAAAAACAGCAACAATGAGAACAACAAATACAATTGCACAGCCGCACTAGATTTTACATGGTTGAAACTGCAGTGGACCTAACCACTAAGTCCACTACAGAAACCTTCAGGGAATAGAAAAATTCTACAGGAAAAGAAAGACTTACGTTTCTTGAAAAAACTGTGATTATTCATTATACAGATACTTGGCCTCCATGTCTCACTGATTGGAGTATGAAGAATATCGAGTTTTGTTCATAGTCTGCCATGCCCCTTTTGTTGCCTTCTTTGTTAACGATACATGCTTTTCTCTCCCAAAGACAACATGGAGTGAGTGAGTTTTAACTTTGGAACAGCAACTTGTGTTCTTTTCTGTCTTATGATTGTTGTGTTCACTTTTAGGCACTCCCTCAACTGTTCGAGTGTGTTTCAGTTCCCTTCTCAGACTGAAACATGGATATTGAGGTCTTATAGTGCAAGGGACCATGAGTTCTGATGTTGTCTGCCCAGATTTGGCCCAGATTTGAGTGAGGATGTTGTCTGCATGAGCTTGTTCTCTGTCAAATTTTGTCTCGTTCCAATACTGTATATATATCTTGTTGATGAAAATTTGAAAATTGATGTCCCTGCTCGGCTTTATTGGTTGTCAATGTCACTTAGCTCTTTTTTGGTCATTCTTGGTCAAATTTGTCTCAAATATAGAGGGATGACCCTTGATAATTTTGTAAACCTTTAGAGAATCCATCTCAAATGGTGAGGTTGCATCAGATCTTCTCAGTAGTTATGAAAGCTATGGGCTAGAGAGATGATATGCCTTGAGTGCTTGAGTTTTATGAAAAGAACACATCTAGAGAGGTTTTAAGAATTAACATTAGAGATGTCTAAGTATATTGGGATCAAATAGATTTGTGGCTTGATTTATATCATTGGTTTGCAGGATGATGAATTTTTAAGTATTTGAGCTTCTAAAGAGAAAAAAAGTTCTAAATATATGGAAGCTGTTGAACTTGAAAGTATTTTTATGAGGAAGGTTTGATACGGGATTGTATTGGTCATTGTACTAATGTAAGACACCCAACATATTGTTAAACATATTGAAGTTGCATTTGTTGAATGCCTTCGTGAGCAATAGAATGTTTGTTGCCTTGGCTCTGTCTCATGAAGTTTTCGGGAAGGGGATGGTGCAAGACACCAAAACAGGTTTTTGGAACAAGGAATCTGTTTTGGAGATGGCTAAACAGCTTTTTGGGATGTCAAGGCACATGTCCCTGACAGCCCTTGAAGCCTGGGATGCATCCCTTTGGAACATTGAACTTGCTTACACTCAGATTGCACAAAATACCAATTTGTTTTCTTTGTTTTGGACCAACTCATAGATACAATGGAGGTGTATATGTTCTGTTATGGAACTCTTGATTCTTGGATAGTATGTCACATTTGGATTGTCACAAAATGGGTGTTGGATACATTTTCTGCTATAAATTCAGACTGCCTAGAAGTCCAAGCAATAATGTTTCTAATGTTCCATTGATTGCTGCTTTGTATTCCACTTAAAGTTGATGATGAAGCAAATATTTTGTGTCTTTTGCTGCAAGAAGTAATACCTGATCCAAGACAGGAAAACGTAAGTCCTTAAATTTATTTTCTATCTTCAATTCATGCTGGTGAGTTTGAATCTGAATAACAAGAAATTGAGTTTTTCAAACTTCAGCTTAAAAGAAAGTGCATCTTTCTTTAGCTTTCCAATACAAATTGAGAAATAGTACTAACCACAAAGCAAAGATCCTGTCTAGTTTAAGTCAGATAATTTGATCTGCCTATAACCTATTTGTGGAACATTTCATAATTGTTAAACACGGAAATCATCAAGTGAGATTTGTGATCATGAGCACAGTTCAATAAATGGAAGGGACAGAGTTTACTCTTCCCATCCTCTGGATTTGGGTCAGTTCTTTGCTAGTTTTATCAAAATAATGCTGCATCTAAACTAAGCACATAAAAATAAATCTTATCTACTTAGTAGCAAAAAGGGTATAAGAAAAAAAGCAAAAGAACAAAAAAGTAAATATGACCAAAGTCTCAGCAAGCGGTACAATTGGAAAATCCAGCTGTGACTGAATAACTTCAGTGCATCAAATCTTCGAAAGAACCTGCAATATAACGAAAGGAGGACTAATAGGGGGAAGGAGGGCTGAGCCATTGACTCCAAGCATCCATGTCTAGAGGTCATAGACAGTTGATTCAGAAAGCTATGCACATTCTTTTGTTTTATTATTGTCAAAATGTCAAGTACAATTTGATTCCAGAGAGTAGCTCTAGTATGCTAGATAGCCAAAAGACCCTTACAATGAGTATGAAACTCTTATTTATACTTGAAAATGTAACTTACTCTATTTTTAAGCTACAGTTAAAATTAACATGCAATGTACAATATTGATAACTACAAGGTGACCCATCATTATGTTATCCACAACGATGAACACGGTGCACAACATGGAAGGAGGCATGTAGGAATGGAAGTAGAGCACACTCTGTTGGAATGAGGTGCATAAGACGGGAGGGGCACACTCAGTTGGAGTGAGGCGCACACTATAGAAGCAGGGCACATTTAGATAGAGTGAGGTGCATAGAACATGAACGGGGTGCACTAGATTTAAATGAGATATACTCAGCTGAAACAAGATGTACTTGGTGCCTTAGTCATTTTTGTTTGACCCAGTCTCCTCCATGTTATTCATCTTGTTTCATGTAGTGGGTTTCGTTTGGAGATGATGATAGTAGTTAATTGCCATAATTTTGGTAACTTGTGAGAATATCAATCTCAGTTGACAAAAGATCCCAAGTGGCGCTTTATTCATTGGTTGAAGGATTCTTGCATTGAACTTCTTGTATCATCATCACTTTGGTGGGATTAACACTTGTAGAATCTCTTAATCCAAATCAAAGGGAATTGGGAAGTTATCCAATGCACCAATTCCCAACTATCAACTCCTCACATAGATCTCTTGGAAGATCTTCTCCTCTTTATGCGACTTGTTTGATCTCCTCATGTAGCTCCTCCAATCTTTTTATAATTTCTACTAATTATTCTGCCTAGATGTCTTTTTCCTTTCTTTCTTCAATGACCTCAACCAGTTGCTTCGTCATGATGACCCCAAGATCTGACAACCCCTTCTCTACAGTCTAGTGGATCTCCTCATGCATATCCCTAATTACTCTTTGAGATTGGCAAGGGTCTCTTCATAACTCTTTAACCTAGTTGGCTTATCAAGAATCTTTTTAAGCTACACAAGAAGGATTGTTGTGTACGTTGGACAATGCTACTTTATTTGATGGCTCGTCATCTTGCACACTTGTGTTATCTCAATGTGTTTTGCCCTTGCCCCTAGCTGCATCTTATATTACTCTATCTTAGGTGTTGCTTGGCTGACTATGCCATTCACTCTTCAATGTTTGAAAAGTAATCCCTCAAATGTACTTTAATACATATCATATCCCAAAGTAGTCGCACTCGATTAGGCACAAATGTTCAAGACTCTAACTCTTCTACCCTTGTCTTCATTTTTGCCCACTCTTGCTTTGTATTGTAATGACCCTCCCCCGGTCTAATTTTCAATCTTTTTATTTTGCTGATACAATTTGTGTGAAAACACAGACAATCCAAAAATATAGAGGTATTTTGTTTTTTTATTTCAAATACTGAACTAGGGCACAACAATTACAATGATTTCAATTCTGGAAACATTAAATCAATACAATAAAATAAATACCTCTTGTAAACCCTAGCTGATCTGATCTCTTGTATAGATAAATATGAAGGCTCAGCCCTTCATATTGGAACTCGTGTGGTGTCCCCGCTCCAGATATTCCCCTGTATAAAGCTCTGTGTCCCTATGTGGAAACCCCAACTCCAGAAGACTGAATAATGAAGTCCGAATGTATTCCCTGTATGGAAATACCGCTGATTGGCTTGAGGGTAATCTTTCAACCTCGAAGTCAATGTCCCTGTAAGAGGTTACCGACTCTCACAAGCTCCAAAATCTCTGCAATGTCTCTGCTAGAGAGTTCTCCAAAAACCCAGAGGGAAGGAAGAAAAAATAATCCACGCATAATCCAAAATGATCTCCCAAAAGCCTTTTTAATCTTTCCTTTTAGGGTTCTCCCAAATTAGGGCAAAATTAGGGTTGTGCACACAAAATAATTTAATTTCTAATTTTCTCTTATTTTCCCTCAACAGGCCCCCTTGTGCACTAGGTTCAACCACTTAAAGTTATTTTATAAAGTGGCCCCTTTTTACAACGTTATAAGTGACCCTTTATAATATAAAGTACAAACTTTATAAATATTAAAATAATGTCACTTAATGAAATTAACTTCGGCCATTAAAATACTGGACCTCCGCTTGTCAGAATGAAAAACTGTGAACAGTTCTGGATACCCAATTCGCCGAAGTGTAATCCTGCAGCTGACCCGTTGACCGAAACCCTAAAAACAACCACTGCTAAAAATAGAAATCCCGTCAAACGACCTCCGAACGAGCCCAAACGATAGTCAATCAAGAGCTCTCTGGGTTCTGTCAAAGATTCTGATATCTCCAAAGGCTCCCCTACATCCGATTTAGCCTACGAGAGCTCATGTATAGGCTAATCTGCTCTGCACATTGATTGCCTAGAAAAGGGGACATTACAGTCCGCCCTTCCCAAAGATTGCTTGTCCTCAAGCAATATGCATACATACTCCAGTCAAGTGTCTGCATCCTGGCTGAGGTCCATCAAATCCCTGGATCCCATAACATCCTCAAAAAGAAACCACCACGTTGACGTTGCGCCACTCTGATCACATCTGGAAATCCACTGTGCACAATTAGCTCAAGGCTAAACTGCAGCACCATAATATGATCATTCTCCAGCCTGAAAATAAAATGCCTGTCTAAGCTGGAATGAAATATCTCACGCCAAGTAATATATGTGAAATCTCCATCATAGGCAACTGCAAGAACAACTCTGAAACTGTCTTCATAATCACCATCTAACAATCTCAACTCAACGCTTGTCCACCTGACGTAAATTGGGTGATCCCATGTCCCAAAATCAACTACAACCAACAAAGCATCCTCTGAAAAGATAGCGTCCATCATCATAACTAGATTGTAGTAGTGATCGCTACTCAACCAAGTGGGGTGTAAATTAAACTGCATGTCACCTGAAAAATTACCCACACCCATGACGACCCAATTGAGATGCAAATCAATCTCCTCTCTTTGTGGTGTGTCCACAAGATCCCTCACCATGCCACCATGATCATGATGCATCTCAAAAAGTGGGTTATCAAAAGATGTCTCATGATCCATTTTAAATAATGGATTGTCGACCCACTGAAAACTGTCATTATCCTTATGCTCATCCCAATCAACCTGCTGATCCACAATAGTATTCTCTGACTGAACTAATTTGAAGTCCTCCCGTATGCTATCCAGTTCTTTAATTACTTGTTCAATCTCCTTTGCTCTTTCCTTGTTCTCTTGATCTCTGAAATTTATGATAGCAGCAAGTTCCCTTTTTGTTTCATGTAACTCCATCTGAACACCTGTCAAGGAATCTCTAACTGTGCTAAGCTCAAGAGTGAGCTCATCCACCTCAACCTGAGTTTCCCTGTCATGAAATAAGGCCTCATCTGCAATCCTGATAGCTGTATCCTTGTCTTTGATCATGTGCAAGAAGACTGATTTCATTTCATGCATTGTACTCTCAAGTTTTTGTAAATCAGCAATGGAAATGTTTTTGTTTGATTGGGTTTTAGGTGTCTTTTGGATGAGAGTTTCAACAAGCTTCATTGATTCATCCAAAGTAGATAACATGTGCACTTCATTTTCAGCTGACACCAACAACTTGTTCTTCCAGTTATCATCAAAATTATCAAGATCATGCAATATAAATGGACTGCTGATATTATTTAAATCATAATCAGAATTAGTTTCATACCTTTCAGCAGTGTCTATAAGGCTGCCCTGATCTTCAAGTGTCCTTTTTGCTCTTCATGAGGAATTACCTTACTAAAAAATTTGTCCTTCAAATCAAGGAAGGTGTGACTATCCTGAACTCCCTTATCCACATGCTCTATCTCATGAGAAATGAATTCTTCTTCAACACAATCTTCTGATTTGATTTCTTCTTCAGCAGTAGTCTTTGAATCTTCAGCTTCATCATCATTGTGTTTGGATTCTTTGTTCATCTTCTCAAGAAGTTTCATTTTTTCATCTCCATTTGGTTGTTGCCTCATACGTAAATCAATGTAATCTTCACAAGTCATTAGGGCACGAAAACCATCATCATGAGCCTTCCACTCCTGCTGGAACTGATCAAGTAATTCAGTGACTGTAGGCTCCACCTTTACCCAAGGAGGAATTGTAGGTGAAGAATCTGTCATCATAGCAGCCAACTGATTGATGGATTTCTGCAACTCTCTCTGACCCTGCCAAAACTCACGCTGAAACTTATTCCAATCACTGAGTGGCTCCATCTTCATACCGGACTAACCAACTCTCAGCTGAAGAATAAGCTGAGCTCTGATACCACTGTAATGACCCTCCCCCGGTCTAATTTTCAATCTTTTTATTTTGCTGATACAATTTGTGTGAAAACACAGACAATCCAGAAATATAGAGGTATTTTGTTTTTTATTTCAAATACTGAACTAGGGCACAACAATTACAATGATTTCAATTCTGGAAACATTAAATCAATACAATAAAATAAATACCTCTGTAAACCCTAGCTGATCTGATCTTTGTATAGATAAATATGAAGGCTCAGCCCTTCAGATTGGAACTCTGTGTGGTGTCCCCGCTCCAGATATTCCCCTGTATAAAGCTCTGTGTCCCTGTGTGGAAACCCCAACTCCAGAAGACTGAATAATGAAGTCCGAATGTATTCCCTGTATGGAAATACCGCTGATTGGCCTGAGGGTAATCTTTCAACCCCGAAGTCAATGTCCCTGTAAGAGGTTACCGACTCTCACAAGCTCCAGAATCTCTGCAATGTCTCTGCTAGAGAGTTCTCCAAAAACCCAGAGGGAAGGAAGGAAAAATAATCCACGCATAATCCAAAATGATCTCCCAAAAGCCTTTTTAATCTTTCCTTTTAGGGTTCTCCCAAATTAGGGCAAAATTAGGGTTGTGCACACAAAATAATTTAATTTCTAATTTTCTCTTATTTTCCCTCAACAAGCCCCCTTGTGCACTAGGTTCAACCACTTAAAGTTATTTTATAAAGTGGCCCCTTTTTACAACGTTATAAGTGACCCTTTATAATATAAAGTACAAACTTTATAAATATTAAAATAATGTCACTTAATGAAATTAACTTCGGCCATTAAAATATTGGACCTCCGCTTGTCAGAATGAAAAACTGTGAACAGTTCGGATACCCAATTCGCCGAAGTGTAATCCTGCAGTTGACCCGTTGACCGAAACCCTAAAAACAGCCACTGCTAAAAATAGAAATCCCGTCAAACGACCTCCGAACGAGCCCAAACGACAGTCAATCAAGAGCTCTCTGGGTTCTGTCAAAGATTCTGATATCTCCAAAGGCTCCCCTACATCCGATTTAGCCTACGGGAGCTCATGTATAGGCTAATCTGCTCTGCACACCGACTGCCTAGAAAAGGGGACATTACATGCTTGAGTCGTGCACTCTCCTCATTTTTCTATTTTTCTAGTTCTCGTGTGATGGCCTCCAATTGTTCTATCTGTTTCTACAAAATGTGTTCTCTACCTTCATGTCTTTGTCTCGTCTGATTCATCTCTTCTTCTGCCCCTTCCTTGATGGGAGCGATGTGTTTTGTTTGCTCTTCCTTTGCCTCCAACTGTTCCTTCAAAGCTTGGATCTCTTATTCTGCATTTCGTCTACCACAACTCTTTTTAGCTTCGAGCATTCTCTTCGGTTTTTCATTTTCTTGCTCAAGCCGTTGCATTTGCTCTTCATGACACTACTTCTCTTTCTTTGCTTGCTCTCTATAATCCTCCCTCTCCTTTTGAGCTATTGTCAATTGACTGCGAATTGGGTAATCATTTCTTGTTCATGCTTAATTATTGCCTACATCGTGTGTAGCATTTTGGTCCTATCTTGCATTTGTCCCTTGTAATGTCTAGCTTCTTGGTCTGCCTATGATAATTTTGTCATCAGAGCTAGACACATGGGATTCAACATATTTGGGATTTTCATGGATGGAATTCGATTGATGTCCAAATATTCAGTTGGTGCTTTTAAAATTGAACAATAGATTTGGGTAGTAGGATCGGTGTGAATTTGACGATGGATTTTAGTATGGCGATTGGATGAAGAAGGTTGTGAAGAGGATGTAGATGGCGAAAGGGCTTCTGTAGTGGTTGCGAAAAGTGGTTCCTTACTAAATGTGGACAATAAATAAATTTTATTAGATAGAGCCCATCATGATGTCTTGTTTTAGATCGTTAGAGAAGCAATTTTTATGCCATTTGATGGACCTTCTAGCCCTTCCTTGCACAAATGCTAAAACCTTTCTTTCCTTTTATTTATTTTTATTTAAAACAGCAATGCTCCATTCATTTTCAACACTTGCAAACCACTAGTATCGAGCATTCTTTTGTAATTATGAATGCTGCAGTATTCATTATATTTATTATTATAGCCCCAATTTCAACATTGTTTCCTTTTTGAGAGGCAACTCAGAAAGTACCCAACTTTTGTTTTTCATTAAAGCACCAGTTTCAGCTTTCATGGCTTGCATGGGTGAAGATATTATCAGAGCATTGTAGATGTTGTGAAATGGTTGAAAATGATATTTAGTATTTACATAAAACATAATATATTTCAAAAAATCCTTTGTTAGCAACTACCATCGGCTGAATGCCTTCATGCCAGATAACATATCAAGTGGACTGTATATGAGAGAGTGATGCCCTTTTCTCTAATAATAAACAAACTCTAATAAAGTGTATGCCAATTTTGGTGCTAGAATTATAGTGAAGCTTGAAAAGACAATTATCCTTGGATTTTTCATGTGACTACATTACTGATTGTAGATTATCTCAAAACTTAGTGGATCATTCTCTAAGATCCGCAACCTTTTTTACCTATGATTTTGATCAATGCGTTGTTTGAGCTAAAATTTTCTTTTGGGAAGGTTTCATACAGGTTTATACATAGATGACCCTTACTAACGGGTGTCTTCACCAAAAATTTGAAGCTGAATTGAAGTTCAAAAATGTAATGCAGAGTATTTTGGATTTGGAAGGGGAGGACACCTTATGTATTACATAAATCCAATAAATACAAAATTATGTCAAGTCTTAGTTCAAGAAAATCTTTGATAAGAAACTTAAATGGAGAGCATAATGTCTATACAGTGTAAAAAGTTTCAAATATTGTACTTGGGTTTTTGCAGCATAATGTCTATAACATCTTAAAATTTTCAAATATTGTCCTTGGTTTTTTTATTTATGCATTATCAGAAATATATTTTTTGGCACAGGTTTGTACATGGATGACCACTGCATGTAATAGTGGATGCCTTCAGCAAAGAGTTTAAGACAAATTTGAAGTACAAGCGAGTGTGGAGTATTTTGCATTTGGAAGGGAACACTTTTTATCTTGTACATAAATACAAAGTTGTACAAAGTCTTGATTCAAGAAAATTATCTTCGAGAAGAAAATTCAATTAGGAGCCCAGTGTATACAATGTCAAATATTTCAAATACTTAAATGTAAGGTTCCACGAGCCTAGGGGACGGGGGGACGAGTTTCAGGGACGGCAGGGGACAACAGGCCGATTTTAGGGGACGGCTGGTATAATAGTATGAAATTTTTTAGAAATTTAGAATAATCTACAGATTCTACACACAACAAAAATGAAAAATACTAAATACTAATAGTTTACAATAAAAATAGTCTACAACAAGTTACAAAAATATTTAGAACTTACAAGCCATTAGATTCTTAGAAGTTAGAATAATTTAAAAATTAAATTTTACAACAAATGTCAAAATGAAACAGAAAAATAGTTGCAAAAATACTAATAGTCTCAATGCTAATAGTCACATGCAACCCACAAAGAAGATTTTGTGATATATCAATGGAACCTATGACCTAGGTATCATCTTGCCAATGGGAGGCATCTTGGAGCTGAGAGTCTACACAATTTGGATTATGCCAAAGATGCAAATGATTGCAATACTTCAGGGTACTTGTGCATCCTCATAGGACTATGTGGTCTTGCAAGAAACAAAATGTAGTAGCACTCTCCATTATAGAAGGTGAATACTGGTTGCATCTATAAAGTTGTTCGGATCTAATACCAAATTCAAGAGCTTGGCTTTGCACAACAAAACTAACAACTATTTCTTGTGATAATTGAACCATATTAACCTAGCATACAATCTAGTTGCACACAATAGAATAAAGCATATTGAAGTCCATTGTCATTACATCTAAGAGTTGATTTAGAAAGACATAGTTCTACAGAGTTCTGTAGAACAAATGATCAAATTGCTAATGCTTTTTCCAAACCCCTACCAAAAGCCAAACTCATCAAGCTTAGATCAATGCTTGAGTTGCCTGAAGTTGACATTAAGGGAAATGAAAGATAATGTCACCTGCCTATCTCATGAGTTTGGTTTAAGGGTGGGGGAGGTTAAATTATGTGCAGTATATTTATTTTTTTTAAATATTTTCTCAACTTCATTTCTTTGTGCAGTCAGACTTGGCCTTCAGTTTTTCGATTAATTTGCTTTGTTTGTTGCATTGGATCAGTCTGAAATTAGTCACTATTTCATTTTATTTACATATTTGTTATCCTTAATTTTCAGTTGGCTTTCTCACATTTTTTTTCTTTCTTAAAATGATTTTGAATTTGGCTTTCACACACATACCGTGTTTGCTGCCTCTCTTCATTGTGGATTTATGCATAAAAGTTAAGATTCCTAAAATTGGGACTGTATTAGAAGAGATGAGTGGTTATCTATTAGTGCTAAGACTCAGATGCTTTCCTTACTTTTTGAAAGGAGAGTACTCCCTTGTAATGGTTTTACTCACATGTTGTAATATTCTTGCTTTTGGGATGTTAAGTATGATGCATTTCAAGAATTAAAAAAATTAAAACTGTAGTCACTTCCTGTTGATAGTGTTTTATATTGAGAACATGAGAAAAAATACATTGATCTATTGCTAGGAACATATATGCAATCTTGGCTAGTTCAATGAAAAAATTGCCACAGACACAGGACATAGAATGCTTCATGCTGCAATATGAAGAAGCAGCAAAACATGTTTCCTTATCAGAATTTCCATCCTCACGGTAGAGTGTACATAAAAGTTGACAAGCGTGGGATCCTCACCTGCATGGATTCATTTCTGAAACTACTCCACGGACCATTTAATGTGTAAAACATCTCATTTATGCCATTAGAATTTAAGAAATTAATGCTACACATATTCTGTGAGCATGACTGTTAATGCTTATAACTCTGCTAATGTTGGTAATCTTTCCATTGGTTGAATGATTATGAGCTCAAGAGGGGGTTTTCAAAGTACTGTGTGATTATGCCCCATAGAATCTTTACATAAAATGAAGTTGAGCAGACCAAACACAAGGAGGATATGAAATTTCAGGAGAATTCATTTCTCCTTTTTGTTTTTTATTTTTATTTTTTATTTTATGTTTTATGTTTGGCTGGGACGCCCAACCATGGGGGACGGCTGGCTGTCCCCAGGGATGCCCCAATAAAGGGGACGAGAGACCGTAGGCCTTTGGCAACCTGGGGACGGCTCCCCGCTGTCCCCCAAAAGGGGGATGGTGGGGAAACGTCCTTGATGCCGTCCCCCTGTGTTGGGGGATGCGGGGTATGGGGGGACGCGTGCCCATGGAACCCTGCTTAAATGTTATGTGACTGAAACACGCACATGAATAAAATCAGTCCAGTTTTTCGACTGTTTTGTTCCACAAAGATCGATCAATTAGAAATCTAGCTTGTATGTGCCACTGCTTGAAATCTTCTAGTAATTGTCATTTACGTGTTTGGTTTTCAAGAAAGTGATTGATCTGTGAGTACAGATGCACACTTCTATGGGTGTAATGATCAGGAAAGCTAATAGGTCACATACCAAGTTTTCATGTATGAGCAAATTAAGAGTCAACAGTGGCAACTTTAGACAAGCACTTTTTCAGGCAGCTTTAGATAAAGCACACTGTATAGTTGTATGCATATCCAGTTTACATGTATGGGCACCGCTTGGGGAAATAAGTGGTGCACTATCAATGAGGTTAGAATTAAATCATAGAGGCACGTACTATTTGGGAATCATCACGTACTATTTGGGAATCATCCTTTTGTGGCATCATCATTTATATGAGGCATTTGACATATAGTAGCAACACTGCCATCAAAAGATGTGTTCTTTGGGACTTACCAAGTATTCCGTAGCTGTTTGAGGCATTTTTGCCTGAATTATTATATATAAATTGCTTAACTTTAGATGTGTACTGCAATCCATTATAATATTTTAAATATATATATATATATATATATATAAAATATTCCATCACTCTTTACAGTCATAATATATTATATTAGCTCTATACACCCCATATATTATACTTCATTATAAGAATATATATTCATCTCCTAGTGCAGGTGTCACTACTCTTGAGGAGATGTCCAGGGCTAAATGTCATCATCGTTATGGAAAATTTATTGCACCCACACTTGATACATGCAACTGTCACTAAGTTTGATTTTGGCATCTTCTGAAACACCATATGGAGGAAATGATTGCATTTGTTCATGAACTCTGAAAAATGTGGGAAAATCTGCAATATGGTTTCTTCCAATCAATGACATAGAAGTCATTTCAAAAGGTGAAGGTAAATATCAAATATCTTGCTAACTGAAAAGCACATGATCTGCATGGTTTGTTGGTTGGAATGATTAAATGGAGAAGTCATACCTATCTATAAATCTGATTAAATGACAAATTAGTAAGGTCATACCTATCTATAAATTTGATAAACTGACAAATTAGTACGGTCATACCTATCTATAAATTTGATGACAAATAATGTGAGAAATGAACCTCTTCTTCTCATGCGAATATTTCACCTTGAAATTCTTAGTGCGGAGCTGTACTAAAATAATAAATTCAATGCCAAAGATAATTTTAACTATGATTGCACAGAGTATTGATAAAAGCAACACTAATATCATATATCCAAGTATCACAAAAAAGACCATTGCGACTATCCACAACTATCACAAACTGTCTATCAACTAACGTAGCGCAACTATCCACAAATTGTTTGACATCAAACTTCAACCTAAGCCAGTAGAAACTATGCTTTGACCATTCATAGGTTCACAAGAAACCCGTGTGTCCCCCTATTGGAGAGGAGTGAAGCTTTGTGAGAATTTGTGATTTGAGTTGTGAAGTGGGTGGAGTAATAACCTGATGCTTAAAGCGCAATTTCCCCTGCTTCCATGAGTAATTGGAATGGTCCCTTGCTGTTATTTGCAAGTCCTTAATGATCTTTGCAAGTGTGGGATCTTCCTGTCATTTTGAATTAAGTGTCTCTAGCCAATCAGCCTTAAGGATGGATATTGCATAGAGAATATCTTGTGTTTTAGGCAGTCTAGAAAGAGCATCAACGACCACATTTTCTTTCCCCTTGCAATAGACTATCTCATAATCATATCCTAAGAGCTTAGTAACCCATTTTTATTGCTCAGGGGAAGAAATCCTTTGTTCCAAGAGATACTTAAGGCTACGATGATCTGTCTTGATGATGAAGTGTTGCCCTAACAAGTATGGTCGCCAATGGAGGACGACAAAGACAATAGCCATCATCTCCTTCTTGTAAGTTGATTTGGTGAGATTCCGCCCTGACAAGGCCTTGCTAATGAATGCAAGTGTCCGACCTCCTTGCATAAGTACCATCCCCAATCCCACTATGGAGGCGTCTCTTTTGATGACTAAAGTTTTGGAAAAATTAGGTATGGTGAAGATTGGTGTGCGGCACATGGCATCCTTCAAAGTCAAAAAATCCCGCTCAGTTGCATTGTTCCATGTGAATGCATTCTTACAAAGCATAGTTGTCAAAGGGGCCGCTATCTTCCCATAGTCCTTGACAAACTTTCAATAATATCCTACAAGGTCAAGGAATCCCCAAAGGTTGTTCAATGTTTTGGGTTTGGGCCACTCCTTCATGGCCTCGATCTATGCTAGATCTATGTGGACATCATCTCTAGCCACAAGTGCCCTAAATATTCTACCTCTGTTGCCCCAAAGGTGCATTTAGGTTGTTTGACAACTTCAACACCTAATCAACATGTTGTAGGTGCTCCTTCCATGTTTTGTTATAGATCAATATTTCATCAAAAAAGACCAATGCAAACTTTTGTAGATAGGGTTTTAGAACCCTATTCATCAAGCCTTGGAAATTCGATGGTGCATTGGTGAATCCAAAGGGCATGACCAAGAAGTTTTAATGTCCCTCATGGTTCCTAAAAGTTATTTTGGGGACGTCGTTGTGAATGCGAATCTGATGATACCCTGACCTGAGGTCCAATTTGGTAAAATATTGAACACCATGCAATTCATCGAACAAATCCTCAATCACAAGGATGGGAAACTTGGTGGTTATATTATTGAGTTCACGAAAGTTCACACACATTCTCCATGACCCATCCTTCTTCCTAACTTGTAAGATGGTGGTTGAAAAAGAACTTGTGCTTGGACGGATTAGCCTTGCGTCTAGTAGTTCCTTCACCAATTGCTCAATCTCATTCTTTTGGTGATAGGGGTACTTGTATGGCCAAATGTTTGGAGGTTGACTCCTGGGAACTAAGTTGATTCTATGATCTTCCAGTCGATTGGGAGGTAGTTGTTTAGGCTTGATGAAGACCTATTGATTCTTAGTTAAGACAACTGACAAGTCCGAAGGCATCCTATCATCCTAGATAACACACAACTGCATTTGGCAAAATCTACCCACAAATGCCCTATGACCCTTAATCAGTCTCTACATATGATGGGAACTTATAATTTAGGGATTGCTAACTTTCACTTCCTGAATGGGGTTCTGTTATTTACAATGAATTGCATCCAAAGTCCTGAAAGGTTCCAAGATACCATTCTCAATGTTTGTAGCCAAGGGTAACCCAATACAATGTCCACTCCACCCAATGGGATTCCATAGAGTTCAGTTTGATTGTGATAGTCACCTATGGATAGACGGGCATTTCAACACCTCCCATTACAAGTCATGATATCCCCATTAGCATTTTTTACCTAGACTTGATCACAGCCATAGATGAAACAATTTGCTCTTCTGGTGACACTGGAGTTAGTAAAATTATCAATGCTACTAGTTCAATAGGATCAAAACTTTGTGCCCTTTGAGAAATTTTTTGGATTGTCATGCATTGGGGTGTCAATATTCTTGCAATGTCATTCAAATAAATGGTGGTAATCTCTTCTTCGTGACCGTCAGTTGGAGGTTTTACCTCCATTGGTTCTAGTAGCTCTTCTACTGAATCCACAAATTCGTCCCCCATGTTTTTAAAGAAGCTGAAGCACTGCTTATATCTAGAAGGTAGAGGCATTGGGTTTCATCAGAGTTATAACAGAGTCCATTGGCTTTGTGGTTGGTCATCTCCTTTAGTGTTAGCCTCTTGATTTTTGAAGCATTATTTTTTGTGGATGCAAAAGTTCTATTTTGAAATGTAGGGGGTCTAAAAGCCTTCCTTTGAGCATTTGATTTGTTCTCTATGAGTTTAGCTAGCCCTATGGCCATCATGTAGGTGGTTGGCTTAAAACAACTCTTGAAGAATTCATTTGGAAGAGCTTTAGTTCTATTGGCGAGCTTCTCAAAAGCAGTAATATACTCAGGTATGGTGCTTGTTTGTCAAAGCTTAGTGAGGGCACAAGTTAAATCTTCAAACTCTGATGGCCCAAATCGACTAAGGAGTTTTCTCTTGAATTGTGTCCATCCAAGATTCGGGACTTGTTTTCGCAACCATTGGTACCAATGTAGTGCTTTAAGGTCAAAATGAAGGGGGCTATAAAGATCTGTTGGCCAAAAGGGGTTTCATGGACTCATACCATTGCTTGGCCTTAATCAACCAATTTTGTGGCTTTGTCCCATCAAACCTTGGAAAAATCTATTTTGGGAAGTCTAGGAGTCATCCCACTGTTGTTTCTTGTCCGTTGATTGTTTTGCTTAGTAAAGACCTTGCAAAATTCTGGTTGTGTTGGCATTTTCACCACATTAAAAAATATTTTTTAAATTCGTCCAAGTATGAAATGCATCCAGTGGTGAAAGAAAAATTGAACAAAATGATCTTTAGATATTTCGCCGTTGTAGATCCTTTCTCAAGCTTTCCAACGATATATTACAATAGACAATCGGATCAACAAATCAAAAGTTATGGCTTCGAGAAGCTGTACCACCAAAAATCATTTTCGGGCACTTTTTTGGAGAATCATTTTCGGGCACTTTTATGGAGAAAATCACTTTCGGGGAGAAAATGATTTTTTTTTTTTCGCGCACTTTTCTAGAGAATAGCAAGGGAACCAGCCCTCTTTGGAGATTGGTCTGAAGGACGTTTCTTTCCTTCAGCCTTTCAATGTTGGCCAAGTCTAGGGCGCACATACATTTTATCCTTAGGCAGATTCGTGACCAATAGTTTTTGGCACGCCTAGTGGGACAAACAGTCTCCGTGTTTTAAAGGGAGCCCGTGTTTGGTGAATCTCTGGCTTGCCTTCATCTGGCAAAATCACCTGGCGACAACGTTGAGCTGAAGATCCGGATCTCATGACCAGTGGACGCCTTTTGTGCTGAAAGAAGACACCCTAGAGGACCCAAGGTTTGGTGAGCAGCCTTGACCTCACAAGCGGAGAAAAAAATGTTCGCTTGGCGACTCCGACTCAGCGGCAAGGACCGTGATCTCTGAGGACCACTGCTATAATGGCACAAGTATGCTATCCCAGCTGGGATGATCCTGGCCCTCTGAATCTCCAAAGTCGACATGATATTCTCGAAAGTGCCTTAAAGACCTTAACGAAATACAATGGCGTTGAGGGAATGGCCCAAGAGCACCTTGAAGATGTTGCTGCTCTAGCGACCCTCCATGGCATAACCCACGAAGATGTCATGATCCAAATTTTGGTCCTGTCTCTGGAAGGAAGGGCGCTGCAATGGTACAAAATGCTCGGGCATAAGAGCATCTGCTCATGGGCAGACTTAGCGGAAGCACTCATCAACACATTTGACGACTCTCCTTTTCAACTCCTGATGCATCTCTCCACCATCACGAGGGCACCTCTAGAGTGCATCACGGACTTCAATGTCCAATTTTGGAGGAGTTGGAGGAGAATTTCAGAGGAAATCCGACCGTCACCTGCCAAAGCCCACCTGTACTATGTTCGGGCTTTCCACCCGGACATAAGCCTCCTCCTACTGCAATAGGGGGAACAAAGATTCCCTCAAGTCTTTCAGGAGGCAGTACAAGCAGAGCGGCTCCTGCTCCAAGCAGGAAAGTTGCAGTGGAGAGAACCCGCTTCCCCATCACTTCTTACGGCGGTTGCTACCCTCGTCCATCTCGCACAGTACCCACCATCATGGTCATCACAAACTATGCAGAATTTCGGAATACAGTTGTTTAGAGCGCAAGGGGTGGATATCTCCCAACACTGACAGAAGGAATATGCAAGCATTACCCCAGTAATGAACAATATGGTAGCTTGCAACTTCCTTCAGAAGAAGGATCGGGAAAAAGAGGAGTCTAACGACAAGCTCTGAGTGCGAAGAGGGCACAATTTTGCACCCTTTTTGTATCCTTGAACATAGCACACAAGTACTCGGCCGAGACCCAATAAGCATACCTCCTCAGGAGGCTGGTCCTGAGGAGATCTTGATAGTAGGGCTATCGCCAGAAAAATCCTGCTGTTACATCAAGGAGTTAGAGGAGCACGTACCCAAGATCCTGCAGCCAGTGGACTCTCAAAAGTGGCGACATTGGGGCCAGCCATCACCGCAATCGGTACTCGAAGAAGGCTCCCATGTGGCAAATCTCTTTGCCACATTATTCATTAATTGTATGAGTACTGGCATGCATGATAACTTGCCACGTTGCACCTTGTTCGCAACCTGGCAAACTTTGGGAGGCCAACCGGACTTCAAAGATCGATTGAAGTACAATCAGATCTGGTCCGGACACTGCAGATTCACCGGGTAGGCGCCCAACGCCAATTTTGTGGTGGCGGCATGCCAATCATGTCGCAAACTTTTGTGTAAATAATGTAAATAGGCTCGGCTGATAAATAAGGTGGGGAGAGCACAAAGTGGTGTGATTTGGCATCATCAGATATTCATGTATGTGATTACTTTCTGCCTATCATTTCTGTGATATTCATGCCTTTGCTAGATAGATTAAATTCTGCATTTGAATTTAATTTTCGATGAAGTGAATGTTGAAGTGTTATTTGGAAGTCATATGTGCAATTTGTGATTGGTTCCAATGTTGTTCTTTCTGTTGAATGCTGATTAAAACTTGACGTGGTTATTTAGCTGTTAGTTCATCCTCATTTGATTTTTCTGGCATACAGCCATATTTCCCATCTCTTTCTGTTAATTTGTTTCCCTAAACTTCATACCAATCTTAGAATAGCAAGGGAACCAGCCCTCTCTGGAGATTGGTTTGAAGGACATTTCTTTCCTTCAGCATTTCAATGTTGGTCGAGTCTAGGGCGCACATACATTTTATCCTTAGGCAGATTCTTGACCAACAAGGTTGTTCAATAGTTTTCTCCCTTTGAGCATCTAGGCTATTTTTAGCATACCCATCAAAATTTGGATTTCTAATTTTAAGCACTTCAAGGTCTTGACTCATTTGGTCTTGCTTATGTTTGTAATCTTCTATCATGGTGGTGAAGGACGATATTTGACCTCCATTTCTTTATAGCAAGTCTTAGGGGGCATTTACTACAAAAATAAATGCTAGTTTTAGCAGTTACTATTTTTAGTAAGGGTCCCGAAAAAGTGCATTGCTATACATCAAAATGATCAGCTCGATGAGACAATAGCAATGGGCTATATCCCAAAAAGATGTTTTTCAGTAGCCTATATTTTTTTCTTTACATAAGGGTTTTCAGGTTGCATATTTGCTTCAAAACTCTAAGAATTTCACTTTTTCTGTCACGTGAGCTCTGCCCATAAGGTAAGCAGGGAATGGATGTATTCTAGGTTAGGGTTTGTGTATTCTCCATAGCCCTCTACTATACTGCATCAACAATTGATAATGCTCGAACCAATATTTTAGGCCACTACTCAAGGAGGATTCCACACATACCCTTGAGCTCTCTACCTTCCTTTTTGATCAGTATGGGAGGGTGATCTTTTCGAGTGTTGTGCTCGGTGCACCATGGATATTACATGGCCGATTGGTTTCCTATATATGAAGGTTTGGCTCAAGGTTCCTAAAAGGGGTCTCTTGATATACATGAGGTACGTGGGAGCTCAATTTTGTGTACGAGTGCTATTTAAGACTTGCATATAGGAGCCTGATCGCCCCTCACTTCACTAGACGCTTTATGGGCAATCTAGCTTAGTCAATAATGACAACCCCTCCATGTTATTTTAAAAAGGCCGAAACACTGTTTCTAACCTATGAACCTAGGGCTACCAAAAAAAAAAATTGCTCACAACAAAAGCTTACCTTGCCCTGGAAAGGTCTCAGATACCACTTGCAATGAACCTCTTCTTGTTATGTGAATATTTCAACTTGGTGTTAAGTTGTATTGAAATAAGAAATTTAGTGCCAAATATAATTTTAACTACAATTGCACAGAGTATTGATAAAAGCAGCACTAATATTGTATATCCAATAACACAGGCATTCATAAATGAAACATGGAAATACAAATAACAATAATTGCAAGAATTTGGGATAGGTAATATTACTATTGTGGGCCTCTTCGAGGGGGCAACCTCACAAAATATGCAAATTCTTCACTAGCCCATGAGGGTTACATCCTTCCCATTTTATAATATTTACAAGCATATTTCCTGACATTTTATGACAATATTCTTGACTACCTATTCTATGATAGTTACATTCATGATGCCAAGTGGTTGCATTCATAATTCTATGACAACAAAGTGGTTACATACATGATTCTATGGCACACACTCCTAACTTAACACATGACCCACTTCTAACTTGATACATGGTCCACTTTATATACAATATCATATGCCCCTATGAGTTACAAGTGTCGAGTTTGTAACAAATTACAAGATGATTATGGTGAACATCCTGTTTGCTAAGCTTTTTGGTGCCATTTAGAGAAATTAGTAAATAAGTATAAGGGGACCAAAAAAAAAAACTCAGCTTCTTCTCAAGTTGGTTTTTGACATAAACATTCAACAATTAACCATCATTTGTCAAGCATCCCAAAAGGGCCAGCAAAGGATCTAATGATGCTCCCAAGAGAATGGTCAAGATACTAATGAGGCTTAGTTAGGTAATCTTGGGAGGGCCTAAAGTTTAACACCTCCAGACTCTCTTAGCATCTATAGTTGAGAAACAAATAGAAGTTTGAAAACTTGTAACAGAGATTTTTTGCAACTCTTAGGTATATGAGGGCTTGTTGAAATTTGACGTCAGAGAACTATAATCATATCATGTGATATACAAGAATAAGAAAGCATTGAATCCCTAGTAGCCACTCTTGTATACAAACTAGGGCGCATAGATCAGTCATTGACATTTTGAAGAGTTGTAGCTTCAAAGGAACATTTGTTACTCTCGACAGTAGCGATAGGGTGAAAGAATTAGGTGATTAATTGAGTGGTACTCGACCTTTCATGTAATACTTAATGCCAAAGAATGTTAGTCTCTCTACAAACACTTCCCCCCCAACAATCGTAATAAATAGGACACATAAAGGTAAAATGTTCTTTTATCTCCACCTCAGGAATATGGTGGTCTATCTTCACATGCAATTGATGTGACCAAACCTTGAGCCAACCAAGAGGAAGCACGAGGATGTGTGTTCAGTGTCATTGAATATAATATAAATTTGCAATAATGCCATCCTTAAACCTCATGAAATACTCAATGTAGAACCCCAACTTAGGACTAAGAGCCTAAGATGGAGCATCCAAGAGATCTGAATAAATTGTTTGTAAGTAAAAGTGAAAAGTAAAAGTAAAGTAATTTTTAATGTCCACAAGACCATAGGCCATATGAGGCGATCCTCATAGAGGATGTTATTTACCCAATATATGTTTATCCAACCAAAATCCTATCACAAGTGTATGGTGTACAAGTCTACCCCACATTGGATTCGAATCTTGGACCTTCTATTTGGAGTTTCAAAGTCTTATCATAAGGCCCACTCAACTTGTACTTGAATAATCACTTTCTTATTTGGAAAAAATAAGGTCCAAAATGGAATTTCACAAGCATGGTGGACTGTCTTGCTCATCCTATTGTAGACCTCCTTAATGAGATAATGCTATGTTGTTTTGGATCTAGCATATCAACAGGGATAAACAAGGACGTGTCCCCCCATTCTTGCCTTGTCTAGAATGGGGTGATGACAAAGGGGATGTTTCCTTGCCGTCCCCCTTTTGTGAGGGACGGATGGGGCATCCTCGGGGCGTCGCCAGGCAGCAGGGGCCATCCTCGGGGCGTCACCAGGCAACAAGGGCCATCCTCGGTACCCCTGTTGTGAGGGGACGTTGTGGGGGACGGTTGGGCGTCACTTAAGATTAAAAAAAAAACTCAGTTTTTTTTTTTTTAATGTTAAAAATTAAACATAATAATTTATTATTCTAAAGTGTATAGATTGTTGTAGATCAGTTGTGCATTGAGAAAAATTAAGATATGCATCTCTAGGTTGGAACAAAAGGTACATTATGCCATGTTCTCATATGTGACTATTGGCAATTTTGCCACATTAAATTTTTTGATAAACTTTGGCCTAAGTATGGAGCTTTAAAGCGGCGAAGAGCATGCAGAGGTGTTCGGGTTTTCGTGGGCCATAAACAGGGGCGATAAAGGGATGAAATAAGCTTTGGATATTTTATCATTGCAGATCTTTTTGCTAGCTTTCCAACGATATATTATAATAGGCGATCTGGTCGGCGGATCAAAAGTTATGGCCCCGAGAAGCAGGACCAGGAAGCTCAATTTCGGGCCAGAAAATTGACTAAGTGTCGGGCCCCGCCCGACTGCGCTCATCCAAAGGCCCAAAATTTTCTAAGTGTTGGGTGCACAACCCGACTTCGCAGCGAAGTCGAGTTGCGCCCTTAATTTTGTGCGCACTTGGGGAGCCGAAGTGCGGAGAGCTGAACATAAATTTTGCTAAGTATGAGAGCGCAACCCGACTTCACTGCGAAGTCGGGGTGCGCTCTCTTTCCTGCGCGCACCTGGGAAGTAGTGGATCATGAAAATTGACTAAGTGCCAGAGCGCAACCCGACTTCGCAGCGAAGTCGGGCTGCGCCCTCATTCCTGTGCGCAGTTTGAACAGCAGCCAAAATTGACTAAGTGCTGGGTGCGCAACCCGACTTCGCAGCGAAGTCGGGCTGCGCCCTCTGACTTGTGCGCACTTGGGCAGAATCTTTCAAGCAGCACAAAAACTGTCTAAGGCACGAAGGCCTCCCCAACTGCGCTGTTCCCCACTTGCGCTGTCCAATTGCGCTCTGATTCCGGGCGAAGTAGGACACAAATGAGAGACTGCCTTTCAAAGCAGATGCGTCCCTCATCAGAATTTGACAAGTGTCCAGCCTCGGGATCCGAGCCGAGATGTGATGGGAAAAAGGACAGGCGTGGGCCAAATTATCTACCTCAGCTACCCTCATTTAAGCTGACGCAAAGTTCCATCTACCGCAGCTACCCGCATTCAAGCTGACTCAAAGTTTCATCAGCCGCACTGCCACGTAGCTGCCAAGTTTTCAGGTGGACCTTGCTGCAAGTATAGTCCCTGTCCGTAGGAGTCAACATCAGCAGCTCTTTTGCCGCTTTTGTCAGCGTTTGTCAGTTATTGTCGGGTCTGGGATTGTGTGCCCAGGATTGTAAACGGGGGAAAATTGTGCTACAAATAGCAGCCTCATTTCATTGTACAGGGGGGGGGAACATATTGCTAGAGGACTCTGCTGTGACGGACCACCTTCTAATTAATTCAAAGCATCCTTGGCTCTGCTTCTTGTCCCTGTCTTTTATGCTGCCTTCCGCTAGTATTCCTGCTTCATGTCCATTTATATTTCTGTCTGTTTAAATTCTGAATCCTAGATTTGAGCATTGGTGATTATTTGGATCTGGAATACAAAACAGAAGGATACATAGGATAGAATCGCAGTTGCCTTTTATGCTGCCTTCCGCTAGTGTTTTTGCTTCGTGTCCATTTATATTTCTGTCTGTCTGAATTCTGAATCCTGGATTTGGGCATTGGTGATTATTTGGATCTGGAATACTAAACAGAAGGATACATAGGGTAGAATAACAGCTGCAGTTTTTGTTACATGCTTTGTTTTAATTGTTGTTTGTTCAGATGCAAATTTGCGATCGTTCTGCTTGTTCTCCCCCCACCCGAAACGCATGATATTTACATCTCTTTCCTGTTGCCTTATCTTTTTCAATCTCTTTCCAGTTCCCTTTACCCCCTTTTTAATCTCTTTCCTGCACCCTTATCTAAAACCCCCAAGTAGGTTAGGAAAGGAGCCGGCCTTCTTCGGAGATCGGCACGGGGGGCATCCCTTCCTCTCGGCCTTTCAATGTTGGTCTGCGGGTCTAGGGCGCATTGACACACCAAGTCCTTCCCAGGTGGCGGATCCGTGGCCAACAAGTGACCTCTATCATTTTAATTTGCATTCTGCATTCATGATGCTTTATGTAGTTTTGTCTTACCTCGAGAATATTTTGTAACTGATGTTGATTTGTAGTACAGTCATTTATGTCTTTAGTTGCAATCTACAAAATGATGAATATTATATATATTCTGTATCAAATATTATTTCCTCACCTCTTTACCATGTTTTTCTTGGAACACATACTCTAACTTATCCTTTGATTTTCGTGTTATCCATGCGCTATCCTTTTGTTTCGGTCACATTTTGCTTGGGATTTTACTCACCATATTCGTAGTTGTTTGTCTCATTCTATTTTACCTCCAAATCTACCACACACCAATGCCTTTGTTCATGCATTCCTCATATTGTTTAAGAATCACTTTCTCAATAACATGCAAAGCACCTACATTTGTTCAGCTTCTATTCATTCTTATCAAGCACAAGCAAGTACATGGTGAATGTTTAATTTCTTGTAGGTACATTGTGTCTTTTGTTGTAAATGAGACTATTTTTGTTGTAAATTATTCTAATGGCTTCTAAATATTTTTGTTGTAAATGAGACTATTTTTGTTGTGTAAATTATTCTAAATATGATGAGGGCAGCCCATCAGATACTATTATACTTGTCGTCCCCTAGCCATCCCCCAACCGTTTCCTAAAATCGGCTTGCCATCCCCTGCCGTCCTCAAAACCTGTACCCCCGTCCACGATACTTCTGTGACCTTGCATATCAATCACTTTATTCATAAGTTAGGGGACATCTCTAATTGAAGTAGTCACAAGACTGGGGAGACCTTTGCCAAGCATTTATGTTATCAACATCAATATGCTTTTTCCTAAGTAATTGGAGAGAAGTTGTTATAGGAAAGAAGTCATTTTAGACAGCGTTAAGCAGGTTTTAGGAAAGATTTCCAAGCAATCAATCGCATTGTCACTTTCTAGCCATTTTTGAAATCCAAACAATAGTCCTCTGAAGTCCATTGTTGTTTTGTGGGCTTTAAAATGCATTTGATTAATTCCTAAATATCTCTTGTTTGAGAGGCTTTGTGATCGATACGACTATCATGATGTTTTACAAGATAGGCATAGGCATGTTGTTAAGCCGACTACTAGCACAATTGGAGTTAAACATGGATGCCCCATTTCCCCCAATCTATTTGGGATTTACATCAATGACCTTGAGGAATCCCAGAAAGCAAACAAATACACTGATGATGGCGGTATCCTAAGGCAAATTGACATGTTTGCATAATCAATGAATAAGTGCGTTGGAAGTCAAGTACGCACACATTAAGAGTTTTGATATATTTGATGTTATAAAGTCATGATGTAATATTGTATGTGACAATGTGTAATGTTAAGTGAAGTATTAGTTATGTATAGATAAGTCATTAGTCATAAAGTGAGTCATGAAATGAAATGTAAATGTAAGTCACATGCATGTCAAATGTAATTTAAGAAAATGATAGGGCATAGAGTAGTTAGTAAGTTGGAGGATGCAACTACCTTCTTAGTTGTATAAATAAGATCCTTCCCTAATCCATTAGTATGTTGGCCAAAGTGTGTTGTTGGCTGAAGAGTGTAATTGGCATGGTATTGGTACTGGGTACAAACACACATATGAGAGTACAGGCTATTGTTAATGCAAGACTATTGGCTGTATAGTGGAGAATTCAGGTTGTACGGTGAGTGTTAGCAGTCTACAAAAGTGCAGTCCGTCCTGTTTGCAGACTGGGCTGTCTGAACCGTTGTGCCAGGCAGTCTGATATATGTTGTGTGCAGTGTATGCATTGTATATTTTGTTTATTTAAGTAGAAATGGAATTGTGTTGCAGTATGTTGTATTCAATTTCTACATCCTACACCATGCTCTTATCTTGTTACTCTTTTTTGCAACTGATGAAAGCCCTGTTGGCATAGAGACATGTGAATTCTTTTGTCTGGTTTGTAATTACGAACTCCTTGTATTCAACTTAGCAAGACTAAGTCATGCCTTTAATATTACAAATGATTAATCTAGCTTTCATTTATTTTACAAAATTGTCACCAACATCTATATTTGGTTGTATTGTTCTTTGTTCCCATGCTGAGTATGAGGCCAACATTGTAGTCAATAGATGTCAATGATTCCAGATCTGTTTTAAGGATATTCCTTAAACAATGTAGCTGTTTGTTGCAATAATTAAGCCTATTATTCATTGTAGCTCTATGATTTACGTCTGCAGAATATTACGTGTACTGGGCATGTCTGAAGAGAATTCATACTATAATGCTGCAAAATATGAAATGTTGCGATGAACTATTCCATAATCCAACCATAATGCTACAACATATGTGAATCTAGTTTGGCACCTATCCCCTCTATCTTAAGACCATATTTTTCTTTCCTCCATTAACTTCGGCTTTTAGGTGACAAACTTGGTCCATCAAGAGAATCTTGTTTGGCCTTTTACTTCTCAGGTAGGTGATTGTTCTCTTGGTTGTTCAAAACAGGGACAGTGCTCATGTTCTAAGGGGTTAATCTTTAGTCTAATTGTATATAATTTTACTGGCCCCCCAATAATATCCTGTTTGGGTACACCTACACCTCTTCTTGTAAATGAGGTGATTAATAGATCAATTAGGGGCTAAATATATTGACTGGTCATCTAGAGTACATGTATCTTCTCTTCTTATCCTTTCAGCCCTAAGATGGCCTTGAGCATTTTCTATAGATTGTAGATAGTATACTTGTCGAAACCATAACATGGTAGTATGATTCTTCTTGATCAATTGAGGACATGCTCTTTCTAGATAAGTTAGACATATCACCACATCCTGCACAAGGAGAGGATTGGTCATGAGTGTTATAGAGGTTGAAGAACACTTTGTTTCCAGATGACCTATTTACTAACAGATTCATGGGAAGTTTCAATGTTTATAAAATTTCTCAGAAGGTGTCTACCTACTTACTATTTTTAGCTTTACTGTTTTTCAGTCTTATATGTAGTTCCATTTACTGCATTTTGTATGGGAAATGCCTTGCATGCTCCCCCCATGCAGTTGTTGCCTTCTGTACATTCTAGTCCAATTGACATTTTGGGGTCATTTCTGGACATTAATATAATATTCTTATTTTCTTCATTTCTCTTCCGTAAGGTCATTTCTGGACATTAATATAATTTCCTTATTTTCTTCATTTCTCTTCCTTAAGGTCATTTCTTGAATATGAGATATCTGGCTGATGGCATTAAACCATTAAAGCAATATATTTAAGGAAATTGCTTAGTTTTATTCAATGGACGACCTATTTCAAATGAGTTATATCAATGGATAGCATTGCAGGTATATCCACTTTGTGAAGGGCCATTTTCGTCCTGTTTTAACAAAGGAGGCAGAAAAGGTACTTTCAAGTTATTATCAGCTTCAGCGCAGATCAGCAACACAGAATGCAGGTAGAGCTTTTGTCTCAACAAGTTACTTTCTGTTATTTTGGTATTTCTCATATGTTTCTTGAACTGTGTCTCCATTGTGTGCAGCAAGGACGACAACTCGTATGCTTGAGAGCTTGATTAGATTAGCACAAGGTATGAACAACTCATTTTTCACATTTTCATATTGTATATTCAGGTTTGTAAACATGCCAGTGGTTTTATGTTATTATTGCAGCACATGCCAGGCTTATGTGCAGGCATGAAGTAATCCGGATGGATGCCATTTGTGCAATTATATGTATTGAGTCATCCATGACGACAACTGCCATACTTGACAATGTTGGCAATGTCCTCCATTCCTGTTTCACAGATAGCCCTGATGAGGAATGTATCCTTCCAAGAAAACCTTTACCTTTTTTTCCTCCTTGAAATTTAGGTATATTGCATGACAGTGATTTGCAGTTCTCTTAACAACAGCATAGATGCAAAGCAGGAAAAACTTATTCTTGAAAAATTGAATCTCATGGATAATAATTCTGACAACCAAAATGGAGCTGGTGGCAACGTGAAAGCTTCAAATTATGAAAGAGTAAATATAAATCAGCCTGTTAATGACATGCACAGTTGGGATGGCATACTAAGCCTACGACCCTGTACTAATGGGGATGTGCCTAGAGATGTTCAAAGTCGTCATTAGGAACCTCAGGTTGATTAAATCTAACATACATTTGAATAATGCCGATTCTGCATTTTCAGTACTATTCTGTTGATTGCTGTGGATATTGACAGATGAAAAATGTTACGTTAAGGGTGTATCTTAAATCAATAATTCAAAGTTCAAAGTTCATTATGAAGTCATTAGTCATGTCCTTTTTAAGTGAAGAAATGTGTGCTCGTGCATTATCTTGGCAGCTAATTCTCTATAGTTCTAGGGACGTTCCATAGTAATTATTTATTTAACAGTGGAGAATGTCATACTGGTTGTTGTGCATTATAAAAAGCTTGATTGCAGGATCGGAATATATTTTATTCTTTAGTTGAATCATCTTTAGAAGTTATAGTTTCTCCTACAACTTTGCTTGCAAGAGAAATTGTCCAACTTTAGTTAAATTCATTTTCATTTTGTTCAATTTGTGTATATGCTTGGTTAATGCAAGGTTTTGTTAGACAATCCAGGTAAAATAAGCTGCCTTTAGTCTGACTAAAATGTTCATTATCTCTCTTTTTAAAGGACCTAATAATCAACTTCAGGGATTTTACAAGCTGTTATACAAATTTACTATCCCAGTGTAATTTGGTTGGATTTGTTAGGAGATAAAGGATCAGGTCAAAGCAGTAGTTAGGTATTTCTTAGAACCCACAAATCTTTGATGAGACAGTCCTAAAAAGGATTTTAAAATAAAATGTTGCATTGTTTGTTCAAATTGTCCAAATTTATTTGTAATGGAGACACTTAAGAGAACATGGTAATGTGTGAATCCTCTTGTCTTGAACTGATTATGGAACAGATATTTTGACTTTTTGGGATTGATCAACCTTGCATAACATAAGATCTCCAAGATATTTGAGAGATTATTACAAGTAAATTTTTAAGGTACCAAAAAAAGCACAAAAAACCATTGTCATAGAAGGTTATAGATGTTAATGACAACTCACAAATGAAAATCATACTAACCCTTTTTTAACAATACAAATATTTGTTGATGAAGTGATTGATGTAATAATGAAATATATACATGAAGAAGAAAGTTAAAACTGTTTTCAAAATGGTTTTCACCATATCAAGAAAACCTTTATCTACCCATTATTTTTAACATTTCTCCTCTTATTACATCAAGGCACAAACAAGAATATCTTGAAAATTTTCGAACTTTACACATGCAAGAGACTTTGTGAAAATGTCTACATGTTGATCTACAATAGGACACTTTTTTTGTATTTAATGCCCATGAATATGTTCACAAATGAAGTTGCATTGAACCTCAACGTGCTTAGTGCACTCATTAAACATTGGAGTGCAAACAAGCTTGATTAACATTGTTCAAGATTGTTGGTTGCTTTCATGAAATACCTGTTCTTGAAAAGATGTGATGCAAACCTATTGCTTCACAAATAGGTCCTAGAGTGTGATATTCTACCTTTGAAGAAGATTGAGCAATAGATTGCTTCATACTTTGCCAAGATAATAGACTAGATCCCAAAAATAATACATATCTAGATGTGGATCTTTTGTCATCAATAGATCCTACATAGTCTACATTTGTGAACCCAATCAAGAAGACATGATCATTCTTCTTGTATTTAGTGTGTAGTTAGTCATGTGATGGATATACTTGAGTACTCACTTCATTGCTTTCTAGTAACACACCCTTGGTTCTTGCATGAACCAAGAAAGATAGCTAGCATTATAAGAGATATATGGTTTGGTGTATGTTAGATAAATGAGACTCCTTATCAACTATCAATGGAGAGTTTCATTTATTTGTGGTGATGGATTGTTTTGGGGTAGTTGTAACCCTGTCTCCATTGGTGTAGGTGTTGGCTTGCAATCTGTTAGTTAAAAAATTTGAAGCAATGTCTTGGCATACTTCACCAGTGACATGAAAATATGATTCTTTGCCTACCACACCTCTATTATTATATAATAATGCATAAGCTCGATATTAGTCATGTTGAATAAGTTCTTCAATTCATTCTTTGGTCTATTCAATAAACTCTGAACTTCTAGTGATGACCAAGTTATTGACATACATAATTATGATCACTACAGTCGATGTATACCATCTTCTCATATCTAGGTATGACAAATCCTTATGCTTGTGGCATGTATACTTCTTTAGAGAGGTCACCACCAAGGAAGACACTCTCCCTATCTATCTAATGTAAATAAACACCTTTTGAATGGTCTTGATCTTTGCTATCAAAGCAAAGGCCTCATCATAGTCAATGCTTTTTATGCATTGCCCTTTGCAACAAGGTGTGCCTTGTACTTTTCAATGCTATCGTTAGCTTTGTATTTGATCTTGAAAACCCACTTACAACCAATGGCTTTCTTCCTTATTGAAAGATCAACAAGCTACCATCAAAGTTTGATATTCAACATCCATGGCATTCCTCCATTGTTTTGATGCAATGGCTTTTTAACCTATTGATGATTTAAAGTTCTACACCATTGTGCTTATAAGAGCAATATTGACCTCGTTATAAAATTTGTTGCAAGTTCTTTGTCTTATTGTCAATGTGTTCTGGACTTCATCTATGTTAGCATTATGAATAGTATTGAGGTACCACTTGTGCCTACAGGTTTTCAAAGAAGATGGTTTAGATGGTTCTAGATTATCAACTTTGTCATTCATGTGGTCATCTCCATTGTTAGAATCACCAAATTCTTTAGCCTCTTTGGTAGAGGCTTCATCAATAAGTGGTTTATCTTAAATATGTAGCTTAATAGAACATCCTTATTGATAAACTTGCTGGTGTTAGGATTTATGAGTTGTTATGCCTTTGACTCATCACTATATCCAAGAAAGGTGAGTCATCGTTATGCCTTTGACTCATCACTATATGCCTTTGAATCGTGCATGAATGTTGTGCATTTAAACACTCGAATATGAGACATTGCGGGTTTAACACTTGTCCACGTTTCCTTTGTAGGACACTATTTAAAGTTACTATATGTGTATGATTCAACAAATGAACTATCATACAAACAACTTTTGGCTAAATTTTGGGTTTAACTTTGTGTTGCTCAACATGGTTTGTGCCATCTCCTAAATAGTGCAATGAAAAAATTTTCAATACCAATTTGTTGAGGTGAATAGGCAATTGTCAATTGTTGATGAATGCCATTTTGCTTCAAGAAAGTAAAAAAATTATTATTGGTGTACGCCCCTTTGATCTAAGCAAATTACTTAGATTTGATGACCAGTAAACTTCTCCATTTTGAGCTTTGAACTCTTTGAAAAAATGAAAGGCTGCATCCTTTGTCCTTAAACAATACACCAAATTTCTCATGTATGATCATCAACAAATAGTTGAAAATATCTACAAGCATTGAAACTTAGATTCATGTTTCCACACAAATTGGTGTACACCAAATTAAGTGGACCAAACACTCGATGCTTGCTAGAGCCAAATGGGGCTTGGTGCTACTTCCTTGCCAAGAAACTCTTAAATTATCATTAATCTCTCTAAGTGAGGGAAGACCTCTCATCATAGAATGATTATAGTATGCTTTTAGGTAGCTAAAATTGAGATGTCCATATTGTTGATGCAGAAGGGTGACAACATCATCCTTTACTGCCAAAGCTTGCTTACATATAAATACAATTATAAGCTAAAACATCTTGCATGTGCCTATAGCATAGCCAACAATTATTGAATCCTTGCATTTATCTTGAATAGACAAGGCTTTTTATCTCATGTTCTATCAAATTCAACCTTCAAGTTGTGATCAAGCAATTGATTCATGGGCAATAATTTCTTCATGAGGGAAAGCACATAAAGAACTTTAGTCATACAAGTATGTGAACCAAGATACAAAGTAACATCATCAATACCAAGAATGGTGTATGTTGAACTATTGCCAAGTGTAACTAGTGCATGATAAAAAGAATAGTCGAGTGACATGAACCATTTATTTTGGCTTATCATATGTTTGGTTGCTTCCAAAATGACATACCAAACTAGTCTAGGTTGTGAGTCTACAATAGGAGCTTGTGTTGAATAGACAAAATATTCACCTTTAGAGTAGGTTTTTTTCGTTACATTTTTGTGTTGGTGTTGAGGCGCATTTTACCTTTGTTATTTGGGACTCATTTGCTTTGCTCTTGATGCTTCCTTTTGGTTCTTACTCGAAGAACTCTATGGGAAAGTGTTGTACTTATACTTCTTAAGTACATGCTTTTTTTTTGTGCGGAAAACACCCCAAATGGGATGCCACTTTTGGGTAAGTCCTAAGGAGGCAGAGGTATTTATTCCGCCAAAAACGCCCAAGGGTCACACCTCAATGAGCATGCCTAAAAAAACAAAAAAAATAACAAACAAACACAACATCAAAAAACAAAGACAAATAAACAAACAAAAAAACTAAAAACCACAAAACAAATAAAAACAACATAAAAGCATGAAAACAACAAAAAATTCAAAAAAAAAAAAAACAAATAAATAAAAATAAAATAAAATAAAAAATAACAACAAAACACAAAACACATAAGAAACAACAAAACAACACACAAACACTTAAAAAAAACAAAAACACAAAACCCAAAAAACAAAAACATGAAAACAACAAAAACACAAACAACAATTAAAACAACACAAAAACAAAATAGTACAAAAAAAACACACACACCCTTCGAAAAACTAAAAAAAAAAGAAAAAAATAAAAATAAAACACAACTATGACCTTTCTAGGCCAAAAGACTATTAAGGCAAGATTCAACAGAGGAAATATACAAAAGATATGTCTAAGCTAGGGAACTTAAATACCCTGACCGCACCAAAGAGAAGAAAAAACAAAGCAAAAAGGAACTAGGTACCTCTAGTACTGGAGCCAACCAAAGAAGATAAAAAGCAGTTCCCTTATTTGTGAAGCCCACCATCTGGGAGGTGTTGGAATTTTTGCCACATTAAATTTTTTGACAAAATTTTGCCCAAGTATGGAGATTTAAATCGACAAAGCATACGCAGAAGTGTTTGCGTTTTCGCAGGCCCTAAAATAGGATGATAAAGTGGATGAAATGATCTTTGGATATTTTGCCATTGCAGATCTTTTCGCAAGCTTTTCGACGATATATTACAATAGGCGATCGGGTCAGCAGATCAAAAGTTATGGCCACAGGAAGCAGATCCAGCGAAAGCCCATTTCGGGCTTGAAAAATTGGCTAAGGCACGACCCAAAAAGCTTCACTTTGGCCAACAAGTTCAACTTCGGCCCCTAAGCTCCACTTCGGCCAAAAAGTTCCACTTTTTCCCCTAAGTGCCCACTTCGACCAAAAAGCTCCACTTCGGCCAAAAAACTGCACTTCGGCCCCTAAACTCCACTTTGGGCCTGAAAATTTGGCTAAGGTACGACCCAGGATGCTTCACTTCGGCCCATAAGTGTCCACTTTGGCCCCTAAGCTCCACTTCGGGCCTGAAACATTGGCTAAGGCACAACCCAAAAAGCTTCACTTCGGCCCCTAAGTGCCCACTTCGGCCAAAAAGCTCCACTTCGGCCCCTAAGTGCCCACTCGGCCAAAAAGTTCCACTTCGGCCCAAAAAGCTTCACTTCGGCCAAAAAGTGTCCACTTCAGCCAAAAAGCTCCACTTCCACCCCTAAGTGCCCACTTCAGCCAAAATTCCAGCAAACTGCCAGTTCGGTCCAATTTCTCAGCGACGCTTCTTCGAAACTGTTTTTGACAACGATGTTGTTTTCGAGGGGCACGCTTCCATAGAAGGAGAAGGTGGGTATAAATTTAAGGCGCCCATCCCATCAAAACGGTGATGCTGGGCTCAAGGAAATCTCCTCACCAACCGCATTAATGAGACAAGCATTCCCGACGGTAAAGCCTGTCCGAAGCCATACCTCATAACTGCTGACATGGGTGAGCCACATTCCATGGATACTCTGTCATCTGACAGGGGTCAAATCTCAGCTGCCCCGACAGTTTTAGGGTTTTGACATTAATGATTACGGGGTTGAATTCCTCTATAAAAGCCGCTCATTGTAATGTAAAAAAGGGGGGAACATATTGCTAGAAAGTTGTTGTATTCAAACTTTTGCATCAATACTAAGAATTCTTGGCTCTGACTTTGTATCTTCTTTGTATGACGCCTTTGGCAAGCATTTATGCTCATTTCATTTATTTTTTTGATTGTTGTAATTCTGTTATCTGGATTGAGGCATTAGAGGATAAGTAAACCTAGAAATTTTCCAAAGGATACACAGAGAAGTAAGCGCAGTATTAGTTTATGTTTCATTCTTTGTATTGATAGTTGTTGGTTTAGATATAGATAAGTGATTGTGTTGTTTGTTCTTCCCCACTGTTACTGCTATGCAAATTACATTTCTTTCTACAATTTCCCAATCTCTTTCTAGTTCCCTAATCTAAAACCCCAAGTAGTGTAGTATAGGAGCCGGCCTCCTCCGGAGATTGGCCTTGAAGGCATCTCTTCCTTTCGGCATTTCAAGGTTGGTCCGGGTCTAGGACGCATATGCAAACCAAATCCTTTCCTAGGGCGGATTCGTGACCAACAGTTTCTAGCACGCCCGGTGGGACCAACAGTCTCCATGTTTTAAGGGAGCCCGAGTTTGGTGAATCTCTGGCTTGCTGTTATCTGGTAAAATCACCTGGCGACTCTGACTGAGCTGAAGATCTAGATTTCTTGATCGTAGGCGCATTTTAAGTTGAAAGAAGACACCTCGGAGGAATCAAGGTTTGGTGAGCAACCTTGACATCACAAGCGGAGAAAAGAATGTTCACCTGGCGACTCCGACTTAATGGCGAGAATCGTGATTTCTGCAGACCACTGCTATAATGGCAAAGGTATGCTATCCCAGCTAGGATGATCCTGGCCCTTTGAATCTCCAAAGTTGGCACGAGATTCCCAAAAGTTCCCTGAAAACCTTAACGAAATATAATGGCACTAAGGGAATGGCTCGAGAACACCTTGAAGATGTTGCTTCTCTAGCGAACCTCCATGGCATAGCCCACGAAGATATCATGATCAGACTTCTGGTTCTGTCTTTGGAAGGAAGGGCGCTGCAATGGTACAGACTGCTCGAGCGTAAGAGCATATGTTCATGGGTGGACTTGGCAGGGGCACTAGTCAACACATTTGATGGCTTTCAGGATCCCTTCCAACTCTTGATGCACCTCTCCACCATCACGAGAGCACCTCTAGAGAGCATCACGGAATTCAATGTTTGATTTTGTAGGAGTTGGAAGAGAATCCCAGGGGAGATCCAACCGCCACTCATCCAGGCTCACCTCTTCTATGTTCGGGCTTTCCACCTGAACATCAGCCTTCTCCTATTGCAATATGGGGAACATAGATTCCCTCAAATATTTGAAGAAGCAATACAAGCGGAGCGACTTCTAATCCTATAAGGAAATATGTGGTGGGGAGAAACTCCATCACTTTCTTCGATAGTGGCTGCTCCTATCTATCCTGCGCAATATTCACAATGGCAGATCCCTCATACTATGCAGAGGCTTGGAATGCAGTTGTATCGAGCTCGAGAGGTGGATCTCGTCCAAGGCCCACGATGGGAATATGCAAGCACTGCCCTAACAATGAACGATATGGTAGTGTTGGCATTTTTGCCACACTAAAAAATATTTTTTTAAAATTCATCAAGTACATCTGATGGTGAGACGAATTGGATTAAATGATATTTAGATATTTTATTGTGATAGATATTTTCTCAAGCTTTCCAACGATATATTACAATAGCCAATCGGGTGAACGAATCAAAAGTTATGGCTCTAGGAAGATTTATCACCAGAAATCAATATTCAGGGCGAAAATCAAAGTCGCCCCTAAGGAGGGGTGAACATCATTTTCGCCCATATGAAGGGCGAATTTGAGGGGGTGAAACTGTTTTCAGGGGCGAAGCTGAGGGGCGAACCTGATGGGGCGAAGCTGAGGGGCGAACCTGATGGGGCGAAGCTGAGGGGGCAAACTTGATGGGGCGAACCTGAAGGGCGAAACTGCATTTCAGGGGCAAAATTGTTTTCAGGGATGAAACTAATGGGTGAAAGCATTTTCAAAGGTAAAATTGCCCAGTTAAGAGGTGAAAGTGTTTTAAGGTTAAGGGGCGAATGCAATTATGATCGCCTAAAAGGGAAAGCGAAACTCAGTTTTGCCCCTTCTAAAGGCGATTGTCAATTTAAAAGGGAATGACGCAGTTATCAAAACATTTTCGCCCAAAACAATTACTTGAATGCTTGGGGCAACAAGAGCCACGATCCAGAATTTTTGCAAGAATTAAATGCTAAATCCTCCAATCCGGTGTGATCCTGATGATTTTCAAAGCACCTTCTGTGGACTTCATTCTTTTTCAAAGCAAAATTATATTTCATAGATTTCAATTGGCAAGGGTAAGATTCCTAGGTAAGAAGGAGAGAATGTGATGGCGCCCATGATTTAATGTTCAAGCTATCAATTGTCATGTGATATTGCTGAGTCTCAATGCACCAACGCTTGGGACGCTCTCTCTATCGTCCATTTTTGTCGATTTCCCGTGCACGTCCCATAAAAATTGGATCGTTGTCCCTTGAATAATAATATGATTCAAGCATCGCCATTACCAAGGGAGATAATTGTTGTTGCTGATCTTTGACCAACCGATATGTTGTTTGTAAGCACATTAAATGAAAGATGCGAAAACTTCTATAAATACTAGACGAACTTCATTGTAAAAGAGAAGTTAGACATTTTGCGAGAGATTTCTTTAAGCTCTCTGCATTAATAGAAGGCATCAGACTTCTGAATTCGCGAGTGGTCTTGTGTGTGATTACTTTCTGTACATTGTGCTTCTATTTCCATTCGTCTATCTGGTTTGTTGTTGTATTTAAATTTTGTCATTGGATTTAAAGTTGCTAATGAGAAGGCGAATGTTGGAGTACCATTTTGATAGTGACTATGACAAGATTATGAGCCTATTTTATTCTGTTTGCTTTCATAAATGCTAATTTGTGCTTGGGTTTTTTCCTGCTAGTTAGTCTAACACCAGTCCTGCACTTCGGCATGTGGCCATATTTACCATCTCTTTCTATTATTTCCAATTTCTTTCCTTCATCCCTAGTCTTTTACCATTTTAGGATTTAGTTCGAGAACTAGCCCTCTTTGGAGATTGGCATGGAGGACATCTCTTTCCTCCGACATTTCAATGTTGGTCGTATCTAGGGCACATAAACGCAGTGTTTATTGATTAGGCAGATATTTGACCAACAGTTTTTGGCATGCCCGGTGGGACACACAGTCTCTATATTTTAAAGGAGCCCGAGTTTGGTGAATCTTTGGCTTGCTTTTATCTGGGAAAATCACCTGGCGACTCTATTAAGTTGAAGATCCAGATCTCTTGATCGTGGACACCTTTTATACTGAAAGAAGATACCTCGGAGGAATCAAGGTTTGGTGAGTAGCCTTGACATCACAAGCGGAGAATGTATGTTCACCTGGCGACTCCGACTCAGTGTCAAGGACCGTAATATCTGAGGACCACTGCTATAATGGCACAAGTATACTACCCCAGCTGGGATGATCCTGGCCCTCTAAATATTCAAAGTCAGCATGAGATTCCTAAAAGTGCCCTGAAGACCTTAACGAAATACAATGGCACTGATGGAATGGCCCGAGAGCACCTCGAAGATGTTGTTGCTCTAGCGACCCTCCATGGCATAACCCATGAAGATGTCATGATCAGACTTTTGGTCCTATCTCTAGAAGGAAGGGCATTGCAGTGGTACAAAATGCTCGGGCGTAAGAGCATCTGCTCATGGGCGGACCTAGCGGGAGCACTAGTTGACACATTTGATGGCTCTCAGGACCCCTTTCAACTCTTGATGCACCTCTCCACCATCATGAGAGCACCTCTAGAGAGCATCACAGACTTCAATGTCCAATTTTGGAGGAGTTGGAGGAGAATTCCAAAGAAGATCCAACCGACACCCGCCCAAGCCCACCTCTACTATATTCGGGCTCTCCACCCGGACATAAGCCTCCTCTTGCTGCAATTTGGGGAACAGAGATTCCCTCAAATATTTCAAGAAGCGATACAAGTAGAGCAGCTCCTGCTCCAATCAAGAAAAATACAGTGGAGAGAAACTGCCTTTCCATCACTCTCTCCGATAGTTGTTGCTCCCATATGTCTTGCACAATATTCACAATGGCAGATCCCTCAAATTGTGCAAAGACCTGGAATGTAGTTGTGTGGAGCACAAGAGGCGAATCTCATCCAAGGCCAACGAAGGGAATATGCAAGCACTACTCCAGCAATGAACAATATGGTTGCTTGCAGTTTCCATCAGGAGATGAAGCAAGAAGGGGTGAATATCTCCCAACACCGACAGACAGAATACGCAAGCATTACCCCAATAATGAACAATATGGTAGCTTGCAAATTTTTTTAGGAGAAGGATCGAGAAGAAGAGGAACAGGCTCAAGAGGCTGATTTTGAGAGTGAAGAAGACACAATTTTGCACCCTTTTTGTGTCCCAATAAGCATGCCTCATAAGGAGGTTGATCCTGAGGAGATCTTGATAGAAGGGCTATCATCGAAAAAATCTTGTTGTCACACCAAGGGGTTAGAGGAGCACGTACCTAAGATCCCGCAACTAGTAGACTCAAAAGTGGCAACATTGGTTCCATCTATCACCGCGATTGGTATTCGAAGAAGGCTCCCATATGGTAAATCTTTTTGCCATATTATTTAGTAATTGTATAAGTGCTGGTATGCGTGATGACCTGCCACATTGTAGCTGGATTGCAACCTAGCAAACTTTGGGAAGAGGATAGCCAAACTTTAAAGATTGCCTAAAGTACAATCATATTTGGTCCAAACACTGTAGATTCATCGGATGAGCACCCAAAGCCAGGTTTGTGGTGGCGGCATGCCAATCATGTCATAAATTTTTGTGTAAATATTGTAAATAGACCGACTAATAAATAAAGTGTTGAGGGCACTAAATTGTGTGATCTAAAAAAAAAATATGTCACTGGCTCAAATGGTGTCGGAGCCCGTAGGTATACATTTTCTCTTCCCTTGATGCTTTCATTCATTGTACCCACCACTTCTGTTCCCCTCCCCATTTCATAGTCACCAGTCACCATTGCTCCTTCCGCCATTCCCATTTCCTCCATTCCTTCATCTTCCAGTTTGATTGCCTCTACCCATAACTCATTTTTCATTCCACCATCATCTGCCTCATCTTTTATCCCCATTAATTCCATCGTCATTGTGAGCATATCAACCTTGTCAAGGGTAAGCGTAACTGCACCCCCAATCCATTCCTGCTCCTTTCATTGAGCCAAACCCTCAGTAGCATCTATTTCCCTTTTTTGTTGTTTTATTTTTGGATTACAGGAGCCGTTGGCATAAAAAATCGAAGTCTTGCTAGAGCACCCTGAAGCGAAGAAAATCAATCAAGCTCGGTGAAGTGCCTCGTATGGGATGAAAAATACAAACATGCGACTGAACAATATCAGACAATGCAGGAAGAAGTTGATGCAAGCAGTAAATAGTTTGATGCAGCAGGCGATTGTGACTTTGTTGCCCAATGGATAAAGGCCCTGGGATCAATTGCATCCAGACGAGCTGAATACCCCATGAGCCGCCAAAAGTGTTGGCATTTTTGCCACACTAAAAAATATTTTTTTAAAATTCATCAAGTAAAGTACATATGATGGTGAGATGAATTGGATTAATGATATTTAGATATTTTATTGTGATAGATCTTTTCTCAAGCTTTCCAACGATATATTACAATAGCCAATCGGGTGAATGAATCAAAAGTTATGGCTCCGGGAAGATTTATCACCAGAAATCAATATTCAGGGCAAAAATCAAAGTTGCCCCTAAGGTGGGGCGAAAATCAAAGTCGCCCTTAAGGAGGGGTGAACATCATTTTCACCCATATGAAGGGCGAACCTGAGGAAGCGAAACAAATTTTAGGGACGAAGCTGAGGGGCGAACCTGATGGGGCGAAGCTGAGGGGCGAAGCTGAGGGGTGAACCTGATGGGGCGAACCTGATGGGGCGAACCTGAAGGGTGAAACTACATTTCAAGGGCGAAACTAATGGGCGAAAGCATTTTCGAAGGTAAAATTGCCCAGTTAAGAGGTGAAAGTGTTTTAAGGTTAAGGGGCAAATGCAATTATGATCGCCTAAAAGGGAAAGTGAAACTCAATTTTGCCCCTTCTAAAGGTGATTGTCAATTTAAAAGGGAATGACGCAGTTATTAAAACATTTTCACCCAAAACAATTACTTGAATGCTTGGGGCAACAAGAGCCACAATCCAGAATTTTTGCAAGAATTAAATGCTAAATCCTCCAATCCGGTGTGATCCTGATGATTTTCAAAGCACCTTCTATGGACTTCGTTCTTTTTCAAAGCAAAATTATATTTCACGGATTTCAATCGGCAAGGGTAAGATTCCTAGGTAAGAAGGAGAGAATGTGATGGCGCCCATGATTTAATGTTCAAGCTATCAATTATCGCGTGACATTGCTGAGTCTCAATGCACCAACGCTTGGGACACTCTCTCTATCGTCCATTTTTACCGATTTCCCAGGCACATCCCATAAAAATTAGATCGTTGTCCCTTGAATAATAATATGATTCGAGCATCGCCATTACCAAGGGAGATAATTGTTGTTGTTGATCTTTGACCAACCGATATGTTGTTTGTAAGCACATTAAATGAAAGAGGCGAAAACCTCTATAAATACTAGACAAATTTCATTGTAAAAGGGGAGTTAGACATTTTGCAAGAGATTTATTTAAGCTCTCTGCATTAATAGAAGGCATCAGACTTCTGAATTCGCGAGTGGTCTTGTGTGTGATTACATTTTGTACATTGTGCTTCTATTTCCATTCGTCTATCTGGTTTGCTGTTGTATTCAAATTCTGTCATTGGATTTAAAGTTGCTAATGAGAAGGCAAATGTTGGAGTATCATTTTGATAGTGACTATGGCAAGATTATGAGCCTATTGTATTATGTTTGTTTTCATAAATGCTAATTTGTGCTTGGATTTTTTCCTGCTAGTTAGTCTAACACCAGTCCTACACTTCGGCTCGTGGTCATATTTCCCATCTCTTTCTGTTATTTCCAATTTATTTCCTGCATCCCTAGTCTTTTACCATTTTAGGATTTAGTTCGGGAACCAACCCTCTCTGGAGATTGGCACGGAGGACATTTCTTTCCTCCGGCATTTCAATGTTGGCCGTATCTAGGGCGCATAAACGCAATGTTTATTGATTAGGCAGATATTTGACCAACAGGTAGCTTGCAACCTTTTTCTAAAGGAGAATCGGGAGGAAGAGAAGGGTCTAACAGCAAGCTTTGAGTGCGAAGAGGGCACAATATTATACCCTTTTTGTATCCTTGAGCGTAGCATGCAAGCACTCGGCTGAGACTCAACAAGCATACCTCCTCAGGAGGCTGGTCCTACGGAGATCCTGACATAGGATCATGTACCTGAGACCCCACAGTCAATAGACTTTCAAAAATGGTGGCATTGGGGCCAGCCATTACCAAAACCAGTACTAGAAGGCTCCAATGTGGCAAATATCTTTGCCACATTATTGACTAACTATATGAGTACTGGTATCCATGATAGCCTGCCACGTTGTGCCATGTTGCATCTTGTTCACAACTTGGCAAATTGGGAGGCCAACCGGACTTCAACTATTAACTAAAGTACAATCAGATCTGGTCTGGACACTGCAGATTCACTAGGTAGACCTCCAACGCTAATTTTGTGGTGGTGGTATGCCAATCATGTTGCAAGATTTTGTGTAAATTGTTGGCCTCTTGGAGTGTTGTTATTGTTGTCAACACCATTCTACATGGCATCCTACATGGTATTCAGAGTTTCCATTCAGATTAGTGGTCATCCTGCAAATTTGTCTTTGTTTGCATAATGTAGTGTGTTTTCTAGCACACCTAGTTCTGAGGCAATTTTGGTGAGAGTTAATTTTTGATTTTTGGTGGCATGTATTATTGCTCATATGTGTTGTAATATATTATTTATCCTATGAGCATTGGTTTAATTATTTAATTTAATATTTCCCACTCTTTGTCATCTCCAAGTTCCTTGGAATGTGTTCCGGGACTTAGGAATGGAGGGAAAATACATTTAATTAATTTTTTTATGCAACATAGGTGATAGGGGTCATATTCCTAGTGAATATAATTTAATTTTATGTTGCATAATGTGGGAAATTGGAAAAGAAGTCGTTCACTCTTGGTGGGACCCATTTTGGAGTTATGTGGTGTAGTGTGGAGCTATTTTCAACAGTTTTTGGGATATCTTATGCATCTTTTTGGAAATTTTTGAGGAAGTGGCATCCATATTGGTTCCATTTTCTGTAGTGGTCGTGGCATATCATTTTTGGAGTGTTAGTGCAGGTTAGAGCTGATTGGTGGAGTGTGGAGTGCCCATATGGAAGTTATTTTAAATTTCAATGTTGAAATTGGCAATTTCCTAAGCTAGGTGTGTGGTTTTTGAAGTGGTTTTTGCACATGGTTTTAGAAAACATTTGTGGTTTCCCTTTTCATTCTCCTCTATATATTGGTTGTAGCATTTCATTGTTTCTATGGAGTTTTGGTGTGTGTAACGAGGTGTTGCTGGAATGTTGTCGAATTTTTAGCAGAGTGTGAATACTTCAAATTTTGTTATTGTAGTTGTGGGTGCATATTGAGCATGTTATTTGGATCAGATTGGTATATCATTTGTAGGTGTTGTGATAGTGATGAAGTGGTATTTAATTTGCAGGGGTTTTCATGATTCATTATTCACATTGTAGCAGTTGTATGTGGTGAGTTTTGTATTTGTAGACTATTGTGAGTTCTGTTTTCATTGTAGGCATTTTTCATTTATTTTATCATATTTCAGATCAAAAGGGTGGTAGGTGTGGTTGAAGAATCATTTTGGGTGTGGCTCCATTTGACCCATTTACCTTCATTGGGATCCATTTGGCCCCATTGATAAAAACATCATTGTACTTCATTTGCAGTGAGGCTCGATCTGAGCAGTAGACTCAGGGAGCTTTTTCTCACAGGGTTTTTCTTCCCATATTGGGTTTCCCCGTCATATCCTTGTGTTATGTGATGCCATTTTATGTGTCTTGTGTGGATTTGAATTTATGTTCTTTGCTATCCTAAAAATCAGATTTGAAAAATCAAATTTAGAGGGTTTAAAAAATTTGTTTAAGTCACTAATTCACCCCCCTCTTAGTGCCATTGTGATACCAACAATTGGTATCAGAGTCAGGTTGTCCAATTTGCAAGCTGAATCAACTAGGGTAGGTCCTCACAATGGCTAGTTGCAATCCGAATAAGTCCCCTCTATTTTATGGAAAATATTATACCTTTTGGAGCTATAGGATGATGAGATACCTTGGTTCTTTGGGTATGGGTGTTATGTTATCTGTGCAAAATGGCTATACCATCCCTGCTCACCTCCCACTGATCCTGCTACCATACAAGAATATAACAATTATTTTAAGGCTACTAATGCTATCACAAGTGCTCTTGCTCCTAGTGAGTTGGTTAAGGTTATGGGTCTCAACACTTCGAAGGAAATATGGGACAAATTGAAGGCCATTCATGAAGGTGATGTAAAGGTAAAAGAAGCCAAATTGTAGATTTTTAGAGCTAAGTTTGAAAGTTTAAAAATGGATGAAGATGATGATATTACTACTTTTATGCTTCAAGTGAATGAGGTTGTAAATGCAATTAGAGGTCTTGGTGAAACAATTTCAGAATCCGTGGTTGTGAAGAAGGTTCTAAGATCACTCCCTACAAGATTTGATTCAAAGGTTTTAGCTATTGAAGAAGCAAAAGATCTTAATACTTTGACTATGGATGAGCTACATGGGTCACTTACAACTTATGAGATGAGGATAGGCAAAGAAAAACCTATAGAAAAAGAGGTAGCCTTCAAAGCTTTTAAAAACATGAAGATTAAAGTGAAAGAAGAAGAGGATGAAATTTCAGATGAAGAAGAGGTAAACTTTGTGAGAAAGTTGCAAAGAGGAAGAGGCAAGTACAAGGGAAAACTTCCACTCAAATGCTTCAACTATGGAAGAATTGGTCACATTGCAACAAGATGTCCCTACAAAGAGAAGAGTGATGATGAAGACAAGCCTAAAGAAAAGGAGAAGGCAGCAAGAAGAAATTTGCAAAATTCAGAAGAAACTTCAAAAAGAGGAGCTTAATCACCCATGAGGATAGTGCTTCCGAAGATAGTGTGCAAAGTGAATCTGAAGATGATTCAGGTGAGGTTATTTTTATGGCCTTAGAAGACAAGAAAAATGAGGTTGAAGACACAAAGGAAGATGAACCTAAGATGGACTTTGAAGAAGAGTTAGCCTATGCCCTTGAAGAGTATGAGAAAGAGGTGAATAAGAACAAAAGGTATACACAAAAACTAAAACATGCAAATAATAAAATTGCAGATTTGAAAAATCATATTGAAGAGGCTAATAAAATGTCTGATGGTGCACTAAAGTATTTGAAATTTCAAGTTGAGGAGAACAAGAAACTCACATGTAGTCTTGAGGATGCAAACAGGATGATTGCAGATTTGAAAATTCATGTAGAAAAGTCCCGAAAGATAGCTGAAGATCTCAAGCTCAGAGTTTGTGAAAAAGTGAATAATTGCAGCAAGCTTGAAGAGGAGTTTGTTCTTTGAAGAAACAATGAGAGAAATCTAATTGGATGAGTTTCACCACTCTAAAATTTGAGAAGAGTTCTGAAAAACTTGATGTGATTATCAAGCATCAAAGGCATCCTAAGATCAAGTTTGGTATAGGATTTGGAGAAGGTGAGTTGCTCAGATTTTGTCAAATATGTAAAGCCACTTAAGGATGAGAAAGTAAGTGATTTTAAGATCCTTGAAGATAAGAAGTTGCAGACCCCTGAAGGTGAGATGTTGTTGCTCCAAGATGACAAGAAGTTGCAACCCCGAAATGAGAAGAAGAGTGTGCAAAAGGAGAACAATTTCATGAGGAAGGACAATGATGGCTTCATCAAAGTTAATCACCAAATAAGGAGACCTTATGGCAGATATGATAACACATGTCAAAGGCAGCAAACTGGGTCAAATTATTCTTTTTATGGTTATTGTTATAGGTGCAATTCATTTGGTCATAAAATTGCCAATTGTAGGCTCAACTCTAGGCCTAGAAACATTGTCACACATAACTCTTTTGCACCTCTAATTGAGCACAATGTAGAATGTTTCGAATCTAAAATTTTTGGGCATATTACAAGGGATTGTAGAACTATTTTTTTTGCCACTAATATAATGAAGAAGAGCAGATCTAATCAGCCCCATAGAATGTAAAACAAGCTACCGCCTAGAAAAAATTTACAGGTTCACAAGAAGGATGATTTGGAGAAGAAGGATAAAGAACCAAAACCAAAGCCCAAAAAGGTGTAGATTGAGAAGGTAAAGGAGAAAGAGGTCAAGGATTCTCTCATAGTGCAGGCTGCATTCAAAGCTCAGAACAAATCCACTTCCTGGATCATTGATAGTGGGTGCTCTAGTCACATGACTAGAGATAAAAATCAGTTTGTGCATATGCAGAAGTATGGTGGCGGTTCCGTGAGGTTTGGCAAAAATGATGGTGCTAATATAGTTTATAAAAGAAAGGTAAGCATTGGAAATGGAAATATCAGATCTAAAAATATTATTTTTCTTGATGGCCTAAAGCATAACTTGCTTAGTGTGAGTCAAATGTGTGATTCGGGATGTGAGATGATTTTCAAAGCACATGGTTGTGAGATTAGAGATGCAAAGTATGGTTCTCTCATTGCTAAGGCAACAAGGACAACAAGTAATATTTATAATATTTGTGATATATTTGATAAATCTTGCTTCATTGGACAAGAAGAGGAAAATTGGTTATGGCATAAGAGGCTTGGTCACATCAATTTTGACAATCTTATCAAAATTAGCTCAAAGAATGCAGTAAGGAACTTGCCTAAGATTTCAAATCCATCAAACAACATATGTTCCTCTTGTCAAAAAGGAAATAAAACAAGAGCACACTTCAAAACTAAGAAGTACTCTACTACACACCCATTGGAGCTAGTGCACACATATATCTATGGACCTGAGAACTAAAGGTATGGATGGTGAGAGATACTTCATTTTGTTTATTGATGATTATTCTAGGATGACTTGGGTGTTTTTTTTAAAAGAAAAATCAGAAACCTTGTTTAAGTTCAAAATGTTCAAAGCAAAAGCTAAAAATGATATGGGCACTAGTATCAAATGTTTGAGATCAGATAGAGGTGGTGAGTACACATCAACAGAGTTTGAGAAATATTGTTTAGAGCATGGCATTAGGAGGTAATTTTCAGTAGCAAGAACACCTCAACAAAATGGTGTTGTTGAGAGGAAAAATAGAACTATGCAATAAATGGCTTGAACTATGTTGAATGAGGCAAATATTGTTGATAGATTTTAGAGAGAAGTAGTGCATACATCAGTGTATATTCTAAATAGGTGCATGCTTAGAGTTCACAGTGATCTGACTCCTTATGAGTTATGGTTTGGAAGAAAAGTTACAGTTAAACATTTCAGAGTGTTTGGGATTAGGTGTTATATAAAGAGAGATGAACAAAACCTTGGCAAGTTTGATACTAGAGTAGATGAGGGCATCTTTCTTGGATACTCATATAGAAGCAAGGCCTACAAATGCTACAACAAGAGGCTTGGTAAGATAGTTGAGAGCATCAATGTAAAGATTGATGAAGGCATTGGTGAGGTAATTGAACAAGTTGATCCACCCATTCAGAATGACATCATTGAGAAAGAAGATGAAGTTGAAGAAGCTCAAGAAAAGAATGAAGAGGTTGTTGCCCCAAAGACTCATTCAAAGTATTTAAAGAAGAATCATCCTCAAAATCAGATTTTAGGAGACCCCAATACAAGTGTGCAAACAAGAAGAAGACTTGCAAGGACAAATGAGTAGGTAATTTTTTCTTTGTTGTCTCAAGTTGAGCCTAAATTTTTTGATGAGGCTAGCAAACATGGATGTTGGATTAAGGCTATGAATGAGGAACTTGATCAAATAGAGAAAAATCAGACTTGGAAACTTGTTCCAAGACCTACTAATAAAAATGTAATTGGAACCAAGTGGGTCTTTAGAAACAAACTTAATGAAGATGGCCAAGTTGTGAGAAATAAGGCTAGATTGGTGTGCAAGGGGTATGCTCAAGTGGAGGGCATAGATTTTTATGAGACATTTGCACCTGTAGCAAGGTTGGAAGCCATTAAAATTTTTCTTGCTCTCGTTGTCCATAAGAATTTCAAGGTCTACCAAATGGATGTGAAATCAGCCTTCTTGAATGGTAACCTAGAAGAGGAGGTTTACATAGAGCAACCCGGTGGATTTTAGCTTGGTGATGAGAACTATGTGTGCAAATTGAAAAGAGCTTTGTATGGGCTGAAGCAAGCCCCAAGAGCATGGTATGATAGGTTGGACAAGTACCTATTGCAGAAGGGCTTTCAGAAAGGTAGGGTTGATAGCAATTTATATTACAAGGTTGTAGGTGATGATCAACTTGTTATTGTTGTGTATGTTTATGATATAATTTCTGGTGGCAATAAATATGAAATGTGTCATGAGTTTTCTGTTGCTATGCAATATGAATTTGAGATGTCCATGATAGGAGAGTTGTCATACTTCTTGGGTCTTCAAATTAATAAGTTGGATAGAGGCATTTTCGTTTGTCAATCTAAGTATGTTAAGGAAATGCTTAAGAAGTTTAACATGGAGGACAACAAACCAGTGAGTACTCCTATGGTGACAGGGTGTAAGTTGAGTAAGGAAGATGAGTCTCCTCTTGTTGATCAATCCCTCTATAGGTCAATGGTTGGTAGTGTTGACACTTTTTGTCACATTATACAAGGGGTAGAAGAATAGTAGAATTTTGTATAATATTTCCTTGTTGAAAGTTTTTCTTTTATTTTAAGTTACAACAATTTTGACTCTCCTTATCGCCCCTTTTATAAAATGAAGAAGAAAGAGCTTCGCAACCAAACAGGCCAAGGAAAATAACTTCGCCAAAGAGAAAGAAGGAGAATGTGGAAGAGCTTCGGGCCCGAAGCACTTTGAATTACCACTTCGGGCGAAAGCCTTGCGAAGTAATATCGTCGAAGAAAATACAAAGATAACGCTTCGCACCCAAAGCATTTTTAGCAGCCGCTTCGGGTGGAAGTTTTGCGAAGCAACATCCAAACGACTTCACCGAAAGAGGAGAGCATAATCTAAATCAGCTAAGGCAAAGAAACTACTTCGGGCCCGAAGTATTTTTGACACCTACTTCGGCCAGTTTTCACCCGAAGCAGTGGCGCCCGAAGAAAAATGACAATGGTTCGAAAATAGAGAAGTGCTTTGAGAGGATATTCCTCGAACCGTAGTTTTGAGAAAGAATCGGGCCGAAACATTTTCCATCCGAAGCAGTTTCTCCAGCAAAGGACAAAGAACCCCATTTCAAAGATGGAGCCCGCTCGGCACTCGACATCCCCGAAGTAGTTTCTGCGAAGCATTATTTTGCGAAGAACAAATCAAGGAAGATCTACTTCGGCCCAAGGCTTTGGCGAGGCAGAGATGTAGCGAAGCACTTTTCGGGCCCACGTTCCAAGGTGGGTAGCTTCCCAAGGTGATCGAAGACCCCTTATAAATACTCCCTTTCTTGCCCGATAATCCTGTTGACCATTTTTGGAAAACGAAAGGGACGTAACAGTCCTCGAAGTAAAACATGGTGGGCGTAACGATCACTCAAGCACAGCATCCAGAAGCCAGAGACACTCGAGCGTCGCATTAAATGAACGTTTCCATGGTTGACCCAGTCGTAGTTGCCAGTTTTGACAACCGATTTGAAAGCTCAGTCGCAGCAACCGCGAGGAGCCAATTTCTTAGAGCCCAAGGGTGTACTCCGTCATTTTTTGTAATAATGACTCAGAGGGCCGGGTCCTTTATAAAAACCCAGGCTTTGCAATGTAAAAGGGGGGGGAAATTTCTGCTAGAAACCTGTTGTAACTTGATGTCCTGCGTTTAATACTAAAGAATTTTGTGCTCTATTTCTCTCTTTTATGCTGCCTTCTGTGCTTAATTCTTTTGTCTTTTATCGTTCGCGTACTGAGACTCTGAATCCTGAATCCGATGTGCGATCGGGGATCGAACCCCTGAAATTCGCCCTGAAGGATACATAGGAGAGGAAAAACGTCTTGTCGCTTTCCTTTATGCTGCCCGGTGGATCGAGGTTTCTGTTATTCCCTTATCTCAATCGCTGTTACTCTGAACCCTGAATTCCAGTGAGAGAGAAAGGAGAACCCTGCGAACCCGTCTAGAGGATACATAGGAAGTTCGGCATCTCGTTTCTTTCATGTTATTCTTGGTATTTCTTGCTGCTATTCGAGTTGTTAGCGAATAATCATGCTTCCTGTTCTCTCCCACCTTAAATCATCATCTTCTAACCGTTACTCTTTTATTTCTTTCTCTAACCCTTACCCTTTTTATTTCTTTTCCTAACCCTTACTTTGTTTATTTCTTTCCTGCACTCTTGTCTCAACCCCAAAAAGTAGATTAGTATAGGAGCCGACCTTTCTCCGGAGATTGGCACGAGGAGCATCTCTTCCCCTTGGCCTTTCAATGTTGGTCGCAATTCCAGGGCGCGCAAACCCACCGAAAGTCCTTTCCTGTGCGGATTTGATGACCAATAGTTTTTGGCACGCCCGATGGGACCCAAGGTCCCATATTTGAGAAAATTTCTAGCCCGTCTTCACCGGAGCCAGTAGTTCTAACAAGTTCCCGGTGAGATCCGATCAGTCTCATCTTCTGAGTAGTGGTGAGAATCGATGCTCTCATTACTAAAAGACTCTTAGCATCTGGCGACTCTATTTTACCCAAGAATCTCTAAAGTCGTGAAGACCAGTTCCTAAGCCTGGTTTTTGTAACCAGGACTCCCTGTGCCTTAAGAAGGTCCGAGTTCGGTGAATCTCTGGCCTGTCTTCATCTGATAAAATCACCTGGCGACTCAGTTGAGCTGAAAATCCAGATTTCCTGGTCATAGGCTCCTTTCAAATCTGAAAGGAGATATCCCAAAGAAATCGAGGTTCGGTGAGCAGCCTTGACCTCACAAGCGGAGAAAGAATGTTCATCTAGCCACTCTGACTTAGCGGCGATAACCGTGATCTCTGCAGACCGCTGCTATAATGGCAAGGGTATGTTTTCCTAGCTGGGATGACCGAGGTCCCTTGAATATTCAAAGTTACCACGAGATTCCCGAAGGCGCCCTAAAGGCATTGACAATATATGATGGCACCATGGGAATAGCTCGAGAGCACCTTGAAGTTGTTGCTGCTTTAGTGTTCCTCTATGACATAATCCACGAAGATGTCATGGTCTGACTTCTGGCTGCGTCTCTGGAAGGAAGGGCGCTGCGGTGGTATATACTGCTCGGGTCTAAAAGCATCTGCTCATGGGATGAATTGGTGGGAGCACTATTCGAAACATTTGATGGCTCTCAGGATCCCTTCCAACTTCTGACGTACTTCTCCACCATCAAGAGAACACCTTCGAAGAGCGTCACAGACTTCAATGTCCGATTCATCAAAAGTTGGAAGAGAATTCCAAGGGAGATCCAATCGACGCCCGCCCAAGCCCACCTCTATTATGTTCGGGATTTTCACCCAGATATAGGCCTCCTCTTGCTATGATCTGGTGAGCAAATATTCCCTTAGATATTCAAGGAAGCAGTATGCGTAGAACAGTTTTTATCGGGAAAGTGGTAGTGGGGAGAAGCCCCATCACTTTCTTTGATAGTCGTTGCTCCCGTCTATCCAACGCAGTATTCTTCATGGCAGACTCCTAATATTGAGTAGAAGCCTGAGATGCAGTCATGTGGAGATCGAGAGGCAGATCCCATCCAAGTCCAACCATGGCAATTTGTGAGCTTTGCCCCGATGATGAACAATATAGTTGCTTGCGATCTCCATCAGAGGACTGGCCAGGAAGGGGAGCAGGCTCAAGTGGTAGAGCCTGAGAACAAAGAGAGCACATCTTGGCACTCTTTTTGTATCCTAGAACACAGCACGCAAGTGATCGGTCAGGACTCAACAAGCATGTTCCGTCGAGAAGCTGAGCCTGAAGAGATCCTGGGAGTTTGCTCTTCACCGAAAAAGCCCTGTTACAGCATCAAGGAGATGGAAGAACTTGTACCCAGTCCATAGTTACTGGACTCTTCGGTATTATGGTTCCAGCCATCACTACAACCAGTACCCCAATAAGGTCCTCACGTGGCGAACTGCTTCGCCACATCCTACATTAGTAGCACGGGTACTGGCAGGAGTGACAAACTATTGTATTGCTTTCTGTTCGCAACGTGGAGAACTTCGAGGAGGAGCCATCCAAACTTCAAGAATCAACTGAAGTTCAATCTGATCTAGTCCGGGAATTTCAGATTCATCGGATAAATATTCAAAGCTGAGTTTGTGGTGGCGGCATTCCTATTATGCCGCAAACCTGTGTGAATATTGTAAAAAGTTTTGCTATTAAATAAAATGCTGCTCAGAAACTCAGGTTGAGTTTTACCTTGGTAGTTATATATATAAAAAAAAAACTCCTTTGGGAACTTGGCTTGCGAAGTAGTGGATGTGAAGTGGTTCACAGCGAAGTACGATTGGACGAGCAAGGTTACGACTAAGGTATGAAAGATGTTCGCCTAAGAAGAGTCCGAGCTAGCTGATTTTAAAAAGGGGGAAAACAAGCTTTGCAAGCAGCCTTGCGTAGGAGGAATCACTTCGAGCCCAAAGCATAAAAGATTAACTGGCGCAAAAGGTTCGCTGCGAAGTATGTTAGCTCCGTTTTTGGCTTCGCTGACCCAAAGATGCACAAGGCAAAAACATTTATTTCTCGCCTAGAGGAGCGTGCCAAAAGTCGCCTTCAAAAGCATCCAAAATAGGTGAGTTAAATGAAAATGCGTAGGGTACATCCTCAGGGGATTTGGTTGAGAGAAAAGTCTGCCCCTAGGTACCAGGTTGCGGACGACTGCGTTCCCAAAGCAGTCGCAATCATCACAGCGCATGGCCCTGTGTACTATGCCATTGTATGGCCAATCCGATGAACCGATGATCTCTCAGGTGAGAAGTGCAGGATTAATTGTGGCACATGCCATAAATGTGGGTAGTTGTCTTTGGCGGTTATATAACGCAGACTCCAAGTAGCCAAAGGGTTACTCGCTCAACGACTCATACAGACCCTGCTGCCAACCTGTAAACTTTTCCACTTCGCACTCTAAAGCTTCTACGCCAATTTTCTCCATACTGCAAACTCCGTTGCCCTAAGCATCAATGATGGAAAGTTCCAAGGAGAAGGGAAAAGGGCTAGAAGTAGTAGCCCCAGAAAAACCAAAGGTAAAAGGCCATGGAAAAAGGCTGAAGCTGAGGCCTGTTGATTCGGGCCTCCGCCCAGATAAGCGTGTCATGGAAGAAAAGGGGGATTCCAAGGACAAGCAGCCCCTAGAACCACCAGTCGACAGGTGGGAAAGAATCAGGGATACGGAGCTGTCAAAGAGCGTAGCTGAGCTCAAAAACACCGTTGAGCTCATGAGAAGCAGGCTCCCGACAGAGAGCATACGAGCTACAACTTACTACTCCCAGATATACTGGTATCTGACGCCCCCCACTCACCATTGCCTTGAGCTGATCAATGCCATCGCGTAGAATTACCAGCCTGCCACCATACAGGTGTTAGACACATCTGGCCAGAAGCTATTTTCAATTTTGAAATAAGATGTACAAGCAGCTTTTGCACCACAGTAGGGTCCACCGGAGGGATGTATGGTTCGCAACATTGTTTTGAGCGAACAAACGAAGAGGTTCACATTTGCTGGCTACATGATAAAATTTTTGCAGCAAAGCCTCAAAAGTGGGCTCCCTTCGGGAAAATTGCCCCAAATGCCCCTTCCCTTGGGGGCCTTTAAAAATGTCGACCTCTTCTCCATCATTGCATGGGTGGCAGGCCTATCTACTGACGCTTCTGTATATCCATGGCAGGTGTCCCTGGTCGAGTGCATTTACAGAGGAGAGTTCAATGCCCCCGATACTTCGAAACCCAGCACCGACCCAGTATTTTTTGACTAGGCAAACTGGGTGGCCAGGGGCTTACACGCGCAACTCACCAGCATGAAGAATGCTGGGACCAGCCAGCGCTTTGGGCCCTGCTCCTTTCTTGTTTGGCTATTTTTCTTTCATGTTCATAATAGTTTTTCTCATATTGCTATTACAGCAAGAAGCAAGGATGTAAGTCCTTTGCCAGTATATCAGTGGACTCCCCTACCGTTGATATCGAAGTCCTAATACCCCTTTAATCAGCAATTCTTGGGACCCGCCATGCGTATGTTAGCAGGGTCCTCCTCGAGAGTTCCCCTTGGCTTGAGAAACATAGTGGTCTATGAGAAGAGGGGAGACATTTTCCGACTAACATAGGGGCTGGTGATTCGCATCTTCGGCTTCATAGGGAAGCCCTTCTTACTGCCATTTTACCCCTCCGAGTATCAATTCACATTGGAAGTTGCGAGGCAGAGCGATGCAACTAATGCCATCTACGACAAGGGTCAGAAATGGGCCCACACTTGTGACTTCCCTCTCAGGATAGGAGTTATCGAAGTGTTCACCCTGAATCAGAACGCCTTCTTGGAAGAAAATCTTGCCAAGTTCGGCCTGCTCCAAATTCCCCAGCAATGGCTTTATGATCCTTTGGGAGTGATAAGGGACCACATACGGGTCAAGAGCTTCCATGTTTGCGCCTATCCCGAAATTGTGAAACAAAGAAATAATCCTCTGGGAAAGGATATGGAGTGGCATCTGGAGAGGATGGAATCCTTGCCTCCCTGGCATGAATTCTACCCAATGGAGGTCGCATATGACCTAGATCGGTATTCACTCCCGAGCCCCAATTCCACCTTCTGGAAGAAAGCGAAAGATGAATTGAAGGAGGGAGTACAGAATTGGGACGTGGCTCAGCTGAGAGAGTGGTGGATAATGAGGGTCCACCGACAAAAAACGAACTCTTATGGGTTCTTGGCAATAGACAAAGACTTCGCCGAAATTTACAAAGCCAACGCTGGAAAGTGGAAGCCTTTGTCCTTCGCCGCCCTCATCCCTCCAGCTACCCCAGGTTTGAGCGAAAGCCCAAAAAGAGATGATACTACTTTGGGGAGGGGAAGGGAGGAGAAGACCCAAGCTACACGTCAAAGATCACCTCAAGTACCTGTAGGAGGCCACGACTCAAGCTTCGAAGAGTTAGAACAACTGCTGGCGAGAACCAAAAGAAAGAGGCTAGAACAGGGCCCAATGCCCCCTAACTATCCAAAGTGACCCCACATAGGATTTGCAAGCCTCTCCACTGGGCGACCGATATCAGGCCCATCCGAAGCAACTGTCGAGGCCGCAGCACTGTCGAGTGCCAAAACCACCCCGGGTGTCAATGTCACTGATGTGGGGAGAATCCCCCAGGCAGAAGGGGCCCTCGGGGCAGAAATCATGGGAGTTGGGATTGCCCAGGCCAAGAAAGAGCAAGATGCGACTGCACTAGAAGTCACCACTGCCACAATGCCAGGAGGGCACGCAGGTATGCATTCTCCACCCTTTGCTCGAGTCTCACACATTTTTGCCACAACCCCAGCTGAGGGTTCTCACCAGTCTCCCCGCATAGCCCATCACCCCCTCACACGTCACCTATTGCTGGTTCGGTCTCATCCCACGATTATGATGGGGGTAAGACCATTGACCCTACTTCGCCCTTCCACACTACCATCCCCCTGGTCATTAGCAGAGGTAGGGGTCCCACTTCGACGCCGAGTCCCACCCTCCAACCCCCTGTCTCATGTGAGGTAGCCCCGGTTGCCGAAATTCCCACCACGCCTGTCACCGAGCCTTCTGGTGAGGCATCCCCCACGCATTCTTTATATTTGTTTACTCCCTTGACTGGAGATATAGCCTTGTCCAAATCAGAGGTGTCCTTAATTAAGGACCGCCCCCTTGCTGAGAAGCTATTCCAAGCACGGCAAAACACTGAGCAAATACTAAGGGAGGCAAGGAAAAGAATAGGGCGCTCGACGACATCAGTTGAAAAATACATCATTTTTAATTTAGAAGCCGAAAAGGTGCATAAAATCAAGAAGGTCCCCAAGGTACAAAAGCCTCTGGATGAAATGACTCCAACGGACTACGATTATCAAGAGACACCTAAGGACCTGGAACACCTGAATGTTGACAATGAATCGACCTCTATGCATGTCCGAATCGAGACTTTTCGGGCACATGCAACCATTGCTAACCAGTGCAGGTTTGAAGCCGAGGCCGCAAATGTCAAGTTAGAGGAAATCCTGGCAAAGGTTTGCTTCGAATTAGCGAAAGCTAAGGAGCAATGCAAATTGATGAAGAAGGAGATGCTCGAACTAAAGCAGCAAGTTCAACAGCTCCAGTCTACAGCCGAGAGCCAAGCGCAGAAATATACCAAGAGTGATCTAAAGGCTAGAGAGCTTGAAGACAAAATCACGCAGATGCAGGCTCCGCTGTATGCGAAAGAGGATCTAATGCTGTTTGATAGGGCCAGAATTAAGGAGATTTGCATGCACTTGCTGAAAATTTTTTGGCCTCGATGTGCCAGTGCTTTTTCAATTTTGACATAAGTCACCGAAGCACAGCAGGCTATTGCCGAGGGAGGGCCAGTCGTCGATGAGGTCACGCAAAAATCTAGGAGCCGACTTAAGCTAGCGTTCGATGTCCAAAATTCTAGATATCAAGACTTGCAGATCACTGCAATGTCTCAAACGACTAGAGATTGGTCGATGACATGGGCTACTGTTCGCGCTTTCTTTTCCAAGGTAAGAAAAGCGCAGAAGGCAAGGAATCTCCAGAATATGTTTGATAATGAGCAGCGTGCAACAATGTGCCACTTTCAAGATATTTCTTCCCTGGGTTTCTCGAGTTTCACAGACGATGATGGAAACCTTCTAAGCAAGGATGACCTCAAGCCAGTCTGGCTGCAATTCAAGAATGATGTCTCGGAGATCAATGGCTGGGAAGAACCAATTACATAAGGGCAGGTGACGGATTTCATCCTGAGATACTATAAGATCACGGCTTGCCTCAACGACCTGTTCACCAGGGCCAAGAATGCTGACGTCAGGAAAATCAATCGATTTCGTGACTTGGTCAAAGCATTGCAAGATCAAGAGCCATTCCGAAAGGGCGCCTGGTCTCATGTCTGAAGAACGATGAAGCGCATCCGTGACCGCCTCGAACCATCACCACAACAAGAGGCTGCACTGGAGGAAGAAGAAGAAGAAGAAGAGGAACAAGAAGAGGGACAGACCGCAAAAGCAGAATCCAGGGGGAACCAGTAACTCCGTAGCCCAATGGACCAGGGCTAAAGGGTTATTTTGCCGAGACGAGCTCGTCACCCCGCGAGCCGCCAAGAATGTTGACACTTTTTGTCACATTATACAAGGGGTAGAAGAATAGTAGAATTTTGTATAATATTTCCTTGTTGAAAGTTTTTCTTTTATTTTAAGTTATAGCAATTTTGATTCTCCTTATTGCCCCTTTTATAAAATGAAGAAGAAAGAGCTTCACGACCAAACAGGCCAAGGAAAATAACTTCGCCGAAGAGAAAGAAGGAGAATGTGGAAGAGCTTTGGGCCCGAAGCACTTTGAATTACCACTTTGGGTGAAAGCCTTGCGAAGTAATATCGCCGAAGAAAATACAAAGATAATGCTTCGCACCTGAAGCATTTTTAGCAGCCGCTTCGGGTGGAAGTTTTGCGAAGCAGCATCCAAACGACTTTGCCGAAAGAGGAGAGCATAATCCAAATCAGCTAAGGCAAAGAAACTACTTCGGGCCCGAAGTATTTATGACACCTACTTCGGCCAGTTTTTTCCCGAAGCAATGGCGCCTGAAGCAAAATGACAATGGTTCGGAAACAGAGAAGTGCTTCGGGAGGATATTCTCCAAACCGCAGTTTTGAGAGAGAATCGGGCCGAAACATTTTCCATCCGAAGTAGTTTCACCAACAAAGGACAAAGAACCCCATTTCAAATATGGAGCCCGCTCGGCACTCGACATCCCCGAAGTAGTTTCTGCGAAGCATTATTTTGCGAAGAACAAATCAAGGAAGATCTACTTCGGCCCAAGGCTTTGGCGAGGCGGAGATGTAGTGAAGCACTTTTCGGGCCTATTATCCAAGGCGGGTAGCTTCCCAAGGTGATCGAAGGCCCCTTATAAATACTCCCTTTCTTTCCCGATAAGCCCGTTGACCATTTCTAGAAAACAAAAGGGATGTAACAGTCCTCAAAGTAAAACAAGACGGGCATAACTATCACTCAAGCACAACATCCAAAAGCTAGGGACACTCGGGCATCACATTAAATGAATGTTTCCATGGTTGACCCAGTCGCAGTTGCCAATTTTGGCAAACGATTTGAAAGCTCAGTCACAGCAACCGCGAGGAGCCGATTTCTCAGAGCCCAAGGGTGTACTCCATCATTTTTTGTAATAATGACTCAGAGGGTCGGGTCCTCTATAAAAACCCAAGCTTTGTAATGTAAAAAGGGGGGGAACTTTCTGCTAGAAACCTGTTGTAACTTGATGTCCTGCATTTAATACTAAAGACTTTTGTGCTCTATTTCTCTCTTTTATGCTACCTTCTATGCTTAATTCTTTTGTCTTTTATCGTTCGCGTATTGAGACTCTGAATCTTGAATCCGGTGTGTAATCGAGGACTGAACCCCTAAAACTCACCCTGAAGGATACATAGAAGAGGAAAAATGTCTTGTCACTTTCCTTTATGCTGCCTGGTGGATCGAGGTTTCTGTTATTCCCTTATCTCAATCGCTGTTACTCTGAACCATGAATTCCAGTGAGAGAGAAAGGAGAACCCTGCAAACCTGTCCAGAGGATACATAGGAAGTTCGGCATCTCGTTTATTTCGTGTTATTCTTGGTATTTATTGCTGCTATTCGAGTTGTTAGAGAATAATCGTGCTTCCTGTTCTATCCCACCTTAAATCATCATCTTCTAACCCTTACTCTTTTATTTCTTTCTCTAACCCTTACCCTTTTTATTTCTTTTCCTAACCCTTACTCTGTTTATTTCTTTCCTACACTCTTGTCTCAACCCCAAAAAGTAGATTAGTATAGGAGCCGGCCTTTCTCCGGAGATTGGCACGAGGGACATCTCTTCCCCTCAGCCTTTCAATGTTGGTTGCAGGTCCAGGGCGCGCAAACCCACCGAAAGTCCTTTCCTATGCGGATTTGATGACCAACAGGTAGTTTATTGTATCTAACTACTTCTAGACTTGATATTTTGCAAGTTGTGTGCATGGTTGCTAGATTTTAGAGTGCTCCAAAAGAAACTCATGTGAAGGCCATCAAAAGAATTTTTAGATATCTTAAGGGTACTATGGAGTATGGATTGTGGTATCCAAAGGGCAAAGACTTCACATTGAAGGCTTATATAGATGCATATTGGGTTGGTTGTGTTGATGATCGCAAAAGTACAAGTGGTGCCTTCTTCCTTGGTGACAAGCTTATCTCTTGGCACAGTAAGAAATAAGATTCTGTTTATCTATCTACAACTGAGGCTGAGTATATTTCTATTGTTGCTTGCTGCACTCAGGTGTTATGGATGAAGTAAACTCTTCAGGACTTGGGTATTGCAAATGGTGAGCCTATTCCCGTTCTTTGTGATAACACTAGTGCTATCAATATTTCAAAGAATATAGTTATGCATTCAAGGAATAAGCACATAGATATAAGGTATCAATTTTTGAAGGATAAGGTTGCTGAGAAGGTGGTTAAGTTAGAATTTGTGCCTACTAAAAATCAAATTGCAGATAAGCCTCTTCCAATGGAGACATTTGAGCACTTGAGGCAACTCCTAGGAGTTGTTCCTCTTCCTACACACTAGATTGTTTTATCTTTTAAGGGCACATCCTTAGGGGGAGAATATCATTATTTCATTTTATGCTCCTACATATGCTATTTGATGTTGTTATTCTCTAACATTTGCTTGAGGATGGTGTGTGCAAAAAGTTCAATGATTGGATTCACAGTGTGTAGTGGTGTTGCTTGGCAAGGCGATAATATTTTGGATTTCTCTTTTGTGATGATGGATCTAGTTTTTCATCACTATATCAATGTATTTTCTGTTTGTCTCTATTGTATATCAGTTTGTGTTAAGGGCAACAAGTTATGGTACTTTTTGTTGCTTTGGCATTCCCCAAATGTGCTAGTGAATGGGTTGTTTGAAATAAGCTTTGTGTAGAACTGTCTTGTACAAATTATCATATGTTTTTCAGAGCATATATTGCTGATATTTTATATACATGATACTAGCATGTGAGTTGGTGATTGGTTTCAGGGGGAGTTTAATGCAAAATTTTCAAACAAGATGTGTTGTTGTGCCCTTTTGTCATTGTTGTCAAAGGGGGAGAGTGAGCTAACTGCAACCATATTTATGTGATGCCTTGTTGGAGTAAGGGGAGTTTATATATGGTTTTTTAGGTCTGATATGAGTTGTTTTTTATGGCTGGTGCTTCTCAGGATAAATTTGAGGTTTGTTGTTGGTTTTCTTCAAGATGTTGCATTGTGCAGTTTGTTGCAGTTAATGTTGTGTTGCCAACAATGCCAAAGGGGGAGATTGTTGAACTCTTGGAGTGTTGTCATTGTTGTAAACACCATTCTACATGGCATACTACATGGTATTCAGAGTTTCCATTCAGATTGGTGGTCATCTTGCAAATTTGTCCATGTTTGCATAATGAAGTGTGTTTTCCAGCACACTTAGTTTAGAGGCAATTTTGGTGAGAAAGTTAATTTTTGATTTTTGGTGGCATGGATTATTGCTCATATGTGTTGTAATGTATTATTTATCCTATGAGCATTAGTTTAATTATTTAATTTAATATTTTCCACTCTTTGTCATCTCCAAGTTCCTTGGAATGTGTTCCGGGACTTAAGAATGGAGGGAAAATACATTTAATTAATTTTTTATGCAACATAGGTGATAGGGGTCATATTCCTAGTGAATATAATTTAATTTTATGTTGCATAATGTGGTAAATTGAAAAATAGGTCGTTCACTCTTGGTGGGACCCATTTTGGAGTTATGTGGTGTAGTGTGGAGCTATTTTCGATAGTTTTTGGGATATCTTATGCATATTTTTCGAATTGTTTGAGGAAGTGGAGTCCATAGTGGTCCCATTTTCTGTAGTGGTCATGGCATATAATTTTGGGAGTGTTAGTGCAGGTTAGAGCTGATTGGTGGAGTGTGGAGTGCCCATATGGAAGTTATTTTGAATTTCAATGTTGAAATTGGCAATTTTCTAAGCTAGGTGTGTGGTTTTTGCACATGGTTTTGGAAACCATTTGTGGTTTCCCTCTTCATTCTACTCTATATATTTGTTGTAGCATTTCATTATTTCTATGGATTTTTGGTGTGCGTAAGGAGGTGCTATAGGAATGTTGCTGAATTTTCAATAGAGTGTGAATACTTCAGATTTTGTTATTGTAGCTGTGGGTGCATATTGAGCATGTTATTTGGATAAAATTGGTATATCTTTTGTAGGTGTTGTGATAGTTCTGAAGTGGTATTTCATTTATAGGGATTTTCATGATTCATTATTCACATTGCAGCAGTTGTATATGGTGATTTTTGTACTTGCAGACTATTATGAGTTCTGCTTTCATTGTAGACATTTTTATGCCATTTATTTTTATCATATTTCAGATCAAAAGGGTGGTAGGTGTGGGTGAAGAATCATTTTGGGTGTGGCTCCATTTGACCCATTTCCTTTCATTGGGATCCATTTGGCCCCATTGATAAAAACATCATTGTACTTCATTTGCAATGAGGCTTGATCTGAGTAGTAGACTCAGGGAGCTTTTTCTCACAGGGGTTTTCTTCCCATATTGGGTTTCCCCGTCATATCCTTGTGTTATGTGATGCCATTTTATGTGTCTTGTGTGGATTTGAATTTATGTTCTTTGTTGTCCTAAAAATCAGATTTGAAAAATCAGATTTAGAGGGTTTGAAAAATTTGTTTAAGTCACTAATTCACCCCCCTCTTAGTGTCATTGTGATACCAATATAAATAATGTAAATAGCCTGACTGGTAAATAAAGTGCTGAGGGCACTAAGTGGTGCTTAGGAGCTTAAGTAAAGTTTTTATTTTTATTTTAGTTTGTGTGTTCTTTTTAGCGTTCCAAGGGAAAAAGGAAAGCATTTTTTAGGTATTGTTTTTAGCATCACCTAGCACAGTAGTTCAGTGCCATATAAGGTGCTGTCATTTTCAGATCAAGTGCTTGGGTAATTGTACAAAAAAAATGGGTAAGAGGAACACTGATAAGAAAAAGGCCCCAAAGAAGTTAGAGGAGGAGTTTACCACCACCAGTGAGCACTCAGAAGAGGACAACGAGGATGACTTTGTTGCCCAATGGATAAAGGCTTGTGATCTCTACATTTAGACAAGCTAAATGCCCCACGAGTCATTAGAAATGTTGGCATTTTTGCCACATTGAATTTTTTGACAAAATTTTGCCTAAGTATGGAGCTTTAAATCGACAAAGCACACACAAAAGTGTTGGCATTTTTGTAGGACCTAAAAGAGGATGACAAAGTGGATGAAATGATCTTTGGATATTTCATCATTGCAGATATTTTCACAAGTTTTTTGACAACATATTACAATAGGCGATTGGGTCAGTGAATCAAAATTTATGGCCTCGGGAAGCAGAGCCAACGAAAGCCCACTCTGGGCTTGAAAAATTGGCTAAGGCACGACCCAAAAAGCTTCACTTCGGCCCCTAAGCTCCACTTCGGTTAAAAAGTTCCACTTCATCCAAAAAGCTCCACTTCGGCCAAAAAGCTCCACTTCAGCCAAAAAGTTCCACTTCGGCCCCTAAGATCCACTTCGGGCCTAAAAAATAGACTAAGGCACGACCTAGAAAGCTTCACTTTGGCCCCTAAGTGCCCACTTTGGCCAAAAAGTTCCACTTTGGCCCAAAAATCTCCACTTCGATCAAAAAGTGTCCACTTCAGCCAAAAAGCTCCACTTCCACCCCTAAGTGCCCACTTCGGCCAAAAATCCAACGAACTACCAATTCGATCCAATTTCTCAATGAAGCTTCTTCGAAACTATTTTTGACATCGATGTTGTTTTCGAGGGGCACGCTTCCATAGAAGGAGAAGGTGGGTATAAATTTAAGGTGCCCATCCCATCAAAATGGTGATGTTGGGCTCAAGGAAATCTCCTCACCAACCGCTTTAATGAGACAAGCATTCCCGACAGTAAAGCCTGTCTGAAGACATACCTTATAATTACTGACATGGGTGAGCCACATTCGATGGATACTCTATCATCTGATTGGGGTCAAATCTTAGCTGCCTCGGTAGTTTTAGGGTTTTGACATTAATGATTACGGGATTGAATTCCTCTATAAAATCCGCTCATTGTAATGTAAAAAAGGGGGGAACATATTGCTAAAAAATTGCTGTATTCAAACTTTTGCATCAATACTAAGAATTCTTGGCTCTGACTTTGTATCTTCTTTGTATGATGCCTTTGGAAAGCATTTATGCTCATTTCATTTATTTTTATTATTGTTGTAATTCTGTTATCTGGATTTAGGTATTAGAGGATAAGTGAACCTAGAAGTTTTCCTTATATTTCCACTTCTTTGTATTGATAGCTGATGGTTTAGATATATATAAGTGATTGTGTTGCTTGTTCTTCCCCAATGTTACTGCTATGCAATTTATATTTCTTTCTGCAATTTCCCAATCTCTTTCTAGTTCCCTAATCTAAAACCCCAAGTAGTGTAGTATAGGAGTCGGCCTTCTCCGGAGATTGGCCCGGAAGGCATCTCTTCCTTTCGACCTTTCAAGGTTGGTTCGGGTCTAGGGCGCGTATGCAAACCAAATCCTTTCCTAGGGCAGATTCATTTCCAACAAGAGGGTGGCCATAGCAAGTAAAATCACCTTTGTCTAATGCCCAATTAGCTAAAGCATCAACACTTATGTTCTGTTCTTTGACCACATGATTTTAATCCACTTTCAAAAATCCCATCTAGATTAATTGAATCTTCTCAACAATTATTTTTATTCTCCAATCAACCTTATTATTCTTATAAGGAGTCTTCAGAAGATTTATCATGAGTTGGGAGTTAGATTCAACCAACGCATTTTTCCATCCAACCTTAGCAGCCTCTTGAAGGCCTCTAAGGATACCATACCTCTTAGCAAGGTTATTGGAAAGGATACCCAAATTCTCAACAAAATTGAAAACCACGGAGCCATCTGAAAGTCTACCAATTCCTCTTGCACTAGCTTTTTTAGGGTTCCCCCTAAAAGCTCCATCGGTATTGACTTTTCCATAATCCTTAGGAGGAGCCTGCCAATTCTTTGTTCTTTCCATCTTGCAATTACTCCCATTCCATTTAAGTCGGTTGCCCTTAGAAGAGTTAATATTCAATATTTGCATCACTTGATCCCATATTTTGTGGGAGTTTTTGGGGGTGATTAAGGAGTTGTTGGACTGATTCAACTAAGTTGGCAATGGTATTTTGCTAGATATAGTGAATATCCTTTATTTCTTGATTGAAAATCTGGTTGTTCCTTTCATTCCAAATATTCCAAGGTAGAATGGTAGAATCCATCCAAACTATCTTCCTAATGAAATGACCAACACCCTCTTGTTTAGGCAAATCCCTCGAAAGCTATTCAAAAGTAGAAAAATTGGACCATTTTAAGCCAAGTAAGATGGCCATTCTCCTCCATAGCTCAGAGGCTAAGGTACACTCAATAAAAATATGTCTAAGAGTTTCCACATTATTTCCACACATTTTGCATCTAAAAGGGCCATGAAAACCATGTTTCATAAGTTCCTCACTAGTTAGCACCCTATGATGCAATAAAATCCAAATAAAGAACCTCAACTTAGGCCAGAGCTTTTGATCCCACAACTGAGAAAATATCTCATAAAATTGGTTGGGATTATTATGGCATAAGGTAAAATAACATTGATCAATTGAATACTCACCCTTTGTAGTGTTGTTCCATCCAAAATATTTTTTATCATGGGACCAAGAGAGAGATCTCATATGCAGGATGCGTTGGATGTCTTATCTTTGAATTTCTAGAATTTGAATAGACCAGTACTCGATAGGGATCCAATATCTACCAACCTATGAATTACCCGTATGGTATTGATAGTAATTAGCCACATTCATCCAATTAGATTGTGAAGCTCCTCCATCCAAGGCCTCCAATTAGGAAAATGAGTTATCAAAGTCTGGTGACCATCCCAAGAATCTGTCCAAAATTTTTCCTGCTGACCATTATGAATGATCCAAAATAATTTTTTCTTAAATAATTCTCACCGGTCTTAAGAACCGCTAAAATGGGAGAACCTTTGGTAGGCAATTGATAGCGAACAAGGTCTTCAAGACTTTTTTTCTTAGAATATTTAACATGAAGATTATTGGCCCAAAGGGCATTGTGGTTATGTAAAATCCTCCAATACAATTTAGCAGCTAAAGCTTTGTTGTTATTAATAGCAGATCAGAATCCTAACCTCCCTTCATTTTTAGGGAAGACATAAAGTGTCCCATTTCACGAAGGCCCATTTTTTTGTCCTTAGTACCACTCCAAGGAACCGATGATTAATTTGATCCAATTATCAAAGAACAACCTTTGGGATATTCAACATGGTAGAAACATAAATAAGTATAACTTGAAGGATAAACTTTACCAAAGTAATTCTACCCCCAAAAGAAAGCCACCTATTGGTCCACTTTCCAATTTTCTTCTTAACTTTGTCCAACAACCAATTCCAGACTTTATTTTTTGTCTATGTATTGATATGTATGCCTAAATAAGTGAGCGGAAGGGAGGTCTTCTTATATCTTAATTTATCCAAGACCATGGATTCTTGTTTGGTAGAGCAGTGAAAGAAAATGACTTTAGACTTGTCTACATTGATCAATTTCTCGGTAGCCTTATAAAATAGCTAATGTTTTGCTTAATTTTAGAAGCTTCCTTATTTGTAGCTTTACCTAACAGAGTAGAGTCATCAACAAATTGAAGATGAGAGATAGGCCTAGCTCCATGAGCAATGGTAACTCCCTCAAGGGTTTTCTTGTCTCTATTTTTTGTTATAGTCCTACCCAAGCATTCAACAAGAATGATGAATAAATAAGGGGAGAGGGGGTCACCTTGCATAATACCTCTAGAAGTTGGGAATAATTGTGAAGGCTTGCCATTGATAAGAACTAAGTAGGATACTAAAGAGATACAACCCATAATCTAGTCCATTCAATATTGAGAGAAACCAAATTTCCTCAAAACATTGAAGGAAGTGTCAATCCACTCTGTCATAAGCTTTGGATAAGTCTAAACGAATGAACATAGAAGGAGATTTTTACATTTCCATGGAATGGATGGCTTCTTGAGAAAGAACTATCTCATCCACTATTTGAGGCACTTCCACATAACCTCCTTGTTCAGGGGAAATAATATTATTCAAAAGAGGCTTCAACATTTCTACCATGATCTTAATAATGATTTTGAGAAGAACATTACATAAAGAAATAGGTATAAAAGTTGAGATATGATAAGCCTCTTGAGCTTTTGGGACAAGAGTTATATAAGTTTTATTGATAACCTTCAAAATTTCTTTGGCTTTCCTGGCTTCTTCCACCACCTATAATAAATCATCATGAAGGATATCCCAGAACTCTTGGTTGAACTCAATGGGAAAACCATAAGGATCTGGGGTTTTCCCTTTTTCATTTTAAAAACCACTTGTTGAAGCTCATTAATAGTTACAAGAGTAGTCAAAATAGAGTTCTCAAAAGTGATAAGAGAAGGGATTGTTTGAAGAATATTTTGTTGAGAATCTGAATCAAGATGAGTAGAAACAAAAATATTGAAAAAGTAATTGACAACAATAGAGTTCATTCCATCCGAAGTGTAGACAACATCTCCATAATTTGAATTTAGGGAAGAAATAAAGTTGTGAGATCTTCGAGCTAGAAGAGAATTGTGAAAGAAATTTGTGTTTCGATCTCCTTTGAGCCATTGAATTCTAGATTTTTACTTCCATAAGAGTTATTCTCTTTTTTCCCATTCCTCTAACTGAGCTGTGAGTCTAATTTCATTTGTACTTATACTCTTTGTGAGGCCATCTAAATGAAATTTTTTATTCAAATTTTCAATTTGAGCAATAACTTCATATTGTTTTGTTGAACATTTCCAAACTCCTTGTTCCAAGTCTTTATTTTGGATTTAATATATTGCAACCTTTTGATAAAACTGAACATATTAGTACCATATATTAATTTACCTTCCTTCCACCATTGTTGCACTCGAGGTCTAAAGGAACTGTATCTAAGCCACATTAATTGAAATCGAAAAGGAGAGAAACATTGATTTTCCAAATTTCCACCATGACTGGCCAGTGATCTGGACCAACATTGTTAAGCGTCTTCACTTTAGGAATGTGACCATGGATTAAGAAATGATCATAGAGCAGGAACCTATCCAATCTCTCCATGATACAAGCCAATATTTGCCTTCTGTTAGACCAAGTTATAAGGCCATTATCTGGTTGGATGTCCACAAGATGAAGGTTTGCAATATATTCATTCAAGAGGTCAATGTTCCTATCCAAATTTCTATTTACCCTCATTTTCTCATCCAGAGAGAGGATGGTATTGAAATATCCTCTTATCAAGATCCAAGCTTTAGAAAAATGAGATATAACATAAGTTATATCCTTCCACTATCTTCTCTTTTCCTCCAAAGAAGTCGAAGCATAAACAGTTATGCAAAGCATAATTTGGTTGGAATGTCTACTTTGAATAGCTATAGCCAAAAGACCTCGACTGCCAACCATATGGTGAATAACTACCTCTTTTGGGTGCCAAAGGTAAGCAATACCACCAGAAAATCTTGGGAACTGAGGAAAACAACTTTTCCAGTTTGTCGTATTTTACTAGCAATTGAGTTCATTTCCTCTATTGAAATTTTCATTTCTTAAAGGAACATAAGATGTGGATGGTTATCTGAATCATTCTTCTAATTTCGTTTTGTTTTGAAAGACTCCCTTTGAGTCCTCTAATATTCCAAGTGATGATATTCATTAATATTAGGGCTAAAATAGTTCCTCTACAAGCTTTTCACCTTCTTTTACCATATGATGTTGATTGGTCTTGCGACCTGCCTTTTGATTAGAGTTCATATTCAATTTTTTCCCCTATTTCTTGAATTAATCCAATTGAATCTAGGATGTCTTCTAACCATGCATAATGTGTGTACAAAGCCAAAGTGTTGTTGTAAGGTTCAACAGAGTCTATATTGGGACTTGTATTATCTGAAGTCTCAACATTTAAAACATTGTTTTTCTTGTGTATATTTTCTCCTTTTTTTTGTTGAAAACTTTTGATTTGTTGGTTTGTCTCTGATTTATTCCTTTCATATCTAAATTGTGTTTCTAAGATTTCTATTTCTATTATTTCCTCTTCCTCACCTAGGGCATTATTTGTGGGAATAATTTCAAACATATTAGCTAATAACTTTGATTGATCCTTCATAACTGGTTTTTTCTGAGTGTTCTTCTTAGGCATTTGGAAACCTGTTGAATTTGTATCTTCTTTCTTTTGATCTGGAATTTTATTTGGGCAAACACTAGCCAAATGACCATATTCATGACAAATTCTACAATGAAAAGTAATGTTCTCATAGTCCACTACTTGCTCCCAAGTGTCCTCCCCAAATTGTAATGTGATATTTTTATGTAGGGGTTTGTCAAAATCCATTAAAACGCAAGTTCGAGCATAGATAATATGTTCAATTTTTTTAGTACAATCAACAGTCATCATATAAGTTCCCAAAGAGTTTCCAGTTGAAGACAAACATTCTGAGTTCCAAAATTCAATTGATAGGCCAAAGAGTCTAACCCACACAGGACCTGTAGAAGGCATATCTTCTTCGAATTTAAATTTAATTTCATAAAAAGCCCTGCCCTTCCAAAGAACTAGGGGACCCCCTTGAAATTTTTTCTTTCTATCTTTATTATTAGCAAATAAAATAAGAAAATAACCATTTGGATAAATAAATATTTGTAACTCACCTTTAGTTTTTTATATTTTTGCAGCCCATATTTTGAAAGTAGATAGGCTTGAAAGAAAACCCAAGAAACGATAAATTAGTCCTCTTTATTCTCGATATTCAATACTAGTCTGAATGTCACCCATGTCAATCTTAACAATAAAATTTCCATCAGCTACTCTAAGACATCTTGACTCAATTTTCCTTGGATCAATATTAGGCGTTCTTAGAGGTTTACGAGAAGCCCTAAGATTAATGTTAGCAATTAGGTTGAGGCTGTCCAACATGGAGGACATCCCTAAAATATATTTTTAGGACCAAGTGTTGGGAATCCTTGCCCTTGAAAGGGGTTTCCATTGTGGATTTATTTTTGGGATGCACCTTAGCACCAGATTCACTTGAGATCTGAATCATTTTTTATCAGTTTCTTGAAACTTGTTTCATGATCTCTTTAATCCATGCCCTAGACGTCGAGGAAAAGTATGCTTTTCACTTTTTTTTGTGCAGCAAATTAGAAGCCAGTGTCAATCAAGTTCACTGCATCACCTCATTACTTATTCTCAAAATAATCACACTATGCTCTAGCCATATGGTTTTATACCATTCATGGTTAACAAGATAGGTATTAACATGAACGAAATTCCTATCATAGAATATGCCACTAGACTTACATCATCACATTAACCAGTTAGAAAGCAAGAGGTCCAGCCCCCCACACACATGCCCAAACTCAATGTTAATAGGGGTGAGGAATCCCACAAAGTGGAACCAACAGATTCTTGCTGATGGAGAAAAAAAGAAGTGTTGTTTGGGTAATCCAATGGGATAACTTTATAGCTACCTCTGAAGATTTAAACCTTGGAGCCATATATTGGGTAAATCCCATTAGTGTTTTCTATGAACGTTGCAGGAAATAACAAGTTGGTTGTTGTTCCCAAGGATGAAATATTTTATGGTGGAGTTCCAAAAATTTTGTGTGGGTTGTTGTCCAAAATTTTATGCAATGGATTACTAAAAAAAATGTGAAGCATTGGGACTTACCGTGTGGTCACCCATCCCAATGCTACTCCATCCCAAGTATTCTTAACTGTGGATGCACCATGTGGAACACGCACCCAATGCTCACAATGTGCCACCAACACATCGACACAGGCAGCGTGCAAGGCATGCCATCGTAGCACCACTGTGGTGCCAACATAGTTATAGGTATCTCATCAACAAGGCACACCTATAGACCCCCAATGCCACAAGCAAGATTCATTGAGATCTAAAACCCGAGAATATGTTGGTTCACGATGATGATCACATACTACTGACAGACCTTGATCTCATTTGTTATGAATTTGTAGGTTTACGTTAGGGGTAGAAGCAGGATATTAGCATAGATCAGCACATTTCTACTATTAACCCCACTCTCTGTGAACATTACTACAACCAACAACAATGCCTGATATATGTTCTAAGCGGTATGAATTGCAGAACTCTATGTCCGTAGGCACTGCTCTAGCACCACAACCATGCTCCAGTGCAGGTTGTGTCCCCTTGCGCCACAATAGGTGTAGGTGAAACATGACTAGACTACAAACATTGGTCATGGAGATCTTGTCCCAATCGGTGGTATGAGATAGTGCATATACCTTTGCTATGAGGATATCAAAAAGCTTAGCTTGATCCCATGAGGACTGTGATAACACTACAAAAATTAGCCTAGATAGCTAGAAAATGTTTGTCTAGGGTCTGTGTGACAGCGTGGGGTTGTCTGGTGAAAGAAAACATGACAAAGCATGGCCCAAGGGCTGCTTGTTCACATGGTGCAAGTGGTCCACTCCACCCACGTAAAAGGCACTATTATGACTTTAATATTTTCTAATGGAGAAGAATTATGGCCGATAAGCCAACATGGCCTCTCAAATTGCATCCTCCACTCATGCATTTTTAAATTTATTTCTCCCACATGGAAATTGAGAGGGTTGACATAGCCTTTAAAAATTATTTTGTATTCAATTTAATGAAACAAAGGAGGGGGCCATTATTGTCCCACGATTGTGGTGGGAAGGGCAAAAAAAAAAATGCCAATGACATGATTTTTTAAATCATTATTATTCCAAAGAGCACAATACTCAGAATATTCTCCCCTTTGAGGGAAAATTATAAAAGGTGGAAAAATTACCCTATAAGGGATACACATTTAATTTTGCATGAAGGCAAAATTTACCCCTCATTATTTTGCCCGATGAGGCATTGTTTCTCAAAAATCGAGGTTTCAATTCGTGCTTCTTGAGTATAGCATTGTTTATACTCATTGGAAAGCATTTTTCGAGCATAATTCAGTGGAAACATCAAATCCCAAAATTTTAAAAGTCTTTTATGAATTATTTCTCAAACCAATGTTCCAAAAGCATCATGAGCCGAACCACGTTTACCAACAAATATGTTGTGAGAAAAACCATGTTAACCAACATATAGGGACTACATAATCTAGACACCCTAGATTTCATCCGAAGACTACATAATCTTGACACTTTGGACCTCATCAACTTCTGAAGACTACAAATGAAGACACTTCACGAGCTTCTTCTTCTTCTTCTTCTTCTTTCTTTCCCATCCTCCAATTTTGGGATTGTAATGGCTCAATTTTCTCAATCTTGTTGTATGGAGTGCATTTTCGGAAGAGTCCAACACTTCTCAACACTATAAGTGTGCCTCATAAACACACTTAATGGCTCAAATAGTCTTGTAAAGGTGCAATTTTGGTGTAGACCGACACCAACATACATGAGACAAGTTTCACCCTGAGGGGGGAACATACCTAACAACAAAGTGAACCTCGTATGTAGTGATCTACTCTATCACACCTGGTGGATGCAACGACTGGTTATCCATGCATTTTGGTAGGATGAGGTGGTCACAATAAGGACACTCATAGTTGTTAAAGCAAAGTGAGGACAATCCCACTTTTTCTTAAGTACTCAAGAAGTACTTATTTTTCTTAGATCCAAAGGATGTCCAAACAGAAACAAAGGTGATAGACCTAGAGGTATACCTAGAGGTATTTACCTAAGAAAGAGTAGTCAAAACTAGGAGTCAAGAGCCAAAGAACAAAAGAGCAAGAGCCTAAGACATTGTCCCAAATAATGTAATAAGGGGGGATGTTGGGATATCTAGGATATCTACTATTACATTATTTTATGTTAATGTATAGTGTATGGTAGGTGGCATAGTTATGTCACTACCTTAGTGGACTAATATTTTATTAGTCACTATTATAGGCCCATAAGCCTATAAATATGTAACACTTCTTACTATCTAGAATTACATAGAATTACATAGGAAACATTTGTTTCCAACAAGTTCTTCATATTCAGTGATTGAGAAAACTGAATCATCTGGTAGGTCAATGAATAATAGTTGATCATTTAGAAGCAGAGCCTTTGCGAGTTGATCGATTATCATTTAACCCTTAATGGATTTTTGGCTAATGAATTCGAGATAAAATTCCATTAATATCATCATCCATTTTGCGGTACGGGTGTTGTTGTATGTGCAAGTCATCATGTAACACAAAGGATTTTCTCTAGCTATGAAATAGGTTGTATTACTTAGCATATAATGTCTGAGTTTCTTAGTGGTGAAAACCACTGCTAAGCACAACTTTTCAATATAAGTGTATCTTGTTTCATAACTCATCAATGTTCGACTAATGTGATAGATTGTTTGCTCTCTTTGATTTTCATTATTTTGTGCAAACATTGTCCCTAATGCAAATTTTGTAGCAGAGATGTAAATATGAAAAGAGATTCCAAAATGAGGCAACATTAGCATTGGCAGCGAGGCCAGATATTGCTTGATATCATCAAAGGCCTCTTGACATTCTTTTGTCCAGGAAAATGTGATCATCTTTTGTAGCAGGTAATTGAATTACCTGCATTTATTTGAGAGTTGTGTGATGTATCGATGAATTGATTAAATATTTTCTTGCAAACTATGCAACTCTTTAAGGTTTGTTGGGAGTGGTATTTGGGTAATGGCCTTGATATTATCAGCATCCACTTCAATGCATCTCTTGGAGACAATTAAACCTAGAAGTTTTCTTGATGTGAATCCAAATACACACTTCTTAGGATTTAACCTCACCTTGTTTTCTAATAATTAAACAAAGACTTTTTCTCGTACACTGATATGTTCAAGATGTGTTTTAGATTTGGCTATTAAGTCATCCACATAGTCTTCAATGATTTTATACATATATTCATGGAAGATATATGTCAAGGCATGTTGATAAGTAGCTCTTGAATTTTTGATACCAAAGGGTATCATCTTGTAACAGAAAGTCCCCCAAGGTGTTGTAAATGCTATTTTATTTTGGTCATCAAGATTAATGCGAATTTGGTTGTATCCTGAAAAACTATCCATTAAAGAAAGCATTTCATGGCCAACATAAGAGTCTACTAGTTGATCGATGTTTGGTAATGGAAAATCATATTTTGGACACACTTTGTTTAAATATCAAAAATATGTGCATACGTGAATCTCCCCATTCGGTTTACAAATAAGTACCATGGTTGAGAGCTATTCGGGATAATAAATGTATTGTATGAAACCCACATCTAACAAATTTTGTAGCTCTTATTTGACCATAAGGGCTATGGTAGGGTGAAGTTTCCTCAACTTTTTCTTGAATGGTTTTTCTTTGGGAGCTAAGGTGAGATTATGGACCACCAAGTTGGGGTCAAGGCTAGGCATGTATCTATACGACCATGCAAAAACATCTTTCTTATTTGTCAAAATCTCTAGGAGGTTTTATTTTATTTTGTGGATAAAGTTTTTGCGGTTTTTTTTGCATCTTCACTTAGGTTCACGTTGATAGATTCTTCAATTAGCATGTGTGAACCTTCCTCTAATTGATGTGGAGTAGGGATGAGATGAATATCATCCTCCACATTATCAAACGACTCGAGCAAAAATTCTTCTACCCTAGTTTGAGAAATAGAGGTAGATGAAGATGAATATTGTTGAGCTATGTAAGCGTTAGAATCTCTTAGCAATTCTTTAGACAAGATGAACTCGACTAAGGATGGTGAGGATGAAATCCTATCCATGTTGATAAGGCTAGTGTATATAGGAATCGATTTCACCAAATCATATGGATTATGTAGTGGGGTGAACAAGTAAAAAAAAATCATGTTAACTTGGTGGAAATGAGGTGGCTACAATTCAAAATATGCTCTCTTGCACACTCTCTCTAGGAAGCAATTGACCTGTAAAGGATGGATAATGGTGTGGCTACGTAGACAACCAAGGTGGTGGATCTAGCTCAGGTCGCTCTCATGGGAGATGTAAGTGGAAGATAGGTCAATGGATGGGAAAAATTCTAATGTAAGACTCATCTCTTTCATCTATGGGTACTATGGGGGGTCGCATATTCTTTAAAATCATCGAAGGCAATAGATAAGACAAAATACTTCTCTGAAGTCTTCCTCATAGTCATCATGGATAATATAATTAATCATATCAATGTGTGGTCGCATTTTCGAAAAGACCTCATGTAAATGAGGTGTAAATTCATGGTCTATGTATTCATACTCACTACCATTGCTATCTTCGCTATCTTACTTCTCATAATCAAGGGTGAATTGCTAGAATGCATGCTCAAAGGAGGTGGTAGAAGATGTTGGATTATACCATAATCCAGAGTGATCATGTGACTCTTGATAGTGAGGTTCGACAAGTTTTTGCAAACCTTGTTTATGTCATCCAAGGCCATATCCTTGCCAATTAACTTGACAAAAACATTGCATAGAGAAATCTAGATTGGATATATATTCTAAGTTAGCACAAAATTATTGCATGGATTCATCATTAGGAGGAGGTGGGTTGGATGAAGAATCCACTCTTCCATATACAAAATTAATCATGTTTGGTTCTAAACCCATGTTATACATTGCACCTATGGTTAAAGATGGATCACATGAGTGACCATAATATCTAATAGTCCAGATAGGTTGTGTTATTGTAACATTGTCAATTGTGTACTCACCAATGCTTGGATTGGAAATATGGAATTGAACTTGAGTGGTGGTGGATGTAGGTGAATCAGATGTGGATGTGTAGGTTTGAATGGTGATTGATGGCTTAGGTGGTGGATATGGTGTAGGCTACGAGGGTTCCTATCAGATAGGTGGCCCTATTTGTGAGATAGAAGATGGTTTTAAGGGTGGATTTTCTTGAGAGGTATGGCTTCTAGTCAGTGGTTGATATGAGGTGACTTGTTGAATTGGATATGGGTGTGATGAGGTATGATTATTTGGTTTATTTGATGAGATGTGGTTTGATGAAGATGATGGTTGATTTGTAGGATGATGATGTGTTATTGGGAAATGATATGTGGTTGATGTGGATGCCTTATTCGGGTTGATGGTTTGAGATGTGGATGGATGATCAATTATGGTAGGGTCTTTGGTATGGGTGATTTGGATGAAGTGTTATTATTTGGAGCAATTTTGATGATGAGTGGCTGGATGGATAAATGAGCTGATGGTAGGGATGGCTCATATGGATTTGAAATCAAATTACAATACTTGAATGGCTCGGTATCAGCTGGAATACAATGGATATTTCCCTCATGCACATATTTCAAGCATTTATGCAACATCGAGGGTACACACTTCATTTTCCTAATCCAGGGATGTCCAAGAAGTATGTTGTATTGCATGGCTCATTCCAAGATATGGAAGAGTGTATGGATTGTTTTCACCCCCAATGTCATGGGTAAAACTACATTTCCTACAGTGGAGCAGAAATCATCATTAAATGCCTGCAAGGTGAAGGTGGATGAGGTGATGTGAGATGGTGGTAGTTTGATATGTTGGATGGATTCGATGTTGATAGAGGAGCCGATATCAATGAGTACCCATTTGAAGGGTTTTTGATCAATGTGAGCTACAATATGCAACGAAGGATCGGGTAACTTCGATGATATGCTCTTTTCTTCAAAATTATAGAATAAAATTGAAGGTTCCATACAAGTCTGAATACTCCCCATAAAAGTGTTGAAGGCATTGGGATCTTATGTCTAAAGTTCTAAGGATTTTAAAATCTCCATCAATACCTCATGATGTGGGGGAGATTGTTGTATAAGCTCATATATGGATTACTTGATCAAGGCCATCCTTAAGATTTATGTCAACTGACTACTCAATGTGATGATGGGTCTAGGCGGATGATTTGAGATATGGATGGATGGATATGGAATGATGTGGTTTTATTGTATGGCACATTTTTTTGATGTGCTATAGAAGTAGGTACTGCTTGAGTTGGTCCATTTGCTTGTTGTGTGCAACTTATGCTTCTTTGGCCATGGATAACTACATGAATAAACCCCATAAAATCTTTGTACACCTAAGATACATGATTGAATTGGTTGGGGGGAACTATAGAAGTTGATGCCCCATTTTTTTATTGAGTTTCCTTGTGATGAGGTAAGGATGTTTGATATATACCAAGGTTTTGGTTTTGTTGGGAAAAGGAGTTATCAATATTGACGTATCCTCTTAGAAGTAGATCTTGCACAATATTTTTGAATGCATAACAATCAGTAATATTATGAACTTTTTATCGATGAAATTGTAGTACAAATGTTCCTTATATTTCTTACCACGTGGTTTGTTTGGATACTCAAATTTTAAATCTAACAAGGTAATATCTTGTGCATCATACAACTTTTGGAAAAGCGATGAATATGATTCGAGAAATGGGGTGTAATTGTGGGGTGGTCAATTGAATTGGTGTTGATGATTATATGTAGGTTGAGCTTGATTTTGCATTTGTTACAAGGGTGGAAAAACCTAGTAATTTTATTACTGTTGTAGGGGTTGTTGTACTTGGGCTTGAGTTTATTGTGTTTGCTATGGTGGTTGGCTCAAGACTATTTGATTAACCTGACCAATCTTAGACTAGCCTTGGTTATTCTCTCTTTGTCCCTTGTTTTGCCATTATTTTTTTTAGCTTTATATTGCCCTCTTGAATTTTATTCTCTTAAATTACCCAGGCCTAGGGGAGAGCTTCCTCAAATGTTCTATATTATTGCAATTGTAGTAACAAGGATATTGGTTTGAAATATATCCTTATGAATATTCTAGTTAATTCTGCCATGGGTAGGGAGAATGGAAATTTTGTGATGACTGACCTCCAACGGTTTCCAAAGTCATAAACTGATTCATATTCAAATTGGTGTAGGTTGAACAAGTTGATTAATATTGTTTTTTTCCTAGTATTGAGAGAGAAACACTCCAATAATTGGTCTGCTAGTTGCTCAAAAGTATAAATACTTTGGTGCAATAGGTGATTGTACTAATCTAGTGCATATTCTCCAAATTTTTGATAAAATATTCGAAGCATGAGAGGGTAATTGTCTTGTATATTGAAACATGTATTGATGAAATGTATCACGTGCTCTCGGGGATCCTCTTCCCCATTGAAATTATCAAAATTTGATAATGTGAAATTTGTTAGATAAGGTAGTGATGGTACCGAAGAATTAATATGATGATTGATCAACTTCCTCAAGGTTTGTTTTTGGTACAACATCCCAAGCATTTGCATGGCCAATCTATCAATATGGTTATGCAAAAATTGAAACTTAGGGTCTTTTGATGATGAGTGAAAACCTTGATTTATTTTCTATTGATGAAAGAGATGTGTGTTGTTGATTGGGATTTGATGGTGATGGATGTTATGGTGTAATAGGTTATGGAATTATTATTGCAGATGGAGTTGTTGATGATTAGGTGATGGGGGCATAATTGTCTACAGTCCTAAAAGGTTAGCATGCTATGATGTAGTGGATGGGTGAGGATGGTTATGGTGGGTGGTCACGATACCCATGATGGATATTGAGTGAAAAATGTGTTTTTTTGTGAGGTAGATGGTTGGTTTGGATATGGAATCTATGATTGCTACTGTGTATTATGACAAGTTCTTTGGTTGACCTCATATGTAATCAATTGTTGTAAGTGCAAAATACTTTTTGTATAGCAATCGTAGATGTAGATGATGTGGTCACATGTGGGGAAAAATATTGGGTCGGTTGTGTGATAACCATGTGAGTGGATGTTAGTGGAGGGTAGGTGGCAAAAGGTATCACTATTGAATGAAGGATGATATTCCAACTAGAATCAATGGATGTTGTGGGTGGTATGGATATGGGTATCTGCAAAGAAATATTAACTTGTGCTTCATGGAGGGGGTTAGAGCAGATGATGTTTTGATGTGATGGGATGGAGATGTATTGATTATGTGATGATGGATGGGTGTGAGTCATGGTTGTAGCAGTTTATTCCAAAAGTGGATTTATGATGAACTGATGGGTTTCCTACGGATGAGATTAGGTGGCTTGTAATGACCCATTTTTGGATTTTACCTTGTATATAAGTGTGGTGTGATGTGCGGTGTGTAATTTGTGAGTTTGGTGTTATTTTCATTAAGTGTGATGTTATTTTCATTTAGTGTGGCTTTTGATAGGGAAATAAAGTAAAATAAAATAAAATAATAAAGGGGGAGATATAAGGGTAATGTGACTTAGGGGTGTTTTAAATATTAAAATAAAGTGCTAGGAGACATAAGGATATAATTTAATATTTAATGGGTGCTTTAAGTCATTTTAGGGTTTCTCCCCTCAATGAAGAATTATAAGATTTTATCTATAAAAGGGGACTTGGGGGCTCATTTGCACATTATTGAACTCATTTTTCTTCTCTACTTGTATTTGGCTCTCAAGCTGAAACAAAACCCTCTTGTGGACGAAACCCTGCAAGAGATCATCCAGAGGACGAAAACCCTCTTGGATTGGAGGCTAAGGACGAAACCCCTTAAGTCTTTCAGTGGTAAATCTACCCAGGATTTACAATTGTGCTTATTGGATCAGTTTCATGGAGACTATGGAGAACTAGGGCTTATCACACAGGTTGAAGTTCATTGTGAAGAAGTCTAGGGAGAGCATTGTTGTTCTATTGCACATTATACTCAGTTTATGGCCTGTCGTTAGCATTGGAAGCACAATATACCCAGCAAGCCTGCCGTCAACCATCACAAGGGTTTGGTGTGAAGTTTAACATTCTTAGGGGCTGCCGCCATACACAGCAGATTCATATATCCTCAGTGCTGTCGTTGGCATCTCTCACACTTCCATCTACAGCCAGCCAATATTGACATTCAGTCACAGATTTAAGATCTTTCAGTCAGTATTGACACTCAGTCACAGTTTTGAGACATTCCAGTCACAAGGAACAATCCCCGCCAGCCATAAGAAATATGTACAACAGACTTCTACTTGTGAACTGTGAGTTTCAACTCCATATGTATTTGCTCTATTTGCTAGAACAATGAATATCAAACCCTCTTTGCACAGTATTGTGTTTGCTATTTGATTTCTATTCTCATATGGATGCTTGCAAAGTGTTTGAAGTAATGCCAATGCTATGTGAATGAAATGCAAACTGTTTGTCTCAATGCCAATGAACTATGAATGTGTTACAAACTGTTTGACAAAATGCACATGCACATAAACTTGATGAAAACTTAAGAAAGGCACATCACAGTGGTATCAGAGCCAAGATCTTGCCACCCTGTGGAGATTTGGCTAATTTCTGGAAAAACGGAAATTTGTGATTTATTACTGAGAAGGGTGATCCAGTAGATTCCAGGAACAGGTTTTTGAAATTTCAGTTGGGTGTAATTTCTTCTATGAATCAAAGGCCACCTATTCTTCATACATACCGGACCAGGGCTAGAACCAGAAATCAGCAAGAAGAAAACCCAGCTTGGGAAATAACTCCGGAGGAAGAAGAAATTGAAGAAGAGGGTTTGGCAGAAATGGCAGAAAGGGGTAATAATGGGCAAAACGGACAAGATCCGGCCGAACAGAAATTGGACTTGATGTTACAGGCTTTACAACAAATTGTGGCAGGTTTGAATATTGGAACAAATCAGCGCCAAAATTCACCCCCCCGACAACAAACTACAACCCAATCAAGTGTAAATACACGCACCCCTTTGAAGAAACCAAATCGTCCCATGTTTTTGGCACATGATGAGGAATCCTCACATGGAGAGGAGAGTGATGATGATGAGATGGATGCCCTATTTGCTCGCTACAATGCAAAACCAGCAGCATTTAGAAATGCAGTAAACTTTCAACAATATTTTCAAATGAAGAGCAAGAAACCTATGTTTCCAAAACCCAAGAAAGAAAAGAAATGGCAGCAGAAAATGCAAGTCCCTACCTTTAATGGAAGTGATGGCATATCAGCTAGGGCTTGGTTGCAAAAACTTCAAACATATTTTGCACTTGACCCCATAGCTGAAGAGGATGCAATTCAGTTGGCTACTCTGAATTTGGAAGGAGTGGCTTATGATTGGTGGCAGCATGGGTTGATCACCCAAGGGCATGATAGCATTACCACATTTGATGAATTTAGTGAGAGGCTCTTGGATAGGTTTGAAAAGAAGGATGAGGAAGATTATTTCAGAGAATTGACAGCCTTGAAACAAACAGGTACACTTTCTTCCTACATTGGGGAGTTTGAGAGAATTTCAGTTATAGTGCAGGATGTCTCACCCAAGAGGGTGACTTATCTTTTTATGGATGGATTGATGGAACCCTTAAAGGGTTTGGTTAGATCTTTTGCTCCTACATCACTCCAAGAAGCCATTAAAAGAGCCCTTTTGTTGGAAAATACTCTTGGGACACATGCACCATCAAAACCCACGTGGACTCCAAATAAATACAAGCAAGGAGAGTCTTCTAAACCATGGAAAAAGGAAAAATCAGCCATGAGGCAGCCAACATCAGCTTTTTCTAAGCCTTCATTTCCTACACCAAACAGTAGGAAAATGGATGAAACCACAAGAAATGAGTTGAGACGCAAAAAACTATGTTTCTCATGTAGGAAGCCATGGGAACCAGGGCATAGATGTCTTGGCAAGGGAGAAGTACATTACATTGAAGTGGTTTCAGCCAGTGAATCAGAAAATGAAAAGGAATCTACCACTTCCGAGGACAGCCAAGAAGAATTTCATGATATGGAGGAGCATGGGGAAGCCTCATCACATGAGGTACCACCCACTAGTAGTTCTTTGGCTACTTTACATAGTGCACCTCAATTCTTCACAATTAAGGTACTTGGCAAGGTTTTAAATGAAGATGTTGTGGTTCTTATTGATGGTGGGGCAACCCACAATTTTGTGGATGAGAGTTTTGTGCAAAAGAAGAATATCAAAACTACAAACTTTGCAGGATTCAATGTGGCTACAGGTAAAGGAGAGATTTCTCCATGTACAAGAGTTGTGAAGCAAATGGAGTTAGTTATTGGTGAATATAAGGTAATGCATGACTTTTATGTCTTTCCTATGGGAGGTCTTCCACACATAGTGCTTGGAGCACAATGGTACTACAATTTGGGTGATGTCACATCTAACTACAAAAAGTTAGAATTAAAATTTCAGTACCAAGGAAAAGAGGTAGTTTTGAAGGGAATCAAAGACTATGAGTTGCATAATGTTTCAGCCAAGCGTATGGAAAGAGTAATCAAAAAAGGGGATTTTGAATGGAGTGCTTACATCTACACCATCAAGGGCATTCCTACTTCTTCACCAAATATAAAGGTAACTTATCCGCCACAAATTCAGAAAATTTTAAACAAGCATAGTGTTGTTTTTGGTGATATGCCAAAGGGACTTCCCCCACATAGAGGATTTGAGCATGTGATTGAATTTGAAGAAGGCACAAAACCAATAATGATCACTCCATACAGGCATCCACGTGCATATAAAGATGAAATTGAAAAGACTATCAAAGAGTTACTAGCCATGGGACATATTCAACCAAGTAGCAGTCCTTTTGCTTCTTCCATGGTTTTAGTCAAGAAAAAGGATGGGACTCTTCGTATGTGCATTGATTACAGGTTACTCAACAAGAAGACTATTAAAAACAGGTATCCCATTCCTAGAGTAGATGAGTTGATTGATGAACTTTATGATGCCAAATATTTTTCAAAAATTGATTTAAGGAGTGGGTATCACCAAATAAGGGTAAGGAAAGAGGATGTTCCCAAAACAGCGTTTAGATGCCACTATGGACATTTTGAGTTTCTAGTGATGCCATTTGGTCTTACAAATGCACCAACAACTTTCCAATCCACAATGAATCATGTTTTCAGAGATTACTTGAGGATATTTGTTTTGGTTTTCTTTGATGATATTCTCATATATAGTAAATCATGGGATGAGCATCTTAAGCATTTGGATATTGTATTGGACATATTGGAAAAACAACAATTGTATGCCAAGGAGTCAAAGTGTGAATTTGGTATGGAGAAAATTTTGTATTTAGGACACATAATCAGCCACAATAGTGTCCACATGGATCCCCACAAAATTTCAACAATTCAACAATGGCCTCCTCCCACTTCATTGACTCAATTGAGAGGATTCTTGGGTCTATGTAGTTACTACAGAAGGTTTATAAAAGGGTTTTCTAAACTTTCAGCCCCATTGACAGAGTTGACTAAAAAAGGAGCCTTTGGGTGGAATGAAGGAGCTCAACATGCATTTGAGACTTTAAAGAAGGTAATGACTACTGGTCCTACACTTGCCATTCCTAATTTTTCCATGCCATTTGTGATTGAATGTGATGCATCAGGTGTGGGAATAGGGGCTGTCCTAATGCAAAAGGGGCAGCCTATTGCATTTGAAAGCAGGAAGCTAACTCCCACAGAAAGAACTTTCAGTATCTATGACAAAGAAATGTTGGCAATAATGCATGCTTTGTCAAAATTTAAACAGTATCTCATTTGTGGGAAGTTTACTATCAAAACTGATCATAACAGCTTGAGACATTTCTTGGGGCAAGAGGACTTAAATGAAAGACAGCAAAAATGGGTAACAAAAGTGCAAGCATATGATTTTGACATAGAGTATAAGAAAGGTAAAACAAACACTGCTGCTGATGCACTTTCCAGATCACCTTTGTTTTACTCATTTTCAGCTGTTAATGCGGATTGGAAGACTAAATTGATGGCTGAATATATTAAGAATGATTTTACCTCCAAATTACTTGATGGGTCACTTGTGGATGCTAAATTTAGAGTACATGATGGGCTGATTTTTTGTAAAGGCAGAATTTTTCTTGTTCCGGAATCCAAGTTGAAAGACAAAATGATTTCAGCGTTACATGATGCATCATATGCAGGGCATCCGGGCTTCTATAAGACATACAGAATTGTGAGGGAGAAATTTTCTTGGAAGGGGTTAAAAGATGATGTTATGAGGCATGTAAGAGAGTGCTCTGCATGCCAAGAAAACAAATCAGAGAACACATTGAGTGCTGGTCTTCTACAACCATTGCCAATTCCAAGTGGTAAGTGGGAGAGTATCTCCATGGACTTTATAACAGGGTTGCCCACCGTTCAAGGAAAGAATTGTATATATGTGGTTGTTGATAGGCTAACAAAATATGGACATTTTTATGCTATTTCAGCCTCATATACAGCCATACAAGTGGCTGAAGTATTCTTCAAGGAAGTCCTAAGATTGCATGGTTTGCCTAAAACAATAATCAGTGACAGGGACAGTAAATTTATGAGTGCTTTTTGGCAAGAGATTTTCAGACTTAGTGGCACAAAATTGACACCAAGTACTAGTTACCATCCCCAAACAGATGGACAAACGGAAATAGTAAACAAATGGTTGGAGGGTTACTTGAGGAACTACATTTCAGGGCAGCAAAGTGCTTGGGTCAAATGGTTGTACATGGCTGAGTTTTGCTACAATACCACTTATCATTTGTCCATTAAAATGACACCTTTCATGGCACTTTATAGTTATGATGCTCCTAACCTTGTTGATGTTTTATTACATGATAGCAGGGTTCCAAAAGCACAAGACTTTATCCAAGAACATCAAAATATGTTAAAAATCCTCAAAGACAATATTTTAATGGCACAAAATCAGCAAAAGAAGTATGCTGACCAGCAAAGGGTTGAAAGGCATTTTGAAGTAGGGGACATGGTATACTTGCGACTTCAGCCCTACAAGCAATCCTCACTCAAATCTAGTGGGAAAGACAAGTTGAAACCAAAGTTTTATGGGCCATATAAAGTGCTACGAAGGATTGGTGAGGTAGCATATGAATTGGAGCTTCCCTCTCATAGCAAGATTCACAATGTTTTTCATGTATCCTGTTTGAAGAAAGCACTTGGGCAGCATGTGACTCCTTCTACAGAGTTGCCACCACTTGATGATGAGGGCAAGCTAATTTTAGAACCTGAATCCATCTTAGAGACAAGAGAGAAGAAGAAGTTGAGGAACAAAATCATCCTTGAGTACTTGGTCAAATGGAAAGGCTTGCCATTGGAGGATGCTACTTGGGAAGGATCTGAAATCCTCTCCCATCCAGCTCTGAATTGCTTGGGGACAAGCAATTTGGGGAGGGCGGTATTGTAATGACCCATTTTTGGATTTTACCTTGTATATAAGTGTGGTGTGATGTGCGGTGTGTAATTTGTGAGTTTGGTGTTATTTTCATTAAGTGTGATGTTATTTTCATTTAGTGTGGCTTTTGATAGGGAAATAAAGTAAAATAAAATAAAATAATAAAGGGGGAGATATAAGGGTAATGTGACTTAGGGGTGTTTTAAATATTAAAATAAAGTGCTAGGAGACATAAGGATATAATTTAATATTTAATGGGTGCTTTAAGTCATTTTAGGGTTTCTCCCCTCAATGAAGAATTATAAGATTTTATCTATAAAAGGGGACTTGGGGGCTCATTTGCACATTATTGAACTCATTTTTCTTCTCTACTTGTATTTGGCTCTCAAGCTGAAACAAAACCCTCTTGTGGACGAAACCCTGCAAGAGATCATCTAGAGGACGAAAACCCTCTTGGATTGGAGGCTAAGGACGAAACCCCTTAAGTCTTTTAGTGGTAAATCTACCCAGGATTTACAATTGTGCTTATTGGATCAGTTTCATGGAGACTATGGAGAACTAGGGCTTATCACACAGGTTGAAGTTCATTGTGAAGAAGTCTAGGGAGAGCATTGTTGTTCTATTGCACATTATACTCAGTTTATGGCCTGTCGTTAGCATTGGAAGCACAATATACCCAACAAGCCTGTCGTCAGCCATCACAAGGGTTTGGTGTGAAGTTTAACATTCTTAGGGGCTGCCGCCATACACAGCAGATTCATATATCCTCAGTGCTGCCGTTGGCATCTCTCACACTTCCATCTACAGCCAGCCAATATTGACATTCAGTCATAGATTTAAGATCTTTCAGTCAGTATTGACACTCAATCACAGTTTTGAGACATTCCAGTCACAAGGAACAATCCCCGCCAGCCATAAGAAATATGTACAACAGACTTCTACTTGTGAACTGTGAGTTTCAACTCCATATGTATTTGCTCTATTTGCTAGAATAATGAATATCAAACCCTCTTTGCACAGTATTGTGTTTGCTATTTGATTTCTATTCTCATATGGATGCTTGCAAAGTGTTTGAAGTAATGCCAATGCTATGTGAATGAAATGCAAACTGTTTGTCTCAATGCCAATGAACTATGAATGTGTTACAAACTGTTTGACAAAATGCACATGCACATAAACTTGATGAAAACTTAAGAAAGGCATGCCACATGGCTCCTTGATGTAATGTGGGAATGGTGTAGGATGGAATGGTGAGAGGGATAAATGATTGAAATACCAATCCTGTTGTAGTCAAATAGGTTCTTATGGCATCAGTATTTAGATACGTGATGCACAGATTAGATGGTATGGGTGGCTCACTCATAGGAGTCTCTGGAATCACAACATGGGTATCCCTCTACATTACATCCATGTTTGAAGTGGAAGTCCCATTGGATGGCCCAACGGATATTTATAGATGCAGAGTGTGGGCCACGCTAACTTACCCTACCACAAAAGTGGTGGGGGCTTGGGAAGGTTGAGCAAAATGTGCCATGGTTGACCTTTGTGTTGAGTTGTATCTCATACAATTAATTTATCATTCCAGGTTAGATTTAAAGAACAAGGAACCCCATATAGATTATTCCATAATCATTAATCATTTGACTTTATTTTTTCCTTAGTTTTGTTTGTAGGGAATAAAATTTATAGAAAATAAAATGAAGTAATGCTTCATTAAAAGTGTAATTATGACTTAAACTGATTCTTATGTGTTGTGGATCCACGTGTAATATAATAGTGCATTTATGATTTTAACGATTTGATTTATTTTATAATTTTAAAATTATGCAATTTAATTTACCTTATAACTTAAGACTAATTCTACTCACTAACTAATTCTACTCTATTTCAGGAGAGAGTAAAGGACTGGATATTGAGAGTGGGCCCTACCTTCTACAAGTTAGTGTAATTCTCTTTTCCTTTATACTTTACTTTACTTTAGCAACTAATATTTCATTCTACTGAACTAATATTATTTAATTCATTGTGCAAGAAAGTAAAAATAAAGTTTACAAAGATAAATAAATCATGCAAAAATACATAATACCATTGCTAGAATCATGGAAGAAAATATTGTTGCTTTATTGATGAACTTTAATTCTTCATGTGTATAGACTATGTAGATGAACTTATTCAGACATAAAGTCTTTAGAATAGCAACTTGTAAACTGTAAAAAATAGACCATCCACCATAGACGTTTTCAAGGGTCTCTACATTGTATTTTATAACGTCACTTGAATGTTTAGAATACAATTATCTTTTGCCATATGTTACATTTCAAATGTTCAAAGATTTGAATTCTAATATTTCATAACAAATATATTCTAAAATTAAGACATGCTAACAACTACCCTCGGACTTATTACAATCAAAATTATCCAAGTGGCATAGTTGCCAAGTATACATAACGAATATCTTAAATTTGAATAAGTTGCTGATAAGATAAAACAACTATTTATCCTATTCTCAAGGAAAATACAAATTAAGGTTTCGTTCAAATCTCGACAACTTAACAACCTTAACAAAATATATTTTGAATGACACATTACAAATTATACAAGGATTAAATCATATGCCAAATATTAATGCCATGGTATTAAACGATCATGTTGACTGTATAATCTTTGTGGTGTTACTACGCTGTCATTGAATGTGGAATTCCAGGTCAACGTTCTTTTTGTAGATCATTTCAGTAGGTGCTTTTCATAACACCTTTTTGTAGGTATTTTTTGTAGCACCTTTCTGTAATGCACTCCCATGCGACTTCTTAGTGTACTTACACGCAACTGGTTCGTTCATACATGACATATGATATATGTTCTATTGCAACATCTTTAGTAAAACACCTACAACATTTATCTACAAAAATGTTGCATGCTTAGTGTAAAATACATGCATATATTACTTAATATTTTATAAATTAAATTCACACTTAAGTCATGCAAATAAGGTATAATGATCATTGAAACTCATTCATTTTCATATATTTGCATATTAAAGACATTAAAATTTACATAAAATATACATGATTTAGCACTCATCATTTCCCCCCAAACTAAAGGGGATGCATGTCCTCATGCATACAAGTTTAAATATCACAACATAACAAATAAAACACTATAAATATTATAGATAAAATACAACAAATTTTATAACTAGAACATTGCAGATATAATAAATGAAACATTGCAAATATTACAGAGATAATTCTACAAATATATCAAATGAAACACTACAAATATAATAGATGAAATGTTTCAAATATAACAGGGAAAACACTGCAAATGTAACGAGTAAAATATTATAAATATCATTCAAATACTACCATCATAATTAATAGAGTACTGCAAGTATTTATATAAAAATATGTAAGTTCATCAAAAATCTGGTATGATTTTGTTAATATCCAAGTTTGTTTTAGATCTAAGTCAGGATGAAACCTAGATTGGATTTGGTGGTTTTGTTGCCAACATCCTCTCGTGCTTCACTTTCTAAACTTGTGCCTTGGATTTCACAAGGTCCTATGTTGGTTCAAAAACCATGGTATTTATGTGCATGACCTCCATAGGCCCTTCATCCTTCGATTCATGCAACACATCCTTCTTTTCTGGTGATGGAAATGGTTCTACAACTTTTATGATGTTGTTAATCACCATGTCAATTTTGCGAGGCATCCCTATCTCAATAGACAGTTCCAATATTTGGGGGATACGTGTCTGCATTTGATGTCATTAGGACAAAAATTCAAATAGTGGGAGTGAGCTATCCTCATCAAGTTTCAAGTCAAATTTCTTACTAAATTTTACCATCTTCTTCATATTTTTGCACCCATAGATCTTTTTTTGGGTGAGCCACTGGAACCTAATGGTTAAAAACTAGCTCAGCCAATTTTGCCACTTTTTCTACAAAAGGTTACTTTAGAAGATAAAATTGGAGAGTGAGAGCACTTTTAACCAAAGTGGTATCTTCTGTAAATTCATTATTGAGCCTATACAATTTGATGTGCAACATAGTCTGTTGTGTTTGAATGTGGGTGAGAGTTTCAGTGGAAATATCTAAGGTAGGTAGGTTTTCTTGTGGGTTATATATTTTTTCTCCCTCTAAACTTTTGGGATTGTATTCTTCATACCTAGATTTTATTGTAGGTGGGGATGATTTAGATAGCTTAGAATGGATAGGATGCTTACGCACCAAAGACTCTTCCTCCTCCTAACTCTCAGATTCAAGGTCTTCATCAGATTCATTACCTTCACCAAATTTTGACTCACTCAGCTCAGACTAAACGAATTGGTTTACCTCTTCAACCATTCTATCCTAGGTAATTTCAACTATAGACACTCTGTGTAAGACCAATAATTTTATAATCCTGTGATGGGCAATTAAATATAGTTTAGGCTCATCACTGGATTTCCTAGGTTGAATAGTAGCTTTTAAATATTTGTATAGGAAGTAAGATGATTTGATGATGTAGTCTTCACGTTTGGGGTACTTGAGGTTCAACATCATCTTTAAATGATAAACTCCATAGATGTACAACCTCTTTTATACTATGAAAAAATTCTTCAAAATAGTAGTAGCCTCCTATCGCTTCAAAGGAAGTAAAGAGGTGGTAAAACCCTTGATCCACCCTTCATTGTCTCTCACAACTACACATTTCTCCTATAATCTATCAACCATTTGTTTACTCCCTTGTATGTGTATTTGTAATATTTTTGGTTGACCTCAAGTAGACTTAAGACTTTGGAAATTATACTGGGGGTGATATCAATTTTGATCCTACCCACATGGGTAACCATGGTCATGGGGTCGCAATTCAAAATGAACTACTTTTCCACACCATGATCATGCCATTGAAACTTGGTTAGGGCTTCCCAACAACATGTTTCTTGAAACAATTTCTTGACAGAGTCACCAGGATTTTGGGTGTCGATAGACAGGGGTTCACTGCATTTTTGGAATATGGCTCTTGGCATGGTGATAGGGTATAGTGGATGGAAGGATATGGTATTTAGAATACAAGGGCAAATTTACTTTTCAAACTTTGTTGTAAGATAAAAACCTGTAGAAAAATTATTCATTCATGAATTCATCAGTTATGTAGAAAAACAATGTTTATTGTAAAGAAAACATTAAATTTATTCGATAATTAAAAACCAAATTTATTGTAGAGAAAAACATGACACTTTGCTATATATATTCTACTAGTTTCTTAGATTTATTAATCCTATGACTTGTCACATTTTTTGCAAAATGATTTTAAATAATAAAATCTTACAATGTGTCTCCTTTCTAGTAATTACATATAATTGTTACCATTTTATCCCTTACTTCAATTTCATCTATTGTACGGTGTTTTTAACCCAACTACAACTTTAGATTTTTTTGTTCATTCAATTGTAATTCATAGTTCCTCAAGTCGAATCCTCCACCAACCTTGCCCTTATACTTCTATGCTCGCAACATAATTTCATGAGGAATTGATGAATAGACTGCTTCAAGTTCTATTCTAGCAAATTATAGAGGAAATTTTATAGAATTAGGGTTATTTTCCCTAAAATTGTTATTGCATACTATCCAAAAAACATGGTCATTGATCATATTTTTGATAGGTAGCTTTCACACTTGATCTATGTAGTTCTTCCCTATTGCTTCACATGACCAATTATCATTAATCTGGTTAGTCCTACTAGTGGTCGATCCCATCAAAAATATCTTGCTATTGATTTACCACCTTACATGGGCTATCGTTGTCTTATGATAAAAACATCATCACCTATAGGAGGAAGTTTCAATTTAAATTTTTAAATTTAGTTGATTTGGGTGTATAATAAAACTTTTGGTTTGATTTTCTTCCTTACATTCATGATTAATAAACCTAAGTGGGTTTATTTCATGGTATACCAAATAATAATTTAATTGATAATTAAATTTGTTCCTTCCTTTTGATCTGCCCTTGGTTACTATATCGTCCACGTATACCTTCCTCGCCATCTCTTCATTTGGATACTTGTTGGCATTTTTGCCACATTTTTTGTTTTTTGTTGTTGCTGTTCATGCAAAATAATGCACAAATTGTAGAGATACTCACTCCTCTATTTTTCCCTCCAAGCACCTTGAAAGGGATAATTAGTAAAAAAACAAAAATCCCTACAAGTTTTGTGCCAAAGCAAAGTAAGTGAAAAATGTCGCGAAATCGCGACATGTCGCATTTTCGCAACCTGTTATAGTTTTGCAGCATCTAATGCAGGAAAAAAGCTAAGTACAGAAAATGTCGCGATATCGCGACATGTCGCATTTTCGCGACCTGTTGCTGTTTTGTGCTAGAAAGCAGCAAAATGGAGCAGTAAAGGCAAAGTTGTTGCGACATCGCGACGTGTCGCATTTTCACGGTCTGTCACAATTTTGTGGCAGATAGTGGCTAGAAAGCAACGTGATAGGAGACATGTCACATTTTTGTGCAATACAACAGCAAAGGGGAGCGCCAAGGATGAATTGTCGTGATATCGCGACCTATCATGTTTTCATGGCAGGAAAGCGAGGAAGGAGCAAGATGGTACGGAATGTCACGATTTCGCAACTTGTCGCATTTTCGCAACGAAGGCGAAAAAGACGGAGAAGACAAATTTTTTTTGTGATTTCGTGACATGTCACGATTTCATGACTTGTCACGTTTTCACGGGGAGAAAGCATAAAAGTACAAGGCAGAGAAAATTGTCACGATTTCACGACATGTCACGTTTTCACGGGGAGCAAGCCAAAAAGTACAAGAAGACAAAAAAATGTCACGATTTCGCGACATGTCGTGTTTTCGCTGGGAGTCTTGTTTTCACGGTGAGAAAGCGGAAAGGACAATGCCAAGTACGAAATGTCATGATTTCGTGACATGTCACATTTTTGCGACAAGGAGCAGTGAAGGAACAAAACAGAGGCAGGATGTCACGATTTCGTGACATGTCATGATTTCATGACTTCTCGCGTTTTCATGGAAGTGCATGAATACAAGGAGCAGTGAGAGGAGATTGTCATGATTTTACGACATGTCATGATTTCACAACTTGTCATGTTTTTGCGAAAGTGCATGAAGACAAGGAGCAGTGAGAGGAGACTGTCGTGATTTTGTGACTTGTCACGTTTTTGCGAAAGTAAAGGAGACGAAAGCAAAGTGAGAGGAGGATGTCATGATTTCGCGACTTGTCACGTTTTTGTGGAAGTGCATGAAGACAAGGAGTAGCGAGAGGAGATTGTCACAATTTTGTGACATGTTGCGATTTTACGACTTTTCACGTTTTCATGGAAGTGCATGAAGACAAGGAGCAGCAAGAGGAGATTGTCATGATTTTGCGACATGTCACGATTTTGTGACTCATCACATTTTTGCGACTAAAGGTGAAGAAAGGGTAAAGCAAGAGGAGGATGTCACAATTTCATGACACGTCACGTTTTTGCGACTGGTAGCAACAAGAGAAAGCAGCAAGGGAAAAATGCCATGATTTTGTGACACGTCACATTTTCACGACAGAAGTGACAACAAAGGCCCAATAAATTTATATCCGCATTTTTCTTCATATTGCATAGGATATCGTAAGGAGAAAATGAGGATCGAATGAAGTAATGTTTTGAAAGCTATCTAATTGGTTTTGAGATCGAGGTCAAAGAGGCTACAAAATTAAATGTATTGCTATTTATTTATGTGCACAAGATGGGATAACGTGTTAAATCATGCAATTTTCAATGCCACCAAAATTAAATATGCCTCCAGTATTAAAATCTCTTGTTCGTGGTCTCCTAAAACTTCAAGCATGCCCCGAGAAAAGTCATTTAATGAAGAAATTTGGTCCCTTGTTTTCGTTCAATTTTCAAACTTGATCCATAAAATCAGGGAATGTGATTTCTTCGAGGCAGATTTAGGAGGATTGTTTCTCTTTTCAAGTGCCTATTTTGTGGATCTCCTCTTCAAAATATGTTTTATGTTTTAAATGCTGTGATTCGAAATAAAGAGGGAAGACCTCTATAAATACTAATGTACATCTCAAAAAAGAGAAGAGAACCTTTTTGCAAAAATTGAAGCAAAAATCCTAAACGCATTTTGCTCTGTTCTTAGAGTCTTTTGAGTTGGTGATCCAAACTGGTGTTCATGTGATGCTTTTTGTGTAATTCACTTCTGCTTAGTCAAATGCTAAAATATAAGTTGAATTTTGTTGTTCTGAATTTGGCTATGTTTTCATTTGAACATTTGAAGTATAATTTAAGGCAAACTTATGGTCAATGTTTGATCCAATTTCTGTATGTGCATTCTAAGAATCAGTTTCTGCTTATCTTCAGGATTTAGTTTGAAGTTATTTGCTATCTGAGGTTGTTATCCCTATCAACTGTCGATTTCGGCCATATTTCCATCTCTTTCTATTATTTCTAACCCTGAACCTTGAAACCAGTTTATATTAGTTTGGGAGCCAGCCCTCTTTGGAGATTGGCCCGGGAGACTTCTCTTTCTCTTGGAATTTCAATTTTGGCTGGGTCTAGGGCACATTTTATTTGACTAGGCGGATTCGTGAACAACAGTTTTTGGCATGCCTTGTGGGACAGACTGTTTCTGTCTCAATAAGATCCATAATCGGTGGGACAAGTACTATTCCAAGTTGACAAACCCACCTATGCCAATAGTTTTTGGCACGCCCGGTGGGACTCACAAGTCCCATATTTTGACACCCAGAGGAATCAATATTTTGATGAACTGTCTTGACCTCAAAGCGGAGATTGTAAGTTCATATGGTGAATCTGCTGGGGGCGACTGTATAGTAACTAGAAATATCCAATTGTGAAGCTGGTGAAAATATTTGCTTCATGATCACGAGATCAAGAGCCAAAGAATCGGAATACCCAGTCGAATTCTTCGAGATTGATGTTCAAAACTGGAGGGAGCGCTCAATATTGGTAAGTCCTATGAACCCATAATTTTCTATCTCTTCGTAGGCGACGGGTCAGTTTGTGCCATATTCAACTCCTCCCAGTACTGCTACGAGCTTGCTAGCACATCCAAATCCAACAGTGCAAATGGCTGGTCAACAACCTCCTCCACGTCAATTTCTTGCTTGGAACCATTCGGGAGTGTTGGACCTACCTTTTCAAAATCCAGTTCCTGTTGTAGCATTAAAGGCTTTGCCTACATACGATGGGACTGGAAATACCATGTATGAGCATGTGTCAGATGTGGCATCCTTGGCTACAATTCATAATATCACAGACAAAGATGTCATGATAAAATTGCTTGTGTTGTCACTCCACGGTAAGTTATTATGATGGTATAGATCCTTATCTCCCAACTCCATAAATTCATGGGATCAATTAGCAGAGATGCTAATCAAAGGGTTCAATGAGCAAGCAGACCCATTTTCTTTGTTGCACCAATTTACTAATATCAAGAGGCATCCTTAAGAGGAGATAGTGGATTTCAATGTTAGGTTTGCCCAAACTTGGCAAAGATTTCCTGATGGTCTCTGCCCTACTAATGACCAAGCAGCATTTTACTATCTTAGGGATTTTCACTCAGATATTAGTATGAACATTAGGATGTCCAATGTTCAAACCTTTCTTGCACTATATTCCCAAGAACAGAAGGCTAAGGCCGATCTGATTACCATTGGGAAATTGCCTTCGAAAATGACTATGCCCATTTTTCTCGAGCTTCTGTAATACCAGCATACAGGTGCAACCTCCACATCTTACACTTCTCCATCCATATACCCTTCATCTTCATGGAATCCACCCATAAATTTGGTACCTATGATTCCCATTCCATAGTTAACCTCTCCAGTTCCAACTCCTACATTACCTTCTCCACCAGTTCCATTACCTCTACCAACACCGCCTATGTCCTCAAGCCCAGATCCTCAATTGGATGTTTTACAAGAAATTCAGTCGGCCATGAGAGCCCTCACTAACAAGATGACATCTATGGAACAAAGATAGGTGGAAAGGAACTTTCAGCCATGAAGATTTATTTCGACGGTAACTAGAGAGCAAGTTGCTCCTAGCAAGGTTATAGAGAAAGTACCTGAGAGGAACTCAACGATCCTGGTAAGTAAAGAGACTGGCCCCTATGAATTTTCACATGATCCATATTACTGGTGTTCTTCATGCAATGACCCACATGATGAGTCCACTTGTGTGGTCCACCAAAATTATTTACAAGTTCTTACGGGGAGCCATATAAACATGATTTGAGAGGTGGATCATAATTCCACGATGTCTCCTGAGGAATACATAGCAGTATTGACACGCAGCGGCAAGAAACCAATGGTCATAGATCCGACTAAGATGGAGCCGTTGAAAGTGCCTCTTGTACAAGCAAAAAAACAACAAATACCTTCAAAGACTCATGATCCTCCAGCCCCGCAACAAGACCCACCTGTTTTGTCGAAGGATTTGCTTCCACCACAAGCAAAAGAGAGGTTGCAAGCTAAGGCTTCTACCTCCCAGCCACAAGTGGAAATGAAGGAACAAGCTAGAGAGACATTGCGGTATCCATCATTGACTAAACGATAGCGAGTGGAGGCCACCCAACAATATAGAAGCAGATTTGAATCTGTTAGTGGAGGGAGAGAGCCAATTTCGATGGAGTACAACATCATCAAAGAACTCAAAAGGATACTAGCCAAGGTAAGTCTGTATGACACCTTGCAGCTGTCTGGATAGGTGAATCTCTTATAGAAATCCCTGAATACCACACAAAGTAAGGGGAAGGCTCCAGCCCAGGTAGTTATGACTCAAAATTTAACCTCTTCAGTCACCAGAAAAAATAGACCACCACATTTTTATCTTTCATTGAGAATGGAGGGACATGTGGTGCATAATTGCCTCATTGACTCAAGAGCAGCTACTATTGTCATGCCTAAGGCAGTATGTGATGTCATAGGCATGGAATATACAAGGAATAGCATGGGAGTTTTGTAGCTAGATGGTACCTCAGTAAAGACGGTGGGCATAATTAAGGATGTTCCTATCTCCCTGCATGCCATGCCTTAGATTACTATGATCCAAGAGATCATAGTAGTGGACCTAGAGCCATGTTTTGGTATGTGTCTCTCCCGAGAGTTCATGGCTAAACTCAGGGGTTACCTTTCTTTGGATTTTACGCATTTGGAGGGGATCCATAAAGGTAAAAAGGTGAAAATTTTCAATGAGAAGCCTTCCACATTTCATGTGGAGAGAATAGATGAAATGGACAAGTTAGCAAATTCGGTGCACATGATGTCTGAAGAATTTGGCGAGCTTGACTTAATGGAAGAAGCTTTGGAAGAGCTCCACCCAAAAAATGAATTTTCCATGGCCAATTTCAATGCCATGATGAAAATTGACTTGGGGTGTTACTCCATTTTTAAGCCTGAAAAGTCTAAAGAGAAGAATGATAAAAGTCAAGACCAGCTCTGGAAGCTCTATTTTGATGGAGCACAATGTAGAAATGGTGCTGGAACTGGGATTGTTCTAGTATTACCTTCTGGGATTCAACGATCCTATTCATATCGTTTGACCTGGAGCTACACAAATAATGTAGTAGAATATGAGGCTTTATGCCTAGGCCTCAAGAAGGCTGAGAAACTTGGAGCATGATAGTTGCAAATATTTGGTGACTCCGAGCTGATTGTCAATCAGGTGACCAATAAGTGTGTGTCCAAGCACCACTATCTCAATAACTATCGCAACAAGGTCTGGGACCTATTTGAATTGTTCTCTACTCTCAACATGCGTTTCATTCCACGAGAACAAAATAGACATGCTAACCTGCTAACTTCCTTGGGGGTAAAATTTTCACCAATCGAGTAGGTGGTGAGAAGGCCAAAAATAGTGAGAATGGTGTATAGGCCCTCTGTCCCAGACAAGGACACCTTTTGGAAAGTCTTCGATAGCGATGAGAAAATTTTTAACTTTTTGGTTCAAGAAGCTGCCACCATCAAGGGAAGGACCTTGGAGCGTGAAGAAACTAAAGGCCTGATTTAGTTGCGAAATAACCACATTCCTAAAGGCCTCATTACTCTAGAAATCTTGTTTGATCAGAATGATCGATCCAAGAAGCATGGATCGAGGTCGACGAGAAAGAGTACATGGAGCTTTAGTTGGAGGCTAATAAGGTCATCAAAATTGGGACTGATTCTACTCCCGCTAAATTGCAAGAGATCAGACAATTGTGTCAAGAGTTTTCTGACATCATGGCCTGGAGCTACGAGGATCTGATGGGATATGATAAAGAGATCATTCAGCACACTATTGAGCTAGAAGAAGGAGTCAAACCCTTTAGGCAGAATCAGAAACCAGTGAACCCAAAGATTGAAGCCCTCATGAAGGCCAAACTTGTGAAGATGTTGCAAGCCAAGATTATACATCCGATTAAGCACTCGACTTGGGTTGCTAATTTGGTTTCGGTCCATAAGAAAAATAGAGATATACGACTATGTGCAGATTTTAAAAACTTGAACCGAGCATCCTTGAAGGATCACTACCCATTGCCTTGCATTGATCAGATCCTTCATGTTGTTGCTGGGGCTCAGCTCTTTTCATTGCTAGATGGATTCTCTGGATACAATCAAATTTGGGTTAGGGATGAGGATTAGAACAAAAATGCGTTCACAACCAAGTGGGGTACCTTTGCCTATCAGTGCATGCCCTTCAGATTGTCCAATGTTGGGGATACGTTTCAAAGGGCCATGGACATCTCATTTGGGGAGCTTTTAAATAAGATCATTGTCATCTATATTGATGATATGACTGTATTTTTGCACAAACGAGAAGAACATTATTCTCATTTGAGGTAGATATTTGAGAAATTTCAGGAGTTTGGCATTTCCATCAACCCAAAGAAGTCCATTTTCGTAGTAAAGGAAGGTAAGCTCTTGGGACATGTCATATTAGAGAACGGTTTGGCAATTGATCCATCGAGAGCTGAAGCTTTGAAGAAATTATCGCTCCCTGCCAATAAGAAAGAGTTGCAATATTTCTTCAGGCAAATCAATTTTGTCAAAAAATTTATTTTCGACTTTGTCCAAGTAGTGAAGCCCATGACTGAGCTATTAAAGACATATGCGAAGTTCAAGTGGACAACTCAGAGGAAAGACGCATTTTAGGAGATTAAAGATAGAATTGCACAAGCCCCTGTGTTGATCAATCTGGATTATTCTAAGGACTTCATTCTGTATGTAGTTGGAGAGGATGAAAGCTATGCTGCAGTGCTTACACATAAAGGAGACGATGGGGATGAAAGACCCATTGCTTTCCTTAGCCAAGTTATCTTACCCCATGAGGAGAGATACAATTTCATTGAGAAGCAGGTCTATGCTATCATGAAGTCTCTCAAAAAGTTTAGGCACTTCGTATCTCAGAGCAAGATGATCGTCTATGTCATCCACCCGATGTAAGGAACTTCATCATTCAGGGCGAGATGGGTGATAAGCGTACCGGTTGGATCACCAAAATTCAAGAGTTTGATGTTGATATCCATCCAACCAAGTTGGTGTGGGGTAAGGCCTTATGCCAGTAATTAGCAAAAACTGTGGCCTCTAAGATAGTTGATCATCAAGTGAACGACCCTGCTAAAGAAAGGAATCTAGTGAACATCTTTGCACAAGGCCAAGATTGGGCAGACGACCTTGTTGAGTATTTTTCAATGGGTAGATGTCCCTCACAATTAAATGCTTCACAATGAAGAATGTTTCACCTACAAGCTCTTAGGTATGTATTGTTTCCCGAGGGATTGTTCTTCAAAAACATTGATGGAGTTCTCCTAAGGTGCGTTAAGGAACCCGAGAAATCTAGATTCCTGGAGGAGTTTCATTATGGCATGTCGGGAGGACATTATGCTGGTAGGCCTATGGCCTTAAATATTATTTGGGATGGTTACTATTGGCCAACTTTGTTCACGGATACTTTCAATATTTCTCAAGCTTGCGACAAATGCCAAAGGTATACGAGACGGATCAGAAATGCACCATTGCCCCTACATCCAATTCAAGTAGAAGCACCTTTTTAGTAGTGGGGGCTAGAATTTATTGGGATCATTGATCCAAAATATTTATTCAGACACAAGTACATCTTGACGACTACTGATTATTTTACAGGATGGTCTGAGGCCATTCCAACCACGGCTGTAAATCAGGATGTGGTAATCACTTTCATTGAAGGACTGATCACGCGTTTTGGCATTCCTGACACCATTATCACAGACAACGAAAATCCATTCATTGGAGCCAAGCTAGGAGAATTTGCAAACAAGTACGATATTTTTTTGAAGACATCCTCTAATTATTACCCTCAGGGGAATGGCTTGGCGGAATCTACAAACAAGAACTTGTTATGGATTTTAAAGAGATCCTTGGGGGATAATAAGAGATCTTGGCACCTTTTGCTGAATCAGGCTTTATGGGAAGATAGAATTTCAATCAAGAAGTCTATCAAGACTTCACCATACGCCCTGGTATACAGGAAAGAGGCAAGATTGCCTATTCATTTAGAACTGCCTGCCTTGCAGCAATTGAAGGAATTCCCGGATGATGAAGAAAACATGGATCCTATGAACATATGATTGGCTCAGTTGTTGTAGTTGGAAGAGCAACGTTCTTTGGCCTATGATGAGTTTGCTAAGCATTCACAGGTGGTTTCAAAATGGTTTCACAAAGGTTCTACTAACCGCACATTCAAAGTGGGTGATTTAGTCTTAAAGTGGAACGAAAAGAAGGCCAAGCCAGGGATGCACAAGAAATTTGATGCTCTGTGGGAGGGTCCATTCCTAATTGCTAGTACAAGTGAAGCAAATTCATTTTATCTTGAGGACTTGGAAGGTAATTCACTTCCTATCTCAGTGAATGGATTTCATTTGAAAGCCTACATTTCATGATGTGAAAACACAGTGTTACCTTGTACATAAAAGAAAAAAAATATAAAAAAAAGAAAAAAAAAAAAAAAAGCACTACTTGTAGGGGTCCCCCTTTGTACAAAATTCGTCAACTTCGACTCCTTTTGCACACGAGCCCGCAGGTATGTTTATTTCTCTCTATTTTTATTTTCCTTCCCAGAAGGTAGTGGCTTTCATCTACTTATTTCTTCCACTTCCTTATTTTCATTCCCTTCCTCTCCCACTCCTTCTTCCACTGTACATAATCAAGCCACTACTGTTGTTTCTACTCCCCTCTCTGATGTTCCCATTTCTTCACTTCCCCTTTCTTCCAATCCTTTGTCTTTTGAGCACTTCTCTATAGTTCCCATCGCTTTCTCCATCTCATCTACTTCCATTTCATTATCTATTTTCATGGAATCCCAGCAACTGGTAGCACAGTAGCGCCCTCTTTAGTTGTTGTATCTACCACTTCTACTCCTCTATCTTCCACCATTCCACAATTCACCATTCCCATTCCATGACCTACACATCTACCGGTCATCACCCCATTCATTCCCATTTTTGCAACCTAGGTGCTTCTCACCACTGCCATGGAGACCCTTTTACAGCACCTGGTGACTACCCAGCTCAACCGAGCTAGGCAAAATATAGTAGTTAAAGGAATAAGGGAAGTTCTGCTATTCCATAAATTTTTGCTGAAATTCCTATTTTAAGTGTCGAGTGCCAGTAAGAACTTGTTGCAGTAGCCCGCAGAAATTTCCAACATTAACCAACACTCACTTCTTCTGCTCCTCCAGCTTCTTGACTCTGTTGCCCAATGAATAAAGGCCTGGGGTTCGTGCATACAACAAAATTGTATACCCCGAGAGCTGCCAAGAATGTTGGCATTTTTGCCACATTTTTTGTTTTTTGTTATTGCTGTTCATGCAAAACAATGCACAAATTATAGAGATAATCACTCCTCTGTTTGTCCCTCCAAACATCTTGAAAGGGATAATTAGTAAAAAAACAAAAATCCCTACAATTTTTGTGTCAAAGCAAAGTAAGTGAAAAATGTTGCGAAATCGCGACATGTCACATTTTTGTGACCTGTTGCGGTTTCACGACGTCTAATGCAGGAAAAAATCTAAGTACAAAAAATTTCGCGATATCGCGATATGTCGCATTTTCGCGACCTATTACGGTTTCATGCTAGAAAGCAAAAAAAGGGAGCAGTAAAGGTAAAGTTGTCGCGACATCGCAACATGTCGCATTTTCATGGTTTGTCACAATTTCATGGAAGATAGTGGCTAGAAAGCAATGTGATAGGAGGCATGTCACATTTTCACGCAATACAGCAGCAAATGGGAGTGCCAAGGATAAATTGTCACGATATCGCGACCTGTCACATTTTCGCGACAGGAAAGAGAGGAAGGAGCAAGATGGTACGGAGGCGGCAACGAAAAAGAAGACAAAAAATTGTCGCGATTTCATGACATGTCACGATTTCGTGACTTGTCGCGTTTTTGCAGGGAGAAAGCAAAAAAGTACAAGGCAGAGAAAATTGTCACGATTTCGCGATACGTTGCGTTTTCGCAGGGAGCAAGCCAAAAAGTACAAGAAGACAAAAAAATGTCATGATTTTGTGACATGCCACTTTTTTGTTGGGAGTCTTATTTTTGCTGTGAGAAAGCAGAAAGTACAGCACCAAGTATGGAATGTCACGATTTCGTGACATGTCACATTTTCGTGACAAGGAGCAGCAAAGGAACAAAATGGAGGCAGGATGTCGCAATTTCATGACATGTCATGATTTCATGACTTGTCACGTTTTCGTGGAAGTGCATGAAGACAAGGAGCAACGAGAGGAGATTGTCACGATTTCGTGACATGTTGTGATTTAATGACTTGTCACGTTTTCATGGAAGTGCATGAAGACAAGGAGCAGCAAGAGGAGATTGTCGCAATTTCATGAATTGTCGCATTTTCACGGAAGTAAAGAAGACGAAAGCCAAGCGAGAGGAGGATGTCGCAATTTCATGACTTGTCACATTTTCATGGAAGTGCATGAAGACAAGGAGCAGTGAGAGGAGATTGTCATGATTTTGTGACATGTCATGATTTCACGACTTGTCACATTTTTGCGGAAGTGCATGAAGACAAGGAGCAGCGAGAGGAGATTGTCAAGATTTTGTGACATGTTGCGATTTCACGACTCGTCATGTTTTCATGACTAAAGGCGATGAAAGGGTAAAGCGAGAGGAGGATGTCACAATTTCACAACACGCCGCATTTTTATTACTGGTAGCAACAAGAGAAAGCAGTAAGGGAAAAATGTCACGATTTTGTGACACGTTGCATTTTCATGACAGAAGCGACAACAAAGGCCCAATAAAGTTCTGTCCACATTTTTCTTCATATTGCATAGGAGATCGTAAGGAGAAAATGAGGATCAAACGAAGTAATGTTTTGAAAGCTATCCAATTGGTTTTGAGATCGAGGTCAAAGAGGCTAGAAAATTAAATGTTTTGCTATTTATTTATGTGCGTAAGATGGGAGAACGTGTTAAATCATGCAGTTTTCAAATCCACAAGAATTAAATATGCCTCTGGTATTAAAATCTCTTGTTCGTGGTTTCCTAACACTTCAAGCATGCCCTGAGAACAGTCATTTAATGAAGAAATTTGGTCCCTTGTTTCCGTTTGATTTTCAAACTTGATCCATAAAAGCAAGGAATGTGATTTCTTCGAGGCAGATTTAGGGGGATTGTTTCTCTTTTCAAGTGCCTATTTTGTGGATCTCCTCTTCAAAATCTATTTTATGTTTTAAATGCTGTGATTCAAAAGAGAGAGGGAAGACCTCTATAAATACTAATGTATATCTCAAAAAGGAGAAGAGGACCTTTTTGCAAAAATTGAAGCAGAAATCCTAAATGCATTTTGCTCTATTCTTAGAGTCTTTTGAGTTGGTGATCCAAACTGATGTTCATGTGATGCTTTATGTGTAATTCATTTATGCTTAGTCAAGTGCTAAAATATAAGTTGAATTCTCATTGTTCTGAATTTGGCTATGTTTTCATTTGAAAATTTGAAATATAATTGAAGGCAAACTTATGGTCAATGTTTGATCCAATTTCTTTATGTGCATTTTAAGAATCAGTTGCTGCTTATCTTCAGGATTTAGTTTGAGGTTATTTGCTATCTGAGGTTGTTCTCCCTATCAACCGTCAACTTCGGCCATATTTCCATCTCTTTCTGTTATTTTTAACCTTGAACCTTGAAACTAGTTTAGATTAGTTTGGGAGACAGCCCTCTCTAGAGATTGGCCCGGGAGACTTCTCTTTCTCTCAGCATTTCAATGTTGGTCGGGTCTAGGGTGAATTTTATACGACTAGGCGGATTCGTGACCAATAATACTATAGGTGTGTTTGTTTGATGCTTCCTTTATTTGACTGTGAAACTACTGCATGTGTATATAACTTGAACCTTTCAATACCTATGTGCGATAGGTGGATTGATAATTAAATTAATAAAAAACCTTTGTAACCCGTGGTCATGGCATGCGCTTGGAAACATAGTACTTTTGTGTCCTTCCAATTCTTGTGAGGAGGTTATGCCTTCAGATCTACCACCTCCATCAATAGGCATGCACTCTTTGATGTTTTTCCTTCCTTTCTTGGAGCTGAGTACTCATGATGATTCACACGATGTTTTCTAAAAATCAAAGTCATGGCCCTATGCTCTTGATGTGCTATCGATAGTCACCATGTCGACTTCGTGCATGGGTGTCTTCTCATGAGCTCATCAATCCTTGCTTTCTTGGCGTCTAAGTTATTGCGTATGAATTCCAAGGTCAAACCTGTGGCTTATTTTTTTGACCCATAACTTACGAGATGAAATTTTAAATGTCCATGCCATGGTTTTCACGATAAAAAATTGAATACCCACGCTAGTTTACTTTTTCATGCCAAGGCCTTTATAAATAAAATATAATAATATTTTCCTTGAGGCATCTTGTTATACTTTGGTGCGGTAGGTGATACTAATATAGGGCATATCTTCCAAATGTTTGAGAGAATATTTGAATAATAAGAGGGTCATTGTCTTGTATCCTAAAACATGCATTGATGAAACCGCTCACGTGCTCTTGGGGGTCCTCATACTCCTTGAATTTATCAAAATTTGATAATGTGAAATATGTTGGATAAGGTAGTGATGGTACCAAAGAATGAATGGGATGATTGATCAACTACATCAAGGTTGGTTTCTGGTACAACATCCTAGGCATTTGCATGGCCAGTCTATTAATATGGTTCTACAAAAAATGAAACTTAGGGTCTTCTAATGATGAGTGAAAACCCTAATTTATTTTCTAGTGATGAAAGGGATGTGTGTTGTTGATTAGGATTTGATGGTGATGGACGTTATGGTGTAATGGATTATGGAATGAATGTCACAAATGGATTTTTTGATGATGAGGTGATGGAGGTATAATGGTATACTGTCTTGAAAGGTTAGCATACTGTGATGTAGTGGATGTATGGGGATGGTTACTATGGGTGGTCATGATAGCCATGATGGATATTGAGTGAAAAATATGTTTTGTTGTGAGGTAGATGGTTGGTTAGGATATGAAATCTGTGATTGATACTATGCATTATGACAAGTGCTTTGGTCGGCCTCATCCGTAAGAAATTATTGTAAGTGCAAAAAAATTTTTGTATAGCAATTGTAGATGCAGATGATGTGGTCATATGTGGTTTAGAATATTGGGTTGATTGTGTGATAACCATGTGATTGGATGTTAGTGGAGGGTAGGTGGCAAATGGTATCATAACTGAATGAAGGATGATATACTGACTGGGATCAATGGATGTTGTGGGTGGTATGGATATGGATATCTGTGAAGTAGTATTAAATTGTACTTCATGGAGGGGATTAAAGCAGATGATGTTTTTATGTGATGGGATGAAGATGTATTGATGATGTGATGATGGATGAGTGTGAGTCATGGTTTTAGCAGTTGAATCAAAAAGTGGATTGGTGATGAACTGATGGGTTTGCTACGGATGAGAGTAGGTGGCTTCTCGATGTAATGCAGGAATGGTGTGGGGTGGAATGGTGAGGGGGGTAAATTATGGAAAGACCATACGTATTGTTGTCAAGTAGGTCCTTATGGCATCAACATCAATATACATTATGCACATATCATATGACATGGGTGGCTCAATCCTAGGAGTCTCTAGAATCACAACATGGGTAGCCCTCTACATTACATCCATGTCCAAAGTGGAAGCCCCATTGGATGAACCAATGGAAATGTCCAGATGCAAAGTGTGGGCCATAACTTGCCCCACCACAGAAGTGGTGTGGGCTTGGGAAGGTTGAGCAAAATGTGCCATGGGTGATGATGGTTGACCTTTGTGTTGAGTTTTATCTCATAAACTTAATTTATCAATCCAAGTTAGATTTAAATATCAAGCAACCCCATATAAATTATTTCATAATCATTAATAATTTGATTTTATTTTGTTTCCTTAGTATCATTTGCAGGTAATAAAATTACATAAAATAAAATGAAATAATGTTTCATTAAAAGTACAATTATGACTTAAACTAATTCTATGTGTTGTGGATCCACATGCAATCTAATAATGCATTTATGATTTTAACTAGTTGATTTATTTTATAATTTAAAACTATGCAATTTAATTTACTTTATAGCCTAAGACTAATTCTACTCACTAACTAATTCTACTCTATTTCAGGAGAAAGAGAGTAAGGGACTGGCTATTGGAGTGGGTCCTACCTCCTACAAGTCAGTGTAATTCTCTTTTCCTTTCTACTTTACTTTACTTCAACAACTAATATTTCATTCTACTAATCTAATACTATTTAATTCATTGTGCAAGAAATTAAAAAGATGTTTACAAAGATAAATAAATCATGCAAAATAAAGAATACTATTGCTAGAATCATGGAAGAAAATATTGCTTCTTTATTCATGAAATTTAATTCTTCATGTGTATAGACTATGCAGATGGACTTCTTCAAACATCAAGTCTTTAGAATAGCAACATGTAAATTGCAAACAATATACCATCGACCATAGACCTTTTCAAAGGTCTCTACATTGTATTTTATAATGTCACTTGGATATTTACAATAAAATTCTCTTCTACCATCTGTTACATTTCAAATGCTCAAAGATTTGAATTCTAATCTTTCATAACAAAGATATTCTAAAATTAAGACATGCTAACAACTCGCCCTTAGAATTATAACAATCAAAATTATCCAAGTGACATAGTTGTCGAGTATACATAATGAATATCCTAAATTTGAATAAGTTGCTGACAAGATAAGACAAATGTTTGTCCTATTTCCAAGGAAAATACAAATTAAGGTTTTGTTCAAATATCAAAAACTTAACAACCTTAAAAATATATATTTTTAATGACACGTTACAAATTATACAAGGATTAAATCATATACCAAATATTAATGCCATCACATTAAACAATCATGTTGATTGTATAATCTTTGTGGTGCTGCTACGCTGTCATCGAACATGGAATTCTAGGTCAACATTTTTTTGTAGATCCTTTTAGTAGGTGCTTTTTGTAACACCTTTCTGTAGGTGTTTCCTATAGCACCTTTCTGTAATGCACTTCCACGTGACTTATTAGTGCACTTACATGCAATTGGTTCGTCCATACGTGACATATAGTATGTGCTCTATTGCAACATATTTTGTAAAACACTTGCGACATTTATCTACAAAAAAATTGCTGGATTTGTGTAAAATATAAGCATATATTACTTAATATTTTATAAATCAAATTCACGCATAAGTCATGCAAATAAGATATAACGATCATTGAAACACATTTATTTTTTATTTGCAAATAAAAGACATATCAAACTTTGCATAAAATATACACGATTTAGCACTTTCCCCCAAACTAAAGGGGATGCATGTCCTCATGCATTCAAGTTTAAATATCATAGCATAGTAAGTAAAAAACTGTAAATATTATAAATAAAATGTAGTAAATTTTATAACTAGAACATTGCAGATATAATAAATGAAACATTGCAAATGTTATAGAGATAATTCTACAAATATATCAAATGAAACACTATAAATATAATAGATGAAATGTTCCAAATATAAAAAGGAAACAGTACAAATGTAACAGGTAAAATACTATAAATATGATTCAAATACTACCATCATAATTAATAGAGTACTGCTAATATTTATATAAAAATATGCAGGTTCATAAAAAAATTGGTATGATTTTGTTAATATCCAAGTTTGTTTTAGATCTGAGTCGGGATGAAACATGGGTTGGATTTACTGGTTTTGTTGCCAATATCCTCTCACGCTTAACTTTCTAAACTTGTGCTTTGGCTTTCTCAGGGTCCTATGGTGGTTCAACAAACATGGTCTTTATGTGCATGACCTTTGCAAGTCCTTCATCCTTCAATTCATGCAACAAATATTGCTTTTTTGGTGATGGAAATGGTTCTACAACTTCGATGATGTTGTTAATAACCATGTAGATTTTATGAGGTATACCAATGTCGAGAGGTATTCTTACTTTGAGAGGCATCCCTATCTCAATAGATGGTTCCAGTATTTGGGGGCTACGTGTATGCATTTGATGCCATTAGGATAGAAACTCGAATAGTGCGAGTGAGCTATCCTCATCAAGTATCAAGTCAAAATTCTTGCTAAATTTTACCATCTTCTTCAACTTTTTCGCACCCATAGAGATTTTACTGGGTGAGCCACTAGAACCTGGTGGTTGAAAAACTAGCTCAGCCAATTTTTCCACTTTTTTTGTAAAAAGTTGTTTTAGAAGGTCAAATTGGAGAGTGAGAGCTCTTTTTACCAAAGTGGTATGTTTTGTAAATTCATTCTTGAGCCTATCCAATTTTATATGCAATAGAGTCTATTGTGTTTGAATGTGGATGAGATTTTCAATGGAAATATTTGAGGTAGATGGGTTTGCTTATGGGTTAGATATTTTTTCTCCCTCTGAATTTTTGGGATTGTATTTTTAATACCTATATTTTATTGTAGGTGGGGAGGATCAAATGACTTGGAATGAGTAGGATGCTTATGCATCAGAGAATCTTCCTCCTCCTAACTCTTGGATTCAGGGTCTTCTTTAGATTCACTACCTTCACCAAATTTTGACTCACTTAGCTTAGACTAAACGAACTATTTTGCTTCTTCAACCACTCTATATTAGGTAATTTTAACTTTAGACGCTTTGTGTAAGACCAATAATTTTATAAGCTCGTGATGTGCAATTAAATGTAGTTTAAGCTCATCACTAGGTTTCCTAGGTTGGACCCTAGTAATAACAACTTTTAAAGATATTTATAGGAAGTAAGGCAAATTGATGATGTAGTCTTCACGTTTGGGGTACTTGAGGTTCAACATCATATTTAAATGATAACCTCTACAAATGGAAAACCTCCCTTCTACTGTGAAAAACTTCATCAAAATAGTAGAAGCCTCCTACCACTTCAAAGGAAGTGAATAGGTGACCACACCCTTGATCCACTCTTCCTTGTCTCTCACAACTACACATTTATCCTCTAATCTATAAACCATTTGGATTACTCCCTTGTAGGTGGATTTGTAATATCTTTGGCCAACCTCAGGGAGACTTAAGATTTCAAAAATTATACTGAGAGTGATCTCAATTTTGACCTTGCCCATATGGGTAACTATGGTCGTGGGATCACAATTCAAAATGAACTACTTTGCCACATTGTGATCATGCCATTGAAACTTGGTTAGGGCTTCCCACTAGTGTGTTTATTGAAATAATTTCTTGGATTGACTAGGATTTTAGGTGTCGATAGACGGGGGTTCACTGCATTTTTGGAATATGGATCTCAGCATGGTGATAGGATATAGTGGATGGAAAGGATATGGTATTTATAAGACAAGGATGGATTTACTTTTTAGAATTTATTGTAAGATAAAAACATGCAAATAAATTATTAATTCATGCATTCATCAGTTATGTAGAAAAACAATGTTTATTTCAAATAAAACATTCAATTTATTTGATAATTCAAAACCAAATTTATTGCAAAGAAAAACATAATACTTTGCTATATATATTCTATGAATTTATTAGATTTGTTATTCCTATGAATTGTCAGATTTTTCTGCAAAATGATTTTAGATAATCAATTCTTATAATGCGTCTCATTTTTTGTAATTGCCTATAATTTTCGTCATTCTACCCCTTTCTTCAGTTTAATCCTTTGTACGGTGTTTTTAGCCTAGCTGCAACTTTAGATTTTATTGTTCATTCGACTGTAATTCATCGTTCCTCAAGTCAAATCCTCCACCGACCTTGCCCTTATACTTCTATGTAGTGTTCACATTAGAATTTCATAAAGAATCTATCAACATATCGCTTCAAGTTTTGTTCTAGCAAATTGCAAAGGAAATTTTACATAATTAGGGTTATTTTTTCTAAACTTGTTATTGCATACTATCCCCAAAACATGGTCGTCAATCATATATTTGATTGACAGAATACACACTTGATCCGTGTAGTTCTTCCCTATTGCTTTACGCAACCAGTTGTCATTAATTTGGTTAGTCTTGCTAGTAGTCAATCCCCTCGAAAATATCATGCTAATGATTTACCACATTATGTGAGCTATCATCATCTGATGATATACATATCGTCACCCGCCGAAGGAATTTTTGTTTGAAAATTTTAAATTTAATTGACTTGGGCATATAATAAAACTTTCAGTTTGATTTTCTTCCTTAAGTTCATGATTAATAAACCTGGGTGGGTTTATTTCATGGTCTACATTGGTAGTAGGTTTAAAATAACAATTTAATTGATAATTAAACATGTTTCTTACTTTTGGTCCACCTTTGGTCACTATATCATCCACGTGTACCTTCCTCGTTAGCTCTTCATTTGTACAATTCAGTTGTGTTTGTTTAATCTTCCTTTCTTTGATTGTGAAACTATTGCGTGTGTATATAACTTGCACCTTTCAATACCTACATGCGATAGGATAGAAAAGAGAAGTTTAGATATATTATTTACTAAATATATTAGATATCTAAAGCAACAATTTTATTTAGTAGATAATGTTTTTGTTGCTTAGGATAGAAAAGAGAAATTTTTATTTAATAGTGGTTGATTGCAGTTCATAAATGCATTGCAAATCAATTTGTTTTTTAAGATGGTTTATAAAATATTCTTTAGATAATGACTTCCTATAGATCTTAAGCCTATGTCCATTAACTAGTAATGTTCTTATTGAATCATCAATTGGCTTAAGTTTAACTATACCATTTCCAAATATTTCTTCAATCTCATATGGTCCTAGCCATCTTGTCCTTAGCTTGACTTGGAAATATTGGTAGTAAGAGTCAAATAGTAGGTTCCAAATTTCTGGTTGAAATGTTCATGGTACAATATGTTTATCATGCCACTTATTTCTTTGTTGTTGATTTAATTCAGTCCTACGTAATGCCTCTAATCTTCTTTCATCTATAATGTTTAATTTTTCCAATCTATCTTTTTGTGCTTGATCCAAATTTATATAAAGTTGTACCGCTATGCAAAGAGTTTCTATTTCAAATTCAATAGGCATAATAGCTTGCTTGCCATAAACCATTTCATAAGGTGATAATCCTATGGTAGTTTTCTAAGTTGTATTATATGCCCATACAACTTATTTTAATATTTCTGCCCAATCAACCCTATTAATAGATACAATTTTTGTTATTATATTTTCAAGTTCCCTATTTGTAATGATAGATTTTAACAAAGTGTTCAATTAATTTTTAGAGAAATTGAGATCCATGGTCTGAAACTAGTTCTCTAGGTGCTCCAAAGCATTGCATAATATGTGAGTAAAGAAAATCAGTAACTGGTTTAGCTTGTGTTCGTGGTAAGGCTTTTATGTTAGCCCACTTGGTGATGTAATCCATGTACACAAGTATGTATTTATTGCTTGCACTTGGAGGGTCTATTGGCCCAACAAAATCAATCCCCCATTTCTCGAATGGTTTGAACATTATTTGTGGGACCAAAGGCATCTCCATTGTAGGTGTAGGTTTACTAGCCCTTTGACAAGCATCACATCTATCAATAAATTTATGGATATCCTTATTCATAGTAGGCCAATAATAACCTATTTGGAGTATTTTACTGTTGTTCTTTATATTGTGTAATGACCTCCATAAGGTTCTTCATGTGCTACTCTAATGATGTCATATACATCCTATTCTTGCACACATATCCTAATTACATGGACAAGATAAGACTTAAACACGATTCCATTAATCCACTTATAAGGGACACTTTGATGTATTAATTTTCTACACTCACGTAGTGTAAAATTCAGAGGTATTTTTCTTATTACCAAATAGTTTACAATATCATCATAACAAGGAGTAAAAATAGAAAGAGCAAATAAATATTCATCCGATAAATTATCAAGAATTAATTCATCATCATCAAATATTTGCATACGAGATAGATGATCTGCAATGACATTATATTTACCTACTTTGTCTATAATTGTGATATTAAATTATTGCAATAAGAGAAGCTATATAACCACTCTTCCTCCTACTATAGCTTTATTTATTAAGTATTTAATGGTAGAGTGATTAGTGTGAGAAAATAATTCATACCTTGTTATGTAATGTTTGAACTTATTAATGACATGAACTACTGCTAAGAATTCCTTTTTAGTAACTGTGTAATTAAGTTCAACCTCATGCAAATTTTAACTCACATAATAGATAGCATAAGGTGTTTTGTTCTCTATCTATTGTAGTACTACCCCTATTGCATATTATAAAGCATCACAATGTATATGAAAGGGTTGGTCCCCTCAAAATTGGAGCAGTAGTCAATTCATTATTTATAATTTCAAAGGCTTCCTTACATGCTTTAGTACAATTAAATTCACTTTATTTGGTTAAGAGCTTGAGCATGGGAGAGGCAAATTTTTTGAAATATTTAATGAATCTATGATAGTACCCTACATGTCCTAAAAATCTCCTTACCTCTGTTTATGTTTTTTGAGGTTGGAGGGATTGGATACCTTGGATTTTTGTAGGATCTACTTTAACACCTTCCTCAGATATGTAATGTCCTAAAATAATACCTCCTCTTATCATCATGAAGCATTTTTTATGACTCAAAGAGAGCTTTTATTCTTGGCATATAACTAGAACTTTCTACAAACTTGATAGAGTTTCTTCAAAAGTGTTACCCTAGAATGTGAAGTCGTCCATATAGACTTCTACACATTCATTAATCAAATCAGAAAAATAGCTAAAACAACCCTTTGAAAAGTAGTAGGTGCATTGCATAATCTGAAAGGTAAAAATTTATAAGCATAGGTACCTACAGGACATGTGAAAGTAGTATTTTCTTGATCTTCTTTTGCTATTGAGACTTGATTGTACCCACTAAAACCATCCAAAAAACAAAAAAAAAAATTCCAGCCAAGGTATCAAGAACTTGATCAATGAATGGTAAAGGAAAATAATATTTCTTTGTTACCTTATTTAATTCCCTATAATCTACACAAAATATCCATTTACCATTCTTCTTAAGAACTATTACTAATGGTGACACCCATTGGCTATCAAAAATTGGATATATAAATCCTGCATTTAAAATCTTAATTATCTCTTCTTGAACTATGTTTTTCATAGCTAGATTTAGTCTTCTTTAAGGTAAACTCTCTAGGTGACAACCTTATTGAATGAAGATTTTGTGGATATAAGTATTTGGATGAATCTCTTTCATGTCCTCATAGTTCCATGCAAATTTTATCTGATCTTTTCTAAGTACTTCTATCAATTGTGATTCCTAAATCCTTGTAAGCTCATTATTAATATTTAAAGTATTCCCAAGTGTGATGTCTATCTGTTTGCAATTTTCAATATTTGCATCTATTCCTAATATTTCATGTTCAAAAACATTTAACTGATAGGTATAGGGTACTAATTTATGAGATTGACTTGTACTTGCTTCATAATTAGTTATAGTAAGTTCATCTGAGCAATTAGTACTTTGTTCTTCATTAAAAAGTGGTCCTAATGGTCCTTTAATTTCTTGCTGTAAATATTCACTTAACACATTAATTGATAAGATTTGAATAACATCCAAATCATTATAAAAATTATACCAGATTTGTTTTGATAATCCTTTATCTAATGTTGACTCAGGAAATAGACTCAAATATTTAGTGTGCTTCCCATTGGAAATAGTCATATTTCCAAATCTACAATTAATGTAAGCATCAGCTATTGCAATCCATGGGTATCCCAAAATTAAGGGATGTCCCCCTAGCTTCTTCTTAGGTTGTAAGACCACAAAGTCTATAGGATACTCCCATGAACTTACAAAAACTATGATGTCTTCTAATTTTCCTTCTGGTTTGATGGTAGATCTATCTACAAGTTGAAGCACTATAGAGGTTGGTTGTAGTTTGTATACCCCTAAAGAATTCGCTATTTCTTTGGTCATAATGTTGATGGAAACCCCTAAATATATTAAGATATTATGCAAGGTTGTATCACCAATGTGGACTGTGAGTATAGGTATTCCAGGATATGTATATTTTGGTAGTAACCTTCCTTTGGTTATTATCTCAGATAATTGTCCAATAACTTGAATGTTTTGAGATTCATTCTTCTTTTCCTTCCTAAATTTTATGTGCACATACTCTTTATTAATTTAGAGTAGATAAGAATATCCTTGATATCTTGTAATAGAGGAATTTTAATGGTAACATTCTCTAATTCTTGAAGGAAATTGAAAGTTGGTTTAGAGGGTTCTTCAGGTATTACCAATATTTCAAGAAATGGAACTTCCATTTCTTTCCTTTGAGGGTTTTGGATCTCTTTCTATTTGTATGGAATATTTTTTGGTGAAGTTTTTATTTATTTTTCATTTTTGTCTACTTTTTCAAACAAGTCTTGAATAGGTTCTCCAACTTCTATGAGAGTTGCATAATTATCCAACACTTTTCCAGACCTCAAATGGATCTATTGGCAAGGTACCAAAAATATTAAACATGTATTATTTGTTTCATAGACCTATTATACAGTATTGTTATTATTAATATTAGAAATTGGTTGAGCTGGTAAATGTGGTTTCTTAGGAGGGTTGTTCATATTGTTTTGAGGTGGAAGAAGTCTATTTTGAGGCTGATTTTGAGGGGCTTGTCACCTACACTAGTTTTGGAAATTATGTTGTTGGGGTGGATTTTGAGACCAGCTAGGTCCTCCATTCGTGTTCCAAATAGGCATATTATGACCTATCATTCCTTGAGTCCATGGAGGTGGACTTCCATATGCATTGGCCATAAATTAGGCCTATGGAGGTATATTCCAGTCTTGGTTATTTGGGTATGGGTTATAATTTGCCTAGTTTGATGCATTTATCCACTGGTTAGGTCTTTTCTAGTTGGAATAACTAGAGTTTTACCAATTAGATGGACCATTGAATGGTCCACTTCTTATTTGGGCTACAAAATAAAAATCCTCTGCCTCCTCAACTTCAGGTTATTTTATAGTAGTTTTCACAACTAAATATACTTACAATTTTTAGTGCTATGATTTTTGTCATAGATTTTACAACAAACATAAATATTGGAAATATTTGCAATGTTTAGAGGGCATTATCTCAACTTGTGTCTTTTCATACATCTATTACAATATGTCTTCTTAATATCTTCTTTTTTTGGTTTCTTATCCATGAATTTGAGAGATGTAGTTAATGTGCTTAACAAATTAGTCTTTAGGCTTTCCAATAAATTACCAATTTTTTCTCTTGTCACCTCTCCACCTGTGGATGAGTATTTTTTGTTCCTTAGAGGTTTATTCCTTGAATAATTTCTACAAAGGTTCACAATCTCTTCAAATGCCATTAGATGAATATCCCCTTTGGCCATAAATTTTAGAACATCAAGGACATCTTCTTTTAATCCTTTTAGAAAAAAATATTTTAAGATTTCTTCATCTAAATCAATATTCACTCTAGATCCTACAAACTAAAATATTTCAAGATAATCCTCAAGGGATTCTTCTTCTCGTTGGTTCATATGAAATAGATAAGCTTTATTATCCCTAACCCTATAGTAATCCTAATATCTTTCAAGGAATAAATCCATGATCTCCATACCATTGGTTACAAACACTTTCACCTAGACCCACAAACCATATTAAAGTTACATCCTTAAGGGTAGAAGGAAACAATCATAGTTTTTGTTCATCCGTGGTATAAAAATAGGCTTGACACACTACTTCAAACTCAAAGAGAAAAGCATCAGGATCTTCATGTGGTTTCCCATGGAAAGTAGGCAAAATATCAACAAAGACCAGTTTTGGTTCTCTTGTTAACCTTTCTATTGGAGAAAAAATTGGAAAGGCAAAAGTTTTTCTTTGTCTACTTTTTCTTTGATTTTCTATTTCTCCATGATCATCATTCCTTTGCCTATGTACCCTTTGGTTTCCATCTATTTCCCCATGTTCACTAGCTTGGCCGTCCATGATTGATTGGAATAATTTTAATATTGGACTTGGTATGGGTTCAAAAAAGATAGTTGATAAATCAATGTGATTATCGAATTCAGATTCTGGAAATAAAAATTATTTAGTAGAGTCAATGGTAGCTCAACTTGTTCTTCTAGTGAATCCTTAGTTACCACAATCTCAGTCTCTTTTGATCTAGAATTATCAAAATTTTCACTAGAGTTTTCTTTACAGACTTTGATGAATCTTCCCCTTGAATCTCTAGGTCTACTCATAAATTTGCAAAGATTTTAAAATTCATTGCAATAAAAATCATCCATTCCTCAAATAATTTGTGAATATCATTAATTGGATCTAGATGTTTAGGAGTCATGTAAAGTTCCTCCTCAAATAAAAATCTTGTTTCACAAGACAAATCAATTAAACAATAAAAACTTATTTTTATTTGAGATGGGACTTTCAAACTGTATCTCATAGCTCAAATTGTGACATAATTACTTGAATTGCATGATTCTAGGAGCTTTGTTATATATTTTGTTGTATTCTAGATCCACTTATCTGCTTTCTATGTCTTATAGGAATTTATGGATAGTAAGGGAGTCCTTAAAGTATTGCCTCCAAGGATATATAGTTGAATTTAAACTCGCTCTCCTATCTCTTAGCCAACATTCACAACTTCTCATAAGATCAAGGGGAACGATAATTTAGCCCTAGGGCTTTAATTATATCAATCCTCTCAATTCTTCTTATTTCTTATGTTATTTTTCTAATGAGATCAAGGTGCTCCCACATATAGTCCCATTGTTTTCTAGATGACCTATGTCTTTGTTCAAAAAGTAGGTTGATTTCTTGTTCTAGAAATAATTTTCTAAGGTCTATTAATGCAGAATAAAAATAACTTTAATTTTTTTTTCTAGTTTTCAAAATGCAATTTTAGAAAATAATTTTTAAGCAAAAAAATCTTACTATTATTAATACCAAGTCTGAAATTCACAACCAGTCTTAACATAACAAGGGAAAGTAAAATTACTATTCTAAAACAGTTCTTACTACCACTAAAACCAGGTCTAAAATCCACAACCAATTTTAGCATAGTAAGAGAAAGTAAAGTGTTGTTGTTACTACTTGATTTTAAGGAACACTTTGGTATGAAATTGTTGCACCTACTGCTTTTTTTCACAAGTTAAAGAACCTAGACCTAAGTATATAACAACCACACTGTGTTGAAAAGTAAATTTACTAAAAATAAAAGTGTTGAAATAAAACGTTAAATTATTGTTACTAATTGATTTTAGGGAACACTTCAATATGAACATATCACACCTATTGCTTGTTTCCATGAGTTAAAGAACCCATACCTAAGTAAGTAACAACAACCACCCAATGCTTTGAAAATAAATTTACTGAAAATAAATATGCTAACTAGGAAAGCAGTAAAATAGATCCTAAGAAAATGGAACCTAGAAGTATTGAGATGAAGACACTTGTTGAAACCCTATTATCCCAACCTTGAACTACATGAAGAATTCTTGCCAATCACGCAGGTAATTCTCCTTCTCAACCCAATAGTCTCTGATCAAAAATTATAGTACTGTTCTCCCCGACAACAATGCTAAAATATTGAGTTGTATATCACACACTTAATTTATCAATCCAGGTTATATTTAAGGAATAAAAAACTCCATATAGATTAGTCCGTAATAATTAATAATTTGATTTTATTCCATTTCCTTAGTCTCATTTGCAAGAAATAAAAGTTATAGAAAATAAAATGAAATAATGCTTCATTAAAAGTGCAATTATGACTTAAACTAATTTTATGTGTTGTGGATCCACGTGCAATCTAATAATGCATTTATGATTTTAACTAGTTGATTTATTTTATAATTTAAAATGATGCAATTTAATTTAACTTATAGTCTAAGACTAATTCTACTCACTAACTAATTCTACTCTATTTCAGGAGAAAGAGAGTAAGGGACTGGTTGTTCGGAGTGGGCCTTGCCTCCTACAAGTCAGTGTAATTCTCTTTTCCTTTCTTCTTTAATTTACTTCAGTAGATAATATTTAATTCTACTGAGCTAATACTATTTAATTAATTTTTCAAGAAAGTAAAAAGAAAGTTTACAAAGATAATAAATCATGCAAAAACACAGAATACCATTGCTAGAATCATGGAAGAAAATACTGCTACTTTATTGATGAAATTTAATTATTCATGCGTACAAACTATGCGGATAGACTTCTTCAGACATCAAGTCTTCAGAATAGAAACTTGTAAACTATAAAAAATAGACCATAGACCTTTTCAAGGGTCTCTACATTGTATTTTATAATGTCACTTGGATGTTTACAATAAAATTATCTTCTACAATCTGTTACAGTTCAAATGCTCAAATATTTGAATTCTAATATTTCATAACAAATATATTCTAAAATTAAGATACACTAACAACTACCCTCGTACTTATTACAATCATAATTATCCAAGTGGCATAGTTGTCAAGTATACATAATGAATATCCTAAATTTTGAATAATTTACTAATAAGATAAGACAACTATTTGTCCTATTCCCAAGGAAAATACATAATAAGATTTCATTAAAATCTCGACAACTTAACAACCTTAACAAAATATATTTTGAATGACACGCTATAAATTATACAAAGATTAAATCATATGCCAAATATTAATACCACCATATTAAACAATCATGCTGACTGTATAATATTTGTGGTGTTGCTACACTGTCATCAGATGTGGAACTCCAGTCAACCTTCTTTCTATAGATCCTTTCAGTAGGTGCTTTTTGTAACCCCTTTTTGTAGGTGTTTTTTGTAGCACCTTTTTGTAATGCACTTCCACGCGACTTCTTAGCACACTTGCATGTAACTGGTTCTTCCATACTTGACATCTGACCTATGTTCTGTTACAACATCTTCTATAAAACACCTACAATATTTTTTAGTCAAAAACATACAAAAAACTCACACGATTTATGTAAAATATAGTCATATATTACTTTATATTTATAAATCAAATTTATTCTTAAATCATGCAAATAAGGTATAACGATCATTGAAACACATTGATTTTCATATATTTTAGATAAAATATAGATCAAAATTTTCATAAAATATGCATGATTTAGCACTCATCACGTTGATTTGGGTTAAGGCTCTGGCTTGATTGTAGGTCATTGCCATAAAATAGAGGTGGAATGAGGTGGAAAATGTGAAGGTGTGTGTGAAATGTTGTGTGCAAATGAAAAACACATAGATCAAACAAACAAACAAATATTTTCTAGGTTTTTGCAAGTTTTATTTTTTTTGTTTTTAATTTTTTTTTGAAGTTTTCAAGTTTTGGTGTGTTTTGATTTCTAGACTCCTATTCTTAAAAACACTATTCAAGGTGAAGGATGCATGCCACTAAAAGGGTTTGTTCAAATCCACCCCTCTTATGAAGGATGAATCACAAATGGCTAAAAATATATTCCTAAAGGTATGCTCGACTCAAGGGTAAACCTAAGGAATCACAATTACCCCACCAAGGGAGGTCGTGTTATCTAAGTATTGCTACTTACCTAATACCTAGGGTAAGGCCCCATAGAATTTTGCTTCACTCTCAGGCAAGCTTGGATAAAAATGACAACTGTGTTCCACTTATTATTAATACTTGTGGTAAAAGGTCATTACTAATCCTTCCTAATATGGATGCACCCAAAAGTAGGGGAATTTTTGGTGATGAAGTCTAGAAATCCACTCGTTATTGTCTACAAATGTGTCTAGGGAGTGAGTTTATGGAAGGAGGTGAATTCCAATGTCATCGATCTCGATTTGGGGTTGGTGATGAAGTCTAACCTTACCAATGTTTACTTGATACATGCAAGTGTTTGAGGTGTTTGTATTTTCTATGGTTTTAAAAAAGAAAGTGTAAATTTAATCCTACAATGCAATCTAAGATGTTATTCTAATTTTGATGCCTACAAGTGCAATAAAACATAGACAATAGCAAGCAAAACAAGAAAATACAGAAAACCTGAAATTAGAATGTAGAAAATAATTTTTTTCATAGGACTTGAAGGTGCTTATGAAGCACAAAACCAAATACAAGAATGCATTTGGGACTGGTCAAACATGAAATTATGTTTGGTCAAACGCAGGTCTATATTTGGAACTATTCAAATGTAGGTCTACGTTTCTAACTATGTGTCAAAAAGAGAAATAGAGCCCATTTGAAATGTAATAAAATGACCTAAAATGCACTAAAATGACCTAAAATGCATATTAAATGAGATTTATCTCTCTTTTCTCCTTTTTTTAATGTCTACAAAAGATCTTAAAATGCCTATGCATGCATTTGATCTAAGATCTACCATGAAAATAAAAATAGAGAAAAAAAAACCTTTTCTTTTCCTTTTCAAAGTAAATTTCAAGTCAGGGTTTTATGTTACTTACCTAGGATCCTTTCATAGCTCTTTTTTCTTCTCAAAATCCTCAAATGCCACTCTGCATTTGTGTAGGATCCTAAATGCGTTGTCGCATTTGCAAAGTCTCTAAATGTGCTACCATATTTGCACAGTCTCTAAATGCATGTTGGCATTTTGTTAGGTCTTTAAACGTGCTCCCACATTTGCATAGGTCTAGGAATAGGTCGGGTGAGCTCCGAAATTTCCTGAATATAATATTTGATTTTTTGCACAATGAAGCTCCAAAAACCTACAAAATGAACAGATAAAGATCAATTAATTGAAAACAACAAGGTAATAACACAAGGAACCCTTTAGGGGTCCCACCGTGATTACCATTTTGTAAGCAAAAGAATGATACCCAAATAAAGAAATACTGAAACAAGCAATTGCAATGAATAAGATGATCTTTGTATTGAAATTTTGGGAGCCTTGGTCTCCTCTTTTACAATGATGATATGCCCCAATTTACAGGGGTTACAAAAATATGCTTGCTTTCAACTTTACAATGAGCAAAAGAGGGGAAAACCCCTTTTGCATATCAAATAGAATGTGGGTGTCTTCGATCTTCTATTTCTCCAATCAGATTATCGGATGGACTTGAATATACTTGCGTGCCATCCTTACTTTATCAACTCTTTAGAAACATGTCACTTGCACACATATGCTTACAAATAGAAAGAGGTATTAATAGCTCCTATTTATGTAAGAAATGAAGTAACTAAAAAAATCTGGAATAAACCATTTGCAAAATGTGTAAAATGATATGTAGAAGACAAAAAAATAATAAACTTTGATACCTTACTAACTTACCTAATATGATCTATGTTTATCGATGGTGAAAGATGCTCCTAAGTAAACGCGAGCACACGTTTAAGACTAAATAAACATGTACTGGTATTTGGATAATCATGAATGCGCATTTGCAACTATGTAAACACCTGCTATATTTTATGGTTGAAAGATAAAGTTGTTAGGGTTTGATCCAAGATCATCTATGATTCGATCTTCAAGTACGTATATGACTTCCTGTAGTGATTCTAGCAGCGTAAAGGTATAAAATTTAGTCTCCTCTTGGGTGGTGAGATAATGATTCCTTTATAGGTCTTTTGGTGTTTTGTAGTTATCCCAACCATGAAAACCATATTACCATAGGGATAGGCTCATTCTAATGGGCCACCTTATTTCCTACAAAATATAGGTGGTAAGCCAGGGTTAATAAGTTGCAAGGACTGGGCAGCCACCTATCCTATGTAGCTGTAGTGAGTCACCTAGAGTGTCTCACTTAGGTGGCATGGTGGCATTTAGGTAGGTGGAAGTGGAGTGAGGTGTGAGATGTGGAAATGGGAGGGTAGTGGTGGCTAAGACATGTGTCACATGGGGAGGTAGGGTATCCTAAGGGGATTTTCCATATTTAATAAAGTCTAAAAAATAGGGTAATATGCAGGATTAATATGCCTAAGTCAAAACTTAGGCATATTATTATTATACAAGATTGTGGGGTGCATGGAGGCCTTTGTGAAGGAATAGTTTTTGGTCTATGGGTTGTTATCATTTTTTCCATCACAAACCCTAATGCTCCTCCTCCACCACTTTTTCTAGCTAATTATAGGGAGGCTCTACCTATATCTACTAAGCCTACATTGGGGAATTACCAAATCTAATATTTATCCTCTAATGTGGAAGCCATAGACTTGTTTGGACATGTACGTAAATTGTTTTTATGATGGAATAAATAAAGCTAAAACATTTATTGATAATGTTACTACATATTATAGGAATTGGTTGGATATTGAGATAGATTTTCTAAAACTAATAACTATGCTAGTAGTAAATGAACACTCTTTGAATCCATATATAATTTTATCAAGCAGTTAAAGTGAAAAATTGATGATGACATGACTGTGATAGAAGCAATGAATGTGTTTATAAATACCAAAAAAATCCTTAAATAATCTATAACTAAATTCCACAAAATATAGGAAAGACTTAAATGCCATGCTAATATAACATTAACTAAGGAGGAATCCATAAAAATGTGTATAAATAATCTTAGAAAACCTACGAACATAACCCATATGGTTTTACCTCTCTAGATAAGGTCCTATCATTTGCTAAAGTCCTTGAGCATTGGGAAAAGAAGGATGTTAAAATATTAGGGAAGTCTAAAAACCTTAATAAGAATATTGTAGAGGATAATTTGTAATGTAACTATCCAAGATACCTATCATGAGATAGAGATATTTGGAGCCCCTATGCATATATTAAAAACAATTGATAATGGTCCAATATTTGAGAATATGGTTCCATTATAGACTCATGCAGATATTCCTAAACTTTTCCATCACATAAGATTAGAAACTATCACTATAGTAAAATGTTTGAAGCAATCAAGTGGTATGATCCCAACAAATTTTAGTTTTAGCATGGGACTTATAAGTGTGATCATGCTACCTACTCAAATTTATGTAAATTTTGTTATAAATAAAACTTTGGATCTAATTTGAACATTGATAAAATAAATAATGATAGGATCAACTTATTTAATGAAAATACTAGGGGTCTCCAAAAAATATAATTATCCTCGCAATTAGAGATTAGGTATCTATAATACTCTATTCCCTAACCATGAACAAGAAGCTCCCAGTCAACAAAAATGAGTGCATAAAAATTAAGGCCAAGAGTTTCATCAAGTGACCATCAATGCTATCAAAATTAAGGATAATATGAGGACAATCGAGTGAATAATTAAGTGGGATCAGAATAAAAATCAAAATATTGGACCCAATACCTCTCAAAATGCCTCCCATATTGACCAAGTCTTTGCCCAACCTAGCCCAAATGATGAATACATTTGTAGTTAGACCAATGTGATTTAATATGTCAATATTTTTGATGTGCAAAGAGAAACCATTACATATTTAGAATAGTAGATTGCTGCTATTACTAGGAGTGCACCTCAATAAATAAGAAGAAAACCTCAAAAAAAGAAGAAGGATAATCATAAGGAACCTATCCAATCAATGTTAACCCCATCATAATTAATAAACTTGCAAAACCTCCTGTCTACATCTAAGAACCTACTGCAAACTTAGAAATATCTAATATTGCAAAACAAGTTCCTCAAAAGGCCTCAACCAAGTCTACAGACTCTGTTGCTCCTATAAATGCTAAAATATCATGATCACCACTTAAATAAATAATCTCAACATACATGAATTTTTTTTTAGGACCCTATATATCCCAAACAATTTTGTTTAGAATCACCTGCATATTCGACTGATAGCAGTGACTGAATCCGTACCCCATATTGTATAGGATACAGAATCATAAATCTGTGTCCTAGAGGACATGGGGCATGAATTTTATGAAAATAAAAAAATATTGCTCTAAGTGTGTTTATTAATGAATTTTTTTGTTCATTTTATTGCATCAAGATGTCCTTGAGAGCAGGGAATAGCAGTCGTATACCCTTAAGGAGGTAATATGAGAGCTCATGCCAGTAGAGATATGCACACTCGATGTAGTGGTGCTTCTACACTTGGCAGAGATACCCTGTGTGGAGGTAAATAGAGTGCTACTGACAACACTGGAAGAGCGATGGTACCCAAAATCATCCATATTCTAGTTATCGATAGGAGAGGTGACCATCACATTGGATGATGTGTAACACATATTGAGGATCCCCATCAAGGTAAGAATAGTTTATAGTGCACAAGTTCCACATTTGATAGTAGAGAGATTGACAAGTGACCCGTCACATGAGATCCATAAGAGCAGATTCCATGTTGATATACCATAGTGACATGGGGTTGGGGCATTGATTATTATGCTATATGGAGTTGTTGTAGGATTGCTAGTCTTCCATACGAGTCAAAAACACCTACCATTTGTGAGAGTCATGATACAAATACAACACTAGTGGGTTTAGTTCGCATGGGGCTCGTATATATTGGCTTATTTGTACAGGATGTTGTACAACATCATGTAAAAATAACACACAATACTAGTATACATGAATTTAATCTATATGTGGTGCTAGGAGCACATAGATATCAGGAGACTAGATGCACTACCATGACCACTACTTGACCTAAAATAGCTAGCAGGATATAGGTGGTCTTGAGACCTTGAGTGTACATAGAGGTCGTATGCAGATATTCTATCATTGAGGAGATGGGTGGTAGATGAGCTACATGATCATTAGGTCATATGGTAGCTATGGTATCTACACATTAGGTGGGATGAGTATGGGGAGAAGCTAGATCGAGTTAGGAGGGTTTGATGGGTCACTACAGAGAAGGGTGAGTTGGAGCTCTATAAGTTCGATCAAGTGCAATGATAGTTTAGGATTCTCTAAGAGATACTAGATCTAGAAGACTACTATTATAGGAGGGTGAGGAGGGATCCATTATGGGTCAAAGGATACCCTTATGTGGCTAGGTTCATGGAGAAGGACTTGGATGATCCCATTTATGTCAATATTAGATTCGATGATGTTAAGGTAGCCCTCGAATACATGAGATGGTATAGGGATATTATACCCCAAGGATCTCCCCACTGGTGCCAGTGTAGAGGCACCAAGTCATGGATCAATGAGTGCACTTGATACTCTGAGAGGTTAATAAACGTGTAGTGGAGTGATGAGATTAGATGCCACAATCCCCTAGGCAAGCTAGGGTACAATTTTGGATAGAGGTGATGACCACCATGAGGACCACCATCACTCTATTTAGGTTAGAAGTAGTAAGGATAGCCAAAGGTGTCCCTATGATAACACAGAAAGGACCAAGTAGTACTGTAGGTTAGGGAGACCTAGCGAGGGTAGTGAAAGGGTCAATAGATAGGGTAGTCATCATGAAGGGAAATATGGATACTATTTGGGTGTATCTAGGCCAAGCCATTATGGAGCAAGATGTAGCGAGGGTCGAAGAAAGACACCTCAGAGAGGAGATGGGTTGGCTAGAGTAGGAGCATCAGTAGGCCTGGGTTGAGGATATATCTATTGTGACAAGAAACCAAGAAAGCAAGGGGATCTACCTTCTATATGAGCAACTAAAGAGAGTGGAGAGTCAAGACATAGCAGTATAGAGGGATACCTTCTACCAGGATCTATACTTCCAAGTGGTATCAATGGATCAAAAGGTGAAACCACTAGCCTCCCTTTAGTCATATATTTTATCATAGTATTTATCGTAGATAGCTATGCAGTATATGAATATATCCCCATCAAGAACACCACCGACATATATAGCAAAGGAGGTAGAATTACAAAGCTAGGGTTGGGATCAGGGTGACGTGCCAATTTTGAATTGTGGTATGCATCACTGAGGAGGATCAAGTACATCGAGCTTAGACTATGGTGCACCAAAAAAAATAACATGTATTCACTGCTTATCAAATAATATCATGCTGTGGTTTTTATTATTTTATGACATGAAAAATGTGTGTGCAATAGTGTTAGTTTTTATTTTATGCATGGTGATGACAAACATAATGAATGAAATGAATGCAACTAAATGAATGAAATGGAATGAATCTAACTAAATGCAAATGTAAAATGAGATGCAACATGAAATGCATGGATGGATGGATGGAAAGAAGAAGAGGAAGAACAAAGAAAAATAGATGGTGAAGAAGAAGGAGATGAAAACAAAGCTCCAAAAGGCTAAGTAAAAGAAAATAAAAAGAAAGAATAGAACCCTGTAATGATGTATTCTCACAAATGGTCGAATGGAGGCTACCCCTCACTAATGGCCATGAAGTTATCCTATAAGGGTGTTATGCTTGTAAAAAAATGGATAAGTGTGGAGCGATTACCTACTATGGGATGTGGTGCTCGTTAGGATGGCTAGAGAGAAAGAGATACCCACTAGGATGTATGCTTGTAAATGGTCAAACTGAGGTTGCTTCTCACTCGTGACCATAAATTTGATACCATATGGGGTGTGTTGTGTGTGAATAATGTTCCAAGGTGAGTACTACCCAATAGGGGTGTGGTGTGTGCAAGAAGGTGTATAAAAAATCCAATGGAGCAGAATAATAGGTGAGTATGTGTATCTATATTGAAGTTTCAATGGTTAAGAAGTGTGTGTAAGATAGTCAGTGGATGTATGAACATCATAAAGGATACTCATGTAGTATCTATCCTATCCCATGAGGGCCACTTATCCATCAAAATATCAAGAATAAAAAGTGTGAAAGCACGAATAGTAGATAAAAGAAGAATGTATATCCTTATCTTAACAAAAGGAATAAAGTAAAACATGTAAAGAATAAATAAATACCAAAGAATTATATCCCTTGACTTGGAGAGATATACGCAATGTAAGCTTTCAAGGTCAAGGAATATAAAAGAAAACAAAAAAATAAGAGATGACATGAGAAAAATGTAGAGTGAGAAATGCATGGAAATGGGCCCTAGGTTGGGGATATGCTAGACATCAAAGCTCTAGTGTGAGTACAATACATGTGACCTACGACATAACTAGGTGTTATCACTTTATAATATCATAAAATACCCGAGAATCTATATGATCAAGTAGTCATGCAAGTATGAACAAGCAACAATGCAATTGTATGACAAGAAAAATGCAAGGTGGAACAAAATGTTAGTCAAAACATGCAAAAATGTGACAGGTAGTTATGCAATATGAATCAATCAAACTAGATGTAAACTAGATTAAATAAAAATATAATTCCATGCATAGTATTTATTGATTTTTATTATTTTTAATGTTTTTTTTGTTAGAATATTACATTCATTGATTCTTTATGTTCTTAAAGTCAACACAAATTCTTATTGTGCCACCTATTTTAACAAAAAATATGGTAGTACAAGGAACTAACCCATAAAATAAAGGGCTATTATGGAGGATATATTCATGATTCTCATCACAAAGAGGATCATCCACAATACATTATCTAAGAATTATTGCATGGAAGTCATGGCAAACTTGGACTATTCCATCCTTTTTGATGAAAGGGGGAGAGATTCTCAACTTTGCAAGGTCTCTATGAGATAGAGGAATAGGGTCCCCTCAAGAATGAGGAGACTCAGCATGTGCAACACAAGGGATAAACCCATAAAAGGAGAAGTTATTTCAAAGGATATCCTCATGAGCTATGTCACAAGGGGTATTCCTTTTAGCATATTTCTTTGGGATCACACCTCGCTTCGGATGCACCAAGGTTACCATATTGCAAAACATATTATCTAAGTGATAAGAGGGATCCTTATCTTCATCACTCCACTCTGAGCTTTAATAATCTAAATTATTAGCATAATTAATAAGGTGATCATCATCATCATAGGGTAAAGGTTGGTTTTTATTAGGGATGTAGCCTACACCACATATCCCAAGACAAATATCCACTTGCAAAGGCTCTTGAATACCTTTCTATTTTGGTCCCAAACCTTTACCTATATATTCCATACTAGATAAGATTTTTCTTGGGAAGTGGGTAATCATTGGATAGGTAATAATGGGTAAAATAATGCTCTACGAGAAGAGAGTTGCTACCACAAATATTTTCTTTGAGGGAGACTCCTGTGAAGATAAAGGTACATGTGCCAATGTGTATTGCTTCACCCTTATTATAGGGTAAACCTATAGTTCTATAGTTCTTGGTGAAGGTGGTAGCTTGGAAAGATCCAAAAAAGGCTTAGAAAGAAAATAATTTATTTGATCCCATGATGAAACATTGATGATCAGTTCCTCACTCACTTGTTTATTCTCAATTTGTTTAGTTATGTGAGATGTGGAAACTAATGGGCATAAATTAAGGTTATATTGAACTTTCTCAACCATCGAATAATATTCGAATGGGTGAGGATCGCCCATAATGGTGACTAGTTGATTCTTAAATTTGAACTTTAGACATTGGTGAAAAGTAGAAGGGACAACCCTCATTGCATGAATCCAAGAGAATCCAAGAAGAATATTGAAAGATGTAGGGCAAGACACCACATATAAAAAGATATCTAAGATCTTAGGTCCAACCCTAATGGGAAGAGATATAATGCCACAAGCCTCTTGTGACTCATTGTTGAAAGCTTTGATGATGATATCAAATTTAGTTAAATCTTCCTCTTTTAATCCAAACATTTGTAAGAATTAATGAGTGCATAAATTAAGGGATGAGCCATTATCAATCATAATCTATTTGATAAATGTTTTCCCAATGAATGTAGTGATGTAAAGTAAATAATCTCCTCGTAAATTTGAGGAAGGTATATCATCATTCAAGAAAGTGATATGATGTATCCCAAGAGAACTTACAACATTAGCTATAGCACTAGGGAAAATTTCTTGAGGAAAAATTGTTGTCTTAGAAGCTTCAACAAGGCTTTCCTATGAATAGAAGTTTGCAAAAGCTCTAAGAGAGATATCTTGGCTAGGGTACTAGATAATTGTTGTTGAATGTCGAAGGATATTTTAGGTTGCGGCTTCAACACTAAAGGTTGGTTTTTGAATCTCATGCTCCTTTTTAGGGTATTCTTCAAAACTAATGTGGATTTTGAAGGTGGGTTGGATGAAGAACTCATCTCCTACTAAGAATATTGAGTTGGTTGGGCTTGAGCCTATTACCTTGTAGTTATTGCTATCATTCCAACCATATTATCATAGGAAGGTGGCACATTCTGATATGACACTTGATTATCCACCTATTAACCATGCTTAGGTAGGGGATCTTATAATATTCCCATGTCTTGGTTAGTTATGGGTGCTTTTTGAGTAGGATCTTGATTGTTTGTTGGAGGATTGGGTCAAGAATCTTCTATAACTAGTCATCATTCATCAATTAGGTCCTAAACCACATTTTTAATCTCTTACATGAGTTTGTCATATGCCCTTCCACTCTATGATATTCATAATATTGACTAGGCTTATACCAATAAATCATGGTATTAGGTTGCCTTATGGGAGGTAACTCAATCATATTAGCTTCCAAATGTTGTTGTAGGACCACATTCATAGGGGTGTTGAGTCTTGTAAAATTTCTTGGTGGGGGTTTTTGAGGCTGGTGAAGCACTATCTTTTGTAGGGTGTTAACAAAATTGGTAATAGGTCTATTATCCGTTACCCAATCACCAACTATGTGCTTGTTCTTATACTATATTTTAGTGGTCATTTCCTCTTTCATCTTAAGCTGACATTTTCTAGTAAGGGCTTGCTCTACCTTTCTTGCTAGATCTATATCTTGATAAAAATATGTGATAGTTGTAGTCTCCAACTCATAATATATTTGTTCTCATAAATTCCCAATAAATGTCTCAAGCATGTCTTGAGGAGGTAAGGTATATCTCAAGCATCCAACTAGACTCCTCCAAAAAGACAAATTTTTTGAAAAGCTTTCATATTTAATTTGTTTTAACATATAGACATATTTCATAGTCATATTCGTTTCAACATATATACTAAATTGTTGAACAAACATTCCAGTTGTCTCTTCAAAGTTCGTCAAAGAAAGATTAGGTAGTTTATAAGACCAATCTAATACCATACCATCAAGGCTCTTAGGGAATGTCTTTAGTAACAACATATCATCATATATGATATCGTGGCATGTTGTCCTAAACATCCTTAAATACTCAATTGGATCCTTTGTTTCCTTATATATGGGTAAAACCAGTATTGGAAAATGCGTAGGATAGGGTCTACAGGTTGATTACATATTTCTTTGTAGTTGTAGGTGAAACTAGTCAACTGAATCATATCCATTCTCAAAACCAATTTTTTTACCACATTGGTTAAATTTACATATTGGGATTGTTGTTGTGCAATATCCATAGGTTCCCTAGGGGAGGGATATAGGTCGAATGTTGAAAGGGTACTTGGTGAATGTTAGAAGCATTAACACTGTTATGGTATAGGTTGTGATATGTGGTATCTTGCTAGAGAGGATAATAGATATTTGGTGGGATAAAAGCATGAATTTTGAGATGAGTAGAATGAGAAGGAAATTGAACATAATCTTGATATGCACTACTATTTGGAGGGACTTGTAAAACCCTTCCAATATTGGTGGTCATAGTAGTAGCATATGTTGGTTTATGTGAAGATTCAAACAAGGGGTTATCACGAGATATTCTAGGAGAGATAACTAGAGGAGGAGAAGTCTCATCCATTTCGAGTTGAGCTTCTCACTCCATAGCTTTGAGCAAATCCACCCTATGGTGTTTCATGAAACCTCAAGCATGATCAATTGATGTAAAAGTAAAGTCACCATTAGGTCCCTTAAGGGGATCATAGTTTATATCAGTTTCAACATGTTCTTGTTCTTCTATATCAAGGCTAGGATTATCTCTATCAACCCAATCATCTTCTTGAGGAATTTTATTAGATTCCAGACACCTTCTCTGACTCCCAAGGAATGGAGCCATATGAAAGGATAGAGGAGAAAATCGAGGAAAGACACATAAGAAAATTCTTAATATGTTTTTAAAATGTTTTATATTCTAAATAAATAAAATTAGTGGTCTTATTTAAAAAATAAAAGCAAAGGAAGAGTTTTCCTCTCTTAGCCACTAAGGTGTATCTTCATTTTGGGTTCACCAAAGATGTAGAGGGGGAAAACTGCCCTATCGTAGATGATTCTAGATTGGATCCACTATGATATGAGGTGATCACGGGGGTGTATTATATTCTCTACAATCAATAGATAAAAAGTAAAGGGTTCATTAGGAATTATTTTAGGACTAGATCCACGTATGATGTGGAAATGTTTAATGTGTTAATTAAGCAATCGCCTATGTTTGGACTTTCTATGCTAAACTATGGAAATGAAAGAACAATGCAAAACACACAAGATGCAAGAAGACAATGTCTAACCCTACTATGATACTTTGGTTTAAAGATTTCTAAACCTAGGTTGCAAGAAATAAAATATTTATTTTTGGTCAAGGGCATAAGGAAATGCATAGAACAAGACCAAACTCTAGATGCAAAACTATATGTATTTTTACCTTTAAATTCCTAAAAAGCAATCAAATGTTTTTCTTCTTTATTTATAACCTATATTATAAATAGAAAAGATAATATAAATCAACACACAACATAAAAACTTTATCAAGGGCACTTATTTGATTCGGTGTCTGATCCAAGCTTTGTCTTGCATCTAGGATATCCCAAAACTTAAAATATGCAAAATAACTTCACAAAAATCTAAAAAATATGGTCAAAATTTGGGATTCTACTTAGGCTACTATAATATCAAGCTTAGAGGCACAAAATTCAAGCCCCCTTGGTAATTTTAGTTGACCATTCATAATAAAATGAGATTTGACCTTTGGAACAAACACATCAAAATATGACAACATAGAACAACAAATGAAATACAAATAGAACGAATGTAATGCATGAACAAGAATGTAATTTCAAAATCTAGGATTTGGGAACGAATAATTTCTCCCAAGCTAATTTGATATGAAATGTAGGAAAAATAGAATGATAACAATTAGAAAATTATATAAATAAAGATGAAATAGAATTCAGAGGGTATGCAAAGTTAAATCCTAGGATTTTGATATGAATAGTCACCCCAAAAATTAGTAGATTAAATTCGTGCCCTATAGGATATCGAGTGTGGATTCGGTAGTAGTTTCAAAATGGACACAGAATTCTCAACAAGTGAAAGTAGAGCTTTAATTGAATTTGTGACCTATAGAAGATGGGGCATGTTTGCACAAGAGAGTTTAAAACCCTAAAGTAGAGACCAAAATGCAATAGAACATAAACTAGAATGAGTGTGTGAACTAATAAATACAAAGAAACAACCTGGTAATCTCATGGAAGAAGCAAGAGTAAAGGTAGAAGATCTTTCCTTCAAGAAGATAAATTGTTGCTAGGGCTTTATCCACTTGCAAAATTACAAGGAACACACAAAAAAAAACACACCAAAGCATCAAGAGCACCAGAAGACAAGATAAATCTTATTTCACATGAACTCTTTTCAAATTACTAGCTTGCAATCTCAAGAACATAACTAGATTTTACTTGGGAAACTGGGGAGAAAAGAGGATCTAATACTTTATTTATAAAGGGTTTAGAGGGCTAAAAGGCAAGAAAAAGAAAAATTAACCTTGATTAGTCTCACACACCAAAAGGGTCAACTTAAAATTTATTTTTTGAAGAAAAACCCTAAATTTACTGAATCTACACCTCGTAAATTATCAGGCATGGATTCAATCAAGGTCAAGAAAAATAAGGTAAAACACAAAACAAAGTGGTCAAACTTGCTCCTAGCAAGTTTTAGAACCTCTCAAAGGAACCCAAGGAAAAATAACTCATTTGGGTGGGTCAAATTTTCATGTCTACACTTTTGTACAACTTGTGTAGCCTAACAATGTAAACTTTAGAACTTTGAATGGAGGTTCAAGGTTTAAATCCTATAGGGATAGAGTTGTACACCTATTTTAGTAATTGGAATATTTTTGGATAACCCTATATTAGGTAAAACTAGGATCGTCTCATATGACATATAACCTCTTAAATGTTAAAAATCACCTTATCCTGAAAGTGATATTTGTACAATATCATAAAAGGAATTAATATCAATCAATCTCAATCATCATAAGTAAATTTTATTCTAAAATTGATAGAAAAACACCCCATTTTCTTGAACAATAAGATAAAAATACCAAAATATTCAAAATAGATAAGAACTTAATCAAGAAAAAGAAGACACTCAAACCACATAAAATTTTGAACCATTGTGAACATAATCTAAAACATATTTGGAAACACCTTTCTTAAATAAAGGAATTGCAATAAAATTGATTTAGTCTACTAGCATTTCTACTTGCTTTTGAAAATTTTATCTTGACATAATTAATCAAATAATTAGAATTATTCTCAATAAAATATATTGAATATAAAATTTAAAAACTTGTGAAAGAAAAGAAAAAAGATACTAGTTTCAAAGTAGATATAGTGCACTTGATTTTTCAACCTTCACCTATATATTAACTACCTTTTCAACTTGTAAAGTATAGAAATATTTCCTAGACAAAGGCCTAAAAGTCATATATTATTATTATTTATCCTCCATATAAGAATAAAATAAAATTATTTACTATTTTGTTATCACATTATTTGAAACCATTATCTAAAAAACTTAGTCATGGCTTGATAACAATAACCTAATACTTAAAGACCAAACTAGTTTCAGAAGTAAAAACTAAATAACTAGTCATTCAAAAAATATAATTATAATAATTATTTGACTATATAGAAAAGATGTATTTTCATGTTTCATTAATTTTTACTACTCCTTTGACAGTATTAAAAGAAAACTTGAAAAAATATATGGAAGAAATAGGAAAACATATGAAATTTATAATGACAATATGTAGATCATCTAAACAAATCATTTCTCAATTTAAAACTAATCAAACTTGACAAGATGAAATCCATCACAACATAAAATTTAAAACGACAATCTCTTTGTCTAAAGCATTGTGGAGCAATGGTAAATTAAATGTAAACATATGAACACAACTCAAGTTCAAATCGTTGAATTGCAATAGACACCCTTTTATTAAGGTGAAGAATAATAATATGGTTTGTTATAATATCATATGCATGTGATTTATCAAAATACTACTATGTTGCAATCATGAGGTAATACAAGTGGGTCTTGTGTTAACTACATAAATAATTTAAAAAATAAGGATTTCATCTACCCCATATAATTTTAGGAACATACATTGAGAGAGACTTGAATAACAACTCCTTTGACGTGTTCCTAAAAGGAAACCTTTTAAAAAGTATAGAAGAAATTGGAAAACATAAGGATTTTATAATATTAATGTTTAAATTATTTGAACAAGTTATTAATAAATTTCTAACTTTAGACAATCTCAAAAAAAGAGGTATAATTTTTCCTAATGCTTGTTTCTTGTGTAGAAATATGGAGGAATCCTTGCTCCATATTAATTTAAGTTGTCCTTTCTCATAGTAGGTTTTCAACTACTTTTTCAAATATTTGAACATCCAGTGGGTGTTTTCGAATAACCTAGAAGATGTGCTAATCCAATGGGTTTTTCCCTTCCTGTATCTTCGCATTCATTGGTTTTGGAAATTCAACATTCCTCATATTTGGTGGTGGATTTGGAAGGAAAGAAACTCAAGGGCATTTAAGGATGCTACTCATTCGGCTAAAGATATGGCTTTGTAGGTGATTTATTTTTTTGTGGAGAACATTAAAACCCTAAATATGAATGTTGTGACTATAGAGCAAGAATTATCACTGGAGATATATCTTGAATTCAATACCAAACCTCAACTAGTTAGACCTGCTATGCCTCTAAATAGAGCTAGGCTTAAGTGGGAGCCACCTCCAATTGGTTGGTTGAAGTTGAATTTCAACGATGCATCTAAATGGAATCTGTGTCTTGAAGGTATTAGAGGTATTGTAAGGAACCATGATGGCTTGATAACTTTAGCCTTTGCTAATAATCTAGGCCATCAAACTAGTCACTTCGCCTAAGCCAGGGCCTTATTCCAAGGAGTTTCTCTATTGGATTTTGTAAGTTGCAAGAAACTAATCATTGAAGGAGACTCCCTTAATATTATAAATATGTCAAGAGGGACTCAATATCCTACTTGGACTATTTCAAACCTTCTTTTGAAAGTTCAGAGATACATCCAAAATATAGAAGAGGTTAAGTTTAAGTATACATACAGAAAATGTAATCGAGCGACCGATCTATTTGCTAAAAAAGGAGTTATGCATAATGGTTTAGTGGTATGGTGGGATAATTTCCTAGCGTATACTGATTCTATCAATAATAACATCATACACAATTAGCCTTTGATCCACTTTGGTTGAGTTATTGTAAATGACTTGGCTACAAAACTTGGGGGTGCTTGTTGATTTTGGATTTTTGACACCAAATTTTATATCTCTAAGCTACTGTTTCATCCCTACAAGCCACAATCTCCAATGTAGAAGAAATTCTTGCCTTGATGGGATGGTAGGCCTAGGAAAGTAATGACCTCATGGGGGAGAATGGGATTGGTGCATGGCTCGATTCATGGTTCAGGTCTTGCTTCTAATCTGTGTTTGAATAGTTATCTCTGACATCCTGATTTGGTTTCTATTTATTTTATGTTTTAAATTATGTATGGTCTTACCTATGTATTGGTTTGGCTTTGGAAGGGGTAACTCCTCTAATTGGTCATTCCTTGATTATTACTAGATGTAAGTAATTTTAGATCCCTCTTTTTGGGTGGGGCTTAGTCTCTTTTGTACAAGGTTTGGATATCCTTTCAAAAATTAAACAATAATATTATCCACTAGCACATTATATAGTAATGGTAAATGAGATAGAATCATATGAACATAGTTCAAGATTAAATCTTGATATTCCAATGAATATTCTTAATAATATGGTTTGTTGTAATACCATATTAATGTGGTTATCAAAATATTGCTATAATAAAATAATTATGTAATAATGACGGACTCATGTCAACCCCATGTTTATAATTATATATTAGAAAAAGCAATTGTCCATCTACTTCCTATCATTTAAAGAATATAAATTGAGAGAAGGAATTAAAAATACCTCTAAAAATGGTTGAATCATTCTTTTTATGTGGCTAGTTAAACCGAGATTCTTTTGGTTAGCTAAATTATCATACCATTTTATGTAAACAATGCTATGAAAGCTCAAAAACTAATTTACAATGAGATAGACTTTATGGAATGTTGACAAACCAAATTTATGATTATAAAGTTTCAAAACAACTTATTTTGTAACTTCTATAATTTATTAAACTCATATGAGATTAATATACTAAAGGATGTTATTTTTTTAATATGTTTATTTGTTATGAACCTCTTTGATCATCCCAAAAAATCATTAAGAATTTGTAGAAATATTAAATAAACCACAATGAATAATTCACATAGATCATGAACCTCCTTTGCTCATCCATAGAAATCATTAAGAATTTGTAGAAATATTAAATAAACCACAATAAATATGTAAATTACTACAATGCTCCTTATTGGAAGAAAATCATTCTTTAATATATCTCACTTGAGATAAATTAAAATATTCTTCTCTTTATATTCTCTCTAACTTATCCATACATGGATAGTTATATCTTTCTCTACATTTATAATGCCCAAATACCCACCACTCCCACTTATCAATACAGGTGAGATAGTTACATCTAATATAATATTAAATACTTATCTTTGTGTTTTGACTATGCAAGATTGCAGATGCAAGGTTGGAACCCTGTGCGCAGGTAGCGATGGTGAAATCAAGAGTAACAACAATCGATGGACAGGGTCCTAGGAGGTGCAGTGGAAATGACAAACCCTTGTTTCACCAGAGAGAAAACCAGGGGTGATTTCTGGTTTGAAGGGCTGCAAGAATGAAAAATCTAGAAAACCCCAAAAAAACAACATCGAGAACTTTTTTATTTTAGGTAAAACACTTCGATTTGGAAGCTTTGTGGAGCTATGGAAAACAAATTGAGAGTTGAAGAGAGGTAAATAATGGAGGGATCATATGGATGGGGTTTAACCAAAGGGATGCCCTTGAGGACCAAACATGATCCTAAAAATCCTCACTTGCAATATTTTATAGATGTCGTGAAATGCAATAAACCCAACAAAGAAAATATAGAAGGTCAAGCCCAAATTTTTTTGCAAAATTTAGAAAAGAGAAAAGAGAAAGAGGCAAATCAAACAAGAATAAATGGTTGCCTACCTAATATGGATTCAATCCCAGTCTTGGAAATAGAAGAGGAATGGGTAGCAGATGACATTATTTATAGATCTACGCATGCCCTGATTTGTAGGTGTGTAGGTCTTAGACCTTCTCCTTGCTTCCTATACTTATGGGCAAGAAACCATTGCAACCTTCAAGGGGAATTGGACATCATAACACTTCCAAATGGATACTTTTTAGTAGAATTTACACTAATTTTTTATAAGTATAAGGATTTTGAGTGAGGACCCTATAACATCAGGGCAATAGGGTTATTCATGCAACCATGGTGACCAGATTTTGATCCCCATGTTGAACCATCAGCAAAACCAATTTGGTTGAAATTATATGTCCTTCCTTTGGAATTATAGAAAGATGAAGTTCTGGAATTGATTGGAAATTTTTTGGGCATATACCTAGGCATATCACAAGAATAATTGGGAGGAGGATTAGGTTTTGTGGTTTTAATTTATGTGGAGATGGACCTGAGAAAACCACTACCAACAAAAATGGAGCTTAGATTAGGAGGCAACATATGGAAACAATAGTTGGATTGTGAATCAGTTTGATTTCGTTGTAGATCATTCCATGAGTATGGACATTTGTTTCAAAACCACCCCAAGATCACTCAATAGGAGATAATGCAAACAATTCAAAATCCAAAGGATCAATCTTCACTTAAAAGACTAATGGGTTTTCAAATAGTAACAAGAAGAAGAGCGAGAAATAATATCCAAACAAAGGGTAGGAGTCAGCTCAGAGGAGAAAACATGAACCACCACCAGGAATGGAGGGCAACATCTAAAATGAGCTTCTCAAGATAGATGACCCAATGGAAGGAGAAGAAACCTCATTTGAAGAACAGGAAAAGAATCAAGATATGTCTATAGAAGAAGAAAATCAAATACATCAATATATAGAAAAGAGAGACCATAATCCTAATGGGTTTCACCAAATAGCTCACAACAGATTCTTAATTCTCATTCAACAGTTGGAAATAATTTACAATAATGGCAGCAGTCTGCCATTTAAAACTCCATCCTGAAAGATAGTTTATTTTCTTTTCTCTTACAGCATCTTTCGCCCAGGAAGAAAAAAAGCCTAAACTGGTCCAGAATCGCCCTCTTGCCTTCACGACTATAACTATGGCTCAGTAATTCTCTGACCCTTGTGCATGCCTTCGCTTCCCCTTTTAAAATTTATGGCATGACTCTTCGTTTCCCTTTTCTGACTCTTTGTTTCATTTCCCGTGCCTCTTTGTTGTCTTCGCTTTCGAACACCTTTCTTTCCAACCCTTGATCTTCATCTGCTTTCACTGCACCTCGATGCCATGTGTTGTTCAGTGCTACCATTGTAGGCTCTGTCTGCCTGTCAACCATTGATGATGTTCGATATACCACCACTTGGTAAATTCCTCTGTAACGGCCCTTGTAGCCGCCTGCGCTTTCTTTTCTGTCGTTGGTCGCAAAAATATGACATGTCACGATATCGTGACATTTTCAACTTCACTGCCTTCCTTCCCTCTTCGAGTCATGAAAATGTGACATGTCGCGATATCGTGACACTTTCGGCTTCCCTGCCTTCCTGCCCTCTTCGAGTCGCGAAAATGCGACATGTCGCGATATCACGACACTTTCAGCTTCTCTACCTTCCTACCCTCTTCGAGTCATGAAAATGCGACATGTCGTGATATCACGACACTTTCGGCTTCTCTACCTTCCTACCCTCTTCGAGTCATGAAAATGTGACATGTCACGATATTGCGACACCTTTTCTCCCTTGCGCCTTCTCTCGTCCTTGGGTCGCAAAAATGCGACATGTCGCGATATCGCGACACCTTTTCTCCCTTGTGCCTTCTCTCGTCCTTGGGTCACAAAAATGTGACATGTCGCGATATCGTGACACCTTTTCTCCCTTGCGCCTTCTCTTGTCCTTGGGTCATGAAAATGCGACATGTTGCGATATCGCGACACCTTTTCTCCCTTGCGCCTTCTCTCATCCTTGGGTCACAAAAATGCGACATGTCGTGATATTGCGACACTTTTTCTCCTTTGCACTTTCTCTTGTCCTTGGGTCGCAAAAATGCGACATGTCGTGATATCGTGACACTTTTTCTCCTTTGCGCTTTCTCTTGTCCTTTGGTCGCGAAAATGCGACATGTCGCGATATCGCGACATCTTTCCTTTTCGGCTCTTCTTTCTCTTTTTCGATCGTGAAATCGTGACATGTCATGATTTCATGACATATTTCCTTTCTGCCTTCTCCTTGCCTCTAGGGTCGCAAAAATGTGACATGTCACGATATCACGACAGTTTCTTTCCTTGCTTCCTTTCTGCTTCTTCGGTCACGAAATCGCGACATGTCACAATATCGCGACAGTTTCCTTCCTTGCTTCATTTCTGCTTCTTCGATCGCGATTTCGCGACATGTCACGAAATCGTGACATTTTATCCTCTGCGCCTTTCCTGTCTTCTTTCGGTCGTGACTTCGTGACATGTCGCAAAATCATGACATTTTTGCTCCACGCCTTTCCTGTCTTCTTTCGGTCACGATTTTGCGATATGTCGTGAAATCGTGACATTTTTGCTCCATGCCTTCTCTCTCCTTCTTGAGTCACGAAAACGTGACATGTCGCGATATCACGACACTTTTCTCTGTCGTGATATCGCGACATCAAGGCAAACACTTAGAAATTTTTTTGTCGATGCAATATTGCTTTGCTGCCACCAGATGCTCCTGCATCAAATCCCTTAAAAGGATTGGTGGACCAATTGGGAAGCCAAAACTCTCTAAAAAAATCTCATCCAAATAAAAAAAAATAAGGGGAGCTACAAGGGCATCAACAACTAGAGACATGAGGTGCAATGATAGTTTTTAATTAGGAACAAGAACCAACTAAGGATGTCATCATGGAATTAGCAAAGAAAAACCAATTCTAGGAATTAGTCAAAGGGAGAACCGACATAAAAATGCTAGTTATCATGGAGTAGTAAGAATATCAAATAGAGAAAGAGTGCAACATTAGGGGAAATAATTGAGAGATTCAGGTTTGGTTAAATCCATAGCCAACTTCTACAACACAGAACCCCAATGATTATAAATACCTGGAATGTAAGGGGATTAAATGGTTGCCCTAGACAATTGGTTGTTAAGAGAATGATCTCATAAATAAACCTAGATGTGGTGTTATTACAGTAAACTAGAATATCTCTTAAAATAATGCAAACTATTTCAAAAATATGTTGGAGAAAAATGATAATGTGGCCCAAGCCTCTTAGGGCTACTTAGGAGGGATGAAAATAATGTGGAATAGAGATAGCTTTTAGTTACTAAGTTCAACAGCTGATCGAGGAGTGTTGATGACTAGATTAAGAGATAGAAACTCAGGGAATGTATGGATGATCACTAATATGCATGGAATATAAGTAGTACGAGAATAAAAAATTGAATGGAAAGTAGTCCAAGAAATCAGGGAATCCTACCCCAAAGACCTCTGGTTGGTGGGAGGGGACTTGAATGCCAATATGTCAGTATATGACCAAGAAGGAGGTATAGCACAATTCAACAAAAAGGTAGTCTCCTCATAGCCCAATATGACTATTTAAATTTGATTGACATACCCACAGTAGGTTGTAGCAATGCATGGACAAATAAAAGGAAAGAAAGACAAACAATAAAATCCATATTAGATAGGTTTTTAGTAGAGGAAAAAACTTTCACTCTATGACAATGTCAATCTGAGACCCTAAATTGGTTGGCTTTAGACTATTTTCCAGTAAGCCTTTCCATATCAAAAAGAAGTTTGATTATAATAAAACCCTTTAGATTTGAGAACTTTTGGTTGCAAAATGAGGATCTCTATGGTTTGGTACAACAATAGTGGTAGCAAGGTAAACCTGCATATGGAACATCTCAATACGAACTCTTCTGGAAATTAAAATTTGTTAGATAAAGCTTGAAAAATAGAGAAAACTACAAAGAACTGACTTCCAAAAATAGAGAGCAGTGATCTCAACAAGTATGGAATAAGTGGTAACTTAGATTCAACTTGGAATTATCTCAAAAGAACTTCTACAGAAGGAAGAAACATTGATGAAATAGGAGGAGGAGATATATACTAGAAACAACGGGTAAGGGTGACATGGCTAAAGGAAGAAGATAGAAACACTAAATTCTTTCACCATACAACTACTACTTGAAGCCTTCATAACAGGATGCATACCTTATCAAATGACCCAGAGAATAGGTAAACAACCATCCCAGGTATACAAGATATAGCAAATTCTTATTTTAGAACCTTATTTTCTACATATCCATATCTTTCTGTCCATCATCAATAGGAAATTCTAGCTAGTATTCTTGAGATGATATCTCAAAATCAGAATGAGGAACTGTTGAGGGCCAAACACAGGTTAATTTTTCTCCTATTTTTTCACTTTCTCGATCATTTAAATTTTTAACCCAGGGAGCTTTGTAAACTTTAGAAGGGTCTCATATAAGATCATTCACAATACCCACTTTGAGATGAGTCCGACTAATTCTACTATTGGGGGGTTTAAAGGATCGTCGGTCTTTCATACACACCAATAATTTATGTATGAATAATTAAATCTTGAGAAAATAAATATTCATATGTTCATAATAAAAATAAACCTACTGCATAAGTGAAAATAACAGTGCAAAAAATAAACCTATGAAAGCAGGAAACTTAATCTAGAAAGCATAAGAAAAGGGAAGGAATACTGGCTTGGAGTGGGCCCAGGCTCCAGCAACTCCCTTCCAACTGAATACGTAGTTAGGAACTCTCGAAATTTATTGTATTTGCAAAATAATTATTATAATGCTTCTTCAGAATGATAAATGTATTCTCTATCTGATTCTAGATTCTCTCTCTTATTAGAGAGGTCTGTGTGTGTTTATATAGCACACATACATAGATCTTCTGTTACAAATAAGTTACAATAGTAGTTTATTTATAGACTAAATTGGGATAATCTGGTAAATGTGATCGACATCTGCTAAAGCGGGTGTTTTTCCTAATGGTAATGTATTCAATGATTGGTTTATGCTTCGCCTGGCGTTTCCATTCATTGGTGCAGCTCCTAAAATTATCTTGCATTATGTAGAACTAAAACTGCACCAGTCAACACTGCCCACGTCGCTTTGTCTGATCAATAGGCAAAGAATAGAGAGACACCTTCTCTATGAGGAAGGTTCCTTCTTCATGTGCTTTGGTGTGCGTCTTCTGTATGTGGAAGGCTCATACTGAAGTTGAGCACCTTCTTCCTATGGAAGTTGCCTACTGATGTGGGCGCCTTCCCTATACGGAAGGTGCTTTGCCTTGTATAGGGAGCCTTCCTTATATGAAAGGTGCCTAAGTATGTTTGGTGCCTTCTCTATACGGAATGCGCTTGCCTTCTGTTGGTTCCTTACTTGAAGAGGAAGGCGCCTACCATCTGTTGGTGCCTTCTTTAAAGATGAAGGTGCCTACCTTCATTCCTTTATCCCGAAAGAAACATAGTTCCAGGTCCACGAAAGACCTCGACTAATCCAAATCTGTCAAAACAAACTACATTTCCACAAAAAATACTAAAACACACAAATTAGATAACACACATAATTCTATTAAATAATTATATAATCATTCATAAAAGTACACAGTTCCTAATATATTGTCGTATAATAATCGATGAAACCTATACAAAATATGAGCATTTTTTAGGCTCATCATCCCCCCATGCCTAACATATGCCACGTCCTCATGGCATAAAAACTGTAGGTAGCCCCTTCGTTCTCTTCATCGTCACCATTTTTTGGTTGTACCTATGACCTATGGCTGCTTCTTCTTTTGATCGACATCGGGAGATGTGGTCTTCTGTTTTCTAGGTGAAGCTGTAGTGGTGGGGTAGACAACTATTGCGGTTGTCTACCTCTGCTCGATTCACTGGATCTACCTATTTGAGATTCCTACCCCAGCTACTCCTGGGGGTGGTATGGCTAGTGTAGTTCTTTCTGCCTAAACTGTAGCTTCTATAGCTTGGCATAGGTCAGCATCTAGAGGTCTGACTACTACAAGAGGAATGTCAAAATTATATTTCCTGAGTCGTACTACCTGGGCCTTGTGTAATTGGGCTACTTCAGGGATAAGCCTTGCATTTTCTCTTGCAATGGCAATGTCTTCTAACTTAGGCCCATATACCCCCTATATCTCGAAATATCTTCATATTTTCAAGGGGCATCCACGGGATAACCCGTAAATCTCCAAAAATTGATCATCATTCATCGGGTTAACATAAATAGCCGGGTCTCCCTAGATCCTAGAGGCTGAATTTCTAGCCTTACTTGTTGCTTCCATGTCTTTTAGAAGCTTCTTGAACCTCTCCTACCTCTCGACGAACGGTTGCACGTCCCATTCGTCCTCAACCGGTTCGGTGAAGGTCACCTTCACCTTCTTTCGAGCCATCTTGGGCCCTTATTTCTTTGGTTCTGAGGAATTCTTCCTTCACCCCAAGCTCAATTTGTGGTTGTTGGTCCGCACCAGGTTCTGTGTCACTTAGGTCTATAATAGGGGGCTCCGTTGGGCTGCTTCCCCCATTAACCTCAAAAATAGAGGAATTCTCCCCTGCTTCTGGGCTACTTTTTCAGGCATCCGAGTAGAATTCCCCTGAAGAGTATACTCTTTCTAATGAGGTCAGGGAGTTCGTTGGGACCTTAATCGCCCAATCGGTCTAAGTCGACGCATCCCTTTTCCCTATCTCCTTGGCTCAAAATTATTGATTCTCCTCTTCAGCTACTGGACCAACTGCTTGAGCTGAGCTATTCTTTGTGCTTGCTCCTCTGAATTCTCTCAGTGCATTTTTTGGCAATATTCCAACATTTTTTGGACCCTCCAACATTCGATCTGCCATTCTAGGACCTCTTCTAGGGCCGTGTCAACTTCCTGATTAACGCTTGCATAAGTCCCAAGGTCTTGTGGGATCCTATTGGTCAACTCTTGGAGGGTTTGGGTTGCGAGACCAGCCTCCATGTCCTCTTATTCTTATGATGATGATAGGAGGAGACACCGCAGGCGCTTCCTCCAGGGAACTGGCTCTAGTTGCCATAATTCAGCTCTACTACTGGTAAGCCATACCTCTTCCTTTATAAATTCGAGCAAAGGTGAGTGCCCTCTTTCTTCCCAAAAATTGGGTAATGACAATTGCTTGATTTCTTCTCTCTTCTGCGGGGCTTTCTTCGTCTTCTTATGCCCTGACAATAGAATTTTTCTGACCCTCCTGGCTGCCATCCCCCTTTGCATGGGAATCCTCTCTTTGTGCTTTTGCATGGTGAACCAGCACCGATATCAGTCCGTGGTGTGCCAGGGCAGAAGGTGCACCTCTCTAGTATCGAGATGCTTCCTCTTTCAGGGCATTCACTAGGTAGAAGGGCACGTTCATATTCCTACCATGCACTAGGTGATTTAAGAACTGTACATGGTTAATGTGCAGGTGTGAATATTTCCCAGTGTATGTGAAAAAGCAAGCAATTTGCTCGAACAACTTTTACAGGTTCATGGGAAGTCAGCTTTTTGGTAGCCTCTCCTTATCTACCTACACATTTTCTCCTGGTAGCAGTAAGTAGGTGCATTGTTTCAACATGTCGCCCTTTTATGTGTACTCACATGTGAGAGGCAAGCCGGTCACCTAGGAGATATATTGTGGGGTGACTAGAATTTCTCTTCCATGTACCTGAGCTGTGTCTCCCCTCAAGGAGGTAGAAAATTCTCTAGCTACCTTTATATCCTAGTTTTGATAGACTAGGATATAGTAGTCGAACCACCCTTTGACTTCGAATTGGGTTCTTATCGCCCCCCTGATTCCCTCTGTATCACTCGGCTCATTTTTCTTGATGGTTTGGTTCTTCGATCATCCTCCTATGGCACCTTTCCTAACTATTCTTCTGTTTTTGCATTAAACCCTTAGGAAGGCATCTTATTATAAGGAAGGTGTTGTTGACAATTTTGTCACATTGCACATAGGGGTGGAAAAATCAAATTTTTTGTAAAGTATTTCTTTTAGTTTCATGAATTTGTTCCCTTGTTTTTTTAGAAGCAATATTTTCAAGCATTGCAACAATTTTGGCTTTCCCTGCCACCCCCTTGTACATAAAATGAAGAAGAAAGAGCTTCGCTACCAAAAAATCTAAGGAAGATAGCTTCGCCAAAGAAATCACTAAGGATGAAAACTACTTCGGGCCCAAAGTTCCTCAAACAACTACTTCGGGTGAAAACCTTGCGAAGCAGCGTTGCCGAAGCAGAAATTCTAGCAAGGCATAAAAAAGAGCTTCATGCCCAAAGTATTTCCAGCAGCTACTTCGGGCAAAAGTTTAGCGAAGCAGAATTCAAGCGACATTTCAAAAGAATAGCTTCGTCGAAGAAAGATCGCGGTCCGAATTAGCTAAGGCAAGAAAACTACTTCGGGCCCGAAGCACTTCAAGTAGCTACTTCAGGCGAGATTTTTGCGAAGCGGTGTTGCCGAAGGAAAAAATACGAAGGAAGAAGAATGAAAACTACTTCGCACCTAAAGCATTTCAAAAGGCTACTTCGGGCAAAAGTTTTGTGAAGCGGGATTTGAAGGAGCGCAACATTGAAAACACTTCACCAAAAAGCCATCGAAGCACCCACTTTGGGCCCTTGTGCCAGCAAAGCATTTCCACTTTGTCGAAATTCATTACGAAGCATCTGCTTCGGTCATCTTTCATGCAAAGTACTTTCACCCAAAGTAGTAACAACCATAAAGAATACAACATATTTCGAATGTAGGAACATGCTTCGGCCTAAATACCCTGAACTATAGTTTTGAAGAAGGTTCGTAGCAAAGCATTTTTAAGCTCACCAGCGAAGTCTCTACTTTGGGCGAAGGGCCTCGTTGAAGTAGTTTTGGCACATCTTCCAGCAAAGCAATAATGAAGAGTCCATCTTGCGAAGGAGATATGCTTTGACCTTCATTGCCCCCGAAGCCGTTTTGCGAAGCTTCACCATGCAAAGTGCAAATCAAGGAGAATCTGCTTCGACACAAGTCCATTGTGAAGCAAAGTTGAAGAACTAGCGAATTACTTCAAAGGCACATGCTCCAAGCCGGGTATTTTCCCAAGGTGATCAAGTGCCTCATAAATGCATTTTTATGTGCCCAAAAAACTAGCTGCACATTTTTGGCAATTGAAAACAAAGTATCAGTCTCTGATGAAGAGCCCTGAAAGCATGGCGGCCACTGGATTATTGCACCCAGAATCCAAGGATGCTCAGATGGCTCATTAATGCAAGTTTCCACAATTTACCTGGTCACAGTTTCTAGTTTTGGTAACATATTTGAGAGCTTAGTCATGAGGGCCACGAGAAGCCAAATTCTTAGGTTTCGAGGGTGTACTCCTCCATTTTGTGTAATTATGGCTCAAAGGGTCGGGTCCTCTATAAAAACCTAGGCATTGTAATGTAAAAAGGGGGGGAACTTTCTGCTAAGAAAGCTACTGTAACTTGATGTCCTGTGATTAATACTAAAGAGTTTTGGACTATCTTTCTCTCTTGTATGTTGCCTTCTGCATTTATTTCTTTCATCTTCCTTCATTTGCATGCTGTAATTTTAAACTCTGGATTTAGGTATGTGATTGGGGACAGAACCCTAAAATTTTCCCGAAGGATACATAGGGGAGTAAAATATTGTGTTAGTTTTCTTTTATGCTACCTGTGGATAGTGTTTCTACATATTCACCTGTCTTAATCGCCATTACTCCGAACCCTAAATTTTGGTGAAAGGGAAAGGGGAGTCATAGAAATCGTCCAGAGGATACATAGGAGAATTAATACTGCATTCATTCAGTTTAATCTTGGTGTTCTTTGCTATTATTCAAACTATTTGCTAGCGATCGTGCTTCCTGTCCTTTCCCACATTTAAACTACTTGATTTATTCCCTTATCCCTTTTATTTCTTTCCAGCACCCTTGCTCTGTTTATCTCTTTCCTGCACCCTTATCTTAAAACACTGAAGTAGTTTAGCATAGGAACCAACCTTTCCAAAGATTGGCACGAGGGGCATCTCTTCCCTTCGGCCTTTCAATGTTGGTCCAGGTCTAGGGCACATACACTTACCCAAATCCTTTCCTGGGTAGATTTGATGACCAACAGTTTTTGGCACACCCAGTGGGACACGATCAGTATCACCTTTTGAGTGGTAGTGAGAACCGATGCTCTTATTACCAAAAGACTCTTAGCATCTGGTGACTCTGTTTAATCGAGAATCTTTAAGTTGTAAATACCGGTACCAAAGTATGTGCCTTCATGCAAAAAATATGGAGAGTTAGGAATAGAGGAGAGGAAACTGAGTTCTTTGAGCTAGACATTGACGCCTTTGGGGAGTGATCTAGGTTGGTCACCCTTGAGTCTCTATTATGTGGAACATCCTCACAAGAGGCCTCTACTGATGAAAAAGGCCTTACTTTCGATAGCACAGCGGCTAGATTTCCTTCTAATCCTCCCAACTCACCGAAGCATCCTAGTGCCTTCATTTCTATTGGTCGTCCTATTAGCCATCAAGGAGGAGCTTCAAGAATTCCTGTTTGTCAAAATCCAAGAGTAAATATGGCATAGTAGCAACAACAATAGCAACAAGTGTAGCAACAACCACCCAGACTATTTCTAGCATGGAATTCCTTGGGACCGCTAAATCTAGTAGGACAAGGGCAAGTGCTGCCTGCTACTATAAAAAAGATCCCAACGTTCAATGGAACTGGGAAGACTACTTTGGACCACATCCAGGACATAGTTTCTCTAGCTGCAATCCATGACATCACGAAAGAGCACATTATGGTGAAGCTTCTGGTTCTGTCCCTTAGAGGAAAAATCCTCTATTGGTACAAATATTTACCACCTGATACCATTACCGGATGGGACCAGTTAGCTGAATAGTTGATGCAAAGCTTCAATGAGTTTGTCGATTCGACCTCTCTCCTGCATCAGTTCACAATGATCCAAAGACATCCACAAGAAGAGATCGTAGACTTCAATTTTAGGTTCGCTCAAACCTGGCAAATAATACCAGTTGGACTTCGACCATCTGATGAAGCTGCAACATACTATTTCCTTCAGGCTTTCAATCCTGATATTAGTGTGATGGTGAGGTTGTTAGTCTTACAATGGCACTGAGAGGGGGGGTGAATCAGTGCAGCTAATTAAAAACTTAAATCTTCATCTCTTAATTCAGAACTTATGAATGCTTAAAACCAGATGCATCAAATGTAACAAGATAGCAACACATAACACAAGATTTAATGAGGTTCACCAGTTTTGGCTACTCCTCAAAATAGACTGCTTGGACTCCCATCCAAATCTAGCCTTTGCAAAGCACCAAATTTACAAACAGTTTACTAGCACCAACTAGAAGGAGCACTAACCCCTAATTTATCTGCACCAACAGAAAGGAGCACTAACCCCTGATTCCAAGCACCAACTTGGAATTCTATTTTAAATCTTGATTGACATAAAAATTCCTTCTATGTTACAAGACCCTCAATGGTCTATCTTTACTTAAATCAATCTCATGGAAGCATACACTCTTTTACAGCTCTTCTTACTGCACACTTACAGCCCTTTCGCTTAGCTTACTCTTGCAGCTCTCACAGCTCTGTACTTCTTACAACATTATTCCAGCTTTGTAACAGCCCACAACACTATCCCTCTATACAACAACACTCATCCTCTGCTCAGCAACACGCTACTCTATCACCCCGTTCAGATCACAACACTTTATTACAGCACATTATCACTTACAGCCAGCAACACTCTTGCTCTATATGGCGGCACTTTTCACTATTCTGCAACACGTTGCTCTCTCTTCTCTCACGGAGCTCAACCCTAATTCTTCATACAAACCTGCTTTTATAACCGTGTTCTCTCTCTATTTTTAACTTCTATATTTTCGCATGCAGCCTATTAATAGTAACGACTTCTTTATTCTCACATGCAATCTTATTAATAGAACGGTTCTTTGAAACGTTTCTCTGTCCAACTCTTGGTCTTCTTCTGACGACTTTTAGTAACCACCATTGCATGAAATTTCTTTATAATGGCTCCTATAACTACAGTAATGACTTATGTTTACTGTCACTATAACTGCCCCTGTAACTGTCGTAATTACTTCAGTTCACTATTCTTATCTAACTGCATGATTTCTATCTGTAACTGCACCTGTAACTGTTGTACTGACTTCAGTTAACTCTTCTAATTTTGGCTGCATGTATTTCCTCTGCAACTTCCCTTGTAATTGCAGTTCTTCTTCAGTTAACTTTACTTCGGCTGGGTTCTGCTTTTTATCACGTAGAAACAACATGTCGCGATATCATGAAATTTTTGCTCCTTTGACTTCTCCTTGGCGTTTGACCGTGAAAACATGACATGTCACGATATCGCGACATTTTTTGCCTCCTAGTCCTCTTCTCGGCATGCACCCACGAAAACATGACATGTCATGAAATCGTGACACTTTTTGCTGCCATACACTCTTCTTTGCATGCACCAGCAAAAAAAGAACATGTCACGAAATCGCGACACTTTTCGCTGCCGTACACTCTTCTTTGCATGCACTAGCGAAAACGGAACATGTCACGAAATCGTGACACTTTCGTTGCCTTGTGCTTTTCTCTGCCTTACACCCACGAAAATGGAACATGTCGTGAAATCATGACGCTTTCGCATTTGAGCTCTTCCTCCTTGAATTTGTCATGAAATTGTGATGCTTCTGCTTCCATGCTCTTTCATTTTGCTTTTGTCACAAAATCATGACACTTCATCCTTTGGAGTCTTCCTCTCTGCTGTTGTCATGATATCACGACATTTCTATCTCCGTACATTCTCTCTCCTCTCTTAGTCGCGAAAATGTGACATGTGATATCGCAACATCTTTTCTCCTTAGCTCTTCTCTTTTCTTCAGGTCACGAAAACCCAACATGTAGCGATATCGCTACACTTTTGTTCCTTGCACTTTACCTTTGCTTCGGCCTGCGATAATACAACATGTAGCGATATCGCTACACTTTTTCTCCTGGCACTTTCTCTTTGCTTTGGCCTCCAAAAATACATGTCACGAAATCATGACACATGCGCTGCCTTGCACTCTATCTCTTCTTCGGGTCGTGAAAACCTGACATGTCATGAAATCATGACACTTTTTCTCCTTGGCGCTTTCTCTTTGAACCTGTCGCAAAATTGTGACACTTTTTCTCTGCGAACTCTTTCTCTCGAACCCGTCGTGAAATCGTGACACTTTTTTGTCCATACAGTCCTTGCAAATTGTCGCGAAATCGTGACACTTTTCTTTCTCTGCCTTCCTCTTCGCTTCGGACCACGAAAATGGAACATGTGAAATCATGACATCTTTTTCTTTCTCCCTGTTCTCTTCCAACATGTCATGAAATCGTGACAATTTTCCTTGCTTGCGCCTTCTTTTTGAACATGTCGCGAAATCGCAACAGTTTTCCTTACGCTTTCTCTCTCTTCCAACATGTCGCGAAATCGCGACAAGTTTCCTTTCATTTTCTAAACATGTCACGAAATCATGACAGTATTCCTTGCACTTTCTAAACATGTCGCGAAATCGTGACATCTTTTTCTCTCTCCTCTTTCTCTTCACTTTGGACTGCAAAAATGAAACATGTCACAAAATTGTGATAGTTTTGCCAGCATTTTCTCTCTCCTCCGATATGTCACGAAATCGTGACAGTTTTGCCTGCATTTTCTCTCTCCTTCGATATGTCGCGAAATCATGACAGTTTTTCCTGCATTTTCTCTCTCCTTCGATATGTCACAAAATCACGACAGAAAACATGTCGCGATATCGCAACAGTTTTCTTACTTGTCTTTTTCTTTGATCCTCTGAATCTGGGCCACTTTTGTCTTCTTGGAAATTCATTGTACATGCTCTGACTGACCTCTAAACTCTTGTTCACTTCATCAACCGATCTATCTAATGACCTCTGCACTCCTGTCCATTGCATCAACCGATCCTCTCTCTGTGTTTGACAAAAATGACAATACTTTGGCTGCACCTTGCTCATCAATGAACTCCTGTCCATTGCATCAACTGATCAACCTGATTGTGTTGACAACAATGAAAATACTTTGGTTGCACCTTGCTCATCAATCTCCCCCTTTGGAATTGTTGGCAACACACGTAATTGTGTGCAATTACTCGTAAATCTTCTCCCCCTTTGACAATAATACCAAAGGGCGGTTGCAAAACTCCCCCTGTGTCCATGCACAACATTCTCAGGCAAAAATTATTATAGTTAGCAAAAAGCATAAACATGAGCAATATGAAAAATAGATGCATAAATGCTCCCCCTGAGAATTTGATCCCAATAGCTAGTCAATTCTTAGACTATTCTTGGGAATATGTGACCACTTCATTTCACTGTTTGAAAACATCATGATAAGCATAATAGACATTACTCAGATCTATCTTCAACTGTGTTGGCTGCTGGATCTCTATCCATTGAGACTCTGTTCTCTGTACTCTATCAATAGGCTCACACAGAACCTACTTAACAAGATCACATAGAACTTGTCCAAATCAGCTCACAAGTCCTCACTAGAACCTGTCCAATTCAGCTCACAAGTCTTCACTAGAACTTGTCCAAATCAGCTCACAAGTTCATCAAGAAAAACTTGCTTAGCATGAACCCACAAAGAGAATTTTTAGAGACCCAATGTGATTCATCAACCTCATAGAAGCATAAAGAGAATTGTTAGAGACTCAATATGTTCTATACTTAACTCCCAATATCAATATTAAAAGAATAAGATAAATGTAGTATGCTTTTTGCAAGAACATGAAACACAACCCTGCAATTGCCAACCATGCAATAACTCATATAACAATGATACTCATGTTATTTCTACAACCAATATATTTTCTCAACCAATTAGGGCTTTAACAACAATGCTTATAGACAAGGTTTAACCAACATCATTCAACTCAAGATTAACCTTGAAGCATTCAACCAATAACTACATGAAAAGAAAACTGGTAGACATCCTTTTCCTTCCAAAAGTATTTGAACAAAAAAACCACCAAAATAAATCACCAATGCAAAGAATAACTTGCTCAAATCAATCTCAATGGAGTAAGCCCAAATCATGTATCTGAAAATCTGTCCCAGCACTGTCCTCAAATATTTACAACCTGATCTATGTTTTTCTACAGTCATTTCTGGTCACACCTTGCTTTCAACTGTGCAAATCAGGAGAAGACATTTTTTCAAACACTTCATGGCCAACCATAGTGCACCTTACTCAACCTCATACTTTGTAATCTCGGATTGGCATTTTATCAACAGTTAAAATGAAATTATCTGTTATAATCCGATGCTTTGAACAGTGGTAGTAAGAACTATCAATAGAACAACAATGACGTATAGCAATACTACCAATGGTGACAACTCTCCATTTAATCACCACACTTCATGGCACTTCCACAAACCACTACATAAACTAAAAAACACACTTTAACAACTATATGACAATTTCCCAACTACTATCCTTTCATCCTTAGATAACCATACAAATACATAGGAGCATTAAAATAAGACCTTAATATTGCTCCCCCTGAGGATGTGCCAACTGGAGTTTCTTAGAGCAATGGCGGAGTAGTCTCCTTCAGTCCAAGGAGACACGATTTCCTTTCTTCTGTCTTTCTCCAGACTTTCCTAAACTTGGGCTTGAGTTTTTCAACTACATCCCTATTTTGCCCCTGTTCATGAACTTGAACATTTCTCTTGCGGGGTTGTCTCTTGTGCATCCTTGATGGATAAAGATTTTCCTTTATTTTATGCACATGATATGTTCCCTGTCTGTGTTGCACTCTTTGTGTTTGATGAAATCTAGGGTTTTGCCTAAGATTAGATATAGAAGTGCTTGGATAGAACCTTGCTATGTGCCCTTGACCATTACATTTAAAACATTGCACATGTTTTATTCCTTGTATGTATTGCATTCTGTGTGTATGATGAAATCTATGGTCTTGCCTTAGATTGGATACAGAAGTGCTTGGACAAAACCTTGCTATGTGCCCATGGCCATTACATTTAAAACATTTCACAGGGTGTTCACTCAGGAAAGCAGATGTATTTCTATCAGCATAACTCTTTGATCTATTATTCTATCCACAATAAAATGCCTTGTGACCATAGCAGTTGCATTTAGAACAATAGCCATTAAAAGCATTATTATTAAAAGAGTGAGAGTGAGAGAACCTCTTTTGCTGTGATTGCTTTGCTGTAGATCTTCTTTGATATTTTCTTCCTTTTGAAGATTCAGCTTCAACCTTGAACTTCTTCTTCTCTACATATTTGGAAGATGATGGTTGTTCAGCTTCACACTTTCCTTGCCTCGATCCTTCAGCAGTGGGCTTCTTCTTTTCTGTAATTTTGGAAGATGATGGTTGTTTAGATTCATATCCAAGACCAGACTTAGTCGTGGAGCTTCTTTGTTGCTTTATCATTTTATTTAGCAACTCTGTGCTCTTCTCATATTTGAGATTTACATTGGCCTCTTCTAGTTGTTTCTTCAATGAAACAATCTCTTCTTCTTGTTGGCAACAAACAGTCTCTTTCTCATTGATTTGAGACCTGAGAATATCTTCAATCCTTTTATACTGTTCTACTTGCAACTTTAGATCAACAATAACTTTGTTAGATTCCTCTTCACTTTTACTGCATACATTATCTTCATCATCTAGGTGTTTCTTCAAGGCTTCTTCTGATTTCTTGGCCTTCTGAACTTGTAGGAAGAGATCTTCAATCTCATCCCCATACTCTTCTAACTTCTTAGACATTCTTTTGTTCTTTTTCTTTTCTATACTCAACTCTTCAAGTGCAGCTATCAACTCACCTTCTAGATCTACTTCAATCTCCAGATTTTCATTGCATACTTCAGAATCCACTTCTTCTACCTTCTCTAGTTCAGTTTTCTCTTCCATAAGAACTGAAACTGGTTGAGATGCCTTTTTGGAGGAGGATCTATTCTTCTTAACCATTGTGAACTAATCCAAGATCAACCCTGACTGATTTAGCCTGAACTGGGAACTTGGCTCTGATACCAATTGTTAGTCTTATAATGGCACTGAGAGGGGGGGTGAATCAGGTGCAACTAATTAAAAACTTAAATCTTTATCTCTTAATTCAAAACTTATGAATGCTTAAAACCAGATGCAACAAATGTAACAAGATAGCAACACATAACACAAGATTTAATGAGGTTCACCAGTTTTGGCTACTCCTCAAAATAGACTGCTTGGACTCCCATCCAAATCCAGCCTTTGCAAAGCACCAACTTTACAAACAGTTTACCAGCACCAACTGGAAGGAGCACCAACCCCTAATTTATCTGCACCAATAGAAAGGAGCACCAACCCCTGATTCCAAGCACCAACTTGGACTTCTATTTTAAATCTTGATTGACATAAAAATGCCTTCTGTGTTACAAGACCCTCACTGGTCTATCTTTACTCAAATAAATCTCATGGAAGCATACACTCTTTTACAGCTCTTCTTACTGCACACTTACAACCCTTTCGCTTAGCTTACTCTTATAGCTCTCACAGCTCTGTACTTCTTACAACATTCTTCCAGCTTTGTAACAACCCACAACACTATCCCTCTATACAGCAGCACTCATCCTCTGCTCGGCAACACGCTGCTCTATCACCCTGTTCAGATCACAACACTTTCTTACAACACATTATCACTTACAGCTAGCAGCACTCTTGCTCTATATGGCGGCACTTTTCACTATTTTGCAACACGCTGCTCTCTCTTCTCGCACGGAGCTCAACCCTAATTCTTCACACAAACCTGCTTTTATAACAGTGTTCTCTCTCTATTTTTAACTTCTATATTTTCGCATGCAGCTTATTAATAGTAACGACTTCTTTATTCTCACATGCAATCTTATTAATAGAACGGTTCTTTGAAACGTTTCTCTGTCCAACTCTTGGTCTTCTTCTGACGACTTTCAGTAACCACTGCTGCATGAAATTTCTTTATAATGGCTCCTATAATTGTAGTAATGACTTATGTTTACTGTCACTGTAACTGCCCCTGTAACTACCGTAATTACTTTAGTTCACTATTCTTATCTAACAACATGATTTCTATCTGTAACTGCACCTATAACTGTTGTACTAACTTCAGTTAATTCTTCGTATATTGGCTGCATGTATTTTCTGTGCAACTTCCCTTGTAATTGCAGTTCTTCTTTAGTTAACTTTACTTCGGCTGGGTTCTGCTTTTTATCACACAAAAACAACATGTTGCGATATCGCGACATTTCTGCTCCTTGGGCTTTTCCTTGGCGTTTGACCATGAAAACATGATATGTCGCGATATCGTGACATTTTCTGCCTCCTAGTCCTCTTCTCGGCATGCACCCGTGAAAACCCGACATGTCATGAAATCGTGACACTTTTTCTCCTTGGCGCTTTCTCTTTGAACCTGTCGTGAAATCATGACACTTTTTCTCTGCGAACTCTTTCTCTCGAACCTTTCACGAAATCGCGACACTTTTTCGTCCGTACAGTCCTTGCAAATTGTCGTGAAATCATGACACTTTTCTTTCTCTGCCTTCCTCTTCGCTTCGGACCGTGAAAATGGAACATGTCACGAAATTGTGACATCTTTTTCTTTCTCCTCGTTCTCTTCCAACATGTCGTGAAATCGTGATAGTTTTCCTTGCTTGCGCCTTCCTTTCGAACATGTCACGAAATCGTGACAGTTTTCCTTGCACTTTCTCTCTCTTCCAACATGTCATGAAATCGTGACAACTTTCCTTTCATTTTCTAAACATGTCGCGAAATCACGACAGTATTCCTTGCACTTTCTAAACATGTCACGAAATCACGACATCTTTTTCTCTCTCCTCTTTCTCTTCGCTTTGGACTATGAAAATGAAACATGTCGCAAAATCGTGACAGTTTTGCCAGCATTTTCTCTCTCCTTCGATATGTTGTGAAATCGTGATAGTTTTGCCTGTATTTTCTCTCTCCTCCGATATGTCATGAAATTGCGATAGTTTTGCCTACATTTTCTCTCTCCTCCGATATGTCGTGAAATCGTGACAGAAAACATGTCGCGATATCGCGACAGTTTTCTTACTTGTCTTTTTATTTGATCCTCTGAATCTGGGCCACTTTTGTCTTCTTGGAAATTCACTGTACATGCTCTGACCGACCTCTGAACTCTTGTTCACTTCATCAACCGATCTATCTAATGACCTTTGCACTCCTGTCCATTGCATCAACCGATCCTCTATCTGTGTTTGACAACAATGACAATACTTTGGCTGCACCTTGCTCATCAATAAACTCCTGTCCATTGCATCAACTGATCAACCTTACTGTGTTGACAACAATGACAATACTTTGGTTGCACCTTGCTCATCAGAGGTATTCGAACATCAATACCTTCCCAGATTTATATGAGTTAGCTCAGAAAGTAGAAATGGATCTAATAGCTATGGGTAAGATTCCCCAAAGGATGTCGATGCCCATACTTCCCGATTTCTATCAATCTTAGTATGCAAGCACAACCGCTTCGCAGATCTCTACAACCCCTACACTCCCGATCTCATCTTGGAATCCGGATCCCATTGTATTCCAAATCACTGCCCCACAAATTCATTTTTCCACTTTTTTAACTCCATAGCCCACATTTACTTCGGTATTCCCTGTACTACCAACACCATTTCAACCCCCTGCCCTACCTCCAATACCAACAATGGCTCCATTTCCATCGATTCCAAAAGTTTATGACATGCAAGCCAAAATACTGCAAGAAGTTCAGTCCCTGAACTCCACAGTGCAGACCTTGTCTAATGACATGACCATTATGAAGAAGAAGTAAGTGCAACAAGAGTTTCTACCAAGAAGATCTTATCCTACACCTGTGCTTACTAAATATCAGGCGGTCCAACAAGGAAAAGTTTCGGCAAGAAATGTTGTAATAGACGAAGCCCCGAGCACTTTCGATTATATACATTGGGGCTCCACATGTAATGACCCTCATGAAGAAAATACTTGCATGCTGCACCAACACTATGTACAAACGCTGGTGAGTAGTATTCATGGTGGTCAAGTCAATGTCATCAGGAAACTGAATCAGAACTTGATAATTGGTGAAGAAGATCCAGTTGCAGTCCTTACCATAGGAGGAAAGAGGCCGATAGAGGTGGATGCTACTCAAATGGTTCCCTTAAATGTGCATTCTCATCACGAGAAAGGATGGCAACATCCTCCAGCATTGAACGAAGCTCGATAGCCTGCACCAGTCAAAGAGAAGTCCCAATAGGCCCCTATAAATCCATTGCAGGAAGAAACTAAGGAACAGGCTAAAGAGAAACTCAAGCTTCCTTCGCTGACTATGCGATAAAGAGTTGAAGCTATGAAAAATTACTGCACCAAATATGAGCCGAGAAAGGAACCTGATGTGCCCAATTCCATGGCGTACAACATTGTAGATGAGTTGAAGAGGATCCCAGCCAAAATTAGTCTGTATGATGCACTGAAATTACCTGGACAAGTGGACCTATTGCAAGAATCATTAAAGATAACCAAAGCAAGGAAAGCAGCACCACTCACACTAGTGCAAACCTTGTCCACATCCATTACAAGGAAGAACAGGCCATCACCGTTATACCTGTCTCTACATATGGAAGGGTACGTTGTACATAAATGTATGATCGACTCTGGAGTCACGATAACAGTCATGCCAAAGGCAGTGTGCGAGGAGATAGGGATGGAATATATGCGAAGCAGCCACGACGTGCTCCAGCTAGATGGTACCCCTGTGAAGACCGTAGGAGTGATCAAGGATATTCCTATTCGACTACAAAAAATGCCTCAGATCATAGTTATACAAGAGGTGGTAGTCGTTGACCTTGAACCCTACTTTAGTATGTGCTTGTCGAGAGAATTTACAGTGAATCTGGGCGGATATCTATCTATGGAGATTCCATTTAAAGGGAAGAAGGTAAAAATCTACAATGAAAAGCCTTCCACCTTCCTCGTAGAAAAGATGTCCGAAGGAGAAAGTAGCGATCCTGTGCATGCGATAGTGGAAGAGATAGAGCAGGTGGATCTGGTCGAGGAGTCTCTCGCACAGTTAAGTTGTGAAGATGAGTTTTCATTGGAAGACTTTAATGCCATGATAGAAACCGAGATGGGATGTTATGCCATCGCCAAGCTTGAGAAAAACATCAAGTCAGATGATAAGGTCTTCGTTGAAGGACTATGGAAATTGTTCTTCGATGGCACCCGATGCAAAAATGACGTTAGGGCGAGGATCCTTTTAGTATCACCTTCTGGAGAGCAGAAGGAATATTGTTACAGATTGGTGTGGAGTTGCACCAACAATGCAGTAGAATATGAAGCATTATGCCTAGGACTCAAAAAACTAGAAAAATTGGGCATAAAGCATCTCCAAATATTTGGAGATTTCGAATTGGTATGCAATCAAGTCACAAACAAGTGCTCTTCAAAGAAGCACTATCTCAAGTCATACCAAAACAGGGTATGGGACTTGCTCGACTAGTTCGAATCTCTCAATCTATAGTCTATTCCAAGAGAAAAGAATCGACACGCCGATGTTCTAGCATCCATCATAGCCAAGTATTCTCTAGTAGAAGATATGGTGCATAAGCCCAAAGCTATGAGGATGATTTATAGGCCCTCTATCCCAGATAGAGATCTGCATTGGCAAGTCTTTGACAGTGATGAGTAGATTGTGAATTTTATGATTCAAGAAGTAGCCACGATTGAGAGCAGAAGCCCTGACGAAGAAGAATATGAAGGGCTAGTTCAATTGAGGAATAATCATGTTCCCAAAGGGTTAATTACTCTTGAAAGCCTCTTTGATCAGAATGATCGAGTAGTTTCTCATAGGATCAAAGTTAATGCAAAGCAGTATCAAGATTTAGAGCTTGAACCTGGAAAAGCAATAAAATTTGGAACATATTGCACTTCGAAAGAGCTAGAGAAGATCCGATCTCTGTGTAGAAAGTATCCCGACACAGTGGCCTGGTCTTATCAAGACTTAAGGGGATACGATCGAAAAATGATCCAGCATACAATTGAGTTGCAGGAAGGGATCAAACCTTTTCGATAGAAGCAAAGACCCATCAATCCGAAGATCGAAGTCTTGATGAAGGTCGAACTCCTAAAAATGCTCGAGGCGAAGATAATTTATCCCATCAAACATTCTTCTTGGGTAGTGAATCTAGTCCCAATCAGAAAGAAGAATGGAGATATACGATTATGCGTGGACTTTCGCAACTTGAACCAGGCTTCTCTCAGAGATCACTACCCTCTCCTGTAGATCGATCAGATCTTGCATTCGATGGCTGGGGCTCAATGCTTCTCCTTACTCGATGGTTTCTCCGGATACAATCAAATCTGGGTCAGGGATGAAGACCAACATAAAACCACATTCACTACCAAGTGGGGAACATTTGCTTACCAGCGAATGCCATTCGGCCTTTCGAATGCGGGTGCCACTTTTCAGAGGGCAATGGATCTAGATTTTGGTGAGCTCTTGAATAAGGTCATCATTATCTATCTAGATGACATGACCGTATTCTCTCGAAGAAGGGAGGATCACCCCTTACACTTACAACATATTTTTGAAAAATGTCGAGAATTTGGCATTTCAATTAATCCGAAGAAGTCTATATTCGTAGTCAGCGAAGGGAAGTTGTTGGGACATGCGATATCAGAGAAGGGTCTCACTGTAGATCCTGATAGAGTTGAGGCTCTAATGAAGCTCTCACTCCCAGTAGACAAGAAAGGACTTCAATCCTTCTTCGGCCAGATTAACTTCGTGAGGAAGTTTGTCCTCGATTTTGCCTAAGTCATCAAGCCGATGTCCAAACTTTTGAAGAAAGGTGCATAATTCATCTGGACGAAGGAAAGAAAAGAAGCATTCGAAGAAATAAAATCTTGAATTGCTCAAGCACCGATCCTGACCAACCCTGACTATAATCGAGACTTCATCCTATATGTTGTAGGAGAACCTGAGAGCTATGCTGTGGTCTTGACACAAAAGGGGGAAGATGGTGAAGAGCGCCCCATCGCGTTTCTAAGCCAAGTGATAAATCCTCATGAAGAAAAATATAATTTCATTGAAAGGCAGGTGCATGCAGTAATGAAGTCTCTTAGGAAGTTCAAGCAGTTCATCTCCCAAAGTCGGGTTACAGTCTTTGTCATTCACCCTGATGTGCGCAATTTCATCATCCAAGGAGAATTGGGTAGTAAAAGAGCCGGTTGGGTCAGCAAGATTCAAGAATTCAACATCGAGATCAAACCCACAAAACTGGTTCATGGTCGTGCATTATGTCAAGAACTAGCGAAGAGCATAACGGCCGAAGCTATAGAACCTCAGTGGGATGACTCACCAGCAGAAGAATGCTTCGCCAAACAAGGAAGAGGACAAGAAAGATTGGGTTAGTGAAATATTTGAATACTTCAACACTGGTAGATGTCCTTCACATCTAAATGCTTCACAGCGAAGGCATTTCAGGATGCGATCCACCCGATATACTTTGCACCCGAAGGCCTATTTTTTAGAAACATTGATGGCATCCTTCTTAGGTGCATAAAATATGATGATAAAAGGAAATTCCAGGGAGAATTTCATTCAGGATTATCTGGAGGCCACTTCACAGGGAGAACAACGACGCTGAAGATCATCAAGGTGGGTTACTATTGGCCCACACTCTTCGCTGATGCCTTCGCGGTTTGTCACAAATGCGAGTAGTGTCAAAAGTTCATCGATCGAAGCAGAAATGCTTCGATGCCTCTCCAACCGATACAAGTAGAAATGCCCTTTCAACAATGGGGGTTGGATTTCATAGGGGTCATATCGCCGAACTCCTCTGCTGGGCATAAGTTCATCCTGATCGTGACTGATTACTTTACTAGATGGGCCAAAGTAGTTCCCATGAAGCATGTTGATCAGGAGACTGTCATAGCCTTCCTTGAAGGATTGATCACCCGGTTTGGCATTCCCGAAGCAATCATAACAGACAATGGTCCTGGCTTCACAGGCACCAAAATCAATGAATTCCTCTATAGATATGGGATATATCATAAAGTATCCTCCAATTACTATCCACAGGGCAACGGCTTGGTGGAATCAACCAACAAGACTCTGTTGAGGGTGCTAAGAAAGCTCATAGAGACGAAAAAAAGGACTTGGCATCTCCTTCTAGATCATGCCTTGTGGACTGATCGAATTTCCATCAAGAAGTCAATCAAGACATCACCTTATGCCCTGGTGTATGGCAAGGAGGCCATTCTACCTACTCATATAGAGATCCCTCCATTGCAACTGCTATAAGAAGAAGGAGTCAATCCTATGGAAAACAGACTGACTTAGTTGCTACAGTTGAAGGAAGATCGCGAGAAGGCCTACCAGAGCTTCGCTAAACATGCTCAGGTCACCCGAGATTGGTTCAAGAAGAAATCATCCAATCGCACATTCAAAGTGGGAGATCTGGTATGGAAGTGGGATTCTTGGAAGGCCAAGCCTGGAAATCATGACAAGCTAGATGCTTTTTGGGATGGACCGTTCAAAATCGTGAAGGTGAACTCGGCCAACTCTTTCATCCTCAAAGATGCAGATGGCCAGGTATTACCAATTTTTGTTAATGGTCTTCATCTGAAGACTTTTCATCGTTGAGGCGAAAAAAATAATAATAATAATAAATATGTACTTTTGTATATAATTTTCATTTGTGTATATACATCTTGTTTTGAGATTGCAAAATCCAAGTATTACACTCCAAAATCTCCTTCGGGGACTTTTGATGCGAAGTAGCAGTTGCAAGGAGGTTCACAACGAAGCACCTTACCCTCAAAAGGGTTGAACCAAAATTCAAACAAAGACATGAAAAGTGCTTCGCACCTGAAGCATTTTAAGAGGCGACTTCGGGCAAAATTTTTGCGAAGTAGATTTTAAAAGAGCCCTTGCGAAGCAGTTTTCGAAGCAAAATTTGGTGAAGTAGTTTCCAAGAAGGCAAGCTTCGGTAGGTGGTCTTTGTGAAGCAAAACGGCATCACGACGAAGGAGAAGTACTTCGGAGCCGAAGCATCGAAAAATAGCCCACACCAAAGGTTCTCCGTGAAGCATTTTCAATGACGATTTCAACTTCACCGAAATGGAAGCATTTAAAACGTGTCTCGGAGAACGTGCAGACAACAACCATGAAAAGAGTTCGAAGTGGATGAATTTAAGGCAAAGGTGGCAGAGCACATCCCGAGGTGATTCGGTTAAGAGGAAAGCTCATGCTCAGGTACGAGGTGGTAGCAGATTGCATCTCCAATGCAAGGCATAATCATCAAAACATGTGGCCCCGCATACTACGCCGTTGCAGGACCAATCAAAGAACACGACAATCTCCTCCGTTCGAAGCGTAAGTTTAATTATGGTAGGTGCCATAAATTTGGGTAGTTGCCTTTTAAGGCTATAAAATGCAGGGCCCTAGCAGAGAGAATGTTATTCATCCATAAATTCATGCAAGACTAAAGAGCCTTTGTTGTTAATCTGCAAGTCTTACGCCCTTTGCATCAAAAATTTTGGTGCCAAAGTCCCCTGCATTGTAAACCCTGCTTCTGCTGTAAGACATCCAACATGGGGAAGAAAAAATCCAAGGAGAAGGGAAAGGAACCGGAAGTAGCAGGCCTCAAAAAAACAAAGAAGGGCAAGGAAGAGAAGAAGCATACACCAAAGAAGATCAATCTCACCCCTCACCCAAAAAAATAGTCGATAGAAGGAGACGACTCTGAGGAGCAGCTTGTAGAACCACCAATCGATGGGTGGGAAAAAATTAGAGACACAGAGCTCTCTAAGGGTGTGTCCGACCTCCGACGCACTATTGAGTTTATGAAGAGTAGACTCACCCTAGAAAACAAGAGAGTTGCTGCATATTACTCTCATATTTACTGGTATTTGACCCCGCCTGCTCACCACTGTCCAGAACTAATCTATGCTATCGCGTAGAATTATCAGCCTACATCCAGGCAAGTGTTGGACGCTTCAGGTCATAAATTGTTTTCCATTCTAAAGGAAGACGTGCAAGCAACATTTGCGCTACAGCAAGGTCCACCCAAGGGTTATTCAGTTCGCAACATCATTTTGAGTGAACAAATGGAGAGGTTCACCTCCAACTACATATTGAAATTCCTGCGTGAGAACCTCAAAAGCGGGCTCCCTTCAAAAAAGATGCCCCAGATGCCCTTACCCTTGGTGGCCTTCAAGAACATCGATATTTTCTCCATCATTGCATGGGTGGCGGGCCTATCGACAGATGCTTCGATGCAACCCTGGCAGGTGTCTTTGGTCAAATGTATTTCGAGAGGGGAATTCTATGCCCCTGATGCTTCAAGACCAAACACCAACCCAATTTTCTTTGATTGGGAAAAATGGGTGGCCCGAACCTTGCATACATGGCTCACTAGCATGAAGAATTCGACGACGGGCCAGTACTTCACACCCTGTTCTTTCTTGGTTTGGTTGTTTTTCTACCAAGTACATAAGCGATTCCCCCATATCGCCATTTCTCCAAGCGGTGAGGATGGAAATCCTCTGTCGATGTACCAGTGGACTCCCCTCCTATTGAGGATAGAGTCCTATTATCCTTTTAACCAATAATTTTTGGGACCTGCTATGCATTTGTTGAAGGGTTCTTGCCCTCGGGTGCCCCTCAGTTTGAGAGATAGGGTGGTGCAGGAGAAGGGAGATGTTTTCCAATTGACATAGGGACTGGTGATTTGCCTGTTCAGCTTCATAGGGAAACCCTTCCTGCTACTTGTCTTCTCATCTGAGTACCAGTTCGCTTTGGAGGTCGCTCGGCAGAGCGATGCAACTAACGCCGTCTATGACCATGGTCGAAAATGGGCACATACCTGTGACTTCCCCTTCAGGATGGGGGTAATTGAAGTATTTGCCTTAAAGTAGAACACATTCTTGGAGGAAAATCTTGCCAATTTTGGCCTACTCCAGATTCCTCAACAATGGCTCTATGATCCCTTGGGAGTGATGAGGGATCACTTAAAATTCAAGAACTTTCATGTCTGCCCCCACCCCGAAATTGTGGAGCAAAGAAATAATCCCAATGGGAAGGATCTAGAGTGGCATTTGGAGAGGATGAGGACATTGCCTCCTTGGCATGAGTTCTACCCTATGGAGGTCGAGTTTGACCCTGACCAGTACCCCCTCCCAACTCCAAGCTCCACATTTTGGAGAAAGGCAAAGGATGATTTAAAGGAAGAATTGAAGAATTGGGGTGAAGAAAAACTTTGGGAGTGGTGGATAATGAGAGTCCATTGCCAAAAGATGAATTCTTATGGACTCTTGGCAGCAGATAAAGACTTCGCAATTATTTATGAAGCCAATGTTGAAACTTGGAAGTCCATATCCTTTGCCGATTTTGTTCCCCCAGCTACCCCAGGATCGGGCGAAAGCCCAAAAGGAGCTGAAGATGCCTCGGAAGAAGAGGAAGAGGAAGAAGTCGAAGCTACACCAGTGGCACTACCACAGGGACCATCGGAAAGCCATGACACAAGCGTCGAAGAGGCAGAGCAACCATTGGAGAGGAAGAAAAGAAAGAGGCAAGAGAAAATTCAAGTGCCTCCGAGCCACCCAAAGTGACCTCGCACGAAGCTTGCAAGTGCTCCTGTCGGACCACCTATATCAGGCCCAACCAAAGCAAATGTTGAAGATGTGAGGCCACCAAGTGCCGAGACGGTCCCATACATAGACGTCATTGATGTGGAGGAACTCCTATAACAAGAGGGAGACCCCGAAGTAGAAGTTATGGAAGTCAGGAGTGCCAAAGTCCAAAAGGAGCAGGAGCCTATTACTCAAGAAGTCACCACGACCGTTTTGCCAGAAGGGCATGCAGGTACGCACTCTCCACCCTTTGCCTTGGTCTCTCACATGTCCACTATGGTCCTGGCCAAATATTCTCATCAGTCTCCCCCTCCCTCACAAATTCAGTTGCCTCCTCGCGCGTTGCCTCTTGCCACCGATCCCATTAGCCCCACTCCACTCGAGTCACCAGGCCGGGACAAGTCTGTTGCCACCACTTCGTCGAACCCTGTTCTTCATTCCCCTGCATCACATGGCATTGTTCCACTGGCCGAAGCTTCCGTCACACCTACCGTCGAACCTTCTGGTGAGGCTTCCCCCATCAATTCTTTATATTTGTTTACCCCCTCGGCTGGAGATCCAGCCTTATTTGAATCCGAATTGTCAATAATAAAGGAACGCCCTTTAGCCAAAAAGCTACTCCAAGCCCGAAAAAATACAAAAAAAATGTTGAAGGAGGCTAGGAAGAAGAGAGGGCGCTCTCTGGCACAAGTTGAGAAATGTGCTATTTTTTATTTAAAAGCCGAAAAGTTACATAAAGTAAAGAAGGTCCCTAAGGTCCAGAAGCCCCTGGATGAAATGACTCCAGTGGACTACGATTATCAGGAGAAGACCAAGGACCTGGAACACCTGAACATAGACAATGAATCTACGTCCATGCATGTCGGGATCGAGACTTTTCGAGCGCACGCAAACATCACTAATCAGCGCAGGTTTGAAGTGGAGAGTGCCAACATCAAATTAGAAGAGGAGCTAGCTAGAATCCGCTCCAAGCTAGAGGATTCAGAGGAGCAGTGTAAGCTGATGAAAAAAGAAACACATGCCCTAAAACAACAAATACTACAACTATAGTGTACCACTGAGAACCAAGCACAGAGACAGGCCGAGAATGATCTGAAGGCCAAGGAAGTTGAAAGCAAGATCTTGCAGTTGCAGCAGCAGTTGCACCAAAAAGCAAACTTGGAGCTGTTTGATAGAGGCAGGATCAAAGAAATCCGCTCACACTTGTTAAAAAATTTTAGGTCTCGGGCCTCCAGTGCCCTCTCAATTTTGATCTACACCACCGAAGCACAGCATGCCGCTATCGAAGGAGGGCCAATCATCGATGAGGTCACTCAAAAAGCTAGAGGCCGACTCAAATTAGCTTTCGATGTCCAAAGCGCTAAATATCAGGACTTGCAGGTCCCTACGATGAGTCGGATAGCTAGGGATTGGTCTACAGCTCAGGCCATAGTTCACGCCTTCTTCTCCAAGGTGAGAAAAGCATAGAAGGCGAAGGACCTCCTAGATGTGTTCAAGGATGAGCAACGTGCATCGATGGGCTATTTACAAGATCTCTCTTCCTTGGGTTTCTCGAGCTTCACGGATGATGATGGGAACCTTCTGACCAAGGAAGAGATTAAGCCGGCATGGCTTCATTTTGAGGGCGACGTCTTAGAGATAGATGAATGGGCGGAGCCTATAATAGAAAGGCAGGTCATAGATTTCATTCTGAGATACTACAAGATCACGGCCTGCCTGAACGATCTGTATACCAGGGCCCAACATGCTGATATCGGGCAGATCGATCGGTTCCATGTTTTGGTCAAGGCACTACAGGATCAAGAGCCTTTTTCGAAGGGTGCCTGGGCTCATGTCCACCGAACCATGAGAAAAATCCATGATCACCTTGCCCCATCATCGCAACATGAAGCCACACCAGAGGAAGCCACACCAGCAGAAGAAGCAGAAGAAGAAGGAGAAGAAGAAGAAGAAGGAGAACAAGCTGTGGAAGCGCCCCCGGAGATGGAAAAAGGAGAAGGGTCTGGAGGTAACTCTGGCCCAATGGATTAAAGTTGAGGGTTCTTCCACCGAGACGGGCTCTTTGCCCCACGAGCCGCCAAGAATGTTGACAATTTTGTCACATTGCACAGAGGGGTGGAAAAATCAAATTTTTTGTAAAGTATTTCTTTCAGTTTCATGAATTTGTTCCCTTGTTTTTTTTTAGAAGCAATATTTTCAAGCATTGCAACAATTTTGGCTTTCCCTGCCACCCCCTTGTACATAAAATGAAGAAGAAAGAGCTTCACTGCCGAACAAGCTAAGGAAGATAGCTTCATCAAAGAAATCTCTAAGGATGAAAACTACTTCGGGCCCGAAGTTCCTCAAACAACTACTTTGGGCGAAAACCTTGCGAAGCAGCGTTGCCGAAGCAGAAATTCTAGCAAGGAGTAAAAAAGAGCTTCGCGCCCGAAGTATTTCTAGCAGTTACTTTAGGCAAAAGTTTTGCAAAGCAGAATTCAAGCAACATTTCAAAAGAACAGCTTCGTCGAAGAAAGACCGCGGTCCGAATTAGCTAAGGCAAGAAAACTACTTCGGGCCCGAAGCACTTCAAGTAGCTACTTCGGGTGAGATTTTTGCGAAGCGGTGTTGTCGAAGGAAAAAATACGAAGGAAGAAGAATGAAAACTACTTCACACCCGAAGCATTTCAAAAGGCTACTTCGGGCAAAAGTTTTGCGAAGCGGGATTTGAAGGAGCGCAACATTGAAAACACTTCACCGAAAAGTCGTCGAAGCACCCACTTCGGGCCCCTGCGCCAGTGAACCATTTCTACTTCGCCGAAAGTCATTGTGAAGCATCTGCTTCGGCCATCTTTCATGTGAAGTACTTTCACCCAAAGTAGTAGCGGCCATAAAGAATGCAACATCTTTCGAAGGTAGGAATGCGCTTCGGTCGAAATACCCCCAAACCACAGTTTTGAAGAAGGTTCACGACGAAGCATTTTTAAGCTCACCAGCGAAGTATCTACTTCGGGCGAAGGGCCTCACCAAAGTAGTTTTGACACATCTTCCAGCGAAGCAATAATGAAGAGCCCATCTTGCGAAGGAGATATGCTTCGACCCTCCATTACCCCCGAAGCCATTTTGTGAAGCTTCACCATGCGAAGTGCAAATCAAGGAGAATCTGCTTCGGCACAAGTCCATTGCGAAGCGAAGTTGAAGAACTAGCGAAGCACTTCAAAGGCATGCGCTCCAAGCTGGGTATTTTCCCGAGGCGATCAAGTGCCTCATAAATGCATTTTTACGTGCCCATAAAACTAGCTGTGCATTTTTGGAAATTGGAAACAAAGTATCAGTCTCTGATGAAGAGCCCAAAAAGCATGGCGGCCACTCGAGTATTGCACCCAGAAGCCAAGGACGCTCAGACGGCTCATTAATGCAAGTTTCCACGGCTGACCCGATCATAGTTTCTAGTTTTGGTAGCATATTTGAGAGCTTAGTCACGAGGGCCATGAGAAGCCGACTTCTCGAGTTTCGAGGGTGTACTCCTCCATTTTGTGTAATTATGGCTCAGAGGGTCGGGTCCTCTATAAAAACCCAGGCATTGTAATGTAAAAAAGAGGGGGAACTTTCTGCTAAGAAAGCTGCTGTAACTTGATGTCCTGCGATTAATACTAAAGAGTTTTGGACTATCTTTCTCTCTTGTATGTTGCCTTCTGCATTTATTTCTTTCATCTTCCTTCATTTGCATGCTGTAATTCTAAACTCTAGATTTAGGCGTGTGATTGGGGACAGAACCCTGAAATTTTCCCGAAGGATACATAAGGGAGTAAAATACTATGTTAGTTTTCTTTTATGCTGCCTATGGATAGTGTTTCTACATATTCACTTGTCTTAATCGCCGTTACTCTGAACCCTGAATTTTTGCAAAAGGGAAAGGGGAGTCCTGGAACTCGTCCAGAGGATACATAGGAGAATTAATACTGCATTCATTCGGTTTACTCTTGGTGTTCTTTGTTGTTATTCAAACTATTGGCTAGCGATCGTGCTTCTTGTCCTTTCCCACCTTTAAACTACTTGATTTCTTCCATTATCCCTTTTATTTCTTTCCATCACCCTTGCTCTGTTTATCTCTTTCCTGCACCCTTATCTTAAAACACCGAAGTAGTTTAGCATAGGAGCCGGCCTTCTCTAGATATTGGCACGAGGGGCATCTCTTCCCTTCGGCCTTTCAATGTTGGTCCAGGTCTAGGGCGCATACACTTACCCAAATCCTTTCCTGGGCAAATTTGATGACCAACAGGTGCCTAACCATAGCATTCAATTCTGAGGTTGGCAAGGTATGAATCTCAAGCAACAATGTTGGCACGATGTTTCGGCCATGGGGAGTGCATGATTTTTATGGTGACACTATTTTTCGGTACTACATAATTTATAAAATATTATAATTTAAAAAAAAAAAATTATGCACGTACCTAATTAGATGCTTCATGCGTCACAAATTATAGTGATTTGTTAGCCTATGACACATAGGATGGGTATTTCACATGTGCATATTACTCTAGAATTCGTTGCTGCATCATTCAAGGTTCTCTACCGTAGACAAGCTCCTGATTGGTTTTGGAAAAACCATTTGTCCATCAATCTTGAGGCATGCATGAGGATATCGCACTGTAACTTTGTATAATTTTCAATCAGGGCATATTTCCATCACGTGAAGTGATGGTGGTAATCTGCTACTGCCCAACCGTGTGTTGAAATCGTTTGCATTGAGGCGCATGTGAGGGTTGTACATGAAAGGTGTTGTTTGGTGTCTTCCCGATGTAGAAGGTACTTTAAATGAATGGTGCCTTCCCTAGGTGGAAGGTGCTTCTTCTAGTCGATGCCTCATTATTATGGAAGGTTCTTCTAAATGATGGCACCTTCCCAATATAGAAGGCACTTTTTGAATAATGGTGCCTTCCTGCTACGGAAGGCGCTTCTTTAATCAGTGGCACATTCCTACCGTGGAAGGCAATTTTTGAAGAATGGCGCATTCTCGCTGTGGAAGGTGCTTATTTGAATAGTGGTGCCTTCCTGCCATAGAAGGCACTTTTTGAAGAATAACGGCTTCTTACTGTGGAAGACACTTTCAATTGGATGTGCCTTCTTAGAATGGAAGACGCTTTGATTTTTTTTTTAGGAACTCTCGTGGGTGCCTTCTTTATAAGGAAGGTGCCTTATTTTAGTTGGGTGTCTTCCCTATAAGGAAGGCGCCTACTTTCTCTAGGGCACCTTCTTTATAAGGAAGGCATATTATTTCTATGGGGTGCCTTCTCTATAAGGAAGGTGCCTTATTTATGTGGGGTGCCTTATTTATAATGAAGCCACCTTGCCTCAAGCTTGATACATTCTTCCCATGACACCGTCTACCTCAGTTAGGCACCTTCTCTAAGGAATAAGGCATTGTTTCTCAAGTGGAGAATCTTCTTTGAAGAGGAAGGCCTTCTGCTAGGCATTTTTCTCAGTAGCACATCGTGATCGTCTGGGCAAGGGTGATCAAGCCTTCTTAGACTTCCCTCATACTGCCGCAGTAACCTCCTATCGAGCCTAGTGTGTGTTTTTCCCCTGGAGGAGAGTTTTATTACCTTAATCAAAGCTTGGATAGATGCTGCTTCTAAGCTACGTGTGCAGGTGTCAGGGTGCTGAGTCAGTTCAGGCTTGGTTTCCCAAATACCTATTTTTTGAGTTGATAGGTCCTCCACCTACAAAAGTAAACAAAAATAAAAGAAAACTACAAACAGTTAGATGCATTCCATGCCTGGCAGACCCTCTACTAGAATGCCCACAACTTGCATGCAGGCATCGTCCTTGCAAAATACACTCGTAAGAAATAAAACAAACCTAAACTAACTTATTTTGGTGGACACCACCCTATCCACCATTCCACTTGCTAAGAGTTTGGTCTAGATTACAAGGATGGGGTTTCCCCCATGCATGTTTTGGACTCTACTAGTAAATTTTTGGACGTGTTGTAGGGTCATAGTCGATGGCCATTCACTTTCAATACAATGTTACTACCGTCAATAGTCTTACCACACACAACACCATTCTTGATGAGCTCTACCACTTCATACGGTTCCATCCATCTTTGCATTAATTTGCCCTTCCTTTCCTGGAACCCAAAATCGTAAAAGGGCACCCAATCTCCCTCTTGGAACTACTTCAGCTTGATGTGTCGATCATGCTATTTTTTCGTTGCTTTTGTATGATCTTTGTTTTGTGTAGCGCATCCCTTCTAAATTTGTCTAGCTAGTTTAGTTGTCGAATCCTCTCTTTTTGAGCTTCTTCCAAGCTCAAATTTAATTCTAGAGCAGTCCTTAGTGTCTTAATTTCAAACTCAATGGGCATCATTGCATTCTTCCCATAGACCATATGGAAGGGTGTAAATTTGGTGATCAACTTCCACGTAGTTTTGTATACTCATCCTGCCTCTAAAAGTCATGTAGCCCAATCTTTTCTATGTTTGTAGCACGGTTTTCATCAGGATATTCTCTCTCTCTATTTGTCATCTCCACTTGCCCATTTGCTTGCGGGTGGTAGGGCGTAGTCTTGTTGTACCAAATCTAATATTGCTTCATCAACTCCTTGATCAACTTGGAGGTAAATTGAGGTCCCTAGTCTGTTTTTATTTCTCTAGGGACCCCAAATCGTGTAAAAATTTGAGCAAATAAGAAGTCGGCTACCATTTTTTCTTTTTATTGAACCTCCACCCACCTGGTGATGTAGTCTGTACAGACTAAAATAAATCTCCTTCCTATTGAGGGTGGATTAATTGGTCCCACAAAATCCATGCCCCACTTATCGAAGGGCTCTAGATGCACTTGTGGATGAAGGGGCATCTCGTCTCGATGGGTTGATCTACCCATTCTTTGGCACTCATCACACTTGCTAGCGTAGGTGGTTGCATATTTAAATAGAGTGGGCCAAAAATACCTAGCCTATAGAATTTTATAGGCAGTCTGCTTCCCCATAAAGTGTTGTGGCAATATTTGAGTATTTTTAAGAATTCCTGCTCTGCTACACACCTCCTTATAATTTGATCATGTCCTATTTTGAACAGGAGACCATCAACCCATAAAAAGGAGGCACTCTTCTCTACTACTGCCTACTTTTCTCGTAATGAGAGAGCGAACGAGGTTCTTTTGGTGGCTAAGAAATTGGCTATGTCTGTATACCACAACATTTGCTTGCTGATGGTGAATAAATGTTCGTACAAAAACTGGTCTTCCACTACCGTATGGTCTGCTAGTGTCAGTCTGGATAGGAATTCTGCTACAACATTGTCCTTGCCCGGCTTGTCAACTATTGTTATGTCAAACTCCTGCAATAGTAGAAGCCATATTATAACTCTTCTGTCAATAGCCGGTTTGTTCATTAAATATATGATAGCTGCACACGAACACCTTATATCCGATAATATAATGGTGGAATTTGTTTATAGCATGCACAACCGCAAGGAATTCCTTCTTCGTCACTGTATAGTTGAGCTCGACACCTACCAAATTTTTGTTGACATAGTAGATGGCATAAAATTCCTCGTCATCCTTCTATCCGAGGACTGCTCCAATCGCATTGTTGGAGGCATCACAATAGATGTGGAAGGGTATAGTCCAATTCGGTACCCTCAGAATAGGTGCAGATATCAGCTTTTCCTTGAGTGACTAAAATGATTTTTTGTAGTCTTCCATCTAGTTGAACTCCATGTCCTTAGACAATAAAGTGTGCAGTGGTCTTGGAATTTTTCTAAAGTCGGTAATAAATCGTTGGTAGTACCTAATAGATCTGAGGAAACTTCTCACCTCTCATTGTGTTATGGTGCTGGGTAGGCCTTTGATGACCTCTATTTTTATTTTTTCAACCTTTATTCCTTTCACAGAGAGATGGTGTCCTAATACAATACCTTCTTGCATCATTATAAAGCATTTTTCATTACTAAGGGATACATTTTTTTTCTCACTTATTTCGAGCACTCTTTCTAGGTTCGTCATTGCTTCATCAAATTTTCTCCGTAAACGGTGAATTCATCCATGTACACTTCAACTGCATCTCCTATCATATCTAAAAATATGTTGAGCACTACCCTCTAGAAGGTGGTAGGTACGTTGCATAGTCCAAAAGATAATACCCGATAAGCAAACGTTCCCAAAGGGCAGATGAAAGTCATTTTATCCTGATCTTCTTATCTTATCTAGATCTGGTTGTGTCCACTGAATCCATCCAGGAAGGAGAAGTACTTTCACCCTAAAAGTGTATCCAAGACCAGATCAATGAATGGGAGTTGGAAGTGATCATTTTTGGTCGCTTTGTTCAACACCCTGTAGTCTACACAAATCCACCACTTCCTATTTTTCTTAGGGACCACAACTAGCAGTGATACCCACTAATTATCAAAAATTGGATATATTAATCCAACTGACAAGAGTTTTTGCAATTTTTCCTTGACAATATCCTTAATTACTGGATTTATTCTTCTTTGCATTTGCTTGCTTGGATCCGCCTGCTCTTCAAGGTATATCCGATGGGTGCAGATTTTTGGGCTGATACCTTTCATATCCGAGTAATCCCATGCAAATGCCCATTGGTATCTAACCAAGATTTCTTCTACCTTCCTTAGTTGTGTGGGGGTAAACCCATTATTGATATTCAACATTTTTCCTATCCCAACGTTTATCTGTCGGATGTGGTGGTCTTGGGTGCCATCTAATGGTGACTCAGGCGTAACACCAGAGGACTCTCCTTGGAGGAATTCTACGATAGCATCATCCTCATATTCTTCCTCCTCTATTTGGTCCAATGCCATCACCTGCTGGATGATGGACAACTTATCCTCTTTGTGCTTGGTCAACGTAGACCCTCCCAACTAATCAACGGACTACACGAGAGGTGAAATAGTCAGCATTTTAATGTTTTTCCCATTGGATATAGTCATCAGCCCATCATGGTAGTTGATGTAGGTGTCAACTATCACCAACCACGATCTTCCCCAGATAAGTGGTTATCCAACAAGCCTAGTTTTAGATTGTAACACTAGGAAGTCAGCCGAATATTCCCATGCATCGACCGTCACGATTATATCTTCCAGCATTCCTTCCAATGCTATGTTTGATCGATCAGCCAGCTGTAAAACTATTAGTTTGGCCTCATTTCTATGAGTTTTAGCCTCTACATGGTCTCCTAAGGCATTAGGTTAATGACTGCATCAATATCAACCAATGTATTGGTTAAGGAATGCCCCTCAATTTTTACTGTCAACACTGGGCTACCTGGGTCTGCATACTTAGGGTGACACATCTTTCCCATCATTAAATCGGCCAACTTTCCCACAAAATTAATAGTTCGGGTCACTCTCTAGCTTGAATTTATTAGGCACATCTATTTTATTGCTTTAGAATATATCGGGACGTCTCGGATAGCTTGAAAAAGTGGAATTGTCACCATGAGATTTTTCAAGCTAGAAAGAATATCAAACTTCGGCTACATTAATTTCCTCTATTCTTGCAGCCAGTTAGGAAACAAAGTCTTTGTTCTCTCATTCACTTCTTCTTCCACATCTTCTATAAGAGGTTTTTCCTCTACTTCTGCCTCCTTTTCTACCAGGGGAGGTGTCTCTACTCCTAGTTGTATACCTGATCTAAGCTGAATAGGATTACAACTAATATTATACATTGGATACATCTCACATTATACATTATATATCAGCTAATTTACTCTATTTTTTGGATTTACCATCGGTTTTGTAGGTAGCTACGTAGGTGTCATTGCAGGAAAGGTTGGTAGGTTTTGTTGGTGAGCTGGCACTACATTCTGTGGAGCCACATTCCATTGAGCTTGGCCTCTCCACTATTGCCCAGGGTATTGATATTGCATCCAGGGCTACTAGTTCGGATATGCCACTCCTAGGGGTATATTAGACCAAGGAGATAGCCCCCACCACCTCATTTAGGTGGTTGAGGTTGTCCTTGTGGCATGTACGGTCCTCCCCCATATGATGACATTGCTGGTGGAATATTTCTCGTAGGGAGTTATGGCCAACTCCTTTGATTGCCTACAAAATAGGCTTTCGTAACATCAACATCCTCCTTGATGCTGGGCAATTATGGGTATAATTGGGTCTTATGATTTAGCTTATAGACCGTGCATACTCTAACTTTGTTCTCTGGGCATGCATTCTTTGCATGCTTTCCTCTGCATTTTGGACATAAATAAGCTAATGTTACCTCGTTTTCTTGTTTATTTTTCTCTAACAATAGTGTGTCCATATGTAATGCTAGAGACGAAAGAATCTCGCTTTTCAAATCTTCTAGCATATTGCCTATTTCTATTTTTGTGACTGAAGCAGTTACTTTCATGGTTCTAGAAGTGGTCTTGCCTCTCCTCCTTGAGTAGTTTCGGTATAGCTGTCGGATATCTTCCATAGCGTGTTGGTAGACGTCACCTCCAAAAATTATGTTGAGAGCTTCTAGTGATTCATTGTTAAGTCCTCTCAAAAATATGCTTTTAAGATACTTATTAGCTAGCTTCGCATGAGGAGATCATTGAATATTGAAGTTGAATCTCTCCTAATACTCCTCAAGAGACTCATCTTCTTTCTACATCATGCTCAAGACCTCCTCTCTAGAGTATCTTGCTCTCCCGAAGTCTTGATATTGCTCTAAAAAGATTCTCTTCATTTGATCCCATGTGGCAATGTGTTTGTCTCCAAGACCAATGAACCACCGTAGAGCTGCATCATCTAATGTGGAAGGAAAGAGCTTCAAATTCTGTGTATCATATTTGTAGTCCATAGACCTACATAGAACATCAAACTTTAATAAAAATAGGTCAGGGTCCTCGGTCGGGTATCCTCTGAAGGTAGGAAGGTGAGCATGGGATATGCTTTTCATTTTGGTTTCTCCTACTCCTTCCTCAATCGGGAAACTAAATCCAAATGAAGCCTCTTCATCGGCCATTTTTTCAAGAAATGTGGTCTCTAATGCAGTTCTTATGGCCTCACGGTCGTTCAAAACTTTCTGAGTCAGGGCTCTGAAATCGATTGGTGTTATCGTCTGATCTTCTACAACTTTCCACAATAGAGCTTCCTATGAGTGTGTTCTCTTAAAAAATGAGTTTACAATGGTTAGTTCTTCCCCCTGTTGGTTGGATGAGGAAGCACTTTACACAAATCTAGGATCCTCACTCTAGTGGACTGTTGGTGGTGAGTCGGACGAATCTAGTTCAAACTCAGAATGTTTGGTTGTCTTAGATTTTGGTGGAATTTATTTTATGAACCAACTGTTAGGTCCTCTTCTTCTTGAAGAACTCATACAAAGTTAGATATAAAGTTTTCAAGTATTTCAATTAATATAGTAGAGGCGCGTCCCTAGCAACGGTGCCAAAATATTACGAGCCAAACATAGGTTAATTTTGCTCCTATTTTATCACTTGCCCGAACATTTAAAATGTCAACCCAGGGAGCTTCATAAACTTTAGAAGGGTCTCATACCAGATCATTCACAATACCCACTTTGATATGAGTCTGACTAATTCTACTATTGGGGGGTTTAAAGGATTGTCAGTATTTCATCCACGCCAATAATTTATGTATGAATAATTAAATCCTAAGAAAATAAATATTCATACGTTCATAATGAAAATAAACCTACTACAAAAGTGAAAATAATAGTGTAGTAAACCTATGAAAGCAAAAAAATTAATATAGAAAGCATAAGAAAAGGGAAGTAATACTGGCTTGGAGTGGGCCTAGACTCCAACAGATCCCTTCCAACTGAATACGTAGTTAGGAACTCTCAAACTATATTATATTTGCAAACAAATTATTACAATGCTTCTTCAGAATGATAAATGTATTCTCTATCTGATATTGGATTCTCTCTTTTATCAGAGAGGTATGTGTGTGTTTATATAGCACACACACACAGATCTTCTGTTATAAATAAGTTATAGTAGTAGTTTAGTTACAGACTAAACTGGGACAATCTGGTAAACATGATCGACATCTACTAAAGCGGGCGTTGTTCCTAACGATAACGTATTCAATGATTGGTTCATGCTTCACTTGGCATTTCTATTAATTGGTGTGGCTCCTAAAATTATCCTACATGATGTAGAACTAAAATTGCACCAGTCAACACTGCCCACGTTGCTTTTTCTGGTCAACGGGTAAAGAATAGAGAGGCGCCTTCTCTATGAGGAAGGCACATTCCTCATGTTCTCTAGCGGATGCCTTCTGTATGCGAAAGGCGCATACTGAAGTTGAGCGCCTTCTTCCTGTGAAAGGTGCCTACTGATGTGAGTGCCTTCCCTATATGAAAGGTTATTTACCTTGTATAGGGCACCTTTCTTATATGAAAGGTGCCTACGTATGTTGGGTGCCTTCTCTATACGAAAGGCACCTGTCTTCTGTTGGTGCCTTCCTTGAAGAGGAAGGCACCTACCATCTATTGATGCCTTCCTTGAAGAGGAATGCGCCTACCTTCATGCCTTGATATTGAAAGAAACAGAGTGCCAGGTCCACATAAGACCTCGACTAATCCAAATATGTCAAAACCAACTACATTTCCACAAAAAAACACTAAAACACACAAATTAGACAACACACATAATTCTATTAAATAATTAAATAATTATATAATCATTCATAAAAGTACATAGTTCCTAATATATTGTCACATAATAATCGATGAAACCTATACAAAATATGAGCATTTTTTAGGCTCATCATGAACTCCTAAAAGAAATAATAGAGGAAGAATTAAAAATTACTATCATTTCTTTGTAGATAGAAAAGTCCCCAGGATCGGATGGGCTCCTAGTAGAATTTTACAGAGTTTTTTGGAACATAATAGCGAAGGATCTAACTAAATCAGTGGAGGAAGTTAGAATCAATAGAATAATCCTCAAATTGATCAACCATACTTGTTTAGCCCTTATACCAAAAGGAGGAGAGGTGGAGGACATTGCCAACTATAGACCAATAGCACTCTGTAATGTGGCCTACAAGCTCATGACCAAGCTGATGGTAGAAAGGTTAAAAAAAATCTTACCACATATAATATCACCAGAACAGGGAGGTTTTGTGTAGTGTTAGCATATTCTAGATGGAATAGATGTGTCCCAATAATCCTTCCATACTTTTAACCAAAAAGGAAAGAAGGGGATGTTTCTCAAGCTAGATTTATCCAAAGCCTATGGCAGGGTTAGCTAGAAGTTCTTGGTACAAATTCTAAGAAAATTTGGCTTCAAAGAGGGATGGATATCATGGGTGATGGAATGTATATACTTGGCTTCCTTATCAATGCTTATAAATGGAATTCCCTCCCAAAATTTCCAGGCATCCATAGGTATCAGACAAGGTGATCCTATTTCACCATATCTATTAATTCTCTATGCAAAAGGATTGAGAAGACTAATAAGAAAAAGGAAAGTGGAACAAAGCATTACAAGAATTGGTATTTTCAATGAGGTGGACCTTACCCATCTTCAATTTTTGGATAACATAGGAACGTGGGGCAAAGCATCACAAGAAGCAATATTCGTGATATCTTGGATTTCTATATAGCAGTGATAGGCCAATTGGTAAATGAAAAAAATCCAAAGTGACCTTCTTCAATGTAGCTAAAACAGTAAGAGAAAGGATATCCCATATTATTAGATTCCATGAAGTCCATATGCCCCTAGAATACTTAGGGATCCCCCTTTCAAAAAAGATGTTAAAAAGCAAATATTGGAAAACTATTAAGGATAAAATCCATTCAAAACTAGCTCATTGGACAAACAGATGGTTGAGTTTTGGAGGTAGGGTAACTCTCCTTAAATATGTCCTTCAAGCAATGCATGTGTATCAGTTCTCTATCTTGGCTACCCCGAAGAGTGTGTTGAAGGATATTGATAAAATCATGTAGAAATTCTTATGGTCAAGGGCAAAGGGAGATCAAAAAATGGCCCTAGTCAGTTGGGACAAAGTATGCAAACCAAAGAACCAAGGAGGCCTAGGAATTAGAGCAGCAAAAACAAATAATCAGGCTCTCACTGCCAAATTATACTGGAGATGGATATCCAATCAGGACCAAATGTGGTGCCAAGTATTATCTTCAAAATACTACCCAACCCACCCAATAGAAGAAATTTCTTGTCTTCCAATCATGGGGGAAGGTTCAGAGATCTGGAAAGCACTGAAAAAAGGAGCCCCAATCATTAAGCAGGGTCTATTCTAGAAAATTGGGGATGGGAAAATGCAAGATTATGGGAGGACTCATGGGAGCAGCACCCACCAATAGATAATACTCACCCTCATCTAGTAGGTCTCAAATTGGATTTGCACAACCATGGATGGTATCAGGTATTCCACTATATCAAACCTCCACATCCATAAGGACCTAGAGCCAAGCAATGGAAACCTAAGGAGGAATGGTCGAGTGAAGAGTGGGAAGTAGAGAAAAGTGAGCTACAAAATATTTTGGAAAATAGACAGTGTTTAAAAAGGAATGAACCAGATAAGATAGCATGGGGTCATGGAACTATGGGAAAGTATTCAGTGAAGGAGGGCTATAAATTTATAACTTCTCCCAACCACCCAATTCAACAACCCCCTTGGTCAAAGTTGTGGCAACCTAAGGGATGGATAAATATAAACTATTTCTCTTGGTAGATGATCCACAATAGTATCTTGACCCAAGAAAATTTGCACAGAAGAGAATTTATTGGGCCTAATAGGTGTATAATGTGCAACCAATATGAGAAAATAATTTCTCATCTCCTTTTTTAATGCACTTTTTCCCAAACAGTGTGGAAGGAATGGTATATTACTTTTAACCAAGTGGAGGTCCAAATTCCAACCATGGATACTTTATGGGATTATTGGAAAGCCAACAAATTTAGAACAAAGAGGATAAAAACTGCATGGGATTTGGGTTTAGGATTTATTTGCTGGCAAATCTGGCTAGAACGAAATGGAAGAACTTTTAAGGAGGAATTCAAACCGACAAAGAGCATATGGAGCACTATAGCAAGAAAGGTGCTTGAAACTATTGATGCAAGAAATATGGAGGCCTCTCAAATACACATAGAGGAGGAAGAAATTTAGGAAAAACTAAGGATGGGGACAACTCAAGACAGGGACAGCACAAGAAGCACAAGAAGATGAAGAAAAATAAATTGTACCAGAGGTGGATGAGAAGAATAATTGTGAGCTATTACATGTATCTATTTATGGGTTACATAGTGCAAAGAAAGACAAATTTGAAGCAACAAAGAAGCCTAAGGGAGATAAAGGAGAGGTGCAAGCAGGAATTGGGGAAAACCCCTTATGATCACCATGATTAGGAGGATTTGCAAAGACAGAAAGTAAAAGTTGATTTGTATCGTGGCACTGGCCAAGAGAGGCAAGTTACCAAGAAAATAATGTAATACATATTTTGTTTTAATACAAATTTTTGACTTTTCACTCAAAAAATATTAAATACTTATCTCCCTTAAAAATGTTTCATCCTCAAAACATAAGAAGAGACTAAACAATATGTTCTTCTAAGCCTTGTGTGAAGTGGTACCGATATTGATCATCCATCCATCCCAATGAAACTTTGATTGATAGTGGTCTTTGTTGATGTTGATATGTCCTTTTGCCATTTGAATTTTTAAAAGTAATCCTTTGGTACCATATTTTGGAGACATCTTTTTGCTGGAAATAAATATCACTTTTTTCATCCATACTTTTTTGTGTTTACCACTTGAGTATCCACGACTACTTTGTTGGCTCCACACTTTTGCTACTCTACTCTGGTAACTCAAATGATGGGTCCATTTATTCCTTGATGTTGTTGCGCCACTCTAAAAAAAAAAATCACTATGCTTTTTTTTTTAAACATTGCCATAGCTAGTGCTCTTCTCAATCCATATAGAACCATAATATTATTTTCCAAAGCCATACCTCCAATATTGTTGCCACTCCTAGTGGTGTGGGTGGTGATATGCTACAATCTTAACCTGATGTTATGATTTTTTAACTCTTCCTTCTTGCTTCCCTCATTTGGTTTGTCCCTTGATTTTACTACTTCCTTGATTTTTGCTATTGTTTCCTCCTAAGATTCTATTTTGAGTTCTGCTTCTCCTACAATAACTTTTTTTTCCCTGATTGTTGCTTAAGTAGAGAAATATTGTGTACTGTTATCTTATTTTTTCTATACCAAAAATTCATAAACTTTTTTTTGTAGATAATATTAACAATACCCAATGAATGCAACCAAGGATAACCAAGAACAATATCTACATCATCCATTTTAGTAGCATTAAAATCTAAATCTAAAATATATTTATCTATGATGAGCTTCAAATCTTAAATAATTTGAACATTCTCACCCTTAAGTGATCTGTTTTTAATTTTCTTTTCTTGAACTTGCAATATCTTAGCCAAATACATTAATACAATTATTTTTACTGCTAGGGTTAATGGAAATAATGATATTTTCCTTTTGAATGTTTCCATGAACCTATAAAATAGAATTTTTAACATTGAACAAATTTTTTTTACCATTGTTTGGCCTTGACACACAAGGTGTAGTTTCCTTAGCCTGCATATTATTATTATTTTCTTTTGATCCCCATTTGTTATTTTGGCACTGCTACCAAACCGTGGTTGTTACTAGGTGGATTGCTACCAAACTACAAGTTGGTACTCTGTAGAATTTTTTTTAATACTAATAACAACTTGCTCTATGAACTTTTTTTTTACTATGACCAAAATATAAACTTCTCTCTATTTTTTTAAACAACTACCACTTTTGGATTGTTGGTAGACTATAAATTGCCTGCTCTATTGAAGTTGTGAAACTATGCAGAGATTTTTACTAAATTTGTTTAAGGTTCTATGACACTTATATAAAAAATTTAACAATGAACTAGGCCCTAGAATTTGGCTTCGTAGTGGCTTAAGGTAAATCTCACCGACTATAAAGGTTTTCTAAGTGAGTACCACTCTCTGATTACCAAAAATATTTTCCTATGGAATAATTGATGAGGAACTAGCCATGATTTTACCTCTAAATGACAACTCTTTGTATTCTATAATAGGGTAAAATACTATTAATAGAGTGTAGGCTCGTTGATCCTTTTCACTAGCGACACACTCAAACCAGTTACTATGGGGTTCCTAGGATACTGTTCAAAATGAAATTTAGGGCAATTATTGGCCCAAGTAATTCCCCTAGTTAAGCAGTCGAGACTCACACCTAATCCTAAAAAAGGTTATTAGCCTAATGTAGGTGCTTATTAAGAACTGAAACATCTATAGTTGAATTTGGCCTTAGAATATCCTTTGGTATTAATGCTTTTGCAATGAAACACAACCTTGAAAAGTGATCTGATACCACTTGTTATGAACCTACTTTGCTCATCCATAAAAATCATTAAGAAGTTGCAAAAATATTATATAAACCATAATGATTAATTCACATAAATTAATACAAGGCAAATATGTAAATTACTGCAATGTATTCAATTCAATATTCAAACCCTTAGGATAGGGAACCACTGTACAATGATCTTATTGGAAGGAAGTAGCTCCTTAATATATCTCACTTGAGATAAATTACAATTTTCTTCTTTTTATATCCTCTCTATGATTCTTTACCTATATTTAAAATTCCCAACTACCTACCACTCCCACTTATCCATACATGTGGAATAATTACATATTTTTCCACATTTATAAGGCCCAACTACCCACCACTTTGACAATGAACTAGACCCCAGAATTTGGATTTCTAGTGGCTTAAGGTAAATCTCACCACCCATAAAGGATGTTTGAGTACGTTCTCTGATTACCAACAATATTTCCATAGGAAATAATTGATGAGAAACCAGTTATGATTTTACCTTTAAATTTTTTGTATACTATCATAGGGTAAAATGCTATTAATAGGTTGTGGGGTCATTGACCCTTTTCACTAGCGACACACTCAAACCAAAATGAGTTCTTGGAATTTTACCTCTAAATGTTTTTTTTGTATACTATCATAGGGTAAAATGCTATTAATAGGTTGTGGGGTCATTGACACTTTTCACTAGCGACACAATCAAACCAAAATGAGTTCTTGGGATACTCCTAAAAATGAGTTTTAGGGCAATTATTAGCCTAAGTACTTCCCCTAGTTAAGCGATCGAGACTTACACCTGATCTTGCAAAAGGTTATTAGCCTAATGCAAGCACTTATTAAGCACCGAAAATTTTGTAGTTGAATTCGGCATTAGAATTTCCTTTGGTACTAACACTTTTACAATGAAACACGATCCTAGAAAGTGCTCTAATACCACTTGTTATGAACCTCCTTTGCTCATCCACAAAAATCATTAATAATTTGCAAAAATATTAAATAAACCACAATGAATAATTCACATAAATCAATACAAGACAAATATATAAATTACTACAATGTATTCAATTTAATATTCAAACCCTTAAGGTAAGGCAACGTCGTACAATGCTCCTTATCGGAAGGAAGTCACTCAATATATCACTTGAGATAAATTACAATATTTTTCTCTTTATATCCTCTCTATGATTCTTTGTCTATATTTGTATGCCCAAATACATACCACTCCCACTTATCCATACATGTGGGATAATTACATATGTGTCCACATTTATAATTCCCAACTACCCACCACTTTGGCAATGAACTAGGATCTAGACTTTGGACTTCTAGTGGCTTAAGGTAAATCTCACTGGCTATAAAGGTTGTCTAAGCAAGTATCACTCTCTGATTACCAACAATATTTCCCTAAGGAATAATTGATAAGAAACTATCCATGATTTTATCTCTAAACGATAACTCCTTGTATACTATCATAGGGTAAAATACTATTAAAAGGGTGTGGGTCATTGACCCTTTTCATTGGCGATACACTCAAACCAATTACTCTGGGTTTCTACGATACTCAAAATGAGTTTTAAGACAATTGTTACCCCAAGTACTTCTCCCAGTTAAACGATCAAGACTTACACCCAATCTTATAGCCCTAGAAAATGCTCTTATACCACTTGTTATGAACCTCTTTTCTTATTATAGAAAAAACTAACTTTTAATAAAATAACATCATTCATAAATAATAAAAATCACTAACATTTAATAAAATAACATCATTCATAACACTATTGACATAAATTCAATTTACATTTCAAATATTTAAGGTATGACAAAACCATACAATGCTCCTTTTTTTTTTAGGAGAAAAATCCTTTGCGGGGCCGCCTTGGTCTGAGAGACCACGAAAAGGGAGTTCTACACTGTCAAAGTCACTCGGGAGTCGCACCCGACCCTGCTCGCATCAACATTATCAATTGGATTTTGGATACCCAATTCAGCTTTTTGGTAGGGTGGAGATTTGAACCTACGACCTCCCTTGGAGGATTACCCTCTCCTCTCCAACTCACCTACCACACCTGGGTATACAATGCTCCTTATTGAAAACAAATCACTCCTTAATATATCTATCACTTGAGATAAATTACAATATGATTATCTTCATATTTCTCTATGAGTCTTTGCCCATATTTATAATTCCCAACTACCTACCACTCCTACTTATCCATACATGTGGGATAATTACATTATATTTATAGTGCCCAACTACCTAGCACTCACATTCATCCATACAAGTGGGATAATTACATGTAATATAATATTATTACAATATTTTAATATTAAATACTTATCTTATCTTGTATACCTAACTTAAACAAACTATAATTACCTCATTATAGTGTACAACTTTACTTCTATTAGATCTGAACTTTAAACCTTCTATTTAGAGTTTCAAAGTCTTACTGTTAAACCCACTCAAATTATATAATTTAAAAATTATAAATTTAATAAATATTATATTAATATGGTTAAAGAGTTCAAAATAAATAAATAAATGTAAATTATCATTATATTCGAAACACTTTTTAAAAATACTTTACTCTTTATATTTATCTTTAACTTAATAAAATAAAAGGTTTGATAAAAATTTCAATGCATTAACTATTGCAATTTATTTCTCCAATAAACATATTAGAGGAATTGATAACTATCTATCATTTTCTGCTATCAATCTTGGGTTTAAATCTTAGAGTTGTGTCCTTCTCTTTAACTTAATAAAAGAAAAGGTTTGATAAAATTTTCAATGCATTAACTATTGTTATTTATTTCTCTGATGATCATGAATATATATATAGAGGTTCGAGGAATTGGTAACCATCCATCATTTTCTACTATCAGTCTTAGATTCAAATGTTAGAGTTGCCACTATAACCCTACCCAATATTGTTGTTAATGATTCGATGGCTAGTGTAAGGGAGACCATCGGTGACTTAGGATTGATATCACCGATGGCTCAAGATTGATACCACTGTCGTCGGGTTTGTGCACACTCAACACTTGAAACTTTATCCTGAATATTTTTAATTGGTAAAGGTTTTAGTATACATATTAAGAAAAAAGTTTTAGTATACATAACATATTATAGCCCCTAAGGGTAGATTGATAGTTGTTTGTTTGGCCAGACACTTATCAAGAAGAGATTTAGGTTTAAATATTAGGGGCATGTCTGTTGTAAAGGTAGTAGTCTGGTTAGAATATTTTGAGTGTGCACTTGGTCCTTGTCACGTTGGGTCAATAATAACAAAGTAGTATAAACTTGTTGGAAGTAATTTAAACCCTACACTTAACAGTTATTAAAAATAATATGAATGTAATCAAATCCTTATGTATAAAAGAAAATTAATAATAAAATAAAAATACATAACCTATTATAAGGCATCCTAGCTTACAAATATTCCATTAGTAGGATTATTTGTTTGCTCACATGAGGACTACCCAAACTATGGAACTTGTTTCGGCCATATCTCACTCATCCAAACTTGGATTGAGCTAAAATTTTTAGGGTAGATGCCTGAAAAATATTAGAACATCTCCACCAATTTTTAGATAATTTGGAGCAACACAGATCCTAGCGCATCCCTAAGTGGGAACGAGAGTTTTGTTAAGCGACTATGCAAGGGTTTCATCTGGGTTGAGTGCAAGCGGCTCCAAAGGTTGTTTTTTAGGGCCTTCGGGCCCTAGCAACAAATATTTTTGTGGTTTATGCTCAATATTTTAGCAAGATATATTGTAGGGGATCCAATATGGTGTAGAAATATATCTTTCAACAGATCATGTTGTGAAATTGAGTGACAACGACTTCCAATTTGCTGCACAAGAGAAAATTGAAAACCATACCTTTCCACGACGTCTAGGACAAGGATTAAAGAGATCACAAAACAAGTTTCAAGCAGTTGATCAAAAAATGGCTCAGATCTCAAGTGAATCTGGTGCTAAGGTACACACACAAAATAATTCTACTATGAAAACCCCTATCAAGGGTAATAATTTCAAAGACTCAACCCCAAAAATGAATTTCAGGGATGCCCTCCATGGTGGACAACCTCAAACCAATGCTAATATTAATCTTAGGGCTTCCCATAAACCTCTAAGAATGTCTAAGCCTAATCCTAGGAAAATAAATTCAGGATGTCTGAAAGGAGCTGATGGAACTCCTATTGTTAAGCTTGATATGCGTAACATTCAGACTAACATTGAAGAATTAGAAAAAAAAGGACTAATTTATCAGTTTGTGGGTTTTCGTTTGAGCCTATCTGCTTTCAAATTCTGGGTTGCAAAAAGCTAGAAAACTAAAGGTGAGTTACAAATCTCTATTTATCCAAATGGTTATTTTCTTGTTTTATTTTCTAATAATGAAGATAGAGAGAAAACTTTTCAAGGGGGTCCCTAGTTTTTTGGAAGGGTAGGGCTTTTCATGAAGCCCTGACATACTAAATTTAAATCCGAAGAAGAGATGCCTTCTATAGCTCCCATGTGGGTTAGACTCTTTGGCCTCCCTATTGAATTTTGGAATCCTACTATTTTTTCTTCAATTGGAAACTCTTTAGGAAAAATTATGATGATTGTTGATTGTACTCAAAATTTTGAACATATTATTTATGCTTGAATTTGTGTTTTAATGGATTTTGACAAACCCCTACCTAAAATGATCACATTACAATTTGGGGAAGACACTTGGGAGCAAGTAGTGGACTATGAGAACATTCCTTTTCGTTGTAGAATTTACCATGAATATGGTCATTTGGCTAGTGCTTGCCCAAATAAAATTCTTGATCAAAATAAAGAAGATATAAACTCAACAGGCTTCAAATACCTAAGAAGAAGAACACTCAAAAAAACCAGTTATGAAGGATCAATCAAAGTCATCTGCTAATATGTTTGAAATCCTCTCCACAAATGATGTCCCAGGTGAGAAAGAGGAAATAATGGAAACATAAATCTTAGAAACACAATTTAAATATGAAGGGAAGAACTAAGAGACAAAACAAAAAATCAAATGTTTTCAAAAGAAAAAAGGGAGAAAATTTACAGCAGAAAAACAATATTTTAAATGTCAAAACTTCAAATAATATAGGTCCCAATATAGAATTTGTTGAACCCTATAGTGCAATTTTGGCTGTGTACGAGCATTCTTCAATGTTAAAATCCATATTAGATTCAATTGGAGTAAGTCAAGAAACATGGAAAAAAAAACTAAAGATGGATTCTAATCAAAAAGCAGGTTGCAAGACCAATCAATATCATATGGTAAAAGAAGGTGAAAAGCTTGTAGAGGAAGGTAATATTAATGTCCTTCCCAACTTTTTTAGCCTTGGTATTAATGAAGATCATCACTTGGAATATTAGAGGACTCAAAGAGAGTCTTTCAAAACAAAATGAAATTAGAAGAATGATTCAGATAAATCATCCACATCTTATTTTCTTTCAAGAAACCAAGATGTCAATGGAGGATATGGACTCAAATGCCAGTAAAATTTGTCCAACTGGAAAAGTGATTTCCCTCAGTTCCCAAGGGATTTCTAGTGGCATTTCTTGTCTTTGGGACCCAAAAGAGGTAGTTATTCACCATATGGTTGGTAGTTGGGGTCCGTTGGCTATAGATACTCAAAGTAGACATTCCAACCAAATTATGCTCTCAATTACTGTTTATGCTTCGACTACTTTGGAGGAAAAAAGAAGACAATGGAAGTATATAACTCATATATTCTCTCATTTTCCTGAAGCTTGGATCTTGATCGGAGGATATTTCAATACCATCCTCTCTGGATGAGAAAATTGGGGGAAATATAAATTTGGATAAAATCACTGACCTCATGAGCAAATATATTGTAAACCTCCATCTTGTGTACATCCAACCAGATAATGGCCTTATGACTTGGTCTAATAGAAGGGTGCTTAATGGTGAGCAAATTACGAAGCATGGTTTTCATGGCCCTTTTAGATGTGAAATGTGTGAAGAGAATGTAGAAAATCTCAGCCATATTTTTATTGAGTGTACTTTAGCCTCTGATCTATGGAGGGGAATGGACACTTTACTTGGCTTACAGTGGTCCATTTTTTTTACTTTTGAACAACTTTGGAGGGATTGGCCTAAACAAGAGGGTGTTGATCATTTTGTTAGGCAATTAGTTTGGATGGGTTCTACCATTCTTCTTTGGAATATATGGAATGAAAGGAACAATCAAATTTTTAATCAATATAGGAAGGATATTCACTATATTTGGCAAAAGACCATAGCCAACTTAGTTGAATCAGTTCATCAACTCCTTAATCACCCCCAAAACTCCCACCAAATATGGGATCAAGTGATGCAAAGATTAAAGATTAAATATTCTAACGGTAACCAACTTAAAGGGAATGTGAGTATTTGTAAGATGGATAGAACAAGAAATTGACAACCTCCTCCTAAGGATTTTGGAAAATTTAATACTAATGGTGCATCTAGAGGGAACCCTGGAAAAGCCAATGCGGGAGGAATTGGTAGACTTTCAGATGGATCCCTGGTTTTTACTTTTGCTGATAATTTGGGTATTCTTTCCAATAACCTTGATGAGGGGTATGGTATCCTCAGAGGCCTTCAAAATGCTACCAAAGGTTGGATGGGAAAAGGTGTTAGTTGAGTCTGACTCTCAACTCATGATTAATCTTTTGAAGACTCTAAGAATCATAAGGTTGATTGGAGAATAAAAAAATTATTAAGAAAAATCAATTAATCCAGATGGGATTTTTGAAAGTTGATTACAATCATGTGGTCAGAGATCAAAACAAGAGTGTTGATGCTTTAGCTAATTGGGCTTTGGACAAAGGTGATCTCACTTGTTATGGCCACCCTCCTAGATGGTGGGCTTTGTAAATTAAGGAAGCTCTTCTTTCTATCATTTCTTTGGATGACTCCAGTTTTGAAGGTACCTAGTTTCTTCTTGCTTTATTTTTGCTTCTCTATGGTTCGCTCAGGTTATTTTAGTTCCCTAGCTCAAGCTATTCTTTCTTTTGTTTCCTCTATTGATTCTTGCCTTAAAAGTCTTATGGTATAGAAAAGTCATTGTTATGTTCATTTTTTTTTTTTTCTTTTTGTTTAATTTTTTAAGGTGTGTATGTTCTATTGTTTTGTTTTGTTTTTGTGTTCTTTGTGTTGTTTTTTGTTGTTCTTGTGTTTTTGTTGTTTTATGTTTTTTTTTTAATGTTTTTTGTTATTGTTCTTGTGTTTTTGTTTGTTTGTGTTAATTAGTGTTTTTATGTGTGAGTGTTCTGTTGTTTTTGTCATGTTTGTGTTTTGTTATGTTGTTCTTGTGTTTTATGTGGTTTGTGTTGTGGTTTTTTTTTTATCTTATTGTGTGTGTGTGTGTTTGGTTGTGCTTTTCTTTTTGACATAGTCAATTTTTTTATTTTATTTTATTATTTTTATTGTTATTTATTTTATTTTTTTTTAATTGTTTTTTGTGTGTTTGTTTGGACGTTTTTGACGGAATGTATACCCTTGCCTCCTTGAATCTTACCCGAAAGTAACATCCTATCTGGGATGTTTTCCAAATATATATATATATATATATATATATATTCCATTAGTATATGTTTGTACATTAAATGCTCGTTAAGTCATCCATCAGGACAATCCATAGGTAAAAGTAAAGTTTTTTCACGTAAATATATTTTGACATAAAAAACAATTGATCACGAATATATTTTATTGGTAAAAGTTTTAGTATACAGTATACATATTAGAAGGCATCCTAGCTTATAAATATTCCATTAGCATAAGTTTGTACATTAAATGCCCGTTAAGTCATCCGGGACAATCCATAGGTAATAGAAAAGTTTTTAAATATTTTTATTGTGGATAAAAGTAGTAGATGGGGTTTTGTTGAGTGTTAGTCAAATTTATGGATTCAATCTCAAATTCTTTTGAGGTCTCTTCACTTGGAATTACCTTCAGTCAAAGTTGATAGTTCTAATCCCGAGCCCTATGAGGTCTTCTCACCTGAAATAAATGAATAATTTTTTTTTGATATAAAGAAATTTGTTACATCCTATTCATTTTTTATTATCAATCAAGATTTAAATATGACAAGGATTGCAGAAAGATCCGGTGGTCCAAGGGTTGATCAAAAGTAAACTTCTTTGCTTAGCAGTTCATGCATAATGGAATTCTAACTTTTGATAATTTTAAAAGTAAAGAAATCATTGGTTCATATCAATGTGTTTTATGCTACAAGAGCGAGGAAACATCTGACCACTTGATGTTTGAGTGCCCATTTACACACCAAATTTTGAAGCGATGTTTTTATCTTATAAAATTCGAGCCAATGGTGATTTGAATTGGATTAATATTTGAGAAAGATGAAAGAGGGGTAGATTTAAATCTAAAGCTCTTTGTATCGATTGGAAGCTTGGATTAAACTTTATTTGGTGGCAAGTGTGGTTGGAGAGAAATGACAAAAATTTTAGAGAAATTTTTCCATCCTTAGATGGCGTTTGACAAGTTATTTGGAGCAAATTTCTATGGCGTTTGGTAGGCAATTTGGAACAAAGTCACAAAACTGTGGTAGTGTATGTTAAATAGGAAACTAAGGTTGATATAGGGACGATGAAGAAGGAAGCTAAAGTGCAATAGGGGCAGGACATAGCTAGTTGGAAATCACTCCCGGAAGGTTGGATTCAAATTAATATTGATGGAGCTACAAAAGGCAATCCGAGTAGAGCTGGAATTGAAGTGGTTTGCAAGAATTATGTTGGGATAGTGCTCTATTGGAAACTGCAAGGCCTGAGAACGACCATGAACAATGAAGCAGAAGCCTTAGCTATCAAATCTGCTTCTATCTGGGTGGTAAGACAAGGTTATAGGAGAATAATCTTAGAATCAGATTCTCAAATATTGATAGGAGCTCTGGATTGCATGAAGAACTTTGCTTTGAAGACATGAAGGTTGAGGATTCTTATCACACAAATTAAGGAATTATGGAGGGAATTAGATTATGTGATTCCAGTTTATTTGAGTAGAGAGCTAAATAAAGTGGCAGAATCCTTAGCTAAGATGGGTACTGAGAAGAAGATAGGGGTTTAATGGTACAATGACATGGCTATTGAGGATGAGAGGATTAGGCAGGTTGATGAGCAAATCCAGTGTTTAGCTAATTTGGATAACCATTGTAGAAATAGATGTTAGGATATTTGGTTCCAATGCAGATCTTCTATTATTGTAAACAAGTATTCTTATCAATTAAAGTTAGGCAAAGTCTCATCTCAATTTATAAATAATTTTGTTTTAATATAAAATTTTCATTGAAGAATTTCTCTTAGAAGCGGAAGGGAAACTATAGTTTTAGTTCTTAAAGGTGAACCGGTAAAGAATAAATTATATTTCATTCCAACTGTCAAGCTTTTCTATAATTAATCACAAACATTATTATGTTGTCCACAAGAAACAAACAAATAAATAAAAACTACGAAAGGCCTTTAGAACTCTAGAACTAGCTGCCCAAATAATAAACAAGCATAGCTTTCTATTGACGTGTTTAATGATTTCATAATAAACTTTGAATGTGTGGAATAAGTATTGTTGAAATATAAAAATTATAAATGTAATTAACTTTTTATAAATTAATAAAAATAATAAATAAATAAATATATTTTAAATTATTTATATAAGATGCAGTCTTAACCTAACATTTTCCATCTATAGGATTTACACAATCAACATAATAATCTTGCAATGAACATAATAATCTTGAAAATGCAGAATCCGTAGTTTTGATCAGCCTGAGGTGACTAATAACTTTTTTCATATATCTCTAGGTGCGTCCCCATTACTACATGGTCTTAGGCTTAATATTGAACCCAACCATGCATGTCATTACTGGGCTAATTTATATTTTCCCTTTAAGGATTGAAGCTTGAACATTGCCACCAGCTCCATTTTAGTTGTCAGAATTCTTGTCTATGATTTTCAGCTTCTCATGAAGTAGTTTTTGCTGCTTTGCATCTATACTCTTGTCAAGAAAACATGTGAGGTACTGATGGCAAGCCGAGATTCACACAACAGAACTTTCAATTAATTTTTTGCAAATAGCTTAACACAGTCTTACATTACCGTTTCCAGGCATATTTCTTTTCCCTCTCAATCCCGAACTCACCATCCCCATTCCCTTACAATTCTCGAGTTTTTATCGAGGCCTCGATCCTCTAGGCAATTAATGCCCCCGCCTAACAAAATTTCAAATTCGTTTTCCCCCCGACCGAGTTTTCAAAATTTTCTGCCATAAATGGGCAACTGCCCGATCCACCATGAAGCTTGCATTAAAGACCTCCCTTAACCTGCACCCGCCGTTTTGGTCTGACTGTTCTTCTGCACCGCTGTCTCATCCATAAAGTCCATCGTCTGTAATTGTTGTTTTGCCAAAAATTTAAAAATATGCGTGGCCGACATCTCTCTTTTCAATTTACGTGGCCCTCATCTTTGACTTAATACATGTATGCTTTCGCGTGTCAAATTCAACTTTACCTCCAACTGGTTGCGTCGCTTTTAACACACGTGGCAGCCACGTGTCTATTTCGGCCTTGCCTGGCCGTCCGCGTGTTTACTTTGGCCTGTCTTTTTCTTGGCCGCGATACCGCGACATGTCGCGATATCGCGACCCAAACTGCCCCCTGCGCCTTGGTCCGCAAAAACGCCGCGATACCGCGACATGTCGCGATATCGCGACCCAAACTGCCCCCTGCGCCTTGGTCCGCAAAAATGCCGCGATACCGTGACATGTCGCGATATCGCGACCCAAACTGCCCCTGCGCCTCGGTCCACAAAAACGTCGCGACATCGCGACCAAACTGCGCCCGCCTTAGCTTTTAAATTCTGTCACAATTTCGCATCTTGAAATCGTGACAAACTGCCTTGCCTTCTGCATTGTTCTCCGCCTGCCTTAGCTTTGAAAAAAATCGTCGCGATATCGCGACGTCGCGATATCGTGACAAAACTCGCCTATGCCTTGTTACAGCTTTTGAGGTCGCGATTTTGCGACCCCTCCCCCTTGCTTTACGAAACTTCCCCCTTGGGAAAAACTGAAATAAATCAAAATGCAAAGTACTTAGAAAATTTAGAAAAATTTTGGAGGATGCAAGATTGCTCTACTGTCGTCGGATGCTCCTGCATCAGACACCCGGGGTAAAATAAAAAAAGTGATCCTCACTTCTGTTTTGTTAGGGGAAGACCCAGGCGGTCAACCTCCGTCTTCGACAACCAAGTTGCGTCTTCAACAGGTCTGCCCTTCCACTTTATCAAATATTCAGAATACTTGTTTGTTTACGGTGCTTCGCCTTCACGAGTGTCTAATATTTCCTCGACCTCGTCTGTGGTTGGAGTAGGTGCTGGAATTTGCCATAATTCTGCACTTGGTACCTCTGTACTCTCTCCCTCATGATATTCCACTAAATCTGAAATATTAAAAATAGGTGAAATGTCAAGCCAACTTGGCAATTCCACTTCATATGCATTTCCTGACTCCCGTTTTCCCAGTATTCTGCATGGCCCAAACTTCTTCATCTTCAATTTGTTATAAGTCTTGGCAGGAAATCTCTCCTTCTTGAGATGGACCATGACTTCATCTCCTACTTCGAACTCTTTGAACCACCGCTTACGGTCTGCTCTTGTCTTATATTGAGTATTCATTTTTATAATTTGTCTCCTTACTTCTTCATGCAGACTTTTCATATGTTTCGCAAATTCTTCTGCCTCGACTGCACTTTTCTCTCTTATCCAACTTTCTCGGTTCAGACACATTCCTTGGGCTATTTCCATATATTATCTGGAACGGAGATTTATTTGTGCTCTTATTGACTGAATTGTTATATGCAAATTCCGCTGCGGTAAAACTAAATCCCATCCCGTGGGTTGATCTGCTATCAAGCATCTCAATAAATTACCCAGGCTTCTATTTACCACCTCTGTCTATCCATCAGTCTATGGGTGGTATGCAGAACTGAATTTCAGATCTGTCTTCAACTTCTTCCACAAAGTTCTCCAGAAATACCCAACAAACTTTGTATCTCTGTCAGAAACTATGCTTCTTGGTAGACCGTGAAGTCGTACCACTTCCTTGAAAAATAACCCTGCAATGTGAACTGCATCACTTGTCTTCTGGCAGGGAATAAAATGTGCCATTTTGGAGAATCGGTCAACCACCACAAATACAGAGTCATTTCCCCTCTGTGTTCTCGGCAATCCAAGAATAAAATCCATGCTTATGTCCTCCCATGGCCTCTCAGGTACAGGTAACGGCTGGTATAATCCTGTGTTTTGCCTTATGCCTTTTGCCATCTGGCATATTCTGCAACTTTGCACAAACTTCCTCACATCTTGCTGAAGTTGCGGCCAGTAGTAATTTTCATCCACCAGGGCAATGGTCTTATCCCTACCAAAATGCCCAACTAGTCCTCCGCTATGCTTTTCCTTGATCAAGTTCTCCCGCATGGAACTCCTTGGAATGCATAATTTACTTCCCTTGAACAGCATTCCATCTTGGATTAGGAAATCTAACCATTTTGTCCTGTCCATAGTAACAGGTGCCAAGCAAGCCGTCCAGGCTGCTGCAAAATCAGGATCCTCAGGATAAAGACCCTTCAGTTCTTCGAATCCAACTACTTCCACTGTCATTTCAATTAGCAAATTTTGCCTTCTGCTTAAAGCATCTGCAACCCTGTTTGATTTCCCGCTCCTGTGCTTTAATACAAAGGTATAGCTTTGGAGAAACTCGACCCACTTCATGTGTCGCTGATTCAGTTTTGTCTGGCTGTTGATGTACTGCAATGCCTGATGATCAGTAAATAGAACAAACTCTTTTGGCAACAAATAATGCCTCCACTTCTTCAGAGCCTGAACTATAGCATAAAATTCTTGGTCATATACTGAATACTTTTTTCGAGCATCATTGAGCTTTTCACTAAAATAAGCAACAGGTCTGCCTTCTTGACTCGGTACAGCCCCTATTGCACTTGCCACGGCATCACAGTCCACCTGAAATACCTTGTTAAAGTCTGGGAGTGCCAAAACAGGCTGTTCTGTGACCTTTTTCTTTAATGCATCAAAGCTCCTTTCAGCCCCTAATGTCCACTTGAACTCTTTTTTATCCCCTCTCATTGTTTCCGTGAGAGGTGCACAAATGCTGCTGAAGTTCTTTATGAACTTCCTGTAAAAGTTGGCTAGACCATGAAATGATCTTACCTCTGTTGTGCTTCTTGGGGTAGGCCATTCGATGATGGCTCTCACCTTCTCTGGGTCCATTTTCAGACCTTCTGCTGAGATTACAAACCCCGGGTATACTAACTCTTTCTTGACAAAATTACACTTTTTCAGATTTATTAATAACTTGCTCCTCCCGTGACTTTTCAAAAACCCTCCTGATATGCATCGGGTGTTCCTCCGAGGGTTCTTCTGAATATTAATATATCATCTAAATAAACAATGACAAACTTTCCCAAAAACTCTTTCAGTACTTCATTCATCAACCGCATGAAGGTACTTGGTGCATTGGACAGCCCAAATGGCATGACCAACCACTCATACAAGCCCTCTCTTGTCTTGAAGGTTGTCTTCCACTCATCTCCTTCTCGGATACGGATCTGATGATAACCACTTTTCAGGTCAATCTTCATGAAGTACTCAGCTCCACTTAAACGGTCCATGATATCATCCATCCTTGGCAATGGGAATCTGTATTTGATAGTGATTTTGTTGATGGCCCGTGAATCTGTACACATTCTCCATTCTCCATCCTTCTTTGGTGCCAGCACTGCAGGTACTGCGCATGGGCTCAAACTTTCCCGAATCAATCCCTTCTCCAGTAACTCCTGGACCTGCCTGTTTAACTCCTCAGTCTCTACAGGCGTCATTCTGTGTGCAGCTTTATTTGGCAAGCTCGATCCTGGCACCAAATCTATATGGTGGCTGATTTTCCTTACTGGGGGTAAACCCTCAGGCACATTATCAGACACAATATCTGGAAATTCCTCCAACAGATCTAGGACTTCTGTTGGGGTATCTTGGCATTCCTTCTCCCTAACTCTCGGAATTATTGCATAACATAAATGTTCATGCTTCAAACCGTCCAGAAACTTTCTCCCTTCAACTAAACAGATTCTGGAGTTGTTACACACCTTTTCATCCGCTTCCTTTAAGGGTTTCAGCTTATGGCGCATGCCATTCTTCGTCAATGAGTAGGTGTTGGCACGACCGTCATGCACTGCACTCCGATCGAACTGCCAGGGCCTTCCCAGCAACATATGGCAAGCATCCATAGGCAGGATGTCGCACAGGACCTCATCACAATAATTCCCAATATTAAATTTAACGGAGCACTGCTCACTGACCAAGGCCCTATGGTCCTTCTGTAGCCATGCGACCCGATATGGATGCGGGTGCTTCTTCCTCTCTAACTGCAGCTTGGTAACCATTTCTTTTGAAACCAGGTTATCCGTGCTACCATTATCAATAATAATATTGCAAATCTTGCCCACGCATTTACACCTTGTGCGGAATAAACTTCTTCTCTGATCTGTGTCCTTCTCCTCATTCAACAGGACTCTCCTTACGATCATTGCTTCCCCTCTCTCCGCTTCTTCAGAATGTTCAGACTCAACATCTTCCTCGGCCACAGCAGCCACTGGCTGGACCCTCGAGCCTCTTGTTCGTCCTTTCTCGGTGTTGTGGACACTCAAATGCCCGATGTCCTTCTTCACCACAGTGGAAAAATGTTCCACGAAATACTCCTCTTCCAAACCCTCTTCCAGATCCACCCCGTCCTCTTGGGTAGTCTGTTACGATCACGGGGCTGATAAACATCCTCTTCCCTTTGATCCTGGTTACTCCTGGCTTCACCAGTCTTCTTCGGATCTTTATATTTTTCTCCATTGGTTCTCCCACCAGTTCTTCCACCACGGCCCCTTCCTCTTTGCTTGCCTTCAAACCGCCTATTCAGTTTTTCTTCCACCTTTAAGGCAAACTGGTAAGCATCCTCAATGGTGCTTACCCGAACTAGGCTCAGCTCTTCCTGGATACCGAGTCTCAACCCATTGATATAACGGGCTACCTTTTCTTTGTTTGCCTCTAAATGTCCAGTTCTAATAGAGATCTTGTAAAACTCCTCGATGTATTCTTGGACAGTTTTGTTTGTCTGTCTCAAACTCTGCATTTTCCTTAGCAGATCCAACTCGTAATCTGTCGAAATAAACTATCTTTTCAGCCTTTCCACCATTCTATCCCATCTTGTTATTTTCTCCTTCCCTCTTCTGTTCCTCTCCAACTGTATTCCCCTCCACCAAATGCTTGCATGACCCTTCAACTTGGTCTTAGCAAATCTGACCCGATTAGGGTCTTCAACCTCCTCATATTCGAAATATTCTTCTAAATCATTTATCCAGTCAATCACCTCTTCTGGATTTAGGTTTCCCGAGTATGTAGAAACCTCCATCTTTGGTTGCTTTCCAATCCGAGAGATGGCCTTGTACAACCTCGGCTTGTGCGGGATCCACAACCTCTTCTTCTTCCTCGAGCTGGTCTTCTTCTTCATCAACTTCGTCTTCACTTCCCTCATCCCTTTCGGGCTCGTGCCTTCTGCGTAGCTCTTCTTGCAGGGCTTGAACTTGTCTCTGCAAGGCTCGGAAGTCTTCGGCCGGCACCACATTTCCTACTCCACCACGGTTTCTTCGTGGAGGCATTTTTCTTTCTTCCCTTACAAATCCTTCCATAGATCCTGGTGTAACTGCCTCTCTTTCGGCGATCTGTTACACGCTCAGGAGCTCCCGCTCTGATACCACTTGATGGCAAGCCGAGATTCACACAACAGAACTTTCAATTAATTTTCTGCAAATAGCTTAACACAGTCTTACATTACCGTTTCCAGGCATATTTCTTTTCCCTCTCAATCCCGAACTCACCATCCCCATTCCCTTACAATTCTCGAGTTTTTATCGAGGCCTCGATCCTCTAGGCAATTAATGCCCCCGCCTAACAAAATTTCAAATTCGTTTTCCCCCCGGTCGAGTTTTCAAAATTTTCTGCCATAAATGGGCAACTGCCCGATCCACCATGAAGCTTGCATTAAAGACCTCCCTTAACCTGCACCCGTCGTTTTGGTCTGACTGTTCTTCTGCACCGCTGTCTCATCCATAAAGTCCATCGTCTGTAATTGTTGTTTTGCCAGAAATAAAAAAAAATGCGTGGCCGACATCTCTCTTTTCAATTTACGTGGCCCTCATCTTTGACTTAATACATGTATGCTTCCGCGTGTCAAATTCAACTTTACCTCCAACTGGTTGCGTCGCTTTTAACACACGTGGCAGCCACGTGTCTATTTCGGCCTTGCCTGGCCGTCCGCGTGTCTACTTTGGCTTGACCTTTTCTTGGCCGCGATACCGCGACATGTCGCGATATCGCGACATGTCGCGATATCGCGACCCAAACTGCCCCCTTCGCCACGGTCCGCAAAAACGCCGCGATACCGCGACATGTCGCGATATCGCGACCCAAACTGCCCCCTGCGCCTCGGTCCGCAAAAACGCCGCGATACCGCGACATGTCGCGATATCGCGACCCAAACTGCCCCTGCGCCTCGGTCCGCAAAAACGTCGCGACATCGCGACGTCGCGATATCGCGACCAAACTGCGCCCGCCTTAGCTTTTAAATTCTGTCACGATTTCGCGTCGCGAAATCGCGACAAACTGCCTTGCCTTCTGCATTGTTCTCCGCCTGCCTTAGCTTTGAAAAAAATCGTCGCGATATCGCGACAAAACTCGCCTATGCCTTGTTACAGCTTTTGAGGTCGCGATTTCGCGACCCCTCCCCCTTGCTTTATGAAACTTCCCCCCTTGGGAAAAACTGAAATAAATCAAAATGCAAAGTACTTAGAGAACTTAGAAAAAAAAATTGGAGGATGCAAGATTGCTCTACTGTCGCCGGATGCTCCTGCATCAGGTACCTAATTCACAAACAAAAAAAGTAACAAAACATACAAGTTTTCTTTGTAGGATACATTCCTGGTCAGTGTTACCTTTGAAACAGGAATAGAGATCAGTAGCTTCCCATTCAACTTGAGGCATATGGAACTTTCTAACTGAATAATTGTAATGAAGAATACTTTTTACCTTTAACACTTATAGCCTGAGAAGCACATAATATATGAGGGTAACGGGTAAAGACACAAACAGGCCAGATATAACCCTGCATACAAAAAAAAGCAAGATAAGGATCCTTTTTTTCTTTCTGTTTTTATTCCATTAATCATGCAAAGAGGCTGTTGCCAGTAATTCTTACGCTGTGCTAAGTATATCTGCATGCAAGTTGTACTCTGCTGCAAAAACAAATGATAGTATCGCTTGAGGCAAGGCAGCCTGTTATAGATGTAAAGTAGATTACTATGAGGTCAAGTTATATAACACAATGGGTTTTCTCAAATATACTTATTTCATATAACTTTCTATTGAATTTGAATCTTAAATCTTAAAAAAATGTATACCTGTATAATGGAGACCTGCAATACAGTACCTCGTAGGCCAACTGCAAGACTAGCAATAGCCATGGCTGCAGGTTCAGCCAGAAAACGTAGAACCGCGCCAACAATAGCAAGAAGAGTCCCACATGCAATGATTTTGGGCTGTAGTGCCACGAATAAACCTGCAATTCTTAGATATCTTAGAATATTTGCTACATCGTTTTCTTATTTAGTCTGCAAGAAGTTTAGCTGGAAAATTTTACCAAGGCTAAACATTGCTGTTCCCAAGCCAGTATGGGACAAGATTGTTATACAACCTTCCACAATATTGGGCATCTTAAGATCCCACCTGTAAATCAGATCTAATTCGTAAACCATCTTAAAAACCAACCATGAATAATGACTATTATTAGGAATGAAATATTTTTAAGAAAATAACCTTGCTGAAATGAGAGCCCATATGATTCCAAGCACACTTGCATGAGTGTTTGGATTGTATATAAGCTTGGAAAAGACCGTGACGAGGATCTTTTTGATGACAACACCTATACTGTGAGGTTTATGGACAGCATCAGCATGAGGCTCAGATTGGTAATTGTTATTTAGAGATTGCTTTGGCTCTGATATTGATATGCAATGATTTAATACCATGAAAATTCTCTTAATCGGAATATCTCTATATTATAAAATTTATAAGAAGTATACTGCAACAAGGAAAAGAAGAGTCTTCACTGAAATAAGTATATGCTCACCTTCATGTGTTGAAGGCGAAGAGCTCAAGGTTAATATGCAGAGCTCATTGGCATCATGTGAACCTAATTTAAGAGAAGTAGTTGCAGAGTGAGGTACTTGCAAGCTGACATCTATTTGACACTCTGGATCGGAAGTATTTTTGATGTTGTTATCAAATTGATCTTTCTGCAATAGGCTAGCACTACGGAACTCATACAAAATTATCAAAAGAGGGCTCCACAGAATATACTGCATAACAACTATTTGAGCAAGCAAACTCTCTGCTAAATCTCCATACATGGCTTTGAGCAATGGCATTCCCATCACAAGAATATTGGGTAATGAGGACAAGGAGAAGAAAGAGATCACCCAATCTATAGTACCTTTCTTTGACAGTTTTGCCCACAAGAACAGCAGAAGTAGAACAATCGGTTTAGACACAATATCTGCAGCTATCAAAACTAAATTCGTATGATAGGGGTTAATCCTGGATATGAAATCAAAAGATAGAAGAGGTAGAGCAAAAGTGGTAACAAATTTATTTATGCCTCGACACTGCTCGTGACTAAATATTTTCCACCATTTTACAGACCCATAAGCCAGAATCAGTGTTATATACAATGGCACAACAGCACTGATGACTGTATAAAAATCCCTACCACTTATCATTTTCGCACGCCTATATCAAAATCCTTACAAGAGTAGATACTAGAAACAATTTAACTCCTCAGTTTAAAGAGGAAGATTCAAATAAGAAAATAAACAAGCATCCTGTCCGCGAAGCGAGATGTTTCCAATTCTAATTCTAGAGAGCCTCCTCCCAATTCCGAGAAAGCCTCCTCCGCGAAGCGAGATGTTTCCAATTCTAATTCTAGAAAGCCTCCTCCTTCCAATTCCGATAAAGCCTCCTCCATGAAACGTGGAATGAAATTTTAACCATCAAATATATTACTAGATTTTTCAGTTGTTAATAGATAAATAGGTATTAATGTGGAATAGGATGTAATGTGGAATGGGATGTTTCCAATTCTAATTTTAGAGAGCCTCCTCCTTCCAATTCCGAGAAAGCCTCCTCCATGAAACGTGGAATGAAATTTAATCATGAAATATATCACTAGATTTTTCAGCTGTTAATGGATAAATATGTATTAATGTGGAATTGAAAAGAATAAATAGATGAGTATTGATGTAGAATGGGCAGGAAAAAATGGAATAAATAGATAGATATTAATGTGGAATAAATTTTCAATCATGAAATATGTCACTAGACTAAGAACAGATAGATAAGTATTAATGTGGAATATGTTACTAGACTTTTCACATCAGGATGATTTACTATGATGGATTAGGCAGAAATAGATAGATAAGTATGATCTAAATAAATAGGTATTAATGTGAAATGAATGAAATATGCCACGAAAATTTTCAGCTGCTTTTTCAACATCCATGTGATTTACTATGGTGGATAGGATGGAATAGATAGATAGGTATTATAGGGGTGAGGATGGAATAGATAGGTAATTTTCTACATATGTATGATTTACTATGGTGGAGGGGTTGTTCCTTAGTTTATTATTGATCTTATTATTTAATGGTCAAACTCTTTTAAGTCCACTCGTTTGAAGTTTTGGTGGGCGATCATTCTCCCTCACTTTATGTGGCAAATCTGGTTGGAAAGGAACAATCATGTTTTTTGATATTTGTGCTTTGATCCGGAGTCGATTTTTTTGAGAGCTGTCATGTTTGCTTTAGAAAATGCTAATATCATTCCTTCGGACAATTGTTTTTCATCCCCGTTTGAGATTCAAGTGGCACATTCTGCTAGCCTATCTTTTGAGGTTTTTGGTCATCCTCAAGTTGTGGACAAATCCCTGGTTTCATGGATCCCCTCCCTCTTCATTGGTTCAAGCTAAATTTTGATGGTGCTTCAAAAGGTAATCCTGGCGCTGTGAGTTGTGGAGGAGTCATCCAGGATGACAGATGCCGACTCATTTTTGCGTATGTAAAAAAACTTGGAGTCCAATTTAATAATTTTGTTGAGGCTTGAGCAACTTTTCGAGGCATCCAAATGGTCATCAATCTCAATATCCAGTACCTGATAGTCGAAGGAGACTCCTTAAACACCATAAACTATTTGAAGGGGGTCTCGAATCCTCCTTGGAATGTGGGACCAACCATTGAAGAGTCCATTTTCCAGCTAAGGGCGATCAACAATAGGTGTATTCAACATGTGTATCGGGAAGGCAATCGGGCGACAAATACAATGGCAAACTTTGGCTTAACTGTTCAATCTTTTTCGACGTGGCAGGGGAATCTTCCCCAATGTATTGTTAATTCCTGTACTGAACTTGTCGCTACCAATGATGATTAATGCCATGATTAATGTATTTATGGATGATTCCAAAGATGATGAGGACTACATCCCAGAGTAAAACAACTGGTCCTAAATGGGACTATACCCTTTTGTTTCCTGGGATGGTCTTTGTGCGAGAGTCTCTTTGTATGCAGTTGTTTGGGAAGGTCCCTGCGATATCTATGTTGTTTATGTTTTCTGTTTGTGCCCATGGGTGGTATGTTTGTAATAGTTTAGACTGTTTTAGTTTATGGATTTTACGAATGGTCCAATTTTGGCTTGTTCTGTAGGGAGTTGAACCTTTACAGGATCCTCCTTGCAGCATGTTATAAGGTTTTGGGTCCCCTTTAAAACCCGTTACTAATAAAAAAAAAACTATGGTGGAGGGGTGAGGAATCTCAAATCGTTAGAAAACAAGAGGTTCAAGGGCTAGTCCCCCACACACATGCCCAAACTCGATGTTAATAAGGGTGAAGAATCTCACAAAGTGGGACCAGGACTTGTACCTTTAAGTTTGCTACTCGATTAGCAAAGAGTATGGCAAGTGTTGGGGGTTTATAAACCACTCAAGTTCCACAACACAGCTAATGTGGAATTATTCACAAACACACACAAACTACACTAACAAAATAAATAGTTATTAAGATGGAATAAAATTTCAATCAAAAAATATGCCACTAAACTTATATCATTAAGTTAACCAATTAAAACAAATATTTTTTATACCTCTTAACCATTTCTTAAACTTATATGTAATTCCTTACACTATACATGATATTGTATCTGTTGATCCACATAATATCCATAATCACATACTCCATTAAACTTAACTGTAAGTTATATGTAAGTCGTTGCACCATGCATGATCTTGTCCCTATTGTTTACACATTATTGCAAATGATCCTGAGCTTGATAATATTATACTGCACATGATCCTGACTTTAGTGCCTTAGTTTCAGAGATGTTTAATTTGTGCCGTGATTTTACCATGGACAACTTAATGAACGCCCCTATTTTATTGACTTTGGGAAAGTTTTAATAGAAAATGGAAAGGAAAGAAAAAAGAGCCTGTTAGTGTTAATTTTTTAATAATTTTTTTTCCTTGCTTTTTAAATATTTATTTTGTTATTAATGTTTTTTTTTAAATAAATTTTATTTAAATGTTTCTTATCTTTAAAGCCTCTATTTTATTGAGTTTGAGAAAGTTTTAATTGAAAAAAGAAGGAACAAAGGAGTTGGTTAGTGTTCTTGCTCTTTTTTTCCAAGGGAATAACTTCTTGCCTACTTTTTTAAATGCTTAGTCTGAGAAAAGGGGATTTGAAGGGAAACGCCACTATTTTATTAAACCATCATTTTATTGAGATTGAGAAAAGCATGCCATTATTTTATTCAGTTTAAGGAAGTTTTAATTGAAAACAGAAAATAATTTAAAAAATATATAATTTTTTTAAATGTTTACTTTGAATAAGAGGGCAGTTGAGAGAAACACAAGAGACACATGCTATTATTTTATTGAGTTTAGGAAAGTTTTTAATTAAAAATAAAAAGGAAAAAGAGGATTATTTTAAGTGAGGGGATTTGAAGAGGTTTGAGATTGGACTAAAGCAGCCTCTGTTTTTTTAATATAAATTTATATAAGTTTTTATAAGAAATTTTTACCAATCAAATTTGAATCTTAAACTTTAAAAAAAAAATCAAAACCCATACTTATGACTATTTTTAAAAAATGATGTTTCTTATAAAAGAGAATTGGAAATTATAAAAAATAGGACGAAGAGCGGTTGAGGTTCGATCTCCTTACTATTGGTACTTCAATATATTCATGTTCTACAGATATTTGTAATATTCGCGTTACTGGTTTTTGGAGATTACAAGTGATTTTAATTTGTCATGAACGCATTGATAATATACATCATTACTAGCCAATCGAATGCATTATATATTGGCCACTAACTGAGTGTTTAAGATTCTAACATCTGATGAGGGTTACATAAGTGCATAGATCCTGAGCCAGATACGGGTGAAGGATTTTTATACTAGAATAAATTATAGTCAACTATATTTTGGTAAAATCTGTATTTACCCATTAATGCACTCAAATAATTAATCTAAGCATGTTCTTTTACTTTGTGCTATTACATTAGATTTAAATATAATATTTTTAAAACTTTAAAAGAGGTATTTTTTAAGAAATGGTTAAGATTATATTATTTTATTAGTTGGAACATTACTATATTTTGGTGCTAGTAATGTTTATTAGTTAAAAAATCAAATGAGGTGGATCAAGCATTCATAAGTGAATACACATAAGAATATGAGCTAATATCAACAAAAAGAATATAGCTATATACACCAGATATCAACATTCATCAAGAGTCGAAGAAATTCTGGGCATGTCTTCCGTGATATCTTTTGAAGTCTTCAACGAAGAAAAATAAGTAATTAAAACCTGAACCTGCTTATCATTGTTACCTGCCTTTTTCTTAGTTTCCTGTTGGACCTTTTGAAGATCTTGAATCATATGAGAAAGTTGATGAAGTCTATCAATAACATCTCGAGGTGTGGAAGGTCCATAGACTTGGGAATGAATGTGTCCCACATGTAACAAAAGATCAAAGGTCAATTTTGCTAAAACTATATCCCATGGAGGAGCAGATCCAGTAAACACCTTTTTGCATCTACACTTCCAAATGTGCTTGAGAAGGATGAGTCTACAAACATCCCAGAGTTTGGGGCATTGATCCAACTGAGAAAAACCAAGTAGAGAAAGCTTCCAAGATCTAGTGAAAGAGGAAAAAAAAAAGAGTAGAATACATCCCAAAACTGTTTAGCCATGCCACAAAACCAAAACAAGTGAATAAGAGTTTCTAAAGCATTACAATTATTGCATTGAGGGGGATGTGTAAAATCACAGCCAAAATTTCAATCGTTGGCAGTTTTTGATGCAAAATCCACCAACCAAGAAGTTGGGTTTCTGATTCAACAAGAGCTTTCCAAATTTGAGTAGCAAGAAACTGCCATTGGACATTGGTAAAATTCACTTGTCACATGATATTGAGCTTAGATTCTAAAGAAGGGGGACAGAAGATTTTTGTATAACCAACTAGAAATAATGGAAGAGTTAATTTGACCATTAAGTCATCTCCAGTCATTCCAAATATTATGGGCAGTTGTTCTCAACTTCATAAGGACATCACAAGGGATGGAAGCCACAACTAAACCATAGACTCTTTGAACTTAGAGGGAAGGGAGCACTTATTGTAGATCTAGTTCCAAGTAAGAATTGAGCAGCTACCCGGATCCCAGATCTCAAATATCTCTAATTCTATTAATTACTTTCTTCAAAAAAAACTAACCTATAAATAATATTACATAAAACTAAAAATTTATCATTATTATGATTCTAAATTTTAATTATTAGAATACATTATATCCACTCACAAAAACTGGATATCAATATAACTTATAAATATCTGAAAGTTCAAACCTTTTACTATTTATATTTATTCTAAAATTAAAAGCTTATCCTCTCATGTAAAGGAGTTAGAGAACAAGTGAGTAGTTTAAAATCTTCAGTTGAAATTGAGAAACCCCAAATTCAAATCTCTTCCTTTATATACTAAAAATATGCTATGTATAGAAACTGGTAAGGGCAAAAAAAAAAAGAATACACTAGAACAAGGAGGAAAGAACTGATTTACTTAGGGAAGCATAAACCAAAGAAATTTTGGAAGGAACTAAGCATAAAAATGATGCAAGCTGAAAATAGCATAACAGTTTGTTGAGTGGTATTTTCACCCGATTGTGAAAACACACTCTCCGATAGGATTTGGGTTCTAAATCCTCTGCTTGCAAAGAAACAATTTCTCCAAGGTTCCTGTTATGTTAGCATTCTTGCATCCGTGTATTAATAATCTTAAATGAAGATATTCATTTTAAATGCTTGGAACACCTTAGTGGTTGCAAGTAACTGAAAACAAGGGGCACTGTGGTTTATTTTACTGTGAAATTTAATGATTGTTCATTGAACCCTGATAAAGTAAATGTGATTTGATCCTCAAATGACCATGCTGTAACTTCAAAATGTAAATTGATGAAATGCAATAGCATGAAGGAATTATTTATGGATTTTGGAGTTTTTTAATTTTTTTATTTTATTTTAATGCCTGTAAATAAAATTGGAACTTCTGAAAATAAAATGCAGCAAGAAGAAAAATAAAATGCAAAAGAAAAGAAATTTAAAATTGCATTCAGTTTGATGCTATCCCGTCCTGGCAAAACCGAAGACAATGAGGTTTCCATGCATGCAACCTAACCTATGGGACCTGCAAACACGCACAATCCTGATAAGTTAAGTGCTGATTCCTAGGGTTTGAAATAAAAATTCAGATTTCAAATATTCGCCTAATGCAACCCACAAAAGTGGCATTTAACATTATCTATAAATCTGAAATCTGAAAACAAAAGAATAAACATTAAATCCATTAGCATGCACAGAAGATCTCCTTCTTTCTTGCCAACAAGATGCAAATTTTTGAACACTCTGCATTAAAAATATGTCAAGTTACAATGGCAGCATCTCTGGTTTTCTCAAAACCAGAAAAAAGGAAGGAAAACAACCCAAAGCGGGGCCCAGAATGAGCCTCTCGGCCTCTAGGCACCGCAACTCGCCCACGAGCGGTTTCCGACCCCCGTATCTGTCCTGTGCTTCTGCTTTTAAAGCCTGGCAATGCTCTCTGTTTCGGCCTGTGATGCTTCGTTTCCCCTTCCAGATCGCTTCGTTTCATATTCCTGATTACTTCATTTCTTTGAATTCATGCTCGATGCCGAAACGTTTGATAATATTCTATGAATGTAACGTTTCTGTAACCCTTATGCATGTATGCCACGTGTTCTGCACCTTTCTGTATCTTCCGTAATGGCTCCATGTAAATCGTGACCAAAAATAGCATGCAGCTTTGTCCGTCTTCTTGGCCGCGAAAACGTGACATGTCGCGAAATCGTGACATGTCGCGATATCGCGACGTTTTCTTGTCAGCAGCCTTTCTTGCCATCGCGCCCAGCGAAAACGTGACATGTCACGAAATCATGACATTTTTCTCACTTCGGGCACCTTCGCTGCATGCTCGCGATATCGCGACGTTTTTCACTTCGTACCTCCTCCTTTATCGACAATCGTGACCTTTTTTGTTCCGTACCTTCCCACTGTGATATCGCCACTTTTTTCACTTCTCCTTTCTTGTCACGATTTCGTGACATTTTTCCTCCATCTTTTCACTTGTCACGATTTCGCACCATTTTCTGTTTCATGCCTTCTTGTCATTCCGTCGCAATTTCACGACCATTTTCATTCTCCTTCTTTATCGATTCCACTTTTTTTTCCTCCTTTGCCTATTTTGCATGTCGCGATATCGCTACACTTTTTCTTCTCTTTCTCTCTCCTCTCTAGCCGCAAATCAAACACGTCACGATTTCGTGACTTTCCCCCATCCTTATTTACATGTCACGATTTCGCTACGCTTTGCTTTCTTTGACCGATTGACATTCACTTTTACATGTCGCGATTTCGTGACATTTTTTCATTTTCGACAACGACGGAGCAACATGTCACGATTTCGTGACACTTTTCTATTTTTCGGCAGCGATGGCGCGACATGTCGCGATTTCGTGACACTTTCTATACTTGTGCATTTTTGCCCCTTTTTCTTGAATTTTAGCATCTGGGTCACTGAGATCTTCTTTGAAAGCATGCAAAAAAGGTGGGTCCCCAATTTTGGGGTGTGTTGTGGATCAGCCACAACAAATGGCGACTCTGCTATCAAATGCTCCTGAGCATTTTAGTGAGAACCCAACTTGGAAACATATATAAACTCGAAAAACATGCGTTAGCACATAAGCAATATAAACAAATGCCCAAAGATCAGAAGTACATGAATCATCAGAATCATCAAGTATTAGCTCGGTGTGTGCAATGTGTTTTCATTCCCTATCGTTTGAAATTGATCAACATTCCATTGTCAGTTTTACATGAATGCATATGTGAGATTGTGAATGATTTGTGTAACCTAATAAATATGCTAGGAGATTTTGCTTTTATAAAAGGCATAGTCTTTCTTCTAGTATCATACACAAACATTCAAGATTGCCAAACCCTCTTAGGATCCACTAATTAATTGCTTTATTATATCCCAAAGTTGGTTATGAGTCCCTACTATCTTGAACCCATGTGCAAGTGAATGTGAAATCAGAACTTTGGGGAATCAGACTCCCAACCTAACCAAGATGGGAGTTTAACCCTATCCTTACTATTCTGATTTAGAGTTCATTACCTCACTTTGAGCAAAATAATTTAACCAATTATGGAAGAAATGGTCATGCTAGTCTAACCCTTTGGACAATCAGTGGTCTTGTTTTTTAGACAAGACATGTTGCCATGCATGGGCATACCTAACCCCACAATCCAAAACTTATCTTCATTTCTTTGGACCTTGGGGATGACTACCCATCCTTTGCAGAGGACAAGTAGTACGATCCTTCCAATCCAATATAAATATGAGATGGGAAAAATTTATTTTTTACTTCTTGGACCTTAGGGATGACTACCCATCCTTGCTAGGGACATGTAGTACGATCCTTCCAATCCAAACTTTAGATGTAAATGGAAAATATTAATTTTATTGCTTAGACCTTGGGGATGACTACCCATCCTTTGCAGAGGACAAGTAGTACGATCCTTCCAATCCAAGATTTATTATGAAATGAGACATAGGAGCTTTGGGGAATCAGATTCTCAACCTAAGCGAGATGAGAATTTATGCCCTATCCTTACTACTCCATGTAGGTCAAATCAAAGCTTTGGGGAATTGGATCCTCAACCTAAGTTCGATGAGGATTTAACCCTATCCTTACTACTCGATTTTAGGCTTTAAGCTCTATGGAAGTGGTCAAAACCACTATTTTTAAGGATCATGTTGCATAATAGGATAGACTTGAAATACTTCTTTCGCCCAACCTTTTCTTCCAAGTTAGGTTTTGATCATTTTGCTCAAGATCCTTTTTAATGTATAAGACGTGCTTGGTTCTAGATATCTCAAGACTCAGTTTCCAACCTTAGGATTTTCTTCTTATTTATGTGATAGCATAACCTTAAGAGGATTTGACACACTTTAATGATTTGTATTTGAAATGCATTTGCAACTAAGATGGCATGTATGTGCAAAGTGAGATGTAATATGAATGCATTGTCTTTTGAATTGCGGATGAAATATTGCTATATAAAACTGAATACTTCATGCATCACAAGTTTCAAACGATATTATTAAATTGTTTGTGTTACTTGTGGAGCTTTTACAAGACAATTCCAATGTTCCATATTTTCCCGATCTAGAACATAAGTTAGCATCTCAAGGCAACTTTTTCATCATCATTTTTTTTTTTTTATAGACAAACAAAAAATGTCAAATAAACACACAACTTTAAATCCAAATCCAAATAGCAATCCCAAAAATGAAAATTTGAAAACACAAACCAAAAACCAAAAACCAAAATCTATATACAAATGTACACTATAATACAAGATGATGCAAAGCTTGGCTTATCACTTTCCTGGATCCCACACATGGTTAGAACATTTCAACAAAAATATAACATGATATGCATGCCAAATGTTGTGGGAATCCAACAAAAACAAGACAAGACCAAACAATGCAACAAATTTCCACTTGCCATGCTCACCATACCAATTTGATTTAGTTCCAATAATACTCCCATAGGTGAGCATCAAATTACTAAAATGATTAGACAATAAATGATTTTCAATTTTATCATGTCTATTCTTTAAAACTTCCATTTCAAAACTCAATCTTTGATTTAGAATTAGGCTATCTTCTTCCAATATGCAATTTTGTAAGTAAGAGCCTATTTCTACAAATTTCAAAGCCAAATCATTTTCCAAATTTGTAGGCCAATCAAATTTGTGTAACAATTTACAAGCATCTAGGATATTTACTAAATTAGGATCATTAAAAGTTTTTATCCTAGATTCAATTAGTAATTGTTGATGAATTTTATTTAACAATTCAAGTGCATCAACTTCTTTTCCATTCATTAAAACAATGTTATTAAAGGTGTGATTAAAAATTATACCTTGTTTTTCATTTACCTTTAATGACATTTCACCATAAACATTATTTAAATTCAAAATATGGTCATCCTTTTCAATCCTCAAACATTCTTGGTCAAAGTGTATGTCCCATGACTCATCTTGATGATCCTTCATTTGATTTGCTTCCAATTGATCAATCTCTTTGTCATTTGGTTCTAATTCTTTGTTCACTATCCATGGTATCTCTTCATTTGAATCCTCCAAATCATCATGCAAACTTGCATCCACACTTTCAATGAATTTATATTCAACATGATCAAATTTTGTCACCTTTTCAAATCTTGTGAATATGAGATCTTCGTATGATGTAGAAGGTTCAACATCCCGCATATCAAGTGAAATATGAGTTTCATTTATAGGGATGTGAGAAAAGAATGCATTATCATATCTTCCCCAACCATTATAAAAATTATCATCCAAACTCGTGGGATGAAACTCCATGGTATTTGTGACATGATCTTTTGATTCATTCATAAATTCTTTTTCTTCTTTGTCCTTGGCAATAGGATCATTATAATCTTCCAAAATTTGATGAGATTTGAAACCCTCTTCCAAAACATCCTCAAATTGTACAGGAGTTGTAATATCTTCCTTTGAGTAGGCAATTATGTTGTCCTCTATATCAATTGGCACACAAGTTTCATTAGTAGTTTTGGAAAGAGTGAAGTCTTCCCACTTCTTCCAAGCATCATAATAATCATCTTTCAAAATCAAGTGGTGACGTTCAACTATTTCTTCAACATCTTCCAATTCATCAATGTGTTTCTCATCAAATTCATCTTCACCTTCCTTAGATGGTTCAATTATTTCCAAAAGTGGGTTATTTCTTGAATTCAAATTTATAAGGCTATCATTGTCCAAATTAGTAACCCATGATTCATTATCATAATTTGGAGGGTGAAGAATTTCTTGATCCTTAATTTTACACATCTCATCAATAGTATCTTCCAAGAACAAGTGGTGAAATTCTATCATGTCTTCAAATTCATTTATTGGTTTTCCTCCCATTTCACTTTCAACCACTTCATTCAATTCCATGGTGGGTTCCATCCATTCACATATATCAAACATTGTTGAATTTAGAACCCCTTCATCTAGATAATCGTGTATCTCTACATGATCCTCACTAGTGGATGTTGTCTTAGCAATTTGCACCTCCTCGTGGACTACATCTAAGGTGGTTGTAAGATTTGGATATTCAAATTCATCCCCTTGATCATTTACCTTAGGTATCATTGGAGTGGAGGGTGCTATGTTTGATGGTTGGTGTAGGTTGGCATCAAAAGAACAATCTCTCATATGAACATGTTGTGCCTTTTCTTCTTCAAGACCTTGTCGTTCTATCTCTTCTAAGACCTCATGGATTTTCTCTAGGGACAAACCACTCAGCTTTTCCTCAATGAGTGAAGCAAGTGTGGGGTGTATGGCTCCTAGGTATACTTCCATGGCTTCCTCTTCTAATGTGTTAAAATTTTCCCACATTTGGGAGTGCAACTCACGAAATCTTCCATTGAATTGACTCAAGGATTCATTAGGCTCTTTACATATGGAGGTAAACTGATTTTTCAATATTTCTAAGTCAGCCTGATTACCAAAATGATGAAGATAGGCTGCTTCTAGTTGTATCCAAGAAGTCCTAACCTCCATGGGTAGTTGGCTATACCAAAAGAATGGTCTATCATCCAAAATGTATGCAAATAACTTACAAGCTACCTCCTCATAAAAAATCTGGAATTTACATAATGCATCCTTGTAAACATGCAGTTTTTGCAAGTATCCTAGTGGCACCTCTTGATTAAAACACCGTAAAAAATCCAATAACATTGTAGGAATATGATAGGGTATCACATGTAAACCCTCATAATAATCCTCCATTATTAATACCATTCTCTCTCTTAGAGATGTTATTTCAGCTCTTAGGGATACCATTTGCTCCTCAAGTGTTGCCATTAGTGAACTTAAAATGTAATTTTAGAACCAAATCTGTTGAATATTCAACCTGCAATAAAAAATAAAAAATCAAGTTAGCATCAACTAAGAGATGTATTCATTAAAATCAAATGAAAAGTAATTGCATGAGACCAAAATTCTAAAAAATTAAATCAAATCACCCTAATTTTGTATGAACAATCAGAAAAATATTACAGCATACCTGAATTGCTTAAAATAGAATAAAATAAACCAATTCAGGTCGTCCTTTACATCTTGCTGAGTGTTAGAGAATTAAAGCATAAAAAATTTAAATTTAAATAACACTAAAAATAAACCCGTACGGCCCTCCTAGCACCAATCCGTTGAGTGGTGTTAGAGGCCGAAGATGCTAATAAAATGTACTTAAAATATTTAGCAATGTAAAGCTCTTAAGTAATTAAAAACCCGTAGCATCTAAAAATCACGATAAAATAAACATTTAACATGCCCTCCTTCTAGCGCCAATCTGTTGAGTGGTATTTTCACCCGATTGTGAAAACACACTCTCCGATAGGATTTGGGTTCTAAATCCTCTGCTTGCAAAGAAACAATTTCTCCAAGGTTCCTGTTATGTTAGCATTTTGCATCTGTGTATTAATAATCTTAAATGAAGATATTCATTTTAAATGCTTGGAACACCTTAGTGGTTGCAAGTAACTGAAAACAAGGGGCACTGTGGTTTATTTTACTATGAAATTTAATGATTGTTCATTGAACCCTGATAAAGTAAATGTGATTTGATCCTCAAATGACCATGCTGTAACTTCAAAATGTAAATTGATGAAATGCAATAGCATGAAGGAATTATTTATGGATTTTGGAGTTTTTTAATTTTTTTATTTTATTTTAATGCTTGTAAATAAAATTGGAACTTCTGAAAATAAAATGCAGCAAAAAGAAAAATAAAATGCAAAAGAAAAGAAATTTAAAATTGCATTCAGTATGATGCTATCCCGTCCTGGCAAAACCGAAGACAATGAGGTTTCCATGCATGCAACCTAACCTATGGGACACTGCAAACATGCACAATCCCGATAAGTTAAGTGCTAGTCTCCTAGGGTTTGAAATAAAAATTCAGATTTCAAATATTCGCCTAATGCAACCCACAAAAGTGGCATTTAACATTATCTATAAATCTGAAATCTGAAAACAACAGAATAAACATTAAATCCATTAGCATGCACGGAAGATCTCCTTCTTTCTTGCCAACAAGATGCAAATTTCTGAACACTCTGCATTAAAAATATGTCAAGTTACAATAGCAAGCATCTCCGGTTTTCTCAAAACCAAAAAGGAAGGAAAACGACCCCAAGCGAGGCCCAGAATGAGCATCTCGGCCTCTAGGCACCGCAACTCGCCCATAGCGGTTTCCGACCCCCGTATCTGTCTTGTGCTTCTGCTTTTAAAGCCTGGCAATGCTCTCTGTTTCGGCCTGTGATGCTTCGTTTCCCCTTCCAGATCGCTTCGTTTCATATTCCCGATTACTTCGTTTCTTTGAATTCATGCTCGATGCCGAAACGTTTGATAATATTCTATGAATGTAACGTTTCTGTAACCCTTATGCATGTATGCCACGTGTTCTGCACCTTTCTGTATCTTTCGTAACGGCCCCATGAAAATCGTGACCAAAAATAGCATGCAGCTTTGTCCGTCTTCCTGGCCGCGAAAACGCGACATGTCGCGAAATCGCGACATGTCGCGATATCGCGACGTTTTCCTGTCAGCAGCCTTTCTTGCCATCGTGCCCAGCGAAAATGCGACATGTCGCGAAATCGCGACATTTTTCCACTTCGAGCACCTTCGCTGCATGCTGTCGCGATATCGCGACGTTTTTTCACTTCGTACCATCGGCCAGCTTTCCGTCGCGAAATCGCAACGCTTTTTCATTCTGTACCATTTGCCTGCAATTTGTCGTGATTTCACGACGTTTTTCACTCGACGCTGCTTTGGCTGCAACCTGTCGTGATTTCGCGACGTTTTTCCCTTGGCACTGCTTTGGCTGCAACCTGTCGCGATTTCGCGACCATTTTCGTGTTTCATGCCTTCCTGTCGATTCTGTCGCGATTTCGCGACCATTTTGTATTTCATGCACCTTCTGCCCGCTTCTTGTCGCGATTTCGCGACGTTTTTTCTATTTTGCCTTGTTCGACCGGTTTGACCCGCGATTTTGCGACATGTCGCGATATCGCGACACTTTTCTGCTTCATCTTTCTCTCTCCTCTTTGGGCCGCGAAAATCAAACACGTCGCGATTTCGTGACGGTTCCGCCCACCTGCTGCCGTTGACTGCGTTGACCGTGATTTTGCGACATGTCGCGATTTCGCTACGCTTTCTGCTTCCTGCCCCGTTTGACCGGTTTGACCCACGATTTTGCGACATGTCACGATTTCGCTACGCTTTCTGCTTCCTGGCAGCGACGGAGCAACTTGTCGCGATTTCGCGACACCTTTTCATTTTCTGGCAGCGACGGAGCAACATGTCGCGATTTCGTGACACTTTTCTATTTTTCGACAGCGATGGCGCGACAGTCGCGATTTCGCGACATGTCGCGATTTCGCGACACTTTCTATACTTGTGCATTTTTGCCCCTTTTTCTTGAATTTTAGCATCTGGGTCACTGAGATCTTCTTTGAAAGCATGCAAAAAAGGTGGGTCCCCAATTTTGGGGTGTGTTGTGGATCAGCCACAACACGGTTAATCAGTGGTTGGAGTATTCAAAACAATTGTATCAGCGTAGTAACCAGAAGGAGACACCCCCTATTATCACTGTCAAGAAAGAACTTTTCACAAATGAAGACATATTTCAAGGGATACAAAATTTAGCAATTGGTAAAGCCTGTGACAGACAATCTTCAAGCAAAGCATATAAAATGGGGTGTAGATATTTTGGCACCGCAGATCAAAGAAATTTTCAATGAGGTCATACAAAATGGTTTCCCTACCAAGTGGACAACTAGCTTGACCATTCCTTTGTTTAAAAGTGGAGATGTAAATAATCCATAAAACTATCGAACTATCATGATCAACCCTCTCTTTGCAAAGTTGTTTGGGAGTATGATAGAGTTTAGGATCAGTATATGGGCAAAAGAAAAGGGAAAGAGAGCAAAGGGACAAGTAGGTTTTAGGCGCAAACACTCAACTATTGATCACTGTATCACACTCACATAGTGGAAAAAATATGGGATAAAAAAGAGGAGGCTTTCTATTTTTTTGTGGACTTCAAAAAGGCATTTGACACAGTGCCAAGGAAAAACTTATGGAGCAGAATGGAAGAGCTATAGGTTCCAATTCACTACAAGTCAGCATTTCACAGATTATATGAGCATGTAAAAGCTAGAATCAGAACACATGAAGGGTTATCTGAATGTTTTGGTAGTGACATAGGTGTCAAACAAGGTTGCCCTCTATATCCTACCTTATTCGGGTTGTACATTGACAAGTTAGAAGAATGGATAAACAAATTTGGGGGAGAGGGTGTGCACTTAGCCAAATATGTGGTAAAACTTCTCATGTATGCAGACGATGTAATTCTTGTGGCCAAAACAGCCAAAGATCTAGGAGATCACCTTAGAGCTCTAGAACTCTTTTGTAAGGAAGTTGGGATGTAAGTAAACACAAGCAAAACAAAAATCATGATTTTTTTAGCAAAAAAGAAGCAACAGCTCAAATTTCAGTTTGCAGGAGAACCACTTGAGGTAGTAGTAGAATACAAATACCTGGGCATAGACTTTCATGACAAACTCAATTGGAATACATGTAGGATGAAAAGAACTCAAAGCGGTTGGAGAGCACTGTATGCACTTCAAAATAGGTGTAGGAATGTCGAGTTGTGGGACTGGAAGACCACCAGGGTTTTATTTGGCCTACTTGTTACACCGGTTTTGTTGTATGGTTGCGAGGTGTGGGCTAGTGGCACAACAAAGGCAAAATGGAGGCAAATAAAAAGGATTCAAAAATATCTAACCACAAATTTTCTCAAAATTAAGGCCACAAGCCCTTATGAAATTATTGTAACTGAAACTGGAATGTTTCCTTTAGAAGCAATTGCTATGACCAAGCTGTTATGTTACTTGAAAAAAAACAGAAAACATGAAAAACGACAGATGGCCAAGGGCAGCTAAGGACGAAGAGTTGCATAGGCGGAAGAACACATGGATGAAACAAAATAAAAAATGGATGAAACGTTGGGAAATCAACATAAATGAATGCCCAAATTTCAACAAAGACATCAAAAGCTATGTGAATGAAAAGTTTAGAAGTGGAATGTGGAAAAATGCAAACAAGAAAAGACAATATTATATTGCAAAGTTTAACCCAACATATGATCACAAGGAAAAAAACATATATAGGCGCTGAAATCAAGTGGAAGGAAAAAATCCTCATTGCTCATATAAGGACTAGCTCTCATAGGCTTAGATGTGAAACAGAGAGATGGACAACACCCAAAGAACAATGGGAAGAAAGGATATGTATTTTATGCAGCACAGAGGCAGTCGAGACAGAGGAACACTTCATCTATAAGTACCCGAGTTTTTCGGACATCCGTGACAAATACAAAGAAACACTTGGAAACGAGTCTACGACAAAGTTATTTGAAGACAATAAAATAAAAAAAGTTAGAGAATTGCTAACCCAAATCAGTAGGAGAAGGAACAACCTTCTCAAAGATATTAAAGATTATATGATCTGATTTGAATAGTTGTACTTCCATATTTGAGATCTCATAAACCATATTTGAGTCTCGTGAATTAAAATCTTTCATTTTATTTCAAAAAAAATTACATATAAAAAAATATAAAACTTTAATTAACCTGCTCGTATTCTCAAGTTCTAATTAACCCATTTCATAATCAATTTTTTAAAACAACCACCACTTAACTACTAAGTCGTATTAATGTTTTAAGTGGAATAAAACTAGGAAAGATTTTCAATACACGAAATTATTATTTGTATTCTCAAGTTCTAATTAACCCATTTCATAATCAATTTTTTAAAACAACCGCCACTTAACTATTAAGTCGTATTAAAGTTTTAAGTGGAATAAAACTAGGAAAGATTTTCAATACATGAAATTATTATTTCCCTGAAATAACCAATTATAACCAAAGTAACATGTCATTTAAAAGTAAACATGCGTTTAAGAGAAATGGATTTTAAGTGAATTTGTAATAGATAAAAGAAAATAATCCTTTACATAAGATTTTATAAAGAGGTCCCATCTTTTTATATTGAGTAGAAGAGGAGGTATTAAAGTGGAACGAAATTCCAACTTAGGAATATGTTATTGAAAATAAACCATTTGTAAGGGAACAATATCACATGAACCTATTAAAAAGTAAAGAGTTTGAATCTTAAATTTTTAATAGGAGGTTAAAATCCTTATTACTATAATAACCTAATAACCTTCTAGTTTTTAGAATTAAATAATATTATTTTATATTAAAATTTAAATTATATGAACATTGTTTTTGCTTATGTGAGGACATAAATGTTTTTTAACGTAAGATTTACATATTTTGACAGTCATTAAAGTTAAATTAATTTTTAAAACTATAGAACAAGGTTATGCATGGAGTAGAAAAGGGGATCTACACCAAATGTATGCATGTTTGTCCAATAATTTGAGACCAAGAATAATATCCAATATATGGGTATAAAGGAGTATTGGATTGAATATGTATTTTTAAATGGGTAATTGACAAATTGGATGACTATAATAAAATGTTTACAACCGATAGCATGACATGGAAAAATACAAAGGAAATAACTCTTTGCAAGGATGATCATATATATATATATATAAAGTGATGGTTATAGTTAAAAATAGAAGTGAGTGGAAATTAGTAGATAATTAATTTATTAATCTCTAATAATATTATATTTTTAGCGAAATTGAACTTTTTAAGTACATAAAAGTTCATGGGAATACATATGGAATATCAAGAAGAAGGGTGAAACCGCTCATATATATGTTTCTCAAAGAAATCAAGCAAATGTTCATTAAAGAGATTGTTTTCACTATTTTAAAAAATTTAAGTAAGAAAATATTTTAAACTTATTTAATTAATTTTTTTTTGCTGGATAATAAGGGGTTGTGCTTAGGTCTTTCATCCTTGACAAATTACAATTCTCTTCTTTAGAGCTTGAGAGTTTACATATAGATACACTACTCATTTCAATTGAGATGCTATAGCTAAAAACCTGCATCATTTTACATAAAATACCTGATTTCTAAATTTTCATTGTTTGAATCTTTTTAATTTTTGTATGAATACAAATATTTCAAAATTTAGCATCCTTCTTGATATTTTTCTACAGCAGTATTCACAATATCAAAACTTCACCTCTACTATCTATGCCTTGCATCTTAGTAGAATAATATTTTCAAAACATTGCATATCATAGTCCGCTTTCTCAAATCTGGATTGCTAGTTTCCTTCATGAAACACAAGTGCAACCACAAATTTTTTAATAAATAGTCTATATGAAAACACATTACTACTAAAAAATAAACCACATATTACCAATGGAAAATATTAAAGTAAAACTTAATCATTTATTGATTCAAACAATCAACATTTTCTTGTCAGCTTCAACTAAACTTACTACCTCCTCAAACCATGGAAATGAGAATTTAACTTCATGATCCTCAATCAAAACCCCTCTATTGGCTAGCCTATCTGCACAATTGTTACATTCCCTTAATGTATGTGTAAACTTAATTTCTTCAAACTCTTTAGCAAGATCTTGAATTTCCACAATTATCTTTTATATGTTCCATGGAGCCTTTGCTTTCCTTAAAATTGCATTTATGACTATGAGAGAATCACCTTCCATCCATACTTTATTCCATTTCATTTGATTACATATTTTTAACCTTTCTAAATTCACCCAAGCTTCCACTTCATTATTTGTCTTAAATTCACTATTGAAAGAATAATGAGACAAAATATCTCTTCTATTATTTCTAACTATTCCTCCTCCTATTGGTCTTGGATTTCCTTTAGAAGCTCCATCAAATTTCAACTTAACCCACTCCACATTTGGTGGATTCTACTTTATCTTATTTGCCTTCTTTTTGCTACTCTTGTACCCAACATCATAATTCCATTTAATGACTTGACTCCATCTATCAAGGCTCTCTACTTCCAGATTAGGGACTGAGTGAGTGGATAGGGTTGATTTAGAGTCCTCTATGGCTAAAAAAATCTTCCTTTTAATTACCTCTAAATTGCTTTCCTTTCCTTTAAATATTCTTCCATTCCTTTCTAGCCATACAATCCAAAGAATTGTATCTTTTGATATATCCCATATTGTCTGTAAATCCTCACTTTTATAAGTGCTCTACCATTGCTTTAACCAATCTTCAATTCTACTATTCATCACCATGCATTTCCCAAACATATTAAGAATCTATTACCATATATTCCATACTATTAAACAATATCCCAAGAGATGATCTATACTCTCCTCCTTTTTACTAAAAGTACATTGAGAGGGGCCATTAAAACCCATTTTCATAAGGTTATTCCAAGATAAAATTATTCTATGACCTACTAGCCAAACAAAAATTTTGTAGACACCAAAATCTAGCCATTCATCCTCCATCCGTGCTTTTCTGCCATTTCCACCACCAAAACATAGCCACTTGTCCTCCATCTATGCTTTCCCGCAATTTTTACCTATTATTTATATATATTTATAATATATATTTAAATAATAATATTTTAATATTATATTTGATATATATTTATATAAATAAATAAATCCCAACCATTATATTTCATCTAATCTCATTCGTTCATCCACCTTTTTTAATGCCACACCCTAGATTTATTATCTACCCTTAGATGTGCTTTAATATCAGCCACACAACTGGTGACGTTGAAACCCTAGCATATCCTAAGTTAGATTATAAATAGGAGCCATCTTGATGTCTCAACCCCTGATTCTAATTTCCCTAAGTCCCTGAGTTTCTTTGAGTCCCTGATTTCCCTAGGTCTATGAGTTCCTTGAGTGCTTAAATCCCTTAAGTACCCTAGGACACCTAGCACCACTTTTGTCATCATTATCGCTCGTTGTAATCCCCCATCGTTGTCACCGTCCTTCCTCCCTTATCGGATCTGCTTCTGCAGAATCCTTCCTCTCATCCCAGGCACCCATGGGTGTTTTTCATCAACACCAGGTGACCACGGGCGAATCCTATAGTCGCCAGGTGCCTACAAAAATTTTACATTCCTATTCCTAAAGTTCCCCTAGCCTTCGAGCGATGCTAGGGCATCACTGCACTAGCCACCTGCATTAGATTTCTCATATCAGAATACAGTACGTAAGTAAAACATATCAACCCTTTATTTTTTATTTCATGAATGTGTTTTTTATTTCTATTCACTATACTTGCAGCATCTAGTTAGTGTTTTTATGATTGCATATAGAGGGTCTCACATTGTGGAGCCCTCGCATATGCTACTAACTATCTTTGTTGTCACTGTGTGCATATTTGAAGCACTGCATCAACAATGTGGAGTGGCCCAAACTTGGATACCAAAAAGCCCACTCAGCCTTGTTGGGATCAAAACGTTCTTGAAGACACAATGAGTTTGCTTCTTAGGGTTTCAAAGAACCCTAAATAGTTGTAATATTGTATCAAAAGGTTTCAAGGATCCAAGCTTATAAACAATGGAGTTTCTAGGTTCCCCCCATAAATAAAAAATTTATTCTATTGTGCAATCTTGTGTTACCTTGCATTTTATTTTGTTCAAAGAATTGTCTGTGTGTTGTATTTTACATCTTTTAAATGACAATCACAAGGGGTACCTATCCCCTTCTCATTTAAAGTAGACTTCCAATGCACAAACAACACCACAGAGTATGAAGCATTAATCTTAGGTCTTCAACCAACTATAGCTATAAGCATTAAGCGTATTAGGATATTTGGTGATTCTCAACTTGTTGTAAAACAAATCAATGGAGAATACCAATGCAAAGAACCTACCATTAAGATTTATCATGAAGTAGAAATGAAGTTGCTCTCTAAGTTTGATTGCTATGAAATTAATAGTTTGCCACATTCGACTAACAGAATTGCAGATGTGATGGCCTCCCTTGTATCCTTGATTACAAAAGACTCCTTTAGAGAGGTATAGTCCCTTATCATTTCAACGGTCTCTAAATCTGCAATTTCTTGTGCTGAGTCAAAAGATGAAAATGATGTTTGATTTATCCAGTCAGATTCATATGAGCCTTGGTCAAGCCAAATAGTAGCCTTTCTCAAGTTTGGAATACTCCCATTGGATATATCTTGAACTACCAAACAAAATTTTAAGTAAAATGTAACCTATTTTGTTATTTTGGGGGACATACTATATAAATGTGGTTATGATAGAATTCTCCTTCGTTGTCTCGAGGCTAACGAAGCTAAAAGAGCCATTGCTGAAGCACATGATGGTACTTGTGGTGGTCATTTTAGTGGAATGGACATTGCAAAGTGTATTCTATGCATGGATTATTATTGGCCCACAATGTAACGTGATTGTTGCACCTATGTTAAACATTGCAAAAATTGCCAAGAACATGCTAATCTAACTAATGTACCATCATAAGCTTTACAACCTATTCAAAGCCTTTGGTCCTTTTCACAATGGGGTCTAGATCTATTTGGTAAAATTTCACCTCCTTCCTCAAGATAACATAATTTCATCATCATAGCCACTAAACACTTCACAAAGTGGGTTGAGGCAATTCCTCTAACCAATACAACAAGACCTAGAATTGTGGAGTTCATTCTCCATCATATCATTTGTCATTTTGGTATCCCCTCAAAAATCATTTCAAACAATGGCAAGTATTTTAAGAATAAGGATGTCCGACATCTTTGCGAGAAATACAACATTTAACATAGTTTCTCGACTCCTTATTACCCACAAGTGAATGGACAAGTTGAAGCTTCCAACAAGACCTTAATTGCTATTCTCAAGAAACTTGTCAAAGAAAATCATATAGATTGGCATACACAAATTCCCTTGGCATTATGGGATTATCGAACAAGCATCCGCATGCCTACAGGGGCAACACCATTTTCATTGGTCTATGGAGCTGAAGCAATCATGCCTCTTGAGCTCGATATCCCTTCCTTGCAAATTTATTAACAAGAATTCATAGATGACAACACTGCTAGACAAGCACGTCTTGACCAACTCACACTCCTTGATGAAATGTCGGTCAATGCTTTAGAGCATTTACAATTCTATCAAGACTGTCTCAAACGTGCTTACAACACCAAAGTTCATCTACATGAATTCCAAGTAGGAGATCTTATCCTTAAATAGAACCAACAAAACACCAATGGATTACTGCATCTTCATGATAAATTCCTAGCTAATTGGCTAGGTCCATACATTATTACATAAAGAGTGGGTAATGGTACTTATAGACTTTTCATTCTAGAGGGAGAGGAAGACTCCAGACCTCTTAATGTTATAAAATTGAGAGAATTCTATGCATGATTACTACATATGTATATATACATGGCTAATACATAAAAACATTTGTATATATTTCATTAATAACATTGCATTTCATCTGCATTCACATTTAAAAAAAAATGCATTCTACATTTCAAACGTTCATAAATTGCATTCATATTACACAATTCATATAGGGATCATTTATTTTGTTCATGGTATTAATTGGTCCAACAAAAGTCATGTTGTCTTAATCAGGGGTACCTTCACAATCTCATCCACAAAATTCCACAAAGTCAAATTGCCATCACTAAAAGCTACATTCACAAACTCTTAGGTATTTTCGATCACTCAACCACTCCTAGTGTTTTAAGAAACCTCCAAAAATCATGTCGAGTTCTTCTTAGGACCATTTCACATCTTACACTAAGAAAATATTGAGTCATGAGAATTGATTCCAAAAACATTCTTGAACTAAGCACAACTCTCACATCTTAAAAACATCTTGTGTCGAAGAGGGATAACACCATACTTGGTATAAACCTCAAGGTGAAAAGGGTCATCCTTTCTAGTCCCATCATGCAACATAGTCCATAAAAATAGTGGTTATCACCACTATCACAATTCCAAAAATAAAATAAAGAGTAGGGACAAATACCTAACAAAAACTCTAAATATTTTACATCACACACCACTGATCAATTGGATTGTAAGGATCATACTACATTTCTTGTCATATGGTTAGGTAGTCATCCCCAAAACTTAAGATATCAAAAACAAAAGTCATGGACTATTGAGTTAGCCTCCACCAAAACTATAGACCCTTGACTGGTAGTGGAGTATGCTCATGCATGGAAACATGTATCTTTTAAAATAGACCTTTGATCACTCATATGGACAAACTAGCCTCTTAGTTTCAACCATAACAGGTTTACTCAATTTACTCAAGATGAGTTAATGAACTCACTTGTGCACACACTGGTTCTTGATTGTCTAGGGTCATTACCTTGCTATTTATTTGGTAAATGAATTTACTGCACACACATTTGGTCCTAGAAGGATTAGGTAGGTTTAGTGGGTTTGTTTGGTGCCACTAGGATGTTTGAGTCTCTACAAAATAGGCAATATTCCATATCAACATCCATGTCTTCTTCCATATCAACATCCATGTCTTCTTCCATGTCAACATCCATGTCAGTTCATGAGCCGGACATCCCATTCACCACCAAGTTTGGTGCCCTTGATTACACAACAATGCTAACAAAAAGGATCAAGAAAAGATCTAAACTACAAATGATCATAAGCACATGTTGTAGCAATCCAGGATGCATACACCTAAGCTAATAATAATTGAAACATCACATAAATCATGAAAGATAGACGAATTTGCAAATAACCACAAGGTAGAGCTTCCTTTTATTAAATTTCCAATAAAACTCGATTACAAATCCATACCTCTTAGGGATACCCAATGTGATACAATTATTACAATTATAAAACAATCCCCACGCAAGGGTAGGCATAATTCATAGGATTTCTAGGTTGACACGAACTGGTCCAAGGAAAACGTAGCCTTCTTATCCACTATTAGAGGCATTTGTTACTTTGAATAACGAGACCCTGTTAACCCTATGTTCAAGAAATAACAAGAAGCATATTTGCAATAAAGGAGACCTCTCTTGATGAGGATTTTAGAGGAAATTATACAAAATATGCCATGAAAGTTTGAAATCAAGAAAGTGCAAGAAACATGGAAATATACTCCAAACATGACAATTAACCATCAAGAAATGTAAAGGAGGCATAGATCTAGTTAGCAAACATCCTAATTAAGAATTGAGAGCACATATGCATGAAAAAAATAACATTTAGTCTAGAATTCATTAATACTTGGAAATGAAGGGAATCTAACTTAAATCAACAATTCTGACAATTGAATGAGCAAAAAAAAATTCAATCTATAGTGAATCTATCTAAATGATTAAACATAAATATAAATCTACTGCTAAAACTAGCTGAATTGAGTATTAAACCTTGATCACGGGTCCTTCAAGCGGATGACACTGTTAGCCATGGTTGACAACCGTAGTTGAGGTGTGTATGTATTTGTATTCCAAATCAAGGCTTGAATCCTCAATTCACTTTGAGAAATTGATGATCAAGGGTCACCATGATGTCCTCTGACAGATTTGGTGGTTGAATTGCTCAGCTTGGTAATGGAATGGGCTCGATTACATTTCTTGATTTCTCCTAGACCTCCAAATCCTTCTTGGTTCCAAGTGCCATGTGATCCTCAATTGGGCAGAAAAAGTATTCCTCTCAACAATATCAAGTGAGTCTACAATTCGATAGAGATTCACTATGTTTCAAGTCGTGACTCATCCGGTATTATCTCCAATTTGGAGGGGGATTTTATAGCATATGGGAAGGCCCTGTATTAGCTTCATGGAGAAGCCAGGATCGAGAAAGGGTAGTTGGATGGAAACTTCTAGATTTTTCTACCCTTCAACTACTCGGATCTGCAACCAATTGGTTGTTGAAACCGATTTTGGGTTGGCCAAGGTCCAACTGATTTCTAAGGCTAGTTGCAGCTTTGAGGTGCGATCATCTTTGTTAACCATGGGTGTCAACCATGGCTAACACTGATTAGACCAAACTGCCTAACTAAGTGGTTAGAACCACTGCTACACTTTGTAATCTATCCAAGATCTTCTATATGGTCTTCTAGCATGTCCTATATGAGTAGTCACCTTGACATGACATATTTTAGGTGTCTATAAATACCCCTTTTGAGATGCATTGTGAGATCGAACACTAAGTAAAAATAGACCTCCTAAAATGATATCGTAGGTTGGATGATGATCATTAGTCTGATCAATATTATATGCCCCAGGTCCTGCAAAAGGATGCGCATCCTAGAATCATGGATTCCAACTGGATGGAAGGCTTAAATTTATAAATAATTGGCAAGCTCCAACAACAATCAAGTAGCTTCAGTGCTACTATAGGCTTCTGTGCCATATAGATATGAAAGGAGGAGAGCTACTAAATTAACTATCATATTTGCTTTTTACCCCAACAAAGGGTAAGCTTATGATAGTCATTGGCAATGATTCGTAAGATGAACGTAATTTTGACAAGATCAAGGGATCATCTGTTGACTTTGATTATGATTATGATATTATGACTACCCCTCAAGCAACGAGTTGATGTGGGTAATGAAAATTAACTGAAGTGACGAGTCACTTGACCACTATGAATGACTTTGAATAATTGAAGGTTTTAGCATTTGATTACTTGGCAAGGACTAATCAGCTATAAGTGCAACTATTTAATAGTAATTGTATATTTCTATCCCATGGAGTGATCCATCCATGAAGGCCTTCTTAGGGAATCGAAATGATAACAATTCCAATTAGGCATGTGTTGAATCATATTATTGATAATCTACTAAAAAATATCATAGAAGAAGTGATATGATTGCTTCGTTCCCATGGAGTAGTCCAACCGTCTAGCCTGTATTAAGGATTGAAATAAAACATATCAATTCCATGATGATTAAGTTGCCCTAAATGTCCTTATGGTAATTTAATCATCTTTCCATATTGCATGGAGTGCTAGTCATTGCAACCATAAAGTGTATAGGGTAAATAACTAAATATGAGGCACATTTGGATTTTGAATTATCTAGTTTTTTTGGTTAATTTTGATGTTTTTGACAATTCTGGTCAAGTGGGTATTTTTAATTGAGCATTTTACAACTTCTCACGATAGGGTTTTGGATCATTCATTATAGATTGCTAGTTGCACTTGTCAAAAGTAGCTATATTTTCAAATTTTCCTAACTGCGGCTAAGACCCACGATCAGAAAACCCTAATTCTACACCCATAGGTGCCAACCGCATTCATGAGCAAAATAGGAAATATATATATATATTTTTATCATTTTCAATGTCATTTTCCAACTAACAGTTTTGCAACCTTGAATGCTCTGAGAGGTAATTAAAAAAATCTGATGCGAAACGCTGCTACAAATCGACCTCACTACCAACCGCATTAATGATAGCCCAACCTGGAGGAGTCGGTGCTACTAAGGTAGAAACACACAAAATCCTCAATCATTATTTACTTTTATCGGTTTAAAATTAACCTCACTAAGTAATGGGTAAAATAAATATTATTAAACCATCGGTAATGAACCTCACCCTAGTTAGGTTTAGCTTAGGTTATATTAAGGGGAAGGTTTAATTTTTCTACTTTTCTTCTTTTTTTGGGAGGGGCTCTCGGGATGAGGAATGACCCTGAAAAGGTCATCCCTCCTAGCCGCAGCTGGTAAGTGCGGTCCCCAATTGAACCACCAGTAGAAACACCGGTAATGAACCTCACCCTAGTTAGGTTTAGCTTAGGTTAGATTAAGGGGAAGGTTTAATTTTTTGCTTTTCTTATTTTTGGGGGGGGTCTCGAGATGAGGAATGACCCTAAAAAGGTCATCCCTCCTAGCCGCAGTTGGAAGGCATAGTCCTCAATTGGCAGATTGGGGTCTATGGCTGTCAGCTATGGCAGGATTTAAATACCAATGGTCGTAAAGTTGATCGGCATCCCGACCGCAGGTCTGAGCCGTGGTTCGACAACCTTAGGCAAATTTAAAAAAAAAATCATTTTTTTTAAATTTTTAAAGGCATTAATTGATTTTTTTTACTTTTTTAAATGCTTTATCCATTTTTTTAAACTTGTGAGTGCATTTTACGATGTTTATGTTCTTTTACGATTTTATGAGTTTGTTTGTCAGTTTTAAGTATTTTTTTTTATATTTTTAGTAACTTTTTATAATTGTTTTTGCCTTATTATCTTACCATAGACCAAACTCTGACTGCGAGGGTGAGGGAATAAGAGATTCTTCAAAACCTACATGGTACCTTGACTCAGGTGGAGAAGGATTGGTTCGGGATCGTAGGATTTGGCTATGTATTGTGCCTACCCACCATTCAGGCCGACCATACTTACATGACTGCATTGGCACGACGTTAGGATGCATAGACCAATACCTTTCACCTGCCTACAGGTGAAATGACTGACTTTGGAGGATTGTTCCACATTTTTAGACTTACTCTAGATGGTGAGGCCATCACATCTTCACTGATATAGGTGAAGTATGCATTATTCACCATGATCTTTGGTGACCGTAGTGATGAGGCATAGTGGCACTTGGACCACGGTAGGATCCACATCGAGTATTGGTATACAGAGTAAGTCTTCTCTCAGCGAGTGATTGTCTTCATGCATCTGATTGTGCAGATCATGCTACTTGAAAATTTTGGAGTGAGGTTTCTTTGGAACCTCCTGGTTATGGCAATAGAGGTCCTAGTGAGTCCTACTAATCAGCCCCTAATCCTATCTTGGAGAGTGCCCTACTAGCATAGCTCTATAATGAGTTGTACCAGATCACTCAGAGTAGCAGAGTGGGCATCAGTTGTAACTTACTGTAGCCCAAAAATTCTTGCACTTTTTTCCTCAAATCTGATGGATCTACGTCTTAGAGAGGAATGGGAGAATGCATGGCCTACACCTCAAAAGAGAGGCACTTAATCATGCCTTCTATATATGGTGATTTTTTGACGAATGGATTTTGGGTTCACCAGGAAGCATTTGTGGTTGCTTCCATACCTAGGTTGTAGGATTTATTTAGATGAGTTCCTTTTAATCAAATCACATGCACCTAAGTTTGGCCAAGATGCAAACTAAACTAAGCTACATGCATTTTTAACTTCAAATGTGGACAAAGAATACAAAAAATAGAATGTTTAAATCAATGCAATACCTGTTAAAGAAATTTCAAACCTTACATGAATCCGAATGTCTGATGAAGATTTTGTCACTTATTGCAGATCAAAATTATCTCTGATTTTACATAATCATCTACAATTTATTAATATCATCTCTAATTTGACAAAATCATCTCATATTTGAATAAATCATCTCAAATGATGCAATCGTTTGAGACGATTATGTCAGAAGTCTGCAACAGAGCAATTTGGTGATAGAAAAGATGCAACGTGCAATTTATGTGATTATAAATCTAAATTAAGTGGGTAGACCAATTATATGAAATGCTTACTACATGAGAAATATCAATTCTAATAATACAAATGTGATGATGCATATTTTAAATAGCGACATTATGTAAATTAAAACATAATGAAGGTGAACACCAGATGCAATATGTTAAGCATAATAACAAAATGTAATGTAAATTAAAATTGGAAAGCAAGTAGATGCAAACAGAGGTCTGAAGTTACCCCCAAGTGATCTGGTGATGAAATCATCTCCAATGTGACAATATCGTCTCTAATTTGACAAAATTGTCTCTAGTTTGATGAAATAGTCTCGAACGATATCGTATGCTATCGAATGATGCTCGACACAAACCTGCAATAAAACAATGAAAAGACAATGCAACAGAGGAGGGGGGGCTCTAGCTATTTTTTAAGCTAATGATTTCGATAGTTATAGGGCTAGGAGAAATCAAAGAAAAGAGCTTGGATTAAATAGGCTTGGGGATTTGTTAGGGAGTTCTGATTCTTCCTCATTTAGGTGATTTTGGTGTATTTTGAGATTATAACTAACATGCCCCCATTAGAACATGCCAAGGATTCATTGGAGCTAATTTGGTCTCTTTTCTAAGCTAGGATATTTTACATTTTGTACAAAATCATCCAAATAATTTTGTTGTAGGATTTCGGATAATTTTGTCCAATTAGAGACGATATCTTCTAATTGGGGACGATGTCGTGTGCGATTACAACAAATTTTGTCTTATTATAAAATTGAGAAAATTTCTATTTTGGGTAAAATCGTCCAAATGATCTTGCACAGAGTTTGTGATGATTTCGTACGATTAGAGACAATTTTGTCTAATCAAGGATGATACCATCACACGGTTGAAACAACATTTGTTATTAGTGCAAAAAATCAAGGAAAACAATGTCAAAATTGGACATATAATATACCGTTGGAAAGCTCTCTTTGAGCCCTATCCAACGGTATACATTTTGAGAAGAATTGAGATGATTTAATAGGTTAAAAATTCTCTTTAACATGACCTTAATTTTCTAGGAGGAAAACTAAGGAAAATGAGTCAAATTTTCATGTCTATATTTTGCCCCCCTCTTTGGCGTATTTATGAACAATAAATGCATCAAAGAAAAGTGTAGACACTTGAGTAGAAATAATTATAATTTGACATGGGAAAAAATGGATTAGATGTTTTAGGATGAATAGTTCATGTGAAATTGATGTTTTAGAAGAATAATTACTAATTTACTGACTAGGATGCCCCCTCGAGTTTTTACACCAAATTCTATGTTTGGTGGAAAACTCAAAATTTTTGAAATATATATTGATATTCTTTGTTTTATGTGACTTTGTATGATTTATTGGATGATTTATTACATTTTGTTATGATGGTTGTGTTACATAATTTCTTGTAGTCATGCTTTGATTTTTGAACATTTTGATCATGCTTAACATAAAAGGAAAATGATTTTGTAAAGTGTGTTTTGAGAAAGATGTTTTTGTGTGATGATAGATTTACGGGATTAGAAATGAATCTCAAAGGATGTTGTGTTGTTATATGACCGTTGGTGGAGATCAATGCTCACTAGGTCATGAAGCGGATCCTGTTGTGAGGAAGTTTTGTATTGTTAGAAATTTTGGGTACTTTGGGTACATTGCCTTTGCTCAAGTGTATAAGTTGTCATTGATGTCAAGAAGCTCTTGAAGGAATTTGATTTGATGTCAAATAATTTGTTTTGATGAAGGTTACGACATGACAGTTTCAAAGGTCTTTTGCAAACCCCAAGTTGGCAGGTTTAGAGATTACAGGTGGATGCATTGGTTTAATGCATTTGGGTCCAGGAGGAAATATTTATTTAAATAATTAAAAACCTTGTTAAGGTTCCATTTAATTATTTTTAAATAAATAAATTATTATTTGCAATGGGTTCTCCTAATCCATGGCAAAAATGTTTTAACATTGTGGGCGCTAGCCAAGACCTCCGCCGACGTGTTAAACTCCTCGTCGACGTCAAAGAGCTTATGGTAAATTGCATATAAATATCCCTCGATGAAAACAAAGATTTATCCCATCCGAATTTCGAAAGGAGTTGCTCGCTGTAAATTTGTCTGTGTCTTCACCGATTTTCGTGGATCCGTTGTTCGTTTGTCTGCACTCGCCGTTTGTCGAATCCGCCATAAAGTTTATTGTCATCGTGTCACGACAGAGGAAAGGAAGGGACTGTGGTTTCATTTTATCCCTGGTCCAGAAGGATCAAGGTTAACAGCGTGAGGTTTAAACCTCATTAGGTGCCTTTGGCGCATCGGTAGCGGCTAGGCTGTTGGCGCGCTACCCGATCGGGAGATTTCGCGTTCGAATATCGTGAAAGGGTTTTTCGTCATGAAGTGGACGCATCAGGTGGTGTTAGAATTCATGCGCAAATTTCTCCATAGCGATTTTTGATGTTGGCTAAGGTATTTTCGAAATTAATTTTTGCTAAGTATTTTTGCGGATGGAGGAAGTTTGTTAGAGGGAAAAACAACTTAGGAGTTATAAGGAGTTTAAAGCTTTTTTGTATTTTGATAAAAGATTCTTTTTGAAGATGTTGAAATTTCTTATTGCATTCTTATGAGAGATAAATTTTATTTTTTATAAGACTATAAGGGAGAAATAAGGTGTATAAGGGTTAAATCTTTCTTGTAATGTTGAGAGTGCTTTTGGTTGTTTATGGAAATGAAAGCATGATGTTTTAAGGTTAATTGCTTCTTGTGTGAAGTTGTGAAACCTTAAGTGGGCAGCTTTGAGATTGACATTTGCTTTCATTAAATTGGTAATAATCAAGCTATTCTTTACTTGGTTAAAGTGTTGAGCTTACTCCTTTGTTGATGATTTGAAAAGTTGTGTGTGCTATTGTGAGTTGAGTTGGTGGATGCTTTTGTTCAAACAATATTGGAGAGAAAAGGAGTTCTACTTGTTACCTTTTCTGATTTTGATTGTGAAATGCTTCAAGGTTGTGTTTTGAGCTGAATGGTGTTGATTGAACCTTGTTTGATGAGCATTGTTGTTGAAGCCCTAATTGATGGTGAAAAGAACATGAGTATCATTGTTATGTGATTCTTTGCATAGTTGGCAATTGTTGGAGTTTCATGTTCTTGAAAGAAAGCATTCTATCCTATCCATTTCAAATATTGAGTTGATTTTTCAGATTTGAGATTGAGTTTGAGTTGAGTTTTCAGATTTGAGATTGAGTTTGAGTTGAGTTTTTCAGATTTGAGATTGAGTTTGAGTTGAGTTTTTAGATTTGATATTGAGTTTGAGCTGAGTTGATTTGAGTTGATTTTTGAGATTGGGAGTTGAGTATAGAACATATTGAGTCTCTAAAAATTCTCTTTATGCTTCTATGAGTTTGTCAAATCATGTTGGGTCTCTAACAATTCACCTTGTGATTTCCTACTAAGAAAGTTTTTCTTGGTGAGCTTGTTGAGTTTTTCGACAGGTTCCGGTGGGGACTTGTGAGTAGGTTTTGGACAGGTTCGGTGGGGACTTGTGAGCAAGTTTTGGACAGGTTACGGTGGGGACTTGTGAGCATGTTTTGGACAGGTTTCGGTGGGGACTTGTGAGTAGGTTTTTGATAGGTTTCGGTGGGGACTTGTGAGCAGTTTTGGACAGGTTTCGGTGGGGACTTGTGAGCATATTTGGACAGGTCCTAATAGAGGACTTGTGAGCTGAGTTTTGATAGTTCTATCAGAGAACTTGAGGATAGAGGAGCACTAGTTCTTTGAGAAGAACCTGAGGACAAATTTGGCAAGTCTTTGAGAATGCTTGTGTGCAGAGGATTGATTTGTTCAAGTGTTGGACAGATCTGACAGACAGAGGAAGACTTGTACTAGACCGACTGATTGTGTTTGGTATAGGTTGTTGAGCTGCTGTGGACGTGATCATAGAAGGCAGAGGTCTCTTAGGCTAAGCATTGAGGACTGGAGGCAGTTGATCTTCTGAGGGATCATTTCCAAAGTAGAGGGGAAGGTATCTCCTTTGAGTAGAGGCTCATAAATTTAGATAGAGGGGAAGGTATCTCCTTTGAGCAGAGGCTCATAAATTTTGATTGGGGGAAGGTATCTCCTTTGAGCAGAGGCTCATAAATTATGATTGGGGGAAGGTATCTCCTTTGAGCAGAGGCTCATAAATTATGATTGGGGGAAGGTATCTCCTTTGGGCCGAGGCTCATAAACATTGTAATTGGGAAGGATTCCCAAAGAACTTTGAGATAACTTTTAGAGAAAAGTTTTGTGGACGTAGCCTAGCCATTTTGGGTGAACCACGTTAAAATTGGTGTCACTTTGTGGATGATATTGTGCATTGCTTTGATATTGCTTTGGGTATATTGCTTTACTATTTTGAAGTATAAAGGAAAAAATAAAAATAGGTCTTATACTGTTCACCCCCCTCTTAGTATAAGCTTGTGTTCGTCAATTGGTATCAGAGCAGGTGCCTTCAAAAAGTTTAATAACTTGAAGGAAAAGATAGTAAAGAACACAATGGATCATTCAAGTGGCAATGTAGCACCTATTCTTGATGGGTCAGATTTTGGTCTTTGGAGTGCAAGGATGAAGGTTCATCTAATGGCACTTGGTAATGAGGTATGGGAAGTGATTGAAGATGAGTACACTATTCCTATACATGGTCCTAATACTAAAGAAGAAAGGCTCCTACATCACAACAATTCAAAAGCAATGAATGCAATCCTGAAAGGCAAGTTCTCTAGAAAACCCAAAAGCATAAAAAATATAAGATGTTTCAATTATGGAAAGTTTGGTCATTATGCTACTAACTGTACTGTTCCCAAGAATGAAAGTGATGAAGATAAACAAGATTCTAAGAGCAAGGATTCTGAAAAGCACAAGCATCACAGGAAGAACAAAGATGAGCACAACAATTAAGGAAAGAGGTATTCTCACAAGCACAAGAAGAGTTTCTACCTAGACAAAGCAAGTAAGTGTTCTAGTAGTGATAGTGAAAGTTCTTCAAGTGATGATGAAAATGAGATGTTGTTCATATCAAAAAAAGAGGAAGAACCGAAACATAGATTCATTATCATGAAATGTCTTAGATGTGGAAACTTTGGTCACCTTGAGGATGATTGCACAAATAATGATTTGGTTTCTATTATGTATGATGATGCTTCAGAAAACTATAAGGAAGATGCATGTATGGTTTTTGAAAAGGGTAGCACCTCTAGTGATAAGAAATCTGAAAAAGGCTTTGATGATTCAAAAGGAAATCAAATAAAATATCTTGAAAGTGAACTTATTAGTGCTCTTAGTGCTTTGAAAAAGGAATTAAAGAAGAATGCTAGACTCAAGGATAAGTTAGATGAATGTTGTATGGAGAGAGATGATCTTATAGAAAGTCTTGACTTCTCTATAGCTAAGACACAAGAACTCAAGGATGAGTTAGAGTCTAAGGTTCTTGAGTATAGTGAGTTAGAACAGAAAATGGCTTCTTTGAAAGAGGAAACTAAAGAGTACAAGGATAATATTTACAGGTTTCAAGATAGCTCCAAAAAGGTTAAGTCACTCATCAAAGGTCAAATAAAGACAATAGATAAAACAGGCCTTGTTTTTGTTAAGCCACACAAGGAACAAATTGGAGAGTCTAGTAAGAGACTCCAAAAGGAAGAGATTTCTGATGAGGAAAGTACTTCAAAAAAGGAGTCCTTGAATGATAGATGCACAGAAACAAAAAACAGAATTCAAAATGAGAAGAAGAAGTTTTCAGGACCCAAGAGGTCAAATAAAGGAAAGTTTCAAGGCAGATGTTTTGCTTGTCACAGGTTTGGTCACATGGCTTCACATTGCATGGCTCAAGTGAAGAAGGTAAATGAAAATTTCATAAGTGCTAGTTTCTTTCAAGGGTATTGCTACTCTTGTAAATAGTTTGGGCACAAGGCAGTCTATTTCAAGGTAAATAACAAGAACAGGTTTGATCAAAATAGGTTTGGTCAGAACAGGTTTGGTCAGAACAGGTGGATTCAAAGATCAGGTTTACCTCAGAGAAACAACATCATCAAGTGTTTCAAGTGCAATAATGAAGGTCACCTAATCAGACAGTGTAGAGCTAAAATTCCAAAATACAGGAACAGGAACAGTGGCATGATCAGGTCCAAGGATCAAGACATGGACAAGAACAAGGATGAGAACAAGAACAAGAACAGTGACAAGAACAGGAATATGGACAAAGAGTGCAAGAGAAGGCTCGGCAAGGAAGTTATAGACACTGATGATGATCAGTGCCTAATGGGAGTTTTACTCCCACCCCAAAATTAATCACCTCATCAGGAGGTGGGGGAGGGACTAAGCTAAGAGGCTCATTCTTAGTCCCGAGCCCCAAAGGTGGCCCTTTGCCATTGATGACAAAGGGGGAGAGATATGAGTAAGGGGGAGAGCTTCAAAGTGAAGAGGAAAGCTTCAAGTTAGGGGGAGCAAAACTTCAAAGGAATATTCTTAGTTGTGGGCACAGTTTCTCAGTTGTTAGCACAGTTGGTTTCATTTTTGGCTCTTGAGAAGTGTTTTCAGTAAAGGTTTGCCATCAATGACAAAGGGGGAGATTGTTGGCAATTTTGGGTACTTTGGGTACATTGCCTTTGCTCAAGTGTATAAGTTGTCATTGATTTCAAGAAGCTCTTGAAGGAATTTGATTTGATGTCAAATAATTTGTTTTGATGAAGGTTACGACATGATAGTTTCAAAGGTCTTTTGCAAACCCCAAGTTGGCAGGTTTAGAGATTACAGGTGGATGCATTGGTTTAATGCATTTGGGTCTAGGAGGAAGTATTTATTTAAATAATTAAAACCTTGTTAAGGTTCCATTTAATTATTTTTAAATAAATAAATTATTATTTGCAATGGGTTCTCCTAATCCATGGCGAAAATGTTTTAACATTGTGGGCGCTAGCCAAGACCTCCGCCGACGTGTTAAACTCCTCACCGACGTCAAAGAGCTTATGGTAAATTGCATATAAATTTCCCTCGATGAAAACAAATATTTATCCCATCCAAATTTTGAAAGGAGTTGCTCGCTGTAAATTCGTCTGTGTCTTCACTGATTTTCGTGGATCCGCTGTTCGTTTGTCTACACTCGTCGTTTATCGAATCCGCCATAAAGTTTATTGTCGTCGTGTCATAGCAGAGGAAAGGAAGGGACTGTGGTTTCATTTTATCCCTGGTCCAGAAGGATCAAGGTTAACAGCGTGAGGTTTAAACCTCATCGGGTGCCTTTGGCGCATCGGTAGCGGCTAGGCTGTTGGTGCGCTACCCGAAAGGGAGGTTCCGCGTCCGAATATCGTGAAAGGGTTTTTCATCGTGAAGTGGACGCAGCGGGTGGTGTTAGAATTCGTGCACAAATTTCTCCATAGCGATTTTTGATGTTGGCTAAAGTATTTTCGAAATTAATTTTTGCTAAGTGTTTTTGCTGATGGAGGAAGTTTGTTAGAGGGAAAAACAACTTAGGAGTTATAAGGAGTTTAAAGCTTGTTTGTATTTTGATAAAAGATTCTTTTTGAAGATGTTGTTGAAATTTCTTATTGCATTCTTATGAGAGATAAATTTTATTTTTTATAAGACTATAAGGGAGAAATAAGGTGTATAAGGGTTAAATATTTCTTGTAATGTTGAGAGTGTTTTTGGTTGTTTATGGAAATGAAAGCATGATGTTTTAAGGTTAATTGCTTCTTGTGTGAAGTTGTGAAACCTTAAGTGGGCAGCTTTGAGATTGACATTTGCTTTCATTAAATTGGTAATAATCAAGCTATTATTTACTTGGTTAAAGTGTTGAGCTTACTCCTTTGTTGATGATTTGAAAAGTTGTGTGTGCTATTGTGAGTTGAGTTGGTGGATGCTTTTGTTCAAACAATATTGGAGAGAAAAGGAGTTCTACTTGTTTCCTTTTCTGATGTTGATTGTGAAATGCTTCAAGGTTGTGGTTTGAGCTGAATGGTGTTGATTGAACCTTGTTTGATGAGCATTGTTGTTGAAGCCCTAATTGATGGTTAAAAGAACATGAGTATCATTGTTATGTGATTCTTTGCATAGTTGGCAATTGTTGGAGTTTCATGTTCTTGAAAGAAAGCATTCTATCCTATCCATTTCAGATATTGAGTTGAGTTTTCAGATTTGAGATTGAGTTTGAGTTGAGTTTTCAGATTTGAGATTGAGTTTGAGTTGAGTTTTTTAGATTTGAGATTGAGTTTGAGTTGAGTTTTCAGATTTGAGATTGAGTTTGAGTTGAGTTTTTTAGATTTGAGATTGAGTTTGAGTTGAGTTTTCAGATTTGAGATTGAGTTTGAGCTGAGTTGATTTGAGTTGAGTTTTGAGATTGGGAGTTGAGTATAGAACATATTGAGTCTCTAACAATTCTCTTTATGATTCTATGAGTTTGTCAAATCACATTGGGTCTCTAACAATTCACCTTATGATTTCCTACTAAGAAAGTTTTTCTTGGTGAGCTTGTTGAGTTTTTGGACAGGTTTCGGTGGGGACTTGTGAGCAGGTTTTGGATAGGTTTTGGTGGGGACTTGTGAGCAAGTTTTGGATAGGTTCCGGTGGGGACTTGTGAGAAGGTTTTGGACAGGTTCCGGTGGGGACTTATGAGCATGTTTTTGACAGGTTTTCGGTGGGGACTTGTGAGCAGTTTTGGACAGGTTTCGATGGGGACTTGTGAGAAGATTTGGACAGGTCCTAGCAGAGGACTTGTGAGATGAGTTTTGATAGTTCTATTAGAGAACTTGAGGAAAAAGGAGCACTGGTTCTTTGATAAGAACCTGAGGACAAATTTGGCAAGTCTTTGAGAAGGCTTGTGTGTAGAGGATTGATTTGTTCAAGTGTTGGATAGATCTAATAGACAGAGGAAGACTTGTACTAGACCAACTGACTGTGTTTGGTACAGGTTGCTGAGCTAATGTGGACGTGATCATAGAAGGCAGAGGTCTCTTAGGCTAAGCATTGAGGATTGGAGGTCTTCGGTGGAAAGGAGTTCCACGTGCTGGCAAGAGGTAGAGGCAGTTGATCTTCTGAGGGATCATTTCCAGAGTAGAGGGGAAGGTATCTCCTTTGAGTAGAGGCTCATAAATTTAGATAGAGGGGAAGGTATCTCATTTGAGTAGAGGCTCATAAATTTTTATTGGGGGAAGGTATCTCCTTTGACCAGAGGCTCATAAATTCTGATTGGGGGAAGGTATCTCTTTTGGAACAAGCTCATAAACATTGTAATTGGGAAGGATTCCCAAAGAACTTTGAGATAACTTTTAGAGAAAATTTTTGTGGACGTAGCCTAGCCATTCTGGGTGAACCACATTAAAATTGGTGTCACTTTGTGGATGATATTGTGCATTGCTTTGATATTGCTTTGGGTATATTGCTTTACTGTTTTGAAGTATAAAAGAAAAAGTAAAAAGAGGTCTTATACTGTTCACCCCCCCTCTCTCAGTATAAGCTTGTGTTCTTCATGTATTGCTAATACCAAAAGATTGTGTGCTTAAGAATAATCTTAAGGCTTTATGATGAGAAATAAATGTTTGATGTTGTTTTGGGACAAAATGTTTGATAGATGTTGTGAAAATATATTATTTTAAGCATGAAAAATTTGAAAGATGATTTACGCTAAGCATAAAATTCCTAAGTGTGAAATTATATGAAAGAATTACTTAGGAATTATACCATCATCACGAAAATAAAAATGAAAATGGATGATGATATGAAAATATTTGTTCTTTTTATAATGCAAAATAATGTAAGATAAATCATTATGTCACATGTTCCAAAAATATTATGTAATTTTTATGAAAATATATGGACTAATTTTTGGCATGAAAAAATAGAAAGATGAATTGTGCTAGGCATAAAATTCCTAAGTGTAAAATTTGAAGAGAAATAGTTACTTAGGAACTATACCATCATCGTGAAGATCAAAATGAAATGCATGATGAAAATTTTGCAATATTGTTTGAGATAAATTATTGTGCTATGAAAAATAATTTGTAAGAACTAATGTGAAGGAATGATATTAATTATCTAAAAAAATTCCAAAGAAATATTTTAACTTATTTCTAAGACAAATTCAAATTTATCTAGAACTAGTGTGTGAAAAGTGAATTCATTATTTGTTTTGATTGTCATAATGATACAAAATATCTCAAGTAACAAATGTGTGTGCTTTGTAATGTTAATATACCAATTTTGAGTAAGGTAGTGATGCAAGAAAACTTGAATGAACCAATGTTTGTGCAAGTGAAGGGTTCATTAACCATGATTTTTGTGCACGAAACCATACTAGACTACTATGTAAGTCAAGTCATCAAAATCTGGCTAATCCAAATGCAGAAATTGGTCTGTACAAAAGAGAAATTACTAATGTGATAGACATATCGCCATGTGAAAGAAATTACCCAATGTCAAGAAAGTTGGGCACAAATCACCTGTTATGGGGTTTACCTCATGGTTTTCGAATAACTAAGAATTCCAGGGATTCAAGTTCATTCACCCTTATTTTCTTCACTTTCAATGGGTAGGGATTTTGTTCATTTTGTTTTGAACAAGGGGATTTTATTGCTTTTGTTTTTCTCTTTTTGTTCTCTTTTTTATTTTTTCTCTTTCTTTTTCTTTTGATTTTTGACTTTTTTTTCTTGATTTTTCTTTTGGGATACTTGCTCAGATTGGCTGTAGAGCAAGGGATTTTTATTTGGGCAGGGGTGAGCTTATCCTTTTGCCAATTCTCAAAAATTCTAGACCATGCACATGATAGGATAGTAGGGAAAAATTTTCGCTCAAGAGACTAAGACTGCTATGTAGTATCATTTTTTGAATTTGCAACAAATTATTTTAATGTGTAAAAGTGTACTTGGTTCAAGAAGTAGCAAGATCATTTCCCAAAAATCAAAATATTATTTATTGAAATAGTGGTGATCTTTGATACAAGAGAGATTTATAATCATAGTGAGAAAATCAAAATAATTAATTTGTGAAATTAAGTGTATGGTTCAATATAACTTCTGAATTAATCCGAAATAAAGGAAAATATAGCTTCAAAATTTTGAAATACAACAATAAATAACAATGCAAAATGATTTGAAATAATTTTTATATTTTGATACTTTTTTACTTTTTATTTTGAGTTGTTTTATTTGATTTTTATTTATTTTTTATTTTTTTTACTTTTGATGATGGAATTGGTGGTATATACAAGATGATCTATATACACTATATGAGATGATTTCTGTATAGCATGTCAAAGGTGGCTTCAAAATCAAAAGAGGTTTTGAAAAAATATTTGGTTGTAGTGTATGTGATTGAAGTTGATTAGTTGATAGTTGAGATTGTTGTGATGAAGGATGATGATCAGATATAGATGAAGAAAGATGATGAATAAAAGGTGATAAATAGGAAAAGAATAGAAAACTTGATGTGATAATAATAAATAAAGAGATAATGAAGAACAAAATGTGATGAACAAAAGGTGGTGATGCTAATAAAGAGGAAGAGAATAGAGAACTTGATGTGATAATAATAAAGAAAGACAGAATGAAGAACAAAAGGTGATGAACAAAATGTGGTGATAACAAAAGCTTTGTTATAATGTAGAATAATGTAGCAAAAGATTTGACTTTTATATGTGTAAAATTGATCATGTTAAAAAATAAAATGTTAGAAGGATAAGAAGGTTCTTCATTCTTATAACTATCTTCCAAGTCTTGATAAGATGGAGGGAGCATATGTAAAAGATATGCATGGGTGTTATTTGGTAAACAAGGATGATCAGATATGGATGAGGAAAATTGATTGATAGGAGGTAATTGTGACAATGGAGAATGTATAGAACTTGATGTTTCAATCGTTAAAGATTCTTCGAATGGTGTTGGATCACCATGTATGGTAACAATTTTATTTGCAAGTTTAAACTTCAAACATTGATGAAGAGTGGAAGGGACAACCCTCATCGTCTGAATCCAAGGACTTTTGAGAAGTAGGTTGTAAGGTGAAGGGCAAGATGCTACATAAAACAAAGTATCCAGGATCTTGGGTCCACTCTTAAGGGGAAGAATTATAGTACCTCGAGCTTCTTGAATTTAATTGTTAAAATATTTTATAATAACATTTGATTCATTGAGATATTCTTCCTTTAATCCGAGTTTTTGGAATAATTTATAAGTGCATAAATTAAGAGAGGAGCCATTATCTACCATGATAGTTTTAATAGAGTTTTCTTTAATAAATCCTGTAATGTAAAGAGAGGAGTATTCTTGTGGAGTAGAGGAAGGAATCTCCTCATCATAGAATTAAATATGGTTAACCTCAAGAGGGCTTACACCGTTAATTGTGTTCTTAGAGAAAAGATCATGAGGAACAAATTGTTGGCTAAGTATCTTGAACAAAGTTTCCCTATGAACATGAGAAATTTGTAATACTTCTAAAAGGGATATCTTTGCTTGAGGATTAATCACTTGTTGTTTGCTATGAAAGTGGATTTAAGATTGAGATTTTGATTCTAAAGATGGGCTTTCTATGCTTACATTCCATTTTGAATCATTCTCTAGAGCCAAATATAGTTTTGAAGGTTGGTCAAATAAGGAATCCATCTCCTGAATATCAAATTGAGTTGATTGAACTTGAGGTTGCTCATTTGTAGTTTCTATTACAATATTAGTGATATGATTATGATGGGACATATTAAGATGCAATATTTGATTGGTTTCCTATTGTTGATAATTAAATAGGGGTTCTTGGGATATCCCCGTGTCTTGATTGATTATGGGTATTTGTTGTTTAGGAGTTTGATTGTTTATTGGAGATTTATAATCAATTGTAGATTGTAATTCCTTTATAGTGAAAAGACCCTCATCAATAAAATCTTGAATTGCACATCTTAAATTTCTATATTTTTGTGTCATATGTCCATCGATTCTATGATATTCACAATGTAGCTCAGGTTTATACAAATATGTTGTGGTATCAGGTTGTCTTATGGGAGGGAACTCAATCCTATTTGTATCAAGTAAATGCTTGAGAATTATATCCATTGGTTTATTGAGTTTAGTATATTTATGTGGTGAAGATTTTTGAGAGGCTTTTGATAATAGGCTTAGGAATTCAGCCATAAAAAGGACTTAATGGTATATTACCTATTGTTTATTTATTATGGGTAGAATGGTGATAGGAAGATTGTGAAGTATGATGTGAGTGCATGCTAGGATTGGAAGAAGAAGTATTTCCTTTTTTAAATGGATGTGTTGTGTTGAAATAAGAATGTTGAAATGGTGGAGAAGGATTGTATGTGGATCAATAGGCATAATATGGATATGTGGGAGAAAAGATAATATCGTTATGAATAGGATTGGAAAAGGGATTGTTTTTTTGGGGTAAGGATGAAAAATGAGAAAAGTGTGATAAAGGTGATGTTGAATATGGATGAGGTTGGTCATAATAAATAAATGCATTTGGCTGAATTTTCCCAACATTATTGATGGGCTCATATTGATTTGAGTTAAGACTCATGGTTTCTTTAGTAATTCTAAAAGTAATATTTGGTATCTACCATTTAGAATTGAATCTAAAACATACAAATTTGAAATGATGATTTTGTTGTTGTTTTTCTTATATATATATATATATATATATATGTTTTTGATGTTTTTTTTTTTTTGGAATTTACATGGTGGAATCGGTAGCCGCCACGAATCCGGGTAGGCTGTCCAGTTTTTTATGGCCGCCATAGTATTCTACGTTGTCCGCCCTAGAAGCCGCCACACAGATCTTCGCACAGTCCGCACCTATAACCACCATGCCACAATCATTTTAAACCTTTTACGCCACTGAAAGCACCAGGAAAGGGACAAGAGTTCAGTCCGACGAGGCCCGAGATTTGAACCTTGGACCTCCACCCCCCTTATGGGGTTTGGATGAACCAATTGGTCTACACCTCGGACCTATTTTTTGATGTTTTTGAATCATAAATATCCCTATGTTTTTCACGTCGGGTTCACCAAAGAATGTAGCCAAAAAATTCTTGCACTCCTTTCCTCAAGGTTGATGGATCCGCACCTTAGAGGGGAATGGGACAATGCATGGCCTACATCGCGAAAGAGAGACACTTAATCGTACCTTCTATATATGGTGATTTTTTTATGAATGGTTTTTGGGTTCACCAAGAAGCATTTGTGGTTGCTTCCATACCTAGGTTGTAGGATTTATTTAGATGAGTTCTTTTTAATCAAATCACGTGCACCTAAGTTTGTCCAAGATTCAAACTAAACTAAGCTACATGCATTTTTAACTTCAAATGTGGACAAAGAATACAAAAAATAGAATGTTTAAATCAATGCAATGCTTGTTGAAGAAATTTCAAACCTTACCTAAATTCAAATGTTTGATAAGATTTTGTTGCTTACTGCAGGTCAAAATCATATCTGATTTTATAGAATCATCTGCAATTTATTAATATCATCTCTAATTTGACAAAATCATCTCAGATTTGATGAAATCATCGTAGATGATGCAATCATCTGAGACGATTATGTCAGAAGCCTGCAATGGAGCAATTTGGTGACAGAAAAGATGCAACATGCAATTTATGTGATTATAAATCTAAATTAAGTGGGTAGACCAATTATATGAAATGCTTACTACATGAGCAATATCAATTCTAATAATGCAAATGTGATGATGCATATTTTAAATAGCGACATTATGTAAATTAAAACAAAATGAAGATGAACACCAGATGCAATATGTTAAGCATAATAACAAAATTCTATGTAAATTAAAATTGGAAAGCAAGTAGATACAAAAAGAGGTCTTAAGTTTCCCCCAAGTGATCAGTGATTTGGTGATGAAATCGTCTCCAATGTGACAATATCATCTCTAATTTGACAAAATTGTCTCTAGTTTGATGAAATAGTCTTGGACGATATCTTATGCTATCAAATGATGTCTGGCCCAAACCTATAATAAAATAATGAAAAGACAATGTGACAGAGGAGGGGGCCTCTAACTATTTCGTAAGCTAATGATTTCAGGAGTTAAAGGGTTAGGATAAATAAAATAAAATGGCTTGGATTAAATAAGCTTGGGGATTTATTTGGGAGTTGTGATTCTTCCCTATTTAGGTGATTTTGGTGGATTTCAAGACTATAACCAACATGCCCCCATTAGAAAATGCCAAGGATTCATTGGAGCTAATTTGGTCGCTTTTCTAAGCTAGGAGATTTTTTGTTTTGAAAAAAATCATCCAAACGATTTTGTTGTAGGATTTCGAATGATTTCGTCCGATTAGAGACGATATCGTCTAATCGGGGACAATATCGTCATGTGGTTACAACAAATTTTGTTTTATTATCAAATTGAAAAAAATTATATTTTGGGAAAAATTGTCCAAATGATCTTACACAGATTTTGGGGTGATTTCGTACGATTAGAGATGATTTTGTCTAATTAGGGATGATATCATCACACGGTTGCAACAACATTTGTTATTGGTGCAAAAAATCATGGAAAACGATTCAAAATTACACATATAATATACCGTTGGAAAGCTATTTTTGAGCCCTATCCAACGGTATAAATTTTGAGAAGAATTAAGATGATTTGATAGGATAAAATTCTATTGAATATGATCTTACTTTTCTAGGATAAAAACTAAGGAAAATGAGTCAATTTTTCATGTCTACACTTACTATTGTAGATCTAGGGATGGCAACACATTAATATTGAGTGTCCCACTGGCTTACCACTCAAGATTGATACCATTGTGGTAGTGTGCTAGTGTTATGCAGCATGCTGGCCTCACGAGCAGGAGGGCTTTCATTGCAGGTCTCACATAGGGGACCTAGACTATTACATTGGATGGTTTGCATGGGTCCAGGTAGATCGGATTGAGTGGTACTCTTATCTAGACTACCCTCCATGGATGGAGGCTACTAAATACCTATGATAAGAACATAGATATAGATGGCTCCTCGAACATAAGTTTGAGATATGGGAGTTCTTCTACTTCTCTCGCATCACAAAATAGTTTGGTATCAGGTAGAACATTCCAGAGCTTCCTACCATCTATCGCTACCTCACTTTGGAGAGTGACTTGACCTATCCCAGGGTGAATCTGATGGGCGATGAGGATGATGAATTCTAGGAGTCAGGCTTGATAGATTCAGGGACTACTCTTGAATATGACACCTGGTGGATGACCAGGGTATGATGGGGCTTGGAGGACCCCTTGGGTAGAGTAGCAGATGATGCAGTAGAGGGTGCAGAGGGTGTAGAGGTTGATCCTCATGATCGTCAAGTCTATTAGAGGATTGGGGGTGGATGGGGTGAGGGAGTTGTAGAGGAGGAACCCTTAGTTGAAGAGGAGGGTGACACTCTTGAGGAGGGTGAGGCACCACCTAACATCGATATCAGGTAGCTTAGGGCCCATGTTTCTAGCCTACAAACTTAGGTAGGCACACTCTAGATGTAGATATTGGGGAGAGACACAACCATAGCCACCTTAGATACACAGGTTCGTGACCTATGGTCACAACTTAAAGTAGGTTGGGCTTAGTGGTACAACTATGATGAGGAGAAGACCACTCTCGAGGCGTATATTGCCTCAGCATAGATAGAGATCCAAAGGATCACAAGGCAGTGCATCCTCATACAGTCATAGCTAGATGCTATGAGAGCAGAGAGTAACTCACTCAGGGGTGGGAGGGAGGACCCCTCAACTTCATAGGTTGCTCTTATAGCTCTAGCTGCTCCATTCACTCTAATAGTACCAGTAGTACTAGCAGTATAGGGAGTACCAGGATTAGCCATGTTGGACCCAGTGGTAGAGATCAGGAGACTGCGGGCTCTAGTGTAGCAGCACATAGATGATAGATCATTAGATTCTGCCTACATATCTACCTTGAGAGGAGATATTGAGCTACTTGAGGGTGAGGTTCTAGAGAGGCCCATGGCTTTAGGGTCTTAGAGGACTCACACGCAGAATATAGTTCAGTCCTCATATCGCTTTAGTCATAGGAGTCACAAATCAGAGAGGACCTATGTTACCAGTTCCAAATGCAGGTATGGTGGAGATGAGGGTGGAGCCTCTCATGCTAGGGGTGTTGGCCCTACTTAGTATGGATCTATGATAGATGCTACTGTACCATTTTTATGTGTAATTTTGAGGACCTACATAGTTGTAGCATGCGGTAATTTTAGACATATGCCGACATACTCTCTATTTTTTGATACACACACACATACATATATATAATCATACTTTTAAGACTTATTACATGTGCAATTTTTATTTATTTTATGTTTATGAGATGCATATGGATGCAATACTGATATTATGCTTTACTTTATGCTATATGATGTGATGTGTAAATGACATGCACTAGATAGCTATGTGATGTATGATTAGGTGCAGTGATATGTATGTGTAGATGGACTACATATGATGAATGTATATGAATGCAATGCTTACTGTTAAATGTATGTTTTAATTTATTGTACTTGTATACCTTTAACTTATGATGTTATGACATGATTCATGCCATGTATGTATTGCATACTTTTTATAATGATGTTTTACTTTAAATGGACATGTATGCTTTAATTGCTTTAAAACATAATGGATGAATGCAGTATGAGTTTTATAATTTGATGGATGACACCACAAAATGTAGAACAATCATGGACTATTATTTTTGTATTTCATTATAATAATTAATCAGTTGGACACCCATATGTGAGATGCAATGATGTATGGTTTTTGTTCATAAGCTTTTGTAAATTATAAGAAGATGGATAATATAGTTAGTGGTCATTTAAACATCATTTATAACATCCATATGGTATCTAAAATATATATTATGAATAATTCTAATAAGAAAACTCTCATAAATAGAGATATTGATATTTGATGATTGTATTGATAATTGATTATTGCTATTTGGGAATTTTTGAGGTTTTCCATGAAACTCAAACACCCTAGTTGTCTAATAAAAAGTTGTATAATGACCACACTAGAATTTTGAAACATAATGCTTTCGTTAGGATAGACCTAACTATTCATTACCCCTATGTGTGCAAATAAATATATTAGATAAGGCATAAGCATACCCCAGTGCCAGACGGGATTCATTTAGCCCATTTTTGTATTAGGGATCCTCAAATGTCTATCCAATACTAGGTTTGAACTCATTTAGACTAAAACACTAGGTGATCTAAGCCACCTAAAGCTAGCTCACTCGTAAATTGCTTAGATCTACGCCAATGCCAGTTAGGATTCATTCAGCCCATTTTTGTATTGGGAATCACTCCATGGAATTTGAGTAGTGATCATTCCAAGGATTCAAGTTTTCCCCCTTCTTTTATTCAATTTATTAGGATACTTGCTCATGTATAGTGATAAAAATCACTGTTTATTTTTGTATAGTGATCAAAACCACTATTTATTTTGAATTATCTTTTTCTTTTGAGCAAGGGATTTGATACTGATTTTTATTTTGATCTTGATTTGACTTGTATTTGATTTCATTCTGGGATTTTTCTCCTTCATTTGTAAGCAAGGGATTTATTTGGGTAGGGGTTAAACTTGTCCTTTTGCCAATTATCACTACCCTAGACCATTGTACCTCATAAAATGAGCAAGCAATAAAACCTTTTGCCTAAGGTGACCTAGACCACTTCGTAGTGTTCATATTTACTTATCCTAAGTAGGATTGTTTAATTTTTTTATTAGTGATAGGATCCTGATATGCTAAGTGCTATCAAAAATAGAACTCATCTACAAAATCAAAGAAATATTTCTACCAACTCTTGAGAATACCACTAGGTATGGTTAAATGACAAAAAAAACCTAGTATATTCTTCATAGCAACAGAAATGGTTGTGTTGAAAAACATAATTACTCACAAGGGTGATGGATGATGATGATTCAAAGATGCATGATTGAAATACAAACGTGATGTCATTTGTCATATTGCAAACACAACCTATCCTAATGAAAGTGTGATGGATGGAAATTCCTAATATGCAATGCAATTAAATGGAATGCATGTGCAAAATGGAAATGCATGATGCAAATGAAATACTATGATGCAAATGAAAATGTAATGTTTTTGAATTTTATGTTTTTGCAATGTTTTGAGATTTTATTGCTTTTTAATTTTTATGGATTTTTGAAATTTTGAATTGACCAAAGGGTTTATGGACACCTTTGGAGCCTTTTAATGGGATGACCAAAGGGCTTATAGATTTCTTTGGAGCCTTTTAATGGTTTTAGGCATAGCACACTTTAATATGAAGGATGTTGAGAGGTTCAAGCTCTTCAACACCTTAAAGCAATGTCAAGCAATATGTCCCAAGTTCAATCTTCTCAAAGATATAAGTACCTAACCAAGTAGTTGTAAATTTGTCTCACATTTTTGGTGGTAAATTTAAGTTTTGCTAGTTCTCTTTCAACACAAGATCACCAACCTCAAAGTATCTCAAATGGATTTTGTTATTGTAAGCTCATTTTAAGCACTCCTAATAAACGTAGATATGCTCAAGGGTATTCACACGACATTCATCAAGCAACATCAATTAATCTAGGTGATATTACCGTTCAGTGTCATCATCGATGAACTCTTTCAATGTGACACACACCATTAGAATCTCCAACTCTAAGGGCATAATGGCATCAACACCATATACCTGTGAAAATGAAGTTTCCCTAGTGGGTTTCTGAATACTAGTCCTGTAAACCCATAGTGCAAGGGACAACTGAATGTGCCAATATTTGTGGTGTTCTTGTACCATATTTTTCAATATGGATACCACTATATTATTTTATGCCTCGACTTGCTTGTTTACCTATGAATAATATGGAGTCATAAAACTATGTTTTATCTTATACTTGAATGTTCTCATAGTTTTATTTTTTAATGACATTACATTATCCAAAATTATCTTTGATGGTATCTCAAAATGACTTATGATATTAGTGAGTATGAACTCCGCAATACGTGCTCCAATTGTCATTGTTAACGGGATTACTTCCATCCAATTAGTAAAGTACTCAGTAGCTGTAATAATGAAAGTATGTCAGCATGATGACGAAGGAGAGATCTTCACAATGAGATCCAAAACCCATTGAGTAAATGGCCAAGCTGCTTGAATGGGCTATAAGGCCTGTGATGGCAAATATGCAAGATTAGCATGATGCTAACATTTGACACATTTCTTGACATACACATTGCAATACTTCTCCATAGTGGGCCAAAAATAGCCCATATGAAAGATGCACTTAACAATAGCCATGCCACTAAAATGGCCACCACACGTATCGTCGTGAGCTTTCAAAATCACCCAAGCTGACTCTTGGGGCTCAAGGAAACAAATGAGAACTCCATTGTAACTTTTACGATACAAAATTTTTCCTAACAAGACATATTTATTGATTTCTATTTAAATGTACATCTTGCAGCATGCGACAATCCCTGAGGGATCACACCATGTTTTAGGAAATCATAAATTTGTGACATCTAGTTTTTATAGACCTCTGCCTCAACTGACAAGACAACATGTTCCCCCTATGGTTTAACATTTGTAAATGCAGACTGGAAAACAACCTTATGGTGAATGATGGTACCACTCCCTGTAGGATCCTACAAGATCAAATACCTCCAAGACACTCTCTTGAGAAAGTCTTTAGCTGTATAGAACCATTCATGGTTTGGTTCCACATGGATCATGTTGATTGACTCTTTATTATCCAAATCTTCATGTTGCATGGTAGAGGGTGACAAAGTTTTCATGTGGATGGTAGTAAAATTGATAGACAGATTCTGAGGGATTAAGGATCCTAAAAATGCCATAGGATCTACAAATATATTTGATGAATGAGGAATTTCCTCAATGTCGTACCACTCCAACTGAGCTAGATAAGTATCAACAAGATCTTTATAGGTCTTCAGGATATGACACCTACATTGAAAAAGTCCTTTCACTTGGTTGACAATGAGAAGGGAATCACCAAAGATATTTCATGGCAACAACTATTTGGAGTCCCAGGATTAAGGCTTCATATTCAACATTATTGTTAGTGCAAGAAAATTCCAACTTAAACAAGGGCATAGGAGCACCTTGTGGCATGAAAAAAACTATTCCTGCACCACCCCCTTGCGTACACTTTGAACCATTGAAGAATAAGGTCATGTCAGATTTGTTATCTAGTTCTTCGGGTTCAAGTGATTTTGATAATGTGAATATTGCATCATCAAGAAGCTCAATGGTGAGGGATATGCTATTCTCAATAGGCACCTCAGCTAGATGATCAACTATGACCTATCCCTTAATGGAATTTTGGCTAATAAATTCCAAATCAAATTTTGTCAATAGCATGATCCACTTTGCAGTATGTGTATTATGATACATTTTTTCATCATATACTACAAAGGATTTTGTTTTGATATGACATACATCATATGAATTAACATATAATATCGTAATTTCCTTGTAGCAAACACTACTGCTAAACACAATTTTTCCACGTAGGCATATCCTATTTCATAACTCACCAAGGTTTTGCTAATGTAATATATGGCTTGCTCTTTTTTTTACATGTTCTTTTGGTCTAACATGGTCCCTGATGCAAAGTCAGTTATTGATATATATATATATATATATATATATATATAGTAGAAAAGGCTCATCTAGTCTTGGTGGAGCTAGCATTGGCAACATTGCTAGGTATTGTTTAATCTTAGAGAAGGACACTTGACAGTCCTCATCCCAATTGAATGGGACCCCCTTGTGTAGTAGTAGATTCATGGATCGATATTTGTTCAATAACTATGCGATAAATCACTTTATGTATGTTACTTTGCCCTATAGGCTTATTAATTCCTTGACATTCATGGGTAGATGCATCTCTAAAATAGCCTTGAACTTTGTTGGATCAACTTTGATGCCTCGATTTGAAATGATGAATCCCAAGAGCTTTCCTAAAATCATGCCAAATACACACTTCTTAGGATTTAACCTAACATTATGCTCTATCAAGCGATTGAAGATATTTCTCAAGACCTCAGCATGATCTGAATGTAGCATTGAATTTTCCAATAATTCTTTGATATAATATTCTAAGATATTATGCATGTAGTCATGAAAGATATATGTCATAGCCTGCCGATATGTAGCATCAACATTATTAAGGCTAAATGACATAACCTTATAACAAAATGTCCCCCATGGCGTTATGAATGCGGTTTTATGCTGGTATTTAGGCTTAATATGAATTTTGTTGTAACCATAAAAATCATCTACTATGGAGAGCATTTCATGACCCACAGTTGCATCTACGAGAGCATCTATGTTTAGAAACATAAACAAATCCTTTGGTGTTGCCTTGTTGAGGTCTCTAAAATTCATACAGATACAAATACTTCCATCAGGTTTTCCTACAAGTACCATATTTGATACCCATTTCGGATAGTTTATGGAAATGACAAATTCTACATCCAGCAACTTCAACAATTAATATTTAACCATTAAGGCTACTATTGGATGCATCTTCCTGAGTTTATGCTTGACTAGATTTTTTGATAAGTCTAGTGAAAGGTTGTGAGTAACCAATTTCGTATCTAGACTTGATATGTCTTTATAAGTCCAAGAAAAGAGATCAAGTCTCTCTCTCAGTAGAGGTATGAGGTTGGCACGCTCATTAGGAGATAAATTTTCTCCAAATTTGACCCTCCTAGGATTTGTGGGATCATCTTTGATATCCACTTCAAAGGTTTTCTCTACTAACATATGGGATCCCTCCTCAAGCTGGTGAGGCATAGGAATCAAGTGGATGTCATTTACTAGGTTTATGGGTTCCACATTGGAAGCATCCTTAGCATGATAAACATCATATGCATAGCCTAGTACAAAATAAAAAGGTTACAACATTTCTTCATTGGGGAAGAAATCTTTAGTTTCTAATGGTGAGTCAGCGCGATCCCAATCAATAACATCTATATTTAGGTGCAATGGTTTGGATGACTCGACTGGATTGGGAAGTGGAGTGGTAAAATCAATGGAGATCATATTTATGGAATGGATTATGTCTTCAGGACCATGTGCATGTGACTCTATATTTGTATAACTTCCATCTTCAAGATGTGGTTTTGGGGGTATGGAGATCTTTGGATCTAGTCTATGGATAGACTAGGAAGCAGGATCATTAGGCTCAAGTAGAGCCATGTACATCGATGAGTCAGGGAAGATCATATGATAAATCCTATCCAAATTAGGTGGCCTTCCTATGAAACAAGGATGGATATTGATATCTCTGTACATATCCTCTATAGTGTAAGACACATTAAAATGATGTAGGTATGGTGGCCCCAAATAGGCTCTCTCTATTTCATCTTCGTCGTCACTATCATAATAAAAACCTTCACCGCTATCAACTGTTACTAGGAGGTTAGGAATATGGGGTCCTATATAAACCCACCCCTAATAGTTGCTATCATCGATAGAAAATTTCTCATCCTCTGTGACTATCTCCAAGGATAATAGACGATGTAAGTTAAGAGGGCCCAAATAAGCCAAATCAATTTTATCCTCATATTGCTCATCATTTGAGGACTCACCATCATCATCACTATCATACACGTACCTCGGTCCTTCTCTCTTAGAGATGGACTCTACTATGTCATCATCATATTGATCTTCTGACTCAGAATCTTCTGCTATGTCAGCGTTATAAAATTCTAAGCATGTGTCATCAGTTGCCTCACAAATTTTTTCATCCAAGCTATCTCTTGGGATGCACTCTAAACCGATCTCCACCAATATGTCTTCGTAGTATATCTCAGGTGGTTCTATAGTGATGTAGGCCACTAACCAGTTATCCCTTCAAAAATAGGAGGGATTGGGATGATAAGGATTGAAATCTACTTCACCCCCTAGACTGAGGTACATGTGGTCTAAATATGCTATGTAGAGTTCATCTTGTCCTCTGATATAATATCCTAACCCAAACCTATCAGTCGACAACTAATACTACAATTCATAAGGCCTCCTGTTCCCCTGCTTGAATAATCCAAGATTGTAACGATGCCAATGGTAACACTCGAAATATCATAGGGTGTATTACAGGTTAGAAAGATAATGAAAATTTATGGTAAATGGTTCATCATCGTCCTCATCCATGGGGATGTGAGATGCAAGTTGGTCGAGCCCTCCATAGATGAAATTGGTTTGGTTACGAGGTACCCCAATGGTACCACCGTTCCTATGGGAAGGTGATGAGCTCGTGGTTGGACCATATCCTACGCAATATTGATGATCAGTGTAAATGTCACACTCTGCATGATATATTCCCCCAACCTAGGATTAACAAATAAATTGTAACTTGCAGTGTAGATGACCCTACTAAAGATGTAGGTGAAGTAGGCTGAGGTACCTCTTTGAATTCTCCTTGAGCATCCTCTACTTCCATGGGAGTAGGGACCTCAATAACAGCTAGTTTAGGTGCTCATTTTATCTCTTTTTCACCCATCTTGGATTTTAGATTCCTATCATCCCGATATATTATGGATGTAGACGGTTTGGTAGAAGTCATTATTGTGTGCTCCGATCATTGAGATGCAAATGTTATAGGTTTAGCACACATTTATTTTTCCTCCTAGCTCTTTAATTGGTGACATTGGCCATATGTCTAGGTGCATTGAGGGGAGCATGAAGTACCCTAGAAAGTCTACTATATTCACGTATTTAAACGGTTCTTCATCTAAAGGTACCATGTGAACCTATCCCTCATGATCACATTTGATATGTTGATGGAGAATGGAAGGGACACAATGCATTTCTCTTATCTAATGTCTTCCTAGAAGTATATTATACTACATAGCATCTTCGATTACATGACACATCATGAGGATGGTCTTTAGTCCCATATAAATAGGTAAGACCATCATGCTGACAGTTGAGCATAATGCATCGTTAAAAGCTCTCAACGTGAAGGTAAAAGGTATGATATGCATCTTGGATAACTTTAGGTATGTTAATACCTTGGTCATGATTATATTGATTGATCATCCTATATCAATAAAAACCTGCCTGAAAGGTATGTGATTCACACATGCAATGATATGGAGTGGCAGATCTGCTATGATAGTGGAAACCATCTTGATTTCATGATCATAAAATTGTATGACTGGTTCCTAACACTGTTGCATGTATCCCATGAAGTGTGTGAATGCTTCAAGATCCTATAACTACACTTATATGGATCTTAGAATGTCCATAAGCATATTTCTATGCTTGGGAGACTACTGGATTAGCTCATAAATTGAAAACTTTGTTGGAGTCATCTGTAGGTTTTGAACTAACCTACTCCTGATTATCACCACTGGTCTAGTTATTGGGCCTGGTTCATTTTGAACTGGCCTTGGAGGAGGCACAATTTGGATCCTAATAGGATTTGGAGGTTGATTGGATCTTTCATACCTCACATGTCTTGTGATGATGTTAACATTTTGATGAACCCGTGGGTTGGTGGTTCGATGCATACTTGATTAACTTGGCCAAGATTGTTTCTTGGTACCTCATGGTTGGGTAGAGGATTCTTGTAAATCCCCATATTTTGATTGTATGGCACTTATAGATTGTCCACAAGAAGCGTACCTCTTTTGATCATATTCTGCACTAAATATTTGAAATACCAACATACCTATGTCATTACCTTTCATCCGATAAAATACGTAATATTGATCATCCTTATATCCCTTAGGCTTGGGTTGATTAGGATCCACTAATTTGACCTCGGGTAAGTTTATTACCTTTGCCTCACATAATTGATATAAAATCATGGTCAACAATTCTGATAATTGAGTGAATATGTGAAGAGGGTGTATTTATTTGTCCTTACCTTATATTTATTATTGCGTTGCTCATATTACATAGGAGGAGGTTTGGTTTGATAATTACGTTACTGTTGCCCCTTATCCCCTTTCTAAAGGTTTAAAACCACATTATTAACATGGACCGGTTTGGCCTTTTGTTTCTTAGTATTCTTCTTATTACATTCCTTCTTGTAACTTGATATCCTCTATCACTTTGGCTTGCACCAAAGCCTCTTTGAACATTTGATATTGCTACAACTACAACAATAATGAAATGTGCTTTGCACAAATTTTCATAAACATTCGAGTTAATTCGAAAGTAGGGATGGAGAATGGCAGCTTTGCCATCATATTTCTCTATTATTTCCTATAATCCATAAATTTATCATCATCATGTTACATTAAAGTAGCTAGATCAGATAATTTCACCTTCTTCTTGACGTCGAAGGAGAAGCGTTCAAGAAATTCATCGACCAGTTGCTCAAAACTGGTGATATTGTGCCTCTTGAGTTGATTACACCACTTTCAGGCTAGGCCTGAGAGGTTTGTGATGAAGGTCCACAATAGCAGGGCATCATTACTTTCGATCTAAAATCACATGTCCAAAAATCTCATGATGTGCTCCTATGCATCCTCCTCTCCTTTAAACTCTTCTAGCTTAGGCATCTCAAAATGCTTAGGATAAGCCAAAATAAGCATTGTTGAGCATAAAGGTTCATTATGAATCTTATTGAAGGTTGGCTTTTGATAAGTCACTCCTTGCTTCTCTATAGCTTTGACCTTTTCTTCCAAGGCCTTATAGGTCTATGAAGATAGGAACTCCTCTTCTATGGATTGCCTTGGAGGCACATTCCTCTTTGATCGAGGTGAAGAATTAGGCTCATCCTCCTCTTCGACTTGGGAGATTTTATGATACTCATACTCTATCTCATCTCCCAATTCCTCTTCGTACTACCTATGTCCATGATATTCATATGGAGGGCATCAATCTCTATGTTGGGTCATATAAAGAGTACAGATATCTATATACTTAGGGTGCAAATCGACCTGTGAAGCAACTCGTTTATCAATATGCTCCATGTGCTCACTACAGGGATGTAAACTGATACTAGCTAGTCGATCCTCCCTCTCAAAATGCTCCTTTTGATCGAGGATTCATTGCTCGTGTATGCACTATTTATATAGGTGTTATCTTATGAACCTTTTCCCGTGAGTGTTCTCATTTTCAAGGTGTTTTCGCTCTACACGAACATCCTCCAATTGGTCTTGGAGGATTTGACATCTCTGCTCTAACATCAACTTGTGAGATCTATCTAAGTGAACAATTGTATAAGGCCTCTAGTTTGTGTGCTCTTTTTGAGCAGCTTTGTGGGTGTTTCCCCCAATGGACTAATTTTCTATGCTCTTGCCATTTTCTGTGAAGATGACATTCGTATCTAGCTATTGCCTATATTATATTCCTACATGGGATACAGGGGTACACATCATTAGAATGCTTGGAGCATTCTCTAGGTTCTTTGATGGTCCTAATCATACTACCACTATGCATGCTCATGAATGAAAAGGTGCAAGAGTAGGCTTGTAACCTAGCTTTCCAAGAAATTTACCCAGAGTGTCTAACTATCTACTATGCCATGGCTCATGAGGTGGTGTACCATTAGCTCCCACTTTAGACACGTCTATGGTGATCCTACAAGACTCATTTTTGTTGGGATTTTGCATGGGCGTATGATCGAAAGTGGCCCTCTCTTTTTACCCTTGAATGGGTGGATCTTGAACTCATCTATACTCAGATGTTGGCGGCCTCAAGCCTCCCTTAGCTATAGGTCAAAGGGGTACCAATATGGATCTCTGTATGTAATACTCCTCAGCAGATCCCATGGATGCACACATAGTGCAGTCAGATAAATGCCAACATATTTAGAACCTCCATGCTAGGAACCTCCATACTTTGAACTATGTCTCAAGGATTTTCTACTAGCTCCTCTAATTGGGGTATTCTCAATAGGATCCCCACACATAGAATTGTCCCCTCTAATACTCGCTAAATGACATTCAAGAGGATTTTGTGATTGAGGGTACTGTGCATTTTGTTGTAGCACACAAATAATACAATGATTATTATCTCTTTTAAAGCTTTTATGTGAGCCCTAAATTTTTTGATGTGTTTTAAAATTTATTTTATCAAGAAGTAACTCTAATCGTATTTTCAATAAGTTGATGATATACTCAATTGTTTAAGGGATTTCACCTATATTCTCACAACTTGACAACCTAGATATAAACTCTAGATCACGTAATCCCACCTATAATATGTGGTAATAAAGTCCACACATTGTAAGGGAGCACAGGTCCTCCCGATCCTCACCCTATTCACCCATAGTCAGCTATACACCTCTCCTAAGAGAGATGCATGTAAATTTTCCATGGGCTATGATGACATCTTGGATCCGGTATTGGTCTAGTAACAAAAGGATCGAGGGAGTTGGGCCAATGGATGGAAATCACTACCACTATCATTGAACCCTACTAGTGGTTGGATGTGACTTCTAACTCACTAGCATTTAAAGTGTGTCATGGTATGTGGGGTTCATTTTACTTTGCATGAAATAAAAATGTATAAGACAACATTCGAATGACTTTGCTACATGCTTTTCAAAAGAATGTTTTACTTTAAAAGAATGCATGACTATGCTATATGATTTTTTAGAGAATGCAATTATCTATGATAGAATGGCCATTGATTGGGTCTCAAGCATACAAACTCTAAATATAGAATGGTATAGACTGCTGGAGACTAGGATGAACTGCAATCAGATATCCGCTATTCCTAGCAGTGACTAGTAGAAAACTAAAAACGAACTAGGATTTTCCAAATTTTAGATTTTATTACGTTTTCTAATTACCATCCATCTATTGCACTCTTCTTCTATAAAAACACAGACATAAGAAGACATAGGGGAAAGAATGACCCTACCTCAAATCTAATTTTGATTATGGTGTTTGATATCTACTTTTTTTGTTCTCTGCTGACCATGTCTATCAGACGCAACTACAACTGTTGCCCGTGGCTATCAGCCGTAGTGACAACTGTTAACCGTGGTTAGAACCTACAACAAAAACACAGAGAAAATGCATCAGTGATCATGAATTTTTTGGGGCTTCCACCGTGATCACCTTCTGTAGCAATCCAGGATGCATACACCTAAGCTAATAATAATTGAAACATCACATAAAGCTTGAAATATAGACGAAATTGCAAATAACCACAAGGTAGGGCTTCCTTTTATTAAATTTCCAATGAAATTCGATTACAAATCCATCCCTCTTAGGGATACCCAATGTGATACAATTATTACAATCATAGAACAATCCCCACACAAGGGTAGGTGTAATTCATAGGCTTTCTAGATTGACATGAATTGCTCCAGGGCAAAGGTAGCCTTCTTCTCCATGATTAGAGGCATTCGTTGCTTTGAATGACAAGACCCCATTAACCTTGCATTCAAGAAACAACAAGAAGCATATTAGAAATAAAGGAGGCCTCTCTTTATGAGGCTTTTAGAGGAAATTATACAAAATATGCCATGAAAGCTTGAAATCAATAAAGTGCAAGAAACATGGAAATCTACTCTAAACATGACAATTAACCATCAAGAAATGTAAAGGAGGCATATATCTAGTCACCAAACATCCTAATTAAGCATTGAGAGCACATATGCATGAAAAGAATAACATCTAGTCTAGAATTGATTAATACTTGGAAATGAAGGGAATCTAACTTAAATCAATAATTTTGACAATCTAATGAGCAAAAAAAAGTCAATCTACAGTGAATATATCTAAATGATCAAACAAAAATATAAATCTACTGCTAAAATTGGCTGAATTGAGTATTAAACCTTGACCACGGGTCCTTCAAGTGGTTGGCACTGTTAGCCGTGGCTAATATATGAGGCATGGATGTCTTTGTCTTCCAAATCAAGGCTTGAATATTCAATTCACTCCAAGGAATTGATGATCAAGGGTCACCATGATGTCCTCTGATAGATTTGGTGGTTGAATTGCTTATCTTGGTAATGGAATGGGCTCGATTACATTTCTTGATTTCTCCTAGCCCTCCAAATCCTTCTTGGTTCCAAGTGCCATGTGATCCCAATTGGGTAGAAAAATTATTCCTCTCAACAGTAGCAAGTGATTCTACAATTTGACAGGGCTTCACTATGTTTCAACTCGAGATTCGTATAAGATTATCTCCAATTTGGAGGGGTATTTTATAGCACATGGGAAGGCCTTGTCTTAGCTTCATGAATAATCCAAGATCACAAAATGCAATTGGGGAAGTGATATGGAAACTTCTAGATATTTCTACCTTCCAACTACTTAGATCTACAACCAATTGGTTGTTGAAACCGATTTTGGGTCAGCCAAGGTCCAACTAATTTTTGAGGCTAGCCATGGATCTAAGGCACAGTCAGCTCTGTTAGTCATGGATGTCAACCGTGACTAACATTGATTAGGCCAAACTACCTAAATGAGTGGTTAGAACCACTGCTACACCTTGGAATCTATCCAAGATATTCTATATGGTCTTCTAGCATGTCCCATATGAGTAGTCACCTCCACATGACGAATTTTAAGTGTCTACACATGCCATCTTGCATTAATCATCCATATATTTTGTCTTGCATTAATCATCCATAATATCTCATATGAATTAATCATAAACATAAACATGCATTCCATAAAAGCATTCACACAAACATATAACATAAAAGGTAAATGTCACATATATATAGATATATATATATATATATATATATATATATATATATATATATATATCAATGAATGCCAAAAGGCTACATACAATGGAGCACCAAGGCTCATATATAAAAAGTGCATCTAAGCACTATCTACATCCTCCAAGAAGATCTTTATGACCTAGCATGAGCCTCAGACCTAGTAGGATATCTAGACCTAGAGCTATGCCTATATTGACTATGCCTATCACCCTCAAACACAAAAGAGGTTAGAGGATCAGGAAGTGGAATATGATGTTCCATCAACTTATCCTCCAATACCTTAATATATCTCACCCAAGATAAAAGGTGGCATATGTCGACCTCATATCGATGCTCTCTCTCCACTAGATCTGCTTGAAGAACGACAATCCTTGCATCTCACTTTTCCACCCGCTACTCCAACTATTCCCACTCCTCCTCGCTCTGTCCTAGGGATACATCTATAACCTCCTCCATATCCTCCCTATCTTCATCATCTCCCCCAACCTCAGGTTCCTACTACATTGAACCCTTTGTCTTCTACCTCTAACTATTAGATCAAAGGTGTTGTTACCTCTTATGGGCATCCTGGATCCCCTCACCCTAATTCTCTGGGGCAACCTCATCCTGGGTCTCCTAGGCACCCTCATCCCTAGGCTCTTCATCGCCATCCCCATAAATCACTCCTCGAGGTAGTACCCATGGTGGCTGAGTCATGAACCATGCATCATACTCTATGGTTTTCCCCACATCCTCCATATCTAGGATGTCCACCTCCTGATCATCCTCCAAGGCTACCCTTTATGGCTTCCCACATGGTAGCCCTACCTCCTCTTGATGCCTCATATACCACATCGACTGATCAAGAACACCCAGTCTCAACACAAATTAGTAAAGTACTCATGAGAACTAAAAGTACACCATCTCACTCCTATGTATCTCAATCACCCATATACCCTGTCACACCTACCATAGATGCTCTCCATCCCTAATCCATCGAGCAACCAACCATGGCCTTGTTGGTAAAAATAACCATATCCAAGGAAATAAGGAGTAATCTTCTCAAGATTTTGCTAAGTGGTAGAAAGTCATGATAGCATGACATTTAGGAAGCCGAAGAGGATACTAAGGAAAAAAGTCATGATATCATGACATTTTGGAAGCCGAAGAGGAGACTAAGGTGGAATGTAGTGATAGCGCAACATTTTGGAAGCTTAAGAGGAGACTAAGGTGGAAATTTGTGATAGAGTGATATTTTGGAAGTTGAAGAGTAGATTAAGGTGAAAAGTTGTGATAGCATAATATTTTGGAAGCCAAAGAGGAGACTAAGGCAAAAAGTCGTGATAGCATGACATTTTGGAAGCCAAAGAGGAGACTAAGGTGAAAATTCATGATAGCATGACATTTTGGAAGTAGAAGAGGAGACTAAGGTGGAAAGTCATGATAGCGCAACATTTTGGAAGCCAAATAGGAGACTAAGGTAAAAATTCATTATAGCGTAACATTTTCGAAGCCAAAGATGAGACTAAGATGGAAAGTTACGATAGTGCAACATTTTGGAAGCCAAAGAGGAGACTAAGGTGGAAATTTGTGATAGCACGATATTTTGGAAGCTGAAGAGGAGACTAAGGCAAAAAGTCATGATAGCATGACATTTTGGAGACAAGTGAGCCATGACATCTCTAAAGAGGTTGAGCAAGATCACCCCAATAAGAAGATCCCAATCACTTCTAGTTACAAGTTCCATACTTTCTAAACTGTTTCTCCACCAAAATGAGCCTACACGCATATTGTTGTAACAAATTTTAGTTTTCTGTTATGTAAAACTCTTATATATAGAATAAGAAACCCAACCAAATGGTCAACTCTTAGGAATTTACAAGGCTATGTATACATAATTTTGAAATCTTAATAAAGATCATCCATTCTGGTTCTTGGCTCATTGGTGTTTCAAATCAAGTATGTATGTGTTATCTATTGCTAGTTAAATATAAGGTTGAATGTATGCTGCATTAATTCTTACTCTGGATTCCTGCATTAGTGTTTGGTTAGATTTGTAATTAACTTCACAAATAAGATGTGTTTAAATAAGATATTCACTAGGAGTTTTAGTTGCTATGTTTTGGTTCTCTGTTATGCTTCTCTACAAAAGGTTGTGATAGTTTCTTTGTTGTTGCTTAATCTGTACCATTTCAATCCTCTAGCCATAGCTATATTTCCCTTTCTTTATGCATTTCCCTTTTTTCCCATTTTCCTAAAATAAGCAAGGAACTAGCCTCCCTTAGAGATTAAAACAGGTAGACTCTGTTCTAAACAAGTCTTTCAATGTTAGCAAAGTCTTGGGTGCAAACGTAACCAAAGGCAAATTTTGATCTATTAGTTTTTGGTAAGCTTAGTGGGATACAAATCCCACGTATTATATATATCAAATCCCTGGTAATTAGATTTGTCCTGTTAATATTTTAAAATCACCTTGTGACTTCACACCAAAAATGAACCCTATAAAAGCCTTTACCCAAATTCTAGTTATGCACCATATTTTATGATAACCATATCTAAAGCAAAAAATTCAAAATAACCCATAGAGTTCTTCGAACTACACCTTGGTAGCCTTTGATATAATCCTATTTTTATGGCCAAAAAAGTGTATGCATATACCTATAATATAGGATACATAAATCCTTCTCCTGCAACCCTCCTTAGTACTACTACTAGTGGAACTTTAACTCCAACTACTTGTATAATTACAATGGTCGTAAATTAGCCAATCCTGGCTTACCCTGTATGGAACCACATAGGTCCCTTAAACCTGGTAGCTTAGCATTCGATTCCTATGATGACCTTGAAAGTGCTACCTCAATATTATAGTAATGGAAATATGGATTACGAACATTTTCAAGATATACCTACGCTAGCCCTGATTCATAACATCCATGAAGAAGATGTTATGATAATATTGCTAGTAATTTCCTTGAAATGAAAAATGCTCTATTGGTACAGAGCTCTTGAAAAACAAACCATATCTACTTGGCCCAACTCGTTGGTAAAATAGTGGAAGAATTCAATGAGTAGGTAGACCCTTTCTCTCTACTAAGTTAGTTTACTATTATCTAGAAACATCCCCAAGAGGAGATTATAGATTTCAATATCATATTCATTTGGACTTGGTAGAGAGTACTTGATGGTTTGAGACCAACACATGAACAGGATATGTATTACTATCTGAGAGCTTTCAACTTAGATATAAGTATGGCAATTAGACAATCTCACGTGTTCACCTTCCCCAAGATTTATTAAGAAGCATAGAGGGCAAATAAATATTTGATCGCCATTAGGAGATTCCTAGCCAAAATGATGATGCCCATTTTTCCAAATCTACCCTAAGCATCAAGTGCTACTTTTCAAACCTCGGCTTTAGCTTCCATCCCCAATATTCCCAAGTTCACTAGGCAGCCTAATATTTCATTAATACAAGTACCCCCTGTCCCTCCAATGCTCTCTGCCATTTTCACACTCCCTATGATAGTAGTTCCCTCAACTCCAGAGCCCCAACTTATCATCCTACAAATATCTGCAAGCATCATTAAAAACTTTGGTGAATAAATTTACATCAATGTAATGAATGGAAGCAAAAATAAATTTCACCCCAAGAAGGTTCCCACAAATAACAAAGTATCAAGCATCCACGATTGGCAGAAGTTACGATAAATCTAGCACTATTTATGCCAATGAATATAGAAAACCCAGTAACACTTCAACAAAGTCAAAATTTTGGTGCTCCACGTGTAATGATCCCCATGGCAAAACTTCTTGCATGATTCACCAACATCAGGTACAAAAGGTAGCCATTGAGAAGGCCAAAAGAAGTCTCAAGGGTTAGGTAAATATGATTATTTTATGATGCCTTATGTTGAACAAGTATTTGTTATTATCAAATTAGGAAAGAAAACCTTATAGGTTGATCCCCAAGATCTCAACTCCCTAAAGGTACCTTCACCTATAAGGAATCCCATTGAGAAAAGAACCTCTTAAGAAAAATCTTCCTCGAGTTCAAACTATAAATATGCAAAAACTCGTAAGGAAGCACCTCGGTAGAAAGAAGCAAAAAAAAAGGAACAAGATAAGGTTAAACTGAGATATCCCTCACTAAGTGTCAAAGGTTTGACTCTACTCAGGGGTACAAAAACAAGTATTATGGAACAACGAAGGAGAAGGGTTTTGAACCCCTTCCATTTAACATAGTCGAGGAAATGAAGAAAACCCCCTCCAAGGCAACTATATATGAAGCTTTACAACTTCCAGGATAGTTTGACTTGTTACAAGAATCCTTGAGGTCTATGAAAAATAAGAATAAGACTCCAACTTAGATGGATTTTGCACAAGCTAGTTTGACATCAACTTCAGGAAAAAATAGACCCCCTCCTTTTTATTTATCTCTCCAAATGGAAGGGTGGGTAGTTCACAACTATATGATAGACTTTGGAGCTGCAACCACTAGGATTCCCAAAGCAGTATGTGATGTCATGGGCATGGAATATACAAGAAGTGGTACCAATATCCTACAACTAGATGGAACCCCCATGAAAACTATAGGGGTAATCAAAGATATCCCAATAGTGCTCCACATACTACCCCATCTCACCGTTATGCAAGAAGTGGTAGTAGTGGACTTGGAGCCCTATTTTGATATGTGTCTCTCTAGGGAGTTCACAGCTAAGATAGGAGGATACTTGTCATTAGATTTATCACATTTGAAAATTCCCTTCAAGGGCAAAAGAGTGAAAATATTCAATGAGAAGCCATCAAATTTCCATATCGGGAGAATTGAAGAAGAAGATAAACAATCCACCACTGTGAACATGATGACAGAGGAACTAGGGGACCTAAAATTGATGGAAGAAGCTCTAAATGTATTACAGGAGGAAGACCAGTTCTCTCTCCAAGACTTGAATTCCATGATTGAAACTGACATTGGGAGTTACACAATTCTGAAACCTAAAAAAAGTGATCTTATTTCTTCCCCTTTGGTTAAACAACCCACCAATCAACTGTGGAAGCTTTTATTTTGATGGGGCTATATGTAAAAATAGAGTTGGAGCAGGTATTGTCCTAATCTCTCCCCCAAGCAATTTTTTTTTCTCTTACCAATTAACTTGAAGTTGCACCAACAATGTGGTAGAACATGAAGCACTCTTCTTAGGACTCAAGAAAACTAAAAATATGGGGATTTAGAAACTACATATCTTTGAAGACTCTAAACTCATAGTAAACTAGGTAACTGAGAAATGTGTAAGTAAGCAGCATTACCTTAAGGCTTGTTGGAACCGATTCTTGCATCCGTAGGAAATCAATTGTCATGCTACAAGAACCCGTTTGAAACCAACGAGCTATTACAGGCTCTGGTCGACTTGCCTCATGTTCTGTTAAACCCGAATATTGCTATAAAATATGGCAGAACGGGTAAGGAAACCCCAGCGGCAATTCTACGATTAAACTTCTAATTTGCATGCTCCAGACTTATATTAAACTATAGTATTCTTATTAAAATGACCAAGCATGAAAATAACCAACTGTTATGCCTTATGTAGACCGGTGCCTAGATTCATTGGGTCTGTTATAGCAATTTAACAACTATTTTAATCATGACACAGAGAGAAGGGGAGAAGGAAATTAGCGTTCTTACTTTCATTCGAATATCGTAACAAAATCAAGAGTTAACTAATGAAAGAAACGTGTATAATGCATTCAAATAATGTAACCCATTATACAGATACACACAATACTGAGACAAAGAAATGACAAGAATAAAACCCAAAATTGTATTGATTTCATAACATATTACATGCAGAGTGGGCGAGATGCCTTTTAACTCTATTTTTCTTAAAGAAATACATCAATACAATGAAGAAGACTCTGTTCAAATAATGTAACAGGTCTCTCCAACTCTTCTTGTTCCAATATGGTAACAGAAGAATCTCTGAATCCTAGGCTCAATAAGACTGGAAATATTCTCAGCTTCTTGAACGCTTTCCTATCATACAATCCTGCACAGCAAGGGGAGGAAGAAAGAATGAATAAAAGAAAATAGACACAAAGAAAATACAACAACACAACTAACAGGGCACTCAAGTATACCTCTTAGCAAAAATGCTATTCTCTAATTGCTTGATGCAGAATCCAGGACCTACCTGCTTCCCTTTATAGTCTGTTGGTTCTTGATTCTATTATTCTTGGTTTACTTTGATTGTACACTTGGCAACTTCTGATTGAATCTCCAAAATTGATGTTGTCCAGCTGGCTTTGTTCTGAACTGACTGTGCTCTCTTCTTTGACTTGTTCAAACATATTCCCACTCAACTGGTGATTTAAGTATGAGGAGAACTTTTGCTCTGATTCAGCTACTTCCTGGTGCGTTTAGCTGCTACTTTCTGAACTGGCCTCTTTTGAGTTGCCTTTCCTTGATCCTTTGATCCTTTAACTGCCCCAGAGATATCTCCTATTTTTGCAGTTGTCTGTGGTGCAGAATCTACTTTTTGTTGGGTGCAGGTATTGACCCTTTTTCCCTTTAAACTCCTTTGCAACCCTTTAATATGCTCATCAATCAACTTCCATATTTCTAGTGTCAAAAGTGGTTGCAATCCTGAGCATATTCATTTCTTGTAGAATTCGGTTTTTTTGTATAACAATAACAGGCATGTTTCTGTCATACTGAAGTAGTAAGGCTTCTGTAGCATTCACCATGAGTGTAGTTTGTTTAATCATCTCTTCCTCATCACCTTGTTCACAGTCAAATATCTCAAGGGTTTCTTTGAATATTCCTTCTATGTCTGATGCTTCCAGGCATTGATCTAAGGACAGGCCAATATCTATCAGTTTATCTGTAGCATCTTTTATCAGATCATTCATCTCAGTCACAGAATTTGTCCATTTTTCTTGGTTTGATCCAAACAGGGCTGCTTTGAAAAATTTAAAATTGATTTGGATTTTATTGCCTTCAGGTGTTGTTATTTCTTGTCCTTGCAGTTCTTCAAAATGATCCCCTATGTAGTCCAGGGTTGGGTGAATGAATTTAAAATACTTTTCTCTTTCCTTCATCAAGGTCATGATTTCTTGAGCAGTTATTTGAATCACCCTTATTTGCCTGAACATTTCAGTAAAACCTTTGGCCTGAGCTTTTATTCTTTTGTACATGTCTTTCCTCATTACATTCAAATAATATACATGATCTTGAACTTTGGTCACTATAGGTGGCTGGGCAATTGAAGCATTTTTCTTATTTAATTCTTCCTGTTGCTTACTTATCACAACTTTCAATTCTGCTTTTTCTTCTTCCTCTTGACTCAATTGCTTTTTGAGTGTTTCAAAATTTTCAACAAATTGGTCTATGACTTGATTACTCATAGTTTTGGCAAGCTTTGCCATATCAGCTTCTTTACCCAGTAGTGATGATCCTCCTGTTTCCTCATTGGTACTGAAGACTAGTGGGTTTTGCAGGGGAGGGAGATCAACCTTAGCAATATCATACATAGTTGTCCCCATTTCTGCCTTTTCTGAAGATTGTTCTTCTATACTTCCCATTCCTGCTACTAACTGTAACTCTTGTTCATCTATAGCAGTAAAGGCCACATGTTCATCTGTTCTTTCCAAAACAACCTTGGCAATAGGTAGAGATAATCTGGGTTTCTTAGCTTCTACTGGAGCTATTTCTGTTTGAATTTTTATTGAGTAGCTTCGGAAGAGGCCACCCAGTCCACCTTTTACTTGTATTACTATTGGAATTTTTATCTCCTATCCCTTTATGTTTATAGAAGTCGGGACGGCCATGGGTGCCAACTTCTTCACACTGGTCATAGCTAAAACATTATCAGGTATAGGAACTACAACCTGCTTTGTTGATGGTGCTTTTTGAGAGGATGAAGTCACTATTTATTTGCCCTTATCTGTATAGGTTTGTTGAGGAGCTTCTTTTGGTGCTGCCTCTATTCTGGGCTGGTCATTCACTGGGAGTTTAACTTGTTGTTCTACTATATCAACAGTTCTAACAGTGACCTCCATTAAGTCTATGTCTTGCTCCTCTATCAATTCCAGCAAAGGGTCTTCTTTAATTGTTGGGTGTGTCCTTGGCATAACAGGTGTTGTAGTATCCACTGAAATCTCCCGAAGCCTTCTTAGTTCGGTTGGGTAGTCATAGGCTTCACAAACCTGTGTGCTACCTCTCTTTTCTGGAGGGAAATTATCCCATACTATCTGTAAATCTGATTTTTGCTCTATAGCTTCTAATAAGTTCTCTTCAAAAGCATCTTCTCGGTGATTGATTCGAGCATACTCCCTCTTCTCCATCATCTTGCTATAAATTCCTTTTGGGTCATAAAACCTCCATGACACTTCATCGAATCCCATATTGTCCAGCTCAAACATTCCCTTGAGTAGGGAAGGATATCCAACAAATACATAATCTCCAAAATGGCAAGGAACATCAAGCCAGGGGACTTTCCCATGCTTCTTAACCAGTCTCATTTTAGCCTCTTCTGCCACTTTCCTACATAATTCTAGGGCTGCTATGGACAGTGGGCAGTACTGGGGTAACACCTTAGGAGGGATTTTAGCTCCATATAATCTGATGTAAGTAAAACCCTCTATGAAGAAGAAATATCCTATCTCTTTTTCTTTAATGAATGCCCTTACCCCTGGCCCTAATATTTTTGGAATTAGCCTAGTTAAGGCCCAATGGATTTCTACCAAGAAGCGGTCACAAAACCAGCCCATGTGAGTTCGTCCTTCATGAAGTCTCCAGAAGCTATTATGTACATAGGGGCTATCTATGGCTTTTAATCTCTTACGGGCTTCTTCCCCCAATTGGCCCGCTATTAAGTGGGTGAGAAAAGAATATTGTGAAAAGTGAGGCATCTCCTGCCTCTGTTTGAATATTGCCCTCTTTAGTTCTACCATTTCTCTGTGTATTTGTGAGCTCAATTCCAGTTCCCAGGCGTAGATAGGGGTGTTATGTCCTCTATTACATTGAGCAGCTAAATACAAAACTCTTTTTATTATTCTACTCATATCCTGTACTCCCAATACTATGTTTATCATGTCACAGAAGTCTTGTACCCAGGGTTTAAAAGTATTTTTATTAATTGGGAAATTTTTCTCTATTTTTGCATATGTATCAAACAATTTTTTAAAAATTTCCATATCAGTGAACATGCGAGATTGGTGTTCGATTACCTGGTCCACCAGAAATGTGGTATACTTCATCAGTTTGAACACTTCCTGGATATCTTCGACTTTGGCGCTGAACACCTTCCAATTCTTGTGGTCTCGAAAGGTCCTTGTTCTTTCGTCATATGCCACTGCTAACCAAGCCATCAAATCTGAGGAGAAATGCACTTTTGGGCATATCAGCTTTCCAAGGTTACTGTTCCATCTGTTGTCTCTGGGGAAACCCTTGTACTACCAGTTTTGAGCTTTATGGAACAAATCTACCATTATCCATGGGGTTCTGTTATCGCCTTCCATTACTCGGGTGAAACTCTTAATGCAGGCATTGTCGATCTCGTACAGTTGAGCTGAGTTGGGTTTTTTATCTACCCCACATTTTTGGGCAAAATCATACATAGTGGTACCAGGAACAGGCGGTCCAAAAATCATAGAATAGGGTGATTTATCTGTGATAAACTTTATGGCTTCTCGTGTATCTGCAGGTACGAACACATCTCCCCATGATGCCATTGCCCTCATGATTGTTGGTCAAGTTCTTCTTCGAGTTCTCAGAAAATGAATACTCTCTTCCTTCTATGCTTCTGATGTATCAATTCCAATTCTTGGCATACCAGTGGAGTGGCCTTGACTGGTTTCGTAAGTTCATATACAGGGTGGTGGATTGAACTTGATAAATTTACACGTTTCATTATCGACCCGATGCCACCAACTGCTGTTCAAAATTGGCCAATGGAATCATGCCAACTCAGTATTTTTTGGAGTTTTGTGCTTTATGATGGGTGATATCTGTTAACTTGTGAGCCTGGGTCCCTTTGATATGTGGGCCTACAATCATTCATGCTTTCTATTCATTCATCAATGGGGATATTTTAATCTGACATGGAACGGTATGTTTTGGACCTCGTGCCATCTCAGATCCGAGTGATAACTATATCTTCGAGATCCATTATGTCTCCCTTGGGGTCTTCATGATATCCGAATCTTGGTGTGAGTGTAGGTTTTTACCTATGATGTCCCTTTTTCCCTAAGTCAACCATGATTAATCGCAACCATCGGATTGATCTGAGATGAAGCGCATCCGTTGATCTCCCAAAACTTGTATGATAGTTAGTGTACATGTTCTCATGTAAACATTTGAAATAACATGTTTTATTGGTCTTCAATTAATCATATTTATCCGATGTTAATCCTTATACTATTAAACCTTAATAACCTGTCTTAATCGATGGTAATCATAAAACACACTTACTTTTCTTTTGTGATCGTCGTTGGATCTTATGGTGGTGAGGCGCGACCGTTGGATCATACATATGCACGTATTCTTTAATAAATGGGAAAAATTCATACATACCTCGACTAAATTAATCAACCCAATGCTTAGATTAACCTTTGATTATCTTCCCACATGCGCACCATTGGATCTGGGTGGTCAATGTCCATCGTCGTTCGATTCATATGTTATAAAAAGGTCTTTATTTAGCCTTTGGATCTTTGTTGCCAGTTACAGGCCTTCACATCCATTGATTCTCGATTTAGTTTGTGCGCTGCCATTGGATCACTGACAAGATGCATGCTAGATAATGATGTTATAGACCTTTGCTTTTCTATTAATCATGATTAAGGTGAAAAGGGGGAAGATTAGTCAATGTATTAAACCCTTACTAAACATGATTAATGTCAATTAATTTTATCCTTACCCATGCCTTTTACCTTCCATCCTATGATTTTGGTGCGATTGTCGGATCTGAGTGGAGACAAGCGCAACCATTGGATCTAATCAACCTGCACGTTAGTTTAATCAAGCATTTATAATATTAATCATGATTAGGGCAAAAGGGGGAAAATTAGCCGATGTATTAAACCCTTGCTAATCATGATTAACTTTAATTAATTTCTCCCGATCCTTAACCCTTTTTAATGCATCTTCAATTAGTGCGCCACCATTAGATTAAAAATCGTTTGAGCGTGGTCGTCCGATCTTGGTAACTAGCACGATGATTAATCAAATGGGACGCATTCTCTTAAAATTAATTTTTAAAGTTCATTTTAATCAAAGCAGTCACGACCATTGATCTAAGCTTCGTTCAGCGTGATCGTCCGATCTGTCGGACTTGCTCGGATTTTAACTTGACATTTGACTTATGACGACTTTACTTTAAACCTTTGACTCTTTAGAGGATGCGCAACCATTGATTTTATGGATGATTGAGCGTTGTCATCCAATTTATTTATACTTACTCACTACTTAATCAGAACGTTGACCATTATGACTCATGCTTAAACTTTTGACTTTTTGGATAGCGTGCGACCATTGATTTGATCCTCGATGAAGCGCTGTCATTGATCTTGTTAAAGGTGCAAGGATTTTAACTTTATTAGAGCCTTAGGTTTAACCTTTGGAGTCTTTAGTGAGTGCGCGTCCATTGGATTTGGTCCTCGATGAAGCGCTGCCATTAGATTGAAGACAACTTGCTCGATTTTTAAATCTTAGGTTAAGTTTTATTGACCCTTTGACTTATCTTTCAGACTATTTCATGAGTGCGCATCCATCAGATTTTCTCAGGTGATGCACTTTCATCCGATTAAGTCTAAGGTGCAACCTTTTTACTTCCTTGACTACGCTTGACTTTTGACTTATCTTCAGTTTGATTTTATTAAAGCGCTATCATCCGATTTCTCTGGATCGTGTGCGACCCTTGGATTAAATCTGAGGTGCTCACCAGTTAGCTTAGCGGGGTGCATACCCTTAGGCTTTTAATCGATTAATATTTGTTTTAACCTTAGGTTTTTTGGATCATGAGACCATAGTGAAATGACTTAACCGACTTTAGATTAGAAGATTTATTTGTTGGTTTAGGCCCAAGGAAAATATTTAGGAAGGTCAAACTTTGACTTGGGGATTTAATTTGAAATTTTCTTCCCTAACTATTCGAGGTACTTTGATTTATACAATGAAGCCCACATTATTAAAAAGGCTAAGGTTAGACTTTATCAAACCAACCAATGAAAAATTGAATTACCCACAACAACTATAAGCAATGACCAACAGTATAAGCAGTTTGATTGAAACCAAAAATTTAAATTTGGGGGTTTCAAAGTTGAGTCAAATTTGGCTCCAACATAGGCTCTGACTGGGACAATGTGTTGAAAACATGAAGCACTTGAGAACCACAGAATCTCCTGGTTTTATTTTGCAAAAATTTAACAAAAAACAACAAAATTTTGATTGCTAAACAAAACTTGAAATGCATAACAAAAAAACTTCCTTCCTCTTTTTCTTTCTTTTCTTCATCATTCATTTTTTTTTTATATGTACTGAAAACATGATATCAAAGCAAGTAGAGTATGGAAAACTGTAGATCCCTTTTCATTCAATTTGGAAACAAAGGTTTAGAAATTTTAGAAATCAATGAGTTTTATTTTGAAATATAGTAATGCTTGTTTTAGCTAAGTCATAAGATATGATTACACAGATTTTGTCACAGCCATTTGTCTCATCATATTTTTGCCCATGTGTGTGTTTGTGCATTCTTTTTTGGGATTTCTAAATCTTTCAGAACTTTATCATATCTGAGCAAAATAGCCAAGCCTAATATGTGATTTCACTCTTTTAAAAATTTTCACCATTCTGCAGGGCTCCACTACCAGTCAGGCATCTATAGCCTCGGTGGAGTTGCTTCTAATCCCATATTAGTTTTACCCTACTGCCAGTCAAGCGTCTATAGCCCCGGTAGAGGTTTTCCAAGATATCTCGAGTAGTGACTCAATTTTACTTTATTTTTTATTTTTCTTTCTCGTGAGAGAAGTGTTTGGATATATAAGTAAATTGTGCAATAAGTATGCCTAAGTTGAGGATTAGTTTTTGGCTATAAAATATGAGTGTAATAATTTTTGGCTCAACTACCCTCTCAAAGATAACTCAGTTCTTTGGACCTTTGAAGTCACTTTAAGTATCATTTGTAATGTGAGGCTTGACATGATGTTTCAATCAACTTTGTTTTCTGTCTGTTTTATCTCATATCAAACAACTATTGCATAAACACTCATTTTTGACAGAATTGTAAAGCTCATCAATATCTAAAATAAATTCCCTTTTTCCTTTTATTGTTTTTGGTGGAATCAACAGTTAGATATACTCATCAAACTAAAATATCATGTATACAGTAAACTCAAAATTATTCAAGAACAAAAGGGAAGCTTTAACTAATAAACAAAATACACCACTCTATTTTTGGATTTTTGTTTTTCTATTTTTTTTTTAAAGTACACTTTCAACAGGGATTGTACATTTTGAGGTGTTGGCCATTAATAGGGATAGCCATTATTTCTCCCTGCAAAGTCTGTAGCTTGTAAGTATTCTGACTGATAACATGGGCAATTTGGTATGGGCCAATCCATTTAGGTTCAAACTTACCCTTTTCGCCATGCTTATCATTTTTAGGATCCCAATAGATGACTATATCTCCTTGAGAAAAAGGAGTACCCTTGGCTTTCTTATTAAACAAATTTACAGTTTTCTGGGTTTGTTCCATCATTCTATTGAGGGTCTCTCTTCTTTGTTCTTCTAACAAGACAATTTGGTCAAGCCTTCTCTGAATGGGATCAGGGTTTTCATGATCTTGCAATAAAAGGGAAAGTGCCATTTTTTCCCATTTTTGGGGGCAGTAGGGCTTTTTCTCCATAAACCATCTCATAGGGGGTTCTTCCTGTATTTCTTTTAACAGACAACCTATCAGCCCATAAAGCAAATTTAAGTTCACTGTCCCATCCCCTTTTGTTTTTGCCTAATGACCTTTTTATTCTTGTTATTACATTTTTATTTGATGACTCGGCTAGACCATTTCCTTGGGGATAATAATTAGCAGAATGAGATAATTCAATTCCATATTCAGCACAAAATTCTACCATTTCATATGACACAAAATATTGAGCATTATCAGTTACAAGATTTTTAGGAACTCCATACCTGGTCAAGATATTTTCTTCTATGAATCTGATGACTGTAGTAGATGTAGATGTTCTCAAAGGTGCAACTTCCACCCACTTGGTGAAGTAATCTATTGCAGTTATGATCCACTTATGCTGGCCAGATGAATTAGGCTTGATCTCTCCAATCAAGTCAATACCCCATTGAGAAAAAGGTGCTTCAATGATTACTGGCTTGAGGGGCATGGTTGGTAGATGCTTTTTCCCTATAAAAACTTGGCAGTTATGACAATTCCTTACATATTTATATACATCCTTAAAAAGGGATGGCCAATAATATCCTGCTCTCATGATTTTATTAGTTGTAGCTCTTGGAGAAAAATGTCCCCCACAAAAACCATTATGAAATTCATTAATTATTTTTGGGACTTCTCTTTCATATAAGCAGACTAATAATACTCCATCAAGATGTTTCCAATATAATACTCCATTTTGTATATAATACTTTTGAGCTTGAAGTTTGACTGACCTCATTCTATTTATTGACATGTTTTTGGGGAATGACAGAGTTTGTAGATAGGACAAAATTTCTTCATACCATTTACATTCTTCATTTTTTATTCTTTTGTCATCATATGTCTGATCTATGGTAAGAATATTTTCAGATCCTGCTTCTTCTTTGTTAGCCAACAATTTAGCTAAACCCTGCCCTTTGACTGTTTTAACTATTTTGAATTCAACATCATATTGCAAAAGTTTTACCATCCATCTTGTTGGTCTTCCCAATGGCTCTGATTGAGAAAAGATATCTTTTATTGCTATAAAGGGAATACAACAGTAAACTTTGTTTGAGCCAAATATACCTTTAAAGTGTTCCAAATATTGGATGATTGCATAGGCATGTTTTTCCAGCAGGGTGTATTTAAGATTTGCTCCTTTTAGACCCGAGCTCATAAAGGCTATTGGCCTTTCATTATTTTCATTATCTTTTTGTGAAAGGACTACAACAATAGAGTGTTCAGAAGCATATGAATAGATATTAAAATCCTTTGCATAATCAGGGCAACTTAAAGTGCTAGAGTGGTTGATATGGCTTCTTTGATCTTGTTAAATGTTTCCATATTTTCTAATGTCCATTTTATTACTCCAGTTTTCTTCACCATATCATTTATGGGTTTGGTCATTTCTGCAAAATTTGGGACAAATCTTCTGATAAAATTTATTTTTCCAAAGAATGACCTTACCCCTTTTAGATTCTTGGGTGGGGGAATTTTAGAAATGGCTTCTATCCTTTCTGGATCAATGCTTATCCCCTTTTCTGAAACTATATGACCTAGCAATTTTCCTTGTGTAGTTCCAAATATGCATTTTTTGGATTTAGAGAAATTCCAAATTCCTTGCATCGGGCAAAAACTACAATCAAATGTTCTAGATGATCTTCTAGATTTTTAGAAAAAACTGTAATATCATCTAAGTACACTACTACAATTTTGAACATTAGTCCTTTGAAAGCAAAGTCCATCGCTCTTTGGAAAGTAGCACCTGCATTCATCAATCCAAAAGGTATTCTTAAATATTCAAATGTGCCCTAGGGTGTGGTGAATGTTGCCTTGTGTCTATCTTCTGGATTTATCAAAATTTGATTGTACCCTAAAAATCCATCTAACAGGGACAATCTAGTTGAACCTACTATTGCTTGTAGCGAGTTGTTCCATGTTAGGCAATGGGTAATTGTCTTTTAGTGAGCTCTTGTTTAAATTTCTAAAATCCACGCATAGTCTAATGTCCCCATTCTTTTTCCTAACTGGTACTAAGTTGGATATCCAGGAGGAAAATCTAACTTTTCTTATTATCTTGGAGTCCAACAATTTTTGAACTTCTTTTTGCATTATCGGGTGCAGAGTTGGATTGTACTTTCTCTATTTTTGTCTAAAAGGCTTGGCCTCTTCTTTCAAGGGTATTATATGTGTCATCACATCCGTTTTGAAAGTTTTGAGATCTTCATAGGTCCAAGCAAAATGTTCTTTGTTCTTTTTTAGGAAACTAATATATCCAACTTTTTCTTTAGTAGGTAGTGCCATGTCTACTTTCACTATTCTAGGTTCTTTCATTGAGCCAATATTAATATCCTTAGATATCACTTCTCTACGTATAGGTTTATAGGCTTTGTCAAAATCATCAAATAGGCTTTCAAGAGACACCAATCCTTTGGGTATTCTATTAGTTTTCAACTGGATTACTTCTATTGGTTCTCCTATTTGATATTTTAACTTTTCTTCATATTTTTCATCACAGATGACATCTGCATATTGATTTTGCAAAGTCATAAAATCCTTAATATCTATATCATCTTGAAAAACCTGAAGATAGACTATGTTATCTAGCATAGAAGGTTTATAGACTGAGATAGTTGGAAATCTGTCCATGTACTCTATAGTTATTTTTGGGTGATCTAGACCTGAGGCATTCACAACTAAGAGATCTGCAACATGATTTTGTTCTCTAGGAATATATGAAATATTGAAAGCCAAGAATTTATCAATTTCTTCCAATACTGCATTTCTATATTGCTTAAGTCTAGGATGCTTGGTCTGATATTTACCTTTTATTTGTAGTATAATAAGTTATGCATCCCCTGTTATAGTTAAGTAGTTAATACCTAACTCTTTTGCTTTCCTTAGTCCTAATAGTAAAGCTTCGTACTCAACTACATTGTTTGTGCAAGGAAATTGCAATCTGTAAGGTATACCAAGGTAATTTCCTTTAATATCAGTCAAATTTACACCTGCACCTACTCCAGATTGGGATTTAGCCCCATCAAATGACATGGTCCACATTTCTTGGGTTAATACTCGATTTGATTCAGCATCAGTTATTCTCATATCTTTTGGGTCCATGTTCTTTGCATCTGGTACTTCCATCAAGAATGGGTTGTGCCATATTGAATAGACTCCCATCCCTTTTTCTTCCATAGAGTTAACTAAGTTAATCATGGTTTCATCTATTTGAATTAACTCTACGGAGTGTTTATTGAATGGTTCCCTTCTTAAAATTATATTCTCCTTATCCGATATGGGGATGGTAGCATAAGACCAGTCTAGTTGTATTGATCCCCCTAGTTGTTCTGCCCAATGCCTACTGAGTAATAGTGAGAAGAATGGGTCAACATCAACTACTGCTACATCCATGACAATGCCCTTTTTGGGGTGTTGGTCTAGGAAAACTAATAATCCGATTATCACCCCTACACAGGGAATTTGTCTGCTTGTCCATTACAGAAATAGGGGCAGAATCTCTAGTACAGATTAATCCCATTTGGTCAGCTATTAACTTAGGCATGATATTATGTGAAGCTCCACTATCAAGCATGCAATTATGAATCACATATCTTTCCCCTTCATCTGACTTATATCTTAATGACACGTAGAAGGGTCTGACAGAAGATGGTGATCTTGTATCATGTTGATTTTGTCTAGCAGCATGACAAGTAGGGTCTTCTTTCTGCTCTATTAATCCAAAAGCTCTGCATACTTGTTCTCTGTATGTTTGAACTTTCATAAGTTCACCAAATGTGATATTAACTTTTTGCTTACTGAGTTCTGACCCAACATCAAATTCTATCTTCTTTATATCCAATGGTTTATTACTTTCTTCTTTGGGAACTTCTTCTGTTGATTCTATTACCTCAGGAGTAATTTTGTTAGGGTTCCTATCAGTTTTCTCTTTATTGATATTTTTATTGGTGAAAGTTTGTCTTCTTGGTTCATTTGTAGATAATTTCTCTGTTCTTTCAGGGACTGTTCTATTCCTTAAATTTAAAACATGGGTTGCCTCTAATTCTTCAACCTCTTGAGCAGTGGGAATCAATTTCCCTTGCTTCATCTTATCATATCTTGACTCATGTGACTTTTGCAAGATTTTAGTTCCTTCAGTCACTAAGATCCGAGGATGATGATTTGAAGCATATTTATCCATGTCTTCTTCAAACAACCTTTCTCTGGATTCATCTTCAATAGACCAACATGCATTGATTCTTATATCCTCTTCTAATTCTGCATGCATATCTACATTACGTTGATCACTCAGGTGTATTCCACATGCATCAGGGTTATGGGGTGCATCACAAGTAGAGCAAAAATAAGGAAAACCTTCAACTACATTGGCAGATGGCATTGGGTTAGGGACATTGTTCTGATCCCTATCAGAATCTCTATTTTTCCAGTTGTTATTCCCATTACCCCTATTCCTATTCCCTTCTTCAAAACCATTGTTGTTTCCCCAATTCTTGTTGTAATTTTTCTTAAATGGGGGATGGTTATCAACATGTGGTCACTCTATCTATGAAGATTCATCGCTATTTCCATTTCTTTTAATTCTTGCTAACTTGTTACTCATGTTGTTGAACATTTCTATCATTTGACTGGTCAACTTTTCCACAGGATCAATTTTAGTTCTTCTTTGTATATCAAAAGCCACTCTCTTAGGTTTTCTCTCAGGCATGTTAACTTCTAAAGAATAAGGTTTCATCTTACCACTGTCAAGCATATTTCTTTCTATATCCATTACTTTTTCCATACAACCATCAATGGTAGTGGCTTGTTCTTGCCTTAATTCATAGTTAAACTCTCCTTGAAAAGCATTCTTATAAAAACAAATAGACTGAATATCACTAGGCCTGAGGTTGGCAGGGATTTTGTTTCTTGTTTTTGAAAATCTCATATTAAAATCACTAACAACCTCATTTTCTTTCTTCTTCATAGTGGCTAGCTCAATTAACAATGATTGTTCATTTTTCCTTTCACCATACTTCTTTAGGAACACCTCTTCCATTTTGGTGAAGTCTAGGATATCATTGTTAGGAAGGGAATTAAACCATTCTCTAGCATATTTTTCTAAAGTCTGCAGAAATAGTCTTAATACTACATCTTCATGTTCAACTTCTAGACTGTCCATTGCATATAAGAAACTTTTGATATGATCCTCTCCAGTTACTGCATTGTTTCCTAAAAACTTAGGGAGGTATTTGTGAGCTTTACTGGGTAAGGCATTTAAATTTATTGGTAATACAAAAGGTCTATATTTGTTAGTTCTCCACAAATGAACATTACCCTGAGCCATAGCTACTGTTGTATTTAATTTTATAGATGTAGTATCTACGGTGGTATGGGTCTGGGCAGTTTGAACGTAGATTGATGAATTATCTACCTTTAAATGAGAATAATCACATATATCTTCTACTACTGATTTTAAATGTTCATCTACAAAAATATCAGTAGTAATAGTATTCTGGATTTTCTTCACGTACCTTTTACCACTAGAATTTAATCTACTATTATAAATGGTATTCTTAAAAAGTGGAGTTTTTTGGGTATGTATAAATACCTCTGGATTCTCGAGTTCTGGAAATAGCTCCTTACCACTTCTCCTGGTGTTCGCCAACACATTCTGTTCTCTTCTTTTTTATTTTATTTTTCTTTTGGGTTTGTCTAGTAGAGTCGCCAACACTGGGGTGCAGAAAGAACAACGTATACTCTTATCAAGAATGCTTGATATCATCTCTCATCCTCACAAGAGTGGGTTCTTGGGGAAAATCAAGAAAATCAAGAAACCAAAAATTCAAGAAAATCAAGAAAGAGAAAATTTTCAAGAAAATCAAGAACGTAAAAACTTACTTCAAAACATAAACTACGGACATAGGAAAAATAAAGAACTTCTAACAAAGTGAAAATTAAAACGCTGGTTCTTTACTTTAACTGGTCGTCCGTTGATTAAAAATAATCGTTGAAGAAAAATTTTTAAGAAGATAATTGAATCTTTCTAAGAAGTCCTCCCCGGCAACGGTGCCAAAAAACTATTGGAACCGATTCTTGCATCCGTAGGAAATCAATTGTCATGCTACAAGAACCCATTTGAAACCAATGAGCTATTACAAGCTCTGGTCGACCTGCCTCATGTTTTGTTAAACCCGAATATTGCTATAAAATATGGTAGAACGGGTAAGGAAACCCCAGTGGCAATTCTATGATTAAAATTCTAATTTGCACGCTCCAGACTTATATTAAACTATAGTATTCTTATTAAAATGACCAAGCATGAAAATAACCAACTGTTATGCCTTATGTAGACTGGTGCCTAGATTCATTGGGCTGTTATAGCAATTTAACAACTATTTTAATCATGAACAGAAAGAAGGGGAGAAGGAAATTAGTGTTCTTGATTTCATTCGAATATCGTAATAAAATCAAGAGTTAACTAATGAAAGAAACGTGTATAATGCATTCAAATAATGTAACCCATTATACAGATACACACAATACTAAGACAAAGAAATGACAAGAATAAAACCCATAATTGTATTGATTTCATAACATATTACATGCAGAGTGGGCGGGATGCCTTTTAACTCTGTTTTTCTTAAAGAAATACATCAATACAATGAAGAAGACTCTGTTCAAATAATGTAACAGGTCTCTCCAACTCTTCTTGTTCCAATCTGGTAATAGAAGAATCTATGAATCCTAGGCTCAATAAGACTGGAAATATTCTCAACTTCTTGAACGCTTTCCTATCATACAATCCTGCACAACAAGGGGAGGAAGAAAGAATGAATAAAAGAAAATAGACACAAAGAAAATACAACAGCACAACTAACAGGGCACTCAAGTATACCTCTTAGAAAAAATGCTATTTTCTAATTGCTTGATGCAGAATCCAGACCTGCCTACTTCCTTTTATAGCTATTGGTTCTTGATTCTGTTATTCTTGGTTTACTTTTGACTGTACACTTGGCAGCTTCTAATTGAATCTCCAAAATTGATGTTATCTAGCTGGCTTTGTTCTGAACTAATTGTGCCCTCTTCTTTGACTTGTTCAAACATATTCCCACTCAACTGGTGATTTAAGTATGAGGAGAAATTTTGCTCTGATTCAGCTACTTCCTGGTGCGTTTAACTGCTACTTCCCAAACTGGCCTCTTTTGAGTTGCCTTTCCTTGATCCTTTGATCCTTTAACTACCCCAAAAATATCTCCTATTTTTGTAGTTGTCTGTGGTGCAGAATCTATTTTTTGTTGGGCACAGGTATTGACCCTTTTTCCCTTTAAACTCCTTTGCAACCCTTTAATATGCTCATTAATCAACTTCCATATTTCTAGTGTCAAAAGTGGTTGCAATCTTGAGCATATTCATTTCTTGTAGAATTCTGTTTTTTTGTATAACAATAATAGGCATGTTTCTGTCATACCGAAGTAGTAAGGCTTCGTAGCATTCACCATGAGTGTAGTTTGTTTAATCATTTCTTCCTCATCACCTAGTTCACAGTAAAATATCTCAAGGGTTTCTTTGAATATTCCTTCTATGTCTGATGCTTCCAGGAATTGATCTAAGGATAGGCCAATATCCATCAATTTATCTGTAGCATCTTTTATCAGGTCATTCATCTCAGTCACAGAATTTGTCCATTTTTCTTGGTTTGATCCAAACAGGGCTGCTTTGAAAAATTCAAAATTGATTTGGATCTTATTGCCTTCAGGTGTTGTTATTTCTTGTCCTTGTAGTTCTTCAAAATGATCCCCTATGTAATCCAGGGTTGGGTGAATGAATTTAAAATATTTTTCTCTTTCCTGCATCAAGGTCATGATTTCTTGAGTAGTTATTTGAATCACCCTTATTTGCCTAAACATTTCAGTAAAACCTTTGGCCTGAGCTTTTATTTTTCTATACATGTCTTTCCTCATTACATTCAAATAATATACATGATCTTGAACCTTGGTCACTGTAGGGGGCTGGGCAATTGAAGCATTTTTCTTATTTAATTCTTCCTATTGCTTACTTATCACAACTTTCAATTCTGCTTTTTCTTTCTCCTCTTGACTCAATTGCTTTTTGAGTGTTTCAATTTTTTCAACAAATTGGTCTATGAATTGATTACTCATAGTTTTGGCAAGCTTTGCCATATCAGCTTCTTTACCCAGTAGTGATGATCCTCCTATTTCCTCATTGGTACTGAAGACTAGTGGGTTTTGCAGGGGAGGGAGATCAACCTTAGCAATATCTGACATAGCTGTCCCCATTTCTGCCTTTTCTGAAGATTGTTCTTCTATACTTCCCATTCCTGCTACTAACTGTAACTCTTGTTCATCTGTAGCAGTAAAGGCTGCCTGTTCATCTATTCTTTCCAAAATAACCTTGGCAAAAGGTAGAGATAATATGGGTTTCTTAGCTTCTACTGGAGCTATTTCTGTTTGACTTTTTACTGAGTAGCTTCAGAAGAGGCCACCTAGTCCACCTTTTACTTGTATTACTATTGGAATTTTTATCTCCTATCCCTTTATGTTTATAGAAGTCGAGATGGCCATGGGTGCCAACTTCTTCACACTGGTCATAACTAAAACATTATCAGGTATAGGAACTACAACCTCCTTTGTTGATGGTGCTTTTTGAGAGGATGAAGTCACTATTTATTTACCCTTATCTATACAGGTTTTTTGAGGAGCTTCTTTTGGTGTTGCCTCTATTCTGGGCTGGTCATTCACTGGGAGTTTAACTTGTTGTTCTACTATATCAATAGTTCTAATAGTGACCTCCATTAAGTCTATGTCTTGCTCCTCTATCAATTCCAGCAAAGGGTCTTCTTTAATTGTTGGGTGTGTCCTTGGCATAACAGGTGTTGTAGTATCCACTGACATCTCCCGAAGCCTTCTTAGTTCGGTTGGGTAGTCATAGGCTTCACAAACCTGTGTGCTACCTCTCTTTTCTTGAGGGAAATTATCCCATACTGTCTGTAAATCTAATTTTTTCTCTATAGCTTCTAATAAGTTCTCTTCAAAAGCATCTTCTCGATGATTGATTCGAGCATACTCCCTCTTCTCCATCATCTTGCTATAAATTCCTTTTGGGTCATAAAACCTCCATGACACTTCATCGAATCCCATATTGTCCAACTCAAACATTCCCTTGAGTAGGGAAGGATATCCAACAAATACATAATCTCCAAAATGGCAAGGAACATCAAGCCAAGGGACTTTCCCATGCTTCTTAACCAATCTCATTTTAGCCTCTTCTACCACTTGTCTACATAATTCTAGGGCTGCTATGGATAGTGGGCAGTACTGGGGTAACACCTTAGGAGGGATTTTAGCTCCATATAATATGATGTAAGTAAAACCCTCTATGAAGAAGAAATATCCTATCTCTTTTTCTTTAATGAATGCCCTTACCCATGGCCCTAATATTTCTAGAATTAGCCCAGTTAAGGCCCAATGGATTTCTACCAAGAAGCGCTCACAAAACCAACCCATGTGAGTTCTTCCTTCATGAAGTCTCTAGAAGCTATTATGTACATAGGGGCTATCTATGGATTTTAATCTCTTAAGGGCTTCTTTCCCCAATTGGCCCACTATTAAGTGGGTGAGGAAATAATATTGTGAAAAGTGAGGCATCTTCTGCCTCTATTCGAATATTGCCCTCTTTAGTTCTACCATTTCTTCATGTATTTGTGAGCTCAATTCCAGTTCCCAGGCGTAGATAGGGGTGTTATGTCCTCTATTACATTGAGTAGCTAAATACAAAACTCTTTTCGTTATTCTACTCATATCCTGTACTCCCAATACTATGTTTATCATGTCTGCGAGGTCTTGTACCTCAGGTTTAAAAGCATTTTTATTAATTGGGAAATTTTTCTCTATTTCTGCATATGTATCAAACAATTTTTTAAAAATTTCCATATCAATGAACATGCGAGATTGGTGTTCGATTACCTGGTCCACCAGAAATGTGGTATACTTCATTAGTTTGAATACTTCCTGGATATCTTTGACTTTGGCGCTGAACACCTTCCAATTCTTGTGGTCTCAAAAGGTCCTTGTTCTTTCGTCATATGCCACTGCTAACCAAGCCATCAAATCCGAGGAGAAATGCACTTTTGGGCATATCAGCTTTCCAATGTTACTGTTCCATCTGTTGTCTCTAGGGAAACCCTTGTACTTCCAGTTTCGAGCTTTATGGAACAAATCTACCATTATCCACGGGGTTCTATTGTCGCCTTCCATTACTCGGGCGAAACTCTTAATGCAAGTATTTTCGATCTCATATAGTTGAGCTGAGTTAGGTTTTTTTTTGCCCCACATTTCTAGGAAAAATCATACATAGTGGTACCAGGAACAGGCGGTCTAAAAATCATAGAATAGGGTGATTTATCTATGATAAAATTTACGGCTTCTCATGTATCTGCAGGTACGAACACATCTCCCCATGATGTCATTTCCCTCGCGATTGCTGGTCAAGTTCTTCTTTGAGTTCTCAAAAAATGAATACTCTCTTCCTTATATGCTTTTGATGTATCAATTCCAATTCTTGGTATACCAGTGGAGTGGCCTTGACTGGTTTTGTAAGTTCATATATAGGGTGGTGGATTGAACTTGATAAATTTGCATGTTTCGTTATCGACCCGATGCCACCAACCGTTGTTCAAAATTGGCCAATGGAATCATGCCAACTCAATATTTTTTGGAGTTTTGTGCTTTATGATGGGCGATATTTGTTAACTTGTGAGCCTGGGTCCCTTTGATATGTGGGCCTACAATCATTCATGTTTTTTATTCATTCATCAATGGGGATATTTTAATCTGACATGGAACGGTATGTTTTGGGCCTCGTTCCATCTCATATCTGAGTGATAACTATATCTTTGAGATCCATTATGTCTCCCTCAGGGTCTTCGTGATATCTGACTCTTGGTGTGAGTGTAGGTTTTTACCTATGATGTCCCTTTTTCCCTAAGTCAACCATGATTAATCACAACTATCAGATTGATCTGAGATGAAGCACATCCGTTGATCTCTCAAAACCTGTACGATAGTTAGTGTACCTATTCTCATGTAAATGTTTGAAATAATGTGTTGTGTTTTACTGGTCTTCAATTAATCATATATCTGATGTTAATCCTTATACTATTAAACCTTAATAACATGTATTAATCGATAGTAATCATAAAACACACTTACTTTTCTTTTGCGATCATCGTTGGATCTTATGGTGGTGAGGCATGACCTTTGGATCATCCATATGCACGTATTCTTTAATAAATGGGAAAAATTCATACATACCTCAACTAAAATTAATCGACCTAATGCTTAGATTAACCTTTGATTATCTTCCCACATGCGCACCGTTGGATCTAGGTGGTCAATGTTCGTCGTAATTCAATTTGTATGTTATAAAAAGGTCTTTATTTAGCCTTTGGATCTTTGTCACTAGTTACAGGCCTTTGCGTCCATTGATTCTCGATTTAGTTTGTGCATTGCCATTGGATCACTAACAAGATGCATGCTAGATAATAATGTTATAGACATTTGCTTTCTTATTAATCATGATTAAGGAAAAAAGGGGGAATATTAGTCAATGTATTAAACCCTTACTAAACACGATTAATGTCAATTAATTTTGTCCTTACCCATGTGTTTTACCTTCCATCCTATGATTTTGGCATGGCCATCGGATCTGAGTGGAGACAAGCGCAGTCATTGGATCTAATCAACCTGCACGTTAGTTTAATCAAGCATTTATAATATTAATCATGATTAGGGAAAAAGGGGGAAAATTAGCCGATGTATTAAACCCTTGCTAATCATGATTAACTTTAATTAATTTCTCCCGATCCTTAACCCTTTTTAATGCATCTTCAATTAGTGTGCCATCGTTATATAAAAATTCATTTGAGCACGATCGTATGATCTTTGTAACCAGCACAATGATTAATAAAATGGGATGCGTCCTCTTAATATCTACTTTAAAGTTCATTTTAATCAAAGCAGTCGCTATCGTTGATCTAAGCTTTGTTTAGCACGATCGTCCAATCTGTCAGACTTGCTCAGATTTTAACCTGAAATTTGACTTATGACGACTTTCCTTTAAACCTTTGACTCTTTAGAGGAAGTGCAACCATTAATTTTAGGGATGATTAAGAATTTTCATCTGATTTGTTTATACTTACTCACTGCTTAATCATACGTTGACCATTATGACTCATGCTTAAAATTTTGACTTTTTAGACAACGTGTGGCCATTGATTTGATCCTCGATGAAGCACTGTCGTTGATCTTGTTAAAGGTGCAAGGATTTTAACTTTATTAGAGCCTTAGGTTTAACCTTTGGAGTCTTTAGTGAGTGCACGTCCGTTGGATTTGGTCCTCGACAAAGCGCTGCCATTAGATTGAAGACAACTTGCTCGATTTTTAAATCTTAGGTTAAGTTTTATTGACCCTTTGACTTATCTTTCGGACTATTTCGTGAGTGTGCATCCATAAGATTTTCTCAGGTGATGCGCTTCCATCCGATTAAGTCTAAGGTGCAACCTTTTTACTTCCTTGACTACGCTTGACTTTTGACTTATCTTCGGTTTTATTTTATTAAAGCGCTATCATCTGATTTCTCTGGATTGTGCGTGGCCCTTGGATTAAATCTGAGGTGCTCACCAGTTAGCTTAGCGGGGTGCATACCCTTAGGTTTTTAATCGATTAATATTTGTTTTAACCTTAGGTTTTTCGGATCATGAGACCATAGTGAAATGACTTAACCGAATTTAGATTAGAATATTTATTTGTTGGTTTAGGCCCAAGGAAAATATTTAGGAAGGTCAAACTTTGACTTGGGGATTTAACTTGAAATTTTCTTCCCTAACTATTCGAGGTACTTTGATTTATACAATGAAGCCCATATTATTAAAAAGGCTAAGGTTAGACTTTATCAAACCAACCAATGAAAAATCGAATTACTCACAACAACTTTAAGCAATGACCAACAATTTGATTGAAACCAAAAATTTAAATTTGGGGGTTTCAAAGTTGAGTCAAATTTGGCTCCAACAAGTATTACAAAAATAAATTTTGGGACTTGTTAGAATATTTTGAGTCTCTCAACCTCAAAGCAATTCCAAGAGAGAAAAATACTCATGCAGACTTGTTAGCTTTAGTAGGGGTGAATTTTTGCCCTATCAACAATGTCATTCAAAAATTAAAAATAGTTAGGCTAATCTACAGACCTTCTATGCCAGATAGAGATACCTTCTGGCAAGTTTTTGACAATGACAAATAGATAGTGGACTTCCTCATCCATGAGATGAACTGCTCTAGCAACAGGACAACCGATGATGAGGAGGATGCAAGCATAATCTAGTTAAATAATAATCACATCCCAAAAGGGTTGGTCACCCTTGAAAGATTATTTGATAACAATGATAGGTCAACTGGCCATAAAATGAAAGTTGACAAGCACAGATACAGAGAAGCTCATATGGGACCTGATAAAGCAATCAAAGTAGGAGTGAACACTACGAAAGTAGAACTGGATGAGGTCAGGGAATTATGCAAAGAATTTCTAGACATCATCGCTTGGACTTATGGTGACCTGAAAGTCTATTCCAAAGAGATGATCCAACATACGATCGAACTTGAGGAAGGTGCAAAGCCATTTTGGCAAAAGCAATGATCGATGAATCCTAAAATTGAAGCTTTGATGAAGCAAGAGCTGCTAAAATTACTTGAAGCTAAAATTATTTATCCAATCAAGCATTCGACTTGGGTCTCTAACCTAGTCCCAGTTAGAAAGAAGAATGGAGATATCCAACTGTGCATCGACTTTCACAACTTGAACAAAGCTTCGCTCAAGGACCATTACCCTCTCCCATAGATAGACCAAATCCTACACATAGTAGCAGGAGCAGAAAGGTTCTCGCTTCTGGATGGCTTCTCTGGGTACAATCAAGTATGGGTCAAAGATGAAGACCAATTCAAGACCATGTTCACAACTAAGTGGGGAATGTTTTCTTACCAGAGAATGCCCTTCGGGTTATCCAATGCCGGAGCAACTTTTCAAAGAGCTATGGATGTGGCTTTCAGAGAACTCATCAATAAAATAATAGTGATATACCTAGATGACATGATAATGTTCTCTCACCATAAAGGATATCACATAGCACATCTCAGGAGTGTGTTCGAGAAATGCAGGGAGTTTGGCATCTCCATAAATCCCAGGAAATCTATCTTCACTATGGAAGAAGGACTTCTTCTTGGCCATGTCATCTCTAAGTCCGGTCTAGCTATAGACCCTAACAGAGTGAAAGCACTATTAGATCTCCCCTCCCCCCAAACAAAAAGGGCTTGCAGTCATTCTTCGGCCAGATCAATTTTGTGCACAAATTCATAGTTGATTTTGTGCAAATCATCAAACCCATGACAAAGTTGCTAAAAAAGGATGTTGTGTTCAAGTGGACAGATGCAAGGAAATAAGCCTTCTAGCAGATCAAAGAAAAAATAGCTCAAGCCCCCATTTTGGTAAACCCAGACTACTCCAGGGATTTCATCTTATACATTGTAGGCGAACAAGGAAGCTACGCCATAGTGCTCACATAGAAGGGAACTGACAATGAAGAAATACCCATAGCTTTTCTGAGTCAGACTATGCAAGAACATGAAGAAAAATATAACTTCATTGAGAAATAGATTTATGCAATAATGAAGTCTTTAAAAAATTTCAGGCATTTCTTATCATAGAGTAGGGTTATCATTTATACGATTCACCTCGACGTACGAAGCTTCATCATACAAGGGGAGATTGATGATACAAGAGCTGGTTGGGTGATGAAAATACAAGAGTACGATGTAGAAATACACCTAACCAAGCTGGTGAGAGGTAGAGCACTGTGCCAGGAACTCACAAAGCAAGCTTCATTAGAGTACATAGCTTGTTAGACTCAAGAAGCGGTATCAGATGATAACCAACCTTCAGAGCAGCTCGACTGGGCAGACAAGTTGACCAGTTATTTTCAAACTGGGAAGTGCCTAGTAGGCTTGAATGCCTCACAGTGAAGGAGGTACCGAATCCAAGCTTTGAAATACACTTTGCTACCCGAAGGACTATATAGGAAAAACTTGGATGGAGTACTGCTTCGATGTGTAATAGAAGAGCAGAAATAGAAAATCTTGGAAGAATTCCATGGAGGATTATCAGGACACTACTCAAGGAGGACCACTACCCTAAAAATCATCAGAACTGGGTGTTACTGGCCTACCATTTTCGTAGACATTTTTAAAATAAAAAGAAACTACGAAGAATGCCAAAGATACATTGGGAGAAACAGGAATGCTTCATTGCCCCTAAAGTCCATCCAGGTTGAAGAGCCTTTTTAGCAATGGGGATTGGACTTCATTGGGATAATAGAACCCAACTCATCCACTGGACATAAGTACATCCTCATAGCCACCGACTATTTCACAAAATGGTTAGAAGCAATACCCACCAAAAAGGTAGACCAAGAGGTTGTGATGGAATTTATGGAAAGTCTGATCACAAGATTTGGTATCCCAAATGCGTTAGTCATAGACAATGGCTCATCCTTCGTAGGTGCCAATATGATCAATTTTACATGCAAATACGGGATCTACTTAAAGACATCCTCGAACTATTATCCTTAGGGGAATGGACTAGCTGAATCCACAAACAAAAACCTACTCAAGATTTTGAAGCGAACCTTAAAGGATAATAAGAGAAGTTGGCACTCTCTGATAAATCAAGTGTTGTGGGCTGATAGAATCACCATAAAGAAGTCCATCAACACATCTCCCTACTCTCTAGTCTATGGAAAAGAAGCGGTTCTTCCAATACACATAGAAATACCAACCCTGAAGCTGCTCAATCGAACTGGCACTGAAGAGGTAGAACCAATGGAGAATAGGCTGATCCAACTCCTGCAGCTAGAAGAATAGAAGGAACAAGCCTATGACCACTACCAAAATCATACGGTTGCCATGAAGATATGGTTTGATAAAAGGGCCACCCTGAGGAATTTTAAGGTAGGAGACTTGGTCCTGAGATGGAATGAAAAGAAATCTAAACCTGGAAACCATGATAAATTTGATGCATTCTGGGAAGGTCCTTTCAAAGTAATAGAAGAGAAGCAACACAACTCCTTCCAGTTGAAATATGAACAAGGCCAGGTTCAGTCCATCCCTGTCAACGACTTCCATCTGAAGCGGTACTACAAATAAATAGTTCATCTCTACCATTGTATGTATTTCTATGTAAATATGTTTTCTTTCTAAGGTAAAATGTCATGATAGAAAGAATTTTTGGTGTGCAATGGCCCCTTCAGAGAAATTTGTCGTGATTTCATGAATTTTGGGCAGCTAAGCACCACTCCAAGGTAAAATATCATGATTTCATGACTTTTTGGTGTGCAATGGCCCCTTCAGAGAAATTTGTCATGATTTCATAACTTTTGGGCAGCTGAGCGCCACTCCAAGGTAAAATGTCATGATTTCATGACTTTTTGGTGTGCAATGGACCCTTTCAGAGAAATTTGTCGTGATTTCGTGACTTTTGGGTAGCTGAGCGCCACTCCAAGGTAAAATGTCACGATTTCACGACTTTTTGGCGCTCAATGGCCCCTTCAGAGAAATTTGTCATGATTTCATGACTTTTGGGTAGCTGAGTGGCCACCTCAGACCAATCGGGGACTTTTGGCAGTAAAAGCAATTACCTCGAGATCATAAAAATAACTTGAGAGGTACCACCGTACTCGTTGATTGGCCCAAGGTAGAGGTGACACCACTTTATTGGCCCAGGACAGTAGCAGAGCAATATTATTGGTCCGAGCCAAAAAAAAGGGTAACACAAGGTAGTTGGTCCCTTAATGATGGCACACTAACCAAGAATCCCAAAAATATTTAAAATTGGTATTGGGATGTGTGCCACCAACCATAGTTACTCCACATCACCTTGGTAGTTATTACATGCCATTTTGGCATGAGCATGCACAGCTGGTTATAACGCTAATTTTTTGTCACCCCTTTCATCTTCCTCATTATTTCTTTTTTTGTACGTTGTGTTCTCTGCTCTCTCTTAGAAAGCTTTGTAACGCTTTGCTAAGCATGCTCTAGACTATTTTTAGCTATCAAACCATGAAATACAATCATGATAGCCACACCTCCAACCTCTACTTCTATGACCACACCTCCAACCTCCTCTTCAAAATGAAAATGAAGTTCGAGCAAAAAGGGAAGCAGTTTCATAGACCCTGATAGTCATATTGAAGACACAAAAGTGACATGGAAGGACCCAGGGTAGATTTGAAAATATATAGCTGCCAAAATTGCTACAGATATCTCTCCGTCGAGCCCAAGCATATTTCCTTATCATTCCTTGCTCTACTGGTACGTCTACCCCTAGGTCCACTCCTACCCCAAGCTGATCAGAGCAATGGTGAAATATTATGATGTCAAGCATAGAGTAGTAAGAAAATATAAGGGGGAGGCCATGTTCACACTTGACCCCGATACAATCAGGGTCATCTTCACCTATGGAAGGAAATCTGTGGTTCCCTCTATTGCTTTTGATCCTACCAATTCCATGAAGTACTACATAAATACCACAAACATCAAGGCATTCCTGCAAGAGCATTTGTCAGACACTCTCTTCGATAAATCTTTGTCCAAATCCCCAATTTCCCTATCTATATTCAAGAACAATGAACTCTTTTCCATGCTGGCCATGGTGGTAGGGTTAGAATATGACACTCAGGTTTATGGGTGGCAAGTCGTAGTGGCACAGTGCATGTCCAACCCCAAGTTTTATGATGCAATGTGCATGTAGATCCGGGTAGAGTGCCAATATTTTTTGACTAGCCGGATTACCTGGCCCAAAATATGCACACATGCATCTTCAAAATATAGAAGGAGATCCCAAATGCTTTTAGATACTCTTCATACCTGGTATGGATTTTCTTCTTTTTTTAGACCAAGAATTTAAGTTTTATTTCTACTACTACAAAAGACCCAAAGGGGGATCACCTGCCTGTATGTGAATGGATGTCACTCCTTTTGAATGTGGGTTCATATTACCACTTCAACATGGAGTTCTTGGGCCCTACCCTCAAACTCATAAATGGTGATATGCCAAGAATTCCTAAACAAATGTGAGACACCTTGAGACACCCCCATGCAGAGGAAGGGGATTGGTTCATTCTAACATAGGGGGTAGTCATCAGGCTCTACGGCTTCACAAAGAAGCCTTTCTTGTTGCCATAATATGTTACCAAGTGCATTTTTGCTCTAGAGTACATAAGGTAAACATAATTCATCAACAACAAGTTTGGTATAGGAATTCAGAGGACACATACTTGTCTCATGCCTTTCCAGTACGAGGGAGTAACAGTATCAAAAAAGGGAGACCACGAGTGAATTGCTCGAGTTTTAAGAGGCCTAAAATTGATAGATTTACCACAAAAATGGAAATATGACCCGATGGACAAATTCAACCAAAGGCAAGCCACCTTAAACAAAGCTCCCTTCAAGCAATTTCACTCCTCTAATAGGCAAATGAACAAGCAGGGTAGAAATAACAATGAGGATCAACCATTGGAATGGCACGTTGAAAATATGTAGCCACTACCTCCATGGCATGATTTTTACAAACACTTGGAAGATTGGAGCCTCGATTCGAACCCAACCCACAAGCTTAGTGACAAGACCATCGAGAGAATGAAGAAAAAATGATAAGACTGGGATCATGCTAAAATATTAGCATGGTGGCAAATGAGGTGCCACATTCAAACATTCACCAGATATGGGCTAAAGATGGAAAAGGAATTCTCTGCAAGATATGATGAGAATCATGATAACTGGTCCGAGACTCTAGAAGATAAAGTTCCCCTGGGAATCAATGACATTCCCCTCAAACAAATTGAAGGTAGTACCGAAAAATATAAGGGGAAATAAGTCACTTCTAAACAAACGGAGGTCCCAAAAAGAAAATATCGAGAGTTCATTCCCCCTTCTGGATCAGATATAGAGTCTAATGATAGTGCTCAACTTGAGCATAGGAGAAGGACAACATAATCAAGGAAAAGAAAAGCAAAATTGGAGAAGGGAGGGGACCAAAAGAAGAGGAGAAGAGAAGAAACATCCTTTGAATTATCAGAAGAACATGAAGAATCAGAACAACATGAAGAGTCCACGGAACACGAAGGATCAGGAGAGCATGAGGAAACGAGGGACCAAGAAGGAACAGGGGAGAGTTTAGAGTAAAATTTTGAGCAACAGAAGACAAATGAACAGATGGTCAAAATAGCTGAAGAGCCTCCCCCAAAGGAAATCCCTAGCGGGGAGCAAACCCTAATGAAGGCAACAACTGGCATTGATGACTCGAGCCTAAAGCACATTGCAGAAACCTACACTGAGAAGTCACAGGGAACCGAAGACACCACCTCGCCAAAGGCCTCAGGTATATCTCCTATTGATCTCGATACTCCTCATTCCCATTCCAAAAAATCCCCTCCCCATTCTGAAAATAAGGGCAATCCATCACCATCATCTTCCCATAAACCTCCACCATCTACTCATCAACCTCCACCTGCTTCACCACCAACTCAAAAAACTCCACCAACATCCCCCTCTATTCGCACAGGTTCCCCCACCGAACAATTGAGTATGGAAGCCTCCCTGGCCACCACTCCTTTCCCTTACTCCACCAACCTACTAAGATTCCAAGCCATGCGTACCGCTTCTCCCACAAGCAACCCCACTATTGCTAAATTCAAGAAAATGAAGAAAGCCACTCCGAAAAACTACTACATGGCTGAAGTTACAGAGCTCCCAAATTTCTACAGATATAGCCCATGTTAGATAAGGATCGATGCTAGACCCCATCAACATGCAACATTCCACCATGAAGATGACCCCACTCGTACAGAAGCCAGAGAAAGAAATGACTCTGGAGGACTACCAAGTTGAGGTAACCACGGAGGATATGACTCAGCTACCAATGGACGATAAGTGGAGCAAAGCCCAGACCCACATGGGGACCATTTACCTAAACGTAGAGTACTACAAAGAGAAGTTCCTCCGAGCTGAACAGGTAAGGAAACATTTAGAAGAAGCCTTTCATCAACAAAAAACAACGGAGAAGGCTTTAAAAAATGAAGCTAAGAAATGGGAGCAGATGTTCAACGAGGATGCCCCCTACAAAGAGAAGGCAATGAAGGCTGAAGAACAAATTCAAGTACTACAACAGTAGGTTGAAGATCTTAAGAAGCAGTTATTCGACAACGCTGATAAAACTAGTGGGTTGTCCAAAGAAAAAGCAAGGATAGTCAAGAGAGATATGCTTGGAAACATCGGTAAGATGATCCTGAAGGCTAGGCCCACACTAGCATACCTCCTCAAAATCAAAGATATGTTGGGCCAGGTAGAAGATGAGTTCGAAGCATCTATCAAGCTCCTGGCAACAAGGGTGTCAGTAGCTAACAAAATTCAAGTCCTGGTGAATAGCACGTAGGCAATAGCCGGATACAGAGCACACGATAAGAATTGGTCCTAGGCCAAATTGGTTGCCAGGAATTTCTTCAAGAGGCACAAGCTAGTGAAAAAGAGTGCCAAGATCATGTAGGAGCTAAGGACAGAGGCTAAAGCAATTCTAAAATATGTGAACATAGCTAAAAACTGTCGCATGTCTAGCTTCTAGGATAGAAATTCAAACCTCCTAACAGAAGATGAATTGAAAGCTGCTTGGACAAAATTCATGGAAGATGAATAAAAAATTGATAGTTGGGAAGAACCGATTCAAGAAGAACAAATATTCTCCATGGCTCAAGATATCACCCAGATCAACTCTTGTCTGCACGAACTATATATAAAGTCAAAAGCTTTATCATATGATAAAGTTGAAGAGTTGGAGTATTTGTACATCACTTTCAGAGAAAATACAGATACAAATGAAGAGACCTGGAAGAAGGCCTGCACCACTTACAATGAGGTTGTTCTAGAAAAGGACAAACAAGATAAGGAAAAACAAGGAAAGGCCAAGAAAGCCTCATCAAGCAACACAACACCTCCTGGTCAAGAAGAAGTAGGAAAATCTGACGAAGATACTCCATAAGAGTGACCATCCCAAAGCAAGAAATTTTTTGTGCTTGGTACCATCCCCCTTCTTTCCCTTTGTTTTTATTATTATTATCTTTTTTTGACTCCATTCCCCAATGGATAAAGGCTCTAGGTTCTAACATTCCGCTGATAGAATTACCCCAAGAGGCGCCAAGAATGTTGGTCAAAATGACCACATCCAGGGAAATAAGGAGTAATCTTCTCGAGATTTTTGCTAAGTGTAGAAGAAAGTCATGATAGCATGACATTTTGGAAGCCGAAGAGGAGACTAAGGCAGAAAGTCATGATAGCACGACATTTTGGAAGCCGAAGAGGAGACTAAGGTGGAAAGTCATGATAGCATGACATTTTGGAAGTCAAAGAGGAGACTAAGGTGAAAATTTGTGATAGCGTGACATTTTGGAAGCCGAAGAGGAGACTAAGGCGAAAAGTCATGATAGCACGACATTTTGGAAGCCAAAGAGGAGACTAAGGTGGAAAGTCATGATAGCGCGACATTTTGGAAGCCGAAGAGGAGACTAAGGCAAAAAGTCATGATAGTGTAACATTTTGGAAGTCGAAGAGGAGACTAAGGTGGAAAGTCATGATAGCACGACATTTTGGAAGCCGAAGAGGAGACTAAGGTAGAAAGTCATGATAGCACGACATTTTGGAAGTCGAAGAGGAGACTAAGGCGAAAAGTCATGATAGCATGACATTTTGGAAGCCGAAGAGGAGACTAAGGTAAAAAGTCGTGATAGCATGAAATTTTGGAAGCCGAAGAGGAGACTAAGGTGGAAAGTCATGATAGCACGACATTTTGGAAGCCGAAGAGGAGACTAAGGCAAAAATTTGTGATAGCACGACATTTTGGAAGCCAAAGAGGAGACTAAGGTAGAAAGTCATGATAGCGCGACATTTTGGAGGCAAGTGGGCCACGACATCTCTAAAGAGGTTCGAGGAAGATCACCCCAACAAGAAGATCCCAACCACTTCCAGTTACAAGTTCCATACTCTCCAAACTGTTTCTCCACCAGAATGAGCCTACGGGCATACTGTTGTAACAAATTTCAATTTTCTGTTATGTAAAACTCTTATATATAGAATGAGTGACCCAAAAAAATGGTCGGATCTTAGGCGTTTACAAGGCTATGTATACAGACTTCTAAAATCTTAATAAAGATCATCCATTCTAGTTCTTGGCTCATTGGTGTTTCAAATCAAGTATGTATGTGTTATCTATTGCTAATTAAATCTAAGGTTGAATGTATTCTGCATTAATTCTTACTCTGAATTCCTGCATTAACGTTCGGTTAGATATGCAATTAACTTCACGAATAAGCTACGTTTAAATAAGACATTCACCAGGAGTTTTAGTTGCTATGTTTTGGTTCTCTGTTATGCTTCTCTGCAAAAGGTTGTGATAGTTGCTTTGCTATTGCTTAATCTGTACCATTTTAATCCTCTAGCCATAGCTATATTTCCCTCTCTTTATGCATTTCCCTCTCTCCCTCTTTTCCTAAAAGAAGCAAGGAACCAGCCTCCTCTAGAGATTGAACCAGGTAGACTCTGTTCTAACCTGGTCTTTCAATGTTGGCAAAGTCTTGGGCGTAAACGTAACCAAAGGTAGATTTTGCTCCAACGAGGCCTCCATACCACTTGGGTGGATGTCAATCTAGCCCATAGATCCCTATACCACTGACTCATCCTCACTGGATGACTTAGCTACACCTCCTTTTCCAACACCCATTGCCTAGCTTAGGGATGCTTCCTACCAACCTCCTCCACAGGTAACCCTTCTGATCAAGCAACTCTAAAATGCTCCCATATCCAACATTACAGTAATAAGCTACACCCCAATCCCTTTTGCCTATACATAATCATATTGTATAGCTCTTGGTACACCTAAACCAGTAAGGTGGGAGCCCATGCGTATTCCTACCTCATCATGAGCATATCACTCACCACCACTATCAGGTTCCAAGGGAACCTGCACCCAGTGCTGTTCGAGACCACAATGTTGGCCAACATGAACATCACCAAATCCTGGAGGGGATCTAACTCCTTGTCCACATACATGGAAAAATAGGGTATGCCTCTGCTCTCCACATTCACCCCCCTCCCAGGTATCCCCAAACATTTGCCTCATCTTCACCTTTTGGTTGAGCCCAAATTTAACCCTGACTCCCTCCACCGGTACTTTGAGGATGCAATATACATCCTCCAAGATCATAGTAACCTCACCTATGGGGAGTTGAAAAATCCATTTGTCTGCATCCCACCTCTCTACCAAGGTAGAGAGGTACCCCTCATTAGCCATCACCACATCTAGCTAAGCTACCTCTGCTAGTCCCAACTCCCCAACTAGCTCCCACTCATCCTCTATAATCACCTTCCTCATACTAGGGGTGTAAGGCAAAAACCCATGATGAGCCTCCAAAAATCTAAGCTACAAAAAAACACAAAATATTTATCAATAATTCAAAAAAAAATTCTTTGCACAATGCACAATAAACAATGGGTTACCTTAGTTGCTCACACCCCAGTTACAACCCCAACCCCCATATTAGTTCCCTCTTTTACCATAGCTTTCATGCTTCAAACACCTCACCTCACCTAACTCCTCACTCACCCTTCACTCCTTAGACACAACTTCTCAAACTCTACAGACACACAAATGAGCTTCAAACTCACCCAACAAGTTATTTATAGATGCTTCAAGTACCTTGAAGCACCCATGGGTATTTTCTAGCATGTTGAAGTGCCTGCATGTACTTTTTGTGGACTGCAAGAGCCCGTGGGCATTTTGCATCAGTATTAACAAAATCTAAATTAGAACAAAACAATAGTTACCTCCAATCAAATCATTTCAAATTTCACTCACTAGTGCATTCCATCATTTTGTCAGGTTTGTGAATATTATAACTGATTTGGCCACATAATATCATATGTTACCATATTGACCAAAATTCACCAAAAAAAATTCAAAAGCACCTAAAACAACCAAAATATTCACAAAATGACCATCATCATTCATACATCATATCCACCTCATTTCACATCATGATTTCCATATTTTCCAAGTTCACATAACAAGAAAGTGAATCTTGTATCTAGTGGGATATTCTATACACTTGGCGATTGTAGTGATTTGGGTCCATGCAATTTGGTAAGATGAATAGCTTACAATAATGACACTTGACCATGATCATAAACACTTATCTCCTTGCTCAAAATCACAATCATATTTGGTATTTACTCATATTTAGAGTGAAACATTACCAAGAACAATTTGCACAACCACTGTCATTGATGGCCTAGTTTGTGGGGCTTAAAACATGGACAAAACTCAAATTTCATCATTCAAAATCTCCTTAACACCTTAGAGATAGGCACTATCTAGGATGATTGGTTCCAATTATGGAAATTATCCAAATAGTCACTAGTAGGCCATCCAAGGTTGATTCTTTTTCTTTTGCATCATCATTTTGCATATCAATGACACCGAAAAGGCAAAGTGTTTCAATAACATTGAATCATCCCAAATTTTGGGACAACCATTTCTGGTTATAACTTTCCCACAACGAGATACATCTTACATGATCATAGGATCTACACTTGGCAAAAATCCCTTCTTCTATTGGGGAAAAAATAGACACAATCATATCATCAAATTTCAAAACTCTCCTTCCCACCATTGGAGCAAAAATAGTATCAAATTTTACATCATTCATATCATTCTCATCACCTCACATTTGCACAAAGCCCTTCATATCTTGGAGAAAAAAATAGACACATCATATCACATTTCTTACCAATCCCCTTCCCACCATCGGGGTAAAAATGGTATCACATCATCCATTCTTCATTTGCACAAATTTTTCAATTGGCTCATGATATTCATCCGCCATATAATTCACTAATTGAGGGGGTAAGCTACACAAAAGCTCAAAATTTTTGTATTATTTTTTCTTAAAGCTAGTGCTCCACATCCCAAGAGAAGCTGCTTCTGCACCTAGCCAAAATAGGTGTCTCATGTTTTTGCACTGCATTATGTTTCATGCAACATAGTACAAAAATGGGCATCTGTAGACACCAAAATCTAGCCATTTATCCTCCATCCATGCTTTCCCACCATTTACACCATCAAATCATAGCCACTTGTCCTCCATCTATGATTTCCCACCATTTTTACCTATTATTTATATATATTTATAATATATATATATTTAAATAATAATATTTTAATATTATATTTGATATATATTTAATAAATATATATTTATATAAGTAAATAAATCCCAGTCATTAGATTTCATCTAATTTCATTCGTTCATCCACCTTAATCCATGCCACACCCTAGATTTATTATCTACCCTTAGATGTGCTTTAATATTAGCCACACGATTAGTGTCATTGAAACCCTAGCATGCCCTAGGTTAGATTATAAATAGGAGCCATTTTGATGGCTCAACCCCTTATTCTAATTTCCCTAAGTCCCTGAGTTTCTCTGAGTCCCAAATTGCCCTAGGTCTATGATTTTATTGAGTGCTTAGATCCCTTAAGTACCCTAGAACACCTAGCACCACTTCTGTCGTCATTCTTGCTCACTGTAACCCCCCATAATTATTATCGTCCTTCATCCCTCATAGGATCTACTTCTATAGAATCATTCCTCTCAGTCCTAGGCACCCATGGGAATTTTTTGTCAACACCAAGCGCCCATGAGCATCTCTTGTAGTCGCTAGGTTCCCACAGGTATTTTATGCTCCCATTATTGAAGTTCCCCTAGCCTTCAGGTGATGCTAGGACATCATCGCACCAACCACCTACATCAGATTTATCATATCAGAACACAATACGTAAGTAAAATAGATCAACCTTTTATTTTTTTATTTCATGAATGTGTTTTCAGTTTTTTTTCACTATACTTGCAACATCTAGTTAGTGTTTTTATCATTGCATATAGAGGGTCTCACACTGTGGAGCCCTCACATATATTACTAAGTATATTTATTGTGTCATTGTGTGCATATATGAAGCACTACATCAGCAATCTGGAGTGACCCAGCCTTGTATACCAAAAATCCCACTCAACCTTATTGGGATCAAGATGCGCTTGAAGACACCATGACTTTGCTTAGGATTTCGGAGAACCCTAAGTTGTTGTAATATTGTATCAAAAGGATTCAAGGATCCAAGCTTGTAAACAATGGATTTTCTAGGCTCCCCCTATCAATAAAGAATTTATTCTATTGTGGAATATTGTGTTACCTTGTATTTTATTTTGTTCAAAGCATTGTCTATGTGTTGCATTTTACATATTTCACATTTTAACTTTAGGAATGCTTGGGCTATCCCAAATATATCTCTAAATTCTAGTGATATTATTATTTTGTTGGTATTGTACATTATATTCACTTCGTCTTGTGTATTTATCTTAGCCATTCAACTCTTAAATCAATTTATCCTTGGCTCCCCTCGTAATAATTATAGTTGTTATCTTTCTACTCAAATGTTTCTTAGCATCAATGTCTTGTATACTTGTAAAAAAATATTCTTTCTATTTGTATCTTCCTTCTTGATCTTTATCTAAAATATTTGAAACCCTATCACCATATTTCTCTTGAAGCAATCTAATCCAAGGTTTCAAAATTAGATCTAAACTGAGTGGTTTTTTATCACACCAAGTATCCATCCAAATAGAATTTTTTTCTCGAGTTTCCAACACCCATTTTAAACCTTTAATCATAAGATCAAATAGATTTTTTAAAACCATTCCAATACATTTGGTAGAGATAAAGCAATAAATATTAAACTTGGGTCATTGAGATCAACATACTTAGAATAACTCTTGCCCATTGTCTTCGACTCTATTTGTACAATCTCCAGATAACTTTTCCCCCAAGAGCTAAGTTTGCATTTGTAAGAACTCTTAAATCAAGACCTCCCTTAGTTTTATTATCACACACCTTGCTCCATTTCACAAAAGAAAATTTCCTTTTCTCATGTACACATGACTACAAAAAGGATCGCATAATATAGATTAAACTTTTTCTAACTAATTTTGACATAGAATACAATGACATATAATATCTTAGGCTGGTCTGAAATACTGACTTAATTAACTGCATTCTCCCTGCTAATGATAACCATCTACCTTTCCAAGCTAGAAGTTTATTATGAACTTTACTAATAACTGGATTCCATAATTCTCTCCTCATTCTCCCCTCAAATAAAGGCATCCCTAGATAAGTTGCAAGCAAAAATACCTCCTCAATTTGAAGAAACCTGGAAATTATTGCTTTGATATTAGTAGGAGTGTTAAGGAAGTATATTTTGGATTTTTTCCTATTAAATTTTTGCCTTGATGCTCTTTCATATTCCTTTAAAATTTTATTCAAAGCTCTGGTCTCATTAATCCTTGCCCTTTTAAAAAGGGTTGTATCATCTACAACTATTGATGGGTGATGTTGTCAATGTTATTACTAACCTTAAGTCCACTTATAAATCCATCTTTGTAAGCCTTCTTTAATTTCTTACTCAAAACCTATGCCATAATAATGAAAAAATAAAGAGATAGAGGATCTCCTTGTTTAAGGCATCTCTTGGCTTTAAAATATTATGTTACTAACCCATTGACCAACACTGAATAAGAAAATTTAGAGACACAATATCTAATCGATCTATAACCAATTTCTTTCCAAATCCAAACTTTTATAAAACTGCAAAAGAAAAATCCCATTTAACCCTATCATAGGCTTTACTCATATCAAGTTTTAAGATCATTGCTTTCTCTTTTATTGAAGTTGTTGAATGTATAACTTCATGAGCTACTATGATCTCGTCCATAATTTTTCCCCTTTCACAAATTCTCCTAGCTCTTTTAAAATGATTTTTTCTAACAATGGCCTTAATTGATTTTCCATTAATTTGGAGATAATCTTATATGCCATATTACATAGGCTTATGGGTCTAAAAGAATCAAATAATTCAACATCCTTATTTTTTGGAATTAGGGTAAGATATGTTGCATTTATTTTATAAGGTATGTATTGTTTTACCTTAGACTGGTCCATTGCTGCCAATAAAGAATCCTTCAGTATATCCCAATTATGTTGGTAAAAATTTGCAAAGAGCCCATCTGGACTTGAGGATTTATCCAGTTTCCTATTATATTCATTTTTTATAACTGAAGGAACATCTTGAAGAAGTTTATCATTAAGAACTTTAGTCTCCTTTGATCCTAGAATATCCTAATAAAAGACTTAGCCTCTTTTCTAATTTCACTCTAGTTTTCAGTCCAAGCCCCTTCTAATTTAATTCTACTAATTTTGGATGTTGATCTCTGTACTATAGTCATCCTATGAAAAACTTTGTATTTTTATCTCCTTCTTTTAACCAAGTCTGTCTTGATTTTAATATCCAAAATTTCTCTTTCGTACTCAAAATATTATGATATTCACTAAGAAACTCCCTTTCCTCTAATATTGGATTATTATGTTCACCTTTTTGGAATTTTGGAATTTTATCTTTTAGTTCTTCTCTCTTATCAAACATAATTCAAAAAGTATTCTTGTTCTATTCTTTTAATCTAGGTGTCATACATTTAATTTGATTTGGAAGAGCATACAACCCACCATTACCTGAAGAATTTCTTGTTTGAGATATCATATTAGTAATAGAATATGGCCTTTCCACATCTACTAATATTTAAAATATGATATTTTTTAATTCACTAACCACCATTTTAACTCTTATTGGCCATTGATCTGAACCAATCCTTGTTAAGGTATTAATTTTAGCACAATTTCATTCATCTAGCCAATATGATATGAGAGGATGCATTTTTCTAATTTTTCTGCTATTAGATTCTGGCCTCTCATGTTATTGGTCCAAGTGTAGTTATCTTCTTCAAACTTAACCTCCCATAAATTATAATTTTGAATAAAATCTAAGAAATATTTCATACTTTGGGTTAATTTCCTAATTCCCCTGATTTTTCATCTAGCTTGTTTATGGTATTAAAATCTCCTATGATCATGAATTGAGCTTATTGGTTTTTACTTCTCCAAAAGGATTCAATCCCACTCTAAACTTCTAATCTACATAATTGGGTTCTAGATCCATAGATATTGATAAGGATAAAATGAATATATGCAAAGAAGCAAGTGACTAAAGAGACTAACCAATGCTTAGTTTTATGAATGGTTACACAAGATATTCTAGAAGGATTCCAACAAGTTAGAATTCCTCTTGTCGCTCCTTCAGAATTCATAGCATCCCATTCACATCTTGTCCATACTACTTTCATATATTTTGAAACTTCTTGTCATTTTAGTTTCTTTGATACAAATAATATCAGGATTATTACTTAAACATAGGTCCCTAATACACCTCTTATTTGAGGGGGTATTAGCACCCCTTATATTCCATGAGATGATAATCATATCTTATTAGGGGCTTTTGACCCAACCTACTTATTAATAACATAATTTTGTTGTTTGGTAAAGATAAGTTCAACAAACTTAGTTTGTGTTCCTTTCTCTATGTTTTCTCTTGCTTCCCTGGATCTTGCTTGATAATTTGAGGGTTAACCTCTTTTTGCCTTGCCTATATTAGGATTAGGTCTTATTATTCTATTACTCAATATTTTTTCATAATTTTTTTCATCTTATTTATCCTATCCTAGATCTATTATATAGGATTTTGACTTGTCCTACTCATTTTATTGTATTTCCTTATTAATGGTAGAGGTATTAACTTCTAAAACTGCATTTTATTTACCAATTTTTTCTTTAATGGTGCATGGTACTTTAAGAGAGTCTTCAAAATCTAATGAGACATATTTCTTAGGTTCATCAAGAATGTTCTTCCTTAAATCAGGATCATACTGAATAGATGATTCCTTGTTAACATGTTAAAACTATTGTACTGTGTCCTCTAAGCTTTGATATACTTTTTGTTCATAGGATAAATACTCAAAAGAGTTGGTATTTCTTCTAATATCCTTCCTTATTGGTCTCCACTATTTATTTTCTTTCATTTTTCTAGATCTATTTTTTGGAAGTTAAAAACCATCTTCGTCCACAACCATTTGTAAAAATCTCTTACGATTTTCTACATATGATTTTTGTGGGCTCTTCTTAGGGAATGATATCTCAATATGCCCCACCCCATGGCATATTCTACATATAAAATATTATTTTCATAATATATGGTTTGGATCCACATCTTATCCCCATACTTAAGAATTATTGATTCTGGTAAAGCTTTACTTATATCAATCATGACCAATATTTGAGCATAAATAGCCAAGAATCCATCTTTTGTTATATTTGAAATCTCAAGGAATTTTCCTATAATGTTGTCTATTGCATTGAAGTTATCTATTTCCAAAAATTCAATGGGTAACCCAAACATCTTAACCTATACTGGTACTAGAGATAGATTTATATTTTCAGGTGAAAAGCCTTCATACCAGTTGGTAAGGAAGAGTCCTACTCTTCCCATAAACTAAGGACCCCATTTTAGGATTTTTTCTCTTTCTTACCTAGAAAAAAATAGCTAGAAAGAAACCTTTGGAAAGAAAGGATAGAGTCACTCATGGAGACTTCCAACTGCTATCAATATTTTTTCTCAAGGCTAAAGCCCCTAGCCAATAACCATTAAATTTACCAAAAACTACCCTATCTTGGAGCAATTAGGATCTCTCTGAGGTGTGCTTACTAACCTCTACCACTAGATATGATTCTAAGGATTTAACTATAAATCGATCCATGGAAATGAAACTAAAACTCAAAATATATTGAAATTTATCTAAATGTCCTATAGCAAATATAATATTTGATAAAAACTTTATAAATTTTTCATGCACAATTTCTAATATAAAGAAAGGAAAAAAAACTTAGCTAAAAAATTCTTTGTCCACATAGAATATCTTACCTCACTAGAGTGCTAGCCCTTCATTGCTCTTCCCATCATTCAAACCCTAGCTGAAAAAATATTTGCAATTTTGTTTTTAGCAATTTGAAAAATCATCACTGCCCTTGTTTTGAATGGTTGACTTCACAGGGTCGTATATGACCAGTCATTTTAAAGATATTCAAATTCTACACAAGTTGGTCCAAGAATCGACTAAATCAGATAACCCTTCACAAAAATATGGTTCCTAAAATATGAGATATTATTTTTAGAAAAAAATACTAATGCTTCACGAAGACAATGAATCTTGACTTGTCTTATCTTATATTCTACCTTTATTAATTATTGAACTTATTTAAATTATTTTTCTCATGCAAAAATCTATTAACATAAGGATACGGAGGACTATGTAAATAGTTAGGATGAGATTCATTGATAATATGATCTTTTAGGAGGCTATGAGAGGTTAAGAAGTGAAAAATTTAGAGTCAAATAAAATTTGTGGATTAAGACAAGGGATTACATACAAAGAATTATTTATAATCAATACCTTCAAGTGGATTAGAATCCTATCAATGGAATACTTGGGAGATGGGTACTATATTCTATAAGTAAACCAAAATATATCCTTGAATTTATGGTTATTTTACCTCTATAAAAATTATGAGCATTCATGGTCGTAATGGTCAATAAGGAGTAGTTTGTTGGCTTTTTTCAACGAATGGAAGTAATGGTGAAGGCCACATCAAAGGTTGATGCTCTACAAGATTATTTTGATTATCCAAGAGAATCATCATAAGAAAGTGAGTAGCAATCATTGCATGGTAGTATTATTGATTGTTGACCATTTTTCTAAGCAAGGATACATGTATCCTTCACAAAATGAGATGTATTTCCTTGTGAAAAACTTTATATAATCTTGTTGTTAAGTAAACGTAACCTAGAAAATGGATGGATTTGTTATGGTATTAGATAAAAACAAACAAGAAAGTAAGCCCATCCATGAACAATATGAGGAAGTCATAAACAATGAGTTATAAAATATGGATTTCCTTAGGAATAGACCTATGAGTGACCCATATGGGTATGGCAAAGGAATGACATCAACATGGGGATGTATAGGCCTAGTTATTAGTGGTGTTGCATGTAGATTGACAATTGGAAGAATTGGTATAGATAGGCTTGATGTTGGAAGGTGTGGGCATGGTTAAAATATTAAAAAGACATGGTTTGTTTGAAGGTGATGATAAAAAAAAACAACCTTGCATTAGAGGTGATTGTTTCAACCAATAATTATAAGGTTGAAAATCCATATAGTAGCATTCAAAGCATACATTTTAAGAGTCATGTCAATGGAGATCTAAGTAATGTTTTCCCAAAAATTTCATAAGAGAAAATAATAATGTGTTGTATCTATGAAGTGTTGAGATGTGTCTACTTAGCATGTGACTATTATCCTCATAATCAGACTTGAGGTTAACTTTCATATTTAATTTTTATCATATAATTACTATGAGGTGGTAGGTTTTAATTTTTTCTACATAATTATTATAGTTAGGAGTCAAGGTCTCCATTTTGGATATCAATGTAAATTTTTTTATTGTCATACTATAAGGGTTTTATATGTATGTATAGTTGAGAAATATAAAAAAGAACAAGTAAAGTCAATTATATTACCCAATAAAGGAAATAAATATGTTAGTTATAGAGAATAATAAAGTATGATAAATACCTTAGACACCAATAATCTATCACTATAAATAAAATAATTAGCAACTAATGTATAAATGGTTAGGTAAGTGAGGCATAAATACCAACCACAATACAATATATATGTTCTAATGACTATCTAATTGATGTAAAATTGGATATCAATAATAATACAAGGATCGTCCTAAAAGGTGAACATGATTCCATAAGAAAAATACATACAATCACAATACAATGATGATCATGGCTTCGAGTGAATATTAACCACATCTCAACATCATACCCTGATTTGAAAAGGAGCAACAAAGAGTAAACCTTCTAAAACATTCCCTCTTAATAGAAACTCTTCTACACCAAATTTATCTTGCAATCCAATAAAGTTCATCATGGACATGGATATTTTCAAGGTGATCTACTGAATGTACATACACTGACTCAATCAACTGTAATAAATAATGCAAATGAAAATATTAGATTCACATCTTAATGTGCTTCTTGTAGATGCTCAACTAGAGTATGAACCAACTGCATAATACCATGATTATCAGAAAAGGGAGAGATAGAACCTTTTTGAAAAATATGTAAGTACTCAAGAACCATCAATGTCTGCAAAATATCCTTAAGTGTCATGATTAGAAATATAATACTTGTTTTAGTAGAAGTTAAAGATATGGTAGTCTATCAAATAACCTAAGACTAATTGGCTAAATTTCTTGACTTTGGATAGGGAGACTCAATTTTGAATCTATCCAACTGATAATATGTATAATTGCCAAGTTGTTGTAATATTGGGATATGGTCATAATATACTATATGTGGGACCCATTTCAATCATATACAACCAATTAATAATTTAAAAATGATATGGTAGTCTATCTTCTAGAACACTAATAAATGGATCTTGTATTAAGATAAAATAAGAAACCAATAGTGGACTTATGCTTATAAAGGTCTTTAACCCAATATGCATCAATATACTTTTATAACATTATAAGACTCTTATAGAATAGTAAATATCTGTATAAATAGTAGCCTTGATGTAGAATAAAATATATTCAATAGCATTTGAATGAATTTTTGGAGGTGATTGCATGTATTTGGAATAATATAACAAGTTTCATGCATAACTAAGTGTGAATGAGGTAAAACAAACTTCTCATGAAGGACCAATAGACAATACTATCAACTAAAGGAGTGGACTAGTTATCTTGTAGCTTAAACCCATAAGCAATGGTTATATGAGTCCACTTAGAATCCTTTATTTGAAACCACTAGAAGAATCCAAAGCATAATGAGGTTAATAAATAGAAATCCTTAAAAATTATTCAACAATATAAATTCCTATAAATGATCAAATATACCCAAATCTATCATCTTAAAGGAATCCTAAAGTAATGGCTTTATCTTATGAATCGTGGAATTCAAACTCTTAGGGATGAGGAGGTTGTTATTATATAACATAGTGATGAGAATCCAACCATCATGATATTTAATGAAAATATCATGCTCCACCTCATAGTATTAAAAATCACAATGTACAAAATAAGGAATGAATCCTCTCATAACATACATAAAGTTTTTGCTTAAGTACATGCAAGTACTTCTTAAGTATATAAAGAAAATATCTCGGGACATCTTATAGGAAACTAGAAAATTACTTTTATATAGATTTCCCCTTGAATATTTCTATGGATAAATACATTCTTGACATCCATTTTATGAACCTTCTATTGAAGTAAAGTAGGAATGAAAAGGATCACATGAATGAATTTTGTGCTTGCCACAATGGAGACTACCACCTTTTAAGCAAATCTCCTAGCAATAAGGTATATCTTGAGCATCTTAATATAATCATAAACATAAAACTTATTCTTGTAGACCTATTTACAACCAACAATATTCTTGCTTTTATGCAAGGAAACCAACTTCTAAATATAATTTTTAAGAGATAACCATATTTTGGTTGCATACCTTCTTGTTGTTGGAGACATCCCTTGTATTGATAGTAAGTGGTAGGATCTTCAACATCATCCACCTAGGTTAAAAAAGCACAAGGTAGGGTTTTTTGATAGTCCTATTACAAATAAGCACTCCAAATTTTATATTCTAAACAAATAAGCATTTTCCTTCAATGCGGGAATATGTAGTTGTTGCTCTTACATTTTCTAGCAAAGGCTACTATTTTAAATAGTAAACCATGATTGTAATGCTAGTAATATTCTCAATATAAAAAATTATGCTATCTAAAAAATGTATTAAAATTATTTTATGTCATGAATATATGACCTCCAAAGATAACTTAGAGTAAAAATTCCCACCAAATCCAAAGAAATTTTCAATTTTAAATTTTCAACAAATTTTCTTAAGGGTGCTCTATGGCACAATTTTGTTGCAAACCTCATTGGTACCACTAATTCAGTATAATTCTATAATCTATGTGCATTTGCTTATTTAACATGTCCTCTAATAGATATAAACATCTAAACAAAGAAAATAAATTGAATTTTGAGAAGTTATGGTATTTAATTCATTGTATGAACATATAAATTATAAAATTTATGTTGTTATGAATCCATCATGGTGTCATGTCAATTGGAGGAAATTCCATATTGACCACCAAGAGCAATTATTAGGGAGGATTAAACATTAAAGCATAACTAACCAAAAAAAATATCATAACAAGGGTTAACCTTGTGACCACCTTGACATAAGCACCTTACTAGCCAAGCTAGCCAAGGCATCCATATGACCATTTGAAATCATATTGGTGCAAGAATAACAAAAATTATCCCTACATCCAATATGATATGAAGCATATGTGCACTAACTCTAAAGGGTCTTGAACCTATGACCAAGGTAGAAGAAAAACCTTGCATGTCACTCCATATCCATATGACCCACAAGGAATTTTAAGTATGGGAAGGAAGAAACTCCTTGAAAATGTATCTCCATATTCCAAATTCTAAAGTTATTAATAATATATTCCTTCCCAAGGACATTGAAATGAGGGAGAGGAACTAGAAGTAATATTTCATTGGTGTATTCCCTCACTTTTACCCAAATTTTAAAATTCAAATATTTGAATTTTTGACCTTTGGAGACAAGGTAAAAAAAAGCCAAAGAAAGCCCTTATATGACAAATACGGAAAAATGTTGAACTATGATACCTATAATATTTTGTGTAGGTTTTAAAAATATTGTCATTTTCACTATTTTTGATAAATTATCCTATATAACTATTCTTTGGAATAGGATACATCAACCATTGTTTCTTTGTGTTTAATCATGAGAGTCAAGGGAACCTAAAAGTGATTCTTCTTTAAAGTTTAAACTTGAAGTATTTCATAATGCCTAGATTCCACAAAAAATATATTTGTGTTTGGAAATGTCCAATTAAAGTTCAACACCTTGTTCAAACCTTTGGATGCCACATGATTTTTCTTTTCTATTATAATATATTAGTGACAAAAAATCCAAAATTATGAAAGAATTTGTTTTAAAAAAATCTAAACTTAAACTAGATTTTTTTGAAAAACCCTAAAATAATTTATCAATAAATCTTAAACCATAGGCATCAAGTGGAATTAGATCAATTTGTTAGATTCCTAAATATTTAAAGAGGGGACGAAGGTTCAAATCTTGCCAAACAATAAATGGGTAATATACCAGCTTTTTTGTAATACCACTATGTTGTGATGATGTAATACAGGTGGGATCCATTTCAATCCCATATAACCAATTGAAAAAAGGATTAAACCATAGTTGATCCTATAAGAAATACCATTCCCTTGAAACGTTTAATTACAAGGTAAAATGAATTGAATATCTAATATAATAAAATATGAAATGCCAAAAACCTATGCTCTTTAAACAGAAAGGTACTTAAAAATATATGATTGCAAAACCACGAAATACAAACTAACTATGAATAGTAAAAGCATGTAACCATAACATCATGATAAAACAAGAAAAGATATGGAGGCGGGTCCATTTTATTAATAATAGCTTTTTCCTTCAAAATACGGTTACAATTACATCCCCTTGAGGGAGTTCACCATTTTGATACAATCAATACAATAAATGACTAAGAGGGTTTGATTCTCCTCTTGGAATGGAACTGGTGCACTTTTGGGGTTCTCTCACATCCACGAACCATATTGAGGAGGGTTTCTTCATGACCTCCATAAGGGGTGATAATATTTGAATTCTTGTGCTCTTCCTTCCTCGCACAAAACCTGTATTTTACACACAAAGAAAAAAATATGATTAATAGCATGTGTGGATGAAATGATGACTAAAAATGATAAATAACCAAAATCTGATAAATGCAAACGTGAAACGAAATCTGACTAAGTTGAAATGTACAACAAGAAAACTCCTAAAATCTATTAAAATAGAAAATAAAGAAAATAAATCTGAATCCTAGAGGCTATCTCTATGTCGAATGGTCATACCTATAGGCTCTTTGAGTGCTACGATCGCTAATATATAGATCCTTTTCTCAAGGTCGATACAGGGTGACTCCAGGATTAATCTGTGGTGTTTTTGATGGATTGGTGTGCTCCATGAAAGTGGTTTTATGGGTCTAGATCGATCTTCGAAATAAGCGTACGAGGTTGAGCAGAAGAAGGAAATGTACACCTCTATCCCTTGGAGCATTCTAGAAACATGGCCTTCTTAGGAAGTCAATATGATAACACTTTGATGCTCATGAATTTTTTGGATTTTGGTCAAAATTTGGCAGCACTTCGTTGCTTTAAATTTGAGAACTCTCTAATTTTTGAATGAGGGGTGGGTGATAATATATAGACTTCCTGAAAGAAGTCTAACAATAGCACCACCTTGCGCATGAAAAAGTGAAGGTGTAGTTCGCATTGTAAAAAGTGATTGCTTTCCTCCAAAATATCATGTGCACTAATTTCATCATGTATTTTATCTAATTCAAGATCATTCACGTGTAAGAATGATGTGAATTCATGCATGGGGTTAACTAGTAGTCTTGGTTGCTAGTTAGGTCCTAATATATTTTTAATATTATTTCTAACGTGACCATATTGGGGTGGGATTATCCTAACTAGAGGTTGTCCCTTGATGGGATGACCTCTAGAGGCTATCCCCTGGAGGGATGACCAAGGTTGCAAAGGGAAACATCCCTTGTTTGAGTGGTGAAAACAACAATATAGGCCCTAGGGCTATCTAAGGTGGGTCATATGGTCTTCAAGGAGTCCATATAGGTAGTATCCTCAATATGACACATTTTAGGTGTCTATAGATACCCCTTTTTGGTATCCATTGTGTGAGATCACATGGAGAAAAAATAGATGACCTAGAGTCAAATTGAGGGTTGATAATGTTCATTTATTTGATCAATGTTAAATGTTCCAATCATGAAAAGAGCATGTATTTTTGAACCATTGCTTTTGACAAGTTTAATAACTTGATTTTGGTAAACCTTTCAGCCAAGGATAGACATAGGCTAGTCCACAAGGTAATGACCTTAAGCATACCAAATAGGCAAAGGTTCGTATGTCCTGTAATTTTTTTATTTTAAGTTTTTGCTTGTTGTCTACCCCAAGCAAGAAGAGAATGATTATATTTGGCAATTATTCTTGAAAAAATTTAATTTGCATGATTGAGTGTTTGATTGTTGATTTTATTATGAATTTTGTGATTATATGACTACCCCCTCAAGCAACGAGTCAATGAGGAAATTGAAAAATGATGAGAGTGATTTGTCGCTTGACCAAGATGATGTGATTGGATTTTTATAAGACCATATCGACATTTTAGAGGGCTCATGTCCTTATTACAAATTTTATTTTGATCCATTTATTACTTCTTTTTGGTGAATGATCTTATGGTGGTTTACTCATCCTACCGAATTGCATGGATAACCAATCGCTACAATCGCTAGGTTTATTGAATGATCTTATGGTGGTTTACTCAAATTTTATGTGACCAAATGGGTTAAGTGACTTTAGAGCTTTTTATTGTGACCAAAGGAAATATAGGTACCTTTGGAACCTTTTGATTGTGACCAAAGGAAATCTAGGTACCTTGGAGCCTTTTTTTTTTACCAAAGGAAATTGGTTACCTTTGGATCTTTTTGTGATGATGTGACCAAAGGTGTAAGTGCCTCAGGAGCTTTTTAAATTATGACCAAAGGAAATTGGGTACTTTTGGAGCCTTTTGTGATGATGTGACCAAAGGGCTTAAATGCCTTCAGAGTTTTTTGTGATGATGTGACAAAAGGGCTTAAGTGCCTTTGGAGCGTTTGATTTTGACTAAAGGATGTAATTTCCTTTGAGGATTTTTGATTTTGACCAAAGAGTGTAAGTTACTTTGGAGATTTTTATGATAATTTATTTTTTTGCAAATATAGCAACCGTATCATGGTGGGACGATCACAAAAAGTACAACCGGTTGACCCTGAGATGGTCATGCAAATTTGAAAATATTAAAGTAAAATAAGAATGTTTCTAACATCATTTGCATAGCTAAAATTTGGAGTAAAAAGGAGCCGTAGGAGGAGGAGAATTATTTTTTATGTGGAGTGTTGCCAAAGTTCAAATCACTATCCACCATGGACCAACCTGGGACCTCTACCATTTGAGGATTTGCAAGAAGAAAGGTAAGTACCAGATTCTCACTTGTGCTTATCGCAAAATGGAATGAACCCTACTAAGTAAAATGGTAAATGAACCTCACCAATGAATTAAGGTAAATAATCACACCATAATTTAGGAGGGTAGGGTAGATTTTCTCTTTATTGTTGTTTTTTTAGGGCATGAAATTGGAACTTGGTTTTGCCCTATTTTAGGGCCATCTCAAGGAGGGATGACCCCTCTTATGGAGTTAGGGGTCATCTCTGGGTGAGATGACCATGGTTCAAAACTCCTAATGATAAAAAAATTGACCATTGGGGAGGCCATCTCGACTCGAGATGACCTTAGTTGAAGACCATATCAATCCTAGATGATCTCACCTAGAGACCATCTCGATCTGAGACAACCTTGCTAGCCCAGGGATTTTAGGAATTTTTTGGATCTTATTGTCAAATTTGGTAATTGTTGATTCAGCATGTGAGGGCCCACCATAGATTTCCCATAGTCTATATGACAGCATGGTGTGCACTGCATAATAATGATTGGGTGTGGCTTGAGACCCTTGGACTTAAGTAGATGGTGAGACTAGAGGTAGTGACCATAGATCAGGCCTATCTAATGATCTTGATAGACTATTGGAATAGTTGAATTAACACCTTCTACTTGTTTATTGGGGAGATGATAGTTACCCTAGAGGACATATATCGAGTTCTCCACATCTCCATTGAGGGATGCCCTATCCTGTCTACACCTATGATCCAATAGAGTAGAGTACTCTAGAGGGTTTTTATGGAGGATTGGGAGGTTGTTGAGCACAACTTGGATAGTAGTGGGGTTTTGGTTGAGGCATGCTACAGGGTAGAGGTCTTCACATCTAGACATGTAGTGTTGATGTCACTCATGTCAAATATATTATTGCTTTACTCTTATAGAGTGAGATTCCACTAGAACTTCCTAGGCATGGTACAAGATTTAGTGGACTGCACAGTTGAGGAGCCTATTATCATGGCTTGGAAGACAATCCTATTGGCACACTTATAATATGAGCTTTACAAGATTTGGAAATGGGGGAAGTTCAAACTAGGTTACAACTTTCTACTTTAGATCTTTTAGTGAATACCACTGCTAAGAAATGTTTTTCAATGTATGCATATTTGAGCTCATACCTCACTAAAGTATGACTGGTGTAATAAACAACTTGTTCCTTATTTGCTTCACTCTTTTGGGCCAACATGGCCTCTAAAGCAAAGTTGATAGTTGATATGTATAGTAAAAATAGCACACTTGATTGAGGTGAAGCTAATAATAGTGAGGATGCTAGATATTTCTTAATCTCATCAAAGGCCTTTTGACACTCATCATCCCAATTGAAAGGGACCCCATTTTGCAAGAGACAATTCATAGGTTGATATTTATTTGAAATTTACACTATGAAGCATCAGATAGATGCTACCTTCCCTTGTAAGATGCTTAAGGTTGGTATGGGTAAGTATTTCAAGTATCACCTTGAATTTTGTGGGATCAACTTTGATACCTTATTTTGAGACTATAAAACCCAAGAGTTATCCATATGTAACTCCAAAGACACACTTCTTAGGGTTAAGTCTAACATTATGCTTGATGAGGTGATCGAAGACCTGACTTAGAACATCTACGTTCTTGTGATGCAATAGAGATTTATCTAGTAAATAATTTATATAATCCTTTAGTATTTTGTGCATGTAGTCATAAAATATGTATGTCATGGCCCATTGATATGTTGCACAAACATTTTTAAGGTCAAATGGCATGACTTTGTAACAAAATGTCCCCCAAGGTGTGGTAAAGGCTATCTTGGGTTGATCTTTGGGATTGACTTGAATATAATTGTTGCCTAAAAAATTGTCCATGAGGGATAATATTTTATGTCCTATAGTTGCATCTACTAGGGCATCAATTTTAATAAGGGGAAATTCATCCTTAGGAGTCTCTTTGTTAAGATCTCAAAAATATATGCATATGCAAATCCTCCTATCGAGTTTTCTAATGGTTACCATAATGGATACCTACTTAGGGTAATCGATGGGTTAAATGAACCCTACATCCAACAACTTCTAAAGTTCATATTTAACCATTAATGCAATTATTGGATGTAACTTTATAAGCGTTTGCTTTAACAGTTTAATTTTTGAATTAAGCATCAGATTATGCATGACCAAAATCGGGTCAAGACCCGACATATCTTTATAAGACCAAACAAAGGCTTCTCTCTTTTATTTCAAGAGAGATCCAGATTGATATTTTTAGAAAATGTGGGACCGGTGTTTATTTCCACATCAATTATTTCCTCAACTGACATGTGGGATTCCTCCTCAAGTTGATGAGGTGTAGGGATCAAAAGGATACTTTTAGTTAGATTTTGAGAATCAACCACTTCATCGGGTTTGATCTCATATTAACAAACATATTTAGATGGATCTTGGGAGAAAAGAAAAAGTTATAACATCTATTCACAAGGGAAGAACTCTATGGGTGATGGGGAATAATGACACAATCAAAATCAATGGCCTCATGGTTGAGGTACAAAGTTTTTAAAGGGTCACTGGGATTATGAAGTGGCATGGTTAGGTCAATGGAAACCATATTGATGGATGGTATATGGTTTCCATTCATGGGTGGAAATATCCTATCAAATATGGGTGGCCTCAAGCGCATCAGAGGTGGTTGAGGTGGAGGTGGAATGATTGGATGAGACCTAGGAGGAGCCAAGATGATTGGATACTTTGATGATAGTAATTGCCATATAATAGGAATCCCCTTAGGGAAATATGAAGGTAGAACTCATTAAGATCATTAAGGGGCTCAATAGCAACTGATTCATCTTCTAAGCTATCTGAAGTAATGGATATTGCATTTACCTCGTGGTAAGATGAATTGATATATGTCATCATGATCTTGCATGGATTTTCTACCCTCCTCAATCCAATAATTCTTAGGGTCATTCGCTTGGCCAAACTCTTCTTGCTCATTGGTCTCTTCTTATTCATAAATCATCTAACAATTTATGTGTTCTTGATTAGAGGATGAAAGAGAGTTCATGCAAAACTATTTGTTAAGCCATTGAATGTGGTGAGGACCTAGATACATTAAAATTATCTCATCCTCATATTATTCATATGCCTCACTGGAAGACTTAGACGGCTCAATATAAACCATTATTATGGGAATATGATCTCCTAGTATATGAAAATAGTCTGGGCTAGTGTAGTCATTCTCATCAATCTCTTCCTCAAAGCCTATGGTTAGGCATTGGAGGGAGTCTGCAAGGAGTTCATCCGGCATACACACGAAATACCCTAAGCCAAATTTATCTATGGGGAGTTGATATTGTGGTTGGTAATGTATTCCAAGATCCCAACAAAGACCATTACCATGCCAATGGAATTTGTAAAAGTATCGTAGGGCAAAATTTGGGTTTGACAGATAATTAACATTCCTTAAAAATGGCTCATCATCATTTGCCACCATAGGTGATGGATTTGTAGAATCATCAAAACCCCCATATACAAAGTTTGTTTAGTTTTGGGACACCCCCAAGGGCACAATGGTACCAATGGATAGTTATGGGAAGTGAATACTACCAATTTCCTTTACAGACTCAATGAATGGAGTGAATATGACATTCTACACCAAATACTCAATGATTCCAAGATTGACCAAATGAACCATGATCTACGGTGGGGTGGATGATGAAGGTGTAGTGTGATTTGACTCATCCATAACAATAGATGATTATTCCTCATCCATAGGAGTGGGAGCATATTCTACTAAAATGGTGGATTTGGATGGGAGAATCTGCTCAATTGGCTCCTTCAAATTTTTCTCGCTCAGAGGATTTGAAGATGAATAAGGGATATTGGGAGAAATCGATGGCAGTAGCAAATATGGAGATGGTTCTATGATTGATTATGATATTGGATCTAGAATTTTAATGGTATCATTAGGATTGATGCCCAAATGCATGTATGGTAGGATAGAATCCTACAGGTGGTGCACCACATTGTAATACTTGAAGGGCTCTAGATCAGTGTGAACCACATGAACTTGCCCTTCATGTTTATATTTCAGATACTGATGAAATAATGGATGGGACATACTTCATTTCCCTCATCCATCATCTTCCAATAAATATAATTTATTGCATTTTACCCTTAAATACATGGCATAATGTAGGAATCGTCTTTAGCCCAACATGGATAGGAAGGACTATTGTGCTGATGGTGGATCATAAAGCATCATTAAATACTCAGGGGGTAAATGTAGATTCTACAATGTGTAAGGTTGGAATACTAATATAATGTGCATCAATTGTAATGATGTTTATGGAGGAGCCTGTGCCGATCAAGACCCGCTGGTAGGGAATCTAATTCACACTGGCAATAATATGTAGTGGAGGATCGGGGGCCTAGTAGTGGGATTTACCTTTTTATCACAATCATGAAATGTAATGATAGGCTCCTTGCACTATTGAATGTGCCCCATAAAATTGATAAATGAGTTGGGATCCTAGGATTGCAATTCAATTGATTTTAGAATCTTTATTAGAGCTTCTCTATGTGGTTGTGATTATTGTATTAGCTCATATATGGAGATTCTAGTCGATACTATGCATAGAATTTGAATAAGTATACTTCTAATTGTTACCATAGAGTAAGGGACCTTAGACAAGGTTTGTTGGTGGCAAAGGCTGTAATGTAGAAGGAGTATTTTTTGGAGCTATAGGTGGTGTAACTTGATTTGGTTACCTCCTATTTTTTATCACAATATTAATCATCCCTACAAACCATTGATTGGGTGGGGATGTATGGTTTCATTAACTTGTCAAGTTTGATCTACCTGCACCTCATGTGTAGGTAGTGGATCCTTAAATATACCCATCTATTGGTTGTTAGCTACAAGAGGATTGTCAATTTGAAGTTCATTCTTGTAAAGGATATCCTATACTTTGTTCTTAAATGTGATACATGACTGAATGTCACAACCATTTACTTGATGATAAGGACAATACAGGTTCTATCAATACCACTTAGGTTTGGGCTTATTAGGATCCAATAGGTAGATATCTAGCAAGTTGATAGCCTTTGCCTCACATAATTGATTAAAGAGTGACACCAATGACTCAAAAAATGACATATAATTATGAGGGGGGTGATGTTGTTGCATTTAACCATGATTTTTTTGAGTTTGATTATATTGTGTAGGAGGGGTTGGGCCTGGTAATTGGTCTATTATGATAGATTCTACTTTACAAGTCTTAGAACATTCAAGATAACTTGATTAATCACTATGGGTTTTTGTTGAGCATGGTTGCCTTTTGGGTTTTTGTTCCATTCCTTCTTTTAAATTTTGATTTCCCCTTCTTAAATCTTAATCTCCTCTATGACCTTAGCCTAAGTTAGGAATTCCTAGAATTTTTGATATTGTTGGAGTTGTAACAACAATGAAATCTATTTTGAATAACTCCTTGTGAATAAACGAGTTAGCTAAATCATAGACAAGGTAAAAGATAACTTTTAAATGATTGCTCACCACCTATTTCCATAGTCCAAGACTGGTTCATCATTGAAATGATGAAGATAATTTAAATAATTCATGGTAGCTTTATTATTTACACTAAATGAAAAGAATTCCAGGAATGGATTTGCAATTTTTTCAAAGCTATGAATGATGTGCCTTGGTAAATGATTATATCACTCTAGGTCTGGGCCTGAGAGTGTTATAAAAAAGGTTCTCAGCAACAAGGTATCATTATCTTAAAGTTGAAACCATAGGTTCATGAAACTAGTGACATTCTCCTGTTCATTATCATCCCCTATAAACTTATCTAACTTAGGAATTTTAAAATGCTTTAAATATGGGGGAGATGAGATAGATGGATGGAGCTGTTGGTTTCAAAGTTGACTCAGTATGGATTTCTTGTAACCCATTCCTAAAGTTTGCTTTTTTAGTGATATAATGAACTAAGTGAGTACCTTGTAAGCTTTGTATGATATGATCTCATCTCCTCATATTTTCCCTTGAGGAGATGGAGGTGGAATATGTTTTATGGAGTGACGTGGTTGATTACGATCATCAACCATATCCTCATAAATTGACTCAGGGTATCCTTGATCCTGATACTCTAAACCTAAGTCCTGATAGGTCTCATGCTCCTACTGAGCACTATTTAGGTCTATGTTGTTGAGGGGTGCACAAGGATTACAATTATAATTGGATCTAGGTGACATTTTTTAATGGTGCACCATGTGCTTCTGATGGATCTACTACCTATATGTACTCAGTGTAGGAACCACCTCATGCATGGATTTTTGCAATTTCTCTTGATATAGCATTTCTTGGTACACCCTATGTTCTTGTAGCATCTATTGACTCAAATGCTATTACTCATTCAAACATTTTTTATCCAGTCATAACTGGTTCGCTTGTTTATCAACATTCTTCCTAAGGGCCTGATCTAGCTAGTCAACAGTGTGGGGTTGATTGACCTTCATGTTAATACAAAGTGACATGGCTTACTCTGTAGCCCTAGAAGCTATTTATTTCCCATGATTAAGAGAAGTCATGTTGACCTAGTATTCATGATTATATGTAAGCTCGATGTACTCAAGTGGTGTAGAGGCATAATGTTCTTGTACAAAATACTCTTCATGAGGAGTAGAGGGATTATCAAAATATTCTTTCTCCTTATTGACAAGGACTATATGAACTGACATAGCTATATGAGTAGGATGATGAGTGTTGTACCTTTCTAAAAATAAATATTTCTAACTCATCCATGGATAAGTGGAGTGGCTTGATCTGTTAGCGTATATTTGTTGTTATTACATTATATTTCAAGCATATTGTAAATTAGGTATAACTTGTTATTTGTTATAACAAGTTCTATTTCAGCCTCGGATGGTTTCGTAACCTCCGGGCTATTATAGTCCTGCAGATGTATTATTTAAACCATCCCGGACATGAATATAATCTGCTATTTATTCTAACATGGTATCCGAGCTTGTGCAAAATTTTTTGTAAACGCTTGCTGGGACGTGCGACTGTAAATTTGTTTGCTGGGAACACAGCATCTGGTATCTGGGAGGACGCATTTTTTTCTGTGCTGGGAGGACGCATTTTTTTTGTGCTGGGAGGACGCAATTTTTTTTTCTTTCTGTGCTGGGAAGGCGAATTTAAAAAAAAAAAATTCACGCCGCGCGCAATCGCGCGACGTTCCGCGGAGTTTTAAAAAAAAAAAAAATTTATGCCGCGCGCAATCGCGCGGCGTCGCAGCGGGATTTAAAAAAAAAAAAAAATTATTCAACGTCGCGCGCAGACGCACGACGTTGGGAGGATAATACTCCCCTCAACTCGTCGTCCATCCACGCATGACGTTGGGAGGTTTGCCCCCCCCCACTCCCGTCGCGCAGACGCGACACGTCGCACGTCCGCACGACTGTGGGAGCTCCCCCCCTCCCCCCCTCCCATTGCGCAGATGCGACACGTCGTGCGTCCGCATGACTATGGGAGCTCCCCCCTCCCCCCCACTCCCGTCACATAGACGTGACACATCGTGCGTCCGTGCGACGTTGGGGAGGCCCCCCACCTCCCTCCCACTCTCGTCGCACAGACGCGACACGTCGCGCATCCGCGCGACGTTGGGAGGCCCCGCATGGAGGAGCAGTGCCATCGCTATGGATGAGCCATCAGTGAACTAGAGCCACCAGGACCGGCCACTATGGAGGAGCCATCGCCCGTGCACTACTCAGTGTCGCCGCCCAACGCGCCCCTCACACACCACCAGGCAGAGGTGGAGGCGCGGCCAGGACGAGCTGCGGGCTCGTGCCTTCTCTAGAAAGAGGAGGGCGCCCCCTGATCCAAGAGGATCAGCCCGCTAGCTCACCTGGTAGTGAGCTACGTGGTAGGGCTCGGGGAGCCCTGAGGTTGCAGGTTCCAATCTTGCCGACCCCAAAATCAGGTATAAGTTTTTTATTTAATTTTGATTAAAGTTTTAATTTTTTAATAATTAATATTTTATATTAATTAAATTGTTTCTTAATTATTTTTTTTTAATTTAATTAAAAACTTATTTAATTAAATATGAAATATTTTTTATTAAAAGATTAAATTTTACTTTTTTCAAAATTTATAAATTGTTAAAATACCATAAAAAGGGGGGGATAGAGAGAGTAATTTTTTGAAAAATAGCAATTTGGCGAATTGTAAAAGGTGCATTTTCGGTTGCGCGCGACACCTAGTGGGTTATTCCTATGGGAAATTTTTTTGTTGTATGTTGCATATTTTATTTCTTGCACTATAACATTAAAATTTAAAATCAAATTCACTCCCTAAGTCCTCAAAATAATTAAAACCCATCTGTGCAATTTATTGCACTACAGTGTTTGGTATTTGTGATACCTCTGGCCAACACTTACAGGTAAAGCTGTTGTGATTGCGCTACTGTATCCGCCGCCTAATATAGCTGCTACAACGATGTCTGAGCTTGTTCTCTATAAATCGTTGGGGAGAGATAAGTTTGTCATTTTGCATTTTTTTACTCCATCCACTACCCTTAATCGTTCTTGTGTTTAGGCGTAAATCCTGATGAAGTATTCTTCATAGTGTTTAGGGGAAGTTACGCCCCACGCATGAGAAGAATCTTCTATGGTAGGTGCCATCAACAAGGTGATTCCCTTTCAGTACTACTTATGTTCCATGTATCGTATGATCTCTAAAGGTCACCTATAGTTTCCCTCACGTAAGGGCGGGTGATTTTTGTTGATCTTTATAAATACCTATAGTTTCCCTCATGTAAGGGCGGGTATTTTGTACGGTATAAAGGCCTAGCAACAGGTATATCGAAAGGGGGACCAATTAGTGTTATAAGGAACCTTCATCATGTCTGCAAAACTAATAACTGATTCTCATCAGTTGTTGAAAGGTCCTAATTACACACCATGGAAAAATAAGATGAAGGCTATCCTAGCAATGGATGATTTATGGGATGTTGTATCTGGAGCAACAACCGGACCTTCACTCATTCTGTTGGTGCTACGACTCCATCTAATGCTCAAAGAGACTTTGATAAGCTAGACAAGTAAAGCAAAAGTGCTCATCTTGCTTGTCGTGCTCGATGAAGTCCAACCCCATATTGCTGACTGTGCAACTAGTAAAGCAACATGGGATGCCCTTAATACTATATATGAGGGAAAGAATGATTCCACCATTCTATTTCTTCAATCTCAATTACACAATCCGAGCATGAAGCAGGGTGAGACAGTTGAATTATTTCTTTGCAGAGTTTCTGAATTGAAAGCAAAGTTGAATTCTTTGGGAGAACTAGTTGAAGACAAGCTCCTTAATTCAGTTGTATTGAGAGCTTTACCTAATTCTTATCGGGTGTTGATCACTTCCCTTCAGGTATCACAACAAAAATTTAATTTTGTAGAATTGGTTAATATGCTTCAAGAGGAGGAAGCATGCCAACTACAGAGAGATGATTCTTCTAACTCTGCTCTCTACATCAATAGGAAAGGGCAGAACCAGAAGAAGGGTAATTTTCAGAAGGGAGGGAATTCACAAAGGATTCAAAAGGGAAACAAACTCAACAACCTCAATAGAAAAAGAGATATTGCAAGATCTGTGACAAAGAAGGTCATGATACAAATAGATGTTGGCATAAGAATAAGCAATCAAAATAGAAAGGCCGAAACAAACCACAAAAGAACAAACAACAAGTGAATGTTGTTGTTGAAGAATCTGACACGGATTCTGAGAGAGCTCACAAAGTTCTCATGACTACCATAGTTTCCAAGCAGACGGATCCTATATGGTATGTTTATTCTGGAGCCAGTAAGCACATGACTGGTGACAAATCATGGTTTGATTTTTTTGAGGCCAAAGAGGGCAAACTTGTCACTATTGCTGATGATAAAACCTATAAGGTTTAGGGAGAAGGCACTATTTCAGTCACCCTTCCTAACGAAAAGTGTCAGATTGATAAAGTTCTCTATGTTCCAGGATTGGCTAAAAATTTTTTGTCAGTCACACAAATTCTGGACAAAGATATGGTTGTGAACTTTAGTGTTGAGGGAGGCAAGAAGTGTTGTTCTATTACTAGGAGGGGTAAGAAAATTGCAACCGCTTCATATAAGCATGGCTTATTTGCCTTAGATACTATCTCTACTCCACATGTTGCCATGACAGTCACTACAAAGGAGGTAACTTCCCTATGGCACAAGAGATATGGACATTTGAGTTCTGGTTACTTACTTGAGCTAAGTAAGTATGATACGGTTAAGGGTCTTCCTTCCCTTTCTACCACTTTACCAGTTTGCTTTGACTACTTGGCAAGAAAGCATCATAGAGTGCCTTTTGAAAAGAGCTCTATAAGAGCAAAGAAACCTCTGGAGTTGGTTCATACCGATCTGTGCGGTCCCTTCACTCCCAACATTTGTGGGGGTAAGAGGTATTTTTAGTTATTTGTGGATTATTACTCATGAAAGATGTGGGTATTCTTTCTTCAACTGAAATCTGAAGCATTTGGCTTCTTTCAGCAATTCAAGAAATCTATTGAGAAGGAGTCAGGGACTTCTATAAAGACCCTCTATTCGAGGGGGGGAGTTCACCTCTAAATAATTTTCTGCATTCTTGAAAGAAAATGGGATCACAAGATAGTTAACTACTGCTTATACTCCTCAGCAAAATGGAGTTGCTGAAAGGAGGAATTGTTCCATCATGGAAATGGTTCATTGCATGCTCACAGGAGCTAGACTTGAGCAACTATATTGGGCAGAAGCTATCACCACAACAAGATATCTCGTTGAATAGGGCACCCACAAAGGCCCTACAAGGAATGACTCCACGAGAAGCATGGAGTGGTAGGAAACCCTCCATTTCTCATCTATGCATTTTTGGATGTAAAGCTTTCATGCACATACCAAAAGAGAAAAGGAAGAATCTAGATGAGAAGATATTGAAGTGTATTCTTCTTGGGTATGATGAGCACTCTAAGGGTTATCGTTTGATTGATCCCTTAACCAAGAATATTCACATAAGTAGAGATGTTGTTTTTGATGAGGCTTTCACATCAGCAAACACATCAGATGTATACCTAGACCTTATGGAAACTCAGGTTGTTAAATCTCCTTCATCAAAGGTTGGAGGTTCTTCTGGATCTTCTTCAACACCTAAGAAGGAGAATCCAAAGTGGTATACAAATACAATCAAAGACTCTAAGCTATCTACTCCACCATAATTGACTTTGGATAGGCCTCGTACTCACAGCATGGCTCAACAGGAGAAAGCTACAACAGAGAATACTGGGGTTGATGATCTGTGTCAATATTTTGAAGAACTTTCCGTAGATCCAGAGAGAGATACGGAAGATATGGATATTGATAGTGATAAGGTGTTTATGTCTTCCATAGATGATCTTGAACCTGCATCAGTACAAGTTGCTCTCGGTGAGCCTCAGTGGAAGGCTGTTATGGATGCAGAGTGTAAGTCTTTGATGAAAAACAAAACTTGTAAACTTGTCGATCTACTGCACAGAAAGAAACCCATTGGCTGCAAATGGGTGTCTAAAGTCAAGTACAAAGTAGATGGGACAATTGATAAGCATAAGGCCTGTCTTGTTGCAAAGGGCTATGCTCAAAAGGAAGGCATTGACTATGAGGAAACTTTTGCACCTACTGCTCGGATGACAACAATTCAAGTTATTTGTGCTATGGCAGCACAATTTGGGTGGAAATTTCATTAGATGGATGTCAAAAGTGCCTTTCTGAATGGTGATCTCCAAGAAGAAGTCTATATGACTCAGACAGAAGGATTTGCAGTGGAATGCCAATAGCATAAAGTTTGCAAATTGGTCAAATCCTTATATGGCCTGAAACAAGCTCCTCGAGCTTGGTATATAAAAATGGACAATCACCTCCTACAGCATGGTTTTAAGAGATTTTCGTCAGATGCAAACCTCTATTTCAAGAAATAGGGTTCTGAGATAGTGTTGCTTGTACTATATGTTGATGATCTGCTCATTACAGGGAGTTCAAAAACTATGATCTCTACTGTCAAAAGAGACTTGTGTCAATCTTTTGAGATGTCAGATCTTAGACTTCTCCATTATTGTCTTGGTCTAGAATTCAGCCAGAAGGAGCACTCCATCAAAGTGTCTTAGAAAAAATATGCCAAGACATTGCTAGAAAAATATCGCATGACTGATTGCAAGCCAATGGCAACTCCGATGGAGACTAGACTTCAGTTATCGCAATATGATGATTCACCTTAGGTAGATGGTACTCTCTATCGATAGTTGATTGGGAGTCTCATATATCTGACCAATACTAGGCCAGATATCGTATTTGTTGTGAACTATCTTTCGAGGTTCATGCAGGAGCCTAAAACCACTCATTGGAAAGCAACAAAATGTGTTCTTCACTATGTTCATGGCACAATGGAATATGGCCTAGAATACAAGAGGAACAACAAATTCTTCTTACAGGGATACACGGACTCCGACTATGCCGGATCATTTGATGATCGCAAGTCAACTTCAGGATATATTTTTCATCTTGGATCCGGTCCTGTCTCTTGGCACAACAAGAAGCAATAGGTGGTTGCTATTTCATCAACAGAGGCAGAGTATCGCACCGCACATGAAGCTGTGTGCGAAGTGATATGGTTGCGTCGCATTTTGACAAGTATGGGTCATCCATCCAAATCTCCAATACACTTGTTTTGCGACAATCAGGGTGTTCTGAACCTAGTCAAGAATCCAGTCCATCATGAAAGAACAAAACACATTGACACACAATATCATTTCATTCGAGATGAAGTTCGAGGCACCGAATTCAGCTTCAAGCACATTCCCACCGATGCTCAAGTTGCAGACATTTTCACTAAGGCACTTGCACGTGTCAAATTTGAATTGTTTCGTAGCTCTCTTTGTATTGCAAAATGATGTAATCAGGGGGGATGTTAGTATAGCTAATAGTTATATCATCACAAAAATAATGTAATAAGGGGGGAAGTTAGCGTATATTTGTTGTTATTACATTATATTTTAGGCATATTGTAAATTAGGTATAACTTGTTATTTGTTATAACAAGTTCTATTTCAGCCTCGGATGGTTTCGTAACCTCCGGGCCATTATAGTCCTGTAGATGTATTATTTAAACCATCCCGGACATGAATATAATCTGCTGTTTATTCTAACATGATCATATAAACTCATCCATGGAGTGTACTCTTGATCATGCTCTGACCAGTGCATAGAGTGAGTCAAAATACGAACTTGCAACACTTACCTACTAGGACCCTCTCCATGCTGAAGAGTTTTTTTATGGGAAGCATGAAAAGTATCTCAACCATGAAAGTCATCAATTTGATCATATTGAGGATCAATATATATGTCTTAAATGGGGACTTCCTCCAGGTCAAAATATTTGTAAAAACTAGGATGCCATTTGGGAATAGCCATATCCTCTAGATTGATATGAAGGTGTTCCATACCTCCTTGAAAATTTTCTACGATGCTAGCTCTTGATCAAGCTTGGTCACGTGTGGTTACCATGGTCTTGATTAAACAACAAAGAAAACACACAACCAAACAATGTGATTGTATAATTTAAGTTTTAAGTGTAAGTCCCTATACTATTTTAGTGCATTTTGATGTTGAAAACCACTATCTCTTATGAAACTAAGGGTAAATAAAATAGAAAACTACTAAAAGGTAGTTTGAGCACACCCCTCCTGTTGGAGAGTGTAATCCAAATGACAAAAAGTGACTTCCTATTGGATATTGGCTCAAATATAACCCTAAGGAATCATAATTATCCCTAGAGGGAGACCACACTGCCTAAGTCCTACTACTTTCCTAATACCCAGGGTAAGACCCCACAAGATTTCTCTTCACTCTCAATCAAGCTTGGACAAAAATGATAGTTGCATTCCACATTTTACTAAGCCCTATGGTAAAAGGGCATTACTAATCCTTCCTACTCTAGGCACACCCAAGAGTAGGGGACCTCCTAGTGATGAATTCTAGGAAGCCACTTTATTTTGGTCACTAATTTTCTAGGGTGTGAGTCAATGGTTGGAGATGAAGCCTACTATCACTAATCTTGATTAATGGTTGGTGATGAAATCCAGCTCGTTAATGTTAATGTGAAATATGGTGTGTGGGGTTATTTTTTATTTTATGCAAAAGAAAACAAAATCATCCAATAGTCCATGCTCTTTCACTAATGCATAAAAAAAGAATGTTTTAATTTTAGATTTCTAAATAAAGAATGTTTAATCTTCAGAAATATATAATATGCAAAACCCTACAATTATAGCCTGGGGTCAGGCAGTAAGTAATTATACCATCTCAGATTTCAAAATAGGAGAGGATGACAATGGGTAGGAAGTCCTCTGCGGGAGAGCACGAGAGTGGCAGCATTTCGAACCATGGGCACAACGGAGTGGGCGGAGGGCACCCTGGGTCTAGAGATGCGGAGGCATCCTTGCCAAATGAAGAAGAACGGATTGACGATGGTGTCAGTCGGGGTAAGGACCCACAAAAAAATGGGGTGGTGAGCCACAGAAGTCGTATGCCCAGGCAGCGGCTTTAGAAACCCTAAGCGGTTTTTTTACCAAGGAGTTGTTCCCGGCTGGGGATGAGCTGGACATCCCGATGGAAGTACTCTCAAGCTTCATGGAGTATGAGAAGTATACCCTCATAGGTAAGTTCATTGGTGGTCATCCCGACATGGAGACCATTCGCAAGTGGGCAGCAAGCAAATGGAGGACCTTTGGACATTTGGAGTTGGCGGCCCTATCCCGAGGTTTTTTTGCTATTAGACTAAACAACAAGGAGGACTACTATAAAATCTTGGCTGGTGGGCCATGGTTTCTGGGCCGTAGAATTTTGTTCATTAGGAAGTGGGGCATGGACTTTAATCCTGATACCCAGAACATTAACATTGCCCCAATATGGGTTAGGCTCCCGAATCTTCCCCTCTTCGAATGGCATGAAAATGTAATAAGAAGTATTGCTCACTCCATAGGGGAGTTGGTCACCATTGACCCTCCCACGAACAAGGTTCGTCCAAGCCCATTTTTGTGTGTTGACAGATTTTGAGGTGGAGCTCCCATCCTCCATCACTTTTCGGTCTGGAGACACCGTTCTTCACAAACAAGCTATTATCTATGAGAATAGGCCAGCTTTCTTCGCCTAGTGCCATTCTAAAGGGCACCTCCAGTCCAATTATCCTCTTCAAAAATTGGGTAAGCAGAAGCATGAAACCTGTAACCCCTTGGAACATGGCAAAGGACAGGCGAAACAGTCAAATCTTCCAAATGCGATGGGCCATGAATCTCCAGGTCCCTCCAAGGACCACGGTGATTTCTCCCAGCCTGTTGAAAATTTCACCCACCAAACGGACCCTGTGCAGTTTGGAGCAAAAACCCAGCTAGGAGCAGACTCCCATCTGGAAATCCATTCGTAGGAGAAGGATTGGACTCCCTCCCAAAATATCACTCAATTTGATTCACCCAAGCTCCAAGATCAGGGCCACCCCGATTTCAATTCACAAACATTGCTAGAAGACTACCTCCTAGGTAGGAGGGGTGAATAGTCTGGTCACATTAGCCCTTGAAATACGAGGAGCCGAAAAAAAAGTGTAGATTTTGGTAGTGAGAGGAAGTAGGGCCATCCTCCTAACAAAGACAGGCGAGACAAAGATACAGTGATAGATGTTGCTAATGGAATCCAACGTCTACTATTTCTGGATGATTCTGATACTTAGATGAACAAAGAACATGTACCAAAACCTCCACCCCAATAAGGGAGGGGAGGCAAGAAGAACCTCAAACTGTCTAGATGAAAGTTCTCTCATGGAATGTGAGAGGACTGAACGGAACAGCCAAATGAAGGTTAGTGGCTGATCTTCAAAAGAGGACTAACCCTTCCATCCTAATTTTGGAAGAGACCAAGACCGATGTTATCTCCTCTGATAGAGTTTCTAAGGCCATTTGGGCCAAGATAAAAATTTTGTACAGCCCTACAGTGGGAACAGCGGGAGGGCTCATGTTTTTGTGGGATTCAGTGAGTGTTGAGGGCAACTTGCTATCAATTTCCAATAGGATTATCAATGTGTTGTTCCATTCCAAAACTACCAATTTTTCCTGGATTCTGTCCAATGTTTATGCTTCGAATTCTACCACGAAGAGAGCAAAAATGTGGAAGGCTATTTCCTAGATGAGGGAGAATTTTAGTAATTTTCCTTGGGTCTTAGGGGGAGACTTCAACTATCCCTTTCACCCATCGAAAAAAAAAGGAGGGTCTAACCATTCAAGCTGCAGCTTAGAGGACTTTAGAGATTTTGTCTCTACTAACAGCCTGCTAGACATCGAACTCAAATGAGCATCCTTCACATGGAGCAATAGGAGGATTGGGAGTAGCCTGATTCAATTCAAGCTCATTAGATTTTTCATTTCCCAAGAATTTATTCCCATCCTTAGCGGTGCAACTCTCTCGACCCTACCAAGGATTGGGTCTAACCACAACCCTATTTTTTGGAGGTGAACGACGGGCCCATTTTTAAGACCCCCTTTAGATTTGAATCCATGTGGATTTCTCACAAAGACTTCAAAGGATTGGTTTCAACATGGTGGCAATAGGAGGTGGGAGGAAACACCCCTAAGAGAGTGGCTTTAAAACTCAAAATGGTCAAAGAGAGACTAAAAATATGGAATAAAGAGGTTTTTGGCAACATTTTTGAGTCCAAATGGTCCATCTCAGACAACTTGAAATTTTTGGAGGAGAGGATGGAGCTTGAAGGTTACACCGAGGGTCTCAGGGAGGAAGAAAAAATTCTTTTGGTGGATTACCATTCTACTCTTGTAAGGGAGGAAACCTTCTGGCACCAGAAATCTAGAGACCTTTGGTTGAAGAATGGAGACTCCAACATGAGGTTTTTCCACACTTCTACCATGAGGCACAGAGGTGCCAACAAGATCATAGAAGTGTCTTGCAAGGATGGGCATGTAACCAGGGAAATAGAGGAAATCAGGAGCGAAGCGGTTGATTTTTTTTAGGACCTGCTTGGCACTCCTCCCGACAACAACATTCAGGTCCATAAATCATTGCTTGCCAACTTTTTGACTAAAGTCCCCCACGAGGTAAGCATCAAGCTTATGGAACATTTTTCCTTGTCCGAGATTAAATAATATTTGTTCTCCATGCAACCAGACAAGGCCCCTAGCCCCGATGGTTTTCCCCCCATTTTTTTCAAGTCATGTGGGATGTTGTGGGTTCGGATGTGTGCGAAGCTATTCACGACATACAAGATTCCAAATCCATTCACCCGAAACTCAATTCCACATTTATTGCTCTCATTCCTAAGTCTCCAGCCTACAAGAGTTTCTCTAACTACCGGCCCATCATCCTGTGCAATATTTTTTACAAGATCCTCATCAAGTCTATAGCCAATAGACTGAAACCCGTTCTCCCTCTCCTGGTTGATCCTTTTCAGGGAAGCACTGTTAAAGGCAAAAACATTCTTGATGGTGTCATCACTGTCCATGAAAATCTTCACTTTGCTTACCACTCCAAGAATGCTCCTATTTTTCTTAAGCTATACATGAACAAAGCCTTCAACCGGGTTGATAGAAGGTTCTTGTGTGTTGTCCTCCTCAAGTTTGGCTTTCATCCCCACTGGATTGACCTTGTCTGCAGTTGTATATCCACTCCCTTTTTTTTTGTCCTGATCAATAGGTCCCTAGCTAGGTATTTCCAAAGCACCAGAGGCCTCAGAAAAGGTGACCCTTTGTCTCCCATCCTCTTCATCCTTTTGGCAGAGGTTCTGAGCTGGTCTTTGAAAGAGGCTCTTCGTCAAAACAAGATTTTCAGTATTCTACCGACTTCTAGAGTTGAACTTGTCACTCATCAACAATTTGTGGATGACACCCTCATCTCCACTGGGGTGTCTGTTTCCTAGGCCAAATCCCTCAAGCGGATCCTTTTCCATTACGAGCAAGCTACCGGGAAAAAGGTTAATTACATCAAGAGAAAAATTTATTTTATTAACACTCCCCTACGTAGGCAACTCCAGATTGCCAAAATTTTAGAATGCACCATTGAATCCCTACCTACATCTTATCTGGGGTTGCCCCTGTCTTGTAATGGCCGTGCCAGTGGAGGTATGTGGAACATGATCCTGTAATGCCTTCACAAGAAACTTGGCACTTGGAAGGGCAAACTCCTGTCGCAAGCCGGGAAAGCCACCCTTACCAAAGCTTGTCTTCAGGGGATCCCAACCTACTTTATGTCGGTGTTCATACTTCCTATTTTTGTTCACTCCAATATCAAGAAGATTCAAAGGACCTTTCTATGGTCTGGCAATGAAGAAAAATCCAAAATTCCTCTTGTTGCCTAGGACAAGGTTTGTTCGTGGAAAGACCAAGGCGGCTTGGGGATGAGGAGATCAAGACTTATGAACTTAGCTCTGATCACGAAGCATGCTTGGAGGATCCTAACTAGTGACCCTGTGGAGTGGGTTAAGCTGGTCAAAAGGAAGTATCTTGGCTCCAACTCTTTTTTTGACACTGAGATCCCTCCTGAAGCATCAACTTTTTGGAAATTTGTGCTCCAAACTCGTCATTTGATCAGCTTGGGAGCCCGCTGGATTTTGGGTGATGGCAACCTCATCCTCTTTTGGAAGGACATGTGGGTGACTAAAGAAGCCATTGGCTTAAGGGCAGACCTTGCTGGGCTGAGAGAGCAAATTGACCCAAACTCCCAACTCAGGGTGGTGGATTTCATAGACCAGAGCTCCCGTCTCCCTCGGTGGAAACTTCCAGTTATGGAAGGGTTAAATAATGAGGTTGCATTTCTGGAAAACATCATCCAATCGATTTTAATTCCATATGTTAGGAGGATTGACAGAATCATCTGGAGTGATACGGAGGATGGTCTTTTCTCTGTTAGATTAGCCTATGAGTTTCTTACCAACGAGACTGCCCTGGATTATCGGTGGAAAGTTGTCTAGAGGAAAGGGGTCATCCCTAAAGTGAACTTATTTGCATGTATTGCTTTTCACAACAAATCCTTAACCATTGAAAACCTTCACAAGAGGGGTTTTCCCTTCCCCAACAGGTTTTACATGTGTTTAGCAGAGTGCGAGACAAGGGACCATTTATTCCTACACTGCCCCTTTTCCCACTCGGTCCTCAGCATTGTCCTATCCTCCTTCCAAATCCTCTGGTGCTCTCCTCGATCCCTCAGAGATGCTTTCCATAAATGGCCTAATCCTTTCAAGAATCCTAAACTTTGATTCCTCCTTGAGGCCTCCTTCCACCATTCCATTTGGCAAATTTGGTTAGAGAGGAATGCCAAAGTCTTTGGCAGAGCCCCAAAAGTGTATCCTTGTGTCGCTCAAAGGGCCTTATCCTATGCCATTGAGAACTCTAATGTTGTTCCCAGTCCCCATCCCCATATTCCAAATGAAGAAGCGATTTTCAAAAGGATGAATCTCTACCCGTTTTTGAAAGCTATTACAGGTCCTTTCCGAAGAAGTGTTAGATGGACCAAACCCCCCGTGGGATGGATTAAATTAAATTTTGACGAAGCGGCAAAGGGTAATCCTGGGCCCGTTGGTTCAGGGGGTGTTGTTAGAGATCATGATGGAAATATTGTGGTGGCATACTATGAAGATTTGGGCTCTCAAACGAATCACTATGTCGAATCCTGAGGCGCTCTGAAAGGAATCCAGATCCTCTCTGAGGATCCTCGACCTCTAATTATTGAAGGAGATTCGCTCAACATTGTGAATTACCTCCTAGGCACCAAAGACCCATCCTGGAGGGTCTTCAACATCGTTCTTGAGGCAAGGTCACTACTTTCCCAATGTGGCAGGTGGAAAGCAAGTCATATCCTTAGAGAAGGCAATCACGTGGCTAACCACATGGCCAAAAAAGGGCTCGCGACTACGTGTCTGGTCGTGTGGCGGTCTCGATTCCCATCATAGGTGGAAAGAATTTCTAGAGCATATATCCCTTCATGAGGTGTTCTCCGTGCATATTTCGAAAGGTCCTTCCCAATGAGTATTGGGTTAGGGTGGAAAATCTATCCAATCCCCTGTGTGATAGTGGGCACATAGGTCATGTGAAGCGTAGTCCTGTTACCAAAGCTTTTTGTTTCCAAGTTTCCAAGATGCACAAGACTTGGTGCCCTGTAGGCTATCAACACACGTTCCTCCACCAAGGCGGTCTTGCTATTTTTTCCCTTTCTTAGCATTGGTTCGATGATGGAATTTCAAAGTACCTCTTTCCAATGGTGCTCACGTGTGGTTGGGACATTGGCGGAGTGCGGGAATGTTTCTTCCGATCTCCATGTTCCAGTTTCTTTGGCTTTTTCTTGTTGTTTTCCCGTTTTTTTTTTAGTTTTGTTATATGGTTAATCAGGCTTAAATGCCCTTTTTGTACCCTCATGGCAATTAGTCTAGGGTCTGCTTTTCTTGCAATTTGGCTTATATTTCTACCCAGGAGGCATGATACATCATTAGAAGTATGGCTAATTTTGTACATAAGGTTTTGGGATCCTCTATAAAAACCCACTGTTAATCTATTAAAATAATTACCAAAAAAAAAAATTAATTAGACCATCCTACATAAGGATGGTCACCAGTAGGGGTCGTATCACATAGAGACAGTTGTAGATAGGGATCATCTGGACTAGATATGATCACAGAAAAAATCCTGACACTTATGATTTTCTATATCTAATCTCTTCAACTTGAATTTTTTTAGAAATATTTACTTAGAAACATAGAGAGGTAGAAAAATGTACTTACCGTGAAAGCCTACATTTGACGATGTTCTAGCTATCTGTCCTTTTTGCTCTTTGATATGAGGCTATCTTTCAAAGGGACAATTTATAGATAGATGCCATATTTGTGATAGACGATCATTGAATATGGGTAGTCTCTGTAGCAAACGGTCAGGCCTGTAACCTGTAAATAAAAGGACAAACAAAAATCATCCAAATAAATAACAATCAGGGACTAGGTACCACCATGATCGCTACTAAAATACCATAAACCTGTGCTCCTTAAACAAAAAGGTACATAAAAATGTATGATTTTAAAACCATTAAATGCAAACTAATTATAAATATTAAAAGCATGTAACCATAACATCATCATAAAACAAGAAAAGATATGGAGACGGGTCTTTTGATTAATAATAGCTTGTTCCTTAAAAATACTGTTACAATTACATCCCCTTAAGGGAGTTCACCATTTCGATACAATCAATACAATAAATAATTGAGAGGGTTTGATTCTCCTCTTGGAAAGAACTGGTGCACTTTTGGGGTTCTCTTGCATCCATGAACCATATTGAGGAGGGTTTCTTCATGCCTCCTGCAAGGGGTGATAATATTTGAATTCTTACACTCTTCCTTCCTTGCAAAAAAACATGTATTCTTCACACAAAGAAACAAATATGGTTAATAGTATGTGTAGATGAAATGATGACTAAAAATTATAAATAATAAAAATATTATAAATGCATGCATGAAATGAAATATATCTAAGCTGAACTATAAAACAAGAAAACTATTACAATCTATTAAAATAAAAAATAAAGAAAACATATCTGAATCCTAGAGGTCATATCTATGTGGTATGGCTATACCTATAGGTAATATCTAAGCAAGACGATCGCTAATATATAGATCATTTTCTCAATGCTGATGCGGGGTGACTCCAGGTTTGATCTACGATATTTTTGACAGATTGATGTGCTCCGTGGAAGAGACTTTATGGGTATGGATTGGTCTTAAAAACAAGCATACGAGGTTAATGGGAAGAAGGAAATGCACACCTCTATCCCTTGGAGTAGTCCAACAACATGGCCTTCTTAGGGAGTTGATATGATAACACTTTGATGCTCACAAAAGTTGTTGGATCTTTGATCAAAATATGGCAGCACTTCGTTGCTTGAAATTTGATAACTCTCTATATTTTTGAATTAGGGGTGAGTGCTATTATATAGACTTCCTACAAAACCCTACACATGAAAAATTGAAGGTGCAATTTGCATTGAGAAAATCAAAGTCTATATAATAGCACCACCTTGTGCGTGAAAAAGCAAAGGTGCAATTTGCATTGAGAAAGCGACTGCTTTTCACCAAAATATCATGTGCACTAATTTGGTCATGTTTTTTTGTCTAATTTGAGCTCATGCACGTGCAATATTACAGTGTAAATTCATGCATGAGGTTAACTGGTAATCTTGGCTACCAGTTAGGTCAAGCTCTCTTTTTAATCTTGCTTTTGGTGCGATCGTATCAGGGTAGGACGACCTTGACTGGAGGCCGTACCTTGGTAGGTCGAACTCTGAAGGCCATCTCTTGGAGGGATGACCAGGGTTGCAAAGGGAAATATCCCTTGTTTGAGTGTTTAAAACCACTGTTTATGCCCTAGGGCTGCCCAAGGTGGATCATATGGTCTTTAGGGAGTCCATATAGGTAGTCTCCTCAATATGATGTGTTTTAGTTATCTACAAAATGAAACCTATATTTTTGAAGGAAAGAGGGGGAGGAATCTAAAAATACCATTTTGACCAAAGAAATATCTACTCCATGACTACTCTTTAGGAAAACACACTTCCTATGGAATTGCTACTACAAAAATCAAGAGTCAAAATTTTAATCAATAAATTGCAATTCACAATTTTCTTTAATACAATGTATAATTATATTACAATATGCACAAGAAAAAATATAATCAATCATATTATCCAACTATGAAAATAAATATATTACTCGTAAAGAGTGATGAACATAAAGTATATCCCATGAGGTTTCAGATAATTGGTGGGGAATGAAGAGTTTAATAATAAGACAACTTCAAGAAAATAACAATTTCCATAGCATTCACCATGAAATTAGAAAGGAAACATAATATATATGAGAGTTACAAATCTAGTAAAATATTAGAAGATTCAAATAAAAATTATAGAAGTAAATCCTAGATACTTAGAGAGGACAAATTTTCATATGTGCATTCAAATAATAGAAAATATCAATGTATTGATGATATAATTACCACATATTTCTTCCTATATAGACTATCAAAGTAAGAAACCCTAATCCTAATGCTCAAGGCTTGAATCATTGTAACTTAAAGGGCCTATATAAAATGAATAATCATAGCTAACATGGCTATATTTAGGTCATTACATGGCCTCCCTCTTTAGAAAGCTTTGTCCACAAAGCTAAAAATGATTGGAGAATGACCTTTGGTTCTTATATAGCGTCTTCTTGAAAAATATCCCACCACTTAATTAATAGCTCCTACACCTACCATTTTATTAATTTATACACTTGAGAATTCAACATTACCTTATGATTTAATTCAATATAAACCTCCTCATCCAGATTGAAAAGCTTTATCTAGGACCACATATTTTAATTGAGCACCTGTTAAGAAAAGAAACATGAAAAACATAGCATATTTTGGATGTTTTTGGAAGCTCCAAGTGGTATACCACATCGTCGATTTAATGAACCACCATATAATTAGGGTGTTAGCTTTTGGTTAGTCTTAATCTTGAGAGAAAGTTTCTCATATGAATAGAACTTTAAAAAGACCGTATCAACAATCTCAAAGTGTCACTCAAAGTGTTACAAATCACATTATTTCTTTATATGATGCTCATCCTAAAATATATTATCCTTAATATCTTGAGAACATATTACCTCTATTAGAAGAAAGCAACTTGAACAACACAAGAAAATCTCAAAATGTATTTTTTTAATTATGGAGGCTTTTGACTATAATTTTCCTCATATGAAGACATATAAGTGAAAATATGATAAGTATTTTACCATCACTATGTTAAGGGATCTATTTAACCCACTATTAATGCTTATATTTAGAAAAACATGTTAAATATGTACTTATAAATTTATTCACAATTTTAATTTGTATATCTATTTGAAGATGGTAGGAAGAGCTCATATTAAGGTGGGTACCATTAAGTGTAAATGAAACCTTCCAAAAATTGCTTGTGAAGGTAGGGTCATGATCATACATAATAGAGTTCGACATTAAATAAAATAAAATAAAAAATCAAGGAATTCCTTGGCTAGTTTGCTAGTTGTGAGTGGATGTCATTAGGTACATAAGTATCCATACTTGGAAAGGTGATCCACTACCACAAAAAACTTTATTTTACCCTCTAAATTAGGATGGTATTCAATTAAATCCATAGATATGTGGTCCCATTGGGAGTGAGAAATAGGGAATGGCTACAATAATCCTAGATTCTTGACCATTTCACCCTTGTTCCATTGACATGCTTTGCATTTTGCAATAAACTATTTGATTCTAGTTTTCATTTCCTTTTAAGAAAATGATAGCTTTACCTAATGATAAGTTTTGAGAAACACAGAACAACTTGCTAAATAAGATCCATCTAAATATTAAGAATTTTATTCTTTACCTATGAGTATTTAACCCAAAATATTTGATCCTTCTTCCATATAAATCTTCCAAAGTAAGAGAACAATAGGTCATAAGAGGTACCTACCTCAATATGATGAACCAATAAAAAATCATAGGATTAGAACACCATTCTTCACAAGGTTGAGTGATCCAAAGAGGAAGGGACTAGATATATGTTGGAAATTTGAGTTATTTTATGTTTTCATTGATGTCACATGGATCACATTGAGTTTTGGTGGCCAAAGCATTTCATAAATAAGCATTTATGATATTTTGGAGAGCATGGATATATACAGGATTTTTGTGAAAACCAAGGCAAGCAAAATAAAATATTTTATTTAAAACCATGGATGGCATATTTGAAATGGGTTTTTCTTAAAACCCTGGTTGGATTTGTGTTTCATAGAAAAAGGTGCCCCGGTGATGGAGATATTTAATTTTAAATATTTAGTTTAAATTTTAAATTATTTAAAATTTTAATTTTAATTTTAAATTATTAAAAATTTTAATTTTAATTTTAAAATTAAATATATTAATTATAGCACCGACTAAATAAAGGAGGAAAGGCTATATTAATTTATAGCATCGACATCTAAAGAAAGAGGAAAGGCATATATATATGCCAACAAAAGCTTAGACTTTATGACCCTAGCACTTATTTTTCCAATACCTTCGATTGGGGAACGAATTGCGAAAATAGAGAGAAGTGTGACATTGGTCTATTGAAAAATCATTCACGGAGCTTAATAAGATGCATAGGCATATTTTTCCTAGTGGTTCATGCGCTGTGTGTTATGCAGGAGGTCCTGCGATCGAGTCCTACCATGGTTATTTGCTTTGTTGAAGCGCTTGAAGCGCTGTTAAGTTTTTCGAAGGGTGCAAAAGTTTATGATATAAGTTTTTGTTCATGTCCCTTTGGACACATGAGGGCATGTGGCCCAATGGCAGGTTGGTTGTGGTTAAGGCACTAATAAAGGAGACATCATGAGATCAAATCCCCTTAAGGACAGAGGCAAGTTAACAATTTTTTAATATATTTTATTTTTCTAAAGTTGCCCTAGAAGGAATAAGGGTTGTGATGCATGTTTAGAAAAAGAGAGATTTCTGGTGTTTCTCCTTTTGAAAGTATATCATATTATATATCGTTGGAAAGATTATTTCGAGGGCTATTTGATTAAATTTTTTAGAGCGAGAAATAAGGTGTTTGTAAAGATATATTTCTATTTTTGTAAAGGGTTTCAAAAGTGGAGGTTGTTTTGGTTATTTTTCAAAGGTGATTAATTCTTTCATGAGGGGACATGTATCTTATTGAGTAGGAGTGATAAGGTGTTATTTGGATATTATTGTTGTGATATTAATCATTATCTCTAACCCTTGTTGAAATTTGAAAAAGAAGTTTGTTGAGTGTAGCATACTTAGTGGACATCCACTAAGGCATCAAAAGGTATGAGCAATATTCTCCATTGACTTTGTTTATGGTGGTTGATTTCTGAAATATCATTGGAGAGAAAAGGATTGATTGTGATTTCCTTTTCCAAAGTGGTTGGTTGAATGATTCAAGGTTTTATGGTTTGATATTTGTGTTTAAACCATATTTTATAAGCATAGTTGTTGAAGCCCATTGGTTATGCAAAGAACTTGAGTTAGAAAAGAACATGAGTATCATTGTTATGTGAGATTTGTGGTTGAGCATTATTGGAAACATTTGATTTGGTTGATACATTCTTGGACTGGGGTTTTGTAAGGAATATTTATCCCTTGTGGTGGTTGGTTGAGTTGATTTTATTGATCCTAGTCAAGTGATTGAGCGATGTGATTGTTCAAATTCCATGAAATAAACTATTCTATAATTTTGATTTGAGTTGAGATTGAGCTTTGAGATTAGAACATATTGAGTCTCGAACAATTCTTTTTATGCTTCTATAAGACTTGAGTTGAGTTGAGATTGATTTGATTTGAGATCATTATGGATCATTGTTGTCATCCATTGTAGAGTGCATTGCCTTTCATTATTGAGTTCATCATTGAGCCTTGCCTTCATATATTTGTGGATGAGATTTGAGTGCTACTTGAGCATGATTGGTTGAGCCTTTAAGAAGGCTTTTGGGACATATTTGTGGACAGATTTAGGACAATTTTTGAGAAAGTTCTTGGTGACCTTGTTGAGAAGATTTTGAGCAAGTTATTAGTGAGTTTGTTGAGCATATTTGAGCGAGTTCTTGGTGAACTTGTTGAGCAGATTTTGAGCAAGTTCTTGGTGAGCTTTTTGAGCATATTTTGAGTAAGTTCTTGGTGAGCTTGTTGAGAAGTTTTGAGAAAGTTCTTGCTGAGCTTGTTGAGCATATTTGAGCAAGTTATTGGTGATCTTGTTGAGCAGATTTGAGTAAGTTCTTGGTGAGCTTGTTGAGCAAGTTTTGGGCAAGTTCTTTGTGAGCTTGTTAAAAATAGATTTTGGGCAAGTTCTTGGTGAGCTTGCTAGAGTATATTTTGGGCAAGTTCTTGGTGAGATTGCTAAAGCATATCATAGGATAGCCTACCTGAGCATATCAAGATTTCCTAGTTGAGTAGATCAGTGGATTGCCTACCTGAGCAGATCAGGGTTGCCTTGTTGAACAGATCAGTGGATTGCCTACCTGAGCAGATCAGTGGATTACCTACCTGAGTAGATCATTGTATTACCTAGCTTTGAGAAGATTGAATTAATCATTTGTATTGGGATAAAGATACTTATTTTTGTGTGAAATATTATAAGGATATTATCTTGTGGAGTACCCCACATTGGGATAACCACGTTAAATCTTGTGTCTCAATTATGTGTGGTGATTTGTGCACTTGTTTACTATTGTTATCTATGTCATTAATGCACACTACTATATTTGGTTATTTCAATTAAGGACACTAATTGATATTTATTTGGAAAGAAAGTAAAAAGTGAATGATATACTGTTCACCCCCCCTCTTAGTATAAGCTTATGTTCTTCAAAATAATATGAACCTCTATTGAATCTACATATTTATGAGAAAGGAAATTTGCTACCATGTTTTCCATCTATTTCTTATATTTAATCTCAAAACTATAACCCAATAATTTGTTCAACCATTTATTGTGTTGAATAAAATATTGAAACTAATTCAAAAAGCATTTGAGGTTATAATGATCAATATTAATAATGAAATTCTCATCCAACAAATAAGACTTACATTTATTGATTGCATAAAATATGGATAACATCCCTTTCTCATAAGTACATTTATCCATATTATTACAAAAGAGTTATTTTCTTTCATAATCCAAATGGGTGATCATCTTGTATAAACACATCATCTATACTAATTCTAAAATCATCACATTTTATTAAAAAGGGTTTATTAAAATTAAGAGGAGGTAAAACTAGAGTAGAATACATAAATTCCTTCAAAGGCATAAAGAATATTATAGAACTTCTATCAATACAAAAGAATCCTTCTTAGTGAGATTCAATAAAGGAGCTATACAATTTTCTATAATTTTTAACAAATTTTGTTAGCTTTTGAAGCTAAATACTAAAGATAAAATAACCACAAGATCTAAAATAAAGTTGCAATATGAAATATAAGATAATGGCAATATTCTAAACATATAAAAGTCATAAATAAATTCAACAATAACTTAGAATTATCATTAATAAATTCTCATGAAAATTGTATCTCAATTAAATAAAGATCTCAAATACACCATACTTCAACACACTATCATTCTATAATGTACATCATTCACACTCACACACATAGATACATGTATAATGGAATATAACTCTTCATATGGAGCACTCTTGACCTTCACTCTTCTAGAGACTCTTCATATTCCTATTCTATGGACTCATGTGCACATTTACATTACCAAAATACTTTGCACACTTGTATATTTATTACATTGCATAAAGTAAATACTCACACTTTAATCTAGGACACTCTTCTAATCTAAAGATGTACCCAAGGTGGTACATTAGCATGTAATAAATAATGTAATATATTCCAACACCCCCTTGTATCAAATTATTTGGTTATTGATACTTTAATCTTCAATATGGTTCTTCATCTCTTATTTGGAACTTGTGCTCTTCTTCTCTACTTTATTCATTCTGCTCTTTGTTTGTATATTGGTCAAGTAAATGGTTAGTATCTTTATAAAATACTATAATGGCTAAAAGTGCTTTAACTTCATGTTCTTCTGTAGATTCTTCTTGTTCTTGATTTTTTTGAATCTCTTAAGCTAAGTTTCCCTTTTTTTCCCTTCTCTATATTGCAATTGAGATTGACTGTATCGATTCTGATGCTAAAATAGTTGTTGATACGGACTATATTGACTCTGATATTGTCTTGGTTGAAATGACCTATTTTTTTACTCCCAAAATTTATTTGATTTCTTTTGTACTGATTACTTGGATTGAATCTACAATATTTTGTACTATGTCCTCTCTTTCTTCATACTTGACAAGATCTATTATTCCATTTTGATCTACCTCTTGAGAATGAAGCAATATTTCCTTGTGGATTATCTTTTGAGACTAAGGCATTGTTAGTCATTTCATCTTTGACTAAATTCTCCACTTCATATTCTTGTAGTATATTGACTAACTCATCAAACGATGTATCTTTACTTAGAATTTGTAAATATGTAACTAGATGCTTGTAGCTTTTAGGAAGCTCTTAGAATTACTTAAACAAGAAACTTGTCTTCTACCTTCTCTCCTAAGGCCGATAATTTTCCTTTCATATCTTTCACTTTTCTTAGAAATAATTCTATACTTTCATCATTATTAATTTTTAGAGAATGCAATCGAGTCTAAAGATTCAAGATAGTGGCTTTATTCTTTCCTTAAAATATCTTGGCTAAAGTATTCCAACCTTATATAGAAGTTAATTCTAAACTAATAAATGACTATATATCATTTGTAATTTCAAATGTTATTATCATGAGTGCTTTTGCTTCATCTTCTTCATACTTTTAAATTTCCCTAGCATCTTTAGTAGGTTTAGTTTTTGCTCCTTTAACTATATTACAAAGATTTTCTACAAACATTATTGATCTCATTATATTTTTCCAGGAAGTGTAATTAGGATCTTTGAGTAGTTGATATTTTGAAAGAAAGAATTTATGTGTTGTCATGATTAACACTTGTAGACTACCTTATATCTCCCTAATGTTTGGGTGATATACTAAGAATGACTTTTCAATTTTTTATCTTAAAGTTGACAACCTTTAATTTCCCTAGTTAGACTAGCCAAATAATACTTTTTGAAGTAATTTTAGTTTTTAAAAACTTTAATATTTATCTCTTTAATTATTGAATAATAAAATATCAATGTAATTTTTAGTTTTCCAAAAAACTTATGTTGAATTCCTTTTATCTCCCAAATAAAATTTCTTTAATTCTAAATTTATCAATCCTATGTTGGTGTTGAATTTCTTATAACTCCAAATTTAAAAAATTAGAAATTATATAAAAGGATATTCGCAAGTTTTGTATTCCTAATTCAATGTAAAAAACCTTATTTCTCCAAACTTATCAAATTGAAAATATTTCAAATTGTTTTGTAAAATCAAATAATCAAATTACAAAACTTCAAATTAATTCCTTCAATTTTTCAAATCAATTTTCAAATCTTCATAAGACTTTCAAATGGCAATAACCAGGTTTTTGAGGTTTCAAATATTACTTCAATATCTTATCTCTCCAAAATAAAATAGTTTCACTTTAACCTTAGAAAATAATAATTTCATGCAACCTTATAACTCCTATCTTGAGCATATAATTAATTTTAAATAAAATAAATTACCTCCAATCTTGAGGTGCAAATTATCTTGGTAAATTGGTGCTCTTTCTTCTTTGCTATATGTATGGAGATCTTTTTGTACTCTAGCTTGCTTTGGAAAGATTGCTCTAACTTATCTTTGACTAGTCAATTGACTTCCAACCTTTTCAAGGTACTCTAATTAAAGATCAAATACATTGGCCCTGATGTTGTAGTAGAAGTAATGCAAAATTATTTTTGGACTTGGGTTTGATCCTTCAACTCCCTTCACTAGTGCCTCTTGGATGACTCTCTTGCATGAGAAGAATGGAATGTCTCTTCCTTGCTAGCACTTAGACTTCAATAAATGTGCTTACTTCCTTTTGCTCCTCTTTTAAGCATTCACTAAAATCAAACTCCAACTTCTCCTATATTTGGTACCTCTAATCATGCATTAATTTATTTGTTGTAAACATTTGAATTACTCCAAGCTTGTTGATATTTCACTTCTCATGTGCCACATGGCACTCAATCTCTTCTACTTCTTCAATTTCGCTCACCTTGTTCTCCTCAGGTGTTTCTATTCCCCTTACAACATAACTCTGCCTAGTTTGGTGAGATTATGACAAATTGGATGTTACACTTTACAAGTTTCTTACCTCCAACAAAGATTCAAACATATCCTTCAATATTAGCACTTGGATTTTTCCTAGTTCATCCTCTTCAATGCTTTATCTTCTCTACGCATGTCCCTTCAATGTATTTTGAAAAACAAAATTCCTTCAATCTTGGTGCTTGGAGTTTGCCCTAGCTCATCCTCTTCAATGTTTTTATTATTTATGCACATCCCTTCAATGTCATTTTGTAGAAATGTCTTAGCTACATTTTTTTGAGCTCCTTGAGTGTATCTATGGTGTTGGAACTTCATCTTAGTGGCTTCCTTTTGTTTTTTGGTAGCTCTTTCTTAAGCTATGGTGTATCTTCCTTGAGATATGGTGGCTCTTCCAACTCGGTGGTGCTTTTACTTCTTCAAACTGGTGGCTCCTCCTCTTCTTGCTCGGTGGTTCCCTTGGTGTCTTTAGACACTCTAAAATTTGCTCTACTTTGAGCCCTTATTTTATCTTCTATTTTCTTAGTAAATTTGCCCTTATTCGGTTTCTTTTCACTTCAACAAATATACACTTTTATAAGCTTGTAAAAAATAGCATTTAATACTAATATTGTTTCCTCCTTATTTCTCCTTTTCAAGTAAACTCTAACTTTGATATTTGTTGTTTTATTTTTACAGATTTTAGGACAAGAATGCTACCACCTTCTTTTGCTTGAAGACTCTCTATTTCAAAATCATTTTTTTGAATTTAATAAAGCTAATATGGTGCTCTCAAATACTTAATGTAGACTGATTTTAATACTTGAATAATAAAATTTTTAGCACCAATATCACATACCTTTTGGCCTCCTTTTGTAGCTAATATCCTTGGTGATTTGATTCACCCTTTTTTGTCTCGAATTTGTAAATTTTTCAGCTTCACTTCCTTTCACTTTTCTGCTCTAAAATTATCAATTTTGCAGCTCTAATTGCTGCCCAAATATCAACTTGTTTGTTGTCTAAAATTCTCTCAAATCTACCCTGAAGTTCTCTAAAAACTCAACTATCTTTTCTCCTTCTAATGCTGTCCTATCTCTTTTCAAAAAATTGTAATTTTTGTAGCCAATTCCTCTTTTGTTTTTATGTTCAAATATATCCCTAAAATTCTCCAAAATGTAGCTCTAATATCTTCTCTTAATGCTGCTCAAATTTGCAGCTCAAATATCTTCAAATTGCTGCTTTCAAAATCTGATTTCTTCTCCTTATATTGTTGTCCAATAATCTCCTCTATCTCCTTCAAATTTCTGCCTTATTTTTCTATCAATATTGCCTTAAATTGGCTGTTCAAGGGATCTTCAAAATATTACCAAATCATCTCCAATTTGTTGTCTTATGATCCTTTAACTTCTACCTTGAAAATCAGCAACCTCCTTTGCAAATCAGCCTTCAAGATATTTTATGGCTATCCTAAAAATTCTCACTTTTGGTGGTATCTTATATTCTTTTTCCCCTCAAATTTTCTTATCAAATTCTGACTTCAAATTTGTCCTCTTCCATTAGCCTCTTCCTCAAGAATCTAAATGTCTTGAAGTCTTCAAAAAATATTTCCAAAATTTGGCAAACTTCTTGCCAAATCCTTCTTCCTTTTGGGCATGTTTTTGGATGGCAATAATTTTTCCAAATTCTTATTTTTAGGAGATTATCCTACTTGCAATATTCTACCTCGATCTTTCTTCAAATCTCCTCCAATGGCCACTTCTTCAACTTTCTCAATAGGGCTTCTTTAGCCTTCTTTTCCTTCTTCCAAATTTGCTTGAAACCTCTTCACTTGGGTTTCCAAAATTTTGTAGCTTCTCAAATATCCTTATTTCTTCTCTATTCTCTTCTTTCTCCTTCAAAATTTCAATGGACCTTTTTCTTAAGCCTTCTCAATATTCTTTCTCAAATCTATAATGGGGACCTCCTTCTTGGGTCTCCTCAATATTTAGTCTTCAATATTCTATGGGGACCTCCTTTGTGGGTCTCCTCTATAGTCTTCAATCTATAGTCTTCAATATTTAATGAGACCTCTTTCTTGGACCTCCTTAATCTACAATGTCTACTCTTTTGTTGCAACTCAAAACTAATCCCTGCATGAGGAAATCACATAGAATTTCAAGCAATCAAAGATGAAATTATTCTCTATCTATTGTAGGAAGATTCTCAACTTCTGAGAACTAATTTTATGCAATAAAAAACTAGATAGTAGCAACCAAATACATTCAAATTTCTATAATTTAAAATCAATAAACTTCACTAGTTATTCTCAAAACTAGTGGAAAGAGATCTATGTTGAATCCTAGTCTTCGAGTTTTCCTTCAACACTATGGAAATATTCTAGACAAATAGCAATATGGAATCTTCTTCAATCTATAAACCTTTTCAATAATAAATCCTTATTGGGTCTCTTAATATCATCAAAATTAAGGTCTATCTTCAAGACTTGTAAATTTCCTTCTATTTTGAATTTGCTCTTGGAATAGGTAAATCTTCAAACTTCACTAGTTTTCCTTCAACATAATGAAAATACTATCTTCCCTAGTTTTCTTTTCCAGAGGTAATTTCTTCAAATTCACTAGTTTCTCCTTAACTAGTGGAAATATCCTTTGCAACTTTAAAACCTATGCAAGATAAAACCTTGTTGTAGATTTGATACCGTTATTAACTTTTCAAGCTAAATACTAAAAATAAAATAACCAGAAGATCTAAAATATTTTTGTAATATGAAATAAAATATAATGGTAATATTCTAAACATATAAAACTCAAATAACTTCAACAATAAATCATATAATTACCATTAACAAATGCTCACAAAATTGTATCTCCATTGAATAAATATCTCAAATACACCATACTTCAACACACTTTCATTCTACAATGTACATCACTCACACTCATACACATAGATACATATATAATGGAATGTGACTCTTCATATGGAATACTCTTGTCCTTCAATCTTCTAGAGACTCTTCATCTTCCTATTCGATGGACTCATGTGCACATGGACTATTATGCACATTTATATTACCAAAATACTTTGCACACTTGTGCATTTATTACATTGCATAAATTCAATACTCACACTCTAATAAAGGACACTCTCCTAATATAAATATATACCCAATGTGGTACATTAGCATGTACCAAATAATATAATATATTTCAATAAATTTTCTATAATAACCAATGAAACTTACAAACCCCCAAATACTTTTAAGATATTTAAGTATTGGTCAATCTTGCATTACCTTAATCTTGTTAGGATCCACCTTGACACCCTCTCAAGATACAATTTTACCCACATATTCTACTTTAGAAATTAGAAATGATCATTTACACCACTTAAAAAATAATTCCTCATGCCCTAAGGGTTTGAGCATTGTTCAACATGTTGCAATGTGTCTTTCCAATTCTTGCTATAGATTAAGATAACATAAAATAGAAAAAAGTACTTTTTTTGCAAAGAGGTTACAATAAAAAGACCAAATAGAATCACTATAAACTTATAATGACCCTCATGAATTCAAAAATTAGTTTTAGTAATATCTTGTTCTCTAATAATAATTTGATGAAATCTAAAATTAGTAAAAACTTGATCACTAAATAACTCATCCAATAAATCATCAATGTAAGAATAAAAACTTAACTTTGATAACAAGCTTATTGAAGGGTTGGAAATATGGACACATCAAGATGCATCCTTTCACTTTACCATGATGATAAATTAAGAGTAAGGGTTGGTACCAGGTTGAATAAATTCTTGTTGTAGCATATCTTGAACTAGCTTATCAATGTTTTATTTTGAGGTTGAGGATGTTGGTAAGGGCATATATTTAGTGGATAGCTACCCAAAATAATATTAAAAGCATATGATCATTTATATTCTTAGGGAAAATGCCTAGTGTTCCTCAAATACTTTGACATATTTTTTGATGAGAGATTGTATCTAAGGGAAGAACATGAGATCCTTTCTTGGATGGCTTTTCAATTTTTTGAAACAAATTTATGTGAATATTCCCTTGCTTCCCTTTATTAAAATATTCTCCATATAATGAAAACTATGTTAGGAACCTTCCAATTAAAATAAGAACATCCACATAAATATTGCAATTAAAGCAGTATAGTCATAAAAGAACATAATATTGCAATACGAAATGTAAATGTAGAAATCTCACAAATCACAATATAGAATTGTTGGCCTCTTCCAGGAGGTAACCTCCTTCAATAATTTAATTTCAATTATGAAACAATATACATCCATTCCTACTCCTCATATTTTTAAAGACTTCATAACCCTACCTAATACTCAAGGCTATCTTACATGCAAAATGCCATCCGAGCTAGAATCTGATACCAAATAAAATAGTTACATTCTTTATAACAATTATATAAATGGTGTGACTTGTCTAGGCACATCTAGTGCCACAAACCCCTAAAAAATATTACATAATATTATTACAAAACATTATAATAGGGTCCCCATGTTAAGAAAAGGATTTTTACTTAATATTTTAAGATGGGATCCTATCATGCCCTTCCCCTTCAAAAAGTTTTATTCTCAAAGCTAAATATGAGAAAATTACTATTGAAGCTACTGGAGGGACTCCCACGTGGTATCTTTAGGTTGTAATTATCACCATTGAATAAGAACATAAATGATGACAAGGTGGTGAAGGGTGCACAATATTTGATCCAAAATTCGTTCAGGCTCAAGAATGATAGAAGTTGCTTGAAGGGTTTGTTTGTAGGTTGTTAATTCTATCTATTGTAACACCTAGTAAGGACCATAATATTTTGTGGTAAGTTTATTGAATCCATGAAGCTATAGAGATGACTATTTGTAGGGATACATGTAGAGAAAAACCATATCCTCGACTTCAAAACTATGCTTAGAGTGGTTTTTATCAGCTTGTTGATGCATTTTATTCTAGAACAAGTCAACATGGACCTTAAGTTGTCATAGAAGGTTAGCACATTATCTAAGGGTGGAATCCACAACTTAAACCCTAGAGCTTTCTAGAATATAAGAGAAGGGTGTTGGTGGAGGTTGACTATATACAACTTCAAATGAGGTGACCTTAGTAGCAGCATGATAGGAATTATTATACCACCATTCAGTCAAAGGAAGCCACTTAGCCCAATCTATAGGTTATTTTGAGGTAAAGCAATGGAGGTATGTTTCCAAGCACTTATTTCTAATTTTAGTTTGGTCATCAGAGTGAGGGTGATAAGCCAAACTCAATTTGAGTTGAGTTCCCTACAACTTGAATAGATCTTGTGAAAAGTGACTAGTAAAAGTAGGGTCCCTATCTAAAACAATGGATTTGGACATTCCATGAAGATGAAATATGGAGTCTAAAAATATTTGGGCAACTACATAAGTGATATATAGGTGGGACAAGGAACAAAAAATGAACATACTTTGTGAGATGATCCACTACCACTAGAATAATTAGTGTTCCTCCTAATTTAGGTAACCCTTGAATGAAATTTATAGAGATATAAATTCATACTTGTTCTAGAATTAGAAAGGGATAAAGGGTTCTAGGAGAATACATATTTTCTCCTTTCATGCATTGGCACCTATCACATTCAACCATACAATTTTGAATGTCCCTTTTCATTTCCCTCTAGAAAAAAATATGCTTGGTCCTTTCATAGGTTTTTAGAAACCCTAAATTCCTAGAAGTTGGGGATACATGCATTTTATACAATATGAGTTTTCACATTTATGAATTTTAGGGAATGACAAGTTAGTCATGATATCTCAAGTCTTGACCATCCCAAGTATAGTCGAGGCATGAATTAGGCTTTGCTTGGATTTTTTTGACCAAAGATTACAAATTGGAATCCTTAGTCATTTCTTGAGATGATAGATACATTGTAAAAGTGGTATAGATATGGCATGTAGCATTCCCTGATCTTCATATTGTTGGGATAAGGCATAAACCACCACATTCTTCTTTTCTTTCTTATATGTGATTTCATAATCATAGCCTAATAATTTAGAAACCCATATTTTTTGTTCTAATGTGGACACCCTTTGTTCCAAGAAATATTTGAGGCTTTGATGATTAATCTTTATGGAAAAGTGACACCCAATGAGATACATCCACCAATGATTAATAGCATGTAAAATGGTAAGCATCTTCTTTTCATAAGTAGACTTACCCAAATTTTATCCAGAAAGTGCTCTATTGGTGAAGGCCAATGGTCCTCCTTGCATCAAAACTGCACCAACTTCATTATGAGAAGCACCACATTTAATTATAAAAGGTTTAGAGAAATTATATATTAATTAATGATAATTAATTAGTACATTCAATATTAATTAAAATTAATTAATATTAAATAAACGTTTAATTACCTAAGTATTAATTAATTAATTAATTAATGCCTAGGTTGCACAATCATTCCCCCTCCCCATGGATGCATCCACCCTCACATTCATCCTTCCACATCATCCACTTCACTTACAGTTCCACATACCATCCCCCCATTTCGGTAACGCACAATTAATTTTTTTTCCAAAGATGAAAATTTTGCATACACACTTAGTTAACAAATATGCACAAACATGCACTTTCAGTCAAATATGCATATTTAAATTAAATAAATATATTTAATTTAAATATAAAAGCAAATCAAATCCAAACATGCATATTTAAATTAAATAAACATATTTAATTTAAATATAAAAACAAATCAAATCCAAACATGCATATTTAAATTAAATAAACATATTTAATTTAAATATAAAAGCAAATCAAATCCAAACATACATATTTAATTTAATACAAAAGCAATCAAACCATCCACATCCAATTAACTAACCATGCACATAGGGTGAAAAATTCAAAGATTGCACATCTCACAAGTTTACATGCACAATACACATTTGGTTAAAATTACAAGGTAAGGTTATCTGCATGCACTCCCCATGATGAAACTAATGCAAGGAGAATACTCCTGATTATGACAGTTAACTGGCTGAACCACCTCCTTATCCCTTCTCCTAGGGAATTCTATAAATGCACATCCTTCCACTTCCTCGAGCATGGAAAAGGTTCATACACATGAGGATGGAAATAGTATCGAAGATCTAATGAGACTCTAAGCATTCACAATATTCAATCACCCAAGTTTTATCACTCTGCCATTCTCATCCCATGCAAAACCTTGATCGCACCCTTCTGTAGGATCAGATCCACTCCCAAAAAACTTTTGGATGCCATTAGTCATGACCATACCACCTTGGATAGTATCGATATATGGTCATTAGACCTCTAGATGGTTGGCACCCAACCCGCATAAAAGCCTCCCAATGCAGCATGATGTAACCACGATAATAGTAATAGCTAGAATGCAATGCAATGATAACTATAGCAACAAGGACACACAAAAAAGGTAAAATCAAATCTACTTTATCTCCTTTACATGTTCCTGCTTTTCATTGCTCACATTGGTTTTAATACTTATTTAATTTGAGCTTCACTTCAGGAGGCTCAACATATATTACTGAACTAGTGTATTATTGGATTGTGTGCAAGTCAAGTGCAAACCAGAGTAGACCTCGATCCAAATAAAAACTTGAAGCTACTTGAGCCCATAGACTAGGATTCTTATGGCCGTAATAACCCATACTGCATGATCGTTCGACCCCAGATGGTCACCAAACGCAACCATATAGATTGTATATAGTCTTATACTACAACCATATAATCGTAAATGGTTTTCATATAGATAACAACCTATCATAGATTCAGTAGACATGAACACACATTCCAACCCAAAGATGCCATACAAGACACCAACACACCCGACAAAGCGGTGGTCATTGCAAACCCACCCACACATTTGTTGTAGCAACAAGAGTACATTGCACCATCATTACTTGTAAAAGGGGAACCATTCCTTTCATCTTTGTAAACCCCTACGTGGGTATATATTGTATAGTAAGGAAAAGGAAACATACATTTCAATATCAATTCATTGCTTTTGTTCACTTGTTATATACATGGTGCATACTTTTATCATCTATAACAACATGGTTGTCAAGGGAGCTACTATATTTTTGAAGTAGGAAAAATCAGTGCACCTAATGACGAGCAAAAATATGTGTATCTATCATATCTCGCTTATGAGCATCAAACAGAAACATGCATATGAAAAAGAAGCAATACCAAACAATAAGGAATGAAATGAAATGAGTCTCTTATTTATTAATTTGGTGGATCAGATCCAAGGTTACACAGCAGTCCCCTTGATGTCTCAAAGGTGATACTATTGTTACAAATTTTGGGGTGCCTAAGGATCAAATCCTCCAAGAAATCTGGGTGCACATCCAGTACCTTTCCTCGTACCCACAATCGATGTGGGCAGGCCAATGCCGCCACTGGTTATATCTTCAATCTATAATGTTAGATATTCCTTCCCAATTCCTCTCAAGAACCTACACCTGCACATAAGAAAGCAAAAAGGGTCAAATAGCAAGGGTGTATCGAGGAAAACATGTAATTCCCATAGGCACAAAATGGCACATATATTAAAAATATGTCAAATCAGCTCAAAATGCTATGAAACTTTATGGTGATTTTTAATAAGAGGTTTTGAGGAGATATCACCAAAAATAGATCTAAAATTGCATTCGTAGACCCCTTGATTTTGCGTCGCTCGCCTGCAACCTATGAAGACCAAGATAAGCAATTCCCGCACCTAGACATGTCCAAAACACATGAACTTGGACAGAATTCATAAATAAATATTTTAAGACAACCCATGTGGTTAGATTTTCAAAATGAAGTGCAGATCCACCTGCATGCAACTGGGGTGCCCGGATGGGCCCTACGAACCTGTAAAACCTTAAAAATGTGATATCTCGGCCAATTTAACTCCAAATTACATGAAATTTAAACCATAGAATAATATGATGGTCTAGAATAATATAATTAAAAAATAGTAATAAAATTATATAAGGATTTATCCTCATCCCAGGGGGACGGTGGTGACTCAAACTAATTAGGGGGCACCCTGGGAGGGGATACCCACCAATTCTGCATAATTTTTCCTACCAATACCATAGGATAATGATCTTAAATAGTCTAAGGGGTTTTGTAGTTGAATTTGGTGAATAAATTCACTTGAATGAAAAATTTACCCTCAAAAGGCCCTCTTGAAGTCACCCGATAACCTCATTCGTTAAGAAGATATTTCGAGGGCAAGAGAGCTCAATAGGTTGGGGAGAAATCTCAGCAAAACTCCATTGCATATCCTAGAACTCCTCTCCTTATTTTTCATGGACCATGTATCCATTTTATATCCCAAATGGGCTCATGTGCAAAAAGGCATGCAAGGGCATGCATGGCAGGAGGTGCCATTTGTCAAAAAGGAGGCATGCATTGGGTGTGGAAGAGAATATCCATTATGGGCATCCATTATGAAGCATGTCATAAGGATGCAGTGCCCTCTGACCTGCATGCTCCAAATGGCATGCTAAATGGTAGTTTCTGGGCACCAAGTGTCCCATATTTGACTTTTTTTGGGTCAAACCTACTCATCGTCCCACCCTGGTACGATGGCTCACCACCATCCCATGGTGGGACGGTGGGAATTTGCCACCATCCCAAGGTGAATTTTGGGCCAAAACTTCCCAAAATTGGGCTAGAAGCCTCCAAAAACCCTTTTGAAGTTGCTAGAACCATTGTGAGCCTTTTGAGGGCTACCCAAGGGGCCATATGATGCCAATTTGATCATTGTTTGTGGGTTCTTAATCGGGTTAACCATATTTTAGTGTCTACAGATGTCACTTTTTGAGATGTGTTGTGTGCATCACAACACTAAGTAAAAATAGATGACCAGAATGTTGAATTATTAAGGTTACTCAATAACCTAACCAACTTTAGATGCCCCAATCATGGAAAGGGCGTGTGTTCTTGAATCCTTGTTTTTGACTCAAAATGAGCATGCCTATGCTTGAACATTGTACATAATGAAGGTACAGGGCCCATGACTTCATGATGCTAGTAATATCAAGTGTTATGATGTGATATTGTGTCCTTTTTTGCTGCCCCAAGAAGAAGCATGATTGTCTTTATCGAAGATTCATTGAACGAACGCAATTCTCATAATTGAGTGTGTGCTTGTTGATTTAGACTGAGTATGACTACCCCCTCAAGTGACTAGTCGATGAGGAATGACCAGTGAGAAAAGCAATGATTCACTTGACCCAATTGAATTGTGTTATGCTTACCTTTAGTTTTATCCCTTGAAAAATAGGGCAATTTGAAGAGGATTCTGGTGACTTTGTTGAGTTTTTTAGGAGGAAATGAGCTGAAAACTATATTCCTGGGGGGTGGTACAGAAACAATGGCCTTATTATGGCATGAATTAAAAAATTTTCCATCCCTCCTAGGATCCTCATGGTTGCATTTTGGTCCATGTAAAATTTGGACCCAATTTGAGTTTTTTTGGTGCAGTTTTGGACCTATTTTGGGTCATTTTGGGTTGTTTTGGCCTATTTTTGCCACCACCATCCCAAGGTGGTATGGTGGCATGTTATACCACCATCCTAGGATGGGAAGGTCATCCATATGTGCACTCATCCCACCCTGGGATGGTGGTGACCCTGCATCTTTATATAAACCCAAAATATGAAGGTTGGGCTCATTTGTGCATGCTTTCTTTGGCAGTTTGAGAGGTGAGGAGTAGGAGAGTGATTCTGAGTAGCAAAGAACTATAAAATTCATCCCACAATCACCATGAGTCAGTTGGTAGATTCAGCCAGTGGAGGAACCGGTGCGAGACAGGTATGCCAAGTCTTTCTTATTGCATTTTCCTAGTGTTAGGAGTTGATTTTTTTGCTTTTATGGCATGTTTTTGGCTTGGAATCATATCACACTATATTGTAGGTAATTACCCCTAATTTATGAGATATGTACCAATTTTTGTATTTTATCCATGTTTTTGTGCAATTAGATTGCCTTTTATAGGTCCAATTTTGCCTTGTTTTTGTTATTTTTTTAATGGCCTGAAGGCCTTTTTGAGCTCAATTTTTTGGAGTCATCCCTATATGGGATGGCTAGTGTGGGCTGATCATAGGCCATCCCTTGATGGGCTAGCTACATGGTTGGGGGCCGTTCCTAGGTCATACGGCTAAAAAATGGCTTTAAAGAGGGGCCATTTTGAATCTTTTCTTTTGAATGTTTTTGGGGCCATGTGAGGCCATTTTGGTGGTGTATTATTGAGTTGCTTATCCCTGCCAGGTGGTTAGGATTCGGTATCGAGTACAAAATATCTTTTATTCCACAAGGGGTGCCTTGAAAATAGAGTACTGGGAATGACTAGATGCCATCGACCTCAAGTAGGTGACCCGGTTAAAGGTTGTGATAGGAGACCATGCATATCTGACTGCCCTGATTGATCTGTGGGATCCGTGCACCAATACCTTCCATATACCCATAGGGGAGATGATGGTGATGCTTGAGGACATCTATCAGATTATTTGTATTCTGATAGAAGAGCGGTTGATCTGCATGATACCATAAGACCAGAGACATGTAGTGCTCAAGAGGTACTTCAATTATGATCTAGATATGGCAGAGCTGGACTACTTGAAGGGGGTATGTTGGTAGGATTATAGCATGAGGCAAAGGTATTGGGGGTGAGGCATACACTAATTATGATGCTCATCTCCAATATGTTGTTACCTGATTTTTCTGGAGTGAGGTTCCCATGGAACCTGGTGGAGATAGTGTTTGTGCTGGTGAGGTGCACTATGGCGGAGCCATTGGTGATGGCATGGGGTACTACACTATTGGCACAACTCTACGATGAGCTATATGAGATACACTACCATTGAAATAATGGTGTGGGGTGTAGCTTTTTGTTGCAGTGTTGGGTATGGCAACACATAGCTGTGGGGTGACCACATGGGCTACCATGGATGACTTGGGCACAATCGGTAGACAGAGAGATAGGATATGGCGTCCTATGGCAGAGGGATCAATATAGGGGACAAATTTTATGATTTTTAGGTGATATGGGTTACTATGCAGATCTATTCTCATGACTTGGGATAGGCCAGGTGTTTTGGAGGCCATAAAGAGATTGTCCAGAGTGGGTAGATGCTACTGTACAACTCTTTAGGGTGCGATGAGGCAGATGGTTTGTTGGACGACATGGCACGAAGTGGGATTACTTCCCTTTTGCTCAGGTGATATAATAGTTTGGGCTACGCCAGGGGGTTCCTAGTGAGCTAGTGCCTTATCAACATCATAGGGATGAGAGGACATTGGCATGGCCTATGGTAGAGGTAGTGGCATGGGATACGGATCCTATAGTAGACATTCTAGATGTGGACGATGTCGGTACTATAGTGGAGTATGACGCTTGGTGGGTGACAGGGCAAGGGCATGGAGAGGGGCCACTAGGGAGGGGTGCAGCTAGGGAGGCACATCAAGAGGTTTATGGTGAGAGCCAGTGCAAGGCATGTTATTGGTAGGGATACATGGCAGGGGAGCATGCGGTTCTCCTGGACTAAGGAGATCGAGGTGAATTTGGGGATGATGATGTTGGGGATGAGGAGGTGTAGACACCACCAATGGCACTAGGGGACATAGAGGTAGAGCTACGAGATGAGCTACTCAGGTTTAGGAAGGAGAGAGATCTCCTACAGACATGGGTGAATGATGTACATGTGGAGCTAGCAGCGCAGTGAGCTAAGATATAGGTGTCCTAGGCCGAGATAGCATCTCTTCGGGCATAATTGTGATCTCAAAGCCCTACACAAGAGGACTCTAATAGTGGAAAGGTGGATAGGCTATAGGCAGAGGTGACACGACTCCATTCTATGGTGGATACTTACCAATAATGGTGTCGACAGGGGTAGTCCTATGCGAATGAGATGGAGACTGAGGTAGTGCACCTTTGAGGGCATCTAAGAGATGATGCAGCTACCAGTGGTTCATACCAGAGTCACCACAGCAAGATAGGGCAGTACTCCTCTAGGATGGAGGCACCAGGTTCTAAGCAAAGGGCTGATAGGGTAGGTGGTAGTAGGTATGGGATTTCATAAAGGACTTCAACTACAAGTGGGAGTGGATCGTAGTACCGGTCCTGCATGACCATGGTAGCGGCTCACGTGACTCTTTTTGTGTTTTTGGATATTTTAACAGTGTGAAGTCTGAGGACTCACTTTATTGTAGCCTACGGGCAACATGATGTATCTTTTTGTCCCATACATACACACACACACACACACACACACACACACACACACACACACTCATATATATATATATATATATATATATATATATATGAGCTTTTTATGTGGTTTATCATCATGTGTTTATTGTTTCATGAAATGTGTGCAAATGTATGCAATTTGATTTATGCGATGATGATGGATGTCTACTTTATATGCATATGTTGTAATGTGATTTGATTTTATTTGATTTTTGTACATGCATGGATGTATGATGATATGGATGACTATATGACGTATTATGCTAGCACCATAGACGATATAGAATGCATCAATTCATATGTAATATGGTTTATGAGAGTATGTAATGGATTTGTGAATAATTTAACTAAAATGGATGTGATGAAGTGATATGATGTTTATAGGATGTTCATGAGATTTTCATGGGACTCAAAAATTCTAGTCAATTGCTCAAGAAGTTGTATACTAGCCATGCAGGACTTTTTGACAAGGTATGAATCTATTAGGATAACCAAGATACTCAATATCCCTGTGTGTGCAAGTGAGTTCATTCCTGCGAGATGCATTAAGATATCATTATTGACAAGTAGGTTATCCACCAAACTTGTAATGAGGATCACTCTATGAATGCCACAATATGGAGTTCTATACTCAATTGGATTAGACCACTAGGTAGTATAGGTGACCAAAATCGAGATCGTCCACATGCAAATATTGGTCTACACACACGCAAAGCTAATGCGGTAGACATATCGTCATGCGTTTAGGATACCGCCATTGCTAGGTAGGCTATCCACCAAAATTGTAATTAGGATCACCTAAATAGTTTGTCAAATACTGAGAATTCCAAGGATTCAAGCTCAAGCTCCCTTATTTTCTTCAATTTTATTGGGATACTTTCTCATATGCAGTGATGATAATCACTATTTATTTTGTTTTTTATTTTTCTTTGAGCAAGGGATTTTGGAAGTGGGGATAATCACTTTTTCTTTAGCTTTTCATTTTTTCTTGTTGCTTTTTGAGGATTTTTTTTTTGAATTTACATGGTGGAATCGGTAGCTGCCACGAATATGGGTAGTATTTCTAGCTTTTTATGGCCACCACAATATTCTACGCTTCCCACCCCAGAATCCACCACATAGATCTTCGTGCAGTCCGCCCCTATAACCACCATGCCACAATCATTTTAAACCTTTTACACCACTAAAAGCACTAGGAAAGGTACAAGCATTCAGTCCGACGAGGCCCGAGATTTGAACCTTGGACATTCGCCCCCCTTATAGGGTTTGGATTAACCAATTGGTCTACACCTCGGACCTCTTTTTGAGGATTTTGACTTCGACTTTTTAGAGAATTTTATTTTGAACATTTGGGATTTGGGAATTGGGATTTTTAATAGTGGTGAAAACCACTATTTATTTTGAGGAATTGGGTAGGGAAGAGCTTGTCCTTTTGCCAAATCTCAGCATTCTTGAACCATTCACACAAGGGGATGAGCAGGATGACATTTTCACTTAAGGTAACCTAGACCACTTTGTGGATTTCATCTTTCTTTGCACCAAACTTGGATTTATTAGTGTGAAATGTGTTGGGATTTTATGTATACAAGGTACAATCTCAGCAAGACTCTACCTCCTAAAAATCTCACTAGCCTTCTATAAAATCTAAGTAGAAACTAGATGTGCTTGAGTTGCCAAAAACCATACTGACATTAAAAAAAAATTCTAAGTGAAGGGAATGTACATGACTATGGAAATGTATGAAGTTGACTATGGAAATGTATGAAGTGTGGATGGAAATAATAAGTAACTACGGAATGAGGTGAATGATGACCTTGACAACATTGATTGTGAATTGTGACTAGTGTACCATCTTAGTGCTAGACATGTATGAGCCACTCTAAAATGCAAAGTGTAAATGATGATTATGCCTAATGTAAGTGATTATGCAATGGTATGCGACTTGATGAGGATGCAATATTTTTTAAAATTTTGAAAATGCCCTGCTTTTTGAAATTTGGATTGGTATATATGTATGAAAGTGCAATGTGATGCAATGTTTTTGTATTTTTATTTTTTGATGATGTTTTTGAAATTTTTATTGATATATATGTGTATGCACCTGTGAAAAATGGGCTTATTGGGGACCATTGGGGAATTTGCGGTTGACCTAGACGATCGTAGATAGTCTAGGAGCATTTTTACTTGACCTAGATGGTGAAAAAATGCTACGAGCCTTTTGGGTGACCTAGAAATTCAGCGACACTTAAAAAGTGTCTACGACTGCCTAGGGGTATTTAGTTGTGATAAAAGGACTTATGGATACCTTTGGGACTTTTAGGGTTGACCTAGACGATGAAAACCTACTAGGAGCCTTTTGGGTGACCTATACATTTAGTGGCACTTAAAAAGTGTCTACGACTACCTAGGGGTATTTGGTTGGGACCAAAGGTATTATGGATACCTTTGGGAATTTTAGGGTTGACCTAGATGATCGTAGATGGTCTAGGAGCATTTTTACTTGACCTAGATAGTGAAAACCTGCTAGGAGCCTTTTGGGTGACCTAGATGTTCAGCGACATTTAAAAAGTGTCTACGAATGCCTAGGGGTATTTGGTTATGACCAAAGAGCTTATGGATATCTTTGGGGCTTTTAGGGTTGACCTAGATGATCATAGATAGTATAGGATTATTTTTACTTGACCTAGATGGTGAAAACCTGCTAGGAGCCTTTTGGGTGACCTAGACATTCAATAACACTTAAAAAGTTTCTACAACTACCTAAGGATATTTTTTTGTGACCAAATGGTTTATGGATGCCTTTGGGTATTTTAGGGTTGACCTAGATGATCGTAGATAGTCTAGGAGCCTTTTTATTTGACCTGGATGGTGAAAACCCTCTAGGATCATTTTGGGTGACCTAGGAGTTTAGCGACACTTAAAAAGTGTCTATGACTACCTAAGGGTATTTGGTTGTGACCAAAGGGCTTATGGATGCCTTTGGGAATTTTAGGGTTGACCTAGATGATCGTAGATAGTCTAGGAATATTTTTATTTGACCTAGACGATGAAAACCTGCTAGGAGTCTTTTGGGTGACCTAGACATTCAACGACACTTAAAAAGTGTCTCTGACTACCTAGGGACATTTTGTTGTGACCAAAGGGCTTATGGATGCCTTTGGGGATTTTAGGGTTGACCTAGATGATCGTAGATAGTCTAGGAGCATTTTTATTTTACCTAGATGATGAAAACCTGCTAGGAGCCTTTTGGGTGACTTAGACATTCAACGACACTTAAAAAGTGTCTATGACTACCTAGGGATATTTGGTTGTGACCAAAGGGCTTATGGATGCCTTTGAGGCTTTTAGGGTTGACCTAGATGATCGTAGATAGTCTAGGAGCATTTTTTATTTGACCTAGATGGTGAAAACCCGCTAGGATCCTTTTGGTGCTCTCTTAAGCATGAAATAGCTGCAAGTGAAGGATGTTCAAGGGTTCAGGATCCTCGACACCTTTAAGGGACCCTTAGGACTCACTTTGTTTAGGTCTCAAAAATTAGCACAAATGTGAATCCTCCCATCAGGATTCTTTATGGGGACCATGTTGGACAACCATGGTGGATAGTATACAGAAATGACAAAGTTGGCATCCAATAGTTTTTGTAGCTCATATTTGACCATCAAGGCCACTATTGAGTGCATATTTCTCAAATTTTTCTTGATAGGATTGACTTTGGGGTCAAGCGTTAGATTGTGAGTGATCGGATTTGGATCTAGACACGACATGTCCTTGTAATACCATGCAAAATTTGCCTTCTTCTCTATGAGAAGGACTATGTAATCAGCTTGCTCTTTGGGGTATAGGCTTTCCCCTAGCTTGATACATTACGGGTTGTCAAGATCTGAGCTGATATCTTTGTCAACCATAGGATTGATTGACATGTACGACCCATCCTCCAACTGATGGGGAGTAGGGATCAAATGGATGTCATTAGCTGGATTTAAATACTCGATGGCAACCTCGGGTTCCTCCTCAACATGGAAGACATCATGATTTGGTCCTATAGAGAAATGGAACAATCCATCACAAACCCAATACTCAGAGGGTGATGGGGGTGAATCAGCGTGATCCCAATAAATTACATCTATATCTAGATGGAATGGCTTGGAAGGATCGATTGGGTTGTGGAGTGGTGTGGTCAAATCAATGGAGATCATATTGATGGAATTTGTCTATTCTCCAAGACAACGGGCCTTTAACTATGTATTGATATCATCTCCCATCCCCATATGTGGTTCTGGGGGAATGGGGATCTCTAGATCCTATCTAGAAATAGACTGTAGGGTGGGATAATTAGGCTCAAGGAGCTCCATGTGTGTGGGTGGGTCCAAAAATGCCTTATGATAGATTTGGCCTAAATTGATAGGCCTTGCCCTTAAGCATGGGCCAACATACACAACTTACGATAGACTTTGTCTATGTCGATGGGCTCATGACGATGGTGCAAGTAATGAGGGCCAAGGTACGTCCTCTCTATTTCATCCTCATAATCATTATCATATATGGGAATCTCATTGTTATCCCTTGGTATTTGGTGATTAGGTAGGTGTGGTCCCATATATGATAGTTCCTCATAATCATCGTCATGGATGAGGATTTCTTAATTCTCATCTTGTAGTGCCTCAGGCTCACGAGGACCCAGCTGCTCAAGTAAATTAACTACTCCTTCCCTAGGAGGTCTAGCTTCTTGCAGGAAAACCAACTCTTTAGGAGGAAGGAGCTACTGCCATACAGGATCATGGAAAGGAAATAGATGTATGAGGCCTTCCTGTTGGTCGTTAATGGGAACAATTTGTGAATGATCACTATCCAACTCAAAAGGATCATACGGTTCCACCTCATAACCTGACTCATCATCTAAGGTCCATTCATATGAGGTGCCTTGATCTGACTCATCATAGACATGGGGACAACTTTGTGAACCTTCCCCTCTCTCAAAATGTGGGGGAATGTCACTAGGGATCATAGGGTTTCCATCTAGCAGTGGGAAGTAATCCCCTAGGGAGTAGACTTATTGGGATTAGCATAATGATATTGAGACAACCTATCCCCATAGCCTATATTCAAGCAATTTAGGACATCCATGAGGACATCTAGAGGCAAGGGATTGTTGCATCCCACTCTCTACTTGTCATAAGGCATTTGGTATTGCGATTGATAAGGGATTCTTGTGCCTTACTCATACAGGCCTAACCCATAGCCATTCCAGTTGCATAGGTCAAGGTACTTTAGGGTGAAGTTAGGGTTATACAAGTAGTTAATGTCTTCTCTGAAAGGCTCCTCATCCTCCTACTATTGGTAAGGTTTGATGCCATAGTCAAGGCCCCCATAGAAAAAATTTGTTTGATTAGGGGGAATGCCAAGAGGTACGATAGTGCCCATGGAAAGATAGGTTCTACCCATGTATTGCATAAAATCCAAAGCAGGAGTGGTGGTGATATTCCTAATCATGTATTCTCCCAATCTGGTAGAAACTAGGTGCACTGTGACCTGAGGCTGCGAATAGAAGAGGGATGAGAGTGAGACTTGATCTAGCTCATTGTTTGCCTCATGCAGTGCCTCTTCATCATTCAGGCTAAGTATCTCCTCTATAGAGATAGTGGATATGATCAGTTGGTCATCCTCAATGGGCTGCTTCTCTAGGTTAATAGGCAAAGGATCCACTGGTGTACTAGGCTTCCGAGGCAAAGCTAACGATGAGGATGGCATGGTATTCAGCAGCGATGGGATCAAACCTCAATCGGATTTATTCGGTTGAAAATTCAAATGTGTCGATGGCAAGGTTGATTTGGGTAACTTTTGCATCATGTTGTACTTGAAGGGCTCTAGGTCTGCAGGGATGACATGAACTTGCCCTTCATGAGTGTACTTGAGGCACTAGTGAGCGATTGAAGGGACACACTTCATATCCCTAATCCATGGTATTCCCAACAAGATATTGTACACCATCTCCCCCTCTAGGATGTGACACATCATTGGGATGATCTTTTCTCCTACCTGAATAGGTAGGATGATCGTACCAACCATTGAGCATATGGCATCATTGAATGCTCGGAGGGTGTAGGTAGATGTGACAATGTGAGATACTGGGAGCTTTAGGTGCTTTAGAGCAGTTGTAGTTATGATGTTGCTCGAAGACCCATTATCTATCAATACTCTCTTGTATGGTGTTCCATTCACACGTGCGACAATGTGTAAAGGGGGATCCACTATATTATGTGGAACCGATTGAAGTTCATCTTCTTGAAAGGTAATCACTGGTTCCGTGCATTGTTGCACATGCCCCACAAATTTGTTGAAGGAGTTAGACTCCTAGTGCTGAAGCTCAATTGCCTTAAGGATATCCATCAAGGCTTCTATATGAGGTTGTGATTGTTGGATGAGCTCATAGATGGAGATTCGGGTAGATGTTGTTCTTAAAATTTGAGCGAGTCTACTCTTAATGGTGACTACAGGCCTAGGTGGGAGGCTTGGCTTGGGAGGTAGTATAGGCTATGATGTTTAAGGGACATCACTCTGGGCCATAGGTGGTGCATCTAGACTTGGATACTGCCTATTTCTTGTCACAATACTAACCATGCAAACATATCCTTTCTTAGGAGGGGCATGGTGAACCTCATTCACCTGGGGCACTAGTTTAGCTTTCTCCATGTGGGCAGGGAAGGGGTCCTTGAAGACCTCCATCTGTTGGTTGTTTTATGTGATAGGGTTTTCTACCTAGAGGGTGTTCCTATAAATTAGGTCTTGCACCAAGTATTTGAACTTGAAACACATTTGCACATCATGACCATTTTGCTTATGAAACATGCAATATAGGTCTTCTCTGTATCCTTTGGGCTTTGGTGCATTTGGATCAATAGGTTCACTGTCAGGTAGATGGATCTCATTGGCCACCAAGAGACGATCAAACATTGAGTCCATAGATTCTACAATGGGCATGAATTGTCGCTTGGGGAGATGTTTATTTTACCCTTTACCATTCTGGTTGTCTTTGGCATAGTTCCCAGGAGTGGCTTGATAATTAGGCTTTTGAGGTGGCATGGCTTGCGTTGGCCCTAGGACACTAATGGCAACCTTATTTACTACTACTAAATTAGGTTACACTGGGGTTTTCTTAGCGTTCTTGTTCCATTACTTCTTGCGAGGCTTCATAATATCACCCTCTTGAATCTTGAATTCTTCGATGATCCTAGCCTCTGTTAAGGCATCTTCAGGAGTCGGGTATTGTTGCAATTGTAACAACAAGGATATTGGCTTCAACCAACTTTTGGAGAACATCTGAGTCAGCTTCAACATGGGGAGAAGATAAGGCATCTTTGTGAGCAAGGTTTGCCATCTATTTCCATAGTTTGTTATTGACTCATCATCATACTATTTCAACCCAGCTACATCGTACCATGTTGCCTTCCTCTTGGTGTTGAAGGCAAAGCATTCTAGGAATGCATCCACAAGTTGGTCCAAATTATGGATTCTATGCTTAGGGAGTTGGTAAAACCACTTGGAGGTAGGGCCAGCGACGGTAGTCACAAATATCCTCAAAATAAAAGCATCATAGTCATGAATGCCAAAGCATTGACCTACGAACCTAGTAACATGTTCTTGCACATCCTCTTCTCCCTTAAAGGTAGCCAACTGAGGCAACTTAAATTGCTTTGGATAGGGAGGTGTAGGGAGTGACGAATGGATGGGTTGACTATGCAACTGGCGCATAGTGGTATTTTAAGATCCCAACCCAGAGGTCTTGTTCTCTACTAACTCTAGGAATTCTAGTAATGGTTTATACGGGCCTGAGGACTTGATCTCCTCATTCTTATTCACATCTTACAATGGAGTTCTAGGATCCTCCAACCTAGTGCGAGGTGGTGGTAAGTCGCCTCCTGCCTTGGTAAGGCATCTCAACATACTCTACTTCTGGCTTGTGCTCAGTATAAGCCCCTTAAGGCATCTCTCGAGTCAGTATATAAATGGGGGTATCTACCCACAGTGGGCGCCCTATGTTTGGCCTGGGAGGTGTCTCCGAATCTGGCCTAGGAGGTCATGGAGGCAACATTTTATAAGGTCTTGGGGACCTCTCTTGAATGAGCATGGGTTGCCTTGGGTGGACTTCCTACCTATGTGTCTTAGGGGTAGGAACCCTCTCTCGTAAAGTCTATTGGAATAGCTTTCTGGTCTATCATTCGATCCTTTCTTTCTCAAGCTAGTGCAAGCGGTCTCATTGCTCTTTTTTCCATCAAAGCTGCTTGAACTAAGCTTGGAATTCTATATATCTTGCAATCGCTTGTCTGATTTGATCTGTAGTGTGAGGACTATGGAGCCTAGGAATCTCACCCTAGGGTATACCTTATTCAAGATACTCTATGGTCTCCATAGGGCGCTTGCCTCTCTTAAGTTTTGCCACATTGACTCGAGGTTCAGGTTAGAATATATGTTCATTATACTCAGTTGGCACAAAGGCACATCGGGCATGTGCAAAATATTATTCTTGAGGAAAATCTAGGATCTCCTCATGTCTTCCCTCTTGGACGAGGAAAGGTAGGGCAGAATTGGCTTGCCCCGACTGATGGGTGTCATTCCCATTGGGCTGCATGAGCTGTAGTATCCTATCAAGGCGACGTAGAGGTAAAGTTGTATCAACTTGCTCTACCTAGTGTGTGAATTCATGCTCCTGCCTATGATTAGGCATGTCAACCTTGACGAGAACATGGATATGTGGCACCGCTTTGTCTATTAGCACCTCAGTGCATAGTTGCCTTTCACCAAGGAAGGCTTGTGAAATATCTTCATATCGAGAACACTCTCCCAAGTAATACCCATTATCCCTTGGGGTTTCCCCCAGAGGATCCCTTTTGAGATGAGGCTCATGCCCTACTGTCTTGGGGCTAGGTGGATTAGAAGCTTGCCAGGGAGGTATAACCAAGTCCCTAGGGCTATATCAGATATGATTTGTGTATCCTAATCCACTCTCTATAGCTTTTGCCCGTGCTTGGTCTTGGCTACGAGTGTGCACTATTGCACTCCTCTATCAATACCCCAAGTGATTATCTTCTTTCCAATTTTTTATGAAATAGTATACAAGAAAGAAACACTTAATAAGACAAATGATTATCTCTTTTAAGTTTTAAGTGTGAATCCCTAAACTGTTTCATGTGTTTCATATGTGTTATTTTACAAAGGATGACCTCGTGTCACATGTTTGAAATATTTTTGGGTGATATACTCATGTTCAATTGTATTTCACCTGTATACTCATAGATTGACAACCCAGCTATGAAATCCAAGGTTGCGTTATCCTACCTATAATGTGTGGTGATGAGGTCCATGCACGACCAGGGAGCACAGGTCCTATCAGTTCCTCACCCAGTTCACCCACAGTCTGCGATACACCTCCCCGAAGGGTGATGCGTGCTATAACCCATGGGCTATGACATATCTTGGAACTAGCCTTGGCAAGATGGATCGGGTTCATGGGATTTGAGCCAAGTGGATGGAGATGAAACCCACTATCACTTGCACTCTACTAGTGGATGGTAATGAAGTCCACCTCACTAGCGTTTACATGAATCATGGTGTGTGTGTGGTTCTTTATTATCCAAGAAAGTAATAAAAGAAGCAATCAATGATTGTTCACTAAATGCATGCAAATAAGTGTGTTTTACTTTCAGAAAACTAGGGTAAAGAACCTACAAATGCAACTTATGAATGCAAATCCTAAATTCTAACTTACCCATTGGGTAAGCCATAAACAATCAAGCCAAAAATATGCATTGCTACTTTATATTTCCTTTGATTTATCTTCTTCTTTTGCTATGTGATGTTATAATAAAATCAAGAATGTAACTTTAAACCTTTCTATGCAAGCAAATGAAGTAAGAAAACTATTTTTTTATAGTATCTAAAAATATAGCAGAAAAATAGAGGGTTTAGGCAATTACTTTGTCCATTTTGAGATCTCCAAATTCTAAATTTTTGGGCAGAAATATCTCTGTTTCCTCAATGCTCTAGGGTGGGATGATTAGAAGCCTCACCACCATCCTAGGGTGGTACAGTGAAGCCACCATCCCAGGGTGTGCCAGATAAAGGCTCTACCACCATTCCAGGGTGGGGAGGGTAGCACCTACAACACAAAAAGGGCAAAAATTATAAAATTAAGGTCATATTTTCACCCAAATCATAAGGGAAAACCATCCCACCGTGATCACCACTGAATTAGAGAAAATTAGTGCACCTAATAATGAGCAATAATATGTGTATCTATCCTACTCGCTTATGAGCATCAAACGGAAGCATGCATATGAAAATGAAGCAATACCAAAAAATAAGGAATGAAATGAAATGAGTCTTTTATTTATTAATTTGGTGGATTAGATCCAATGTTACACAACAGTCCCCTTGAGGGCTCAAAGGTGATACAATTTTTACAAATTTTGGGGTGCCCAAGGATCAAATCCTCCAAGAAATTCGGGTGCGCATCCAATGCCTTTCCTTGTACCCACAATCGAGGTGGGTGGGCCAATGCCGCCACTATTTGTATCTTCAATCCGCCATCTTGATATGACCTGTTCTCCCTGGTCGTGCATGGACCTCATCACCACACATTATAGGTAGGATAACGCAACCTTGGATTTCATAGCTGGGTTGTCAATCTATGAGTATACAGGTGAAATACAATTGAACATGAGTATATCACCCAAAAATATTTCAAACATGTGACACAAGGTCATCCTTTGTAAAATAACACATATGAAACACATGAAACAGTTTAGGGATTCCTAGGAGCATTTGACCATTTTTGCTTCCTTGTGTAATTCCGCCACTAGTTGTATGCCTTTCCTAGGAGAATTTGACTATTTTTGCTTCCTTTTGTATCTAATGCCTCTCAATAACATGCGCCTATACACAAGGAAGAAAAAATGGTCAAATAGCAAGGGTATGTGGAGGGAAACATGCAATCCCCACAAGCACAAAATGGCACATATATTAAAAATATGTCAAATTAACTTATAATGCTATGAAAATTTATGGTGATGTTTAATAAAATGTTTTGAGGGGATATCATCAAAAAAATATCTGAAATTGCATCCGTAGACCCCTCGATTTTGCATCGCTTGCTTGCAACATGCGAAGACCAAGATAAGCAAATCCTGCACCTAGACATGTCCAAAACACATGAAATTTGGAAAAAATGCATAAATAAACATTTTAAGACAACCCATGTGATTATATTTTCAAAATGAGGCACAAATCCACCTGCATGCAACTAGGGTGCCCGAATGGGCCCTACGAACCTGCAAAACCTTAAAAATGCGATATCTCGGCCAATTTAACTCTAAATTGCATGAAATTTAAACCACAAAATAATATGATGGTCTTTAGTAATATAATTAAAAATAGTAATAAAATTGTGTAAGTATTTTTCCTCATACCAGGGGTATGATGGTAACTGCAACTAATTGGGGCGCACCCTGGGAGGGGATACCCACTAATTTTGCACACCTTTTGCTACCTATCCCATTGGGAAATGATCCTAAATAGTCTAAGGAGTTTTTTCATCAAATTTGATGAATAAATTCACCCGGATGAAAAAGTTACGCTCAAAAGGCCCTCTTGAAGTCACCCGGTAACCTCCTTCACTAAGAAGAGATTCTGAGGGCAAGAGAGATCAATAGGTTGGGGGGAAATCTCGGTAGCACTATGTTGCATATCCTAGAAATCCTCTCATTTTTTATGTGGACCATATATCCATTTTATAGCCCAAATGGGTTCATGTGCAAAAAGGCATGCAAGGGCATGCATGGCAGGAGGTGTCATTTGTTAAAAAGGAGGCATGCATTGGGTGTGGAAGAGAATCTCCATTCTGGGCCTCCATTATGAATCATGTCATAAGGATGCAGTGCCCTCTGACCCCCATGATCCAAATAGCATGCTAAATGGCAAATTCTTGGCGTCAAGTGTCCCATATTTGACTTTTTTTGGGTCAAACTTGCTCATCGTCCCACCCTGGGACGATGGCTCACCACTGTCCCAGGGTGGGACGATGGGAATCTACCATTGTCCCAGGGTGGTACGATGGTGAATTTTGGGCCAAAACTTCCCAAAATTAGGCCAGAAGCCTCTAAAAACCCTTTCAGAGTGGCTAGAACCATTATGAGCCTTATGAGGGCCCAAGGGGCCATATGATGCCAATTTGATCATTGTTTGTGGGTGCTTAATTGGGTTAACCATATTTTAGTGTCTACAATTTCTATAATTATGCACAAATTTATGATAATATCGAGTGAGTACCAAAAATTTATGAATTTCCTTTAAGGTTTGAGGCTTACACTAGTATTGAACAAATTGAATCTTTTGAGGATCCACTTGACCCAAATATTCAACTTCTTACAACCCAAAATAACACTTGGACCTATTGGTATAAAGTTGATTTTTTGAAAAAAGTTATATTTTTTGATCCAAATGTTTGAGATGCTCCTCTTATGAATGATTGTAAATCAAAATATCATCAGAGAATATTAGAATGAATTTATGAAGGAAAGGTTAAAAAATGGAATTCATCAAATTCTAAAAAGTGGAATGTGCATTGGTTAACTAAAATGGCATAACTAAGAATTCATAGTGCCCTTCATGAGTTCTAAAATTCATTCTAGGAATATCATCATCCTTGATTTAAATATGATGATATCCTAGCTACAAATCCAATTTTGAAAAATATTGGGTCCCATGCAACTCATTGAACAATTCAACAATTATTGGAATGGAAAATTTATCTTTAATAGTGATTTTATTAAGTTCCCTAAAATCCACACACAAGTTCCAAGACCCATCCTTATTTTAGACCAACAACACTAGAGAAGAATAGGGACTAATGTTGGGATGAGTAACCCATACAACACAAAGCTCCTATACCATTTTCTTAATTTTTTATTTTTGGGCATATAGATACTTGTAAGGGCACTGTATTAAGGTGGATTGAAATTTCAATTCTTCATTACAATTATTCAGTTAGAAAGTTGCATATGACTCAAGTTGAATGGGAAGCTACTAATCTCTATTATTGTTTCAAAGATAACACTGACCAGGAATGTATCCTACAAATAAAACTTGCATGTTTTGGTTTTTCTTGTTTTTAAATCAGGTACCTCACATGACAATAATTTAGCATTTTCTTGATAATAGTATAGATGCAAAGCAACAAAAACTACTTCATGAAAATTTGAATGTCATAGACAAGAATTTTGACAACCAAAATGGAGCTCGCGGTAATGTTCAAGCTTCAATCCTTAAAGAGCAAATATAAATCATCCAAGTAATGACATGCATGGTTGGGATCTATATTAAGCCTAAGACCATGTGGTAGTCGGAATACACCTATAGATATATGAAAAAATTTGTTAGTGACCTCAGGTTGATCAAAACTCGCATACATTTGAATGATTTTGATTTTGCATTTTCAAGATTGCTGCAAATCCTGGTAGGACTATAAAAAAAATTCCACCTTGTGTTTTTTAACCTAGGTGGATGATGTTGAAGATCCTATGACTTACTATAAAGATGAGGGATATATCCAACAAGAAGAATTTATGCAAGAAAAATATGGTTTTCTTAAAAATTAGATCTAGAAGTTGGTTTCCTTGCACAAAAGCAAGAACATTGTTGGTTGTAAATAGGTCTACAAGAATAAGTTTTATGTTTATTATTATATTGAGATGCTCAAGATAAACCTTATTGCTAAGATATTTTCTCAAAAGGTGGTAGTCTCCATTGTGGCATGCAAAAACTTCATTCATGTGACCATTTGCATTCCTACTTTACTTCAACAGAAGGTTCATCAAATGGATGTCAAGAATGTATTTATCCATGGGGATATTCAAGGGGAGATCTATATAAAAGTAATTTTCTAGTTTCCTATAATATGGCCCTAGATATTTTCTTTATATACTTAAGAAGTACTTGCATGGAATTACGCAAAAACTTTATGTATGGTATGAGAGGATTCATTCCTTATTTTGAACATTGTAATTTTTAATAGTGTGAGGTGGAGCATGATATTTCCATTAAATATCATGATGATTATATTCTCATCACTATGTTATATTTTAACAACCTCCTCATCCCTAAGAGTTTGACTTCCATGATTCATAAGATAAAGCCATTACTTTAGGATTCCTTTAAGAAAATAGATTTGGGCATATTTGATCATTTATAGGTATTTATATTGTTGAATAATTTTAAAGATTTTCTATTTATTAATCTTTGTATGCTTTGGATCCCTGTAGTGGTTTCAAATAAAGGATTATAAGTTGATTCGTATAACCCTTGATTATGGGTTGAAGCTACAAAATAATTAGTCCACTTATTTATTTGATAATATTATCTATTGGTCCTTCATGAGAAGTCTATTTTACCTCATTCACACTTAGTTATGCATGAAACTTGCTAAATTATTCCAAATACATGCAATCACCTCTAGAAATTCATTCAAAGGATATTGAGTAGATTTTATTCTACATCAAGGGTACTATTTATGGGTATTTACTATTCTATAAGAAATATTATAATGTTATAAAAGTATATTGATGCATATTGGGTTGAAGACCTTGATAAGCATAAGTCCACTATTGGTTTCTTATTTTCTCTTAATATAAGATCTATTTCTTAGTGTTCTAGAAGATAGACTGACATATCCTTTTTTAATTACTAATTGGTTGTATGGAATTGAAATGGACCCCACCCATAGTACATTATGATCATATCACGATATTATAACAACATGGAAATTGTGCATATTATTAGTTGGCAAGATTCAAACTTGAGTCTTCCTATTCAAAGGCAATAAATTCAACCAATTAGTCTTAGGTTATTTGATAGACTACCATATATTTAACTTCTAAAAAATATATATTATATTTCTAATCATGATACTTAAGGATATTTGGTGGACATTGATGGTTCTTGAGTAGTTACATATTTTTCAAAAAGGTCCTATCCCTCCCTTTTCTGATAATAATGGTATTATGTAGTTGGTTCATAATCTAGTTGAGCATCTACAAGAAGCACATTAATATGTGAATCTAATATTTTCATGTGCATTATTCATTATAGTTGATTGATCCAGTATATGTACATTTAGTAGATAACCTTGCAAATATCCATGTCCAAGATAAATTTTATATATTGCAAGATAAACTTGGTGTAAAAGAGTTCTTGTTAAGGGGGAATGTTTTAGAAGGTTTACTCTTTGTTACTTTTTTTCAACTTAGGGTATGATGTTGATATGTGGTTAATCTTCACTCGAAGCCATGATCATCATTGTTGTGATTATATGTATTTTTATTATGGAATCATGTTCACCTTTTAGGGCGATCCTTGTATTATTATCGAGATTCAATTATACGTCAATTATATAGTCATTAGGACATATATATTGTATTTTGGGTGGTATTTATGCCTCACTTACCTAATCATTTATACATTAGTTGTTAACTATTTTATTTATAGTGATAGATTATTGGTGTCTAAGGCAGTTTATCATACTTTATTATTCTCTATAACATCTTTATTTCCTTTGTTGGTAATATAATTGACTTTACTTGTTCTTGTTTATATTGCATAATTCTACATATATATCAAACCCTAATAGTATGACAATCAAAAAAGTTACATTGATATCCAAAATAGAGACCTTGACTTCTAACTATAATAATTATGTAGAAAAACATAAAACCTACCACCTCATAGTAATTATAAAATAAAAAATAAATATGAAATCTAACCTAAAGCTTGATTATGAGGATAATAGTCACATGCTAAGTAGACACATCTCGACACTTCATGATACAACATATTATTATTTTATCTTATTAAAATTTTGGGACAACATTGCTTAGATCTCCATTGACATGACTCTTAAAATGTATGTTTTGAATGCTACTATATGGATCTTCAAACTTATAATTATTGGTTGAAACAATCACCTCTAATGGAAGGTTGTTTGTTGCTATCATCACCTTCAAAAAAACCACCTTTTTTAAATATTTTACCCATGGCCACACCTTCCAACACCAAGCCTATCTATGCAATTCCTCCAATTGTCAATCTACATGCAACACCACTAGTAACTAGGCCTATACATCCCCATGTTGATGTTATTCCCCTACCATACCCATATGTTTCACTCATAGGTCTACTCCTAAGGAAAGCCATATTTTATAACTCATGGATTATGACTTCCTCATATTATTCATAGATGGGCCTACTTTCTTGTCTATTTTTTAATCTAATCCCATAACAAATCCATCCATTTTCTAGGTTGCATTTACTCAACAACAAGATTATATAAATTTGTTCACAAGGAAATCCATCCCATTTTGTGAAGGATACTTGTATCCTTGCTTAGAAAAGTGATCAAAAATCAACAATACTACCATGCAATGATTGCTACTCACTTTCTGATGATGATTCTCATGGATACTCAAAATAATATTGTAGAGTATCAAACTTTGATGTGGCTTTCACCATTACTTCCATTTTTTGGATAAAGCCAACAAACTACTCCTTATTTACTATTACGACCATGATTGCTCATGTTTATTATAGAGGTAAAATAACCGTAACTTCAAGGATATATTTTGGTTTAATTATAATATATAGTACCCATATCCCAAGTATTCCATTGATAAGATTGTTGCAAGTGTGAATGCCACTTCATCCTAAGTGGCCAAGAAAAAACCTTACTCTCATCCTAAGTGTGAACGCGCTTTGTTTTGTCGGCATGTTTTGTGTCGGCAATTCTTTATCCTTTTTATCTCCCCTTATTTCTCCACTTCTTCCTCCTCTTCTCCCTCCTATATTCCCGCTACTTATCCCTCCGTTTCTTCCCTTATCCCTCCTATATTTTCTTCCCCTTATTCCTCCAACTTCCCGTCACATTCCCTATATATTTATGTGAAGCGTTTGCTATTTTTTTAGAAGAATAAAAAATTGGTTTTATTCCCACAGTTTGGTATCAGAGCTACCAGGGAGCGAGGCGCTGGGCATGGAAGCTGAAGCCAAGGAGCTGGGCACGGAAGCCGAGAAGCTGAGGTGGCACACGCAGGTCGAAGATGAGCTGAGGTGGCACACGTAGGTCGAGGAGCGCACGTAGGTCGAGGAGGAAGAGCTGAGGTGGCGCATGTGGCACGTGCGGGTTCGGTAGGCAGAGGAGAGGATGCAGACACAGCGATCACCCAAAGGTAATCAACTGTTTACGTGTCGATTAAGGGTTTTCAACCCTTTCGATATCCCCATCCTGCTCGATGTGGGATAATCGAATTGTTTAAAAAAAAAAAAACTTAACCGCCACCTCAATAGAAAAGGGCGGTGATCGGACTTCATCTCAGCCAAGGCGTGTAGCGCGGTTGGCAAAGCCTGCTTGCTGACAGACTGGAGGTCTCGGGTTCGAAACCTGCTGAGGAGAAAGAACCGAGTTTTTTATTTTTATTTTTTATAACCGTCGACGAACGGTAATAAAAAGGCGGGGTGCCTTTTTTGCTTCCAGCGGAGGTCTTGGTGCAGCGGTTGAGACGCCCGCCCGTAAAGGTCGAGGTCGCGGGTTCGAACTGCGGAGATTAAGAAAATAAAAAGTTTTTTTTAGTTATAAATTTTTTTTAAGAGTTTATATATTTTTTTTAAAGTTTTTTTCTTGATATTAATTTAATAATTTAATAACTGCTTTTTTAATTATTTTAAAAAAAGTTTTTTTTTTATATAATTTAAAAAGGCATATTTTATTATTGAATTAAAAATTAGGAAAAGCTTTATAAAATTTATTGTAAACTCTTATAAGAGAAAGTTTGTGCCAAATTGTAAATCGCCCAAGAGGCTTAAAAAGCTTGTTTTTTTTGGAAAACTTTGAAAGGGCCATCTTTGTAAAAAGAGGGAGCATAAAAGTGTCGGAAAGCCTTCCGGAGCGCCCGTTTAGCGCTGCCCCTTGGAACCCCGTTCAAGGTTAAATATTTGTTTTGTAATAGCCTCAGTGGCTGTAAAAGGGTGAAAATTTTAACCTTAGAGGCTCTAATGAAGTTGTTTTTTGCATTGATGAGTAGATGATCAGATCAACCGGATGCTATCATGCCCTTTGTTCTCTTTTACGAAGAGAGAACGCCGAATGGTTTGACAAAAAAGTTCGGAGATATGGTTTGCATACAATTTTCAATCAATTAGAAAATGCGGTCATAGCCCACCAAAGGAATCCGGATTCGGGATACGAAGCTGACTCAGAAGACAACATATTCGGACAACGAGTGGAGGAGTCCGATTCAGTTGAAGTCGTACCTGAGGAACAATCCAACGATAGTTATACACCTGTAGTGCCCGAAATAGAATCGAGTGAGAGCTATACACCTCGCTCTCCTGATTTAGAACCAGAAGAAGAAGAAGAAGAAGAAGAAGAAGAGGAAGAAGAACCAGTGGAGGTGAAACCTACAATTGAAGAACGAAATGTTCTCAAACGAAGTTATGAACCAGCAGCAGCACCTGAAGTCATTATAATTAGTGACGACGAAGCAGACAATTTCACCTTTCCAGTTTTGGGTGATCCTCGAGAAGAAGAATGCCAAATCAGTGAGCATATTAAGAAAGCTAGATTTGATTTAAATCAGTAAATCAGTGATCTATTTTGTACTTCTTTGTACTACTTGTTTGAAGTTGCAATAAAGTTTGCTTTCTAAAATGGCTTCCAATACTAGTCTACCAATCCCAGAGTTCAATGGTGGTGATTACGAGTATTGGTCAATTAAAATGAAAACTCTTTTGATAGGCAAAGGTCTTTGGGATGTGATTGAAGAGGGATATACTGAACCTACTACTGCTGAATGGGCAACTTTGAATGTGGCTGATAAAAGGGCTAGAAAGGAAGCACAGAAGAATAATTCTTCCGCCCTTTATCATATCCAAGCCGCCCTTGATAGAAGTATTTTCCCTAGAATAGCTTCTTTTATAACTGTTGAATCTGCTTGGAATGCTTTAAAAGAAAGTTATAGGGGTAGTGACCAAGTCAAACAAGTTAAACTACAAACCTTGAAATGAGAGTTTGAGACTCTTAAAATGCAAGAGAGTGAAAAGGTTGGTGATTGTTGCGTGCGTGTGAAAGTCGTAGTAGATAAGATGGTCACTTTAGGAGAAGATGTAAAGCCTGAAGTTATAGTGAAGAAAGTGTTGAGGACACTTCTTCCTAAGTGGAATTCGGTTGCCATAATTATAGAAGAATCCAAAGACCTAACTTCTCTATCTTTTGAATCCCTAATTGGCTCACTTCTCTCACATGAAGAGAGATTACAGCAAACTCCTTCCACAAGTTACGGAGGAGATGATAAAGCCTTTGCTTCACAAGAAGGCAGAGGTAGAGGCCGTGGCAGAGGACAAAATAGAGGTAGAGGCAGAAATAATCAGAGAGGTGGAACTCCTAACAAAGGAGGAAATCAGAACAGAGGAGGATTCTCAAATAGAGGTGAACAATAGAATAGAGGAGGACAACAAAATAGAGGAAAACAATCGGGCGAGAGGCAAAGGAGGAGATAAGTCAAAACAATCTTGCTACAACTATGGCAAACTTGGCCATTATGCTCGTGACTATTGGACAAAGACTTCACAAGGAACTAGTAGTAGCTAGAGTAGTCAGTTTGGAAATTTTGGAGAAGAGGAAGAGGCCACAAATCTCTTTCTCTCTTATGGTCAGGCAGATCAGAACATGAATGATACATGGATCTTGGACAACTGGGTGTTCAAACCATATGAGTGGCAAAGAAGGGCTCTTTGCTACTCTAAACTCCTCATACAAATCCAGCATCAAATTGGGAGATGATAAATCATTGGCGGTTGAAGGCATTGGAGCAATGGCAGTTCCAACTAAATAAGGCGTCAAACATGTAAGTGATATCTATTACACACCCCATCTTCAACACAATATTTTAAGTGTTGGTCAAATGTTAGAAAAGAACTACAAGTTGCTTTTTGATGAGGGTAAATGCACTATTTTTGATAAAAATAACAGTAATAGAATCATTACACAAGTGCCAATGTAAAAGAATAGATTGTTTCCTTTAAAGTTTGGCCAACCGAGGGGGAGATAAGTTAGCAAATGTTGCTATTTCCAATCCAAGTGTCCTATGGCACTTGAGATATGGTCATTTGAATTCAGCTAGTTTGAAAATGCTAACTTCACAAGCGATGGTAACCGGACTTCCTAAAGTTTCAGGATAGTAAGGAAGTCTGTGAAGGGTGTGCTCTTGGGAAGCATGCCGGATCAAAATTTCCTCATGGACAAGGATGGCGGGCCAGATATCCACTCCAGCTAGTGCATACGGACATTTGTGGTCCGATGCAGACCAAGAGTCTTGGTAACAACTCTTACTTCCTACTCTTCATTGATGATTTTACTAGAATGTCTTTGGATATATTTTTTGAAATATAAGGATGAAGCATTTGAATGCTTTGTCGATTTCAAAACAAGAGTTGAAAGTGAGAGTAGATATTTTGTAAAATGTCTTAGATCAGATAGAGGAGGAGAATACTCCTCTAATGAGTTCTTGAATTTTTGTAAGCAAAATGGCATTAAGAGGCAGTTCACAACTGCCTACTCTCCATAGTGGAATGGTGTCACAGAGAGGAAGAATCGCACCATTGTGGAGATGGCAAGGTCTATGCTTCAGATGAAGCATTTAACTAATTCATATTGGGCGGATGCGGCCAGGACCAGCGTACATATCTTGAACAGAAGTCCTACTACAAGTTTGGAAGGACAGACACCTTACCAAGCTTGGTATGGTAAAAAGCCAAATGTTAAGTATTTTAGAGTGTTTGGCTCGCTGGCATATTCTCACATTCTTGATGAGCTTAGAAAGAAGCTCGATCCAAAGAGTCGGGCATGCATCTTTGTAGGATATTGTGAGAATACAAAAGCTTACGAGACTCTACAATCCCGGGACAAGAAAGTTTGTGCTTTCCGGGGGATGTGATTTTTGATGAAGGGGGAGAATGGGGTAAGCCTCAGATTTTTAGTGATGATGAATCTAGTGATGTAGGTTCTCGGCGGGTGCAACAGCAGACACCACAAAAAAGTAAGCAGTCTCCTCCCAGAGATCCAGGTTCATCTTCTGATTCAACTTCTTCACCAAGTCCTTCTCCATAGAGATCAGTAAGTTCCTCACCAATGGACATCGATTCTCCATCCAGAGGTAAGAGAACTCTATAGAATCATCCATCATATCAGATGTTGGATAAGAATTTTTCAAAAAGATATACTAGGAGTCAAGCTAGTGAAATGAATTATGTTCTACAAAGATTAGAAAATATGCACTTGTATGGTGATGATGTTTCCCAGCAGGAACCTAGGGGAGATTTAGTTAACTATGCTTTGTTAACTAATACACAGCTTGAACCTTCTAGTTATGAGAAGGCTTGTACTCAAAATATTTGGCAAGATGCCATGAAAGAGGAGATCACCTCTATAAAAAACAACGACACTTGGGAGCTGGTGAAGCTTCCTAAAGGAAAGAAATGTGTTGGATGTAAGTGGGTCTACAAGACCAAGTTCAATGCTGATGGTAGCATTGAGAGGCACAAGGCGAGATTAGTTGCAAAGGGATTTACTCAGAAATATGGAATTGATTATGAAGAGACTTTTGCTCCTGTAGCCAGACAGGAGACTATCGGAACAGTTCTTGCCTTAGCTGCACACAAGGGATGGACGAGTCCAACACATGGATGTCAAGAGTGCATTTATTAATGGTTACTTGATAGAAGAAGTGTATGTTGAGCAACCACGGGGATTTGAAGAGAAAGACAAGGAACATCTTGTTTACAAACTGAAGAAGGCTCTTTATGGCCTCAAGCAGGCATCGAGAGCTTGGTACTCACGCATTGATGGGTACTTTAAAGATTATGGGTTCATCAGAAGCAAAAATGAACCCACGCTCTACTACCTGAATCAAGGAAATGACATCCTCATAGTTTGTTTGTATGTGGATGATCTCATTTTTATGGGTAGTAATAAAAAAGTTAACATGGAGTTCAAGCACTCCATGATGCAGGAATTTGAGATGAAGGATCTTGGCTTGATGAAATACTTTCTTGGAATGGAAGTACATCAGACAGATTCAGGGATCTTCATCTGTCAACTTAAGTATGCTCGAGATATGATTCAGAAGTTTGCTATGGAGCAATGCAAAGCAGTTGCAACTCCAATTGGACATGGGATCCAATTAAGCAAGAATGATGGAGCACCGAAAGTTGATGTGACCACTTTCAGAAGCATTGTTGGGAGTTTGATGTTTCTCGCCAACACCAGACAGGACATTCGAGTATGTTGTATCTCTTGTTTCTAGATTTATGTCTAATCCATCGAGCTGCATTTGCAGGTAGCTAAAAGGATTTTGAGATATGTGAAGGGTACATTGGATTTTGGAATCCGAGTACTACAAAAGTGATACTATCAAGCTTGAAGGCTTTAGTGATAGTGATTGGGGCAGCAATATTGATGATAGAAAATCCACATCGGGTAAGCTGTTTTAGTCTTGGTTCAGGCCTAATAACTTGGAGTTCCAAGAAGCAGACAGTAGTAGCACTATCTTCAACAGAAGTTGAGTATATAGCGGTGACTCATGCTAGTACTCAAGCTCTATGGCTCCGAAAGGTATTAGAAGAGATTGGAGAGCAGCAAAGTGGTCCAACTCGAATATTCTGTGACAACATCAGTGCCATTCAGTTGGCATACAATCCTATCCACCATAGTAGATCCAAGCATTTTGATATGAAGTACCACTTCATCCGAGATATGGTGGAAACTGATATTGTTGAGCTTCACTATTGCCACACTTTGGAGAACGTTGCTGACATCTTCACCAAGGCACTGGCTAAAGCTCAATTTATAAAGATGAGAGACTGTCTAGTCAGTTCTCTCAACTTTAAGGGGGAGAATGTTGCAAGTGTGAATGCCACTTCATCCTAAGTGGCCAAGAAAAAACCTTACTCTCATCCTAAGTGTGAACGCGCTTTGTTTTGTCGGCATGTTTTGTGTCGGCAATTCTTTATCCTTTTTATCTCCCCTTATTTCTCCACTTCTTCCTCCTCTTCTCCCTCCTATATTCCCGCTACTTATCCCTCTGTTTCTTCCCTTATCCCTCCTATATTTTCTTCCCCTTATTCCTCCAACTTCCCGTCACATTCCCTATATATTTATGTGAAGCGTTTGCTATTTTTTTAGAAGAATAAAAAATTGGTTTTATTCCCACAAAGATCCTAATCCAATTGAAGGTATTGATTATAAATAATTCTTTGTATGTAATCCCTTGTCTTAACCCACAAATTTTATTTTACTGTAAATTTTTTATTTCTTGACCCCTCATGGCCTCGTAAAGGACAATATTAACCATGAATCTCATCCTAACTATTTACATAGTCCTCCATATCCTTATGTTAATATATTTTAGCATGAGAATGGTAACTTAAATAATTTTAGTAATTATTCAAGGTAGAATCTAAGATAAGACAAGTCAAGGTTCATCATCTTCGTGAAGCATTAGGATTTTTTCCTAAAAAATATCTCATATTTTAGTAGCCATATTTTTGTGAAGGGTTTTTTCTTATTTAGTTGATTCTTGGACCAACTTGTGCAGAATTTGAATAGCTGTGAAATGAGTGGTCATATATAAACATTTGAGTAATATTGAGGTAGATACGACCCTGTGAAGTCAACCATTCGAAACAAGGGTAGTGACGATTTTTCAAATCGCTAAAAATGAAATTACAAATATTTTTCAGCTAGGGTTTTAATGATGGGAAGAGCAATGAAGGGCTAGCACTTCTGTCAGGCAAGACATTCTATCTGGAAAAAAAAAATTTAGCTAATTTTTTTCCCTTCTTTATCTTAGAAATTGTGCATGAAAAATTTATAATTTTTTTATCAAATATTATATTTGTTATAGGACATTCAGATAAATTTCAATAGATTTTGAGTTTTAGTTTCCTTTCCATGGATCGATTTATAATTAAATCCTTAGAATCATCTCTAGTGGTAGAGGTTAGTGAGTGCACCTCAAAGAGATCCTCATTGCTCCAATATAGGATAATTTTTGGTAAATTTAATGGGTATTGGCCAGGGGCTTCAGCCTTGAGAAAATAGATTGATAGGAGTTGGAATTCTCCATGAGTGATTCTATCCTTCTTCCCAAAGGTTTATTTCTAGCTATTTTTTGTTCTAGGGAAGAAAGAGAAAAAAATCCTAAAAGGGGATCCTTATTTTATGGGAAGATAAAGCCAAGGGAGGATAATATGATGAAAAATAATATTGTGACATAATAGTGAGGAATAGAATAATAATACCTACTTCTGATATAAGAAAGGAAAAAAGAGGAAAACCCTCAAATTATCAAGCAAGGTCTAGGGAAGCAAGAGCAAACATAGAGAAAGGAACACAAACTAAGTTAGTTAAACTTCTATTTACCAAATAATAAAATGATATTATTAATACACGGGTAGGGCCAAAAGCCCCTAATGATACATAATTATCATATCATGGAATATAAGGGGTGTTAATGCCCCCTCAAAGCAAAGGTGTATTAGGGACCTATGTTTAAGTAATAAGCCTGATATTCTTTGTATCCAAGAAACTAAAATGATAAAATAAGTTTCAAAAACTATGAAAGTAGTATGGACAATATGTGAATGGGATGCTATGGATTCTGAAGGAGTGGTAGGGGGATTCTAACTTTTTGGAATTCTTCTAGAACCTACTATGTAACCATTAATAATTCTAGGCATTGGTTAGACTCTTTAGTCACTTGTTTCTTTGCAGATATTCATTGTATCCTTATCAATATCTATGGATCTACAACTCAATTAGGTTGATTAGAAGTTTGGAGTGGGATTGAATCCTTTATGAGAAGTAAATACAAAGAAGCCCAATTCATGATCATAGAATATTTTAATGCCATAAACAAGCTGGATGAAAAATTTAGGGGAATTAGAAAATTAACCCAAATTATGAAATATTTCTTAGCTTTTACTCAAAAATAATAATCTATGGTAAGTTGAGTTCGAAGAAAACAACTATACTTGGACCAACAACAAGAGAGACCAAAACCTAATAGTAAAAAAAATGATTCAAATGCATTCTCTCAGATCATTGGCTATATGAAAGAACTTGTGCTAAAATTAATAACTTAAAAAGGATTGATTCTTATCACTGGCCAATAAGAGTTAAAATGGTGGTTAGTGAATTACAAAAATATAATATTTTAAATATGAGCAAATGTGGAAATTCCATCCTCAATTTGCTAATATGATAGCTCAAACATGGAATTATTCAGGTAATGGTGGGTTGTATGCTCTTCCAAATCAAATTAAATTTATGACATCTAGATTAAAAGAATGGAACAAGAACACTTTTGGAAATATTTTTGATAAGAGATAAGAACTAAAAGATAAAATTCCAAAATTCTAAAAAGGTGAACATAATAATCAAAGCTCAAAGGAAAGGGAGTTGCTTAGTGAATATCATAATATTTTGAGTATGAAAGATATATTTTGGAGATTAAAATCAAGATAGACTTGGTTAAAATAAGGAGATAAAAATACAAAGTTTTTCATAGGATGGCTATAGTACAAAGATCAACATCCAGAATTAGTAGAATTAAATCGGTAGAAGGGGTTTGGATTGAATGCCAAAGTGAAATTCGAAAAGAGGTTAAGTCTTTTTATCATAATATTCTAGGATCAGAGGATACTGAAGTTCTTAATGATAAACATCTTCAAGATGTTATTTTAGTTATAACAAATGAAGATAATAGGAAACTGGATAAATCCCCAGGTCCATCTGGGCTCTCTATAAATTTTTACTAACATAATTGGGATATAGTGAAGAATTGTTTATTGGCGATAGTGGACCAGTATAGGGTAAAATAATACATACCTTATAAAATAAATGCAACATATGATGAGGATAAAAAAACACGAACAAAACCATCCAAGGAGCCAAATCACAATAGAAAAGATTTATTTTAATAATGCCAGCCAAATGGGCAAAAATTACAATGCTAGACTTGTTGAGGATGAACAAACACGAACAAAACCATCCAAGGAGTTAAATCACAATAGAAAATAATTATTTTATTAATGCTAGTCAAAAGGGGTAGAAATTACAATTCCATATCGTACCATATTGGAGCCCAATCGAAGCCCTATTTTCAGATCCAAAATCCATTTTTAAATCATATTTCCCCCCTTCATATGCATTTCTTGAATCTCTTTTCTGTATGATCTTGCATAGTCCAAACTTTCATTTTCATATTGTTATATGTTTTAGCAAGAAACCTCTCCTTTCCCAAGTGCACCATGACTTCATCACCAACATGGAACTCCTTAAACCTCCTTTTCTAATCAGCCTTTGTCTTGTACTGAGTGTTCATATTATTGATGTGCTATTTTACTTCTTCATGCAAATCCTTTAGATGCTCTACAAAGTTCTCAGCTTCAACACTATTCTTTTCTTACCTTTACAACTTCCTCAACTCAGAATTATTTCTTGGACTACTCCCATATACAATCTAGAATGGTGAATTACCAGTAATCCTATTGATAGAATTGTTATAGTAAAATTCTGCCTATGTTAAAATCATATCCCATACCTTGGGCTTATCTCCTACCAGGCATCTCAGTAGATTACCCAAACTCATATTCACCACTTCTGTCTATCCATCAGTCTGTGGATGGTATGCAGAACTGAACTTCAAATTTATCTTCAATTTCTTCCATAAGGTCTTCCAAAAATACCCAATGAGCTTTATGTCTCTATCGAAGACTATACTCTTTGGTAGACCATGAAGTCATACCATTTCCTTGAAAAATAGTCCAAAAACATGAATTGCATCACTAGTTTTCTTGTAGGGAATAAAATGTGCCATATTTGAAAACCTGCCAACTACCACAAATATGGATTCATTTCCCCTTTGTGTCCTTGGCAGACCAAGAACAAATTCCATGTTGATGTCCTCCTAGGGTCTCTCTAGTACAGGAAATGGCTGATATAACCTAGTGTTCTACCTCACACCCTTGGCCATCTGGCATATTCTGCAACTTTGTACAAACTTCTCCACATCTTGCAATAACTATGGCTAATATTAGTTCTCACTCACCAAGGCAATGGTCTTGTCTCTACCAAAATATCCAACCAATCCTCCACTATGCTTCTCTTTGACCAGATTCTCCTTCATTGAACTCCTAGGAATGCACAACTCGTTATCCTTAAACAACATTCCATATTGGATCATAAAATCCAATAACTTAGTCCTATCCAGAGTAACTGGTTTTGTACAAGCTCTCCAAGCTTCAACAAAATCTGGATCTTTAGGGTACAAACTCTTAAGTTCTTCAAACCCCATAAATTCCACTCTTATTGCTGTTAGAAAACTCTACCTTCTACTTAAGGCATCTGCAACTCTATTTGACTTACCACTCATATGATTTAGCACAAAGGTATAGCTCTGTAAAAACTCAACCCATTTTAAGTGCCTTTGATTCAATTTCCCTTGATTGTTAATATACTGTAAAGCCTGATGATCAGTATACAAAACAAACTCCTTTAGCAACAAATAGTGTCTCCACTTCTTTAGATCCTGAACTATAGCATAAAAATACTGATCATAGACATAATATTTCTTCTTGGCATCATTAAGCTTTTCACTAAAGTAGGTAACAGGCTTACCTTCCTAACTCAATACAGCTCATATGGCACTAACACTAGCATCACAATCTACTTGAAACACCTTATTAAAATTTGGAAGTGCCAACATAGGTTGCTCAGTGACCTTCTTCTTCAATAATTCAAAGCTCCTATCATCTCCTAAGGTCCACTTAAAGTCTTTCTTATCCCCTCTCATTATTTTAGTTAGGGGTGCACAAATACTACTGAAATTTCTAATAAACTTTCTATAAAAACTTGCTAGACCATGAAATGATCTTATCTCAGTTATGCTCCTTGGGGTGGGCTAGTCAATGATATCCCTTATCTTATTTGGATCCATCTTTAGACCTTTAGTTGAGATGACAAATCCCAAGTACACCAACTCCTTCTTCACAAAACTACACTTCTTCAAATTTATCGATAGATGTTCCTCCCTCAGCTTCTCTAGAACTCTTCTGATGTGCCTCAGATTTTCCTCCAAGGTCTTGCTGAAAATCATAATGTCATCCAAATAGACAATAAAAAACTTTCCCACAAACTCCTTTAATACTTCATTCATAAGCCTCATGAATGTGTTGGGTGCATTGTTAGCCCAAAAGGCATAACCAACCACTCATATAAATCCTCTTTGGTCTTGAAAGTTGTCTTTCGCTCATCTCCTTCTCTGATGTGGATCTGATGATACCAAATATTCAGATCAATATTTGTAAAATAATTGGACCCACTCAAATAGTCCATTATGTCATCCATCCTTGGCAATGGAAACCTATACTTGATGGTGATCTTGTTAATAGCTCTAGAATCTGTGCACATTCTCCACTCTCCATCCTTCTTTGGTGTTAGTACTATAGGTACTGCACATGGACTTAGGCTTTCCCTAATCGGTCCCTTCTCCAGTAGCTCCTGAACTTGCCAATTCAGTTCCTCATTCTCCATAGGAGTCATCCTATGGGCATATTTGTTTGGAAAACTAGCTTCTAGTATCAAATCAATATGATGACTAATATTTCTCATGGGTGGCAAACCCTCTGGAACATTATCAAATATAATATATGAGAAGTCTTCCAATAGGACTGAGACTTCTATAGGGACGTCTTTGCTTGGTTCTTCCCTAACTCTAGGAATTAATGCATAGCACACATGCTCATGCTTCAAATAATATAGAAATTTCCTACCATCAACCAAACAAATTTTGGTACTATTACATACATTTTCATCCATCTCCTTTAGTGGCTTCATTTTATGGCAAACTCCTTCCTTTGTTAAGGATTAAGTGTTGACATGTCCATCATGGACTACACGATGATCAAACTATCACGGTCTTCCTAACAGCATATTGCAAGCATCCATAGGCAGGATATCACACAAGATCTCATCCTTGTATCTCCCAATATTAAACTTGACTAAGCACTGTTCATTGACCAATGCCCTATGGTCCTTCTACAACCATTTCTTTAGAGACCAAGTTATCAGTACTGCAATTATCTATAATAACATTATAGACATTACCTGAACATTTGCATCTTGTGCAGAATAGGATCTTCCTCTGGTTTGGTTCCTTCTCCTCATTCAACAAGGTTCTCCTTGTGACCATAACTTCTTCTCTCTATGCCTCCTCAAAGTGCTCTGATTCAGCTCCTTCATCTGCAAGAACAACTATGGAATTACCCATTGGCCTCCTATTTGGCTTCTCTTGGTGTTGTAGAAACTCATATTCTTGATGTCCTTCTTCTCCACAGTTGAAGCAGGTTCCAAAAAACCCTCTTCCTCCATTTTATCGACCAGATCTACCTCTTCCTCTTGGGTAGTTATTGTTTTGACCATAATATTTGTAAGCATTATCTCATTTTTGGTCCTGACTACTGCTAGATTCTTCTTTCTTCTTACTTCATCCTCCACTAGTTCTTTCTCCATGACCTCTTCCTTTTTTCTTACCCTCAAACCTTATGTTTAGCTTCTCTTCAACTTTTAGAGCAAACTGGTAAGCATCCTTAATGGTGCTCATCCTAACTAGACTCAACTCTTCTTGAATACTAGTTCTCAACCCATGGATGTAACGGGCTACCTTCTCCTTGTTAGCCTCATAATGGCCGATTTGGATCAAGATATTGTAGAACTCCTCGATGTATTCTTTGACATACTTTCCTAACTATCTTAAAATTTGCATCTTCTTCAACAGATCCAACTCATAATCTACTAGAATAAACTACCTCTTCAGATTTTCCACCATTCATTCCCATCTGGTGATCCTCTCTTTTCCCCTTCTATTTCTATCAAGTTGTACTCCTTTCCACCAGATTCTAGCATGACCCTTCAGTTTGGTCTTAGCAAACTTGACCCGGTCAGAATCTTCCACCTCTTCATATTCAAAATATTATTTCAGGTCATTGATCCAGTCAATCAACTCCTCTGGGTTAAGATTTATCGAGTATGTGGAAACCTCCATCTTCGACCTCTTCCCAATCTAGGATATGGCTTTGTACAACCTCACTTGGGCAGGATCTATTGCCTCTTCTTCTTCCTCAAATTGTTCTTCCTCTTCTTTAGCTTTATCTTCACTCTTTTCCTCTCTTCTTGGGTCAAACCCTCTACGCAGCTCTTCTTGTAATGCCTGGACTTACCTCTACAAAGCTCAAAAATCCTCTGCTGGAACTATGACATTACTAGTAACACCTCGGTTCCTTCGTGGGGACATCTTGCTCCAACTTCTCCAAACCTGAACCATAGATCCTAGTGTAAACTGCCTCACATTTGGTGATCTACTTACACACTCAGGAACTCTCGCTCTAATACCACTTGATGAGGATGAACAAACACAAACAAAACCATCCAAGGATCCAAATCACAATAGAAAAGAATTATTTTAATAATGCTAGCCAAAGAGGCAAAAATTACAATGCCGGACTTATTGAGGATGAACAAACATGAACAAAACCATCCAAGGATTTAAATCACAATAGAAAAGAATTATTTTATTAATGTCAGCCAAAAGGGGTAGAAATTACAATTGCAGATCGTACCATCTTGGAACCCAATCAAAGCCCTTTTTTTAGATCCAAAATCCCTTTTTAAATCCTATTTCCCCCATTTTTACATGATTTTTAAGTTTCTTGCCCATGCAAAAAAAATTAAATTTAACTTTCCCGCCCATGCAAAATTTTAAATTCTACTTTCCCGCCCAACTGGCGGTCGACAAACACAAAGGCAAAACACTTAGAATTTTTTTGTTGTTGATGCAATATTGCTCTACTGCCACTGGATGCTCCTACATCATTTTAGTTATAATAAATGAATATAATAGGAAACTGGATAAATCCCCAGGTCCATCTGGGCTCTCTACAACTTTTTACTAACATAATTGGGATATAGTGAAGGATTATCTATTGGCAGTAGTGGACCAGTCTATGGTAAAAGAATACATACCTTATAAAATAAATGTAATAAATATTACCCTAATTCCAAAAAATAAGGATGTTGAATTATTTGATTCTTTTAGACCCATAAGCCTATGTAATATGGCATATAATATTATCTCCAAAGTGATGGCAAGTTGATTAAGTCTATTTTTAGATAAAATCATTTTAAAAGAGCAAGGAGGATTTGTGAAAGGGAAAAAAATTTAGATGGGATCATAGTAGATCATGAAGTTATACATTCAGTAGCTTCAAGAAAAGAGAAAAAAATGATCTTAAAACTTGATATGAGTAAAGCCTATGATAGTGTTAAATGGGATTTTCTTTTTGCAGTTTTTGAAAAGTTTAGATTCTAGAAGAAATGGGTTAGATGGATTAAATCTTGTGTCTCCACTATTTCTTATTCAATTTTGGTCAATGGGTTAGTAACAAAATATTTTAAAGCTAAGAGAGGCCTTATACAAGGAGATCCTCTATCTCTTTATTTGTTCATTATTATGGCATAGGTTTTGCATAAGAACTTAAAGAAGACTTACAAAGATGGGCTTTTAAGTGGATTTAAGGTTAGTAATAACATAGACAACATCACCCATCAACAGTTTGTAGATGATACAACCTTTTTTGAAAGGACAAGTGTTAGGATTCAATATCCTAACTCCTTATCATTTAATTAATTAATCATTTATGTTTTAATTACCAATTGGACCATTGTGTCCTTTCACAATAACCCTAGATAGATATAAAATAGAAGTAGCTATTGTGTAGGAAATCATCAATCAAGTAAAATAATATATATTAAGTTTATATCCATTGGAAGGATATTCCTCTCTAGTGCAAAAGTGATTCTTTTCTAAACCGTGATTCAATGTTTTCTACAAATTCTAATTTATAATTCCAATTATTATATTTCAATATTAAGATAGGATCTAGGTTCGAGGTGTAGACCAATTGGTTCATCCAAACCCCAAAGGGGGTGGAGTTCCAAGGTTCAAATCTTGGGCCTCGTCGGACTGAACGCTTGTCCCTTTCTTGGTGCTTTCAGCGACGTAAAAGGTTTAAAATAATTGTGGCATGGTGGTTATAGGGGTAGACTATGCAAAGATCTGTGTGGTGGCTTCTAGGGCGGACAATGCAGAATACTATGGCGGCCATAAAAGCTGGACAACCTGCTCGGATTTGTGGCGGCTACCGATTCCACCATGTAAATTTAAAAAAAAAAAATATTAAGATAGGAACAAGGAACCTGTCATCTGGTATCAGAGCAGTTTAATTTCATGTGCCTTATCACGTTCACGACAATCCGAATCAATATGGAAAACATGGTTGTTCAGCCCATACCAACGTGTTTAGACACCAGAGAAACAAGTCACCAACAAAATCTGCAAACAACAAAAATTTCAAGCATCTTTGATCTCCATTTCTATTGAAATTCTAGCAGGTTATTTGGATATCTCAACAGCCAACGTGTGAAAATAATTTCATGTTCCTTTGTACACTCTCATGTCCTTCTTTTACACCACTCGCTCCTATCAAAACAACGTACACCACTCGCTCATTTTCATACACCCATTGCATATCGAACATATTACACCACTAGCTCCTATTATAAAAAGCATCACACGCTAACGCTAACACTACGTCGGACACAAACATTATTTTCATCGTTAATTTTTGTGCGACGACATTTTCTGTGAGACTAGCAAAAAATCGACGAAAAAAATAAAAATAAAACATAAGGTTTTAAAAATCTTCGATCGTCATTAATATTTTTTGTCACCGGAATCCTACGCACAAAATAACTTTGTTTTATTTTAGGGGATATTAGTCCCACATTGATGGGACAAAGGAAGATTAAATGTTTTATATACACGAGAATGCATTAAGGAGGTTATGACTTAGGTCACACCCCCCCTCCCTCACGTTCACTCGCATATCACTGACACCACCCACCTCGTACTCTATTTATCCTATGCCTCGTGCTAGCCATCTCCTCAGCCATTAATTCCACCCACCTCGTGTCTCGCATCACTCTTGTCCACCTTTCGTTGTTTTGCCTATCGCATCACACGTGCCCTATCACTAATCAGTCCCACCTGTCACCAACACGGTAAACTCACAGTCCTCGTGCTTAGCCATAATTTATCTCTCACTGAAAATTGAAGGGATTATAAATTAAAAAGTTGCTAACAACAACTTTTTGGGCAATTTTTTGGGGCCAAATATATTAAAATTTTGGGCAAACTACATCAAAAAAATTTACCAAAATTTAAATTTATTTTTTGTGAAAACTTAAATTTTTACAAACTACTCCTCGAATGGCTGACGAACGGAGATCACAAGACATTACTCTCAAAAATCTCCACCACGAGCTTCACCAATTTAAGGAATAAATTTCTCAAGAAATTTTAGCTACGAGGTAGGATTTTGAGCAAAGGATTTCAGCAATGGACTTGAAAATATACACCTGTAATCACTCTATTGATATGATGAATCAAAATATAGCACTAGTTTTAGTTTGCCAATCCACCAGAGGGCTGACACAACCGATAACACTTGGGAGGCCACAAACATCCATTCTTCCCAGAACTACTAAGTTGGATTTTTTCCAAATTTGAAGGAGGTGACCCCACTAATTGTATTTATTGGGCAGAACAATACTTCTCCCTCTACCAGATCCCTGAGGCACAAAAAGTTTGTATTGCATCTTTCCACCTTGAAAATGATGCCATCCAATGGTACTAGTGGTACAAAAAAACTAATGGCACCCCTACTTGGCTAGACTTTATGCAAAATCTATTGGTATGGTTTGGCCCTAGTACATTCAAAAATTTCATAAGAGCCCTTACCAAGCTATGTCAAACCACTTTAGTACACGAATACCAAGCTCAATTTGAGAAATTAGCCAATTGCACAATAGGGCTAGATGCCTTATTTTTCAAAATTGCTTCATCAATGGGTTAAAAGAAGAAATTTGACTGGAGATACAAATGTACAATCCTAGTACCATGATGCAGACCATTGGATTGGCCAAGTTAGCATAATACAAGCTCAATGCTCAACATCGATTAATAAAACCATCTATGGGGAAATCACAAATCACTTACACCATCCCCAACCCTACACCTATTGGAAACTCATAAATCACTTACATAACCCCAAAATATAACCCAACCTTACCAATTAAACAACTTAGCTTTGAGGAAATGAAGAAACGTCAAGCAAAAGGCATCTACTATCATTGCGATAAAAAATTTGCACCAAATCATAAATGCACTACACAAACTTTATATATTCTGGATGTAACTAATCCTTGTAGTTCAACAAAAGAAGAAAATGAGGTAGAAGTAGAATTAGTGATGGATACACCAGATAATAGTGCTAAAGGTCCACTCGAAACTTATTTTAATACCCTCAATGGTTTTTCTTCTCCACAAACTATGCAAGTTCTAGGGTCCTTCAAACAACAAAACCTCATTGTGCTCATTGAATATGGTAGTACCCATAATTTTATCGACCCACGGTGGAAAAACAAGCTAACTGCTATATACAACCTTGTAATAGTTTTGAGGTCATGATTGGCAATGGAGGAAGGATCGCATGCAAAGGGAAGTGTCAAAATATTAAGCTCACCATGGATGATTACAATATGAAAAATGATATGTATGCACTTCCATTAGGAGGATGTGATATTATCTTAGGGGTGCAATGGTTACGAACACTCAGGATAATCCAATGGGATTTTGAGGTATTATGGATGCAATTCACAATAAAAAAATCAGACATATACTCTTAAAGGATTATAATCAGGCCCCTCCCAAATAGTAAGTTCTCATCGGATGGAGAAAATTATTTGCAAAGGAGGCAAGGGAATGGTTGTCCAACTATTTTTTATTCAAGCCATCAATGAGGAACAAAAAGAGGTACCAGAATTACCACAACTTCTAACATGCCATTCTATAATATTTTATGAACCAAAAAGGTTGCCCCCCACCATCATTATGATCCTACTATTCTTCCTGCCCATCCCCCACCAAAACTTAAACATTCAAAATATCTCTGCTTATAGAAATATGATATTAAAATGGTGCAAGAACTCGAGAAAATGCTACTTGGAAAGCACTTTATCCATCCCAGCAATAATTTTCTTACTTTTAGCTTTAAGGACAAAGCTTCTTTTAAGGAGGGTGGCATGTTAGGATTCAATATCCTAACTCCTTATCATTTAATTAATTAATCATTTATATTTTAATTACCAATTGGACCATTGTGTCCTTTCACAATAACCCTAGATAGATATAAAATAGAAGTAGCTATTGTGTAGAAAATCATCAATCAAGTAAAAATAATATATATTCAGTTTATATTCGTTGGAAGGACATTCCTCTCCAGTGCAAAAATGATTCTTTCCTAAACTGTGATTCAGTTTTTCTCTACAAATTCTAATTTATAATTCCAATTATTATATTTCAATATTAAGATAGGAAAAAGGAACCTATCAACAAGGATTAATGAGGCTAGATATTTTGAATAACTTATTAAAGGAATATGAAAGAGCATCAAGGCAAAAAGTTAATAGGACAAAATCCAAAATTTACTTCCTTAACACTCCTACTAATATCAAAGCAATGATTTCTAGGTTTCTTCAAATGGAGGAAGTATTTTTGCTTGCAACTTATCTGGGGATGCCTTTATTTGAGGGGATAATGAGGAGAGAATTATGGAATCCAATTATTAGTAAAGTTCAGAATAAACTTCCAACTTGGAAAGGTAGATGGTTATCATTAGCAGGAAGAGTGCAGTTAATAAAGTTAGTCTTTCAAACCATATCAGCATATTATATGTCATTGTATTCTATGTAAAAACTAGTTGAAAAAACTTTAACCCATATTAAGCGATCTTTTTTGTGGTCAGCTTTATATGATAAAAGGAAATTTCCTTTGGTTAAATGGAGCAAGTGGTGTGATGATAAAACTAGTGGAGGTCTTGGTTTAAGAGTTATTACAAATGCAAACTTAGCTCTTAGGGAAAAAGTTATCCGAAGACTATACAAAGAGAGTCAAAGATAATGGGCAAGAATTATTTTAAGTATGTTGATCTCAATGACCCAAGTTTAATATTTACTTCTTTATCTCTACCAAATGTATCTTCTCTTTGGAATGGTTTAAAAAAACTATTGATCTTATGATTAAAGGTTTAATATGGGTGGTGGGAACTCAAGAAAAAATTTCTATTTGGATGGATACTTGGTGTGATAAAAAAACCACTCAATTTAGATCCAATTTTGAAACCTTGGATGAGATCGCTTCAAGACAAATATGGTGATAGGGTTTCAAACATTTTGTACAAAGATCAAGAAGGAAGATACAAATGGATAGAATTTTTTTTATGAGTATACTAGATATTGATGCTGGGAGACATTTGAGTAGAAAGATAACAAGTGTGATTATTCTGAGGGGGGCCAAAGATAAATTGATTTGTGAGTTGAATGGCTAAGGATAATACTTAACAAGAAGTGAATATAATGTACAACACCAACAAAATAATAATATCACTAGAATTTAGAGATATATTTGGGAAAGCCCAAACATTCCTAAAGTCAAAATGTTTGTTTGGCTAGTAGGTCATAGAAGAATTTTATCCTAGGATAACCTTATGAAAAGGGGTTTTCATGGCCCCTCTCAATGTATTTTTTGTAAAAAGGAGGAGAGTATAAATCATCTCTTGGGACATTGCTCAATAATCTGTAATCTATGGCAATGGATTTTTAATATGTTTTGTAAATGCATGGTGATGAATAGTAGAATTGAAGATTGGTTAAATCAATGGAAAAGCACTTATAAAAGTGATGTTTTACATACAATATGGGATATATCAAAAGATACAAATCTTTGGACTGTATGGCTAGAAAGGAATAGAAGAATATTTAAAAGAAAGGAAATAAATTTAGATGTAATGAAAAGGAATATTTGTTTAGCCATCGAGGAGTCTAAATCAACCCTATCAACTCACCTAGTCACTAATCTAGAAGTAGAGAGCCTTGATAGATGGATTCAAGTCATAAAATGGAATTATGAAGTTGGGTACAAGAGAAGCAAAAAGAAGGCAAAGAATATAAAGTTAAAACCACCAAATGTGGAGTGGGTTAAATTGAATTTTGATGGAGCTTCTAAAGGAAATCCAGGACCAACAGTACGAGGAGGAATACTTAGAAATAATAGAGAAGATATTATGTCTCATTACGCTTTCAATAGTGGATTTAAGACAAATAATGAAGTTGAAGCTTGGGCGGCTTTAGAAGGGTTAAAAATATGTAAACAAATAAAATGGAATAGAGTATGGATGGAAGGTGATTCTCTCATAGTAATAAATATAATTTTAAGGAAAGCAAAGGCTCCTTGGAATATACAAAAGATAATTGTGGAAATTCAAGATCTTGCTAAAGAGTTTGAAGAAATCAAGTTTACGCATACATTGAGGGAAGATAACAATTGTGCCTAGCCAATTGAGGGGTTTTGATTGAGGATCATGAAGTTAAATTCTCCTTTCCATGGTTAGAGGAAGTAGTAAGTTTAGTTGAAGTTGACAAGAAAATGTTGATTTTTTGAATCAATAAATGATTAAGTTTTACTTTAATATTTTCCATTGGTAATATCTACTTTATTTTGTAATAGTAATGTATTTTCATATAGACTATTTATTATAATTTTTGTGGTTGCACTTGTATTTCAGGAAGGAAACTAGCAATCCAAATTTGGTAAAATGGACTATGATATGCGATGTTTTGAAAATATTACTCTACTAAGATGTAAGGCATAGATAGTAGAGGTGAAGTTTTGATATTGTGAAGACTGCTATAGGAAAATATCAAGAAAGATGCTAAATTTTGGAATATTTGTATTCATACAGAAAATTGAAAAGATCCAAACTATGAAAATCTAGAATTCAGATATTTTATATAAAATTATGGAGGTTTCTAGCTATAACATCTCAATTGAGATGAAAAGTGTATCTATTTGTAAACTCTCAAGCTCTAAAGAAGAGAGTTTTAATTTTTCAAAGATAAGAACCTGAACACAACCCTTTATTATCTAGCAAAAAAATAACTTAAATAAGTTTAAAATATTTTCTTCTACTTAAATTTTTTAAAATAGTAAAAACAATCTCTCTAATAAACATTTACTTGATTTCTTTGGAAAAAATGTTTATGAGCCATTTCACCCCTCCTCTTGATGTTCCATATGTATTCCCATGGACTTCATTTACTTAATTTCTTTGGAAAACACGTTTATGAGCCATTTCACCCCTCCTCTTGATGTTCCATATGTATTCCCATGGACTTTTATATATTTAAAAAGTTCAAATCCGCCCAAAAAAAAATGATATTATTAGATGTTAATAAATTAATTGTCTACTAATTCCCAGTCACTTCTATTTTTAACTATAACTATCACTTCATATATAGGTACGTATCATCATCCTTGCAAAGGGTTATTTCCTTTGTATTTTCCATGTCATGTTATCTAATGTGGTTGTAAACAATTTATATAGTCATCCAATTGCCCATTTAAAATTACATATTCAGTCCAATACTCCTCTATAATGCCCATATATTGGATATTATTCTTGGTCTCAAATTATTGGACCAATGAAATTGGATATTATTCTTGGTCTCAAATTATTGGACCAATGAATCTCTTCTTTCTAACTAACATGCACTCCATGCATAACCTTGTTTAATAGTTTTAAAAATTATTTTACTTTAATGAAGGTTAAAATATGTAAATTTTACATTAATAAAACATTTATGTCTTCACATAAAAACAAAAATATAATGTTCATATAAGTTAAATTTTAATATAAAATAATACTATGTAATTTTAAAAACTGTAAGCTTACTATAATAATAAAGATTATGACCTATCTTTGAAAAACCAAAGTTCAAATTCTATTTGATATGAGAAAACCAAACCTTTTTATAAAACCTTGTGTATAAGATTAGTTTCTTTTATGTCCGCGGGGCTAGGTGGATTGGTAAGCTTGGGCACTTATCAAGAGGAGACCTAGGTTCAAAATCCGCGGGCGTGCTCAGCTTGGCAAAGGTAGTAGTCTGATCTGATTCCTCTGAGTGATGCGCCAGATCGATGACGACGATACAAACCCCGAGCGACCAGCGGTCCTCATCTCACGCCGGGTTAATGTTAACGAGACGATGAGTTTGTTGGAAGCAATCGTTGATGGTTTGAATCTACTCTACGCTGACAGTTAGTAAAAATCGTGGTTGTAACCAATTCACTTACGTAACAAAAAAATATTAGTTTCTCTTAATACCTTTATGTAAGATCCATTTCTCTCGAGCACATATCCACTTGTAAAACTATGAATGACTTGTTACTTTTGTTATAATTGGTTATTTCATGGAAATAATAATATTGAAAATCTTTCTAGGTTTATTCCACTTGAAACTTTAATAAGACTTAGTAGTTAAGTGGTGGTCGTTTCAATAAACATTGATTATGAAATGGATTAATTAAAATTTGAGAATACTAGCAAGTTAATTAAATCTTTTAATTTTAAACCTAAAACTTTAATAAGACTTAGTAGTTAAGTGGTGGTTGTTTTAATAAACATTGATTATGAAATGAATTAATTAGAACTTGAGAATACTAAGTTAATTAAAGCTTTTAATTTTAAAGTAAATACAAATAATAAAACTTACAGATATTTATATGTTATATTAATATCATGTTTTTATTAGTAGATACAGTGTATAATAATTTTTTAAACTTTAGAATCATAACCCTCGTTTAAAGTTTTAAAATCTACACGCTTAGCCTAATTATTTGAGTGAGTAAATGCAGACTTTAACAATATATGGTTGTTGCCTATAACTTATTCTAGCATAAAAATCCCTTCACCCGTATCTGGCAAAGGATCTATGCACTTATGTAACCCTCATCAGATGTTAGAATCTCAAACACTCAGTTAGTGGCCAACATATAATGCATTCGATTGGCTAGTAATGATGTACATTATCAATGCCTTCATGACAAATTAAAATCACTTGTAATCTCCAAAGACCAGTAACGCGCATATTACAAACATCTGTAGAACATGAATATATTAAAGTACCCTTTAAGTCTATCCTTATTCCAATTAAACATTTAAATAAATAAAACAGCAGTTATTCCCTCACAAAGAAAAAGAATAAGAACATTAACGACATACTAAACTGGTAAAATAGGAAATTATTAAGAATAAGAACATTAACTACAGACTAAACATTATTCCAAACAAAAAGAAGAGAAGAAGAAGTAAGGGCACTAACAGGCTCTTTTTTCTTTCTGTTTTCTATTAAAACTTTCCCAAACTCAATAAAATAGGGGAGTTCATTAAGTTGTCCATAGTAAAAAACACTGCACAAACTAAACATCTCTGAAACTAAGGCACCAAAGTCAGGATCATGTGCAATATAATATTATCAGGCTCAGGATCATGTGCAGTAATGTGTAATCAATAGGGACAAGATCCTGCATAGTGCAAGGATTTTGATATAGGCGTGCAAAAATGATAAGTGGTAGGGAGTTTTATACAGTCATCAGTGCTGTTGTACCATTGTATATAACACTGATTCTGGCTTATGGGTCTGTAAAATGGTGGAAAATATTTAGTCATGAGCAGTGTCGAGGCATAAATAAATTTGTCACCACTTTTGCTCTACCTCTTCTATCGTTTGATTTCGTATCCAAGATTAACCCCTATCATATAAATTTTGTTTTGATAGCTGCAGATATTGTGTCTAAAGCGATAATTCTACTTCTGCTGGTCTTGTAGGCAAAATTGTCAAAGAAAAGTACTATAGATTGGGTGATCTCTTTCTTCTCCTTGTCCTCATTACCCAATATTCTTGTGATGGGAATGCCATTGCTCAGAGCCATGTATGGGGATTTAGCAGAGAGTTTGCTTGCTCAAATAGTTGTTATGCAGTATATTCTGTGGAGCCCTCTTTTGATAATTTTGTATGAGTTCCGTAGTGCTAGCCTAATGCAGAAAGATCAATTTGATAACAACATCAAAGATACCTCCGATCCAGAGTGTCAAATAGATGTCAGCTTGCAGGTGCCTCACTCTGCAACTACTTCTCTTAAATTAGGTTCACATGATGCCAATGAGCTCTGCATATTGACCTTGAGCTCTTCAACACCTGAAGGTGAGCATATATTTACTATTTTCTCTCTAACAAATGTATCTTCTCTTTGGAATGGTTTAAAAAAACTATTGATCTTATGATTAAAGGTTTAATATGGGTGGTGGAAACTCGAGAAAAAATTTCTATTTGGATGGATACTTGCTGTGATAAAAAACCACTCAATTTAGATCCAATTTTGAAACCTTGGATGAGATTGCTTAAAGACAAATATGGTGATAGGGTTTCAAACATTTTGTACAAAGATCAAGAAGGAAGATACAAATGGAAAGAATTTTTTTTATGAGTATACAAGATAATGATGTTGGGAGACATTTGAGTAGAAAGATAACAAGTGTGATTATTTTGAAGGGAGCCAGGATAAATTGATTTGTGAGTTGAATGACTAAGGAGAATACACAACAAGAAGTGAATATAATGTGCAACACTAACAAAATAATAATATCACTAGAATTTAGAGATATATTTAGGATAGCCCAAGCATTCCTAAAGTTAAAATGTTTGTTTGGCTAGTAGGTCATAGAAGAATTTTATCCTAGGATAACCTTATGAAAAGGGGTTTTCATGGCCCCTCTCAATGTATTTTTTGTAAAAGGAGGAGGAGAGTATAAATCATCTCTTGGAACATTGCTCAATAATCTGTAATCTATGGCAATGGATTATTAATATGTTTGGTAAATGCATGGTGATGAATAGTAGAATTGAAGATTGGTTAAATCAATGGAAAAGCACTTACAAAAGTGAGGCTTTACATACAATATGGGATATATCAAAAGATACAATTCTTTGGACTGTATGGCTAGAAAGGAATAGAAGAATATTTAAAGGAAAGGAAAGCAATTTAGATGTAATGAAAAGGAATATTTGTTTAGCCATCAAGGAGTCTAAATCAACCCTATCAACTCACCTAGTCACTAATCTAGAAGTAGAGAGCCTTGATAGATGGAGTCAAGTCATTAAATGGAATTATGACGTCGGGTACAAGAGAAGAAAAAAGAAGGCAAAGAATATAAAGTTAAAACCACCAAATGTGGAGTGGGTTAAATTGAATTTTGATGGAGCTTCTAAAGGAAATCCAGGACCAGCAGGATGAGGAGGAATAGTTAGAAATAATAGAGAAGAGATTTTGTCTCATTACGCTTTCAATAGTGGATTTAAGACAAATAATGAAGTTGAAGCTTGGGCGGCTTTAGAAGGGTTAAAAATATGCAAAAAAATAAAATGGAATAGAGTATGGATGGAAGATGATTCTCTCATAGTAATAAATATAATTTTAAGGAAAGCAAAGGCTCCTTGGAATATACAAAAGATAATTGTGGAAATTCAATATCTTGCTAAAGAGTTTGAAGAAATCAGGTTTACGCATACATTGAGGGAAGGTAACAATTGTGCCTAGCCAATAGAGGGGTTTTGATTGAGGATCATGAAGTTAAATTCTCCTTTCCATGGTTAGAGGAAGTAGTAAGTTTAGTTGAAGCTGACAAGAAAATGTTGATTTTTTGAATCAATAAATGATTAAGTTTTACTTTAATATTTTTCATTGGTAATATCTACTTTATTTTGTAATAGTAATGTATTTTCATATAGACTATTTATTATAATTTTTGTGCTTGCACTTGTATTTCAGTAAGGAAACTAGCAATCCAAATTTGGTAAAGCGGACTATGATATGCGATGTTTTGAAAATATTACTCTACTAAGATGTAAGGCATAGATAGTAGAGGTGAAGTTTTGATATTGTGAAGACTGCTATAGGAAAATATCAAGAAAGATGCTAAATTTTGGAATATTTGTATTCATACAGAAAATTGAAAAGATCCAAACTATGAAAATCTAGAATTTAGATATTTTATATAAAATTATGGAGATTTCTAACTATAGCATCTCAATTGAGATGAAAAGTGTATCTATTTGTAAACTCTCAAGCTCTAAAGAAGAGAGTTTTAATTTTTCAAAGATGAGAACCCGAGCACAACCCTTTATTATCTAGCAAAAAAAATAACTTAAATAAGTTTAAAATATTTTCTTCTACTTAAATTTTTTAAAATAGTAGAAACAATCTCTCTAATAAACATTTACTTTATTTCTTTGGAAAAAATGTTTATGAGCCATTTCACCCCTCCTCTTGATGTTCCATATATATTCCCATGGACTTTTATATATTTAAAAAAAGTTCATTTCCGTTAAAAAAAAATGATATTATTAGATATTAATAAATTAATTGTCTACTAATTTCTACTCACTTCTATTTTTAACTATAACTATCACTTCATATATAGGTATATGTATCATCATCCTTGCAAAGGGTTATTTCCTTTGTATTTTTCCATGTCATGTTATCTACTGTGGTTGTAAACATTTTACTATAGTCGTCCAATTGCCCATTTAAAAATACATATTCAATCCAATACTCTTCTATAATATAATGCCCATTTATTGGATATTATTCTTGGTCTCAAATTATTAGACCAATGAATCTCTTCTTTCTAACATGCATACATTTGATGTAAATTCCCTTTTCCACTCCATGCATAACCTTGTTCTATAATTTTAAAAATTATTTTAACTTTGATGAAGGTTAAAATATGTAAATCTTATATTAATAAAATATTTATGTCTTCACATAAACAAAAATAAAAATATAATATTTATATAATTTAAATAAAGACTTTGACTTGTCTTTAAGAAACTAAAATTCAAACTCTACTCGATATAAAAAACCAAACCCTTTTATAAAATCTTTTCTTTTATCTATTACAAATTCACTTAGGGCCTTTGAGCACATGTCCACTTGTAAAACTATGAATGACATGTTACTTTTGTATATATCATGGAAATAATAATTTCATGTATTGAAAATCTTTCCTAAGTTTATTTCACTTTAATAAGACTTAGTAGTTAAGTGGTGGTGGTTTTAATAAACATTGATTATGAAATGGGTTAATTAGAACTTGAGAATACTAGCAAGTTAATTAAAGCTTTTAACTTTAGAATAAATATCAATAATAAAAGGTTTTAACTTGCATATATTTATAGGTATAAGTTATATTAAGTGGATACAATGTATAATAATTTAAAAAATTAACATTTAAATCTACTTTTTAAATTAAGATGTAATAGAACAAAGTAAAAAGAACATGCTTAACCTAATTATTTAAGTGCGTTAATGAGTAAATACAGATTTTAACAATGTATGGTTGTTGACTAGAATAAAATTTATTCTAGTATAAAAGTCCTTCACCCGTATCAGAATCTATGCACTTATGTAACCCTCATCAGATGTTAGAATTTCAAACACTCAGTTAGTGGCCAACATATAATGCATTCGATTGGCTAGTAATGATGTATATTATCAATGCCTTCATGACAAATTAAAATCACTTGTAATCTCCAAAGACCAGTAACGCACATATTACAAACATCTGTAGAACATGAATATATTAAAGTACCCTTTAAGTCTATCCTTATTCCAATTAAACATTTAAATAAATAAAACAGCAGTTATTCCCCTCAAAAAGAAAAAGAATAAGAACATTAACGACATACTAAACAGGTAAAATAGGAAATTATTAAGAATAAGAACATTAACTACAGACTAAATATTTAAACAGGTAAAATAGGAAATTATTCCAAACAAAAAGAAGAAGTAAGGGCACTAACAGGCTCTTTTTTCTTTCTGTTTTCTATTAAAACTTTCCCAAACTCAATAAAATAGGGGAGTTCATTAAGTTGTCCATAGTAAAAATCACTGCACAAACTAAACATCTCTGAAACTAAGGCACCAAAGTCAGGATCATGTGCAGTATAATATTATCAGGCTCAGGATCATTTGCCCTAATGTGTAATCAATAGGGACAAGATCCTGCATAGTGCAACGATTTTGATATAGGCGTCCAAAAATGATAAGTGGTAGGGAGTTTTATACAGTCATCAGTGCTGTTGTGCCATTGTATATAACACTGATTCTGGCTTATGGGTCTGTAAAATGGTGGAAAATATTTAGTCATGAGCAGTGTCGAGGCATAAATAAATTTGTCACCACTTTTGCTCTACCTCTTCTATCGTTTGATTTCGTATCCAAGATTAACCCCTATCATATAAATTTTGTTTTGATAGCTGCAGATATTGTGTCTAAAGCGATAATTCTACTTCTGCTGGTCTTGTGGGCAAAATTGTCAAAGAAAGGTACTATAGATTGGGTGATCTCTTTCTTCTCCTTGTCCTCATTACCCAATATTCTTGTGATGGGAATGCCATTGCTCAGAGCCATGTATGGGGATTTAGCAGAGAGTTTGCTTGCTCAAATAGTTGTTATGCAGTATATTCTGTGGAGCCCCCTTTTGATAATTTTGTATGAGTTCCGTAGTGCTAGCCTATTGCAGAAAGATCAATTTGATAACAACATCAAAGATACCTCCGATCCAGAGTGTCAAATAGATGTCAGCTTGCAGGTACCTCACTCTGCAACTACTTCTCTTAAATTAGGTTCACATGATGCCAATGAGCTCTGCATATTGACCTTGAGCTCTTCAACACCTGAAGGTGAGCATATATTTATTTCAATGAAAACTTTTCTTTTCCTTGTTGCAGTATAATTCTTATAAACTTATAAATATAGAGATATTCCGATTAAGAGGATTTTCATGGTATTAAATCATTGTATATCAATTTCAGAGCCACAGCAATCTCGCAGGAAAACTGAATTTTTTGAAGAAAATAACATTTGCCAATCTGAGCCTCATGCTGAAATTTGCGAAGAAACTAACATCCGCCTATCTGAGCCTCATGCTGATGCTATCCATAAACCTCACAGTATAGGTGTTGTCATCAAAAAGATCCTTGCAACGGTCTTTTCCAAGCTTATCTACAATCCAAACACTCATGCAAGTGTGCTTGGAATCATATGGGCTCTCATTTCAGCAAGGTTACTTGAATTTCTTAAAAATATTTCATTCCTAATAGTCATTATTCATGGTTGGTTTTTAAGATGATTTACGAATCAGATCTGATTTGCAGGTGGGATCTTAAGATGCCCAATATTGTGGAAGGTTGTATAACAATCTTGTCCCATACTGGCTTGGGAACAGCAATGTTTAGCCTTGGTAAAAATTTCCAACTAAACTTTCTGCAGACTAAATAGGAAAATGATGTAGCAAATAACATTTGTTCTAAGATATCTACGAATTGCAGGTTTATTTGTGGCACTACAGCCCAAAATCATTGCATGTGGGATTCGTCTTGCTATTGTTGGCGCGGTTCTACGTTTTCTGGCTGGACCAGCAGCCATGGCTATTGCTAGTCTTGCAGTTGGCCTACAAGGTAGTGTATTGCAGGTCTCCATCATACAGGTATACCTCATTTTTCATTTTTTTTGAATTGATTCATTTAAGTAGGAGGTTTAAGATTCAGAATACATATAATAATTAAAAGTTATATGAAATAGGTATATCTGAGAAAACCCATTGTGTTATATAACTTGACCTCATAGTAATCTACTTTACATCTATAACAGGCTGCCTTGCCTCAAGCGATACTATCATTTGTTTTTGCAACAGAGTACAACTTGCATGCAAATATACTTAGCACAGCGTAAGAATTACTGGCAATAGCCTCTTTGCATGATTAATGGAATAAAAACAGAAAGAAAAAAAGGATCCTTATCTTGCTTGTTTTTGTATGCAGGGTTATATCTGGCCTGTTTTTGTCTTTACCCGTTACCCTGATATATTATGTGCTTCTCAGGCTATAAGTGTTAAAGGTAAAAAGTATTAAGGTGGATTGAAATTTCAATTCTTCATTACAATTATTCAGTTAGAAAGGTGCATATGCCTCAAGTTGAATGGGAAGCTACAGATCTCTATTCCTGTTTCAAAGGTAACACTGACCAGGAATGTATCCTACAAAGAAAACTTGTATGTTTTGGCTTTTCTTGTTTGTAAATTAGGTGCCTCACATGACAATAATTTGGCGTTTTCTTGACAAGAGTTTAGATGCAACGCAGCAAAAACTACTTCATGAGAAGCTGAATACTGGTGGCAATGTTCAAGCTTCAATCCTTAAAGGGCAAATATAAATCAGCCCAGTAATGACATGCATGGTTGGGATCTATATTAAGCCTAAGACCATGTAGTAATGGGGACGCACCTAGAGATATATGAAAAAAAGTTGTTAGTGACCTTGGGTTGATCAAAACTAGCATACATTTGAATGATGCCGATTCTGCATTTCCAAGATTATTATGCTGATTGCTGTAAATCCTAGTAGATGGAAAATGTTAGGTTAAGAACAGATCTTAAATAATAGATCTTAAATAAATAATTTAAAAATATGTTTATTTATTTATTTTTATTACTCTTCAACAATACTTACTATGAAATCATTAAACATGTCAATAGAAAGCTGTGCTTGTGTATTATTTGGGCAGCTAGTTCTCTACGGTTCTAAAGGCCTTCCGTAGTTTTTATTTATTTGTTATTGTTTGTTTCTTATACATTGGACAATGTAATAATGTTTGTGATGTATTATAGAAAAGCTTGACAGCAGGAATGGAATATAATTTATTCTTTACCGGTTCACCTTTAAGAATTAAAACCTAAGGTGCCAAAATCGCTTGCAAGAGAAATTGGTCAACTTTGATAGTTAATTTTTTTTTTTTTTTTCAATTTGAAAAATTTATATTAAAATAAAGATTATTTACAAGTTAGGGATAAGATTTTTTTTAGTTTTAATGGATAAGAATATCTATTTACAATAGTAAAAGAAGATCTGTATTCGAACTAAATTTCCTAACCATATTTTTACAAGGGTTGTCCACCTGTTTACAATAGTAAAAAATTTGCATTGGAATCAAATTTCCTAAACCATATTTCTACAATGGCTGTCCAAATTAGCTAGACATTGGATTTGCTCACCAACTTGCTTAATCTTGTCATCCTCAATAGCCATGTCATTGTGCCACTAAAACCCTTACCTCCTTCTCAGTACCCCTCCTAGCCAGGGAGTCTACCACTTTATTTAGCTCTTTACTCAAATAAACAGGAATCACATCATCTAATTCCCTCCACAATTCCTTAATTTGGGTGACAAGAATCCTCAACCTCCATGTCTTAAAACAAAGTTCTTCATGCAATCCAAAGCTCCTACCAATATTTGAGAATCTGATTGTAAGATTATCTTAGCTAAGGCTTCTACTTCATTGAAGCATTGTTCATGGCCCTTCTCAGGCCTTGCAGTTTCCAATAGAGCACTGTCCCAATATGATTCTTGCAGACCACTCCAATTCCAGTTCTACTCGAATTGCCTTTTGTAGCTCCATCAATATTAATTTGAATCCAACCTTTTAGGAGTGGTTTTCAACTAGCTCTATTCTACCCCTCTTGCACTTTAGCTTCCTTCTCCATAATCCCTATATGAGCCTGATTTTCCTCTTTAACATACACTACCACAGTTCTGTGACTTTGCTCCAAATTGCCTGCCAAAAGCCATATGACTTTGCTCCAAATGACCTGCCAAAAGTCATCTAAGGATGGAAAGGTTTCTCTAAAAATTCTGTCATTTCTCTCCAACTACACTTGCCACCAAATGAAGTTTAATCCAAGCTTCCAACCGATACAAAGAGCTTTAAATTTAAATCTACCCCTCTTCATCTTTCCCAATCTGATTCAAATCACCATTGACTCGAATTTTATAAGATAAAAACCATCCCTTCCAAAATGGGCACTCAAACATCCAAGTAATCAGATGTTTCCTCACTCTTGTAGCTTAAAACACATTGAGATGAACAACTTATTCTCCTATTTTTTCTTCACTCTTGTAGCATAAACGAATTATTCCCCTATTTTTTAGATTATCAAAAGTAAAAATTCCATTGTACATGAACTCAAAAAAATTTACTTTGAGTCAATCTTGGGACTACCAAATCTTTATCCAATATTCATCATATTTAAATCTTAATTGATAGTAAAAACAATGAAGAAGAAGTAACTGATTTCTTTATATATCAAAAGAATTATATTCATTTATTTTTAATTTGTGTAAAATGCTTGTTAACACACAATTTTGTTAAAAAATCCAGGTAAAATAAGTTGCTTTTAATTTAAAGCAAAAAATAAAAAACATTGGTCTGACTAAAATATTCATTATAACTCTTTTAAAAGGCCATGACTATCAACTTCAGTGAATATACAGGCTATTATGTAGGTTTACTATCTCAAAGTAATTGGTGGGATTTATTAGGAGATAAAATGTCAGGTCATAGCAGTAACCAGGTATGTCGTGTTATCCACAACCAATTATTTGAAGCTATAAATAAATATCAAATATAAAAAGCTGTATCGTTGGTAATTTATGTAATAAGATCAGTTATGACATGATAAATTGCGAATTTTCATCTTGAACCGATCTTACATGAAAAAAAAACGGATCTTCTCACCTTTTGAGATTGATAAGCCTACCAGGATATGTGAATAATATTTGAAGAAATAATATAGTAGCAATAGATGTTTTTTTATTTTTGTTTTATTTTATTTAAACTTTTATTGTAAGTGAGGGTTTAAGATTGAAACGATTTTTAGTAAACTTTAATTTAAGTGAGGGATCTCAAAGGGGTTTGGAATTGGAGGAGACAACATGGGTTGAGGATAACTTCATCGGGGCTGGGAATTGAAGCTGTCAAACTCAAACTGAAGGTGAATTTGGATAATTTGGATAACTTCATCGGGGCTGGGAATTGAAGCTGTCAAACTCAAACTGAAGGTGAATTTGGATAATTTGGATAACTTCATAGGGGCTGGGAATTGAAGCTGTCAAACTCAACTGAAGTGAACTTGAAATCAGGTGAACTTTTATTCCAAGTAAAAGGACCTCAAAAAAATAAAGATTAAACTCAACAAAACCGGATATACTACTTCTACCACAATGATTTTTTTTTTAACATATCAAAAAAAATATTTAGGTGAAAAACTTTTCTTTTACCTATCGATTGTCCCGGATACTTAACGGACATTTAATGTGCAAACATATGCTAATGGAATATTTGTAAGCTAGGATGGCTTCTAATATGTTATTATATTAATTTTTTTAATATGTATACTAAAACTTTTATCAAATAAAATATATTCGTGATCAATTATTTTTTATATCAAAATATATTTACCTGGAAAACTTTTCTTTTACCTATGGATTGTCCCCATGGATGACTTAAAGGAAAATTAATGTACAAACATATACTAATGGAATATTTGTAAGCTAAGATGCCTTTGTATTTTTTTTTTTCCTTGATATATAAGGAAGTTGATTACATTCATATTAGTTTTAGTAATTGTTAAGTATATGGTTTAAATTGCTTTCAATAAGTTTATACTACTTCGTTATTATTGATCCGACCTAGGGGATTACTAAGCGTCTCGGATTTGCACCATGGTTGTCGATCTAATGCACACTCAAAGGATTTAGATCAGACTACTACCTTTGCAATAGACATACTTCTAAGATTTGAACCTAAATTTTCTCTTGGTAAGTGTCTGCTGGACAAGCAATTACCAATCCACCTAGTCTTTAGGGGCTATAATATGTTATGTATACTAATTTTTTTTTTTTTAATAATTATATATACTAAAACCTTTACCAATAAAAAATATTCAATATTAAGTCTTGTTGGCAATTTTGCCACACTAAAATTTTGCTTGTAAAATTTTGAAAAAAGAAGATAAATGATGCAGTTGTGTTATTTTTATTGTTTTAATATTTTCCTTCCTTGTAAGCAATTCCATTAAATAAAAAGTTTTGGGACATTTCTGAAAATGCACAGTAAATTTTACCGGTAAAGAAAAATTAATGGTGCTCATGGGCAAAACGTAAAAGGAGAAGGATCAATGCAAGGAACGTTTTGAAATAGTTTTGGGATAGAAATATTCATGGAAAATCAATCACGACTTTGGCAGTTCTTTTTATTTTATTTTAAGTGAAGGTGACGAAAAAGGAGAAGGAAAAATGTTTTCGCCCCAGGGAGGGGCGAAAATCCTTTGCGCCCCTCCTTTGGGGTGAAACTACCTTGATGAACAAATTTTGTCCAAACAAAGCAAGAGGAAAATTTCTGCAAGTGATGGGAGGAAGTCAAAATCAAAAGCGTCCCTGGAAGGGGGTGAAATTCCAGATAAAAGCATCTTCGGAGTAAAAACAGTTTTCGAAGCTTGCTGGGCGCGGTCAAAGTCAAAGTCGCCTCTCAGAGGGGGAAAAAATCATTTTCTCCCCTCTTTGGGGTGAAATTCCTGTGAAAGACTCTTTTCTAAGTGTAATGATTTGATTTGGGAGGAAATTGAAGAGTCAAAGTCAATTTTGCCCCTCTCAGGGGTGAAATTCCAAATGAAGACGTCTTGAGGTGAAAGTCCCAAAAAGAGTAGCTTTTCCTAGTGGTCAAAGTCAACGTCGCCCCTGGGCTGGGGCGAAAATCATTTTTGCCCCTCTCAGGGGTGAAATCAATAATTTTTGCCTCCCTTCTTGCAAGAAGATGTTTTTTATCATTTTCGGGGTGAAATCACCCAGGAAAGGGGTGAAAGCACGTTGAGGGGTGAAACTCCCATTTTCTTGCCTATCATTCGAACAAGAAGATGTTAGGGGTGAAATCAATTAAAATGAAAGGTGAAATTCCAGCTGTGAAGGCAATCATCAACCGAGGGTTACTCTCTGAAGTGCTATAACTACAGATATTTTTGGGAAAGGATAGAGATTGATAAAATTTAATGCTTGGGGTAGTAAGAGCGATGATCCAAAATTTTTGCTAAAAATTTGTCAGGATTAAATGCTACGTCCTCAAATCTGGTGTGATCTCGATGATTTTTGAGGTGCCCTCTATGGATTTCATTCCTTTTCAAAGCAGAATTAAATTTTATTGATTTCAACTAGCAAGGGTAAGATTCCAAGGTATAAGAGAATGTAATGGTACCCAAAATTTAATATTTAAGCTACTTGATTACCATGTGACATTGCTGAGTCTCGATGCACCGATGCTTGGGACATTCTTTCCATCATCCATTTTTGTCGATTTTCCAAGTGCACTCCATGAAAACCGGATCATTGTCCCCTGAAGAATAATCTGATTCGAGCATCATCATTACCAAGGAGAGAATTGTTGTTGCTGATTTTTGACCAGCCAATATTTTGTTGTGTTGTGCATTTAATGAAAGAGGTGAAATCCTCTATAAATACTAAGCATTTCAATGTAATGAAGGAGGATAGACACTCTACAGAAAAACACTTTAAGTTTTTGCATAAATAGAAAGACATTCGGCTTTTGGTTCCTTGAGCAGTATTGTGTTTGATTTCTTTTTGCTTGTCATTTCTGATTAAGTTCATGTCCTTTATTTGTTGATTTTAAATTCTGCATCTGGATTTAATTACTGCTTGTGAGGGAGTGAATACTGGAATGCTTCTTGGAAGTTATCTCTGCAAAACTGTGAGTGGTTTCTGTGCCTGGCTTTCTGTTATATGCTAATCCATGCTTGTGAATTTTTGTTGTTAGTTTATCCCCACCTTTCATATCTGGCTTATAGCCATATTTCCCATTTCTTTATATTATTTCCCATTTCTTTCCTGTTACCCTAATCTTTAAACCGATCATTAGTTTTAGTATGGGAGCCAACCCTCTCTGGAGATTGGCCCGAAGGACATCTCTTTCCTTTGGCCTTTCAATGTTGGTCGGGTCTAGGGTGCACAAATAATATTTTGTACTTAGGCAGATTCGTGACCAATAGTTTTTGGCATGCCCGGTGGGACTCTAAAAAGTTCCACTTTCAATAGTATTGAGGTTTGATGTTCACCTTTGTACTGTATGATTAGAACATCTGGTGACTCAGCTCTACCTAGAAGCCTCCGAACGTGAAGTGAAAGCTTTCTTCATGATCACAAGATCGAAGGCCAAAAATCTAGAAGACCCCATTGAGTTTTATGAGCTTGACACCCAAGTGCTAGGAGAACATCCTAGGTTAGTTACCCCAGCTATCCCATCAAGTGTTACATCTTCATAGTTAGCTGGTGTGTTCTCTGTTCCTTCAAGTCCTGCTAGCACAACCACTAGTTTTCCACCTCCCCAACCACACACACCAGTCCACATGGCTCAAAATCCACCACCATAGCCACCAAGGTAGTTCCCAACATGGAACCACTCTGGACCTCTAAATATACAAGCTCAGAACCTAATCCCACAAGCAACAATGAAGGCTTTACCTACTTACGATGGTACGAGGAAGATGACTTATGAGCATGTCCAAGATGTAGCTACCTTGGCGATAATCCATAGCATCATAGATGAGGATATAATGGTAATATTGCTTATTCTCTCTCTCAGAGGTAAGTTGCTTTACTAGTACCAGTCATTACAACCTACCACCATTACTACCTAGGACCAGTTGGCTGAATTGTTGATCAAAGGTTTCAATGAACAAGTGGACCCATTCTCTCTATTGCATCAGTTTACTACCATTCAAAGGCATCCATAGGAGGAAATCATGGACTTCAATGTCAGGTTCACCCAAACTTGGCATAGAGTTCCTGATGGTCTCTAATCGACTCCTGAGCAAGCAATATTTTACTACCTTTGAGCTTTCAACTCTGATATCAGTATGGCCATCTGATAGTCTAATGTCAATACATTTCCAATTTGTATTCTACTGCACAAAAGTCCAAAGCTGATTTGATTGCTATTGGTAAGCTTCCACAAAAAATGGCCATGCCTATTTTCCTTGATCTTCCATAGTATTTGTATGCTAATGCATCTTCTCAACCTTTGCCCATGTCACCCATGTATCCAATCCCTTCATGGAATCTGAGTACATCTCAGACCATGATGATAGTTTCTATCCCTCAACTCCCCACTCCAACCATTCCATAGTTACCCACTCTAGTTCCATTCCTAACACTACCATATCCACCTATCCCACTACCATTACCAACTCCTCCAACACCCTCAAACCCTGATCCACAAGAAAAAGTGTTGAAAGAGTTACAGTCCATGAACTTAGCCATAAGAGCGATGGGTAATGAAATCACGATAATCAAAAGGAAGCAGGCCAAAAAATATTTCTAGCCTAGGATATTTCAACCATCGTCGATCACTAGGGAGCAAGGAGCTTCGACCAACAAGGTGCCTAAAGAAATCATTGTTGACAAATGAAGAAGTTGGCACATCAGACAAAGCATACTGGTGCTCTACGTGCAATGATCCACATGGTGAGGAAACTTGCATGGTTCACCTAAACTACGTGTAGACATTGGTAGAAATTTCCTCCATTGGTCAAATCAACATGATCATAGAAGTTGATCATAATTTCATGGTCCCTTCTGAAGAGCAAGTTTTAGTTCTCACAAGAACTAGAAGAAAGCCCATTACTATGGACCCAGTTGAGTTGGAACCCCTGAAGGTACCTACTAACTCAAAGGTACAAAATGAGAAGAAACAAGTGCAAGCAAAGGTAGTTTTTCAACACCCAAGCCAGATGCACCTATCCTATTGAAAGATATTTTACCTCCATGAGCGAAAGAGAAAGTGCAAGAAAAGGCTTCAACTTGCATGCAAGAGCTAAATAGAGGAGCAAGCCAGAGAAAATCTTAAATACCCATATTTGATAAAATTCAGAGGGTGGAAGCCACACAATAATATCAGAGTAGATATGAGACTACCAATGAAGCCAAGGGGTCCTATGCATCCACATATAACATCATTGAAGAATTAAAGAGGATTCCAGCCAAGGTGAGTCTCTATGATGCACTGCAATTACTTGGACAAGTGGACTTGTTGCAAGAATCATTAAAATTTGTGAAAGATAAGGGGAAGAATCTGACTCAGATAGTGTTAGCTCAAATGCTAACAACTTCTACCACTAGAAAGAATAGACCACCCCCTTTCTACCTGTCCCTCAGGATGGAAGGTTGGATTATGCATAATTGCATGATCGACTCAGGTGCTGCAATGACTATCATGCCAAAGGTAGTGTGTGATGTTATGGGTATGGAATATACAAGGAGCAGCCCTAGCATCTTGTAGTTAGATGGAACCCCTATCAGGATAGTGGGAGTCATCAAAGACATCCCCATCATATTGCACAAAATGCCTCAGATAACTATGATCCAAGAAGTGGTCGTGGTTGATCTGGAGCCTTACTTTAGCATGTGCCTATCATGAGAGTTTACTACCAAGTTGGGAGGCTACCTTTCTCTTGACTATTCTCATTTGGAAATTCCTATCAAAGGGAGGAGAATCTAAATTTATAATGAGAAGCCTTCAACTTATCACATAGAGAAGATTGAAGAGGAGGATAAACCCATGAATTCTATCAATTTGATGATCGAAGAATTGGAGGAGTTAGACCTGATGGAAGAAGTTCTGGATGAGCTTCAAATAGAAGATGAGTTTTCAATGCTCGATTTTAATGCCATGATGGAGACCAAAATTGGTTGCTACACCATCACTAAGCCTAAAAAAGTTGAAGCGAAAGTGTCTGATGATGAAGATCCTACTTCTGATCAATTATGGAAGTTGTACTTTGATGGTGCAAGGTGTAAGAATGGTGCAGGAGCTGGAATTGTTCTCATTTCTCCTTCTAGTATACAAAATATGTACTCTTACCAATTGACTTGGAGTTGCACAAACAATGCCACCGAATACGAAGCACTCTGTTTGGGTCTAAAAAAGGTAGAGAATCTTGAGATCAAGCAACTGCAGATCTTTGGAGATTCTAAGCTAATCATCAACCAGGTAACTAGTAAGTGTGTTTCCAAGCAGCACTACTTGAAGGCATACCAAAATAAGGTATGGGATTTTTTTGAGGCTTATACAACATTGAATATCCAAGCAATATCATGGGAGCAAAACAAGCATGTCGATCTCTTGGCATCCCTTGGTGCTAATTTTTCCCTAGTGGAGCATGTGGTGAGAAAGCCCAAGACTATGAGGTTAATTTATAGACCTTCAATCCCTGACAAAAATATCCACTAGCAAGTGTTCGAAAGTGATGAGCAGATTATTAATTTCTTGTTAAGAGAAGCTAGTAATGTGGAAGAGAGAACACTTGATGAGGAAGAAGTTGAGGGTTTGATCCAACTATAGAATAATCATATCCCAAAAGGGTTGATCACACTAGAGAGCCTCTTTGATCAAAATGATAGAGCAAAAAAGCATAGGATCAAGGTGGATGAAAAGGAGTATACTAAACTGCATCTGGGACCTAAAAAGTTGATCAAAGTCGGCACTGATTGCACTCAAGAAGAGCTAGAGCAGATTAAAGAGTTATGTCATGAGTACCCAGACATTGTTGCTTGGAGTTACCAAGACCTGAAAGGCTACAACAAAGATGTAATCCAACATACCATCGAGTTGTAGGAAGGAGTAAAACCCTTCAGAAAAAAGTAGAGACCGATCAATCCCAAGATTGAGACTTTGATGAAAGTAGAACTGCTAAAGATGCTTGAAGCCAAAATCATCTACCCAATCAAGCACTCTACCTAGGTAGCAAATCTAGTCCCTATGAGAAAGAAGAATGGAGATATCCACCTATGCATGGATTTTGAAAACTAGACATATCTGAAGGATCACTATCCACTACCGCAAATTGATCAGATTCTTCATGTGGTAGTTGGTGCCCAGAGATTCTCTTTATTAGATGGATTCTCTAGCTATAATCAAATCTGGGTCAAGGATGAAGACCAACACAAAATGACATTCACCACAAAATGGGGAACTTTTGCTTATCAATGGATGTCATTTGGTCTTTCAAATGTTGGTGCAACTTTTCAGAGAGCAATGGACGTAGCCTTCGGTGAGTTGTTGAATCGTATTATTGTTATTTATCTGGATGACATGACTATTTTTTCTCACAATAGGGAGGAACATAGTCTACATCTGAGACAAGTGTTCGAAAAGTGTCGAGAGTTTGGAATATCAATCAACCCGAAGAAGTCCATCTTTACGGTAAAAGAAGGAAAGCTCCTAGGACATTATTTTAGAAGAAGGTTTGGTGATTGATCCAGCTAGAGCTGAAGCCCTCCTGAAGCTTCCATTACCAGCCAACAAGAAGGACTTACAATCATTCTTTGGGTAAATAAACTTTGTTCGAAAGTTTATTGCAGATTTCGCCCAAGTGGTGAAGCCAATGATAGAGTTACTAAAGAAGAACATGGAATTCAAATGGACCGAGCCGAGGAGGTAGGCATTCAAGGAGATAAAAGAGAGAATTGCTCAAGCTCCAGTCCTGGTGAACCCAAGATTACTCAAAATATTTTATCCTATACATCATTGGTGAGCAAGAGAGCTATGCAGTAGTGCTCATGCAAAAAGGAGATGATGGAGATGAGTGACCGATTGCTTTCTTGAGTCAAGTCATCCAACCACATGAAGAGAAATATAACTTCATTGAAAAGCAAGTATATGCGGTGATGAAATCCTTGAAGAAGTTTTGATATTTTGTTTCTCAAAGCAAGACAATAGTTTATGTGGTCCACCCAGATGTTCGGAGTTTCATCATTCAAGGAGAGCTTGGAGATAAGAGGGTAGGATGGGTCTCCAAAATCTAGGAATATGACATTGAAATCCATCCAACCAAGCTAGTTCGAGGTCGAGCACTATGTCAAGAGCTTGCAAAAAGTGTTGCATCTGAATCCATGGTTTGCCAGCTTGAAAATTTAGCAAGCAAAAGTAATTTCGCTAATCGCTCTACAGGTGATCATGATTGGACAGAGGACCTTGTCAAATATTTCCAATCAGGAAGATGTCCTTCACACCTTAATGCCTCATAAAGAAGGAGATTCAGACTCCAAGCCCTTAGGTACGTGATGCTACCAAATGGGTTGTTCCATAAAAATATTGATGGAGTACTTCTCAGGTGTGTTCGAGAATCTGAAAAACAAAGAATCCTAGAGGAGTTCCACTCTAGTCTATCAAGAGTCCATTATGTAGGGAGGCCAATGGCATTAAATATCATCAAAGTAGGATATTTTTGGCCTACTCTTTTCGTAGATACTTTCAAATTCAGTCAGAATTATGATAAGTGCCAGAGATATATCGGTAGAAAGAATGCATCATTGCCCCTTCATACGATTCAAGTAGAAGCACCATTTCAGCAATGGGGTCTAGACTTTATTGGGGTCATTGATCCCAATTCCTCTATCGAACACAAATATATCCTGACTACAACCGACTATTTTACCCGATGGTCAGAGGTAATTCCAACCAAGAAGGTGGATCAAGCAATAATTATTGCTTTCCTTGAGGGTTTAATCACTCATTTTGGCATACCCGATGCAATCATAATAGACAATGGGACTCCCTTCATCGATGCTAGGATCAAAGAATTCATGGGTAAGTATAGAATTTATTTGAAGACATCATCTAACTATTATCCATAGGGGAATGACTTGGTTGAGTCCACAAACAAGAATTTGCTGAGAATTTTGAAGAGGACCCTAGGTGACAATAAGCGTAGTTGGCACTTACTATTAAACCAAGCATTATGGGCAGACCATATTTCCATGAAGAAATCCATTAAAATATCTCCTTACTCCTTGGTTTATGGTAAAGAAGTAGTGTTACCCATTCATATTGAATTACCGACTCTACAGTCATGGCACTTATTGTATGGTGAAGATGATGATGAATCTGATCCCATGAGCATGAGGTTGGCACAAATTTTATAGTTGGAAGAGGAGAGGGAGAAATCTTACAATGTCTTCATGGAGCATGCTCAGATGACGCAGAAATGGTTTGGAAAGAAAGCTTTTGAGAAGTCATTTGAGATAGGTGATCTAGTGCTAAAATGGAATGAAAACAAGGCTAAGCCCGACAAGCACCACAAGTTTGAAGTAATATGGGAGGGCCCATTCCAGATTTTGGGTGTCAATCAAATCAATTCATTTTATTTGTAGGATATGGATGGTCATGAGCTACCAATTCCCATAAATGGTCTTCATTTGAAGGCCTACCATCAGTGATAGAAGTTTGATCGAGTATGTATATATGTACATAAATTATTATGTTATTTTGTTTAATTTGAGCAAAAAAAATAATAAAAAAGAAAAAAAGAAAGTTGATTTCATCAAGAAATCATTTTTACCCCCAAGGTAGGTGATTTCACCGAAAGCACCTTGCCACCGACAAAAAATCATTTTCCCGAAAACGTTTTAAAAGGCTTTTATATTATTTTTGAGTGAAAAGGGGGAAAAAAGAAATTTATTTTTTAATTATGAAAGCGCCATGGGATTAGCTTTTTCATTAAAAAGCACTCCTATTTTGCCAAAAGAAAGAAAAGAAAAGCAAAAGTAAAAGTTTGAAAAAAAGGAGCACCCCATTTTATTAATTTCCCCCACTTATTTTAAAATTGCCAAGAAAAGCAAAAGATGAAAGCAAGAGGAGTTTTAAAATTTTATTTTCGCCCCACAAGGAGGATTTACCATGCTTTTTCTATTTTTGGGGTGAAACCCTCATTTATTTCCCCGAAGATATTTTCAGAGTGAAACTGCCAGAGAAGAATTAAAAATAAATGCATGCTTTTTCCAAACTCCAGTTGATGGTGCTAAATTCGGCAAGAAAGAAGGAGAAATTAATTTCACCCTACTTTTTCATGCAAAGCACTTTCAGTAAAATTTACTTTTTTAGGGTGAAATTAGAGAAGAATTATTTTAAAAAGGATTGAGGGGCATGTAACTTCACAAAGTAGGTAGAAGAAGCAATTTTGGAGTGTAGGTGATGAGAATATTTTCACCCCGATACATTTTCGGCTAAGCAAGCGTGCTCCCTCAATGTTTTTTGCTTAACAATGCTAATTTCAAGAAATATTTTATGCAATGAGATTGATTTCACCCGCAAAATATTCTAGAAGATGTTTTAACATTTTAATAAGGTAAAATTAATTATTTTCACCCTCTTCTCTCACACGTGGCGCTTGCTTTTCTCGAGGTGAGCCATTAAAATCTAGATTGCATCCTCCAAGGTAAAAAAGTGGTTGAGTTCGACATCCAAAGAAGATTCACAATGCAAGGGTGTTATTGGTAGTTGAAGGGCAGTTAATTTTTCATTAAAAAATATGTTGAGTGAGAGAATCAAGGAGCACGTTCACCCAAATTCCTCAGGTGCAACACCTACATTTAATCCGGTAGTTGGAGGGTAAAAGTTATAAAAGGAGCAAGTCAGAAGCTTGTGGAATAAGAAAGTTAAAGCTTTTTATTTTTTTGAGTTTACTCGAGTTGTTGCTTTGTTGCAAGTTTACTAGACTATTCCAGTGGGAGCTACGGTGCAAATATGGGAAAGAAGACAGTTGATCCGAAGAAATTTTTAAAGCCAAAAAAAGCACAAGGTGGTAAAAAAGCTAAAAAATCTAGGAGGCATGAAAATACCGAGCTCGATCCATATTTTGATACATTGGCTAATATTGGAGATTGTTCAATTTCGAACAAAGGCGTAGAAAAATTGTGCTTGGATGTGGAGAATGTAGTTAGGCAAGGACTGACACTAGAAATCCCATTAATAGTTGCTTATCATGCACAACTTTCATGGTACTTGTGTACACCTGTGCATCCTTACCCTGAGCTAATAATGGCAATTGCAAAATTTTATCAACCTACAACAAGGGCCATCCAAAATGCAAAGGGAGAAAAATTATTCACCATTTCACCCAATTCAATTAAGAGGCATTTGCTTGTGGGTTGAAGCCTTCCTCGGATGTCATGTTCAAGAATATGAATCTAAAGGAGCAAGAGGAAAGGTACCAATCAACCATAACATTGCACCAATTCATGGAGAACTAGCTGATAAAGGCACCCCAGTTCAAAGAGTTGCCAACTCTACCAAAACCCTTGATAGATTTTAAAATCTTGGATATGTATTCTATGTTGGCTTGGGTATCTGGTCTTCCTACCGATACCACAATGTACAAATGGCAAGCAACGATGGTGTAGTGCATTTCACAAGTAGAATTTTATGCCCCTACAACTTTGCAAGCAAGCACAAATCCCATATTCTTCGACTGGGTAGATTATGTGGCCCGAGAAATGCACACCCAATTGGAGAGAATTCAGAGTGAAGAAGCAGTTTTATTCAGGCATGCTTCATTTTTGGCCTGGTACTTTTTCTTCCATATGCACCAAGATTTTCTTTTATTGCAGTGAAGCAAGCTGATGAGGCAGATAATAAGTTGCCAGTATATTCATGGACTTCAAGCTTGTCAAGGGGAGAGTCATTCTATAATTTTAACCGCATGTTCTTGGGTCCCACCCTCGAACTTATTTTCTACACAAGTGAGAGAGTGTCGAGGGCAATGCGGGAAGAAATTATCACTAAGGAGAAAGGAGATATTTTCTTGTTGATGTAGGGCATCGTGGTGCAAATTTTTAGCTTCACTAGCAAGTCGTTTCTCCTTCCTTATTTTACTATCGAGCGCCTCTTTGCAATGGAAGTCATCCGATAGATCGACTTCATCAATGAAATCTATGGGGTAGGATGAGGCAAGAAGACTACGTGCACCATGCCATTTCACTTCGGTGGCATCGAAGTTGACCAAGTCGGCCAGAATAAATTGCTTAATGAAGCACTCTCGGATATGGGTATGGTGGAGTTACCTCAGTGATGGAAGTATGACCCTTTGGGTCGGTTCGCAGATTTTATTAATGCCAAAAAATTTCATTGTTGTCCTAGACCTGATATTCAATGGCATAAAAATAATCTAGAAGGGCATGATCTCGAATGGCATGTTGAGCAGATGATGTCACTTCCACCATGGCATGATTTTTATGAGATGGAGGTTGAGTACAACCCCATAGTTTACAAGCATCAAATTCCTCCCTCAAGTTTGTTTGGAAGGATGAAAGAACAATTACCAGCTTGGTCTGATGAAAAAATTACCAACTGGTGGGTTATGAGGGCCCACAGAGGGAAAACCAGGTCAGCTTATGGTCTAGTAATGGATGAGGTATTTTTGGATATCTATGATGAGTACTATGATGGCTATCAACCAATATCTTTCACCAATATTGTACCTCAAACTTTTCAAAGATCTGACAGTGAAGAGATCATGGTTGAACATGAGCAACATGTGGTTGAAGAAGCACCACTTGTGGAAGAAGAAATATAATCATCACCAGAAGTTCAACTCCAATAAAAGAAGAAGAATAAGCGTGAGGTACTCCCTTTCCCAAAGATATCCAAAAATCCAAGAACAGGTGCAGTTCCTTCATCCATGGTGAACCCTCCTCCTATAGATGAAGCCACACAGGCTAACATTTTAGAAGATCCTCCTTTGGTTCAAGCAGAATAACTTGTCCAACACATGGAAGTCATAGATCTAGAGAAGGAGGTAGAGGAGGAGCAAAACAAGGGTGGGCCAACACCACAATCGCCCTCATCACTGGCTCAGAAGGTGTCCGAGCCCGAAGGTACATTTTCTATACCTTCTTCCCTTTCTCTTGAGCATTCGGTGACTATTGCACCTCATTATATAGTTGTTGCTTCTATATCCCCTCCATTTGGTATACCTACCACCTCCATTTCACTTCCTATTTCCCAGTCCCAGTCACCGATGCTCCCTCTTCTTCTATTCCCACTTCTACTATTTCCCTTTCTTTTAGTTCTTTCGCATCTGGTCCCAACCCATTTTTACTCCCTTCATCCTCCATTCTAGTAATTTCCACCATGGCTATAAGTACACAAGCTCCTCCTCGAGTGAGTGTAACTACAACCAAAACCCTCACTTTCGTCCCCTTAACCACTTTCATTACATCAACCATTCCCATTTCCACTTCCCTTCCTAAGCCAAAACTTCAATAGGCTCACTTTCCCCCTACTCCTTTTCTTGAGTTGTAGGTGCTACCGAAGCTGGAGATAGAGATTGTACCAGAGCATCCTATTGTGATAAAGATGAGTTGAGCCCGATTAAGTGCATCACAATGGCTGAAGATCCATAAGAGAAAAGAAGCTCAGGCTCCAAAAAAGGTATTGAAGAAGGTCACTTTTGACCCTAAAACTATGGAGTCTCATACTGTAAGAATGATTCCCCAGGTCCAGAAACCTCAAGGAGAAATGACTTCAAGTGATTACACTTATGAAGTCATTACAGAGGACCTGACGAATATTGACACCATGGAGAAGTTGGGGAATATGCAGGTGGACATGAGCTCTCTTTACTTGCATGATGAGCATTACAAGAAAAGCTTCTTCGAGGTTGAGGCAAATATTGTTGAGTTGAATGATGCTCTAGCCAAAAGTAGAGATCAACTAGAAACAACAAAATCAGAGGTAGAGCACTGGTAGAAGAAGGTAGAGGAATGGGAGAAAGAAGCCAAGGGCTACCAGATAGCTTGGGTAGGGAGAAAAATAAGTGCAAGCATTAACAGCCTAGCTTGAGGTTATACAAAAATAACTAGTTGAGAAAGCCATGCAATCAATAGGCTTCTCCAAGGAAAAAATCAAAGAGACTCATCACCATTTATTGAAATATTGTGTGACTTTGGTGATGGATGCACTCAAGGTTCTATTGTACATTCATGAGGCTCGGATAGTGATTTTTCTTGGAGAGCAAACTTTGGAATATGTTGAAGAGAGGCTAGAACCAAAACTAGAAATGGTACTAAAGATTCAGGCATTGGTGAACTCTAATTTCTAGGTTAAGTCGATGAGCGGGATGGATCATAGTTGGTCCAAGGCCAGAATGACATTGCATGACTATTTTTCTTGGTTGGAGCTAGCAAGAGAAGCTCGAAAGCTGATAACTATGTTTGAATAGGAGCATTGCATTTCGCTCATATATTTTGAGGTTCTAGCCGATGTTAGGTTTTTGAGCTTCATTGATGAGCAGGGTGAGTTGTTGCCAACAAAAGAATTGAAGATGACCTAGCAAGATTTCATAGAAGATACTTCAGAAATTGATGGTTAGGAGGAACCAATAATGGAGGAACAAGCACTCCCTTGCATGGAGAGGCTCACCCACATCGAATCTTCCTTACTAGAACTTCAACAGAGAGCTAACCGCATCAACATGGATCAAGTTGAGATGCTACGCTTTGTCATAGATTCACTAAGCACATTCTCAACATTCATAGATGATGCCTAGGCTAAGGTAGTTATCATGTATGAAACTACAAGTGAGAGCCTCACCAAGCATGAAGCCCAAGCATGGGTGAAAGTAGAGCAACAAGCAACAGAAGAATAGGAGAAGCAAACACAAGAGGAAAGAGAGAAGGAGGTTGCAAGATCAAACGCACCATCTAATACAACCAATAGATCTGATGCAGCTAGTGGCACTGATAGCTGAGCCCAATGGATGAAGGTCTGGGGTCGATTACATTTAGAAGAACTGAATACCCCGAGAGCCACCAAAAGTGTTGGCAATTTTGCCACACTAAAATTTTCTTGTAAAAATTTTGAAAAAGAAGATAAATGATGAAATTGTGTTATTTTTATTATTTTAATATTTTCCTTCCTTGTAAGCAATTCCATTAAATAAAATGTTTTGGGACGTTTCTGAAGATGCATAGTAAATTTTTCTGATAAAAATTAATGGAGTCATGGGAAAAACATAAAAGGAGAATTGATCAATCAAGGACATTTTGAAATAGAATGAAAAGATTGATGGAAAAACAACTACGACTTTGGTATTTTTAATTTGAAGTGAAGGCACCAAAAAAGAAGGAAAACATTTTCACCCCATGGAGGGGCAAAAATCCTTTGCACCCCTCCTTTGGGGTGAAATTACCTTGAACGATTTTATCCGAAAGAAAGGAAGAAGAAAAAATTTACAAGTGATGGGTCAAAGTCAAAAGCACCCTTAGAAAGGGGCAAAAATAATTTTCACCCCTCTCAAGGGTGAAAATCTAGATAAAAGCATCTTCGAAGCAAAAATAGAAGAAGCTTGCTTGGCACAGTCAAAGTCAAAGTCACCCCTCAAAGGAAGCGAAATTCGAGTGAAAGACTCTTTTATAAGCACAATGATTTAATTTGGGAGGAAATTGAAGAGTCAAAGTCAATTTCACCCCTCTCAGGGGTGAAATTCCAAATGAAGACGTCTTGAGGTGAAAGTCCTAGAAAAAGTAGTTTTTCCTACCAATCAAAGTCAACGTCGCCCCTAGGCTAGGGTAAAAATCATTTTCACCCCTCTCAGGGGTGAAATCAATTATTTTTGCCTCCTTTCTTTCAAGAAGATATTTTTTATCATTTTTAGGGTGAAATCACCCAAGAAAGGGGTAAAAGCACATTGAAGGGTGAAACTCCCATTTTTTGCCTATCATTCGAACAAGAAGACGTCAGGGATGAAATCAATTAAAATGAAAGGTAAAATTCTAGCTTTGAAGGTAATCATCAACCAGGGTTATTGTATGAAGTGCCATAACTGCAGATTTTTTTGGGAAAGGACGGAGATTGATAAAATTTAATGCTTGGGGTAGTAAGAGCGATGATCCAAAATTTTTGCTAAAAAGTTGCCAGGATTAAATGCTACGTCCTCAAATCCGGTGTGATCCCGATGATTTTCGAGGTGCCCTCTATGGATTTCATTCCTTTTCAAAGCAGAATTAAATTTCGTTGATTTCAACTGGCAAGGGTAAGATTCCAAGGCATAAGAGAATGTAATGGCACCCAAAATTTAATATTTAAGCTCTTGATTGTCGTGTGACATTGCTGAGTCTCGATGCACCGATGCTTGGGATGTTCTTTCCATCATCCATTTTTGTTGATTTTCCAAGCGCACTCCATGAAAACCGGATCATTGTCCCCTGAAGAATAATCTGATTCGAGCATCACCATTACCAAGGAAGAAATTGTTGCTGCTGATTTTTGACCAGCCGATATTTTGTTGTGTTGTGCATTTAATGAAAGAGGTGAAATCCTCTATAAATACTAAGCATTTCAATGTAATGAAGGAGGATAGACACTCTGTAGAAAAACACTTTAAGTTTCTGCATAAATAGAAAGACATTCGGCTTCTGGTTCCTTGAGCAGTATTGTGTTTGATTTCTTTCTGCTTGTCATTTCTGATTAAGTTCATGTCCTTTATTTGCTGATTTTAAATTTTGCATCTAGATTTAATTACTGCTTGTGAGGGAGTGAATACTGGAATGCTTCTTGGAAGTTATCTCTGCAAAACTGTGAGTGGTTTCTGTGCCTTGCTTTCTGTTATATGCTAATCCATGCTTGTTGTGAATTTTTGTTGTTAGTTTATCCCCACCTTATATTTCTAGCTTATAGCCATATTTCCCATTTCTTTCTATTATTTCCCATTTCTTTCCTATTACCCTAATATTTAAACCGATCATTAGTTTTAGTACGGGAACCAGCCCTCTCTGGAGATTGGCCCGAAGGACATTTCTTTCCTTCGGCCTTTCAATGTTGGTCGGGTCTAGGGTGCACAAATAATATTTTGTACTTAGGCAGATTCGTGACCAATAGTTCCAAATATTGAGTGCACACCAATCCAACGATGATGTGGTATCAATCATGAGCCACAGATGGTCTCCCTCACACCACACACCGGATCATTAACAACGATATTGGGTAGGATTTATAGTGGCAAGTCTAGGATTTGAACCCAAGATTGATAGTAGAAAATGATGGATAGTTACCAATTCTTCTAACCCTTATATATATATATATATATATATATGTATGTATATAATCACTCTTAAGTGTTATATGGAGAAATAAATTTATCAAACATTTTCTTTTATTAAGTTAAAAATAAGAATAAAGAATAAATTAATTTTAAAGAGTGTTTCGAGTATAATGATAATTTACATTTATTTATTTATTTTGAATTTTTTAACTATATTAATATAATATTTATTGAATTTATAATTTTTAAATTATACAACTTGAGTGGGTTTAATGGTAAGACTTCGAAACTCTAACTAGGAGGTTTAAAGTTCAGATCTATTAGGAGTAAAGTTGTACACTATATTGAGGTAATTAGAGTTTGTTTATGTTAGGTACTCAAGATAAAGATAAGTATTTAATATTATAATATTATAATAATATTGTATTACATGTAATTATCCCACATGTATGGATGAGTGGGAGTGTTCGGTAGTTGGACATTATAAATATAATGTAATTATCCCACATGTATGGATAAGTAGGAGTGGTACGTAGTTGGGCATTATAAATATGGGCAAAGACTCAAAGAAATATGAAGAGAAGAATATTGTAATTTATCTCAAGTGAGATATATTAAGGAGTGACTTCTTTCCAATAAGGAGCATTGTATAGTTTTGTCATACCTTAAAGGTTTGAAATGTAAATAGAATCTATGTCAGTAGTGTTATGAATGATGTTATTTTATAAATGTTAGTGATTTTTCTATAATAAGAAAAAAGGTTCATAACAAGTGGGGTGTAAGTCTTGACCGCTTAACTAGAAGAAGTACTTGAGGTAATAATTGTCTTAAAACTCAGTTGAGTACCCTTTCTCATCAATTATTCCTTAAAGTAATATTTTTGGTAATCAAAGAGTGGTACTTGCTTAAACAATATTTGTAGCTGGTGAGATTTACCTTAAGCCACTAGGAAACCAAAGTCTAGAGTCTAGTTCATTTCTAAAGTGGTGGGTAGTTGGGCATTATAAATGTGGACACATGTAATTATCCCACGTGTATGGATAAGTGGGAGTGGTAGGTAGTTGGGCATTATAAATATAGGCAAAGAATCATAGAGAGGATATAAAGAGAAGAATATTGTAATTTATCTTAAGTGATATATAGAGTGACTTCCTTCCAATAAGGAGCATTGTACGATGTTGCCCTACCTCAAGGGTTTGAATATTAAATTGAATACATTGCAATAATTTACATTTTTGTCTTGTATTGATTTGTGTGAATTATTCATTATGACTTATTTAACACTTTTGCAAATTCTTAATGATTTTTGTGTATGAGCAAAGGAGGTTTATAACAAGTGGTATTAGAGCACTTTCTAGGGTTGTGTTTCATTGCAAAAGTGTTAGTACCAAAGGATATTCTAAGGCCAAATTCAACCATAGAAGTTTTCGTGCTTAATAAGCACTTGCATTAGTCTAATAACCTTTTGCAAGATCGGGTGTAAGTCACGATCGCTTAACTATGGGAAGTACTTGGGCTATAATTATCATAAAACTCATTTTGAGGAGTATCCTAACTCATTTTGGTTTGAGTGTGTTGCCAGTGAAAAGGGTCAATGATCCCACAACCTATTAATAGTATTTTACCCTATGATAGTATACAAGGATTTTTTTAGAGGTAAAATCATGGTTGGTTTCTCATCAATTATTCCCTATGATGATATTTTTGGTAATCAGAGAGTGATGCTCAGACATCCTTTATGGCCGATGAGATTTAATTTAAGCCACTAGAAAGCTAAATTTTGGGGCTTAGTTTGTTGTCAAAGTGACGGGTAGTTGGGCATTATAAATGTGGGAAAATATGTAATTATCCCACATGTATGGATAAGTGGGAGTGGTAGGTAGTTGGGAATTATAAATATAGGCAAAGAATAATATAAAGGATATAAAGAGAAGAAAATTGTAATTTATCTCAAGTGAGATATACGAAGGAGTGGCTTCCTTCCAATGAGCCTTGTACAATGTTGCCCTACCCCAAGGGTTTGAATATTAAATTGAATACATTGTAGTATTTTACATATTTTCCTTGTATTGATTTATGTGAATTATTTATTATGGTTTATTTAATATTTTTGCAAATTATAATTTATTTTTGTGGATGAGCAAAGGAGGTTCATAACAAGTGGTATCAGAGCACTTTTTAGGGTCATGTTTTGTTGCAAAGGCGTCAATACCAAAGGATATTCGAAGGCCAAATTCAACTATAGATGTTTTGATGCTTAATAAGCACCTACATTAGGCTAATAACCTTTTGTAGGATCAATGTAAGTCTTGACCACTTAATTGGAGGAATTAATTAAGCCAATAATTGCCCTAAAACTCATTTTGAGGAGTACCCTAGGAACCCCAGAGTAACTGGTTTGAGTGTGTCACTAGTGGTCAACGACCCCACATCCTATTAATAGTATTTTACCCTATGATAGAATACAAAGAGTTGTTGTTTAGAGGTAAAATTATTGCTAGTTTCTCATCAATTATTCCCTAGAAAAATATTGTTGGTAATCAAAGAGCGGTACTCGCTTAGACAACCTTTATAGTCGGTGAGATTTACCTTAAGCCACTAGGAAGCCAAAGTCTAGGGCCTAGTTCATTATCAAACTTTTTACAGAAGTTTCATACAACCATAAACAACTTTAGTAAGAATCTCTGCATAGTTTCACAACTTCAGCAGAGCAAGCAATTTATAGTCTACCAACAATTTGAAAGTGGTATTTGTTAAAAAAAATAGAGAGAGAAGTTTGTATTCTAGTCATAGTAAAAAAATAATTCGTAGAGCAATTTGTTATTAGTATTAAAAAAAATCTACATAGTAGCAACTTGTAGTGTGGTAACAATCCACATAGTAGCAACTGTAATTTGGTAGCAGTGCCAAAATACCCAGTCTACAATTTGGTGGTAGTTCCTTAAAAAAAAATTGTAGTTTGGTAATAGTTAAAAAATAATGATAATCCATATTTTGGAAGAATTCTAAAAGTGACAATTTTTTTTTTAAATAGAGACAAGTCCATAGTTTGGTCACATTAAAAAAAAAGAGTTATGTTGAGATCATGGAATTACATATATTCACTGCAAAGGAGGATAGTGATGCTAGGGAATTATTGATGAAGTGGACAAAAATTCTTTAAATTTTTCTGAGATGGAATAGAAAGTGAAGATTTTATTCACTTTAGAGGAGAAGCTCTTTTCTGATTTGTAGACTTTGAGCATGCTCATAAAACTACATACATATGAGAATATTTTGAAGTTACATTTTTTAACAAATGGGGATCAAAAGAAAATAATAATAATATTTAGGCTAAGTAAACTACACCTTATGTGTCAGGGCCAAATAATGGTAAAAAATATTTATTCAATGTTAAAAATTCTATTTTATAGGTTCATGAAAACATTCAAAAGGAAAATTTAATTATTTCCATTAGCCCTAGCAGTAAAAATAATTTTATTAATGTCTTTGGCTAAGAGATTTCAATTGCAAGCAAAGAAAATTAAAAACATATCGCTTGAGGGTGAGAATGTTCAAATTTTTGAATATTTGAAGCTCATCATAGATAAATATATTTTATATTTAGATTTTAATGTTATTGAGATGGATGATGTAGATATTGTTCTTGGTTATCCTTGGTTGCATTCATTGGATATTTTTAAATATTATAGAGAAAAAAAGTTCATGAAGTTTTGGTATAGAAAAAATAAGACAACAGTACACAATATTTCTTTTCTTGAGCAACAACAAGGGGGAAAACAAGAAGCTATTGTAGGAGAAGCAAAAGAACCTGTACTGCTCCAAATTTTTTGCATCCTTACCTTCAGGCTATAGGATCCGCGCCCGGAAGGGGGATGCGAGAAGGATGGGACAATACCTCGGACCGAGAGGCCCTTTGAAGGTCGCGCCTCTCGGGGGAGGGGTATAAGGGTGAATTTTCGATGGATGGTGGGGTTCACCAGGAAACTTTGAGTGGCAGTTTCCATGCCTAGGTTGAGAATGGGTTTGATGTGTTCATTTTTATATTCAATCATTCAATTCCTAGGTTTGGCCAAGATGAATCTAAGCTATTCTATATGCCAATGCTGATTTATATGGATACAGAAAGCATGAATAAGTGCTAAACATAGAAAGTGTGCTAAATAAGACAGAATGTACCTGATTTCGGATGTCTGATGAAGATTCTAAGGTTTGTAGAAGTCCAGATCATCTCAAATCTTACATGATCATCTGCAATTGCACAGAATCATCTCAGATCACAGTCGGTCGTCTGAGATCAGACGAGATCATCGTCGACCTGACGAATTCGTTAGATGAATTCGTCAAAAACCTGCAATCATAGAAACAGATACCAAAGACCAAAAATGCAACTGCAAAAGCAAGGGGAAATGATAGAAATAATAGTAAACTTGCCTAAATGATAAATCTAGATAACAATTAAAGGAAATGCATTAATTTAATAATTTATTTTAACTTTATCATGCATCTATGCTAAATGAGGTGAACTCCAGGATGCAGAATGAAAATAAATCAAACTAATGCAGAGTAAAATAAAGAAGACAAATGAGGAATGCAAACTCAGGGTTCTGGTTGCCCCCAATCTGGACTACAGTCGAGATCACCTCCAATCGTACGAGATCATCGCCGATCTGTGATAGGATCATCCGAAATCTGCCAGCGACGATCCGAGCTTGCTCCAGCTGAAAAATAGTAAAATTCTTGCAAGAAAAACTTGAAATACACAATGCAAACAATGGTGCGAAGGTGTTCTAATGCATGAGAAACTAAAGTTGCAGGGAAAATCAGCCAGGGGATCATGGGATCAGCCAACCAGGGGGATAAACTGAGAAAATCCTAGTTTATATAGGATTAGGGGGAGGTTAGGAGGTTGGAGATCACCCCAATTTGGGAGATCTCCAACGGGGGAGACTCTAACCGTGCAGACACGCTTTTTGCCCAAGTTAGAGAAGCTATTGAAATAGAAGCTAATTATGAAAATTTAGTTTTGGGATGAAATCGTCTGGACGTTCTATTCTAGACGAATTCATTAGATCTGGGATGATTTCGTCTGATCGTCGACGATATCGTCCAACGGTCAAAACAAATCCTAAAAATGGTACGAAAAATGAGGGGAGTGGGTAACGGGCGGTTAACGGGCGATTTTGGAGTTAAAATTCAAATTTTTATCTTTTTACTAAGGGTTTAACTGTGCCAATTTTAGGGTGCTACATTTTGCCCCCTCTTTAGCAAATTTTTCGAAGAAAATGCGTTAAAGACGAGTTCTTCCCATTTTACGAGAAAGAAAAAATTTACTCAATTTTTTAGACGACGATTCTAGGTCGAATCGTACGACTACTTACTATGGTGCCCCCTCCGTGTTTTTACCCAAATCGAACGTTTGAGGTAAAAGCATGAAAAAGCAAAATTTTAAAAAAATGTTGTTGTTTTTAAATAAAATTAAGAAAAATAGGGTAAAACCCTAATTCATTTTTACTATTCATTTTCACTATTTTTAGAGCTCTGTAGACAAAATGGTCGAAACCACGCACAGATCGACAGAGGTCCGGCGCGGGCTACGGGTAAGGATCTAAACCTAGTGAATTATGTTTTTAATTTGATTTGTGTAATTTTTTATTTAAATTTTGACTATTTTGGGGCATCGCGACCGTTTTTAGGCCGTCGACGACGTCGGGATGAAATCGTCCCAATTTCATCGAAATCGTCCCTAGATCATCGATTTCATCTGAGGGCAAAATCGATGAAATAGGGGCGATCCCGTCCAACAAGGGGCGATCCCCAAGTTGAGAAATCGGAGATGATTTCATCCTACCAAGGATGATTTGATTTAATTTAGGATGATATCATCCAATGGTGGATGATATCATCATTGTTTTTAGAAGATTAAATTGGATTTAATTGATTTTAATGATTATTTATTAATGATTTTTATTGTTTGATTATTTATTTTGTAGAGGGGATTACTAAAGAGTCGAGAATGGAAATACGGGGGGCTGAGGGATGACGTGGCCATGCTCAATCAGGCAGAGCGAGACCGACTGGCACAGGTCGGACTACAGCATGTGGCAGAGATGCCACAAATATCGATAGACATGGGGCTACTGATAGCCCTAGCAGAGAGATGGTATCCGGGGTCATCCTGCTTTCGGTTATCGATAGGGGAGATGGCTCCCACTCTAGAGGATGTATGGAGGATCTTGAGGATCCCCATACAAGGATGGTTTATGACTCCTATGGCCAATCAGGGCCAGGCTATGATGAGGTTGTGCGGAGACCCGAGCTTCACCCTGGAGAAGGGCGGAGTGAACATCGAGTCTCTGAGGCAGATGCCTGGGGCATCTAGGTTGACTCAGGTTTTGGCAGGGATAGTGGGTGGCCTACTGTTGTGCCACCAGAGTGGGTGCAGATTACCATGGCTCCTTTCAGATGTGGTCTATGACATGAGAGACCATGGGTACAGATTTGCATGGGGTAGCTTTGTACTGTGTCGCTTGTATAGGATCCTGCACGGGGTCATATACAAGGGAGGCCGATGTCTAGTTTTGACATCGCTACTACAGGTATGGTGTTGGGAGCACATCATGGTGTGGAGGCCGATAGGACTCCCACTGATAGGGGTTGATCGAGAGAGACCCCGAGTTTTCTATTGGTGGCTCCAGAGAGGGTCACAGTGGTGGATAGAACCGATCGATGTCACGGAGGTTACTAGACGACCTCATCCCAGACCAGATCACCTGGAGGCCATGGAGAGAGCATCCAGGGTGGGGAGAGGATGGACAGGAGTTGGCTCGCATCAGGCGAGTCTGTTGGCTGAGGATGGAGTGGGGAGAGGTAGAGCTCCATCGCTACGATCGAGTTTTGTGATAGTTTAGTCTACAATAGGGGATCCCATCTCTCAAGGACTATGAGTACTCCCAGACTATCTAGGATAATACCACACTAAGCGGGGCTCCGGATATGCAATGATTCTAGAGCCAGGATATGGATGATGCCCCCATCCAGCCAGTGGATGGGGATGATGCTAGGGTCATTGATGGATATGATGCCTGGTACGTAGGCATCCACCCTCCTCGGATGATGAGGGCATAGGGTCTGATGCACGTGATTGTGCGATGGATGGGGAGGCGATGCTAGGCAGCCATTGAGGTAGCACGGGGTCATGGAGGGAGAGAGCAATGATGGTCTCCATAGGAGAGATACCAGAGGATGCCACAGGCTCCATAGAGACCACAGCAGATAGGGAGGAGGGAGGAGGGATTCCCTTCTCAGTAGGGGGAGAGGCCACCATCGCCCGATAAGGGCAAGGGTGTCGAGGTGGGGGAGAGCAGTGAGATGGTGGCTCTTCGAGCTGAGAATGCCCACCTACGAGCTCAGGTGCAGACACTACAGGATGAGGCTACATGGCTCAGGGCTCGGAGCGGAGGGGCGAGCATGCAGGAGTTGGTGCAGTCTATTGCTCAGACCATGTTCTATCAGGGAGTATACTTCTAGCTGGTTCTAGAGGGCCAGAGGTTACAACTACCAATCGGCATTATGGAGCCGATCAGGATGGGATCATCGAGGACATCCTCATGATCGATGATGAGGACCCGAGACACAACACGAACCTCTATGGGACCACCTCCTCCATGCCAGGGTGGGAGAGGAGATGAGGCTGAGAGCTCGAGGGCTTCTCGAGACTAGCTGCTATAGACTATAGATTGGATATATTTTTGAGAGGATTGAGTATGCCAGGGTATAGATTGTGGCATACCAATCCAGTTTTGATATGATGTACATATATTGTTGATATATATATATATATATTTTTGATGATATGACTTGTCCATATGTTTTATGATGCTTCAATTTTGGATTTGTTGATTGATTATTCATGTAATTATGTCATTTGGAAATAAATTATAATTTTATGTCATGCCATAAAATTTAAATGGAATAATCTGATGTAAACAAATTGGTTGTTTTGTGGTGTGATTTGATGAAAAATAAAAGGGACTTCTAACAATAATTTCAAAGGACATTGTCATTGTTATAGACCATTTCATGGAGTCACCGCTCGCTAGGTCGTCAAGCTAATCCCAATATAGAAATATTGTTAAAAGTAAAAGAGTGCTTAAGAGACTGTCTTAAGACTTTGTGTTGTGATGATGAAAATGATGATGGTGATGATTTGTTTTCAGATTTTCATAAAAATATTATGCATGAAATATTAAAAATATGATTTTTGCTAGGCATAAATTCCTAAGTGTGATAAAATTTTGAATAATTCCTTAGGAATTATACCATCATTGCAAAATGGAATGTTGACATAATGAAATGAAAATAGAAAAATTTGCGTTCTTTTTAAAGCACAATTGTGTAACATAATGATGTAAGCCATATGTTTTTATGAATTAAAATGAATGGGAAATAAAATTAGAACAATGGTTTGCGCTAGGCATAGAATTATAGGTATAGACTTATACCATCATCGCGAAATCCAAAAAGGAAATTGATATAATAGTTTTATTGCATGATTATTTTTGATTTTTTTTTTTAAATAAACAAAATATAAGATAAGGACTTGCGCTAGGCATAAAATTCTAGTTTAGGTTTTGGAACTATACCATCATTGCGAAAGTCGAATATATAAAGAAATGTGACTTTATTGCATGTTTTGAAAGAAGTTTTGGATTTTGGAAAGAAATATGTATGTAATTGTTTTTATACTAAACAGATGTTCTTTTAAATAAGAAGATGAAATTATTCCAAAAGATTTGCATAAATATTTTAGATTATCTCAAAGACAAAATGTAGATTTATAAGGAACCCCATGTGCAGATGTGAGTTCATTGCCGATCTTGATTTATCATAATGATACAAAATCTCTCAAATACAAATGTGTGTGCAATTGTATTGTTCATTCACCAATTTTGAGCAAGATAATTTGATACAAGTAATTTGAATTAACCAAATAAGTGTTCGTTGACCATGATTTATATGCATGTAACCGTACCAGACTACTATGTAAGTCGGGTCATCAAGAGCTAGCTAATCCATAAGCCGACATAGGTCTGTACAAAAGAAGGTCGCTAATGTGACAGACATATCACCATGCTAGGGATTACCCAAGGCCAAGCGGGTTGGGCACAAACCACCTGTTATGGGGCTTACCTCACGGTTTTCGAATAATTGAGAATTCCAGGGATTCAAGCTCATTCACCCTTCTTTTCTTTTTCAAGGGGTAGGGAAAGGGATTTTATTGCTTTTTGCTTTTTCTTTTCTCTTTTGCTTCTCTTTTTTTTTGTATTTTTGCTTGGAACTGAGACAATGCTGAAATATTGTTGCGATGGTACAAAATAATATTTTTCTTTTTCTCATTTTCTTTGAATTTTCTTTTTTCTTCCTATACTAGGGATACTTGCTCGGATTGGCTGTGGAGCAAGGGATTTTTATTCTGGGTAGGGGTGAGCTTGTCCTTTTGTCAATTCTCAAAGATTCTAGACCATGTGCATGATAGGATAGCGAGGGAAACTTTTCGCTCAAGAAACCATTTCTACTATGTAGCATCATATCGAATTTGCAATGAAATCATTTTAATGTGAAAAGATATGCTTGGTTCAAGTAAATAACAAGATCAGTTCTCTATGCTCAAAACTTTATTTAATTCAACTGTGGACTTTGATATAAGAGAGATTAATAATCATACCAAATAAAATCAAGATATTTATTCATGTGAGTGTGAAAGTGCGGGATTCCAAATAAATGCTAATTTATCCAAAATAATTGAAAATATAACTGCAATACTTCAAGAATTGACAAGTACAAAAATAAAAGATGTTTTTGAAGATTTTGATGATTTTGAAGTTTTTATATTTTGATTTTAATTTATGAATTGAAAGAATAAATACTATTACTGTTTTTGAAATTTTTATATGGATGACTAAAATGAAACAATATGCAAAATAACAATATATACAATGATGAAATGACCAGATTTTATGCATAATAGCATTTAAGATGCATAATGTTCATAGGTTCTTTAAGATCTTTACCATCTAAGGTAGCTAATCGGTATGCTCCCGATCCAAATTTAGCAGTGATGATATATGGTCCAAGCCAGTTGGGCTCAAATTTACCTTTAAGATCTTTAGTTGCATTAGTATTTTTTTTATTTTCTTTTAAGACAAGGTCATCGATCTCAAAGGATCGATGATGAACTTTCTTGAGGTATGCTCGCTTGAGCTTGTTTTGGTAGGCACGAAGATGTTCCAAAGCATTGATGTGCTTCTCATCTAGGAGTTCCAGCTGACTAAATCTGCCAACACGATATTCATCTCCTACTTCAGTATCTTGAAGTAGTAGAGCCAAAGAAGGAACTTCTAATTCAAAGGGAAAAACAGCTTCAGTGCCATAAACCAAAACAAAAGGTGAAGTGCCCGTGGGAGTGCGAACGCTAGTTCGATAAGCCCACAAAGCAGGATATAATTGGATGTGCCAATCTCGGCCAGATTTATTGACCAGTATTTTGAGGATTTTAATTAATGTTTTATTAGATGCTTCTGCTTGGCCATTACCCTGAGGATAATAGGGAGTGGACCAACGATGTTGAATTTTATATTTTTGACATAATTTTTTGACATATTTATTTTTGAAACAAGTTCCATTATCTGAGATGAGATTTGCAAGAATTTCCGAACCTACAAATAATTTGATTAAAAATAAATTTGGAAACTTGGGTTCCAGTGCAAGAAGCTAAGGGCATAGCTTCAACCCACTTTGTGAAATACTCGATGGCGGTTATGATGAATTTGTGTCCATCAGATGACACAGGGTTGATTTTTCCAATGATGTCTAAGCCCCATTTTGAAAAGGGCCAAGGAGATGAAATAGCCTGCAGTTCTTGTGCAGGCGCATGGACAAGGTCAGCATGTTTCTGGCACTTGTCGCAATGGTGCACATAATCATGTGCATCATTCTCCATGGTAGGCCAAAAATATCCTATCCTAAGGAGTTTCTTAGCAATGGCGCTACCACTAAAATGTCCCCCACAAGATCCATCATGGGCTTCACTCAAAGCTGATCTAGATTCTTCTAGATTCAAACATCTCAATAGGATACCTTCAAAAGATCTCCTATACAACGTATTGCCAATAATTACGAAGTGACTTGCTCGTCTACGTAATAACCGGCACTGGTTGCTATTACAACCTTCAGGGAAGGTCCCATTTTGAAGAAAATTAAATATATCAGTGTACCAAGGTTCGGGAGTAGTTTCATTGATTAGAAACACATCCAAAGGTTCTAAGCATGATTTATTTGAAGTGGGTTCCTGGAGTCGATGAATAATGATGGTAGCATATTCGTCATCTAACTCCAAGGGCAAAAGAGATGCAGCTGTAGCCATAGCATCAACCGCACGGTTGCTAGTTCGAGGAATAGCTTCCAAGGTAACTTGATCAAATAAAGATATTAATTGTAAGACATATGCTTTATATGGATGTAATTTATCATCTCTAGTCTGATAAACATCATTGATTTGATTTATGACAAGTTGAGAATCATCGAAAACCAATAGATTTTTAATTTTTAGTGCCAAGGCAGCTCGTAATCCAAGGATTAGAGCCTCATATTCAGCAGTGTTATTAGTACAAGCAAATGTTAATTTAAAGGACAGAGGTATAAGATGTTTCTATGGAGATATTAAAATAATACCTACACCAGCCCCACTCATGCATCGGGCTCCGTCAAAGTATAGGGACCATTGCTCTGGATGGTCTACCTCTAATTTAAGGCATTCATCAAGAAACTCAATGATGAGGGGATGGGTAGACTCTAAGGGTGCAGCAACTAATTGATCTGCTATGATTTGACCCTTAACAGACTTTTATCCTATAAACATGAGTTCAAACTCACTTAGCGCAAGAACCCACTTTGTTGTGTGACCAGATAAGTAAGGTCGACTCATGAGATATCGCAAAGGATCGGATTTAGCAATAACATACATTTTCTGACTGAGCATATAATGGCATAATTTTTGTGTAGAAAATATGACTGCTAGACATAGTTTCTCTAATGTTGTGTAGCGGGTTTCATAACTGATTAAGGTTTGGCTAATGTAATAATTAGCATGCTCTCTTTTCTCATCATCAAGTTGAGCTAACATAGCTCCTAAGGCAAAATCTGAAGCAAAAATATACAAGATAAATGGGCGATCAGGTCTAGGTGGTGAAAGCACAGGTGGGTTAAGGAGATATTGTTTGAGGAGTTCAAATGCTTCCTGACATTCATCGTCCCAATGAAAAGAGACATCTTTCTTAAGAAGCTTAAGAAAGGGTCCTATTTTGTCTGCCAACTTATCGATGAAGCGACGAATAGCTTGAAGCTTACCTTGTAGACTTCGTAATTCAGATATATTTGTGGGTGCGGGCATATCAGTGATAGCCATGATCTTGAGAGGGTCAATTTCAATGCCACGTAAAGAAACTATAACCCCCAATAATTTATCGGACTTAACTTCGAATATACATTTGGCTGGATTCAGTCGGATAAGATATTCCCTTAACCGATCAAATACTTTTCTCAAGTCATCTAAATGATCATCTTCTTTGATGGAACGAGCTATAATATCATCTACATAATCATGTAGAATATCATGCATCATATCATGAAAGATATAAGTCATGGCTCGTTGATATGTTGCACCTGCATTCTTCAAACCGAATGGCATCACTTTCCAACAAAAGGTCCCCCAAGGGGTAATAAAGGTTATTTTAGCTTAGCTCGATCTTCAGGAGCTATCCTGATCTGATTATAACCAGAAAATCCATCCATTAAGGATATCATTCCACTCCTAGCAGTAAAATCAATGATCTGATCCATGTTGGGAAGAGGAAAATCATCTTTAGGGCATGCAACATTAATATCTCTAAAGTCTGTGCAAACCCTAACTTTGGTAGCTTCTTTCTTAGTTACTTGGAACTACATTCGAGATCCATTCAGCATAATCAATGGCTTGTATAAAAATAACCTTCAAGAGTTTTTCTAATTCCCCTTTGACTAGTAAGGCCACTTTAGGATGCATTTTTCTAAGTTTATGTTTAACAGGTTTAGCATCCGGATGGACTACTAGGTGATGCATAACTACAGAAGGGTCTAATCCTGGCATATCTTCATATGTCCAAGCAAAGACATCTTCATATTCCTTAAGAAATGCAATGTATTTATCTTGTTTTTCTTGACTCAATTCTGATCCAATGTTGATTATGTGAGGGTTATCGTTGGTTCCAATGTTAATTTTTATGACATTTTCTACTTCCATGTGTAGATCTCTCTCAAAATTAGGTGGGGTGGGTGAAACGCCCAATTCTTGTAATTCTTCCGAGGTTAGCTTGGATAATTCATCTTGAGGAGTCGTGGCCTCAAGTTGGGCTATACTAGGTATAGAGCCATCAAAATAAAATTCGTTATGTAATAATTCCTCAACGGAGACATCATGGAAGATATCTCCCTCCAACTCATCATCGGATTCAACGATCATCTGAGGGTAAGCTATGGATAGCATATTACATGTAAATGGCTTATTCATTAAATGCAAAGCATCACGTTTATCCAAATAATCTTGGTAACATATGAGATGGTCATCATCCTCAAATGGGAAGGGCTGACCTTTACTAGGAAATAGGCCCACACCACATCGGGAAGGCCATGGTTCTACCTCAAAAGGTTCTTTCATACCATTTTGGAAAGGTCCCAAACCTTTCCCTTTATATCCCAATTTAAGCATTATAGGCTTAGCTTTAATATACTCATTAGTAAAATAACATCGAGCATATCCATCATAATGTGTCTTGATGTTTCTAGGTATTCTTCCCCAGTCATATCCCTTATAAATAAAAGCACAGCTCCCGACTTGGTAAATACTTCCCATAGGCTATGGGAGGCCCAAGGTACGAGGAGAGGGTGGCAAATTATTTAAAATAAGGGAATCTTGCATAGCAGCGTTTGTTTTTTTTTATATAAGAATTTTAGATAAATCGGGTAAGAGCTCATCAGTAAGAGCGTAAGAGGTAGAAGGAACATTTCCTACATCTTCGGATGCGGAAAATATGCCTCTGGTAGGTGTAGATGTTGTAGAGATGTCGATGGATGGGTCTATAGGTATGGAAGTTATAGGAGTAAAACAAGAAGCATTGGTTGTGGGTTTAGGATCTTTTTGAGGTCCTAATGTGGTTTGTTCGGAAGATGGTTGAACTATATGTAGAGGTGGAGTTGATGGAGAAAAAGTAGATGATGTTATGGGTGTGTGTTTCACACGTTTAGATGGATGATGAGAATTAGGATGTGTGGATGACAGAGCGGGGCAAAATTGAACTCCAACAGGTTCTACCAAAGCACACATATCAAAGGGTCTAGGATCACCATGAATGGTAACCAACTGATTTTTAAATTTGAATTTAACACACTGATGTAAAGTTGAGGGAACAGCTCGCATCGCGTTGATCCAAGGGCGACCCAAGAGTATATTGTACGATGCAGGGCAATGTACAATAAACACGGTCGTGTCTAAGGTTCTTGGACCAACTTGCAATGGGATAGTAATAACTCCACACGTTTCTTGTGTTTCGTCATTGAAGGCTTTTATGATCATATCGGTTCTTTTCATTTCGTCACTTCTAAACCCAAATATTTGGTAGAAGTCAAAAGTGCAAATGTTTAAAGATGAACCATTATCAATCAAGACTCGTTTAACTGCTACATCTCCAATTAGGGCAGTAATATATAAGGGGTTATCCTTATGTAAACTATGTTGCGGTATATCTCTATCCCGGAAGTCAATACAATCGACTTCTCGAGTTATGATAGTATTGGCCATGGCTTCGGGTTGAATATTTTGTGGTACCATCATTTGGCTTAATGTGAGCATTAATTCATCCCTATGTGTAGGAGAAGATCTTAAAAGGTCCAAAAGGGAAATTCTAGCTGTAGTATTTGATAATTGTTCATTAATATTATAAGGAGGTTTAGGTTGAACATTAGGCGCATGATTCCCTTTATTAGGAACTTTCAAAACAAATGGAGCTGATCCATCATTCTGAGTTTGATCTTGTTGAGAATTTTGAGTCTGTTGTCTAGTAACAGCTCCGATGGTACCTACAATATTATTTTGCGGATGATGAATGGGTCTTGGTCTAGCGTTTATGGCTTGTTCATTAGAAAGTGATTGGTGAGAAGATGGTCTAGTAGTGACTCTTCTTGGAAATGGTTCTTTCGGAACCATAGAATTTGTGATAGGTTGAATAGCATCTGATTCATCTTCAGAACTATTCGATTGATTTGATGTGATTTCCATGTCACTTTCAGTCTCGTATTCTGTATCACTAAGATCAGGTGTCCGAATATTATATAGAGGTCTGGTCGTAACCATGGATAAAGTTGTGTCAAATATTTGCAGATCATGAGCAGGTAAATGTCCACTAATAGTCCCTACATATCGGGTAGGAGGGGGAACATTATGATGCTCAATTTGATTAGCCACCTCTTTACCATGCTTTGGTAAAGGATGTTGAAATATGTCTAATGATTGATTGGCATTCTGATTCTGATTTTGGGGGATGTTCTTTTGAGCATTATTAGGAGGATTTTGTTTAGGTTGAAAGGCTTGCACCTCCATCTCATTGTTATCAATTAAGTCTTGTATTTTATGTTTTAATATTTTACAAGAGTTGGTAGCGTGTCCAGGTCCTCTATGGAAATCACAGTGTAAATCAGCTCTGTATCCGGGTATAGTTGGATCAGGTTCTCGGATATTTGGTAATTGGATCAAACCTCATTCTAATAATTGTGGTAGAATGGTTGATAGAGGTTGATTTAACCTAGTAAATTCTTGAGGTGGTTTATCAGGAGGTTTCAGTATAAACTTCTCCGTTGTCTTCGTAGCATTAACAGTAGCAATATTTCTACTATCAGTGACTCCATCACCCACAACTTGTTTATTTTTATATTGATTTCTGGATGTTTTCTCATCATCTTTCTTTTTAAGCTGACCTCTCCTAATGAGAGCATCTTCCACTCTTCGAGCTAAGTCTATAGCTTGATCGAAGGTGGTCAAGGTAGCAGTTGATAACTCATAGGATAGTTGTTCTTGTAAATTATTGATAAAGATATCCAACATTTCTCGATAAGGTAACACAAAGTGCAATTTTCCTATCAACTGTCTCCACCGAGCTAGGAAATCAGCAAAACATTCATCTTTGTCTTGTTTTAAGTTGTACAAATCTTTAATGGTTACATGCCTTTCGATGTAGGCACTAAATTGATGAACAAAAGACTCGATTGTTTCTTCGAAATTCCTCAAAGAATGAGTGGGTAATTGATAATACCACTCTAATGCCATTCCTCCTAAACTTTTTGGGAACATTTTTAGTAATAACAAGTCATCATGTGATATATCATGACATGCTATCCTAAACATACGAAGATGCTCTATGGGATCTTCGGTTCCTTTGTATATAGGTAGGACAGGCATAGGAAAGTGTTTAGGATATGGTTGTGCTACAACTATAGGATCTAGAGGTTGACTACACATCTCTCGATAATTGTACGAGGGACGGTAGGGATCTATCTGGTCCATGCGGGAGACTAACTGTTTCACCATAGTTTCAAGATTACTAGTTTGTCCACCATATTGGTTTGGTGGTACATGAGTATGGGATTTGTGAGCGTATGATGGCGTGACGTAAGGATTAGATGCTATATTGCTATTATGCAAATGGTTGGTAGGGAGAGTATTATGAAGAAGATTTGTAGTAGCATTATGTTGTATCCCAGATTGTTGGAAATTGGTGTTTGGTTTTGTTTTGGGCTTTTGTTGATTTGAGGTATGTTGATCAATAGCTTGGCGAAATAGAGCGAGTGAATGAAGGTTTCTTTTGTGTGGGAATAACTCTAGGCTTGGTAACAGGCACTCTAGGTGGTTGGGTAACCTGTTGTTGTTGCATGTTCTGGATTATAGCGGCCATATCCAAATTGGATGGTCCAGCTTGATCACTTTCTTGATCAACGAAGGACAAGGGATTAGTGCGTGTGTGATATATTTCTTCTAGGGTTGCTTGAGTGTCACTAATTTGATCCTTGTCCATATGGACTGCTCTATTAAGAGTGCCAATATTAGTATTGAGGAACTTCCAAAAATGTTCCATGTTCTCAAAAGTAATGACTCCTCCCAGAGAAATTTTAGGGGATGAGGATCCTTCCTCTCTAACAGTTTCTCTTTGTTCATTTCCTTCAACAAACTCTTCTTCTTGTTGGTCTAGGGTTCCTTCTTCCTGAATTGGGTCTTCAAGAAGGACATCTGGGTTATTTAATGGTTTTCCTAACCAATCTTCTTCTACTTCAGTCTATTTTCCATTCCTAAGTCTAGTCATTATGCTTAAACTTAGATTTTAGCAAATATATATATATATATATATATATACATACAATTTTGGGAGGTATATATTTTAATTATATACCTACTATAATACTTAAAAGAAAACGTTTTAATTTTTGTTATATATATATATATATTTTTATTTTTTTATAATAATATTATAAAGACAACAAACAACATACTAAATGCAAGAAATAATAATAATAAAAGAATGGCTTAGTTTTCTATAAATAGTTTATGGATATCATTAATAGGATCAAGTTCATCGAGAGTCATGAAATGCTCCTCTTCAAATTGGAAATGGTTTTTCAAGAATTTGACAAAGTGTGCTATGGTGATATTATCTGTTTCAGACTATGACCTGTAGAAATAAAGTTCATGGCAATACTCTCGATATAACATAGCTCTAGGAACTCTATTCCATCTCTTTCTATCCGTAAGAATGACCTCTTGATCCTCTATACGAGATAGAAATTTATGTACTACAACTGCATTGTCGAGGTATTCCTCAAAGGTGTACAACTCGGAAGACACAAGTGCTCTTTTATCAGCTAACCACCTATGGCAAGCTCTCTGAAGCTCATGGTACAAAGTCACCTGATCAGGATCCAGGATTCTATCTAGGACAAACCTCTTAATTTGCCTAAGTTCTGTTGACCTAGATGAAATAATACCCAATCTCCTATTAAGTTCGTCCCATAAAGGTGGGACTCTATATGTTTGAGATACTCTAAGCAAAGAAGTAATCTCTATGGCTGCTAATTGATTTTCAACATTTATGGTGACAACTCATCTTTTATTATAATCTACCATCTAAATATGATATGCAATCTTAACAATCTTCTCATCTTTCTTTTTTTTTTTTTCAAAAGGTTTTTAGTTTTCACGTCGGGTTCACCAAAATGTATCGCTCCAAATTTTTTGCATCCTTACCTTCAGGCTATAGGATCCATGCCCGAAAGGGGGATGCGAGAAGGATGGGACAATACCTCGGACTGAGAGGCCCTTTGAAGGTCATGCCTCTCGGGGGAGGGGTATAAGGGTGAATTTTTGATGGATGGTGGGTTCACCAGGAAACTTTGAGTGGCAGTTTCCATGCCTAGGTTGAGAATGGGTTTGATGTGTTCATTTTTATATTCAATCATTCAATTCCTAGGTTTGGCCAAGATGAATCTAAGCTATTCTATATGCCAATGCTGATTTATATGAATACAGAAAGCATGAATAAGTGCTAAACATAGAAAGTGTGCTAAATAAGATAGAATGTACCTGATTTTGGATGTCTGATGAAGATTCTGAGGTTTGTAGAAGTCCAGATCATCTCAAATCTTACATAATCATCTGCAATTGCATAGAATCATCTCGAGATCACAGTCGGTCATCCGAGATCGAGACGAGATCATCGTCGACCCAGACGAATTCATGTCAGAAACCTGTAATCATAGAAATAGATACCAAAGACCAAAAATGCAACTGCAAAAGCAAGGGGAAATGATAGAAATAATAGTAAACTTGCCTAAATGATAAATCCAGATAACAATTAAAGGAAATGCATTAATTTAATAATTTATTTTAACTTTATCATGCATCTATGCTAAATGAGGTGAACTCCAGGATGCAGAATGAAAATAAATCAAACTAATGCAGAGTAAAATAAAGAAGACAAATGAGGAATGCAAACTCAGGGTTTTGGTTACCCCCAATCTAGACTGCAGTCGAGATCACCTCCAATCGTACGAGATCATCGTCGATCTACGACAGGATCATCCGAAATCGTCTGGAATCGCCAGCGACGATCCGAGCTTGCTCCAGCTAAAAAATAGTAAAATTCCTGCAAGAAAAACTTGAAATACACAATGCAAACAATGGTGCGAAGGTGTTCTAATGCACGAGAAACTAAATTTGTAGGGAAAATCAGCCAGGGGATCATGGGATCAGCCAACCAGGGGGATAAACTGAGAAAATCCCAGTTTATATAGGATTAGGGAGAGGTTAGGAGGTTGGAGATCACCCCAATTTGGGAGATCTCCAACGGGGGAGACTCTAACTGCGCAGACACGCTTTCTGCCCAAGTTAGAGAAGTTGTTGAAACAGAAGCTAATTATGAAAATTTAGTTTTGGGATGAAATCGTCTGGACGTTCTGTTCCAGACGAATTCGTCAGATCCGGGATGATTTCGTCTGATCGTCGACGATATCGTCCAACGGTCAAAACAAATCCTAAAAATGGCACGAAAAATGAGGGGAGCGGGTAAGGCGGTTAACGGGCGGTTTTGGGGTTAAAATTCAAATTTTTATCTTTTTACTAAGGGTTTAACTGCGCCAATTTTAGGGTGCTACAAAACTCAAAATAGAATCTTAGGAGGATATAATAGCAAAAATAAAGGTATAAACCAAATGAGGAAAGCAAGAAGAAAGAGTCAAAAAATTAGAACATCAAGTTAAGGTTGTAGCATATTGCCACCCACACCACTAGGAGTGGCAATAATCTTGGAGGGATGGCTTTGGGAAATAATATTATGGTTCTATATGGAATCATAAGGGCACTAGATATGGAAATGTTTGGCAAAGAAAGCATAGTGACTTTGGTTTCAGAGTGGTGCAATAACATCAAAGAATAAATAAACCCATCATTTGAGTTACCAAATTATAGTAGCAAAAGTATGGAACCAATGAAGTAGTCCTAGATACTCAAGTGGTAAACACAAACAAGTATGGATGAAAAGGAGTGATATTTATTGCCATAAAAAATATGCCTCCAACACATAGAACCAAAGGATTATTTTCAAAAATTCAAATGGTAGGACATATCAACATCAACAAAGAACACCATCAATCAAAGTTTCATTGGGATGGATGGATGATCAAGATCGACACCACTTCATAGCAAGGCTCAGAAAAAACATATTGTTTAGTCTCTTCTTATATTTTGAGGATGAAACATTTTTAAGGAAGATAGAATGTTAGGTACCCAAGATAAGTATTTAATATTATAATATTATATTAGATGCAATTATCTCACCTATTTTGATAAGTGGAAGTGGTGGTTAGTTGGGCATTATAAATGCGAAGAAAGATGTAAATATCCCACATGTATGGATAAGTTAGAGAGAATATAAAGAGAAGAATATTGTAATTTATTTCAAGTGAGATATATTAAGTGACTTTATTTCGATAAGGAGCATTGTAGTAATTTACATAGTTATTGTGGTTTATTTAATACAAATTCTTAATGATTATTGTGGATGAGCAAATGAGGTTCATGATTTATGTGAATTATTCATTGTGGTTTATTTAATATTTCTATAAATTCTTAATGATTTTTGTGGATGATCAAAGAGGTTCATAAAAAATAAAAATATATTAGGAAAATAACATCCTTTAGTCAATTAAGCTCATGTGATTTTAATAAATTATAGAAGTTATAAAATAAGTTATTTTTTAACATTATAATCATAAATTTGGTTTGTCAACATTCCATAAAGTCTAACTCATTATAAAATATTTTTGAGCTTTCATAACATTGTTCACATAAAATGGTATGATGATTTAGTTAATCAAAAGAATATCGGTTAAACTAGCTACACACAAAAATGATTCAACCATTTTAGATATATTTGTAATTCCTTCTCTCAATATATATTCTTTAAATGATAGGAAATAGATGGGCAATTGTTTTTTTAAATATATAATTTTAAACATGGGGTTGACATAAGTCCCTCATTATTACATCATGATTTCATTATAGCAATATTTTGATAACCACATTAATATGATGTTACAAAAAACCATATTATAAAGATTATCCATTACAATATGAGGATTTAATCTTGAATTGTGTTCATATGATTCTCTCATTTACCATTCCTCTATAATGTGCTAGTGGATAATATTATTGTTTAAATTTTTTGTTGTAATAACTTTTATCTAATAAACTTTGATTAGCTCTAAATTTATTAATAACTTGTTAAAATAATTTATACATTAATGTTATAGACTCCTTATGTATTCCTATTTCTTCTATATTTTTCAAAGGTTCCATTTTAGAAACATGTCAAAGGAGTTGTTATTCAAGTCTCTCTCAATGTATGTTCCTAAAATGCTATGGGGTAGATGACATCCTTGTTTTTTTAATTCTTTATGTAGTTAACACAAGTCCCACTTGTATTACCTCATGATTGCAACATAGTAGTATTCTGACAAACCACATGCATATGGTATTATATAAAACCATTTTATCATTCTTCACCTTAATAAAAGGGTGTCTATTGCAATTCAATGATTTGAACTTGAGTTGTGTTCATATGTTTGCATCTCATTTACCATTTCCCCACAATGCTTTAGACAAAGAGATTGTCATTTTAAATTGTATGCTGTGATGGATTTCATCTTGTCAAGTTTGATTAGTTTTAAATTGAGAAATGACTTGTTTAGATAATCTACATATTGTCATTATGAATTTCATATGTTTTCCTATTTCTTCCATATATATTTTTAAGTTTTCTTTTAAGACTATGTCAAAGGAGTGGTAAAAATTAACGAAACATGAAAATACATATTTTCTATTTAGTCAAATAATTATTATAAATAAAGTTTTTGAATGACTAGTTATTTAGTTTTTACTTCTGAAACTAGTTTGGTCTTTAAGTATTAGGTTATTATTACCTAGCCATGACTAATTTTTTTTAAAAATGGTTTTAAATAATGTGATAAGAAAATAGTAAATAATTTTATTTTATTACTAAATGGATGATAAATGATAATATAGGACTTTTAGGCCTGTCTAGGAAATATTTCTATACTTTAGAAGTTGAAAAGGTAATTAATATATAGATAAAGGTTGAAAAATCAAGTGCAATATATCTACTTGGCAACTAGTATCTTTTTTCTTTTATTTCTCAAGTTTTTAAATTTTATATTCAATACCTTTTATTGAAAATAATTCTAATTATTTGATTAATTATGGTAAGATATAATTTTCAAAAGCAAGTAGGAATACTAGTAGACTAATCAATTTTGTTACAATTCCTTTATTTTCTTAAGAAAGGTGTTTCCAAATATTTTTTAGGTTATGTTCACAATGGTTCAAAATTTTATGTGGTTTGAGTGTTTTCTTTTTCTTGATCAAGTTCTTATCTATTTTGAATGGTTTGGTATTTTTATCTTATTGTTAAAGTAAATAGGATGTTTTCCTATCAATTTTAGAATGAAATTTACTTATGATGATTGAGATTGATTTATATTAAATCCTTTTATGATATTATACAAATATTACTTTTAGGGTAAGGATAAGGGTAAGGTGATTTTTAAAATTTAAGAGGCCATAGGTCATATGAGACAATCCTATTTTTACCTAATATATGATTATCCAGCCATATTCCAATTACTAAAGTAGGTGTAGAACCCTATCCCTATAGGATTCAAACCTTGAACCTCTATTCAAAGTTCTAAAGTTTACATTGTTAGGCTACACAAGTTGTACAAAAGTGTAGACACAAAAAATTGACCCACCTAAATGAGTCATTTTTCGTTGGGTTCCTTTGAGAGTTTCTCAAACTTGCTAGAAGCAAGTTTGACCCCCTTTTCTTATGTTTTTTCTTGTTTTTCTTGACTTTGATGTTAAATTTTTATAACATATGGGAGAAAGCAATCACAAGATGTAAAATATGCAAAAAAGTAAGATAATGGAATTCTGCAAGAATGCTGAAATATGCTATTAATGGAAAGTTGCAAAAATAGTACAATGCAATATAATGGAGGAAATGAACACTCCATAACTCTAATGGAAACTACATTGTACCTACTCACTACTCCATAGTAATATCTCCTATGCTTCCCCCTCTATTCACTATGGGGCCTATATATAAGAAGATAAGTTACTTGGCCCTTACTCTTCCTAACTACCTTTCCTATGACTCATGTACAAGTGGACTCCTTGTACATTTACATCATTGCACATTGACACTTGTGCATTTATTACTTCTTCCCCAAGTAACTACTTAACCTTACTCTAAAGTAAACTCCTACTCTAGTAATGTACCAAAGGTGGTACATTGACATGTACCTAAATAATGTAATATACTCTAACACCCCCCTGTATTACATTATTTGGGTATTGAAGACTTTAGTCTTCAATATGGATCTTCATATTTTGAATAATCTTTAGCTTGATCTGGTTCTTCTTCTTCTACTGCTTCTATCTTCATGTTGTTCCTTATTGTCTTTTTCATTCCACTAATATTTGGTGTTTCAAAGTATCTAAAAGAGTCTTTGTTCTTGAGGTTTATCATACGTCTTTGATGAGCTAGTGATCTCATAATATTGCAAGTCGTAAGTGGATCATAATTGATCCATTCTCTTTCCTTCGATTCTTTGAATGACCTATTTCCTTGATCTTCACACAAGTCAAGCTTGAATTTATTGTTAGTGGATGCTTCTAAAATAAGATCTTGAAAGAAATAGTCTATTATGTATAGTAATCTCTCTTCATAACTTCTATAGTACTGATATTTATAGTAGCAGAAGAAATATGAATGATTTTTCCCTCCACAGTATTTACATGGATGGAAACTCCAGCAGTTGACCTTCTCATGACCAAATTGGTTGCAATAAGTGCACAATAAATATATTCCAACTTCTTTGTTGTCTATTTTAGGAATATCATGTTTATCTATCTCCTTGATGAGATACTTAAACCATAGGTGAACAATTGTAGCTATTCCATCTCTACTTTTTCCATATATCTGTATGAGATCCTTTTGATCAATATTTTGAATAATATCTTCATTAGTATAGTTATAATCAACTCTCTTTACTATCACACTAGATAATGTTCTTGAGGAATCTTCTTTCACTAAACTATTAGTTTGTGAGTTTTCAGAGATCCTTTTAGCTTCTATTGATTCCTTTCTATTTGTACCTTCCTTATTATCCATTTAATTTTCTGAATTATCAATTATGCTTTCCATTGAGTCGAGTGTAATTTTAAGCCATTTCTTTACTCCTTTTCTAATTACATTATTTAATGTGTTCTTTGAAGTAGACATCCTTATAACTCCCTAGTTTAGAGTATATGAACTAGTTTGATAAAGCTTAACCAAGGCTTAGGTAGTGTAGTATTCCTTATGCCTCCCAAGTGATTAGAATATGCTATAAGCTTGATAAAGTGCTTAGCAAGTAATAGTTCACCTTATGAGTTGATTTTGTAATGTTTTGTAAATAACAATAATCAACTCCTACTTTCACCTTATCTCTCCTAATGAACTATGCACTTATCAATTTTGAAGAAGTTCTCTATGGTTGGATTTATTTTGTCTCTTTAATGTGAGTATGAGACAAATGTGACCAATTAATTCCAACTCTATATGTAAGCAATATATTTGCTTCTCTATTCAATAATTTAATTTTCTAAATTCCAAGTATCTATAGTTTGGTGTAGTATGCCTTATAACTCCCTACTTTGGAATATTAGAAAATAATGATAATAGTATTTGCAAATTGATATTTTAATTTACCAAGGTTGACAACCTTATATCTCCTACTTGGTTATTTGCAAATATTATAATATGTATATGCACTTCAATTATTATACCTTGAAATATCTTTGAAAAATATGGACTTGCTTTATAACTTACTAATGCTTGGTTGATTTGTATTACTCCAATGCAATAGTAAACTTAACTTTATACGGTTCACCTTATAACTCCTTTTAAACCTTAATAAAAAGCAAGTAATCAGTTTGATATTACCTTTATAATGTTGTGCATGATATTCCTTGATAATCGCTCCTCCAACAGATCTTTTGTTGTATTTGTTGGATGATGTTGAGCATTCAATGCTCCTCCTTTAATGGATGTCTCATCAAAGTTTTCAACCTCCTTGAATAGACTTTGATCTCGCTGCATATCAATGCTTCGGTGTTGTAACTACGTGCTTCTTCCTTCACATCTATGTATATTGAATCATGTCTAGAGTGCCTTCCAATGTTACCTATTAATAGTTTTATCCCTACGTGGAATGTTGGGCATGTTACTATTCCTCCTTGATGCTTTCGACACTTGGTGCAATCGTTACTTAGGCATGTAGGTGGTGGAAAACCATTGTAGTCTCCTTATGAGCGTTAATCTGTAACGCTTCTCCTTTGAAATGATTGTAATCCCTTCATCCTTCGAATGATGCTTCTTAACGCTTCCAAGGTGAGCATTATTTCATCTTGAGTGTTACCTTATAGGATAGGCATTAGAGAGAATAACAGGTGCCTTAGTGTGACAAGTGGTGCATCTTATTTTGCATGTAGAGGTGTCTCCAACGTCCTTATAACCCTTATCTTGCCAATGAGTGCAAGTTGTTTCCAGTTTGTTCCAATGCTTTCGAATGCTTCTTCCTTCTTTCCAACGAGTGCAAGTTGTGCTATCCAAATATTATCTCCAGCTATGATGATTCTAGGTATTGCAATGGTGGTTCTATGGGACTCCAAGGGTGTATTTGGATGCTCCTTCTCGATGGATGATTCCTCCAAGCTAGGTCTTGGGTATTGCACCTTTAACTCTACCTTATACCTTACCCTTTTATGCTTTTAATATGCTATCTTGAGCTACCTTTGCAATGTGTAAATAGCTAACATAGATAAATGATAGCTTCTTTGTGATATCTTGCTTGTGCTATGTAGTAGATAATGACTCCTTTGTGTGGATACCTTGTGCTTTAGGTTGCTTGCTGTGGATGCTCAATTTTATGGTTGATGGGGGTGTCTTTAGACACCGTAATGTGAGCCCTTTGTTGACTCTTTTACCTTGCTTGGATAGTGCCCTTCTACTGGCCACTTTGTGATGAGTCTTGTTGGCATTGATGTGTCCTTGAGACACTCAAAATTTATCCTCTTTTTCTATGTAGGACAAGAGATTATGGTGCAAGGAACTAATGTAAATAGATTTACAATAGTTAAAATAGAATACCTTGGATTTGCACCTCTATCTGAGATCTTCAAATCTCTTCTTGCAAGATTTATTTCTACTAAATTTGATGGTGGCTTCTTTGTACTATTCCTTTGTAGGTAAGGGATGATTCGATGTTGTCTTATTTACTAGACAACTCTCTCCTTTTCTTGGTTAATCTAACAATGAATCCAAGCTAATAACCATGCAACTAATATGCCCTTAGAGTGGCTTAATCTTGCACTAATTTTCACTTTCACTAAAAATCCTTAGTGCACTTCTAATAAGCTTTAAGAGAAACTAATATAGTGCAACTACAATCTCCTTATTACTCCTTAAAAGTAACTTGTAATATGCACTAATGATAACTCTTAAAGAATTCACAAATGCTCTATAATCTCTGCAATCTAATGTAGTCTTCTTTGTTGTAACTAGATAATAGGAAGATGATATTTTTCTTTCTATCGAAATATATCCAACTCCTATTTTAATGTGTAGGTAATAACCTTAAAAGAATCTTTCTGCACTCTCTTGAAGACTATAATATGAGCCCTTCTCCTTGCAACTTTAATTCTAATAAGGTGCTTAATGAAGCTAAGTAACAATCTAAATATGAGTGTTCAAGTAATGAACCCTTTGCACCTAAGTTGCTTACCTTTAATGATCTCTGAAGATGATGTAGATCTTGATGAATAGATTCACCAATTTGTTGTCTAGAATGGTAGTAAATCATAGCTATGAAACCTTCAGTATTTTTTTGTAGATTCAACAAACCCCTATCTCCAAAATGTGCCTTCTTAGCTATGAAAGGCAATATCCAAATCTCTTGGATTTGGTAGGCTTCTTCTGTCTGTGTTCTCCTTCAATCTCCTTGTCGAATTCTAACTTCAAATAGGGCCTTCTTCTCAAGAATCTGAAAGTCTTGAGGTCTTCACTAGTCTCCTCCAAAATTTGACAAACTTTCCAAATTCTTCTCCTTTGGGCTTGTTTTTGGATGGTGATAATTGTCCCAATTCCTTCACTATCAAGAGCTTCTCCTTGGTAGTGAATTTCTCCAATGAGTTCTTCTAGGAACTCCTTTAATGAGGCTCACCAAGCCTTTTCCTTGTTTCTCCTTGAGACCTCTCCAAGGTCTTCAATATTGTAGCTTCTCTGGTCTTCTCAATGAGACCTTTTCTTCAACCTTCTACTATGGAAGTGTTGCAATGATATCTCCCTTTCAGATCTCTAAAATCTATTGCTTTAGGAACAAGACTTTTGCTAGTCCTTCTCTATCTCTTCCAAAATTGGAAGTTCTTCAATGGGATCTCTTGTAGGTCTCTTCAACTTCTCAAGATGATTTCTTCTACTCCTTCAAGGTGAAGTCTTCAATCTTCAATGGAGATCACCAATCTCCTATCTTCACTAGGACTCTTCTCTAGAGTCTCTTCAATCTGCTACTTGTAGTTTTTCAATGGAGATCACCAACCTCCAATATTCTCCTAGACTCTTCTCTAGAGTCTCTTCCTCAAATCTGGAACAAGGCTCCTATGGCCTTTTCTTCTTTTACACTATGCAGGTCTACAATAGGACTTCCCTCAGGTTCCTGGAATCTCCTCTTCTTTCTATTTGTTGCTTTTGGTGTTGGATTGATTCTAAAGATGATATTCTTCCTAGCTCTCTGTAGGAAGCTTCCCAACTTTCTTTGAATATCCTTTTTCTTGCAACAAAGTATTAGGACTGTAATGGAAGAAATTCTAAGTGATGAATCTTCACTAGTTGATTTGTCAATCTAGTGGAATGAATGTTGAGTCCTAGTCTTCATGAGTTTTTCTGCAACTCTATGGAAAGACTCTAGCCAAATGCAATCTCAAAAATTCTAGAACTAAGATTTGCTTCTCTCCTCTCAATATCTCTTGTGGCTCTCCCTATTCCTATCTGATCTACCATGGCTCTGATACCACTGTTAGATTTTGATAATGTATGATATGGGAGAAAGCAATCACAAGATGTAAAATATATGATGAGGTCTAATTTTTATTTTTCTACACCTTAGGTATTGCCTAGGTTTGTAGGATTTAGGACTTAGTCTTAGGATTAATAAGCCATGTAACACGTGAGTTGATTATGTCACTCATGTTAGTTTTGGTCTATGTCTAGGTGTCTTTTGTTTCATAGAATAATAGGTTTCTCCTTATTGTTTGTATCTGGATCAAACCTTCATTGTGTAATCCTTAGATCTTTTGTTTATTTCCAAGATTATTGTTTGTAATTTTGGACTTATTTAAGTCCTCCATTTTAATTTAATCATAGCTTCTATTTTACCATAATAGTTCGGTATCAAAGCCAGATAATTTTGGAGGTTTTGGGTCATTTTTGATCTCCATAGTTTTAGTTTGGGTTATTTTTGACCCATTGCATCCTGTTTGAAGCTCTTATAATATTTTCTAAAAAATTGTTGTGTAATTGTTGTTCTAGGCAAAAAAAATTATTAAATTGTTGCATATTTTTTGTCGATAATTTTTGTTGATATTTTGGCAGAGTGACAAGTTTTGGTGGTGACAATTTTTTTTACCACCAATTTGTTGTCCATATTTTGATAATATTTTTAAAAGTACTTAATTGGTCACATCCCACTTGGGGATACTCCCTTTGTATGTGTGTCTATCTTGTGGTGCTCATTACTTCTGCACGTGCATCTACCCTATGTAGCTCACGCCCTTGGACGAGCGTTGGCCCAAGCATTTTTGGACCACCATCTAATGTTATTTTTTGTTGATGCAGTGCCACATAGGCTACATGATTCTTGATAAATATGCCCTCTTTTATCACACCATTCAAATATCCCTACCATTATTAGTCCGAAGCCACTGCCTGCCACACATGCTCATCAGTCTTGAGTAGAATCCCAGATGTAGTGATCGAAGCAAATTCTTGAGATTGCCTGGTGGAGGTCTAACACCGTCTGATAGGTCTTCCAGACATTTACACTTACCTTAGTCCTCCTGATGCTATTGTGATCATTCTAACATGCTATCAAACATTGTGATGACTATTGTATTCTAACAATTGTCATGTCTGCCAATCACTTCCCAATACTACCTTGATACACCTACTCATTTCTAACGTACTTGTTGTTGTCATCTTGAAACCATCTAGAACCTAACAAGAGGCCCATCAAGGACTTTTAGTTGTGCTTCTTTCCTTCAAAGCCCATTTATGCACTAACACTTAGATCTACCAATCGCACATTTAGGTCTATCTTATGCATACTTTGATTTTCCTTGTGCACACACTAGTCTGCCTTATGTACATGATCGACATAGATTCCTAGAATCTACCACTTCTACATGTAGATCAAAAAATACCTATGCACTCACTGGTGTTATTCCATTTGAACACCTATCATTTTCACCTTATGGTTGAGTCCACACCATGTGCTAGCTAACAACACTAGTCTTCAGCTAGTTCTTTGTTCTAGGGAGCAAAGCTTTTATCCTACATTTAGTGGGCTTAAGTTTTCTTGGACCTTTATTTGGGTGTACGCTCCATATAACATATAGCCAACCTTTGATGGCTAACTCTCACCACGTAGAGACTAATCACCATGTGGTCGTGCCTTATGTGTTGACTTCGACTGTGGAAACAAATTGTTTTTTTAGGTTGAAAATTACTGTTTCATTGGCTTCAAACAATTTTTTGGGTAAGTTGCCATTTAAAATAAAATATTGCAAATTTGAAATCAAGTTTTGTACCACAACATTTGCAGCAAGGGTGTTTTTATTTTTTTTCAAAATGGGGCTTACAAAGTACAATTTTTTTCTTTTTGCCTTCTTTCAAATTTTTTGTAAAATTGCAATTTGAAAATTTATATTTTCTTTTTGCAATTCTTTTGGGAAAACTACACTTTTTGTAATAATTTTCATATTTTGTAACCTTTTTTTTCTAATTCTTTTTGGCACATACTCAGGGACAAATGGTTGCCGAATTGGCCAACAAAATGGCCCAACTTACACAACTTATGAGTGTTTTGGCCGACAAGGTCACTTCCACAGATATTCAACCCTAATGTGATGTTTCAGTTTACAATGGCTCCTGAGATCTTGAAGGGCTTAATAGTTGGATTCTTGACATGAGTAGTTGGTTCGATTACACAAAATTGGTGAAGTATCAACAAGTTGCTTTTGCCAAGTTTAAATTTTTTAACATTGTTATGTCCTCATCATTGATAGCCAACAGACACAAAATCCTATTGATTCATGGGATGATTTGCACATGTTTTGAAGAGTAGTTTTTACCCTTCAAACTATGTTGAAGACCTTGATGTTAGATGGCTTCATATTTTTCAAACCTCTCATATGAGTGTTCATGATTATGTGTTGCAATTTAACAAATTGAGAATTTTGAATTCAGTGCAAGATTTCACCATTCAAATTCTGACCAAATTCAAAAGTGGGTTGCAATAACCTCTTTACAATAAATTTAAGTACAAAACCATTGTGAGTATTGACATGGATTTCAATCAAGCTATTCTTGTGGAGGAGGAGTTGTGATAGTCATCGTGTAGGTATCGCTCTTCATCATCTAGAGGAAATTCAAAGGCTTCTAATTAGTAATACAAGGAAAACAAGTCTTCTTCATCTTCTCCTTATCCCTCTTCTTCCTCTTCCCCTTATTCTTCTCAAAATATTCTTCTAAAGTTCCTATGGAATGTAGTTTTTGTAATAGGAAGGGTCATCAAAAGCATCAATGTTTTAAATTAAAAATTTTGAAGAAGAAATCCTTAGTTGTAAAGCCTTCAAATGAGGATCCACAAGATGATCCTATTGAGGCTATAGGGGAATGAAAGTCTTACAAATAATTAGCAGGGTTGAACAAAGTGACCCTTATGAATACTTCTCAAGGTAATCGTGAGAAAATTGTTGTGACCATAGTTCACCAAAGTGACACCTTCATGGTTGATTGTATAATCGATAGCGGCTCGCAAAAAAATCTAATTACGAGATCCATTATTGACAAACTAAAGCTATCGATGAATCCCCATCCTCATCTGTATCCTTTAGGATGGAAGGATAATGGGATTTCATTCGACATCACACACACATGCATGGTGAATTTTGCTTTGAGTCCCAGTTTTGTGGACACAGTTGTGTGCAATGTAACTCCAATGGATTATTGTGGCTTGTTGCTTGGTAGACCCTATCAATACGATAGGATTTCTATACATGATGGGTATAAAAATACATACACTATGCACAAAGATAATAAGGCTCACATAATCAAAATTACACAACAAACACCATAAAATTTTATGTTAAGTTACAGAAAAGCATGTAAAGTCGTTAATAAATTAAAGGAACTAGCATCCATCTTCATCAGACCAATCAAAGAAGAAAATCAAGCACCTAAGCATTGATATAATAGGTATTCTTTAGTTAATTCATTACTTTAATCATATTCTGATGTTTTCAAATAACCCTCAAGCCTTCCACCTAAATGACAAATTAATCATAGCATTGAGATTGTTCTTGTTGTCCCTCTTCCCAATACTTCAATGTATAGACAATCAATAGTGCAAATAGAAGAAATTAAAAGATAAATTCATGATTTTTTGGCTAAAGGTTTCATAAAACCTAGCACTTATCCTTGTGCTTCACCTATCTTACTTATTTTGAAGAAATATGGTACATAGAGGCTATGCATTGATTTCATGGCACTTAAAAAAATAACAATAAAAAATAGATACGCACTTCCATGAATTGACGATCTCTTGGATCAAATTCAAGGAGCTAATTTTTTTTCCAAGATAGATCTCAAAAGTGGTTATCATCAGGTCAAAATTCAGGCAGTGGATACTTGGAAAACAACATTCAAGACCAAAATGGGGCTCTTTGAGTGGCTTTTCATGCCCTTTGGTCTCACGAATGCTCCTACCACATTCATGTGGCTAATGAATGAAGTATTCAGAGATTGTTTGGATAAATTTGTAATCATCTATCTTGATGAAATTCTTGAATTCTCTCCTACATGGATAAGTCATTTAGAGCACTTATAATATGTTATTCAAATATTTAGAAGAACCAATTGTATGTCAATATTCCTAAGTGCTCTTTTGGATAAAATTCCATTGCCTATCTTGGTTTTGTAATCAGTGAGAAAGGCATTCAAGTGGATCCTGCTAAAATTGAAGTCATTCTCAAATGGCCAACTCCTACTACTATCATAGAGTTAAGGAGTTTTCTTGGACTTATGGTAGAGAACAGTTCTAACACAAGACAGGAAACCAGAAAAACAAGAGCCCAAAATTTCTTATTCAATACTTCGGAAGAATTTTACAAGAATATACAGCAATCTGCCATTTGCCAACCCCCTCTCCTTACAATCCTTGGGTTTTTATCGAGGTCCCGACCTCCTGTGTTTTCAAACTTCCCACGATCTATATTTGCCACCTGGAACAATACTGGAAAGTTGCATTGATGAGACTCTGGGTGAGGTGCGCGACTGGCTGCCATAACCACCGGGATCTCCTTCTCGAACGGTTGCTTCGTTGCTAGTTCTATAAATGCGTCTCTAGATCTCATGCGTGAGTGGCCAACATGTTTGTTGCAATCTCCCTCTGGAACTGCTATTTCACCACTGTTAGTTTGTTGTGCACGAAGGGACGCCTTTATGAAGCTTGGAGTGCGTGTTTTTCTATTTGGTCGCGATATCGCGACATGTCGCGATATCGCGACATTTCCTCCTTCAAGCCTTCTCTCTCCGTTTTGGCCGCGATATCGCGACCTGTCGCGATATCGCGCCATTTTTCTGTCGGCCTCCATTCTCCCGTTTCGGTCGTGAAATCGCGACATGTCGCGATTTCGTGACCTTCGGCCCTCCGCGCCTTTGCTCCCTGCTCTGGTCGCGAAATCACGACATGTCGTGATTTCGCGACCTTTTGTCTTTCGTGCCTTTGCTCCTTGCTTTGGTCGTGAAATCGTGACATGTCACGATTTCATGACCTTTTGTCTTCCGCGCCTTTGCTCCCTGCTTTGGTCGCGATTTCGCGACATGTCGCGAAATCGTGACATGTCACGATTTCGTGACCTTTGGTCCTCCGCACCTTTGTTTCCCCTGCTTTGGTCACGATTTCGTGACATGTTGCGAAATCGTGACATGTCGCGATATCGCGACCTTTTGTCTGCCGTTTCTCTATCTCCTGTTTTGGTCGCGATATCGCGACACATATTTTTCTTTGCAACACTTAGAAAAAAAAAAAAATAACAACAAAAAGTTTGGTTGATGCTCGATTGCTTTGCTGCCCTCGGATGCTCCTGCATCAGACACCCGGGGTGGATTGAGAAGTGATCCTCACTTCTGATCTTTGAGAGGAAGACCCAGGCGGTCAACCTCTATTTTTGACAGCCAAGTTGCATCTTCTATAGGTCTGCCCCTCCACTTGATCAAATATTCAGAATACTATTTGTTTCTTGTGCTTCTGCCTTCACGAGTATCTAATATTTCTTCGATCTCTTCTGTGGTTGGGTTAGACTCTGGAATGCTCCACAATTCTGTACTTGGTGCCTCTGTATTGTTTCCCTCATGGTATTCCACTAAATCTGATATGTTAAAAATAGGTGAAATGTCAAGCCCACTTGGCAATTCCACTTCATATGCATTGCCTGAATCCCGTTTTTCCAGTATTCTGCATGGCCCAAACTTCTTCATCTTCAACTTGTTATAAGTTTTGGCTGGAAATCTTTTCTTTTTGAGATGGACCATGACTTCATCTCCCACTTCGAACTCTTTGAACCGCCGCTTTTGGTCTGCTCTTGCTTTATATTGAGTATTCATTTTTGTAATTTGTTTCTTCACTTCTTCATGTAGGCTTTTCATCTGTTTCGCAAATTCCTCAGCCTCTGCACTGCACTTTTCTCCTTTATCTAATTTCCTCAGCTCAGAAACATTTCTTGGACTGTTTCCATATATGATTTGGAATGGAGATTTGTTTGTACTCTTATTGACAGAATTGTTGTATGCAAATTTCTCCTGCGGCAAAACCAAATCCCATCCCTTGGGTTTATCTGCTATCAAGCATCTTAATAAATTACCCAGGCTTCTATTTACCACCTTTGTCTATCCATCAGTCTATGGGTGGTATGCAGAACTGAACTTCAGATCTGTCTTCAACTTCTTCCACAATGTTCTCCAGAAATACCCAACAAACTTTGTATCTCTGTCAGAAACTATGCTTTTTGGTAGACCGTGAAGTCGTACCACTTCTTTGAAAAATAACCCTGCAATGTGAACCGCATCACTTGTTTTTTGGTAGGGAATAAAATGTGCCATCTTGGAGAATCTGTCAACCACCACAAATATAGAGTCATTTCCCCTCTGTGTTCTCGGCAACCCAAGAATAAAATCCATGCTGATGTCCTCCCATGGCCTCTCAGGTATAGGTAACGGCTGGTATAATCCTGTGTTCTGCCTCATGCCTTTTGCCATCTGGCATATTCTGCAACTTTGCACAAACCTTTTCACATCTTGTTGAAGTTGCGGCCAGTAGTAATTTTCACTCACCAGGGCAATGGTCTTATCCCGACCAAAATGTCCAGCCAGTCCCCCGTTGTGCTTTTCCTTGATTAAGTTCTCCCGCATGGAACTCCTTGGAATGCATAATTTACTTCCCCTGAACAACATTCCATCTTGGATTAGAAAATCCAACCATTTTGTCCTGTCCACAGTAACAGGTGCCAAGCAAGCCGTCCAGGCTTTTGCAAAATCAGGATCTTCTAGATAAAGACCCTTCAGTTCTTCGAATCCTACCACTTCCACTGTCATTTCAATCAACATATTCTGCCTTCTACTTAAGGCATCTGCAACTCTGTTTGATTTTCCGCTTCTGTGCTTCAACACAAAGGTATAGCTTTGGAGGAACTCAACCCACTTCAAGTGCCTTTGATTCAGTTTTGTTTGGTTGTTAATGTACTGTAATGCCTGATGATCAATGAATAGAACAAACTCTTTTGGCAACAAATAATGCCTCCACTTCTTTAGAGCCTGAACTATAGCATAAAATTCTTGGTCATAAACTGAATACTTTTTCTGAGCATCATTGAGCTTCTCACTAAAATAAGCAACAGGTCTGCCTTCCTGACTCAGTACAGCCCCTATTGCACTGCCACTGGCATCACAGTCTACCTGAAATACTTTGTTAAAGTCTGGAAGTGCCAAAACAGGCTGTTCTATGACCTTTTTCTTTAATGCATCAAAGCTCCTTTCAGCCCCTAAGGTCCACTTGAATTCTTTCTTATCCCCTCTCATTGTTTCTGTGAGGGGTGCACAAATGCTGCTGAAATTTCTAATGAATTTTCTGTAAAAGCTGGCTAGACCATGAAATGATCTTACCTCTGTTGTGCTTCTCGGGGTAGGCCATTCCATGATAGCTCTCACCTTCTCTGGGTCCATTTTTAGACCTTCTGCTGAGATTACAAATCCCAGGTATACTAACTCCTTTACAAAATTACACTTTTTCAGATTTATTAATAATTGCTCCTCCCGTAGCTTCTCAAAAACCCTTCTGATATGCATCAGGTGTTCCTCCAGGGTTCTGCTAAATATTAATATGTCATCTAAATAGACAATGACAAATTTTCCTAAAAACTCTTTCAGTACCTCATTCATCAGCCGCATGAAGGTACTTGGTGCATTGGATAGCCCAAATGGCATGACCAACCACTCATACAAGCCCTCTCTGGTCTTGAAGGTTGTCTTCCACTCATCTCCTTCCCTGACACGGATCTGGTGGTAACCACTCTTGAGGTCAATTTTGGTGAAGTACTTGGCTCCACTCAAACAGTCCATTATGTCATCCATCCTTGGCAATGGAAATCTATATTTTATTGTGATCTTGTTGATGGCTCGAGAGTCTGTGCACATTCTCCACTCTCCATCCTTCTTTGGCGCTAGCACTGTCGGTACTGCGCATGGACTTAAGCTTTCCCGAATCAGTCCCTTCTCTAGCAACTCCTGGACCTGCCTGTTTAGCTCCTCAGTTTCTACAGGCGTCATTCTATGTGCAGCTTTATTGGGCAAGCTTGATCCTGGCACCAAATCGATATGGTGACTGATCTTCCTTACTGGGGGTAAACCCTCAGGCACATTATTAGATATGATATCTGGAAATTCCTCCAACAGATCTTGGACTTCTGCTGGGGTATCTTTGCATTCTGTATCCTTGACTCTAGGAATTAATGCATAACACATATGTTCATGCTTTAAATCATCTAAAAATTTTCTTCCATCAACCAAGCAAATTCTTGCACTGCCACATACCTTTTCTTCCACCTCCTTCAGTGGTTTTAGCTTATGACGCATTCCACTCTTTGTCATGGAATAGGTGTTGGCACGGCCATCATGAACCGCACACCTGTCAAACTGCCATGGCCTTCCCAACAGCAAATGGCACGCATCCATGGGCAGAATGTCGCACAGGACCTCATCACGGTAATTCCCAATACTGAATTTTACCAGGCACTGTTCATTGACCAAAACCTTATGGTCTTTCTGCAACCACGCGATCCGATATGGATGCGGGTGTCTCTTCCTCTCCAGTTGTAGCTTTGTAACCATTCCCTCTGAAACTAGGTTATCCGTGCTACCGTTGTCAATAATAATATTGCAAATCTTACCCGCGCATTTACACCTTGTGCGAAATAAGCTTTTCCTCTGATCTACAGCTCCCTCTTCATTCAGCAGGACTCTCCTTGCAATCATTACTTCTCCTCTCTCAGCTTCTTTAGAATGCTCAGATCCAGCATCTTCATCAGCGACTACGACTCTGGCATTTCCTTTCGGCCTCCGATTATTCCTTTCTCGTTGTTGTGGGCACTCATATTGGTGATGTCCCTCTTCCCCACACTGGAAGCAAGTTCCATGAAATCTTCCTCTTCCCTGGCCACGTCCAGCTCTGCCCCTTCCTCCTCGGTAATCATTATTCTGATTACGGGGGCGATAGGTATTTTCTCTCCTTTGTTCCTGATTGCTGCTACCTTCTCCATTCTTCTAAGAATCTTCATCCCTCCTTCCACTGGTCCTTCCGCCGGTCCTTCCGCCATGACCTCTTCCTCTTTGCTTGTTCTCGAACCTCCTATTGAGCTTTTCTTCAACCTTTAAGGCAAATTGGTAAGCGTCCTCTATGGTGGTCATCCGGACCAGACTTAATTCTTCCTGAATACTTGCTCGTAACCCATTAATGTAACGGGCTACCTTCTCCTTGTTGGCCTCTGAGTGACCTGTTCTGATCATAATTTTATGAAACTCCTCTGTGTATTCCTTTACAGACTTACTTGCTTGCCTCAGCCCTTGCATTTTCTTTAGCAGGTCTAACTCATAATCACCAGGGATGAACTACCTCTTCAGCTTTTCTGCCATCCGTTCCCATTTTGTTATTCTCTCTTTTCCTCTCTTATTTCGCTCCAGCTGCACTCCCTTCCACCAAATGCTGGCATGACCTTTTAGTTTGGTCTTTGCGAATCTGACCCTATCAGGATCCTCAACCTCCTCGTACTCAAAGTACTCTTCCAGATCGTTGATCCAGTCGATCAATTCCTCTGGATCAAGGTTCCCAAAATACGTGGAAACCTCCATCTTTGGCCTCTTCCCAATCTGGGATATGGCTTTGTATAGTCTGGCTTGAGCAGGATCTACTGCTTCTTCTTCTTCCTCAGGTTGGTCTTCTTCTTCGTCATCTTCCTCTTCACTACCTTCATCTCTTCTTGGTTCCAATCTTCTATGCATTTCTTCTTGCAGGGCTTGCATTTGCCGCTGCAAAGCTCGGACATCTTCTGCTGTCGCCATGCCTCTCCCACCAACAGGGTTTCTTCTTGGAGGCATTCTGTTCACCCAATCACAAGCCCTCCCACAGATCCTAGTGTAACTGCCTCACGTCCGGCGATCTGTTACACACTCAGGAACTTCTGGCTCTGATACCACTTGGTGGAGAATAGTTCTAACACAAGACAGGAAACCAAAAAAACAAGAGCCCAAAATTTCTTATTCAATACTTCGGAAGAATTTTACAAAGAATATACAGCAATCTGCCATTTGCCAACCCCCTCTCCTTACAATCCTTGGGTTTTTATCAAGGTCCCGACCTCCTGGGTTTTCAAACTTCCCACGATCTGTATTTGCCACCTGGAACAATACTGGAAAATTGCATTGATGAGACTCTGGGTGAGGCGCACGACTGGCTGCCATAACCACCGGGATCTCCTTCTCGAACGGTTGCTTCGTTGCTAGTTCTATAAATGCGTCTCTAGATCTCATGCGTGAGTGGCCAACATGTTTGTTGCAATCTCCCTCTGGAACTGCTATTTCACCACTGTTAGTTTGTTGTGCACGAAGGGACGCCTTTATGAAGCTTGGAGTGCGTGTTTTTCTGTTTGGTCACGATATCGCGACATGTCGTGATATCACGACATTTCCTCCTTCAAGCCTTCTCTCTCCATTTTGGCCGCGATATCGCGACCTGTCGCGATATCGCGCCATTTTTCTGTCGGCCTCCGTTCTCCCGTTTCGGTCGCGAAATCGTGACATGTCACGATTTCATGACCTTCGGCCCTTCGCGCCTTTGCTCCCTGCTTTGGTCACGAAATCGTGACATGTCACGATTTCGTGACCTTTTGTCTTTCGTGCCTTTGCTCCCTGCTTTGGTCGCGAAATCGTGACATGTCGCGATTTCGTGACCTTTTGTCTTCTGCGCCTTTGCTCCCTGCTTTGGTCGTGATTTCGTGACATGTCGTGAAATCGTGACATGTCACGATTTCGTGACCTTTGGTCCTCCGCACCTTTGTTCCCCTGCTTTGGTCGTGATTTCGTGACATGTCACGAAATCGCGACATGTCGCGATATCGCGACCTTTTGTCCGTCGTTTCTCTATCTCCTGTTTTGGTCGTGATATCGCGACACTTTTTGTGTCGCGATATCGCGACACATATTTTTCTTTGCAACACTTAGAAAAAAAAATAACAACAAAAAGTTTGGTTGATGCTCGATTGCTTTGTTGCCCTCGGATGCTCCTGCATCAACTTATCAATTTCTATCACAAGTTCATCACATGATATTCCACTATTGTCGCTCCTTTGCATCATTTGACAAATATTAAAATTTAGTTTTAGTGGACAAAGGATCAACAAAAGACCTTTGACACATTGAAATGAAAATTGTGTTCTACACCTATTCTTGTTCTACCAGATCTTGCTCAACCATTTTATATTGAAATGGATGCTTCATAGTTTGCACTTGGAGTCGTGCTCAAGCAGAATGACCATCCAATGGCCTATCATTCAAAAATATTTTTAAAGGTAGAGAATAATTATTCTACATATGATAAGGAGTTATATGCTTTGGTGCAAGTCATAAAGTATTGTAGGCACTATCAATTGGGTAAAGAAACAATAGTCCACATAGATTATATGCCCCTTAAGTTTCTTCAATATCAAATAAAAATTGAAGAGATTCGACACATAAAATGGGCATCATACTTGCAACAATTCTATTTGGTAATTAAGTACAAGAAAGGATAGAACAATATAGTGGTAGATTATTTGAGTCATCCTCCATCAACCCTTGCTTTGACTGTTGTGACCACATCCCATATTGGCTTCCAAACTTGGCCTACACAGTATCCTTTGGATCCTAATTTTGGAAAAAAAATTAGCAACTGTCACATCTTTATTCTTCAAATTTGAGAGCTCTTCAATACTTTCACATCAAGGATGGCATGTTGTGCAAAATAGATAAACTTTGTATCCCTTGTGAGCACAGGGAGTCTCTCTTGAAAGAGGCTCATTCTACACTTTATGAAGGACAGTTCTACAAGTAGAAAACTCTTCATCACCTTTAGCGGTTCTTCTTTTGGCCTCACATGCAGTGAGATGTTCTTCAATTATTGTGATATGTGATGTGTGTAACCATTCCAAATCCACTAACAAGAAATTGGGTTTGAGCATGCCTTTACCCATTCCTTATTTTCCTTGGGAGAGTATTTCTATGGACCTATTGAGCAGTTTTCTGATGATAGTCAGACAACATGATTATGTCTTTGTGATTGTGGATAGATTCAATAAGATGGTAAATATCATTCCATGTCACAAGACGAGTTTTGCACAGGATTTGGTCTAACTCTTCTTTGATAATATGTAACGCTCGTTTGGTCTTCCTACTAGCATCATTTATGATCGTGACTCATGTTTTGTGGGTCACTTTTGGATATCTCTTTGGAATATCTTGGGAGTATCCCTTAACTTCTCTACTGCTTATCATCCTCAATATTATGGGTAGACAGATGTAGTTAATCGTAATCTTATATAGTGTTTGAGGATCTACCATAATTCCACTCCTACCAAGTGGTATTTAAGCCTCACTTTCATTGAGCATGCCTACAATAGAGCCATTCACAGTTCTATCAAGCACTCCCTATTTGAGGTATGTTTTGGATTTAGCCTTTGGATCCATACGAGTTGCCTTTATCTTTATCCTCTCTAGCTACCATGCACATTCAAAAGGCGCAAGATAAGGCCAAATATTTTGTTCAAAATTTGTAGAGCCTTCATTCCAAAGTGGTTCATATTCTTCAGAAGACTCAACAAAAGCAGAAACAACAAATGGATAGATACCGCACTCATCATCACTTTCAAGTTGGTGACAAAGTATGGTTTTATCTGAATAAACGATATTTTGTGAATAAGGCACATAGCAAGATCATACCTCTTCATTATGGGCCTTACACCATTGTTCAACATATTTCTAATAATACCTTTTGCCTAGATCTTTCGACTCATCTTGGAATTCATGACATCATCAATGTCAACCTTCTCAAATCATACTATGATTCTACCTTAGAATCTGCTCTAGTTATCAGTCATCCTATTGATGTGGTTCATGATGTACAACTTTTACTTGTCGTCAATACACTCTTTGACATGAAGACTCAATAGACTCGTCAAGGTACTACTTCATAGCTTATGGTCCGTAATGGCCAATTTCCACATCAAGCTCACTGGATCTCTACTCACCAAATATCGTAAGATTTTCCCTCTTTGTTAAAAGCATTGGATTCTAATGCTTCTTTTGTTGGGATGAATTATGAGGTCTAATTTTTATTTTTCTACACCTTAGGTATTGCCTAGGTTTGTAGGATTTAGGACTTAGTATTAGTTTTAATAAGCCATGTACACGTGAGTTGATTATGTCGCTCATGTTAGTTTTGGTCTATGTCCAGGTGTCTTTTGTTTCGTAGAATAATAGGTTTCTCCTTATCATTTGTATTTGGATCAAGCCTTCATGGTGTAATCCTTGGATCTGTTGTTGCTTTCCAAGATTATTGTTTGTATTTTTGGGCTTATTTAAGTCCTCCATTTTAATTTAATTATAGCTTCTATTTTGCCATAACAATATACAAAAAAGTAAGATAATAGAATTCTTCAAGAATGCTGAAATATGCTATTAATGGAAAGTTGCAAAAATAGTACAATGTAATATAATGGAGGAAATGAACACTCCATAACTCTAATGGAAACTGCATTGTATCTACTCACTACTCCATAGTAATCTCTCCTATGATCCCTCCTCTATTCACTATAGGACCTATATATAAGAAGATAAGTTACTAGGTCCTTGCTCTTCTTAACTACCTTTCGTATGACTCATGTACAAGTGGACTCCTTGTACATTTACATCATTGCACATTGACACGTGTGCATTTATTACTTCTTCCCCAAGTAACTACTTAACCTTACTCTAGTAATTTACTAAATTTGGTACGTTTACATGTACCCTAATAATGTTATATACTCTAACACTTGAATTAATTCATGCTCAGTAATTTATAGGGCACGAATTCAACAAATTTAGGGTTTTTCTTCAAAAACCTAAATTTTAAGTCGATCATTTTGGAGCATCGACCTAATCAAGGTTAAGTTTTATTTTTTTTCCATATTTTAGCCCTTCAAACCCTTTATAAATAAATGGATTAGATCCCCTTTTTATCCCTAATTACCCAAGTGAAACGTAGTTATGTTCTTGATATTACAAGCTAGCAATTTGAAAAGAGTTTATTGGAAATTAGAGTTTTCTTGTCCTATAGTGCTCTTGATGCTTTGGTGTTCTGATGTTGGTGTGTTCCTTGTAATTTTTCAAGTGGAGAAAGCCTTGATAAAAAAATTTCTTCATGAGGGAGGAGAGGTCTTCCAACTTTACTCTTGCTTCTTCCACGAGATTACTAGGTTATTTCTTTACATTTATTACTTTGCACATTCATTCTAGTTTATGTTCTATTGCATTTTGGTCTCTACTTTAAGGTTTTAAACCCTCTTGTGCAAATACATGCCTCATATTCTATAGGGCATGAATTTGACAAAAGCCTTACTTTTGCCTATCGGTCATTCTATGTTCGTTTTGTACTGCTACCGAATCCACGCTCAATATCCTACAAGATATGGATTCAATCTAGCTGAGTTTTGGGATGACTATCCATCCCAAAATCCTAGGGTTTCACTTTGCATGCCATATACATTCTATTTCATCTTTGTTTATATTTATTTCTAACTATTATCATTATGTTTTATGTACAAATCTTATCAAATTAGCTTGGGGAAAATTATTTATTCCCAAATCCTAGATTTTGAAATTGCATTCTTGTTCATGCATTGCATCCATTCCGTTTGTATTTCATTCATTGTTCTATATTTTCATATTTTTTTATGTTTGTTCCAAATTTCAAATCTCATTTTATTATGAGTGGTCAGATAAAAGGACCAAGGGGGCTTGAATATTGCACCTCCAAGCTTAGTCTTCTAGTGGCCTAAGCAGGCTCCCAAATGCTTACCATATTTTTTAGAGTTTTTTCAAGATATTTTGTATATTTGAAGTTGTGGGATCTCCTATATGTAATACAAATCTTAGATCAGATAGCAGATCAAATAAGTGCCCTTGATAAATTTTTTAGGTTGTGTGTCGATTGCTTTTATCTTTTCTATTCGCAACCTAGGTTACAAATAAAGAGGAAAAATATTTGATTTCTTTCTAGGAATTTAAAAGGAGAAATGCATATAGTTTTGCATCTAGGATTTAGTCTTGTTTCATGCATTCCCTTATGCCCTTGACCAAAAAAAAATATTTTATTTCTTGCAACCTAGGATTAGAGATCATTGAACCAAAGAATCATACTAGATTTAGACATCGTCTTCTTGCATCTTTTGTATTTTGCATTGTTCTTTCATTTTTATAATTTAGCATAGAAAGACCAAACATAGGTGATTTCTTAATTAACACATTAAACATTTACACCTTATACATGGAGCTAGTCCTAAAATCATTCTTAATGAACCCTTTCCTTTTTTTCCATCGAGTGTAGATAATATAACACACCCCCGTGGTTACCTCGAATCCTAGTGGATCCAGCTGAGAATCGTACATGATAGGGTAATTTTTCTCCTCTACATATTTGGTGAACCCAACATGAATATATGTCTTAGTGGCCAAGATAGGAAGCCTCTTCCTTTTCTTTTCTTTTGAAATTTTAAATAAGACCACTAATTTTGTTTGTTTATAATAGAAAATATTTTAAAAAATCTTAAGAATCTTCTTGTGTGTCTTTCCTTGGTTTTTTCTCTATCAGTTTGTATGGCTCCATTCCTTAAGAGTTAGCGAAGGCATCTAGAATCTAATCAAATTCCTCAAGAATATGATCAGGTTTATAGAGAGAATCCTAACCTTGATACAAAAGAATAAGAATATGTTGAAACTGATATAAACTATGATCCCCTTGAGGGGCTTAATGGTGGCTTCACTTTTACATCATTTGAACATGTTTGGGGTTTCAAAAAGCAATAGGTTGGCTTTGCTCAAAGCTATAGAGTAGGAAGCTCATCTCGAAAGGGGTGAGACTTCCCCTCCTCCAACTATCTCTCCTAGAATGGCTCATGATAACCCCTTGTTTGAATCTTCACATCATGGTAATCCTTCACATAAACCAACATATGCTACTACTATGACCACCAATGTTGGAAGGGTTTTACAAGTTCCTCCAACTAGTAGTGCATATCAATATTATGTTCAATTTCCTCCTCATTCTACTCATCTCAACATTCATGCTTATGTCCCACCAAATTTCAGTTATCCTCCCCAACAAGATACCACATATCACAACCCATACCATAATAGTGTTAATGCTTCCAACATTCACCAAGTACCCTTTCAATAGCCTACCTATACCCCTCCTTTAGGGAACCTAAGGGTATTGCACAACAACAATCCCAAGATGCAAAGTTTAACTAATGTGGTGAAATAATTAGTTTCTAGAGTGGATATGATTCAATCGCCTCATTTCACCTATAACTACAAAGAAATGTATAATCAACAATTATACCCTATCCTAAGTATTTTACAATACCAGGTTTTATAAAATAATTTCCAAAAATTGAGACTAATTATTTAAAAAAAATGTATAATTTGAAATCTTTTTTCAAATCTTTTATAGTAATCTAAAAGTAAATATGACCTTTTTATAGGATAATGTAAGGATCCTTCTAGAAAATCTCTTAGAACTACAAAGGAGGTTAGGATACTATAGAGAAACCAAATAGAGAACAACACATAACCTCAACTAATAAATAAATAAATAAATATGCCCATACTACCTTTTAACCTAATGAAGAGCCTAGTTTGCTTTTTCACCACATAGGAAATAATTTTAATGGAATGAAACAAATGAATCTTCTCCTTGGAGTTTTTAATATAATTATCTATACATTTATAAATAATGCAAATCTTATAATCAAGTTCAACCCAAATCAAAATGTTACAACTCTAACCCACTACATTCACAAAGACCAAAACCAAAAGAAGATCAACATTGATATAATAGCTAAATTGAAATTTAAAAGCCAAAAAATAGGCATTCCTACAATGCAAAACACACAACATCAAATCTCAGGTCAAACCCCATGATTTACCTATGTCAACACACAAAACCTTATAGATAACCCATTCATGAAACCTCCTCCAAATGCATATTAAAACACTTAAAATAGTAAAAACAAGACCAAGTACATCAATAACTCGGACCTCCCTCATAAAGCAAGCAACCAAATTGCTCAAAACAATGACATCAAAAACAAAACAAAAAATGCCAAAACATGACTAATAAAATACCTCTCATCAAACATCAACACAAGTGGTTAAACTCAATCCACAAGGAATCATTTATAGCAATATCTAGTACCATTATATTATTTGATTCCTATTCCTTTTAAAATTTGTTTATCTTCAATATTTAGAAAATGATATGATTATTTTAATGTACCAGAAACAAGGTTATGGGTGATTTAAGTAGTTTTAATATAATGTAAGATAAATTGGATGCTCTAGGTTATCCTCAAAAAGCATAGATTTTATAGATCAACACATCATTGAACAAACAATTCACATAACTCAAATGGGAATCATTCAATCTAGAGAATTAGACAATCCCAACTAAATATGAAACCTACATCCTTGTCTCTTTCTCTCTATATATATGGTTCACCAAAATCTAGACTATGAAACATATAGCTATATATTTTCCTCATAAGCTCAATGCTCAAACTTATAAACATGTGCTTTATGCACTTTCTAGAATATTTTTTTCCTAATCGTACTTACTTACGAGTCCTACTTAAAGGAAATTTTTAAATGTGAGTAAAAAAGAGAGTACTCTATTGTGAATTTTAACCCACATATTCATAAATTCATGTAGGCCTATTGAGCAAAGATTCAATAGTACTAAATGTTTGTTTTATCTCAACTAGCTTTCTTAATATTTAATCATTAAACTCTTTAACTTATTTGGAGAATATTAGAATACAATTTATGCTTCAATATCACAATCAACTTAGCTTCCCATAATTCTAAGAGAAGGGTTTCACATTTTTTTCCAAAAATTTTTAAGCCACATTCCATTATGCACATTCAAGGAAGGCGGATAAAGTTAAAAAAAAATCTTCAACAAGTCAAGACATTCTAAAAACCCATTATTGAAATTATTACAAGAATATCAATGCATTTTCAAAGAACTCATTTTAACCATACATAAAACCAAATTCCAGTCATTTATTTTTGAAATAAAGAACAAGTATTTATAAGACTATTTCCTCTTTTTGTCACTTCAACAAATAAACATTATACAATTGATTTTCCCTAAAAATATCTTTAAAAGTTTAATGAAATTTTCATTAAGATATGCATGTCTAGTCAAGAAAAATATATTATAAAAAATGGTGCTTGTGCAATCCTTTGCCCTAGAGTCTTGATCAAAAATATCTTGCAAATATTGTCTTTCTCTAGGTGGTGGGTAGTTGGCCCTCTTGGTTTCTAACCAAATCATGTGATGATTTTATTATACAATCTATATTTATTTTCAGTGGCATATTCTTATAACTAAATTTCATTCCATAATAATACCTCTCCTGCTTACTTAATATAGTGTGTACATGTGTTTAGGATCCCACATTGACCTAGTTATGGGACTTGAGTGGTTATGAGGTCCACCACTTTCTAAAATCTTTATCGATGGGGTAGCAAGCTTAAAGGTGTAATTCCTTGGTCTAACTTATGTGGGACTCCTCACCCCAATTAACATTGAGTCACAATATGTGCATGGGGGTAGTTGAACCTCTTGTTGTCTAATTAGTTCATGTGATGTTCTTATACAAGCTATTTATTTCCAATAACATATTCCTATGATGGAATAACTACCTCTTTTGCTTTCTAATTGGTTCATGTGATATTCGTATGCAAGCTATTTATTTCCAATGGCATATTCCTATGATGGAATTTCATCCCACATTAATAATTATTCCAATGGCATATTCTTATGATGGAATTTTGTTCCACATTAATACCTCTTCTTATTCCTCATACGGCTTGATAACTCTCAAGTTTTAGATGGATATTTTTATATTCTCCTTGATGATGCCTTTTACACCCACAAATTTTATTCCATTTGAATATTTTGCATTCTATCTACTATCCTTAAACATGTATTGAAGATCGGTAAAGTAGTTTTTCATGTCTACAAGGCAATAGGCCATATGAGACTATCCTCATAGAGGATGTTGTTTACCCAATATATGGTTATCCAACTATAATTTGGTTAAAACCAAAGCATGGTGTACAACCTTAGCCCTCGTAGGATTTGAACCTTAAAGTAGTATTCAAAGTTTCAATGTCTCTATTGTTAGACCACTCAAGTTATACAAAATTTAATTTTAATGGGTCAAAATCGATAGGGCTTAAACCCGAGACCTTATACCTACAATATAAGGGGTGGATAAATCACTCTACAACAATATTGATGGATTTTTATCATTTAACAACCAAATTTCTAGTGCCATGACATTCTTGCTAAAAAGGAGATATCTTGCTAACAATCTTTTTAAAGTGTCTCTCCCTCCTAAAATGTCTCTCCCTCCTTTAAACCCACAAAGAAAAAATGAGGTATTCTTTGAAGAATCATAGTTTTTCCTTTTTTAACCATCAATAAAGTAAAATGTTCTATGGAATCAATGAAATTAATAGGAACCTGCCTCACAACGATGACAAAACAACCATGTGACAAAACCAACAAAATAACCATAAAATGAGAATGAACAACCATGCAATGAAAATGCATGCTCTGCATTGACTCAAGTCTTTTATATGGTGAGGTCCATGTGAGGTCCATTCTATAAGGGGATATTATAGAATCAATTAAATAAAAACGCACCTGCCTCTTGTGAGGATAACAACGAACAACCATGTAAGAAAACTCACGAAACAAATTTGGGACAATGATGACAAACAACCATGTAATGGAAAAGATAACTATTTACACACATATTACCATAACGAAAAGTTTACCTGTTTTGTTATATTAGAGAAAAAATAAAAATTATTCATACAAAAAAGTCAAATCACAAAATTCATACTTAAAAGAAACACTTCATTAAAATTACATTTTATGGATTTTAATTTCCATAATAAATTAAATTTCATCCAATAATTAAACAACCTAAATATATTTAGGTATAGATTGATTATGTTTCTTTGTTCATTAATTTGTAAAAAAAAAAATTATGTATAACAAACAAGATTCTAAAATTAAAAAAAATCATGAAATAATATATTTTATAACTTTAAAAATTGAAAATATATAATAAGTAAAATATTAATAATTGTATCATCAGCTTTGACAATAAAAATTTAGCTTTTGATTAAACTTAAATTCAATAATTTTTTTCAATTGGTTATATGAAATTGAAACTTGAAATAGTCTGGGTTATGCATAAGGGGTCGAATCCGAAATGTACTTGTAAAAAATTGGTGAATCCGTTTTGAAACCCTGACGAATCCTGAATTACCTTATTTTTTATAAAAAATTGTAAAAATTTGGCAAATTTGATTAATTTTGTCAGATAGGTGAAAAACATAGTCCAGGATCGAATCAAATGCAAAACACGATCCAAGCTTAGATCGGGTACAAAATGATCCGAGCTCGAATTGGACGTAACACATGATTCGAGCTCGAATTGGGTGCAACACACGATCCAGGCTTGAGCTGAGTGAAAAACTGATCCGGCAAACCGATCGTGTACAAAGAAAGGACCGGGTAACGGTCTAGGTGGAAGAAGGACCCGACAGACGAACCGAGTGGATAACAAGTTCTGACCAAGTAATGTAGACGGACCAAATGAATTTTATAATGCATATAGACCGGGTGGAGTAATGCAGATGGATCGGGTGCAATAATATAGACAGACCGGGTGAAGTAATGCATATGGACCGAGTGTAGTAATGCAGATGGATTGGGTGTATATAATACTTCAACCGCTTATCAAGTGTAGCTAATGATCTGACCTTGTATCAAGTGTAAATAAAAACTTGGCTTCACCCTGCCATGCGTCACACCACCACATGCATGTCCACTAACATGTTGCCACGTGTCCACCCCACTCAATTTATCTATAAAAAGGCATCAATAGTTGTTTTTCAAGATTTTTTCTATTGCACAAGATTAGAGCAAAGCTGCGAACACTTCCCTTCCCCAAGCGACCATTACCCCATACCTTTCTAGAGCGATGACCACCATGTCCACAACCTCACAAAAAATTTCATTCAAAAATCAAAGTTTCATCACATTTTCAGAGTACTTAATGGTAAACACACCTATGCCATACCATACATGGGTTCAGAACGTAGGTTTTGGGGGTTTGAGTTCTATACCCCAATTTAGAACGGGTAAATTTGTTCTACATAATATCATCGAAGGCTATGACAATGATCTTGGGGCCGTTAATCTATCTGTACATAATTGAAAAAATTATTTTACAATCAAACCCTCTGATATCCAGAGATTAACTGGACTTCCATAGAAGGGTCTCGCTGCAGTTCCACATAAGTTAATTCTCTCAAATAATGATAAGACTTTCCTAGCAAACAAATACGATATCTCTTCGAAATTGTTGTCAGGTATAATTCTCTTCAGTTGATTATCTTAAATTTCACAATTTAAAATTTGTTGTCACCTAATTTTTTTTGTAGCATCTACGGTGAAGTCCAAGAGAGGGTTAACTAATAACTCAGTTTCCAACAATGATTTCAAGGCAATTCTTGAATTTTTCCAAGCAATATTGTTTCTACTTGGAAGATCAAAGATTCTATTCTAGTCATTGGCTTATATTGTTCATTGTTTAGAGTACCATGAGATATTTGACTGGTGTACATATATTTCAGATCAAATCAGATCAGAGCTCTATACTATTCAAACAAACCAATTAGATAAACCTCACACGATCACCTCGATAAATTATATTTTAGCACTTTACTACGAAAGTTTTCATAATTTGTAGGATATTGGTTCACCAACTATATTGCATGTAAAATTACAAAGCATTGTTATGACTATCGAAGAGCTAAAGGTAATTATTCTATTTTTCACCATTAAATAATTTTAATATTTTAGGATGTTTTTTATTTATTTTTTAACTTTTTTTGCACCTAAATGTAGAGTAAGACAACCATCGCATGGGCAAAAAAGGATGCTGGTGTCAAAAAGTCACATGCCAAAGGAGGGCGGTGATTCAAAAGATATAATGTGTGAATTTGAACCATAGAGACCTCATAAACACTAGAATTCAGCTTCTTCTCCCGCTTCTTGTCAACATGTGCAAGCAAATACCATGGAAGGTGAATCCAGTTATGTCACACCAATGACGGGTAAGTTTACTATTTCGAGTTTTTCTTGATTCATTACCATTACTTTTTAGTTGAAATTATATCTATTTTTTTTATTTTTTGTATATTTTTAGTTTTATGCCACACCCCCACATGCACTCGCACCCATTTGTCTCCACAGCCTGAAGGGCAGCAAGAGATCTCTTTTTCTAGTATGCGAGTTTTTACTTTTATGTACTAATTTTATCCATTTTAATTTTGTTTAATAATATCTTGTTATAATGTATTTAGGTCCCTCCCCACAATTTACTGAAATAAGGAAATGATGTCACCGCCAGCACAACCACCACCACCACCACCAGTAGGACAACCTCAACAATGATAGTAATTAACACGAGGTTGAGTTGCTAGAAAAAATCTTGTTGGACCGATATCACGGGCAGGACCCACACCATCTAGGACACAAGGTTCTACATTTCCAACCATGTCATTTTTAATGTTCGTTGAAAGATATTTTGACCTTTTGATTAGATGTGCCATAATTAGATCATGATTATATTTTATAGGGGAACATTGAAGGGTTTAAAGTGTTAGAGATGTTTCAAGTGCAATAAGAACAATAAATTCCCATAGTTGAGCTAATTTCATTGTCACCTTCTGACACCTCCTATCTTGGTCCTCAAACTGAGGATGAACAAGTTACTTTTTCTGAAATCAATTTGGTTTTTGATAGTTGTTATACATTGATCCAAGATGTTTTGGTTGAAAATATGAAGGAATTGAATGATTGAGAATTGTGGACAAAGATCCTTATCAAGGAAATAAATACCCGCTATAAAAATTATGATAAAAGAGATAAAATTTCTCCTCGATTAGAAACCAACTTGAGAAGCTTGTTGGGTTGCTACATCAAGCTCAATCAAGATCGGTGAAGCCTTCTATGTCTTATGAAGATCAAATTTTAAAGACTATGTTGAGTAGGTTAGAGAACCTGAATGTTGAAGCCCAATCATACTACAACCTATGGGCTTCTTATAATAAGAAATTTGTAATTGCTGATACTGCAAGAGATGTTGTTGAGGTGAGACTTTTGATGCAATCAAATTTATCATTATCTTTTATAATATAACTCTTGACTAAGTAAGGTTTTCTTTAACTTTTTGCATGTAAATTTTTAGAATTTACATAAACAAGTTGATTTTATGGTTGTTAATCTCGAGGTTGCAAAGAAATCAATATTAAATGCAATAGCAATGAAGGAGACCTTATAGGCTAAGGTCAGGGATAATAATTATTTAAAAATAATTATCGTGGAGCACAAAATGGATCCAAATATCTTTCTTAATAATAAGCTTAAAAAAAATGAACATGTAGTCCTTGAGGATCCAACCAAAGAAGATAGATTGTTTATGGGGAGCTTACAGAAGGTAGAGGAAGGCCTCATCATAATGGGAGCATTGAAATGTCCTGTATAGGTTATTGGTACAAAAGATAAGGGAAAAAACCTATAACTTCATAAGCATCTCAAACTAAAGGAGATGCATATATACAAGGAGCATCTCAAAATCAAGGAGATGCAGATATACAAGGAGCGATTTAATCTTGAGGCCTAGGTGATCCATGTGCAAAAGGAGTGACTGAATCTATCCCTGCTCACCCTTGATAAAATTACTATATTGTAAAATATTTTATAGTTGACAGAAAGTTCTGGATTGTGGTTTTGTAAACAATTTTGTACAATGTATATTTTCTATGCAAATAATGAAAAAGGCTTTTATTAATTTGTCTTCTATCACTCATTGGTTGTTTCCATTTATATTCTTGTGCAGTTTTTAAATTTAGAATGATTCAACTATATTCACAATTACAATCTAAAAAAATAAACGATTCAACTATATTCACCATTCAACTCAGTTATCCCATACATTAATATCAATACACTATATTTTAAAATACAATGTTGTAAATCGATTATGAAAGACAATGTTGTGTTATAAATCATAAAACATATAATTTGAAAGACAATGTTATATTATAAAGAATAAAGGTACAATTCAGATAGATGAAACAATCTTGTGATGACAAATAAACACATTCATATTGATCAATGTTGTAAAATCTTGTAAAAATTACAATTCAAGTAACTGAAACAAACAAATACTATGATATAAAGACAATTAAAACTATTTCAAAAACAACAATGAGATATAAAATATTAAAATTTTTGAATAATCAAATTTTGTGAAATCTAACAAATCTGAAACAATATTGTGAAATCTAATATCAAATGAATTCAAATTTATTATGAAATACTAGAAAATCACAATACTGGATAAATCACAAATTAGGTAGTTGAAACAAACACTTCTCAACTTGTCTAGAATCACTATTGTGAAATCTGATATCAAATGAATTTAAATTTATTAATGTTGTGAAATACTAGAAAAATCACAATATTGGAAAAATCACAAATTAGGTAGCTTAAACAAACATTTTTCAGCTTGTTCAATATCACTATGAAGCATAGCGGATATCCATGTCTCCACAATATGATCACTAAAAGCATCATTATCTTCCATATCGATAATATTTGTTGTGCCCCTTCTATATGCAAAGGAATTATAGCATGCAAATGCTTTTCATAGGAAAATTTGTCCAACTAATAGGATGATACATAAATTCTCAAACAATTTTCTAAATTATTGTCTAGCTTGTTACGGAGCTTAGATTTAACAAAATATAGTGCACTGAAAACCCTCTCATCTTCCACTGATCCCAAAATCATTGTTTGACATAATTCATATAAACAAAAGTATTCACTTATAGTATCTTGTAAGACAATACTTGGATATAATTTTTTCCACAAATGTGCAATGGAACCAGTCTCATGGATGTTACTCAAAAGTGATGTTTGCCCAACCATTGTTCTTCCAAAATGTGTTGACTATTCTTTCAAAATATTTTTGTTGAGTATACCATTGATTTTAACACCATTCACTTCCACACTTTTATTGAAATGTTGAATAAGTGTGAGTATACATTTAATAAACAACTCATTTGTAGAATTGAAGTTAGGACTAGGAGCCCAAAATATGGGGTTAACCACATCCATGGCCTCAAGCAACTCATCTCTTTGAAATCGATCTCTTATCTCACTTGTCAAATATTTTGCTATATTTGACAAATTTGTTCTAGTTTTTTGTAATACAACATGAAATCTATTGTGTGTTACAGGAACTTATTCAACATCGTCCACAACTATACTTGATTACCTTTCAAAATAATAAAGAGGTATCAAATTTCCATGATTATTAATACAAAGATGATCATTGATGTCAAACTTCAAAAATCTTTTTGGATCGTTCACGTTTGTCAATGTATTCCAACTATGAAACAAGGGATCTGTAAAATCTGCTTTGGACACATATAAACTATCAATAACCATACATATTTGTTTTCTCATCCTCATGAAATCAATGATATAGATGGATCTCTCTTGTGCAAATTTAATCAATCTACTCATTTCCTGTAACATTGGAAGAATACCACATAACGTCAATAGGGTTTCAAATTCAATCAAATAAAATAACAAATATTTTGCCTTATCAACTCCCCTATGATTTACGTACATAAACCCTATTAATGATTGATATTATGTAAAAATCTAGGTGCAGGTTGATACAATGAAATCCACCTTGTATCCACATATTTTAACATTTTTTCCTTCTGTAACTCCTAGTGCAAACTATTGAAATGTTGCAAAAAATTTTGGACTACAAGAAAAATAAGAATGTATTTCATGAATGAGGTATTCCACTCTCGCAATATTTTCAAAAGTGCTCATGATTTTATATGCAATATTCACTCTATGATCCATGCAATGAATGGGTATCATATATGGAGCAATTGTGGTTTGCAATCGAACACAAAGACCACTCCTATGCCCTTGCATTATAGTAGCACCATCAGCTCCAATGCATATTAACTTTGAGGTTATGTCTATGTCATTCATTCCCACAATATCCTTTAAACTAGTTACAACAACATTATAAATGTTTTTTGCATTTGAATTTTCAACCATCTTATGTAATCCTAGCAAACTAGGTTGCCTGACATTGTTTTGAAAAGTATACACATGCATGCAAATCCAGGATGTGTTTTCCATAACCATCACCTCATCAATAGATAGTGAAATGAATCTGGAAAGTTTTACTTTCTCCCTTAGGTCCTCCTTCTCTACTAATGATAGACATTTTACCATTTTCCAACCACTTCGATCAGACCAATGGAAACTCAAAATTTTTTGCAAACCAGCTAGCTGAAATAGGTGCTTATAATCAATAAAATCGAACATGGGTCTACCCTTCTTGAGAATACTAAATACAATAGCAAAATATAAACTTTTTGCAGCTAAGATGATCTTTTAATTTTCTAAAATTGGGCTTCAATAATTGCACCTTTCTCAACAAGAGATAGTTGTTCCTTTAAGTGATTGTCATATTCTATTGCATATTTGAAATGAATACATTTTGATGCATCCTTCCACCTAACTATTTTATTAATTTCACCATCACTTCCTTTAACTTTCACATAAACTTTTCCAGCATGTTTTTCTATTGTATCTATCTTATTTTGCAACCTATTCTCCTTGCCTAGTTTCCAACTACAAATTTTGTATCTACATACTCTATCATCGACTTGGTTGTCATTAGTTAGGATAGGCTCTATCCAGGGAAATTTTTATGCCCATTCATTCTTAAATTCCCTTCCAATAGCCCTATTAGATGCCTTCCGCTTTTTATTTTTTCACTTGTAGATTCAAAAGAATTTTGTAATGTATTTGATTTATCGCTTTCATTTTCAACTGGCATGTTATTTTGAGGATTATCTTCAAGTGCTTGTTGGATGTCATTGTTAAGAGAATTTTCATTAGAAGGCATCTCTTGGTGATGAATATCTTCAAGTGGAGGCATATCAGGGTCGATAGGGTATTCTGCATAGTAGCATACAATACTATTCTTAATTATTTTTAATTTAACAAAATAAACTAACAAACAAAAATATGATTCATATCATCATACAATATGTTTAGAGGCACAAAAAACAAATAAACCATTTGAAGAAGAAAGCATTATTTAAACTACCAAATACACCTAATTTTTAAATAGTCAAAAATTATTTGTACCTTGAATTTGCACAGATGTCGATGGCTCATTGGATTTCAACATATGACTAAAATAATTCAGGATACTCTTTTTAGATTTGGCCCCTTTCTTTGCATCACCAGTAGGTGACATTTTACTTGTAAAGAAAATATTTTTCAATTAAGAAAAGTAATAAAATGTTGAAGATATTTTACTTCTGTGAAGCCTCAAGATAATATTGTAATTAGAATAAACGTATGGATGGTTGGTAGAAAATAAATACTTTTTTTTAGTTATTATTTATTGTGATTTTTTTTTTTTTTGAAAAAAATGAAAAATATGTTATATTTATAGAAGCTGTATTACAAGGTAAAATGAACTGGACAGGCTTCAAGGGAAAAATAAAATCCTCCTCCAATCCCTCCTAGCTCAAAAATTACCCATAAAACATTACCTTACAAGATGTAGATATCCATACCCTCAGCTCTACCATAGCTGAATTCCAGTTTATCCAATTTATCTGAATTCCGTAAACTATCCATTTATCTTCATGTTGTGTTGCTCTGTGACCTAACTGTGATAGATTCATTATACTCACTGTCTACTCTTCTTGTTCTACTATATGCTTGTATCACCTCCTGCATCCCTTGGATTCTTTGGCACAAGCTTATTTGATTTTCCATCTGAGAGTCCACATATTGCCCTTTCTCTAGATCTTTTCCCCATTTTGCTAAATAGTCTGCCACCCTATTTCCCTCTCGCTTTATATGTGTAATAAAAACATCTTGAAAAACTTGCCAGATCTTCTGGATTGCTTCCACCTTCCTTCTCTCTCCAATTCCTAGCACCTGAAAGGGCCTTATCGGATCTAATATTCCAGCCCATACCTGAGAGTCTGTCTCTATCCACAACTTATGTAATTGTAGATTTGCAGCTATCACTGATGTTGACAAGATCGCCTATCCTTCCGCTTCATTATTTGTTGCCTCCCCCATGCCTTCTGCTCTCCAATACACCTGTTCTCCTTTCCAATTTCGCATGATAATACCAAAACCAGCTTTCCCAGGATTTTTAGTAGAAGCCCCATCTGTGTTTGCCTTCACCCACTCTTTAGGAGGTGGCCTCCACTCTATGTTATTCAAGGGGATCTCACCTGTGTACCCATCCTTAAGTTGTTTCTCTATTACAGTTATTCCAAGGCTCCGTAGAATAATCACTTCCTCCATTTTTATATTTGTTTCCTCCTGTAATCTGATAAATAGTGTTTTTGTTCCCTTGCTCATAATACTCTCCCATACTTGCTCCCTTGTTCTGTGCTCTGATCTAAATATGTGTGCATTTCGTTCTAGCCATAACTGCCACCATATGAAGCTAGGTCCTAGTTTCCATGCAATTTTCATTGTTTTAGTCTTAAAGCCGCACTCTGTTTCCATTTCTCATAAAAGCTTTCTTGGATCTCAAAAAATTTCCAATGATGTCTCATTTGTCTCCACCAATTGATCCATATGTCTTTAGCAAAATAACACCCAAAAAAGAGGTGATTCAAGGTCTCCTCTGCCTTTCCACACAAAACACATTTAGAGGGCCCAAAGAAACCTCTTTTTATCAAATTAACAAAAGTCAAGCACTTTTTGTGGTTAATCAACCATGAGAAAATATTAATTTTTGGCCATCCTTCCTTTTTCCATACAAATGTCCATGGAAAGGGTGATGGGGTAATCTCGTATCCACAAACTACCTTGTATCCCTCCTTTGCCTTATAAATTCCCAACTTACTTCCTCCCCATCCAAGTATATCCCTCTTAGAACCATCCTGAATTGGGTGTCTTTGAAGATATCTCCACAGCTTTTTCCATTAGTTCCTCCTGTACCCCTCACTGGCCATTCTTGGGGATTTTTCCACTATAATAAATCTGGCACATGTTGATTCCATGATTTCATATAGTAAGAGGCTTTCCACCACCCTACTTTTTGGAGCTCTAATTTCCAGCTCTCCATCTCTAGGAATGTCTGAATAATTGGTTGTGATTGATTCCATGAATCCTCCCAAAATAAAGCATCCTTTCCATCCCCTAACTGCCAATATAGGTATGGCTTTATTAACTCTTGGCCTACTAACATTGTCCTCCATATGGTAGATCCCTCTCCTTCCACTTTGTATCTTGGAATGTTTTTCTCATCCACTCCCGGGTAATATTTAGCTTGTAAGAGTCTACTCCATAAACCCCCGATAGTTGTAATCCATCTCCAATATAGCTTCCCAGCCTAGTACCTTGTTGCTCCGGAATGCTCGATCTTATCCCCAATCCTCCTTGTTTTTTTGGTTGGCATATCTTCTCCCAACCCACTAGTGCTATTTTTTGTTCTTCCCTTGCACCTGACCACAAAAACTTTCTTGTGTGTTTGTCAATATCTTTTAGAATTCTCTTTGGAGCCTGAAGTACAAAAAATTTATAAACTGGAAGAGCTTGTAGCACAACTTTAATCATTGTCAGCATTCCTCCTAATCTTAGCCATTTATGAGTCCAGTTGCTCATCTTAGCTTGAAGTCTATCCATCAAACCTTTCCACTCTTTACTTTTTGTTTTCTTTGCAGATAAAGGTACTCCTAAATACTGTATGGGTAAAGGAGTTTCCATGAATTTCAACACTTGTATAATTTTATCTCTCACCCTCTTCGTTGTATTAAAAAAAACAATTTGAGATTATTTTCATTAAAAGTTTGCCCAATGAGCTTGAGTATACCCATCTAAAACTTCTTTTATGTTTCTTGCTACTATGATATTGGCTTGACTAATAAGAGCAGTATCATCCACAAACTGGATGTGATTTATCTCAATTTGAGAACTTATTTTCAAGCCCTTTAACCTCCCCTCTTGTCTCCCTTTTTTTAACAGTCTCCCGAGACCCTTTGCATAAAGGATAAAAAGGTAAGTGGAGAGAGGGTCCCCTTGCCTCAGCACCCTTCCTGCTGTGAACATGGGAGAGGGACTACCATTTACCAGAACTGAGAATGATGTAGTTTGTGTACAGGCTCTTACCCAATCTCTCCACCCCTCTGCAAAACCCATTTTTTCTAAAATATTTTACATAAAGGACCTATCTACTCTATCATAAGCTTTAGAAATATCTAATTTAATAAACATACCTAGATCCTTTTGTTTTGACATTGTGTGTATCACCTCCCGAGCCACTACTATTCCATCTAGAATTTGTCCGCCTTCAACAAAACCACCTTGCTCACTTGAAATCAGATTTGGTAAAAGCTGTTTCAACCTTTCTGCCATAAGCTTTGTTAATATCTTGTATACTACATTGCATAGTGAAATAGGCCTATAATTATCAATTATCTCACTAGATGGGCCCTTAGGAACCAAAGTGATAAAAGTATGATTCAAGGATTTTAACATTTTCTTACTCTGTCTGATTTCCTCCAGGTGCCTCCACCATCGCTTGGCCCACAATTTCCCAGAAATTTTGATAAAATTCAATGGGGAATCCGTTTGGTCCTGGAGTATTTCATGTTTGCATTTTTTGAATGATCTGCGAGGTTTCTTCCAAAGAAATTTCCTCCATTAATAATTTATTGTGTTCAAGTTTGACTAATTGTGGAATTGCCTCTAGTATCTTCTCCTGCCATATTGCATTCAAATTTTCATTACTGCTAAAAAGTGTATGGAAGTACTGATTTGCTATACTTTTCATTTCACTTCCACTGGTTTTTACCTGACCCATCATATCTGTAAGACCCATAATTCTATTTTTTTGTCTCCTGGCTGTTGCTGTCTTATGGAAGAAAGTTGTATTTTGGTCCCCCTCCTTTAACCATGTGATTCTGGCTCTTTGCCTCCAATAGATTTCTTCTTGTTCCTCCAAAGCTTCCTCTTTTCTAATAATTTATGCCTCATGTTGTAACAGTTCTTCTGTGATAGTTCCTTGTCTTATCTCTTGAGCAATCTTCTCCTTTTGATCCTTGATTTCATTCTTTTGGATTCTAGTTATTTCCTTCTTCTGTTTACTCCACTCCTTTAGTTGGGTCCTTACATATTTTAGTTGTTTGTGGAGTTTGAATTGGGCTGTCCCAAATCTTGGTTTCCCTAATTTCCACCATTCCTTTATACGGTCCCCTAGCTCCTCATCTTTCAGCCACCATAGCTCAAATTTAAAAGTTCCCACAACTTTATGATTATCTTCTTCTATGGTTAAGCTTACTGGAAAATGATCTGAAGAAAGCCTATCCATGACCCTTGCTTGATGCTTGGTATGCAAATATAATTCCTCCCCCATGAATAAACGATCCAAGAAAGATTTAACCATCTCACCTTCCTTTCTTCTGTTAGTCCAAGTCATGGAGCTATCCACAGTTGGGATATCTATTAGATTCATTTGACATGTTATTGCTAAAAAAAACCTGTCCTTTTCCTCAAGCATGGCTCTGCCTCCTTGTTGTTCCTCTATTCTAATATTTGCATTGAAGTCTCCTCCCACAATCCATTGGTCCTCTGGGTAGTTTTCTCTAAAATTCTGGATGGCTACCCATTGATCCCTCTGTAATCTAACTGTTTGTGCTCCATAAAAATTCACTATAGTCCAAATTTTTCCAGTTTCCCTATTTTGTAACCGGACCATCAACACCCCTCTCGTAGAGGCCCCCCTATTTCTAGGAACAGTTGGTGATTCCACATAGTGGCCATCCACCCGATTTCCCTTGTGATGATTGAGTAAGGATCTCTCCTTTTTGCCATATCCTCCTATTTATTTTTTGTAAGTCTTCTCCTTGCATTTTGGTTTCCTGTAACAAAATTATATCTCGACTCATATCTATGATAATATTTTTGATTGCCTTTTGTCCGGGCGATCGCCTAAACCCCTCACATTCCAAGTGATTAATATCATTGAGAATTAGGAGAGAAAAAAATCAGCCATCGATTTTACCTTTCCGTTCTGGCTCAAATCTCTTCCCTCGTTCCTCCATCTTTTCCTTGTTTGACTTCCTCCCTGCAGATTGGTTTGGTTTTTGTTTCTTCTCCACTTGATGAATTCCTAGAGTAGGGCTTTCTTTGTTCTTATTTCCTTCTTTCATCTCTATTTCCTGTGTCAAAAACATCCTCTACTCTATTTCCCCTCCTATGGTCTCTCTTGTGGGTTGAATCTCCTCTTCCATGAGAGAGGTTGTGTCTGGTCTAGCTCCTTGCTTGTTCCCTAACACTAAATTGGAATATTTTTCCTGATCAACTGTTGTGACTTGTTGAGTATCCTCCTCTAACCCTTCCATTTGAAAATCTCCTTCGGTTTCCAAGTTTCCCAGTTGTTTGAATATCTCATATCTATTGGTTGTTCTTACAACTCTTTCTCCTTGTCTCTGGTTACTGTGCTGATTTTTTTTGTTTGGCCTTCTCATTACTTTTTGAAAACCCTCAGAATCTATTGGGCCTTTCCCTTCCTTTTGATTTCCCTTTTGCTGAAGAGATTGACCTGCCATGTTAAAATTTTCTTTTGTCCCCTCTTGTTCAGATTGATGATCCTTAATTGTTGGGCACATTCTAGCTAGATGTCCAGGAGCATGGCACACCCGAAATCTGAATGGAATAGCCTCATAATCCAGTTGTTTGTGCCAGACAAAATCCCCTATTTTTAGGTCTATCTCTGTTGGAAGAGGTTTGTTGAGGTCCATTTCAACACAAACCCTAGCAAACATTTCCGATCCTCCTAAAACTGTTTCTCTTGATCTACCTTGATAATGCCCTAATAAGTTGCCTATTGCCTCAAGTATCTCCTCTTTCCAAAATTCAAGGGGAAGGGCAAATAATCTTACCCATATTGGTACTGCTGTCGGTTCCACCCTCGGGTCAAATCCCATCTTCCATGGCTGCAAGAATAGTCCCGCTGGTCCATGATGATATGGTCCTCCCTCAAATACTTTTTGTCGATCTGCCACCGATGTGAACTCCACAGAAAAATACCCATTTGCGAGAGTTGGAATTTCATATTCTCCTTCCAGATGCCATTGTTTCCTTATCCATGTGTGGAGGAAGTGCACAGATGGTTTGAAACCCACAAATTTACCTATCAGGTTGTGTTTTGACTTATAAACAATATCCTCAGCTACCCAGTCCTCAGCTATTTCCAACATCGGTATTTCTTTTGCTTGTGGTAGACATCTGTTCACCCTCCCAAGCAAATAATCCTCCTTTTGTCGCTTCCCCATGGTTTTTATGATTTTATTTTCTTGTGTTTGACAGTCGTTGAAACTATCTTGGGTTCCACATAGCTTATCCCGAAATGAAATTCCTTCGTTTGGAGGATTTGGTACCGAAGTACCTATGTCCCCCATTCTTGGTCATGATCCTTACTATTGACAGACCCTCTACCTTAGCTTCTGAAACCCCAGTTTGATTCCTCAGATCTCCTCTGAAGCACCTCCAAACTTCTGAAACCCTAGCTCAAATCCGGGCCTTTTTCATTTATTGTGATTTTTTTAGTGTATTCAAATACTCTATTTTCTAAATATAGTACCTGTACCTAATAAGAGCAAAAAACTAATCAATATAAAATTTGAAAAAAGTGTAAGAAAAATCTTATGTGTATGTGAGATTTAATCAAAGATACAAATGTTGAAAAATATAAGATTCTAGTACAAAATGGACAAGAAATAAAGCATCACTATGTCCTTAGAGAACCAAAGTATTTACCTATTTAAAATCTTGTAACAGAAAATCAGATCTCAATGAAAATAAAGAATCAAAGAGTTTTAACATAGATAGAAAATAGGGAAAAAATGGAGAACGGAGCATTGACTTATATTTAGTAAATGATAAAAAAATAGCAAAAGAAAAACCAGCAATTAGATGACAAAAAAATAGATCTTATTATTACAATTGCTTCAACTATTATTCTCTATAAAACTAAAAAAATACAGGATCACAGATTCAAAATGTCTAAAAAGAAACATAGTACGTGGTGTAAGAAAAAGTTTGTCTGAAAAGAGGCTCGTCGGACAGTCCGTGTAGAAAAATAGGACTAGTAGTTAGTTCGTATGGAAAAGAGGTCCGTTGGGCAATCTAAGTGGAAAATATGGTTTGGCAATCAGTCCAGGTGGAACAGTTAATTTGGCAGGCATTTCGGATGGAACAATCGATCTGGCAGGTGGTCCAGATGGGAGAAATATCTAGTAGTCGGACTGTATGAAACAAGCAGTTCAAAAATCGGTCCAAGTGGAACAAGCAATCTAGCAAATGGTCCAGGTGAAAAAAGTAGTCTGACACTCAGTCCAGGTGGAACTAGTAATCCAACAATTAGTTTGGGTGGAACAAGAAGACCGATAATTGATCCGGGTGAAAATAATTCCCAATCGTCGGGTCGAGTGGAGAACTAAGTTTAGGTGTCGTTCCGGGTATAGAACTATGTTCAGTAGTTGTTTTGAGTGCAAAAAAGGGTCTGGTAGTCATTTCGAGTGCAGAAAAGGGTCCGGTTTTGGTTCGAGTAGAGTTTTTATTCGAATCAATTGGTTTTTCCACACGGTTGGAGTTCGATGGAATTTTACAACATATCAAATGTTTTAGTTCGTATTTTTTCTTTAAAGTTTTAATTTTCTCTACGCTCGCTCAATTTTCTAATAGTTTAAATGTTATAAATGAAAAAGCATATCTGGCGTGTTACTTATATATAGTGGTATAGTTGGCGAATTTGATGGAATAATTTAAAAATTTTAACTTTTTTTGGCGAAAATGGTCCATGACTTAGGCAGAATTGTTGGTGAATTTAAAAAAAATATGTAATACTATTATCAACACATGGTGAATCGACACCTAAAAAAATTTTGACCTGAAAATTACAGATGAAATGATTGACGTCTAGGGTCCCCCAAAATCATCAATTTGCATTTTTAAAAATACTAATATTTGTCTAGTTTACGAATATTTACCACCGTGCATAATGCTTAACGGTACTATCTGTATTACATATCATAGTTTACATATCATAGTGGTATTATAACAAAGCTTAGATATTATCTATGTATAGCTTTACAAGATTTGAACCTTGGTTTGCTCTTTAAATATTAAGGAATATAATCGGTTGAACTAATGGCACCTATCTATGTATCTCTTTACAAGATTTAAACCTTGGTTTACTCTTTAAATATTAAGGAATCTAATCAATTGAACTAATGTCACTTATCTATGTATCTATTTACAAGATTTGAACCTTGGTTTGCTCTTTAAATATTAATAAATCTAATCGATTGAGCTAATGTCACTTATCTATGTATTGGTTTACAATATTTGAACCTTGGTTTGCTCTTTAAATATTAAGAAATCTAATTGATTGAGCTAATATCACTTGGTTTGACTTCAATAGATTTATTATCATCAATGTAATAACTTTATTGATAATGTATAGATGTCAAATAATTTGAACCTTGGTTTGCTCTTTAGTTATTAAGGAATCTAATTGGTTGAGCTAATGTCACTTGGTTTGACTTCAATAGATTTATTATCATCAATGTAAAAACTTTATTTTATGTATAGATGTCAAATAATTTGAACTTTCGTTTGCTCTTTAAATATTAAGAAATTTAATCAATAGAGCTAATATCACTTATCTATGTATCGCTTTACAAGATTTGAACTTTGGTTTGCTTTTTAAATATTAAGGAATCTAATCGGTTGAGCTAATGTCACTTGGTTTGAATTTAATAGATTTATTATCATCAATGTAATAACTTTATTTCTAATGTATAAATGTCAAATAATTTGAACCTTGGCTAATCTAATCGATTGAGCTAATATCATTTGGTTTGAATTTAATAGATTTATTATCATCAATGTAATAACTTTATTTCTAATGTATAGATGTCAAATAATTTGAACCTTGGTTTGCTCTTTAGTTATTAAGTAATCTAATCGGTTGAGCTAATATCACTTGGTTTGACTTCAATAGATTTATTATCATCAATTTAATAGCTTTAGTTCTAATGTATAGATGTCAAATGCAATGTCACTTGGTTTGACTTCAATAGATTTATTATCATCAATGTAATAACTTTATTTCTAATTTATAGATGTCAAATGACTTGTTTTTTTAACGAGTTTACACAGGTTCATACTAAGTGGGGTTCGAACCTTGGACCTCTTAAAGAGAGGCCAAAGTCCTTACCACCACAATAAGCTTACAACTTGATATCAAATAACTTATTATATATCTTAAAACTACAGATTATTATATAACTTCAATTAAATAAAATAATTTAGAAAAATAGATTTTTTTTTTATTTGATTATTGTGAGAAACCCCTATGACCGACGTATAGGGCTGAGCAGTCTCCTACCAACCATGACCCTCCTAAAGTTGAGAGCTATACTTATAAATAGGGAATTTAACACAAAGCCACCACACACACCCCCTCACACACTCACCCACGTTGCGGTTTAAACCTTGGACTTCCTGAAGAAGAGCCAAAGCCCAAACCATTGCGTTGCACCCCCACATGTTAATTTAGAAAAATAGATTTTATTTTAATTAAAAATAATTATACATAAAGGAATCGGTTCGGTAACTACCTTTCCTTTTTAACAACTGATCACAAGGTCAAGTTGCATTACCTCCGATCGTAGCATTAAATCATGGTGCTACCACTATAATCCCTATCTCGCCTTGAGGGAGACCCCTGGTGGCTTGGGGTTGTTACTGTGGTCATCAAGATGACACACACTCAACACATCAAGTGCAAATTTTAATTAAATTTTTTATTAAATTTAAATATTTTAAATGAAATTTAATAATAAACCCCACTTTTATTTAAAAATATCTACCATATTTGAATCTTCTATATGAAATTAAATCAGAAGTCAGTGATATTAATTAAATTTAATTATTTTTAAAAATTATTAAGAAATTGTGAGGTTATTAACAAGATAATTTTGGATATAGAAGTTGGGCAGCAAATATTTTAGCCATCTGCAGTGTTGAATTTTATAGTGATAGAATTCAATTTTTTGAAGACATTTAATATAAAAGGAGTTGATTGTGGAAACTTAGCAATTTTTTTTTTTTTTTTTTGGTAAGTAAGAGAATATTATAATTAACACCGAGTTTTAACTGGTTGACCCAAAACCATTTTACAAAATAGGGTCCATCGACCAAATGGACAAAGGCCAAGCCCTAAAAGTTTAAACTGACAACAAAAATGGCCAAGACCTACTCTTCCATTAGAATACGACCAAACTAAACTATGGAAGCCTAATATTATGGCCATCGAGAAAGAAAGACGCAAAAAAGAACTAACAAAGACAAAAACTAATCATGCAAGCACCATGCGGAGTAGCTTGTGCCCATATAAAAATAATAGAATATGGTAAAAAAAAACATCCCATAGAATGGACAACCAAGAGGCCAAGCAGTCTTCCTTGTAGTCCTCATCTAACTTCTTATCATCGTTCTTGCCATCATCTTTAGATTTTGCCTTCGACTCCTTGTGCCCCTAGAACTGCTGGCTATAAAACAGAAGATTTAGAGAATCACACAAATCAACAGCTGCACTGATGAGGCCCCTGGAAACTTAGCAATTTGAGAAAGATGTGCAGTGTTGAATTTTATAGTGATAGAATTAAAATTTTTGAAGACATTTAATATAAAAGGAGTTGATTGTGGAAACTTAGCAATTTGAGAAAGATGAAGAATGTCTTTGATAGTGGATAAGTGAAGAATATCTGTTAATAGAAAGATAAAGCTGAATATGCTTTAATTAAATTGAGAGCAATGTAATATTTTATTTTTTATAATGGGTGTGGTCTCCAATAAAAGCCACACATAGCTTATTAAATAATAATAATAATTTAATTATTTTATATTAAATTAAAAATAATTATAAATTTAAATTTAAAAAATTAAAATATTTGAACCTTAAAATTTTATTAAGAATTTTAAAGTTTCAATTATTAGATCATTTTTTATAATGGGAGTGGTCTCCAATAGAAGCCACACATAGCTTATTAAATAATAATAATAATTTAATTATTTTATATTAAATTAAAAATAATAATAAATTTAAATTTAAAAAATTAAAATATTTGAACCTTAAACTTTTATTAATAATTTTAAAATTTCAATTATTAGATCATGAAGTTATATCGAGTATGGTTGAATAACTATATATTAAATAAAATTACATCTTTCGTAAGAATTGTCTCATATGACTTATGGTCTTGTACATTTTTTAATATAATGTTTCCTTTGGAAAGCTACCATTAGAACCAACTTGGTACACTTTTACCTCCAAGGAAGGGGGACCCCAAAGGTACTTGATATTGGAGTCTCATAGATATATTTTTAAATAATTTTATGGTGTTGTAGATGTTAAAAACTACTTTATTTTAAATAAGTTTAAATGACTAAATACCTAAAAAATTTAAGATATTAAATCAATTTCAAATTTAGTTATATATATATATATATATATATATATATATATATATATATATATATATATATATATATATATAATTAAAATATTGTTATAATCATACTAAAATTATAAAATATAATAAACTCAAAAAATTAAATGTTTCAACTTAAAAAAACTGTAATCAACATTTTATCAGATAATATATGCTTAATTGTTAAGTTGTATTAACATTGCATTGTCAATTCTAATTCTCTACTGCAACCTTTTGAACTTGAAACTTACAATAAGGGAGGGAGAGTCCCCTTACATTCCAATATAAAATATTTAATTTTATGAGGGGCGATTTAGAGACTACTCAACCTTATGAATTAAAGACAAGAATTTATTATCATTGAAGGGCAACAATTGTGTATGGTAGATATGTTGAGTTTGTACCATATTTTTGGTGAACTTGAAACTTATGATAAGAGAGGGAGAGACCCCTTACATTCCAAGATAAAATATTTAACTCTATGAGGGGTGATTTGGAGACTGATCAACCTCATGAACTATAGATAAGAATTTATTATCATTGAAGGGAAAAAACTGTGTATGGTAAGTATGTCGAGTTGGTACCATATTTTGGGTAACTTGAGAGAAGGATCTTGCAAGATCTTTGATAGATAGATTTTTTTTCTCCTTCTAGGAGTAATTTTTGGGGGTCGATGATCATTGATGCTTATCTACCATTATCCACCCATCTATCATAGGGTTGTCTTTGATGGAGGTCAGTGAAGGAATAAGAACTAATTCAAGACCCGCAACTAAATCCAACGGGGCTTGGGGTTTGACAATAATATTTGAGGTTGTGTAAGAGGCAAGGTGTTCTTAGGGGCATGGCCTGAGGAAATGGAGAAGGGTTTTCAAAAGTTATTGGTCATGGATATGCATTTTCCTTTACTACATATCATACCAAAGGTAAAGGAGGTGTTGCCCTCTCTATATCTAGGTCTCTTTGTTATGTTATTTTGTAACATGGTGAAGATCTTGCTCACTACTGTGTCTAGGTTAGATTGGCTCTCAACTCTTAGGTTCTTGGATTTTGTTCTATCTACACTCCCAATAACCCTCCTAGTTATACATCCCTCTAGAAATGGTTAGTTGTTTCTCCCCCTCCTGTAGAATAGATCATATGAGGTGACTTTAATATGATTGAAAATATTAGTGATAAAAGTTGGAATGGTATAAAACCCCTTTCAACAACTGAATTTGGCAGCTGGTTGTTTTGTTTAATCATTTAGGTGTGCATGACCCTCTCTTTTGTAAAGCCTCATCTCACAGAGATAATTGGTTTACGTGGTCCAACTATCTTCAAAGTTTTACCAAGAGACTCATTCATCTAAATAGATTTTATTTCAATAATTATATTCTAGATAAATTCTCCATCCACAAATAATTTGGTGTTCTTTCTCACACAACTTTGTCTAATAATATTTTTATATTATCTTTTATCCATACTTCCTCTATCTCCCTTGATTCCATGCTACTTCCTTTCAAATTAATTGTTGTCCACCTTGATAGTATTGCATGTTGCCACCTTGTAAAGCATGTCTAGAATATATTTATTAGACCAACTAATGATACTATATGGATCAATGGTTTGAAACAACTATTTCCAATACTATTTATTTCCTTAGATGGTATGGGTGTTTTGTTGCCAAGAGGAAGAAGATTCAAGATAGTCACTTTCATAAAGAGATCTCTCATCTTTGTTACATGCTAATGAAATACCCCAATAATGTTGCAATTCAATGTGATCTATCTAATATTAAAATCAGGTAAGAGGTTGAGTCATACCATGCTAGAGGGGCATAGATTAGATCTCACTTCAATTGAATCTCCTAGGGTGACAAGGGAACTAATTTTTTCTGAACTACCTGAGGCATAAGAATATTTTGAAAATGATTACCGAGTTGGAGGATCTTTTAGTTCATTCTATTTCCAACTCTAATGACATCATGAATCTTTTTGTAACCCACTTCTCTCAAATTTTTACAATGTATCGAAGGGATGACATCCAACGTCTCCTAATAGAATATGTGCAAGAACAAATTCTCTTCCTAATAGATCCCATTATTTGGGATCAACTTGAATGTCCTATTTCTATGAATGATCTGCATAATGCTCTTTTTTCTATGAAGAATGACAAAGCTCATGGTATGTACGAGAGGCCAAAACCCTTACTAGTGCACTAGACTTGTAGCTTTGAATTCAATAAATGTATTATCATTAATATAATAACTTTATTTCTAATGTATAAGATGTCAAATGACTTGTTATATATCTTAAAACTATAAATTATTATATAATTTCAATTAAATAAAATAATTTAGAAAAATAGATTTTATTTTAATTAAAAATAATTATATTAACTTATAATATTAAGTAAATATATCATATGTTTTCACACCTGGGGATGCAGCGCAATGGTTTGGGCTTTGGCTCTTCTTCGGGAGGTCCAAGGTTCAAACTGTGGCATGGGTGAGTGTGTGAGGGGGTGGGTGTGTGTCTTCCTGGTGGATTTGTTGTAACAGATTGGGGGATTCCTAGTCAAAACCCATATATCTTAATACTACCAAAAAAATATATCATATGTTTTCGGTGATGTGCCTCGGGTTCAATCCCCATGGTGGATGTGTATAAGAAGTATTACTTAAAAAAAGCATATGTTTTGAATTAAAAGAAGAATAAGTAGCAAATTTTAATTAAAAAATCTATTAAATCTAAATATTTTAAATAAAATTTAATAATAAACCACCACTTTTATTTAAAAATATCTATCAGGTTTGAATATTCTATTTGAAATTAAATAAGAAGTCAATAGATAGTTATTAACGTGGAACGAAATTCAAATTATGGAATATGCCACTAGAATTGCATCATCATATTAACTGGTTAGAAAGTAAGAGGGCCGACCACCCACACACACATGCCCAAACTCGATGTTAATAGGGGTGAGGAATCCCACAAAATGGGACCAAGGACTTGCACCTTTAAGCCTGCCACCCCATTGGCAAAGAGTATGACAAGTGTTGGGGTTTATAAACCACTCAAGTCCCATAACACAGTTAATGTGGGATTATTCATAAACACACACACAAACTACACTAACAATATAGATAGGTATTAATGTGGAATGGAATTCCAATCATGGAATATGCTACCAGACTTGCATCATCACATTAACCAATTAGAAAGCAAGAGGGCCAGCCCCCCACACACACATGCCCAAACTCAATGTTAATAGGGGTGAGGAATCCCACAAAATAGGACCAAGGACTTGCACCTTTAAGCCTACTACCCCATTGGCAAAGAGTATGGCAAGTGGCAAAGAGTATGACAAGTGTTGGGGTTTATAAACCACTCAAGTCCCACAACTAAGTTAATGTGGGATTATTCATAAACACACACAACTACACTAACAAGATAGATAGGTATTAACGTGGAACGGAATTCCAATCATGGAATATGCCACTAGACATGCATCATCACATTAACCGGTTAGAAAGCAAGAGGGCCAGCCTCCCACACACAGATGCCCAAACTCGATGTTAATAGGGGTGAGGAATCCCACAAAATGGGACCAAGGACTTGCACCTTTAAGCCTGCTACCCCATTGGCAAAGAGTATGGCAAGTGTTGGGGTCTATAAACCACTCAATGATGTTAATTAAATTAAATTATTTTATATTAAATTAAAAAATAATAAATTTAAATTTTAAAAAATTAGAATATTTCAACCTTAAAATTTTATTTAGAATTTCAAAGTTTCATTTTCACATATTAAGTCATTATGTTATATTGAATATGGTTGAATAACTATATATTAAATAAAATTACATATTTCATGAAATTATCTCATATGACTTATGGTCTTGTAGTTTTTTTTAATACGTCTCCTTTGGTAAAGCTACCACTAGAACCACCTACCCTGCCTTAGTAAAATTTTACTCAAGTGAGGAGGATCCCAACTTTTCTCCAAGTGAGGGGGATCATGGAGGGACTTGGGATTGGAATCTCTTAAATGTTCTTTTTTTTAATAAGTTTATGGTGTTGTAGATGTTAAAAACTACTTTATTTTAAATAAGCTTAAATTATTAAATACCTAAAAATTGTAAGAAATAAAATCAATTTCAAATTAAGTTATAGTATTGTTAGTCTAAAAATACTACATCAACTCAAGTGTTGTAGGTGATTTGGAGAGGAGAGGAAAATCCTCCAAGGGATGTCCTAGGTTCAAATATCCACCCTACCAAAAAGCTAAATTGAGTATCCAAAATCCAATTGATAATGTTGGTGAGTGCAGGGTCGAGTGCGACTCTCGGGTGACTTTGACGGTGTAGAACCCCCTGTTCATGGTCTCTCAGACCAAGGCGGCCCCACAAGGGGTTTTCAATGAAAAAAAATACTACATAAAAGATAGTGAAGATTTTGAGGCCTAAACCAATTTTTAATTTTTGCGGAAGAGAAGCAGAGAAAATACTAAGGCACAAAGAATATCACGATGTCGCGACATGTTAAAGTTTCACGAGCTCAAAGGAGAAAATATATCCAAGGCGTCAGAATATCATGATTTTGTGACATGATGGAGTTTCACGGTTTTGAAGGAGAAAAGATATCCAAGGTACCATAATGTCATGATTTCATGACATGACAGAGTTTCACGGGCTTGAAGGAGAAAAGAGAGCCAAGGTTCTAGAATGTTGTTATTTCATGATATGACAAATTTTCATGGGTTGAAGGAGAAATGAGAGCCAAGGTACTAGAATGTCACAATTTTGAAACATGATGGAGTTTCACAGGCTCGAAGGAGAAAAGATAGCTGATGAGTGTCGTTGAGTCCCATCATTTAATCTCAATGATTTATCAATCCAGGGTGGTGTCCAAGGTTGTCTACGATAGAAAGCTAGGGCAGAGTACAATTTAGGCATTCAGATTTCAAGCATTTATTGGTGAAGTAGATTTTGGTTTAGCCTTTTGGTGTCACACTAAACCTAGTCTGAAGAATGGAAACTGAAATAAATTACAAGAATTGAAAACTAAATCTAAATTGTAGAATTTAACAACTAACTACAATTGCATGAATTGAAATTGCTAAATTGAAATTTAATCTACTTTTGTAGAATTGAAATATAGTTACTCTTGCATAATTGAAATTGCTAAATTGAAATCTAATCTACTTTTGCAGAATTGAAATCTAGTTACTCTTGCATAATTGAAATTGCTAAATTGAAATCTAATCTACTTTTGCAGAATTGAAATCTAATTACTCTTGCAGAATTGAAATGATGCTTGTAAATGAAACTTATTCTAAAAACACCTGTCAATGCCCTACCACAAAAGGTCGTCAAGCTTCTGCTACAGGAATTGACAACAAAATGAAATATGCTGAAAATGGAAAGTTTCTAAAGCAAGGAAAACATGGAAAACAAAGGAAAAATGCATAATATAATTTGTCAGCTGACATACACACAAATGTTGTACACAAACATAATAGAAAACATAAATCACATAATACAAAATAAAAACAAGAAAATAAAATCTGGCAAGCAATCTATTAATTCTACTGCAGCAAAATTACAGATTAAAACCTACCATAAAATCCCTCCTTCTAGATCTAAAAGTGGGCCCATACTTCCTGATATAGAAGGAGGTGAAAAGCACTCCTTAACTAATTAACACTCAACATAAAATGATAAAATAGCTGCACTTTTATTGATGACAAAACATGCTAAAAAATGTTACAAAAAATTACTGTACAGTCCTAATTGCTGCAATTGAAAACTCTCCTCTATTCTAATTCCTAATTGGCTCAACCAAGGAGGGAGTCTGTGTTATTTATATAAATATTTACAACATATCGCATGCTCAAATAATCCTATGTGTTGTTTTACGGTGATTTGCCAATAATTTTGGATCTGAAATAAATGCAAATCTGGACAGTTTGTGTTGCAGTAGTAGTCATTGGCCCTTAGAAAGCATCTTCAGTGGTGGGAGTACGTGGGAGGAGTTTCACAGGCTCGAAGGAGAAAAAATAGTTGATGAGTGTCGTTGAGTCTCATCATTTAATCTCAATGATTTATCAATCCGGGGTGGTGTCCAAGGCTGTCTACGATAGAAGGCTAGGGCAGAGTACAATTCAGGCATTCAGATTTCAAGCATTTATTGGTGAAGCAGATTTTGGTTTAGCCTTTTGGTGTCACACTAAACCTAGTCTGAAGAATGGAAACTGAAATAAATTACAAGAATTGAAAACTAAATCTAAATTGCAAAATTTAACAATTAACTACAATTGCATGAATTGAAATTGCTAAATTGAAATCTAATCTACTTTTAATTGAAATCTAGTTACTCTTGCATAATTGAAATTGCTAAATTGAAATCTAATCTACTTTTGCAGAATTGAAATCTAGTTACTCTTGCATAATTGAAATTGCTAAATTGAAATCTAATCTACTTTTGCAGAATTGAAATCTAATTACTCTTGCAGAATTGAAATGATGCTTGTAAATGAAACTTATTCTAAAAACACCTGTCAATGCCCTGCCACAAAAGGTCGTCAAGCTTCTGCTACAGGAATTGACAGCAAAATGAAATATGCTAAAAATGGAAAGTTGCTAAAGCAAGGAAAACATGGAAAGCAAAGGAAAAATGCTTAATATAATTTGTCAGCTGACATACACACAAATTCTGTACACAAACATAATAGAAAACATAAATCACATAATACAAAATAAAAACAAGAAAATGAAATCTGGCAAGCAATCTATTAATTCTCTGCAGCAAAATTACAGATTAAAACCTGCCATAAAATCCCTCCTTCTAGATCTGAAAGTGGGCCCATACTTCCTGATCTAGAAGGAGGTGAAAAGCACTCCTTAACTAATTAACACTCAACAGAAAATGATAAAATAGCTGCACTTTTATTGATGACAAAACATGTTGAAAACTGTTACAGAAAATTACTGTACAGTCCTAATTGTTGCAATTGAAAACTCTCCTCTATTCTAATTCCTAACTGGCTCAACCAAGGAGGGAGCTGTGTTATTTATATAAATATTTACAACATATCCCATGCTCAAATCAGCCTATGTGCTGCTTTACGGTGATTTGCCAATAATTCTGGATCTGAAATAAATGCAAATCTGGACAGTTTGTGTTGCAGTAGTAGTCATTGGCCCTTAGAAAGCATCTTCAGTGGTGGGAGTACGTGGGAGGAGTCTAGAAATATCTCACACATCATTCTCCACTTCAGAATATGCCATTCCTATCTTGCAAACAACTTTCTATTATGCTGCAGTTTTTCTGGGTTTATCCTAGAAGAGGATCAAAATTGATCTTTTCCATGAATGGTGGCTTTGGATGGCAAGGACGGAAAAATCAGATGGGAGATATTTTCCCTTAACTTTATCAACCTTCTTATCCCCTTTTCCATCGCCAAAATTCAGTCAACAAGTCAAAAAGTACATTCTGTTTTCATTTCGAAGATAAGTGGCTCATTTCGAAGATACTGCAATTCTCATTTCGAAGACATTGTGTTCATTCCGAAGATCTTTAGAATGACCAACTGTGTTGACTCCAAATGGTTTTGGCTGCATTTCTAAGGTGGATTAGCCCTCAGGATCAGATTGCAATAGTCTTCATTCTTCCTTGGATGTGAATTTCATGCCTTGCCATTCATTGGTAGCTTGCTGGAATTTACATGGTAAATTACTGCATTTTCCAGTTATGCTGCACAGTTGTAAAATATTGGCATTTCTTGCAAATTCAAACAAATTAGAACATGGAAAAATTATTCAAATATCAACATGAAGGAGTACATCAAGTTGCTACTGAATTTATACACTTCATTCACCAAGTAACCATGCTGAAATAGTGCAACAATGCTTCACAATTGTCCCTGCTCTGTTATACCCTGTTGCTGCCTATTTAGACCATGTGGGAATGCTTCTAAATAGGTCAGATGTCTTCTGTAGTCCTTCTGAACTCATTCCATCCATATCCTCATGCTTTGCTTGACAACTTCAAGGTGTTCCTATAAAGTGACAACTTGCTGATTTTTATATGGCTATTTTTTTCAGATTTTCAGATTTATGACAGTCCTAAACTTTTGTCTTCAATGTGGATTTGAAACAAGTTGAAGGGTAGGAAAACATTCAAAAACCATTGAGAAGTTAATGGATATCAGCATACCACATTTGGTTAATTGAAATGCATGTTCTTACTTGCTACTTAATCAAGCAAAATCAGTCACAAAATGCTGAAAATAGTCAAAAATAGAGATATAGTATTCCTAACATAAAATCATGCAAACACTTAACAAATAGTATATTTTAGTCAACTATTTGGCAATTAACTTATCATATGGTAGTCAAACATTGTGCAATAATGAGGCATTTTTGGGCCTCATCATCCCCCCCAACTTGAACTGATGCATGCCCTCATGCATCTTAGTAGGCCATAGTAATATGCAGGTTTTATTCTTGTGAACAACATCCTTTGCTACCTGCTAACTGAGAAATTCCTCCTTGCTGCACTATATCAAGTATTTTGCAATTAAGCACATGTATGATTATTTTTCTATTTTTCTACAAGTTTTAGTGTTGCAAGGTACCTCTTAAAGGCTTGATATCATATGATTCATCTTGCAATAGTCTTATTGTGGAACCGTATTTGGCAGATGCACTACTACTGATGGAATTTTCTGTTCTTAACAACATTTCAGCCTGAATGCTTATTTTTGTTGTTTGCACCTTTTGAACAAAATTGATTTTTTTTTTTATTTGAAATGCTTGAGGGATGTACTTACTTGTGGTAGAGCCTTATAAACCTCAATATTTGATGTACCCTACTCTTTTTGCTATTCTGTAGCATTTTCAACAATTCTGGTACAGTTTCTGCTCATTTCGAAGATATCCTGCTCATTTCGAAGAGACTGCATTTCTCATTTCGAAGATGTCTGTTCATTTCGAAGAGACTACATTTCTCATTTCGAAGATGTCTGTTCATTCTGAAGAGACTGCATTTCTCATTTCGAAGATGTCTGTTCATTTTGAAGAGACTGCATTTCTCATTTCAAAGATCTTCAAAAAATGTAGAAATGACCTCCTATGCAAAAGTTAGCTACAGATTCTATTGTGGGTCCATCTCTAGAGTGTATAAGCCTTCCATAACATCAAAAATCCCTTCTTCATCCTTTTGTTTAGATGTTATTCTTTGTTTTGTATGTTGTTGTTTTATTCAAGTAGTACTAAAATAGAACCTTCGGGTGCATTTTGTTGATTATCCTCCTTCAATTTATCAGACAATTATGAGATATAAACTTGCAGTTCTCCTTCTAAAATTTGCCCTACAAATTGAAATAGAATTGCTGCCATGTCTGTCCCAAAATCAGGTTTTTGCATAGTTTTGAAATTTCCATGCAATTAAGGGCATAAGGGGGTGTTTCTTGACATCTTGAACATGTTCCTTTTTTTCAACTTGTCAATATTGTATGAATAGTTTATGCCAAATACCGACTATCATACACTAAATGCTAAATGTTTACTATGAATTAAATGCAAGAAACACATACCTTATTGTCCTGAAAATTGGTCATGCACCTTACAAGTTGCTTTTGATGATTGTTAGCAGGCTATCTGAAAACATAAACAAACATAACACATGTGCGGTGTGAGATTTGTACAATGGTGGAACAATGATGGGTAGATCAACAAGGCAATGCATGCCGAAAAATCGGTTTTCATGCAAGCCAACTCGGTAGCGCCTCCAAGAAGGTTTTCACTACTGAATTATTCATTTTTTTTTTTTTTTTTCTTTTTTTTTTCATCTCTTTTTTTTCATTTTTTCATCAGAAGAGGCTGCCATTTCTGGTTTTCAACCAACTTCTGTCCCTCTTTTTTTTTTTCAAGTGCTTCAATGAGAGAGAACATCTCTCACTCTTATTTGGATAAGACCAATCCTTATTCTGCAAAAACATGTCAATTGTTGTATGAAAACACCATCTCTTTCTGTTGAAACCTGCAACATTGATGCAACCTTCCTTTCTAGATGAGTAGTAAGAATCTTCTTACATCATCATTGCCTCCTTATTGCTGGAAATGAAGTATTGGCTCCATTGTTCCTCTTTCTTGCTGAAATTGATGCTTGTCCTCATGTATCCCCATTTTGTGGGACATGCCTTTGCTGCAAATTTTTTCTTTTTTTTTTCAAATTTTCTTGTCTTGCTTGTACCCAAGAAGGAAGTTCACAAACAAGACTATTCTTCTTTTTGCTTTTCTTGTATTTTTTTCCTTTTTTTTCTTTTTGTCAGACTTTTTATCATCACTCTGAATCTGATATTGAAGAGAAATTCTCTTCCATTATGTGTACATCCAATGGAATCTCCTTCAAGAACTCCTCCTTAGTTAATGGTGCATGGTATACCCGAAGGCAATGTCCATTCACCACTAACATCCTCCATGAATTACCAATGGGAGAAAGAAGCACTGCTCCATATCTGAAAACTTCTTCAATCAAGTGTTGTCCATGGCTCCTAGTCTGCAAAATCTTGTCAATCTATTCTTGAAACAATTAAATACCAATTCCCAAAAGATGTTAAGTGCTTACATCAAGATAAAATCTTGATATACCCTTGTAATTCCATGTAAAGGGATTGAAATATTGTTTCAAAATAGCAACAATTTTGCTTTTTGTTTATAAGTCAACCGGCTAATAATGTTCAAGAATTTTCTTGGCTGCACTTCAATTTGTTTCATTCCTAGGAGGACATAATTTACCCCTTTGTAAAATGGAAGTAAATTTTCTATGTGCAGTTTTTCTAGTTTTTTCTCCTTTATCCAAGGCTAATTTCTGTGTGTTTGGACTAAAGGTTTTCTATGTATCTCCATTGATTTTTGTCTCTTCAAGCTCAGGTAAGTTCTTGTTTTAGCACAGTTGGATGTTGTTGCAGTCAATAACATTTCTTATAGTTTTTTTTTTTATATATATACCAGATTCAGCTACATAGACAGGGGTTGCCTATCCTGTATTATTCAGACTGATCACAGGTTGTGCTAAAAAAATATTTTTGGTTTGCACAATAAGACAAGAAGTGTACAACTTTAGCAGATCAACTACTTGTCAAGTAGGATCACCTCTAATGAGATCAACTATTGTCTGTGTAGGCTAAGAATTGCTAGGTTGCGGTTTAGCGCGGTAAAATCCTAACAATATTTAAGTAATAATGGAAAACTCTAGGATCATCATTAAGTTGTAAACTCCTATTTTGATTGTGCAAAAGTTTTTTTGTGATTTTTTTTTTTTAGCTTACATAGACAGGGGTTGCCTGTCCTGTATATTGGCCACAGGTTGGGCTGAAGGTGGTGGTTGATTTACTTGCCCTGTTTGTTGTTGTTGGGATCTCTCTTTGAGAAGAATTCAAACTAGGCAATTTAACCCCCAAGTGTGAAGATCACCTCCCTGTGGTTGCTTGTTTTCTAAATGAACTGAAATGCAACTATCAATAATTATTATTTATACCAGCTATTACATTCAGATTTAACTATGAACTTCATAACTTAGCACAATAATAATTATTTGACTGCTTTTACCCTCTAACAACACCATGTTCCCCGACAAAGGTGCCAAAATGATGAGTGTCATTGAGTCTCATCATTTAATCTCAATGATTTATCAATCCGGGGTGGTGTCCAAGGTTGTCTACGATAGAAGGCTAGGGCAGAGTACAATTCAGGCATTCAGATTTCAAGCATTTATTGGTGAAGCAGATTTTGGTTTAGCCTTTTGGTGTCACACTAAACCTAGTCTGAAGAATGGAAACTGAAATAAATTACAAGAATTGAAAACTAAATCTAAATTGCAAGAATTTAACAATCTAACTACAATTGCATGAATTGAAATTGCTAAATTGAAATCTAATCTACTTTTGCAGAATTGAAATCTAGTTACTCTTGCATAATTGAAATTGCTAAATTGAAATCTAATCTACTTTTGCAGAATTGAAATCTAGTTACTCTTGCATAATTGAAATTGCTAAATTGAAATCTAATCTACTTTTGCAGAATTGAAATCTAATTACTCTTGCAGAATTGAAATGATGCTTGTAAATGAAACTTATTCTAAAAACACCTGTCAATGCCCTGCCACAGAAGGTCGTCAAGCTTCTGCTACAGGAATTGACAGCAAAATGAAATATGCTGAAAAATGGAAAGTTGCTAAAATAGAAAGTAGGGAAAACATGGAAAGCAAAGGAAAAATGCATAATATAATTTGTCAGCTGACATACACACAAATGCTATACACAAACATAATAGAAAACATAAATCACATAATACAAAATAAAAACAAGAAAATGAAATCTGGCAAGCAATCTATTAATTCTGCTATAGCAAAATTACAGATTAAAACCTGCCATAAAATCCCTCCTTCTAGATCTGAAAGTGGGCCCATACTTCCTGATCTAGAAGGAGGTGAAAAGCACTCCTTAACTAATTAACACTCAACAGAAAATGATAAAATAGCTGCACTTTTATTGATGACAAAACATGCTGAAAAATGTTACAGAAAATTACTGTACAGTCCTAATTGTTGCAATTGAAAACTCTCCTCTATTCTAATTCCTAACTGGCTCAACCAAGGAGGGAGCTATGTTATTTATATAAATATTTACAACATATCCCATGCTCAAATCAGCCTATGTGCTGCTTTACAGTGATTTGCCAATAATTCTGGATCTGAAATAAATGCAAATCTGGACAGTTTGTGTTGCAGTAGTAGTCATTGGCCCTTAGAAAGCATCTTCAGTGGTGGGAGTACGTGGGAGGAGTCTAGAAATATCTCACACATAATTCTCCACTTCATAATATGCCATTCCTATCTTGCAAACAACTTTCTATTATGCTGCGGTTTTCTGGGTTTATCCTAGAAGAGGATCAAAATTGATCTTTTCCATGAATGGTGGCTTTGGACGGCAAGGACGACAAAATCAGATGGGAGATATTTTCCCTTAACTTTATCAACCTTCTTATCCCCTTTTCCACCGCCAAAATTCAGTCAACAAGTCAAAAAGTACATTCTGTTTTCATTCCGAAGATAAGTGGCTCATTTCGAAGATACTGCAATTCTCATTTCGAAGACATTGTGTTCATTTCGAAGATCTTTAGAATGACCAACTGTGTTGACTCCAAATGGTTTTGGCTGCATTTCTAAGGTGGATTAGCCCTCAGGATCAGATTGCAATAGTCTTCATTCTTCCTTGGATGTGAATTTCATGCCTTGCCATTCATTGGTAGCTTGCTGGAATTTACATGGTAAATTACTGCATTTTCCAGTTCTACTGCACAGTTGTAAAATATTGGCATTTCTTGCAAATTCAAACAAATTAGAACATGGAAAAATTATTCAAATATCAACATGAAGGAGTACATCAAGTTGCTACTGAATTTATACACTTCATTCACCAAGTAACCATGCTGAAATAGTGCAACAATGCTTGCACAATTGTCCCCTGCTCTGTTATACACTGTTGCTGCCTATTTAGACCATGTGGGAATGCTTCTAAATAGGTCAGATGTCTTCTGTAGTCCTTCTGAACTCATTCCATCCATATCCTCATGCTTTGCTTGACAACTTCAAGGTGTTCCTATAAAGTGACAGCTTGCTGATTTTTATATGGCTGTTTTTTCCAGATTTTCAGATTTATGACAGTCCTAAACTTTTGTCTTCAATGTGGATTTGAAACAAGTTGAAGGGCAGGAAAACATTCAAAAACCATTGAGAAGTTAATGGATATCAGCATACCACATTTGGTTAATTGAAATGCATGTTCTTACTTGCTACTTAATCAAGCAAAATCAGTCACAAAATGCTGAAAATAGTCAAAAACAGAGATATAGTATTCCTAACATAAAATCATGCAAACACTTAACAAATAGTATATTTTAGTCAACTATTTGGCAATTAACTTATCATATGGTAGTCAAACATTGTGCAATAATGAGGCATTTTTGGGCCTCATCAATAGCCAAGGCACCAGAATGTCATGATTTTGTGACATGATTGAGTTTCACGGACTTAAAGGAGAAAAGAGAGCCAAGATGCCAGAATGTTGCAATTTCACGACATGACAAAATTTCATGATCTCTAAGATAAAGGGAAGACCATGGCACAAATATGTCATGATTTTGTAACATGTCGGAGCTTTGTTGAGTAGATAAACATAAATAGAAACAAGTGAATGCATTTTCAGAAGGACGCATCTCGATAACCAATGGTAGACGATGATTGAAGCATCAAATCCTAACCTCTTGTCGTTGGTGATTTCATTCTCTCCTAAACCAATAGAAACCATGTAGAAGCATACTGGCATATTTTTTAGCAAATTTTTTGTAACTTATTGTAGGTCAGGGAATTTTTTAGCTATCAAAAGATGCTTATAATAGAGTATATATAATAGGGAGTGCACCCAAAATAAGGGTTAGCTCTTAGACTTTTACAGGACTAGATGTATGTACTTTGGATTAAGCAATAATATATGCTTCTATTGGCTTCTAGTTCATCGTACGCAAAAGTATGTATGATTGTTTCATGCTTCTACTTACATTATTGAGTTATACTTTGTATTTATTCTATTATTTGGATACATGCATGTCATAAATAGTATTACTGGAGTTAATGATATTTATACATGCATGTGTTAGATTAACATCTAAATCGCATTAAGGAACCATGATTTCTACATGAAGGTATAGAAAGCACTTAGACTACGAGATATATGTATTTGTCTTTGTTGTTGTTTAATCTATACCCCATTAAAAATCTAAAAGCAGCTATATTTTCCTTTCTTTCAGTAAATTTCTCTCTATCCTTTTCTCATAAAAATCACCAAGGAACCAACCTCCTCTTGATATTAGATGGAATCCCTTTGAACTTAGTCCATCTACTCAATGTTGGCAAGGTCGTGGGCACAATCACAACCATAGGTCGATTTTGCACCAATAATTTTTGGCACACCCAGTGGGACCCCAAGTCCACCATAAGTTACATTTCAAAGGTCTGGTGTTTGTCTTTGTCTTGTTTAAATCTAAATCAATCACCTAGTGACTCTATCCAAAGGTCTAAACCCAAGAAGAACCTTATCTACCTTCTGGTTAAATATCATAGATATCTGAATATATGATAACCAGATCTAAGCTAAAAATTCTAAAGAACCCATCAAGTTCTTCGAGTTACATCTCAGTAGCCTCAGAGCCCATCCATTGTTATCTGCCAGATCGAATTCATTTTCTACTGATATCAAAATTCTTGTACCCACTATAGTCTCTAGTACTGCTACTAGTGAACCCACCCGCTTTACCTTATCCCACGTGGAATCACATAGGTCCTTTAAACCTGGTTGTTCAAAATTAGATTCCTACAGTAGCTTTGAAGGCATTACCCTCATATAATGGTACAGGTAAAATAGTCTTTGAGCATTGTCAAGATATCGCTTCTTCAGTTGCCATACACAATATTACACATGAAGATGTGATGATCAGATTATTGGTCATTTCACTAAAAGAAAAGATGCTCTACTAGTATAGGGTACTTCCTAACCAGACTATTGCAATCTGGGCTAATCTTGCTAGCAAGATTGTGGAAGAATTCAACCAGCAGGTAGACCAATTCTCTCTACTCAGTAAGTTTACTATTATATAAAAATATCCTCAAGAAGAGATAGTTGATTTCAACATCAGGTTCACCTGCACCTGGAAAAGAGTACCTAATGGGTTTATGCCAACTAATGAACAAGCTATGTACTACTACTTGAGAGCAATTAATTCTGATATCAGTATGGCTATAAGGCAGTCTCAGGTTGCCACCTTCCCAAAAATATTTCAAGAAGCACTAAAAATGAAAAAGGACCTTATTACCATTGGAAGGTTCCCCCCAAAGATGATGATGCCAATTTTCCCAGATCTTCCCGAAATATCTAGTGTTGATCCTTCAAGTTCCTACTCTACGCCTAGCATAGATTTTCCAAAATGGGGTGGTCAACCATCTACTTCATCAATACAAGAACATCCAAGTTTTCTAGCATTGTCTCCAACTCTTGTTATTACTTTACTATCTGCACCACCTGCTCAGTCAGCTAATGAGTCTTAGCTTGCTATCTTACTAGATATGTAATCAGTGATGAAGAATTTGACTAATGAGATCACATTGATGAAAATAAGGGAAGCTGAAAGAAGTTTTTAACCAAGAAGATTCCCACAAGTAACAAGGGACCATTCCCTTGTAGGTAATAAAGGTCAGGAAAGACTGAATGTAGTTTATGCAAACAATGATGAATAATTTGCAGTTCTTTCTATGGATTTCTATTATTGGTGTTCTACTTGTAATGATCCACACAGTGAAAACTCATGCATGATTCATTAAAACTTCATGCAGAAGGTAGCCATTGAAAGGGCAAAGATAAAATTGAAGGGACATGTAAACATGATTAGGGAAGAAAACCACAATTTCATGATGCTTTCAGTAGAGCAAGTTGTAGTTCTAACAAGAGCAAGTAAGAAACCTCTGGAAGTAGATCCCTAGGAATTCCAGCATCTAAGATTTCCCTTGGTCCCTAAGACTCTACCTGGAGAGGATACCCCCTATAAAAATAAATCTCAAGTCCCTTCCCAGAATACTGGATCAAAAGTATGTAAAGATTTTATCCCATGAAATGAGGTTGAAACTGTTAGGCCTTATATGAAATGAACACAATAAGATATTTTACAAATGAAACAAGGTTACAATATATAGGCATAAGCCTATATGAAATGCATGACACTTGTCAAGTGAAACTGACAAGTGTCAAGGAAGGCATAGTGCACATTACATTAATTCTAACATTCCCCCTTAATGTGCACTATCCTAACTAAAGAAAAACCAAGTCAATATTAGGTAACATTCCCCCTTAATGTTGACTTCTCTAAAAGCAACCTATCATCCTCCTTTATTGCTGATTTGGTCTAGGCTTGTGCTCGTTGCACTTGGCTCTCCAACTATGAATAATGCTAGATTCACTATGTATACATCTCGGTCTGTTGCCTCAGGGTTAGCCACTTCCACGGGTCTGTTGCCACTAGGTCAGCCATCTAAGTGCCTTAGGGTCATCATGGGTGCCTCAGGGTCAGCCACTTCTGGGTCTGTTGCCTCTGCAGGTCATCCTCAAAGGATGTTGCCTCTTGCAGGTCACTGACTAGCTCCACCATGAATATCAAGTCCCTCCTCATGGTGAACTCAATCTAGAAGGTGTCGGTCTCTGTCGAAAATGCACCTTAATACAAAAGAAATACGAGCCATGAAATACAATAAAATTGAGCCTTAGAATCCAAGTGTGGAGGAGAAGAAAGAAGAATAGAAGAGAATCTTCTGAAGTGTCTTCGTCTGTAGTCTTCAGAAGTAGATCCGGAAAAAAACCTCGGATAGAGTCTAGGGTGTCTATGTCTGTAGTCCCTAGTATAAGTGTCCTTATGGTGACCATGTCATCCCACCAAAATGCATGGGTAACCAGCCGCTGCATTTTCCAAGTGTATAGAAAATATCACTAGGTACAGGGATCACATATGAAATTACCTTGGGAATTTCGGGTTCAACCGAGAGTGCACTCCAAGGTAGAAAAACTTTGAGGCTAAAAAACTGAATTGAAACAGCCTCAAAATTACAATATGACACCACCATTGTGTCCGTCGTAGAAAAATGTTTCCAACGACTATAAATACCCCTATACTTGTATTTGAATGGGGCCTTCAACATGTGGAAACCAATACCATGCCTATCTAGGCAGTAAATAGACAACATCGCTCAATAGCGGCATCGCTCTCAGGCGGAATAAAAATAGTCTTAAAATTTCCCTCACAGGGGAATTACATGGGCCATCAGTCCTTTCACTTCCACTTCCTATGTGAAAAAATAGGTTAATTCAAATCTTCATCATGAAAAAATACATATAAAACAATGTGCATTTCAATTTGGTCATGTGGGCCCTCCATCCCCCTGCATTTTCATCAACATCAAAAAATAAAATAATGCCGCAGCATGGTGTCAGTAGAGAATTTGACCATCAACGGCACCACATTGACAAAAGTGCCAGTGCAGGAGATGAATTTCCTGAGAGGTATTGGGGAAAAGGATTTCTCCCGGATCGGTGGCTCCCCCTGCCATGTTGTGCAGCCACACCTCCGCCAGCGTGCCCTTGAACAGGAACCCTAGGTCTAACGCCGCTGCCATGACGTGAGCCAAAATTGAAAAATTCCCCAGCACACTCAGACCAAGGTTTCAAGTTGGTCAATTCCATTAGAAAACAATGTTAATGTAATTCTGTTAACTGTTGCGAATTACTTCCAAGCATAAATGTTGAGGTTGAAGAACTTGGGAGTTGGAAACAGATAGATCGTTGTCCTTTTCAGTAACAAAATCCATTGCAATCGTAGAATTCAAAGAGTCGGTGGACTGTTGCTCAGAGAAGACGAAGAGGATTTGGTTGTGAAAACCGACGACTTTCATCAGTACAGATAGATGAGTCATAGAGAACAAGATAGGCATCCCGTGGCTGGGTTGGCACGCTCATCAAGGAAAAACAACTGGTAATATCTGAAACAATCTCCTCTGTAATTATTTCGTGTGATTTTAGGTTCATATCATGATCTACGTCCGTTGTAATCTCACCTCAGTGATGGATGGTGCACAAGGTAGATTAGACACACGTTCTCCGCCAGTCAGTCATCCATCCAGTTGGACTCGTCGCCAAGCCGACGCCATCGTTCTTGACAGAAGAAGAGCACTATAGCATATGCAAATTTTAATGCACCAACTCTAGTCAGTCATCATTGCCACAAACCACGCCAAGATCCAGGTATGGTGTCAAATGATAAACCATGGCAAGCTCCAAGTACTTGACGAGATCTCAACTGCAACAAAAATGGACAGACGGTACCTTTTATTCACTTTCAGAGACGCTATCGACATGGCAATGGTCTTGAAGTTGAGATAACATCGCACATATGCATAGATTGTCAAAAAATAGCATCAAACAATTCCTCGCATCACTATGAAAAAACTGTTTTGAGAATATGCATCCTGAAGATACGTACAACCACCCTGGACTGCTTCCCCTCCCTCTGGTCTCCGAGGGCTAAAGTTGAAACATCATAGCCTTCTTCAGGTTCAGGAGGATGTGCATTTCGTGGGATTATTCCAGGATCTCTTCCAGATGTGAAAAGAAGTAAAATTAGAACATATATGGTGAACACTATTGCAATAACCATTACAGATACCCCTGCATGATGTGGAAACTTGTCCAAAAATTTTCTGGCAACAAATACACAAAATATTGTTGCAGGGACAAGGATGAGAAAAAACTGTTAAGAATAGTGACCTTACATCTGGTCCAAATATTAACCTCCCACCAAAGAAAAATTTGTTGCTTCCTTTCCAGACTTGATAAACTCTCTTCTGTTCACCCGCACTCAGGTCCTTCATGCTGAAGGTTCTTGCGTCAGACATCCGAGGAGGAGTAGCTCCATACATCTCTTCCTACTGCTCTTTCATCAGCCTGCATGCATTTCCAACAGGGTAACGATCTGGTAATTTGTGCTCTCTGGCTATTGGTCATGGACGACGAGCTCGAGAAATGACAACAATGGCTCGTAGGCATTACTGACAATGGTGGGAAGCTGGTATTGCCATTGCCACTGCCACTGCAAATCGACGTCCGCAATATCACAGGCGCCACCAAGGGCAGTGCCATCCAAACCCGCATCGCAAATGAGCTCAACGCAGTGTTGCGGCTACTAGGATTGCTGGGACGGTTGTGGCTCTATCAACGGGAGGTCAACTGATGTATTCAAACAACTCTGATTCAGTGCTGCAAACGTCTGGTCATGTGTTTAACAACAACGCCATGAAAGTATTTTTATCACATCCATTGCATATTTAATGCAAAATGGACTAAAAAAATGGAGATCTGAGTCTGTGCATGAATGGTAAAATCTCAACATATTTCAAAACGAACACCACCAGTCCCTAACAGTCAATAATAACATACACCGCCTACATCGAGACGCATCATGCAATCATCTTCCAAGTTCAGAGGTACACTACAACCAAACAAATTGCCTCCAACCTCCCTCGATTTGCATTGTTTGTGTTCAAAAAATGGCATTCAACATCCACAAAGTAGTTAATGGCAGCTCATCCACTACGTCAAATTTCCTCTCAATCACTCTAAGAAAAAAAATATTTGGCAGCCATTGGTTTTTCAAAGCTTCTGGTTTCTGATCCATCTCATGGATGGAGAGCATACTCCCTAGCTAAAAAAAAATGGAAAAAATGGAGGAGGGAGGATTTCCATGAGGGAAATCCCCCCTCAAGGGTTTCACAGGCAGGAGAGGGAACCTGCTCTGATACCAAATGTTAGGCCTTATATGAAATGAACACAATAAGATATTTTACAAATGAAACAAGGTTACAATATATAGGCATAAGCCTATATGAAATGCATGACACTTGTCAAGTGAAATTGACAAGTGTCAAGGAAGGCATAGTGCACATTACATTAATTCTAATAGAAACTCAAGAGTAGGCTAAGTAGAATTTAATATTTCCTTCTTTGACTAAGAGATAGATAACAGAGGTAACATAAGGCTACAGGAGCAGATATGATACTTTTGCTAAATAAAATGAGAGGAATACTAACTCAACCTCATTTAACATAGTAGAAGAGATGAAAAATACCCTTCGAAAGCAAGTATATATGATTCCTTGTAGTTACCTGGCCAAATTGACCTCTTACAAGAATATTTGAGGTCAAAAAAAACAAAGGTAGGAATCCATCCTACTCAAATGCAGTTCAAACAAACCTAATCTACTATTGGAAAGAACAGACCACCCCCCTTTTATATATCTCTTCAAATGGAAGGATGAGTTGTACATAACTACATGATAGATTCAGATGCTGCTACCATAGGGATACCAAAAATAGTGTGTGACATTATGGGAATGGAATACACTAGGATCAGGCTAGGAGTTCTGCAGTTGGATGGCACTCCAGTCAATACTGTAGGGGTAATAAAAGGCATCCCTATAAAGCTTCATAGAATACCTCAAATTGTAGTGATACAAGAAGTGGTGGTAGTAGATTTAGAACCAAACTTTGGCATGTGTTTATCCAGAGAATCCACAGCTAAGATAGGAGGATATCTATCTTTAGATTATTTTCATTTGGAAATTTCTTTCAAAGGTAGAAGAATTAAGATATTTAATGAAAAACCATCCATATTTCACATAGAAAATATTGAAGAGGCCAGTACTGTAAACATGATGATAGAGTAAATAGAAGACCTTGATCTAATGGAAGAGAACTTGGAATAACTTCAAACAATAGACCAGTTCTATCTAAAAAACTTCAATTCTATGGTAGAAATCGAGATAGAAAGTTACTCTATTGTAAAACCGAGAAAAATCCAAGCAACTCTGGTTCCCAAAGAAGACAAGCCTACAAATAAGCTCTGGAAACTTTTATTTGATGGTGTTAGATGCAAAACGTAGTAGATGTAGGAATAGTTTTAATCTCTCCTACAAGTAAATAGAAAGTGTTCTCTTATAATGCAGCTGAGTACGAAGCACTTTTCCTAGGTCTGAGAAAGGCTGAAAAGTTAGGAGTTAAGCAGTTACAAATATATGGAGATTCAAAACTCATTGTGAATCAAGTCACAGAAAAATGTATAAGCAAACAACATAATATCAAAGCATATAGGAATAAGGTGTGGGATCTCCTAGAAACCTTTGAATATTTGAACATTAAAGAGGTCCCTAGAGAGAAAAACACCCATGCTGATATGTTAGCATTTGTAGGAGCAAATTTCTACCCCATCAGCAATGTCATCCAAAAGTCTAAAATAGTAAGGATCATATATAGAACCTTTATACCATATAAGAATATTTCTGGAAAGTATTTGAAAATGATGAGCAGATATTAGATTTCTTAACCTATGAAATGAATTTCTCAAGTGATAGCACGCTAGAATATGAAGAAGATGAAGACCTAATTAAAATAATGAATAAACATATACCAAAGGGGCTGATCACTCTTGAAAGTCTTTTTGACAACAAGGATAGAGCAGTAGGTCATAAGATAAAGGTTGATAAATGCAGATACAAAGAAGTTCAACTAGAACCTGAAAAGATGATCAAAGTTGGAGTTAATTGCATAGAAGAAGAGCTAAATTAGATAAGATAATTATGCAAATCATTCCAAAACATCATTTCTTGGGTCTATAGTGATCTCAAAGTGTACAGGAAAGAAACCATACAACACACCATTGAGTTGGAAGAAGATGCAAAGTCTTTCAGGAAAAAGTAGAGATCTGTAAATCCAAAGATAAAAGCATTAATGATACAAGAATTGTTAAATCTTATTGAAGCCAAGATTATATACCCTATTAAGCACTCTACCTGGGTAGATAATTTAATCCCAGTTAGAAATAAAATTGGGGATATTAGGCTATGTGTTGACTTCAGAAACCTGAATAGAGCTTCCCTCAAAGATCATTACCCACTTCCACATATAGATCAAATTATGCATACAGTAGCAAAGGTAGAGAGATTCTCCCTATTAGATGGATTCTCTGGTTACAATCAGGTATGGGTTAAATATGAAGACCAATATAAGACTACCTTCACCACCAAGTGGGGGATATTTGCTTATCAGAGGATACCTTTTGGGTTGTCCAATGTAGGAGCAACTTTTCAAAGGGTAATGGATGTGGCTTTTAGATAACTTGCTAATAATATTATAATCATCTACTTCGATGATATGACAGTCTTCTTCCACTATAAATAAGACCACGTGGAACACCTTAGGAAGGTATTTGAAAAATACAAAGAATTTGGTATATATTTGAACCCAAAGAAGTCCATATTTATTGTAGAAGAAGGAATTCTACTAGACCACGTCATATCAAAAGTTGGATTGGCAATCGATCCTGATAGAGTAAAAGCACTCCTAGAGCTACCTCTGCCAACAAACAAGAAGGGCTTTCAATCCTTCTTTGGAAATATAAATTTTGTACGCAAGTTTATAACAGATTTTGCACAAATTATCAAACATATGATATAACTACTAAAGAAATATACCCAGTTCAAATGGACAGACCTGAGGAAAAAAACTTTCAAAAGGATAAAAGAAGAGATAGCTCAATAATCTGTGCTTTTTAATCCTAATTATTCCAAAATCTTCATCCTATATGTTGTCAGAGAGAGAAATTTACGTTGTAGTTCTCACCCAGAAAGGAGCTGACAATGAAGAAAGACCTATAGCCTTTCTAAGTCAGACCATGCAATATCATGAAGAGAGATATAAACTCATAAAAAAATAAATATATGCAGTTATGAAGTCACTAAAAAAATTTATACACTTCCTGTCACAAAGAAAAACCATTGTCTATGTAATTCATCTCGATGTTAGAAATTTTGTAATACAAGGAGAACTCAGTGAGAAAAGAGCGGGTTGGGTAACGAAGATACAAGAGTATGATGTAGAAATCCACCTGACCAAGTTAGTAAGGGGTAGAGCCTTATGCCAAGAGTTGGCTAAGTAAGCTTCAAAATATTATATAGCCTACCAAGGCCTAATGTTGAATTTAGAACAAAATCAAACCTTATAGAATATTGACTGGATTGATGACCTCGTAGAATATTTTTAGATTGGAAAATGCCTAGATAATCTAAATTCTTCACAGAGAAGAAGGTACAAAATGTAAGATTTGAAATACACTCTTCTACCATAAGGATTGTATAGTAAAAATATAGATGGCATACTGCTAAGGTGTATAAAGAGAGATCAGAAACAGAGAATTCTGGAAGAATTTCATGGAGGTCTATCTGGTGGATACTACTCAGCGAGGATCACTGCACTAAAGATAATTAGAACAAGTTGTTTATGGCCCTCCATTTTCTTAGACACTTTAAAAATAACTAGGAAATATGAAGAATGCTAGAGATATGTGGGAAGAAATAGGAATGCCCCTATGCCTCTGAAATCTATCCAAGTTGAAGAGCCCTTCCAACAATGGGGGTTAGATTTCATTGGAGTAATAGAGCCAAATTCATCAGCCGATCACAAATATATAATTACTGCTATAGATTATTTTACTAGGTGGGCTAAAGAAATTTCCACTAAGAAAGTTGATTAGGAAGTTTTGATTGAGTTTTTAGAAAGCTTTATTACAAGATTTGGCATACCAGATGCATTGGTCACAGACAATGGATTAGCCTTCATTGGTACAAATATGATTGAATTTTATGGAAAATATGGTATATACTTGAAGACCTCATATAATTACTATCCACAAGGGAATGTTCTACTAGAATCTACAATCAAAAATATTCTCAAAATTTTGAAGAGGACTCTGAAAGATAACAAGAGAAGTTGGCACTCCTTGATAAACCAAGCATTGTGGACTGATAGGATTTCAATAAAAAAATTGGTTAACACATCACCCTATTCCTTGGTCTATGAAAAAGAGGTTATTCTACCCATACATATAGAGATGCTTGTTTTAAATTTGCTCAACCAGATTGATTTTTAATCCAACCAATGGAAGTTATATTGATGCAACTCCTACAGCTAGAAGAGCAGAGGAAGCAGGCTTATGATCATCATCAAAAGCATGTGGCAGACACCAAGGGATGGTTCGATAAAAAGACCAATTTCATAAATTTTAAATTTGGAGACTCAGTTTTAAAGTGGAATGTGAAAAATGCCAAGCCATGCCATCACCAAAAAATTGACACCTTTTGGGAGGGTACCTTTGAAATAATCATTGAGAAACAATTCAATTCATTTTAGCTGAAAGACAAATAGGGTGAAGTTCAACCTCTATTCTAGTGAATGGTTTTCACCTAAAAATCTACTTCGAATAGGCAGGGAAACATTTCTTATATATTATGTATATATAATATTTTATAAGTATTTTTTTTTTTCGGCTTGTAATGATTCCATCGTGATTTCACGACAATTCAAATTCAACCAGCAAAACGACAAAGCAAAAAAAGCACTACCTTATCGCGATGTAACGACTAAAATTTAAAATTTTCCACATCGCCTTTAGATGATTTGTGGGAAAGCTCCTCCCTTGTGAATAAATGAAGCTTTGAAGAGCGTGATTTTTCATTTAATGCAACGGCCAACAATTGGCCAAAAAATTTGGCATGCAGGAAGGTGGCAGAAACGATGTGCAGGAAGATTCAAAAAAATCAAATCTACCAACCACAGTTAATGCAATCATGCACGTTCTTTCCAATCAATGTAAAGAAACCCTAATTCACTCTCGAGAAAGCTTTTCTACTAAAACTTGCTTTCTATTATCTTCTTTGAGTTCAGACCTAGTACAAACAATCTCTGCGAGATATTTCCCATGGTCCCAAAGAAGAGTAGCTATAAAAAGGTAATGACGGTATCATAATTATGCTTCCTCGATAGTAATATGTGAGGATGAAGCAGGTAAAAAATTCACAGACAGAGATGCTAGAATCAGTGACACTATCGTGACATCAAAAAACACAAAAATAATATGAAAAGATATCAAAGAAATAATTATTATCGATATTATTGCGTCCTCTCCTGCTACTTTCCCTTTCAATTATCTACTCTGCTAGTATTTTTATACTATCATTCATCCTTGTCCTGATTTGATTAGGGCTATTGCTAATTTTTATGATACCAAGGAGAAGATCGTTAGAAACTCCCAAGGTAGAGCCCTTTTCACACTGAACCAGATGCTTTCATTGCTACCTTTTTTGTTGGTCATGTACCTGTATTTAAGCCAAAAGCTTTCGATCCTATAGACCAGACAAAGTATTTTATCCCTTATGAGAACAAAAGAAATTTACTAGCATTACAATTGAAGAAACCACCTATTGGAGGGACCATGCCTAAAATGCCCATTTCTCGAGAGGAATTCAAAAACTGAGAGTTGTTTTCTATTTTGGCTATGGTTGCGGGCCTAAAGTCTGACGAGAAAGTCTATGGGTGGTAGATTGCATTAGTCAATTTCCTTTCAAACCCTAAGAATTATGATTTCTCAATTATGTATGGAAGCGTTAGGCCCATATTTTTTGACTGGCCAGGGTATATTTTTTGCCAAGTCCATGAAGGTTTGTCTTTGATGAAGAAAGGTTCTCAAGTTTCTTTTAAATTTTCTTCATATTTGATTTGGTTTTTATTTTATTTTATGGATCAGGAGCTTGCTTTTATTTTTGTGAATGATAAATACGAGCAAGGAATAACCTTACCTGTGTATGAATGGACTATTGTGTTGTATAATATAGAGTCTTATTATAATTTCAATAGGAAATTTTTAGGGCTTGCACTAAAAAATATGTATGGAGAAATAAGGATACTGACCCCAAAATCTGTAAAGGTTTTGCAAAACAAGTATGCAGAGGAGGGTGACTGGTTCATCCTCACATAGGGGATTGTTATCATACTCTATGGGTTTATAGGAAAACCCTTTTTTCTTCCCCATTATGTCACGGATTGGTTGTTCACCTTGGAATATGTTAGGAAAACACAACAGATAAATTTCAAATATGGTACATGTATAGGTAAAACTAGTGCCTGTATGATGTCGTTCCAATTTGAAGGTATAATTATCTCCAAGAAAGGGCAACACGAGTAAATTACTCAAGCCCTAAAATAATTGGGGTTGTTAGAGATGCCATAGTGATGGAAGTATGATCCTATTAACAAATTTGCAGAGGTAGACCATTTTAAACATAACCTCTATTAAGAGCTACCACATGTCCCCCAGGAAGGACATCGAAGATTGCAGGAATAATGCTGAAGATGAGGAATTAAAGTGGCATGTAGAAAGGATGCAACCACTACCTCCATAGCATAATTTTTATGAACATATGGCTGACTATGATCCCAAGCATAATCCTAAGCACTTCCTAGATGACAATACTATCACTAGGATGCAGAAGAAGGGGATAGAATGGACAAAAGAGAAGGTCCATGCATGGTGGATGATGAGAGTCCAAACAAATATGATCGACTCTAGGTGACCAGTTAAAATAACCTTGAATTTTTGGTCCGCTATGACCACTACCAAGCTCCTTGGTCAGAAACCTTCGATGGGAAAGTGCCACTAAGCATTTGTAACAATAAGGAAGTAAACCCTAAAGTTGTTGAAAAACAAAAGGTAAACTAAAACAAAGGAAAAAAGGTTGTAATTGAGCAACAACTATTCCCTGCACAGACAAGGCTCATGTCCTCTAAGAAGAATACTGTCGAAACCATATTTACAGAAGAAAAGAGAAATACATATGGGAAAGCTACCCAAATGATGGAGAATATGGGATATGATGGTAAAGGACGAGGTAAGGATGAGCAAGGAATCATTGAACCCTTACAAATACAGAAGAGGAAGAAACATATGGCACTCGGTGCAAACCCATCTAGAGGTAGAGTTGCATCTTCCCATGTCCCAAAGTTTATCCCCTCTTCTCCCTAAAACATTGAATCATATAAAGTACCTCTTGTCATCAATAAGAGAAAGCTGAAATCCATGGCAATGAATCAACAAAAGAAGAGCAAACAGACTGAAACTGATCAAAATGTTGAAGAAGTTACTCAGGGTGACAAATATCAGCTACAGGTAACTGCTGAGTATGTTGAAACTACCCAAGAAAGTGAGCAAGTCACTCATAATATTGAAGATGTTTCTCAAAATGTTGGAATGACCAAAGATGATAACGCACAAGAGGAATCCCAGCACCAAGTAGTTGACCATAATGTTGAAGTTACTCAAGAGAAGTAGAACCCAGTTATTGGAGAAAACATAGTTTTTAAGGAGATAATTGAACACAATAAAAACCAATGTGGGAAAATCCCCAAGGACATTGAAATAATAGACTTAGAAAAAGATACATATGTCGAAGAGGAATATGATGAAAGAAAAGAGGTAGAAAAACCCTCTCAACAAGACGAAGTTGATAATTCTGGTGCAAATGAAACTAATGAAGATCAAACTACAGAATATGAGTGCCAACACGTACCCTCGATAGAATCAGGAATGGCCTCTCTATTCTCTCATACTTCTCTTCATCTCCTTTATCAAGTTGAATTTCCTTCCATTTCTATTCCATAAAAAGATACAATACCTTCCTTAAAGCAAAAGCTTCTATCTCCAAGGCCAACACCGTCTTCACAAGTTCAATTTGAATCTGGTGAACCTTCCAAGTTTCTTACCTATTCCATAGTTTCTCCTTTGAATGTAGACACTACATTGGTCTCAACCCATTTCCTACTCATCACCAATGTTCCAGCTATGAGATCCACCACAACGACTACTGAGAATCATCCCACTATTTCAAAACTAAAAATGCTAAAGAAAGCTAACAAAAATGCTTTAGATTGATAGGAGTTTCACACTGATAAAGTCTCCAAGGCTCCAACCTACACCCAAGAAATGATAGTGCTTAACCCCATTACTATGAAGCGATAAAAGGTAAAATTAACGTTGACGATAAGGAAGCCTGAAGGCGCAATGGTGATAGAATATTATCAAGCAGAAAGTGTAACAAAATATATTACTCATCTTCATATGCAAGATGAATGGGAAATGGTCCAATATCACCTGGGAACTATTTACTTGCATAGGGAATACTTCAAAGAAAAACTCATCAAGGAACAAGAAGCTATAAAAGAGTTAGAGTCTACGTTGTAGGAACAGAATCTTGTAGATAAAGACTTGAAATTAGAGGCCAAAATGTGGGAAGTCAAGTTTAGTGAAGCTGCAAGTAAAGTAGCCAAGTACAAAGAAGAAGCTAAAAATGCAACTGAACAAATTCAATCCCTAAATAAATAGATACGAGAGCTTCAGAAACAAGTCTAGGAAGCATAGAACAAATCCCATGACCTATCGAAATAAAAGGCCAAAGCAGTAAGAAGGGAAATATTTGAATATATCTTGTAGTTGGGTTTGATAACGAGGTCTATGTTGTTGTACCTGGCCAAGGTAAAATAAGTGCTTGGAGTGGTGGAACATGAGCTTAAAGATTCTATGAGTTTTTTAAAGATAATATTAGATGCTGCAACAAGAATACAAGTCTTATATGACAACATGCCAGAGAATATTGCTACCAAGATACAAAGTGAAGCCTGGTCGTAGGCTAAAATTAAAGCTAGGAGTTTCTTTAGGAGATTTAAACTTGTCAACCAAGGGGAAAAATGCCTCCAAGAGCTTGAATCCGAAGCTAAAGGGCTAGTAAAACATTTGAACCTAGCAAAAAAATGTGGGCTTCCATATATTTGGGATAAAAATTTGAGCATTCTAAATGAAGATGCACTCACATCATCCCTGAGATCCTTTATGGATGATGAATCAAAAATAAAATTTTGGGAAGAGCCTATCCAGGAAATGCATGTGTTACCAGGAAACGCATGTGTTTTCTATGGTACAATATCTCACACATAGTAAGACATGCTTACAAGAGATGATTCTTAGGCAGAAGAGATTGTCTCACGATAAGGTAGAAGAGTTACAATATGTGTACCATTTATTTATGGAATATTCAGACCCCGATGATGAAACTTGGAGGTAAGTCTGCCTCACTTATAATTAAGTTGTTAAAGTAATAGAAGAACAGAGAAGGTCTAAGAGAACTGAGCAGGACCAGCTAACCGAAGGTGGAACCAGTGGCTAAAAATAAGAAGGTTTACAAAAAAATGAGTAATTAGAAGTTTGATGTAATATAGTAAGGTATACATAAGCTAGTAAGAGGTAGTTTAAAAGGTAATGTTTTTCTTATTTCAAAGAATTCTCTTCTAATTTTCCAAAACTCCCTCTTCCATATTGTTTTGACTCCATTTCCCAATGGATGAAGGTCCTGGATTCTAATATTTTGCTAGCAAAATTCCTCGGAAGGCACCAATAATGTTAGTCTAAAAAGACTACACCAAAGATAGTGAAGATTTTGAGGCTTGAACCAATTTTTAATTTTTGCGAAAGAGATGTAGAGAAAAGACTAAGGCACGAAGAATGTCACGATGTCACAACATGTTAGAGTTTTACGGTCTCAAAGGAGAAAAGAGAGCCAAGGCACCAGAATGTCGTGATTTTGTGACATGATGGAATTTTATGGGCTTGAAGGAGAAAAGAGAGCCAAGGTGCCGGATGTTGAGCAAGGTGCAGCAACAGTATTGTCATTGTTGTCAACACAGTTAGACAGATCATTTGATGCAGTGGACAGAAGTTGAGAGGTTCTTCAAAGTATGTACAGTGATTTTCCAAAAGATCGAAGTAGCCCATATGCTAAAAATCAAAAGAAAATCACAAGGAAGAAAACTGTCGTGATATCGTGACATGTTGAGCAAGAAAAAAAAACTGTCACAATATTGCGACATGTTGAGAAGAAAGAAAAAATTTCACGATTTCACGACATGTTCAAAAAGAAAGCGCAAGCAGGAAAAACTATCGTGATTTCGTGACATGTTCGAAGAGAAAGCGCAAACAAGAAAAACTGTCATGATTTCGCAACATGTTCGAAAAGAAAGCGCAAGCAAGAAAAACTGTCGTGATTTCACGACATGTTCGAAGAGAAAGTGCAAGCAAGAAAAACTGTCACGATTTCGTGACATGTTCAAAGAGAAAGCGCAAGCAAGAAAAACTATCGTGATTTCACGACATGTTCGAAGAGAAAGTGCAAGCAGGAAAAACTGTCACGATTTCGTGACATGTTGGAAGAGAAAAAGGCAAGTAGAAAAAGTGTCGTGATTTCGCGACATGTTGGAAGAGAAAAATGCAAGTAGAAAAAGTGTCACGATTTCGTGACATATTGCAAGAGAGATAGTACGGAAGAAAAAGTGTCACGATTTCGTGACATATTGAAAGAGAAAAAGGCAAGTAGAAAAAGTGTCGCGATTTCGCGACATATTGCAAGAGAGATTGTACGGAAGAAAAAGTGTCACGATTTCATGACATATTGCAAGAGAGAGAGTCCGAAAGAAAAAGTGTCATGATTTCGTAACATATTGCAAGAGAGATTGTACGAAAGAAAAAGTGTCACGATTTTGCGACATATTGCAAGAGAGAGAGTCCGAGAGAAAAAGTGTCGCGATATCGCGACATGTCACGTTTTCGTGACCCGAAGGCAAGAGAAAGAGCAAAGGAGAAAAAGTGTCACGATATCGTGACATGTCGCATTTTCATGACTAAAGGAGGAGAGAGAAAGTAAGAAGGCAGAAGTGTCGCGATATCGCGACAAAAGTAAAGAGGAAGAGTATAGAGGCGAAAGTGTCGCGATATCACGACATGTTATATTTTTGCGGGTTCAAACCAAGTAAAGTAGCAAGGAGGCGAAAGTGTCACGATATCGTGACATGTGTTTTTATAGGTACAATCCAAGAAAAGAAGCAAGGAGGCGAAAGTGTCACGATATCGTGACATGTGTTTTTGCGAGCGAAATCCGAGAAGAGGACAAAGAGGTAGAAGTGTCACAATTTCGTGACAGGTCGCTTTGGCACGAGCTAAGAAGAGAACCCAACCGAAATAAGATATGTAACAGTTAACTGAAGTTATACGGCAGTTACAGGGGCCGTTGCAAAAGAAAATCATGCAGCTAAAATAAGAAGAGTTAACTGAAGTCAGTACGATAGTTACAGGTGCAGTTACAGAGAAAAATCATGTAGCTAAAATAAGAACAGTGAACTGAAGTCAGAATGACAGTTATAGGGCCAATTACGGAGTGAAATCATCGAGCGACGGTTAAACTAAAAGTCATCAGTTGAAGACCAAACAAAGAGCCATAACTATTAATAGGCTGCATGAGAGAATAACTATGAGATAAAGGAGTTACATATAGAAGTTTCTATTAATAAGTTGCATGCGAAAATATGGAAGTTAAAAATAGAGTCAGAACTTTGTTATAAAATAAGGTCTGCATGGAGAATTACGGTGCTGAAAAGAGTGAAAGTGCTGGAAAAGAGTGAAAGTGCTGAAAAAGAGTGAAAGTTCTACAAAAAGAGGGTTGGAAGAGTGACGTAAGAAAGCATTAAGCAAAGCCGTGAGAGCCGTAAGAGTGCAGTAAGAAGCGCATAAAGAGGGCTGTAAGAGGGCCGTAAAAGTGCAGTAAGTAGAGCCTTAAGTTTGTGTGGTGTTTTGGTGAATAGCGAGAGAGTTTGGGTTAGCAATAGACCAGTCAGGGTCTTGTATAAGCGAAGGCATTTTTATGTCAATCTTATAGTTTCAAAATTGCAGTCCAAGTTGGTGCTTGAATTAGGGGTTGGTGCTCCTTTCTGTTGGTGCAGATAAATTAGGGGTTGGTGCTCCTTTTTTTTGGTGCAGATAAATCAGGGGTTGGTGCTCCTTCCAGTGGGTGTTGGTAAATTGATTATAAAATTGGTATTTTGCAAAGGCTAGATTTGGACGGGAATCCAAGAATTTTTTTTTGAGGAGTAGCCAAATTGGTGAGCCTCGTTACATTGTGTGTTGTGGAATGCTCTCTTGTTATACTTGCTTTATCTGATTTTAAATTTTTATTGTTTCGACGTTAAGAGTTGTAGATTTGAATTTAAATAGCTACACTGATTCACCCCCCTCTCAGTGTCATTGTGAGACTAACAATTGGTATCAGAGCCAAGTTCCTGAACAAGATTAATCGACTAAGGTGATCTTGGAAGTGAGGAAATGGTAGGTGGTGAAGGATTCTCATCAAACAAAGCACAATTGTTTGACAAAACTAATTATGCATTTTGGAGACTCAGGATGCAGATATATCTATGTGCTTTAGGATATGACATTTGGGAGTCAGTAGACAGTGGATACACAATACCCACCACTCCTCCAACTGATGTTGTCGATAAGAAACTGTTTGAGAATAACTCTAAAGCAAAGAAAGCTATCATGTGCGATTTAGTGGACAACGAATTGATAAAGATTATGAGTTGTAAAACAGCAAAAGACATGTGGGACAAACTAAGGAGCATTCATGAAGGAGATGGCAAGATCAAGGAGGCCAAGTTACAAACGCATCGAGCTTAGTTCGAAGCATTAAATATGAATGACGATGAGAACATAGAGGCATACATGCTGAGAGTTAATGGAATCATTAATGCGATTAGACAACTCGACAAGGAAATGGAAGATGTTGTCGTCATGAAAAAGGTACTAAGATCTCTTCCCCAAAGATTTGATTCTAAAGTTTCAACAATATAAGAAGCTAAAGATCTAAATACTTTTAGTATGAATGAGATGCATGGTTCTTTGACTGCATATGAGATGAGAATAGGAACAACTAAACCCACAGACAGAGAAGCTGCTTTTAAAGCACATAAAAATATAAAAGAAAAACAAGAATCCGAGGAAGAAGAGACATCAGATGAAACGAAAGCAAACTTTGTTCGAAAACTAATAAGAGGAAAAGAAAAATACAGAGGAAAGCTACCATTTAAGTGTTTCAACTGTGGATGCGTTGGGCACTTTGCAGCTAAATGTCCACTTAATGAGAAAAACAAAAGTGATGAAGGTTCACACCAAGAAAGAAGTGACTGGAAGAAGAAACCAAATTTTAGAAAAGGCAACTTCAAGAAGAAAAGTTTCATATCCAAGAATGTCAATCCTTCAAAAGACAACTCCGATGAGGATTCTAAAGAAGAAACAGGTGAAGCTCTTTTCATGGCATTCGAAGAAGAAAAAACAGAGGAAAAATAGGAATGTGATAAAAAACTTGAGGCTAAGGCTGAAGTAGATCTGGAAGGTGAGTTGGTCGCTACACTTAAAGAGCTGAGCATAGAAAGGAAAAAGAATAAGAAAATCTCAAGAAAGCTTGAGGATGCCAATGAAATCATAACCAGCTTGAAAGTAAAGATAGACAAATTTAAGAAAATATATGAAGATATCGAAGTACAATTAACCGTGAAAATAGATGAGTGCAACAAGCTAGAAGAAGAGATTGTTGGTTTAAGGATGCAGCTAGAAGAGATGAATCGAAAAATGAGTTGTTATCACAAACTTGAAGAAAGTTCTGTGAAGCTGGATAAGATTATAAATAACCAAAGGACTACTGGCATCAAATTTGGTTTAGGCTTCGTCGAAGGAGAATCATCAAATGGATCAAAGGCCATAACTATAGAACCCATAAAGAATGAAGATAAGATCAGGGTTGATCAAGAAAAAATGAATCATGCTAAAGAAAGCAATAATGCCAGGCATGAGAGGAGTATTGACAATGATGGATTCACCAATGTCACTCATCAAAGGAGAAGAATATTTATGGCTCCCACTACAAAATGGCAAAGACCATCACCCAGATTCACTCATTCCTTTTCTGGTTATTGTTTTAAATGAAATGGTTATGGACATAAGATTTCATATTGCAAGTATAATGTAGGACAAAGGAACTTTACCAGTAGAATTTTTTTTTCACCGTTGATGGATTATGCAGTAGAATGTTATAACTGTCATAATTTTGGGCACATTGCAAGAAATTTTCAAGAAGCAGGGTTGTGAAGTCAGAACAGCAAACTATGGAAAGTTGATAGCAACTAGATCAAGGACATATGGCAACCTGTATACTCTCTCAGAGACTTCAAAAGGAGCGTGCTTGATTGGACAGGAAGAAGAAAATTGGCTGTGGCATAAGAGGCTTGGTCATATCAGTTTTGACAATCTAGTAAAAATCAGCTCAAAAAAGGGCAGTGAGAGATATTCCCACCATTGGCAAACCATCAAATAGCATTTGTGCTTCATGCCAAAATGGGAAGAAAACTAGAGCCACATGTAAAACAAAAGAGTACTTCACAAGCAAACCTTTAGAACTAATACATACTGATTTATGTGGACCCATGAGAACGCAAAGCATAAATGGTGACAAATACTTTATGTTGTGAATAGATGACTATTCCAGGATGACATGGGTACTATTTTTGAAGCTTAAATCAGATGCCTTTGAGATGTTCAATATTTTCAAAAAACAAGTTGAGAATCAAACAGAAAAAATGATTAAATTTTTAAGATCAGATAGAGGAGGAGAGTTCATTTCAGAGGATTTTGCAAAGTACTGTGAAAAATATGGGATTAGGAGATAGTTTTCCGTAGTAAGGACACCTCAGCAGAATGGTGTGGTAGAAAGAAAGAACATGACAGTGCAAGAAATGGCACGGACTATGTTGACTGAGAGAAAAATAGCAGACAAATTTTGGAAAGAGGCAGTCCATATTGCGATATACATCCAAAATAGGTGCATGTTGAGGACGCATGAAAGCAAAACTCCGTATGAGCTGTGGTTCGGTAAAAAGGCAACAACAAGATACTTTAAAGTTTTTGGCAAGCAAGTGTTACATCAAAAGAACTGAAGATAATATTGGTAAGTTTGAAGATAGAGCTGATGAAGGTATTTTTCTTGGCTATTCGACAAAAAGCAAAGCCTACACATGCTACAACAAGAGGCTAAAAAAATTGTGGAGAATGTCGATGTTAAAGTTGATGAAGGTAGGGAACGAGAAATAAGCTATGAAGAAACCTACCCAATTTATGAAGAGTTTATAGAAGGAAATGAGGAAAAGGAAACGAAAAAGAAATAGAAAATTGACTCAGATGATTTAAGTAGTGATTCAGAAGAGGAAGAAAACAAGAAATTCAAAACAGTAATTGCGGAAAAATCATCCTAGAGAGCAAATAATTGGAGACCCCACAGTTGGTGTTCAGAAAAGAAGAAAAGAAGTAACTACTCTCTATTATCCAGCATTGAGCCCAAAAATATTGTTGAAGCAAGCAAAGATGAAAGTTGGATGACGACAATAAATGAAGAATTAGATCAGATCGAGAAAAACAAAACCTAGGAGTTAGTACCAAGACCTGCAAATAAAAATATAATCGGTACTAAATGGATTTTTCGAAACAAATTGAATGAAGATGGACAGGTAGTCGGGGAATAAAGCAAGATTGGTCGCAGTAAAGGCTATGCACAAGTTGAAGGTATTGACTTTGAGGAAACCTTTGCACCAAGTGGCTAGACTAGAGGCAATTAGAATATTTTTGGCTTTAGCAGTTCACAAGAATTTCAAAGTTTATCAAATGGACGTGAAATCAGCATTTTTGAATGGAAAACTTGAATAAGAGGTCTATATTGAGCAGCCAGATGGTTTCCAACTTGGTGATAATCCCAACTTCGTCTGCAAGTTGAAGAAAGCATTGTATGGCTTGAAACAGGCACCCAGAGCATGGTATGCAAGGCTAGACAACTATCTTACTCAACAAGGGTTCAAAAAAGGTATGGTGGATAGCAATTTATATGTCAAAACAGAGAATGGCCATCTCATTGTCCTTGTTGTATACGTAGATGATATCATTTTTGGCAGCAACAATGATGAGTCGTGTAAAGATTTAGCAAATAAGATGCAGAAAGAATTTGAAATGTCAATGATTGGTGAACTTTCGTATTTTCTCGGACTGCAAGTTAATCAAAATGAGAAGGGCATATTTATTTCTCAAGTTAAATATGTGAAAGAGATTCTAAAAAAGTTCACAATGGAGGATTGTAATCCTGTTAGCACTCCCATGACAACAGGTTGCAATTTGAGCAAGGATGACAAATCTCCAAATGTTGATCAAACCATGTATAGATCTATGATTGTGAGCCTACTATATTTGATAGCTACCAGACCAGATATCTTGCAGGCAGTTTGCATGGTAGCACGACTTCAGGCTAGTCCCAAGGAGACTCATGTGACAACAATGAAGAGGATTCTTCGATATCTGAAGGGTACTATGGAGTATGGGTTATGGTATCCGAAAGGTAAGGACTTCACCCTTATTGCATATTCAGATGCAGATTGGGTAGAATGTGTCGATGACAGAAAGAGTACCAGTGGAGGTGCATTCTATCTTGGAGACAGGTTGGTCGTATGGCACAGTAAGAAACAAGAGTCAGTCTCCTTATCCACAGTAGAGGCAGAATATATTGTAGCAACTACGTGTTGGGCACAGGTCCTATGGATGAAACAAACCCTGAAAGATCTTGGCATTAACTTTAGTGAGCCAATTTCAGTTAAGTGTGATAACACCAGTGCCATTAACATCTCAAAGAATCCGGTTATGCATTCTCGCACAAAACATATTGCTATCCAATATCACTTTCTGAAGGAGAAAGTTGCGGAAGGTGAGGTTAAGTTGGATTTTGTCCCAACTACAGATCAAGTAGCGGATATCTTCACAAAATCGCTTCCCAAGGAAATTTTTGAGTACCTTCGCAATAAATTGGGAGTGGACCACATTCTCAAGGGGAGCATTTATACATTTTATTATCTTTTTGCTCATGTTTATAATTTTTGCTAACTGTAATAATTTTTGCCTGAGAATGTTGTGCATAGACTCAGGGGGAGTCTGCAGCAGCCCTTTGGTATTATTGTCAAAGGGGGAGAAGAATTACAAGAAATTGCACGTGTGTTACCAACAATTCCAAAGGGGAAGATTGTTGAGCAAGGTGCAGCAACAGTATTGTCATTGTTGTCAACATAGTCAGACAGATCGGTTGATGCAATGGACAGGAGTTAAGAGGTTCTTCAGAGTATGTACAGTGATTTTCCAAAAGATCAAAGTGGCCCATATGCTAAAAATCAAAAGAAAATCACAAGGAAGAAAACTGTCACGATATCGCGACATGTTGAGCAAGAAAGAAAAACTGTCGCGATATCGTGACATGTTGAGAAGAAAGAAAAACTATCACGATTTCGCGACATGTTCGAAAAGAAAGCGCAAGCAGAAAAAACTATCGCAATTTCGCGACATGTTCGAAGAGAAAGCGCAAGCAAGAAAAACTGTCACGATGTTGCGACATCTTCGAAGAGAAAGCGCAAGCAAGAAAAATTGTCATGATTTCCCAAAATGTTCGAAGAGAAAGCGCAAGCAAGAAAAACTGTCATGATTTCTCGACATGTTCGAAGAGAAAGCGCAAGCAAGAAAAACTGTCACGATTTCGCGACATGTTCAAAGAGAAAGCGCAAGCAAGAAAAACTATCGCGATTTTGCGACATGTTCGAAGAGAAAGCACAAACAAGAAAAACTATCGCGATTTCGCGACATGTTGGAAGAGAAAAATGCAAGTAGAAAAAGTGTCGCGATTTTGCGACATGTTGGAAGAGAAAAAGGCAAGTAGAAAAAGTGTCGCGATTTCGCGACATATTGCAAGAGAGATAGTACGGAAGAAAAAGTGTCGCGATTTCGCGACATGTTGGAAGAGAAAAAGGCAAGTAGAAAAAGTGTCGTGATTTCGTGACATATTGCAAGAGAGATTGTACGGAAGAAAAAGTGTCACGATTTCGTGACATATTGCAAGAGAGAGAGTCCGAAAGAAAAAGTGTCGTGATTTCACGACATATTGCAAGAGAGATTGTACGAAAGAAAAAGTGTCGTGATTTCGCGACATATTGCAAGAGAGAGAGTCCGAGAGAAAAAGTGTCGTGATATCGCGACATGTCGCGTTTTCGCGACCCGAAGGCAAGAGAAAGAGCAAAGGAGAAAAAGTGTCACGATATCGCGACATGTCGCATTTTCGCGACTAAAGGAGGAGAGAGAAATTAAGAAGGCAGAAGTGTCGCAATATCGCGAAAAAAGTAAAGAGGAAGAGTACGAAGGCGAAAGTGTCGCGATATCGCGACATGTTATATTTTTGTGGGTTCAAACCAAGTAAAGTAGCAAGGAGGCGAAAGTGTCACGATATCGCGACATGTGTTTTTACGGGTACAAGCCAAGAAAAGAAGCAAGGAGGCAAAAGTGTCGCGATATCGCGACATGTGTTTTCGCGGGCAAAATCCGAGAAGAGGACAAAGAGGTAGAAGTGTCACGATTTCGTGATAGGTCACTTTGGCGTGAGCTAAGAAGGTAACCCAACCGAAATAAGATATGTGATAGTTAACTGAAGTTATACGGCAGTTATAGGGGTCGTTGCAGAAGAAAATCATGCAGCTAAAATAAGAAGAGTTAACTAAAGTCAGTATGACAGTTACAGGTGCAGTCATAGAGAAAAATCATGCAACTAAAATAAGAATAATGAACTGAAGTCAGAACGACAGTTACAGGGCCAATTACGGAGTGAAATCATCGAGCGACGGTTAAACTGAAAGGCATCAGTCGAAGACCAAACAAAGAGTCGTAACTATTAATAGGTTGCATGAGAGAATAAGTGTGTGATAAAGGAGTTACATATAGAAGTTTCTATTAATAAGTTGCATACGAAAATATGGAAGTTAAAAATAGAGTTAGAACTTTGTTATAAAAGGAGGTCTGCGTGGAGGATTACGGTGCTGAAAAGAGTGGAAGTGCTGAAAAGAGTGAAAGTGTTGGAAAAGAGTGAAAGTGCTGAAAAAGAGTGAAAGTGCTGAAAAGAGTGAAAGTGCTGAAAAAGAGTGAAAGTGCTGAAAAGAGTGAAAGTGTTGAAAAAGAGTGAAAGTGCTGAAAAAGAGTGAAAGTGCTACAAAAAGAGGGTTGGAAGAGTGTCGTAAGAGAGCATTAAGTAGAGCCGTGAGAGCCATAAGAGTGCAGTAAGAAGCGCAACAAGAGGGCTGTAAGAGGGCCGTAAAAGTGCAGTAAAGCAGAGCCTTAAGTGTGTGTAGTGTTTTGGTGAATAGCGAGAGAGGTTGGGTTAGCAATAGACCGATCGGGGGTCTTGTATAAGCGAAGGCATTTTTATGTCAATCTTATAGTTTCAAAATTGCAGTCCAAGTTGGTGCTTGGAATTAGGGGTTGGTGCTCCTTTCTGTTGGTGTAGATAAATTAGGGGTTGGTGCTACTTTCTGTTGGTGCAGATAAATCAGGGGTTGGTGCTCCTTCCAGTGGGTGCTGGTAAATTGATTATAAAATTGGTATTTTGCAAAGGCTGGATTTGGACGGGAATCCAAGCAATCATTTTTGAGGAGTAGCCAAATTGGTGAACCTCGTTACATCGTGTGTTGTGGAATGCTCTCTTGTTATACTTGCTTTATCTGATTTTAAATTTTCATTGTTTCAACGTTAAGAGTTGTAGATTTGAATTTAAATAGCTACACTGATTCACCCCCCCTCTTAGTGTCATTGTGAGACTAACACCAGAATGTCATGATTTCACGATATGATGGATTTTCATGGGCTCGAAGGAGAAAAGAGAGCCAAGGTGCCAAAATGTCACGATTTTACGATATGATGGAGTTTCACGGGCTCGAAGGAGAAAAGAGAGCCAAGGCACCAAACTGTCTCAATTTTGCAATATGACGGAGTTTCATGAACTCAAAAGAGAAAAGAGAGCCAAGGCACTAGAATGTCATGATATCACGACATGACGAAGTTTCATGATCTCTAAGATAAATGGAAGGCCATGACATAAATATGTCATGATTTTGTGACATGTTGGAGCTTTGTTGAGTAGATAAATGTAATAGAAACAAGTGAATGCACTTTCAGAAGGACGTATCTCGACGACCAATGGTAGACAATGATTGAAGCATCAAATCCTAACCTCTTGTCGTTGGTGATTTGATTCTCTTGTGAACCAATAGAAGCCATGCAGAAGCATACTAACACATTTGTTAACAAATTTGTTGTAACTGATAGTAGGTCATGGAATTTGTTAGTTGTCAAAATATGCTTACAATAGAGTATATATAATAGGGAGCACACCCAAAATAAGGGTCGACTCTTAGATGTTTATAGGACTAGATGTATGTACTTTGGATTAAGCAATAATATATGTGTCTATTGGCTTATGGTTCATTGTGCGCAAAAGTATGTATTATTGTTTGATACTTCTACTTACATTATTGAGTTATACTTTGCGTTTATTCTATTATCTGGATACATGCATGTCATAAACAATATTGCTGGAGTTAATGATATTTATACATGCATATGTTAGATTAACATCTAAATCGCATTAAGGAACCATGATTTCTGCATGAAGGTATAGAAAGCGCTTAGACTATGAGATATATGTATTTGTATTTGTTGTTTAATATGTACCCAGTTAAAAATCTAGCAGTAGCTATATTTCTTTTTCTTTTAGTAAATTTTTCTCTATCCTTTTCTCATAAATATCACCAAGGAACCAGCCTCCTCTTGATATTAGACGGAATCCCTCTAAACTTAGTCCATCTACTCAATGTTGGCAAGGTCGTGGGTGCAATCACAACCATAGGCTGATTTTGCACCAACAAGTATATATATGTATTATTATTAAAATATTGTTATAACCATATTAAAATTATAAAATATAATAAAAACAAAATTAATTTTTTAACTTTTAAAAAATTATGATCAAAATTTTATCAAACAATATATGCTTAATTGCTAAGTTGTATTAACATTGTGTTGTTGTCAATTCTAATTCTCTAATGCAACCTTTTAAACTTGAAATTCACGATAAGGGAGGGAGAGACCCCTTACATTACAAGATAAAATATTTAACTTTATGAGGGGTTATTTTAAGACTGCTCAACCTCATGGATTAGAGACAATAATTTATTATTGTTTAAGGGCAACAACTGTGTATGGTAGGTATGTCGAGCTGGAATTATATTTTCGATGAACTTGAAACTTACAATAAGGGAGGGAGAGACCCCTTACATTCCAAGATAAAAGATTTAACTTTATGAGGGGTGATTTGGAGACTACTCAACCTCATGAATTAGAGACAATAATTTATTATCATTGAAGGGCAACAACTATGTATGGTAGGTATGTCGAGTTGGTACCATTTTTTGGGCAACTTGAGAGAAGGATCTTGCAAGATCTTTGATAGATGGATTTTTTTCTCTTGTTAGAAGGATTGATTTTGGGATGTCGATGATCATATATGCTTACCTACGATTATTCACCCATCTATCATATAATTTTCTTTTATGGGGTCCATAAACGAATAAGGACTAATTCAAGACCTGCAACTAAATCTAACGAGGCTTTGGGATTGACAAGAATATTTGAGGTTGTGGAAGAGGTAAGGGTTTCTTAAGGAAATGGCCTGAGGAAGTGGAGAAGGGTTTTTGAAAGTTATTGATCAGGGATATGCATCTGCCTTTACTACATATTATACCAATGGTAAAGGAGGTGTTGCCCTCTCCATATCTAGATCTCTTTGTTATGTTTTTTTATACAATGGTGAAGATATTGCTCACTATTGTGTCTAGGTTAGATTGGCTCTCAACATTTAGGTTCTTGGATTTTGCTCTATCTATGCTCTCAATGAACCTCCTAGTTGTACATCCCTCTGGAAATGGTTAATTGTTTCTCTCCCTCCTGTAGAATGGATCATAGGAGGTGACACTAATATGATAGAAAATATTAGTGATAAAATTTGGGATGGTAGCAAACCCCTTTCAACAATTGAATTTGGCAATTGGTTGTTTGTTTAATAATTTAGGTGTGCATAACCCTCTCTTTGGTAAAGCCTCCTCTCATAGAGATAATTGGTTTACGTGGTCCAATTGTCATCAAGGTACTGCTAGGAGACTCATTCATCTAGATAGATTTTATTTCAATAATTATATTCTAGAAAAATTCTTCATCCACAAGCAAGTTTGTGTTCTTTCTCACACAACTTTGTATAATCATCTTCCTATACTATTTTCTATCCATACTTCCTCTATATCCCTTGATTACATGTTGCTTCCATTCAAATTAATTTTTGTCCACCTTGACAGTCTTACCTATTGCCACCTTGTAAAGCATGTCTGGAATAGATTTACTAGACCAACTAGTGATACTAGATGGATCAATGGTTTGAAACATCTATTTCCAATACTATTTATTTCCTTAAATGGTATGGGTGTTTTATTGCAAAGAGGAAGAAGATTCAAGATAGTCTCTTTCATAAAGAGATCTCTCATATTTGTTACATGCTTATGAAAGACCCCACATATTGTTATTCAATGTGATCTAGCTAATGCTAAAAATTAGGTGAGAGGTTATGAGTCATACCATGCTAGAGGGACAAAAATTAGATCTCACTTCAATTGGATCTCCTAGGGTGACAAGGGAACTAATTTTTTCTTTAACTACCTCAAGCATAAGAATATTTTGAAAAGGATTACTGAGTTGGAGGATCCTTTAGGTCATTCCCTTTCCAACTCTAATGAGATCATGAATCTTTTTGTAACCCACTTCTCTTAATTTTTTACAATGTATCCTAGGGATAACATCCAATTTCTCCTAATAGAATATGTGCAAGAACAAATTCCCTCCCTAGTAGATCCTATTATTCAGGATCAACTTGAATGTCCTCTTTCTATGAATGATCTACATAATGCTCTTTTTCATATGAAGAATGAAAAATCTCCTGGTATGGATGGTATTCCAAGGGAGTTTTATAAACAATTTTGGCATATCCTTTCCTAAGATCATCATCATGTATACTTGGAAGCTCTCCAAAAAAATTCCCTTAGAGCTTATATCAATGTAAGGCTAATCAAACATATTTTTAAAAGAATGAGTCGTAACAAAATATCCAATTGAAGACCTATTATTCTCCTTAATGTTTTGTACAAGGTCATAGCTAAAGCTATAGCTCTAAAAATAAAAACTATTGCACAATTTATTGCTCGTCCAGAATAATATGGTTTTCTTAAGGGTCATTACATCTTAGATAATCTTATGATGGCTTGGAAAATAATGCAATGGGCTATTGAACCCAATCAAGGTGTCCTTCTAGTTAAATTAGATTTTGACAAAGCATATACCAAAGGATTTAATAGGTCTGGGTATTATTGATCCTCTTACCAATGGCAAAAGTTTGGTTGCAAAACTAGTTGCTAGAGCTATCATTGGAGACAAAAATTGGAAACATATATTTTGGTACAAACTCTCTCAATCTACTCTCAAAGGTAAATGGAAAGAAATCCCATGGGAGGATAAGATCCTTAATGCACCATACTTTATGGTTAAAGGATCTATTCCTCTTATTCGTAACTAAAAAGCTTGACAATCAATTTCTCATTTATTGGCTTGGAAGTCAGACTCCTTACGTAATGGTCTAAGCATCAATCTGAATAATTTTTGGTTGAGTAAACTTATCCTTGATAATGATAAATCTTTAGATTTGTGCAGTTATTTTTTAGGACTGACATTTATGAAGAAAGATATAAACAGAATAAGAGGTATTTGGGATCTATACAACTAGTCAATTCTCACTTTGACCCATATCTGCAATTGTTGCCCCCTTTCCTCTTTGTTCAAAGATTCATATGGCTTCGTTGTGACTTTCATTCAATGTTAGGTCCTTATAAAGTTGGGAACAATTACCTATAATATATGGGCTGATTGGAGATGGCTTAATGACCATAGAATATCTTCTATTAAATCCAGTTGGATCTACAAAAAACTTTTGTGTCCTTTATCATGAGACTCTAAGCTCAATGTCAAATGGCAAGTCAATTTTACCAGTGGCCAATGATAATCTCTTTTTGCTCAATTTTGGAAAGTTCCTATTGAATCCAACACTCAACTTCTTGGATGGCGAGTTCTACATTAAAAACTTCTAACTTTTGAAAGTCGGGCTCTAATTTTACATATTTTTCCTCAATGCAAATTTTGTAATGCTTCAAAAACTCTTATTCACTTGTTTTGGTTTTGTGACATGGCTAAACAATTTTGGGATGTCTTCTACACTTTTTTATTCCCCTCCTTCACTAGATCTTGGAAGCTTGCTCTCCTTAGTTTTTCCTAGTAAAATCATTGTCCCAAACTCTTGGATGTTTGTAGACTCATTCTTTTCAAGCATATTTGGAAGTTTAGATGCAGAAAGGTGTTTGTTGGTTTCGCTTCTCCATGGGGTATTATTTTAGCATACCCGGCATTTGATTTTTTGTTACATTTGGAACACATTCATTCCCATGTTGATGGAGCGTCTACCACACTAGGAGATATCATTGATAGGCTTCATAAATTTTTTCACATGATCTAGGATCTTCAAAAGGCCTAACAAGAAACAAAAAAGAAGGCAATGAGCAATGATGAACTAGTTCAAAAATTCATTACTTCTATTTCTTCCTTAAAGACTTCTGAACATATAATGGAAAATATGCCCATAACTTCACCACACGATAGACTCTCCCACGAATGAGTGATGAATGATATCATGTATATTGTAGTAGGATATAGCTAATCTCTTTGTTGCTATTAACTTCTATTCTTGTATACTCAATTATAGATGCTTTACTGCTTATCTAATTTCTTTTGTTTTTTTGTGGTGGACAGTACGGACACTATATTATTAAAATGTATAAATAGTAGTTACGAGCATGCCCAATCTAGGGCAAAGGTAGTAGTCTGACTTGAATCCGCTGAGTGTGCACCAACTTGATGACGACGGTACCAACCCCAAGCCATCGGGGGTTTTCCTCACTCTGGATCATATTTACCGAGGAGAGATAGGGGTTATAGTAGTAGCACCATGATTTGACACTACGATCAAAGACAATGTGACTTGACCCTGTGACCAGTTGTTCATAAAGAAAAAAGTAATTACTGATTCCTTTATGTAAAAAAAAAATGTATAAATTATTGATATAATATCATCTTTTTAGTTAAAAAAAAAAAAGTATTGTGATAGCGAATTGATATTGAAAGCTTGTGGAACCTTTAAATATGGTAAGATCCTACTTAAAAAAATTCAAACAATTGAGGTTCAAATTAGGGTAGGGTATGTTGAAAGAGATTGTTTAAAAAAATAAAACAAATGCCCTATTCCCATGGTATTGTTTGGTTAATGGCGCATCTTTCATATTTTATATATCTTTGTAGTTGGTTAATTTTGTCCTCCGTGGAAAGACGATATATATAATATTATATTATATTATATTTACGTATGAGGTGTAGTTTGTTAATTTGGGCGTCCGTGGAAAGACATGGACGGTCCAAGAAGCGACGGAGGATTCAATTAGTGAGCGCCGGCTCTCCACCGACACCCCAATCGACGGCTAGCGATCCAAGATTCGCTTTTCCCGAATCAATCCACAAATCAAATCACGCCAGCATGACGTTGACCACCCACGGCATCCCTCTATTTAAACGAACACCGTTACGTCCCCATCGCTGCCATCAGACAGAATATTCTCCCCCTGCCCCGTCTGAGCTCGCCAATGGAGGAGGACGACGACAACGCCAAGCGATCCGTGGCGTTGGTGTTCGTCTACGGCACGCTGAAGCGAGGGTTCGGGAACCACTGGCTGAAGGAGGAGATGCTGGCGGGCGGTCACGCGGAGTTCATGGGACCGGCGCTGACGACGGAGCGCTTTCCCCTCGTGTGCGGGCCTTACCAGGTGCCCTTCCTTCTCTGGATGGAGGGCCACGGCCACCGCGTCGCAGGCGAGCTCTACGCCGTCGATGGCCACGCCCTGGCGCGCCTCGACCACTTGGAGGGCACCGCCCACGGTCACTACGTGCGCCGCCCTCTTCTTGTACGCCGCCTGGACCACGATGCCGATCAAGGAGGTTGTGAGATCGAAGCGGAGGCGTACTTTGGCGGCGAGAGCTACGCGGGCCGCCTGTGGAGGAAGGCCGGGCACCGTTGCCTGGGCACCTATTCGCAGGAGGAAAGCAGGAATTATGTGCGGAGAAAGGACCGGCCCCCCCATATGACCTTCCTCCAACACATCGACGCCTTCGTCTCCGACGAACACCGCTGCGAAACGCGCTCCCCCCTCAACCCCATCACGGCGACCGTTGCCGCAGGAGATTGTTAATTGGAACGCGATTTAGGAGATGTGCCTAAAATTCTGGGGCGGTTTTGGTCTAGCGGTCTACGAGGTATGCTTGAGAATTTGGTTTGGGGATTCCATGGTTCTGTGCCCCGGATTATTTGGGGCAGAGTTTTCTAAATCTAAATTATATAATTTAGTTGGGTATTATTATCGGACGGTCTCGGCGGCTCTATAGAAGGCTCCAGTTAGTGTTGCTTTGAATAATTTTTTTACAATATTTTAATTATATATTTGAATAAAATAATGATCTAATGTTAATAATGGTAATTTTATTATTGAAGATTTCTAATTTTTTTATTTTATTTTAATATCTGCCTGAAGAACTGCCTGGCAGGTTATTGTTATTGTAATCTTTATAATTATTTGTTGTAATAGATGTGGGTGTAGTAGGGAGGTTATTATTTATCTTAAAAGGTTTTTATTTTTTCTATGTAAAATAAATTTGGTTGATAATTAAATTTTACAACCATCATAACTAATATGTTATATTTTAATTTTTAGTGTTTATTTATATTTATAATTAATAATATTTTTAGTTTTATTATTTATCCATTTAATTGAAAGTTTTCATGTAACGATATTTTTTTTTTTTTTTTTAAGTAGGGTTTTGAAAGGGTTGGTTTTTTCTCTTTTAATTTTTAATGTTCGTTTATATTCATAATTAATAATATTTTTGGTCATGTTATTTATTAAATTTTATTTATTAATTAATTGAAAGCTTAAATATAATAACATGTATTTTTTTTTAAAGTCGGGGTTGCCCTTTCCCTTTTACAACCATTTAGTCACATTGAACTATTTGGTGTCGTCGAGAATTGAACCTTAGTATGGGCTACATCAATTATTTGTCCCAACGGTTGAACCAAATGTACTGGCAATATAATAACATGTCTTCAACTTGTTTGTAATCACAAATGTATTGTTTTGTCACTCCTCTTTTGATAGGTAAAATATAATTTAAAAATAAGTTTATATATGAACCCTTATGCACTATGATACCGCTTTGCAACCTTTATATGGTTTCTTTAAAAATAATTACAATATGGTATATGGAGTTCATTATCTTTTATTTGAACAAGTCATTACTAAATTTAGAACCAATCAAAGTTAATTAGATGAAATCCATTACAACGTATAAGTTAAACAATGATCCCTTTCTCTAAGGAGTCGTAGAACAATGGTAATTAGATGCAATCATATGAGCACAATTTAAGTTCAAATCCTCATATTGCAATGCCCACTCTTTTTATAAGGTGACTCGTGACAATATGGCTTGTTGTAACACCATATAAATATGACTTATGATAATATTACTATGATGCAATCATGATGTAATGCATACTTGGTCCATGTCAATCCCATATAACCAATTAAAAAATTTATGCTCCATCCCTAGTTGTTTTAAAAATATGTATTAAGATTGCAATTGGCTAAATCATTTGCTACCTAATTTCCTTCTCTACCTCCAACAATAGAAGTAATAATATTTTTTATCCAATCTCCATATCCATTATTCTTGATAGCTATAATAATTATTTGTATATCTCCCCTAATTGAAATATATTTCTATAATTTTCAATGGCAATATGGATCCTCTACATAGTTCTTAATTGAAGTTCCATATGATTGTAAGTGAGGAGAATTTTGCCTTTATTATTTTAATATATAAGGTTTGCATAAGGCACTACTTTACCCCAAATTTTGAGCTCCATTTTCTTGGCATTGATCATAAAACAAGATATTTTTACAACCATCATATTTATTAGGTTATACCCTAATTTATCATATTTATTATGTTGCACAAGTCACTACTTTGTCCTGGATAAATGTATGCCTTTACGTAGCCACCCCATTCTATTGAGTGTAATGAATGACCCACTACAAGGTAATGCCATGAACTACGAACAAATTCCCAAAGGCATTGCTAGTGAACTCTTTTTCAACAATGGTATTTAGATATTTGACCCACTTCTCACTCTGATTCTTCACCAATGATTTGAAAACATCGAATTTATCAAAGGCTTCATCTTTGGATTTAATGGTGTAAATCCACAAATACCTAGAAAAATCATCAATCAAAGTGAGAAAATACATATTATCAAAAAGATAAAAATCTGCCATAGGCTATAAATATCAATATGAATATCTCTAATGGATGAGAGGCATGGTAAGATTTTCTTTCTTGGAATGACTAACAATGATGTTTCCCCAAAATGCATCCCTTACAAACTCCACTAGGTGGATCAATAAGTGGAATCCCATCAACCATATGAAGGTGACTTATATGCCTCAATGATGTAAAGTTATCATTTACATTGCTTACTAATGTCATCCACCTTAGAAACCACAATAACAAACCTTTTTTATTGGGAGAAGAAGAGAAGTGACCGCACCAAGTTTGTACATTTGACAATATTATCATAATATTCTCAAGAAACTATCTTACAGACATCATCAATATCCTTAGTCACCTATCTATCTAGACAAAATTCTATCTTTTTGTTAATATGAGTAAATAAATAAAAAGGAGATCAGACCCAATACTTGGAACATCATGCACTTTCTCAAAATATGATGATCTAAGGGTCACATCACCATATCTTGAAACCTATAAAGAATTATCCTCACCAATGATGACTTTCTCACCACAATGTTGTTTGTTTAGTTAGTTAAGAGAAGATGCTTGGTTATATGTTGTGGCTCCAAAATATACACATCATTCCTTGAAATATGTGAAGTTCCAATGGGCTAAGTAAATCACCATATGTTCATGCAAAGTCTCACCTTCATTGTCATCATCACCTTGTGCGATAGAGAGATAAACATCATTGTCACTTTTCTTAACAACCTCCTCAATCTTCATGATCATAAGGCATCAATGCTTATCTTTGTGACCCTCCTCCTTACAAAAACCACACCTATATTCCTTAGACAGTTTTAAAAAATAAATTGCCATCTATTTTGGCTTCTCCTTCTTCGTTGGATTTTTAGATTCTTACTTAGAAACTTCTTTTGGATGATACTGAATGAGTGAAACAATCATCTTTGAATTCCTTAAATATGCTCGCGATGAATAAGATAAATGAAATTACTATCCAAGAAGGAACAAAATGAGATGGAAAGAACATTTGGAACATAATGAAGAATGTGGTAATTTGATCATATTTTTAAAAATATTATTAAGGACCATGTTGAGGTAATCCACATGATCCTTAGTAGTACCACATGTAGAATGAATGCCCCCTTCTACAATAAATTGTTGCACTATTCAATAGTATCATATGTGACTACTACATTGTTAAATTGAGTGGTATCAACTTTATCAAATTCTTTTAGGAAATTTTCCAAGAATATCATAGGATCTAGATTGCCTATAAATTGGTTTTCCAACTCCCTATCCATATGTAAGGTAATAATACTTGATAGCTTCATTCTTCTTGGACTAAATGGTATATATATATATATATATATATATATATATATATATATATATATATATATATATATATATATATATATAGTTTCTTAGACACAAAATCCCATAGTCCTTTGGTTTGGATAAGAGCTTTTATCTAGATCTTTTAAAAGAGATTAATTTAACCTATTGAGAATGAGAATTCATGCTAAAAATATTCCACAAACATTCAAATTAAAATTTTAAAAATATAGAGGATAGAGAAAAGGAAGGGTTTTGGCAATAATTTGACAAGTGCAAGAGATGAAAGTAGATAAATGAGCCTTTTAGAGGAGAAAATGACTAATAATTTATAGCTAAATATTTTTTTTTTTTTTTCAAATTATTTTATTAATAATTTAATTTGAAATTCCCATCTGTAGGCATCAAATCCATTAAATGTTAGGTAAACAAAGTGGACATTCATTCAAGGATTGAAGCAAGATGCACAACAATTTATATACATATTATATCATTTGTACATATAATGCTGCTTATATTTATTGGGGATATTTTTGTAGACAATAAAAATATGCATCGTATAAAGCAAATGAAATAAAGCAGGAAAATATGTATGTATTGTATTGTGCTTTTTGTTCGATTATAGTATTTGCCCTTGTAGGGGTTATACAAAGATATAAAGGATCAATCCCCTTTTACAAATAAAATGATGCTTTTTCTTCTCGTCGCTACAACAAATTATTGGGCAGGTTTGTAATGTTGCTTTGTTGGATTTGAGGTTAATATCTAAGTCTGTGTATTTTGGAATGGTGTACAAATCTACATATTCTAGATCTGTATATCTATGCACAAGCTAAATACAAATGGTTAGTAGTATATGTCGGGCCTCCTGAAGTGAGGCCTGAATTCAAAAAAACATAAATTGCAATCAGAATGCATAAAGAAAATACGAGTGTATAAAATAAAAGTAAATGTATTGAAATAGATCTTTACCTTACTTGTGAATATTATTGTTGATATTGTGGTCGTGCTATGTCTAAACTGTGTTGTGATGTGTTCGAAAGTAGTATCCAAGCCTGTGAAATATTGCGATCAGGGTTTGGCACAGGACGAAGATGGTTGTGAGTGATTGCATTGGGCAATTGAATGAAAAATTTAGCTCAAGACTTCATCGGCGTGAGTGTACTCATACCAACCTCATGCTCCATGAAGGAGGAGAGGTTGCATTTATAGACTTTCCATAGGGAATGGATGAGGTGGTGGCTCAACTAGTTAAGTGGTGTTCACTGGTGCTTTTTTTTTCTAAACTAAAGGTGTATGTGGATTTAAATATGCTTTTTAAATTTATTATGCATGTTTGATTTACTTTTGTATTTTAAATTAAATATATTTATTTAATTTAAATATATATGCTAAACTGAAAGTGCATATGGATTAAATATGCATTTTAAATTGATTATGCATGTTTATTCGTATGCATATTTGATTTGCTTTTTTTTTAATTATTTAAATTAAATATGTTTATTTAATTTAAATGTGCATGTTGATATGTGTAGTAAATTGAAGTCCATTTTTGTAATAGGGTAATGCTTTCTTGCACGTAATGGGTATGGGGCTTGTGGGGTGGAACTGAAGTGAACTACGGATGATGTGGCCATGGGGTATGCAAGGGTGCGTGATCCTATTGAGGGGTGATTTATTGTGTAGCTTAGGTAATAATTAATCAGTTATTTAATAGATAAATTAATTAATAAATTTAATTAATACCTTAGGTAATTGCACCTTTATTTAATATTAATTAGTTTTTTTTTTAAATAAAGGGGTAAAAATTTATTGATAAAAAGTCTGGATTACAGAGTACAACTGAGCTTCCAACTAGGACTGAAATAAATAGCCAAACAGGCTAAAACCACTAGACTAGAATGACACTCGAAAAAGACAACAAGAATAAACCACATTAAGTCTATACATCCTTGTGGATCAACTCCCACAAGCGTTGAGAGTCCCCAGACGGGAGACTCTCCCAATTGTCGATACTCCAAGGATCCAGCAGCTCAGAAGCCCTTTTGGCTAGGTAATCAGCAACCACATTCCATTCCATTGGAATGTGCACAAAGGATATAAATTCGAACTCTTCACTCATTTTGAGAATCTGAACGACTACAGAGGCCAACTGCCAATTAACTTCCTCCACCCTTTTACTGTTTAAAATATTAACCACAATTTGAGAGTCGGACTCGCAAATAATCCTATGCCAGCTAAGAGAAAACCCCCTCCGCAAGGCCTCAAGAATTGCAAGAGCTTCCATAAAATTGTTGGATTGAACACCTTTATAAATGGAAAAGAAAAAACTGACACCACCAGTAGAATATCTCCCAACACCACCAATGCCAGGCATGTCCAAGATTACCCCTAGACGATCCATCAATATTAATTTTTAAAACTCCTCTAGGGGGTGGCCTCCACCTACCATCTCTCCTAACCTTCTTGCTGAGTTGAGGAACCCTACTAGGGCTAGAAGAGTTCACACCATCCCCAAAGAGACCAAGGGCTTAATGTACCTTCTCCTCCCTAGAATCCAAAAGAGGGTCCACATCACATTTGCTATGGATGGTTTCCTAAACCATATACATGATCCTTTGCCAAATATGTTGAAAAACCAAATAACTACCCTGAAATATGCGTCGGTTCCATTCGATCCAAATTTTCTAGATTATGCAAGAAGGGCCCAAATTCCAAGCCACCCGAAGGAAGGGGGCCTTGGCCGGAGGTCTGCCCAGACTACTTCAAAACTCCACCAGGGATAGCACATGAAAACATGTATGGTTCCAGGCACTCCACCAATGGTACCAAATGTCTCTGGCAAAGGAGCATTGGAAAAATAGATGAGAAGAGTCATCCTCATTCTTCCTACAAAGGACACAAAAAGAGGGACCCTGAAACCCCCTCTTCCTCACATTATCCCAAGTGAGGCATTTATTACGAGCTACCAACTAGAGAAAGAAGTTACATTTTGGCCAAGAAAATTTGTTCCACACCTTTTTCCACCAAGTGACAGGAAGACTCCCATACTTTTGCTTATCAAGAACCTGATAACCATAGGCTACTCAGTAGGTTCCCTTAGGATCAGGGTTCCAAGCCAAAATATCTTTACCCCTCAATGAAGAACAAGGTCTCCTCGTAATAATAAGAGCAAGAACCTCTCTATCCTTGGCCAGTCCCCCCTGGGGCCATTCTTGCGGATCTTTCCACCTGTACATCTCCATATTTCCAAAATATTGGATTTTTTTAAAGTCCTCCACATGAGACCAGCCTGCTTCCAAAATGCTTAGAGAACGTAACCTAGGATATTGATTCAAGATAGGAGGGTGGCCATCCCAAGAATCCTCCCAAAAAAGAGCATTTGATCCCTGATTGCAAATCCGAACAAACCTCGCTTGATTAAATTAGCTCCTCTTTTCAGAGTGTCCCAGATAACTAAAATTTTCCCAACCAAGCTGACTCTACGGATTTCAGCATCAGAAATACCTCTCAAGTATTTACAAGATAATATTTTAGCCCAAATCTGATCTTGAGAGGTACACCATTTCCAATAAAGTTTTACAGCCAAAGCCTGCCCAAAAAGAGTTGTCTGTCATAACCCAAGGCCTCCCTCTTGCACCGGCCTACATATAGAATCCCACCTAACCAAACTCTAATTAGATTTATCAAGTTTTCTAGACCATAAAATCTGTCTTGACAAAGCATCCATGTCCTTGATGAAGTGAGAGGGAGCTATTTGTACAAAACATCTATAAATGGGTAAAGCTTGAACAATAGATTTTAAAAACAACACTCTACTTGTAGTGAATAGCCATCTGAAAGTCCAGTGATTCACCTTCCTTCTAAAATTATCAAGCATAGACTTCCAAGAAGATCTAGGTAGAGGGTGAGATGAAATTGGAATACCAAGATAAATAAAGGGGGAGTCCCAACCTGGAATCTTAGAATGCAAGCAATCCTGGCTTGAATAAGAGGAGGGGTATTGAAAAAGAAAATAGAAGACTTGTCCTCATTAATCAACTGTCCAGAAACACCAAGATATATGTCAAGAAACTGTCTAATATTGCCAGCTTCCCTAATAGTGACAACTCCCAACAAAGCAGTATCATCAACAAATTGAAGGTGGGAAAGAGGTGGCAAACTACTATCCCACTTCCACCTCTGAATGAGACCCCGCATGACTTGAGACTTGAGCAATCTTCCCAACCATTCCGCCATAATGATAAACAAATAAGGAGATAAAGGATCTCCTTGCCTCAATCCCCTTGAGGCCTCAAACAACTCTGATGGCTCATTATTAACAAGAACAGAGAATGAGGAAGAAAAAACACAACTCATCACCCATCTAATCCATTCCTCCTCAAATCCAAAAGCAACAATAACTTTTTGAAGAAAGGACCATCTGACCCGATCATAGGCTTTGGCCATGTCCAACTTAATGAAAATAGTTTTCTCCTTAGAAGTTTCCATCGAGTGAATAGCTTTTGTAGCAAGAAAAACCCCTTCCAAGATTTATCGGCCAACAACAAACCCTCCTTGCTCCTCAGAGATGATTTTGCTCAACCATATCTTCAGCCTCTCAGCAATAATTTTTGTGATGATCTTATACACAACATTGTAGAGAGCAATAGGCCTGAAAATATCCAAGGAATTTGATCCCTCTTTTTTTGGGTATAAGCACCACAAAGGTAGCATTTAGGGCCCTTAGCATCTGTTTATTCTTTTGGGACTCATGGACCACCTCCAAAAGATCAAATTTGATTAAATCCCAAAACTCCTGATAAAACTCAATCGGGAATCCATCTGGGCCTGGGGCTTTTCCTTTTTTCATATTGAATACAACATTTTCCAACTCCTCAAGGGAAATTGGACCCATCAAGTGCTCATTCATCTCTCTAGAAACAATCGCTGGAATATAGTTTAGAATAAGATTTTCATTCTCATCATCTGATAGGGAGTCCTCCTTGAAGAGAGAGGAAAAATACCTCTTAGTCTCTTCTGAAATATCCCTAAAATAAGAGAGCAGGGCACCCTGAGAATTCATAAGAGAGGTAATCAGGTTACCATTACGATGAGCCTTAACTGAGTTATAAAAGAAGGTTGTGTTCCTATCACCTTCCTGAAGTCAATCTACTCGAGATTTTTATTTCCAAAAAAATTCTTCCCTCAGTTCCCATTCAACAAGGTATTTCGAAGCCTTAGATTCCTCAACAAGAAGCTCCTTCGTGAAACCTTGATCTCTAATCTTCCTTGAAGCTTCTTCCATCCTCCTAAGAGCTGCCAACTTAGCCAAGGAAAGGTTCCCAAAATTTAGTCTATTCCATCTCTTCAATTTATGTTTTACAAATTGTAGTCGCTTCATAAAGGAATACATAGTGGTGCCATGAGGAGGTTTGTCAGTGGTCCACCAGCATCGCATGAAATCATGAAGCTTAGGATCACGAAGCCACATAAGTTGAAACTTAAAGGAGGGATTATTTTTTAGCCATAACTCCAAAGTAGAGAGTTTGATAGGCCAATGATCAGATCCCCTACCCTCTAGAATTACAGAACTAGCACTTCTATTATTACCCATCCAATAACTAGATATCAAAAACCTATCCAATCTCTCTGATATGGAAGCTTCCCCACACCTTATATTATGCCAAGTAAAGATCCCATTATCTGGCTTGATGTCAACCAAGTTTAGGGCCTGGATATGAGTACTGAAGACAAAAGAAAAAGGCTCGAGACGGTCCACCCCACCATGTTTCTCCTCTAGACAAGTGATAGAGTTGAAGTCTCCAGCAAAAATCCATGGGTACATGGGAACCAAACTTCTCACAAAGCAAATGTGCTTCCACAAATTAACTTTACCATTGTAATCAACAGGAGCATACACATTTGTAAGTAGGATGATTTCACCAGATTCATTATCATGCCCGACCATTGAAATAGACCATCTGTTGGAAATCCAAGTAAGAGGGGATATCTTAATCGGATCCCATAAACAAGCGACACCACCAACATATCCACATGCACCAATACATTGGCATTGCCCCCTTCTCCACAACTTGGGAGTAATATTGAACATACTATCAATAGCTAATTTAGTATCCTGAATAAACACCACATCCAAAGAATGCACACGAACCAAATCACAAATAACTTTTTATCTGGGGATGCTATTCAACCCCCTTACATTCCATGAGAGGATAATAATTTTTGGCGGTTATAAAAATGGAAGTCCAATGTTCTCACCAAGCCTGACTCCACCAAAGTCTCCCCCATTAACTTAATTTTATCCTGCTCCTTCTTTCGACCCACCTTCATATTCTTATCCGAAAAACTTTTTTTAATTATTTTTTGCTGCAATCCCAACATCGTAGAATTTTTGCAGTCCAAGGATGACTGCATCAGTGCCTGAGTAGGAGAGGGCATAACTAAATCTGTACCACTTTCCAAAATAGTTTCCCTTATAGGGCTTTACCCAACCATGTCCCCTATACTCAGATCCAAAGCCCTTTGTTCTTCATTTAAACCCCCTAGATTTGATTCCTTAAGTTCCCCCTCAAGAAGAGACATCTGATTCGGCCTTGTTATATTTGCATAAGGTAGCAACATTTCAGGTATCTCCATGCACTGAACAAGATCATCTAATATTTCAAAATAGTTGAGTAGAGCATCTGTCTGGCTATCCTTACGGTCTTTGTTTGCCCTTCGTCCTCTATTTCGGGATTTTATCGAAAAAAAACCTTCCTTATCTCGTTCCCCTTCCTTTATCGGGGATTTTTCCTTTATACAAACTTTGTCCAGACTGATAGGGCCTAGGATTCGAAGCCACAGGCGAGACAAAATTAGGGCATTTTCTTTGCAGGTGGCCATATTCACGGTAAATTCGGAAACAAAATGGAAGAGCTTCATAGTCAAGTTTTTGAACCCATGTAGTTGATCTAAATTGTATTTCAATAGAATCTGGAATAGGATTATTTAATTCAATTTCAACACAAATACGAGTAACAGAGATTACCTTTTTATCCATTTTCTGTTGTGACGATCCAACCGGCTTCCCAAGCAGAAGGGCAATCTTATGCAAGATATCAGTTCTCCAAAATTCCAATGAGAGCCATGGAAGCCGCACCCATACTGGAACCCATGACGGTCGCACCTCTGATGGGTTGAAACCCACATGCCAGGGTTTAAGAAAGAGTCCCACTTGGTTATAGAAATAAGGACCCCCTTCAAATGCTTTGTTACAATTTGCAATACAAGAGAAAACCACCATAAAATAGTTTTTAGCACTCATCATCACCTCCACATCGCCTTCAGGATTCCAAGTCTTCCTGACGCAAGCCTCCACAAAGGGGAGAGAAATTTGAATGCCCAAAAATTTGCCAATAAGGGCATGTTTGGTTAGATACTCCACATCTTCCGCCACCGAGTCTGGTTGAACCACTAGAACTGGCTTGGCTTCACATCGTTCCAAACATCCATTGTTCTTTAACAAGCGGTTCCCGACATGCACTAGAAAATCTTGTTCCTTCTAGTCACTTTCAGATGATAAAATATCATGAGCATGCACTCTCTGTTCCGGACTTGATGCCATCACGACATTCCTCCAATTTTTCAGACCTCCTCCGGAAGTTGCTGCCATCCCCGCAGAGCAGTTTTTCTTCATCAAACCCTAGTAGAGTAATTTTTCCTCATCAAACCCTAGCAACATAGTACTTATCCAATATTAATTAGTTTTAATTAATATTAAATATACTAATTAATTATGACTAATTAATTAGTATTTAATTATGCTTGATTTTGGTGTCTACAGATGCCCCTTTTTGTATTGTGTTGTGTGAAACACAATGCAAAAATAATGGACACCTATCACTGTGCAAATGAATGACGACTTACGCTTGAGGTATTGACGTTTGATTACCCCAGGTCAAGAGCAATGTAAGATGCCCTAGTGATGGAGACGATGAATATCCTACGAATATTGTCATTGACAAATCGATGAGTGCATACAGATGCTAACTAACAACTAAACTATTGAGACTTGGAGTCTCTGTGCGAATGTGACTTGGAGTCACTATGCAAAAATTGGAATGATACTACGCGTATGATAGTCTCGGATAGGGTTCTTGGACAAACATCAAGTCCAACATGGGTGTTTGATTATTGAACTTGTTTGGAGTATGATTTTATTGGTATTGTCTACCCCCTTAAGCGACGAGTTGATGGAGGATAGAATGGATGACAATGACAAGGTGATTGACCTCAACAAGATTGGGCACTTATGGGATGGATGGCATGTGGTTGATGGCAAGCTTGGTTCTTCTTTGTAATTTAAAAAAAGTATTTTTGGACGTTGAGCATTGTATAGATATTTTTGTAGATGCCTTGTATCTCTTCTTGATAGTTTTGATGAGCTTTGATAGCTCTGACATATGTAGCCTATGGGCGCACTTGTATATGTATTTTATCGATGATAATAATATATATATATATATATATATATATATATATATATATATATATGATTCATTTATTGATGTGATGTTGTGCTTAATTTGTGTGTAATGCTTATTTGTTTATGTTTTGATGTAATGTTTTATTGCATGATTGAATGTATGTTGATGGATGCAATGAATGTATGCATATACTTTTGATTATCTTTCAAAAAATGCATAAACTTGTAATATTATTCATGACTTTAATCAATTAATCAAGGGTGTCAACCCAAGGGTACTAACTTTGTGTGAAATGGATTTTATGGAATGTTATGTGGTGTGTTGCAATAATTGTGCTACTATGAAGGCCAAGATGACATGACTTGTACTTTTGCATGTCCTAGGGATGAAGATTCTAAAAGTGCTTTCATGATGCTCAAACACCCTAGTGACATCGATCAAACTCATCTACTGATCATATAGGCACTTGAAGATACTAAGACCAACCAGGTTATTCAAGTTACTCAAAGACCGATGTGTGTAGTGATTGTTCATTTTTGATTTTGGGTGAGGGACTAATCATTTGTGACTTATGCCAATAAGCTAGCTCATCCATGAGCGTACATAGGTATGTATAAAATAAGGTCGCTAATGTGATAGACATGTCACCATGCAAGGTGTACTCCACTGCCAGTCAGGCATCTATAGCCCCGATGGAGGTTAACCCCATGATCTAAGGACCTGAGAATTCCAGGGATTCAAGCTTTTATTAGCTCTTTTTTTAAGACAATTGTCTTTTGGCTTTGCACTTGTCCTTTTTCCAATTCTTAAGGTTAGCTCATGTGCATGATAGGATGAGCAAGGGAAACCATTCGCTTTATGGTGATAGTGACTCATGAGTTCATCTTTCCTAGGCACCAAAATTTTGTTAATGTGTGATTTGTGCATGGTCTTAGAGAAAACTTAAGGTCACCAAGAAGACCTATAGTATTTCAAGAACTAATGATGTTCAATGGAGGCTGAATGAGACACTAGGTATGGCTGAACGATCGAAAGAACCTAAAGAATCTCCAAACCAGAGTCTTGAAAAATTCAAGATGTCATCTATGTATTATGAATGGATGAATGATGGGGGTGTGTTGTGGATGTAGCACAAATGTATATAATGAAGGATGATGCAAGACAAATACCATAAGGAAGACACCCTTGATTAATGTGACAAAATCAATCCTAGCAAATAGTTTAAAGCATAGATCGAATGATGACCAAAGTTTTATTGGTGATGGTGAATAATGAAATGTGTGAATGCAACGCACTTTGTAGCGGTGTGAAAATTTATTGCTTAATGTTTGTTTTTTTTTATGTTTTTGTATTTTGAATGATTTTGTGATGTTTTTGTATTTTGATGATTTTTGATGTTTTTGTATTTTTGATGATTTTCTAATGTTTTTGTATTTTTGATGATTTTGTGATGTTTTTGTATTTTGGATGATTTTCTGATGTTTTTGTATTTTGATTATTTTTTGATGTTTTTGTATTTTAGTTTTTTTTATGTTTTTTTTTTATTTTTTATTTTTTTATTTTGAATTTTTTTGATGTTTTTGTATTTTGATGATTTTTGATGTTTTTGTATTTTATTTTTATTTTTTTTTTTTTTTTTAATGTTTTTGTATTTTTGTTTATGTATGTACAATGCTAGCTATGAACTAGGCATAGAAGACACACAAATGAAGGATATTGATCAATTTAGGTTCCTCAATTCCCTCAAGGGTGGCAAGTTTGTATGCTCTGATGTTGAATGTTTACATGATGACGAATGGATCAATCCAGTTGGTGGAAAACTTGTTATGCAAGTATGATGGAAGACTCAAATTTTGCTGATTTTATTTAAGAACTAAATCCCCTACTTGAAATTCTTGAGGATGCACTTTGTTATTGTAAGCATGTTTGACCTTATCTTGATAGACATAAAGGTGCTCAAGTGCATTAATTCATCATTCATCAAGCAAGGTCAATTGATCAAGGTATGCTTATCATGTAGTATCATCATCGATGAATTCTTGTAATGATATGCATAATGATGGGATTTTGAGCTCAAGAGGCATGATGGCCTTGACACCATAGACTAGTGAGAATGATGTTGCCCTAATTGGCATGCGTATGCTTGTTCGATAAGCCCATAATACCAAGGGGAGTTGGAGATGCCAATCCTTATGATTTTATTTGACTATTTTCTTTAGAATGGTAATGATAGTCTTGTTGGTTGCCTCAGCTTGTCCATTACTCTATGGATAGTAAGGAGTCAAGAAGTTATGTTGAATGTTATACTTAGTGCAAAGTGCTCGAACATCCTTATTCTTGAATGGAGTGCCATTATCAAAAATGATCTTGGATGGTATACCAAAATGATAAATGATGTGATGGAGTATGAACTCCATGATTCGAGGTTCGATCGTACTGGTAAGAGGAATTGCCTCAACCCATTTGGTAAAGTACTCAATAGTTGTGATGATGAATGTATGGTGTCTCAAGGAAGGAGGAGATATCTTTCCTACAAGATCAAGATCCCATTGTGAGAATGGCCAAAGAGCTTGAATTGGTTGCAATACCTATGATGGTACATGGGTTAAGTTGGCATGATGTTGATATTTTGGATATTTCTTGACATATGTACAACAATCACATTCCATGGTGGGCCAATAGTAACCCATGCATAAGATACACTTTGTGATGGCCATCCCACTAAAATGACCCCCACACGTTCCATCATGTGCTTGAGAAATGACCCAATTTACCTCTTGTGGTTCAAGATAACGTAATAGGATACCATCAAAGCTACGATGATAAAGGATATCACCCAAGAGAGTGTAACGAACCACTTTTTGCTTGAACGTGCGTTTAGTGGTTGAGGATAAATCTACAGGTAGAGTACCCATTTTTATAAAGTCCTTTATTTGTGAGAAGCTATCATTGTATGGCTCGATTTGAATGAAGTTCACATTCTCTTCTATCTGAGATGATTCTCATTCAATAGTTGATTGATATAGTGTTTTGATTTTGATACATGTAGTGCTATCGATGGGATTCTATGGTATGAGTGATCCAAGAGAGGCCATAGTATCTATGAATCGATTGTTCGACCTAGGTGTGTTATCGATTTCATACCAATCAAAGTGCTTAAGCAACTTATCAATGATCTACTTGTATTGCTTCAAGACTAGGTATTTGCATTGGTAGATCTCCTTAACTTGATAGACAATGAGTTGGGAGTCACCAAAAATGTTGATTCATTTAATACCTAAGGCAATAGCAGTCTAGAGGTCTAGGATTAGGGCTTCATATTCTACATTGTTATTGGTGCAAGGGAAGCTGAGTTTGAATGACAAGGGCATAGGAGCTCCTTGAGGTGTGAAGAAGACAACTCTAACACCTCCCCCTCATTCACACTTGGAACCATCAAAGAAGAGGACAACATCAACCTCCTCCTCTAGGTTCAATATTTTCCTCTTGCTCTGTGATATTGAATATATTTTCATCAAGCAACTCGATAATAAGTGGGTGCTCATCTAGTAATGGAGCTTCAACAAGTTGATCTATGATTACCTAGCCCTTAATGGATTTTTAGCTAATGAATTTAAGATCGAATTCTATCAAAAGCATTATCCATTTGGAAGTTTTGCTATTCGTATAGGTGTGGCTCATCATATAGCATAGAGGGTTCTCTTTAGCTATGACATACGTGGTATGGCCAATCATGTAATATCAAAGTTTCTTAGTTGTGAAGACAACTACTAGGCATAGCTTTTTGACATATGCATACTTGGTTTCATAGCTCACCAAAATTTGACTAATGTAATATATGGCTTGCTCTCTATTTGCTTCATTATTTTGTACTAGCATTGTGCCGAGGGCAAAGTTTATGGTAGATATATACAGATGAAATGGAACACCTAGTCGAGGTGGTGTCAACATAGGTGGGGAAGCAAGATATTGCTTGATGGCATCAAAAGCATCTTGACACTCTTGATTCCATGTAAAGGTGACCCCATTTTTCAATAGTTGGTTGAAAGGTTTACATTTATCGGATAGTTGCATGATAAAGTGATGGATTGCTTGGATTTTTCCTTGTAAACTACATAGCTCTTTGAGGTTTGTAGGGGTGGCATCTCGACAATTGCTTTGAATTTATTTGGGTTGACTTTGATGCCTTGTTTGGAGACTATAAACCCTAAGAGTTTTTTAGATGTGACACCAAAAATACATTTCTTGGGGTTAAGTCTCACCTTGTGTTCGAGTAACCGATCAAAGATCTTACGCAAAATGCTTATGTGCTCATGATGCATTTTTAATTTGGCCAATAGATCATCTACATAATATTCCACTATCTTATGCATGTAGTCATGGAAGATATAAGTCATGGTGCATTGATATGTTGCACCTACATTTTTTAGGCTGAATGGCATGACTTTGTAGCAAAATATCCCCCAAGGTGTTGTGAAAGTTGTTTTATGTTGATCCTTAGGATTAACTCAAATTTGGTTATACCCCAAGAAACCATCCATTAGGGAGAGCATTTCATGGCCAATGGTAGAATCCATGAGTGTATCCATATTTAAAAGTGGGAAGTTATCCTTAGGGCACACTTTGTTGAGGTCGCAAAAATCTGTGCAAATGTGTATCCCCCATTAGGCTTGCTAATGGGTACCATATTAGAAACCCATTCTAGGTAGTCAATGGGTTGAATGAAACCCATATCTAAAAATTTTTGTAACTCTTATTTAACCATTAGGGCTATGGTAGGATGAAGCTTTCATAGTTTTTGCTTTATCGATTTTGCATCTAAGCTCAAGATGAGATTGTGGACCACTAAATTAGGGTCGAGGCCCGACATATCTTTGTAAGACCATGTGAACACTTGTTTGTATTTAGTAAGAAGGGCAATAAACTATGCTCACTCTCTTCGAAAGAGAGGCTTTTTCCAAGTTTAATGATTTGTGGGTGTTCTGGATCATCGTTGAGGTCTATGTCGATGGTGTCCTCGATGAGCATGTGGGAACCTTCCTCTAATTGGTGAGGAGTGGGAATGAGGTGGATGTCATCCACTATATTTTTAAAAATGGGTGACTCAGAATCACTCATGTCAACATGATGAATGATAGATGGAGAAGGCAATGAGGTAGGTGGGATGTAGGTATTAGCTTGATGGATCAATTGGCTAGATGGTAGGAAATCTATGGGGGATGATGAGGTAAAAATATTCTCAAAGTCGATGAGACTTGGATCGATGTGGATGGGCCTTGATGGATTGCTTGGATTATGGAGGGGTGTGAACAGGTCAATGGAGACCATGTTGACTTGTGGGGTGATGGGGTTTGGTGGATTAGGGGGAGGATTCCCAAGGGTATGCTCATAGGGTAGGAGTTGGTCCAAGATGGGTGGTCATGAATTCAATTGGATTGGTGGTATCGGTCATGATGGATGCGTTGATGTATTTGGATGCTCCCAAGGAAGGAGCATAGGAAAAATGGGGAGTGGAATGGGGAACATTCATTGATAAATATCATCATCATCCAAGAACTCTATTAGGGGGACTATGGAGGAAGAGTCTTCTTTAGAGCTATCAAAAGCAATTGAAAGTGCCTCTAGTAGTTCATCTAATTCATCTTTCGAGGTATCTGATGGGATGGTGTGAATGGTGGCAACTTGGAAGAAGCCATCTAATAGACAATAAATACACTCGAGATCAATGTACTCATCATCTCTATTCTATTTAGGATCGAGGGTAATGCATTGGAAATGTTCCTCAAAGGGATCATCTAGTGAATGGTTGTCGTACCCTAATCTAAATTTTTATTTAGGGAGCTAGTAATGTGGTTCGATGATGTGGTGAGCTCCCTACTCATAGTGACCAAGGCCAAATCCTCTCCAATGGGAGCATCAAAAATATCATAGAACAAAGGAGGGATTTACTAGGAAGTTGATATCACCAAAAAATGGTGATTTGGGTCTATCATCATGAGGGACATCGAAGGAGGTATCCACTCTAGCATATACAAAATTTATAGCATTAGATGTAGGACCCATGGGAATAATGGTGCCTATGCATGGGCACCCAAAATCCCTAATCGATTTGATGGTGGGAGGTGTAAATATGATGTTGCATACTAGATACTCACCTATTCCTAGACTGGTTATGTGGACTATGACCTACGTAGTTTGGGAAGGGGATGTAGGAGCTAGTCCAACATCCTCTTCTAGATGAGGTGATGTTGTGGATGAACCTAGGGTGATATCTAGATTGGATGGATCTATGGTGGATGCATTTGGTGGTGGTGGTGGATCAGGCTACATGGAAAAGGAAGTGGCTTGGGGTACTATGATGGAATGGGGATCGATAGAGGTGGAGGTGTGAGTTGTGGTAACTTGTCCAATGATGGGTTGAGGTGGTAGCTCAAGTTGCATGGTGGAAGGTATATTTTGGGATTTAGTGGATGAAGGTGATGGGTAAGTGTTTGTGGTTGGTCGAGGTTGGTGGATAAAGGGATCGACGGATGAGTGAGGTGGGGGATGTGGTGGTGTAGGTGTAGGTGGGTTGTTTGAAAGTGGTTGGGTGTTTGTGGAAGGTATGGGATGGATGTGTGGATGAAAGGGGGCACTTTGTGAAGATAAAGGTTAGCTAGGATGGGGTTGGCTTTACCCAATGGTATGGGGTTGGATGGAAGTGGAGGTAGGTGGATGGTAAGATGGTGGTGGAGGTTATGGACTATACAAAGTAGTCGGGGTGATGTAGTGAGTTGGGTGTGGTGGAATGGGGGGTAAATGGGAATTGGATGGTGTAGGATTGGGTAGGTGGATAGGTAATTAGTGGTGGAAAATATGGGTCAAGGTGTGATGATATTAGTTGGGGGGCTGGTTTGGGTAAGGTCAGGGTGAGGTATAGGTGTGTGGATGGTAGTGGTGGCTCATATGGATTGGAAATCAAGTTACAATACTTGAAAGGTTCCTCATCAGTGGGGATGCAGTGTACATGACCCTCATGAACATATTTGAGATAATGATGTAATTTTGAGGGGATGCATCACATATCCTAAATCCATGGTCTTCCAAGCAAGACATTGTATTGCATTTCTCCTTCAAGGATGTGATACAAAGTATGAATAGTCTTCCCACCTACTTGAATAGGTAGAATGACTATCCCAAGTGTTGAGCACAATGTATCATTGAAGGCCCATAGAGTGAAGGTGGATGAGGCTATGTGTGAGGGTGGCAGGTGGAGGTGTTGGAGCACCATGGATGTTATGATGTTTATCAAGGAACCAGTGTCAACCAAAACTCATTTAAAGGGCTTACGATCGATAAGAGCTACAATATGCAGTGGAGGATCTAGCACTTCTATCGACAATGTCTTGATCTCATAATCATAGAAGGTGATTATAGGCTCCATGCAAGTTTTGATGTTGCCCATAAAATTTGTGAAGGTATTTGGATCTTGAGTGTGAAGGTCAATGGATTTCAATATTTCCATCAATACCTCATGATGTGGGGGTGACTATTGTATGAGCTCATAAATTGAGAGTTTGGTTGATGCCATCCTAAGGCTCTATGTGAGGTGGTTTGTGAGAGATATGATTGGTCATGGGGGTAAGGTACAACCTACACTGGTGGGGGTGGCATAGTAGAGGATGATGATATGTTGGGAGTAGTACTCGATGGGATCTATCGATCAAGATAGCATTGATTTTGAGTAATGATGTGGATCATCCCTACAAAATTATGATGTTGCATGGTGTTGAGGTGATTGACCTAGTTTGGAGGGGTGTTGGTGGTTGGTGGTGCTTGAAATTATTGGTTCTACCCATGTTGTGGCAAGGGGTCCTGATAAATATTGAGGTTCTAGTTGGGTGGCATGAGCGGATTATCTATGGCAATGACCCCCTTGTTGATAAGGTCTTGGACTAGATGTTTGAAGGAAATGTAATCATTGATGTCATGACCCTATCACCTATGGTAAGCACAATGGTGATATTCTTTGTATGATGTGGGCTTAGGCCTATTGGGGTCTTCTAGTCTTACTTCTGGCAATGATATTGCATATGCCTCATAAAGTCATTGAAATATGACCGAGTAGGGCTCAGGAAGTGGAGTGAAATTTTGTGGGGGCCTAGTAGGATGCTTGGTGCGGTTGTCTGGTTGGGGGTTAGTTGGGTGGGAGGTGGCATGGCATTGTAGGTTGGTCATTGTGATGGATGTTGTCCTTGTTGTAGTTGCACTTATTGTAGTTGATGTGGTTGTTGATTAGGTATGCTTGGGCTGCTCAATACTACCTGATTAACTTGATTGGGTTTTGATTGGTTGTTAGAAGTGCCCTTGGAATTCTTATTTGGCCATTCCTTCTTTTTGAGTTTTATTTCACCCTCTTGGATCTTAATATCCTCAATGGTCTTAGCTTGTGCTAAAGCTTCCTCGAGTGTATGATATTGCTGGAGTTGTAGTAGTAATGATATTGGTTTCGAACAACTCCTCATGAATAATCGAGTCAACTCTATGATGGGGAGAGTGAAGGGGAGTTCAGTTATTACAACTCTCCATCATGCACCATAGTCTAAGATAGACTCATCATCAAATTGATGGAGGTTGTAAAGATCCGTGAGTGTCATTTTTCTTTTAACAATAATGGCGAAACATTCCAAAAATAGGTTGGTCAATTGCTCAAAAGTATATAGGTTATGTCTAGGCAAATGGTTGAACCAATCTAAGGCTCCCCCAAGGGATAGTAGGAATGTGTGAAGCATGAGGGGGTCAATCTCATTGATAAGGTAGCATGCATTGATAAATGAGCTTATGTGATCTTGGGGGTCCTCCTTCCCCTTAAATTTTTCAAATTTTAGCATTACAAACAGGGGAGGATATGGTGATGATGGTACCGAAGGGTGAATTGGGTAGTTCTATAATTGATTAAGCATCAAATTCTGATATCCAATGCCCACAACTTGTAATGCCAAACTATCAACCTTGTTAACCAACATTTGAACTTTGTCTGGGGTGGTTGGGATGATTGTATGATATGTGCCAACTTGGAAACCTGAGGATGGATATTGGTTGTATTGCATAGATTGGTGATGGACGTAGGTGGGGTGAGTCGATGGGTGTTGGTTGAAATATTGTTGGTGTGTGATGGGTGGTTGTTGGTATTGATGTGGGATGACTTGTTGATTTTGGATGGGTTGTTGTTGATGTTGATGTGGGATGACTTGTTGATGTTGGATGGGTTGTTGTTGATGTTGATGTGTGATTGAAGAACATGTGCTTATACTGAGAGGGGGGTGAATAGTATAAGATAAAACTTTTTGCTTTTTAATCCAAATAATAGCATCAACAATATTAAAGTAGTAAACATCACACAAAGCATCACACACATGAGAGACATGATTTTACGTGGTTCACCCAATGCGGGCTACCTCCACGGAGAAAATATTTCTTATAAATTTTTCTCAAATAAATTCTCTTGGGAATCCTTTCCCTACAATGTTTATGGACCTCTATCCAAAGGAGATGTTGATCCCCTAAATCAAGTTCATGGATCTCTATCCACAGGAGAACTCCTTCTCCTCTACTCTGGCTAGTGATCCTCTAGAAGACTACTACCTCCACTGCACTGGCTTGTGGATCTCTCTCCACTGAAGACTCTTGTCCCCACTCAGAAGACCTATCCTCACTACCCTGGCTGATGGATCTCTATCCACTAGAGACTACTATCCTCTCTTGCTCTATCACCTCCAAAGCTCTATCTCAAATATACACTAAACATAGTCCTTCGGTCTAGCACAAATCTGCTCAATTCAATCTACAAAACTTGCTCAAATCTGCTCAACAAGTCCACACAAAACTTGCTCAAATCTGCTCAACAAGTCCACACAAAACTTGCTCAAATCTACTCAACAAGTCCACATAGAACTTGCTCAAATATGCTCAACAAGTCCACTCAGAACTTGCTCAAATCTGCTCAACAAGTCCACTCAGAACTTGCTCAAATATGCTCAACAAGTCCACACAGAACTTGTCCAAATCTCATAGAAACATAAAGAGAATTGTTAGAGACTCAATATGTTCTACACTCAATGCTCAATCACTTTCTCAACTCAAATCAGAATATAGAATAGTTTATTTTATGGAACTTGAACAATCACTTCACACATCCACTTGACTAGGCTCAATCAACTCTACTCAACCAATCACTCAATGAAACATCCCTTTCTCACAAACCCTAGTCCAAGCATATAACCACCAACTCAAAATATTTCCAACAATGCTCAACAACAAATCTCACATAACAATGATACTCATGTTCTTTTCAAAACCCTAGCTCAAGTTCTTCACACAACAAATAGCTTCAACAACAATGCTTATCAAACAAGGTTTTAACAACAACTCTTTATTCCAGAAAACCTTGAAGCATTAACTCAAACACTCTCAAAAGGAAACCCTAATCAAGTCCTTTTCACTCCAAACTTATTTTCCAGAAAACCAATCAATCAACTCAACTATGGAAGAATGTGCTCATACCTTTTTATTGAAGATGAAGGGATCTCATAAATCTGTCACAACCACAAACACTTCTATGCCAAGCTCAAAGAGGTTAGAAGATAAATATTTCTCACAATATAATGTAAATACTCAATTACACCTTATCACTCCACATTTCAAAAACAACCATCAACATACATAAAATATTTATCCAATAACACCTTATAAACTCCCAACTAAAATAAATTTAACTTCCACCAAAAATAACTCAAAACCTCTTTAATCAATTTTAATGGCAAAAATAACTTTGGCAAGAATCAAATCCTCTTTCCTTAAAAATCTCAATAACATAAATCACTTCTCAATAAAACAATCTTTCAAAAACCCTTTTAACTCCAAATAGCACAAATCAATTTCCAATAAAATAATTCTTCACAAACCCTTATAACTCCAACAACACAAATTACCAAATAATTCTTCACAAACCCTTATAACTCCTAACAACACCTTAGAAAAACTTTGGGCAATATAAAAATTTAATCAAAAATTACCTTTGCCACTTAGTGGGATTCAAACCCACAATCTCTACCCCCACGAGCGCTCTAGCCATGGACTTAGCCACCACGTGTGCTAGATGCATGCTTAACACTCCATGAGCACCTCATGCTCCTTCTACCACACCTGGTGCTCAAAACCGAACATGATCAAAACTTTTCCTTGGCGCTCAAGTCACCACACAATCGTCCACGTGAATCGATCATGGACTCCTCAACTCCCAACGCCTTTGCAAAATATGCACTACCAATGGACCACCGTGTCCTTTGTGATTAAACCAATATGCTATTTACTTTATTTCTTTCACCTAGCACTAAAGACAAGCAAATCTCGTCTTCTTCCTCAACAATCAACGATTTCACCAAAAACATTTCAACTTGTCGCATGCATTAAAATGTTGAGGGGTAAATTTTGAATGCCTCTTTGGCATTAATTTATACATGAAATCCCTTTGTTTCTTAGACGTCGGTGCTCCCACTTATTTGATGACGTCGACGCTTTCCAACATTTTATAATTTATAAATTATTTAAATTCTAAGGAATTTAAATTTTATAAATTATATTTATAAACTTTAACTTTAAGGAGATTAAAGCCTTCCTTGGGTTTAAACTTAAACCTTTAATTTGTAAATTATTCTGCCACCGTGGGTCTTTTTAAAATCTTAACTGCCATCTCAATGTGTGAGGAGACTTTTATATCCTCATAATGATTTTAATAAAACCATTTAATCTTCCACCATGAGTTTACCATAAACCCTCATAAAACATTATTTTGCCAACTTTTTCTTCAACTCTTCGCATTGTTCCTGGTGCTATTGATGGTGTGCTCCATGACATTAATGATGAATTTTCACCTTGACATCAATGACAACTAAATAAGCTCAAAATGTCCAACAATCTCCCCCTTTGTCATTGATGGCAACCCAAATTCTTTTTACTAAAAACTTGACCTTTCCTTTGTTCTGCTCCCCCTGGGACATTGCTCCCCCTGGCTCAATGCTCTCTCAAATATCAAATCTCTCCCCCTTACTCAAATCTCTCCCCCTTTGACATCAATGGAAAAGGGTCACCTTTGGGGCTCGGGGCTAAGAATGAGCCTCTTAGCTTAGCCCCTCCCCCACCTCCTCTTGAGGTGGTTAATTCTGGGGTGGGAGTCTCACTCCCAATTTTCCTCGAAGATACTCAAAAGTTTCCTTTGAAAGTGGCTTAGTGAAAATATCTGCTATCTATTCCTTTGTAGTGACATATTCTAATCTGACATGTTTATCTGTCACATGTTCTCTCAGAAAATGGTACTTAATCGGAATGTGCTTTGTCCTAGAGTGCATTACTAGATTTTTTGAGATACTTATGGCACTAGTATTATCACATAGTATAGGAATGGGATGATCATGCTTTATCTTGAAGTCTTCTAGAGTTCTCTTCATCCATAACACCTGTGTACAACTGGCTACTACTGCAATGTATTCTGCTTCCATTGTAGATAAAGATATTGAAACCTGCTTCTTACTTAACCAAGAGACTAAACATTCTCCAAGAAAGAATGCTCCTCCACTTGTGATTTTTTTATCATCAATGTTGTCGGCCCAATCTGCATCTGTATATGTTGTTAGTGTAAAACTATCACTTTTGGGATACCAAAGCCCAAAATCCATAGTCCCTTTTAGATACCTAAAAATTCTTTTTACTGTTGCCACATGTGTTTCCTTAGGTGCTACCTGAAACCTTACCACTAATCCCACTGATTGTACTATGTCTGGTCTTGTAGCTGTAACATACAATAAGCTGCCAATCATAGATCTGTATAATCTCTGATCTACCTCTAGAGATTCATCATCCTTACTCAACTTGCATCCTATAACCATGGGAGTACTTACTAGTTTACAATCTTCTAACCTGAATTTCTTTAACATTTCTTTTATATACTTGGCTTGTGAGAGAAACACTCCTCTTTCTGATTGTGAAATCTGAAGTCCAAGAAAGAAGGACAATTCACCAAGCATAGACATCTCAAATTCATTTTGCATGTTCTTAGAAAATTCTTTACACATCTTATCATTGTTTCCCCCAAATATTATGTCATCAACATAAACAACCACTATTAATAGATCACTCCCTTCATTTTTGATATATAAATTATTGTCTGCTATTCCTTTTTTGAAGCCCTATTCCTGAAGATACTTATCCAATCTTGAGTACCATGCTCTCGAAGCCTACTTTAAACCATACAATACCTTTTTCAATCTGCATACATGATCTGGTTTATCTGCTAGTATGAATCCCTCAGGTTGTTCAATATAAACTTCTTCTTCTAGAACCCCATTTAGAAATGTTGACTTGACATCCATCTGATATACCTTGAAGTTCTTGAAACTTGAGAAGGCTAAAAACATCCTTATAGCTTCAAGCCATGCAACTGGAGCAAAAGTCTCATCAAATTCAATTCCTTCTACCTGTGCATAACCTTTGCATACTAACCTTGCTTTATTTATGACCACTTGTCCATCTTCATTTAATTTGTTTTTGAAAACCCATTTTGTGCCAATCACATTTTTGTCCTTTGGTCATGGAACAAGTTCCCAAGTTTTTCTCTTCTCTATCTGATCCAATTCCTCATTCATTGCCTTAATCCAAAATTCATCCTCACTTGCCTGAGTGAAGTCTTTTGGCTCAATCTTAGATAGCAAAGAAAAATTTGCTTGTTGAGATGGTTTTATTATTCTTCTCCTTGTCTGTCTTTCATCTAGATCCCCAATGATCTGCTCTTTTGGATGATGTTTCTGTACATACCTGGATGGAGTTTTGGGAAGAAGTCTTCGTGTTTCTTCTTCTTCTTTATCTGATTCCTCACAAAATTCTTCTTGACAACATCCATCTTCTTGATACACAATTTGCTGAACTGGTTCCCTTGAATCTATCTTTTCATCAATTGTTACATTTATACTTTCCACCATAGTGCATGTTCTTTTGTTGAAGCATCTGTAGGCTTTACTCCTTGTGGAATAACCAAGAAAAATTCCCTCATCACATCTTGGATCAAACTTGCCTAAGTTTTGGTCTTCCCGTCTTATGTAACATTTGCTTCCAAAAATTCTGAAGTGTTTTACAGTGGCAGGTCTTCCTTTCCAAAGCTCATATGGAGTCTTGTGATGATTTACCCTCATTTGAGCCCTAGTGATTATGTATACTGTTGTGTTTATAGCTTCTCTCCAAAAACCATCTGATAGCTTAGATTCATTTAACATAGCTCTAGCCATGTTTTCAACTATCTTATTTTTCCTTTCAACTACCCCATTTTGTTGAGGAGTTCTTGCTGTTGAGTACTCTCTCTTGATTCCATGTTGTTCACAAAACTCTACAAATTCATTTGAAGTAAATTCTCCTCCTCTATCAGATCTTAGACACTTAATCCTTTTGCTAGTTTCATTTTCAACCAATTCCTTAAATGCTTTGAATTTTTCAAAGGCCTCTGACTTCTCTTTTAGGAAGGCTACCCAAACCATTCTGGAATAATCATCTATAAACAACATAAAGTAGCTCTCACCCTGAATGCTTTGTGTTCTGGTAGGACCACATAGATCAGTATGTATTAGGCTCAATGGCTCAGATGACATATATCCTTTTGACTTAAAGGTTGTCCTAGTTTGCTTTCCATGTTGACAGGGTGCACAGATTGTGTTTTGAGGTCTTCTTATTTTGGGTAAATCTCTAACTGCCTGTTTATTGCTTATGTTGACTATGTTGTCAAAATTCAAGTGACCCAATATTCTATGCCATAACCAACTCTCATCTTCTTGTGATAGAAAGCACTTTTCCCCTTTGATCTCATTGAGCATGTATAAGTTGTTTGGGGTTCTTCTTGCATTGGCAATGATTTTTCCAGTTTCTGATTTTCTTATCTCACATCTATCTGGATGGAAAGTAACCATGTATCCTTGATCACAAAGTTGACTTATACTCAGCAGATTGTGTTTTAACCCTTTAACATACAATACATTCTCTAGTTTTTGTTTTCCCATTATCTAAACTTAGAGTTCCTCTTCCACCAATCCTTGTTGATCCATTATCACCGAAACTTACTGATCCTCTATTTGTTTCTTTTAGTACAATGAATTTGTCTTTGTCTCCTATCATGTGACTAGAGAAACCACTATCAAGATACCATTGTTCTTCTTTATCCTGAGCATGAAGGGCTGTTTGAACTAACATTGATCTAGCCTTAGCATTTTCCTTTTCATCTTTCCTAGTTGTTGAAATTGTTTTTCTAGACTCAGGAAGTATCATTTTACACCATCTAGCCTTGTGCCCAAAATTATTGCATTTGTAACATATAATATCATCATCCATGAGAGGTGCAAAGGAATTGAGATTTCTTTGACATTGTATCTTGCATGATGAATACAATGTACAACTCTATGACCATATTTATTACAAGAAAAGCAATGACCATGGAAGAAATTATGTAACCTATTTGGATGTCTTGGAGTTTGTGGTGAAGTAATCTTCCTCTTGTGATTAACTCTTATCTAGGGTTCTCCTTTGCTTTCTTCCTTTCTTATATCCTTTGCTTGCTTATCCTTGTTTGAGGTTTCTGCTTTTTGAAGACTTGATTCCTCTTTCTGTTTCTCATATTCTACATCTTGTAGTGCCTTGGTCCTTTTGACTTCATTCCTTAGGTGGACAATTTTTGCTTCCAATATTTCACATTCTGTTTCCCTGGATCTCAATAGATCTATCATGTCTTGCTCAATTTTCTTTCCTTCTTCCACCCTAATCTTGAGTTCTGTGAGATTTTGTATAAGTTCCATCCTTGCTTCTTCATCTTCTTGAACTTGTTCCTTCAAGCTTGAATTCTTCTCTCTAAGTCTTTCCAAATTTTTGAGAGCAGCAAAGAATTCTTCTTTTATGTCAAACATAGTCTCTTCTTCATTTTTTGAAGTCATGTGTGCTACTGATGGATCCTCCTCCAAGCTGTTAGTCTTTTCATGGAGGGACCCGCTCTGATACCAATTGAAGAACATGTGCTTATACTGAGAGGGGGGTGAACAGTATACAATAAAACTTTTTGCTTTTTAATCCAAATAGTAGCATCAACATTATTAAAGTAGTAAACATCACACAAAGCATCACACACATGAGAGACATGATTTTTACGTGGTTCACCCAAAGATGGCTACCTCCAGAGAAAATATTTCTTATAATATTTTTCTCAAATAAATTTCCCTTGGGAACCCTTCCCTACAATGTTTATGGACCTCTATCCAAGGAGATTTGTTCCCCAAAATCAGTTTAATGGATCTCTATCCAGAGAACTCCTTCCCTCTCCTTTGGTGATCCTCTAGAAGACTACTGCCTCCACTACACCAGCTTGTGGATCTCTCTCCACTGAAGACTCTTGTCCCCACTCAGAAGACCTATCCTCACTACCCTAGCTGATGGATCTCTATCCACTAGAGACTACTATCCTCTCTACTATATCACCTCCAAATATCTATCTCAAATCTACACTAAACATAGTCCTTCGATCTAGCACAAATATGCTCAACAAGTCCACATAGAACTTGCTCAAATCTACTCAACAAGTCCACATAGAACTTGCTCAAATATGCTCAACAAGTCCACACAAAACTTTCTCAAATATGCTCAACAAGTCCACATAGAACTTGTCCAAATCTCATAGAAACATAAAGAGAATTGTTAGAGACTCAATATGTTCTACACTCAATGCTCAATCACTTTCTCAACTCAAATCAGAATATAGAATAGTTTGTTTTATGGAACTTGAACAATCACTTCACACATCCACTTGACTAGGCTCAATCAACTCTACTCAACCAATCACTCAATGAAACACCCCTTTCTCACAAACCCTAGTCCAAGCATATAACCACCAACTCAAAATATTTCCAACAATGCTCAACAACAAATCTCACATAACAATGATACTCATGTTCTTTTCAAAACCCTAGCTCAAGTTCTTCACACAACAAATGGCTTCAACAACAATGCTTATAAAACAAGGTTTTAATCACAACTCTTTATTCCAGAAAACCTTGAAGCATTAACTCAAACACACTCAAAAGGAAACCCTAATCAAGTCCTTTTCACTCCAAACTTATTTTCCAGAAAACCAATCAATCAACTCAACTATGGAAGAATGTGCTCATACCTTTTTATTGAAGATGAAGGGATCTCATAAATCTGTCACAACCACAAACACTTCTATGCCAAGCTCAAAGAGGTTAGAAGATAAATATTTCTCACAATATAATGTAAATACTCAATTACACCTTATCACTCCACCTTTCAAAAACAACCATCAACATACATAAAATATTTATCCAATAACACCTTATAAACTCCCAACTAAAATAAATTCAACATCCACCAAAATAACTCAAAACCTCTTTAATCAATTTTAATGGCAAGAAGAACTTTGGCATAAATCAAATCCTCTTTCTTTAAAAACCTCAATAACATAAATCACTTCTCAATAAAACAATCTTTCAAAAACCCTTTTAACTCCAAATAGCACAAATCAATTTCCAATAAAATAATTCTTCACAAACCCTTATAACTCCAAACAACACAAATCAATTACCAATAAAATCTTCAAAATTAATAAAAAAAAAAATAACTATTCACAAACCCTTATAACTCCAAATAACCCCTTAGAAAAAACTTTAGGCAATATAAAAATTTAATAAAAAATTACCTTTGCCACTAGTGGGATTCGAACCCACAATCTCTACCTCCATGAGTGCTCTAGCCATGGACCTTACCACCGCATGTGCTAGATGCATGTTTAATACTCCACGAGCACCTCGTGCTCCTTCTACCACACCTGGCACTCAAAACTTAACACGATCAAAACTTTCCCTTGGTGCTCAAGTCGAATACGCCAATCGTCCACGTGAATCGATCGTGGACTCCTCAACTCCCAATGCCTTTGCAAAACATGCGCTTCCAATGGACCACCATGTCCTTTGTGATTCAACCAAAAATATCTTTCCCTTTTGTCTTTTACCTAGCACTAAAGACAAGTGAATCCTTGTCTTCTTCCTCAACGATCAACGATTTCACCAAAAACATTTCAACTTGGTCGCATGCAAAAATAATGTCAAAGAGGGTAAGTTTTGAATGCCTCTTTGGCATCTAATTTATACACGAATTCACTTTATTCCTTAGACGTCGGTGCTTCCATCTTATTTGATGATGTCGGTGCATTTCCAACCTTTATAATTTATAAATTATTTAAATTCTAAGGAATTTAAATTTTATAAATTATATTTATAAACTTTAGCTTTAAGGAGATTAAAGCCTTCCTTGGGTTTAAACTTAAACCTTTAATTTGTAAATTATTCTTCCACCGTGGGTATTTTTAAAATATTAACTGCCATCTCAATGTGTGAGGAGACTTTTATATCCTCATAATGATTTTAATAAAACCATTTAATCTTCCACCATGAGTTTACCATAAACCCTCATAAAACATTATTTTGCCAACTTTTTCTTCAACTCTTCGCATTGTTCCTGGTGCTATTGATGGTGTGCTCCATGGTATTAATGATGACTTTTCACCTTGACATCAATGACAACTAAATGAGCTCAAAATGTCCAATAGGGATGACTTGTTGATTTTGTATGGGTTGTTATTAATGATGTTGTGTGGACAAAGGTTGTTGCTACTATTATTGGTATTGGATGGGGGATTGTTGTTGATGTTGTGGCATAGGTGGAGGTTGTTGCGATAGCTATTATTGATACTGTATGGGGGGTTGTTTTTGATTTTGTGGCATGGGTGGAGGTTATTGTGGTAGTTACTATTATTGGTACTGGATGGGGGGTTGTTGTTGATGTTGTGGCATGGGTGGAGGTTGTTATGGGTAGTACTATTGTAATGGAAGCTACTGGTATTGTTGGGTGGATGGTGGTTGTGGTTGGTAGTATTGTTAAGATGAAAGCTACTGGTATTGTTGTGGGTATGACAGTTATGGTTGGTAGTACTGTTGCGGTGGTAGTTACTAGTACTATTATGTGGGAAGATGTTGGGATTGGTAGTTCTATTACGGTAGTATTATGGAGGTGGAGGTTGCTATTGGTAGTACTATTAGGATGGTAGTTTTTTTTTTGAGTAATACTTCATATACACATCCATCATGGGGATTGAACCCGGGTCACATCATTGATAATGCAAGTGGTGTCCTTACCAGTAGATCACACTCATATGAATGTTACGATGGTAGTTGATGGTACTGTTGGCATGGTGGTTGGTCATAGGTCTTTAGCTCTAGTGGTTGAGTGGATTGTTGTAAAGGCGTTAAATCCTATATGACTAGGGGTTAGGTGGCCCATGATGGATATTATGCAAAAAATAATTTCTAGGTGGCTGTGGAAGTTGGATGGCTTGGCCCTTAGGGTGGTGGTATGGTGGATGGGATGATGTGGAAATAGTAGACATAAGAAAGTAAGATCCCATGTTAACATAGGCCCGCTAGTATTGGTTCAAAATCCATAGATGTGGGTATATGACTTGCATTGGATTGGGGGTTAGAACCCTAGAGTAGGAAGTATTCGATAGGTATGTGTAGACACTAAAATCTGGTCAATCCGATTAGGCATCCATGAACAATGGCTAAATTGACATCACATGGCCCCTAGGGCAGCCCTCAGAAGGTATACAATGGTTCTAGCCACTTCTTGCAAGGTTTTGGAGGCTTCTGGCCCATTTTTGGGAAGTTTTGGCTTCATATTCCTATCCGTCCCACCCTAGGATGAATGCAGATCCTGCCCGTCCCACCCTGGGATGGTGGTAAGCAACCATCCCAGGGTGGGACGGTTAGCAAGTTTGACCCAAAAAAGTCAAATTAGGGACAAATGGCACCCAAAAACTGCCATTTGCCCCACCAATTGAAGCATGCGAGTTAGAGGATGCTGCATCCTTATGACATGCTTCATAATGGAGGCCAAAAAGGGAGATTCTCTTCCCCTTCCAATGCATGCCTCCTTTTTGACAAATGGCACCTCCTGCCATGCATGCCCTTGCATGCCTTTTTGCACATGAGCCTCTTTTGGCTATAAAGTGGATCATTTTTCCACACAAAATATAGAGAGGAGTTTTAGGACAAAGCAATGGAGTGCTGCTAAGATTTCCTTTCACCTTTTTGTGCCCCTTTTCCCTCAAAATCTCTACCTAGCGAAGGAGGTTTGTGAGTGATCCAAGAGGCGCAATTTGTTCACATAACCGGACCATATGAGTGAATTTATTCACAAAATTTGATGAAAATACCCCTTAGAGTATTTTGGACCATTCCAAAATGGAATTGGTGGCAAAAAGTGTGCAAAATTGGTGGGCATCCCACCCTCAGGTGCCCCCTAATCTATGATAGTCAAAACCGTCCCCCCTAGGATGAATACAAATATGTGCATAATTTTCCTACTATTTTTTAATAGTATTATTCTAGGATATAATATGATGCTACTATCCAAATTTCATGCATTTTGGAGTTGTATTGGATGAGATATCACATTTTGAAGTTTTTGTAGGCTTGTAGGGTCCATCGGAGCATGCATAGGAATCCATGCCTAATTTTGGAAATATGACCACATGGGTCCTCTCAAAATGTTATTTTATTCATTATTTCCAAGTTTCATGTATTTTGGATATGTTTAGGGGCATAAATTGCTTGCTTTGGGTTTTGTAGGTTGGGAATGGTCACTGCGAATACGACATGCCATAGGACACAATTTTAGATCTATTTTTGGTGATATCTTCCCAAAAACATCTATTTTACATCCCTCTAAAATTTCAAGTCATTTGGAGTTTATTTGATATAATATCCATGCATATTCTCATTACTAGTCTTTTGATGCTTGTGGGGATTGCATGTTTTTCATCATACACACTTGCTATTTGACATTTATGGTTTCCTTGTGTGTAGGTGCAGGTTTCTACAGTGCATTAGGAAGGAGAACAAGACCTCAAGATCAAATATACAAGTGGCAGCAGTAGTAGCCCACCCACCTCGATTGTGGGTATGAGGAAAGACATTGGATGTGCACCCGAGTTACTTGAAGGATTTTGATCCTTGGGCACCCAATTTGTAACAATTGTATCATATTTGAGCCCTCAAGGGGACATATATGTAACCTTGGATTTGATCCACCATATTAATAAGAAATAAACTCTCTTTTGCTTCATTTCTTGTTATTTGGTATCTCTTCCATTTTACTTGCATGCTTTCGTTTGATGCTCTTAAGACATAGGAGATAGATACATATATTGTTCATCATCATTAGGTGCACCATTTTTCCCTAATTCAGTGGTGATCATGGTGGGACCCTATCCATTTTGCTTTGGGTGAAGTTTTAATCTCATTTTTACCCTTTTTATGTTGTAGGTACTACTCGTTCTGGCCTGAAACGACCTCTGAACTGCTATTCATGCCACCCTGGGATGGATTCACAACCATCCCACCCTAGGATGGTTATAGAACTACTATTCATCCCACCCTAGAGTGAATATAAAATAGAGGTATTTCTGCTCAATTTTCCAGAAGTTGCAGGTCCCAGAACTGATGAGGTAAGTGCCTAAACCCTCTGTTTTCCTTTTGCACTTTTAGAAGTTGTTTAATTTGGTTTTTCTTACATCATTTGTTTGCCTAGAAAGGTTAAAAGGTATATTTTATTTTCTCATAACACAAAAATAACAAAAAAAAGAAGAAAAATCAAAGAAATTCAAAGTAGCAATGCATCTCTATGGTTTGATTGCTTGTAGCCTACCCAATGGGTAGGTTAGCATTTAGGGTTTGCATTTATAAGTTACATTTGTAGGTTCCTTTTTATCCTAGATTTCTGAAAGTAAAATGCACCTTTTGCATGCATTTAGTGAATGATCATCGGATGCTTCATTTGTTTACTTTCTTTGGATTAAAAAGAACCACACACACCATGATTCACTTAAATGCTAGTGAGGTGGATTTCATCACCATCCACTAGTAGAGTTCAATGAGGTGGCTTTCATCTCCACCCATTGTCTCAAATCCCATGAACCTTGTTCTTTTCCAAGGCTGGTTCCAAGATCCATCATAGCCCATGGGTTATAGCACATATCTCTCTTCGGAGAGGTATATCGCAGACTACGGGTGAACTGGGTGAGGAACTGGTAGGACCTGTGCTCCCTGGCCATGTGTGGACTTCATCACCACACATTATAGGTGGGATAACATGACCTGGAGTTCATCACCAGGTTGTCGAGCTATGAGTATATAGGTGAAATCCAATTAAACATAATATTATCATTCAACAAGATTTCAAACACGTGACACAAGGTCCTCTTTTACAAACAACACATCTGAAACACACAAAATAGTTTAGGGATTCACATTTAAAACTTAAAAGAGATAATCATCTATCTTATTGAGTGTTTCCTTTTCTTGTGTGTTGTTTCATTAAGAATTTGTAAAGGAGATAATCATCTAGGGTTTGGTAGAGAGTTACAATGGTGTGCACCCACAGCCAAGCCCAATCATGGGTGGAAGCTATGGAGAGTGGACTAGGAGACATGAGTCATCTCCGCTATAGCCCCAAGGACTTGGTCATACCTCCTTGGTGAGCCTCTACTCACCCAAGTCCCTAAACAATGGGATGAGAACCACACTTACAAGGGAGCCCTATGTGGGACACCCCTATGGGTGATGGACCTTACCTGGGAGAGTGTTCCCGATATTTAGACACATCACATGCCTTCTTTGATGAAAGGCAACAGCATGTTGAGGTGCTAGTAGATAGAGTGGTGCCATGCATCCATATACCTATTAGGTCTGACATACCTATTCATAGGCTAGAGCATGACTTCACACATTGGGTAGAGCAGGTTGATCCGACCTTACCTCTACATCACCCTGATAGGGTACAATAGCTTAGGCAACCTGATGGGTATGATACTCATCACTCGGGGTGAGCTAACTCCACCCTTCCCTTCCTCATCCATGAAGGAAGGCATGAGGAAATCCTTGATTATCCTCAAGAGTAGTATACCATGCATGCATGATGTGCCTCTACATCCATTGAGTACAATGAGCATATGCTCAGGCCCGAACCTCAAGTCAATGCGATGGCCCTCGATCGAGGGAAGTGCATGATAGATATCACAGATTATCTTGAATGAGGTCGGCCTCAGGGTGAGACTCCTAGGCCTCCTAGGCCTCGCACAATGGAATAGATCAATAAAGAAGTTGCAAGATATGCAGAATGCCAAGCTCAGTTCAAGCAGCTTCGATGGGACAAAGAGCAACTAGATCGCTTGCATCAACTTGAGAAAGAAAGAATCGAATGGTAGACCAACGAGCTATTCCAGAAAACTTTATGAGAGAGGGTTCCTACCCCTAAGACACATAGGCAGGAAGTCCACCCGAGGCAACCCATGCTCATTCGAGATAGGTCTCCTAGACCTTATCCAATGTTGCCTCCGTGACCTCCTAGGCCAGATCAGGACTTGCCTCCCAGGCCAAACATAGGGTGCCCATAATGGGTAGATACCCCTCTTTATAGACCGGCTTGAGAGATGCCCTATGGGGCCTACACCGAGCATGAGATGGAGGTAGAGTATTTGGAAATGCCTTACCAAGGTAGGGGGTGACATGCCACCACCCTACAATAGGTTGGAGGATCCTCGACCTCCACCATAGGATAAGAGTAAGGATGAGGAGATTAAATCCTTAGATGCATATCAAGAATTGCTAGAGCACCTAGAGTCAGTAGAGAACAAGACCTCTAAGTATAGATCTCAAAATCCCACTTTGCACTAGTTACATAGTCAGCCCCTTCATCCTTCAATTCCTACCCCTCCCTATCTAGAGCAATTTAAGCTACCTCAGTTGGCTACCTTTAAGGGAGAGGAAGATGCACAAGAACATGTCACCAAATTCTTGAGTCAATGCTTTGGCATTCAGGATAATGATGCTTTAATTTTATGGATATTCATGACTACCCTCTCTAGCCCTACCATGGAGTGGTTTACCCAACTCCCGAAGCATAGCATCCACAATTTGGATCAACTTGTAGATGCGTTCCTAGAATGCTTCACCTTCAACACCAAGAGGAAGGTGATGTTGGCTGATCTCACTAGGTTGAAATAATATGATGATGAGTCAATAGAAAATTATGGCAATAGGTGGTGAGCCTTGCTCACCAAGCTACCTTATCTACTCCCCATGTCGGAGTTGACTCAGATGTTTGCCAAGAGTTACCTAAAGCTGATCTCCTTGTTGTTGTAGCTGCAACAATATCCGACTCTTGAAGATGCCCTAGCATAGGCTAGGACCATTGAAGACATTAAGATTCAAGAGGGAGAGATTGTGAAGCCTCAGAAGGAGTGGAACAAGAATGCTAAGAATACCCCAGTGCAGCCTAAGCCAACAATAGTGAATCAGGTTGCCATTAGTGTCCCAGGGCCAGTGCAAGTAGTGCCACCTCAAAAGCCTAATTATCAGGCCACACCTGGGAACTATGCCAAGGACAACCAGAATAGTCAAGGGCAAAATCAATAGCATCACCCCAAGTGATAGTTCATGCCCATTGTAGAGTCTATGGACTCATTGTTTGAGCACCTCTTAGTGGCTAATTTGATCAATCTGCCTGAGAGTCGACCTATCGACCCAAATGCACCGAAGCCCAAAGGATACAGAGAAGACCTATATTGCAAGTTTCATAGGCAAAATGGGCATGATGTGCAAATGTGCTATAAGTTCAAGCATTTGGTGCAAGACATGATCGATAGGAATGCCCTTCAGGTAGACAACCCTATCATACCAAACAACCAACAGATGGAGGTCTTTAAAGACCCTTTGCCTACCCATGCGGAGCAGGCCAAGCCAGTACCCCAGGTAAATGAGGTTCATCATGCACCCCCTCAGCAAGGGTATGTCGGCATGATCAACATTGTAATGAGGAATAGGTGGTACCCAAGTCCAATCGCACCACCTACGGCTCAAAGTGATGTTCCTTCGACATCGTAGCCTTTACCGCCTCTTGTGTCGAGCCTCCCACCTAGGCCTATGGTCACAATTAAGAGCAAGCTCGCTTAGAGCCTAAGAATGACATCCGCCCGACTCTCCATCTATGAGCTCATTCAACAATCACCACCTCATAGAGAAGCCTTGATGGAGATCCTTAAGGCAATAGAGCTTCAGCCCCAGGAGTCTAACTCCTTCAACAATTTTGTGGGGCATGTGTGACAATGCACGGAACCGGTGATTACCTTTCGAGAAGATGAACTTAAACTGGTTCCAAATGATATGGTGGATCCTCCCTTGCACATCATCGCATGTGTAAATGGGATGCCATACAAGAGAGTGTTGATAGACACTGGGTCTTCTAGAAACATCATCACTACAATAGCTCTCAAGCATTTGAAGCTCCCAACATCCCATATTGTTGCATCTACCTACACCCTTCGAGCATTCAATGATGCCATATGCTCAATGGTTGGTACAATCATCCTACCTATCCAGGTAGGGCAAAAGACCATACCGACACTGTGCCACATCTTGGAGGGTGAGATGGCATACAATATCCTGTTAGGAAGACCATGGATCAGGGACATGAAGTGTGTCCCTTCCATCACTCACCAGTGCCTCAAGTACACTCATGAAGGGCAAGTCCATGTCATCTCTATAGACCTAGAGCCCTTCAAGTATTGCAATATGGTGCAGCAGCTCCCTGAGTCAACCTTACCATCAACCCATCTAGATTTTCAACCGAATAAATCTGGCCAAGGTTTGACTCCATCGCCATCACTTTCAAGCAATCCATCACCATCTCAAAGCCATCACCATACCATCATCATCATCGACATCCCATGAGATACCTATTGCATCTATGGATCCTTTACCTAGGAACCTGGGAAGAGGCCTATTGATGAGGTCCAACCAACCATATCCACCATCTCCACAGAGGAGATCCCTAGCCAAGTAGATGAGGAGCTACCTCATGAGGCAAATGATGAATCAGTCCAACTCTCACTCTCATCCCTTTTTTATCCATAGCCTCAGGTCATAGTACACCTAGCTTCTACCAGATTAGGAGAGTACATGGTTAGGAATGTTACAACTACCCCTGCTATAGAGTCGATGCAAGACATGGGTCGACCTCATCTTCCCATAGGTACTATCATGCCTCTCGATCTTCCCCCTAATCAAATAAATTTCATCTATGGGGGCCTTGACTATGGCATCAAGCCTTACCAATAGTAGGAGGAGGATGAAGAGCCCTTTTTTAAGGACATCAACTACATGTCCAACCCTGAATTTGCCATGAAGTACCTTCATCTCTGTAATTGGCATGGTTATGGGTTGGGCATGTATGAGCAAGGCACCAGAGTTCCTTATCAGCCATAGTATCAAATGCCTTATGACAAGTCTGGTTTGGGACACAACAAGCCTATACCCCTAGATGTCCTCATAGATAGCTTAGAGTGCATGACTCTAGACTTTAGGGATGAGCTTGTGTGAGATCCTTTTACCAACCCCAATCATGTCTACTCACTAGGGGACTACTTCCCTATGCCCTTGGGAGATGATGACCCACCTCATGATGTTATCCAATCTTATGAGAGGTGAAGGTTCATGCACTCTTCCCCATGATAGTGAGGAAGAGGATCCAGGGTCCCCTTATGAGTGGACATCTGATGATGAGTCAGATTATGGAGTAGCACCTATTGACTCTGATAGTTCAGATGGAGAAGGCCCATGAGTCATCCCTCTAGATGATGAGGATGAGTTCTATTTGTGCATGTTCCCATTACATGATCCCATATAGTGACAACTTCTACCTCTAGAGGAGCAAGCTCACCCGTAGCCACACCGACCACCTTCGATCATTCAGCCTCCACCGCAACCACCTCTAGAAGTCTTGTGACATCTTGATGTCCATGAACACCACCAACCACATAGGGGAAATCATCCATCCATAAATATGATTTCCATAGATCTTTTCGAGCCCTTGCGAGATCTGAATAACCCATTGGAGCCATTGCACCTCGACTTGGGGGTAATTGACTTTGATCAGGGAGATTCACCCCCATCACCTTTCAAGTACTAGCCTTGCGATGAGATGTTGCAACCATTTCATTTCTCTCCAAGGCCTACTCATGATGTCTTCCATGCTGAGGAGGAACCCAAGGTTCCAATTGCTGATCTAAACCCAGCTGATGACATCCACCTGATCCCTACTCCTCACCAGTTGGAGGAGGGATCACATATGTCAATCGAGCCTATGATTGACAAAGATATCAGCTCAGATCCTAAGAATCCATAGTATATCAAGTTAGGGGAAATCCTATCCCCCAAAGAGCAAGCTGATTACATAGCCCTTCTCATAGAGAAGAAGGAAGCTTTTGCATGGTCCTACAAAGACATGCTAGGACTGGATCCAAATCTAGTCACCCACAATCTGATGCTTGACCCCAAGGCCAAGATTATTAAGCAAAAGCTAAGAAAGATGCATCCCACAGTAGCCCTAATGGTCAAATATGAGCTACAAAAGTTGTTGGATGCTAGGTTTATCATTTTTATAGACTATCCACCATGGTTGTCCAACATGGTTCCCATCAAGAAGCTTGATGGGAGGATTCACATTTGCACCAATTTTTGAGACCTAAACAAAGTGAGTCCTAAGGATGAATTTCCTTTGTCGAGCATCGATGCCCTGGTAGATGCCATAGTAGGCCATAAAATGTTATCCCTCATGGATGGTTTCTCTGGGTACAATCAGATTCATATCAATCTAGAGGACCAGCTCAAAATGATATTCACAATACCTTGGGGAACATTTTGCTATAAGGTCATGCCTTTTGGCCTTAAAAATATTGGTGCTACCTACCAGCATGCCATGACATACATCTTCCATGACTACATGCATAATATTTTGGAAGATTACATGGATGACTTACTAGCTAAATCTTTATTACGCCATGAGCATCTCGATGTCTTGCACAAAGTCCTTGATCACCTTATTGAGCATAACATGAGACTGAACCCCAAGAAGTGCGTCTTTGGTATCACATCTAGAAAACTCTTGGGATTTATAGTTTCTAAATGAGGCATCGAAGTGGACCCCAACAAGGTCAAGGTAATCCTCGAGATGCCTCCCCCAACTACCATTAAGTAGCTCCAAAGTCTATAAGGTAAGATCACATCCATCAAATGCTTCATAGCACAATTGTCGGACAAGTGTCGACCCATGAACAAATTATTGCACAAGGGGGTCGCATTCCATTGGGATGATGAGTGTCAGGATGCCTTTGATGCAATCAAGCAATACCTGGCTTCACCACTAGTATTGGCTCCACCTAGACCAGGAGTGTCATTCCGCTTATACATCTCAACCACTGAGATTGCATTGGGTGCCATGTTAGCCCAGAACAATGAATTGCATAAGGAACAGGCTACTTACTATCTTAGTCGCACCCTGGTCAGCTATGAGATCAAGTATGCATACATTGAGAAGTTATGCCTAGCGGTGGTCTTTGCCACCAAGAAGCTATGACATTACATGCTTAGCCATACCACATATGTTGTATCTAAAGAGAATCCATTGTGATACATGATGAGTCATACTTATCATAATAGTCGCATGAAAAAATGGATCATGTTGTTGATGGAGTTTGACCTAGAATTTATTGGAAAAAAATCAATCAAGGGTTAGGTCATCATCGATCAACTCATAGAGGCTCCTCTCCAGGATGATCAACCTCTTAGCATGGAGCTTCCCGATGATGGAGTCTTCAAAATATCAGAATCACTTGATTCTAATGAGCCTGAGTCATAGGCCGATATGACTCTATTCTTTGATGGCTCCAAGTGCGAGCAAGGGGGTGGCATAGGGATCATGTTTTTCACACCGCATGGGGCTCCCATACCCCTATCATTTAAACTCGATTTCCCATGCACCAACAACAATGCCGAGTATGAAGCCTTGCTCATAGGTCTTCAAATGGCTATCGCCATGAGAATAACCAAGCTCAACATTTTTGGTGACTCCTTGCTCATTGTCAACCAGGTCAAAGGGATTTACCAATGCAAGTGTCCAGTTTTGCAAGCCTATAAAGCCCTTGTGGATAAACTCCTGGTAAAGTTTGAATGGTATGACATCGAGGCACTCCCTCGATCATCTAATCATTTTGTAGATACAATGGCCTCCCTAGGGTCCTTGATCCCATAGAACCCTACTGATGAGATGACAACCATTCAGGTCAAAATGCTATCACAATCTATGGTTGAGTATGAGAACACTCAAGCCATGCCAGAGGTCCACTTGATTCAAATTGAACCTCATCAAGAGAGATTCTCGCACATTCATGAGTGCTTGAATCATGCCGCTTGGGGGACTTTGTTCCCTCAAACCCCTTTTGATAGCAGTACAATGCTATTCTTACAAGTTCTTTCCCAATCAACATTCACTCGAGAGGAACTTCAAGAGGGATAGGCAATTCATGCAATCGAGGCTTCCTCACAATAGGACTGGTCCACACAAATCAAGGAGTATCTAAAGCTTGGTAATCTCCCTCCTGGATTGTCGCACACCACCAAAAGGACATTTAAATGGAAGGTGGCAAAGTATGTCTTGCTTGGAGATATTTTGTATCATCGGGGCTATGAAGGAATCCTCCTTCATTGCTTAGAGCATCAAGAGTCAGTTTGGGCAATGGCCCAAGCACATGATGGTACTTGTGGTGGCCATTTTAGTGGCATGGCCATCGCAAAGTGCATTCTTTGCATGGGCTATTATTGGCCAACTTTAGAGCGAGATTGTTGTGCATATGTTAAGAAGTGCATGAAGTGTCAACACCATGCTAACTTGACACACGTACCTTCTCAAGCCTTGCAACTGATCCAATCGGCTTGGCCATTCTCGCAATGGGGGTTGGATTTAATCGAGAAAATCTCACCTACCTCCTTGGGCCATCACACGTTTATCATTATGGCTACCGAGTATTTTACAAAGTGGGTGGAAGCAATTCCCCTTACCACTATGATAGGACCCCACATAGTGGAGTTCATATTACATAATATCATTTGTCATTTTGGTATTCCATCCAAGATCATTTTTAATAATGGGACATCATTCAAGAATAAATATGTGCATGCTTTGATAACAAAGTATAATATCCAACATAAATTTTCAATGCCCTATTATCCACAAGAAAATGGGCAAGCAGAGGCATCAAACAAAATATTGATTGCCATCCTAAAGAAAATAGTTAAAGAGAATCACATCGATTGGCACACGCAAATGCCCCTTGCTCTATGGGCCTATCACACTAGCATTCAGATGCCCACTAGGGGCAACTCCATTTTCACTAGTGTATGGCACCGAGGTAGTCATACCTCTAGAGCTGGAAATCCCATCACTACGCATATCCATGTAGGAGTTCATCGATGATGACACCGCATGGTAGGCTCACCTAGATCAACTTACATTACTTGATGAACATCATGTTAATGCTCTTGAGCACCTACGCATCTATCAAGAGTGACTTAAGAGAGCCTACAATATGAAAGTCCATCTTAGAGACTTTCAGGTTGGTGACCTCATTCTGAAAGAGAACCAACAAAATTCTAATTTGCCACCCCATCTGAGGGACAAGTTTATGGCAAACTGGTTAGGTCCCTTTGTCATCACTAGTCAGATCAGACCCAAAACTTATCGCCTAGCCTCCCTTGAGGGAATCGAGGATCCTAAACCCTTGAACATCCTTCATTTATGGCCTTTCCATGCCTAGAGTGTTGTGGCCCACCCCAAAATGCTCCAAGGGTGTCTACAACCCACTTGGTCAACCCAAAATGCTCCTAGGTGGTCTATGACCATCTAGGTCACCCCAAAATGCTCCAAGGGTGTCTACAACCCGCTTGGTCAACCCAAAATTCTCCTAGGTGGTCTATGACCATCTAGGTCACCCCAAAATGCTCCAAGGGTGTCTACAACCCACTTGGTCAACCCAAAATGCTCCTAGGTGGTCTATGACCATCTAGGTCACCCCAAAATGCTCCAAGGGTGTCTACAACCTCTTGGTCAACCCAAAATACTCCTAGGTGGTCTATGACCATCTAGGTCACCCCAAAATGCTCCAAGGGTGTCTACAACCCACTTGGTCAACCCAAAATGCTCCTAGGTGGTCTATGACCATCTAGGTCACCCCAAAATGCTCCAAGGGTGTCTACAACCTGCTTGGTCAACCCAAAATGCTCCTAGGTGGTCTATGACCATCTAGGTCACCCCAAAATTCTCCAAGGGTGTCTACAACCTGCTTGGTCAACCCAAAATGCTCCTAGGTAGTCTATGACCATCTAGGTCACCCCAAAATCTCCAAGGGTGTCTACAACCTCCTTGGTCAACCCAAAAATACTCCTAGGCCAAGGTCCTACATCCACCCAAAAGCCCAGGAGACAGGACAAAAGGTGTCAAACCAGTCTATGACCATCTAGGTCACCCCAAAATGCTCCAAGGGTGTCTACAACCCACTTGGTCAACCCAAAATGCTCCTAGGTGGTCTATGACCATCTAGGTCACCCCAAAATTCCCCAAGGGTGTCTACAACCCACTTGGTCAACCCAAAATTCTCCTAGGTGGTCTATGACCATCTAGGTCACCCCAAAATGCTCCAAGGGTGTCTACAACCCACTTGGTCAACCCAAAATTCTCCTAGGTGGTCTATGACCATCTAGGTCACCCCAAAATGCTCCAAGGGTGTCTACAACCCACTTGGTCAACCCAAAATGCTCCTAGGTGGTCTATGACCATCTAGGTCACCCCAAAATGCTCCAAGGGTGTCTACAACCTGCTTGGTCAACCCAAAATACTCCTAGGTAGTCTATGACCATCTAGGTCACCCCAAAATGCTCCAAGGGTGTCTACAACCCGCTTGGTCAACCCAAAATCTCCTAGGTCTATGACCATCTAGGTCACCCTAAAATTCCCCAAAGGCATCCATAAGCCCTTTGGTCACCCAAAAATCCCCAATGGCATTCCCTAAGCCCATTGGTCAACCTGCATGTACATACATATATATCAATCAAAAATTCAAAAAAACATCATTAAAAAATCAAAAATACAAAAATATTACATTACACCACATTGCATCACATTACATCACATTGCATCCCATTGCATTTTATCATCGCTTGCATTAGGTATACTCATCATTGCAATTTACATTTTAGAGTTGCTCATACATGTCTAGCACTAAGACTGTACACTAGTCATCATTCAAAATCTATGTTGTTCAAGTCATCATTCACATCATTCCATATTTCACCTATCATTTCCACCTACATTTCTCACTTTTCATATTTGTGTCCATTCCCTTCACCTAGCCATTTGTTCTAGAATGTCATTAGGGTTTTGGTCACTCAACCATCTCTAGTTTTCTTTTCAAATTTTGTAGAAAGCTATCATGATTTTTAGGAGGTAGAGTCTTGCTTAGATTGTACCTTGTATACATCAGAATCCCAACACATTTACACACTAATAAATCCAAGTTTTGCACAAGGAAATATGAAACCTATGAAGTGGTCTAGGTTACCTTAAGTGAAAAGTTTATCTTGCTCATCCCCCTATGTGAATGGTTCAAGAATGCTAAGAATTGGAAAAAGGACAAGCTCTTCCCTACCCAATTCCCCAAAATAAATAGTGGTTTTCACCACTATCAACAAAAGCAAAATCAACAAAAGCAAAATCCAAAAATCCAAAATCCCAAAAGAAAAAATCAAAAGCAAAATAAATAGTGGTTATCACCACTCCCCAAATCCCTTGCTCAAAGAAAATAAAAATACAAAATAAATAGTGATTTTCATCACTACATATGAGCAAATATCCCAATAAAATTGAAGAAAAGAAGGGAGTATTGAACTTGAATCCCTGGAATTCTTAGCATTCGACAAACCATTAGGTGATCCTCATTACAGGTTTGGTGGACAGCCTACTTGGCAATGGTGGTATCCTTACGCATGATGATATGTCTATCACATTAGCATTTTGCATGTGTGTAGACCAATGTTTGCATGTGGATGAGCTAGCTTTTGGTAGCCTATACTACCTAGTGGTCTAATCCAACTAAGTACAAAACCTAGGATCATGCTACTCATAGGGTGATATTTAGTACAGGTGGGATACATAATACCATTTGGCACTGGGGTAATCTTATGCTTATCACAAAATGAACTCACTTGCACACACAGGGATATGGAGTATCTTGGTCATCCTAGTAGATTCATACCTTGTTAAAAAGTCTTGCATGGCTAGTATATAACTTTGATCAGTTGACTAGAGTGTTTGAGTCTCATGAAAACCTCATAGACATTCTATAACATCCTATTATTCATTCCATTTTATCACATGTATGTCAGTTTACATTATTTACAAATCCATTACATAGTCTCATGACAACATTATGCATGAACTGATGAATTCTATACAGTCTATGGTGCTAACATAGTATGTCAAATCATTAGTCATATTTCATCATTAAGTCAAATCATATTAAATCACTATGCATCCATGCATATACATAACATCAAAATCATAGCATATTACCAAAAACATCAACATATGCATACATGATAACATCCATCACATCATCATAAAGCAAATACATACATTGCATACATCTCATAAAGCAATAAATACATGATGATAAACCACAGAAAAGCTCATATATATATGTATATATGTATGGGGTAAAAAGATACATCATAATGCCTGTAGGCTATAATAAAGTGAGTCCTCAGACTTCACACTACCAAATAAGCCAAAAATACAAAAAGAGCCATCCGAGCCTCAATCACCATGGTCACACAGAACCGATGCTATGGCTCACACTACCACCTATAGTCGGAGTTATGCAAACTCCCATGCCTGCTACCACCTGCCCTATCTACCCTCTACCTAGATCTCGATGCCTCCATCCTAGAGGAAGACTATCCTATCCCACTCCGGTGACTCTGGTATGATCCACTAGCAGTTGCATCATCTGGTAGATGCCCTCCAAGGTGCACTATCTCAATCTCTAGCTCATCAGTATAGGTCTACCCATGCGACACCATGCCTGATAAGTCTCCACTATAGAATGGAGTCATGCCACCTCCACCTATAACCTAGCCACATCCTCACCACTGGATCCCTCCCACCTAGGGCTCCATGATCTCAACTATGCCCATAATGCCGCTATCTCTCCCTGAGCATCCTACACCTATGTCCAAAGGAGATATCTCTCCTACCTAACCCTAACCAGCTCAGCCTATAGCTTAGTATCTAGGTCACCCTAAAAACCCTACTATGTTTATGCTACCTGATCCTCGATATCACCATCCCCATAGTCACCCTGATCTCCCAAGTCTAGGAGGTCTACCTACTCACCTACCCTATGGTGATGCCCATGGTGCTCACCCACCTCTACCTAGTCCTCATTAGGAGCATCTTGCTAAACCTCCTCCACTGCCTCAGCTACATCACCCCCTAGAGATCCCTCTCCCTACCACTGGTGCATCACCCACCATGAGTCATACTCCTATGTAGTCTCGACATCATCCACATCTAGAATATCTACTGTAGGATCCACCTCATCCCCCACTACCTCCACTATAGGCCAACTCAATGTCCTCTCATCCCCACGATATCGGTAACCCACTAGCTCACTAGGAAACCCCTGATGTAGCCCAAAATATTACATCACCTTAGCAAAATGGAAGTACTCCCACTTCATCCCATGTCATCCAATCAGCCACCTACCGCGCCTCACCCTATAGAGTTGTACCCCAGCGTCTGACCACTCTAGGCAATCTCTGTATGGCCTCCAAAACACCTGGGCTACCCTAAGTCATGAAAAGGAATCTGCATAGTGGTCCACATCACCTACAAAGTGATGACTCTACCCTCTCTCTTGAGCCCTCTACCATAGGATACCATATCCTATCTCCCTATCTGCTAGCTATGCCCGAGTCATCCATGGTAGTCCATGTGGTCGCTCCATAGCTATGTGTTGCCATCCCCATAACTATAGTAAAAAGCTACACCCCAAGCCCTTCCACTGATGGTAGTGGATCTCATACAGCTCATCATAGAGTTATGCTAGTAGTGTAGTCCCCCATGCCATCACCAGTGGCTCTACCATAGTGCACCCCACTAGTGTGAACACTATCTCCAATAGGTTCCATGGGAACCTAGCTCCTGAAGAGTTGAGAAATAGCATATTGGAGATGAGTGTCATCAGTAGTGCATGCCTCACCCCCAATACCTTAGCCTCATACCAAAATCCTACCAGTATACCTCCCCTCATGCAGTCCAACACTACCACATCCAGGTCCTCACCAAAGTACCTCTCGAGCACTGTATCTCTCAGATCGTAATGTGTCAAGAGAATCGGTCATCCCTCTATCAAAATCCATAAAATCTGATAGATATCCTCAAGCATCACCATCATCTCCCCCATCGGTAGGTGGAAGGTGTTGGTGCGTGGGTCCCATAAGTCAATAAGGGTAGTCAAATAAGCACGGTCTCCTATCACAGGCTCCAACTGTGTCACCTGCTTGAGGCCAATGGCATCAAGCCATTCCTAGTCCTCCTCTATCAAGGCATCCCTAGTGGTATCAAAGAGATTCGATACTCGATACCAGCTCTTCACCACCTAACAGAGATAAGCAAATCAATAAAATAGCACCAACCATGCTTCAAAATGGCCCCAAATGGCCCTAAAACACCCAAAAAAGACCCAAAATGGCCCCTTTTTTAGGCCAATTTGTGGCCGTCCCACCCAGGAACGACCCCCAAATATATGACCATCCCACCCAAGGATGGCCCCTAATCAGCCCACCCTAGCCGTCCCACCCAGGGATGGCCCCCAAATTGGGCCAAAAATGGCCTTCCAGGCCACCAAAAATAGCAAAAACAAGGCAAAATTTGAACTATAAAATGCAATCTAATTGCACAAAAACATGGATAAAGCATAAAAAATGGTACATTCCCCCTAAATTAGGTTTAATTACCTATTATTTAGTGTGATATACCTCAAAAAAAAAACATTCAATAAAAGCAAAAACATTCAATAAAAGCAAAAATTTCACTCCTAACACTAGGAAAATGCAATAATAGAGACTAGGCATACCCGTCTCGCACCGGCTCCTCCACTGGCTGAGTCTGCACGCTGGCTCATGGTGACTATGGGATGAATTTTATAGCACTCCACTACATAGAATCACTCTCCTACTCCTCACCTCTCAAACTGCAAAGATGAACATGCACAAATGAGCCTAAACCTCACAATTTGGGCTTATATAGCCCTACAGGGGTTGCAACCATCCCAGGGTGGTATGAGCACACATTTGGCCATCCATACCACCCTAGGATGGTCATAAAACATACCACCATCCCACCCTAGGATGGCCACAAAAAAATTGAACAAAAATAGCTCAAAATGCACCAAAAAGGGTCCAAAAATACCCAAAAATAGCTCAAATTTGGTCAAATTTTCACATGGATCAAGATGAAACTAAATTTCTCATGGATGAATGGAAGGGCCCTTATTTATATCCCTAATAAGGCCATTGTGTCTGGACCACCCCATGGGAATGAATTTTTCAGCTCCTTTCTTCCATAAGAACATCAACAAAATCATCAAAATCCTCTCAAAAATGCCCCATTTTTCAATGGGTAAAACTGAAGGTAACCTTAACAAAAGTCATCTGGGTCAAGCGACTCATCACTTTTCTCATGAGTCATTCCCTCATCGAATCATCACTTGAGGGGGTAGTCATACTCAATCCAAATCAACAAGCACACACTCAATCATGCAAATTGCATTTGTTCAACGAATCATTGACAAAGACAATCACGCCCCTACTTGGGGCAGCAAACAAGCACAAAATAACAATTAGAATGCTTGGCATATCTAGCATCATGAAAAACCAGGCCTCTTGCTTCATGATAGAACAATATCCAAGCTCAAGCAAGTTCCTTAGCTCGTCAGAAGCAAGGATTCAAGAACGCATGCTCTTTCCATGATTGGGGCATCTAAAGTTGGTTAGGTTATTGAATAACCCTAATAATTTAGCATTTTAGTCATCTATTTTTGCTCAGTATTGTGTTGCACACAACGCATCTCAAAAAGGGGCATCTATAGACACTAAAATCTGGTCAATCCGATTAGGCATCCATGAACAATGGCTAAATTGACATCACATGGCCCCTAGGGCAGCCCTCAGAAGGTATACAGTGGTTCTAGCCACTTCTTGCAAGGTTTTGGAGGCTTCTGGCCCATTTTTGGGAAGTTTTGGCTTCATATTCCTATCCATCCCACCCTGGGATGAATGCAGATCCTCCCCATCCCACCCTAGGATGGTGGTAAGCAATCATCCCAGGGTGGGACGGTTAGCAAGTTTGACCCAAAAAAAGTCAAATTAGGGATAAATGGCACCCAAAAACTACCATTTGCCCCACCAATTGAAGCATGCGGGTCAGAGGACACTGCATCCTTATGACATGCTTCATAATGGAGGCCAAAAAGGGAGATTCTCTTCCCCTTCCAATGCATGCCTCCTTTTTGACAAATGGCACCTCTTGCCATGCATGCCCTTGCATGCCTTTTTGCACATGAGCCTCTTTTGGCTATAAAGTGGATCAGTTTTCCACACAAAATATAGAGAGGAGTTTTAGGACAAAGAAATGGAGTGCTACTAAGATTTCCCCTCACATTTTTGTGCCCCTTTTCCCTCGAAATATCTACCTAGCGAAGGAGGTTTGCGAGTGATCCAAGAGGCGCAATTTGTTCACATAACTAGACCATATGAGTGAATTTCTTCACCAAATTTTATGAAAATACCCATTAGAGTATTTTGGACCATTCCATAATGGAATTGGTGGCAAAAAGTGTGTAAAATTGGTGGGCATCCCACCCAGGATTATGCATAAGGGATCGGACCCAAAATGTACTTGTAAAAAAATGGCGAATCTGTTTCGAAACCCTGGCGAATCCTGGGCAACTTCATGTAGGAAGACATGGCGAAATACCTAATTTTTTCACCAAAACATAGAAAAAATTGGCGAACGGGGTTCCAAGGGGAGAATTTTTTTGGAAATTTAATTGTATTCGGATGCAACCCGGGTGCAAAACTGCATCCGGATGCAAACCGGGTGCAAAACTAGATCCGGATGCAAACCGGGTGCAAAACTAGATCCGAATGCAACCCAAGTGCAAAACTGGATTTAGATGCAACCTGGATGTAAACCTGAATCCGGATGCAACCCGGGTGTAAACCTGCATCCAGATGCAACCCGGGTGCAAACCTGGATTTGGATGCAACCTAGGTGCAAACCTACATCCAAATGCAACTTGGGTGCAAACCTAGATCTAGATGCAACCCAGATGCAAACCTGGATCTGGATGCAACCCGGGTGCCAACTTGGATCCGGATGCAACCCGGGTGTAAAACTAGATCCGGATGCAACCCGGGTGCAAACTTGGATCCGAATGCAACATGGGTGTAAAACTGCATCCGGATGCAACCCGGGTGCAAACCTGGATCTGGATGCAACCTGGGTGCAAAACTGCATCCGGATGCAACCCGAGTGCAAAACTGCATCCGGATGCAACCCGGGTGCAAAATTGCATTCGATAAAAATGCACATGATCTACTATAGAAATGGTTTTGGTCGATTGTAGCATAGGTTCGACTACAGTGTGGTTCCATCCGGTACTGCTGGTTGTAGAATAGGGTTTCGAACGATTACAGAACAGGGTTTCGATCGGTTGCAGAATTGTGGTGTCGGGCAGATATGCAGCTGGTGTTGGACAGTTACAGAAGTGGGTCGATATATTCATCGAGTGTAAAACAAGGTTAAAAAATGAATTTGTATCCCTAGGGTGTTAATTATAAATAGAGGTACACTTGGCAAGTTTGGCGAGATAATTGAGAAATTTTAAAATTTTAGGGCGAAAGGGTACTTTATTTAGGCGGGATTACTTGCGATTTTTTAAATTATTCATGATACTCTCATCAAAGGATGGCTAACCGACACCTAAAATTTATTTTTTCCCAAAATTTTTGGCTAAATGGCCGATGTCCGGGTCTCGAAAATTTCACAAATTTGAATTTTTTAAAATTTTTTTTTTGCCCCAATGGCGAAGTTTCGCCACTATGCATAACCCTGGTCTCACCCTCGGGCACCCCCCAATCTGTGACACTCATGACCGTCCCCCCTAGTATGAATATAAGTATGTGCACAATTTTCCTACTAATTTTTTAATAGGATTATTCTAGGATCTAATATTATTCTACTATCCAAATTGAATGTATTTTGGAGTTGTATTGGATGAGATATCGTATTTTGAAGTTTTTGCAAGATTTTAGGGTCCATCGGAGCATGCATAGAAATCTGTAGCACCCTAAAATTGGCGCAGTGAAATTCTAGTAATTACATTCATCCTAGTAAATAATTTAAATTCAAATTTTAACCTCCCAAACCGCCCGTTAACCGTCGGGTAATCCGTTTCCCCCTTTTTCGTGCCATTTTTAGAGGTTGTTTTGACCGTTTGACGATATCGTCGCCGATCAGACGATATCGCCCCAGATCTGACGATTTCGTCTGGGCTAGGACGTCCAGACGATCTTGTCGCAAAACTAATTTTGCACAATTAGCTTCTGTTCCAACGGGTCTCTAATCCGGGTAGAAGCGTGTCTGCGCCGTTAGGGACCCTCCCCCATTGGAGATCTCCCAAATAGGGATGATCTCCAACCTCCTAACTACTCCCCTAAGCCTATTTAATCCTTAGGACCTTCCCTTCCCAACCCCTGGCTGAATTTCTCTGTAACTTGATTTTGCGTGCATTAGAATACCTAGAGTATCATTTTGCCTTTGTTATTTTGAAGTTTTCTTGCAGGGACCTCATTGATTTTCAGCCGGAGCAAGCTCAGATCGTCGCAGACGATCTCGTTCAAATCTCGGATGATCCTGTCGCAATTCGAGATGATTTCATTACTTCTAGATGATTTTGACTGCAATCTGCATTGGGGGCAATCAGTGCCTAGAGTTTGCGCTTTCTCTTATACCTTTTGCTATTTTATTCTACATTTTAGTTAGTTTTATCCTTATTTCTTACTATCTTGCATTTGGAGTTCACCCATTTAGCTTAAATTGCATGATAAGATCATAATTTCTCATTAGAATATCATAATTTGTTTGAATTTCTATTCATAACTATTGTTTAGTATTCATATTGTCATTTTGTGTTGTTTCCCTCTGTCATCATAGTGGTATTCTTTGTATTTGGCATCTATTTTTCTGTTTGCAGGTCTCTGACGAATTCGTCTGATGAATTCGTCAGATCTCAGACGATCTTGTCAGATCTCAGATGATTCTGTCGAATTCCAGATGATCCTGACTGCTTCAAACATCAGAATCTCCATCAGACATCCGGATCAGGTATTCTTCCTTAATTTCTCTATTTTTTTGTCTTAAATTTGTTCTCTGTATTCATTAAATCTGCACTTTCATATAGATTAATTTAGATTCATTTGGCCAAACCTAGGATATGAATGCTTAAGGCTAAAAATGAACACATGAAAACACATTCCAAACCTAGGCGTGGAAACTGCCATTAAATGTTTCCTGGTGAACCCACCATCCGTCGAAAAATCATCAAAATACACCTCCCTTGAGAGGCGGGACCTTCGCAAGTCCTCTCAGTCCGAGGTACCACGACATCCTTTTCCCATCCCCCTTTCGGGCACGGATCCTATAGCCTGAAGGTAAGGGTGCGAAAAATTTGGAGCGATACATTTTGGTGAACCCGACGTGAATGCATCATAACCTTTTGAAAACAAAAACAAAAGAAAACAAAAACAAAAAAAAAATAGAACAACTAAAACATAGATGCATTTTAAAATCATTTAAGTTTAATATCATGTTTAGATGGTAGCTCCTAAGAAAATATTAGCAGTTACTATAAATGTAGAAAACCAATTGGCAGCCATAGAAGTCAATTATGTACTTAGTGTGCCTGAAACAGATAGAAATCAATTCTTGTGGAACGAACTTGATAGGAGACTTAGTGTCATCTCATCTAGGTCAACACAACTTAAGCAAATCAAGAGGCTAGTCCTAGATAGAATCCTGGATCCTCATCAACTTGTCTTTTATCATGAACTTCAGAGAGCCTGCCATAGATGGTTAGCTTATAGGAGAGCTCTTGTATCTTCGGAATTGTTCACCTTCGAGGAATACCTCGAGAACGCAGCCATTGTACACCAGTTCCTAGGTCTTGTAGAAGACCAAGAGGTTGTTCTTACAGATAGGGAAATATGGAATAGAGTTCCTCGAGCTGTGTTATATCGAGAGTATTGCCATGAGCTTTACTTTTATCAACCAAAGATCTGAGACAGATAATATCACTATAGCTCTTTTCATTAAATTTTTAAAAGAAAACTTTCAATTTGAAGAAGAACACTTCATGACTCCTGAAGAATTAGAGCCCATTAATGATATTTATAAATTGTTTATAGAAAACTAGATTGTTATTTTCAGTCTTATTTCTTGCATTTATTGTATTGTTTGTCATTTTTACAACATTATTTCAAAAACAAAAAACTAAAAAACATAGCAAAAACTTAAACATTTCATTTCAAATATTGTAGTAGGTATATAGTAAATATATACCTCTTAATCTTGTTGCATATATATATATATAAAAAAATATATATATATATATATATATATATATATATATATATTTGCTTAAATCAAAATTAAAGCACCATGACTAAACTTAGGAATGGTAAAGAAACTTTAGGAGAAGAAGAAGATTGGTTACAAGATACAACTAGAGACCCAAATGTCCTTCCTGGAGATCCAATTCCGGAAGGAAAAACTCTAGATCAATCAGAACATGACCTAGGTGAAGACAATGAACAAGAAGGAAGTGTTAAAGAGGATGGATCCTCATCCCCTAGAGTAGCTCCAGATGGAACTATTGCTTTTGACAACATAGATCATTTCAAGAAATTTCTTGATGATAACATTGACGCCCTTAATGTGGCAGTTCGTATGGATAAAGGGCAAATTAGTAACACTCAAGCAGCCATGGAATATATGTATGATGTGCGCACTAATCCCTTGTCTTTCATTGACCAAGAAAGTGACAAGGTTGGGCCATCCAATACAGACATGGTCACTATGATTCAAAACATGTCAAAGCAACAGGTTATCCAACCTCCTAAGGAACCTATTATTCAACCTAAAATCATTCCCACACAAAAGAAACCTTCCTTCACTACTTTATTCCGCCAAACTATTGAGCAATATGCTTCAAGTAAACAAAAACCTAAAACGAAGCCAAATACCAATTTTCAACAATCTGGAATACATCATAATACAACTTCAAAATTCCTTCATAACACTTTTCCTACCAATAATTTACACAATAGTAACATGGCATCTAATCTTCATGTCCCTCCATCATATGCTCACAAAACCCATGTCAATGCCCTACCAAACCAATATGGGGGGCAAACTAGTAATCTGGAAACCATGGTGAAACAGTTAGCTTCACGTATGGACCAGATAGATCCCTACCGTCCCTCATACAATTATCGAGAGATCTGTAGTCAACCTTTGGATCCCATAGTTGTAGCTCAACCGTACCCTAAGCATTTTCCCATGCCCATCTTGCCTATATATAAAGGAACCGAAGATCCCATAGAGCATCTTCGCATGTTTAGGATAGCATGTCATGATATATCACATGATGACTTGCTATTACTAAAAATGTTTCCAAAAAGTTTAGGTGGAATGGCATTAGAGTGGTACTATCAATTGCCCACTCATTCCTTGAGAAACTTTGAAGAAACAACTTGAATCATTTGTCCATCAATTTAGTGCCTACATCGAGAGGCATGTAACCATTAAAGATTTATACAACTTAAAACAAGACAAGGATGAATGTTTTGCCGATTTCTTAGCTAGATGGAGGCAATTGATAGGAAAACCGCACTTTGTGCTACCTTATAGGGAAATGTTGGACATTTTTATCAATAATTTACAAGAACAAATATCTTATGAGCTATCAATCGCTACTTTAACTACCTTCGATCAAGCTATAGATTTAGCTCGAAGAGTAGAAGATGCCCTCATTAGGAGAGGCCAACTTAGGAAGAAGGATGATGAGAAAACATCCAGAAATCAATATAAAAACAAACAAGTTGTCGGTGATGGAGTCATCGACAAAGCATAAATGTTGCTAATATCAATGCAACGAAGACAACAGAAAAATTTATATTGAAACCTCCTGATAAGCCTCCTCGAGAATTTACTAGATTAAACCAACCCTTATCAACTATTTTACCTCAATTACTCGAAAGAGGTTTGATCCAATTACCAGCTATCCGGGAACCTGATCCAACTATACCCGGATACGGAGCTGACTTACACTGTGATTTCCATAGAGGACCCGGACACTCTACCAATGCTTGTAAAAGGTTGAAACATAAAATACAAGATTTGATTGATAATAATGAAATGGAAGTGCAAGCCTTCCAACCTAAACAAAACCCTCCTAATAATACTCAAAAGACCGTTCCCCAAAATCAAAATCAAAATGCTAATCAAACATTAGACATATTTCAACACCCTTTACCAAGACATGGTAAAGAGGTAGCCAATCAAATCGAACATCATAACGTTCCCCCTCCTACCCGATATGTAGGAACCATTAGCGGACAATTACCTGTTCAGGATCCTCAAATATTTGACACGACCTTATCCCTGGTTACGACCAAGCCCTTACATAATTTTCAAACTTTTGATTCTAGTGATGTAGAATCAGATAGTGAAAGTGAACTAGACATTACTTCAAACCAATCGAATAGTTCTGAAAATGAATCAGATCCTATTCAACCCATCACAGATGCTATGGTTCCAGAAGAACCATTTCCTAGAAGAGTTACTACTCGACCCTCTTCTAATCAATTCCTCTCAAATGAACAAGCCATAAATGCTAGACCGAGACCAGTTCAACGTCTTCAATATAACATTGTAGGTACCATTGGAGTCGTTACCCGACAACAAGCTCAAAATTCCCAACAAGAATCAAATCAGAACGATGGATCGGCTCCATTCGTTTTGAAAAATCCCAATAAAGGGAATCATGCTCCTAATGTTCAACCTAAACCCCCTTACAATATTAATGAGCAATTGTCCAATACTACAGCTAGAATTTCCCTTTTGGATCTGTTAAGATCTTCTCCCACCCATAGGGATGAGTTGATGCTTACATTAAGCCAAATGATGGTACCTCAAAACATCCAACCTGAAGCTATGGCCAATACTATCATCACTCGAGAGGTTGATTGTATTGACTTTCGAGATAAAGATATACCACAACACAGTTTACATAAGGACAATCCCTTATACATTACTGCTCTAATTGGAGATGTAGCTATCAAACGAGTCTTGATTGATAATGGCTCATCTCTAAACATTTGCACTTTTGACTTCTACCAACGATTTGGCTTTAGAAGTGATGAAATGAAGAAAACTGATATGATTATCAAAGCTTTCAATGACGAAACACAAGAAACGTGTGGAGTTATTACCCTCCCATTGCAAGTTGGTCCTAGAACCCTAGAAACAACCGTGTTTATTGTACATTGCCCAACATCGTACAATATACTTTTGGGTCGCCCTTGGATCAACGCAATGCGGGCTGTCCCATCAACTTTACACCAATGTGTTAAGTTTGAATTTAAAAATCAGTTGGTCACTATCCATGGTGACCCTAGACCCTTTGATATGTGTGCTTTGGCAGAACCTGTTGGAGTGCAATTTTGCCCCGCTCTGTCATCCACACATCCTAGTTCTTATTTTTCATCTAAACATGTGAAACACACACCCATAACTTCACCTACTTCCCCTCCATTAATTTCATCCTCCTATATAGATCAACAATTTTCTAAACAAATCACTTTAGAACCTCAAAAAGATCTTAAATCTATAACCAATCCTTCATGTTCTCTTCCTTTAATTTCAAAACCTATAAACACATCAATCATACCTTCCACATCTCAAGATATAGGAAATGATCCTTCTACATCTTATGCCCTTTCTGATGAACTTTTACCAGATTTATCCACAACATTAATATCAGAAAAAACAAATGCTTTCATGCAAGATTCAATTCTTTTAAATAACTTACCGCCATCTCCTCGTACTTTGGGCCTCCCACAACCTATGGGAAGCACTTACCAAGTCGGGAGTTGCGCCTTCATTTATAAAGGATATGACTGGGGAAGAATCCCCCGGAATATCAAAACTCATCATGAGGGATACGCTCGGTGTTATTTTACCAATGAATATATTAAAGCTAAACCCATGATGCTTAAAATGGGATATAAAGGGAAAGGCTTGGGACCTTTCCAAAATGGCATGAAAGAACCTTTCGAGGTAGAACCGTGGCCTGCCCGCTGTGGTGTGGGCCTATTTCCTAGTAAGGGTCAACCCTTTCCTGTTGAAGATGATGATCATCTCATATGTTATCAAGATTATTTGGATAGGTGTGATGATTTGCCTCTTAAAAATCAGTCATTTTCATGTAACATGCTATCCATAGCTTATCCTGAAATGATTGCTGACTCCGATGAAGAGTTGGAAGGAGATATCTTCCATGATGTCTCTGTTGAAGAGATGTTACACAATGGATTTTATTTTGATGGTTCTATACCAACTATAGCCCAACTTGAGGCCACTAATCCTCAAGATGAATTATCCAAATTAACCTTACAAGAATTACAAGAATTGGGCGTTTCACCCGCCCCACCTAACTTTGAAAGAGACCTACACATGGAGGTAGAAAACGTCATTAAAATTAATATTGGAACTGAGGATAATCCTCACATAATCAATATTGGATCAGAATTAAGTCAAGAAAAACAAGAACAATACATTGCATTCCTTAAAGAGTATGAAGATGTTTTCGCTTGGACATATGAAGATATGCCAGGTCTAGACCCTTCTGTAGTCATGCATCATCTAGTGGTCCATCCGGATGCTAAACCTGTTAAACAAAAACTTAGAAAAATGCATCCCAAAGTGGCTCTGCTAGTCAAAGGGGAGTTAGAAAAACTCCTGAATGTTGTCTTTATACAAGCTATTGATTATGCTGAATGGATCTCAAACGTAGTTCCAGTCACCAAGAAAGAAGCTACCAAAGTTAGGGTTTGCACAGATTTTAGAGATATTAACGCTGCATGCCCTAAAGATGACTTTCCTCTTCCAAACATGGATCAAATCATTGACTTTACTGCCAGAAGTGGGATGATGTCCTTAATGGATGGATTCTCCGGTTATAATAAGATCAGGATAGCTCCTGAAGATCAGGCTAAAACAGCCTTTATTACCCCCTGGGGTACCTTTTGTTGGAAAGTGATGCCATTTGGCTTAAAGAACGCAGGTGCAACTTATCAACGAGCTATGACCTATATTTTTCATGATATGATGCATGATATCCTACACGATTATGTAGATGATATTATAGCTCGCTCTATTATTGAAGATAATCATTTAGATGATTTGAGAAAAGTTTTTAATCGATTACGAGAATATCTTATTCGATTAAATCCAGAAAAATGCATATTCGGAGTTAAGTCCGACAAACTATTAGGGGTTTTAGTTTCTTTTCGTGGTATTGAAATCGACCCTCTCAAGATTGCGGCCATCACTGATATGCCCGCACCTACTAATATATCTGAATTACGAAGTTTACAAGGTAAGCTTCAAGCTATCCGTCGCTTCATCGATAAGCTGGCGGACAAAACCGGTCCCTTTCTTAAACTCCTTAAGAAGGATGTCCCTTTTAATTGGGACACCGAATGTAGAGAAGCTTTTGAACTTCTCAAACAATACCTCCTTAATCCACCTGTGCTTTCACCGCCTAAACCTGATCGCCCATTCCTCCTATATATTTTAGCTTCAGATTCTGCCTTAGGAGCTATGTTAGCTCAACTTGACGATGAAAAGAGAGAACGTGCTAATTATTATATTAGCCGAACCTTCATCAGTTATGAAACCCGCTATACAACATTAGAAAAACTATGTCTAGCAGTCATTTTTGCTACGCAAAAATTACGACACTATATGCTTAGTCAAAAAACTTATGTCATTGCCAAATACGACCCCTTAAGGTATCTCATGAGTCGACCTTATTTATCGGGTCGCACAGCCAAGTGGGTTCTTGCTCTAAGCGAGTTTGATCTCACATTCATAGGACAGAAGTCTGTTAAGGGTCAAATCATAGCAGATCAATTAGCTGCTGCACCCTTAGAGTCTACCCATCCCCTCATCATCGAGTTTTCGGATGAATGCCTTCAATCAGAGGCAGACCATATTGAACAATGGTCCTTATACTTTGATGGAGCCCGATGCATGAGTGGGGCTGGTGCGGGAATTATTTTAATATCCCCGCAAAAACATCTTATTCCTCTGTCCTTCAAATTGACATTTGCTTGCACCAACAATACTGTTGAGTATGAAGCTCTAATCCTTGGATTACGAGCTGCCTTGGCGCTAAAAATTAAACACCTTTTAGTTTATGGTGATTCTCAACTGGTTATAAACCAAATTAATGAAGTTTATCAGACCAGAGATGATAAACTGCGTCCATATAAGGCCTATGTTTTACAATTAATGTCTCTATTTGATCAAGTTACCTTGGAAGCTATTCCTCGAACTAGCAACCGTGCAACTGATGCTATGGCCGCAACTGCATCTCTCCTGCCCTTGGAGTTAGATGACGAATATGCCACTATCATTATTCGTCGACTCCAGGAACCCGCTTCAAATAAGTCATGCTTAGAACCTTTGGATGTGTTTCTAATCAATGAAACTACTCCTGAACCTTGGTATACGGACATATTTGATTTTCTCCAAAATGGGACTTTCCCTGCCAATTCTACTAGCAACCAGCGTCGGTTATTACGTAGACGAGCAAGTCGATTTGTAATAATTGGCAATACTTTATATAGGAGATCTTTTGAAGGTATCCTATTAAGATGTTTAAACTTAGAAGAGTCTAAATTAGCCTTGAGTGAAGCCCACGAGGGATCTTGTGGAGGACACTTTAGTGGTAGCGTCATTGCTAAAAAGCTCCTTCGGATAGGATACTTTTGGCCTACCATGGAAACGGATGCACATGAGTATGTGCGCCATTGCGACAAGTGTCAAAAACATGCGGACCTTGTCCATGCGCCTGCACAAGAACTGCAGGCTATTTCATCTCCTTGGCCCTTTTCCAAATGGGGTTTAGACATTATTGGCAAAATCAATCTTGTGTCATCTGATGGACACAAGTTCATCATAACCGCCACTAAGTATTTCACGAAATGGGTCAAAGCTATGCCTTTAGCTTCCTGCACTGGCACACAAGTCTCTAAATTTATTTTTAATCAAATTATTTGTAGGTTTGGAATTCTTGCAAATCTCATTTCTGACAATGGAACTTGTTTCAAAAATAAAGATGTTAAAAAATTATGCCAAAAATATAAGATTCAACATCGCTGGTCCACTCCCTATTATCCTCAGGGTAATGGTCAAGCAGAAGCATCTAACAAAACCTTAATCAAAATTCTCAAAATATTGGTCAATAAAACTGGCCGTGGATCGGCACATTCAATTATATCCAACCTTGTGGGCCTATCGAACTAGTGTTCGAACCCCCACTGGAACTTCACCATTTGTTTTGGTTTACGGTGCTGAAGCAGTTTTTCCCTTTGAATTAGAAGTTCCTTCTTTGGCTCTGCTACTTCAAGATACTGAAGTAGGAGATGAATATCGTGCTGGTAGACTTAGTCAGCTGGAACTCCTAGATGAAAAATGCATCAATGCTTTGGAGCATCTCCGTGCCTACCAAAACAAGCTTAAAAGATCATATGCCAAAAAAGTTCGCCATCGATCCTTTGAGATCGGCGACCTTGTTTTAAAAGAAAACCAAAAAAATACAAATGCAACTAAGGACATTAAAGGTAAATTTGAGCCCAACTGGCTTGGACCATACATTATTACTGCTAAATTTGAATCAGGAGCATACAAATTGTCTACCTTAGATGGCAAAGAACTTAAAGAACCCATGAATATTTTGCATCTTAAACGTTACTATGCATAAATTTGGTCATTTCATCCTTGTATATATCACTATCTTGTATTTCTTTCAAATTTATCAATTCAAAAACATCAAAAACATTCATAATCATCAAAAATCTTCAAAACTATTTGTTGCATTTATTTATGGCACTTGTTAAATTTTTTGTTCAAAAACAAAAAAAAAAAACAAAATAATGATAAAAATATAAAAACAACAATATGCTTGACTCTTTCGAAACCAAAACAATATACAGAAGAAAGAAAGAGTCAGTATTCTCAAAACTTCTCAAAAAGTATTTATATATATTTTCTTACAAATGTTGCAGTTATATGTTTCAAATTATTTTTGATAAATTAGCATTTATTTGGAATCCCTCACTTGCACACTCACAAAAATAAATATCTTGATTTTATCTGGCATGATTACTAATCTCTCTTATATCAAAGTTCACAAAATTCAATTAAATAAAGTTTGAGCATAGAGAATTGATCTTGTTATTTACTTAAACCAAGCACATCTTTTCACAATAAAATGATTATATTTGTAATTTCCATGTTTTGCTACATAGTAGAAGTGATTTCTTGAGCGAAAAGTTTCCCCCTATCATGCACATGGTCTAGAATCTTTGAGAATTGGCAAAAGGACAAGCTCACCCCTACCCAGAATAAAAATCCCTTGCTCTACAACTAATCCGAGCAAGTATCCCTAGCAAAGAAAAAGAAAAGAAAAGTTCAAGAAAAAAGAGAAAAGAAAAATGTTATTTTATATCATTACAACAATATTTCAAGCACTATCTCAAAAATCAAGCAAAAGTACAAAAAGAAAAAGAAAAGGAAAAGAAAAGAAAAGCAAAAGAAAGCAGAAAGCAAGAAAGCAATAAAATCCCTTTCCCTACCCTTTGAAAAGAAAAGAAGGGTTGATGAGCTTGAATCCTCGGAATTCTCAATTATTCGAAAACCGTGAGGTAAGCCCCATAACAAGTGGTTTGTGCCCAACTCTGCTTGGCCTTGGGTAACTCCTAGCGTGGTGATATGTCCGTCACATTAGCGACCTTCTTTTGTACGAACCTATGTCTGCTTATGGATTAGCTAGCTCTTGATAATCCGACCTACATAGTAGTCTAGTATGGTTATATGCATCTACATCATGGTTAATGAACACTTATTTGGTTTCTTCAAATCACTTGTATCATATTATCTTGCTCAAAACTGGTAAATGCACAAAGCAATTGCACACACATTTGTATTTGAGAGATTTTGTGTATCATTATGATAAATCAAGATCGGAAATGAATTCACATATGCACATGGGATTCCTTATAAATCTAACTTTTGTCTTCAAAATACTTTGAAATATTCTTTTTTGCAACTTGTTTGGAATAATTCAAGTACAGTTGTTTAGCATAAAGATAACTATATAATAGAAAAATCAAAATTTTCTTTCAAAAATATACAATCAAAACATATATATCTGGTTGACTTTCGTGACGATGGTATAATTCCAAAACCAAAAGTGGAATTTTATGCCTAGCGCAAGTCCTCATCTTCATATTTTCTGTTTATTAAAAGTCAATCATGCAATAAAACTATCTATTTTTTATTTTCGCGATGATGGTATAAGTCTATACCTACATATTCTATGCTTAGCGCAAATCATTGCAACAATGTTATTCCCCCTTTATTTAAAAATCATGAAAACCATATGACTTAAATCATTATGTTACACAAATTATGCTTTTAAAAAGCAAACACATTTTCATTATTTCATGTCATTATGTTAACCTTCAAATTTTGCAAAGATGGTATAATTCCTAAAGAATTATCCAAAAAATTTATCACACTTAGGAATTTATGCCTAGCAAAAATCATTATTTCATGCATACTATTTTTATGAAAAATCTGAAAGCAAACCATCATCATCATCATTTGCACCATTGCACCAAAGTCTTAAGACAGTCTCTTAAGCACTCTTTTACTTTTAACAATATTTCTATAATTGGGATTAGCTTGACGACCGAGTGAGCAGCGACTCCATGAAATGGTCTATAATAGCGACAATGTCCTTTGAAATTATTGTTAGAAGTCTCTTTTTATTTCTTTTACCACATCACATTACAAACAATCCATTTGTTACATTAGATTATTTCATTTAAAATATTACCGCATGACATCAAAATTATAAATTTTCAAAATGACATAATTTCATGAATCCTCAATCCAATTATCAAATCAAATCAATCAAACATAAAAGCATCATAAACATACACATAACACAAGTCATATGATCAAAACTATATCATCTCATATATATATCAACCGCATATATACATCATCAAAACTGGATCGGTATGCCACAATCTGTACCTCGGCATACTCAATCCTCTATCAAAAATAATAAACCTACATATCAATCTGTATAGTGTAATGCAGTCCTCTAGCCTCGAGAGCCCCTCGAGCTCTCAGCCTCATCTCCTCCCCCCCTGAGGTGGACGAGGTGGCCCCATCGTAGTCTGTGTAGTACTGTGAGTCCTAGTCCTCGATCGGGACGAAGTCCTAGATGACCCAATCCTGATCGGCTCTGCGATGTTGGCTGGCAGGGGTAGTCTATCCTCCTCTGGCACCAGCTGATAGTACAAAGTCTGGTAGAAAGTAATTTGGGCAATAGCCCGTGTCAGCTCCCTAGTGCTCGCCCCTCCGCCCCGTGCCCTGAGGCGTGCAATCTCGTCTCTGAGCTGTGTAGACTCAGCTCGATGGCGTGCAGCCTCATCCTGTAGAGCCTGCACCTGTGCCTGGAGATGGATATTCTTCGTTCGGAGAGTAGCCATCTCGCTACTCTCTCCTGTGTCAACACCCTTGCCCTTATCGGGCGATGGTGGCCTCTCTCTCTATGGAGAAGGGGGTCTCGCCTCCCTCCTCTCCCTCTGTCGTGGCCTCTCCTGTGCCTGTGGCCTCCTCGGCTCTCTCCCGTCGTGACCCTGGGCCGCCTCCATAGCCGCCTGGCACCGCCTCCCTATCCGATGCATGACTGCATGTATCGGACCCTGAGCCCTCGTCATCCGAGGAGGGCGGATGCCTGCATACCAGGCATCGTAGCCATCTGCGACCCCTGCGTCGTCCCCATCCACTGGCTGAATGGGGGCATCATCTGTGTCCTGACTCCAGAAGCGCTGCATGTCTGGAGCCCCGCTCACTGTGGTGTTATCCCGGATAGTCCGGGAAAACTCGTAATCCCTGAGAGATGGGATCCCCTATTGCAGACCGAACTATCGCAAAACTCGGTCATAGCGGTGGAGCTCCACCTCTCCCCTCTCCATCCATAGCCAGCACACTCGCCTAATGCGAGCCAACTCCTGTCCATCCTCGGCCCACCCTGGATGCTCCCTCCATGGCCTCCAGGTAATCTGGTCTGGGACTAGGTCATCTAGCAGTCTTCGGGACATAGGAAGGTCGATCCGCCGTTGTGACCCTCTTCGGAGCCACCAGTAGAAAACTCGGGGCCTCTCCCCGTCAATCCCTGTCAGAGGAAGCCCTATCGGCCTTCGCACTGCAATGTGCTCCCAACACCAAACCTGTAGGAGCGATGTCATCACCAGACATCGGCCGCCCTTGTACATGACCCCATGTAGGATCCTGTACAACCGGCATAGTACAAAGCTGCCCCAAGAGAATCTATACCCATGGTCTCGCATATCGTAGATCACATCTGCCAGCATCCATGGTACCCTGCATCCGCTCTGGTGGCACAGCAGAAGTCCACCAACTACTCCAGCTAGAACCCGTGTGAGTCTAGATGCCCCAGGCATCTGACGTAGTGCCTCGATGTTAACTCCGCCCTTCTCCAGGGTGAAGCTCGGGTCACCACACAATCGTCCCATAGCATGGCCCTGATTGGCCGTAGGAGTAATCAATCGTCCTTGTATGGGGATTCTCAGAATCCTCCATACATCCTCTAGAGTGGGAGTCATCTCCCCTGTCGATAGCCGAAAACATGACGAACCCGGATACCATCTCTCTGCTAGGGCTGTCAGTAGCCCCATATCTGTAGACACCTGTGGCATCTCTGCCACATGCTGCAAGCCGGCCTGTGCCAGCTGATCCCGCTCTGCCTGTGTAAGAGCGGCCAAGTCATCTCTCAAACCTCCATACTTCCATTCCCTGCTTTTTAGTAAACCTCTCTGCAACATAAACAACAAAACAACAAACAATCATTAATAAACAATTCAAGTATTTAAAAATGCAAGTAAAATAAGTTCAATTTAATCAAATGATGATATCGTCCACAATTGGACGATATCGTCCCAAATTTGAGCATAATCGTCTCCGATTTCGCAAGCCGAAATCGTCCCTAATTTGATGAAATCGTCCCCCTTTCGCCGATTTCGCCCTCGGACGAAATTGGCGAAATTGAGACGATTTCGTCGAAATCGGGACGATTTCGTCCCGACGACGTCGACGGCCCAAAAATGGCCGCGATGCTCAAAATTCATCTAAAATTTACCTAAAAAGCATGTAAAATCAAATTAAAGCATTCTAAACTAAGTTTAGACTCTTACCCGTAGACCGCGTCGGACCTCTGTTGATCTGTGCGTCGTCTCCACCATTTTTTGCTTCAGAGCTCTAAAACCAGTAAAAATGAATTAGGGTTTTACCCTATTTTTCTTAATTTTATTCAAAAATAATTTTGCTTTTCCGCGTTTTTACCTCAAACGTTCGATTTGGGTAAAAACACGGAGGGGGCACCATAGTAAGCTGTTGTACGATTCGACCAAGAATCGTCGCCTAAAAATGGGAATAATTTTTTTGCTTTCTCGTAGATCGAGAAGAACTCATCTTTAACGCATTTTCTTCGGAAAATTCGCTAAAGAGGGGGCAAAATGTAGCACCCTAAAATTGGCGCAGTGAAATTCTAGTAATTACATTCACTCCAGTAAATAATTTAAATTCAAATTTTAACCTCCCAAACCGCCCGTTAACCGTCGGGTAATCCGTTTCCCCTTTTTCGTGCCATTTTTAGAGGTTGTTTTGACCGTTTGACGATATCGTCGCCGATCAGACGATATCGCCCCGGATCTGACGATTTCGTCTGGGCTAGGACGTCCAGACGATCTTGTCGCAAAACTAATTTTGCACAATTAGCTTCTGTTCCAACGGGTCTCTAATCCGGGCAGAAGCGTGTCTGCGCCGTTAGGGACCCTCCCCCATTGGAGATCTCCCAAATAGGGATGATCTCCAACCTCCTAACTACTCCCCTAAGCCTATTTAATCCTTAGGACCTTCCCTTCCCAACCCCTGGCTGAATTTCTCTGTAACTTGATTTTGCGTGCATTAGAATACCTAGAGTATCATTTTGCCTTTGTTATTTTGAAGTTTTCTTGCAGGGACCTCATTGATTTTCAGTCGGAGCAAGCTCAGATCGTCGCAGACGATCTCGTTCAAATCTCGGACGATCCTGTCGCAATTCGAGATGATTTCATTACTTCCAGACGATTTTGACTGCAATCTGCATTGGGGGCAATCAGTGCCCAGAGTTTGCGCTTTCTCTTATTCCTTTTGCTATTTTATTCTACATTTTAGTTAGTTTTATCCTTATTTCTTACTATTTTGCATTTGGAGTTCACCCATTTAGCTTAGATTGCATGATAAGATCATAATTTCTCATTAGAATATCATAATTTGTTTGAATTTCTATTCATAACTGTTGTTTAGTATTCATATTGTCATTTTGTGTTGTTTCCCTCTGTCATCATAGTGGTATTCTTTGTATTTGGCATCTATTTTTTTGTTTGTAGGTCTCTGACGAATTCGTCAGATCTCAGACGATCTTGTCAGATCTCAGACGATTCTGTCGAATTCCAGACGATCCTGACTGCTTCAAACATCAGAATCTCCATCAGACATCCGGATCAGGTATTCTTCCTTAATTTCTCTATTTTTCTGTCTTAAATTTGTTCTCTGTATTCATTAAATCTGCACTTTCATATAGATTAATTTAGATTCATTTGGCCAAACCTAGGATATGAATGCTTAAGGCTAAAAACGAACACATGAAAACACATTCCAAACCTAGGCGTGGAAACTCGCCATTAAATGTTTCCTGGTGAACCCACCATCCGTCGAAAAATCATCAAAATACACCTCCCTTGAGAGGCGGGACCTTCGCAAGTCCTCTCAGTCCGAGGTACCGCGACATCCTTTTCCCATCCCCCTTCCGGGCACGGATCCTATAGCCTGAAGGTAAGGGTGCAAAAAATTTGGAGCGATACAGAATCCATGCCTGATTTTAGAAATATGACCACATGAGTCCTCTTAAAATGTTATTTTATTCATTATTTCCATGTTTCATGTGTTTTGGATATGTTTAGGGGCATAAATTGCTTGCTCTGGGTTTTGTAGGTTGGGAACGATCACTTCGAATACGACATACAATCGAACACAATTTTGGCTGCATTTTTTGTGAGATATTCACAAAAAATTCTATTTTACACCCCTCTATAATTTCAATTCATTTGGAGTTTATTTGATATAAGATCCATGCATATTCTCATTACTAGTCTTTTGATGCCTGTGGGGATTGCATGTTTTTCATCATATGCACTTGCTATTTGACATTTATGGTTTCCTTGTGTGTAGGTTTAGGTATCTACAGTGTGTTAGGAAGGAGAACAAGACCTCAAGATAAAATATACAAGCAGTAGTAGCAGTAGCCCGCCCACCTCGATTGTGGGTATGAGGAAAGACACTGGATGTGCACCCGAGTTACTTGAAGGATTTTGATCCTTGGGCACCCGATTTGTAATAATTGTATCATATTTGAGCCCTAAAGGGAAAATATATGTAACCTTGGATTTGATCCACCATATTAATAAGAAATCAACTCTCTTTTGCTTCATTTCTTGTTATTTGGCATCTCTTCCATTTATACTTGCATGCTTCCGTTTGATGCTCTTAAGCAATAGGAGATAGATACATATATTTTTCATCATCATTAGGTGCACCATTTTTACCTACTTTAGTATGCCATATTTTTTATATGACTTTATGGGGCAGGTTTCATGGGTATAAACTTGCTCTTGGGGTGTGGGGGATACTAATCGAGGTAGAATCGTTAATGGTGATCGGGATGGGTGTGGTGAATTTAGTAAAGGAAAAGGGCCACCTTGGAGGGCTAGTACAACAATAACATAAATTAAGGTGATGCAACCCGAGGACATAGGTGTCCCTAGACTGATGGATTTAAGAATGGTTATGGGGATGTGGTGGTAGGTAGTGCCTGAGCTACATGTCTCAGGCAGGGTGATGGTGGTCTGATGGGTATATCTGGATAAGCTACCTTGGGGTGGTTGTAAGGTTACCTCCTGCTAAGTTGAAGGAGTAGTGGATGGATGAGAAGCCTGATTGGATTGGTCCGTGGCAGCTTGGGTAGTGGCTTGGGCTTGAGCTTGGGCTTGGACTTGACTTTGAGTCAAGACCATAAGCTGAGTAGGTAATGGATTGAATGTGGGCTTGGCGATCTGACGGTGATGGTGGATTTCTCTATCTATACAAACAAGTAATCAAACAAGCAATAGTTTTAATTTTCTTTGTTTTAGTATGTTGATGTTTGAGGTGATGTGTTTGTTAGATTTTTTTGGAGTTGTTTTTTATTTTTTTGAGTATTTTTTATTTTTGAAACTTTATTTTATTATTATTATTATTATTATTATTTATTTAGAATTTATTTCGTGTGTTTGATGCATGTGAACCTAAGCTACAAATGTAGTGGACAGAATGTAATCTAACTAGGTGTGTTTATGCCCACCTCTCTAACAATAAGTGGTACAATAATGGTTGAAATGACTTTCTAAGGTGGATATGAATTATGATAACCTAAAATGATAAATTAACCTCTCAAAAGAGGCTGTGATATCTTAGTCTTTATATTGGTCTACCCAGAATTTTACTTCACCCTCAGGTAGGTTTGGACAATAACAACAACTATGGGTCCACAAATTATTAACCCCATGAATAAAGGGGTATCTAACCTAACCCACCCCGAGATATCCTTAAGAGGGGAATTTATTGATGATGAAATCTAAAAAATCGCTCATGGGAGCTACTATGGTATCTATGGGGTGAGCCAATAGAAGGATATGAATTCCAATGTTGTTGGTCTCGATCGACGGTTGGTGATGAAATCCAACTCATCAATATGTTATGCAAAATGTGTAGTGTGTGATATAAATTTTAAACCTTGCATGAAATGAAAAATCATTAACTATTCTTTCCTAAGAAAAAGCAACTCTTTACTGCCTACCACACAAAAGCAAACACATAGAAAATAACTCTAAACTTATTTATCTAAGCCTATAGCTAACTTAAAATTAAGAACTAAAATGACTAATACTCCCTCTACCTGTGATCTTGCATTGTGTTGAAGACTAGAGGTTGGTATTTCTTGTATTTTGTGACCATATAGGATTGGATGATTTCTGTATAAGACTATCCCATGGTCAGACGGTTGTAGTCCAAGTCTGTCCTAGGTCAAACAGTTTCATCTATGTGCAATCTGTGTAAATATCTAAGATAGAACAATATGTCAATAATTTTTAGAATGCAAAAAATAGATTTATATTAAGTATAAAAACAATAATCCTAAACTACTATGCAAATCAAATCAAAGGGACCGTCCCACCATGATCACCATCTTGTAGACGATAAAAAATGCATCATATAAACCAAATGAAATAAAGTAGGAAAATATGTATGTATTGTATTGTGTTTTCTATTTGATTACAATATTTTCCCTCATAGGGGTTATACAAAGATATAAGGGATCAATCCCATTTTACAAATAAAATGGTGCTTTTGTCTTCTCATTGCTACAACAAATTATCGGGCGAGTTTGTAGTGATCACTACATTGTTGAATCTGAGGTTGATAGCTAACTTTGTGTTTTGAATCGATGTACAAATCTGCATATTCTAGATATTTATATATGTGCACACGCTAAATGCAAATGGTTAGTACAATATGTCAAGCCTCTTGAAGTGAGGTCCAGATTCAAAAAATATAAACTGCAACCAAAATGAATAAAGAAAATGTGAATGTATAAAACGAGAGTAAATGTAAGCAGATATTTACCTTGCTTATGACTGTTGCTATTGTTACTATGGTCATGCTATGTCTGAACTGTGTCATGATGTATTCGAAAGTCGTATCCAATCCTATAGAATGTCGTGATGGGGGTATGGCATAGGACCTATATGGTTGTGTGTGATTGCATTGGGCGATTGAATGCAGAATTTAGTTCAAGACTTTTTTAGTGTGTGTACTCATACCATCCTCATGCTCCATGAAGGAAGAGAGGTTGCATTTATAGACTTCCCATAGAGAATGGATGAGGTGCTTTTTTAAGTGGTGTTCATTGGTATTTTTTTTCTAAATTGAAGGTGTATGTGGATTTAAATATGCTTTTTAAATTAATTATGCATGTTTGATTTGCTTTTGTATTTTAAATTAAATATGTTTATTTAATTTAAATATACATGCTAAACTGAAAGTGCATGTGGATTAAATATGTATTTTAAATTGATTATGCATGTTTATTTGTATGCATATTTGATTTACTTTTTTATTATTATTTAAATTAAATTTATTTATTTAATTTAAATGTGCATGCTGATATGTGTAGTAAACTAAAGTCCATTTCTGTAATAGGGTAATTCTTTCTTGTGTGTAACGAGTATGGGGCTTATGGGGTGGAACTGAAGTGAACTACAAATAATGTGGTCATGGGGCATGCAAGGGTGAGTGATCCCATTGAGGGGTGATTTATTACGTAGCTTAGATAATAATTAATCAATACCTTAGGTAATTGTATCTTTATTTTTTTAGTTTACTGGTGGAATTGGTAGCCGCCACAATGATCCAGGTACGTTGTCCTTCTTTTATAGCTGCCATAGTATTCTGCACAGTCCACATTGAAAGTTGCCACATAGTACTCGCGTAGTCCACCCCTATAACCACCATGCCACAATCATTTTTAAACCTTTTATGTCACTGAAAGCACTAGAAAAGGGACAAGTGTTCAGTCCGATGAGGCCCGAGATTTGAACCTTGGACCTTCTCCCCCTTATGGGGTTTGGAAAAACCAATTGGTCTACACCTCGGACCTAATTGCATATTTATTTACTATTAATTAGTTTTGATTAATATTAAATATAGTAATTAATTAGTATTTAATTAAGCTTGATTTTGGTGTCTATAATTTTAATCATAGTAATTATTACAATCATTATTCCCATGAAACTATTCCTAGACACCACTATAACATTATATGTCTACCCATCCACATATTTCATATGACATCCTAATTATATTTTAGCTATAAGTATGATGTAACAAGGATTCACTCCAACTCATCAAGAGTTTTTATATAGTACCAATGGATTACTAATATACATATGTATCCATCAAATTGAAAATATATTTCTAATGACATCTCTTACTATAGTTCATTCAACTATTTAACTTCATCCTAAGGTAAGAGGAGTCTCCTATAGTTCAAGTAAATGTAAGCAAATATTTACCTTGCTTGTGACTATTGTTGTTGTTACTGTGGTTATGCTATGTCTGAACTGTATCGTGATGTGTTCAAAAGTCATATTTAGACCTGTGAAATATCACGATTAGGATCTGGAAAATTACGAGGATGGTTTTGTGTGATTGTGTTGGGCAATTGAATGCAAAATTTAGCTCAATACTTCATCAGTGTGAGTGTACTCATACCATCCTCATGCTCCATGAAGGAGAGGTTGCATGTATAGACTTCCCATAGGGAATGGATGAGGTGGTGGCTCAACCAGTTAAGTGGTGTTCACTGGTGTTTTTTTTTTCTAAATTGAAGGTGTATGTGGATTTAATTATGTTTTTAAATTAATTATGCATGTTTGATTTGCTTTTGTATTTTAAATTAAATATTTTTATTTAATTTAAATATACATGTTGAATTGAAAGTGCATGTGGATTAAATATGCATTTTAAATTGATTATGCATGTTTATTCGTATGTATATTTTATTTGTTTTTTTTTTAATTATTTAAATTAAATATGTTTATTTAATTTAAATATGCATTTTGATATGTGTAGTAAACTGAAGTCCATTTTTGTAATAGGGTAATTCTTTCTTGCATGTAATGAGTATGGGGCTTATGGGGTGGAATTAAAGTGAACTACAAAAGACGTGGCCACGTGGTATGCACGGGTGAGTGATCCTGTTGAGGAGGGGTGATTTATTGTGTAGCTTAGGTAATAATTAATTAATAGATAAATTAACTAATCAATTTAATTAACCATGCGAACATCGAGATGATGCTTCGGCCCACCTCTCTAGACATAAATACCAAAGGCACCACTATCTTCGGCAACACGTGGCACCTTTGAAGGTTGCGTGTCCACCTTAGCATCAATATTTGCCACCATCCTGGATATAACGCTATCTTTGGTAATTATGGCTCTCTCTGCATGCATGCGAGGCTCATATCCAAAGAAAATATATTTAATCTTTTGGTGTTTGGGTGAGCCTTGTCTTTTGGTATAAGGTGTCCCCTGGAGTGTGGTACAGAGTGGTTTGGCTTCCCTCTTGGCGTGTGAATCCATGGCTTCTCCTTATGTTGAGTTGGTTTAACTTTCCTTATGTGACGAAACCATGATGTTTATGAAGGTCAAGGGTATGCTCCCTTTCCTCCAAAAATTCCAAGGACCCGAAGATGATATCACCCGTGCCTTGGTGGACTCCTGGAACCGGGGTGAGGTTATGGTGAGGGGGCTAAATTTTAAAATCTCCATTGAGCTTATGAGTGAGATCACTGGGTTGCCTATGGTAGGTCGTAACATTCGGTGCGATCGTCACAATTGGGAAGAGGAATTGGAGCAATTTCCTGACAAAGGACGAAACCTTAGGTGGGATAAGTCGGCCCTCCTTCGCTCAGCCCTCCCTGAACCTTGGAATCTTGCCATCATCCCCATCCTTCAATATGTTACTTGTGATGATCTTGACAAGCCTCTCCATAGTTTCCACATCAATTTTGTAAACCACCTAAGGGATGCCAAACAGGTATGTATTCCTGACTGTCTTGTCTACTCCCTTGGCCTCACTATCAAAAATAGCAAGAAATCGTCTTACCCTCCCATCCACCAAGGGTTAATGAGTGTCATCTTCCACCATGTCACTGTGAATCATCCTCTGCCCTAGGCGGTCCTTCCTATTGCTACCCAAGCCTCAGGTAGTCCTGGTTTTGTCCAAGAGGATGGGACTTCCAGCCCTATCCATACATCCCCCCTGAAATGGCCAATCCTACGTCCCTCCAAAGAGTTTCCTATAGCAAGCCATCCAAGAGAGGTCAGAATGACACCCCGAACCCATCTCAATCATATATGTGACTTAAGAAGGTGAAGAAGGAGAAAGGGACCCCACCGTAGCAAATCAACTCTAACACTGATAGCGAAGCCGAGGGGTTGTCTCCCCAGTTTTTGTTAGACATGACAGCCAACATCCTCTCCTATATAAATGCAATGGTGAGGATCCTCAAGCGCTTCAAGGGGTGTGAGACCTAGGAGGATCAGGAGGATCCAGACGTGTAAGGAAGTTTCCTAGGACGGTTTCCTTTTTGTCGTCTAGTGGAAGCGATCTATATAATGGATGGTTATGTGTTTTTTTTATGGTTTTTCAGCTATTTTTGACCTTCGTTGGGAGGGGTTGATGTAGCCCTCATGGGCATCACTATGTGTTTTTGTTTTTTTTTTGGGAAATCTTCATATGGTACCTAATGTATTAGCCCAAAGGGCTCTCTCTAATGGTAAATGCTACGACCTCTCTTGTTATAAGGTTTTGGGATCCTCTTAAAAAACCCGTTTTATATATAAATTAATCTACTTACCAAAAAATAATTAATCAATTTAATTAATACTTTAGGTAATTGCACCTTTATTTAATATTAATTAGTTTTAGTTAATATTAAATATACTAATTAATTATGACTAATTAATTAGTATTTATTATACTTGATTTTGGTGTCTACAAATGCCCCTTTTGTATCGCGCTATGTGAAACATAATGCAATGCAAAAATAACATATACATGTGGTTGTGTGAAATGATTGTCGACTTGTGCTTGAGGTATTGATGTTTGATTACCCCAAGTCAAGAGCAATGTAAGATGCCCCGATGATGGAGACGATGAATATCCTTGAATCTTGTCATTGACAAATCGATGAGTGCATAAAGATGCTAACTAATAACTAAACTATTGAGACCTGGAGTCTTTGTGCAAATGTGACTCAAAGTCACTATGCAAAAATTGGAACGATACTATACGTATGATAGTCTTGGACAAGGTTCTTGGACAAACCTCAAGTCCATGGGTGTTTGATTATTGAACTTATTTGGAGTACTATTTTGTTGGTATTGTCTACCCCCTCAAGCGATGAGTCGACAAAGGATAGAATTTATGACAATGACAAGGTGATTGAATTCAACGGGATTGGGCACTTGTGATACGGATGGCATGTAGCTAATGGTAAGCTTGGTTCTTCTTTGTAATTTAAAAAAAATGAGTTTTTTTGGACATCGAGCCTTGTATGGATATTTTTGTAGATGCCTCATATCTCTTCTTGATAGTTTTGATGAGCTTTGATAGCTATAACATATGTAGCCTATGGGTGCACTTGTATATGTATTTTATCCATGATATATATATATATATATATATATATATATATATATATATATATATTGTGTGTGTGTGTGTGATTCATTTATTGATGTGATGTTGTGCTTAATTTGTGTGTAACACTTATTTTCTTATGTTTTGATGTAATGTTTTATTGCATGATTGAATGTATGTTGATGGATGTAATGAATGTATGCATATACTTTTGATTATCTTTTGAACAATGCATAAACCTGTAATATAATTCATGACTTAAATCAATTAATCAAGGGCATGAACCCAAGGGTACCAAATTTGTGTGAAATGGATTCTATGGAAATTTATGTGGTGTGCTGCAATAACTTTGCTATTGTGAAGGCCACGATGACATGACTTGTACTTTTTCATGTTCTAGAGATGAGGATTATAAAAGTGCTTTCATGATTCTCAAACACCCTAGTGACATCGATCAAAATCATCTACTAATCATATAGGCACCTTAAGATACTAAGACTAACCAGGTTATTGAAGTGACTCAAAGACTGATGTGTGTGCAATTATTGTTCATTTTTTATTTTGGATGAGGGACTAATAATTTATGACTTATGCCAATAATCTAGCTCATTCATGAGAGTACATAGGTATGTAAAAAATAAGATCGCTAATGTGATATATGTATCACTACACAAGGTGTACTCCACTACCAATCAGATTTCTTAGCCCCAATGGAGGTTAACCCCATGATCTAATGACCTAAGAATTCCAGGGATTCAATATTTTTATTAGTTCTTTTTATTTTTTAAATACAGTTGTCTTTTGGCTTGGTGCTTGTCCTTTTTCCAATTCTCAAGGTTAGCTCATGTGCATGATAGGATGAGCAATGGAAACCATTCGCTTTATGGCGATAGTGACTCATGAGTTCGTCTTTCCTAGCCATCAAAATTTTGTTAATGTGTGATTTGTGCATGGTCTTAGAGAAAAATTAAGGTCACCAAGGAGACCTATAGTATTTCAAGAACTAATGATGTTTAATGGAGGCTAAAGGAGATACTAGGTATGGTTGAATGACTAAAAGAACTTAAAGAATCTCCAAACCAAAGTTTTGCAAAAGACAAGATGTCATTTGTGTATTATTGTTGGCATTTTTGCCACATTATTTTTGTTGTTGTTGTTCATGCAAAAGAATGCACAAATTGTAGAGATACTCATTCCTCTGTTTGTCCCTCCAAGCACCTCAAAAGGGATAATAAGTAAAATACAAAAATCTCTACAAGTTTTGTGCTAAAGCAAAGTAAGTGAAAAATGTCGCGATATCGCGACCTGTCACGTTTTCACGGTGTCCGATGCAAAAAATAGCTAAGCATAGAAAATGTCGCGATATCGCGACATGTCGCATTTTCGCGACTTGTTGCGATGAGGGAGCAGTAAAGGCGAAGTTGTCACGATATCGCGACATGTCGCATTTTCGTGGCAAATGGTGGCAATAAAGCAAAGTGATAGAAAAATGTCGTGATATCGCGACATACAACAGCAAAGGGAAGCGCCAAGGAAAAATGTCGCGATATCGCGACATGTCGAATTTTCGTGATAGAAAGCGGCAACGAAGGAGAAGAAAGAAAATTGTCATGATATCGTGACATGTCACGTTTTCGCGGGGAGACAGCTGAAAAGTACAAGTCCGAAGAAAATTGTCACAATTTCACGACATGTCACATTTTCGTGACATGGCACATTTTCGGAAGTGCTGAAGATAAACACAAGGCGGGAGAACGATGTCGTGATTTCGTGACATTTTTGGAAACAAAGCCAGGAGGGAGGAAAATGTCACGATTTCGTGACATGTCACATTTTCGCGACTTGGAGCAGCGAAGAAGCAAAACAGAGGAGAATGTCATGATTTCATGACATGTCGGGGAGAAAGAGCCAAGCGAGGAGAATGTCACGATTTCGTGACATGTCATGATTTCACGAGGAGAAAGTACGGAAGGAGCAAGATAGTATGGAATGTCATGATTTCGTGACTTGTCACATTTTCATGGGTATAAAGCAGAAAAGGAGCCAGAAGGAGAAAATTGTCATGATTTCGTGACTTGTCACATTTTTGCGGTGAGAAAGTGGAAAGGACAGCGCCAAGAGGAAGATGTCATGATTTCGCGACCTGTTACATTTTCGTGAAAGAACAAGAAGTCAAAGCCAAATAGAGGAACATGTCACGATTTCATGACATGTCATGGAGATAAAGCCAAATAGCGGAAAATGTCACGATTTCATGACATGTCACATTTTCACGACTGGTAGCAATAAGAGAAAGCAATAAGTTAAAAATGTCGTGATATCGCGACATGTCGCATTTTCACGATAGAAGCGACAACAAGGGTCCAATAAAGTTATGTCCGCATTTTTCTTCAAACTGCATAGGAGAACGTGAGGAGAAGATAAGGATCGAACAAAGTAATGTTTTAAAAGCTCTCCAACTGATTTTGAGATCGAGGTCAGAGAGGCTCCAAGATTAAATGTTTTGTTGTCTACCTATGTGCGCAAGATGGGAGAACATGTTAAATCATGCAGTTTTCGATGCCACCAAAATTAAAGATGCCTCCGGTATTAAAAGCTCTTGTTCGTGATCTCCTAACAACTTCAAGCATGCCCCGAGAACAACCATTTAATGAAGAAATATGGTCCCTTATTTCTGTTTGATTTTCAATTTTGATCCATAAAAATAGGGAATGTGATTTCTCCGAGGTAGATTAAGGGGGATTGTTTCTCTTTTCAAGTGCATATTTTGTGGATCGCCTCTTCAAAATCTATTTTATGTTTTAAATGCTGTGATGCGAAAGGGAGAGGGAAGACCTCTATAAATACTAATGTATATCTCAAAGAAAAGGGGGAGGACCTTCTTGCAAAAATTGAAGCAGAAATCCTAAGTGCATTTTGCTCTATTCTTAGAGTCTTTTGAGTTGGTGATCCAAACTATTGTTCATGTGATGCTTTCCATGTGATTCACTTCTGCTTAGTCCAGTGTTAAAATATAAGTTGAATTCTATTGTTCTGAATTTGACTATGTTTTCATTTGAACATTTGAAGTATAATTGAAGGTAAACTTATGGTCAATGTTTGATCCAATTTTTGTATGTGCATTCTAAGAATTAGTTGCTGCTTATCTTCAAGATCTAGTTGAGGTTATTTGCTATCTGAGGTTGTTCTCCCTATCAACTATCGGCTTCAGCCATATTTCCATCTCTTTCTATTATTTCTAACCCTGAACCTTAAAACCAGTTTAGATTAGTTTGGGAGCCAGCCCTCTCTAGAGATTGGCCCGGGAGACTTCTCTTTCTCTCGGCCTTTCAATGTTGGTCGGGTCTAGGGCGCATTTTATATGACTAGGCGGATTCGTGACCAACATTTTTTGGCACACCCGATGGGACTCACAAGTCCCATATTTTGACACCCGGAGGAATCAAGATTTTGATGAACTGTCTTGACCTCAAAGCGGAGATTGTAAGTTCATCTGGTGACTCTGCTGAGGATGACTGTATAGTACCTAGAAATCTCCAATCGTGAAGCTGGCGAAAATCTTTGCTTCATGATCACGAGATCAAGTGCCAAAGAATCAGAAGACCCAGTTGAATTCTTCGAGATCGATGTTCAAAACTGGAGGGAGCGCTCAAGATTGGTAAGTCCTGTGAACCCATCATTTGCTATTTCTTCGTAGGTGGCAGGTCAGTTTGTGCCATCTCTGACTCCTCCCAGTACTACTACGAGCTTGCTAGTAGATCCAAATCCTATAGTGCAAATGGTTGGTCAACAACCTCCTCCACGTCAAATTCCTGCTTGGAACCATTCGGGAGCGTTGGACCTGCCTTTTCAAAATCTAGTTCCTACTGCAACATTAAAGGCTTTGCCTACATACGATGGGACTGGAAAGACCATGTATGAGCATGTGTCAGATGTGGCATCCTTGGCTACAATTCATAATATCATAGACGAAGATGTCATGATCAAATTGCTCGTGTTGTCACTCCGAGTTAAGTTATTGTGCTGGTATAGATCCTTGTCTCCCAACTCCATAAATTCATGGGATCAATTAGCAGAGATGCTAATCCAAGGGTTCAATGAGCAAGCGGACCCATTTTATTTGTTGCATCAATTTACTAATATCAAGAGGCATCCTCAAGAGGAGATAGTAGATTTCAATGTTAGGTTTGCCCGAACTTGGCAGAGAGTTCCTGATGGTCTTCGCCCTACTAATGACCAAGCGACATTTTACTTTCTTAGGGCTTTCCATTCAGATATTAGTATGAACATTAGGATGTCCAATGTTCAAACCTTTCCTGCACTATATGCCCAGGCACAGAAGGCTGAGGCCGATCTGATTGCCATTGGGAAATTACCTTCAAAAATGACTATGCCTATTTTTCTCGAGCTTCCACAATACCAGCATACAGGTGCAGCCTCCACATCTTACACTGCTCCATCCATGTACCCTTCATCTTCATGGAATCCTCCCACAACTTCGGTACCTATGATTCCCATTCCATAGATAACCTCTCCACTTCCAACTCCTGCATTACCTTCTCCACCAGTTCCATTACCTCTACCGGCACCGCCTGTGTCCTCAAGCCTAGATCCTCAATTGGTTGTTTTGCAAGAAATTCAGTCGGCCATGAGATCCTTCACTAACAAGATGACATCTATGGAGCGGAGAGAGGCAGAGAGGAACTATCAGCCATGAAGATTTGTTTCGACGGTAACTAGAGAGCAAGTTGCTCCTAGCAAGGCTATAGAGAAAGTACCTGAGAGGAACTCAACGATCTTGGTAAGTGAAGAGGTTGGCCCTTCTAAAGTTTCACATGAGCCATCTTACTGGTGTTCTTCATGCAACGACCCACATGATGAGTCCACTTGCATGATCCACCAAAATTATTTGCAAGTTCTTACGGGTAGCCGTGTAAACATGATTCGAGAGGTGGATCATAATTCCGCGATGTCTCCTGAGGAATACATGGCAGTCTTGACATGCAGCGGCAAGAAACCAATGTTGGTAGATCCGGCTAAGATGGAGCCATTGAAAGTGCCTCCTGCACAAGCAACAAAGCAACAAATACCTGCAAAGACTCATGATCCTCCAGCCCCGCAACAAGACCCACCTATTTTGTCGAAGGATCCGCTTCCACCACAAGCAAAAGAGAGGTTGCAAGCTAAGGCTTCTACCTCCCAACCACAAGCAAAAACAAAGGAACAAGCTAGAGAGACGTTGTGGTATCCATCATTGACTAAACGACAGTGAGTGGAGGCCACCCAACAATATAGAAGTAGATTTGAATCTGCTAGTGGAGGGAGAGAGCCGATTTTGATGGAGTACAACATCGTCGAAGAACTCAAAAGGATACCAGCCAAGGTAAGTCTGTATGACACCTTGCAACTGCCTGGATAGGTGAATCTCTTACAAGAATCCTTGAAGACCACACAAAGTAAGGGGAAGGCTCCAGCCTAGGTAGTTATGGCCCAAACTCTGACCTCTTCAGTCACCAAAAAAAATAGACCACCACCTTTTTATCTTTCATTGAGAATGGAGGGACATGTGGTGCATAATTGCCTCATTGACTCAGGAGCAGCTACTACTGTCATGCCTAAGGTAGTATGTGATGTCATAGGCATGGAATATACAAGGACTAGCATAGGAGTTTTGCAGCTAGATGGTACCTCAGTAAAGACGGTGGGTGTAATTAAGGATGTTCCTATCTCCCTGCACACCATGCCTTAGATTACTGTGATCCAGGAGATCATAGTAGTGGACCTAGAGCCATGTTTTGGTATGTGTCTCTCCCGAGAGTTCATGGCTAAACTCGGGGGTTACCTTTCTTTGGATTTTACTCATTTGGAGGTGATCCATAAAGGTAAAAAGGTGAAGATTTTCAATGAGAAGCCTTCCACATTTCATGTGGAGAGAATAGATGAAATGGACAGGTTAGCAAATTCGGTGCACATGATGTCTGAAGAATTTGGTGAGCTTGACTTAATGGAAGAAGCTTTGGAAGAGCTCCGCCTAGAAAATGAATTTTCCATGGCCAATTTCAATGCCATGATGGAAACAGACTTGGGGTGTTACTCCATTTTTAAGCCTGAAAAGGCTCAAGAAAAGAATGATGAAAGTCAAGACCAGCTCTGGAAGCTCTATTTTGATGGAGCACGATGTAGAAATGGTGCTGGAGCTGGGATTGTTCTAGTATTACCTTCTGGGATTCAATGATCCTATTCATATCGTTTGACCTGGAGCTGCACAAATAATGCAGCAGAATATGAGGCTTTATGCCTAGGTCTCAAGAAGGCTGAGAAACTTGGAGCACGACAGTTGCAAATCTTTGGTGACTCCGAGTTGATTATCAATCAGGTGACCAATAAGTGTGTGTCCAAGCACCACTATCTCAAGAACTATCGCAACAAGGTCTGGGACCTGTTCGAATCATTCTCTGCTCTCAACATGCATTTCATCCCATGAGAACAAAATAGACATGCTGACCTGCTAGCTTCCCTGGGAGCAAATTTTTCACCAACCGAGCAGGTGGTAAGAAGGCCAAAAATAGTGAGAATGGTGTATAGGCCCTCTGTCCCAGACAAGGACACCTTTTGGCAAGTCTTCGATAGCGATGAGCAAATTGTTAACTTTTTGGTTCAAGAAGCTGCCACCATCAAGGGAAGGACCTTGGAGCATGAAGAAACTGAAGGCTTGATTCAGTTGTAGAATAACCACATTCCTAAAGGCCTCATTACTCTAGAAAGCTTGTTTGATCAGAATGATCGGTCCAAGAAGCATCGGATCGAGGTCGATGAGAAAGAATACATGGAGCTTCAGTTGGAGCATGATAAGGTCATCAAAATTGGGACTGATTCTACTCCCACTGAATTGCAAGAGATCAGACAATTGTGTCAAGAGTTTTCTGACATCGTGGCCTGGAGCTACGAGGATCTGAGGGGATATGATAAAGAGATCATTCAACACACTATCGAGCTAGAAGAAGGAGTCAAACCCTTCAGGCAGAAGCAGAGATCGATGAACCCAAATATTGAAACCCTCATGAAGGCCGAACTTGCAAAGATGTTGCAGGCCAACATTATATATCCAATTAAGCACTCGACTTGGGTTGCTAATTTGGTTTTGGTCCGTAAGAAAAATGGAGATATACGGCTGTGTGTGGATTTTTGAAACTTGAACCGAGCATCCTTGAAGGATCACTACCCATTGCCTCGCATTGATCAGATCCTTCACGTTGTTGCTGGGGCTCAACGCTTTTCATTGCTAGATGGATTCTCTGGATACAATCAAATTTGGGTCAGGGATGAGGATCAACACAAAACCGCATTCACAACCAAGTGGGGTACCTTTGCCTATCAGTGCATGCCCTTCGGATTGTCCAATGCTGGGGCTACATTTCAAAGGGCCATGGACATCGCATTTGGGGAGCTTTTAAATAAGATCATTGTCATCTATCTCGATGATATGACTATCTTTTCACACAAACGAGAAGAACACTGTTCTCATTTGAGGCAGATATTTGAGAAATGTCGGGAGTTTGGCATTTCCATCAACCCAAAGAAGTCCATTTTCGTAGTAAAGGAAGGTAAGCTCTTGGGACATGTCATCTCAGAGAATGGTTTGGCAATTGATCCATCGAGATCTGAAGCTTTGAAGAAACTATCACTCCCTGCCAATAAGAAAGAGTTGCAATATTTCTTTGAGCAAATCAACTTTGTCAAAAAATTTATTTTTGACTTTGCCCGAGTAGTCAAGCCCATGACTGAGCTATTAAAGAAAGATGCGGAGTTCAAGTGGACAACTCAGAGGAAGGATGCATTTTAGGAGATTAAAGATAGAATTGCACAAGCCCCTGTGTTGATCAATCCAGATTATTCTAAAGACTTCATTCTGTATGCAGTTGGAGAGGATGAAAGCTATGTTGCAGTGCTTACACAGAAAGGAGACGATGGGGATGAAAGACCCATTGCTTTCCTTAGCCAGGTTATCTTACCCCATGAGGAGAGATACAATTTCATTGAGAAGCAGGTCTATGCTATCATGAAGTCTCTAAAAAATTTCAAGCACTTCGTATCTCAGAGCAAGACGATCGTCTATGTCATCCACCCCGATGTAAGGAACTTCATCATTCAGGGCGAGATGGGTGATAAGCGTGCTGGTTGGGTCACTAAAATTCAAGAGTTCGATGTTGAGATCCATCCAACCAAGTTGGTGCGGGGTAAGGCCTTATGCCAGCAATTAGCAAAAACTGCGGCCTCTGAGATAGTTGATCATCAAGTGAATGACCTTGCTGAAGAAAGGAATCTAGTGAATATCTTTGCACAAGGCCAAGATTGGGCAGATGACCTTGTTGAGTATTTTTCAATGGGTAGATGTCCCCCACAATTAAATGCTTCGCAACGGAGAAGGTTTCACCTACAAGCTCTTAGGTATGTATTGTTGCCCGAGGGATTGTTCTTCAAAAACATTGATGGAGTTCTCCTAAGGTGCGTTAAGGAACCCGAGAAAGCTAGACTCCTGGAGGAGTTTCATTCTGGCATGTCGAGAGGACATTACGCTGGTAGGCCTATGGCCTTAAAGATTATTCGGGCTGGTTACTATTGGCCAACTTTGTTCACGGATACTTTCAAGATTGCTCAAGCTTGCGACAAATGCCAAAGGTATACGAGATGGATCAGAAATGCACCATTGCCCCTACATCCAATTCAAGTTGAAGCACCTTTTCAGCAGTGGGGGCTGGACTTTATTGGGATCATTGATCCAAACTCTTCAGCCGGACATAGGTACATCTTGATGGCTACTGATTACTTTACAAGATGGTCTGAGGCCATTCCAACCAAGGCTACAAATCAAGATGTGGTAATCACTTTCATTGAAGGACTGATCACGCATTTTGGCATTCCTGACGCCATTATCATAGACAACGAAACTCCATTCATTGGAGCCAAGCTAGGTGAATTTGCAAACAAGTACGATATTTTTTTGAAGACATCCTCTAATTATTACCCTCAGGGTAATGGCTTGGCAGAGTCTACAAACAAGAACTTGTTGAGGATTTTAAAGAGATCCTTGGGGGATAATAAGAGATCTTGGCACCTTCTGCTGAATCAGGCCTTATGGGCAGATAGAATTTCAATCAAGAAGTCTATCAAGACTTCACCATACGCCCTGGTATATGGGAAAGAGGCAAGATTGCCTATTCATTTAGAACTACCTACCTTGCAACAATTGAAGGAATTCCCGGACGATGAAGAAAATATGGATCCTATGAACATACGATTGGCTCAGTTGTTGCAGTTGGAAGAGCAACGTTCCTTGGCCTATGATGAGTTTGCTAAGCATTCACAGGCGGTTTCAAAATGGTTTCACAAAGGTTCTACTGACCGCACATTCAAAGTGGGTGACTTAGTCTTAAAGTGGAACGAAAAGAAGGCCAAGCCAGGGATGCACAAGAAATTTGACGCTCTGTGGGAGGGTCCATTCCAGATTGCCAGTACAAGTGCAGCAAATTCATTTTATCTTGAGGACTTGGAAGGTAATTCACTTCCTATTTTAGTGAACGGCTTTCATTTGAAAGCCTACATTTCATGATGTGAAAACACAGTGTTACCTTGTACATAAATAAAAAAAAAAAAAAAAAAAAAGGAAAAAAAGAGAAAAAAAATTCATCAACTTCGGCTCCTTTTGCACACGATCCCGCAGGTATGTTTATTTCTCTCTCTTTTTCTTTTCCTTCCCAACAGGTAGTGGCTTCCATCTACTTCTTTCTTCCACTTCCTTATTTTCATTCCCTTCCTCTCCCACTCCTTCTTCCACTGTAAATAATCAAGCCACTACTATTGTTTCTACTCCCCTCTCTGATGTTCCCGTTTCTTCACTTCCCCTTTCTTCCAATCCTTTGTCTTTTGAGCACTTCTCCATAGTTCCTACCACTTTCTCCATCCCATCTACTTCCATTTCATTATCTATTTTCATGGAATCCCAGACAATCGGTAGCACAGTAGTGCCCTCTTCAGTTGTTGTATCTACCGCTTCTACTCCTCCATCTTCCACCATTCCATCATTCACCATTCCCGTTCCACGGCCTGCACATCTACCGGTCATCACCCCATTCATTCTCATTTTTGCAACCCAGGTGCTTCTCACCACTGCCATGGAGACCCTTTCACAGCACCTAGTGATTACCCAGCTCAACCGAGCTAGGCAAAATGTAGTAGTTCAAGGAATAAGGGAAGTTCTGCTATTCCACAAATTTCTGTTGAAAGTCCTATTTTTAAGTGTCGAGCGCCAGCAAGAGCTTGTTGCAGTAGCCCGTAGAAACGTCCAACATCAACCAACACTCACTTCTTCTGCTCCTCCAGCTTCTTGACTCTGTTGCCCAATGGATAAAGGCCTGAGGTTCGTGCATACAACAGAACTGTATACCCCGAGAGCCGCCAAGAATGTTGGCATTTTTGCCACATTGTTTTTGTTGTTGTTGTTCATGCAAAAGAATGCACAAATTGTAGAGATACTCACTCCTCTGTTTGTCCCTCCAAGCACCTCGAAAGGGATAATAAGTAAAATACAAAAATCTCTACAAGTTTTGTGCTAAAGCAAAGTAAGTGAAAAATGTCGCGATATCGTGACATGTCGTGATATCATGACCTGTCACATTTTCGTGGCGTCCGATGCAGAAAACAGCTAAGCATAGAAAATGTCACGATATCGTGACATGTCGCATTTTCGTGACTTGTCACTTTCGCGCTAGAAAACAGCAAAGGAAGCAGTAAAGGTGAAGTTGTCGCGATATCGTGACATGTCGCATTTTTGCGATTTGCGGTGGCAATAAAGCAAAGTGATAGGAAAATGTCGTGATATCGCGACATACAGCAGCAAAGGGGAGCGCCAAGGAAAAATGTCGTGATATCGCGACATGTCGAATTTTCACGATAGAAAGCGGCAACGAAGGAGAAGAAAGAAAATTGTCGCGATATCATGACATGTCACGTTTTCACGGGAGACAGCTAAAAAGTACAAGTAAAGAACATGCAATGTCAAAAACAAACGGGAGAACGATGTCACGATTTGACATTTTTGGAAACAAAGCCAGGAGAGAGGAAAATGTCACGATTTCGTGACATGTGACTTGGACTAGAAGAAGCAAAACAGAGGAGAATGTCACGATTTCGCGACATGTCAGGGAGAAAGAGCCAAGCAAGGAGAATGTCACGATTTCATGACATGTCATGATTTCGTGAGGAGAAAGTATGAAAGGAGCAAGATAGTACAAAATTTCACAATTTCATGACTTGTCGCATTTTCACTAGAAAGTGAAAAGTGAAAAGAGGAAGATGTCACGATTTCGTGACATTACATTTTCATGAAAGAACAAGAAGTGAAAGCCAAACAGAGGAACATGTCACGATTTCATGACATGTTGTGGAGACAAAGCCAAAAAGGGAAAATGTCATGATTTCATGACATGTCACGTTTTCGCGACTGGTAGCAATAAGAGAAAGCAATAAGTTAAAAATGTCGTGATATCGTGACATGTCGCATTTTCATGACAGAAGCGACAACAAGGGTCCAATAAAGTTCTGTCCGCATTTTTCTTCAAACTGCATAGGAGAACATGAGGAGAAGATAAGGATCAAACAAAGTAATGTTTTAAAAGCTCTCCAACTGATTTTGAGATCGAGGTCAGAGAGGCTCCAAGATTAAATGTTTTGTTGTTTACCTATGTGCGCAAGATGGGAGAACGTGTTAAATCATGTAGTTTTCGATGCCACCAAAATTAAAGATGCCTCCGGTATTAAAAGCTCTTGTTCATGATCTCCTAACAACTTCAAGCATGCCCCGAGAATAGTCATTTAATGAAGAAATATGGTCCCTTGTTTCTATTTGATTTTTAGTTTTGATCCATAAAAATAGGGAATGTGATTTCTCCGAGGTAGATTAAGGGGGATTGTTTCTCTTTTCAAGTGCATATTTTGCGGATCGCCTCTTCAAAATCTGTTTTATGTTTTAAATGCTGTGATTCGAAAGGAAGAGGGAAGACCTCTATAAATACTAATGTATATCTCAAAGAAAAGGAGGAGGACCTTCTTGCAAAAATTGAAGCAGAAATCCTAAGTGCATTTTGCTCTATTCTTAGTGTCTTTTGAGTTGGTGATCCAAACTGTTGTTCATGTGATGCTTTCTGTGTGATTCACTTCTGCTTAGTCCAGTGTTAAAATATAAGTTGAATTCTGTTGTTCTGAATTTGGCTATGTTTTCATTTGAACATTTGAAGTATAATTGAAGGCAAACTTATGGTCAATGTTTGATCCAATTTCTGTATGTGCATTCTAAGAATTAGTTGTTGCTTATCTTCAGGATCTAGTTGAGGTTATTTGCTATCTGAGGTTGTTCTCCCTATCAACTATCGGCTTCGGCCATATTTCCATCTCTTTCTATTATTTCTAACCCTTACCTTGAAACCAGTTTAGATTAGTTTGGGAGCCAGCCCTCTCTGGAGATTGGCCCGGGAGACTTCTCTTTCTCTCGGCCTTTCAATGTTGGTCGGGTCTAGGGCGCATTTTATATGACTAGGCGGATTCGTGACCAACAATTATGCATAGATGAATGATGGGGGTGTGTTGTGGACGTAGCATAAATATATATAATTATGGATGATTTAAGATAAATACCATAATAAAGACACCCTTGATTAATGTGACAAAATCAATCTTAATAAATAGTGTAAAGCATAGATAAAACGATGACCAAATTTTTATTGGGGATGGTGAATAATGAAATGTGTGAATGCAACGTGCTTTGTAGAAGTGTGAAAATTTATTGGTTGATGTATTTTTTTTTATGTTTTTGTATTTTGTATGATTTTACGATGTTTTTGTATTTTGCATGATTTTGTGATGTTTTTGTATTTTTGACATTTTTATATGTTTTTGTATTTTTGCATGATATTGTGATGTTTTTGTATTTTGGATAATTTTCTGTTTTCTTTGTATTTTGATTTGATTTTTTGATGTTTTTGTATTTTAGTTTTTTTGATGTTTTTGTATTTTTATTTTTTGATGTTTTTGTATTTTTATTTTTCTTGTGATGTTTTTTTATTTTGAATAAAATTATTATTAAAGCAAATGAACTAATCAAGAAGCAACATATATAATACAAAGCTTAGGCCCAATTAGCCTGTAAAAATAGGATCTAGCAAACCGCATAGATGCCTATCAAAAATACGCTAACTATAGGCTAACCATAAGATTCCCATCAACCTACTAAAATCCATAATAATGAAATAAAAAATAAAAAATTAAATATACGCTAACATCCCCCCTTATTACATTATTTTGAAATACAAAGGGAGTTGCGAAACAACTCAAATTTGACACGTGCAAGTGCCTTAGTGAAAATATCCGCAACTTGTTCATTGGTGGGAACGTATTGAAGCTGAATGTGGTGCCTTGGAACTTCATCTCGAATGAAGTGACATTGAGTGTCAATGTGTTTGGTGCATTCATGAAGCACTGGATTCTTGACGAGCTTCAAAACACCCTGGTTGTCGCAAAACAAGTGAATTGGAGATTTGGATGGAAGACCCATACTTGTCAAGATGCGATGCAACCATATCACCTCACACACTGCTTCACGTGTGGCATGATACTCTACCTCTGTAGATGAAATAGCAACCACCTGTTGCTTCTTGTTGTGCCAAGAGACAGGACCGGATCCAAGATGAAAAATATATCCTGAAGTTGACTTTCGATCATCATATGATCCGACATAGTCGAAGTTCATGTATCCTTGCAAGAAGAATTGATCATTCTTCTTGTACTCTAGGCCATACTCAATAGTACCACGGACATAGTGAAGAACACATTTTGCTACTTTCCAATGAGTGACCTTAGGCTCCTGCATGAACCTCGAAAGATAATTTACAGCAAACACGATATCTGGCCTAGTGTTTGTTAGATATATGAGACTCCCGATCAGCTAGTGATAGAGAGTACCATCTACCTGAGGTGAATCATCATACCATGATAACTGAAGCCCTGATTCCATCGGAGTTGCCATTGGCTTACAATCAGTCATGCGATACTTTTCTAACAATGTCTTGGCATACTTTTTCTATGACACCTTGATGTGATGCTTCTTCTGGTTCACTTCCAAGCCAAGATAATAGTGGAGAAGTCCAAGATCTATCATCTCAAAATATTTGCACAAGTCACTTTTGATGGTAGTTATCAATTTTTTTGAGCTACCTGTGATAATCAGATCATCCACGTAGAGTACAAGTAACACTATTTTAGAACCTTATTTCTTGAAATAGAGATTTGCATCTGAAGGACTTCTCTTAAATTTATGTTGCAATAGGTGATCATCCATCTTAATGTACCAAGCTCGTGGAGCTTATTTCAAACCATACAAGGACTTGACCAATTTGCAAACTTTCTGCTCTTGGCCTTCCACTTCAAATCCTTCAAGTTGTGACATATAGACCTCCTCTTTGAGATCACCATTCAATAAGGCACTCTTGACATCCATCTGATGTACTTTCCACCCAAACTATGTTGCCATAGCACAAAGAACTCGAATGGTAGTCATCCGAGTAGTAGGTGCAAAAGTTTCCTCATAGTCGATGCCTTCTTTTTGTGCATAGCCCTTTGCAACAAGATGGGCCTTATGCTTATCAATTGTTCCATCTACCTTGTACTTCACTTTGTACACCCATTTGCAGCCAATGGGCTTCTTTCCATGTGGTAGATCAACAAGCTTCCAAGTCTGATTTTTCTTTAGAGACATGTACTCTGCATCCATAGCAGCCTTCCATTGTGGCTCACTAAGGGCATCTTGTATTGTGGCAGGTTCATGCTCATCAAGTGAAGACATAAAAACCCTATCATCATCCACTTCCATATCCTCTATTTCTCTCTCTGGATCTACAGAAAGCTCCTCAAAGGATTGATAAAGATCATCAACCTCAGTAGTCTCTGTTGTAACTTTCTCTTGTCGAGCCATACTATGAGTACGAGGTCTATTCAAAGTCATATATGGTGGTGTGGATATCTTTGAGTCTCTGATAGTACTTGTATACCACTTAGGAATATTTTTCTATGGTGAAGAAGAAGAAGAAGGAGACTTCTCAACCTTAGACTCCTCAAAATCTAGGTATACATCGGATGTGTTTTGTGATGTGAAAGCTTCATCAAAAATAACATCTCTACTGATATGAATCTTCTTGGTCAAAGGATCAATCAACCGATAACCCTTAGAATGCTCATCATATCCAAGAAGAACACATTGCAAGGTCTTCTCATCTAGCTTCTTCCTTTTTTCTTTTGGTATGTGCATAAAAGCCTTACATCCAAAAATACATAGATGAGAGATGGAGGGTTTTTGACCACTCCATGCTTCCTATGGAGTTATTCCCTTTAGGGCCTTTGTGGGTGCCCTATTCAGTAGGTACACTATTGTGGTGATAGCTTCTACCCAAAATTATTGCTCTAGATGGGCTCCTGTTAGCATACAACGAACCATTTCCATGATGGAATGGTTCCTCCGCTCAACAACTCCATTTTGCTATGGAGTATAAGCAGTAGTGAGTTATCTCTTGATTCCATGTGTAGTAAAATATGAGGAAAATTCCTTAGAGGTGAACTCCCCCCTCGATCTGAGTGGAGGGTCCTTATAGAAGTCCCTGACTCCTTCTCAACAGATTTCTTGAATTGTTGGAAGTAACTGAAAGCTTCTGATTTTAGATGAAGAAAGAAAACCCACATATTTCATGAGTAGTCATCTACAAACAACTGAAAGTACCTCTTCCCCCCACAACTATTTGGTGTGAAAGGACCGCACAGATCGGTGTGAATTAACTCCAAAGGTTTCTTTGCTCGTGAAGAGCTCTTTTCAAATGGTACTCTATGTTGCTTCCCTTCTAAGAAATCAGAGCACACTAGAAATGTAGAGGAAAGGGAGGGAAGGCCCTTTACCATCTCATATTTACTTAGCTCAAGTAAATATCCAAAACTTAGATGCTCGTATCTCTTGTGCCAAAGTGAAGTTGCCTCCTTTGTAGAGACTGTCATGGCAACATGAGGGGTGGAGATAGCATCTAATGCAAACAAGCCATGCTTGTATGAAGTTGTTGCGATGTGTTTACCCCTCTTGGTGATAAAGCAACACTTCTTTCCATCCTCAACACGAAAATCAACAACCATATCCTTATCCAGAATTTGAGTGACTGACAACAAATTGTTCGCCAATCCTAGAACATATAGGACTCTATCAATCTGACATTTTCCATCTAGAAGGGTGACTGAAACTGTGCCCTCACCCTAAACCTGGTAGGTCTTATCATCAACAATAGTTACTGGTTTGCCTTCCTTGGCTTCAAATATCTCAAACCATGACTTGTCGCCAGTCATGTGTTTACTAGTGCTAGAATCAATATACCACACATGATCCTTTTGCTTGGAGGTTGTGTTAGTCATGAGCACCTTGTGTGCCCACTCAGAATCTGAGTCTGATTCTTCAACAACAACATTCACCTTGGGTTGCTTGTTTTTGTTCTATGGTTTGTTATGGCCCTTGTTCTTAGGTTGTTTATTCTTGTACCAACACCGATTGGTGTCATGGGTATCTTTCTCACAAATTTTGCAATATCTCTTCGGTTGTTGAGGTTGTTTTCCCTTGGAATCCTTGGAAGAATTTCCTCCCTTCTAAAAATTACCTTTCTTCTTAGAACCCTTCTTGTTGGAATAGAGGGTTGTATTAGAAGCTTCATCTTTTTGAAGTTGGATGGCCTCCTCATTCTGAAGCAAATTGACCAACTCCACAAAGGTAACTTGTCTTTGTGACACTTGAAGGGAAGTTATCAACATTCTGTATGAATCAGGTAAAGCTCTCAAAATCACTGAAGTGAGGAGCTTATCTTCTACAGTTTCTCCCATAGAATTCAACTTTGACTTCAACTCAGCCACTCTGCAAAGAAATAGTTCAACTATCTCTCCATACTTCATACTCAAACTATGAAGTTGAGATTGAAGGTGAAGAATGGTGGAATCATTCTTACCCTCATAGATGGTCTTAAGGGCATCCCATGCCTCTTTACCATGTTCTGTGTCAGCTATGTGAGGTTGAACTTCATCTGAAATAGCAAGCAAGATGAGCACTCTTGCCTTACTATCTTTCTTGTCAAATGCAATATGATCTGCAGTTGGTGTTGTAGGTTGAGTTGTCATGTTGGTTGGTGATTTAGGTCTTGTTTTTGTGCTAGAAACAACATCCCACAAATCTTCCATTTGTAGAATAGCCTTCATTTTTGTTTTCCATGGTGTGTAATTGGAACCTTTTAGTAACTGAGTGTTTGTCAGATACTTGTGTATAGTGGCCATAATGAGGGTTCCTTATATCACCAAATGGTCCCCCTTTATTTATACCTACCAGGCCTTTATACCGAACCTCTCGATATACCCGCCCTTACGTGAGGGAGACTATAGGTACGTGAGAGCAGAATGATAAGTGGTACATAGGTGGTACTGAAAGGGAATCATTTTGTTTATGACACCTACCATAGAAGGTCTTTCCTCATGCATGGGGCGTAACTTCCCCTAAACACTTTGGAGAGAACACTTCGTCAGGATTTACGTCTAACAACAATAATGATTAGGGTAGTGAATGGAGTGAAAAAAATAACAAAATGGTAAACTTATATCTCCTCGATGATTTATAGAGAACAAGCTCAGACGTCATTGTTGCAACTATGTTAGGCGATAGATACAGTAGCCCAAAGCACGATAACTTTACCTGTAAGTGTGGGCCAGAGGTACCATGTATACCGAACACTGTTGTGCAAATAAATTGCATGGATGGGTTCAATTTTTGGGGACTTAATTGTGCTTGATTTTACTTAATGATGTAGTGCAAAAACAATAATGGAAATGTAAATGCAACATACAACAAAAAGTGCCCACAAAAAAATTGAAAATTTAGGTGTCGGTTTCCACCAAAAATGCACCTAATTACAATGCCAAATTGCTTTTCAAAATTGAAATTTCACTCTCTATTCCCCCCTTTTCATCCTGTTTTGATAATTTTGCAATAAATTGACATAAAAAAATGTCCCCCCCTAGTTTTGCAAAATAGATGAGGATGAAATTTGTTTGGGGTTTGTGCTTCTTTTATGGTTTTCTTTTAATTGCAATAAATTTTTTATTTAAATAAAACTAAAAAAATAATTAAATGTCTTAAAAAATCAATTAAAAAATAATTGATTTAACAAAATAATTATAAAAGGTCCAAGGTGTAGACCAATTGGTTCATCCAAACCCCATAAGGGGGTGGAGGTCCAAGTTTCAAATCTCGGGCCTCGTCGGACTAAACGCTTATCCCTTTCCTGGTGCTTTCAACGGCATAAAAGGTTTAAAATGATTGTGGCATGGTGGTTATAGGTGCGGAGTGCACGAAGATCTGTGTGGCGGCTTTCGGGGTGGACAGCGCAGAATACTGTGGCAGCCATAAAAGCTGGACAGCCTACCCGGATTCGTGACGGCTTCCGATTCCACCATGTAAATACAAAAAAAAAAACAAAACAAAACAATTATAAAATTATTGATATAAAAAAATTAAAATATATATATAAAGATGCAATAAAAAAAATACCTTTGTTTTGTCGCGTTCACATCAAAATATTTATTTGGGGCTGCACGGGGTTTGAACCCCTGATCGCCTATGCAACATCTTAGAGCCCGCCCAAATGACCAGTCAAGCTACCTTCACCGATGGAATTAGGAGTGCAGGAAAAATATTTTTAGATACCTTGCCCAAAGTTGCTTTAAAAAAAAATGTTGGGATTTTTATCCCACATTCATGTAGAGCAAGAGTTAGAAGGTGTTTAAAAATAAAGGCTTACACATTCATATTTTATTGCCTTCGGTAAATCGATCATTCACTAGCATTTTATTATCCTCAACAACCAATAAAACAATGCCACATCATTGTTGTTTGGAGAACACAATGTGTCCACTAGATTGCCATGTTAGTAGTGCTCAAAATGTGTGCCTGCTAGGTCAGCCACCTTGTCACTGTACCATCATATTGCCACATCATTAGTGCTAAAAATATGTGTATGCTAGGTCAGCTTCCTTGTCATCATGTCATGTATTCGTCAGGTCAATCACCAGTAATTTACCATGTGTTCGCCAGGTCAGTCACCAGCAGTTTGCCACATGGTTGCATCGAGTTTCAAGTTTTGTACCTACCATGTCAGATGCTTCAGGTTGAGTGCTTCGTGATTAGTGTAGGTGCTTCAAAGGTTGTATGATTACAGTTTATGACATCAGCTATTAGTTTGGGTTGGCTTGCAATTTAGGTTTTCATATCCAGTATCTTCTGTAGAGCTAATAGCACTGACTGTGTGCAGTCTTCAACACTATCTAATTATAAGGGTCCATCAGATCGTGTAGTAAATTATTGTGTAGGATCCATCAGATTGTGTAGCACAAAATGTAAGGGTCATGGTCACTATCCACAACTTATCCATATCAGCATCTATTGTGATTTGATGTCAGTAGATGTCATGATATTATGTAACAATCAGATCCATGTATCGTCAATAATGAATCCATTCTCATCAAATCACCAGAATTTACCAGGCTATTACCCGATCCAGTTGATCCAGCTATGGATCCATGTTTCCTAGGTTAGATCTCCTACATGAATTATTACCTTACCTAATTTCCCACCTTTATCAATCACAACCACCACAAAATGGTTGATCTATCACAACCAGCACCACAAAATGGTTTTAAATGAAAAACTAGATGGAGTAATTCAATTAAAGCGATGCCAACACCCATCTACTATGATACCATATTAGAGCAAATGAAATAAATTAATTAATCAATAAGGAATATATATAATACAAATCTTAGGCCCAATTAGCCCATAAAAATAGGATCTAGCAAACCGCATAGATGCCTATCAACAATACGCTAACTATAGCCTAACCATAATATTCCCATCAACCTAATAATATCCATAATAATGAAATAACGACTAAAAAATTAAATATACGCTAACATTTATGATGTTTTTTTATTTTTATTTTTTTGATGTTGTGTGTTTTTTATGATTTTTAATGTTTTTGTATTTTTGTTTATGTATGTACAATGCTAGCTATGAACTAGGTATAGAAGGCACACAAACAAAGGATATTGATAGGTTCAGGTTCCTCAATTCCCTCCAAAGTGGTAAGTTTGTATGCTCTAATACCAAAGGTTTACGTGATGATGAATGGACCAAGCCAGTTGGTCGTAAACTTGTCGCACAAGTGCAGTGGAAGACTTAAATTTTGTTCATTATCTTTAAGAACTAAATCCCCTACTTAAAATTATTGAGGATGCACTTTGTTATTGTAAGCACATTTAACCCTATATTTTTAAATGCAAAGATGCTCAAGTGCATTAATTCATTGTTCATCAAGCAAGGTCAATTGATCAAGGCATTCTTGTCATGTAGTATCATCATCGATAGATTCTTATAATGATATGTGCAATGATGGTATTTCAAGCTCAAGAGGAATGACAACCTCAACACCATAGACTAGTGAGAACGATGTTGCCCTAATTGGCATGTGTACACTTGTTTGATAAGCCCTAATTTAATTATTAATAATATAATTAATTATATTAGAGTTAGGATAGTCATAATAATTAAATATATTAATTATTATGTGAACCGTCATATTGAAAGGACGTAGGGTTAGGGTAGATATAAATATGTGGAGTCATATTGTAAATGGGGAAGGAGAAGAATAGGGAATCATATATTCTAAGGAGGGAGCTCCCTTGAAGTAGCAAGGAGGAAGCCCCCTCGAAGTGGCAATATGGATCCCCCTTGAAGTGGAAGGAGGGAGCCCCTTTTAAGTGGCAGAAGGGAGCCCCCTATAGTGGCAAGCAATTCAATAATAAAAAGTGATTCAGTAATTTATATTTATTTTAATAAAATATTATAAGAACCTTCCAGGGTTCTTAATAGAGGTAGGTTGTGGAGAGTACATAGATATCTCTGTTGGATGAGGTAAATGAATAGGAAATACCTGGATAGAAGACGATGAGGATCCTAGTGAGAGGTCTATGATGTTGCAGAATTTAATGGGTCATCGTCGTTAGGAACACAATGGATGAGTTAATCATATACATATTTGAGGTAGTGATGCAAGGTTGATGGAATGCATTGCATGTCACAGATCTATGGATGTCCAATCAAAATATTGTATTACATTTCACCTTGAATGATGTGGAATAAGATAGATATGGTATTTATGCCTACGCGAATTGGTAGGATGATGGAACCTAATGTGGGATGTATAGAACCATAAAAAGTATGAAGGTTGAGGGATGGTGTCGCAAAGTGAGTAAGTGGAATGTGTAGATTATGAAGGGTAGTAGTAGATATGATGCTAATGGAAGAACAAGTATCAATGAGGACATGCTTTTAGGTGATGTCATTGATGGTCACTTGGATATGGAGGGAAGGATCAACTCTTTCACCTACGAGTTTGGTAATCTCATGGTTATCAAAGCTAATAGAGGGTTGCATGTTGAGAAAAAATATTCCCAAAAGAAATAATAAATGCATTTGTGTCATGAATTTTGAGATCAATTGAGCAAAGGATGTCATTTAATACCTCGCGATGAGGTTGAGATTGTTGTAATAGATCAAAATGGACAATATAGCAAGGGTGTTGCACAATTGATGAGTGAGGCTACCATGAATAGTGATGATATTGTATGGTAGGGGTGGTGAAACATTTGATGCTATGGGTGAATTATGGGAAGTGAATGGCATGGGAGGTGAAGTGATGGATGCATCCTAGCACGGTGGGTAGCACTAGGTATGAGTAGTAAGGTTAATCATGTCGCCCACTCTAAATGAGGAAGGATCATAGTAGATATTATTGACTTACCTAGATGAGGCTTGTGGATTGGATTGGGCTCCTTGGGGATTGGTCCCCCCGTGTTTCGATAGTGGGTTCTAATAGATACCCAAATTTTGGTTTTATGATGCAATAAGGTTCAAAATCTAAATAGTACCTTGATCGATAAGATATTTTACTAGGCTATTAAAGGAGCGACAAGACCCTACATCATGGTCATACTATTAGTGGTAAGCACAAAAAGCCTATTTATTGAACCCCCAAGGTTTGGGTTGGTTTGAGTTAATAGGTCTAACATTAGGTAAGGTGATATGACCAGCATCGTACAACCTCTGAAATAGAGTTGGCAGGGGCTCAAAAAGTAGAGTTAAGTTTTGACTTGGAGGCTAAGGGAAAATATTGCAAGCTTGTTATGGGTTATATGGACGAGGTAAATTAGTTTAAAAAAAAAATTGCAATGAATGAGGAGGTCATGAGATTGATGATGAGGATGGAGAAGCCACTTCCACTTGATTGGTTTGTGGTGTTTTGGAAAAGGATCGATTCAGTGTATTACGATTGAAGTAGAAATTTGAATTGTAATATGGCTTCTACCAGAGTTTGATTTTTTCTAGATTGGACCTTGATGTCCTCGATGACCTTTGCTTGAGCAATGGCTTCATCAAATGTATGGCTTTGATGAAGTTGCAAATGCGTAGAGATGTATTTGTGACAACTCTCAATAAATAGTATGATGAGCTTGGAGGATGGGAGGATATGAGCTAGGTCATGGATGATCGATCTCCATAGAGAAATGAAATCCATGATAGGTTAGTCATTAGCCTATCACAAGGTGTAGACATCAAATAAATTCATATTCTTCTTGATTTTTATGGAGAAATATTATAGAAATGAATTAGCAAACTATTCAAATGTGAATAGGCTATGGCACAGGATCATGTTGTACCAATCAAGGGCTTGTCCCCCAAGTGAGAGAGTGAAAGTATGCAACATGAGGGGATCACTGTTGTGAAGCTGGTAGCATGTGAAGTGATAGTTACTAATGTGTTCTCGAGGGTCCTCTTTACCTTTGTATTTGCTAAACTTCAAAATATTAAAATAGTATGGGTAATGAGGAATGGGAATGGAAGGATGAATGGGTTCATTTCACAACTTGTTATATGTGGGTTTCTAGGGCCCGTAACCAGTTGTGTAGAGATCCAACATCTAAACTTGTTATCGTAAGAGTTGGATTTCAGGTGATGGGGGTGCATTGAACTACAATGATATGGTGGAAGACTGAGAATGATGGGTATTGGAGTTGTTCCTCCCATTGTGAAAAGGGAGTATACTAGAACTATTATTGAGGATGAAGCTGCTAAACAACGTGATATGTGGAGGCTAATAGGATAATCTATTTTGGGATAAACATCTACTATAAATGTTAATATTGTGGTAGTGGAGTATGTACCTACTGTAAAGGAATATACTACGATGGTTGAATAGTTGGAGAGGATGACCATGAAGGAGGTATCATGAAGAATGTAGGTGCAGCAGAGTGTGATGGGGGTAGCATTTTTTGGATAGAGGATGAATATATATGGTGATATGATGTGCCAAAGGATGGTAACTATACTAGACCAGATGAGCAATGGATGGAGAACTCATGTTGGGCAGAATAGCATGGAGGATTGGCAAGGTAATATGGGTAGAGTGGATTATAGGTAGAGATAGGAATGGAAGGGGGAGCCTAAAATGAGTGAGGCAGAGGGAGTCAAAAGGTGTAAGTAGATGAAGGTAGAAGTGGAGTGGAATATGGTATACCATACATCCCAGAAGAGTGGAACGTAGATGGAGGAAGTGATGGAGTGTAGGTATCAAATATAGAAGCCGAAGAAGAGGTTGTGATGAATGTATCCATAAATATTTATGAAGAAAACATTTGTTGGTGTTTTTTGGGAATGAACTGTTGTGATTGGGATGGTTATTGTGTTTTCGAAGTGGAAGACAAAAAATATGATTGTTGTAAAAGTGGTTGTTGTGGCATTTAGGAAGCATATTGGTGAGATGATGTGAGTAGAGTGTATTATTGTTGCAACAATAGTTTTTGCAAGGGTTATTGTGATAAAGGTGTCTAAGTACCCAGAGTGGAGGATTGGGGATATAAAATTATCCCTACTGTGGGGGTAGACAATGTATCCTCGGGGTGCGGGTGATTTAACAAGGAGGGATCATCCTCGAGAAGGGAATGCGATGGATCTTAAAGGAAAGGATGAGTGGAAGTAGGTGAGGTAGGAGGAGTCTCCTCATCAATTATGAAGAACAAATATGGGTCTCCTGGAGTGGTATAGATAACATGATCACAAAATGTGGATTGTGGGTGGAGGTGAATAAGGCAGAAGGGGATGGTCCTCACCAGAATATGTGGCCAACATATTACTATAAATGGAGGTCTCACCATGAGATATGGTATGTGTACGAGATGACTCAAAACTAGTAAGGATATTAGGTGTGAGAATGGATATTTCCCTTGTGAAGGAAGGGGTAGTACTAGACTGGATGGAGGTGGCAAAAGAGGCCTCCTCCTTGAGATGCACTTGCTCGCATGCTCGACTACAAGTAACAATAGGCATGGTGTTGTGTATTGTAATTATGTGTTCAAAACTATTTATAAATACAAATTTGAACCTATGAGTGTGTTCTATGTAGGATTTTATGTAAATCTATGAGTTTTGGTGTGTTTCTGTGCACTAGAACAAAGTTTACACATTGTTGTGCGAGATTGTACTATAAAAATCTGGTTCTTATAGTGTTGTGCAAACCTGCTTTAGACAATAAATTTGAAAAATAGATGATAGTGACAGATTGTGAATGACCAGCAAATGGGTTTCTAGGAAGTGCATGTTTAGAAACCAATTTTTGTGAGTGTAATACAAAAATATGACTAGAATCAATGCTAAACAAAAAAAAACAATTTTTTGGTTATTTTGTGTGTTTAATGATAGTACTAGCTCTATGACATGACACTGGAAATGATGTGAGATTCTAAAAATTAATGTCATCAATATAGAACCTCCTGCAACACCCAAGGGTGCATAGAATAGAATAATGTCTCAATAGGTAAGTGGTGAGTAAATAGAAGGCATAGTAAAAAGATATCCAAAGGGAAGGAACTCAAAAAGCAATAATGAGTCCAAATCCTATCATGAGAAGAGGTGGCACTGTCTAAGACCTACTACTGGTCCAATTGGGTAGTTGTTTCACTCTCAAGAAAGCTTAGTCAAGAAAAATAGTTATCTATTCATGAATTATATGCTCCTTTTGAACAAAGGTGTCTAATCCTATCCTACTTTGAAGGTCCCTTTTGGTGATCAAATACAAAAAAATAGTCTCAAGAGCAGAGGATATTTCAGTGATGAAGTCCGAAAAACCACTCCTAGGGGCTCCTATGGTGTCTAGGGGGCAAGCTTGTGGAAGGAGATGAATTCCAACATCACTAGTCTTGAGTGGATATTGATGATGAAGTCCAATATTACCACTGTATATGAAACATGAGTGTTTGGTGGTGCATTTGCTACCTATAACCTTATGGAAAACATACACCTAACTAGTGCATCAATTGAAATAAAGCATTAAAGCAATAAGGATATAGACCATAATGAATTTAACAATAAATTGGGTTTCCTTTTATTAAAACTTTGTCAAATACAAATTACATATGCGTCCCTCTTAGGGATACTCAATTTTTGATACAAATGATAAAATTTTGAAAACCCTCTAAACGAGGGGGAGGTGTAATCTGCGGACTTTCCAAAAAGGCACGAACTACTCAAGATCAATGGTGACCTTCTTCTCTCATGAAATAGGTATTTGCTACCTTGAATGCCTTGAAATGAATGGATCATGTAAACCCTGCATTCAAGAAATAACAAGAAAGGATTAAATGCAAAGATGACCTCTCTTGATGAGGCTTTTGATGGAAACTTGCATAATTGATGATAAAGACAACAAGAAACATGTAAATATTTGAATATTAGCATAAAATCATCAAATTACTATGAATCATAGAAATAAAGCATGTAATCTAGGTAATAAGCAACCTAATTAGCCATTAGAAACTTGAATTGCATGAAATAACAAGAAACTATGCTAAATTAACAAATGCAAGGAAATGGAAGTAAATCTACCACTAAATCCTAGAATTAACTGGTCAAATGTCTACTAAACTATAAATCTATGCTAGACTAATCTAATTATAGAATTGAAAATGTAAATCTAATGCTAAAAAAAAATAAATCAAGGATCGAACCCTCGTTGCGGGTCTGAAGCGTGGTGGGCACTATTAGCCACAACTTATAGTCATGGTTGAGGCGCAAATGCTCGTGCTATTGTAATCAGGGTTTAGATCTCTTATTCCCTCCATGGAATTGATGATCAAGGATCACCTTTGTGTCCCAAGATGGATTTGCGATCGAATTTGATGAGATTCATGTTTGATTGGCTTGATTGTGTGATTATGCTTCCTAGTCCTTTGGAAGCTCCATTGACGAATTCATACTTGTCACTCCACAATTGGGCAACATTTTGACTCTCCTCAAGGGGTTATCAATTTGCTATCCATTTCGACAGAGCTTCGCTATGTTCAAATGCAAAATTTCTCCAAAATTCTCCCCAATTTGAAGGGGGTATTATAGGACTCCTAATCTCCAATATTGGCTTACTTGGGAAGCCAAGATCGAGATCCAGGAGGTTGGATCAGTTGCGAGGACAACTCTTGAAGCTTCCCCACCTAAAACCATTTAAATTCTTGTTGCCTAGACCATTGTAACTGACTTTGGCTAGGCCCAAGATTCAAAATAGCTTTGATGCTAACCACAGCTCTGAGGCACAACTAGATCTATTAGCCGTGGGTGTAAACTGTGGCTAAGGATGAGTTAGCCAATCCTACCTAAATTGAGTGATTAAAATCACTGCTTCACATTGGAGTTGTCCAAGATCATTCATATGGTTTGTTTGCATGTCCCATATGAGTAGTTGCCTCCACATGACATGTTTTAGGTGTCTACAGATGCCCCTTTTGGGATGCATTATGAGAATGAACAATGTTGAGAAAAAATAGACCTCCTAAAATGATGTCGTAGGTTGAATGATGATCATTGATCTGATCAACATTAGATGCCCAGTCCTGCCAAAGAGCACACTTCTTAGAATCATTGCTTCCAACTGAGGGAAGGCTTCAATTTGAAAAATCTTTTGCAAACTCCAGCGATGATCGAGTAGCTTCATTATTATAATAGTACCGATAGGTGGAGAGCTACTAACTTAACTATCATAGTTGTTTTTTGCCCCAACAAAGGGTAAGCTTATGATAGTTGTTGGCAATGATTCGTAATATGAAAGCAATTTTGACAAGATCGAGTGATCCCCTATTGAATTTGATTATAATAATTGATATAATTACTACCCCCTCAAGTGACGAGTCAATGAGAGTAGGATAATTTAATGAAGCGACAAGTCGCTTGACCACAATGAGTGATTTGAAAAATTTAAGGTTTTAGCACTTTGATTACTTGGCAAGGCCTAATTCAGCCATGATTACAACTGTTAATAGTAATTGTACATCTCTATCCCATGGAGCAGTCCGGCCTCTATGGCCTTCTTAGAGAATCAAGATGATAGCAATTCCAATTAGCCATATGTTGAATCATTATGTTCGATGATCTGTTGAAAATTTCATAGAATCATTGAGATGAATACCTCGTTCTCGTGGAGCAATCCGATCGTCGAGGTCTTCTTAGGGGTAGAAGTGAAGCATATCAATTCAAGGATGACTACTTTACCCCAAATGGCCTTATGGTAATTTACTCATCTTCCCAGATTGTATGGATCACAAGTCGCTGCAACCTCCAAGTGTATAGGGTAAATAACTAGATATGAGGCACATTTGAATTTTGAATTATTTTATTTTTTTTATATTTTGAAAATTTTGAGGGTTTTGCACCATTAGATATTTTTTATTTTGCATTTTTAAGCCCTTCATGGTTGAATTTTGAGGTAATTTATTATTGGATGCTAGCCGCGCTTGTCAGTCACATCCAATTTTTGTAATTTTCTTAGTCGCGACTCTAACCCACAATCAAAAAACCCTAATTCTACACCTATGGTTGCCAGGTACAATCGAGGGCAAAATTGAAAATATAAAAGAAAATCTATCATTTTCAACGTCATTATTTTCAACTACCAACTTGCAAAATTGAGAGCTCTGAGAGGTGAGATTAAACTTCTGATACGGAACGTTACCATAAACCTCATGAAACATCCATATGGTGGAACCAATGGATGCATCCGCTAGTGTCTGAGTTGATGCTGGAAAGGTAACACTGCAACTCTCTTATTTGATTTACCCAATTAAAATAAACCTTATTAATTAATGGATTAATTTAACCTCAGTAATTTTCGGTAAAGAACCTCACCTCAATTAGGGTTTAGCATAGGCTAGATTAGAGGAGGGTTTTTAAATTTTTGTTCTTATTTTGGGATGGGAAGTGACCCTAAATAGGTCATTGCTCTTAGTAGTGGGTGGTAGCCGCATTTCCCAATTGGTAAATTGGGGGTCACTATTATCAGCCACGACATGATTCAAATCGTAATGGTCAAAAAGTTGACTATTATCCCTAGTTGTGGGTCCCAGCCGCGATTAGACAACTTTAGAAAAAAATTCAAAATTTTTTATTTTTTGAACTTTTGTTTGATTTAATTAATTTTTTGAATGTTTGAAGTGCAATCTTGATTTGTTTGAATGTTTTTATCTTTTTGAAGATTTTTTGAATTTGTTTGACTTTTTTAGGTCATTTTTTTTATGTTTTTGATTGATTTAATTGATTTTATTATTGCTCCCTTCAAATATTGACTGCTAGAGCGATGGAATCTGATATCCTTTGCCATATTCATGATATCTTGAATGACACCAAGTGAGGTTGGTTCAGAGCTAGAGCTTCAGCTATGTGTTAAGTATGTCATCTATCCGGGCTGACCAGGCCTATCTGATGGCCTTGGCCCACCACTTGGAAGCGCAGACCAACACTTTCAACTACCAATAGGTGATATCACTGTGACACTAGAGGATGTATACCATATCTTTTGGATCCCATTTGATGGTGAGGACTTCATGTCTTCACCCACAGAGAAAATTATGGAGTATTCTAGAGGATCTTTAGTGCTAGGAGCGATGCGACACAGCTAGACTCTGACCATGGTGGGGTCCACATCGAGTATTGGTATCGTCAAAATGTCTTCTCATGGTAGGTAGCTATACTCATGTAGTTGATAGTCTATATTATGCTACCCAATACATCATGAGTGAGGTTCCCTTGGAACCTCTTGGCCAGGACACAGGATGTGCTAGCGAGCAACACCAGAGAGCCATTGATATTATCTTGAGGGAGCGCTTTACTCGTATAACTCTATGATGAGCTATACCGGATCACATGATGGAGTCGTGTGGGAGTTAGCTACAACATCTTGCTCCAAATATGGGCTTGGGAGTATATTACCATTGAGCACCCTAGAGGACTACCACTAGAGATCAGGGACATTAATGATGAGCACTAGTACTATGTTACCTACTAGCCTAGGGATGTTGAGGGCTTTAGGAGCAGGACCCAAGCAGGAGATCTGGAGTACTACCCAGATCAGCTAACCATACTGCAGCCATAGAATATATGTTGGAGACCTTACATGGACTGTCCTACATGGGAGGAGGTAGATCGTTATCTCAAGTGGACACAATACAAGAGATGGCTCCTCGAGTGCAAGCTCGAGATATGTGAGATCTTCTACTACTCACGTGTTGCCAGATAGTTTAGGATCTGTTAGAATATCTCGGATGGGTTAGTTTTTTACCGTCACCTTAAGGTAGAGAAGGATTTAGCTTGGCCTACTATGACTCCACATAGTGATGAGGATGATTCCTGGAAGGACTTAGGGCTTGCAGATGCTGGGACAATAATAGACTATGATGCCTGGTGGACTACCAGGTTATGGTGAGGTAATGGCCCACTAGGCAGACCTAGATATAGAGAAACAAGAGCAAAGGCAACTAAGGCACATCCAAAGGGATTAGATCCTTAGGGGTGTAAATTTTTCCAATGGACAGAGGATGGATGGGGTGAGGCTACAACTGAGGAGCCTTCGGTAGAGGAGGGTGAGGATGAGGATGAGGAGGATGCTGACGAGGAGGTGCTACAACTATGGGCCCAGGTGGCTAGCCTAGAGTCATAGCTATAGATAGCAGAGACTCAGATCCTAGAGAGGGATACTTTTGTGGTGACTCTATAGGCACAGGTGTGGGCAGTGTAGTCTTAGATGGCATAGGGTCAAATGCAGTGTTAGGGATTCAAGGAGGAGAGGGTAGATCTCTGGGTATAGATTGCCACTACCACCACAAATATAGAGAAGGTCACTAGACAACATGATATTCTCTAGGTTTAGCTTGGTGCTATAACCATAGAGCAAGACTTGCTTTGAGCCACGAGTGGAGATCCCCCGACTTATCAAGTTGCTCCTGCCACTCTAGCTGTATTGAGATTAGTAGGTTTGGATCCAGGTGTAGAGATCCATATATTGCATACCCTCATATGGGAGGGTCATACGCAGTAGTCAACAGATGTAACTTACATCTCTCTTGGCAGGAGAGATCAAATTTGCTATGCAGTGAGTTTCCAGAGTGACCCACATCTATAGAGTCTCAACAGACTAGGACATGGGATACAAGGTAATCATCAGCTCGGTCTAGCCACAGGACTCACCGAATAGAGAGGTCCTTTAGTGCTAGCTCCATGCAGACTCACAAGGAGGGTGGCACTAGTGGAGGAGCCTCACAGGTAGGGGGCACAGGCCCTGCTTAGTACAGATCTTGATAGATATTTGTACCATTTTTTAGTGTAAGGTCGAGGACCTACATAGTTGTAGCCTATGGGTATTTTGGACACACTTATATACTCTATTTTTTTGACACATATATATATGATATGAAATTTATGAGACTCATTATATGTGTACATTTATTTATTTTATTTTTATGAGATGCATATGAATGCAATGCTTATATGTTATGTTGATTTGATGCCACATGATGCGATGTATTGATGATATGCACTAGCTAGATGATGGATGTATGACTAGATATTATTATCTAGATATGTAGATGGACTACTATTATTTATGCATATATGGATGCACTGTTTGATGTTTAAATGCATGTTTAATTTTCTTTACTTTATGCATTTAATTTATGATGTTATTATATGATGAATGCAATGTGTGCAATGCATTATTTACATGATGATTTAATTTAAATGAACATGTATACTTTAATCACTTAAAACATAATGTATGAATGCAATATGGGTTTAACAATCTAAAGGATGACACCACGGAATGTATAACAATCATGAAATGTAATTGATACATCTTATCATAATAATTAATCAATTAAACATCTATATGTGCAATGAAATGGTATATTGTTTCTTATTTATAAGCTTTGGTTAATTAAAAGATATGCGCAACATAGTCAGTGGTCGTCTAAATATCATTGCTGATACCCATCCGATATCTAACCTATATTATGAACACTCCTTAATAAAAAAACTATCATAAAAGGAAATTGATAATTTATTGATTGAAAATGAGTTGTTGCTATTTGGAAAATATTGAGGTTCTCCATGAGACTCAAACACCCTAGTTGACTTATCAAAAGTTGTATAATGACTATACTAGAGTTCTGAAAAATAAAGTTTTTGCTCTGAAAGACCAAGCTATTCATAACTCCTGTATGTGTAAATGAATATATTATATGAGACATAATCATACCCTAGTGCCAGGAGGGATTCATTCAGCCCATTGACGTATTGGGGATCCTCAAATGTCCACCCGATCCTAGGTTTGGATTTAGTTAGACTAGACCACTAGGCAATACAGACCACCTAAAGCTAGCTCATTTATAAATTGCTTAGACCTACCCCAATGTCAAGTGGGATTAATTCATCCCATTGTTGTATTGGGGATCACCCTATGATTTTTGAGCATTGATCATTCTAGGGATTCAAGCTCACCCCCTTATTTTCTTCAATTTATTGGGATACTTGCTCATATATAGTGATAAAAAATCACTGTTTTTTATTTTTCTTTTATTTTGAGCAAGGTATTTGATTTAATTTTAGGATTTTGCTCCTTTTTGTAAGCAAGGGATTTATTAGGGTAGGGAGTAAATTTATCCTTTTTCCAATGACCACTACTCTAGACCATTGCACCTCACAAAATGAGCAAGTAACAAAACCTTTCACCTAAGGTGACCCGGACCACTTTTGTAATGTTCGTCCTTCCTTACCCTAATTAGGATTGTTAATGTGTTTTATTAGTGATGGGATTCTGATATGCTAAGTGTTATCAAAACTAAACCTCATCGTTAAAAGTAAAGCAAGCTTTCTACTAAATTTGAGAAGACCACTAGGTATGGCTAAATGACCAAAAACCCTAGTATATTCTTCATAGCAACAGAAGGGGTTGTATTGAGAAACATAATTACTCACAAGGGTGATGGATGATGATGATGGATAGATGCATGATTGAAATATAAACATGGTGTCATTTGTAATATTTCCAAAACAACCTATCCTAATGCAAGTGTGATGGATGGAAAAGCCTAATGCAATGCAATTATATGAATGCATGTGCAACATAAATTGTATGATGCAAAATGAAATGCAATGTTTTTATTTTTTATTGCTTTTTGATTTTTATGGATTTTGAAATTTTCCATATTTTTTAACTTTTGAATTATTATATGTGGAACGCCTTAAGATGAAGTATGTTAAGAGGTTCAGGCTCTTCAACACCTTCAAGCGATGTCAAGTGATACGTTCCAGGTCCTGTTGGTCATCAAATATGCCCAGGAAAGGATTTGGGAAAGTGTACGCGCCCTAGACCTGGACCAACATTGAAAGGCCGAAAGGAAGAGATGCCCCTCGTGCCAATCTCCGAAGAAAGGTCGGATCCTATACTAAACTACTTCGGTGTTTAAGATAAGGGTGCAGGAAAGAAATAATAGAGTAAGGGTGCAAGAAGGAAATAAAAGGGGTAAGGGAAGAGATGTTGATAATTGAACTAGATCCACAGGTAGCATAAAAGAGAGCTAATACAACATTTTCCTCTCCTATGTATCCTTCAGGAAAATTTTAGGGTTCCATCCCCAATCACACACCTAAATCCAGAATGCAGAATTACAGTATGCAAATGAAGAAAGACATAAAATAAATAAACACAAAAGGCAACATACAAGAGAGAAATTGAGCTCAAAAATATTTAGTATTAATCGCAGGGATTCAAGTTACAGTAGCTTTCTAGCAGAAAGTTTTTTTCCTCCTTTTTTTATATTACAATGCCTGGGTTTTTATAGAGGACCCGACCCTCTGAGCCATCAATGCACAAAATGAAGGAGTACATCCTCGAGAACCTAAGAAGTCAGCCCTCGTAGCTCTCATGACTGAGCTTTCAAATCTTTTCCCATAACAGGCAACTACGACCGGGTCAGCCAGGGAAACTCGCATTTATGAGCCTCTTGGACGTCCTTGGCCTTTGGGTGTAGTGCTCGAGTGGCCGCCATGCTCATCGCGCTCTTCTTCAAGAACCGATACCTCATTTCCAATTTCCAAAAATGAGCAACGAGTTTATCGGGCACGTAAAAATGCATTTATGAGGCACTTGATTGCCTCAAAAAAATACCTGGCTTGGAGTGTGTGCCCTTGAAGTGCTTCACTATATTTTCGTTTGCAACTCTACTTCACAATGGATTTCAGCTGAAGCAGATCTTCCTTCTTGGTTTACACTTCGCATGGTGGAGCTTCGCAAGACAGCTTCAGGGGTGCTGAGTGTCGAAGCAGGTATCCCTCCTCAAGGTGGAGCTCTTTATTTCTTCGCTACTTCGCTGGAGAGACGTGTCAAAACTGCTTTGCTAAGGTTCTCCACCCAAAGTGGATGCTTCACTGGTGAGTCTTCAAAATGCTTCACCGTGATCCTCCCTCAAAATTGCATTTCGATGGTTTTTCATCCGAAGCGCATTCTTGTCTTCAAAAAATATTTCGTTCTTTACGGCCGCTACCGCTTCGGGTGAAAGTGCTTCGCACGAAAGCTAGCTGAAGCAGATGCTTCGCGACAACTTTCGACGAAGTAGAAATGGTTCGCTGGTGGGGAGGCCCGAAGTGGGTGCTTCGGTGGTTTTTTGGCAAAGTACTTTTCAATGTTTGCGCTCTTTCGACTTCTGCTTCGCAAGATTTTCGCCTGAAGTAGCTGCTTGAAATGCATCGGGTCCGAAGTAGTTTCTCGCATTAGCAAACTCAGACCACGATCTAGACTTTCCTTCTTCGGCGAAGCTGTTCTTTTGGACTGCTCGAATGCCGCTTCGTAAAACTTTCACCCGAAGTAGATGCTTGAAATGCTTTGGGTGCAAAGCTCTTTTCATCCCCTACTTCTTTCTTTTGGCGAAGCTATCTTCCTTTTCCTGCGAAGCTTTTTTCCTTAGCCTGCTCAGTAGCGAAGCTATTTCATATTCATTCTATGTACAAGGGGGATGGCGATGAAAACCAAAATTGCTGCAACTTACAAATATTTTTAAAAACAACAAAAATAAATACTTTACAAAAGGGAACACTTTACAAAAAAATTTATTTTTCTACTCCTGTATGTAATGTGACAAAATTTTCAACATTCTTGATGGCTCGCAGGGCAACGAGCTCATCTCGATGGAAGAACCCTTAGCTTTGATCCATTGGGCCAGAGTCACCTCCATACCCTTCTCCCTTTTCTCCTTCTGGGGTTGTTTCCATGGCTTCTTCTTCTTCTTCTGCCTCTCCTTCTTCTTCTTCCTCTTCTGGCGAGGCTTCCTATTATGACGATGGGAGAAGGTGATCGTGGATGCATTCCATGGTTCGACGAACGTGAGCCCAGGTGCCTTTCAAGAAATGCTCTCGGTCTTGTAGTGCTTTTACCAAAACATGGAACCGATCTATTTTCCCTATATCGGTATGCTTGTCTCTGGTGCTTAGATCGTTGAGGAAAGCCGCGATCTTGCAATGTCTCAGAATAAAATCTGTGACTTGCCCTTCTGTAATTGGCTCTTCCCAACCATCTATCTCTGAGATGTTGCCTTCAAAATGTAGCCAAGCCGGCTTGAGCTCTTCCTTAGTCAAAAGGTTCCCATCCTCGTCTGTGAAACTTGGGAAACCTAAGGAAGAGAGATCTTGGAAGTAGCCCAGTGATGTGCGTTGCTTGTGCTCAAATACATCTAGGAGGTCCTTTGCCTTTTGTGCTTTCCTCACCTTTGAGAAGAAAGCACGGACCGTGGCTTGAGCTGTAGACCAGTCTCTGGTGGTTTGGCTCATCGCAGTGACCTGCAGGTCCTGATATTTGACACTTTGGACCTCAAAAGCCATCTTGAGTCACCTTCTGATTTTTTGGATGACCTCATCTACTATTGGCCCTTCCTGAGCAGCGGCATACTGGGCTTCGGTAATGTAGGTCAAAATTGACAGGGCATTGGAGGCCCGAGATCTAAAGTTTTTGAGCAATTGTGAGTGAATTTCTTTTATTCAGCCCCTATCAAATAGCTCTAGACTTTCTTTCTCATACAACTGCTACTGCATCTCTAGGATTTTGCTTTCAAATTCTTTGGCCTTCAGATCAGCTTCGGCCTGTATCTGGCTCTAGGTTTTAGTTGCACTCTGTAGTTGTCTTACTTGTTGTTTTAGGGTGACTATTTCCTTCTTCATCTGCTCACACTACTTTTTTGAGTCCTCCAGCTTAAAGTGGATCCTGGCTAGCTCCTCTTCCAACTTGATTTTGGCACTCTCCACTTCAAATCTGTGCTGATTGGCGATGTTTGCATGCACACGAAAAGTTTCAATTCTAACATGCATGGATGCAGATTCATTATCTACATTTAGGTGCTCTAGGTCCTTAGTCTTCTCTTGATAGTCATAATCTACTGGAGTCATCTCATCCAGAGGTTTTTGGACCTTAGGGATATTTTTCACCTTATGTAACTTTCCGCCTTTCAAGTCGAAAATGGCGCATTTATCTACTTCGGCCAGAGAGCACCCTCTCTTTTTCCTCGCCTCCTTCAGCATATTTTCTATGTTCTGTCAGGCTTGGAGTAGCTTCTCAGCTAGAGTGCGTTCTTTAATCATGGACAAATCTAATTCAAATGATGTTGGATCTCCAGCCAAAGGGGTGAAAAAATATAAATAATGAACGGGGGATGCCTCACTAGTAGGTTCGACGATGGGTGTGACGAGAGCTTCGACAAAAGGAACGAGGCCATGTGTAACAAGGGAATAAGGAATGGGGTTTGGCATTGGGGTACTATCTTTGCCCTTACTGAGAACCAAGGTAATGGTGGCATGGGTAGGTGAAGTAGTATCAACAGACTTGTCCCGACCAGATGACTTGAATGGAGTGGGGCTAATGGGATCAAGAGACAAACTTGAGGTGGCGAGGGGCAACACGCGAGAGGGTGATTGACCTTGCGGGGGAGAGAGAGACTGTTGGGGACTCATGGTTGAGACCATGGTGGACATGCCTTGAGAAACCAGGGCAAAGGGTGGAGAGTGTGTACATGCGTGCCCACCTGGCAGAGCAACAATAGTGACTTCCTGTGTGATTGGCTCCTGTTCCTTTTGAAATTCGGTACTTATGACCTCTACTACTTCTTCAGGGACCTCTTCTTGTTGGAGGAATTCCTCCACATCGATGACATCCACATCTAGGGTTGCTTCAGATCTTGGTGACTCCATCCCTTTGATATTTGCTTCTGCTGGGCCGGTCATAGGTTTTTCGACAGAGACACTTGGGAGCTTCGTGTGGGGTCGCTTCGGGTGGGTCGAAGGCACTTGAGCTTGCTCCTGCCTCTTTATTTTCTTCTTCTCTGATGATTGCGCCAACCCTACGGTACTTGTGTCATGGATTTCCACTAGCTCCTAAGGTGGTTCTTATGGTGTAGCTTTGGCCTCTTCCTCTTATTTCGCTTTCGAAGCATCATCATCTCTCCTTGGGCTTTCGCCCGAACCTGGGACACTTGGGGGAATGAAGTCGGCGAAGGAGGTGGTTTTCCAAGTCCCAACATTGTCTTCGTAAACAACTATGAAGTCCTTATCTGTCTCTAAGAGTCCATATGATTTCATCTTTTGTCGATGAACTCTCATTTTCCACCATTCTTTTAATTGTTCTATGCCCCAATATTTCAATTCCTCCCTCAGATCGTCTTTCATCTTCCTCCAAAAAGTGGAGTTTGGAATTGGGAAAGGATGTTGAACAGGATCAAACTCAACTTCCATAGGGTAGAACTCATGCCATGGAGGCAAGGTCTTCATCCTTTCTAAATGCCACTCCAGATCCTCCCCATTGGGATTATTTCTTTGCTCCATGATTTTTTTGTGGGGGTAGACATGAAAATCCTTGAATCTGAGATGGTCCCTCATCACTCCCAAGGGATCGTAGAGCCACCTTTGAGGAATCTAGAGCAGACCAAAGCTGGCAAGCTTCTCCTCCAAGAAAACATGTTGCTTTAGGCAAACACCTCTATTACCCCCATTTTGAAGGGGAAGTCACAGGTGTGAACCCATTTTCGACTGTGGCCATAGACGGTATTTGTGGCGTCGCTCTGTCAAGCGACTTCTAATGCAAAATGGTACTCGAAGGGGTAGACAGGCAGCAGGAAGGGTTTTCTCATGAAGCTAAAAAGGTGAATCATAAGTCCTTGCGTTAGTTGAAATACGTCTCCCTTCTTCTCTATCATCACTTTGTCTCTTAGACTGAGGGGGACCTGAGGGCAAGAACCTTTCAACAAATGAATGGCAAGCCCCAAAAATTGTTGATTAAAATAATAATATGACTCCATCCTCAATAGGAGGGGAGTCCACTGGTACATAGGCAGAGTATTTCCATCCTTGCCGCTTGGAGAAATGGCAATATGGGGAAAATTCTTATGTACATGGTAGAAAAATAACCAAACAAGGAAAGAGCAGGGTGCGAAGTACTGGCCCGTCCCAGAATTCTTCATGCTGGTAAGCCGTGTGTGCAAGTTTCGGGCCACCCATTCTACCCAATTGAAGAATACTGGGTTGGTGTTCAGCCTTGAAGCATCAAGAGCATAAAATTTCCCTCTTGAAATACATTCAGCCAAAGACACCTTCCAGGGGTGCACCGAAGCATCGGTCGACAGACCCGCTACCCATGCAATTATGGAGAAGATGTCCATGCTCTTGAAATCTGTCAGGGGGAGGGGCATCTGGGGTAGCTTTCCTGAAGGGAACCCATTCTTGAGGTTCTCTCTTAGAAATTTCAAAATATAGGTGGAGGTAGTGAACCTCTCCATTTGTTCGCTCAGGATGACATTGCGAACGGAATAGCCCTTGGGCGGCCCCTGCTATGGTGCGAAGGCTACTTGCACATATTATTTTAAAATTGAAAACAACTTATGGCTTGTGGCATCCAAAACTTGTCTGGAGGAGGGCTAGGAGTTCTGCGTGATGGCAAAGATTAATTCGGGACAATGGTGAGCTGGCGGGGTCAGATACCAGTAAATCTAAGAATAGTACGTGATAGCCCTCTTGTTCTCTGGGGTGAGTCTGCTTGTCATAAACTCGATAGTGTGTCGGAGCTCGACCACGCTCTTTGAGAGTTCAGTGTACCAAATTTTCTCCCACCCATCAGTTGGTGGCTCTTCTAGTTGCTCCTCTTCAGAATCCTCTCCTTCTTCCATCGACTACTTTTCTGGGTAGGGATTGAGGTTGACCTTCTTTGGTCTATGCTTTTGCTCTTCTTTGCCCTTCTTCGGGGCTGCTACCTTAGGCTCCTTCCCCTTCTCCTTAGAGTTCTTCTTTCCTATTGTGAATATTCATGGCAGCAGAGTTCACGATGCAGAAGAATTCAACATGAAGGACTTCGATGCAAAGGGCAGAGGAATGCAGGCTATCAATAGCAGCTCTCAATATTTGTATTAACAATTGGCGAACACCCCTCTCACTGCTAAGCCTCATGTTTTATAGCCTTAAAGGCAACTACCTTAATTTATGGCACCTACCATAATTAAATTTACAACTCGGACGAGGAAGGTTGTCGTAACTTTTGATTGGCTTTACGACAGAATTGTACGTGGACCCATGCGCTTCGATAATTATGCTCGACATCAAAAGCTTAACCTTCTGCCACCTCATACCTAGGAGCGATCTTTTCTCATAACCGAATCCTCTTGGGATGTGTTCTACCACCTTTGCATTAACTCACTTGCTGTGGACACTTCCCTAGGTTGTCATTGGCACGTCCCTCTAGGCACATTTTAAATGCTCTCGCCTTGCACATTTATTGAATTGGCAAAGTAAAAATTGGTGCTGAAGATGCTTCACAGCGAACCTCCGATGCGAGCTCATTTTTTATGCTTCAGGCCCGAAGTAATTTTACTTCGCCACATTGTTGCTTGCTTTGCGGAAGGTTAGCTCCCCCGAAGCTCGTTCTCTTCAAAAAATACTTCGCTGGACTTTCCTTCAAAAATTACTTCGCTCAAACTTCTTTTGCAAAGCATTTCTCAAGCCTTCGTTTCTTTTGATGACTTGTTGAGTGGTATTTTCACCCGATTGTGAAAACACACTCTCCGATAGGATTTGGGTTCTAAATCCTCTGCTTGCAAAGAAACAATTTCTCCAAGGTTCCTGTTATGTTAGCATTCTCGCATCTATGTATTAAAAGATATTTAATTAAAATGCTTGGAACACCTTAGTGGTTGCAAGTAATCGAAAACAAGGGGCACTGTGGTTTATTTTACTATGAAATTAATGATTGTTCATTGAACCCTTATAAAGCAAATGTGATTTGATCCTTATATGACCATGCTGTAACTTCAAAATGTAAATTGATGAAATGCAATAGCATGAAGGAATTATTTATGGATTTTGAAGTTTTTTAATTTTTTTATTTTATTTTAAAGCCTGTAAATAAAATTAGAACTTCTGAAAATAAAATGCAGCAAGAAGAAAAATAAAATGCAAAAGAAAAGAAATTTAAAATTGCATCCAGTATGATGCTATCCCGTCCTGGCAAAACCGAAGATGTGAGGTTTCCATGCATGCAACCTAACCTATTGAACCTGCAAACACGCACAATCCAGATAAGTTAAGTGCTGGTCTCTGGGGTTTACTGTTATTTTTCAGATTTAGACATTCGCATGAAGCAACCAAGAGAACTTGCATTAAACTTCATCTATAAGCCTAGAAATCTGAAAAAGGGAAAGATAAACATTAAAACATGCATGCAGAAAATAACTCCTTCTTTCTTGCCAACAAGATGCAAATTTCTGAATGCTCTGCATTAAAAATAAATCATGTTACAATAGCAGACTCTCTGGTTTTCTCAAAACCAGCAAAAGGAAGGAAAACAGCCTCAAAGCAGGCCCAGAATGACCCTCTGGCCTCTAGCACTGCAACTCTGCTCCAGCGGTTTTCGACCCCTGTATCTGTCCTGTGCTTCTGCTTTTAAAGCATGGCAATGCTTTCTGTTTCGGCCTGTGATGCTTCGTTTCATCTTCCCGATCGATTCGTTTCATATTCCCGCCTTTCGAATTGTTCTTGAATTTATGTTTAATGCTGAAACGTTCGATAATATTCTATGCATGTAACGTTTCTGTAACCCTTATACATGTATGCCACGTGTTCTGCACTTTCAGCATCTTTCGTAATGGCTCCCATGAAAATCGTGACCAAAAATAGCATGCGGCCTTGCTCCTTCACTTACACAGCGAAAACGCGACATGTCGCGATATCGCGACGCTTTCATTCTCCGTACGCTTCGGCCGCAACTCGTCGCGATTTCGTGACCGTTTTCTCCTTCGCCCTCTTGCCTATTGTCACGATTTCACTACTTTTATCTCACTTCTTCCCTTTCGCTCAACTTGTCACGATTTCGCGACCATTTTACTCTTTCGTACACTTGCCAACTTTTCATCGTGAAATCGCTACGCTATCTCCATCCGTACTACTTCATTTTTTCTCTTCATCCCCCTTTGCTTTTCACGATTTCCGACCATTTTTGCTCTTCATGTCTTCATCGCGATTTCGCGACCATTTTGCCCTTCATGCACCTTTGCTAATTTTGTCATGATATCGCTACCCTTTCGCTTCTTCTTTGACCAGTTTGACCCATGATTTTGTGACATGTCACGATATCGCGACGCTTTTCTCTTTCTTCTCTCTCCTCTTGAAATCACTCCGATTTCGCTACGCTTTTCTCCCCGGGTATTTTCGACATGTCGCGATTCGTGACACTTTTCATTTTTGCAGCGACGGAGCAACATGTCGCGATTTCGTGACACCTTTTCATTTCAGCCGTGATTTTGCAACATGTCGCGATTTCGCGACACCTTTTCATTTTTCGCGATTTCATGACATGTCGCGATTTCGTGACACTTTCTATCCTTGTGCATTTTTGCCCCTTTTCTTGATTTTTAGCATCTGGGTCACCGAGATCTTCTTTGAAAGCATGCAAAAAAGGTGGGTCCCCAATTTTGGGGTGTGTTGTGGATCAGCCACAACAAATGGCGACTCTACTGTCAAATGCTCCTGAGCATTTGGTGAGAACCCAACCTAGAAACATATATAAACTCGAAAACATGCATTAGCACATAAGCAATATAAACAAATGCCCAAAGATCAGAAGTACATGAATCATCAGAATCATCAAGTATTAGCTCGGTGTGTGCAATGTATTTCATTCCCTATCGTTTGAAATTGATCAACATTCCATTGTCGGTTTTACATGAATGCATATGTGAGATTGTGAATGATTTGTGTAATCTAATAAATATGCTAAGAGATTTTGCTTTTATAAAAGGCATAGTCTTTCTTCTAGTATCATACACAAACATTCAAGATTATCAAACCCTCTTAGGATCAACTATATGAATTGCTTTATTATATCCCAAAGTTGGTTATGAGTCCCTACTATCTTGAACCCATGTGCAAGTGAATGTGAAATCAGAACTTTGGGGAATCAGACTCCCAACCAACCGAGATGAGAGTTTAACCCTATCCTTACTATTCTGATTTAGAATTCATTACCTCACTTTGAGCAAAATAATTTAACCAATTATGGAAGAAATGGTCATGCTAGTCTAACCCTTTGGACAATCAAGTGGTCTTGTTTTTTAGACAAGACATGTTGCCATGCATGGGCATACTTAACCCCACAATCCAAAACTTATCTTCATTTCTTTGGACCTTGGGGATGACTACCCATCCTTTGCAGAGGACAAGTAGTACGATCCTTCCAATCCAATATAAATATGAGATGGGAAAATTTTATTTTTTACTTCTTGGACCTTAGGGATGACTACCCATCCTTGCTAGGGACATGTAGTACGATCCTTCCAATCCAAACTTTAGATGTAAATGGAAAATATTAATTTTATTGCTTAGACCTTGGGGATGACTACCCATCCTTTGCAGAGGACAAGTAGTACGATCCTTCCAATCCAAGATTTATTATGAAATGAGACATAGGAGCTTTGGGGAATCGGATTCTCAACCTAAGCGAGATGAGAATTTATGCCCTATCCTTACTACTCCATGTAGGTCAAATCAAAGCTTTGGGGAATTGGATCCTCAACCTAAGTTCGATGAGGATTTAACCCTATCCTTACTACTCTGATTTTAGGCTTTAAGCTCTATGGAAGTGGTCAAAACCACTGTTTTAAGGATCATGCTGCATAAATAGGATAGACATGAAATACTTCTTTCGCCCAACCCTTTCTTCCAAGTTAGGTTTTGATCATTTTGCTCAAGATCCTTTTTAATGTATAAGACGTGCTTGGTTCTAGATATCTCAAGACCCAGTTTCCAACCTTAGGATTTTTCTTATATTTATGTGATAGCATAACCTTAAGAGGATTTGACACACTTTAATGATTTGTATTTGAAATGCATTTGCAACTAAGATGGCATGTATGTGCAAAGTGAGATGTAATATGAATGCATTGTCTTTTGAATTGCAGATGAAATATTGCCATATAAAACTGACTACTTCATGCATCACAAGTTTCAAACGATATTATTAAATTGTTTGTGTTACTTGTGGAGCTTTTACAAGACAATTCCAATGTTTCATATTCTCCCGATCTAGAACATAAGTTAGCATCTCAAGGCAACTTTTTCATCATCATTTTTTTTTTTTTTTATAGACAAACAAAACATGTCAAATAAACACACAACTTTAAATTAAAACTTATTCAATCCAAAACCAAATTGCAATCCCAAAAATGAAAATTTGAAAACACAAACCAAAAACCAGAAACCAAAATTTATATACAAATGTACACTATAATACAAGATGATGCAAAGCTTAGCTTATCACTTTCCTGGATCCCACACATGATTAGAACATTTCAACAAAAATATGACATGATATGCATGCCAAATGTTGTGGGAATCCAACACAAACAAGACTAGACCAAACAATGCAACAAATTTCCACTTGCCATGCTCACCATACCAATTTGATTTAGTTCCAATAATACTCCCATAGGTGAGCATCAAATTACTAAAATGATTAGACAATAAATGATTTTCAATTTTATCATGTCTATTCTTTAAAATATAATCTTCATAATTCCCTCCTTGATTTAGAATTAGGCTATCTTTTTCAAATATGCAATTTTGTAAGTAAGAGCCTATTTCTACAAATTTTAAAGCCAAATCATTTTCCAAATTTGTAGGCCAATCAAATTTGTGTAACAATTTACAAGCATCTAGGATATTTACTAAATTAGGATCATTAAAAGTTTTTATCCTAGATTCAATTAATAATTGTTGATGAATTTGATTTAACAATTCAAGTGCATCAACTTCTTTTCCATTCATTAAAACCATGTTATTAAAGGTGTGATTAAAAATTATACCTTGTTTTTCATTTACCTTTAATGACATTTCATCATTCAAATTATTTAAATTCAAAATATGGTCATCCTTTTCAATCCTCAAACACTCTTGGTCAAAGTGTATGTCCCAAGTAATCTGCTTTGATGATCACTTATTTGAGTTGCTTCCAATTGATCCATCTCTTTATCATTTGGTTCTAATTCTTTGTTCACTATCCATGGTATCTCTTCATTTGAATCCTCCAAATCATCATGCAAACTTGCATCCACACTTTCAATGAATTTATATTCAACATGATCAAATTTTGTCCCCTTTTCAAATCTTGTGAATATGAGATCTTCGTATGATGTAGAAGGTTCAACATCCTGCATATCAAGTGAAATATGAGTTTTATCTATAGGGATGTGAGAAAAGAATGCATCATCATATCTCCCCCAACCATTGTAAAAATCGTCATCCAAATCCATAGAATGAAAATCCATGATGTTTGTGACATGATCTCTTGATTCATTCATAAATTCTTTTTCTTCTTTGTCCTTGGCAATAGGATCATTATAATCTTCCAAAATTTGATGAGATTTGAAACCCTCTTCCAAAACATCCTCAAATTGTACAGGAGTTGTAATATCTTCCTTTGAGTAGGCAATTATGTTGTCCTCTATATCAATTGGCACAAAAGTTTCATTAGTAGTTTTGGAAAGAGTGAAGTCTTCCCACTTCTTCCAAGCATCATAATAATCATCTTTCAAAATCAAGTGGTGACGTTCAACTACTTCTTCAACATCTTCCAATTCATCAATGTGCTTCTCATCAAATTCATCTTCACCTTCCTTAGATGGTTCAATTATTTCCAAAAGTGGGTTATTTCTTGAATTCAAATTTATAAGGCTATCATTGTCCAAATTAGTAACCCATGATTCATTATCATAATTTGGAGGGTGAAGAATTTCTTGATCTTTAATTTTACACATCTCATCAATAGTATCTTCCAAGAACAAGTGGTGAAACTCTATCATGTCTTCAAATTTATTTATTGATTTTCTTTCCATTTCACTTTCAACCACTTCATTCAATTCTATGGTGGGTTCCATCCATTCACATATATCAAACATTGTTGAATTTAGAACCCCTTCATCTAGATAATCATGTATCTCTACATGATCCTCACTAGTGGATGTTGTCTTAGCAATTTGCACCTCCTCGTGGACTACATCTAAGGTGGTTGTAAGATTTGGGTATTCAAATTCATCCCCTTGATCATTTACCTTAGGTATCATTGGAGTGGAGGGTGCTATGTTTGATGGTTGGTGTAGGTTGGCATCAAAAGAACAATCTCTCATGTGAACATGTTGTGCCTTTTCTTCTTCAAGACCTTGTCGTTCTATCTCTTCTAAGACCTCATGGATTTTCTCTAGGGACAAACCACTCAGCTTTTTCCTCAATGAGTGAAGCAAGTGTGGGGTGTATGGCTCCTAGGTATACTTCCATGGCTTCCTCTTCCAATGTGTTAAAATTTTCCCACATTTGGGAGTGCAACTCATGAAATCTTCCATTGAATTGACTCAAGGATTCATTAGACTCTTTACATATGGAGGTAAACTGATTTTTCAATATTTCTAAGTCAGTCTGATTACCAAAATGATTAAGATAGGTCGCTTCTAGTTGTATCCAAGAAGTCCTAACCTCCATGGGTAGTTGGCTATACCAAAAGAATGGTCTATCATCCAAAATGTATGCAAATAACTTACAAGCTACCTCCTCATAAAAAATCTGGAATTTACATAATGCATCCTTGTAAACATGCAGTTTTTGCAAGTATCCTAGTGGCACCTCTTGATTAAAACACCGTAAAAAATCCAATAACATTGTAGGAATATGATAGGGTATCACATGTAAACCCTCATAATAATCCTCTATCATTGATACCATTCTCTCTCTTAGAGACATTATTTCAGCTCTCAGGGATACCATTTGCTCCTCAAGTGTTGCCATTAGTGAAACTTAAAATGTAATTTCAGAACCAAATCTGTTGAATATTCAACCTGCAATTTAAAAAAAATCAAGTTAGCATCAACTAAGAGATGTATTCATTAAAATCAAATGAAAAGTAATTGCATGAGACCAAAATTCTGAAAAATTAAATCAAATCACTTTAATTCTCGTATGAACAATCGAAAAAATATACAGCATACCTGAATTGCTTAAAATAGAATCAAGTAAATAAATTCAAGCCGTCCTTTTTACAATCTGCTGAATGTTAGAGGACTAAAGCATACAAAAATTTAAATTTATATTACACTAAAATAAACCCGTACGGCCCTCCTAGCACCAATCCGTTGAGTGGTGTTAGAGGCCGAAGATGCTTGAAATATTTAGCAATTTAAAATTCTTAAACAATTATAAACCCGTAGCATCTAAAATCACGATAAAATAAACCCTTTTCAGGCCCTCCTTCTAGCGCCAATCTGTTGAGTGGTATTTTCACCCGATTGTGAAAACACACTCTCCGATAGGATTTGGGTTCTAAATCCTCTCGCTTGCAAAGAAATTAAACATGTAATTTCTCCAAGGTTCCTCGTTATGTTAGCATTCTCGCATCTATGTATTAAATCTTAAATGAAGATATTTAATTAAAATGCTTGGAACACCTTAGTGGTTGCAAGTAACTGAAAACAAGGGGCACTGTGGTTTATTTTACTCGTGATAATTTAGTGATTGTTCATTGAACCCTTATAAAACAAACGTGATCTGATCCTTATATGACCATGTCTGTAACTTCAAAATGTAAATTGATGAAATGCAATAGCATGAAGGAATTATTTATGGATTTTGGAGTTTTTTAATTTTTTTATTTTATTTTAAAGCTTGAAAATAAAATTAGAACTTCTGAAAATAAAATGCAGCAAGAAGAAAAATAAAATGCAACAAAAAAAGAAATTAAAATTGCATCCAGTATGATGCTATCCCGTCCTGGCAAAACCGAAGATGTGAGGTTTCCATGCATGCAACCTAACCTATTGAACCTGCAAAATACGCACAATCCAGATAAGTTAAGTGCTGGTCTCTGGGGTTTACTGTTATTTTTTAGATTTAGACATTCGCATGAAGCAACCAAGAGAACTTGCATTAAACTTCATCTATAAGCCTAGAAATCTGAAAAAGGGAAAGATAAACATTAAAACATGCATGCAGAAAATAACTCCTTCTTTCTTGCCAACAAGATGCAAATTTTTGAATGCTCTGCATTAAAAATAAATCATGTTACAATAGCAGACTCTCTGGTTTTCTCAAAACCAAAAAAAGGAAGGAAAACAACCTCAAAGCAGGCCCAGAATGACCCTCTGGCCTCTAGCACTGCAACTCTGCTCCAGCGGTTTCTGACCTCCGTATCTGTCCTGTGCTTCTGCTTTTAAAGCATGGCAATGCTTTCTGTTTCGGCCTGTGATGCTTCGTTTCATCTTCCCGATCGATTCGTTTCATATTCCCGCCTTTCGAATTGTTCTTGAATTTATGTTTAATGCTGAAACGTTCGATAATATTCTATGCATGTAACGTTTCTGTAACCCTTATACATGTATGCCACGTGTTCTGCACTTTCAGCATCTTTCGTAACGGCTCCCATGAAAATCGTGACCAAAAATAGCCCGCGGCCTTGCTCCTTCACTTACACAGCGAAAACGCGACATGTCGCGAAATCGCGACATGTCGCGATATCGCGACGCTTTCATTCTCCGTACGCTTTCACGATCACCCCCCCCCTGCACCATTTTGATCTCCGTACGCTTGGCGCGCAAACCTCTCCGATTTCGCGCACCATTTTCCCTGCACTCCTTTGCGCTCAATGTTGTCGCGATTTCGCGACCATTTTTCTCTGTCGTACACTTGCCAACTTTCTGTCGTCGAAATCGCTACGCTATCTCCATCCGTACTACTTCTCCCCACCCACTTTTCTCTTCATCCCCCTTTGTTGCTTTGTCGCGATTTCGCGACCATTTTTGCTCTTCATGTCTTTCTCGCTGATTTCGCGACCATTTTGCGCTTCATGCACCTTTGCTGATTTTTGTCGCGATATCGCTACGCTTTCTGCTTCCTGCCCCGTTTGACCGGTTTGACCCACGATTTTGCGACATGTCACGATATCGCGACGCTTTCTCCTTTGTCTCTCCCTTTAGGCCCGAGACATAAGTCGCGATATCGCGACCTTCTTTTTGGTTTGACCCGCGATTTTGCGACATGTCGCGATATCGCGACACTTTTCATTTTCTGGCAGCGACGGAGCAACTTGTCGCGATTTCGTGACACCTTTTCATTTTGGCCGTGATTTTGCAACATGTCGCGATTTCGTGACACCTTTTCATTTTCCCGCGGTGGCGTGACAGGTCGCGATTTTGCGACATGTCGCGATTTCGCGACACTTTCTATACTTGTGCATTTTTTGCCCCTTTTCTTCATTTTTAGCATCTGGGTCACTGAGATTTTCTCTGAAAGCATGCAAAAAAGGTGGGTCCCCAATTTTGGGGTGTGTTGTGGATCAGCCACAACATGCCTCCTTCGGTTTTCGAGGATCTTTTCGAAGCCAAAGTGCTTCGCTGCAAAGCATCTCGCATCAGTTGCTTTGCACGCAAAGTCTCCAAAGGATATTTTTGCCGAGTCTAGTGAACCTGGGGCTCGTTGCTATGGTAATCTGGCGTTGAACCTTCTGGCAATTATGGAACAGATTATGTACAAAAATAAAATTTTACAAAAGTAAAACTTGAAACATTTTTTTTTTTTTTGCTTTGTCTCAGCGATGAAAAGTCTTCAAATGAAGACCATTGACAGAGATCGGCAAGATCTGACCATCGGCATCCTTGAGGATGAAAGAGTTGGCCAAATTTACCTTTGCGATTTTGAACGGTCCGTCCCAGAAAGTGTCCAATTTGTCATGATTCCCAGGCTTGGCCTTCCAAGAATCCCACTTCCATACTAGATCTCCCACTCTGAAAGTGCGGTCGGAGGACTTCTTCTTGAACCAGTCTCAGGTGATCTGAGCATGTTTAGCAAAGCTCTGGTAGGCCTTCTCATGATTTTCCTCTAGTTGTAGTAGCTGAGCTAGCCTATTTTCCATAGGATTAACTTCCTCTTCATAGTCCAGCAGCTGCAATGCAGGGATCTCTACATGGGTTGGTAGGATGGCCTCCTTGCCATACATCAGGGTGTAAGGCAAGGTTTTGATCGACTTCTTGATAGAAATCTGATCGGCCCACAAGGCTCGGTCTAAAAGGAGGTGCCAAGTTCTTTTGTTATCCTCCATGAGTTTTCTTAGCACCCTTAACAGAGTCTTGTTGGTATATTCCGCTAATCCGTTACCTTGTGGACAGTAGTTAGAGGAGACTTTATGGTATATCCCATATTTGTAGAGGAGCTCATTGATTTTGGCACCTGAAAACCCGGGACCATTATTCGTAACAATTGCTTCTGGGATGCCGAACTGGGTGATCAACCCCTCTAGGAAGGTGGTGACAGTTTCCTGATCGGTATGCTTCGTGGGTACTGCTTTGGCCCATCTGGTGAAGTATTCAGTTGCAGTCAAGATAAACTTATGCCCGGTGAAGGAGTTTAGTGATATAACCCCTATGAAATCCAACCCCCATTATTAAAAGGGCGTTTCTACTTGTATCGATCGGAGAGGCATAGGAGCACTTCTACTTCGACCGGTGAACTTATGACACTGCTCACATTGGTGATAGACCACAAAGGCATCGAAAAAGAGTGTAGGCCAATAATAACCAGCTTTGATTATCTTTAATGTCGTTGCTCTTCCTGCAAAGTGACCTCCAGAAAACCTTGAATGAAATTATCCCAGGACTCTCTTCTTATCGTCTTCCTTTATGCATCTGAGAAGAATGCCATCAATGTTCTTGAAAAATAGGCCTTCGGGGTGCAGCGTGTATCGGAGGGACCGCATCTTGAAATGCCTCTACTGCAAAGCATTTAAATGCAACGGACATCTACCTGTGTTAAAATATTCAACTATCTCACCGACCCTGTCCTTCTTTTCCTCTTCTTGGTTTGTGAAGCATCTTTCTACTGGTGAATCGTCCCACTGACAAGCTGTCACTTCGGCCACTACGCTCTTCACCAGTTCTTGACACAATGCGTGACCACGAACCAATTTTGTGGGCCTAATATCGATGTCGAACTCTTGTATCTTGTTGACCCAACCGGCTCTTTTGCTACCCAATTCTCCTTGGATAATGAAGTTGCGCACATCGGGGTGAATGACAAAAATTGTAACCCGACTTTGGGAAATGAATTGCTTGAATTTCCTAAGAGACTTCATTACTGCATGCACCTGCCTTTCTATGAAATTGTATTTTTCTTCATGGGGGTTTATCACTTGACTTAGAAACACGATGGGGTGCTCTTCGCCATCTTCCCCTTTCTATGTCAGGACTGCAGCATAGCTCTCGGGTTCTCCTATGGCGTATAGGATGAAATCCCAATTATAGTCAGGGTTGGTCAGGATCGACGCTTGAGTGATTCGGGCCTTGATCTCTTCAAATGCTTCTTTCCTCTCCTCCATCTAGATGAATTCTACGTCCTTCTTCAAAATTTCAGACATCGTCTTGATGACCTGGGCGAAATCGGGAACAAACTTCCTCATGAAATTGATCTGCTGAAAAAAAATTGAAGTCCTTTCTTGTTCACTGGGAGTGGGAGCTTCAAGAGAGCCTCAAATCTATCAGGATCTATAGTGAGACCCTTCTCTGATATCACATGCCCCAATAGCTTCTCTTCACTAACTGCAAATATAGACTTCTTCGAATTGATTGAAATGACAAACTCTCGGCATTTTTTGAATACCTGTTGTAAATGAAAATAATGATCCTCCCTTCTTCGAGAGAAGACGGTCATGTCATCTAAATAGATAACAATAACCTTATTCAAGAGCTCTCCAAAATCTAGATCCATGGCTCTCTAAAAAGTGGCCCCCGCATTCGAAATGCTGAATGGCATTCGTTGGTAAGCAAATGTTCCCCACTTGGTCGTGAATACGGTTTTATGTTGGTCCTTGTCCCTAACCCAAATCTGATTATACCCTAAGAAACCATCAAGTAGGTAGAAGCACTGAGCCCCAGCCACTGAATGTAAGATCTGATCTATCTGCGGGAGAGGGTAGTGATCTTTGAGCGAAGCTTGGTTTAGGTTGCGAAATTCCACGTATAGTACTATATCTCCATTCTTCTTTCTAACAGGGACTAGATTCACCACCCAAGAGGAATGCTTAATGGGATAAATTATCTTCACCTCGAGCATCTTCAGGAGCTCGGCTTTCATCAGGACCTCGATCTTTGGATTTATAGGCCTTTGCTTATGTCAAAAGGGTTTGATTCCCTCCTGCAACTCAATCGTATGCTAGATCATTTGTCAATCGTATCCCTTTAGGTCTTGATAAGACCACGTCATGATGTCAGGATACCTTCTACATAGAGATCAGATCTGTTCTAGCTCCTCCAAAGTGCAATCTATTCCAACTTTTATTGGTTTTCCAAGTTCAAGTTCTAAATCTTGATACTGCTTTGCATTAACTTTAATCCTATGAGAAACTGCTCAATCATTCTTATCAAAGAGGCTTTCAAGATTAATTAGTCCCTTGAGAACGTGGTTATTCTTCAATTGAACTAGCCCTTCATATTCCTCATCCTTAAGGCTTCTTCTCTCAACTGTGGATGCTTCTTGAATCATAAAATTCACAATCTGCTCATCACTGTCAAAAACTTGCCAATGCAGATCCCTGTCTGGGATAGAGGGCCTCTAAATCATTCTCATAGCTTTAGGCTTATGCACCATGTCTTCTGCTAGAGAGTACCTTGCTGCGATGGATGCTAGAACATCGGCCTGTCAGTTCTTTTCTCGTGGAATAGACTGCAGATCGAGAGATTTGAACTAGTCAAACAAGTCCCATACTCTATTATGGTATGACTTGAGATATGCTTCTTTGAAGTGCACTTGTTGGTGACTTGATTGCATACCAATTCCGAGTCTCCAAAGTTTTGGAGATGCTTTATGCCTAACTTTTTTGCTTTTTTGAGTCCTAGGCATAATGCTTCATATTCTACCTGCATTGTTGGTGCAACTCCACACCAATCGGTAACAATATTCTTTCTGCTCTCCAAAAGGTGATACTAGAAGAATCCCTACCCCAGCACCATTTTTGCATTGGGCACCATCGAAGAATAATTTCCATAATTTGCCTTGGGCAGAGACCTTATCTTCTGACTTGATGTGTTTCTTGGGCCTGGTGATGGCATAACATCCCATCTCCATCTCTATCATGGTGTTAAAGTCTTCCAATGAAAACTCATCTTCACAACTTAACTGTGCGAGGGATTCCTCGATCAGGTCCACTTGATCTATTTCTTCCACTATCACCTACACAAGATCACTGCTCTCTTCTTCGGACATCTTCTGTACAAGGAAGATAGAAGGCTTTTCATTGTAGATCTTCACCTTCTTCCCTTTGAATGGAATCTCCAAGTGCGAGTAATCCATGGATAGATATCCTCCCAGTTTCACTGTGAAATATCTTGATAAGCACATACTGAAATATGGCTCCAAGTCGACGACCACCACCTCTTGTATAACTATGATTTGAGGCATCTTGTGTATTCGGATAGGTATATCTTTAATCACTCCTATAGTCTTCACGGGGGTACCATCCAATTGGAGTATGCCATGATTGTTCACGTATATTCCATCCCTATCTCTTTGCACACTGCCTTGGGCATGACTGTCATCGCGGCCCCAAAGTCAATCATACAATTGTGTACAACATACCCTTCCATTTGTAGAGACAGGTAGAACGGAGGTGGTCTGTTCTTCCCCGTAATGGATGTGGATAGGGTCTACACTAGGGCAAGCGATGCTACTTTTCTTGTTTTGGTCGTCTTTAATGATTCCTGCAGCAAGTCCACTTGACCGGGCAACTGTAGTGCATCATATAGGCTAATCTTGGTTGAAATCTTCTTCAGCTCATCTATAATATTGTAGGCTAGGGAGTTGTGCACCTCATGTTCTCTTTTTACCTTGTACCTGGTGTGATACTGCTCTGTAGCTTCGACCCTTTGCTACTTGGTCAAAGAAGGAAGCTTGAGCTTCTCTCTAGCTTGTTCTTTAGTTTCCACCTGAGGTGGATTTGCAAGGGCCTGTTGGGTCTTCTCCTTGATTGGTGCATGCTGAGGAGCTTCGCTCAGGACCTGAGAAGGTTTCTGCCCCTTTTTGTGGCGAGCATGCACCTTTAAAGAGCCATTTGAGTAGCATCTACCTCTATTGACCTTTTCCCTCCTCTGGTAAGGACTACAACTTGCTCTTCTTCACCAATTACCAGGTTCTGATCCAATTGCCTGATGATGTTGACCTGACCACCATGACTACTGCTCGCCAATTTTTGCACATAATGTTGGTGCAGCATGCAGGTATTTTCTTCATGAGGTTCATTACATGTGGAGCACCAATGTATGTAATTGGAAGTGCTCAGAGCTTCATCAATCATAGCATTTCTTGTCGATGCTCTCCCTTGCTGGACTGCTTGATCTTTGGTAAGCACGGGTGTAGGATATGACCTTCTCGGTAGAAACTCATGCTACGCTTGCTTCTTCTTCATAATGGTTATATCATTGGATAGAGTTTGCACTATGGAGTTTAGGGACTGAACTTCTTGTAGTATTTTTGCTTGCATATCTTCGGCTTTAGGAATAAGTGGCAATGGAGCCATCGTTGGTATTGGAGGTAAGATGGGGTGTTGAGGTGGTACTGGAAATACAGGGAATGCCAAAGAGACAGTGGGCTGCGCTATTAAGAATGTGGGAAAATAGATTTGTGGAGTAGCAATCTGTGATACAATGGGATTTGGGTTCCAATATGAGATCGGGTATGTAGGGGTTGCAGAGATCTGCAAAGCGATTGCACTCGCATACTGGGATTGAGGTAAATCGGGAAGTATGGGCATCGGCATCCTTTGGGGAAGCTTGCCTACAACTATTAGATCCATATTCTCTTTTTGGGCTAACTCATACAACTCGGGGAAGGTATTAATGTTTGAATACCTTACCATCACACTGATATCAGGGTTGAAAGCCCGAAGGAAATAGTATGCTACAGCTTTGTCAGTTGGTCGAAGTCCTACTGGTATCCTTTGCCAGGTTTGAGCAAACCTAACATTGAAATCGATGATCTCTTCTTATGGATGTCTCTGGATCATTATGAACTGATGCAGGAGAGAATATGGATCGATGGACTCATTGAAGCTTCGCATCAACTATCCGGCTAACTGGTCCCATCTCGTTATTGTACCGGGTGGTAAAGATCTATACCAGTAGAGGAGTTTCCCTCTAAGGGATAGAACCAAAAGCTTTACCATAACTCGCTCCTCTGTGATGTCATGAATTTTCACCAGAGAAACTATGTCCTGGATGTGCTCCAGAGCAGTCTTCCCAGTTCCATCGAACGTGGGGATATTTTTCATAGCAGTAGGCGAAACCTACCATTGTCCTGCTAAATTTAGTAGTCCAGAAGAATTCCATGCTGGGAACAGTCTAGGCAGCGGTTGTTGCTGCTACTGCTGCATTTGTTGTTATTGTTGTTTTTGCTATTGTTGTGCCATATTTGTGCCTAGATTGCAAGAAACAGGAATTCTCGAAGCTCCTCATTGATTTCTAACAGGACAAATAATGTGAATGGAGGCACTAGGATGCTTCAATGAGTTTGGAGGGTTAGGAGGAAAGCTAGCTGCTATGTTATCTGAAGTCAGTCCTTATTCGTCAAAAGCAACCTCTTGCGAGGATGTTCCACATAACAGCGACTCAGATGTGACTAACCTAGAGCGTTCCCCAAAGGCATCAATATCAAGCTCAAAGAACTCAGTTTCCTCTCCTCTATTCTTAACTCTCCATATTATTTGCATGAAGGCACAGACTTAGGTACTGGTCTCTACGACTTAAATATTCTTAGGTAATACAGAGTCGCCAGATGCTAAGAGTCTTTCAGCAATGATACGAGCATCGATCCTCACTACCACTCACAAGGTGAGACTGATCGGGTCCCACCGGGCGTGCCAAAAACTGTTAGTCATCAAATCTACCCAAGAAATGATTTGGGAAAGTGTACGTGCCCTAGACCTGGACCAACATTGAAAGGTCAAAAGGAAGATATGCCCCTCGTGCCAATCTCTAGAGAAAGGTCGGATCCTATACTAAACTACTTCGGTGTTTAAGATAAGGGTGCAGGAAATAAATAATAGAGTAAGGGTGCAAGAAGGAAATAAAAGGGGTAAGGGAAGATATGTTGATAATTTAAAGTGGGAAAGAACTAGAAGCACGATCGCTGGCCAATAGCTTGAAACAACAACAAGAAACACCAAGAATAAAATGAAATAAACACGATATTAACCCTCCTATGTATCCTCTGAACGAGTTCCAAGATTACCCTCCCCCTTATGTCGAAATTTAAAGTTCAGAATTACGGCGACCAAGAAATAAGTGAATATAACAAAAACACTATCCACAGGCAGCATAAAAGAGAGCTAATACAAAATTTTCCTCTCCTATGTATCCTTCAGGAAAATTTTAGGGGTTCATCCCCAATCGCACACTTAAATCCATAATGCAGAATTACAGTATGCAAATGAAGAAAGAGAAAAGAAATAAACACAGAAGGTAGCATACAAGAGAGAAATCGAGCTCAAAAATCTTTAGTATTAATCGTAGGGATTCAAGTTACAGCAGCTTTCTAGCAGAAAGTTTTTTCCTCATTTTTTTACATTACAATGCCTGGGTTTTTATAGAGGACCCGACCCTCTGATACATTAATGCACAAAATTAAGGAGTACATCCTCGAGAACCTAAGAAGTTTGCCCTCGCAGCTCTCGTGACTGAGCTTTCAAATATTTTCCCATAACAGGCAACTACGACCGGGTCAGCCGAGGAAACACACATTTATGAGCTGCCTGGACGTCCTTGGCCTCTGGGTGCAGTGCTCGAGTGGCTACCATGCTCACCGGGATCTTCTTCAAGAACTGATACCTCATTTCCAATTGCCAAAAATGAGCAGCGAGTTTACCGGGCACGTAAAAATACATTTATGAGGCACTTGATTGCCTCAAAAAAATACCCGACTTGGAGTGTGTGCCCTTGAAGTGCTTTGCTAGATTTTTGTTTGCAACTCTACTTCGCAATGGATTTAATCCAAAGCAAATCTTCCTTCTTGGTTTGCACTTCGCATGGTGGAGCTTCACAAGACAGCTTTGGGGGTGCTGAGTGTCGAAGCAGGTATCCCTCCTCAAGGTGGAGCTCTTTATTTCTTTGCTGCTTCGCTGGAGAGACGTGTCAAAACTGCTTCACTGAGGTTCTATGCCCGAAGTGGATGCTTCGCTGGTGAGTCTTCAAAATTCTTCATCGCGATCCTCTCTTAAAATTGTGATTCAGGGGTTTTTCGGCCGAAGTGCATTCTTGTCTTCGAAAAATGTTTCGTTCTTTACGGTCGCTACCGCTTCAGGTGAAAGTGCTTCGCACGAAAGCTAGCCGAAGCAGATGCTTCGTGACAACTTTCGAAAAAGTAGAAATGGTTCGCTAGTGGGGAGGCCCGAAGTGGGTGCTTCGGCGGTTTTTTGGCGAAGTACTTTTCAATGTTTGCACTCTTTCAACTTCTGCTTCACAAAATTTTCACCCGAAGTAGCTGCTTGAAATGCTTCGGGTCCGAAGTAGTTTCTCGCCTTAGCAAACTCGGACCGCGATCTAGACTTTCCTTCTTCGGTGAAGCTATTCTTTTGGACTGCTCGAATGCCGCTTTGCAAAACTTTCACCCGAAGTAGCTGCTTGAAATGCTTCGGGTGTGAAGCTCTTTTCATCCCCTACTTCTTTCTTTTGGTGAAGCTATCTTCCTTTTCCTACAAAGCTTTTTTCCTTAGCCTGCTCAGTAGCGAAGCTCTTTCATCTTCATTCTATGTACAAATGGGATGGCGATGAAAACCAAAATTGCTGCAACTTACAAATATTTTCAAAAACAACAAAAAGAAATACTTTACAAAAGGAAACACTTTACAAATTTTTTTATTTTTCTACCCCTATATGTAATGTGATGAAATTGTCAACAGGTCCAATCTGCTCTGAGATGATGTAAGGACCTAACCATTTAGCCGTAAATTTATCTTGCAAGTGCGATGCTAGGTTTGAGTTATGTTGGTTCTTTTTTAGCACAAGATCACCAACCTTAAAGTTCCTCAAGTGGACTTTACTATTGCAAGATCATTTTAAGCGCTCTTGGTAAACGTAAAGATGCTCAAGGGCATTCATGCAATGTTCATAAAGAAGCATCAATTGATCTATGTGAGCTTGCCACGTCATGTCATCATCTATGAACTCTTTCAATGCGACACATAGCATTGGAATCTCCAACTCTAGGGGCATAATGGCCTCAACGCCATATACCAACGAAAACGGGGTTGCCCCAGTGGGTGTCTGAATTCTAGTTCTATAAGCCCATAATGCAAGGGGTAGCTGGATGTGCCAATATTTATGGTTTTCTTGTACCATATTTTTCAATATGGCTACCACTATATTTTTTGAAGCCTCATATTTACCATTTACCTATGGATAATATGGAGTCACAACATTGTGTTGTATATTGTACTTAAACATTAAATCTTTCACAGTTTTGTTTTTAAATGATGTTCCATTATCCGAGATTATCTTGGATGGTATCCCAAAATGACTAATGATATTATGAAATATAAACTTTGTAATACGTGTTCTAGTTGTCGTTGTTAAGGGAATGGCTTTCACCCACTTTGTAAAATACTCAGTAGCCATTATAATAAATGTATATCAGCCCGATGATGGGGGAGATATCTTACCAATTAGATCTAGACCCCACTGATCAAATGGCCAAGCCGCTTGAATGGGTTGTAAGGCTTATGATGGCAAGTACATAAGATTAGCATGATTCTGACATTTAATGCATTTATTGACATACGTGGTGTAATCCTTCTTCATAGTCGACCAATAATAATCCATTTGAAGGATGCACTTGATAATGGCCATGCCGCTAAAATGGCCACTGCATGTACCATTGTGAGCTTGCAAAATTGCCCAAGATGATTCTTGGGGCTCAAGACAATGAAGGAGAATTCCATCGTAGCTTCTATGGTACAATATGTCTCCAAGCAAGACATACTTTATCACTTTTTGTTTGAATGTACATTTTACGGTACGCAAAAATCCCTACAGGATTAAACCAAGCTTGAGTAAGTCGTGTAATTGTGACATCCACTCCTGATAAGCTTTTACCTCAAATTTCAAGATGGCTTGTTCCCCTAACACTTCGTTGTGTGTGAATGCAGATTGGGATACAACCTTATGGTGAATGGTGGTGCCATTCCCTATAGGACCCTACGAGATCAAATACCCCCAGGATGCCTTCTTGAGAAAGTCTCTGGCTTTATAGAACCACTCATGGTTAGTTTTTATATGAATCATGTTGACTAATTCCTTATTATCAAAAGTCACATGCTGCATTGCAGTATGCGATAGCATATTTACATGAATGGTAGTAAATTTAACAGACATATTCAAAGGGATTAAGGATCCCAAATATACCATAGTGTCTACAAATATATTTGACATACGAGGGATTACCTTGATGTTGTACCACTCTAGCTGGGCTAGATAAGTGTCAGCAAGATCCTTATAAGCTTTCAATATGGGACACCTACATTGAAAAATTCCCTTCACTTGATTGACTATGAGAAGGGAATCACCAAAGATGTTTAATATTTTAATCTTCATGGTGATAGCTATTTGGAGACCCAATATTAGGGCCTTGTATTCAGCATTGTTGTTGGTACAAGGAAAATCTAGCTTGAATGACAAGGGCATTGGTGCACCTTGTGGCATGAAGAAGATAATTCTTGCACCACCCCCTTGCTCACACTTCAAATCATCGAAGAACATAGTCATATTAGCTTTGTTATCTGGTTCTTTGGGTTTGATAGATTCTGATAATGCAAATACTACATCATTAGGAAGCTCTAGGTTAGAGGTCTACTATTCTTGAGAGGTGCCTCTACCAGTTGATCAGCTATAACCTATCCCTTGATAGACTTTTGGCTAATTAATTCCAAATCAAATTCTATCAATAGCATGATCTACTTTGTTGTATGTGTATTATGTTATGTCTTGCTCATCATATACTGCAATGGATTTTGTTTGGATATCATGTATGTTGTATGACTTAGCATATAATGATGCAACTTCTTTGTTGCAAACACTACTACTAAACATAGCTTCTCCATGTATGTATACCCAAGCTCATAACTCACCAAGGTACGACTGATGTAATATATGGCTTGCTCTTTATCTTGCACATTATTTTGGGCTAACATGGTTTCCAATGCAAAGTCAATTGTTGATATATATAGTAGAAAAGGCACATCTGGTCTTGGTGGAGCTAGCACTGGTGACGTTTCCAGGTATTGCTTAATTTTAGTGAAGGTCACTTGACAGTATTTATCCCAATTGAAAGGGACCCCGTTGTGTAGCATTCGATTCATGGGTTGATATTTATCTAAATATTGTATGATAAATCACTTTATGGATATGCTACTTTGCCTTGAAGGCTTATTAACTTTGATATTTGTGGGAGGATGCATTTCTAATATGGCCTTGACCTTCATTGGATCAACTTTGATGTCTCATTTTGAAATGATGAACCCCAAGATCTTTCCTAAAGTTACACCAAATACGCACTTTTTGTGATTCAACTGACATTATGCTCTATCAGGCGATCAAAGACCTTCCTCAGGACCTCAACATGCTCTTCTCGTAGTAATTACTTTGCTAATAAATCATCGATATAATCTTCCAATATCTTGTGCATGTAGTCATGAAAAATATATGTCATGGCTCGCTGATATGTGGCACCAACATTTTTAAGATCGAATGGCATAACTTTATAGAAAAATATTTCCCATGGTGTTGTGAACGCGATTTTGTGCTAGTCTTCGACTTTAATCCAAATATGATTGTAACCAAAAAAACCATCCATAAGGGAGAGCATATCATGACCTATAGTTGCATCTACGAGATCATCTATGTTGGGCAATGAAAATGAATCCTTTGGTGTTGCCTTGTTGAGGTCTCTAAAATCTATACAAATATATATCCTTCCATCAAGTTTTCCTATAGGTACCATGTTTGATACCCATTTTGGATAGTCGATGGAGATAATGAACTCTACGTCCAACAACTTCTATAGGTCATCTTTAACCATTAAGGTGGTTTTTGGATGCATATTCCTAAGATTCTACTTAACAGGTTTCTTAGTGGGATCTAGCGAAATATTGTGAGTAACCAATTTTAGATCTAGTCCCAACATATCCTTGTATGTCCAAGCAAAAATGTTAGGTCTCTCTTTCAGTAGAGGGATGAGTATGGCACACTCATCAGGAGATAGACTCTCTCTAAAATTGACCTTATTAGTATTTGTGGGATCATTATTGATATCCACATCGAAGATCTCCTCTACTAACATGTGTGATCCCTCCTCAAGTTGGTGAGGTGTAGGAATCAAGTGGATGTCATCAGCTGGGTTTAAAGGTCCTATATTAGAATCTTCCTCAGCGTGATAAACATCATGTGCACAGCCTGACACAAAATGAAAATGTTGCAACATTTATTCATTAGGGAAGAAATCCTTAGGCTCTAGTGGTGAGTCAACACGATCCCAATCAATAGCATCTATGTTCAGATACAATGGTTTGGAGGGGTCGACTGGATTACTAAGTAGAGTGGCCAAATCAATGGAGAGCATATTTATGGAATGGATTAGATCCTTAAGACCACGTCTGTGTGACTCTACATCGATAGACCTTCCATCCCTAAGATGTGGCTCTAGAGGTATGGGGATATCTGGATTTGGTCTATGAACAGACTCAAAAATAGGATCATTAGCCTCAAGGAGCTCCATTTGTTCCATGGGTAACAGATGATGTAGATTTAGAAGGCCTAAGTAGGACAACTCAATTTTATCATCATATCATTCATTGTGTGAGGATATCTCATCATCATCTATTCCATAATTGCAATATGGTCCATCACTTTCGATGATGGATTCTTCTTGTACTGCCTTAGAAGAAATTTTTGGTTCAATGTCGATTACTGTACCCAAATTTTGGATCTGCATGCATGTGTCGTTGATAGCTTCACATATTTCATTGTACAAGTCGGCTCTTAGATTGTCTCCTTGATTTACCTCTACCACGATGTGATCGTGATAGATCTCTAGTGGCGCTTATGATACATAGGTTACCCGCCTACTACCCCTTCGTAGATAAGAAGAGTTAGGGTGATAAGGATTCTAGTCCACATCATCCCCCAAAGCGAGGTTCAGATGATCTAAATATTCTACTAGGAGCTCATCCTATCCTCAGATATGATAGCCTAACCCAAACCTATCATTTGGTAGCTAATACTATGGTTCGATGGGAACTCTGAACCCCTTCTCAAATAAACCCAAGCTGTAACCATGCTAATGGTAACATTCAAAGTAGTGTAATGCAAATTCAGGGTTAAATAGGTAATGAACATTTTCCATGAATAGTTTATTACCATATTCATATATAGACGTGTGATTTATCAATTGATCTAGCCTTCCATAAATGAAGTTTGTTTGGTTGGGTGGCACCCCTAGTGGTACCACCATTCCCATGAGAAAGGTATGTGCTTGAGGTCAGCCCATGTCTTGTGTAGTTTCAATAAATGGTGTGAACATCATGTTCTGCATAATATATTTTGCTAATCTGGGGTTAACAAAATGTATGGTCACCTACGGTGCAAATGACCCTACTGAAGATGCAGGTGAGATAGGATGAGATGCCTCCTTGACTTTATTTTGAGCATCCCCCTCGTCCATGGGGGTAAAACCCTCGACAGTTGCTTCCTTGGGCTTTTTCTTTGACTCTTTGTTGCCCATAACTACCTTAAGATTCTTGTTATTCCTATGTATTTTGGATGTTGTGGGTTTATTTAAAGTTTTTGTAGTGTGCTCTGATAGCTGTGGTGTTGCCATGGAAGGTCTCATGCACACTCCTTTGATTTTGTCTTCTAGATGTTTAATATGCGACATTGGTCGTATATCCAGATGCATTAAGGGAAGAATGAAGTCCCCCAGCAAATCAGCTAAGTTCACATATTTAAATGGCTCTTCATTAAAAGGTACCATGTGAACTTGTCCCTTGTGTATATATTTTATACACTAATGTAATATTGAGGAAATACAACACATTTCTCTAATCCAAGGCCTCCCTAAAAGGATGTTATATGCATGGTGCCTTTGATCACATGACACATCACAAGGATGGTCTTAAGACCAATCTAAATCGAGAGAACTATGGTACCTACCCTTGAGCATAGTGCATCATTGAATGCTCTCAAGGTGAAAGTGGAAGGTACAATGTGTGACTTCAACAACTTCAAATAAGTTAATGCCTTGGTAGTAATTATGTTGATTGATGACCCTTTATTAATCAAAAACCATTTGAACGGTGTGTGATTAACACAGGCAATTATATGTAGCGATAGGTCCACTATAGTAGTTGAGACTATCTTAATCTCGTGATCACTAAATTGAATGATCGGTTTATTGCACTATTGCACATGTCCCACAAAGTTGGTAAATGCTTTAGGGTATTGGGATTGAAATTCGATTGATCTTAGAATATCCATGAGCATCTCCCTGTGCTTAGGATACTGCTGAATTAGTTCATATATTGACAACTTAACTGAAGTTGTCTACAGGCTTTGAACTAGCCTACTCCTAATGGTCACCACTGGTCTTGTAGGTGGTCCTGACATATTTTGCATTGGCCTTTGTTGAGGTGTAGTGTGCACTCTAATGGGAGCTAGAGGTCAATTTGGTATTTCATACCTCCCTTGTATTGTGACAACATTAACCATACCAAAGAATCCTTGATTTGATGGTTCAACCCACACTTGATTCACATGACTGGTATTGTTCCTCAACTGATCATTATTTGGTAAGGGGTTCTTGAAGATCCCCATATTCTGGTTTTTTGGAGCCTAAGGGTTGTCCATAGTTAGATCTCCTTTTTTTATCATGTTTTATACTACGTGTTTAAAAATCCAACATCCTTCGATGTCGTGTCCTTTCACCCAATGGAAAGTGTAGTACAAATAATCCCTATACCCCTTTGGCTTGGGCTGATTAGGGTCTATTAAATTGATCTCTGGTAAGTTGAGAGCCTTGGCCTCGCACAGTTGATAGAATATAGAAATCAACGATTCTAACAATGGTGTGAACTGGCGAGGTGGATGTTTTTCTTTATTCTTACCCTTTTTGTTATTATTGCACTGGTCATACCGTGCAGGAGGAAGCTGGGCTTGATAATTCTGTTGTTGCCCCTTAGGTGCAGCCAAAGTATTGTCATTGTTGTCAACACAGACAGAGAGATCAGTTGATGCAGTTGATGCAGTGGACAGGAGTTCAGAGGTCAGTCAGAACATGTACAATGAATTTCCAAGAAGACAGAAGTGGCCCAGATTCAAAAAATCAAAGAAAAAGACAAGTAAGAAAACTATCGCGATATCGCGACATGTTTTCTGTCGTGATTTCGTGACATCTCGGAGGAGAGAGAAAATGTTGTCAAAATTGTCGCGATTTCGTGACATCTCGGAGGAGAGAGAAAATGCGGTCAAAATTGTCGTGATTTCGTGACATATCGGAGGAGAGAGAAAATGCTGGCAAAACTGTCATGATTTCGTGACATGTTGGAGGCAAAGAAGCCAAGTGGAAAAACTGTCGCGATTTCGTGACATGTTGTCAGAGAAGAAGGCAAGTAGAAAAACTGTCACGATTTCGTGACATGTTGGAAGCAAAGAAGGCAAGTAAGAAAACTGTCGCGATTTCGTGACATGTTTGGAAAGAAGGCGCAAGCAAAGAAAACTGTCGTGATTTCACGACATGTTTGGAGAGAAGGCACAAGCAAAGAAAACTGTCACGATTTCGTGACATGTTTGGAGAGAAGGCACAAGGAGAGAAAGTGTCACGATTTCATGACAGGTTCGAAGAGAAAGCGCCAAGGAGAGAAAGTGTCACGATTTCATGACAGGATCGAAGAGAAAGCGCCAAGGAGAGAAAGTGTCACGATTTCATGACAGGTTCAAAGAGAAAGCGCCAAGGAGAGAAAGTGTCACGATTTCATGACAGGTTCGAAGAGAAAGCGCCAAGGAGAGAAAGTGTCACGATTTCATGACAGGTTCGAAGAGAAAGCGCCAAGGAGAAAAGTGTCACGATTTCACGACATGTGTTTTCGCTGGCCAAAGACAGAAAAGGCACAAGGCAGCGAAAGTGTCACGATTTCGTGACATGTTCCTTTTCTGGGCGAAAGGAGAGAAGTGCAAGGAGGAAAGTGTCACGATTTCATGACATGTGTTTTCAGGCCAAAGACAGAAAAGGCACAAGGCAGCGAAAGTGTCATGATTTCGTGACATGTTTCATTTTCTGGGTGGAAGGCAGAGAAGTGCAAGGAAGCGAAAAGTGTCACGATTTCATGACATGTTGTGTTTTCGCTGGCCAAAGATAGAAAAGGCACAAGGCAGCGAAAGTGTCATGATTTCATGACATGTTCTATTTTCATGGGCGAAAGGCAGAGAAGTGCAAGGAAGCGAAAAGTGTCACGATTTCGTGACATGTCTGGTTTTCATGGGTGCAAGTGAAGAAGTGGACAAGGAGGCCAAAAATGTCATGATATCGTGACACGTCATGTTTTCATGAGTAGAAGGCGAGAAGAGTACAAAGAGACAAAAATGTCATGATTTCGTGATAGGTCGCAACAACGATTACGAACAGTTAACTGGAGTCAGTGTGACAGTTATAGGTGCAGTTATAGATAGAAATCATGCAAGCTATTTTAAGAACTGTCAAAGAAGGAGAAATCGAACAGTCACATAAATAGAATCAAAAAATGCATGCATGCACAGAAATGAATACGAATAGTCATGATCAAGAAGACGTACAGTCATGGTAGAGATATACGTTGCATGTAACGTAATGCCCACACTATATATATACAAAAGGAGTTACATATAGAAGGAGTTACAGTTGACAAGTGGCAGAAGAGAATATTAATAGAACAATTACAACTGGCAAGTGGCGCATGAGAAATAAAATATGGAGTTACAACTGGAGTTACTGTTAGACAATTTGATTATAAAAGGGCAGTTGCATGGAGGAATAAAGTTGCCGCTCAGAGTGAAAAAGTGCTGCAGAAAGAGTGTGAAAGTGCTGCTAAAAGAGAGTGCGCAGGAGGCGAGTGAGCAGGGTGTGTGCTGTGTAAAGAGTGGGCAATGTTGAGAAAGCAATAGACCAGTCAGGGTCTTGTAAAAGCGAAGGCATTTTTATGTCAAAAAGATTCAAAATAGAATTCTGAGTTGGTGCTTGGAATCAGGGGTTGGTGCTCCTTTCTATTGGTGCAGATAAATTAGGGGTTGGTGCTCCTTCCAGTCGATGCTGGTAAATTAGGGGTTGGTGCTCCTTTCTGTTGGTGCAGATAAATTAGGGGTTGGTGCTCCTTCCAGTGGGTGCTGGTAAATTGTTTGTAAAGTTGGTGCTTTGCAAAGGCTGGATTTGGATGGGTGTCCAAGCAGTCTATTTTTGAGGAGTAGCCAAAACTGGTGAACCTCGTTACATCTTGTGTTATGTGATGCTCTCATGTGATATTTGCTTTATCTGGTTTTAAGTTTTCATTGCTTCAGATTTAAGAGTTAAGTTTTTAAGTTTGAAATAGCTACACTGATTCACCCCCCCTCTTAGTGCCATTGTAAGACTAACAATTGGTATCAGAGCCAAGTTCCTGAACAAGCTCAATCGGCTAAGGTGATCTGGGAAGTGCCACAATGGCAGTTGGTGAAGGATTCTCATCAAACAAAGCTCCATTGTTTGACGGGACTAATTACGCATTCTAGAAAATCAGGATGCAGACATATCTATGTGCGTTGGGATACGACATATGGGACTCAGTAGAAAGTGGATACACAATACCCACCACTCCTCCAACCGATGCTGTCGATAAGAAACTGTTTGAGAATGACTCAAAGGCAAAGAATGCTATAATGTGCGGTGTAGCAAACAGTGAACTGGTAAAGATCATGAGCTGTAAAACTGCAAAAGAAATTTGGGACAAATTGAAGAGCATTCATGAAGGAGACGATAAGATCAAGGAGGCCAAGTTGCAAACTCATCGAACTCAGTACGAAGCGTTAAATATGAATGACGATGAGAACATAGCGGCATATATGCTGAGAGTAAATGAAGTCATTAATGCCATTAGAGGACTCGACGAGAAAATCGAAGACCCTGCAATCGTAAAAAAGGTATTAAGATCTCTTCCCAAAAGATTTGATTCTAAAGTATCAGCTATAGAAGAAGCCAAAGATCTAAATACGTTTAGTATGGATGAGATGCATGGTTCGTTGACTGCGTATGAGATGAGAATAGGAAAGTCTGATCCCACAGACAGAGAAGCTGCGTTTAAAGCCCACAAACATACGAAAGCAAAACAAGAATCCGAAGATGAAGAGACATCCGATGAGATGGAAGCAAACTTTGTCCAAAAACTAAAAAGGGGACAAGGAAAATACAGAGGAAAGCTACCATTTAAATGTTTCAGCTGTGGAGGCGTTGGGCATGTTGCAGCTAAATGTCCATGAAATATGGAGAATGAAAGTGATGAAGAATCGCACCGAGAAAGAAGTGACTGGAAGAAAAAGATGAAGTTCAGAAACAACCACTTCAAGAAGAAAAGTTTCATATCCAAGAATGTCAGCTCCTCTGAAGACAGATCCGATGAGGATTCTGAAGAAGAAACAGGTGAAACTCTGTTCATGGCATTCGAAGAAGAAAATACAGAAGAAGAACAGGAAAGTGATGGAAACCTTGAGGCTGAGGCTGAAGTAAATCTAAGAGGTGAGTTGATTGCTGCACTTGAAGAATTGAGGATAGAAAAGAAAAAGAACAAAATACTGTCCAAGAAATTGGAAGAATATGGAGATGAGATTGAAGATCTCTTCTTACAGGTTCAAAAGGCCAAGAAATCAGAAGAAGCCTTGAAGACACACCTGGATGATGAGAATTATGTATGCAGCACAAGTGAAGAGGAATCTAACAAAGTTATTGTTGATCTAAAGCTGCAAGTAGAACAGTACAAAAGGATTGAAGATATTCTCAGGTCTCAAATCAATGAGAAAGAGACTGTTTGTTGCCAACAAGAAGAAGAGATTGTTTCATTGAAGAAACAACTAGTAGAGGCCAATGTAAATCTCAAATATGAGAAGAGCACAGAGTTGCTAGATAAAATGATAAAGCAACAAAGAAGCTCCACAACTAAGCTTGGTCTTGGATATGAAGCTGAACAACCATCATCTTCCAAAAATGCAGAGAAGAAGAAGTTCACTGATGAAGGAAAGAAGAAAGAAAAGTCTAAAGCTGAATCTTCAAAAGGAAGAAAATATCAAAGAAGATCTACAGCAAAGCAAACACCACAAAAGAGGTTCTCTCATTCTCACTCTTCTCATAATAATGCTTTTAACGGTTATTGTTTTAGATGCAGCCATTATGGTCACCAGGCAATTTACTATGGATTGAATAATAAATCAAGGAGTTATGCTGGTAGAAATACGTCTGCTCTTCTGAGTGAACACCATGTGCAATGTTTTAAATGTAATGGTCATGGGCACATAGCAAGGTTTTGTCCAAGCACCTCTCGCATCTAATCTAAGGCAAGACCGCAGATTCCATCAGACACAAAGAGTGCAACACAGACAGGAAAATAATTATCCATCAAGAATGCACAAGAGACAACCACCCAAGAGAAATGTTCAGGTTCACGAAAAGGTTCAAAATGTGGATGCAGGTGAAAATTCTCAGCCTAAGTTCAAGAAAAACTGGAGAAAGAAAGAAGAGAGGAAATCGTGTCTCCTTGGACAGAAGGAGATTACTCCTCTATTGCACTAAGCAGCTCCAGGTAGCACATCCTCAGGGGGAGCAATGTTAATGTTTTATTTTAATGCTCCTATGTATTTGTGTGGTTATCTGAGGATGAAAGGAAAGTAGTCGGGGAGTTGTTGTATAGCTGTCAAAGTGTGTTGTCTGTTCATAACAGTTGTTTATGGTAGTGCCGTGAAGGGTGGTGATTAAATTGAGAGTTGTCATTATTGGTAGAATTGATGTATGTCATTGTTGAACTGGTGATGGTTCTTACTGCCACTGTCATGAGTTAAGGATTATAACAGTTCAGATGATTTGGTTGGTTTTGTGGTACTGTGTTTGATACTTGCACAGAGTTGGCAGTAAAACTATAGTGTTGGTACAGTGTTGGACAAAAATTTGGTACAAGTGTGAGTCACTTGTCAATTTTGTTGGCAGATATGAAATCAGAGTGATGAATGGTTAAGTTGTTTTCATAGAGGTTGTTTTGATCAAGTTAATGCTTTACTTGATACATGATTTGAGCAAGTTATTCTTTGCATTGGTGATTTATGTTGGTGGCTGTTTTGTTCAAATACCCTTGAAAGGAAAAGGATGTCTACTAGTTTCCTTTTCAGATAGTGATCGGTTGAATGCTTCAAGGTTAATCTTGAGTTGAATGATGTTGGTTAAACCTTGTCTATAAGCATTGTTGTTAAAGCCTTAATTGGTTGAGAAAAGATATAGGTTGTGGAAAGAACATGAGTATCATTGTTATATGAGGTATTGCATGGTTGGCAATTGTTGGGTTGTGTTGCAGGTTCTTGAGAAAAGCATACTACATCTATCTTATTCTTTTTGAGACTGAGATTGAGTTGAGATTGAGATTGGGAATTTGAGGACAGTGCTGGGACAGATTTCCAGATGCAGATTTGGGCAGGATGTGTAGAGGACAGAAAGAGTACCAGTGGAGGTGCATTCTATCATGGAGATAGATTGGTCGCATGGAACAGTAAGAAACAAGAGTCAGTTCTCTTATCCACAGAAGAAGCATAATATATTGCAGCGACAATGTGTTGTACACAGAGGAAGAATTTATATATTTAATTATCTTTGTGCTCATATTTATAATTTTTGCTAACTGTCATAACGTGTGCCTGAGAATGTTGTGCATGGACTCAGGGGGAGTCTGCAGTAGCCCTTTGGTATTATTGTCAAAGGGGGAGAAGAATTACAGGAGATTGCATGAGTGTTGCCAACAATTCCAAAGGGGGAGATTGATGTGCAAGGTGCAGCCAAAGTATTGTCATTGTTGTCAACACAGACAGAGAGATCAGTTGATGCAGTTGATGCAGTGGACAGGAGTTCAGAGGTCAGTTAGAACATGTACAGTGAATTTCCAAGAAGACAGAAGTGGCCCAGATTCAAAAAATCAAAGAAAAAGACAAGTAAGAAAACTGTCGCGATATCGCGACATGTTTTCTATCGCGATTTCGCGACATCTCGGAGGAGAGAGAAAATGCTGTCAAAATTGTCACGATTTCGTGACATATCGGAGGAGAGAGAAAATGCTGGCAAAACTGTCACGATTTCATGACATGTTGGAGGCAAAGAAGCCAAGTTGAAAAACTGTCACGATTTCGTGACATGTTGTCAGAGAAGAAGGCAAGTAGAAAAACTGTCATGATTTCATGACATGTTGGAAGCAAAGAAGGCAAGTAAGAAAACTGTCATGATTTCGTGACATGTTTGGAAAGAAGGCACAAGCAAAGAAAACTGTCATGATTTCATGACATGTTTGGAGAGAAGGTGCAAGCAAAGAAAAGTGTCATGATTTCATGACATGTTTGGAGAGAAGGCACAAGCAAAGAAAAGTGTCATGATTTCATGACAGGTTCGAAGAGAAAGCGCCAAGGAGAGAAAGTGTCACGATTTCATGATAGGTTCGAAGAGAAAGCGCCAAGGAGAGAAAGTGTCATGATTTCATGACAGGTTCGAAGAGAAAGCGCCAAGGAGAGAAAGTGTCACGATTTCGTGACAGGTTCGAAGAGAAAGCGCCAAGGAGAAAAAGTGTCATGATTTCATGACAGGTTCAAGAGAAAGCGCCAAGGAGAAAAGTGTCACGATTTCATGACATTGTGTTTTGCAAAGAGAAAAGGCACAAGGAGAAAGTGTCACGATTTCATGACATGTCTTTTGAAAAGCAGAGAAGTGCAAGGAAGAAAAGTGTCACGATTTCATGACATTTGTGTTTTCACTAGCCAAAGACAGAAAAGGCACAAGGCAGCGAAAGTGTCACGATTTCGTGACATGTTCCATTTTTGCGGGCGAAAGGCAGAGAAGTGCAAGGAAGCGAAAAGTGTCACGATTTCGTGACATGTGTTTTTGCTGGCCAAAGATAGAAAAGGCACAAGGCAACGAAAGTGTCACGATTTCGTGACATGTTCCATTTTCTGGGCGGAAGGCAGAGAAGTGCAAGGAAGCGAAAAGTGTCACGATTTCGTGACATGTCTGGTTTTCATGGGTGCAAGCGAAGAAGTGGACAAGGAGGCCAAAAATGTCATGATATCATGACACGTCATGTTTTCATGAGTAGAAGGCGAGAAGAGTACAAAGAGACAGAAATGTCATGATTTCGTGACAGGTCGCAACAACGATTACGAACAGTTAACTGGAGTCAGTGTGACAGTTATAGGTGCAGTTACAGATAGAAATCATGCAAGCTATTTTAAGAACTGTCGAAGAAGGAGAAATCGAATAGTCACATAAATAGAATCAAAAAATGCATGCATGCACAGAAATGAATACGAACAGTCATGATCAAGAAGACGTATAGTCATGGTAGAGATATACGTTGCATGTAACGTAATGCCCACACTATATATATACAAAAGGAGTTACATATAGAAGGAGTTACAGTTGACAAGTGGCAGAAGAGAATATTAATAGAACAGTTACAACTGGCAAGTGGCGCATGAGAAATAAAATATGGAGTTACAACTGGAGTTACTGTTAGACAATTTGATTATAAAAGGGCAGTTGCATGGAGGAATAAAGTTGCCGCTCAGAGTGAAAAAGTGCTGCAGAAAGAGTGTGAAAGTGTTGTTGAAAGAGAGTGCGCAGGAGGCGAGTGAGCAGGGTGTGTGTTGTGTAAAGAGTGGGCAATGTTGAGAAAGCAATAGACCAGTCAGGGTCTTGTAAAAGCGAAGGCATTTTTATGTCAAAAAGATTCAAAATAGAATTTCGAGTTGGTGCTTGGAATCAGGGGTTGGTGCTCCTTTTTGTTGGTGCAGATAAATTAGGGGTTGGTGCTCCTTCCAGTCGATGCTGGTAAATTAGGGGTTGGTGCTCCTTTCTATTGGTGCAGATAAATTAGGGGTTGGTGCTCCTTCCAGTGGGTGCTGGTAAATTGTTTGTAAAGTTGGTGCTTTGCAAAGGCTGGATTTGGATGGGTGTCCAAGCAGTCTATTTTTGAGGAGTAGCCAAAACTGGTGAACCTCGTTACATCTTGTGTTATGTGATGCTCTCATGTGATATTTGCTTTATCTGGTTTTAAGTTTTCATTGCTTCAGATTTAAGAGTTAAGTTTTTAAGTTTGAAATAGCTACACTGATTCACCCCCCTCTCAGTGCCATTGTAAGACTAACACCCTAATGGAAGCTAGAGGTCAATTTGGTATTTCATACCTCCCTTGTATTGTGACAACATTAACCATACCAAATAATCCTTGATTTGACGGTTCAACCCACACTTGATTCACATGACTGGTATTGTTCCTCAACTGATCATGATTTGGTAAGGGGTTCTTGAAGATCCCCATATTCTGGTTTTTTGGAGCCTAAGGGTTGTCCATAGTTAGATCTCCTTTTTTTATCATGTTCTATACTACGTGTTTAAAAATCCAACATCCTTCGATGTCGTGTCCTTTCACCCAATGGAAAGTGTAGTACAAATAATCCCTATACCCCTTTGGCTTGGGCTGATTAGGGTCTATTAACTTGATCTCTGGTAAGTTGAGAGCCTTGGCCTCGCACAGTTGATAGAATATAGAAGTCATCGATTCTAACAATGGTGTGAACTGGCAAGGTGGATGTTTTTCTTTATTCTTACCCTTTTTGTTATTATTGCACTGGTCATACCGTGCAGGAGGAGGCTGGGCTTGATAATTCTGTTGTTGCCCCTTATCCCTTTTTTAGAGGTTTAACATCACTTGGTTGACATGGGCCAACTTGGCTTTTTCCTTCTGATTATGGGTGTTCTTCTTGTTCCATTCCTTCTTGTTTCAAAGCTTCAAGTTACCCTCCTGTAACTTGATGTCTTCTATTACCTTGGCTTGTGCCAAGGACTCGTCGAATTTTTGGTACTATTGCAACTATAGCAATAACAAGATGTGCTTTGCACAACTCTTGGTAAACATCCAAGTTAGTTCGGTGGTCAGAATGAAAAATGACAACTTTACCATTATCTTTCTCTATATTTTACCATAATCCATGATCGAATCATCATCATGTTGCATTAAAGTAGTCAGATCAGATAGGTTCACCTTCTTATTGACATCGAAGGAGAAGCATTCAAGAAATGTATTAGCCAGTTATCTGAAGCTAGTTATGTTGTGCCTTTTAAGATGATTAAACCACTCTTGGGTAGGGCCTAAAAGGGTTGTGATGAATGTTCTCAACAACAGAGCACCATTGCTTTCAATTTGAAAGCACATCTCCATAAATCTCATAACATATTCCTAAGCGTCTTCCTCACATTGAAACTTCTCCATCTTTGGCATCTCAAAATGCTTAGGATACGCTAGAATGGGCACAAATGGACATAAAGGTTCATTATGAATCTTGTTCAAATTCAGCTTTTGATAAGTCGTCCCTTGCTTCTCTATTGCTCAAACCTTGTCTTCCAGGGCCTGATAGACCTTCAAAGATAAAATTTCCTCTTCTCTGAGAGATCCATGAGGAGGCTTTGAAGGTAAATTCTTCTTCAAATGAGGTGGAGGAATGGTATAATCCTCCACATATAATAGGTAGATCTTAGGATATTCTTGTTCTTGATCATCTCTCACATCTTCTTTGTACCGCATACGTCGATGATGTTCCAGCGCTTGGTGTTGCATCGTGTTTTGGATCGTGTGGTGAGTATAGTTTTCAATAGGCTCAAGGTGCAAATTAGGCTGCAAAGCGGTCATCTATGAGTGCACTCCCTATACTCACTACAAGGGGGCAAGTTGGCATGAGCCAATCGCTCCTCTTTCTTAGTATACTCCTTGTGCTCAAGGATGCGTTGCTCAAAAATATGTTGCCTTAGCAACATCTATCTCTAAGTATCCTCTTTTTCAAGGTGCTCATGCTTTGCGTAAACATCCTCCAATTGATCTTGGAGAATCCGCTACCGTTGTTCTGACACCAATCTTTGTGATCGATATATAAGATTGGTTGTATGCGATGTTTGGTGTACTTGTTCTATCTAAGTAGCTTTGTCAGTATGACCTCTAATAGACTAGTTTTCTATGCTTTTCCTTGTTTGTGTAGATGGTATTCACATTCTAGTGTTGTCTGTACTTTATGCCCGTGTGGGTCAACGGGGCGATTATACTACGAGAATTCTTAGAGCATTCTCTTGGCTCTTGAATGGTCCGACATGTGCTCTCACTACGAGAACTAATAGAATGAGAATGTGCAACTAAGGTTTTATACCCTACCTACCCTAAAAATCTATCTAGACCATCCAATTTCCTAGTGCACCACGACTCATGTGGTGGCGTACCATTGACTCCAACCTTAGACATGTCAAATTTGAAATTGCCAGGTTGATTGTCTTTTGGAACCTATGAGGGTCTGCACCTTGAAGCATCCCTCTCTTCCTACCCCTGAATGGGCAGATTTTCTACTTATCTATTTTGAACTAATGGGGGCTTGGAGCCTCCCTTATCTCGAGTACGGATGGGCACTAACTTAGTTATAGTTTCATCTTCAATGATGTACTCCTTAGCGAATCCAGTGGATCCACAAGGTGTACGATTGTGATAAATGCTCCCATGTTCAAATGTCCCATGTTAGTATCTTCCATACTCAGATCTATCTCACGAGGCATGTACATTGCCTCCTCTAGGTGGGGTATTCTGATGAGAAGCCTCACGTGTAGAGTTATCCCCTCTAATGCTCATCAAAAATCATTCGAGAGGATATTTTGATTGAGAGTTCTCTGTGTTGTGTTGTGCATTGGATGGAGCTTCAACTTCAACCTCGGTTCTATGCCCAAATTGGCCTCTTCGTGTTATAACCATGATATTGTATTATCTTGTATGTATATTTTAAGGCAAACAAAGCAAACAATGATGATTATCTCTTTTAAATGTTCTTTGTGAGCTCTAACTGGTTTGATGTGTTTTGAGATTCATTGAAAACTTAAACTACTCTCATCATGTTTAAAATTGTTGATGATATACTCAATAGTTTAAGGGTTTTCACCTATACACTCGTAGCTCGACAACCTGGCAATGAAATTCCAAGCCACGTAATCCAACCTATAATTTGTGGTAATAAAGTCCACGCATGGTCAGGGAGCACAGGTCCTCACCCAATTCACCCACAGTCAGTGATATACCTCTTCGAAGAGAGATACGTGTAGATTTTCCATGGGCTATGATGATTCTTGGAGCCGATATTGGTCTAGTAACAGGGTTCGATGGAGTTGGGCTAATGGATGAAAATCACTACCACCGTCGTTGAACCCTACTAGTGGTTGGATATGACTTCCAACTCACTAGCATTTAGATAGTATGTGGTGTGTGTTTGTTCATTTTATATTTTGCATGAAAGTAAAATGCAACACCAAGCACACAATGCTCTTTCCTAAATGCCTAATGATAAAAGTATTTAATATTCAAAAATATGCATCTAATTGATTAAATGAAGTTTTAGAGAATGCATCTACATGATATATTCGACCACTAATTGGGCCCCAAGAAATCAATGTCTACAAATATAACCCAGATCACTGGAGACTAGGGTGGATTGCAATCAAATGTCCATTGTTCCTAGAAACGACTGGAAGAAAACCTAAGATAATCTAAAATTTACCTTTAACTTTAATCTATTTTTTCTAATTAAACCAACTTCATCTACTACATTTGGAAAAAAAAACATAGATAAACACAGAAAAACACAGAGAAATACCTCCTACCTAAAATCCAAGTCTAATGTAGATTCGGTTGTATGCTACTTTTTATGTTCTCTACTAGCCACGACTGTCAGGCATGACTGAGACTGTTAACCATGACTAATAAGCATGGCTAATACTATTAACCACAACTAATAACCGTGGTGAGTACCTACAATAAAAAACACAACAAGTTAGTTAGTGATATCATAATTTGTTGGTTCTCACCATGATTACCATCTGTAACCTTGTAGAAAGCATACACCTAACTAGTGCATCAATTGAAATCAAACATTAAAGCAATAAGGAAATATACAACAATGAATTTAACAAGAAATTGGGTTTCCTTTTATTAAAACTTTGTCAAATCCAAATTACATATATGTCCCTCTTAGGGATACTCAATTTTTTATACAATTGATACAATTTTTAAAACCCTTTAAATGAGGGGGAGGTGTAATCCGTAGGCTTTCCAAAAAGACATGAACTGCTCAAGATCAATGGTGACCTTTTTCTCTCATGAAAGATACATTTTTTGCCTTGAATGCCTTAAAATGAATGGATCTTGTAAACCCTATGTTCAAGAAACAAAAAGAAAGGATTAAATGCAAATATGGCCTCTCTTGATGAGGCTTTTGATGGAAAATTGCATAAATTATGATAAAGACAACAAGAAACATGTAAATATATGAATATTAGCATAAAATCATCAATTACTATGAAGCATAGAAATAAAGCATGTAATCTAGGTAATAAGAAACCTAATTAGCCATTAGAAACTTGAATTGCATGAAATAACAAGAAACTATGCTAAATTGACAAATGCAAGGAAATGGAAGTAAATCTACCACTAAATCCTAGAATTAACCGATCAAATGACTGCTAAACTATAAATCTATGCTAGACTAAACTAATTACATAATTGAAAATGTAAATCTAATGCTAAAACAAAATAAATCAGGGATCAAACCCTCACCACGGGTCTGAGGCATGGTGGGAACTATTAGCCGCGACTGAGGCGCAAATGCTCTTACTCTTGTAATCAGGGCTTATATCTCTTATTCCCTTCATGGAATTGATGATCAAGGGTTGCATTTGTGTCCCAAGATGGATTGGTGGTCAAATTTTATGATATTCATGTTCGATTGGCTTGATTGTGCGATTGTGCTTTCTAGTCTTTTGGAAGCTCCATTGACGAATTTATACTTATCACTCCACAATTGGGCAGCATTTCAATTCTCCTCAAGGGATTATCAATTTGCTATCCATTTTGGCAAAGCTTCGCTATGTTCAAATGCAAAATTTATCTAGACCTCTCCCCAATTTGGAGGGGGGTCTTATAGGACTCCTAATATTCAATCTTGGCTTGCTTGGGAAGCCAAGATCAAGATCCAAGAGGTTGGATCAGTTGGGAGGAAAACTCTCGAAGCTTCCCCACCCAAAATTGTTTGAATTCTCATTTCCCAGACCATTGTAACCGAATTTTCCTCAGCTCGAGATTCAAAATAGCTTTGATGCTAGCCACGACTCTGAGGTTTGGCCAACTCTGTTAGTTGCATATATCAATTACAGCTAAGGCTGAGTTAGCCAACCCTGTCTAAATTGAGTGGTTAAAACCATTACTTCACCTTGGATCCGTCCAAGATCATTCATATGATCTATTTTCATGTGCCATATGAGTAGTCGCCTCGACATGATGTGTTTTAGGTGTCTACATTACCGATGATGTGAAATAAAACAACTAGCTAAATACCTTTTCAAAAAGAAAACTAAACTTGGATGTCTTTTGAAAAATGAAACTAAACCTAGATGCTTTTTGAAAAAAAAAGAAACTAAACCTAGATTCTTTTTTTAAAATAGAAACTAAAACTAGATGCTTTTTATAAACAAACAAAGATCTACTTTAGGAAGCTTGAAAGGCAATCAAAGAGGAAGTGCATGAAAAAAGAAATTTGAAATATATCTATGTGTGTTGGAAAGAAATATGAAATATAATCTAATGACTTGAAAGGGAATTTGAAATTTACCTAGAGGATTTGTGAAAGAGATTTAAAAATGCTAATATAAATGATTAGAAATAAATTGAAACTTTAATCTAGTGACTTGAAAAGAAGTATCCAAGTTACCCAGGGGATTTGTGAAAGAGATTTTAAAATTCTAATCTAAATGATTAGAAATAAATTGAAACCCTAATTTAGTGACTTGAAAAGAAATATGCAAGTTACCCAGGGGATTTGTGAAAGAGATTTAAAAATTCTAATCTAAATGATTTGAAAGAAATTGAAACCCTAATTTAGTGACTTGAAAATAAATATGCAAGTTACCCAGGGGATTTGTGAAAGAGATTTGAAAATTCTAATCTAAATGATTTGAAAGAAATTGAAACCCTAATTTAATGACTTGAAAATAAATATGCAAGTTACCTAGGGGATTTGTGAAAGATATTTGAAAATTCTAATCTAAATGATTTGAAATAAATTGAAACCCTAATTTAGTGACTTGAAAAGAAATATGCAAGTTACCCAGGGGATTTGTGAAAGATATTTGAAAATTCTAATCTAAATGATTTGAAAGAAATTGAAACCCTAATTTAGTGACTTGAAAAGAAATATGCAAGTTACCTAAGGGATTTGTGAAAGAGATTTGAAAATTCTAATCTAAATTATTTGAAATAAATTCTAAAAAATCTAATCTAAATGTGATTTTGAAAGAGATTAAAAGCTTAATCTAGTGCTCTAAAAGAAATTTGAAAAGCGATTTGATGTTTTTGAAAAGGACTAAAAATCTACTCTAATGCTTTGAAAAGAGATTGAAATTTTAATCTAAATGACATTAAATATATTTAAAATTTGCTAACCTAGGTATTTTGAAAGACCTAAAAACAACAAACCCTAATTTATGTGCTTTTGAATAAAATTGAAAAGTGAGTTGATGCTTTTGAAAGAGAACATTCTTTGCAAAAGAATAATGAAAAATAGTTGTTCTGAGAATAATACCTACCTACTAGGATGTTTGATGACCTTTCTTCTACAGAATCTGATAGTTCTAGAATTTTTAGAAACTTTTTGGTAGGGTTTGCATGGCGGTGTGTGAACCTGACTGGTGGTTCACACGGTGGTGTGTGAACTAGGTTTAAAAGTCTATAATTTTTGAGCTGAAAGCTTGAGATGTATTTCAGGGCTTTTATAGACTTTGTTCCAGGTTCATGGTACCTATAACACCAAAAATTAAGCCATATGATAAATTAAATAGCAAGAAGGCTAGTCTAAAACAGTTTTGTGGGGGTCCCACAGGGCATGTCAAAATGTAACACAGAAAGTAGAACATCAATTTCAAAACTAATGAAATATGCAAAGTTTTCTTTATTATTAATTTCAAAATGGGGTTACAGAATAGTCTCTCTTGAGATAGATTTTTCTCTCTTTTTCAATGTAAATGTAGATGCACTTGTTGATGCTTTCCAATGCCCTCAATGTAGGTGGGCTTATTTGTATGTGTGCCACCGATTGGATGCTTGGAGATGTTTGTAATACCTATCTAAACCTACAAAAATATGTTAATGTGTTTGGGGACTTGTCATGGATCAGGCCCCATGTTTATATAGATGCGGTAAAACATGCTAAAAATTGGAGAAAATATTGTAAAAACCATAAACAAAGTATACCTACCTGATTTGTAGCTGCAAGACTACTATAGACCAGGTTCGCATGGTGGTGTACGAACCTCTACGCGGGTTCGCACAACGGTGTGCGAACCTTACTGTTATTGACTAGTTGTTGTAACTTTCTATCTGGATGTGCTCCAGGTAAGTTTATCTGATGTTTGATGGGTGTAGAAATAACAGAGAATATTCTAGAGTAATTTTAGCAGAGTTTTGGTATGTTAGCCAAAAAGGAGAGAGATTTCTTTATGGGGTAAATGGTCCCCTATTTATAGAGTGGGTCAAGGCTAGGGGGGAGTGAGGTTTCCTTTGTGAGGTTGCCTAGACTTTGGGTTAGGCTCTACCATGGTGAGGTTAGGGTGACGAAGTGGAGTGCTTAGTCATTCCTTCATGTGCCCTGAAGGAAATATCCTAGGTGCACACATGTGTGAGCAAGGATTAGGGTTAACCCTGATTAGATAATCCCTAGGTTAGTTGGAGGTTAGGTTAGGTATCTTTGGAAATATCCTAACTACATAGTGGGTACACACATTTGTGAGGGTAGAATTAATGCTAATCCTGATTTAATCCTAATTAAACTTATTTAGGCAATAAAGTACTCTTAAGTGAAAAGTGACTTTCAAAATAGAATTTGAATTGCCCTAATTAGGATTTTTGGAGGAAATGGTCACATGGGGACCCTAATTAGATGTAATAAAGGGCTTATATAGCCTAAAGGGGATTGTAGATGGCCATTTCATGAATATGAGGTGTTTTGGGCACAATTAGTGTGTAGTTTTGTAGGTTTTGCAACTACGATTGACTACGAATACCTATAATTACCTATAGGTGTCTATGCTTGCCTATAGGTACCTATGCATACCTACGGGTATCTACGCATACCTACAGGTGCCTATGAATTCCTATAGAAGCCTACGAGTACCTATAGAAGCCTATGAATGCCTATAGAAGCCTATGTGTTCCTACAGGTGACTATAACTAACTATGGGTGAATATGTTGACTTTTAGGTGTCTACAACACGTAATAATGATTTCTTCTCTTTCCTTATGTTGAGAAAAAATATTTGATATATCCTCCTCCTCATTCCTACTAGCACCAATGTCTTTGATGGACTATAGGTGATGGTGTAAGTATTTCATCCAAGATGTTGTGTGTTTAACTCCTCTTAACAATTGTATTTTTGCACATTTTCTCTCGTATGTATCCTTTTCCATGACAAAGACATGGAAATTTTATCCTAATGTGATGTGTTGGTGTGATGGTTAGCATATTTCTTTTGGTTCTCTTTTGATTAGATCATCATCAATTTGATCCCATTTTCTTACCAAGCACCACATGTTCCTTATGCATTCATGGACAAGTTATTTATATTTTTTTTATTTCTTCCATATCGACATGAAGAGTCCTATTGGATAGTGTAACAAAAGCTAAAACCTTTTAGTAAGTGGTGTTTGGTTTGATTCCCATCCATTTATATTTTTCCATAATCACAGGTATATGCAGACATTGATTTTATTTCTATGCAATCATAGATCACTAAGCAATGATATTTTATGAATACATTTTATTATAGACCCTAGGCAAGTTATAAGTATCTTAGCCAAGCAACATATTCTTAGGACTTTTATTGAGGTGATTATGGTTCAAATCATATTTTACCTTTGAAATGTGATGTTCACAAGATTTGTAGATTACCTCACCTAAAGGGATGGTCTCATCCTTTACATTTTGAAGAAGTGGATCGATTAGCTATCCCAATAATCCTAGTGCACTTCTACACTAAGGTTATTGATTTAAATTCTACCTCACACATTAGTTAATCCTTTCCTTTTATATCAATTGATGTTTCATATAAATACAATTTTTGTATATTGCACTATAACAAATTAGAGCTAGATATGTTTCATTCATTCATTCATCCAAGATGCTTAGTGGCAAATAGGTGGAAGAGGGTACCCTATCAATACGTGATAGAAGGTAGGCTTTGATTTGATGATTCTTCCTTCTAAGGTGTGAAGGCTCTAATTATTTTATTTTTATTGCTAATGGGCCCAAAATTCTAGATCTCATAACATTTGTATATATAAACATGCTAAGCCCATTTTTTTAGATCATACAATTTTTAGTATTTATCCATTGATGACATAAATTAAATGACCTATTAAAGTGTTGTATAACATTATTGGTTGCAAGGAGTAAAGCAATTGATGGTTAGTATAAGGTATATATTATTCCTATGGGCTCCTCATAGATGAATAGTATTGGCTATCTAGAGACATGCTTCTATTTGTTGGAGGATATTACATTATTTGGTACCTTGTAAATATCTTGTAAATCCTTTGTAAATATTTTGTCAATATTTGGTTTCATATAATTATTAGGTTTTGTCATTATTATAAGGTTAATAAAATATTTCTTTTATGATAAATATAAAGAATCATATCTCCCATGATTTTGAGAGGATATGAAGAGATAGCAGAAGATGAAATATCAAGAGACTCCATGTAAAGACTATATGTAGGTATTGCAAGTGAGATTGCTCGTATTAAAATTACAGTGCATCAATTTTACTGTAATGCATTTTATCTTCCACTTAAATACAATGTTTATTTACTTTGAGTCATGGTATGAATATATGTGAGTTGAATTTTTGGTATTATTTTATTATTATTTCTTGATATATTAAGATTTGATTGTTGACTATAGCTCATTTGCTCATAGTAGTATCATAGATACAATAGAGAACTATAGGAAAAAAATCTATTGAAATATTGTAAGGGTATTGCATGAGAGGTTAGCTAAGTCCATCTTTTGTTTGAGTCATAATATTTGTAACTCTTGCCTTTAGACCAACAAGTTCTATGTATAGATATTATGTTCGAGAGGTTTTGGAAGAGAAATGACTCTATGTGAGAAAGTAAGGAATGTGTTGCTAATCTGTCTTCAATTTTCCAAGTTATTAACTTGCTATTATATGTGGACCAAATCTACCAAACCAACCCAAAAGAATTTTTTGTTAAGTTTATTTTTTGCATGTCATGTTTTTATGCAATTGTTGAAATTCTTGGTTGCTTCTATACCTATTTAGCTCATCAAAGTTGAAATATTGAGATTAATGAATTCTATTCATCTAGTGTATTCTTGAGTCAATAAAAGGTAATAAAAGCGTAGGTTATTTTTCTATATTAAAAGTAAGAAAATTAGTTTATGTACTCTAGAAAAACGAGATAGCATTTGGTGTAATGTACAAATGGATAAGAGACTATTTGGATCTAGGAGAAGAATGAAAAATAACACCCAAGACATGTACTAGAAGAAGAAATGGAAACACTTGAGATGTGTTAGGCATATCCCTATTTAGTTGAGCAATAGAATATTTATTGAAGTAGTGTCATTGAAGGATGAATCAATAGGAAAATAAAGTCGAATTTTTAGAGGCTCCCTCTAAAAAATACAATAATTTAAATTGAAGAAGTAGAAAAGGATGTGCCACATGGAAAAATTTTAGTGATTGTCAATGAGAGTATTGTGAAAAGTGTGAATTTGTAATGTGTGCCTCAAATGTTTGTCATTGGAAGTTTAAAATTTGGAAGCACCATTTATTTTAAGGTACATTACTCCTGCACAAATAAATATTTATTTCATAAAGTATTGGTTCAAAGTTGCATAAAGGGACGTGTTATAGAGTAAAAAGGTACATATTTTAAGTGAGCTATTTTTGATAAAATATTGACATCTGGAAAAACAAAAAGGGAATTATTTATTTAAAGTGAAAATCTACATTTAAAAGAAAAAGTTAGAAAGTTCATTGTTTATTGGAAAAATTTGATATTTAAAAAGGTATTTGAGAAGAAAATTTTTAGAAGATTGATGTAGAGAAAGAAAAGCGACAATTAACAATAAAATGCAAAGACAAAGGGAACAAGGTATTCAATAAATTTTATTATAATTTATACTTTTACTGTATAAATGAAGCTCCTTTGTCTTTTACAAATCACAAATTAACCCAAGAGGACTTTTACAACTAAAATGATGTTATATGCTTTCTTCCCACAACATTTGCAATCAAGAGAATATCGTGGAGGTACTTATGTGTGTAAAATATTCCAAGACTGCTGATAAACTGCAAATAACCAACAAGAAAAGAGTTAGTAAGCAAGATGAGCCCACCTAAGTTGGGCCTTGTCCAAGATGAAATGAAACCATAGTAAAATAAAAGATAATTGCTATTGTATGAAAGGAAATGTAAGAAAACACCAAAATATACCTATTTTCATGCCAAAAACGTTGTTGAAACTTTATCACATACACTATTGTATGCTGGAGACAAGATCATCTCTAGAGAGGTGGTATGGAGGTGTGAAACCATATCAAGGGAAGTGGTAGGGCAAGAATATCTCTGGAATATGTAAATTTTTGGCACTTTGAGTGGTCAAACAATGTGAGAATTGGACATATAATATACTGTTGGAAAGCTCTTTTTGAACCCTATACAATGGTATATATTTTGAGAGGAATGATAATGGTTTGATAGGGGGAAAAAAGAAAAAAATCAAGACCATATCTAAGGATGCGGTAAGGAGGACTAAGACCTTATTAGGGAAGGCAGTCTCAAGAATGCAACTGTAAACTAAAAATAACAGATCTGAGATCTCAAAAAAGTATTAATGAGGTTGCAGGAGGCTTTGGGATAGTGTTGATGGCTACAGATAAGGATCAAGTAGGCTAATGCAAGTGTATGAAAGGATTTTGGTAGCATAACCCTAGCTCAAAATGGGCTTCCCTCCCTTGGCCATGGCTAAAGGTATTTATAGAAATTTTAGGGATGGATAAATGGGATGCCACATAGGCTCCACTTGACTTCCACATGGGCAAGGTAGGTGGGGAAGGGTCTAGAAAGTGGTGAGGTGGAAAGGGGATGGGTTGGAACATTAAATTGCCTTGCAAGATGTATCCTAGAGGGAGGGAAACTAATTTAAAATTAGATTCCCAATGCACATGGGGAAGTGTGGGGGTATTTTAAAATTGCTAAAATGGTAAGGTGGCTATCCTATGGCCAGTGAGATAAATGCACTTGTTGACTTGTTTTTAATTAAAAAAAAAAATTATGGCTTGGGGAAAGTGCATGAGGGGTGCAACATTAATGTGGGGGATTTCAAATATTTGGGAGGGTAATTTTTAATTCCAAAAAGGGGCACATGGGAGGATGTGCATAGGGGCATGTGTAATTTTAAATTGCTAAAAATTTAAGGTGGAGGTTGTAGAGGAAAAATAGATTAAATAGGTGGGTTGACTAGGGGATGTGGGAGTAAATTTTAAATTCATAAAAAAATGCATAGGAATTTGTGGAAGGGTGTAGGAGAATTTTGGAATTAAATAAGGGGATCTAGGTGGAAATTAGGATATTAGGGATTAATTAAGGCCTAGGTGAGGGGATTAAGTAAATAAGCAAGTTAGGAGAAAATTAGGGAAAATTTGAGGAAAATTGAGGAATTAAGGATTTTAGGAAAAAGAGGAAATTTAGAAGAAAATAAATATTTTAGGGAACCTTAGAAAAACCTAAGGGAAAATTAAAGAGAAATAGAATTAAAATTAGGAGAGCTTGGAAAATTTGGAAGAAAATAGGGAAACTAGGGGGAAATTTAAATATTAATTATAATTTTGTAAGGCGACAAAAGGAATGTTTGGGTATATTAATTTTTAATTTATTATGTTATCAAAAATGCTAATTTTTGGTGTCTACAATTGATTTCATAAGAAATATTGAAAAGTGAAAAGAAGTGAAGAATACTTTATTTCTAAAGTTAATTAAAAAATTTAATAGACTATAGAAGAATATTTTTAGTGGGCAATTTTTGAATGAAATTGATATTCAAATAAAATACAAGGGGAAGAAAAATTAGAATAATTGATATAAATAAAAAACGTGGACATTAATTTCAAGGGTTCTACATTTATTTGGAGGATTGAAAAACAATTGAAGAAAATATTTTTAATACAAGAAATCCTAGTTATGTCTTCATCAAAAATTCCTCTCACAAAGTCTCATTTGATCGAAGAACTAAGTTTTATTAGTTCTTCGATCAAAAAAAATTTATTTGATCGAAGAACTAAGTTTTATTAGAAAAACAAAGAATTTTTACAACAAACATGCTTAATATATAGTGAACCATCTCAATCGAGTCAAACAAACAAAAATTAAAAATGACACATTGCATAAAAAATATAATTACTAGTATATTGATTCAAGAGCAAGTAATCACATAATTGGCAATCTACATTGGTTTGATTCTCTTCAAGTAAAACAAAGTATACCAATAAAAATTGCAAATGATAAAATCTCTCAAGTCCATGGAATAAGAAATGTTTCACTTGGTCTACTTTTTCTTGAATGCACACTTGAAAATATACTTTATGTTCTTGGATTAGCCAATAACATGATATCAGTATCACAATTATTGTATAGGGGAAGATCAATTGAATTTAGGATTTTCAATGGAAGTAAAAGAGTATTTTATTAGAATATAGAGAGCTTGAACCATATGGTTCTTTCAAAAATAGTATATTTTCTCTAAGATATGATAACACTTTTTCTTAAATAATTAAATCAACTACTACCACAAGAGCACTATCAATCCCAAATGCAATACCAAAGAAGTTTAAATCATCAAAAAGATATTATTGCACACATGCCTCTCATGGTAAAAGAAACTAATCAAGACTAAATGGTATCAAAATATAGTCCAAAAAAAGATGGTAAGGAATATTCCAAAGAAGTAAAAGCATATATAAGTACTATTGGAAACCAAATCTACTTGAGTTTGTGTTTTGGAACGATGACCACTCGCTATGATTATTGGGTGCATCTGGTGCCCATGTCTCACATGGAGCATATAGTTTTAGAAGTCCAAGGAGCATGGGACACAAATTCAAGGAGAACCTTCAAGTTTTTTTACCAAGGTTGGATCCTTGTTTGGATGTCTTCTTCATGCACTTCTTCCTACTGTAGCCTAGCCTACTAGGTTTTCTCTAGGAAAAGGGGTAGAGAGAAAAGCAATAAAAGAAAGCAGTAAAATCTAACTAACCTAGACTAAGGAATGGTTATGCACAAAGGATAAAATTCCTCCATGTAGTGATGGGATTAGTGAAAAAATGAGCTACCCATGCCAAGAAAGTGAACATATCTCATTATAGTGTATATACATTCATCTTATGAAGCTTGCATAAAGGAGGGATAGATACTAGTCACGAGGTTCCTATACAAACTTGCATACACACATTCAAGGAGCTCTATTGTTAGTCTAGGATGGCATGGGTCCCTATCCTTCTTATTTTTTTGCCTCATCAATTAAAAATCTATCCTACCTGACCTACCATCAGGCCTGGTAAGTGTTCATATTGTTTGATTCTTCTTCCCTTAGGATTTGTTCATCAGAATCAGAAGTAGCCTTGGGCCCAAGATCACTTTTAGTAACCCAATTGCTCTAGTAACATTATTCTACATATCAAATTCTTAGTACCAAATTCCTTTGATCAAGGTTTTAGTTATTATCTTCAAGATGGTTTCCATGTCTATCAGTGTTGCCTTTCTCACTATTTTACCCCTTGCTTGATTGTTGATGTTTGAGAATTGGTTTTCATAGGGGGTACTAGACTTCTCATTTGGTGAGTATGCCTTGGGTTATTCCCTTTACCTTGTTTAGTTACTTTATTCCCCTATGTATTTCCATAATGAACTTTGGGGGGAGCTTCATATGGATAGGAAAACCTTGACAAGCTTATCAACCTCAACTCTATGAACATCATCATCTTTCTTTTCTTTCTCTTGGATCATCAAGTTCCATTTCATTGACATGATGTTGGTACTACTAGGTTTTATTCCCAAGATACATGTCTCTTTGAAACCAAATTTCATAGAGAGGAAATTTTGGTCCTCAAATCCATTCCCCTGGTCGAGGGGTAGATCTAGGGTTTTCTAGGAGGATAGAGAACCTATTGATAGGGAAGCCTTGTTAGTTACCACCAAAAAAGGATTTTGAGCCCCTATATGTGATGGGTATCAACTTAGTTACCATCAAAAAGGTTGAAACCCTTTCTTGGTCTAGTTTAGGTGGTTGACCTTACCTCATGGCATGGAACATTCAATGCAAGCTCTTTATTGGTATCTTCATTGCATCAACTTTTTGATAAGTGGAAGAAACTTTTGGACCTCTCATCCTGCTTGGCCCTAAGTAGCAACCTTACTCAAATCTCATCTACATGAAATATTTGCCTAATGTAGTGATAATTAACTATAGTTTGGAGACTCATAGGGGACTTCTGCTTGTAAGAGGTGAAGAACCTAGAATCTATAGCCTTATCTATTAGGTACAGAGTCTCTATACAAAAATCTTAAAAATTTCTAGGTTAGAGGATGGGAGGAGAATATCTTGAAGAGCAATTGAGATCTAGGAGCTTATGGGATGTAGCAAAGAGGGTTCTCCTCTTTTATAGACTTATCCTACTAGGATAATATCACCTAAAGTCCTTCGTATCACCTAATCTCACTTTGTAGGTCAATGGGAAATGGTCCCTTCTATATGGTTGAATCAACAAAGGTATGATTTTCATTGATTTATCTTGTGTTCACTCATGGTAGCTATATTTTCTCAAAACATTCTACAAAATGTAGGTCTCTTAGTTTACAAAACTCAATCTCTTAGTATGTAAAACCCTCCTTGAATGCACATGCGATGGCATGCTTTTTAAAATTTGCTTCATGCAAGTACCTTAACTTGCTTTCCACTTTTACACACCACTACTTAGCCCAACCAATTGGCTTAGTAACACTTGGCTTTTACCTGCCTTATTTTAGATAACATATATTTATTATATGGTATATAACTTTGATGATTCTTTCACACGAGGCTCCTTCATTGAAATCTACAATGCCTAGACCATATCAATCTAAAAAAAAATCACTTCTGCCTATTTGTTTTCTTGAACACATGATTAGTTATGGCTAGGAATCGATAAGTAGTTGTCCTTGGTAGATGATGAGTTCATAGATTTGTGAGGAATTTTGTACCAAAGTCAAGCATGGGGAACTTATCACCCATTTGTAATTCACTTATTGTCTCATCCTAGTGTTTTGGATACTACTTGATCATCAAGACATCTATGAATATTGTCAACCAGGTGGACACCATGTTTTTCTATCTCCTTCATGTGACAAGACCACTTGCGTTTAACTAGACCCCTATTTCTTGGTAAGGGATCTCCCTGTGAGCATGGTCTAGGGATAGGTGCTCCCAAGGATCCCTTATGGAATTTTATAGTAGGTGTAGCCTAGACAATGGATAAATAAATACTTTCATTACATTTTTGATCACCAAAACCTCTAGGGGTTCATGGAGCTATCGATCTTAGGCTATACCCCAGACTAGACATCTAAGTTTGTTCAAAAATACCCTTTCGAGAGCATGTATGAGGGTTGGTAGAGTGTTGTACATGTTGAATTTCAATTAAGTCTCCTTCAGCTCCTTGATGATGCCAAATTTGGTTGTTCTCAATGTCTCTATTTTCTCTTGGAATGGTTTCTCTACCATCCTACAACATTGCTCAACTTCCTTTTTTGGTCCTCCAATGGGAATATCAATTTGCACATGTGCTTCACCATATCTCAGAGTATTGGCTCCACCAAGACTGGTGTAAACTTCACCCCATCCCACATCACCAATGTTTGTTTTGATAGTTTGGTATTGAGGTCCAAGGAAGTCTTTAAAGTAGGGTCTTGGGGAATTGGCTCTAATAGGGTGGATTGGTGATAGGTAAACAAAGCTACAAGGGGATTAGCCTATTAATAATTGTTATACCTATAAAAACGAGGCTCTAAGGATGAGTATTACTAGGCATACATATCCTTTGTATAGTTTTTTTGAGTGGACATGACATCCTAGACTAGATTGCATAGTAATGGTGGCAAAAGAGGTGGGACTAAGGTAGTTTGTAGTTCTATGGCTTGGGTCTAGCTAGACTCCCAAAATAGCTGATATGGGTATCCTTAGTACAAGAACATTGGGGTGTTCTATTGATGCTTCAGTATTACAATTTCTTTACTTAATTCCCTAACCTTGTTCTATAGTTCCTCTATTTTTGTGGCCTAATATTCATTATAAAGTTGACTTAGGGAATGAGAGGGAGTTTGTACCAAAACTAAATTTATGGGGACAAATGGTTGAGATACGGGTGGCATGATGGGAGTGGAATGATAGGGTGATTGGGTATTTGGAAAAAATGTTATGGGGTCTCAAAGATAGCCTACCTATTTGGATTGGGTCTCTTTCAACTTGAGAGGTCGTCTAATAAGTTTCTAGTAGAGTGTTTCCTCATCTAGATTTCACCATCAAATCTATATATGAGGGAATAGCCTTTAGGTAGTATATGAGAGACATACATAGAGATGGTCTAATCTCATCAAGGATTTCGTACTAGATTTTATGGAATTTGGTATTGAAACCATCCATAGCTTCTATGAGGGCACTTTTTATGATGGTTAACTACTCCAAAAAGGATATCCCATCTACATTTTTGCCAAATCAATCTACCTATAGGTTGGCAATCCTAGTTGGTGATGGAGTGTGGTGGGAGGGATATGTACTAATATCTTACCTTTACTATAAAATAAGTTGCTCATAGCCTAAGCATCATGTTTTGATGGTCAATGTTTTAAAAGAACATAGGATAACTATGTGTTGAAGGTATTCTATAAGGGTTACCATGCCTTCCGTGATGAAGAGTGGTAGAGACTTTAATACCAAGGCTAGAATCACATCCCATGTAGCAAGTGGGGTTGGTGGTCGTAATGGACCTTCATTGTTCCATGTTGATAGTTTCCTTTGCTACAAGTTCTACATTGTAATCATCTTCTCCTGTTGCTTACCCTTTAGGGCTCATGCATCACTGGGTTTACTTTTAGCTAGCAGAGACACCATATCACAAGTTTTTAGGTGGTGGAGTTGCCAAGTGAATATAATATTTTCTCTTTAGTGATAGACCAGCACCTTCATCAAAGTCTCGATTTTATTTTCTTTTAGGTGGCTTCTCTTGGATGTTTATTTTGGAATAGAGTCGTTAGGTGAATATTTTTAATGCTTCAATAAGCGACAAAATGATATCTTCACCGAAATCTCAAAATAGGCTTCTTTTGATGTGACTGGTCTCATTGAGCATAGATGTTTAACTCTTGGAAATTTAATCTTCTCTAGTCCACACTCTGGCATGATAACCACCCGTTGTGGTTGTCGAGTGTGTATAGTGCCTACACCTTGCATGAAACATATAGTTTCAAAAGTTCGAGGAGCATGGGATATGGCTTCAAGGACAACATTCAGGGTTTTTTACCAAGGATGGATCCTTGTCTAGATGTCTTCTTGGTGACTTCTTCCTACTCTAGCCTAACCTACCAAGGTTTGTCTAGGAATAGAATTAGAGAGAAAAACAATAAAAGAAAGTGGTAAAACCTAACTAGCCTATACTAAGGGGCGATGATGTGCAAAGAATAAAATTCTTCTATGCAATGATGAAATTGGTGAACACATGAGCCACCCATGTTAGGAAAGTGAAAAAGTATTATTATAATTTATATACATTCAACTTATGAAGCTCGCATAAGGAAGGGATAGATACTAGTCACAAGGTTCCCATACAAACTTGCATGTACACAAAGAATGGGATAGAAAGCAAGTAACCACAACTCTTATATTTATATGCTAAAAATAGTAAATTACATATGTTGCAATGAAAGGGTTCAAAGGGGCCCATATATAGAATGACTCGGGGCTCAATACCATATCACTACACAAGTGAAAGTGAAAAGAAAATTAATTGGACTAGATACTAAGCACGAGGAACGAGAATTATCTTTTCTCTCTTAAATACCAAATAGGCTATATATAGCCACATCCTATATTCAAAACTTATAATTCCTTCCAAGATTGTCCTTAGTGAGAAAACCAGTTTGCTTTGGTTACCATATTTGAGGTGTCCAACTGCATTTACTTTTGGAAGATTTGGAGCTGATCTAGAGTCTAATCATTATAAATGTCCATCAGGTGGAATGGTGTACTTTGGAGATATCATTAATGGATGCTCCTCTTCATGGAAATTCAATCTTAGGCACTATTAACTTTCATTTGTTTGGGGAGCTCTATTGTTAGCCTGAGATGATATGGACTCCCATCATTCTCTTTTCATTGCCTTGGCCATCAAGCCTCTATCCCACCTGACCTACCATCATGTCTAGTTGGTGTTTGTGTTATCTGATTCCTCTTCCTTTAGTATCGAGTCACCAAACCCAAAATTAGCCTTAGGCCGAAGACCACTTAGGGTATCCCTGTTGCTCTAGTAATATTCTTCTATATGTCAAAGTTTTAAGACCAAATTCCTCTAATCAAGGTTCTAGGTAGTACCTTCAAGAAAGTTTTCATATCCATATGTTGTTATGTCCCTTGCTTGATTAGTGATGTTTGAGAGTTACTTTTCATAGGGGGTACCAAACTTCTCATTTGGCGAGTGTGTCCTAGGTTATTCTTTTTACCTGGTTTAGTTGGTTTGTTCCCCTATACCTTTTTGTTATAAACTTTAGGGGGAGATTTATTTGGGTAGGAAAGCCTTGACAAGCTTACCAACCTTAGCTCTATGAACATTGTCCCCCTTATTTTCTTTATTTCTATTCCTTGGGTTCCATTTTGTTGACATGATGTTGGTATTACTAGGTGATATTCCCAAGATACATATCTCTTTGAAACCAAATTTCTTAGAGAGGAATTTTTGGTCTTCAAACTCGTTCCCCTAATAAAGGGGTGGATCTAAGGTTGCTAGAAGGATAGATGTCCTATTGGCAACAGAGCCCTATTAGTTATCATCAAAAAGGCTATAGGGTTCCTATTTGTGGTGGAGCTTGAATTAGTTACCACCAAAAAGGTTGAAACCCTTTGTTGGTTTAGTTTAGATGGTTAACCTTACCTTGTGGCATGGGGAGCTTTGAGCTTTCTAATAACCTGTGGTATAGGCTCCTCCTTATTGGCATATTCTTCCTTGAATCAGCTATTTGATAGGTGGAGGGAACTTTTGGACCTCTCATCCTGCTTGGTCCCGATCAACAACCTTGCTCAAATCTCCTCTTAAGGTAGGATTTCCCTAATGTAGTGAGAATTCACTACAAGTACATTATATATTATTCTTTCAACTCATGATAATATTCAAAACCAACGTTTAAAACAAGAAAAATGATAGAGAAATTAAAAAATATACTCGTGATGAAAGATGAAAATTATGATACAAATAAAATATTTCAAAAGACATATATGAGTTGTGATTTGAAGCTCAAAATGATAAATGTATAGTGTAACACTAGTGATTTGAACAATGTTCATAAGAATGTTTGTATAGAAAATGTTTATATTGATTGTGTGTAGTGTGTTGGTCAAAATGAAGACCAAATTGTTAGAGTTGATGATAGTGATAGTTCATTTTTTGTTAATGAACATTTAGATATTGTAAGATTTGTTGATGGAAACAAGGATAGTTCTAGATATATTGATGGACAATGTGTTGATAATGGTTTGAGGTATTCATATAGTGATAGGAATAGTGATAGTCTAAGCTATGTTGATATTGATAAAGATTATTGACATTCAAATGGTAATAGATATTAAGATAATGATGAGTTTGAAAGACACACAAAAGGGATTAGTACATAATTGTTAAAGAAAATGTGATATAATGAAACAAGGCAAGAAATGAAAGAACATATTATATCTAAAATAAGATCAAAATACAAAGGCCTTGGATTTACAAGACAAGCTGATGAGAGTAATTTTATGACGAGATATACTAATACCAATTTTGTATCAGGGGATGTTGTGATATGTCCCATAAAATGTGTAACAAGAAACAATGAAGCCAAATTTGTGATAGGTACCAATTACAACTATTGTGATAGATATGCACATATGAAAGATAAATGTTTGGAAAGAGCCATAATAAAAAATCAAGAGCTAGAGTTAATGCCAAAACCAAAGCTAGAAAGCCAAAACCAAAGGTAGGGGTTGACATTATACCAAATAATATAATACGGGAGGTGTTGGAGAATATTACATTATTTGATACCTTGCAAGGACCTTGTACATATCTTGTCAATATCTTATCAATATTTGGTTTCATGTAATTATTAGGTTTTATCATTATTAGAAGGTTAATAAAATATTTCTCCTATGAAAAATATGAAGAGTCATATCTCCCATGAGTTTGAGAGGAGATGAAGAGATAGTAGAAGATAAAATGTCAAGAGACTCCATGCAAAGGCTATATGTAGGGATTGCAAGTGAGATTGCCCATATTGAAATTATAGTACATCATTTTATACTGTAATGCATTTTATCATCCACTTGAATACAATGTATTTACCTTGAGTCATGGCATGAATATATGTGAGTTGCATTATTGTATAATGTTTATAACCTTGTGAGAATATTTTATTATCCTTGCTTGATATATTAATATTTGATTATTGAACATAGCTCATTTGCTAACAATTTTTATTAATAGTTTAGATAAATATCTACATATGATAATTATATGCTTCTAAGTTTTATGGGCAGATTGTGATTGTTATATTATTTGTTGTTATGAGAAGGTCAACATCTTTGAGAAGTCATTGATTCATATTCATGGAAGGGTTGATCCAGTCCATGTTCCTTAGTAGAGCAAATACCAGAATTCATGACCATTATTCTTTGGCCCATCCGAGTATTTACTATAGGGGGAGATGTTACCATCTCTAATGTCTTCTCTTCTTAACCCCAACTCAAATTATAAAGAGTATTGAAGTACTCGTAATTTGATCTTATTGGTAAAAGTTGAAAATAATGATGTGATCCTATAAACACTCTTAATATAAACCTAAAAACATGTGTGATAAGCCTATCAGAATGATTCTATGTATTTGACCTTAGCGAGACAGCTTAAACCACCACTATTGTTAAACTTGTAGTTCAACTTTTAAACCATTATGTTATGTTAACTTAAGTTAGTTATTATTGAGGATTAGATATTTGTTAAAAATACCCTCAACCACTAATCTGTAATCTTTCCTTCTGGCCAGAATGAATACAACTGTTCACTAGCAAACAAGCACGACAGGACATGAATACTATAACGCTAATCTGCTGCGACGCTCCTGCTGTACGGTGTGTTGGCTCTAAATTATATATAAGGTAAGAATACTCATGGAATTTAATTCTGGACTTTAGATGTCCTACGTCCTAATAACTCAAAAAAAAAACTTTGATTAACGTATTACAAACAAATATTATAAATAATTATAAAACTTGCCAACTAAAACTTCAAAGAAAAAACAACGTTTATGAATCATTCAAATGCAGAGAATAAATTATTGCTTACATGTATATAGGATCGTTCCGTAGTTAACTATAAATCTAAAGTAGAAAATTTTAAGGATATTATCATGAACACCCTAAGAAATCACAAATGAATGAAATTAAATAAGTAAAACTTCCATTAACAGAAAGACGCTTTTATAAAAGTCTTGAAAATCTTCTATTTTAGTAATACATTAAAAAATAAAGTTAAAATACGAACTTAATAGTCCCCTGAATGGATATAACATTCAAGGAATTTCTGGTGCTGTCGAACTCTAGTGGTGTCAGATAAAGCTCGAATATACAGAAATGGATCCAAATTGGTCATAGTCCTATTCCTACCTGAAATTACAAATGCACAGCCACATTTATATTTCATCAAGCAGAGCTTCTTTTTTTTTTTTTTTTCTCCAGTGCCCTCTCAAACACTGGAAAGCTGCTAAATTCAAGCCATTATTTTCGTTTTGTCCCCTGATATATACGAATGCATAGACATAAAAGTAAAATTTCTTCAGCCTCCACCACTTCGAACATGGAGCTCTTTGAACATGGTAACAACATGAAGCATGCTGGGTCTTCTAACTGGGAAATCTTCCAAGCATTGCATTGTAATCTGGAGGTAATGCATCAACTCAGAATCTACACCAATGTCCTTCAATTCAGGATCAATGACCTCCATAGCCTTCCCCTGGTTGAGGTTGAGCTTCACCCATCCAACCAGATTGCTGTCCCCAAACTCCTCCTTGTCAGTGGGCCTCTTTCCTGTGAGGATCTCCAGCAAGAGCACACCAAATGAATAAACATCTCCCTTTGCAGTGCACCTGAAGCTCTGGTAATACTCAGGAGGGACATAACCAGGGGTTCCTGCAAGGGTGCTAACACTTAGATGGGTGTCCAGTGCACTAATTAGCCTGGCCATTCCAAAGTCAGAAACCCTGGCCTCCATGTTCTTGTCCAAAAGCACATTGCTGGACTTCATGTCTCTGTGAATTATGTGAGGAATGCAGTTGTGGTGGAGGAAGGCAAGCCCTCTGGCAGCCCCTTTGGCAATTTGTTTCCTCACTTGCCAAGTGAGAAGTTTTTTGCCCTTGTTCCCATGAAGCATGTCTTCCAGGCTCCCGTTCTCCATGTATTCATACACCAGAAGCCTCTCTTCCCCAACTTTGCAGTAGCCCAAGAGGGGGACAAGGTTCCTGTGCTTGATCTTGCCCAGGGTCTCCATCTCTGCCATGAATTCTCTGTCCCCTTGGCAGCTCAACCTAATGAGCTTCTTGATGGCAACGACAGACCCATCTCGCAAACTGGCCTTGAAAACTTCCCCAAATCCCCCACAGCCGATCAGGCTCTCTGCACAGAAGCCATTGGTCGCCTCTATGAGCTGGGAGAAGGTCAGTTTTCTGAGAGGTCGCTCGAAGGTGGCCACATTGATGCTCAGTGGCTCCTTCTCCTTGCCTAACTTCCATGTTGTGATATTGCATGAGTTGTGCAGAGTATTGAGAATGGCAGCTGCTTCCCCTTCCTTTTGCCTTGCTCTCATAGTGATTGCCCAAACAATCAACAGGCAGACAGAGGCCATGGAGATCAAGATGCCCAACACAATGCTATTAGCCCATGATGCAGCGGTAGGTCTTTTCTGTGTTGGGTCATTGGTATTATCAGTTATGTTGTTATTACCCACGTCCTGAACGGTGCAAAGGGGAAGAGGGACTCCACAGAGGCCGGGATTGTTTGCATATTGAGATGCAGGGAGGGTGCTGAGCTGACCCCTTGAAGGAATGGGCCCAACCAGGTCGTTGTCTGAAAGGTCTATCTGTACTAAGAATGTAAGATTGCAGAAAGATTCCGGAATGCTACCCTGAAGCTTGTTGTGTGCTGCGTCAAATACTCCTAGGTTTCTCAGCTGTCCCAGAGAAGCAGGAAGGCGGCCATTGAGCTTGTTATGTGCCAGATCCAGAACCTGCAGGGCCACCATGTCACCAAATTCTGAAGGAATACTTCCCTCCAGATTGTTATAGGACAAGTCCAGGTATTCCAAGCTGAGATAGTGAGTCCAATCATTCAGTGCACTGCCTGAGTAAAGTCTGGTAAAATGGAAAGAAAGAAGTTTTTCATTATTATTATTATTATAACACTTCCTCCTGCTTGCTACTACTCTTCTTGGTAAACCTAGTTCTAGTATTACACTTCCTCCTGCTTGCTACTACTCTTCTTCTTTTATTGGGCTTTCCAAAATTCCAATTACTCCCAATACATTTTGTATGGCATATATCACAAAATTTTAAAGTTCAGATCTTTAAATTTTCCCTTCTTTGGGTTGATCACATCTTTATCAGAAACTTTCATTTCACTCTTAAAACATTCAAAAGGCATTGAAAAAATTAATAATGACTTGTCTTTACGTTATAAAAAAACAAAGATTTTTCCATTAAGGGGTCAAAATTTAATGTAAACACCGCATTATCAGTCTTACTTGATCATACCTGGTGAAGTCGCATGTCTTCAAGTTGGGCACTTGCAGGAGCCGCTCCGGTCTGATTCCGGCGAACTCCAGAAGCCCACCAACGCCCTTGCAAGAATTTCCGACGTTGCGGACGAAGGCAAGCGTATTGCCGGACAGGATCCCGCTGAGCGCGGTGCCGCCTCTCCGTCCCAGACGCGGGGGAATCGTACCGCTGAGATTATTGCTGTTCAAGTCCAACCAGAGCAAACTCGTACAGTTTCCCAGCTCCCGCGGAATGTCGTCGCTCAGGCTGTTGTTCGCCAGCTGCAGAATCGCCAACCTACTTAGCCTACCAAACTCGCGGGGAATCCGCCCGCCGATCTTGTTGCTCGTCAGCGAAATCCATTCGAGATTGCCGCAATTCGCAAGCTGCTCTGGGATCTCGCCCGTCAGATAGTTGTTATTGAGGATGAGATTTTTCAGGCGGCTACACTGGCCCAGCTCACGAGGGATCCGGCCTTCCAGCCCGTTGAACCAGACCATCAGACGCTCCAAATTGTTAAGGCGACCGAGCTCGGGAGGAATCCGGCCCTTGATAAAATTTAGGCTCAAGTCGATCGTCTTCAGCAAGGCGCAGTCTGCCAGGGCCGCCGGGATCTCGCCGGAGAGAAGATTATCAGGGAGCCTGAGCTCCTCCAGCGCGAGGGCGCCCGAGCATATGGCAGGAGGCAGAGCACCTGAGAGCTTGTTGGAACTGAAATCCACCACCTTCAACTTCTTGCAGTTGGCGATCGACGCCGGGAATGGGCCCGATATGTAGTTGTTGCTCAGAAGAAGGCTTTCCAGGGCCCCGAGGTTCCCCAGGATCGAATCCGGAAACGGCCCCGAAATGTTGTTGTTTTCCAGGTCGAGGACCTGCAGAGCAGAGCACGTCGAGAAGGAGGAGGGGATCGAACCCGAGATGTTGTTGGACGAGAGCTGGAGATGCACCAGCGTCTGGCAGCAGCTTCCCAGCTCCGGGGGAATCGATCCCGTAAGGTGGTTGTGAGACAAATCCAGCCTCTGGAGTCCGGCGAGCTCGCCCAATGATCTGGGAATAACGTCGGTGAGCTGATTCGACGACAGATTCAGAGTCTGCAACGCAGGGCAACGAGAGAACGACGACGGGACTTCGCCGTAGAGAAAGTTCGACGACAGGTCGACGGAGACAAGGCTGGCGCAGTCGAGGGCGAGTGCCGAAAGCGGGCCGGATAAATTGTTGAACGAGAGGTCCAGCATTTGGAGGGCGTTGGAAGAACCCATAAGATTTTCTGGAAGGGAGCCCGTGAGATTGTTGTGTGAGAGATTGAGGACGCCCAGAGCCGGGTGCAATTCGAAAAACTCGACGGGGATCGAACCCGTGAGTTGGTTGAAGGATAAGTCGAGTTGATGGAGGGAGCGGGGCAGTTGGGCCAGAATCGAGGCGTTGGCGTAGAAGGAGTTGCCGGAAAGATTGAGCACCTGGAGTTTGTCGAGGGAAGCCAAGGCGTAAACTTGGAGAAATCCGGCGAGGCCCGCTCCGGCGAGGTTTAGTTCCGTGACTCGCCAATAAGAGCAGGTGACGCCGCGCCAGAAGCAGGGTTCAGTCGCCGCGTCGTCCCATCCCTGCAGAGAGCCGCCGGGATCTTTGTCGACGGATTTCTTCAAACTCAGCAGAGCCGCGGTATCGCTCTGCTTCGAAGACTGCGGCCATGAACGAGACAGTGAAGAAGACGGCATAAAAAATGCAGCGAGCAGCAGCAGTAGCGAAAGCAAAGGCGCAATCTGGGACTCCATTAATGGGATTTACATGAATACTGGGTTTCATTCGGAATTTTTTTTGTAAGGGGATTGTCGTCGGTTGAGGTATATGGGCATTTATACAGGTCGAGAGTCGCTTAATGGCGGGGGCGTCGGTGGAAGCAGGGATGGGGGGAATTTGTACAGGTGAGGGGATGGGATTGGTGGGAGTCGACAAAAGAAAGGGGAGGGCCTACAGGTGAGGGGGGAGGGGCCCGATCCCCCGGCCCAACGTTGGCAGGGTTTATGGCTTTTGTTTCGAATTCTGGTGGCGATATCATACCAACCTAGCTTTGTCGAGGGAAGCTCACGTGAAGAGAAAAGTCGACCAGTGCAAGGTGGCGCACGCTGTCAGAATAACTGCTGGTTAGGCATGGTAAGCATGGTGGTGGTGCTTCTTCTTTGTTTCATTTAATTTTGTTCGACGCCGAGTCGCTGATTTTTGTTTTAGTGGTACATGCAATGCTTAATCTTGCATGTGGAGTTCTGAGCTTGTCGAGTGAGTTTGGTATCATTATTATTATATTTTGTGATTGCCAAATATATTGTCCACCCTACCGTACCGGACGCATGCAATAGAATGGTCAGCTGCTACATGGTCTAAGAGTAGAGAACCCACTAACCTACCCATAGCAAGCTTCCGTTCAATAGGATGATTTTTTTTTTTATAATAGTATTTAAAACAAAAGTATTTAGTGTAATTTGATAAATGTGTTTTATAAGATAAGAGATATTTATTAAGAAGAGGTCTAGGTTCAAACCTTTGGCCATATTTTCGTTGAGTGTGCGCTAGCTTGATGACCCCAGTACCAACCTTGAGCTATCGGGGGTTTTCTTCATATTAGATCGTGTTTAGTAGGCGAGATGGGGGTTATAGTGATAGCACCATAATTTGATACTAGGAGGCAATGCAACTTGACCCTATGGTCCATTGTTAAAAAAGAAAGTTAGTTGTTGATTTCTTCATGTATATAAAAAAAAAATTAAAATAAATGTATTTGTTATAATATGATATCTAAAATAATATTTAAAATAAAAGTATTTGTTGTAATATAATTTACAGCAGTCTGTGGTCTAGTTGGATTGGTAAGTTGGGGGTGCTTACCGAGAGAAGACATAGGTTCCAATCCCACGGGCGTGCCCATGCATAGCCAGTAGCCCGATCCAACTCTTCTGCGACTTTTCTGCATGTTTCACTTGATTGAATGTTTCACTTGATTGACGACAACGATCTGTTTCTTGTTTGTCCGACGGTCCCTTTCATGCCACGTGTTGAACCAAACTGATGAAGACGGTGTCAACCCTGTGCGTCCGACGGTCCCCATCCCACGTCGGGTTACCATTGACAAGACGGTGGGTGCGTTGAAAGCCTTCGTTGAATTTCTCACATTAACCTAATTAAAAATATATATAAGTTTATATAATAATACATATAAATATATTTAAGAAAAAGTATTTTTTTTTTTAAATATGATGACCATCTATATGAAATGGACGGTTGTCTTTAAAAAGGCTATAAATATTATATAGGATGAACAAACAAAATCTTTATGAAATAACTTAAATACAATGTTAAGTGAATTGTAAATGTAAGTTGTGAATGAAAGGATAGAAAGAAATAAGAAATTATCTATATAATTTACTTTTTTACTTATTAAATATATAAAAGTGTATATAGCTATGGTTAGATGATCTTCAATAACAATATAATTTTATTTTTTTAATATTAATCACAAAGTTAGAATTTGGTTAATAAGTTTTAAACATAATTAAAATTTTATTAATAACATTCAAATAAAAATCAATTTTTTTTAATTATGAATTTGAATTTGTATTTGTATTAATGTTTATCGATGACTACGAGAGTGTCTAATGTAACTCCAGAAAAAATAAAGTAAGAAAAATAGTAAATAGGATGACATATGATATACAAGATCTGTGGATCAAGGATTACTCCCAACATTCAAGGCTGAAGAGAAGTGAGTGATGTAAGAGTTGGATGTCTTCGTAGATGTTCTTTGTTGGATCAAGGAGTACTCGCAACATTCAATACTGAAGAGAAGTGAGTGATGTAAGAGTTGGATGTCTTCGTAGATGTTCTTTGTTGGAGGTGACGATGAATTGATCTTGTTGTATCTCTGTGATCACATTGGTGCTTCATGTTTGTGGCCTCTCGAGGCTGGAAGAATGAAGTGATAAGTTGAGATCTTGTTATCTTCTGCAAATTGTTACTAAGTAGTTCTTTCCTAAGATTGAAATTAATTTAAATAGTAAGTTTTTGAAATTAAAAATAACGTCACGATGTTAATTTAAATTGCAGGTTTTTGAAATTAAAAAAAATAATTATTAATTTTTATAATATAAATTATATATTAATTTATAATATTTTGTTGATTTTTTATATGTTTTTTATTTAATAAATTGTTTGTATATTATAAATTGTGTTGATGTTAAAAAAATATTTTAATATCTAATAAGTTGATCATATAAATTATATTATAATATATTTGTCAAATATATATTTTATATGTTTCATATAAACAAAATCAAAATTTTATTTTAAAAATAAGTAAAGTATTATATTATTTATATCTTCTTAATCAAAGATTAAATGGATTTAATGGGATTAACAGTCCTCAAACTAAATTTATAATAATAAAGTTATTTAAAATATTCAATTTATTTATATTTTAATAAATTAAATGATATTAAATCAGATGGTTAAATCTTTATTTTAAAGAGAAGAACTATATTTGTATTTTATTAAATAATATATTAATATTAAAAATAAATAATAAAAAGTGGTTTTTTAATATTTAATTTATAAGTATCAAGTCATATTAACTTAGGGGTTAAATTCTTCCATATTTAGAAAAGAGAAGACTAAGGTTCAAATCTTGCCAAAAGACACATAAATAATATTCAAGCTTTGTTGTGATATCACTATATCATGGTGATGTAATACAGTTGGGGCTGTCTCAATCTCATATAACCAAACCAAAAAAATATTTAAGCCATAAATAGCTGCAAACTTATTGAGTGGTAAAGATTTTGATTTTTTTTAATAGGTTCAAGATTTAGACCCTAAAGAGACAAGATCCCTTATAAAAACATGTGTAAACTCATTGAAGATGATATTGTAAACACATAGTAAAACACCGACAAAAATTAATTTCCAAATTAAAGTTAAAGGGCTGACATAAAATCTAAGTCCCCATCATATGTCAAGCCCTTCACTAGAATTTTGACGTGCAAATCATGAACTGGACTAATAAAACTGGAGGGTGGAAAAGGAAATTTTACTTCCAAAGATGCCACATGATATATGTCCTCTTTTACTTTTTCCACGTCCTAGTCAAGTTTACATAGACTTAAATAGGCACGGGAGCATTCCATTTGTTCCAGGTAAAGCATTCCTTTCCGGACCATATTGGATTGGGAAAGCTTGTTGCACTTTACTGCTTCGAACGTGCCTGCATGATTTCATAACGATCGAATGCGACATCACGTTTATTCCATATGCCCTTAATATTTAGGGGTTATTATCTCTCAACGTCTTCAATGTGCCCTTAATATTCACCCCTCAAAATTCAACTACCCCTTCAAATACCGGCAGAGTCGTGAAGAGGTAAAGTCTTAGAGATTCGAGACTGTCTTTCCTGATCTCAGGTTCCGTGTTTAATAAGAAAAAGAATTAAGTAATTGATGTTTTGACTGCTCAGTTGAGTTAAAGTTCCTTTCTTTTTTTGTAGTGCGGTTGCAAGTGACAATGCTTTTCCTGCTTAACAACAGTGAGAGCTGTGCACTGATCTCATCCTGGTTTTTCCTTTTTGTTGATTTGGAGATGTTAAAGTGAGAGGTAAGTGCCCTCCCTCATGATGGGAAGGAAATGGGTGATGGGATCCAGCAAATCTGTGTAAAATCTAGGTGATTTGTACGGGGTGATCAGTACCCTCTACAGTGACCTTCACCTGACAGCTGTAATCATGAAGAGGGTAAAACATAATGGGATAAATCAGGGTTCCTATCGTTTTCTTGTGAGAGCAAGTAAGTAACTGCGGACGGTAAATAGTCAAAAGTTAGTCAACAAGGCGTGGAGATCCCTGTCCCCTCATGAAAATCAACTAGGCGTGAGAACGTGGAGACCAATTGCTTTGGTCTCTTTCATTCTTTTAAAAATAACCTTACACATGTAGGGGACCAAATTTTCCTCTTTTCTTGTCGTTGAAATTTATCTACGCTTTCATAAAAGTAAAAATAATTGGGATTCGAAAAAGATGAAACAAAAAATTTGGTCGAGAGTGGATCCAACTTGAATTTAAGGAAAAATTTTGATTTTACAATAGTTTATGAAGAAAAATTGATCTTATTGAGTATGTATTTTGTTATAATTTTTTTACACATTGATAACTACTTTTCCATTATCTCTAATAATAACATCAAATCATAATACTACTATTATAACTCTTATCTTATAAATTATATATAATGATATATGTAAATTTGCTTTTGTACCATTTGTAATGGATTTGCACGGTTTCCATACAAAATGGATAATGCTTATCTTGAAGTGGAAATTCTATGGCATATCATGGGACCTCGGGTGCATGAAAAGTAAGACAAATTTTTGTGACCTAATTAGTCCAACGCACAATGTTTGTAAAGTGTAGAGTGTAGAATACGAAAGAAAGAAAATATCAAAGAGATATGATTGGAAAGTCCCAAACAGATACGTTTTAAATATTTATACAAAAGATATTGTCGGATGTAAAACTAAAACCCTTTGTAAGGATGCCCGTTAAAATTACAACGGCTTTATTCATATAAAAAGTTGGAGTTTTATTTTCAAATTTTCGTTTAATGGTTTAAAGCTTTGATTAGATAATTAAATTCGGTAAAGCTATAAAAAGGACGACTTGGACTGTAACGGATGTAAGGAATGTATTAAAGTTGAAAACCGGACTTGAAAGAGAATAAAGTAAACTGGCTCAGCCAATCAACTTTAGTTTGTATGGTTGGAGTTAGCTTTATAATTTTAAATATATAAAAGTTATTTTATATTTGATTTAATGTGAATTAAAAAATAATTTTTTACCTAGGGTTGAAATAAAATAAATGAAATCCTTTTGATACATAGAAAGAACTTTATACATAGATAAACTAAATGTTTTAAATCGCAAGTTGTAAGCCAGGTATTAATGTAGAAATTCCAATCTAAAATATGCCATTAGAATGGAAGGATTTCAATTTCAATGTTTTTAGTTTTTAGTGTGGATCAACAACTATTATATTTAAAAAATATTTTTTAAATAATGTTTTTATTTTTTTATATGTTTGTGTGAATTATTTATGAGTTAATTCCAATCTAAAATATGCCATTAGAATGAAAGGATTTCAACTTCAATGTTTTTAACGTGGATCAACAACTATTATATTTAAAAAATATTTTTTAAATAATTTTTTTTATTTTTTTATATGTTTGTATGAATTATTTATGAGTTAATTCCAATCTAAAATATGCCATTAGAATGAAAGGATTTCAACTTCAATGTTTTTAATGTGTGAATCAACAACTATTATATTTAAAAAATAATTTATATATATGTTTGTGTGACTTATTTATGAGTTTTTATATGTTTGTGTGTGAATTATTTAGCAGTTGGTTTTTTAATATAAAAATATTAAGTTTAAAATGTTTTTATGTAAATAAAGTTAAAATAAAATGTAAAATGTAAAGTATTGTATTTATTTCATGGATCTTTAATTAAGTTATTATTACGTTTTTTTTTTAGAATTTAAGCAAATTTGAGTTTTGGAATTGGCAAGCCTCTTATGGGTGTAAAAAATAGAAACTAATCTTAGAATTTGGGATGGAATATAAAAGTAATTTTTTTTTTTGTTGGTTGATTGGAGAGTTGGTTACAACCACACTATTTTTAGTAGTTGATAAGTGCAAGGTTCAAACCACAAGAGTTGCATTCACCAAACTTATTTCATCTCGTTATTATTTAGTTCGACATGAAATGGACCACCAGGTGCTTGGGATTCGTACTGTCGTCGTTCATTCGTACTGTCATCGTTGATCTAGCCTGACACACACTCTAAAGGATTCATATCAGACTACTACCTTTGCAATTGGCTTCCCCCCAAGGTTTGAACCTAGGTATCTTCTTGGTAAGTGCCCAACCATACCTGCACTTACCAATCCACCTAGCCCTTGGGGGTGGAACATAAAAGTTGTTAAGATGAAATAATTATTTATACATATGTGGAAAGATAAATAGAAAAAGATATTTCACATATGTTAGGAACCTTATAATAAAATAAAGCACATCCATATAATATGGCAATAATAAATGGAAATGAATGCAAATAATTAACAATATTATAGCATGAAATGAAAATGTAGCAAATTATATTGCAGAAACCAAAAGCATATTACAAAATTGCAAACCACTTCAAGGGGAAAACCTCATTGAAAGAAAATATTCGTTATAATATGAAAATATAAGATGCTTCCTCCTCTTGTGCCTCTTGGTTCATTTAAAGACTCTAGTTAACCCTAACCATAATACTCAAGGGTTCTTATCCACATGCAAGTGGGGGCTTGAGCTAGTAACTCCTAAATAACAACTATTACATCTTTATATAACGTCTCTTTATAATAAATAATAGTTACATCATATGGGCCTGTAAGCCTAGGCACCTAATGTACCACATGACTATACAATTATTAATGATGTTAGGATAGGGTCCTAACATACCTTTCCCCTTCAAAAAATCTTTGTCCTTAAAGCTTGAGATGAGGGAACTATTGCTAGAGCTGCAAAAAAAATTCCCATGTGGCATCATCTAGTTGTAAGTTTTGCCACTAGACTAAGACTTTAGTGATGGTGTTGTTGTAAAGAGTGTAATTTCTTCGATGTTGTAAGGCTTCAAGATGACTGGACCTTCATTATCCAACTCAATAAGTGCATACTAGACCTAAATGTAGTTTTCAAGTACCTTCTTCAAACAAGTAACATGAAAAACTGAATGGATCTTGGAAGAAGGTGGTCAAGGTAGCTTATAAGCCACTTGTCCAATTTGCTACAACACCTGATAGGATCCATAGAATCTTGTTACAAGATTTTGGTGAGCATGAAGTTGCATTAATGTTTGCTTATATTTTTGAGTCAAAGGAAGATCATATTCCCTACATCAAAACTATATTTTAAACAATGTTGATCTATTTGTTGTCACATCCAATTCTAATCCACAACCATATTTTTATTCAATTTTTTTAGTGGTTTGGTATAATCTTGAAGTGTCGAATCTATTGACTGGACATTGGATTTACCTAGAATATATGAAGAAGGTGATGGGGATGGGTACCCATAATCTACCTCAAAAATATTCAATTTGGTAGCTTTGTGGGACGAAGTGTTGTACCACCACTTTGCCAAGGGAAGCCACTTGGCCCACTAGGTTGGATGTTAAACAATGGAGGAATATTTCTAGTCATTTATTAGCACTTTTTTCTCATCCATCTAGGGATGGTAGGTTGAGTTCATTCTTAGTTGCATACCCTACAATTTAAATAGTTCCTATAAAAAATGACTGGTGAAAGTAGGGTCATATAGTCAAACACAATGGATTTTGGTATACCAGGAAGGCAAAAAATGGAGTCTATGAATATTTGGGCCATGGTGGAGGTATACTAAAGGTGGTCCAGGGAACAAAAAAGAGCATACTTCAATAGATAATCCACCAACATAAGAATGATAAATTTTCCTCTTGATTTCAAAAGCTCTTCAATAAAATCCATGAAAATGTCAATCCATACATTATCTAAAATTGGTAAAGGTTGTAGAGTTCTTAGAGTATAAAAAATTTCTCCTTTCATCCATTGGTAGATCTCACACTTAGCCACAAAAATTTGAATGTCCTTTTTCATTCCTACCCAATAGAATGAGCATTTAGCTCACTCATAGGTTTTCAAAAAATTCAAATGGTCTATTGTGGGAGAAGCATGTGTCTCCTTTATTATGTCCTCACAATTGATATTTTTTAGCAAACACAATGTGAGCTTAATATCTCAACAGTTATCCATCGCACAAGTACCCAATGTTTGAATTAGGGTCCCTTTGGAGCTATTCCCTCAGAGTTTGTAAGGTCTATTATTTGGCTACCTCTTCTCGAAGTTGGATCAACCATTAGGGGAGTGGGGAAGGTATGGCACACAGTGTGCCTTGATACTCAAATAGACAAGAAAGATAATCCATCATAATATTTTCTTCCCCTTTTTGCATATAATTTTATAATCATACCCCAACAATTTTGAAACCCATTTCTATTTTGCTAGAGTCGATACCCTCTGTTCAAAAAAACAATTCAATATTTGATGATCTATTTTAATGGAGAAATGACACCCAATGAGGTAAGGTCACCAATTATGTCATGGAGAATAGCCATCATTTATTTTTCATAAGTGGACTTTCCTAGATTTTTTCTAGACAAGGCCTTACTAGTGAAAGCTAAGGCTCCCCCTTCTTGCATTAATATTGCACCAATGCCAAGGTCCAAAGCATCACTCTTGATTATAAATGGTTTGAAAAAATCATGAGTATCTAACATTAGAGTAGAATTCATGGCTTCCTTGAGATCCTAAAAGGTGTTTTTAGTTGGTGTCATCCATATGAATGAATTCTTCTTTAACATGACAATTAGTGAGGATGCTATTTTGCCACAACCCTAGATGAATCATCAATAGTAGTGAGTGAGACCCAAAAATCCTTGAAGCACCTTAATATTTTAAGGCTTAGGCCAATTTTGTATGGGCATAATTTTCTTTAGGTCAACCGTAACCCCCTCCAATGATACAATATGACCCAAATGTTCGACCTCGTGTATTCTAAAGGAATATTTAATGTTTGGTAAATAATTGATGCTCTTTCAAGAGTTGCAAATTCAAATGCAAATGATGTAGGTGCTCTCCCTAAGAGCGACTATAAACTAGAATCTCATTAAAAAAAGAACAAATTGAACTTGCATAGGTAAGGGCTATATTTATTGTAAGGGGTATTAATTAGGCCAAAAGGCATGACTAAAAATTCATAATGATCTTCATGGGTTTTGAATGTTTTTTTGGGGATTTCTTCTTGGATTAGTATCAGATGGTGTCCAAATCGAAGATCTAACCTGGAGAAAAAATTAGCCCCATGTAACTTATTGAGTAACTCATAAATCATCAAAATAGGAAAATTATCCTTGATGGTGATTTTATTGAGTTAACAAAAGTCTATATATAGTTGCCATGACCCATCCTTTTTTTATAATAATAGTACTACTAAAGAGTAAAGACTAATACTAGATAAAATTACCCCTATTTTTAATAACTCCACCAATTTCTTCATTTCTAATTCTTGTGCATATGCATATCTATAGGGTTAAATGTTAGGTGGGAAGATCCATGGTACAAGTTGTATTGATGATCAGGGGATCATTGTGGAGGTAGCCTCTTGGGTTTCAAAAATATAGAATAATGTATAGTCAAAAGTATTTACAAGTCACTTTGCTACTGAGGATCTTTAGTATTTTGTACCTAGATTGCAAACAATTATGCCACTATCCCATGTGAATATTTTGAATATTTTTTACATTATGTTTGATCTAATGGTCTAAGTGGATCTCATACGTGAGTTGTGGAGAGTGTATTGCTTCCCATTCTAAGTTATTTGCATCCATATTTTAGCATAATTCCATGTTACTATTCCCAAAGTGTGAAGACATTATGCCCCTAAAACAACATCGCATCCCCATAGCAATAAAGGTTGCATACATTTTTGAGCAATTAATATTGTAAGTTGTTCTACATTCTTAGTACATGTATGATTCAGGTTATTTACATTCATATTGTTGTTTATTATTGAATGTTATTTAATGTATTATTAGCCTTGATCATATTAACTTGATCATATTATTATACTCATATTATTATCTTGTGGCTACATTATATTTGATCCTGTGATATTTAACTTGTAATATTTGTGGTAGTATTAAGGCTTAAAAAACCATCACCATGTGATAGTGGGATGTGACATCCAAGACTCGACATGTTAAATCAATACATTTACAAATTTTATTTACATATGCTTGGGGGGCAACCAAGTTCCTCTAGGATTTTACCAAATATATCCAATCATTTAGATATTTATTTTGCATATCCTCCTAACCCTGGAAGGGATAAAATACTCATCATGAATACAAAATACAATTATCTATATCACCCTATTTCTTTGTTTATTTATCTTATATCATCATACATCATGCATCTTGCGTCATCTTGATCCCATCAAGATATTCTACAAGACACCTCACACTAGATCATTTTAGATATCTTTGCATGCCCCATTATGGTATATATAATTTTAGATATCTTTGCATGACCCATTGTGGCATAAATTATTTTAAACATCTTTGTATGCCCCTTATGGCATATATTATTTTAGACATATTTGCATGCCCCTTATGGCATAGATTATTTTAGACATCTTTGCATGCCCCATTATGGCATAGATCATTTCAAACATAGTTGCATTTCCCTTGTGACATAGATCATTTCAGACATCTTTGCATGCCTATTTGTGGTATAGATCATTTCATTCATCTTTGCATACCCCTTATGGCATAGATCATTTCAAATATCTTTGCATGCCCCTCGTGGTATAAATACTTTCATATATCTTTTTATGTCTCTTTGTGAAAAAGATCATTTTAGATATTATTATACATCTAGTGTGGTGTAGATCATTAAAGTCCTTTGGGAACATCCCTTGTGGCATAGACACCAAAAGTACTTTAGGCACATCCCTTGTGGCATAGATATTAAAGTCCTTTAGGAATACCCCTTGTGGTGCGAATCACTAAATTTCTTTGGGCACATCCCTTATGACATAGATCACTAAAGTCTTTTAAGCACATCCCTTGTTGCATAGACATTCAAGTACTTTAGGAATATCCCTTGTGAGGTAGACATAAAAATTACTTCAGGCATGCCCATTGTGGCATAGATGTTAAATTCCTTTAGACAGGTCCCTTGTGGTGTAGACCACTAAAGTCCTTTGAGCATGTTGCTTATGGCATATATCACTAAAGTATTTTACGCATGTCCCTTGTGTTGTAGATATTAAAGTCCTTTGGGCACATCCCTTATGAAATAGATCATTAAAGTCCTTTGGGTATATCCCTTGTGGTATAAACATTAAAGTCCGTTGACAAATCCCTTATGGTGTAGATGCCAAAATTCCTTCGAGCATGCCCCCTATGACGTAGATCACTACTAACAAAAATCCCCTTGGGAATTTAATAACAAAAGTACCCCTTGGGCATTGCTAACATTTACTAACCATAATATTATATCTATTTATACATAATACAAGTATCTTACCATCATGTTCTAAGTACTTATCTTTTATGTGGATTTTTAGGCCACAACTTAGACATAATGTGTCTTATTTCATTCTCTAAGCTCTTGTCCTTTATCTTTGATTTTTGGCCACCGCTTAAGGCTGTAATCATGATCATAACATCTTTTAGGTACTTATCCACTATCATGGCTCTTAGACCATTACTTAAATATGTGATTAGTAGATCTTATACATATCTTCAAATATGTTTACCCGTCTACAAGTGCTTACCCATTATCATAGCCAATAGGCCACCATTGAAAAATGGGAATAATCCTCTAAGCGCTTGTCCACTATTAGAATTTTAGGTCACCACTCAATAACAAAATAAATCCTACCGTTACCCATAAAAAAGTGTTTAGTTATAGACCACTACTTGGGTGATATTTTTACAAATGCATGTATTATCTTATGGTTTCTCCATTTTATTTTATTTTGGCTTTCTACATTTTCTCTTTATGCATTAATTTCATCTCTCAATCATCTAATGGAATATTTAGATATATTTACAAATAAATTTGTCCATAGCTCATCCCGTCAACTCCATATATAATCATTTAAACAATTGTATTTGTCTTCCCTTCAAATAAAATTTATTTCACTTAAACCAATCTTATTAATAACTTCATTTTCATGTAACTTCAAATTCAAATAAATTTATTAAAAATACCTCCACTTACCAAATTCACTTAGCAAAGGGTTTATTACATTCTCTTTTCATATTAATCATCGTGCAAACACATTTTATCACATTGATAGGAAGCAAAGAATTAAATAATAATTTTCTTGTTTCCAAAAATATTTTATTATAAAATTTATGCGAATTTACAAAAACCTTGTAAAATTTCCCCAAAATTTATTGAATCATTTTTGAATGGTCATAGTACATCTCTAAATTTATACATAAGACCAATTTTGTTTAAACATTAGTCGTTCCTCATTTTCTCAAAATGTACCCCTTTTGACCCATGTCATTATTTTCTCTATCAATATTCTCTATATGGATTAAATTTATTAAAAAAAGTAAACTACTTTCAATTTATCAAAACCATATCATAACTCATTCTCTGAATTATATATAATACATCAAATGAACCACATTCAATATTCTGCAAAAACATAAATTTATTCCTAATTTATTTCAAATATCATTTTTTAAAGACATCAAAATATCATAAAATCAACACATCATATAAAAAGATATACATAAATCAATTATTCAATATCATTATGCATAAATACCTTGAAATAATACATGTTCACAAGTTTGGTGTACCACAATACCAAAATTGGTACACTTGGCCCTACTCTTGAGAAGTGATGCACCACAAGCATCAAAATTGGTGCACTCAACCTCATAATCCTAACCCTACCCATATGTAGACCTTGTATCTTCACCCCTTGGTGTTGTTGGTGGTAGTGGAGGAGGCCAAAATCTAATTGATCTCTATGAGTACCTTGAAACGAAGCACAACCTAGTGTAACTCTTTGAGTGGGTTGATGAAATCTCCCTTTGAGAGGTTGGCACTATTGCATGATAAAGTAGTCGATAATGTCTAGCCTAATCCCTCTCCTCTTTAGCCTCTAGCTATGTAACCCTCACCTCCCTCCACATCTAGTCAATATCTCCCTCCAGCTGAGTCATATGTTGCTACGTCAATCCCAATAATACTTGCATCACCTCTACACTAAGGCCTCCAATTGCTACTTGAGAGTTGGCCTCATCCCTCTCTTAAATAATCTTTTCATTCTCCTCTTGTACTTGATTGATTTTAGCCTGTATATGAGTGATAATATTATATCACTCTATCTTCACTCTAATTATCTCCTTATGAGATATAATAGCCTCTTCTTGCCTCATTGCCTCCATGCTTGCAATTTGTACCCTCATCTCATGGAATATCCACATAAAAACCTCCATCTTGAACCATAGTTCCTCCTTTGTAGATCTACTAAGTAAAACCTCTCCATATCCCTCTACACAAGGGGCATTATCGCTAATGGATCCACATATAAAGGAACCTATGCATTCAACTCAAGAGTACCCTCTAACCTAGTCGATCCCTCTCCCTCATCCTTGGTATCTCATCTAACAAATCGATGTGTCATAGCATCTCACCCTAGTCTATGATGGAGATCCCTCAATATATCTGCTATCTCCTCTACTACCTTAGATTACTATAGATTTGATGCCACTAGAGTCAACCACCTTAGATAAAACTAGGTATACCACCTCATGTACCCCTCAATAACACCTAGGTCATCTCTCTTTGACTCAAGGAATAAATAATTATCTGTATCCTCTTATGCAAAGAAAAATATCAAGAGGTCCCCCAAACTGCTCTTAAATCATCCAATAAAACTAGATCTTACCTATAGCTTTTATTTATTGTATATCACTAAACTATTGTACAACTCTATCAAATTGATAAAGCTCATACTCCTTGTACTTATCATGTAACCATCGAGTCCTCACTCGAGACAACTCCTAGTCATCCTCAACCCATATAAAATAACTTCTCCATGGCTTCCATGTCACCTGTGAAGCCCTAAGATCATCTATGGCATAGCAGGCAAGATTCAATATCCCTCTACTAAATATACATCTCCTTATTCATTTGTATAACGCAAGACTCCCAAAGTCACACCTTTATCCCCTATAAGCCTATATCCATCTAATTGATATATGTTCCCATACCCACACCTGGAGTAGTGTGCAATAGACTAGACTCTTCCCACTTTGATAAACCACCTAGTGAAAAGTCTTCTATAGTCTTGCCAGGATGGTCAACCCCCAAGTAAAAATAATTTACTAGCCTCATAACCCCTTTATTACCTCTCCCCATTCCCAAGTCAACACTCGTCAACTAGTATTGGACATCAAAATCCCTAATACTATAGTGTAAAGTAAAGATATGAGGTGATTCAAATGGCCTCCCTAGTATGCATCATTGACACATATCCCTAATTTGATTTTGGGATACCCATGTCTCCTATCAATAGCTCTATGCATACCCTCTTGTTGTTCCCTAGGTGAATAGGATCTCCAAGAATCAAAACTTGGAGGATCATTCAAACATCATTCAGTGTAATGTTCATCTCCCATATCGATAACTATAAGGTGCACATCTCCAAGTACCATCTCTTGGCCAATGCTATTAGTAACAATTGATCAAAATCTAACTTAGGCATAACATCCATATAGTATAAACTAATCATCACCAATACTCCAATATCTGTATCATCCACTAAATCTAGTGTTGTCCCCAAGGCTCTAGGACATTGTTCTTAGCAATCTAGCACTCCTAATCCCTACAAAACATGACAAGAAATTAAATTAGCATAATTCATTATATTACCCAATCCTTTAGCCTGTAAAAAGTAAAAGCACTAGAAATAGCAAAAGTGCTACTTGTAAAAGCATTAGCTATAGCAAAAGTGTTATTGGTAAAAGCACTACTTTTTGAAAAATATCCAAAAATTTCTAAAACCATAAATTTTAAAATAAGGTTTTGAAGCATACCCATAACACCTCTACTGGTGCCCGTTCTAAACCTCAAACTAGATCCATATGATGTATTAGTATCCTAAAAGCTACCATTATATTTTGATGAGTAATCTAACCTCTCTCTTGACAAGGAATCTTGAACAGTAAAAAAGAACCCATTTTTACCCCCTTGCCTTCTTTTACCCACCTACTCGCCCCATACCTTTTACTCTTGTTTACCTATTCTTTATTTTTGGCCATCTCCATGCCCCATATTATCAATTTTTCTCTCCAAATAACTATTTTGAAATAAATCCCAAGGGGGCACACATGGGGCATCAATTACAAGATATTCCTAGGGCATCAATTATGAGACACACATGCAATAATGACATTGATCAATCATCAAGTTTTTTATTCAATTTCTTTTGCAATCATTTCTTCAACATAACATATCTCAATATCAAAAAATATTTTGTGTTAAAATTGAAGTCATATGCCATACTTTTGATGCATTTATTATACAATAAACACTTCAAAATAGGGAAAAAATGTAGACACCCAATTTTGACACACCTAGTTACCTAAATCTCCCAAAAAAGCACCAAAAAAGACATCATCAATAAAAGTTATTAACCAACTAAATCAAACATCATATCATACACTTTTGTAGAAGCACCATTTGTTGCAAAAACATTACCAACACTTTTGTATAACAAGTATGTTTTAGTATTTTGACTTGTCAACATGACCATTGAACAAAAGAACTACTTGGATGTAAAAGCACTACATCCAATGCTTATGCAAATTCCAATGGTTTTGCAAACATGAGTGAAATATTTATGACATGAGCTATAAACATGTGGATTCCTTCCTCCCACTTCCTAGTCTAATCCTGCATGTTTCGTCCTCTCCTTAGGTCTATGAAATTTGTATTACTTATCTTATCCAAATGGTATCTTTGACTCTCTTTTCCTCCAAGGATAATCCCTCCATTTTTTTAAAATAAAACCAATGGGAGAGGCATTCAACAAGAAATTCTAAGATAACTACACTACCAAAATTTGCTCTCATTCTCTCTAACTCTTATGTTTGGAAATTTGAATCAAGAATTTTGGGGTAAATGAAGCAAGGTAAAGAGGCATTAGGCAAGGAGGAGGTCCTGCTAGGCCAAAAAATCCCTAGCTTCCTTTCCTTTTCATCTTCTTTGCTTTTTATTTATGCATTTTCCTCTTGTTTAAAGCCTTACTAATACTTGGTTTCTCTTATTATAGTTGCTAATATTTATATTTCTTCGTCTCTAGATTTTTTAATCCTTATTTTCAAGTGTCTAATAATATCTTGTTCTTAACCTCTTTTATTTGTAACAACTTCCATTTATTTTTGGTTTCTAATCATTTATGCAAGCTAATTTGTCTTATTTGCTTACTAATCTATGTTATTTTTGTCCTTTATGCCCTTATAACCTCTAATATATGCTTCTCTTCAAATTTATATCCACTTGCATTTTTCTTATACATTCTTATCTTATCCTAGGTCCATTTTACATTTACAATCATCTTGACACCCATTTAGTGTCTTATTTGTAGGCATAAAATATTTACTTACATACTAGTTTTCTTCTTTTCATGCTCTTTGATCATTGATCTTTGTTGTAACTCATACTAATTTGATCTTTATTGCTTTTGATTTACTATTTTTAGTTTTTTATTTTCCTATTTTTTTAAACTCAACTAAAAATACACTTATTTTGGGTAAATCAAGAAATCTTTAGGATAGTTTAAATCTTTCATTTGAAAGTACTTAGGCAAGGAATCAAAAGTCATATAGCTACATTTTAGGCTAATATTGTATGCTGCATTATTCCTTGTTTGCCTTGAAAAGAAAAAATCCTTTTATTTTATTGTAAATCACTGACAATTCAAAAGCATATTAGTTTAGGAACCTTGTTTGTTGCATCTTGTATTATTACATCTAGCTTTCAAACTTAGTAGTGATTTTGTTTAGGTTTATTTTTATCTTTCAAGTTGTTAGAGATAAAAAATCTTTAAGTGTTTTCCAATAAACACATCAAAAAACACATGAACATAAACATATACATGTACATGGAGGTATGCCAACTTGTATGAAAGTATTCTGGTCTCCTTTGAAAAATGACTTGGAATATCGTCCTTCATGACAAGTAGCGTTCTATATATACACACAATATTTTCATATATTTTTCTAAGTTAGAATTTATTAATGATAATTTCATCGTTGTTGTATAGTTCCTAAATTTTTAAGCTACATTAAAATCATTTTACAACATAGGTATATACAATAGCTTTTGATGCTTGATATTTAATGTAAATCATCACAAAATCGTATATAATAAAGTTGCAGTAAAATGAACTCAATAAAAAAACTCAGAAAATAATATAAACTCAAAAATTACTCAAAAATACTCATAGAATAATCACACATAAATGCTTTAGAAAATACTAAAAAAGATATAGAATAAAGGTATACTAATGCATGCTATGTGCAATGCATTTTTTATACCAATTATAATGCTTTATCAGAAATATATAATAGTATGTGACTCTTCATGTGGAGTACTCTTGACCTTCACTCTTCTTTAAAACTCTTCACTTTCCTATTCTAAGGACATATGTGCACTCTTACATAAGGAACACTTGTGCACATCCACACTCACAACACTTGCACACTCAATTACATGAAACTTATGCATTTCCTGCACATTATTACATTACATAAAATATAAACTCACACTCTAATGTAAGACACACACCTTATCTAATATTATGTCAAAGTGGTACATAAGCATGTACCAAATACTATAATATTCTCTAATAATATAAACTTCTTTAAAACCATATATTACTCATACTTCCATGTCTAAGCATCTATTTATAAAGACTTATCACAATTAATGTAATTGCTTTTAGAATTTGATATTATATTTGTAAGATCTTTCTACGTACATTTTCATCCTCATTTTATTCTATATACTACCTAATCATCATCTCTTAAAAATATAAATGTTTATTTTATTAACCGTAGCGTGGGCGAGTGTGTGAGGGGGTGGGTGTGTGGTGGCTTTGTGTTAAATTCTCTATTGATAAGTATAGCTCTCGGCTTTACGAGGGGTCATGGTTGGGAGGAGACTGCTCAGCCTGTGCGTTGGTCATAGAGGTTTCTCACAATAAATAATAATAATCATAAATTTTATTATTTTTATGTAGTTTTTTTAAAAGAGAAATGAGAAGATGAGAAGGCAAGTAACAAAGAAGGAAATGCTTTTATAAAGATTTTTGTCTTTAGTATTATAAATGTTATTTTTTAATTATATAAAAATTAAATTTTTATTGGTTTTACTTGGTTAATTTTTAGATAAGACAAAAAATAGGACAAAGAGGAATATAACGATGAAGAATTACATTTTTTTATCTAAGTTTGTTATAGTAAACATTATAATATATATATATATATATATATATATATATATATATATATATATATATATATATATATATATGACAATGAGAAAAGTAACAATGAAGAACATTGCATTATCTATATATAGAAAAGAGGTATTAAAGTGGAACCAAATTTCAACATAAGAATATAATTTCTTATAATAGTATAATCATAATATAATAGTATTTCAAAAAATTATATTATTATAATATTATAGTTAATAACATTATATTATGAATTATCTTATCACATAAACGTACAATACTATAATATAAACTTAGATTATATTTATAAAAATATATCTTATTTAATTGTTTTCATAATATTAATTTTTTTAAAATAAAATTTGAATTTATTTACAATAAATAAATTAAATATATTATTAATTATTTAAAGTTTAAATCTTACGTATTTATTTTCCTTCTTTAGTATAATACTTATTACTACAAAATATTATGATTTAAACTTGCATAATGCATCATAATAGAAACTTTTACCACTAAAAAGTAATTTAAATTAAATAATAGATTCATTGTTAAATGATCATAAGAATTTAATAAGTTATAATATATTGAAATATCTTCTATCAAGTCAAATATTAAGATTATAATTTAAATATAAATTTTGACTAGACATCTATTATGAAGATTGAATTTATTAGTTCTACGTGTCTGCTTAAACGTGCCAAGTCAACAACGTTCAAGGGAGATGTGAATGTGAAATAATGAAATTGTAGTGTATTCCCTAACAAAGGGTTCAAAATGATTAGAAAATTTAAAACCTTTGTTCTTTTCATATGAAACATCTTACTCATCTCATCTTTTTAAAATTAATTAGTTTATCATAAACATAATTTTATAAGTATGACCTCATATGGTGATTTAGCCTCACAGCTTAGCATGAGAAGCTCAAAACATATTAATACAGATAGCCCACATGTTAAAAACAATTAATTATTTATATATATTTTTTATTGAGTAGTATGATAAAGCCTGCAACTAATTCATAAAATTAAGACAATAAATTATATTATTTTAAATGGTTAGAGTAGACTAAATTATAAAGTTAATATAATCGAGTGGCATCCCATTGGGTAAGGGGGGCGGAATGATTACGCTCTTGTTTTTCTATTATGGCAGTTGTAAAACCACTAACGAAAAATCAAAGGGCGATATAGGCATCTCTTGGACTAAACTAGGAAAACTTTATTAATCTCATTGCGAAACTCTTTAATTCTGTTTTGTTTTTTAAATGTATACGATCGACAACGTTGTCTGACTTAAACCTTTAATCAACGAATACTTCTTTTTATTATTTCAGTTAAAACCTTGTGGTCTCGACAGGGTGGTAACTTGATCACTTTAAAGTATTCCAATGTTTATGAAGCTAAGTATTTTCAATGAGAAGCATGATGAATTTTACAATCTAAGTTTTTTTTTTTTATTATTATTATATATAAAAGATGATGATTTTTAAGCTTGGTTAGATGGTGGATGCTAAGGTTTATTTATGAAAGTGGAACCTTGATTTATAATATGATTTTTTTTTTTAATCTTGGTGCTTTCTCAAATTTAATAGATAATTTAAAGTATATTTATTAAAGAAGGATTTTTTTAAAGAAATGAGTTTTATTAAAGGTGAAATCAGTCTAATAGTTACACATATAGTTATAGCAATGTGATAATATAATACCATTTTCAATGTTGTTTGGTTGTATTTATCCATCATTTTGTATTTATATAAAGAGTATAATTGTTGGAGATATCACATTATTTGGTCTCATTGTAAATATTTATGTGAGGGAGTGAGTTTGATTTTATGTGTCAAGTTAATAGGAGTGTGCAAGTGTCATGTATGTAAGTGTGTGAGGTATCTAGCTAGGAAGTCAAGAGTTATGAGTATAATGTGTCTAGTTTAGAAGTAGGAGTTATATGCAATCATGATATACTTTGTTTTTTATGTAATATGTGGGGCTTATCATGTAAGAAAAAAAGATGAAGAGTCAAGTTCTCCCGTGAGTTTGAGAAGAGAAAAAGCCAAGAGTCATGTAATGTGAAGAGTCTTATGTATCTTTATATTGGAGATAAATTTATGTAAAATGTATCTCGAATAAGCTTTCAGTGTGATTTATGTGAGATTGAAGTTTATTTGATATATGTGATTAAATATTGATGATATTGTGATTGATTTATAATCCTAATATTGAGTCTTGTGAGATAGTCTTGCTAAATTGCTAATTGTGGTATCATAGCCACATAGCAAAAGAGAAGGATGTATGTGATTTGTAGAAGTGAAGATATTGAATATTGGAGTGAAGGCATTGGAGGAGAAATTAAGTGTAGAACGATTTCTACTAGCATTGGATAAGAACGATTATTAGGGTGGAGAATGACTGTTGGAGTGGTGGATGAGTGCTGAAATATTGAATAGATAGATGTTCCTTAGAGGAAAAGCTTGAAAGGACGTTTGTCTAGAGGATGAATTGGTGAGTGGAAGAAAATTTTATAGGACGTTGATCTGAGTGAGGAGAATATGCTATACTAAAAAATGAGTTTTCAAAGAGCTTAGTGCCTTGGGTTTGTTTAAAGAGTAGAGACACAACATAGTGGAGTGTGACAAGGTAACTGTGTGCATTAGAAGATTTTTGAGAAATCAATATTGGACATTTTGAGTCCCTAAGTCAAAGTTGTCATTGATGTCACCAGATGAAGTCATCATTTAATACCAAATATTTCAGCAGGAAATAAAGGGGACAAAGATGGTTATTTGATATCCAGGGAGAAGGCCAAAGTTCAAGTAAAACAATGCAAAAGACAGAAGTTAAAAAGGAGTTATAAAATTTTATTTATAAATTATTTAAATTCAGGATGAATTTAAATTTTATAAATAAATATTAAAAGTACATTATCGAAGGTTGATATTATAATAGTGGTTATTATAATATTAAAATGTGCCATGGAGAAAACCCAAATAAAACATTTATAATTTTTATTATAATGTTTTAAAAGGCAAAAGAGGGTTTTATAAAGTTAAAAATTATTTTAATAAACCCAAAGGTTGGGTTTAAGACCAAAGGCCTTGATAAATCCTCACCGACATCATGAGGGTTAATTATATTTTGAAGCGTCGATGTTCCAAGCAAAGGAGGAAAAATCATTATTTAAACCTATGCCAAAGGACATAAAATTTATCCTTGATCGATTTGAAAAGAGAATAACATACAAATTAAATGCAGAGCTCGTGAGACGAATTTGCAAATTTTGTGTTTGTGTTGACGGCGAAAGGAAACAAAACCAAAAGCGTTGATTAGTTGGAAGCCAACAAGGCACCTTGGCCTAGTGGCAAGTGGGCTGCAAGCTTACGTTTTGGGTGCAAGGTGGATAGTGTTCGAATCCTGGCGGAAGTATTTTTGGTGGACGTGTTGAAGGCGCCAAACATTAGGCGCATCCTTTTTGAAAAGCAAGGAAGGATAGGGTGTTGAAGCACATGGTGCTTCTTCCTTCCCAACGAGCATATAACTCGTGTGGTGGTGTGCACCATGGGTAAAGACATTTGTGTGGGCTGCGTTGAGAGTTCGAAACTCTCCAAAGGCAAAGGTAACATTTTTATATTTTATTTTATTGAATGCCTAAGTTGGAGGTATAAGGTATTTGGTGGTTGAAGTTTGAAAGGGTTGCTTTGTGATATAGGTTGGTAGTTGAGAAATACCTTTAGGAGTTATAAGGAGAATTCTGGTTTTATTTCTAAAGTCTTAAAATTTTCTATTGTGGAATATTGAAAGGTTAAGACTTTGTGGGTTGTATGTTATGTTGAATAAAGGGTTTTTGTGACTATTGTGAGGATATTGATTATTATTAAAGTTTGAGTGATAATGTGTAATTTTGATATTATTTTTGTGATATATTTTGTTGAAGAAAATTATCCTCTAACCCTTGTTGAGTTTGGCAAAGAGGTAATTGTGAGTGTGGCAGATTTGTAAGGACAACTACTCTTCAAGAAAAGGTATGGGCAAAATTCTTCTTTATTGAGTTAGGTGATTGGCTTGATTGAAAATTAATTTGAAGTGAAAAGGAATTGATTAGGGTTTCCTTTTTGAAAGTGTTTGAATTAATGCTTCAAGGTTTTCTGGATTGAGAGTTGTGATTAAATCTTGTTTTATAAGCATTGTTGTTGAGACCATTGGTTGAGTGAAGTGCTTTGAATTAATGCTTCAAGGTTTTCTGGATTGTGAGTTGTGATTAAAACCTTGTTTTATAAGCATTGTTGTTTAAGCCCTTGGTTGTGTGAAAAACCTGAGTTAGGGTTTGGAAAGATCATGAGTATCATTGTTATGTGAGATTTGTTGTTGAGCATTATTGAAAATATTTTGAGTTGGATGATACATGCTTGGACTAGGGTTTGTGAGCAAGAGTTGTTTCTTAAATTGATTGGTTGAGTAGAGTTGATTGAGCCTAGTGTAGCACCCTAAAATTGGTGCAGTAAACCTTAGTAAATAATTAAAATTACCTTAGTAATAATTCAAATTCAAATTTCAACCCCTAACCGCCTATTAAACCACTTTCCTCGTTTTTCATGCCATTTTTAGGATTTGTTTTGTCCGTTGGACGATATCGTCGCCGATCAGACGATATCGCCTCAGATCGAACGAATTCGTCTGGAGCAGAACGTCCGGACGATTTCGTCCCAAAACTGATTTTTCATAATTAGCTTCTGTTTCAACGGCGTCTCTAACCGGGGCAAAAGCGTGTCTACGCGGTTAGAGACCTCCCCCATTGGAGATCTCCCAAATTGGGATGATCTCCAACCTCCCAACCTCCTTCATATGCCTATTTAATCTTAGGCCCTCCCCTTGACATTCCCCTGGCTGAATTTTATTGCACTTCGAGTTTTACATGCATTAGAATGTCTTAGACTACTATTTGCCTTTGTCCCTTTTTGAATTTTCTTGCAGGAACTTTGTCATTCTTCAGCCGGAGCAAGCTCAGATCGTCGTAGACGATCCTGTACGATCTCGGACGATCACGCCACAATTCGAGACGATTTCGTATTCTGTAGACGATTTCGACTGCAGCCAACATTGGGGGCAATCAATGCCCTGAGTTTGCATTCTTTCTCCATTATCTACTGTTTTGCTTTGCATTAGTTAGATTTATTTCTATTTTGCATCTTGGAGTTCACCTCATATAGCTTAGATGCATGATAAAGTCAAAATTAGTCATTAAAACAATGCATTTTACTTAGATTGTTATCTAAATTGTTATTCTAGTATTCATATTTTCATTTCTATCATCATCCTTTGTTTTTGCAATTGTATTTTTTGTTCTTGGTATCTATTTCTGTAGTTGCAGGTCTCTGACAAATTGCCTGACGATTTCGTCAATTAGAGACGATCTCGTCAAATTAGAGACGATCTCGTCAAATTAGAGACGATCTTGTAGATTAGAGACGATCTTGTCGATCTGATCAGACGATCCTATCAGATCGGAGATGATCCTGTCAAATTCTAGATGATCTTGACTGCTTCAAAAATTAGAACCTCCATCAGACATCCGGATCAGGTATGGTTTTTCTAATCTAGTTTATTCTCTGTATTTTCTGTTTAAATCTATTTTTTGTATTCATTTAAATCTGCATTTCATATAGAATAGCTTTAGATTCATTTGGCCAAACCTAGGATTTGAATGATTAAAGATAAAATTGAACACATCAAACACATTCCCAACCTAGGCGTGGAAACTGCCATTCAAAAGTTTCCTGGTGAACCCCACCATCCGTCAAAAATCACCCTTATACACCTCCCCCGAGAGGCGGGACCTTCAAAGGGCCTCTCAGTCCGAGGTATTGTCCCATCCTTCTCGCATCCCCCTTCCGGGCACGGATCCTTTAGCCTGAAGGTAAGGGTGCGAAAAATTTGGAGCGATACATTTTGGTGAACCCGACGTGAATAACATAGGCATCTTTCTGATTCAAAAATAAATAAAAACAAAAACAAAATATATATATATATGTATACAAGAAAAAAAAAGTAGCAAAATCATCATTTCAAGTTTGTATGTTTTAGATTCAATTCTAAATAGTAGATACTAAATATTACTTTTAGAAGTACTAAAGAAACCATGAGTTTTTACTCAAATCAATATGAGCCCATCAGTAATGTTGGAAGAATTCAGCCAAATACATTTGTTGATTATGACCAACCTCATCCCTATTCAACATCACCTCCATCACACTTTTCTCATTTTTCATCCTTAACCCAACAGGACAATCCCTTTTCCAATCCTCTTCATAACGATATTATCTATTCTCCCATATATCCATATTATGTCTATCAATCCACATACAATCCTCCTCCACCATTTCAATATTCTTCTTTCAATACAACACATTCATTTCAACAAGAAAATACTTATTCTTCCAATTCTACCATGCACTCACCTCATACTTCACAATCTTCCTATCATCATTCTACCCATAATAAAGAAAGTAGAGGTGAGAAACCATTAGGTCCTTTTATGACTGAATTCCTAAGGCACGTATCAAAAACCTCTCGAAAACCTTCATCACGTAAATTTACTAAGCTCAATCAACCAATGGATATAATTCTCAAGTATTTACTTGATACAAATAAGATTGAACTCCCTTCCATAAGACAACTTGATACCACAGCAGATTGGTTTAAACCTCAGCTACATTGTGAATATCATAGAGTAGATGGACATATGACACAAAAATGTAAAGATTTAAGATGTGCAATTCAAGATTTGATTGATGAGGGTCTTTTTAATATAAAGGAATTACAATCTACAACTGATTATAAATCTCCAGTAAACAATCAAACTCCTACACAACAAATACCAATAATCAATCAAGACATGGGGATCTCCCAAGAACCCCTATTCAATTATCAACAACAAGAAACCAATCAAATATTGCATGTTAATGTGTCCCATCATGATGATATTACTAATATTGTAACAGAAACTACAAATGAGCAACCTCAAGTTCAATCAACTCAATCCGATATTCAAGAGATGGATTCCTCATTTGACCAACCTTCAAAACTATCTTTGGCTCTAGAGAATGATCCAAAATGGAATGTAAGCATAGAAAGCTCATCTTTAGAATCAAAATCTCAATCTGAAATCCACTTTGATAGCCAACAACAAGTGATTAATCCTCAAGCAAAGATATCCCTTTTAGAAGTATTACAAAGTTCTCATAAGGAAACTTTGTTCAAGATACCTAGCCAACAATTTGTTCCTCATCATATTTTCTCTAAGAACATAATTAATGGTGTAAACCCTCTTGAGGTTAACCATATTTCATTCTATGATGAGGAGATTCCTTCCTCTACTCCACAAGAAGACTACTATCTTTACATTACAGGATCTAGTAAAGAAACACCTGTTAAAACTATCATGGTAGATAATGGCTCCTCTCTTAATTTATGCACTTATCAATTATTCCAAAAACTCAAATCAAAGGAAGAAGATCTTAATGAATCAAATGTTATTATAAAATCTTTTAACAATGAAATTCAAGAAGCTCAAGGTACTATAATTCTTCCCCTCAATATTGGATCCAAGATCCTGGATACTTTGTTTTATGTAGCATATTGCCCTTCACCTTACAACCTACTTCTCAGAAGTCCTTGGATTCATACGATGAGGGTTGTCCCTTCCACTCTTCACCAATGTTTGAAGTTTGAACTTGCAAATAAAATTGTTACCATACATGGTGACCCAACACCATTTGAAGAATATTTAACGGTTGAAACATCAAGTTCTATACATTCTCTATTATCACAATTATCTTCTATCCATCACTTTTCTTCATCCATATATGATCATCCTTGTTTACCAAATAACACCCATGCATATCTTTCACATATGCTCCCTCCATCTTATCAAGACTTGGAAGATAGTGATAAGAATGAAGAACCTTCTTATCCTTCTTACATTTTATTTTGTAACATGATCAATTTTACACATATAAAAGTCAAATCTTTTGCTACATTATTCTACATTATAACAAAGCTTTTGTTATCACTACCTTTTATTCATCACCTTTTGTTCTTACCTTCAACACAACCAAATTATCCTTCAAAACCTCCTTTGATTTTGAAGCAACCTTAGACATGCTATACTCAAATAACCTTGTATAGTGTATATAGATCATCTTGTATATACCACCAATTCCATCATCTAAAAATTCATATAAAAATTTAAAAAAAAACAGTAATATTATTTATTCTTTCAATTCATCAATTAAAATAAAAATATCAAAAACATCAAAATCATCAAAATCTTCAAAAACATCTTTTATTTTTATATCTCTCAATTTGTGAAGTATTGCAGTTATATTTTCAATTATTTTGGATAAATTAGTATTTATTTGGAATCCCGCACTTTCACATTCACATGAATAAATATCTTGATTTTATTTGGTATGATTATTAATCTCTCTTATATCAAAGTCCACATTACAATTAAATAAAGTTTTGAGCATAGAGAACTGATCTTGTTATTTACTTAAACCAAGTATATCTTTTCACATTAAAATGATTTCATTGCAAATTCGATATGATGCTACATAGTAGAAGTGGTTTCTTGAGCGAAAAGTTTCCCTGCTATCCTATCATGCACATGGTCTAGAATCTTTGAGAATTGACAAAAGGACAAGCTCACCCCTACCTAGAATAAAAATCCCTTGCTCTACAGCTAATCCGAGCAAGTATCCCTAGCATAGGAAGAAAAGAAAAATTCAAGAAAAATCATGAGAAAAAGAAGCATTATTTCAGTATCATTTTGTAATCATCACAGCAATATTTCAGCATTATCTCAAATATCAAAGCAAAAATACAAAAGAAAAATACAAAAAAAAAAGAAAAAGAGAAAAAAGCAAAGAAAGCAAAACAAGCAAAAGCAAAAGCAATAAAATCCCTTTCCCTACCCATTGAAAAGAAAAGAAGGGTGGATGAGCTTGAATCCCTGGAATTCTCAATTATTCGAAAACTGTGAGGTAAGCCCCATAACAAGTGGTTTGTGCCCAACCCGCTTGGCCTTGGGTAACTCCTAGCGTGGTGATATGTCTGTCACATTAGCGACCTTCTTTTGTACAGACCTCTGTCAGCTTATGGATTAGCTAGCTCTTGATAACCTGACTTACATAGTAGTCTGGTACGGTTATATGCATCTAAATCATGGTTAATGAACATTTATTTGGTTAATTCAAATCACTTGTATCAAATTATCTTGCTCAAAATTGGTAAATGAACAATACAATCGCACACACATTTGTATTTGAGAGATTTTGTATCATTATGATAAATCAAGATCGGTAATGAACTCACATTTGCACATGAGGATTCCTTATAAATCTACATTTCTCTTTGAGATAATTTAAAATATTTCTGTAACTCTTTTCGGAATAATTTTATCCTTTTATTTCAGAATTTTTGTTTTGTATAAAAGCAATTACATACATCTTCTCACAAAATCTCAAAAATAATTTCAAACAAAATTTTCATATTATTATTTTTCTGTTTATCAAAAGTCAAAAATGCATCTTGCAATAAAACCAACAATCTATTTTCTTCTTTGGATTTCGCGATGATGGTATAAGTCTATACCTATAATTCTATGCCTAGCGCAAACCATCGTTCTAATTTTCTTTTCCATTTATTTTAAAACAAAATTCATCAAAACATGTGACTTGCATCATTATGTTACACAATTATGCTTTACAAACAAACAAACACTTATTCTATTTCATGTCATTATGTCAAAATTCAATTTTGCAACCATGGTATAAATTCTAAGGAATTATTCAAAATTTTATCACACTTAGGAATTTATGCCTAGCAAAATCATTTTTTAAAATATTTCATGCATACTATTTTCATGGAAATCTGAAAACAAATCACCATCATCATCATCATTTGCATCATCACAACAAAGTCTTAAGACAGTCTCTTAAGCACTCTTTTACTTTTAGCAATATTTCTATACTGGGATTAGCTTGACGACCGAGTGAGCGGTGACTCCATGAAATGGTCTATAATAGCGACAATGTCCTTTGAAATTATTGTTAGAAGTCCCTTTTATTTTTTATCAAATTATCCCACAAACAACCAATTTGTTTACATCAGATTATTTCATTTAAATTTTAAAAGCATGACATTCAAACCATAATATTTCCAAATGACATAATTACATGAATCATCAAATCAATCACATCAAAACATTAAAGCATCATACAAACACATAAGACAAGTCATATGATCAAAAATATCTCATCTATATATATATCAACAATATATACATCATCTCAAAACTGGATCGGTATGCCACAATCTGTACCTCGGCATACTCAATCCTCTATCAAAAATAATAAACACTATGTATCAATCTGTGTAGTGCAATCTGTAGCAACTAGCCTCGAGAACCTCTCGAGCTCTCAGCCTCATCTCCTCCCCCACCCCGAGGTGGACGAGGTGGCCCCATCGTAGTCCGTGTGGTGCTATGAGTCCTGGACTCTGATCGTGATGATGTCCTCGATGACCTCATCACGACGGGCTCCGCAATGGGGGCTGGCAGCGGTAACCTCTCGCTCCTCTCGGCACCATATGGTGGTATAGCATCCGATAGAATGTGATCTGGGCAATAGCCCATGCTAGGTCCCGAGTGCTCGCCCCTCCGCTCCATGCTCTGAGGCGTGCGACCTCATCTCCGAGCTGTGTGGCCTCCTCTCGGTGTCGTGCAGCCTCATCCTGCAAGGACTACACCTGAGCCTGGAGACGAACAGTCTCCGCCCGGAGAGTAGCCATCTCGCTACTCTCTCCTACCTCGACACCCTTGCCCTTATCGGGCGATGGTGGCCTCTCTCTCCATGGAGAAGGGGGTCTCTCCTCCCTCCTCTCCCACTGTCGTGGCCTCTGCTGAGCCCGTGGCCTCCTCTGCTCTCTCCCGTCATGACCCTGTGCCGCCTCAATGGCCGCCTGGCACCGCCTCCCCATCCGATGCACAACCGCATGAATCGGACCCTAAGCCCTCGTCATCCGAGGAGGGCGGATGCCTACGTACCAGGCATCGTAGCCATCGGCAACCCCTATGTCATCCCCATCCACTGGCTGGATGGGGGCATCGTCCACGTCCTCACTCTAGAAGCGCTGCATATCTGGAGCCCCACTGACTGTAGTGTTATCCCGGATGGTCCGAGAAAACTCGTAGTCCCTGAGAGATGGGATCCCCTCGTCGTAGACCGAACCGCCTCAAAACTCGGTCATAGCGGTGGAGCTCCACCTCTCTCCTCTCCATCCTCGGCCAACAGGTTCGCCTAACGTGAGCCAGCTCCTCGTCCATCCTCGGCCCACCCCTGGATGATCTCTCCAAGGCCTCCGGGTGATCCCCGGTCGGAGACAAGGTCGTCAAGTAGTCTCCGGGACATTGGTGGATCTATCCGCCATTGTGACCCTCTCCGGAGCCACCAGTAGAAAACTCGGGGCCTCTCCCCATCAATCCCTATCATTGGGAGCCCTATCGGCCTCCGCACCATGATGTGCTCCCAGCACCAAACCTCGTAGGAGTGATGTCATGACCAGACATCGGTCGCCCTTGTATACGACCCCATGCAGGATCCTATACAATCGGCATAGTACAAAGCTCCCCCAAGCAAACCTATACCCGTGGTCTCTCATGTCGCAGACCACATATGTCAGTAGCCATGGTAGTCTGCATCCACTTGATGGCATAGCAGTAGACCACCTACCACCCCAGCCAAAACCTGTGTCAGTCTAGATGCCCCAGGCATCTGGCGTAGCGACTCGATGTTCACTCCGCCCTTCTCCAGGGCGAAGCTCGGATCTCCGCATAGTCGCATCATCACGTGGCCCTGATTGGCCATGGGAGTTATTAGCCATCCTTGTATGGGGATCCTCAAAATCCTCCATACATCCTCCAATGTGGGAGTCATCTCCCCGTCGGTAACCAAAAATAAGAAGAACCCGAATACCACCTCTCCGCTAGGGCTGTCAATAGCCCCATGTCTGTAGACACCTGTGGCATATCTGCCACATGCTGCAAGCCGACTTGAGCCAACCGATCTCTCTCTGCCTGAGATAGAGTGGCCAAGTCATCCCTCAGCCCATCGTATTTCCATTCTCGGCTCTTTAGTAATCCTCTCTGCAACATAAACAACAAAACAATAAAAATCATTAATAAAACAGTGATTAAAAATGCAAGTAAAACAAGTTCAATTTCATACAAATGATGATATCGTCCACTATTGGACGATATCGTCCAAAATTTGAGCAAATTCGTCTCCGATTTCGCAAGAGGGAATCATCCCTTATTGTACGAAATCGTCCCCATATCGCCGATTTCGCCCTTGGACGAAATCGGCGATATCGAGACGATTTCGACGAAATTGAGACGATTTCGTCCCGACGACGTCGACGGCCCAAAAATGGCCGCGATGCTCAACAATCATTCAAAATTAATCTAAAAAGCATGAAATTCAAAATTAAAGCATTCTAAATTAAGTTTGGACCCTTACCCATAGCCCACGTTGGACCTCTCGTCGATCTGTGCGCTGTCTCGACCATCTTGTCTGCAGAGCTCTAGAAACCAAGAAAATGAACAGTAACAATGAATTAGGGTTTTACCCTATTTTTCTTAATTTTATTCAAAAACACTTAACAACATTTTAAAATTTTGCTTTTTCGCATTTTTACCTCAAACGTTCGATTTGGGTAAAAACACGGAGGGGGCACCATAGTAAGCTGTCGTACGATTCGACCTAGAATCGTCGCCTAAAAATGGGAATAATTTTTGCTTTCTCGTAGATCGAGAAGAACTCATATTTAACGCATTTTCTTCAGAAAATTCGCTAAAGAGGGGGCAAAATGTAGCACCCTAAAATTGGCGCAATAAACCTTAGCAAATAATTAAAATTACCTTAGTAATAATTCAAATTTAAATTTTAACCCCGAACCGCCTGTTAAACCGCTTTCCTCATTTTTCGTGCCATTTTTAGGATTTGTTTTGTCCGTTGGACGATATCGTCGCCGATCAGACGATATCGCCTCAGATCGGACGAATTCGTCTGGAGCAGAACGTCCAGACGATTTCGTCCCAAAACTAATTTTTCATAATTAGCTTCGTTTCAACGACGTCTCTAACCTGGGCAAAAGCGTGTCTGCATGGTTAGAGACCTCCCCCGTTGGAGATCTCCCAAATTGGGATGATCTCCAACCTCCCAACCTCCTTCCTATGCCTATTTAATCTTAGGCCCTCCCCTTGACATTCCCCTGGCTGAATTTTACTGCACTTCGAGTTTTACATGCATTAGAATGTCTTAGACTACTCTTTGCCTTTGTCCCTTTTCAAATTTTCTTGCAGGAACTTTGTCATTCTTCAGTCGGAGCAAGCTCAGATCGTCGTAGATGATCCTGTACGATCTCGGACGATCACGCCCCAATTCGAGATGATTTCGTATTCTGCAGATGATTTCGACTGTAGCCAACATTAGGGGCAATTCGTGCCCTAAGTTTGCATTCTCTGTCCATTATCTACTATTTTGCTTTGCATTAGTTATATTTATTTCTATTCTGCATCTTGGAGTTCACCTCATGTAGCTTAGATGCATAATAAAGTCAAAGTTAGTCATTAAAACAATGCTTTTTACTTAATTTGTTATCTAAAGTTGTCATTCTAACATTCATACTTTCATTTCATCAGATTAGAGATGATCTTGTCAGATCAGTAGATCAGGGACGATCCTGTCAGATCAGAGATGATCCTGTCAAATTCCAGACGATCTGGACTGCTTCAAAAATTAGAACCTCCATCGGACATCCGAAATCGGGTATGGTTTTTCTTATCTAGTATATTCTCTGTATTTTCTGTTTAAATCTATTTTTTGTATTCATTTAAATCTGCATTTCATATAGAACAGTTTAGATTCATTTGGCCAAACCTAGGATTTGAATGATTAAAGATAAAATTGAACACATCAAACACATTCCCAACCTAGGCGTGGAGACTGCCATTCAAAAGTTTCCTGGTGAACCCCACCATCCATCAAAAAATCACCCTTATACACCTCCCCCGAGAGGCGGGACCTTCAAAGGGCCTCTCAGTCCGAGGTATTGTCCCATCCTTCTCGCATCCCCCTTCCGGGCACGGATCCTTTAGCCTGAAGGTAAGGGTGCAAAAAATTTGGAGCGATACACCTAGTCAAGTGGTTGTATGAAGTGATTGTTCAAGTTCCATAATATAAACTATTATATATTCTGATTTGAGTATAAAACATATTGAGTCTCTAACAATTCTCTTTATGCTTCTATGATTTTGAGTTAAGAAAGTGATTGAGTTTTGAGTATAGAACATATTGTGTCTCTAACAATTCTCTTTATGATTTTATGATATTGATTTGAGTTGAGAAAGTGATTAAGCATTGAGTAAAGAACATATTGAGTCTCTAACAATTCTCTTTATGTTTCTATGATATTTGGACAAGTTCTATGTGAGCTTGTTGAGAATATTTGGATAGGTTCTGTGTGGACCTATTGAGCAGATTTAGACAGGTTCTGTGTGGACCTGTTGAGCAGATTTGAACAAGTTCTAGAGAGGACTTGTAGAGCAAATTTGAGCAGGTTTTAGAGAGGACTTATGGACAGATTGGTGTGAGATTTTGTGGAAGCTTGCAAATTAGATTTGAGATAAGTATTTGATAAGACTTGAGAGCATAGTTGATTGATTTTTTCAGACCTTGAGTTAAGGTTTGGGGCAAATCTAGCAGAGTTGAGTCAAGCCTTGAGTTAAGGCTTGAGGATAGAGATTGAAGACTAATTTGTGCTATACCGATTAGACTATGTTTAGTGCATATTTGAGAGTATATTTTGGTGCATATTTGAGGATAGGTTTGTGCCAAACCAAAGAGAGAGATTGAGCAAATTTGTGCTAGATCGACTGGACTATGTTTAGTGCAAATTTGAGTGGACTTGTGCTAGATCAACTAGATTGTGTTTAGTGTAAGAAATTGAGCAGAGCTGTGCTAGACCAACTGGACTATGTTTAGTAAAGAATTGATATAGAGCTTTGGATGTGACAGAGTAGTGAGGACAGAGTCTCCAATGGATAGAGATCCATCAGCCAGGATATTGAGGACATGTCTTCTAAGTGAGGACAATAGTATTCAAGTGGAGAGAGATCCACCAGTCAGTGTAGTGGAGGTAGAGTCTTCTAAAGGATCACCATCTAGATCAGAGGAGAAATATTTCTCTTGTGGATAGAGATACATAAACCATATTTAGGGGATCAACATATCCTTTGGATAGAGGTCCATAAATATTGTAATTGGGAAGGATTCCCAAGAGATTGATTGAGAAAATTTAGTGAAATATTTTCTCTATGGAAGTAGCCATCTTTGGGTGGACGTAAATTGTTGTGTCTTTATTTTTTGTGGTGCTATGTACATTGCTTTGATTACTGCTGTTGATATTGCTATCTTTACATTGCATATATTAGTTTGAGAGAAAAAGTAAAAAATGCTCTTATACTATTCACCCCCTCTTAATATAAGCTTGTGTTATTCAATTGGTATTAGAGTGGGTTCCTTCAAAAGAGTTTGATAGCTTGAAGGAAAAGTGGTCAAGAAAACAATGGATCAAAAGGATCAAAGGGATGGATCCATCAATAATATAGTACCAGTCTTTGATGGAAGTGACTTCTTGTATTGGTGTATGCTGATGAGGTTTCACTTGATGACACTTGGTAATGAAGTTTGGGATGCAGTGGAACTTGGATATGATTTAGCAGTCAATCCTCCTACAGATAAGGAAGGTAAGCTTCTAATGCATGTAAATTCAAGGGCTATGAATGCAATTATAAAATTATTGGGTAGATCAGAATCTATGAAGGTTATGGATTGTAAAACAACAAAAGATATGTGGGAATTATTCCATACCATATATGAGAGAGATAAAGGTGTCAGGAAAGCTAAGATCAAAAATCTCAAAGGAGAATTTGAGAACTTAAGAATGCGGGATGATGACAATATTCGTGACTATCTCAGTAAGATTGATGAACTTGTACATCAGATGAGAGGTCTTGGAATTAAGGTTGATGAATCTGATGCTTGTGATAAGATCTTGAGAACAAAGGTTTTTGCTATAGAAAAATCAATTGATAGTGATTCTCTGACAAGAAATTCTTTATTTGGCATGCTTACGACTTTTGAGATAAGAACAAAAGATCCTATTCCTCCTAAAGAAGTTGTGTTTAAAGTGAACAAAAAGAAAAAGGGTAAGAAGATAAAATCAAGTAGTGAGTCATCTAGTGATGAAGAAGTGAACTATGGTAGAAGATATAAAGGTTTTATAAGACCCATAGACCTAAGATCTTTTAAGTGTTTCAATTGTGGAAAGTATGGATATTTTGCAACAGATTGTAAAGAGCCAAAGAACAACAATGATGAAGAAAAACAAGATCATAGGTACAGAGAATATGAAAGATATAGGTACCAGAAGAAAAGCAAGGATGGACAAAACAAACAAGGAAAGAAGTACTATGCAGAGAATGCAAATGCACTTGAAATACCAGATGAAAATCTTCTAATGACATTATAATAAGAAGTGAGTGATCCTATAGAAGACAAGCCAAAATAAAGTAATGATGTGAAAAAAGGTAAAAAAATAGAGGACTATTCAACAGAAAATGGTTATGATCTCAAGGAAGAACTTATCTATGCCTTTGAAATTGTAAATAAGGTAAGAAAGCAACACTCTAAGCTTGAAATTCAGTTTCAAGAATGTGATGAAGAGAGATTATTGCTCATAGAGGATTTAGAAAAATCAAAGGCTAAGGCAAGCAAGTTCAAAGATAAGATAAAAGCAAAGATCTTGGAATATGAGAAGTTAGCACAAGAAGTGGCATTACTAAAGGAAGATGTAGAAGACTCCAAGAATAAACTATACAAGTATGTAAACATTGCAAAGAGTGTGGTCAAATAGTCAAGATACAAAGAGGAGCAACAAACAAGACAGGTCTTGGTTCAAAACAGGTTTAAAAGAAAAGGGAAGAAGAGTCTACTTCAAGTCTTGAAGAAGAAGAAATTTCAGATGAAGATACATTAAATTAAGACAGTGTAAGTGGAAGTGTGACATCAGAGGATGAATTGGACAACCAAGAGTTCAACAAAGACAAGAACAATGCACATAGAAGGTACAAATGGAACAACAATCAAAACAAGAGACCAATGAGGTCAAGACAAGGAAGATTCAATGGAAGATATTTTTCATATCACAATTTTGGGCACATGGCTTCACAATATAGGACACATGAAAGACAGGAATATGGGAAAGGATAACTTTTCCATGGGTATTGATACTCATGTAATGAGTTTGGTCACAAGGTAATGGATTGCAGGGTTTATGATAGAAGAAGATATGGCTTCACTAGGAGAAATCCTAAGACATTTGCACCTCCAAAGAATAATAACATTAAGTGCTATAAGTGCAATAATGATGGTCACACAACAAGATGGTGTAGAACAAATATTCCAAAAATAGGTATAAACAGAAATAGGAACATGAACAGGAATATGAATATCAACAGAAATAGGAACATGAACAGGAACAAGAATATGAACAGGAATAGGAACAGGAACAAAAATAGGAACATGGATGAGAAAAAGAACATGAACATGAACATGAACATGAACATGAATAAGAACAAGAACAAGAACAGGAATAGGAATGATGTCAGGAACATGGATGATGACTTGAACAGAAACAGTCAGAGGATTCAAAAAACTCAGAAAAGAAGGGAAAAAGATAAAGGTAAAGAATAGTGCTTTCGGGGAGTAGAAATAATCCCACCCTAAAATTAACCACCTCATGAGGAGGTGGGGGAGGGGCTAATCTAAGAGGCTCATTCTTAGCCTCGAGCCCCAAAGGTGACCCTTTGTATTGATGTCAAAGGGGGAGAGATTTGTGTGATTTGTGTATTGGGGAGAAATTTGATATTTGAGAGAGCATTGAGCCAAGGGGAGCAATGTTCCAGGGGGAGTAGAAGAAAAATAAAGGTCAGGTTTCAGTAAAAAGAATATGGGTTGCCATCAATGACAAAGGGGGAGATTGTTGGACATTTTGAGTCCCTAAGTCAAAGTTGTCATTGATGTCACCAGATGAATTCATCATTTAATACCAAATATTTTAGTAGGAAATAAAGAGGACAAAGATGGTTATTTGATATCCAGGTATAAGGCCAAAGTTCAAGGAAAACAGTGCAAAAGACAGAAGTTAAAAAGGAGTTATAATATTTATTTTATAAATTATTTAAATTCAGGATGAATTTAAATTTTATAAATAAATATTAAAAGTACATTATCGAAGGTTGATATTATAATAGTGGTTGTTATAATATTAAAATTTGCTATGGAGAAAACCCAAATAAAAAATTTATAATTTTTATTATAATGTTTTAAAAGGCAAAAGAGGGTTTTATAAAGTTAAAAATTATTTTAATAAACCCAAAGGTTGGGTTTAAGACCAAAGGCCTTGATAAATCCTCACCGACATCATGAGGGTTAATTAAGTTTGGAAGCGCTGACGTTCCAAGCAAAGGAGGAAAATCATTATTTAAACCTATGCCAAAGGACATAAAATTTATCCTTGCTCAATTTGAAAAGAGAATAACATATAAATTAAATGCAGAGCTCGTGAGACGAATTTGTGAATTTCATGTTTGTGTTGACGGTGAAAGGAAACAAAATAAAAAACATTGATTAGTTGGAAGCCAACAAGGCACCTTGTCCTAGTGGTAAGTGGGCTACAAGCTTATGTTTTGGGTGCAAGGTGGACAATGTTCGAATCCTGACAGAAGTATTTTTGGTGGACATGTTGAAGGCACCAAACGTTAGGTGCATCCTTTTTGCGAAGCAAGGAAGGATAGGGTGTTGAAGCACGTGGTGCTTCTTCCTTCCCAATGAGCGTATAGCTCGTGTAGTGGTGTGTACCATGGGTAAAGATGTTTGTTTGGGCTACGTTGAGAGTTTGAAGCTCTCGAAAGGCAAAGGTAACATTTTTCTATTTTATTTTATTGAATGCCTAAGTTGAAGGTATAAGGTATTTGGTGGTTGAAGTTTGAAAGGGTTGCTTTGTGATATAGGTTGGTAGTTGAGAAATAAATTTAGGAGATATAAGGAGAATTCTGGTTTTATTTCTAAAGTCTTAAAATTTGCTATTGTGGAATATTGAAAGGTTAAGACTTTGTGGGTTGTATGTTATGTTGAATAAAGGGTTTTTGTGACTATTGTGAGGATATTGATTATTATTAAAGTTGGAGTGATAAGGTGTAATTTTGATATTATTTTTGTGATATATTTTGTTGAAGAAAATTATCCTCTAACCCTTGTTGAGTTTGGCAAAGAGGTAATTGTGAGTGTGGCAGATTTTTAAGGACAACTACTCTTCAAGAAAAGGTATGGGCAAAATTCTTCTTTGTTGAGTTAGGTGATTGGCTTGATTGAAAATTAAGTTTGGAGTGAAAATGAATTGATTAGGGTTTCATTTTCGAAAGTGTTTGAATTAATGCTTCAAGGTTTTTTGGATTGAGAGTTGTGATTAAACATTTTTTTATAAGCATTGTTGTTGAGACCATTGGTTGAGTGAAGTGCTTTGAATTAATGCTTCAAGTTTTTCTAGATTGTGAGTTGTGATTAAAACATTGTTTTATAAGCATTGTTGTTGAAGCCATTAGTTGTGTGAAAAACCTGAGTTAGGGTTTGGAAAGATCATGAGTATAATTGTTATGTGAGATTTGTTATTGAGCATTGTTGGAAATATTTTGAGTTGGATGATACATGATTAGACTAGGGTTTGTGAGCAAGAGTTGTTTTTTGAAGTGATTGGTTGAGTAGAGTTGATTGAGCCTAGTCAAGTGATTGTATGAAGTGATTGTTCAATGTTCCATAAAATAAACTATTATATATTCTAATTTGAGTTGAGATTGAGTTTTGAGTATAAAACATATTGAGTCTCTAACAATTCCCTTTATGCTTCTATGATATTGAGTTGAGAAAATGATTGAGTTTTGAGTATAGAACATATTGAGTATCTAACAATTCTCTTTATGATTTTCTGAGATTGATTTGAGTTGAGAAAGTGATTAAGAATTGAGTAAAGAACATATTGAGTCTCTAACAATTCTCTTTATGTTTCTATAAAATTTTGACAAGTTATGTGTGAGCTTGTTGAGAAGATTTGGACAGGTTCTGTGTGGACCTATTGATCAGATTTAGACAGGTTCTGTGTGGACCTATTGACTAGATTTGTAGATTTGAACAAGTTCTAGAGAGGACTTGTAGAGTATATTTGAGTAGGTTCTAGAGAGGACTTGTGGACAATGATGAGCCTAAAAAATGCTCATATTTTGTATGAGTTTCATTTATTATTATACGACAATAAATAGGAACTATGTACTTTTATGAATTATTTTGTAATTATTAAATAGAATTGTGTGTGTTATCTAATTTGCGTGTTTAGTGTGTTTTTGTGAAAATGTAGTTGGTTTTAACAAATTTGGATTAGTCGAGGTCCTTCATGGACCTGGCACTCTGTTTCTTTCGGGATCAAGGCATGGTGAGTAGACGCCTTCCTCTTCAAGGAAGATGCCAAGATAAGGTAGGCACCTTACTCTTCAAGGAGGGCACCCATAGAAGATAGGCACCTTATGTATAAAGAAGGTGCCCGACATACTTAGGCACCTTCTGCATAAGGAAGGTGCCCCATACAAGGCAAGGCGTCTTTCACATAAATAAGGCACCCGAACATCAATAGGTGCCTTCTGCATGAAGAATGCGCTCGACCTTAGTAGGCACCTTCCACATGAAGAAGGTGCTCAACATCAATATGCACATTTCACATAAATAAGGTGTCTGCCAAAGCACTTGAGGAAGGCACATTCCTCATAGAGAAGGTGCCTCCATTATTTGCCAATTGACTAAATAAAGCGATGTGGGCGATGTTGACTGGTGCAATTCCAATTCCATGTCACACAAGACAATTCTGGGAATTGCACCAACGGATGAGAACATCTTACCTATGCTAGGCGAAGCATGATACAACTCAAGCAACTCAAACCAATCAACGAACGTGCCACCATTAGGAACGATGACTATTTTTAGCAGATGTCAAACGCGGTTACCAGACTGTCACAAATTAGTCTGGACTAAACTACTGTTGTTACTTCCTTGTAACAGAAGATCTGTGCGTGTGCTATATAAACACACACATACCTCTCTAAAAATCATACAAAATATCTAGAAAGATAATTTAGAATACATTTATCATTCTGAGGAGATAGAAGTCTTGTAATAATTATTTTGTAATCATAATAAAGTTTGAGAGTTCCTAATCACGTTTTTAGCTAGAAGGGAGTTGCTGGAGCCTGGGCCCACTCCAAGCCAATATTTCTTCCATTTTACTTGTGCTTTCCTAGACTAATTTCATGCTTTCATAGGTTTGCTTTATGTACTGTTATTTTCATTGTCGTAGTGAAATTATTTTCATGTCTAGTTAATTATGCACATATGAATATTTACTTTCTAAGGATTTAATTATTCATACGTAAATTATTGTGGTGTGGATGAATAATTGTTGATATTTTAAACCCCCCAATGATAGAATTAGCCGAAATCATCTCAGAAGTAGGTATTGTGAACGATCTTGTTTGAGACACTTCTAAATTTTACGAAGCTCCCTGGGTTGACAATTTAAATGCACGGGCAAGTGACAAAATAGGATCAAAATTAACCTGTGTTTGGCCCGCAACATTTTGGTGCCATTTTCGAGGAAGCACCTCTACTAGATTAATTGCAATACCTGAAAACCTTCCATCTAACTTTGTATGAGTTCCTTGAGAAGAAGAGGACCTAACGGTCATTTTATAAAACAAAGTCCACCAAAATCTGAGTTAGCCAAACACTTCGAATTTGAATTAGATTTACCCTATTCATCACTAGAAATCCACTAGAGTGAGAATCCTCACTTTGTGCAAAGTGCTTCCTCATCCCACCAACCTGGGGAAGAACAAACCATTGTAAATCCGTTGTTTAGAAGGACAAAATCAGAGGAAGCCCTGCTGTGGAAAGTTGTAGAGGATCAGACGATAACACGAGTCGATTTCAGAGCCTTGACTCAAAAAATTTTGAACGACCATGAGGCCATAATATCTGCATTAGAGACCACATTTCCTAAAAAAATGGCCGAAGAAGAGACTTAATTCGGCTTTAGCTTCCCGATAGAGGAAGGAGTAGGAGAAACCAAAATGAAAAACATATCCCCTGCTCACCTTCCTACCTTCAGAGGATACCCAACTAAAGACTCTGACCTATTTCTATTTAAGTTTGATGTTCTATGCGTGGACTATAAATATGATACGCAGAAGCTGAAGCTTTTTCCTTACACATTAGACAATGCAGCTCTGTAATGGGTCATCGGTCTGGGAGACAAACACATTGCCACATGGGATCAAATGAAGAAGCTCTTTTTAGAGCAATATCAAGACTTCGGGAGATCAAGAGACTCCAGAGAAGAGGTCCTGAGCATGTTGTAGAAAGAAGATGAGTCTCTAGAGGAATACTAGGAGAGATTCAATTTCAATCTTTAATGATCTCCTCATGTGAAGTTAGCTGACAAGTCTCTTAAAAGCATATTTTTGAGAGGACTTAACAAAAAATCATTAGATGCTCTCAACATGATATCTAGAGGTGATTTCTACCAGCACACCATGGAAGATATCCGACAACTATGACGAAACTACTCAAGAAGAAGAGGCAAGACCACTTCTAGAACCATGAAAGCAACTGCTTCGGTCACAAAAATAGAGATAGGAAACATGCTAGAAGATTTGAAAAGTGAGATGCTTTCATCTCTGGCATTGCAAATGGACACGCTACTATTGGAGAAAAAGAAGCAAGAAAATGAAGCAACATTGTCTTATTTCTGCCCAAAATGCAGAGGGAAGCATGCAAAGAACGTATGCCCAGAGAACAAAGTTAGAGTATGTGCAGTGTGTAAACTAAATCATAAGACTCAATTGTGCCCACAATTACCCAGTATCAAGGAGAATCCTGATGTCATGAAAGCCTATTTTATAGGCAATCGAAGGAGTTGGCCACAACCCCTTGGGGGAAATACGCCAACATGATTGCCATCATATGGGGGAGGACCCTACATGCCACAAGGCCAACCTAAACCACATAACATGGGGTGGTGGGGGCCATCGCCTTGGTCCAACGCATCCCCAGGAGCAAAATTTCCGAACCAGCAGCCCTGGATGCCATATCAATATTCTGGGCAACAGTGGAGAGGCCATGCTCCATGGAATATAGCTCCATAGAACATAGCACCAGCCCCAGTAAAACCTACTAGCTTTGCCCATAGTGAGACCTACGCAACTACCTACACAACCAACAATAAAGCCAAATAACAGAGTAAATCAGTCGACATACAATGTATAAGGAGATATGTATTCGATGTACCATATTAGTTACAATCCTATTCAACTTAGATCACAACTAGGATTTGAGATACCTTCGCTGATAGAAGAGGAGGCAGATGTAGGAGAAACACCTCTTATAGAAGAGGTGGAAGAAGAAGTGACTGAGAGAAAAAAGACTCCATTTCCTAACTGGCTGTAAGAATAGAAGAAACTAACGTAGCTGGAGTATCATATTCTTTCCAGCTTGAAAAATATCATAGTGACAATTCCACTTTTTCAAGCTATCCAAGATGTCCCGATATATACAAAGGCGATAAAGGATATGTGCTTAAGAAAGCCAGGATAGAAAGTAACCCAGACTATCAATGTCATGGGTAAGTTGGAAAATTTAAATATGGGGAAGTCATGTCATCCTAAGTATGCAGACCCAGGCAACCTAGTTTTGATCGTAAGAATTTGGGGACATTCCTTGACCAATACATTGGTCGATATCGGTGCAACCATCAACGTGATGCCACAGGAGACCATGCAGAAGTTGTAAATCATAGACTTGAGACCCACCACAACTGTGCTGCAACTGGTCGATCGATCAACCGTAGCACCAAAAGGAATTCTTGAAGATATAATAGTGACGATTGATGCGTGGGAATATCTAGTAGACTTCTTGGTTTTACAGTCTAAAACAAGGCTAGATGGCTACCCGCTTATCTTGGGAAGACCATGGCTGGTGATAGCCGATGCTTACATTAGTTGTCATGATGGGCTAATGACCATCTCCAATGGACAAAATGTTAAAAGGTTGACCATTTCACCCCCTGCGTAGTCTATTGATTTATTGAGAGAGCCTGTGTTGACCAAGCACAGAGACAATGAGCTATCCATAATCTAGTCGATGGAGTTAGATGAATTGGTGGAGGATGAAGATGAAGAAGGTGCTATCATGGCATTCCTTCAGGAAGAATATTCCATCACCAAGCCATTGAGAACTACTTTAGAACTAAATCTGAGCTTGGAATAAGCCCAAAAAGAAAGAGTTCGATAACTGAATCAGCTGGACAAAATCCGAATGGATGCTTTACAAAGAACGAAGATCATACAAAAGCAAAGAAAATAGTGGCACAATTGTCACATTAAGTTGAAGCAGTTCTATGAGGGAGAATGGGTGCTGTTGTATGATTCTAGGTTCCAGGAACGAAAGGAAAAATTAATGCAGAGATGGATGGGATCTTATGAGGTGGTAGAACTCATCAAGAATGGTGTTGTGCGCGTCAAGACCATTGACGACAACAACATTGTATTAATAGTTAATGGCCACCGATTGCGGCCCTACAACATGTTCAAGAATTTACTGGTGGAGTCCAGAGCATGCATGGGGGAGACCCCATCCTTGTAAATATGGAAAAAACTCTCAACAAATAGAATGATGGACACAAAGGTGTCCACAAAAATTAGTTTGTTTAGGTTTATTTATTTCTTACGGTGTGTTTTGCAAGGATGACACCCACATGCAAGCTGCAGACATCCTAAGTTCAGGGCCTAACAGACATGGAATGTGTATAACTGCTTGTATTTTCTTTTTTTTTTTAATTTTCTTTTTGCAGGTGAAGGGCCTGATAACATGAAAAATAGGCATCTAAGAAATCAGGCCTGAACTGGCTCAGCATCCCGCAACCTATGCACATAGTTTAGAAGTAGCATCTATCCAAGCCCGAGGATGGCAAAAAACTCTTCTCCAGGGGGAAAAATCACACATCAGGTCTGGCTGGAAGATGTTGGGGTAGCATGAAGTAAGTCTGAGGAGGCTTGATCACCCTTGCCCGGATAATCACAATGTGGTTGCTAAAAAATATGCCTTGTAGAAAGCCTTCATCTTAAAAGAAGACTCTCCACTTAAGGAACGATGCCTTCCTCCTCGAAGAAGGTGCCTAACTAAGATGGACATTTCCCTCCGTGAAGAAGGTATCAAGCTGGAGGAAAGGTGCCTTCCTTATAAAGAATGTGTCCCACAGAAATAAGGTGCCTTCCTTATAAAGAAGACACCCAGCATAAATAAGGCGCCTTCCTCATAAAGAAGGCACCTTCCTCATAAAGAATGTGCCCAATGGAAGTAAACACCTTCCTCATAAAGAAGACGCCCGTCGTTCTTCCTAAAAAAAAAAATTAGAGAAGGCACCTTCCGCATCATGAAGGTGCCATGAAAAAAAAAAGCACCTTCCGCTCCAGGAAGGTGCATCCATTCAAAGTGCCTTTCACAGTAGGAAGATGCTATTCTTCCAAAAGTTCCTTCCACAAAAAGGTGTTGATTCTTTCAAAGTGCCTTCCGTAGCAAGAAGGCACCATTCTTTCAAAAGTTCCTACCGCATCAGGAAGGCGCCATTCTTTCAAAAGCACCTTCTATAGCAGGAAGGCATTGTTATTATAAAGTGCCTTCCATAGCAGGAAGGCACCATCCATTCAAAAGTGCCTTCCGCATTGGGAAGGCACCAAAAGTGCCTTCCACGTACAATCGACACTTTGATTTCACGTGCACCTCGATTCAAACAAAATCAACACATGATTGGGCAGCACCGGATTACAACCATCATCCCACGTGATGGAAATCCACACAAACCAAAAATATTGTACAATTATGGGGGTAGGATCCTTGTGCACACCCCAAGGATGATGGAAAACCAAATTTTAAGCCAATCATAAGTTTGTATTCGACATCAAACCTCAAACAACACAATGACTCCAAAATTGACACATGCAAAATGCGCATCCTTTGTGTCACAAACTAACAAATCACCATTTTTTGTGACGCACAAAGCATTAAATCAGGTACGTGTAAAATTATAATTAATTAATTTTTTTAATTTTTCATGAACTATGTAGTATTGAAAAATAGCGTCGCCATAAAAATCATGTACCCCTCCATGGCTGAAACATCGTGCCGACATTCTGGCTCGAGGGGTATACCTTGCCAACCCCAAAATTGAATGCTAGGGTTAGGCACCTTCCTTATAAGAAGGCACCTTCCTGAGAATCTAGGGTAGGAAAATAGAGGATGAGGAAGGTGCCATGGGAGGACGTTCGAAGAACCATGCCATCAAGAAGAATGAGCCAAGTGACACAAAAGGGATCGGGGGGGCGGTCAGGACCCAGTTTGAAGTTGAAGGATGGCTCGATTACTGCACACTGGTCAGTTAAAACTAGGATATAGAGGCAACCAAGGAATTTGCTACTTTATTAAGAGGTGATGTAGCTCAAGTGCATAGAAAAGTGTTTGAGGTCACCCCAAAATACATCTCCTAGGTGATCGACCTGCCTCTCATAGGCAAGAACACATACAAGGGTGATATGTTGAAGCAGTGTGCCAAACTACTACTGGAGGGAGAAAATGTATAGACATAGAAGGACTACCAAAAAGCAAAATTCCAATGAATTTGTGGAAAATATTCGAGCAGATTGCTCGATTCTTCACATGCATAGGGAAATATTCCCACATGCACGCTAATCATGTGCAGTTTTTTGATCACTTAGTGCATGGAAAGAAAATTAACGTACCCTTATATTTGGAAAGTGCCCTAAAGGATGGAGCGGCTCGATACAAGATGGGTGTGCCTTCTGCCTTGGCCCACCACGGGATGATAAAAACACTAGTTCACCATGCAAAAGCACAAAGGGAAGGCTCTAGGGTAGAGGGAGATGGCAGCCAGGGAGAGCAGCCAGATTCTACTGTCGGGACAGGGCAAGATGGTGAAAGCCCCATAGAGGAGGTAGAAGAAAGAGGGCAATCACTATTGCCTAATTTTATATAAGAAAGAGGGCAATCACCATTTATTGATTTCACAGAGGAAGCGGCACAACTTGCCAGCAGTGAAACTGAATTATGACAACTTGAACTAGTTCTTGAAAGAAGGTGCCTATGACGTATGCTACTATCATCAAATGAGGAAGAAGATGACCTGGAGGTTGATCTCATAGCCCAAAACCTCCAGGAATTAACTAGTCAAAGTCCACAAGATGAAGGGACTTATGAGGGCATTAATCAGCAAGTTGACACAACCCTAGAAGAGGCCCTCGAATGGCAACTCGATTGTTGGATGGCCCAAAAAAATTTAGAGGATTTCTAGGCAACACATAGGGAGGAATTGGAGAAGCAAGCACATAGGATAGCTCAGCTTGAGCAGCTAGTCCAGTAGTTGCAGGATGAGAACTGATAATTCCAGGCCAAGGAGATGGAGAAGAGGAATGCGTCCACTCAGACCAACTGGGTGATGGAGGTCCCAATGAATTCCCCTACTTCATTAAAGCAAGTATTTTCTTTAGGGGAATTCTAGTTGGATGCTCAACAAGATAGCCTGAAAGTAGGGGATAACTCCTTTGTTTTTGAAATTGAGGGGAGATGAAGCCCAACGGAGCCCCCTATTATCAAGTTGAGTGATACAAAGCCTGGTGTGGACCAGTGGCTACAGATAGAACCAAGGGTTAAGGAATAATTCCATGAATCTGAGGAAGGAGGGACCAAGGGACCTACTGGGTCAGCACTAGAGAAATCAAAGAAAGGAGGGACATCTTTGGGGACATTAGAGCAAGTCCCTCATGATGAAGAGACACCCACCGGGAAGGAGGAGAAACCCCTTATTTGAGCCACCACACTTTTTACAGGGGCCAAACAAAAAGGGCCCATGATGGCTCAAAATAAGGCTAAGGTGACATTTGTCTAATCGATCGAGGATGAATGGGATATGTAGCCATTCACAGAGAGGCAAAAGCGGTTCAAATAGATGCGTAAAGAGATGGCAGCAGCAAAGGAGGGTAGGAAATTAGCTTTTAAGGTCAAGGGAGACCCTGGTATTTGTGTTAATATAATAGATGTGATCATTTTTGGGAGATTTACAGGTTATCCTGAGGACGTCCCTCTAAAATACGAAGATATTTTGAGAGATGGGGGTATATGAGCTTGAATTAGAAGCTGCCACCATTGCAAAATAAAATGCAAGGCTCACCCCTAAGGCAGCCCAGTTACACAAGGCCCAGGTAGTTAATCTTAGGAGGGATAATTTTGACATCCCTATTGCAGTTGTTAGACCTCCAGATGCTGACCTATGGCAGGCTGCAAAAGATGCATTCCAGGAAGTAGGGACTACATTAGCAATACCACTTCCAGTAGCAGCTAAGGTGGGAAACGTGAATAGGCAGAGTCAGCGGATTGAGTAGAGGTAGATAACAGAAGCTGGCTGCCTCAACACCACAGTTAAATGTAGTAAAATAAAAACCACACCTCCCGATGCCGGTCCATAGAAGAAGCGATCACAGGTTGCAAGTACAACGAAATATACTAGAAAATGACGACGATGAGGAGTATGAAGGGATATCTATAGTTTAATGCCACGAGGGCATGGCATATTTTAGGCATGGAGGGATGATGAGCCTTGAAAATGCTCATATTTTGTATGAATTTCATTGATTATTATGCGATAATATAATAGGAATTGTGTACTTTTATGAATTATTATGTAATTATTTAATAGAATTGTGTGTGTTATCTAATTTGTGTGTTTAGTGTATTTTTGTGAAAATGTAGTTGGTTTTGACAGATTTGGATCAGTCAAGGTCCTTCATGGACCTAGCACTCTATTTCTTTTGGGATCAAGACATGGTGAGTAGGTGCCTTCCTCTTCAAGGAAGGCTCCAAGAGAAGGTAGGCACCTTCCTCTTCAAGGAAGGCACCCATAGAAGGTAGGTGCCTTCCATATAAAGAAGGCACCTGACACACTTAGGCACCTTCCACATAAGGAAGGTTCCCCATACAAGGCAAGGCACCTTCCACATAAAGAAGACACCCAAATATCAGTAGGTGCCTTTCGCCTGAAGAAGGCGCCCGACCTTAGTAGGCACCTTCTACATGAAGAAGGCGCTCAACATCAGTATGCACCTTCCACATAAAGAAGGTGCTCAACATTAGTATGCACCTTCCACATAAAGAAGGCACCTGCCAAAGCACTTGAGGAAGGTGCCTCCATTCTTTGCCAGTTGACCAAATAAAGTGATGTGGGCAGTGTTGACTGGTGCAGTTCCAGTTCCACATCATACAAGACAATTCTAGGAATTGCACCAATGGACGAGAATGTCTTACCTACGCCAGGCAAAGCATGATACAACTCAAGCAACTCGAAATAATAAAAAAATGTGCCACCGTTAGGAATGATGACTATTTTTAGCAGATGTCGAATGCGATTACTAGACTATCCTAGTTTAGTATGGACTAAAATACTATTGTAACTTCCTTGTAATAGAATATCTGTGTGTGTGCTATATAAACACACAAAAACCTCTCTAAAAATCATCCAGAATATATAGAGAGATGATTTAGAATACATTTATCATTTGACGAGATATAAGTCTTGTAATAATTATTTTACAATCATAATAAAGTTCGAGAGTTCCTAATCGCGTGTTCAGCTAGAAGGGAGCTGCTAGAGCCTGGACCCACTCCAATCCTGTATTCCTTCCCTTTTACTTGTGCTTTCCTAGACTAATTTCTTTCTTTCATAGGTTTGCTTTCTGTACTATTATTTTCATTGCCATAGTGAAATTATTTTCATGTCTAGTTAATTATGCACATATGAATATTTACTTTCTAAAGATTTAATTATTCATACGTAAATTATTATGGTGTGGATGAATAATTGTTGATCTTTTAAACCCGCCAATGATAGAATTAGCCACCTCATCTCAGAGGTAGGTATTGTGAACGATCTTGTTTGAGACACTTCTAAATTTTATGAAGCTCATTGGGTTGACAATTTAAATGCATGAGCAATGACAAAATAGGATCAAAATTAACCTGTGTTTGACCAGCAATAGAAATATTGGTGTGAGATTTTGTGGAAGCTTGCAAAGTAGATTTGCGATAAATATTTGAGAATACTTGAGAGCAGAGTTGATTGATTTGTTTAGAACTTGAGTTAAGGTTTGGGGTAGATCTAGCAGAGTTGAGTCAAGCCTTGAGTTAAGACTTGAGGACAGATATTGAAGACTGATTTGTGCTAGATCGACTAGACAGTGTTTAGTGTAGATTTGAGAGCAAAGTTTGGTGCATATTTGAGGATAGGTTTGTGCCAAACCAAAGAGAGAGATTGAGCAAATTTGTGCTAGACTGACTGAACTGTGTTTAGTGTATATTTGAGTGGACTTATGCTATACCGACTGGACTGTGTTTAGTGCAAGATATTGAGTAGAGTTGTGCTAGAATGACTGGACTGTGTTTAGTATAGAATGGAGACAAAGCTTTGGATGTGACAAAGTAGTGAGGACAGAGTCTCTATTGGATAGATATCCATCAACTAGGACATTGAGTATAGGTCTTCTGAGTGAGGACAAGAGTCTTCAGGTGGAGAGAGATCCACTAGTTAGTACAATGGAGGCGGAGTCTTCTAGAGGATCACCATGCAGAGCAGAGGAGAAAGATTTCTCCTATGGATAGAGATCCACAAACCAGATTTAGGGGATCAAAATCTCCTTTGGACAGAGGTCCATAAACATTGTAATTGGGAAGGATTCCCAAGAGATTGATTGAGAAAAATTAGTGAAATATTTTCTCTGTGGAAGTAGCCATCTTTGGGTGAACCACGTAAATTACTGTGTCTCTATTATGTGTGGTGCTGTGTATATTGCTTTGATTACCACTATTGATATTGCTATCTTTACATTGCAAATATTGGTTTGAGAGAAAAAAGTAAAAAGTGCTCTTATACTGTTCACCCCCATCTTAGTATAAGCTTGTGTTCTTTAATCAAAGCATGAAGAGTCTCTAAAACCAGATGAATCATGTTGTGAAGTACAAGATCAAAACATGTCTAAGAGATAATGAAACAACTTTAATGTGTTTAATTACTGCGATAGTAACACTCAGCCTAGAATGGAACACTTGGTAAAATCATGTTGTAGAAAATATTTTTTTTTTGACATCAGAGAAGAATGGGAGAGCACCAAAGGTAAGCTTGAATTTTATATTATTGAATCTAATTTTGGGCACATGTTTTTGGAGAATATTAAAGTTAAAGTATTTATTTTGGGAGTTATAAGAAGGAAAATTTACTTTTTGTAGTATAAGAATTAATGTGGAGTGAAAAGAAGAATTAATTAAAATTTGAATGATTAGGAGTTACAAGTGAAATTAATAAATTGAATGATTGAATAAAAAAGTTGATTAATGATTGAAGGAAATTGACAATTATAAACTTGATTAAAACTGGGAGATATAAGAAGAGAATTTGAATTAAAGGGAGTTATAAGAAATTAATAGTTTATGAAACAAAAAAATGAGAATGGGACATGATGTAAAAAATACAAGCTATTGGTACATTGATTTAGGGGCAAGCAGACATATGATTGAAAATAAATAATGGTTTAATACTTTTCAAGAAAAATATGAGAAACTAGTTGCTATGGTAGATGATAGGACATATGAAGTCAAAGGTGTAGGAAATATATTAATCAACTTATCTAATGGAGAATGCATGATTAAAAATGTATTATATGTACTAGGCTTAGCTGCCAACCTACTATCAATATCTCAGATGCTAGATCAAAATCTAGTGGTTGAATTCAAAATTATTGAAAGCAAAAAGAAATGTATCATCACTAAACAAGGAAAACTCATAGCCACTAGATCCTTCACAAATGGTCTATTTGCTCTTGACACCTTATCAAATATTGTTCTATCAGTAAGAACACTAGAGACAAGAGATATTTGGCATAAGAGGTTAGGGCATATAAGTGCATCATCCTTAAATGAACTAAGCAAATATCAAATGGTAAAAGGTTAGAAAACAAGGGGGGGGTATAAAAGGTTTACCTAATCTAACATGGCAATCTACAATCTGTCTAGAATGCCTAGTAGGAAAACAACATAGAATACCATTTGAATTAAGCTTACACAGAGCTAAGGAACCACTAGAAATAGTGCATACATATTTATGTGGACAAATGGATGCTAGTCTTGGAGGACATAGATATTTTCAATTATTTGTTGATGATTATTCCTAGAAAAATGTGGGTTTACTTCTTGAAATTTAAATCTGAAGCCTTTACATATTTTAAACAATTCAAGCAACTTGTAGAAAAAGAATCTTGAAGATCAATCAAGAATATTCGTTTAGATAAGGGTGGTGAATTTTTATCAAAATAATTTGAATCATTTCTAATATAAAATGGTATAAAAAGACAACTCACTACAACTTATTCACCACAACAAAATGGTATAGCAGAAAGAAGGAATCGTTCCATTATGGAAATGACATGTTGTATGCTAAAAGAAGCAAATCTTGGTCATCAATATTGGGTAGAAGCTATTAAGATTGTAGTATACATACAAAATAGATCTCCCACAAGAATTCTTAAAAATATTACTCCTGAAGAAACTTGGTCAAGACAAAAACCTTCAGTAGGACATCTAAGAATTTTTGGATGTAAAGCATACATGCACATTCCAAAGTAAAAGAGAACAAAATTAGATACAAAAACCTTATGTTGCATATTTCTTGGATATGATGATGACTCAAAAGGTTATAGATTAATTGATCCAATTACAAAAAAAATCTATGTGAGTAGAGATGTGGTTTTTTATGAAGAAAACAAAACCCATATTGAATCCCCAAAGGTCAATACAAGTCCTATCTTGGATATTTTATCAGATAAAGAAGAATCTTCAGATGAAGAATTAGAATTAAAAATATTTAATGAACCAGTTGAAGACTCAAAACTCATAACCTCACCACAAATAAAAGAGGCAAAATGGTATATAAATATGCTTAAGGACTCAAAGCTAGAAAAATTGCTAGATCTTACTACTACAAGACCTCAAACTCATAGTATGACAAGAACAAATATGGGGCTAATGAGTTCAATAATAGAACCTACAACTATACAAGATGCCATAAGACAACCAGAATGGAAAACAACCATGGAATCAGAATATGCAACACTAATGAAGAACAAAACATGGGATTTAGTTGATCTACCAAAAGGAAAGAAAATAATAGGATGTAAATGGGTTTACAAGATAAAATATAAGGTAGATGGTTCTCTTGACAAATATAAGGGGACAAATATAAGATGACTAGTTGCAAAAGGTTATACTCAAACAGAAGGAATCAACTATGAAGAAACATTTGCACCTACAACAAAAATTACTACTATTCGTACAATTTGTGCATTAGCATGCTCAATTTGGTTGGAAACTACATCAGATGGATGTTAAGAGTGCATTTCTTAATGGTGATCTTGAAGAGGAAGTATACATGATTCAACTAGAAGGATTTGTTGTCAAGGGACAAGAACAAAAGATTTGCAAATTAAAAAAATCATTATATGGTTTAAAACAAGCTCCTAGAGCATGGTATATTAAAATTAATGATCATCTACTATGACACAATTTTAAAAGGAGTGCATCTAATTCAAATATTTATATAAAAAAATTGGATCTGAGATAATAATTCTTGTAGTATATGTTGATGATCTAATAATCAAAGGAAGTTCAAAAACACTAATATATAGTGTAAAAAATGATTTGGCAAAAGAATTTGAAATGATAGATCTAGGACTTCTACACTATTATCTTGGTCTAGAAATTTATCAAAAAGAAAACATCACAATAACTCAGACAAAGTATGCAAAATCATTACTTGAAAAGTACAAAATGAAAAAATGCAAACCTAAAGATACTCCAATGGAACAAGGGCTACAATTATCAAGATATGATGAGTCACCACAAATTTTTGCTACTATGTATCGTCAACTAATTGGGAGCCTTCTATATTTAACAAATACTAGACCATATATTGTCTTTGTTGTAAATTATCTCTCTAGATTTATGCAAGATCCTAGAGAAAATCATTGGAAAGCCACAAAGAGAATACTACAATATGTTAACAATACCATAGGATATGGTCTAGAGTACAAGAGAAATGATAATTTCTACTTACAGGGATATTCAGATTCAGACTATGCAGGATCAGTAGATGACAAAAAATCAACATCAGGCTATGTATTTCATCTTGGATCAAGACCTATTTCATGGCATAGTAAGAAACAACATGCAGTGGCTCTCTCATCAATAGAAGCAGAATATCATGCAATAAGAGATGCAGTATGTGAAGCACTCTGGTTACAATACATTCTATCAGATATGGGAATCAAAAGAACTCCTACAATACTAAACTATGATAATCAAGGAGTTCAACAATTAATCAAAAATCATGTGTTTCATGAAAGGACAAAACACATTGAAGCTCAATGTCACTTCATCAGAGATCATGTTCTGGACCATCATATTCAAATAAAATATGTTCCTATTGAAGATCAACTTGCAGATATCTTTACAAAAGCACTTGGATGAAACAAGTATAAGATGTTTCAAAGCCATCTATGTACAACAAAAGAAAAAATATCCTTCATACCAAATAATGTAATACGAGGGGTGTTGGAGGTATTGTATTATTTTGTCCCATTGTAAATATTTAGATTAGGGAGTGAGTTTGATATTATGTGTCAAGTTAGTAGGAGTGTGCATGTGTCATGTAATTAAGTGTGTGAGGTGTCTAGTTAGGAAGTGAAGAGTTATGAGTGTGATGTGTCTAGTTTAGAAGTAGGGAGTTATATGCAATCATGAGATACTTTATCTTTATGTAATATGTGGGATTTATTATGTAAGAAAAGAAGATGAAGAGTCAAGTTCTCCCATGAGTTTGAGGAGAGCAAAAGCCAAGAGTCATGTAATATGAAGAGTCTCATGTATCTTTATATTGGAGACAAAGCTATGTAAAATATAACTTGAATAAGTTTTTAGTGTGATTTATATGATAGTGATATTTATTTGATATATGTGATTGAATATTGATGATATTGTGAATGATTTATGATACTAAGATTGAATCCTATAAGATAGTCTTGCTAAATTGCTAACAATGGTATCATAGCCACATAGAAACAAAGAAGGACATATGTGATTTGCAGGAGCGAATATTGGAGTGAAGGCATTGGAGGAGAAATTAAGTGGAGAATAATTGCTACTAGCATTGGATAAGAATGACTGTTGGGTGGATAATGACTTTTGGAGTGGTGGATTAGTGCTAAATAGGTAGATGTTTCTTGGAGATAAACTTGGAAGGACATTCATTTGGCAGATGAATTGGTGAGTGGATGAAATATTTGGAGGATGTTAATGTGCATGAAGAGAACATGCTATACTGAAGAAAAAATGTCAAAGAGCTTAGTACCTCGGATCTATCTGAAGAGTAGAGATGCAACATAGTGGAGCATGAAGACTTCAAGTGATAATGTGAGCTATGTGCATTAAAATATTTTTGATAAATTAGAGTGTGAAGAGTCTCTAAAACTAGATGAATCATGTTGTGAAGTAGAGGAATAAAACACGTTCGGGAGACAGTGAAATGATTCTGAAGGTAAAAAATTTAATGTGTTTGATTATTGTGATAGTAACACTCAACATGGAATAGAAAGGTGAAATTGTGTTGCATGAAACATTTTTCATTGACATCAAAGGAGAATGAGAGAGCATCAAAGGTATGATTAACTTTTATATTATTGAATTTAAGGCACATATTTTTGGAGAATATTAGAGTGAAAATGATTTTTTTTTGGAGTTATGAGAAGGTTAATTATTTTTTTCCACTATAAGAATTAATGTGGAGTGATAAGAAGAATTAATTAAAATTTTAAGGATTGGGAGTTATAAGTGGAATTAATTAATTGAATGATCAAAGGAAATTGATAATTATGAAATTGATTAAAACTGAGAGATATAAGAAGAGAATTTGAATTAAAGTGAGTTATAGAAAATTAAGTTTTTGAAACAAAAACATGACAATGGGATATAACAAAAAAAATACAAGCATATGGTACATTTATTCAATAACAAGCAAACATATGATTGAAAATAAAACATGGTTTAATACTTTTCAAGAAAAATATGAGAAACCAATTGCTATGGTAGACAATAGGACATACCAAATCAAAGGTGTAGGAAATATATTAGTCAGCTTACCTTATGAATAATGTGTGATTAAAAACATATTATATGTACTAGGATTAGCTACCAACCTATTATTAGTATCTCAAATACTAGATTAAAGCCCAATGGTCGAATTCAATAATATTGGAAGTAAAATGAAATGTATCATCACTAAAAAAGGACAACTCATAACCAATGGATCCTTCACAAGTGGTGTATTTTCCCTTGACAACTTATCAAATCTTTTTCTATCATTAAAAACACTAAAGACAAAAGATATTTGGCATAAGAGGTTAGGGCATATAAGTGCATCATCCTTGAATTAACTAAGAAAATATCAAATGATAGAAGGTTTACCTAATCTAACATGAAAATATGTAATATTTCTAGAATGCCTAGTATGAAAACAACACAAAACACCATTTGAATTAAGCTTACACAGAGCTAAGGAACCACTATAAATAGTGCATACATGTTTATGTGGGAAAATGAATGCTAGTATTAGAAAACAAACACTTTCAATTATTAGTTGATGATTATTCCTAGAAAATATGGGTTTACTTCTTGAAATATAAATCTAAAGCATTTACATGTTTTAAACAATTCAAGCGACTTGTAGAAAAAGAAACTAGGAAACCAATTAAGAATATTCATTTAGATAAAAGGAATCGTTCCATTATAGAAATTGCATGTTGTACGCTAGAAGAAGAAAATATTGACCATCAATATTGGGTAGAAGCTATTAAAAATTTAGTTTACATACAAAATAGATCTCCCACAAAAATTCTAAAATATGTTACTCCTAAAGAAATTTGGTCAAGATGAAAACGCTTAGTAATCTAAGAATTTTTGGATGTAAAGCATACATGCACATACCAAAGTAGAAAAGAATAAAATTATATACAAAAAGCTTATGCTGCATATTTATTGGATATAATGATGAATCAAAAGGTTATAGATTAATTGATCTAGTTACTAAAAAATCTATGTGAGAAGAGATGTGTTTTTTTTTGAACAAAACCCATACTAAATCCGTAAAGATCGATATAAGTCCTATCTTGGATATTTTATCAGATAAATAAGAATCTTCAGATGGAGAATTAGAATCATAAATATTTAGTGAACTAATTGAAAACTTAGAACTTATAACCTCACAACAAATAAAAGAGACTAAATGCTATATAAATACGCTTAAGGACTCAAAGCTAGAAACATTGCTAGACCTTACAACTACAAGATCTAAAAATCGCAATATGACAAGAAAAAATATGGATATAATAAGTTAAATCACATAACCTAGAACCACACAAGATGCCTTAAGAATAATAGAATGGAAAAAAACCATGTATTTAGAATATGCAATAATAATGAAGAACAAAACATGAGATTTAGTAGATCTACCAAAAGGAAAGAAAATAATAGGATTAAATGGGTTTAGAAGATAGAATATAAGGTAGATGGTTCTCTTAACAAATATAATGCATGAATATTTACAAAAGGTTATGCTCAAAAAAATGGAATTGACTATGAAGAAATATTTGCATCAACAAAAAAAATGACTACTATCCATCCAATTTGTGCATTAGTTGCTCAATTTTATTGGAACGTATATCAAATGGTTGTTAAGAGTGCATTTGTTAATAGTAATCTTGAAGAGGAAGTTTACATGATTCAACTAGAGATATTTGTTGTCAAGGGACAAGAACAAAATGTTTGAAAACTAAAAAAAATATTATATAGTTTAAAACAAGCTCCTAGAGCATGGTACATCAGAATTAACGATCATATACTATGACACAATTTTAAGAGCAATGCATATGATTTAAATATTTATATAAAAATATAGGATTTGAGATAATAATTCTTGTAGTATATGTTGATGATCTAATAATCATAGGGAGTTCAAAAACAATTAATAGATAGTGTTAAAAATTATTTGACAAAAGAATTTGAAATGATAGATCTAGGACTTCACTATTGTCTTGGTATAAAAAATTATCAAAAGGAAAACAACATTGCAATAACTCAGACAAAGTATGCAACATCATTGCTTGATAAATACAAAATAAAAAAGACAAACCTAAAGATACTCCAATGGAACAAGGCCTACAACAACCAATATATGATGTCATTACAAAGTTTTGCTACTATGCAACGACAACTAATTGAAACTCTTCTATATTTAACAAATACTAGAGCGAATATTGTATTTTTTGTGAATTTAATCTTTAGGTTTATGCAAGATCCTAAAGAAAGTAATTGGAAATCTATAAAAATAATACTACAATATATTAACAATACCATAGGATATGGTCTAGAGTACAAGAGATGATAATTTCTACTTACAAGGATATTCAAATTCAGATTATGTAAAATCAAAATTAGGTTATGTGTTTCATATTGGATCAGGTTCTATTTCATGGTATAGTGAGAAAAAAAATGCATTGGCTCTTCCATCAATAGAAGTAGAATATCATGCAACAAGATATGTTATATGCAAGACACTCTAGTTATATATTCTATTAGATATGGGAATCAAAAGAACATCTAATATACTAAACCATGATAATCAAGGACTTCATTAGTTGATAAGAAATATTGTGTTTCATGAAAGGACAAAACATATTAAATTCCAATGTCACTTCATCAGAGATCATGTTCTAGACCATTATATTCAAATAAAATATATTCCTATTGAAAATCAACTTGTAGATATCTTTACAAAAGCACTTACATGAAACAAATATAAGATGTTTCAAATACATCTATATACAACAAAAGAAAAAATATATTCATACCAAATAATGTAATATGAGGGGGTGTTGGAGGTATTATATTATTTGGTTCCATTGTAAATATTTATATTAGGGAGTGAGTTTGATTTTATGTGTCAAGTTAGGAGTGTGCAAGTGTCATGTATTTAAGTGTGTGAGAAGTCTAGTTAGGAGTGTGCAAGTGTCATGTATTTAAGTGTGTGAGAAGTCTAGTTAGGAAGTGAATAATTATGAGTGTTATGTGTCTAGTTTAGAAGTGGGAGTTATATGCAATCACAAGAAACTTTGTATTTATGTAATATATTGGATTTATTATGTAATAAAAGAAGAAGAGTTAATTTCTTCCATGAGATTGAGGAGAGAAAAATCCAAGAGTTATATAATGTGAAGAGTCTCATGTAACTTTATATTGGAGACAAAGCCATTTAAAATATAACTTTAATAATATTTTAGTGTGATTTAGATGACATTGATGTTTATTTTATATATATGATGGAATATTGATGATATTGTGAATGATTTATGATCCTAAGATTGAATCCTATGAGATAGTCTTGCTAAATTGCTAACAATTAGTACAAATTATAAGTATAGATAAGTATATCTTAATGGCATGTCAAATATGTTAATGACATGCTAATTACATTTTGATAATAACATAGGTGTTTTTGACACCATTACAACCTCATCGTCCTATTATACTTCACTACCTTACACCTTGCATACACCAAGTTTGAAGACTCCCATTAAATATTTTGCACCTACACACTCATGCACCTATACAACATTGGTCATTTTACCTACATGTGAGGTTTAGGATGTTAACATAAATGTTATGTTGATGGCTACTTTTATTTGGGTTATCATTATATTTTTATTAAAATGTGTTAGATGTTTAATTATGAAAAGTCTTGTGATGCTTCCATAAGTCTATCAATCTTACTTTTTTTGGCTATTTATCTTTTAAGGTAATACTTGAAGCCACATACCATTGAGTTCCCTTAATAGAATGATGTAACTAAAATTTACAGAGATGGTTATCTCATGTTTTCTTCACTATTAATTTATTCCCTATTTAGAACACCATAAGAGAGAAAATAGAGGAATGATAAAACAATATGAATTAGACCATGAACCCTTACATTGAGATCTTAATGCATTTTATTTGTGAAAAGATCACTAACAACTTACTTGCATGTGGTGAGAGATTAGTCCTCCTAATATGGGATAAGGGCAAACATACTTTCTTAGTTCTAGGGTAGGACAATGGTGAGCCATATTGGCCAATGGTTTTAATTCCCTTTTAAAGTCCCTGTTTGTTGCTTTCTAGCATTAATTTCTAGCTATTTTCCTTTAATGGACCTCTTCCTTTAACATGATATCATATATCATTTTTTTGCTATCTTATGACAAAACCCATTTAAATAAAAGTTTAAAGTTTAACCTAAGAGGGATATATTGAGTAAGCACTTGACCTTTTTTGACTTGACCGGATCCATGCCCAGTAAGTTACAAGGCATGGATTCAACAAATTTAGGACTTTTGTGAGAAAAACTTAAAATTTGGACCGACTCTTTAGGGTGTTGGCTCAATCAAGGTTAAATATTTTTATTTCCTACTTTTGAGCCCCCTAAATACTCTATAAATATAGGTATTGGATCCCATTTTTCTCCCCAATTATCCAAGTGATCCTAAGTTCTCTTGCAATCAAGTTATCAAAATTTCATTACAGTTCTCTTGCTTTCTGCTTCTTGGTGCTTTGGTGTTCTGTTGTTGGTGTGTCTTGTGATATGTGAGTGGAGAAAGCCTTGAAAATAGTTTATATTCTTGAAGGAGGGAATGTATTCCACATTTTCTCTTGATTCTTCCATAAGATCTCTAGGTTACTTCTATGCATTCATTACTCCATTTATTTCATCATTCTATGATTCTACTACATTTTCTTTCTATTTTAGGGTTTTAAAACCCTCTTGTGCAAATTTGTATCCCATATTCTACATGGTATAAATTCAATGAAAGCTCTACTTTCACTCATTGGGTTATTCTGCATCTATTTCAACACAGATACTGAATCTACATTCGGTATCCTCTAGGGCATGGATTTGATCTAGCTAAGTTTTGGGGTGACTGTTTGTCCAAAAACCCTAGGGTTTCATTTTGCGTGCCCTTTACATTCTATATTATCTTTGTCCATGTTATTTTCTAGCTGTAATAATTTTGTTTCACTTGCATTTCATATTATATTAGCTTAGGGGTAATTATTTATCCCCAAACCCTAGTTTCAAAATTGCATTATTGATCAAGATTTTGCATCCATTCTATTTGCATTCCATTTACTATTTCATGTTATCATATTCTGTTGTGTTTTTTCCAAAGGTCAAAGCTCATTTTATTATGAAAGATCAACTAAAAGGACCAAGGGGGCTTGATTATTGTGCCTCCAAGCTTAGTCTTATAACAACCTAAGCAAGCCCCCAAATATTGACCATATTTTCTAGAGTTTTTGTGAAGCTATTTTGTAGATCTGAAGTTGTGGGATATTCTAGATACAAGATAAATCTTGGATCAAACACTAGATTAGATAAGTGCCCTAAATAAAACTTTTAGGTTGTGTGTTGTTTGATTTTTATCATTTTTATTCAAAACCTAGGCTCATAAGTTAAAAAGAAAAATATTTGATTGCTTTCTAGGCATTGAAAAGAATAAGAGCATATAGTGTGCATCTAGGGTTTAGTCTTGTTTGTGCATTTCACTTGTGCCCTTGCTCAAAGAGAAAGATTTTATTTATTGCAACCTAGGGTTAGAAATCATTGAATCAAAGAATCATACTAGGGTTAGATATTGTCTTCTTGCATCTTGTGTGTTTTGCATTGTTCTTTCATTTCCATAGTTTAGTTTATAGAGGCCAAACATAGGTGATTGTTTAAATTGAACACATCAAACATTTCCACCCCAGACTTGGAGCGAGTCCTAAAACCATTCCTGGTGAACCCTTTCCTTTGTGTCCCCGAGTGTAGAGAATATAATACACCCCCATAGTTCACCTCAACTCCCAATAGATCCAACCAAGAATCGTATATGGTAGGGTAGTTTTCCCCTCTACATCTTTGGTGAACCTGACATGAAGACACATCTTAGTGGCCAAGATAGGAAGCCTCTTCCTTTGTTTTCTTGAAAACTTTAAACAAGACCACTAATTTTATTTGTTTAGATCAAAAAATATTTAAAAATATCTTAAGAATATTCTTGTGTGTATTTCCTTAGTTTTCTCCTCTATCCTTTCACTTCTCCTAATGGCTCCATTCCTTAGGAGTCAATGAAGGCATCTAGAATCTGATCAAATTCCTCAAGAAGATGATCAAGTTGATAGAGAGAATCCTAACCTTGATGCAGAAGAGCAAGAACATGTTGAAAATGATACAAACTATGATCCCTTTGAGGGGCCTAATGGTGGCTTCACTTTTACATCATTTGATCATGTTTGGGGTTTCATGAAACACCATAGGGTGGCTTTGATCAAAGCTATGGAGTGGGAAGCTCAACTCGAAAGAGGTGAGGTTCCTCCTCCTACCATCTCTCCTAGAAATGTTCATAATAACCCCTTGTTTGAATCTTTACATCATGGTAATCCTTTACATAAACCAACATATGCTACTACTATAACCACCAATATTGGAAGGGTTTTACAAGTCCCTCCAACTAGTAGTGCATATCAAGATTATGTTCAATTTCCTCCTCATTCTACTCATCTCAACATTCATGCTTCTATTCCACCAAATGTTAGTTATCCTCCATAGCAAGATACCACATATCACAACCCATACCATAATAGTATCAATACCTCCAATATAAGCCAAGTTCCCTTTCAATAGCCTACCTATACCCCTCCCCTAGGGAACCTAAGGGTATTGCACAACAAAAATCCTAAAATGCAAAGTTTAACAAATGTGGTAAAACAATTGGTTTCAAGAGTGGATATGATTCAACCTCCTAGTTTCACCTACAACTATAGAGAAATGTGCAATCAGCCCTTAGACCCTATCATTACCTCTAGGCCCTACCCTAAGCATTTTCCAATGCTAGTTTTACCTATCTATAAGGGAACAAAAGATCCAATTGAGCATTTAAGGATGTTTAGGACAACATGCCATGATATCATATATGATGACATGTTGTTACTAAAGACATTCCCTAAGAGCCTTGGTGGTATGGCTTTAGAGTGGTATTATCAATTGCCCAATCATTCTTTGAGGAATTTTGAAGAGATAACTAAAATGTTTGTTCAACAATTTGGAGCTTATATTGAAAATAATGTGACTATGAAAGATGTCTATATGTTAAAACAAGGTAAAGATGAAAGTTTTTCAAAATTTTATCTTGTTGGAGGAGTCTAGTTGGATGCTTGAGATATACCTTACCTCCTCAAGACATGCTTGAGATATTTATTAGGAATTTACAAGAACAAATATCTTATGAATTGGAAATGACAACTATCACATCCTTTGACCAAGCTATAGATCTAGCAAGAAGGGTAGAGCAAGCCCTTATTAGAAGAGGTCAACTTAAGATAAAAGAATATAGGACCACTAAAATGTAGTATAAGAACAAGCATGTAGTTGGTGATGGGGTAATGGATAGTAGGCCTATTAATAGTATTGTTAACACCCTACAAAATATGGTGCTTCACCAACCTCAAAAACCCCCACCAAGAAATTTTACAAGACTCAACACACCTATGAATGTGGTCCTACAACAACTTTTGGAAGCTAATATGATTGAGTTACCTCCCATAAGGCAACCTGATACCATGACTAATTGGTATAAAGCTGGTCAACATTGTGAATATCATAGAGTGGAGGGGCATATGAAAAACTCATGTAAGAGGTTGAAACATGTGGTCCAAGACCTAATTGATGAAGGATACCTTGTTATAGAAGGTTCTCGACCCAATCCTCCAACAAAAAATCAACCTCCTACTCAACAAGCACCCACAACAAATCAAGACATGGGGATCTTCCAATATCCCCTCCCTAAGCATGGGCAATAGGTAGCTAATCAAGTGTCATATCAGAATGTGCCACCTCCCTATGATAATATGGTTGGTATGATAGTAATAACTACAAGGCAACAAGCATAGAATCAACCGACTCAACATTCTCAGTAGGAGATGAGTTCTTCATCCAACCCACCTTCAAAACCCACCTTAGTTTTGAAGAATACCCAAAAAGGAGCACAAGAGTAGAAACCCCACCTTTAGTGTTGAAACCTCAACCTAAAGTCTCCTTTGACATTCAACAATAGTTAGCTAGTACCCCAGCCAAGATCTCTCTCTTAGAAATTTTGCAAACTTCTCCTATTCATAGGGAAGCCTTGTTGAAGCTTCTAAGACAACAATCTATTCCTCAAGAAATTTCCCCTAGTGCTATAGCTAATATTGTAAGTTCTCTTGGGATACATCATATCACATTCTCGGATGATGATATGCCTTCCTCAGACTTACGAGGGGATTCTTCCCTCTACATCATTGCATTTATTGGGGAAACTTTTATCAAGAGAATTTTGATTGATAATGGTTCTTCCCTCAATTTATGCACTTATCAATTCTTCCAAAAGTTTGGATTAAAAGAGGAAGACTTAACCAAATCTGATATCATCATCAAAGCTTTCAACAATGAGTCCCAAGAGGCTTGTGGCATTATATCTCTCCCCATTAGGGTTGGACCTAAGATCTTAGATACCTTGTTCTATGTGGTGTCTTGCCCTACATCTTTTAATCTTCTTCTTGGATGCCCTTGGATTCATGCAATGAGGGTTGTCCCTTCTACTCTTCATCAATGTCTGAAGTTTAAACTTAAAGATCAACTTGTCACCATTCTGGGTGACCCTCATCCATTCCAATATTGTTCAATGGTTGAGCAAGCTCAATCTGATCTCAATTTATGCCCATCAGTTTCCTCATCTCACATAACCAAACAACTTGAAAATTTAAAAGTGAGTGAGGAACCAATAATCAATGTTTCATCATGGGATCAAGTTAATCCATTTCTTCAAGAGCCTCTTCTAGATCTTTCCAAGCTACCACCTTCACCAAGGACTATGGGTTTACCTCGTAAGAAGGGTGAAGTTGTACACATTGGCACGTGTACCTTTATCTTCGTAGGTACAACCCTTAAAGAAAAGATCCGTGGTAGCAACCCTTGTCCTGTAGAGCATTATTTTGCCCATTGTTACCTATCCAATGATTACCCACTCCCCAAATAGATCCTATCTAGCATGGGATATATAGGTAAAGGTTTGGGCCATGATAGAAAGGTATTCAAGAGCCTTTGGATGTTGAGATTTGGCCTGGGAGATGTGGCATAGGCTACATACCCAATAAAAACCAACCTTTACCATTTGATAATGATGATCACCTTATTACTTATGTTGAACATTTAGATCATCAAGGCTTGGAGTGGAGTGATGAGGATGAGGGTCCCCCTTATCCCTCAGATATCTTGTTTTGCAATATGGTAACTTTGGTGCATCCTGAGCTAGGTGTGACCCCAAAGGAGTGTGCTAGAAGGGGTACCCCTTGTGATATGAATCATGAGGATATCCTCTAAAATAGCTTCTCCTTTGATGGGTCTGTCCCTTATGTTGTGCATATCGAGCCTTGTTGTTCTCAAGGAGATCATATTCCTCTATTTCATAGAGACCTTGCGAAGTTGGGAATCTCTCCCTTTCATCAAGAAGGATGGCATAGTCAGAGTTTGCAATGATTTTCATGCAACAACTCCCAGAGAATATGCTATGGGTGATCCTCTCATGATAAGAGTCATGAAGGTATCCTCCATCATAGCCCTTTCTTTGATGGGTCAGTTCCTTGCACTACCATCCTTGTTTGTTAAGATAGGTGACACAATCAAAATTTGTGTTGACTTTAAGAACTTAAAACACTAATATTTGAAAAAAATAATAAAATAATAATAATCACAAACACTTAAAATACTATGCATTTTCATCTAGCTTAGTTTGCATATTGCATCCGGTTTGCTTGATTCATACTACATGACTGCCTATCATATCTTGCATATTTTTTTGATATTCTGTTCCACTTGCATTTTTGCTTGTCATATCAATTGCATTGTTGCTTGTTCATACTTGCATGACTGCTTGATCATATAGATTCTTGGGGATTTCATGATAATGGCAAGTGATGACACCTAGTTAGGTCATAGCTCACATGCATTGCACTCACACTAGGGCTTTGATGCCTAGCGAATCCCCAACCTAGGGCCCATTTCTATGCATCTTCATCATTGCATTCACCCATCCCATATTCTCTTCTTTCTTCTTCTCTTGTATCCCTTGACCTTGAAAGTTTTCATTGCTTCTATCTCTCCAAGTCAAGGGATATAGTTCTTTTTCTAGTATGTCCTTGTCCTTTGCATGTTTTTCTTTCTTCTCTTTATCAAGACAAGGATATACATTCTTCTTCCATTTGCTCATCTTCTTCTAACACAAGCACACACTCACATCTTGTTGCACTCATATTGCTTTGTCCATACACTTTCTTGCACACACCACACCCCTATCAGGTAGTACTCACTTTGGCAAATCAATCACATCATTTTAACACCCCATAATAGATAGCTTCATGGTCACGAGTGAGGGGTAACCTCCATTCAACCATTTGTGAGCATACATCCTAGCGGGTATATCTCTTTTTCTCTCTAGCCATCTTAGTGAGCACTACACCCATAGTGGGTATCACTCCACACTTGTTCATATTTTTTGAGCATAACACCCTTTAATAGATAGCTTCATGGCCACACATAAGGGGCAACCTCCATCTCGATCATTTGTGAGCATACATCCTTGCAGGGTTTCACTTCTTTTTCTCTTCTTTGCTTTGACCTTTTAGAGCTTTGTTTTCTTCATCTTCTTCTTCTTCTCTTCTTTTTCCCTTTATTATCTTCCATCCATCCTCTCATCCGTGCATTTCATGTCATGTTGCATTCATTTTAGATTGCATTTAGAATCATTCATCCATCATGCATTACATTCATTATGTTTGTAATCATCATCCATAACAAAATCATTTAAAACACTTAACAAAAATTAATGCACACATATTTTTACATAACATAATAAAATTATAGCATGATATTAATTAAATAGAAGAGAATACATGTTAGTTGGGTTAGTGTGCCATAATCCAAGCCTAACACACTCGACCCTCTCCTAGGGATGCATACCACAATACAAAATTGGCATGTCACCCCGATCCTAGCCCTAGCCCTAGCTTTGTGAGCCTACCTCCTCTACTTTACTTGTTAGTGGTAGTGGGGGTATGTTCATGGATCATGTAGCTATCCATGTGTGAGACCATGACTAACTCTATGAATGAAGGGAGGCTAGTGGAGGCACCCTCTACTCTATTGACACTACCTAGAAGTACAAAGCCTAGTAGAAGGTCTCCCTCCATACCACTCTATCTCGTTCTCCTCTACCCTTTATAGCTACTCCTATAGGAGGTGGATCCAATCGTATGGTTGGCTAATAATTGCAATAACCATACCCTTACCCTAGGCCCACTGACACTCTTACTCTAGCTAGTCAATATCTCCCCTAATATGGCTTTCCTCGGCCCTCACCACATCTCTATCTATTGTAACATGTACCAACTATGTTTGGAGAGTGTCTATCCCCCCTACATGGTGGTTGCTCTATCTTGCAGTCATGTTGGGTCCCCCTAGCCTACCATCCTACTAAGTCTCACCTGTGTCACCATGGAGATACCTCTTGTTATCCTCCCTACCCTTGACCTAAAGAGAGTGATGGTGGTCCTCATGGTGGTCACCACCTCTACCCTAACTTGTACCCTAGCCTACCTAAGAGGTTGTGGCATCTACTCTCATCACTCTACTGAATTGATTAACCTCTCAAAGTACTAGTTGCACTAGTTGACACATGACTTAGCACCTCTACACTAGCACCAATGGGGAGATCCTTAGGGGCATAATACCTCTATACCATCTCCTATATTCGAGAGCTACCCTAACATCATCCACTCTAAGATTGATATAGAGGGGATCATCCAGATCCTCCTTCATAAACCTAACCACATTAAGATCCCCTCTGACTCCTTATGGATCCCTCCTCACCCTCCTATACCAATAGTCCCTATAGTTCTGATATCTCCTAAAGAATCCTAAACTACCATTATACTCGATCAAAATGATAGAGCTCTAGCTCATCTCTCTCCATGGTGACCCATCAGATCCTCCTAACCTGAGCCAAATCCTCTCCATCCTCATCCCATCTAAGGTGTAGATGCCATATCCACCATATGATTTGATCATCCCATAGCTCATCTACTACATGTCTCCCTAGTGGTAGAATACCTGCATACACCCTCTATGCACACTCTAGGTCTTGGGACCACCTATACCCTATTGGTTGCTCTAGATCGAGCAATGGTCCTAGTAGTGCATCAGGCCTCCTAATGGTGATGTGCTCCCAACACCACACCTAGAGCAATATCATATAGACTAGTCCTGTATGTCGTTTATACATGATATTGTACAACATCCTATATAAATAGGCCAACATATACAAACCCCATACGAACCACACCTACTGGTCTTGCATATCTACTACCACTCCTACCATCACCCATGGAAGGTATTTCTGACTGATGTGGCACACTAGAAATCCTACCACCACTCCATAGAGCATAGTCATTAGTGCCCCAATCCCATGTCACCATGGCATGTCATCGACATGGAATCCGCTCTTGTAGATCTCATGTGATGGATCATCCATCAATCTCTATTATCATCTATGGTACCTGTTACCTATAATATATCCTCTCCATTATGGGGATCCTCAAGATGCACCACACATCCTCCAGTGTGATGGTCATCCCTCCTATCGATAGCCAAAATATGGATGACTCTAGATACCACCGCTCTACCAACACTATTAGTAGTGCTTTGTCCACCTCTACCTAGGGAATTTCTACCAAGTGCAGAAGCCCCACTACCCCTAGTATGTATCTCTCTACTAGCATGAGCTCCTGAAGTGCCTCCTCGAGAGTACTCGACTACCATTCCCTACTCTCAAGGACATCATGCTACAATAAAAATATTAAAAAAAATTCATCAACATAAGAACATTAAAAAGCAACCTAATTTTATTTTTTATTGTTCTTTTTTCAAATTCTTTTGCTTTATCTTTTCTACCTTTATCTTCTACAAATTTGTGCCCTAAATGGTATGGGGTATGAATTTGATCGCTACATGGACTAGCAAGATCTGTGGTGACTATCGGATCCATGCATGGGTCTCGTGCGTCAACTTTCATGAAAAATATAAAAAAAATATAAAAATTCATTAAAAATTACTAAAATCAATTAAAATCAATTTGCAAGCTGAGATTATGGCTCTTACCTATGCTCGATCTATGATTGCACTGACCTTACCCCTCACAACTACAACTCGATGTGTTGGAAGTGCCATTTTCTTATTTTATCTAGAGCTCCTTTTTATTTCTTTATGTAGTGAATATGAATTAGGGGTTTCACACCTTTTATATTTTTTCCTTTCTCTCTCATCTTTTTTGTGCAATTTTTTTCCATTTTCGCTCTCTTTTCTTTTGAGTCTACCATTTCGAGTTTCCTTAGGAATTTTACATTCCTTTCAAAACTCGAGGGGGCACCCTATCCTGAGAGGCATTAATGTCCCTAATGCCTCGATTTGCATGTAAATATTTAAAGTGTTCATAATGACACTATTTTTGCACCACCCCTTTCTTCTAAACTAGCCACCCATTTTCCCTCTTGCATTTGTTGTTATTTTCACCCATAGATGTCTACATATTTCTTTGATGCATTTATTAGGCCATAAATGCATCAAAGAGGGGGTAAAATGTAGACACGGAAAATTGACCCACCCAAATGAGTCATTTTTCCTTAGGTTCCTCTAGGAGGCTCTCAAACTTGCTAGGAACAAGTTTGGCCTCTTTTTCTTGAGTTTTGCCTTGCTTTTTTGACCTTGACCGAATCTACGCCCGGTAAGTTACGAGGCATAGATTCAAAAAATTTAGGGTTTTCATGGGAAAAACCTAAATTTTGGACCGACCCTTTAGGGCATCGGCTCAATCAAGGTTAAATATTTGTTTTTTCCACCTTTTTGCCCTCCAATTCCTCTATAAATATAGGGATTGAATCCCCTTTTTCTACTAAGTTAAGTGAGCAACTAAGTCTTTCAATCAATCTATAAATGTCCTCTTATAGGTTCTCTTGCTTTCTGGTGCTTCTTGGTGCTTTTGTGTTCTATTGTTGGTGTGCCTTGTGATTTGCTAGTGGAGAAAACCTTGACAAAAACTTATCTTCTTGAGGGAGAGAAGGTATTCCACCTTTGCTCTTGCTTCTTCCACGAGATCACCAGGTTGTTTCTTTGCATTCATTAGTTTGCATTTTTATTTTAGTTCTTGTTCTGTTGCATTTTATCTCTATTTTTGGGTTTTAAAACCCTCTTGTGTGAATCCACATCCCATATGCTATAGGGTGTGGATTCTATGAAAGCTTTACTTTCACCCATTGAGCACTCAAAATCTATTTTGACACTATTACCAAATTTGCACTTGTTATCCTACAAGGTGCATATTTGGTCTAGTTGAGTTTTGGAGTGACTGTTAATCCCAAAACCCTAGGGTTTCATTTTGTGTGTCCTTTGCATCCTATGTTGCCTTTTTTGTGTTCTATTTTTGGCTATAATCATTCTATTTCACTTGCATTTCATATTATATTAGCTTGGGGGCAATTATTTTTCCCCAAACCCTAAGTTTCAAAACTGCATTATTGATCAAGCTTTGCATCCATTCTCTTTGCATTCCATTTACTGTTTCATGCTATCATATTCTACTATGTTTGTTCCAAAGATCAAAGCTCATTTTTATTATGAATGGTCAACTAAAAGGACCAAGGGGGCTTGACTATTGCACCTCCAAGCTCAATCTTATAGTGGCCTAAGTAGGCCCCCAAACATTGACCATATTTTCTAGAGTTTTTGTGAAGCTATTTTGTAGATCTGAAGTTGTGGGATATTTTAGACGCAAGACAAAGCTTGGATCAAACACTAGATCAGATAAGTTCCCTAAGTAAAATTGTAGTGTTGTGTGTTATTTGATTTTTCTATTTTTGTTCAAAACCTAGATCATAAGTAAAAAGGAAAATATTTGATTGCTTTCTAGGAATTTGAAAGAACAAGAGCATATAGTGTGCATTTAGGGTTTAGTCTTGTTTGTGCATTTCACTTGTGCCCTTGCTCAAAGAGAAAGGACTTTATTTCTTGCAACCTAGGGTTAGAAATCATTGAATCAAAGAATCATACTAGGGCTAGATATTGTCTTCTTGCATCTTGTGTGTTTTGCATTGTTATTCCATTTTCATAGTTTAGTTTATAGAGGCCAAACATAGGTGATTTTTTAAATTGAATACATCAAAAATCTCCACCCTGGACTTGGAGTGAGTCCTAAAATCATTCCTGGTGAACCCTTTCCTTTGTGTCCCTGAGTGTAGAGAATATAACACACCCCTACGGTTTACCTCGGCTCCCAACGGATCCAACCGAGAATCGTATGTGGTAGGGTAGTTTTCCCCCTTTATAATATTAATGATGAATATGAAGAGGAAGATCCTTCAAAACTTGTAGACAATCCCTTTTTATATGCTTTATCAAAATATATTTTGAAATTTATGAATATTATGCAAAAGGAACAAATTCCTATGCAACAACAATGTGAGGCCCTACTTTAGTTCCAAGTTGTTTTTGATCTCAATAATTTTTTTGAAAAAATTGAAAAAAACTTGTATTAAAACAAAGATCAGTTACAATTGGGAGTAGACACATCCCAGCCGAAAACAATGAAAGCACATGATTACAAGAGAAGAGGAAGATTTGCAATGGAGCCAAATCTCTTGAACCAATACCAAGCTAGCTGAGGGAGCTGATTGGTCTGTTACAACAACTTGTCGCGAAATCGCGCAGCAAACACCAACTTCACCTTTGGCCGCGAAAAAGCTACAAGTCGCGAAATCGCGACACAAGACTCCTTTGACCACAAAAGTCAACCTATCACGAAATCGTGACATGTCACAAAATCGCGACAACAATCCTCCCTTGGCCGCGACGGAGCAACATGTCATGAAATCATGACACCTTTCCACCTTTGGCCGTGACGGAGCAACATGTCGCGAAATCATGACAACTTTCCTCTCTTGGCCATGACGAAGCAACATGTCGCGATATCATGACAACTTTCCTCCAGTGACCGCGATGGCGCAACACGTCACAAAATCATGACAACTTTCCTCCAGCGGCCATGACATTGCAACATGTCGTGATATCGTGACAACTTTCCTCCCTTGGCCACGATGGCGCAACATGTCACGATATCATGACCAATTCCTCCAACGGCCGTGACGGCGCAACATGTCACGATATCGTGACAACTTTCCTCCCTTGGCCATGATGGCGCAACATGTCGCGATATCATGACAACTTTCCCACAGCGGCCGCGATGGCGTAACATGTCGCGATATCATGACAACTTTTCTCCAGCGATTACGACGGTGCAACATGTCGTGATATCGTGACAACTTTCCTCCAGCGGTCGCGATGGTGCAACATGTCGCGATATCATGACAACTTTCCCACAATGGCCATGATGGCGCAACATGTCATGATATCATGACAACTTTTCTCCAGCGACCGTGATGATGCAACATGTCATGAAATCGTGACAACTTTCCTCCAGCGACCGCGATGGTGCAACATGTCGCGATATCGTGACAACTTTCCTCCAGCGACCGTGATGGTGCAACATGTCATGATATCATGACAACTTTCCTCCAGCGGCCATGACGGTGCAACATGTCATGATATCATGACAGCTTTCCTCCAGCGGCCGCGACGGTGCAACATGTCGTGATATCATGACAGCTTACCTCCAATGGCCGTGATGGCGCAACAGGTCATGAAATCATGACAAAAACCACCCTTAGCTTTTTCTTTGATCATTGGCTCAAGGATATTTCAAGGCCCTGCCTAATCACCTCATCTTCAATAGGCATGTCACTGTGCAGCTGCACCCCTACCTCTTTCTCAGCACCCATCTTAGCCAGGAAATCGGTCGCTTTGTTTAAATCTCTGCTCACATAAACTGGAATCACATCATCTAATTCCCTCCATAATTCCTTGATTTGAGAGACCAGAATCCTCAACCTCCAAGCTTTCAACGCAAAGTTCCTCATGCAGTCTAGAGCTCCAACCAGAATTTGAGAATCAGATTCAAGAATTATCCTCCTGTGGCCCTGAGTAACTGCCCAAATAGAAGCAGATTTGATAGCAATGGCTTCTGCTTCATTATTTGTGGCTCTACCCAAGCCCTACAGTTCCCAATAGAGCACTGATCCCTCATGATTTCGGTAGACCATGCCAATTTTGGCACTACCCGGATTGCCCTTTGCAGCACCATCAGTATTGATTTTAATCCAGCCTTCTAGGGGTGGTTTCCAACTGGCTCTGTCCTGTCCCTCTTGCTTTTCAACTCCCTCTTCCATTGGCCCAGGACCAACCTGAGTTTCCTCTTTAGCGTAGACGGCAACAGTTTTTGTGACTTTGCTCCAGATGACCTGCCAAACTCCATCTAGCGAGGAAAAGGTTTCTCTAAAAATTCTAGCATTTCTCTCCAACCACACTTGCCACCAAATGAAGTATAAGCCAAGCTCCCACCCAATTTGAAGAGCTTTGGATTTAAATCTACCCCGCTTCCATCTTTCCCAAATATTAGTCCGATTCATGTCACCATTAACCTGGATTTTATAGTGAGAGAACCATCGCTTCCAAATCGACGCGTGAAAGGGCACTCAAACATCAGGTGATCAGCTGTTTCCTCGTTCTTGTGGCATAAAACACATTGAGAAGGGCCGATGATTCCTCTACATCTGAGATTGTCAAAAGTGAGAATACCATTGTGCATAAACTGCCAGGCAAAAAAGTTTACTTTCGGCCAGCCCTTGGAGTGCCAAATCTTTCTCCAATCCTCAACCGGATAAGAATGGGGGGGAGGCTCTGGGAGGATCTTGTCATATCCGTCCTTCACTGTATAAACACCAAGGCTCCCATAGCCCCAAGCTAATTCATCCTCCTCGTCTCTCCCTGTGAGAAACCTTTCTGTCAAGATTTTGGTCAAGATGGGTGCCAACTCGGGGGGATTGGAATTGGCCACTCCTCCAACCTCTTAAACTTCTTAAACTTATACTCCCCCAGCTGAGTAGTGTTGAAATAACTTTCAATTTGGACCCAACCCTTGGTTTCTATGGCAGATTTTATTGGAAGTAACTCGGGGAATTCAACAATGATGGGTGGGTACTGATCCCATGAATCGGTCCAAAAACGAGCCTTCTCCCCTCTCCCCACTTTCCAAAACAATTGGTCTTTAATAACCTGAGATCCTAGCTTGAGAGCCTACCACACTAAGGATCCAGTACCATCCAAGAGGAAACGGCCCACCTCATTGGGGTTAACTTGACCCAAATATTTACTAGTTAGGATTCTACTGAATAAGGAAGTTGGTTGGGAAATCCACCTCCAGTACAACTTTCCAGCCAAGGCTTGATTATTTAACTTGGATCCTCTCAGTCCCAACCCACCTTTTACCTTGGGCTGGGTGACTTTATCCCAGCCCACTAAGGCCCACTTTCTCTCTCCCTTAGCTCCTTCCCACAAAAACTTCCTAGCCATCTTGTCCAACTCTTTCCATATTGTAAGCGGGGCAGCCAGGATAGAAAATTTGTAGATTGGCATGGCTTGAATGACTGACTGTAAGAACGTTAATCTGCCACCATAACTTAACCACTTGTGAGACCAGTGATTAATTCTGTCCTTGATACACTCCAGAAAATTCCTCCAAGTGTCTAATTTCAGCTTCTTGAAGTGCAAGGGGATCCCCAAGTAAACCACAGGGAGAGAAGTCCTAGTGAATCCCAGGATTTCTAAAATTCTGTTCTGAAGCCTTTGCTCCAGATTAAAAAAGACCACTTTGGATTTCTTGTCATTAATGACCTGTTGAGTAGCCCTGAGATAGACATTAAGAGTATCCCTAATCGTTCTTGCTTCCCTGATGCTGGCCACTCCCATCAAACCAGTGTCATCCACAAACTGCAGGTGCGATAAAACTTCATCCCCCACCCTAATACCCAATAATCTGCCTTGTTGTCTTCTCCTCAAGAAAATTCTGCCAAGACCTTCAACCAGAATGAGAAAAAGATAAGGGGAACAGGGATCCCCCTGGCGCAGACCCCGAGAAGCTCCAAAAGGTTGCGAAGGAAGGCCCTTGATAAGCACAGAGTAAGTCGGGGAAGAGACACAACTCATGATCCACTCAATCCAGCCTTGAGAGAAGCCGAAGGCTGCCATCATTTTAGCCAGGAGACTCCATTCAACCCTGTCATAAGCCTTTGACATGTCCAATTTAATGAACATCCCTTTATTACCAGAAGTGTGCATTGAATGGATTGCTTCCTGGGCCACAACCACCCCATCCAGAATCTGTCGTCCCTCAACAAAGCCCCCTTGCTCAGAGGAGATAATGTTGTGAAGAAGAGGTTTTAGGCGCTCAGCCATTACCTTTGTGATTATTTTGTACAACACATTACATAAGGCAATAGGCCTATAATCTGAAATATGAACCCCCTCCTCCCCTTTTGGAATCAAGGTAATGAACGTGTGGTTTATAGCTTTAAGCATTCTCTTATTTTCTCTGGACTCTTCAACAACAACCCTTACATCTTCCTCTAAGCAGTCCCAGAAAGCCTGAAAGAACTCAATTGGGAAGCCATCTGGACCAGGAGTTTTACCAGTGCTCATTCCAAAGACCACAGTTTTCAATTCATCCCTATCAATGGGTTTGAGGAGGGCCTGATTTTCATCCTTCGAAATAATAGCAGGTATGACAGAAATAACTTCATTTTGGGCCTCTACATCTTGAACCACACTTTCCTTAAAAAGCTTAGAAAAATAATCCATAGCATGGGAATGTATACCTGGAAGAGTATCAAAGGAATGACCGTTCTCATCTTGAAGGACCTCCATCTTATTCATCTGTCTTCGAGCACAAGCAGTCCGATGAAAGAATTTTGTATTTCTATCCCCTTCTAATAACCAGGAGGTTCTTGCTCTCTGCTTCCAATAGATCTCCTCCTGGTTGTCAATGTCCTCAACCGCTGTACGCAAGGCATCATCCTCAACTTTGAGCTGGTCAGTTATTACTCCTTCTCTGAACTATTTTTGGACCTCATCCCAGCGGGCCACCAACGGAGCTCTTTGGGCCTGGAAGTCAGTTTTATTAGAATGCCTCCAATACTTCAACTGAGTTTTGACATATTGAAGTTGTTTGTGGATTCTGAACATTGCTCTCCCATAAGCTGGGCGGCCTTCTTCCCACCACTGTGGGATTTTCTCCCGAAGTTCTTCTTTCTGAAGCCAAAAATTCTCAAATCTGAAAGGTTTGTGATGGTGCCCCATCCTAGTCCCGCCTTCCAACAGAATAGGACAGTGATCAGAAATAGGGCCTGCTAAAATCTAAAAATTGATATTCCATTTTACAAACGCCTCCTCTGAAAGTAGAAAGCGATCTAGCTTCACCTTCCTACTATGTGGCTCCCGCATTTTATTAGTCCAAGTGAAGTTATTGCCAGGACATTTAATGTCCACTAAGTGCAAAGCCTGGACTTGAGCAATCATGAAACGGTCCCCTGGATCCAAAAGAGGTGTTCCCCCTTCCTGGTCTCTAGAAGATAATTTAGCATTAAAGTCCCCCGCTATAATCCAGTCTAGATCTTCCCTTGATGCTCGCATGTCATGCACAACCTTCCACTACCGCCTCTGACCCTCTAGGTTTTGAGATCCATAAAAGTTAGTGATTAGAACGAATTCTGCAGAGACATTATTCCTAAAAAGAGAAGTGAGAACACCCCTCCAGGCAAGGTGTTCTATTGCAGACCATTCCAGAGAGTTCCACAGAGTAACAATCCCCCCTGAGGCACCTTGGGCAGCCACATCCATATGACCAGCACCCCTCCAAATTCTGTTGATTGTTTTAGACATAAGATCCAAAGACATCTTAGTCTCTTGTAAAAGCAAAAAATTAGTATTGCTATTCTCTAATAATATTTGAACAACAGATTGATGGGTTCTACTGTTTAAACCCCTCACATTCCAAGATTGTATAATCATGGGTTACCCTGGGAGCAATAAGAGTCAATTGTCCTCACCGATCCTCCCATGATCAATTTGTCTCCCTGGGCTGCTAGCAGCTCCTTATTGGATCTTCTACCTGCTCCCTGAGAATTGCTATTTTTTGATCTTTTTTCTACCTGGGTTATCCCCAAAGATGGCCTTTCCCTATTCTTCTCTGCTATCCCCATGCGAACATCCTGAGATACTATCTGCTCCTGGTTATGGACTACTAAGGCACCAGAACACACTGGCTGTGATACCTCAGAGGGATCAACTACCTGCTGTATGACGGGAGAAGATGAGAGGGGGAGTTGCCGGGAACAATAGAAGTTTCCTTGAAACCCTCCAAGCCCTCCATAGATTGATCCTCTTCATCAACCAATGACTTAAAAATCTCATACCTATTGGCAGGCCTGAGATGAGATTGCTCCTTTCCCTCCTTTTTCTTTGTCTGTATTTTTCTTCTAGGCTGTTCAAAACCCTCTCTCTGAGCTTCCTGGCCCTGACCGGTGCTAATAGGATCTTTATTAGGTGCAGCCTTATCCTCTTTAGGCAGGTTTGGCATTCCTGAAGGGGCCTCCATATTGGCATTCATATTAATAGGACAGAAATGGGCCAAATGTCCATGCTTGTGGCAAACCCTACATCTAAAGGGTAGGGCCTCATAGTCCAGCTGTTGAATCCAGGAAAGACCTGCCAATTCAATTTCCAACTCTGTCGACAAAGGCTGGCTGAGATCCATCTCCACACATATTCGAGCATACACCGCCATGCTCCCTTCAATAGTGTCTCTGGCAACACCCAGATGTCTACCAATCGAATTGCCAATCATTGCCAATACCTGCTCACCCCAGAATTCCATTGGAAGAGCATATAGTCGAATCCACATTGGGACAGCAGTAGGTTCAACACGAGGATCGAATCCTACCCTCCATGGTTGAACAAATAGCCCTGTCGGGCCATGGTTTTTCTTCTCCGACTCGAAAGCCTTATTTCTATCGCGAGAGCCGAGAAGTTGACAATAAAATAACCATTACTAATAAACCACAATGAATACTCACCGTGGGGCTCCCAGTTCGGCGGATCCAAGAATGCAGAAAGCTCAGGGAAGGGCGAATACCCATGAACTTGCAGATTAAATCATGGTTAGCTCTATAGAGGACTGACTCTTCAACCATGTTGGGCTCAATGACGATTTTTGGCCTGGATTCGGCCTACGGCAAACAACCATTCACACGACGTGCTGAAGACCTATTCCCAGCAGTCGTGAAGAGCTTTTTATATGCCATATTTTGGGCTTCGACATTCTTCGGAGGAGAATCTTCTTTAAACAAATCAGCGTAAGAGCTGGTACTTCCTGGAAAAGGAGCCGGAGAAGTCCCCATTGGACCCTCCTGGGGCACCGATCGAACCTTCAGATCCACCGTACCCCAAAGACACTTCTGCAAGCCAGTAGAAGCCAGAGATTTTTCGAAAATCCAGAAACCCTAGTTCAGAGAAAAAAATCGCCAGAGCTCATTTTCCCGCCTCTGACCCTTTCGGTCTCAATAATTAGGATCCAATTGAGCAAACATTTATTATTCATCCTTGGGACTTTGATAATTTTTTGCCTCATATGGTGCAATTCTCTCAATATGGATTAATTCAAACCCTAGTTCCTGTTGGTCACGAATCTACCACAGGAAAGGATTTTACAAGTGCACCCTAGACCCAGCCAACATTGAAAGGCTGGAAGCAAGAAATGGCTCCCAGACCAATCTCCAGAGTGGGCTGGTTCCCTCTACTATTCTAAAATTGGTTTAAGATAAGGGTTGCTGGAAAGAAATTGAAAAAGGTTACAGAAAGAAATAGGAAATATGGCCACAGGCCGAAGTGATGGGATCAAAAAATAGCAGCAGGAAACTTCAAGTGCAGCAATAGCAAGCAATAGAAATTATCAACTTGATTCTCAAACAACGTATGCAAAAAACCCTCCAAGACTACACTCCAGAGATTATATTCTTACAACAATATTTAAATTCAGAATGCAGAATTTAAACGCAATGTGACCGTTAAAGAATAATAATGCGATTAGAAATGCAACAAAGACAGAAAGGAAATCACCCAAAGCGTTGCTTGAAAAATCAGAAGTCAAGTCTTTTATTCCTGCAAATGCACTTCAGTTTCTAGCAGAGAACTTTTCCAACCTCTGTAAATGAAAATTACATTGGTTTTTATAGAGGTCCGTCCTCTTTACAGCATTGAATATTTAAAACCAACTTCCTCGTGATCTACAACCATGCAACGGAAATTATGCACACGATCCCCTTAATTGCAACATTGAGGAGGCAAAAATTAAATACAATAAGATAATCGCGGTCGCCTTCATTAAATTTTATTTTTTGAACATGTGCATGAAAACCGTTGAATTAATCCACGAACAGCAGCTTCGAATAAATAAAATCTTCAATTTTGGTGGCCTGGGCGCTTCTTTGACCTTGACTGCCTTGGAAATCCGTGAATCATTTAATTCGGGGCAGAATTTAATCATCGAAAATCAAAAAACCTTCTCGGGAGTTCATACTATGTTCTGGCGGGAAACTGTCGTAGGTCGCGAAAACGCGACTGGCCGCGAAATCGTGACATATTTTAACTCCGTACACTTTGACCACCTTTGACCAGCAAAAATTGCACCTGTCGCTCTTTCGATGCATCTTCGGATTCCTTTTCTCCATTGCTAGCTTATCCACACGAAAACGGCTCATGTAGCGATTTCGCTACGTCTTTTGGTCGTTGGCTCCTTTCTTCGCTTTGCTCCATGAAAATGGAACATGTAGCGATATCGCTACATGTTTTGGGCACTTTGTACGGCTTCATGGACGGGTCATGAAAACATAACACCTTTTGCCCTTGAATGCCTTCTGAAAGCACGAGATTCCGAAAGTAAAAGGAAAACTATAACTATGCAATATAAGACGAAATGTAACGCTTTAATACTATGCACAAAAACAAGGAAAAGAGATAAATTGGAAATGAAAGCACAGATGTAAGGAAATCACAGCCCTCTTTATTCAAATTTCTTATCCTCGGTTACATATACGTCTCCTCCCCTTTTAGGGGCTAGGAGCGTTAAATTGGTCTTTGTTACAATTTGTGATTTTAGTCTTCCTCCTTCCGCATGCCCACGTTTGAAATGGGCGGACCAAATGTTGCCGCCGCTTGCGTTGGTAAGGTAGACTCCTCGCTGCTCCTCTAATGCTGCAACTTTGCACTCAAAGAAACAAACAAGAAATTCAGTAGCACCTGTGTATGAAACATAAAAGATGAATCTAACGATGGTTGAAATGAATCTAAATGAAATGAAAGACTTGAAAAAAGCATAAACATGAAACTAAAAGAAATACCACGATTATGAAAGCACAAATCGCCAGTAAGTGAACTAGCAGCACTTCGTCGCTCAAAATGCTCCTTCTATGTATATCCTTGGGTGAGGAAACTCACCATTTTTATAGACCCAAGGGGTCTTTTTGAATTAACATGCAAAAGTGTTTCTTTGCATGAATGCTTTTGTTTGTGAAGAGAAGACTTCTTCTTGATCAAGGGCTTCTTAATTGCCTCTCGTGCATGTCTTTGCATGTTTTAGCAAAGCTCACTTGCACTCCCATGCAATGAAGGGATAGCTAAGTGGCAAATCCGAGTTGTCTTAAAAAGCTTACTCTCCTTCCCATGCAAGGAAGGTAAAGTCAATTGGCAGATGTGTGTTGTTAAAAGAACTCACTTGCACTCCTATGTCATGCATGAAAGGCTGAGTGGTAGTTCTGAGTTGTCATGCGTTGAGGTCCGACTTTTTGCTAGTCAAACCCGGCATTCGTCCCACCCGGAAGCGAGCGCTAGTAATCGTCCCCGGGTGAAACAAGTACAAATCCGTACTCGTCCTTGGGTAGGACGAGTACAACTCGCACTCGTCCCTGGGTGGGACGAATAAGAAATAAAGTGTCTAAAATGTGCCAAACTGATTTTTGACTTGCAAAACTGTCGTGTAAGTGGTTAGAACCACTGTTTAACCTCCGAGGGCTACCCTGGGGGCTGTGTGTGTTAATGTGATCAGTGTTTGTAGTCACATAATCGGATTGGTGCTGTTTTGGTGTCTACACCTTCAATTCTTCCTTGTCTCCATTTTGCTACCGATTTGAGCACTTAATCATTTTTTAACGAGGCATCATGGAATTGCTACAATTTCCATGTTTTTGATCAATTTTCATCCCTTGCATGATTTCGCTGCATATTCATGTCAGTTGGCCTTATTGTTGATATTGTAGCGAATCGCTACAACTTACTGCTCTTTTGCTTCTTGGACCAAAATGGCCGTGATTTTGAAGCATGTAGCAATATCGCTACGTTTTGCTCCTTCCGTACCAATTGCCACTTTTCCATCGTGAAAATGCTACATCCGCTTTGCAAGACCTTTTCAAAAATGCAGCGCAGCGTTGCCATTTTACTCCTTAGACTCTTTTTAACCAACGCTCCGCGAAAATGAAACATGCAGCGCATCGCTGCAACTTCATCACTTGAGCCTTTGAAGCCAATTGCCGCGCGATTTCGGAACGTGCAGCGCATCGCTGCACTGTTTGCTTTGGACTCCCTCTTACAACCACTGCCCACGATTTTGAGACATGCAGCGCATCGCTGCAACTTTTACCTTAGACCTTTTGATGCCGCGAAAATAGAACACGTCGCGATATCGCGACGGTTCTTCCCAACCTGCATGCGTTGACCGCGTTGACCGCGATTCTGCGACATGTCAGCGAATCGCTGCAGTTTTTAGACAGCCATTTTCTACTCAATTTCGCTCCTTTTTTGCTTCAAAGCCGCATCAAAGCCTCTATAAACGTTAGATTTGCAATGAAAATCAATGTGGCAAAAATGCCAACAGTTCCTCAATCTCGTCCTTGGAATTTTAATGAGTGTCCACACCCACCACCTCATATAGCTAGTCCTAGGAGGTAGGTGTCTATAACCATAGTATAAAATTCGTAATTCAAAACCTATAGGTGAAGGACAATAAAGTTAGGAAATATATTTTTTTTAGATAATGAAGATGAAAATTTTAAACAAATCATGTTTATCATTATCAAAAGCTTGAAAAATATAGTTTTAAAAAAGAAATTTAAATTCATCCATATGTAAAAGCTATGGCCTTGGTAAGTTTACCCTAAAAAAATACACTAGAGGAATGCTTTTAAAAAATAATTTTTTTTCTAAAATTCCCTTTAATTTTTATAAAGGAAATTAATATAAAAATTAGGGTCTTTCGCACTCTAGTTATTTTTATGTGCCTTAGTTTAATCAAGTTAAAAACTTTGAGCAATATAATTGGTCATATTTACCTAAAACTTTCAAGGGTGTAGATGTTAATTTTCAGTCTATGAAAACAACTATAATTCAATCACCAAAGCATATGACGTAATCTTGTTAGGAGTCATTACATCATAAACCATGTGATAAGTCAAGTGGTATAACCACCCCTCATAAGGTACATGCATGTAGTATAGGACAAGATAGTTGCATGCTTGTTTGAAGGTTTGTTATACCTAAAAGAGGCACCCTATGGAATTAAATACCCTTAATTTATATAGTACAATCATCGAAGCATTGAGTTATAACATGTGGTATAAAAGTAGGTAGAAGGAAGAGAGAATTATATTTCTAATCCTCCTCTAGATTTGACACAAAGAAATCCAATGTGCACTCTATTTGAGAAAAGTAGTTTCAAGAGTAAAATTATCATGTATAAGATTCTGACTATGAAGCAAAATTCCAAGGGAGAATTAATTAAAAATTATTGAAAGGTTTTAGGGTAGAAAACCCTTATCAAAGGCAAAATCCTTCAAGCATCAAAAGGGTTTCAATCCCTTCTAAGACCAATAAGGTCATAAATCTTACAATAAACAACTAGGCCAAGTTCTATAAGAAAAAATAAAAGAATTTATATTTTAAAATGCAAGAAAGGAAGCTATTGAAAGCTCCATAAAAATATTACAAGAAAAGTAAGCTATTGAAATCTCCATAAAATATTATAAGAAAAGGAATCCATTGAAAGTTGTTTAAAGATTACAAGAAGAGGAAGCCATTAAATCTCCTTAAAATTCAAAATATTTTTGTATCTAGTGTAGGGATTACTACCTTATAGAACTCACAAAAATAATAACCAACTCACAAAAAAATAGCCTAAAGAAAAATGTAAAAGTATAGAAGTCATCAAAGAAAAACAAAAAAATAAACTGGTATAAAGTATTGAACTTTCCAATTGAAACAACAAATTGAAAGTAAGAAATAAAGAAACAAGTTTTAGAGGAAGCGTCCAAAGCTTTTTTACTATACAAAGATTCCTTGAGGAATGAAAGAAATATTTAGAAGAAAAATGTGATAAAAAATGACCAACGCAGTCTCAATTAGAGCTAACGAAAAGGTATTTATTTTTGTCTCTATCTAGGTAAAACAAATATTCTACTATTAGAATGATGAAGCAAGGAGTGGATGTTAATACAATTAGTTTACATTAAATAACAATCATTCCTAAAAAGCAACCAAATTATTTTAGCACAACTCATTGGGTCCTAAGAGAGGAGCTTGTGTCTTTTGAAAGAAGAATTATGTGAAGAATACATTGGTAATGACCTAAATATAGGCACCTGGTGATATCCAAAAAAAACAAAATCATGATGTCAATGAGACAAAAGCATCTAAGGACCCTATTATGAAATATATAACAAATAAGGTAGAACACTAATTAACTCTTGAACAATCCATTTAAGAGATATACAAAAATGTACTCCTGAAAAGAGTAGGTGAAAAGAATGAGAAGGAATGGGAGATAGGAGACATCTAGGAAAACAACTACAACAATAAATAGAAACAAATACATGAGAAAACAACTACACTATTCAAGAGAAACAAATGCATAAGAAAACAACTACACCAGTTTAGAGAAACAAAGATGTGATAAAGTGACTACACCAATTGAGAAAAATAAAAGATATAATTGCACCATCCTGGAATGTCACCTATGATGTCCAATAGGAAAGACTATCATGAAGTCTTGTATTCTCATGCACACTCTCGAGTAAAAAATATTGCAAGAAGTAAAAGAAAGCCCTTGAAGGAAAATCCTATAAAGCAAACTTGGAGGACAAAGGACAAGAATGTCCACCTAAAAGACAAAGAACACACACTTGGAGGATGAATAACAATAACACACATCCAAAGGATAAATAATACACACTCAAAGTATGAGAAAGCACACCCAAAAGACAAATAAAAAGAATGCACACTTGGAAGATAAAAAATTCTCATCCGAGCACCCAAACAATTACAAGACAAGGTAATCATCTAAGAGAAAAGCATTAAAAAATTATAGAATTGGTTGATGAATTCCAAAAAAAAGAAAAGAAAGGCATAAAAATAGATATTTCTTCTCTAAGAATGAATTGCTTTTAAGAAAAGGAAAACTATTAGTACACAAACGATAAGGAAATATTTCATGATAAATATTAGGTGGATTGGATGACACATTTTCCAATGGAAAGAATACATACAAAAGTAGACAAAAGTAAAAGAGTTTGTGTTGTTTCAATTGTTATCAAGACAATCAAGAAATTGAATATTTGACCTCACATCTAGAATGGAGAAAAGCTAGAATTATTCATGATAAGAATTGTAAAGTTGCAAGCATCATTGCAAGAATTGAAAACTTAGGTATTTGATTAAACATTAGTTCCTATTATATTGAGATATCTCCCATCAAAGTACACTATTTTGGTGACTACCTTATATATTACTAAGAAAACACTAAGCTTTGAAAATATGATGAACCTACTTCAAAAAGTAGAGGCCTCACATACAATAGATGAAGAACAATTACTAATTACAAGTCAAAGAGAGAAAAAACCATTTAGAAGAAGCATGAGACCTCCACAATACTCCCAAAAAAGAAAATTTTCAAAGATACCCAAATTAGATAATTGATTATCAAAGTACTTTCCACACACAAAAAATTGTGAACATTATGGTAGAAACAAACACATCATGAGGGAATATTAACATTTTCAATTAAAAAATGGATTCTCTTCATGAGATATGAAGTAGCATCAAGATAGGTCATCTTCAGAAAAACAAAATCAAAATTGGAAGGCACATCAAAGTAATATAATTAAAGAAAAATCAAGTTAAAGAAGAGAAAGAAAAAACCATGAAGAAGAGGAAGAACATGTGTTTGTCACACAAGCAGAGCTAAGACAACACAATAATGTTTGGTATGAATCCAAACATATGATAGGTCAAGAAACTTAGATGCATTAAAATCATACAAATTATTACTGCTATAATGCAATCAAGAACATCAAGAACCGAGCACCTAAGAGTGAATATTTACACTCATAATATGATTCTTCACTATCAATAGAAGTTTTTGAAGTAGAAGATAAAAAAGAAAATGAAGAATCATTGCAACAAGGATTCAAGATTCAACCATAAATAACACTTCAAAGAAAGCATGAATACATTGTATTTCACAAACAATGTCTTATTCAGATGAACAATGCCAATAAGAAGCAAAAAATGGTTAATATTACTACATCAAGAGATAATCAAAACATGAAATAGAAATTGGTTTGCATAGAAGATATGACAACACACAAAAAGTATTGGAAACCTGTCAATTTGGTAATTGATACAGGATGCATAGTGGCACATTGAAAAAGATCAAAGGAAGTATAAACATATCACATATCACAAGAAAATACCCAATCAAATAAATGAAACCATGACATATAAGAAAAGAAAAGAGGTGATTGATCTTACCATAATACAAGATATTGGTTAAGAAAAAATTTGGGAACAATCTACACAACAAGAGAGCACTTGATCTCATCAACACCTGACATACCATATTTAATGAAGATCCTCCACATTGAGGAAACACAAATTCTTGCATTAAATTTTATAAGCATTGAATAATATGTACTTTGCAATGCATGATCGATGGAACCTAACACTCCTAAGTATCAAAAGTAGAAATTCTACATTAAGGGTGGAAATTTCTCTCCCAAATTTTGACATCACCCTAGAAATTATTATCTGGTAATAAGAAAAGTAGAGCTTTTGACTATGATGTAATAAAGGAGGATATGTTATGAGTTATCACATTATAGACCTTGTGAGAAGTCAAGTGGTATAACCACCCCTCACAAGGTACATGCATGTAGTGTAGGACAAGAGAGTTGTAATTTTGTTATGTCTAAGATAGATATCTTATGTACTTAAATACCTTTCATTTCCATAATACAATCATCGAAACATTGAGTTCTAACAAATATAAGAGGTTTTCCTTCCATAGTTGTTATGAGAAAAATATTTTTATCTATTATATCAAATTAGACTTTTCTTATCTTGTTGATAGAGACCATAATGACTATTTTCTTCCAAAAACTGTTGTTTGATAAAAAATAGTACTATATATTGAAGTGCCAAAGTCACCGCTAAAAGAGGTGATCATGGATAAATTTAAATTTTTGACCTTGTTTTTATTAATTCAAAGTATAATTCTACTATAATTTGAGTTTTATGATGATTCACTTTTGGAAAGTTTTGCTAAATCTCATACAATAGAAAATTCAACGCCTTTTCTTCAAAAGCAAAAATTACCACTAAAAAGAGGCAAGGACAACTAAAATAGGTTTTTCTATTTTTTCTAAACTTATTTAGTCCATATCTATTGATAATTATTTGTTCCTAAAACTATCTAATAAATCTAATATTTTCATCATAATTTTATTGTTTTTATTTGTGTTTGATTTTGATAAATTTGAATCTCTTGATCATAATTCTATGTTAGACAATTTTGTTAAATCTAATGAATTAAAAATTCACTCAGTTCTTCCACAAATGTTGAGATCATCAATTAAAGGGGTAGATGTGATAATCATAAATCAACAAAATTCAGGGTTTGGTCAAAGCATATTTTTAATTCAATCATATTCTTTATTTGTTTTGAAATATTTTTTGTTAAGATGTTCAACAATATCAATGGCATAAGATGTGACAGATCCTACAACTTCTTGTTTAACTAGGCATCTTATTAAGAGAATGTTTTCTTTAACATTTAAGTTTAGGATAGTCATAAATTCTTTGATGAAATTGTATAAGCAATTAAAGTCCTATGCTGAGCCACATGTCCCTATTTTTCATAAATTTTACAAGCACTCTAAGCCCTATATTGTTGTAAAGGTAAGGGATAAGGAAATATTCTTTTTAATATTTCTTCTTTAATGATGAAGATATTAAAAAACACATGTTAGAATTTTTAAAATTTAAAATGTTATTAATATGATTTAAAAATAAAAATAAAAACAAGAAAATAACACAAAAACAATTGAAAATAATAGCCTCGAAAAAAATATAAAAGACCTGGGCACTTTGGTGTGAACTCAGCTACAAGAGACCAACAAAATGGACTTCAATAACATAACACAAATGCAATAATGGAAGAAAACTACAAATTGATATTCTTCTCATTCTTCAATTCACACCCCTTCTAAAAACTATTACAATCCATAATATAACAACCGAAAACTAAAAAAACCCTAAAAATGTCCTTTTTCTAAAACTGCTAAAAATAGATCTTCTTTATAAAAACTTCTAAAAATAAAAATGATTCAGATTGCACCTAAATTTTGTGCACACATCCCTCTTACAATAACAAACCTTAATTTAAAATATTACGTCTCAAATTAAGGTATAACAAAAGATAATAAACTTCTAACAGCCAAAAAAACCCAAAAAACCTAGGAACCTATTCTAAAAGCTAATTTTGGGACACTAGATGGAGGAGTTAGGTCCCAAAAACACTTTTTTTGGAGAGTCAGGCCAATCAAAGATTTGCCTAATGCATAACACACACACAAAACCACCTATTAAATTTCAAAGCCAATGGACGTACAGTTCACAAGTTATGGCTGCGAAAAGGTGCATCATTCTTCTCTGGTGAAAAAGAACTCAGCTCCTGTGATTTTAGCTAAATTAAAATCCTGTAGCTTCTAGTTATCAATTTTCCTTAGATCTGATTCTGAAACCCAAGTGTTATCTGACTGTGGTAATCCTTCCCACTAAACCAATAATTTTTTGCAGCTCCCATGTCTGGTGGTGATCACCTTCTTATCGAGCACTTGTGCAACTCTGTATTTTTTCTTCTTAGGCATTTGTCGTGCCCAATTTACTGTCTCCTATAATTTTCCATCCTTGGTAGTACCAAGATACTAAAATAAATTAGAAACATTAAAATGGGTGAAATATCAAATTCATCAGGCAGCTCCACTTTATAGGCATTATCATTGATCTTCTTCAAAATCCTGCATGGCCCAATTTTCTTAAGTTTTAGTTTGTTATATGTCCCCTTAGGAAATATTTCTTTTCTAAGATGAACCATAACCATATCAACCTCTTAAAACACTTTCACCCTTTTGTGTGCATCAACAGACTCTTTGTAGTGAGCATTACTACTTTGCAATTTTTCCCTCACTAACTCTTGCACTTTTTGGATATGCTCAGCAAATGCTTCTACATCATCACTAACTTGTTACCCAATTGGTAACTCAACCAAATATAATACACCTATAGGATTTTGACCATAAATAATTTGAAAAAGAGATTTACTTGTCGACCTTTTCACTGAACTATTATATGCAAATTTGGTTTGTGACAAGGATAAATCCCATTATTTTGGTTTTTCTCCCACTATGCATTGTAAGAGATTTCCCAAGATTCTATTCACTACCTCTGTTTGCCCATCGGTCTGTGGGTGGTAAGCACTGAACTACAGCCTAGTGTTCAAATTTTTCCACAATGTCCTCCAAAAGTGACTCAAGAACTTAGTATCCCGATTAGAAGTAATAGTCTTTGGAACACCATGCAACCGCACAATTTCATCAAAGAATAGGACTACAGTCCTAGTTGCATCATTAGTTTTTTGGAAAGTAATGAAATGCACCATTTTTAAAAATCTGTTTACTACAACAAAAACTGAATCCTTACCCCTCTGTGTCTTGGGCAACCCCAACACAAAATCCATACTCAGATCGGTCCATGGTCCTGTAGGAACTGGCAGTTGCATATACAACCATGCATTTTGCGTATGGACCTTAGCCATTTGACATACTATGCATCTAGAGACAAATTTGATTATGTCTCTCTTCACTTTTGGCCAATAGTACTTCTCTACAAGAGTGGTAGTTTTGGCTACTCCAAAATGACCAACCAAACCCCCACTATGTAATTCCCTCAATATGTTCTCTCTCATAGAGCCATTGGGAATGCATAATCGATTACCCTTAAACAAGTAACCATTTTTAAAAAAATACTCTTCAAAAATAGTATGGGACTCGCCCCCTATTGCACTTTTGCACTGTTGCACAATATTCCCAAAATCCGCATCAGATTCATACAGATATTTAATCCTCTCAAATCCTACCACTTCATTCTCCATAGTGGTCAACAAAAAGACTCTCCTAATCAATGCATCAACAAACTTATTCTATTTTCTCGACTTGTGCTTTAGGAAAAATGTATACTGTTGCAAAAATGAAACCCATTTGGCATGCCTGCTATTTAATTTTTTTTGAGAATTTACATACCTCAATGCTTCATGATCAGTAAACAACACAAAATCCTTTGAGATTAAGTAGTGCCTCCAATTTTGCAATGCTTGCACAATTGCATAAAATTCCATATCATATGTAGAATAATTCTTCCTTGCGTGGTCGAACCTCTTGACTTAAGACACCACCAATCCCAACAAATGAGGGATCACAATCAACCTCAAACACCTTACTAAAATATGGTAATACTAGAACCGGGGCTTTTGACACTTTCTTCTTCAAGAGTTCAAAACTTTCTGTTGTTGCCATAGTCCATACAAACTCTTTCCCCTTCGTGCACTCAGTTATAGGGGCAACTATACTACTGAAGTTCCTTATGAACTTCCTATAAAAGGTAGCTAGTCCATGAAAGCTCCTTACTTCTATTATAGATCGTGGAATAGGCCATTCTAGAATCACCTTCAATTTCTCATCATCCATCCTCATGCCATCTCTCAAGATTACAAATCCCAAAAACACTAAACTATCTTGAAGAAATATACATTTCTTTAGGTTGACATACAATTTATCCTTCTTAAGCACTTCTAACACTAATTTCAGGTGTAACAAATGCTCTTCTTAACTTTTACTATAAATTAAAATATCATAAAAATACACAACCACAAACTTACCATTATATTCTCGTAGTACTCTGTTCATCAACCGCATAAATGTATTGGGTGCATTAGACAACCCAAATGGCATCACCATCCACTCATACAATCCATATTTTGTCTTAAAAGTTGTCTTCCATTCATCCCCTTATCGAATTATGATCTGGTAGTAGCCACTCCACAGATCAATTTTACTGAAGTATTTACCTCCAGCCAATCCATCCATCATATCATCCACTCTCGACATAGGATATCGATACTTTATTGTGATCTTTTTTATGGCTCTACTATCTACACACATCTTCCAGTCACCATATTTATTCGGGGTTAGCAATGCTGGAATCACACATGGAATCATACTCTCACTAACTAATCCCTTCTTTATCAACTCTATCACTTGCCTACTCAACTCTCCATTCTATTTTGGGTTCAACCGATAAGCTGCATGATTTGGGAGTGCTGATACTGAAATAAAATCCATGTGATGTTGGATATCCATTTTTGGTGGTAGCCCATCTGGTAACTCCTCTGGTGTGTCATATTTATATTCACTTAACAACTTAGCTACTGCTGTAGGCATAACCACTTCATCTGTTTCTAGCTTCGTAGATGTTAAGGCATAATAGAAGCTAGCATCACTGATCTCTAGAAGAAACTCCTTCATCATCAATAAGCTCTCACTCGATCCATCCTCCTTTAGAGGCACAAGAAATCCTTTACACCTTCCTTCCAAAATGTGCAAGTGTTCTTTCTCCCATTATGGTTAGTATTCCTATCATAATTCCAAGGTCTTACCAATAGAATGTGACATGCATCCATCGAGATCACATCACACCACACTTCATCCTTGTAAGTGCTCCCAATTGAAAATTTAATTAAACGCCTATGATATACTGTTACCTCATTCCCCTTATTAACCCATGATATACGATATGGATAAGGATGTTTTTCACCTTTCAGGTGCATTTTTTCAACCATGATATTTGACACCATATTCTCACAGCTACCACCATCAATGACAATGTTACATACATTCCCTCCTAATGTACACCTTGTTCGAAATATGTTTTTTCATAGCCAAGAATATTCACCATCTATGGTCTACCCATTTTCTTTGCTCTACACAATATCTTTCGTAGGAGCAATCAACGTCCTCCTTATCATAAGGGCTTCCCCCATGTCAGCAACAACTTCATCCTCATCTTGCTCTTCCATATAAACCAGATTAACCCTTCCTTGTCCTCCTTGTCCCCTTTCTTGGACATCACATTGGGGACACTCAAATGCTCTGTGACCCTCCTCACCACATCCATAATAGGTATACGACTTCCTTGGATCATTCCCATTTTGTCCACCATCGTAACCTCTACCTCGTTGGTATCCTCTTCCTCTCAGATTATACCCATATTCTTGTTTAGTAGGTATTGAGGATTCTCCATTGAGAAAATTAGATCCACTTCGACCCTGACTTGAAGAGGGCATGAATCCCTTCTTACCTCTTGTATTAATCCTTTTTAATATATCCTTCGTCTTGAGGGCCATTTGATATGCATCCTCCACTGTAAAAGTGTGATGCATGCTCATCTCATCTTGAATAGCAAAACTTAGGCCATTTACATACCTAGCAGCCTTTTGATCCTCCGTCTCATTGTTCTCCACTCGAATGGATAGCTTGTAGAATTCATTAGTATAGTCCTCAATGCTTTGATATTTCTGTCGAAGATTCTAAAATCTATGAAATAGGGTTTGGGAGTAGTCTACAGGTATAAATTTTTCCTGTAACTTCTTCTTCTTTGTCCAATCCCTGATATTTTACTTTCCATTCCTCTGTCGTGTAGTCTATAAATGATCCCACCAAATCAATTCATGTCCCTTAAAATTTGTGCATGCAAGCTTAACCTTCTTCTCTTCAGCAAGGTTACTCCATTCAAAATATTTTTCTAGGCTATTGATTCAATCGATCAACTCCTCTGGTTTCAACCCACAACATATCTGGGAACCTTGATATTGATCCCATATCAATTCCCCTTAAGCCCCTCTAGAGCTTGTATCAGTTGATTTTCAAAATTGTGCCCTTCTTCCTCTAGGCCCTCTAGTTCTGCTTTTGCATGGACCTCAGATCCACATTCCTTAGGTATGTTTTCATCATCATATCCTTGATATGCACATGCCCTAGGATGTCTCTCTCCCATGTGATCAATCACACCAATTAGCCATGCTATTTTTGCATTCAGATCCTCGATCTACCTATTCATCTGGGCATATCTTCTAGGTTGCATCCTTCCTTCACTAGCGAGATCACACCCGTTATGATACCAAATGGTGTGAACTCAGCTACAAGAGACCAAAAAAATGGACTCCAATCACATAACATAAATGCAATAATGGAAGAAAACTGCAAATTGATATTCTTTTCATTCTTGAATTCACACCCCTTCTACAAAATATTACAATCCATCATATAGCAACCGAAAACCAAAGAAACCCTAAAAACATCTTTTTAAAAACTTCTAAAAATAGAAATGAGTCATATTTTGCCCAAATTTGGTGCACACAACCCTTTTACAATAACAAACCTTACTTTAAAATATTACATCTCAAATTAAGGTATAACAAAATATAATAAAATTTTAACAACTAAAAAAACCCAAAAAACCCGAGAACCTATTCTAAAAGCTAATTTTGGGACACTAGATGGAGGAGTTAGGTCCCAATTTTTTTTTTTTTGGAGATTCAGGCCAATCGGAGATTCACCTGATGTAGAACACACACACAAAACCACTTGTTAAATTTTAAGGCCAACGACCGTATGGTTCACAAGTTATGGCTCCGAAAAGGTGCATCACACTTGAAGTTATATCTTGCATATTGGGTGTGTCATATCAATACTTGAATTCCCATAAGATCAACTCCATTTTCTATTTTTATAGTACTTAAGTTGTTTTACCTCTTGAGGTTAGAATTTGTTCTTTATGTACTTACATAAAAAATGATAATAACATTAGCAATTTGATAAAAAAATTATTTTTCCTCTATATTTTTATTGTTGATATGTTGCTCGATTATTTTTTCTATTACTAGTCTTTTCTAATGATTGCATTGTTCTTTATGCATTTTTTTTGCATCTATGTCATGTGCCCTTTACCAGCAAGGGCTATCATGATTTCCTATATTTTTATTGTCTTAATGTTGTGTCTTAATTATAAGGGACACTATGTTTTTCCTTGTTATTTTACTTTTATCTTCTTTTTATTGTTCTTGCCTTATCTATCAGTACCAATTGCTCCAAGTATCATTAAAAAACGACCTTAGTTCACACTTATGTTATCCTCTATATGGTATGAAACACAAAAATTTAGGTAACATTCAAAGGATATTTTAAAAAGGTTAATCACTACAATGCATGGAACAAGAAATCAACAAGGGTACCCATCCAACAATTTAAGGAGAATAACCAGGTAAGTATGAAGTAAGTTTCCTCTGCTTTTGCATTTTATGACTATGTTTTTACAATTTTCTATTGTTTATTTAAAAAAATACATTTTACATAGAAAATAGTTTTAACTAACAAAAAATTTACATCATAACATATAATTTCATTTTTATTGCTTCGACTATTGCATATTGCTTTTTTTTTCATTTTTCTTAGGAATCACTATTGGCTATTTTATTTGGTGATGACGAAGCATCCAACACAACTAATTAAATGGTTTGTAAATCATTAGAAACTGTTAATTCTTGCTTATAAAAGAGGGGATCAACAATAGAAAAAGTGGTAGGAAGAAAGAGAGGAAAAGAGAAAGGGGAATAGAAATCTATAAAATGCCAAAAAAGAGGAATAAAAAAAGGAGTTGATAAATATAGAGGAGACAAGAAGAGGAAAAAAGAGCGAGAAAGTATGGAATAAAGTATGAGAGATATAAGGTAAACATGAATGTAGCATAGTGAGGTTGTAGCATGATATCTTGTGATTGATATTGTTATTTTGTAATAGTCATATAGGCATATCAAAAATTCAATTACATTCCTTTTTCTTAATTCATTTTGCGTCAATGACAAATGTTCTATTCCCTTAAAATAGTATGTTATGGAGTATATAGAATGGTGTGTGCAGGATTGTAGGTAAGGATAAATTGTGCAACAGTTCGAGTGAAGATTTTGTTCAAGGGGAAATAAGAAGAGAACCATTCTAGAAGAAGGGCAATTATCATTTAAATATTGCTGACATGTAATTCAGTTGAAGTCATCTAAAGGGAACAATCTAGAAAGTATCATCCTTGAGCTTGACATCATAAGTGTAGTCTTGGGATACATCATAGTAAATACCATCATGCAAGGTATCATGTAGCATGCATGATATTGAAAGTTCCATCATAAGAGAAGCCATTGGGGTAAGAGGATGTAGTTTTGAAAGGTGCCATCATAAAAGGGGGTCATATGAAGAAGAAAGGAGCTATCTAAGGGATGCCATCAAGGCTAAGAAGCCATCTGAAGGGTTCCATCAAAGTAAAGAGTCATTTGAATAAGTTATTAGATCAAGGAACCTTACCACTACCATCAAAGAAAGTTATAATCATAAGGAAGTATGACATAACCATTACAAAAAATTATCACCATAAAGAGTATTTCCAATTTGAGTCTTGTCATCTTGTGCAATGGGATATTGCCATCATGGAGTGTTGTCCTAATAAGTTATCTTATAAGTGGAAGTTGTCTAGCATAGTAGAAATGGAAGTTGCATTGGCTTGAAATCATTGCCATCATAGAGCATCGAAGTACCATATTTTGCCCTTGCCATATAGTGTGTACTAATTAGAAAAAAACTAAATATTACACTATTGATGTTAGTGAATCATGAATCCTTTGATTCTAGAAGAGGCTAATGTTTAGTTGACCCCCTCTATCTAGTCTACATAATTTGGTGTCAGAGAAGGTTTTGTTCTTAGAGATCTACACTATGTTCTAGAGGAGACATGACACAATTAGAAAGAGAGGTCAAAGGGGCCTTACCACTACAATCAATGGAAATTTTCATCACAAGGAAATAAGACACCATTATCATAAGAAATTATCACCATAAAGAGTGTTGTCTTGAGTTTTGTCATCTTCTGCAATGGGATATTGCCTTGACAAAGGAGTGCCATCCTAAGAAGTTGTATTACAAGTGGAAGTTGCACCAACTTGAAAGCCTTGATGTCATATACTATAAAACATCATATTTTCTCCTTGTCATTTTGGCCATTATCATCTTACTATCTAGTGCATGCTAATAAAAAAAACTAAATTTTACATTGTGGGTGTTAGTGAACTGTGAATCCTTTTTTGCTAGGGAAGGTTAATGTTTAATTGAACCCTCTATATAGTCTACATAATTTGGTATCAAAGCAAGATTTTGTTTTTAGAGGTCTACAATATGCACCAAAGGAGATATGGAAAAATGAGAAAGAGGAAGACCGTGTGGGTTAGGACCCCAACTAGTGGATATAGTAGAAATATTGAGAGGAATCATAGCTAGGTTAGATGAGATTGAGACTACCCAAAGGTCAAATATTCATCTTGAAGAAGTTAGTGATAGTGAAGAGGAGAAAATTGTTCATGTAGAAGCTTGAGATGAAGAACAAGAAGAAAAACTAAAACAACTATTGATTCAGACAATATCAAACATGGGATGTAAACCAAATATGGATTCTCCTAATTTTAATGAGAGTTTAAACCTAGAAGAGTTTTTTTATTTGATAATAGATATGGAAATATCGTTCAATTACAAATCGATGGAGGATCCAAAGTGAGCCAAATTTGCATGTACATGATTGAAGGGACATGCTTCGATTTGATGGAATTATGTCCAAAAAAAAAGACAAAGAAAAGGAAAAGATAGAATCTAAATATAGAAAATTTTGAAACCAAATTAAAATAAAAATTTCTACCTATTGATTTTTAGACTGGGTAGTTGAGAAGGCTCCTAAACCTTAAGAAAAAGAAGATAGAAGTGAAAGAGTATACTAAGGTGTAGAGGGGGAAAACTATATTGCACAACTTCTTGGGGGAAAACTATATATTGTGCACCTTAGTATACTAAGGAGTATACTAATGTGCACAATATTTAACCCTAGATGCACACTATATGCTCTTTCTTTTCAAATGCCTAAAAACCAATATAAATATTAGATCAACAGCCTATAGATTAATTAGACCACTTATCTTAATCGGTGATTGATCTAAGCCTTTTCTACCTCTTGTCCAATGCTATCAATAATACCCCATCCTACAAGATAGCTTAGAAATACTTTGAAATATATGATCAGCATTAGGGGGCCTGCTTAGGCCAATATACAATAATGCTTGGAGGCATAACAGTCAAGCTGATGGCAAATGCAATAAGGAAATAATATGCATAAACCATAGTGATAATTATTCATAGTGGTGCCCTTTAAATAATAATAGGAATATGCTAGAAATAGATTAAGGAATATTTAGGAAATAACATCCCCTAACCACGCTAACAACTACGTGCTTCACAGAATAAGCGTTTAACCACTAACCTACTAACGTAGTCGAATTGACTACCACTTACCACAAGATATTCCACAGTGAATATCTTCATGGTAGAAAGTAAAAGTAAATACTAGTGGTAAAAAGTAACAAGCTACTTTTTACCATGTAGTAAATAAATTCTACCTAATGTAGGAAAAGGGTAAATATCCCAAATGATGGAATATTACTCTAACATCCCCCCTTATTACATTATTTGGGTAATGTATATAACTGTCCCAATACAGTAAAAAAAATGTTGATCTTGTTGGAATATTTTCAACATTGCCTCCTTAGTCCTAAGTATTAAGTCCTAGTATTTAGTTTTAGTTTAATGTTTTGATTTACATATTTCTAGTTAATTTGATTAGCATACATTGAGGTTTTGGCTTGGTTAATTAATGTTTGACCATAGTCCAAGATTAGCATGTTGTTAGGATAAGAGCTATCTTTAAGTTAGTTTGTTGTAATAAGTTTAAGAGGATTTCTCTCAACCACCATGTCTATTTTTAGTTCTTTCAAGAACTATAAAACTATGTAATGCATTGTTGATCAATAGAACAATTTCACCATTGTTTCTCATTTGGTATCAGAGCAGGTTTTCTCAAATGGATCAAAACCTGTGGAGAGTGGTGTGAAGAGATCTGAAACACACACTTTGTCAGAGAAACTCAAGTGGCCAGCACTCAACAGATTTGCAAGGAAGAGCTCGAGTAAATCATTAATATCTCACGAATCCTGAGGTATTTGATTATGAAATTTTGAGGGTTGTTAGGTAATTGTATCAAGAGGATGCAGTAAAAATTTCAGGTGATTTGGAGCTAATTTTCTGATTTTATTAGCATTTTTAGTTTTTCAATAAAATGGTTGTATAAGGTGGAATACAGGGTATTTGCTTCTCAAATTTTGGGAGAAATATTATTTCGATAAAATAATAATTCAGACAAAATTTCAGATCATTGGGATCTGTATTTATTGATTTATGTGAATATTTATTTTTCCTTCAACAATCCTAGATCCGGAATTGTGATAAAAAGGGAAAAAGTAAATGATCACATATTTTTCACCTTTGTGATTTTTCTTCTAAAATTTAGAGGGTTTTCATATTATTGTCTCAAGAATACAGAGTTTAATTTTCAGAAATTTTGGGGTTGTATGGATTGATTTATGTGAAGAACATTGAGGTTGTCTCAAAAACACTCTAAGATCTAGAAAGGGCAAAAGTAAATTGATCACATATTTCTCATTTGTGTGAATTTGGATCTGAAATTTAGTGGATTTTCAGATAAGTATATCAGAAGTCTACAAGAAAGGAGTGGCTGAGAGCTAGGTGGAAGATTGATGAATGGTGGATTGCAGAATGGCCACCATGTATAAAGAATTGGAAGTACCCAAATTCAATGGAGATAATTATGCTATTTGGAGCATAATGATGAAGACCTTCTTGAAGGCTCAAGACTTATGGGATATAGTTCAAGAAGGCTATGAGGAACCCTCTTGGAATAAGCTACAAGGTGAGGAGAGAAAAGAGAAGAAGGAGCAAGCAATATGCAAATTGCTTAGCTCTTATGGATTTGAGGAGAGGAATGGAAAAGAATGTTTTTCCTCTCATAGCCAATTGTAGATCAGCTACAATGGCATGGCAAGTGTTAAAGGATGCTTATGGGTTTGATGAGGATACCCATAAAGCCATGAGTGACAATCATGAAGATTGTTTAAGCAAGGAGGAACCTTGCTTTCTTGAAGCAGTTTCTGAATTAGATCCTTTTGAAGAGTCTTGTAAAGACTCATATGAAGTCATGCTTTGTAATGGAGAATTATTTCTTGCAGAGGAAGGCTTGTATGTAGAAAACCAACAAGATGAAGAATGCTTCATGGAGGAAGCATATGTTGCTGAATTTTGTGATGAAAAGATAAGAAGAGGTGTGTATTCCTCAAGAGGACGAGGAGGAAGAAGAGGATTTGTTGTTGATAGAAGAAAAAGTGATAAAAAATATCTCATGGAGGAGATAAATGAAGAGTGTATTATGGATAATGCACCTAAAATTCTCATGGGAGAGAATAAAGATGATAATAGGATCAACCAAAATTGTTGGCATGTTGATGGAGAAGCAATGTTTATGGAAGACCATTGTCTTGAAGACCATTCACTTGGAATGGATGTATGCTCTCTTGACAGAGAAAATGAAGATCTCCTACAAGGAGAAGATAAAATTGTTAGAGTTCCTCTAAAAGGGGAGAAGAATGTGAAAAATGAGATAGAAACAGAAAATGGAAATGAGATTGCTGATTTTCTTATCGTAATGGCAAAGGAAACTTCACTCATGGATGAAGATCACTCACTTGGAGTGACTACATTGCAGAAAGAGAGTTGTCTTGAAAAGGCAACTATGTATGATTGCTTGAATGAATGGTGTTTCAACACACCAACATGGATTGAACAAAGGAGGAGAACTATTAGTGAAGAGTTGATGGTTGATCTTGAAGCACCATACAATGAAGGAGAACTGCTACAAAATAGCTTTATGGGAAGCACCAAATCTACTCATACTAAAGGTAATGTTTTTATGATTAATGATTTGTTTTTTGTGAGCAAGAATGAAAAGAAAGGTGATTGTCTCATTGAGACAACTTTGATGAAGAATATTTTTGGAGAGAATACAGTGATGGAGAACTTGGGTCACATGGATCAAAATGATGTGTTCAAAATTCCTTGGGAGAAGGATTCTTGTAAAGTCATTGTTGTGAGAGAATATTTGTGTGAGGAGCAACTTTATGTTGCATATGTAGTTGGTCATTATATGGCCATATTTGTTGTGATTTTTTGTGTGAAAATATGTGAAAGAGTTGTATGGTATAATCATCTATGTGAGATGATTAATTGTAAATACTCATGTGGAGTATTATTTAGTGTTGAATATGTAAAAGAATATCAAAATGTGAGAGCATGGTTTAAAGACCATAATGATAAAGATGTAAGAGAGTGGTTGCTGAAAACCACAAGAGGAGATACTTTTGTTGAAGGGGGAGCTAATCAACAAAAGAAGGCACTCAAGCATTTGCAGGAAATCCCACATAAAGAGTGGAAGGAGTGCCACCATAAGTATTTTGTAAATTCTGATTTCTTGATTCAAGATTGGAGGAAACGTAAGAGAAAAATTTTCTTCCAACTCGGTGATGCTTAAAGAACTCTTGCATGAGTATCTTTAGCATCAAGGGGGAGAATGTTGGAATATTTTCAACATTGCCTCCTTAGTCCTAAGTATTAAGTCCTAGTATTTAGTTTTAGTTTAATGTTTTGATTTACATATTTCTAGTTAATTTGATTAGCATACATTGAGGTTTTGGCTTGGTTAATTAATGTTTGACCATAGTCCAAGATTAGCATGTTGTTAGGATAAGAGCTATCTTTAAGTTAGTTTGTTGTAATAAGTTTAAGAGGATTTCTCTCAACCACCATGTCTATTTTTAGTTCTTTCAAGAACTATAAAACTATGTAATGCATTGTTGATCAATAGAACAATTTCACCATTGTTTCTCACATCCGCTAGTTCTTGCTCTGTCACAGTGCTCTGGCTGCTCCTAAGAAAAAATTAGGTCATTCCTCACTTTGTTTTCACATCAATGAATGTCCTTATTGTAATCTTGTCATCCATCTAGATTGCATTGGTAACTAGTCATTGCAACCACTAGGTGTAGTAGAGTAGATCACTTCATACGAGGTTTATTCGGTTACAATATGATTTTGCAAAAGTGTTGATAAGGTATCAAAGGTGTCGGTCACCACCGAAAATGCCCCCTTATAAGTTTCCCCCTTATTGCAAAATATGTTGTAATGAAATTTATGAAATAAGTGAGACTAAGGTATCTGTCGTTGCCGAAAATGCACCCTTATAAGTCTTATTCCCTTGTTACAAAAAATTGTGTGAAGTAAGAACAAAAATGTTTATCCCCATTAATTGCAAAAGATGTGCAACTCAAGAAGCTTGTTAAGACTTTTACAAAGATTACCTTCTAGGAAAATATTACACCAGAAAATTCCCCCATTTTGTTACAAGTACTTCAAACAAAGAGATTTTTCTTATCTATGAAGCCTAAAAGAGGTACAATCACCCCTTTATTGCTAGTACTTCAAACAAAAACTTATACTATTTATGAATCCTAAAAAGAGGTTTTGGAAAAATTTCTTGCCTAGGGTGACAAATTTGTTTTCCCTTTACAATACTGTTTTAGACATGAGCACTTTGTGTGCTCTTTCTGAACCAGAATCAGAATCGAAATCAAAATATTCACTAGCAATATTGCCTTTGTCTTGCTTTTTTGATATGCCTTTTCCATTTATGTTTTTCTTGTTTTTAAACCAACACCGATTGGTGTCATGTTTGTCCTTTTTACAATGCGAGCAAAACTTCTTTTGAGTTTTCTTTCCCTTACCTTTTGAAGATGATCCTCCCTTCTAAAAGTTTCCTTTTTATTTTCACCCTGATTGTTTGAGTAAAGTGCATTGTTCAACACTTCATTGCTTTGGAGTTGATTTGCTTCCTTTGTTTGAAGCAAATTGACTAACTCCACAAAGGTGACTGATATTTGAGATACATTAAGAGATGTGATTAACATATTCTAGGATTCGGGAAGAGCCCTAAATATTACTAAAATCAAAATAGTATCTTCTACTTTGGCTCCTAAAGTATTTAGCTTTAACTTCAGTTCTGCTACTCTGTAGAGGAATAGTTCTACTGATTCTCCTGACTTCATATGGAGTGTATGAAGTTGTGTTTGAAGGTTTAGAACAATCGATTGATTCTTACCTTAAAAAATGGTACAAAGTGCATCCCATGCATCTTTACCATTTTTAGCTTCACTTATGTGATGCTGGATCTCATTAATAGTTGCTAGGAGGATCAACATGATAAGATGATTGTTCTTTTTGTCCCATGCTTTTTGATCTGCTCCTGTTGATGTGGGTCTTGATTCAGTGCCATCTACTAAATCCCACATTTCCTTTACAGTTAGGATTCCTTTCATCTTAGTTTTCCATGCTGAATAGTTAGGATCTTTAAGCAATTGTATATCATTTAAGTATTTGTTGATAGTTGCCATTATGAAAGTCCTAGAATTTGCACTAATATGATATTTCTTTCACTCTTAAGTGGTATTTAATGGCACCTACCTAAAAAATATCTTTGAAGAAAGATGATCAGTTTGAGGATATTTAAGCCAAACAAATAAGAGGTGAAAGAGAATTCACTCAAAAATATATTTAATGGCACCTACCTGAAAATTCTCTTTGAAGAGGAATAATCAGTTTGAGGATATTAAGCCAAACAAATAAGAGTGAATTTTAGGGTTTGTAAGGAGAGAATATCAATTTTACAAATGGCTTATACTTGTGCAAATGAATTACACAAATTATTGTGAAATTTTGGGGTTATGAATGTTCTTGATTTTATGACTTATAATTGCAAAAAATAATGCAATAATCAAACAAGAATGCCCACAAAATTCTTATCACATAGGTGTCGGATGCAACCAAAAATGCACCTAATTTGCCAATTTTGTAATAAATGTGTCAATTAAAATTGAAAAAGCACCTTATTACCAAAATTTGCAACAAAATTTGGATTTATGTTGTGTAAAAATTTGATATTTTATGTCTCCTCTTGTTTTCCAAATTTGCAAAGAATGTGGCATAAAACAATTGCCTTTTATTTTTTTTTACAAATTTAACAAGTTTGATTTTTAAGTGCTCCTCACTTTTGTGTTACAATTTTGCAAAAGAAATACAATTTCTTGTCCCCCCTTTGTTTTGCAAAATTAACAAAATAACACTCCTTCCAAGACAAGTCGACACACGACCCGTGTTTGAAAGGCTTCCAGAACTAGTCGATAAATGACTTGATTTTAGTGGATGCAAGGTATTCAATCTCTTTTCAATTTTGCAAAAAATAGAATGTGCAATTTTATGTATTATATCCCTCCTTGGAGAAAACAAATGCACACTTTGCCTTTGAATTAAAAAAAAAAAATTGAGTCTCCTTGTGTTATAATTTTGCAAAAAAACATTCAAGTTTGATCCTTTATTGTTTACAAAATTAACAAGGCTTTTGAGAAGAATTAAGGTTTCCTAAATTTGCAAGAAAAATGTTCTCTTTTATGTCTTATATCCCATTTTGTGATAAAACAAAAGCACTCTTTGATTGAAAATTTTGCATGAAAGATGTCTTTTAATTTTAAGTTTATAACAATTTTATAATTAATTTAAGAAAAATTCATGAATAATAAAAATTATTTCATTTTTAAAATGATTTTTTATTAATTTTTTTTTTTTATATATAAAATAATATAATATTATTAATAAATTAAACTAAAAATAATTAAAAACAAACATAAAATAAAAAAATCTACCTTGTATTCCTTTATTTTGTTTGTTATACGACTCCCACCGGGAGTCGATCTCCAGACCTAGTGGGCCCTAGCCTTGCCAACTGGCTATCTAGCCAGTCGAGCTAGGAAGCTCGACATGAAGGGAAGGGAAAGATCTTTCCTTTCCCTTTGATTCCTTGAGCTAGTGAGGAATCATGTGGGTTTTATCCCACATTAAATAAAAGGGCTTTCAAGCCCTTAGTTTGTTGAATGCCTTCAGGAACTCAAGACATTACTTGATTTTGCATCATGAATCGAAGGAGCTTCTTGCTACCATGTGGTAGATTTCACCACTACCACGTGTCATAATTTTAAAAGAAACTCTCGTATTTTATTCCCACCTTGAATTCCATGCCAGTCAAATCCATGCCATGTGTTTGTCTCGAAATTCCATGCCAGTCAGATCTATGCCATGTCAACCCTCAAAATCCATGCTAGTTAGATCCCAGTCAGCTACCATGTTACCCTCAAATTTCATGCCTGGTCTAGTTAGATCCATGTGTCAAGGGTAGGTAGCGAGTCTAGATATTCACGTATCAGTTTTATGTAGCCAGTCTAGTTTTAGGAGCTCCTACCTATGAGCTAGGTGTTAGGGTGCTCCTATCTGAACACCTTAGTCGACCACCCAAGGGTGATCCTACCCTCGTGGAGCGATCAACCGATGAACCGATTCCAAAGAAGTATCTTTGGTGGTCCGTTGTCTGAGGGCGTGCCTGCCCTCATGAGATGGTCAGCCAGTGCACCGTCATTGAAGAATTATCTTCGATGGTCAATCGTTCGAGGGTACTCCTACCCTCTTGATATGGTCGGCCGATGAGCCATCATCGAGGAATAATATCCGATGGTCGACCATTCGAGGGTGCACCTTACCTCTTGATATGGTTGACCGATGTGTCGTCGATCACCGGAGACTTGTATCTAGTGGTCGGTGGGTAGTTTAAGGAGGGCTCTCCAGCCCTCTCTTAGTATTTCGGTTGCTTGCCTTCTCGAAGGCTCTACAGGCCCGAGAATGGTGAGGCAAAAAAAATAAACAAACAACCTTAGGATAGGAAAAAATTAAATAATAAAACCAAATAAATCAAAAATTAAATGATAAAACCAAATAAATAAAAACATCCATGAAATGTGTGGAACAAGATTTCTTACCTTGTCCAGCTTGGAATGAGATCACCTCTCCTACCTTGCCCAGTGCCTTGCTTCCTCCCTTCGTGGCTATGATGCCAATGATGGCAAATGTAACAAGGAAATAACATGCATAAACCATAGTGATAATTATTCATAGTGGTGCCCTTTAAATAACAATAGAAATATGCTAGAAATAGGTTTAGGAATATTTAGGAAATAACATCCCCTAACCATGCTAAAAATTATGCGCTTCACAGAAAAGCGGTTAACCACTAACCTATTAACGTAGTCGAATTGACTACCACTTACCACAATATATTCCAGAGTGAATATCTTCGTGGTAGAAAGTAAAAATACTAGTGGTAAAATGTAACAAGCTACTTTTTACCATGTAGTAAATAAATTCTACCTAATGTAGGAAAAAGGTAAATATCCCAAATGATGGAATATTACTCTAATACAAGCCCCCTAGGTCCTTTAGATGACCTTTAAAAATATAACTGAAAATTGACCTTTGGATATTTAATCATAAACTTAAAATGCAGTAGAGTAGAAATAGAAAACAGAGCATGCCAATATGATCTAGATTCAATTTAAGACCTTATCATGCAATTATTTTTAGTAGGTTAACCCCAGTTTGTTTCTTTGCAAAATTATGCCTCACAAAGAGTGGGTGCGATAACGTAATAAGCAAAGTCATGCCCCGTAAGGACTTAGCATGATTTTTCTCTTGCATGTAGAAGATCCTAATTTAGGGTCTGTGAAGTTGTGCCTTGATAATGCTAGATGCAATTTCACTTATGATTTGAGAAAACTAACAATAAATGCAAAATTAAGTACAAAAATGTAAAACTTAAAATAAGAAACTTGATGGATGATGCAGAAGCAGACAAAAAGGGTGAGATCTCTAGGTAGTTAATCTCTCCTCCTAGACTATGACATAAATCCACAGATCAAATAGCAATCAGATCAATGCAGTAGAAGATCAAATTTAAAATTTGCACTTTGGGGTTAGCTTGTAGAAGAGAAAGGAAGCATATAGAAAATAACTTGCGAGCATGTTAGAATAACCAAGCGTGTCTTAGAAATCATAAGTGTGTGAGATCGATCGTGTATATGTGTGTGTCTAAAATGTGATATCATACCTCATTTTATAGGGGAGATTGAAGGTGAAAAGAGCGGTCAAACCTCAGGAAAGATGATGACAAACACACTAAAGATAAAGATTAGGGTTTCTAAGGAAGAAATCCTAAAAATGCAAAATCGTGCCCCATCCTGGCAGGCCATGATATTGCTTTTGCAAACTCACGCCCCATCTTGATCGAGCGTGATTTTGCTTAAAAGGGCAAAAAATGTAGGGCAAGGGGAAAGAGGCTCATCCCTTGCCTTAGGTAGGGGTTAGGGACCTCTTAGAGGGCTTTAGGAAGATTGCCCACTAAAAGTGGGTCAATTTTTTGTGTCTACATTTTACCCCCTCTTTGATGCATTTATGGCCTAATAAATGCGTCAAAGAAAGGATGTAGGCACACAATCGAGGAAAACAAGTGAAAATGGAGTGGCTATTTTAGAAGAAAGGGGTGGTGCAAAATCGATGTTATTCTAGACACTTTCTAGTTTTGCACATAAATCAAGGCATTAGGGACTTTAATGCCTCTATAGGCTAGGGTGCCCCTCGAGTTTTATGAGGAAGACATTCCTTGTAAAAAATCAAAAGGGTTGATGCAAAATAAAAAAGAGAGAAAAAGAAATGAAACTAAGAAAAAGAAGGGTAAATACTAGGGTTAAAAAGGTGAAAAATGATAAAATCCTAATTCATTTCCACAACACAATGAAGGAGAAAGAGCTCTGGGGAGAAAAAGACAATGGTGCTATCGATGCATCGATTTGCAATCGCAAGGGATGAAGCTGACATAGAGGTGAATTGAGCACAAGTAGACCCTAGAATCTTTCAGTCACATGTAATTTTCTTCATTGTGTTGCAAACTTAGGGTAGTTTTAGGTTTTTTAGAGATTTTTATGTCGTATTCGATGATGGGTTTTGTGCCTGATCGGGATGTTAATTTGTGGCCCGATCATGATTTTACCCTGAGCAAGGCATGACAAAATCGTTCCCAAAGAAAGCTGGGTGTGATTTTGTGAAATAGCGCCTCAAAAAAAGGGGGCATAATTTTAGCTAAAAAAAATCAAAACAAAGGGAAAAAGAAAGAAAAACAAAAGAAGAAAGAGGAAAGAGATGCAAGCAACATACGAAGTGCAAAGTTTAGGTGTAGTCATCTGATGCTTAAATCAAACATTTTAATTTATTTTATTTTATTTAATGAAATTGAGGAATTTTTTATTTATTTTTGTGGATGCAAATAGGTATACTCGAGAGACGAGAGTGGTGGGTAGGCACGCTAGAGGCTGAGATGTATGCACTAGGGCCAGTGGATACAACTCAACTAGAGGTAGTGGGACTAGACCACCTTGCGAGGATGCCTTCCATTGAGACAAATAGGGCTATGCTAATAGCCCTAGTAGAGAGGTGGTACCCAGAGTCATCCACCTTTTTATTACCCATAGGGGAGCTCACTATCACATTGGAGGACGTGTGGTAGATTTTGCACATTCCTATCAGGGGAGAACCTATTTACAAATAATGAGGGCAAGAAACCACTTTAAAACAATTTTCGATAGGCTAGACCTACCAGGTGTGAGAGAGCACCATTGCTATTAATGATTTGGTGGATCGATATGGGGAAGATACTTTGATAACCATGCTCTATGGGGTTGTGGTTGGGCTTCTGATGTGTCATTATAGTAGATGACATCTTCCATGGGCTATGGTAGGAGTAGTGGTAGACATGCGAAACCAGGGAGTTAGGTTCACATGGGGTCCATATGTGTTGGCCCGCTTGTATATGATGTACAATGTTGTGTATAAGCAACATATAGGTTAAGTCTGCATGAAGTTGCTCTAGATGTGGTGCTAGGAGCACATAGCTATCTAAAGGCTAGATGCACTTCTAGAACCACTACCTATCACATAGTGGTCAACATTATATAGGTGGCCGAGATCCCTAGAGAGGTCTGTGATGGCCTATGTAGGAAACCTACCACTAGCTAGGTAGGTGATCGACAAGCTTCGGGAGGCGAAGCTCATCTTGTGACCATGGTTCCTTCACTTGAGGTGGGCTGAGAATAGGGTGGATATAGCTAGGGTAAGAAGGATCAGGTGGCTGACATTGGAGAAGGGAGAGACGAAGGTCTACAAATTTAATAGAGTCCTATGATAGTTTGGGATTTTGCTGGGAGTCCTGAACTTGGAGGACTACTCATAGCAAACGACAACCTGGGATCCAGTAGGGGTCATAAGTGAGCTAGATGTCACCAAGTGGGTCTAGGAGGATTTGGATGATCCTCACTATGTTGATCAAAGGGTGGATTATGTGGGAGTGGTAATCGAATAAAGGTGATGGTATAGGGGGGTTGTGCCCTAGAGGATCTCCCTGCCATTTTTGATATAGAGGCACTAGATCATGGGTTTGGATATGCAGTGAGCCTTTTGAGAGGTTTATCACTGAGCCATAAAGAGGATATAGAAGGGTACTACAATCGTGATATAGAGGTAGTTGTGTGCTTGGATCGTGGTGGTGGTATAGGCCACCCAAATTATAGGGACTAGAGAGGAAGGGGTAGGAGGTGCCCCCATAGAGGTTGGGAGGCTACAAGGCAGAGGCCTAGGAGAGGCATTGACATCTATAGTGATGTCTAGCTAAGGGGAGATAGAGGAGATACAAGTACATGTAGCTACTCTACAAATATAGATGGCCCACATCTATGAGGATAGGACCAAGAGGCTATAGGGACTATGAAGCTCACTGAGCATCGTAGAGGTTGAAAGGGGCACAACTTAGGTGGAGGCCGATCGACTCTAAGGGGAGGTGACCCATATAGATAGAGAGTGCTAGAGGGATAGGGTGGAGGGGATGACTATCATTGGGAGCAACCAGGAAGGTGATGAGATGCAACTGCTACAGTTAGATCTAAGAAGGATATGAGAGAGGCTGGAGGTAGCCATTCAGTGGGATACATTCTTCAAGATAGTTTATTATGTAGCTATCCCACTAGAGCAGAGGATGTCTCTTAATCCATATCTATAGTCAACGAGTAGATCATGATCTTGATCATAAAAAATGATAGTATCACAACATTCCATGCAACAACCTAGGCTCCCTCCTCCTCAGGGTACGCCAGAGAGAGCAAGCTCCCATATCTAGGGCTAGGGACTAGGATTGGGATGATTTACCAATTTTTGATTATCGTGTGTATCCTTATGTTGAGTGTACTGAGTTTGGATTGTGGTACACCAACCAAACACTAGGATGATGTATCTCTTTATCTCTAGTAATACATAATTGCTATTTTTATCTTATTTTGTGTGCAATGTGTGTGATGATTTAATGTTTTAAGTTTTATTTATGTTATGAGTTTATATATGTATGTTTTATGTTTTTATGTTAGGCAAACTACCTAAATGCAAACTACATGAAATGGATTGATGAAAAAGGAAGAATAAAAAAGAATAGGGAGAAGGATGAAGAAGGAGAAAGAAGAAATAAAAATAATGAATAAGAAGAGAGAAGAATAAAAGGAGGAAGAAGAAGATACAAAGGTCAACTAGCTGCAAAAAAGAAGGACAGATGAAAATAGCATAGGTTGCAAGGAACCAGTGTAGTTAGATACTATATATTGTACTAGAAAAGAAGGGCTAAGCCCACTATAGGCATAGAAATTGCATTAGTGTAGAAGTGTGTGGAGTCTAATCCGCTATGGATGGTTGCTCCCTTATTGACTATTGTGAGGTGATTACCCACTAGGATGTATACCGAGGTCTATTGATACTGACCAAGGAGCTTATCCTGTAATGGGGTGTTGAACCTAATGAGTCAAAAGAGAGTATGACCTGATAGAATATCAAATGTAATACCCGCTAGGATGTACAAGTATCCCATGTGGGACATAAAATGCTGATGAACTATGCAAGTGCTATCCGAGATAAGGGTTTTTAATAAGATGAAGATACTGTGAGGGTGTGTGGGTTTGTGGTAAAAATATTGCTTTCCTTTTGAGGTCAAGAAGAGGAGAAGGAGCAAAACATAAAAGAATAAGTAGAAGAAGAATACCTAGGTGGGTATCATGCTAGACATTAGAGTCTTAGTGAAAGTGCAATGTATGTGAGCTACAACCTAACTAGGTATCATCACATGCCATTGTTGCAAAATCTCCAAAAATCTATATGCATAGGTAGTCATGAACAATCAATCATACAATTTTATTACATGCAAACATGCAAGTTGTTTTAGATGCTAGGGAAACATGCAAGGATGAAAAGAAACAATGCAATATAAGCAAGCATGTGGATACAATGGAAATGCAAATGTAGCTAAATAATGTTTTTTTTTGTGATATGTGATGAGGCCTGGAAATGCCTCAATCATAACATGTTTTGAACACTAAAAATGCCTATAAACTCTTATGTTTTATCTGATATGTTAGTTAAGTTGATTCAATATGCTGTATATTAACCATTTTGCATGATCAATGTATTTGAAATATTATATGCTGATTTTACAGCTTTTTGCATAGTTTTGTGTTCTTTTTGCTATGATTTGCTAAAATGGGATATGCTTAGAATAATAGCAGCATTTCACTAATCATGTTTTGATTTGTCTCAAGCATTTATTTCACCTAAATCTGCAACAATGCAAGCAAACCGTTGTCGTGCAAAAAAATGGTCTTTCCCATGTAAATTCCAACCAACTGTCCATAAATAGCAAGGCATGGAATTCACATGAGGAAAGGGATGAAGACCATTGGAATTTGATCTTAAGAGATAACCCACCTGAGAGATGCAGAAGAAATCACTGGAAAAGCATACATTTGTTCATTCCGAAGTATCTTCGAAATGAACAGATATCTTCGAAATGAAAGAACACAACGTCTTCGAAATGAGCGGATCTTCGAAATGAAGAATGCAGTATCTTCAAAATGAGCGGATCTTCGGAATGAAGCATGCAGTATCTTCAGAATGAGCGATATTCGGAATGAGAATGTAGTATCTTCAAAATGAGCGATCTTCGGAATGAGAATTGCATTGTCTTCGGAATGAAGCCACTTATCTTCGAAATGAAGAACATAATGTGTTTCTTTGACCTGTTGACCGATTTCTGAAGCCAAAAAAAGGGAAATAAAGGTTGGAAAAGGTAAAGGGAAAGATCTTCCATCTGTCTTTGCCGTCATTGCCGACCAAAGCCATCATTAAGGGAAAGATCAAGTTTTAGTCCTCTTCTAGGATAAAACCATAATTTGTTGCAACATTGTAGGATTAGATCTTTTGAGATATTCTTTGTTTGTAATCAGATCATAGGATAGCTATAAATATTGCTCCCATTCAGGTTGAGCCTAGTAGATAGTAAAGGAGGTAGAAAATAGTGTAAGGAAGCTAGCAGAAAATACAGAGTATAGGTAGAAATTGACTGTTACAGTCCTGTAACAGTTTTTCAGCAGAATTATTGTAATCATGTCTTCTAATCAATAAAGTGCACCAGTTCTATTTCATATTGCTTGTAAATGAGTGTGATTAAGATTTAGAAAGAGAGAGAGACTTACACCTTCTTCTGGACAAAGAGGCTGGCCACTTCTAGACCTAGGAGGAGGACTAACAAGTAGGTTTTTATTCTGATTTTGCTGTAGTAGAATGAGTTGTAGAACTTGTTATTTCAATTGCTTGTAAACAATTGACAATATTTGCAGTCTTAGTTTATTTATGCTTAGATTAACCTTGTGCTTAATGTTTTAGTTGCAATACTTACTTTCAGCAAAGCTTCCACTTTATTTCAGACTGTTATTTCTAGAATTTACTATTTTTCAGCAATTTCCTGCATTTTATGTTTTGCTGTCAAAATCCTGCACAAAAGATTGACAACCTTCTGTTACAAAACTTTGACAGTTTTTATTTCCACATTAGATCTAGACTTTCATTACTGCAAAAGTAATTAGATTTCCTTTCTGCAATTAGGATCAGACTTTCAATTCTTGTAACTGTTATTTTTGCAATATAATTAGGTCTTATTCTGCAATTGTAATTAGGACTTCATTTCTGTAGTTAATGATTAGTTTCCAATTCTGCAACTTAGATTAAGGTTTATTTCATGCAATTTAGAGATAGGAATGTCCTAAAACCCCCCACACAACCGGTTCCACCAATAAGACTTGTTGCTCTAGATTGACCTAAGTTATAGCTGTTTCACTTCTTCTTCCATAGATAGCCTTGTACACTGCCCTGGATTGACAGATTCATTGAGAATTAATGATGGTATAACGACTACGCATCATTTTGGCATCGTTGCCAAGGAATAGTGTTGTCAGAAGAAAACAAACAGTCCAATAGCTGTAATCAGACTAAGCTATGAGAATTCAGGTTAAAATCTAAATACAACAACCGAGGAAGATAACAACTATTGACTTAATTTATGTCATTTAAGAGTAAACATGAATGAATAAGTCTAGGGATGAAAAAGGTAGAACTACCCCAAAGGATCCTTGGCTTGTTCCATTAAGGAGATCTTCACGCCTAAGGGGTGAATCACCTGTGTTTGAATTACCGTAAAGATTGATAGAAAAATCACCAGCCTCACCATCACTAGAACATTCCGAGATAGGAAAATCACCAATTTTATCATCATCAGAATATCCTAAGAAAGACAATTCATCAGACTCATCATCAACAGAGAGGCTTGGACCTCTTGAGAGAACAATTTGGGAAGCTTTAACTTCTCCCAACAAACAAGAAACTATGGCAGAAGGAGGCAATATAGATGGCCAACATGGCTATGTTCATAATGAAGGAGATGATCAGGATATACTCCAACCGTCCAGAACATTTGAATATCCTATTCGTCTGAATCCAACACAAAACTCTCCCATGAAGACCATTTCACCTTCAGCACTTCCAACCTTTCGAGGTGTTGTATCTCGAAGATCCCGACCAGTTTTTGTTTGAATTCAAGGTAGTGTGTCGGACCTATGATTATATAAATGACAATAAAAAACTTAAGGTTTTTCCCTCAACTCTCAAGGATTCAAAGATTGCGCTGGTTCATGAGCTTAGAGCCAAATTCCATAAGAACCTCGGGATCAAATGGAGACTGTCTTTTTAGACAAATATCAAGAATATTGTCGTGTAAGGAATAGAAAAGATGAGTTATTCAGAATCAAGCAGGAAGATGATGAGACATTGGAAGATTATCTTGATAGGTTCTCCTTTGTTCAAAGGAGATGTGGACTTGTAGAACCAAAATTATGTAAAACCATATTTTTGAGAGGATTGCAAGATGAATCCAGAGAAGTTCTGGATTTGATGGGAAAAGGGGATGTAACCACTCTCAGTAATGAGGAAATTATGGATCTCTACAGGAATTACTCTCGCACTAAGTAGAGAAGAAGAAAAAGCCGCACAAATGGCACTGATGTAAAGGACCTGATAGAGGAACTTGCAAATTTCAAAACTGATATTCTAGTGCACTTAAACACTACTTTAGGGGAAATGTCTGCAAAAGCAAAAAACACAGAACCTTTGGCAATTTATTGCCCAAGATGTAGAAATAAACATGCTTTGCAGGAATGTCCTTTGAATAAAACATCTATCTCAACCATTTGTAGTATCTGTTCAAAAAGGCATTCAACTGATCAATGCCACCTGCTACCACAACTCAAAACTATGTTAGAAAACCAGACTAAGGAACTCAACTATATTGGACCAAAACAAGGGGGAAATTTCTCTCAATATCAAAATCCCCCTTGTTTTCCTACAAATTGGGGGCATAATCCTGGTACTATGCCTTGGGGACAATCAAAACCACCCCAACGTCCTTGGAATTATCCTCAATGGACAAATTCCCAAGAATGGCCACAATCAAATTGGAGTAACCCAGCCTAGAATCAGAATCAAAACAACCCCTCATGGAATCAAAACAACCCATCTTGGAATCAAAACAATCCAACTTGGAATCAAAATTAGACTAATCCACATTGGATGCAAAACCAACCACAATGGAATCAGCAATACCAGTCCTATCCAAGGCAGCAAAGGAATCAAGGTCAAACTCAGCATTTGTTGCCTCGCACCTAATCAAAATTTTCAAGAAAAACAATAGCAAACACAACAAGTGAAACAACCTCAATTGCCAGCTCACCAATCACTAATCCAAATAGTGTGAGATAGACACCTCCTGTCTATGTGGCTGAAGTCGAAGAAAATGTTGAAATTAATGTTCTTGATTGTAGTAACATCCAACTTCGTTCAGGGAAAGTTGTACCTGAACCAGTTTCAATTGAAATCAAAGAAAATGAAGAGCAAGAATCATCAAAACCAGAGAGAATCCAACCAACAATAGAAATAGAAGAAAAATTGGAACCAGAGAGAATCCAACCAACAATAGAGAAAGAGACACAAGAAGAACAATTACCAAGGATAATTCCATATCCTAAAAGACTTAATGCAATACCAAAAAATTCTGAGTCGAAATTGGTCAAAGAACTCAAAAAGTTGACTATATCATTGCCCTTATTGCAAGCTATTAAGGAAATACCAGAGATTAACAGTACTGTCCAAAATTTGTGCATTAAAAGAGCAGGAAGAAAGAAGAAAGCATTTCCCAAGACTGTGCAGGTTGAAGGAAAGATAGCTGATCTCTTATCTGGAAAACTACTACCTCCAAAGTATAGTGACCCAGGAAGTCCAGTTACCATAGGTTCAATACCAATATCAAATGTTTTAGTGGATCTAGGAGCTGCAATAAATGTCATGACCAAAGATACAATGGAACAATTACAGCTCAAACATCTCAGCCCCACATTTATAGTTTTAGAAATGGCTGATAGGTCAGTTGCAAAACCTGAAGGAATCATTGAAGATGTCCCTATAGAAGTTTCTTCTTGGGAATTCCCTACAGATTTTTTGGTTTTACAGACAAGAAATTCAGCACATGGATATCCCATTATTTTGGGAAGACCTTGGCTTGCAACTCGCAGCAGCCTTCATAGATCGCAGATCTGGAAATATGACTATTTCAAATGGTATTGATCTGAAACAGATTTCTTTATATCCTCCCGCAAAACCATCTAGCAAATTTTTAGGTCGTTTATGGTTTTCTCGACTCGGAGGAAGAACCGGAAGAGGTCATTTCTACACTAGCTACCTTAGTAGTAAGAGAACACATAGAAGACCTCAATGACACGTAAAAACTTAGAAAATGAAACAATCCCGATGAATGTTCCGCATGAACAAGGTTTAGAAGGGGAAACAACAAATATCCAATAGTTAAGTAATGAGGAGAATCAAAAATCTGAAGATGAACCATCTGTGCTATCACAGGGAAACTCTGTTTCACTACCACATGGATGGCACCATCATCTGATTTTTCCTTCTCACTGTTCCATACAAGATATGCTTCCCTCAAGCAGCAATAAAATAGAAACTGCTTCTTTTCTCCCATCTCAAAAATGTCCTCTTAATCCCTTAATCACTAGGTATGAAGGAGTGAATTCAGTCCTTCTAAATACAAAACAAATAGAAGTCCAGCTAGGCAAATTTTTGAACATCTATAGCCAGCTTACTAGGGAAGAGGAAGAAAAATTGATAGTTGTCTTGTAGAAGCATGTTCATGCTTTTGCTTGGAACTACAAAGATATGTCAGGAGTTCATCCTGATATATGTACCCACAGAATCTATACTGAAGAAGTCAAGCTAGTCAGACAACCTCAAAGAAGATTGAATCCCGCCTTAAGAGATATTGTGAAAGAAGAAATTGAAAAACTCCCTGGAAGTAGGATTCATTTACCCAATTTCGATAGCCAATGGGTTTCTCCATTGGTAATAGTTCCTAAGAAAAATGGAAAAATGAGAGTATGTGTAGACTATAGAGAGTTGAATAAGGTGACATACAAAGACCATTTTCCATTACCTTTCATAGATCGGGTGTTAGATACTCTTGCTGGAAAAAGATACTTTTGTTTTCTTGATGGATTTAGTGGATATAATCAAATTCAGATTGCACCCGAAGATCAAGAAAAGACAACTTTTACATGTCCATGGGGAACATTTGCCTATAGGGTTTTACCTTTTGGTTTGTGTAATGCCCCAAAAACTTTTCAACGAGTAGTCCTAGCAATTTTTGCTGATCTGACCACCAAAAGTGTTGAAATTTACATGGATGATTTCACAGTATGTGGACAAACTTTTGATTTTACATTGGAAAATCTTGACAAAGTCTTAACTCGCTGTGAAACATATCACTTATCCTTAAATCCAGATAAATGCTTCATGATGATGAAGGAAGGGATAGTTCTTGGTCATCACATCTCTCCCGAAGGGATCCAAGTTGATCCAAAGAAGGTTGAAATTATCAAGAATCTCCTTCCTCCTAAAACTCAGACTAATGTCGAAAGCTTCCTAGGACACATTGGTTTTTACCGCAGGTTTATTCCCAACTTTAGCACAATAGCCAGTCCTATGTTTGCCCTATTGACTAAAGATTCTGAATTCTCCCGGACTGCAAAGTGTCAGGAAGCATTTGAAGCTTTGAAAGAGAAATTGATAACTCCACCTGTGCTCAGAGGACCTAATTGGACATTACCATTTCACATACAGATCGATGCCTCCAATACAACAATTGGAGCAACATTAGGACAAATTGATAATGGTGAACATTATACCATCTACAACATTAGCAAGAACTTGACAGGAGCCGAGAAAAATTATACAACAACTGAGAAGGAATTCCTAGCAGTAATTTATGCCATCAACAAATTCAGGCATTATATCACAAGGTTATCAAATATTTATTCACACAGATCATACAGCCATTAAGTATTTGATGAATAAACCTATGGTAAGTGCAAGAATTATTCGTTGGTTGCTGTTGCTGCAAGAATTTGATATCACTATAATCAACAAACCAGGAAAAGCTAATGTTGTGGCAGATTTCTTGTCCAGGTTGCAGAACACAGATGAAGGGGAATTAGTTGATGACACTTTTCCTGATGAAAAACTATTTGCTATATCAGTCCAATCACCTTGGTTTGCAGATATAGCCAATTATTTGGTCACAAGGAAAGTTCCTCCACATTTCACTTCAAAATAGAAAAAACAATTGATCAAACAGAGTTCTTCTTTTGAATGGATTAAGGGTATGCTTTTTAAGTGTAGTCCTGACCATGTGTTACGTAGGTGCATCCGCAAGGATGAAGTGTATGATATCCTTAGAGCTTGTCATGATGAACCCTTAGGTGGACACTATTCTGTAAAAAGCACAGTTAGGAAAATCTTAGGGACAGGATATTATTGGCCATCTCTTCACAAGGATGTGAAAAAGTACATCAAGCATTGTGATGCATGCCAAAGAATGGGGAAACCCACTCATACAAATGAGATGCCACTACAGCCTCAAATGGTTTTAGAACCATTTGAGAGGTGGGGGCTTGATTTTGTAGGACCTATTGATCCACCTTCTCAAGGAAAGGTGCATATTCTAGTATGCACTGATTACCCGACAAAGTGGGTAGAGGTGCGTGCTTTTAAACATGCTCGTGAAGAGAAGGTCACCAATTTCTTGTATACTCAAATTTTTTAGAGATTTGGAGCTCCACGGTCTATCACCACAGACCAAGGACCCCAATTTGCATCCAAAGTCATAAAAGCATTTACATAATTGTATGAAATCAAACATAGGAAATCATCACCTTACCACCCACAAGCAAATGGCCAGTTGAATAAAAACAGGAACTAGAAGATTTGAAAATAGTTTTCATAGGGTTGGTATTTTGGTTTTTCTTCTTTTCTTTTTTTTTTTATTTTTATTTGTTTTTATTCCCAAGGACCCCAATTTGCATCCAAAGTCATAAAAGCATTTACAGAATTGTATGAAATCAAACATAGGAAATCATCACCTTACCACCCACAAGCAAATGGCCAGGTTGAAGTAACAAACAGGGAACTAGAACGCATCTTGACAAAAATAGTAGCTTTTCATAGGAGAAATTGGCTAGATAAATTACCCGAAGCAGTTTGGGCCTACAATACTACTTGGAAGTCCACTACCGGATTCACACCTTATGAACTAGTCTTTGGTAAAAAGCCTCTCTTACCTATTGAATTTGAGCTACTAACATTGCGCACAGCACTGGAAATTGGAATTGAATTGTCGCAGCACAGATAGACAGGATTCTGCAGCCGAATGCATTGGATGAACTTAGATTGGATGCTCTGCACCAAACTGAGGTAATTCAGGAGCAGAGGAAGCTGTGGCATGACAGTCACATTCAGTAGAGGAAACTTCAACAAGGAGATTGGGCTTTACTATTTGATTCTCAATACGAAGACTTCCCTGGGAAACTGAGAACTAGATGGTTGGGACCTTACTGGATTGAGGAGGTATTTGACAATGGAGCAGCTCATCTATCCCCTATTGATGGGTCACGAAGAAAGTTGGTAGTGAATGGACATCGCCTCAGGGTATACCATACACCTCTGACTAAAGAAGAATTCTTGTAGCAACTTGATAGTTTGGATACACAGCAGGTGGAAGAGATTCCCTCTTCCACTTCAAAACAATCAACATGATCAGTGGATTTCAAGAAAAAGTAGAAAATACAAAAAAATCAAAAAAATAGAAAACAAAAAGATGAATAAATTCTGAGTATGAATTCCTTCATGGGCATGGTTTCAGGGGAAATCATGAAATTCCTTCATGGGCATAGTCAAGATCAAGAAAAAAAAAAAAAGAGAAAAGGAGAGGTAAAAAAAAAAAAAAAAAAAAGGGGAAAATCAAGAAAAAAGAAGAGAGAAAAATGAATAACTCAAAGAGTGAAAACCTTTTCTTAAGGCACTACTGAGTTGGTGTGCATGAAAACCAGTTTTCTGGCATGCATAACCTTGAGAAATTTCTGAACCATCATTGTACAAATTCACCAAGTGCACTTGTTTTGAAATGTTGTAGAAAATCTCAGCAGAATATCAACAAAGGCAGTCATTCTTCAAAACTGGCATTAACTGTTTTTATCAGGTATATATTTCTTACATTTCTTCATTGTAAAATGATTGGTATATAGTATGTGACAATTAACCATTAGCATAAAAGGTATTCATAAGAGTTGGCATACTTAAGACATGTTTTGAAAATGAAAATATTGATTTCTGCCTAATCTTCGAAACAAGAATGCCAAAAACAATGTCTGTTGTATTATCTTCGGATTGAAATTGTCTTCGAAATGACAGCAAAATGAATGTTGCACTTTGTCTTCAGAAAGAAACTTTGTCTTCGGAATGACAATTTGTCTTCAGAATGAAACTTGGTCTTCGGAATGACGACTTGCTGCATCATCTTCAAAATGAAGATCTATCTTTGAAATGAGGATCTGTCTTTGAAATGAAGATCTGTCTTCGAAATGAGGATCTGTCTTCGAAATGAAGATCTATCTTCGGAATGAGGATCTATCTTCGGAATGACGATTTACCTTCACAATACAGCCTGATCTTCGAAATGAGGATTGATCTTCGAAATGAGGATTAATCTTCGGAATGAAAATTTTGCAAAGAAGATTTGTCTTCGGAATGAAGACTTGTCTTCGAAATGAAGTCATAATCTTCGGAATGAGGATTTGTCTTCGAAATGAAGACTTGTCTTCGGAATGAGGTCATAATATTTGGAATGAAATTTTGTCTACGTAATAAGTTATAATCTTTGGAAAGAGCATTTCCACGTGGCATCCAAGAAGACAAGGTACGACAAAATCAAACTTTTTAGTTGCATGCGATGAAGGAACACGTGTCAGTCAGCACATGGTTTGTTTTTGCACTCATTGGAAATACGGAGGACGTGACCAACCATATGCCACCAATTTTTAATGCCAATAAACATGCACGTGAGAATCTGCAAAACTAATGAGGTGGATCTGACGACAAGGACATCCATGCAATTATCAACGAATAGGTGTATAGTGCAAAAGTAGAAATGTGTGCCACCTTTCTTTTCGAAGACGTGTTTGCGAAGTACAGTGCACAGGTTACGGTTCATTCCGAAGAAGAAGACGAGAAACAGGGCAACGAAGGTTTCAAACTAAAACTCTGCAAATCTGCAACATAAAACAGCCAAAAATCCAGCAGAAGAATAGCAGCCATAGTGTACGGTTTTTAAACAGAAAATATGGGGCGAAAGATCAGAACAGAGCCTGCAGATACCACTTACCTCCGAGAAAATCTGGCAGTTGTGCAGATTTTTGAAGATGGAGGGTTTATGCCATTTCTGGATAAATTCAATGGGTCTTCTGAAGATTTGGCTGGCATGTTCGCCCATACGTTCAGAAACAACCGAGCACATGTTAACGGCATGACTATTGAGGTAAGCCCTAAAATTTTAAGTCAGATTACAGAGCTGCCATTAGAAGGGATTTCAATTTCTAGATCTGGCAAGAACACATTGGCAAATGTAGTTAATCAGTTTGTAGAAGAAAATGATAGAGAACCAGAGTACTTAACCCATAACAACACATGCAAAGGGTTAAAAAGGGCCAGCCTGCAGGAACCCTGGGATGAAGTAGCCACCTAGGTAATTAAATTTCTAACCTGTGAAGGGCAGTATGTGCTGTTATCAGGGCATCATCTACGAATTTTGAACCATCTCAGACATGGTGGGCAACAACCAGAAGTTAGGGTAAATCTTCCCCTGTATCTGTATCAAGAGTTAAAGAACATGGCAAAGAGATATCAAGAGGGTAAAGGAAGCCTTCGCCATCATGGCCTCATCAAATTAGTTTGCCAACACCATTTTAGAGGAAACCCTAGGAGTTTTGATAGGTTTTACTCTACCCTAAATGATGTCATTTTTGGGGATGAAAGTGAGGAAGAAGAAGAACCAAATGCTACTGATGTTGCTACAGAAGAGGAAACAACTGCTACAAAAAATGTTGCAGAAGATGCTGCAGAAGAAACTGCAGAAGGTGCCCCTGAAGCTGTTACAGAACTACACCCCACAACAGCAGCAGAAAACCTTGCTCCTGAACCCTCAACTTCATGAGCTAAGAAACAAAAGAGAAGAGGATCTGGAACTGGCAGTAGAGCAGAAAAACAAAAGAAGGTTCATTTTGCTGAAGCTACAACTGATTTGTCAGAACAGAGAAGTGAAGCACTTAACCAAACAGAGGCAGAAACAACAAGGGAAATAGAGGCATCTGAAACTGACCCCATGACCCCTGTTGTCACCAAAAAATAGAGCAAAAAGAAGAAGTTTGCATCTGGAACTAGGAGGTCTACAAGAATCCATTTGAAAGAAACTGCAGAATAGGTCATGGAAGAAGAAGATAGACCAAGCAGCCCAGATGTCATAGAGATACAACCAGCATCTAAAAACTTTCTAGAATTCCCTGAACAGATAGCTGAGGTAGAAACTGAGCAGGATGGTTTGGAGGAGGCTACAGTTCAACAGGCTATAGATATGGTAGATACCCTTATAGACAGTCTCACAGAGCCTCCTGAACAAGAACAAATTATTGCAGAAGAAGAGGAAATATTGGTTGAGCAGCCAACTGCAATTGATTTGTCTGCATCAGCTTCTGAAGCAAAAACAAAAGTGGAAGACATCACAGAGCAGCTGAGGGCAGCAAGGAGTGTTGTCAAAACATAGACCAGATGGATTTCAGAGAAAGAAAGCATCATTGAGATGCAAGAAAGAAAAATTGTAGAGCTTCAACAAGAAGTGGCAGAATTGAGAAAACTGCTGTCACAATCTGAAAAATAGCCAGCTATATCCAATGATGAAGACAATTTGGCTCAATTGCTTCTAGGTCTATCAAGGACAGATGACTCTATTGAGGCAGACATGGGAGTTCATCCTGAAACAGCACTCCTTCATTCTGAAGAAGTGCCTGTTCATTCTGAAGCAACACCATCTTATTCTGAAGCATTGCCTTCTTGTTCTGAAGATGCTTCAAAAATGGTGAAGAGCATAGCAGAGGATGTTGAAGATGAGCCACCAACACAGGAATAGTCCCAACAGCAAGAAAATGTTCAAGTAAGTACTCCTATTGAGGTCCCTGCATTTCAACTTGTTACACTTCCAGTAGAAACAACAGATAAGGGGGTACAAGTAGAAATACTATCTGATGACAACCCCATAGAAATAGCAAATAAGGGGGTGCAAGTAGAGTTATTAACAGATGAACAACCAGTGGAAGTGGCAGAAAAAGGAGTTCAGATAAATTTGCTGCCTAGGATCCCCCCTGTAGTAAGACCACCTAATACTGTGTCTCTAGAACAGTACAATGCAGACATAGCTAGCTGGATGATTAGATATGAGCAGCTTGCCACTAAAACTAAAAAGTTCAAATTGGAAGCAAAACAACTAGAAGCCAAGGACACAAAAATTCAGGCATTGAAAGAAAAGGTGTCTGACTTATGCCAAATTGCTGAATTTTTAGTCCAATTTAGACGACCAGCTAGATTTTACAGCCTTATTTTGAAGGAAAAATACCTCAGATGGCAGGTCATGAGGATTACTTCAAACCTCCCATATAAATTGGACACTATTGAAGATTTTTTGGAGGCATATTTTGACAGTCCTTTTGAGCAAAAAAATCTCCTATGTGAACTATTTTTACATAGTTTCTTCATTCCAGAGGAAGTTGACTCTCATCCTCAAATCTACATTGGAGATGTTCAGTTGAGAGCATTTATGTCTACTTTGCAGAATCAGCTTTACTGGGATCAAGAGAAAAAGCAAAATAAAGTGATTGAAACAAGGGCTGAGTTGTTAGTCAGAGCAATCCAGCCAAATCACCTAGTTATCACCAGGCAACACTTCTCAATGATGAACAGGGATGATATAAAGAGAATGTACTTGAACAATTTGAGGGACTGTGTGGCCAGATTTAACAATTTTTGTGATCACAATTTCTTCCCAGCATTGTCAGTATGCAGAGACAGATGGAATGAACTTTCCATGTCTTTGAGGAAAAGAGAACCTATCTCCCCCATCAACTTAGAATGGTCCAGAAGAAGAGCAGAAGGTGTAATCCAACTGATTCAGATCATGCAACATAACTGGATAGGTCTCAGGTTCAAGCCTCCGACCATCATTACTCCAGTTCCATTCTACTTTGAGGAAGATGCCCAGCCTGATGAACAATTTGAAGATTGGCTCAGAAACATTCAAGAAAATAGGGGGTATTACATAGGCAAGAAATTATTCTATAGGTCATGGAATCTAAACATGGACATATGTGATTCCATAGCCCAACATAATGCATGAGGGCATGCATTAATATAAGTTGGGGGGAAAATGATGAGGCCTGGAAATGCCTCAATCATAACATGTTTTGAACACTAAAAATGCCTATAAACTCTTATGTTTTATCTGATATGTTAGTTAAGTTGATTCAATATGTTGTATATTAACCATTTTGCATGATCAATGTATTTGAAATATTATATGCTGATTTTACAACTTTTTGCATAGTTTTGTGTTCTTTTTGCTATGATTTGCTAAAATGGGATATGCTTAGAATAATAGCAGCATTTCACTAATCATGTTTTGATTTGTCTCAAGCATTTATTTCACCTAAATCTGGCAACAGTGCAAGCAAACTGTTGTTGTGCAAAGAAATCGGTCTTTCCCATGTAAATTCCAGCCAGCTGTCCATAAATAGCAAGGCATGGAATTCACATGAGGAAAGGGATGAAGACCATTGGAATTTGATCTTAAGAGATAACCCACCTGAGAGATGCAGAAGAAATCACTGGAAAAGCATACATTTGTTCATTTCGAAGTATCTTCAGAATGAACAGATATCTTCGGAATGAAAGAACACGTCTTCGAAATGAGCGGATCTTCGAAATGAAGAATGCAGTATCTTCGAAATGAGTGGATCTTCGGAATGAAGCATGCAGTATCTTCGGAATGAGCGATCTTCGGAATGAGAATGCAGTATCTTCGAAATGAGCGATCTTCGGAATGAGAATTGCATTGTCTTCGGAATGAAGCCACTTATCTTCGGAATGAAGAACAGAATGTGTTTCTTTGACCTGTTGACCGATTTTTGAAGCCAAAAAAAGGGAAATAAAGGTTGGAAAAGGTAAAGGGAAAGATCTTCCATCCGTCTTTGCCGTCATTGCCGACCAAAGCCATCATTAAGGGAAAGATCAAGTTTTAGTCCTCTTCTAGGATAAAACCAGAATTTGTTGCAGCATTGTAGGATTAGATCTTTTGAGATATTCTTTGTTTGTAATCAGATCATAGGATAGCTATAAATATTGCTCCCATTCAGGTTGAGCCTAGTAGATAGTAAAGGAGGTAGAAAATAGTGTAAGGAAGCTAGCAAAAAATATAGAGTATAGGTAGAAATTGACTGTTACAGTCCTGTAACAGTTTTTCAGCAGAATTATTGTAATCATGTCTTCTAATCAATAAAGTGCACCAGTTCTATTTCATATTGCTTGTAAATGAGTGTGATTAAGATTTAGAAAGAGAGAGAGACTTACACCTTCTTCTGGACAAAGAGGCTGGCCACTTCCAGACCTAGGAGGAGGACTAACAAGCAGGTTTTTATTCTCGATTTTGTCTGCAGCAGAATGAGTTGTAGAACTTGTTATTTCAATTGCTTGTAAACAGTTGACAATATTTGCAGTCTTAGTTTATTTATGCTTAGATTAACCTTGTGCTTAATGTTTTAGTTGCAATACTTACTTTCAAGCAAAGCTTCCACTTTATTTCAGACTGTTATTTCTAGAATTTACTATTTTTCAGCAATTTCCTGCATTTTATGTTTTGCTGTCAAAATCCTGCACAGAAGATTGACAACCTTCTGTTATAGAACTTTGACAGTTTTTATTTCCACATTAGATCTAGACTTTCATTACTGCAAAAGTAATTAGATTTCCTTTCTGCAATTAGGATCAGACTTTCAATTCTCGCAACTGTTATTTTTGCAATATAATTAGGTCTTATTCTGCAATTGTAATTAGGACTTCATTTCTGTAGTTAATGATTAGTTTCCAATTCTGCAACTTAGATTAAGATTTATTTCATGCAATTTAGAGATAGGAATGTCCCAAAACCCCCCACACAACCGGTTCCACCAATAAGACTTGTTGCTCTAGATTGACCTAAGTTATAGCTGTTTCACTTCTTCTTCCGTAGATAGCCTTGTACACTGCCCTGGATTGACAGATTCATTGAGAATTAATGATGGTATAATGACTACGCATCAATATGTTCTTTTTTTCTAAATAGAATTATACTCAATGCAAAATCTAAGAGCACAATTCATCGTATTGTGATGAATAAGCGTGCTATGTTTTGTTGTAATGAAGGTTTCCACAAAGAATATGTCCTTGTGGTAATGAAAATCATGGAGGAATTCCTCGAGGGCCCTTCTTTTGAGAGCCATGACATGATAATACTTACATTTATGAATAACACCATTTTTAACATAATAAACACCATATAGTAACTCACCATATTTTAAAGTAGCTAGTTTATTTTTAGAACAAATAGAACCAATCATGTTACAAAATATCAATTTTGGAGGATAAGTAGAGCTTATATATTTATTTTATCTTTTGTTGTCTTTTGATAATTCTTATATTCTGCATAAGTTATAATATGGTCATCATCCTCAAATGGTAAATGTTGGTTTTTATTAGGTATAAAACCTATGCCACATATCCTAGGTCAAATATCAACATCCAAGGGCTCTTGAATGTCCTTTTGTTGTGGCCCCAAAACTTTACCTACATATGTCATACTAGATAGGATATTTTTAGGAAGATGATAATCCTTAGTGAGATAACATTGAGCAAAAGAGCACTCACTAGGAGACGGATTTCTACCATGAATTATTTCTTCAAAGGTAGTTCTTTCAAAGATAAAGGTACACATGCCAATGTGTACAATACCACATTTCTTATGGGGCAAGCCCATGATTCTTGGTGATGGTGGTAGCTTAGCTAGATCTAGAAGAGGCTCTTTGAGGAACTGATTATCATGATCCAAAGATGAAAAATTAGATGTATGTTCCTCACTCACTTTTAAACTTTGAAGATCTGAGATTTGAGATGAGAAACATGGATAAACTTTTGAAGAAATATAAGTACATGAGTTAATTTCATATTGAGCTAACTCTATATTTGAACAAAATTCAAATGGTCAAGGGTCGCCCAGAATGGTGAAAACTTGATTTTTATATTCAAATTTTAGATATTGATGAAGAGTAGAAGGGATGACCTATATAGCATGAATCCAAGGATTCCCAAGAAGGAAATTAAAATATGCATGATAATGTACCACATAGAACAAAGTATCCAATATTGTAGGCCCAAATTTAAAGGAAGAGAAATGACACCACAGGATTCTTGGGACTCATTGTTGAAAGATTTTATAATGATATCAGATTTTGTTAAATCTTCCTCTTTTAAACCAAAATTTTGAAAGAATTGATATGTACACAAACTGAGGGAAGAACCATTATCAATAAAGACTCACTTAATGAGGTGTTCCCAATAAGTGCAGTGATGTAAAGGGAAGAATATCCATGTAATTTTGAGAAATGTTTATCATCATTTGAGAATGAGACATGATGTATCCCAAAATAACCTACGACATCAACTATGGCATCAGGGGAGATATCTGGGGAAATTGATTATTGTTTTAAAAATTCCATCAAAGCATATCTATGATCAAGAGAAGTCTGTAGAAACTCTAAAACTAATATCTTTGCTAGAGTATTAGCTAACTTATTTTGGAGATCAAATGAAAATTTTGGCTGTGGTTTCAACACTAGAGGTGGAATTCTTGTGGTTGAATATTTTCTTTGATTTTCCTTGAAAATTAAACTGGGTTGTGATGTTGAACTCTATCCTTGCTGATTCTGTCTATTATGAGCTTGTTTTATTATGGTTATCCTGACCATGCCAACCACATTATTATGGTGAGCCATATGATTTACCATTTTTTGATTATATTTTGATAATGGATCCTTGAATATTCCTATTTCTTGATTGGTTGTTGGATGTTGTTGAGTAGGAGCTTGATTGTTTGTTGCTTGAGATTTTACCAAATCAATGCACCCTGCATCTATTAAATCTTGGACCACATGCTTTAATATTTTATAAGAGTTTGTACAATGTCATTCTACTCTATGATATGCACAATATTGACTGGCCGTATACCAATGAGATGTAGTATCTGGTTATCTTACTGGAGGTAACTAAATTGCATTGGCTTCTAATAGTTGCTTCAAAATTGCTTCCATAGACATGTTAAGCCTTGTAAAATTCCTTTGAGGAGGTTTTTGAAGTACTATCTTTTGCAGGCTATTAGTGACATCATTAGCAGGCCTACTATCACTATCACCTCTTGTATGCTTATTATTATGTTGGGATTTAGTGGTTTTCTCTTATTTAATCTTGAGTTGACCTCTTTTAATAAGGGCATGTTCCACTTTCGTGAAGAACACAAGCTTATACTAAGAGGGGGTGAATAGTATAAGACCACTTTTTATTTTTCTTTCCCAATTAATAGTATGCAATGTATAGATAGAAATATAAATAGAAATAATGAAAGCAATGCACAAATCACCACACATAATAGAGACACCACAATTTACGTGGTTCACCCAATGTGGGCTACTCCACGGAGAAAATATTTCACTAAAATTTTCTCAATCAATCTCTTGGGAATCCTTTCCCTATTAAAATATTTATGGACCTCTGTCCAAAGGAGATACCAATCCCCTAAATCAATTTCATGGATCTGTATACACAGAAGACACCAATCTCCTAATCTCTGCTTTGGCTGGTGATCCTCTAGAAGACCTTTGCATCCACTACCCTTAGCAAATGGAAATCTATCCATAGAAGACACCTATCTTCCCTACTATGGTTGGAGATATTTGTCCTTAACTCTGTCACATCCAAATATCTATCTCAAATCTACACTAAACACAGTCCTTCGGTCTAGCACAAATCTGTCCTCAATATCTATCTCTGATCTGGTACAAATCTATCCTCAAATTTGCACCATCTATTTTTGAATATGCACTAAACATAGTCCTTCAGTCTAGCACAAATTTGTCCTCAATATCTATTTTCAAGCCTTAAATCAAAGCTTAACTCAATCTCAAATCAACTCAACTGGATCTGTCCCAAACCCTAACTCAAGGTTTGAACAAATCAATCAATCAACTTTACTCATAAGCCTTCACAAAGAGCTATCTCAAATTTTCCTTGCAAGCTTCCACAAAATATCACACTAATATATCCTTAAGTCCTCTATAGAACTTGTCCAATATGCTCTACAAGTCCTCACTAGAACTTGTCCAATCTACTCTACAAGTACTCACTAGAACTTGTCCAAATATGCTCAATAAGTTCTCTCAAGAACTTATCCAAATATGCTCTCAATCTATATTGTAAGCTTCCACTAAAAGCTTACCCAAATCTATCCACAAGTCTTCTCAAATACTTGCCTTAAATCTGCTCAACAAGTCCATATTATAACTTGTCCAATCTCATAGAAACATAAAGAGAATTTTTAGAGACTCAATATGCTCTATACTCATCACAATGCTCAATAAATTTCAATAACTCTTTTAGAAACATATAGAGAATTGTTAGAGACTCAATATGCTTCAACTTAATACTCAATAACTTTCTCAAATCAATTCAAAATATAGAATAGTTTTTTTTATGGAACTTGAAAAATCACTTCACACATCCACTTGACTAGGCTCAACCAAATCTACTCAACCAATCACTCAATGAAACAATCCTTGCTTAAAAATCCTAGTCCAAGCATATGATCCTTTACACAATGTTTCCAACAATGCTTATCAACCACTCTCACATAACAATGATACTCATGTTATTTTCAAACCCTAGTTCAATTTATTTACACAACCAATGGTTTCAACAATAATTCTTATCACCCACTCTCACATAACAATGATACTGATGTTCTTTTCAAACCCTAGTTCATGTTCTTTACACAATCAATGATTTCAACAACAATGATTATAAGATAAGGTTTAACAACAACTCTTTATTCCATAAAACCTTGAAGCATTAACACACTCAATAAGGAAACCCTAATCAAGACCTTTTCACTCCAAACTTATTTTCCAGAAAACCAATCAATCAAATCAACTATGGAAGAATATGCTCATACCTTTTTATTGATGATGAAGGAACCTCTAAAATCTACCACAACCACAAATACTTCTTTACCAAGCTCAAAGGAGTTAGAAGATGATAATTTATCTCAAAAATACAATGCAAATATCAAAGCACACATACACATTATCACTCCTTAAAGAAAGCATCCATCAACATATACAAAAATGATTAACCAAATACATCTTATAATCTCCCAATCAAAATAATACTCAATACCAAGAATAATGTCAATACAATCTCCTTTTTAAAATAACTCAATGGCAATAAGTCCTATCAACACTATAAATCTTCAATAACCAATATGTCAAAAATACTTTATTAAAAAATAAAGCCAACTCCTTATTCCTCCAATTAATAAAAAATAATGATTAATTAAAAACCTTTTTAACTAACCCTTTTAACTCCCTAGGACCTTATGTCAAAACCTTAGGCATCACAACACATATTAAAATTTTTATTACCTTTGCCTTGGTGAGACTCGAACTCACGATGCCGCCTCTACCAGCACCCTATTGGCGACTCCAACCACCGCACGAGCTAGGTGCTCATTTAGAGAGCAAGAGGCCAACATGCTCTATATTTGTCTCCGCACATGCCCAAAAAAAAACTCATGTGCCACTTCCTCGACGCTTCAAAACACATAAACAAAACGCTACCACCACAAATCGAACGTGGATCACTCCACCCACAAACACCTTAGCACTTCATCCAATTTCCACTAGGCCATGCTACCTCGGTGGATATTATTTTTTAGCACATGACAAACTTAATACTTTCGCTGGCACTTAAGACAAGGTTTTTTGTCTTCTTCCTTGCACAAATTGTCACAACAATTGCATGCTTTATTATTTCGAACAAAGGATGACTTAAATGCCACTAAGGCATATAGTATATATACTAATTTCCTCCTTTAATTTTGAACGTCGACGCATTCGAAATTTGAATAATTAATTTATCAATTATTTAAATTCTTTAGAATTTAAATTTTATAAATTAACTTTTAAATCCTTTTGGCTTTATCAAAGCCTTTTTTTATTTTACCACTTTGTATAAATAATATTTATTTATAAAATTTAAATTCAATTTGAATTTAAATATTTTATAAAGTAAATATTAAAACCTCCTTGGGATTCCTTGGGTTTTTATAAAAAACCTTTTATTTTTGCTCAACCATGGTTTTAATGAAAACCCTCTTAACATATGCTTCCACATAATACTAAAAATATTATGAAGCTCTTTTGCATTTAACCTTTGCATTGTTCCTCTTGACCTTTTGACTAGCTCATTTCTTGACATCAATGACAACTTTGTTCCTTGACATCAATGACAACTTTGACTCAAAATTTCCAATATTTCCTTGCTAGATCAATTGCCTGATCAATGGATGTGATAGTAGTAGTCTCTAAGGCATAAGATATATGTTCTTGTAAATTACCAATAAATATATCAAGCATATATTTATGCAGTATAGGATGTCTTAACCGACCTACTAAACTTCTCCAACGAGCTAGAAATTCATAAAAAAATTCTTATTTGTTTTGTTTAAGATTATAAAGATCTTTTACCGATAATTCTTTCTCAATGTATGCACTAAAATGATGAACACACATTTCTGTGGTCTCTCCAAAACCCTTTAAAGAATAATTGTGTAACCGATAATACCATTCTAATGCCATGCCAAAAAGACTTTTTGGAAATATTTTCAACAATAACATGTCATCATAAATGAGATCATGGCAAGCTATTCTAAATATTATTAAATGCTCTATTGGATATTTTGTTCCTTTATAAATTGGTAAAACTAGCATGGTAAAATGCTTTGGATAAGACTTAGTAGCAAAAATAATCCAATGATTGATTACACATCTTCTTATAACTGTAAGTGAAACTTGAAGGCTGAATCATATCCATTCTTGAAACCAGTCAATTCACCATATTTGCCAAATTTTGCATTTCTAGATTATTGCTATGTGTGTTACCTAGATTTCCCAGAGGAGAAATGTATGTATGTTGAAGTCTTGATGTTTGATTTAAGTTGGGAATTTGAATACCTTGGTTATATATGGTGCTTTGTGAAAATGGACAACTAACATTTGGTGGAACAAAAGCAATAGTGTTGACATTAGAAGATGGAGGAGGAAATTAAAAATAATTTTGTGTGCTACTACTAATTAGGGGGACTTGTAGATTCCTCCCAATGTTGGTGGTTGTAGTAGTGGTACTAGACATTTGGTTTTTTATATTATCAAAATGCAATTATTGGGATGTAGGGTTATCATGATTAAGCAAATGAGATCTAATGGGAGGACAATGAGAAGCATCTTCTTTTTCAATATGAGCTTCTCACTCTATACATTCCAATAGTTTTTCCTTATTATATTTCATGAAACCCCAATTATGATCAAATTATGAGAAGGCGAACTCTCCATTGGGTCCTTCATAGGGATAAAAATTTGTATCAGTTTCCATATCCACATCATTTTTCTCTTCTAGGCCTATATTAGGGTCTTACCTATGAATCTGATCATCTTCGGGAGGAACATAATCATATTCTAATTGTCTCCTCTAAATTTTAAGGAAAGGAGCCATTAGAAGTAGTGAAAAATAGATAGGGGAAAACAATAACACACTAACATTAATTTAAATATTTTCAAACATAATTAATGATCTTGCTTAAAATTTTTCAAAATAAAGGAGGTGTTCACATCGGGTTCATCAAAGATGTAGAGGGGGAAAACTGCCCTACCACATACAATTCCCAAAAGGCTGGATCTGTAAGAGAGAAGTCTTATGGGGTGAACCGTAGGGGTGTGTTTTTCTCTACACTCAGTTCTAGGGGAGAGGGTTCATTAGGAATAGTTTTAAGACTTGATTCAAGTCCTCAGGATATTCAGGAATGTTTGATGTATTCAGTTTCAAGAAATCACCTAAGTTTGGTCTTTCTAGATCTATGCTATGAAATATAAAGGACAATGTAGAAATATAGAATGCAAGAATACAAGAGCTAACCTAGGATGATTCTTTCTTTGAATGCTTACTAACCTAGGGTTTTATCTATAAAACCTTCAAAGCAAGGGCACAATACTAATGCACAATATTTAACCCTAGATGCACACTATATGCTATTTCTTTTCATATACCTAAAAACCCAATATAAAGATAAAATCAATAGCCTATAGATTAATTAGACCACTTATCTGAATCGATGGTTGATCCAAGTCTTTGCTACCTCTTGTCCAATGATATCAATAATATAAGTGAAAATTGATCTTTGGATATTTAATCATAAAATGAAAATGCAGTAGAGTCGACACATAAAATAGAGTATACCAATATGATCTAGATGTTGTATAAGACCTTATCATGCAATTATTTTTAGCAGGTTACCCCCATTTTATTTTTGGGTAAAATGACACCTTGCAAAGAGTGGGTGCGATAACACAATAAGCAAAGTCTTGCCCCATCAAGGCCTAGCATGATTTTGCTCATGCATGTAGAAGACCCTAATTTTGGGTCTATGAAGACACACCTTGATAATACCGAGTGTGATTTTGCTTATGATGCGAGAAAACTAAAAATAAATGTGAAATAAAGTGCAAAAACATAAAACTTAAAATAAGAAACCTGATGGATGATGCAAAAGTAGATAAAAAGGGTGAGATCTCTAAGTAGTTAATCTCTCCTCTTGGACTATGATACAGATCCACTAGATTAGAAAACAATCAGATCAATGCAGCAAAAGATCAAATCTAAAATTTGCATTTTCGGGTTAGCTTACAGAAAATAAATGAAGCAGATATAAAATAACTTACGAGTGTGTTAGAATAACCAAGCATGTCTTAAAAATTATAAGTGTGTGAGATCGATCGTGTATATGTGTGTGTCTAAAATGTGAGTTCATCCCTCCTTTGATAGGTAAGATTAAAGCTGAAAAGAGTAGAAAAAACTCAGGAAAACTGATGCCAAACACACTAAAGAGAAAATTTTGGGTTTCTAACGAAGAAAACCTAAAAATCCGAAATCGTACCCCATATCGATGGGCCATGATTTTGCTTTCACGAACTTGTGTCCCATATTGATCGGGTGCGATTTCACTTAGAAGGACAAAAAATGTAGGGCAAGGAGAAAGAGGCTCATCCCTTTCCTTAGGCAGGGGTTAGGGACCTCTTAGAGGGCTCTAGAAAGATTGCCCACTAAAAATGAGTCAATTTTCCGTGTCTACATAAGGAATTCTATAAATTTACCATAAGAGTAGGTCATATAGAAGATAATGAAGAGAAGGTGGCAACATAAATAAATGAACTAATATCATCCATACAAGATGAGATTGATATGATCTAAATTAGGAAAATTATAGAGGAATATTAATATGCACTCACAAGCAACAAAATAATTCTAGAGGAAGAGAAAAAACTTCTTGAGTAAGAGAACAATAAAATAATGGTAGAAGGTAAAATTTGTAAGAAGGATAAGCTAGTACTTATGAATGTGATCTCAACCAAAGTACCTAGGAAAAATATGAGACACTGAGAGGAGAAGATGGATTTGGTAGAGGTAACATGGTTTTATTGGAAAGCATTATAGGTGCTTGGAAGGACATTAAATATATGAGTATCCTCAAGCACAATAGATTAGTAGGTATGGAAAGGAATCCCATAACAAAATCGCACAAGAAAATAAAGATTATTGCTTCATTGAAGCACATGGAGGAACTAGAATAAGGAGAACCCTTGATTATGAAAAGGATATTATTGAAACCAAAAAAGGAGGTACATCATCCTGAGTAGAGAAGGAGCCTACTCAATGCAATTTGTAAGTCATGAGGTAAATGTTACAAGGTGATTATATATAGTGGGAGTACAGACCATTTAGTGTCTATGAATATGGTAAAAAATATTGGGTTGAAGAGGATTGAACACCCAAACCCATACATGATCTCATGGTTGAAAAAGGGGGATCAAATTTTGGTGACTAAATAATGTAAGGTGAACTTTCAAACCGGTTCTTATAAGGATGAGATACTATGTGATGTTTTACCTACAAATGCTTATTATGTCTATTTAAGAATGCCATGGAAGTTTGATAGAAAAGCAATGGATGATGGTAGGATGAACACCTACACTATTGAGAAATATAGAAAGAGGTACACATTAAGTCCATTAAAGAATAAAGGAAAAGAAGTGGACAAAAATCCTACAATGTGCTTGAGTAAAAATAATATTTCTTGAAGGGTTATTAGACCAAGTTGAATGAAAAAAAATGTAATGTTGAGAGGAATTGTAAAACAAGTGGAGGAAAAGGTGGAAACAAGAAAAAACATGGGGAACAGGTAAATAGCCCAGGTCACTAGTAGTAGTGAATACAAAGACAACAATGCAATAATTCCTATTATAGATAAAAAGAAATAAAAAGAGAAAAGAAATTACAAAGAGACAATAGAGGAAGATGAATCTTATCAATTTGTTGATGGATATAATGAAGGCCATATTTTTGAAGAACATAGTGGGGATGAAATGCTTGGTTGATTTAAAAAGCACACCAAAGTATTGGTTCCAAGTTAATCAGAAGAATGTGGTATAATGGCAAAGGATTAGGAAGATATGGGAAAGGTATGAAAATTCTCATAATGTTAGAAATTAGGCCAAAGAATGAAGACCTTAGATATAAAGGTCAAGAAAAAAGTAGCAAGACTAAGTTTGTGAGAAGAGAAATCAGTATAAAGGGTGAAGACCCTAATATGGGTTGTTGTAGTCAATGTGAAAGATCTAGATATGTAGCAACAAGGTGTCAAAATCTATATCCTTCTAATATTTATGCTTTTCTCAAGAATTTTAGCCTTTTGTAAACTGTCTAGTCATATTTCCATTTCATGTTAACTGAGATCCTTAATTTTTGGTAGCACTGTGTTCAGCTGACATCATGTCCTTTTATGGTATGATGCATTATTATGCTTACTAGCTGTAACTGTCCTTGGCTTATGTTATGGCAGGTTTTTAGGTGGATCTTCTATTAATATTGTACTATTATGTTCTTATCCATTAGACTGTAGAGTCAAAACACTAAAAACAAGAGAAGAAGAAAATGGGAGTGTAGAAAGTGCTTAATGAAGATAATTGATGACACACCAAAATTTAATTTGTATCCATATTTCCTATGTATTTTTATGGTTGCTTATTATACTTTAGATCAACTTACAATAAATTACTACAATGATCCACCTTTTTGATATATCTACTCTATGTGCAAGATGATGTAATACACTACATGGATATGCACTTGCCATATCTATTTATTTAATTTCTAACTATGTAGTCAAAACTATGATGTGTTTGCCACACCTGACTTTAGAGAATTTTTGGAGATCATCCTGTGAATCTACAATGTTTGGACCATATGATACCAAATTTGAGTTGCTCTTCATGTTCAACTTTCCATGACTATCAATCATTTCCAATCTTAGTTGAGGTCGATTCTGACCTTGTCTCTTGCCCTAAAAATATTATACTCTAGGCTTGAATGATTGACATGAAATATCTCTAGTTCTAGCATCTTTGCAAATGGTTGTTAGCTCTTCTGATAATACAAGCAAGTGTTTACTTGCCTGAAATCCCATATGATTTACTACTCTTTTTCTTATGTTATTTTATTTTTAGTTGCTATCAAAAAATAGTGAGAATCATAATGCTTTGTATCTCATTAATCCTCAAAATCAACCGTTGAATTGACAAAGGGCAAGTAATTAGATATTGGATGCGTTAATATATGTTGATTAAACCTTGTGTTTGATGGATCTTTTGAGATTATCTCTATGTTATGGATGGGTTCATCCATTAGGTTCATTCCATATTTTCTAAGACTTTTAATGCAGAAAGGGTGCAAGCTTTGATTTGGTATTTTAATGATCTTCTGGGCATATGTGATTAACATCAGATCTTATCTTTGGATTAGACAACCTCTTATATGGATTAGGAAAATCTGAGATAAACATACTACAAACAAGGAGGGGACCATTATATCTTGGATCATAGTCAAATATGGATGCCCACAAACCATCATCAAGAAATTATGCAGTGTTCTCACTTTTTATAATAGAATTACCTTAAAATAGAACAATTTTGGTTCTTGTGTGTCTGGTCTTAGTCCCAAATTTTTAAAAAATTTTGATGGTATGATTGAAACCTGGGCCTCTAGATCTACTACACAATTGTGTAGTATATATCTTTCCAAGAAAAGATAAAGATAAAATAGAGATGAATGTTTTTATGAAACTATGGAGGGTGGTCTTACAGTAGGTAAATTACTAGCCTTCAATATTTTTCCAATAGAAATATCGATCAAGTTAACCTTCTCAGATGCCAAAAAATCTGTTCTAAATTCTGTTGGTTTTATAATAGATTATTTGAATAGGCTATGAAATTGATCCACCCTTTTTTTCTCTGCTTGACATTCATGGTTGGAAAATATAGCCTTTTATAGGCCTTGGTTCTTTTTCATTTAGAGATTTTGGAGCAGATATCAACCCATATGATTGAATCCCTTTGGCTAAGCTTTGGTCCATTGGAGGTGAAATGTGATCATTATTATATCCATTGGTCTAGCTTGTAGAGATAGCATAGGCCTATTTACATCATGCCTTTTGATAAATGTTATTTAATATCATCACATTTTCCATCATTGAGAGGCTTTAAGGAGTGTTGTCCTAAAAGCTTGCTTGGGTATGGACCTTTCCTGGTGAAAACAAACTATTTAGATCTGGAGTATCCATTACATTTTACTTAAAAGGATTGTTGTTCTATTATGTGCCACTTTTGATATCATTCTTGATTTATTTGGCTTGCAAGAAGTCATCCATCCAATGTTACCATGCAAATTTTCTAGTTTCAAGAGTATTTGTTCCAGATTGAAAAAATTATTTCTCCATGTACCTGACCTCTTCAAACATCTTCTGAATCATTGCCTTAAGTTATTGTTTGAGTTGGAGTGGGCTCCCCTATTTTGTAACTCCAGAATCATACCATGGAATGGGTGTAACTACCTGAGAGAGTGATGTGAAGCAAGGACTGATAGACGAGATTATGGAGTGAGCCATTTTTCTAGGTGGGATTTTACCGACCATAATTAGCATATTTTCAGCATTAATGACCTCTTGGAAAATATGAGGGAACCTTTTTCTTTATATTGTTGAATGAGAATGCCCAAATCATAATGAAAATAACATATGTGGTAAAGATATGCTTGGGTCAGGGATTGCTGGAACTCATGGGGAATTATTCTCCATGTTCTTATAAATCAGAAATTAAAGTCAAAGATATTTTTCATGAGGTATTTGTTTAATGAATGAGAGCTAAGTGAGCAAAAATAAAGGGTCTCCCGAGTCATTAAATATATAAATAAAAGCTTTGACCAAATCAACCCATGTACATATGCTTCTATTTTCCATGGATCTATACCACAACAACACTTTCCTTTGAGAGAGATAGAGAGTAGCTTAATCATCACATATTTAAATGTAATATTATGAATAAAATCTAGGGAAGCTACATCCTAAAAATGTTCAAATGCAATATTTTTTGTTCCATCAAAGCTTGGTAAAGTCTTTAGAGTAGCCTTCGAGATTTCATGCAAATGTAGGATATTAAAGGGAGCTATATTGTTCCATAGGGGATAATGTTGTTGAGCCATAATCCTCTTATGAAATTGATTCTTCAATATTCTTGGATTTTTTCTATAGGTGGAAGTCTCTAGAGGATCATAATTTACCCACTGATGAGGTCAAGACTACTCATAAAATCTCAAATCCTTTGGGAAGAATAAAATCTGATTAGAGCTCTAAAGGCAACTTTGAATAGATCTAGATTATATTTGTAGTAGAGTCTCCAGTGATTAAAAAAATTGATAATATAGGGTATGATAAATCCCTTAATTATCTAAATTGTGGGAGCATAGGTCCAACTGGGCATGCCAAAAACTATTGGTCGCACAGTGGGTTTATGCTTTATAACCTGAGGTATTAAAATTTTAAAGGTAACCTATCAAAGATCTAGGTTAAACCTCTAGTAGATTTGCCAGGTAATTTGATATGAAGATCTAAAATGAGCAGAGTATCACCAAACTCTTATCTATCCAATTTGTGGGATGAACGTCTCACCGAGCATACCAAAAATTGCTGGTCTGTAACTCTGTCTAAGGAAAGGTTGTGCATCCACAAACCTTGACCAACATTGAATAACCTAAAAGTTGTGAGGCTTCAGTGGTCAATATTTGGAAGAGGTTGGTTTCTTTAAAGTTCAATCTAATTGATCCTAAAGAATGGTGGAAAAAGGGTGCTAAAAAAATAAAAGAGCTAAAGCTAGAACTTATAGTGGTGCATATTAGGCCACATCAAGATACATGCATAGTAAAATATTATACAATAATACAAGCGAATCACCTATAAAACCAACTAGTTTTACTATCAATCACAAAAGGTTTAATTTCATTATGTTATAGCTTAACAAATTATAAATTCTAGAACGAGTGAATGTATCATACGTATAAATCTAGAAAGAAAAATAAATACTATGAGCATTCAATAGGCTAAAATTAGAAATAGGTAATCATTCATACATACACATTCTACAACTGAATTGAACCAGAGGCTAGACAACAATCCCTTTGTATTAGTATGCAACATTTCATTTTACATGCAAATTGTAAAATCCTAAGAGCTGGCCCTTTTTATTTTTTACATTCTAATATATTTATAGTCTTTTACAATGTATTCAATTAGTAAGGCATCATTGCCTTAGAAATAGATCATAATTATATCAAAAGATTTGTCAGCCTACTACCTGTTGGATATTTTGAGCTCATTTAGTTGTCATTAATGCCAAGGTAAAAAGTTGTCATTGATGCCAAAGTGAATACATGAAGCTATCATTAATACCATGAAGTACATCATCATTAACTCTAGGAAGCAATGCAAAGAGATGGAGAAAAGTTGTCCAAATATGTTTTCATAAGGGTTTTTGTTAAAACCATGGTGGCATATTAAAAGGTTTTTAATTAAAACCATAATGATAGTTTCTAACATTGTGATGGCATAATTAAGGTTTTTATTAAAACCAAGATGGCGAAATTATTTTTCATCAACCTAGTGAAGTGCAAATGACAATTTGATATTAACTCAAAGAGGGCTTTAATTTTTTATTAAAGTCTAAAGTTTATAAATTAAATTTATAATATGTAAATTCTTTTGAATGTAAATTAATTATAAATTATAATTTATACAAGCCGACGTCATCAAGTCAAATCATCCACCGACGTTGTATGCAAAGCAAATTAAGGGTATTTAAACCCTAAGACAAACCTTAGGGAATATTGTAATTCAAATTTGAACACAACAAAAAATTTGGAGCCTCCAAAAATTGTGAAAGTGGAATATTGCAGAAGCAAGGCATCGCATCGTGTTCGAGGTAGCACATTGTGTTCGAGTGAGGAACAACGCAGAGGTAGTATTTCTCATGGTCTAGCTTGGCGCTAGATGTAGGAGAAGGCCAAAGGCTTTGAAGCCTTTGTGAAAAGGTTTAAGCAACCTTAGGGCTTAAGCTAAGCACGTGGAGCGCTTAGCTCACACGACTAGCTAGTCGTAGCTAAGGCACCAACCGAGGGAGAAGGCGTAGGGTCAAAACTCTGAAAAATGTGGAAGGGGGTTTCACCAAAGGTTTTTATGATTTAATTTTGATTTTTGCATAATACTAAGGTTTAGGAGGCATAAGGGAATATTTGTGATATTTGATCATTGTGCTAAGGTTTTAAGGGTGTTTGTGGAATTTGATTAATTGTGCTAAGGTTAGGGAGTTATAAGGTGATATTAATTTATTTATTAAAATGGTAAATAGGTGCTTTATTATGGTAAATATTATTTTACCTTAGGAGATAGAAATTAAGTTGGAATATCAATTTTGTGAAATTGAGAAATTGAAGGTATGTTTTTGAAAAGGAAATTTCTGTGAAGATATTATTGTCAAATATTGCTATTGAGAAGGAGATATAAGGTGTATCATGAAATTGATCTATTCTTGTATTTTGATAAGTATAACACTTGTTAATCTAACCCTTGGCTCTTGGAAAAGAAGAAGGTATTCTCTAAAGGCAGTTTTGAAGATCATCCTCCAATAAAGAAAAAGGTATGACCATATTCTTCCATAGTTGAATTGATTTATTGGTTTTTTGGAAAATAAGTTTGGAGTGAAAAGGACTTGATTAGGGTTTCCTATTGAGTGTGTTGAGTGAATGCTTCAAGGTTTTCTGGAATAAATAAGTGTTGTTAAAATATTGTTTTATAAGCATTGTTGTTGAAGTGAGTTGTTGAGCAAAGAACTTGAACTAGGGTTTGAAAAGAACATGAGTATCATTGTTATGTGAGTTTTTTTATAAGCATTGTTGTTGAAGTGTTGAGCAAATAACTTGAACTAGGGTTTGAAAATAACATGAGTATCATTGTTATGTGAGAGTTGTTTTATAAGCATTATTGTTGAAGTGAGTTGTTGAGCAAAGAACTTGAACTAGGGTTTGAAAAGAACATGAGTATCATTGTTATGTGATATTTGTTGTTGAGCATTGTTGGAAATATTTTGAGTGAGTGATCATATGATTGGACTAGGGTTTTTGAGCAAGGATTATTTTATTGAGTGATTGGTTGAGTAGATTTGGTTGAGCCTAGTCAAGTGGATGTGTGAAGTGATTGTTCAAGTTCCATAAAACAAACTATTCTATATTTCGAATTGAGTTGAGAAAGTGATTGAGCATTGAGTTGAATTTGAAGCATATTGAGTCTCTAAAAATTCTCTTTATGTTTCTAATAGAGTGATTGAAAGATTGAGTAGATTGGACAAGTTCTTTGTGGACTTGTTGAGCAGATTGAACAAGTTATTTGTGGACTTGTTGAGCAGATTTGACAAGTTATGTGTGGACTTTTTGAGTAGATTGGACAAGTTCTGTGTGGACTTTTTGAGCATATTGGACAATGTGTGGACTTGTTGAGAATATTGGACAAGTTCTGTGTGGACTTGTTGAGCAAATTTGAGCAAGTTCTATGTGGACTTGTTGAGCAAATTTGAGCAAGTTCTGTATGGACTTGTTGAGGAGATTTGAGCAAGTTCTATGTGGACTTGTTGAGCATATTTAAGCAAGTTCTGTGTGGACTTGTTGAGCATATTTGAGCAATTTCTAGAGAGGACTTATGGACATATTACTATGAGATTTTATGGAAGCTTACAAGGTATATTTGAGACAAGTATTTGAGAAGACTTGAGAGCAGAGTTGATTGATTTGTTCAAACCTTGAGTTAAGGTTTGAGGTAGATCCAGTAGAGTTGATACAAGCCTTGAGTTGAGGCTTGAGGACAGAGATCAAGGAAAAATTTATGCTAGACCGAAGGACTATGTTTAGTGCAGATTTGAGATCAGTGTTTGGTGTAGATTTGAGGATAAGTTTGTGCCAGACCAGAGACAGAGATTGAGCAAATTTGTGCTAGACCGAAGGACTATGTTTAGTGTAGATTTGAGATAGAGATTTGGAGGTGATAGAGTAGAGAGGAAAATAGTCTCTAGTGGATAGAGATCCATTATCCAGGGTAGTGAGGACAGGTCTTCTGAGTGGGGACAAGAGTCTTCAGTGGAGATAGATCCAAAATCCAATGTAGTGGAGGCAGTATTCTTCTAGAGGATCACCAGCCAAAGCAGAGGAGAAGGAGTTCTCCTGTGGATAGAGATACACAAAATTGATTTAGGGGATTGGTGTCTTATTTGGACAAAGGTCCATAAAAATTGTAATAGGGAAAGGATTCCCAAGAGATTGATTGAGAAAATTTTAGTGAAATATTTTATTCGTGGAGTAGCCCACATTGGGTGAACCACATAAATTATGGTGTCTCTATTATGTGTGGTGATTTATACATTACTTTAATTACTGCTATTGATATTGCTATCTTTACATTGCATAATATTGATCAGAAAAGAAAAAGTAAAAAGTGGTCTTATACTGTTCACCCTCCCTCTTAGTATAAGCTTGTGTTCTTCAATTAGTATCAGAGTAGTGTTGAGTGTTAATTTTACCCAATTATGAAATTACACTCTTCCTTAGGGTTTGGATCTCAAAACCCTCTCTTGCAAATAAGTTAAACAAAACAACTTCTCCAAGGTCTCCGCTATATTAGCATTTGTATGTGTACTAGTAATCTCAAATAAAGATGTATCAATTTAAATACTTGGAACACCTTAGTGATTGCAAGTAATTGTAAACAAGGGGCAATGCTAGTTTATTTTACCATGCTACTTTAATGATTGTTCATGAAAATGAAATAAAAACAAATGTTCATTGGCCCTCATATGACCATGATGTAGTGCCTTAATTCCTTTTATCTTGAGGATTTTAAGGTAGATTTTATCTTCCTTATTAAGTAGGTTTTGAACATTTTTTTATCTTGCATTAAATCCTACTTTAAGCATTAAAATGAAGATTAAATCTATCTATGAATATGAATCTAAAATAATGAATAGACTCCTCAAATGTAGCTTCTTATCATGGAGAGTGGTGTTGAGTGTTAATTTTACCCAATTGTGAAATTACACTCTTCCTTAGGGTTTGGATCTCAAAACCCTCTCTTGCAAATAAGTTAAACAAAACAACTTCTCCAAGGTCTCCGCTATATTAGCATTTGTATGTGTACTAGTAATCTCAAATAAAGATGTATCAATTTAAATACTTGGAACACCTTAGTGATTGCAAGTAATTGTAAACAAGGGGCAATGCTGGTTTATTTTACCATGCTACTTTAATGATTGTTCATGAAAATGAAATAAAAACAAATGTTCATTAGCCCTCATATGACCACGATGTAGTGCCTTAATTCCTTTTATCTTAAGGATTTTAAGGTAGATTTTATCTTCATTATTAAGTAGGTTTTGAACATTTTTTTATCTTGCATTAAATCCTACTTTAAGCATGAAAATGAAGATTAAATCTATCTATGAATATGAATCTGAAATAATGAATAGACTCCTCAAATGTAGCTTCTTATCATGGAGAGCGGTGTTGAGTGTTAATTTTACCCAATTGTGAAATTACACTCTTCCTTAGGGTTTGGATATCAAAACCCTCTCTTGCAAATAAGTTAAACAAAACAACTTCTCCAAGGTCTCCGCTATATTAGCATTTGCATGTGTATTAGTAATCTCAAATAAAGATGTATCAATTTAAATACTTGGAACACCTTAGTGATTGCAAGTAATTGTAAACAAGGGGCAATCGTTGGTTTATTTTACCATGCTACTTTAATGATTGTTCATGAAAATGAAATAAAAACAAATGTTCATTGGCCCTCATATGACCACGATGTAGTGCCTTAATTCCTTTTATCTTGAGGATTTTAAGGTAGATTTTATCTTCCTTATTAAGTAGGTTTTGAACATTTTTTTATCTTGCATTAAATCCTACTTTAAGCATGGAAATGAAGATTAAATCTATCTATGAATGTGAATCCGAAATGATGAATAGGCTCCTCAAATGTAGCTTCTTATCATGGAGATTAAGATAGCCTTTAATATGATTAATAAATTATCCCTCTTTAGTGAAATTAATTTTCACAAAGAGATGATCATTCATTGCCTTAAACTAGAGGCTTTTAAATGTCACTTCAAATTATCCCTCTTAAATGAAATCAATTTTTTCACAAAGATGAATAATTTAATGCTTTGAAATAATGATATTCAATGTAGTGCAGAAATTACCCCTCTTTCATAAAATCAGAATTTTTATAAAGAGAAGGCAATTTAAGACCCCAAAATGGTAATTTATGAAATGCCATAAAACATAACCCCTTAAATAAAATTGAAATTTTCAAGAGGGAAATGTCATCATAGGCTCATGAATGAAATATAAAGCTGAAAATTTTAAATTTGGTCAAAAAATGAAAATTTTGAAAATTTTAAATTTTAAAATCTGCAATAAAAACAACAAATTCGGATAATTTAAAAAATAAGAAATGACTCCGAAGTAAAAATGTCTAAGTGTGTAATGGAAGTATGAAGTATAATCTACGCAACCATGCAATTATTTTTGGATTTTGAATTTTTTTTACTTTTTATTTTAATGTCCAAAAATTAAAAATAAAAGTTAGAAAATAAAAACAAAATCTAAAAACTGAAAATGCAAAGTATGCTACAATCAGTATGATGCCATCCTATTTTGACAAAACCAAAGATGTGAGGTATTCCATGCATGCAACCTAGCTTATTAGACGTGCATTTTGCACAATCAAAACAAGTTAAGTGCTAACTCCTAGGGTAAAAAAATAAGTTTCAGATTTCAAACATTCACCTGAAGCAATCAATAAAACATGCATAAAATTCATCTATAAATCTAAAATCTGAAAGGGAAAGATAAACGATTAAAATCTAGCATTTAGAAACAATCTCCTCCTTTCTTGCCCATAAGATGCAAATTTCCAAAAATTTATGCATTAAATATGTTCCATTTTACAATAGCAAAATTTTTGGTTTTCCTCAAAAAAACCAGTCCAAGTGGAAGGAAAAACAACTCAAAACAGGTCCAGTATGGCCATTGCCTTCAAGTCTACAACTCTGTTTTCAACAGTTTCCAACCCTCTTTCCTTCCTTGGGTGGAATATTTGCAAAAGTGTAGAAAACCCTTAATTTTACTGAAAAACATCTTCGTTTTACCTTTCTGGTTTTAGTTTTCCAAAAATATCTTCATTTGGACTTATCTTGATAGGCTTGGTCCCACCCCATTTCATTTGTCTTGTCATGCATTTGTTTTATTGGACTTATTCTTTGAAACCCTTTTGAACTCCCTTGTAACGCTAGATTTAATTAAAAAAAAACAAACATGCTTTTGTTTTGTTTGGGCTTCATTTCATAGCATTCGAAAGTTTTCAATAATATTTGGCTATACTTTCATTTATTTTTATTTATAAATTCTTTAGCTTTTGATAAAGCTTGCACGAGCTTCCTATTTTCCATTTAACCCAAAGTAGTTTTGGCACACGTCAACATATTTTATCATTTGTAAAGGTTGGCTTTGATGCGGGTGGACTTTCACCTTAATCACCTTTTTTTTTTACGTTGGCAAGCATTATAATATTTTCTCGGTTACCAAGGGAATTATTGGACGTCGAGCGTTTCCAGATTGATATCAATGCAGTACATTACTGTTTCCAGCGAAGCCTCAATGTAGCACCAAAGCACACGACATTAATTTGACCATGAATACACCTCCATCTACGTCCAACTTGCCATCGAATTGTACAAAATTTGCACATCGAATGCATTGTGACCGTGGTCGTGCATCGCTACTGTATCCATGTTGACCCATTCAAACCCGGCGTCTCCACTACGTATCCTCTCAAACCAGTACCTTTCTCAAATGCATATCAACTGCTAATGTCATTTGCTGTTGTTGGTTGTACTTCACATAACAGTATGGTGGTTTTTCGAATGGTCCTCTGTATAGTTTCATCTCTTTGGCTTCGGGCTACGACACACATCTCGGTGTCTACTTGTTTGTTGTCGAGTTCGTCTGCCTTCAACAACCCTTGGTGGTCTTTGAAGCCACGACTGGCGTTGTGTTGTTTCATTTTCTTGTCATCTGCCATGTCCAAATTTGTGCCACGTAGATGCCCGCATCAACTACGTATCCGGGACTCCTTTGTTGTCTTCCTCTTGAATCTCGGGTTCCATGTCGACTGTTGGCATCGTTCCCGATGGTAGCCTCTGCATACGACTTTCCTGCCAGGTTAACCATTCGCTCGATGGCTTACACCTCAGATTTTCCCTTTCGTATAGCCGCCATGTCTGCTCAACTTCGATGCCACATGTAACATTGATCCACGTCATCCTATGCTTGCCAAGCCTTGCCAAATCTGCACTATACGCCGTGTTCTTCCACTAGAGTCTATCACCTGCACAAAACGATCGAGCGTTAATCCTCATGTAAATAGAAACAAACAAAACCCTAAATGAAGGGTACATTTAATCAAAGTTTTATTTTATTTTCACTTTATTATATTGTTTTTCTCATTTTTATTTTAATATATATTATGATATATGAATTATATAACATAATATATTTTTATACTATGATTATATAAAAATTTCTTATAACACCATATATGGGTATTATTTTATTTGATTTTTGTTTTTTTATATTATCTTAAGTTTATATATATAAAGCATATATATAAACTTATTTTTATTATTATATATTTTTATTATATCTATATATATGAAATATATATAGATATATATTTTAATTTAATTATTTTTTTATTACATTTTTTATTTAAATTGTTTTAAATATTCAAATAAAATTAACAACTTCAATCAAAGACTAAGATTTACAAAACCTAACCAAACCCAAAAACCAATGATTGGAGAACAAAAGAAAAGGGGATCACCACGCTCACAAAATTATCAACCCTCCCAAAAGACAACAACAAAGGACCACAAACATTATACAACAAGGAACCTTGGGATTAAATTGCAAATATCAAAGGTGGGATCAATCAAAATTATTTCTCCAAGGGTACCCAAAAGGCTTAAAACATAAAATTTAAAGTGGGTCCCCAATTTTGAGGTTAGTTGTGGAGCAACCACAACAAGCGGGTTCCTTCAGAAGAGTTTAACAACTTGAAGGAAAAGCTAACAAGAACACAATGGATTCTAAGAATGTGTCCTCAGATAATTCAACACTAGTATTTGATGGAAGTGACTATATGTATTGGAGTATGAGAATGAAGATCTACCTGATGGCACTTGACAATGAAATTTGGAAAGTAGTAAAATCTGGATATGATACCTTAATTAATCCTCCTACAGATAAGGAAGGTAATCTCCTACAACATTATAATTCAAAAGCAATGAATGCACTTTTGAGAGGTTTGCATAAAACATAGTCTATGAAAGTTATGCATTATCAAACTGCTAAAGACATATGGGATAAATTACAAAATATATATGAAGGAGATAAATGTGTCAAAAAAGCAAGTATGGATAAAACAAACAAGGAAAGAAGTTCTTCCAAAGACAAAAGAGGAGCTACTATGTGAATAATGCAAGTAAGTACTCAAGTGATAGTGATGCTAGTTTTTTAGATAATGATAGAGATGAAGTCCTATTTATTATTGAAGAAAAATAACAAGTTAAGAAAAGGACTCCAGTAATTCTCAAGTGTTTTAGATGTGGTAACTTTGCACATCTTGAAGGTGATTGTACAAGGGATGGCTATATTTTTAGTGATGATGAATATAAGGATGCATTTGAAGGACCAGATGAAAACCTTCTAATGGCATTAGAAGAAGTAGATGATCCTATAGAAGACAAGCCAACATAAAATAAATATGTGGACAAAGGTAAATAAATAGAGGAATATTTAGAAAAGGATGGATATGATCTCAAAGGAGAACTTATTTATGCCCTTGACACGGTAAAGAAGGTAAGAAAGTATCACTCTAAACTTGAAATTCAGTTTCAAGAATATGATGAAGAGAGAAGATTGCTTGTAGAGGATTTAGAAAAATCAAAGGCTAAAGAAAAAAGGTTAAAGGATAAGTTAGAATGTGAAAATTTAACACAAGAAGTACCACTACTAAGAGAGGATTTAGAAGACTCCAAAGTCAATCTAAAAGGGTTCAAAAATAGCTCAAAGAACTTAGATAAGTTCATCAAGATACAAAAGCCTACGTTAAGAAAACAAGGTCTTGGATTTGGACGGGATCAAAAGGAATGGGAAGGAGAGTCAACCTCAAGTTTTGGAGGAGAAGAAACTTCAAATGAAGATAATTCAGAAGAAGAAAGTGTAAAATAAAGTGAGACATCTGAGGATGATTTGGAAAATAGAGAGTTCAACAAGAACAAGAACAATGCACAAAGAAGATATAGATGGAACAAAAATCAGAATAGATCAAGAGAGACTAGGAGATCGATGAGGTCAAGGCAAGGAGGCTTCAATGGAATATGCTTTTCATGTCACAGGTTTGGGCATATGGCTTCACAGTCCAGGACATAGGAAAGATAGGAATATAGGAACAAACAACTTTTCCATGGGTATTGCTACTCATGTAATCAGTTTGGTCACAAGGCAATGAATAACAGGGTTCATGACAGAAGAAGTTATGGCTTCACTAGGAGAAATCCTAAGATATTTACACCTTCAAGGAATAATAACATTAAGTGTTACAAGTGCAATAATGATGGTTACACAACAAAGTGGTGTAGAGCAGACATTCCAAAATCAAGCATGATCAAGAATAGGAATAGGAACAAGAACAAGAACAAGAACATGGATATGAACAAGAACATGAATAGGAACATGGATATGAACAGGAACAGGAACAGGAACAGGAACAAGAAAAAGAACATGAATATGAATAGGAACAAGAATAGGAACATGGGCATGGAAATACATAGTCATAGGAATCAGAAAGATCAGATAATAAGGAAAGAGGATAAAGGTAAAGAACAATGCTTTATGGGAGTAGAAATACTCCCACCCTAGAATTAACCACCTCAAGAGGAGGTGGGGAAGGGGCTACGCTAAGAGGCTCATTCTTAGCCCCGAGCCCCAAAGGTGACCCTTTGCCATTGATGTCAAATGGGTAGAGGTTTGAGTAAGGGGGAGAGATTTGGTATTTGAGAAAAGAGGAGAGAGCATTGAGCCAGGGGGAGCATTGTCCTAGGGGGAACATAACAAAGGAAAGGTCAAATTTTTGGTAAAAAGAAGTTGGGTTGCCATCAATGACAAAGGGGGAGATTGTTGGATATTTTGAGCTCATTTAGTTGTCATTGATTTCAAGGTAAAAAGTTGTCATTGATGCCAAAGTGAATACATGAAGTTGTCATTAATACCATGAAGTACATCATCATTAACACCAAGAAGAAATGCAAAGAGATGGAGAAAAGTTGTCCAAATATGTTTTTATAAGGGTTTTTCTTAAAACCATGGTGGCACATTAAAAGGTTTTTTATTAAAACCATAATGATAGTTTTCTAACATTGTGATGGCAGAATTAAGGTTTTTATTAAAACCAAGATGGCGGAATTATTTTTCATCAACCCAGTGAAGTGCAAATGACAATTTGATATTAACTCAAAGAGGGCTTTAATTTTTTATTAAAGTCTAAAGTTTATAAATTAAATTTATAATATTTAAATTATTTTGAATTTAAATTAATTATAAATTATAATTTATACAAGCCGACGTCATCAAGTCGAATCATCCGTCGATGTTGTATGTAAAGCAAATGAAGGGTATTTAAACCCTAAGACAAACCTTAGGGAAGATTGTAATTCGAATTTGAACACAATGAAAAATCTAGAGCCTCCAAAAATTGTGAAAGTGGAATATTGTAGAAGTAAGGTAGTGCATCGTGTTCGAGGAAGCGCATCATTTTTGAGCAAGGAACAAGGTAGAGGGAGTAGCGCTCATGGTCTATCTTGGCGCTAGACATAGGAGAAGGTCAAAGGCTTTGAAGCCTTTGTGAAAAGGTTTAAGCAACCTTAGGGCTTAAGCTAAGCACATGGAGCACTTAGCTCACACGGCTAGCTAGCCGAAGCTAAGGCACCAATCGAGGGAGAAGGCGTAGGGTCAAAACTCCGAAAAACATGGAAGGGGGTTTCACCAAAGGTTTTTATGATTTAATTTTGATTTTTGCATAATACTAAGGTTTAGGAGGCATAAGGGAATATTTGTGATATTTGATCATTGTGCTAAGGTTTTAAGGGTGTTTGTGGAATTTTATTAATTGTGCTAAGGTTAGGGAGTTATAAGGTGATATTAATTTATTTACCTAAGTGGTAAATAGGTGCTTTATTAAGGTAAATATTATTTTACCTTAGGAGATAGAAATTAAGTTGGAATATCAATTTTGTGAAATTGAGAAATTGAAGGTGTGTTTTGAAAAGGAAATTTCTATGAAGATATTATTGTCAAATATTGCTATTGAGAAGGAGATATAAGGTGTATCATGAAATTGAGCTATTCTTGTATTTTGTGAAGTATAACACTTGTTATCTAACCCTTGGCACTTGGAAAAGAAGAAGGTATTCTCTAAAGGCAGTTTTGAAGATCATCCTCCAATCAAGAAAAAGGTATGAGCATATTCTTCCATAGTTGAATTGATTGATTGGTTTTCTAGAAAATAAGTTTGGAGTGAAAATGACTTGTTTAGGGTTTCCTATTGAGTGTGTTGAGTGAATGCTTCAAGGTTTTCTGGAATAAAGAAGTGTTGTTAAAACCTTGTTTTATAAGCATTGTTGTTGAAGTGAGTTGTTGAGCAAAGAACTTGAACTAGGGTTTGAAAAGAACATGAGTATCATTGTTATGTGAGAGTTTTTTTATAAGCATTGTTTTTGAAGTGAGTTGTTGAGCAAAGAAATTGAACTAGGGTTTGAAAAGAACATGAGTATCATTGTTATGTGAGAGTTGTTTTATAAGCATTGTTGTTGAAGTGAGTTGTTGAGCAAAGAACTTGAACTAGGGTTTGAAAAGAACATGAGTATCATTGTTATGTGAGATTTGTTGTTGAGCATTGTTGGAAAATTTTGAGTGAGTGATCATATGCTTGGACTAGGGTTTGTGAGCAATTATTATTTCATTTAGTGATTGATTGAGTAGAGTTGGTTGAGCCTAGTCAAGTGGATGTGTGAAGTGATTGTTCAAGTTCCATAAAACAAAATATTCTATATTCCGAATTGAGTTGAGAAAGTGATTGAGCATTGAGTTGAATTTGAAGCATATTGAGTCTCTAACAATTCTCCTTATGTTTCTAAGAGAGTGATTGAAATATTGAGCAGATTGGACAAGTTTTGTGTGGACTTGTTGAGTAGATTGGACAAGTTTTGTGTGGACTTGTTGAGCATATTGGACAAGTTATATGTGGACTTGTTGAGCAGATTGGACAAGTTCTATGTGGACTTGTTGAGCAGATTGGACAAGTTCTGTGTGGACTTGTTGAGCATATTGGACAAGTTCTATGTGGACTTGTTGAGCATATTGGACAAGTTCTGTGTGGACTTGTTGAGCATATTTGAGCAAGTTTTGTGTGGACTTGTTGAGTAGATTTGAGCAAGTTCTATGTGGACTTGTTGAGCAAATTTGAGCAAGTTCTATGTGGAATTGTTGAGCAAATTTAAGCAAGTTCTGTGTGGACTTGTTGAGCATATTTGAGCAATTTCTAGAGAGGACTTATGGGCAGATTACCGTGAGCTTTTGTGGGAGCTTACAAGGCAGATTTAAGACAAGTCTTTGAGAAGACTTGAGAGAAGATTTGATTGATTTTTTCAAACCTTGAGTTAAGGTTTGAGGAAGATCCATTAGAGTTGAGACAAGCCTTGAGTTGAGGCTTGAGGACAAAGATCGAGGATAGATTTGTGCTAGATCGAATGACTGCATTTAGTGTAGATTTGAGAGTAGTGTTTGGTGTAGATTTGAGGATAATTTTATGCCAGAACATAGATAGAGATTGAGCAGATTTGTGCTAGATCGAAGGACTATGTTTAGTGCAGATTTGAAATAGAGATTTGGAGGTGATAGAGCATAGATGAAATTAGTCTTCAATGGATAGAGATCCATTAGCTATGGTAGTGAGAACAGGTCTTCTGAGTGGGGACAAGAGTCTTCAATGGAGAGAGATCTACAAGCCAGTGCAGTGGAGGCAGTAGTCTTCTAGAGGATCACTAGCCAGAGCAGAGGAGAAGGAGTTCTCCTATGGATAGAGATCCATGAACTTGATTTAGGAGATTGGTGTCTCCTTTGGATAGAGGTCCATAAACATTGTAATAAGGAAAGGATTCCCAATATATTGATTGAGAAAATTTTAGTGAAATAATTTCTTCATGGAGTAGCCCACATTAGATGAACCACATAAATTATGGTGTCTCTATTGTATGTGGTGATTTGTGAATTGATTTGATTACTGATATTGACATTGCTATCTTTACATTGCATACTATTGATCGGGAAAGAAAAAGTAAAAATTGGTCTTATACTATTCACCCTCCCTCTCAGTATAAGCTTGTGTTCTTCAACTACACTATTTGGAGGTATGGTTGTTGTAACTGCCCACTCATGGCTGAGTGACTTGGCTGGGTTTTACATCATGTTGAGTCATGTCAACCCTACTACTTGCATCTGGTCCATTGATTTTTATGATCCTTTTAGTTGATCTAACCTATCATCTATATGATGGCCTTGATGGAAATGATACCATTTAATATTTTGATAAGTAATATTGTCCTATAGGTTGCATAGGATGATGACCACCTGATATTTGACATCGAATGTAACCTCCTCATGTTCGTTGATAATTATCAAGTACTAGGTAAGTTTGTTGAGATGTGATGGAAGATTGGTATTCTCATAGACATTGGTTGGGTACATATCTTCTAGTGCTTCCATAAATTATCCATTTCATATGCTTTCACATCCTCCAGCCATGTGATGCACATTTGGTACCTTGATATGCTTTTATCGAGTACAAAACTTCTAGCATGTCCAGCACTTGGTCATTTCTCTTTACTCTCTTTTTTTGGTAGTGCAACACAGATCTGGTACCTTCACAGACCTTAGCCAGGTACAAATATATCAATGCTTCCAAAACTTATCCATTTCAGCTACTCTCACATCCTTTGACCACGTGATAGACTTTTGGTACCCTAATAGGCTCCAACTGAGTACAAAAATTTTGGTGTGTCTAGCACTTGGTGATTTATCTTTACTCTCATTTTTTGATAGTGTGAAAAATATATGGTACCTTCACAGACCCCAATCGAGTATAGATATTTTAGCTCTTCCAACACCTAGTAATTTTAGTTGCTCTCACATCCTCTGGCCATGCGATGAGCTTTTGGTACCGTGACGGGCTCCGACCAGGTACAAAAATTTCAACTTGTCCAACACTTGGTCATTTATATTTACTCTTCATTTTTGGTAGTGCAACAAAGATCTAGTACCTTCACAGACCCCGATTGGGTACAAATATTTTGGTGCATCCAAAACTTAGCCATTTTATCTACTCTCACATCCTTCAACCACACGATGGACTTTTGGTACCCTGACGGGCTCCAACTGGGTACAAAAATTTCGATGCTCCTCATACCTAGCCAAATTTATTGTCTTGAGCCTCCAACATTGAGATGGACTTTTGGTACCTTTGCAAACTATGACTAAGTGCAAAATTTTTGGTGCTTTTCATGACTTAGCCACCTTTACTTGTTAATATCCTTTGGCAACTTGGCAGATATTTGGAACTCCTCTGGGTTTCGAACGAGTACAAATATTTCAATGCATCCAACACTTAGCTTTATTTTTAGCACATTTCTTATTTTTTGTTACACAGCGGATGCTTGGCAATTCTTTGTAGTTAGGCCAAGTTTAATTATTCTGGCCATCCAAGGACTTAGTCAATTATGCTCATGTTTTTCTTTCAGGAGACTCACTTGGCTTAAACCAGATAACTAGACCTTTGAACCAGGTACAAAAGCATTGAAAAAACTCTAGGTATGGCCTAATATTACCATTCTTATTTGCAAGAAAACTAATACCAACCATCTAGTGTGGGTAGGTGCAAAAAATACCCACATGTATATATAAAAAGAATGCTAACAATTAAATTACATATGGTGGAGAGATTCATATTTCTAATATGGGTTAGGGATGGACTAACTTTATTAGTCCTTGGGTAGGATAGAAATAAGCCATGTTGTTCAATGGTTTTGGTTCTCTTTTGAATTCATTATTTGTCAATTTCACCATATTCTTCTAGCCATTTTCCATCCATTGGAATTTTTTATCCTTGTGCATTATGCCATGGGTCACATTTTACTATCTTATGTCAAAATCCTTTAAAAAATTTAAAATAAATATTATAATAATAGTTTAAAATTTCAATATTTTAAATTTAACATTTTAAATCTAAATGAAAGGAAAAACATATTAAAATTTGATTGTCGACCTCAAAAAGGTAAAGTTATCTCTCTAGTATAAATATTCCTTTCCATTTCTTATTTTATTATATTTCATCATCACATTGACTTGTTAGCATATTTCTAAAAAACCTTTGCCTTTGCTATCATTGTAGTATGTGACCCCTTTTCATATATCCAAATCCATCAATTGCTAGTTCATTATATTCCACAAAGTGGTATAGGACATTCCATCAGGCTTCATAATCAAAGATTGAAGTTGCTACGCGAGGACCCATTTTAAGGCATGTCAAATCCCTTGCATTTATCATAGGCGTGGTTGTCAAAACATGTCATGCAAAAAATATCCTCCCTAGTTCTCATATCACTATGGTATTTATTTTTGATGCACAATATTTGTTTAGTGTTGGTATACTAACACAAAAAATTCTTTCACAACAAAATATTACAACATGAAAAATAGTAAACGATGATAACACAATAGGTCACACAATACAAATAAAAGTAATTTTATCATATATACAAGTTATAAAATTATAAGAGTGATCATCAAATTACCTTAATGAGCAAACATGACCATCCTATTGAGCCTCCATCTCTTTTGGACTTGCACAACAATTATATTCCATGCTCTCACTCTAACTATTTCAAATACACCTTGGATAGGGAGATACTTTTCTCTAGCTAGCTTGGCTTGCTAATGTTCACTACCACCCTAGACTCTCTCTTACTTACTTTATCTCACAATTGCTCAATCGATCTTCCATAAGGGGGTTATTCCCTATTTATACACTCTCATGGGAGCTAGATATTTCATGCATGGAGAACTCTAGATGGACACTTTAAAATGCTTTCTAGAGATCTCATTTTTAGACTCTTTCCATAATATAGAGGTATTCTAGATATATTTATTGGACTTTTCTTAGGATTATTAGGTGAATTGTTTAAGGTGATATTCCTTAATGCATTAGTGATTGGAATTTAATAAGAATATGAAGGTGATTCAAGAGATGAATTGTGAGAAGGACAAAGACATGCTTTAGAATTTTTGACCTCAATCATCTGATAGAAGGTGAAGGATTTAGGGTTAGATGGAATATGATAAGTTTTCCCCTATATTCATATTTAAGGAATTAATGGAGGTTTGAAGGTATGCCCTACATCTCATGGATCTATGGGCTTCAGAATAATGGTGTACGTTAAGTCATATTTAAGGTGTAAGACTATAGTACCACTAGCCTCAAATTCTCCATTATTGAAATACCTAATAACAAGATTGGATTTATCAAGATATTATATGGTTAGCCCAAAATGACTAGTGAATCTTAGGTTATAGGTATTGAGACTAGAACCATTATTGACTAGGATACACTTGATGAATTTATTGCCAATATATCCTATAATATATAATGGGATATATTTGATCATGGAGAATTAATGGATATCATCCTCATGGAATGATATAGTTCCATGGCTAACCCCAATGGACCCCACCATAAAATTGAGATCATTTAGCTTAAGGACTTGAGGAACAACTTGGTCACTCAAAATTTTAAGGAAGATACCTCTATGGGCCAAAAACGTAATGAGAAGATCAAGAAAGGATATTTTGGCTAGGGTACTTTCAAGTTGATGAAGCAAATTAAAATTTATCTTAGCCTTAGCTTCTAATTAGATGATTAATGGAGGTTCTTCAAGGGGATAATTCCTCTTTGTGTGAAGGACTAAATGTTACATACCTAACATAGCTAGTCGGCTATGTTGAGGTTTCCAAAGATGATTTAATTAAATTACTATTAATATAGTTCACCTTGATTTAATTCATCATCCAATTTTCATATTCAAATTTCATTTGTGTTATCTCAAAGGACTGAGCCCTCAAAGTTGCGAGGACCAGCCCTCCTTAAGCGGTAAGCATATTGATTTACCTTCATTCATTATTCATGCATTTATTCTTGAAACTGCTATGTAAATATTATTTATTAGTATTCATTGATAGTTGTTATTGCATTGAAAACTCAAGGATAGAAATATATTAATAAGTGGTATCCATTTCTTGGTTTCGAGCATGCATGGTGGGTTTCGCATACTACTTACAACAAACATAATCGGTTGATATTATGTACAAATAATTTATTAAAAACATTACTATCAATGCTGGAAGAAACATCGTCTGACGAAAAAAATATTCACGTCAATAGTCAATTAATAACATCACATAGTTATCAAGAAGGTTAAGTATCCTTGAGTTGATATATCACATGCCCTCACTGTTAGTATGGGTAAATAGCACAACGCATCCATGCTCCGTGGGAGAAGCTCTTAACAAACGTAGCAGAAGACCGCCTTCATAGTAGATGTGTCTCAATAAAAACATATCAAATGGCACGTTACCTGGCAGGGAAGGTTAGGTATAATAGACATTCAAAATTTAGTTAAAACATAGGAAACCTAGAGTGAACGAAGCAACATACCATTTCAAGCACTACCAACCAATCATATCGTAGGAAATCAACGTATTAAAGTTATAACCTAAGGTACACTATATTTTTATTTTTTATTTTTTTCTTTCTTTTGGGATATTTATCCCACATAAAATATGGAGTGAAAGAAGAGGCATTTAAAAAGTCTTCACCACACCTATTGAGGTGTGACTTCGATCACACTCTCGCTTCTTTCTAGTCTCTCATCGCACTTGTAAAGACTTGTCGTCACGTGTCCTTCTTCCTGTTTGCTTATCTAGCTATCATCATCATCCTTCACCCATTCGTTTAAGCTATCATCATCCTGTTAGCTATCCCTCGATCATCGCTCATAGTCCTATCTACTATCCCTCGTGTCATCACTTAGTTTTAATAGTCCTATTTACTATCCCTATCGTTGTCCTATTTGATGTCCCTCATGTTGCTTGCTCTTCGATTTTTATGTTCTTTAATATTATCTTCATCCTAATGCATCTTGATTTCCACTGTGTTGTATCCTCATTGTCCCCATGTCCCTCTCGCATCATGTGTCCACATTTGCTTGTATCATTTGTGTCTACTGTGTTATATATTTGTTATCCATGTGTCCCTCTCATGTCACATGTCAACATACGGTTGTCTAGTATGTATTCATTGGTTGTCGTATCCCTATCACTGGTTTTCGTGTCCTAATTGTTGGTTGTTGTGTCTTGATCGCATAAATTATGGTCCCACTGGTCCCTGTCAGTTAGCGGTTCCTAGTGTTGGTTGTATCTTCACAAATTTATAACTGATCATATCGTGTCTAGTCAATCACCACATATCTGTCCTGTTATTGTCGTCATTGTAAAGAGTACTTCTCATCATTATTGAATTAAAGAGTCATTATCAAGTTGATTATTGGTTATAAGTGTAAATTGGTCCTAATAGCCATTGGAAATAACCATGATAAGAAGTTAGCCATTGATAAGTAGTTAAAATTCCGCGTCGTAGTTGAAGCGACAGTTGGAGCAAAAAAACAAACAATTTTTTTTGCCCAATTTAACCAGGCTTTTGTAGAAATCAAAGGAAAAATTTGTTAAGTAGGATTTATTAACAAGTGCATGAGTTAAAGGTGGACCAAAGTACCAAACGATCGATTATCAAGCTCAAAGTTAAATGAAGGGTTCCTCAAGTCACCAAGAAGACCTCCTAGAACAAAAGGTACACAATACAACTCTCCTTTACGCATTAATAATTTTGATCATGATCATACAATTCTTAACACAATGGACCCAATTCCTTCATCTACCTCTTCCCATTTGAATCTCACACAAGAGGAAACAGAAAACCCCAATACAAATAGCCAAAATATGTAAAATTGTGTCACCCAATTACTAGAGGGCACGGGTCAGTTGACTGCAATGTTGACACAACTAATGTCCAAACAAAACCAAACAACCCCTATTGCTCCAAATCACTCCCATAGACAGAGGAATAATGAGGATCATGATAGAGATGAAGTTTATGAACAACCAACAGGTCCTACTAGTGTTGCCCCAAATTGCTTCCATAGACAGAGAAATAATGAATATTAGGATAGAGATGAAGTTTATCAACAACTAAGAGGTTCTAATGGTGTTAATTTTCCATGCATTGATATACCCACATTTGAGGGTAATGATCCACATGGGTGGTTAGCTAAAATGGAAGGCATTTTAGATTTATACCGGATTTTCAAATCCAAACAAGTTCCTTTTGCTTCTTCCTAAATAGGTACTGAAGCTTACCAGTGGTTTGCATGGCACAAACATGGGCATAAGTGTACCATATTATAGGATGAATTCCACACACTTTTCCTTGATATATTTGATGAAGGATCCTCATATTCATACATGGTTAAGTTATTTTCACTTAAACAAACAGGATCAGTAAGGGAATATATTTCAGAATTCACTAGTCTACTTTCCTACACAGGAAACTTACCATCCAATGTGGTGAAATCTAATTTTAGAAATTGGTTGCAAGAGAATATTCAAATCAAAGTTGAATTATAGGATCCAGTCACTCTAGATTCTTGTATAAATATTGGCAAGTTGACTGAGAAGAAGGTGCAATATGGAACATCTGTCCGTCGTGATTCCTATAATCGATATCAATACCACAATAACTCTTTCTGTAGAAATGATCAACCATCAAGATATTACTGCTATAAATACCGCAATCACCATCCAAAATATCAGGCATGTGTACCATAACAAAACTTTCAAATAGAATATGCTGACAAGGAATATGAAGAGGAAATAGAGGTTATCAATTCACCTGACTTCCCCATAGATGAAGACCAAATTGAACCCAGGGAGGCAATAGTTGAAGAAGACACTATGGCAATTTTAGTACATGCTCTTATGGGATTATCAACTCACCATACAATCAAGGTATTAGGATTCATTCGACAAAGGAAGGTAAATGTATTGATTGATTCAGGAAGTACTCATAATTTTATTGACACAAAAACTGCCAAAGCCTTAAACTTACACATTAACTCCTCCAATCAAGATAAGTTTTAAGTTATAATTGCAAACAAATGAAATTATAAATGTATAGGTATAACATCTCCAATTTCATTACAAATGGGAAGTTATACTTGGCATGGGCCTCTCTTTGTTATGAATTTAGGGAATTCATAAGTTATTTTGGGAGTTGAATGGTTAGAACAATTGGACACGATCAGTTTTAATTACAAGAAGCGCTTAATGAAATAGAAATAAAATGGAAAGACCATTCAAATCCAAGGAATTCCAACACCTCCATAAAGGTAGTAAGTTCTCACAACATGGAGAAAATATTAAGAAAAGACAATTACAGATTCATTGCTCAAATTAATTGTATGGAACGACAAGCACAAGACATGCCCAAAATTCAATCATAAGATCTGCAAAACATTGTGGCTAACTATGATGATGTCTTCCAAGAACCAAAGGGACTACCTCACCAAAGATATCATGACCATGCCATACACCTTATCTCAAGAAGTCTTCCCCCTAATATCCATCCTTATCGATATCCCCAACTTCAAAAATAGAAATTGAAAAATTGTCCAAGAATTTTTAGAACATGGATTCATCCATCACAGTACTAGTTTTTATTCTTCACCAGTAGTTTTGGCCCATAGCAAAGACAATTCTTTGCGTACGTGTTTCGATTTTCATCCTCTCAATAAAATCACCATTAAGGATAAATTCCCTATTCCTATCATTGATGATTTATTATATGAACTACATGGTGCAAATTTTTTTACAAAGTTGGATTTACGTTCTGGTTTTCACCAAATTAGAGTTAGGGAAGAGGACATCCCTAAAACAACTTTTCGTACTCATGAAGGTCACTATGAATTTCTAGTCATACCTTTTAGTCTCACTAATATCCCATCCACATTCTAAAGACTCATGAACCACGTGTTTCATCCACTCCTTCGCAAATTTGTCCTAGTTTTTTATGACATACTCATATATAGTAGAACATGGAAGGATCATATGATGCATGTGGGAAAGGTTCTTCATATACTACACAAGGAAAAATTGTTTGTAAAACGCTCTAAATGCTCCTATAGTGTTCAAGAAGTTGAGTACTTGGGTCATATCATTTCTCATGAAGGTGTTAAAGTGGATCCTAATAAGATTAAGGTAATCCAGGATTGGCCCTTACCTAAAACCATCAAGAAACTTTATGGATTTTTGGGTCTTACCGACTACTATAGCAAGTTTGTACGTAACTATGGAAAAATTGTAGCTCCTCTCACAACTCTTATAAAAAAGGATACTTTCCATTGGTCATAAGTAGCCACTCAAGCAGTCGAGGCCCTCAAAGAAGCAATGTGTACTACTCCAGTTTTGGCAACTCTAGATTTTCATAAACCATTCATGATTGAATGTGAAACTTCAACAACATGTATTGGGATAGTACTAATGTAGGAAGGTGTAGCACCCTAAAATTGGCGCAATGAAATCTTAATAATTACATTCATTCTAGTAAATAATTCAAATTCAAATTTTAACCTCCCAAACCGCCCGTTAACCGTCGCTTAATCCGTTTCCCCCTTTCCCGTGCCATTTTTAGAGGTTGTTTTGACCGTTTGACGATATCGTCGTCGATCAGGCGATATTGCCCCAGATCTGACGATTTCGTCTAGACTAGGACATCCAGACGATCTTGTCTCTAAACTGATTTTACACAATTAGCTTCTATTCCAACGGGTCTCTAATCTAGGCAGAAGCGTGTCTGCACCGTTAGAGAACCTCCCCCATTGGAGATCTCCCAAATAAGGATGATCTCCAACCTCCTAACCTCCCTCCTAAGCCTATTTAATCCTAAGCCCTCCCCTTAGAATCCCCCTGGCTAAAATTCCCTGTAACTCGACTTCACACACGTTAAAACATCCTAAATTTCTATTTGCATTAGTTCTATACAATTTTTGTTGTAGGTACCTTAGTGTTTTTCAGTCGGAGCAAGCTTACATCGTCGCAGACGATCCTGTTCAGATTAGAGGTGATCCTGTCGAATCAGAGACGATTTCGTACCAATGTGAGACGATTTCGACTACAGTCAACATTGAGGCAATTAGTGCCTAAAGTTTGCATTTCTTCATCTTTCAATATGTTGTTTTATGCTATAATTAGCTAGTTTATTTGATATTTTAGGCTATCTTGCATTTTGGAGTTCACCCATCTAGATCAAATGCATAATTAAGTCATAATTGTGATTAAATTAGCATAATGCATTCATGTTTCTATTTTCAAGTTTCAGTTTGAAAATGTTACTGTTAATTTACACTGTTTCCCTATGTTAGCATAGTTGTATTTTCTATGTTTTGCACCTATTTCTCTGTTTGTAGGTCTCTGACGAATTCGTCAGATCTCAAAATATCTTGTCTGATCTCAGACGATCCTGTCAAATCAGAGGCGATCCTGACTGCTTCAAGAATCAGAATCTTCATCAAAAATCTGGATCAGGTATTTTCTTTTAACATTCCTTAATTTCTCTGGTTTCTATCTTAATTCTATTTTCTGTATTCATTTAATCTGCATCTTCATATAGAATAGCTTAGACGCATTTTGGCCAAACCTAGGACTTGAATGCTTAAGGCTAAAACGAACACATAAAACACATTCCCAACCTATGCATGGAAACTGCCATTGAATGTTTCCTGGTGAACCCACCATCCGTCGAAAAATCACCAATATACACCTCCCCCGAGAGGCGGGACCTTCGTAAGGCCTCTCGGTCCGAGGTACCGTGTGTTGGAATATTACCATTAGTAAAAGGTTAAAAAAATTGTTTTTACCTTGGGTAAAGGTAACTTACCTTTTACCTTACCTGGACGGCAGTGGACGACAGCATTTGGGCGGCAAGAGAATTCTATTCATCTTTCCTTTCCCCCAATTTCTCCTTTCCCCTTTTCTTTCTCAAATAGGTTATTTACTGCCTATTTAATCTATGTAACCTAAGTTTTAATGTTAATGCAATTAATCCTTTTTCGTCCACACTCACCTTTCACATTTGGTATCAGAGCGGCACGATTCCCGAGGCGGTGGGGCCCGTAGTTCGAGGCGGTGGCACGGATCCCGAGGCAGCCCGTAGGAGCCGAGGTGGCACGAGATCCCGAGGCATGTTTCTCGAGGCACTGGAGGAGCTGGACGAAGCGGCCCGCAGGAGCAGCAGATCCGCATGATTCTCGAGGCGCTGTTGACGTGGCACACGATTCCCGAGGCACGAGATTGACGTGGCATGACGCGTGGCGACGTGTGACTGGCGTGCGGCCCGAGGTGTGGTGACCGGCAGCACGGCCCGAGGAGTGGTGACGTGGTGATCCATGAGGTGTGGTGACGTGGCACTGGCACGCGGCCCGAGGAGTGGTGACGTGGCGATCCACGCGTGCATCGATGGCAAAAGGATCCTGCGGCGTTAGTGACTGCCCGCAGGCAGTCAAAGCACTTTATGTGCTTAGCTCTTTTTAAAGAGCTTTTACATCGCCCTACGGCGATGTGGGACTAAAGTCCCAAGTAAAATCAAGCTTCGCGCCGAAGCGCGAAGCCAACATTAGCTTCGCGCTCGACGCGGAAGCTAAAGGGCGGGGAGCACGCATTGCTCCCGGATCAGCCCGGTAGCGCAGCGGCTACCCTCAGCCCTGACACCCGCGAGGTCGCAGGATCGACTCTCGGCGGGGTCAATAGATAATTAAAATTAAAAAAAAAAAAAACTAAGGAATAGTTTAAATTTAAAAAAAATAATAATTTTTTTTTGTGTAATTTCCTAAGAGGAAATATCTGTTCATTAGTTTTTTATAAATTTTTTTTTTTTTTCAAAGTTGATAGAAATTTCCTGAGAGGAAATAATTGTAAAGTTTTTTTTTTTAAAAAAACTTTGAAAGTTAATTTTTTTTTATTATTTCCTAAGAGGAAATCTTTGTAAAAGAAAATTTCTGGGAAATTTTCTTAAATGATAAGATCGGATGGATGTTATCATGCCCTCTGCAAGTTGTTATTGAAAACAAACCCTGAAAACTTTGATAGGCACGTGAAAACACTAGGACTTAATACAGTTTTTTCACAGTTGCAAAACGCGGTTATTGCACACCAGAGAAATCCTGATCAAGGATACGAAGCAGATTCAGATAACTCCTTTGGCAGCAGATTTGAACAATCCGACACAGTTGCAATTGCTTCACAAGGATCCGAATATACTCATTATAGTAATTCACTTGAAATCCTTCAACCTCCTTCTCCTGAAATAATATTGATCAGTGACGATGATGAACAAATCGCTGACAATTTTGTAATTGCTGAACAACAAGTGTGAGTTGTTTATGATTGTAAATCAAGCAGGGCTTGATAGTTTGTAAAGTCTTTTTTGCAATAAGACTATAAAAGAGAGGTTTCTTGTTTTAGTAGATAATAATGGGATCACATAATAATCTACCAATTCCCGAATTCAGTGGGGATAATTATGAGTACTGGTCCATCAAGATGAGGACATTACTCATTGGAAAAGGACTATGGGATATTATTGAAGACGGATACATTGCTCCAACAGATTGGACTACTTTAAGTGCAAATGATAAGAAGATCTACAAAGATGCACATAAAAATAATTCTTTTGCCTTATACCATCTTCAATCAACATTAGATCCTAGTATCTTTCCTAGAATTGCATCTTACTTAATCAGCATAGATGCATGGAATGCCTTGAAAGAAGGATTCCAAGGAAGTGATAAAGTAAAGCAAGTCAAGCTTCAGACTTTGAAAAGAGATTTTGAAAATCTCAGAATGAAGGAAAATGAAAGAGTCGGAGACTACTGTGTACGAGTCAAAGCAGTAGTTGATATGATGCAAACTTTAGGTGAAGACACAAAAAATGAAACAATTGTGAAGAAAGTGTTGCGAACACTTCTTCCTAAGTGGAATCACATTGCTATCATAATTGAAGAATCCAAAGACCTTTCTACTCTTACATTTGATAGTTTGATTGGATCATTAACATCACATGAAGAGCGACTTCAAGGAGCCCCTTCAACAAGCTATGGAGGTGATGACAAAGCCTTCACTTCGAATGAAACTGCAAGACGAGAACAAGGAAGAGGCCGAGGCAGAGGACAACAACAAAGAGGCAAGAGCCAAAGCAACTCCTACAGAGGAGGTAATCAAAACAGAGGTGGAAATCAAAACAGAGGAGCCAATCAGAACCAAAGAGGCAATGCAGCCCATGGAAATCAAGGACGAGGAAGTAACAAGACTAAAACAACTTGTTTCAATTGTGGGAAACAAGGTCACTTCGCTCGTGACTGCTGGTCAAAGTCTTCAAAAGATCAAAGCAGTCAATATGGCTCATTCTACGGAGAAGAAGAAGGTCCATCAAACCTTTTTCTCTCTTATGGACAGCCAGATCAAAATCTAAATGATACATGGATTTTGGATACTGGTTGCTCCAACCACATGAGTGGCAAAGAAAATCTCTTTGCTACATTAGATTCAAATTACAAATCTCATGTTAAGTTAGGGGATAATAAATCTTTGCAAGTTGAAGGCATTGGAGCTATGGCAGTTCCAACAAAAGAAGGCCTTAAAAATGTGAATGACATATACTATACTCCACAACTACAACACAATTTGTTAAGTGTTGGCCAAATGATGGAGAAGCATTACAAATTAGTTTTTGATGAAAGCAAATGTACAATCTTTGATAAAAACAATTGTAACCGGGTCATCACGTAAGTACCTATGACAAAGAATAGGTTGTTCCCTCTAAAATTTGGTGAGCCAGGGGGAGCTCAACTTGCAAACATTGCTATTACAAATCCAAGTGAATTGTGGCACTTGAGATATGGTCACCTCAATTCCGCTAGCTTGAAAATGTTAATATCACAAGCTATGGTGACAGGACTACCAAAAATTCCAGAACATAAAAAGGTATGCGAAGCATGTGCTTTGGGAAAGCACTCCGTAACGAAGTTTCCAAAAGGCCGAGCGTGGAGAGCAAGCTATCCTCTTCAGCCTAGTACATTCGGACATTTGTGGTCCAATGCAAACAAAAAGTCTTGGAAACAATTCTTATTTTCTAACATTCATAGATGATTATTCTAGAATGTGTTGGCTCTATTTTCTGAAACACAAAGATGAAGCATTTGATTGCTTCATAGACTTCATAAATAATGTAGAAAAGCAAAGTGACTACTATGTCAAATGTCTTCACACTGATAAAGGAGGAGAGTACTCCTCAAATGAATTTCTTCATTATTGTAAGCAAAATGGGATAAAAAGGCAGTTCACCACTGCCTATACCCCACAACAGAACGGTGTGGCTGAGAGAAAGAACCGCACCCTTGTTGAAATGGCAAGAACAATGCTTCAGGCAAAACATCTCACAAACAACTATTGGGCAGATGCAGTGAGAACAAGTGCATATATTCTAAATAGAAGTCCGACTTCTAGTTTAGATGGTATCACTCCTTATGAAGGATGGTACGGTAAGAAACCAAATGTCAAACATTTCGGAGTATTTGGTTCTTTATCTTATGCACACATTCCCCGAGGAGAAGAGAAAGAAGCTTGATCCAAAGAGTCAAGCATGTGTTTTTGTAGGGTATTGTGATTCAACCAAAGGGTATAGATTGTACAATCCCACGACACATAAAATCATTATCTCCAGGGATGTAATTTTTGATGAAGGGGGAGAATGGGGTCATAAAAAATTTGTTGATTTTGACTCTAATTCGGACAGCTTCTACATTAGTACCTCCCACATTGGTACAACCCAAGAAAAGCAAGTGGAAAAAGTCCTCCTCCACAAATTCCACATCAGGAAACTTCATCAAGTACATCAAGTGGTACACCAAGTCCAAGAGGGACTTCTTTGTTGGCACCACCAAATTCTCCAAAACGATTTCAAAGATCAGTAAGCGCTCCAAGCCCGATGGATATTGATTCAGTTTCTCAAAGGAAAGAGACAAATAGAGGAAAGCGCATACTACAGAGTCATCCATCTACTCAAATGTTGGATAGGAATTTCCAACAAAGATACACTAGGAGTCAAGCTAGTGAGATGGATGACATTTTGTCAAGACTTGAAAATCTTCAAATGTCATGGGATGATGAGTCTCATGAACCAAGGGGTGATGTAGTCAATTATGCTTTGTTGGCTGCTGCACAGCCTAGAACCTTCTAGCTATGAAAAAGCATGCACTCAAAAATATATGGCAAGATGCCATGGAAGAGGAAATATCCTCAATTAAAAAATGATACTTGGGAGCTTGTGAAGCTTCCCAAGGGAAAAAAATGTGTTGGATGTAAATGGGTCTATAAGACCAAATTCAATGCCGATGGAAGCATTGAAAGGCACAAGGCAAGATTAGTAGCTAAAGGTTTTACTCAGAAATATGGAATAGATTATGAGGAAACCTTTGCTCCAGCTTGCTCGACAAGAAACAATTAGAACCTGTTTCTTTCCTTGGCAGCCCATAAAGGATGGAAAATTCAACACATGGATGTGAAAAGTGCATTTTTAAATGGATACCTGATAGAAGAAGTGTATGTTCAACAACCTCAAGGTTTCCAAGAACCAGGAAAAGAGAACCTTGTTTATAAATTAAAAAAAGCACTTTATGGCCTCAAGCAAGCACCAAGAGCATGGTACTCACGAATTGACGGCTATTTCAGCAAATATGGTTTCACAAAAAGCAAGAGTGAACCAACACTATACTACCTGAAAATGGAGTAGATATCCTCATAGTTTGTTTATATGTGGATGATCTAATATTCATGGGTAGTAATAATAAAATGAATATGGATTTCAAAAACTCCATGATGAATCGCTTTGAGATGAAGGATCTCGGATTAATGAGATACTTCCTAGGAATGGAAGTACATCAATCAAAGAATGGGATCTTCATATGTCAACAGAAATATGCTCATGACATGATCAAGAAATTTGCTATGCAGCAGTGCAAATCAGCCGCAACACCAACCGGACATGGAATCCAGCTAAGCAAAGAAGATGGAGCACCAAAAGTTGACTTGACCAATTTCAGAAGCATGGTTGGGAGTTTAATGTTTCTCACCAACACTAGGCCAGATATACAATATGTTGTTTCTCTTGTATCACGGTTTATGGCATGCCCATCCGAGCTGCATCTATAAGCAACCAAACGAATTTTATGATATGTAAAAGGTACATTGGATTTTGGAATCCATTACCACAAGTCTAACTCGATGAAGTTATTTGGTTATAGTGACAACGATTGGGGCAAGTAATATAGATGACAAAAAATCTACATCGTGGAACTGCTTTAGTCTAGGTTCGAGACTAATAACTTGGAGTTCCAAGAAGCAATCTGTTGTAGCATTATCATCTACGTAAGCTGAGTACATAGCCATTACTCATGCCAGCACTCGGATCCTCTCGGTTGAGGAAAATCCTTGAAGAGATTGGCGAAAAACAAATTGGTCCAACCAAACCGAATTGTGATAATATTAGTGCCATACAGCTGGCATATAATCCGATCCACCACAAAAGGTCAAAACATTTTGATATGAAGTATCACTTCATAAGAGATATGGTGGAACAAATGCATGCTTGAGCTTCAATATTGTAGCACTTTGGATAATCTAGCAGACATCTTTACCAAAGGCATGGCTAAAGCTCAATTTATAAAGCCGAGAGACTATATAGTTAGTCCTCTCAACTTTAAGGGGGAGAATGTTGGAATATTACCATTAGTAAAAGGTTAAAAAAATTGTTTTTACCTTGGGTAAAGGTAACTTACCTTTTACCTTACCCGGACGGCAAGTGGATCGACAAGCATTTGGGCGGCAAGAGAATTCTATTCATCTTTCCTTTCCCCAAATTTCTCCTTTCCCCCTTTCTTTCTCAAATAGGTTATTTACCGCCTATTTAATCTATGTAACCTAAGTTTTAATGTTAATGCAATTAATCCTTTTTCGTCCACACTCACCTTTCACACCGTGCCATACTTTTCACATCCCCCTTCCGGGCACGGATCCTATAGCTTGAAGGTAAGGGTGTGAAAAATTTGGAGCGATACATTTTGGTGAACCCGACATGAAAACATTTTAAAAACTTTTGAAAACAAAAAAAATAAAATAAATAAAACAACTAAAACATAGATGCATTTCAAATCATTTCAAATTAATAAGTTGCATATTAGATGGTAGCTCCTAAGAAAATATTAGTAGTTACTATAAATGTTGAAAACCAATTGGCAGCCATAGAAATCAATTATGTGCTTAGTGTGCCTGAAACAAATAGAAATCAACTCTTGTGGGACGAACTTGATAGAAGACTTAGTGTCATTTCATCTAGGTCAACAAAATTTAAACAAATCAAGAGGCTAGTCCTAGATAGAATCCTGGATCCTCATCAACTCGTCTTTTATCATGAACTTCAGAGAGCCTGCCATAGATGGTTAGCTTATAGGAGAGCTCTTGTATCTTCAAAATTTTTCACTTTCGAGGAGTACCTCAAGAACACAGTTGTGGTACGTCAATTTCTAGTTCATATAGAATCCCAAGAAACTGATCTTATGATTAGAAGAAGATGGAACAACATTCCTAGAGCTATGTTGTATCGTGAATATTGTCGTGAGAATTATTATTATCAATCAGAATCTGAAATACATGGTATTTCTATAGCCCTTTTCATTAAATTTTTGAAGGAAAACTTTCAATTTGAAGAAGAACACTTCATGACTCCTGAAGAACTTGAGCCCATTAATGATATTTATAAATTGTTTATAGAAAACTAGATTATTACTTTCAGTATTATTTCTTGCATTTATTGTGATTGTTTGCTGTCTTTACAATATTATTTCAAAAAACAAAGAAAAACTAAAAAACATAATAAAAACCAAAAAACATTTCATTTTAAATATTGTAGTAGGTATATAATTAATATATACCTCTTAAGCTTGTTGCATATATATATATATATATATATATATATATATATATATATATATATATATATATATATATATTTGCTGAAATCTAAAATTAAGGCACAATGCCTAAACTTAGGAATGGTAAACAAACTGAAGGAGAAGAAGAAGATTGGTTAGAAGATAAAACTAGAGACCCAAATGTACTTCCTGAAGATCCAATTCCGGAAGGAGAAACTCTAGATCACCCAGAAGATGACTTAGGTGAAGATAATGAACAAGAAGAAAGTGTTAAAGAGGATGGACCCTCATCCCCTAGAGTAGCTCCAGATGGAACTATTGCTTTTGACAACGTAGATCATTTCCGGAAATTTCTCAATGATAACATTGACGCTCTTAATGTGGCAGTTCATATTGATAAAGGGCAAATTAGTGACACTCAAGCAGCCATGGAACATATGTTTGATGTACGCACTAATCCCTTGTCTTTCATTGATCAAGAAAGTGATAAGGCTGGACCATCCAATACAGATATGGTCACTATGATTCAAAACATGTCAAAACAACAGGTTACCCATCCTCCTAAGGAACCTGTTATTCAACCTAAAATCATTCCCACACAAAAGAAAACTTCCTTCACTACTTTACTTCGCCAAACTATTGATCAATATGCTTCAAGTAAACAAAAACCTAAAACGAAGCCAAACACCAATTTTCAACAATCTGGAATACATCATAATACAACTTCAAAATTCCTTCATAACACTTTTCCTACCAACAATTTACACAATAGCAACATAGCATCTAATCTTCATGTCCCTCCATCATATGCTCACAAATCCCATATCAATGCCCTACCGAACCAATATGGTGGGCAAACTAGTAATCTGGAAGCCATGGTGAAACAATTAGCTTCGCGTATGGACCAGATAGATCCTTATCGTCCCTCGTACAATTATCGAGAGATCTGTAGTCAACCTTTGGATCCCATAGTTGTAGCTCAACCATACCCTAAGCATTTTCCCATGCCCATCTTGCCTATATATAAAGGAACCGAAGATCCCATAGAGCATCTTCGCATGTTTAGGATAGCATGTCATGATATATCACATGATGACTTGCTATTACTAAAAATGTTCCCAAAAAGTTTAGGTGGAATGGCATTAGAGTGGTACTATCAATTGCCCACTCATTCTTTGAGAAACTTTGAAGAAACAGCTGAATCTTTTGTCCATCAATTTAGTGCCTACATCGAGAGGCATGTAACCATTAAAGATTTATACAACTTAAAACAAGACAAGGATGAATGTTTTGCCGATTTCTTAGCTAGATGGAGGCAGTTGACAGGAAAACCGCACTTTGTGCTACCTTATAGGGAAATGTTGGACATTTTTATCAATAATTTACAAGAACAAATATCTTATGAGCTATCAATCGCTACTTTAACTACCTTCGATCAAGCTATAGATTTAGCTCGAAGAGTAGAAGATGCCCTCATTAGGAGAGGCCAACTTAGGAAGAAGGATGATGAGAAAACATCCAGAAATCAATATAAAAACAAACAAGTCGTCGGTGACGGAGTCACTGACAGCAGAAATGTTGCTAATATCAATGCAACGAAGACAACAAAAAAATTTATATTGAAACCTCCTGATAAGCCTCCTCGAGAATTTACTAGATTGAATCAACCATTATCAACTATTTTACCTCAATTACTCGAAAGAGGTTTGATCCAATTACCAACTATCCGGGAACCTGATCCAACTATACCCGAATATAGAGCTGACTTACACTGTGATTTCCATAGAGGACCCGGACACTCTACCAACGCTTGTAAAAGGTTGAAACATAAAATACAGGATCTGATTGATAATAATGAAATGGAGGTGCAAGCCTTCCAACCTAAACAAAATGCTCCTAATAATACTCAAAAGACCATTCCCCAAAATCAAAATCAAAATGCTAATCAATCATTAGACATATTTCAACACCCTTTACCAAGACATGGTAAAGAGGTGGCCAATCAAATCGAACATCATAATGTTCCTCCTCCTACCCGATATGTAGGAACCATTAGTGGACATTTACTTAATCCTGATCCTCAAATATTTGACACAACCTTATCCCTGGTTACGACCAGTGCCCCTACATAATATTCCAACTCCCGATTCTAGTGATGTAGAATCGGATACTAAAAGTGAACTAGACATTACTTCAAACCAATCGAATAGTTCTAAAAATGAATCAGATCCTATTCAACCCATCACAGATGCTATGGTTCCAGAAGAACCATTTCCTAGAAGAGTTACTACTCGACCCTCTTCTAATCAATTCCTCCCTAATGAACAAGCCATAAACGCTCGACCGAGACCAGTTCAACGTCCTCAATATAACATTGTAGGTACCATTGGAGTCGTTACCCGACAATAGGCTCAAAATTCTCAACAAGAACCAAACCAGAATGATGGATCAGCTCCATTTGTTTTGAAAAATCCCAATAAAGGGAATCATGCTTCCCATGTTCAACCTAAACCCCCTTACAATATTAATGAGCAATTATCCAATACTACAGCCATAATTTCCCTTTTGGATTTATTAAGATCTTCTCCCACCCATAGGGATGAGTTGATGCTTACATTAAGCCAAATGATGGTACCTCAAAACATTCAACCTCGAAGCTATGGCCAATACTATCATCACTCGAGAGGTTGATTGTATTGACTTTCGGGATAAAGATATCCCACAACACAGCTTTACATAAGGATAATCCCTTATATATTACTGCTCTAATTGGAGATGTAGCTATCAAACGAGTCCTGATTGATAATGGCTCATCTCTAAACATTTGCACTTTTGACTTCTACCAAAGATTTGGCTTTAGAAGTGATGAAATGAAGAAAACTGATATGATTATCAAAGCTTTTAATGACGAAACACAAGAAACGTGTGGAGTTATTACCATCCCATTGCAAGTTGGTCCTAGAACTCTAGATACCACCGTGTTTATTGTACATTGCCCCGCATCGTACAATATACTCTTGGGTCATCCTTGGATCAATGCAATGCGGGTTGTCCCATCAACTTTACACCAATGTGTTAAATTCGAATTTAAAAATCAGTTGGTCACTATCCATGGTGACCCTAGACCCTTTGATATGTGTGCTTTGGCAGAACCTCGTTGGAGTGCAATTTTGCCCCGCTCTGTCATCCACACATCCTAATTCTTATTTTTCATCTAAAACTCGTGAAACACACACCCATAGCTTCACCTATTTCCCTCCATTAATTTCATCCTCCTATATAGATCAACAATCTTCTAAACAAATCACTCTAGAACCTCAAAAAGATCTTCAATCTACAACCAATCCTTCATGTTCTATCCCTATAATTTCAAAACCTATAGACCCATCTATTAACACTTCCACATTATCAACATCTATCATACCTTCCACATCTAAAGATATAGGGAATGATCCTTCTACATCTTATGCTCTTTCTGATGAACTTTTACCGGATTTATCCACAACCTTAATATCGAAAAAACAAATGCTTTCATGCAAGATTCAATTCTTTTAAATAACTTGCCGCCATCTCCTCGTACTTTGGGCCTCCCACAACCTATGGGAAGTACTTACCAAGTCGGGAGTTGTTCCTTCATTTATAAAGGATATGATTGGGGAAGAATCCCTCGAAACATCAAAACTCATCATGAGGGATACGCTCGATGTTATTTTACCAATGAATATATTAAAGCTAAACCCATAATGCTTAAAATGGGATATAAAGGGAAAGGCTTGGGACCTTTCCAAAATGGCATGAAAGAACCTTTCGAGGTAGAACCGTGGCCCGCCCGCTGTGGTGTGGGCCTATTTCCTAGTAAGGGTCAACCCTTTCCTTTTGAAGATGATGATCACCTCATATGTTATCAAGATTATTTGGATAGGCATGTTGATTTGCCTCTAAAAAATCAGCCATTTACATGTAACATGCTATCCATAGCTTACCCTGAAATGATTGTTGACCCCGATGAAGAGTTGGAAGGAGATATCTTCCATGATGTCTCCGTTGAAGAGATGTTACACAATGGATTTTATTTTGATGGTTCTATACCAACTATAGCCCAACTTGAGACCGCTAATCCTCAAGATGAATTATCCAAATTAACCTTACAAGAATTACAAGAATTGGGCGTTTCACCCGCCCCACCTAATTTTGAAAGAGATCTACACATGGAGGTAGAAAACGTCATTAAAATTAACATTGGAACTGAGGATAATCCTCACATAATCAATATTGGATCAGAATTAAGTCAAGAAAAACAAGAGCAATACATTGCATTCCTTAAAGAGTATGAAGATGTCTTCGCTTGGACATATGAAGATATGCCAGGTCTAGACCCTTCTGTAGTCATGCATCATCTAGTGGTCCATCCGGATGCTAAACCCGTTAAACAAAAACTTAGAAAAATGCATCCCAAAGTGGCTCTGCTAGTCAAAGGGGAGTTAGAAAAACTCCTGAATGTTGTTTTTATACAAGCTATTGATTATGCTGAATGGATCTCAAATGTAGTTCCAAGCTACCAAGAAAGAAGCTACCAAAGTTAGGGTTTGCACAGATTTTAGAGATATTAACGCTGCATGCCCTAAAGATGATTTTCCTCTTCCAAACATGGATCAAATCATTGAATTTACTGTCGGGAGTGGGATGATGTCCTTAATGGATGGATTCTCCGGTTATAATCAGATCAGGCTAAAACAACCTTTATTACCCCCTGGGGTACCTTTTGTTGGAAAGTGATGCCATTTGGCTTAAAGAACGCAGGTGCAACCTATCAACGAGCTATGACTTATATTTTTCATGATATGATGCATGATATCCTACATGATTATGTAGATGATATTATAGCTCGCTCTATTAATGAAGACAATCATTTAGATGATTTGAGAAAAGTTTTTAATCGATTACGAGAATATCTTATTCGATTAAATCCAGCAAAATGCATATTCGGAGTTAAGTCCGGTAAACTATTAGGGGTTTTAGTTTCTTTACGTGGTATCGAAATCGACCCTCTCAAGATTGCGGCTATCACTGATATGCCCGCACCTACTAATATATCTGAGTTACGAAGTTTACAAGGTAAGCTTCAAGCCATCCGTCGCTTCATCGATAAGTCGGCGGACAAAACTGGTCCCTTTCTTAAACTCCTTAAGAAGGATGTCCCTTTTAATTGGGACGACGAATGTAGAGAAGCTTTTGAACTTCTCAAACAATACCTCCTTAATCCACCTGTGCTTTCACCGCCTAAACCCGATCGCCCATTTCTCCTATATATTTCAGCTTCAGATTCTGCCTTAGGAGCTATGTTAGCTCAGCTTGATGATGAAAAGAGAGAACGGGCTAATTATTATATTAGCCGAACCTTCATCAGTTATGAAACCCGCTATACAACATTAGAAAAACTATGTCTAGCAGTCATGTTTGCTACGCAAAAATTACGCCATTATATGCTTAGTCAGAAAACTTATGTCATTGCTAAATATGATCCCTTAAGGTATCTCATGAGTCGACCTTATTTATCGGGTCGCACAGCCAAGTGGGTTCTTGCTCTAAGCGAGTTTGATCTCACATTCATAGGACATAAGTCTGTTAAGGGTCAAATCATAGCAGATCAATTAGCTGCTGCACCCTTAGAGTCTACCCATCCCCTCATCATTGAGTTTCCTGATGAATGCCTTCAATTAGAGGCAGACCATATTGAACAATGGTCCTTATACTTTGATGGAGCCCGATGCATGAGTGGGGCTGGTGCGGGTATTATTTTAATATCCCCGCAAAAACATCTTATTCCTCTCGTCCTTCAAATTAACATTTGCTTGCACCAACAATACCGCTGAATATGAAGCTCTAATCCTTGGATTACGAGTTGCCTTGGTGCTAAAAATTAAACATCTCGTTAGTTTTTGGTGATTCTCAACTGGTTATAAACCAAATTAATGAAGTTTATCGGACTCAGTAGATGATAAACTGCGCCCATATAAAGCCTATGTTTTACAATTAATGTCTCTATTTGATCAAGTTACCTTGGAAGCTATTCCTCGAACTTGCAACCGTGCAACTGATGCTATGGCCGCAACTGCATCTCTCCTCCCCTTGGAGTTAGATGACGAATATGCCACTATCATTATTCGTCGACTCTAGGAACCCGCTTCAAATAAGTCATGCTTAGAACCTTTGGATGTGTTTCTAATCAACGAAACTACTCCCGAACCTTGGTATACGGATATATTTGATTTTCTCCAAAATGGGACTTTCCCTGCCAATTCTAATAGAAACCAATATCGGTTATTACGTAGACGAGCAAGTCGATTTGTAATAATTGGCAATACTTTATATAGGAGATCTTTTGAAGGTATCCTATTAAGATGTTTGAATTTAGAAGAATCCAAATCAGCCTTGAGTGAAGCCCACGATGGATCTTGTGGAGGACACTTTAGTGGTAGTGTCATTGCTAAAAAGCTCCTTAGGATAGGATACTTTTGGCCTACCATGGAGAAGGATGCACATGATTATGTGCGCCATTGCGACAAGTGCCAAAAACATGCTGACCTTGTCCATGCGCCCGCACAAGAACCGCAAAGCTATTTCATCTCCTTGGCCCTTTTCAAAATGGGGTTTAGATATTATTGGCAAAATCAATCCCGTGTCATCCGATGGACACAAATTCATCATAACCGCCACTCAGTATTTCACGAAGTGGGTTGAAGCTATGCCTTTAGCTTCCTCGCACCGGCACACAAGTCTCTAAATTTATTTTTAATCAAATCATTTGTAGGTTCGGAATTCCTGCAAATCTCATCTCTGACAATGGAACTTGTTTCAAAAATAAAGATGTTAAAAAATTATGCCAAAAATATAAGATTCAACATCGCTGGTCCACTCCCTATTATCCTCAGTGTAATGGTCAAGCGTAAGCATCTAACAAAACCTTAATCAAAATTCTCAAAATATTGGTCAATAAACTGGCCGTGACTAGCACATTCAGTTATATCCAGCCTTGTGGGCCTATCGAACTAGTGTTCGAACCCCCACTGGAACTTCACCATTTGTTTTGGTCTATGGTGTTGAAGCCATTTTTCCATTTGAATTAGAAGTTCCTTCTTTGGCTCTACTACTTCAAGATACCGAAGTAGGAGATGAATATCGAGCTGGCAGACTCAGTCAGCTGGAACTCCTAGATGAAAAATGCATCAATGCTTTGGAGCATCTCCGTGCCTACCAAAACAAGCTTAAAAGATCATATGCTAAAAAAGTTCGTCATCGATCCTTTGAGATCGGCGACCTTGTTTTAAAAGAAAATCAAAAAAATACTAATGCAACTAAGGACCTTAAAGGTAAATTTGAGCCCAACTGGCTTGGACCATACATTATCACTCGCTAAATTTGAATCAGGAGCATACAAATTATCTACCTTAGATGGTAAAGAACTTAAAGAACCCATGAATATTTTGCATCTTAAACGTTACTATGTATAAATTTGGTCATTTCATCCTTGTATATATTTGTTTAAAATATTTCAAAATCACTATCTTGTATTTCTTTCAATTTATAAATTCAAAAACACCAAAAACATTCATAATCATCAAAATCTTCAAAACTATTTGTTGTATTTATTTATGGCACTTGTTAATTTTTTGTTCAAAAACAAAAATAATAAAAATAAAAACAACAATATTCTTGACTCTTTCGAAACCAAAACAATATAAAGAAGAAAGAGAGAGTCAACATTCTCAAAACTTCTCAAAAAGTATTTATATATATCTTCTTACAAATGTTGCAGTTATATGTTTCAAATTATTTTGGATAAATTAGCATTTATTTGGAATCCCTCACTTTCACACTCACAAAATAAATATCTTGATTTTATCTGGCATGATTACTAATCTCTCTTATATCAAAGTCCACAAAATTCAATTAAATAAAGTTTGAGCACAGAGAATTGATCTTGTTATTTACTTAAACCAAGCACATCTTTTCACAATAAAATGATTATATTTGTAATTTCCATGCTTTGCTACATAGTAGAAGTGGTTTCTTGAGCGAAAAGTTTCCCCTGCTATCCTATCATGCACATGGTCTAGAATCTTTGAGAATTGGCAAAAGGACAAGCTCACCCCTACCCGAAATAAAAATCCCTTGCTCTACAGCTAATCCGAGCAAGTATCCCTAGCACAAAAAGAAAAGGCAAAGTTCAAGAAAAAGAGAAAAAGAAAAAAATGTTATTTTATATCATTACAGCAATGTTTCAAGCATTATCTCAAAAATCAAGCAAAAATACAAAAAGAAAAGCAAAAGAAAGCAAAAAGCAAAAGCAATAAAATCCCTTTCCCTACCCTTTGAAAAGAAAAGAAGGGTTGATGAGCTTGAATCCCTGGAATTCTCAATTATTCGAAAACTGTGAGGTAAGCCCCATAACAGGTGGTTTGTGCCCAACCCGCTTGGCCTTGGGTAACTCCTAGCGTGGCGATATGTCCGTCACATTAGCGACCTTCTTTTGTACAGACCTATGTCTCGCTTATGGATTAGCTAGCTCTTGATAATCCGACTTACATAGTAGTCTAGTATGGTTATATGCATCTACATCATGGTTAATGAACACTTATTTGGTTTATTCAAATAACTTGTATCATATTATCTTGCTCAAAACTCGGTAAATGAACATAGCAATTGCACACACATTTTATATTTGAGAGATTTTGTGTATCATTATGATAAATCAAGATTGGAAATGAATTCACATATGCACATGGGATTCCTTATAAATCTAACTTTTGTCTTCAAAATACTTTGAAATATTTCTTGCAAATTGTTTGGAATAATTCATTTTCTTCTTTCAAGTACAATTGTTTAGTATAAAGACAACTACATGCATAATAGAAAAATCAAAATTTCTTTCAAAACCATACAATCAAAACACACATATACATATATATATATATATATATATATATATATATATATATATATATTATCGACTTTCGCGACGATGGTATAGTTCCAAAACCAAAATTGGAATTTTATGCCTAGCGCAAGTCCTCATCTTCATATTTTCTGTTTATTAAAAATCAACCATGCAATAAAACTATCTCTTTTTTTGGATTTCGCGATGATGGTATAAGTCTATACCTACATATTCTATGCCTAGCGCAAACCATTGTAACAATTTTTATTCCCCATTTATTTAAAAATCATGAAAACCATATGACTTAAATCATTCTGTTATACAATTATGTTTTTGAACAAAAAGCATGCACATTATCACTATTTCATGTCATTATGTCAACCTTCAATTTTGCAATGATGGTATAATTCCTAGGGAATTATCCAAAAAATTTATCACACTTAGGAATTTATGCCTAGCAAAAATCATTTTAACATTATTTCATGCATATTATTTTTATGAAAATCTGAAAACAAACCATCATCATCATCATTTGCACCATTGCACCAAAGTCTTAAGACAGTCTCTTAAGCACTCTTTTACTTTTTAACAATATTTCTATACTGGGATTAGCTTGACGACCGAGTGAGCGGCGACTCCATGAAATGGTCTATAATAGCGACAATGTCCTTTGAAATTATTGTTAGAAGTCTCTTTTTATTTTTTATCACATTACATCACAAACAACCAATTTGTTACATCAGATTATTTCATTTTAAATTTTTAAAGCATGACATTCAAACCATAATATTTCCAACGACATAATTACATGAATCATCAAATCAATCAATCCAAACATTAAAAGCATCATAAAAATACATAAGACACAAGTCATATGATCAAAAACATATCTCATCTCATATATATATCAACAATATATACATCATATCAAAACTGGATTGGTATGCCACAATCTGTACCTCGGCATACTCAATCCTCTATCAAAAAATAATAAATGCTATCATATCAATCTGTACAATGTAGTGTAGTAGTCTAGCCTCGAGAACCCCTCGAGCTCTCAGCCTCATCTCCTCCCCCGCCCTGAGGTGGACGAGGTGGCCCCATCGCAGTATGAGTGGTACTGCGAGTCCTAGTCGTCGATCGGGACGAAGTCCTCGACGACCCGATCCTGATCGGCTCTGCGATGTTAGCCGGCAGTGGTAGTCTATCCTCCTCTGGCACCATCTGATAGTATAATGTCTGATAGAAAGTGATTTGGGCAATAGCCCGTGCCAGCTCCCTAGTGCTCGCCCCTCCGCCCCATGCCCTGAGGCGTGCAATCTCATCTCTGAGCTGTGTCACCTCAGCTCGGTGTCGTGCAGCCTCCTCCTGTAGGGTCTGCACCTATGCTTGGAGATGGATCATCTCCGCTCGGAGAGTCACTGTCTCGCTACTCTCCCCAGTGTCGACACCCTTGCCCTTATCGGGCGATGGTGGCCTCTCTCTCTGTGGAGAAGGGGGTCTCTCCGCCCTCCTCTCCCGCTGTCGTGGCCTCTCCTACGCTTGTGGCCTCCTCTACTCTCTCCCGCTATGACCCTGGGCCGCCTCCATAGCCGCCTGGCACCGCCTCCCTATCCGACGCACAACTACGTGAATCGGACCCCGAGCCCTCGTCATCCGAGGAGGGCGGATGCCTGCGTACTCAGGCATCGTAGCCATCGGCTACCCCTGCGTCGTCCCCATCCACTGGCTGAATGGGGGCATCGTCCGAGTCCCGACTCCAGAAGCGCTCGCATGTCCGGAGCCCCGCTCACCGTGGTGTTATCCCGGATAGTCTAGGAAAACTCGTAATCCCCGAGAGATGGGATCCCCTGTCGTAGACCGAACTATCGCAAAACTCGGTCGTAGCGGTGGAGCTCCACCTCTCCCCTCTCCATCCTCAACCAACAAACTCGCCTGATGCGAGCCAGCTCCCTCGTCCATCCTCGGCCCACCCTTGGTGCTCTCGCCATGGCCTCCAGGTGATCTGGTCCGGGACAAGGTCATCCAGTAGTCTCTGGGACATCGGTAGGTCAATCCGCCGTTGTGACCCTCTTCGGAGCCACCAGTAGAAAACTCGGGGCCTCTCCCCATCAATCCCTATCAAAGGAAGCCCTACCGGCCTCCGCACTGCAATGTGCTCCCAGCACCAAACCCGTAGGAGCGATGTCATAACTAGACATCGGCCGCCCTTGTACACGACCCCATGCAGGATCCTGTACAGCCGACATAGCACAAAGCTGCCCCAAGAAAATCTGTAACCATGGTCTCGCATGTCGCAGATCACATCCGCTAGCATCCATGGTACCCCGCACCCGCTCCGGTGGCACAGCAGAAGTCCACCCACCACTCCAACCAAAACCTCGTGTGAGTCTAGATGCCCGTGCATCTGACGTAGTGCCTCGATGTTTACTCCGCCCTTCTCCAGGGCGAAGCTTGGGTCACCACACAACCGCATCATAGCATGGCCCTGATTGGCCGCAGGAGTGATCAACCGTCCTTGTATGGGGATTCTCGGAATCCTCCATACATCCTCCAAAGTGGGAGTCATCTCCCCTGTAGGTAGCCAAAAATAGGAAGAACCCGGATACCACCTCTCTCGCTAGGGTCGTAGTAGCCCCATGTCTCGTAGACACTTGTGGCATTTCGCCACATGTCGTAAGCCGGCTCTGTGCCAGTTGATCTCGCTCTGCCTGTGTTAGAGCGGCCAAGTCATCTCTCAAACCCCCGTATTTCCATTCCCTGCTCTTTAGCAATCCTCTCTGCAACATAAACAACAAAACAATAACAATCATTAATTAAAAATGCAAGTTAAAATAAGTTCAATTTTATACAACTGATGATATCGTCCACTATTGGACGATATCGTCCCCAATTTGAGCATAATCGTCTCCGATTTCACAAGCCGAAATCGTCCCCCTTTCGCCGATTTCGCCCTTAGACGAAATCGGCGAACTTGAGACGATTTCGTCCCGACGACGTCGACGGCCCAAAAATGGCCGCGATGCTCAAAAATTCATCAAAATTCACCTAAAAAGCATGTAAATTCAAATTCAAGCATTCTAAGTTAATCTAGACTCTTACCCCGCGTCGGACTCTCCGTCGATCTGTGCGCCGTCTCCACCATTTTTGCTTGCAGAGCTCTAAAAACCAAAAAATGAACAGTAAAAATGAATTAGGGTTTTACCCTATTTTTCTTAATTTTATTCAAAACACAATTAAAAACATTTTTCAAATTTTGCTTTTCCGCGTTTTTACCTCAAACGTTCGATTTGGGTAAAAACACGGAGGGGGCACCATAGTAAGTTGTCGTACGATTCGACCAAGAATCGTCGCCTAAAAATGGGAATAATTTTTGCTTTCTCGTAGATCGAGAAGAACTCATCTTTAACGCATTTTCTTCGGAAAATTCGCTAAAGAGGGGGCAAAATGTAGCACCCTAAAATTGGCGCAGTGAAATCTTAATAATTACATTCACTCTAGTAAATAATTCAAATTCAAATTTTAACCTCCCAAACCGCCCGTTAACCGTCGCTTATCCGTTTCCCCTTTCCCGCGCCATTTTTAGAGGTTGTTTTGACCGTTTGACGATATCGTCGCCGATCAGACGATATCGCCCCAAATCCGACGATTTCGTCTAGGCTAGGACGTCCAAACGATCTTGTCCCTAAACTGATTTTTCACAATTAGCTTCTGTTCCAACGGGTCTCTAATCCGGGTAGAAGCGTGTCTACGTCGTTAGAGACCCTCCCCCGTTGGAGATCTCCCAAATAGGGATGATCTCCAACCTCCTAACCTCCCTCCTAAGCCTATTTAATCCTAAGCCCTCCCCTTAGCACCCCCCTGGCTGAAATTCCCTGTAACTCGACTTCACACACGTTAAAACATCCTAAATTTCTATTTGCATTAGTTCTATACAATTTTTGTTGCAGGTACCTTAGTGTTTTTCAGCCGGAGCAAGCTTACATCGTCGCAGACGATCCTGTTCAGATCGGAGGCGATCCTGTCGAATCAGAGACGATTTCGTACCAATGCGAGACGATTTCGACTGCAATCAACATTGAGGCAATCAGTGCCTAAAGTTTGCATTTCTTCATCTTTTAATTTGCTGTTTTATGCTGTAATTAGCTAGTTTATTCAATATTTTATGCTATCTTGCATTTTGGAGTTCACCCATCTAGATCAAATGCATAATTAAGTCATAATTGTGATTAAATTAGCATAATGCATTCATGTTTCTGTTTTTAAGTTTCAGTTTGATATTGTTACTGTCATTTTACATTGTTTCCCTATGTTAGCATAGTTGTATTTTCTGTGTTTTGCACCTATTTCTCTGTTTGTAGGTCTCTGACGAATTCTTTTGACGAATTCGTCAGATCTCAGATGATCTTGTCTGATCTCAGATGATCCTGTCAAATCAGAGGCGATCCTGACTGCTTCAAGAATCAGAATCTTCATCAGACATCCGGATCAGGTATTTTCTTTTAACATTCCTTAATTTCTCTGTTTTCTGTCTTAATTCTATTTTTTGTATTCATTTAATCTGCATCTTCATATAGAATAGCTTAGACGCATTTTGGCCAAACCTAGGACTTGAATGCTTAAGGCTAAAACGAACACATAAAACACATTCCCAACCTAGGCGTGGAAACTGCCATTAAATGTTTCCTGGTGAACCCACCATCCATCGAAAAATCACCAATATACACCTCCCCCGAGAGGCGGGACCTTCGCAAGGCCTCTCAGTCCGAGGTACCATGCCATCCTTTTCACATCCCCCTTCCGGGCACGGATCCTATAGCCTGAAGGTAAGGGTGTGAAAAATTTGGAGCGATACAGAAGGTCATACCTTGGAATTATAAAGTAAACAACTTTCAAGAAAAAAATTGGGAAGGTCCACATATGAGAAAGAAATATTGGCTATTCTACACGTAGTGGAGAAATGGAGACACTACTTAATCAATAGCCACTCTGTTATTAAAACCGATCATTGTAGTCTCAAGCACTTTCTGGAACAATGATTTTCTTATCCAAAGAAAAATAAGTGGTTAACAAATTTTTTGGGATATGATTTTGTTATCGAGTATAAGAAAGGGAAATAAAATGTGGCAGCAGATGCATTATCACAAAAATATGAAGATGAAGTGGTTATTAATGCTATTTTAGGTCCATGTTCCCAATGGATTTCTTAGTTGCAAGAAGAATGGTTGTCAAATATGGAAAGTGATCAAATAATTCAAGAATTGTTGTTGGGTTCATCCAAGCATCCTCTTTTTTCATATGATGATAAGGTTTTAAGAAGAAAGAATCACATTTATATTCCACACAATTCTACAATCAAATCCTGGATTCTGTATGAATCACATGCTTCTCCATCAACAGGACATTCAGGTTTTTTGAAAACTTATATGCGGATAAAACAATCCTTTTATTGGAAAGGATTAAAAGCAAAGGTTAAACAGTGGGTGGTTGAATGTAAATTATGCCAACGTAATAAGGGTGAAATAATAAAATCACCAGGATTGCTTCAACCACTACCTATTCCAAATCGTCAATGGGAACATATTTCAATGGATTTTATTGAAGGTCTTCCTAAATCAAAAGGCAAAACAATAATTTTTGTGGTAGTGGATCACCTCTCCAAATATGCTCACTTCCAGGCTTTACAACATCCATTTTCAGCAAGCAAAGTGGCTAAGGTATTTATGGATTCAATTTTTAAATTGCATGGCATGCCAAAAAATATTGTAAGTGATCATGATCCCATATTTACTAGCAATTTTTAGAAATAATTATTTCATCTTAGTGGTACCGAGTTGAATATGTCATATGCATACCATCCACAAAAAAATGGCAAAATTGAGATAGTTAACAAATATTTGGGTACCTATCTAATATGTTTTGTTCAGGATAAACAATATCAATGGAGTCATTGGATTTCCTTGGTAGAATGGTGGTACAACACTTCGTACCATTATTCCATTAAGATGTCTCCATTTGAATCATTGTATGGAATTCAACCACCAACAATAGCATATTATTTACCCAGTTCTTCCAAAGTGGCCCAAGTAGATGATTGGTTCCAACACCGATAGTCAATGCTCAATATTCTCAAAGACAACTTGGTCCAAGCACAAAATCATATGAAGCAGCAACAAGACACACACCGTTCAAAAATATAATTTAATACAGGTGATATGGTGTTCCTACATTTGCAACCTTACAAATAGTTGTCATTGAAGATCAAGACCAGTTAAAAATTAGCTCCATGATTTTATGGCCCTTACAAAATAGTACATTGCATTGGAGAAGTGGCATATCAACTAGAGCTTCCTCCCTTATCTCGTATACATCCAGTATTTCATGTTTCCTATCTCAAAAATGTGATCAGCTAGAAAGTACAATCTCAGTCATAATTATTGATACTCGATGAAGAAGGACGTATATATCTCCATCCTGAAGCAATTTTACAAAGTAGAACACGTATGCTAAGATCTCATCACATCAAGGAATTTATCATCAAATGTCAGGACCTACCTAAAGAAGATGCTACATGGGAACCTGAAAGTATTTTCCAAATATTTCCAGCTTTGAGGACAAAGCTTTTCAAGGAGAGGAGCCATGTTACATACCTAACATAGCTAGTCGACTATGTTGAGGTTTACAAAGATGATTTAATTAAACTACTATTAATATAATTTACCTTGATTTAATTCATCATCTAATTATCATATTAAAATTTCATTTGTGTTATCACATAGGACTGAGTCCTCCAAATGGCGAGGACCAACCCTTCTTAAGTTGTAAGCTTATTGATTTACCTTCATTCATTATTTGTGCATTTATTCTTGAAACTACTGTGTAAATATTGTTTATTAGTATTCATTGATCGTTGTTATTGCATTGAAAACTCAAGGATAGAAATATCTTAATACTAAAGTAGACCTTGAAGGTTGATTAGATTATGGATTCCTATGCTATAGTCTAGTTACAACATAGATGCAAGTTATATGATTAGAAGAATGGAGCATCCCAACCATCCCTTGGTTTGGGATGGGACGCTCCTATAGTGAATGGTGTTTATTGTTTTTTGATTTTGATTATAATTAGGTAGCATATTTTAGAAACTTTGGAGATCTTGATTAGAAAAAAACAAAGAATAAAAATTATTAAGGACAACTTGACAATTTTTATCTAGGTCTTTCATTATATTTCTAAGGTTTATGCATCTATAAGTTACATGAACATTGATATATTGGAAGGCACATTGCTCATTAGGACAAAACTAGGTAGTTCTTTTTCCTTCTAGATTCAAGGGGTTTGATGGGAAAAATCTCTACCATTTTTTGCTTTCAATATTTGATCTAGGATAGTTAAAATAGGTTCATCTATTTGGGATTTACTTCCTATTAGGTTTTTATTATCATGGATTTCTTAAAATAAGTTTTTGAAGGTTTGTCACAGTACTAATGTTGTTGATCATGAGTTTGTGATTCCATCACCTATAACCTATTTGTTCTTGTACTCCTACCTTAAAATTAGAAGAAGAATTATATTTCTCCTTATGGGACTTGGTTTTTAATTATCCTCTTTTAAAAATGATGGTATTTAATCTCTTGGTCATGTTAATAACATCTTAAAAAAATACATTGATCATTTATAAGTGGAAAGCCAATTACTCATTAAGGTTACCTATAAAGATATCTAAAAGGTATCTAGGTGGAGGGGCATGACAAAGTGTCCCTACTAGGACTTCTCATATTGCTAAGAATTTGGTAAAATTATCATCTTTAGACTTATTGAGTTGGTATAGGTCACTAATCATGACCATTTCCTCAAAATAATGGAGAATGTCTCTAAAACTATTAACAAAATACCTTTATATTTGGTAGTACCATTCCAAGGTAGGGCCACTAGGAACTTAGGAAAGATATTGAGTAGCAATGTTTGATCATACAAAATATCATTACAAGTGGTTCTAAACAACCTAAGGCAGTTGATAGGACCTTAATTCCCCTTATAAATTTGAAACTTAAGATTTTTAAAGCAAGGAGGAAAAGGGTATCTAGATAAAAAATGGTCTAAGAATTGATTACATAAGTCATCATAAGATTACTTTTCACTAGAAGAAGACTCCTAGATAATGACCATTTATTGTTTCAATAGGTCTAGTTGAGAGGTTAAAGTTTGAAGTTCAAAAGAAACAATATTTGATCACATAACATGTATGTGATGAGAGATAGAAGGAATTTAATAATTGGTATAAGAAGGAGGTTATACACTTGGGTGTACAATACTGAAGTTGGCATTGTATGATTTATTCCCAAGGTAATTGAGATTAAAGGATTAGAATATGAAGGAGAAGATATTATGGGATTAGGGATTTGAATGAAACCCATACTCATGCTTGTAATATTAGAATAAAGTTTATTAAAATAAGGATTAGAAACTATGATACTTTATGCTACACCCTAATTAGAAAAATAACTTATACTTGCTTGTTGGGATATGATAGCTTACATTTTCCCATAATAATTATTCAAAAGTAGGCAAAGGTGAGTGATGTTCCAAAGGATGTGGGAGGTTTTATCTCCTAGCATCGATGGATGTGATGATGATATAAGGATTTGAATAAATGAAGTTATAAGTTGATGCATTCAAGTTTGTATTTATAAACACAAATGATGGATTAAGTTGATTTAGAGGTGAAGTATTTGAGCTAAGGTTGTTGAATATATTCCATGAGTGAACCCTCCCCTATAGAGACACCTAGAATGTCATGACCTTCCATAAGAAAGAATTGCACAACATCCCTATTTTCTAGTAGAAAGTAAGCCATGTGAGTTGTGGATTGGAAAATCACTCTTTCTTTATCATCATGGATTGGGCTTAGAAAACCCAAAGGTATAGAAACCTTCTCTTCCTAGTCAAAAAATATTAGAATTTACACTATTTTTTAAAAATGAATAGAACCAAATCATTCACTCAAATATTATACAAAAAATATAAAAGTATGAAAAAATACAAGAGATACAAATATTTAGGGCCACTTGTAGGCACCATAAATATCATTTTACAATCCATATATTAGATTACACACCACTTCAATGAGAACATAAGGACTAAGAGTGGGGTACTTATAGCAATACCAAAACCTCAATTACATCATAAAGTGTAACATAAGTTGACATAAACAAAGGGATTTAGGCTAATTAAAGGTTATAAAATAGTTTGTGATCATAAAAAAATTAATTGTGTCCCATAAGGCTTACATAATAAAATATTACAAATAATTAACATATTATACAGTAAAATTCCCTTATCCCTATACAATACATCACATAAGGTTAGCCTTGGCCATGAATCGTATTTAAATTTCAACACCCCACCATAATCTGAATTGAGAGTCCAAGGAGAGAAGACATTAGTGATATTAATATCTTCCCTCATAATGGATGTTGTAGCAGGACTCTATAGTTGAGATAGGTCCTTTCAAATTTCCATCATCTAGAAGACATCGATCAATCTTCAAGAACTTAGCTTCACTACTTTGTAGTTTTAACAAACAATTATTTGTTGGATATCCCTCTCTTTTATAGTATCCCCAAGTGCTATTTTAATTCTTTGAATACGTAGCCTAGTACTTGACCCCCTATGTATTAGCCTACTTAGATTTGAATTCCTTTATACAAACTTGTATTTATGGAGTTGCAGCATAATTCCACATTGTTACCTAAATAGGAACTACGAGGGAAGAAAGTTAATCAAGAGTAAGAATATTTTGAGATTTCAAAATATAGGAATCATATAAACCATTATGTTCACCATATAAAAAGAGGGGGAGAGATTAGCAAGGACAATATTTATGCATTCTACATCAACTTTCTTTTTTCCTCTAGAATATGCAATATCTACCCTCAATTATTTGAATCTTGTTATATAGTCCTCAATGTTATCAAACTAACCAACTTAAGAGTGGAAAACACTAGTTACAAGTAACTTATTTTAGTAATATTAACTTTCCAAACAATTTCATGTAATTTTGACTATATCTTTATAGGGTCACTATCCTCTTTAATGTGGAAAATTAACTCTGGTTCAATCAACAAAGAAAATAGACCAAAAACTTCTTCTTCTCTTTGATGGAAAATTTCTTCATCAAGAATGGCTACTTTTTACTCTTTAAATATGCACCATAGGTTCTTACTACATAGTATGCCAATCATTTGGGTTGATCAAATACTATAATTATATCTAATAAGGCAAGTAACTAGGCATTTGTAATCCATATTTCACAATTTGACCCCTAACACTATAGTAGGTTCTTGGACTAATACCACCAGTATGTAGAGATCAAAAAATCATGCAATGCTAAAAAAGAACTCAAAATGCTTCCATATGCAAAAGTTATGGCCTCCAGAAAAATTTCCCTAATGGACCCCCCCAAAAAAAATTAAAGCCTCTAAACTTATAAATGTAATATCCACTCTCTTATTGTTTCTTCTTGCACTCTAAGTTTTTGGTTCTTACAATTTATATTCTACCACTTCATGTATATTTCTCCAACTTGATTGTACTAGTTGGAAAAAAATGATTGTTTGAGACTCTTTAAATAGAAAATTTTTATTTGACATGGTGCTAAGAGGGTACATGGTATTTTCATACTCATTATGTGCTAGAAGGAATCAAACCCTAGTATCTCCTAATACAAAGACAATGTACTAACTCTCATGCCAAGGCAATGAATGGGAACGAACAACCACATTTCACTTTTCGTTCTTCCTCTTGATCACCAAGACCAAATATAATAGCTAGAAAATGGTTTGAACATGGGATATTGCTCCCATAAAATGATCTCACCAACTGTTAGACCATTCTAATATTATGTGATTATAATACATTTCCATGGATTTTCTTCAAATCAATAGCCTCCAGTAACCACCATACTACTACAATATTCGAGTAAGGTAGGATATCTTTAGACTCATGGCATTCATATATGCTCAGAAGATGGGTTTATTCATCATGAAAAATGACATATGGTAGATAAAAACCACCTCATCTAGATTACCACATGCTTGTGTATTGTGCCCTAGCCGCAAAGGTATCCATCCCACATGGAAGAAAGTTTATCCCTTCCTCATCAAAAAGGGATTTGCATGCCTAGACTTGCACCAAGCCAAAGCAAGACATGCATGTGAATGTAAGTCTACATTCATATTTAAAATTCTTATCATTTTTACAAATTAATATTTAGCCTCCTAATTCCTACATTTTGTAATCAAAATTTAGATATCTAAAGTGATACTTTAGAGAAGCATATTCTCTTTTCATATAGTGCTTTTGAAAAAATGGATATGAAAATTTTCTTTGTCTCTTATGCAAAAAATAATATTATGATACATAGAAGGAAGATACATCCAATGGTTTGGAAGAAATATTAGAGGCATTAAACTATACTTCTACGTGACCAAGTGAGGTAGCTCCATACTCACTTTGATAGCATGTTGGAATTCATATAATTTCTCAAAAATGAATAGAAGCAAATCATTCGCCCAAATATTATACAAAAATTATAAAAGGATAAAAAATAGAGAAGAGAGACAAATATTTTGGGGTGCTTGTAGGTATCATAAATATCACTATACAATATACATATTATATTTACACCAATTCAATAAAATTTGAGTGGGAAGGGGAGTTAATAGCAATACCAAAACCCCAATTACATCATAAATTTGAACCTAAGTCAATATAACAAGAAGGATTTGGGTTAATTATAAACTATAAAGTAGATTTTAACACATTTAATTTTGAACCACAGGGCTTACATAATAAAATATTATAAATAATAAACAAATTGTACAATGAAATGCCCTTAAGCCTATCCAATACATCTCACAACATTGGCCTTCGTTGCGAATTAAATTATAATTTCAACAAAATGTAGTGTCCTCAAAAGTGGGTTGGTCATCATTACCTTCCATTGCAGACTGGGGTTAATGGCCAACTGATGAGAAGCACTATGGGTTAAGTAGTGTCTCTCAACCATGGGTTTCAAAGGAAAATATTAGACTAAGTTTTAAAGTTTACAGAGTTGATTAGAAAAAAAGAGAAGATGTTGTCACAACCTTATATCCATTCCCTTGATATACTAAATCTAACTCAGGTATACCCAAATTCTCTCTATATACCCATCAATATGTAACAAAAATTCAATACAAGGGTTACCAACAATAAGTGGAAGTGATTGCTTGGATACATGGCCAAGATGGTACATGAGGGGTAATAGTAATGCCTCCACATGAGTCCCATTATCTAATTGCAATATACTCCTTACTAGGTGTAAGTATGTTTCAAACCCTATATGGATGACTAATGGCCTAGACTCACTATATACCCATTATAGCCTAGTGGTTTGTACAATAGTTAATCAAAGAATTGTGAAAACCCTAAGTAGGACTAGCAATTTGTTAAGTTCTTATTATCTAGATTTAATGTAATATGATATAAACAAATATTACTAGGTGGTCTAGATTAAAATTTGATAAATTTGAGCTTGATTCTTGGTCAAAGAAGCTTTTGGGACCCTTGGCAGTGTTCATGTTGGGTTCACCAAAAAGTGAAGAACAAAAAAGAGGAAAATACCATGGACAACCTCTTTGCAACACTTTCCACTTTCCTCCTCTTCTCACTTCAAGGATAGGGCAGTTTGTTAGCTTAGAGCCTAAAATTTGATGTATTAGTTGAAGAACACCTATATTTCTCCTTAGAAACTTCTTTGAATAAGATTAACCCTATTCTATTCCTAATGCAATGAAAAATATAACAAGGCCCAAAGATAAAATTCTTTTGTTTTTAATGATAAATTAAATAATTTTTTTTTTGAAAACAAGGGTGCAAGAAGAGTGTATAAAATAAGTCCTAGATGTAGCTATATGCAATTTTGATTTAATTCTAAAGCTTGAAGATTTAGTTGGTCCCCTAGATGATTAAAGACTAAAATAGTTCCTTATTTTCTTTGCTTGTTTTACCAAATAAATAGAAAAGAAAAGTTGCTTAAATGTAGAAAACAAATCTAAGTCCTACATGTTAAAATAACAAGGGTTATGAAGTAAAAAAAATATTAGAGGCAGAAGCAATATTTATCTACAAAATTATTATCGATGCTTTTGCCTTCCTACAAAATAGATAGAAAAATATTGAATCAACAACAAAGGAGCCTACTTGAGCTAGAGGAGAATATTAGAATCCCTTGGCCAACATTAGACCCCTATTTAGATAATTTAAAATTACATGGATTCAGTGACAAGTGGTAAAAGCAACACTAGAATGTAATAGCATTGTTAATGCTTTTGCCTAACAAAAAATGCTTTCACTCTTTGTGTCAATAATGCCACCAAAGCTAAAATTTGGTAGTGCTTTCACTTTAGAGAGTAGAAAGCAAGATTAATTGCAAATATTGAATTCTTAATGGTTAATATAATTAAGTCCTCTAACTTAGGAGTATAGAGCCCTGTTAAATGATAGAAAACCAAAGATTTTAGATACTTGAAATGTACTATTGATGATGAAATATGAAATGCTAAGCTATATGCAAAGGCAACATGCAATGCAAATAATCACATAGTATGATTAGAGATAAGAGTTCTAAGCAAGAAAAATATCTAAAACAAGTAAGGGAAAAGAACACAACGCAAAATTCTTAGGTTTTTTCCCCCTTGTTTGCAGAAGCTTGATTGAAGCTTTCTTATTTTCTTGTGAACACTTGAGAGCTTGAGCTTGAATACTTTGAGTGCTTCAATAATTGAATGCTTGTGTTCTTGGGAATTCTTGCAAGAGTGAGAGATTGAAAGAGAGATTCAATGCTTGATACTTGAAGATATCTCCATAAAATTTTGACAAAAAATTGGTGTAACCTTGCCATGAATGAGATGAATTTCTACAAAGCTAGATGGATTTTAGTAGAATTTTATTTCTATACAAGATGATATAAAGTGTTCACCCCAAGTGCTAGTTTTATAGGAATCCATACCTCCTTGGGGAAAGGAATACATTGAAGTTGATATGATTAGAAATAGTAAGGATTTAAAATAGGATCAAGATGCCATTAACAGAAGAAGATTAAAAATGGTAAATGTTGGATTTGGCATAGGATAGTTAAGAGTTCTAGTGAAACTTTCAAGATGACACTTTCGATGACATGACTGTTGCTGGTAAAATTTGGATGGAAAAGGTCAAAAGTTCAAACTTGGAAGAAGTGCTACCTAGGACATGAAAGTGTTTGCAATTATTTTTATCATGTCTTGAAATTACAGAGAAATAAATGCTCTAAATTTAGGCACACGTATTATTGATTCAATTTGGGTGAATGATTTGCTTATGGATAAAGACATTGGAAAACTTGATTATTAGCAATGTAATCAAAACAGGGTACCTACACATGTGGAATAATTATCACCTTTTAAAACTCACAAAAATCCTTTGCATTACATAATATCTCACACTTACAATAACACTTGCATCACAAAATGGATAATGCTTCTCACTGAATTGAAGAAGGATGGCTGGTTGTTGCAAGAACTTTTCAGGTGAGAGTTCTAAAGTTCAAATTCCGAAGGGTAGAAAGGTTTTTTTTCAAAATTCCAGAGTGCGTGAGGATGGTGGTAAGTATGGGATAAAGTATGGTTATGTTGTGCTTCCTACGGGGGATCCTTAGAGCGGTCAATCCTCTGATAAACCTTCTAAAAAGGTAGCTACCTTTTGGGGTGACGAACCACCCAAAAAAGGATCTTCTATTGGGTCCCCTTTGGTCAAAGGACCCATGGGTTTGAAACCCTCTTTTGCTAATGTCGTTGGAGGACATTCTTCTACTCCCACTCCTCCCCTACCCCCCTTGGAGACAGTGGGGAATAAATTTAAGATTCCTTTGAGCTTAGTTTCCAATTATTTATCTCTGGAATCATTTTCCCTTGTCAAAAAAATTGTGGGTGGAAGGCCTGATTTAGACACTATCAAAAGATGGGATTTTTCCAAATGGAAAGCCAATGGATGTTTGGAAATCATTGGGCTTTCCAATGCTTTCTTTGGAATCCGTCTCAACAACCAGGAGGATGCAAACCGAATCCTTACCGGTGGCCCCTGGTTCCTGGGTAGGAAAAGTGTTTTTCTCATGAAATGGTCTCCTGATTTTGATCCTGATACACAAAGCATTAATTATGCTCTGATTTGGGTTAGGCTCCCAAATATTCCCTGGCATCTCTGGCATGAAGACATCCTTAGAGCTATTGCTAAAACTATTGGGGATTTAGTGGCCATTGACCATGCTACTTTAGCTAGATCAAGGATGACTACTGCTCGCATATGTGTCAATGCTAATCTGGACTCGGCTCTCCCCACCTTTGTGGAATTGGAATATGAGTCTTTCTATAAGAAGTAGGCCATTGAATATGAGAACAAGCCTCCTTTCTGCATTGAATGCCAAACTCAGGGACATCTCAAAGCTCAATGCCCTACTCTAAAGGCTCAGGAAGAAATAGCTGCTGAAAAGCAAATGAATAATATTCCTTTTTCCAAAGTTGAGAAAAAAAGATATCCTTCTTCCAAAGGGATTTTTTCCATCCAATCAAGAACCAGAAGTCTCAAGGAGGTACTTCACAGGAGCCACAAACTGCTGCTGACAAAGGCAAAAAGGTTTCCACTTCTGGTCAAGATCTGAACAAAAGGGAGGTAAGTTCCTTCTTTGCTCTTCCTAATAAATATCAACTTTTGTCTAATTTACCTTTCGGGGATGCCGAGACTGATTTGATTTCTCAGAGCCCTGGCCCTGTCTCAAATCCTTCTTCCTCCCTTGTTCATGAAATTAGATAGGAACCTTCCCCTATTCATTCCCCTATTAATGGGATGCCTAATCATTCTCCTAAGAATGGGGTTACAGGTCATGATTCCCTGATAAAATCTATTGAGCCTTTTCCTAAAAGTTCTATTGATATTTGTGCTCAGAACCACATTGAGGAAGTTGCCTTCCCCTCCTCTCTCTTTGAATCCTCAAGCCCAGTGATTCAAAAAATTAATCCTCATAATTTTAGCCCAAAGCATACCAGAAGTCATAAAAAATTCTCGATTGATTGTGGGGGTGAGAAGAATAAGGATAGACCTTCCAATACCAACCACTAGAAGCAGGGATTAGAAGATGATATTGCTAATGGCATTCAAAAAACCCTATTTTCTATGGGGATAAATCAGAGTAAAGATGATACAAAATGCACCAAACCTCCCCAACCTCAAGGAAAGGGAGGCAAAAGAGTTATCAAATATTCCAAATGAAAATCCTCTCATGGAATGTGAGAGGTCTTAATGGCATGGCTAAATAGAGGCTAGCCAAGTCATTGAGAAAAGAAATCAATCCTTCTATTTTTCTTTTGCAAGAAACCAAAGTCGGAGACACCTTTGCCAAAGTTGTTTGTAATAATGTATGGAAGAATAGTGAATCCATTTTTTGCAATGCAAGGGGGGCTTCTGGAGGACTCATATGTCTTTGGAATCCTGCTCTCCTTGAGGGCAGATTGATCCATTCTAATGAAGAATCTACTAGTATTATTTTTTTTGACAAATATTCCAATTCCCCTTGGGTTCTTACCAATGTTTATGCTCCAAATTCTATCCCAGGTAGATCCAAGTTATGGGAAATTCTTTCATCAGTCAGGAACGCCTTTTCAAACCTTCCCTGGATCCTTGTAGGGGATTTCAATACTCCTTTGTTTCCTTCTGACAAAAGAGGAGGGATAGGTTCCTTTACAAAGAGTATGGATGATTTTCAGGATTTCATAAACCATAACAACTTAATGGATGTAAACCTTAAAGGAAATCAGTTTACTTGGTCTAATAGAAGAAGTGGTACTCAACTTATTCAAGTAAAACTTGATAGAGTTTTGTTTTCTCAGGAAGCCACTGCTAATTGGGGGGATGCCATTCTTCAATCACTTCTCAAAATTGGGTCTGACCATAGTCCTATTCTTCTAGATACTAATAATCCTAAAATATTCAGAATCCCTTTCAGATTTGAAGCAATGTGGATGCAACATCCTAATTTCAGAGATAGAATTATTCAGTGGTGGCAAATGGATTTTCAAGGATCACCTTCTTTTAGATTGGGTCAAAAGCTCAAATTGGTCAAAGAAAATCTCAAGATTTGGAACAGGGATATCTTTGGAAATATTTTCCAAAACAAACAAGAAATTAAAAATCGTCTTGCTGCCATTGAGAAAGACATTCAAGAAAGCCAATACTGTACTATTGAACAAAGAAGAGAGGAAAAGGATCTCCTATCCCAGTATCATAATATCCTCCAGTGTGAAGAAACCTTTTGGAGGTAGAAATCTCGAGCCATTTGGCTTAAGGAAGGAGACTCCAATACAAAGTTTTTTCATGTTTCTACGATGAGGAACAGAAGCAATAACATAATTAAGGAAATTCTTTGCTAGGATGGAAGAGTTACTTCTGACATAAAGGAGATTAGAGCTGAGGGTATTTCTCATTTCATGCAATTACTTGAAGATCTTCCAGCTACCAACTCTGGCGAAGCCAAGGATTTCCTCCTCCAATTCATTCCTCATTCTATTTTTGAGGATATCAACTCTAAATTAATTTCTGGCCTTTTCGATGAGGAAATCAAACATGCTCTATTTTCCATGAAACCAGATAAAGCCCCGGGTCCTGATGGTTTCTCTCCTAGATTCTTCTAGGCCTTTTGGGATTTCATTGGTCTGGATGTGTGTGAAGCCATCAAGGAAATTCAGAATTCTAAAGTTATTCCTCGTAGTTTTAACTCCACTTTTATTGCCCTCATTCCAAAAAGTCCTAACGCCAAATATTTCAATGATTTCAGACCAATTAGTCTCTGCAACGTAGTTTACAAAATTCTAACCAAGGCCTTAGCTAATAGAATGAGAGATGTCATGCCTATCATTATTAACCATTGTCAAGGAAGTTCATTTGGGGTAGATCCATCCTTGATGGTATTATCTCTGTTCATGAAGCCCTTCACTCAACTTCCTTCACCAAAAAGGCTGCTTTCCTCCTAAAATTAGACATGAATAAAGCTTATGACAGGTTGAACTGGGACTTCCTTCTGGCAGTTCTATCCAAATTTGGATTTCATCAAGATTGGATCAATTTAATTAGAGGGTGCATTTCTTCTACCTAGTTTTCTATTTTAATAAATGGTTCACCAGTAGGTTATTTCACTAGCAATAGAGGATTGAGGCAAGGAGACCCCCTTTCCCCTCTCCTCTTCATCATTGCCATAGAAGCCCTTGGGAGATCTATTCATGCAGCTAGATAGTCAGGTCTTATTACTGGTATCAAGGTTACATCCCAAACTACACCTGTCACTCATCAACAATTCGTTGATGATACTCTTCTTTCCACTTTTGCTTCAGTGGTTGAAGCTAAAGTCATTAAGCATATCCTTCTTCTTTATGAGGAGGCCATTGGGCAAAAAGTCAATTTTCAGAAAAGCAAATTATATTTTCTTAACACTCCTTTGAGAAGATAAATTAATATTACCAACATCCTAGGGTGTGCCATTTCCTCCTTACCTGCCACTTATCTGGGTCTACCTTTGTTTGTGGGTAATGCTAATGAACATCTATGGGACAATGTCATCGAAATATTTCAAAAAAAGCTTTCTGTTTGGAGAGGCAATTTATTATCCCAGGCTGGAAAAGCTATCCTGACCATGGCCTACTTACAAAGTATTCCTGTTTACTTCCTTTCAATTTTCAAAGCACCTGCTAAAGTTTACCAAAAAATTGAACAGATCCAAAAGCATTTCCTCTGGACAGGAGCTGAAAATAAAAATAGATTCCATCTGGTTTCTTGGGAAAAAGTTTGCAAGCCCAAGGATCAAGGGGGAATAGGGCTTAGAAGAATACACATGTTAAATTCTGCTCTTCTTGCCAAACAAGCATGGCATTTAATTTTAGGAGATCATGCAGAGTGGGTCAAAATCACAAGAAGGAAATACCTCCAAAATTTTGATTTTTTATATGGAGAAATCCCCCCTTCTGCATCCACCTTTTGGAAATCCATTTGCTCTATGAGACAACTTCTAAAAAAAGGCTTAAGGTGGTAGGTTAGTGATGGGAAATCCATGCACTTTTGGGAAGACAGGTGGTTAGGCGATCGCCCACTTCTTCAGGTCCCAGGATTTAGATTGCTCAAAGAGTTTACTGATCCTCTTTTTGGCACCAAAGTTGTTGACTTCCTATCCACTTCCAATGGGACCAGATCTTGGAAAAGGATCCATCATCCTAATATGGCAGTAGAAATATCTTCACTTGAAGCCTTTTTATCTTCCTTCCCTATCCCTTCTGAGGCCTCTTGTGACCGTCCTATTTGGGAGCCCACCGACTCAGGAGATTTTTCTATCAAATATGCTTATCATTTATCCTTATCCCCTGCAGAGGTGTTTATTCCCTTCAATCTAGTGTGGCTTAAACATTTGACTCCAAAGGTTGCTTTTTTCTCATGGATAGCCATTCAAGATAAAATCCTCTCTGTTGAAAATCTTATTAAACGTGGCATTCCCCTCCCTAATAGATGCTTCCTTTGCCTTGCTGATTGGGAATCCATGACCCACCTCTTTATTTTTTGCCCCTACTCTAGGTCCATCCTCAATAATATTTTCCTCAAGTTCAATATCAGTTGGGCTTCTCCTTCTTCTATTGTTGACCTTTTTACCTAGTGGCCTAACCCTTTTAAAAATCCTTTTCTCAAAGGCTTCTGGAGTTTTTGCCTTCATCACTATTTATGGCATATTTGGCTTAAGCGCAATAGGCACATTTTTTCTAAGGAAGCCAAGGATTTTGAATTTATTTCTAATAGAATTATCCTTTTTGCTAAGGAAAACTCTTTGATTGCCCCTTTTGATTCTTCACCTATTCCCTTTTTTGAAGCTTCCTTACTCCAATCCTTTAACATTTCCTTGGAAAATCTTCGTCCTACCAATCCTCAAGGTTCTAGAGCCAACATCAAATGGAATCCCCCTCCTTTGGGGTGGGTCAAACTCAATTTTTATGGAGCTGCTAAAGGAAATCCAGGAAGAGCTGGCATCGGGGGTATTCTCAGAGATCATCAAGGAAATTCTATTTTTGCCTTTGTAGAACCTTTAGGGGATCAATCCAATCATTTTTCTGAAGCAAGGGCACTATGGAGAGGATTACAATTCATCAAACAGGTCCCAGGAAAAGTCATCATCGAAGGAGATTCTTTGAATATTATCAACTACCTAAAAAATTCCAAATCACCAGGTTGGAAAATCAGGAATCTAATCGAGGAAGCCAGGAAAATTTTGTCACATCAATAGGAAGTCATAGTTCAACATGCCTTCAGGGAAGCTAATGTTGTCATTGACAAGTTGGCCAATATTGGTGCCTTTGTCCCAGGGATGCTGACCTGGATGGACACTCTGCCCCGTGATGTCAGCAAACTTGCTAGGTTGGATTTAAATCTCACTCAGCAAAATGAATTATCATCACTCCACATGTGATCTACAACTTATTTGGCCCTCGACTCTGAGGAGAAGTAATACCATTGGCCCTCATGTCTTCTACATTGTGGCTATTGTTATAATCATTTTCATTACCAAAGTCTTCTCCATTAAGAAATTTATCTTCCCTAGGTTTTCCCATTTTTGGAGCCTCATCTTGGAAACATTTCCTTCCCATTTTTCCACCAAGCGGTACTTATTCCCCATATTCATCACTCATGCCACCACCTTTTTTCTGCTAGATTTTACTTGGGATTTAAAAATTTTCGTGCCAAAAATTTTCCTCCATAATTTTACATGATCTTGGGTTGTTCTTCCACGTGTGTACCCCTTCTACCTGCTCATGACCCTTCCTTATTCTGCGTCCCATTCGCATGGTTCCAAGATCTGTTTCATTCCCTGCTCGGTCACGCTTTTCAACTCCTTGGGTTTCTGAATTTATCTTTGATTTTTCTATATTTAGATTCCCAGGCATCCCAATTAGTCAACTTCTCCATATCTCAGCACATATTTCTATTTTCATCATTGATCCTACCTATTGAAAAATCTTCCTTTATAGAATCTGTAACCTCTTGATTGGTTCTGTCTAGTTTTTTAGCTTCCCTAGATGAAGATCTTGTGTGAGAAGTCTTGCGAAAGGTTTTTGAAATGTTCACTAAAGCTTTGGCGCTTTATAAGCTCTGCTAAGATTCTGTTCTGGTCTTCTCCTGCTCTTCCTCTTATCCTCTGTTCCATTTTCGAAAACCCTAGTTTCCTTCTTCTAAGAGTCATCAGGATGTGTTTTGTTGAGCCTGACACCTATTCCATCGAGCCCATAGTCGAAGCTATCCTCAATGATAGAGGATTAGTTCATTTTCTCAAGATGTTTTTTGGGACTGATTGGGATGCCAGTATGGATTTTGCTTCAACATGGGAAGATGGAGTTGTCATCATTCACGAAGTTGATTTCCTGGTGAATGTAGAGCTTCTCATAGAACTGATAGGACAACTTGTTGTTGGTCGCACTGTGAGAAGGAACAAACACAACTGGGAAGTGGAGATTAACCAGTTCGAACCTACATCACCAATCAGGAAGCTTATCAAGAAGGGTTTATTTCACAAGGATCTACCTACACCATGGAAGGAGGTAATGAAGCCAGTAATGCAATACATTACTATTGATGATCCTGAGTCACAACTTTGTAGTTTCCACCTTTCTTTTGTGAATCATTTCAGAGATGCAAAATTTCTCAATATTCCAAAATTCTTGTATTTGTCCATGGATTACACTATAACTTCTACCCGGGCCAAGAAGGAGGAAGCTTGGCCTTCTCATCAGGGCCTGTTCAAGGTCCTTTATGCTTATCTACTGTAGAAATTTCCTAAAGGAAATATTCCCATTCAGGAAAACACTGAGGAAGACACTTCCTCTACACCTCCCTCTAAGATGAGAGGTGCCAAAAGAAAGGGCAAGGAAGTTAAATGCTAGGGCTCTCTCAGTGCTAAGAAAAAGGTTAAGGTGGAATTTACTCCCACAAGGAGTTCCCAGTGGATCAAGAAAAAAGTTTCTCAGAGCCCTGAGAAGGTTAAGGAAGAGGGTGAGGATGACCCCAACGACCCCGTTGAAAAATATCTGCACAAATTAGTAATCCAAACCATGTCTGCTACCATTGCCCATCTGGAGACCACCTGGAATGCTATGGGGAAAGCCATATCACAATTGAAGGAGCAGATAAATGCACTTAATTTACTATTTTTCTGTGACACCTTCGATGAGGAAGCCCCTGCGAGTTCTGCTGCTACTGGAAAATCCGAAGCAAAGGAGGATGACATCGTTGAAATCGCAAAGGAAGTCTTCAAGGAAGTGCCCAAGGATGAAACCAAGGAAGGTGAATAGGAAACTACTGAAGCACCTACCATGGAGTAATTGCCTTCCCTACTACTATTGTTGACCCTTTGGGGTTTCCTCTCCTTTTGTTCTTACTTTGTTAGTCTTTGTTTTTTCCTGTTCCTCTATGTTGAGCAAGGTGCAGCGACAGTATTGTCATTGTTGTCAACACACTCAAATGGACAGGTTGATGTAGTGAACAGTTATTCAGAGGTTTTTTAGAGTATGTATAGTGATATTCAATGCTTATGAGGATGTTTTTTATTTTTAGGTGAAGTTGTTACAGGTTGTTCGTGCAAATTTGCAAAATTTGAAAAAATCGTTAGGAAGTTATCAAAAAATTACAAAAGTCATCACAGGTGAATTTGGAAAATATGGATTAGTTTGAAACATTCCAGCATGTCAGGAAATATTCTAGAACAACATTGGAGGTGTCAGCACAGTGTTTGGATTGATCGGTGACATTTTCGGTATCTTGGCGGATGATTTGGCAAGTGGTTGTACAGGTCAAAAAAGGGCAGTTTTGTAAGAAGTACTGCAAGAAAACCAAGAAGAATTTGATAGTGAAATTCAAATTAGAGGTGGTCATTATATTCAATAATATGTTCTCTAAATTTCCACCAAAATGGAGAAACAAGGCGAATGTTACAAGCATTGCAATACTATCACAAAAATGCTCTTTTTGGAAAAAGTGTGTCAGCAGCAGTTTTGTGGAGGTGGTATAGGTAAACCGTAAAGAGTTATGCAGCGAGATTTATATTGGATGTATTAAGTATTTTAGATATTCTAAGTTTCAAATTTTAGAGAAAAAAAAGTTACGAGGTGACAGTTATGATTGTTGCAAAAATGGTACAGGTCACTTTTATGTCAATTTTTCCACTTGTGCAAAATCCTTCAGTTGACCATTTCTACCTTGCAGAGTCGCCAGAGTTTTGGTTTTCAGTGTTGTTACACCTTCAAGGCATCAAATAGAGCATATTTCATTTTTTTTTGAGGTTTCATGTCGCTCCGAAGTAAGATAACGAGTAAGGTGTCAATTCTTTGCATGTGACGTGTTTGATGAAATGCATTCTCAAAATAAAAAAGGAAGTTATATTGTTTTAAGGATCTTTATTAAAAAATATATTTTTAAAAATTGGAAAGGTAAAAAGAATGCAAGTGTGTGCTTTTTAAGTGACAAGGGAGTTTATTTAAAAGTGGAGACTTTATTTTGTAAAGATAGAAGTGTGTGTGGAGAAAAATAAAGAGTGAAAATCCATGATTTTTGGAGAGTGGTGAAAAACGTCACTTCAGTATTTTGGGCATAACTTTCTCATATGATATCCATTTTTGCTAAAATTTTAAGAGGATTTTACAGATAAATTTTTGCACAATACCCAGAAAAAATTTAGCAATTGGCAGAATGAGCTAAGATAAAAATCAGTTTTTTTCGTGAGAAGAGAAGATTCAAATTCTGAGTAATGTAGAGAGAGGGATGTTATACTGGGTGAAATAGAAATTTTTATATTTTGAGCTTACAAACCATAGAGGGTTCTGGTTTTAGTGAAGATATTCATATATGTCATTTTATTATCAATATTAAAATCAAGTGGGTGCTTGGTAGAGGGGTTGGTGCTCCTTTCTGTTGGTGCAGATAAATCAAGGGTTGGTGCAGATAAATCAGGGGTTGGTGCTCCTTCCAGTGGGTGCTGGTAAATTGATTGTAAATTTGGTGCTTTGCAAAGGCTGGATTTGGATGGAATTCCAAATAGTCATTTTTTGGGGATGTAGCCAAATCGGTGAACCTCGGTACATCTTGTGTTGTGTGTGTTCTCTTGTTATACTTGCTTTATTTGGTTTTATGTTTTTTTTTTTTGGCTTTGAGTGTTGAAGATTTAAGTTTTAAAGAGATACACTGATTCACCCCCCCTCTCAATGCCATTATGAGACTAATAATTGGTATCAGAGCAAGGTTCCTTAACAAGCTTAACTAGCTAGGGTGATCTTGGAAGTGACAGAATGGCAGGTGGTGAAGGCTTCTCATCAAACAAAGCACCATTGTTTGATGAAACTAATTACACATTTTGGAGACTCAAGATGTAGACATATCTTTGTGCTTTGGGATACGACATTTGGGATTTAGTAGATAGTGGATACACAATACCCACCACTTCTCCAACCGATGATGTCGGTAAGAAACTATTTGAGAATGAATCAAAAGCAAAAAATGCTATCATGTGTGGATTAGTGGATATCGAACTGGTAAATATTATGGGTTGTAAAATGGCAAAGGAAATATGGGAAAAACTAAAGAGCATTCATGAAGGAGATGTTAAGATCAAGGAGGCCAAGTTACAAACACATCGAGCTCATTTTGAAGTATTAAATATGAATGATGGTGAGAATATAGAGGCATATATGCTGAGAGTTAATGAATTCATTAATGCGATTAGAGGACTCCATGAGGAAATCAAATATTTTATCATCGTGGAAAATGTATTAATATCCCTTCCCCAAATATTTGATTCTAAAGTTTCAGCTATAGAAGAAGATAAAGATCAAAATTATTTTAGTATGGATGAGATGCATGGTTCTTTGACTGCATATGAGATGAGAATAGGAAAATATAAAACCATAGACAAATAAGCTGCTTTTAAAGCCCATAAAAATATGAAAGCAAAACAAGAATCCGAGGAAGAAGAGACATCAAATGAAATGGAAGCAAACTTTGTTTGAAAACTAAAAAGGGGAAAAGAAAAATACAAAGGAAAGTTACCGTTTAAATGTTTCAACTATGGAGGCATTGGGCATTTTGCAGCTAAATTTCCACTTAATGAGAAGAACATAAGTGATGAAGGATCGCACGAAGAAAGAAGTGACTGGAAGAAAAAAACAAACTTCAGAAAAGGCAACTTCAAGAAGAAAAATTTCATCTCCAAGAATGCCAGTTCATCAGAAGATATCTCCAGTGAGGATTCTGAAAAGGAAACAGGTGAAGCTCTTTTCATGGCACTCAAAGAAGAAAAACCAGAAAAATAACAGGAATGTGATGAAGAAGAAATTGACACAAAAGTGAATTTGGAAGAGGAACTAATTGCAACTCTAGATGAATTGAAGATAGAAAGAAAAAAGAATAAGAAAATTTCAAGAAATCTTGAGGATGCAAATGAAATCATAACAAATTTGAAAGTACAGATAGAAGAATCCAAGAAAATATCCAAAGATCTCAAAGTGCAAATAACCATGAAAATAGATTATTACAGCAAGCTAGAAGAAGAGATTGTTGGTTTAAGAATGTAGCTAGAAGAGATGAATCATAAAATTAGTTGTTATCACAAACGTGAAGAAAGTTCTATGAAGCTGGATAAGATCATAAATAACCAAAATACTATAGACATCAAATTTGGTTTGGGTTTTGATGAAGGAGAATCGTCAAATGGATCAAAGGCCATAAATGAAGAATCCACAAAGAATGAAGAGAAGAAACATGTTGATCAAGCAAAAATGAATCATGCAAAGGAAAGCAATAATGCAAGGCATGAAATGAGAATTGACAATGATGGCTTCACTAATGTCACACATCAAAGAAGAAGAAGATTTATGGCTCCTACGACAACATGGCAAAGATCACCACACAGGTTCAATCATATCTTTTCTGATTACTGTTTTAAATGCAATGGTTATGGACATAAGATCTCAGATTGCAAGTATAATGTAGGACCAAGGAATTTTACCAATAGAAATGATTTTTCACCTTTGATGGATTATGTAGTAGAATGTTATAACTATCATAATTTTGGGCATATTGTAAGAAATTGTCGAAGTACATTTGCATCAAATCAATTTCAGGGAAGAAAATTTCAGCCAAATGGAATAAGACAAAATAGAATTTTTTTCGAAAAACATGCACAAGCTACTGAAAAAGAAAAGCCAAAACAAGAGCCCAAAATTGTAATCAAACTTGAGTGGAAAGAAAAAGAGTGACGTAAGGAAGAAAAGGAATCCTTGATTGTACAAACGACATTTAAAGCGTAGAAAAAATCCACACCATGGATACTTGATAGTGGATGCTCCAGTCATATGACAGGTGACAAACAAAAATTTGAGAAGTTGCAGCAATATGAAGGTGGTTCAGTAAAGTTTGGAAACAATGATGGAGCTAAGATAGTTGGTAGAGGTTCAATTAAGATTAGTGATGGAAAAATCAGGTCAAAATAAGTCTTGTTTGTGGTTGGTATGAAGCATAACTTGTTGAGCGTAAGTCAGATTTGTGATAGAGGTCATGAAGTGATATTTAAGAAGTAAGGTTGCGAAGTCAGAAAGGCAAACAATGGGAAGTTGATAGAAACTAGATCAAGGACATCTGGCAACCTGTACACTCTCTCAAAGACTTTAGAAGGAGCTTTCTTGATTGGACAGGAAGAAGATAATTTGTTGTGGCACAAGAGACTCGATCATATCAATTTTGACAATCTAGTAAAAATCATGTCAAAGAAAGTAGTGAGAGATATTCCCACCATTGGAAAACCATCAAATAGCATTTGTGCTTCATGTCAAAAGGGGAAGCAAAGTAGAGTCTCATTTAAAACAAAATATTACTACAAATGCAAACCTTTGGAACTAGTACATACTGATTTATGTGGACCCATGAGAACGCAAAGCATAAACGATGACAAATATTTCATGTTGTGTATAGATGACTATTCTAGGATGACATGGGTACTATTTTTGAAGCATAAATCAGAAGCTTTTGAGATGTTCAATATTTTAAAAAACCAAGTTGAGAATCAAACTTAAAAAGGATTAAATGTTTAAGGTCAGACAGAGGAGGAGAGTTCATTTCAGAGGATTTCATAGAGTATTGTGAAAATATGGCATTAGGAGACAATTTTCAGTAGCTAGGACACCTCAACAGAATGGTGTGGTAGAAAGAAAGAACGGGACAATGCAAGAAATGGCATGGACTATGTTGATTGAGAGCAAAGTAGCAGACAAATTTTGGAAAGAGGTAGTCCATACTGCGATATACATCCAAAATAGGTGCATGTTGAGGACGCATGAAAGCAAAAATCCTTATGAATTGTGGTTTGGTAAAAATGCAACAACAAGATACTTTAAAGTTTTTGGCAGCAAGTGTTATATCAAAAGAACTAAAGAAAACCTTGGTAAGTTTGAAGATAGAGTGGATGAAGGTATTTTTCTTGGCTATTCATCAAAAAGCAAAGCTTACAAATGCTACAACAAGAGGCTAAGAAAAATTGTGGATAGTGCCAACATTAAAGTTGATGAAGGAAGGGAATGAGTAGTTAGCTATGAATAGAACTACCCAATTTATGAAGGGGTCATTGAAGGAGATGAGGAAAATGAAACGAAAAAGAAACCAAAAATTGACTCAGAGGATTCAAACAGTGATTCAAAAGTGGAAGAAAACAAGAAATTCAAAACATACAGCTGGCAGAAAGATCATCCTAGAGAGCAAATAATTGGAGACCCCATAGTTGGTGTTCAGGCAAGAAGAAGATTAGTAAGTACTAATATTTATTATACAACATTGAGCCCAAAAATGTTGTTGACACAAGCAAAGATGAAAGTTGGGTAAAGGCAATAAATGAAGAATTAGATCAGATCGAGAAAAACAAGACTTGGGAGTTAGTACCAAGACCCGCAAATAAAAATGTAATCGGTACTAAATGGGTCTTTCGAAACAAATTGAATGAAGATGGACAGGTAGTTATGAATAAAGCAAGAATGGTATGCAAAGGCTATGCACAAGTTGAAGGTATTGACTTTGAGGAAAATTTTGCCCTTGTGGCCAGACTAGAGGCAATTATAATGTTTTTGGCTTTACCAGTTTACAAGAATTTCAAAGTTTATCAAATGGATGTGAAATCAACATTTTTGAATGGGAAACTTGAAGAAGAGGTTTATATTGAGTAGCCATATGGTTTCCAGCTTGGTGATGATCCCAACTTGGTTTTCAAGTTGAAGAAAGCGTTATATGGCTTAAAACAGGCACCCTGAGCATGGTATGCAAGGCTAGACAATTATCTTACTCAACAAGGGTTCAAGAAAGGTATGGTGGATAGTAATTTGTATGTCAAAATAGAAAATGGTCATCATATTGTTCTTGTTGTATACGTAGATGATATCATATTTGGCAGTAGCAAAGATGAGTTGTGTAAAGATTTAGCAAATAAGATGCAGAAAGAATTTGAAATATCAATGATTGGTGAACTTTCATATTTCCTCGGATTGCAAGTTAATCAAAAGGAGAAGGGCATATTTATTTCTCAAATTAAATATGTGAAAGAGATGCTAAAAAAGTTCACAATGGAGGATTGTAAGCCAGTTAGCACTCCCATGATGATAGGTTGCAAGTTGAGCAAAGATGAAAAATCTCCACATGTTGATCAAACTATGTATAGATCTATGATTGGGAGATTACTGTACTTGAAAACTACCACACCAGATATTTTGTAGGTAGTATGCATGGTAGCACGATTTCAGGCTAGTCCCAAGGATACTCATGTGACATCAGTGAAGAGGATTCTTCGGTACCTCACGAGTACTATGGAGTATGGGTTATGGTATCCAAAAGGTAAGGACTTCACCCTTATTGCATATTCAGATGTAGATTGGGTAGGATGTGTAGATGATAGGAAGAGTACCAGTGGAGGTGCATTCTATCTTGGAGACAGGTTGGTAGCATGGCACAATAATAAATAGGAGTCAACCTCCTTATCCACAGTAGAGGCAGAATACATTGCAGCGACAACGTGTTGTACGCAGGTGTTATGGATGAAACAAACTCTGAAGGATCTTGGCATTAATTTTAGTGAGCCAATTTTAGTTAAGTGCAATAAAACCAATGCCATTAACATCTCAAAGAATCCAGTTATGCATTCTCGCACAAAACATATTGCTATCTGATATCATTTTTCTAAGAAGAAAGTTACGGAAGGTGAGGTTAAGTTGGATTTTATTCCAAAATTAGAGCAAGTAGCAGATATCTTCATCAAACCATTGCCCAAGGAATTCTTTGAGTACCTTCGTAATAAATTAGGAGTGGTCACACTTCCCAAGAATTGACTAGCTATTGGGGCCACATTCTCAGGGGGAGCATTTGTGTATTTGTTTATCATTTTGCTCATGTTTGTGATTTTTTCTAAGTGTAATAATTTTTGCCTGAGAATGTTGTGCATGGACTCAGGGGGAGTTTGTAGTAGCCCTTTAGTATTTTTTTCAAATGGGGAGAAGAGTTACAGGAAATTGTGCGTGTGTTGCCAACAATTCCAAAGGGGAAGATTGTTGAGCAAGGTGCAACGACAGTATTGTCATTGTTGTCAACACACTTAGATGGATAGGTTGATGTAGTGGATATTTTTTCAAAGGTTTTTTAGAATATTTAAAATTATATTCAATGCTTATGAGGATGTTTTGATGTTCAGGTGAAGTTGTTACAGGTTGTTCTTGCAAATTTGCAAAAGTTGAAAAAATCGTCAAGAAGTCAAAAATTTGCAAAAGTCATCACGGGCGTAGTTGGACAGGATGGATTATTTTGGAACATGCTAGCATGTTAATAAATAGCCTAGAATAGCGTTGGAGGTATCATCATAGTTTTTGGATTGATCGGTGACATTTTTAGTATCTTGGTGGATGATTTGGCAAGTGGTTGTACAGGCCAAAAAATGGTAGTTTTGTTAGAATTACTACGAGCAAACCGAGAAGAATTTGATAGAAAAATTTAAACTAAACTGGATGTGGTCATTATATTCAAGAATATGTGTTCCAAATTTACACCAAAATGGAGAAACGAGGCAAATGTTACAAGCGTTGCAATACTGTCACAAAAACACTCTTTTTTGAAAAAGTGTGTCAACAATAGTTTTCGTGGAGGTGGTACAGGCGAACCGTAAGGATTTATATAGCGATATTCGGACTGGATGTAGTCAGTATTGCAGAGATTCTACTTTTCAAATTTTAGAGAAAAAATAGTTATGAGGTGAGAGTTATGATTGTTGCAAAAATGGTACAGGTCACTTTTATGTCAATTTGTTCCACTTGTGCAAAATCCTTCAGTTGGCCGTTTTGACCTTGCAAAGTCGCCAAAGTTTCGATTTCAGTGTTGTTACACCTTCAAGGCATAAAATAGAGCATCTTTAATTTTTTTTGAGGTGTCACATGGCTCCGAAGTAAGATAACGAGTAAGGTGTCAATTCTTTGCATGTGACGTGTTTGACGAAATGCCTTCTCAAAATAAAAAAAGGAAGTTATATTGTTTTAAGGAGCTTCATTAAAAAAAATATTTTTAAAAATTGGAAAGGGAAAAATAATGTAAGTGTGTGTTTTTTAAGTGACAAGGGAGTTTTTTGAAAAGTGGGGACTTTATTTTGTGAAGAAAGAAGTGTGTGTGGAGAAAAATAAAGAGTGAAAATCCATGATTTTTGGAGAGTGGTGAAAAATGTCACTTCAGTATTTTGGGCATAACTTTCTCATATGATATCCATTTTAGCTGAAAGTTTGAGAGGAGTTCACAGATAAAGTGCTGCACAATACCCAGAAAGTGTTTATTAATTGGCAGAACGAGCTAAGAGAACAATCAATTTTTTTTTGTGAGAAGAGAAGATTCAAATTCTAAGTAATGCAGAGAGAGGGATGTTATATGGGGTGAAATAGAAATTTTTATAATTTGAGCTTATATACCATAGAGGGTTATGGTTTTAGTGAAGACATTCATATGTCATTTTATTATCAATATCAAAATCAAGTGGGTGCTTGGTAGAGGGGTTGCTACTCCTTTCTATTGGTGTAGATAAATCAGGGGTTGGTGCTCCTTTCTATTGGTGCAGATAAATCAGGGGTTGGTGCTCCTTTTTGTTGGTGCAAATAAATGAGGGGTTGGTGCTCCTTCAAGTGGGTGCTGGTAAATTGATTGTAAATTTGGTGCTTTGCAAAGTTTGGATTTGGATGGGAGTCCAAACAGTCATTTTTTGGGATGTAGCCAAATCGGTGAACCTCGATACATCTTGTGTTGTGTGATGTTCTCTTGTTATACTTGATTTATTTGGTTTTATGTTTTCATTGTTTTGGATTTGAGTGTTGAAGATTTAAGTTTTAAATAGCTACATTGATTCACCCCCCTATCAGTGTCATTGTGAGACTAACACTCTAAGGATGCATTTTGGACTTTTATCGCATCCTCTTCTCTTTTCTACTTCCCTAGGATGCATTTTGTTTTTCCCTGCATCCTTTTATTTTGTGTTGTTCTAAGGCGTTGGTATGCCTTTCAAATTCCCCCTTAATGAAAATTGTTAACTTACCAAAAACAAATTATCACCTTTTAGCAACAATAAATTAGGAAATAATAATTTCAATATGTTAATAGTGATTTCTAATCTTCATAAAACTAGAATATTTCACTTTCATTGGATCGGGATAGAAAAAATCTTTTCGAAGACTATATATAATCCTATACTCACAAAATAATGGGTTCCTCAAATTTGGAGGAAATAATAGTCTCATCAGGAAAATAATTAGGTGTGGGGAGTTTAAGATTAATGTCCCACCAAATATCAAAATATCCATAGAATATTCTACTCAGTGTTTTAATATTTGAATCAACTTTACTTTCAAAATAATATATGTACAAATAAAAAATATATTAAATAGTTTTTAACATCTGCAAGACCATAAGTTGATGGGTGTCATTAATGCTCATAATTTAATTTCTTTTTTCAATCCAAGGCAGTGTCCAAGGCTATATATGATAAAGGATATTTATGGATCTATAGTTTAGAAATCAAGGCACTTGCTTGTCTAAAAACTGAGAATCATAATGTCTTTGCAAGAAGTAAACTTAACTAGCACTCATTTGTAGAATGAAAACCTATTTAATTGCAAAAATTAACTTTGCTAAAGGAAAAATGAAACTAATCTACACTTGCTAAATTGAAATGATAGAAAATGAAAATGCTGGAATGAAAATGACAGAATTGACAAATGCTGGAAATTAATGTTACTTAAACTAGAATGCTGAAACATAAATTAAATGCTAAAAACTATAATGAAATGTTGAATGAAATTGCATTAAAAAAAATGAAAAATATAAGAAATAAGAAAGTTAGCTAGCTGAAAATAACATGAAAATATTCACACATGGAACATGGGAAAATAGAGTAAAATAGGGTATTTATTGATTTGCAACAAATTACAGAAAAATATCAACAAAATAAAACTTGCAACTTTTTGACAAGAAAAATAACAAAATAAGAAAACCTATAATTATGTTACAAAGGTCCCTCCACCAGCCTTGAGAGTGGGCCCTTGCTCCTAGGTCTAGTAGAAGGAGTGAAAATTACCAAGTTCTACGTTTATGAAATCAAACAATCATGGAAGTCTACTTTGAGAAACAAACTACACTTTATTGACTTTTCTGCTCTATTACAAAAAAATATTGAAAAATTCCTAATGAATTCCTATTGCTATGTCATTTTTTATCTATTATATTTCAATGTAGAAAGACAAATATTTATACAAAGTCTCCCACTTATCTTGCCTATGATTGAAAGTTACATTATGATCTCCTTGCTATCAATTTGTTATTTGTTGAGCTACAGTCAACAAATTTTGTCTAGGATTACGATTAAATTATGTTGCAGCTGGTTGTCCTCTATTTCTTACCTCCAAATATCATGGACGATGCTTAGAATAGGTCTAACATGATTGGTATTTTTTATCCACATGCCACTTTGCTTGCTTTCCTTGAAAACTGACTAAACAATGAGTTTAGCCTTTTCTACAATATTTTTTCTAATTGTTCCAGAACATCTGGTTGAACAACTATAAAATATAGATACTTACAATAGTTCAAGTCGGTCCAATGTTTGGTGATTGGTTACACTCATTTTTTATTGTTTCATGCTCCCAAGGTGTTTTAGACCCCAAATTAGGTGCACATCCTCATCCTCCAATTATCCTATAGGTTGCTACCTAGATGTTCTGAAGGAGAACCTGCAAGTTCTATTTTACTGGTTGGTTGCCCTGTTATTGTTGCAATGTGGAGTTATTGATTCCACATCATCCAAAAATATTTTCTAAGGCAGGAAAACACTTCAAATATTATTAGAAATTAAATATTGATGATACTTTTTCAGATGTCTTATTTATGCTATTTAACTACTAAAAACATGTAAAATAATCACAAAAATATAAAAAACTATCTGAACCATAGGGTAGTATTTACTACCATTTCATCATGCTAACATTAACATATTAATGCATAATAATAAAAACATTTGGCATTTTAACTATGCTATTGGTCAAAAATGATAGTTTCTCATGTTAACAAAGCTAAAATAATGAGACATTTGAGTGTCTCATCATAGGTTATATGAGAAAACCATCATAGAGGATGTTATTTACCTGATATATATTTATCCGATAAAAATCTAGTTACCAGAGCATGGTGTACAACTCTAAGCAATACATTAAGCAATTTGCTCTATACCAGGATGAACATCCTTAACTCCTTCAAATTTGCTTATTAAGGAGTTAAGAGAGCAATGATGCAATAGAAAAGAAAAAAAGATCATGTCTCATTATCCAATGCAATTCTTGATGGAATCATATCTGATATGGGACAATGAAAATATGATAGAAGTGAAACTACCAAAAAGACACCATAACACCTCATTCAAATATTATGGAATCTATTGTATTTGTATTGATAATCATAAAAGGGTTACAAGAGATGATATCCTTTTACAATTTTGCCCTAAAGGCTACAATAGGGTCTTCCCTTAGGAAGCCCCTTTCAGATGTGGTACAAAGACAACACAATTCGTCTCTTGTGGGTTCCTTAATGTAGGTGGGCTTCTTGCTTGTGAGCCACCGCTTGTAGGATGCTTCCTTGTGCTTTGATGGACCTGTGTTGGAACAAAATCTACCTTCGATTAATAGTGTTGCACCTTAGACTTTGCCAACATTGAATAGACAGACCTTGCTTGAGATCATCCGTCTAATCTCCAGAGAAGGCTGGTTCCTTTGAGTTTTTTAGAGAAAAGGGAAACAAGAGATAAGGGAAATATAGCTGAAGCTACAACTTTTCTCACGTACATATTAGACAACAACTAAAAAATCATGATGCAGATTACTATCTTCAGAGTTTCTTTATATCTTCCTATAGAAAACATGAATTCCTAAGTGCGATTTTAAATGTTCATCTAAATACATGTAAATATCTTTAATATTCAACTCTAGAAATAAGGTTTATACATGCACAGTTCAGATTTTAGAATAGATACATTATAAAGCTTAAAATGAATAAAAGTTAAAAACCAGATACATACACTCGCATACAAAATTTCAGAAGCTAGGGGAAGAATATCTCTTATTGCTTGTAATCCAATAACATGTACATCAAGTCTGTAAAAATCCAAGATCCGACCCTTTTCATGATCGACTCACTCCTATTTATACCCTAAAAAGAGTATCTTCTACTATGTATATTTAATTTCCTCAATCAATTACAAGTAATTATCTATAGTTTCTAAGAATATACAACGGATTTCCCATAGATTAGATGGATTTCCTTCTGGATAAATTTAGATGAGCCTGTTATTTTGCAATCATCTAGTGGACCTGCCATGTTATAATAAACTGACCATTCTTCAGAAATCAGCACATGATGTCAGTGCATGCCCCAGTTGCCAAAAATATACTTTGTTTCTCTACTTTTCTATCCTTCTTAAGTCGTGAAAATGCAACATGTCATGAAATCGTGACATTCCTATGACTTCAGCCTGATTATTCTTTTTGCATCACAAAAATTGACCATGTCACGAAATCGTGACACTTCCACCTCCTTAACTCTTTGTCTTGGTTTTGATCGTGAAAACGCGACATGTCACGAAATCATGACTCTTCCACCTCCTTGCTCTCTCTTGTTGCTTTTGGCCACGAAAAAGGGACATGTTGTGAAAAAGGGACATGTCATGAAATCGTGACACTTTTAGTCTCTTTAGCAGTTTTGCTATTCTTCTGGCAAAAATAAGCCATGTCGCAAAATCGCGACATTCTCCTTGACTTCTACCCTTTTATTGATGGACTTGGCAAAAATGGGCAATGTCGCGAAATCATGAATTTTTCCTCTACTTTCCCTCTTTGCTGTTTTTCGCCACGAAAACTCGACATGTCACGAAATCGTGACACTTTTCTTCCTTAGTGTATTTTGCTTTTTCTTTGTTCTTTAGCATATGGGTTACTTCGGTCTTCTTTGAAAATATGCAAAAAAATGTACATCAACCATTTTTTGTAGTTAGTCACTTTTTGACTAACATTCTTGGCGCCTTTCGGGGGATTTTTTGCTCGCAAAAATAAATAGAAACCAGGCCTTCATCCATTGGGAAACGGAGTCACCAACACAGTTGCGAAAAGTAAAATTTCAAGTGAAAAAACAAAGATAAAAGAAAAAGAATGCACTTTGGAATATAAGTGATCTTTACCTTATCAAAAAAAATTTCTACCGCTTAGTGACTTAAATTTTTTCTGAGGAACATAAAAGATTCAATTCTGAGATCTGGTCCCAGCTCTGGCTGCTAGTTTCTGACCCTGATGTTTAGATCTTCTGATTTTGTCCATTGCTGTAATTACCTCTTGATAAGTTTTGCAAACTTGGTTCCAGTATTCATCTTCTAAATCAGAGGAATCAATGAAAAGTTGATATACATACTGCAAATCCTCCACTTTATCATAAGAAATGATCTTTTGCCTTAAAATTAGTTCTTATAAATAGGCTTTAATCTATGTCAGCCTCTGGATCATCTCCATGACCTATGTTTCTTCTATAGGTTCTTGCTAGTCGTCTATGTATGTTTCATCCTCAAAAAAAGCTTTTATTGATGCTAAAAGGACCTCTTCCTTCAAAACTTTTGAACCATCATCCCAGAGGTAAGGAAGCCCATTATGGATAGCCAAATCAAGGTTTTGGAGCAACCCTTTCACTTCATCTTCAAGCTCCTACAAAAACTTATTTCCCTGTGCTATCAATTTAAACTTTCTAAAGAAGTTATTTGCTACGATTTTATCTTGAGACTAGGCTTCGCTTCTGAGCTTGGCTTCCATACTTCCTGGCATATTTTTTGATAAAATCTGAATTTTAGTAGCTGCATCTTCTCTTTTCAATAAAAATACTTCGGCAGCTCCAAATTCCTGTTTTACTACTTTAGTAGTTTCCTTTATTTTAGCTAAATACAATAATAAAGGTCTAGCCTTTAATACTAAAGATAACAAATATTTTAACAATTCTTTCCTCATTTTCTTTACTTTATCCTTTGAAAATATAGGAGCGTTTTGTTTTTCTACCAACTGTTGTTGTAGCTACTTTATCTGTGTATTCAATGCCTGAATCTGAGCTTCTTCCACACTCAAATTTTCTTTACATTTTGCCACTTCACTAGCAGTAGCACTGAATTTACCTCCTATTTTTTAGCTTCCAGAGTAAGAGCCTTCTCTGCTATTTTTTGTTCTTTCACCACAGTCTCTAATTCCTTCCTCTTCTCCTTTTCCTTTAAAAAAATTTCTTGATAATGTCCTCCCTGTAAGTATATGGTCCCAAAATGTGCTTGGGATTTCACCCACTCATCTTGCATAGGCAGTTGAGATATATCTTCATTTATCTCTTTTGATTGGTAATCTTCCACAGTCATTTCTTCCTTTGTTTTCTTAGTAATAGGGTTTAACTTCAACTTCTTCCTCTGCATACTAGCTGGGTCTAAAGCAATGATTTCTCTTACAGTAGCTGGTGTTTTAGAATCCTCAGCTGAATGTGAAGTCCACCAATCTAAAGCATTCCTGCTTACTCTTTTCAGATTTTCAATCTTGGCCATGGTGGAGTGTGACTCAGTCCCTTGAGAAGTTGTAACTCCAGTCGTCGGGATGTCAATGTTGGGGAGAAAAGGAATGGGAGCAACTACGAATCCAACATTTAGCAGATTCTAGGAAGATGTTGCCATTTCTGGGAGAACAAGGTATTTTTTTGGCAAGAACATTATAATTTTTTTGATTTTAGAAAAGGAGGGAGAATTACAATGGGAAAGAGTAGGAGAATGAGAAGAAGAAAGTAAAGAAAACATACCTGTTTTGGGCTGGATTTGCTGTTGATGTTATTCTTCTTCTTCATGTTCACTGATGATCATTTCTTCACTCTGCGCTTTGTATTTATTAGGAGTTCTATTTCCCTCATCGCTTTCATCCAAGTTTATAATATGTTTCTCCTGCTGTTGTCCTACCGTCAGGATTTCTTCTTTAACTGAAATTTGTTTTTTATTTTCACTATTTTGGCTCTCTTGAGCTGAACTGGGTGGGCTGCGTGAGACTTCCTTCTATGAATTTTCATGCTTAACTTCCTGAGCATCTGCATCAGTGTTTTCTTCAGTCATATGGTCTTGTTCACCTTCTTGAGTCTTTTTCGTTGAGTTGTCTTCTGTATCTTGAGGCTCTTGACCACTAGAATAAGTTTGAATAATATTCTTGTCTTTTCTTCTATCAGCCATCATTTTCAATTTTCTCATTCTTTCTGCTACGGGTTCATCAAATTCTGTACCCGAGTCCTAAGGTGGAATGAATTTTATAATATTTGAGGAATGATGTCTTGACGTTAGAGTATCTACCCCAAGTGCTAGATGCTTCTCTCTTTTCGTTACTAGAATAGGTTCAACTCTCCCCTGTCTTTCTTTGCCTAGCCCTTTTCCATCATAATCCATTTTCAACATCATCTGGGTGGCCTTCAAACTATAAGTATTTCCTTGCTCTTCAGTAAAAACCTCTTCTATTGATATTTTCCTAGATTTCTTAGGTTTGGTCTAAACAAGGGGAAGATTATGAGCTTTTGCAATTTATTTTCCTTTACCAGCTTCAGGCTGCTAGGATTCCTCAGGTTGCTGAGATACTTTGGGAGTAGAAGAATAACTACCTCCTATGCTTGGAGGGATTCTAACGGGGAAACTTCCTCCCTAGGAGTCATGGTTTTCATTATACCGAGGTTCGAACAGATTGTCATTTTTGGTGGGATATATCGATCAAATCAAATTTGTCTGGACTCTCATTACCCACCATTCCCAAATTTTAGCCACATCCCAATCTGGCTTATTATTCTGAATCCTGGTGATTTTACCTTCCGTAAATTGATGAGCTTTTATATTTTCTAGGTCAAACTGAACAATTACTTCGTAAAAAACATGCCAAGGAGGCAAAGGCTCCATATTTTCTATGTGTCACTCCAGGGGTTCATCTTCTGTGTTATTTTTGTTTTCGTCAACATCATCTCTGACTTTAACATGAAATTCTTTAATCTGTGTTTTATTCAAAATGGATTGTCTCTCAGAAAATCTGTTCATGGGATCATATTTCCATATTTGCGGAATCTCAATAAGCCCCAATTTTCTCAAATACTCTGCTATTTGTTCATTTTTCCCCTTTCTTGAAATAGTAATTCCTTCAAAACTAAAAGGCATATTACAGATACCAATTTTCCCAATTCCAGTCCCAAATTTGATATTAATGCTTTATGTTTGCCTAACATATTCTAAGGCAAAGACTTTGTCAATCACATAATGAGGAATTAAAAAGGGTTTGTCTGTAAACCCATACAATCTTATGCATACTCCTCGTGTTAGAATAAACCAATCCCCCTCCTCTGCAAACTTGGTTTGCAATACCTTTTCCGCTTTGGGGGTCAATCTTGTTATTTTTCCATACATGATTTTTAGCCCTAGGCCCAAAAATTCCCTATTGAAATCATAATATGACTTGGATTTGTATAACACATTGGTCCATTCATACACTGGTAAGATTTATCTCTTCTCATTCTTATCATTTTTTGAAATGAAAGCTAACTCTTGAGACATAAAGTAAAAGAACAACCACACCAAATATGAAGTGTATTTGAATGAAAACTGGGTTCCAGCCTTCAATGCCGCCAAACCCCATGAATTTTTGCACTTAAAAATTTAGGCCAGTCAAATAAAATAGGTTTCACACTCCTGCTCATAACAGTCGAATCGTACATTCTAGGGTTTGACAAACATTCTACTACAGCCACCTGCCACTTTTGAACCTTTTCATCATTTTTTAGTCCAGAAATCATGGCCAGGATGGAATATAGTTCAAGATTTTTAAAAGTTGTCATGTCAATTGGGGGTTCTGGTGGATTTACCCCTTCTGGAAGATCTTTTATCTGAGTGGCTAGGAAACCCTTCACCTTTTTAGATGATCCAAAATATGTAGCCTGTTCTAAGGGGCCAAAATTCTTAGGTTCTAAGAAAGGGACATGGCCCGCAGCAAAAGCAAAAACAAAAGCATCTTTGGACAAAGAAAATAGAACTTTCCCTAAAAATTCTCTAACATTTCTCTCCTTTTCATCATAGAAATTTGCAATTGCCCTTACCAATTCTGGGCAGGGATGAATAGGGATATATACATACCAGTACAAGAAATAATGGTATGCAAACATTGAAGGAGAAGACGCAGAAACCCCAGTCGCTACCCAATTTTTCATATTGCTCCGAATCTTGTTAGGATCTCATCCTAACCCCTAATGTAATAACTTCCTTGATGTAATAATTCCTAGTGAACGTGGGTAGTACCCATGATTAATATTTTGTAATGTTCTAAGTTTTAGCTTAGGTAGTGCCTATGACAAATGGCACCCTTTTTTATGTAACACATGGTAGATAGGTGGCATTGTGCATGTAATTCGGGTGGGATTGTGCATGTAATTCGAGTGGCATTGTGCATGTAATTCGGGTGGCATTGTGCATGTAATTCAAAGTGGAACTATGCATGTAATTTGGGTGGCATTATGCATGTAATCTAGGTGGCATTTTGCATGTAAGCCAACCTTGGAAGGAAACTCCTTAAATACCCGAAATGGCACCAATGTAACCATCTTTTGCAAAATTAATGAAGTATTGAAGGAGGTTGCCCCCTCGAAGAGGCCTGCGATTCAGTTCTATTGTGAGATTGTTCTTTATGCAAATTTCTGTTATATTAATGTGATGTTTATGTGAGTTATTTCCAAGCAATTGTGTGAGAATGTGTTATTTGAGTTTATTTTATAGCAGGATCTTAACAAGTGGTATCAGAGTGCTTTCCAGGGCCAAGTTCTGCTGCAACTACAACGATTCTTGCCATAAAATCCGCCTGTTAGGTATAAATTTCGTGTGTTTTTTCCCATTCTGTTTTTCCTTATTAAAAAAATCCAAAAAAAAAATACAGTGTTTTTTTTTCCAGACCAAAAACAAAAAAAAATATATATTATTAGTTGAGTAGGTAGAAACCCTGTACCGGGGGTTTTAAAATATCGCGAAGGATCTGTCGTTATTGGCTAAGCTAGATAGCCCATAAAGCGTCTAGTGAAGTGAGGGGCGATCAGGCTCCAATACCCAGGCCTCAGATAGAACTCGCGCACGGACTTGAGCTCCCACGTATCTTCGGGTATATCGGGATACCATCTAAGATTAAACAAACTTTTAGCCATTAGGAAGCTCTTCGGCCTTGTATTACTCATAGTCTACGGGACACAGCATCCTGGACGATTACCCTCCCGTATTGTCGAGAGGCGGGTAGTGTGCTCAAGGGTATGTGTGGAATCCTCCTTGAGTAGTGGCTCTGAAATATTGGTCCGAGCACTATTGTTCGTCACTTGTCGGTATATTAGAGGGCCTATGGGTGGTACATACTCCTATACTTAGCATTCCCTGGTTCTGTTAAAACTGCAACCTGTAAAAAATGCAAAAATAAAAATCAAAATAAGAATCCAAACACCCCCGTTCGTAAGCATGCATTTCAAAAGTGAGCATATGAGAAAGGAGTCATCTACCAAAAAAATAACAAAAGGGACATGCATTTGGGATAAGCCATGAGGGTGACACTTAAGTTGAAATTTTGGAGAGTAACAGTCAAATTTACAGATGGCGATCCACGATCGAGTCGATCAGGTCGAGAGAGGTCGAGCACGATCGAGGCGAGAATTCACGGTCTTCGAGTCGGAAGCAGAACTGTCATATCAGTCACCTGCAAAATACAGAGAATCTTGAGTGTGAAACATGGCCAGTTTTAGATAGTGCTCCAGTACCCAAATTTTTCTCAGTAGCTCAGAATCAGAATCTGTAAACACCGTTAGACTCAGCAAAACAGGAGATAAAAAAAAAAAAAAAGTCTGGGGTGCCAAAAAGTAGTGTTAAGAGATATATCTCATTGTGACCACCTCCTCCTGCTGATCATTTTGATATATAGCACCCAAGCACTTTTTGGGCACTTACTAAAAATAGTAAGTCAAAAAAATTCAATTCTATTTTTAGTAACTGGTCACAAAAGGTCAAAAAATGGCCCAGGGTACTCGTGGACACCAGAAAGAACTAGAACACTTGGATTCCCTAACAAAAGCCATTGAGAACTTGAACTCGACTTTTCACTCCATAAGGGAAGAAGTCCAAGGTCTTCGCTTAGAGCATGAGGCCACTAGCAATCGCTTAGAAGAAGCATTGGTCGAAGTGGACAGCAAGCGAGAAGAGAACCACCCAAATCGGAATACCAAGTCGAGAGTTCTACAAGGAATCGTGACCATGATACACCCTTCGGAATGCCCAAGTTGGACTTTCCCAAATTCGGTGGGAAGGATGTTGATGGGTGGCTATGTCGGGTTGACCAATTCTTTCGACTTCATAATGTACCAATATTTCATCGAGTCCAGATGGCTTCCTTTAACTTGGAATCTGAGGCTCTACACTAGTTTCAATGGTTGCGTCTTACCTACCCAAATCTCTCTTGGGAGGATTTTGAATCCCAAATACTCACTCGATTTGGTCCTTGTGAGTTTGAGGACTTCACAGGAGCCTTATCCAAACTACAACAAACGAGGTCGGTTCGAGAGTACCAAGCTCAATTTGAAAAATTGGCCAATCGAACAAGAGGATTGAGTGAAGGGTTCTTCCAGAGTTGTTATATCAGTGGGTTGAAGATGGAACTCCAAGCAGAAGTCAAAATGTTGAAACCACGAACTATGATGGAAGCTATCAGTTTGGCCCGTCTGGCCGAATCTAAACTCTTTGCCCAAAGACGCCCATCAAAGTTTTCTCAAGATAGACCTTCATTTCCCCCGAGAGCCCAACACCCAGATGATAATAAACCTGCTGCACCCAAGCGCCTCACCACCGAAGAGATGGATGCACGTCGTGCCAAAGGATTATGCTACAATTGTGATGAAAAGTTTTTCAAGGGGCATAAGTGTGCACACAAAAAAATTTTCTTGATAGATGTTGGAGAACCTGATACCGTTGACGAGAGTGATGAGGATGAGGACCCTCCAAAAACACCTCCCCCATAAGAAGAAGGGAAACAGGAACCTGAGACATCAATTACAATCCATGCCCTTGCAGGCATTACTACTCCTCAAACCATGAAGGTTACAGGGTGTTTCAAGGGCCAACGTCTTTCCATCCTTTTGGATTCGGGAAGCACGCACAACTTCTTTGACCCTAGAGTTGCTCAACGGGAAAATTGCTATATCCATAATTGTAATTCCTTTGAGGTCATGGTAGCCAATGGGGGAACCTTATCTTGTAAAGGAAAGTGTCACAATGTTAAAATCAAGATAGGGGATTATGAGCTCAAGCAGGACATGTTTGCCCTCCATTTGGGTGGATGTGATATTGTTTTGGGATGCCAATGGTTGAGTACGTTGGGAACTATTAGTTGGAACTTTGCTAAACTTTGGATGCAGTTCTTCCAGAACGGACAAACACACATCATCAAGGGCTCCCCGACAGGAACACCTCAAATTATCAGTTCAAACGACATGGAGAAATTGCTAAAGAAATCATCACGTGGGGTCATTGCACAACTATTCTCCATCCAGCCATCCACATCCCCAATGGGTGAAATCCCACAAGACATGCAATAGATTCTCCACAAACATGAGGCCATCTTTTTAGAACCCATCACACGACCACTGCATCGCTCTCACGACCATGCCATTCCATTATTGTCGGATAGTACACCTCCCAATATCAGACCACCTTATGAGCGACTCAAGCGCACCTTATTTTGGAAAGGTAGGAAACAGGACATTTGCTCTTTTGTGGCAGATCGCGACACGAGTCAAAGGATGAAAAGAGAAACAGTGCACTCTTCGGGCACTCTTCCACCCTTGCCGATACTAGATCAGGTGTGGACTGACATCTCTATGGATTTCATAGAAGGGCTACCTAAATCTGGAGACAAGTCTGTTATTTTTGTGGTAGTGGACCGCCTTTCAAAGTATGCTCACTTTTGTGCCCTAGCCCATCCTTACACAGCATTCACTATTGCCCAAATTTTCCTTGACTCCATATTTAGCCTTCATGGCATGCCAACCTCCATTGTATCTGATCGTGATCCCAACCTTACTAGCAATTTTTGGCAAGAGTTGTTTAAGTTGCAGGGGACTCAGCTCACAATGAGTTTAGCCTACCATCCGCAAACGGATGGTCAAACAAAGGTTGTTAATAACTACTTGGAAACCTACCTTTGCTACTTGCCTCTGATCATCCTACTCATTGGGCAAAATGGCTTTCTTTGGCCGAATGGTGGTACAACACTTCCTATCATACCTCCACCAGAGGCTGAGTACGGGCACCCTCCACTCATGCCTCCCTCCTACATTTCGGGCAGCTCCAAGGTACAGGTTCCATCAACACTTCCCGAATTGGATGAAGAAGGCTCCATCTTACTTGCACCAAAGCAATTGCTGTATCGTCGAACTCGCAACCGTACCATCACACAGGTCCTGGTTCAGTGGCATGGACTTCAACCTGAGGATGCTACATGGGAGTCCCTCCATCAACTCCAGCAACAGTTTCCTCATTTATAGCTTTGAGGACAAAGATTCTTCAAGGAGAAGGGCATGTTAGGATCTCATCCTAACCCTTAATGTAATAACTTCCTTGATGTAATAATTCCTAGTGAACGTGGGTAGTACCCATGATTAATATTTTGTAATGTTCTAAGTTTTAGCTTAGGTAGTGCCTATGACAAATGGCACCCTTTTTTATGTAACACATGGTAGATAGGTGGCATTGTGCATGTAATTCGGGTGGCATTGTGCATGTAATTCGAGTGGCATTGTGCATGTAATTCGGGTGGCATTGTGCATGTAATTCAAAGTGGCACTATGCATGTAATTCGGGTGGCATTATGCATGTAATCCAGGTGGCATTTTGCATGTAAGCCAACCTTGGAAGGAAACTCCTTAAATACCCGAAAGGGCACCAATGTAACCATCTTTTGCAAAATTAATGAAGTATTGAAGGAGGTTGCCCTCTTGAAGAGGCCTGCGATTCAGTTCTATTGTGAGATTGTTCTTTATGCAAATTTTTGTTATATTAATGTGATGTTTATGTGAGTTATTTCCAAGCAATTGTGTGAGAGTGTGTCATTTGAGTTTATTTTATAGCAGGATCTTAACAAATCTCCACTGGGTCCTTCCATGTTATTATTGTATCTGCAATTCGAGAGTCTCTGTCAATAAAACCAGCGTTGTTCTCCTCCCTTATTTTTACTATCGCAGAAGTCAGGGGTGATGAGGTAGATGCTACCTAGTTCTTCGCCTTCTTAGGGGCCATTATGAATTATCAGGTACACAGAATTTGAAATTCTTCTGATTGCTTCACAACTCCTTCCTCACTATGCTATAGTGTGGTGGTATAAAAGTGGCTGGTGAGATTTCTAGCTTTTCAAGCGTTACAGAGATAGTTCCTCACTTTTTTTTCTTCTACAGGAGTTTCAGCAAGTTTGCAAATGGCGAAATGCCTTTCCAAATCCTTGAGTTTAATTTTATGTAGCTTGAGAGGACATGAAAAATTAATGCATTAAATGACAGTTGGTTGATTTGATTTGTCCATATTTATTTGGTTTTCGTTCTCGCCACCTTCCTTATGAAACTCCTAAAAATGCTTGTTGGCTCATTAAAAACCCACTTGAGGACTGGGAATTATTCCATGCCGAAAAAGATGCTACCTTACAAATTAATTATCTTCTTCCACTGAACCCCGAAAACGTGGTTGCTTAGAAAAATTCAACAGCGGATCTTTAGAACTATTTCAAGAAGCACACATATCATATTTCAAAACATTCTTTTACTCATTTTCCTCTTGCCAATTCTCAGGTGACCACACGACAGCTCCATATTTGAAAATAGAAAATAACAAGGGCGGATTTTTCCCTCTAGATTTTATTCAAAATGTCAGACTCTGATAGTCCTAAAAAATGATTCTTATTAGACCACGAAAAGGGAATATTTACAAAACTCAAAACTTATAATATACTATACATATACTGGTGATCTGTCCCTTTTACTGGAAATATAATTTTAGGTGAAATGCATTCACCATGATGGGTAGAACCCATCCATCTTGATATTTTAACTGGAAGGCATTGAATTGCTTTTCTGAAATAATTTCAAATGGCCCCTCCTAGAATGCATCAAACTTGTCATGATGTCCTGGTTTTGCTTTCTTGACGTTCCATTTTAACACCAGGTCACCTATTTTGAATTTCTTGAAGGTGGTTTTCTTATCAAACCACCCGACTGTTTTCAACATATGTTTTTGATGATGATTGTATGCCTGTTCTCTAGACTCTTCTAGCTACAGAAGTTGCATCATTCGGGCATCCATTGGATGGCCTTTGTATTCATTAACTTGGTTTAGCAATTTCAATGTGGGTATCTCCATATGAATCAGCAAAAAAGCCTCTTTGCCATAAACCAAAGCATATGGTGATGTATTGATTGATTTCTTGATTGAAATTATGTCGGCCCACAGGGCTTGATTCAGGAGTGAGTGCCGATTATTCTTATTATCCTCTAATGTTCTTTTCAAGATTCTTAAAATATTCTTATTAGTAGACTCGGCTAATACATTACCTTGTGGGTAATAATTAGAGGAAGTATTCAAGTAAATTCTATATCGACTGGCAAATTCGATCATCTTTGCACTAGTGAAAGGAGATCCATTTTCTGTAATCAAAGAGTCTGGTATGCCAAACCTTGTGATTAGACTCTCAAAAAATTCTATCACCACTTTCGAATCAGCTTTCTTTGTGGGTACTGCTTTTGCCGACTTAGTGAAGTAGTCCATGGCAGTGAGAATGTATTTGTGGCCTGATGATGAATTTGGCTCTATTATACCTACGAAATCTAACCCCCACTGCTAGAATGGTTCCTCGACATGAATAGCTTTTAAGGGCATAGGCGCATTCCTGTTCCTCCCCACATACCTCTGACACTGTTTGCACCTCTGGGTCACTTTGTATGCATATAGGAAGATGTAAGGCCAATAACATCTAGCTCTAAGGATCTTCAAAGCTGTGGTTTGGCTAGCATAATGTCCCCCTAAGAGACCCCCATGAAATTCATCTAACACTTTCTGCTTTTCATTATCGGGAATGCATTTCAACAATACACCATCGATATTAAATCTGTACAACCCTTCTATTCGAAGGGTATATTTTAATGCTTGGGTTCTAAATCTCCTTCTCTGGGAATAATTCATATCTTCAGGGCATGACCCAGTCTGAAAGTACCTCAAAAAGTCGTCGATCCAACCTAAACTTACTTTGTCTTGATGTTGCTCAGTGTTTGCCATGACGGGGTGGCTCTCCCCATATCCACTTGTAGATTGCTTGGCCAATTCCTGGCACAAAGCTTTCCCTCTGACTATTTTAGTAGGATGTATTTCTACATCATACTCTTGGATGCGAGTCACCCATCTAGCTCTTTTTTCACCCAGCTTCTCCTTGAATTATGAAGTTCCTTACATCGGGATGAATAACATAAACCATCGTTCGACTCTGGGATAAGAAGTGTTTTAGCTTATTCAAGGATTTCATAATTGCATATACTTATTTTTCTATGAAGTTGTACCTTTCCTCGTATTTGTGCATGGTGGAACTCAGAAAGGCTATGGGTCTTTCTTCATCATCCGCTCCTTTATGAGTGAGAACTGCAACATAACTATCTTGTTCTCCCACAGCATATAGTATGAACCCTCAGGAATAGTCAGGGTTAACTAGCACAGGAGCTTGAGCGATGGCTTCTAGAATTTTTTGGAAAGCTTCTTTCCTTGGCTCTGTCCATTTGAAAGGAGCATCCTTTTTCAATAATTCAGTCATTGGTTTAACTGTATGGGCAAAGTCTACAATGAATCTTTTGACGAAATTTATTTTCCCAAAGAAGGACTGCCAACCTTTCTTGTTAACTGGAAGTGACAAATAAAGAAGTGTCTTCACTCTATCAGGGTCAATTGAAAGCCCAACTTTAGAAATAACATGCCCAAGGAGTATTCCTTCTTCCACAACCAAAATAGACTTTTTAGGATTTAATGATATTCCAAATTCTCTACATTTCTCAAATACTTGCCACAGATGAGTGGCATGGTCTTTTTTGTTGTGAGAAAATACAGTCATGTCATCTAAATAGACGACAATAATTTTTTTTGCAAGCTCCCCAAAAGCTACGTCCATGGCTCTTTGAAAAGTTATTCCTGCGTTAGATAATCCAAAGGGCATACTTTGGTATGCAAATGTTCCCCACTTAGTGGTGAATGCAGTCTTATATTGATCTTCATTTCTCACCCAAACTATATTGTAACCAGAGAAGCCATCTAACAAAGAAAACCTTTCTGCTCCTGCCACAATATGAAGTATTGGGTCAATCTGGGGTAAAGGATAGTGATCTTTTAAAGATGCTCTATTCAAATTTCTAAAATCGATGCATAGTCTTATTTCTCCATTTTTCTTATGGACTGGGACCAAATTTGCCACCCAGGTAGAGTGCTTGATTGGGTATACTATCTTAGCCTGTAGGAGTTTTAACAACTCCTATTTCATTAAGGATTCAATTTTAGGATTCACAGGCCTCTGCTTCTGCCTAAAAGGTTTAGCTTCTTCCTCTAGTTCGATGGTATGCTGAATGACCTCTTTCCTATACACTTTTAGATCACTATAAGTCTAGGCTATTATATCCGGGTACTCTCTACATAACCATTTTATTTGCTCTAGTTCTACTTATGTACAATCGGTCCCTACTTTGATCATCTTGCCTGGTTCTAGTTCTACTTCTTTATACCGACGTTCATCTACCTTGATCCTTCGACCCACAACTCTGTTGCTATTATCAAAAATGCTCTCCAGGGTGATCATTCCCCTGGGTATATGATTGTTTTTTAGTTGAATAAGGCTCTCTTCGTCCTCTTCTTGTAACGCTCTATCTATAGAGCAATTCATCTCATGAATCAGAAAATCCAGGATCTACTCATCGTTCTCGAATACTTTCCAGAAAATATCCTTATCGGGCACAGAAGGCCTGTATATAAGTCTGACTATTTTAGACTTCTGAATAACATTACTGACTGGGCAAAAATTGGATCCTATTGACGCTAACAGGTCTACATGTGTGTTATTCTCTATGGAAATGGATTTCATGTATAGTGCTTCGAAATTTTCCAATAGATCCAACAATTTGTTTTAATAAGCCTTTAGGTAATGTTGCTTACAAATGCATTTGCCAGTAACCTATTTAACAATCAGCTCTGAATCTCCATAGATCAGCAGTTGTTTTGCACCTAGTTTTTTAGCTTTCCTAAGTCCCAAACACAAAGCTTTGTATTTAGCTACGTTATTGGTGCAACTCCATGTCAACCTATATGAAAAGACTTTCTTTTCCAGTAGGTGAAATCAAAACAATTCCAGCTCCTGCTCCATTTTTGCACCTTGACCCATCAAAGTATAATTTCCATAACTGGTTGGCCGAATCATCTGTTTTAGGGACAACAACAGGGAGATTTTTTGGTTTCTCAATGGAATAGCTTCCCATTTCTGTCTCTACCATAGCATTGAAGTTCTTCATTTAAAAATCATCCTCAGATTGGAGTTCCTCCAGGGTTTCTTCCATTAAATCGATATTTTCCAATTCTTCAGACATCATGTTGACGGTGGGTATTTCCTCTAGTCTTTCTACATGAAAAGTAGATGGTTTTTCATTGTAGATATTGAATCTTTTACCTTTGAAAGGTACCTCCAAATGAGAATAATATAGAGACAGATAACTACCCATTTTTGTCGTGAACTCTCTGGATAAACACATACCGAAATATGGTTCTAAGTCTACAACGACTACCTCTTGTATGACGACTACTTCTGGTATTATGTGGAGTTGAATAGGGATATCTTTGATCACCTCGATAGATTTTACTGGAGTACCATCTAATTGCAACACACCAGGATGACTCTAAGTATATTCCATCCCCATTATGTCACATACGGCTTTCGACATCACCATAGTTGCAGCCCCTGAATCAATCATGCAATTGTGAACTATCCACCCCTCCATTTGCAAAGATAGATAGAATGGGGGCGGTCTATTTTTCCTAGAGGTCGACATAACATTTGCTTGTATAACATTTGAGAAGGAGGTATCATTCTTTAAATTTAGGGATTCTTGGAGGAGGTCAATCTGACCAGGAATTTGTAGTGCCTCATACATACTTATTTTGGAAGGAGTCCTCTTCATTTCTTCTGGAATGTTGAACGAAAGGGTTGCAGATGGGGATACCTCAACACTTTTCTCCTTTCCACTAGTCGATGCGTCATATCTGTCTCTATAGACCTACGTGGCTTCTGTTATTTATTTTTTTGTCAATGAAGGAAATCTGAGTCTTTCCTTCGCTTGCTCTTTAGTATTGCTCCCTTTTCTAGGAGGAAATTCTTTTCTTGGTGTAGTCACAGAAGTTTGAGGAGGGTCAGAACGCCCTTTCTCATTAGACTAGTTTTTTTGCGGAGTCGCCCTGGCGGTAGGAGGAAAAATTAGTGGTTGGAGTTCCTTAGGGTCGACTTGTAATGACTTTTTTCCTGATCTTGTCAGGACTGAGACTTGTTCCACGGATGGCATTGCCAAATTGTGGTGGACTTCTTTGATTATGTTCACTTATCCCTTGCTGGTTTCTTTAGCTCTCTCAATAATAACCACTTGCACATGATGTTGATGAATCATGCATGAATCTTCTCCATGAGGATCATTGCAAGTGGTACACCAGTAATCATAATTAGTGTGTTCTTCATTATCTCTTGTCTCATTCACATACACAACATTTTTTCTATATTGCCCTCTACCACTTGTTGAAGCACCATATTTTTGTATCTATGGAAATATTCTTGCTTGGAGGTTTCATTCAACTTCCCTCTTTTTCATGTATGCCATTTAATTTGACAATGTTTTCATTGTATGAATTATGGTCATGTACTGGTCATTTGGGGGAGCTAATGCAAGGGGTAGGGTTGGTAATGCAAGGAGTTTAGGAGGTGCAGCTATAGCTGGGAGAGCCTGTGTTGATGGGAGTATAGGCAGTTTAGAAATTGACACTTGGGAAAGTTTTGGTACAATTGACAATAGACTCTTTGATGGATATTGCTTTGTAGCGATGAGATTATCTTCGCCCTTTGCTGCCTCTAGATAGATCTCAGGAAAAGTGGTTACGTGGGATTGCCTTATTATCATACTGAGATCTGAATCAAAAGCCCTTAAATAATAGCATATAGCTTGTTCTTTCGTGGGTTTTATGCCCTAAGATACTCTATCACGATTTCTGGTAAATCTGATGTTGAAATCCTGGATTTCTTCTTATGGATGCCTCTCAATGATAGTGAATTGATTCAACAATGTGAAAGGATCCGCATGTATATTAAATTCATCGACCAGACGACCGAAAAGCACTACCAAAGAAGTAATGGATCCAACAAGAAGCGCTTTGTACCAATAGAGCATCTTTCCTTTCAAATATATAACCAAAAATCTGACCATTACATCTTCCTGAGTGATATTGTAAACAGATGCTAGCGATGATACATCTAAATAGTGCTCATTTGTTGTTTTGCCTGTTCCATCAAAATTCGGCAATGCTTTTAGTGTAGCTTGTGGAATTTGGTTTTGTGCTCCCAAGTTCAAAGGACTAGTTTGATTCCATACAAGATGCACTGATACCAGGGTAGCTGCCATGGTTGCTAAAGGAGTTACAACTACTATAGGATTGCTTGCAGATGCTCCTACAATGGGTGTTAAAGAGGTGCTAATGGTGCCGAGTGTATTTGATCGTGCGGCTAGCACAGGGTGTGCCTTTAGGCTTTCGAGATGTAGCTCAAAGAACTCTATGGGTTCTTCGAAGTTTCTAGCTCGAGATCTGGTTATCATATGGCTATATAACCAGAAAATTTTAGACAAGGTCTTTCTTTTATGGTCTAAATTTTATTGCAATGGAGTTGCCACGTAGTTTTTTTTTTTTTTGAGATTTTCAAACAAAAGGCTCTAAAGTAAAACACCAAAACTTATATAATACTGTGGGATTTGTTGGTCCCACCGAGTGTGCCAAAAACTGTTGGAACAAAATTTACCTTTGGTTAATAGTGTTGTGCCTTAGACTTTGCCAACATTGAATAGATAGACCTTGCTTGAGATCATCCGTCTAATCTCCAGAGAAAGCTGGTTCCTTTGAGTTTTTTAGAGAAAAGGGAAACAAGAGATAAGGGAAATATAGCCGAAGCTAGAAATTTTCTCATGGTACAGATTAGACAACAACTAAAAAATGATTATGCAGATTACTATCTTCAGAGTTTATTTATATCTTCCTATAGAAAACATGAATTCCTGAGTGCAATTTTAAATGTTCGTCTAAATAAATGTAAATATCTTTAATATTCAACTCTAGAAATAAGGTTTATACATGCACAATTAAGATTTCAAAAAAGATACATTATAAATCTTAAAATGAATAAAAGTTAAAAACCAGATACATACACTCGCATACAGAATTTCAGAAGCCAGGGGAAGAATATCTCTTATTGCTTCTAATCCAGTAACATGTACATCAAGTCTGTAAACGTCCAAGAGCCAACCCTTTTCATGATCGACTCACTCCTATTTATACCCTAAAAAGAGTATCTTCTACTATGTATATTTAATTTCCTCAATCAATTACAAGTAATTATTTGCAGTTTCTAAGAATATACAACGGATTTCCCGTAGATTAGATGGATTTCCTTCTGGCTAAATTTAGATGAGTCTATTATTCTGTAATCATCCAGCAGACCTGCCATGTTATAATCAACTGACCATTCTTAAAAAATCAGCACATGATGTCAGTGCATGCCCCAGTTGCCAAAAATATACTCTGTTTCTCTGCTTGTCTACCCTTCTTGAGTCGCAAAAATGCAACATGTCGCGAAATCGCGACATTTCTATGTCTTCAGCCTGATTCTTCTTTTTGCATCGCAAAAACTGACCATGTCACGAAATCGCGACACTTCCGCATCCTTAGCTCTTTTTCTTGGTTTTGACCGTGAAAACGTGACATGTTGTGAAATCGCGACACTTCTGCCTCCTTGCTCTCTCTTGTTGCTTTTGGCCACGAAAAAGGGACATGTTGCGAAAAAGGGACATGTCACGAAATCGCGACACTTTTAGTCTCTTTAGCAGTTTTGTTATTCTTCTGGAAAAAATAAGCCATGTCGCAAAATCGTGACATTCTCCCTGACTTCTACCCTTTTATTGATGGACTTGGCAAAAATGGGCAACGTCGCGAAATGACGACTTTTTCCTCTGCTTTCCCTCTTTGCTGTTTTTCGCCGTGAAAAATTGTCATGTCATGAAATCATGACACTTTTCTTCCTTAGTGTATTTTGTTTTTTCTTTGTTCTTTAGCATATGGGCTACTTCGGTCTTCTTTGAAAATATGCAAAAAAGGTGCATCGACCATTTTTTGTAGTTAGTCACTTTTTGACTAACAACTTGTAAACCTGTAAAATCCTATTAGTGCATTGGGGGGTCTGCCTCAGTCAAACCCCATGTTTAAATAGACAAAAGACTCATTAAAACTAATTAAAACATGAAATTTCTTAGAAAAACCAACAGAATACTAAAAACTAACCTACTCTTACCTGTCTAGATGATTTTGGTGTCGATTACAGAGGTTCGCACTCCTAGGGTGCGAACCACTAGGTTCGCACGTGTGAGGTGCGAACCGGCCCTTTTGAAGCCGGATTGCTCAGATGGGGTCCCTGGATGCTCTTGATTGGTTCTTTTTGTGTACTTTGTCTGGTAGAACTTCTGAACTACAAATCCTGATGGTGAAATCAACTTGTCTCACTCACAAAATGGGCATATGCAAGAGACAAACTGATTGTGATGCTTGTATGATGGATGTGAGATGGATGTGTGTTGATTGCAATGGCTGTAGTGATTTCGGTAGAGTTTCGGTATGCAAAAGTGGGTTGTTCTAGAATGGTGAAAATGGCCTTCTATTTATAGAGTGGGCCAGGGTGAGAGAAAGGGGATGAGGTGTCCCCTATGAGGTGGCTATGGTGAGGTGTCCACCAAAGAGGTGTCCCCTGAGGTGTCCTGGGTCATGAGTGAAGTTGGGTGAGAGAATCCCTCACCCATCCAAAAGTAATGATGATTAGGGATAAATATCAATTTGCAATTAATATTCACCTTTATGGAAATATCTTAGCATTAAATAATCATTTTTATGTGCAAAAGTCTCCATCTTGCATTAATGACCCAGGGGTGTGTGAGGTGGAGAAATATTTGGGTGAGAGGTGGCAGGGCTAGGATAGGCTAGGCTAGGTGAGGTGGGAGGCTAGGCTAGTCAAAGTAGACTAGGTGAGGTGGAGGCTTTTAATTAAATCAAGATTAGATCTAATTAAGTATGAAATTAGCCATAAAGCACAATTTGACCAAAATGTTGACTTTTTGACCATAAAGTGGTTTTTGACCATGGTGAAGGTTTCAACCTTAGTTGAGTTGGCATGAGGTCACATGAGGACCTAGGGTTAAGCGTAGGAAAGGGCTTAGCTAGCCCAAAGGGGCTAATGATGATGAATAGTGATTTTAGCCAATTTATGCAATTTTCAAGGGTTTTGCAAATTGATTGACCATGGAGATGGGGAGAGGGACAATGTGCGACTTTTTGGTGTCTACATTTTGCCCCTTTTTGTACTGGAGTGTGTGAAACACGGTTTAGTACAAAAACTGATGATATGGATTGATGATATTGATTGGTGAATGATTGCTTTTGGGGGGAATCGCATGATTGCCTTGCACTATGATCAACTGGAAATGTTTCAATTTTTGGACGAAACAAGATGCTTTTGTTAACTTTTGCTTTCGATTGATTGATGAGCTCATTTGACGACATTTGATAAATCGTTGGAGCCTAAGGTAGAACTTCAGGATTTTCATTCACAAGTGGTCTTACGCCTGCCACTTATGATGATTGGAATCCATGCGGCATCTACAGGCAGAGGCATTTTGAGATTTGGCAAACATCATTTTGTTTTGAATTGGAATTTTGGTCTTTGAAATAATCGTTAGCAAAAAATTTTGTAGGCATATGTTGTATCCATGATTGGAATTTTTTTTGTTTGTTTGTAGGGAGGGTATGGTTTGTTTGATGATAACCCCCTCAAGCGGTGGATTGGTGATGACAGAAAGGGAGATCGGCGATGCGACGGTTGATGAAGATGTTAGGGCAAATTTGAAAAATTTGGCACAAAAATTGATGAAATTAATGATTGGACGGTTTTTATGGTGAAATTTGAGGTAAATGGGTAAAATTTAGGGTCGTATGGTAGGTTCACACTTCACACGTGCGAACCATATGGTTCACACCCTAGGGGTGCGAACCTATCGGTTCGCACATGTGGGGTGCGAACCCGCCCAAAATGGAATATATAAGGTGAAAATTCATGATTTGACATCATTTTTGTGCATAGACGGAGTTGGAGAGGTGGAGGAGAGAAGAAAAATGTAACGAAGTGCTTGTCTTGTGGATCGAATGAGACGGGATGGCGAGTGCATCGAGGAGTACCAGCACGGGGGTGGGAATGCCCGAGGTAGGTGTTTTTCTCTTTTTGGCATGTGTGAATTTGGGGAGGGTTTTAAAACGAAACTTTTTGCTTTTAACACCGTGAAACGAGGGTAGGGGTAGAAAATGATTAAAATTTGTATACACAATGTGTAAAAATAGCCAAATGGGTATCCCGATCTACATTTATTTTTTGTTTTGACTTTTTGGTGCATGGGAATGTGTGCATGGGATGTGATGTGGAAAATAGGTGGGAAAAAGTGCATGTGGATGAAAATTGATTGATGGGACATGCTAATGGGCCAAATGGGTATCCCGATCTACCTTTATTTTTTTTTTTTGACCTTGTTTTGACTACTTTATTTTGCATGCCTAGGGAGGGTTTTAATGTCGTTTTTTGCATTTTTGACATGTGTCTTGTCGTTTTCCACATGAGTGTTTGGTATGGCTGGAATCAACATGAAATTCTGCACCCAATAATGCAATTTTTTTCGGATTCTTGAGGTTCGCACATGTGGGGTGCGAACCAGCATTTTTCAAATTTTTTGGAATTTTTGGGATCTGGGTTTGGCTTGATTTGTGCAAATTCATGATTTTTTTATATTTTTTGCATGTTTTTGTGGAATTTTTCATGTTTTTTGGTTTGCGTGTGAATGCAAAATGTGATGGAATGCAATGTGTAAATGAGAAACTGAAGTAAGTGTATATATACAGAAATAAAATGTCTATCTAATGATGCTTAAAAATAGTAAAAAAAATGCATGCATTTATGTTACATTGTGTATAAAATATGTATACAAATGTGAATGATTTCTAACATGTGGTGTGTGTGATGGCAGGTGAAGAGAATATTTACACGCCATCGACTTCGAAATTGTAGGAAGGAGTTGGAGGCTCGATGGAGAGGGGCGGATGTAGAGTGGTTGAAGAGAGTGGGGTTGTATGGTGTATGGGTGATGCGTGAGGTTCATGTGAACCATGCATATATGGCAGCATTATGTGAGAGGTGGGATCCTGATAGGAACACCTTTCACTTACCGACAGGGGAGATGACGGTGACCTTGGAGGATATCTATCGGATATACAGGTTGTCGATTGATGGAGTGACAGTGATGGTGGCGGGGAAGGAGGCACGAGATGGCATCCTAGAGAGGGCCTTTGGGGAGTGATGGTGGTGGGTGGAGGTGAAGAAGGGAGTGGATTATATGTACTATTGGAGGAAGGAGTGGCTCTCATTGCATCATGCGATGGCAATGTTATTGATAGTGAGTCATGCACTACCAGATGCTTTAGGGGTGAAATTCCCTTGGAACATGATGGGGATTGTGTGTGACATGGTGGAGCGGGGGTGACGATATGCATGGGCACCTACACTATTGACACAGGTGTATCGTGAGCTGCACGGGGTGGTGAGGATGGATAGGACTGGGCTGAGTATTCTTCCATTGCTACAGATATGGGCATGGGAGCACATCACTATCTTGAGGCCTATAAATTTGTCATATGAGGCACATGCACACGAGGGGGATGAGATACCCTATGCCATGAGATGGTGGGAAGATATGGAGAAGAAGAGGAGGGAGCACGATGGTGATTTGATGCACCATAGGGAGGAGCTAGGGTGAGTGACGATGGAGCATATTAGGTGGAGGCCATGGCGAGGAGGGCCTAGTTGGGATCAGGATGCCTTGCATTTGGCATGCATTCAATATGGTAGGTGGGTGGTGGGGAAGTACTCATCAGAGGTCGAGTACTTTCCATTTTCTAGGGTGCAATGATAGTTTAGATTGGTACAGGGGTGACCTGATCCTCCTATGGAGATTTATAGGGTGAGGGGGGATAGGGGGCCATAACCTGTAGTGCCACCACTGGACTTGATTTTAGATGAGGTGATTGATGTCCTAGATGTGGACAATGTAGGGATGATAGCTGAATATGAGTTGTGGTGGTCGAGGTAGACCTGGGAGCCTAGGGAGGCATGGTGGATGGGTGGGTGGATGTAGCAGGAGCTCTACCCTATGTAGGTCTACCAGGAGGGGCAAGAGCGGGGTCACCAGTACGGGATGTGGAGGATGAGGAGGATGCGAGATCACCCGAGCTGGGTGAAGAGGAGGAGGAGATGGATCGGCTAGTTAGGCATGTGCATCCGCGTTGGGATGAGCATGATCAGTTGGTGAGTGATGTAGGTATGGGGCCATCGATAGGAGGTGGTGAGGGGATGGTGGCTATGGAGGATGTTACCATGATGGATGTGGGGGAGGACTTGCCATATGATTGGTTATTGTGAGGGGAGGTTGATGCAGGAGGAGGGGATGGTGGGGGATATGGAGGAGTTTAACTTTGGGGGTGAGTTGCATGGTACGATATCGACGGAGGGTGAGGTGGAGTGGCTTCAGGCAGAGTTGAGGAAGTTGCAAGATATTTTGTTCAAGAGAGAAATGGAGTGGGTGACTGAGCACTCAGTATAGGAGGAGGAGAGGAAGGATGCATATGTAGACCTGAGGGTTACCTTATAGGAGTGGGATGTAGCCAGGGTTCGAGTGTAGTGGATGGCAAAGAATATGGAGGTGCTTAGGATTGAGCGAGATGGTCTTAGGTGTGAGCATGATACCATCTGGGGGGAGTGGGATGAGATGGTTGAGATCACAGGGTGATTTCAGCAGTTTTTATATGAGATGAGGGTGGAGACAGAGGCCATGAAGGCCTGTCATTTAGTGTGGGTTGCGAAGATGGAGCAAACTATGCGAGAGGTATAGTAGGTGAGAGAGAGGGTAGAGCAGGAGATTTCTCAGTTAGGGGATGTAGTGCCACAGCTGTAGGTGACACGAGGAGAGGTGGTACAACTAGGGAGGGTGAATGAGCAGTTGATGGTAGCCAACACAAAGGAGGTTGCCAAGAGGAAGATGACTAAGAATAGGTTAATGGTGAATGGGATACCTATTTTGAGCTACTCAAGGTCGATTTCATTATCGTAGCCTCATGCAAAGCAAAGTATACCCTCGATTGGTAGGGTGGATCAGCAGGTAGTGGCATCGATGATGTCACAGGCACCAATGAGGATGGGGCCACCAGTGTAGGTGGAGGCAAGAGATGGTAGAGGAGGAGAGGTAGAGTCATCAAAGTAGTGGTAGGAGGAGCCTCAGTGGAGAGGGAGTGGGGAGACTCATAGGGAGAGTCATGATGGAGTGGTTGGTGCATGATTTTTTGTAGGCGCTCATGAGGAGCAGATTATTTTTGTGGGGAGATGTACCTGATGATGGTGCATTCCTTATTGTAGTCGTATGGCAGTTTTGTGGATGGTGATGTATATACATGGATATATGATGATGTGCCCATAAGGGCCCACACATTTTATTGTAGCCTGATGGCATCAATTTTTGAAATATATATATATACATATGAGATTCTATGGCACTTGTGTCTATTTGCATGTATGTTTTTGTTTGTTTCTACTTATGATGATGCATGAATGATATGAATGCGATGATGGTTAAGTACATGTGAATGTGAGATGTTGGATGCATAAAGTAATTGGTATGGATGTTATAAAATAATGTAGTATGATATAACAAAGTAAATGTATTGCTTAGGGATAGCATTTGCATCATTGCAGTAGTCAGTTGATGTAATCCATTCTATTATTTCAATGAGGGTGGATATGAAACATGTCATGAGTAGATTCAAACACTACAGTTTATAAAATCAATCCCATTGACTAACTGAGCAAAACTTCTTGAAGCACTTGGAGGCTATCTCGGTAAACAAGACCTCAATCCTAGACTTGTGTGTGGAAAGTGATGTTCATTTTACCATTCTAGAATAGGGTGGGTTATAATTGCATGCCAACTTAGCTTGTATGCTAGCTCATTGGTAAAGACCTGAGGACTACAGGGATTCAAGCGAATAATACTCTTGAGGCCTTGGCTTTTGTTTTCTGCCTCCTATGATATGACTATCTTTGTGTGGGTAGTACTATTTTCTCTTTTTGTTTCTCTTTTCTTCTTTTTTTTTTTTTTTGGAATACTTGCTCAGATTAGATATAGAGCAAGGGATTTTTTTTTTTTTCTTTTTAGGATACTTGCTCAGATTAGATATAGAGCAAGGGATTTTTTTATTTTTTGCTTTTCTAGGATACTTGCTCAGATTAGATATAGAGCAAGGGATTTTTATTCAAGTGGGGGGGGAAGCTTGTCCTTTTGTCAGTCCTCCGATTCATGAGAAATCATGTAAATGATGTAATAAGCAGAGTGATTTTCGCTAAGCATCAGCTGGCATGCAATGTAATCAGCCCCATTTCTAGAATGTTATTAGTATGTAAGACGTGCAAGTAAGTCCAGGAAAGAGAGCAAGGTGACCAAGGGAAGCCTAAAAGTATTTCTGAAATATGCCAACTTTGGATGGTGGTTGATTATAAAACTATTTGTGGGTGAAGCAATCAAGGCATATCTCTAATCCTGTCTCCTGAAAAGGGGATGTGGGCATCATTATGGTATGCTAGCATGTGCATGTTTAATTCCCCAAGAATGGTATTTACAATGAATATATACAAATGCCTATGTGATTGCAACAAAATACATGAATTTATGTACAAGGTTGCCCCAGTTTTATGGACAGTGGACTAGGGCGTAAGTGGAGCGGATTGTGAGAAGGGGGAAGAAAATGAAGAAGAAGAGAGGAGGAAGGGAGAAAAGAAGAAAGAAACCTATCAAAGGTATGTAGCCGCTCGAAGCGTGACCATACAACATTGATGAGTAACTTAGAGGAAAAATAAAAAAAAAAAACCTCTATCAAGGTATTACTGAGTGACCATACAACATGGAGGGAGAAAAGAGAAAAAAAGGAGAAGAAGAAAGAAGGAAGGGGAATGAAAGGTATGTAGCCGCTCGAAGCGTGACCATACAACATTCATGAGAGAGGAAATAAGGAGAGGAGAAGGAAGAAATGAGATAGATGAAGCAGTTATAAATGTACATGCAAATTAACTTAGTGCCATAGAATGCCAAAAATGATGATGTAGTTATTGTGTGGTTTTGTTTTTTATTTTTTTTTTATATACATATGTACACAAGTAGTGATGAGTTGTAATGCCTACGACTAGGCATAAAATGCTCGTAAATGAATAATGTTAATGGGCTCAAGTTCGGCTATGCCTTCCAATGTGGCCAGATGATATGCCCCAGATCCAAACTTATGAGTAACCATGTAAGGGCCTAGCCAATTAGGTGCAAATTTATCATGGAGATGGTGCGGTTGGCTAGTAATTTGTTGGTTCTCCTTAAGGACTAAGTCTCCAACTTGGAATTCATATTGATGTACCTTGGAATTGTAGGCACGATGGAGATGATCTTGATAAACTCACGTATGTTCAATCGCATGAATGCGATGTTCATCTAGTAAGGTCAATTGGTCAAGTCGGGCTTGATGGGCTGTATCATCATCAATGAACTCTTGCATGGACACCCGTAAAGATGGTATTTCAAGCTCCAAGGGCATGATGGCCTCAATGCCATAGACAAGGGAAAATGGGGTTGCCCTAGTTGGAGTGTGAATACTAGTACGGTAGGCCCATAGTGCTAATGGTATTTGATTGTGCCAATCATGGTGTGACTCTACAACTATTTTGTGAAGAATGGTGCAAATGGTTTTGTTTGTAGCTTCTACTTGGCCATTACCTTGTGGGTAGTATGGAGTAGAGAAGCTATGTTGGATATTGAATTTTTCACATAGTGCATGAACATTCTTGTTTTTGAATGGAGTACCATTGTCTGTGATGATTTTGGATGGGATGCCAAAATGACAAATGATGTGTTGAGTGATGAAATCAACAATTTTGGGACCGGTCATTTGAACTAGAGGAATGGCTTCAACCCATTTCATGAAGTATTCAGTTGTTGTAATGATGAACTTATGATTGGCAGATGATGTAGGTGTAATTTTGCCGATGAGATCCAGGCCCCATTGTGAAAAAGGCCACATTGACTGAATAGGTTGGAGAGCCTGAGAAGGTAAGTGTGTAAGATTGGCATGATGTTGGCATTTAGCACACTTTTTGACATAGGCACAATAGTCATGTTCCATTGTGGGCCAGTAATAGCCCATTCATAAAATGCGTTTGGTGATGGCCATGCCACTAAAATGGCCGCCACAGGTACCATCATGGGCCTCTTGAGTAATGCGTTGGGCTTCGGATGGCTCAAGACAATGCAATAGTATGCCATCATAACTTCGCTTGTAAAGGATATCACCTAGCAATGTGTAGTGAATAACACGCATTTTAAAAGCTCATTTGTGAGTATGACTTAAATCAGGTGGTAGGATACCGAGCTTGATGTAGTCCTTAACTTGGGAAAACCATGGGTCATGTGGTGTAGCTTCGATGATATTGATGCCATCATCACGAGGAGGTGGCTTGTTGGAAATGGCAGAGTGGAAAAGGGTGTGAATGGACACGTGAGTGGTGTCAAAAAGTGGGTTTTGTGGAATGAGTGAGCCTAGGGAGGCCATGGTATCGAAAAAATGGTTTGTGGAGCATGGGGTAGCGGTGATGTCATACCACTCAAATTGGGCCAATAAATCTTTAGCTACCTATTTGTATTGTTGCAAGACTGGGCAACGACATTGCCATTCTCCCTTGATTTGATTCACAATAAGGAGGGAGTCTCCAAATATGTCCAGGTGATGAATGTGCATGGAGAGCGCTTGCTTTAGGCCAAGGATAAGAGCCTCATACTCAACATTGTTGTTGGTGCATGGAAAGCCTAACTTGAAGGAAAAGGGGAGGGGCTCCCCTTGTGGTGTGAAAAAGACTATTCCTACACCCCCAACGTGTGTGCATCGGGAGCCATCAAAGAAAAGAGTCAATTCAATAGTTGATTCAGGCTCTACAAGTTCTTTGACTTCACTTATATGAAATATTGAGTCATCTGGAAGCTGGATAAGCAATGGCACATTACTTGGTAATGGGGCCTCAACCAATTGATCAACAATGACTTGGCCTTTGATGGATTTTTGGCTAATGAATTTGAGATCAAAATTTGTGAGGAGCATGATCCATTTTGTCGTGCGACTATTATGGTAGCTTCTATCCATCATGTAGCGAAGTGGATTATCATGGGAAACTATGTAGGTAGTATGATTGATCATGTAATATCATAGATTTTGGGTGGCAAAGACCATGATGAGAAATTTTTTTCCATGTAAGCGTACCACATCTCATAATAAATTAATGTGCGGCTGATATAGTATACAATGTGCTCTTTGTCTCATTCATTTGTTTGAGCAAGAAGCATGCCCAGTGCGACATCGATAGCATAAATGTATAGGTTGAATGGACTTTCAGGATGGGGTGGAATGAGGACGGGTGGAGATGTGAGGTAGGATTTGATGTCATCAAAGGTGGCTTGGCATTTACTATCCCATTTAAATGGGACCCCTTCTGTAAGAGATGATTAAATGACTGACATTTGTCTAAAATTTGGGTGATAAATCATCGTATGGATTGGATTCTTCCTTGTAAGCCATGAAATTGCTTGAGATTTGTAGGGGGAGGCATGTCAAGAATAGCTTGGAATTTGGTGGGATCTACTTCAATGCCTTTGTGAAATGATGAATCCTAATATTTTTCTAGTGGTGACACCAAAGACACATTTCTTTGGGTTCAATCAGACATTGTGTTCTAAGAGGTGATCAAATATTTGTCGTAGATCTTCTAGATGTTGACCACGGGTTTTGGATTTAGCAATGAGGTCATCCACGTAGTCTTCAATAGTTTTATGCATAATATCATGGAAAATATAAGTCATGGCACATTGATAAGTTGCCCCAACATTCTTGAGGCCAAAAGGCATGACTTTGTAACAAAAGGTCCCCTAGGGGGTGGTGAAGGAGGTCTTGTGTTGGTCTTCTAGATTGACATGAATTTGATTATAACCTAAAAAACCATCCATGAGTGATAGTATTTCATGTCTAGCTGTAGCATCGACCAAAGTGTCGATATTAGGGAGTGGAAAATTGTCCTTGGGACAAGCTTTGTTAAGATCCCTAAAATTAGTGCAAATGCGGATACCCCCTTGGGTTTTTCGATGGGAACCATGTTTGAAACCCATTCAGGGTAATCGATAGGTACAATGAAATCGACATCAAGGAGTTTCTGTAACTCCTACTTAACCATAAGTGCAACTGTGGGGTGCATGCGATGCAAATTTTGTCTGATAGGTTTGGCTTTGTCATCCAGGACAAGGTTGTGCACTACCAATGAGGGGTCAAGGCCAGGCATATCTGTGTAGGACCAGGCAAAAACCTTAATGTAGCATCTAAGGAAATTGGTATAAAGGACACACTCTTCTTCAGTGAGGCTGGTGGTGAGGTAGACGATGTGAGGATTGTCTAGATCATTGCCAATGTCAACTTCAATAGTGTCCTCAACAAGCATGTGAGAACCATCATGAAGTTGTGCTGGTGTGGGGATGAGATGTAGGTCATCAATGGAATCAAGGGTGAGGAATTCATCATCTAGATAAAGATCTAGATTATGAATCCAAGGGATGTGGGGTGGGATGGTAGGTAATGGTGCATTAGTAGATTGGATCATGTGGGGTGTGGGAAGGAAATCAATGATGGATGGGGTGGAGGAGATATCATCAAAATCGATGAAATCTTCGATAGGAGGTGGTATGTAGTCAGGCTGATTCGGGTAGCGAAGGGGGCGTAGAGGTCAATAAAAATCATGTTGATCGATGCACTATAAATGGAGGAGGTGGGTGAGGAAGGTTCTAAAGAATTAGAAGAGGATAGGAAGAAATTAGGAACCGGTTGGTGGCGATCGGGATTCAATACCATGGGTGGCGAAGGTGAACGAGAAATTTGGTGCCGAGATGGGATGGTTTCATGAATGGGAAAAAATGGAATAGCAAAAAGAGAGGAGGGTGATGGAGAGGGAGGGGAGGATGGGTTGGTGGGTAGGGGTGAATCGATAGGTAGGGGTGAATCGGTAGGTAAAGATGGATCAATGATGAGATAGGTGAAGTGGTAGACAAGGGTGTCAATTTCCTATGGTGAAAGGGGCTCATGGGGTGGAGAGGGTAAAAATAATGTGGATGGTATATCAACTATGGAATGAGGAGAAGAGCTATCAGGTGGCATAGTAGGTTCAAATTCCTCATCAGGTAAAATATCAGGAGGATTAAGATCCAGATTTTGAAAGTCATGTTCAAGATTGTGAATAGTGGTTAGATTATAACCAACTCCAGATCAATCGATGGGAAGGTGAGTGGGAGGACTGATATAGGAATGACATCCTTGTTCATATCTCCCTAGGCCATACCCATGCCAGTTGTACCGACATAGATATTTCCAGGAAAAAGAGGATTAGACATGTGATTAAGATTACCATAAAATATGGTTTGTGGTAGTAGAGGTGTTGGTGGTAGCACTGATGAGTCAAGGCCTCCATAAACAAATTTCATGGAATTATTGGGAGGACCAAGAGGAACTACTACCCCAATAGTCAAGGGCACATCATGAGGTCAACCAAAATCATGGGTGGTTTGGAAAGTGGATGGTGAAACTCGAGAATCGATAATGTTATACTCACCAGGACCAGGTGTGGTCATGTGGATAGAAACATGGGGAGGATCAAGATGCTCAGGTGGAGGAGAGGACCCCTATGTGGTAGTGGTGATGGTGCAGTAGGTGGAGGTGGAGTGCTTGGTGGTGCATGTGCATCAGTATAGGTATATTGGGCTAATTGTTCATCAAATCGAGCAGCACATTGTGCCCACTCATAGCATTCAATTAGAGATCCAATAATGGGATGATTAGCATGGGGAAATTGGGTTGGAGGTGAAGGAGAGGGATTGGATGAATGGGGGACCACACGTGCCCGTGCTGATCATAGCACAAAGCAATGAGTAGATGGGCATAGGAGGGAGAGGTGTGGTGTTGGATGATGATGGTGGGGTTGGCATAGCAGAAAAGGTAAATGGTGGTGGTGTGAAGGATGATGAAGCACTATGGGAGAAATTAGGAGCCGATGGTGGCGGTGGAGGTTGAGGTGGGTTGGATGAAGTGGAGGTAATATTTCTTAGGTCGGGTGTAGGGGGTGGTTGTGATGATTGTGGATAGGTGTTATCTAGTGTGCGACATGGAATGGGGGTGAATTGCATAGATGATAAGGATGGACCAGGTGGAAGGCTGATGATATTGTAGAATTTGAAGGGATCACCATCGATAGGGATGTAGTGGACTAATCCATTATGAACATATTTGATACAATGATGAAGGGTGGAGGGGATGCATTGCATGTCCCAAATCCAAGGTCATCCTAAAAGGATGTTATACTGCATCTCACCTTTGATAACATGGAAGAGAGTGGAAATGGTTTTGGCACCAGCCTTGATGGGCAAGACAATAGTACCAATGGTAGGATGCATAGAGCCATCAAAGGCTCGAAGATCCATGGATGGGGTGGCAAGATGAGAAGGAGGAAGGTGAAGGTGGTTCAATGTGGTGGTAGAAATAATGTTGATGGATGACCTGGTATCAATGAGAACATGTTTATAGGTAACGACATTGATGGAGGCTTGAATATGTAATGGGGGATCCGCTCCCTCACCTACAACTTCTATAATTTCATGGTCATGGAAGCTGATAGAAGGTTGTAGGTATCTCTGAACATTGCCAACAAAGTTGGCAAAGGCATCTGCATTAGTAGTCTCAAGATCAAGAGAGCGGAGGATAGAATCAAGGGCTTCACGATGAGGTTGGGATTGTTGCAGGAGGTCATAAATGGATAACCTTGCAGGGGTGGTATGGAGCTGGTGAGAAATACTACCATGGATGGTGATGACATTCCATGGGAGAGGTGGAGGAATGGGTGGGGTGATGATGGTGGTTGTAGCAGGTGGTTGTTGTGAAGTGGAGGGTTGTTGGGTGGTTGTAGGGGGTGGATAACATTGATTGTGAGTGGTGATATTGATCATACCCATAAACCCCTATTGAGAAGGTCCTCGATTGACATGATTGACTTGGCATGGATCATTTTGAGGTGGATTACCCCCATGCTTGGGTAAGGGATTTTGATATATCCCCAAGTTTTGATTTTGTGGTGCAAGGGGGTTTGAGACCTGAATAGTGCCTCGATCGATAAGGTCTTGGATGACATGGTGAAAGATGTGGCATGAATCAATGGTGTGGCCATGTTGTCGATGATAATCATAGAAGGCTTATGGATTGTAGTCCCATGGGAGAGGATGATTTGGATCGAGAGGTTGGACATTTGGCAAGTGGATGAGGCCCCCCTCAGTTAATCGATGAAATAGAGTGGGCATGGGCTCAGATAAAGGTGTCCAATTACATGGAGGGTGAGGTGGATGTGGATTGTGACCTTGGTATGGATTAGACTGAGGTGGGGGATTATGTGGTTGTGGAGTGGGAAGAAGTGGAGGATTAGCTTGGAATTGATTTTGAGGAGATCATGGGGGAGTGGGTTGTGGAGCTTGCATAGATGCCACTTGCATTGGTGGATATGGAGAATTGAGAAGAACCTGATTGGTTTGTGGTGGTCGTGTGGTAGGTGGTACATATGGAGGGTGATTGTAATGGTAATTGGTGGGGTAGGATGATTTTTGATGCAACTTGATTTTTCCCGTGTGGACCTTGATGTCCTCGATAACTTTGGCTTGGGAAATGGCTTCCTCAAATGTTCGACTCTGATGTATCTACAATGTTTGGGAGATTTGTTTATGACAACTCTTGGCGAAGAGTTTGATGAGCTCTGAAGGTGGGAGAGGGAAGGTGAGATCATGAAGGACCACTCTCCAATGGGTGAAAAAATTAGTAATAGGCTCATCATCCCACTGATGTAAAGCATACACATCGGACAAGGTAAGCTTGGTTTTGATGTTGATGGCAAAATGTTCAAGAAAAATATTGGCCAACTGCTCAAATGTATACAAGCTATGGCGAGGTAAATGGTTGTACCAATCTAATGCTTGACCTCCAAGTGACATGGCAAAGGTACGAAGCATAAGGGGATCACTTTCATGCAATTGGTAACAGGCAAAATGGTAATTATTCAAATGCTCTCTAGGATCCTCCTTACTTTTAAATTTGTCAAATTTGGGAATCTCAAATATGTAAGGATAAGGATGGACAGGAATAGATGGGTGGATTGGTTCATTGCACAACTCATCATATGTGGGTTTTTGAGGCCCATAACCAGTTGTACATAGATCCAAAGCACGCAGTTGCTCCTACATAGCCTGAAACTCGCTAGAGAGCATGGTAGTGGTTTGAGGAGGGGCAAGAAATGGAGGGGGTGGTGTGGATGTAGGAGGTGGCTATGATGAGGCCTACATGTAATCCAAATATGGTGGATACTATAGTTGTTGTTCCTCCCACTACTGATAGTAAGCATCCTACTATGGAGTAGGTGCTGACATCGAGTGGTACTATGGGACAGGAACCTGAGATGGATGAGGTGAAATGTATGAAGCCTGGGACATAGGTGGTGGCTACTATGATGGGTCATAATATCTAGGGGGTGATGGGCCAGGAATCAGGATCTACTATTGCTATTGTGCATCATAGTAACTAAGAGGTGACTGGTTAGGCATGGGCATCTACTGCTGTTGCTACACATAGCGAAAAGTAGGTTGCACAGAATAGTAGTAGTGGATGACCATGTGGGTGGGGTGGTAAAAAAGGTTGGAGGTGTGGAAGAAGGGGGTGGAATAGAAGTGGATGTGTGAAAGGAAAATTATTGGGAAGCAGTGGGTGGTATGGATGAGGACTGAGGTGGAGCGGATGGGGTAGCAAACAAAGAATCTAGGATGGATAGAATATCGAGGGGGAATGCCTTGATAGGTGGGGTGCAATGGAGGTGGTCGATATGAAGGAGGAGGGGGTAGCCAAAATGTATTGGGAGGCACTGATGGAGGACCATAGGTGGAAAATGGGGGATAGCTGGTAGGTGGAAATGTGGTGAACTATGAGGTGGGTGGTGGTGGCCATGGAGTGAAGGATGTAGGTGGTGGAAAATCCTGGATGGAGGGGTTTGTGAGACCTGGTGAAGCTATGTGGTAACCCTGAGATGGGTGTGAATAATATGTTGGTGGACTAGAGGATGGAGGTTGAGATGAAGGTGGGTGACTGGATGAGGCCTACTGAGATACCGGTATCTGTGATGAAGATGGTGTGGAGGAAGGAGTGGAAATCATATCGACTATCTATATAGTGGTAACAACATCCGAGATGATTTGGGAAATGACAACATCATCACCCAAAAGGGGGTGGGAAGAGTGATCGATGAAAGGATGAGTGGAGGATGGTGAAGGAGGGGGAGTGAGCTCCTCTACCACCATAACTGGTATGGGGTGACCTGGAGAGGTGTAGATGACATGCTGGAAGAAAGTAGATGGAGGATTGGATGAAGAGAGATCCTCTAAGGGAGGGGGCCCCTCGAGATTCTCATCTAGGAAGTGAGATGGTGTAGAAGATGCCATGTGGGATGTAGGACTAGCCCTAGGAGTGGAAGGCCCCATCAGTAAATCAGGTGCAACTCGAGATGAAACCTGCTCAGAATTGGAAGGTGGATCTATGGTCTGAGAAGAAGAGGCCCCTATGGTAAGGACAGTCCATTGGGTAGCCTCGATAGCATGATGAAGTGCTTCACATATATGACTACGCATAACCGGCATGGTAAAATGTGCAACAAGTGGAATAACAGTCAACAGGTGTGAAATCTGAACTCAAAAGCTATTTGTGACTGACCGGGATACTCTCTGGTGAAAGAAACATAGGTTCATAGGCTAGGGGTGTGGACCAATCTGGTTCACACTCTAGGGGTGTGGACCACCCAAAATGAAAAACAGAAGGCCAAAATGTGTAGTATGTGTCTCTGTGTGTTGTATGTGCAATCTGGAACCTAAAAAATAGGTTCACACTCTAGGGGTGCGGACCAAAAAGTTTCACACTCTAGGGGTGTGGACCACCCAAAAGTGTAGTAGAGGGTGAAATATGTGTTGTGTGTACCCTCTATGTGTTGTGTAGACCTGTGTGAATCAGTATGGTAGCTTGAATGCTATATTTTCACATAGAATCATGTGAAATGAGCTTGAGTGTAGGATGATCATATTGGGGGTGCAAATCACCTAAAAACAAGTTGTGCAGTGAAAATCATGGTAATGAAACTGTGGAACAATCCATAAGTGAGTTATAGCACGTTTGATATGTTGTTGTAACCACTTTTCTTGAGACTCAACAAAAAGCAAAAGTTCTTTATTTTTGGTTTTTTTGTGTGTTTTGATGATAGAATATATGACCTAGTAGCAAAATCTAGGTAGTGGGTGATCTTCTAATATGAATCAGGTATGTCATAGCACAGAACCTTTTGCAATGCCCAAAAGTGCACAAAATAGAACTATGTTTCCAATGGGTGAGTGGCTACCTAGATGTATACGGTACAGTAAAATGATATCCAAAGGGGGAGACTCAAAATGCTCTAATGAGTCAAATAAACTCTCATGAAGAGAGGTCACATTGTCAATGTGGTGCTACCGGCATACCCATGCTTTCGCTTAACCCTCACATTTAAGGCATCCATAGTAACGATAGCTACGCCCACTAATTATTTTGAAAAGCCCTATGGTAAAGGGGCTTTCTAAAACTACCCACTCTAAAGGTACCTTCCAGTGATGAATTCTGGATAACCAACACTCAAAGTGGGAAGGACCGATCGGGTATTAATGCCGAAATGATCCACCTAGGGGGAAACTATGGTGACTAATCTGGAGGTGAGCCAGTGGAGAGTAATCCCAGACCTCACTAAACTCTGGTGTTGAATTGGTGATGAAATCCAATTTAGGTTGGAGATGAAACCCAGTGCCTTACACCATTTAAATGGAACGTGAGTGTGTGGTGTTTGTTTGTGCGGTACTATTTTAGAAGTAAATCTAGATTAAGTGCCTTTTCAAAATAAACTATGCTATGATGCCTTTTCAAAGAAAATCTATTTACTTGGTTGGGGTGCAAAAACAACTTTAATCTATTGATTTTTAAAATGGAAATCTAATTAAGTGGTTTACACAAAATTAAATTTACTCTATTGATTTTCAAAAGATAAATCTAGTTAATTGCTTTTGAAGGGAAATGACTCAGAAATAAATTACTAGAATTTGAAGCTATACTAGAAAGCAAATGAAAATTCTATCTAAAACAAACAAGAATGTGTGATTGCTTATGGAATTTGTAGCTCAATATGTTATATTAGCTTTTGAACAGAGAAAAATTGAAGAATTTCACACAAAACCTACATCCAGGTGAGTGTAAAAGTCTCCACGATGCTCTCTGGTCCAAGACTATGTAAATTTGGGAGGTTTGCACTCCTCGGGTGTGAACCTATCTTCTACTAAGGAGTTCGCACTCCTACCATGCGAACCGGTATCCGAAGACAGAGCTGACTAGTTTTGGGGTCTTGGTAATGATTTTGAAGTTTTTGGAGTATTTTGAGCACAAGTACCTACACAAAAATTCCCAAAACTCAATTTGTGTCTAGCAAGATGACCAAAAACTCATGAATATATCACATATACCTAAGGAAAATAAATGACAAAAAGGTAAATTAACTACTGATTTGGTGTCGAAAGATACAAGGATGCTTTAACCTTGCATACGTCGTGGCAAGAGACAATTTGTGGTCTAGGTATGAGGGCATGCAATCCCTAGGAACATGAGGCTCTTAACCTCCCCTGACTTACCTTGTCATTGGTTGTGGGTGTCTAAACCAATACCTGGGTATCAAGTAGTAGTTTGAGGTAGATTGGGGAATTCACACGCCCAAGTGTGTACTCACTACTCTCTTTGTAAGCTCACCGGTGCACCAGTGAACCTTTTTTGGTTTGGCCTGAGGTGTCTTTCAGGGCATTTGTGTTGGTTTGTGGTGTTCTTCAAAGATGACAACTACCTGCCATACAAAATAGACCACAATTTTTGGTTAGAAGGTGATTAAGCTTATGCTTGGTGGAGGTCCCACTAGGCATGCCAGAATGAAACTACCAAAAAGACACCATAACACCTCATTCAAATATTATGGAATCTGTTGTATTTGTATTGATAATCATAAAAGGGTTACAAGAGGTGATATCCTTTTACAATCTTGCCTTGAAGGCTACAATAGGGTCTTCCCTTAGGAAGCCCCTTTCAGATGTGGTACAAAGACAACACGATTCATCTCTTGTGGGTTCCTCGATGTAGGTGGGCTTCTTGCTCGTGAGCCACCACTTGTAGGATGCTTCCTTGTGCTTTGCTGGACCTGTAAACCTACAAAATCCTATTAGTGCGTTGGGGGGTCTGCCTCAGTCAAACCCCATGTTTATGAAGACAAAAGACTCATTAAAACTAATTAAAACATGAAATTACTTAGAAAAACCAGCAGAATACTAAAAACTAATCTATTCTTACCTGTCCGGATGATTCTGGTGTCGATTACAGAGGTTCGCACTCCTAGGGTGCGAACCACTAGGTTCGCACGTGTGAGGTGCGAACCGGCCCTTTTGAAGCCGGATTGCTCATATGGGGTCCCTGGATACTCCTGATTGGTTCTTTTTGTGTACTTTGTCCGGTAGAACTCCTGAACTGCAAATTTTGATGGTGAAATCAACCTGTCTCACTCACAAAATGGGAATATGCAAGAGACAAACTGATTGTGATGCTCGTATGATGGATGTGAGATGGATGTATGTTGATTGCAATGGCTGTAGTGATTTCGGCAGAGTTTCGGTATGCAAAAGTGAGTTGTTCTAAAATGGTGAAAATGGCCTTCTATTTATAGAGTGGGCCAGGGTGAGAGAAAGGGGATGAGGTGTCCCCTATGAGGTGGCCATGGTGAGGTGTCCACCAAAGAGGTGTCCCCTGAGGTGTCCTGGGTCATGAGTGAAGTTGGGTGAGAGAATCCCTCACCCATCCAAAAGTAATGATGATTAGGGATAAATATCAATTTGCAATTAATATTCACCTTTATGGAAATATCTTAGCATTAAATAATCATTTTTGTGTGCAAAAGTCTCCATCTTGCATTAATGACCCAGGGGCATGTGGGGTGGAGAAATATCTGGGTGGAAAGGTGGCAGGGCTAGGATAGGCTAGGCTAGGTGAGGTGGAAGGCTAGGCTAGTCAAAGTAGACTAGGTGAGGTGGAGGCTTTTAATTAAATCAAGATTAGATCTAATTAAGTATGAAATTAGCCATAAAGCACAATTTGACCAAAATGTTGACTTTTTGACCATAAAGTGGTTTTTGACCATGGTGAAGGTTTCAACCTTAGTTGAGTTGGCATGAGGTCACATGAGGACCTAGGGTTAAGCGTAGGAAAGGGCTTAGCTAGCCCAAAGGGGCTAATGATGATGAATAGTGATTTTAGCCAATTTATGCAATTTTCAAGGGTTTTGCAAATTGATTGACCACGGAGATGGGGAGAGGGACAATGTGTGACTTTTTGGTGTCTACAAGAAGGTGATGATGCCATCCATGTGGTAATTTAAATGGACTATCTTGTAGTGGAATAGGTGACAATTATTCAGATTCTTGTTCTTCATCATTCCATAACAATCGATGAACAATGGTAGGTTCATCCTCAAATCCTAAATCATATGTTGTATTAACCAAAATAGTTTCATATTCAAAAGCATCTCTTTCACATGAATCCAACTCTTATATGTGGTCTTTCATAACTATGGTGGCTAAGGTTGAGATAGTTTCTTCATTTTCTTCATCTAATTCAAGATAACATAAGTGACCTAAAAATTTAACTGAAGGTTTTGTAGGAGGATATAAAGAAATTTTCTTTGAATCAATCCCATTAGAAATGGTCATATCCCTTGACCTAAAATCAATGAAAGCATCTACCGTAGCAAGCCAAGGCCTTCCTAAAATTATTGGATAATCATTAACAAAATTTTAGGGTTGTACTACCAAGAAGTCAACTAGATATTTCCATGAGGAAATTGTCATAGGGATATCTTCTATGATTCCTTATGGTTTAGTAACTGACTTATCAACCATCTCCAATACAATAGATGTAGGATTCATATTGTTAAATTGTAATCTCGACACCGTATCTTTCATCATAACATTTATGGTTGCCCCTAGATCAATCAAAACATTGGATATCTACATTGATCCTATGGTTACTGTAACTAATGGACTTCTTGGATCACCATACTTTGGAGTAATAAGCTTCCTAGAAAGGAGATTAGCTAACTTTCCATCTACTTGGATGGTCTTAGGAAATGTTTCTTTCTTCCTTCTAGGTTTCTTAATACAAAGTTCTTGAATGGTTTTGTTAATTAATGGCACATCCTTAATAGCTTGTAGTAAAGGAATCATAATGTTTAAGCATTTTAATTCCTTCACTAAATCTGATTCCAAAGATATTTTAGATTTCTCAAATCGTTTAGGGTATGGTAGTTTTTTGATGAAGAATGTAAATCATATTGAAGGTCTTCTTTTTATTTCCCTCGCTCAAGATTTGATTTTTGGGGCTTTGATGTAGATAGGTATTATTTTTTTTCATTATTTTCCATTTCTATGATGATAGGTGGAGTAGGTTCAAGAAGTGCCTTTCTCAAACGTAATTGAATATTGCTATAATCGATGACTTGTATCATAACAATATCTTCAAATTTAGCCATGTAGATAGGGGTTGCATGTCTAGTATTATTTGATTTGGCCACAGGTTGAGCCAAATGTGGAGGTTGTTTCATTTATTGTTGTTGTTGTGCTTAACATCCCTGAGGAAAATTTTAAGCAAGACCAAGCAAAAAATATTTTGGTTGATTTTGATATCTACGTTGTCCCTGGTATGGTTGGTATTGTTGTTCCAAATTTTTTCCTTGGTATGGTTAGTATTGTTGTTCCAATTTTTTTCCTTGGTATGGTTGGTATTGTTGTCCATGGTGGACATTGTTGATTCCATTGTGAATTCATCCATTTAGATTATGATCATTCTTGAGGTGATGACCATGGTGGTTGATTCCAATATTGTTGTGGTGGTTCTAAGTGATACCATGGCATAGACCAAGGATTATATCCCCAATTTATGGGAAATCAAGGGGTATTTTGATATTGATACTATGGAAAATTGCCCCCTTGTCTCTATCCTACAAAATTGAGTTCTTCCATAGGTGAGGATTTTGTTTCCAAGATATTTTTAAGTCTTGGAAGTAGATGGCATTGGTATGTTATATGTCCTTTCGCACAAATGCTACATATAGTATATATGGAAGTTTTATTTAAAGGACGATACTAAAGAGTGTGTTTATTTCTACATATTGGGTAATAAATGGCTAAGGGTTCAGTAGATTTGGCTTTTACATTAATTTCTCCTAATGTTGTATTAAGATGCAAAAAGTAAATAAGTTTTTAAGTTGGCAAACTCTTCCATGAGTTATTTTAAGTCATTTGAATTTTACCTATTTTTCATCTTCTTTGTTTTGTATGGGAGTAATTTTTACACAATTCCAAAATTTTGTCAAGTTCAAATGTACTTACATATCCTTTGCCCATAAGGTCTAATACTTCTCTAGATTCATCTTGAAATCGCCTCAAGAATATGGTTTTGTAAATTTATGGTTCAACAACCCCACATCTCTTTTGAATGAAGATAAATCTATCTAAATAATCCTCTATATTTTCATCTTCTTCTTGTTTTATCCTAAATAATTCATCCTTCTTATTCTTTACTCAACAATATTCTTGGTACTTATCCAAAAATATTTTTTTCCATTACTTCCCAGGTTTGAATTGAATCAGGTGCTAAACTCATGAACCAATGTAAGGTTGAGTCTTTTAGCATGGAAGGAAACACTTTAAGTTTTTGGTTATCATTTGTATAATCATAGGTTTGACATACAACCTTGAATTCAAATAGAAATTAATCAGGATACTTAGATGCAACTCCCCTAAAAGTTGGTACCACATTTGGGAAAATAGTTTTCATAGGGAAATTTTGAGTAGGATTTAATTAAGTAGGATATTCAAAGGTCTTGGAAAGAGAACGGATATTACTTTGATTGAGAACATTACTGCCCCTATCTGGATTTACTTGTACATTTACTAGTATATCTTTTGAAAATACCTAGAATAGATTCATTTAAATTGGTCTGATCATAGAGATATATCAAGGGTAGGTGGTGATGACCTAACAATTTACTCCTATAATTCTCCCTCAGGAGATACACTTCTCGAATATGAGGTTTGCAATCCTCTTTTAGTGTTATCAAAAATCTTAAATGTAGGTAATTCATCACCTTATCTTGAATATCACCTTCCTATGGTTGGTGGAGGGTTTGATCTGATGAATATACCTCTTTCATCTCATAACCTATTCATAGATGCTCTGCTTGTGTTCTAATGTCTGAAGTGCAAATATCAACAATATAACTATGTTTATGCAAAGTTATTTTTTGTGTGTTTTTACTATTTTTGTTGTTTTAATAATTATCCTAAGGTTTATTTGATACAACTTCACAAAACAATAATTGCATGATTGATTTATCATCTAACAACACCAACTGTTTTCCCAAAAATGATGCCAAAAATTATAGGTGTCATTAATGCTTATAATTTAATTCATTTTTTTAATCCAGGGTGATGTCCAAGGCTATATACAATAGAGGATGTTTATGGATCTATAGTTAAAAAATTAGGGTACTTGCTTGTCTAAAAACTGAGAATCATAATGTCTTTGCAAGAAGTAAACTTAACTAGCACTCATTTGCAAAATGAAAACCTATTTAATTGCAAAAATTAACTTTGTTGAAGGAAAAATAAAACTAATATACACTTGCTAAATTGAAATGACAAAAAATGAAAATTTTGGAATGAAAATGATAGAATTGACAAATGTTGGAAATTAATGTTGCTTAAACTAGAATGTTGAAACATAAATTAAATGCTAAAAATTGTAATGAAATGTTGAATGAAATTGCATTAACAAAAATGAAAAATACAAGAAATAAGAAAGTTGTCTAGCTGAAAATAACATGAAAATATTCACACATGGAATAGGGAAAAAATAGAGGAAAACAAGATATTTACTGATTTGCAACAAATTACAAAAAAATAGCAACAAAATAAAACCTACAACTTTTTGACAAGAAAAATAGCAAAATAAGAAAACTTGTAATTATGTTACAGAGGTCCCTCCACCAGCCTCAAGAGTGGGCCCTTGCTCCTAGGTCCAACAAAAGGAGTGAAAATTACCAAGTTCTACGTTTATAAAATCAAACAATCATGGAAGTCTACTTTGAGAAACAAACTGCACCTTATTGACTTTTCTGCTCTATTACATAAAAATGATGACAAATTCCTAATGAAGTCCTATTGTTATTTTCTTATTTATCTATTATATTTCAATGTAGGTAGAAATGAATATTTATACAAAGTCTTCCACTTATCTTAATTATGGTTGAAAGTTACATTATGATCTCCTTGTTGTCAATTTGTCAACAAATTCTATCCAAAATTAGGACAAAATTTTATTGCAGAGTTGTCCTCTTTTCCTCACTTCTAGAGGCTATGGATGATTATTGGAATAGTTATAATATTATTGGTGTTTGTTATCCATATTCCACTTTGCTTGCCTTCCTTGGAAACTAGCTTATAAGCGAGTTCAACCTTTTCTATAGCATTTTTTGCAACTGCTCCGAAACATCTGGTTAAACAGTTTTCAGATACAGATGCTTTTAATAGTTCAATCTAGGTCAACGTTTGGTGATTGATTAAACAATTTTTTCCTTTTTTTATGCTCCCAAGGCATTTTAGACCCCAAATTAGGTGCACATCCTCATACTCCAATTTTCCTGTAGGTTGTTGCTTAAATGTTTTGGAGCAAAAATTACAAGTTCTGTTTTTGCAGGTTGGTTGTCTTATTTTTGCTGCAATGTGGAGTTCATAATACCACATCATCAAAAAATAGTTTCTAAGGTAGGAAAATACTTCAATTATTTTTAGCAATTAAATTTTAACAAAACTCTATTGATGATACTTTTCCAAATATCTTATTTATGTTATTTAACTACTAAAAACATGCAAAATAATCATAAAAAATGCATAAAACTATCTGAACAATAGGGTAATATTCCTTATCATTTCATCATGCTAACATTAACATATTAATGCATAATAATCAAAATATTTGGTAGTTTAACTATGATATTGGTCAAAAATGGCAGTTTCTCATGTTAACAAAGCTGAAATAATGAAACATTTGGGTGTCTCATTATAGGTCATATGAGAAAACCCTCATAGAGGATGTTATTTACCCAATATATGTTTATCCAATAAAAATTTTATTACCAAAGCATTGTGTACAACTCTACCCCTAGTTGGACTTGAACCTTGAACCTTGAACCTCCTATTAGTAATGGAGGATATTAAGTCTCTAAAATATTACCCATAATGGATGTGGGATTTATGTGTTCCATGGTTTCAAAAAATAATGTGTTCCTAGGATGTCAACCCTACACAAGATAACATGTTAATTGGGAATCATTAGAACCACCTTCATTGTTGTTTTTAATCCAATGATGTAGGTAAGGATAATATTGTTTAGGTCTTTCTATTATAGATATTTTCAATCAAATAGTTCTACTTTCTAGGTATTAGGGTTTAAAATGGATAGTTTCGCACTCTAGCAATGTAGTAAACATCCAAATGATGCAAAAAATCATACTTTTTTTAGTGATCAAATCACTCCCTTTGACACCTCCTCTCAGAAACTACTTAGTAACACATCTCTAAACAATATTTTTGGATAAACTTACACCTCCATTCTAATACCTTCATATCACCCAAATATCTCCATGCAATTCCACATCCAACATAACACCATAATGGTCTTAGGTCCTATTTTTTTTACTCAACCCATGCACTCCATATCCTCATAAAATTAAGCACTTTATTTTAATGACACATCCCTGGTAGTGCAACATCACTCTTTGTGCTCCACTTGAATAACTTTGAAGTGACTTTAGATAATATTTAGATTGTAGTTATTAATTATTAGACTTTTGAAATCATAATAACCTCTTCTCTTTTGATGGTCTAATCAACTTTGGATAACCTTTGATGTTTCCTCTAGATAATTCTTACATAGTCTATCTTATTCTAGAAATAGTTTGCATGAGATAACCATTAGTGATAGAAAAATCCCTTTACATCAAACTATTATTGCATTTCATAATATGAGAAATGCATAATGCATTCATTCATTTAGTTTTACCTCTACATGTAAATATTTCAAAAGTGAACATCATCCATTGCACATCCAAACAATAATTCTAACTACCTTGTAGATGGCCCAAATTTGCACTCAAACATATAGATAACATGACATTCTCCTTCTTTCAAAATGGCACTTCAATATATCTCTATGAAAAGGTGAAGGTAAAATATCTCTGATCATGTCATAGACAAGATGACCTTTCCAATACTCTAACTAGTTGATCCAAATTTATCTTTGAGATAGCCATAGCATGACTTTGTGATAACATATATGGCTTGATTCTTCAAAATTAGATAGCCTTCCATGCGATGTTGAATTTCTCACTATGTTATTTATATTGGATGGTCTCTTAAATTCATTATGGCATGAACATAGGTTCAATATGTTCCTTTTGAATCAACAACAAAATTATCAACACTAGATGACAACTCATATTAGCAAAAACAATGTCTTTCTTTAACCAAGCAAGATAACTTTGTTATACTTTCAAGATATGGTAGGTGACCTTGTTTATACAAAATGATTCAATCGATGTCCATGTTGACCTTGGTCTACAATTTTATCTTCTTTGAGTTTAAATTATACCTTTGTAGTTAGGATCAAACTTGCAAAATCAAATAAAAAATAATAACATGAATGTATTCTTTTGCAATTGTGTCAATAGGAATCCTTATTATCTAATCCCAATAACTGTTGCATTTGCAACTTCTATATTAGCTAGAGTAGAACACATATACTTGAGTGATGCCTCTATTCTGTTAAAAAATTTCACCTTTGTAATGTCAAAGCTATAATACCAAATATTAAAGATGCAAATTGTATGTGATCAATTTTCATTAATGTGATAGATGAATATATACATGCAAAATCAATAATGAAGAGATCAAGTGTTATAATTGAATTTGCAACTACCCATAACCTTGTAACCATTTATGTGATTACATCATCAACAAATATTATTCATAGAAATCCTCTAATAGATTGTTAACCCATAAAATCCTAAGAAAAATACCAAACCATATAACAATTTAATCAATAGATCATATACATACCTTAATACAAAAAAAACCTTTGAAAGCATTAGCAAATTTCAAAGAAAAATACTCATACCATATAAATTTTCTATGAATAATTTGATAATAGAAGCATTCCATTTCTTCAATTGGCATATGAGATAACCAAATACAATAGTTTCTTTCAATATTGGAAATCCAAACACTTGGTCCTTCCATTTCATCTTATTTATATAAAATTTTAGTTGATTACATGGAGTATCCAACTTAACTCTCTCTATATGCTACTTAACTAATCAACATTTAATTTAACTAATTCCCTCACAAAATTAATTACATTTTCTACAAAGGGAGTATTAGCCTGCAAGACAATCTCATCATAAATAAACATTTTTTGGAATAAATTTCAACAAGGGGAAGAAATGGTAGGCCATGAGCTCTCTATGAAGTGGTTGCTTCAATCATATTTTATTTTATGATCTTATATTGATGTTTCACCAAAATATTGAGCTATAGATTGAAAAAATACAATTCAAGCTTCTCCACACTTTACACCTTGACATAAAGCATATTTTTCTCATTCTCTATTTATTCCCTACTAGAATCCATGGTATCAATCACCTTCCACAATTGGTTTTTGATTCAAAACAACCCTTCAAACTTGCTCAAAGCTGCCTCATACAATTTCTCAAACTTTAGGAAAATTTGACTCTATTATGAATCAAATTCCACAAGATTTTGTCCTAGTGTTTTTAATCACTTGTTTTATACTTAAGCTAATGTTGATGCCCATACCTTGGATTCATCCATGTATTTTGCTAACCTGGTTGATCAGGTTGCTAATCAATTTTTTGTAGTCCTCAATTCCTTTCTCAAGTTTTATTTCTTATCTTGGCTTGGGCTATCTATACGAAAATTTCACCTTGCTCTCCTACATAATTAATTAATGTATCTAACAAATTTGTTTTCTTAGCATTACATAATGTTGTTAGTGGATGCCAACATGAATTATGCATATGAACTCCATTATATTGAGCTTTTAAATTGACTAGAATTTAATTATACCTTACATACACTGGACAATATTTATCTACTATCTTCCTAAATTCCTTATGCTAATTCTTAGTTGTGTCAACTAAGAAACTTCTAGTCATGGAAATACTACATATCTTTTCAATGTCCATTGTAGTATTTTAATATATTTTCTTATGTCACAAAAACCTCATTTTTTCTCCTAATAGCTTTTATAATTTTCTGGGTGGGATCAGTTCCTTTGATACCTTCTTTAGGTTTGGTGCCTTAGACTCAAAAGACTCAATATCCTCTTCATGCACTCTTTCTCTACCTCCTTTCTAGTTTTTTTAGTTATAATATCCCTAAAGTTATCTTCCATGAGCTCAAATATCAATTAAAGTAGGTCGATATTTCCATAGACATCTAAAGTGGGTAAATCATGCGATATAATATGGAAATATTTTCTCATTATTTTTTTTATATGGACTATTGGGATTTATAATAGTTTATCTTATTTTTAGATTCTTACTTCATGTAGTACCCTAAAATTGGCGCAGTAAACCTTAGCAAATAATTAAAATTACCTTAGTAATAATTCAAATTCAAATTTTAACCCCAAAACCGCTCCCAAACCGCCTGCTGCCCGTTTCCTCATTTTCCATGCCATTTTTAGAGTTTGTTTCATCCGTTGGACGATATCGTCTCCGATCAGACGATATCGCCTCATATCGGACGATTTCGTCTGGAGCAGAACGTCCAGCCGATTTCGTCCCAAAACTGATTTTTCATAATTAGCTTCTGTTTCAATGGCGTCTCTAATCTGGGCAGAAGCGTGTCTGCGCCGTTAGAGACCTCCCCCATTGGAGATCTCCCAAAATGGGATGATCTCCAACCTCCCAACCTCCCTCCTAAGCCTATTTAATCTTAGGCCCTCCCCTTGACATCCCCCTGGCTGAAATTTCCTGTAACACGAGTTCTACATGCATTAGACCATCTTAAATCACCATTTGTTTTCATATTTTTCTAAGTTTGTTTGCAGGAACTTTGTTATTCTTCAGCCGGAGCAAGCTCAGATCGTCGCAGATGATCCTGTCCAATTCGAGACGATTTCATACCAATCCGAGATGATTTCGACTGTAGTCAACATTGGGGGCAATTACTACCCGGAGTTTGCATTTTTCTCTTCTCATCTTGTTGTTTTATTCTGCATCTAGTCAGTTTATTATTATTTTCTACTATTCTGCATCTTGGAGTTCACCCATATAGCTTTAATGCATAATAAAATCATAAATTGTCATTAAATCATTGTAATGCACTCATGTTTTTGTTTGTTATTATTATTTTAACATTATTACTGTCATTCTACATCATTGCCCTCTGTTGGCATAGCTGCATTTTCTGTATTTTGTATCTATTTCTCTGATTGCAGGTCTCTGACGAATTCGTCAGATCTCAGACGATCCTGTCAGATCGGAGACGATTCTGTCAAATTCCGTACGATCTTGACTGCTTCAAAAATTAGAACCTCCATCGACATCCGAAACTGTATGGATTTCTTCACTTAATTATTCTCTCGTGTTTTCTGTCTAAATCTATTTTCTGTCTTCATTTAATTTGCATTTTCATAATAGAACAATTTAGATTCATCTGGCCAAACCTAGGACTTGAATGATTAAAGGTAAAATTGAACACATCAAACACATTCCCAACCTAGGCGTGGAAACTGCCACTAAACGTTTCCTGGTGAACCCCACCATCCGTCGAAAATTCACCCTTATACACCTCCCCCGAGAGGCGGGACCTTCAAAGGGCCTCTCAGTCCGAGGTATTGTCCCATCCTTTTCCCATCCTCCTTCCGGGCATGGATCCTTTAGCCTGAAGGTAAGGGTGCAAAAAATTTGGAGCGATACATTTTGGTGAACCCGACGTGAAACTAAAACCTTTTGAAAACAAAAACAAAAAAACATAGATGCATTTCAAATCATTAGAAAACTACTAAGTTGCATATCATGTCTAGATGGTAGCTCCTAAGAAAAGACTAGCTGTCACTATAAATGTTGAAAACCAATTAGCAGCCATAGAAGTTAATTATGTGCTTAGTGTGCCTGAAACAGATAGAAATCAACTTTTGTGGAAAGAACTTGATAGGAGACTAGGTATCATTTCATCTAGATCAATACAACTTAAACAAATCAAGAGGTTTGCCCTAGATAGGATCCTGGATCCTCATCAACTCATTTTTTATCATGAACTTCAGAGAGCCCACCATAGGTGGTTAGCCTATAGGAGAGCTCTTGTGTCTTCGAAATTGTTCACCTTCGAGGAATACCTCGAGAACGTAGCTGTTATACACCAATTCCTAGGTCGTATAGAAGTCCAAGAAACTGATCTTATGGTTAGAAAAATATGGAATAGAGTTCCTAAAGCTATGTTATATTGAGAGTATTGTCATGAAATTTATTTCTACCAACCAGAGTCTGAGATAGATAATATCACTATAGCACATTTTGTCAAATTTTTGAAAGAAAATTTTCAATTTGAAGAAGAACACTTCATGACTCCTGAAGAACTCGAGCCCATTAATGATATTTATAAATTGTTTATAGAAGACTAGATCATTGCTTTCATTATTATTATCTCTTGCATTTAGTTTGTTGTTTGTTATCTTTATAATATTGTTACAAAAACAAAAATACAGAAAAAACAAGAAAAACCAAAATATAACAAAACTAAAACATTTTATTTTTTAATACTATAGTAGGTATATAATTAAAATATATACCTCTTAAGCTTGTTGCATATATATATATATACAAGTATATATATATTTGCTGAAATCTAAATTTAAGCACAATGCCTAGACTTAGGAATGGTAAACAAACTGAAGAAGAAGAAGAAGATTGGTTAGGAGACAAAACAAAAAACCCAAATGTCCTTCCCGAGGATTCAATTCCGGAAGGAGAAACTCTAGACCAGCCGAAGATGAGCCGGTCAAGAAAATGAACAACAAGAAAATCTTAAAGAGGAAGGATCCTCATCCCCTAGAATGGCTCCAGATGGAACTATTGCTTTTGATAACTTAGATCATTTCTGGAAATTTTTCAATAATAACATTGGTGCTCTTAATATGGCAGTTCGTATTGATAGAGGACAAATTAGTGACACTCAAGCAGCCATGGAAGATATGTTTAACATACACACTAATCCCTTGTCCTTTGTTGATCAAGAAAGTGATAAGGCCGGACCATCCAATAGAGATATGGTCACTATGATTCAGAACATGCAAAAACAACAGGTTACCCAACCCCCTAAGGAACCCGTTATTGAGCCTAAAATCATTCCCACACAAAAGAAACCTTCATTCACCGCTTTATTTCGCCAAACTATTGATCAATATGCTTCAAATCGACAAAAACCTAAAATGAAGCCAAACACCAATTTTCAACAATCTGGGATACAACATAATACAACTTCAAAACTTCTTCATAACACCCTTCCTACCAACAATTTACACAATAGCAATATAGCCTCTAATCTTCATGTCCCTCCATCATATGCTCACAAATCCCATATTAATACCCTACCGAATCAATATGGTGGGCAAACCAGTAATCTGGAAGCCATGGTGAAATAGTTAGCTTCGCGTATGGACCAGATAGATCCCTACCGTCCCTCGTACAATTATCGAGAGATGTGTAGTCAACCTTTGGATCCCATAGTTGTAGCACAACCATACCCTAAACACTTTCCCATGCCCGTCCCGCCTATATGTAAAGGAACTGAAGATCCCATAGAGCATCTTCGCATGTTTAGGATAGCATGTCATGATATATCACATGATGACTTGCTATTACTAAAAATGTTCCCAAAAAGTTTAGGAGGAATGGCATTGGAGTGGTACTATCAATTGCCCACTCATTCTTTGAGAAATTTTGAAGAAACAACTGAATCTTTTGTCCATCAATTTAGTGCCTACATCGAGAGGCATGTCACCATTAAAGATTTATACAACTTAAAACAAGACAAAGATGAATGTTTTGCTGATTTCTTAGCTAGATGGAGGCAGTTGATAGGAAAACCGCACTTTGTGCTACCTTATAGGGAAATGTTGGATATTTTTATCAATAATTTGCAAGAACAAATATCCTATGAGTTATCAATCGCTACTTTAACCACCTTCGATCAAGCTATAGACTTAGCTCGAAGAGTGGAAGATGCTCTCATTAGGAGAGGTCACCTCAAAAAGAAAGATGATGAGAAAACATCCAGAAATTAGTATAAAAACAAACAAGTTGTAGGTGACGGAGTCACTGATAGTAGAAACATTGCTAATGTTAATACTACGAAAACAACAAAAAAATTTATATTAAAACCTCCTGATAAACCTCCTCGAGAATTTACTAGACTCAATCAACCATTATCAACTATTTTACCCCAATTACTCGAAAGAGGTTTGATTCAATTACCAGCTATCCGAGAACCTGATCCAACTATACCCGGATACAGAGCTGATTTACATTGTGATTTTCATAGAGGACCTGGACATGCTACAAACTCTTGCAAAATATTGAAACATAAAATACAAGATCTGATTGATAATAATGAAATGGAGGTGCAAGCCTTCCAACCTAAACAAAATGCTCCTAATAACGCTCAAAATACCATTCCCCAAAATCAGAATCAAAATGCTAATCAATCATTAGATATATTTCAACATCCTTTACCAAAACATGGTAAAGAAGTGGCTAATCAAATCGAACATCATAATGTTCCCCCTCCTACCCGATATGTAGGGACTATTAGCGGACAATTACCTGTTCAGGATCCTCAAATATTTGGCACAACTTTATCCATGGTCACGACCCGACCCCTACATAATATTCAAACTCCCGATCCTAGTGATGTAGAATCGGATACTGAAAGTGAAGTAGACATCACCTCAAACCAATCGAATAGTTCTGAAAATGAATCAGATCCTATTCAACCTATCACAGATGCTATGGTTCCGGAAGAACCATTTCCTAGAAGAGTTACTACTCGACCCTCTTCTAATCAGTTCCTTCCTAATGAACAAGCCATAAACGCTCAACCAAGACCAGTTCAACGTCTTCAATATAACATTGTAGGTACCATCGGAGTTGTTACTAGACAACAGGCTCAAAACTCTCAACAAGATCAAACTCGTAACGATGGATCAGCTCCATTTGTTTTGAAAAATCCCAATAAAGGGAATCATATGTCTAATGTTCAACCAAAACCTCCTTACAATATTAATGAACAATTATCCAATACTACAACCATAATTTCCCTTTTGGACTTGTTAAGATCTTCTCCTACCCATAGAGATGAATTAATGCTCACATTAAGCCAAATGATGGTACCTCAAAATATTCAACCCGAAGCCATGTCCAATACTATCATCACTCGAGAGGTCGATTGTATTGACTTTCGAGATAAAGACATCCCACAACATAGTTTACATAAGGATAACCCCTTATATATTACTGCCCTAATTGGAGATGTAGCCGTTAAAAGAGTCTTGATTGATAATGGTTCATCTTTAAACATATGCACTTTTGACTTCTACCAAATATTTGGCTTTAGAAGTGATGAAATGAAAAAAATGGATATGATTATCAAAGCTTTCAATGACGAGACACAAGAAACGTGTGGAGTCATTACTATACCCTTGCAAGTTGGTCCTCGAACCCTAGATACAACCGTGTTTATTGTACATTGCCCAACATCGTACAATATACTTTTGGGTCACCCTTGGATCAATGCGATGCGAGCGGTTCCCTCCACTTTACATCAGTGTGTTAAATTTGAATTTAAAAATCAGTTGGTCACTATCCATGGTGACCCTAGACCCTTTGATATGTGTGCTTTGGTAGAACCTGTTGGAGTGCAATTTTTCCCCGCTCTGTCATCCACACATCCTAATTCTTATTTTTCATCTAAACATGTGAAACACACACCCATAACATCATCTACCCCATCATCTACACCTATACATTTACCTCAACCATCTTCTGAACAAACCACACTAGAACCTCAACAGGATCTTAAATCCACAACCAATCCTTCATGTTCCATCCCTATAATTTCAAAACCTATAGACCCATTTATTAACACCTCCACATTATCTACATCTATCATACCTTCCACATCTAAAGATATAGGGAATGATCCTTCTACATCTTATGCTCTTTCTGATGAGCTTTTACCGGATTTATCTAAAATTTTAATATCAGAAAAAACAAATGCTTTTATGCAAGATTCACTTCTTTTAAATAACTTGCCGCCATCTCCTCGTACTTTGGGCCTCCCACAACCTATGGGAAGTACTTACCAAGTCGGGAGTTGTGCTTTTATTTATAAAGGATATGATTGGGGAAGAATACCCCAAAACATCAAGACGCATTGTGATAGATATGCTCGATGCTATTTTGCTAATGAATATATTAAAGCTAAACCTATAATGCTTAAAATGGGATATAAAGGGAAAGGCTTGGGACCTTTCCAAAATGGTATGAAAGAACCTATCGAGGTAGAACCATGGCCCGCCCGATGTGGTGTGGGCCTCGTTTCCTAGTAAGGGTCAACCCTTCCCTTTTGAAGGTAATGATCAACTCATATGTTATCAAGATTATCTAGATAAACAAGATTCTTTGTGTCCAAAGAATAATCCCTTTACATGCAATATGCTATCCATAGCTTACCCTGAATTGATTGCTGAATCCGACGATGAGTTGGAGGGAGATATCTTCCATGATGTCTCCGTTGAAGAGTTGTTACACAATGGTTTTTATTTTGATGGTTCTATACCAACTATAGCCCAGCTTGAGGCCACGACTCCTCACGATGAATTATCCAACTTAACCTTAAAATAATTACAAGAATTGGGCGTCTCACCCGCCCCACCTAATTTTGAAAGAGATCTACACATGGAAGTAGAAAACGTCATTAAAGTTAACATTGGAACTGAGGATAATCCTCACATAATCAATATTGGATCAGAATTAAGTCAAGAAAAACAAAATGAATACATTGCATTTCTTAAAGATTATGAAGATGTCTTTGCTTGGACATATGAAGACATGCCAGGTCTGGACCCTTCTGTAGTCATGCATCATCTAGTAGTCCATCCGGATGCTAAACCGGTTAAACAGAAACTTAGAAAAATGCATCCCAAAGTGGCCTTGCTAGTCAAAGGGGAGTTAGAAAACTCCTGAATGTTGTTTTTATACAAGCTATTGATTATGCTGAATGGATCTCGAATGTAGTTCCAATCACCAAGAAAGAAGCTACCAAAGTTAGGGTTTGCACAGACTTTAGAGATATTAACGCCGCATGCCCTAAAGATGATTTTCCTCTTCCAAACATGGATCAAATCATTGACTTTACCATCGGGAGTGGAATGATGTCCCTAATGGATGGATTTTCTGGCTATAATCAGATCAGGATAGCTCCTGAAGATCAGGCTAAAACAACCTTTATTACCCCTTGGGGTACCTTTTGTTGGAAAGTGATGCCATTTGGTTTAAAGAATGCAGGTGCAACATATCAACGAGCTATGACTTATATTTTTCACGACATGATGCATGATATCCTACATGATTATGTAGATGATATTATAGCTCGCTCTATTAATGAAGATGATCATTTAGATGATTTAAGAAAAGTATTTAATCGGTTAAGAGAATACCTTATTCGATTAAATCCAGCTAAATGTATATTCGGAGTCAAGTCCGGTAAACTATTAGGGGTTTTAGTTTCTTTACGTGGTATCAAAATCGACCCTCTCAAGATTGCGGCTATCACTGATATGCCCGCACCTACCAATATCTCTGAGTTACGAAGTTTACAAGGTAAGCTTCAAGCCATCCGTCGCTTCATCGATAAGTCGGCGACAAAACCGGTCCCTTTCTTAAGCTCCTTAAGAAAGATGTCCCTTTTAATTGGGACGACGAATGTAAGGAAGCTTTTGAACTTCTCAAACAATACCTCCTTAACCCACCTGTGCTTTCACCGCCTAAATCTGATCGTCCTTTTATCTTGTACATTTTTTCTTCTGATTCTGCCTTAGGAGCTATGTTAGCTCAGCTTGATAATGAGAAAAGAGAGCGTGCTAATTATTACATTAGCAGAACCCTCATCAGTTATGAAACCCGCTACACAACATTAGAAAAATTATGTCTAGCAGTCGTATTCTCTACACAGAAACTATGACATTATATGCTCAGTCAGAAAACGTATGTCATTGCTAAATATGATCCCTTGCGGTATCTCATGAGTCGACCTTATTTATCGGGTCGCACAACCAAGTGGGTTCTTGCTCTAAGCGAGTTTGAACTCACGTTCATAGGACAAAAGTCTATTAAGGGTCAAATCATAGCAGATCAATTAGCCGCTGCACCCTTAGAGTCTACCCATCCCCTCATCATTGAGTTTCCTGATGAATGCCTTCAATTAGAGGCAGACCATATTGAACAATGGTCCTTATACTTTGATGGAGCCCGATGCATGAGTGGGGCTGGTGCAGGTATTATTTTAATATCTCCACAAAAACACATTATACCTTTGTCCTTTAAATTAACATTTGCTTGCACCAATAATACTGCTGAATACGAAGCTCTAATCCTTGGATTACGAGCTGCCTTGGCGCTAAAAATTAAACACCTGCTAGTTTTTGGTGATTCTCAACTTGTTATAAACCAAATTAATGAAGTTTATCAAACCAGAGATGATAAATTGTGCCCATATAAAGCATATGTTTTGCAATTGTTATCCTTGTTTGATAAAGTCACCTTGGAAGCTATTCCATGAACTAGCAACCGTGCAACTGATGCTATGGCCATAGCTGCATCTCTTCTGCCCTTGGAGTTAGATGACGAATATGCCACCATCATTATTCATCGACTCCAGGAACCCGCTTCAAATAAGTCATGCTTAGAACCTTTGGATGTGTTTCTAATCAATGAAACTACTCCCGAACCTTGGTATATGGATATATTTGATTTTCTTCAAAATGGGACTTTCCTCGCCAATTCTAATAGAAACCAATGTCTGTTATTACGTAGACGAGCAAGTCGATTTGTAATAATTGGCAATACTTTATATAGGAGATCTTTTGAAGGTATCCTATTGAGATGTTTGAATCTAGAAGAATCCAAATCAGCTTTAAGTGAAGCCCACGATGGATCTTGTGGAGGACACTTCAGTGGTAGTGTCATTGCTAAAAGCTCCTTAGGATAGGCTACTTTTGGCCTACCATGGAAAATGATGCACATGATTATGTGCGCCATTGCGACAAGTGCCGAAACATGCTCGACCTTGTCCATGCGCCCGCACAAGAGCCGCAGGCTATTTCATCTCCTTGGCCCTTTTCAAAATGGGGCTTAGACATTATTGGTAAAATTAATCCCGTGTCATCCGATGGACACAAATTCATCATAACCGCCACAAAGTTTTTCACGTAGTGGGTTGAAGCTATGCCTTTAACTTCCCACACTGGAACACAAGTCTCTAAATTTATTTTTAATCAAATTATTTGTAGGTTCGGAATTCCTGCAAATCTCATCTCGGACAATGGAACTTGTTTCAAAAATAAAGATGTTAAGAAATTATGCCAAAAATATAAGATTCAACATCGCTGGTCCACTCCCTATTATCCTCAGGGCAATGGTCAAGCGAAGCATCTAACAAAACCTTAATCAAAATTCTTAAAATATTGGTCAATAAATCTGGCCGTGACTGGCACATTCAATTATATCCAGCTTTGTGGGCCTATCGAACTAGTGTTCGAACTCCCACAGGTACTTCACCTTTTGTCTTGGTTTATGGCGCTAAAGCTGTTTTTCCCTTTGAATTAGAAGTTCCTTCTTTGGCTCTACTACTTCAAGATACCGAAGTAGGAGATGAATATCGAGCTGGCAGACTCACCACTGGAACTCCTAGATGAAAAGTGCATCAATGCTTTGGAGCATCTTCGTGCCTACCAAAACAAGCTTAAAAGATCATATGCCAAGAAAGTTCGTCATCGATCCTTTGAGGTCGGCGACCTTGTTTTAAAAGAAAATAAAAAAATACTAATGCAACTAAAGACCTTAAAGGTAAATTTGAGCCCAACTGGCTTGGACCATATATTATCACTGCTAAATTTGAATCAGAGCATACAAATTAGCTACCTTAGATGGTAAAGATTTAAAAGAACCTATGAATATTATGCATCTTAAGCGATATTACGCATAAAATTTGGTCATTTCATCATTTGTACATATTTTGCATGTTGTCTCATTTTAAAAATATATATAAAACTGTTTAAACAAAAACAAACAAAATAATAAAAAGTAAAAACAACAATATTATTGACTCTTTTGAAACCAAAAAAAAAATAAATAAATAAAGAAGAAAGAGAGAGTCAAGATCATCAAACTCCTCAAAAATATTTGTTGTATATATTTCTTCTTCAAGTATTGTAGTTATATTTTCAAATTATTTTTGGATAAATTAGCATTTATTTGGAATCCCTCACTATCACAAACACAAAAATAAATATCTTGATTTTATCTGGCATGATTACTAATCTCTCTTATATCAAAGTCCACAAAATTTAATTAAATAAAGTTTGAGCATAGAGAATTGATCTTGTTATTTACTTAAACCAAGCACATCCTTCCACAATAAAATGATTATATTTGTAATGTCCATGCTATGCTACATAGTAGAAGTGGTTTCTTGAGCGAAAAGTTTCCCCTGCTATCCTATCATGCACATGGTCTAGAATCTTTGAGAATTGGCAAAAGGACAAGCTCACCCCTACCTGGAATAAAAATCCCTTGCTCTACAGCTAATCCGAGCAAGTATCCCTAGCATAGGAAGAAAAGAAAAGAAAAATCAAACAAAATTATGAGCAAAAGAAGCATTATTCCAGTATCATTTTGTACTATCTCAGCACTATTTCAGCATTATCTCAAATACAAAAGCAAAAATACAAAAAGAGAAAAGAAAGAGAAAAGCAAAAGCAAAAGCAATAAAATCCCTTTCCCTACCCATTGAAAAGAAAAGAAGGGTTGATGAGTTTGAATCCCTGGAATTCTCAATTATTCAAAAACTGTGAGGTAAGCCCCATAACAGGTGGTTTGTGCCCAACCCGCTTGGCCTTGGGTAACTCCTAGCGTGGTGATATGTCTGTCACATTAGCGACCTTCTTTTGTACAGACCTATGTCTCGCTTATGGATTAGCTAGCTCTTGATAACCCGACCTACATAGTAGTCTGGTATGGTTATATGCATCTAAATCATGGTTAATGAACACTTATTTGGTTCATTCAAATCACTTGTATCAAATTATCTTGCTCAAAACTAGTAAATGAACAATGCAATTGCACACACATTTGTATTTGAGAGATTTTGTGTATCATTATGATAAATCAAGATTGGTAATGAACTCACATACGCACATGGGATTCCTTATAAATCTAACTTTTGTCTTTAAGATACTTTGAAATATTTTTGCAAATTGTTTGGAATAAATTCATTTTCTTCTTTGAAGAACAGCTGTTTAGTATAAAGACAACTACATGCATTATCAAAAATCAAAATCATTTTCAAAAACATGCAATCAAGTTACATTTATATATAACTTTTGACTTTCGCGACGATGGTATAGTTCCAAAACCAAAATTGGAATTTTATGACTAGCGCAAGTCCTCATCTTCATATTTTCTGACTATTTTCAAAAATTAAAAATCAACCATGCAATAAAACTATTATATTATTTTCTTCTTTGGATTTTCGCGATGATGGTATAAGTCTATACCTATAATTCTATGCCTAGCGCAAACCATTGTACCAATTTTATTTTCCATTTATTTAAAATCATCAAAACATATGACTTAAATCATTATGTTACACAATTATGCTTTAAAACAAACAAACACTTATTCTATTTCATGTCATTATGTCAAACTTCAAATTTTGCAATGATGGTATAATTCCTAGGGAATTATCCAAAAAATTTATCACACTTAGGAATTTATGCCTAGCAAAATCATTTTAAAATATTTCATGCATAATATTTTCATGGAAATCTGAAAACAAATCATCATCATCATCATCATTTGCATCATCACAACAAAGTCTTAAGACAGTCTCTTAAGCACTCTTTTACTTTTAGCAATATTTCTATACCGGGATTAGCTTGACGACCGAGTGAGCGGCGACTCCATGAAATGGTCTATAATAGCGACAATGTCCTTTGAAATTATTGTTAAAAGTCCCCTTTTATTTTTATCAAATTATCCCACAAACAACCAATTTGTTTACATCAGATTATTTCATTTAAATTTTAAAAGCATGACATTCAAACCATAATATTTCCAAACGACATAATTACATGAATCATCAAATTAATCACACCAAAACATTAAAGCATCATACAAACACATAAGACAAGTCATATGATCAAAAATATCTCATCTATATATATATCAACAACATCTACATCATCTCAAAACTAGATCGGTATGCCACAATCTGTACCTCGGCATACTCAATCCTCTATCAAAAATAATAATAAGCACTATGTATCAATCTGTGCAGTGCAATCTATAGTAGCTAGCCTCGAGAACCCCTCGAGCTCTCAGCCTCATCTCCTCCCCCGCCCTGAGGTGGACGAGGTGGCCCCATCGTAGTCCGTGTGGTGCTATGAGTCCTGGACTCTGATCGTGATGATGTCCTCGATGACCTCATCATGACAGGCTCCGCAATATGGGCCGACAGCGGTAACCTCTGCCCCTCTGGCACCATATGATGGTATAGCGTCTGATAGAATGTGACCTGGGCAATAGCCCGTGCTAGGTCCCGAGTGCTCGCCCCTCCGCTCCGTGCTCTGAGGCGTGCAACCTCATCTCTGAGCTGTGTAGCCTCAGCTCGATGGCATGTAGCCTCATCCTGTAGAGTCTGCACCTGTGCCTGGAGATGGACAGTCTCCGCCTAGAGAGTAGCCATCTCACTACTCTCTCCTGTGTCCACACCCTTGCCCTTATCGGGCGATGGTGGCCTCTCTCTCCATGGAGAAGGGGGTCTCTCCTCCCTCCTCTCCCACTGCCATGGCCTCTGCTGAGCCTGTGGCCTCCTCTCGCTCTCTCCCGCCATGACCCCGTGCCACCTCCATGGCCGCCCGGCAGCGCCTCCCCATCCGATGCACAACTACGTGAATCGGACCCTGAGCCCTCGTCATCCGAGGAGGGCGGATGCCTGTGTACCAGGCATCATAGCCATCGGCTACCCCTACATCATCCCCATCCACTGGCCGAATGGGGGCATCATCTCGCGTCCCGACTCTAGAAGCGCCGCATATCCAGAGCCCCGCTAACCGTAGTGTTATCCCGGACGGTCCGAGAAAACTCGTAGTCTCTGAGAGATGGGATCCCCTACTGTAGACCGAACTGCCTCAAAACTCGGTCGTAGCGGTGGAGCTCCACCTCTCCCTCTCCATCCTCAGCCAACAGGTTCGCCTAACGCGAGCCAGCTCCTCGTCCATCCTCGACCCACCCTGGATGATCTCTCCAAGGCCTCCAGGTGATCTGGTCGGAGACGAGGTCGTCAAGTAGTCTCCGGGACAGTGGCAGATCTATCCGCTGCTGTGACCCTCTTCGGAGCCACCAATAGAAAGCTCGGGGCCTCTCCCCATCAATCCCTATCGCTGGGAGCCCTACCGGCCTCCGCACCATGATGTGCTCCCAAGCACCAAACCTGTAGTAGTGATGTCATAACCAGACATCGATCGCCCTTGTATACGACCCCATGTAGGATCCTATACAATCGACATAGTACAAAACTCCCCCAAGCAAACCTATACCCGTGGTCTCTCATATCGTAGACCACATCCGTCAGTAGCCATGGTACTCTGCATCCACTCGATGGCATAGCAAGCAGACCACCTACAACCCCAACCAAAACTTGTGTTAGTCTAGATGCCCCATGCATTTGGTGTAGCGACTCGATGTTCACTCCGCCCTTCTCCAGGGTGAAGCTCGGATCTCCGCACAGTCGCATCATCGCGTGGCCCTGATTGGCCATGGGAGTTATTAGCCATCCTTGTATGGGGATCCTCAAAATCCTCCATACATCCTCCAGTGTGGGAGTCATCTCCCCTGTCGGTAACCAAAAATAGGAAGAACCCGGATACCACCTCTCTGCTAGGGCTGTCAATAGCCCCATATCTGTAGAAACCTGTGGCATATCTGCCACATGCTGCAAGCCGACTTGAGCCAACTGATCTCGCTCTACCTGAGATAGAGCGGCCAAGTCATCCCTCAGCCCGTCGTATTTCCATTCTCTGCTCTTTAATAATCCTCTCTGCAACATAAACAACAAAACAATAAAAATCATTAATAAAATAGTGATTAAAAATGCAAGTAACACAAGTTCAATTTGAGCAAATTCGTCTCTGATTTTGCAAGCCGAAATCGTCCCTTATTTGACGAAATCGTCCCCATTTCGTCGATTTCGCCTCTGGACGAAATCGGCGATATCGAGACGATTTCGACGAAATCGAGACGATTTCGTCCCGACGACGTCGACGGCCCAAAAATGGCCGTGATGCTCAAAAATCATTTAAAATTAATCTAAAAACCATAACAAAATCAAAATTAAAGCATTCTACATTAAGTTTGGACCCTTACCCGTAGCCCGCGTCGGACCTCTCGTCGATCTGTGCGTTGTCTCGACCATTTTGTTTGCAAGAGCTCCGTAAACCAGAAAATGAAAATGAACAATAACAATGAATTAGGGTTTTTCCCTATTTTTCTTAATTTTATTCAAAAACACTTAACAACATTTTAAAAATTTTGCTTTTTCGCTTTTTACCTCAAACGTTCGATTTGGGTAAAAACACGGAGGGGGCACCATAGTAAGTTGTCGTACGATTCGACCAAGAATCGTCGCCTAAAAATGGGAATAATTTTTGCTTTCTCGTAAATCGAGAAGAACTCATCTTTAACGCATTTTCTTCAAAAAATTCGCTAAAGAGGGGGCAAAATGTAGCACCCTAAAATTGGCGCAATAAACCTTAGCAAATAATTAAAATTACCTTAGTAATAATTCAAATTCAAATTTTAACCCCAAAACCGCTCCCAAACCGCCTGCTGCCCGTTTCCTCATTTTTCGTGCCATTTTTAGAGTTTGTTTCATCCGTTGGACGATATCGTCTCCGATCAGACGATATCGCCTCAGATCGGACGATTTCGTCTGGAGCAGAACGTCCAACCGATTTCGTCCCAAAACTGATTTTTCATAATTAGCTTCTGTTTCAATGGCGTCTCTAATCTGGGCAGAAGCGTGTCTGCGCCGTTAGAGACCTCCCCCATTGGAGATCTCCCAAAATGGGATGATCTCCAACCTCCCAACCTCCCTCCTAAGCCTATTTAATCTTAGGCCCTCCCCTTGACATCCCCCTGGCTGAAATTTCCTGTAACACGAGTTCTACATGCATTAGACCATCTTAAATCACCATTTGTTTTCATATTTTTCTAAGTTTGTTTGCAGGAACTTTGTTATTCTTCACCGGAGCAAGCTCAGATCGTCGCAGACGATCCTGTCCAATTCGAGACGATTTCGTACCAATCCGAGATGATTTCGACTGTAGTCAACATTGGGGGCAATTACTGCCCAGAGTTTGCATTTTTCTCTTCTCATCTGCTGTTTTATTCTGCATCTAGTCAGTTTATTATTATTTTTTGCTATTCTGCATCTTGGAGTTCACCCATATAGCTTTAATGCATAATAAAATCATAAATTGTCATTAAATCATTGTAATGCACTCGTGTTTTTGTTTGTTATTATTATTTTAACATTATTACTGTCATTCTACATCATTGCCCTCTGTTGGCATAGCCGCATTTTTTGTATTTTGTATCTATTTCTCTCGATTGCAGGTCTCTGACGAATTTGTCTGATGAATTCGTCGGATCTCGGACGATCCTGTCAGATCGGAGACGATTCTGTCAAATTCCAGACGATCTTGACTACTTCAAAAATAGAACCTCCATCAGACATCCGAAACTAGGTATGGATTTCTTCACTTAATTATTCTTTGTGTTTTCTGTCTTCATTTAATTTGCATTTTCATAATAGAACAATTTAGATTCATCTGGCCAAACCTAGGAATTTGAATGATTAAATGTAAAATTGAACACATCAAACACATTCCCAACCTAGGCGTGGAGACTGCCACTAAACGTTTCCTGGTGAACCCACCATCCGTCGAAAATTCACCCTTATACACCTCCCCCGAGAGGCGGGACCTTCAAAGGGCCTCTCAGTCCGAGGTATTGTCCCATCCTTTTCCCATCCTCCTTCCGGGCGCGGATCCTTTAGCCTGAAGGTAAGGGTGCAAAAAATTTGGAGCGATACACTTCATCTATTCTATGCCATGCTTTATTTGACCCATTTGAGCTATGGAGATGTCAAAATATCATCAAACAAATTAGAGAGATTGGTTCCTTCTATATTTTCTCTAGGTGTTGATCCTACTTTAATATTTTTGTGAGTAATTCCTCATGGTCTTCTATTTTCTATTCCATCAAGACCAAGGTATTTTCTCCTATGTCCCCTTTAGCTAATCCTTTAAGATTTGGTCTATATGTTGAATAACATAATTAGGGATGTCATTATTTCCATTCTTCTTATTCTTCTTCTTTCTCTTCACTGATAATAATTTTTGTTGATTCTACTTGGTCATCATCTTCATCTCCATATTCTCCATCTATGCTTCCATTTTCCTCTTCCTTTTATTAAACTTTGTAATTATTATGAACTTGTGGGAGCACCTTGGGAACTTCCCTAGATGAAAATTGTTACAAGTAATATTATATTTTCAATAAATTAGTTGAAACTCTAACCACTTCTCTAAACTTTTGTGTGGACAATTCACTGGACAAGTTGTTGGTAAAACTCCCTCTAAAGTACAAACTTTTAAAATTCTAACCTTTGCATCAACTTTTCTTTCTCATTACAGGACGATTATCCTATAGGAGCATCTTTTGTTGGGGTTATATACTTACCCTCAAAGGTATGTAGTATTTCCTCTACAAACCTAGTAGACAATGACCCTTTAGAATGTTCCTTGGTGGCTACCCCTATAGATGATCTCTTAACTCCTTTCATTCTTTTGATTATTTCTTGGCCATCACAAATTCCAATCCACAATTTCTATCACTTTCACGAACACTTTGGTTGCCATCCTAATTGATCTATAATTCTTCTTTGTTCTTTTGATGTTCAAAGACAAAATCCACCCTTTTAAAGTAATGTATCTCAATTACTCCTCTTCTATGATAGTTTTATCTCTCATGCATAGATGGAAAATTGAATTGTTGAATCTCTACTCCATGTTACTCAAATATATAGTTGGATTACAAGTATAGAAAACAATGGAAAAAGGAAAATTTACCAAGTTATTAATATGCTTTACAATAATCCTTTGATGAAGGGTGAGGTACTATTGATAGTATTCCCTAAGAATGAGTTCATTGGTGGTCCTGATAAGGAGCACCACTAGGTTGCTTACCTCCAATAACATATTGATGTATGAATATGCCATGTGCTATACAAAATATTTGTGTAAGAGCATATCATCTTCATCACCTTCTCTATAATAACTTATGCTATTTTCCCTAATCAAGATCTAAAAAATGCACCACAAAAAATTTCATGCAAAAAACTCCATTTCCATTCCATTTTTTAGCATAGAATATAGGGATGAATAGGGGAATTTACCATCCATGTTCAATTATTCTTTTGAATCTTTAATTCTTCATTATTTGATATGAATTTATAACAAATATAAGCTAAATATGAGGTCACTTAAAATTAACTACTAGTAAGAACATCTAATAAGAACATCTAATGACTGATTAATTAGATCATGACAAATGAAGTTATCATAGTCTATAATCTTGTTCTAAAATATAAACTTTAAAAATGGAAATATCCAAGCTCTAATTATTTAGACTTTAGATCTCCCTCCACATGGTTGAGCATTATGATTCTATCACCAATTTACCCTTTGAAACCAACCTTGGGAGGTCTCACTTTCATTTGAAAATTATTTTTCTTGGGTGCTTTCAACCAATGATTGGAAATGAATCTAAGAAATATCTCTTGATTGTTTTCCTAAACCTCTATTACCTTAGCATTGGATGTGATTATTACTTCTTCTAAGAGGAATCCTAGGCCAAACATAGCCCTCATCACTAAGGGCTTAGTGATGCAAAATGTTTTTCTTTTGTAAATATCAAGTTTCCAATATTTCTATCCAGATGCTTGACAAATAATTATCAACTTAGGGCAATAAAAACTCTCCTCAAAGATTAAAACTTTCACAAATTTAGAGTCTCTTAGTAGGTTTAATTTTCAACTAATGTCACATTTCCATATATTTATTTGTCCTCTTTGAAAACTAAGAAACCAGTTTGGTATCCTCCCCTCAGGTGTGTATTTAAACTTTATCTTTTTCATAGATGAAAAAGTATTGATGGTAGATGAAATAATATATATCTATAGTGGATGAGAAAAATAACTTAGCAAGCATTACCATTACATATATTCATATTTATGTGGCCTTCCACACATGCAAAGGTTATGCACATGAGAGGTGGAGTCACTTGAAAATATAAAATATCCACAATAATAAATCCATAAAGCTTTGCCAATATATGAAATTTTACAAGCAAGACTCATACAACCAAACCACAAGATCTATCCATGGAAATACAATGAATAGAAAATGATAGGGAAAGGCAAACTTTCTAGTAATAAGAAAAAAAACTTATTGAGAAAAGAACTTGTTTGGAATGGTTGCCAAAGACCTCTAGAAAAGAGGAGAATGACACCACACACATGTCAAGAAAGATGGTAATAATAAAAAATGACTAAGAAAAGTAAATATTTATTAAAACAATGGGCTATGTGTGGTCTAATCACACGTGTGAGTAAAAATAGGTAGGTGATAGCATTATATATGGATTAATTATGTAAGTGTGTATGTGTAGGAAATACACAAGTGTCAAGTGTGCAAGTGTAATGTAAGTTTATGTGCACAAGTGTCTTATATGTAAGTGTGCACAAGTGTCTTTATATTAGAGTGTGCTAAATGAAGAGTCATGTCTAGGTGTGCATACAAGATAGATTCATGTGTATGCAAGTGTCAAGTAGAGAAGCCAAGATTCATGAGACTTGGCATAAGGAAAGGAATAGTCAAGTATCCAAAGAGTCATTCTACTATGGCTATATATTACTCCATAGAGGAGCATTATATGAATCATTCACATCATACAATTATCAAGTGTAAATATTCAAGTGCTATATTTGTAAGATAAAGAGGAGTAATAAAGTTTGCATACATTTGAGCAATTAATATTATAAGTCATGTTACATGCTTTGTACATGTTTGATTTAGGCTATTACATTCATATTGCTACTTATTAATGAATGTTATTTGATATATTATAAGCCTTGATTTACATATTAATTTTCTCATATTATTCTACTTACATCATTATCTTGATCTTACTATATTGTGGTTGTATTATATTTGATCCTATGAAATTTAGTCTATGAGTTTTATATTAACATTAAGGCTTAAAAATCCATCAATGGTATTAGAGCTATTGTGAGTAGTTTCTTACACATGTTGAATTTATTTAGCTACATACAATTTTTTTTTATCTAGTTTGATAAAATTGATTTAGAGTTTGTCTACTTTAAAGGGAGTTAGACCTGGACTCTATTGTAAGATAAAAGTAAGTAGAAAGGCTAGAGTATTTCCATAGTTGAAGAAACAAACAATGAAGATAAGGAATCACATTTATATTTAAGGTAAATCAACTTTTGAGATAATTTGATAATTTAGGGAAATAGACAACCCTTGACATCATAAGGCATCAAGGACATCAACGTCATCTTGACATTATTTCTTGAGTTATTAGGTGTGACCTAAGAAATTTGCAATAGATATTGATCATATTAAGTATGAGAAGCTTCCTATAATTGATAGAGAATAAATTTATCTTCTAAGAGTAAGAAGATAGCATAAGTTAATTGAAAGTTACAAAATTTTAGGTCTTGAAGAGAGACCTTGATATACAAAAAGTTTTAGGCTATTAAATATTGACCCTGACATAGAGGCTTGACAAAGAAAAAGTGTATTGAAAGAAATAGATAGCAATGGATTGAGAAGCATTCAAAGCTTGCTAATATAGAGAGCATAATAGAAAACAAAGGTCTTGGAGAAGGATAAAGAAGCCTCTAAATTACTTTATATTGCTTCAAGCATTATATTAAGAAGACTGATATATCATACTTTAAGAAGGATAAAGAAGCATCTGGCTTACTTTATATTGCTTCAGGTATTGAATTATAATTTGTTAAATGTTGTAATATATTGAGAAGATTTAGATATTGACATTGGTTCAAGAGGTCAATATTGAAGAATAGAGACCCTTCAAAGAAAGAGGTTTGTATAGAGGAACATTGGAGAATAGAGGCCCTTATATTGGAAAGCATAGAGGCCCTAATATTGGAAAGCATAGAGGCTCTTATAAAAATAATAGAAGTTCTTAAATAATAAGAGAAGAGGCCAAAGTAAAGGATCATATAAAATTGAAAGGTTCATGTATAATAAGTAGAGCTGAGGCTTACATATTCAAAGCAGTGGAGAGTTGAGGCTTACATATTCAAAGTAGCATAGAGTTGAGGCTTACGTATTTAAAGCAACACAGAGCCAAGGTTTTCATATTCAAAGCAACACACAATATCAAGACTTACGCAAACCAAGAGGTAAAGAAATGATAATTCTAACAGAGTAGACTTCTACCTATCAGAGGCCATCCAAGCTATAAGCACACAAGCACATAAGAAGACAACGCTCACAAGAGCCATGTTAGAATCAAAAGAATGTGGATGGTAGTATTAATATCATTCTTGGAATGGTTTTACATAGAGAAAGTAAACTAAGATAGTAGAAAATCATAGGATATATCCAAGCATATCTCAAGGCTAAGTGTAGAGCTAATACAAGCATATTACAAGGCTGGATGTAGAGCTAAGTTGAATGTAAAGATAAGCCAAGTATTACACAGGTTGAGCAAAGAGATAAATCAGAGATATACCCAACTGGATATAGAGTATAGCCGAGTACATTTTTGTGTGAAATACCAAGCAACACAAAGTTGAATATAGAGCATAGCCAAGCACATCATCGTGCAAAACACCAAACAACACAAAGCTAAAGCAAAGCAACGAATGCAACATTGATATGGAATACCAATCATTTAGACAACAATCGATTGGGAGTCTAAGATTTAAGCTTTGTAGAGAAGAAATGATTAGATTTGATTGCAAAAGGAAAAGTAACATTGAAAGTAAAGTTTACTACCAAGATGAGTAACGTAAACACCTATGAGCATTCAAAGCCAAATGTTGGATATAGTAACACTCAATAAAAATTTAAATGTTCAAATATGAATCATTTTTTAAGATACGTAGCACTCAAACATGGTGGTTAAAATAGTTAACATGGGTCCCTTCTACAACACTTGAAGCATTAAAATGAAGCAGGGAGAATAGACACAAGTAGAGTCAGGAGGTAAAATTAGATTTTTTCAAAGTTTACTTTTTGGAGCAATAAGTTATTTTTAGGTTTTATAAAGGTTTGATTTTAAAAGAAATAAGTTATAAGGTTTGTTTGATTATTTTTTTTTTAAAAGAAAATATTTATTTACTTAACAAAAAAGTACAAAACTCTCTAATCAGAGATCAAAGTGAACAGAGCATTCTAAAAAATAGAACATGAAGACAAAAAAGGACCTCATTATTGGAGTCCTCGTCATCCTCGCATACCACCCCTGCCCTTTTGCTTCTTGATGATTTGGTGGCAATAACCAGGGGCTATATTTATTGCCTGATTCGCTAGTGTGTCGACCTCTTTGTTGAATTCCCGCCTTATGTGTTGATAGGATATTTTGCCAATTATCCTGCCTAGTTGTCTAATCCTGTCTTGAATAATCTTCAATTGTAAAGATCTAAAATCTTTATTTTTGGCAAGAGCTGTTATTATCAGTTTAGAATCCCCGTAAACTGTGACCTGAGTGATTCCTTGCTTTGCCACCAATTTTAAGCCGATTTCACATCCAATAGCCTCTACCACATTGTTAGATGTTGTTCCCAAGTTGATCATGTATTTGAGCAGGATCTCATGGGGTCCTATAAGAATCAATCCCCCTATCATTGCTTGATCGAGGTTGGACTTGGAGGCACCATCAAAGAAGAGTGTCAAAAAATATATGTCAGACAAAGAATTGTTTGCTCTACATCCTCCTTATGTCAAGAAAGCTTGGAGATTAAGTTGGTAGATCATTCTTCTTTCTATGGGTGATAGATCTTCTTCATACTATTATTGATAGAAACTAGATTTGACATTTAGGACTAATTCTTCTTTTATCCTTCGTATTAGAGTTTTATTGTCCTTACCTTTTCCTTCAAAAATCCTCTGGTTTCTATCCAACCAGATGTGCCAGATGACAAAATATGGTATAGAGCTCCACAAATATTTTAGGAGGGGCTTACCTACCAATTTACCTTTATATTCTTTGTTCCACTTGGTAAAACATGTGTCTATGGTTAACCTTCCAGAGTAGGAAATACCAAGAATTTTGGTTATTCCTAACCAAATTGAAATTGCCTTTGGGCATTCAAACAAAATATGGAAAATTATTTCACTATTCTACTGCACCTGTAACAAACATGAGGCCTTGCTATACTCCTCTTTTGCAGATTATCACCTGTTAATATTTTATTTTGAGAGACTAGCCAACTGAATACTTGTAGTTTAGGTGGTGCTCTAGTTTTCCACAATATCGATAGTTTTTGTTGGCAGGCCCAATCTATTGATGTTGGACTCCTAGATGCATTGAGTATTCCCCATTACTATTGATGCTACCCCAAATAAGTTTGTCTGGCATCGTGGGATGAAGAGGTCTAATGCTCACCACGTGGGACTTAAAATAATCCCAATCTCCTTGAAGCTGAGATGGAATGGGAGGGGAGATCCAGTTCAAATTTCTGAGGTCCAATAAAACAAGTCACCTAATTTGAGTATTCTTTGGCTTTCCAAGTGATTCTACAATTCGATTGGAGTTCTCTCTCTTAATGGTGGATTTCCTAGGATTGGGTCCTCCCATAGATTAATTGACTTACCATCTCCTGGTAGCCAAGAAATTCTATCCTCTATTATGCTCTTTGTAGCCACTATATGTTTCCAAACCAACGAGGCTCTAGGAAGTTTGTCTATATGTTTGAGCATTTGAATACCTATTTGATTATTTACATACTTGTTGACTAGTATGCGTTGCCATGCTCGATTGTGTTTAAGCATGTTCCAGAGAAGTTTTGCTCCTAGTGCTTTCGAAACTATCTCCATTTTTTTATTCCTAATCCTCCTTGAATTTTACTTTTGGTGACCATCTCCCAATTGACCAAGTGGAACTTTTTTCTTTCGATTGCCTACCTCCTTGCCATAGGAAGTTGCGTATGATTCCATATACCTTTTGCAAAATAAACTTGGGAGCATGATATACTAATAGTTGGTAGACTGGAAGAGAAGCTAACACTGATTTGATCAATACTACCCTTCCTGCAAGACTGAGCCAACTATTACTGTAACTTTGTATCCTCCTAACCATCTTGTCCAATATTGGGGTCCAAAGTATGAGGCTTTGAGGTGGAAGCTCATGGGCACTCCTAGATATCTGAAGTATTTTTCTATGCCAGACCGAAATCCTAGGATAGTGCAAAAGAGTTTGACTCTTATTGCTACAATATTTTGTGTATAGAACTGACTCTTTTGAGTGTTTATATGAGCCCCGGTAGCTTGTGTGAACCAATCCAGACATTGCTTGAATTGTCTAACATTTTTCTTGGTGGCTTCACCTAGAAGAATGATATCATCTACAAATTGGGCATGTGTTACAACTTTGCATCCTACTGCAACCTCTATCCCTATTATTTTTCTTTCTCTTCAAAGATGGTTAATTAATCTTCCAAGAGTCTCAACTAAAATGATGTAAAGGTATGGTGATAGTGGACACCCTTGTCTAATTCCCCTTGTAGCCTGAAAGAAATTTGTTGGTTCTCCATTTATTAAGGGGGCTATCCATGGGTTTTTTATGCATGCTCCGATCCACTTGATGACCTGATGTGGGAATCCAAACTTTTGTAGGACCTGTTCTACAAATTGTATATTAACTCGATCAAAGGCGTTTGCCATATCAAGTTTTATAACAATTTGTTTCTTTTTTATTTTCTACTACTATGGAGGGCTTCATGCACTATTATGATATTATCATATATTTTTTTCCAAGCATGAACCCTCCTTGCTCTTCTGATATTAGTTTGTCAAGTTTCTTCTTTATTCTATTGGCCAATAATTTGGTAATAATTTTATAGGAAGAGTTACATAGAGAAATTGGTCTAAATCTAGAGAAAGTAGTGGCATTTTTTCTTTAGGAATCAATGCTAGAAAGGTGGAGTTGATGGCTCCAAGAAGCTTACCTTTCACCCTAACATCCTCAATCATGCATAGCAAATCTTCTTCGATGATGTGTAAGTATTGCTGGTAAAAGTTGTTTGTGAATCCATCAGGTCCAGGAGCTTTATCCTTTGGTAGAGCTGCTATAATCTCCTTAAGTTCCTCCATAGTGATTGGCTGACTGAGATCCTATTTGTCTTCCAAACTTAATACTATCGGTATATGTTGCAACAATATTCCCTAGGAATGAGGGTTACCATTTTCTCTAGAGAGCAGAGTTGAGTAATGTTGATTGGCAAGTTCCTTAATTTTCTCCCTATCTATATAAGTGGTTCCTTCATGCTCTATCTCCTTGATTGTGTTCCTTTGGTAGTATTGCATGGTTTTTAGATGAAAATATTTGGTGTTTCTATCCCCCTTGCTTAGCCAAACCATTCGAGATCTAAGCCTCCAATGTGTTTCTTCTTCAATGCTTAATTTATTGAGCTTTTGAATCAGGTCATTTCTTGCATCTTCTTGCCATGGTTGAGGAGGATGATCCCCAATTTTTATTTCTAGTTGCTCTAGTTGTTGCATCAACTACTTCTTGTCTAGTTTGACTCTCGCTTTTTCTGCCAACCATTTTTTATCACGTGCTTCAATTTTTGAATTTTGCTTTTCCACTTTTCTTGGGGGTTGGTGGATTGGACCTGTTGGTTCCAAGTGCTTTCCACAAGTTCACTAAAATCTTCTTCTACTACCCATTCAGAGTTGTATTTAAAAGGATTTTTTGGGGTTGTAGGCTTTGGCCGCTATCCAAGAGAATTGGCTTATGATCTGAGATAGAGTTCTGAATGATGTGATTAGAAGTGAGGGGAAAGTGTGTTAGGATATTTTCACTAATAAAAAATCTATCCAATATTTCTACAATATAGTTTACCCCTACTCTTCTATTGCTCCAAGTGTACTTTCCTTTGGTCGATCAAATGTCTTGTAAGCTTTCATATGCCATAATTTGATTGAGTATATCTCTATTTGGATCCCTTGCTAAACTTCCCCCAACCTTCTCCCAGTGGTAGAGAATCATGTTGAGATCTCCTCCCAGTATTATGTTGTCAAACTTCTCATTGTCTAGCCATTGTGCTAAGTTTTGCCATGCTTCTCTTTTCTGGATAGGATGATTTGGACCATAAAAATTTATTACTGCTACACTAGTTCCATCTGGTAAGACGAATTTTGTACCTATCCAGTTATTATGCTTATGTTGTAAGCTACAAACTAATTATTGTGGGTCCCAAGCCAAAGCTAGTCCCCTTGAAGCTCCCACAGAATCAATAATTATCAATTCTGATTGTGCCCATATCTTCTGCCATTCTATAGTCAGTGTTGCCTCTACTATTTTTGTTTCCTGAATACAAACTATTGTTGGCTTTTGCTCCTATATTAGAACTTTGAGATAGTTTTTTAGAGGACTTCCTAGTCCCCTACAGTTCCATGACATAATCTTCATTTTTTGGATTGCTTCTTATTTTTATGAAGCTCTCCTCAATTCTGACCTACATTTTGGATTGCAAGTCTTTCTATGCTTGCTCATTTCTGAGTTGTTGGTTCGATTTTCTTCCCTTAGCTATAGATCGTGTGGTTGGCAAGCCCTCGAGAATCACTATTTCCTCCACTTGTGTTTCTTCTACCTCTTCCTCTAAGTTCCCATCAGTTTCTTCTCCAACTATTGTGTTCTCTGGTGTATCTCCTAAGATCTCTAGTGACTTGTCAACTTCAGTTGTAGGTATCTTCTCTTTATCTTTAGGAGCCATCACATCTAGAGAGGTGATTTCCTTTTCTCCTTCATTAAGACTTACAAATTTATTTTTGTGCTGGAATATTTTTTGATCCTATGGTTGAGGTTGTCGATTCTTGCTTCTTGATCTACATGGTCTCCTTTTGACTTCCTGGAATCCTAGTTCTTCCTTTTTTGTTTCTTGTGCTTGTTTAATTGGGTAGTTTTAGGAGAAATGCCCATGCTCATGGCAGGTTATACACTTGAATGGTATATGCTCATAGTCCAGGGGTTGGTTATGTATCCAATCAAACACCTTTATTCCAATATGCTCAGGCAAACCCTTTTTCAGATTGACTTGCACACAGATGCATGCACATATAGCATTATTGGCCTTTGGAGGAGCCTAGTCAATGAATGTTCCAATAGCATTTCCTATTAATTCCATCGAAGGTTTGTTCCATAGGTGCAGTGGCAAAAATGGCAACCTCACCCAAACAGAAACTTCTTCAGGCTCCTCCTCTTGAGGATCAAATATCATGCTCCATGGGGTCATGTAGAGTGGGTTGGATCCCAGAAACCAAGGACCTCCATGAAAGATAGTGCTCTTGTCCTCCATAGAGGTAAATGTAATGACAAAGTATCCCCTACCTATCATCATGAATTCATAAGAGGAGACTTTACCCCCCAATGTGTGTTAATCCATTTATGGATTGTGATTGGACTAGGCCATATTCCCACAAATTTGCATGCAAGGGCTTGGGTGGAAAGCGTGAGCAAAGGCTATTGGATGTAGGTTGGAGGTACCTCAATCATAGGAGACTCATCTAACTTGGGCACAAAGGTACCATTGTTAGAGCGAGCAGGTGGTTTTGGATGGGGTGCTTTTCTCACTTTAAGCACTTGACGCATATGATCCAACTTCTCCTCATCAAAGGGAAACTGTTGTGAAAACATGGAGAAGGCCTCATTGCCTGCTTGTTTGAAAAGTGAGGTTGTAGTCATCATTGCAACCAATAGACTGCCATAAATCACTTCCCAAAGAAGAGGTCCCTATTTTTAAAGCCCTAGCCAATGAAATATTTTCAAAGCTAAAGCCAAAGAAGTACCATACCTGAACTGATACTCACGATCTCTCCTGGAAAAATCGATCGATGCTAGGGTTTTTTGTCTTCCCCCAAATTCGTTCCTCCTCCAACAAATAAAATATTTTTCCAAAAAAATAAATTACTGTCACTTGTGTTTTTTTTTTCTCTGTGCTTCACTTTGCAAACCCTAGCTTTGTTGTGTGCACTCCACGATTCTAGCCAAACAAACTTCTTCAAACTGTTGTTCACATGCACAAAAAAATTGTAGATGGATCTTCAGCTGTCACCATGGCTGCTCCTTGAAAACCAGCATGAGCTCCCTTCACTATTAGATATTCTTCTCATTGAAATATAAAAGTATGATAAATGTTTTGCTTGATTTATTAAGGATTAATAAGGTAGAGGATTATTAAAATGTTTTATTAAGGTTGAGTTAGATATTAATTATTAATTTAATGGAAGAATAAGTATAACACTACTTTAAGATTTGAGATATAATGTTTTTTAATAGTTTCTTGATTTGTTAGATAAATTTGAAATTGGTTTGATTTATTAGTTTTTTTTAAATAGAATATTATTGAATTCTTGCAAATTAATTATTTAGGAGTTAAAAGGATTACAACTTCAAACTTAGGAAAAACTAAATTTGCAAAATTCATTTTCTAGTTTCTAAAAATTTGGGAGATATAAGGTTTTCTACTTCACAATTTTTAATTTAGAAACCTTTACATTATTTAAACCTAAGGAGACATAAGGTAGTCTACATCAAAGGTCTTATGAGTACTACTATGTCAAACAACAAGTTTTTTCTTTTTGAGTCTCGACTTCTGAAAGGACCAAATTATGCTTCATGAAAAAATAAAGTGAAATCAATTTTAATAGTTGAAAAACTTTGGGATATAGTTAGTGGAGCAAAAACAAAACCGATTGAAGATGTTAGAGAAATTCAAAGATATGAAGATAGTGAATCCAAGGAACTTATGATAACTGATGAAATACAACCTTATATAAGTATAGTAGAAACTTCAACAGAAGCTTGGAATACTCTAGGAAAAATATTTGAAGGGAAAAAAAAGAAGATAAAAAAGAGAATAAAACGGGCTTAGGTTCCAGGATCACTTGAAGGAGGAAGACCATGATTGAAAACTAAAGTCTTCAATAACCAAATAATGTAATACAAGGGGTTGTTGGAGTATATTACATTATTTGATACATGTTAATGTACCCCCATGGTACCTTCATGGTACACCTTTTAAATATTATACTAGGGTTGAGTCTTAGTTTAGAATGTGAGTAAAATTTTATGTAATGTAATAATGTGCAAGAAATGCACAGTGTGTATGTGTAGGAAATACACAAGTGTCTTGTGAGTAAGTGTACACATGTAATATAATTTTATGTGCACAAGTGTCTTATATGTAAGTACCCACAAGAGTCTTTATATTAGAGTGTGCTAAGTAAAGAGTCATGTCTAAGTGTGCATACAAGATAGAGTCATATGTATGCAAGTGTCAAGTAGAGAAGCCAAGAGTCATGAGATTTGGCATAAGGAAAAGAAAAATCAAATATCCAAAGAGTCATTCTAATATAGCTATATATTACTCCATGGAGGAGCATTGTATGAATCATTCACATTATACAATTATCAAGTGTAACGATTCAAGTGCTATATTTGTATGAGAAAGAAGAGTAACAAAGATTACATACATTTGAGCAATTAATATTGTAAGTCGTGTTACATGCTTCTACTAATTAATGAATGTTATTTGATATATTATAAGCCTTGATTTGCATATTAATTTGCTCATATTATTCTATTTACAACATTATCTTGATCAATGTGGCTATATTATATTTGATCCTATGGAATTTATCCTATGAGTTTTATATTAACATTAAGGTTTCAAAAGCCATCACAAAGCTTAAGAAAATATTTTAAATTTTTTTAAGAAAATAATATATGTATGTAAAGTGAAATGCCATTAGCTCAACTATTTATATTCCTCAACTTTTTAAAAGGAGACCTAAGTTTGAATCTTGTCAAATATACATGCATAATTATGAAAGTGTATAATACTATTATGTAGTTATGATACAAATATGGGTAAACTCATTTCAAATTCATATAACTAATTTAAAAAATATGTATATAATATTTAAAATTGAGTAAATACTTCTTATACATATACATATCCGTTGTGGGGATTGAACTAGGGTCACATCACCGATAATGCAAGTGGTGTCCTTGTCGGTAGACCACTAGATTTAAAATTAAAGTATTAATAAATATAAACATAAGGTTTTAATTTACTTTCTAAAATTTAAAATTAACTTTAATAAATATTTAAAATTTATTAAAGCTAACTTTAAACTTTAAAAACTAAATTTAAATCGTATATAAGGTCTCCAAGCTTAATCTCCACAAAAAAATCCTCATGAGGAGTGTTTTGTGGTGAAGTGTTTTTTGTGGTGGAGAGCTTTTGCAAAGCAAGTAGGGTTTGCAGAACAAGGAGGGTTTGCGGTGAAGTGTTGTAGTACACATTTATTTCATCAGGTAAACAATTTCCGTACTCTTTCGATTTATAAAAAAAATTAAGTAGATAGGAGAAATACGTGGACATATAGTTCCTTCATTCAGAACCCCAATTGTGAGATCCACTAGATTTTAGCTAGAACAAAAAAATTGAAAAGGGTTTTAGTCACCCTCAGAAAAACATACAATAAAAATAGCAATGCAAAACATACAAAAAATATTTTTCCATCACAAAAAAATGAGGGTCAAGTTTGTTTCAACGGTTTTGCAGTGGAGGAGGGTTACAACAGAGGAGGTTTAACACATATATATACATAAATTTGTTCAATGGGTTTGCAGCGGATGAGGATTTGCAAAGCAAGGAGGGTTTGTAGTGGAGGGTTTTATTATATAAATGTTTCATCGGATCAAATAGTATAGGGGGTTTGGCAAGGGTTTTTAGTGAATGAGGGTTGCAACAGAGGGTTTTATTACACATCTATTTCATCGGATCAATAGTATAAAGGGTTCGACAATGGAAGAAGGGAAGCAACAATTGCAAGAACCAATATATGTCAATGAAAAACAATACTGGAGGATATTAAGGCATTGACAAGCTCGAGCAAGGGCAACAAAAATGAAGAGGACATATCAAAAAATAAAAAAAAAATATATTATACCACATAAACAGGTGGAGAATAAGGAACAATCAAAGACACTAACCATCATCAAATGAGGAGATCAATTAGCCCAATAGAGGGGACACAAGAGAGAAGATAAAATAAATGAAGGCAAAATGAAAACACAAGAGAATATAGAAGTAAAAATAAACGAAGAGAAAAAAATAAAAAATAACCGCAAGAAAGCATTCAACATGGAAAATGAAGGTCATCAAAATGAGTTTTAAAACGAGGAAGAAACTTACAGTCCCAAAACCACACCACTCATGTGGGCACCAAGGCTTTATGTGCAAGAGCTAATGAAGATGAAAGAGAAACTTGAAAGCATGGAAATGAGGGAGAAATTAAGAGATAATAAATCAGAATAAGGAACAATCAAAGACACTAACCATCATCAAATGAGGAGATCAATTAGCCCAATAGAGGGGACACAAGAGAGAAGATAAAATAAATGAAGGCAAAATGAAAACACAAGAGAATATAGAAGTAAAAATAAACGAAGAGAAAAAAATAAAAAATAACCGCAAGAAAGCATTCAACATGGAAAATGAAGGTCATCAAAATGAGTTTTAAAACGAGGAAGAAACTTACAGTCCCAAAACCACACCACTCATGTGGGCACCAAGGCTTTATGTGCAAGAGCTAATGAAGATGAAAGAGAAACTTGAAAGCATGGAAATGAGGGAGAAATTAAGAGATAATAAATCAGATGAGGTTATAAACATCTAATCGAAGGCTAGAAAAGGAAAACAACCAACTCAAGGAGAAAGTGTCAAAGCTACAAAACCTCACAAACATGGGTTAGCATCAATGGCATTTCCTAAAACAAGCCATCCACCCCTCAATCAATGATGCAATAGAGGTGGAAAAAACAAATTCAAATCAAATAAAAGAGGTATGGAAAACACTCCAAAACATGGAAACAAAAGAAAATGAGCTACGAAATGAATTAGCAAAGGCAAATACATGGTCTATAGTAGTAAAAGAACCAGTCAATAAATAAAAAAAGTTGATAGAGAAGAAAGTAAAAATACAAATAACAGAAGAAAAAGAAAGACATCAGAAGTTATCAAATATAATCATCAAAGGGTTGAAATGTTATGGGGATAGAGAAGACACAAATTTTTTAACCAAGGACTTCTTGTTAGATCGATTGCAATAGAAAGGTCAAATAAAAAAATAAGCAGAATTGGTAGGCTGAGAGAAGGAGGCAGAGATAGGCATATTTGGGTCACATTGATGAGCTACGAGGATAAAACAAGGTTACTAAAAAATAGAGGCATGCTGAGAGGGTCACAATTCTATTTAGATGACGACCTAACATTTTTACAATAGGAAGAAAGAAATAAGGAATGGGAAAATGTGAGGGCAACAAGGAATGAAGGGAAACGAGCATATTTAAGAAATGGAAAGGCATACATCACATCTAAACAAACCTAAAATAAATAGGGAGTATGGCCCACCTAGGAACATATTATGATGGTAAGTTGGAACTATAGAGGTTACCCTTGGAGAGAAGAGGACCCGGGCTAGGGCCCATTACTAGAGATAAAGATATAATCATACTGACGGAAACACATGAACACGATGGATTTAGGACTCCAAAATTTGTGGGATACAAAAAAATAGCAATATGGAATAAAGCAACATAAAATGGCAAAGGGCATGGGGGTATTATAGTTTTAATAAAAGAGGAATGGGATAGGGTCATTAAAATTGAAAAACAATATGAAAACAAATAGTACATCTGGATAAATATCCTAGAAAATAAGTCAGTTATTAGCATAACAACATGTTATTTTGCTCCCAAGAATTCTATATTCTATAAGAAACATGACCTTAACAGAGAAGACTCATACTCCTCTCTAAAAAAATATATTTCGATATATAGTAAGTTGGGGGAGATTATATTAATTGGAGATTTCAATGCAAGGACAACAAATAAGCAAGCTAACATTCTAGAAGGTAACGAAGATATTGAGATTGATCCTCTTTGGATGCCAGAAGAGGAAAATCAGCAGTGGACCAGGACTTCAGAATATATGGGGCTATCACACAATATGAAGAAGAGTTGTTAGGCCTCTGCAGTATACACAACTTGATTATTTACAATGGGATAAACAAATGGAAAAATTCAGGAAAGTATACATGCAAAAAATATAAGGGACAAAGTGTAATAGACTATGTAATATGCTCACAAAATTACATATAAAAATAGAGGAGCTAGAAGTGGAATATTCTCCAGTCGAACTTAAGTCAGATCACAACCCAATTGTTATAAAACTTCGAATGCATGAAGAAAAACCAAGGGAAAAATACTTGCAAGGCAATCAAAATAAATACTCACAAGGGAAACATTCTTTTAACAGATGAAAATCGATAGAATTTTAGAGCAATATTAATAACAAGTTACATGAAAGGGAAGAACTACCTCACAGTAATAGAGATTACAGTAAGAGTGAATGGTTAATTCACATTATCCAAGAAGATCTAAACAAATGCAAGAGAGCTAAACCTAAAAATGAAGAAAGGAATAGCTTCCCAACCAACCCATGGTTTGATGAAGATTGCAAAAAAGTGCGAAGATTACTAAAGGAACCAACGGGTAAAACAAGAGCAAACAAAAAAGCATATGAGAAACTGGTAAGGGCAAAAAAATAAGAATACACTAGAACAAGGAGGAAAGAATTGATTTACATAGGGAAGCATGAACCAAAGAAATTTTGAAAGGAACTAAGCGTGAGAAGAATGTAAACTAAAAATAGCATAACAATTAATTAGTTGTTGGAGTATTCAAAACAATTGTATTAGTGTAGTAACCAACAGGAGACACCCCCTACTATCATTGTCAAGAAATAAATTTTCACAAATGAAGACATTATTCAAGGGATAAAAAAGTTAAAAACTGGTAAAGCCTGTGACATAGACAATATTCAAGCAGAGCATATAAAATTGGGGGTAGATATTCTGGCATCACAGATCAAAGAAATTTTCAATGAGGTCATACAAAATGGCTTCCCTATCGAGTGGACAACTATCTTGACCATTCCTTTGTTTAAAAGTGGAGATGTAAATAATCCCTCAAACTATCGAACTATCATGATCAACCCTCTCTTTGCAAAGTTTTTTGGGAGTATGATAGAGCATAGGATCAACATATGGGCAAAATAAAGGGGAAAGAGAGAAAAGGGGCAATTTGTTTTAGGCCCAAGCAATCAACTATTGATCATTATATCACGCTCAGACACATAGTGGAAAAAATATGGGATAAAAAAGAGGAGGTTTTTTGTTGTTTTGTAGACTTCAAAAAGACATTTGACACAGTGCCAAGGAAAACATTATGGAGCAGAATGGAAGAGCTAGAGGTTCCAATTCACTACAGGGCAGCAGTTCATAGACTATATGAGCATGTAAAAGCTAGAATCAGAACACGGGAAGGGTTATCTGAATGTTTTGGTAGTGATATAGGTGTCAAACAAGTTTACCCTCTATCTCCGACCTTATTTGGGTTGTATATTGACAAGTTAGAGGAATGGATAAACAAATTTTGGGGAGAGGGTGTGCACTTAGCTAAATATGTGGTAAAACTCCTCATGTATGCAGACGATGTAATTCTTGTGGCCAAAACAACCAAAGATCTAGAAGATCGCCTTCAAGCTCTAGAACTCTTTTGTAAGGAAGTTAGGATACAGGTGAACACAAGCAAAATAAAAATTATGATTTTTTAGAAAAAAAGAAGCAACAAATCGAATTTCAGTTTGTAGGAGAACCGCTTAAGGTAGTAGTAGAATACAAATACCTGGGCTTAGACTTTCATGACAAACTTAATTAGAATACATGTAGGATGAAAAGAACTCAAAGTGGTTGGATAGCACTATATGCACTTCAAAACATGTGTAGGAATGTCGAGTTGTAGGACTGAAAGACCACCAAGGTCTTATTTGGCCTACTTGTTACACCGATTTTGTTGTATGGTTGCGAGGTGTGGGCTAGTGGCACAACAAATGCAAAATGGAGACAAATAGAAAGGATTCAAAAATATCTAATCACAAATTTTCTCAAAATTAAGGCCACAACCCATTATGAAATTATTCTAGCTAAAACCGGAATGTTCCCTTTAGGAGCAATTGCTATGACCAAGTTGTTATGTTACTTGAAAAAAACAGAACACATGAAAAACGACAGATGACCTAGGGCAACTAGGGACGAAGAGTTGCATAGGCGAAAGAATACATGGATGAAACAAAATTAAAAATGGATGAAACGTTGGGAAATCAACATAAATGAATACCCAAATGTTACCAAAGACATAAAAAATTATGTGAACGAAAAGTTTAGAAGTGGAATGTGGAAAATTGCACGCAAGAAAAGATAATATTATATTGCAAAGTTTAACCCAACGTATGACCACAAGGAAAAAGTGTATATAGGCGCAGAAATCAAGTGGAAGAAAAAAATCCTCATTGCTCAGATAAGGACTAGCTCTCATAGGCTTAGATGTGAAACAGGGAGATGGACAACGCCCAAAGAACAATGGGAAGAAAGGATATGTACTCTATGCAACAGAGACAGAGGAACACTTCATCTATAAATACCCGAGTTTTTCATATATCCGTGGCAAATACAAAGAAACACTTGGAAACGGATCTATGGCAAAGTTATTTGAATACATTAAAATAAAAATAATTAGAGAATTGCTAACCCAAATCAACAGGAAAATGAACAACCTTCTCAAAAATATTAAAGATCATATGATATGATTTGAGTAGTTGTACTTCCATATTTAAGGTCCGAAAGACTATATTTGGGCCTAGCAGACTTAATTAAAATCTTTCATTTCATTTCAAAACTTTCAAACCATTAAAAGCACCACGAATACAAACAAGCATCCAAACCAGCAAGGCCCGAAGTTTAAACCTCAAACCTCAAATATCCATCCCCTAATGAAATTTGAATGTACCAAATAACTTATACCGTAAACCTAAAAAAATAACTTTATCTTTTATAATTTAAAAAGATATATATTTTGTTTGTTTGGTAATATTAATAAGTGGGATTTTTGACCAGGAATCCCCCAACCTGTTACAACAACTTCACCAGAGAGATACACCCATCCTTCACAAACTCACCCACGCCACGGTTTGAACCTACAGATATATTAAGGCAAAGAAGATAACTTTAAAGCTATAACTCACCTACAGATATTTTAAGTTCGCGATTCTACTCACCAAAAAAAAACTTCATTAATACATATACATACTCACCAAAAAAATCTTCATTAATACATATACACACTATGGTCAAGGAAATAATCAAAACCTTAATTAGTTGACTATGTTTCTACTACTTTGGTAAGAGGAGATGCAGGGAGTCTTTTATTTATTTATTTTAATATTATATGGAAATTTAAGATTTACTGTAATTATTTTTTTATTTTTTTAATATTTATTAAAAATTTATAAGTCATAAAATATTAATGGAACGAAATTCTATCCTATCTAAATAAACAATTTTTTTTGTCGTTACTCTTTTTATTTTTAACCAGTTTAAAAATAAAAAATAAAAAATAAAGTAACGACAAGAATTTAATAACCCACCTTTAATCATTTCGTTTCTTAAATGGAAGATGCAAATACAAAAGTTGGCTTTTTCTTTCTGTCTTGAGCGGCAAACCAATGAATAAAAATATTAGATTTAATAAATTTGATGTAGATGTAGTGGCAACTTTAGGAGTAGTCTCATTTTTAATATTAAATAATTTATTATTTGCCAATGATGATCGCCTAATTTTATTATGCACTGCGGACATGAGTCATCTGACACCTATACCCCTCCAAGTTGTTATATGGTTATGTTTATAGAATTTAGTATGTTGCTGGAAATAAATAACTATAATTTCATATAATTATAAAAGGATCATGTTAAATGGCATCTAGAGCCAAGGAGATTTTGACCCGTGAGAAGAAGGGTCCCCACACTCTTGATCATGATTGCCATGATGGTCATGGTAATTTCTCGAGCCCTTACATATATAAAGTAATTTATATTAAACTTTTTTACTTGTATAGGCCATGTAAGATTTATCAAAAATTCTTGAATAAGTAATTGAGCAACACAACCCATATAAGGTTTTTCGTTAAAAATACTATGTGGTTTAAAGGAAGAATCCACTTGATGCTACTTATTTTGGTATAATTTGTTCGTATTGTATGTTATTTATCGAATTCCATACTTAAAGTTGTAATGAATAATGTTACATTTAAAGAAGTATGGACAAGTATAAAAATCATTGTGTTATGTATTTGAATTTTGGATGTACAAAGTTTATGCACATTTTAAAGTAGAAGCAAACACAGTTGGATGAAAAATCTAAGGATGCATTTTCATTCGTTAAGTGACAAGTTGAAAGCATATCAATTCATTGACACTGACACCAAGAAGTTGTATATTGGTTGTGATGTCATGATGGATGAGAAGAATAAGTGTAGCTCTTCTTCTAAGACATATGTTTCAAGTAAAGTACCTCTTCTATTATATGATGATGAAGCCTCCAAGAGAGAGGATGAAGAGTATGATGATGATGATGATAATGATGTAGATGATCTTTATGGAGTTGAAGAACATGGACCATCTAAATTATTTTCTTCAAGTACCACTCATAGGACCAAGTGGTATCTCAATACATTTTTTGATAGGAACTTACATGGTGTCCCAAACACATCAAGTTTACATATGAGAACTTTTAACAAAGTTCAAAATGAGGTCAACCTAACCCTTATGAGCATAGTTGTGGAAAACTTTGAACCTTCAATGGCTCAAAAAGCTCTTATATCAAAATTATGAAAGAACATGATGGATGTCAAATAAGTGTTGATAAAGAACAAGACATGGGAACTTGTTGATGTAAATGTGTATTCAAGATCAAATACAAAGGTAAACAGAGTATTGACAAGTACAATACAAGGCTATGCACAAAAGAAATGAATTTGACTATGATAAGACCTTTATACCAACAACAAATATCAAGATCATTTAGTTGGTATCTATAATGGCAATTTTATTTGGATAAAAATTGCATGATGTAAAGAGTACATTGGTTAATGGTGGCCTCACTGAAGAAGTATACATGATACAACCATAGGGATTTATCATACTTGGTTAGGAGAGGTAGGTATGTAGGCTCATCAAGTCTCTCTATGGATTGAAGCAAGTTCTCAAAGCATGGTGTATATAGATTGTTGTGCATATTGTGTGACATGTATTTTGTCACAAGCATTATGATCTAAACCTATATTTCAAATGGCAAGGAGAAAAGGTCATGATCATAATAGTATATATCAATGACTTGGTCATCGCTAGAAGTTCAAATAATTTAATTGAAAGGACCAAAAGGGATTCGACATGATAGATCTCAGGCTTATACATTATTATCTTGGCTTGGAGGTGTGGCAAATGGAGAATCATGTTTTCATATCACAAACGAAGTATCTCCAAGATAATTCTCAAGAAGTTTCAGATGAAAAATTGCAAGCCCGTGCCTACTCCAATGGGGATAAGGTTACAATTGCCCCAAAAAGATCCATCCCCATAACTAAATGTAACTCTATCATCAATTAAATAGGAGTCTCATTTACCTACCCTATAATTGACCAAATATCAACTATGTTATTAGCTATGTATTATGGTCCATGTAAGAACTAAGGGCATGCCATTGAAAAGGAAAAAAACAAAAACTTAGGTATATCTATGGTAAAAGTGAGTATGGTCTAGTGTACAAGAAGGATAATTATTTTTCTTGATAAGGTTCATAAATGTGATCTATGCAGTATCCATTGATGATAGGAGATCCATAATTAGACATGCATTCTTTTTAAGATTTGGTACAATATCTTGGGGAAGCAAGATGTAACATGTTGTTGCTTAACCTTCTACCAACACATAATATAGCGTTGTAGGAGAAGATGTCTACAAGGCGATATGTTTATGTTACAACTTGTCAAAAATGGATATTCCATAAAACGACAAGCAATAATCAAAGAGTTTTAAAACATGTTTTCAATTTAGTTTCTCACCAATGCATGAAGCACATTCAAGTTTAGTGCCACTTCATTTGTGAACATGTTCAAGAGTATAACATATAGCTTCAATTTTATTCTAATATAGATCAACATGTAAAAAAATTTCATAAAGTCTCTTGCACATGTAAAGTTTAATTCTTTTGAATATTTTCTTGCTTCTTTAGTTAAACATTGATGTAATAAGAGGGGAATGTTCATAAATATTTAAAACAAATAGTTATAAGAGTAGGTATACGTTTGTTATTTATGATTATAACAAATACTTATTATTTCTTGATTATATATATTTGATTATTACATAGATACTTTTTATTTCTTGATTATATATATTTGATTATTACATCAATACAAAGGTTATTTCAACCAATCTACATTCATAATAAATTTTAAGTTTTAAGGAACCATTTAAACCCATCCTTGTAAAACATCTTGAAAGATAAAATGCAAAAAACTAAATTTAAGAAATATAGCCCTAAATATCACTTAGTTGTAAAATTTGATTTTTTTTTAGATTTTCTTGTTTGTACTTTGATTAAACATTGATGTAATGATGGGAGAATGCTACGAAATATTTTAAACATGTAGTTATAAGTTGGTTGTATTCAATCATAACAAATACTTCTCCCTTTCTTGATTATATATATATATATATATATATATATATATATATATATATATATATATATATATATATATATAATCAAGAAAGGAGAAGTATTTGTTATGATTGAATACAACCAACTTATAACTACTACATTAATACAAAGGTTATCACAATCAATCTATGTTTATAACAAATTTGACATTTGAGGAGACCATTTTAACTTGTCCTCGTGAAATACATAGAGAAAGTGCATCAAGACAATTTTCATATTAGAACTTAGAGAACATCATCAAGATAATATGATAAGTCTTTCATATTTCCATAAAGACCTCAAACTTTAATTTGTTTTATAATGTAGGCATCTAGAGATAGGAATGCATCATTTTGTGCTCTATAAATTCAGTTACATAGATATTTTAGAGAAATAAATAATAATCATATGTGAGCGGCTCTTTATATATATATATATATATACCATTTGTTATAAAAGAATATATATAATGTGAAAGCATCAAATTTAAAATGAAAAACAAAAATTATATTAAAATCTACAATTTAGAAAGTAAATTAATTTTAAGTTAAATAATAATAAAATATATTTTATCTTAGAATTTATAATGAAAAAATGTGAAAAATTAAAATTAGATTATTTATAATAAGTCTAAAAATTGATCAAATAGCATTAACTCAACTAGTTAGATTCTTTGAATTTCAAGAAGGAGACCAAGGTTCAAATCTTACCAAACAATACATGCATTATTGTTAAGTTCTTGTAATACCACTATGTGATCATAATTTTATATAGGTGGGCCCTATTTCAATCTCATATAATAATCCATTAAAAAAATCAATTTTAAATTTAAAAGAAATAATGTGAACAATTTTTACTCTTCTTACAAGCATATATCAAATTGATTTTATGTTGTAGTTTCAAATATAATAAAGAGTGTATTCATATATTTCATGGTAGCAAAATTAAAGAATGTTGGAAATATGAGCAAGTTTTGTTGTCACTGATGTCAAGGAAGATGAGGACCAAGGTTATTGTCATCCAGGTGTTTATGTCCGAGTTTTGATTGGCAAGGTTGATGTTCGAGTTTCATTAATATCCTTCGTGGTTTTTCTAAAAAGGCAAAGAAGAAGTATTAATATTATAATATTTAAGGATACATGATTGGTTTATGAAATATAAATGCAAGGAGTTTTCACATTATAAGGCACCTAAAAAACCCATATGGTAGTTTGAGTGATTAAGGGTTTAATTGTTTAATTTTAAATAATTTAAATTTTGGCATATTTATATAAAATTCAATGCCCTTTCTCCAACGTCGGTGTGACATTTAAATTTTTAAAATTTGAATTATAATTTATAAACTTAGGCCCTTTAAAACATTATTATTTAATTTTAAATAATTTAACCTTAAGGTTAAAATTTAAAATTAAATAATAATGTTTAAAGGCCCTAAGTTTAAAAATTATAATTCGAATTTTAAAAATTTAAATGTCACACCGACGTTGGAGAAAGGGCATTGAATTTTATATAAATATGCCAAAAACCTTTGGCAATAATTATCCTTGCAAATATATGTGAATGCAAAAATAGTTCATGCACCATAAGAGAGATTTGCATGTGTTTTGAGTTCGTTGGGCACAAAAGGTAGAATAAGCACGAGTGGAGCGTATAAAATATTCCGAAGCAGCCTATAGCATAGTTGGAAGCCAGGGGCTGCAATAAGGCATTCGAGGAACACAAGGCCAGGGTTCGAATCATGCGGATGCCATTTTGTTGAAGAGGAGGAAGTATTTTGGTTTTCGCATTACAGAAGGCAAGAGGATAAGGGCATCGGGGTGCGCCTTTAGTTCATGTGAGGGCACATAGCCCAAATGGTGAATGTCTAAGTGCTCAGGCGCTTGGTAGAGGAAAGGTGGGAGTGCGAAACCCACCAAGGACATTTTGCTAAGCAAAAGGTATGCAAATTGGTTTGTAATATTTGTTAAGGTTTTTTCTAGGCGGAATTTGCGGAACGTGCGCTAGGGGATTATATTTAGTGCTAAGGTGGTTGGAAAGGAAATAAAGAGGGAGATATAAGGTTTTGGTTAAGTTAAAAATTAAATTATATTTTTAGAAGGAGTAATAAGGGGATAAGAGGAGTTATATTTTATTTTAGATTTAAAGGTGTTAATTAATTAATAGGAGTAATAAGGTGATTAATGAAAAGTTATTGTTGAAGTGATTTACTTAGTTTTTGCTAATATTTTGAAGTGTGGAGTTTATAAGGTGTAATTGAGATATTATGCTATGTATGGTGAAATATTTTGAGGAATCATTTAAGTGAAGTTTTTGTTACCTAACCTTTGAGAGTGGCAAAGTGTTGATCGTGATTAAGACAGGTTTTGAGGTCAAGCTTCATCAAACAAAAGGTATGGGTATATCTTCCTTGTAAGTGAAATATTGTTGGATGTTATGAATGCTAATTTGGAGTGAAAATGATTTTTTGATAAGCATTGTTGAGTTTGGTTTTCAGAAATCCAATATTTATTGATGAGGGATTTTCTGGAATGAAAGTTAATGCCAGAAATCTTTTTTGATAAGCATTATTGGAAATATTTGAGCGAGCCTTCATGTGAATGATTAGAGCTTGTGAAAGATCATGAGTATCATTGTTATGTGAAGTTGAGAACTATCTTGAACAAGGGTTTGTGAAATATCATGAGTATCATTGTTATGTGAGGTTTGTTTCATAAGCATTATTGGATAAGATTTCATTGAGTGATTGATTGCGTGGAGTTGATTGAGCATAACTGATTGGAAGTGTTGGAGTGATAGTTCAAGTTCTATGAAATAAATTGTTCTTTATTTATGGATTGAGTTGAAGGAAAGATTGAAAGTGATTAAGCATTGTTGTGAGTGAAACATATTGAGTCTCTAACAATTCTCTATATGTTTCTATGGTAAAACAAGAGATATTGAAAGTGATTGAGTATTGTTGTGAGTGAGAATCATATTGAGTCTCTAACAATTCTCTATATATTTCTGTGAGATTAAACAAGATTTTGTGTGAAGCTTGTTTGTGTGATTGAAGAGGTTTTCTATGATAAATTGAGTTGAGTTGGGTAAGCTTTTGAGGAAGCTTACAAAGCATATTTGAGGTAAGTCTTGGTGAAGACTTGTTGAGCAGATTGGACAAGTTCTAGTGAGGACTTGTTGAGCAGATTTGAGGTAAGTCTTGGTGAAGACTTTTTGAGCATATTGGAAAAGTTCTAGTGAGGACTTGTTGAGCAGATTTGAGGTAAGTCTTGGTGAGGACTTGTTGAGCATATTGGACAAGTTCTAGTGAGGACTTGTTGAGCAGATTTAAGGTAAGTCTTGGTGAAGACTTGTTGAGAAGATTTGACAAGTTCTAATGAGGACTTGTTTAGTATATTTGAGGTAAGTATTGGTGAAGACTTGTAGAGCATATTTGAGGTAAGTCTTGGTGAATACTTGTAGAAGCATATTTGAGATAAGTCTTGGTGAAGACTTGTGGACAGATTAGTGTGAGCTTTTATGGAAGCTTACAATGCAGATTTAAGGTAAGTATTTGAGAAGACTTGTGAGCTAAGTTGATTGATTGATTTATTCAAACCTTGAGTTAAGGTTTGGGGTTGATCTAGTATATTTTATTTGTAATTAGATCAAGCTTTGTGTTAAGGCTTGAGGACAGATTTTGGTGTAGATTTGAGGATAGGTTTATTACAGACCAGATACATATATTGAGTAGATTTGTGCTAGACCGAAGGACTATGTTTAGTGTAGATTTGATACAGAGATTGAGCAAATTTGTGCTAAATCGAAGGATTGTGTTTAGTGCAGATTTGAGACAAATATTGAGTAAATTTGTGCTAGACCAAAGGACTATGTTTAGTGCAAATTTGAGATAGAGCTGATAACAAGCTTTGGAGGTGACAAAGCAAAGGATAGTAGTCTCCAGTGGATAGAGATCCATAATCCAGGGTAATGAGGACATGTCTTCTAAGTGAGGATAGGAGTCTTCAGTGGAGAGAGATCCACAAGCCAGTGTAGTGGAGGCAGTAGTCTTCTAGAGGATCACCATCTAGAGCAGAGGAGAAGAAGTTATCTTGTGGATAGAGATCCACAAACTAGCTAAGGGAATTTGTGTCTCTTGTGGATAGATATCCATAAAATTGATTAGGGTATTGGTGTCTCCAATGGATAGAGATATATGAACTTGATTAGGGGATTTGTGTCTCCTTTGGACAGAGGTCCATAAACATTATAATAGGGAAATAATTCCCAAGAGATTTATTGAGAAAATATTAGTGAAATATTTTCTTCGTGGAGTAGCCCACATTGGGTGAACCACGTTAAATTGGTGTCTCTATTATGTGTGGTGATTTGTGCATTGCTTTAATTACTGCTATTGATATATTGCATAATATTGTTTGAAAAGAAAAGTAAAAAGTGGTCTTATACTGTTCACCCCCCTCTTAGTATAAGATTGTGTTCTTCAAAGAAATCTTTTGAAAATATAAAATGTAATAAGATATTTTTTTCTAAAACATTCAACAACCCACAGATCATGTCATGGAAATAAGGTATAAATATCTTCAACTATAATGAATGGAAAGCATTTGCTTTCTTCATAATCATTGCTCCAAATTCTTTTATCCATATTTTATGTTGTCTTTGGAGTACCTATATTTTGTCTTCTTTGAATGTATCCACATTACTATAAAACAAGCCAATTAGCCATTAGAAGATTAAACCATGAAAATGATAAGCTTCAACTTTATTTTACTTTACTTATTTTTATTTTTCTTTTTAGGTTACTTGACCTAGTTAATGCTAACAAAAATAACTTAATCTATATGTGTATCTATATCAAACATTATGGTAAATTGTCTTTCTTGAAAATGTTAGGTTGAAAAATTAAATCACACCAAGTTATTTATGAAACAAAGTTTAAAAATATTAAGTGGAATTCCAATCATGTTAATACCCCAACATGTCATGACATGGTTTTTCAATGCATCACTCTACCACATCTTGAGTGAATTTTTTAATAGGGAGCCTCTTCCTATGCTAAGGTAAAGCATCTAAGATATTGTTGTAAATCTTAGGAAACAATTGTTATAATAGAAAATGACATCACTTATAAAATCTAACTCAAAATCTAATACAAGCAACGCAAAAGCTTAAACTAGAATGAAAAAGCAACAAAATAATAAAGCATTAAAACATAAATAAGACTCACTATTACAATGAAAGTAATAAAGATATATGAATGTAAAATAATATATTTATATACTAAATTAATCAATGATATAAAAATCCTAAATCTAGTGTAGAAAATAGAGTTTGATATCCCAATGAATCAATGATAAAAGCATCAACAATAATATAGTAAAAACAGTAATAATAAACTCTATTCAAACAACACTTTCTTGCATTGTCACCATAGTGACAAGTGAAGATCTCACTTGGGATTTTAGTAGAGGACTCAAGAATCCTAAAATCTAGTCTGTTGTCAACAAGCTTGATCTTTGGTTATAGATATTGATGGAGTGATCCATCCTCCTCCATGTAAGGTATTGAACCAATGATCAAAGTATTTTATTATACCTATAAGGTCAAGATAAATCAATTGAGAAAAAAGTGTTGGCAATTTTGGGTACTTTGGGTACATTGCCTTTTCTCAAGTGTATAAGTTGTCATTGATGTCAAGAAGCTCTTGAAGGAATTTGATTTGATGTTAAATAATTTGTTTTGATGAAGGTTACGGCATGACAGTTTCAAAGGTCTTTTGTAAACCCCAAGTTGGCAGGTTTAAAGATTACGGGTGGATGCATTAGTTTAATGCATTTGGGTCCAGGAGGAAGTATTTATTTAAATAATTAAAAACCTTGTTAAGGTTCCCTTTAATTATTTTTAAATAAATATTAAATTATTGTTTGCAATGGGTTCTCCTAACCCATGGCGCAAATGTCTTAACTATGTGGGTGCTATGTTTTAAGATTGTGGGCGCTAGCCAAGACCTCCGCCGACGTGTTAAACTCCTCGCCGACATCAAGAGCTTATGGTAAAAATGCATATAAATCTCCCTCGATGAAAATCAAGAATCATCCCATCCGTATTTTGAAAAGAGTTGCTCGTTGTGATTTCGTGATCCGTTGTTCGAATTTCTTCTCCGATTGTGTCTTCGTCATTTTCGTAAACCTATTGTTCGACTGTGTCTTCGTCATTTTCGTGAATCCGCTGTTCATTTTTTTGTACTCGCCGTTTGTCATAAATCCGTCGTAAGGTTTTCGTCTTCGTGTTCACGTAAAAGAAAGGGAGGCACTGTTGTTTTATTTAATCCCTGGCGTAGAAGGAACAAGGCTAACAACGTGAGGTTTAAACCTCACCGGGTGCCTTTGGCACACCGGTAGCGGCTAGGCTATTGGCACGCTACCCGAACGGGAGGTTCCGCGTTCGAATAACGTGAAAGGGTTTTTCATCGTGAAGTGGACACAGCGGGTGGTGTTAGAATTCGTGCGCAATTTCTCCATAGCGCAATTTTTTGATGTTGGCCAAGGTATTTTCGAAATTAATTTTTGCTAAGTGTATTTTGTGGATGGAGGAAGTTTATTAGAGGGAAAAACAACTTAGGAGTTATAAGGAGTTTAAAGCTTGTTTTATTTTGATAAAATATTCTTTTGAAGGTGTTGTTTGAAATATCTTATTGCATTCTTATGAGAGATAAATTTTATTTTTGATAAGACTACAAGGGAGAAATAAGGTGTATAAGGGATAAATTTTTCTTGTAATGTTGAGAGTGCTTTTGGTTGATTATGGAAATGAAAGAATGATGTTTTAAGGTTAAAATTGCTTCTTGTGTGAAGTTGTGAAACCTTAAGTGGGCAGCTTTGAGATTGACATTTTATTTCATTAAATTGGTAATAATCAAGCTATTATTTACTTGGTTAAAGTGTTGGGCTTACTCCTTTGTTGATGATTTGAAAAGTTGTTTTGTGCTATTGTGATTTGAGTTGGTGGATGCTTTTTGTTCAAACAATATTGGAGAGAAAAGGAGTTCTACTTGTTTCCTTTTCTAATGTTGATTGTGTAATGCTTCAAGGTTGTGTCTTGAGTCGAATGGTGTTGATTGAACCTTGTTTGATGAGCATTGTTGTTGAAGCCCTAATTGATGGTGAAAATAACATGAGTATCATTGTTATGTGATTCTTTGCATAGTTGGCAATTGTTGGGGTTTCATGTTCTTGAAAGAAAGCATTCTATCCTATCCATTTCAGATAATGAGTTGAGTTTTCAGATTTGAGATTGAGTTTGAGTCGAGTTGATTTGAGTTGAGTTTTGAGATTGGGAGTTCAGTATAGAACATATTGAGTCTCTAACAATTCTCTTTATGCTTCTATGAGTTTGACAAATCACATTGGGTCTCTAACAATTCACCTTGTGATTTCCTACTAAGAAATTTTTTTTCTTGGTGAGCTTGCTGAGTTTTGGACAGGTTTCGGTGGGGACTTATGAGCAGTTTTGGACAGGTTTCGATGGGGACTTGTGAGCAGATTTGGACAGGTCCTAGCAGAGGACTTGTGAGCTAAGTTTGATAGTTCTATCAGAGAACTTGAGGACAGAGGTGCATCGGTTCTTTGAGAAGAACCTAAGGACAAATTTGGCAAGTCTTTGAGAAGGCTTGTGTGTAGAGGATTGATTTGTTCAAGAGTTGGACAGATCTGACAGACAGAGGAAGACTTGTACTAGACCGACTAACTGTGTTTGGTACAGGTTGCTGAGCTACTATGGACGTGATCATAGAATGTAGAGGTCTCTTAGGCTAAGCATTAAGGACAAGAGGTCTTTGGTGGAAAGGAGTTCCACGTGCTGGCAAGAGGGAGAGGCAGTTGATCTTCTGAGGGATCATTTCCAGAGCAGAGGGGAAGGTATCTCCTTTGAGCAGAGGCTCATAAATTTTGATTAGGGGAAGGTATATCCTTTGGGCCGAGGCTCATAAACATTGTAATTGGGAAGGATTCCCAAAGAACTTTGAGATAACTTTTAGAGAAAAGTTTTGTGGACGTAGCCCAGCCATTTTGGGTGAACCATGTTAAAATTGGTGTCACTTTGTGGATGATTTTGTGCATTGCTTTGATATTTCTTTGGGTATATTGCTTTACTGTTTTGAAGTATAAAGGAAAAAATAAAAAGAGGTCTTATACTGTTCACCCCCCTCTCAGTATAAGCTTGTGTTCTTCAAAAAGAGCACATGCTACAATGATAATAGAGGTAGAAGTGGGTTTTTGAAAACCAAAGAGAATGGCTATTTTTATGTATCTATGAGTTAATAAGGAATTGAAAGGGGTAATTAATGAAATAAGAAGATATATTTCCCTTTTGAGAATAACAATTAAATTACATTTTGTTTGGGGCTATAAAATTGAAGAACACAAGCTTATACTGAGAAGGGGGGTGAATAGTATAAGACCACTTTTTACTTTTTCTTTCCCAATCAATATTATGCAATGTAAAGATAGCAATATCAATAGCAGTAATCAAAGCAATGCACAAATCACCACACACAATAGAGACACCACAATTTACGTGGTTCACCCAATGTGGGCTACTCCACAGAGAAAATATTTCACTAAAATTTTCTCAATCAATCTCTTGGGAATCCTTTCCCTATTACAATGTTTATGGACCTCTATCCAATGGAGATACCAATCCCCTAAATCAAGTTCATGGATATCTATCCACAGGAGAACTCCTTCTCCTCTGCTCTGGTTGGTGATCCTCTAGAAGACTACTACCTCCACTGCACTGGCTTGTGGATCTCTCTCCACTGAAGACTCTTGTCCCCACTCAAAAGACCTATCCTCACTACCCTGGCTAATGGATCTCTATCCATTAGAGACTACTGTCCTCTCTGCTCTGTCACCTCCAAAGCTCTATCTCAAATCTGCACTAAACATAGTCCTTTAGTCTAGCACAAATCTGCTCAATCTCTATCTCTAGTCTGGCACAAACTTATCCTCAAATCTACACCAAACTCTGCTCTCAAATTTGTACTAAACATAGTCCTTCACTCTAGCACAAATCTGTCCTCTATCTCTGTCCTCAAGCCTTAACTCAAAGCTTGTCTCAACTCTACTAGATCTGCCCTAAATCTTATCTCAAGGTTTGAACAAATCAATCAAATCTTCTCTCAAGTCTTCTCAAAGACTTGTCTCAAATATACCTTGTAAGCTTCCACAAAATCTCACACTAATCTATCCACAAGTCCTCTCTAGAACTTGCTCAAATATGCTCTACAAGTCCTCTCTAGAACTTGCTCAATCTGCTCTACAAGTCCTCTCTAGAACTTGTTCAAATCTGCTCTACAAGTCCTCTCTAGAACTTTCTCAATCTGCTCCACAAGTCCTCTCTAGAACTTGTCCAAATATTCTCAATAAGTCCTCTCAAGAACTTATCCAAATCTGTATTGTAAGCTTTCACAAAAGCTCACACAAAATTAGTCCACAAGTCTCCTCAAAGACTTGCCTCAAATCTACTCAACAAGTCCACACAGAACTTGTCCAATCTCATAGAAACATAAAGAGAATTGTTAGAGACTCAATATGTTCTATACTAATAACAATGCTCAATTAATTTCAATCACTCTCTTAGAAACATAAGGAGAATTGTTAGAGACTCAATATGCTTCAAATTCAACTCAATGCTCAATCACTTTCTCAAATCAATTCAGAATATAGAATAGTATGTTTTATGGAACTTGAACAATCACTTCACACATCCACTTGACTAGGCTCAACCAACTCTACTCAACCAATCACTCAATTAAACAACCCTTTCTTACAAACCCTAGTCCAAGTATATCAACTCAAAATATTTCCAACAATGCTCAACAACAAATCTCACATAACAATGATACTCATGTTCTTTTCAAACCCTAGTTCAAGTTCTTCACTCAATAACTCACTTCAACAACAATGCTTATAAAATAAATCTCACATAACAATGATACTCAAACCCTAGTTCAATTTTTTCACACAACCAATGGCTTCAACAACAATGCTTATCAAACAAGGTTTTAACAACAATTCTTTATTCCAGAAAACCTTGAAGCATTCACTCAACACACTCAATAGGAAACCCTAATCAAGTCCTTTTCACTCCAAACTTATTTTCCAGAAAACCAATCAATCAACTCAACTATGGAAGAATGTGCTCATACCTTTTCCTTGATGATGAAGTGCTCTCATAAATCTGTCACAACCACAAACACTTCTATGCCAAGCTCAAAGAGGTTAGAAGATAAATATTTCTCACAATGTAATGTAAAAACTCAATTACACCTTATCACTCCTCCTTTCAAAACAACCATCAACATACATAAAATATTTTCCAAATAACACCTTATAATCTCCCAATTAAAAATAAATTCAACATCCACCAAAATTAACTCAAAACCTCTTTAAATAAAATTTTAATGGCAAGAAGAACTTTGGCAAAAATCAAATCCACTCCAATAACATAAATCAATTATAAATCAAATAACCTTTCATAAACCCTTATAACTCCAAATAACATAAATCAATTATCAATCAAACAATCTTCCATAAACCCTTATAACTCCAAATAACATAAATCAATTATCAATCAAACAATCTTCCATAAAATCTTATAACTCCAAATAGCACTTTATAGAAAACCTTAGGCACTAGTGGGATTCGAACCCACAATCTCTGCCTTCGCGAGTGCTCTAGCCGCGGGCTTGACCACCGCATGTGCTAGATGCACATTTGAGAGCTTAGGAGCACTTCGTGCTCTTTCTCCTAAGCTGGCGCTCAAAATGAGCGCATCCCAAAAACTTTCCCCTTGGCGCTCAAGACAAACATGCCAACTCCACGCAAATCGATCGTGGATACTTCCACTCCCAACGCTCTTATGAAACGTGCATTGCCAATGGACCACCGTGTCCTATGGAAGTGAGGCCTTCTCCTCCATTTTCGTCTTTTTCCCTAGCACTAAAAAGAACACGAGTTCGTCTTCTTCCTCAATAATCACACGAATTATTTTTCTCTTTGGTCACATAAAATAATCGAAGAAGGGTAAGTTCTAATGTCCTTTAGTGTGGTATTTATACATGATTTTCCCTTTTGCCATAGACGTCGGTGCTCCACTAAGATGACGTCGACGCTCCTTTTTTAAAACCTTTTATAATTTATAAATTATTTAAATTCTAAAAGAATTTAAATTTTATAAATTATATTTATAAACCTTTGACTTTAATAAAAATTAAAGCCTTCCTTGGGATGAAATTTAAACCTTTAACTTGTACTCCACTGACTTGATGAATATTATTATACCACCATGGTTTTAATAAAAACCTTAATTATGCCATCACAATATTTAAGGAAGCCTTTATATCCTTATAATTATTTTAATAAAACCTTTTAATTTTCACCATGGTTTTAACACAAACCCTTATAAAATAATATTTTGACAACTTTTTCTTCAAATCTTTGCATTGTTCCTGGTGACAGTAATGGTGTACTCCATGGTATTAATGATAGCTTCATGTGTTCACTTTGGCATCAATGACAAATTCTCACCTTGACATAAATGACAACTAAATGAGCTCAAAATGTCCAACAAAAATCATTACATGCTAGTGTTTGAGTGATGTGATGGAAATCATAAAAATTGGTCAATGGCCATAATCACCTCTTTTTGTGGTGATCATGACACCATTGATCATATAAACCTATGCTTTAAGGAACATATATCAACATGTCCCTTAATCACACATATTTTCTTATTTAGCATTTTGGGGAATTTTAATAATGAAACAAGAAGAATATGGTGGAAAGTTACAAACAAAGACTTAATAAGGGAATCAAAACCTTTAGCCACAATCACCACCATCCTACCCAAGGACTAACAAAGTTAATAGGAAAATTTCTCCACCAACTACAAGTAATTTATTAATGCTCTTTTTTCAATTACATTTTACCCCTCACTAAGGACCATAGGCAACACCTAATGAGATAGCCAATCATGAGTTCTTAGAAAAAAGAAATAGCAATATGAAAGAGCCAAAGCAATAGAAATACAACTCTATACTACCATGCAAAAATTTTGTTAGTTTGATTCTATTGTTTATACAAAATATAAAAAAATGAAGGATATAATAGAAAAATATATAAACATAGTCAAATAATGCAAACATAGAGGAAAATGTACCTAATACTTACCTAGATTTGCAGGAATTAATTTTTTTCTTATGTGGATTGAATTGATTTTACCTACAATAAATGACCAAAGCATTAAAAATATTTTTTAAATGTAAAATGAAATAAAAAATAAAGTGCAAAGATATATATGTAGTAGCCATTTGGTTTTTAGCTTGATGGCCCTACTCCCCCTAGTTTGTAGGATAACTAGGTCCTTGTACGGACTCAAGTAGGCACCTCGAGCTTGGTATCATGTCAAGATTCATTATTTTTTTATCAGGTGTGAATTTTGGTGATGTGATGTTGAGCATGATGTTTATATAAAATATCAAGTCATGAAGACTTTGGTTATGTTGATGATCTTCTCATTATAGGTAACTCTTCTAACTTGATTCAAGACATGAAGTCATAGCTTTGATTTACCTTTGAGATGATAGATTTGGGGCTCCTCCACTACTTTTTGGGAATTTAGATTGAACAGGTAGACTTTGGCATCACCATTTCACAAACTAAGTATACATTGGATCTTCTTCAATGATTTAGTATAGATGATTGCAAGTTTGCTCAAATTCCTTTTACTTCTGGCTTGAAGCTTTGGGATGATTGTATGACTCCTTTGATACTACTCTATATTGATCTCTTGTGGGAGAAATTATTTACTTCTCACACATGACCTAATATAGGCTTTATCGATAAATATTATTCTAGGTATATGCAGGCCCCCTACGATAGTAACTAGACTATAGCCGAGAGTATTCTCAAGTACATAAGAGGGACTTATCAGATGGGTATTCACTTTTTATTTGGTTTAACTTTGACTATGATAGGATTTTTTAATGGTTATTGATGAGTGTCATCAATTATTCATCATTTAGTCATTATACTTGTCAATCCAGGGCGGTGTCCAATGGTTGTATACGATAGGAAAGGTAAGCAGTTTAAGGATCAGTTCATTCAGGAGATGGATTTTATTGGTGAAACAGTTAGCGTTTGGGGGTTTGATGTCACCTCTAAATCCTATAAACTGAAATTGACTCCTATTTACCCTTACAGAAATGAAATTGCAGGAATTGAAACTTTGCAGAAAAAGAAAACTATCTAAATTTGTAGAATGATAGAAATGAAGTATTGTAGAACTAGAAATAATAGAAAATAAACTTTGCAGAATTGAAATGCACACTTTGCATAAAGTAAACCTAATTACAGTAACAAAATTCAAAGGACAGGAATTAAAATGTTGCAAAACTGAAACAACAGGGAGTTCACTGATACAAACTGGAAATGCCAAAATCTAAAAACAACTGTTGAAAATAGGGAATATCAAGAAATGTTGTAGGATGCAAGAATCTATGCTAAGTGGTCAGCTGACATGCACACACTTCTATAATCATTACAAATTATCACATGCAATCTAAAATAGCACAACTAAAAATGTGAAATAGAAACTATCAGGTTCCTGCTAATTTGTTGCAGCAAGAAATGAGCAGAAAACCTGTCAAAGTTGTTCCTTCTCTTGGGCCTGGAAGTGGCCCTTGCTCCCTGAACCAGAAGAAGGTGGAAATAACTATCTTAAACTATCTAAATCTCACACACATTCACTCAGAATGCCAACATAATGGAAAAATTGCACCTTTATTGATTCTGTAGTAGCATTACAGTAGTGCAGGAAAATGCCTACAAAATACTATTTTGCTACAATAAAACAACTTATCTATTCTAGAATTCTTCTACACCTATATCCTATATGCTCAACCGAATGGGAGCTAGGTTATTTATATTATTCTATTACAATGCTGATATGAGTTGTTGTTTTTCAGGGATGCCATCAACTATTTCAGAACTATTTTCCTAATATGTAGGAATCAGTTCTGCTACAGTTTATCCATTTGCTTTGTTGGCCTACAACCATTGGGAGAAAGGAGGTGGAAGGAGTAAAACAACCCCTTAGACAGCTGAAACCATCCTTATCTCACCATTTTCCATTGTCTTGACCATTCTGTGGCTGATTTTGACCAAAACTATTTCTGCTCCGCTCATTCTGGAGCTGCTCCGGAATATCAGGCAGTATAACAGTTCCTGTGCTAATCCATGCATCCGATGCATAGGAAAGTGGTTTTGACTATGTGAAAATTCTCCTACCATCCTCAGAAGACCTATTCCACCATTGGCTCATGTTGGAGATGACCAATTCCAAGCCATGTTGTGTATGCACAGCTGGCTAGAATTTATATGGTCAATATTCTATTTCTGCATAGTCAGCTTAATTTGAATAGGTTTTGGCACCCTTTTTAGCATTTGAATTTGTTAAAAAGGTAATGAAAGCAAATAGAATGATTTTAAAAATGAATACATATCAACACCTATTATTACAACTTCAAATAAATCCTAATTTGCTAGATAATTCAGCTAAAACAGGTCAAAAATACAGAAAAATAGTCAAAATAGAATATATGCTCTTCAACATTTAAAACATGTAAATACTAATACATAATGCATTCTATCACCATAATCAGCATCAAAACATAACATAAGGTGTTTCAAAGAGTTTATAAGTTATCAAAAATAGTCCATGGATGAGGCAATTCCTAGCCTCATCATTTCCCCCAACTTATTATAATGCATGTCCTCATGCATTTTGTGCAGCTACAGAGGCACAAAGATCTATGTCAAGATATATTTCATGATACTTCCATAGTCTTCCCCCAATATTATAATATCCTTGATGCTCCTTTATTTCTCTAAGCCATTCTTGGAATTGTTCATCATATTGAGGATCATTGTCAAAGAAATAAGGGACAGGGGTGATGACTGTTGGTGACCTGTACCTGAGACCTACCCATTGTTCCTTTACCTCCAAGATGGTCTGGATAATACTTTATGCTCTTCGTCTTGACCACAACAAGTTGTTTGGAGAGATGGGCTCCCTATTTTGTAGTGATATGGGTAATTCTCCCCATCTACTTTTGCATGCTGATAAAGCATCAACAAAATATTCTGCACAGAAATCCTAAAAATGAGTCATACACCTCTGAAGATTTTCCATATACATATTTTTGACCCTTGTATCTCTCATCAGAGTATAATGCTGGTAGGTGGAATCTCTATGGTTAAGATGAAAAGGTCTGATGAGTAACACTGCTTGTAGCTCCATCTCCTTACTTTCTTTTCCTATTCCCAGTGAATTTGGTTTTGCAATGTTGACATAAAAGCCCTCAATTGGAGATCACCTATAAAGATGTGTGGCAAGAATATCACTTCAGTTGGTAAGAAGAAGTTATGTAGGAATAGCTCACATAACAGGTTCTACTGGGCTACTGAACTCTGCCAAAATGTTTCTAAAAACTCTCCAAGAGTTTCCAGCTTATGAGGAAGACCAGAAGCAATTCTCATTAATTGCCATCGAAGATATTTCTCTTTCAATATCAAACTATAGAATCTTGTCGGTCTCCTACACTGCACTAGACACTCTACAATTTGGCATGTTTCTTGTACCTGCTCCTGCAACTTACTGATGTCTGCATTTTTAGCTTCCAGCTGTTCTTTCAGAGGTTTTAAAGACAAGATTTGTGTCTCCAGCTTATGACACTGCCCCATCCAGTATGCTATATCCTCATTGTATTTTGTTAAGGTCACTGTATCTGGAGGCCTAATTATAGGTTGCATCTATGGGATAATATTTACTTGTATGCCTACTTCTATTGTTTCAATAGTGGGTAAATCTGTTTGTATCCCAGTTTCTGTTGTTTCCACTTTAGGTGTAACAAATGAAATCAAGTCAATAAAAACTTGAGGGGAATGTGGATTTACCTCTTCTTGTACTTCTATCCCTGCATCAATATTTGTTGCTTGTTCTTCTTGTTGTTGTAGGTCCTCAGAATATTGTACAAGTGCCCCTAAATTTTCATGCTCTGTTCTATCCACATCCTGTTGGGCTATTTGTGTGGCCACTCCTATATTTGCTTCCCTTATGGGTGAGTTTCTTTTAGGTAAGGCTACATTTCCATGTTCTACAGCTAAGTCTAGCAAAATGTTGGCCAATTCATTCTCAGAATCAGCTTGAGGGGGTTGTTGCTCTAGAATTGACAGTCTAGCCTTTACTGCTTCTATTTCCTACCATAATTTAGCAATGAGGTCATATTTTTCCTTAATGGAGGCCTCATGTTTCTCAATCCAACCCATTTGTGTCTTGATGACACTTCTGGCAGCATGTAACTAGGTTTGCATATCAATTTCTTCTTCTTCTCTTATGGATCCTTTGTCAGAACCAGAATTTTTAGAATCTGAATAGTCAACTAGTGGGATTGTAGGCATTTCTGTATCTAAATCTATTATTGTGCCTACTCCTACATCTTCTGGACCTGTATATTCATCCTGGGTACCTGTATTTTTAGATTCCTCCATGAATTCCTCTTCCTGCAATGTGTCTTCACCAGACAAATTAATATGCTCTGTTACACCTTCTTTTATCTCTTCTTCCATGGCACTAGATTTTCGAAGTCTTGAGGACCTCCATAACCCTAGAGCAGGTTGTTTTTGTTTCTTTGTAGATTTTGGAATAGAGCTTGTCAATTCTAGAGCAGGGTCTACTTCAGGTGTTTCCTTCTCCATCTACCCTTCCTTGCTTGAACTTCCAAATTGCTCAATGGACTATGTGGGAAAAATAGTTACATTTTCAAAAAATGTAACCTTCCTCCTCTTTCCTATAGGATCAATCTTAGACTATTTCTCTCTTTGCTTCCTGGTCCTGGAGGATGGAGGTCCCTATGGTGAGGAGGGAATTTATTTTTTAGAGGATTCAATTTCAATTTCATGTTCAGAACTTTCAATTTCTACTTCTGCTTCAGATTTAGGTCCTTCAACCTCTACCTCTTCTTTAGATCTAGGGCTTTCAACTTCTAATTCATTCCATGTAGAGAAAAATCATTCAAAACTCCTAGGGTTTCCCCTAAAGTGGTGTTTGTAGATGAGCTTGATGAGCCCATGGTGTTTGGGAGTGCCCTTTCCTTCTTGGTATTTTCTAGCCATATTTTTCAATTCCTAGTGAAGGTATAAGGGAAGATTTATCTTGACCTTCGGGTTTGAATGACCATGCCATAAATGATTCAAAATTTTGACATGATGCCCAGACAGAACAGGAAATTGTCCATCACAGGTTAAAAACCTAATAACCCACATAGCTACATCATCCCAGGGAGGTGGTAGACTAGACCGTTTAACCCCTTTGTAGACATTCTTACTCATTAAAAATTCAATTGGTCTATCTCCTTCTTCCCTAAACTAGTTAACAATTTCTACTAAAGCATTTTTACCAGTTTTCACAATCTGAACTCCTTGCAAAGGCATTTCAGTAATATGGCTAAGAATTTTTGGAGTTACCTGGATGGTCATGCCACTAATATGGACTTGGTTGTTCCTGAATGTCCGAGCGAACTCAGCTACCAACCCTTCAGAATATCCATCGAACTTGCTCAGAAATGACATGAACCCACCCTCCATGAAGACCCATAGGGATTCAGAATCCTTTTGCAAATACTCAATATTTTTTGGTTCAACCCTATTTTTCTTACCCCCCATTGTAAATTGCTTGTGCTCTATGTATTTTAGCCCTACAAAATTTTGGCAGCAGAAGTTATCTCCAATTTGGAATGATCAATTTCATTCGAAGCTTATGTTTGGCTTTGAGGAGTAAATTTTGGCAGCGCAGGAACGACTTCAAAACGTGTCTAAGAACGTGAATTGGACACATGGCAGAGTTTTATTGCACAGAGGAGTCCTTAATGATCTATTTTACTATATGTCATTGAATGATTACGACTTTGTTGAGGTGACGTAGAATCACCAATCTTATGATGGTTTCCTTTCCAAACTTTACCTTGATACGTGTGTCGTAAACTTTTATATGCCTCAAAACCATATGTTGCCTTGAACTCTACAGTTGAAACTCATGCTCCATTTCATATTTCCAACCCCAATGGTAACAAAACTTAGGAGGACACGTGTTACCTTCTATTTCCAACTAATTCACTCTTAAACTCATTCTAGAGTTTATTGAATCATTTCGAAGCGTAATGTTATTTCAAATTCCAGAGCACAAGTTTTTTTATTCTAAGCTACTTTCTACTTTCTGGTTCTAGAGCTTCCAAAATTGTTATGAACAACATTCTCATTCTGGAGCATTATCATGTAGAAGCATTTGAAGACATCGACTAAAACTTTTCATGATCATATCATAGCCACATCTCCCATTGACCAGATGGATAACTTTTGAATCAACCTTATGTATGCCTTATATACTAACTAGGGATATTATACACTACATACTAGATATCAACAATGTTCTAAAATGAAAAAGGCACATACCTGATATAACCATTTATCTACATTTGTACAGATGGTTGTTCCTGCTGATTCCTAGTTGGCTACTCTACTGACTAAGATAGGTGCAATCTAAAAATAGGTGAAACAGTGATTGTGAGAAAAGACAGAATAGTGATGGTGGGTCCAAATTGTGATTTCAACAAGGCAAACATGCTGGAAGACCGGTTTTCATGCAAGCCTAATTCAGAAGTGCCTCAAAGAGGTTTTCACTTTCTGAATTATTCATTTTTTTATCATTTTTTTTTTTTTTTTATTATTTTTTTCAATTTCTTTCATGTTACTCTATTGAGTTCAGTGTGGAAGAAGTGTTTTCTTCCAACATGTGTACATCCAATTTTTCCACTTGCTTGAGAAACTCCTCTTTAGTTAGTGGTTTATGGTATATCCGAAGATGATGTCCATTAACCACCAACTTTCATCATGAATCATCAATAGGTGAAAGGTGAACAACTCCATTTTCAAACACTTCCTCAATATGATATGGTCCAAGCCACCTAGTCTGCAACTTTCCAGGATAGTCTTCATAACGAGAGTCAAACAACAAAGCCCAATCGCCTTGCTAAAATTTTTGTTGCTGAATGTGACTGTCATGCCACAATTTTTGTTGTGCTTGGATCATCTCAGTCTGGTGCAATGCATCCATTCGTAGCTCATCCAATGCATTGAGCTGTAGAATTCGGTCCGTTTGTGCTTGTGACAAATCAATACCTACATCCAAAGCAGTTCGAAGAGTCAGTAACTCAAATTCAATAGGCAAAAGAGGCTTTTTACCATAAACCAATTCATATGGTGTAAATCCAGTGGTGGATTTCCAAGTAGTGTTGTAAGCCCAAATTGCTTTAGGTAGTTTGTCCAACCAATTCCTCCTATGGGCTGCTATGGTTTTAGTTAAGATTCTCTCTAGTTCCCTATTAGTCACTTCAACCTATCCATTGGCTTGTGGATGATAAGGTGAGGATTTCTTGTGCTTGATTTGATATAGTTGAATAAAAGCTTCAACAAATCTTGAGGTAAACTGAGGTCCTTGATCTGTGGTGATGGATTGTGGGGCCCCAAAATGTAGGAAAATCTATGAATACAGGAAATCAACAACTTTTTCTTCTCGAGCATGCTTAAAAGCATGGGCTTCTACCCATTTGGTTACATAGTCAGTACATACCAAGATATGCACTTTCCCTTGGGAAGGAGGGTCAATGGGTCCTACAAAATCTAGCCCCCATCTCTCAAATGGTTATGTTCCTATTTGAGGTTGTAATGGCATTTCACTAGTGAAGGTAGGTTTTCCCATCCTTTGGCATGCATCACAATGTCTGACATATCTTTTCACATCTTTATGTAAATATGGCCAGTAGTAACCAGTACCCAAAATATTTTGAATGGTGCTTTTTACTGAATAATGTCCTCCTGACGGTTCATCATGACATGCCCGTAAGATATCATATACCTCATCCTTGTGAATACACCTACGTAAAACATGGTCAGGACTGCATTTAAACAATAAGCCTCCTATCCATTTGAAAGAAGAACTTTGCTTGATTAACTATTTCTTTTGCTTAGGAGTAAAGTGAAGAGGAATATTTCCTGTAGCCAAGTAATTAGCTATATCTACAAACCATGGAGATTGTACAGAAATAGCAAATAGTTTTTCATCCGAGAACGTATCTTCTACCAATTCTCCTGTATCTGCATTTGGCAACCTTGACAGAAAATCTGCTACTACATTAGTTTTCCCTAGTTTATTAACTATGGTGATATCAAATTCCTACAACAATATTAACCAACGAATAATTCTTGCACTAACCAAAGGTTTATTCATCAAGTATTTTATGGCAGCATGATCCGTATGGATGAATACTTGATATCCTGTGATATAGTGTCAAAATTTATTAATAGCATATATCACAGCTAAGAATTCCTTTTCAGTGGTGGTGTAGTTCTTTTCAGCTCCTATCAAGTTTTTACTGATGTAATAAATGGCATAATGCTCCCCATTTTCAATTTGTCCTAATGCAGCTCCAATAGCAGTATTGGAAGCATCAGTCTGAATATGGAATGGCAGTTCCCAATTAGGTCCTCTCAATACAGGGGGAGTTGTTAACTTTTCTTTCAATACTTCAAAATATGTTTGACACTCAGTAGACCAAGTAAATTCAGAATCCTTAGTTAGTAATGCAAACATTGGATTGGCTATGGTACTAAAATTGGCAATAAATCTATGGTAGAAACCAATGTGTCCCAAGAAACTCCTTACATCAGTTTGAGTTTTTGGAGGAGGAAGGTTTTTAATGACTTCCACCTTTTTAGGATCAACCTTGATCCCATAAGAGGAAATATGATGACCAAGGACAATCCCTTCCTCCATCATTAAGAAGCATTTCTCAAGATTAAGAGACAGATGGTATGTTTCACAATGTATTAAAACTTTTTCAAGTTGTTCTAAGGTATACTCAAAACTATCTCCAAACACTGTGAAATCATCCATGTAAATTTCTACACTCTCATTTGTCAAATCAGAGAATATGGCCAAAACAACTCTTTGAAATGTTGTTGGAGCATTACACAAACCGAAGGGTAAAACTTTGTAAGCAAATGTTCCCCAAGGGCAGGTGAAAGTAGTCTTTTCCTGGTCTTCTGGTGCAACCTGTATCTGATTATAACCACTAAAACCATCAAGAAAATAGAAGAATTTCTTACCAGCAAGGGTATCTAACACTTGGTCTATAAATGGTAATGGAAAATGGTCTTTATGTGTCACTTTGTTTAACTCTCTATAATCCACACACACTCTCATTTTCCCATTTTTCTTTGGAACAATGACCAATGGAGAAACCCACTTACTATCTGAAATTGGGTAAATGAATCCTACATCTAAAAGTTTTTCAATTTCTTCTTTAACAATATCTTTTAGAGCAGGATTCAGGCATCTTTGAGGTTGTCTCACTGGTTTGACATCTTCAGTGTATATCCTATGTGTACATACATCAGGATGAATGCCAGTCATATCCTTGTAACTCCAGGCAAAATCCTGAACATGTTTCTGTAGAACAACAAATAGTTTGGCTTCTTGTTCATTAGTCAGCCAACTATTAATATTTAGAACTTTCCCTAGTTGTATTTCAATTTGTTTAATCCCTGGATAAACAGAATTGACTACTTCATATCTGCTTGATTAAAGAATTTAATGGATAGTGATGTGGCTACAGAGTATGAAATACTCTAGATTCTATTTCATAAGTGATATCAGATGGAATCATTCCCTACATAGGACATGTGAAAGAGGTAAGAAGATGATGATGCCATCCATGTGGTAGTGTGAAAGAGCTTTCTTGTATGGGAATAGGTGACAGATATTCTGAGGTTTGTTCTTCATCCTTCCATAGCAGGCGATGGACAAGAATTTGATCATCTTTAAGTCCTTCTTCCTGTAATGTTTTCACTAGGACAGTTTCATCTTCAAAAATTTCCCTTTCTAGTGAATTGACTTCCTCAATGTGTTCCTTCACTATTACTGTGGCCAAAGTGGCAATAGTTTCTTGTTCTTCATCAGACTCAGGATACCATATCTGTCCAAAAAATTTGGTTGAAGGTTGGGCTGGTGGATACAGGGAAATCTTCTTAAGGTCAATGCCATTTGAAATAGTCATTTCTCCTGACCTGCAGTCTATAAAAGCAGTTGCAGTAGCAAGCCAAGGTCATCCTAGAATGATGGGATAACCATTAACTGAATTTCTAGGCTGTAATACCAAGAAATCTACAGGATACTCCTAGGAAGAAACTTCAATGGCAATATCTTCTAGGATCCCTTCTGGCTTGGCAACTGACCTATCTACCATTTCCAAAACTATGGTGGTAGGACTGAGATTATTGAGCTGTAGTTGTTGCATTGTTTCTTTAGTCATTACATTGATTGCAGCTCCAAGATCAATTAGTACATTTGGAATTTGTATTAACCCAATAGTGATTGTGACTACTGGACTTCCTAGATCACTATATTTGGGAGGCACTAGTTTTCCAGATAGTAGGTCAGCCAACTTCCCTTCTACTTGCATAGTTTTAGGAAAGGCTTTCTTCTTTCTACCAGGTTTCTTGATACACAACTCCTGAATGGTTTTCTTGATTAAGGGCACATCCTTTATTGCTTGCAACAAAGGGAGGGAGATAGACATATTTTTAAGTTCTGTAACCAATTTTGATTCAGGAGTAGTGATAGTATGATCAAACCTTTCAGGGTATGGCACTACTTCTGAAGAAGGTTCCTTTTGCCCTTGCATTTTTTTGGTTTCTCTTATTTTTATTTTGTTTGCATTGGTTCTGAACGTGGAGACTCTTGCTTTCCATCAATTTCTTCAATGGTGGGTGGGGCAGGGTCAGGTAAAACTTTCCCTGAATGTAACTGGATATTACTACAGTCAAGTACATGAACTGTAGTAGTGTCTTCAGACTCAACTCCATAAACAAGGGTTGCTTATCTGGTATTATTTGGGTTAGCCATAGGCTGAGCTAGAAGTGGGGGTTGCTTAACTGGTTATGCTTGTTGAGGTTGTATTCTTCCTTGAAAGTTTTGATTAGGAGCTAGCAACAAATTTTGAGTTTGCCCTTGATACCTTTGTTGCCCTTGATATGATGGGTATTGTGGCCCCCATATTTGCCCATATTGTTGATTCTGTGTCCAAGGTGGATTAACAAGATTCCAGGGAGGATGTGACCAATCTTGGGAAGATGCCCAAGATTGATTCCATGGTTGTGAAGGTGGTTCTGAATATCCCCAAGGCATATTCCAAGGATTTTATCCCCAACCTATAGGAAAATGAGGGGCATTCTGGTATTGTGAAAAGTTACCACCTAGCCTCTACCCAATAACATTAAGTTCTTCAGTTTGAGTTTCCAAAATAGTTTTTAGGTGAGGCAACAGATGACACCTATCAGTTTTATGCTCTTTTGAACATATGCCACAAATAGTTGAGATAGAGGTTCTATCCAAAGGACAATCATGTAGGGCATGCTTATTTATGCATCTAGGACAATAGATAGCCAGGGGTGGTGAAGAATTGGATTTTGAATTCCTTTCCCCTAATGCAGAATTTAATTGTACAAGAATATCAGTTTTCATGTTAGCCATTTCTTCCATCAAATATTTTATATCAGTATTACCAGGATTCCGCTTCCTTCTTCTTTGCCTAGTGCGGGAATAATTTTTGCATAACTCTATAATATCATTAATCTCAAGCTGGTTTATATCTCCTTTTCCCATTAAATCCAATACTTCTCTGGAATCATCCTGCAAACCTCTCAAAAATATAGTTTTTAATAAGTCAGTTTCCACAGGACCACATCTCTTTTGGATAAAGGTAAATCTATCAAGATAATCCTCTAAGTTTTCATCCTCTTCTTGTCTAATCCGAAATAACTCATCCTTCCTATTTCTCACTCTACAATACTCCTGATACTTATCCAAAAATGTAGTTTCCATTTGATCCCAAGTGTGGATTGAATCTGGTTCAAGGCTCATAAACCATCGTAAGGCTGCATATTTGAGTGTAGAGGGAAATAACTTCAATTTCTAGTTGTCATTGACATAGTCATAAGTCTGACATAGAACTTTGAATTCAAACAAGAACTGATCAGGATCTTCAAAAACAATTCCCCTAAATATTGGCAATACTGAGGGTGAAATTGTTTTCATAGGAGCATTCTGAGTAGGATTCAGATGAATAGGGTATTCAAAAGTTCTAACAGGAGGATTGTCAGCATCATGACCAACAATATCCCTATCATGTTCTCCTTGTTCTGCCATAGGTGCTTCCTCAGTTTTGACTTGTTCAACTGGTTCAGATGGATCAACCCTATGGGTATGTCTAGAAGCAAGTGCCTCTAAGAGTTCTTCTTGCAAAGATCCTAAAATTTTAGTTGATGAAGAAGATGATTCTCATTTAAGTCTTTCAAGAAGTTCATACACAAGCAGATCTTCACCTGATCATGAAGAACGCCTTGGTGGAAAAGATCCAATTCTGATAAACCTTCCTCTTTCATCTCTTGGCCTATGCATTCATGCTCATCCACTAAATGAACTAGAATTCAGTTTTCAAGAACTATTACCTATAACAGGATAGTTCCTGGACTACTATACTTCTCCTAACAACACCTAAGGTATCCCCAAAAATGGTGCCAAAAATGATGAGTGTCATCAATTATTCATCATTTAGTCATTATACTTGTCAATCCAGGGTGGTGTCCAATGGTTGTATACGATAGGAAAGGTAAGTAGTTTAAGGATCAGTTCATTCAGGAGATGGCTTTATTGGTGAAAAAGTTAGCGTTTGGGGGTTTGATGTCACCTCTAAATCCTATAAACTAAAATTGACTCCTATTTACCCTTACAAAAATGAAATTGTAGGAATTGAAACTTTGCAGAAAAAGGAAACTATCTAAATTTGCAGAATGATAGAAATGAAGTATTGCAGAACTGGAAATAACAGAAAATAAACTTTGCAGAATTGAAATGCACACTTTGCATAAAGTAAACCTAATTACAGTAACATAATTCAAAGGACAGGAATTAAAATGTTGCAAAACTGAAACAGTAGGGAGTTCACTGATACAAACTGGAAATGCCAAAATCTAAAAATAATTGTTGAAAATAGGGAATATCAAGAAATGTTGTAGGATGCAAGAATCTATGCTAAGTGGTCAGCTGACATGCACACACTTCTATAATAATTACAAATTATCACATGCAATCTAAAATAGCATAGCTAAAAATGTGAAATAGAAACTATCAGGTTCCTGCTAATTTGTTGCAGCAAGAAATGAGCAAAAAACCTGTCAAAGTTGTTCCTTCTCCTGGGCCTAGAAGTGGCCCTTGCTCCCTGAACTAGAAGAAGGTGGAAATAACTATTCTAAACTATCTAAATCTCACACACATTCACTCAGAATGCCAACAGAATGGAAAAATTGCACCTTTATTGATTCTGCAGTAGCATTACAGTAGTGCAGGAAAATGCCTGCAAAATACTGTTCTGCTACAATAAAAACAACTTATCTATTCTAGAATTCTTCTACACCTATATCCTATATGCTCAACCGAATGGGAGCTAGGTTATTTATATTATTCTATTACAATGTTGATATGAGTTGTTGTTTTTTAGGAATGCCATTAACTATTTTAGAACTATTTTCCTAATATGCAGGAATCAGTTCTACTACAGTTTATCCATTTGCTTTGTTGGCCTACAACCGTTGGGAGAAAGGAGGTGGAAGGAGTAAAACAACCCCTTAGATAGCTGAAACCATCCTTATCTCACCATTTTCCATTGTCTTGACCATTATGTGGCTGATTTTGACCAGAACTATTTCTGCTCCGCTCATTCCGGAGCTGCTCCAGAATATCAAGCAGTATAATAGTTCCTATGCTAATCCGTGCATCCGATGCGTAGGAAAGTGGTTTTTACTGTGTGAAAATTCTCCTACCATCCTCAGAAGACCTATTCCACCATTGGCACGTGCTGGAGCTGACCAATTCCAAGCCATGTTGTGTATGCACAGTTGGCTAGAATTTATATGGTCAATATTCTGTTTCTGCACAATCAGCTTAATTTGAACAGGTTTTGGCACCCTTTTTAGCATTTGAATTTGTTAAAAAGGTAATGAAAGCAAATGGAATGATTTCAGAACTGAATACATATCAACACCTATTATTACAACTTCAAATAAATCCTAATTTGCTAGATAATTCAGCTGAAACAGGTCAAAAAATGCAGAAAAATAGTCAAAATAGAATATATGCTCTTCAACATTTAAAACATGTAAATACTAATACATAATGCATTCTATCACCATAATCAGCATCAAAACATAACATAAGGTGTTTCAAAGAGTTTATAAGTTATCAAAAATAGTCCATGGATGAGGCAATTCCCAACCTCATCAGTTATTACATGAGTGATTTGTATGAGCATCAATCCATTATAGGCTTTATGTTTTATTTGGGACTAAATATTGTTTCTTGGTATTTCATATGTTAATCTACCATATCTCAGACTTATACTAAATTTGAATATTATACCACCAATGAGGTAGCTAAGAACCTTTGATAAATACTCATGATTTTGTATATTGGAATTCCTCATACTTTTCCATTCACTCTTTAGTGTGATAGTCAAAGCACCATCCAACTTGTTCATAATCTAATTTTCCATTAGTGAACTAATCACATTGATAATTAGTTGCATTTTATGATATGTATTCATGCACGTGGGATTCTTGATCCTATTTGTATCTTTAATAGAACAAGTAGCAAATATCTTGGCAAAGATCATGTTTGAGGTTTTGTATGCACATACGCAAGATACTTGTGTGGGATAGCTTCCCTCAAGGGGGGTGATAAATAAGGGTCTCTCTCCATGTCCTCTATTTCACTTAAGGGGGGATGTTGGAATGTTTGGTTGTTAAGCTTCTCTTGAGGCCATGAATACATTTTTTATTGTATTGTACATATAAGCCCTTTGGGCCCTTATAAACCTTTAAAAATTTCCTTTTTATAATATTTTACTATTATATTCCTAAAGGTTAGTTACTTAACCTTGACCTAAAGGTAGCTTGTATATGGATATAAATACACCTTCATGATAACCATTTTATTATTGGTTGAAGTGTAATTATATTCTTTTATAGTGATATTATTTAGTGTCCATGGACACCCCCATATATTGTATGCATTGCTTTGTGTGTATTTGTTTTTAGCAATATCGGGTAATCTAACACTTTAATTATTAATGATGAGCACACCCATAATTGCCAAAGAGTTAACTTATAGTTCAATCATTGTGATCTATATTGTTATCAAATGTGCCATATTCAACAAATAACTTTAGATATAAAGTTGAATATTTTTCACAGTATATCAGAATGCAACTCACATATATTCAACCCATGACTCAAAATAAATAAACACACTATATTCACATAGATGACAATATTACAATGTATTACAGTACAATATTATGCACTGCAATTTTCTATTATGTATTACCCCTACAAAAAGTATTTACAAAGAATCTCTTCATATTTTATCTTCAACAATCGTTTCATCTCCTCAAACTCATGAGAGATATGACTCTTCATATTTATCATAGGAGAAATATATTTATTGACTACTTAATAATTACAAACATCTAATGATTACTAAATACCAAATATTAATAAGACTCCTAGATGCCAAATGTTTACAAATTATTTACAAGATATTTGCAAAGTACCAAATAATGTAATATTCTATAGCATCCCCTAGTATTACATTATTTTGTATATTGTCAATCTATTTGGTTTTGGATCTTCAATTCTGACTCAGGTATTGAGTCTAGCTCTTTTTTTTTGTTCAATTTTTTTCAAACATTTATATTTCATATGTGCATATTTGTCACAATAGTTGTAATTGGTACTTGTCACAAAATTTTCTTCATTGTTTCTTGTTACCCATTCTATATTACCTGTCACAGCATTCCCTATTAAAAATAGGTATAGTGTTTCATGTCATAAAATCATTCTCATTAGCTTATCCTATAAATATAAGGTATTTGTATTTTAGTTTATTTTTTATACAATAAGTCCTTTCACTCCTTGCATTATTTTATTATATACCAATATAGTACCAATTGCTTTTGTGTGTCTTTCAAATTCATCATTATCCTAATTTAAATGCTATAAGTCATCATTAGAATATTTATCATAACTTAGACCATTACTGATAAATTTTGAATGACTTATACCATCATTATCCCTATCACTATTTGAAGAATTTAAACCATTATCAACACATTGTCGATCAATTTTGATAATTTGGTCTTCATTTTGACCAACACACTATGGACAATAAAAACAAATATTTTTTGTACAAGCATTATCATGAATGCTCTTTGTTTTAACACATTTAAAACTATCACTATAAAACTCAAAAAGCCTCAATTCACAATTCTATAGAGAAACACATCTAGAGCCATTATTATAACCATCAATATTTTTTTAATGTAAATTACCAAAAATTTAACTGTTAATATAATCCTTGTCAACACATTGTTCACCAATATTGGAGCTATTTTTAACCCTATTGTATTTTTTCTTATTATCAATTTTGATAATGTGATTTTCATTTTGGCCAATACAATCACAAGTATTCCTTGCACAACCTTTGCCTTCATTGCTTAAATTTTGAATGTCACATACTATATCTAACCTCTGCATAGGATCCTTAGTCTTACACCATGCAAATATTAATATATAACTCATAGTACAATTTTCATCTATTATCTTATAAATATTACATGCATTTGTACTATTCAATATTTTATCAAAAATGGATAGTTCCCGTGGGTACAATTTTGTAATCCACCCTTTTTTGCAAAAGATGATGGTCCTCTTAAAGGAGCTTGCCAAGTTTTGAAGGTATTGATGGATGGGAAAAAAATATCAGAGTAGCAGCAATAGCCTTGGGTGGACCAAACCAACAAACAAATGGTAAAATCAAGTAAGGCAGGCTAAGAGTAGGTGGACACCCACCCTCAAAAACCTTAGGAAAAACTTTCTAAAAGGCTTGCCCAACTTGTTGGTTGGACATTTCAAAGGACTAGTGTGGGTGGATAAATTGTACAATCCCACCCTTAGGATAAAGATAGAATTTTGCCCATCCCGAGAGGGAAATACAAGTCTAAAAGAGGTGGTACCTCAGAGAAATACCCACCCTCACTTCCTAGTTCCCACGGGTGGAATCAGAAGCAATCAAAGCACCCGCCTAGCATGCAAAACTCTTGCCATAAATTGAGGTTCGAAGGAAGGCCTACCCACCACCATAGTGGGCCAAGTACTTGACGTATGCAGAAGTGACTCATTGTTGGTGTGACCTTCCTGAGGTGCTCTAGTTCCTGACATGTGCTGCCTAAACAAGGATCGCCAGTCGAGTAGAAGAGCAAGGTAGTCAAGCAATAATAATTTGGGTAGAATATCAAAGGGCCTAGATTGATCTAGAAGTACCTACCACTCTTCTATAATATCGGTGCTTCTCAGTGAAGTAGTGTACCGGGGCGATGCTCATCAGCTACAAAAACAATCTTCCCACCTATCACCATTAATGTCCAGATTTTGAAATCGATGTAAATATAATTATAAATAGTGGAATACTGGTCATTCCAAAGGGTGGCTCTTTAGCCATTATAATTATCATTGGTTTCCTCTTTGTAAATACAAATTCTATGCTATTCGGCCTCTAATTGTGTCTACTTGTTCTTTACTGAATGTATGAATATTCAGTTCTTTATTTGCTTAAGTCTCCTATGTTATTCTCGTATTTGGATTTCATGGGGTATGCTTGAGTGACAAAGGGGGAGTGTGTTCATTATATGGGTTGGGGGTTTACTTTTACTAACACTAGCCAAGTAGGAGTGCTTTGATTCTGCATCCTGGATCTCATGCACCTACTCGTCGATACTAGAATTTGCCTCCTGTTTGTCGCTGATAAAGAGCTAGGACAAGGACGTGTTAGAGTAATATTCCATAATTTGGGATAATTACCTATTTTCTACATTAGGTAGATTTTATTTTACCATATGGTAAAAAGTAAATTCTTACTTTTTACCACATGTTTTTACTTTCTACCATGAAGATATTCACTGTTTAGAATATCTTATGGTAACTAGGTAGTCGTAGTCAACTTGACTACGTTAACTCCCTAGTTGGTTAGTGGTTAGCGCTTATTTTGCTAAGCGCATAGTTGTTAGCATTAGTTTAGGATAATATCTCCTAAAGGCTATTCTTAGCCTTAGTTTGTACTATTTATTATCTCCTATGTTGAATATATTTTTCAAATGCTTCACACCCTAACATTGGTATCAGAGTAGGCATTTGACTCACGTTTCGATTATGTAGGTAGTGGATCTGGAAAATGCAGCAAGCTTATTGTTCCAACTGGACCAGGGGTCCAAATATCGAGCTTGGGACCCCCTAGACAAGCTCTCTTTCCAATGTGTTCCCATTGACCTGGCATGCTTCCCAAGGTGATGGCCCACATTGGCACAAATTTTGAGGCTCACACCTCGTGGAGTTGGTTCTCATGGAGTTGGCTCATTTTTTTACACACGTAGATCCTAGATCTGACAACAACCTGCTATCATACTAGTCTACAAGGCATGTAGCCTACTGTCGGGCAGCCCACGTGTATGGAAATGCACCGAGGACTACCGCCCACCATCCAACCAATGATCGGGATCTGTGAGGGCAGGAGCACCCTTCAATCTTCGAAGACCGGCTGATGACGATCGACCCACTCTGAGAGGGTAGGAGCACCCTCCTACAGGATCAAACACTAGGATCTAGGATGGCAAATGCCCTCTCCCCACCCATCTAGCAATTAGAGTTTAGCCTTCGGTGACTGGCGACCATACAAGCGATCGAAAAGGAGTTTCGATGTCCTTTGACCAACGAAAACTAGACTGATGTGACCTTGGGCACAAATTCTGAGGAACTAATGTGGTGGCATGAATTTTTTAGGTGATCTAGCATAAAATATGACATGGATCAAACATCTAAAGTTGTTGACTGGACTAGACATGTGGACCGAGATGAACACCAACACGCACCCCGAGGTATTGACTAGACCGAGATCAAACACATGGTGGATAACCACTAGATGATGACAATACATGACACGTGGGTGACACATGGCATACAGGCCGTGTGTCCCCCGACCAGACCAGTCATGACATGTGGCAGATTGACAATCGCACCACATGGCAGTGACCAAAAGGATGACGGGGACAGACTACCCGTAGGCAGTCAAAGCACTAAGTGTGCTTTGTTGCTTTTAAAAAACAAAAATGTGCTTGTATAGCACATGTGGGACTAAGTTCCAAAGCCTTTTGAAGGATTTAGAGCGCGTGACACCGCGCACTCATTTCCTTGCCGACGGGCCAGGAAGAAAATATAAGGGAAATTTTCTCCCTTAGCTCTTAGCCACAGTGCCAGTTAGGCTGGTAGGAGCCCCAATGCTAAGGCACTGCCCAACAGGAGGTCGGGAGTTTAAGCCCTGTCAGGGCTAAAAGCTTATTTTTACAAAGTTGTTGATAATAAGCCCAAAGTAAAATAATTTTTTTTTAATTTTGCAATTTATTTTTTTAATTAAAGTTTTTTTTTAACATATTTTTTTTAATAATTTGAATATTAATTAAAGTTTTTAAATCAATTTTTATATATTTAAATTTATTTTTAAATAGATGATTATATTTTTATTATTAATTAAAATATTTTTCATTTAACTTTATTTTAAAAAATTGTGCAAATTAAAAAGTAAAAAAAAAGTTATTTTTTTTGCAATTCTAAATCAAAGAGTGCTTTTGTTTTCTCCAAAACTGGGGATATAAGACACATAATAGCATTTTTTTTTTTAATAGAAAACCCTTAAAACTCTTCTCAAAACCTTGTTAATTTAGCATACAAGAAAGGATCACACTTGAATTCTTTTTGCAAATTAGAAAACAAGGAGACTGAAAATTTTGTAAAATTCAAAGGCAAAGTGTGCATTTGTTTTCTCCAAGGGGGAATATAAGACATAAAATTGCACATTATTTTTTGCAAAATTGAGGCGAAATTGAAGTCTTGGGTCCATCAAAACCACGTCGTTTGTTGACTGGTTTTGGAAGTCTTTCAAAAGTGGGTCATGTGTTGACTTATATTGAAAGGAGTGTTATTTGTAAAATTTGCAAATAAAAGGGGGGAAGACAAACAATTTGGATTTCTTTGCAAATTTTAACACAAAGTGAGGAGCCCTTAAAAAAAATAAAAACTTGTTTATTTTGCAAAATCAAAAAGGATAGGCAATTTTTTTATGCCACATTATTTGCAAAATTTGAAGACGAGAAGACATAAAATATCAATTTTTTTGCACAACACAAATTCAAATTTTGTTGCAAAAATTAAAAGGTGCATTTTCGATTTTACTCGACACCTTTATTGGCAAAATAGGTGCATTTTCAGCAGTGCCTGACACCTATGTGATAAAGATTTTTGTGGGCATTCTTGTTTGATTATTGCATTATCTTTTGCAATTATAAGTCATAAAATCAAGAACACTCAACACCCCAAAAATTTCACAATAATTTGTGTAAAGCATTGCATAGATTTAAAACCAATTTTAATTGATATTCTCTCCTAAACCAAAAACCCCTAATTCACTCTTATTTGTTTGGCTTAATTTCCTCAAACTGTTTATTCATCTTCAAGAGGATTTTCAGGCAGGTGCCATTAAATATCTGTTTGAGTGAATTATCTTTTGGTACTCTTTTAGGGTATATCAAAAGAAAGAACAAGTTTTTGAAAATAAGGAACCTTAAAAGTTGCAATCCTTTGCACTAAGGGGGGATAATTCCTTTCTTCCTTCAAACATAGATTTTGACAAGAAGGAAATAAAACTTGTAAAGACAATCATAAAAGTGGAAGTCATCAAAATTATACCTTTTCTTTTAGGCTTCATAATAGCAACCATGCTTGAAGTACTTGCAATAAGGAAGGATGATTTAGTGATTTTTTTGATAAAATTTCCTAGAAAGCATAGTTTTGCACAAATTGTAAAAATGACAACCAAGACACCATTCAGTGTTGGTTTCAAAACAAGCAAAACTAAAATGGCAAAGGCACATCACAGAAGCCATGTTTCTAGTGAAATGTCTCATTTTGATTCTGATTCTGGTTCAAATACAGCATAGGGAGTGCTCATTGCTAAGACAATATTGTAGAGGGAAAACACATTTTGTCACCTTAAGCAAAGCACCATTTCCTCTCTCTCTTTTTTTAGGCTTCATAAATAGCATAAGTTTTTGTTTGAAGTACTTATAATAAAGGGGTGTTTGTACCTCTTTTTTAGGCTTCATAAATAGCAAACTCTCATTGTTTGAAGTTCTTGTAACAAAAGGAGAGAATTTTTTGGTGTAAAATTGCCTAGGAGGTAATATTTGTAAAATCCTTCACAAAGCTTCTTAAGTTACACATATTTTTGCAATTAAGGGGGAATATACATTTCTTTTCTTCACAATTTTTTGTAAAAAGGGAAGAAGATTTATAAGGGTGTATTTTCATAAGCGATCGACACCTTAGTCATACTTCTTTTAGAAATTAATTACAACATGTTTTGCAACAAGAAGGGGGGAACTTATAAGGGTGCATTTTCGGCAGCGATCGACACCTTAGCTACCTTATCTTTTGCAAACTCATATTGTAAACTGAATGAACCTCATATGAAGTGATATATTATACTACACCTAGCGATTGCAGTGGCTGGTTACCCATGCAATTCGGTTGGATGACAAAATTACTATTAGGACATTTTTTGGTGTGAAGACAAAGTGAGGTATAACCCATTTTTTGCTTAGGAGTAGCCATCGTACTATGACAGAGCAAAGAACCAGTAGATCGACATTTTCTTCCACTGTATTGGGGCAGTTATATACATTACCCAAATAATGTAATAAGGGGGGATGTTAGAGTAATATTCCATAATTTGGGATAATTACCTATTTCCTACATTAGGTAGATTTTATTTTACCACATGGTAAAAAGTAATTTCTTACTTTTTACCACATGTTTTTACTTTCTACCATGAAGATATTCACTGTTTAGAATATCTTATGGTAACTACGTAGTCGTAGTCAACTTGACTACGTTAACTCCCTAGTTGGTTAGTGGTTAGTGATTATTTTGCTAAGCGCATAGTTATTAGCATTAGTTTAGGATAATATTTCCTAAAGGTTATTCTTAGCCTTAGTTTGTACTATTTATTATCTCCTATGTTGAATATATTTTTCTAATGCTTCATGCCCTAATAGGATGCCATTGGGTGATTAGCTATAGGGCTTGTATTTTGGATGGGGTATCATGCCTACATAGGTATTGATGTGGCTATACTCATCCTTGTGATTTCGGCTATGACCTTTTATTTATTTATTTTCCTTTATTTTTTCCCTTTCCTTTTGCAGCATAGAGTAGTTGGAATCATCCCAAGGAATCAACCTTATCAAATATCGTCCACCTTGTCCTTCTGATGCGATGGCAATTCTACATTACTTGGCACTGATTCATCCATCCTACCTTGCATGTGGTGTCGAATTGGTGACCAATAGTTTTTGGTGACTCTGCTGCAGAACAAATGAGTCCCCATGTTTCAGGAAATTAGACTTTGGTGACTCTCTAGTCTATCCAAATCTTCTCCAAATCACCTGGCAACTTTGACTGCACGACATGACCAAATCATGAGACTAGTCGCTCGTCTGTGCTAAAGATCCACACATCCTAGGGAACTCAAGGTATGGTGAGAAGCCTTAACCTCATTAGTGAAGATATAATTCTCACCTGATGACTCTGACTCTAACTTCTATAGCACAACCGAGACCTATAAATACTAGCATCTTAATGGCTTAGCTGCCATTCCCCTAATGGAATGGTCTCGGTCCATTGAACCTCCATTGCTCCCATGAGATTCCCAATGGAACTCTGAAAAACCTGACCAAATACAATGACACCTTAGGAATGGCTCGGGAGCATCTTGAAGATGTTGTTGCATTAGCACCCCTCCATGGCATTACCCACTAAGATGTCATGATCAAACTTTTGGTCATTTCTCTAGAGGGAAGGGCACTATTGTGGTACCAAACCCTTGGGTGGAGAACCATATGCTCATGAGTGTACCTGGAAGGATCTCTCATTGACACATTCGATGAATTCATGGATCCCTTCCAACTCTTGATGCATATTTCTTACATCAATAGGTCCCTATCAAGTCTCTAATCAACTTTAATATTTAATTTGAGAGGAGCTAGAAGAGGATTCCTCTTTAGTATCATTTCTCACCCACCCAAGCTCACTTGTACTATGTTTGAGCTTTAGGATTGAATGTAAACCTCCTCCTTCTATAATATAGGGAAAGAAAATTCTTCTAAATTTACTAGGAGGTCGTACAGGTAGAGCAAATCTTGCTTCAAGAAGGAATAACATATTTAGGAGACTTCACCCTACCATTACTGTTTCCATTTGCCCCTCCTTCCCATCCTACAACACAATATCCCCATGGATTCCATCTCAAGCTGTGTAGGAACCAAGGCTGCAGACTAGTGGAACACAAGGGGTGGATATCATCCTCAACACGAATGGAAAGAGTGCAAGCACTAGTGATGAAAGCAAAAACTCTTTGGCTTGTATTTTATCCCAAATAGGGGAGAATATGGACCAGGGTGAGAACACTACACACAAGGAGGGAGCATTTTTGCACCCTTTTGTGTCCTAGAGGGCAGCAAGAAAAAGATAAGCCATTTTAATGATGGTATACTCAATCAGTGTCTAGTTCCTGAGGAGGTTCTATCAGCATTAGATTCAATCAATGGAGCTTTAAAGGAAAATGTGTGAGAACAATGAAGGCGTACGAAGCTGGGATTTCACAACAAGTGAATACACAATTTTGGTAACATCGAAGCCTATTTCTAGACAATCCAGTACGAAAAGAAGACTCCCATATGGAAAAATTCATTGCCATCCTAATTATCGATTGCATAAGTACTGGTGTGAATGATGATCTACCAAGTCATGGGTTCTTCATGAATTGGAAATATTGGTGATGTTAGTTGGCCTATAGAAGATACCTCAAGTATAACACAATATGGTTCAGTCATTGCATTTTCACTAGATAAGCTCCAAAATGAATCAATGGTTATGGCGTGCCACTCACACCACCATTTTGTGTACATAAGCCTGACTAATAAATAAATGCACTCCAGACACGTATCTAAGTAACATCATCTGAGTTCTTGGCGACTACAGAAAGATTTTTGGAATCCTCCATCTTGGAATTCACTCATGTTTTCTATGCAATTGTTGTGACCCCATGCCCAATGGACCTAAGGCTCATGATTCAGGCATCTCCATGAATAATATTGTAAGTGATATCTATTGCTTCTAGGAAGCAACACCCACTCCTTGAAAAATGGGAAATGAACTCTATAAGTCCCCAAAGGGTAGAAGCAACATGAAACATGAAGAAGAAAATGAGGTTGTGACTGAATATTCCTAGGGAGAGTGGAAATAAACAAACAAGGTTCTTACAAGATTGTATCAAAAAGAGGTGTTGCACTAGAGCTGGTAAATTCCTTCGACATTCTGTCTGTTCTTGAATTCAATATGATCCTTGATGGGGTATGTTAGCAGGAATATGGTCTGTGGGGGTGTCTCATGGATTGTTTTCCATTTTGTTTCTTTTATTTCGATACATCCTTTTCTTCCTTGTCTTTTCTCGGTTCTTCACCGCTACAAGCCATCAAGGTTAGTAGTAGCTATTTTCTTGCTTCTGTTGCTTCCTGTGTTCCTCTTCCTCCCCTCTTACCCTCTTGTTCTCTTTTCCTAGTTTTATTTGTTCTTTTCTCTTGCTACCTCACCTCTTTTATTCTCTTTTTCCCCTATCCCCCTTGCTTTCCATTCACCTTTGGCTCTCTTCCTCCATTGTCTTGCAAATTTCCTTAGCTACTTTTGTTTGTGCCCTCACTATCCCCTTTCCTCCTTTTGCTTTGTGTATTTTAAAATGTAGTATTCTACGTCCTCCTTTTATGCAAGGGAAAAGCCCCTATGAGTCACCAAGAGTGTGGGTACAATTTTGTAACCCACCCTTTTTTGCAAAATATGATGGTCCTCTTCAAGGAGCTCACCAAGTTTTGAAGGTATTTATGGATAGATAAAAAATATCAGAGTAGCAGTAATAGCCATGGGTGGACCAAACCAATGAACAGATGGAAAAATAAAGCAGGGCGGGTGACAAGAGTGGGTGAACACCAACCCACAAAAACCTTGGGAGAAACTTCCCGAAAGGCTTGCCCAACTTGTTGGGCAGATATTTCAAAGGACTAATGTGGGTGAAAAATTGTACAATCCTGCCCTTAGGAGAAATATAGACTCCCATCCATCCCGGGTAGGAAATACAAGTTCGAAAGGGGTGGTACCTCAAATAAATACCCACCCTCGCTTCCCAATACCCCATGGGTAGAATCAAAAGTAATCAAAGCATTCGCCCAGCATGTAAAACTCCTGCCATCACCCGATATCTGAAGAAAGACCTGCCCGCCATAGCAGTGGGCCAAGTACTTGACGTCGTACATGGAAGTGACTCATTTTTAGTGCAACACTCCTAAGGTTCTATAGTGCATGACATATGTCGCCTGAACAAGGATCACCAATCTAGGATAAGAACAAGGTATTCAAGCAATAATGAGTTGGGAAGAAGATCAGAGGGCCTAGATTGATCCATAAGTACCTACCACTCTTCTAGAAGATTTGTGCTTCCCAGTGAAGCAGTGTACCAAGGCGGCGCTCATCAACTACAAAAACCATCTTTTCACCTATCACCATTAATGTCCAAATTTTGAAACCAATGTAAATATAATTATAAATAGTGGAAATCTGGTCATTCCAAAGGGTGGCTCTTTAGCCATTACAATTCTTATGTAAGGTTTCCCCTCTGTAAATACAAATTCTGCACTATTCGACCTCTAACTATGTCTGCTTGTTCTTCACTGAATGTATGAATATTCAATTCTTTATTTGCTTAAGTCTTCCTATGTTATTCTGGTATCTGGATTCTATGGGGTGTGCTTGAGTGACTAAGGGGGAGTGTGTTCATTATATGGGTTGGGGATTTATTTTTGCTAACATCGATTGAGCGAGAGTGCTTTGATTTTACATCCTGGATCTCATGCACCTGCTCACCGATATTGGAATTTACCTCCCACCCATCACTAATAGAGATCTAGGACAAGGATACCATTGGCCTATTAGGTGTAGGGCTTGTATTTTAGATGGGGTATCGTGCTTGCATAGGTCTTTATGTGGCTATACCCATCCTTGTGAGTTTGGCTATGGCATTTTATTTATTTATTTTCCCTTTCCATTTTTTTCTTTCTTTTTGCAGCATAGAGTAGCTAGAATCACACTGAGGAATTGATCTTCTCCAGAGATCATACGCCATATCATTTTGATATGACGGATATTCTACGTTTCTTGGCACTGATCTGTCTACCCCACCCTATGCACGATTATTGGATTGACGACCAACAAGTCCATAGTTATTTTTCCCATAAGTGCCTTGTGAGATGATGTTCTTCCTCATCATTATACTCTATTGCTTACACCATATGCCCTATTTGATTTTGACCTTTTTGATATTGTTTTGTCTGGTATGGTCTTTGTGTTGACTGATTTGGATGATATTGTCTTTGTTGTTTTCTTTGGTAAGGTCTACAGTCTTAATTCCATTGATATAATGAATTAAATCTACAAAATTTAGTGATATGTCCTTCCTTTCTACATATATGATTTCCATTATGGTTGACTTTGTGATGTTGAAAATGAAGAGGAAGATTCTTTTGTGCTATTATGTATTTTCCTTAATGATATAAGGGCATTTTTTGATAGTTCATCCCTTAATTGATTTTTAATTTCATATTGTTGAAGAATATTAACTAATCCTCAAATGATATTTTTTTGTTTAATATTTGAAGAGATGTTACCAATGTTTTGAAATATTTAGGATGTGCTATGAGTATCACTAAGACTAGAAGTTTATCTTCCATATTTTCTTCCATGGTTTGTAATCTTAATTTTATGTTTGCTATCCTTCTAAGAAATTGTTCTATGTTTTCAATATCTTGGACTTTTAGGGAATATAATTGTGACTATAGATGAAGAATATTGATTCATTTTTCCCTTCAAATATTGTGCATACTTTATCCCAGACCTCTTGTGAAGTTTTAGTCTCACTTACATGTTCTTGTATTTCACCTCATATCCCAAATGTTATTAGCATCAGTGATTTTGCATCTTTTTTTTTTTTTTTTATCTACTTATGGCATCCTTTGGATAGTTTTGGTCTCCAGTGACTACATCCCAATTTTTTTCAACAAATAAGTATTGACTTCATATTATTTTTCCAAGGAGTGAAATCTGGTCCCTTTAGTAAATAAGTTTCTAAGATGAAGATTGTTGTATTTTACATGGTTCCTTTTAAAAAAAAACTCTCAAAGTAGGATTACTAATATTAGAGTGAACCATGGGCTTGCATGGCTAAACTTCTAAGTTTAGCCTTTTCCACGCTTCTCCAGGCTAGGAAAATTATTACCACCATGAACGATAGAAATTCTCAAGGAGATGATATTGACATCACCACCGAAGCTTCTAAGCAAAAGAATCCCAAAGATTAAAGGGAAGGGTTGCAGCCTAACGTATTTAGTTTTTATTTGATGCTTGGTGGTTAGTTTTTGGTTCAAAATCATATCAACGAGTTGGATTCTTTGTTTGATGGATGTTTGCATCTTCTGGATTCTTGCCTGTTGTGTTTAGGAGATTCTCATTGTTTTGTAAGTTGGTTTGCTAAACCATCCCTATCATGCCTGTGTGCATGGATGAATTCTTTTTATTTCTTGTTTGGTGGGTTGTTGAAGTCATCCTTGGATTTGAGTGCAAGGATGAATTCCTTTTGTTCTCTGGTGGGCTTTCTACCCTATTTTTCTTTTAAGTTGTAAAATATTTAGGGTCCTTTAAAAACCCTCTTACCTATCAAAAAAATACTAATGTCTTCCTAAATTTCTTTAAAAAATATGATCAACTTTTCTAATTTGTAATTTACTTGGATGATGGCAAATTAAAAAATTATTTTAATCACCAGATAGAAAACATTTTGAGTCCCTAATTATGTTCTTTATTTTTTTTAAAATGAATTATTCTTTAAAAAAAAAAAGTATCCCAATAATATTTTTCCTATTTCTCACTTTTCAAATTTTCTTAGAAATCAATCTTCAAATCTTTTCTCCCTTTTTAATATTTCTTCCTAAAAGTATATTCTTATAATTTTATTGGTGAGAATTGAACTTATGACATATTCATTTCTAAAATTTTAATTTCCTTTTTTAAATACCAACTCTACACCATGCATTTTCGTGAAATTATTACAAAAAACAAGCATTTTTAGAGAATACCTTTTAGCGCTCCAAATTTAGCATGCATCTTTTCCTTCACATTTTTACGAGCTCTTGTCTTTGTTGCTTTAATTATTTTCTCTGGAACTTTGAGAGATGTTTTTCTTCCCAATTTAATTTATCTCACCTTTAATATTTACCCAAGCAAATTAAATATTATTAGTAGATTAAATCTTTAGCCTTTTTAAAAGAAAACAATTACCTTTTTAACTCAAATGAATTTGTTGACTTAATTTTTCCAACCTTCCAATAAATGACATTAGCAAAAAAATACCTTAATACATTTTGGTCATTTCTAAAATAAACCTGTTAGACTAAAATCTGTCAGTGTTGTGGAAAGGCGTTGCACCCGTTTATTTTAGCCAAAGTATAGAAATTGGATGAAACAAGATTGCTCTATGTTTCAATCTCCTGAGAAGGTCGACTCCTTTGAAATAACTGTTTTAGAAAAAGGCATAGGAAGCAGTAAAGGGTTAGGAGAAAGTAAGGGTAAGAGAAAGACTTTGAAATATGGTTGGGGTATAGTGTAACAACATTGGATATCATTGGGTAATTCACTATTTGGCCAATTACATAACACTTAATAGATCAACCATTATCAAATATGATTACAAGTTTATTAAGCTCATTACATTCACTTTAATTATTCTAAGGATTCAAACAATTAGCAATATAATAGGTGATTGAATATTACTTTGATAGAATAAACTAAGTGTTGAATGTAGTAGAAATGACTTAAAACAAATGTATAAAGGTTCTAATAATTCCAAGGCCTTCAATTACCAGTAATCTAGTAATTAATATGAATAGTAGAATTACTTTAACTAAATACATTAACATTTAAGTGTAACATAAATGAATTAGAGAAAAAATACGCATAAAACCTGCAAACGCACAGTAATGGAGACCAAACAACTATCACTTCATTGATCACCAAAAATTACAATGTAATACTAGACAAGGACTATAGAGTCAACCCTTGCAATAAGGTATTTTCTCATATTTATAGTTTATAATTTCAAAATTTCTTGGTGGGAAACAATTGTATGGTTGTTTGGATGATAGTCTAGCAAGAAAATAAAAATGTTGATGTGGTAGCCTCAAATTTTATCTTGGATGTGATTTTAAATTTAACCTGTTGATCTACAACTATTTTCTACAAGTGGTTGCATTATTGAATCCATCTATTTAAAGCTTACTTATCTTTAGATGGAATTCAATGGCAAGCACCATGGCGGTTGTAGTGACATCTAATTGAAATCTGCTCAAAACCACACTCTTTGTTTGCTCGTAGAGCTCTTCTAGAGTGAAGTCATGATTTCAAACAGTGTCAACCTTAGGTGCTTTTTTCTTTTATATTTTTTTTGTAAGCGCAATCCTAGGATCAAGCTTACTAATTACGATGTCATTAGCTCCAACAACATGGTTTCAAGTATATTTTTGCTATTTTAGTTTATATCCTAGTCTCAAGTACTTTTACCTTCCTCGTGCAATCATGGGTTCTTTTTCATTTTGCTAATGTCTTCACTAGGAATTATGTGGCCTTGGGCGTTGTGGCTTCGTGTGGTCTTCAATCATTGACTTGCATGATCTTGGATGATTTATCTCTTTGATTGATATAATCACCTTGAGTAGCCCAATTCTAGGACATCATAGTCTCAAGCATTGCTATTTTTGTTCATTTATCTTTTTCTCTCAATTCCATGCTCTTGTCTTAGTTTGATGACATCATATTCATCTTAGGTGTAGTTTTGGGTATTTTGAGCCTGGATGTTTATTTATCCATTCACACAGGGACAAAGCTCTATGTTGATGTGGCTACTAACATAATTATAATTTTGGAGTATCTTGATCCCATGCTGGATTTGTTCTTTACCACTTAGCAAATTTTTTAGGGAATTTCTTTGCTTTCACTAATGTGGTCAAAATTTGACCCACATGTTTGGTGCCTCTCAGGGGATTTCTACTTCCGATAATTAGAACTCAAAAGGTCTACTTTCATTGGTCATGGAGTCAATGTGATAATGAAATGAAATGTGAGTGATATTATAAGATGAAATAAAGTGAAATGAAATGAAATGTTTGTGAAACATGGAATAAAGTGATAAAGTGATTTTCAAAAATTGTGAATGGTGTGTTGGTAAAATTTTAGATGATATGGAAGCAAATGAGATAAAGTGTATTTTACCTTATTTGAGCTTACAAATGGTATGTTATATCTTGACATACACTTTTCATCTTTTTATCCTTGTTGTGGTGAAGTTATCGCTTCATCAACTGTTTATCTTCTTTTACACTAATGTTGGTTTGCCAGGTGCTACTTGGCTGTTTGGAAGCCTTGGATTAGGAACCATATCTTTGGATGGCATATCCACCTCATTATTATCCTATCCTTCTTATTCTTCCTCTTCTTCATTAAATATATTATCTTCCTTTTCAGGCAATACATAGAATCCCATCCATATGTCTTGTGGGTGATTCTTAATTTCATAGGCCCATTCATGTATCATTTTTAATTGATACACTTTTTCATAAGAGGGATATTGTTATATCCTAGCTATTTCTTGAATTTTTTCTTGTAGCAAGGCTGACCTACTCAAAAAATCAAACACTTGGACTTCTTCAATGGGATCTTGCCATTGATGTATTTTTAATTCGTCTTTAGTAGCTAGATACACTTGAGTCTGGAAGTCCTCTAAGGTTCTAAGTTACATATTTTCATCCCAAAATTTGGAAATCCTAGTTCTTGAGTTTCCCTTATAGGCTCCATGATCTTATTAATTTTGTTGTGTAGTCTTTCCATCACTTACATCCCTTCTTGGATTCTTTTATGTTTTTTAATCATAGTTTTGAAGAGGGTTCTGGTTGCATTCTAATGCTCACTATGAATGGCCCTAGTTGCAGGCTCAAATATTTTCTGTGATATTGTCATCAAATTTTTTGTTTATTTGAGAATATTTTTTGTTTCAGTCTGTGTTTTTTGAAAATATTCCTTTGCTTCTCTTATTACTTGCACATGTAAGTCAATGTAATCTACAACTTCATAATATTTGACAATATTTTTGAAGATATCTTCTCAGATATTTCTTCTCATCTATGTGAGAGTCTCCCTAGAGAAAGAATAAGCCTTGGTATTTTCTCTTTTAGCCTATAACTAATGTTGCAACTTCTAGACTTGCTATGCCAAGTTTTTTTTAGCTCCTAAAGCATTTGAGCCTATTCTTTGGCATATACCATTTCTGAGAACATATTCCTCCACTTTTGGAATTCAAGGTTCAAAATTTTCTTCATGTTCTGATCCTCCTTGGTCATTTCATCTAGCTCTTTAACATTTTATTCTAGATGTAAATATTTATTCCTCAACATATCTCTTTGCAGGTAGATAGTACCCACATGAGCTTGGGAATTTAGTAGAGAGTCTTCCAGGGGTAGCTAGGCAATTTTTACCATTTTGGTTTCTATATTATAATAATCTAGCATCATTTTAACTTCAATATTCCTTACTTTTGGTGTGGTTGTAACCCTCATCTATTGATATGTGGTGGAATCTATTGTTATCATTTGTCTAGAAAGGGTAAATATTCCAACTCGCTTGGATGCCTTCTCTCTCCACCAACCTTGAGCATTGTGGCCTAGTTTGGTGAGTTTATCAATGGTGACTATGGTTGGGTGATAAGGTGAATGTAAAATTATGAATAATGGTTGTACAAGAGGGAATGGAGATGAAGAATCTTCTTGAATGGTTTGAGTGTTGAGGGTAATGTCAAAAGTCACCCATAATTTTTAAATTATTGTGTGAGTTGTAATTGAAATAAAGCACATTAAAAAATATCTTAAATTGGGTGCTTTATTTTATGCCAATTAAATTTTTTAGATAATTAAAAAACACCATGCAAAGTGGCCATGACAAAAGCTAGTTTTCTTAGAAAGCTAGTCTTTTTAGAAACTTGAGGTGTTTTTAAATTTTTATCTTTTTTTATTGATCAAGGTTGATTGATCATTATATATATTGTAATTGGAATCACTTTGAATATATAAGAATCAACATTTTTCAAAGCACACATTGGATGCACTATTGTGGAGCTTTTTCATAGTTTTTTGTGTGTGTTTTTTTTTCAATTCTAGATCTATTTTTTTTGTTTGGACCAACAACATAGTTTGCTAAAATTGGAACTTCTAGTTGAGGATATTTTACCATTTGGTATGCAGAATTGGTTTAACTTAATAAATAAACACTCCTAGACCATTTTTGTGTGATATCCATGCTCCATTAATATTCATTTTGTCTTATATTAGAAATGCTTTATTGCTATATTTTTTTATCTCTCCACCTCAAGAACTTTCATTTGACATCAAAGTAGAATTTTGTGTGTGATTTTTATTATTTTCAGGTATAACTACAACAAGAGAGGGTGAATATTTTTATTCCCAACATCCTTTACAAGAGTTTGGATTAGAAATACTTATGTCTATTCATTTTTTATCATGGAAATAATTAGTACGTACTTAAATATACCTACATTTGAAGGAGACAACTTTGACTACTAGAGAGATCAAATAGGAGCATATTTGTATGGAAGTGAAATTGGAAAAGTATATTTCAACCATATACACCTTCTGATGATTGGAGTGCTCTTCCTCGAGATCAAAAGAAGATATTGGAAGAAGAAGAAAAGAATGATTCTCAAGCTTTCTTCTACTTCCAGAGTGCAATAGATCCAAGAATCTATCCAAGGATAGCTGGTTGTGAGAATGCCCATGAGGTATGGACAACATTGGAGACATCATATCAAGTCTGAGAAAATGTAAGATCAGTAAATCTCTCCACATTAATAATCAACTTTAAAAATAAGAAAATGCATGATGATGAGAATGTTGGAGACTAGTGTTTAGAGTAAATGACATAGTGCATAGAATGAGAGTCATAAAGATAGAGTAGTAGTAAGAAATATTTTGAGATCCCTATCCCAAAATAGTTCCATATTGTCATTACACTTGAATGTAAAAAATATGGACCAAATTAAGGTTGAAGAGTTAGTGGGTTATTTATTGTCCCATGAGGATAAAATGAAAAATTACTCAAATGGCATGAATCATGAACTAGAGAACAAAGTATGGGTTTTAGAACCAAATGCAATGCCCTCAAATCATAATATAATTTTTTCTCAAAGCTCAGATAAGAAAGGAAAAAATCAATCAAATTCAAAGAGGAAGGGTAAGAAAGTCATCACTTGTAATTATTGTAAGAAACTTGTTAGCTTTTGATGAAGTATGCTACGGGAAATGGTAATCACATGATTAATAAAATATGAAGGAGAGTAATTCTGGAATATGATTGAAGTATACTATAAATAGAAATGATGAAAATAATACAATGCAACTGGAAGAAATGAACACTCCATGAATATATGCTATATTACTACATTGTACTCCATCACCAATGGAGTTTATCTTCTACACTACTACTACCTAATGTAATTATCTTCTTCTATATATCACTCACTATGAGGCTCTTTATATAGGAAGATAGATTCCTTGGCCAACACTCTACCTAGCTGTATAGAGGAACACCTTGCACATTACAACTTGCACACTGATACTTGTGCATTTAATAAATTACTTGAAGTAACTAGCTAACTTCCTTCTAAAGTAATATCCTACTCTATGTACCAAAGGTAGTACATTTACATTACCCAAATAATGTACTATATTCTAACAAAGCTGGCTCACATGATAAGACTACATGAAACTAACAATGAAAAATCAAGTAAATTAAAATCAAGATGAGGGTGAAAAAAAGGCATACCAAGCTAAGAATAATGATGATCAAATTAATTATTATCTTTCATGTAATTTAGGTAAACATAGAGAAAGTTCAATTAAATTAATAAAATGAATTTACATGCTTAAATAGTTTAGAGAAAAGCTAGAAATAGCTAAGCTATAAATAGGGAGAGAAAATAGGGGAGGAAAGAAAATTTAAAAGAAAACTCTCTCTCTCACCGCCTGTCATCCACCTCCTTGTCGTCAACTTCCTTGTCGACCACACAAAGAAGATTAAATTCCAACATTCTCCCCATTAAAGTTGAGAGGGTTGACAAGACAGTATCTCAGCTTTATATATTGAGCTTTAGCAATGCCTTTGGTGAAGATGTCCACCATGTTGTCCAAAGTGCTACAATGTTTAAGATCAACTACCTGGTTTTCCACCATGTCTCATATGAAGTGATACTTCATATCAAAGTATTTTGATCTGCTATGGTGGATAGGATTATATACCAATTGAATGTCACTCATGTTATCATAGTACAATCTGGTAGGACCACTTTGTCATTCTCCAATATTTTTAAGGACTTTTCTCAACCATAGATCTTGAGTACTAGCATGTGTGATTGCTACATACTCAGCCTCAGTAGATGGCAATGCTACAACAGTCTGCTTTTTAGAACTCCATGTAATTAGTCCTGACCTAAGACTAAAATAGTTCCCTGATGTATATTTTCTATCATCTATATTTATGTCCCAATCACTATCACTGAAGCCAACTAATTTTACATAATTACATTTGTGGTAATGGATCCCAAAATCCAATGTACCCTTTACATATCTCAGAATTCTTTTAGTTGCTTGAAAATGAAGCTCAGATGGATCAGCCATAAACCTTGAAACAAGAGAAACATCATACTAAATATCAAATTCTTGTGTTGGTGAGAAACATCAAACTCCCAACCATGCTCCTGTAAGTGGTCATGTCAACCTTTGGTTCTCCATCATCTTTGCTCAATTGGATCCCATGACCCGTTGGAGTTGCAACAGATTTGCATTGGTCCATGGAAAATTTATTAATCATATCTTGAGCATATTTGTGTTGACATATGAAGATCCCTCTATCTTTTTGATGAACTTCCATGCCTAGGAAGTAATGCATTAAGCCTAGATCTTTCATCTCAAATTGTTTCATCATGGATTGTTTGAACTCCTTATTCATCTTATCATTACTACCCATAAATATAAGATCATCCACATATAAACAAACTATGAGAATACCTTTACCTTGCTTTAGGTAGTAGATATTAGGTTTACTTTTGCTTCGAGTAAATCCATACTCTTTAAAGTAGCCATCAATGCGAGAGTACCATGCTCTTGGTGCTTGCTTGAGGCCATATAGTGCTTTTTTTAGTTTGTAGACAAGGTTCTCCTTACCTTGTTCTTGAAAACCTTGAGGTTGTTGCACATAAACCTCTTCATCTAAGTACCCATTGAGAAAGGCACTTTTTACATCCATGTGCTGAATTTTCCACCCTTTGTGGGTAGCCAAGGAAAGTACTAATCTGATAGTCTCATGTCTAGAAATAGGAGAAAAGGTCTCCTCATAGTCAATGCCATATTTATGAGTGAAGCCTTTTGATACAAGTCTTGCCTTGTGTCTTTCAATGCTTCCATCAACATTGAATTTGGTCTTGTAGACCCATTTGCATCCAACACATTTTTTCCTTTAGGAAGCTTCACTAGCTCCCAAGTATCATTCTTTTTTATAGAGGTGATTTCCTCTTCCATGGCTTGTTGCCATACATCATGAGTGCATGCTTTATCATAGCTAGATGGCTCTAGATGTGCATTAGTCATTAAAGCATAATTAACTACATCTCCCTTAGGATCATTGGAGTCATCATCACCATACATATGTATATTTTCAAGTTTTTGTAAAACTTCATTCATTTCACTAGCCTAACTTCTAGTGTATCTTTTCTGGAAATTCTTATCCAACATTTGAAAATATCGATGATGTTGTAGTGTTCTTTTACCTCTTGATGGAGAATCAATATCCATAGGTGAATAACTTACTGGTATTTGTGGAGAAGGACTTAGTAGCTTCTAATGTACTCGAAGTAGTACTCATACTTGGGCTTGGAGGACTTCCTTTGCTATTTTTGGGCTGCACTTGCTGCACTTGAGAGGTACTTGCATCATGAGATCCATCATCAATAAAAAGTTTTTGATGACCCCATTCTCCCCCTTCATCAAAAATCACATCCCTATAAAGTACAATTTTATATATTTTGGGATTGTAGAGTCTATATGCTTTGGTAGACTCATAATATCCAACAAAAATACATGCTTGACTCTTGGGGTCAAGTTTCTTTCTTTTATATTCAGGAATGTGTGCATATGCAAGAGAACCAAAAACCTCAAAGTTTTTTACATTTGTCTTTTTGCCATACCACCCTTCATAAGGAGTGACCCCATCCAAACTAGAAGTAGGACTCCTATTCAAAATGTAAACACTAGTTCTAACAACATCGGCCCAATACATGTTACTGAGATGCTTAGTTTGAAGCATCGATCTTGCCATTTCTACTATTGTGCGGTTTTTCCTTTCCGCCACACCATTTTGTTGTGGAGTATAGGCAGTGGTGAATTACCTTTTTATCCCACATTCTTTACAATATTTTAGAAATGCATTTGAAGAGTACTCTTCTCCTCGATATGTCCTTAGACATTTTACAATGAACTCACTTTGTTTCTCTACATTATTCTTGAAATCTATGAAGCAATCAAAAGCTTCATATTTGGTTTTCAATAAATAGATCTAACATATCCTAGAGAAATCATCTATAAAAATGAGAAAATAGGAATTATTACCTTTTTTTTTTGTCTGCATTGGACCACAAATATCCGAATGCACCAGTTGAAGTGGATGGCTGGCCCTCTACGCTTGTCCTTTTGGGAACTTGGATCTTGAGTGCTTTCCCAACGCACATCCTTCACATACCTCCTTGTGTTCATCAATTTTGAAAAGTCCACACACCATAGCTTGAGAAGTTAGCAATTTCAAGCTAGCAAAATTTAGTTGACCATATCTCAAGTGCCAAAGCACACTTGAATTTGCTATAGTAATACTAGCAAGTTGAGCACCCCATGGTTCCCCAAACTTAAGGGGAAAAAACCTATTCTTGGTCATAGGTACTTGTGTAATGACTCTATTACAATTGTTCTTATCAAAAATTACACATTTGCCTTCATCAAAAACAAGTCTATAATTTTTCTCCATCATTTGTCCAACACTAAGCAAATTATGTTGGAGTTTGGGGGTGTAATAGATATCATTTACCTTTTTCATGCCTTCTTTTGTTGGAACCTCCATGGCTCCAATGCCTTCAACTTGCAAAGCTTTATCATCTCCCAACTTGATTTGAGATTTATAGGTGGAATCCATTGTAGCAAAGAGTTCTTCTTTGCCACTCATGTGATTGGAACAACCAGTATCCAAAATCCAAGTGTCATTTAGATTTTGATCTGATTTTCCATAAGAAAGAAATAAATTTGATGTTCCTTCTTCTTCATCATAATTGCCATATTGAACGCTACTTCCTTGAGAAGTCTTGGACCAACAATCTCGAGAAAAATGATTGGGCTTGCCACAATTGAAAGAAGCTTTCTTTGTTTTGTCACCTCCTCTTCCTTGATTGCTATTTTGATCTTGATTTCCACATCTGCCTTGATTGCTACCTCTATTTTGATTGCCACCTTTGCTTGGATTTCCTCCTCTTGAGCTGCTTCTACCTCTTTCTCTTCTTTTTCCTCTGCCTTGGCCTCTTCCTACACCCTTATTGGATGAGAAAGCTTTATCATCACCTCCATAGCTCGTTGAAGTAGACCTGATGTGCAAGGTGTAGCCAAAGTATTGTCATTGTTGTCAACACAGACAGAGAGATCAGTTGATGCAGTTGATGTAGTGGAAAGGAGTTCAAAGGTCAGTCAGAACATGTACAGTGAATTTCCAAGAAGACAGAAGTGCCCAGATTCAGAAAATCAAAGAAAAAGACAAGTAAGAAAACTGTCGCGATATCGCGACATGTTTTCTGTCGCGATTTCGCGACATCTCGGAGGAGAGAGAAAATGCTGTCAAAATTGTTACGATTTCGTGACATCTCGGAGGAGAGAGAAAATGCGATCAAAATTGTCACGATTTCGTGACATATCGGAGGAGAGAGAAAATGCTGGCAAAACTGTCACGATTTCGTGACATGTTGGAGGCAAAGAAGCCAAGTTGAAAAACTGTTGCGATTTTGCGACATGTTGTCAGAGAAGAAGGCAAGTAGAAAAATTGTCGTGATTTTGCGACATGTTGGAAGCAAAGAAGGCAAGTAAGAAAACTATCGTGATTTCACGACATGTTTGGAAAGAAGGCGCAAGCAAAGAAAACTGTCATGATTTCACGACATGTTTGGAGAGAAGGCACAGGCAAAGAAAAATGTTGCGATTTCGTGACAGGTTCGCAGATAAAGCGCCAAGAAGAGAAAGTGTCACGATTTCATGACAGGTTCGAAGAGAAATCTCCAAGGAGAGAAAGTGTCATGATTTTTTGACAGGTTCGAAGAGAAAGTGCCAAGGAGAGAAAGTGTCACGATTTTGCGACAGGTTCGAAGAGAAAGCGCCAAGGAGAGAAAGTGTTGTGATTTCATGACAGGTTCGAAGAGAAAGCTCCAAGGAGAAAAAGTGTCGTGATTTCATGACAGGTTCGAAGAGAAAGAGCCAAGGAGGAAAAGTGTCACGATTTTGTGACATGTTTCGTTTTCGTAGGCCAAAGACAGAAAATGCAAAAGGCAGCGAATGTGTCATGATTTTGTGACATGTGTTTTCATGGGCCAAAGACAGAAAAGGCGCAAGGCAGCGAATGTGTCATAATTTTGTGACATGTTGTGTTTTCACGGGCCAAATATAGAAAAGGCACAAGGCAATGAAAGTGTCGTGATTTCACAATATGTTTCGTTTTTGCGGGTGAAAGGCAGAGAAGTGCAAGGAAGCGAAAAGTGTCATGATTTTTTGACATGTGTTTTCACTGGCCAAAGACAGAAAAGGCACAAGGCAGCGAAAGTGTCATGATTTCACGACATGTTTCATTTTCGCGGGCGAAATGCAGAGAAGTGCAAGGAAGGGAAAAGTGTCGCAATTTCACGACATGTGTTTTCGCTGGCCAAATATAGAAAATGCACAAGGTAGCGAAAGTGTCACAATTTCGCAACATGTTCCGTTTTCACGAGCGAAAGGCAGAGAAGTGCAAGGAAGCGAAAAGTGTCATGATTTCATGACATGTCTGGTTTTCGCAGGTGCAAGTGAAGAAGTGGACAAGGAGGCTGAAAATGTCATGATATCGCGACACGTCATGTTTTCACGAGTAGAAGGCGAGAAGGGTACAAAGAGACAAAAATGTCGTGATTTCACGACAGGTCGCAACAGCGATTACGAATAGTTAACTAGAGTCAGTGTGACAGTTATAGGTGCAGTTACAGATAGAAATCATGCAAGCTATTTTAAGAACTGTTGAAGAAGGAGAAATCAAACAATCGCATAAATAGAATCAAAAAATGCATGCATGCACAAAAATGAATACGAACAGTCATGATCAAGAAGACGTACAGTCATGGTAGAGATATACGTTGCATGTAACGTAATGCCCACACTATATATATATAAAAGGAGTTACATATAGAAGGAGTTACAGTTGACAAGTGGCAGAAGAGAATATTAATAGAACGAGTTACAACCGGCAAGTGGCGCATGAGAAATAAAAGATGGAGTTACAACTGGAGTTACTGTTAGACAAATTGATTATAAAAGGGCAGTTGCGTGGAGGAATAAAGTTGCTGCTCAGAGTGAAAAAGTGCTACAGAAAGAGTGTGAAAGTGTTGCTAAAAGAGAGTGTGCAGGAGGCGAGTGAGTAGGGTGTGTGCTGTGTAAAGAGTGGGCAATGTTGAGAAAGCAATAGACCAGTCAGGTTCTTGTAAAAGCGAAGGCATTTTTATGTCAAAAAGATTCAAAAAAGAATTTTGAGTTGGTGCTTAGAATCAGGGGTTGGTGCTCCTTTCTGTTGGTGCAGATAAATGTTGTACTTAGTATGGCACTGAGAGGGGGGGTGAATCAGTGTGGCATTCCAAAATATGAATTAACAGCTCTAAAAACCACAGTAATTAAAACTTATAAACAAATATAATAAGTACAGCAAGAGAACATTACACAACATAGTTTTTTAATGAGGTTCACCAAAATGGCTACTCCTCAAAAAGAACGACTGCTTGGACTACCATCCAAATCTATCCTCTTGCAAAGCACCAACTTTACAATTTTTTTACCAGCACCAACTGGAAGGAGCACCAACCCCTTATTTATCTGCACCAACAGAAAGGAGCACCAACCCCTAATTTGCTAGCACCAACTGGACTTCAATTTTGAATGAAAATGTTTGACAAATACCTTTGTTATTGCAAGACTCTAACTGATCTACTTCACCTTTGCAATCTCTACACACTCTGCTCTTTCTTGCGTAATCTCTTCACACAATCTGCTGCACTGCTACAGCCAAACTTTGCAATCAAATTTGCCCTTTGTGCTCTCTGCACATTCTGCTTTCTTTGCTCACACGCTTCGCACACTCTATGTCGTTCCACACTCTGCTCTTTATGTGCATTCACATTATGCACTTCGCTATCATCTCGTCGATTCTATGCTATCTACGCTTTTACGGCCGCATCTCGCACTTCAACATTCACCCGATGGATACCTAAATCTCCAAATAGACCCACTTATATACTTGAGATTTTAAGATGAAAACCCTAATAGTAGTCTGCTGATTATGCAAATGCAAACCCTAATATTGGTCGGCTGCAAACCCTAAACATGGTTGGCTACAAACCCTAAATGTGGTCAATTGCAAACCCTAAAATCTGTCAGCCTGCATTGAATGACTTCTGAACTGCCTGTCCACTACATTATTAGATCTAACCGCCTGAGTTGACAACAATGACAAAAATCTTGCAACACCTTGCTCAACAATCTCCCCCTTTGGAATTGTTGGCAATACCTGTGTACATTCCTGTAACTCTTCTCCCCCTTTGTCAATAATAGCAAAGGGTCGCTCGAGACTCCCCCGAGTCCATACACACCATTCTCAAAACCACATTGAAATAGTTAGCAAAAATCATGGATATGATCAATAAGATGAACAAATGCACAAATGCCCCCCTTGAGAATTTGATCCCAATGGCTAGTCAAATTTTAGACTATTCTTGGGAATATGTGGCCACTTCAATTCATGTTGTCTTCTGAGCCTCAACCCTCTCTTGCTCTGCAATCTCAAACTTGTCCACCGATTTTAGTGAAAGCATACACTGATCGTTTAACTATCCAACTTTTTGCTTTGTAATGCAAACAACATCTCGCATATACATCTTGAATATTCTCAACGAGACTTGAACCTACCGACAATTGTTTGTCTTTCTCTCGTAGTGAGAATCCAATGAGACTACCTCAATTCTTTATAAAAGCACCTCAAACATTCATCACCCGGCTGGAAATCATCTGGCTGCACATTATAAACTTTTTCTTCAATCTTCCCATTCAACATGCTGATTTCACTTCTATCAACAGAATTGACAAGTGACTCACATCTCGTACCAATTTTTGTCCAAAGACTCGCAATTTTATCGCCAACTCTTACTTTCAACTCTGCATGTCGAAAGAAGACATTTTTTCAAACACTTTATGGCCAACCGTAGTGCACCTTACTCAGCCTCAAACTTCTTATCCTTGAATTGGCATTATATTAAAAGTTAAAACAAAACTGTCTGTGAATTAAATATATTCACCAAGGTGTAATGAAAGATCTGACAATCTTCACATCAAGCGTCGAACAAAAACATGCTGCTATTATCGAAACACAAATACGCAGCTGGGGCAAGCATTCTGGAGTTGCTTAGTGCAGTAGAAGAGCAGTCTCCTTTAGTTCAAGGAGACACGATTTCCTCTCTTCTTTCTTTCTCCAGACTTTCTTGACCTCGGGCTTGGATTTTTCACCTGCGTCCCTATTTTGCATCATTGCATGAAATTGAATATCTCTCTGGTGTGGTTGTCTCTTATGCATCCATGATGAATGATTATTTTCCTTTCTTCTATGAACCTGATTTATTTCCTGTTTGTGTTGTGTTCTTTGCGTCTTATGAAATCTACTGTTTTGCCTTAGATTTGATACATAAGCGCTTGTAAAAAACCTTGCTATGTGCCCATGACCATTACATTGAAAACATTGTACAAAGTGTTCACTCAGATATGCAGATGTATTTCGACCAGCATAACTCTTTTATTTATTATTTAATCCACAATAAGTTGCCTTGTGACCATACTGGTTACATTTGAAACAATAGCCATTAAAAGTGTTAGTATGAAAAAAGTGAGAGTGGTAGAACCTCTTTTGTTGTGGCTGCTTTGCTATAAATCTCCTTTGATATTTTCTTTCTTTTGAAGATACAACTTTAACCTTTTCTTGCTCGGACCCTTCAACAGTGAACTTCTTCTTCTCTGCAGAATTGGAAGATATAGGTTGTTCAGCTTCATATCCAAGACCATGCTTAATCGTGGAGCTTCTCTGATGACTTATCATTTTATCTAGCAATTTTGTGCTCTTCTCGAATTTAAGATTTGTATTGGCCTCTTCTAGTTGTTTCTTCAATGAAACAATCTCTTCTTCTTGTTTGCGACAAATAATCTCTTTCTCATTGATCTACGACCTGAGAGTTTCCTCAATCCTTTTAGACTCTTCTACTTGCAGCTTTAGATTACTAACTACTTTGTTAGAATCCTATTCATGTTTGTTACACACATTGACTTTATCATTCAATTGTGACTTCAAGTCTTCTTCTATTTTCTTGGCCTGTTGGAATTGTAAGAACAGATTTTCAATCTCATCCCCATATTCTTCCAATTTCTTGGACAGTATTTTGTTCTTTTTCTTTTCTATACTAAACTCTTCAAGAGCAGAGATCAACTCACCTTCCCAGTCTACTTCAGCATTGAGGTTTTTATTATCTGCTTCAGTGTTCACCCCTTCTGCCTTTTCTGGTTCAATTTCCTCTACCACAGAAACTAAAACTGGCTGAGATGTCCTTTTGAAGGAGGTTCTATTCTTCTTACTTGGAGCTATAATTTGATCTTCATTCCAATTTGCTTCTGCATTCATTTCTTCTTTATTACATTCTTGTTCTGATTCTATTTCTTCTTCATCTTCACTGCTACTAAACCCATAACACTGACGTTCATTATGCCGAAGTTGATCAAAACATTCTGAACCTTGAGAACCTGCATTATGATCGAGTTGACTCTTGGCCTTTTCTCCATTGTTTGATTCATCTCTTGAATCTATAGCAATAATGAATTTATATTTATTTTCTTTTATGACCCTGTGTGATCTTTTCTTCTTGTGTCTCATGGTTCCATTCTTGCCTTTCTTTGCCATTAGAGTATTAATCCAAGATCAACCCTAGCTGATTTAGCCTTTAAAGGGAACTTGGCTCTGATACCAATTGTTGTACTTAGTATGGCACTGAGAGGGGGGGTGAATTAGTGTGGCATTCCAAAATATGAATTAATAGCTCTAAAAACCACATCAATTAAAACTTATAAACAAATATAATAAGTACAGCAAGAGAACATCACACAACATAGTTTTTTAATGAGGTTCACCAAAATGGCTACTCCTCAAAAAAAATGACTGCTTGGACTACCATCCAAATCTAGCCTCTTGCAAAGCACCAACTTTACAATTTGTTTACCAGCATCAACTGGAAGGAGCACCAACCCCTTATTTATCTACACCAACAAAAAGGAGCACCAACCCCTAATTTGCCAGCACCAACTAGACTTCAATTTTGAATGAAAATTTTTGACAAATACCTTTGTTATTGCAAGACTCTAACTGATCTACTTCACCTTTGCAATCTCTGCACACTCTGCTCTTTCTTGCGCAATCTCTTCACATAATCTGCTGCACTGCTATAGCCAAACTTTGCAATCAACTTTGCCCTTTGCGCTCTCTGCACATTCTTCTTTCTCTGCTCACACGCTTCGCACACTCTGTGTCGTTCCACACTCTGCTCTCTGTGTGCATTCACATTATGCACTTCGCTATCATCTTGTCGATTCTATGCTATCTACGCTTTTATGGCTGCATCTCGCACTTCAACATTCACCCGATGGATACCTAAATCTCCAAATAGCCCCGCTTATATACTTGATATTTTGAGATGAAAACCCTAATAGTAGTTGACTGATTATGCAAATGTAAACCCTAATCTTGGTCGGCTGCAAACCCTAAACATGGTCGGCTACAAACCCTAAATGTGGTCAATTACAAACCCTAAAATTTGTCAACCTGCATTGAATGACTTCTGAACTGCCTATCCACTGCATTATTAGATCTAACTGCCTGAGTTGACAACAATGACAAAACTCTTGCAACACCTTGCTCAATAATAAATTAGGGGTTGGTGCTCCTTCTAGTCGATGTTGGTAAATTAGGGGTTGGTGCTCCTTTCTGTTGGTGCAGATAAATTAGGGGTTGGTGCTCCTTCTAGTGGGTGCTGGTAAATTATTTGTAAATTTGATGCTTTGCAAAGGCTAGATTTGGATGGGTGTCCAAGCAATATATTTTTGAAGAGTAGCAAAAACTGGTGAACCTCGTTACATCTTGTGTTATGTGATGCTCTCATGTGATATTTGCTTTATCTGGTTTTAAGTTTTCATTGCTTCAGATTTAAGAGTTAAGTTTTTAAGTTTGAAATAGCTACACTGATTCACCCCCCTCTCAGTGCCATTGTAATACTAATAATTGGTATCAGAGCAAGGTTCCTGAAAAAGATCAATCGACTAAGGTGATCTAGGAAGTGCCATAATGGCAGTTGGTGAAGGATTCTCATCAAACAAGGCTCCATTTTTTGATGGGACTAATTACACGTTCTAGAAAATTAGGATGCAGACATATCTATGTGCGTTGGGATATGACATATGGGACTCAGTAGAAAATGGATACACAATACCCACCACTCCTCCAACCGATTTTGTTAGTAAGAAACTATTTGAGAATGACTCAAAGGCAAAGAATGCTATAATGTGCGGTGTAGCAAAAAATGAACTGGTAAAGATCATGAGCTATAAAACTGCAAAATAAATTTGGGACAAATTGAAGAGCATTCATGAAGGAGATGAGAAGATCAAGGAGGCCAAGTTGCAAACTCATCGAACTCAGTATGAAGCGTTAAATATGAATGATGATGAGACCATAGCGACATATATGTTGAGAGTAAATGAAGTCATTAATGCCATTAGAGGACTCGACGAGAAAATTGAAGACCCTGCAATCGTAAAAAAGGTATTAAGATCTCTTCCCAAAAGATTTGATTCTAAAGTATCAGCTATAGAAGAAGCCAAAGATCTAAATACGTTTAGTATGGATGAGATGCATGGTTTGTTGACTGTGTATGAGATGAGAATAGAAAAGTCTGATCCCACAGATAGAGAAGCTGCATTTAAAGCCCACAAACATACGAAAGCAAAACAAGAATCCGAAGATGAAGAGACATTCGATGAGATGGAAGCAAACTTTGTCCAAAAACTAAAAAGGGGACAAGGAAAATACAAAGGAAAGCTACCATTTAAATGTTTCAGTTGTGGAGGCATTGGGCATGTTGCAACTAAATGTCCACGAAATATGGAGAATGAAAGTGATGAAGAATCTCACCGAGAAAGAAGTGACTGGAAGAAAAAGATGAAGTTCAGAAACAACCACTTCAAGAAAAAAAGTTTCATATCCAAGAATGTCAGCTCCTCTGAAGACAGATCTGATGAGGATTCTGAAGAAGAAATAGGTGAAACTCTATTCATGGCATTCGAAGAAGAAAATACAGAAGAAAAATAGGAAAGTGATGGAAACCTTGAGGCTGAGGCTGAAGTAAATCTAAGAGGTGAGTTGATTTCTGCACTTGAAGAATTGAGGATAGAAAAGAAAAAGAACAAAAGACTGTCCAATAAATTGGAAGAATATGGAGATGAGATTGAAGATCTCTTCTTACAGGTTCAAAAGGCCAAGAAATTAGAAGAAGCCTTGAAGACACACCTGAATGATGAGAATTATGTATGCAACACAAGTGAAGAGGAATCTAACAAAGTTATTGTTGATCTAAAGCTGCTAGTAGAATAGTACAAAAGGATTGAAGATATTCTCAGGTCTCAAATCAATGAGAAAGAGACTGTTTGATGCCAACAAGAAGAATAGATTGTTTCATTGAAGAAACAACTAGTAGAGGCCAATGTAAATCTCAAATATGAGAAGAGCACAGAGTTGCTAGATAAAATGATAAAGCAACAAAGAAGCTCCACAACTAAGCTTGGTCTTGGATATGAAGGTTGAACAACCATCATCTTCCAAAAATGTAGAGAAGAAGAAGTTCACTGATGAAGGAAAGAAGAAAGAAAATTCTGAAGCTGAATCTTCAAAAGGAAGAAAATATCAAAGAAGATCTACAGCAAAGCAAACACCACAAAAGAGGTTCTCTCATTCTCACTCTTCTCATAATAATGCTTTTAACGGTTATTGTTTTAGATGCAGCCATTATGGTCACCAGGCAATTTACTATGGATTGAATAATAAATCAAGGAGTTATGCTGGTAGAAATACATCTGCTCTTCTGAGTGAACACCATGTGCAATATTTTAAATGTAATGGTCATGGGCACATAGCAAGGTTTTGTCCAAGCACCTCTGCATCTAATCTAATGCAAGACCGCAGATTCCATCAGACACAAAGAGTGCAACACAGACAGGAAAATAATTATCCATCAAGAATGAACAAGAGACAACCACCCAAGAGAAATGTTCAGGTTCACAAAAAGGTTTAAAATGTGGATGCAGGTGAAAATTCTTAGCCTAAGTTCAAAAAAAACTAGAGAAATAAAGAAGAGAGGAAATCGTGTCTCCTTGGACAGAAGGAGATTACTCCTCTATTGCACTAAGCAGCTCCAGGTAGCACATCCTCAGGGGGAGCAATGTTAATATTTTATTTTAATGCTCCTATATATTTGTGTGGTTATCTGAGGATGAAAGAAAAGTAGTCGGGGAGTTGTTGTATAGCTGTCAAAGTGTGTTGTCTGTTCATAACAGTTGTTTATGGTAGTGTCGTGAAGGGTGGTGATTAAATTGAGAGTTGTCATTATTGGTAGAATTGATGTATGTCATTGTTGAACTAGTGATGGTTATTAATGCCACTGTCATGAGTTAAGGATTATAATAGTTCAAATGATTTGGTTGGTTTTGTGGTACTGTGTTTGATACTTGCACAGAGTTGGCAGTAAAACTACAGTGTTGGTACAGTGTTGGACAAAAAGTTGGTACAAGTGTGAGTCACTTGTCAATTTTGTTGGCAGATATGAAATCAGAGTGATGAATGGTTAAGTTGTTTTCATAAGAGGTTGTTTTGATCAAGTTAATGCTTTACTTGATACATGATTTGAGCAAGTTATTCTTTGCATTGGTGATTTATGTTGGTGGTTGTTTTGTTCAAATACCCTTGAAAGGAAAATGATGTCTACTAGTTTTCTTTTCAGATAGTGATCGGTTGAATGCTTCAAGGTTAATCTTGAGTTGAATGATGTTGGTTAAACCTTGTCTATAAGCATTGTTGTTAAAGCCTTAATAGGTTGAGAAAAGATATAGGTTGTGGAAAGAACATGAGTATCATTGTTATATGAGGTATTGCATGGTTGGCAATTGTTGGGTTGTGTTGCAGGTTCTTGAGAAAAGCATACTACATCTATCTTATTCTTTTTGAGACTGAGATTGAGATTGAGAATTTGAGGACAGTACTGGGATAGATTTCCAGATGCAAATTTGGGCAAGATGTGTAGAGGACAGAAAGAGTACCATTGGAGGTGCATTCTATCATGGAGATAGATTGGTCTCGTGGAACAGTAAGAAACAAGAGTCAGTTCTCTTATCCACAGAAGAAGCAGAATATATTGCAGTGATAGTGTGTTGTACGCAGAGGAAGAATTTATATATTTAATTATCTTTGTGCTCATATTTGTAATTTTTGCTAACTATCATAACGTGTGCCTGAGAATGTTGTGCATGGACTCAGGGGGAGTCTGCAGTAGCCCTTTGGTATTATTGTCAAAGGGGGAGAAGAATTACAGGAGATTGCATGAGTGTTGCCAACAATTCCAAAGGGGGAGATTGATGTGCAAGGTGCAGCCAAAGTATTGTCATTGTTGTCAACACAGACAAAGAGATCGATTGATGCAGTTGATGTAGTGGATAGGAGTTCAGAGGTCAGTCAGAACATATACAGTGAATTTCCAAGATGACAGAAGTGGCCCAGATTTAGAAAATCAAAGAAAAAGACAAGTAAGAAAACTGTCACGATATCGTGACATGTTTTCTGTCACGATTTCGCGACATCTCGGAGGAGAGAGAAAATGTTGTCAAAATTGTTGCGATTTCGTGACATCTCGAAGGAGAGAAAATACGGTCAAAATTGTCGCGATTTCGTGACATATCAGAGGAGAGATAAAATGCTAGCAAAAATGTCATGATTTCGTGACATGTTGGAGGCAAAGAAGCCAAGTTGAAAAACTGTCGCGATTTCGTGACATGTCAGAGAAGAAGGCAAGTAGAAAAACTATCACGATTTCGTGACATGTTGGAAGCAAAGAAGGCAAGTAAGAAAATTGTCGCGATTTCATGACATGTTTGGAAAGAAGGCGCAAGCAAAGAAAACTGTCACAATTTCAAGACATGTTTGGAGAGAAGGCACAGGCAAAGAAAATTGTCGTGATTTCGTGACAGATTTGCAGAGAAAGCGCCAAGGAGAGAAAGTGTCACGATTTCATGACAGGTTCGAAGAGAAAGCGCCAAGGAGAGAAAGTGTCACGATTTCATGATAGGTTCGAAGAGAAAGCACCAAGGAGAGAAAGTGTCATGATTTCATGACAGGTTCGAAGAGAAAGCACCAAGGAGAGAAAGTGTCGTGATTTCACGACAGGTTCAAAGAGAAAGCTCCAAGGAGAAAAAGTGTCACGATTTCACGACAGGTTCGAAGAGAAAGCGCCAAGGAGGAAAAGTGTCACGATTTCGCGACATGTTCCGTTTTCACGGGCCAAAGACAGAAAAGGCAAAAGGCAGCGAATGTGTCATGATTTCGTGACATGTTGTGTTTTCACGGGCCAAAGACAGAAAAGGTGCAAGGCAGCGAATGTGTCGCGATTTCACGACATGTGTTTTCACGGGCCAAAGACAGAAAAGGCACAATGTAGCAAAAGTGTCACGATTTCGTGACATGTTCCATTTTTGCGGGCGAAAGGCAGAGAAGTGCAAGGAAGCAAAAAGTGTTATGATTTCGTGACATGTTGTGTTTTCCCTGGCCAAAGACAGAAAAGGCACAAGGTAGCAAAAGTGTCACAATTTCGCGACATGTTCCATTTTCACGGGCAGAAGGCAGAGAAGTGCAAGGAAGCGAAAAGTGTCATGATTTCGCGACATGTTTTTGCTAGCCAAATACAGAAAAGGCACAAGGCAGCGAAACTGTCATAATTTCACGACATGTTTCGTTTTTGCGAGCGAAAGGCAGAGAAGTGCAAGGAAGCGAAAAATGTCACGATTTCGTGACATGTCTGGTTTTCACGGGTGCAAGCGAAGAAGTGGACAAGGAGGCCAAAAATGTCGCGATATCACGAAACGTCATGTTTTTGCGAGTAGAAGGCGAGAAGAGTACAAAGAGAGAAATATCACGATTTCGTGACAGGTCACAACAACGATTACGAACAGTTAACTGGAGTCAGTGTGACAGTTATAGGTGCAATTACAGATAGAAATCATGCAAGCTATTTTAAGAACTGTCAAAGAAGAGTATAGTTGTTTGAATGATAAATCTGTGTCCTCTTCCTTGATTGCCATTCAAAATAATAAATCTAGATATCAAATTAAATGAGATGTTTGAATGATAAATCCAGATATCAAATTAAATGAAATGCACTATTTTGGAAACTTATTTTGAATTTTATCATGCAATTATGCTAAATGAGGTGAACTCCAAGATGCAAAACATAAGTAAATTAATCTAATGCACCAATAAATAAGGAAAATGAGATAGAGAATGCAAACTCAGGGCTCTGATTGCCCCCAAGCTGAATTGCAGACCAGATCATCTGTAATCGTACAAGATCATCGTCGATCTTGATAGGATCATCTAAAATTGTAGTTGAATCACCTACGACGATCCGAGCTACCTCTGGCTGAAACACAGTGAAATCCTGCAACAAAACTTGAAAACACAAGTGCAAATGATGGGAGATCACAACAAAAACTAAAATTGCAGGGAAATAATCAGCCAGGCAGCCAGGTAGGGAGTCAGGGGGATAAACTGGGAAAATCCTAGTTTATATAGGATTAGGGGGAGGTTAGGAGGTTGGGGATCATCCCAATCTGGGAGATCCCCAACGTGGGAATCTCCAACCGTGCAAACACGCTTCTGCCCAAGTTGGAGAGGTCGTTGGAACATAAGCTAATTGCAAAAATTTGGTTTTGGGACGAAATCGTCTGGACGTTCTGTTCCAGATGAATTCGTCCGATTTGGGACGATATCGTCAGATCGACGACGATATCGTCCAACGGTCACAACAACCTCTAAAAATGGTGCAAAAAATGAGGTGAGCGGTTAACGGGCGGTTTCGGGGTTAAAATTCAAATTTCTACTTTTTACTGATGGTTTAACTATGCCAATTTTAGGGTGCTACATTTTGCCCCCTCTTTAGCAATTTTTTCAAAAAAAATGCGTTAAAGACGAGTTCTTCACGCTTTACGAGAAAGCAAAAATTTATTCCATTTTTTAGACGATGATTCTAGGTCGAATCGTACGACTGTTTGCTATGGTGCCCCCTCCGAGTTTTTACCCAAATCGAACGTTTGAGGTAAAAGCACGGAAAAGCAAAAATTAAAAAATGTCGTTTTGAATAAAAATAAGAAAAAAGAACCCCGAGCCAGAGAGCATCGGGGGGAGAGGAGGCAGAGTGTTGGGTGAGTATGTGAGGAGAGGGGGAGAGGTAGAGCTCACCCTAAACCAATTTTGAGCATCTGTCTATAGGGATCCCTACTCTTAGGGATTATGAGTACTCCGGACTATGGGATAGTACCACAGAGGGCTCCGACATGCGGTTCTAGATCAGGATGCGATGATGCCCCATTGCCGGTGGATGGGGATGATGGGATAGCAGAGGATATGATGTCTGGTATGCAGGCATTCACCCTCCTCGGATGATGAGGGCACAGGGTCCGATGCATGTTGTAGTGCAACGGATGGAGAGGCGGTGAGGCTGCCATCGATGTAGCGAGGGGTCACAGAGGGAGGGATCAGCGATGGCCTCCTCAGGAGAGACGTCGAAGAGTACCACAGGCTCCGGAGAGACAGCAACAGCCGGAGAGGAGGGAGGAGAGGAGAGAGGAGAGGAGAGAAAGACTCCCTCCTCAATAGAGGGATAGGCCACCATCACCCGATAGGGGCAAGGGTGTCGAGGTGGGGGAGAGCAGCGAGATGGTAGCTCTTCGGCGGAGAATGCCCGCCTACGAGCTCAGGTGCAGACTCTGCAGGATGAGGCTACACGGCTCAGGGCTCGGAGTGGAGGGGCGAGCATTCTAGAGCTGGCATGGTCGGTTGCTTAGACCACGTTCTATCAGGGAGTGTACTACCAGCTGGTTCCAGAGGGCCAGAGGATACAGTTGCCAGCCGGCATTGCAGAGCCGATCAGGATGGGGTCATCGAGGACATCATCATGATCGACATCGAGGACCCATGATACAGTACGGGCTTCGATGGGACCACCTCCTCCACCTCAGGGCGGGAGAGGAGATGAGGCTGAGAGCTCGAGGTCTTCTCGAGACTAGATGCACATTGTACATAGACTATTTTTGAGATGATTGAGTATGCCAGGGTATAGATTGTGGCATACCAATCCATTTTGATATGATGTATATACTTCTTGATATATATATGATGTTCTTTTTGTGATATGACTTGTGCATATGTTTTATGATGCTTTAATATTTTAATTGTTGATTGACTATTCATGTAATTATGTCATTGAAAATATTATAATTTTATGTCATGCTATAAAATTAAATGAAATAATCTGATGTAAACAAACTGGTTGTTGTGGTGTGTTTTGATGAAAATAAAGTGACTTCTAACAATAATTTCAAAGGACATTGTCGTTGTTACATGACCATTTCATGGAGTCGCCGCTCGCTAGGTCATCAAGCTAATCCCGGTATGAGAGAAATATTGCTAAAAGTAAAAGGGTGCTTAAGAGACTTTCTTAAGACTTTGTGTTGTGATGATGAAAAATGATGATAGTGATGATTTGTTTTCAGATTTCCATGAAAATATTATGCATGAAATATTAAAAATATGATTTTTTCTAGGCATAAAATTCCTAAGTATGATAGAAATTTGAACAATTCCCTAGGAATTATACCATCGTCGCAAAAAAAATGAATGTTGACATAATGAAATGAAATAGGAAAGTTTTCGTTCTTTTTAAAGCACAATTGTGTAACATAATGATTTAAGCCATATGCTTTTATGGATTAAATAAATGGGAAATAAAATTAGAACGATGGTTTGCGCTAGGCATAGAATTTTAGGTATAGACTTATACCATCATCGCGAAATCCAAAGAAGAAATTGATATAATAGTTTTATTGCATAGTTGATTTTTGATTTTGAGATAAACAGAAAATATAAAAATGAGGACTTGCACTAGGCATAAAATTCCAATTTAGGTTTAGGAACTATACCATCATCGCGAAAGTCAAAAATATATAAATGTGACTTTATTGCTAGATTTTTGAACATGTTTTGCAAGAAAATTTTGGATTTTTGAAAAAAATGTATTTAATTGATTTTACGCTAAGCAGATATTCTCAAGTAAGAAAGTCAAATTATTCCAGAAGATTTGAATAAATATTTTAAATTATCTCAAAGACAAAATTTAGATTTATAAGGAACCCCGTGTGCATACGTGAGTTCATTGCCGATCTTGATCTATCATAATGATACAAAATCTCTCAAACACAAATGTGTGTGCAATTGTAATGTTCATTTACCGATTTTGAGCAAGATAATTTGATACAAGTAATTTGAATTAACCAAATGAGTGTTCGTTGACCATGATTTATATGCATGTAACCGTACCAGACTACTATGTAAGTCGGGTCATCAAGAGCTAGTTGATCCATAAGCGGACATAGGTCTGTACAAAAGAAGGTCGCTAATGTGACAGACATATCACCACGCTAGGAGTTACCCAATGTCAAGCAAGTTGGGCACAAATCACCTGTTATGGGGTTTACCTCATAGTTTTTGAATAATTGAGAATTCCAGGGATTCAAGCTTCACACTTCCTTCTTTCAAAGGGGGGAGGGATTTATTGCTTTTTGCTTTTTCTTTTCTTTTCTTTTTCTATTTTTTTTTTGTATTTTTGCTTGACACTGAGATAATGCTGAAATATTGTTGAGATGGTACAAAATGATACTGAAATAATGCTTCTGAATAATTTCTCTTTTTCTCATGATTTTTCTTGATTTTATTTTTCTTTTTCTTTTTCTTCCTATACTAGGGATACTTGCTCGGATTGGTTGTAGAGCAAGGGATTTTTATTCTGGGCAGGGGTGAGCTTGTCCTTTTGTCAATTCTCAAAGATTCTAGACCATGTGCATGATAGGATAGCAGGGAAAACTTTTCGCTCAAGAGACCACTTCTACTATGTAGCATCATTTTGAATTTGCAATGAAATCATTTTAATGTGAAAAGGTGTACTTGGTTCAAGTAAATAACAAGATCAGTTCTCTATGCTCAAAACTTTATTTAATTCAACTGTGGACTTCGATATAAGAGAGATTAATAATCATACCAAATAAGATCAAGATATTTATTCATGTGAGTGTGAAAGTGAGGGATTCCAGATAAATGCTAATTTATCCAAAATAACTGAAAATATAACTGCAATACTTCAAGAATTGACAGGTGCAAAATAGAAGATGTTTTTGAGGATTTTGATGATTTTGATTTTTTTATATTTTGATTTTAATTTATGAATTGAGAGAATACATAATATTACTATTTTTGAAATTTTTATATGAATTACTAATATGAGACAATATGTATAATATATACAGTGATGAAATTACCAGATTTATGCATAATAGCGCTTAAGATGCATAATGTTCATAGGTTCTTTAAGATCTTTACCATCTAAGGTAGCTAATCTGTATGCTCCCGATCCAAATTTAGCAGTGATAATATATGGCCCAAGCCAGTTAGGCTCGAATTTGCCTTTAAGGTCTTTAGTTGCATTAGTATTTTTTTTATTTTCTTTTAAGACGAGGTCGTCGATCTCAAAGGATCGATTATGAACTTTCTTGAGATATGCTCGTTTGAGCTTGTTCTAGTAGGCACGAAGATGCTCCAAAGCATTAATGCGCTTCTCATCTAGGAGTTCCAGTTGACTAAATCTTCCAGCATGATATTCATCTCCTACTTTAGTATCTTGAAGTAGCAGAGCCAAAGAAGGAACTTCTAGTTCAAAGGGAAAAACAACTTCAGTGCCATAAACCAAAACAAAAGGTGAAGTGCCCGTGGGAGTACGAATGCTAGTTCGATAAGCCCACAAAGCAGGATATAATTGAATGTGCCAATCATGGCCAGATTTATTGACCAGTCTCTTGAGGATTTTAATTAATGTTTTATTAGATGCTTCTGCTTGGCCATTACCCTGAGGATAATAGGGAGTGGACCAACGATGTTGAATTTTATATTTTTGACATAGTTTCTTTACATCTTTGTTTTTGAAACAAGTTCCATTATCCGAGATGAGATTTGCAGGAATTTTGAACCTACAAATAATTTGATTAAGAATAAACTTGGAAACTTGCGTTCCAGTGCAAGAAGCTAAGGGCATAGCTTCGACCCACTTCATAAAATACTCGATGGTGGTTATGATGAATTTGTGTCCATCAGATGACACAAGATTGATTTTTTTGATGATGTCTAAGCCCCATTTTGAAAAGGGCCAAGGAGATGAAATAGCCTGTAGTTCTTGTGCAGGTGCATGGACAAGGTCAGCATGTTTTTGGCACTTGTCGCAATGGTGCACGTAATCATGTGCATCATTCTCCATGGTAGGCCAAAAATATCCTATCCTAAGGAGCTTCTTAGCAATGGCGCTACCACTAAAGTGTCCCCCACAAGATCCATCATGGGCTTCACTCAAAGCTGATCTAGACTCTTCTAGATTCAAACATCTCAATAGGATACCTTCAAAAGATCTCCTATATAACGTATTGCCAATTATTACGAAGTGACTTGCTCGTCTACGTAATAACCGATGCTGGTTTCTATTAAAACCTTCAGGGAAGGTCCCATTTTGAAGAAAATTGAGGATGTCAGTGTACCAAAGTTCAGGAATAGTTTCATTGATTAGAAACATGTCCAAAGGTTCCAAGCATGATTTAGTTGAAGTGGGTTCCTGGAGTCGATGAATAATGATGGTAGCATATTCATCATCTAACTCCAAGGGTAAAAGAGATGCAGCTACGGCCATAGCGTCAGCCGCACGATTGCTAGTTCTAGGAATAGCTTCCAAGGTAACTTGATCAAATAAAGATATTAATTGTAATACATATGCTTTATATGGGCGCAATTTATCATCTCTAGTCTGATAAACATCATTAATTTGATTTATAACAAGTTGAGAATCATCGAAAACTAATAGATTTTTAATTTTTAGTGCCAGGGCAGCTCGTAATCCAAGGATTAGAGCCTCATATTCAGCAGTGTTATTAGTACAGGCAAACGTTAATTTAAAGGATAGAGGTATGAGATGTTTCTATGGAGATATCAAAATAATACCTGCACCAGCCCCACTCATGCATCGGGCTCCATCAAAGTATAGGGACCATTGCTCTGAATGATCCGCCTCTAGGTTAAGGCATTCGTCAGGAAACTCAATGACGAGGGGATGGGTGGACTCTAAGGGTGCAGCAGCTAATTGATCTGCTATGATTTGACCCTTAACAGACTTCTATCCTATAAACATGAGTTCAAACTCGCTTAGAGCAAGAACCCACTTCATTGTGCGACCAGATAAATAAGGTCGACTCATGAGATACCGCAAGGGATCGGATTTAGCAATAACGTATGTTTTCTGACTGAGCATATAATGGCATAGTTTCTATGTAGAAAATATGACTGCTAGACATAACTTCTCTAATGTTGTGTAGTGGGTTTCATAACTAATTAATGTTCTGCTAATGTAATAATTAGCACGCTCTCTTTTCTCATCATCAAGTTGAGCTAACATAGCTCCTAAAGCAAAATCTGAAGCAAAAATATACAAGATAAATGGGCGATCAGGTTTAGGTGGTGAAAGTACAGGTGGGTTAAGAAGATATTGTTTGAGGAGTTCAAATGCTTCCTTACATTCATCATCCCAATGGAAAGAGACATCCTTCTTAAGAAGCTTAAGAAAGGGTCCAATTTTATCCGCTAGCTTATCGATGAAGCGACGGATAGCTTGAAGCTTACCTTGTAGACTCCGTAATTCAGATATATTTGTAGGTGTGGGCATATCAGTGATAGCCGTAATCTTGAGAGGGTCAATTTTGATGCCACGTAAAGAAACTATAACCCCCAATAATTTACCTGACTTAACTCCGAATATACATTTGGTTGGATTCAATCGGATAAGATATTCCCTTAACCGATCAAATACTTTTCTCAAGTCATCTAAATGGTCATCTTCTTGAGTAGAATGAGCTATAATGTCATCTACATAATCATGTAGTATATCATGCATCATATCATGAAAGATATAAGTCATGGCTCATTGATAGGTTGCACCTGCATTCTTCAAACCGAATGGCATCACTTTCCAACAGAAAGTCCCCCAAGGGGTAATAAAGGTTGTTTTAGCCTGATCTTCAGGAGCTATCCTGATCTGATTATAACCAGAAAATCCATCCATTAAGGATATCATTCCACTCCCAATAGTAAAATCAATGATCTGATCCATATTGGGAAGGGGAAAATCATCTTTAGGGCATGCAACATTAATATCTCTAAAGTCTGTACAAACCCTAATCTTAGTAGCTTCTTTCTTAGTTATTGGAACTACATTCGAGATCCATTCAGCATAATCAATGGCTTGTATAAAAATAACATTCAAGAGTTTTTCTAACTCCCCTTTGACTAGTAAGGCCACTTTAGGATGCATTTTTCTAAGCTTCTGCTTAACAGGTTTAGCATCCGGATGCACTACTAGGTGATGCATAACTACAGAAGGGTCTAAACCTGGCATATCTTCATATGTCCAAGCAAAAACATCTTCATATTCTTTAAGAAATGCAATGTATTTATCCTATTTTTCTTGACTCAATTCTGATCCAATGTTGATTATGTGAGGGTTATCGTTGGTTCCAATGTTAATTTTTATGACATTTTCTACTTCCATGTGTAGATCTCTCTCAAAATTAGGTGGGGTGGGTGAAACACCCAATTCTTGTAATTCTTCCAAGGTTAGCTTGGATAATTCATCTTGAGGAGTCGTGGCCTCAAGCTGGGCTATACTAGGTATAGAGCCATCAAAATAAAATCCATTATGTAATAATTCCTCAACGGAGACATCGTGAAAGATATCTCCCTCCAACTCATCATCGGATTCAGCGATCATCTCAGGATAAGCTATAGATAGCATATTACATGTGAATGTCTTATTCATTAAATGCAAAGCATCACGTTCATCTAAATAATCTTGGTAACATATAAGATGGTCATCATCCTCAAATGGGAATGGCTGACCCTTACTAGAAAATAGGCCCACACCACATCGGGCGGGCCACGCTTCTACCTCAAAAGGTTCTTTCATACCATTCTGGAAAGGTCCCAAACCTTTCCCTTTATATCCCAATTTAAGCATTATAGGTTTGGCTTTAATATACTCATTAGTAAAATAACATCGAGCATATCCATCATAATGAGTTCTGATGTTTCTAGGTATTCTACCCCAGTCATATCCCTTATAAATAAAGGCACAACTCTCGACTTGGTAAATACTTCCCATAGGTTGTGGGAGGCCCAAGGTATGAGGAGATGGTGGCAAATTATTTAAAATAAGGGAATCTTGCATAGAAGCATTCATTTCTTCTGATATAAGAATTTTAGATAGATCGGGTAAGAGCTCATCAGTAAGAGCATAAGAGGTAGAAGGAACATTCCCTACGTCTTTCGATGTGGAAAATATGAATTTGGTGGATGTAGACGGTGTAGAGGTGTCGATAGATGGGTCTATTAAAGGTATGGAAGTTATAGGAGTAGAACAAGAGACATTGGTTGTGGGATTAGGATCTTTCTTAGGTCCTAATGCGGTTTGTTCAGAAGATGGTTGAGCTATATGTGGAGGTGCAACTGATGGAGAAGAAGTAGATGACGTTGTGGGTGTGAGTTTCACATGTTTAGATGGATAATGAGAATTAGGATGTGTGGATGACAGAGCGGGGCAAAATTGAACTCCAATAGGTTCTACCAAAGCACACATATCAAAGGGTCTTGGATCACCATGAATGGTAACCAACTGATTCTTAAATTTGAACTTAACACATTGATGTAAAGTTGAGGGAACAGCTCGCATCGCGTTGATCCAAGGATGACCCAAGAGTATATTGTACGATGCGGGGCAATGTACAATAAACACAATCGTATCCAAGGTTCTTGGACCAACTTGCAATGGAATGGTAATAACTCCACACGTTTCTTGTGTTTCGTCATTGAAAGATTTTATGATCATATCAGTTCTTTTCATTTCATCACTTCTAAACCCAAATCTTTGGTAGAAGTCAAAAGTGCAGATATTTAAAGATGAACCATTATCAATCAAAACTCGTTTGACTGCTACATCTCCAATTAAGGCAGTAATATACAAGGGGTTATCTTTATGTAAACTATGTTGCGGTATGTCTCTATCCCGAAAGTCAATACAATCAACTTCATGAGTTATTATAGTATCGGCCATGGCTTCAGGTTGAATGTCTTGTGGTACCATCATCTGACTTAATGTGAGCATTAATTCATCTCTATGTGTAGGAGAAGATCTTAAAAGGTCCAAGAGAGAAATTCTAGCTATAATATTTGATAATTGTTCATTAATATTATAAGGAGGTTTAGGTTGAACATTAGGTGAATGATTCCCTTTATTAGGAACCTTCAAAACAAATGGAGCTGATCCACCATTCTGAATTTGATCTTGTTGAGAATTTTGAGCCTGTTGTCTAGTAATAGCTCCGATGGTACCCACAATATTATTCTACGGATGATGAATGGGTCTTGGTCTAGCATTTATAGCTAGCTCATTAGAAAGTAATCGGTGAGACGATGGTCTAGTAGTGACTCTTCTTGGAAATGGCTCTTCTGGAACCATATAACTTGTGATAGGGTGAATAGGATCCGATTCATCTTTAGAACTATTCGATTGATTTGATGTGATTTCCATATCACTCTCAGTCTCGTATTCTGTATCACTAAGATCAGGTATCCGAATATTATATAGAGGCCTGGTTGTAACCACGGATAAAGTTGTGTCAAATATTTCTAGATCATGAACAGGTAAATGCCCACTAATAGTTCCTACATATCGGGCAGGAGGAGGGACATTATGATGTTCAACTTGATTAGCCACCTCCTTACCATGTTTTGGTAAGGGATGTTGAAAGATGTCCAATGACTGATTGGCATTCTGATTCTAGTTTTGTGGGGTGTTCTTTTGAACATTATTAGGAGGATTTTGCTTAGGTTGAAAGGCTTGCACCTCCATCTCATTGTTATCAATCAAGTCCTGTATTTTATGTTTTAATATTTTACAAGAGTTGGTAGTGTGTCCAGGTCCTCTATGGAAGTCACAATGTAAATCTGCTCTGTATCCGGGTATAGTTGGATCAGGTTCCCGAATATTTGGTAATTGAATCAAACCTCATTCTAATAATTGTGGTAGAATAGTTGATAAAGGTTGATTTAACCTAGTAAATTCTCGAGGAGGTCTATCAGGAGGTTTCAGTACAAACTTCTCCGTTGTCTTCGCAGCATTAACATTAGCAATATTTTTGCTATCGATGACTCCATCACCCACAACTTGTTTATTCTTATATTGATTTTTGGATGTTTTCTCATCGTCTCTCTTTTTAAGTTGGCCTCTCCTAATGAGAGCATCTTCCACTCTTCGGGCTAAGTCTATAGCCTGATCGAAGGTGGTCAAGGTAGCGATTGATAATTCGTAAGATAGTTGCTCTTGCAAATTATTAATAAAGATGTCCAACATCTCCCTATAAGGTAACACAAAGTGCAATTTTCCTATCAACTGTCTCCACCTAGCTAGGAAATCAGCAAAGCATTCATCTTTGCCCTGTTTTAAGTTATACAAATCTTTAATGGTCACATATCTTTCGATGTAGGCACTAAATTGATGAACAAAAGACTCGGCAGTTTCTTCGAAATTCCTCAAAGAATTAGTGGGTAATTGATAATACCACTCTAATGCCATTCCTCCCAAGCTTTTCGGGAACATTTTTAGTAATAACAAGTCATCATGTGATATATCATGACATGCTATCCTAAACATACGAAGATGCTCTATGGGATCTTCGGTTCCTTTATATATGGGAAGAACAGGCATAGGAAAATGTTTAGGATACGGCTGTGCTACGACTATAGGATCTAAAGGCTGACTACACATCTCTCGATAATTGTACGAGGGACGGTAGGGATCTATCTGGTCCATGCGGGAAACTAACTATTTCACCATGGCTTCAAGATTGCTAGTTTGTCCACCATATTGGTTCGGTGGCACATAGGTATGGGATCTATGAGTGTATGATGGTGTGACATAAGGATTAGATGTTATATTGCTATTATGCAAAGTGTTGGTAGGAAGAGTATTATGAAGGGGATTTGTAATAGTATTATGTTGTACCTTAGATTGTTGGTAATTGGTGTTCGGTTTTGTTTTGGGTTTTTGTTGATTTGAGGTATGTTGATCAAGAGCTTGGCGAAATAGAGCAGTAAATGATGGTTTCTTTTGTGCGGGAATGACCCTAGGCTTGTTAACAGGCACTTTAGATCGTTGGGTAACTTGTTGTTGTTGCATGCTCTGGATCGCAGCTACTATATCCAAATTGGATGGTCCAGCTTGATCACTCTCTTGTTCAATAAAGGACAAGGGATTAGTGTGTGTTTGAAATACTTCTTCTAGAGTTGCTTGAGTGTCACTAATTCGATCCTTGTCCATATGGGCTGCTCTATTAAAAACACCAATATTAGTGTTAATGAACTTCCAGAATTGTTCCATGTTCTCAAAAGTGATAGCTCCTCCCGGAGACATTTTAGGGGATGAGGATCCTTCCTCTCTAATAGTTTCTTCTTGTTCATTTCCTACAACAAGCTCTTCTTCTTGCTGGTCTAGGGTTTCTTCTTCCTGAACTTGGTCCTCAGGAGGGACATTTTGGTCAGTTAATGGTCTTCCTAACCAATCTTCATCTTCTTCGGTTTGTTTTCCATTCCTAAGTCTAGGCATTGTGCTAAACTTAGGTTTTAGCAAATATATATACTTATATATATATATGCGATAGGGTTGAGAGGTATATATTTTAACTATATACCTACTATAATACTTTAAAAGGAAATGTTTTGTTTTTTTTTTTTGTGTGATTTTATTATATTATTATTTTGCGAGAATAAAAATAACAAACAACATGCTAGTTGTAAGAAACAATAGTAGAAAGAATCACTTAGCTTTCTATGAATAGTTTATGGATATCATTGATAGGGTCAAGTTCATCAGGAGTCATGAAATGCTCCTCTTCAAATTGGAAGTTGTTTTTCAAGAACTTGACAAAGTGTGCTATGGTAATATGATCTATTTTAGACTCTGACATGTAAAAATAAAGTTCATGGCAATACTCTCGATACAACACAACTCTAGGAACTCTATTCCATCTCTTTCTATCCGTAAGAACGACTTCTTGATCCTCTACACGAGATAGAAATTTATGTACTACAACTGCGTTCTCAAGGTATTCCTCAAAGGTGTATAATTCAGAAGACACAAGTGCTCTTTTATCGGCTAACCACCTATGGCAAGCTCTCTGAAGTTCATGATACAAAGTCACCTGATCAGGATCCAGGATTCTATCTAGGACAAACCTCTTAATTTGCCTAAGTTCTGCAGATCTAGATTCAATAATACCCAATCTCCTATCAAGTTCATCCCACAAAGGTTGGGCTCTATATGTTTGAGGTACTCTAAGCACAGAAGTAATCTCTATGGTCGTTAATTGATTTTCAACATTTATGGAGACAACTCGTCTTCTATTATAATCTACCATCTAAGTATGATATGCAAATTTAACAGTTTTCTAATGATTCTAGATGTTCTTAATAATGTGTTTTTTTTTGGATTGTTTTCAAAAGGTGTTTTTAGTTTCACGTCGGGTTCACCAAAATGTATCGCCCAAATTTTTTGCACCCTTACCTTCAGGCTAAAGGATCCGTACCCGAAAGGGGGGTGAGAAAAGGATGGAACAATACCTCGGACGGAGAGGCCCTTTGAAGGTCGCGCCTCTCGGGGGAGGGGTATAAAGGTGAATTTTTGACGGATGGTGGGGTTCACCAGGAAACTTTGAGTGGCAGTTTCCATGCCTAGGTTGAGAATGGGTTTGATTTGTTCATTTTATGTTCAATCATTCAGATTCCTAGGTTGGCCAAAATGAAGCTAAGCTATTCTATATGAAGATTCTGATTTATATGAAGACAGGAGACATAAATGAATCCTAATGTGATTGAATACAGAGAATATATAAAATGGAGAAGAGTACACCTGATTTCTGATGTCTGATGAAGATTCTGAAGCTTGTAGGAGTCCAGATCATCCCGGATATGATAGGATCATCTGTAATTGTATAGAATCATCCCAAATCATAGGAGATCATCCGAGATCACCCAAGATCGTCAATGACCTGACGAATTCATCAGAGAATTCGTCAAAAACCTACAATCAAGAAAATAGACACCAAAAACCAAAAATACAATTGCAAGAATGATGCAAAATGATAGAAATAAGAGTATAGATGTTTGAATGATAAATCCAGATATCAAATTAAATGAGATGCACTATTTTGGAAACTTATTTTGAATTTTATCATGCAATTATGCTAAATGAGGTGAACTCCAAGATGCAAAATAGAAGTAAATTAATCTAATGCACCAATAAATAAGGAAAATGAGATAGAGAATGCAAACTCAGGGCTCTGATTGCCCCCAAGCTGAATTGCAGACCAGATCATCTGTAATCATACAAGATCATCGTCGATCTTGACAGGATCATCTAAAATTGTAGTTGAATCACCTGCGATGATCCGAGCTACCTCCGGCTGAAACATAATGAAATCCTACAACAAAACTTGAAAACACAAGTGCAAATGATGGGAGATCACAACAAAAACTAAAATTGCAGGGAAATAATCAGCCGGAACCAGGTAGGGAGTCAGGGGGATAAACTGGGAAAATCCTAGTTTATATAGGATTAGGGGGAGGTTAGGAGGTTGGGGATCATCCCAATCTGGGAGATCCCCAATGTGGGAATCTCCAACCATGCAGACACGCTTCTGCCCAAGTTGGAGAGGTCGTTGGAACAGAAGCTAATTGCAAAAATTTGGTTTTGGGATGAAATCGTCTGGACGTTCTGTTCCAGATGAATTCGTTCGATTTGGGATGATATCGTCAGATCGATGATGATATCGTCCAACGGTCACAACAACCTCTAAAAATGGTGCAAAAAATGAGGTAAGCGGTTAACGGGCGGTTTCGGGGTTAAAATTCAAATTTCTACTTTTTACTGATGGTTTAACTGCGCCAATTTTAGGGTGCTATAGAAGTGTTCTCAAGACTTTCTTCACAATCGCTTTAGGTTTGAATTCTCCGCCAAGGGTTTCCATCTTGTTGACAACTGCTTTGAATCTTATGTAGTAGTCTCCAACTTCCTCATATTCATTCATTTTAAGATTATAAAAATCTCATTTCAGGGTTTGAAGCCTTACTTGCTTCACCTGATCGCTTCCTTGGAAACCTTCTTTCAATGCTTTCCATGCATCTTGGGTAGTTAAATAAGAGGTAATTCTAGGGAATATGCTCTTATCCAATGCTGCTTGGAGATGATAGATAGTAGAGGAATTGCTCTTTTGGGCATATTTTTGTCTTCTTATCGGCTGCACTCAAAGTGGTCCAATCTAAATGTTCGGTGTAACCTTCTTCGACTATATCCCATAGTCCCTTGCCTATGAGTAAGGTCCTCATCTTGATGGACCAATACTCATAATCAAACCCATTAAATTATAGAATGGGTAGATTATTATTGGATGCCATAGCTTTTGAAAATAAACTAGAAATACACTTTTTATTTCTCAATTACAATCAAAGAACTATGCTTTTAGAAGAAATAATTATAGATTTAAATCAAATCTAACTTGATCTACTCTCTCGTAGATATCTTGTTCTACCTACAGAGGTTATTCTATCACTGAATTGATAAAGTTTTCAGCAACTGAATCACCATCGTCACTGATAAGAATGACTTCATGTGAATACAGTTCTGGCTCCAGTATTTCAACTAAGTCACTGTCACTCTAAGGAATATTCTCTGGCTCCTGTGGTGCAACTTCTATATATTTTGACTCCTCAAATCTGCTACCAAAGGAATTGTCTTCTGAATCAACATCATATCCTGCATCTGGTGCTCTTTGATGGGCTATTACAACATTTTGTAGTTGACTAAATATAGTATTCAATCCATACGTTCAAACTTTTTCATCAAAGGATTCAGGGTTTTCTCTTACTAAAAGAGAACAAAGGGCATGATAGCATCCAGTTGACCTTATCATGAATTATTGCAGAAATATTCCCCTTAGATGCAAAAATTATCTCCCCTTAAAGCCTCTTAGGCTATTACAATAATTTCCTCTTAGGAAATGTCCCCTCTTAGGCTATTACAGAAAAAATTTCCACCCTTAAAGCCTCTTAGGCTATTACAATAATTTCCTCTTAGGAAATGTCCCTTTTTTTTTAAATGTTGCAAAATAAAAAAATAATTTTATCTCTAATGTTAACTAATAATAAAATTTAATATTAATTAAAAACTTTTAAAAATGTAATTTAATTAAGATTAATATTAAATTATTAATTAATATCATAAAATTAAACTTTAATTTTTGCAAAATAAAAAAAAAATATTAAAAAAAATGATTTTTCAGGTCAGAGGGTTTCGAACCCGTGACCTAGGATTTTCAAGATCTTACTTTGTGGCTTCTAACAGGCCATGATGGCTCATCAACTATGAGCTAAGGTGAAGAATCTCACCTTTATATCAAAATCGATGTCTTCAATATAAAAAAAATTGAAAACTTATCTTTTATAACCCCGTGGAGATTCGAACCTGCGATCGGGCGGGGGTAAAGACCTTTAGACTAGTTCCTTGAGCTAGTCGGTCTATCTCGCCCAACATGAAGGAAAGGATAACTCCTTGCTCTTCAATCATCACACTCCTTGCGGCAAAAAAAAATGGGATAGATTTATCCCACATCCGCGAGGCAGCTGTCTTTTTGTTGTATAAAACTTCAAATGCGCACAAGACGTTTCATTGCCTTCGAGAAATCAACATCCTCCCTTTCGCCTCTAAAAAAACCAATAGAAAATTGACACATAACTTTTCCAACTCTACCTTGATCCATATGCCTTTGCCAGCTCATCTTGCCACTTGTCCTCTACACCGTCTGCCATGTGTCTACCTCCAGTCTAGTGGCTCGTTGCCATGTGTTCACCAGGTTTGTTGTCCACCTTGAGAGTTGTACTGCCTACTATCTAACACGTCCACCTCAGGATTCGTATTTGCCATTTCCACCTTGGGGTATCCATCCACTCTGCTCCTCAAGTTTTTCATCTGCTCCATGTGCGTAGGGCTCAGGATCCGTATCTGCCACATCCACCTTGGGGTCTGCATCCACTTTGCTCCTTGGGATGCATGCCTACGAGCCCTCCTCAAGATACGTGCCTATGAGATGCTTATCAAACCCTAACCCTCATCGAGCTCTTATACCAAATGAACATAGGGAAAGTTCAATTAACTTAATAAAATGAATTTACATACTTAAATAGCTTAGAGAAAAGCTAGAAATAGCTAAGCTAGAAATAGGGAGAGAAAATAGGGGAGGAAAGAAAATTTAAAAGAAAAATCTCTCTCTCTCACCGCCTGCCATCCACCTCCTTACCGTCAACTTCCTTGCCGACCACACAAAGAAAATTAAATTCCAACATTAGGTTTGTATGATAAAAAGGTTATGTGGTTTCTTGATTTAGGTAGTCCTAACCATATGTCATGTTTTAAGGATTATTTTGACAGGCTAGATGGTTCATTCAAGAACTAAGTTCACTTAGGATATGGGAAGGTGATTCATGTATAAGGTAAAGACAGTATTCCTATCACCACAAAGCATGGGAAGGGTGATATCATAAATATTTATTTAGCTCCAAGCATGAAGCACAATCTTATGAGTGTTGAACAACTAGTAGAGAAAGGATTCAAGCTACTTTTTGACAATGGCAAATGTTTGATATATGATAAAAAGAAAGGTAACAAATTTATTGAAAAGTCTATTATGTCAAAAAATAGAATTTTTCCATTGAGAATAAATATGTTAAATCAGATTTCTTTCTTGTATACCATAAGGAATCAAGCACGTTGTGGCACTCTAGATATGGTCATTTAAATTTTAGAAGTTTACATGTTCTTTTTAAGAACAAGATGGTTGATGGTCTTCCAAGAATTAAAACCAAATTGAAGGAAGCATGTAAGGCATGTATACTTAGAAAAAACCATAGAGAATAATTTCCAACCAACAAATGGAGAGCTCCCAATAAATTGGAATTGATACATTCAAATTTATGTGGGCCCATGTCTTGTCCTAGCATAGGAAAAAAAATTATATTTTATTTCCTTTATTGATGATGATACCAGACTAAGTGGGTTTTCTTCTTTAATATAAAATATGGGGCATTCTCAGCTTTCAAGACCTTTAAGGCATTGGGTAAAAATAAATCAGGCTGGTCTATCAAGGATTTAAGAACTGATAGAGGTGGGGAATTTTGTTCACAAAAATCTCTAGATTTTTTCTCTTAACATGGAATAAAAAGGCATTTTACTACGCTCTACACACCATAGAAAAATAGTGTTTCTGAGAGGAATAATAGGACCATGATAGAGTTAGTAAGAACCATGTTGGAGAATAAGAAGTTGAAGAGGAATTTTTAGGTGGATGCAAAGGTTCTCCTACCACATCGGATGGTAAGTTTCCTGCGTAAGAGAGCAGACTAGTGAATTCTGAGATATACTCCCTTATAGATCCTATTTGCTTAAGTGATAACAACCGAACCATGTATGAATATGAGGATCCTTCATAAAATATATTAAGGAAAAGTGTGGAGAAATCATCCTAGAATATGGTCTTTTTAGTCTCACATTTGTGCCATGCAAACCATTGATAAGCTTTAGTACAGAGTTTACAGGAAGCAAAAGGAACTTTTTATGAATTAGGAATTTGGTATAAGTCTAAAATGCCTTCCATTTTACCTAACCAACCACGTGGATCATGACCCTCAAAGGGCATATCAATGCATGGGATATTTACACCATTAGGACCTCTTGTTTTTTGGTAGACTTCCTCTCTATATCGGTGCTCATTATTCCTTTGTCTATGGAAATGATTTTTGGGGCCTCTAGTAGGACCTCTTTGTTATTCATAAACTTCCTCGTTATCCAGATCCTCATTATGCCTCTATCTATTGAAGTGATTTTGGGTATTACCATTAGGACCTCTTTGTTCTTCCTAAACTTCTTCTCTATCCTGATCCTCATTGTTCCAGTGTCTATGGAAGTGATTTGGGATAGGAGGGGTTGTTTGGTTTTGGTTTTCCATTAGTTGGATCACCAATGTGGTCAATTTTTTCATGCTCTCTACTAATATTTGCATGTTCGGGGTGTTGGTATTGGGGTTTCCTATTTCCACATATGTGAGGTTCTCATGGGAAGAAGTAGGAGAAGGATTGGAAGTCATGGTGTTAAGCAGTGGATGATCAAGATCAAAACTATTAATGCATAAAGGAGAAGTAAAATGTGTACCTTTGTTTCGTGGAGGTCTTCTTTGTGACTGTAGGGGCCCTTCATTTGAATTATATGCACTTGTTAATCGATCGTTTGGTCATTTGGTCCACATTCCGCTCATAGGTTGGCTAAGAACTGCTTTGTATCTTTAATTTATGCAATTTTTTTGGTTAAATAGGAGAAAATTTATTTGTTTTCCGCTTCAATTTTCGCTCCAACTATGGTACAAATTGTTTGAATTTTGATCTCAACAGCTAGTTTCCTTCCTCACTTGTTCCAATGACTAACTTGATTCCAAATTTCAATAGTTTTCCATGGTTAACTCAATGTCAACGACTCTTAGTTCCAATGGCTAGGAGACTTGGCCAGTTTCAATGAATAAATATGAAACAACTTGTGATCGATGAACAACATGATAAGGAACACTCAACTATATCGAATATCCAATGGCTACCTACATTGCTACTCAGTACCTTTTGACTTGACTATGACATGATGCTCGAAATACTACGCTATGACACAACTTGACATGATAGCAAGGTGACACGGATGACACAATATGACCACAGAGGCAAGGACTAGGAGATACAAAAATGAGGAGACACAGAAGACAAGACCCTCGACACAAGAGGGAGTACACATGACCCATAACAACACATGACACGATCAGTGAAGCAAAGACTCGAGATGACTCATGATAATATGACCAGTAATAGTGCACAACATGACCATAAAAACTATGACTCGAGGTGATATAGAAGACCCAACAGTGAAATGAAGGATAAGTTGACGATGTAGAAGACCCTAACAACTAAACAAGTAGAAGACCTTGACAACTAGGCAACTAGATTGACACATAACTGCAAGGATTGACGTGCGTGTGGGAGGAGGCTAGCGAGCATGTGATCGAAGTCACACCTCAATAGGTGCAACAAACACCTTATAAATTCCAATGCTCTTCCCACACTATGTATGTGGTATAAATATCCCTCGCAAAAATAAAATAAATAAATAAATTTGGTACCTTATTTTAAACTCGCTTCCCATTTAATCTATGTTTTTGATTAGTCGACGGTTTCAAGCTTGCGCGTTGTGGGTTCTGCAATGTTTCTTCGATGATTTGAGTGGTAGGTGAACTATTTTAAAACACAATAATTTGGTTCTTGTTCCTTGGTTTTCCAACCCTAAAAATGATGTTGGATTTCATGGAATAATTCGTTAGATGTATAATTTTCTGAAACCGGTTTCCTAAACTTTAGACGTGCAATATTTGTTTCAAAGGAGCTTGTGAGTACTCTTATGCTGGTGCTAACACCTGTGTTCTTATTGTTAATTAGTTTCTTCTAGGAGGTATGCAAATTCCCCTCCCACTGGTGGTGTTTGTGAATAATATGTGATAGAAACGTGCCCTAATTTCTTACGCTATGAGACATATGACACCCTCCCTATATCACCCAGACTAATACCACATGCAAAGGTTCTCCTACCCTTGTATTAACAACTGTAACAAGATATGATTAACACTTATCCAATAATAATTATTCCAACAGAATGGAAAATTAAATACATAGAATGAATGCAACCAAATAAAATAGCAAAAAGCATCAAAAGGAATTAATAACAAGTCTATTAATAAGTTTCACCTCTTAAGGAGGACTGGTCCTCGCCACTTGGAGGGCTCAGTCCTGTGCTTGCGCAAATAAATGAATTCAGATCAGATAATTAACTAAATGAAAACCTACCCTATTAATACAAATAAATCGTCTTTTTGGAAACATAGTTGACTACTATGTTTGATGTGTAACAGTGGATTGATGTACCTTACATCCATAAGACCCAATATTACCTATGTAGTTTCACTAGTTTCCCTATTTATGAGCTTGTCGACTTAAATATGTATGTAAGCAATGAGAGGAATCTTTAGATATGTGAAGGGAACCTTTGATCATGGCATACACTTCATATTAGTGAGATATTTAATTTTGGTTGGCTATGTTGATTCAAATTGGGAATGTTCTACTGATGACTAAAAATCCACTACAGGGCATTGTTTCACCTTGGGAAATGGGTTGATTTATTGGTCATCCAAGAAGTAAATTGTAGTGGCTTTGTCTTCCACCAAATCTGAATATGCATCCCTTAATTCAGCTTGTACATAAGGGATTTGGCTATGGACAATTTTGAAGGATTTTGTTGATACTCAACATGAGCGTACCAAAATATGTTGTGATAACATTGGGGCAATACAATTATCCAAAAATCTAGTTTTCCATACAAGGACCAAACAGATAGAGTTGAAACACCATTTTGTCAGAGACTTGGTACATGAAAAAAATTGTCACTGAGTATGCTGAGAGTGAGGATCAAGTTGCTAATATACTTACAAAGGGTCTGTTGAAGGTGAATATGGGAGACTCAAAGAAATGTTGGATATTTCTTCCTTTGACATCAAATGAGGATTGTTGAGGGTGATGTCAAAAGTCACCCATAATTATTAAATCAATGTTTGAGTTGTAACTAAAATAAAGCACATTAAAAAATATCTCAAACTAAGTTCTTTATTTTATGCAATTAAGAATTTTAGTTAATTAAAAAAACACCATGCAAGGTGGCCATGACAAAAGCTAGTTTTGTTAGAAACTTGAGTTGTTTTTAGATTTTTTAGCTTTTTTGATTGATCAAGGCTGATTGATCATTATATATATTGTAATTGGACTCATTTTGAAAATAAAAGAATCAAAATTTTTTAGAGCACACATTGGATGCACTATTGTGGAGCTTTTTCATAGTTTTTTGTGTGTTTTTCTTTCAATTCTAGATCTAATTTTTTGGTTTGGATCAACAACATAGTTTACTACAATTGGAGCTTTTGGTTGATGATATTTCACCATTTGGTATTCAAAATTGGTTTAGATTTATCACTAAACACTCCTGGATCATTTTTGGGTGATATCCATGCTCCATTAATGTTAATTTTTGGGTGATATCCATGTTCCATTAATGTTCATTTGGTATTCATAATTGGTTTAGCTTTATTGTTCTTTTTTTTATCTCTCCATATCAAGAAATTTCACTGAGTAGTTATGATAAGAAGGGTTTGGATAAGAAACATGGATGTGATGATAGGTGTGGATTTCATTATAAGGAAAAATTTAAACATTTGATCCCAATGTGGAAGTTGGAAGCGATAAATAAAGGGAAGGGGTTACATCAACGATGGAGGAAGAAGAAAGAGAAGTAGAAGGCTTAGAAATGTTTATACTATCTATGTTTTCAAGGGCCACTTCATCATTGGTTTTATTATCACCTCTTTAGTTGTTGATGGTATTTCTTGGATCTTCTACCTATTGTTTTCTCCTTCTTGTAGCCCTTTAGATGAATCCATTTTCTTTTTCTATTGCTTTCTGAGGTGAAGGAGGAACAACTATGATTTTAGGGTTTTGTTTCTAAGAGATGGAGGACAATTCTCTGATCTTAGGAAACTACTGCTCTTCATACTATACATTTTCCTTAGGTGCCTTATCATTGCTAATGGGATGGCTAAAATTTTACATGCTTTTGGCTAGTGTCTCTTGCCTTGAATTATTTTAATGCTTTCCCTAAATTACCATAAATTTAAGTGGTGATATGGTAGGGACTTCTAAAGTGAATCTCCTACTTATTTTACCTTTTGTTTTTAGGGTTGGGGATCTTGGAAAAGGTGAACCCAAATCTAACCTTTTAGGCCTTTCCTAAATTTGAAATATTTTTGGTAAGCTGGTATATGTATTCCTAAGCTTCCCCCTGTGTATCCCATATTTCTTATGATTTGAGAACCCATAGGATAGAACTATTGCTGCAATTATTTTGGGACAAATATATCGACATGTGGATTTGATTGAGAAGTTTATTTTGTGACCTCTTGCTACTTTATAATTTTTGTAGCATCATCAATAGCTAACCTTTCTTCAAGTACTTATATTTTTGCTTCATCTATGTTTTCTTTAGGAGAAACTTGTTCTATGATAGCCACTTATTTTATTCCTAGCTCTTCATATTTCATTTCTTTATTATGTCCTGTGGAGGTTGTATTTTTTGTTTGCTTATTCTTGGTGTTCCTTGTATTCACATTTTTATTGTACTTCTATGAAAATTCATGGTATATTGTGATAAGGAATTTAGATTTAGTAGCCTTTTTATCAACTTAGAATATCCACAATTCGATGAATTTGGGTGCATCCCATTTGATATTCTGCATAAAAGGAGCTAATTTGTTATTAGTTAATGCATGATCTAGATTATTTTTAGGATCATAATTATCTTCTTTTTCATACGAATCCCTCCATGGGGGTAAATCCTATAATTTTTTAATATTCCATTTTAGCTCATTCTTCTCATGATTATTCCTCAGCTACTCTACCTCAGGTCTACTTATTTTCTTGAATGCAGGTGGATTGCTTGTGTTTATTAAGGTTAATTTATCACTTAACCTATTCATAGGTCCATACCTCCATCTTTGCAGTATAGCTTGTAGCCCTAATTCTTGCAATATGAGACATAAATCCTCTTCTTGCCCCTTAATATTTATAGGAATTGGTCCATAGGTGATAAGGTACTCATAGTTGCTCTTCTTACTAATTCTTAATACATACATGACATTGATGTAATCAGTTTGTCTATACTACTCCATCACAAAAATTATTTTGGTAACAAAGTATGGAAATAGAAAATATTTCCTTGTATAGCCATAAAGTTTAATGATTTTTCCTTTCAATAGAAAGAACCAATCCTCTTCTTTTGCATTATGGGTCTATAACTGGATTATAGCTTAAGTAGAAATATAGGGAAGTTCTCCCAAAACTATTTTTAGAGTAGACCCTAGAAATTCCCTATTAAAATAGTAGTAGGACTCTAATTTTCCCAATAGACTGGTTCATTCCACCATTGAAAAAATATTTCTTTGTTGTCAACTTTGTTTAGACCTACCCATAACATAATGTTCATAGTATGATAAAGAAATTGTTTTCTTTGTTGTCTCTTCTACATAGCATTAAAATATTCATTTGGTATCAGAGCCAATATTTCTATTGGGTTAGAGAATTTTTCTTGTTATCATGGCACAAAATGGGGCTAGTACTATTCCCCTTCAGATTCCCATGTTTAAGGGTGAAAACTTCGAATATTGGAGTATTTGCATGAAGACTTTTTTATTTCACAAGATTTGTGGAGTTTTGTCTTGTAGGGATACTTTGAACTAGTAGATGAATCAGCTTTCAATGCTCTTACTCCTGATGAAATGAAGGAGTTGATGGAGAATAGGAAGAAGGATGCAAAAGCTCTTTTTGCAATTCAAAGTGGGATAGATGTTTCTATCTTTCCCAAGATTGTTGAATGTTCACAATCAAAAGTTGCATGGGATACACTAGAAAGTGCCTATAAAGGATCTTCTAAGGTGAGAATAGTTAAACTTCAACTCTTAAGGAGGGAATTTGAATCCTTACGCATGAGTGAAAATGAATCCATTGAGGTTTTTATCACTAGAGTTCAGAATGTTGTAAATTCTATTCATTCACATGGAGAGATTCTTGATGATACAAGAATAGTTGAGAAGGTGTTGAGAAGCCTTCCTAAGAAATTTGATTTGGTTACCATAGCTATTGAAGAATCTAGAGATTTAGCAAAACTAACTCTTGCTGAATTACTTGGTAGCCTTCAAACATATGAGCACAGGATGAGAGATAGAGAAGAAGTCCTTGATCAAGCATTTCAAGGCAAGTTGAAATTGAATGAACAACAAGCCCATACAAAAGAGTCCTCATCTACCACTTCAGGATCATCTTCTTCAAGAGGCCGTGGGAGAGGCTATGGTAGAGGACATGGAAGAGGTAATGATAAAATTCATGATTCAGCCCATAAGCATTGCAATTATTGTGGTAAGGATAATCACACTAAAGAGCAATATTTTAAAAAGAAAAAGCATGAAAAGAAAGCAAATTATAGTGAAGAAAAAGGTGAACATCTCTTTCTCACTTTGAATAATTTTGAGTCTGTTGAGAATCATTCATGGTATCTTGATAGTGGATGTTCAAATCACATGATAGGAAATAAAAACCTCTTTGTTGAACTTGATAACAATTTTACTGGACAAGTCACATTTGGTGATAACAATCAAGTTGATATAGTAGGAAAAGGGACTCTTGCCATTAGAACAAAGAATGGTAAGATATTTTACATGCATGATACATTTTATGTACCAAGGCTGAAACATAATATTTTGAGCATTGGACAATTATGCTCAAAGAATTATAGAGTTGTTTTTGAAAAGAATGTTTGTAGAATCCAGAATGTGTCTAACAATCAAATTATAGCTGAAGTTTTGATGGCAAAAAATAGGATGTTTGTGTTGAAAATGCAGCCAACAGGTGAATGCTTGAAGAGCACCATTGATATGGCATGGCTATGGCACAAGAGGTATGGACACCTCAATTTTGGCTCCTTGGATGGAATCCAAAAGAAGAGTCTTGTTAGAGGACTGCCCACTTTCACAAAGCCTCTCAACACAGTATGTGAAGGATGTCTTTTTGGAAAGCAACATCGAGAGAAGTTTCCTCATCATAAGTTCAGAGTTTAGAAACCATTGGAGTTAGTGCATGTTGATCTATGTGGACCTATGCAAACCTTGAGTTTAGGTAAAAGCAAATATTTTCTCTTGTTTGTTGATGATCATACAAGAATGTGTTGGGTTTATTTCTTGCATGAGAAATCACAAGCTTTTGACTGTTTTAAGAATTTTAAGGCTCTTGTTGAGAAGCAATCAGGTTCTTGTATTAAAACCTTAAGGATAGACCATGGAGGTGAATTCACCTCAAATGAGTTCCTAGAGTATTGCAACAACCTTGGAATCAAGAGGGAGTTGACTATTGTTTACACTCCTCAACAAAATGGAGTGGCAGAACGGAAAAATAGGACCATTGTGGAGATGGCCCATTGCATGTTGAAAGAGGAGTTACCAAATAATTTTTGGGCTGAAGTTGTCCATACATCTATTTACATTCTCAATAGATGTCCTACAAAGTTGGTACAAGATTCTACTCCCTATGAGCTTTGGCATGGTAAGAAGCCAAGCATTGGTCATTTGAGAATTTTTGGTTCTACATGTTATGTGCACATTCTTGAGCAAAAGAGAAGGAAGCTTGATGAAAAATCCATCAAATGCATTTTTGTGGGCTATTCTATTGAATCTAAAGCTTTTAGATGTTTTGATCCTATTACTAACACCATGCATGTTAGTAGAGATGTGGTTTTTAATGAAGGGGATGGATATGAGACACACAAATATGATGGTGTTTCCCCTCATATTGATGACTCAGCTCCTCATGTTCATGATGAAGCCTTGCTGCCTAAAAATGAAGAAAAAACCAGCACTCCATTAAAAGGTAACATTGGTACAAAAAGGCTCTCTAAGTATCATCCACCTAGTCAAATGTTGGATGATGACTATACAAGAAGAGTGACTAGATTGCAAGCAAATAAAGGTGAGAATGTGATTAATTATGCTTTGTTGTCTTCTTCTTATGTTGAGCCCTCTAATTTTAGAGAAGCATGTGCCAATGAAGATTGGGCAAAGGCTATGGAGATTGAAATTGAACAAATAGAGAAAAATGATACTTGGGAGCTAGTTTCTCCTCCAAAAGACAAGACCATTGTAGGTGTGAAATGGGTCTACAAGCTAAAGTATAATGTTGATGGAAGCATAGCCAAACATAAGGCAAGGTTGGTTGCCAAAGGCTATGTTTAGCAAGAAGGTATTGACTATGAAGAAACTTTTGCACTGGTTGCAAGACTGGAAATGGTAAGGTCTCTACTTGCACTAGCTTCACATCTTGGTCTTGTTGTGTATCAAATGGATGTTAAATCAACATTTCTGAATGGATACTTGGAAGAAGAAGTGTATGTGAGTCAGCCACAGGGATTTATAGTTGTTGATCATGAAGAAAAAGTGTACAAATTAAAGAAAGCTCTTTATGGGCTTAAGCAAGCACCTAGAGCTTGGTACTCTAGAATTGATAATTACTTGCATGAGAATGGTTATGAACGATGTTCAGCTGAAAGTACACTTTATAAAAAGGTAGATGGATCAGATTTTATTGTCATTTATTTATATGTTGATGACATAATCTTCTTGAGCAGCTCCACCAATTTTTTGAAATAGTTTAAAAGGGCCATGATGAATGAGTTTGAGATGAGTGATTTGGGCACTATGCATTACTTTCTTGGTATGCAAATCATGCAATCAGTTGAAGGTATTTTCATTACTCAATCCAAATATGTTGATGATATTTTGGTAAGATTTTCTATGAGTGATTGCAAGCCAGTTAGCACTCCAGCAGTTGTGGGATGCAAGTTGATGAAGGAGGATTCTACTCCTCTTGTGGATGCAACACTATATAGATCACTAGTTGGTAGCTTGATGTATCTTACCGCTACTAGACCGGATATCATGTTTTTGGTTAGCTTGGTAGCAAGATATATGCACTCTCCTTATGAGTCTCATTTCAAGGCAGCCAAGAGAATCCTTAGGTATGTGAGTGGTACTAAGTCTTTTGGTTTATGCTATTTTGCTACTAACTCTTGTGATCTAGTGGCCTACACAGATGCAGATTGGGCAGGATGTCTTTGATAGAACACAAGCTTATACTGAGAGGGGGGTGAATAGTATAAGACCACTTTTTACTTTTCTTTCCCAATCAATAATATGCAATGTATAGATAGAAATATCAACAACAGTAATAAAAGCAATGCACAAATCACCATACACAATAGAGATACCAATTTAATGTGGTTCACCCAATGTGGGCTACTCCATGGAGAAAATATTTAAATAAAAGTTTCTCAATCAATATCTTGGGAATCCTTTCCCTATTACAATGTTTATGGACCTCTGTCCAAAGGAGATACCAATCCCCTAATCAAGTTCATGGATATCTATCCACAGGAGAACTCTTTATCCTTAGCTCTAGCTGGTGATATTCTATAAGAACTGCTGCTCCTACTACTCTAGCTAATGGATATCTATCCATTGAAGACATTTGTCCTCACTTCCATGGCTAATGGATCTCTATCCATTGGATAATATCATCATCTATACTTTGTCACCTCCAAATATTGCTCTTAGATATGTCTCAAATTTGTACTAAACACAGTCCTTTAGTCTAGCACAAATCTTCTCAATCTCTATCTCTGGTCTAGCACAAACCTGTCCTCAAATCTGCACCAAAATCTATCCTCAAATATACACTAAACATAGTCCTTCGGTCTAGCACAAATCTATCCTCAATATCTGTCCTCTGATCTGCACTAAACATAGTCCTTCGGTCTAGCACAAATCTGTCCTCAATCTCTATCCTCAAGCCTTAACACAAAGCTTGACTTAATCTCAAATCAACTTTGCTAGATCTACCCTAAACCTTAACCCAAGGTTTGAACAAATAAATCAATCAACTCTGCTCTCAAGTCTTCTTAAATATTTGTCTCAAATATGCCTTGTAAGCTTCCACAAAATCTCACACTAATCTATCTACAAGTCCTATCTAGAACTTGTTCAAATCTTCTCAACAAGTACTCACTAGAACTTGTCCAAATATGCTCAATAAGTCCTCACTAGAACTTATCCAAATATGCTCTCAATCTCTGTTCTCAAACTATATTTTAAGCTTCCACAAAATCTCACACAAATCTGTCCACAAGTCTTCTCTAAGACTTGCCTCAAATCTACTCAAGAAGTCCACACTAGAACTTGTCCAATCTCATAGAAACATAAATAAAATTGTTAGAGACTCAATATGCTTCACATTTACCATAATTCTTAATCACTTTCAATCACTCTTTTTACCATAGAAATATATAGAGAATTGTTAGATACTTAATATGCTTCACATTCACCACAATGCTCAATCACTTTCAATATTTCTTTTTACCACAAAAACATATAGATAATTTTTAGAGACTCAATATGCTTCACACTCACAAACTCTCAATCACTTTCAATCTCTCTTTTATCACAAAAATATATAGAGAATTGTTAGAGACTCAATATGTTTCACATTCATCAACACTCAATCTCTTTCTCAACTCAAATCAGAATATAGAATAATTTGTTTCATAGAAATTAAATTATCACATCAATACATTCACTTGACTAGACTCAACCAACTCTACTCAACCAATCACTCAATGAATTAATCCTTACTTACAAACCCTAGTCCAAGCATAAGAAAACTCACTCAAATGTTTCCAACAATGCTTATCAATCAATCTCACATAACAATGATACTCATGATCTTTGCAAACCCTAGTTCAAGTTCACTCAATTAATCACTTCAACAACAATGCTTATCAAACAAGGTTTTATCAACAACTCTTTATTCTAGAAAACCTTGAAGCATTAATTCAAAACACACTCAACAATGCTTACCAAACAATCATTTTCACTCCAACTTTACATTCACAACATTCAACAATCACTCACTAGGAAGATGTGCCCATACCTTTTTGTTTGATGTAGAAGTTCCCTTAGAAAACCTGTCTCAATCACAATTTTCTTGTTTCCAATTTCAATGGTTAGATGAAAAAATATCACTCTAACCCTTTCTCAAAATATTCCTTAGACACAAAAATGATCAAAGCTCAAATACACCTTATTTCTCCTTCTTGGAATTAAAATTCATAAAATCATACATGAAAATAATTATTTGGATACACCTTATAATCTCCAACTTAAAATAATATCCAACACCACAAAACCTCAAACAATCTTCCTAAAACACCTTATTACCCTTTTCAAACACTAAAGCAAATAACACCAAAAAACATTATTTTGCATCAACCTTATAACTCCCCTTAAAACCTTACAAGCCAAATAAATTATGCAAAAATTAATATTTAATAGCTCAACTAATTCCTCCAAAAAATTTTGGTGCTCAACTAATGCATACCTTTGTCTTCTCCCCAAAAGGGTTTCGGCGTGATTCGAACCACCGTCTCCCCAAGTGCCAAGCGCCTTAGAACTTTGGTGCCCACCGCATGGGCTATAGGCACCCACGTGAAGGAAGGAATGATTTATTCCTCTTGGTGCCTTTGATCCCCGTTGATGCCTTTAAAACAAAAGGCCACATTCGTGGATTTGAACCTCCACCTCACGCTGCCACAACGTCTTGCCTTCGCCGAAGTTGCCAACTGCGCTACCAACGCTTGGTGACCAAGGTACCTTGAATGGTGGGTAATCAATAATTTCTTGCCACTTGGTCCTTTAAACACCAATTAATATTTCTCTTTCTCACTGAATAATTCACACATTTTGCAATAGCATGGAGGTTAAAATCAAATGCATTAATGTTTTCGGCTAAGGTGGAGGAGTCCCCTTTATATATACTTTGATTAATTTTCTCCCACGTCGGCACTCGAATTCGAATTCAAAATTCAAATTAATAACCCACCTTAGGGTTATTTAAAATTAACATAAATTAATATATAATTAATATTAAAATTAATTAATAATTAATTTAAATAACATAAATTTAAGTAAATTAATTTAATAAAAATATATTAATTTATTTATAATTAATTTAATCTTACTTTTATAATATTATAAAGAATTATTATTATATTATTCACTTAGGCTTCTTCTTTTCACCTTGGACCTTATCTTGACATCTTGGAACAAATTTGATCAACTGAAACCATACTATATTTTTGCACTGAATGGAGAACCTGAAACTTTTGATGCCCACTAAAACTGCCACTCAAAGGTGTTGAAAGCTTGACATCAATGACCACTCACTCTTGACATCAATGACAACTTATCTACTCAAAATTTCCAACAATCTCCCCTTTTTTCATTGATGGCAACCCAAATTATTTTTACCAAAACTTGATCTTTTTCCTGTTCTGCTCTCCCGGGGAAATTGCTCCCACTAACTCAATGCTCTCTCCTTAAATCAAATCTCTCCCCCTTACTCAAATCTCTCCCCTTTGACATCAATGGCAAAGGATCACCTTTGGGGCTTGGGGCTAAGAATGAGTCTCTTAGCTTAGCCCCTCCCCCACCTCCTCTTGAGGTGGTTAATTCTAGGGTGAGAGTATTTCTACTCCTAGAAATCACCGATCTTTACCTTTGTCCTCTTTCCTTCTCATATGATCAGTCTAATTTCTTTGACTATTCTTGTTCATGCCCATGTTCCTGTTTATATTCATATTCTCATTCTTGTTCATGTCCATATTCTTGTTCCTGTTCTTGTTCCTATTCTTGTTCCTATTCCTGTTCATTCTTGATTCTAGAATATCTACTCAACACCATTTTGATATATGTCCATAATTATTGCACTTATAACACTTAATGTCATTATTCTTTGGAGGTGCAAATGTCTTGGTATTTCTCTTGGTGAAGCCATATATGTTCCTATCATGAACTCTCTAATTCATTGCCTTGTGACAAAAATGATTACATGAGTAGCAATACCCATGGAAAAGTTGTACGTTCCTGAAGTTCCCATACTCATGCCTTTCATGTGTCCTACATTGTGAAGCCATGTGCCCAAATCTGTGATATGAGAAACATCATCCATTGAAATTTCCTTGTCTTAACCTCATTGGTCTCTTAGTTTATTTTCTTTGTACCAGTTCATGTTCCATCTGTTTCTTCTATGTGCATTGTTCCTTTCCTTGTTGAACTTTCTATTATCTAACTCTTCCTCAAAAGTATCACTTTCTCTCACACTATCTTCTTCTGAAGTTTCTTCTTCTTCAAAATTTGAGGTTGACTCCTCTTCTTGTTTCTTTTGAGCCTGTTCAAAACCAAGACATGTCTTGCTTGATGTAGGCTTTTGTGCCTTGATGATCTTATCCAAATTATTTGAGCTTCTTCTTTCAAACTTATGTAGCTTATCCTTAGACTTCTCTACTTCTTCCCTTAGTAGGGATACTTCTTGCTCTAACTTTTCCCTTTCTAAGACCTTTTCTTCTAACTTATCCTTGAACTTCTTTGTCTTAGGTATTGACTTGTTTAGATCCTCTATAAGCTTTCCTATCTCTTCATCATATTATTGAAATTGTCCTTTAATATTTCGTATCTTTACATTTTTGACACTTTTATCTCCTTCATATATGCTTTGCAACTTATCCCAAATTCCTTTTGCATATTTACAATGCATATTTTTTATGAATTACATATAGAGAATTTTTAGAGACTCAATATGCTTCACATTCACCATAATGCTCAATCACTTTCAATATTTCTTTTTACCATAGAAACATATAGAGAATTGTTAGAGACTCAATATGCTTCACACTCACAAACTCTCAATAACTTTCAATCTCTCTTTTATCATAGAAACATATAGATAATTTTTAGAGACTCAATATGTTTCACATTCATCAACACTCAATCTCTTTCTCAACTCAATTCATAATATAGAACAATTTGTTTTCATAGAACTTGAATTATCACATCAACACATCCACTTGACTAGACTAAACCAAATCTACTCAACCAATCACTCAATGAATTAATCCTTGCTTACGAACCCTAGTCCAAGCATAAGAACACTCACTCAAATGTTTCCAATAATTCTTATCAATCATTCTCACATAACAATGATACTCATGATTTTTGCAAACCCTGGTTCAATTTATTCACTCACTTACTTCAACAACAATGCGTATCAAACAATATTCACATAACAATGATACTCATGATATTTGAAAACCCTAGTTCAAGTTCACTCAACTAATCACTTCAGTAACAATGCTTATCAAACAAGGTTTTATCAACAACTCTTTATTCGATAAAACCTTGAAGCATTAATTCAAAACACACTCAACAATGTTTACCAAACAAGCCTTTTCACTCCAACTTTGCATTCACAACATTCAATAATCACTCACTAGGAATATGTGCCCATGCCTTTTTGTTTGATGGAGAAGGGCCCTTAGAAAACCTGTCTTAATCATAATTTTCTTATTTCCAATTTCAATGGTTAGATGAAAAATATCACTCTAACCCTTTCTCAAAATATTCCTTAGACACAAAAATGATCAAAGCTCAAATACACCTTATTGCTCCTTCTTGGAATTAACATTCATCAAATCATACATTAAAATAATAATTTGGATACACCTTATAATCTCCAACTTAAAATAATATCTAACACCACAAAACCTCAAACAATCTTCCTAAAACACCTTATTACCCTTTTCAAACATTAAAGCAAATAACACCAAAAAAATTATTTTGCATCAATCTTATAACTCCCCTTAAAACCTTACAAGCCAAATAAATTATCCAAAAAATAATTTTTAATAGCACAACTAATTCCTTCAAAAAATTTTGACACTCAACTAATGCATACCTTTGTTTTCTCCCCAAAAGGGTTTCGGCATGATTCGAACCACCATCTCCCCAAGCACCAAGTGTCTTAGCACTTTGGTGCCCATCGCATGGGCTATAGGTGCCCACATGAAGGAAGGAAGGCTTCCTTCCTCTTGGTGCCTTCGATCGCCATCAATGCCTTTAAAACAAAAGGCCACACCCATGGATTTGAACCTCCACCTCACGCTGCCACAACGTCTTGCCTTCGCCAAAGTTGCCAACTACGCTACCAGCGCTTGGTGACCAAGGTGCCTTGAATGGTGGGTAATCAATACTCACCTATCGCTTGGTCCTTTAAACACCAATTAACCTTTCTCTTTCTCATCGAATGATTCGCACAATTCGTAATAGCATGGAGATTAAAATCGAATGCATTAATATTTTTGGCTAAGGTGGAGGAGTCCCCTTTATATATACTTTGATTAATTTTCTCCCACGTCGGTGCTCGAATTCAAATTCAAAATTCGAATTAATAACCCACCTTAGGGTTATTTAAAATTAACATAAATTAATATATAATTAATATTAAAATTAATTTAAATAACATAAAGTTAAGTAAATTAATTAATAAATTAATTTAATAAAATTATATTAATTAATTTAATCTTCCTTGTATAATATTATAAAAAATATTATAATATTATTCACTTGGGCTTCTTCTTTTCACCTTGGACCTTATCTTGACCTCCTGGAGCGGATTTGATCAACTGAAACCGGACTATCTTTTTGCACTGATTGGAGAACCTGAAACTACTACTACCCACTGAAACTGCCACTCAATGGTGTTGAAAGCTTGACATCAATGACCACTCACTCTTGACATCAATGACAACTTATCTACTCAAAATTTCCAACAGTATTGATGATAGAAGAAGCACTTCTAGATATGTATTCTTATTTGGAGGCAACTTGGTTTCTTTAAGTAGTAAAAAGAAATAAATAATACCTTTATCTACTATTGAAGTAGAGTATATGGATGCCTCTTCCACTTGCACTCAAGCCATTTGGATGGCTAGACTCTTTGAAGAGTTTGGAATGGATATTGCTTCCTCCATAAATATTTATTGTGACAACACCTCCACCATCTCCATGATGAAGAATCTAGTGTTTCATAGTAGGAGTAAGCACATTGATATTCGACATCACTTCATTCATGACTTGGTCCAAGATGGGTTCATTGCTTTTGAGTTTTGCAAATCAGAAGATCAACTTGTAGATATTTTTACCAAGGTATTGGACAAAGAAAAAATTTAGAATTTGAGGACCTTGATTGGTGTTGGAACCATTGATATAAAGAGGGATAATGAAAAAAAATTGATGTCTAATACTTCACACCATGTTTTTTGGAGCATTCCAAGCATTTTGGAGCCATCTCCTACATTTTAGGGGATAATTTCCTCTATTTTTGGCACCTTTTCTTAAATGAGGATTAATTTAATATTTTATTAATTAAATATTCCTCAAATTATCCAAATATTGGGCGGTCATATTTTAGGAGGATTTATTCATTGTTTAACTCCAAAATTTGCTCCTTTGATCACTCCTAAAATTTAGGAGCTCTTGTAGTCAACTAAGAGCTCTTGTAGTTAACTAGTCATAGTGGGAGTTGTAATGCATAATTTGCTCCCAATAATTATCCTATGATTTAGGATTGTGTTAGTTAACTAAACACTTATTTCTGAAGTGTTCCACTCATGTGTAGTTGTTTATTCATGCACATGATTTAATTTAGGAACTATTTTTAGCATATCCAATAATGCATCTTGTATGATACTTATAACTAGTTGATAATTTTATATTATTCCAAGCATACCTAGGCATTGGAATTTTGGGTATTTTTTACTTTTTCTCTTTATTATTGTAATAGATATTTCATAATACAAGTTGAGAGAAAAAATATACTATCATATTTTTTGCCATATTTCCCATAGAGGTGGTGCATTGGAACTCTTCAATTACATATTTTTATATTGATTCAACCATTGGATGAGCAATATTTCTCTAACATTTACGGTTTATTATATTTTTTCTTTGTAGGTCTAATCATATTATGGATACAGCCAATGATTGTTAATTTTGTAGTCCATGTTATTGCTGCAATAAATCAAAAATTCTATCCATCTTATTTTGTATTCAATATCATAATATTTCATCTTGTGCAAGCTAGTAGAGGTTCCTTTGTCTCTTCTACATAGCATTAAAATCTTCCCATAAAAAATGAAAGGTATTTATAGGACATGGATTTAGAATGTGTCTTTATGACCCCAATCTCTCTATTGAAAGTGAGAATGATGATGTGGTGATTTCAATGATATATATATTGATGACATCATCATTATCAGTACCGAGGTAGGAGTAATTACAAAGGTAAAATCAAACTTATTTTTTAGATTTTGTCATGATATATTTAGACATCCTACATTATTACTCAGTTGTAGAACTTTGGCAAATAGATAATTATATTTTTGTTTTACAAAAACATATTCCAAAAGCTTGTTAAACAAGTTTAGGATCACAAGTGTAAAATCGCATGTACACTTATAGAGAAAGGGATGAAAATTTTTGCCAAAATTGATTCAAAACTAGTTAATAAATTATTCTAAAAGAAACTAGTGGGTAGCTTTATCTATCTTACCACCATTGGACCTAACTTGGCTATATCTCCTAATTTATGCAAGCTCCAAAAATAGAACACTAGAAAACAACAAATATGGTGGTATTGTATGTAAAGAAAACATTAGAGTTTGTTATTTTATATGAGAAAATCAAAGTATCCCATTTGTATGGCTATTTAGACTTGGATTGGGCAGGATCTATGGATGACGGGAAGTCTACATCAAGTTACCTGTTTAGTCTTGGTACAAGGATAGTTTCCTAGATCAACAAGAACCAACATGTAGTTTTACTTTCCTCTGTAGAAGTAGAATATAGAGCAACAGTAAAGGGGTATGTCAAGAAACTTAGCTTAGAAGAATGCTTATAGTTGTGCAATTCCATTAGGATGAGCTCATGGTATTTCTTTATGATAACTAGGGAGTTCTCAAATTGGAAAAGAACCTAGTCTTCCATAGGCATACGAAACATATTGATGTGCATTGTTATATCATTCAAAAGCTTATAGAATATGGAGAAGTTGAGCTAAAACATTTCCTAACTCAAGACCAAACTGCAAATATTTTACTATCTCTTATCCTAAATAAATATGTAAAATATAGAGATAAACTTGGTGTAGTTTCTAGAATGAGCATTAAGGGAGGATGCTAGAGGTTTTTAGTTTATAATGGTCATCTAGGCTATAGACTTAGGCATATAAATACATTCACTTATTGACTTGGTCTAATTCATGCTTTAATGTTGTATTAATGAATTAAAGCATATTTAAGTAATTTTAGGGTTTATGCACTTAGTTTCGATGTAATTCCTCTACTATAAAAGGACATATTCTCTCTTTATTCATCTCTTTAAAGTTATTTTGCTTTTTTAGTATTTTTGTGTGTTCAATTTTTTTTCTAATAAATATATAGATGCAAAATGAGAACAACTAGTTAATTTAGGATAGGATAATCTAAAATATTATTAGATATAGAACTTCAATAAAATAAAATAAAAAATAGAAGATAGCACAACCTATTAGTTAGAATATGCAAAGTAGTTATATGAATGCGGTTGAGAAAAGTATTTCTTCCACAATCAGCATAATAACAAGATTATTCACCTTTTATATAATGTATTAAGGAGTTGGATACATATAAGGCTCACAATATGATATTCAAAATATAAAATAAAATACTTGGCATGATATCAACAAAATATCCAATGATGTCATTTTAATATGACTTTCCAAAGAATTGGACAAAGTTTGGTTATACCAATTTTCAATAGTGATAGTGTAAACAATCCTAAAAATTATCAAACCATTATGGCTAGTCCTCTATGTACAAAAATATTTGAATTCATGATTGATTTTAGAATCAACAACTGAGTGGAAAAATAAGAAAAGAGAACAAAAAGACAAGCATTTTTTAGACCAAAATACTGAACAATAGATTAAAAGATACTATATTTAAAACATCATTAAACAATAAAATGAAAAAGAAAAATTCTATTATTGATTATTGACCTCAAGAAGATATACAAGTAAATAATGGATTTGAATATAGAAACAAAACATACAAGAAAAATATAGATTAGTGGTCCATTAAATTTATAAGAAAGTCCAATAAAAAATTATAATATAAGAAAGTCCAATCCAAAATTATAATATAAGAAAGTTTTAAAAAATGCTTTAATAAAAAGTATTAGAGTTATTACATCATAAACCATGTGAGAAGTCAAGTGGTATAATTATTGGGAGTAAATTATGCATTTAGTATAGGACAAGATAATTGCAAGTTTGTTTGAAGGTTTTTATGCCTAAAATAGGGATCCTATGTACTTAAATACCCTTCATTTCTATAATAGAATCATTCAAAGAATTAAGATCTAACAAGTGGTATCAAAACAAGTAGAAGGAAGAAAAAATTCTCCTTCTGATCCTCCTCTAGCTTTGACATAGAGAAATCCAAAGAAAACTCAGTTTGAGAAAGAAGTTTCAAGGGTAAAATTACCCTATATAAAATTATCACCATAAAGAAACATTTCATGGTAGATTCAAACTTTTCAAGGTGAAAGGCCCCTACCAAAGACAAAATTCCTTCAAGAATAAAAAATGGTCTCAATATTTTCTAAGACTTATTGTTGCACTTTCACAACATGCCCCAATTTGCATGAATTGGGGACCCATTTTTTAAATTTTTGTAATTTTTCTCTTATTTGTCTTGGGTTGGTTTGCAGTTTTTAGTCTTTAGCTGAAAGCTTTTAATCTCAATCTGAATTTTTCTTCCTATGATATTGTTGTGATGTTTCTTTTCATGTTTGTGTCTATGGGTTCCTTGAAGTGGCAAGTGACCTTTTCCTTTAAGTTAGACTTGAAATAAGCTTTCCAACGAGTACCTACATACCTATGTTCCATAACTTTAGAGCATTGAAATTGCTTAAAAATTGTAGGTTTGATTTTTCTCTTTGCAACATAGATGATGATACTTATGTTTTCTTATCTCTCATTTGTGTCAAACAGGTTTTTCCCTCATCAATGACCAAGACTAAATCTTAAAATAGCATGGACAAATAGGATTGAGCATTAAAAAAGATAAACATTTTAAAGTCTTGTCGAATCCAAGGTCCAAGATTAAATACTGAGATAGAATAGACGAACATGATTGAGCATTAAAAAAGACAAATATTTTAAAGTCCCATCAGATCCAACAACTAGGATTAAATATTGAAATAAGCATGGATAAACAAGATTGAGCAGTAAAAAAGATAAACATTTTAAAGTATTTTCAGATCCAACGACCAAGATTAAATCTCGAGATAAGCATGGGAGAACAAGATTGAGGAGTAAACAAGACAAATATTTTAAAGTCTTGTTAGATCTAAAGGCCAATATTAAATCTTGAAATAGCATTAACGAGCAAGATTGAATATTAAAAAGGACAAATATTTTAAATTCTTGTTAGATCCAACGACCAAGATTAAATCTCAAGATAAGCACAGACAAACAAGATTGAGCAGTAAAAAAGATAAATATTTTAAAGTTTTGTCAGATCCAAAGGCTAGGATTAAATCTTAAAATAACATGGATGAACAAGATTGAGCATTAGAAAAGTCAAATATTTTAAAGTCTTATCAGATCCAACAACCAAGATTAAATCTCAAAATAAGCACATATGAACAGGATTGAACAATAAAAAGACAAACATTTTAAAGTCTTGTCATATCCAATGACCAGGATTAAATCTTGAAATAAGCACAAATGGACATGATTGAGCCATAGAAAAGGACAAACATTTAGGGCAAAGCCAAACATTTTAAATTCAAGATTATCCATGGACAAAATTTAATCTCAAAATGATGTGGATGGATAGGATTAAGTGACAGAAAAGATATGCTTTCAAATCAAATGGCTAGGATTAATTAATCCAACAATCATGATTTAATCTCAAAATAATGTAAACAAATAGGATTAAGCGGTAGAAAAGATAACATTTCAGATCAAATGACTAATATCATTGACAACCAAGATTAAATTTCAAAATGACATGGATGTATAGGATTAAGTGACATAAAAGATAAAATTTTTGGGCAATAGAAAGAATTCATCGAAGACTAGGATTTTAACTCCCATATCTCTTTTATGACTATGATTAATCTAGGAATATAGTGGTAGTTTGTTAAAGTGCTTCAATGGGGGATATTAAATCATTGAGAAACATCAACAACCCAAAACCTTTCCTTATTAATCAATAGCGTGTGAAGATGATCTTCAGCTTGGTACCCAAAAGGATTTAACCGCCAATTTTAAAATTTAAAAAACTTAGAGAAAATAAAAAAATGTTTAAAATTCTAACACCTATTTTTGTTTTCCTATATTATTTTGCAAAAATATTACTCATGGTTATATTGAATATGGTAGATGTAATGGCGAACATGGAATTTTAATGTAGATCGAGGAAGTGCAAGTATACTAGATAATGGATGGATGAAATTAATGGATAACCTAGACTATGTAGAGAAGTACAAATTTAATGAAGTATGGTCACTATAGAAATCCTAAGCATCATGTAAATGAAAATTTTATGAGGCACCATCAAATTAGTGCAAGCTTAATGAGACATGGTTACAGTATGACTAAAAATTAGTCTCAAGGGGTATGTCCTAGATTTATATGGTAATTAAATTATAAATGCAACGTTGGTGAAAGCCAAATATATATATATATATATATATATAGTGGCTCACTAGCTAGTTGCATAGGTCAAAAACCATCTATTATCTAGCCTTAGTTTTTCTTCTTCTTTTGCATTCTCTTCTTATGGTGGGATGGTATTTCTAAACCAAGCTTTTATTTTTCTAAGCTCTATTCTTGTAATCCATTGAAGTGGATAAATCTCAATTTATATACTCAATGAATATCTTTTAATATAAAGGTTATGATATTTATTGTGTTCAATCCATGCATGTTGATGGAATTTGTACTTAGTTTCACAATATGTTGATCCTTTGAAGATTGCACCATCTCAGACCTTGGGTTATGTGAATACTAGTCAAGCCGATATTGGTTTAAATCAAATTTGTTGCTTTAGCAGACTAGAACTAGATTTCAAGGAAATATTCTCTTATTTTCCTTTACCCTTAAACCTTTGAATTTTTTTGGAACTCATTTAGATTATGAGTAGATTAGTTTCTATTTGAACCATTGAAGTTATTTTTCTGTAGTGAATTTTAAATTTTCATACAACCTCAAAAATATTCATGTTTGGTATATCTCAAATGTAATTAATACTATAAATTGGGTAATCATACTTTACGATGCTTAAAATTTATCTTTTGTTACCCAGATTTAATTCCACTAAGCTCATGATTATTTAAGTATCAATGTAGTAGAAATATATATTATATAGTCAAGTGTTTGGTTTCAAGACATTATGCCTAGGAAATTTGTTTTAATTCATAACCGACAAAGGACCCTTAAAGGAATAGTTATTAGCGACCTCTGAGTCTATCTGCATTGGACAAGACCTAGCATACCCAAACCTTGGGTAAGATTCTCCTTTAAATAGGGAATATATCTTCATTCCAATTATTTTGGCATGCCTTAGATAATGTGTCATTTGCACACTCAACATAATTGGTTCTAGTAGGAGGGTTGTTAAAACTAAATTTCCTTGGTGCATTGTTTAAAGTTGGAGCCTAAAGTTATCATCACTAGGTCATCTATAGGAGGTATTAAGTTTCTCAGTATTTCTCCATACAAAAGACCCAAAGTTGATAAAGGTAGATTGAATACTCCTTCAACTTCCAATAGTTCTTCTAGAGCTATTACCCTTGGTGTTGATCCTTTTTCCACTCCCTAAAGTCCACCAATGGTAGCTCTTGCTCCTTGGTTAGTGGTAAGTATCCCTTTGAAAATACTAGGGCTTGTGTATTATATATCTAAAAATACTGAAAGATATATCCCTTGATACATGCATGATGGAACAAGATTAACTAAAGAGCATATACAAGCATACAAATATGCCTTAATCAGTTTATAGATTGAACATGAGGATGTTTCCTGTAGAATATTTCCACACACATTGGATGATTTTACATATGACTAGTATATCAATTTACCTTCAGGTTCTATTACTACTTAGGATCAATTAGAGAAAATATTTATCAATCATTATAGACTGCCTATTGACCCAATTGTGGTATATCATTTGTTTGCTTCTGCCCATAGAGAATGTAGCAGACCCCTGAGACTATTTAACACTAGGTTTTATAAATTATATACTTCATTGGTGATCCCTTACACCCTCATAGAGAAAGCAACCATCCAAATGTATCTTAAAGCTTTGTATCTATTAACTTCAGTATTTGTGAGGAAAGCCCCTCAAATCACATCCTTACCCCTAGCATATAGTGAGTCTCTAAAAATTGAGCAACAATTAATATCTCAAAGTTATGGTTTAGGTCAATTACCATCACTTGGATAACTAAGAGCTTATAATAATATATCATTGATAAACCAAGCCCTTATGCAACACCTTCCCATGTTGAACCCATTACCAAGGACCATGTATCCAAACTAGAATCAACCATTCAACTTGGATCCCCTAAATCAAATGATGCCTAATGTGAGCAATCAACAAACCATTCCAACTTATTTGGACAATTAGGTGACCACAAATAATATTCTCAATCATACACCTCCAATAAATAATCAACCAACTTTACTTACATTTTTTAATACATCTACACTCGTAAATAATGTAACAAGTCAACCAGGACCAAGTCAACCTAATAACTCAAATCCTAAGATAGATAACATATAGAGGATGGTTCAAAAATTAAGCAATGATATGATTCAATTACAAAGGAAAGTTCCTCAAAACCCACCTACAAATAATAACACTCATTGTTGCGGGCCAAACAAGGTTAACTTCTTTCCTACTTTTGTCACATGCCCGTGCATTTAATTTATCAACCCAGGGAGCTTCGTAAACTTGCGAAGGGTCTTGAACAAGATTGCTTACAATACCACTTGAGATGAGTCCGCTAGTTCTACTATTGGGGGGTGTTTCAAACGGTCGTCAATCATTCATACACTCCTCAATAATTTACGTAAAAACAATTAAATCTACAGGAAGGAAATATTCACGCATTCCTGGAAATAAACCTATTGCAATACTAGAAATAACAATGCGATAAACAATCTTATAAAAGCGGTAAACTAATCTAGAAAACACAGGAAAAATAGGGGAAGAAATACTGGCTTGGAGTGGGCCCAGGCTCCAGCAACTTCCTCCCAGCTGAACACGCACTTAGAAACTCTTAGAACTGTATTATAATTATCAAAGTATTACAATGCTTCTTCTGTATATCTCTCTACATTTACTATCAAAATATTCTATATATCCTCAGAGAGGTCTACGTGTGTTTATATAGCACACCCGTAGATCTTCTATTACAAAGAAGTTATAACAGTCGATTCATTCCAGACTAAACTAAGACAGTCTGGTAAATGTGATCGACGTCTGCTAAAATTGGCATTCATTTCTAACGGTGGCGTGTTCACTGATTGGTTTGTGCTTCACCTGGCATTGGTAGGACGTTCTCATACATCGGTGCGATCCCCAATTTAACTCTACATGACGTAGAGTTGGAACTGCACCAGTCTCTGTTGTCCACGTCATGCTTGTCTGGTCAACGGGCGAAGAACATGGGTGCCTTCCCTATGAGGAAGGTGCCTAAGTATGTTGGGCGCCTTCTCTATGTGAAAGGTGCCTTACTACCATTGGTACCTTCCTAGAAGAGGAAGGTGCTTATCTTCTATTGGTGCCTTCCTATGAGAGGAAGGCGCTTGCCTTCTAGTGGCGCCTTCCTATCGATGCCTTCCTTATGAGAGGAAGGTGCTTGCCTTCTAGTGGCACCTTCCTATCGATGCCTTCCTTATGAGAGGAAGGCACTTATTTTCCTTTGGCACCTTCCTGGAAGAGGAAGGCTTTGGCCTTCTATTGGCACCTTCCTAGGAGAGGAAGGCGCTTGTCTTTCCTTGGCACCTTCCTAGAAGAGGAAGGTGCCTATCTTGGTGCCTTCCTAGAAGAGGAAGGCACCTACTTACACTTGGTGCCTTCCTGGAAGAGGAAGGCGCCTACCTTCTCTACATTGATTCTGAAAGAAACAAAGTGCCAGGTCCATGAAAAGACCTCGACTGATCCAAATATGACTAAATCAACTACAATTCCACAAAAACACACTGAAAACACATGAATTAGATAACATGCATAATTTCATCAAATAATTATATAATCATTCATAAACATATGCAATCCTTATTATACAGCCGCATAATAATCAAGAAAATGTATACAAAATATGAGCATTTTTGATGCTCATCATCCCCCACGCCTAACATATGCCATGCCCTCATGGCATCAAAACTATAGGTAGCCCTGTTGACCCCTCATCATTGTCATTTCTTGGTGGATCCGGCTGTACCTACGGCCCGTGTCTGCCTCTTCTACGCTGGCATCTGGAGGTGTGGCTCCTCTTTTTCTATGTGAGGCTGCGGGTGCTGTTGTCAGCTTTGCTTTCCTCATCCTGGCCGCTATCGAAGGTGATCTAGCCAACGTCATCTCTGCTGCCTAAAATGCAGCTTCTACAGCTTGCCATAGGTCAGCATCCGGAGGTCTGACCACTGCAAGAGGGATATCTAAATTATCCCTCTTGAGATGAACTACTTGGGCTTTGTACAATCGGGCTGCTTTAGGAGTAAGCCCTGCGTTCTCCTTTGCAATGGCAAGGGCTTCCAATTCGGGGCCATATACCCCCATCATTCAAAATACCTTCTTATCATGGAGGGTCATCCCTGGGATGACCCATAAATCTCCCAGAACTGGCTGTCCTCTACTGGATTGACGTAGATACCAGAGTCCCCCTGCATCCTCGAGGTTGCCTTCCTAGTCTCCTTAGCTGCTGTCATCTCTTTGAGCAGTCGTTCAAACTATTTTTGCCTCTCTACGAATGGCTGCATATCCCACTCATCTTCTTCTGGCTCGATGAAGGTCACCTTCACCTTCTTTCGAGCCATCCTGGGCCCTTTTCCTTTGGCCTCTACAAAAAATGTGGTGGCTCGAATAGGGGTTTTCCCTTTCTCCCTAGGGAACGTCTTCTCGCTCTGAGGGGCCTGCTCTGCGGTCCCTGGAGCATTCTCTTCACTCTAGGGGACCTATGCTACCATCCCTAGGGGTGCTTCTTCACCCCCTATCTATCCTATGTCGACCCCTCAGGTTCTTCTCTTTCTTCCTTAGGTCCGGGGAGTTCTTCCTTATCCCTCGGTCCTGTCTCTATTTGTCTGTATCACTCAAGTCGATGACAGGGGGTGTTGTGGGACTTCTTTCCCCTTCACTCCCAAAAATAGAGGAATTCTCCCCTACCTCTGGGCTGCTCTATCGGGCGTCCGATCAAAATTCTCCCGAAGAGAATACTCATTCTACAGATGTGGGAGAATTCATCGGGACCTCTATTGCCCAGTCAATTTGGGTCGATGCATCCCTTCTTTCTATTCCCCTATCCTGGAGTAGTTGGTTCTCCTCCCACAACTATTGGACCAGTTGCTCGAGTTGGGTGATTCATCTTTCTCATTCTTCCAATTCCCCTCTATGCTCATTTTGGTAATCCTCCAAAATTTTTGGGCCATCCAACAATTGGTTTGCCACTCCAGCGCTTCCTCCAAGGCTGCGTCGACCTGATCATTGCTCCCGAAAGTCCCTACATCTTGTGGGCTCTAGTTTGTCAATTCTTAGAGGGTTTGGGCTGCAACATCGACTTTCAAGTCATTCTATTCTTCTTCTATCGAGAGGAGGAGTCACCATAGGTATTTCCTCCTGGGGACTAGTTCGGTGGAAACTCAGCCTCACTGCTAATAAGCGATGCTCCTTCCTCTTCATACTCGAGCACTAGGGAATGCCCTCTTTCCTCTATGCATTCGAGCACTAGTGAATGCCCTCTTTCTTCCATGAAATAGGGCAATGCCAATTGCTCGATACTTGCCATCTCCTCTATAGGGCTTCCCTCTTCTTGCCCTATTTTGGCAACAACATCCTATTGCCTTTCTTGGCCGCCATCTCCCTCTACATCGAGGTTCTGCCTCTACGCTTCTGCATGGCGGACCAATGCTGATATCAGCCCATGGTGGGCCAAGGTGGATGGTGCTCCCTTCTAGTACCTAGCCGCTTCTTCCTTCAGGGCATTTTCTAGGTAGAAGGGCACGTTCAACTTCCTTCCATGCACCAGGTGATTCAGAAACTGCACATGGTTAGTGTGCAAATGGGTATACTTCCCGATGCATGTAAAGAATCGAGCAACCTGCTCGAATATCTTTTATAGATTCATGGGAAGGCTGCTTTTGGGTAGCCCTTCCTTATCTATCTACACATTTTCTCCTGGCAGTAGCACTTCGGCGTACGACTTCATAGTCCGCCTTTGTATATGCATTCACCTGTGAGGGGCAATCCAGTCGCCTGCGAGATGTATTCGGGGGTGACCAGAATTTCTACCCCTCGCACCTGAGCTACGTCGCCCCTCAAGGAGGCAGTGAATTCCTTGGATGCCTCCATATCCTAGCCCTGACTGACCAGGGTACAATATTCGAACCATCCCTCGGCCTCGAACTATGTTTTTACCATCCCCTGATTCCTTCCATATCACTCGGCTCATTCTTTTTCACCGCATGATTCTTCGACCTTCCTCCCATGGCGCCTTCCCTTACTACTGCATTTTTTTCTATCCTTACTTCTTCAGGAAGGTGCCTTCTTATAGGGAAGGTGCCTAACCTTAGCATTTAATTCTAGGGTACACCTTTCGAGCCATATCATTGGCACGTGGTTTCGGCCATGGGGGTATATGATTTTTATGATGACAATATTTTTTTGGTACTGCATAATTTATGAATAATTATATAAATATTTGAGTTAGTATGCACGTACCTTATTTGGTGTTTCATGCATCATGAAGAGCATTGATTCACTAATTTGTGACATGGGGGAGGGGTATGGTCATCTGATGCCGCTCATTCATGTGGTGATTTCATTTCGATCGAGGCATCCATGAGACTTAAGTGTTGGTTGTACATGAAAGGTGCTCTTTGGTACCTTCCCAATGTGGAAGGTGCTTATGTGGTGCCTTCTCGATGTGGAAGGTGCTTATATGGTGCCTTCCCGATGTTGTCGATGCTCTTTGAATGGATGCACCTTTCGATGGTGGAAGGCATCTCTGATTGGATGTGCCTTTCGATGGTGGAAGGCACCCTTTTGATGATGGTGCCTTCCTGCTATGAAAGGTGCTTCTGAATGGGTGTGCCTTCCTAATGTGGAAGGCACTGAATACCTATGCCTTCCTAGGGTGGAAGGCACCTCGGTCTGTATGCACCTTCCTGATGTGGAAGGCACCTCGGGCTTTTTTTTTTTGTGGCACCTTCCCAATGGAAGGCGCCTATTTTTTTTTTTTTTTTTGTGTGCCTTCTTTATAAGGAAGGCACCTTCTTCTAGCGGGGCACCTTCTTCATAAGGAAGGCACCTTCTTCTGGGTGCCTTCTTTATAAGGAAGGCACCTTCTTCTGGTTGGGCGCCTTCTTTATAAGGAAGGCACCTTCTTCTAGTTGGGCACCTTCTTTATAAGGAAGGCACCTTCTTCTAGCGGGACCTTCTTTATAAGGAAGGTGCCTTCTTCTGCCTTCTATGTGGAAGGCACTTTATTCTTGGCAATCATGTTGTGATTGACTAGGAAAGGGTGATCAAGCCTTCTCAGTCTCGCTTCACGTTGCCTCAGCTTCTACCTATGAGTGTCGATGTCGGAATGCTGAGCCGAATCAGGCCTAGTTTCCTAGATACCTATTCCTCATGTTATCAGGTCCTCCACCTACAAAAAGCAAATGAAAAGAAAGAAAAATAAAGGTAGTTAGATGCATTTCATGCCTATTAGGCCCTGGATTAGGATGCCTACAGCTTGCATGCGGGCGTCGTCCCTACAAAACACATCGTAAGAAAAAAACTAAATTAACTAATTTTGGTGAGCACCTCCATGCCCACCATTTTTCCTATTAAGAGTTTGGTCTAGATCTAACAAGATGGGGTCTCCCCCATGTCTATTATGGATTCCACCTATAAGGTTTTAGATGTGTTATAGGGGCACAGTCGGTGGCCATTGACCATTAACATGGTGTTGCTACCATCAATTGTTCTAACGTGCACTGCCCCATTCTTGATGAGCTCTACCACCTCATACGGTCCCATCCATCTTTGCATTAATTTACCTTTTCTTTCCTGGAACCGAGAATCATACAACAACACCCATTCTCCTTCTTGGAACTGCTTCAGTTTAATGTGGCGATCATGCCACCACTTTCTTTGCTTTTGTATGATTTTCATTCTCTGCAAAGCGTCCATTCAGATTTTGTCCAGCTGATCTAGCTGTCGAATCCTTTCTTTTTGAGTGTCATCCAAGCTCAAGTTCAATTCTGAAGTTATCCTCAATGTCTTGATTTCAAATTCAATGGGCATCATCGCACTCTTCCCATAGACCAGTTGGAAGGGTGTGAAGCCTGTGGTGGATTTCCACGTGGTATTATATGCCCAGATGCCTTCGACAACCGTGTAGCCCAATATTTTTTATGTTGCTGCATGGTCTTCATCAGGATGTTCTCTATTTCTCTATTCATCACTTCCACTTGCCCATTTGCCTGCGGATGGTAGGGTGTAGTTTTATTGTGTCAAACTTTGTATTGCTCCATCAGCTCCTTGATCAACTTGGAGGTAAATTGAGGCCCTTGGTCTATTGTTATCTCTCTAGGGACCCCAAATCATGTAAAAATGTGGGCAAATAAGAAATCGATGACTATTCTTTCTTTTGAATCTCTCAACGCTTGAACTTCAACCCATTTGGTGACGTAATCTGTACAGACCAAAATAAACCTCCTCCCTATTGAAGGTGGATTAATTGGTCCCACGAAGTCCATGCCCCACTTATCGAAGGGTTCCAGGTGTACCTGAGGTTGGAGGGGCATTTCATCTCGATGGGTTGGTCTGCCCATTCTTTGGCATTCATCGCACTTGCTGGCGTACGCAGCCGCATCCTTGAACAGAGTGGGCCAAAAGTACCCAGCCTATAGGATTTTGTAGGCAGTTCATTTCCCTACAAAGTGTCCTCTGCATGGTTCATCATGACATGCTTTGAGTACTTCTGAGAACTCCTATTCTACTATGCATCTCCTTATAATCTGGTCACATCCTATTTTGAATAGGAGGCCATCAATCCATAGGAATGATGCACTTTTCTCTATGACCACCTACTTTTCTCAGAAAGAGAGAGCAGGTGAGGTTCTTTCGATGGCCAAGTAATTGGCTATATCTACGTACCATAGGATTTGCTCACTAATGGTGAACAAATGTTCATCCAAAAACTGGTCTTCCACTATTGTATGGTCTATCGATATCAATCTAGATAGAAAATCTGCTACGACGTTGTCTTTGCCTAGTTTGTCGACTATTGTGATGTCGAATTCCTATAGTAACAAGAGCCACCTGATAATTCTTCCACCAATGGCCGGCTTGCTCATCAAGTATCTGATAGCCGCATGGTCCATGTGGAAAAATACCTTATACCCGATGATATAATGGCAGAATTTGTTTATGGCATGCACAACTGCAAGGAACTCCTTCTCCATCACCGTGTAGTTGAGCTCGGCTCCTACCAAGTTTTTGTTGACATAGTAGATGGCATAAAATTCTTTGCCATCCTTCTATCCGAGGACTGCTCCAATCGCATTGTTGGATGCATCACAATAGATATGGAATGGTATGGCCCAATTTGGTCCTCTTAAAACTGGTGTGGATATCAGTTTCTCTTTAAGCAACTAAAATGCTTCTTCATAGTCTTCCGTCCAATTGAACTCCACATCTTTAGATAATAGAGTGTGCAATGGTTTTGCAATTTTGTTGAATTTGATGATAAATCATCGGTAGTACCCGATTGATCCAAGAAAACTCCTCACCTCTCTCTACGTTCTAGGGTTGGGTAGGTCTCTGATGACCTCAATTTTTCTTTTATCAACCTTTATTCCTTCTATGGAGAGGTGGTGTCCCAGTACGATGCCTTCTTGCATCATCATAAAGCATTTCTCGTTGCTCAGGGACAAATTATTTTCCTTGCTTCTTTCGAGCACTCTTTCCAAGTTCGTCATTGCTTCATCAAAGGTTTCTCCATAGACGGTGAAGTCATCCATGTATACTTCGACCGCGTCTCCCATCATGTCTAAAAATATGCTAAGCACCACCCTTTGAAAGGTGGCAGGTGCGTTGCATAATCCGAAAGGTAATACCCGATAGGCAAACGTTCCCCATGGGCAGGTGAACGTTGTCTTATCCTGATCCTCTTCTCCTATCTGGATCTAGTTGTATCCACTGAATCCATCCAGGAAGGAGAAATACTTCCTCCCTGAGAGTGTATCCAAGACTTGATCAATGAACGGGAGCGGGAAGTGGTCCTTCTTGGTCGCTTTGTTTAACGCTCTGTAGTCCACATAGATTCACCATTTCCCATTCTTTTTAGGGACTACCACTAACGGTGATACCCACTCACTATCAAAAATTGGATAGATGAATCCGGAAGTCAAGAGTTTTTGCAATTCTTCCTTGACAATGTCTTTCATTGTCGGATTCATTCTTCTCTATGGTTGCCTGCTTGGAGTTGCTTGATCATCTAGGTATATACGATGGGTACAGATATCTGGGCTGATACCCTTCATATCTGAGTAATCCCATGCAAATGCCTATTGGTGTCTAACCAGGAGCTCTTCTACTTTCATCAATTGTGTGGGAGTCAACCCACTGCTGACATTCAACGTTCTTCCTAGCCCGACGTGTATCTGCTGAACGTGGTGATCTTGGGCACCAGCCAACGATGATCCAGGTGCGATATGGAGGACTCCCCATGGAGGAACTCCACAATAGCACCATCTTCATCTTCTTCTACCAACTCATCCAACGTCATCATCGGTTGGATCATGGATAGCTCAAGATTTTCATGCTCGATCAACATGGGTTCTCCTAATGAGTCGATGGACTACGTTGGGGGTGAAATAGTCAACCTTTTAACATTTCATCCATCGAAGATGGTCATCAGCCCATCTCGATAGCTGATGTAAGCATCAATTATTGCCAGCCATGGCCTTCCCAAGATGAGCGGGTAACCGCCTAGCCTAGTTTTAGATTGCAAGACTAAAAAGTTGGTTGGGTATTCCCATGTGTTGACTATCACTATTACGTCTTCCAACATTCCTTTCGGTGCCATGGTCGATCGATCGACCAGCTACAACACTATCATAGTGGGTTTTCAGGTTCATGAGTTGTAGCCTCTGCATGGTCTCCTGAGGCATTACGTTGATGGCTGCTTCGAGATCGACCAACGTATTGGACAGGGAATGTCCCTCAATTTTTATAGTCAGCATCGAGCTGCCGGGTCTGCATACTTAGGATGGCACATTTTGCCCATCATCAAATCTGCTAGTTTACCCATGACATTGATAGTCTAGGTTGCTCTTCATCCTAGATTCCTTAGACACATCTCTCTTATCACCTTGGTATATATCGAAACATCTCGGATGGCTTGAAATAATGGAATTGTCATGGTGAGGTTCTTCAAGCTAGACAAGATATCAAACTCCGGTTACGTTACTTTCCTCTATTCTTGCAGTCGATTGGGAAATGGAGCCTTTGCTCTCTCAGGCATTTCTTCTATCACCTCTTCTACAAGAGGTGTTTCTCCTACCTCTTCCTCCTCTTCTACCAGTGGAGGCGTTCCTACTCCTAGCTGTCTACCAGACCTAAGCTGAATATGGTACATCGGATACATCTCACCCTCCATGTTGTATGTTGGTTGGTTCACCCTATTATTAGGATTTGTCATCGGTTGTGCGGGTAGCTACGCAGGTCTCACTACTGGCAACACCGATAAATTCTATTGGGGGTGAGTTGGTGCTACATTCTATGGAGCCTGATTCCACATAGTGTGGCCTCTCCACTACTGCCCAGGATATGGATATGGCATCCATGGCTGCTGGTTCGGGAATGTTGTTGGGGTGCATTGGACCAGGGTGATGGCCCCCACCACCCCATGTTAGGTGGTTGAGGTGGGCCTTGGGGCATGTATGGTCCTCCCCCATATGATGACATTTTGGTTGGCATATTCCCCATAAGGGGTTGTGGCCAACTCTTTCGATTGCCTATGAAATAGGCATCCATGCTTTCAACATCCTCCTGATTATTGGGCAGTTGTGGGCACAATCGAGTTTTATGGTTCAGCCTACAAACTATGCATACTCTGACTTTGTTCTCTGGGCATGCATTCTTTGCATGCTTCCCTCTACATTTTGGATAGAAATAAGCCAATGTTGCTTCATTTTCTTGCTTCTTTTTCTCTAACAGTAGCGTATCCATCTGCAATGCTAGAGATGAGAGCATTTCGCTCTTTAAATCTTCTAGCATGTTACCTATTTCTGTCTTCATGACTGAAGCAGTCACTTTCATGGTTCTAGAAGTGGTCTTGCCTCTCCTTCTTGAGTAGTTTCGGCATAGTTGTCGGATGTCTTCCATAGCGTGTTGGTAGACATCACCTCCAGAAATCATGTTAAGAGCCTCCAGTGATTCATTGGTAAGTCCTCTCAAAAAGATGCTTTTGAGGGACTTATCAGATAGTTTCATGTGAGGAGATCATTGAAGATTGAAGTTGAATCTCTCCTAGTATTCCTCGAGAGACTCATATTCTTTCTGCGTCATGCTCAAGACCTCTTCTCTGGAGTCTCTTGCTCTCCCAAAATCTTGGTATTGCTCTAAAAAGAGCTTCTTCATTTGATCCCAAGTGGCAATGTGTTTGTCTCCCAGACCGATGAACCACCATAGAGCTGCATCATCCAATGTGGAAGGAAAGAGTTTCAGCTTCTACGTATCAGATTTGTAGTCCATAGACCTGCATAAGACATCAAACTTAAATAAAAATAGGTCAGGGTCCTCAGTTGGGTATCCTCTGAAGGTCGAAAGGTGAGCAGGGGATATGTTTTTCATTTTGGTATCTCCTACTCCTTCATCAATCGGGAAACTAAAGCCAGATGAGACTTCTTCGTTGTCAGCCATTTTTTAGGAAATGTGGTCTCTAATGCAGTATTTATGGCCTTACGATCATTTAAGACTTTCTGAGTCAAGGCTCTAAGGTTGTCTGGTGTTATCATCCGATCTTCTACAACTTTCCACAATAGGGCTTCCTCTAAGGGTGTCCTATTAAACAGGGGATTTATGATGATTCGTTCTTCCCCAAGTTGATGGGATGAGGAGGCACTTTGCACAAAGTGTGGATCCTCACTCCAATGGATTGTTGGTGGTGGGTCGGGTGAGTCTAATTCAAATTTAGAATGTTCGGCTGACTCAGGTTCGGTGGATTGGTTTTTATAAACCGACCGTCAGGTCCTCTTCTTCTCGAAGAACTCATACAAGGTCAGATGGAAGGTTTCTAGGTATTGTAAATAATCTAGTTGAGATGCTTCCCGACAACGGTGCCAAAATGTTGTGGGCCAAACAAGGTTAACTTCTTTCCTACTTTTGTCACATGCCCGTGCATTTAATTTATCAACCCAGGGAGCTTCGTAAACTTGCGAAGGGTCTTGAACAAGATTGCTTACAATACCACTTGAGATGAGTCCGCTAGTTCTACTATTGGGGGGTGTTTCAAATGGTCGTCAATCATTCATACACTCCTCAATAATTTACGTAAAAACAATTAAATCTACAGAAAGGAAATATTCACGCATTCCTAGAAATAAACCTATTGCAATACTAGAAATAACAATGCGATAAACAATCTTATAAAAGTGGTAAACTAATCTAGAAAACATAGGAAAAATAGGGGAAGAAATACTGGCTTGGAGTGGGCCCAGGCTCCAGCAGCTTCCTCCCAGCTGAACACGCACTTAGAAACTCTTAGAACTGTATTATAATTATCAAAGTATTACAATGCTTCTTATGTATATCTCTCTACATTTACTATCAAAATATTCTATATATCCTCAGAGAGGTCTGCGTGTGTTTATATAGCACACCCATAGATCTTCTATTACAAAGAAGTTATAACAGTCGATTCATTCCAGACTAAACTAAGACAGTCTGGTAAATGTGATCGACGTCTGCTAAAACTGGCATTCATTTCTAATGGTGGCATGTTCACTGATTGGTTTGTGCTTCACCTGGCATTGGTAGGACATTCTCATACGTCGATGTGATCCCCAATTTAACTCTACATGATGTAGAGTTGGAACTGCACCAGTCGTTGTTGTCCACGTCATGCTTGTCTGGTCAATGAGCGAAGAACAGGGGCGCCTTCCCTATGAGGAAGGTGCCTAAGTATGTCGGGTGCCTTCTCTATGTGGAAGGTGCCTTACTACCATTGGCACCTTCCTAGAAGAGGAAGGCGCTTATCTTCTATTGGTGCCTTCCTATGAGAGGAAGGCGCTTGCCTTCTAGTGGTGCCTTCCTTCCTTCCTTATGAGAGGAAGGTGCTTGCCTTCTAGTGGCTCCTTCCTTATGAGAGGAAGGCGCTTGCCTTCTAGTGGTGCCTTCCTTATGAGAGGAAGGCGCTTATTTTCCTTTGGTGCCTTCCTGGAAGAGGAAGGCGTTGGCCTTCTATTGGTGCCTTCCTGGGAGAGGAAGGTGCTTGTCTTTCCTTGGCGCCTTCCTGGAAGAGGAAGGTGCCTACTTACTTGGTGCCTTCTTGGAAGAGGAAGGCACCTACTTCTTGCCTTCCTGGAAGAGGAAGGCGCCTACCTTCTCTACGTTGATTTCGAAAGAAACAAAGTGCCAGGTCCATGAAAAGACCTCGACTGATCCAAATCTGACTAAATCAACTACAATTCCACAAAAACACACTGAAAACACATGAATTAGATAACATGCATAATTTCATCAAATAATTATATAATCATTCATAAACATATGCAATCCTTATTATACAACCGCATAATAATCAAGAAAATGTATACAAAATATGAGCATTTCTGATGCTCATCACTCATAATAGGAACTTTAACTTTCAAAGGACCAATCGTCAATGGAATACTCACCCAAATAATGGAGTCCCAAATCCTATTAGCAACCAAAATCAACCAAACAACAACCCAAATACTTTAGTGAATTTGGTAGATCTTGCTTTACCCAATTGGTGTAGGGTCCATTCCACTACTCAACATGGTGAAACAGACTATCCAAAATTTAAAATTACTTTGGATATTGTCTAGAAAGAGATGGAAAATTTAGAATTAGTGCCCACCAATGAGAATGTTAGGAATCAAGCTAACCAAAATGTAGGGACAACCTTAGTTTTAGAGACCTATGAACTCTCAAGAGTGGATGAAGATGAACCTGAAGAATACCTAGAAGAAGAGGTGCAAGCTTACAAGCAATTTCAAAGAGGTAACAATTATATTCTTTGAAGTAAAGGGAAAGCACCAATGACTTCTTCTACACCTCCTAACAAAACCTCCATCCCACCTGATGAGCAGGCCAACAAAAACCTAGTCCCACCTAAGGGTCCCATAGTACCTACACAACCAAAATCCAACATGCCATTACCATAGACAGAGAAAGTCTCAGAGCAAAACAAGGTTAGATATAATATTATTGAAGACCTTAAGAAAACCAAGGCAAATATTTCTTTATTTGAGGTAGCTCAATTAACTGACCAAAAGGATCTATTGCTTAAAACACTTGTTGGTCAAAATAAAAAAGAGTTGAAAAAGACTATTGATGCTTAGGTTGCAATATACAAAGAAAAGGTAGAATCCCCTCCTTTCCTTTTGACTATTAGAATCATTGGAAAAAACTTACATAATTGTCTTGTGGATTTAGGTGCTTCTAGCAATGTGATGCCATATGCAATCAACCAAAAATTGGGACTGACTCCTACTCCCTCAAACAAGAAGGTGGTGCAATTGGACAAGATAGAAGTCAATGTGGTTGGGGTGCTGAATCAGGTCCATATACAGTTGGTTATCAAACCTAGGATACAACAATGTATCAATATTCAAGTTGTGGATATCCCAGATGCATATGGGATGTTGCTCAGTCATGATTGGTCAAGAACCCTGAATGGTTATATGGCAACATTTTTTACATATGTGGCTTCCTTGGCGTGGCATAGCTAATCAAATTTAGATAGAAAGAGAGCCAAGGCTGAAGGATCTCATTATAGAGTACAACAATATCAATGAGATTCTATACACTAAATCAAATATGGGAGTCTACATTGTGGTAGTAGAAACCAAATATAAAGAGAGTAATCTGGTAGTAGAAACCCCACTAAGAAAACAAAAAATAACTGAAGACTAGATATGGACTCTCAAGTTTGATGGGTCAAAATGTAAGCATGGCAATGGTGTTGGAGTTGAACTAGTCAACCCCAAGGGTAAATCACATCTTGTTGCATATCGATTATAGTTCCCTTGCACCTACAATGCTACTGAGTATGAGGTATTGATTCATGGATTATAATTTTCCATTAAGAAGAAAGTCAAATATGTACGTATCCTGGGAGATTCTAAATTGGTGATCAAGCAAGTGCAAAACTAGTATGCCTATCATGACAAACATCTCTCAAATTATCATAGCCAAGTATGGGATTTAATTAAAGAGTTTGATGCTTTTGATATTCAAACTATTTCATGCAAAAAGAATCACACTACAGATTCATTAGCAATAGCAACAAGCACTCTAGAACCAGTTGCCCATTCTAAGATAAAGTGATTCTTAGTGGAACTAGTTGTCAATCCCTCCATACTAGACAATGTCCAAAAATTTTAGGTGTTTGAGGATGATAGACATATAGTGGATTTTATTACTAACTCAGGTATATTTGAAGCTCAGATCATAGATGAGGAAGACAAAAATTATGTAGAGTTGGATGAAGAAGGTGAATTAAATCTGAAGTCAAACACTATTCCTAAAGGTATGGTTTCTTTAGAAAGCTTATTTGATATGGATTATCATACTCGTAAACAATAGACTATTCCATCTAAAAAAGAGTTATATGAAGCCTATAATTTGGGAAGTGCTGAAAACCCTCAAAATGTCTTCTTGGGAAAAGCTTGCACTGATGAAGAAAAGGAGGGAATAATCCAAGCTTTAAAATATTATAGAGATGTCATAGCATGGAGCTATGAAGATTTGAAAACCTATGATGCATCTATCATTACCCACACTATTCCCTTGAAGCCAGGGATAAAACCTTTTTGACAAAAGTAGAGACTAATGAATCCTTTGTTGGAGCCCCTCATTTTCAAAGAAATACAAAAATTGTTGGTAGCCCGCATTATTTTTTCGATAAGACATTCTACTTGGGTTGCCAATTTGGTGCTTGTTCATAAGAAGAATGGGGAAATACACTTGTGTGTAGATTTTAGAAATCTTAATAGAGCATCTGAGAAGGATAACTATCCCCTCCCTTCCTTGGATGAAATATTGCAAATGGTGAATGGCTCTCAGATGATGTCTTTTCTAGATGGTTACTCAAGGTACAATCAAGTAATGGTAGACCCCTAGGATAGGATTAAAACTACATTTACTACCAAGTGGGGAACATTTGCATATAGGAGGATGTCATTTGGCCTAATCAATGTAGGAGCAACTTTCCAAAGGGCTATGGACATCACTTTCAAGGATCTCATTGGGAAATGCATTGTGATTTATATGGATGATCTTCCTATCTTTTCTAAGATGTGTGTAAACCATGTGGAAGACTTAAGGAAGGTACTACAAAGATGTAGAGAGCATGGAATTTCATTGAATCCAAAAAGTATTTTTGGAGTTACAAAAGGAAAGTTGCTAGGGCATGTCATTTTTGAAGTTGGTATTTCTATTGACCCAGATAGAGTTGAAGCAATTCAAAAAATTCCCCTTCCTAGAAGTAAGAAGGAGTTGAAGTCTTTCTTTGGCAAAATTAATTTTGTGAGAAAATTTATTTCTGGTTTTGTAGAAATAGTTCGACCTCTAAATGTAATGCTAAAAAAGGATGCCAAGATTGTATGGATTGGGGAAGCACAAGTTGCTTTTTAAGAAACTAAAAGGGCAATCATGAATGCTCCTATATTAATCAGTCTTGATTACACTCAACCTTTTTATATTTATTCATTTGCATCTGAGCATTCAATTATTGGTGTTTTAACTCAAAAGAAGGAGGTTGGTGATGAGAGACCAATAGCTTTTGTAAGCTCACCATTGAAATATGCTCAACTCAGATATTCAACCATTGATAAACAAGCCTTTGCTTTGATCAGAGTTGTGAAGAAATTTTGATATTATATCCTACATAGTAGAGTGTTTGCAATAGTGCCTAATCTAATTATGAAAATAGTGTTGATGCAGAATGAGCTAGGAGAACGTAGAGGCAAGTGGATGTCTATCTTGCAAGAGTTTGATCTAGAAATTTAGCCTATGATAATTGTTAGAGGATAGGGACTGAGCAAAGCACTAGCCAAAGTTGACCCTCAGATTTCATGTCAATAGTATTCTGTGGGAGAGGTTACAAATGATGAATGGTATCAGGACATTGTTTATTATTTGCTAAATAGAGTATGTCCTGGTCACTTGAATTCCACCCAAAGAAGAGCACTACATCTCAAAAGTGTAAATTTCATGATAAAAGTAGGCATTTTGTATCAAAAAAATCATGAAGGAATTTACCTAAGATGCTTAAGCAAGAAGGAAGTTGTTGAAGTTCTCAGAGATTTCCATGGAAAGTATGGAACTAGGCATGGCTCAAGGAGTGCCACAACACACCAAATACTAAGAGTTGGTTATTACTAGCCCCATGTTTTTAAATATGCCCATGCACATGTCCGATCATGTCATGTTTATCAGATTACAACTCATCGAGAAAGGAATTCTCCCATGCCATTATAGTCGATGATTGAAGCTTACCCATTTGCACAATGGGGATTGGAATTTATTGGTGTCATCAATCCTAATTCATTAGCCAACCACAAGTTCATCCTGACTACCATTGATTATTGCACTCATTGGACTGAAGCTCAAGCATTCAAAAACTGCACAATAGAGGTTGTGATCCAATTCCTTGAAGATAACATCATGATCAAGTTTGGGATGCCATATGCTCTAGTATGTGATAATGGTCTTGCTTTCTCTTCTTTACAATTTATTGAATGGGCTTACGATAATAAGGTAACTCTAAAATTTTCTTCTAATTATTACCCTCAAGGAAATGGAGTAGCAGAATCAACTAATAAAAACCTACTAGAAATAATTAAGAAAATTTTAGACAAAAATCCTAGGGATTGGCATAATAAATTGAAGTATACATTGTGGTCAGATAGAACAAGGATTAAGTCTTCATTAGGCACATCTCCCTATCATCTAGTTTATGGTCAGGATCCTATTTTTCCCACCAACCTCAAGATCCTTACCTTACAATTCATGAAAGACTACTTAGAAACAAATGATAGGGTAGAAGCCAGGCTATTGAATTTGATGAGTTTGGATGAGAAAAGGGAAGAGGCACTACAACATTTTAGTAAGCATCAAGAAATGGTAAAATGATGGTTTGATAAGAGGGCCAAAATAAAAGCCTTTAGAATTGTTGATCTAGTGTTGTTGTGGGATAAATCCCATGAGAAGAAAGGAGACCATGGAAAATTTGACACCCTTTGGTTAGGTCCCTTTCAGATATCTAAGATTCTAGGAGAGAATACCTTTAGGTTAAAAATCCTAACTGGAGAGGATGTCCCATTACTAGTGAATGGGAAATTTCTCAAACACTACTTTAGTGCCTAAGAGTATTCTAGTCCTATCCTATAAATAGTTTTGTATATAGTTGTTGCTTTAAGATTTTATGCTAGTTTTGTTTATTTTTCTATTTTTGCTTTGTTTTTGTTATGCTAGTTTCATTTGTTTTTGCTTTGTTGTTATTTTCAATTTTGGTTTATTTTGTGCTTTTCCTTTGTTTGGCTTAAATCATCCAAGTACAACCAACTTATGGTTGCTCTAGGTTGGAAGGTTTTTTGCATAGTTTGGTGATGAAAGGTCCTACTCTAAAATTTAGTGAAGCTAATATTGGTTTAATCAACTTTTTGGTGTGTATCCATTATTTTGGGGTAAAGTAGATGAATCTAAAAGTAATGCAAAATGATGTTGCAGCTTCACACTGAAAATACTTTAAGAAAATTCTAGATTAGGAGGAATGAAACCATTGTGGTTTGGTTTTTAGGAAAAGTTATTTAAGTGTTCATCCTCCTATTTTTCCATAGTGATCCCCAACCCAAAAAGCATACCTTAGTGCTTGTGAAATTTTCTATGTTCAAAAAAAGCTCTAGAAAGGGCTATGAATGCCTGGTTGGTAGTAGAGAAAGGTCTAGAGTGGGATCAAAGATAACTCCATAGGGACTATAAATATCTGGCTGGTAGGAGAGCAATATCTAATAGTTGGTAACATGTCTACCTATGTGACAAAGCTCATCATTAGTAGACCAATGTTCGCTCAGGGGTGAACTAGCCTAATTTCTAAACTATGATGGCAAATTTTAACTGATCCTGGAATGAGAATGAATTCACATGCACACATTTTTGCTAAAAACAAAATGGAGTATTGCCTTCAGATAAATTGCTTAACCCTAGCATTGGGTGGATGCCAAATTTTTGGTTTTGCTGGTTTTGAAATTTCATTATTTTAGAGAGGGTTCTTTTATTCCCAAAATGCTCAGAAGCATTTTCCAGTAGAGTCACCATTTGTTGTTGTGCTTGCACAACATGCCCCAATATGCATGAATTGGGGACCCACTTTTAATTTTTTTGTAAGTTTTCTCTTATTTTTCTTGGGTTGGTTTGCAGTTTTTAGTCTTTAGCTAAAAGCTTTTAATTTTGACCCAAATTTTGCTTCCTTTGAGCTTGTTGTGATGTTTATTGCCATGTCTATGTCTATGGGTTTCTTTAAGTGGCAAATAACCTTTCCCTTTAAGTCAGGCTCAAAATAATCTTTCCAACGAGTACCTGCATGCCTATGTTCCATAGCTTTAGCGCATTGAAATTGCTTAAACATTGTAGGCTTGATTTTCCTCTTTGTGACATAGATGATGACACTTTATGGTTTCTTATCTCTCATTTATGTGTCAAACAGGTTCTCCCTCATCAACAACTAAGATCAAATTTTGAAATAGCATAGAAAAATAGGATTGAGCATTAAAAAAGATAAATGTTGTAAACACTTGTCAGATCCAATGACTAAGATTAAATCATGAGATAACATGGACAAACAAAATTGAGCATTAAAAAAGACAAATATTTTAAAGTCTTGTCAGATTCAATGACCAAGATTAAATCTTAAAATAAGCATGAATAAACAAGATTGAGCAATAAAAAAGATAAATATTTTAAAGTCTTGTTAGATCCAATGGCCAGGATTAAATATTGAAATAAACACATATGAACATGATTGAGCAGTAAAAAAGATAAATATTTTAAAGTCTTTTCAAATCCAAAGGCCAGGATTAAATCTCGAAATAACAAAAATGAATAGGACTGAACATTAAAAAGGACAAATATTTTAAAGTCTTGTTATATCCAATGGCTAATATTAAATCTTGAGATAAGCACATACGGATAGGATTGAGTAGTAAAATTAAATATATAATTAAAGTCTTGTCAAATCCAAAGGCCAGGATTAAATCTCGAAATAGCATGGATGAACAAGATTAAGCATTAAAAAAGTTAAATATTTTAAAGTCTTATCAAATCCAACAACCAAGATTAAATATTGAACTAAGCATGTATGAATAGGATTGAGTAGTAAAAAAGACACATTTTTAAGTCTTGTTAGATCCAATGACCAATATTAAATCTCAAGATAAACACAAATGAACAAGATTGAGCCATAGAAAAGGATAAGTATTTAGGGCAATGACAAACATTTTAAATTCAAGAGTATCTATGGCCAAGGTTTTATCTCGAAATGATGCAGATGGATAGGATTAAGTGATAGAAAAGAAAAAATTTCAAATCAAATGGCTAGGATTAATAAATACAATGACCAAGATCTAATCTCAAAATAACGTGGATGGATAATATTAAGCGAAAAAAATACAAGCTTTCTGATCAAATGGATAAGATCATTGATGGCCAAGATTAAATTTTGAAATGATACAGACGGATAGGATTAAGTAGTAGAAAAGATAAGCTTTTTGAGAAATGGAAAGAATTTATCTATGACTAGGATTTTATCTTCCATATCTCTTTGACGGCTATGATTAATCTAGGAATATAGTGGTAATTTGTCAAAATGCTTCAACAATGGATATTAAATCACCAAGAAATATTGATGACCCATAAACTTTCCTTTTAAACCAAATAGCACATGAAGACAATATTCAACTTAGTGCCAAGAAGGATTTTGATAAGGTAACACCCACAAAAAAATGCATGACAAGATTTGACGATGAAGAACTAAGAATTTTATTACCAACAACAACTATAAATAGGGATTACAATGCTTGTGGATACGTTTCATCAGATAAGATAATATTTAATTATTTTGGTTAAGAATATTATCTATAAAATAACTTGTGAAAAAACATTAAATGACTGATTACAACACATGACAAATATGAATAATATGATTAATTTCTATCATCCCTCCCCATCATAGAAGCATTGGGATTCAATACATTCAAAAGGGAAGGAAAATAGTGAACCATCTGACTATGAGAGATCCATTGAGCCTGATGTGGAAGCTATCCTTGTTTGCCAATAAGGTTTGAAGTGGAAGATCCATGGTGAGTGTGGTGTATCCTGGTGTCAAACAAATGATCATCTTATAAAGGAAGCTAAAAATTAGGTACAACATCTACAGGATGACTGATGACTGGTGTAGTCTCCAAGGTAGAGCCATTGTACTGCCAGAGTAAGTCCATATTGATGATATCATGGATGCCCAAGTTTACGGGAAGATCAAGATGAAATGTTTCTTAGACACCTATTGGATGATAGTGTAAGGCCCATAATAAAGAGGCTTGATATTACTATGTGCCTTCTTTGGGAACTTTTGGCGGTTAAAATACAACCAAACACTGTCTCCAACCTAGAAAGAATGTAGAATACAATGGTGGTCCATGGTCTACTTCTACTGCTATTGAGTCTTCTAAAAAATACAAACAACTTTCAACTGGAGATGTTGCAAGTTTTGAATGAAGGATTGGGATTTGTCTTGTTATTTTTGCATGTGGACAGTGATAGGAGATGGAAGTGACAAGGGTAACCCATATGGGAATGGAGGCTGAAAACCTAGACACACTTGAAATGGTGAATGAACTATGGAGGAATGTACAACTTGATTGTATGCATGATCAATATAAATAAGACTCAAATCCCACTTATATGGATATGAATTATTGAATATGCAAAGACTTTGGACAAGCATATAGTTGACAACTTTAGTTTGATCATCAGATTGTGTATGAAAAGCAGTGGAAAATTAAGAGATACACCTAATAGTTTCCACAAAGAATACCAAAAATGATTGAAAAAATGAGAATCATGACCAAATACGGTGGTGGTAAGACCAAAAGAATGCCAAACAATATCAAATAAAATTTGGGCTAATTTGGCAGTGGAATTGGTTTTACAAAAAGGAATAAAGTTAGTAATTTTTTTAAAATGATCAACTATGACAAAAACACAGTCATGCTAATGGAATATCATAGGAAAACCATTGATAATATCCATAGAAATACTCTCTCAATGATGAGAGGTAATAGACAAAGGTATACTGAGGTTCAACTTACAGTTTTCTAGCTTAGAGCAACTACAAAGGGCACACTATCTCAGGTGCCACAAAACATCACACTACATATGAGGCCAATAGAAGAATCTTTGCAAATGATGGAGAGTCTTGTGTTTTCCAAAATTTCCACCATAGAGGGTAGAATGAGCTTCCTTAAGAAGTTATTATCTATGCTCACATGGTACACATAGTTTATCAAGACAGTAAAGTAAACCCTCATTAATATGATAGTCTTGAAAAGGGGTCAAGTTGGAGGAGGAAGGATGTTGGAGATGTTGATAAACTTGTGCAAAGTTAGAGTCATGAGGATACTCAAAAGGCCAATATTGAAAACCCAAGTGAGAGTTAGTGACAATGGTTAAGAAATGAGAGGAATGAGGATGACTGAGACAATCAACCATAGAATTTTTACTACAATTTTTGTACTTAATGACTAGGTGGAATTGTTGAAGGTAATAAACCCATTTCATGTGTCATGCTTCCTAGATATTAGTTTAGGATTGAAGGAACTATAAAGGCAAATGATCAGTATGGACAATGGTTTCCTTTCCAAGGAGGTAATGATGCCAATATTTGATGGCTTGGACTAAGGCATAAAGTTCCTTATCATATGTGGAATGATTTTTCTTGTCTATGGAAAAGGACTCGAAATGATAAACAATAGGATGACCAGTTTGTTTGAGAACAACACCAAGGGCAAATTGAGAAGCATCAGTTTCAATTTCAAAAGTTTTTCGAAGGTCAAGAATGGATAAAATAGGAGCAAAAAAAACATGGTTATGATCAGGAGTCCAATGGAAGATATATTTGGCCTTAGTCAAGAGATGCAAGGGAGTAGCGATGGTGGAATAGTTTGGGATAAACTTGTGGTAGAAGTTAGATAGGCCAAGAAAACTTCATAATTTAGAGACATTGGTGGGAGTAGGCCAATTTAGTAGGACTTCTACTTTGACAAGATCCACCTGAATACCTTGCTCATTGATGATGAAGCCAAGGTAGTAAATGGAAGTTTTTCCAAAAGAACATTGAGTCAAATTGGCATACAATTGATTCTTTTGAAGAATGGAAATAACATGCTCAATATGCTCCAAATGTGTCTGCCATAAAATGTAAGAATATCATTAAGATAGATAATGATATATCTATGTAAGCACTCACTGAAAACTTCAATCATTAGCCTCATAAAAGTAGTTGGAGCATTAGTGAGGCCAAAGGGCATAACACGCCACTCAAACAAACCCATCTTAGTTTTAAAATTTGTTTTCCAAGTATCTTCAACTTGAATGTGGACCTGATGGTATCCACTCTTAATATCAATATTAGTGAAAAACTTAGCACCTTGAAGTTGGTCTAAGAGATCATCAATGAAAGGGAGTGGATAGCAATTTTTATAGTAATTTTGTTGAGTGCACAAAAATCAATGCAAAAACACTAAGTACTATCCTTTTTTAGAACAAGAAGAATAGGAGAGGCACAAGGAGAAATGTTGGGTTTGATAAAACCCTTAGCTAATAGGTACTAAATTTTTTTCTTAACTTCATCATATTGCAAAATGGATTGTCTATACATGGGTGCATTAGGGAGAGGTTTCGCAGGAAGGATATCAATGTTGTGATTAATGGCCCTGTCAGGAGGTAAAGAAGTGGGAAATATTTTATCAAGTGTTGTGGGTTGAGTGGACTTAGAATATGGTGCTAAATATTACTTATGTTGTGGATGAATGAATATGAGTGCAAGTGCTTGTGCTTGATTTTGGGCTTTTCATGCTTATTTGCAACTAAGAAACATATTAGCAGTGTGATTGGTAGATTCGATGAGATAGTGCTTATTATCGTGCTAGAGTGTGTAACTATTTTTATAAGCATCATAGTGAGCATGCCTATCATATTGATAAGGCTTAATGAGAAATAAACCACAATAATCCATGGGGATCACATCACAAGTGACCGTATCCTTGAACTTAGGGCCAAAAGCAAATGCAATGGTGCATGTGTGTGTAATCTTCGAAGTGGTATTACTATCCTTCCATCCAAGAGAGTAAGGATGAGGATGTGGTGCAATAGGTATCCCTGGCCTATCAACAATGGGCTTTGCTATAAAATTATTTTGCGATCCATTGTCAATGATACAATCAACCATAAAATCATGAAGCTAGTGGGCACATGTGACAAACAAATTATCACGGTCACGTACATTGGAATGATGATTCATAAAATTTACATGATTGAGTTGTCCCCTTAACTCCTCACAAAACCTCCCTTCACCAGTAGTTTGTATGGGGTTATCAATTTTTTTGTCATCAGACTGTACAAGTAAAGTCTTCTTCTTAGACCTATGTAACTGTTGACATTCATATTTACATGTCCTTTTCATTTATAATAATTACAAAGCTTTGAATTCTTAGCATGATAAAAATAAGAAGCAAGAAATGTATTCTTAGAAGTAGGGGAGTGATTAGAAGCAGGAGTAGAAGAAGAAAATGAGTAAGAAAAATATTTCTTGGATACCTGTTGATGCGAACGAGGCGTGTGCATCAAACCTCTAGAAGAGTAGCAAGGGCCTATGTGCTTTACAATGAGCTTCTCATTTGCAAGCTATGCATGATTAAAAACAACATCAAGAGTAGTGCAAGGAGTATATTTCAACTTACAATAAAGCATGTGAGAAGCCCACTTTTAAATTTAGCAATGAGGGAACCTACACGATTAGAGATGCGAAGTAAGATACATAGATGGTCGAATTGATGAACATAATATTGGATAGATTGACGCTTTCCCTGTTGAATGTGGATACATTGATTAAGCAAGTCATCATCATAATTAGATGGATAGAAAGTGGCCTTCAAAGATATGGCCAAATCATTCCAAGTGAGGATGGAGTTTTGAGTTTTGTGGCATTTGGTAATGAGAACCTTAGCCATACCAAAAATGTTGAGTTTGGGAAAAAGAAACTTTATCATAGTTTGATGTTTGACTAAAGGTAAAAAATGTCTTCATATCAAGGATCTATTTATTAAGAACATTAGGATCCTGAGAGCCATCATAAATTTTAACTTCACACTTTACATGAGAAGTTTTAGAGGAGGAGGACTGCAGTTTGAGGTCCTTAATAGTGTTAGTCAAGGAAGTGACATGGGCAATGACTTCGACCATTTTTTTGGATAAGGCCATATTGGTGGTCATATGTCTGGTTTGAGCCAAGGATAAATTAAAGGATTTGCAATCACAACCAAAAAGGCACACATGTTTGACAAGGTGATCTTCGAGACATAAAGAGTGAGATAAAACAAGATAAAAAAGAAAAAGGGTCACTGCAAGAAGATGAATCTTGAAATGATATTTCTAACGACTATAAATAGTGCTATGTGGGAGTGGGAAGAGACCCAAGTTTTTAAGAAAAAATAATAACAAATGGTCCACGCAGTAAAATAAAAAATACCCCTTATGAAGGGGGTGGAGCATACCGGTAAGGCGAATATGGGGAGGGTAGGTTGAGGGCATGGAGCTGAAGCATAGGGAGGTCTGACAGGGACAGAGGACACATGGACCAGAGTGAAATCAAGGGCCCAATGATAGAATACCCGGGTCAAGGTGGTGAGCATGGACACGTGGTAGGAGGTAGCAAAATAGTGAGGCAAATGAGGATGTGCAAGAGGTAGTAAAGTAGACGAGCAATGAGTCAAATGTCATATAGTCAATAGGTAGCCAACGTGTGCATAGCCAACATGTGCTAGCTATCTAACTAAGGGTATTATCACCCTTATAAAATATGCACGTGATGTCTTCACAAGCAATGTGGGATTACTCCCACAAAGAATTTTAAAAACAACACTATGCTACCCGTGGGAAAACCTACCATCAAAAAGTTGAAAGTGATAAAAAAAGAGAAAATGTTGCTAGAATCGCTTGTGAGCCATCAAAATTAGGTGTGGTCAATCGAAAATGCATGGGTGCCATCAAAAATGTGGTGTGAGCTACCGACGTGTAGGATATGCAAAGGTATTTTGGTGTTGACATTGATGGCCATTGGTATCAGGAGAAACGTGGGTGCCATTAGTTGTAGAGCAATTCTATCAGTGTCGATGGGAACCAAAGTTGCCAAAGGATACTACTATTAGTGAAGATGGCGCAGTGGTCGAGAAGTAGGAAAATCGATCAAAAGAAAATAGCACCAAATAATATCAAGTGGTTGCCAAAAAATGAGGAAAGCCACCGAAGAAAGTAGATGACAAACATTGTAGCGGGCATGCCAATCTACCATGTGGTAGGAATTGACAGGAGAGTGGCAGAAAGACTCGGCAATGTGTGATGTGATTGGCCAAAGTTGCAACTAGAGGGAGGGTGCTTGTAATTGTTTTATGGTGGTGATCTATGGCTAGGATATTTGTTACACACAGAAGGAAACAACAGGGAGACCTAGTAGTAAATAAAACCATGCGTAGTGATCACGGTGAGGAAGGTCATCTGTAGATCGATCAAGCAACCACTGAATACCTTCACACGATCTAACTACTCACATGTAATGGCTTTAGAGGGGTGAAAGAAAAAATCTTGAGTGGTTGTCACTGCACAATCACTTGGCAATTATGGATCAGTGCTACCAAGGAGTAAGGCCACTGGTGAGGATGAGCACTAGGAGGAAGGGAGCCACAAAAGGTCACAAGGGTTTATGCAAATGACATCATGGACATAACAATGAGCAAATCCAAGAAATTAGAGTAAAACAAGGATGGATCATGTGATGTTCCCAAGAAAATCTTGGGTTGTGACTCAGGGGTTGTCGAGGAGAAAAAAATGGTTTCAAATATACCATCACAGGCATAGAATTTAAAAAACAAATAGATGCCGCAAAAAGTGACTAGAAAAGAGTCATCTACAATAGGGATAACACAACGACAAGGAGGATAAATGGTGTCGTGGGCTCGACGATGATGTGGGTGGAAATATGTGGGTTGAAATTCCACGAATGCAATATGGATTATTCATTATGAAGAAGAGACAGTGAATAACAAACGCAACTCAAAACAAAAAAAAATGTGCAAGATCCGCTAGGAGAATTTCTTCAAACCCAACACTTAGCTCTGAATACCAACTAGTATGGTAACACCTACAAACAAATGCACAACAAGGTTTGACGATGAAGAACTGAGAATTTTATTGCCAACAACGACAATAAATAGGGATTACAATGTTTGTGGATAAGTTTCACTGGATAAGATAACATTTAATTATTTTGGTTAACAATCTTATCCATAAAACTACTTGCGAAAAAACATTAAATGACTGATTACAACACATGACAAATGTGAATAATATGATTAATCCCTATCAAATTTAACCACTAGTTTTAAAATTTAAAAAACTTAGAGAAATAAAAAATGTTTAAAGTTCTAACCCCTATTTTTGTTTTCTTGTATTATTTTACAGAATTTTTGCTCATGGTTATATTGAATATGGCAGATGTAATGGTGAACATGAAATTTTAATGCAGATCGAGGAAGTACAAGCATACTGGATAGTGGATAGATAAAATTAATGGCTAATCCATACTATGAATAGAAGTGGAAATTTAATGAAGTATGGTTGTTGCAAAACTCCCAAGCATCGTGCAAATAAAGAATTTATGAGGTATGGTCAAAGTAGTGCAAAATTAATGAGGTATGGTTGTATATGACTAAAAAGTAGTCTTAAGGGACATGCCCTAGATTTATATGGCAATTAAATTATAAAATGTAACTCTGGTGAAAGCCAAAAAAATTATAAATAGTGGTTCACCAGCCAGTTGCATAGGTCAAAAACCATATGTTAGAGGGTCTTCTTTAGTTTTTCTTCTTCCTTTGTATTCTTGTAGTTGGATGATATTTCTAAACTAGGATTCTATTTTAATGAGCTATGTTCTTGTAATCCACCAAAGTGGATAAATCTAAATTCATGTACTCAATGAATATCTTTTAATATAAGGCTTCTAAAATTTGTTGTGTTTAATATACACATGTTGATGGTGGTTGCACTTAGTTTCACAGTCTATTGATCCTTTGAAGATTGCATCATCTCGAATCTCATACTGTGTGAATATTGGTCGGGCCAAGATTGGTTTAAATCATATTTGTTGCTTTACCAGACTAGAACTGGTTTTCAAGGCAGTATTGGTTTGTTTTTCTTTATTTCCTCTTACCCTTAAACCTTTGAATTTTTTTTGAACTCATTTAGAGTAGGAGTAGATTAGTTTATGTTTGAAGCATTGAAGTTGTTTTTTTACAGTGAATTTTAAATTTTCATACAACTTTAAAATATTCATGTGTGGTATATCTCAAGTACAATGAATGCTATAAATTGGGTAATCACAATTTAAGGTGCTAATTTCATTCAGCTCATGATTATCTAAATATTAATGTTGTGTATATATACATATATATATATATAGATATATATTATACAGTCAAGTGTTTAGTTTCAAGGCATTGTGCCCAAGAAATTTATTTTAATTTGTAACCAGCAAAGGCCCCTCAAAGGAACAATTATTGGTGATATCTGAGTCTATTTGCACTGGCTAAGACTTGGCATACTCGAACCTTGGAGGAAATTCTTCCCTTTTAGGAGGAAATAGATCTTTGTTCCAAGTATGTTGTCATGCCTTTGACAATATGTCATTTGAACATTCAACAAGACCAAAAAGGTCATAAGCCTACAAAACCCAAGCCATTTTAAAAAATAAAGGAAGCCATAAGAAGCTCCTCAAAATAAAAATAAAAAATTTAAATAAACCATTAAAGTTTTTAATAAAATTGCAAGGATATAATAAATAAATAGGAATAATTAATTCATTCCAAAAGAGAAACAAGAAGAAAATAATTCAAATAGTCATATTTTATAAGATTATTAAATATTATAAAAATATTACAAGCTTAAAAGATCTCATAAAAGGAACTTCCTGGTTGTCTTATCCATCCTACTACAAAAGGAGAAGATCAAACAAAGTTTAACAAGGCAAAAAAAAAGGCAAGACTAATCATTATGTTCAGAATAGTAGATGAGTTCCAAGCATACATTAGGGACTCAACCATAGCCAAGGATGCATGGGAGAAGTTAAAAATAATATTTGAAACCAAGAATCAAAATCGGATACAATTCCTCCAAAGCCAATTTCATTGTTTGAAAATAAAGAGTGGAGAAAAACCGAAATCATCCATGAGAATAATTATAGAGTTGTAAGCTTCATTGCAAGCATTGGAAACACATGTATCCAATAAAATAATAGTTTCAATTATTTTGATATTTTTTTTTGATTGGTTGAAAGGGTGTTGAAAGGTCCCTGAACCTTGTACAAGAATATTTTTAAATGTTATCCAAACCGATCGGAGAGGCCCAAGAGCTAAAGATCAAAGAAAAAGCCAAACACCACAAGAAGAAAGGTGTCGCGATATCGCGACATGTTGCATTTTCGCGGTCCCAAGCATAGAGAAAAAGCAAGGAGGAAAAGGTGTCACGATATCGCGACATGTTGCGCCGTCGCGGCCAAGGGAGGAAAATATGTGATATCGCGACAAGATGCAGCATCGCGGTCGAAGGAGAGAAAGTGTCACGAAATCGCGACATGTTGCAACGTCGCTGCCAGAATAGAAGAAGTGTCGTGATATCGCGACAAGTTGCATCGTCACGGCCAGAGGAGGAAAGGTGTCACGATATCGCGACAAGTTGTATCGTCAAGGCCAAAGAAGAAAATATGTCGCGATATCGCGACATGTTGCATTGTCGCGGCCACAGGAGAAAAAGTGTCGCGATATCGTGACATGTTGCACCATCGCGACTATAAGAGAAAAGGTGTCGCGATATCGCGACATGTATTATCGCGGCCAAAGGACGAAAAGTGTTGCGATATCGCGACATGTTGCAATGTCACGGCCAAAAGAAAAAAAGTGTAGCAATATCACGACATGTTGTATCATCGCGGCCTAAGGAGAAAAAATTTCGCAATATCGTGACGTGATGCATCATCTCGGCAAAAAGATAAAAATGTCGTGATATCAAGACATGTTGCATTGCCGCGGCCAAAGAAGGAAAAGGTGTCGCGATGTCGCGACATGTTGCATCATCACGGCCCAAGAGAAAAAGTGTCGTGATATCGCAACATGTTGCATCATCGCGGCCAGAGGAAAAAAAATTTCGCGATATCACGACATTTTGCAGCATCGTGGCCAGAGGAGAAAAAGTGTCACGAAATTGCAACATGTTGCATCGTCTCGGCAAAAAGAAAAAAAATGTCATGAAATCACATGTTGCATTACCGCGGCCAAAGAAGGAAAAGGTGTCGCGATATCACGACATGATGCATCATCGCGACCAGAGAGAAAAAGTGTCACGATATCGCGACAAGTTGCAACATCACGGCCAAAGAGAAAAGATGTCGTGATATCGCGACATGTTGCAATGACGTGGCCAAAGGAGAAAAAGTGTCGCGATATCGTGACATGTTGCATTGTCACGGCCAAAGGAGGAAAAAGTGTCACGATATCGCAACATGTTGCATTATCGCGGCCAAAGAGAAAAAGTGTCGCGATATCGCGACATGTTGCATTATCGCGGCCAAAGAGAAAAAGTGTCACGATATCGCGACATGTTGCATTATCGCGGCCAAAGAGAAAAAGTGTCGTGATATCACGACAAGTTGCATCATCACGACCGAAAGAGAAAAAGTGTCACGAAATCGCGATATGATGTAACGATGCGACCAAAGGAGAAAAAAGTGTCCCGATATTGCGACATGTTGCAACGTCACGCCCAAAGGAGAAAGAAATGTCACGATATCGTGACATGTATTTTCACGGCCAAAGGTGAAAAGTATCGTGACATGTTGCATTTTCACTGCCGAAGGAGAAGGAAAAGGTGTCGCGATATCGCGACAAGTTTCAACAGCATACCAAACCAAACCCCTGGCAACATCTCACATTGTGCAAACATTGAAACTTGTAGGATCATTCCTTAGGCCAATGGGGAAGGAGTCTCTCCACACTTGAATGTCAGATTCACCGACTCCCTTGTTAGCAACCTAGTCCACAGCTTTGTTTCCTTCCCGATATTGATGCTTAATGGCTAATTCTAGGTAATATCCAATTAGGGCCTTGCATTCTTAGAAAATTGAAGCAAGGGCCCAGGGAGGCTTAGCGGTACCATTGAGCCAGTTGATACAGTGCAACGAGTCTCCTTCGATGATAAGTTTATTGATGGTCAACCCTTCCATGAGGATCAAACTTTGGAACAGGGCCCGCGCCTCTGCCATATTGTTGGATTGAATTCCCAGGTTCTGGGCAAAGGCCAAAATTATTTCTCCTCTATGGTTTTTGAGAATTCCCCCTCCGCCAACCACTCCTAGGTTGCCTTTAGCCGCACCATCGAAATTGAGCTTGTGCCACCCAGTAGGTGGTAAGACCCACTTGATGATAGACCTGTCAACAGAAATACGGGGCATGACAGAGATGTTAGACAGATTGAAAAGTTTGGTTAGGTCCGATTCTAAGCTAGGAGGGGGGGTTTTGGAGACGAAACAAGAGAGGCATTCTCCGCAAAAAGGGTCATGATTTTGACAACGATAATCTTCTTATCAGTGGCTTGATTTTTGAAAAATTTGGCATTTCTCTCGAGCCATATCTGCCACAGGTAAAGGTGGAGGCAAGCTTGCCACATGAATTTTAGTTGGTTGCTCTTGAAAGGTCGGGGCCATTGCTTAATAATGAGGTGAATGGAATGTGGGAGGACTGTGGAGATGTCAAAGGTGTTATGGACCTGGTTGATAACTGCAAGAGAAAAGGGACATTCCAAAAAAACATGCGAAGTTGACTCACAGGCGTTTTTGCACGGGATACACCAATTGGGAATGAGTAACCCTTTAATTATCAAGTTGTCAATGGTGAGGATTCTATTTTGGATGGCCAACCAGCAAAATAATTTTACCTTGGGAATGATCTTGGGGACCCAGACCTGATTTGATAAGTCCCAACCATCTGTGGGAGTTTCTTGACTGTAGTAGGTTGATTTGACAGTGAAATTTCTAGATTCTTCAAGGTTCTAGACCATGGAATCATCTTTGTGTGAGCTCGGGATGATGCAAGTCCTCAAAAAGTTTTGTAATCGCCTGAGAGCCTCGATGATATGCCTGGGCCCGTTAAGAGCTAGGTGTTTCCATTCAGATCTTGTATGACCTTGGTTAATGAAGTGGCACACCTTATCTCCAAAGGTGGCTTTGGTAGTCGCCTTGAGCACTGCAAGATGTGAATCTTGGCTGAGAGGTTTATCACGGATCCATGGGTCGTCCCAAAAATGGATGGTCGTTCCAGTTCCTAGACACCATCTTAATCCTTCCATGATGATTTTCCTTGTTTTTACTACACCATTCCAAAAATGGGATCCGATAGGGAGGTTGTGCTCTCCAAGAAAGGAAAACTGATGGAGGTACTTAGCTTTAATGATATCAATCCAAGTGACTTTTTCATTTATGGTAAGTCTCCAGGCCTGCTTGGCAATTAGGGCCATGTTCATCCGCTTGATGTCTCTAAATTTTAGTCCTCCATCCTTTTTCTTGGAACAGACCCTGTCCCAGGCGACTGGAAAAAAGATAAGAAAAAAATAGATAAGAAAAAAATGGGGATACTTTGAAGGCAAGCTTGGACCAGAGTGGCTTTGGCTGCCTAGCTGAGCATTGAGCTTTTCCACCCCACTAGTTTCTTGTTGAGGCGATCTAAAATAGGGTTCCACATAGCCGAGACTGATCTACCATGGAAAAGCGGTAATCCAAGATAAGTAGTTGGAAGGCTCCCAATGTTGCACCTAAGGATCTCAGCAATCCTATTTTTTCTATGATTGGTAGTATTGAGAAAGTATAGCTTGCTTTTGTGATAGTTGACTTTCTGACCAGCCGCCTCTTCATAAGAATCAAGAATGTTCTTAATGATTTTTGCTTCGAGAACGGAAGCATGAGAGGATAGAATAGTATCATCAACAAAATTTTGATGGGATATGGCTTTGGATGTTGAGGCTGGTTTGATCTCAGAAACAAGACCACTCTTGCAGGCATCTGAAAGGGTTCTTCCAAGGGTTTTAGCCAAAATGATGAAGAGAAAGGGGGACAGAGGGTCCCCTTGACGGATGCCTTTGAAACTTTGGAAGAAACCTGCGGGTGAGCCATTGATAAGAACCGAGAACCAAGTAGTCGAGACACATTCACGAACCATCTTGATCCATTCTTTGTGAAACCCAAACTTTTCCAGGACTTTGAACAGGAATTTCCAAGAAACCCGATCGAAAGCCTTGTTCATGTCAAGCTTAAGGAACATGCTGGGTTTTTTTATTTTTTGATGTCGAGTGGGCCAATTCGTGGACGGTTATCACTCCATCCAAAATGAATCTGCCTTTGACCGAGCTCCCTTGGCACTGATTGATGATGGAGGGAAGGATGTCTTTCAACCTATTTGCCATAACTTTGGTGATAAGTTTGTAAATGACACTACAGAGACTAATCGATCTGTAATCAGAAAGAGAAGCACGATCGTTGGACTTGGGTATTAAAACAATGAAAGTGGAATTGGCTTCTCTCGGCATCTTTTTGGCTCTCTGGAAGAATTTAACCGCAGCAATGGCATCTTGGCCCACAATATCCCATAAATTTTGAAAAAACCGGGGTGGGAAGCCATCAGGTCCAGGGGCCTTATCAGGTTCCATTGCGAACAGAGCTTCTTTGATCTCCTCTTCAGTGAAGCTTTCAAGCAATTTTCCATTATCATTGTTAGACACCAACTTTGGGATGTTCTGTAGCAAATAAATTGAGGTGCAGGGATGGCAGCCAGTGCTTGGTCCTAAGATTTCTTGGAAGTGGCAAATAGCTTCCTGTCTGATTGCTTGGATGTCAGAGACAATGGATCCATCAGCCTTGGTCAACTTAGAGATTTTATTAGAGCCTCTGTGACGCATGGAAAAACTTCGTGTTGGTGTCTCATTCTTTGATCCAGAGGTTTTTGGATTTTTGCCTCCAGTATGTCTCTTCCTTAGCCAAGGCATTGTGAAAATTTGAAAGGAGGCTCTTTTCTTCAAGGAAAGTTTTGGCCCTCAGATCTCCTCCCTGAATAAGATTTTCCACCCTTTTCAGCTCATCCATCATATGCTTTTTCTCGGTAAAGAGGTTGCCGAAAACATCCCTGTTCTAGCATTTCAGCTTGATTTTGATCGCTTTCAGTTTGAGGAACATATTCGTGAGAGGGTTTGGACAGAAATCCTGCTGCCACCATTGGCGAATGCACCGGCCTAAATTTGGATGAGTGAGCCACATCTTTTCGAACTTGAAATGGGTTTTGAAGATTTGTTGGGGGCGAGAACAATCCAAAATTAAGGGATTGTGGTCGGAGCCAATTTTAGGGTGGCTATGAAGCCTAGCATCACCAAAAATAGGAATGAGTTCTTTGGATAAGAGAAATCTGTCTAGCCGGATTTGGATGTGATGGATTCCCGCTTGCCTGTTGCTCCATGTGAAGTTGGACCCTTGGAGCGGCATGTCCATTAGCTCATTATGGTTGAAAAATTTGCTGAAGTCTTCTATGCAGCTGCTGGTGATCGGATTGCCTCCTTGTTTATCAAACAAATGGAGGGGAGAATTGAAATCACCACAAAGCATCCATGGAAAGTCTACAAAGCTGTTATGCATTGCAAAAATGTTATCCCACAACAATATTCTGTTAACAGGACTGTTAGGTCCATAAACATTGGTGGCAATCCACTGGAGGTGAGTGTCTTTATTAGTAAACAGAATGTTGATGGTTATGTCTAAGACTGAAAGAACTCTCCCTTCAATGGTTGTCGGGTCCCATAAATAGAGGAGACCCCTAGATGCCCCTGTGGAGGGACAAAAGGCAAAATTGTTGTTTTCCCATATTAGCTTGCAGACTTGAGTGTAGCTATTCTCATCTAATTTGGATTCTTGAAGGAACATGATATTTGGTTTTAGATTTTTTCTTACTATTTTAACAGTTCTTTGTTTTGCAGTTTCATTGAGGCCTCTGACATTCTATGAGACGATCTTCATCGAGACAATTTGGAGTTTGCTTTGCGACCTCTGCCTCTCCCTTGAGACAGAGTTAGTTTGGGTCTAACTTCATCCTCTTCTTGGTGGGTTGTGATGGAGTGTTCAAAAATGGGGGCCAAGGTGGTAGGCACTGTGTCGTCAGCCATTTCGATCTTAGCTGCTTTGGAATTTTTTTTGAATTTGTCGGTCGTCCCCTTCTCTGTTCTTTGTTGACGTCTTATTTGGGTGCGGGATTGGGAGATTTCAGTGGGCTGGAGATTTGGTGGATGTCAGTGGAGTCAGTCCCAGGGGCAGGCCGGTGGGGGGATTCCCATATAAGTACAATGTTTTTGTGACTACACTAATATTACTGAGAAAACATCAAGCTTTGAAAAGCTAGTGAACCTACTTCAAAAAGTATAGGCCTCACATACAATAGAAGAAGATAAATTATTACTTATAAGACAAATAAAGAAGCAACCATTTAGAATAAGCATGAGACCTCCACAATTATTTCAACAAAGAAACAATATTCAAATATTTTATAATAAGAGAAGTGATTCTCAAAGGAGTACTTTCTAGGTGCAAAAGACATATGAACATTATGGTATAAATGGACACACCATGAGGGAATATTGGCATAATCCATTCAAAAATGGATCCCCTTCATGAGAGACAAACCAACAATAAGAAATATCATCTTCAAAAAAGCAAAATCAAAATTGGAGAAAGGTACAACAAAACATTGTAGATAAGGAAAATCAAGTTAAAGAAGAAGAAAAACATGTGTATGTTGCACAAGCACAACTAAGTCAACTAGATCAAGATTAGAACAATGTAGAAGCAACCAAACATATCATAGGTTAGAGTCATATAACTAGTGACTTCAAGAGCCTAGATGATCACTACAAGCCAAAGAAGAATAAGAATGATAAAATAAATAAAATACAAGAATCTAAGATTAAAGATGTGCATTCCAAATCCAAAGAACTTAAAGCAAAAGTCTCTAGATAACTAAAGTTGAAAACAATTAAAATAGACAAGGAAGCTCTAAACAAAGTAAAGAAACAAGCAAAAGAAAATTTTCAAAATAAATTATGTCAAAAGTTTCAATACAACAAGCAAAGACACAAGAAGCTGAAGACTACAAAAATTCAGATATTTTTACCAAAAGGAAAAGAGTTGAAGACTACAAATATACGACACTAACATATGATAAATACAATAGACTACCCAAAACATCATCCAAGAATTTGAAAAGAAATTAGCAAAAGAATAAAGGCCTTAAGGACTAAAATCCTTGAAATATTCCAAGAAAGTAAATCTAGGAAGAAAAAAATACTTTAGCTTTTTACAACAACTACAACCTGTAGAATAAGTTAGTTATTGTCAACAACAAAGTAAGTGGTATAAGGATATAAATCCAATCAATTAGGATCATTAATGGTATTAGACAGTACTAAATGAATTATTGTGTAGTAAAAATCTGTATTTGGAGTACATGATCGATGGAACCGAAACTCCTAAGTATCAAAATAGAAAGTCTACATTAAGAGGGGGAATTTCTTTGTCAAATTCCAACATCATCCTAGACATCGTTCTTTGGTCATAAGCAAAAAAAAGCTTTTGACTATCATGTAATAAGGGGGGTAATGTTAGGATTTATTACATAATAAACCTTGTGAGAAGTTGAGTGGTATAACCACCCCTTAAAAGTATATGCACGTAGTATAGGACAAGATAGTTGCAATTTTGTTTGAAGGTTTATTATGCCTAAAATAGACATCCTGTGTACTTAAATACCCTTCATTTCCATAATATAATCATTCAAAGAATTAAGATCAAACAAAAACATGGAAGTTTAAACAAGGGTTCTTCCTACCCTCTACCTTATTTGGTTTATATACTATAAGTTGGAAGAATGAAAAACTTCAAAGTAGGCGGTGGTTTTAAATTGGGCATATATATGGTGAAACATCTTTTGTATGCAAGTGATCTCATTTTGAGTGTAAGGACGACTTAAGTACTAAGATAGCATTTAAAGGATATTGATCACTTTTTGCACGAAAATAAACATGAAATTAGTACCAACAAATCCAAAATCTTGTTTTCTTTCACCAAAATGAGAAATAAATAAATTTTCATTTTGAAGGGTGCCTTGTAGAAGTGGCACAATACAAATATCTTAGTTGGAAAACATGTAAAATGAAGAGAATTTTGGGAGTACAAAAAGCACTTTATAATTCATAAAATAAGCATAGGGAGGTAGAATTGTGAGATTGAAAGATTATATGGTCTTATTTGGTTTTTGGCAATGTCTATAATGTTCTATATGTGTTACAAGCACATACTACTTAAAATTGAGATAAATAGAGAGAATTTGAAATAATTTGATCACAAGTAAATTCAAAATAAATGCTTTAGTTTCGAAAAAATATTTCTAGCATTAACATGCATCTTTCATGTAAAGAATGTTGCTACAATTCATTTTCTATCTTATTTGAAAAATATTAAAAGGATAAGTACAAATATATTTTTGAGCAAGGTGCAGCGACAGTATTGTCATTGTTGTCAACACAATCAGATAGATCGGTTGATGCAGTGGACAGGAGTTCAGAGGTTATTCAGAGTATGTACAGTGATGTTAAATGCTTATGAGGATGTTTTTGATGTTTGGGTGAAGTTGTTACAGGTTGTTTGTGCAAAGTTGAAAAAATCGTCATGTTGTGGCTGCTCCACAACGTACCCCAAAATTGGGGACCCACCTTTTTGCATATTTTCCAAGAAGACCGAAGTGGCCCATATGCTAAAGATCAAAGAAAAAGCAAAACACCGCAAGGAGAAAAAAGTGTCGCGATATCCGACGACATGTTGCATTTTCGCGACTCAAAGAGGGCAGGTAGGCAGAGAAACAAAAGTGTCACGATATCGCGACATGTTGCATTTTCCGGACTCAAAAAGGGGAGAGAAACAAAAGTGTCGTGATATCGCGACATGTTGCATTTTTGCCAAAGGAACAGAGTAGTTGATAGTATGTCTGATATTAGTGATGAACACTAGGATAGTAAAACTAAAGACTGCATAGTGACGTGTACCTATAAGGAATAAATCGAAGATTGAATAAGGTAATTTGTCACATAAGGACAAAATTCAATGAATAAGACAAAACGTTACATAAGGAATCTTTAATGATTTGAAATCATCTAAGATGGTCGTTACACATGGAAAGAAGTGGACGCATGCCCATGTGGAGAAAAGGAAACGAAGGGCCACAAAATAGAAATGAAAAGCCTTTTTGGAAACCAAAACACATGCATGCACAAGGGAAGGAGAAAACAAAATCTTGAAGGAGAACAACATGGAAGGAGAAACAAATTTTTTTAGAGGTTTTAAATACGCCATTCAAAGAGGCCATAATAGGTTGGTGCTCCTTTCTGTTGGTGCAGATAAATTAGGGGTTGGTGCTCCTTTTTGTTGGTGCAGATAAATCAGGGGTTGGTGCTCCTTCCAGTGGGTGCTGGTAAATTGATTGTAAAGTTGGTGCTTTGCAAAGGCTGGATTTGGATGGGAGTCCAAACAATCATTTTGAGGATGTAGCCAAATCGGTGAACCTCGGTACATCTTGTGTTGTGTGATGTTCTCTTGTTATACTTGCTTTATTTGGTTTCAAGTTTTCATTGTTTCGGCTTTAAGAGTTGAAGATTTAAGTTTTAAAAGAGCTACACTGATTCACCCCCCTCTAAGTGTCATTGTGAGACTAACAATTGGTATCAGAGCGAGGTTCCTGAACAAGCTTAACCGGCTAAGGTGATCTTGGAAGTGACACAATGGCAGGTGGTGAAGGCTTCTCATCAAACAAAGCACCATTGTTTGATGAAACTAATTACGCATTTTGGAGACTCAGGATGCGGACATATCTTTGTGCTTTGGGATACGACATTTGGGATTCAGTAGATAGTGGATACACAATACCCACCACTTCTCCAACCGATGTTGTCGATAAGAAACTGTTTGAGAATGACTCAAAAGCAAAGAATGCTATCATGTGCGGATTAGTGGACAATGAACTGGTAAAGATTATGAGTTGTAAAATGGCAAAAGAAATATGGGACAAACTGAGGAGCATTCATGAAGGAGACGTTAAGATCAAGGAGGCCAAGTTACAAACACATCGAGCTCAGTTCAAAGTATTAAATATGAATGACGATGAGAACATAGAGGCATATATGCTAAGAGTTAATGAAGTCATTAATGCGATTAGAGGACTCGATGAGGAAATCAAAGATTTTGTCATCATGAAAAAGGTATTAAGATCTCTTCCCCAAAGATTTGATTCTAAAGTTTCAGCTATAGAAGAAGCTAAAGATCTAAATTCTTTTAGTATGGATGAGATGCATGGTTCTTTGACTGCATATGAGATGAGAATAGGAAAATCTAAACCCACAGACAGAGAAGCTGCTTTTAAAGCCCATAAAAATATGAAAGCAAAACAAGAATCCGAGGAAGAAGAGACATCAGATGAAATGGAAGCAAACTTTGTTCGAAAACTAAAAAGGGGAAAAGGAAAATACAGAGGAAAGTTACCGTTTAAATGTTTCAATTGTGGAGGCATTGGGCATTTTGCAGCTAAATGTCCACTTAATGAGAAGAACAAAAGTGATGAAGGATCGCACCAAGAAAGAAGTGACTCTAAAGAAAAAAACAAATTTCAGAAAAGGCAACTTCAAGAAGAAAAGTTTCATCTCCAAGAATGTCAGCTCATCAGAAGACAACTACGGTGAGGATTCTGAAAAGGAAACAGGTGAAGCTCTTTTCATGGCACTCAAAGAAGAAAAAATAGAAAAAGAACAGGAATGTGATGAAGAAGAAATTGATGCAGAAGTAAATTTGGAAGAGGAACTAATTGCAACTCTGGATGAATTGAAGATAGAAAGAAAAAAGAATAAGAAAATTTCAAGAAAGCTTGAGGATGCAAATGAAATCATAACCAGCTTTAAAGTACAGATAGAAGAATCCAAGAAAATATCTCGAAGATCTCAAGTGCAAATAACCATGAAAATAGATTATTGCAAGCAAGCTAGAAGAAGAGACTGTTGGTTTAAGGATGCAGATAGAAGAGATGAATCGTAAAATTAGTTGTTATCACAAACGTGAAGAAAGTTCTATGAAGCTGGATAAGATCATAAATAACCAAAAGACTACAGGCATCAAATTTGGTTTGGGCTTTGACGAAGGAGAATCATCAAATGGATCAAAGGCCATAAATGAAGAATCCATAAAGAATGAAGATAAGAAACAAAGTTGATCAAGAAAAATTGACTCATGCAAAAGAAAGCAATAATGCAAGGCACGAAAGGAGAATTGACAATGATGGATTCACCAATGTCACACATCAAAGAAGAAGAAGATTTATGGCTCCTACGACAACATGGCAAAGACCATCACCCAGGTTCAATCATCTCTTTTCTGGTTACTATTTTAAATGCAATGGTTATGGACATAAGATTTCAGATTGCAAGTATAATGTAGGACCAAGGAATTTTACCAATAGAAATGCTTTTTCACCTTTGATGGATTATGCAAGAGAATGTTATAACTCGTCATAATTTTGGGCACATTGCAAGAAATTGTCGAAGTACATTTGCATCAAATCAATTTCAGGGAAGAAAATTTCAACCAAATGGAATGAGACAAAATAGAAAATTTCTCGAAAAACATGCACAAGCTACCGAAAAAGAAAAGTCAAAACAAGAGCCCAAAACTCGTAATCAAACCAGAGTGGAAAGAAAAAGAGCGATCTAAGGAAGAAAAGGAATCCCTGATCGTACAAACAACATTTAAAGCACAGAATAAATCTGCACCATGGATACTTGATAGTGGATGCTCCAATCATATGACAGGTGACAAACAAAAATTTGAGAAGTTACAGCAATATGAAGGTGGTTCAAGAAAATTTGGAAATAATGATGGAGCTAAGATAGTTGGCAAAGGTTCAGTTAAGATCGGTGACAGAAAAATCAGGTCATAAGAAGTCTTGTTTGTGGTTGGTCCGAAGCATAACTTGTTGAGCGTAAGTCAGATTTGTGATAGAGGTCATGAAGTGATTTTTAAGAAGCAGTGGTTGTGAAGTCGTAAAAGCAAATAGTGGAAAGTTGATAGCAACTCGGATCGAGGACATCTGGAAACCTGTACACTCTCTCAGAGACTTCAGAAGGAGCTTGCTTGATTGGACAGGAAGAAGAAAATTGGTTGTGGCACAAGAGGCTCGGTCATATCAGTTTTGACAATCTAGTAAAAATCAGCTCAAAAAAGGCAATGAGAGATATTCCCACCATTGGAAAACCATCAAATAGCATTTGTGCTTCATGCCAAAAGGGGAAGCAAACTAGAGTCTCATTTAAAACAAAAGAGTACTACACAAGCAAACCTTTGGAACTAATACATACTGATTTATGTGGACCCATGAGAACGCAAAGCATAAATGGTGACAAATATTTTATGTTGTGTATAGATGACTATTCCAGGATGACATGGGTACTATTTTTGAAGCATAAATCAGAAGCTTTTGAGATGTTCAAGGTTTTCAAAAACCAAGTTGAGAATCAAACAGAAAAAGGATTAAATGTTTAAGATCAGATAGAGGAGGAGAGTTCATTTCAGAGGATTTTACAGAGTACTATGAAAAATATGGTATTAGGAGACAGTTTTCAGCAGCCAGGACACCTCAAAGTAATGGTGTGGTAGAAAGAAAGAACAGGACAGTGCAGGAAATGGCACGGACTATGTTGACTGAGAGCAAAGTAGCAGATAGATTTTGGAAAGAGGTAGTCCATACTACGGTATACATCCAAAATAGGTGCATGTTGAGGACGCATGAAAGCAAAACTCCTTATGAGTTGTGGTTCGGTAAAAAGGCAACAAGAAGATACTTTAAAGTTTTTGGCAGCAAGTGTTACATCAAAAGAACTAGAAGAAAACCTTGGTAAGTTTGAAGATAGAGCGGATGAAGGTATTTTTCTTGGCTATTCGTCAAAAAGCAAAGCTTACAAATGCTACAACAAGAGGCTAAGGAAAATTGTGGATAGTGCCGATGTTAAAGTTGATGAAGGTAGGGAACGAGTAATTAGCTATGAAGAGAACTACCCAATTTATGAAGAGGTTATTGAAGGAGATGAGGAAAAGGAAATGAAAAAGAAACAAAAAATTGACTCAGATGATTCAAACAGTGATTCAGAAGTGGAAGAAAATAAGAAATTCAAAATAGGCAGCTGGCAGAAAGATCATCCTAGAGAGCAAATAATTGGAGACCCCACAGTTGGTGTTCAGACAAGAAGAAGAGTAGTAAGTAACTACTCTCTATTATCCAAGATTGAGCCCAAAAATGTTGCTGACGCAAGCAAAGATGAAAGTTGGATGAAGGCAATAAATGAAGAATTAGATCAGATCGAGAAAAACAAAACTTGGGAGTTAGTACCAAGACCTGCAAATAAAAATATAATCGGTACTAAATGGGTCTTTCAAAACAAATTGAATGAAGACGGACAGGTAGTCAAGAATAAAGCAAGATTGGTATGTAAAGGCTATGCACAAGTTGAAGGTATTGACTTTGAGGAAACCTTTGCACCTGTGGCTAGACTAGAGGCAATTAGAATGTTTCTGGCTTTAGCAATCTTACAAGAATTTCAAAGTTTATCAAATGGATGTGAAATCAGCATTTTTGAATGGGAAACTTGAAGAAGAGGTTTATATTGAGCAACGAGATGGTTTCCAACTTGGTGATGATCCCAACTTGGTTTGCAAGTTGAAGAAAGCATTATATGGCTTAAAACAGGCACCCCGAGCATGGTATGCAAGGCTAGACAACTATCTTACTCAACAAGGGTTCAAGAAAGGTATGGTGGATAGTAATTTGTATGTCAAAATAGAAAATGGCCATCTTATTGTTCTTGTTGTATACGTAGATGATATCATATTTGGCAACAGCAAAGATGAGTCGTGTAAATATTTAGCAAATAAGATGCAGAAAGAATTTGAAATGTCAATGATTGGTGAACTTTCGTATTTCCTCAGGTTGCAAGTTAATCAAAATGAGAAGGGCATATTTATTTCTCAAATTAAATATGTGAAAGAGATGCTAAAAAAGTTCACAATGGAGGATTGTAAGCTAGCTTAGCACTCCCATGACGACAAAGTTGCAAGTTGAGCAAGGATGACAAATCTCCACATGTTGATCAAACCATGTACAGATCTATGATTGGGAGCTTATCGTACTTGACAGCTACTGGACCAGATATTTTGCAGGCGAGATGCATGGTAGCACGATTTCAGGCTAGTCCCAAGGAGACTCATGTGACAAAAGTGAAGAGGATTCTTCGGTACCTCAAGGGTACTATGGAGTATGGGTTATGGTATCCGAAAGGTAAGGACTTCACCCTTATTGCGTATTCAGATGCAGATTGGGCAGGATGTGTAGATGACAAGAAGAGTACCAATGGAGGTGCATTCTATCTTGGAGATAAGTTGGTCTCGTGGCACAATAAGAAACATGAGTCTGTCTCCTTATCCACAGGAGAGGTAGAATATATTGCAGCGACAACGTGTTGTACGCAGGTATTATGGATGAAACAAACCCTGAAAGATCTTGGTATTAACTTCAGTGAGCCAATTTTAGTTAAGTGTGATAACACCAATGCCATTAACATCTCAAAGAATCCGGTTATGCATTCTCGCACAAAACATATTGCTATCCGATATCACTTTTTGAAGGAGAAAGTTGCGGAAGGTGAGGTTAAGTTGGATTTTGTTCCAACAACAGAGCAAGTAGTGGATATCTTCACAAAACCATTGCCCAAGGAAGTCTTTGAGTACCTTCGCAATAAATTGGGAGTGGTCACGCTTCCCAAGAATTGACTAGCTATCGGGACCACATTCTCGTGGGGAGCATTTGTGTATTTGTTTATCTTTTTGCTCATGTTTGTGATTTTTGCTAAGTGTAATAATTTTTGCCCTGAGAATGTTGTGCATGGACTCGTGGGGAGTTTGCAGCAGACCCTTTGGTATTGTTGTCAAAGGGGGAGAAGAGTTACAAGAAATTGCACGTGTGTTGCCAACAATTCCAAAGGGGGAGATTGTTGAGCAAGGTGCAATGACAATATTGTCATTGTTGTCAACACAATCAGATAGATCGGTTGATGCAGTGGACAGGAGTTCAGAGGTTATTCAGAGTATGTACAGTGATGTTAAATGCTTATGAGGATGTTTTTGATGTTTGGGTGAAGTTGTTACAAGTTGTTTGTGCAAAGTTGAAAAAATCGTCATGTTGTGGTTGCTCCACAACGTACCCCAAAATTGGGGACCCACCTTTTTGCATATTTTCCAAGAAGACCGAAGTGGCCCATATGCTAAAGATCAAAGAAAAAGCAAAACACCGCAAAGAAAAAAGTGTCGCGATATCGCGACATGTTGCATTTTCGCGACCAAAAGAGAAGAGAAAGAAGAAAAAAAAGTGTCGCGATATCGCGACATGTTGCATTTTCGCGACTCAAAAAGGGCAAGTAGGCAGAGAAACAAAAGTGTCGCGATATCGCGACATGTTGCATTTTCACCAAAGGAACAGAGTAGTTGACAATGCGTCTGATATTAGTGATGAACACCAGGATAGTGAAACCGAAGACTGCATAGTGACGTGGACCTATAAGGAATAAATCGAAGATTGAATAAGGTAATTTGTCACATAAGGACAAAATTCAATGAATAAGACAAAACGTTACATAAGGAATCTTTAATGATTTGAAATCATCTAAGATGGTCGTTACACATGGAAAGAAGCGGACGCATGCCCATGTGGAGAAAAGGAAACGAAGGGCCACAAAATAGAAACGAAAAGCCTTTTTGGAAACCAAAACACATGCATGCACAAGGGAAGGAGAAAACGAACAATCATGGAAGGAGAAAACGAACAATCATGGAAGGAGAAACAAAATTTTTCAGAGGTTTTAAATACGCCATTCAAAGAGGCCATAAGAAGTTGGTGCTCCTTTCTGTTGGTGCAGATAAATTAGGGGTTGGTGCTCCTTTCTATTGGTGCAGATAAATCAGGGGTTGGTGCTCCTTCCAGTGGGTGCTCGTAAATTGATTGTAAAGTTGGTGCTTTGCAAAGGCCGGATTTGGATGGGAGTCCAAACAAGTCATTTTGAGGATGTAGCCAAATCGGTGAACCTCGGTACATCTTGTGTTGTGTGATGTTCTCTTGTTATACTTGCTTTATTTGGTTTCAAGTTTTCATTGTTTCGGCTTTAAGAGTTGAAGATTTAAGTTTTAAAAGAGCTACACTGATTCACCCCCCTCTTAGTGTCATTGTGAGACTAACATATATATCCTAAGGCTATAGTAGGATAAGATTTGAATAGGAAAAAAGAACACATAGATGAAAGAAAACAACAAATGAATGAATGGATGGGATATAAACATATGTTCAAATAATAACAAGGATAACAAAGTCTATATTAAGAAAAAAATTAGGGCAACTACCTAGACAAAGAAGTTAGGAAGAAAGAGAGAATGCTACCTTGTTGAGTTCAACCTCACTTATGAACACCATCAAAAGGCAATAGCATGCATCCAATACAAAGCAAAGATTATTATTTCTCACTTGAAAAATTACATACATAAACTTACACATGAGACAAGCCAATAAAAAATACCAAAATAGAATTGGGAGGAGTGGATATGTAGGTTTTACATATTTCATTTTGAAATGCAAAGGCCATAATAATACGATCCATTAAATCATAGAAATATTTCATTTTGAAATGCAAAGGCCATAATGATACAATCCATTTATACAAATATTCTACCAATTAACTTTAAATATAAATTGTTTCAAGATTTAACAATAAAAAAATGAATTTTTTTTCATTAAAATTAATAGTTAAAGATCAACACTTCATGTAAAAATATTTGGTTAAACTTTATTAGGACTAGTAACATATTAACATTAAATATTTATAGTCCCATAAATATTAGTTAGCCATGTTAATGTTAATTTTTTTTTTTTTAATAACTAACATAATAATATATATATCTAATTATTTATATATAGAATTTGTGCTTAAATAGTAAATAGTGTAAACTTTTTTTAATTCTTTTATACATATAATTGTTTTGTTTGGTTACATAGGAGAGTTGGTCACAATCACACTATTTTTAGTAATCACCAAGCTTAGGTTCAAACCACATGGGTTGTTTCTACCAAACTTATTCCACCTCAACCTGATATGAAGGGGGCCACCAGTCGCTCTCGTATCATCATCGTAGATATGTCACGCACTCTGAGAGGGTTTTGATGAGACTACCACCTTTGCAAATTGGCTGCCCCCGAGATTTGAACTGGGTATCTTGGTAAGTGCCACAAGCCTTTATTCTTATAATTAATTTAATATCTTATAAACCTAAGAAATTTGCCTAAACAATTCAAATAAGGGATAAAAATATTAAATTAAAGTTTTATTTTTGTAATAACAATCTCAAATATTTGTTAATTTAAAGTTAAAAGTTCCAATCTCAAAACTTTTGGAGTCTCCTTCACTCTAAATAAAAATTTAGAAAGATAGATAACTTTCAAATTCGAATCTGCATAAAAAGTACCCATTGCTGATTCCCCTATATAAAATCATCAGCAACAAAATCATTCACTTAGCACTAGAAATTTGTGAGGGACCGCCAGGTGGACATATAAGCTGCTAGTTGGAAAAGCTTCATTTTACTAAAAAGTATAGTAAATTAGGTTTTTAATTCAGACCGTCTAAAGTTAAGTTATATGTATATATCTTTTTTAATGTCTGTCATCCGAAGTCATCATACTTATTATTATTGTTATTTTGTTTTCTATTTTTCTCATCCTTCACATGGCTTAAGTTATATAAACAAATATTTTTATTTTTATTAATGAAGTGATATGAAAGTTTTTTTTTTAAAGCGAAAAACCCCTTGTGGAGCAGCCTTGGCCTGAGAGACCACGAACAGGGGTTCTACACCGTCAAAGTCACCCGGGGTCGCACCCAACCCTGTCCGCACCAACATTATCAATTGGATTTTAGATACCCAATTCAGCTTTTTGGTAGGGTGGAGATTTGAACCTGAGACCTCCCTTGGAGGATTGTCCTCTCCTGTCCAACTCACCTGCAACACCTGGATGAAAGATTACTTTTTTATTCTTATTTATATTATTTAAAAAATATTTTATTTTTTTAATAAATTTTTTAATTTAGGTTATTTGGGGTTGATGGTTAAAGTCATATGGCTGTTGCAGTACAAACCTTCACCTTTATTAAAGCATGCATATATACAACCTTATTTTAAATTATAATTATTTAAAAATCAAACCTTAAACTTTCGATACAAAATTTAAAAAATGAACCCACCATCAAAGATTTAGTGGCCCACTCTTATCATGTCGTACCGTAAATGCGGCGCACACTTAGCGATAAAAATACAAACGTTGGCTTTCCCTATGTTGAGGTCCAAGTTAAAGAGAAAAAAAACATTAAATTAATAAAAAGATTTGAACAGTGTGGCAACCTTAGGGATAGGGATCATGTCACTCAAGCGCTTTCATTATTTTTATGTCTCATTGACCGGTGGACATTACCCGTCATTTGACATTTCTACTTATCCAAATTTATGTATATATAAATATTGGACTTCCTTTACAAGATTCCAGCAGCATGCAATCAAGTTTGTACATTGTTTCTCCACTAAACACGTATAAGCTTGGATTTTTATGTTTGGTCAACGTCAAGGACAATACGTGATATATAAGAAACACGCTATTTTTTTTTAATGAACTTTCCGTAGAGCATATCCTAAGTTTTTGGCTTTTCAGTATTGACCTCAACTCTCTATCTCATATAAGTATTGAGAAATAGTTGTTAGGACGGTCCTATTTTTTATTTTTTAATGAACTTTCCGTAGAGCATCTCCTAAGTTTTCGCCTTTTCAGTAAGGACCTCAACTCTCTGTCTGATATAGGTATTGTTCCTATTTTTTAATGAACTTTCCGTAGAGCATATCCTAAGTTTTTGTCTTTTCAGTAAGGACCTCAACTCTCTTTCTGATATAGGTATTGAGAAATAGTTGTTAGGACGGTCCTTGCAAATAGGATATAGATGTGAATACATTCAATTATAATATTAGGAGGTGGATTCTAAGTTTTAGATAAAGTTTATCAAAAAGAGATTTAGGTTCAAATTTGAGGGACATGTTTGCTTGTGTAAAAGTAAGTAATAGTCTGACCTGAGTACCTGTTAGGTTAGATAACAACGAGATGGAATAAGTGTTATTTGGGACAGCCCCCCAGATTTGAGCCTTGTTTGATAGTAGAAAAGGACTGTAGATGCAATCAACTCTTTACCAGGGAAAAAAAAAAAATCAAATCTATAAAAATGATAGTAAGAAAAGACTGTTTCTAATGAAAAAAAAAAAAATCAAATCTATAAGAATGATAGTAAGAAAAGACTGTTTCTAATGAAAAAAAAGAAAAAAATCGAATCTATAAGAATGATAGTAAGAAAAGACTGGCCTTATTAATGGAAAAAAAAAAAACAAATCTATAAAAATGATTAGTAAGAAAAGCTTGTTCATATTAATGAAAACTTGGTAGGCGAAAAGGACTGTAGATATAATCAACTCCCTATTGAAAAAAAAAAAAAAATCAAGTCTATAAGAATATAGTAAGAAAAGATTGTGCTTATTAATGAAAAAAAACAATTTAAAATCTATAAGACTGATAATAAGAAAAGACTGTCCCTAATAATAAAAAAAAATCAAATCTATAAAAATGATAGCAAGAAAAGACTGTCCCTATCAATGAAAAAAAAAGAAAAAAAATTAAATCTATAAGAATGATAGTAAGAAAATACTGTTCCTATTAATGAAAAATAAATAAAAGATCAAATCTATAAGAATGATTAGTAAGAAAATCATGTTCCTATTAATGAAAACTTGATAGTAGAAAAGGACTATAGATGTAATCAACTCCCTATTGAAAAAAAAACAAATCTATCATAAGAATGATAGTAAGAAAAGATTGTCCTTATTAATGAAAAAAATTTAAAATCTATAAGAATGATAGTAAGAAAAGGCTGTCCCTATTAATGAAAAATAATAATCAAATCTATAAGAATGATAGTAAGAAAAGACTGTCCCTATTAATGAAAAAAAAAATCAAATCTATAAGAATGATAGTGAGAAAAGATTGTTCCTATTAATGGGAAAAATCAATTCTATAAGAATCATATTAATGATTAAAATCAAATCTATAAGAATGATAGTAAGAAAAGTTTGCCCCTATTAATGAAAACTTGATAGTAGAAAAGGAATGTACATGTAATAACTCCCTATTGGGAAAAAAAATCAAATCTATAAGAATGATAGTAAGAAAAGACTGTCCTTATTAATGAAAAAAAGATCAAATTTATAAGAATGATAGTAAGAAAAGACTGTCCCCATTAATAAGAATAAAAAAAATCAAATCTATAAAAATGATAGTAAGAAAAGTCTGTCCCTATTAATGAAAAAAATAAAAATTCAAATCTATAAGAGTTATATCAAGTCTTGAGTAAGCTTGAATGTAAAAAATTGGATAACATATGAACCAAAAGTTTACTTATAACTATTAGTATAACAATAATGCCTTTTAAAATGTTACTTATAATTATTATTTAATATTGAAATAATAAAAATATTTTTTGTATTTTTTTGTAGTGATATAAAAAAGTTTAAAATATATAATGTTTTTAAAATATCTGTTATGTGGATGTAGGAGGGACGGGGGGACGTATGTATAGGGTTGTGTTAAAGTTCTTATTGATAAGTTCAGCTTTCCTCTTATTGATTAAAGAAAGTTTAAAATGTATATAATGTTTATGGATAATGTTTAAAACAAAGGAAGCACTTCAGATTGATCCAAGTAGGTATGTGCTTAGTACAAGAATTCAATAAGGATAAAATTTTTATATGGGGGCAGTTGGTCCAAATATCTATATGAGGGCGGTTGATCTAAATCTTTATATGGGGGATTAATGCTTCAGAAGGAAGCAGAAATAAAGCAACTTAAAAAAAAAAAAAACTCAAAAGTTAATAATTTGAAGGATACTGTTTGATAAATTAGGAAGGTGTTTAAGGATAAAACTTAGAAATAGCTAATTATGATGTATAAGTGACCAGACTTTGACTTTTAGGTACTATTGACATTTAAAAAAAACAATTAAAGAATGTAATTTCATATTTACTTAATATAAAACTTTTGTTTTGAGAAGAAAATAAAAACATTAATATTCTTATGTATTAAAAATAATAAATTATTCAAAGATTTTACAATCACCAAATCTTATTTTTTCAAAGTTATATTATCAAAAAAAACTTTAGAATCACCAAATTTTATTTTCTCAAAGTTTTTTATATGGGGGCTGCTTTGGTCCCACGACCAGGGCGACCTGTGGGTTCTACACTGTCAAAATCACCGCACCAGCATTATCAATTGGATTTTGAATACCTAATATGCTTTTGGTAAGGTGGAAATTCAAACCTATCATGAATATATATCAAACATTTTATCATAAAATTATTTAAAGTAATTAAATAATATTAAAAAAATAGTTTATTTTTTATTAGAAATTGTTGTTAATGAAGTAATTGCAACTGCGATTTAAAATTTAAAGAAAAAAATATATAACATGTTCTTAAAAAAGAGGTGTGTGGACTCTTGTAATTTTTTTTTGAAAAAATATTTGCTTAAATTAATAAAAAAAATCAAAATCAAAATACAATTGGAGCGACGCCTGGTTGGCTCTGGCTGGATTGGTTGGTGGAAGTGGACTCTTGTGAAGAAATTCTCCATCCTAAGAGATATAAATATATTTATTTTAATATATGCACTAAACTTGTTTTAAATAGTATATTCACAACCCCTGAGTTTCTAAAGGTCGAACTAGTATTTGAGGTGGTCATGCACAAAGACAAATTGTAAATGTCAGAGACTATGGTTCCCAATTTTAGTTTTCAAATAAAATTAATATTCTATTAATAATATAGAATTATCAATTTATCAGGCTTTTTAGTCTTAGTTAGGTAAGAGGTGTCTCCTAAAATGAAGCAAAGAGAAACAAATGGAGTTAGATGTCAAAACTTTAAATCACAATCATTTGAAAAACTTAGGTATGCAAGTATATTCTTACTACTTTTCAACCTGTGAATCTATTATTAAGGTGAATGACTTATATTATTAAATTTAGATTATATTATTTTTAATTAAAATTATATATATATATATATATATATATATATATATATATATATATATATATATTTATATATATTTATTTTAAAATGTTTATATGTTTTTGGTTTAATAGTTGGGACAAATAATTGATATAGCATATATCAAGGTTTAAATTTTGGCAACAACAGATAGTTCAATGTGACTCAATTGATGTAAAAAGAAAAGGACAATTCTTTCAAAACCCAAAATTTTTAATATATATTTTTAAAATATTAACATGTTAATGTTTTTGGCGAGGAGGAATTGGTTAGAATCCAAAATGGATTCAAGCGCACTTCATTGAAAGCCCTTTGAGATAGGTGGTGTTGGTCATTATGCAATATTTCACTTTGGATGAAAGCTAGGAGATATTGAGGATTTTTCATTTTATGTTCCTCAATCATTTGCACCACAAAATATTGATAAACATTCATTCCTTTCTATTCTAGTCCTTGGCGAGATCGATAAGTAAAGTTAAGAAAGAGATTGCCCCTTATCCTATTCACCAAGGGTTGATCAAATTGTTGTTTGATTTCGTAGTGAAATCCAAAATTTTCATCCTCTGTTTCTGCCCTCGTGTCTCCCTTTTCACTGTTCATTCCTCCGTTTTTGTTCCCTTCTTCTCTTGTGTGCCCCATCTTGTACTTATGGCTTTGGTCCTGTTGTTGGGTGCTAAAGGTTTCATTTCTTTTTTCAAGTTGTTCTCCGACTTTGATGACAATATTACTGATGATTTTGTTAATTCGTGGAATGATGGAATGGTTCATGTTAGAGGGCTTCAAGTTGAGTTAGTGGATGAAGCTGAAAATATTACTAGTTGTGATGCTGAAGCCTTTTGCTCCAGAATCATCAGCCATGTCTCGGGGGCGGTTGACCAACTCCTAGCAACAATCAATATGATCAAGGAAGTTGGGGTCATATTCTCTCTTAACATCAAGGATTTGCAGGATCTTTCGACGTTGCTCAACACTATTCTCGCTCATCAGCATAATAATACTACTAAATATGGTGATAAAGCCTAGTAGTCCTGGGTTTTGGGTTAGTGGGTTTTTTAAGTTTAGTTTTTGTTACTGAACCTTACTTGTTCTATCAGGTATATCCCTGGTTTCTTTCTATTGTCGAAAAAGGTTATTAGAATCTTCTGCTTTATTTTTTTTGTGTTCCCATAAAACTAGCACAACTCTTCCCTATGTCTATGGGGGTTGTTTTGTTTTTGTTTCTTTGATGCTAGATAATAGCCTTATGTAAATAGGGATTGGGACCCTTCAACCCAGCGATATTAATAAATTTTATTACCTACCCAAAAAAAATCCAGAATTTTGGATGGGGAGGAAATTTTGAACTCGCTCAATAGGGTGTCGAATCCTATAGTGGACTATCCTAATTCCTCTGACTTAGAAGGTACTGACTCTTTCAATCGAGATATGGTTAACACTATCATGTTGCGAGGTCTACAACCAGGGTGGCATATTTACCCTCGAAAGGGGTGGGAGGTAGCAACGAGAGAACCAAATGATCTAAACGTCTGGTTGCAAAATTGGCCAACTCTGGTAAGGCATCTTTGTGCATTATGACTTCGAAGAATCTACTATTTACCTCGAGAAGGTGAAGCTCATCCTGGGAGCAGGAAATATGAAGAAGAAGTGGGAACCTTGGATCCAAGCCTCGAGGATTGACCCTAAATAGCTTAATCGTACTCTCTTAAAGCTGCAAATATCCTCGATCGATTCCATGCAAACTACTATTGCCTACGTGGAAGAAATCCTGGTCCTGATGGGTTGGGAGCAGTGGAAGCTAAAGGAAGTTGAGATGGATAAAGGTGTTGGTCCTAATGGAACCAAAAACTGTTTTTTGACTTCCTCACTTTCAGTGGCTCTTGGTTCTTGTTCTGTCGCTCTCGTTTCTCTTCCCCTCTGTGGGTTCTCTATTTGGCTTGGTAATCCTTGGATTTTTGGTCTTCCTTATGTGGGATTTCATTGCCTTTTTTTGTCTCAGTGTAGCTATTGTTAAATCAGGTTATTTTTGGTTTCTTTTGTTAGCTTGGAGCTAGTTTGTTTTATGGATCTTGGTTTCTCTCTTGGTGGCCTATGAGCCCCATTTATTTTCGAAAGGTTGGTTGGATCAATTTTTAAATGTTTGGGGTTCCTTTCAAAACCCCTTCATCCATCTAATCAAAAAATAAATAAAGAATTGGAAAATTCCTTCTTTGTCACGTGCATTCAAATGTTAGTGTGCCTAGTGTAATAGCCAAATAAAAAAGCTTTGTATTAAGCTCATGGAATTCAAAAGATATTTCAAGAGAAGGTTAAACTTGTTTTTTATCAAATTTAGACATACAAGAATGTAAAGCTTGTGAGTTCCTATACAATACAATCAAACTAAGTGCAAGAACCTTGATCGAGAGAGGCAAACGATTATTATAGGTTTAAACAAAGTCATAAGGTAATTTTGTAATAAATTATGAGAGTGTATTTAGATTAGGGTTTGATTATTTACTTTATGTAATAAATAAATGCACAAGTATTATTAGAATGTGCAATAATATAAATGTGTATGTTGTTCATGTGTACATGAGTCTAGAATAGGAATCTAGTGAGTCATAGGAAGATTGAAGACCAAGAGTCATACTCCATTATATATTGGCCTTTTTAGTAGAGGAGAGTGAGAAATAGAGAGTGCAAGAGCACAATAGAGTAGAGTAGTACTCAAGCTAGATACAATGTAGAGCATGAATGAAGAATGGAGTACTTGAGGTCTCCATATTTTGTATGAAGATCTCATTTTCATGAGATTTCATTAATGGCTATTTTATGAGTATTTTCGGAAGTTTCTCATGCTATTTACATGCTTAAGATATTGCCATTATCATATAGTTAATATTGCATGTTCATTTTATACCTTGTGGTTGTATTTCCTTAAGTATATAGTATCAAAAGCTAACAACTATGGATTTTTTCTTTTCCTACATGGGGGAGCTCGTAAACCTAATTATCTTATGTATTTGAATGGGTTTATAATGGCTTCCCACATGGATATCATCTCCCCACCACACTCATATGGAAATAGTAGTAGGAGATCGAGGTGGGAAGAATCTAGTAGCTGTGGAAGATAAAGAGGGACTCAAAAGTGCTCGTCACATAGAAATTCCATGAATTATCCAATCATAGCATTTGATGGTCCAAGCAACCCTTACTATAGATAGTTCTTTTGCAGTTGGTCAGATCCATAATAGGTCAACCTCCTATGCATCTACCCAAGGTTACATCACATAAATTTCCATTAATAAGAGCAATGGTTGAAGAGCAAGTTGACAACCCAATGATTCATAAGTCATCTTGGAGCACTTTAAGTTTAGAGTTTCATGGACCATAAAATATTAAGAAATGTTTTATGAGAGTCAATAAAGCAAATATTTCATGGATATTTAGATGATAAGAAATCAATGGCCTACACCATTTCAAAATAACTCTAATAAAAAATAAGAAAAAGTTCCACAGATCATCTAATATCAATGATCAATAGCCTACACTCTTTCATGATGCTTTCAACAAAATTTAATCACAAAAGTTCAATTAACCATGAGATCTTAGTGATCAATTGTCTATGCCATTCCAAGAAACTCTAATAGATGGTAGTAAAGAAAAATTTTCATAGACCATTTGATTTGAGATCAATAACTTGTAGAGTTTCAAAATATTTCTAAAGGAAGGTGAGAAATTATTTTTTTATGGGTGAGTCTTTTAAAAGGCACCAATAAAAAAATGGAGAAACAAAATTTTGTGAACCGTCCAATTCTAGAACAATGGCCCATAGAGTTTCGTAAGATTTTTTTATGGACGATAATATATCAAAGTTCCATAGATTTTCAAATGATAAGTGATCAAAAACCCATGCCATTTTAAAATATTCCAATAAAAAATGAGAAAGAAAAATTTTGTAGACCATTCAATCTCAATGATCAATGACCCACGCTATTCTTAAGAAGCGTTGATGGAACTTAGACACATACAACTTTTGTTGACTATCCAATCCTAGATATCTATGGTCAAAACTATTTCAAGATGGATCTAATGAAAGTTAGCAAGGTAAATCTCTATGGATCATCCAATTTTAGATCAATGGCCTATGTTGCTTCCAAAAAGTACCAATGAAGTTGTATAAGGGAAGCTCTACCATCAACCAATAGGGGGTACATGGATGATACACCAACCATCCATAAGAGGAATTAGCAGTTATCCTCAGTTTTTGATCCTATGCATGAAGTAGATCTAATAACCTATGGAGGTTTAGAGAAAGGACTAAAGTTCTAAAGCCAAAAAAGTTTCAAGAGTTATCTAAAACCATCCAATTCTAACATCCAACAACTTACAATATTTCTAAATTATCTAGATTAAAAAATAAATGGCCTAATAAGAAAACCCAAAGGTGATCAACAAGAGCACCATCACACTTCACAATAAAGGAGACTTTAGAGCCTTTAGTAAGTAAAGACAATGACTACACATAGATTACCAAGGAAATCAATCAAGTCCATACAGATAGCATATGAGAAGAAGCTCTAAGCTCGCCTACTAGAACCACTTGGGCATGTTGTTTTAGAGAAACGATAACTATATTGAAATCATGGTGGTTCGGAGTCTAGTTACCAAGACCTTGAACCCTACAAGATTAATTACAAAAGGTTCCTACGCTTGGTCCTTGGGAATCCCCAAAAAAAGTAGATGTCAATTGTGGAAATAGTTGCACATCTAGAGGGCCAGAAGCATTTAGCATCAATGATTTAAGATCTAGATACCTCTAGAATACCAACTGTTAGGAACCTACTATTAAAATAAAGCACACTCACACAAAATACTGAAAAATAACTCACATACATCAAATAACGCAATATCACTATGCAGAAATCAATTACAGAAATGAAACAATCTCACAGTAACACCTGAATCGCGGGCCTCTTCGAGGGGGCAACCTCCTTCAATATTTCATTAGCTTGCAAAAGGATAATCTCGTACATGGCTTCATATATTTTTAAAGGAAAACTACATGCAACCCTACCTAAATGCTCAAGAGGTGGCTTACATGCAAAATGCCACTCGAGCTAGAATCTCCCACCAAATGGCGGTTACAATCTTGATAAAAATGGTTACATGAAATGGTACCACTTGGCGAGGTATCTTACTACATCGGTTACAATATTGATAAAAATGGTTACATGAGATGGTACCACTTGGCGAGGTACCTTTATTGCCACCTACATTACTAAGTATTGCATAATAACATTAAAATAGGATCCCCACGTTGGAAGTGGGTTATTACATAGGTAAATGAGAATTACAACATGGTGTTAGGATAGGATCCTAACATGTCCTTCCCCTTCGAAAAGCTTTGTCCTCAAAGCTGAAATTGAGGAAACTGGTGTTGGAGTTGATGGAGAGGCTCCCATGTAGCATCTTCTGGCTGGAGCCCACGCCACTGGACAAGGACATCTGTGATGGTACGATTGCGGAGAGTGCGGGTGCGGTGATCCAGCAACTATTCTGGTTCAAGTAAGATGGACCCTTCCTCATCCAATTCTGGTAATGTTGATTGAACCTGTACCTGTGTGCCCACAACTTTCTTGAGAGATGAAACATGGAAAATAGGATGGAGCTTGGAGGTGGGCGGAAGAGCCAATTTGTAAGCAGTGGAACCAATCCGTTGTAGAACTTGGTAGGGCCCATAGAATTTTGTAGCAAGTTTTTGGCATCGACGGAGTTGGAGGGATGACTGTTTGTACGACTGCAAGCGAAGGAAAACCATATCACCCACATCAAAGCTACGCTCGGATCGATGTTGGTCGGCCTGTTGTCGCATCCGGTTCTGGGCCATGTCCAAATTATGCTTCAGCTGGTGAAGGACATCGGTCTACTGGCGAAGAGTAATGTCGACTGCCTGGACCCTGGAGCTGCCTGGAATGTATGAAGAAGGCGTGGGTGGAGGGCGCCCATAAACAACCTCAAAAGGAGTGAGTTTGGTAGTTGTATGATAGGACGTGTTGTACCACCATTCGGCCAGAGGAAGCCACTTCGCCCATTGAGAAGGATGATCTGATGCAAAGCAACGAAGATAGGTCTCCAAACATTTGTTGACAATCTCAGTTTGACCATCCGTTTGTGGATGATAAGCTGAACTCATTTTGAGCTTCGTTCCCTGCAACTTAAACAACTCTTGCCAAAAATGACTAGTGAAGGTTGGGTCTCGATCGGACACAATGGAGGTGGGCATACCATGAAGGCAAAAAATAGAATCAAGGAATATTTGGGCAATGGTGGAGGTTGTGTAAGGATGGGCAAGGGGACAAAAATGAGCATACTTCGAAAGGCGATCCACTACCACGAGAATAATAGACTTACCGCCCGATTTAGGTAACCCTTCGATAAAATCCATAGAAATATCAGTCCAAACCTGATCTGGAATGGGCAATGGTTGAAGAGTACCCAGAGAATGAATTGTTTCACCTTTCATCCATTGGCAGGTATCACAAGCTGCCACGAAGTCACGGATGTCCTATTTCATCCCTTTCCAGAAGAATGTGCGCTTGAGGCGTTCATATGTTTTGAGAAATCCAGAATGACCTACAGAGGGAGCAGTGTGTAGTTCCTTCATGAAGAGGTCGCGGAGTGGCGAGGCACGGGGAATAACAAGGCGTTGGCGATAACGCAAATCCTGGCCATCCCAATTGTAGCCTGGGTATGAAGTCGGATCAGCTTGAAGTGAAGCCATCAAAGCTTGCAGGTCTGCATCTTGAAGTACCTCCTATCGTAAGGAATCTATCCATTGGGGGACAGGTGCGGAGATAGCACATAGCATACTGAGGGCCTCAAATTGGCGAGAGAGAGCATCAACCACAAGATTTTCTTTGCCCTTCTTATAGGTGATATCATAATCATAGCCCATGAGTTTAGAAACCCATTTTTGTTGTTCTGGGGTAGCAACCCATTGTTCTAAGAAATATTTGAGACTCTGATGGTCTATTTTAATGGAGAAATGGTGCCCAATGAGATATGGTCTCCAATGGGTGACAACATGTAAGATGGCCAACATCTCCTTGGCATATGTAGATTTTCCCAAATTACGCTCAGAGAGTGCCTTACTAGTGAAGGCCAAGGGTCTCCCTTCTTGCATCAATACTGCCCCAATGCCACGTCCGGAAGCGTCACTTTCAATGACGAATGGTTTAGAGAAATATGGCATGGCTAGAACAGGTGTGGTGGTCATGGCATGCTTTAATTCAAGAAAGGCGTGATCAGCGGGCCCTGTCCAAGTGAAAGAGTCCTTATTTAACATAGATGTGAGGGGAGCTGCTATTTTCCCATAATTACGAATAAATTTCCTGTAATAACCTGTAAGTCCTAAGAATCCCCGAAGTCCTTTGAGAGTGCGGGGTTTTGCCCAGTCCTGAACTGCCTGAATCTTCTTGGGGTCGACCTTGACACCATCTTTGGAAACAATGTGTCCTAAATACTCCACTTCAGTCAGACCAAAGGAGCACTTAGACCGCTTAGCAAAAAGTTGATGTTGGGCCAATAACTGTAATGTCTGATCCACATGGGTAAGGTGTTCTTCCCACGAGCGGCTATAAACCAATATATCATCAAAGAAAACCAGGATGAACTTCCGCATGAAGGGATGGAAGATGTTGTTCATAAGGCTTTGAAATGTGGATGGTGCATTTGTCAAACCAAATGGCATTACCAAGAACTCATAGTGACCTTCATGAGTACGAAAAGCAGTTTTTGGAATATCCTCATCCTTGAGCCTGATTTGATGGTACCCCGAACGAAGGTCCAACTTGGAGAAGTACATAGCTCCATGTAATTCATCCAACAATTCATCCACTACCGGAATGGGAAATTTATCCTTGATGGTGATCTTATTGAGCTCACGGTAGTCTATGCACAATCGCCACGAGCCATATTTCTTGCGAACTAGCAAAACTGGAGAAGAATAGGGACTGGTACTGGGTCGAATGACACCTGCCTTGAGCAATTCCTGTACCATCTTCTCGATTTCTGACTTGAGAGCATGAGGATACCGGTACGGTCTGATGTTCGGTGGTGCACTACTCGAAAGTAGTGGAATAGCATGGTCATGAGAGCGACGAGGTGGCAGTGTAGTTGGTTATGAAAAAATGCCATTGTGCTTGGTTAGAACAAGTTGCAAATCTGTTGGAAGTGGATCTGTTGTAGAAGTGGGTGGCTGAATTGAAAATAGTTGTGCAATGACCCCACGGGAGGACTTTTTCAACAACTTCTCCATGCGATTGGAACTAATAATTTGTGTAGGGCCAGCCTTGATACCCTTGAGGGTATATGTTTGTCCATTTTGTGAAAATTGCAGCCATAGTTCTACAAGGTTGCAGGAGAAAGTGCCCAAGGTGCTCATCCATTGGGATCCTAACACAACATCACATCCTCCCAATTGGAGGGCGAACATATCTTGCTTGAGTTCATAATCCCCTATCTGAATTTTGACATTTCGACATTTACCTTTACAAGGTAAGGTGCCTCCATTGGCCACCATGACTTCAAAAGAATTGCATGAGTGTATATAGCAGTTGGTCCGTTTGGCCACCTGAGGATCAATAAAGTTGTGCGTACTGCCTGAATCAATAAGAATTGTGAGACGTTGGCCCTTGAAATAACCCACAACTCTCATGGTTTGTGGGGTGGTAATCCCGGCAAGAGCATGGACTAAAATTTTTGCTGGTGTTTCTGATGGTTCCTCTTCTTGTGGAGTTGGTGCCTCAGCTGTATCACTCTCCTCATCACTATGGTCACTGTCTTCTGGTTCCTCCACATCTATTAAAAACAATCTCTTATTTGCACATCTATGCCCCTTCGTAAACTTTTCATCACAATTATAACATAACCCTTGGGCGCGACGCGCATCCATTTCCTCTGTAGTCAGCCGCTTGGGAGCAGGAGGTTTATTATCAGTATTGTTTTGGACTCGAGGAGGGAAAGAAGGTCGGTTATGCAAAAATCATGGTGTCCGCCTTTGAGCTGAGAGTTTAGATTCGGCCAATCGGGCTAAACTGATAGCCTCCATCATGGTGTGGGGTTTGAACATCTTGACTTCAGCCTGGAGATCATCTCGTAACCCACTAACAAAACAACTCATAAAGAATCCCTCATTCAAACCCTTAGTTTTATTGGCCAATTTCTCAAATTGGGTCCGGTAATCATGAACTGAGGTGGTTTGTTTCAGCTTTGTCAGTGCACCTGTAAAGTCATCATAGTCATTGGGGCCAAATCGGGTGAGTAGTTGGGACTCAAAGTCCTCCCAAGATAGATCAGGGTTAGCAACCCGTAGCCATTGGAACCAATGTAAGGCCTCAGATTCTAGGTTGAAGGAAGCCATCTGAACCCGATGATATACAGGGACATTATGGAGTCGGAAGAATTGATCAACCCGACATAACCACCCATCGACATCCTTTCCACTGAACTTAGGGAAGTCTAATTTAGGCATTCTGAAGGTTGGATCCCGATCAACGTGATTGTTATCTGGTGTTCGTCGACCTCGTTTAGAGTTTTCAGCATGGTGTTCAGTTTTGGTACTACCTTGCAATTTGGTCTCCATCTCTATGAGTTGTTCTTCTAAGCGGATTCTAGTGTTATCCTGATCCAGTCGAAGCTCTCGAATCTCTGTGCCTATGTTCTTGTTTGCAGAGGTCAAGTCAGCAATGGATTTTTGTAGGTCGGCCAATAATGTGCCCAAGTCTAAATCCTTTTGTTGTTGTCCTCGAGTGTCGCTTGCCATTGCGGTCCCTCTTGTGCTGATTTACTAAAAATAGACCTCAAATTTTTAGGAGTTACTATTTTTAGTAAGGGTCCAAAATTTAATTTGGGAAATGAGTTGCAACACTGATTTTAGGATAGGGTCCACTCCGGTGGTTGTTTGATCTGAGTGCTCAATGAGGAGATATACTGAATTTCTTGACTTTTTGTGATCTCCTGTTGGTTGCAAGTCGATGTCAAGGTAATTTCTTCCACTTGTACTTAAAATTTCACCAATGAGTCCTTGAGGGTCTTTTGTGCAGAATAACAAGTAGATTCTATTCCCAAAAATTTGGATCAATTTGATGGACCGATGAAAAGTTATGGCCTTAGCAAGAAAAATCAAAATTTGCTATTTTTAGAAATTTGGTGCAAAATTTGACCAGGAGCTGCCAAGGACAATTTTGTCTGGAATAGAGTGTAGAATTTTTTGCTAAATTTTTGAGTCAATCTGAGCTCTGTGTGAAGAGATATCCATATTTTAATAAAATTTCAATTTTTTTTGTGTTGGTGTTTTCGATTTCTGATTTGGAGTTACAGTTCAAAATTTGGGACCTGGGATCAACTGTTTCGGACCTGTATACTGCACCCTGACCACCCTGTCACTATCATATTCTTTCCTCTGTCACCTGTATTGTGGTTACTAACACTATTCCTATCACTGACCCTGGGGATTCTCTGACATTGATAGTACTATTTTTGACACTAGAAGTCTATAATTTTGGACTATTACAGAGGGTTGTTACTATCGACCTGACTATCTCTATTACTGACTAGACTATTTTTGTCACTATCCTGACTATTATGTTTCTGACCACGGGCTATTGTAGACACTTGCAAGATCTATCTTGACTGTTGGTGCATGCAAGTTTGTTTTCTATGATAAGGAATGCCTTCTCCGTATGCTCACTTTTGGGGTTGTGAATGCAGGTTAACAGAACAGGGATGGTGTTGATTTGCAGGTGGAAGTTATGTTTTGTAGAACCAGGGTATGCTAAGCAAGGGAGTATGTAATACCCATAGGCCCTCTGTTATACCGCAGTGATGAACAATAGTGCTCGGACCAATATTTTAGGCCACTACTCAAGGAGGATTCCACACATACCCTTGAGCACACTATCTGCCTCTCTGACAGTACGGGAGGGTAATCGTCCGGGATGTTGTGTCCCATGGACTATGGATAATACAAGGCCAAAAAGCTTCCTAATGGATAAAATCTTGTTTAAACCTAGATTGTCTCTCGATATACCCGAAGATACGTGGGAGCTCAATTTCATGTGCGAGTGTTATCTGAGGCCTGGGTATTGGAGCCTGATCACCCCTCACTTCACTAGACGCTTTATGGGCTATCTAGCTTAGCCAATAATGACAACTCCTTCATGATATTTTAAAACCCCCGACACAGGGTTTCTAACCTACACAACTACTATATTTTTTTTGGTATTTTTTGATTTTTTGCAAAAAAATGATTGTATTTTTTTGGATTTTTTTTTGATAAAGGAAAAATAGAAATAAAAACACACAGGAAAATTATACCTAACAGGCGGAATGACTGGCAAGAATCATCTCAGTTGCAGTAGAACTTGGCCCTGGAAAGCGCTCTGATACCACTTGTTAGGAACCTACTATTAAAATAAAGCACACTCACACAAAATACTGAAAAATAACTCACATACATCAAATAACGCAATATCACTATGCAGAAATCAATTACAGAAATGAAACAATCTCACAGTAACACTGAATCGCGGGCCTCTTCGAGGGGGCAACCTCCTTCAATATTTCATTAGCTTGCAAAAGGATAATCTCGTACATGGCTTCATATATTTTTAAAGGAAAACTACATGCAACCCTACCTAAATGCTCAAGAGGTGGCTTACATGCAAAATGCCACTCGAGCTAGAATCTCCCACCAAATGGCGGTTACAATCTTGATAAAAATGGTTACATGAAATGGTACCACTTGGCGAGGTATCTTACTACATCGGTTACAATATTGATAAAAATGGTTACATGAGATGGTACCACTTGGCGAGGTACCTTTATTGCCACCTACATTACTAAGTATTGCATAATAACATTAAAATAGGATCCCCACGTTGGAAGTGGGTTATTACATAGGTAAATGAGAATTACAACATGGTGTTAGGATAGGATCCTAACATGTCCTTCCCCTTCAAAAAGCTTTGTCCTCAAAGCTGAAATTGAGGAAACTGGTGTTGGAGTTGATGGAGAGGCTCCCATGTAGCATCTTTTAGCTGGAGCCCACGCCATTGGACAAGGACATCTGTGATGGTATGATTGCGGAGAGTGCGGGTGTGGCGATCCAGCAACTGTTCTGGTTCAAGTAAGATGGACCCTTCCTCATCCAATTCTGGTAATGCTGATTGAACCTGTACCTGTGTGCCCACAACTTTCTTGAGAGATGAAACATGGAAAACAGGATGGAGCTTGGAGGTGGGTGGAAGAGCCAATTTGTAAGCAGTGGAACCAATCCGCTGTAGAACTTGGTAGGGCCCATAGAATTTTGCAGCAAGTTTTTGGCACCGACGGAGTTGGAGGGATGACTATTTGTACGGCTGCAAGTGAAGGAAAACCATATCACCCACATCAAAGCTACGCTCGGATCGATGTTGGTCGGCCTATTGTCGCATCCGGTTCTGGGCCATGTCCAAATTATGCTTCAATTGGTGAAGGACATCGGTCTGTTGGCGAAGAGTAATGTCGACTACCTGGACCCTGGAGCTGCCTGGAATGTATGAAGAAGGCGTGGGTGGAGGGCGCCCATAAACAACCTCAAAAGGAGTGAGTTTGGTAGTTGTATGATAGGACGTGTTGTACCACCATTCGGCCAGAGGAAGCCACTTCACCCATTGAGAAGGATGATCTGATGCAAAGCAACGAAGATAGGTCTCCAAACATTTGTTGACAATCTCAGTTTGACCATCCATTTGTGGATGATAAGCTGAACTCATTTTGAGCTTCGTTCCCTACAACTTAAACAACTCTTGCCAAAAATGACTAGTGAAGGTTGGGTCTCGATCGGACACAATGGAGGTGGGCATACCATGAAGGCAAAAAATAGAATCAAGGAATATTTGGGCAATGGTGGAGGTTGTGTAAGGATGGGCAAGGGGACAAAAATGAGCATACTTCAAAAGGTGATCCACTACCACGAGAATAACAGACTTACCGCCTGATTTAGGTAACCCTTCGATAAAATCCATAGAAATATCAGTCCAAACCTGATCTGGAATGGGCAATGGTTGAAGAGTACCCGGAGAATGAACTGTTTCACCTTTCATCCATTGGCAGGTATCACAAGCTGCCACGAAGTCACGGATGTCCTGTTTCATCCCTTTCCAGAAGAATGTGCGCTTGAGGCGTTCATATGTTTTGAGAAATCTAGAATGACCTGCAGAGGGAGCAATGTGTAGTTCCTTCATGAAGAGGTCACGGAGTGGCGAGGCACGGGGAATAACAAGGCGTTGGTGATAACGCAAATCCTGGCCATCCCAATTGTAGCCTGGGTATGAAGTCGGATCAGCTTGAAGTGAAGCCATCAAAGCTTGTAGGTCTGCATCTTGAAGTACCTCCTGTCGTAAGGAATCTATCCATTGGGGGACAAGTGCGGAGATAGCACATAGCATACTGAGGGCCTCAAATTGGCGAGAGAGAGCATCAACCACAAGATTTTCTTTGCCCTTCTTATAGGTGATATCATAATCATAGCCCATGAGTTTAGAAACCCATTTTTGTTGTTCTGGGGTAGCAACCCGTTGTTCTAAGAAATATTTGAGACTTTGATGGTCTGTTTTAATGGAGAAATGGCACCCAATGAGATATGGTCTCCAATGGGTGACAACATGTAAGATGGCCAACATCTCCTTGGCATATGTAGATTTTCCCAAATTACGCTCAGAGAGTGCCTTACTAGTGAAGGCCAAGGGTCTCCCTTCTTGCATCAATACTGCCCCAATGCCACGTCCGAAAGTGTCACTTTCAATGATGAATGGTTTAGAGAAATATGGCATGGCTAGAATAGGTGTGGTGGTCATGGCATGCTTTAATTCAAGAAAGGCATGATCAACAGGCCCTGTCCAAGTGAAAGAGTCCTTCTTTAACATAGATGTGAGGGGAGCTGCTATTTTCCCATAATTACGAATAAATTTCCTGTAATAACCTGTAAGTCCTAAGAATCCCCGAAGTCCTTTGAGAGTGCGAGGTTTTGCCCAGTCCTGAACTGCTTGAATCTTCTTGGGGTCGACCTTGACACCATCTTTGGAAACAATGTGTCCTAAATACTCCACTTTAGTCAGACCAAAGGAGCACTTAGACCGCTTAGCAAAAATTTGATGTTGGGCCAATAACTGTAATGTCTGATCCACATGGGTAAGGTGTTCTTCCCACGAGCGGCTATAAACCAATATATCATCAAAGAAAACCAGGATGAACTTCCGCATGAAGGGATGGAAGATGTTGTTCATAAGGCTTTGAAATGTGGATGGTGCATTTGTCAAACCAAATGGCATTACCAAGAACTCATAGTGACCTTCATGAGTACGAAAAGCAGTTTTTGGAATATCCTCGTCCTTGAGCCTAATTTGATGGTACCCCGAACGAAGGTCCAACTTGGAGAAGTACATAGCTCCATGTAATTCATCCAATAATTCATCCACTACCAAAATGGGAAATTTATCCTTGATGGTGATCTTATTGAGCTCACGGTAGTCTATGCACAATCGCCATGAGCCATCTTTCTTGTGAACTAGCAAAACTGGAGAAGAATAGGGACTGGTATCAGGTCGAATGACACCTGCCTTGAGCAATTCTTGTACCATCTTCTCGATTTTTGACTTGAGAGCATGAGGATACCAGTACGGTCTGATGTTTGAGGGTGCACTACTCGAAAGTAGTGGAATAGCATGGTCATGAGAGCGACGAGGTGGCAGTGTAGTTGGTTCTAAAAAAATGCCATTGTGCTTGGTTAGAACAAGTTGCAAATCTATTGGAAGTGGATCTGTTGTAGAAGTGGGTGGCTGAATTGAAAATAGTTGTGCAATGACCCCACGGGAGGACTTTTTCAACAACTTCTCCATGCGATTGGAACTAATAATTTGTGTAGGGCCAGCCTTGATACCCTTGAGGGTATATGTTTGTCCATTTTGTGAAAATTGCAGCCATAGTTCTACAAGGTTGCAGGAGAAAGTGCCCAAGGTGCTCATCCATTGGGATCCTAACACAACATCACATCCTCCCAATTGGAGGGCGAACATATCTTGCTTGAGTTCATAATCCCCTATCTAAATTTTGACATTTCGACATTTACCTTTACAAGGTAAGGTGCCTCCATTGGCCACCATGACTTCAAAAGAATTGCATGAGTGTATATAGCAGTTGGTCCGTTTGGCCACCTGAGGATCAATAAAGTTGTGCGTACTCGCTTGAATCAATAAGAATTGTGAGACGTTGGCCCTTGAAATAACCCACAACTCTCATGGTTTGTGGGGTGGTAATCCCAGCAAGAGCATGGACTAAAATTTATGCTGGTGTTTTTGATGGTTCCTCTTCTTGTGGAGTTGGTGCCTCAGTTGTATCACTCTCCTCATCACTATGGTCACTGTCTTCTGGTTCCTCCACATCTATTAAAAACAATCTCTTATTTGCACATCTATGCCCCTTCGTAAACTTTTCATCACAATTATAACATAACCCTTGGGCACGACGCACATCCATTTCCTCTGTAGTCAACCGCTTGGGAGCAGGAGGTTTATTATCAGTATTATTTTGGACTCGAGGAGGGAAAGAAGGTCGGTTATGCAAAAATCATGGTGTCCGCCTTTGAGCTGAGAGTTTAGATTCGGCCAATCGGGCTAAACTGATAGCCTCCATCATGGTGTGGGGTTTGAACATCTTGACTTCAGCCTGGAGATCATCTCGTAACCCACTAACAAAATAGCTCATAAAGAATCCCTCATTCAAACCCTTAGTTTTATTGGCCAATTTCTCAAATTGGGTCTGGTAATCACGAACTGAGGTGGTTTGTTTCAGCTTTGTCAGTGCACCTGTAAAGTCATCATAGTCATTGGGGCCAAATCGGGTGAGTAGTTGGGACTCAAAGTCCTCCCAAGATAGATCATGGTTAGCAACCCGTAGCCATTGGAACCAATGTAAGGCCTCAGATTCTAGGTTGAAGGAAGCCATCTGAACCCGATGATATACAGGGACATTATGGAGTCGAAAGAATTGATCAACCCGACATAACCACCCATCGACATCCTTTCCACTAAACTTAGGGAAGTCTAATTTAGGCATTCTGAAGGTTGGATCCCGATCAACGTGATTGTTATCTGGTGTTCATCGACCTCGTTCAAAGTTTTCAGCATGGTGTTCAGTTTTGGTACTACCTTGCAATTTGGTCTCCATCTCTATGAGTTGTTCTTCTAAGCGGATTCTAGTGTTATCCTGATCCAATCAAAGCTCTCGAATCTCTGTGCCTATGTTCTTGTTTGCAGAGGTCAAGTCAGCAATGGATTTTTGCAGGTCAACCAATAATGTGCCCAAGTCTAAATCCTTTTGTTGTTGTCCTCGAGTGTCGCTTGCCATTGCGGTCCCTCTTGTGCTGATTTACTAAAAATAGACCTCAAATTTTTAGGAGTTACTATTTTTAGTAAGGGTCCAAAATTTAATTTGGGAAATGAGTTGCAACACTGATTTTAGGATAGGGTCCACTCCGGTGGTTGTTTGATCTGAGCGCTCAATGAGGAGATATACTGAATTTCTTGACTTTTTGTGATCTCCTGTTGGTTGCAAGTCGATGTCAAGGTAATTTCTTCCACTTGTACTTAAAATTTCACCAATGAGTCCTTGAGGGTATTTTGTGTAGAATAACAAGTAGATTCTATTCCCAAAAATTTGGATCAATTTGATGGACCAATGAAAAGTTATGGCCTTAGCAAGAAAAATCAAAATTTGCTATTTTTAGAAATTTGGTGCAAAATTTGACCAGGAGCTGCCAAGGACAATTTTGTCTGGAATAGAGTGTAGAATTTTTTGCTAAATTTTTGAGTCAATTTGAGCTTTGTGTGAAGAGATATCCATATTTTAATAAAATTTCAATGCCTTTTTTTGTTTTTCTATGTTGGTGTTTTCGGTTTCTGATTTGGAGTTACAGTTCAAAATTTGGGACCTGGGATCAACTATTTCGGACCTGTATACTGCACCCTGACCACCCTGTCACTATCTTGTTCTTTCCTCTATCACCTGTATTACGGTTACTGACACTATTCCTATCACTGACCCTGGGGATTCTCTGACATTGACAATACTGTTTCTGACACTAGAAGTCTGTAATTCTGGACTGTTATAGAGGGCTGTTATTGTTGACTATTGTTACTAACTAGACTATTTTTGTCACTGTCCTGACTATTTTATTTCTAACCACGGGTTGTTGTAGACACTTGCAAGATCTATCTTGACTATTGGTGCATGCAAGTTTGTTTTTTGTGATAAGGAATGCCTTCTCCGTATGCTCACTTTTGGGGTTGTGAATGCAGGTTAACAGAATAGGGATGGTGTTGATTTGCAGGTGGAAGTTATGTTTTGTAGAACTAGGGTATGCTAAGCAAGGGAGTATGTAATACCCATAGGCCCTCTGTTATACCGCAATGACGAAAAATAGTGCTCGGACCAATATTTCAGGCCACTACTCAAGGAGGATTCCACACATACCCTTGAGCACACTATTTGCCTCTCTGACAGTACGGGAGGGTAATCGTCTAGGATGTTGTGTCCCATGGACTATGGATAATACAAGGCCAAAAAGCTTCCTAATGGATAAAATCTTGTTTAAACCTAGATTGTCTCTCGATATACCCAAAGATACGTGGGAGCTCAATTCCGTGTGCGAGTGTTGTTTGAGGCCTGGGTATTGGAGCCTGATCGCCCCTCACTTCACTAGACGCTTTATGGGCTATCTAGCTTAGCCAATAATGATAGCTCCTTCGCGATATTTTAAAACCCCTAGCACAGGGTTTCTAACCTACACAACTACTGTATTTTTTTTGGTATTTTTTGATTTTCTGCGAAAAAAATGACTGTATTTTTTGGATTTTTTTTTATAAAGGAAAAACAGAAATAAAAACACACAGGAAAATTATACCTAACAAGCGGAATGACTGGCAAGAATCATCTCAGTTGCAGTAGAACTTGGCCCTGGAAAGCGCTCTGATACCACTTGTTAGGAACCTACTATTAAAATAAAGCACACTCACACAAAATACTGAAAAATAACTCACATACATCAAATAACGCAATATCACTATGCAAAAATCAATTACATAAATGAAACAATCTCACAATAACACTGAATCGCGGGCCTCTTCGAGGGGGAAACCTCCTTCAATATTTCATTAGCTTGCAAAAGGATAATCTCGTACATGGCTTCATATCTTTTTAAAGGAAAACTACATGCAACCCTACCTAAATGCTCAAGAGGTGGCTTACATGCAAAATGCCACTCGAGCTAGAATCTCCCACCAAATGGTGGTTACAATCTTGATAAAAATGGTTACATGAAATGGTACCACTTGGCGAGGTATCTTACTACATCGGTTACAATATTGATAAAAACGGTTACATGAGATGGTACCACTTGGCGAGGTACCTTTATTGCCACCTACATTACTAAGTATTGCATAATAACATTAAAATAGGATCCCCACGTTGGAAGTGGGTTATTACATAGGTAAATGAGAATTACAACATGGTGTTAGGATAGGATCCTAACACCAACAAGCTAAATATGAATAGAATCCCAAGGCAACATCAGAAATAAGCAATTCAATTCCTACACAATTTTGGAGGGAAAGTATCCCTAGTTTTTCCTATAAATAATAGGTCAATATGCATTGTAAGACATTGGAAAGTTGCCCATTTGTACCTAATATCTAACCTTGTATATAATATTCCTTTCATTTTCTTTTGAATAATAGTCTAGACTTGAGCCTCAAGTTATTTTGTTATTAGCATTTGAGCCTTCTTTTTGGCATGATTGTAATTAAATTTGAAATATATATATGAAAAGTTATGACTACTTGCCTTTTATCTCGGTTCTTATATATTTATGTGTGAATGTTCATGTTTGAACAAAATCATATTCACTTTATGCTATTAAAAAATTATGCATGTGTTCATTCATCCTACTGATATCTAAGATAATATCATGATCTTGACATATTGCCTCTGATAGCTTAGGACTTAACTTGCTATTGTTTATTTTCTATTATTTCTCTCCCATTTTATTTTGTGTGTGAAAGTAGTTCAAGTAGGTGGGCATTGAAGATCTCATCTGATAAGGAATTGGCCTTATAAAAACTCCTTTAGGTCATCCTTTGAGTCACATTCTATGCTCTTAGGAATTTTTTTTGTGTAACTCTATGCAAGGCACGAGTGTTGAGTGCATCCAACCACTATAATAGGTAAACACAACATTCTAAGATGACAACACACCGCAAGAGCTCTAATGAATTGGATTCCTAACCCCTAGTACATACCTTGGTCTATGCCACAACCTCCATAATAGTGGTGCCTATATTCTTGGTCCCACCTCAAGAATGGTCAACCCCAGGATGGTCAAACCAATTATGGGCACCACAACCTCTGGTGAGCAGAATTTATGTTATGAAAAACAATCATTTCTATTCCATTAATTATCAACCCGATTAGTTCGTAAACTTACAAGTATCATGCACAGTTATGCCTGTAGTGTGTTTATATATGTTCATTTCAGCCAAACCTGATAAAATTGAGTGTAGAAAAATAAATAAATGAATTACAAACTAAAATTAAAATGCTAAAAATAAAACACACGATTGGAAATTAAAGTGCAAGAAATTAAACACACAACTAAATTAAAATAAAGTAGGAAAACAAATAAACTATTGAAAATAAATAAAAGTAAATAAAATAGGGGAGGATTACTGCAGGGAGTGGGTCCAGGCTCCCGCAGATAGTCCACCAGACTAATTACATAATATTACTTTAAGCAAATAAGAGTATTTGAAACTCTATAAATTATGTAGAATAAATCCATTCTATTGATTGTGTAATTGATTATTCCCATCTCTTGTATTCGTCTGGCCTACGTTCTTATATAAAACGTAGCCAGATCTTGTTACAATAATAGATTGGTCTATTTTAATCACGTAACATGATTTTCTATAATCAGTTATACACAACTATTATTCTCTCCTATTAAAAAGCACATTCATTCACCAAAAGGATAAATATAACAATCCTTAGGTGTACATAACAATCTAATCCTAAAAATAATGCTTTAAAAGCTTACATGGAATCTGCTTGTTGTGGTGTAGTGGTAAATGGTAAATGCCCTGGGTGTTGGTAGAGGTCGACCCAGGTTCCATTCCCCTTGTCTCCATCCTGCAGATATATGGTATAGTTAGGACTGTCCTATGTGCTGGTAGAGGCCGACAAGGCTCCATTCCTCCTATGCCCAACTTGTTGAAAGTGGCACCCCGAAAGGGGTTTTTTCCACTATAAATTAGTTTTAACCTAGGTGTTGTAGGTGAGTTGGAGAGGAGAGGGCAATCCTCCAAAGGAGGTCCTAGGTTCAAATCTCCACCCTACTAAAAAGCTGAATTGCGTATCCAAAATCTAATTGATAATGTTGGTGCAGGCAAGGTCGGGTGCGACTCCCGAGTGACTTTGACAGTGTAGAACCCCCTATTCGTGGTCTCTCAGACCAAGGCGGCACCATAAGGGGTTTTTTGCTTAAAAAAAAAAATCTTACATGGTCAATCGATCAACTTTTAATAATTAGAATAAAAGCACTTTATTCTATTATAATCATAATGCACGTTAAAATCTAATATGCATAAGAATACGAATATTTCTTCTTTATATTTTGTGCAACAACCCCCTTAGAAAGTGCATAGTCAATTGGTCAACTAGTCAATGTTGGTCAACTGGTCAACGTTGGTCAACGTTGGTCAACCGATCAACGTTGGTCAATTGATCAACATTGAATTGGTCAACCACAACTTTTAGTCGGGAGGTAGGCGCCACCAATAATCGAGATATAGGCATCGCCAATAATTGGGATACAGGTGCTTACCTCCACCATTTTCCACTATTATTTTCAAGATGTCTTCATGCATTGCCAGGTCCAAATGAGATGTAGACTCAAAAACACCAGATTAGTAGCAAAAACCTGCATTTACACATATTTTCCACTAAATACAAGTCAAGCATAATACTTTGTTTTCTATCAATTATATGCAAAAGCTATATAAAAATACATTTCAAATGCTAATTAAACCAATAATGATACCCTTAAAAGTGTATATAAAATAAGCATTTATGGTGCTCATCATTCCCCCATGCCGAAAATTTGACATGCCCTCATGTCACAACCCCCGATATAGATTTTTTTTTTACCATAAAATTATGGGAGTCAAGTGCTTGTATATGGGAGTTAGGCACTTGTATATGGGATATAAGCACCTTTACATGGGAGTCAGGCGCATGTATATGGGAGTCAGGCGCTTGTATACAAGATTCAAGCGTTGGATATGGGAGTTGGATGCATGGATATGGAAGACAGACACATGTATATGGGAATTAGGCACCTGTATATGAGAGACAGACACCTTTACATGGAATACAGATGCCTTTACATGGGAGTCAGGCACTGTGTATGGGATACAAGCGCCTCCCCACACTTTCTTTTTTTTTGAAAATGTTCCTGGGGTAATGAAATTCTTCTCATGTCTGAGGCATGCCATGTGGCTGAATTCTAATGGGAGAATTAATAAAGAGAAATATGGGGGCATCTATTGTTATAAAAATAGAAATGATTTTTAAAATAACTATGCATATAATTAATAGAAAATTTAGTACATACCTGGGTGAATTTCGTGAATCATGATATGTACAATGCCTGATGGTGTGAAACGTCTGCATGTGGCTTGAGATCATGATGTCCCAGAAAATGAAGTTGTTGTGACATTGATGTATCTTGGAGATAGTTTTTTTCATTTTTTTCTGTATCTCTTTGTCTCTCTCTTTCCTCCATGTCAAAGATTTGACATGCCTTCATGTCACATTCCCTTGGTATAAATTTTTTTTTAATTTTTTTTTTGTTTTTAGCCCATCATTTGTTCCATGGGAGGAAGCATGACCAGAACAAATCTTCCATTGAAACCAAGATGTGAACAACCAACACGATAGGATATTCAAGTTGACTCGTGTGGGCCACATCTCTACCAAAGCTTCTTCAGGTTGTTGCATTTAACAGTGGGTCCAAAATATTCTGAACAAAACTGTCACTCCATCCACGTAGTTTTCTCCATGCACTACACCAAACCAACAATTTGAATGATCATTCCTTGATGCCATCACTGCAGCCAAACAGTCAAATCACAACCTCTATAGAAAATTATGAGGTTTCTTTCTCATTTGGAAATTAAATTTATATGCTTTATCCAAAATTTCATTAATATGAGGCCTGAAACTGATTTCATGTTTTCCCAACAATTTTCCTCCAATGGCATTCTCTAGAATTTTTCTCCAATGACCTCTGAAGCTTTGGATATTTCTTCTACCAGGTCATCATTGGGAGTGAAAATTCTAGCAATTTTACTTCCAAGTGCAACAACACAGGCTCTTGGATTGTATTCCCATTTGGAGTTGTAATTATATCATCAGGTTACATACCAGTGCCACCAATCATGTTTTCACATGCAACAACAATGAAATGAACCTCCACTCCTAGTGGCTTTTGTTGTATCAAGAGTTGCTACACACCTAGTTGTGTTGCATCGGGTGTATGGTGAAATTACACTTATATTTTCAAACCATTTACCACATCGTCTAGAATCTTCTATGTAGTGGAGGTCCCCATCACTACAACCAATTTTCTCCTCACAACTCAAAATAAAGTGGACTGAACTAGCTTCCATGAAAACAATGTCATCTCTCGTGAGTTGTAAAAACTAGTTATACACAAAAATCTAGAAAAAAAACACAGTTGAATTTATGCCAGTGATCTTTTCTACACATCTTTCAAAATGCAATAGAGAATAGGAAATCTCTAAGCTCATCTGTGTTGCTAACAAAGAACAAGAAATTAACTACAACAATTTGAGCTGGTAAATTTAAAACTGGGTGGCCAAGCTGGAGGTGGAGTTAGTCATAGGGGAGACTACTAATTTTGAAATCATTGTCTCCACATAAAATTCTAAATGTGCCAAAATAATGCAGGTCCAGGTGCACCGATGAAGCCAAATTCAAATCTTGTGGAATATGAAATTTTGTAGTAAGCTCTTTGTTTTCTTATTATCTCTGTTAAGATTTTCCAGCAAGCCCTCTATTTTTTTATTATCTCTATTAGCATTTTCTAGCAAGATCAAAATCCTCAACAACTAAGTATTCCTTTATAGTTGTTATGTAGATGAGAGCATCGACACCAACCCTCATGGCGTCTCATGGCGTGTTAGCTCTTCTTGACATATTGGGAAATTCTACCAACGAAAAACTAAAGGTTGGCCTCAATAGACTTTGAAATAGATATTTTTTATTTTCCTTTATTTTTTTAAAGCTATAGCCTGAGCTCTCTTCTATTGTTGTCAACGTGTAAAATGATGGTTCCCCACTTAAGGGCAAGTGTGCTACCATCAAAGATGAACACTAGTTTCTCGTTCCTCCCTTGCTTTATTTTACTGCTACTGGTTGACGATTTCTCATTCCTCTTATGAACCAAGCCAGTTCCAAGAAAAGGGGATACTCTCTATTAAAAAGTAATAGAAAATAAAGTACCTATTTCAGATTTGCACTCGATTTGGAGCCTTCTCAACAGAGGATTTTGGCTAGCTGAAAATGGGTACTATTGTTTTTTTAAATATCTAGGCATCGCTTCTTCCTGGTGGAAGATTGACACCATTTATTGGTGCCTTCTTCTAGGTGGGAAGAAGGCACTTCTGCACTGGTCTGATTGTAGGCACTATCTCCCTGGTGGAAAATAAGTGCCTTTTTTATATTCTCGCACTCCTATCAAGGCATGATATGCTTGTATCTGTTAGGCCTAGTTTAATTCGTCTACCTACAGATTGTATTTAGGGCCGTGTCCTACAAAACTAAACACACAAAAGCAGAAAAATAGGAATCATGGAACCTGTGCCTAATAGGCCTAGGTTACCCAAGCTACCTATAGATTGCATTTAGGGCATCAATTCCTACAAAGAAAATACACAAAGAAAATCTATGTTAAGCAAGACAGGTGCCATGCATTTTTTTTTTAAATTTGGGAAATAATTCCCAACCAAAGGGAGGATTCACACAACTTCTCTTTTTCACGTATTTCTTTTTTTTAACCTCTCTTTTTTTACAATGAATGTGTGAACATTCGTCAAAACTGTTGGTATGGTATGGGGTCTCCCCCATGCCTATATCTGATCCAATATCGTAAATGTGAGGTGGTTGTAAATGGAACCCATTGACTGTTACTCAAACTCTATCCTCTCTAATCCCACAAGTACTCTACTCTGCTCTTGTTGTAGCATCTCTAACTCTTGTCTACCATATACTCAGGTTGTAATAGTCGTGCACTTTGTAGCACAATTTCCCCAAGTTCCACAACCACTTTGGGTTGGAAGCCTTTCACTTGATCAAGGTTACTCATCCTACCTTTGGGTGCCTATGTTTCCAAGGCAAAACTCTACTTGCTTTCACCTGTTTGGATTAGATGCTACATGATCGAGGTACACAAGACTGTTTGTATAGTGCTATTATGAACTCCACGTATAAATCCCTCATTTTACAAAATATTCATAGACAACTCCTTATTCATTTACCCATAGTTTGCATCGCACTTCATGTTGTCCTACAAAACATAAAAAGAAAAATCTAAACTAAAAGCATTAAAGCAAAATTCTAAACTAATAGCATTAAAATAAAATTTTAAACTATTTTTTTTTTTAATTGAACATTGTGTTGTTGGTGGCAATAATGAAGGTGGGGTCTCCCCCATACCTACAACTAAACTAGTCTCTAAAAATCATCCCTTTCTTCATCAACTAGTATGATATGTTGCAGCATGAGAAGAGCATTTTTCTCCATGGCCTCAAAACCAAACTCTTCCAACTTATTGGTCAAAATGTGCCGGTTGGCAAATGACTATGTTTTTTTTTAAACATCATTTTTCCTGCTACTAATGTCATCGTTAAAATTTACCAATATGTTGAGAAATGTTAAGCCTGTAATTTTTTTATCATTAAAACTAGGCTTCTTGAGGTATAATTCCCTAATGGTTTCTATGTAAATAGACACATCCCTAATAGTTTGACAATAAAAATTTTTCAACTGTTTTATAATATCAAACGCAGGTTGTGTCATCTCTCTCTAATTTCATGAAACCATTGAGAATACAGTGGAAATATTTCATTGCCAAATTTTCAAAATTTTTAACAACACAATTTATTTCTACTTCTACACTTAATATGGTACATCGGGTTCATTCCTATATTTACTAGATAAGCTAGTAAATTTAAACTGTTGCCTATGGGATTCAGCTCTAGTTGTGTCAACAACTATTTTGGCCTTGTAAAAAGGCCCATGGTGGACTCATGCTTCTTAGGTAGAGGATCTACAGGTAATCTAAATATACTTTTTAACTGACCTATGGATCATAACACTACAGTTTTGACACTCCTCGACAACGGTGCCAAAATGGTGAGCAAAAATTATGTTATGAAAAACAATCATTTCTATTCCATTAATTATCAACCTGGTTAGTTCGTAAACTTACGAGTGTCATGCACAGTATATGCCTATAGTGTGGGGAATGAATTCCTCTATACCTATTGGTTTGGTGGGGGGTGTTTATATATGTTCATTTCAGCCAAACCTGATAAAACTAAGTGTAGAAAAATAAATAAATGAATTACAAACTAAAATTAAAATGCTGAAAATAAAACACGACTAGAAATTAAAGTGTAGGAAATTAAACACACAACTAAATTAAAATAAAGCAGGAAATAAAGTAGGAAAACAAACTAACTACTAAAAATAAATAACATAAAATAAAATAGGGGAGGACTACTATAGGGAGTGGGCCTAGGCTCCCGTAGATAGTCCACCCGGCTAATTACATAAATATTGCTTTAAGCAAATAAGAGTATTTGAAACTCTATAAATTATGCATAATAAAATAATTCTATTGACTGTGTAATTGATTATTCTCATCCCCTGTATTCGTTTGGCTTGTTTTCTTATATAAAATGCAACTAGATCTTGTTACAATAATAGATTGATCTATTTTAATCATGTAACATGATTTGCTATAATCAGTTATACACAACTATTATTCTCTCCTATTAAAAAGCATGTTTGTTCACCAAAAGGATAATTATAACAATCCTTAGGTGTACATAACAATATAATCCTAAAAATAATGCTTTAAAAGCTTACATGGTCAATCGGTCAACTTTTAATAATTAGAATAAAAGTGTTTTATTCTATTATAATCATAATGCACGTTAAAATCTAATATGCATAAGAATACAAATATTTCTCCTTTATCTTTTGTGCAACAACCCCCTTAGAAAGTGCATAGTCAATTGGTCAACCGATCAATGTTGGTCAACCCGGTCAACCACAACTTGTAGTCGGGAGGCAGGCACCACCAATAGTCAGGATACAAGCATCGCCAATAGTTTGGATATAGGTGCCGCCAATAGTCAGGATACAGGCGTTGTCAGTAGTCAGGATATAGGTGCCTGCCTCCACCATTTACCATTGTTCTTTTCAAGATGTCTTCATGCATTGTCAGTCCCAAATGGGATGTAGACTCAAAAACACCAGATTAGTAGCAAAAACCTGCATTTACACACATTTTCCACTAAAAATACTAATCAATCATAATACTTCATTTTTTTATCAATTATATGCAAAAGCTATATAGAAATACATTTCAAATGCTAATTAAACCAATAATTATGCCTTTAAAAGTGTATATAAAATGTGCATTTTTGGTGCTTATCAACCTCTACAAAAACAACAATATTAGGGGTAATAACGGTCTCAAAATTAACAAGTTTTGTTGCCTAGACTTGCTAATGCTTCTCAAAAAACTATCATAATAGGTCAAACAACCTTGAGTTTTGACATAACTTGTGGCTAATTCTAATAATAGTAGATAGGTATCACCTACCTATAACACCAAAACTTGAAGTTATAGTTAAATCTACACATTATATAAGAGGTCTCCTCTTCCCAAATAAATGCTTATTGAAAAAATACAGGCCAAAACACCCAACACGAGTCTAGCCTTTGATGAATTTGAGTCCTCTTTTTCATAACGATGATGTTGAAACTCTCTTGGATGTTCTTAAGTGTTTTTGGTACATCAAAGTATTCATTTTATTTTTTTATTGTTGTTTAGTTTAAATATTATGTATAACCACAAATATATGGTACACATTTGGGTTTTTTGGGTATACAATGTAGAGTCAACAATTTAAGAAAGAAAATAGGTAGTCCTTAATATTTAGAAGGTAAAACATGCTAAAATCATGTGTTCCAATGCTCCCAAATAATCATGTACCAAATGGCTATGTATTGAGAGCATCAAAACAATTTTGATATCCAATGCATTCTGCCTAAGAATTGATAACATGAAAATTACAATCATCCATGCATGGTCCTTTCTGACACCATTGTATCGAAACCTTATTTGGTTCCACCATGATGGAACCTCATATGGTTCCATTGCATTGAAACTTTATTCAATGCCAAAATGTCAAATCCCTTCTTCATGCCAAAAAAACTGTTTATTGGTGAAAACCTCTTTGAAAAGCTAATGGACCAAGACTTGCAAGAAAATTAGGTTTTGGCATGCTTGTCTTATAAATAAAAACTTAATTTTGAAAATCCCTTGTGGACAGGAGAAAATATGGTATAAAACTAGAAATGGTGGTCCCTTCTATTACAAATAATAACTAGAACCTTGAGAATGAACTTAATCATCGATGAAAAATCCTTCACAACTCCAAATGTTTAACAATGTATCCAAATTTTATAGCCAAACTTCATGACAACAATATTTAAAGCTACTCTATAGGAGCATCAATCCATATAGATAACAAGGTATGCATTTTTTTTACTATTTCTTAGTTTTAATATCATGCATAATTACATCTAGTCCACTTTATATACCACACATTCTACCCTAGAGTACCATACACAATCAGAGTTATAAAAGACCATCCATTAATTTTGTTGCTCAAAAAGGAATTTTTTGATGCTTTCTAACATATTTTAGTGCCCAATCGATGCCAAAATATTTTTGGCACCCAATTAGTGCTATTATGTCTTCGACATTCAATAAGCACTAGAAATATTCTAGAACCCTTCCATTGCCTGATGCTATGACAACACTATTCTAGCCCCCACTACTTTCCATAAAAAAAGAAAAATATGACCATAAAAACTATGGAGCCCACCAATGACTCACATGGTCATGCTTCCCTTCAAGGGGGGACACATCAAGCTGTCAAGTTGGGGGGAGAGAAAACATATCAATGTAACAATTTAACACTACATCATCACCTCAACATAGAAATTGAAAAAAGGATGCATGAGGACATGCATTAGTTTAAGTTGGGGGAGTGATAAGGCCCTAAAATATCTCATTTTGTGTAACAAAGTAATAGTTTCTAACTTCCTTAATGTTTTGGTAAAAAAAATTAATATTGGATTGGGTTGTAATTTACACTAATATTCTAACTAAACATGGTGAATAGCTAAAATGTATTGCTAAGTTGTGTTAAATAGGTTTTATGTGAATTTAAGCTTAGTTGTACATCTAGTTGTGATTGTTTAGTTTATAAGCATTAGACTAATGGAGTTGGATATAAAGGTGATGTCTTACAACTCTCTAAAATGTATTTTACAACTATTGAGCACTTCTAATGCTTTGACATAAAAAGGTGATGTTGGGAGCAAATACAACCATGAAAGCTCTCAAGTGTAAGAACTGCACAAGAATGCTAAAACATTTTGGTGCCATAACATCAAATTTATATTGAGCACCAAAATTCTACAGAGCATTGGAAATTGACATAACCACTTCTGGCATAAAAATTCTTCATAGCACTAAAATGCTATTCATAAAAAAATCAACAATTTTTTTTTGCAAAAAAAAGTAGATTCTATTTGCAAAAAAATAAATTCTATTTAAAAAACAATAGATTATGTTTATAGAAAAATAGCAATTTTTATTTGCTAAAAATAATAACACATTTTGTGTTCTCTCAAAATTGTACAAATCAGTCAGCTCAACAGATTCCAAGCATCAATTGATTGTTGTTACAACCACACCAAATAACAACTTCCACTTGAATATGTTCATATTTGTTTTGTTGATTCTTTGATTTGTGGCTATTCATATTTTTTTGCTACTTACGACAATTTCATAATTTTGTTATTTTCCAATAAAATATGGATTCCTCTCCCCATATAATTGCATCATGTTTATGAACTCCTATGTATATTGTTGATTGTGGAGCCTGATTAATTCGGAGGTCTTGTTTTCAGCCGCACTTGGATCCACTACGCGAAAGAGGGGGGGTGTAGGGGGGCATTAGCCCCCCTACTAGTGTCCGTTAGGGGGATCCAGGGTGGGTGGCGATAATTCTTTGGAGCCCCCCCTAGCGAGGGTTTTGGGGGCAACGCCCCCAAAGCCAAAAATAGATGATTTTTCCTCTATGTAAATATGGACCATTTGATATTAGGTCATAAATCGGACGGTAGATTTTAGGTGGGTTTTTGCCCTAAAATTGTAATGCACTTTTATAAGAGGATGTTGTATGGTGGTTGATTGTAATGTTCAGTGCTTGGTTGTGTAGAGAAGGGTTTTCTAGACGGAATAAAAGGCCTGGTTATTTTTCTTCGTGGATGTAGCCCATATTGGGTGAACCACGTAAATCTGTGTCTATTGTGTATTGCATTATTTCTTTTGTATTTTATTTCTGCATTTTATTGCTCGTGTTTTATTATTTAATCCTAACATATATATATATATATATATATATATATATATATATATATATATATATATATATATATATATATATATATATATGCCCTTATTTTTTTTGAAAAGGGAAAAATTATTAAGTGCATATAAGACAAACATTATTATAAAGTTGTAATTCTTCTCTTTCTTCATGAAGTATGTATTTTATTATCTTCTTAACTATGATATATATTTTCATGTCACATCCCACATCGACCGAACCCTTGTGCTTGAAAAATAAAAATGAAACTAATGCTTAGTTTGTGAAGTCATAGAAAGTATTGAAAATTTGTAAGGTTTTGAAAATTGTGGTGATTTATTTAATGTTTTTGAAAATGCACCCTAGAAAAATAATATATATTTTAATGGAAAAAGGGAGTTTTCTTGTGAATTAAATTATTAGTATGTTTTACAAACTAATATAGTGTTAAACCCAGGTGTTGTAGGTGAGTTGGAGAGGAGAGGGCAATCTTCCAAGGGAGGCCCCAGGTTCAAATCTCCACCCTACCAAAAAGATGATTGGTGCGGACAAGGTCATGTGCGACTCCCGGGTGACTTTGACGGTGTAAAACCCCCTATTCGTGGTTTCTCAGACCAAGGTGGCCCCGCAAGGGGTTTTTCGCTTTATATATAGATATATATAGTGTTAAAATACTTTGGGAGAAGTATTTTGGCTCTAAGTGCCATTAAGTTCCATGAGGAAGGAATCTGTACTCACAAGACTCTAGAAGGAATTTAAAATTATTTTATAGCCATTCTAAGTCTTCAAAAGCACTATTACTTCCCCCTTGTTTGCATCATGTCCTCAAGTCTTCAAAAATACTATGCCACCACTTTGCATACATCACCACCTTAGTGGGTCTAGCTACCCAAATGACCTCTCCAATAGGTCATTACCTAGACTGCCCTTCACCATTTGAGAAGGCACTCCCTAAATGCTATAAAAAGGCCACCTTGTGATACCAAAAAGGAGAGAGAGAAGAAATCTTGGAGGAATATTGGTAGGAAAACTTGGGCTTAGATATTATGCTCTTCACCCTTTGGTGAATCAAAAACCAAACAACCTTAAGTTTTAGAGATATTTGGTCAAGACATTTATAAAGGGACTCAAAAAACAAGGAAGGACTGGAGGAGGAGTAGCCTAGAAGTTTCAATAAGAAGAATTAATAAGGTCATATCTTTTTGAACTCGGCTTGACTCGATGAGTGTTTGTATGATTTTGAATATATTTCTTGAATCAATTTGGACAATAACTTGTACTTTCAATTTGAATGCTCATTTGTAAGAAAAGCATGTATAACTTGTACTTTCAATTTGAATGCTTATTTGTAAGAAAAGCATGTAGAGTACAAGCACTATATAGAGGTGTGGTTAAATGGTAAATTATTTCCATCCTATACATTAGATGGGACAATCCCCTTGAACTTAGTGCTCAAGTAAACTTTCTAAATAGGGGTCTTGATCAAAGATTTTCCCCTTCTCATCGATTTAAACCGTTAGTCAAGGACCTGTGGCAGGCCTTTACGTATGTGATCCCTAATGCAACATCATATTGAATCAATTATAGATCATATTATTTAACTCTATCTACATTTGGATTCGAGTCTAGTAGGATCACTTAGTTTCTGATGAAGAAAGAATCCAAACATAGTCCTAGGAACATGGATGATGAATAGATTTATCTATCAGCAATGAGTCAAGGGATTGGGTTTGAACATGTAATCATTCTTTTTGAAAATTTCCTTTTCATTGTAAGTCAGTCTGTGACGAACTACCTCTGTAGGATATTTTTAGTTCATGCTTAACATTCACCAATCGGGTTTGACGATACATCAAGGAGTTTAAGACCTGGTTTATCCTCGAATACCTTCACTAAGCAACTTGAAATCACCATCCGAAGGAAACTCTTATCCAACCTACGGGTGTGCTGCAAAATGGTGGATGTTATAACCAACTCTCTCTATGGTTAGAGGATTATCATATCTATTCGGTGTTCTATCACATGTATGCTCTAGTTGAGAATCCATAATAAATATGTGTTTACATCCATCTACGTCTGACGTTACCTCCAGCAAGCAAAAACCCTTCGCTATGTGCCACACTGACCAATAGAGGGAAGAATATCTATATATGTGTTTCTATTGTAGAAAGGAGCGATTAAACCTTAACCATCGACTCCATAGATATTGTCTAGTAGACATTGGATAATTGACAGGTTATCCTATACGATACGTGATTGGGAACAGCAAATGGCAATTCCACATGAAAGGTATCAGATTTCATATGGGTTTAAAAAGGAAAACTAACACCCACTTAGTAGATAACCTAGCAAGCAAAACCTTTGATGTTGGGCTTCGCTATAATAGAGCCATATTACACGATGTGCGTGCCTGACATTGAGAGCAATATGTTCGATCTTCCATGTGATGCAATGGAGGTATACATATCTACTAAACTTCCAAGTGGCATAGGTCGAACCCTTTTGGTAGGGCTTGGGATCCACATAACTCTTCCTTAAGACAATCGAAAGTCAGTGATACACCCAATAAGTGCATAGTGTCTTGGAGTGTTATAACTGACATAGGTTTTGAATTTTGTAATGGGGAGGAAGAAAGGCCCCTTTTGTAAATTATAAATTATATAGGGTCTTAAAATCATAACCCTGCACAAACCTCAGTATGAGGTAATTAAAACCTTACTGCTTACTCCTCTGTACCTGTGTTATGACAGAAGCACGGTAGTTCTAGCTAAAGGGTCAATGCCCCATTTCCTTTGATAAATCCTTTTAGGGAATGTTTAAATTAATTAAAATTCCTTTCCTCCAAGGCAGGTTGATTTTAAGAGTAACTTTATAGACTCATAGCAGTAATACCACCAATAAACAATAGTGCGAATTATTGTAAAATTGGCAAGGATTATTATTGGAAATACAAACAATGTTGCTAGAAATCATATAACCCTTTAGTTGGATATGAAACAAGTTGAAATCCAAGTGTGTGTGCAATCTTATAGATTGATTGCAAAACAAAAGGTTGATAAAATTGGTGTATGCTTTAGATGGGTTCATAGCAGAAATTTGGTAAACCATGGGAAAGTTCTTGCTAAAATATTTTAAGACAAATTTTGGAAATATTTGTATAAAGTAGGTAATAGTCTTATTGATAGACTATGTAATACCTTTATTATGAACTATAGTTTAACCTTGATGAAAGAATGGTTAACCAAATCCTATTTGCTAATATTGTGTACCTATAGTGTATTTCCTGTAACAAATTAAGGGCCAAGTTTGTAAACCTATAGTGTAATCTTGTATGATAGATTATGAGATGAGTTGTAGCTAAACTTGAGTAATCTTGTTGGTAGATTGCAAGAGAGATTATAGCTAAAATTGTGGAACTATAGTATGATCTTGTTGATATATCTTAAGATAACTTGGTAGCTAGATTTGTGGAAAACTATAGATTACAAGACAAATTAGTAAACATATTTGTAAAGGAACTATAGTGTGACCATAATGATGGATTGTAGAACAAATCGGGTATATGATCTCGTAGTAGATTATGATTAAATCCTTGGAATGATTTGTAGATCTATAATTGAATCCATTGATTTAAATGCTATTTCTGGTTTGAAAAATATGGGTTACTTGTGAAAGTATGATTTTTTAAATGCTATTTTTGATTTAAATAAATATGGGTTACCTGTGAAAGTATGATTTGTTTAAATGTTATTTTTGGTTTGAATAAATATGAGTTACTTGTGAAAGTATGATTTGTTTAAATGCTATTTCTGGTTGAAATAAATATGAGTTACTTGTGAAAGTATGATTTGTTATATGCATGAAAGGGATCTCATTTATGAATGAATTTATGGCATTCTCTTGAAAAGGACTAGCAATAGTTGATTGTAATAATATTTGTTTCAAAGGCATATCTTTGTGGAAAATGATATGAGATGAAAATGAGATTTTCAGTCTTAGGAAAGTATGGGATTTCCTTCCTTTGAATGTTGGAATGCTTTAGACAATTACATTATGAGGAATGTATTGTGTTTAGTTGCATTCAATTGAAAAATTATTACATGCTATTGCTTGTCTAGAATGCATTTTCATATACATGTAATAAGTTGTCCTGATCCCGAAATACCTATAATCTAGTACTGGTGGCTCAAATGGATTAAAGGAAAGATTGGAACTATTCATCTTCTATTGATCACGTATATATGTTGTAGAAATATCTCTTTAATAAAAGGCCTCCATTATTGTAAAATGTATTTATTTGAGATCAATTGTAATTTTTTTATATCTCTCTTTAAGAGAGGATTTGTAAGCAATGTAATATTTGATTTCAAGCAATTATGGAAAATAAAGGGTAAAGTTATATCATGTTAGGGCTAAAATATCTAAATATGAATTAAAGACTGTTTCTAGATGGCATAGAGTAATCCCTAAACTAGAAATAATGTAAAAATCATGTGTGGCACCTAGAAATGTAACTCTAGTGCCTAACTATGTATGACTATGAGGGAGAACGTTGAAAGTTATCTCATTTCATGGAGAATAAATCAAGTAAGGTATAATGGTAGACATTCATAAGTCTATGTGGGTTTGTGTGATAACCCCCTTAGCTTCCTATTGTTGATATGGGAGAGTTAAGCATTGCAATGATTGATGTTCTATCCTTAAGGAAGAACAAACTAATCTTCAAGGCATACACCTAGTGTATGGGTTGAAAGAGACCTAACATAAGGGCTAGTTTAATGTTTGATTTAAACTAGTAGGGAAAAAGGGCGTTCCTATTTGAGATAGGAGAATTCCAAATTGCAAGGTCAAGAAACCTTACCTGCAGGTCATTATAGGGGTTGGTCACTCCTATCCATAGGATAGACACTGACCATGTTGGATTCCTGTGAAGTGCAACCTTGAACTTACTTGGAAACTCATCTATAAGAGAACCACATGAAGATACTTTTAATTCACTCATAAATTAGTTACAATGATACGAACCTAACAAAATAAAAAAATCTCCCTAAGGTTGGTTGGTCTTGTAATAGGGATGTTACATTTCAATTTTATTTTTAAATTTAAATTTTATTTCTAGTGTGATGTGGAGCAAGGGTGCACTCCAACAACATAAGGGGAAGTTTTATTTAATTACTTTTGCAAATATGACCTTAGGATAATTAAATTATTGTTTTATTTAATAATTAACATTCTGATATATAGAAATATGCTATTTTATTATTCTATTTTGTTATTAATGTTAACTAATGTATTGTTTTCTTGGGATAGTTAGGTGCAACTACTAAATTAGATATATATATATATATATATATATATATATATATATATATATATATATATATATATATATATATATATATATATATATATATATATATATATATATATATATATATATATATATAAGAGTTAAATTTTATTTATGCAGGTGTGTTATTTTATATTCATGCAAGTGTGTTTTAATTTATGTTTATGCAAGTGTGTTTTTAGGAAGCCTTAGAAGACCCAATACCAACACAAGATTATTCTCTTTAGTGCATACACCCATCAGATGCCACCCTAGATTGAAAATTTAAAGTGCGAGAATTAATAATACTCATCACATGTAAAGTGATTAAGATTTTTATCATTGATATTAATTAAATGGTGCAAGTTGGGAGTATATTAGGGTTAATTACAGAGTTGAAATATGTTTGAATCTTCTACTTTGGATGACACCCTCCTAATAGCACCTTCTTTTAGCAAATGTTTGACACCTTTCAACATCAACATTTTCTTATCTCAATGATGACTTCTCCAAATGAACACACAATGACCTATAGTAAGTTGTCTTAATGTTAGTAATATAGACAATGTCTTCTTTTAGCATGCAAGTCCAATGTGTGATGTCAAATGCTTGTGAATGCTATGAGAGAATTTTTCTTTACTAAATACATATTTGATGCTTAAAATTTTCTCAATCAATGTTCTTAATTTGCTCTAGATGACCCTATGTGAATAAGAAATTTTTGCTATGTGCAAATAGATGGCTCATGCAAGATAATGTAATTGGTAGAAGCTTAAAATTTTAGATAGCCCCACTAAATCTTCTTGATAGTACTTTCAAACATGTAGATGATGTTATCGTTTATATAGATGACCCAATACATTACCTAGATGGCACTTTGTGTTATCTTGAGGATGAATACCTGACAATATTCTAGATGACCTTACATGGACATAGATGAGCCCTTCCAACTTGCTTGCACATTTTCTAAAATTCTTGATGACTCCTAATAGCTTGCTTCACATTAGATGATAATAATCTCTATGGATGGCTTAGTTGTTGGTGGCCCATATTTAGCTCGTGATGGCTCTCATCCTTGCAACTTAAATTTTTTTATTTGATCTCCCACTATGTGGTTTGGTATTTAAGTGACAACTTACTTATTAGTCCTTCTTCACTTAAATACACTAAATGCCTTCATATTCAAGGTTGATTGCAGTGCTCATATAAGCTTTCAAAATGAATTGATTCAAATTTGCAAGGAAGAATCATAATACAATGCCTATAATTCAGTAAAACATAAAATTTAAATATAAATTGAATGTTTTATTTCTCTTATTTATTGGAAGCACTCACATTGTCTTCAAAACAAAAAATACGATTTGGCATAATAGTCTTGCATACCTTCTTGTCTACATAAAAACTTGCTATGATACCAAATGATGTATAAAAAGAATTGCACACCTTTATTTATTAATTGAATAATACTATATACATGAGAGGGAATACACTATTAGAAATGATCTTGACCTACAACTAAATATAGCTACCTATAACTAAACACTAAGATTTATAAGAAAGATCATCACTATTATGAAAAATAGAAAATATTTATTAAATTTAATAAAATTATTCAAGCATAAATATGATATACTAAATAGTTTTGTATATTTTGTTATAAAATAAGAGAAAAACCATCAATGGACAAGCTACTTAGAGGAAAAATAGGTTATACTCATTTTGGTGAATATTGCTTTTCACAATATATATGAATTGATTATTTATAATAATATGAGTATGTAAAAGCATATGAAATCTACATATAAAATTTACAATAAGGTAAGTGTTGTAGGCTACATCATTTGTTCATAGAGTTTGATAATGAAGCTAATAGAGATAAAGCTTGAGGATTTCCTAATATAATTAAAATCAGATAATTAATGAGTTTAGATAAAAAAATTCATTACAAGAAAGAAATCAACAAAATCAAAATATCTAGGTTACTAAAAAATAATCCTAATTGAAGGGGGGTATATATATATATTTTAATAGGTTATATGTGGCTTCTATTGGGGGCCACTCCCATCACAATACCAAAATATTACATTTGTTGTAGCATACATTTTTATCACGACTTTTTCATTTCTTTTTTCTCTTAAATATATTCTTCAACTTCCTCAAAGTGTTGTTTCCACAATCAACTCCTTGACATCATTTTGATTAAGACATAAAATCTCACTTGGCTAGTTGCCTTCTAAAATTTGAATTTCACCGGGATGAAGATCAACACCATAATTCGCTAATTTATCTGCTACTCGATTTCCTTCTCTATAAATATGCTCACACTACCAAGAGATTACCTCTAGTAATAGACAATGAACATCAACAATAATACTATTTTTTATCCAGTCTCCACATCCATTTTTGTTAATAGCATTGATGATAATTTGTGAGTCCCCCTCAATTGAAATATATTTCCATCCTTTTTCTTTGCAATTTTAATCCTTATAAGAAGTGCCCTAGCCTCTGCATAGTTGTTAGTTGAAGTTCCATATGATTCTGAATAAGTGAGGAGAATTTTGCCTTCACTATTTCTAAAAACACCACCTCCACCAACTTTTCTTAGATTTCCTTTAGAAGCACCATCAAAATTAATTTTGATAAACCCAATTTTTAGACATTTCCATTTTACCATAGATCAAAGTAGATCCTTTGTTTTAATTTCATTATCACAGATGACTCTTCCATGTATGTTCAAATCCTATAGCCAAGTTATTAGCACCTCTTTTTTTTTTGCAATTGAGACTTCCCATGATGAGCACCATATTTTTAGACATTCTACAAGAGAGGCACTAATACGGTTCCAAACTTGGGCATGATTTTGATATTTATTTTTAAAAATTCTATTATTCCTTTCAAGCCATAAATTCCAACAAATAATGGCAGGGCCAATCCTCCAAAGAATACATAATGCTTTAGCTTTATTATAATTTATCCAACATTTTATCAACTCTTTCAATGTTGATGGAGCTACCCAATATAATTTCATATTTTTAAAAAATAACCCCAAATGGTGTGAGCAAATGAACAATGAAGAAGTAAATGGTCTGACGTTTCTAAATCCTTCTCACACAAGGCACATCTGAAGGGTCCATAATATCCTCTTCTTTGTAGACTCTCTCCATAAGAATCTTACATTGAACTGCTAACCAAAGAAATGTTGAGGCCTTAGGGAGAGCCTCTAATGACCAAACGTTCTTCCAAGGAAAATCATTGGGAGAAGGAAATTTTGATTGTTCTAAATCCTCATATCCCAACTTGATTGAGTATCCACCATCCTTTGATAAATTCCAAACCAACTCATCCTTTCATGTAAAAATTGGCAAATAAAACTCTCAAAGCATATTTTGAAGTTCATCTACAATTTGTTTGAGTTCCTCTCCTTCAACCAGGTTACTAAAATAAATCCATGTTCTAGAGTTTTTGCTCATAATAATATAATATTTGACCTTTGGACCTTTACATGCTATGCACGCTTGAGCCAATGGTTTCCATTTTGAGTCAGAGATAAGAGGATAAGGCTTCAACCAAGCATCAGACCAAAAATTTGCATAACTCCCCTCATTGACTGACCATATAATATGTTTCTTTATCAAATGCAAACTCTCTGATATGAAGTTCCATGTTGATGATCCTTTGGGTAGAGTTCTTTTCCTAAACAATTTCATTGCATCAAGAGAACCTATATATTTTTGAAGTAATATTTTTACCCAATTCTTTCTTTGATCTCTAAATAGTCTCCACCCAAGCTTTGCTCCTAATGCCAAATTCATAAGTCTACAATTTTACAAGCCTACTCCTCCAATATTCTTTCCTTTGCAAACCCTATCCCACTTACAAAGAGGAAACCTAAATTTTTCCTCACAACCTTTCCATAGAAAGTCTCTTTGAATTTTATCCATTTCTGATGCAATACCTATTGGTAGTCTTGAAAGTGACATCATATAAATAGGAATGGATTGTAAAGTAGTCTTTATGAGTTGTAGCCTTCCTACCATGGTTAAGAACTTACCTTTCCAACCTACCAAGCAAGCTTTCATTCTATCCAAAAAGAGATCCAAAGCTCCTTTTTATTCCCTTTATCAGACAAAGGAATACCCAAGTAGGTTGATGGAAATTTTTCAATTTTGAACCCTAAAATATTCACAATAATTTATTGTAAATCTAGGGCAGTATTAATGAAAAAGATCCTACATTTTGAAGTATTTACCAACTATCCAGTAGCCTTCTCATAACATGATAATATTGATTTGAACTCCATGGCCTCACTGACTGAGGGATGGCCCAAAAGAAAAGTATCATCAACAAATTGGAGATGAGATTCGAAGGGACCATTTTTTGCAACTTGAATACCCTTGATTTTTCCTTCCATTTTTACCTTTGAAAAGGCTCTCCCTAATGCTTCTACAGAATAATGAATAGATAAGGAGAAAGAGGATCACCTTGACGAAGTCCACAAGATGACTTGAAGTACCCAATAGGAGAACCATTGATCAAAATAGAAAATTTTGCAGTGCTATAACAACATTTAATCCACTCACACCAACTATAATCAAAGCCAAACTTTCTGAGAATAGCATGTAGAAAATTCTAGGAAACCCTATCATATGCTTTGTTCATATCTAATTTCAAAAGCATACCTAGTTTTTCATAGAATGAAGAGAATGTATGGCCTCTTGTGCAATAATTATACCATCAAGAATTTGTTTACCCTGAACAAAGCCACCTTGTTCCTCTGAGATAAGACACCCTAGAATGCCCTTTAACCTATTTGCCATAATTTTTGAAATGATCTTATAAATCATATTACAAAGGCTTATTGGATGAAAGTTATCAAAATATTTTGTGTCATATTTCTTGGGAACCAAGGTAATAAAAGTAGCATTGATCTCACTTATTATAGCCTTTCTTTTTTGAGCCTCTTCAACTGCATCTAACATATCACTCTTCAATAAATCCCAAAAATTTTGAAAGAAAATTGTAGGAAATCCATCGAGGCTAGGTGCCTTGTTAGGATGGAAAGAGAAAACTGCTTCATGGAGCTCCTCCATAGAAATCTTCTTCATCAAGCTTTCATTTTGTCCCTGAGTGATAAGTGATGGAATATTTTGCAGAAGTTTTTCTTGTGCCTCCTTATCTTGCCTAGAATATGATAAAATATTTTTGAAATAATTTATTGCTTCCTTCCTTATATCTTCTTCATCCTCAATATTTCTTCCATCTAGAGTTATAATATTTTTAATATGACGAACAAAAATTTGTTTTTGTTGTAGCATGAATTTTTTGTATTTCTATCTCCTTCCTTGAGCCATTTCTCTCTAGATTTTTGGAACCAATATGACTCCTCCTTCTTCAATGCATTATGATAATCAAAAAGTAATTATTTTTCTTTCACATAAGAATCCTGGTCCATTCCATTAATTTCTACTATCTCTTGTAAATTTTTGAGCTTGGATTCAATTTCTTTTTTCTTTAAAAATGTTACCAAAATATTTGACATTCCATATCTTCATTTGCTCCTTTAAATATTTCAACTTTTGAACAAACTTGTACATACATGATCCTTCAAATTTTGATTCATCCCACCATAACATAACCATCTAGAAAAAATCAAGGTCTTGGAGCCACATAGACTAGAAGCGAAATGGCTTTGGATGACCATTGTTAGGTGACTCACAAGTCAAAAGAATGGGTTTGTGATCTGATCCTGCTCGCAATAAAATATCTGAAGAGATTGTATACTTTGTTTGCAACCATTTATTGGATAACAAAAATCTATCTAGTCTTTCTGCTATATGATTTTTCCCAATGCATCTATTATCCCATGTGTATTGAAAGCTTGAGGGACTAACATCCCAAAGGTCATTTGAATTGACAAATGAAGCAAAATATTGCATTGATTTAGACCATCCTAGAATGCCACCCTTCTTTTCCAAAGGAGATATAACAATATTAAAATCACCCCCAAGAATCCATAGATCACAATGAATCATCATTGTATTTGATAAAAATATACTAAGGTCCTTCCAACATCTTTCACGAGGAGTAACTATAGTTGGAGCATATACATTTATAACCCCAACTTTGATGTTTTCCTCTTTCCTACAAAATAATCCAACAACCCAATTACTTTTTGCTTCTAATAGTTGTCCATCCCATTTGCATTTGTCCCATATTATTGCAATACCACCTAAAGCTCCTGTAGAAGAAACTACTAAACAATCACCTATCTTCCAAATCTTCTTAAAAGCATCCTTACATTCCTCACTACTTAATTTTATTTCTTGTATTAAAATAAACTTAAGGCTATAACAACCTATTAATTCCTTAATAACTCTTTTTTTAGGGGTTTTATTCATACCCCTAATATTCCATGATATCATTTTCATCATCAACACTTTTTATTTTTATTAGTGGGCTTAACCCCACTTCTTGTTAACACCTATGATATTTTTATTTGGCTTCCCAGATCAATATCCTTTTGAGTTTCTTTTTCTCTTTTTTCTTTCTGTGATAGCCTTCCTCTCCTTCTTCCATTCTTGCCACCACTCTCATCTTCATCAATCTCTTCCATTTTTTCATATTGTTCAAAATGGGACTTATCTTCTAAAGATTTATGTTGCCCTAAAGAGTCAAAAGTGCAAGGAATAGCCTCAATAACATTTTCTTCTTTATGTTGCCCTAAAAACTCTAAACTGCATAGATGATCCTCCATAGTCATCACTTTCTTATGTTGTACTAAAATACCTAAATTTCCTTGGATATCCTCTACAAGATTTTCTTTACTATACTGCTCTTGAAATCCTAAAGTGCAAGGAATACACTTCGTACTACTTTCATTTTTTTGTAAGGAGAATATTTTAAGCTACTTGAGGATAATAAAGGTGATTTACCTAGATTAAGCTTGACCTCCTTCACATCATTTGCTTTAAAATTTGTCTCCCCATATTCCTTTATATTAAAATTTGTCTTCCCCTCTTCCTTCGCACCTTTAGCTCCTTTTATATTTGAACTTGCACATTGTACTTCCTCATATCCCATATCATTATTTCCTTCTAATGACTGATTCGAGTGAACTATAATGGCCTTCACCATCTGATGATGTAGAGGGATTTTTCTAGCCACTTTCTTAGGAGTGGAAAATCCTTGATTTGACCTAGCTTCTCCTATGATATGGTCTCCTTGTTTCAAATTGAAACTACCCTCATGCCCAAAAAATTCCATCTCTTCCTCCATTTTCACTTTGCAGTCTCTTGCCATGTGCCCAATTTCATGATATTTGTGACATCGGAATGCAATATTTTCATAATCCACTTGTTGATCCCATTCTCTTGATTCAGATTTAATCCTAATCGACTATGGTAAAGGATTAGAAATATCCATTGCAACACATATTCGAGTGTATACAACATGCCTTCTCTCCTTAGTAGTTGGTCCCTCCTGGATGAATTCACCTAGGGTATTACCAATATTCTTCAAAACCTCCTTATTGATGAGTTGATAAGGAAGTCCAAAAAGCCTAATCCATACTGGAAGCCTTTTAATAGTTTTTGTGTCCACAAAAAATTCTCACTCCAAGGTCTTAAATATAATGCATCTTTACCCCTAAACCATGGGCCTCCATCCATTATTTTATCCCTTATTTCTGAACTAGAGAAAATAATGAGAAAAAATCCTTTTGGAAGAAAAGTCATGGAGTAATTTGAATTCAATCCCCATTTCCACTTAATCCAATTTTGAATCTCAAAAAACCTGGCCAATATCCATGAAACTTACAAATTAACCCTCTGGTTTTAAGAATCATTATATCATGCTCAATCATCTCATCCTTGATAATCACTTCTGGCGTAGAATCTGCTACCTGGACTGGGTTTTCCATAGATTCTCTCTTCTTCTTATTGCTAGGTAGGGCATCCAAACTTCCAACTTGGCCATTCACACTTTCAGTAAGCACTTTCACAAATGACTTTCTTTCCATGTTACCTAAATTTTTTGCACTCGCTTCTAGTTGCACTCACTCCTGGCTCGTGCTTGCACTCGCTACCGGTTGCACTCACTCCTAGCTCGCATTCACACTCGCTACCCACTGCACTCACTCCGGCTTGCGCTCGCACTCACTACCGATTGCACTCACTCCCGGTTGGCTTGCTCGCACTCGCTATTGACTACACTCACTCCCGGTATTGAAGGGGATATCTTTATAATTGAAGAAAAATATTTTATTTTTTAAGAATCTAAAAGGTACAAAAGGAAGAAAAAAAAAGAAGAAAAAAATTAAATCACAAGTTGCAAATTAATGAATATAATCTAAGAAGAACTTAAAAGGCATAAAAAATTAAAACTTAAGAACAAAAAAAAAAAAAATAGCTTTCCAAAAAATACTTGATGTGATGAAGAATGTAAAGTAGCAATGAAAACTTTAAAAGATTCAAATAAAGAGAAAAATAATAATGTATACAAAACAAATGATGAAAGTAAAAAGGAGGAATATATGGGTGCAAAATAAGAGCTAAAATTTTTATGAAAGGATAATCCAAAATAATATTTGGATAGAGCATCATCAAAATAAATAAAAATAAAAAATAACATAACACCCTCATAGTTGGAATATGCAAATCCGATATATGAATGCTATCAACAAAAATGCTTCTCCCATAGTCAACATAATAAAAACATTATTCACGATCAAGTGGTATTAGCAATCGATCAGATTCCTCAATATTTAAGGAGACCAAGGTTCCAGTCTTGCTAAGCAATACATGGATAATATCCAAGCTTTGTTGTAATACCACTATGTGGTGATGATGTAATACAAGTGGGACCGATTCAATTCCATATAACCATTAATAATAATAATAAAATTATTCACCTTAAAGGAGGGTACAAAATATCTTAAGGAGTTGCATACATGTAAGGGTCAAAATGGGAATCAAATATGCCTTTAATATTTAAATATAAAATAAAATACTTGGCATGGTAATAGCATATTCAACTATGCCATTCAACAAAGCTTTTGAAAGGATTGGACAACACGTTTAGCTATACCAAATTTTAATAGCTATGATGTAAAAAATCCTACAAATTATAAAATTATTATGGGCAATCCTCTATTTTAAAAGATATTTATAATCATGATTGAGTGTATAATCAAGAAGTTTATAGAAAAATAAAAAAATAGAACAAAAAGAGAAGCATGTTTTAGACCAAAACATTAAACAATACATCAAATTAATCATATTAAGATATTGTTTAAAAAATAAAATGGAAAGTTTGTTGTTTTACTAACCTCAAGAAGGCCTAGGAGTGAAATGGATTTAAATGTAAAAACTAAACATACGAGAAAAAGTGTAGGGCGGTATTCCATTGATTTTATGAGGAGGATCAATCTAGAATTTAGACACAAAAAGGTTTTTAAGAATGCTTTAGCAACATCATGGGAGAAAAATTAAGTGATATTAGTTCAATTGATAAAATACCTCAACTTTCAAGGAGCAGACCATGTTTGAAGCTTAAGTGTGTACATGCCCAATTGCCAAGTTATTGTAATATCATGACATGGTCAATGATGTAAGACGGGTGGTGCCCATTTCAATCATATATAAATAATTCAAAAATAGGGGAATTTACATAAGGGTTCTTGCTACCCCTTAACTTATTTGGTTTTTATATTGACAAGTTAGAAGAATGATTAAACTTGAGAGGAGGTAATCGTATCAAATTGGGCATATATGCGATGAAGCTTTTGTTTGCATGTAGAAGATTTTATTTTGAGTTCAAAAATATGTCAGAGATACCATTTAAAGGATTTAGACCACTTTTGCAAGGAAATAAACATGTAATTAAATACCAACAAATCCAAAATAGTGGTCTTCTCTAACCAAAAGAAAAGTATATAAAATTTCATTTTGAAGGTGCTTTCTAGAAGAAGCATAATACAAATATCGTAGTTGGAAAACATGTAGGCTAAAGAGGATTTGTAGAGTAGAAAGAGCATTTTTTAAATTGTAAAACAAGTGCAAGGAGGTAGAGTTATGAGATTGGAAGACTTAAAGGTTTCATTTTATTCTTAGTCGCGTCAATAATACTTTATATGTGTGAAGTATATGTTATAAACACATGATATTTAAAATCGAGAGAAATAGAGAGGATGTAAAATAGTTTGATTGCGAGCAAATTCAAAATAGAAGCCTTTTGTTTCATATGAAATATTTCTTACACAAACATATATTTTCATGTAAATGATATTATTGTGGTTCATCTTCTATCTTATTTGAAATTAAAAAAAAAATATATATGCAAATATATAACCTAAGACTATAGTAAGATAAGATTTGAACAAGCAAAAAACACATAAATAAAAAGAAATAATAAACATATGAATGAATCAAATTTTAACTTAATTATATGCTCAAACGACAACAAAAATAACAAGGCCTATATTAGAATTATTTAAGGTAACTATCTAAACTCAAAAAAATGGTAGGAAGAAACAATATTGCCTTGCTAAGTTTGATCTTGCAGGGAAAATAAATATTAAATATAAAATAAAAATAATAATTATTTATTTAAAAATAATTTGTAACTATATCAAAAGGAGATCTAGGTTTAAAATTTAGAGGTATGTGTGATTATGCAAAGGTAGTAGTCTGACCTAACTCAACTAATGGTGGTACTAATCACGAGTCATCAATGGTTCCCCTTATGCCCGAATCAATAACAAGGTGGCATAAGATTTATAATGGACAACCCCAAGATTTCAACCTTACTTGATAGTAAAAATAATTATGACTTGGATCATTTCCAATGGATTTGGATTCAGCCAGGTGAGGTGTTTAAATTTCTTGGAATTCCTTTTGTGTTTCATGGTTCCTCTGCTCAATTGTGGCAGTATGTTATTGATAAAGTGGAAAAGAAGTTTTATTACTGGATTAGTAAGAAACTTTCTCTGGCAGGAAAATTTCAGATTTGTTCTAAGGCTTTAGCCACTACCCATGTCTATTATTCGTCTTGTTGGGTTCCATCCAAATCTTGTTATAAAAAGTTGGATAAGCTTCTGAGAGACTTCTTGTGGGCCAAAGACTCTGTCAAGCAAGTTTTCATCGGATAGCCTGGGAAATTTGTTGTTTGCCCAAGGAATGTGGAGGCATGGGTTTGTTTTATTGTCACCGACAAGGTTTTGTCCTTTGTGCTAAATGGATCACCCGATATTTAATTGGGGATGAATCTTGGAAAGTGATGGTCAGACATTGCATTTCTTCTGGTTTGCTTCAAGGGAAGAAAATTTGGAAAGGGGTGGGACTACATCCATTCTTACTGCCCTTGTCCCTATTAAATTTAAAGGTTCTTTTGTCATTCAGAGTATTTGGAAAGCCTGGGAGGCCTTCAAACCCTAGCTTAGTTGGAAAGGGAGTTTTCGCAAAGCAGGTGCCTCTTTGCCTTCTTTGAATATTTGGTGGTCTCTTGTTATCACTTGGTAGGGTTCTCCCCTAGATCTGGTGCAGTGGGTCAGAGCGCAGAGGTTCTATAAGCGTGGTATTGCTTCCATTTTTTATTTCTTCTCCCGACATACTAGATGTTGGATACCTTAGGAAATTTTTCGTCAAATTCACAATTTAAATCCTGGTGATAGAGACACTTATGAGCTGGTTATTGATAGTATTCCATTTTCTATTTGGAGCAAACTACATAAGCATTTTCAAAAACCTTGGTGGTCAGATTGGTGTTGGCCTGAGGAGCTTCCTGTTTTGCAATATAAAGCTCATCTTGGTTACAAATGGCTCACCCCACAAGTTCCAATGGTTGATAAGCTCACTTTGATATGAGACTTAGTCTCTCTTCCCTCCCGATGGAATAAGAGGTTTCAGATTGCTTGGGCTACTTATATTGAACCTAAACATAGTTTTTTTGCTTGGAGCCTCTTACACCAAGGGTTACCTGTTGGCAATAGGCTCAAGCATCTGGGTGTTCATAATCCCATTTGCCCGGTTTGTGGATAGGCAGAAGATTTATTGCATGTTTTTTGGTTTTGTGATCGGGCTCAGTCGACCTAGAAGTGGCTTCTTGAAATTTTCAGACCTTTTATGGAGGAGGATTTTACTTGGGGGCATGCTATTTTGGATGACCCTATTGCTTTTTCCTTCAACTTGGGTGTTGTTTGGAATATTTTTAGAATTGGTACCCTGTTTTATCTATGGAAGTCTCGAAATAGAGTTGTTTCTTCTCAGCAAGATGTCCAGCATGTCTTCTCTGTTGCTGATAAATATGATATATTCTTTGATTGTTGGTTACAAATTCAAGTACATGTGGAGCTGCAGTACTTACGTACCCTCATGCATCATTGGGGGAATGCACCCTATGTTATGAGTCATGTGCCTCTTCCTTCCCCTTCGAGGTAGCAGTGATTTCTCGGCTTCTTTCTTTCTAAATGCATATTTGACACTGTTTTAGTAGTTGTTTTCTGGCAGTTTGTGGATTGTTTCTGACACTCTTGTATACTCCTAACCATAATGGTTAATGTATTGGTTTACAGAGTGTGCTACTCCCACCCACCCTTTTTTGTATGATTAGACATTATTTTATTAATATAATGATCTTTTCATCAAAAAAAAAAAAAAAAAACTATGAATGTGACCAATTCTCCTGCATATTATTTTTTTTTTATCAAACAATTAAAAAACAATTAAAAAAAATACACACCTTTTGTATAATCCTCTCCGTACATACTCCATTCATAGTTGGACCTTAAACCTCTACCGAGAGGTTTTGACGTGAGCCCGATGAAAAGACAGCAGATACACCGGCCAACAAAGATTTAGTGGCCCACCTCTCATCATGTCGTCCCGTAAATGCCGCGGACACTTAAGGATAAAAATACAAAAGCCGGCTTTCCCTATCTTGAGCTCCAAATTAAAGAGAAAAGAAACATTAGAGTAATAAAAATATTTCAATGTACAAGATTCCAAAAACATCAATCTAAGTCTGTGCATCGTTTCTCCACTGCTTGAAATTATTAATATAAAGTTTGTATTTCCTTTTAAAAAAGCATGTATGGGTGAACGTCGACCACCACAAGTAATTTATAGGAAAATGTGCTAGAACTAAATTTTTAATTATTATTATTATTTTTTAAAAGAACTTTCATACCATACCAAGGGAGAATATCCATTAGAGTATTAAAGTATTTTGCTTTTCAAAAAGGATCTCAAATTGCCTTCTCATGTAGGTATCAAGAAAGAGTTGTAGGGAATTTACCATTGCAGTCCAGGTATATAAACATAAATAAATTTGATTAGATATTTAATATTATTTATAAAATATTTTTTTTATAAAAGAGTTATCATCGAGATTTGTGTAAGTTTCATAGTAAAAAAATTGGATATTTTATATAAAAGGTTTAAGGTTCAAATATAAAAGAATATACTAAGGTATGTGTATTCAATTAAAAATATTATTTATAATTATTATTGAATGTAGGGAATTATAGTACCAAGGCAAAATTTAAGATTTGACAACAAAAAATAGAGAATACAAGGTGGAATAGGAGATAGTATTCATAGATGCCAGACTCCAATTTTGAATTCATTAGAGCTAGTGGTCAAATCCAACTTTCTATTTTTCAAGTTAAAGATCTAAGTAAGAGAAGTGAAACATCAATTAAGTATGGAGATTTACTATCTATCAACATATGCTAGTGAATCATTAAGAAGGTGGTGAATTACCAACAAAGAAGTGAAGAATCAATGACCAAGTGATTGACGAGGTTAAGAAGCAAAGCGAATGAAAATGGTGAGCTTTAAACACATGAATCTCAAGACAATCGATTGAGAAAGATGTTTGATCTTTTTATGGTTATTTTTTATATAATCAAGAGTAATTAGATTTATCTTGGATAAAAGTATGGTACTATTAATAAGAGCCAAGGTCTCCTTTGTAAGGATATTTTGACCATTGTGAATACTAGAGCTACACTTTGTGACTTTAAACTATGCTCTTTAATTATATTCAACTAATGGAAATATTGTGCATGACATATGCTTATCAACTGTGTTCTTTGACCTCTTGATTTATGTATAAATGGTGCTTGTGGTGCTTCCCTCCCACATTCTCTTAGTATTTTTTTATCAGTTTTGCATGTCATTCAAATGTATGATCACATTGATGTTATTTAGTCATTTTCAATTGTGTTTATTGATCAACACTTATCTTAGTATGATTTTGACTATATTGACTTTCTTGCATTTACTTTACATTCCTTGCATCCTTCACCTTTCAAAATTTACCATCATACATTTAAGTTAGTTTAGTTTGGCTAGACTAGTGGAGAGTTAGCTTGAATCCAGGGGTTAAAGAGGATTCTTGTTTTCAATCATTAAAATGTGACTTCGTGGGAAAATAGTATTCCATGAGTTCAATAGTTTCTAGCATGTTTGGTAGGACCAAGGTTTGGTTTCAATGGGAATCAAACATAATATATTCACATCTCAATTTTAGATCTACAGAAATCCACTACATATCTCTTTATATCTAGAAAAGGGTTTATCCAAAATATCAAATCTAATAAAACCTAAAAAAAAGATCATAGCTACAAATATCCTATCCAAATTTAGTGATTATTGCACCTACACCATAAGTTATTATTCCCATTGAAATCCTCTAAAACTTGTTAAAATTGATACAATGGTAACTTTCTTGATGATCAAACCTAAGAAATTATTTCTAAATTAAGCGAATTTACTATTTTTGATCTTTGATCTAGAATACTATAGCTTTACAACATATCTCCTAAGAAACAAAAAACAATCTTCTAAAGTTTTTTCTAGATGTTTATACTAGCAATTTGTTTGATTGTTTAGTGATTTGTAGAAAACAAAAATTCCAAGGTTCTCAATTCCCCAAAATGGTGAGTTATCAACAAGACAACAATTTTTTTGCTTAAACTGGTGGATGAATCACCACATATTTTTCACCCTCCTAAAGGTTTTTCAAAAATATTCTAAGTGTCCATGTTGTGGATTCACCTTCTTTTTAATTGATAAATCATAAGCATATTGTAACCAAGATCCAACCAAAGCTTGTGATTCACTTGCATTGCAGGTAAATCATCTGTTACTAATTTTTGAAACTTGATATCACTTGAACTTGATTTTATTTTCACATGTATAACAAGCATCAACCAACTTATCAAATATTGATGCACTAATAGTATTCAACACCTTATGAATACAAGATCAAAATCTCACGAAATAGGTAAAGAGATTGAATTATTGAAACTAATTAAGTACTAGATGAAGGGAATTAAAGGAAAGAAACATATTACCATTGTATGTATATAAGAATATTATGAACCAGTCCCAACTTTACCAAAGGGAAGAAATCTATGACAAAACAACATGAATCTAGAGCTTTTCTTCTCAACATCATCACCAATTTCCCCATATTTATCGATGCAAGTAGGTCAATTTGATAAAAATATCTTACCAATCACATTTGAATCGAATCAAACTTAGAAATCATATAGTCTACCTATATATTATGATAACAAATCCTTTGTAAAATATATCATAAATAATGTAATATCTACAAAATATAAATAATTCATGAACCTTTTGGGTAAGTCCTAGCACTTCACAACCAACCATAATCTAGTCCCTAATCCTATAGCAAATGACTTTAGCTAGTGAGCCACTAATTGTGTTAATTCTAGCCAATCACAAGTTGGACCAAGTGAGTAAATAAATATCCTAAATATGTAAGCCACACTAATTCAAGTTGTGATATTAGGCCAACCAAACCTGTTGAGCCAAGTATTGTGATAAATACCACAAAATTTATCAAATTCGATAAATTCGCAACCAAGACAAAGTACTATGCAAAATTAGCAAGTCTAACCTAGCTAACTAGAAGCACCAATGACTCAGGGCATCATCCAAAATCATTCATCATATCTTACTAGCCATCCTCTACAATATTTGTAGTAGATTCCTCAAACTAGATAGTCCTATAACATCACTCATTTCTATAGAACCAACATAAACTATAGCCCACATGTGATGCCAAATCCTAATATAAAAGTATATTCTAATCCATGACCACTATAAAATACAAACCAACCATTCATTTCTTAGAAACCTATGGCTCCTTAGAATTTCCAAGTGGCTTTAAATCAATAGATGGTATAGTACTCTCAAATGCAATATAGGAAAGGGCCTAAATGTTACCAAATGTAGATGCAATTTAGGACTTGAAGTCGATTATCTAATTGGACATATCAAGGACCTCTAAACTTGATGATCGAATCTCTAATTCTTGCTACTACGATGAAGTCCTTACCCACTTTTGATGGAAATAATGTCAAAATTATTATGGACCATCTCAATGAGTTATCAATAGTGAAACCTATATACCAAATTCAAGAAGAATATATCATGCTACAAATACTAGTGTACTTGTTGAGAGGTAAGGTCATGTTGTGGTATAGGATATTACCCAATAATTTGATCACTAATTGGGATTCCATTGTCAAATCATACATGAAATGTTTTGCTAACTTGGGAAATGCTTATTTAGTGCTTTTATAATTAAATGCCATGTAAAGGCATTCACAAGAAAACATTCATGATTACAATATGATATGTATGAATATTATACCTTATACCCATCAATATTTTACCTTTAGATGGCTAGAACTTGCCATAGTGCATTAGAAGTTTACAATCAAACCTAGCCATAGTGGTCTAAAATGTTAATCGTGTTACCTTGTATGAGAAATTTGAGGGAGTAGCCCAAAAATAGAAAATTACATTCTATTCCACCTATGGACTACATCATGTATGTAGCACAAGCTTGAGTCTCATGTATAATGTTCTTCACCAATGGTGTTAATTCCAAATACTCAAAACCAACCTGCTTAGACTTATTAATTTTCTCAATCCACCACCTCTAAAGTGACCCATTTACCATTTAGTGTGCATGTGTATCCAAAAATAAATATTACATACGTGGTAATCTTCCCTAGTTAAAATATGGCTAGTATAAACATATTTTATACATATTTTCCAACACTAACTACCCAACCTAAACATCCAAAACAACAACTACTTGTTAATCACAAAATAAAAATGATAAGATACAAACCTAGGTGAATGAATTAAGAGAGGCCTTGAAGAATTTTATGAACCATGCTAAGATGGGAAAGCAACAAAATAATGGTTGAAAACAAATGGAGAATTGACAACAAAGAAGAACTCTTTATCTCATGAAGAGTTAAGTTACCCCACCACCCTAGAAACAAGGTAGTTAATCAAGTGCAATAACATATTCAATGTAATTTAGATATAAATACTCTATGGTGTTTCACTTGCAACATTGACCATGTTGGAGTATATTACATTATTTGGTACATGCTAATGTACCCCCATGGTACCTTCATGATATGATTGTAAATAATATATTAGGGTTGAGTCATAGATAAGAGTGTGAGCTATATTTCCACTTTATGTAAGTGTGAATGTGTAGGATATGCACAAGTGTCATTTGAGTTAGTGTGCAAGTGTAAGTTGAGTCTATGTACACATGTATCTTATATGTAAGTGTACAAATATGTAATGTAAATATGTGTACAAGTGTCTTAGGATAGAGTGTATAAATGAAGATCAAGATTCATGTATAGGTGTTCATACAATATAGAGTCAAGTGTTCATCAAGTATGCAAGTGCCAAGTAGATAATCCAAGAGTCATGAGACTTGACATATGGAAAAAAATAGCCAAGTATACAAAGAGTCTTTCTACTATGGATATATTACTCTATATATTGATCACAACAAAATATATCATATTACATCACATTACAGAGAGTAGATCAAGTTGATATTTGTAAGAGAAAAAAGAGTAATAAAGATTACATACATTTTGAGCAATTAATATTGTAAGTTGTTCTACATGCTTAGTACATGTATGATTCAGGCTATTTACATTCATATTATTGTTTATTATTGAATGTTATTTGATATTATTAGCCTTGATATACATATTAATTTTCTCATATGGTTCTACTCATCATTATCTTGAACTTATTATATTGTGGCTATATTATATCATATCTTATGATATTTAACCTATGAGATTTATGATAGTCTTAAGGCTTAAAAATCCACCAGTGGTATCAAAGCTATTACCAAAATTTGTCCAGATTGATAGAGTTTATTAGCCACAATTATTAAAAATTGATTTTGTCTAGTTTGATAAAATTGATTAGGAGTCTGTCTAATTTGAAGGTAGTAAGACTTGAACTCTATTGTAAGGTCATATTGAGTAGAAAGACTAGAGTCTTTCCATGGTTAAAGAATAACCAGTGAAGACGAAGATTCAACTATATTTGTGCATCAACTTTAAGATAATTTATCATTAAAGGTCATAACTAACCCTTAACATAGATAAAATAATTAGGGACATTCAAAGTCACCTTGACATATATAGAGGAATCAGGGACATTCAAGTCACCTTGACATTGATAAAAGCAACAAGAAGTTTAGGTCATAGAGAAATTGACCTTGATATTGAAGTTAGTATAGAGGTAGAGTTGTAGCAGAGATTAAGATATTAAGCAGTAAAAGTGTGAGAAGCTTCCTATAATAGATAGATAAGAGTTAAAGCTTCTAGGAGAAGACAACATATTGAAAGAAGAGAAGATAACAGTGGAAATAAAATATAACAACAAAAAGAAGAAAGATATATCAGGTCTTGAGAAATATACATCTATCTTGAGATAGATATATCAATCCTAAAGTAAGCCTACTTCAATTATTAGATCAATTTATAAGAAAATATTTTAGGTTTTAGAGATAGACCTTAACATAAAGAAAGATATATCAGGTCCTAGAGATAGACCTTGACGTAAAAAAATGTTGGACATTTTGAGTCCCTAAGTCAAAGTTGTCATTGATGTCACCAGATGAAGTCATCATTAATACCAAATATTTCAGTAGGAAACAAAGGGGATAAAAATGGTTATTTGATATCCAGGAAGAAGGCCAAAGATCAAGTGAAACAGTGCAAAAGATAGAAGTTAAAAAGGAGTTATAATATTTATTTTATAAATTATTTAAATTCAGTGTGAATTTAAATTTTATAAATAAATATTAAAGGTACTTTATCAAAGGTATAATATTATAATAGTGGTTATTATAATATTAAATGTGCCATGGTGAAAACCCAAATAAAATATTTATAATTCTTATTATAATGTTTTATAAGGCAAGAGTGGGTTTGATAAAGTCTAAAGATATTTTAATAAACCCAAAGGTTGGGTTTAAGACCAAAGGCATTCAAAGCCTTTATGATCTCCACTGACGTCATAGAAAATAACAAGGAAAGCACCGACGTTTTCAAAGTAGTGGAAGAAGCATTATATTTAATCCTATGCCTAAAGTTTAAATTTATTATCCTTGCTCTAAAGTAAAAGTATTGGCATGTGAATTAAGTAAGAGATCGTGAGTGTATGCGAAAAACGTGATAGCAAAGTGTTGAAGGGAGGAGAGCTTCGATTGTTTGAAGTTGCAACTAAGACAACGTGGTCTAGTGGCATTTTGGAAAGCACAAAAGCATTGGCTTGCAAGGGAGTTCGTGTTCGAATCATGATGGGTGCATCGTGAGGTGTGTTGAGTGAAGCGCCTATGATGCACGTTCTTTTGCCAAGGCAGAAGGAGAGAGTGGAGATTAAGAAGCATGTGGTGCTTCGTTAATCTCAATGAGCACTTGGCTCGTACGTAGACTTTGGTGTGGTTAAGGCCCTCATAAGGCAAAGGTAATATTTTGATTTTAATTTTAATTAAATGCCTAAGTTGGAGGTATAAGGTTGTTTAGTGGTTGAGTTTGGAAAGGTTGCTTTGTAATAAAGTTGTGGTAGTTGAGAATTACCTTTAGGAGTTATAAGGAGAATTCTGTTTTTATTTTTAAAAGTCTTAAAATTGCTATTGTGGAATATTGGAAGATTAAGACTTTGTGGGTAGTATGTTATTTTGAATTAAGGGTTTTTGTGATTATTGTGAGGATATTGATTATTATTCAAGTTGGAGTGATAAGGTGTAATTTTGATATTATTTTTGTGATATGTTTTGTTGAAGAAAATTATCCTCTAACCCTTATTGAGATTGGAAAAGAAGTAATTGTGAGTGTGGCAGATTTGTGAGATCAACTACTTGTCAAACAAAAGGTATGGGTAAATTCCTTCTTGGTTGAGTTGATTGATTGGATTTCTTGAAAATTAAGTTTGGAGTGAAAAGGATTTGATTAGGGTTTCCTTTTCGAAAGTGGTTGAGTTATTGCTTCAAGGTTTTCTGATTTGAGAGTTGAGATTAAAACCTTGTTTTATTAGCATTGTTGTTGAGATCATTGGTTGAGTGAAGTGTTTGAGTTAATGCTTCAAGGTTTTCTGAAATTGAGAGTTGTGATTAAAACCTTGTTTGATGAGCATGGTTGTTGAAGTGAGTTGTTATGCAAAGAACTTGAACTAGGGTTTGAAAAGATCATGAGTATCATTGTTATGTGAGATTTGTTGTTGAGCATTGTTGGAAATATTTTGAGTTGGATGATACATGCTTGGACTAGGGTTTGTGAGCAAGAGTTGTTTCTTGAAGTGATTGGTTGAGTAGAGTTGATTGAGCCTAGTCAAGTGGATGTATGAAGTGATTGTTCAAGTTCCATAAAACAAACTATTCTATATTCTGATTTGAGTTGAGATTGAGTTTTGAGAATAGAACATATTGAGTCTCTAAAAATTCTCTTTATGCTTCTATGAGATTGAGTTGAGAAAGTGATTGAGTTTTGAGAATAGAACATATTGAGTCTCTAACAATTCTCTTTATGCTTCTATGAGATTGAGTTGAGAAAGTGATTGAGTTTTGAGTATAGAACATATTGAGTCTCTAACAATTCTCTTTATGCTTCTATAAGATTGATTTGAGTTGAGAAAGTGATTGAGCATTGAGTAAAGAACATATTGAGTCTCTAACAATTCTCTTTATGTTTCTATGAGATTGGACAAGTTCTATGTGGACTTGTTAAGAAGATTTGAGGTAAGTATTTGAGAAGACTTATGGACTGATTTTGTGTGAACTTTTGTGGAAGCTTACAATACAGATTTGAGCAAGTCCTAGAGAGGACTTATTGAGTAGATTTGGACAATTTTTGTTCTATCTTTGAGATATTTGGACAAGTTATTGACTTGAGCATATTTGGACAAGTTTTTTGTGAGCTTTTGAGCATATTTTGAGTTACCTATTGAGCAGATTTGGACAGTTCTGTGGACCTATTGAGAAGATTTGAGCAGGTTATGTGGACTATTGAGAGATTTGAATTTGAGTGGACCTATTGAGAGATTTGAGCAGGTTCTAAGTGGACCTGTTGAGCAGATTTGAGTAGGTTATGAGTGGACCTATTGAGAATATTTGAGCAGGTTCTAAGTGGACCTATTGAGAAGATTTAAGTAGGTTCTAAGTGGACCTATTGAGTATTTGTGCTAGACATAACTATGTTTAGTGCAAATTTGAGTGGACTTGTGCTAGACCAATTAGAATGTTTAGTGCAAGAGTTGAGTAGATTTGTGCTAGACCGAATGGACTATGTTTAGTACAGATTTGAGTGAGCTTATTGAGCAGACTTGTGCTAGACCAATGAACTATGTTTAGTTAAGAGATTGAATATGTTTAGTACAATATTGAGATAGAGCTTTGGAGGTGATAGATCAAAGAGGACAATAGTCTCTAGTGGATAGAGATCCATCAAGCCAGGGTAGTGAGGATAGGTCTTCTGAGTGGGGACAAGAGTCTTCAGTGGAGAGAGATCCACAAGCCAGTGTAGTGGAGGTAGTAGTCTTCTAGAGGATCACCACCAGAGCAGAGGAGAAGGAGTTCTCCTATGGATAGAGATCCACAAACTAGATTTAGGGGATCAACATCTCCTTTGGACAGAGGTCCATAAACATTGTAATAGGGAAGGATTCCCAAGAGATTAATTGAGAAAAATTTAGAAGAAATATTTTCTCCATGGAGGTAGCCCACATTGGGTGAACCACGTAAATTGTGGTGTCTCTATTATGTGTGATGATTTGTGCATTGCTTTAGTTATTGCTATTGATATTACCATTGATTATATTTATTAATACTATTTGGGAAAGAAAAGTAAAAAGTGGTCTTATATTGTTCACCCCCCTCTCAGTATAAGCTTGTGTTCTTCAATTGGTATCAGAGATGATTCCTTCGAAAGAAGTTTAACAACTTGAAGGAAGATCTTACAAGAACACAAATGGCAAAGAAAGGCAAGAGTAGAAGCATGAGACACAAGAAGAAAAGAACACCTATGGTCATGAAAGAAAAGGAAGATGAGTTTAATATTGTTGTGTTGGGAGGACAAATGGAAATAGATTCAAGAGATGAATCAAGTAATGGAGAAATATCCAGACTGATAAAGTTTTGTACCAGATGTGGGAAGATAGGTCATCATGCAACTTATTGTTCACAAGAAGGTGAAGAATGTTTTGTCTGTGGTCAACTCGGTCATGATGCAAGTTATTGCAATGGGTTTGATAGCAGTGAAGATGAAGATGATTCTCTCAGATTTGAAGTTCTAAAGAATGAGTCAAAAAAAGATAACAGGAATAGTCGAAGCAGGTATCAAGAAGAAACTCCACTTTGGACAATAGAAGAAATTGAAGAAGAGGAAGATTCAGAAAAAGAAAAGGAGGAAGCCACTCTTAAGGAACTTATTGAATTGAAAAGAGAGAATTTAGAATTGAAGGCTCAAATACAAGAAGATGAGAAATGTAAGACAAAGCTTCTACAAGATATCTTTGACTTGAGAGATAAGGTTGAAAAGGCAAGAAGAGTTGAAGAAGGTATGATTAAATAGTCAAAGGTAAAAGAGATAGAATGTGAAAGGCTTATGATTACTCTTGAAGAATTAAAAAGGGAGAACTCAGGATTAAGGGTTCAAGCTCAAGAATATGAGAAAGCAAAAGCAAGGTTTCTACAGGAACTCACCAACTTCAAAATCAAAGTTGAAGAGACAAGAAAAATTGAAGAAGGTATGGCTAAAAAATTAAAGATAAAAGATCTAGAGTGTGAAATATTAGAGCATGAGATAGTTTCACTAAGGATGGAAGTAAAAGGTTCTAAGGACAAGCTACACAAGTTTGAGGAAAATTCAAAGACTTTGGATAGGATTATCAATGCACAAAGGTCATCAATCACCATAACAGGACTTAGTTCTAAAGAAGAACAAGGGAAACAGGAAGTAGAAAAAGGAGAGTCAAGCTCAAACACCAGAAAAGAAGAAGAGTCAAAAGAAGTAAGTAAAAGAGAGAGTGAGACTTCTAAGGATAAGTTGGACAATAGAAAGTTCAACAAGGAAAGGAACAATGCACAAGTAAGGAACAGATGGAACAGGAAACATGTAGAAGAGACTAAGAGACCAATGGGGTCTAGGCAAGGTTTCTTCAATGGAAGATGTTTTTCATGTCACAGGTTTGGGCACATGGCTTCACAATGCAGGACACATGAAAGACAAGAATATGGGAAAGGATAACTTTTCCATGGGTATTGCTACTCATGTAATGAGTTTGGTCACAAGGCAATGAATTGTAGGGTTCATAACAGAAGAGGATATGGCTTCACTAGGAGAAATCCTAAGACATTTGCACCTCCAAGGAATAATAACATTAAGTGTTATAAGTGCAATAATGATGGTCACACAACAAAGTGGTGTAGAGCAAATATTCCAAAAATAGGTATGAACAAGAACAAGAACATGAACATGGATATGAACAGGAATAGGAACATGGATATGAACAGGATCAGGAACATGAACAGGAATGTAAACATGGACATGGATAGAAACAATAAGAAAAATCATAAAATTTAGATAAGAAGGAAAGAGGACTTTAAAAATATTCAGAAACTTCAAAAATAAGGAAAAATAAAGGTAAAGGTAAAGAACAATGCTTTTTGGGAGTAGAAATACTCCCACCCCAGAATTAACCACCTCATGAGGAGGTGGGGGAGGGGCTAAGCTAAGAGGCTCATTCTTAGCCCCGAGCCCCAAAGGTGACCCTTTGCCATTGATGTCAAAGGGGGAGAGATTTGTGTAATGGGGAGAGATTTGATATTTGAGAGAGCATTGAGCCAGGGGGAGCAATGTCCCAGGGGGAGCAGAAGAAAAAGAAAGGTCAGATTTTGGTAAGAAGAGTATGGGTTGCCATCAATGACAAAGGGGGAGATTGTTGGACATTTTGAGTCCCTAAGTCAAAGTTGTCATTGATGTCACCAGATGAAGTCATCATTAATACCAAATATTTTAGCAGGAAACAAAGGGGATAAAATGGTTATTTGATATCCAGGAAGAAGGCCAAAGATCAAGTGAAACAGTGCAAAAGATAGAAGTTAAAAGGAGTTATAATATTTATTTTATAAATTATTTAAATTCAGTGAGAATTTAAATTTTATAAATAAATATTAAAGGTACTTTATCAAAGGTATAATATTATAATAATGGTTATTATAATATTAAATGTGCCATGGTGAAAACCCAAATAAAATATTTATAATTCTTATTATAATATTTTATAAGGCAAAAGTGGGTTTTATAAAGTCTAAAGATATTTTAATAAACCCAAAGGTTGGGTTTAAGACCAAAGGCATTCAAAGCCTTTATGATCTCCATCGACGTCATAGAAGACAATCATAGGAAAGCACCGACGTTTTCAAAGTAATGGAGGAAGCATATAAATACTATGCCTAAAGTTTAAATTTATTATCCTTGCTCTAAAGTAAAAATATTGGCCTACGAAAGTAAGAGCTCGTGAGTGTATGCGAAAAATGTGATAGCAAAGTGTTGAAGGGAGGAAGCTTCGATTTTCGAAGTTGCATAAGACAACGTGGTCTAGTGGCATTTTGGAAAGCACAAAAGTGCTGGCTTGCAAGGGAGTTCATGTTCGAATCACGATGGGTGCATCGTGAGGTGTGTTGAGTGAAGCGCCTACGATGCACGTTATTTTGCCAAGGCAAAAGGAGAGAGTGGAGATTAAGAAGCATGTGGTGCTTCATTAATCTCAATGAGCGCTTGGCTCATGCGATGACTTTGGTCATGGTTAAGGTGCTCATAGGGGGCAACATTGAGGGTTCGATTCCCTCCAAAGGCAAAGGTAATATTTTTATTTTAATTTTAATTAAATGCCTAAGTTGGAGGTATAAGGTTGTTTAGTGGTTGAGTTTGGAAAGGTTGCTTTGTAATAAAGTTGTGGTAGTTGAGAATTACCTTTAGGAGTTATAAGGAGAATTATATTTTTATTTTTAAAAGTCTTAAAATTGCTATTGTGGAATATTGGAATATTAAGACTTTGTGGGTATTATATTATTTTAAATTAAGGGTTTTTGTGATTATTGTGAGGATATTGATTATTAATTAAGTTGGAGTGATAAGGTGTAATTTTGATATTATTTTTGTGATATGTTTTGTTGAAGAAAATTATCCTCTAACCCTTATTGAGATTGGCAAAGAAGTAATTGTGAGTGTGGCAGATTTGTGAGATCAACTACTTGTCAAACAAAAGGTATGGGCAAATTCCTTCTTGGTTGAGTTGATTGATTGTTGTCTTGAAAATTAAGTTTGGAGTGAAAAGGATTTGATTAGGGTTTCCTTTTCGAAAGTGGTTGAGTTATTGCTTCAAGGTTTTCTGATTTGAGAGTTGAGATTAAAACCTTGTTTTATTAGCATTGTTGTTGAGATCATTGGTTGAGTGAAGTGTTTGAGTTAATGCTTCAAGGTTTTCTGAAATTGAGAGTTGTGATTAAAACCTTGTTTGATGAGCATGGTTGTTGAAGTGAGTTGTTATGCAAAGAACTTGAACTAGGGTTTGAAAAGATCATGAGTATCATTGTTATGTGAGATTTGTTGTTGAGCATTGTTGGAAATATTTTGAGTTGGATGATACATGCTTGGACTAGGGTTTGTGAGCAAGAGTTGTTTCTTGAAGTGATTGGTTGAGTAGAGTTGATTGAGCCTAGTCAAGTGGATGTATGAAGTGATTGTTCAAGTTCCATAAAACAAACTATTCTATATTCTGATTTGAGTTGAGATTGAGTTTTGAGAATAGAACATATTGAGTCTCTAACAATTCTCTTTATGCTTCTATGAGATTGAGTTGAGATTGAGTTTTGAGAATAGAACATATTGAGTCTCTAACAATTCTCTTTATGCTTCTATGAGATTGAGTTGAGAAAGTGATTGAGTTTTGAGTATAGAACATATTGAGTCTCTAACAATTATCTTTATGCTTCTATGAGATTGATTTGAATTAAGAAAGTGATTGAGCATTGAGTAAAGAACATATTGAGTCTCTAACAATTATCTTTATGTTTCTATGAGATTGGACAAGTTCTGTGGACTTGTTAAGCAGATTTGAGGTAAGTCTTTGAGAAGACTTGTGGACTAATTTTGTGTGAGCTTTTGTGGAAGCTTACAATACATATTTGAGCAAGTCCTAGAGAGGACTTATTGAGCAGATTTGGACAAGTTTTGTGTGAGCTTGTTGAGCAGATTTGGACAAGTTATATGTGAGCTTGTTGAGCAGATTTGGACAAGTCTGTATCTTTGAGAATTGGACATTGAATTGAGCAGATTTGAAGTTTCTGTGGACTATTGAGATATTTGAACAAGTTTTGAGTGGACCTATTGAGCAGATTTGAGCAGGTTCTGAGTGGACCTATTGAGTAGATTTGATCAGGTTCTAAGTGGACCTATTGAGCAGATTTGAGTAGGTTCTGAGTGGACCTATTGAGCAGATTTGAGCAGGTTCTGAGTGGACCTATTGAGCAGATTTGAGTAGGTTTCGAGTGGACCTATTGAGCAGATTTGTGCTAGATCGAATGGACTATGTTTAGTGCAGATTTGAGTGGACTTGTGCTAGACCGACTGGATATGTTTAGTATGATTTGTGCTAGACCGAATGGACTATGTTTAGTGCATATTTGAGTGAGCTTATTGAGTAGACTTGTGCTAGACCGAATGAACTATGTTTAGTGCAAGAGATTGAGTAGAGTTATGCTAGACCGACTGGACTGTGTTTAGTATAGAATTGAGATAGAGCTTTGGAGGTGATAGAGCAGAGAGGACAATAGTCTCCAGTGGATAGAGATCCATCATCCAGGGTAGTGAGGATAGGTCTTCTGAGTGGGGACAAGAGTCTTCAGTGGAGAGAGATCCACAAGCCAATGTAGTGGAGGTAGTAGTCTTCTAGAGGATCACCAGCCAGAGCAGAGGAGAAGGAGTTCTCCTATGGATAGAGATCCACAAACCAGATTTAGGGGATCAACATCTCCTTTGGACTGAGGTCCATAAACATTGTAATAGGGAAAGGATTCCCAAGAGATTATTTGAGAAATATTTAGTGAAATATTTTCTCCGTGGAGGTAGCCCATATTTGGGTGAACCACGTTAAATATGGTGTCTCTATTGTGTGTGATGATTTGTGCATTGCTTTGGTTATTGCTATTGATATTGCCATTGATTATATTGATTAATATTGTTTGGGAAAGAAAAGTAAAAAGTGGTCTTATATTGTTCACCCCCCTCTCAGTATAAGCTTGTGTTCTTCAAAAAATTTAGGTCTTGGATATAGACCTTGATATAAAAAAGCTTCAGGTCTTGGAGATAGACCTTGACATAAGAAAAATTTTCAAGTCTTGGAGATGGACCTTGACATAAATATTTTTTTCAAATCTTGGAGATAGATATTGAAATAAGGAAAAGTTTGAGGTCGTGAAGATAGACCTTGACATGAGAGAAGATTAAGGTCACAAAGATATTGGCCTTGAAAAGAAGATATAGGTCCTAAAGACCTTTACATTGAAGTTTTAGGTCTATTGACCTTGACATAGACCCGAAAGGCTTGAATACAGAGAAAATAAATAGGGGTTCTTGAAGTTTTGATAGAGGAAAAAATATAGATATTAATAAAAATAAGGTCTAAGATTTAGAGAATAAGTTTGCAAGTATCCATAGAATAAAGAAGAGATTGAAACATAAGAAAAAGATATTATAGAAGAAACCTATCATAAAATAGAATATAGGTCTAAGTTCAAGTTACAGGATACCAATCAGTTGAAGCTTAGAAAAGATGCCCAAGTATTGATAGAGGGATGATTGCCAAGGCTTGATTTAGACGCTCTAAGTTCAAGGTATACAAAATATGCTCAAGGTTCAAGCATAAATAATATGTTCATGGTTCGAGTATAAAAAATATGTTTAAGGTATATAAGAGACTTGAGGTCCAAGAAGAAGGCCAAGGTCCAAGATGCAAAGAAGAGGCTTAAGATTTTAGCTTAAGAGAAGAGGTTCAAGGATAAGGTAGTAGACGATCAACATTCAAAGTTCTGAAGAAGTGAGTGTTGCAAAGTAGCAGTATAGAAATGAGTAGTCTATAGAGATAAGTGCCAAGCCATGAGCCATTAAAACCTGCAATAAGGCAAGTAGAAAGGAAAGTAGTGAATTGGAACAAAATACAACAAACCAGTGCAACATAGGAAGCACCACATCAAAACATAGTGCAACATAGGAATGTCCACTTTAGAACTAAGTGCAACATAGGAATAATCACATTGAAACAAAGTAAGAGAGATTGAAATGAAGTGGAGGAATCCAAAGCAATCAAATTGCTTAAAGCATCGACTATTTAAAGAGTAATCCATGCTCGAGTGACGAGTAGTGGAAAAGCGATCAATGTCCAAGCGTCAAGTAGTGGAAGAGAATATCGACATCAGATCAAAGGAAGAGCAATCAAAATATGAGTGTTGGAGGTAATCAATGATCGAGTATTGGAAAGTAAAAGAGGCTATCAATGTCGAGCATTGAAAAAGAGCAAAGGCTATCCAGTGTTGAATGTTGGAAAATAGATTAATTATAATAGTGTCAAGTGTTATAATAACTATCAAGTACCGAGCATGAGAATAGGGGAAATCAATCAAGCACTAGGAGAGCAATCAAAATATTAAGTATCTAGATAATACACCAAGCGAGCATAGAGGGAATATTATTTTAGATGTCATAATATAGTGAGTAATATTAGCAAGCAGGAGAGTAACATCTAAAGCAGTACCAACCAAAATAATAAAGTGCAATTGAAACCATAACAAGTGTCACCCGAGAAGGAGGATTAATCATACATTAAAGTGAACGCGAGGCATTCTAAAGGGAGCAATCACCATGAACTACAAATGGGAGTAAGCATGCATGTAGAGTTATTTGAAATGTTGGCAAAAATTTAGGGTTAGTTTAATATTTTTGAGTTTTGAAATTTTATTAGGAGTAATAAGGTTTGTTTAAATATTTGATTTTTTAATAGGTTTCTAAAGTCTTTTTAAGTATTAGTGGAGAGATAATATTTTGATGTTTTATAAAGTTCTTAAAAGACTTTAGTTAATTTTTGAAAGGCTTTAAATTGTTAAGTTGGAGTTATAAGTATCTTAGTTATTTTTGAAGCCTTTGATAGTATTTTAAAATATTTGGAGTGATAAGTATTTTCTAAGTTTGAAGATTTTATTTTTGTGTTTTATTTTTGAAAAATAAAAAGGATCAAAATTAAAATTTTGAAATTTTCGAAATATTTTTTGAAAATAAAAAATTGAATATCTAAAAATCTATATACTTGGGAGGTAAAAGGGTTTCTACATCAAAACCTAGGAAAATAAAATTTGTAAAATTCACTCTAGTTTCTAAAACTAGGGATACATAAGGATTACTACTTCATAGAATTTAGTTTAGAAACTTTGACCTTTTTTATTTACTTAAAATTAGGGATTTATAAGGTTGTCTACATCAAAAAAATTATTTAATGAGTACTACTATGTTTAACAACAAGTTTTTCCTTTTTGAACATCAATTTTTGAAAGGACCATATTTTGTTTAAACTTTAGGATATAGTTAGTGGAACAAAATAAAACCTACTAAAGATGTAAGAGAAATTCAAACATATGAAGAATGTGAAGCTAAAACACTTCTAATAACAAAATTTTGAATAACTAATTAAAAACAACCTTACATAAGAGTAGCAAAAACTTCTATAGAAGCTTGGAATACTCTACGTAAAATATTGAAGGAAAAAATAAAGATACTATTCTAAATTTTCAATCTCAATTATACTCCATAAAAGTGAATAGCAATAAAAGTATTGAACTATTTATTATAAATGTGGTAGATATAAAAGTAAGACTATTAACTCTAGAAGCAAAAGTAGAAGATATACTTCTTATTCAAGAGACATTGAGAGCACTTCCAAAAATTTACAAGCATCTAGTCCTATATTTTCAAGTTTTAAGAAAAGATACTACTTTTGATGAGTTAGTCAACATTCTACAAGAATATGAAGTAGAAAATTCAATCAAAAATGAAATGACTAACAATTCCTTAGTATGAAAAGATAATTCACAAGGTAATATTGCTTCAACTCCAAGATACAATTCCAAATGGAATATAATATATTGTTAAATATGCAAGAAAAAATGTCATAGCACAATAATAAAAAAATTAGTATCATGGAAAACAAAAGAATATGAATCAAGAAAATCAAACAAATAAGCCATTACAATAAATACAATATCAATAGAATATACAACGACAAAAATAATTACAGTCTAAACCTTTTGAATGTTAGTATCCTATTAAAAATCAATATAGTCAACCTCAGTTACAATATAGAGAATTAAATAAAAAATGACATCTAGCTAAAGAAATTTAGGAAATTTAAGAGTTGGAAAAAACCACTATAGAAAATGAATTCAGAGCTCTTTTAGCAAAATTGATAATCAATAAAAATATATTTCTCTCAATGATTTTGAAAGATACTAACTTTGTAGTTGATCGGGATATAGGTGGCCAACATGATAAAAACAAGATATAAAATATCAAACTGTAGAAGTAGAAGAAAATGATCAATAAAATTGAGATGAAATCAAAAATAGAATATGGGAAGCACATTATCTATGGTCATTTGAATAATGAATATGAAGATGAAGACCATGATTAAATACTAAAGTATTCAATAACCAAATAATGTAATATAGCGGGTGTTTGAAGTGTAAGTTGAGTCTATGTGCACAAGTGTCTTAGATTATAGTATGCAAAGTAAAGGTTGAGAGTCATATCTAGATGTTCATACAATATAGAGTAATGTGTTGATTAAGGATGCAAGTGTCAAGTACGGAAGACAAGAATCATTAGACTTGGCATATTGAAACAAATAGTCAAGTATCCAAAGATTCATTCTACTATAGCTATATAGTACTCCATAGAAAAGCATCAAGTGTCAAGTATCAATATCACATTATAGAGAGAAGTATGTATTTTATTTGTAAGAGAAAGTGTAGTAATAAATATTGCATATATTTTGAGTAATTAACATTGTAAGTTGTTCTACATGCTTTGTACATGTATGATTCAAGATTTTTATATTCATATTACTATTTAACGATGAATATTATTTGATATACTACTAGCCTTGATATACATATTAATTTGCTCGTACTAATAAACTCATATCATTATCTTGACCTTATTACTTTGTGGCTATATTATATCCATTCTTATGATATTTAACTTCTGAGATTTATGGTAGTATTAAAGGCTTAAAAGGTAATCAAACCATAATATAGTAGAATGTGCCATAGTGATAATAAATGCTTAAACCATGATATCAAGTCAAAAATGTCAAACATAAGAATTTGTGATGATGGGTCAACCACTAATGGTTCAAATACCCATAATAAATCAACCCCTAAGTCAACAACTAGTTATGATGGAGCAATTTGGATTTTCCAATAATTAATTCTAACTATTCCTAACCCAAATAATATAGTATTTTTTAATTTTAATATTTTAAAAGATGATTAGAAATTTCCTTCTAAATATCATGTAGTATTAAGCTATCAAAAATGAGGAGTTATAAATAGAGAAAAAGAAAAATATTAGATGAACTTAATCGACAACATATCAAGTAGTACAATAAAAGCAATTTGTTTTATGTCATGACCATCCATGGCAGGGTTTTGGCAAGAAAACTATGTATTTATTTATGATGCTTTGATGCTTAGTTTATGTAAACGAACAAACTATGTGATGCTTAGTTTAATCTTTTAAAAGGACATCGTACTGTTGACATATTGTTAATGTGCAAAATCAAGTATGCTCATGGGTGGAAGAGGTAGAGTCATCCACCATAAATAGGATACTTAAGGTTGGGGAAGTGATTATTAAGGCAAATTAGGTGTAACTTGGATGGATACCCTCATATAGCCATGCATTATCAATTTAGGGATAATCGTCAATAGCTAGCCATCCAAAGCCTCAGTTGATAGCCTAGTAGCTATTGTAAATTCTTCGGTTGAGATAGGTGACTAGAGTGATGGAAAGACTCCCTCTTTGCTTGTAATATATGTCTAATTGTATTTTACTCCATCACTTGTTACATCACTAGTTTTGTGAAAATGTGCATAAATTGATTGCCTTTAAAATTCCTTGTGTTGTTAAAAAAGGGATAAAGTAGCATGATGTTAGTATTTGATCAAATAACCCTTCTTACATTTTTTAGTATATATATATATATAACTAGATAGTAAAGCTTTTATTTAAATGATAATAGAAATTCATTTAATAGTTAGTAAATATTTTATTTAAATGATAATTAAATTTTATTTATAAATAATATTTGTTTCATTTTAAATGATAGTAAAATTAATTTATAAATAATGGTTGTTTACTATAAATGATAGATTTTCATTTAAAAACAATAGACATGTATTTGTTCAATGATAAAGGAATTTCATTTTAAAAAGATAATAGACTTCTTTTGAACGCTGTGATTGCACACTTGGGAAATGGAGGCTTCTAACAACCTTTGAAGAAGAAAGACCCCATTTATGACAAATATTGTAAAGAAGATTAGAATAAGGAAAAATGATCTGTTGCCACCTTCGAGTGGATGGAGAAGTAATGGCGGATTTCGAAGAAATAAAACACTATATTTTAGATTGAAAATATCTTACTTGGATAAGGGAGAAATGAATTCTGGTAGGTAAGAAGGAATGGTAGGCATTGAGCGAGTCGAGGGACATGATGATATAAACTTCATCCTTTAAAGGTAATAAAAGAAAGAAAAATGGGGTTGTTGGTTCTGGGATTGAAGAACAAGACGAAGTAGCAGAAGCGAAACCAAAGAAAAAGGCACATGCAGATGGTAACATTCTATAAGAATAAACACACCTTGCAAAGAGATATTCAGGTTGGTAAAAATGGACCTAATATTCTAGTTGGTTAAGTAATTGGAATGCTTCAATTCTTATGTTTTCATTAACTCCTTGAACTCCTGTGCCACCATTGGTGTCTACCCTTGTCATATGGTTGCTTGTACTTATTTGGATCAGGTTTTCCTCTATAATGAATGGTAGGCCGTTAGCTCTAAGACCCCCTAGAAAAGAAAAACTCTAATTCTTGCCCTTGTTTGATGGAAGTTCCTTGGTGTGGCTAATTTATAGTGGTGCCATGGATAGCACTTCGATTGTGGGTGCTACATAAATATCTCCCAGGTTTGACCAACACTACTTTGTGGGCACCCAATCCTTTAGAAATAGCCCTATTATTGATGTGTGTCACTCTATCACCTTACAATGGTAGGTATCTGATTGCATCGATAGTAGTCCGCAAGTGATTGTAAACCCCTCTCTTCCTAGATATAGGTTTGTCGTGATAGCATAATTCACTATTATGGGATAGCGAAAGAACACAATCATCCTTGGACCCAACCTCCCTTCTATATTCCTTGTTGTGATAACACCATGGTGCATTAGGGAAGTGTTTGTATATATACTTTGGATATTGTTGTGGTTTGCTATGAGTGCACATCGTCAGAGGCATGAGTGTGTGTATGGTTTTGAATTAGTAGACCATGGTGGTAATCCATTAACACTCTTTTTGGTGGCCTTTCATCCATATGGGATGCATATATTTGCGGGTGGCTCCTCCCTTGAGATCATAGGTGATCGTAGCCTGTTTACATCCTTGTATTCATTGAAGGTATAACCTTTGCTATTTTAATTGAAGTTTCGATGTTCTCTCTTATTTTGAATAAAAAGGGAAATATGGTTTTATTTAATTGAATAATATGCTACTTGATTAATACAAATGATAAAAAAACATAGTTTAATTGAATAGTTAAAGGTATGGGACTTTAATTATGTCAATTAAAGGAAACATAGTTTAATTGAATAGTTAAAGGTATGGGACTTTAATTATGTCAATTAAAGGAAACATAGTTTATTTAAATAGTTAAAGGTATGGGACTTTAATTATGTTAAATAGAGGAAACATAGTTTATTCAAATAGTTAAAGGTATGGGACTTTAATTATGTTGAATAAAGGAGACCTAGTTTATTTAACTAATTAAAGGTATGAGACTTTGATTATGTTGAATAAAGGTTTTAAGATGTTTGATTAAAGTATGACTTGTGATCTAGTTGTTTTATGTTGAAATGACTCTCTTGAACTAATGAGAGGTGAAAATAAAAATGAAGAGATTTTTGTGATATCAACTAAACAGTAGATGGTTGGAAACTTTAATTAAATTTGTATAGTTTCAATTTGGCAAAGTAAACAATGAATGCACTAGTTTTCATATATATATAGTAGATACATTTCGAGGTATGCCTATAATAGAACCATGAGTGCCCTGATCCCCTACTACCCTCAAACGAATGATGGAAGGACAAGGAGGACCAAAGAGGCAATTGGAACCTATGCATCGGTTTGTTTTACTATTGCTCAAATAGAATAGAATTGTAGGGAGATATCCCTAGATGATTGATGTATTACTTTATTTTTTAAAAGTATGGAGGTTTTACCATACTTGGATACATGTAATAAATGGTTGAATGAGTGGGAACTGTATCTCCAATTTATCATTATGAGTGGTCTATGTTTTATTATTTATCTTTCTCTTCTATTTAAATGCTTACTTTCATTGAAATGTTGTCTCTTTTCTAAGTACCTCTTGTATACTTATAGATTTTATTCTTGATTGATTAAGTAGATAGAGTTATTCTTGTCTTCTTGTTAAAACAAAGAAAGTAACCTAAGAAAATGAAACCTTAGGGAGAACCTAGGAAATGACCTAAGAAACTGAGATCTTAGGGTGAACATAGAAAGGACATAAGGGATTAAGACCCCTTAGGCGAATACAAATTGAGTAAACTCAAATACGATATAGATAGCTTAACTTGCAATACACCTAGCATACCTACACATATGGACTTGTGTATGGCATGGTGATGGGCGTATACCTTCGACTGTACTGAAGGTGATAAGTTTAGCTCATCAAGAATGATGAGATAGATAATCTTATTTATGGTATCACATAATATGCCTACATAGATAGACTTATGTAGGGTATTGAGTGAGATGTAACTCAATAGAAAAGTTGAGAAACTTAGTGAACTGAAACAATAGACGAACAAAATATTGGTTAGGTATTTATGAATCCCTCACCATAGTTAAAAAAAAAATATTTTCTTTTCTTTTATTGTGTTTTCTTGGAGTTAGATTTGAGGTCATTACATTTGGTATCAGATTTCTAGGTATGAGGGTATAGAGATTCTTAATGTTTTTTAGGAATTTGGATGTCTTTCTATAAAGACTTTCTTAGGTTTTAAGATAAATTCGAGAAGACATAGAATCCTTTGCTTTCTAGAATCTAATGGGGATTAACTCAAGGGTGATTGGAATGTTATGACACCTTACTTATAAGTAAGTATGGAATTTGGCATCGAAGTTACATCATAATCTTAGAACACTACCGTAATTAGACCATTGATATTTTTAGCAAGAGAATTCTGTATTATGGCTTGAGTTAGTAGTTGAATTTAATGATGGAAGTATAACCTAACCTCATCTTATTGGTTTTCATAGGATATATGGAACCTAAGATTAGAAAAAGAGGCCTATACCTTCAACTAGGTGGAGTTGACAGAATAATGTCAAAGAAGAGATTCAGGATGAGAACCTCGAAAATTCCAATAGAGAGGTAGAAAACCTCACTGCTATGGTTACCACCATGCAGGATCAGATGAATCAAATGTTGGAAACCCTTGTGAATCAAAAATTGTAAGCTAAAAGTTTAGAAGTTAGTCAAGCTGATGGACCAACTGCAAAACAGTTGGAAGCCAGAGCTCTTTTAGAAAAAGAATTGGCTAGGAATATGAAAAATATTAACATCTAAGTTTGATGGAGAAGGGTATGGGGATACATCCAAATATTGATTAAGGGAATTAAAAGTCTATTTACAGTGAAGGGCTATTTCCTATTTTGGGCCACAATCTACCTAGAAGAGGCTACTTTGGATTGGTGGAAAACTTACTATGAGAAGTCTAAGGTCAAACTTGTTGACATTAAATGGAAATATTTTGTTGAAATATTTATAAATATGTTCTTCACAAAACACATTTATGCATTAAATTTTGAGGAGTTTTCCGACCTTTGGTAAGGAACCAAGACGGTGATATATTACAAAAATTTGGTATGATTACTAAAGTATGTACCTGCTTATGATGAGAAAATGAGGGTTCATAAGTTCATTCTTGGGTTGGAATCAAGAGTGAGATATGATGTAAAAATGAATGAACCTAGGTCACTATAGAAGGTGTATGACCTAGAAAAGAAGGCAGAGTCTCACTTACAAATCAACTACTCCATATTGTCTAAGAAATATCAACAAGAATTTAGGAAGAGGAATAGCCAAGGATTCTTGAAATGGGAAGAGGAATAGGAGCAAAAGGCCAAGAACCCTTAGAAATTCAAGAAGAGAAACAATGGGAAATGAGGGAAGTTCAAGAAGATATTCTAAAGTAAAACCAACAATAATATCAACAATGGAAAACCTCAGCCTTAGAAACCGCTAACTTCAACCCCAACAAGTAAGATAGGGGAGAAGAAGCTAAAAAAGTGGTAGGGACCCAGGGATGGGTGTTATAATTACAAAGACCCTCACTATCCTAGTCAGTGTTCGCATAAACTAGGGCTGAGTACATCTAGTGCCAAGGGAAAGGAACCCATGCATCAGATTTATGCTACAGTAAAAAATCAGAAGCTAGATGGGCAAGTTACCCCATTTCTTGTGAAAGGTAAGATTTTTAATAAGCAAGTAAATATTTTAACTGATAGTAGGGCCACATATAGCTTCATTTTTTCTATTTTAGCAAGGTATATGCTAAAAATGCTAGGATATTTGGCTCATGGATGGAAGGTCGAGTATGATTCTAGGTAAACCTACTCAATAAACCAATGTTTTCTAATGGTAGAGATTACTTTAGCCAGTGGTACCACTCAAGGTTGTTTTTATGTAGCTCCACTTCATGCTTTTGATGTGATCCTAGGGATGGATTGGTTATAGGTCCATAAAGACTTGATCAATTTCCAAGATAGGTTGATCGAGTATTCAAATAAAGGTGATGAAATAATTAGAAATCATAGTGAGTAGGGGGAAATTAAACCCCCAATGTTGTTAGCTATTTAATTGAAGAAATCCCTCAAGAAGGGAGGGATAGTCTATGTCATAAAACTCAATAAAGTTGAAGAAGATCAGAAGAAAGAAGTGTTGGAGAAACACCAACTTTTATAGGATTTTAAGGATGTGTTTCTTGAGGATCTACTTGGACTTCCTCCTGTGCGAGAATTTGATTTTACTATTGACCTTATACCAGGAGCTGAACCTTTCCATAAATCCTCATATAGGATGAATCCTATTGAGATGTAGGAATTAAAAGTGCAACTATAAGGGCTATTATAAAAGGGATTGATAAAACCAAGTGTGTTGTCTTGGGACATCAATTTTTGTTTGTGAAAAATAAAGATGGTTCTTTAAGGTTGTGTATTGATTACAGGATACTTAACAAGGCCACAATCAAGAACTGATACCCACTACCTAGAATTGAGGATTTTTTCAACCAATTAAGGGATGCCATGATTTTCATAAATATTGACCTGATATTAGGATATGATCAGTTATGAATACATGAGGAGGACACTCACAAAACTACATTCAAAACTAGGCATGAGCATTATGAGTTTACAGTCCTACCATTTGGACTAACTAACGCCCCAAATGTATTCATGAATATAATGAATAGTGTGTTCAGGAGGCATCTAGATCATTTTGTCCTTGTATATTTAGATGATATATTAATATACTCTTGATAAAAGGAGGAACACGATAAACATCTCAAGATCATTTTAGAGTTTCTAAGGGAGAATCAACTCTATGGAAATCTAGCAAAAAGTTATTTCTATGTCTCGAAGGTACGATATATTGGGCATATAATATCAACAACAAGAATCATTGTAGATAAAAAGAAAATTGAAGCTATTCTGAATTGGCCACCCCATACCAATGTGAAAAAAGTGCAAAGCTTTATGGGGTTTATGGGCTACTATAGATGTTATATAAAGGATTATTCCAAGATTGTAGCAGCAATAACTAACCTCTAGAAGAAGGAAAAATAATTTAAATGGATAGAAAAGTGTGAAGCTACCCTTGCATTGCTAAAATATAAACTCACTACAAAACTGTTGAGAAGCAACACACCCCCACTAAAAAAATGAAATTCCATCCTTTGAAAATATTTAGTTTTCATTTTGCCATAGGGACCCTCTTGATGTTTTTTAGGTTTTAATTCCAAATTTTGCTTGCCTCCTTCTTCTTCAAGTTTTGCATATACCAAAGCATTTAAGTAGGCTTGCATATGGCTTTGATTTGAGTTTAGAATTTATTTTTTATGTTAGAATCATTCTGAGTAAAGAAGATCTTTCACTAATATGTAAAAATGCAGGATACATATGAATAAATTCATTGGAGTCAACCTACAATTTTTGGAAAATTTGCAAAGTAGAAGTAACTTGAGAAAACGTCGCGATTTCGCGACATATGCCATTTTTGGAAACGTCACGATTTCACGACATATTCCATTTTTGGAAACATTGCGATATCGCGACACATTTTGATTGGAAGGAAAGCTTGCGGAGATGTCGCGATTTCGTGACCTGTTCCATTTTTGCGACATCATAAGCTTGAAAGAAATGAAGTATGGAAAATGTCATGATTTCGCGACACATTTGGATCAGAAGCAAAGCTCAAGGAAAACATCGCGATTTCATGACATATGTTGTTTAAAGGTAAATCTTGAGGAAGTGTCATGATTTTGCGACAGGTTTTGGAAGAAAGAGCCAAGGTGATGAAAACGTCACGATTTCACGACAGGTTTTGGAAGAAAGAGCCAAGCCATGGAAACGTCGCGATATCGCGACATGGTTTAGACAGAAAGAAGCTAAGTGACAAAAGTGTCGCGATATCATGACGTGTCATGTTTTCACGACATATTTGGACTAGAAAGTGCCGAGTAAGAAAAATGTCACGATTTCACGATGCCTTTTGGTAGAAAGTGCCAGGCAAAGAAAACATCATGAAATCGCGATGCAAGTTTGGAAACATCGTGAAATCGCGATGCAAGTTTGGAAATGTCACAAAATCACGACAAGTCTTAAGTGAAGGAATAGCTCAAAGAAACGTCATGAAATCGCGACAAGTCTTAAGTGAAGGCATAGCTCAAAGAAAGCGTCACAAAATCGTGACAAGTCTTAAGTGAAGGCATAACTCAAAGAAAATGTCACAAAATCGTGACAAGTCTTAAGTGAAGGCATAGCTCAAAGAAAGCGTCGTGAAATCGTGACAAGTCTTAAGTGAAGGCATAGCTCAAAGAAAGCATCATGAAATCGTGACAAGTCTTAAGTGAAGGCATAACTCAAAGAAAACATCACAAAATTGTGACAAGTCTTAAGTGAAGGCATAGCTCAAAGAAACGTCACGAAATCGCGACAAGTCTTAAGTGAAGGCATAGCTCAAAGAAAACGTCGTGAAATCATGACAAGTCTTAAGTGAAGGCATAGCTCAAAGAAAACATCATGAAATCACAAGTCTTAAGTGAAGGCATAGCTCAAAGAAAGCGTCGCGAAATCGTGACAAGTCTTAAGTGAAGGCATAGCTCAAAGAAAACGTCGCGAAATTGCGACAAGTCTTAAGTGAAGGCATAGCTCAAAGAAAACGTCATGAAATTGCGACAAGTGTTAAGTGGAGGCACAAGTGAAGGGAAAACATCACGATTTCGTGACACATCATGATTTTGTGACAGACAAGCTCGGAGGAAGAAAAGTGAAGTATGGAAAACATCGCGATTTTGTGACACGTGTCAAAATAAATCAAGCCGACGTGTGATAAACGTTAGGGTTTAATTTAATGATATTAAAATGCTAATCCTGGTTTTGTCTTTTGCAGAAAGCCATCTGGCAGTTGCATACTGGCAAAAGTAATGGCAAAAAAGACAAAATAAGCGCGGATCAAGCAAAGGCCGTCGGATGGAAATGTGAGATGCCGAGAATTTTTGGTCCATCCAAATTTTACAGATCTGGCCGCAAAGAGACTTTACGATGACTAAGCAGCTACCTCATTTAATGGAATATGTCAAAAATTGATCGAAAAATGAAAATATCTACACACAGTTACCAAAATTTGTTGATGGACGCATTTAACAGGAGAATTTATGGTGAAAGTAATGGCGTGCAGAGAATTTCAACTCAGAGGCGGCTCTATGAAGATAAAGTGTCAGAGAAACTAGTGACTCATCCAAATTTCTCTGAGGAATTAATGAGATGCTCCCGGTAGATGCACCAGAGAGATGAAGATACCTACACACGTAGTGCCCATTTATGGAATATATCGATGATCGACCAAAAAACGAAGATATTTACTTGCAGTTACAGATGGATGAGAATAATATCATATCATGCCTTCTCCATTTATGGCAAGTAACTACACTAAGATTTGCAGAATGGTTAGGTTTTATCAAAACTCTATTTTAAAAGACCTTATATTGTAAAACCTGGGTAGTAGAGTTTAAGTGATAAGATTTAGGGTTTTGGAAGAAGATATTTCTGAAAAGATCAGGGTTTGTCCTGAGTCTATATATACTTCTTCCGGATGTAAACTCAAGAAGGTGGAAACTTAGAATAAAAAGCTATTGGAGCAATTTCCTGCAAATCTTGTTTGAATGCTTTGTTCTGGACCTGGAGTTGGTGTAGTTTTGTTTTCTGTGATAGCATGGCCAGGAGCCTAATCTCTTTCAGATTGCGATAAGTTCATCTTATTTTGTTTTCGTTTCATTATGGTTTCTTTAAATTATGCTGTAGATCTATGTACCAGGATTGAATATGTTGCTAGGCTTCATTTTATTTATTGTATGCTAGGGAAAATTATAGATTTAAGGTTCAGGCCTGTTCTAATTGCCCTGTCCTCACTGTGCGAGCTAAGCTGCTGGTGAGAGATACCAATTTCAACTGACTTTCCTTCTGTTTGTGATTTTCTTTCAGATCTATTTCATCTCTGTCTTATGATCTTAGTGAAAGGTGATCTTAGAAAACTTGACACTTTCCTCTTTGATTTGTTCTATTGTGAAGCTAACTGGTATAACTAAAATTGGTAGTTTTGGTTTTACAGCTAAGTTAAGTAAACTTCTCTTTCTGCCCTACTCTACTCTCTCTGTTCCACCGATTGAATGATCCATTTTTATTTTCTTTAGAATTTGTATTTTATTTAAATCTGCTAAAGCATAAAAGAGCTAGATCAAAGAACTGACTGTAAATCTAAAAGTCCACAAAGATAACCAATTTCAAAAACATTACTGAACTAAAGTCCAGAACCCGTTGTAAGGTAACAAACAATCCACTTGAAACTATTCCAAAAGTGGAAAAGAGTGAATAGAAATTTGACCCAACTCTGTAACTCACACCTTGGATATCCAACAAGATCCTAAAGTGAGTGGTGTTGGCAATTTTGGGTACCTTAGGTACATTGCCTTTGCTCTAAGTATAGATGTTGTCATTGATGTCAAGAAGGTCTTGAAGCAATTTGGTTTGATGTCAAAGAATGTGTCTTGATGAAGGTTTCATCATGGACAGTGAGTTTCCAAGAAGATCAGGGTAGCCCAGTTGCAAAAGATCAAGAAAAAGACAAGTAAGAAAAAGTATGTAGGCGGCTTGAAAAACTGTTGCGATTTCGCGACATGTTTTAGGAGAGAGAAAGCGCTGGCAAAACTGTCATGATTTTGCGACATGTTTCAGGAGAGAGAAAGCACTGGTAAAACTATCATGATTTCGCGACATGTTTGAGGAGAGAGAAAGTTTGGGAAAATGTGTCGTGATTTTGTGACATGCGGGAAGGTAGAGACGAAGCAGGAAAAACTGTCACGATTTCGCGACATGTCGCATTTTCGTGACTCGGACAGTGTAGGAAGGCAGAGAAAGAAAAGTGTCACGATTTCATGACATTCTACAAAGGAGGCTATATGGACAGAAAAATGTCACGATTTCGTGACATGTTGCAGAAGAAAGAGTCCGTAGTGTAAGCTATCGTGATTTTGCGACAAGATTGAAGAGAGAGAAAGTGATTTAGGAACTGTCATGATTTCACGACATGATGCAAAGTTCCAAGTAAGGGCTGTCGCATTTTTGTGACATGCTGCAAAGGTCGAGTTGAGGACTGTCATGATTTTACGACATGCAGCAAAGGAAAGAGTCTGAAAGGAGCAGCGTCGCGATTTCGTGACAGGTAGTGGAGAAAGCATACGAAAGCCAAAAGTGTCATGATTTTGTGACAGGCAGTGGAGAAAGCATACGAAAACCAAAAGTGTCATGATTTCGTGACAGGTTGCAGGGAAAGCTTTCAAAATTTGAAAATATCATGATTTTGTGACAAGCTACAAAGAAGTTGTACGGATGTAGAAAGTGTCACGATTTTGCAACAGGTTGAGTTGGCAGCTTGCAGTTGGAGAAAGTGTCATGATTTCATGACAAAAATAGTTAGCAAGTATTTTATAGAAGAAGCATCACGATTTCATGATGAATTGAAGAAGGAAGAGCTCGAAGGCGAAAGCATCATGATTTCACGACAGAGTTGCAGATGACGTCAGCAGAAGTAGATGTGTCACAATTTCATGACAAAAATAGAGAAGGCATTGTAAAATAAAGCGTCACGATTTCACGACAGAAGTGAGATGACGTCAGCAAGAGGCAGATGTGTTGTGATTTCATGACAAAAGCTGAGAGGAAGGCCATGAAGACTAAAGTGTCATGATTTTGCTACAAAAGTGTGATGACGTCAGCAAGAGACAAATGTGTTGCGATTTCGCGATAGCAGGCTATAGAAGGTGTACAACTATAAAAATGTCACGATATCGCGACATGTTGAAGTTTCATGCCAGAAGCTACAAGGAGGCAGTGGAGCCGATAGAGTTAAATCTGGGCCGATGCACGTAGGTTTTTGTGTCGATGTTGTTTTAGGGATGTGCAGTCGACTAAGATCAAGGTTCTAATCTTGATATTGTGAGTATAAAAGGAAGGCTGCTTGAAGTGTTTGGTATCGATAAAGTGTGCATTCGAAGTGTGACTTTCATAGAAGCAGAGTGTAGTGGAGAAGATCGATCGTCGAAGAGCTGAGTGTGTGAAGATATTGCTGCTGTGTTTGCATAGAGGTGCATAAGTGGATATTTGATCAAGTGCTGTAATTGCACAGAGGTGCAAGTTCGAGGACAATAGTGCCAGACCGAAGGACTGTGTCTTGGTGTAGATAAGAGGATCGATTGTGCGGTGATAGATTTGAGGATAGAGGTCTCCAGCCAGAGTAGGGAAGACAGGTGTCTTCTGTGGATAGAGTTCCACTTGCTAAGGGCTGCAGAGGTAGAGGTTCTCTAGAGGATCACTAGATTAAGTAGAGCTAGGGGAAGGTATCTCCTTTGGGTTGGTGCCCATAAACTTTGTAATCGGGACATGTTTCCCAGAATTTGAGGTGATAAAATTTAGTAAAAATTTTATCCGTGGAGTAGCCCGTGTTGGGTGAACCATGTAAATTGTTGTGTCTCTATTGTGGATGATATTCTGTGCATTACCTTTATTTATGTTTTTAATACTGTTATATATTCACTGCATAATATTGATCTGCAAGTTGAATCAAAAGAAAAAGTAGAAAGCGGTCTTATACTGTTCATCCCCCTCTCAGTATAAGCTTGTGTTCTTCAATTGGTATTAGAGCGGGTTCCTTCGAAAAGGTTTAACAGTCGAAAGGGAGAACTGGTTAAGAACACAATGGATTTTTTAGGTAGCAATGTAGCACCTATTCTTGATGGATCAGATTTCGATCTGTGGAGTGCAAGAATGAGAGTTTATCTAATGACACTTGGTAATGAGGTATGGGAAGTGATTGAAGATGAATACACTATTCCTGAACATGGTACTTATACCAAAGAAGACAGGATCATGCTTCACAGCAATTCAAAAGCCATGAATGCAATCCCGAGAGGCTTACTGAAAGCAGATCTCACCAAAGTTATTCACTGCAAGACAACTAGTGAAATGTGGAAACAATTGCAGGTGGTTCATACAGGTGATGCAAATGTCCAAAAGGCCAAATTGAGACATTTTAAAGGTATGTTTGAACAACTCAAAATGAATTATGATGAAAATATTAGTGACTACATGCTTCGTATGGATGAGGTTGTTAACTCCATGAAAGATCTAGGTCTTGAGGTTGCTGAAAATGATGTGTGTGATAAGATTTTAAGATCTCTTCCTAATAGATTTAGTGAAAAGATTTCTGCTATTGAGTAAGCTAAAGATTTAGATAAATTGAAAAAGGATGAGCTCCATAGTATTCTTGCAGCATTTGAGCTGAGAACTCAAGTGAAAGTTGATGTCAAGAAAGAGGCAGCTTTCAAAGCTACCAAGAAATCAAAGGGCAAACAGATTCAAGAGAGTGATGAGTTTTCTAGTGATGAAGAGGCATATTACAGCAAGAAAGGCAAGTTCTCTAGGAAACACAAAAGCAAGAAAAACATAAGATGTTTCAACTGTGAAAAGTTTGGCCATTATGCTACTAACTGTACTGTTTCCAGGAATGAAAGTGATGAAGATATACAAGATGTTAAGAGCAAGGATTCTGAAAAGCACGGGTATTACAAAAAGAACAAATATGAGCACAACAATCAAGGAAAGAGGCATTCACACAAGAATAAGAAGAGCTTCTACCTAGACAAAGCAAGTAAGTGTTCTAGCAGTGATAGTGAAAGCTCTTCTAGTGATGATGAAAAGTTCATTTCAGAAAATGAGGAAGAACCGAAACATAAATTCATTGTCATGAAATGTTTTAGATGTGGAAATTTTGGGCACCTTGAGGATGATTGCACAAATAATGAATTGGTTGCTAGTATGTATGAGGATGCTTCAAAAAATTATAAGGAAGATGCTTGTATGGTTTTTGAAAAGGGTAGCACCTCTAGTGATAAGAAATTTGAAAAAGGCCTTGATGATTCAAAATGCAATAAAATAGAGGATCTTGAATGTTAACTTACTAATGATCTTAGTGTTTTGAAAAAGGAAAGGAAGAAGAATGCTAGACTCAAGGACAAGTTAGATGAATGTTGTATGGAGAGAGATGAACTCATAGAAAGTCTTGACATCTCTATGGCTAAGACTCAAAAACTCAAAAATGAGTTAGAATCTAAGATGCTTGAGTATCGTGAATTAGAACATAAAATGGCTGCCATGAAAGAGGAAAATAAAGAATACAAGGATAAGCTATACAAGTTTCAAGATAGCTCCAAAAGGGTTAAGTCTCTCATCCAAATTCAAAGAAATCCTTCAGATAAAATAGGTCTTGGTTTTGTTAAACCACACAAAAAACAAGTTGGGGAATCAAGTAAGAGATTTCAGAAAGAAGAGAGTTCTGATGAAGAGAGTATTATAGAGAAAGAGTCCGTGAGTGATAAATGCGCAAAAAAAAAAAATAGAATTCTGAATGCGAAAAAGAAGTTTTCAGGACCCAAGAGGTCAAACCGAAGAATATTTCACGGCAGATGTTTTGCGTGTCACGGGTTTGGCCACATGGCTTTGCAGTGCATGACTCAAGTAAGGAAGATAAATGACAATTTCAAGGGCCGTAATTTATTTCAAGGGTATTGCTACTCTTGTAATCATTTCGGGCACAAGGCAATTTTTTGCAAGACAAATAACAGGAACTAGGTTAGTCAGAACAGGCGGATTTAAAGAACAGCTATGCCCGAAAGAAATAATATTGTTACTTGCTATAAGTGAAACAATGCAGGTCACACAACCAGATAGTGTAGAGCTGATCTTCCAAGGTACAGGAACAGGAATAGTGGTATAAACAGGTCCAAGGATCAAGGTATGGACAAGAAAATAGATGAGAACAAGAACAAGAAAAGTGACAAGAACAAAAACATTGACAAAGAGTTCAAGAGAAGGCCCGGCAAAGAAATTGTAGACACTGATGATGATGAGTGTCTAATGGGAGTTTCACTCCCACCCTTGTTTTAAATCACCTCATCAGGAGGTGGGGGAGGGACTAAGCTAAGAGAATCATTCTTAGTCCCAAGCCCCAAAGGTGACCCTTTGCCATTGATGACAAAGGGGGAGAGATATGAGTAAGGGGGAGAGCTTCATAGTGAAGAAGAGAGCTTCAAGTCAGGGGGAGCAAAAACTTCAAAGGCAGATTCTCAGTTTTTGGATCAGTTGTCTTCAATTTTGGCTCTTGACTTGTGTTTTCAATTAAGGTTTGCCATCAATGACAAAGGGGGAGATTGTTGGCAATTTTGGGTACCTTGGGTACATTGCCTTTGCTCTAAGTGTAGATGTTGTCATTGATGTCAAGAAGGTCTTGAAGCAATTTGGTTTGATGTCAAAGAATGTGTCTTGATGAAGGTTTCATCATGGATAGTGAGTTTCCAAGAAGATCAGGGTAGCCCAGTTGCAAAAGATCAAGAAAAAGAAAAGTAAGAAAAAGTATGTAGGCGGCTTGAAAAAATGTCGTGATTTCGCGACATGTTTTAGGAGAGAGAAAGCGCTGGCAAAACTATCACGATTTCATGACATGTTTCAGGAGAGAGAAAGCGCTGGCAAAACTGTCATGATTTTGTGACATGTTTGAGGAGAGAGAAAGTTTGGGCAAATGTATCACGATTTCATGACATGCGGGAAGGTAGAGACGAAGCAGGCAAAACTGTCACTATTTCGTGACATGTCGCATTTTCGCGACTCGAACAATGCAGGAAGGCAGAGAAAGAAAAGTGTCACGATTTCATGAAATTCTGCAAAGGAGGCTGTACGGACAAAAAAATGTCGAAGAAAGAGTCCGTAGTGTAAGCTATCGCGATTTCATGACAATATTGAAGAGAGAGAAAGTGATTCAGGAACTGTCACGATTTCGCAACATGATGCAAAGTTCCAAGTAAGGGCTGTCGCATTTTCATGACATGCTGTAGAGGTCGAGTTGAGGACTGTCACGATTTCGTGACATGCAACAAAGGAAAGAGTCTGAAAGGAGCAGCGTCACGATTTCGTGACAGGTAGTGGAGAAAGCGTACGAAAGCCAGAAGTGTTGTGATTTTGTGACAGGCAGTGGAGAAAGCGTACGAAAGCCAAAAGCATCATGATTTCACGATAGGTTACAGGGAAAGCTTTCGAAAGCTGAAAACGTTGTGATTTCACGATAGGCTACAAAGAAGTTGTACGGATGCAGAAAGTGTCACGATTTTGCGACAGGTTGAGTTGGCAGCTTGCAGTTGGAGAAAGTGTCACGATTTCATGACAAAAATAGTTAGCAAGTCTTTTACAGAAGAAGCGTCGTGATTTCATGATGAATTAAAGAAGGAAGAGCTCGAAGGTGAAAGCGTCACGATTTCACGACGGAGTTGCAGATGACATCAGCAGAAGCAGATGTGTCACGATTTCACAACAAAAACAGAGAAGGCATTGTAGACTAAAGCATCATGATTTCATAACAGAAGTGAGATGACATCAGCAAGAGGCAGATGTGTCGCGATTTCATGACAAAAGCTGAGAGGAAGACCATGAAGACTAAAGTGTCACGATTTAGCGACAGAAGTGTGATGACGTCAGCAAGAGGCAAAGGTGTCGCGATTTTGCGATAAAAGCACAAAGGAAGTTGTCAAAGGCCAAGGTGTCGCGATTTCATGACAGCAGGCTATAGAAGGTGTACGACTGTAAAAATGTCATGATATCATGACATGTTGAAGTTTCACGCTAGAAGCTACTGGGAGGCAGTGGAGCCAACAAAGTTAAATCTAGGCTGATGCAGCATAGGTTTTTACATCGACGTTGTTTTAGGGATGTGCAATCGACTAAGATCAAGGTTCTAATCTTGAGATTGTGAGTATAAAAGGAAGGTTGCTTGAAGTGTTTGGTATCGATAAAGTGTGCATTCGAAGTGCGACTTTCGTAGAAGCAGAGTGTAGTGGAGAAGATCGATCATCGAAGAGCTGAGTGTGCGAAGATATTGCTGCTGTATTTGCACAGAGGTGCATAAGTGGATATTTGATCAAGTGTTGTAATTACACAGAAGTGCAAGTTCGAGGACAATAGTGCCAGACCGAAGGACTATGTCTTGGTGCAGATAAGAGGATCAACTATGCGATGATAGAGTTGAGGACAGAGGTCTCCAGCCAGAGCAGGGAAGACAGGTGTCTTCTGTAGATAGAGTTCCACTTGCTAAGGACTACAGAGGCAGAGGTTCTCTAGAGGATCACTAGATTAAGTAGAGCTAGGGGAAGGTATCTCCTTTAGGTTGGTGCCCATAAAATTTGTAATCGGGACATGTTTCCCAGAATTTGAGGTGATAAAATTTAGTAAAAATTTTATCCGTGGAGTAGCCCGCGTTGGGTGAACCATGTAAATTGCTGTGTCTCTATTGTGGATGATATTCTGTGCATTGCCTTGATTTCTATTTTTAATACTGTTATATATTCACTACATAATATTGATCTACAAGTTAAATCGAAATAAAAAGTAGAAAGCGGTCTTATACTGTTCACCCCCCCCTCTCAGTATAAGCTTGTGTTCTTCAAGTGGGATTTATCCCTTATAAGTGTTATCCAAGTTTCATGATCATTCTTCACAGGGTGTGTATAAAAGTCGAACCAACATTTAAAATTGGCGCTAGAAGGAGGGCCTAAAATTTTAGTAGTTTGTTAAGGATTGTAAGGTTGTAAGTGCTGGTGAAAAAGCTGGATTCTACTTACAGAGTAACAAGGTCCCACTCCAGAGCTGGAGAGCTCCTTGTGCCTGAGTTAGAAACCCCCAGAAGAAGTAGCCTTAGAAGGGCCAAGTCCTTGTCTGAAATAGTTTTGTCACCACTTGTAGTTACTCCAACTACAACTGAAAGTATCATTGTCAATCAAGTAGTAATGGCAAACTGGTTGGGTTCCACTGCCTTAAATATCCCTAGTGTAGCCCATGACCTACCCAGAAATCCTAAGAGATATCTTTCCAGATACAAGCATGATGGAACTAGGACAGTAGAAGAACACCTAGTAGCATTCAAGAATGCTCTAAAATTGTTAAATGTACAACATGAATATGTGGCTTGCAGATTGTTACCATTCACTCTACAGGAGGGAGCATATGACTAGTTTCTGAATCTCACTAACGATTCTATTACCAGTTGGAATGACTTGGAAAAAGTTTTTGTATCGCAGTTTGGTGAAGTGATAGATCCCAGTGTATTATATCAGCAATTTTCTGGTATTAAAAGAGAAACTAATGAATCTGTCAGATCTTACAATGTCAGATTTCAAAAGGCTTATGGTAGACTGACGGGTTATTATGTGCCAAATGCAGATCTGGCATTAGAAATATTTAGGAATTCTCTAGATCCAATGAATTCTATTTTCTTGAAAAGAGATGCCAATGTTACTAATCTAACAGAGGCTTATAGAGAAGCTCTGGTTCTCGAAAGACAGTTGGGACCTCAACCTTTGAATGTTCATAAAATTCCTTTTGTGTCACAAAATACCCCTTTCTTGAACCCTATCCCACATCAAATAATGTTTCCAGCATGTCAAACTCCACCAATAGGAAATCCATTGGCTGTAACGTAGGCTGAAAGTGTACAGAATCCAATAAAAGAATCTGATAACACAAGAGTTGAGGAAGTGTCAAAAAATAGTCCAAAAGTTGGAAAATGACTTTTTAAGTTTTAAAAGGCAGGTTTCTACTGGGGAAAACTCAAACAGGTTTTCTTATCAACAGAATAGATTCACTCAGCCCCCATACAAACCCAATAAGGATTACAAAGGTAAAGGGAATGATGTGAATATTTGTGACTTGGCTTTGCCTAACTGGTGCAGGATACACGAGACATCTCAACACGGGGAATTGGACTGTTTGGAGTTCTGCAATGCTTTTGAAGCTCTATCTGGTGAGTTGGTTTCTCTTGAACATCAAAGAAATGTGGATGGTCCAAGTTCATCCAAGCATAGTACAACTATGGTCTTAGATTCATTTACTTTTCCAAATGAATCGAAGAATGTTATGGAAATACCTATGGATGAGGTGCAGGATTTTCAACAATATAGGAGGGATAATTACAACCTCAAGAATAGAAATCCAGAGCCTAATATTGCATCTACGCCTCTAGAAAACTCCCATAATGTTTCTCCAGGTCCATATCCAAATGATAACCCACCTCTGCCCAAGGGAAGAAATCCGAGAGGACTAGATGCATTTGTCCCTCCACTCAATAAGGGATATAATAGTGGAGGACATGAAGAAGATCAAAGCCAACATCACTCTTCATGAGTTGGCCCAAATTTCTAAACAAAGGGATAACCTGATCAAAACATACTTTGAACCTACTACCAAAAATCTAGAAAAAGGGAAGAAGATAGCTAATGCGAATATGGCTATGTACAAAGAAAAGACTAAAGTTCTGCCTTTCCTACTGACTGTCCGTATATTTGGGAAAAATTTACACAACTGTCTGGTAGATTCTAGTGCTTCAGCCAATGTCATGCCTCTAGCCATCTGTCAGCAATTAGGTTTGACCCCCATGAACTCCGAGATGAGAGTCATCCAATTGGATAAGTCTAAGGTTAAAGTGGTAGGTGAACTTCAGAATATACACATCCAGCTAGCATCTGAGCCGAGAGCGCAACATAGAATTGACATTCAGGTGGTGGATATTCCTGTAGGATACGAAATGCTTCTGAGCAGGGATTGGTCAAAATCCTTGAATGGGTACTTGGCTACTGATTTTTCGCATATGTGGTTACCCTGGAATGGTTTTGCAAATCAATTAAGAATTGATAGAGAACCAAGATATAAACTCATGATCACAAAGTATAACGCCAAGAATGAGACTGTTAATCTTGTTGAGGGTTGTTATATCGGGGTTTATAATTTGACAACTACTCAAAAGGAGAAACCGATTAAAGCTCACCAAGGTCACGATAATGAAGTTGGAATGCTTCATATCGATAGAGCTAAATCTAAGCAAGGTTCTGGTACAGGGGTTGTTCTTAAAGGACCAAAAAATCAAACCGGTTTTATGTCTTATCACTTGCAGTTTTCGTACACAAATAATTTGGCAGAATATGAAGCATTAGTACCAAGATTAAAATTTTCTTTACATTACTTTGATCATGTAGATACGAAAACTCGTGTGTTGGACTTGTTTGATTTGCAGGGTGGATGACTTCAAGCCGTAGAGCATTTTAGTTGAAACCAAGATACGGTCAAGCGCTGGCTTGAAGAAAAGTCCAGGGTGTGCACCTTCAATCATGCAGACTTGGTGTTTCTATGGGACAAAGCCCATGAAAAGAAGCGTAAACACACCGAGCTGCAACCTCTATGGATAGGGCCATACCAGATTTCCGAGACCTTAGGTAATAATGATTTTCGCCTACAGGACCTGGAAGGTAATTTTTTGAACCTTCCTATGAGTGGTCAATATCTAAAGCATTATTTCTTAGCTGTTCCATCAAATACATCATTGGAATAAATCACAAAGACATTGTAACATGTGTATATATTGTAAATAAGCTTTGAAGTAGTTTATTTTTATTTTATTTTGTTTGATTTTAAAGTTTTGTGTTTTATCTTTTGGGGTCTATACAAATTTCTTTTAGCTTTTAAATTTTGTTTGTTTAAGTTTTGCCTAGGCAGCAAAGAAAGAATCAACCTTTAAAAAATTGTTTTATTCTGAGTTCAAAATCCTGTGTTCATTTTGTTTTATTCTAAATAAGAGATAGTCTGCTTAAACTGAACAGTGGAACTATTTTGTTATTCAGAACAACAGTAGAAAGATAATTGAATTTGGTGTCTTGCTTGCCACATTATTTTAATTATAAAGAAACTACTATACTGTTTGGCTGAAGAACTCCCAGGGAATCCAAGAAAAGTTGGTCGTAAGAGGGGACTCTGATTCATGAAATTATTTAAGTGTCCATAGAGGCTATCGGTACCCAGGCTTTCCAGATCGATGAAGAATAAATTTTTTTTTTTTAAGCAAGGCTTTCCAGATTTCGATATGTTTCAAAAGAGAGAGAGAGAAGGTGAAAATTGAGCAGGGCAACATAAAACTGGCACTCTTTTCTATACAAAAAAAAATAGGAGAGAAGAAGTTATGTAATGAAAGAGATAGCCAAGGCTCTAGAAGATGTTTTATTTTACCAAGTTGTAGATACCACCTCATAGTTGTGGATCAGGGTCATGAAAATCTAAAGAGTAACTCTGTCGAGGCTGTAAAAGGCTAAACTAGTAAACAAAGCCCTACTCGGTTTCCCCTTTCACAATCTAGAAAAGCTGATCAATCCAAAGTAAAACATTCGAAGGCCCAGTCATCCTTAAAGAAAGTTATACGCTTATAATTGCACATCAGAAATCTTTCTTAAGTGATTAAACCTAGTATGTCCTTGGGAAATTTTAACAACTATCAGGTAGTAGTTAAATTATTTTGAAGAATATTTGTGGCAAAGCATGGTACATGGTCTATATTTTTTTGAAACTAGAGTCCTGGATTCTAAAATAGTGCTACTATTTTCCACGCAGATATCGCCATTTGTTGAGAAGCAACACACCCCCACTAAAAAAATGAAATTCCATCCTTTGAAAATATTTAGTTTTCATTTTGCCATAGGGACCCTCTTGATGTTTTTTAGGTTTTAATTCCAAATTTTGCTTGCCTCCTTCTTCTTCAAGTTTTGCATATACCAAAGCATTTAAGTAGGCTTGCATATGGCTTTGATTTGAGTTTAGAATTTATTTGTTATGTTAGAATCATTCTGAGTAAAGAAGATCTTTCACTAATATGTAAAAATGCAGGATACATATGAATAAATTCATTGGAGTCAACCTACAATTTCTGGAAAATTTGCAAAGTAGAAGTAACTTGAGAAAATGTTGCGATTTCGCGACATATGCCATTTTTGGAAACGTCGTGATTTTGTGACATATTTCATTTTTGGAAACGTCGCGATATTGTGACACATTTTGATTGGAAGGAAAGCTTGCAGAGATGTCACGATTTCGTGACCTGTTCCATTTTCGCGACGTCATAAGCTTGAAAGAAATGAAGTATGGAAAACATTGCGATTTCGTGACACATTTGGATCAGAAGCAAAGCTCAAGGAAAACGTCACAATTTCATGACATATGTTGTTTAAAGGCAAATCTTGAGGAAGTGTCATGATTTCGTGACAGGTTTTGGAAGAAAGAGCCAAGGTGATGAAAATGTCGTGATTTCACGACAGGTTTTGGAAGAAAGAGCCAAGCCACGAAAACGTCGTGATATCGCGACATGGTTTAGACAGAAAGAAGCTAAGTGACAAAAGCGTCGCGATATCGCGACGTGTCATGTTTTCGTGACATATTTGGACTAGAAAGTGCCAAGTAAGAAAAACGTCGCGATTTCACGACGCCTTTTGGTAGAAAGTGCCAAGCAAAGAAAACGTCGTGAAATCACGACGCAAGTTTGGAAACGTCATGAAATCACGACGCAAGTTTGGAAATGTCATGAAATCATGACAAGTCTTAAGTGAAGGCATAGCTCAAAGAAACGTCATGAAATCACGACAAGTCTTAAGTGAAGGCATAGCTCAAAGAAAGCATCGCGAAATCGCGACAAGTCTTAAGTGAAGGCATAACTCAAAGAAAATGTCGCAAAATCGTGACAAGTCTTAAGTGAAGGCATAGCTCAAAGAAAGCGTCGCGAAATCGTGACAAGTCTTAAGTGAAGGCATAGCTCAAAGAAAGCATCGCGAAATTGCGACAAGTCTTAAGTGAAGGAATAACTCAAAGAAAACGTCGCAAAATCACGACAAGTCTTAAGTGAAGGCATAGCTCAAAGAAACGTCGTGAAATTGCGACAAGTCTTAAGTGAAGGCATAGCTCAAAGAAAACATCATAAAATCGTGACAAGTCTTAAGTGAAAGCATAGCTCAAAGAAAACGTCGTGAAATCATGACAAGTCTTAAGTGAAGGCATAGCTCAAAGAAAGCGTCACGAAATTGTGACAAGTCTTAAGTGAAGGCATAGCTCAAATAAAACATCGTGAAATCATGACAAGTATTAAGTGAAGGCATAGCTCAAAGAAAACGTCACAAAATCATGACAAGTGTTAAGTGGAGGCACAAGTGAAGGGAAAATGTCATGATTTCGTGACACGTCACGATTTCGTGACACGTCACGATTTCGCGACAGACAAGCTCAGAGGAAGAAAAGTGAAGTATGGAAAACGTCATGATTTTGTGACATGTGTCAAAAGAAATCAAGCCGACGTGTGATAAACATTAGGGTTTAATTTAATGATATTAAAATGCTAATCCTAGTTTTGTCTTTTGTAGAAAGCCATCTGGCAGTTGCATACTGGCGAAAGTAATGGAGAAAAAGACAAAATAAGCATGGATCAAGCGAAGGCCGTCAAATGGAAATGTGAGATGCCGAGAATTTCTGGTCCATCTAGATTTTACAGATCTGGCCGCAAAGAGACTTTACGGTGACTAAGCAGCTGCCTCATTTAATGGAATATGTCGGAAATTGACCGAAAAATGAAAATATCTACACACAGTTACCAAAATTTGTTGATGGACGCATTTAACAGGAGAATTTATGGTGAAAGTAATGGCGTGCAGAGAATTTCAAATCAGAGGCAGCTCTATGAAGATAAAGTGTCAGAGAAACTAGTGACTCATCCGAATTTCTCTGAGGAATTAATGAGATGCTCCCAGCAGATGCACCAGAGAGATGAAGATACCTACACACGTAGTGCCCATTTATGGAATATATCAACGATCGACCAGAAAACGAAGATATTTACTTGCAGTTACAGATGGATGAGAATAATATTAGATCATGCCTTCTCCATTTATGGCAAGTAACTGCACTAAGATTTGCAGAATGGTTAGGTTTTATCAAAACTCTATTTTAAAAGACCTTATATTGTAAAACCTAGGTAGTAGAGTTTAAGTGATAAGATTTAGGGTTTTGGAAGAAGATATTTTTGAAAATATCAAGGTTTGTCCTGAGTCTATATATACTTCTTTCGGATGTAAACTCAAGAGGTGGAAACTTAGAATAAAAAGCTATTGGAGCAATTTCTTGCAAATCTTGTTTGAATGCTTTGTTATGGACCTGGAGTTGGTGTAGTTTCATTTTCTGTGATAGCATGGCCAGGAGCCTAATCTCTTTCAGACTACAATAAGTTCATCTTATTTTGTTTTTGTTTCATTAATGTTTATTTAAATTATGCTGTAGATCTGTGTACCAGGATTGGATATGCTGCTAGGCTTCATTTTCTTTATTGTATGCTAGGGAAAATTATAGATTTAAGGTTTAGGCCTATTCTAATTGCCCTGTCCTCACTGTGCGAGCTAAGCTGTTGGTGAGAGATACCAATTTCAACTAACTTTCCTTCTGTTTGTGATTTTCTTTCAGATCTGTTTCATCTCTGTCTTATGCTCTTAGTGGAAGGTGATCTTAGAAAATTGGACACTTTCCTCTTTGAATTGTTCTATTGTGAAGCTAATTGGTATAACTAAAATTGGTAGTTTTGGTTTTACAGCTAAGTTAGGTAAACTTCTCTTTCTGCCCTACTCTACTTTCTTTGTTCCACCGATTGAATGATCCATATTTATTTTCTTTAGAATTTGTCTTTTATTTAAATCTGCTAAAGCATAAAAGAGCTAGATCAAAGAACTGACTGTAAATCTGAAAGTCCTCAAAGATAACCAATTCCAAAAACATTACTGAACTAAAGTCCAGAACCCATTGTAAGGTAACAGATAGTCCACTTGAAACTATTTCAAAAGCAGAAAAGAGTGAATAGACATTCGACCCAACTCTGTAACTCACACCTTGGATATCTAGCAAGATCCTAAAGTGAGTGGGATTTATCCCTTATAAGTGTTATCTGAGTTTCATGCTCATTCTTCACAGGGTGTGTATAAAATTTGAACCAACAAAAACCAATATTAAAAATTCTACACCCTCAAGGGAACTTTTCAGTATGCATAGATGCATCACTAGAAGGGTTAGGAGGAGTACTCTCCTAAGATGAGTCTATAGTAGCATACTCTTCAAGTAAAATTAAGAAGCATGAAATTAATTATGCTATACATGATTTAGAGTTGGTTGTAGTGGTACACACTCTAAAAGTATGGCACCACTACTTGGTAGGAAGACCCTTTGAGTTGAAAATTGACCATCAAATTCTGAGGTATATATTCACCCAACCTATACTCAATGCGAGATAGAGAAGATGGGTCGAGTTTCTCACTAAATACGACTTTGAGATTGAGTATATAAAGGGGAAAGAGAATAAGGTTGTTGATGCCTTAAGTAGAAGGAATCACATAACAACCATAACCATAAGTCACATGGATCTAATGTATCATGTGAGGGAAGAACAATCTTAAGATGGGTATTGCAAGGATATTCGGTCTAAGTTGAGTAGAAATATTAACGATAATAAGGAAATTTGGCATGAATGATAAAATTTTGTGCTACAAAGGTAGAGTTGTCATACCAAAAATGGATGATTTAAGGAAGTTAATAATGTAAGAAGCCCATATATATCCTTATATTGCTCACCATAGAGAGGCCAAAATGAGAGAAAATATGAAAAGAACCTTCTTCTAGATAGGAATGAAGAAGGATATCACCAATTATGTTTCTTAGTGCCTCAAATTCCAAAAGGTTAAGTCTAAATATAAGCATCTTGCGGGAAAATTGTATCTACATGATGTACCTATGCAGAAATGGTAGGTTATATCTATGGATTTTATAGTAGGTTTACCCAAGACCATGTATCAACATGATGCAATCCTTGTAATAGTCGATAGATTGACTAAGGTTGCACATTTCATACCAAGGAATATCAAGGAGGATGCTCATGTAGTGGCTAATCGATTTTCCAATGAGGTATTCTGATTGCATAGGTTTCCTAAAATAATCATTTCAGATAGGAATTCTAGATTTACTTCTGAATTCTAGAAAGCCCTACATCGTGCAATAGGCATAAAATTGAATATGATCTCGGCATAACACCCTAAGATATATGGTTAAATAGAAAGGGTAAACCAAGTACTAGAGTATATTCTTTGCATGTACTACATGGATCAAAATTATCATTGGGAATATTACCTACATCTTGTAGAGTTCATCTACAATAAATGGACATCACTCCTCTATAGGAATGGCTCCCTTTGATGCCTTGTATGGATGAAAGTGTAGAACGCTATTATCTTGAGAAAACCTAGAATATTGAGTTGTAATTGGGTCAGATATGGTCAAGTAAATAGAGGACCAGTTGAAGGTAATCAGGAAAAGGATAAAATAAATCGCTAATCGACATAAAAGTTATGCTGATATAAAAAGAACTCCAAGAGAGTACTCTATAGGAGATAAAGTGTACATAAGGGTTAAGCTAAAGAAGAGTGCTATAAAATCCATGAAGTTGGATTCTTAGTATGTGGGACCCTTTGAGATAACTGAAAATATCAACTTGGTTGCTTATTGACTTGCCTTACCACCAAATTTTTCAAAAATCCATGACACCTTCCACATATCCCTATTTAGGAAATATGTTTCTGACCCTGAACATGTATGGGATATTTCTAAATTACATGTGGCAAACCCAAAGGCTATTGAAGTGATATCAATGAATATTCTTGAGTTCTATTCTAAATATATGTAGAATCAAACTCTTGAACAATGTAGGGTCCAATGGGATAATTTTTTTGAAATGAATGCCACTTGGGAAAAAAGTGGAGGATATGCAAAAATATTTTCCCTTCTTGTTTGAAAATATTATGTAATAAATTATTTTTGTAAAACTAGAAACACCCAGGATGATGTTTACCCCAGGTGGGTAGGATGTCATGACCCTCCCTGGTAGGATTTTGGCATGAAAACTATGTATTGATTTATGATGCTTTGATGCTTAGTTTATGCAAATGAACAAACTATGTGATGCTTAGTTTAATATTTTGAAAGGACATGGTACTGCTGACATATTGTTAATGTGTAGAATCAGGTACACTCATGGGTGGAAGAGGTAGAATCATCCACCAAAAATAGGGTACTTGAGGTTGGGGAAGTGATGATTAAGGCAACTCGAGGGTAACATGGATGGATACCTTCATATAGATATGCATTATCAGTTTAGGGATAATATTCAATAGTGAAGAACACAAGCTTATACTGAGAGGGGGGGTGAAAAGTATAAGATCAAATTTTACTTTTCTTCCATAAATAATATTATCCAATATTATAAATGGAAATATCAATAGCAGTAGTAAAATAAATGCACAAATCATCACATGCAATAGAGACACCAATTTAACATGGTTCACCCAATGTGGGCTACTCCACGGAGAAAATATTTCCACTAAATTTTCTCAATAAATATTTTGGGAATCACTTCCATATTACAATATTTATGGAGCTCTGTCCAAAGGAGACACCAATCCCCTAATGCTCTAATTTGTGGATCTCTTTGCATAGGAAAACTCTTTCCCATATTCTATGGTTCATGGAAATTTGACCCAGGAGAACTCTTTCTCCTTAACTGGTTCATGGATCTCTCTCCACAAAAGAAATCTATCTTCCTAGATGATTCATGGATCACACTCCATAGGAGAAATATTTACCCTTACTATGGTTCATGGATCTCTATCCATAGGAGAACTCTGTATCCTCTACTCTGGATGATGATATTTTAGAAGAATACTACCCCCACTACACTGGCTTTGTGATATCTCTCCATAGAAGACATCTATCTTCACTTAGAAGACCTATGTCCTCACTACCCTAGCTAATGGATCTCTATCCGCTAGAGACTACTATCCTATGCTCTATCACCTCCAAAGCTTACTATCAACTCTATCTCAAATCTGCACCGAAAAATATCCTCGATATGGTACAAATATACTCTAACTCTATATCAGGTCTAGCACAAATCTACTCTCAAATATACACCAAACTCTATCCTCAAATCTATCCTCAAGCCTCAACACAAATCTTGATCCAATCACAAAACAACTCTGCTTAGATTTTCCCCAAGCATTAACACAAAGCTTGAAAAAATAAATCAATCAACTCTGCTCTCAAGTCTTCACAAATACTTATCTCAAATTTTCCCTCAAGTCCTCTCAAGAACTTGCTCAACCTGCTCTCAAGTCTTCACCAAGACTTACCTCAAATCTGCCTACAAGATTTCACAAAATCTTGCTCAACTCTGCTCTCAAGTCTTCACCAAGACTTACCTCAAATCTGCCCATAAGCTTTCACAAAATCTTGCTCAACTCTGCCTACAAGTCTTCACCAAGACTTGTCTCAAATATATCCTCAAGTCCACTCAAGAACTTGCTCAACCTACTCTCAAGTCTTCACAAAGACTTATCTCAAATATGCCTACAAACTTTCACAAAATCTTGCTCAACTATGATCTCAAGTATTCACCAAGACTTATCTCAAATATGCCTATAAGATTTCACAAAAGCTTGCTCAAATCTACTCTCAAGTATATGCTCAAAATAGCTCACAAGATATGCTCAATCAATCTCAAATCTTGTACACAATTCTATCAATTGCCTTGTCTAATATTCAAAGTAATTCCTTTAACTTGAAGTAGTTTAGACATATTCTATTCAGAATTTGTTTAACCTATGGAACATATAGAGAATGATGTACTCTATAAAAAACTCAATATGTTCTACTCAATCATTAAGTCTTTCACTTTCACAAATCTGATTTCTAATGTTTGCACATTCACTTTCAATATCACTCAAAACCAATGCTCAAGAATTTCACTCAATCATCCAACCAATGAAGCACAAATTTCTTACAAACCCTAACCAAGTGTTTCACACTACTTCCAAAAGTAAACAATATGGGTCTCAAACCCTAACTCCAATAATATTCAATTTCTATCTTAAATGTTCTCTAAATATTCACCAATCATGCATATGAAAACCACTCAAATATTTTCAATAGTGCTCATCAAACAATCCTTTTCACTCCACCTTATATTTCACAATATTCAATTCAACAACACTCTAATCAAAGGATGATGTGCCCATACCTTTTATTTTGATGGAGATATGTCTTCAAAACCTGTTTCATTCACAATGAATTTAGCTACTATAAAGGTTAGTTTTGGTCATCAAATCTGCCCAGGAAAGGATTTTGGGAAAGTGTACGCGCCCTAGACCTGGACCAACATTGAAAGGCCGAAGGGAAGAGATGCCCCTCGTGCCAATCTCCGGAGAAAGGCTGGCTCCTATACTAAACTACTTCGGTGTTTAAGATAAGGGTGCAGGAAAGAGATAAAACAGTAAGGGTGCAAGAAAGAAATAAAAAGGGGTAAGGGAAGAGATGTGATAATTTAAAGTGGGAAAGAACGAGAAGCACGATCGCTGGCCAATAGCTTGAAACAGCAACAAGAAACACCAAGAATAAAATGAAAAGAACACGATATTAGCCTTCCTATGTATCCTCTGGACGAGTTCCAGGATTACCCTCCCCTTTCATCGAAATTTAGAGTTCAGAGTTACGACGATTAGGACAAAGTGAATATAACAGAAACAAGATCCACAGGCGGCATACAAGAAAACTAATACAACGTTTTCCTCTCCTATGTATCCTTCGGGAAAATTTTAGGGTTCCGTCCCCAATCGCACACCTAAATCCAGAATGCAGAATTACAGTATGCAAATGAAGAAAGAGATAAAAGAAATAAACACAGAAGGCAGCATACAAGAGAGAAATTAAGCTCAAAGCTCTTTAGTATTAATCGCAGGGATTCAAGTTACAACAGCTTTCTTAGCAGAAAGTTCCCCCCCTTTTACATTACAATGCCTGGGTTTTTATAGAGGACCCGACCCTCTGAGCCATCAATGCACAAAATGGAGGAGTACATCCTCGAAACCTGAGAAGTCGGCTCTTCGCGGCTCTCGTGACTGAGCTCTCAAATCCTTTACCAAAACTAGCAACTGCGACCGGGTCAACTGGGGAAACATGCATTAATGAGCCGCCTGAACGTCCTTGGCCTCTGGGTGTAGTGCTCGAGTGGCCGCCATGCTCGTCGGGCTCTCCTTTAGGAACTGATACCTCATTTCCAATTGCCAAAAATGAGCAACGAGTCTTATCGGGCACGTAAAAATGCATTTATGAGGCACTTGATTGCCTCAGAAAAATACCCGGCTTGGAGTGTGTGCCCTTGAAGCGCTTCGCTAGATTTTCGTTCGCAACTCCGCTTCGCAATGGACTTGAGCCGAAGCAGATCTTCCTTCTTGGTTTACACTTCGCATGGTGGAGCTTCGCAAGGCAGCTTCGGGGGTGCTGAGTGCCGAAGCAGGTATTCCTCCTCAAGGTGGGGTTCTTCATTTCTCGTTGCTTCGCTGGAGAGACGTGTCAAAACTGCTTCGTCGAGGTTCTTCGCCCGAAGTGGATGCTTCGCTAGTGAGTCTTCAAAATGCTTCACCGTGATCCTCCCTCAAAACTATGGTTCGGGGGCTTTTCGGCCGAAGCGCATTCTTGCCTTCAAAAAATGTTTCGTTCTTTATGGCCGCTACCGCTTTGGGTGAAAATGCTTCGCACGAAAGCTAGCCGAAGCAGATGCTTCATGACAACTTTCGATGAAGTAGAAATGATTCGCTGGTGGGGAGGCCCGAAGTGGGTGCTTCGGCGGTTTTTTGGTGAAGTACTTTTAAATGTTTGCGCTCTTTCTGCTTCGCAAGATTTTTGCCCGAAGTGACTGTTTGAAATGCTTCGGGCCCGAAGTAGTTTTCTCGCCTTAGCAAACTCGGACCATGATCTAGACTTTCCTTCTTCGATGAAGCTGTTCTTTTGGACTGCTCGAATGTCGCTTCGCAAAACTTTCGCTCGAAGTAGCTGCTTGAAATGCTTCGGGTGCGAAGCTCTTTTCATCCTCTACTTCTTTCTTTTGGCGAAGCTATCTTCTTTTTCTTGCGAAGCTTTTTCCTTAGCTTGCTCAGTAGCGAAGCTCTTTCATCTTCATTCTATGTACAAGGGGGATGGCGATGAAAGCCAAAATTGCTGCAATGCTTGAAAATGTTGTTTCTAAAAAAACAAGGGAACAAATTCATGAAATTAAAAGAAATACTTTACAAAAATTTTGATTTTACTACCCCTCTAGGCAATGTGACAAAATTGTCAACATTCTTGGTGGCTCACGGGGCAACGAGCTCATCTCGGTGGAAGAACCCTCAGCTTTGATCCGTTGGGCCAGAGTTACCTCCAGACCCTTCTCCTTTTTCTCCTTTCGAGGGCGCTTCCATGGCTTCTTCTTCTTCTTCTTCTGCCTCTCCTTCTTCTTCTTCCTCTTCTAGCGAGGCTTCCTATTGTGGTGATGGGAGAAGGCGATCGCGGATGCGTTCCATGGTTCGACGAACGTGAGCCCAGGCGCCTTTCGAGAAAGGCTCTCGGTCTTGTAGCGCTTTTACCAAGACATGGAACCGATCTATTTGCCCTATGTCGGCATGCTTGGCTCTTGTGCTTAGATCATTGAGGCAGGCCATGATCTTGCAATGTCTCAGAATGAAATCTGTGACTTGTCCTTCTATAATTGGCTCTTCCCAACCATCTATCTCTGAGACATCGCTCTCAAAATGTAGCCAAGCCGGCTTGAGCTCTTCCTTGGTCAAAAGGTTCCCATCCTCATTCATGAAACTTGGGAAACCTAATGAAGAGAGGTCTTGGAAATAGCCCAGTGATGTACGTTGCTCATGTTCGAATACATCCAGGAGGTCCTTCACCTTCTGTGCCTTTCTCACCTTGGAGAAGAAAGCACGGACCGTGGCTTGAGCTGTAGACCAATCTCTGGCGGTTCGGCTCATCGCGGTGACCTGCAGGTCCTGATATTTGACACTTTGGACCTCAAAAGCCAATTTGAGTCACCTTCTAATTTTTTGGATGACCTCATCTACTATCGGCCCTTCTTGAGAAGTGGCATACTGGGCTTCGATGATGTATGTTAAAATTGACAGGGCACTGGAGGCCCGAGATCTGAAGTTTTTTAGCAAGTGTGAGCGGATCTCTTTGATTCTGCCTCTGTCAAAGAGCTCCAGGCTCTCCTTCTCGTACAACTACTACTGCATCTCCAAGATTTTACTTTCAAATTCTTTGGCCTTCAGATCAGCTTCGGCCTGTATCTGGCTCTGAGTTTTAGTTGCACCTTGCAGTTGTCTCACTTGCTATTTCAAGGCAACTACTTCCTTCTTCATCTGCTCACACTAATTTTTCGAGTCCTCCAACTTGGAGCGGATCCTAGCTAGCTCTTCTTCCAACTTGATGTTGGCGCTCTCAGCCTCAAATCTATGTTGATTGGCGATGTTCGCATGCGCTCGAAAAGTTTCAATTCTGACATGCATGGATGCAGATTCATTATCTACATTTAGGTGCTCCAGGTCCTTGGTCTTCTCCTGATAATCATAATCTGTTGGAGTCATCTCATCCAGAGGCTTCTGGACCTTAGGGACCTTCTTCACCTTATGTAGCTTTCCGCCCTTCAGGTCAAAAATGGTGCATTTTTCTACTTCGGCCAGAGAGCGCCCTCTCTTTTTCCTGGCCTCCTTCAACATCTTTTCGGTATTTTGTCGGGCCTGGAGCAGCTTCTCGGCTAGAGGGCATTCCTTAATCAAGGACATCTCTGATTCAAATGAGGTTGGATCTCCAGCCAAAGGGGTGAACAAATACAAGGAATGAACGGGGGATGCCTCACCAGTAGGCTCGACGATGGGTGTGACGGGAGCTTCGATGAAAGGGACGATGCCATGTGTAATAGGGGAACAAGGAATGGGGTTCGACATTGGGGTACTATCTTTGCCCTGACTAAGAACCAAGGGGATAGTGGCATGGGTAGGTGAAGTAGTATCAACAGACTTGTCTCGGCTAGATGACTCGAATGGAGTGGGGCTAACGGGATCACGAGACAAACTTGAGGTAGTAATGGGCAACGCGCGAGGAGGTGATTGACTTTGCGAGGGAGGGAGAGACTATTGGGGACTCATGGCCGGGACCATGGGGGACATGCTTTGAGAAACTAGGGCAAAGGGTGGAGAGTGCGTACCTTCATGCCCACCTGGCAGAGCAGCAGTAGTGACTTCCTGTGTGATCGGCTCTTGCTCCTTTTGAACTTTGGTACTTGTGACCTCTATGACTTCTTCTTCGGGGACCCCTTCTTGTTGGAGGAGTTCCTCCACATCGATGACATCCATGTCTGGGGTTGCTTCGGCTCTTGGTGATGTCGTCCCTTCGATATTTGCTTTGGTTGGGCCGATCGCAGGTTGTCCGACAGAGACACTTGGGAGCTTCGTGCGGGGTCGCTTCGGGTGGGTCGGAGGCACTTGAGCTTGCTCCTACCTCTTTCTTTTCTTCTTTTTTGATGATTGTGTCGACCCTATGGCACTTGTGTCATGGCTTTCCATCGCTCCTAAGGTAGTTCTTGTGGTGTAGCTTCGACCTCTTCCTCTTCTTCTTCCTTTGAAGCATCATCATCTCTCCTTGGGCTTTCGCCCAAACCTGGGGCACTTGGGGGAATGAAGTCGATGAAGGAGGTGGGCTTCCAAGTCCCAGCATTGGCTTCATAAATGACCATGAAGTCCTTATCCATCTCCAAGAGTCCATATGATTTCATATTTTGTCGATGAACTCTCATTTTCCACCATTCCTTTAGTTGTTCCATGCCCCAATCTTTCAATTCCTCCCTTAGATCGTCCTTCATATTCCTCCAAAAAGTGGAGTCTGGGGTTGGGAAAGGATGCTGAACAGGATCAAACTCAACTTCCATGGGGTAGAACTCATGCCAGGGAGGCAAGGTCTTCATCCTTTCTAAATGCCACTCCAGATCCTTCCCATTGGGATTATTTCTTTGCTCCACAATTTTTGGGTGGGGGCAGACATGAAAATTCTTGAATCTGAGGTGGTCCCTCATCACTCCCAAGGGATCGTAGAGCCACCTCTGAGGAATCTGGAGTAGACCAAAGCTGGCAAGCTTCTCCTCTAGGAAAACATGTTGCTTTAGGGCAAACACCTCTATTACCCCCATTTTGAAGGGGAAGTCACAGGTGTGCGCCCATTTTCGACCGTGGCCATAGATGACATTTGTGGCGTCGCTCTGTCGAGCGACCTCTAATGCGAACTGGTACTCGAAGGGGTAGACAGGCAGTAGGAAGGGCTTCCCTGTGAAGCCGAATAGGTGAATCACAAGTCCTTATGTCAATTGAAACATGTCTCCCTTCTTCTCCATTACCACTCTGTCTCTCAAACTGAGGGGCACCCGAGGGCAAGAACCCTTCAACAAATGCATAGCAGGTCCCAAGAATTGTTGATTAAAAGAATAATAAGACTCTACCCTCAATAGGAGGGGAGTCCACTGGTACACGGGTAGAGGATTTCCATCCTTGCCGCTTGAAGAAATGGCAATGTGGGGGAAATTCTTATGTACATGGTAGAAAAACAACCAAACTAGGAAAGAGCAGGGTGCGAAGTACTGGCCCGTCCTAGAATTCTTCATGCTGGTAAGCCATGTGTGCAAGGTTCGGGCCACCCATTCTGCCCAATCGAAGAAGACTGGGTTGGTGTTCGGCCTTGAAGCATCAGGGGCATAGAATTCCCCTCTCGAAATACATTCGGCCAAAGACACCTGCCAGGGTGCACCGAAGCATCGATCGACAGGCCCGCCACCCATGCAATGATGGAGAAGATATCCATGCTCTTGAAATCTGTCAGGGGGAGGGGCATCTGGGGCAGCTTGCCTGAAGGGAGCCCATTCTTGAGGTTCTCTCTTAGAAATTTCAAAATATAGGTGGAGGTAGTGAACCTCTCCATTTGTTCGCTCAGGATGACATTGCGAACGGAATAGCCCTTGGGCGGCCCCTGTTGCGACGCGAAGGCTGCTTGCACATCTTCTTTCAAAATTGAAAATAATTTATGGCCCATAGCATCCAACACTTGCCTAGAGGAGGGCTGGTAGTTCTCCGCGATGGCACAGATTAACTCGGGACAATGGTGAGCGGGCGGGGTCAGATACCAGTAAATTTGAGAATAGTATGCGGTAGCTCTCTTGTTCTCCGGGGTGAGTCTGCTTGTCATAAACTCGATAGTGCGTCGAAGCTCGGCCACACCCTTTGAGAGCTCTGTGTCCCTAATTTTCTCCCACCCATCAATTGGTGGTTCTTCAAGTTGTTCCTCTTCAGAATCCTCTCCTTCTTCCATCGGCTGCTTCTTTGGGTGAGGGTTGAGATTGATCTTCTTAGGTGTATGTTTTTTCTCTTCCTTGCCCTTCTTCAGGGCTGCTACCTCAGGCTCCTTCCCCTTCTCCTTAGAGTTCTTCTTTCCCATTGTGAATATGGGCGGCGACAGAGTCCTTGATGTAGAGGGCTTCGACATGAAGGACTTCGATGCAAAGGGCGGAAGAATTGCAGAGAGACAACGGGGCTCTTAATCTTGCATTAGCAGTTGGCGAACACCCCTCTTACCACTAAGCCTTGCATTTTATAGCCTTAAAATGCAACTACCTTAATTTATGGCACCTACCATAATTAAATTTACACTTCGAACGAGGAAGGTTGTCGTGCCTTTTGATTGGCTTTGTGATGGCGTGGTACACGGGCCCATGTGGTTCGATGATTTCCCCTACATCGAGAACTTAACCTTCTGCCACCTCATACCCGAGCATGAACTTTTCTCACAACAAAATTCTCTCAAGATGTGCTCCACCACCTTGACATTAAAATCATTTGCCCTGAACATTCCCCTAGGTTGTCATTGGTGCGTCTCCCAAGACACATTTTAAATGCTTCTTGTCTCGCATGCCATTGGGTTGGCGAAGTGAAACCGGTGCTAAAACTGCTTCGCGATGAACCTCCGATGTGGGTAGATTTTCTATGCTTCGGGCCCAAAGTAATTCTCCCTCGCTGCATCACTACTTTGCTTCGCAGAAGGCTAGCCCCCCCGAAGCTCGTTCTCTTTAAAAAATGCTTCGCTAGACCTTCCTTTGAAAACTACTTCGCTCAATCTTCTTTTGCGAAGCATATCTTATGCCTTCATCGTGCTCTTGCTTGGTTCTTCGATGACTCCCTCCAAGCTAAAGTGCTTCACTGCGAAGCATCTTGCATTAGTTGCTTCGCATCAAAACTTCCCGAAGGAGCTTCTGGCTATGCTTAGCGAAGCTAGAATTTGTCACTGTGACACTTAGCCTTTCGGAGATCTTGAAGCAGGGTATATATACAGGAATGAAAAACTATATACAAAAGTAAAATTTGAACATTTTTTTTTTAACATCTTCAGTGATGAAAAGTCTTCAAATGAAGACCATTGACAGAAATTGGCAATACCTGGCCATCTGCATCCTTGAGGATGAAAGAATTGGCTGAGTTTACCTTCACGATTTCGAATGGTCCGTCCCAGAAAGCGTCCAATTTGTCATGATTCCCAGGCTTGGCCTTCCAAGAATCCCACTTCCATACTAGATCTCCCACTTTGAAAGTGCGATCGGAGGACTTCTTCTTAAACCAATCTCGGGTGATCTGAGCATGTTTAGCGAAGCTCTGGTAAGCCTTCTCACGATCTTCCTCTAGCTGTAGAAGCTGAGCCAACCTATTTTCCATAGGATTAACTTCCTCTTCATCGTCCAGCAGCTGCAATGCAGGGATCTCTACATGAGTTGGTAGGATGGCCTCCTTGCCATACACCAGGGCGTAAGGTGATGTCTTGATTGACTTCTTGATAGAAATTTGATCGGCCCACAAGGCCCGATCTAGAAGAAGGTGCCAAGTTCTTTTGTTCATCTCTATGAGCTTTCTTAGCACCCTTAACAGAGTCTTGTTGGTAGATTCCGCCAATCCGTTGCCCTATGGATAGTAATTGGAGGAGACTTTATGATATATCCCATATTGGTAGAGGAACTCATTGATTTTGGTGCCTAAAAACCCGGGACCATTGTCTGTTATGATTGCTTCTGGGATGCCGAACCGGGTGATCAATCCTTCAAGGAAGGTGATGACGGTCTCCTGATCAACATGCTTCGTGGGAACTGCTTCGGCCCATCTGGTGAAGTAGTCGGTCGTGGTCAGGATGAACTTATGCCCGATGGAGGAGTTAGGTGATATAACCCCTATGAAATCCAACCCCCATTGTTGAAAGGGAGTTTCTACTTGTATCGATCGGAGAGGCATAGGAGCACTTTTGCTTCGGTCGGTGAACTTCTGACATTGCTCACATCGATGACAGATCGCAAAGGCATCGATGAAGAGTGTAGGCCAATAATAACCAGCTTTGATTATCTTCAATGTCGTTACTCTTCCTACGAAGTGACCTCCAGACAACCCTGAATGAAATTCTCCCAAGACTCTCTTCTTATCATCTTCCTTTATGCACCTGAGGAGAATGCCATCAATGTTTCTAAAAAATAGGCCTTCGGGCGCAACGTGTATCGGAGGGACCGCATCCTAAAATGCCTCCACTACGAAGCATTTAGATGCGAAGGACATCTATCGATGTTGAAGTATTCAACTATCTCATCGACCCAGTCCTTCTCGTCCTCTTCTTGGTTTGTGAAGCATCCTTCTACTGGCGAGTCATCCCACTGACAAGTTGTCACTTTGGCCGCTACGCTCTTCACCAGTTCTTGACACAATGCGTGACCGTGAACCAATTTTGTGGGTCTAATCTCGATGTCGAACTCTTGTATCTTGCTGACCCAACCGGCTCTTTTGCTACCCAATTCTCCTTGGATAATGAAGTTGCGCACATCCGGGTGAATGACAAAGACTGTAACCCGACTTTGGGAAATGAATTGCTTGAATTTCCTAAGAGACTTCATTACTGCATGCACCTGCATTTCTATGAAATTGTATTTTTCTTCATGGGGGTTTATCACTTGACTTAGAAACGTGATGGGGCGCTCTTCGCCATCTTCCCCCTTTTGTGTTAGGACTGCAACATAGCTCTCAGGTTCTCCTATGGCATATAGGATGAAATCCTGATTGTAGTCAGGGTTGGTCAGGACCGGTGCCTGAGCGATTCGGGCCTTGATCTCTTCAAATGCTTCTTTTCTCTCCTCCATCCAGATGAATTCGACGTCCTTCAAAATTTTGGACATCGGTTTGATGACCTGGGCGAAATCTGGAACAAACTTCCTCACGAAGTTGATCTGGCCAAAAAAGGATTGAAGTCCTTTCTTGTTCACTGGGAGTGGGAGCTTCAATAGAGCCTCAGCTCTATCAGGATCTACAATGAGACCCTTCTCTGATATCACATGCCCCAATAACTTCCCTTCGTTGACCATAAATATGGACTTCTTTGGATTGATTGAAATGCCAAACTCTCGACATTTTTTGAATACCTATTGTAGATGAAAAGGATGATCCTCCCTTCTTCGGGAGAAGATGGTCATGTCATCTAAATAGATAACAATAACCTTATTCAAGAGTTCACCAAAAGCTAGATCCATGGCCCTCTAAAAAGTGGCCCCCGCATTCGAAAGGCCGAATGGCATTCGTTGGTAAGCAAATGTTCCCCACTTGGTCGTGAATGCGGTTTTATGCTAGTCCTCATCCCTAACCCAGATATGATTGTACCCTGAGAAGCCATCGAGTAGGGAGAAGCGCTGAGCCCCAGCCACTGAGTGCAAGATTTGATCTATCTATGGGAGAGGGTAGTGATCTTTGAGAGAAGCCTGGTTCAGGTTGCGAAAGTCCACGCATAGTCGTATATCTCCATTCTTCTTTCTAACAGGGACTAGATTCGCCACCCAAGAGGAATGCTTAATGGGATAAATTATCTTTGCCTCGAGCATCTTCAGGAGCTCGGCTTTCATCAGGACCTCGATCTTCGGATTTACAGGCCTTTGCTTTTGTCGAAAGGGTTTGATCCCCTCCTACAATTCAATTGTATGTTGGATCAGTTGTCGATCATATCCCTTTAGGTCTTGATAAGACCATGCCACAATGTTGGGATACCTTTTGCACAGAGATCGGATCTATTCTAGCTCCTCCGAAGTGCAATCTGTTCCAACTTTTATTGCTTTTCTAGGTTCAAGTTCCAAATCCTGATACTGCTTTGCATTGACCTTGATCCTATGAGAAACTGCTCGATCATTCTGATCAAAGAGGCTCTCAAGAGTAATTAATCCCTTAGGTACATGATTATTCTTCAATTGAACTAGCCCATCATATTCCTCATCATCTGGGCTTCTTCTCTCAACTGTGGCTGCTTCTTGAATCATAAAATTCACAATCTGCTCATCACTATCAAAAACTTGCCAATGCAGATCCCTGTCCGGGACAGAGGGCCTATAAATCATCCTCACAACTTTAGGCTTATGCACCATGTCTTCTGCTAGAGAGTACTTGGCTGCGATGGATGCTAGAACATCGGCATGTCGATTCTTTTCTCATGGAATAGACTGCAGATTGAGAGATTCGAACTGGTCAAACAAGTCCCATACCCTGTTACGGTATGACTTGAGATAGTGCTTCTTTGAAGTGCACTTGTTGGTGACTTGATTGCATACCAATTCTGAGTCTCCAAAGATTTGGAGATGCTTTATGCCTAAATTTTTTGCTTTCTTGAGTCCTAGGCATAATGCTTCATATTCTGCTGCATTGTTGGTGCAACTCCACACCAACCGGTAACAATATTCCTTCTGCTCTCCAGAAGGTGATACTAAAAGAATCCCTACCTCGATGCCATTTTTGCATCGGGCGCCATCGAAGAATAATTTCCATAATTCACCTTGGGCAGAGACCTTATCTTTTGACTTGATGTGTTTCTCAGGCTTGGCGATGGCATAACATCCCATCTCGGTTTCTATCATGGCATTAAAATCTGCCAATGAAAACTCATCTTCACAACTTAACTATGCGAGGGATTCCTCGATCAGGTCCACTTGCTCTATTTCTTCCACTATCGCCTGCACAGGATCGCTGCTCTCTTCTTCGGACATCTTCTGTACAAGGAAGGTAGAAGGCTTCTCATTGTAGATCTTTACCTTCTTCCCTTTGAATGGGATCTCCAAGTGTGAGTAATCCATAGATAGATATCCTCCCAGCTTCATCGTAAACTCTCTTGATAAGCACATACTGAAATATGGCTCCAAGTCGATGACCACCACCTCTTGTATAACTGTGATCTGAGGCATCTTGTGTAGTCGAATAGGAATATCCTTAATCACACCTACAGTCTTCATGGGAGTACCATCCAACTGGAGCACGCCATGACTACTTCACGTATACTCCATCCCTATCTCTTCGCACACTGCTTTGGGCATGACTGTCGTCGTGGCCCCAGAGTCAATCATACAGTTATGTACAACATACCCTTCCATATATAGAGACAGGTAGAATGGAGGTGGCCGATTCTTTCCCATAATGGAGGTGGACAGGGTCTGCACTAGGGCAAGTGGTGCTACTTTTCTTGCTTTGGTTATCTTCAATGATTCTTGCAGCAAGTCCACTTGACCGGGTAGTTGTAGTGCATCATACAGACTGATCTTGGCCAGAATCTTCTTCAGCTCATCTACTATATTGTAAGCTAGGGAGTTGTGCACCTCAGGTTCTCTTTTCATCTCGTACCTGGTGTGATACTGCTCCGTAGCTTCGACCCTTTGTCGCTTAGTCAGTGAAGGAAGCTTGAGCTTCTCTCTAGCTTGTTCTTTAGTTTCCACCTGAGGTGGATTTGTAGGGGCCTATTGGGCCTTCTCCTTGGCTGGTGCAGGCTGAGGAGCTTCGCTCGGGACTTGAGAAGTTTGTTGTCCCTTCTCATGGTGAGCATGCACCTTTAAAGGAGCCATTTGAGTAGCATCTACCTCTATCGACCTTTTTCCTCCTCTAGTAAGGACTGCAACTTGCTCTTCTTCACCAATTACCAGGTTCTGATCCAATTTCCTGATGATGTTGACTTGACCACCATGACTACTGCTCACCAGTGTTTGCACATAATGTTGGTGCAGCATGCAGGTATTCTCTTCATGAGGATCATTACACGTGGAGCACCAATGTATGTAATCGAAAGTGCTCGGAGCTTCATCAATCATGACATTTCTTGTCGATGCTCTCCCTTGCTGGATCGCTTGATCTTTAGTAAGCGCGGGTGTAGGATAAGATCTTCTCGATAGAAACTCTTGTTGCGCTTGCTTCTTCTTCATAATGGTCATGTCATTAGACAGATTCTACACTATGGAGTTCAGAGACTGAACTTCTTGTAGTATTTTGGCTTGCATATCATCGATTTTAGGAATAGGTGGCAATGGAGCCATCGTTGGTATTGGAGGTAGAGCGGGGTGTTGAGGTGGTGCTGGAAATACAGGGAATGCCGAAGAGACAGTGGGCTATGAAACCGAGAATGTAGGAAAATGGATTTGTGGAGTAGCAATCTGTGATACAATGGGATTCGAGTTCCAAGATGAGATCGGGTATGCAGGGTTGCAGAGATCTGCGAAGCGGCTGCGCTTGCATACTGGGATTGAGGGAAATCGAGAAGTATGGGCATCGACATCCTTTGGGGAAGCTTGCCCATAGCTATTAGATCCATCTCCGCTCTCTGGGCTAACTCGTATAACTTAGGGAAGGTATTAATGTTCGAATACCTTACCATGACACTGATATCAGGGTTGAAAGCCCGAAGGAAATAGTATGTTGCAGCTTCATCAGTTGGCCGAAGTCCAACTGGTATCCTTTGCCAGGTTCGAGTGAACCTAACATTGAAATCAATGATCTCTTCTTGTGGATGTCTCTGGATTATTGTGAACTGATGCAGAAGAGAAGATGGATCGATAGACTCATTGAAGCTTCGCATCAACTGTTCGGCTAACTGGTCCCATCCCGTTATAGTACCAGGTGGTAAAGATCTATACCAATAGAGGAGCTTCCCTCTAAGAGATAGAACCAGAAGCTTTACCATAACTCGCTCCTCTGTGATGTCATGAATCGTCGCCAGAGAAACTATGTCCTGGATATGCTCCAGAGCAGTCTTCCCAGTTCCATCGAACGTTGGGATCTTCTTCATAGCAGCAGGTGGAACTTGCCCTTGTCTCGCTAAATTTAGTGGTCCCAAAGAATTCCATGCTGGGAACAATCGGGTGGCGATTGCTACTGTTGTTGCTGCATTTGTTGTTGTTGTTGTTGTGCCATATTTACTCCTAGATTTTGAGAAACAAGAATTCTCGAAGCTCCTCCTTGGTTGCTAATAGGATGACTAATGTGAATGGAGGCACTAGGATGCTTCGGTGAGTTGGGAGGATTAGGAGGAAAGCTAGCTATTGTACTATCCAAAGTTAATCCTTGTTCATCAATAGTAGCCTCTTGCGAGGATGTTCCATGCAATAGTGACTCAGGGGTGACCAACCTAGAACGTTCCCCGAAGGCATCAATATCAAGCTCAAAGAACTCAGTTTCCTCTCCTCTATTCCTAACTCTCCATCTTGTTTGCATGAAGGCACAGACTTAGGTACCGGTCTCTACGACTTAAATATTCTCGGGTTGAACAGAGTCGCCAGATGCTAAGAGTCTTTCGGCAATGAGACGAGCATCGACTCTCACTACCACTCACAAGGTGAGACTGACCGGGTCCCACCGGGCGTGCCAAAAACTATTGGTCATCAAATCTGCCCAGGAAAGGATTTTGGGAAAGTGTACGCGCCCTAGACCTGGACCAACATTGAAAGGCCGAAGGGAAGAGATGCCCCTCATGCCAATCTCCGGAGAAAGGTCGGCTCCTATACTAAACTACTTCGGTGTTTAAGATAAGGGTGCAGGAAAGAGATAAAATAGTAAGGGTGCAGGAAAGAAATAAAAAGGGGTAAGGGAAGAGATGTTGATAATTTAAAGTGGGAAAGAACGAGAAGCACGATCGCTGGCCAATAGCTTGAAATAGCAGCAAGAAACACCAAGAATAAAATGAAAAGAACACGATATTAGCCTTCCTATGTATCCTCTGGACGAGTTCCAGGATTACCCTCCCCTTTCGTCAAAATTTAGAGTTCAGAGTTACGATGATTAGGACAAAGTGAATATAATAGAAACAAGATCCACAGGCGGCATACAAGAAAACTAATACAACATTTTCCTCTCCTATGTATCCTTCGGGAAAATTTTAGGGTTTCATCCCCAATCGCACACCTAAATCCAGAATGCAGAATTACAGTATGCAAATGAAGAAAGAGATAAAAGAAATAAACACAGAAGGCAGCATACAAGAGAGAAATTAAGCTCAAAGCTCTTTAGTATTAATCGCAGGGATTCAAGTTACAACAGCTTTCTTAGCAGAAAGTTCCCCCCCTTTTACATTACAATGCCTGGGTTTTTATAGAGGACCCGACCCTCTGAGCCATCAATGCACAAAATGGAGGAGTACATCCTCGAAACCTGAGAAGTCGGCTCTTCGCGGCTCTCGTGACTGAGCTCTCAAATCCTTTACCAAAACTAGCAGCTGCGATCGGGTCAGTCGAGGAAACATGCATTAATGAGCCGCCTGAACGTCCTTGGCCTCTGGGTGCAGTGCTCGAGTGGCCGCCATGCCCGTCGGGCTCTCCTTTAGGAACTGATACCTCATTTCCAATTGCCAAAAATGAGCAGCGGTCTTATCGGGCACGTAAAAATGCATTTATGAGGCACTTGATTGCCTCAAAAAAATACTCGGCTTGGAGTGTGTGCCCTTGAAGCGCTTCGCTAGATTTTCGTTCGCAACTCCGCTTCGCAATGGACTTGAGCCGAAGCAGATCTTCCTTCTTGGTTTACACTTCGCATGGTGGAGCTTCGCAAGGCAGCTTCGGGGGTGTCGAGTGCCGAAGCAGGTATTCCTCCTCAAGGTGGGGCTCTTCATTTCTCGTTGCTTCGCTGGAGAGACGTGTCAAAACTGCTTCGTCGAGGTTCTCCGCCCGAAGTGGATGCTTCGCTGGTGAGTCTTCAAAATGCTTCACCGCGATCCTCCCTCAAAACTGCGGTTCGGGGGCATTTCGGCCGAAGCGCATTCTTGCCTTCGAAAAATGTTTCGTTCTTTACGGCCGCTACCGCTTCGGGTGAAAATGCTTCGCACGAAAGCTAGCCGAAGCAGATGCTTCGTGACAACTTTCGGTGAAGTAGAAATGATTCGCTGGTGGGGAGGCCCGAAGTGGGTGCTTCGACGGTTTTTTGGTGAAGTACTTTTAAATGTTTGCGCTCTTTCTGCTTCGCAAGATTTTCGCCCGAAGTGACTGTTTGAAATGCTTCGGGCCCGAAGTAGTTTTCTCGCCTTAGCAAACTCGGACCGCGATCTAGACTTTCCTTCTTCGGCGAAGCTGTTCTTTTGGACTGCTCGAATGCCGCTTCGCAAAACTTTTGCCCGAAGTAGCTGCTTGAAATGCTTCGGGTGCGAAGCTCTTTTCATCCTCTACTTCTTTCTTTTGGTGAAGCTATCTTCTTTTTCTTGCGAAGCTTTTTCCTTAGCCTGCTCAGTAGCGAAGCTCTTTCATCTTCATTCTATGTACAAGGGGGATGGCGATGAAAGCCAAAATTGCTGCAATGCTTGAAAATGTTGTTTCTAAAAAAACAAGGGAACAAATTCATGAAATTAAAAGAAATACTTTACAAAAATTTTGATTTTACTACCCCTCTAGGCAATGTGACAAAATTGTCAACAGTTAGCACAATACTTCTTTATGAGTTAGCAAACCTTCAATATGTGTGCCCAAATAAATTCCAAACCACTCTCTTGGTTTCTCAAAATATTGCATCAACTCCAATAATCAAACCCTTCAAAATATTTTAGCAAAACATACACACATTCAAAAATTCCTCATACACCTTTTAACTCCCTCTTAACACATTCAAAACATAATCAATAATTCTCTTTCACAATAATTCACTATTACTTCCTTCAAAAATTTAATGCATAGAATAATCAAAATTACTTCCTTATATCTCCCTACTTAAAAATGCATTTTCAAAATAATTATAACCACCATTCAGAAATATTCCAATGCACTTTTAAATCACAATTTAAATCATTCAACACCGTCAAATATGGAAAAAATAAAATCTATTTTAACCACCTTATATCTCCACAAAGCGCATATCATACGACTTAGAAAAAGGTGCAAATTATTAAAAAATAAATACCTTTTGCGTGTTGCCTCAGTGGGATTCGATCCCCTGTCACGCTACTGCCAGTGCCTTAGTTGTGGCCTAACTACCACATGAGCTAGGTGCTCAGTTGAGACCACTAAAGTGCCTCCCACACTTTGTTCCTTCCACTTGGTGCCAAAACTAAAACCCAAAAAAAAAATTTCTCCCCTCTACTGTCGTCGGGACTCAAACGTGAGACCTCCCATTCACCCTGACTTATGCTACCAAGCTTTGCCACTAGCCCAACCACATGGTTGGTGATAAAGGTACGAACCCTTGTTTTATCCATCCATGATTTCTCTTGATTTAAAAAAAAAATCTTCTGTCCTTTTGTGCCCATGAATTCGCATCAACCACTTTTTCAATACATGCATATGCTTTTTCCAGAGACTTGTATTAATGCCACAAACCTTATGGTATAAATATCATACTCCTTTTTGCTCGAACGTCGGTGGGGAAAATAAAACTTTAATGTTTTTTGCGCCCAACCCTTACCAAGGGTTTTAATTAATTTATTTTATAAATTAATTATAATATAAGTAATGTTTACGTTTTTTTTTGGGTATGGGTGTGTTTTTTTGTTAGGGTGTTTTGGGGGTTTCCACCCCTTTTTGAGAGTAAGGTTTATGGGGAGGGTGGGCTCCCCCCCCCCGCGCGAGAGTATAATTTTTTTTTTTTTTTTTTTTTAAACCCACAAACCCATTAAATTATTTATTTTTTATTTTAAAAAAAAAAAAATAATATAAATATTATAAATAATTTATAAGTAACCTTAGGCATTATTTTTAACACTTAATATTATAAAAATGAATATTATAATATTATTTCCATTGGGTCTAGGTGTTTCTTCCCTTAGGCCTTATCTTAACAACCTTAATATTATAATAAATATTATAATATTATTTCCTTTGGGCCTTGGTATCTCCTTCCTTTAGGGTATTTAGTTAACCTTTTGACCAATCATGTGAAGCTTTATACCAAAAATCTTGGGCTTAAAATATAAATATTTTAACCCTCCTTTTTTCAAATCCTTGTATTAACTTTTGACATCACTGACACTGATTCTTGATATCAATGACAACACAACTACTCAAAATTTCCTACAATATCCCCCTTTGTCATTGATGGCAACCCTTTTTCCTTAACCATTCATTTTTCCTTTTTCCAATTCTGCTCCCCTTGAGAAACTGCTCCCCTTGACTGAATGCTTTCTCCTTAACTCAAATCTCTCCTCCTTTGACATAAATGGCAAAGGGACACCTTTGGGGCTAAATATAAGACTCTTAGCTCAGCCCCCTCCCCACCTACTCTCCTTGAGATGGTTAATTTTGGGATGGGAGTATTTCTACTCCTAGCATACACTACTCTTTTTCTTTATCCACATTCTTCCTCAACCGATCCTTTTGATTCTTTTGAGTAACCTTGTTCCTGATATAATCTGGAAATTTTGTTCTACACCACTTAGACATATGCCCAATATTATTGCACTTATAACACTTAATGTTGTAGTTCCTTGAAGGTGCAAATGTCTTGAAGTTTCTCCTAGTTAACCTATATCCATTCCTGTCATGAACCCTGCAATGAATTGCTTTATGACCAAAGTTATTACAAGAGTGACAATACCCTTGAAAGAGATTTCCATTTTTGAAATTCCTCTTAGTGAAACCATATTCCTTCTTTCCATGTGTCTTGCACTGCATAGCCTTGTGACCAAACTTGTTACATGAGAAGCAATGCCCTTTGAAGAAATCTTGCCTTGACCCCATTGGTCTCTTAGTCCTTTCTTCCCTGTGATGTTTCATGTTCCTCATTTGTGCATTATTAATTTCCTTTTTGAACCTTATATTATCCAACTTATCCTCATAAGTCTTACTTTATTTTTCACTCTCTTCTTCCAAAGCTTATTCTTCTTTGGATCTTGAGATTGACTCCTTTCCTTTTTCTCCTTGTTCCTCTTCAAAACCAAGTCCTATCTTGTTTTATGAAGATCTTTGTACCTTGATAATATTATCTAAGGTCTTTGAGCTTCTCCCAAACCTATGTAGCTTATATTTAGATTCTTTGACTTCCTTCCTTAGTGAATCTACCTCATGCTCTAATATTTCACATTCTAAGACTTTTACCTCTAACTTCTCTTTAAATCTCCTTGTATTAGCTATTGAGTTTGTCATATTTTGTATAAGCTTTCCTTTCTCTTCATCACATTCTTGAAATTGAACCTTGAGTCTTGAATTCTATTTTCTAACCTTCCTTAATTCCTTAATAGTAGAAATAAGCTCACCTTCTAGATCAACTTCTACTTCCTCTTCATTTTTTGATTCTTCCTCTACTCCTTTATTTTCAATAGCATCCTCATATATTTTAGATTTATCTTCAATACAAGCACTTCCTTCTTCCTCTATTGCCAATAAGAGAATTTATTCTTCTTCATTACTTGAGGATATTTCATCACTATCACTTGAACTCTTTCCTATATTATTTGCATAAAAACTCTTCTTATGCCTCTGGAAAAACTTATTTTCATGCTTGTTTTGTCCATACCTATTTTTATTTTGATACATGGATTTTCCTGCTTCCCTATTCTTATGATCCCATTTCTCTTCACCACTACTACTTCCAGCCTCTGGATAGTTAGATGCATAGTGATCATATTTACCACAATTGAAACACTTAACTATTTTTGTACCTTTGTGCTTTCTTGAGTCCTTGTTCCCTCTATCATAGTTTACTTCTTCATCACTGGATAACTCATCACTTGAATCTGACGTCTTATCCTTTGTCTTCTTTGCTACTTTTAAGGCTACCTCTATCTTGGGTATAGGATCCTTTACTATTCTTATCTCAAAATCTATGAGAGTTCCATGTAACTCATCCCTAGTCAAGGTTTCAATATATCTTGTTTCTTCTATTGCTGAAACATTTTCACTATACCTCATAAGGAGTGACCTTAAATTTTTTTGAAAAACATATGATTCTTCATATTTAAACCCAAGTCCTTGCATGGAGTTAACACAATGTCTTCCTCATCCTTCATCTTCAAGTATTCAAATATTTTCTTGTGATTTTGCAATTTTGCCATCTTGACCTTTTTGTCTCCCTCATATGTTTTCTTCAACTTTTCCCAAATATCTTTTTTTGATGTGCAATGAATAACTTTTACAAACTCTGCTTCATGTAAACCAATTAATATTGCATTCATTTCATTTGAATTATACAAATGTAAGAGCTTACCATATTTATTTGTAGGAGGAGTAGCTGACTGTGTGTACCCAACCTCAACTGCTTGCCATGTCTCATTTCCTTTTACCATTAGGTAAATATTCATTAATACACTCCAAAATGTAAAATTGTTCCCATTGAAAAATGGTGCCTTATTTGCTAAAGATCCACTCTAATATGCCATTTGTGTTCCTGTATACTTTTCCTTCAAGTTGTTAAACTCTTTCGAAGGAACCCGCTCTGATACCAATTGAAGAACACAAGATTATACTAAGAGGGGGGTGAATAGTATAAGACCAAATTTTACTTTTCTTTCCCAAACAATACTATCCAATATTATCAATGGCAATGTCAATAGCAGTAATTAAAGAAATGCACAAATCATCACACAAAATAGAGACACCAATTTAACATGGTTCACCCAATGTGGGCTACTCCATGAAGAAAATATTTCCACTAAATTTTCTCAACAAATATTTTGGGAATCACTTCCCTATTAAAATGCTTATAGACCTCTGTCCAAAGGAGACACCAATCCCCTAATGCTCTGATTTGTGGACCTCTCTCCACAGGAGAACTCTTTCCCCTCTTCTCTAGTTTGTGGAATTTTGACCCAGTAGAAATCTTTCTCCTCAACTGGTTCATGGATATCTCTCCACAAAATAACTCTATCTTCCCAGTTTCTTCATGGATCACACTCCATAGGAGAACTCTTTCCCCTTGCTCTGGTTCATGGATATCTATCCATAGGAGAACTCTTTCTCCTCTACTCTAGTTGATGATATTTTAGAAGACTACTTCCCCCACTACACTGGCTTGTGGATCTCTCTCCACAGAAGACCTCTGTCCTCACTCAAAATACATTTGTCCTCACTGCCTTGGCTAATGAATCTTTATACAATAAATACTACTATCCTCTGCTTTGTCACCTCCAAAGCTTTCTCTCAACTCTATTTTAAATCTCCACCAAACACTATCCTCGACCTAGTACACATCTACTCTAACTCTTTCTCAGGTCTATTACAAATCTGCTCTCAAATCTGCACCAAAATCTATCCTCAAATTTGTCCTCAAGCCTTAACACAAATCTTGATCCAATCACAAATCAAATCTGCTTAGATTTGTATCAAGCCTTAACACAAAGCTCGAACAAAATCAATCAATCAACTCTTCTCTCAAGTCTTCACAAAGAATTATCTCAAATCTACCCTCAAGTCCTCTCAAGAACTTGATCAACCTGCTCGCAATTCTTCACCAAGACTTACCTCAAATATACATACAAGCTTTCATAAAATCTTGCTCAACTCTGCTCTCAAGGATTCACCAAGACTTACCTTAAATCTGCCCACAAGCTTCCAAAAAATCTTGCTCAACTCTACCTACAAGTCTTCACAAATAATTGTCTTAAATATATCCTCAAGTCCACTCCAAAAATTGATCAACCTACTCTCAAGTATTCACCAAGACTTGTCTCAAATATGCCTAAAAGCTTTCACAAAAGCTTGCTTAACTTTGCTCTCAAATATTCACCAAAACTTGTCTCAAATATGCTTACAAGCTTTCACAAAAGCTTTCTCAACTCTGATCTCAAGCATATGCTCAAAATAGCTCATAAGATATGCTCAATCAATCTCAAATCTTGTACACAATGCTATAAATTGCCTTTTCTAATCTTCAAAATAATTCCTTTAACTTGAAGCAGTTTAGACATATTTAATTTAGAATTCGTTTAACATTTGGAACATATAGAGAATGGAGTACTCTATCAAAAACTCAACATGTTCTACTCAATCATTAAGTTCGTTGCTTTCACAAATCTGATTTTTAATGTTTGCACATTCACTTGCAATATCACTCAAAACCAATGCTCAAGAATTTCACTCAATCATCCAACCAATGAAGCACAACTTGCTTACAAACCCTAACCAAGTGTTTCACACTACTTACAACAATACAAAATATGGGTATCAAACCCTAACTCCAATAATCTTCAATTTCTATCTCAAATATTCTCTAAACATTCACCAATCATGCATATGAAAACCACTCAAATATTTTTAACAATGCCTATCAAACAATCCTTTTCACTCCACCTTCTATTTCACAATATTCAATTCAACAACACTCTAATCAAAGGATGATGTGTCCATACCTTTTGTTTTTATGGAGATATATCTTCAAAACATGTGTCACTCACAATGAATTTTGCTACTATATAGGTTAGCACAATACTTATTTATGAGTTAGCAAACTTTCAATATGCATGCCCATATAAATTCCAAACCACTCTCTTGGTTTCTCAAAATATTGCATCAAATCCGATAATCTAACCCTTAAAAATATTTTAGAAAAACATACACACATTCAAAAATTCCTCAAACACCTTTTAAATACCTCTTAAAACATTCAAAAGATAATCGATAATTCTCTTTCACAATAATTCACTATTACTTCCTTCAAAAATGTAATGCATAGAATAATCAAAATTACTTCCTTATATCTTCCTACTTAAAAATGCATTTTCAAAATAATTATAACCATTATTCAAAATATTCCAATGCACTTTTAAATCACAATTTCAATCATTCAACACCCTCAAATATAGCAAAAATAAAATTTATTTTAACCATCTTATATCTCCACAAAGCGCATATCATACGACATAGACAAAGACACAAATTATTAAAAAATAAATATCTTTTGTGCGCTGCCTCAGTGGGATTCAATCCCCTGCCACACTTTTTTTGGTGCCTTACCCGTGGCCTAAACTCCATGTGATCTAGGTGCTCACTTGAGACTACTAAAGCACCTCTCGTGCTTTGTTCCTTCCGCTTGGTGCCAAAACTAAAACTCAAAGAAAAAATATTTCTCCCCTCTGCTACCATCGGGACTTGAACGTGAGACCTCCTGTTCACCCATGAATTATGCTGCCAAGCTTTGCCATTAGAACAAACACGTGCTTGGTGATAAGGGTACAAACCCTTGTCGATTTATCCATCCATGATTTCCCTTGCTTTTTAAATAATAAAAGATTCTATGCTTTTGCGCTCATGAATTCACATCAACCACTTTTTCAATACATGCATATGTTTTTTTAGAGACTTGTATTAATGCCACAAACCTTATGCTATAAATACCATACTCCTTTTTGCTCGAACGTCGATGGGAGAAAATAAAACTTTAATGTTTTTGCACCCAACCCTTGCCAACGGTTTTAATTAATTTATTTTATAATTTTTTTTAATATTAAGAAATGGGGGTTTTGACTAGGAATCCCTCAACCTGTTACAACAACTCCACCAGGGAGACACAAACCCACCCACACCACAGTTTGAACCTTGGACCTCTCGAAGAAGAGCCAAAACCCAAACCGTTGCGTTGCACCCTCAGATGCAATTTATTTTATAAATTAATTATAATATAAATATTAAAAATAATTTATAAGTAACCTTAGGCATTATTTTGAACACTTAATATGATAATAATGAATATTATAATATTATTTCCATCGGACCTAGGTGTTTCTTCCCTTAGGCCTTATCTTAACAAACTTAATATTATAATAATAAATATTATAATATTATTTCCTTTGGGCCTAGGTATCTCCTTCCTTCAGGGTATTTAGCTAACCTTTTGACCAATCATGTGAAGCTTTAAACTAAAACTCTTGGGATTAAAATATAAATATTTTAACCCTCCTTTTATCAAATCCTTGTATAGACTTTTGACATCACTAAAACTGATTCTTGACATCAATGACAACGCAACTACTCAAAATTTCCAAATAGCTAGTCATCGAGAGCCTCAGTTGATAGCCTAGTAGCTATCATAAATTATTTGACTGAGACAGGTGACTAGAGTTATGGAAAGAATACCTCTTTATGTGTTGCATATGTTTTATTGTATTTTACTTCATCACTTGTTGCATCACTGGTTTTGTGAAAATGTGCATAAACTGATTGCCTTTAAAATTCCTTGTGTTGTTAAAAAAGGGATAAAGTAGCATGATGCTAGTATTTGATCAAAGAGCCCTTCTTACGCTTTTTAGTGTGTGTATATATATATATATATAACTAGACTATAAATATTTCATATAAATGATAATAAAATTTCATTTATAAATAATAGTTTTATTTTAAATGATAATAGAATTTAATTTATAAATAATGGTTTTTTATTATAAATGATAATAGATTTTCATTTTAAAACAATAGACATGTATTGTTAAATGATAAAGGACTTTCATTTAAAAATATAATAGAATTATTTTGAAGATATGATTGCATGTTCGACAAAATGGAGGCTTTTGCCAACCTTGGAAGAAGAGAGACCCCATTTATCGTAAATATTGTAAATATTATTAGAATAAGGAAAACTAATCTACTGTCGCCTTTGAGTGGATTGAGAAGTAATGGAGGATTTCGAAGAAAGAAAAAATGTGTTTTAAATTGAAAATATATTGCATGGATAAGGGAGAAATTAATTCTAGTAGGTAATATGGGATGGTATGCATTGAGCGAGTCGAGGGATACAACGACAAAAACTCCATCCTATAAAGGTAATAAAAGAAAGAAAAATGGGGTTGTCAGTTCTAGGATTGAAAAACAAAATAAAGTACCAGAAGCGAAACCAGAGGACAAGACACCTTTGAATGGTAGTATTCTAGAAGAATAAACACACCTTGTGAAGAGATATTCAAGTTGGTAAAAATGGATCTAACCTTTTAGTTGGTTAAGTAATTGGAATTCTTTAGTTCTTATGTTTTTGTTAACTCCTTGAACTCCTACATCAACCTTGGTGTTTACCCTTGTCATATGGTTGCTTGTACTCATTTGGGTCAGGTTTTTCTCTATAATAAATGGTGGGTCATTAGATCTAAGACACCCTAGCAAAGAAAACCTCAATTCTTACCCCTGTGTGATGGTAGTGCCTTTGTGTGGCTAACCTATGGTGGTGTCGTGGCTAGCACTTCAATTGTGGGTGCTACATCGATCTCTCCCAAGTTTGGCCAACATAATTTCTTGGGAACTTGGTGCTTTAGAAAGATCCCTATGATTTATGTGTGTTACCTTATCACCTTACGACAACAGTAGTCCACAAGAGATTGTAAAACCTCCTCTTCCTAGATGTAGGTTTATTATGATAGCATAATTCACTATTTTGGGATAATGAAAGAACACAATCATCCTTGGACTGAACCTCCCTTCTATATTACTTTTTGTGATTACACCATGGCGTATTAGGGAAGTGTTTTTATGCATCCTTTGGATGTTGTTATGGTTTCATATGAGTGCACATCATTAAAGGTACGAGTGCGTGTATGGTTTTGAATTAGTAGACCATATTGATCATCCCTTAACATTCATGTTGGCAGGCTTTCGTCTGTATAGAATATGTCTATTTACCTGTGGCTCCTACCTTGAGGTCGTAGGTGGTTGTAGCCTATTGACATCCTTATATTCGTTGAATGCAAAACCTTTGTTGTTTTAATAGAAGCTTCGATGTTCACTCTTGTTTTGAATAACAAGGGAAATATGGTTTTATTTATTTGAATAAGATGTTATTTGATTAATATAAATGAAAAGTGAAATATAGTTTTATTTAATTGAATAAGATGTTATTTTATTAATGCAAATGAGAAAAAATAAGCAAATTTTAATTGAATAGTTAAAGGTATGAGACTTTAATTATGTCAATTACAGAAAACATAGTTTAATTGAATAGTTAAAGGTATGGGACTTTAATTATGTCAATTAAAGGAAACATAGTTTATTTAAGTAGTTAAAGGTATGGGACTTTAATTATGTTAAATATAGGAAACATAGTTTATTCACATATTTAAAGGTATGGGACTTTAATTATGCTAAATAAAGGAGAGTTTATTTAACTAATTAAAGGTATGAGACTTCAATTATGTTGAATAAATGTTTCGAGATGTTTGATTAAATTATGACTTGTAATCTAGATTTTTTATTTTGAAACGAATCTCTTGAACTAATGAGAGGTGAAAATGAAAATGAAGAGATTTTTGTGATATCAACTAAATAGTAGATGGTTGGAAACTTTAATTAAATTTTTATGGATGCAATTTGGAAAAGTAAACAATGAATGCACTAGTTTTCATGTAACTTGTAGATGCATTTAGAGGCATTCCTATCATGGAACCATGAGTGCCCTGATCCCCTACTACCCTCAAAAAAATTATGGAAGGACAAGGAGGACCAAAGAGGCAACTGGAACCTATGCATCAATTTGTTTTACTATTGCTCAAATAGAATAGAATTGTAGTGATATATCCATAGATGATTGATGTATTACTTTATTTTTTTTAGGTATGGATGTTTTTACATACTTGGATACATGTAATAAATGGTTGAATGAGTGGGAATTGTATCTCCAATTTATCATTATGAGTGGTCTATGTTTTATTATTTAGCTTTCTCTTCTATTTAAATGCTTACTTTCATTGAAATGTTGTCTCTTTTCTAAGTACCTCTTGTATGCTTATAGATTTTGTTCTTGATTGATTAAGTAGATAGAGTTATTCTTGTCTTCTTGTTAAAAAAAAAGTAACCTAAGAAAATGAAACCTTAGGGAAAATCTAGGAAATGACCTAAAAATTTGAGATCTTAGGGTGAACATAGAAAGGACCTAAGGGATTAAGACCCCTTAGGGAGAATGCAAACTAAGTAAACTAATTGATTACATCTAAGTTAAGATAGCTTGTCATGAAGACGATATGGATAACTTAACTCGCAATACGTATAGCATACCTACACAAATGGACTTGTGTATGGTATGATGATGGGCATATACCTTTGACTGTACTGAAGGTGATAAGTTTAGGTCATTAAGAATGGTGAGATAGATAAGCTTATTTGTGGTATCACATAATATTCCTACACAAAAGAACTTGTGTAGGGTGTTGAGTGAGATGTAACTCAATAGAAAAGTTGAGAAGCTTAGTGAACTGAAACAATAGACAAACAAAATATTGGTTAGGGTTTTATGAATCCCTCACTGTAGTTTAAAAAAAATATTTTCTTTTCTTTTCTTCTCTTGTAGCCAGATTTGAGGTCATTATATTTTAGGTATTAGTACAAACACTACCATTGTAATAATAGGATTTCCAATATTACACCTTAAGATAAGGGGATAGTGGCATAAAATTGCCCTACGACACATGTAAGTGCCCCAAAGAATGCACCAACTCAAACTTTATAAACCAAAATTCCTTAAGCAATGGGCATATAGTTGAGAAGGGTTTGATAACATATAATAATTAGAATAAAAAGAAAAGGTTGTATAATGAGGCTAATAAAATACCTAAAGTAATGCATATCTCACCAATAAGGGTCGAGTCATTGCTACATGATAGTTTAAAAAGTTTGTCCCTCACAACAGGGAAAGCCCAATCAAATCAAAATTTGATACTACAAAGGAATTGAGAAAAATATCAGCAAAGATGAGTATGTTGAAGGTTTTAACTCCATCTAGGAAAATATGCTTGTTACAATAGACCTTAAAGACATGAACAAAGTTATGCCAAGCCAAGGATAGTTGTACAACAATATTTAGCTAATTAGCAAAATCTAATAGTCGAAGATCCATTAGATATTTAGATAAATATGGTAGACATATTGAATACCCAACAACTTAAAACAATGAAACTATCACCATTTTATATCACCTTAAATATTGAGAATTACATACCACACAATTGCATTGTATATTTGGATGAAACTATGGTATAAAAGTAGTATGCATAGAAATGGAATTACCCTATGCATAAACTACTAGGGGATGTATTCAAAATATATGGAACAAAGATAAATATCATGGGTATTCTAAATGACCTAATAATAATAGAGGTTAAGCCTCCAAGCTTGGTTATCATAGAATAAGTAATTGTGATAAATATCCCTCCCTACTTTGGAATAATACTATCAAGAGAATGAACAAAGAAATTATCATAAAATAATTCTTGGCAATGGATTACACTCATATGAAGGTTCCTAGGAATGGAAAAATTATCAAAAATGAAAATGAGCCTCCATGTAACTACCATTGACACATGTTGGATGATGATGGGATAATCAACTAGAATGAGCATGCCCATATATGAAAATCAACAACTTGAAGTTTGGTTGAAAAAGCTTTCACACAATAATATGACTATAAAGTTCTCCACATTTATTTTAAACCTTCATGTTCAAAATAATTAATATTTCCCATGTAGAAATTCGTCTAATGTATAGTTTCTTTATAAAAATATTTAAAATTTTAAACATATTTCATTTGCCTATACTTTATAAATAACTTCTATAAGATTCATTATAAAAATAAAAAATAGAAATATTTCATTTCATAAAGGTTTGATAAGTAACCATCAAAAATATTTTTTTACTAATGATGTATAAGAAAGCTATAAAATGTTACAAAAATAGAATATGATTAAAGAATTATACAACTAACCATTTCATTTCCTTCTACACTTAACATAACCTAGTTAGAAACCCAAGAACAAGATTCAATACCAAAATTATATATTTATTCTGAGATAATTTCCTTCCCTTGATAGATCCCAAGAATTCTATTTTTTGTACTGTATCCAACATTTGAACTTTAATTATGACTACTTGTTATAGCTAGTCCTCACTAGTTTTATATTTAAGTACCTTCTTGAACCTGTCCAAAATCTCATTGTAGGATTGAAGCTACATACCTATTTTTGATGGTAATACTTGATATCTATAGAAAATATTATTATTCTTTTTGAACTCCTATTTACATTCTTGTAACTAAACTAGCTACCTATAACCCACTATTAGAGTATAAATCCTAAATCTAATTGCCATAGAAAATAAAAAATCTATGAGACAACATTTTGAGTGCACCACGGAAACTCTTCCTAATTAAAGAATCGTTGTTATTCATTCAAGATCCAAAAATAATTAATTAATATAAAGGAATCATTATGTTTAGAATATTTTTTGAGATATCAATAGATTCCCTCTCACTATCATAGATTCTCATTCTTGTGTCTTAGAGTTAGAATGACTTAAACAGAGTGATGTCATCTCCTTCCTCTTCCTACAAATACCTTCCACCCATATAAAGAGGCCACATCCCTAAAAGAGGGAGTGTCTTAAGTTCCATCTAGTTATCGACCTCATACTTCATCCCTCTCAAACAAACTAAGTTCATTCATCATGATACAGGAGCATCCGGTGGTAGTAGAGCAATCTTGCCTCAACAAAAAAAAAAATCTAAGTGTTCGCCTTGATGTCGTGATATCACGACAGAGAAAAGCGTCGTGATATCGTGACATGTCACGTTTTTGTGACTCAAGAAGGAGAGAGAAGGCACGGAGCAAAGATGTCACGATTTCATGACATGTCACAAAATCACGATCGAAAGAAGAGAGAGGAGGTGTGGAGCAAAGATGTCACGATTTTGCGACATGTCACAAAATCACGACCGAAAGAAGAGAGAGGAGGCGCGAAGCAAAAATGTCACGATTTCGTGACATGTCGCAAAATCGCGACCGAAAGAAGATAGGAAAGGCCAGAGCAAAAAATGTCACGATTTCACGACATGTCGTGAAATCGCGATCGAAGGAGCAGAAAGAAAGAAAGGAAGGAAACTATCGCGATATTGCGACATGTCACATTTTCGCGACCCAAAGCAGAGAGAGAGAAAGCAGAGCCAAGATGTCGTGATATCACGACATGTCGTGATTTCATGACCCAAAAGGCGAGGAGGAGGCAAAAAGGAAAGATGTCAAGATATCATGACATGTCGCATTTTCGCGACCCATGGATGAGAGAAGATGCAAAGGAGAAAAAGTGTTGCGATATCGTGACATGTCGCATTTTTGCGACAAAAGGACGAAAGAAGGCGCTAAGGAGAAAAAGTGTCATGATATCGCGACATGTTGCATTTTCACGACAAGAGGACGAAAGAAGGCGCAAGGGACGAGAAATGTCGCGATATCGCGACATGTTGCATTTTCACGACCAGAGGACGATGGGAGGCACAAGAGAGAAAAGTGTCGCGATATCACGACATGTCACATTTTCATGACAAGAGGACGAAAGAAGGCGCAAGGGATGAGAAATGTCGTGATATCGCGACATGTCGTATTTTCGTGACTAGAGGATGATGGGAGGCGCAAGAGAGAAAAGTGTCACAATATCGCAACATGTCGCATTTTCGTGACAAGAGGACGAAAGAAGGCGCAAGGGAGGAGAGGTGTCACGATATCACGACATGTCACATTTTTGCGACTCGAGAAAGGTAGGAAGGCCAAAAAGCAAAAGTGTCACGATATCGTGACATGTCACATTTTTGCGACCCGAACAGGACAGGAAGGCAGAGAAGCCAAAAGTGTCGCGATATCGCGACATGTCACATTTTTGTGACCCAAACAGGACAGGAAGGCAGAGAAGCCAAAAGTGTCACGATATCGTGACATGTCGCATTTTCGTGACTCAAGGAAAGTAGGAAGGCAGAGGAGCCGAAAGTGTCGCGATATCGCGACATGTCGCATTTTTGCGACTCAAAGAGGATAGGAAGGCGGAGAAGCCAAAGGTGTCATGATATCGTGACATGTCACATTTTTGTGACTTGAAGAGGGTAGGAAGGCAGGGAAGCCGAAAGTGTTGCGATATCATGACATGTCGCATTTTCATGACCAAACAAAAGAAAAGAAAGCGTAGGTGGTTACAAGAGCCGTTACAGAGGAAACGATCGAGCGGTGGTATACCAAACGTCATCAATGGTTGACAGGTGGATAGAGTCTACAGTGGCAGCACTGGACAAGCATGTGGCACCAAGGTGCAGTGAAAGCAGACGAAGATGAAGAGTCGAAACGTTTCGAAATCCAGAACAACGAAGAGGCACGGGAGATGAAACGAAGCGTCAAAAAAGGGAGACGAAGAGTCATGCCAAAGATTTTAAAAGGGGAAGCAAAGGCATGCACAAGGGGTTGGAAAACGATGGAGACAAAGTTGCAGACGTGAAGGCCAGAGGGCCATTCTGTGGACCTGTGTAGGCTATTTTTCCTTCCAAAGTTGGAAATGTTGTAATTGAAAAAGAAAATAAACTACCTTTTGGGATAAAGTAGTTTATTTGGCAGAGTCTGCCATTATTGTAAATTTTACCGAAATGTTGAATGAATATTGAGAATTTGGGTGAGCATTTTTTGGCTCCCCATCAATGAGTTTTGAGTGTTTGGGGTGAGCAATTTTTTTCGTGTCCCCATCACATCATCATCCACTACATCATTGAAGCCAACAAAGTCTAATATCTAAACTAGATGATGTGTAATAGGATCCTAATTTGCCAATATAGGAACCAAATTCTTCACTAGGAACTTCATCGAAGTCAAGGCCTTTAGAGGCACCATAGTCCATTTGAAAACCATTTTCCCTTTTATATGCTCAATCCTTGGGTAAATGACCTTTCTCACAAAAAACAAAGACATACATTAGGACATTTTAAATATCTATTTTCTAGATGCACTCAAATCTAGGACATGATAGCTAGTAAAATGTGATATTTATTGTATAAGCTTATTATTAGAAATATTGAGGATGAACATAAATAACCATAAATTCATCATGTTCATTCTTGTTGGCAATTTTGGGCACTTTGGGTACATTGCCTTTGCTCAAATGTATAAGTTGTCATTGATGTCAAAAGGCATTTTTGTTGATATCAAAAGAGTGTGATGTCAAGAATATCTTGAGAAGCTTCTTTATGTTAAAGGGTTTTTATTAAAACCATGGTGACAAGGCTAAAGGTTTTTCTTAAAACCATTTGGACTCATTAAGGGTTTTTATTAAAACCAAGCTTAACTTAATGCAAAGGTCCATGTTTATTATTAATAATTAAATTAACTCAAACCTTTGTCAAAAGGTCCAAGTTTAATTTATTATTAATAAAATAATAATAATTATTTTAATTATTATTAAAGGGTCTTTCAACCCTTAAGCGACGGAAGAAAAAAGAATTCTTTCGCCGATATGTTGCCATCGTTGGAGGAGCGCCGACGTCAAACAGTTAAGGAAGAATGGCTATATAAGTGGGGATGATTTTCTAAAGTGAGCACCTCCGATTATTATTGATATCTGCGATTTGTGGTTACTCTGTATTTTTTGATTTGCGCTTGGCATCTACGATTTGCACTTGCTCTGTTTCGTTTGATTTGCGCTTGGCGTCTGCGATTTGCACTTGCTCTATTTCGTTCGATTTGCGCTTGGCGTCTGCAATTTGCACTTGCTCTATTTCGTTCGATTTGCGCTTGGCGTCTGCGATTTGCATTTGCTCCTTACCTTTCGAACAGCGCTTGGTGTCTTCGAGTTGAGCTTGCTCTGTGTCTTCGAATCTCCGATTGACGTCTTTGAAACCGTGCTTGGCATACTCGGATTTGAGCTTGGGCTGCATCCTTACTTTTTGTGTGACGGTAGTGGATTGGCAATTGCTCCTGAACTGCATTTTTTCAGACTGTGCTGTGAGATGACTAATGCAAGCATTCAGTGACTTACGTCTTGGACAACGCTCACCAGTTTGCATGTGGTTTGTGGAAGACGTTTACGTTTTCCAGATTCTTGGCGTCAAAGGAAGATAAAAGAGAGGGCAGCGCTGTAGTATTTCGTTGGGCACTTGTGACCCAACGGCGGTGGCGTTTAAGCGAAAGCGCTAGAAGGCAGAGGTGCCGAGTTCGATTCTCTTCGTTGGATTTTTCTTTTGGTCGTGGTGTGCAAAGGATAGTGGCTGTGAATGCGCGGGAGGTATAAGGTTAAGGTATCATATTTGTTTTGACATTGTTTTATTGATGTTTAATGTTTATATGGAGTAATAAGGTGTAAAGAGGTTTTACTTTGTATATATATTGTACTTTGGTGGTTTTTACTAAGTTGGAGAAATAAGGTGTTATTTTGGATCTTTATTATTGTGTATTATTGTATAGTTGCTAACTCTAATTAGTGGCAAATTGAGAGTTAGTGTTGTGACAGATTTTGAGTTCTCCTTCTTCATCAAAGTAAAGGTATGGGCAACATCTTCCATGTATGTTGTTTATGGTATATTTTCTGAAATTGAGTTTGGAGTGAAAAGGTTGTCTACTAGGTATTCTTTGGTGTGAATCTTATTTTCTGGATATTGAAGATTGTTTATGCATTAAAGTTATTGTTGAATTTTTGGGTGAATGCATAATTCTGGTTGAGGAAGAGGAAGCATTTTTGCAATAGGGTTTATGTTAGTAAGTCTTGCTACTTGCTTTGAGATGATGAAACCCTAGTTGTTGGTGAAAAGAATATAAGTATCATTGTTATATGAGATATTGCATGGTTGGCAATTGTTGGGTTGTGTTTCATATTCTTGAGAAAAGCATACTACATCTATCTTATTCTTTTGAGTTTGAGATTGAGTTGAGATTGAGATTGGGAGTTAAGTATAGAACATATTGGGTCTCTAACAATTCTCTTTATGTTTCTATGAGATTTGAGATTGAGATTGGGAGTTAAGTATAGAACATATTGAGTCTCTAACAATTCTCTTTATGCTTCTATGAGATTTATGAATCACATTGGGTCTCTAACAATTCTCTTTGTGGGTTCATGCTAAGCAAGTTTTTCTTGGTGAGCTTGCTGAGGTTTTGGACAGGTTTCGATGGGGACTTGTGAGTAGGTTTTGGACAGGTTCCAATGGGGACTTGTGAGCAGATTTGGACAGGTCCTAGCAGAGGACTTGTGAGCTGAGTTTTTGAGAGTTCTATCAGAGAACTTGAGGACAGAGGTGCTTTGGTTCTTTGAGAAGAACCTGAGGACAGATTTGGCAAGTCTTTGAGAAGGCTTGTGTGCAGAGGATTGATTTGTTCAAAGAGTTGGACAGATCTGACAGACAGAGGAAGACTTGTACTAGACCGACTGACTGTGTTTGGTACAGGTAGCTGAGCTACTGTGGACGTGATCATAGAAGGCAGAGGTCTCTTAGGCTAAGCATTGAGGACAGGAGGTCTTCGATGGAAAGGAGTTCCACGTGCTGGCAAGAGGTAGAGGCAGTTGATCTTCTGAGGGATCATTTCCAGAGCAGAGGGGAAGGTATCTCCTTTGAGCAGAGGCTCATAAATTCAGATTGGGGGAAGGTGTCTCCTTTGAGCCGAGGCTCATAAACATTGTAATTGGGAAGGTTTCCCAAAGAACTTTGAGATAACTTTTAGAGAAAAGTTTTGTGGATGTAGCCTAGGCATTCTGGGTGAACCACGTTAAAATTGGTGTCACTTTGTGGATGATATTGTGCATTGTTTTGATATTGCTTTGGGTATATTGCTTTACTATTTTGAAGTATAAAGGAATAAGTAAAAAGAGGTCTTATACTGTTCACCCCCCTCTCAGTATAAGCTTGTGTTCTTCAATTGGTATCAGAGTGGGTGCCTTCGAAAAGTTTAACAACTTGAAGGAAAAGCTAGTAAAGAACACAATGGATCATTCAAGTGGCAATGCAACACCTATTCTTGATGGGTCAGATTTTGGTCTTTGGAGTGCAAGGATGAAGGTTCATCTAATGGCACTTGGGAATGAGGTTTGGGAAGTAATTGAAGATGAGTACACTATTCCTGAACATGGTCCTAATACTAAAGAAGAAAGACTCCTACATCACAGCAATTCAAAAGCAATGAATGCAATCCTGAAAGGCTTACAGAAAGCAGATCTCACCAAAGTGATTCACTGCAAGACAGCTAGTGAAATGTGGAATCAGTTGAAGGTGGTTCATACAGGTGATACAAATGTCAGAAAGGCCAAGTTGAGACACTTCAAAGGTATGTTTGAACAACTCAAGATGAATGATGATGAAAATATTAGTGACTACATGCTTCGTATGGATGAAGTTGTTAACTCCATGAAAGACCTAGGTCTTGAGCTTGCTGAAAATGATGTTTGTGATAAGATTTTAAGATCTCTTCCTAATAGATTTAGTGAAAATATTTCTGCTATTGAGGAAGCTAAAGATTTGGATAAGTTGAAAAAGGATGAGCTCCATAGTATACTTGCAGGATTTGAGTTGAGAACTCAAGTGAAGGTTGATGTCAAGAAGGAGGCAACTTTCAAGGCTACCAAGAAATCCAAAGGTAAACAACTTCAAGAGAGTGATGAGTCTTCTAGTGATGAAGAGGCATATTACAGCAAGAAAGGCAAGTTCTCTAGAAAGCACAAAAATATGAAAAACGTAAGATGTTTCAATTGTGGAAAGTTTGGTCATTATGCTACTGACTGTATCATTGCCAAGGATGAAAGTGATGATGATAAACAGGACTGTAAGAGCAAGGATTCTAAAAGCACAAGCATCATAGGAAAAACAAAGATGAGCACAACAATCAAGGAAAGAGGTATTCTCACAAACACAAGAAGAGTTTCTACCTAGACAAAGCAAGTAAGTGTTCTAGTAGTGATAGTGAAAGTTCTTCAAGTGATAATGAAAATGAGATGTTGTTCATATCAAAAAAGAGGAAGAACCAAAACATAGATTCATTATCATGAAATGTCTTAGGTGTGGAAATTTTGGTCACCTTGAGGATGATTGCACAAATAATGATTTGATTTCTAGTATGTATGAGGATGCTTCAGAAAACTATAAAGAAGATGCATGTATGGTTTTTGAAAAGGGTAGCACCTCTAGTGATAAGAAATCTGAAAAAGGCTTTGATGATTCTAATAGCAAACATATAGAGGAAGGTGAAGTAGATCTTAAAGGTGAACTTATTAGTGCTCTTAGTGCTTTGAAAAAGGAAAGAAAGAAGAATGCTAGACTCAAGGATAAGTTGGATGAATGTTGTATGGAGAGAGATGATCTTATAGAAAGTCTTGACTTCTCTATAGCTAAGACACAAGAACTCAAGGATGAGTTAGAATCTAAGGTTCTTGAGTATAGTGAGTTAGAACAGAAAATGGCTTCTTTGAAAGAGGAAACTAAAGGGTACAAGGATAAGCTTCACAGGTTTCAAGATAGCTCCAAAAAGGTTAAGTCTCTCATCAAAGGTCAAAGAAAGACAACAGATAAAATAGGCCTTGGTTTTGTTAAGCATCACAAGGAACAAGTTGGAGAGTCTAGTAAAAGACTCCAAAAGGAAGAGAGTTCTGATGAGGAAAGTATTTCAGATCATGAGTCCTTGAATGATAGATGCACAGAAATAGAAACCAGAATTCAGAATGAGAAGAAGAAGTTTTCAGAACCTAAGAGGTCAAATAAAGGAAAGTTTCAAGGCAGATGTTTTGCTTGTCACAGGTTTGGTCACATAGCTTCACATTGCATGGCTCAAGTGAAAAAGGTAAATGACAGTTTCAGAGGTGGTAATTTCTTTCAAGGGTATTGCTACTCTTGTCAACAGTTTGGGCACAAGGCAGTTTATTGCAAGGCAAATATCAAGAACAGGTTTGATCAGAACAGGTTTGGTCAGAATAGGTTTGATCAGAATAGGTTTGGTCAGAACAGGTTTGGTCAGAATAGGTTTGGTCAGAACAGGTTTGGTCAGAACAGGTTTGGTCAGAACTGGTGGATTCAAAGAATAGGTATGCCTAAAAGAAATAACATTGTTACTTGTTATAAGTGCAACAATGAAGGTCACACAGTCAGACAGTGTAGAGCTGAAATTCTAGAATATAGGAACAGGAATAGTGGCATGATCAGGTCCAAGGATCAAGGCATGGATAAAAATAGGGATGAGAACAAGAACAAGAACAGTGACAGGAACAGGAATATGGACAAAGAATTCAAGAGAAGGCCCGACAAGGAAGTTATAGACGCTGATGATGATCAGTGCCTAATGGGAGTTTTACTCCCACCCTAAAATTAATCACCTCATCAAGAGGTGGGGGAGGGACTAAGCTAAGAGGCTAATTCTTAGTCCCGAGCCCCAAAGGTGGCCCTTTGCCATTGATGACAAAGGGGGAGAGATATGAGTAAGGGGGAGAGCTTCAAAGTGAAGAGGAAAGCTTCAAGTCAGGGGGAGCAAAACTTCAAAGGAAGATTCTCAGTTGTTAGCACAGTTGGTTTCAGTTTTGGCTCTTGAGAAGTGTTTTCAGTAAAGGTTTGCCATCAATGACAAAGGGGGAGATTGTTGGCAATTTTGGGCACTTTGGGTACATTGCCTTTGCTCAAATGTATAAGTTGTCATTGATGTCAAAAGGCATTTTTGTTGATATCAAAAGAGTGTGATGTCAAGAATATCTTGAGAAGCTTCTTTATGTTAAAGGGTTTTTATTAAAACCATGGTGACAAGGCTAAAGGTTTTTCTTAAAACCATTTGGACTCATTAAGGGTTTTTATTAAAACCAAGCTTAACTTAATGCAAAGGTCCATGTTTATTATTAATAATTAAATTAACTCAAACCTTTGTCAAAAGGTCCAAGTTTAATTTATTATTAATAAAATAATAATAATTATTTTAATTATTATTAAAGGGTCTTTCAACCCTTAAGCGACGGAAGAAAAAAGAATTCTTTCGCCGATATGTTGCCATCGTTGGAGGAGCGCCGACGTCAAACAGTTAAGGAAGAATGGCTATATAAGTGGGGATGATTTTCTAAAGTGAGCACCTCCGATTATTATTGATATCTACGATTTGTGGTTACTCTGTATTTTTTGATTTGCGCTTGGCATCTACGATTTGCACTTGCTCTGTTTCGTTTGATTTGCGCTTGGCGTCTACGATTTGCACTTGCTCTGTTTCGTTCGATTTGCGCTTGGCGTCTGCAATTTGCACTTGCTCTATTTCGTTCGATTTGCGCTTGGCGTCTACGATTTGCATTTGCTCCTTACCTTTCGAACAACGCTTGGTGTCTTCGAGTTGAGCTTGCTCTGTGTCTTCGAATCTCCGATTGACGTCTTTGAAACCGTGCTTGGCATACTCGGATTTGAGCTTGGGCTGCATCCTTACTTTTTGTGTGACGGCAGTGGATTGGCAATTGCTCCTGAACTGCATTTTTTAGATTGTGCTGTGAGATGACTAATGCAAGCATTCAGTGACTTACGTCTTGGACAACGCTCACCAGTTTGCATGTGGTTTGTGGAAGACGTTTACGTTTTCCAGATTCTTGGCGTCAAAGGAAGATAAAAGAGAGGGCAGCGCTGTAGTATTTCGTTGGGCACTTGTGACCCAACGGCGGTGGCGTTTAAGCGAAAGCGCTAGAAGGCAGAGGTGCCGAGTTCGATTCTCTTCGTTGGATTTTTCTTTTGGTCGTGGTGTGCAAAGGATAGTGGCCGTGAATGCGCGGGAGGTATAAGGTTAAGGTATCATATTTGTTTTGACATTGTTTTATTGATGTTTAATGTTTATATGGAGTAATAAGGTGTAAAGAGGTTTTACTTTGTATATATATTGTACTTTGGTGGTTTTTACTAAGTTGGAGAAATAAGGTGTTATTTTGGATCTTTATTATTGTGTATTATTGTATAGTTGCTAACTCTAATTAGTGGCAAATTGAGAGTTAGTGTTGTGACAGATTTTGAGTTCTCCTTCTTCATCAAAGTAAAGGTATGGGCAACATCTTCCATGTATGTTGTTTATGGTATATTTTCTGAAATTGAGTTTGGAGTGAAAAGGTTGTCTACTAGGTATTCTTTGGTGTGAATCTTATTTTCTGGATATTGAAGATTGTTTATGCATTAAAGTTATTGTTGAATTTTTGGGTGAATGCATAATTCTGGTTGAGGAAGAGGAAGCATTTTTGCAATAGGGTTTATGTTAGTAAGTCTTGCTACTTGCTTTGAGATGATGAAACCCTAGTTGTTGGTGAAAAGAATATAAGTATCATTGTTATATGAGATATTGCATGGTTGGCAATTGTTGGGTTGTGTTTCATATTCTTGAGAAAAGCATACTACATCTATCTTATTCTTTTGAGTTTGAGATTGAGTTGAGATTGAGATTGGGAGTTAAGTATAGAACATATTGGGTCTCTAACAATTCTCTTTATGTTTCTATGAGATTTGAGATTGAGATTGGGAGTTAAGTATAGAACATATTGAGTCTCTAACAATTCTCTTTATGCTTCTATGAGGTTTATGAATCACATTGGGTCTCTAACAATTCTCTTTGTGGGTTCATGCTAAGCAAGTTTTTCTTGGTGAGCTTGCTGAGGTTTTGGACAGGTTTCGGTGGGGACTTGTGAGCAGGTTTTGGATAGGTTCCAGTGGGGACTTGTGAGCAGATTTGGACAGGTCCTAGCAGAGGACTTGTGAGCTGAGTTTTTGAGAGTTCTATCAGAGAACTTGAGGACAGAGGTGCTTTGGTTCTTTGAGAAGAACCTGAGGATAGATTTGGCAAGTCTTTGAGAAGGCTTGTGGGTAGAGGATTGATTTGTTCAAAGAGTTGGACAGATCTGATAGACAGAGGAAGACTTGTACTAGACCGACTGACTGTGTTTGGTACAGGTAGCTGAGCTACTGTGGACGTGATCATAGAAGGCAGAGGTCTCTTAGGCTAAGCATTGAGGACAGGAGGTCTTCGGTGGAAAGGAGTTCCACATGCTGGCAAGAGGTAGAGGCAGTTGATCTTCTGGAGGGATCATTTCCAGAGTAGAGGGGAAGGTATCTCCTTTGAGCAGAGGCTCATAAATTCAGATTGGGGGAAGGTGTCTCCTTTGAGCCGAGGCTCATAAACATTGTAATTGGGAAGGTTTCCCAAAGAACTTTGAGATAACTTTTAGAGAAAAGTTTTGTGGACGTAGCCCAAGCATTCTGGGTGAACCACGTTAAAATTGGTGTCACTTTGTGGATGATATTGTGCATTGTTTTGATATTGCTTTGGGTATATTGCTTTACTGTTTTGAAGTATAAAGGAATAAGTAAAAAGAGGTCTTATACTGTTCACCCCCCCTCTCAGTATAAGCTTGTGTTCTTCAATTCTTACATTGAGTAATCTTATCAATATAAGAAACAATATTCTTTAAAAAGGACCCAAAAACAATATTAAGGGAAACTCAACCCAGAGCAAGAATTTTGCTCTAGATGAAATCAAAGGATCCAACTTGTATATAGTAGACTTATCCACAACTAATCCATGTACAAATATACAAAATAAACTCATTTGACTTCTCAGAATAAAAGTGGTAAGAGAGATGACCCTTACCTATACTGATCATATGACCAAGTAGAATGAAAAAAAAGCTACTAGGGAGAGGCTAAAACAATGTGGTCTTTATCAAGAAAAAGAAAAACTATTGCTAACTAAAAATTTATAGTCATAAGTAGAGAATTACGTGTTCAAATGCATGATACCAATAGTATTTATAACTACATCACCAATGCCACTACAAATGTGAGCAACAAAAATTGAACCTTCCAGTGAAAGCTATGTAAAAATATTATAATGAAAATTGGAAGGGGTCCCACCTACTTTTAAAACAACCATGACATGTCCTAGATATTTTTTCACACCCACCTTGTTGGCTCTATCAGGCACATACCTCAAGGGAAGTACATCTAAGTTACCCTAGTAAGATCATGTCACTAGAAGCATGGGAAAAACATAACTAGAAACCATCATTATAATCTCTAGTAAGACATCCCTTGATTGAATCCCATGTATGCATCACTCAAATGCACACCATTCTTCCTAGTCATACTTTATTTTGTTAAACATCAAACATATTGCCAAAATGACTCAATTTCTATAGTATAAATATATTTTCATTATATAAGTCTTGGATTTAATATCCTATGAAACCTTCAAATGTTTCTAAGGAAACAAAGGCACTAAAACACCATAAGATTTTGTTAAGCATATATATATTTTTAAATTTAATCCCACCCAATAGTTGGAACTCCTAGGCTCATGCAATAGTTTGTATTAAAACTCAACCAAAAAATAAATCTGAGCATGTCTTTTTTTTTTCTTAAAGTAATCCGACCCAAACAATGTTAATATTTCCCATACTCAAATATACCATTTTAAAGAAAACAATCGATTAGGATTAAATCTGAATCAATAGAATGGAATTAGTAAGTGAATTATAAAAAAATTGAATTATGATATTGCAAATATCATGAAATTGGGCACATGGAAAAAGACTACAAAGTGAAAATGGAGGAAGATATGGAATTTATTGGGCATGAGGGTAAATTCAATTTGAAACAAGAAGACCATATCATAGGATCTTCACATATTTTTGGAAGGATCTTAACATATTTAAAATACAATATGTTGGAAGGATCTTAACATATTTTTATCAAAGCAAATGAGGTGAAGGAAGTCAAGCTTAATCTAGGTAAATCACCTTTATTATCCTCAAGTAGATTAAAATATTTTCCTTAAAATAAAAATGAAAGTTGTATGAAGTGTATTCCTTACACTTTAGTATTTCAAGAGCAGTATAGTAAAGAAACTCTTATGGTGGATATCCAAGGAAATTTAGTGTTTACAGGCCAACATAAGAAATTGATGACTTTGGAGGATCATCTATGCATTTTAGAGTTTTCAGGGTAAGATAAAGAAGAAAATGCTAATGAGGCTATTCCTTGCACTTTTGAATCTTTAGGGAAACATAAATATTTAGAAGATAAGTCTCATTTTGAATAATATAAAAAAACAGAAGAGATTGATGAAGATGAGAGTGTTGGCAAGAATGAAAGGAGAGGAAGGTCATAAAAGTAAGAACAAAGAGAAAAAGAAACTCAAAAGGATATTGATTTGGGAAGCTAAATAAAAATATAATAGGTAGTAACAAGAAGTGGGGCTAAGCCTACTAATAAAAATAAAAAGTGCTGATGATGAAAATGATATCATGGAATATTAGGGGTATGAATAAAACCCCTAAAAAAATAGTTATTAAGGAATTAATAGGTTTTTATAGCCCCGAGTTTATTTTTATACAAGAAAAAAAATTATTCAGTGAGGAATTTAAGGATGCTTTTAAGAAGATTTGGAAGATAGATGATTGTTTAGTAGTTTATTCTACAAAAGCTTTAGGTGGTATTGCAATATTATGAGACAAATTTAAATGGGATGGATAACTACTAGAAACAAAAAGTAATTGGGTTGTTGGATTATATTGCAAGAAAGAGAAAAACATCAAATTTGGGGTTATAAATGTATGTGCTCCAACTATAGTTACTCCTTGTGAAATATGTTGGAAGGATATTAACATATTTTTGTCAAATACAATAATGATTCATTGTGATCTATGGATTCTTGGGGGTGATTTTAATATTGTTCTATATCCTTTGGAAAATAAGGGTGGCATTCTCCTGGTATTATCTTGGGGGTGATTTTAATATTGTTCATCATCTATTACTAGAGGTAATTTCCTCACAGTGTGAGCATATTTATAGAAAAGGAAATTGGGTAGCATATAAATTAGTGAATTATGTTGTTGATCTTCATCCCGATGAAATTCAAAATTTAGAAGGAAACTAACAAAGTGAGATTTTATGTATTATTCAAAATTATGTCAAGGATTTGATTGTGGAAACATAGCACTTCAAGGAAGTTGAAGAATATATTTAAGAGAAAAAAGAAATGAAAAATTGTGATAAAAAGATATATTGCAAAAAATGTAATATTTTGGTATTTTGATGGGAGTGGCCCTCAATAGAAGCCACATATAACCTATTAATATATATATACCATTTTAAATACAATATTATTTAATTGACTAGCTGTAAGCTTACTACAGTGGTAAGGGATTTGGCCTCTTTTTGAGAGGTCCAAGGTCCAAACCCCAATCAGTATGAGGGGACCAAGATCCATCATAAAAACTTGTGTAAACTCATTGAAAAATATATTATTTTATTGACTAGATACAAGCTTACTGTAGTGGTAAGGGCTTTGGCCTCTCTTTGAGAGGTCTAAGGTTTAAAATCCACTCAGAATGAGGGGACCAAATCCCTCATAAAAACCTGTGTAAACTCATTGAAAACATATTATTTGTAATGTGAGACAATAAAATCATTCGGTTTGCCATTGATAGTAGAATAGATTATATACAATGAAATGACGAAAAACTACACATTAGAGGAAATGATGGAAAATAAAATATCCTAACAATATGTTAACAATATAAAGATGCTAACAATAATATTTGTCGACAATAATAATTATCGATAGAATATCTAACCTAGGATAGTAAACTAACCTACCCTAACCAAATGAGGTAATACAACAGTTACTATGGAATAGTAACTCTAACATCCCCCCTTATTACATTATTTGGGTAATAATATAACTATCCCAATACAGTGAAGAAGAAGAGAAATGAAAGAATGTTGGCTCTTGCTTTGTCTTTGGCTCTAGATCTAAGCGTACCTCTGGATTTGTACCTCTAGGTCTATCTCGGGATCTACTTGTAAATCTACCTCTGGATAATTGCCTCTGGATCTGCTTGTAGATCTGCCTCTAGAACTTTATCTTTGGGTCTATATTTAGGTTTGTCTCTGGGTCGTTGTCTCTAGGACTACCACTTGGTCTGTCACTGGATTTGCCTTGGGCCTACCATAGGTTTTACCTTTTCAGTAGAATCCATACAACATTTCTTTTATCATGGTCTACTGTGTGAGATCTATCCATCCATAATCTATGAACCTTGTTGGCTAGTTTCACTTTGTACCAACAACTTGAAGAAGAGTGATTTGTACATCCACATGAATCACAAGGATGTAATTTCCAACATTTAGTTGCTACATGTCCTGTTCTACCACAATGACTGCAACAATGCTTTTTAGGAGTTGTAGGAGATTTAGGTTTTACAAACATGGTATCACTGGTACTTGCATGTCCAGAATAGCCAAGGCCTTCATTCTTTGCCTTGATATTTAGCATTATTGGAGTTTTAATGCCTTGTTCCTGTTTACCTAATATCTCACCATTGAATCCCATTTTCTTCATCAGTTTGGATCCAAATAATTTGGTGTGTTTTTCAAAATACCCAATTTTATCATATTCATAAATGCTTTTAACAATATGGTATTTGTCACTATTGATGAGATTATGGAGCTCTTTTTGAGGAGTTTCAGTTTTTAAGTCACTAGTGTCACAAGCAAAGTCTACTTTTGAAATGAGATCACCTGTGCTACAACTGATATCTACCATTGAAGGTATGAGGTTGCCTGTATCACAACAAGCATTTGCCACAATGGGCTGAAGGTCACTTGTGTCACAACAAGCATTCACCATAATGGGCTAAAGGTCACTTGTGTCACAACAAGCGTCGACCATTAGGACCTATTTTTCCTCACTTATGTCCAATTTCACTTTACATTGGGAAAGGTCAAGTGCAACCAATGACATGCATATGCCTCTTATAACGCCAATAGTGAATCAGACACTATTTACCTGAAGATCTTTACAAGACTCAAAATATTCGAGTAGGGCTACTAAAGCATTGTTTAGTGTGAGAAATGTGTCCTTATAAAAATATGATCCATCCATATCAGGTGGAAAATAAGGACCTTTAACTGATGTAACAACATCATAAGTTGGTTTTGGGGCTTGCTTGTTCTTTGATCTGCCCATTTTTTTAAGGTGTCGATCTTTGCCAAAAATGCACTTTTTACAAGGGAATTTTGCAAAATATTGACTAAGGTGTCGATCACTGTTGAAAATGCACCTTTACAAATGATTCCCCCCTTTTTGCAAAATGAGCTTTGAGGGAAAAAATGAGTATCCCCCCTTGTTGCAAAATTATATCCCCCTTTGTTGCAAAATAATGTGTATCCCCCCTTGTTGCAAAAATATAAAGCCTCGAAGGCTTGTGGGTTAAAAATTGTACCTCTTAGGCAAATTGTAAAATTTTGCCCTTGTTGGTGCAAAAGAGTGTAAAATTGGCCTTCAATGATGTGAAAAATGGAAAATTTACAACTTTTACAAAGTTGGCATACAAAATGTGCAATTTTTACAATATTGTCAACATAAAAATTGACAACTTTTGTAATATTGTCAACAAAATATTGCAAATTTTGGAATGTTGTCAAAAATTTGCAATTGTTACAATGTTGTCAAAAAAAATATTGACAAGCAAATTTTTGTGTAAAGGCAACAATTTTTTGTGCAAACAAACAAAAATGAGCAATTTGGGTTTTAGTAAAAAATTGACGAGCAACAATTTTACCTTTGCTTTGGGGAAAAAGTTTACTTAAGGACCCAAGGGATTTGAACTCCTGACAGTAGGGTGACTTACACCTTAGCTCCAAGCAAGTAACCACCTTGAATATGATAGTCGATGGTAATCAAAGGGGACGATCCCCTAGGTGACGAGTTCTGAGGCAGCAAAAAAAATGGTGTGGATGTCCTTCCACCACTGGGAAGTGTGGACACTGGGCATCGCTCCTCTCACGATGCGACACAACTTTCTGCTTATGGGTCTGGACTCACACAGGAGGTCATCCTCCAAAGCTTCCTGTATCCAATTGTGTATGTAGATTTGATGATGGTGCTACAGGTTGGGTACAGATCTTTGTCTGCGAGGATGAATTCTGTTATTCACCTACTAGTAGGATCAAGGCACAATCATTTGCAACTTAAACTGTGACATACATAGTGCTTCTCATACTCCTACAAGTTGTGACATGTCGTTCTACAAGCTAGTGAAACTGCAAGCACAACTTTAGAGATTGCAAAACTTGCAAACCTTATCTGAGGCTAAATCCTTCTATCAAAGCTTACGCATAGTCTTGCTTAAATATGTAGTCCATAGGCAAAACAAAAATCATGTCATTGTGACTTTTAGCAAATATTTATCTGGGCGTGAACTTCTATAGAGGGCTTGAAATGGGGCAGCATTTGTCTTACTTGTGCTATCATCTGTCACTACAAATCTACACAAATAAAATCCACTACTGCATAGTATTTAATAAATAGCTAAAAATGGCCATCCACCAATCTCCACCAGCATCACACATCAACTCCTCCTCTGGGCTTCACCACCTTGATCGTGTAGCAACCATGATATACCTACGATTGGTTGCTGCAGATCTGAAAAATATCCCAACATCTTCCAAACTACTAGTAAATCCTCTCGATTCACGTAATATACTAGATCTCATAGAAACTCAATGGAACTACTCCTGTTTAAAAAGGGTCACATGGCGTTCTTGGATCGCTTGCATTGTATCGATCTGGACATCTAGTTTTTCTACCAGATAGTGCACGTTCTCCAATATTTTATGAAATTTGGGTGATCGGGTATGCAAATTATATCTACACCTACACATTTTGCACGTCTTCCTTTGTCCTCCAACATCAAATCAAAGATATCCAAAACATAGTTTGGAAAGTTATTTCCCATCGATGGTCCTCTTGTCTGTAAATCCAACGGTAGCTCTTGTTTGCAGGCTCTTTTTCTTTGTGTGACTCCAATGTCTCTCAGGATATCTGAAGTGGCTACGCTACTATTGTAATTTGTAATATTCTCAGAGACACATGTAGGACATCTCCAATTCGAGGCGATTGTATTGCTATAAATCACCAAATCCTAAGCCCCGACGATCCTTCTACATACTTTTGCAAATCACTAGTGATATTTCTACAATGATCTTCAGCTGTGCACAAGGGTGATACACTTTTTAGAAAAACTCTTCTATGTGCGAGGAGGATTAACTAAAAAGTGCAATTTGTGGGATAAAAAAATATCCCAAATGTAGGACACAGTTGCATCATGGTGCATATAAAACATAACACTCACTTATAGTGAGTTAACTACTAAATGGTGGTCTCTTTTACCTAATGCACATGAGCGTGAAGTCTCCCTACTGCCTAATTCTACCACGTATCGATGTAACACTAGTTTTGGTCAATTTTACCTTAGGAGTCCATCGTCTATGTCAGCAGGGTCTGTGAGTCTATCGTCTGAGCTTAGGTATCCCCGATTGAGGTCACACCCCATATCCAGTTGAGAAGTCACAGTTAGCTCCCATCCAGTCGGTGCTCGTCTTGCCACGTCGTCCACTCATATTTGAGCTTAGGTGTCCCCCGTATTAGATTGACAATGTGTCAAATCTAACTTGTATCCCAGATTCTGGTTCATGACCTGCAGATCTGTTAGGTTAGCCTTGTTAGACTAAACCTGTTGTTGTTATCAGTCTAGCAAAATTTAGACCAATGGGGAGTCACCTCATGAAACATGTTGAGGTACTCACACTAGTTGACCTCCAAAATCATGCCCGGGTCAGCATCTCAGGCTACACTAGATGAACCGAGAGAAATGGCTTTGATACCATGTAATGCGAGCTAATAAAATCATTTGGTTTGCCATTGATAGTAGAATAGATTATATACAATGAAATAATGATAAACTACACATCAGAGGAAATGACGAAAACTAAAATATCCTAATAATATGCTAACAATAATATCTGTCGACAATAAGAATTATCAGTAAAATATCTAACCTAAGATATTAAACTAACCTATCCTAACCAAATGAGGTAATACAATAGTTACTATGGAATAGTAACTCTAACATTATTTAATTGACTCATATTCATAGAAAGAAATGCATATGTTTTAAAAGTAAAGAGGATTATATATATATATATATATATATATATATATATATATATATATATATATATATATATATATATATATATATATATATATATATCAAGCACGTGATTTTTTCTTAAAGTAATCCCACCCAAAAAAAATTTACTCTTTCCCAAACTCAAATATACTATTTTAAATACCAGATTATTTAATTTATTTAATTGACTCGTATCCATAGAGAGAAATACATATATTTTAAGAGTAGGGTGAATTATCTATCATGATTATGCAAATCAATAAAAAAAAATATATTTTTTAACTCTAGTTAAGATATGCAACCTTTACTATATATATTAAATTCTACTTAAGGTTATCGATAATTACCTTTGTGAGTGATGCCAACCACAATACTACATTTAAAGGCTTATACTTGGAAAGTTGAAATTGGCTAAAAAACCATGAGAACATTTAAAAATAAAAGAGGTTGTAGGATTGTAACTGTTTTCAAGATTTTAAAATGATTAGAAACAATCAAAAAAATTAAAAATCATACAAGAAAAACATAATAATAAAGTATTATCTTAAGATAAGATTTAGAGAAATTATATAAGACACATACATAAAAAACATAACTCAAAATTATTTGTTTTATTTTAATAAATTTGATCTTTCAAAATTTAAAAATATGGAAAAATGGTAAGAATATCATTTGCACTATTGTATAAACAAGGATACTTCAAAATTTTCAAAATCAGGCATAATGTATAATGTTGAACATATATATGGTTTACATATGCCAACTTTACTCTAAATTATCATTTTTATAAAATATACCATATAGTTGTCATTATTATCGAGTAATTTATTATTTTCTTTGTTGTTCAAGCCATTGTTTCATCATCCCCATCATTGTACACCAATAGAAACCAAAACATTATAATTGTCCTCCTTTCTAACAAAAGGAAAAACATAGACTTAATTTTTCAAAAGCATTGATAAACTTGGTGGTATGATTCAATTTCTTCAAGAATGGTAATCTTTGTGAACTTGTTGGTTGTTGTCCAAATATTTATAGGTAACAATAGTCCATCAATGAAAATGCTATGTAAAAATAAATACTTTTTATAGGTACAAGCCTTTTAGTATTGTGTTTTTTTTCTTTTATGTTTGTTATTCTTCTTAGAAAATAACCATGTGCTCTTTCCATAATCTTACTTTTGTTGGTTATTAAATTTTAAGAGTTAATAAAAATTTCAATGCATGATGGTTAAGATCTATGAAGGCCATGCTCAAAGTGTTACAACCCTTATCTACAGTAAAGGAAAATGAAGAACACAATCTTATACTGAGAGAGGGGGGATGAACAGTATAAGATAAAAAAAATTACTTTTATTTCCAAAATAGTATTATCCAATATTATCAATTGCAATAATAAATTAATGCACAAATCATCACACATGTAAGAGATGCATATTTAACGTGGTTCACCCAATGTGGGCTATGTCCATGGAGAAAATATTTCTTATAAATTTTCTCAACAAACCTCTTGGGAATCAATTCCCTATTACAATGTTTATGGGCAACAACCCAAGGGAGACACCAATATCCTATGCTCAAGTTCATGGACCTTTATCCATAGGAGATACCAATCCCCTTTGCTCTGGTTTGTGGACCTCTATCCATAGGAGACACCAATCCCCCTTTGCTCTGGTTCGTGGACCTCTATCCACAGGAGACACCAATACCCTTCACTCTGGTTTGTGGACCTCTATACAAAGGAGACACTAATCCCATTTTCTCTGGTTCATGGACCTCTATCCATAGGAGACACCAATCCCATTTTCTATAGTTGTGGACATCTATCCATAGGAGACCTCAATCCCCTTTGCTCGAATTTGCTCCAAGATTTTACATAAGGCTTTCTCAAGTCTACTCCAAAACCTACTCTCAAATATGCTAAAATATGTTCCAAGCCTACACACAAGGCTTACTCAAATATGATCTAAGTATACACACAAGGCTTGCTCACAACTCTACTCAAATCTGCTCCAAGCCTACACACAAGGCTTGCTCACAACTCTTATCCAAGCCTACTCACAAGGCTTGCTCAAATATGCTCATAGAACTACTCAAATCTACTCCAAGCCTTCTCACAAGGCTTGCTCAAATCTTCTCATAATCACAGCTCAAATCTGCTCAATAGAACCTACTCAAATCTACCTCAAACTTGCTCACACAACTTGCTCAACTCTACCTCAAACCTTTTGCTCATAAAACCTTTAAAAATTGCCTTGATGAAGATGTACCCTCAACCTATCACAAAATAGTTTTCTTTTATTTTTCTATCACAATTAAAACTCTTGCCCTCACACGAAGCAACGCTTTCCCAAGTGCTCTATGACCAAATGTGTTGCCACGGTTGGTAGCACCAAAAGGGGGCATGCACGATATAACCCTGTATCTGCCTCAACAAACCATGAAGTAACTCAGCAAAACCATCATCGAGGAGACTTGACTCTCAAACCTCCTCTGTTGCAGCACTCACACACAAAGCCAGTGACTAGCTGGGCTACACCAATAGGCAAGACTCAAAAGTAAATTCAAAATATTTATCTCAGGTTTTCGCGCATCAATAATTTCACTACCTTCACTTGTCTATTGTTCGCTTTATCAAAAATTATTATTCTCGAAATAGTGCATGTGATTCTTAGATCCCAAAAAACATCATGTATTTATATGCACTCCTTCATTTTTTATGACGTTGATACTTTATGATTTCAAAAACTTCATTCGAATGTTGGCACCATTTGCTTTGATTATAATATTTAAATTTTTAATTTAAATATTATAAGCTTAACATTTTTTTAAAACTTTGTAGCGATTAAAACCTTTAGTGGCCCAACCTTCACTTCATTTGTATAAATCTTTGTCCTTCCTTTGAAAAAACCTTTGGCCTTCCTTTTATAAAACTTTGTCCTTAGGCCTTTTAAACCTTTATTAAATCTTTTTGTCACAAACCTTCAAACTTTTATAATTATTAAATCTCTTTGTCCCAATCCTTTAAACCTTGTTGTCCTTCTCTTTATAAACCTTTGTCCTCAAGCCTCTTGAACCTTTATAAACTCTCTTTATAATATTTAAATATTATAATCCTTAAACATATTTGCCTTGCTTTCCATTGTCCAACCTTGTAAACTCATCATTCTTGAAGAATATTTCTGCCTTAAATACCATGCTTCTTTGACATCAATGACAACTCAATATTTCCAACAGAAAATAAGTCTAATTAACTGCATGCCCTTATATTTTTTAAGTAATTACATCTTGGAAAATGGACCATACTTGTTTCCACCAAGTGTTATTCTTAATTACAAACATAGAACACGCTACTCATAGTTGTTCCTACCACTTGAATTGACCATTGTATATATTTTAATTGTTCTTGATCAGCTTATGATGAAAGAGTATGGTATTTCTCCTCATGGACCCTTCCATCCTAAACAACATATTCCACAAAGTTCCTTGATAATCTCTATTTTAGTTTATCATGAAGTAAAATTGTTAATGTGTTATCACATTTTACAAAGCTAGGTGATGTGAGTCTCCTTCATATCAAAGGATGCCCATCCTTCATACCAAAATGACATGTGGTTAAACTAGTCAATATAGGTGTTTAAAGATATTTGAATGGAAGGGTTATCAAGATCAATTCACCTTGTCACCCAATCCCTTTGATTTTACTTTATAATAATGAGATCAGAAGACTATGGTCACTTGACATTGTCCATGCACTTTACTCAAAGAGGTTTGTTAACCTACCCACCATTGGTGCTCTTTACATCAAGGTATTGGTCAACCTACCCATTTAGGAGTTAATGCTTTATTAGTTGTAAATACATCCATGTGGAACTTGAACACCTTAGTTATACTAATATGCTCATATTTTGCTGGTCACAAGGTCAATATTTGTATACTAATAATAATCCATTTAATAATAGTCTTGAAATGACCTCCTGTAACAACCATTTTTAGATCACCATTCTTATAGTTGTATACAATGGTTTGTCTTTGGGCTAAATATCAACTTGAAAGATTGTAGGAATGTGTAATTCAAAGATTATTTCAACATAAGTATTAGGTTTTGTATGATGATGAATGATTTTTTTGTCCATGTTCATACCATTTTTACTTATGAATTTTGTATATTTATTCAAAAATTATTTAATTTGGATTATTTTTCCTTGCAAAAGGGCCCAATTATTTTTACAATGTCCTTGTGATCTTGTGTCATATAATATGTAGAGCTCTAACTCTTTTAACTTTGTAAGATTTAATTTATTTTTAAATTGACTATGGAATTGAAACAACCCCCATGCAAATAACACTATTACCATGTTACCATAATATTTCAACAAACCATATAGTTGTATTATAAAAAATTGTATTATTATAAGATAATATATCACTTGGAAACATTTGAACTTAGTTCCCCACCTTAAGAGCACATATTTTTAACCCCTTGAGCTAACATCATTTTATTAAATGTTAAGGTTCACCCTAATATTTGTATACACACTTACAATGTGAAACTCTTTGTTCCCTACCATTTGGCCCAAATCTAGTAGGCTAAAATATTAAGGTTTATCCATGGATTAGAGCTTTGATTTAAGGTATGAAACTTGTAACTCCCCACATGTACCAAACTCATGGCCACATGTTAAAATTTATACATGGAATTGCAGCTTTTGTTTTTAATGTGAAACTCATCATTCCTCATCGTGAGTTCCAAATCCATTGGAATCTAATGTTAAATTTCCCCTATAAAATTTGATCTTAGCTAATTGTTTATTTTACACTATTTGTACCAAACTAATCTAACAAATTTTAGTTTATTTTTATATATAAAATAGTAGGTTTGGTTCCTAGCAGACATGGTTTGATTACAATATTGGAGATTATTACATTATTTGGTACCTTGCAAGTACCTTGTAAATATTTTGTAAATACTTTGTAAATAGTTGGAGTCTAGGAGTCTTGTAAATATTTGTCATTTAGTAATCATTAGATGTTTGTCATTATTATGGAGTCAATAAATATATTTCTCCTATGAGAAATATGAAGAGTTATATCTCTTGTGAGTTTGAGGAGATGAAGAGTTAGTTGAAGTTGAAATGTTAATAATCTCCTTATAAAGGCTATTTATAGGAGCAACATATGAAGGGTCTTGTAATGAGAAATTATAGTACTTTATTTATACTATAATTATTTGTTTATCATCCATAGGAATATTGTGTGAGAACTTTAACCATTGAATATTGTTGAAGCTAGCTTATTTGTTATCAGTGGTGAAATATAGAAAATGGAACACCAAACAATGCTAAATGAATTGAACACAAGGAAACCAATATTGTACAATAGATATTCTTATATTAATGGGGGGAGCCTAAAAACTCCATTGTTACAGTGTGGATCGTTGAATCCTTTTTTATACAAATTTACAAATGGTTAAGGTTCTCTAAAATCCTAACAAACAAGGTTGGTGGTATCTTCACGTGCATCTTGCTCCCAATAGTGGAGTGGGCTTATTAATTTTTGAGCAAGATGCAGCGACAGTATTGTCATTGTTGTCAACACAGTCAGATAGATCGGTTGATGCAGTGGACAGGAGTTCAGAGGTTACTCAGAGTATGTACAGTGATGTTAAATGATTATGAGGATGTTTCTGATGTTTGGGTGAAGTTACTACAGGTTGTCCAAGAAGACTGAAGTGGCCCATATGCAAAAGAGAAGCGAAAAAGCAAAGGTAAAAAAGTGTCACGATATCGGGACATGTTGCATTTTCGTGGCTAGAAGAGAAGAGAAAATGCAAGGAGAAAAAGTGTCGCGATATCGTGACATGTTGCATTTTCGCGGCCAGAAGAGAAGAGAAAATGCAAGGAGAAAAAGTGTCACGATATCGTGACATGTTGCATTTTCGCAGCCAAAAGATAACAGAAAATGCAAGGAGAAAAAGTGTCACGATATCGTGACATGTTGCATTTTAACGGCCAGAAGAGAAGAGAAAATGCAAGGAGAAAAAGTGTCGCGATATCGCGACATGTTGCATTTTTGCGGCCAAAAGAGAAGAGAAAATGCAAGGAGAAAAAGTGTCGCGATATCGCGACATGTTGTATTTTCGTGGGCCAAAGCTAAGAGAAAGAGCAAGGAGAAAAAGTGTCACAATATCGCAACATGTATTTTCGAGGGCCAAAGCAAAGAGAAAGCTCAAGGAGAAAAAGTGTCGCGATATCGTGACATGTTGTATTTTTGGGGGCCAAAGCAAAGAGAAAGCGCAAGGAGAAAAAGTGTCGCGATATCGTGACATGTTGTATTTTTGGGGGCCAAAGAAAAGAGAAAGCGCAAGGAGAAAAAGTGTCGTGATATCGCGACATGTTGTATTTTCGGGGGCCAAAGTAAAGAGAAAGCGCAAGGAGAAAAAAAGAGAGAGAAAGAAAAAGTGTCGCGATATCGCGACATGTTGTATTTTCATGGGCCAAAGCAAGGAGAAAGAGAGAGAAAGAAAAAGTGTCGCGATATCGCGACATGTTGTATTTTCACGGGCCAAAGCAAGGAGAAAGAGAGAGAAAGAAAAAGTGTCACGATATCGTGACATGTCGCATTTTTGTGACTTGAAAAGGCCAGGCAGGTAGAGAAAGAAAAAGTGCCACGATATCGTGACATGTCACATTTTTGTGACTCAAAAAGGCCAGGCAGGAAGAGAAACAAAAGTGTCGCGATATCGCGACATGACGCATTTTTGCGACTCAAGAAAGGTAGGCAGGCAGAGTAACAAAAGTGTCACGATATCGTGACATGTCGCATTTTTGCAACTCAATAAGGGCAGGCAGGCAGAGTAACAAAAGTGTCACGATATCGTGACATGTCACATTTTCATGACTCGAAAAGGCCAGGCAGGCAGAGAAACAAAAGTGTCACAATATCACGACATGAATACCAGGATGGTGAAACTAAAGACTGTAGAGTGACGTGGACCCATAAGGAATATTTAATAATTTGAAATCATCTAAGATGGTCGTTACATATGAAAAGAAATAGACACATGCCCATGTGGAGAAGACGAACAGTCATGATCGAGAAAACGAACAGTCATGGAAGGAGAAAACGAACAGTCGTTAAAATAGAAAACGAACAGTCATTCAGGGAGAAAATGAATAGACATGCAAAGAGAAAAAGAATAGACATGCAAAGAGAAAAAGAACAATCATGCAAAGAGAAGACGAACAGTCATGACCGAGAAGACGAACAATCATGGTAGACGAATATGGTGTTAATTCTCTGCATGTAATGTGTTTGACGAAATGCCTACTCTATATATACAAAAGGAGTTACATAAAGAAGGCATTACAATTAACAAGTGGCGTATGAGAAATGAAAGAAGGAGTTACAACTGGAGTTACAAAGAGAAAGGATGGTTATAAAAGGAGTGTTGCTTGGAGAATTTAATTGGGGAATTAATTCGATGAAGTGTGTGTGAAGAGCGCGAGAGGAGAGCGAGAGGTGCATGACAGGCGAGCGAGAAGGATGTGTGTTGGGTGAATTGTGAGAGAGGTTGAGTAAGCAATAGACCATTCAGGGTCTTGTAAAAGTGAAGGCATTATTATGTCAATCTTCTAGCTTCAAGATTGAAGTCCAAGTTGGTGCTTGGCATTAGGGGTTGGTGCTCCTTCCAGTTGGTGCTGGTAAATCAAGGGTTGGTGCTCCTTTCTATTGGTGCAGATAAATAAGGGGTTGGTGCTCCTTCCAGTTGGTGCTAGTAAATCAGGGGTTGGTGCTCCTTTCTGTTGGTGCAGATAAATCAGGGGTTGGTGCTTCTTCTAGTTGGTGTTGGTAAATCATGGGTTGGTGCTCCAACTAGACCTTTCTATTGGTGTAGATAAATCAGGGGTTGGTGCTTCTTCTAGTTGGTGTTGGTAAATCATGGGTTGGTGCTCCTTCTAGTTGGTGTTGGTAAATCAGGGGTTGGTGCTCCTTTCTGTTGGTGCAGATAAATCAGGGGTTGGTGCTCCTTCTAGTTGGTGCTGGTAAATCAGAGGTTGGTGCTCCTTCCAGTTGGTGCTGTTAAATCTTTGGTTGGTGCTCCTTTCTATTGGTGTAGATAAATCAGGGGTTGGTGCTCCTTCCAGTGGGTGCTAGTAAATTGATTGTAAAGTTGTTGCTTTGCAAAGGCTAGATTTGGATGGGAGTCCAAATAGTCAATTTTTGAGTAGCCAAATCGGTGAACCTCGGTACATCTTGTGTTGTGTGATGCTCTCTTGTTATACTTGCTTTATTTTATTTTAAGTTTTCATTGTTTTGGATTTAAGAGTTGAAGTTTTAAGTTTTAAAGAGCCACACTGATTCACCTCCCTCTCTTAGTGTCATTGTGAGACTAACATTAATATCCAATGTTAGGTCACTCCAACTTAAACAACTATCCAATGATAATGTAGCACCTTTAGATCTGCACACAATGACACAACAAACAAATTAGTAATACTTGAGAAGGATCCACAATGTGAGACCCTCTATAAACAATAGTAAAACCCTAACTATTTGCTGCAAAATAGAGTGAACAGGAATAAAAGTGCATTAATGAAATAACAAACAATAAATTTACCTTACATTCTTGTTGTCTTCTGATCTGTAATATTTGATTGTAGTTGATATGCGTAGTGATGCCCTAGCATCGTTCAAATGCTAGGAGGTGCTTATAATGCTTTACATAAAACGCTCGCAGGTGACTGGCGACTGTAGGAAACACTTGTGGGTGCTTAGGACTGGAAGGGAGGCATCGATAGGTGCTCTACAATGATATAGAGCACTCGAAGGCATTCGAAATATGGGGAAATATTCTACAGAAGCAGATCTGGTGAGGGAAAATGAATGGTGACAGCTGCGAGAGTTACGGTGAGTGAGGATGGAGGTAAATGTACTCGAACACTCAAGTTGCTCAAAACTTAGGGATCTCAAGTACTTAGGGGACTCAAAAAATTTGAGAACTTAGGGGTTGAGCTATCAAAATGGCTCCTATTTATGATCCAACCTAGGGCATACTTAGGGTTTCAATGACACTAATCGTGTGGCTGAGATAAAAGCACATCAGATGGTGGATGATAAATTTAGGGTGTGGCATGGATTGATGTGGATGGACGAACAAGATTAAATAAAATTGGATGGTTGGGGTTAATTAATTTATATATTTATATATTAATTATATATATAATATAATATAAAAAATATTAATATAAAATATATATATATATATATATATAATAAATATATATGAATAGTGGGTGGAAAATGGTGGGAAAGCATGGATGAAGGACAAGTGGCTAGGTTTTGGTGGCTAGAAAGCATGGATGGAGGACAAGTTGCTAGTTTTTTGTGTCTTCAAATACCCCTTTTGTACTACGTTGCATGAAACACAATGCAGTGCAAAAAAATGAGACACTTATTTTATCCAGGTGCAGAAGCAGCTTCTCTTGAGATGTGGAATGTGAGCTTGAGATAAAAGAATAAAAGAATTTAAGTTTTGCATAGCTTACCACCTCAATTGGTGAATGAGTTTGCGAATGAAGCTCACAAGCTAATTGAAAAATCTATGCAAATGAATTTTGGATGATGTGATACCATTTTTGCCCCAATGGTCAGAAGGGGAGTGGTGGAAAATATGATATGATGCATCTATTTTTATCCCAATAGATGAAGGGATTTGTGAGATATGAGATGCAACATGTGTCTGATTTTACCCCAATAGATGAAGGAATTTTTGCCAAGTGCGGATACCATGATCATGTAAGATGTATCCCATTATGGGAAAATCAAAACCAAAAGTGGTTGCCCCAAGTTTGGGGTGATTCAAAGTTGATGAAGAATGTGCCTTCTAGCATCATTGAAATGCAAGTATGCAAATACAGAAGGAAAATAAAAATAGTCTATCCTTGGGGCCACTCATGATTACATTAATTCCTACACGAAATCCCTAAATGGTTGCTCAATCACTTTACTTGGCTTGCATCCTCAGAGATCGGTGTAAGGATATGATGAAAAGTTATGATTTTGACCATATTTTAAGCCCCATGAACAAGGCCATCAATGATAGCTTTTGAGAAAATTGGTCTTGGCATAGTTTTACTCTAAATATGAGGTACCAAAATTGATTTTGATTTCAAACAAGATGATATGGAATGATGAAAATGATCAAGTTTCCTTATGGTAGGTTTACTCATCTTACCGAATTGCATGGACAACCAGTCACTGCAATCGCGAAGGAGATAAAATAGACCACTAGATACGAGGTTCACTTAAAATTGTATGTGAACTTGGTAAATATTAAATGTAAATGAAATTGATGAATGAAAATTATGTTGACATGAAGATGTGATGATAAGAAATATATTGATGGATGCAATGTGGAGTGATTTTGTGGAGGTAATCTATATTTTTGAATATGTGGATGCAAATGACTGAGTCTATTTTTGCCCCAACATATGAAAGAGGTTCTTGACATGGAAAATTGCAATGCAATGACTATGTCTATTCTTTGCCCCAATAGATGAAGGGTTTTTGATGATGTAAGTGTCCTTATGGTTATTTATCCATCCTACCATATTGCATGGATAACTAGTCGCTATAACCGCCAGGTTAAATAGGATAAACCACTAACTACAAGGTTCACTTGTACTTAGGTCTATTCTTTATCCCAAAATATGAAGGGTTTTTGATAATTAAAAATGAAATGATTGTGTCTATTTTTTGCCCCAACAGATGAAGGGTTTTTTATAATGAATAATAAAATGATTGCATCTGTTCTTTACCCCAACAAATGAAGGGTTTTTGATAACAAAAAATGAAATGATTGCATCTGTTATTTTCCCCAACAGATGAAGGATTTTTTATAAAAAAAATGAAATGATTGCGTCTGTTCTTTTCCCCAATATATGAAGGGGTTTTGATGATGTACATGTCCTTATGGTGATTTACCCATCCTACCGTATTGCATGGATAACCAGTCATTGCAACCACTGCATTAATAGGATAAACCACTAGATATAAGGTTCACTTGTACTTGTGTCTGTTCTTTGCCCCAACAGATGAAGGGTTTTTGAAATGAGAAAAATGCAATGAAATGATTGTGTCTATTCTTTGTACCAATAGATGAAGGGGTTTTTGAAATGGGAAAATAATGCAAGGCAAAGGGTTCAACCTTTGACAAAAGAACGCAATATTTTGATTTTGGCAATTGATGTTGATGATGGTGTGGATGTGTATGCATGATTGAACTAATTGTTGAATTGGTGGGGGGAGGGTGTGATACCTTGAGCACCCCCAAGTTGTATGCTTGTTTTCTTGATTTGGGGAAGGTGTGATACCTTGAACACCCCTAAGTTATGATGCTTGTTTGCTTGATTAGGGGGAAGGTGTGATACCTTGAACACCCCCAAGTTGTGATGTTGTTTGAAATTTCTAGCAATCTTTGCATATGCAAGTTATATATATATACATGGCTTTTACTTTTGTGTTATGCTTATGTGTGAGTGCTTTTGTGGAATGCAAGTGTATATGGATGATTAATGCAAGTGGAAATGTGTTATGGATTATTAATGCAAGTTATGGAATGCAAATGTTCTAATGATCATTCATAGTTTAGATTTTTCTTGGACATATTCTAGATTTTTTGTTTAATTAGGGGCACCAAACTTGGTGGTATGGATGTTTACATGGAAGAAGATATGGATGTTGATATGGAAAAAGATATGGATGATGATATGGAAAACCGACTGTTTTGTAGAGACTCAAACATACTAGTGGCATCAAACAAATTCACTAAAAATGTCTAATATTTCTAGGACCAAATGTGTGTGTAGTGAATTCATTTACCGAATCATGAGCATGGTAATGACTCGAAGCAATCCAATGTGTGTGCAAGTGAGTTCATTAACTCATCTTGAGTAAATTGGGTGAAACCTATTATGGATAAGACCAAGAAGTTATCTTGTCCTTATGTGCGATCAGAGGTCTCTTTAAAAGAGATGTGTCACCACACATGAGCGTACGCCACTACCAGTCAAGCATCTATAGGTCTGGTGGAGGCTAACTCCATAGTCCATGATTTGTGTTTTTTATCTCTTAAGTTTTGGGGATGACTACCTAACCATTTGACAAGAAATATAGTATGATCCTTACAACCCAATGATCAATGGTGTGTGATGTAAAATATTTAAAGTTTTTATTAGGGATTTTTCCCTACTATTTCTTTTATTTTTGGAATTGTGATATGGATGAGAACCACTATTTTTATGGACTATGTTGCATGATGGGACAAGCAAGAAATACCTTGTTCACTTCGAGGTTCAAACCAAGTATGGTGTTATCCCTCTTTGACACAAGATATTTTTAAGATGTGAAATTATGTTTGGTTCAAGAATGTTTTGGAGTCAATTCCCAAAACTCAATATTTTCTTAATGTATATGTGTGATGGTCCTAAAAGGAACTCGACATGTATTTTGGAGGTTGCTTAAAACACTAGGAGTGGCTGAGTGACTAAAAACACCTAGGCATCATGAATATATGGAGGCTTTGCTAAGGATAATTTTGGCTTGGTGGAAAAATGAATGATGATGTGAAGTTGCCCCTAATTAAGGAAAAATGACATTATTGGACCAATTCAAAACCTTGAACTTAATAAATGACCCCTAATATGAAATTTGAAATGTGGAATGGAATGTATAAAATGCAATTTTGTGAAATGGAGTGTATGAATGCAGTTTTTGTTAAATGAAATGTTTACAAATAAAATGCAATTTTTTTGTGTATTAGCCAATAAATGACCCCTAATATGAAATTTGAAATGTGGAATGGAATGTATGAAATGCAATTTTGTGAAATGGAGTGTATGAAAGCAATTTTTGTTAAATGAAATGTTTGCAAATAAAATGCAATTTTTTTGTGTATTAGCCATGTATATATATACATATATATATATATATATACATATATATATATATATATATATATACATATATATATATATATATACATATATATATATATATATATATATATACATATATATATATATATATATATATATATATATATATACATATATATATATATATATATATATATATATATATATCACATTAAGCATGGAACACTTTCGAGTGTATGATGTCAAGTGGTTCGGGTTCTTCTACTCCCCCTAGCCTGGTAAGCTTATGACCAAAGGGATTAAGTACCTTTGGAGATTTTTGAAAATTGATATGTGACCAAAGGGCTTATGTGCCTTTGGAGATTTTTGAAATTGATATGTGACCAAAGGGGTTAGGTGCCTTTGGGGCTTTTTGAAATTGATATGTGACCAAAGGAGTTAGGTGCCTTTGGAGATTTTTAAAATTGATATGTGACCAAAGGGCTTAGGTGCCTTTGGGACTTTTTGAAATTGATATGTGACCAAAGGGCTTAGGTGCATTTGGGGATTTTTAATTGATATATGACCAAAGGGGTTAGGTATCTTTGGGGATTTTTTAAATTGATATGTGACCAAAGGGGTTAAGTGCCTTTGGGGCTTTTTGAAATTGATATGTGACCACAGGGGTTAGGTGCCTTTGGATATTTTTGAAATTGATATGTGACCAAAGGGCTTAGGTGCCTTTGGGGATTTTTGAAATTGATATGTGACCAAAGGGCTTAGGTGCCTTTGGGGATTTTTGAAATTGAGATGTGACCAAAGGGATTAGGTACCTTTGGAGCTTTTTGAAATTGAGATGTGAGTGACTAGGAGGATGCGCTATCCTAAGAATCCCCAATTTTCTTGATGATGGATGATGTGATTGGCTAGGAGGATGCAATATCTTGAGAATCCCTAGTATGTTTGATGATTGAGTTGGTACCAATATCCTGATAAGATGGGTTGGATGGACCATTTGTGGGAAAGACTTTTAGATCAATAAGATCTTGGACAACATATTTAAACACATGAAAAAATTGTTGATGTCATGGCCCACTTGTTGATGATAAGGACAATACAAGTGCTTCTTATAATTCTTTCCATATGGCTTGTTAAGATCACTTGATTTGATTTATAGAAGTGAAATATTTTGTGCTTCATAAAGCCTTTGAAAAATGGTTGAATAAGATTTTGAAAGCATTGTGTAGTCACAAGGGGGCTTACCAGGACGCTTGATACATTTGTCTAATTGTGCTGGATTTTGAAATTGTGGTATAGGTATCATAACCTAAGATATGGATTGTGAAACTAGATGTTGTACATGATGATGAAGTTGATGATGACTTAAATGTACCTCAATGTTAGTGAGTCGAGTTAATTTTTTTTGCAAAATTTATGTGTGTTGATAATCTAATTGTAAGCCTTGGTTTTATTGTTGAGTGAATTGAGATGTGATGAATGGATTGATGAATGAATGAGATTGAGTGTGTTTTTGAAGGTGTGATGAATTGGGGGGCATGGAGTGAATTTTATAATGATGATATTGGTGAAGAAATGGTTGTGAATGAAGAAAAGGAGATGATGTGTGAGAAAAATAGATGGGTTGAATCATGGGAATGGAATGGATATGGGTGGATGGAGGTATGGGAATGAAAAACACTAAATATTGTGGTACCCAAGATGGATTTTGTGTGATGAATATGGGTTGAGTAGAAATTGTATGAGATGTAGAGTTCATTTGAACTTGTTGTTGAGTAGTCTGCCACTTCTTAAGAAATTTGTTCAAATTTTCCCATGCTTCATTAATTTCCACATCGTCATGGGAATGCATGGATGAAGATGGAATGGCTACTATGGATGTGGGACAAGTGGAAATAGGAATTACAACTTTATTGGATGGAACAGGTATTTGTGAAGCAACATTGACTTGTGCTTCATACCAAGGATTGGTGTAGGTGGATGTATATGAATATGGGATAGAAGTGCTAGGAGCACTTGATGATTGAGGAATGGTGGTAAGGTGCAACTGATACCTCAAAAAGAGGATTAGTGTACACCTGAGTAAAGCTGGATGGTGGCTAGGGATAAATAGACTCTTGCTATAAAGTAGGATCCTATCTAGGTGAGTTGGGGGCTGACTCTAAGATATTTTTAAAAGAATTCATGAGAGCTTCTAGTCGTGCCACATCTATGTGGGTAATGTGATAATCAATGGTTGGTGAGATTGACTCTTCTTTGGGCATAGCCATATGAAAGTTTGTGGATGGCAAGGAATGTGAGGGACCTACAGACAAATATACCTATGTCACATTCATCGAATCTACCACAGAAGCGGTGGGAAATGTGGATGAAGGTTCCATTGGATTATCTTGATTTAATGCTTTCTTTTTCTTTCTAGTTAAGACCATAAAGCAAATAAATTAAAATACATATTATGCAGTAAAAATGAAACATAGAATTTAAATTTTATAAAAAAACAAACAACCAATGCTAAGTTTATTTAACATGTGTGACTTACCTTATTCATTGGTTATCTCATTTTAATGTGAGTTCATTTCCTTAGGTTTCAATATTGTGTGCTTCAAATGTGCTAGTCTGAATTAATCCCAAGAAAGATAAAAACTATGGCTAAGTTGGGGCCATGAGATTCTTGCTGGTGATGAAATCCAACAAGTTTGCTTGGGGGTGACCTAGGGTTTCTAAGGGAAGATATTGGTGGATGGAGATGAAAGCCACCATCACAAAATCTCAAGCAATGGATGGTGATGAAATCCAACCACTAATGTTAAATGTGAATCATGTAGTGTGTGGTTCTTTTTAAATTTGATGATTTTCTATTGTATTCATACAACATTAGAAAGATAACCACTTTTGAATGTCTAAATCAGAAGCCACTATTCACAATACCAATTTTCCCAAAGGATATAGAGTACACCACTTAAAACCCGCTCTAAACAGTTGAGGGTTCATCTATTCCTCCATATGGAATCACCCAAGTATAGGGATACTCTTGGTATATGAACAATGTTCCTACTTAGACCTAAAAAAATAGGAATCCCTAACCCTATAATGTAAACTAATTATGCAAATATTAATTCACATGAAATCGAGTGCAATATATATATATATATATATATATATATATATATATATATATATATATATATATATTAGCAGAAAATAAAAAAATTCAAATAGAATATGTGGATGGATGCAAATGATTAATCTAAAACCTAAGATGCAAACTAGTATGAATGTTCTTTTCCAAATTAATTAATGATGTTTTTTTTATTTTAAAACCTGAAAAAAGATATAAACTACCCAAAATACATAAACATAATTGCTAGGTTTGGATAGTAGACTTACAAAAAACCTACGTATTTGTACTATATCTCTGTAAAACACCCTTGGGAATTTTTGAAATGCACCTAGGCATTTCTAGATAGCCCTCGAGTGTCACTGGGAGTTTCGCACACCTTATACAACTTCTGCGAACTTTCAAAAACTCTAGATCCAACAAAATATATGAAATTCGCACTTCTGAAAACCTTGCAAGATGATAGAAAAAAACAAGTAAATTAGTAAGGCAAATCATAAATACAAACCCTTAGGGGGTCCCACCATGATCGCCATATTGTTGGCAATTTTGGGTACCTTGGGTACATTGCCCTTGCTCAAGTGTTGATGTTGTCATTGATGTCAAAGAGCGGAAGGGTTTTTGTGAAAACCAAGGCAGACTAAATTATAGGTTTTGTTTAAATCCATGGTCAGCGGTTTTGAAATGGGTTTTTCTTAAAACCCAAGTTAGCTCTTCGTTTTGTTGAAAAAGGTGCTCCGATGATGAAGATATTTAATTTTAAATATCCAGTTTAAATTTTATTTATTTATTTAAAATTTAAATTAATATTTTAAAATTAAATTAAAGTTGTTCACCGGCTTGTTTTCAAAGCCGACGTTGCTAGGGTTTTGCAACGGATCAATTAGGGTTTCCTGCTGACAAAGCAAGGTTAAGCAACCAAAAAATTCTAGGGTTTCATGTTGACCTAATTAGGGTTGCAGCCGACGTGTTTGAGAATGTTTTGATGGGATATTCTCTTCTATAAAAATGCGGGACTATTGCAAGGTTGAAGAGTGGGCGTGATGCGATATATGCGAATGAAGTTCGTGTGCAGCAGAGTGTAAGTCGGTGATAGTTCTTTGGAGTTAAAGAAAAGAGATCGCAGCGATGAGATAGTGAGTGAGTGCGTATCGGTGATCGAGAACAAAGAGAGCGATATGCAGACGGCGTGTTTAAAGTTCGAGGCAAAAATACGCAGATGGTAGAAGTGAGATTTCATGGAAGGTGCAGTAGAGTGAGTGGTGCAAAGAGAAGATAAGAACGCGGTATGCAGAAGTCGTGTTCGGAGTGTGAAATGACAGTGTGTTGGCTGTAGAAGTAATATTTCTGTGAAGTTGCAGCAGAGAACGCGGAGAGATATAGAGGAGTGGTTGAAAAAGTGCGAATCATTTTTCACAGCGACGATCGAATGCCGACAAGCGGCGAGATCGCGAGAAAAATAGCAGATCGTGATAATTGAGGTGAAAGTTTACATTCTGTAATTTTTATTACTATCTCCAAGTTGTAGCTTGGTAAAAGGGGTTGGTGCCTCTTTCTAGTTGGAGCTAGAAAAATTGGAGTTGGTGCTCCATTCTGTTGTAGTGAGATAAAATTTAGAGGTTGGTGCCTCTTACCGGTTAGTCTTTGGTGAATGATTATGTAAAGTTGTAGCTTTGCATTTGCTGGATTTGGATGGTAGTCCAAGCAGTCTTTTTGAGGAGTAGCCACATCGGTGAACCTCGTTAAAATGCCGTGTTATGTGTGATGCTCTTAGTACTTTTATTATTTCTATTTTAATCTGTTGTAGTTTATTTAAAAGTCTAAATTGCTTTTAAGTTTTTAAAGAACACATTGATTCACCCCCCCTCTCAGTGTCATTGTGATTATAACAATTGGTATCAGAGCAAGGTTCCCAATTTTGGCTAAATCAGTCAGGGTTGATCTTGGATTAGTACACAATGGCTAAGAAGAATAGATCCTCATCCAAAAAGGCATCCCGACCGGTTTCGGTTCCTATGGTTGAGAAAATTGAACCAAAAATGGCGAGAAGGAATGAACTACGAAGTTGAAGAAGTTGAGGCTGAAGTTGATTTAGAGGGTGAGCTAGTGTCTGCCCTTACGAAATGGGAATCGAAGAAAAAGAAGAATGAAAAATTGTCAAGGAAACTTAAGGATGCAAACAACATTATTGCCAGTTTAAAAATACAGACTGAAGAATACAAGAAAATGTCTGAAGATCTGGAAATACAGGTATCCATGAAGATAGACCACTCATGACAAATTGGAAGAAGAAAATGTGAGTCTTCGAATACGGATACAAGAAGCTGGATCGAAAAATCAAGCTGTCATGTAAAACGTGAAGAAAGCTCGATGAAATTGGACAAAATTCTGAGCGATCAAAGATCCACGGGTATCAAATTTGGTCTCGGATTTTACGAAGGAGAATCATCAAGCTGGACCAAAAGCAAGCAATGTTGAAAGTGAAAAGAACAAAGACAAGAATCGGGCAAAAGAAAGATATAATGCCGGACACTGAAATAGCGGTGACAATGATGGCTTTACTAAGGTCACACATCAAAAGAATAGAAGATCCAAGGCTCCAGCAACAACCTGGCCAAGACCATCTTTCAGGTTTAATCATTATTTCTATGGTTTTTGTTTCAAGTGTAATGTTTATGGGCATAAAATTGTTGATTGCAAATACAACGTAGGTCCAAGAAGTTTCACTAGTAGAAATGCGTTTGCTCCTTTAATGAGTTATGCGGTAGAGTGTTTTAAGTGTCACAACTTTGGTCATATTGCCAGAAATTGTCGTAGTATGTCTGTTTCATATCAACCTCATGAAAGCAGATTTCAACCGTATAGAGCAAAACAAAATAGAATTTATACTGAAGGATATGTGCAAAATTCTAAAAAGGGGAAGTCACGGCTAGAACCCAATACCACAGTTAAAACAGAATGGAAACAAAAAGAACAGCTCAGGAAAGAACAAGATTCTTTAATAGTGCAGACAGCTTTTAGAGCTCAGAATAAACATGTTCCTTGGATTCTTGATAGTGGTTGCTCAAGTCATATGACGGGTGACAAACGAGAAATTCGAAAATCTACAAAAGTATGAGGGTGGTTCTATAAAATTCGGCAACAATGACGGAGCCAAAATAATAGGTAAAGGAACGGTCAAAATTAGTGAAGGAAAGATCAAGTCAGAGGAAGTTTTATATGTGGATGGTTTGAAACATAATCTATTGAGTGTGAGTCAAATCTGTGACAAAGGACATGAAGTAGTTTTCAAGAAGCATGGTTGTGAAGTCAGAAAAATAAACAACGGGAAATTAATAGCAACCGGCTCAAGGACGTCTGGCAATCTGTACACACTCTCAGAGTTTTCAGAAGGTATGTGCTTCATGGGACAAGAAGAAGAGAACTGGTTGTGGCATAAGAGGCTTGGACACATAAGTTTTGATAATCTGGTAAGAATTAGCGCTAAACAAGCGGTGAGAGATATTCCAATCATTAAAAAACCTGAAAATAGTATGTGTGCTTCATGTCGGAAGGGTAAACGAGACCGAGTTTCATTTAAAACAAAAGAACATCACACTAACGAGGCTTGGTCAAAACAGGTTTAGTCAGAACTGGCTTAGTCAGAACATGTGGATTCAAAGAACAGGTATGCCTAAAAGAAACAACACTATTACTTGTTATAAGTGCAACAATAAAAGTCACACTTTCAGACGGTGCGAGTTGAAATTCTAGGATATAGGAACAGGAGCAGTGGCATGATCAGGTCCAAGGATCAGAACAATGACGGGAACAAGAATATGGTCAAAGAGTTCAAGAGAAGACCCGGCAAGGAAGTTATAGACGTTGATGTTGATCAGTGCCTAATGGGAGTTTTACTCCCACCCCGGAATTAATCACCTCATCGGGGAGGTGGGGGAGGGACTAAGCTAAGAGGCTCATTCTTAGTTTCGAGCCCCAAAGGTGGCCCTTTGCCATTGATGACAAAGGGGGAGAGCTTCAAGTGAAGAGGAAAGCTTCAAGTCAGGGGGAGCAAAACTTCAAAGAGATTGATTTCAGTTTTGGCTCTTGAAGATGTGTTTTTAGTAAAGGGTTGCCATCAATGACAAAGGGGGAGATTGTTGGCAATTTTGGGTACCTTGGGTACATTGCCCTTGCTCAAGTGTTGATGTTGTCATTGATGTCAAAGAGCGGAAGGGTTTTTGTGAAAACCAAGGCAGACTAAATTATAGGTTTTGTTTAAATCCATGGTCGACGGTTTTGAAATGGGTTTTTCTTAAAACCCAAGTTAGCTCTTCGTTTTGTTGAAAAAGGTGCTCCGATGATGAAGATATTTAATTTTAAATATCCGAGTTTAAATTTTATTTATTTATTTAAAATTTAAATTAATATTTTAAAATTAAATTAAAGTTGTTCACCGGCTTGTTTTCAAAGCCGACGTTGCTAGGGTTTTGCAACGGATCAATTAGGGTTTCCTGCTGACAAAGCAAGGTTAAGCAACCGAAAAATTCTAGGGTTTCATGTTGACCTAATTAGGGTTGCGACCGACGTGTTTGAGAATGTTTTGATGGGATATTCTCTTCTATAAAAATGTGGGACTGTTGCAAGGTTGAAGAGTGGGCGTGATGCGATATATGCGAATGAAGTTCGTGTGCGGCAGAGTGTAAGTCGGTGATAGTTCTTTGGAGTTAAAGAAAAGAGATCGCAGCGATGAGATAGTGAGTGAGTGCGTATCGGCGATCGAGAACAAAGAGAGCGATATGCAGACGGCGTGTTTAAAGTCCGAGGCAAAAATACGTAGATGGTAGAAGTGAGATTTCATGGAAGGTGCAGCAGAGTGAGTGGTGCAAAGAGAAGATAAGAACGCGGTATGCAGAAGTCGTGTTTCGAGTGTGAAATGACAGTGTGTTGGCTGTAGAAGTAATATTTCTGTGAAGTTGCAGCGGAGAAGCGGAGAGATATAGAGGAGTGGTTGAAAAAGTGCGAATCATTTTTCACGACGATGGTCGAATGCCGACAAGCGACGAGATCGAAGAAAAATAGCGAGATCGTGAAAATTGAGGTGAAAGTTTACATTTTGCAATTTTTATTACTATCTTCAAGTTGTAGCTTGGAAAAAGGGGTTGGTGCCTCTTTCCGGTTGGTGCTGGAAAAATTGGAGTTGGTGCTCCATTCATTTGTAGCGAGATAAAATTTAGAGGTTGGTGCCTCTTACCGGTTAGTCCCTGGTGAATGATTATGTAAAGTTGTAGCTTTGCATTTGATTGGATTTGGATGGTAGTCCAAGCAGTCTTTTTGAGGAGTAGCCACATCGGTGAACCTCGTTAAAATGTCGTGTTATGTGTGATGCTCTTAGTACTTTTATTATTTCTGTTTTAATCTGCTGCAGTTTATTTAAAAGTCTAAATTGCTTTTAAGTTTTTAAAGAACACACTGATTCACCCCCCATCTCAGTGTCATTGTGATTGTAACATTTGAAAGATACAAAACACAACACCAAACAATGCTAAATAAATTGAATACAAGAAAACTAGAATTGCACAATAGATATTCTTATATTAATAGGGGGAGCCTAAAAACTCCATTGTTACAATGTGGATCCTTGAATCCTTTTTTATATAGATTTACAAATGGTTAGGGTTCTTCAAAACCCTAACAAACAAGGCTGGTGGTGTCTTCAGGCGAGTCTTGCTCCCAATAATGTTGAGTGGGCTTCTTGATATCTAATGTCGGGCCACTCTAGCTTAAAAAGTTATCCAATATTGATGTAGCACCTTTAGATCTACACACAATGACACAAAAAACATATTAGTAATACCTGAGAGGGATCCACAATGTGAGATTCTCTATAAGCAATAGTAAAACCCTAACTATATGCTATAAAATAAAGTGAATAGAAATAAAAGTGCATTAATGAAATAACAAACAATAAATATTCCTTACATTCTTGTTGTCTTCTAATATGTGATATTTTCTTGTAGTTGATATGCGTGGTGATTCCCTAGCATCCCTTGAATGCTAGAAGGTGCTCAGAATGCTTTACGTAAAACACCTGCAAGTGCCTGACGACTGCAGGAAATGCCCATGGGTTCTTGGGACTAGAAGAGAGGCACCCAAAGGTGCTCGGTGGTGACAGAGAGCACCCGAAGGCATTCAGTATATGGGAAAATATTTTGCAGAAGAAGATATAGAGAGGGGAAATGAATGGTGATGGTTGTGAGAGTTAAGGCGAGTGGGGAGGGAGGTAAAGGTACTCAGACACTCAAGTTGATTAAAACTTAGGGATCTCAAGTACTTAGGGGACTCAGAGAATTCAAGCACTTAGGGGTTGAGCCATAAAAATGGCTCTTATTTATAATCCAACCTAGGGCATACTTAAGGTTTCAATGACACTAATCATGTGGTTGAGATAAAAGCACATCAAAGGGTGGATATTAAATTTAGGGTACGACATGGATTGATGTGGATGGATGGATAGGATTAAATGAAATCAAATGGCTGGGATTAATTCATTTATATAAATATATATTAATTAAATATATATATATATATATATATAATATAATATATAAAATATTAATATTAAATATATATAGAATAAATATATATAAATATATATGAATAGTGGACAAAAAATGGTGGGAAAGCATGGATGGAGGACAAGTGGCTAGGTTTTAGTGTCTAAAAGTGGTATTAGAGCCAAAGTGAAGAGAAAATTTGTTTAAGCAAGACATTGTGAAGAGAAGACACAAGCCACTATAAGAGAAAATTTAGTTGGGAGAAGATGCAGGTTGAAAGGAGCCAAGGTTGAGAAAACCATATTTAGTAAGTCAAGGTGAGAGAGCAAAGTTAAGTAGGTCAAGTGATAGATCCAAATTAAGTAGAATACTTCCACAACTATTATAAATCCATGTTAAGAGACTTAGTGAGAAAGACATTAAGAGTGTCATGGTAAGAATCCACAAAGAAAGTCATGGGAAGAATATCCACAAGGAAGAGTTGTGAGAGGAACTCATGAAGACAACATTGTAGGAAGGAGTTTGAGTCCATGCTAGAGGAAATTGTAAGAATGAGGAGTATCCATTTATGAGGAGATTTCATTAAATAAAGTTGTAGGAAGGCCAATATAAGGGAGGATACCTTGCAAAATTCAATGTTGTAGAAGCAATATTTAGGAGAAGCAAGCACAACAACAAAACTAGATCACAAATAGATACCAGTAGAAAGAAAAAATAAAACACCTATTGTAGGAAAGAATAGAATGTTCATTGTATGTGTCCAAGAAGGAAATTAATAGTATGTTGATGAAATATCAAGTGACAACATTTTTTAGAATATTGAGTGACAATGCATATTGTAAGATAGAGCATAACTGGAGATTACAAGAGAAAGCGATATTAGAGATTGTGGAAGAGGATATTTCAATATACAAAATATTAAGCACCAATGGATATTGCAAGAGAGAAATTTCAAAAAGGAAAAATTCAAAAATTCAAAAGAGTCAAGGAAGAAGGAAAAAATATACCTTGAAAAGAAATATCTGAAGAAAAGAAAGTTCAAAAAGGAAAATTTGAAAAATTCATTTTTTGAAAACCCCTATAAAAACTATAATGAATTAATTAGGGATTCAAAAGGCTTTCTACTTGATAATTAAATGGAATTCAAACTCCCCCTCATCCAAGCAAATTACAGAAGAATTGAGATAAAGGAAAAATTGACATTAATTAAAGGATTCTACATTTATTTGAAGGATTGGAAAAACATTTGAAAGAAATATTTTAGGAATCCAAATTATGTCTTCATAAAAAATCCTTCTTATAAAGTCTCATTTGTTTGAAGAACCAAAATTTATTAGAAGAGGGACTCAAAAACAAAGAAAATTTTATCATAGAGAGGAACATGGTCAATTGGGCCAAACCACCATATTATTTCAACAAAAAAATGGGAAATCAAATTTAAAATAAAAATTTGAAATGACACATGGCATAGGAAAGTCAAAGGATAATTATTGGTATATTGATTTAGGGTAAAGTAATCACATGACTGGTAATCTGCATTGGTTTGAGTCTCTTAAATTTCAAGTAAAGCAAATCATACCTATAAAAATTGTAGATGATAGAATCTACCAAGTTCAAGAAGTATGAAATATTTCACTCAACCTACCCTTTTGTGAATGCACACTAAAAATATATATTTTATGTGTTTGGATTTGCCAATAACATGATATTAGATTCACAATTTATGGGCAATGGTAGGACAATTGAATTCAGGGTTGTCAATAAAATAAAAATTGTTTCATTAAAAGACAGAGAACTTGAAGCCATTGGTTCTACCAAAAAAAGGTATATTTGCACTAAGATATGATATCATTTTCTTATAAATAATTGAATCAACTACCTCCATAAGATAAACATAAATCACAAATGCAATATCAAAGAATAATAATAAAGCATCAAAGAGATAACATAGTACACAGCTTTTATGATTAAAGAAATGGATCAAGTAAGAGAAGAATTTTCAAACAATGCTTTCATTTCAGAAAAAATATCACCAAGTAACATAGAAAACTATTCTACCTTATATAATCAACCAAAATATATAAGAATAAATCTTTTTGTGGAAAAATAAATGTAAAAAAAGATGAAATATTTTTTTTTTGGTAAGTAAGAGAATATTTATAATTAACACCGGGTTTTAACTGGTTGACCCAAAACCATTTTACAAAATAGGGTCCACTGACCAACTGGACAAAGGCCAAGCCCTAAAAGTTTAAACTGACAACAAAAAGGGCCAAGACCTACTCTTCCAACATAATATAGCCAAACTAAACTATGGAAGCCTAATATTATGGCCATCAGAAAAGAAAGATGCAAAATAGAACTAACAAAGACAAAATCCACTTTGAGCCTTCCAATCTAAAATTTTTCATTATCTATCACCATTGAGACTGCATGAGGAAGATTTTCAATCCACGTGATCAAATTTGTAGCTACAATGCCTTCATTTGCCAGCCTATCAGCTGCCATGTTTGCTTCCCGAAAGGTATGCAAAATTATGGCCTCAGGTCGATCATGAATTAGAGCCCTTGCTTCGTGGATGTAGTCATCAAATTTCCAAGGAGCTCTCTTAGTGTTCTTTAGAAGATTTATAATAATAATAGAATCACCTTCCACCAACAGTTTCCCTGGATAATTCTCTCCCACCTTGAGGCTCCTCCAAACTGCCCTCGCTTCACCCACATTGTTAGTTTGAGCTCCAAGATGTTCAACAAAAGCTACAAGCACCTCACCCTTGTGGTCTCTAAGTAAGACACCAGCCCCAGCTTCACCTGGGTTGCCCCTAGATGCCCCATCAAAATTTAACTTAATCCACCCTAGGGGGGGTGGGGTCCATGTGATCATGGTTCTAGGACAGACTTGAGGATGATGGAGGCCATCAGTGAGAGGTAAGTTTAATGACTGGCCTAATGAAGCTTCAAAAGGATTTGGAGGTCTAGATGCTGCAGGCACTAAACAAGCATTCTCATTAGCATATACTAAAATTTTTGATAGGACAAAGGATGACTGAGAAACCTTATCCAAGAAGGCCCGACGATTCCTTTCCAATGATATTTGCCACAAGTAGTGATGAAGGCATATCTTCCACATATACCTAAGATGCCTATTCAAAAAGGGAGAAGGCCATTGGACAAATAAGTCAAAAATGGACTGAGGATGGACCCAATAAATATGAAACACTTGTAACAGACCTAACAAGATTGAGACAGAAAAATTATAATACATAAACAAATGATCAATAGACTCCCACTCAGACATACAAAGATAACACCTATTAACAACAATAACACCTCTTTTTATTAAGTTATCCATGGTGAGGATCTTATTTTGGATGGCCGACCATGCAAAAAACCCAACCTTCGAAACAATGCTTTTGGGCCAAACTTCCAAGTGAGGGAAAGTAGGTTCATCATTATCAATAAGCATCAGATAAGCAGTCTTGACAGAAAATTCCCCATTGTCTGAAGCTTCCCAGATAAGCTGGTCCTCAAGAATTCCAGAAGGGAGTAAAGACTGTCTTAATTCATTCTCCAGTATTATTGATGCCCCTGGTAGATCATTGTTCATTATTGGCTTCCAAACCCTTCTATTGTTTGAAAAAGTAATAAAATCTGCAACTTTGGTACCAAAAAATTCAATTATCCAAGCTCTAAGGGTTGAAAGGATGGGGTCTACAGAGAGGGGATAGTCCTTTAACCATTTGTGGTCCCAAAAATAAATGTTTCTACCATTTCCCAGCTTCCAACATAGCCCTCTGCTTAGCAAGTTTTTAGTTTGAAGGATTGATTTCCAAAAAATTGATCCCCTGGGAGGAAAGGAATAACTTAAAAATTCAGTTTCTTGCAAATACTTTCTTCTGATTATAGTAATCCATTCTACATTTGCATTTGTCAGAAGACGCCATGCTTGTTTGGCCAGGAGGGCCATGTTTAAATGTTGTATTCTCCTTAGCCCAATACCTCCAAACTCCCTTGGTTTGCAAACCCTATCCCAGGACACCAAGTGAAAGCGTTGCTTAGATTCAGAACCAGTCCATAGGAACCTCTTCTGGATCTGTTCAATTTTAGTGTAGACACTTGTAGGAGCTTTAAAAACAGAGAGAAAGTAGACATGGATGCTTTGAATGGAAAACCTGGTGAGAACTGCCTTGCCAGCTTGAGATAACAAATTCCCTTTCCATCCAGCCAGCTTCCTCTGAATTCTTTCAATTACATTAGTCCACATGGAATCAGTAGCTCTGCCTGTAAATAAAGGAAGGCCTAAGTATGTGGATGGAAGAGTAGACACTGAGCATCCAAGAATCCTAGCAATCTTAATCTACCTCTGAATGGGAGTGTTAAAGAAATAAATTTTACTCTTTGAAAAATTTACCTTTTGCCCCGCAGCATCCTCATATAGCTCTAGAATATGTTTTATGACCTTAGCCTCAAAAAGCCGATGCAAGAGTTAACAACAAAGTATCATCCACAAACCGTTCATGTGTAACTGCCTGTGTTTGTGATGATGCTTTAATTCCTGAAATAAGACCAATATTACTGGCAGCTTTGATTGTCCTCCCAAGGGCTTCAGCCACAATGATAAACAACATGGGAGAGATAGGGTCACCTTGAAATATTGAGTACTAAAATCAAAATTATAAATGAAAAACATGACCTATGTGACCAACTTTAGTGTGACACTAGTAATCTTTATCAAAAGAAAATTATGAATTATAATACATGTGATTTAAAACTCATGATGGTAGACACTTGTGATACAAGTAATTTAGAGCCCATGAAGGCTCATGTGATTTTGGTTTTTATGTTTTAAGATCCATAACAACAAATGTGCATAATGTTACAAGGTTCCTTGAATATGTGACACAAGGGATTTGAGCATTGACAAAGAGTGTGCAAAAAATGTATGTGTTGATTATGTTTGTGTTGGTCATAGTAATTGTGATGCATGTGATGATCCTCCATAGAAAATAGACACAAATGGTTTGAGTAATACTCTTGAAAATGTTGATACAAAAAATGGTTGTGAATCAAAGTTTTTTGATCATGCAAAAAATGTTTTTGAGATAGTCTTTATGTGTAATGGTCGTGATGAAAGTTGATAGTTTATTTTTTTTAATGAACATTCAAATATTGTTGATTGTATTTATTGGATATGGGATGTTTATGATGGTCATATTAATAGCACTATATGGATGTCTCTAGAGAAGAATTTTTTTAGGCTTTCTAAGTTTGATAGTGATAGTTTTAGATGTGTTCATGAGAGTGCTTGGATAGGAAATGCTTACCTTGATTACGCAAAGTATGTTAGATTTTATGGATAGAATGACAAGGATAATGTTGGCATAGGTCACTTAGAATTTGTTAATAAGTATCTAAGTTATGATGACTTAGTACATTCAAATCGAGATAAGGATGAATTTGAAAGGCACACACAAGAAATTGGTACTAAATAGGGATATAAAAGGAAAATAATGAAAGAATATATTGTATCCAAAGACTTTGAGTTTATAGGAAAATTTGATGAGAGTGATTTTGTGACAAGGAGTAGTAATAACAATTTTGTAATAGGGAATGTTGTGACGAAAAACAAATAATCCAAAATTATGATAGAGTATAAACTACAAATATTGTGACAAATTGACACATATGAAATATAAATGTTTGAAAGAGACAAAAGCTAGAAAATAAGAGCCAAATTCAATACTATATCCAAAGCTTGAAAGTTAGAATCAAAGTGAGATAATGGCATCATACTAAATAATGTAAGATAGGAGGTGTTGGCGATTATTACATTCTTTGGTACCTTGCAAGTACCTTGTAAATATTTTATAAATACTTTATAAATAGTTGGATTCTAGGAGTCTTATAAATATTTTTTGTTTAGTAATCATTAAATGTTTGTCACTATTATGGGGTCAATACATACATTTATCCTATGAGAAATATGAAGAGTTTTATCTCATGTCAGTTTGAAGAGATAAAGTGTTAGTTAAAGTTGAAATGTCAAGAGTCTCCTTGTAAAGGTTATTTGTAGGAGCAATATATGAAGGATCTTGTAATGAGAAATTAGAGTACCTTATTTGTATTGTAATGCTCTATTTATCATCCATGTGAATATAGTGAGTTTTTTTAATTTTTGATTAATGGCTTGAATATTTGTGTATCTCATTTTGATATATATATATATAGTGTGTGTGTGTGTGTGTGTGTGTGTGTGATCTTTAACCATTGAATATTCTTGAAGCTAGCATATTTGCTATCATACAATACATATGACAGGAAAATTACATCCACTTAATAATGGGAAGTATGATAGATGGATACAAAGGAGCCTTACATATTGTCACCCCCAATAGTCAAAACAATGAAATTAAATTTTAACATGGGAATATAGGGGAAATCAAACCTAAAAATGTAAAATCCATTTTTAGAGATAGTAATGGTCAATTTTTACATGTACGTTATTTGCATTCTACAATCCACTTCAAATTGGACAAAAATAAGCATTTTTATTACAGACCTAATAGTGTCCATTAAGTAAAGTTTTGAGGAGTTGTTGAAGAAGACTCAAAGATCATGATTGAAGCCTTCCAAAAAGAAAAATTGTTACTTTTAGATTTAAAACTTTTATGGAAGATAATTTAAGCCTCAATCATATAGTAAGAATGAAAGAATTATCTTAGATGCTTCAATAAGATAACAAGGTAGTCAATAAGCTTTCTAACATAGATATCAATTTGAATATTTTATATTAGTCTGCTCATGGTAGTGATATGGAATTATGGGGTAGAATGGCGGACCTATTTTTCATCATGTCACCAATTGATGATGATAAAACTTTAAATTGGCATGATTGGGGTAAGTTTTTCATTGTTGTGTTGTGTTTTAATGTCTTTAGATTGTTGTTAATATATAATACTTTGACTTGCCTTGTTATAATATGGTTACACAATTTAGTAAAATGGGATCTAAGTATTATCCTATTTTTATTTGTACTTTAACCTATAAACATTATTGATATACATATTTTATTATTGAAGAATATCTAAACCTCAAGCATAAAATGAAAATCAAAGACTTATCTCATATGTTTTGTGAATATAACAAGATAGCCAATAAGCTTTCTAACATGACAATTAACTGGCCGTATAAGTCCATTTATGGCAATGATATAGAATTATGGGATATGTTGGATTTTTAAGCCTTATTGCCATAAAATATCATAGGTCCCAATATAAAATAGCCACAATATTAAAGGTCAAAATAATAATGTAAGAGTAGAATAATATATGAGAAAATTAATATGTATATCAAGGCTTATATAATAAAACAAATAACATTCATTTATATAATCAAATATGAATGTAAATGGCCTAAGTAATTAATGAACTATGCATGAAGAAAAACTTACAATATTAATTGCTCAAAAATTGTATACAAGCTTTATTCACCTTTCTTCCACTTACAATCAGATAATCAGATATTCATATTCTATTAGTTTCTTTTCTCATTGAGTATTGTCTCCAGAATATAGCCCTAGTAATGTGACTCTTCAAGTACTTGACTATTTCTCTCCATATGACAAGTCTCATGACTCTTGGCTTATCATATTGCCACTTGCATACAAGACTCTTCATGGACACTTGCAAACATCTACATAACTCTTACACTTCTATATGCACTTCTAATTGAGGACACTTTTGCACATACTCACATTACATATTTGCACTCTTACATACAATACACTTGTATAAATTCTCTCAATATACACTTGCACTCTAACTTATATGATACTTGTGCATTTCTTGAACATTACATTCTTACATGACACTTGTGCATTTCCTGCACATTTACACTTCATGAAAGTGAAAATATAAACCACACTTGTAAACTATAGACTCAAACCTAATCTATTACATATTTACAATTATATCATGAAGGTACCAATAGGGTACATTAGCATGTACCAAATAATGTAATATTCCTCAACACCCCCTTGTATTACATTATTTAGTTATTGAAGACTTTAGTCTTCAATCTTGGTCTTCATCTTTATCTTCAATCTTCAAGTGACCTTGCATTGTTCATGAACCTTTGTTTCTCTGGAATCATTTTCATCATCTTGAATCTTGGGTTCATCCATTGCTTATTTTTGTAGGATAACTTTGGATTATGTTGGATCCAATTCCCTATTTTCTATCTTTATGAAAAATCATGCAACTTATCATTAATTTCATCTTGAGATAGACATTCAACAATCTCTTGAGAAAATCCCATTGAATCTAAGGCATATATTCTATTTTTGATTGAACCTGTAGCTTCAATTTTGTTTTGATTCTTGATGATGCATTTTCTATGTTCATTTATATATTTGAATTCAAATGATCTTCCTTTTTCAACCAATTGAGTAATTGAGATAAGATTAGTTGATAGTCTAGGAACATATAAAATATTTTCTAGCACAAAATCTAAAAAAGTGCTATGTATTAATCTACTAGTTCCTTAAACTTGATACATCTTATCATCTATAATTTTTAGTGAGATATTATCTCTGACTTCTAAATATTCAAACCAATGTAAGTTTCTAGTCATATGATGACTAGCCCCTAAATCTATATACCAAATATCTTTTTCTCTTTGAATTTTTTGATGAGATTCAAGTGATATAATCTCACATATTTGATAAGAGTTTTGAAGAACTCTTTTATGATGTTGCCCTTTGTATTCAAAATATTATTTTTGATACAAATTTTGTTTTTGAACTTTTCCTCTCATAAAGTATGGTTTTACACTTTGATAATTTTTCTTATATTGGGATGTTCCTCTTTGCCATTTATTCATTTTTTTTTTTTTTTAAGTTGAAATCCTTATATCTCCCAAGTTCAAATAATAACTCAAATATGAAATTTGCAAATTATAAATTTTATAACCTTTGATGTAGAAAACCTTATAACTCTCTAATATTAAATTTGCAATAGTTCAAACTTTCAAAGATTTAAGTTTTTCTAAAACTAAAAAAATAGAAACAAAATTTACTCCTTATAAATCCTCAATTTTCTAATTTAATAACCTTCAAACTTTTTTAAAATAAATTCAATTTCAAATCTATGTAGTAATCCTTATTACTCCATAATAAATTTTAATTATAAAAATTTATATTTCTTTCTAAACCTTATAACTCCAACTAACTTATCACTCCAATAAAATACTTAAATCCTTTAATTTTAACCAAGGCAATATTATTTACCTTTATTCATGTCCTTAGTAGTCTTGCTTTTCTCATTCATCTTGCTCGTCGAATCAAATTTGTTTGGGAATGTTAATGTCTCCTCAAAAAAATAAACTTCTTGTAAAATCATGCCAACTTTAGCCCCAACTCCATGCACTATTCTACATGTTATTTGTTGGAAGTAAATTCATCAATGTTAGTTACAAAAGGTAACACTTGCTTCTTTGATATTTATGATGCTTGCTAGGTAGCGCTACACTAGTGTTTTGTTTCTAATCTTCTGTATCTGTTACATAATGCCTTAGATGCTTCTCAACGTCTCTAAATATGGCTTCCTACTTTAGAATATATTTGTTGTAAAGTTCCATGGATGTTTGAGATTATATTGAGCACTTAATCACTTTATGTTATTGGATGAAGTACATTAACTCTCTTGTATATTGCACACCAAATTTTCTCTATGTCGTTGGATAATGTATGTTAACTCTATTGTATATTACACACCATAGTTGCTCTATATTGCTAGACTAAGTATCCTATATCCACACGTCTATGCTAAGAATATTCTTTTAAGGATGCATTACAATGTCAATGTAAGATAGCATCAAATATCTTTCCTCTAAAGAATTTTAATGCTCTATTAGTACTATCTTACTTTTATATTGTAGTCTTCTTCTTGTATTCTCTATTCTGCAAGTATTTAGTGAATGCTCTCTATGTCACTAGCTCCTAAATAAAGTTACATTCATGCTCTGTGATGCAAATTCTTGAATATTTGTTTCAATGGTGCCTAAATTTCACTTAACCCTTTCACTGTTCAATTTAGATCCTAGATAACGCTTACACTTCCTTTTCTCTAGTTAGCGTCTTGTTAGTGCTTAAGATATTTCTTCTTTAGCTAGAACCTAGGTAATTCTTAAGCTATTTATTCTTTTGCTAGCACCTAGGTAGCCCTTAAGCTCTCTCTTTAGTCTATATAATACCTAAGTAGTGACTATGCTCTCTTTGTTTGTCTAGCGCTTGAGTAGTGCTAATGCTCTCTTTATTTGTTTAGCTATGACAGTGCTTAGAGAGCACTTTATATTTTTCTCTATTTCACTAGCACCAAGTGCTCTTCTATTAGCACTTGTTCCTTTGAATTTGTTACTTAGACTCAGTCTCATAGTGCTTGACTAATTAGAATATCTTCACTAATTTTGGCCCCTTAGGAACTGATTCACTATGATTGGCCGCTTAGGCTCTATTTCACTAAGCTTGGTTGCTTAGGCTATTTTCACTAAGCTAAGATGCTTAGACTCTATGTGGATAATAGATCCACTCAATATACACTTTCTCTTGCTGCAATATAGTGCTTGATGACTTTAGATAGCAATCAAATAGTGCTCTTCTCTACCATATTTATTCTTTGAATAAGACTTCAATTTTCAAATTCTTTCTTTTCCTCTATACTTTTCTTAATGCTTTATTATTTTATTAGTGAAGCTTTCTATTGCTCCTTTTTCTCAAAAATATATTCTATACTTAGAAGCCAAAATTCTTCTCTATCTCTATAGAAAGCTTCTCAACCTCTGATAAAAAATTTTCTTCAATGTCTTAGGTTGCACCTAAGAAAAAAACAATAGTTCTCTTAGAAAACTTAATATCAATGTTAGGGTGACTCTAAATGTCCCTAAATGACCAAATTTTCTTTTGAGTTGGTTCTTCCTCAATCTTCAATAGTGATTCTCTTCTTTCTCTAGAGAACCCAAAATATGATCAAGGTGACTTTGTATGTCCTTAAAATTTCCAACTATTTTCTAAGTTGGTTATCTCTATTATTGTCCAACTTTTCTTCTAAGTTGACCCTTTCCTTCAATATAGATGAGTCCTAGTCTTCATTGGTTTTTCTTCAACCAAGTGGAAAGACCTTAGAATCTAAATCAGGATGATTGAATCCTAGTCCCCTCAATCTTTCACTCAATAAGACCTTCAAAAATTACAGTCCAAGTCTACACTGCCTTCAAAGTGGACATAATCTAAATTAACTTTATAAAAAGTGGATAAAGTTAATTAATAATGGTGGATTAATGAACTCTAAAAAAATTGGACGGAGTTAGATGGTAGCTCTGATATCATTGTTGACTTATTAAGCTTTACTACCATAAAATATCATAGGTTCCAATATAAAATAGCCATAATATTAAAGGTCAAAATAATAATGTAAAAGTAGAATATATAATCAAATTAATATGTATATCAAGACCTATATAATAAATTAAATACCATTTATTTATATAATCAAATATGAATATAAATGACCTAAGCCATTCAAGAACTATGCATGAAGAAAAATTACAATATTAATTACTCAAAAATTGTTTTAAAGATTTATTCACTTTTCTTCCACTTACAATTAGATAATTTGATATTTGGATTCTATTGGATTTTTTCTCATGGAGTATTATCTCCATAATATAGCCATAGTAATATGAATTTTCAAGCACTTGAGTATTGCTCTCCATATGAAAAGTCTTATGACTCTTGGATTATCATCTTGCCACTTGCATACAAGACTCTTTATGGACAGTTACACACATCTACATGACTTTTGCACTTCTACATGCACTCCTAATCTAGGACACTTATGCACGTCCTCACATTACATATTTGCACTCTTACATACAAGACACTTGTACACATTCTCTCAATATAAATTTACACTCTTAACTTAGATAACACTATGCATTTTTTACACATTGACACTTACATGAAAGGAAATATAAACCACACTTGTAAACTATAGACTCAACCATGAAGGTACATTAGCATGTACCAAATAATGTAATATTCCTCATCAGGATACAATGGTAGATCTCTTATCTCATAATGATATGAATTCATGATGATAAAACATTAATTAGCATAATTAAATATGATTTCATTATCCACAATGATGGCTTGAGATAGACATTACTTTGCCCTGCTTTGTTTGATTATAATTACACAATTTAACATAATAAAATCTAAGTATCATCTTGTTTTTGTTTACACTTTAGCAAATATATATCAATGTTATACATCTTTTATTCTATCCTTTATAGGCGGAGCCTTCAATAGGCTTAAACCCTGAAATAAGAAAAAAAATAACTTTTATATTGAAAATTTAAATATGTATAGTCAAACTTTCAAATCATTATTATTAATTTATGTAAGAATCAATATTAAAGTGAAGTGAAATTCTTTGTTGTGTGGAATTTTATTTCTCCTTTGGTATGGGATGCAGTTAATCTCTCAAGTTTGTGGCTAAATTTACAGTTAAGAAACAAAACTACAAATATATAACACATACAAATTGTGTTACAATCAGGTCTGAAATTTAGCATACACCTCCTTCAAATCAACAAAATTAAAAAGACAAGCTGAGTTTTAAACTATTCTTCATCTTACTTTTCCTATCAAATTACAAAATATCATTTCTGTATAATATTATCATCCAAAACATCGATTTGTTAGAAATTATTATAAGTTTAAGATAATATATAACTAATCAAAGTCATTTACTTATAAATATACGTATAACCTATTATATAAGGAAGATTGATTAATTTAATATATAAATAAATCCAACTTTTTATAATTTTAAAAGAGACATAATAACATTAATCATTTAAAAAAACAGTAATATACATCTTTAACACCAAATATAAATATAAATAGATGTCAAATTACCGGCCTGATTACAACCATATAATGACAACATATGAAATTATGACAGCATTTTCAAATTTGGTGCTTTACTTTCTTTGACTACCTTTCATACCGTGCACTTTTTGAAAAGAATAAAAGAAAGGGAGGGATCTAAGTCCCTGAGATTTCTAGGGAGACTGTCCCTTAATAACTGAGTAAAATAAAAAATCCTATTTAATAGCCATTTGAGGTGGACATGGAAGTGGCTCTTTTGGAAAAGCAGATCCCATTTCATGACTGACCACATGGAATGTAAGCACCCGGAATGGAAAGTGCGACCAACCAAGAAAACATAGCGTTTAATAAGCTACCTTTCATCATTTCGTTTCGTAAATGGCGTGCACGCTTCAGAAATGCAAATACGAAAGTTCACTTTTCCTCACAGAAAAAATTTAATAGATTAACAAAAGCACAACTATGTTTATAACTTATAATAGGCCAAAATAATTAAGATAAAATGACAACCTATTTTTAAAGTGTTTGATGCACTGCTTCGTATCAGTTGCCAATGATGATTGAAACCAATGCTAGCTGTTTTCTTCTTTATTTTAATTTAACTATAAAAATGATTTTTTAAAGTATATTTAAAATGTAATTATTACATCCTATGGAATGGCACGCTATACCTAGCTTGGGTTTTAGTTACTGTATTTCCTTTGGCCTCAAAGATCGTGCAAATGATAGATATCATTACAGCTTGAGTGCTTTCATGTCTCATTGACTAGTGGATATGACCCCTCATTTGGCATCTCTATGGGTCCAACACCTCATATATGTGCTACCTTGGACTTCACAAGATTCCAAAGCAAGCATGCAATCAAGGGTACTAGTGCATGAATGTCAACAATGATAAACAATATGTAGAAAAGCATGCCAACCTTTATAGAAGACCAATGGTCTACGAAGGACTTAGATAATGGTTATATATTGATTAATATTTAGGTTGTACCTTCCAAGATTTATGTTTAAATCTTGGAGGTAAGTTTTCCTTGGGTAAAGGTAGTAGACTGTCTTGAATCAGTTGTGTGTATGTCAATATGATGATGGTGGTTCTAACCCCCAATTACGACTGGTCTCCCTCATGTTGATCATTAAGTACCAGCCCGACAACGGTAGTTCTAATCTCGAACCATTGGTGATCTCCCTCATGTCGGGTCACTAATAATGAGGTGAGGTAGGGATTATAGAGGCAGCTCCAAGGATTTGAACCCAAGTATATATATATATATATATATATATATATATATATATATATATATATATATATATATATATAATCGAGTTGTCTTTGTCGAGGGACCCAACGAAATGTTGTTGGTGTTTTATGTCAGTCACCTTAGTTTAAATGACAGGGATGAAGGTCTCTTATTGCTATGCCTTGGGAAGTGTAGTCCCTAGTTGATCACCTTAGTTCGAGTCACACAGAGGAAGGCCCCTTATTGCTATGCTTTGGTAAGTGTAGCCTCTAGTTGGTCACCTCAATTCAAATCACAGGGAGGAAGACCCCTTATTGCTATGCCCGGGAAGTGTAGCCCCTAGTTGATCACCTCAATTCAAATCACATCACAGGAAGGGAGACCCCTTATTGTTATGCCCTGGAAAGTGTAGCCCCTAGTTGTGCCACCCGTTGTTGTACTTTGCATTACTTCCAATCAATAGATAGGTAGGTTGTTTCCTTGTTTAAAGGCAATTATTAAAAAATAAATAGCTTTATAAAAATTAAATATAAGTATTTTAAACTATTTAATAATTTAATTATATATAATTTATTATATTAAAAAGTTAAATGGTAATAGTTTAATCAGTTATTTTTTTAAATTTTGAGGAAGTGATCCAAGTTTAAATTTTGTCCAACAATACATTTATGATTATCAAATTATTATAAAACTATCATCAAATTATTATAATATTGTTATGTGGTCATGATGTAATATCTGTAAAACTTATTTCAATATTATATAACTAATTAAAAATATATATTACAATAAAAATCAAACTCATTTAGATTGCTTTTGTTAAATTCATTGTTCAAATATAATATGATATAAATATTTGCATATTAAAAATTATATGTTTTTTATTAACCATTTCAATAGTTTAAAGCTTATTGTTTTACGTGGCGAGTGGCTTCGCAAAGGATTAGGTTTTTTTTTTTTAAATATCTCATCTTTTAGGAGCCATATCTTCGCGAAGGGTTATCCGATTCAGCTGATTCTTGGACCAACTTGTGTGGAATTTGAATAGCTTTAAAATGAGTGGTCATATGAAAGAATCCGAGCAATATTGAGGGAGATACGACCCTGTGAAGTCAACCATCCGGAACAAGGGTAGTGACGATTTTTCAAGTCGCGAAAAACTAAAATTGCAAATATTTGTCAGCTAGGGTTCGGATGATGGGAAGAGCAATGAAGGGCTAGGACTTCAGTGAGGCAAGACATTCTATCTAGACATAGAATTTTTTAGCTAAGTTTTTTTCCCTTTCTTTATCTTAGAAATTTTGCATGCAAATTATTATAAAGTTTTTATCAAATATTATATTTGCTATAGGACATTCTGATAAATTTCAATAGATTTTGAGTTTTAGTTTCCTTTCCATGGATCGATTTATAGTTAAATCCTTAGAATCATCTCTAGTGGTAGAGGTTAGTGAGTGCACCTCAGAGAGATCCTCATTGCTCCAAGATAGGGTAATTTTTGGTAAATTTAATGGGTATTGGCTAGGGGCTTCAACCTTGAGAAAATGGATTGATAGGAGTTGGAAGTCTCCAAGAGTGATTCTATCATTTCTTCCCAAAGGTTTCTTCCTAGCCATTTTTTGTTCTAGGGAAGAAAGAGAAAAAATCCTAAAAAGGGGGTCCTTGGTTTATGGGAAGAGCAGGACTCTTCCTTACCCATTGGTATGAAGGCTTTTCACCTAAAAATGTAAATCTATCCCTAGTACCAGTCTAGGTTAGGATGTTTGGGTTACCCATTGAATTTTGGGAAATAGATACCTTCAAGGCAATAGGCAACACTCTAGGAGAATTCCTTGAGATTTTAGATACTATGAAAGATGGATTCTTGGCTATTTATGCTCGGATATTGGTCATGATTGATATAAGTAAAGCTTTACCAGAATCAATCATTCTTAAGTATGGGGATAAGATGTGGATCCAAACCATAGATTATGAAAACATATATTTTAGATGTAGAATATGTCATGAGGTGGGGCATATTGAGAGATCATGCCCTAAGAAGAGCCCAACAGAATCATATGTAGAAAACCACAAGAGAAACTTACAAATGGTTATGGATGAAGATGGTTTTCAACTTCCAAAAAATAGATCTAGAAAAATGAAAGAAAATAAATAGTGGAGACCAATAAGGAAGGATATTGGAAGAAATACCAACTCTTTTGAGGCTTTAGCCTATGAAGAAAAAGTAGATCAAAACTTAGAGGACACAATACAATAATTTCAACATATTAACAAGGAACCATCTATTCAGTATGATCCTGATTTAAGGAAGAACATTCTCGATGAACCTAAGGAATGTGTCTCATCAGATTTTGAAGACTCTCTTGAAGTACCATGCACCATTCAAGAGAAAAAATTGGTAAATAAAATGTAGTTTTAGAAGTTAATACCTCTGCCATTAATAAGGAAATACCAAAAAATGAGCAGGACAAGTCAAAAGCTTTTATAGTAGAGCCAGGAGAGGATAAATATGATGAAAAACAAAATTGTGAAAGAATATTGAGGAATAGAATAATAAGACCTACTCCTGATATAGGCAAGGCAAAAAGAGGAAAACCCTCAAATTATCAAGCAAGATCTAGGGAAGCAAGAGCAAACATAGAGAAAGGAACACAAACTAAGTTGGTTGAACTTCTCTTTACCAAACAACAAAATGATATTGGTAATACGTAGGTGGGGCCAAAAGCCCCTAATGAGACATGATTATCATCTCATGGAATATAAAGGGTGCTAATGCCCCTCAAAGTAGAGGTGTATCAGGGACCTATGTTTAAGTAATAAGCCTGATATTCTTTGTATCCAGGAAACTAAAATGACAAAAGAAGAAGTTTCAAAAACTATGAAAGTAATATGGGCAAGATGTGAATGGGATGCTATGGATTCTAAAGGAGCGATAGGGGGAATTCTAACTTGTTGGAATCCTTCTAGAACCTCTTATGTAACCATTCATAAAACTAGGCATTGGATAGCCTCTTTAGTCACTTGCTACTTTGTAGATATTCATTTCATCCTTATCAATGTCTATGGACCTACAACTCAATCAGGTAGATTAGAATTTTAGAGTGGGATTGAAGCCTTTATGAGAAGTAAAGACCAAGAAACCTGATTCATGATCATAGGATATTTTAATGCCATAACCAAGCTAGATGAAAAATTTAGGGGAATTAGGAAATTAACCCAAAGTATGAGAGATTTCTCAACTTTTATTCAAAACAATAATCTATGGGAGGTTGAGTTTGAAGAAGACAACTATACATGGACCAACAATAAGAGAGGCCAGAACCTAATAGCAAAAAAATTAGATAGATGCATTCTCTTAGATCATTGGCTAGATGAAGGAACTTGTGCTAAAATTAATACCTTAACAAGGATTGGTTCAGATCATTAGCCAATAAGAGTTAAAATGGTGGTAAGTGAATTCAAAAAATATCATATTTTAAATATGAGTAGATGTGGGAAGACCATCCTCAATTTGTTGATATGATAGCTCAAACATGGAATTCTTTAGGTAATGGTGGGTTGTATGCTCTTCCAAATCAAATTAAATCTATGACATCTAGATTAAAAGAATGGAACAAGAACACTTTTGGAAATATTTTTGAGAAGAAAGAAGAACTAAAAGATAAACTTTCAAAATTCCAAAAAGGTGATCATAATAATCCAAGCTCAGAGGAAAGGGAGTTGCTTAGTGAATATCATAATATTTTGAGTAAGGAAGAGAAATTTTGGAGATTAAAATCAAGACAGACTTGGTTAAAAAGGAGATAAAAATACAAATTTTTTCATAGGATGGCTATAGTACAGAGATCAACATCCAGAATTAGTAGAATTAAATCAATAGAAGGGGTTTGGATTGAAGATCAGAGTGAAATTAGAAAAGAGGTAAAGTATTTTTATCAAAATATTCTAGGATCAGAGGAGACTAAAGTTCTTAATGATAAACTTCTTCAAGATGTTCCTTCAATTATAACGAATGAAGACAATAGGAAACTGATGGAGCCTATTACTCTAGAAGAAGTTCATTTAGCTCTTTTCTCTTTTAATAAGGATAAATCCCTAGGTCCAGATGGGCTCTCTATAACTTTTTACCAACATAATTGGGATATAGTGAAGGATTCTTTATTGGTGGTAGTGGAACAATCTAGGGTAAAACAATACATACCTTATAAAATAAATGCAACATATCTTACCCTAATTCCAAAAAAGAAGGATGTTGAATTGTTTGATTCTTTTAGACCCATAAGCCTATGTAATATGGCATATAATATTATCTCCAAAGTGATGGTAAATCGATTAAGGCCATTGTTAGACAAAATTATTTCAGAAGAGCAAGGAGGATTTGTGAAAGGGAGACAAATTCTGGATGGGATCATAGTAGCTCATGAAGTTATACATTCAACAACTTCAAGAAAAGAGAAAGCAATGATCTTAAAACTTGATATGAGTAAAGCCTATGATAGGGTTAAATGGGATTTTATTTTTGTAGTTTTAGAAAAGTTTGGATTCAGGAAGAAATGGGTTAGATGGATTAAAGCTTGTGTCTCTACAATTTCTTATTCAATGTTGGTCAATGGGTTAGTAACATAATATTTTAAAGCCAAGAGAGGCCTTAGACAAGGAGATCCTCTATCTCCTTATTTGTTCATTATTATGGTAGAGGTTTTGAGTAGGAACTTAAAGAAGGCTTACAAATATGGGCTTATAAGTGGACTTAAGGTTAGTAATAACATCGACAACATCACCCATCAATAATTTGTAGATGATACAACCCTTTTTGGAAGGGCAAGGATAAATGAGGCCAGAGATTTGAATAAATTTTTAAAGGAATACAAAAGAGCATCAAGGCAAAAATTTAATAGGACAAAATCCAAAATTTACTTCCTTAACACTCCAACTAATATCAAAGCAAGAATTTATAAGTTACTTCAAATGGAGGAGGCAAATTTACCAACAACTTATCTAGGGATGCCTTTATTTGAGGGGAGAATGAGGATAGAATTATGGAATCCAATTATTAGTAAAGTTTAAAATAAACTTCCAACTTGGAAAGGTAGATGGTTATCATTAGCAGGAAGAGTGTAATTAATTAAGTTAGTCTTACAAGCCATTCCAACATATTATATGTCATTGTATTCTATGCCAAAATTAGTTGAAAAAGTTTAATCTATATTATGCGATCCTTTTTATGGTCAGGTTTACATGATAAAAGGAAATTTCCTTTGGTGAAATGGAGCAAGGTGTGTGATGATAAAACTAGGGGAGGTCTTGGTTTAAGAGTTCTTACAGATGCAAACTTAGCTCTTAGGGGAAAAGTAATATGGAGATTGTACAAAGAGAGTCAAAGACAATGGGCAAGAATTCTTCTAAGTATGTTGATCCCAATGACCCAAGTTTAATATTTATTGCATTCTCTCTACCAAATGGTTCTGCTCTTTGGAATGGTTTAAAAAAATCTATTGATCTAATGATTAAAGGTTTAATATGGGTGGTGGGAACTAGAGAAAAAATTTCTATTTGGATGGATACTTGGTGTGATAAAAAACCACTCAATTTAGATCCAATTTTGAAACCTTGGATGAGATTGCTTCAAGACAAATATGGTGATAGGGTTTCAAACATTTTGTACAAGGATCAGGAAGGAAGATACAAATGGAAAGAATATTTTTTTACAAGTATACAAGACATTGATGCTAGGAGGCAATTGAGTAGAAAGATAACAACTATGATTATTTTAAGGGGAGCCAAGGATAAATTGATTTGGGAGTTGAATAGCTCAAGAGAATACACAACAAGAAGTGGATATAATGTACAACACCAACAAAATAATAATATCACTAGAATATGGAGAGATATTTGGGATAGCCCAAGCATTCCTAAAGTCAAAATGTTTGTTTGGCTAGTAGGTCATAGAAGAATTTTATCTTGGGATAACCTTATGAAAAGGGGTTTTCATGGCCCCTCTCAATGTGTTCTTTGTAAAAAGGAGGAGAGTATAGACCATCTCTTGGGACATTGCTCAATAGTCTAGAAACTATGGCAATGGATTCTTAATATGTTTGGTAAATGCATGGTGATGAATAGTAGAATTGAAGATTGGTTAAAGCAATGGTAGAGCACTTATAAAAGTGAGGCTTTATAGACAATATGGGATATATCAAAAGATACAATACTTTGGATTGTATGGCTAGAAAGGAATAGAAGAATATTTAAAGGAAAGGAAAGAAGTTTAGAGGTAATGAAAAGGAAGATATGTTTAGCCATAGAGGAGTCTAAACCAACCCTATCAACTCACCCAATCCCTAATATAGAAGCAGAGAGCCTTGATAGATGGAGTCAAGTCATTAAATGGAATTATGATGTTGGGTACAAGAGAAGCAAAAAGAAGGCAAAGAATATAAAGTGGAAACCACCAGATGTGGAGTGGGTTAAATTGAATTTTGATGGAGCATCTAAAGGAAATCCAAGACCAGTAGGAGGAGGAGGAATAATTAGAAATAATAGAGGAGATATTTTGTCTCATTACACTTTCAATAGTGGATTTAAGACAAATAATGAAGTTGAAGCTTGGGAAACTTTAGAAGGGTTAAAAATATGCAAACAAATGAAATGGAACAGAGTATGGATGGAAGGTGATTCTCTCATAGTAATAAATGCAATTTTGAGGAAAGCAAAGGCTCCATGGAACATACAAGAGATAATTATGGAAATTCAAGATCTTGCTAAAGAGTTTGAAGAAATCAGGTTTACACATACATTAAGGGAAGGAAACAAATGTGCAGATAGGCTAGCCAATAGAGGGGTTTTGATTGAGGATCATGAAGTTAAATTCTCCTTTCCATGGTTAGAGGAAGTAGTAAGTTTAGTTGAAGCTGACAAGAAAATGTTGATTGCTTAAATCAAATAATGATTAAGATTTACTTTAATGTTTTCCATTGGTAATATATACTTTATTTTATAACAATAATGTGTTTTCATATAAACTATTTATTATAATTTTTGTGGTTGCACTTGTGTTTCAGGAAGGAAACTAGCAATCCAAATTTGGTAAAGTGGACTATGATAGTGCGATGTTTTGGAAATATTACTCTACTAAGATGCAATGCATAGATAGTAGAGGTGAAGTTTTGGTATTGTGAAGGTTGCTATAGAAAAATGTCAAGAAGGATGTTGAATTCTGGAATATTTGTATTCATACAGAAAATTGAAAAGATCCAAAAAATGAAAATCAAGAATTCAGACATTTTATGTAAAATGATGTAGGTTTCTAGCTATAGCATCTCAATTGAGATGAGAAGTGTATCTATTTGTAAACTCTCAAGCTCTAAAGAAGAGAGTTGTAATTTGTCAAGGGTGGGGGACCCGAGTACAACCCCTTATTATCCAACCAAAAAAAATAAAATATTTTAAAATATAATTTATAAAATATAAATAAAGTACTATATCAAAAGTATTTTCACTCATTTATTTAAATATGTGAATTTTTTAGTATCATGTATGACTAATGTAATATTGAAACTCATTTTTTATTCATGGTGTAAATAATTTACTTTAAAACTTATGTATTTTAAAAAGTAATAAATATGGCATGATAGGATATGTAACTATCTAATATTTTTAATATACAGGGGTTTTTTTCCACCTGACCTATCTCGACAAGTATTTAATCCATTGAGGGGAACCTAGAGGGGCTCGATATTGGAACCACTGACCTCAAGTTGGCAAACACTCAGTTAAAAACTGGTCGGTCTACTACCTCTACCCATTATCTAAATTCTTATTGATATGCATTATAACATGTAATTAATGAACAAGGTATGATCATAGAATGTGTAATAACCTAAAGTATTGTTTATATACATCCTAAAATGTAATTTTAGAAGGAAAATGTAATTTCTAAAACCTTCTCTTCTATTAAATAACTAGAAATCATTATGATATAATTTTTTATCATGTAATTACAATAAGAATAAGAGTATAGTGCTAGTTATAGTGAGGCTCAAATTTTTCATATTTTAGAAAGAAAATGTTGCAAATGTGAGTAAGAAGCAAATTTGAGTAGGAATCAAAGTATGACAAAGGATTTAGTTGTACTTCTTGTTATCGATCTTAGGAGACTTACAAAAACTAAAGGATCCATGTGAAGAAAAACTAGGTAACATGGTAGAAAAGCCAATTTTGAAATTTATTACTAGAATTAAGGATACCATAGTTAGTTATAAGAGGAAGAGAGAATATATGACAAACCCTATCCAAGTAGTAGATACTACACTAAAATCAAGTAACAAGGATGAAATGATTAAGCATGATGTAATGATTCTTAAAAATAGATAATTAATATGTAAGTTCCATGGATATTGGTCATGTTTTTCAAAGATTCAATATTGGATAAAGTGGAAGTGGGGATTAAACTCAAATGATTCCATGAATTTTCTTCCAAAAGTATATTTTTTCATTAACTTATCTAGTTTAGAATCTAGGGATAAAATAATGGATGGTGGCCCTTGGTTTAGTTGTAAAGCTACATTATATTTAAGACCATGGAGTGAGCATTTTTTTAGTGGAGAGAGAGAGACTATCAAAAGGCTTCCATAATGGATTAAGCTCTTGAAGTTATTTATTAGATTATCAATAAGGAGGTTAGGAAGAATATCGATAATACTCTAGGAAATTTCATCCAAGAGGGACCAACTACTAAGGAGAGAAGACACACTATATAAAACCAGATATATGTTGCCATGGATATTTTAGAACCTTTATTGCAATACATTAGGATTAAATCTTGGTGGATGATTACAACCTTTAATACCATGGATGATTAAAGGAGGTCCTTTACATGGATAAGTTCTTTTTAATACTATGACCAAAGGTGGTCTTGGTGATTGAATTTTTGAGGGATGTTTTGATGATTGGTATTTTGTTGCTACCTTGTTACAACACATAAATGAGAAATATGATTAGCATAATGATAATAATTTAGTCTATCAACCATCCCTTGATTTGGGAGTAGCCCACATCTATAGTTAATGGTGTTTGTTGTACTTTTCTTTTGATTATGACTTGGGAGTGGAATTTAAAAAATTTGAAGATCCTGATTTGAAGATAGCTAAGATTTAGATCCATCGAGAACAATTTAGTTATTATCGATGAGGTATTGGACCATATTCTTGTGATCCATGCATTTATCATATGCATGACCAATGACATGATTGGAGGTGCATTTATTATTTTGAATAAACCAAGAGGTATTTTCCCTTCCAATATTTATAGGTTTGATGGGGCAAATTTCTATCATCTTGGACTAAGGAGCTAATCTAGGATAGCAAAAATAGATTCATCCAATCAAGTGTAACTCCTATTGGGTTTTATTGATTGAATTTTATAGGATAAGATTTTGAAGGTTCTCAGTAGTGATGTTTTTTGCATGGTGGTATTCCATACCTTCATTACCAATAATGTGTGTATTCTTGTAATGTACCTTTAGGTTTGAGTAAGAACTATCCTCCTCTTTAGTCATATTAGATTTTAGTTACCTTTACCCAATGGTATCTTCAAACAAAGAAATGTTAGTATTTCCTAAATAGGCTAATTGCTCATGAATTTTACCTATAAAAATATGAAGTAAGTTCCTAAGAGGGGAACACATTGCATTCTCCCAACTAGGGCTTTCCATTTTGCTAAAATATTGGTGATATTCTCTTATTTTGATTTCTTGAATTGATATAGGTCACTTATGGTGATCTTGTCCTCAATATAGATATAACTATTTGATACATATTTCTACAAGGTATCTAAATATATTTAGGTAATGCCTTCATATTTGGTAGTTCCATTCCAAAGTATCTAAGACTCTAATGAAATATTTTCAAGAGAAATATCTCATCGCATGAAATATCACTATAGGCAGTTTGAAACAACCTAAGGTGGTTGATGGGATCCTCTTTCCCCTTAATACATTTGAATCTTGAGGGTTTCAAATTTGGGAGGAAAGAGGTGATTTAATACAAAGGGGTCTAAGGGCTACTTACACAAGTCATTGTAAGAATATTTATGACCTAAGGATGACCTCTAGATGATAGTCATTTTTTGCTTCAATTGCTCTAATTGGACAATTAGAGCTTGAAGTTCAAGAGAGATTAGATTAAATAATGATGATGAGATGAAGGGTACATGTTGTGGTGGAGGCTAAAATAAAGGATGAGAGATCATATAAACCTATTGTTGGCTTATATGAGATGATGGTTGAGACACCTAAGAGTATGATGTTAGAGCCAATATTGTATAATTTATTTCTAAGATGTATGAAATAAAAGAGTTGATTTGATTGGTATATTGAGGATGAGATACATGAAAGCGATGATATTACCTTAACACTAATTTGAAACTTATAGGATTAGAACGAGTAACATATACTAGATTAGGGTTTGGATTAGGATTTAAAATTTGGATATTTGTAGAGGTATTGGCATTGCAATTATAGTTGGTTCCTACCTGTTGATATTAAGGGTAGTTGGAAGTACCTTGTAACAATTATTTAATGGTAGAAAAATATGAATGGAGTACTAATACAGGGAGAATAACTTATTTCCAAGTATCCATTGATGTTATGATAGAAGGTGGTACTGAATCATGAATTTGAGAACTTGATACATTAAGATTCACATTAACGAACCTAAAGGATTGGTCCATCTATTTTATTTGAAAAGGATTAGATTTAGGTTGTTGGTGTAGAGGGGTAAAACCACCATACCACGTACGATTCTCAAGGCTGAATCCATAGAGAAGCCTTGAGGTGAACCATAGGGGCTGCATTGTTATCTATTCTCAGTGTGGAAGGAAAAGGTTCACTAGGAATGGTTTAAAGACTCGTTCCAAGCTCGCCAATTTTCAATATTTTTTTATGTATTCATTTAAATAAAATCACCTATGTTTGGCCTTTATAAATCTATGCTATGAAATATAAAGGGCAATGCAAAAATACTGAATGCAAGAAGACAAGATCTAACACTAAAATGATTCTTTGTTTGAATGAATTCTAACCCTAGGGTTCCAAAATAGAAATGTAGACACCTAAAACATGTCATGTTTAGGAGACTACTCATATGGGCACATCCGCACACCATATGACCAATATTGGACCTTTCCAAGAACAAGCAGTGGTCCTAACCACTCAAAAAGGACATTCTAGCCCATTTAGGCTAGTAGTTGTAGACTAGAGCGGCCAACTAGCAGCTATAGCTAGTAGTTATAGACTAGAGTGGCCAATAATCTTGGTCGCTATAGGCTAGAGTGGCCATAACTAGCCGCTATTGATGACAACGGCTAGCCCTAAAACATGAACTACCATGAGGGATTGCCCAAATCATGGGTGGTAATGGTAGTTTACATGCATTTCGAAGGGATCTCGATGAGGAACTCCTAGAGTTCCTCTTGATTGCCCCTTCCATGCCAAATCAAGACTAAACCTTCCCTTTGGGATAGTCAGTTAGCATGCAGATTTGGAGCTTGGCTTCCCTAGGAAGCCAAGCCCTAGATCTAAACCTAAAACCTAGAATTCTATATATGCATATTTCTAGTAAGGCAAAAAAGAGAGAAAAATTCAAATTGTGTGTAGCAGAGCCCTATCAAAATGGAGAGCCAAGCTACATCCTTTGGAAGAGCATTGGAGCACCGTCCGGCTAAACTACGTTCACATACAATTATTTAGTTTTATCATTTCTAATCGCCAATCAGTGTAGGAGACACACCTGGCGACCCTTGAACATCAATTTGAGCAAGGGATCGACTACCATAGCCCATAATATCGGAGGTAACCTTTAAATCAGAGGTCGCTATCTTTGATAGCGGCCCATAGTCATAGCTGGGTTGTAAAATGGTTGATTCCTTTGTTCTTAGCATTAGATATTTATTTATCATTATTTCATTTACATAGCTTTAGCATAGATCTGAATATTTCATTGCATTTAGATTAATATTCTTGGTTTCCATATGCATATTGCTTATATCTACTTTGTTTCAATGCATTTCCTATTTATTTATCTAGATTATCATATGTGCTAACAAAAGGGCCTCATCTGGGGAGGCTGCCCATTCTACTTATCATGCTTTGTTGTTTCCATGAATGCAGGTATAGGTCTATAGGATCAGATCAAAGCATTAGGAGCATAAGGATCCCTCCAAGAGAAGATCTAGAGAAGGAGGCATCTATAAGCCCTCGTACAATTTCGTGTGCAGGATCAGGAAGCCTGCAAAAGTGCACCACCCCTTTGCAAAGGGGACATTTTATCCACTTGTAATTCATTATATCAAAATGGGTATCCCTCAGAGGGACCGACATGTAACCGGGTTTCAATATAAATAAAAAGGATCTCTCTTTGTTATTTCCATGTTATATGCATTTCATGGTCTTTCATTTCATTTCAGTATAATATTGCAAGCAGGGTTGCGGTGCGTGCCTCCTAGGGTTGCACAGATGGCGATCATGGTGGGACCCCCACCAAGTTATTATTTTTGGCCATTTTACTGATGTTTTAGGTATTTTTTTATGTGTAGGTTTGGTCACTCTGGTCGACAATAGCTAGCAAAGCTTAGTAGCTGTAGCTGACAATGGCTAGCTTAGCAGCTATAGCTGATAGCAGCCAACTTAGCAGCTATAGTTGTCAGGGGCTAGAAGATCTTAGTTGTTGTAGCTGTCAGTGGCCAACAACAGTCGCTCTGGTCAACAACGGCTAGCAACCAAGTGCAGAAGAGCTCAAAATTTTTATCACCAGAGTAGGATTTGAGGTTGGTTCAGCCTCTGTGTTCTCTGTGATTTTTTTTCTACATTTATTTTCTAGAAACAACAAGCAAAAACATAGTCTAAGTAGGGAAAAGCAAAGAAAGTGAAAATAAATTTGCATTTTAAGTTTCTTAGATGTCTTTAGTTTCCTCTAGGCACTTCTAGGAACAATGGGCCTCTGCTTGTAAGGTCTGCCCTAGTCTCCAATGTGCTAGGCTTTTGTGTGTAATATTTCTTGCATGTGGCCCAACCAGTGGCCACCCATTCACAAAGTAGGAAGTATATTGCATGGAAAATCATTTAGATTAAATTAAATATGCATATTTCTAAAGACAAACGTTCTTTTTAGGCATGTAGGAAAGTAGACATGAATTTTGGTTGATGCATCACTTTCTATTTCAAAATACATAAAAAGAACCCCACACACTTGCACATTCTACAAAAATATTGGTAAGGTTGGATTTCATCACCAACCCCCAATTCAGACTGGTGACATTGGAATTCATCTCCTTCCACTGGCTTGCCCCCTAGAGGTCCTTAGATAGAATAGAGGACTCCTTTTTAGTTGGCATTGGTCACTTGTGTTCAAGTTATCTCCCACTATTGGAACGATTATTGAATCAGAGTGGAAGAGCTAGGTGAACCCCCCACTGGGATTTAAGTGGTGTACCCTAGACTCTTTTGAGAAATCATGCTTGGCACTAGTGTTCCTAGTCACCACTTTGATTGAGTTCCCTCATTCTAAGTCCAAAACATGAACAAGAAAGCAAAAGCAACAACACATCTGAAACACACTAAAACAAGTTCTTAAAATACGTATTTAATCCTTAAAAGAGATAATCATATTGTCTGCTTTGTGTGTTTCTTTATTGTTGGGGTAATCAACCTAACCCTAATTTTTCAAATAAATTTATAACACTTACAACCTTTTTTGAAAGTCAAATTTCACAAGGTCATGGTCAATACATGGGGCAGTTCCTGATCCAAGACTGAGGTTGCATCCAATGCACCAGAGGGCCCGGACCACCCTAGGGGCAGCACACCTACCCAAAACATATCTGAACAAACTTTAGGTAGTCTCAAGGGAGACAACACCACTCATAGCGGATCTCACCAAGAAACCCTGCTTAGGAGAACCAACACTAGATCTTCTCATGACCTAAACGAGAATACTTCTAGACCCACCACATCTCATTACACTGAGAGTTCAAATCAGCCCAATGAGGGGCGAGATAGAGGGAAGAGAGTTGCCAACCTTGTTGCGCAATTCAAAGTAGACAAGAACCCTCACACAGAGTTGCGGAGTCATAGACCCAACACAACAAACCGATCAAATTAGTCACATGGGTCACATGCAATTCAGAGAGAACAAATTCTCCAAGATCAATTGGAGGAGTTGGATCAAATTTATTCAAGGTCGACTCCTAGAACCATAGCCACAAAATATTCTACATCTGGAAGCTCACAAAGCGTAACTTCTAAATACACCACTCAACCTAGGGAAGCTTCAAAGCAACCCTATAGTTCACATGTAGCGTCCGACTATAGGGACACTTATCAACATACAGAATACACAGAGCAAGTTACACTAGCTAGCCAAAGTAGAGAAATAGTGGAAACCTCTTCGAGGGACCTATGAATCAGAACTACATGAACAGAATCAGATAGATATGAACCTTCTCTAACAATGCAATATGACCATGTGCGATGGTTAGAAAATACATTGCACAAAGAGTGAGAGCTAGTGGAAGCTCTCGAGCATGACAAACAAAGAGAAAGGATTTTGCACCAACATGAGCAGCATTTAAGAGAACAAGCTGAGCAACTAGCTCGTATCAACCTACAAGAAAATGGTGATGATCACCAAAGAGATAAACATGTTGACTCACCAAAATAAGGGTGCACTAGGCAAGAAGAAAGCCCACAATGAAACCACCACTCAAATCATGAACAAAATCAAACTAGTGGGGAAAGGGTAAACATGATAAATCAGGATCAAACACATCCTGAATCCCCTCGTAGGAGGGAAGAGAATAGAACAAGTCAAGTGGATAAAGGGTTACCTCCATTACCACCATGAGTGGGCCTACAAGAAGAGGAACTCCTTGCCTCAAAGGCATTCCAGGAACTCACTGAAAAGATCAAATCCTTTGAGAAGCAAGATACGACTAGGCACCAACCGACACTAAGTAAAATACACAACCAGCCATTGTGCCCGTCAGTCCCTAGCCCCGCATATCCTAAGCCCTTTGAGATGCCTAGGTTAGAAAAATTTAAGGGTGAAGAGGATGCACAAGAGCATGTTACCAACTTCATCAATGCATATTTTCATCTTGAAGACAACGATGCTCTTATGTTAAGAACCTTCATTATGACATTTTTGGGTGCTACCACTCAATGGTTCAACCAACTGCCCAAGCACAACATATCCAATTTTGAACAACTAGTGAATGCATTCTTAAAACGTTTCTCTTTTGGTGCTAAGAAGAAGGTGAATCTCTCAGACCTAGCCAACCTAAAGTAGTATGATGATGAGCCAGTCATGGATTATGGGGATAGATGGAGAAAAATCATGGCAAAGTTATCATTTTCCATCTCGATCGAAGAGCTAATCTGAATGTTCACAAAAAGTTATGCCAAGCACATCTCATTACTATTGCAACTACAATAGTATGATACATTCAAAGAAGCCTTGGCTCAAGCCAAGCTTATTGAAGATATAAAGCTGGAAGAAGGAGACCTAAAGCTCCATAGCGAGAAAGAATGGAATGAGAGCACGCAACATCAACCACAACAGACCGAACCTACGCACGTCAACCAGATTGTGTTAAACATTCCAAAAGTAGCATAGAGCCAACAACAAGAGAACTATCAGGCTCAACCTCCTACTATGCATTACAACCAATGCAACAGGAATCAAGGTAGGGGTAAACAGAAACAACCCCCTCACAACTATATGCCATTGCTTGAATCCTTGGCATCAATTTTCAACCACCTTCTTGAGGCCAAGGTTTTAAACTTGCCTAAGGAGCGCATCCTAGATCCTAATTACCCCAAACCTAAGGGGTATAGGGAAGATCTCTATTATGTTTATCATCGACAAAATGGCCATGATATCCAGGATTGTGTTGCATTCAAGAATGTAGTGCAAAATATGTTGGATAAGAATGAATTGCAGAACATCGACATATTCAAAAATTCTCCTCCCAATCATGGAGCCAACAACAATCAAGTTGAGTACGTCAATGAGGTGCATATAGCCCCACCTGATGAGGGTTTTATCGGTATGATAAATACTACAATAGGAAGCAAAAGATGCTTTGATCAACCCAACATGCCAAAAAAGTCAACAATGAGTTCAACTCACTTACAAAAGGACCCTGTGATTACCTTTCATAGATAGGAGATTAAGCCAATCTCTGAGGATGAACCCGATCCTCCACTACACATCATAGTAAGCATCAATCAGATTCCATACAAGAGAGTCTTGATTGACACTGGGTCATCTATCAACATCATCACAACTATAGCCTTGAAGCATTTAAATTTACCACCGTCATGCATTACAGACTCAACATTCACATTGAGGGCCTTCAATGATGCTACTTCCCCAACAATTGGCACAATAATCCTACCTATACAGGTTGGGATAAATATGATACCTACATTGTGCCATATCCTAGGGGGTGAGAGGTAGTATAACATATTGCTAGGTAGACCATGGATGAGGGATATGGAATGCATACCTTCCATAGTGCACCAAAACCTAAAATTCATACACCAAGGACAAGTGTATGTGATCCCCCATGATCCTGAGCCATTCAAGTATTACAAGAAGGTCGATGAGACACAAGAAAAGGTGCCTTCTCAAGAATTTGTGGCAATGGTCAACAACAAGACAGAGGACCAAGTGACTCTAAAGCAGATAAAACAAGATGTGGTGCAATCAGATGTTGCTTCCCCATTGAAGGGATCAAAACCATTGGCATTAGTCACCCCTGATTCACTTCTCATGTTGCCTCATCAAGAGCAAAAACAAGTGCCCCCCACATCAGATTGGGGATACTCAAGCTGGCACAGTTCAACACTACGAAGTGAAATAGAAACATGAACTAAGTCATAAACATGAGCATGTGGATACCACTATCAAAGTGGATTATCATGAAGCCTCCACATCAACTCAAATGAAGGAAATGGGTAATTTACAGTTACCTGGTGGATCTTTAGCACCCACTCTTTCACCTCCTTTAGTAGAAAATGGTATTTCAAACCAATCGCTAGAAATACACATGAGAGCCTTATCAGTATTGGAGCATATGCAAAATCACCTCTATAATATAGAGGCACAAATGGAGAAACAAAATGAGGCATTGCACTTTATCATGAACCAACTTGAGAGCCTAGAATTATAGAAGCAACCTTCATATGAGGCCAAGCTACCTCCTGTATGACCACAAGAAAAGCCTCAACTAGAGCAAGCACTAGCTCAGCCACCCCGACAACCAAGCAAGTATCCCCCATTTCCTGAGCCTGCATTATCAATTTTCAATCGATTAATTGCCACAAATGCCATCACCCTACCTGAGGTGCAACCTTTAGATCTAAATCATCCAAAACCCTAGATATATGAGGAGGATGAGCATTGTGTATACCATAGACAAAATAGACATGACATCCATGTATGTCAAGGTTTTAGAGCCATAATACACAACATGCTCAACAAAGAGCAACTTCAAATTGTCAACCAACAAGTGACCATAGTCAACAATCCATATCTTGCACCAAAAAGTCAATATGAGCCCCCTAAGCTAGCAAGTGACATACCTAGGGCTCAACCTGGTTCTCATACCAGGCTAAAGTGTGCTAAATGCTCAAAACAACAACAACGCACTTGGACTCCTTTAAACGAGCCTATGTCTGATATTTTTCAAAAGTTGCAAGAGGCTAAGGTCATCACCTTACCTAACATAAACCCTTTAGACCCAAACAGAGCTAAACCTAAGGGTTATAGGGAGGACCATTACTATCTCTATCACCGAATAGAGGGGCATGGCATTTGCAATTGCAAAGGATTCAGGAATGTGGTTTAGAGTCTCATAGATAGTGGGGTTTTTCCCATAGATGGTTCATCCATAGTGCCCCAACCTACCAAAATAGAGGCCACATCATCCCAACTGAGATCTCAAGGTCAGTCATAGCCTCATAGGCCTAACAAGCCACCTCAATAGGAGGTAACATTTGAAATGACTACTACGACTTTATTTCAAAAGTTGTACAAGGCAAATGCATTTATATTGCCCGAGGTCAAGCAAAGAGAGCCCAAGCATGGGTCCACTGATGAGAGCATCCATTGTATGTACCATCGTACATAAATGCATGACATCTGTGACTGCCACTCATTCCAGAAGGTGGTCCAAGGTCTATTAGAATGAAATGAGCTCCACGCAGATGGTTCACTCATTTCATCTCATCAAGACAGGGGTACCCCGTAGAGGTCCGTGCCCCAATTGGGAGAGCTAATTTCTATCACTCTTCCTAAGCAATATGACTACATTACAGTAGGCAACATGCACACTGGGGGTACCTAAGGTATCATACCTTCCCCTTGTAAAACCAACAAAATATCAAAAACATTCATAAATTTCAAAATCACAAAAACAATAGAGAACCAAAAAAACAAAAGGCTCCAAAGGCATCTTAAAGCCCTTTGGTCAAAAAAACAAAAGGCTCCAAAGGCATCTTAAAGCCCTTTGGTCAAATCACAAAAGGCTCCAAAGGCATCTTAAAGCCCTTTGGTCAAATCACAAAAGGCTCCAAAGGCATCTTAAAGCCCTTTGGTCAATTCACAAAAGGCCCCAAAGGCATCTTGAAGCCCTTTGGTCAAATCAAATCACAAAAATCTCCAAAGGCATCTTAAAGCCCTTTGGTCAATTCACAAAAGGCCCCAAAGGCATCTTAAAGCCCTTTGGTCAAAAGCAAAACATAAAAGCATAAAAATAATTTAAAATCAAAAGTTCAAAAAACATTCATAATAATCAAAACTCAAAAACAATTGAAAGCATCAAAAATACAAAAACATTTACATATTGCATTCACACCTTGCATCCATCTAGTTGCATTATGCATTAGGCATTTCCATCCATTGCACTTACATCTAGTAGGTTGTGTTCACAATCTTACAAATGACACCATGTTTGTACCTCAATCATGCATCTTCAAAATCCATCATCATCCATCACCCATGTGTGTAACTGTGTTTTTCAACACAACCCCTCCTATTGCTATAAGGAATATACTAGGGTTTTTCAGTCACTCAACCATACCTAGTGGTTTTATCAAACTTTGTAGAAAGTTGTCTTTGCTTTTGATAGGTGAGGTTTAGTTTTGATAGCACCTGGTATATCTCAAAATCCTATCACTAATTAAAACACTAAAATCCTAGTTGGAACAAGGGAAATATGAATATTGTGAAGCGATACTAGGTATCCTAAGGTGAAAAGTTTATCTTGCTCATCCCCCTATGCGATCGGCTCGAAAATGCTAAGAATTGGCAAAAGGACAAGTTCATCCCTACCTAAAGAAATCCCTTGCTTTAATCAATATGAGCAAAAATCCTGAACGAAGCAAAATTCAAAATAAAAAAAAAAATCCAAAAACAAAGTGAATAGTGATTATCATCACTACATAAATCCCTTGCTCAAAAGAAAAAATAAAAATTCAAAATAAATAGTGGTTTTCATCACTAAATCATGAGCAAGTATCCCAAATAAATATGAAGAAAATAAGGGAGTATAGAACTTGAATCCCTGGAATTCTCAGCATGACCGAGCCGTAAGCACGATGATATGTCTATCACATTGGCATCTCGCTTTTGAACAGACCAATGTTTGCATGTGGAAGAGCTAGCTTTAGGTGTCCTGTACTACCTAGTGGTTTAATCCAACTGAGTCTAGCTTAGGATCAAGATAAACATTTGAGGATCCCCAATACAACAATGGGCTGAATGAATCCCACCTAGCACTGGGGTAGGCTTATGCTCTATCTAATATATTCATTTGCACACACAGGGATAATGAATATCTAGGTCTTCATAACATAACTTTATCCTTCAGAAACTCTGTATGGTCAGTATACAACTTTTGATCGAGTAACTAGGGTGTTTGAGTCTCATGGAAATCCTCAAAAATCCCCTTATAGCAACAAATCATTCCATCAAGGCAAATCATACATATCATATCATCACATTTCACATTTTGAATGCTTAAATGATTAATTCTTATGCTAAGAGTTATTGTTTACATTCATGATTGTTATACATTCTGTGGTGTCGTCCATTAGATTGTTAGACTCATATTACATTCATTCCTTATGTTTTAAAAGTGCTTAAAGCATATAGGTTCATTCACATTAGATCATCAACATAATGCATAACACATTTCATTTACCATATCATAACAACATGAGTTAGATGCATACAATACACCAAAATTAAACATGCATCCACATATGCATCCATCATCATCATCTAGATCATACCATCTAAACCATACATCCATCATCTAGCTAGCACATGCCATCAGTACATTGCATACATATAGCATAATCAAATCATTATCTAGGCATTGCATTCATCATTGCATCCACAACATAAAATCAAAACAAAAATATTTACTAAACATCAACTGGGGCATTATTGGTATCATACCTCCCCTAATCAACAATCAAACCTTTGATCAACCCAAAAAATGTCCAAAGGTAGCATAACCCCTTTGGTCAACTCAAAAAGCCCCAAAGGTAGCATAAGCCCTTTGGTCAAAACAAAAGCCCCAAAGGTAGCACAAGCCCTTTGGTCAAAAACAAAAAGCCCCAAAGGTAGCATAAGCCCTTTGGTCAACTCACAAAATTCCCCAAAGGCATCACAAGCCCTTTGGTCAAAAACAAAAAGCCCCAAAGGTAGCATAAGCCCTTTGGTCAACTCACAAAATCCCCAAAGGGCATAAGCCCTTTGGTCAAAAACAAAAAGCCCCAAAGGTAGCATAAGCCCTTTGGTCAAAAACAAAAAGCCCCAAAGGTAGCATAAGCCCTTTGGTCAAAAAAAAAAATCCCCAAAGGTAGCATAAGCCCTTTGGTCAACTCACAAAATGCCCCAAAGGCATCATAAGCCCTTTGGTCAAAAAAAAAATCCCCAAAGGTAGCATAAGCCCTTTGGTCAACTCACAAAATGCCCCAAAGGTATCATAAGCCCTTTGGTCAAAAACAAAAAGCCCCAAAGGTAGCATAAGCCCTTTGGTCAAAAACAAAAAGCCCCAAAGGTAGCATAAGCCCTTTGGTCAACTAACAAAAGGCCCCAAAGGGCATAAGCCCTTTGGTCAACCAAAAAGCCCCAAAGGTAGCATAAGCCCTTTGGTCAAAAAAAATCCCCAAAGGTAGCATAAGCCCTTTTGGTCAACTCAAAAACCCCAAATGGCATAAGCCCTTTGGTCAAACTCACTAAAATGCCCCAAAGGTAGCATCAAGCCCTTTGGTCAACTCAAAAAGCCCCAAAGGTAGCATAAGCCCTTTGGTCAAAAACAAAATGCCCCAAAGGTAGCATAAGCCCTTTGGTCAACAAAAAAACCCCAAAGGTAGCATAAGCCCTTTGGTCAACTCACAAAATGCCCCAAAGGGATCCCAAGCCCTTTGGTCACCACAAAATGCCCCAAAGGCATCACAAGCCCTTTGGTCAACTCACAAAATGCCCCAAAGGCATCTTAAAGCCCTTTGGTCAACTCACTACCCCTAACAACTGCATGATTGGGGCATCCAATATTGATCAGATCAATGATCATCACACACCCTACAATATGGCCCTAGGTGGTCTACTTTTTTTGCTCCATGTTGTGTTTTTCTCATAGTGCATCCCAAAAAGGGGCATCTGTAGACACCTAAAATATGTCATGTTTAGGAGACTACTCATATGGGCACATCCGCACACCATATGACCAATCTTGGACCTTTCCAAGAACAAGAAGTGGTCCTAACCACTCAAAAAGGACATTCTAGCCCATTTAGGTTAGCAACTGTAGACTAGAGTGGCCAGTAGTTGTAGTAGCTGTAGACTAGAGCGGCCAACAATCTTGGTCGCTATAGGCTAGAGTGGCCACAGCTAGCCGCTACTGATGACAATGGCTAGCCCTAAAACATGAACTACCATGAGGGATTACCCAAATCATGGGCGGTAATGGTAGTTTGCATGCATTTCGAAGGGATCTCGATGAGGAACTCCTAGAGTTCCTCTTGATTGCCCCTTCTATGCCAAGTCAAGACTGAACCTTCCCTTTGGGATAGTCAGTTAGCATGCAGATTTGGAGCTTGGCTTCCCTAAGAAGCCAAGCCCTAGATCTAAACCTAAAACCTAGAATTCTATATATGCAAATTTCTAGTAAGGCAAAAAAGGAGAGAAAGTTCAAATTGTGTGCAGTGGAGCCCTATCAAAATGGAGAGCCAAGCTACATCCTTTGGAAGAGCATTGGAGCACCGTCCGGCTAAACTACGTTCACATACAATTATTTAGTTTTATCATTTCTAATCGCCAATCAGTGTAGGAGACACACTTGGCGACCCTTGAACATCAATTCGAGCAAGGGATCGACTACCATAGCCCATAAGACCGGAGGTAACCTTTAAATCAGAGGTTGTTGTCTTTGACAACGGCCCATAGTCATAGTTGGGTTGTAAAATGGTTGATTCCTTTGTTCTTAGCATTAGATATTTATTTATCATTATTTCATTTACATAGCTTTAGCATAGATCTGAATCTTTCATTGCATTTAGATTAATATTCTTGGTTTCCATATGCATATTGCTTATATCTACTTTGTTTCAATGCATTTCCTATTTATTTATCTAGATTATCATATGTGCTAACAAAAAGGCCTCATCTGGGGAGGCTGCCCATTCTACTTATCGTGCTTTTTTGTTTCCATGAATGTAGGTACAGGTCTATAGGATTGGATCAAAGCATTAGGAGCATAAGGATCCCTCCAAGAGCAGATCTGGAGAAGGAGGCATCTGTAAGCCCTCATACAATTTCGTGTGCGGGATCGGGAAGCCTGTAAAAGTGCACCACCCCTTTGCAAAGGGGACATTTTATCCACTTGTAATTCATTGTATCGAAATGGGTATCCCTCAGAGGGACCGAACATGTAACCGGGTTTCAATATAAATAAAAAGGATCTCTCTTTGTTATTTCCATGTTATATGCATCTCATGGTCTTTCATTTCATTTCAGTATAATATTGCAAGCAGGGTTGCGGTGCATGCCTCCCGGGGTAACACAAGAAAACCTTCAAGCAAGGGTTCAAGAGAAGATGCATAAGAAATATTAAAACCCTAAGTGCACACTAGATGTTGTTTTCCTTTTAGATGCTTAGGAATCGATTAAATATATCCTTATAAAATCAGATCTAGAGTTTATAATAGAAGTAAAAAACACCCAACAAATAGCCTAAAGACTAATTAAGGTACTTATCTTATCTGGTGGTTGATCCTAGGTTTTAAAATTTTATCTAGCGATATCCAATTATTCCTGTTCCTACAAGATAACTTAGTAAATGCTTGGAAAATATAATTAGTATTAGGGTGTCTACTTAGACTAATGTACAATAATGCTTGGAGGTACAATAGTCAAGCCCCTAGGTCCTTTTAGCTAATATTTGAAAATAGAAGCAAAAGTTGACCTTTGGAAGATGAACAATCATAACATAATACAATAGAACAAAATGATAAAACACAACACAAAAGCAACAGTATGTTCTATATGATATCTAAGATGCAGATCTAGGGTTTGGGGATAGCAAATTACCCCCAAACATGGTTTGGGTGAAATTGCACCTTGCAAAGGGCGACTAAAATTTCACAAATCGGTGAAATCGCACTCCGTAGATGCCAGGTATGATTTCACAGAAGTGAAGGAAAAAGCCTTAGACAAATGTGAAATTAAAATACATAATGCAAGAGACTAAAATGTAAATGTAGAAGAAAAAAAAAACTTGGTAGATATCACAAAATAAGATCCAAGGAAGGAGACATCCAAGTAGTAGAAATATTCCTTAGGGCTCCAACACTAATGCACCAACAAGCCAATCCAATGTAGCAAAAATAAAAGCTTCAATAGATTGTATTCCACACTTGTGAGTTAGCTTGCTTGCAGAAGAAAATAATTCACTTAGAGATCACTTGAAGAAAGAAGTGCACAAGAAGAAGAGAGCTTAGATCGTGTATAAGAATTGTTTGAATTCTTGTTACTCTCTAAAGATTATTTCAAACCCTCCTTATATAGTGTATTTGAAAGTGGAATGGGTGAGAAAAACCAGGGAAAACCTATGCCAAACATGCCAACTTCAAAAATTAGGGTTTTATTAGGAGAAAAACCCTAAATTGTGAAATCATGCCCCATAAGGATCAATCACGATTTCCTACCATGCAAAATCATGCCCCATCAATAGTGACCATGATTTCGTAGAAAGAAGAGAAAAACTAAAAAGAAGGAAGTAGAAACCTAGTCCCTGCCCTACATAAGTCTAAGGGGTATCTTTGAAGGACTGAGGAAAAATTGCTTACTTGAGCGGGTCAATTTTTCATGTCTACAGTTGGGGATAATCCAATAATGTGTTGGTGGTATTACATTATTTGGTACCTTGACTACCATTTTAAATATTAATATTGGGAAGTGTGTTTATCAATAGTATGTGTTAAGGTGTGAAGTGTGTTTGTGTCATCAAGTGTGAAGATAAGTGAAAGGTGTCATATGTGTAAGTGCAAGGTCATTTGTGATGTGTGAATATTGGATGTAGAAAATTTTGTAGTCATGAGAGACTTTATCATTATGTAAGAAAGGCATATGGATGTTGCATCTTCCATGAGTTTTAGGAGAGAAAAGTTAGGAGTATTGAAGAGTCTCATGTAAGGTTATATATTTATGATAAAGCTCTATGCTATGTAATGTAGATTTTATGTTATGTAATTTGAGAATCAATAAAACTTTTATTTTGTGCAAAATTCATTTTATTATTGAATGTGAGTATATGCATGTGATTATATGATCCTAGAAAATATAGACTTGTGATATTTGGGCCTATTTACCAACAAGTGTATCAAAGTTACCTTGGTTGAGATCCTTGTTGGTGAAATACATCCTGGATAGAGAGAACATGAGATTGATAAGACTTGAGTAAGATAGGTGTCAAATAACAACAATTGTAGATTGAAGGAGGAGATACATTGGAGCTTTGAAGGTGAAGGACTAGAGGTCCAAGATTGAAGCAGGAAGAGATATGTTGGAACTTTGAAGGATTGATGGTCCATGATTGTGAATAAAATATTCATTCAGAGGAACATTGAAAGAAAAATTATAAGAGCTTGAAGTGGAAAGGATCAGAGAATAGATGTTGAAGTTTTGAATATCATGAGGAGAATTAAATTTTGTTACTACATATGAACTAGAGACTGTAGTAGCCTTGGATATTGGAAGTGTTGAAGCCAAAGAAATTTGATAAAAATATTGAGAGTGCATACATGTTGAAGTCAAAGAACTTAAAATAAAAATATAAGAGTGTGGATGTGTTGAAGCTAGAGAACTTTGACAAAAGAGCTAAGATTGCAAATGTGTTGAAGCCAAAGAACTCTTATGGAAGATCTGAGTTGCTACACACAATTCAAAAAAATTAAAGCATTTAAGAGGAGAAAGTGAGTAGTTTGAGAGGCGATAACAAGAAAATTATGTAATGGTGAGCTTGGAGGAATACGATATATTTAGTGGAATCATCCAATGAGAGCTCTAGTAAGAGAGGAGATAAAAATACTTGGCTCCAAAGATTGCAAATATTATTGTAATTTCTTTTGGAAGTACCTTCAAAATGATTGAATACATGACTATGTCATAGACAAAGGTAAAGTTATTTCTAAAAATCTGACTCCATGAAAGATTTGCCTTGAAAAGTCACATGAATGCACGTTTTTAAAGGTGAGTTTTTAGTATTTTGGGTATATTTGATTAAAGTGCATTGTAAGCATGTATTTGATTTAGAATTAGTTATTCAAGACTTATAAGGTGTGTTTTTTTAATAATTAAAGGATTAAAGTATTTTGGGTGAAATAATGTGACTGAAGGAAATTAAATAATGAATTAAATGGGAGGTATAAGGAAATTGAATATTTGAAATGTTATTTGGATATTGATAAATATTATAAAGAAATTGAATATTAGGATTGAAATTTTAAAGGAGAAATTATAAACTTGATTAGGGAGATATGAGAAAAAAATTAATTTGAAATTTGAATAATTTGATCAAAGGAAAAAGAATTTGGAAATTTTTGGTTGATGAAAAGTTTCTTTTAAGAAGGAAGAATTTGAAATTAAAATTTGGGAGTTATAAGAAAGTCAACATTGAAATAATTTCATTTCTGGAAAATAAATATGTCAAGAAGATCATATAAGTTTAAGGGACCAAGTTTTATGAGAAGAACTTTTCAAACACAAAAATATTATCAGAGGGATGGAAAGATACAATAAAGCATGACAAATCTATTTCATGATATATTGATTTAAGTGCAAGTCACATGAGAAGAAATTTATATTGGTTTGATTCAATACAAGTGAAAACAAACATACCAATGAAGATAGCCAATAATAAAGTTTATTATGTATAGGGTTCAAGAAATATCACACTTAGTTTACCATATTTTGGTTGTACATTGTAAAATGTACTTTATGTCCCTAGAATAACCAATAATCTTATCTTGGTATCTCAATCAGTTGACAAAGGAATAACTATGGAGTTCAAATATATTAATGGCAATAAGAAATATCTCATTAAGAGATAAAATAAAATTGAGGCCATGGGTTCCCACAAGAGTGGGATATTTACATTGGATGTGATATAAAAAAAAAATTAAATCAAAATTTTCCACAAGAGCAACATCAAAGAAATTATTATATTGAACATAATTGTTTTTGGCAAAAGAGTAGAAAAAAAAACTATTAGAATAAGAACAACATCATGATCAATGCCAAAGCTAGAATTAGAGGATGAAGACAAGATTTAGAGATTGATGGTAAAGGTATTCACCAAATAATATAATATGGGGGGTGTTGGTGGTATTATATTATTTGGTACCTTAGTACCATTATAAATATTTAGATTAAGAAGTGTGTTTATCAATAGTATATGTCAAGGTGTGAAGTGTTTTTATGTGTCATCAAGTATGGGTTATGAGATAAATGTGTCATGTGTGTAAGTGAAGAGTCATGTGTGATGTGTAAATATTAGAATTAGGGAGTTAATTAATCATGAGAGACTTTGTTATTATGTAAGAAAGTCATATAAAAGGTTGCATCTCCCATGAGTATGAGGAGATACAAATTAAAGAGCATTGAAGAGTCTCATGTAAGGTTATATATTGATGACAAATATCTAAGCTATGTAATGAAAATTTTATATTATGTAATTTGATAATTAATAAAGTTTATATTTTGTGAAATATTGGTGTTACTATTGAACATGAGTATATGCATGTGATTATACGATCTGAGATGATATAGACCTATGATATTTGGATCCATTTGAACACTTAATGAATCATCCCCTATAAGGGATCATCAGGATTCACTAGCCTCTTTCAAGAAAACATCTACAACTCCAGTATCTTTTGTAAGAAGTGATCCATGTGGAATGTAGATTGGAATACCAATCTTCCAATCTCTTCATGGTTTGGTCTTAAGCATCCTTGAGTGGTGATATTTACTCTTCTTGGTCAAAGGTAGGGTTATCAAGGCTAAAATGTTTATCTTGTCCCTCCATTTGAGGGTGAGGATTATTCACCAGTTGATGTGAAAGTGAAAACTACAAGTTAACTAGCATGTTTTAGCCATGGGTTTATGTTTAGTAGAGAAAATAGGATTATTTAAGATTTTAATCATTTATATAGTTGTTTAAAAGAAAAATAAGATGTTTTTATGTCCTTATATCACCTTCCATAAATATCCTTAATTTGGTTGACATGCCTTGAAGTCCTCCCTATATATCAAAAGATTCTAATATACCTTACTTGTCTCTATATACCTATCAATACATTAGAGAAACATGATAACATGGAAATATAATAGCCATGGAAGTGACCATCTAAATACATAGTTGAGATGGTACATGAGGAGTAGTATATTTCCTCCTTATGTATCCCACTACACTATCTACTTCCTACTAGTCATAGGTACATGTGAGGCCCTATATGGATATTTAGTGGTCTAGGATTGCTAAATGCCCAATATAAAGTAGTAGTTCATAAAACATCTACTTAAAGAGTTGAGATCCCTAGTAGGACTAGCAATTGGTTATATTTATATTATCTTTGCTTAAGTTTAATTTAGGCTAGTTTAGTCAAATGAAAACCTTGGGACCTATTGTGGTGTTCATGTCAAGCATATAAGGATGGGTGCATTGGCTCACTTGTCCCCTTTTGGTATCATGTCTATATCATCCCACTTCTAGGATATTAAAAGTTTTTTAATAGTCAATGGTTTTGCATTTTAAATTTGAAAACACTAACATTTTTCTAAAATATCCCTACAGACTACCTTTTTTAAAATTATCAATAGATGCACTAAAACAATATGTAAAATATGGATCTATTGCCTATACGATTTTTATTTTCTAATAATAAAATCAAATATATTTTTATTTTCAAAAAGGGTTCAAGGAGAAATGCAACACACAAAAACCTAGTTTCTTTATGATGTAAGATTATTCTAAAAAAAATACTAGAAGCTAAGTCTAAATGATTGGTCCCCTAAGACAATGTTATTATATTCTTATTTATTTTCTTTTTTGTTTTCCTTAATAACAAAAAAAAATAGAGAATTAAATAGAAATATAAAATCAAACCTAAAATAATCATAGGATAGAAAGGAATAAATGGTCCTAATTCTTGCCTATGATATTAGCACTACTTACTACATAAGTGTTGTTAGTTCTTTGCCTTATCATATTGATTTTTACCATGTCTTCCTAATTTAATAGATACATATAAAATAGATAAAATAAGAAGGTAGTCAAATGTAGAGGAGTGTAAAGAGCAACCAACTTAAAGGAAATTTGAGTAATTACAAGATGGATAAAAAAAGGAATTGCAACCTCCTCCTAAGGATTTTGGAAAATTCAATATTGAAGGATACTCTAGAGGGAACCCTAGAAAAGCTAGTGCGAGAGGAATTGGTAGACTTTCAGATGGCTCCCTGGTTTTTACTTTTGCTAAGAATTTGGCTATTCTATCCAATAACCTTATTGAGGGTGTGGTATCCTTAGAGGCCTTCAAGAGACTACTAAGGTTGGATGGGAAAAGGTACTAGTTGAGTCTGAATCTCAACGATTAATATTTTGAAGACTCCTAAGAATCATAAGGTTGATTGGAGAATAAAAATAATTATTGAGAAGATTTAGTTAATCTAAAATGGGATTTTTGAAATTTGATTACAATCACATGGTTAGAGATTAGATTAAGAGTGTTGATGCTTTAGCTAATTGGGCTTTGGATAAAGGTGATATTACTTGCTATGACCACCCTCCTATATGGTGGGCTTCACAAATAAGGGAAGATCTTCTTTATATCATTTCTTTGTATGGCTCTATTTCTGGAGGTACCTAGTTTTTTTCTTTCTTTATTTTTGCTTCTCTTTGGTTCAGTTAGGGTATTTTAGTTCCCTAGATCAAACTAATCTTTATTTTGTTTCCTCTGTTGATTCTTGCCTTAATAGTCTTTTGGTCTAGAAAGGTCATTGTTGTGTTCTATTTTTTCTTTTCTATTTATGTGTGTACTTTTTTTTGTTTTTTTTTGTTTTTGTGTTTCTTGTGTTTTTGTTGTTTTGTGTTTTTGTTGTTCTTGTGCTTGTGTTGCTATATGTTTGTGTTAATTGGTGTTTTTGTATTTTGGTGTGTGAGTGTTTTCTATGTTTTTATTTTTCATGTTTTTGTTTGTTGTGTCTTTGTAGCGTTCTGTTGTTTTTTGTTATGTTTGTGGTTTGTTATGTTGTTCTTGTATTTTTTCTGTGTGGTTCATGTTGTGTTTTTTAATCTTATTGTGTGTGTGTTTGGTTGTGCTTTATATTTTTGACACACTCAAGGAGCATGTTTTTTTATTTTTTATTTTTTTATATTTTTGTGTGTTTGTGTTTGTATGTTTTTTTTTTGTTTTGTTTCAGGTTTGCTCCTTGATTATGTCAAATGTGGTAGGCCAGGTGCAAGCCCTGGGTGATTTTGGTAGAAGATATACCCCTGCCTCCTTTGGTATTACCCAAAAGTAGAATCCCTTCTAAGATGTTTTCCACACAAAAAAATGTAGAGGAGTGCACTTGAGTCAGTGGAAGGTTTTCACTTCCTTGGCTAACATCAAATTTGATATAAAATTAAAACTAATGTCTATGTTATAGATCAAAAGTGCCACAATAAAGTAATAGTGTCGATGATAATTTCAAATATGAGTAGCACTTTTGTTCTCTACAAATAGAAGAGCTAAAAATAAAATTTATAGTCTCTACTATAAAAAAGCCATTGCATAGTATGAATTTTGGTACTATAATTCTATAGAACTTTTGACTATAGATGCAAAAATGTGGATTTCCAAATTTAGAAACTCATTGTAAACTATGGTATTATAACCAATAGGGCATATAGATATCAGATATAATTAGTTTTTTACTAGTAGATATAAATATGATTAAAAATAAGGTAAAATTCTATAGCTAAATCAATGATGAAATCTCGAATTAAGTCCAATACAAAAAAATATAAGAGTTATACAAGAAGGACAAGGCTATTTTTTGAGATTAATTTGATAGATATTCTACCCCAAAAGCTTTCAACAATGCTATCATATCAAGAAAACATGATATCCACCTTATGCACAAGCTCTAATTGGCCTTTAGGGATGTTAGAAATATTTGTTTCCATTACTTTAATATTATTAGGTCATGCATATTTAGATGATTAGGTCATCCATTTTATGGGTTAGTATTTTAATATTCATTGCATGTAATGATATTCTAACTCAAGAGATATGATATTCTAGTTTGTAACCCTAAAGGATGTAGTGAATAAGCCTATTCCTCAATGAATGAATTTATGTGGTTTGCTATCATTGGTATTAGACCATGGAAATTCGAGTATAGTTTAAATCTGTGATGTTAAGCTTATATGGTTTAACAAAAAATATTCCTTGATATAATCACTACTAAGAGTATGAAATATAAGGTAAGGGATAAACATATCTATCTAGAAAAATTCCATTCTATTTGTTTTACTTATGCAGGTTTATATTTGGAGTGGATATAGAATCCAACCTTGATGGGATCTAGAATAAGATCTCATGAGACTAGGTTGATGACTTAGTGTGTTCTCTAATAAAAAACAACACTATCATGATGGAAGCACAATTTTTGAATCTCATTCATCTTGGCCCCATCGTCTGATCTTCCATCACATCTAGCTTCATAATTAACTTCAATATTTTTGCATCATTGTCAAAGTGGAAGGAACAAACCCCACCACAACTACCCCACCTTCATAGGTCTACACCTTATAGGTCAAATCCAAGGTTCAGTCGACATATCCCATCAACACATCTTTGCATGCATCCCTCTGTGCAAACCACTAGGCAACTCCTTAAGGCATATATATGACCTATAATAGGTAACATGACTGTATTAATGATGGTTAGATACATGAACTCATGATTCTTCTTATACTATAGAAAATAACCCTTAAAATGGATTGGCCTATGACGTACCATACACTAATTTCTAATGTTTTCATCTTTTATATTCTGTCTTAGACCAACAAGACCCACCAAATTTACCTATTGTAAAACATTCATAATAGGGATTGACATCTCATTTTTTAATGCCACCATAGACCTCACATTCCAAACCCATGATGCCATTGACTTGGTTAGGCACCTATTAGTTTTTGTGGTCTAGTGGAACACCAACTAAGCAGTTCAATCAAATTTCCTCACTAAAGGAAACTTGTGACCCATAATACATTAAACACAAATCGTATAAGTAGTTGACAATGTTTTTTTAATGCAAATGGGATCAAACCAAACTAGAGGAGGTGGGCCAATAGGAAGGTTTGAGTCTTTTTTATTTGAGGTTGACCTCCCCAAGTGACACTACATAGGTTTTGCTATAATAGAGGAATCAACAAAGATAAACCTCCAATAACTATCCTAGCCTAGGTAACACCATAGAAAAATTCCACCTGCTCTAATATCTACATACACACATGGATTTTGATTGACCTTTGACATAGCTCAAAATCTTAGAATTTGGGGTAGCAAACACCGAGCAACACCATTGCCATCTAGCTATGCTACTTATGTAGATGAGGAGAAGAAGTCTTTCAAATATAAGCACTCACCCTTTTTCAACTTGATGGCTATGTCTATCATGGTGGCTAGTGCATAACACTTTAGGATGTTTAGGTACCATAAAGCCTATGTTCAAATATCCATCTATTTTTTTGGCATGCTTCCTTTATTACAAAGGGGTTTTTAAAAACAAGTGCCTATTGCTTTATGAAAAAAAAAGGGTTTATTTTTTTTAAAGGATACCCATAATTTAGTTTTTAAAAAGCGCCTTTTATTTATTAAAAATGGGGTCTATATTTTTTTAAGGATACCTTTTTAAAAAAAAAATGAAGCAAGGGGACCTTCTTTTATGAGATTATTTTTTAATTATTTTGTAAGATGTCCAAATATATCTTGTAAGCATTGTGATTGTAACCAAGGTGTATTTTTGATGGAGTCTAACACCTGTATTATTATTCCATGTTTATTATTTTAGATGTTTTTATAAGTTATATTTTACAAACTTTGTGATTGATTGCACTAGAGGAAAAAATGAATTTACAAAAAGCAATCACCCTTACAGGTCGCTTGTTGCAATTTTCTACTGCACTTAATGTGTAATGTAGTTGCAACAATGACATTTGGGGTCTATCCTATAGATCATTGGGGAGAAATAAGTAATCCCAAAATATTTTATTTAGTTTTTACTTACCCTATTTTCCACTATCACTCAATGTAAACCTTGAAATTAAGGCTCTCCTCGAAATTATTTCTAAGAAAGTGCCAAGATAGGAAAAATCCCTTTCTGTACTATCTAGGTTCCACTTACCATATTTTATTACATACCTTAAGTTCTCTCCCATGTACACCTATGTATATCAAGAGGACTAGCTCTTAGAGAGATAAATGACCCTCATAATGTCCAATCCAAAAGTGTTTTTGATAAATTCTCAGATATTGAAAGGACCCAAGTTTAGCCCATGGAAAAAATATGCAAACTATCTTGACAACCAAGAAGCTATGGGTCATTGTGACAAGTACCATAATGTGACCTCAAAATGTGGACCTAGTAGAGTAATATGATGAAGTAGATCAATGAGAATTTATGCTAATCACCCTTGCTATAATTTATGAGATATAACTCCAAATTTGTGATGTAGAAACCTTCGATCAAGAATGGGATGCTCTTTTGACCATTTATGAAGGAAAAAATTAGTTCACCATTTTTAAACTTCAATCCCAACTTCACACATTGCGAGTGGGAGATGGTGAGACTACAGAGAAATTTCTTTGGAGTCATAGAACTAAATTCAAAATTGAATGTCATAGATGAAAAAGTGATGAGAAGCTCTTAGTTCCCATCATACTTTGAGCTTTACCAAAATCCTTTCACATGCTTATCACCTACTTACACATCTCCAATAGGGTGGTTTCCTTCAAAGAGTTGTTAATATATATAGCAAGAATAAGAAACCAATAAATTAAGGGGACCAATTGTCAAACAATGCACTCATAAATTATAAATCTAGAAATTGGAGAAGAAAAAATGGTTCTTCAAACAAAGGTCTTTCCTCCTCATCATCATAGAAGAAATATTATCACTAAAAGGGATATTTTCATATATTTGAATGAGAAGGACATGCCAAATATTGTTAATATAATTCCACCACACAAGGTGATCAGGTCCACATACCTCAACATAAGCAACAATAGTATAGGCCATGACTCAAACAAAAGCAGTAGAAAGAGAATGTTGATGTTGAAGAGTCAAGTTAAAATTATGAGCATGCACACAAAGAGTCAACTTTAGATTTTGAATAGGCACACAATGTCCTCATGATAAAAGCTATCACTAAACATATAGATGATGTTTAGTACATTGATTCTAGTGCTATCAAGTACATAAAAGGGGATAAAGAATGGTTTGCTATATTGAAAGAAAAATACAATAAATCAATGCCCATTGCTAATAATCAAACCTACAAAGTGAAAGGAGAAGGTGATGTTTTAATTCATCTTTCAGATGGTAAATGCACCATAAAACGTATCCTTTATATCCTAGGGCTTGCAAACAACTTGTTGTCTATGCCCTAACTATTGGTTAGAAATATGAAGGTTGATTTTAGAGTTGAGAATGACCATAAAATATGTTTTATCAATAAGAATGGTAAGTGTATAGCCATTGGTTCCTATAAAAATGGTTTATTCGCCCTAGATGCCTAATATACTCCACATATAACATTATCAGTAACTATGATGGATGCAACTACCCTTTGGCATAAGATATATGGGCATCTCACTTCTAGATACTTATTTTAATTGTGCAAGCATCAGCTATTGATTGATCTACCCAAACTTTCACCCATCATACTAGTTTTATTAGGTTGTTTAGTAGGGAAGCAACACTGAGTACCATTTGATTTGAGCTCTAATAGAGCCAACAATCCTTTGGATGTGATACACATTGATTTGTGTGGACTCATGATAGCCAGTATTGGTGGTAAAATATACTTCTAGTTGTTTTTTGATGACTACTCTAAGATGATGTAGGTGTCCTTGCAATTGAAGTTATATGCATTCCAATAATTTTGATATTTCATGCAGTTTGTGGAAAAGGAAATCGAAAATTCTATTAAAGTCCACTTAGATTAATGGGGTATATACATCCATAACTTTTTTCTTGCATAAAATAGGATAAAGTAACAAATCACTACAACCTATATTCCATAACATAATGAGGTTACTAAGAGAATAATTTTTCCATTATGGAAATGGTTTGTTACATGCTCATAGCATCCAATCTAGAGCAACTATACTGGGATAAAGTAGTCACCACTATAGTGCATTTAATGAATGTATAACCTACAAAGTACTATAAGGAATTACACTGGAAGAAACATGGTTGGGGAGGAATACTTCCATTGAACATCTTAAAGTCTTCAAAAGTAAGGCATACATGCATGTGCCATATAAAAAGAGGACCAAGCTAGATGTATAATCCCTACCATGCATATTTTTTGGATATGATTATGAATCAAAAGGGTATTTATTGATAGACCAAAAAACTAAGAAACTATATATAAGTTGAGATGTAGTATTTGATGAAGTAGTTGAGCCAAAGTTAGATATTGAAGCCTCTCAAGATGCTACATCTCCTATTGTAAGCATAGAGCTTAATGAGGAAGTCCAAGAAGACATTCTAGCTATGAATGATGAACCTACAATAATTGCTCCTATATAATAGTGAAAGACTCCAAAATGGGTCTAGAGTACCATTATAGATGCCAAGCTTGATGCACCTCCTAATATCACTTCCACTCACCCTCAAACTCACAGTAAGATTCATCTATATTAAAAGATACCCTTAGCTCATCCTAGTGGAAGGGAGCAATGGAAAAAAATAATGAGTCTCTGATAAAAATGAAACATGAGAGCTCATTAATATAACATAATATTTCACCTGGGAAACCCTTACAAGAAAAAACCTATAATAGTAATATCTCCTCATTGTATAAACTTAACAATCTCCAATACAATAATGTTCATATCTCATCTCTCTTCAAACCCTAATGCAAGTGTAATTAAATAACAACAATACAAGAATTAATTTTAGAATACCATGGGCAAAAAACCATGAGTTCAAATATTTAACCCTAAATAGCCCATATGGGTCTAAAAATAGCTTAAGAAACCCTAAAACTTACAAACCCTAGTGAGGATACATGGAGAGTGTCCAATACCTTTTAGAGTTAACCCCACCAAAATAACATGGAAAATATTCAACATATTTCCAACATTCTCCCACTTGTTGAATACTTTCCATAGGGGTCAAAAACTATCATTCTCAATTGTCAAGGGCAACCATGCCTATAGATCTACACCAAGAAAATTTTGGAGCAGGTATGGCCTTTGTTAATAAATCGGTAGCATTATTCTCCATATCAATTTTCTCCAACATCACTTGATTCCCTTCAACCACATCTCTCACAAAATGGTACTTAATATCAATATGTTTTAACTGATCATGATTATTGACCAAAAATATTACACTTTGATTATAACTGTCAATTCTCATAGCCTTCTACTTAAGATAAAAAGTTGAACACAATCTTTGCTACATTGCTTATTTATAAGTATGAGTTACTGCAATTTACTTTACCTCTATTATGGACAAAGCAACCACTGATTTCTTTTTACTCATCCAACTTACTACCCCTCCAAATAGTCTGAACATAAGCACTCATGGATCTTCTCTTGTATATATCTCCAAGCTAATCAGCATCCACAAAAAGTTGTAGATTTACAATATTACTATCTCAAAAAATTTCTTGGTAACATATAGCATAGTCTGAAGTTCCACATAAGTATCTAAAGATCCTCTTCATAATAATCTCATGTTCCTTTCCTATATTGGATATATCTGCTAACTATTCCTACTACATGTGCAATATTAGGTCTATTACACACCATTGCATATATTAGACTACCAATAATGCTAGCATAAGGAACAATATGTATTTCTTCAATTTCCTCATCTATTTTAGGACATTGTTCAACATATAACTTTTGACCAACGAGATATGGAGTACATACTGGTTTACAATCATGCATCCTAAACCCTTGTAGTATCAAATCAACATATATGCCTTGATTTAACCACAACTTTCTATTTGCATGATCACTTATTATTTCCATACCTAAAATAAATTTTACAACACCCGAATCCTTCATGTAAAATTTAGAAGTTAACTAAGATTTTAGAAACTTTATCATCTCCTTACTATTACCAATTAACATGTCATCCAAATACATAATAATGATAACAAAATATTCACCTTCTTGTTTAAAATACACACACATATCTACTTTGCTTTTTCCAAGCCCAAATTATCAAAACAAATCTCTCAAATTTTTGGTTCCACATTCTTGGAGATTGCTTCAAGCCATAAAGAGACTTTTTCAACTTGCATACCAAGTCCTCCTTACATTTTACCCTAAATCATTTTGGTTGTGAAATATATGTCTTTATCAAGTTCACCATGTAGAAATATTGTCTTTACATCCATCTGTTCTATTTGAATATCAAAAGTAGAAAAAATAACCACAAAAATCTAATTAAAGTTAGATTAGCCATAGGAGAAAATATCTCACCAAAGTCAATTCCCTCAGCTTGAGAAAATCCTTTTGCTACCAGGAAAGCCTTATACTTCTCCAACTTTCCTTCTACATTGTACTTCTTGAATACCCACTTACAACCAATTGATTTTCTTCCAAGGGGTAATTTCACCAAGTTCCATGTCTTATTTTTATCTAGGGACTCCATTTCTTCCTCCATAGCCCTTTTCCAAGACTTATTATCACTTGAATAAAGTGCCTCATTTATAGTCTTGGTTTCTTCATCAGTAATGGATATATTAAATGTAGAATAAGTATTTTAAGGGCTATACCTTTCTAGGAGTCTTCTTACTCAATTTGATCTCTCAAACTTGGAGCTCCAAGTTTTGCATCTTCAATTTCCTCCTCACCTTCTTCCTATGAATTTTCCTCTTCAAACTCTCTCTATAGTTCATCTTATTATGTAGCACCATGTTCTACAATAGGTTCTCCATCCTATTCCAATTTTAATTGAACTATTTTAGGTTCTTTGCTTGGTTGCATTTCCTATTTTAGAACCCCGTTTGTTTCTCTAAAGATCACATTACGACTATAAACAATATTTTATATTTCTAGGTTCTATAACTTATATCCTTTGACACCAATTATATAACCCACAAATATGCATTTTTTAGATTTATAGTCTAGCTTAGTCCTTTTATCTTTTGGGACATACATATAAGCATCACAAAAAAAAAATTCTTATATGACCGAGAGAGGGTTTCTTACCAGTCCACACTTCTTGTGGAGTCTTGTCCACCAAACTTAAGGTAGAAGATCTATTGATGATGTAACAAGTAGTTAACATGACTTCTACCTACAATTTCCTTTCTAAACCTACACCACTTAGCATGCTTCTGGCCTTATCCATCAATGATCTATTCATTCATTCTGCAACTTCATTCTATTATGGAGAATAATAAGTTGTTTTCTGCATTTCTATTCCACAATCCTTGTAAAACTTATCAAATTCATTAGAGTAATACTCACCACCATTGTCACTTCTCAAAATATTTATCTTTTTTCTCTATATGATTTTCTACAAGAGCCTTAAACTCTTTAAATTTATTGAAAACATCATATTTGTTCCATAAAAAATATACCCAGGTATTTCTTGAAAATTCATCTATAAATGTAACAAAATAGATATATTTACCTAACAATGGTACTTTTTTAGGTCCAAACACATCACTATGAACTAGATGTAAAATTCCTTCAGATTTTGTAGCATTTTCTCTATGGAAAAAATTGAGTCGGGTTTACTTTCCAAAAAAATAGTGCTCACAAAAATCACAATTTAATGGGCAATAAGAAATTCCTTCAACCATACCTTTCATTTTTAATGGTTGAAGGCATTTCTAACCAATATTTCCCATGCGTTGATATCACAACATTGTATTTGCTATAGGAATACTTGAAGCCACTTCTAATGTATTATTCTCCTCTATAATTGAAGAGTTATTGCAATCAATACTTACAGTGCTAACCTCAAGTTTGATTAGAGTTCCTATATGAAATTCCCTTGCCAACACCAAGACTCCACAAAAAATATTGCAACTATCCTTATTGAACTCCATAGTTACACCCACACCATTTATCTTACTCATAGATATTAGATTCCTTGCCAAAACCAAAATATGCAACACACCAGGAAGTGTTTTAATTTTTCCATATTTTAACCTCAACTTGACTCTTCCTTGATCTATTATTTTATATGTTGAATTTCCTTCCAAGAATACTTCACCTCCATTTATCTTTTCATATTCATATAACCCCTCCCCATGAGGAGTCATGTGAAAAAACATCTGAGTCAATCAACCATGAGTCATGGTATTCACTTGAGCATGATGCATCTAGGAATAAGTCCCTTGAATCTTCATTTATGGTCTTCATTTTTGCAGAAAATTCTTCATTATATGATCAACTATTATCAATATTTTTAGATCTATAGTCTCTTTTATAATACCCTATTTTACCACACTTGCAACATTTCCTCTTTTTTGAAGAAACAAATTTACCCCTAGATATCGATTTTATTTCTCCTGATTTCTTTTTGGTTCTTTCTTGAGAATAACATCTCACAATTAAGGCATCCTTTTGATGATAATCCTCCAAATATTTCATCTCATTTCCTCATATAGTAATGTTCCTATTATATCCTCTACTTTCAATGTAAAAGTAGTATTGGTGATAGCCATAACTAGGTTATCCCACAAATCAAGTAATGAACAAAGTAAAGTAATACACTTTTCCTCTTCATTCATTTTTACTTCAATAGAGTTTATTTGACTTACCATAGTATTAAAATTATTCAAATTTTCAACCACAGAGTCACCATCATTCATCTAAAGCAAATACAACTTCTTCCAGAGAAAGAGTTTATTTACCAATGACTTTATTTGATACAAATTCCTAGCTTATCCCATAACAACTTTGTCATGGTCTATGTTTATACATTCAACAATACCAAATCAGATAAGCACAATCTTATAGAAATCCTTTCCTTCCTATCGATATTCAACCAATACTCATCTATCATTGATGTTTGTTTTATTCCTTAGACCATAATCCACTGATCTCTATCAACCAATAGATCCTCCACCTTGAGTTTCTATAACTCAAAATTTTATCTATTAATTTTTCAATCTCTACTTGTGTGCTTCCTTTCAATTTTCTTTACCCAAATTCTTCTACGTATAGCTCCCACTCAAGAATTAATTTATCATAGGGTTGAAAATATTTCTCCTTGAACAAAGCTAAAAAACCTAACTCTGATGCCAAATAAAGAGAAAAAAAACATCGATAAACTAAATATAGAAAAATAGTAAATACAAAATCAAAGGAAAAAAGAAGATAAAACAGATAACATAGTATTTCACTTGGGAAACCTTTACAGGAAAAAACCCAACATAATAATATCTCCTTATATTATAAAATTAACCATCTCTAATACAATAATGTTTATCTCTCATCTCTCTTCAAACCTTGATGAAAGTGCAATTAAATAACAACACAAGAATGGATTTTACAATACCATGGGAAAAAAACCATGGGTTCAAATAGTTAACCCTAAATAACCCTTATGGGTCTAAAAATATCTTAAGAAACCCTAAAACTTCTATACCCCAACAAGGATACATGGATAGTGTCTAGTAACTTTTAGAGTTAACCCCACCAAAATAACATGGAAAATATTCAATGTATTTCCAATAGAACTTTTTCACCTACAATAAATACGACCACCGCCCACATTCTCTATGTCATGGAAACATAGATCGGTTGGAAGTTGATTCAAATTAATGTTAAAAGTGCCTTTCTAAATGGTGATCTTCAAGAAGAGTTATATATGACTCAACTTGAAGGCTTTGTTGTCAAAAGATAAAAGAAAAAGGTATGCAAACTTATTAAGTCCTTATACAAGTTGAAGTAGGCTCCTAGATATTAGTAAATTAAATTGGATGAGCACCTATTATAGCATGGCTTCAAATGAAGTCCCTTAGACACAAATATTTATTACAAGAAAGCTAGGTTTGAAATAGTGATACTTATATTGTATGTTGATGATTTTATTACTACATGTACTTTAGATGATTTTATAGATGCCATCAAGAATGACTTGAAAAAAGTATTTTGATATGAAAATCTAGGACTTCTACACTATTTTCTTGGCTTGGAAAGTTGGTAGATGAAAAATCATATTGTGACAACATAGATAAAACATGCCAAGAATCTATTGGAAATATATCAAAAGATATATTGTAAGCCTAAGCAACATCAATGGAACAAGGATTGTAACTATCTTGATATGATAAGTCTCCTTAGGTATCTAGCACTCACTATCATTAGCTAATTAGAATTATTATAGACACCCAAAAAATGTCATTTTGAGAATATTGCTTATATGGACACGTTTTTAGGCCATATAACCCACCTAGGGCAGCCTCAGGGCTTAACAATTATTTTTATCACTTCAACAAGAAGTATTCTCCCTTTACAACCTAGAATTTCATGCCTAGGGATGGCCTCCAGAGGATGCCCTACCCTGGGATGGCCAACATTCATGATTCCTCTACCCTATGATGATCGTACCTGTAACAAACTCAAAACCAGCACCACAAGAAAAAATAGTTTCAATGACCAGCCAAGCCCAATGACATTTGCAAGAAATTGTGAGAAGCTTCTAGAATGGGTTTTTCCCTTCTTGATATTAACTATTTCTTGGCTTCTCAAGGAATCCAATATTCCCATTGGAAAAATCTATAAGAAGACACCTTGCCTTCATAAAAAAATCTTGTTGTTTTCTACAATGAAGTGCTACCAAATTGTTCTTGAGTGATATCTTGCTAATTCTACACTACAAAGTGCTACTCGATTTTAGGCATGGAGAATTCAAATGCAACAATGGAGTCTCTTGGAGTTTGAATATCGAATTTACCACTCTTTCACCAACAAATGACCTGATTTCATGCCAATTTTTGTAATTTAATCATGCTTCAAAGAGAATGACCCTTGAACATCAATTTGATAGATCAATCTCTATGTTTCCTGCATTAGTCATGAAGAATTCCTCTATTGTTCAGTGGTCAGTTTTCCCCGAAATGGCCCACATACACCATCATCATATCCTATGATGGTCAGCAGGCCAGACCGCTCTGCCTCATGATGGCCTCCTAGTGATATTTATTTTTTACTATTTTTCTTAGTTACAGTTTACTTAGTAGCTTTTCATTTATTTTCTAACATAGTTTAGTTCAATTTTTAGCATCTCTTTTTTGTTTCATATCATGGATATGGAACTCATCATGAGAGGTTCCTCATTTACTATTAACATCCTATGGGTGTTCTTACATGAAGATTTCAGATCTTTGCAAGATCTATCAACATAAAGATTCATCAATCTTTATATCACATTATGGAGTTCACAAGAAACTCCTCCCCAAGTTAGTTTTGAGGGTGTAAAAATTCTGCAAGATATGCTTACCATTGGTTCTTTATTATAAATTGAATCAAATTGGTATTAAATCCTTAAGAGGGATATGATTGTAACCTCCTTGTGAAAGACAATTTTAATATTAATGAGAAGGACATCATTTCTTTATTTCTTGTCTTTATTATGGTTACATGATTTTTTATTCAATTTGATTTCATATAATTACTTAGGTGTACAATTTTTGAATACTACAGTGGCGATCACAGTCGAAACTCAACCAAATTTTTACAAATCTATCACTAATTATTGCTTTTCTTGATTTTCTTGAATTGCAAGTACTTCCATCATAGATCGGAATGGCTCACAAGAGCCACCGTACTGCCCTATGATGGCTAGAATACCCCACCACTCTACCCCATTATGGACCCCAAAGTAGAGTTTAAAAATTAGAGAAATAATACCTTCATGGAATGTAGGCCTCACCTGTGAGTTTTTCTATACCTAATTTTCTAGCTTTTCATAGAAAAAGTTAAATTTTCATTTTTAATTGGAAAATATAGAAGAATTTTTAAATTTAAAATATACTATTTATGACCACCCTTGGGTCCGATGACCTCTATATTTGGCCACTTTTGGGTCATGTGGCCCTTATTTTTTTTCCACTTTTGTGTCAGAAAACCTCTTCTACAGATCATATTACATAGAGACAACCTTCATCTGCTTTCTATGTGGATTGTGTGCTTGCTACCTATACAAAGGTTGACATCATATTAGGGTTTGCAATCTTAGATTTATAAACTTAAAATGTTTTTATCTAGGAATCTAAAAAATTAAAATGTTATTTTATGCATAAGAAAAAGACATCGATTACTTTGCGTTTGCATTTTTATTTTTGCATAAGATAAAACAAACCCACACACCACACATCATATTAAACATCAACGAGTTAGAATTTACACACAACCGTTGATCAAGACCAATGATTGTAGCCTTCATAACCACCTCCTTGACTTGTTTGTGGTTATATCACACCCTATTTTGGCCAAGGCTAGTCAAAGATCTATCATAGTGAGGATTGGGAGGACTTTGGCTCACTCACTGAGTTTGGAATTCATCACCAAAATTTGGTGGGTTTCACAGCTTGGACTTCATCACCAAGTCTTTGTGTGAGAGTATGTATGTGAAAATCCTTAAATTTAGTAATATCATCAACGAAAGCAAAAACATGAACAAGAAAGTAAAAACAATAAGAAATTAAAAACACACCAGATAGTTTAGGATTCACAAAGTAATTCTTAAATGAGATAATCATTTTATATACTTCATCTATTTTATTTATTGTTTACTTAATCAAGACAACATGATAACTATGCATAATCGAGCTCAACCATGAGATGGTAAATCAAAAAACTTATAAATAGGCCTTGAACGCCTTTGATACAGTATTGAGAATCTTCTCATTCTTGCACATTGCTCTAATAGTCATCGCAAGGCCAACTCCTTACATAGGGGATCAGCCTACCAATATACCTTTTCCAAAGGAACACCCATGGGTTATACACATGATCAAGTGGATTATTCTATTAGCCAATTTCGATCTTGAACCACCACCAGTCATAGTCAGTATATCAAGGGGTCTAGCAGGGAAATTTAAATTCATTCTATGTCATGACCTTCATCACATCAACTCTCATCCAAATCCCACCAACTCAATTGATGGTCATAATCAAAATTAGACCAATGCAAAGTCTACATAAGTCATCAATCAACATGACCTTGAGTGAGTTAATCCAACAATCCCCTAAGAATTGGAAAACTGTCATGGAGATTTTGAGTTTGATCGAGTTACAACCCCATGATCTAGATGTCTTCATAAAATTTGTGAGACATATACAAATGTATAAATATCCTGTTATAACCTTTCAGGATCATGAGATCAAACCTGTGCCCATAAATATACCTAATCCTCCTTTGCACATTATAGCGTGGATCAATAGGATTTCCTATAAGCAAGTTTAATTGACATAGACTCCACAGTAAACATTATTACCACAATCACATTGAAACATATCAACCTTCCATCTTCTCACACTACAACATCCACATTCACCCTACAAGCATTTAACGATGTTGTATCTCCTACGGTTGGCATGATAGTCCTCCCAATTCAAGTAGGGGGTAAAACTATGCCTACATTGTGTTACATATTATAGGGTTCCAAACAGTATAATATATTTCTTGGAAGGCCTTGGACGAGATCCATGTAGTGTATCCCCTCCATAGTGCATCAACGCCTTAAATACATACATGATAGTAAGGTCCATGTGATTCATGATGACCTAGACCTTTTTAAGTATTATAATTAAAGTTGATCATCCACAGGAACTTAGTATGTCATCCATGTACCTAAACACTAAATCTAATGATCTTATCCAAAGCCTATATTCAACCCCATGGTTAGTTGTGGAACTGCCTCCACCATCGCCATTACCATCAGTCTCTCTTGCTACTCCTTCATCTTCAATTTCTCTAATCAAGGATAAGTTGACAAAACCAATTGTAGATATTCCCTCAGACATCTCCAACATATCAGTAGAAGACATCCCAAATCCTCTCAAAAATGAAGAACCCATTGTTGTTATGGATGAATCAGATCATATCATACCATCTCCATCCACCACATCCTAGGTCACAGCTCACTTGATCAATTCTACACTCGGTTAATACATGGCACAAAATGTTACATTCATGCCTATCATCGAGTCAATCAAGGATTTAGTTTGACCTCTTGTCAAGTCACCACACATTGATTCCATCCTTTATTCTTTATCTAAACATGGGAGACAAGCATATCATCCTAGACAAGTTGATAATACATCCATGAATTGTCCAAATGCCAATACATCTTCTCATGAGTTTGTAGGAATGGTCAATGTTATGATAGGAAACCAGGTTTATCTAAATCAATCAAAAAAATTGGTAGCTCCATTAAACATTGCCTCTACATCAAAAATGTTACCACCGTCGAAACTAGTAACACCTAGCTCATTTCACCCAACCTCTTCACAAGAGCAAGAACAAGTGTATCCTTTACACCAAAATGGGGTACTCAATCTATCACAACTAAGCACTTCAAGGTGGAACAAGAGAATGAGATAATTAAAAAACTAGAGCATGTGGACATACCCATTAAATAGTATCATTCAAATACATCCACATATCCTTAGATAATGAAGACCTTTGATTCACATCTACCTAGTTGTTGCATGTTGATTCCATCAACTATACAATCATCATCCCCATTAGCCCTACAACAAATTCTATATCGTCTAGCCAAAGTTGAGACACAAATGGATCTTCAAAATGATGCTTTACAACAAATCATGCATCAACTCACAAACATGAAGCTCCAACAACAAATTGCATCCCTTGCTAAATTGCCTCTTCCACAAACACAAAATGGACCCCTAAAAAATTGAATATAAAATTGACAATGTCATCTACTTCGCATTTACACACCATTGTTAGAATCTTTGGTGTCAATATTCAATCGATTGTGCAAGGTGAAGACCATTCCTTTACCTGAGATCTATCTCTTAGATCCAAACCACCCAAAATCTAAAGGGCATATAGGGAATTTATATTGTTTATATCATAGAAAAAATGATAATGATATACAAACATGCTACACTTTCAAGAATATAGTACAAAACATGATCAATAAGAATCAACTTCAAACAGGCAATCCTCTCACTACTGAGGATAAAAAAAAGATATAATTAATGGTTTGTTACCTATGCCAAAAAAATAGGTAGAGGAACCTAAGAAAGTGACTGAGATACATACAACCTAGCCACCTTATCAAAATAGTTTATCACATCCACCTTGCTTAAAGTGCCAAATTTGTACCTAGACTCTGCTATCCAAGCCCATGTTGACCATTTTCCAAAAGTTGTAAGAAGCAAATACCATCATCTTACTAGACATATACCCTCTAGAATCAAACAAGACCAAGCCTAAGGGTTATATGGAAGATCACTTTTGCCTTTATCATCGAATAGAGGGTCATGAAATTAACAATTATTATACTTTTAAAAACATGGTCTAAGACCTTATTGATAATTATGTTTCACCCATATACGGTTCACTCATTTCACCTCAACCTACTACAATTCAGGCCATATCACCCCATATTCAACCCCAAGATGAATTGTAGCCTCATAAGTCTAAAAAGATATCTTGCCAGCACATCCAATTTTTGATGACTATTTTGACCCTATTTCAAAAACTCTATGAGGCACAAACAATCCTTCTACCAAAAATTGAACCAAGAAAACATAAACCAGGGTCACATAATGAAATCCTTTACTGTACCTATCACCATTTGAATGGACATGATATCTGCAATTGTTACTCATTTAAGAATATGATCAAAGATATGATAGAATGAAATGAGCTCTGCATAGACGGTTCACTCATTTTAATCGATTATGACATTAGCATTGTAAAAAATTCCATGCTGCAATAGGGGGGTCGATTTCTATCACTCCTCCTAGCCAAGCCAATCAAATTGCATCAGATAAAATGGACACTAGGGGTCTTCAAGGTGTCACACTTTCACTACCATCCACATCACAATCAATGAAGCAAATTGGGGATTTCGAAGGTATCACACATTCCCCGCATTCATCAATCACCACACATGTTGGGGGTGCATAAGGTATCGCACCTTCCCCCTAAAATCATAAAACAATAAAAATTACAAAAACAACAAAAATTATCAAAAATACCAAACAAATAAAAAAACATAAAAACACAAAAATAATACAAAACATCAAAATACAAAAACATTTACATTATGTTATCATACCTTTCATTGCACTCATTAATTAGTTGCATTAGGTATATTCATCCATTGCACTTGCATTAGGACAATTCATGTTTACATTCTTATGAATGACACCATGTTTGTATGCCAGTCATGAATCCACATATTATTATCATGTACATTCCACTTCATGAGTAATTATGTTATTCAACACAACTAATGAGTTGCTATAGGGTGTATACTATGGTTTCTGGTCATTCAACCATCCCTAGTTATCTTTTCATATTTTGTAGAAATCTATCTTGGATTTTAGAAGGTAAGGTATTGTTTTGATAGTACCTTGCATATGTCAAAATCCCAATAAATTTTACACATTAACAATCCGAGTCTGAGAAAGGAAAGATGAAAACTATAAAGTGGTCTTGGTCACCTTAAGAAAAATATTTCCCTTACTCATCCTCTTATGCACATGGTCTAGAATACTAAAATTTTACAAAAGGACAAGCTCCCCTCTACCCAAACAATCCCTTTGCTCTTCCAAAAAATGAGCAAATTTCCAAAATAGAACAAATAGAAATTGTGATTTTCATCACTAAGCAAATTCCTTGCTAAAAAAAAACACAGTGGTTTTCACCACTAAGCATGAGAAAGTATCCCAAAAACTCAAAAGAAAAGAAGGGGGTAACAAGCTTGAATCCCTAGAATCCTTAGTTGTTCAAACGCCATGGGACAATCTCCATTACAACAATGGATTGAATGAAACCCGCCTGGCAATGGAGTAACCTTACGCGTGGTGATATGCCTATCACATTAGCGACCTTATTTTGTATAGATCAATGTTAGCCTATGGCTGAGCTAGCTTTTGGTGAAGAACACGGGCTTATACTGAGAGGGGGGGTGAATAGTATAAGACTTAACCAATTAATAATTTTAACTTTAGATAGCAATGGCATCAACACAACATTAATCAAGATAGAAATCATCACACATTGAAGACCCATTTTTAACGTGGTTCACCCAAAAAGGTTGGGCTACATCCACACAAACTTTTCTCTAAAATTTATCTCATATTTCTTTGGGAATCCTTCCCAATTACAATTTTTATGAGCCTCGGCCCAAAGGAGATACCTTCCCCTAGCTCTGCTCTGGCTGGTGATCCTCTAGAAGACCTCTGCCTCTGTTGCCCTTAGCAAATGGAACTTTATCCATAGAAGACACTTGTCCTCCCTGCTCTGGCTGGAGACCTCTGTCCTCAACTCTATCACCTCCAAATCTGGTCCTCGAATTTGCACTAAACATAGTCCTTCGGTCTAACACAAATGTCCTCAATCTTCTTTGCCTATTGTGCTCACTCTGCACGCTTCGACATCATCTCACTGCTTCTGTGCTCTATCACTCTTTCTACTGCATCTTGCACACTTCGATGCGCATTCGATATCGCCTTCATGTTTTTTCAACTCTCGAAACAGCCCTCCTTTTATACTAATACTTTCAAGATCGAAACCTTGATCTTAGTCGGCTACACAACCCTAAACTACATTGGCTGCAAACCCTAAACTATGTCGACTACAAACCCTAATCTTTGTCGGCCCAAATTTAACTTTGTCGGCCTCACTCCTGCAACTCTTCTATAGCTTCTGCCGTGAAACTACAACATGTCGCGATATCGCGACACCTTTGTAACCGTACACTTTCTTTTGCCTTTTGTCGTAAAAACGCAACACTTTAGCCTTTAACAACTTCATCTAAGCTCTTGTCACGATATCGTGACACTTTTATCTTTTGCTGACGTCATCTACACTTCTGTATGAAATCGTGACATTTCTCACTTTCTCAACCTCTTCTTGGCTTGCACTAGCAAAAACGAAACATGTCGTGAAATCGTGACACTTTCGCTACCTTATGATTTTGTCTGCCTTACGCCTGTGAAATTGGAACATGTCACGAAATCACGATGTTTTGTCTTTGAGCTCTTCCTTCTTGAATTCGTCATGAAATCGCGATGCTTCTTCTGTTGAAGACTTGCTTACTGTCTCTGTCACGAAATCGTGACACTTTCTGCATCCATAAGCTTTCTCTTCAACCTGTCGTGAAATCATGACACTTTTCGCATCCATAAGCTTTCTCTTCAACCTGTCACAAAATCGTGACACTTTTTGCATTCGTATGCTATCTTTTTTTCCTGTCGCGAAATCGCGACGCTTCTCATTTCAGACTCTTCCCTTTCTTTGCATGTCACGAAATCGTGACGCTTCTCATTTCAGACTCTTCCTTTTGTTGCATGTCGCAAAATCGTGATAGTTCTCACTTCGAAATCTGCAGCATGTCATGAAATCATGACACTTTTCGAATTACTTTCTCTTCGAACTTGTCGCGAAATCACAATAGTTCATATTGCGGACTCTCTCTTCTGCATTATGTCGTGAAATCGTGACATTTTTTCGTCCGTACAACCTTCCTTGCATTATGTCATGAAATCGTGACACTTTTCCTTCTTTGCCTTCCTGCACTTTTTGAATCACGAAAATGCGACATGTGAAATCGTGACACTTTCCACCTTGCTTTATTTCTCTACCAACATGTCGCGAAATCGCGATAGTTTTTCCTGCTTCTTCTCTATCTTCCAACATGTCGCAAAATCGTGACAGTTTTGCTAGCTCTTTCTCTCTCCTCTAACATGTCACAAAATTGTGACAGTTTTTCCAACACTTTCTCTCTCCTCTAACATGTCGCAAAATCGCGACAGTTTTACCAGCTCTTTCTCTCTCCTCTAACATGTCACAAAATCGTGACAGTTTTTCCAACCTGTTGTTTATGTCGCGATATCGCGACACTTTTCTTACTTGTATTTTTCTTTGATCTTTTGCAAATGGGCTACTATGATCTTCCTGGAAACTCACTGTCCATGCTCTGAATAATCTTTGAACTTGTCATGCCGTAACCTTCATCAAAACAAATTATTTGCCATCAAACCAAATTCCTTCGAAAGCTTCTTGACATCAATGACAACTTATCCACTTGAGCAAATGCAATGTACCCAAGGTACCCAAAATTGCCAACATTTGGTGGCTTGTATTACCTAGTAGTCTAGTCTAACTACATCCAAACTCAAGATTATGATGACCATAAGGTGATCTTCATTATAGCAATGGGTAGCATGAAACCCGCCTGGCAATGAGGTAGTCTTATACCTCATCTAATACATTAACTTAGCACACATGGATATTGAATATTTGGATTTTCTTAATGGACTTGTATCTTTCAGGAGTATTGTGTAGTCAGTATACAACCTTCGATCAATCAACTAGGGTGTTTGAGTCTCATAGAAAACCTCAAAAATTCCCTCATAGCACCAAATCATCTCGTCAACAATCATAGTTTTCATTATGATTTTTTTTTATTAAGGGATCCTCATAAAATAGGATAGATACTGGATGAATATCAGCAATGATATTTATATGACCACTTCCTATTTTATGCACACGTTTTAGTTTGTAAAATCTTATGGGGAAAGCCCCTACATTTCACATATGCCATCTCACATATTCACATACAAATGTATAACTCTTATGATAAGGTTAACATTTTAATTCATAATTTTTATACATTTTGTGGTGTCTGCCATTAGATTGTTAAACACAATTTATATTCCTTCATTATGTTTTAAATAATTAAAGCATACATGTACCATTTGCATTAGAACATCCACATAAAATGCATTACATACACATTACATGCATCATATCAATAACAATAATTAAATGCATAATCAATTAAATAAATTTAAAAATATGCATGTAGCATTAACCATTGTATCCATATACACATACATAAGAGTGCATCCATACATCTAGACTACAAAATCTAGTCTAAAATCCATCACCTAATTATTGCATGTCATTAGTACATTACATGTATAAATCAATACATCATATTAATCATCATATCCATCACTACATCCATAATATAAAATCAAAACATAACATAAAAACATAATGAGCCATAAATGATATCATATATAAATATGGTAATGTTAGAGTATATAGTGATACAAAATACTCGTAGGCTACAAATGTGTAGGTACTCAGAACTTACACCCAAAAATAATGAATACATAGCAATAAGTCAAGTAGGGCCTGCACCTCCAGATTCACCTCCACCCTTGACCTCATCCCTACAAGGCTGCCTAGAGCCACTAGCCATTGATCTCTCTAGACGAGCTGATGACCTATTACTAGGCCACACTAATGACTACCTAGAATCGTTGCAGCAACTCCTCTAAGACCCCCTATGGTAGATTTATTAGGTAAAGTACCACTAAGTAATGCCACCTGATCCTCTAGCTATAGAATGTAAGCACCATCATACTGGTGTTGAGCATCATACTAACCAAATAGGGCCCATAGTCTAGCCACCTCATCTTGCAACCCTACAATATCCCTTACAACTTGTGTACCTACTATAGCCTATCCCTGTCCTACAGTCATGGTGGTCAACTGCACCTGCAAAGCATCTCGCTCTGTTGCCCTGGAATCTCTCTTAGCTATACAGGCCAACATATGGATCTATAGAGTGTTCCATTGTACTATGACTATGTCCCTCTCCATAGTCACCCTATCAATATTTGTCTAGGTTGTGGCCACCTAGGTGTTGAGGATATCTCTCTCCTCAAAGAATCCCCTCCACTGCTGCTACCCACTACTAAGTTGACTTTGGAATATGGTGAGGGTAGTCTTCCGCTCCACCAGCTACCCTTATAGGATTTGCATCCAAGCTCTCAACTGGGTCATCTCATCCATAGGGTCATCCTCACCCCCTCACCCTCAGTATGTGGCTCCTCTACCTCCTCTATTGACTGATACCACTCCCCTTTATTTGGAAATGCATTCATCACCCAACCTCATCCAATCCCTCCTTCGTTGCCACCTCAATAGACCTTCCTATTGGACCACATCCCTACCATAGTCAGGTGAACCACCAGGTATCATACTCCACACTGGTCATTGGGTCTTATAGTTCGGTATAAACCACCACTAGATTCTCCTTATTTGTAAGTGCCTTTACTCAAGGCCACACTAGCTATATCTCATCTCTACAATGGTGATATATTATAGGCTCCTTTGAGACATCCTGATAAATATTGAACTACATCTAATGCGAGAGTACTAGAAGTACTCTCGCTCGGTGCCATTGGTCCCAATAAGCCATCGTTCATTCCTCACACACCCTAAATATGCCACTACCTCTGCCCACTGAGGGTAATACAAGTAGGGCATCCATACAACCTATTATGATTGTAATTCCTCCAAAGATACCTATTTCCTTTGGTCAATTTCAAAAATGCCTCAAATATGCCTGAGTCCTTTGTGTTAGAGTTACTATAGTAATTCTATGTTATTCCTTTATTTATGTTAGAATTATGTTGTTAGGTTAGTTGCGCTATTGTTAGCGTACATAATATTTGGTTTATTTTATTTAGACCTAAGCTGTTAATTAGATCCTATGATTACGAGCTAATCTGAGCTCTCCAATGTATTATTTATACGGATTCTGATTAATAGAAATTGTTCACTTACTCTAACACTTTGATCAATTTCAGAAGGTCCCAAGGATACCTATTTACTTTGGTCAATTTTGAAAAGGTCCCAAAGATGCCTGAGTCCTTTGGTCAATTTCAAAAGGTCCCAAAGATGCTTATTTCCTTTCGTCAAAATTTCAAAAGACCCCAAAGATACCTATTTCCTTTGGTAAATTTCAAAAAGACCCCAAAAACACCCAAGTCCTTTGGTCAATTTCAAAAATCTCCAAAGAAGCCTATACCTTTGGTCAAATAAATCAAGTCCTCCTGGTCAAGCAACTCATCACTTTCATCAATTTTCATCACTTTTCATCCCCTCATTGACTTGTTGCTTGAGGGGGTAGTCATAATCACAACATTCATAATCAAAGTCAATAATCAAACACTCAATCATGCTAATTGTGTTCATCCATGAATCATTGCCAAAAATAATCATGCCCTTTTTGCTTGGGGTAGATAACAAGCAAAAATTTAAACTAAACATATATCTTGGTATTCTTACACTGGAATAGTGTACCAAGATCAAGTATACCTCATTGAAAGGTTTACTTGAATTAAGCACTTTAATTTTGTTAGAAGCAATGACTCAAAGATGCATACCCTTTCATGAGTGGGGTATTTAACATTGACTAAATCAATAATCAATGTCAACCCTCAACCTAGTTTTAGGTCATTTATTTTTGCTTTGTGTTGTGTTTTCACACAACACATCCTGAAAAGGCACATTTGTAGACACCTAAAATACATCGTTTTGAGAAGATTGCCTATATGGACATATTTTTAGGTCATATGACCCACCTGGGGTAGCCTCAGGGTTTAACAATGATTTTTATCACTTCAACAAGAAGGATTCTCCCTTTACAGCTTGGAACATCATACCCAGGAATGGCTTCTAGAGGCCGCCCTACCCTGGGATGGCTAGCAATCACAATCACTCTACCCTATTTTGGTCATGCTTATAACAAAATCAAAACTAGTGCCATGGGAAAAAATGGTTTCAATGGTCAACCAAGCCCAACGATATTTATGAGAAATTGCAAGAAGCTTCTAGAATGGGTTGTTGCCCTTCTTGATCTTAACTATTTTTTGGCTTCTCAAGGAAGCCAAGATTCCCATTGGAAAAATATATAAGAAGACACCTTGCCTTCATTAAAATATCTGGTTGTTTTTTGCAACGAAGTGCTGCCAAATTGTTCCTGAGTGCTAATTCTACACAATGAAGTGCTACTGGATTTCAGTCATGGGGCTATCAAATGCAACAATGGAATATCTTGGATTTTGAAGACCAAATTTAACACTCTTTCACCATAAAACAAAATGATTTCATGCCAATTTTTGCAATTTAACCATGCTTCAAAGAGCATGACCCTTGAACATCAATTTGACAGATCAATCTCAGCATTTTCTGTATCGATCATAAAGAATTCCTCCTTTGTTTAGTCGTCACTTTGTCCCGAAGTGGGCCACAAGCACCACCATCATATCCTATGATGATCAACAAGCCAGACCACTCTACCTCATGATGACCTCTTAGTGATATTTATTTTTTACTATTTTTCTTAGTTACAATAGATTTAGCAACTTTCCATTTATTTTCAAATATAGTTTAGTTTAGTTTTCATGCATATTTTTATCATTTTCAGCATCTCTTTTCAGTTTCTTATCATGGATATAGACCTCATCATAAGAGGTTCCTCATTTGCTATTAACATCTATGAGTGTTCTCGTGTGTATATTTTAGATCTTGGCAGGAGCTATCAACATAAATATTCATCAATATTTATCTCACATTACGGAGGTCACAAGAAACTCCTCTCCAAGTTATTTTTGAGGGTGCAAAGATTCTGCGAGATACACCTACCATTGGTTCTTTATTATAAATTATATCAAATTAGTATTAAATCTGTAAGAGGGATATGATTGTAACCCCCTTGTGACGGATAATTTCAATATTTATGAAAATGAAACCATTTATTTATTTCTTATATTTATGATGGTTACATGATTTGTTATTCAATTTTATTTCTTATAATTTCTTAGGTGTACGATTTTTGCATACTACACTTATTTACATGACTAACACCAGGCTTGACATCAATTTCATTGTAGGATATCTTTCAAGATTCATGTAGGATCCTAAGGAGAGTCATTGGAAAGTATCGAAGATGATACTTCATTATGTCTATGGTAAAATAGAATATGGCCTAGAATATAAGAATAATGATCAATTCTTTTTGCAAGGATACAGATTATATTAGATCACTAAGTGATAGAAAATCAACATTTGGATATGTATTTTATTTGGGATCTGGACCTGCCTTGTGGCATAAAAATAAATAACATGTAGTAGCATTATCATCTGTGGAGGTATAATATTGTGTTGCATGAGGAGATATGAAGCAATTTGGTTACGTCATATTATATCATAAATGGGCATATAGAAGAAACATCCAACACTATTAAAATGCAATAACCAAGGTGTTCTAAAAATGGTTAAGAATCTAGTATTTATTGAAATAATTAATTAAGAATCTAGTATTTATTAAAATAATTAAGCACATTGAAATTTCATTCCATTTCATTCAAGACCATGTTTAGAATCAAGAGATCCAATTCCAATAAATTCCCACTAACAGACAGGTTGCAAATAGTTTTACAATGGCACTTGCACATGTCAAGTTTGAAATATTTTGTAATTCAATTTATTTACCCAATAATGTAATAAGGAGGTATGTTAGGAATATTTTATTATATTATTTTAATATTATTAAGTCATGCATATTTATATGATTAGGTCATCCATTTTAGATGGGTTATTATTTAAATGTTCATTGCATGTAATGATCTCCTAAATCAGGAAATTCGATCTTCTAGTTTGTAACAACTCTAAAGGATGTAATAAATAGGCTTATGCATCAATTAATGAATTTATTAACTTTTCTATAAAGGTAAATCCAATTTTTAAAAAAGTTAGCACTTCATATTTACTAGTTCAAGCTTTAGATGCAAGTAAGTGAAGAATTTTACTATGCTAAAAGATAGAGTGGTTCAAAACTTTGATAGAGTTTATTTAGCTTAGAAGGTAATGAATTGAGCTCCCATAAGGATTGGATTTATAGAATCCATGGATTCCTTAGAGGATCTACCATAGTTGGTAGGTTTAAATGGTGATAGGATTTATGAAGAGGGGAAAGAAAACTAGAGGGATATTGATAGAAGGTTGACATGCAAGGGGAAAAATTGAATGACACTAAAAAAGGGAAGTTTGGAAATATTGATTGTGAATTACATTTAGTGATGTGCACCATGAAGTGGTAGGCATTATTGAGATGTTAGGTTAAACTTTGGAGGGTAGCCAGTGCCTGTTAACTACCTGCTTTTTATTTTTTTTGTATCCTCATATTTAATAATGATAGCATCAAGAATATTGGTAGTGATAAGGACAATAGTGCTAATGTTAATACAATAATTTCCATGATGATTGGATGATACACGAAAATAATTGACAATTTGGAAAAGGTACTACAAGCTTAGGTATAATAACATCACTAGTGCTACAACCTTAGGTACAATGCTTTTGCTTTAGGATATTAAATGCTCCTAAGTTTGATCTTTAGTTGGTTGAATGAGTCATGATGTTTGATTAGCTAGATGATGTACTATGCTTAAATTTGAGTATCTATATATGGTAAGCTAGATATGGTTTAAATTGATAATGATAAAATGGGTTTGAAACTATAAAAATATCAATAATGAAAGCAATTGAAAGGTTCCAACCATCCCAATTTTGTGTCAAAATTTTTACTTGTGTGTCTATATATATATATATATATGCATCAATAAAAAAAATGACACAAAATTGGAATGGTTGGAACCATTCAATTACTTTCATTATATATATTTTTATAATTTCAAACCCATTAGAGTTTATATTTGTTATTGTTTTTATTTCACATAAAATCTTATCCTTTACACAATATGTGCAATCATCTTGGCCATATATAACAAGCAACAACTTGGAGTTTGGTTGGAAAACCTTTTACAACAACCTCATTATAAATATTTCCAACTTTAGTTAAAATTGAATTCTTCTTGTTCAAAATAATTAACATATCCCATGTAGAAATTAGTCTACTCTATAATTTAATTTCATAAATATTTCAATTTTAAAATATATTTTATTTACCTATAATTTATAGATAACTTCTATAAGATATATTATAGATGAAATATACAAATATTTCATTTCATTTCATTAAGGTTTGATAATAACAATCAAAGGTATATTTTTGATATTGATGATTCAAAAGAAAGTTATAAAAGGTTATAAGAATAGAATTTGACTACAAAAATATATAGTTATGGAAAGGCAAGGAAGTTGTGGAGGGCCTCCAACTTATCAAATCTATACTATCTCACCTCTTACTTTGAGGATAGGGATAGTTTGTGAGCCTAAGATTATTTTGTTGGATTAACTTGAGAACACCTACATTTATCCATAATATTCTTTCCTTTACCACCTTGAACTTTAATGTGGTCTTATTCTAACAATATATGCATCAAACAAGTGCAACAAACAAGACTAGTGATCTATATCTTTTTTTTATTGATGAATAATGTAAAAATATTTTATCTTTTTCGAGTAGGGGTTTACAAAGATGCATCCAAAAAATCCTATATGTAGTTCAATTTTCATTGGATGTAAGCCTAAGGATGAGCCCCTATTATTGCTAAATATTTGTTTGTTCTTTTTCTTATCCTCTTTTTCTTTAATGATTAAATCTAAAAATAGAAAACCACAAACATAAATTGTAGACACCTAATTTTGGCATGCGTAGCCAACAACATCCTTAATCAAAGCACCAAACAACATATCATCAAAAGAAACTAACCATGGAAATTGAACCTCAAATTTGGCACATTTCATCAATTCCCAAGCCTACTAAAACTCATCAGTTAACTTACCTTCAGAATCCTTTTGATCAAGTAGATTGAATCAATCGTATTGATACCTAAATTTGATGTGTTTGTGGCCCTAAAAGTAAGGTCATATTTGGAACACATTTTGCCCTATTAAATATTTTTAAAACTTTAAAAAAATTCCACCATTAGCTCAAAAATATATTTTCAACGAGTATAGATATGTCTATATTTGGAAATTGGTCAATGCCTCAAATTGCACAAAAACTACACCTAGGTAGGATAGAAACAAAAATACCATAAGCTGACATAAATTCCAATGGTGAATTTGTACACAACTATTTTTAAGTCATTTGACTAGTCAACTTGACCATTGAAAAAATCACCAATTAGGAACATATTTACTAGTGGTAAATTTATCACTTAGTGGTGAATTTGTAAAATTGGGTAGAATCATCTCACGTGATCCAAAAGCATACAAATTTCTTTATCCTAGCACCTTCTTTGATCACACATGCTCTAGCTCATCCATAGTCCTATGGATTTTGAATTTTGGTTTTTCCCTTAATAGCATTGTGAATCTATTATCCCTCCTTAGTTATCCCTACCAAAATCTATAATTAGAGCCATTGGTATGGGCCTTAATCAAGAATTTTCAAGCTATCAAAGCTTTGAAAATTTCTCTTCTCAAGATCTCTTTCTCTCTTTTCTCATTCTCTTGTGTTGTGAGCATCTTCAATAACATTTGGGGCAAGTGAAGCAAGGCATAAGGGCATTGGAGTAAGCCACAACCTCTTGTTACTACTATCAAGTATGAATTCTTGGCTAATAAGGGGAGGCTTTGATAGGATTTGGTTGCAATCCTCCATTCCCAGCTTTTTTCTCTTTATTTTTCTTCACATTGCATGCATTTACCCTTATTTACCTTGCTAATGGTTATGTTTTCATTGTTGCAGCCACTAGCCTTCACACTTCTTGTTGTTTATGTATCTAATTTTTTTTTTTGTAGCCATACTAACAAGTTTTATTGTATCTCTCCATTTTATTTACAACATCCTCTTATTTCCTTACATTTCTAATCACTTTTATGCAGGGTATTTATTTTATTTCATTCACTAATTCATTGTTTTCCTTATTATTCATGCACTTTCTAGCCATTTTATTTTATCATCTCATTATCATTTCATTTATAGTCACATATGCTTTACCTTTGCCTGACAATAATATTGTTATAAGGTCTCTTTCATGTTTTAATTATCACATGCATTCGCTAACTCCTATTTGTAGATTTCTAGCAATATTTCCAACCACTTATTTTGTTATTATTTGCATTTACATTCATATACATTTGCTTTGTTGAAGACTTATTTCATGTACCCACTCTTTAACTTTTCATATATAGGTTTATGCATCTCATTAAAAAGCAAATATCACTTTCTTTCATGATTTAATTACTAGTCCCTATTTTTCTCTTATCCATGCTTTTCATTTTAGATCATTAGTCTTTATTTGTGTAGACACCTAAAAAATGTCATGCTAACATTTGTCCCATGTTAATATTTAATAAATTTAATTTATGCTAATTAAACCATAACAACCTTAGAAAAATTAATCCTAGCCCCTTTGACCATCCTAAGCACCTTCCTATGCTTAACCCATGGTCATAATGAGACCATCCCCCTATCCTAACCCATGGTCCACCTCACCATAGTTAGCATTAATTCCCCTCTCTCCTCCACACTCCATGCTTCATTAATGCATTTGGGTGAGGATTCCCTCCACCCAGGCACATTAATGGAGTGTGCCATTTTGGTGGGTGAGGAATATCTCCACCTAAGGGTATTAATGAAACATGTCATAGCCTAAATAGAGAATATTGCACATTTAGCCATCTATTTAGCCAAGTGGAGGTGCTCAATATTCCTCTCTTCCCTCACCATACCACTTGTCCATCATGTTATCTCTTCCTCATCATTCTCCTCACACTTGGGTAAAATTATAAATAGGTTCCCATTTCCTTCGTTTCAAGAGAGGCGTGTAAAATATTGTAGGATAACTCTACCAAATTGTATCTAGGTAATATGCTGTAAAAAATTTATTGTTAACCATGAACATTGTGTGCCTCTCCATGCATGTTTATATTTTGTGAAACTGTGTGCATGTCAGAGCTTCAACAAACACCAAATTTGAAGGACAACTCCCTGGAAGCCTACAAAAGGTCCCCTCTAGAGGAAATTTTCATTTGATCAACATAGACAAGGCTATAAATTGGGAGACAATATTGCGTAGAAGCCAAATTTAGCAACCTATAAATCAATAGATCATCCAAAAATGTGAGCAATGTTATTTTAGTTTATTTTAGATTCTTTTGGTGTTATTTTAATGCATTAAACAAGTGTTATTTTATTTCACTTTCTTATGAAACATGTGCTACTAATTTATATTTTGGTTGTGTGTAGGTGTTGGAATCTCTACTCAAATCGAGATGGTATGCACGCATAAACCCATCCCTCTTCAAGGTGGTCAAAGAAAACTAAGTGCCAAAAAATTTGTATTATAAAAAAGGCTTCATTATTGGAATACCCTCATTATAGCCCAAGGTATGCTTCAAAATATTGCATAGTAATATCTTTCAAAATCAATGAAATGACATGTTTTATTTGACTACATTTTGGTGATCACGATGGGACCTACAAATGGATCACATCAACAACAAGACTGTCCAAATGGTATTTCCATTGTAATATTGGTCGAATGGTCTTGCTACAAGACCTATTGATCGATATTGATGCTGTGAGACTGACTAGGCAGTCTTGCATCCTCCTCTATATTCTATCATCAGACATTCCTACCATTTTACCTTTGTTTTATAAAATGATTTTTTGATCAATCACTTAATTTTTATCTTCTATTTATTTATCCCTCAAATCATAACTTGAGGGGGTAGATATCACCCATAAATATTGCCTTGAACATTTTCAATATTCAAACACTCAATCCTGGAATCAAATTTATCTAAAATATTTTTTTGAGATTATCACTAACCCTCCTCTACTTGGGCAAAAAGAAAAATTTCTCTACTCAAAATCCAATTAAATCTTGATTTAGTAGACTCCACACCAATCTCTATATGGTTACACACACTCACTTCATCAAGGTGGAAAAGTAAGTCCACTTATCTAATTGATGCTTACATCATGAGGATACCTACCCTTGGCTGGTCAACATACTAAATCAAACGAGCTCATAAATCTATCAAAAGTAAAGTTTTAGGGATATTTGTCACTTCCACAATTGGGGCATCCTACATTGTTTGTGATTTAATGCAGCCTTACAACTCCCCCATCAATTGTTTTTTTGGTGTTCCAAAGGCCATGGTCAACCATCATCAATTCATCCTTATAATCATTAATCCATTCATCTTGTGTCATAGGTTTTTGCCTTGCAGCGTGTTTACACACAATGTAGTGCAAAAAAGGGGTAAATGTAGACACCTAAAAAATGTCATGCTAACATTTGTTTCATGTTAATATTTAATAAATTTAATTTATGTTAATTAAACCATAACAACCTTATAAAAACTAATCTTATCCCCTTTGACAATCCTAAGCATCTTACTATGCCTAACCCATGGTCATAATGAGATCATCCCCCTATCCTAACCAGTGGTCCACCTCACCATAGTTAGCATTAATTCCCCTCTCTCCTCCATACTTGATGCTTCATTAATGCATTTGTGTGAGAATTCCCTCCACCTAGGCACATTAATGGATAGTACCATTTTAGTGTATTAGGAATCTCTCCACCTTAGATATTTAATGAAATATTTCATAGCCTAAATAGAGAATATTACACAATTAACCATATATTTAGCCACGTGAAGGTTCTCAAGATTCCTCTCTTACCTTACCATGCCACTTGTCCATCATGATGTCTCTTTCTCATCATTTTCCTCACCCTTGAGCAAAATTATAAATAGGTTCTCATTTCCTTTGTTTTGAGAGATGTGTGTAAAATATTGTAGGAGAATTTTATCGAATTTTATCTAGGTTATATGCTACTATAATTTTATTGTTAACCATGAACATTGTGTGCCTCTCCATGTATGTTTGTATTTTCTAAAATTGTGTGCAAATCGAAGCTTCAACATACACCAAACTCGGAGGACAACTTCCTGGAACCCTACAGAAGATCTCCTCTAGAGGAAATTTTTATTTTATCAACATAGACAAGACAGTTAATTGAGGGGCAGTCTTGCTTAGAAGCCAAATTCAACAACCTACAAACCAACAAATCATCCAAAAACATGAGAAATATTATTTTATTTGATTTTGGACTATTTTTATGTTATTTTAATGCAATAAATAGGTGTAATTTTCTTGCACTTTCTTGTGAAACAAGATGATTTATGTTTTGGTTGTGTGTAGGTGTTGGAGGCTCTACTCAAACTAGGGTGTTACACACACATAAACCCATTCCTCCTTGAGGTTGTCAGAGAAGACTAAGTGCCAAAAACTTTGTATTATAAAAAGGACTTCATTCTTGGAAGACCCTCATTGTAGCCCAAGGGTCATTTCAAAATATTGCATTGTAATATATTTCAAGATTAATGAAATGGCACATTTTATTTGACTATACTTTGAACTCACTCTTATTTGAATTTGTAAGCATATATGATCATTGCATGCTAGTATTTTCATTTTTCTTTAATTTGTAGTCATATACATCTTCTATTCTTACATTCACTGTATTTTATTTTAAATTGCAGCCATACACATCTTTACATGTTCACATTTGCTTTATTTTACTTTAAATTGCAGTCATAAACCTCTTTCAAGCATCACATAATCATTTTATTGTAGGGTTGTTTGGCTTATCATCTTACTAACTTTTGTCATTTACCTTATCCATGAAATTGAGGATCATTTAAGTTCATATTCCTTTGGATTTATAGGTATTCATATCTATTTTAAGCTTAAATTTCTTTAAAGTTCTAGACACTCATATCTATTTTATGTTGACTTTATTTTCTTGTAGGCATAATAGATTTTTGGCTAATCTAACCCTCTTATTGTTCATGTATTTACTATCACTAATTTTTGTTGTACATTTAATCTCTTTGAATTTGCAAGAATCTTGATTACATGCTCATTTATACTTTGTTGCAAGTTATTCTAAATCATCTTTATTTTAGCATTGTCATATTTGTAAGCATATACATCTTATTTATGTCTCTTATTTTCATGCTCTCGCATTATAAATCTCTACTTGGGCTTACTTCATTTGAATGCACAAGCATATATGTATATTTTATGATCATATTGATTTAATAATTTCATTCTTGCATTTCACAATCTCACATTTGTTCACTCATAGCTTATTCATTAGTCACAAGATCTTATCAAATCACTATCTCAACCTTTTTTGCTTAAGGTTTCTTATTACACTTTGCACTAAATCATTGTTATACTACCATTTCCTTTCATCAAATGCAATTAGTAGGAATTTATATCATGTTGTTTCTTTTAATACATCCCTAAGGTATTTACACATCAACAAATAAGGCTTTCTCTCTTTTTGACAACTCAATATTAGTATTAAGACCAAATTTTCTTTCAATTTCATCTCAAAATACTTCAATCCTTTATCATAAAACAAATTCTCCACCTCCTATAGCCATTGGTGAATTTATATATTTAGAATTAGATAGAACAAATTCACCAAATCCTAAGAAAAACACCAATGGTGAATTTATTAACTAATGGAAAATTTGTCATTTTAGCTCCTACCTCCAAATCCAAGGTTTCAATCTGATTTTGTATTATCAAAGGGAGTCTAATAAACTAGGAAGATAGCTTATCACGTCACTACACTTAGACATACTCCAAAAAATAGACCTACTTAATATTGTTTTCATTCATGTTTTATAGGATACGAAAACACTAGTTTGTTACAAAAATGACAATGGTGAATTTTTCAAAGTGTGGCAAATTTGTTCAGGCTCGAGAACAAGTAACCTTGCCACTTGGCACCTCCCTCCTCATTGTCGTTTATCATTTTCTATTTTCTAATATGTTGTTTTAAAACTTATTTACCTAAAAATATATTTATTTTGGTCAATCAATGAACTTTTAGAGTAGTTCACATTCCTTTTATTTAATCACATTTATGTTAGCTTTTGAAGCTTATTACTTAATATTAATAATCCAGAATATATGAAATAAAGTCACAATCCAATGTATATGATAATGACAATATTTTGAATATATAAAACACAAAAATAACTCTAATATCTACTCCTAAATATGGCATAAAAAAATGCTCATGGAAATGGTGCCATAGCACTAAAAGAACCAAGTAATGTTATTACAAGTCATGTCACTTACATCCTCACATTACTATGCATATATAATGTAATGTGACTCTTCATATGGAGCACTCTTGGCCTTCACTCTTCTAGACTCTTCAACTCCCTATTCTATGGACTCATGTACACATGGACTAATGTGCACATTTACATTATTGAATATTATGCACACTTGTGCATTTATTACATTACATAAAGTAAATACCTAATCTAAGATATGTACCAAATAATTTAATATACTCCAACACCCCCCTATTACATTATTTGGTTATTTAAGACTTTAGTATTCAATATGGATCTTCAATATTTTGTTGGAACTTGCACTCTTCTTCATTGTCCTCCTTGTTTGTATCCTAATCAAGCAAATGATTAGTATCTTCATAAAATAAGATTGAAAGTGCCTTGGCTTCATGTTCTTCTGTAACCTCTTCTAATTCTTGTATCTCTTGGACTAAGTTACCCTTTTGATTTCCTTCTCTATATTATAGCCAAAGAGGATTATACTATCATTGGAACTGTGGTTGAGGTGGTTTATATTGGTTTGGATATTTTCTTGGTTGAAACAACCTATTTGGTTGATTCATTTGATTCCCTTGAAATTGATTCCTTGGATTAAATCTACAATAGCTTGTACTATGACCTCTTCTCTTACAAATCTAACAATATCGATCATTCCATTTTGGTTTATCTCTTGGGCTTGAAGTAATGTTTCCTTTTTGATTCTAATGCATTATTAGTCATTTCATATTTAGTTGAATTCACCACTTCATGTTCTTGTAGTATATTAACCAATTCATCAAATGATGTATCTTTACCCAATATTTGTAAATATATAACCAAGTACTTGTAACTTTCAGGAAGTGCTCTCAAAACTACTTGAACCAAAAATTTATCTTCTATTGTTTCTCCTAAGGTCAATAACTTTCCCTTTATATCTGCTACTTTCCTTAGAAACAACTCTATACTTTCTCCACTGTTAACTTTTAGAGAATGTAGCTGAGTTTGAAGATTTAAGATGGTAGCTTTGTTCTTTCCTTAAAATATTTTGGATAGAGTGTTCCATGCCTCTGTAGATGTTCCTGCTGAACTAATATATGGCTGAATTTCATTTGTAATTACAAAATTTATTATCATTAGGGATTTTGCTTCATCTTCTTCATATTTTTGAATTTCTCTTGCATCTTTAGTAGGTTTAGTTTTTTCTCCTTTAACTATTTCCCAAACCTTTTCTACTATTAACATAGATCTTAATTTATTTTTCCATGATGTATAATTAGGTCTTTTAAGTAATTACAATTTTGAGAGAAACAAATTATGTGATGTCATGATTAACCTTTTTAGGCTTCTAAATTTCTTAATCCTATGTTGATGTCGAATACCTTATAACTCTAAACTTAGAAATTTAGAAAAAATATTTACAATTTTTTATAAGTCTAAATTTGATGTAGAAACCCTTATTACTCCAATGCTATTTAATTGCAAATATCCCAAAATTATTTTGTAACTTCAAATAATTAGATTACAAAACCTTAGGATTACTCCCTTAATTCCTTTCAACCTAACTTTCAATCCTTAGTATAAATATTTAAATATATTCAATTTAAATCTTATATTTTCAAAGATAATTTCACTTCCAACCTTATAAAATATTATCACCCTTATTTCTCCTATCTTAGATGTATAAGCAACTTGAAATAGGATTGATTACCTTAAATTCTTGAATGGTAGTTCTCTGGTCAATTGAGCTTGACCAATTAATGTCTCCTCCATGTACTCACATTGATTGGCTCTTTTGATCGATGCCTTCTCCACATATATCTCTTGAGTGGGTGCTCTTACACATTCACATTGATTGATGCACGTCTCCTATGCATGTTTCCCAAGCAATGCCTTGATAATATTTCTCTGAAATATTTCTTCAGACTACCTTGGCTCCCAATGTCTATATCATAGTATTGTGCTTCTATTTCGTTGTTGCTACCAGCCTTGACTGTCAACTCTACTTCTCGGTTCCCTTCAATGTTGCCAAGTGTTCTGCCTTCCTCTCTATATCCAATAGTAATCTCTACCAACTTGTTTAGCTCTTACTATGAATTCCTACTTTATCTTCTCTATCTTAATACATTTCTCCTTCAAATTGGTACTGGAATTAACAGGTACTTCAACTTATACCTTCTATATGGCATTAAAACTCTTCCACTTCACTTACTCTATCTACCTTGGTCATTGAGGCATTTCCTTTTCATGGGCATGTCTACCTTGGTGTTTCCTTTCACTAGGAAAGTCATGATAATGAAACAAACATTACTATAACGTTCCTTTGAACCTGGTGTTCATTCAATGTTCTAAACTAACTTCTTCCATGTGTCTCTTGCATGTAAAACATTCAACAATGCTTGTAACTTGTTTAGAATTCTAAGCTTTCTCTCTTCTACATATCCTTTCAAATTGTCATGCAAAAGTTTACTTTGCACTTTGTAGGTGAAATTATTTGTTCCTGAATGTTTTGTAGGTGACAAAATTATGGAGTCCTCTCGAAAAACAATGATGCTTATTTATAGAATCATGGTGTCTTCTTCAACCAATGGTGGTGCTCCTTAGTAGTGGTGCTTCTCTCTTCAAGAACCATGATGTAAAATCCCTCAAAATATTACCAATAATATACTTGCTTTCATCATTAGAATGTGATATTGTTGATAGATTTTGTGAGTGCAAGAATAGGTATTCATCTCTGAGCAAACAGATCAGATGAACCTGAAATCCACCTTCTAGTGGAAATATAGTGGTTGTTTGCATGAGGTAAGGTGGGATATTATATTTAGTGTTTAAAAGCACCATGGCCTATGAGTATATGGAAGCTCACTAAAAAAAAATCATATACAATCATCTTTTTGCTGGTTGCATTGTGTTACTGGTTGTTTGATGCATGTGTTTACATTATGCATATGCATATGTTTACTTGAAATATTTGGTTGCAATGAGTGTATACTTGTATTATAATTTTATTTGTTTTATATTCAATTATGTATATATAAAATAAAGTAAATAAAATACATATATAATATAAAATAATAATAAATAAATAAATAAAATATAACTAACACTTCATGCTTTTATAAAACCAAAGGATGATCTTAGATTACCAAGTGAAAAGCCACCCGATGGCTGCTCTAAACACTCCTATATGCATGGCTCTTCTTATGTATCATCTGATTCTTGCCTTCAACTTCTATAAAAGGATGTCCTAAAACTATTTTAAACCACCGGGGTATTTGGAAAAAGCTAGAAAATATTTGCTTGTGTTCAGTTGATGTTTGTTGTGTGATTCTTGGGTGTTAAATTTGGATTGGAAAGAAACCAAACTGCTATCAGAATTTCTTTAGGTCGACATTATGTTATCTTTGTTGTTTAGAGCTTGAATGACTGCTTATTGTGGATCATTGTATACCATAGAATGATTGTGCATTATTTATGTAATTATATTTTAATATATATCCGATGAAGAAAATCGTTGAACTGTTGATTACCTGTGTAACCAGTCAGGTCCATTCCTTTGTTTTTATCACCTATCATTTTCACTATATGATTGGGTGTTACCTTTATATGGTTGTTTGGAAATAGTAATGCTTTACAATAAAATAAATTACTCCTAGAGGTAAATATAGTAAGTCGAGCAGGTGCGTTGTGTTAATGATATTCCTAATGTGATTTGCAAATTATATGGAAGTTCATTCATAACCTACTAAATTAGCATTGAGTGTTGCTTTGTTGTTTATGCTTGAGTGTTGTATGCATTTAGCTGCATTTATCATAAAAAGGCCATGCTGACCCAACATGCTTTCAAGCCATTATCTTTACACCGTATGAAGTAGAGAAGCAAACACATACATAGCTGGCCACTATGCAATTTTGGAGAAGTTTTTTAGATGTTAAATTGGCAGTGGTTAAAGGAAATTTGGTCATTGGTCCTTGCCTGCATGATTCTAATATTATATGTTGGAGACCACTGTTAATACGTCAAAAAAATTTAAAACACTTTTGATTGTTATTAGATTATTAACACCTATGATTATAAAATTCATCTATTATTTTTTTTTTTTAACATGGTGAAATCGATAGCTGCCACGAATCTGGGTAGGTTGTCCAGATTTCATTTGGGTAGGTTGTCCAGATTTCATTTTATGGCTGTCACAATATTTTGAGTTGTCTGCTCCGGAAGTCGCCACACAGATCTTCGCACAGTACGCCCATGCCACAATCATTTTAAACCTTTTACAAAAAGGGACAAGCGTTCAGTCCAGCAAGGCCGGAGATTTGAACCTTAGACCTTCACCCCTTATGGGGTTTGGATGAACCAATTGGTCTACACCTCTGACCTTAAAATTCATCTATTTACAATTCGAGAATATGTTGAATTTTAAAGTACCTCTTTGATAAAACTTTGTCATACTACAACTAACTATAGTAGGAAAGATCAAAGACCTCATTATAACCAAAGTTTTTAAAAGCTGGTAGCTTTATTTAATTTTCGCCAAACATCTCATGTGGGTATTAATTCAATATTCTGAATGCTAAGATTTAAATATTGTGATGCTTCTAGAATACCTTTATTATGTGAAAATAATTACAAAATAGGCGGGTTGGTCTTGAAAATAGGAAACAACACATTATTTTCTCCTTGATCGTAGGTTATCCGACCTCTTGAAACACACAAGCTAGTGTTGAAAACATTGCCAAATTATGTCTAAATTAAAAAAAAAAAAACTTTGTTTAATGACATTACAAGTTGAGTAGTAGATGTCTCATTACTTTTTCATTATATCATTTGTTTTGCATTTGTCAGTATGAATTTGCAACATTAAAATTTCTTTGTTATATCTCATGGTTGGGAATAATTGTGATAAAATTATTTTAATGAACGAAAGATTTGTGTCCACGTAATGTTAATTGGTAATATTTGGCCATCCATCCTTAGCTTTATAAGGTAGACTGCTTTAATATCGAGAATCATAGACATGTAGTAAAGTTTTATTGATCCTGAACTAAGTGCATGCTTGTAAATCATATTGCCAAAATAAAAAAAACCATTATTATCTTATTCACTTTTTATTTGATGATTTATACATGCATGTATTAGTAGTTGGATTGATTAATTTATATAGAATAAATATTAATATTTAACCTAATTTTTATTAATGATGTTCAAAAGACTTTGCCGTAACATTTATCTTGTATTATAAATTGAATTTATGCTTTCATTTACATAAAGGATCAATTTTTTTAAGTAAGCGCACATTGGCTGGGTGAGGTCTTCATCCAACATAGCTTAGCTTAGGTTTAAAGTTTAAGATTTTAAAGAAATATTCTTACTTTTTTTCATTATATACTAGGAAATGTATATGGTTGTAAACGACTCTTTAAAATAGGTTATTTTTAATTAATAGGCAAATATAGCATAGTTTAACTTGTTTATATGTTCATATTATATCTCTTTATTTATAATGATGCTTTAAATGTGTGTTGTTAAATATTTTCTTAGTTTTAAATTATTTTGCTAAGAGTGTTCGAAAGGTTAAATAATCGAATCGGGTACATTGAAAATATTCTTTTTATAATTATACGTTTGATTTATAATATTCCTTATGTTTTTACATATGAATTCTTTTATTAAACTTAGAAGGGAAATAGATAGTTTGATTTGAATCCTTATAATAATATTCTTTGATTACAAACGTTGACCTCTTTAAAGCAAGTGGTTCTCATTTGGCATTTTGTGGTCATTAGTAAAGCCTTTATGAACTATTTACTAATTTTTTTATTTTATATAATATCATTATTATTACTGGGTAACATCTAGAGATGTTTTAAATAAAAAAAAAAAAAATGGTTGGTTTACTCTAGCTTTAAAATATAATTGGTATTATTATTTTAATAAAGTGTGAAATATGTTCTTCATTTTGAGAGAAAACCTATATGTATTAATTGATATTGAATTGCCTAAATTAAATGATTATTTATTTGCTTCTTAAATATCATATTTAATTAGTTTATAATTGCTTTATTTAAAATATTATTTAATTAGTTTCAAATTGATGTGTTAAAAGCAAGTGCTTAGGTTGAAAAGTGGACTAGATTGTTTTATTATTTTATTTAGGAAATTGAAATGACTTTATTCTACTTATATATAAATGATAGTTTAAAATCTAATTTAAGAGCTATGATAATGTAAGTTTGAATAATAGAAATCAGTATTTATAAATAGTAGAGTTTCGCCTATGGGCTCCTCTCCTTTTGTGCTTATGATCATTTGAGCCGATGGTAAATATTGTTGTATCACAATATTTTCTTCTCCTTTAGATTGTTCCTTCCTCATGTTCAGATCAACCGATGTCACCATTGAATCAGAGTGTGTTGGCTCAATTGCTTGTGATGAAGAATGTGCTCCACTCCTAGGCTTCTTCGCTATGTGAGGGAAAGGAATTTCCATGGCTGCACTCCTTTTATTTTGTAGAAATTGCTTTTGCTCTCCCTCTTCAATAACAATGTTCTCTTTTTCCAATACCTCCACTTGTTCGATCATTTCTTGTTCTTTACCTGGACTACTAATACTTTTAGGCACCAAATCAGAAAAGGAGAGGGGCTGATACTTCTCATAATTATCATCATAAATCTTTGAAAAAGAATCATCTATAGCCATCGAATATTTTGTTTTGAGCTTATTTTGATGAACTCTCATGATCCACCAATTGACAATCTTTTCATCAGACCAATCAAGCAATTTGGTCTTCATTTGCTCAAACAAACCTTTAGGAGGAACCTGTTTTGAGTGATTGGCAGGATCATATTCAACCTCCATTTCATAAAAATCATGCCAAGGAGGAAGTGACATCATCTTATCTACATGCCATTCAATGTCATGCCCTTTAAGATTGTTCATTTTTCGCACAATATCTTCTCTAGGGCAACAATGAAATGTTTTTGCCTTGATGAAACTGACAAAAATACCCAAAGGATCATACTTCCATCGTTGGGGGAGCTCAACCAATCCATGATCATAGAGTGTCTCAGCAATCAGTTCATTCTGCCCACACTGAGTAACTGTGATATCACCAAATTTGAAAGGCATAACACATGTATTTTTTTTCCTATTACCTGACCCATAGGTATCATTTATAAAATCACTTTGTCGGGCTACTTCCAAGGCAAAAATATGTTCAATTGTAAAATATGGTAGCAAAAAAGGTTTACTAGTAAAACCATACACTCTAACTACCACGCCTTGGGTTAGTAAGAAAACATCACCTTTTTTCTGATCAACCACTTCGCTTGTAGGGCCCGAGGCACTCTGTTGCATACTCCATACATTATCTCCAAAGCAGGTCCTAAAAACATTCTGTTGAAGTTATAATAGGACTCGTTCTTGGACAAACTCTGAGTCCATGAGTATATTGGTAATGCTTTTCCTGCTTCATCTATCTTGTTTATTGCTACAAAAGCAAAATGAGAGTGCATATGGTAGAAAAAATACCATGTCAAGAGGGAACAATGCCTAAAGGTAAGATCTTCTCCATTTTGTACCTTTCTCAATTGTGAATGTATCCTCATTTCTAAGAAATTTGCCCAATCAAAGAAAATTGAATTTGGAGTTGTTGTCGCGGTAGTTGGAGCATAAAACCCTAGCTGTGAAATGAATTGCACCAATGATGCTTGCCATTTTTGTACTGCAAAATCTGAAGATAATCCTGTTAGCCATGCTATCATTGAATACAAATCTGGGCTCTTGAAACTTTTCAATGGTGTCGGCATTTTTGGCAACTCTCCCAATCATGGGGTCTTTAATAACTGGCCCTCCATGAACTGCCGCATCTGAATGGTAGGTTGATACCTCTCCTCCTCCTCCTTAAAACTAAATTTTTTTAATGTAGTAGAAGATGAAAGTTGTGCACCACAAGCAAACGCATCCTGTATGGAACTAGCCGAGATACTAAACAATACTTCTCCGTGGGCATTTTGGATAGTTCTTGCAACAGTGTTGTAGCATTGTGCGATTGCCCAGATCAGCTCAGGACATGGATGCACAGGTGTACACAAGTACCAGGAGAGATGAGAATGAAATGCTATAGTACGGGGACTCCCGAGAGACATATGTTGTGCAACAAACTCAACATCTAGACGCAGTCTTTCTACTCCCTTGTTGGTGATATTGCAATCTTTAATCTGTCCCAAGCGATCATCATAAGGTTTCAGTTCCATATCTTCAACCTTTTCTTCTCGAGCTCTTCGTGGCTTCTTCACGATCTCAGGCCTTTTTTGTACATTCACCTTCTTGGCCTCTATAGCTTTCCTCCCCATCTTCAGCTTCCTTTGAATATGCAGTAACGAACAACAAACCCTGGAGCAAAAGGGATTCGCAAGACTTCGATATAGGAACCCTGCAAATGCTTTGATTGAAAACAAAAGGATGGGCCTCCTTTTATAAATTCCCATACACATCCGTTGGAAAGCTTTCTAATTTCATGGGCACCGCATGCATTCCAATGATGCTTTTTATTTTTATTTTTATTTTTATGCTTCTTACCACTTCTTGAAATGCGAGAAGTGGTAGTTTTTTTTTTTTTTTAGAAAGTGTAATGAGTGAGCGGAGTGAGAAATGTTAATGAGCGGAATTTACGGATAGTGCAGCATGGAGATGGGGGGTGCATGGAAAAAAAACGAGCGAAAGGATTTAAATGCATAATGGTTTTTCTTATTTTAGTATCATTGGTTTTATTTTTATTATTATTTGTTTTTTTTTAAATGGCCGAAATGGTTTATTCGGGAGATGGAATGGGAATTTCGGGACCCGAAATAGTGTTTTCGGGCGTTCGAAATGAGTATTTCGGAAGGATAACGAAGACTGCAGACGGGGAGTGGTGGAAGACATGTATATCGGGAGGTCCGAAAGGGCTTTTCGGGGACCCGAAATAGTGTTTTTGGGGACCCGAAAAGGCTATTTCGGGGGGAAAAGGAAGAAATTTCGGGCATGCATGAGCACGTTTTTTTTTTTTTAAATAATGGAAGGGGAACAGAATGGGAATTTCGGGACCCGAAAAGGGTATTTCGGGTGGGAGGAAAACGAGCTCGGGAAGCATGCAATTTTTTATTAATAAATATTAATTTATTATTTTTTTTCTCGGTTGACTAGTCAAAGGGCGAGAGGGAAGGTTTTCGGGATCCCGAAAACACTATTTCGGGATCCGAAAAGGGCATTTCGGGCATGAAGGAACGGGAGGGACGGGAGGAAGTTTTTAAAATATTTTATTTGAACTCCGAAATATCCATTTCGGAGGCCCAAAATGGGTATTTCGGAGGCCCGAAAAAGGAATTTCGGGTTATGTCTTTTTTTATTTTAAAAAAGAAAAGGTTTGGGAGGGAAAATTCAAATTTCGGAATTTGAATTTCGAATTGAGCATGGAGGGAGTGGAGATTTTTTTTTTTTTCTTAAATTTCTTGCATGGGGGAGGGGGGGAAAAAAACGCAGCCCAAAATCCGAAAATCAAGGGTTTCAAGGTAAGGCCATGCCATAGAGTGCAAAGCGGGGAAAATGCAAGCCTTTGCTTTTTTTTTTTACACCTCCAGAACCTTGGACCCCCTAAACACCTCATCCAACTTGATTTTTTGGTTTTCAAGTTTTTAAAGAACTCCCTAGTTAAGCATAACCTTCCTAGAGTAGTACTCGGATGGGTGACCTCCTGGGAAGTCCCGGGCTCTGCACACTTTTTCATTTTTTTTTACTGATAATAGGCCTTCAAATGAAGACCATTAACTGGAATTAATAGTGCATGACCATCCATATCTTGCAAATAAAAAGAATTAACTTGATTGGCACCTGTGATTTGAAATGGACCTTCCCATATTGCCTCGAACTTGTGATGTTTGCCAGGCTTTGATTTCTTTTCATTCCACTTCAATACAAGATCGCCAACCTTAAAAGTCCTTTCGGAGACCTTTTTACCGAACCATTTCTTTGTCATCTCAGCATGTTCTATAAAAGCCTCGTATGATTTCTCCCGTTCTTCTTCCAACTCGTAAAAGTTGAGCTAATCTCATGTTCATAGAATCAGATTCATCATCCTCATCATCAATCAAATGCCAAGTCTGGAGGGCCGGTAATTCAATATGAATTGGCAAAACCGCTTCTTTTTCGTATACCAATGAATAAGGGGATGTCTTGATAGATTTTTTCATCGAGATGCGATCAGCCCACAATGCTTGATTCAAAAGTAGGTGCCAGCTCCGCTTATTGTCGCCAAGGGTCCTCTTCAAAATTTGAAGCAAATTCTTGTTTGTAGATTCGGCCAAGCCATTCCCCTACGGATAATAATTAGATGAAGTTTTCAAATAAATTTCGTACTTACCCGACAAATTCACTGATTTTGGCACCTATGAAAGGAGTTCCATTATCTCGTTATAATCGCATCTGGGATACCAAAGCGAGTGATCAACCCCTCAAGAAAAGTGATGACCGTGGCTTGATCCACCTTTTTAGTTGGAATTGCTTCAGTCCATCTAGTGAAATAGTTGGTTGTAGTCAAGATGTACTTGTGACCAACAGATGAGTTAGGATCAATGACCCCGATAAAGTCTAGGCCCCATTGCTGAAATGGTACTTCTACTTGAATCGGGTGAAGAGGTAATGATGCATTCCTGGTTCTACCGATGTATCTTTGGCACTTATCACATTTTTGACTAACTTTGAAGGCGTCTATAAAAAGAGTAGGCCAAAAATAGCCTGCTCGAATAATCTTTAATGCCATGGGTCTACCTGCATAATGACCTCCCGATAATCCATAATGGAATTCTTCTAAAATTTTCTCCTTCTCTGATTCTTTGACACATCTAAGAAGAACCCCATCAATATTCTTATGAAACAAGCCATTTGGTAGCAAGACATACTTGAGGGCTTGCAGTCTAAATCTTCTTCTCTGTGAGGCATTCAGATGTGAAGGACATTTCCCGTAATAAAAATATTCCATCAGCTCCTCTCGTCCAATCTTGATCCACTATAGAATGATTGTCAAAATTACAATTATCTACTACATCCTCATACTCATGAATTGTGGATCCAGAGGAAGCATTCTTTGCAAGCTCTTGGCACAATGCTCGACCTCGAACAAGTTTGGTTGGTCGGATCTCAACATCAAATTCCTGAATTTTAGAAACCCAACCAGCTCTCCTATCTCCAAGTTCTCCTTGTATGATAAAATTTTGGACATCTGGATGAACAACATAAACTATTGTTTTACTCTGTGAAACAAAGTGCCGAAACTTCTTCAGAGATTTCATTACCGCATACACTTGTTTCTCAATGAAGTTATACTTCTCTTGATGTGGTTGGATGACTTGGCTTAGGAAAGCAATCGGACGTTCATTTTCATCATCTCCCTTATGTGTAAGCACCGCTGCATAAGCTTCTTGTTCACCAATAGCATAAAGGATAAAATCCTTGGAATAATCAGGGTTCACCAGGACCGGAGCTTGAGTGATCCTTTCTTTGATCTCCTCAAATGATTGCTTCCTCTGCTCGGTCCATTTAAATTCAGCATTTTTCTTTAAAAGCTCTGTCATTGGCCTTATTACTTGAGCGAAATCTGCAACAAACTTTCGAACAAAATTAATTTTCCCAAAAAAATATTGCAAATCCTTCTTATTGGCTGGCAATGGAAGCTTCAAAAGAGCTTGGGCCCTAGCTGGATCAATAGCTAGGCCATTTTCTGAAATTACATGTCCTAGGAGCTTTCCCTCCTTTACAAAAAAAATTGACTTTTTTGGATTAATAGATATGCCAAATTCTTGACATTTTTCAAATACCTGCCTTAAATGAGATCCGTGCTCCTCCCTATTGTGAGAAAAAATAGTCATATCATCCAAATAAATCACAATAATGCGATTTAACAACTCACCAAAAGCCACATCCATTGCCCTTTGAAAAGTTGCGCCAGCATTTGAGAGTCCAAACGACATTCGCTGGTAAGCAAAGGTTCCCCATTTTGTGGTGAACGTTGTTTTATGTTGGTCCTCATCCCTGACCCAAATCTGGTTATACCCAGAGAATCCATCCAACAAAGAGAATCTCTGAGCTCCCACAACCACATGAAGAATCTGGTCAATCTGAGGCAGAGGATAATGATCTTTTAGCGAGGCTTGATTCAAATTTCGAAAATCAACACATAGGCGAATATCTCCATTCTTTTTCCGTACTGGGACCAGATTTGCCACCCAAGTTGAATGCTTGATGGGGTAAATGATTTTAGAATCCAACATTTTAAGAAGCTCCGCCTTCATCAGTACTTCAATCTTGGGATTAACTGGTCTCTGCTTTTGTCTGAAGGGTTTCACCCCATCATGCAACTCAATAGTATGTTGTATTACATCTTTGTTATATCCCTTCAAATCATGGTAACTCCAAGCAACTGTGTCAGGAAATTCATGACATAAATCTCTGATTTGTTCTAACTCCTCGGGAGTACAATCCATCCCAATATTTATCGATTTTTGGGGACCTAACTCCAGTTTAGTATACTCCTTCTCATCTACTTTGATCCTATGCTTCTCTCGCCCTATCATTTTGATCAAAAAGGCTTTCAAGTGTAATCAATCCTTTTGGGATATGATTATTCCTTAGTTGAATAAGCCCTTTGGCTTCCTCCTCATCAAGCGTTCTCTCTTCCATAGTACTCGCTTCTCTTATCAAAAAATTTACAATCTGCTCATCACTTTCGAATACTTGCCAATACATGTTCTTGTCCGGGACCGAAGGTCTGTAAACTAACCTTACGGTCTTAGGTTTCCTCACTACATGCTCAATCGGAGAGAAGTTTGCTCCAAGAGATGCTAGAAGATCAGCATGCTTATTCAGCTCTCATGAAATGGATTGAATATTCAATGTTGTGAAAGCCTCAAACAGGTCCCAAAATTTGTTGCGGTATGCCTTGAGATAATGCTGCTTGGAGATGCACTTGTTCGTTACTTGATTCACAATCAATTCGGAGTCACCAAAAATCTGCAATTGTTCAATCCCCAATTTTTTTGCCTTCTTCAAACCTAGGCACAATGCTTCATACTCAGCAGCATTGTTAGTACAACTCCAGGTCAGTCGATATGAATATGTTTTCTGTAGGCCAGAGGGAGAAATAAGAACAATCCCTGCTCCCGCACCATTTTTACATCTTGCTCCATCAAAATACAACTTCCATAATTGATCGGGCACAGAGTCTTGATCATCTTGATCAAGAGGCATCTTTATTTCAACCTCTTCAGGCTTTGTAATGGAGTAACAACCAATTTTAGTTTCCATCATGGCATTAAAATCGAGCATTGAAAACTCATCCTCTAAGCGAAGCTCATCCAAGACTTCATCCATCAAATCAGGATTTTCCAATTCTTCAGTTATCATGTTGACAGAATGTGTGGACTTTTCTTCTTCTTCCATCTTCTCTATATGAAAAGTAGAAGGCTTCTCATTGTAGATCCGGATTCTTCTTCCTTTGAAAGGAATCTCCAAGTGAGAATAATCCAGAGAAAGGTAGCCTCCCAGCTTGGCGAGTGAATTCTCTCGACAAACACATACCGAAATATGGTTCCAAATCAACCACAACTACCTCCTGAATTATTGTAATTTGAGGCATACTATGTAGAACAATAGGAATATCCTTGATTACACCCACTATTTTCATGGGAGTCCCGTCCAACTGCAAGACACCAGGGCTACTTCTTGTATACTCCATACCCATGACTTCACAAACCGCCTTTGGCATGACAGCTTGTCGCAGCACCAGAATCAATCATGCAGGTTGTGCACTATCCAACCCTCTATCCCGAGTGACAAATAAAATGGGGGTGGTCTATTTTTTCAGTGGCTGAAGTAGTTAATGTTTGAGCAAAAATCATCTGGGTAGGATTCTTCTCATTATCTTTCATAGACTTCAATGATTCTTGTAACAAATCAACTTGCCCAGGTAATTGTAATGCATCATAGAGACTAACCTTGGCTGGAATCTTCTTCAATTCTTCAACAATATTGTATGTAGATGCACCAGACTCCCTCTTTTCAATAGTGTCTTCATATTTGCTTCGATATTGCTGAGTGGCTTCTACCCTCAGTATTTTAGTCAAAGATGGGTACTTGAGCTTTTCTCTGGCTTGTTCCTCTGTTTCAGCTCTTGCCTGCGAAGCTGAGGCTTTTTCTTGCAATCTTTCCTTTGCTCATGGTGGCAAAATATCTTTTAATAGAACAGGTGAATCTGGCTTTGGTATTGAAGCAGGAGCTTTCACTTGTACTTGTTTCTTCTCATTTTGCATCTTTGGATCAGTCGGTACCCTTAATGGTTCCATCTCTATTGGATCTACCGTGATTGGCTTCTTCCCAGTTCTCGTGAGAACCGAGACTTGTTCTTCAGATGGAACCATAAAATTATGATCTACCTCAGTAATCATGTTAACTTGTCCTCCAGAAGAGCTTGTGGCCAATGTTTGTACATAGTTCAAATGAACCATACAAGTCTCCTCACCATGTGGATCATTACATGTAGAGCACCAATATGTTCTTTCTGCAGGGCCAGCTTCCTCATTCATCAACACAGTTGGGTTCTTCTCAGGCACTTTGCTTGTTGAAGCCGCTTGTTCTCTAGTGATCGGTGGAGGTTGAAATCTCCTGGGTTGGAAATCTCTCTCGGCCTGCTTTCTTTCAATAATTGTGATTTTATTTCCCATTGCTCTTATAGCTGAATTAGCAGATTTTACCTCTTGTAATAGCGTTGTGTAAGGATCAGGATTTGAGGGTGCAGGAGGTGTCGATATAGGTAGAGGTGTTGGCGGTGCAGGAAATGTTGGGAATGAAGTGGGAGCTGGTAATTGTGGAATGCTTGGTGCAGGAAATTGTGGAATAGTTGGAGCAGGGAGCTGGGGAACTGGAATGGGTGCGATCTGAGGTGCACTTGAGCTCCATGATGGAATAGGATACATGGAAGGCATAGGCTGTGAAAATGAACCAGAATACAAATGCTGAGGAAGATCAGGTAAGATAGGCATTGTTACCTTTGGGGGAAGCCTACCTATGGCAATCAAGTCTGCTTCTGCATTTTGCGCTTGTTCGAATAGCTCTGGGAATGTAGTCACGTTGGACTCGTCGGATAGCCAAGCCAATGTCTATGTTAAAAGCTCTGAGATAATAGAATGCAGCTTGCTCATGAGTGGGTCGAAGACCTTCGAGAACTCTCTGCCAGCTTCTAGTAAATCTGACATTGAAGTCCGCTATCTCCTCCTGCGAATGCCTTTGAATTGCATTAAATTGATGCAACAAGGAAAATGGATCGGCTTGTTCATGAAAGTTTTTGATTAACAACTCTCCTAATTGATCCCATGATGCAATAGTGCCTGGTTGCAATGATCGGTACCAATACAACAATTTCCCTCTCAAGTGACAACACCAACAATTTTATCATCACGTCTTCATCCATTATGTCATGGATGGTCGCCAAAGAGGCTACATCTTGAATATGCTCATAAGCAGTTTTACCAGTACCATCATAGGTCGGCAAAGCTTTCAAAGCAGCTTGAGGGACTGGATTTTGTGCCAGTAAATTCAAGGCTCCCGAACTATTCCATGTCGAGAACTACCTTGGTGGAGGATTCTGGGCCATTTGGACTGGTGTGTGTGGCTGAGGAGGTGGAAAACTAGTAGCAGTACTAGATGAACTTGAAGGAACAAAAAATACACCAACAATTTGTGAGGATTGTTGGTGGGGAGACCAACTTAGGGGGTCCACTTAATTTTTGGTTTTCAAGTTCAAAAAACTCAACGGGATTTTCAAAATTTTTGGCCTTCGATCTTGTGATCATGAAGTACATCTCTCACTGTCTCCACGTTCGGAGGCTTCTGGGTAGTGTTGAGTCACCAAATGTTCTAACTATACAACATGAAGGTGAACATTAAACCTCAATACTATTGAAAGTGAAACTTTTAGGGTCCCACCGGGCATGCCAAAAACTGTTGGCATAGGTGGGTTTGTCAACATGGAATAGTACTTGTCCCATCGATTATGGATCTTATTGAGACAGAGACAGTCTGTCCCACTGGGCGTGCCAAAAATTGTTGGTCACAAATCTGCCTAAGTACAATATTTCATCACTTGTGCGCCCTAGACTCGGCCAACATTGAAAGGCCGAGGGAAAAAGAAAATTCCTTCGAACCGATCTCCAGAGAGGGCTGGCTCCCTTACTAAATTCTACACTGTTTGAAGACTAGGGATGCAGGAAAGAAATTGAAAAATAACCGAAAGAAAGGGAAATATAGCCACAGGCCGAAGTGTAGAATTTGGGGCAGACTAACAACAAAAATTCCACCAAGTTTTATAACAACATATAATAAAAGGAAAGCAATAGAATTTAACTCACACCTTTGTAGAGATAACCCCGGATCGCATTTCAAAATCTACTCACTAACCAGCAACGTTTGAATTCAGAATGCAGAATTCAAAACTTAACAACAAGAGCATGAGCATAAACATAAATGATTTAAAAAAAGAAGGAAATCACACACATAAGAATGCTTGCAAATTTTAGAAGCCAAGTCTCTTCTATTGATGCAGAGAACTTAGAGAGTTTTCTTGCAAAATATCTAACCTCCCTTTACAATAAGAATTTGATTAGTATTTATAGAGGTTTTCGCCTCTTTCATTAAATACATGTGGAGGCAAAGTGTCGGCCACTCAGCCACCAATAGCAACAACTTTCTCCTCGACCACAACAATGAACCAATGAGCAAATGCCAAATAAAATAACTACTGATTTTATCACATGGCATATCAAGCTTCAACACAAATCATCGGTCCAGTTTCAATCTCCATGGTGGCACCTTGGAAATGCATGCCCACGAAGTGGTTGATGCCTCGAAAATGAACAATATTGCACTGGAATCAAGAGCACATGCTTAAACTTGGTAGCTTCAGTGATCATATCACCTCAAGAATTATCTTTATCAATATTAATCTCTTTTCAAGGAAGATTTGCACCAAACTTCACCCAAAATTACATCCATAGGAAAAAGTGTTCAATGTGTGAAAACACTTAAAAAAGAAAAAACACTTTTCAATGTGGCACCAATGATTACAACGAAATGTCAATGTGGCACACTACAAAAAAATTCCAATGTGGCAAAAATGCCAACAGGACCTTGAACCAGTAACTGATTAATACCTTAAAGTCCCTTTTTAGACCATCTTAAATGGATGGATTGTCCAAACTAGTTTATTTAAATTCATCAAGAAGGATGAATTATTAAATCTTTTTGATGTCTCATCAAATCGGATGAGCATCTACCCAACATCAGTAATTACAAGTGGTAATTATTGTGAGTTGATAACAACTAATTTCTAGCAAACCTACCCATGACAAGTGGTCATTTTGCTAAGAACAAGTAACGAGGGATGGTATGGAACACCTCCTCTAAGTTTTTATGCAAGTAGTACAGTGAGGGGTCTCATGATCATCATTTTATTGGAGAATTGCTAGCAGAATACTTGTACTAGAAGTCACTAGATATCAATGTTAGAAGGTTCAACGATGAGTTAGTATGGGATAACTCCTTTTCAATCGTAACATGACCTAAGATACCTAGTTTCAAGCCAGTGTATTGGTGGGCCCTAGTTGACTCCATAAGACATTGGAATATCAACTAGGCATTAGGTATTTTTACGCTATACCCTAACATATCCTAAAAATTATAATAAAGTTATACTAAGGATAGAATTTAGGCCAAAGAAACCTAAGTTATCTATGCTATGGGGTGGGGAATGATGCATCTACCCTTCTAGGTGATATGGGCCCTAGAAGGACAACCCCATACCATGAACTTAGATCTCTAGTAAAGGAGAAAAATGTGTTCACAAAATGAAACCTTTTACGAGATCTGGTCAATATCTACTGCTTGAGATACCATATACAAAAGTCAGTATCCTCGAAGCGAGTGATTGTATGCCTATGTACTAATTAAATATTGGGTGAATAAAAGACTTTCTAAAATAAAAACCTTATCTTGGTCAAAATTTTCACTTTGTGATTTGAGGAAGCAAGACTAGAATGGACAACTAGGTGAGTTAGATCTGGGTTGTTACAGTTGGTATCAAAGCCTTGGGTTGCAAAGCCCTAGGTCATTTAACCTTTTATTATAGAGAACTTAAATGTGATAACTACAAACACTAAAAAAAAGTCTCATTGTTAACATAGCTCTTTTGCATCTAGGCTAATTGAAAAGCTCCTCTAAGAAAATTGTGATAGCTCAGCAATAAGGGCTTTTTGAAGGTCCAATAAATGGACTTCGAAGAATCATTAAAGAGGCAAAAAATAAGTTGGGATAGAAGCACCCCATAAACTAATAAGAAGGTAAAAAGAACCCATGGTCAGTAAACCTGTTCAAAAATATGATAACTTAGTCAAAATGGTTTGGCTAACGCAAGAACAACTAAATCGGTACAAGGATCACATGGGCCAACAAAGAGATCAAATGACAAAACATATGGAACAGAAGGCTCAGTTACCCCAATAAAAAGAGCTAATAGTTCAACAATAGAAGTTAATCAAGAACTTAACTAAGGAGAAAGAATTTGAATTCTGACAAGATGAATTACTTGAGGGGTCCAACAGAAGGAAGGTCGACACTAAACTAAATAAGGACTTAAAAATAGATATTTCCAAATTTAATGGAAAAGGTGATGGAAAAGCAGCCAAAAATTGGCTAAGCAATGATGAGGGTTATTATGCTATAAAACCTCTTTTGTTAGAGTCCAAAACTGCATAGGCAATTGCCCATCCAACTAGACCAACTCTAGACTGGTGGATGGCTTATAAAAGGGACAAGCACATTGAGTTTGTCAATGTGCCATGGTATATATTTTTGAAAGAGTTCAGGGATAGGTTCCTAACACAACAATTTTATAAGGAAAAAATTATAGAATTCACCAATCTGCATCAGGAGAATATGTTTGTCATTGAGTATCATCAAAAATTTGTGCAATTGCTAAAACATATATCTGAGTATAACCATAGAGAAGAACTCAAGGTGTAAATTTTTTTCTTAGGGCTTCATAAAATAATCGGGTCCATAGTCAGTTTGTTGAGACCTTTAATTTATTTTGAGGCCTTTGACTTAGCACGACATGAATAATTAAACCAAACCAAATAACCTTAGATAAAGATAGAGAAGACCCTCAAAAAAGGAAAAGTACTAGTCCTAAAAGATGGAAAAAATATCAATATAAGCGATCCAAATATGGAGACAAATTTTGAAGCAGAGATAGGAACAAGTCCCAAAACATAAAAAGTAGGCAAGAAATGTGGAATAATACAAATAAAAATGAGTAGAAACCATGGGTCCACGATTTAGGAAAAGAATCTACTTCACAGAACAGAAATGATGATAGTAGGAGAAACAAAGTTTCCCCTGATGGATGTTATGTATGCTCTAGATCCCATTGTGCTAGTTAATCCCCACAAAGAGCGAATAATACAAAGGTGTCTGAAGAATCCACATATAAAATATATGTGGCTAGAGGTAACCCTACCCTCACTAGATAAGCAACACCTCTTCTTTTGAAAGGCAAAATATATGGTAGAGATGTACGTATTTTGATTGATAATAAAGCCACCAATAGTTTCATTTTTACTAGTATTTTGAGATACATTTTAGAAAGGTCAAAATTTTTGACTAGTGGGTGGAAGACCAAATATGGGTTAGGCAAACACACACAATTAACCAATATCTACTTTTCCTTAGAATACCACTAGTTTTCAATTGTATATGGTCTCATTACTAGACTATAACATCATTTTATGGGTATAGAATGATAGCCCCGCATATCGAAAAGAACCAATTGGATCCTAATAGGACGTTTTGCATGAACCATCACCTATATAGTACAAGCAATAATGATAATTATGCCACGTTGGGTATGCTTCCATTCGAAGCCCCATTTGAAAGATGGTATAATTTTTTTTTTTCAAGACACTCTAGATGGTCAAGCAATGACCAGACCAAAGATTATTAAAAGCTCAAAGAAACCTCAAATGGTCACAAGAGCCATGTTGATATTAAGAGAGAAATTGAGGACTTATCTGTAAGGGACAGAGTTTCCTCAAGGGCGAAACCTTTAAAATATTCTATAAAAACTTCCAAGATCGACCTAATATTTAGAAGACCCTTTTATAATCATTAGTTAGTCCAATCAGCCCTACTACCTACAAGTTGGTCTACCACCCAATCTATCAAAATAAAAATCATGACACATTTCGCATGTTCCTCCTTCATAGATGTATCACTAACCCTTCTCATATCTAGAATATTGTCCACTTGCAGATGTTTGATCTCCACCTTACTGAAGTTCATCGAGTCAAAACCCTTTGTTTTGAAACAAGAACAACCAAGAAAAAGAACTGATCAATATAGAGTCCAATGGGACCAAAGTCACATAAAAGAATGCGACTACTATACTGCAAAACATTTTCCTTATTTTGAATAAAAATTTTAGATGTGACTATTATGCAAAACAATTTCCGTATTTATTTGACTAAACATTGATATAATTTTTTCTATTTGGATGTATATGAGTTGGATAAATATATCATGGAAATAGATATATGTTTTCGTTTTGATTTGAAAATACATTGCAAACATATGATTTGTGTTTATTCTTAGTATGGGATAATGTAACATATCTCAAAATATTGTTAATAATCTGCTTTCTTTCATCATTAGAATGTGATACTACTGATAGATGTTGTGAGTGCAAGAACAAATGTTCATCTCTCAAAAAGCAAATCAGATGAACCTGGTACCTACCTTCTAAAAAAAAGATAGTGGTTGTTCGCATGAGGTAAGGTGTGATATGATATTTAGTGCTTAAAATCACCACACCCTGTGAGTAAATGAAAGCACACTGAAAATAAATTCATATAGGAGCATCTTGTTTGTTGGTTGCATTGTGTTACTACTTGTTTGATGCATTTGTTTGTTACTGCTTTTTTGATGCATTTGTTTGCATTATGCATATTTCTGCTTGAAATATTTGGTAACAATGAGTGTATACTTGTATTATAATTTTATTTGTTTTATATTCAATTATATATATAATAATAAAATAAAGTAAAATTAAATTAAATAAAATACATATATAATATAAATAATAATAAAACAATAAATAAAATTTCATTCTTTAATAAAACTAAAGGATGATCTTGGATTACCGAGTGAAAAGCCACCCGACAGCCACCCTAAACACTCTTATATGCATGGCTCTTCTTATGTGTCATTTGATTCTTGCCTTCAAATTCTATAAAAGGATGGCTTAAAATTTTTTTAAACCAGCAGTGTATTTGGAAAAAGTTAGAAAATATCTACTTGTGTTCGATTGATGCTTGTGTGTTTCTTGGACGTTGAATTTGTATTGGATAGGAGCCAAACTGCTATCGAAATTTCTTTAGGTTGACAATCTGTTATCTTTACTATTTAGAACTTGAATGACTGCTTATTGTGGACCTCTGTATGCCTTGGAATGATTGTGCATTGTTTATGTAATTATGCTATACTATATATTCGATGTTGAACTGTTGATTACCTGTGCAACTAGTTAGGTCCATTCCTTTGTGATAAAACTTTGGTGTTTCCTTTATATGGTTGTTTGGAAACAATAATGCTTTACGGTAAAATAAATTACTCCTAGAGGTAAAGATAGTAAGCCGAGCAGGTGCTTTGTGTTAATGATATTCCTAATGTTGTTTGCAAATTATAAGGAAGGTCATTGACAACCTAGTAAATTAGCATGGAGTGTTGCTTTGTTGTTTATACTTGAGTGTTGTATGTATTTAGCTACATTTATCATAAAAAGATCATGCTGACCCAACATGGTTTCAAGCCATTATATTTTCGCCATATGAAGTAGAGAAGCAAACACATACATAGCTAGCCACTGCACAGTTTTGGAGAAGTTGTTTAGAACTTAAATTGGCAACAGTTAAAGGAAATTTGGCCACTGGTCCTCACCTGTATGATTCTAATATTATTTGTTGGAGACCAGCGCTTATGACTTCAAAACAGTTTAAAACACTTTTGATTGTTTTTAGATTTTTAACACCTGTAATTATAAAATTCATCTATTTACAATTCAAGAAGATGTTGTATTTTAAAGTATCCCTTTCAATAAAACTTCGTCATTCTATAACTAGCTATAGTAGGAAAGACCTCAATAAAACCAAATCAAATTGAAATTTAAGCTGGTAGCTTTATCTAATTTATGTCGAACATCTTATGTGGGTATTAATTCAATATTCTGAATGCTAAGATTTAAATATAATAATGCTTCTAGAATGCCTTTATTATGTGAAAATCATTACAAAATAGGCGGGCTGGTCTTGAAAATAGGAAACAACACATTATTTTATCCTTGGTTGTAGGTTATCTGACCTCTTGAGACGCGTAAGCTAGTGTTGAAAACATTGCCAAATTATGTCTAAATTAAAAAATATATATTTAATGATGTTCTAAGTTGAGTAGTAGATGTCTAATTAATTTTTCATTATATCATTTGTTTTGCCTTTGTCTAGTATGAATTTGCAACATAAATACTTCTTTGTTATGTCTCACGATTGGGAAAAATTGTGATAAAATTATTTTCTTGAACGATTTGTATCCACAACGTTAATTGGTAATATTTGGACGTCCATCCTTAGCTTTATAAGGTATACTGCTTTAATATTGGGAATCGTAATACAACGTTAATTGGTAATATTTGGACGTCCATCCTTAGCTTTATAAGGTATACTGCTTTAATATTGGGAATCGTAAACATCTAGTAAAGTGTTATTGACCTTGTACTGAGTGCATGCTTATAAATCATATTATCAAAATTAAATAAACCACTATTATCTTATTCGCTTTTTCTTTGATGATTTATACATGCGTGTATTAATAGTTCGGTTGATTAATTTATCTAGAATAAAAATAAAAATTTAACCTCATATAAATTTATATTAATGACTTCATCGTAACATTTATCTTGTATTATAAATTAAATTTATGCTCTCTATTTGAAACATTTACATAAAGGATCAATTTGTTTAAGTAAGTGCACATTGGCTAGGTGAGGTCTTCATCCAGCGTAGCTTAGGTTTAGAGTTTAAGATTTTACAGAAATATTCTTACTTTTTTAATTATATGCTAGGAAATGTATATGGGTGTAAATCACTCTCTAAAATAGGTTAATTTTTAATTAATAGACAAATATAGCATAGTTTATCTTGTTTATATGTTCATATTATAATATTTTATTTCTAGTCGATGCTTTAAATATGTTTTGTTAAATATTTTATTAATTAAGTATTAAATTATTTTACTAAGAGCATTTGAACGATTAAATAATAAAATCACCTAGATTGAAAACATTCCTTTTATAATCATAAGGTTGATTTATAATATTCCTTATGTTTTTACATATGACTTCTCTTATTAATCTTAGAAGGAAAATAGATAGTTTGATTTGAAAAATTATAATAATATTCTTTGATTACAGACGTGACCTCTTTAAAAGTAAGTGGATCTCAGGTCATTTTATGGTCATTAATAAAGCCTTTATAAACTATTTAGTAATTTTTTTCTTATCATTATTATTACCAAGTAACGTCTAGAGATGTTTTTAGATTAAAAAAAGAAATGGTTGATTTATTCTAGCTTTAAAATTTAATTGGTATTATTATTTTAATAAAGTGTGAAATATGTTTTCATTTTTAGAGAGAAAGCCTATATGCTTAAATTAAATTATTATTTTATTTCTTCTTAAATATCATATTTAATTAGTTTATAATTATTTTATTTAAAATATTATTTAATTAGTTCCAAATTGATTTGACAAAAGCAAGTGTTTCGGTTGAAAAATGAACTAGATTGTTTTGTTATTTTATTTAGGAAATTGGAATGGCTCCCTTCCACTTATCTATAAATGATATTTTAAAATCTACTTTATGAGCTATGATAATGTAAGTTTGAATAATAGAAATCGGTCTTTATGAATAATAGAGTTTCGTATTTACAATATAATTCAAATAGATTATGAAAGACTGATTTGCCATACTATATAAATAAATATATTAGAACTTGATAGGAAGATCTTATATTCTAATAATGTCTTCATTAGAATAAAAAAAGAAGTGAAGGTAAATGTATTGAAGAAAATATTGAATTAATATGTTTATTTGAATAGGAACATAATAAGGTAAAGCTAAAAGCTAACTTAGTTAAAAGTTTTAAAATATTTAATTAAATATATTGATTTAGTCTTTATTTATTTTTAGTTTACGGCTTTTGCAATTAATAATGAAAAGAGATTAAAAGTATAAATTAGTTTAGATAGATATGTTTATTATTAGATATATTGAATTAAGCTATATTTTGATCTTTTAATGTTGGCATAAATTAATCAACATTTTTACATAGTGAGATTATTATGTATTAAGTTATTGATGCTATACAAATAATGATTTACTTTATCAAATGAAAATGTATTTATATTGTGTTGGCATAATTAATTTGAAGTAAAGGGTAAGCTAGAGTAGAGAAACCTTCATGGGGACCTTGAACCAGTAACTGATTAATACCTTAAAGTCCTTTTTTAGACCATATTAAATGAATGAATTGTCCAAACTAGTTTATTTAAATTCATCAAGAAGGATGAATTATTAAATCTTTTGATGTTTCATCAAATTGGATGAGCATCCACCCAACATCGGTAATTGCAAGTGGTAATTATTGAGTTGATAACAACTACTTTCTAGCAAACCTACCCATGACAAGTGGTCATTTTTCCAATAACAAGTAATGAGGGGTAGTGCGGGATACCTTATATAGGCTATTATGCAAGTAGTACAATGAGGGGTCTCATGCTCATCATTCGATTGGGAAATTGCTAGCAGAATACTAGTACTAAAAGTTGCTAGATATCGATGCTAGAAGGTTCAATGATGAGTTGGTATGGGATAACTCCTCGTCAATCGTAATGTGACCTGATATACATAGTCCCAAGTTAGTGTATTAGTGGGCCCTAGTTGACTCCATAAGATGTTGGACTATCAACTATGTACTAGGTATTTTTACGTTATACCCTAACATGTCATAAAAAGAATAATAAAGATATACTAATGATAAAATTTAGGCCAGAGTAACCTAAGTCCTCCATGCTATGCAATGGGAAATTATGCATCCATCCTTCTAGGTGATATGGATCCTAGAAGTACAACCCCATACTGTGAACTTAGACCTCTAGTAAAGGAGAAGAATGGATTGAAGCGAGTAATTGTATTCCTATATACTAATTCAATATTGGGTGAGTAAAATACTTTCTACAATATAAACCTTGTGTTGGTTGAAATATTTAGTTTTTTATTCTAGGGAGCAAGACTGGAATAGAAAACCAGGTGAGTTAGAACTGGGTTGTTACAGATGGTATTAGAAACCTAGGTTACAAAGCCTTAGGCCATAAAACCTTTTGTTGTATAGAACTTATGTGTGATAACTATAGTAACTCAAAAAAATTCTTAGTGTTAACATAGCTCTATTGCATCCAGGCTAAATAGCAATCTCCTCTAAGAAAATTGTGATAGCTCAGCAAGAAGAGCTTGTTGAAGGTTTGATAAAGGGACTTCGAGGAACCATTAAAGGGGCAAAAAAAAGAGCTAGGGTAGAAGCACCCTGTAGACTAAAATAAGAGAAAAAGAATCCCTGGTCAGTAAGCCTATTCAAAAATATGATAACTTAGCCAAATTGGTTCGGCTAATGCAAGAACAATTGAATAAGTAGAGGGATCACATGGAGTAACAAAGAGCTCAGATGACAAAACATATGGAACAATAGAAGGTTCAGTTAGCCTAGCAATAGGATCTAATATTTCAACAACAGAAGTTAATCAAGAACTTAACTAAGGGTAAATAATTCGAAGTTTGACAAGATGAATTACTTGAGGGGTCCAACAGAAGGAAGATTGGCACTAAACTAAATAAGGAGTGAAAAAAATAGATATTTCTAAATTTTATGGAAAAGGTGATGGCGAAGCAGCCAAAAATTGGCTAAGTGAGGTCAAGGGTCATTATGCCATAAAACTTCTTTTGTCAGAGTCCAAAACTGCATGGGTGGTTACTCATCTATCCAGACCAGCTGTAGACTGGTGGATGACTTATAAAAGGAATAAGCACGTTGAGGCTATCAATGTGCCATGGGATACCTTTTTGAAAGATATCAAGAATAGGTTCTTAACATGATAATTTTATGTGGAAAATTTTTTAGAATTCACCAATTTGCATCAGGAGAATATGTCTGTCATTGAGTATCATAAAAAAATTGTGTAATTTCTAAAATACGTATCTAAGTATGACCATAGAGAAGAAATCAAGGTACAAAATTTCATCTTAGGATTCATCCAAGAATCGGGTCCATAGTTAGTTTGTATCATGAAAAATTATGTAATTTCTAAAATACGTATCTAAGTATGACCATAGAGAATCAAGGTACAAAATTTCATCTTAGGACTTCATCCAAGAATCGGGTCCATAGTTAGTTTGTTGAGATCTACAAATCTTTTTGAGCCCTTTGATTTGGCATGGCATGAATAATTAAACCAAAATAACAAGAAGAACGACTACTAAAGAACCTCAAATAAATATAGAGAAGACCCTTGAAAAAAGGAAAAGTACTGGTCCTAAAATATGGGAAAAATATCAATATAAGCAACCCAAATATGGAGATAGATTCTAAAGAAGAGATAGGAACAAGTCCCAAAACAACAAAGGAAGGCAGGAAAGGAGGAACTTTACAGATAGAAATGAGAAAAAATCCTAGGTCCATGATTTAGGAAAAGAAGCTACTTCATAGAATAGGAATGATGATAGTAGGAGAAACAAAGTTCCCCCTAACGGATGTTATTTATGCTCTGGATCCTACTACGCTAGTCAATAACCACAAAGAGCGGATAAGACAAAGGCGTCTGAAGAATCCACACATAAAATATATGTAGCTACAAGTAACCCTACCCTCACTAGACAAGCAACACCTCTTCTTTTGAAATACAAAATATAAGATAGATATGTATGTATTTTGATTGATAGTGAAGCCACCAATAGTTTCATTTTTGCTAGTATTTTGAGGGACTTTCCAAAAAGATCAATGGGTGGAAGACCAAATATGGATCAGGAAAACATGCACAATTAACCAATATCTACTTTACCTCAAAAGATCACTAGTTTTCAATTGTATATGACCTCATTACTAGACTATAACATCATTTTATGGGTATAGAATGATAGCCCCGCATATCAAAAAGAACCAACCAGGTCTTAAGAGGACGTGCTACATGAACCATCACCTATCTAGTACAAGCAATAATGGTAATTATGTTGCATTGGGTATGCTTCCATTCAAAGCCCCATTTTAAAGATGGTATATAGATTTTTTTAGGACACTCTAGACGATCGAGCAATGATTAAACCAAAGATTATTGAAGGCTCAAAGAAGCCTAAGATGGTCATAAGAGCTATGTTGATCTTAATAGGGCAATAGGGGACTTATCTATAAGGGATAGAGTTTCCTCTAGGGTGAAACCTTCAAAATACTCTATAAAGACTTCCACGCTCAACCCAAGATTTATAAGACCCTTTTGTAATCATTAGTTAGTCCAATCAGCCCTGCTACCTACAAGTAGGGCTACCACCCAATATGTCAAAAAAATAATGATACCTTCTGCATGTTCCTCCTTTATAGATGTGTCACTAACCCTTATCATTTTTAAAATATTATCCACTTGTAGTTTTTCGATATCCACCACACTAAAGTTCATCTAGTCAAAACTCTTTGTTATTGAACAAGAACAACCAAGAAAAAAAAATGATCAATATAGGGTCCAATGGGACAAAAGTCACATAAAAGAATGTGACTGCTATACTACACAAATATTTTTCTTATTTTGAATAAACATTTTAGATGTGACTATTATGTAGAACAATTTTCATAGTTATTTGATTGAACATTGATATGCTTTTTTTTATTTGTATGTATATGAGTTTGATAGATATAGCATTGAAATTGATATATATTTTTATTTTGAATTGAAAATACATTGCAAACACAAGGGTTGTGTTTATTCATAGTGGGAAATAATGTAACATCCCTCAAAATCTTACTAATAACATGTTTTATTTCATCATTAGAATGAGATACTACTAATAGATTTTGTGAGTGTAGGAATAGGTGTTCGTCTCCGAGCAAGCAGATCAAATGAACCTAGTACCCACCTTCTAGTGAAAAGATAGTGGTTGTCTGCATGAGGTAAGGTGGGATATGATGTTTAGTGCTTAAAATAACCATGGTCTATGAGTACATGGAAGCTCACTGAAAAGAAATTCATATAGGAGAATCATGTTTTTTGGTTGAATTGTATTACTACTTGTTTGAAACATTTTTTTGCATCATGCATATGTTTTCTTGAAAGATTTGATTACAATGAGTGTATACTTGTATTATAATTTTATTTGTTTTATATTCAATTATATATATATATATAATAAAATACAATAAAATAAAAGTAAATAAAATACATATTTAATATAAAATAATAATAATAAAATAACTAAAATATAAAATAATACAATATATGCTTGTGCTAGATTGATGCTTGTTGTGTGATTCTTGGGCGTTGAATTTGGATTGGAAAGGAGTCAAACTGCTATCAAAATTTCTTCAAGTCAGATTTATGTTATCTTTCATATTTAGAGCTTGAATGATTTCTTATTGTGGACCATGGTATGCCATGGAATGATTGTGCATTATTTATGTAATTATGTTATAATATATATCTGGTGAAGAAAATTGTTGAATTGTTGATTACCTGTGTAACCAGTTAGGTCCATTCCTTTGTGATAAAAATTTATCACCTATCATTTTTACTATATGATTAGGTGTTCCCTTTATATGGTTGTTTAGAAATAATAATACTTTATGGTAAAATAAATTACTCTTAGAGGTAAAGATAGTAAGTCAGGCAGGTGCTTTGTGTTAATGATATTTCTAATATTATTTGTAAATTATGTGGAAGTTCATTGATAACCTAGTAAATTAGCATGGAATGTTGCTTTATTTTTTATACTTGAGTGTTGTATGCATTTAGCTACATTTATCATAAAAAGGCCATGCTAACCCAACATGCTTCCAAACCATTATTTTTTTTGTCATATGAAGTAGAGAAGCAAACACATACCTAGCTGGCCACTGTGTAGTTTTGGAGAAGTTGTTTAGACGTTAAATTGGCAATGGTTAAAGGAAATTTGGCCACCGGTACTTGCCTACATGATTCTAATATTATCTATTGGAGACCAACACTAATGACATCAAAACAATTTAAAATACTTTTGATTGTTATTAGTATATTAACACCTGTAATTATGAAATTCGTCTATTTACAATTTGAGAAGATGATGATTTTTAAAGTATCTCTTTCAATAAAACTTTGTCATACTACAACTAACGACAGTAGGAAAAACCTCAATAAAACCAAATTAAATTAACATTTAAGTTGGTAGCTTTATTTAATTTTTGCCAAACATCTTATGTGGGTCTTGTAGACACCAATGTTGGCAATTTTGGGTACTTTGGGTACATTGCCTTTGCTCAAGTGTATAAGTTGTCATTGATGTCAATAAGCTCTTGAAGGAATTTGATTTGATGTCAAATAATTTGTTTTGATGAAGGTACAATTTGAGAAGATGATGATTTTTAAAGTATCTCTTTCAATAAAACTTTGTCATACTACAACTAACGACAGTAGGAAAGACCTCAATAAAACCAAATTAAATTAACATTTAAGTTGGTAGCTTTATTTAATTTTTGCCAAACATCTTATGTGGGTCTTGTAGACACCAATGTTGGCAATTTTGGGTACTTTGGGTACATTGCCTTTGCTCAAGTGTATAAGTTGTCATTGATGTCAAGAAGCTCTTGAAGGAATTTGATTTGATGTCAAATAATTTGTTTTGATGAAGGTTACGGCATGACAGTTTCAAAGGTCTTTTGTAAACCCCAAGTTGGCGGGTTTAAAGATTACAGGTGGATGCATTAGTTTAATGCATTTGGGTCCAGGAGGAAGTATTTATTTAAATAATTAAAAACCTTGTTAAGGTTCCCTTTAATTATTTTTAAATAAATATTAAATTATTGTTTGCAATGGGTTATCCTAACCCATGGCGCTATGTTTTAAGATTGTGGGCGCTAGCCAAGACCTCCGTCGACGTGTTAAACTCCTCGTCGACGTCAAGAGCTTATGGTAAAAATGCATATAAATCTCCCTCGATGAAAATCAAGAATTATCCCATCCGCATTTTGAAAAGAGTTGCTCGTTGTGAATTCGTGATCTACTGTTCGACTGTGTCTTCGTCGTTTTCGTGAATTCGCTGTTCATTTTTTTGTACTCGTCGTTTGTCGTAAATCCGTCGTAAGGTTTTCGTCTTCGTGTTCGCGTCAGAAGAAAGGGAGGCACTATTGTTTTATTTAATCCCTGGCATAGAAGGAACAAGGCTAACGACGTGAGGTTTAAACCTCATCGGGTGCCTTTGGCGCACCGATAGCGGCTAGGTTGTTGGCGCGCTACCCGAACGGGAGGTTCCGCATTCGAATAACGTGAAAGGGTTTTTCATCATGAAGTGGACGCAGCGGGTGGTGTTAGAATTTGTGCGCAATTTCTCCATAGCACGATTTTTGATGTTGGCCAAGGTATTTTTGAAATTAATTTTTGCTAAGTGTATTTTGCGGATGGAGGAAGTTTATTAGAGGGAAAAACAGCTTAGGAGTTATAAGGAGTTTAAAGCTTGTTTTATTTTGATAAAATATTCTTTTGAAGGTGTTGTTTGAAATATCTTATTGCATTCTTATGAGAGATAAATTTTATTTTTGATAAGACTATAAGGGAGAAATAAGGTGTATAAGGGATAAATTTTTCTTGTAATGTTGAGAGTGCTTTTGGTTGATTATGGAAATGAAAGCATGATGTTTTAAGGTTAAAATTGCTTCTTGTGTGAAGTTGTGAAACCTTAAGTGGGCAGCTTTGAGATTGACATTTGCTTTCATTAAATTGGTAATAATCAAGCTATTCTTTACTTGGTTAAAGTGTTGGGCTTACTCCTTTGTTGATGATTTGAAAAGTTGTTTTGTGCTATTGTGATTTGAGTTGGTGGATGCTTTTTGTTCAAACAATATTGGAGAGAAAAGGAGTTCTACTTGTTTCCTTTTCTAATGTTGATTGTGAAATGCTTCAAGGTTGTGTTTTGAGCTTAATGGTGTTGATTGAACCTTGTTTGATGAGCATTGTTGTTGAAGCCCTAATTGATGGTGAAAAGAACATGAGTATCATTGTTATGTGATTCTTTGCATAGTTGGCAATTGTTGGGGTTTCATGTTCTTGAAAGAAAGCATTCTATCCTATCCATTTCAGATATTGAGTTGAGTTTTCAGATTTGAGATTGAGTTTGAGCTGAGTTGATTTGAGTTGAGTTTTGAGATTGGGAGTTGAGTATAGAACATATTGAGTCTCTAACAATTCTCTTTATGCTTCTATGAGTTTGAAAAATCACATTGGGTCTCTAACAATTCACCTTGTGATTTCCTACTAAGAAAGTTTTTTTCTTGGTGAGCTTGTTGAGTTTTGGACAGGTTTCGGTGGGGACTTGTGAGCAGTCTTGGACAGGTTTCGGTGGGGACTTGTGAGCAGATTTGGACAGGTCCTAGCAGAGGACTTGTGAGCTGAGTTTGATAGTTCTATCAGAGAACTTGAGGACAGAGGTGCACTGGTTCTTTGAGAAGAACCTGAGGACAGATTTGGCAAGTCTTTGAGAAGGCTTGTGTGCAGAGGATTGATTTGTTCAAGCTTAAGCGTTGGACAGATCTGACAGACAGAGGAAGACTTGTACTAGACCGACTGACTATGTTTGGTATAGGTTGTTGAGCTATTGTGGACGTGATCATAGAAGGCAGAGGTCTCTTAGGCTAAGCATTGAGGACAGGAGGTCTTCGGTGGAAAGGAGTTCCACGTGCTTGGCAAGAGGTAGAGGCAGTTGATCTTTTGAGGGATCATTTCCAGAGCAGAGGGGAAGGTATCTCCTTTGAGCAGAGGCTCATAAATTCTGATTAGGGGAAGGTATCTCCTTTGGGCCGAGGCTCATAAACATTGTAATTGGGAAGGATTCCCAAAGAACTTTGAGATAACTTTTAGAGAAAAGTTTTGTGGACGTAGCCCAACCATTTTGGGTGAACCACGTTAAAATTGGTGTCACTTTGTGGATGATATTGTGCATTGCTTTGATATTGCTTTGGGTATATTGCTTTACTATTTTGAAGTATAAAGGAAAAAATAAAAAGAGGTCTTATACTATTCACCCCCCTCTCAGTATAAGCTTGTGTTCTTCAATTGGTATCAGAGTCGGTGCCTTCAGAAAGTTTAACGACTTGAAGGAAAAGCTAGTAAAGAACACAATGGATCATTCAAGTGGCAATGCAGCACCTATTCTTGATGGGTCAGATTTTGGTCTTTGGAGTGCAAGGATGAAGGTTCATCTAATGGCACTTGGGAATGAGGTTTGGGAAGTGATTGAAGATGAGTACACTATTCCTGAACATGGTCCTAATACTAAAGAAGAAAGGCTCCTACATCACAACAATTCAAAAGCAATGAATGCAATCCTGAAAGGCTTACAGAAAGCAGATCTCACCAAAGTGATTCACTACAAGACAGCTAGTGAAATGTGGAAACAGTTGAAGGTGGTTCATACAGGTGATACAAATGTCAGAAAGGCCAAGTTGAGACACTTCAAAGGTATGTTTGAACAACTCAAGATGAATGATGATGAAAATATTAGTGACTACATGCTTCGTATGGATGAGGTTGTTAACTCCATGAAAGACTTAGGTCTTGAGCTTGCTGAAAATGATGTTTGTGATAAGATTTTAAGATCTCTTCCTAATAGATTTAGTGAAAATATTTTTGCTATTGAGGAAGCTAAAGATTTGGATAAGTTGAAAAAGGATGAGCTCCATAGTATACTTGCAGCATTTGAGTTGAGAACTCAAGTGAAGGTTGATGTCAAGAAAGAGGCGGCTTTCAAGGCTACCAAGAAATCCAAGGGTAAACGACTTCAAGATAGTGATGAGTCTTCTAGTGATGAAGAGGCATATTACAGCAAGAAAGGCAAGTTCTCTAGAAAGCACAAAAGTATGAAAAATATAAGATGTTTCAATTGTGGAAAGTTTGGTCATTATGCTATCGATTGTATTATTCTCAAGAATGAAAGTGATGAAGATAAACAGGATTCTAAGAGCAAGGATTATGAAAAGCACAAGCATCACAGGAAGAACAAAGATGAGCACAACAATCAAGGAAAGAGGTATTCTCACAAGCACAAGAAGAGTTTCTACCTAGACAAAGCAAGTAAGTGTTCTAGTAGTGATAGTGAAAGTTCTTCAAGTGATGATGAAAATGAGATGTTGTTCATATCGAGAAAAAGAGGAAGAACCGAAACATAGATTCATTATCATGAAATGTCTTAGATGTGGAAACTTTGGTCACCTTGAGGATGATTGCACAAATAATGATTTGGTTTCTAGTATGTATGAGGATGCTTCAGAAAACTATAAGGAAGATGCATGTATGGTTTTTGAAAAGGGTAGCACCTCTAGTGATAAGAAATCTGAAAAAGGCTTTGATGATTCAAAAAGCAAACAAATAGAGGAAGATATAGAGGAAGGTGAAGTAGATCTTGAAGGTGAACTTATTAGTGCTCTTAGTGCTTTGAAAAAGGAAAGAAAGAAGAATGCTAGACTCAAGGATAAGTTAGATGAATGTTGTATGGAGAGAGATGATCTTATAGAAAGTCTTGACTTCTCTATAGCTAAGACACAAGAACTCAAGGATGAGTTAGAGTCTAAGGTTCTTGAGTATAGTGAGTTAGAACAGAAAATGGCTTCTTTGAAAGAGGAAACTAAAGAGTACAAGGATAAGCTTTACGAGGTTTCAAGATAGCTCCAAAAAGGTTAAGTCACTCATCAAAGGTCAAAGAAAGACAACGAGATAAAACAGGCCTTGGTTTTGTTAAGCCACACAAGGAACAAGTTGGAGAGTCTAGTAAGAGACTCCAAAAGGAAGAGAGTTCTGATGAGGAAAGTATTTCAGAAAAGGAGTCCTTGAATGATAGATGCACAGAAATAGAAAACAGAATTCAGAATGAGAAGAAGAAGTTTTCAGAACCTAAGAGGTCAAATAAAGGAAAGTTTCAAGGCAGATGTTTTGCTTGTCACAGGTTTGGTCACATGGCTTCACATTGCATGGCTCAAGTGAAGAAGGTAAATGACAATTTCAGAAGTGCTAGTTTCTTTCAAGGGTATTGCTACTCTTGTCAACAGTTTGGGCACAAGGCAGTTTATTGCAAGGCAAATAACAGGAATAGGTTTGATCGAAACAGGTTTGGTCGAAACGAGGTTTGGTCGGAACGGGTTTGGTCGAAACAGGTTTGGTCGAACAGGTTTGGTCGAAGCTGGTGGATTCAAAGATCAGGTTTACCTCGGAGAAACAACATCGTCAAGTGTTTCAAGTGCAACAATGAAGGTCACATAATCGAGACAGGTGTAGAGCTGAAATTCTAGAATACGAGGAACAGGAACAGTGGCATGATCGAGGTCCAAGGATCAAGGCATGGACAAGAACAGGGGATGAGAACAAGAACAAGAACAGGTGACAAGAACAGGAATATGGACAAAGAGTTCAAGAGAAGGCCCGACAAGGAAGTTATAGACAATGATGATGATCAGTGCCTAATGGGAGTTTTACTCCCACCCCAAAATTAATCACCTCATCGGGGAGGTGGGGGAGGGACTAAGCTAAGAGGCTCATTCTTAGTCCCGAGCCCCAAAGGTGACCCTTTGCCATTGATGACAAAGGGGGAGAGATATGAGTAAGGGGGAGAGCTTCAAAGTGAAGAGGAGAGCTTCAAGTCGGGGGAGCAAAACTTCAAAGGAAGATTCTCAGTTGTGGGCACAGTTGGTTTCAATTTTGGCTCTTGAGAAGTGTTTTCAATAAAGGTTTGCCATCAATGACAAAGGGGGAGATTGTTGGCAATTTTGGGTACTTTGGGTACATTGCCTTTGCTCAAGTGTATAAGTTGTCATTGATGTCAAGAAGCTCTTGAAGGAATTTGATTTGATGTCAAATAATTTGTTTTGATGAAGGTTACGGCATGACGAGTTTCAAAGGTCTTTTGTAAACCCCAAGTTGGCGGGTTTAAAGATTACAGGTGGATGCATTAGTTTAATGCATTTGGGTCCAGGAGGAAGTATTTATTTAAATAATTAAAAACCTTGTTAAGGTTCCCTTTAATTATTTTTAAATAAATATTAAATTATTGTTTGCAATGGGTTCTCCTAACCCATGGCGCTATGTTTTAAGATTGTGGGCGCTAGCCAAGACCTCCGTCGACGTGTTAAACTCCTCGTCGACGTCAAGAGCTTATGGTAAAAATGCATATAAATCTCCCTCGATGAAAATCAAGAATTATCCCATCCGCATTTTGAAAAGAGTTGCTCGTTGTGAATTCGTGATCTCCTGTTCGACTGTGTCTTCGCCGTTTTCGTGAATCCGTTGTTCATTTTTTTGTACTCGTCGTTTGTCGTAAATCCGTCGTAAGGTTTTCGTCTTCGTGTTCACGTCAGAAGAAAGGGAGGCACTATTGTTTTATTTAATCCCTAGCGCAGAAGGAACAAGGCTAACAGCGTGAGGTTTAAACCTCATCGGGCGCCTTTGGTGCATCGGTAGCGGCTAGGCTGTTGGCGCGCTACCCGAACGGGAGGTTCCGCATTCGAATAACGTGAAAGGGTTTTTCATCATGAAGTGGACGCAGCGGGTGGTGTTAGAATTCGTGTGCAATTTCTCCATAGCATGATTTTTGATGTTGGCCAAGGTATTTTCGAAATTAATTTTTGCTAAGTGTATTTTGTGGATGGAGGAAGTTTATTAGAGGGAAAAACAGCTTAGGAGTTATAAGGAGTTTAAAGCTTGTTTTATTTTGATAAAAGATTCTTTTGAAGGTGTTGTTTGAAATATCTTATTGCATTCTTATGAGAGATAAATTTTATTTTTGATAAGACTATAAGGGAGAAATAAGGTGTATAAGGGATAAATTTTTCTTGTAATGTTGAGAGTGCTTTTGGTTGATTATGGAAATGAAAGCATGATGTTTTAAGGTTAAAATTGCTTCTTGTGTGAAGTTGTGAAACCTTAAGTGGGCAGCTTTGAGATTGACATTTGCTTTCATTAAATTGGTAATAATCAAGCTATTCTTTACTTGGTTAAAGTGTTGGGCTTACTCCTTTGTTGATGATTTGAAAAGTTGTTTTGTGCTATTGTGATTTGAGTTGGTGGATGCTTTTTGTTCAAACAATATTGGAGAGAAAAGGAGTTCTACTTGTTTCCTTTTCTAATGTTGATTGTGAAATGCTTCAAGGTTGTGTTTTGAGTTGAATGGTGTTGATTGAACCTTGTTTGATGAGCATTGTTGTTGAAGCCCTAATTGATGGTGAAAAGAACATGAGTATCATTGTTATGTGATTCTTTGCATAGTTGGCAATTGTTGGGGTTTCATGTTCTTGAAAGAAAGCATTCTATCCTATCCATTTCAGATATTGAGTTGAGTTTTCAGATTTGAGATTGAGTTTGAGTTGAGTTGATTTGAGTTGAGTTTTGAGATTGGGAGTTGAGTATAGAACATATTGAGTCTCTAACAATTCTCTTTATGCTTCTATGAGTTTGAAAAATCACATTGGGTCTCTAACAATTCACCTTGTGATTTCCTACTAAGAAAGTTTTTTTCTTGGTGAGCTTGCTTGAGTTTTGGACGGGTTTCGGTGGGGACTTGTGAGCGAGTCTTGGACGAGGTTTCGGTGGGGACTTGTGAGCAGATTTGGACAGGTCCTAGCGAGAGGACTTGTGAGCTGAGTTTGATAGTTCTATCAGAGAACTTGAGGATAGAGGTGCACTTGGTTCTTTGAGAAGAACACGAGGACAGATTTGGCAAGTCTTTGAGAAGGCTTGTGTGTAGAGGATTGATTTGTTCAAGCTTAAGCGTTGGACAGATCTGACAGACAGAGGAAGACTTGTACTAGACCGACTGACTGTGTTTGGTACAGGTTGCTGAGCTATTGTGGACGTGATCATAGAAGGCAGAGGTCTCTTAGGCTAAGCATTGAGGATAGGAGGTCTTCGGTGGAAAGGAGTTCCACGTGCTGGCAAGAGGTAGAGGCGGTTGATCTTCGGAGGGATCATTTCCAGAGCGAGAGGGGAAGGTATCTCCTTTGAGGAGAGGCTCATAAATTTTGATTGGGGGAAGGTATCTCCTTTGGGCCGAGGCTCATAAACATTGTAATTGGGAAGGATTCCCAAAGAACTTTGAGATAACTTTTAGAGAAAAGTTTTGTGGACGTAGCCCGACCATTTTGGGTGAACCACGTTAAAATTGGTGTCACTTTGTGGATGATATTGTGCATTGCTTTGATATTGCTTTGGGTATATTGCTTTACTATTTTGAATTATAAAGGAAAAAGTAAAAATAGGTCTTATACTGTTCACCCCTCCTCTCAGTATAAGCTTGTGTTCTTCAACCAAAACAGCACCAATATAATCATGTGACAACAAGCGCTGATTGCATTGACACACACAGCCCCCAGGGCAGACCCTAGAGGTTAAAAAGTGGTCCTAACCACTCCCAAAAGTAGTTTGGAAGGTCAAAAGTCAATTTGGCACCTTTTTGGCACTTTTCTCTCTACTCGCCCTACCCTGGGATGAATACAAACTAGTATTCATCCCACCCAGGGATGATTAAGCAATCTCTCTAGGGTGGGGCAAATAGCAGGTTTGACCAGAAAAAAATGCAAACCTCAACAAATCTGCCAGTTAACTGTAGCTTCAGGCCATGTAATTACGAGGAATAGCTCCAAATCAAGAAAAGATACTTCAGTCATGCATGTCTTTATTTTAGAGACCTCATGCAATGAGATTCTAAATTAGGGAATTATCTTTTCTCTCAAAATAGGACAAACAACTCAAGTAGCACCCTCGCATGCGCAATTCAAACAGAGAGACCCTAGGTCTATAAATTGGTGAGTTTTCTCACCCAAAAAGAGATATAGAGAAGGATCATTTGAGCAATGAAGTGCTGCCAATTTACATACCTACTTGCGATTTGTGCCTTTCACATCCTTAATCTCTCATTCGAAAGGGAGGTTATTGGGTGACTATTGGAAGCACGAATCAAGACCCAAAACCTAATTTTTGGCCATAATATCCCACAAAAATTGTCTACAACACCCCATAACAGGTTTTGGACCCATCCCAAGTGGATTTGTGCTGAAACAAAGTCCCAAACGGTGGGTGTCCTGCCCCCGAGTGCTCCCCAAACTATCACAGTTCTAAACGCCCCACCCCGGGATGAATAGAAATATGTGATATATTTCTCTGATTTTTCTTTTGCATCTTATTCTAGGTGATTTAAATAGGTTGTAGTTTAAATTTCACTTCATTCTGAGCATTTTTGACCAGGTATTTACCATTTCTTGCCTTTACTAATCTGCAGACGCCATCATCTAAATCTGGGTGCTAGAGGTAATATTGGAGAAATATGACCATTTGGGTCTTCCCAAAACACCCCCAATTAGCTAACCCCATATTTGTAGGTCATTTGGAGCTTCCTAGGCAGGACATTGAAGAGGGTGCTTTCTGACAAATTGTTGGAGATTAATTCGTCCCGCCCCAGAGCGAATACAAATTTGTGAGGAATTTCTTGACTTTTATTTTTGCAGTGGTCTCCTGGTAACATATTCATGCTTCTATCAAATTTTTATGTCTTTCTAATGTTATTCGGTCATCATTTTAATATTTTCATGCATACACTAAGAGTAGGCCTTGGGAAACGCATGTTTTATTCTATCTGTAGGTGCTACTAATATTTTATGTTTCCTTGAACGCAGGTCTTCGACATCAAAGGAGCAAGAAGGAATCAAAAATCATACACACAAGTGGCGGTGACATTTTGGTCTGCCCATATTACATGTGGGCACGCGAAAGAAGGATTTGCTATCTATGGATGTGATAAAGAAACATATTTGACGCTCCTATCCCCTAAAAAGGAAGGAGACGTATTGTAACATGAATTTAAAAGCATATCAATAAAAATGGCAGCATATTTCATATTGCTTTTATCTTGTGTCAATTCATCTATGTTCTTTATTTTCATGCATGTTGCAATATATAGGCTTTTAGCATTAAGTTTGGTTTTAAACGCATCTTGCTTGGCATATTCCTTTTTGTTTCCGTATCCTCATGCTTTCAGTGGTGATCATGGTGGGACCTCTGTCCCTTGATTTTAAGATTAACTTTCTGATTAAATTTGCTTGTTTTTGCTTACAAGTACCAAGTTCTCAAATCTGGACTGTTGTTCATTCTACCCTGGAACGAATACATATCTGTTATTCGTCTCAGCTCGAGATGAATAGCTCTTTGTGCACTTTTCAAGCAAAAATTCAGAGACATCCAATTTGGGCAGAGAAGAGATAGGGGTCTTAAACACCCTCTGTCAATTTTTTGCTTTCTGTTTTTTGTTCTCTGGTTTTTTTTGCTTGCATAGGAGAGTTTAAATGCTTGCTTGTTTCATTTTTGCAACTTAAAAATAACCCCACACACCACGTGGTAATTTAAACCAAGGATTTGGTCGTAAAACCCCAACCCTTGAGCAAGACCAACGGTGGATTTCATCATCACCTTGGCTTGAGATATTGCATCCATAACCCCGATCGCGACTGTTGCTAGACGTAAATCCTGACAAAAGCTGACCAAGTGTAGCTTGGGGTGATTCCCAGCGCATGATGATAAGTCTTCTATGGTAGGTGTCATAAACAGAGTGATTCCCCTTTCGTATCGCCTATGTTCCACGTATCATCTACTCTCACGTACCTATAGTCTCCCTCACGTAAGGGCGGGTATATAGACAGGTTGGTATATCGGTCCGGAAATAGTATATTGAAGGGGTGACCATTTTGGGAGTCATAAGGGCCATCATAATTGCATTTAAACGGTCTTCACAAAAAACTTTCAAAAACAAAAAAAAAAATTAAAATAGATAATAATTGCTTGTGTGTGTGATATTTTTTGTTTAGTGTATCATAAAAAGAAAAAAAAAAAAAAAAATCTATGCATTTTTAGGTAAACATCACCATGGTGTACACCTATAGCCGATCCCGATCACGGGAAAAAGCTGCAGAGAGTGCACCAAGGGGGACAAGTCACCTCCGATATAGTCCTGAGGACTTGGTCATCCTACCTTGGTGGCATGGCACCCAAGATAGTCCACATCATGCCATAACAGAACATGATTATAGAGGCACCTCCTTGAGGGGCACCCCCACTCAGCTTAGGTCCTTTCAAGAGAAGAACTTACACGTGGCACTTAACATAGATAAGAGATCTCCCTTAGATGCTCGTTATGAGTGGCCTAGTGATGAAGTTTTAGAGCAACAGAGGGTACATAAGGAGGGGCCACATGACTTCATCATCCCTCCTTTACCCTATATTACTGTTAGAAACACTAGGCAATATCCAGAATATCAGGCTCTCCAGACATGGCAAGACAATTCTGCCCGCACCTTTTATGCATACAAAAGAGAGAACAAGGAAGACCACTATGTTCCTCAAGAGAAATACACAGCGCGAGAACGATGCACTTTCGCACCCACTATGTATCCGGATCACTCATTAAGGCCAGAGCCTAAATTGAATGCCACTAACCTCGAAAGAGGGAAGCAACCCATAGGGGTCTCGGATCACCATGACTGGGATAGACATGTAGGAGAGGCATCTAGGCTTCCTAAACAAGAGACGACAGAACAAATTGACTTGGCATTTGCCAAACTAGCCGCCCGCCAAGCGCAAATCACGAGGCTCAGGCAAGACCAACAAAAATTAGAACATTTGTGTCGCCTTAACAAAGAGCGCATTCAGTGTCAGACAACCGAGTTGCTTCACAACAATGTGCCTGAGAAGGTCCCAACCCCTCACACACATAAATTAGAAGTGTATGAGAGGCACAACCCCTTGGTGCGAGATAGGTCTCCGTGACCTCATCAAGCACTACCTCCAAGACCTCCTAGACCTAAGCGGGAAACCATTCCCAGACACTATGATGGGCACCCTCCGCGGGCACCCATCAATGTTTATAGGCCTAGGCCAGACACTCCTCAAGAAGACTATAAGGAGTATGAACAAGAAGAAGAGTGGGCTGAAACGCCCTATCAATGCAGAAGGGGTGCTACCCAGCTACTCCTCCAAAGGCCTCAAATTCCCTGCAACCCACAGCGAGAGCAAACCAAAGAGGAGGAAATCAAATCCTCCGATGCATATAAAGCACTGCTCGAGTGCTTAGAATCTATGGAGATCAAGACTTCTGGGCCCCAAAAGCCTACTTTACGCCCTGTGCATCCGTCAGTGTTGGCACCTCCATACCCTGAACACTTTAAGCTGCCCCAGCTGGCACTCTTTAGAGGGGAGGAAGATGCCCAAGAGCATGTGACTCGATTCTTGAGCCAATGCTTTGGCATTCAGGACAACGATGCTTTGCTATTAAGAACATTTATAACCACATTCGTAGGCTCTACCTCGGATTGGTTTACTCAATTACCAAAGCACAACATATGTAACTTGGATCAGCTAGTGGACGCGTTCCTAGAATGCTTTGCCTTCAACACCAAGAAAAAGGCATCACTAAGTGATCTAGCTAGCCTCAAGCAGTATGAGGAAGAATCTATGGTGGCATATGGGAACCGATGGAGGACGTTGCTTTCAAAGTTGCCCTACCTCCCTCCTATGTTCGACTTGACTCAAATATTCTCCAAGAGTTTTTTGAGATCGATCTCCATGCTATTGTAGCTGCAGCAATATGCCACTTTAGAGGAAGCTTTGTCACAATCCAGAATCATCGAGGATATCAAGATACAGGATGGCAAAATTGCTAAGCCTAAGAAAAAAGAATGGAACAAGAACACCAAAACAGGGACTATGCAACAGAAACCCATCGCGGTCAATCAAAGTTGCTATAAATGTCCCTAAGCCTCGCACAAGCAACATAGCCTCCAAAGGCTAACTATCAGGCGGTGCCTCCCAACAACTATGATAGAGAAAACCAAAGGCAGGAACAAAATCAGTAGCGTCACCCTAGGTGATAATTTATGCCTTGCATAGAGTCCAGTGACTCCCTGTTTGACCGCTTGTCAGCGGCGAACTTGATCAATCGATGAAAGGGACATGACCTTAACGCCTGTTGGAATTTCAAAGGTTTGGTGCAAGACCTCATTGACAACAATACATTGGCAGTGGATAATCCCATAGTGCCCAATAACCAAAAAATGGGAGTTTTCAGAGACCCCTTTCCCGCACATGATGCATAGGCAAAACCCCTTCAATTCAATGAGGTGCAATAGAATTTCCCCATGTAGGGGTATGTAGGGATGATAAGCATAGTGACTAAGAACAAGAGGTACCCAGGAGCTGCCCCCGCAGCAGCCACAAGAGAGGTTCCATCGACGTCACAAACTCAACAGCACCCTACCCAACTTCCCCCGCCTAGACCAGTGGCCACGATTCGTACTAGACTTACCCAAAGTCTAAGGACCACGTCGGCTAGGCTCTCCATATACGATATCATTCAACAATTAGCGCCCCATCGGGAGGCTCCAATGGAGATATTAAAATCCATCGAGCTGCAGCCCCACGAAGCAAACTCTTTCAACAACTTCGTGGGACATGTAAAATAATGTATAGAACCAGTCATCACCTTTAGAGAAGATGAATTGAAATCAATGACTGGTGATGTCGCGGATCCACCCCTACACGTTATTGCGCGGGTCAACGGGATTCCTTATAAAAGAGTGTTGGTGGACACTGGCTCGTCTAGTAATATAATTACAATAGCAACATTGAAACATCTGAAGTTGCCATCATCTCACATAGTGGCCTCCACCTATACTCTTTGAGAATTCAATGATGCAATATACTCGACGGTTGTACAATTGTCCTACCCATCCAAGTGGGACAAAAGACTATTCATACATTGTGCCACATCTTGGAAGTTGAAATGACCTATAATATCTTGTTGGGGCGGCCTTGGATCATGGACATGAAGTGTGTCCCTTCTATAGCTCATCAGTGCTTAAAGTACACATTTGAAGGACAGGTGCATGTAGTCTCAATAGACTTAGAGCCCTTCAAGTACTGCAATACGATGCAATTCATGCCACAGTCGACCCTACCATCAACACATTTGGATTTTTAGTTGAATCCATCTAACCAGGGTTTGATTTCACATTCATCCCCATTACCGAGTCCATCGAATACCCAGTCGGGTCCATATTCCTCATCTGGTCCTTCCACAACGATGCCACCTATGGTGGCCACACCAAAGGACAAGGGAAAGAAACCCCTAGAAGAGGAACCACCCCTCATCTCAACCATCTCTACCGAAGAGATGCCTAGCCGAATGGAGGTCTAGATGCCTAGTTCACCCCACATAGAGTGGACTCAGGAAGGACTCCCATTCGCTCCCCCTCAACCACCAACGGTCATCGTTGAGATGGCCAACACAGGCCTGGGGGAGTATCTAGTGAGGAACATTGTAGCAACACCCACCCTTGAGTCTATGTAGGACATGGGGAGACCTCGACTCCCCATCGACTCTGTGGTTCCTCTAGGCTACCCACCCAATCAGACAAACTTTGTTTATGGTGGCCTGTATAATGGCGTTGAGACTTATATGCAAGAAGACGAAGACGAAGAACCCTTTACTAAGGATGTCAACTATCTGTCTAACCCTAATTTTTCTTTGAGATATCTTGGCCAATGCAATTGGCACGAATATGGGTTGGGCAGGTATGAGCAAGGAGTTAGTGTTCTTTGCCAACCAAGATTTCAAATGCCTTATGACAAGTAGGGAGTAGGTTTTAACCACCCCTTGCCCCTGGACATCTTGGTAGAGAACATGCAAGGCCTAGGGATAGGCAAAAAGGATGGGTTGGCATTAGATCCATATGCCAATCCTAACACAACTTATACATTGAGGGATTATCTTCCATTACGAACAAACAACCTTGTTGACCTTAACAACCCTTTCCCTTTGATTGAAAAGGGAGAAAGTTTGACTCACCTACAAGAGGGATATAGACAAGACCAAGAGGGGTCTTCAGAAGATGAGTCGAAGTATGAGGTAGCACCTTGGGATCCTTTCGAATCTGATAGCAATCATTCACAAGTGCATACCATGGATGATTATCAGGAGAGCTTCCTGACAATGTTCCCTTTGAATGCTCCAATTGATCATATGCCACCCCAAGATAATCAATTCCCCCTATAGAGAGCGAAACAACCTCGATGGGACCACATTAAATTGCTCAAGAAAGATGAGCCTCATATGTCGCAAATAGCTGTTGGAGCCAACGAAGGCCTGTGGATATCTGATAGTGATTACGAATATGAAACTGAGATGGCTTATCTCAATCATATGCGACAACAACAATATCCCTTGGACATAGATGACATGTTTGAACAATTACACATAGGATATCAGTTCCCATATGCCCCAAAAGCCTACTTTACGCCCTGTGCATCCGTCAGTGTTGGCACCTCCATACCCCGAACACTTTAAGCTGCCCCAGTTGGCACTCTTTAGAGGGGAGGAAGATGCCCAAGAGCATGTGACTCGATTCCTGAGCCAATGCTTTGGCATTCGGGACAACGATGCTTTGCTATTAAGAACATTTATAACCACATTCGTAGGCTCTACCTCGGATTGGTTTACTCAATTACCAAAGCACAACATATGTAACTTGGATCAGCTAGTGGACGCGTTCCTAGAATGCTTTGCCTTCAACACCAAGAAAAAGGCATCACTAAGTGATCTAGCTAGCCTCAAGCAGTATGAGGAAGAATCTATGGTGGCATATGGGAACCGATGGAGGACGTTGCTTTCAAAGTTGCCCTACCTCCCTCCTATGTTCGACTTGACTCAAATATTCTCCAAGAGTTTTTTGAGATCGATCTCCATGCTATTGTAGCTACAACAATATGCCACTTTAGAGGAAGCTTTGTCACAATCCAGAATCATCGAGGAGATCAAGATACAAGATGGCAAAATTGCTAAGCCTAAGAAAAAAGAATGGAACAAGAACACCAAAACAGGGACTATGCAACAGAAACCCGCTGCGGTCAATCAGGTTGCTATAAATGTCCCTAAGCCTGCACAAGCAACATAGCCTCCAAAGGCTAACTATCAGGCGGTGCCTCCCAACAACTATGATAGAGAAAACCAAAGGCAGGAACAAAATCAGTAGCGTCACCCTAGGTGATAATTTACACCTTGCATAGAGTCCAAGGACTCCCTGTTTGACCGCTTGTCGGCGGCGAACTTGATCAACCCCCAAAATACAAAAACAAAACACCCCACGCCCCAAACCCGGGCGGGGATCTCGATGGCGAAAGGGACATGACCTTAATGCATGTTGGAATTTCAAAGGTTTGGTGCAAGACCTCATTGACAACAATACATTGGCAGTGGATAATCCCATAGTGCCCAATAACCAACAAATGGGAGTCTTCAGAGACCCCTTTCCCGCCCATGATGCATAGGCAAAACCCCTTCAAGTCAATGAGGTGCAATAGAATTTCCCCATGTAGGGGTATGTAGGGATGATAAGCATAGTGACTAGGAACAAGAGGTACCCAGGAGCTGCCCCCGCGACGGCCACAAGAGAGGTTCCATCGACGTCACAACCTCAACAACACCCTACACAACTTCCCCCGCCTAGACCAGTGGCCACGATTCGTACTAGACTTACCCAAAGTCTAAGGACCACGTCGGCTAGGCTCTCCATATACGATCTCATTCAACAATTAGCGCCCCATCGGGAGGCTCTAATGGAGATATTAAAAGCCATCGAGCTGCAGCCCCACGAAGCAAACTCTTTCAACAACTTCGTGGGACATGTAAAATAATGTATAGAACCAGTCATCACCTTTAGAGAAGATGAATTGAAATCAATGACTGGTGATGTGGCGGATCCACCCCTACACGTTATTGCGCGGGTCAACGGGATTCCATATAAAAGGGTGTTGGTGGACACTGGCTCGTCTAGTAATATCATCACAATAGCAGCATTGAAACATCTAAAGTTGCCAGCATCTCACATCGTGGCCTCCACCTATACACTTTGAGCATTCAATGATGCAATATGCTCGACGGTTGGCACAATTGTCCTACCCATCCAAGTGGGACAAAAGACTATTCATACATTGTGCCACATCTTGGAAGGTGAGATGGCCTATAATATCTTGTTGGGGCGGCCTTGGATCATGGACATGAAGTGTGTCCCTTCTATAGCTCATCAGTGCTTAAAGTACACATTTGAAGGACAGGTGCATGTAGTCTCAATAGACTTAGAGCCCTTCAAGTACTGCAATACGATGCAATTCATGCCGCAATCGACCCTTCCATCAACACATTTGGATTTTTAGTTGAATCCATCTAACCAGGGTTCGATTTCACAGGCATCCCCATTGACAAGTCCATCAAATCCCCAGTCGGGTCCATCTTCCTCATCTGGTCCTTCAACAACGATGCCACCTATGGTGGCCACACCAAAGGACAAGGGAAAGAAACCCCTAGAAGAGGAACCACCCCTCATCTCAACCATCTCTACCGAAGAGATGCCTAGCCGAATGGAAGTCGAGATGCCTAGTTCACCCCACATGGAGTGGACTCAGGAAGGACTCCCATTCGCTCCCCCTCAACCACCAACGATCATCGTTGAGATGGCCAACACGGGCCTGGGGGAGTATCTAGTGAGGAACATTGTAGCAACACCCACACTTGAGTCCATGTAGGACATGGGGAGACCTCGACTCCCCATCGACTCTGTGGTTCCTCTAGGCTACCCACCCAATCAAACAAACTTTGTTTATGGGGGCCTGGATAATGGCGTTGAGACTTGTATGCAAGAAGACGAAGATGAAGAACCCTTTGCTGAGGATGTCAACTATCTGTCCAACCCTAATTTTTCTTTGAGATATCTTGGCCAATGCAATTGGCATGGATATGGGTTGGGCAGGTATGAGCAAGGAGTGTGTGTTCTTTGCCAACCAAGATATCAAATGCCTTATGACAAGTCGGGAGTAGGGTTCAACCACCCCTTGCCCCTGGACATCTTGGTAGAGAACATGCAAGGCCTAGGGATAGGCAACAAGGATGGGTTGGCATTAGATCCATATGCCAATCCTAACACAACTTATACATTGGGGGATTATCTCCCATTACGAACAAACAACCTTGTTGACCTTAACAACCCTTTCCCTTTGATCGAAAAGGGAGAAAGTTTGAGGACTCACCTACAAGAGGGATATAGACAAGACCAAGAAGGGTCTTCGGAAGATGAGTCGAAGTATGAGGTAGCACCTTGGGATCCTTTCGAATCTGATAGCAATCATTCACAAGTGCATCCCATGGATGATTATCGGGAGAGCTTCCCGACAATGTTCCCTTTGGATGCTCCAATTGAGCATATGCCACCCCAAGAGAATCAAGTCCCCCTATAGAGAGCGGAACAACCCTGATGGGACCACATTAATTTGCTCGAGCAAGATGAGCCTCATATGTCGCAAATAGCTGTTGGAGCCAACGAAGGCCTTTGGATCTCTGATAGTGATTACGAAGATGAAACTGAGATGGCTTATCTCAATCATATGCGACAACAACAATATCCCTTGGACATAGATGACATGTTTGAACAATTACACATAGGGCCAAGGCATAGGTGGCACCTCAACCAGGTGTAGTTATAGCAATTACTGCACCCGCCACTCTAGGTACACAGAGAACATCTTCCACTTGGATACCCTATAGAGCCGTCAGTACCTAGGGTAGACCCTATCCTTTTACCTACACATAGGGCTAATCCATTCATGCCAGTGCCCATAGAGCTAGATTCGAAGCACAAAGATCATCTAGGATGTCCAAGTAGTCACACCCACGGTAATGGAGACCAAAATCATTTCATCAACATGATCTCCATTGATTTAACCGCCCCCATCCATGATCCAGTCGACCCAACACGGTCATTGCATCTAGACCTAGATGCTATAGACTGGGATCATGCTGACACACCGCCATCCCCATCATAGTACTGGCCTTGCGGTGGGATGTTCCATTTCACCCCCGAACAGACTCAAGATGTCTTCCATGCTGAAGAGGAACCTGACGTTCCAAATGACGATCTCAACTCAACAAATGATATCCACTTGATCCCAACTCCACACTAGTTGGAGGATGGATCCCACATGTCGATCGAGGAGACGACTAACGTAGACATCGGCTCAGATCCAATGAATTTGCAAATCATCAAGCTAGGGGTAAGTTTATCCCCTGAAGAGCAAGCCGACTACATTGCCCTTCTCAAAGAGAAGAAGGAGGTTTTTGCATGGTCCTACAAAGACATGCCCAAAAGCTCCAAGGATTCCCAAAATCTCTTGGTCAAACCCAAAAATGCCCCAAAGGTGTCCATAAACCCTTTGGTCAACCCAAAAGCTCCAAGGATTCCCATAATCTCTTGGTCAAACCCAAAATGCCCCAAAGGTGTCCATAAACCCTTTGGTCAACCCAAAAGCTCCAAGGATTCCCACAATCGCTTGGTCAACCCAAAATGCCCCAAAGGTATCCATAAACCCTTTGGTCAACCCAAAAGCTCCAAGGATTCCCACAATCTCTTGGTCAAACCCAAAATGCCCCAAAGGTGTCCATAAACCCTTTGGTCAAAACCAAAAGCTCCAAGGATTTCCATAATCGCTTGGTCAACCCAAAAATGCCCCAAAGGTATCCATAAACCCTTTGGTCAAATCAAAAGCTCCAAGGGTTACCATAACCGCTTGGTCAAAACAAATATTCAAAAACACACAAAAACAATAAAATCATCAAAAATAACAAAAAAATTGCATCTCAATTCCATGCATACTCATAAAAATCAAAATACAAAAATATAGGTTGCATTAGGCATCGCATCCATACATTGCATATTTGCTGATCATACATGTCACAAGCACCATAGACTATCATTGCTAGGCAATTCCTTCATTTTCCACATTCAATCCATTTTATAAACACATACATCCAGAATAACACCATCCCCATTTTTAGCATAGTCAGTTGCATCCTAATGTATATAGGGTTTTTGTCATTTAGCTGTCTTTAAATTTCTAGCCAAAAATTGTACAAAGTTAAACGGATTTTACAAGGGAAAGTTTTACTTGGGTCAAGCCTCGTTACGTAACATCCCTACACAAGTTAAAACACATAAAATAATTCCTAAGTTGTGTGAATGCAAGAGAAACCTACAAAGTAGTCTAGGGTACCATAGGTGAAAGATTAGCCTGTTCATCCCCCTGTGCGAATGGTTCAAGAGTGCTGAGAATTGACAAAAGGACAAGCTCTTCCCCATCAATTCCCCTATATAAACAGTGGTTTTCACCACTACCACAAATCCCAATCACCATTGGTCCCTAAGGTTGTAAGGATTCATACTACACATCCCTGCCAAGGATGGGTAGTCATCCCCAAGGCCTAAAAGGATCAATGACCATTCAAAAACAAAATCCCCACAAGCCATCATCACGATCATCTCCACTCACCTTTGGTCTCCAAAGTTGTAAGGATTCGTACTACACATCCCTGACAAGGATGGGTAGTCATCCCCAAGGCCTAAAAGATCAATGCCCTTACTTCATAATCTCCATCATCCCCTTTGGTTCCCAAAGTCATAAGGATTCGTACTACACGTCCCTGAACAGGATGGGTAGTCATCCCCAAGGCCTAAAAGGATCAAGGCCATTCATACGCCAAAAACCTACAAGCTCAACCTTACGAAAGCTCAAAAGCCAAAATCAAATAACAGTGGTTATCACCACTATTCAAAATCCTTGCTCAAAGAGAAAAACAAAGAGAAAAATAAACAGTGATTTTTATCACTATGTATATGAGCAAGTATCCTCAACCGTTGCGCCAATACAAAGCCTGAACTTGAATCCCTAGAATTCTCAGCATTCAAAAACCATCTAGGTGATCCTCATTACAGGTTTGGTGGACAACCTACCTGGCAATGGCGGTATCCTAAACGCATGACGATATGTCTGTCACATTAGCTTTGCGTGTGAGTAGACCAATGTTTGCATGTGGATGAGCTAGCTTATGGTACCTTAGATTGTCTCGTGGATTAATCTTACTAAATACAACAACGGAGTTAGTGGAGCTAGTTAGGTGATCCTCAGTACAGGTTTGGTTGATAGCCTATCTGGCACTGGCGGTATCCTGACAAATACCACATAAATGAACTCAATTGCACACATAGGGATGTGAAATAACTTGGTTAAACTCAAGTTGGATTTATACCTTGTTCAAAAGTCTTGCGAGATAAATGTACAGTTTTGGCTAGTTAGTTAAAATATCTGAATCTCAGAAAAGCTTAACTACATTTTAAAACAACTGGTACATTTCATTACGTCCATCATCATCAGATAATACAAAAAATACAAAAACAAAGTTCTCACATGCAAAGTCATTCCACAAAGTCATCCCATAAGTACAGCAAGCCAGTAAATCTTGTACAGTCTATGGTGCCATCGACAAGTTATCAACAACTCATTTCATTCATTCCATATGCATACATCATATAAATTAGAAACATCGCATTCATAATACCACATGCATACATCATCATACATACCTATGCATAAATAGAAAACTAAACCATGACAAGTGTATAAACACAAAGAAAGACATATGTATATATATATCATCAAAAAATGCACAAAATGCACCAAAAACAAGCAATAAAATTGTCCAATGAGAGTGCTTTTGCACTTGACATTCTGGGCATGCAAAATAGATGTCGGGGTCACAAATCCTCACTCTCCTACTCCCTAAGAAGGCTACCATAGCCGGACCGCTCCACGGGAGGACGAATTTTCGAGAATTTCATCCCCAAACGGCATCGCAAAACGGGTCAAAACCCAACCAAAAATAGCAATAACATTGCCGAACGAAGGCGCCTTTGCGCCTGACATTCTTGGCATCCAAAATAGATGTTGGGGTTACAAATTGTCACTATCCTACTCCCTAAGAAGGCTACCATAGCCGGACCGCTCCACGGGAGGACGGATTTTTGCCAATTTCAACTCCAAAATGCGTCACAAAAAGGGTTAACACCCACCAAAAATAGGTCAGAATGTTCAAAATTTGCTTTCGCATTCAAGGGTAAACAACTAAAGGCACCCTTACACAAGTCATCTTGGGTCAAGCGACTCGTCGCTTTTCTCATGTCGGTCATTCCCTCATCGATTCGTCACTTGAGGGGGTAGTCACACTTAGTCACCAATCAACAAAAACATACCCAATCAAGGAAATGACACGCATTCAAAGGATCATTGACAAAGACAATCACGCCCCTGCTTGGGGCAGCAAACAAGCAATAATCACAAGCTGATCAAACACTTGGCATTCATGAATCATGAACTCAAGGTTCCCACAGACAAAAGGTTGCGCCCTTTGCCTATTCATGACTGATCAATGTCCAAGCTCAAGTAACACCTCATCGAACAAGGTTAACACTTGAATTAAGTTCCTTAGCTCGTCAGAAGCAAGGATTCAAGAATGCGTGCCCTTTCCATACTTGGGGCATCAAAATTTGGTTAGGTTACTGAGAAACCCTAATCATTAGTGCTTTGGTTATCTATTTTTGTTTGGCATTGTGCCTTGCACAACGCTTCCCAAAAAGGGGCATCTGTAGACACCAAAACAACACCAATCCGATTATGTGACAACAAGCGCTGATCGCATTGACACACACAACCCCTAGGGCAGCCCCCAGAGGTTAAAAAGTGGTCCTAACCACTCCCAAAAGCAGTTTGGAAGGTCAGAGGTCAATTTGGCACCTTTTTGGCACTTTGCTCTCTACTCACCCCACCCTGGGATGAATACAAACTGGTATTCATCCCACCCAGGGACGATTAAGCAATCGCTCTAGGGTGGGGCGAATAGCAGGTTTGACTGGCAAAAAGTCAAACCTCGACAAGTCCGCTAGTTAACTGAAGCTTCAAGCCATGCAATTGCGAGGAATGGCTCCAAATCAAGAAGAGAGACTTCAGTCATGCATGTCTTTATTTTAGAGACCTCATGCAAGGAGATTCTAAATCAGGGAATTATCTTTTCTCTCAAAATAGGACAAACAACTCAAGTAGCGCCCTCGCATGCGCAATTCAAACAGAGAGACCCTAGGTCTATAAATTGGTGAGTTTTCTCACCCAAAAGATATACAGAGAAGGAGAATTTGAGCAATGAAGTGCTGCCAATTTACATACCTACTTGCGATTTGTGCCTTTCACATCCTTAATCTCTCATTCGAAAGGGAGGTTATTGGGTGACTATTGGAAGCACGAATCAAGACCCAAAACCCGATTTTTGGCCACAATATCCCACAAAATTTGTTGACAACACCCCATAAGAGGTTTTGGACCCATCCCAAGTGGATTGGTGCCGAAACAAAGTCCCAAACGGTGGGCGTCCTGCCCCCGGGTGCTCCCCAAGCTGTCATAGTTCTAAATGCCCCACCCCGGGATGAATAGAAATTTGTGATATATTTCTCTGATTTTTCTTTTGCATCTTATTCTAGGTTATTTAAATAGGCTGTAGTTTAAATTTCACTTCATTCTGAGCAATTTTGACCAGGTTTTTATCATTTCCCGCCTTTACTAACCTGCAGATGCCATCATCAAAATCTGGGTGATAGAGGCCAAATTGGAGAAATATGACCATCTAGGTCTTCCCAAAACACCCCCAATTAGCTAACCCCAACTTTGCAGGTCATTTGGAGCTTCCTAGGTAGGACATTGAAGAGGGTGCTTTCTGACAAATTGTTGCAGGTTAATTCGTCCCACCCCGGAGCGAATACAAATCTGTGAGGAATTTCTTGACTGTTATTTTTGCAGTGGTCTCCTGGTAACATATTCATGCTTCTATCAAATTTTTAGGTCGTTCTGATGTTATTTGGTCATCATTTTAATATTTTCATGCATACACTAACAGTAGGCCTTGGGAAATACATGTTTTATTCTATCTGCAGGTGCTACTAATATTTTCTGTTTCCTTGAATGCAGGTCTTCGACATCAGAGGAGCAGGAAGGAGTCAAAAATCATATACACAAGCGGCGGTGACATTTTGGTCCGCCCATCTTACATGTGGGCACGCGGAAGAAGGATTGCTATCCATGGATGTGATAAAGAAACATATTTGACGCTCCTATCCCCTAAAAAGGAAGGAGACGTATTGTAACACAAATTTGAAAGCATATCAATAAAAAGGGCAGCATATTCCATATTGCTTTTATCTTGTGTCGATTCGTCTATGTTCTTTCTTTTCATGCATTTTTCAATACATAGGCTTTTAGCGTTAAGTTTGGTTTTAAACGCATCGTGCTTGGCATATTCCTTTTTGTTTCCGTATCCTCGTGCTTTCAGGTCTTAATTCAATATATTGAATGCTAAGATTTAAATATTGTGATGCAACTAGATTACCTTTATTATGTGAAAATCATTATAGAATAGGTGGGTTGGTCTTGAAAATAGGAAACAACACATTATTTTCTCCTTGGTCGTAGGTTATCCGACCTCTTAAGATGCATAATATAGTGTTGAAAACATTGGAAAATTATGTCTAAATTAAAAAAAAATTGTTTAATGGCATTCCAATTTGAGTAATAGATGTCTGATTACTTTGTCATTATATCGTTTGTTTTGCCTTTGTCCAGTATGAATTTGTAACATAAATACTTCTTTTTTATGTCTCAAAACTTAGAACAATTGTGATAAAATTATTTTGCTAGACAAAATATTTGTGTCCACATAACATTAATTGGTAATATTTGGTCCTCCATCCTTAGCTTTATAGGGTAGAATGCTCTAATTTCAGGAATCGTAGACATCTAGTAAAGTTTTATTGACCCTATATTGAGTGCATACTTGTAAATCATATTATCAAAATCAAATAAACCATTATTATCTTATTCGATTTTTATTTTATGATTTATAAATTTGATGATTTATAAATGTGTATTAGTAGTTTGGTTGATTAATTTATATAATATATATATATATATATATATAACCTGATTTATATTAATGATGCTTAAAAGACTTTGCAATAACGTTTATCTTGTATTATAAATCGAATTTATCCTCTCTTTTTGAAAAAATTACATAAATGATCAATTTGTTTAAGTAAGCGCACATTGGATGGGTGAGGTTTTCATCTAGTGTAGCTTAGATGTGAAGTTTAATAATTTAAAAAAATATTCTTACTTTTTCATTATATGCTAGGAAATGTATATGGTTGTAAAAGACTCTCTAAAATAGGTTATTTTTAATTAATAGACAAATATAGCATAGTTTAACTTGTTTATATGTTCATGTTATAACTGTTTATTTATAGCCGATGCTTTAAATATATTTTGTTAAATATTTTCTTAATTAAGTATTAAATTATTTTACTAAGAGTGTTCAAAAGGTTAAATAATCAAATTGTGTACATTGAAAATATTATTTTTATAATCATAAGGTTGATTTATAATATGCCTTATGTTTTTACATGACTTCTCTTATTAAACATAGAAGGGAAATAGATAGTTTGATTTGAATAATTATAATAATATTCTTTGATTACAAACGTTGACCTCTTTAAAATTAAGTGCATCGCATTCGTCGATCTACTAGCATTTCATGGTCATTAGTAAAGCCTTTATAAACTATTTAGTAATTTTATTCTTCTATATAATATCATTATTATTTTTATATAAGTAGATTGTATTTATAAATGGGTTTTGAAAGGGGCTCCAAAACCTTTTAGAAAAAGTCAAAGGTCTGCTGGCCAAATCCAACAACACAAAATTTACAAACAAGGTCTTACAGCCACTACAAGCCAGACCAAAAAAGGGAGTCCCAATGGGATGATCCCGACAAAATAATCTTGAACCAAAATCGACAGGGGAGACCCCAATAAAAATAGAGCAAGCAAGCAACACCATTACTCTTCAGTTTTGGTTTTTGAAGTCATGTTTGCATTCAAAGCATCACCGATATTCTTAAGGTGACTATGGATTTCATCTATCAATTTTACAACTTATTGATAGAGGGTTTAGGCCACTTTGGATGCATCAGCTATAGTATTCAGGTTAACCACAGTTCTGGCAAGCTGACTGAACATAGAATTTTAACTTGAATTTGCAGAGAGGTTCAAATTGGGATTAGATGTCGAATCCATGGGTGGAATTTCATCAGTGGAGGTCTTAAAATGGGGATACTTAGTATTTTACTTCTTGGGGTGAGGTGAGGCCTTGGGTGTAGCATATGTGGAAATTCACTTGGAAAACATAGGGCTCTTAGCATGCATTATGCTTTTGAGGGACCGATGCCTAAACTCGTACTTGACATAAGGGAAAGTCCCATTTTTCTTAGATCCTAGAGTGTGTTTTTTGGAAGAGGGGGAAATAAATTTAGGTTCTTCTTCATCACTAGGGACATATTGAACAGGGGCATCATGGCTGGGGATCTCAATGGGAGTGGGAGGGTGTAGACTACTAGAAACCACTACCTTTTTGGTGAAGGCATCAAGAGTATGCTAATAAAGGATGAGATGGAGACCTTTATGGATGGGCTAAGTGGATTTTCTCTTCCTAACATTAGTAATGGAAATTTTTATGGATCTAAAAAGGTAGTAAGGGATGTTAACTTTCTTAATGTCTCGAAGGTGGTTAAGAAAGGCAATATAAAAGCTACAAAAGTGGTTGTCAAATTTGTCTATGGTAATGAACTGCATTATAGGAATCATGACACGATCCCAGGGAGTAGGTAGGGATATCCTGATAATTCCTCCATTATCAATAACCATATCCTTACCTTTATCTGTAAAGTTATCTGTTTCCAACACCATGGAGTTCCTGTCGCATCTGACCACTCGACCATCAATTGGAAACCTGATTACTTCTACCACCATTTGGATGTTAATGTATAATTCGATCTTTCGAACCATGATATTGACATTGTCCCATATCTCGATGATCTCTTTAGTCACATCGTCATTACTATCTGAGAACTTCTTTAGAAAGGGTAAAAACCCATGGCTGCATAAAATCTCTTTGACAAAGGGTCGATGTTGAGGGATTCGAGTTCGAGTAGAGCCATGGTGAAACAATTATGGAAATTGAGGGTTCTAAAGTATTGGCCAATATAAGGATATAAGTAAGGGAGACGATGCACACCAGGATTAAGGTTGAACTTAAAGGTGCAATTAATCCACATGTTGAGATATATGTAGGTTCGATTCCACCTTCGATATTTGAATGTGGTTGGGATGTGTACCCCATATTAATAGACATTTTGAGCATGGGAAAGGAGTGAGTGAAATAATATGGTAATCGAAGGTCATGGAAGGATTATGATGGCCAAACAGGGTGGCATGTGATATTAAACTAGCAAAAACTAAGGCAACGAGGAAGCACAAGTTGGAAAACCCATACCGCTGCTCTAATGGATGAAAAGTGTCTAACATGTGACCATACAGACAAAGGAGAAAATGAAAGTTAGGTTATTAGTAAGGAGGTGGAGGGATGTGAAAGGAAATCAAGATAATGGTGATGAGGTGGAAGGAGGTGACATGGATAGGCTGGGATTGATGAGGAATGATGTGGGTGGACATGGTGGGGTGGATGAGGGCAAAGAGGTGTAACGGTTGGATGGAGGGCATGGGATCAAGACACATAGTGAGGTAGGCTACTAGGAGCTTTGGGTTAAGTATTAGGATAGGTCCATGTAAAGGTTGACCAAGGATGTCGGGTACGTGAAACAAATCAATGATACTTGACCCAATCAACAACAACAACATGGATAAGAGTTTGAGGAAAATCATTGTACCAAACAGTTAGGGGATGATTATGAGGGCCAAGGTTTACCAATGAATCAGTCACATGGTTGGCTTATCTAAAGACGTGTTGGATAATGGACACAATATAGCCTTGGAGGAGTCTTTTGGCTTCTAAAATGGTGTTACTAACTCTCCATTTTGGTGCTTTATTGCTATTAAAATAGTTAATAGCATTCAAAGAATCACCTTCCATAATTAGCCTATATTGGAGATTTCTAATAATTGAGAGCTTGTGGTAGAGCGCTTTGTCTTCAATTGTATGATTGGATTTGATTCTCAAGTCTTCAGCAAAGGCAACAGTAATCTTGCCATTATGATATCTAACAATGCCTCCTGCTCTAGACCTTGTTGGATTACCTTTGGAAGATCCATCAAAGTTGAGCTTAAGCCATCCTTCAGGGGAGGGATCCAAAAATAATTAGATCAGGTATTAGTAGGCATCAGGGTCATATGGCTCCATGTATATCTTGAGGGTGTAAGAAATCATGGATTCGATTTTGAAATCAGGGTGTCTCAAGTAGGGGAATAATTGGATATTTTTATTGGCAAAACAAAACACTCTATTATCCACAAATATAGGATCTCTGGATATATTAACAAAGGCTTTGTTTTTGTGCTCAAGCTAGACCTACCAAAGGAAGTGTTGGAGTCAAAGGGACCACAAGGATTTTATTTTGTTGTTGCAAAAGGGATTGGACCATGGGTGAAAATGTCAATCAAGGAGTGAGGACAAACCCAAGAAATGTTGAAAGTGTTGAAGATGAAACTTAATCCAACTTTGATGAATGGAAATCCATGAAGAGGTGGTATGTGGATTCCCAAGTAGAATTACAAATATAATAGCGGTTGGGAATCATCACCTCTATGATCATGAGGTTGTCAATGGTCAAGATTTTATTTTGAGCTAGCAACCAATAAAAGAATCCAACTTTGGATGTAATGTGCTTGAGACATATGAGTTTTATTGGGATTATGCATATGGGGGGTTGACCTAAATTAGTTATGTAGACTTGACAGAGAAGAGTCCATTGTCACACAACTTCCAAAGGGGGGCATCAGGTAAATTAGTGACGAGAATGATGCACTAGTTAAGGATGGTGGTTAGGGAGTTGGTGGCTAAGATAAGATCTCTAGGAAGAATGGTGGAGGGAATGAGATTCTAGTATAAGCCATGATAAAGGGTAAAATTTGGGAAACCTTAGATCTAAAGAGTCGGTTGGTGGTGGGTTTGAAGGTGGCAAGTATGGGGTCAGTGATGACGGGGTGATCACAAACCCATGGTTCATTCCAAAAATTAATGTTGTTGCCATTTCTGAGTTGCCACCTAAAGCTATTTTTTATGATGTCCTTAGTTTTGATGATAGAATTCAAAAATGTAGAACTAGACTAGGGGGTGCCATCATCCAGGAAATTATGATTTCGAAGATACTTCCTTTTGATAATAGAGACCTATTCAACATTAGCATTGGTAAAAATCTTCTAGGTATGCTTAGCAAGGAAGGCTAAATTCATTGTACCAATCCATCTAAAACTAAGACCTCCCTAAGCTTTGGGGATGCAAAATTTATCCCATACCACTAAGTGAAACTTTTTCTTATTGTTAAGGCCTGACCAAATGAACCTCTTTTGAATTTTCTTAATTTTGATGCAGATAGAGGTAGGATATTTGAAAATATATAATAAGTAGATAGGTATACTTTAGAGGTAGGCATGGACTAGGGTATCTTTTGCGGCTTGGCTAATGAGGGCTCCTTTTCATCCAGACAACTTCTTGAAGAGTTTGTTAATGACATTATTCCACATGCTTTCCGTTGGGATGCCAATTAAAAGGGGAAGGCCTAGGTAGGAATATGGGAGGTTATCAATAGTGCATTGGAGGATTATAGCTATCATTAATTGGTAGGCAATGGGGGTATTGATGAAGAAGATTTTGCTTTTGGTTTAGTTGACTAATTGACCAGCAGCCTGCTCGTAAAGGTTGAGGATCATCTTGATAGATTAGGCTTCAACAACAAAGTCAAGAGTGGTCAAGATTGTATCATCAACAAACTATTGGTGAGTGATGGATTACAATATGGAGGTAGGTTTAATTCCTAAAATAGCCCTGAGATACTAGGTGGCTTTGATATTTCTCCCCAAGGACTTAGCCAGGATGTTGGACAAGCAAGGTGATAGTGGGTCTCCTTGCCTAAGACCTTTAGCACTCCTAAAGTTTCTAGCAACGGATCCATTGACAATGATATAAAATCATTTAGAAGAAATGTAGGCTTTGATGAGGGTAACCCACTAAGGGTGGAAGCCAAACTTAAGAAGGACTGTGAAAAGAAATTCCCATGAAACCCTATCAAAATATTTGTTCATATGACCTTGAGGAGGAATCCAGACTTTTGGCTGTGAGAGATAGAGTGCAGAAGCTCATGAATAGTAATGACACCATCAGTGATAGATCTACCTTGGATAGTGTTGCCCTAATAGGGGTAAATTATTAAGGGAAGATCCTCCTTCATTCTAGTAGTCATAGCTTTAGTTAAGATTTTGTGAAGGACATTACACAAGCTGATGGGGCAATAGTCAAAGACTAATCTGCAGTCAGCATGCTTGGGGATGAGGGTAAGGAAAGTAGAGTTGACATCCCTAGGGATAAGGTGAGATATTTGGACATCTTAAATATCTGAGCAAACATCCCTTCCCTTAGTATCCTAGAAGAATTGGAAGAAGCAGGGGGGAAATCCATTAGGTCTGGGAGCCTTGTCGGGCTGCATGGATATAGGGTAAACTTGATTTCTTCAAGGGAAAATGGCTGGAAAAGGTGGTGATTAAAATCAAGGAGGATGATGTTAGGGATGTGGTGGAGGAGGTGATGTTGGGATTGGTTGGGGCTTAGTTGAAATGAGGATATAAAAATTTGGAAATGTTTAACCACTTCATTTATTATCTCCTTGATGTTAGAAGTAATAGAACCATCACTTTTTACCAATTCTTTAATTTCATTGGTGCTACGGTGCCTGAGGGTAGTAGTATGAAATAATTTGGTGTTTGCATCTCCTTATTTTAACCATAGCACCCTAGATTTTTGTCTCCAAAAGGTCTCTTCCTTGGCAAGTATGTTGTGATAGTCAGCTAGGAGTTTTCTTTCCTCTTCCCTGATTCTACTGGTTAAAGGTTTCTTGTTGAATATTATTTTCTATGATCTCCAACATTTATTTTATAGTTTGCTTATTTTCAAATATGTTACCAAAAATATCCTTGTTCCAAAATTTGATTTTTTTCTTAATGAAGGGATTTTTTTTACAATTTGAGTGATGGGAGGTCTTGATAAGGGATGGTTCCACCACTTATTAATGTGTTCCCTAAGGTCAATATGATGGGTCCACATACCTTCAAATATGAAAGGATATTTAAAGCCAAGAGTTTTATTAAACCCTTCAAAGACCATGGTGTTATGATCATATCCAATTTTGTGTAGGGGCTGAAGAGTGGTATCCGCAAACCAGTGGACCACTTCCTTGGATAGTAGGAATTTATCAAGCCTAATCTGAATATGTTGAGTTCCAATCCTTCTGTTAATCCAGATGAATTAGGATCCCTTAATATGGACATCCATGAGTTCTTTAGAGTTCGCAAACTCATTAAGTTTTCATAATTCTTGGTGGAAATGATATTTCCTCCTCTTTTATGTAATGGTAAAGAAGGAATTTGAAGTCTCCAACAAGGATCTAGGGATGGCTTGAGAAAATGTTTCTCATTTGGGTGAGGGTTTCCCAGAGACCATTTTGCTTGTGGAAAGAATCAGGGACATAAATATTTGATAGGACCCAACTGACCTTGTGCTCTTTGTTGTATAATAGAACATTTATGATTCAATCAGAGGATGAAAGGAATCTTCCTTCAATATTATCTGGATCCCATAGGGATAACAGTCATCTTGTTTTATCGTGAGTTGGGTTGGCGATAAATTTGCTATTTTTCTTGATAATTCTTGCAGTTTTCTTAGTGCTACTTCCATCAAGCTTGGTTTCTTGAAGCATGAGAATGGTGGGTTGGTTTCTTTCCTCAAGGTAGCTACTAGTCTTTGCTTAGTTGGGACATTGAGGCCTACCACATCCCATGAGAGGATTTTTGTTTTTGGTTCTTGTTAGTTTATTTCTTCCCACATCTGCCTTGCTATGAGGGGGTTTTGGTTCTTTTTGCTTCATCCTTAAGTTGCTTAATTATGGATGGGAAGATGGTTGTTTGGATGTCATTCACTATATCATCCTCAATGCTCTACCTCCTTTTATCATTGATGGATGGTCTCCCCCTCTTCTTGTCACTTCCAATATCAATAAGGAATTTTTTATAGCTTCTAGTATGCTTGGGGCTAAGTTTTATAGGGGAAGAAAATACCTTAGACTTAGAGGGGCTAGGAAGATCAGACTTAGTAATATAGGGGTTGGGGGTGCCAGGGGGTTGGGATAGGTGAGATTGGATAGGGGACAAGAAAATACAAGGATTTCAGGGATGGAATTATGAGGGGGGAAGAGGGTCCAGATCTGGATGGGAATGGGAGAGCGTTGGGAAATAGGATTAGGGAATGAGAAGATAATCCTAGCCTCCAGGTCATGGTCAAATGGGTCAAGATCATTTGAATTGGATAGAGGGAGCATACCTAGTCCTGGGAGAACTCTTGAAGGGATTTACAATTTTTTTACCTTTATTAGAGGTGGGATGGATGGAGGATTTTTTATGAGAAGTTGAAGGTATTTGAGAAGTACCAGAGCCAGTATGGTTACTCTTGGGTAGAGCATGAGTAAACTTGGGAGGCCCATAACCTTGATTCCTTTTAAATCCAAATTTTTTTATGCATACTATACCACTGAAGGAGTTTTGTAAACCCTTTAGGTAGAAACAAAGACATGTTAACACCTTTTTGAAACCTATTTATAGACACCTAAAAGTCATACATTATTGTTTCTACATATCCATAGGTGATTCCAGACATCCCTAGGCTATTGTAGGCTATTGTAGACTATCGTAGTCATGCGTAGTTATGTGTAGTTATGCGTAGTCATACGCAGATTGCCATAATTCACCATAGCAGTGTGTAGACCCACATATATAGCTTTTAGGTCCAAAACCCTAATAAGCCTTCAAAATCACATCTTGAGCATTGGGATATTCTTCAAAAACCTATTTACACTGAATTGAGGCCCCCACGGGATATTAATTGACCAAAAAAATTAACAAGTCAATTCCAAAAATATAATTTAATATTGACTTCACTTAATTCACCTTTTTAGGGCAAAATTGATTAAAATAACTCTTAATTCCTAATTAACACTAATTACTTCCTCCCACATGTGTGTAATTAGGGTTTTTTAGGATATTTCCTTAATCATGTCCTAAACTGACTTAAGACCTCCTAATCAGGATTAACTCTAATCCATCCTCACACATGTGTGAGGATGATATATTTCTCATATGGAATGTGATGTGGCCACATTGCATTTCCTAACCTAAACCTAGTCATAATTCAACCTAGGATTAGTCTATCTAACTCCCCCCTACACCTTGCCATTTACTATAAATAGTGGGTCCTACACCCCTAATGACCTCTCTCTTCCAAGTTCAACAAAGCACAAAAATTCTATAGAAATTGATAGTGAATGTTCAAAAGTTAGTTCTCAGAGAATACAATCAGATTTATATGGCATACAGAGGCACCCCAGCTACCTAGGAATCAATCCACTGAAGGGATTTTACAAAAGGAACCTCACAGCTCATATCACCCCTGGCCTTACGACTTAGTTTACCCCTTGGGTGGTGAATTGGGTCTACAGGCTCCAAATCACCTCAAATTTGGAAGGTAAGCTCTGTTTTACCATATTATCAACTTTTGCATACTTTATTTTAGTTTTGAATATGCTTTTACAGTAGTTTTGTCTTTTTAAACATGGGGCCTAACTAAGGAAATCCCCTCATCACACTAACCCCCTTTTATAGGTTCTTCACAGGCTATTTAGAAGATCTGAAGAGGAAGAACACCATCAAACAAACAACAACCTAGATGTGGACCACATGCAAAGAAGCCCACCTACATTGAGGGACGATTGAAGACGACATCAAACTTGTTGTATCATTAGTAAAAGAAGAAATTGATAAAGGGCATTATGTCCCTATTGTAACACATATCTCTCAATATTAATGAAATACAATCTTTTCGTTTAATGCATCATATTGTTTTGTGTTAATGGATCAAATATCAATTTCTACCCATTTCATTCTGGCACGCCTGGTGGGACCCCCACAACGGACAATGCTAGGTTGAATTTTTTAAATGAATCTAACTTTGTTCTCTATTTTTTGTGTTTTTAGGTACTGAATTTGCTTTTCATAGAGATCTCCAAAGCCCTAGGAACCACCCTAGGCCATTAGATTTCAAATTTGGAGCCTCTAAATTGGATTCACCCCTTGCCCTACGAACCAGTCACCAATTCACCCCCCAGGTGGTGATCTACACTTAAGAGCCCCAAAAACTCACAATCTTGGTTTCTCAGGCCTCCCTGCAACCTCCAGAGGCCTTCTGAATTATCAGATATCATATTTGAGCCTTCAAAACTAAATTTGCCCCTCGGGTGGTGATTTGAGCATAGGAGATTCAAAAATCCCCAAATACATAGGGGTGATCTCTTCAGGGACCAAACAAACCCCCCATAGCATCAGAATGCAGGTATGCCTCATTTTACACCTCTATTATGTAACATTTTGAAAGTACAAAGCATGCACTAGTCGAAAAAACAATTCCAAGGTGTACATTTGCTTTCATTTCAAGTTTGTAGGATTGGTAAGTTTCTCTGAAGTTTCAAGACCTGCAAATTTCTAACAAGTTGTTAAAATTTATTTTCAAATAAATTTACATTTCCTTTAGTTGTTTGCATGTAGTACAAACCTACATTATTCCCCCATTTTTTTTTTTTATAGCATCTATTGCTAAAATAAGTGTACATTCTAATGGTTAAAATTAGGGTTTCCTAATCCCCTTCTTCTATGTCATCTAATTTCTGAAGCATATTGTAATATATAGCTTAAATCAGGATTTCCTAATCCCCTTTTCACTCCACACACTTGGATTGCATGTTTCCATGCTTTGCAAAGTAGAATAATTTTTTTTATAAAGGTATTTAGGACTAGACCATTTCTTTGTAAAGAATACAAGTTATCTAATCATTTGCTTTCGAAAAGGCATTAGGATTAGTTTTATTTTTAAAATGCAACTAGTTAGTTTCTTACCTTACATACACCGGTAGCGAAACACAAATCCACACACACTCACGTGGTATTTAAACAAGTGGTGAGATTGTACTTCATCCCTAATCCATCGCTTGAGATTGGTGTGGTAGGTATTTTACCCTCCCCCAACTCATCCCCCTAGACACCTAGCAGCCCCATAGGAGTGATTTTTAGGATTTCATCACCAAAAAATCCCCACTTTTGTGATTGGGCCGTGGATTTCATCACCAATGGTTACCTACGGAGTGGGATAGGATTAGCACCTTCATCCACAAGGCTAGTATAATTAGTAGAATTGGGAACTGTCATTCTTGACTAAGCCCACCCGAGGGTGAAGCGAAAGCATGGGTATGTCGGTAGCAGGTCTTAGACAGTGCCACCTCCCTTCGTGAGAGGAATTTATGAACTAGCTTGAGCATAGTTGGTTCCACCCCCTTTAGGATATCATTTTACTGTGCCTTCCATATAGGTCACCATTTGCACATTGCGATACCATTCTATTCTTTGCATCTTTGGGTGTTGCAAGGGGTTTGATATTGATGACATTCTCCATTTGCTAGAATATTCACTCCATTACCCGTGATTCTACATAGAGAGTACCAACATCACAACACACAAAACAAAAAAAAACACTTTTACTTTCAGCATATATAATTTATTTTGATCTACCATTGTTTGCATGATCACAGACCGGTCTCAACACATTACACTATATATTGTCTTGCAACACACAGCATGTCACTTAATTTATACTTACATTAGACACATTTGAGTCTATATCACATAGGCTTTATTCCTAAAAACCCCTTTTACACATGCTACTATGCCTGTGGTCACCCGTAGTAGAGCGCGTGAGCAAGCACACTCTATGGAGGAATGGCCTCCCCATTCCTCTAGGTATTCCACTCTTACTACTTCGATCATGAATGGGAAGACCATAGACACATCTGATTCATGCATAGAATATGATGTACAACTCACACACATGATGCCTCGTGATGAGACGTCAACCTTTAGTGAAGCCCTTGCTACTTTGCTCACAGAGGATTACCCGCTCCTTTCATCCTCATCTACGCGTAATCTAAATAGCATCAGGTCAACCTCCTCCATTATTAACCATATATGATGAGGTCATGCCTACTTCACCCACCTTCGCACATCCCTTCTTCCAAAATCTATCTCAATCCCTTTTTTAGATTGACTCATCCCTCTTTAACCGTACCCATCCTGAGATCGCATAATTCACCCCTATCATAGGAATGGTGTTTGACACATCCTCCTCTGCTGCAGGAAGCTAGAAGCCATCCTTCCAAAGTGCACAATAGATCCCTCCCTAGTAGGAACCACAAGAATTTCCTCAAACCTCACACCCATACTCTTCATAAGAGTATCAACCATCATCTTCCCAAGAAGTCACCTCCCAGCAGCCCCTTCAGGCGCAAGATGCACAAACCCAAACGAGAGTGTACACATATAATTTCCCCTCAACCCAAGCCCCTACTTTGGTAGCTTATCCCACATTTTTAGTAGCTTTTCCACCAATCTCCCAGGTATCCGGAGTGTATGATACCCAACCTTTAGAGCCACCTTTGCCTATGATGAACTTTAAGATACCTCCACCTCCTCCTTTTGAAGCTCCCACTACCAATATCCATCCTACCTATGGACCGAGGCTGGTAGCTTACCCACCCACTCAACCAAAATATTCCACACAATTTAGTTTCCCTACCTCCTACCCTCCAGGGCAGAGACATATCCCATCCTTTGATACCTCATCTCAACCACCCCTAGCATCGGTAGTTCCAACACCTACACCATTACCAGTTGCACCCAGATTCTTCACACCTCCTCCATATTGGTCATCACCGCCTATGGCCCAACCATTACAGTAGGCTCCAACCCAACAAGTACCCATGCCATAACTACACGTTTCCAAATCACAGTACTATTATCCTCAACAGACACCTACCCCACAACCTAGTGTGTCCATAGATATGATAACACATGTCATCCAGTACCTGCCTTATCATGATCAGGCACAACATTATTCTCCATAGTATTATGAAGAACAACAATACCAATATCCACCACATCCACAGGGTCATCCTACCATTGCCCAACCCTCTACTCCTATGGCACCTGAACTTCAACTATTACGATATGAAGTCAAAATGTTAAACCTGTGCACCTCTAGCTATGGGCCACAAAAGCCTTGTTATGATGAATTGTGCAACGAGCTAGTTAACCCATCAGTTCCCATTCCTCCCTACCCCTATCACTTAAAAATACCAAAATTTGACAATTGCAGAGGTAAAGAAGACCCTAGAGAGCATGTGAGCAATTACCGCTCATCCTACTACCAGCTTCACAGTAGTAACCCCCTCATATTACGTATGTTTTCCCTCTCGCTCATCGGGCTAGCATTGGATTGGTACAACATGCTCCCACACCATAGCCTGTACACCTTTGAACAACTAGCCAACTCCTTCCTAGAACACGTTTCCATCAACATCAAGAAATAGACCACATTTTCTAATGTGTATGCCTTACGATAGGTAGACGGTGAATCCATTACTAAGTTCATTGCTAGATGGATAACGATTATCCATGACCTCACCCATATCCTCCCCACTTCAGAGCTTATGACACTCTTTTCCAATAGTTGCCACAAACACATTTACACATCCCTCCAGCTTCACCAAAGCCTTACTTTTGAAGATGCCATCTCACAAGAAAAAGTGATCAAAGACATTAAGGTTCAATCTGGGAAGATTAAGTTGAGATCCAAATCCAAATATAAATCCAAATTCTACTTCAATAGACCCACACCAAATAAACCTTACCCTCAATGACCACAAACCAACCAAGTCATAGCCACTACATTAGCGCCAACCTTGACTCCTCCACCTTATACACTACAACTGCAAGCATCCCAGACTAATGCTCCTACCCCACTTTGACTGCAACAATACTGAGGCATGCATCCATAGGTTCCATTGCAAAACTTCACACCCTTATTTAAACCATTGCTAGCCCTATTTCATATATTGTATGAGTGCAACCATCTCGTCCTACCCTAGATCTTCCCATTGGATCCAAATATACCCAAGCCTTGTGGATACAACGAGCAAATCTTTTGTCCTTTCCATAGATAAATGAGCCATGATATCGATTTGTGTCACTTCTTATAGGGGTAAGTTCAAGACCTAATATATAGGGGCACTATTCAGATAGCAAACCCTCTAGCCCCACAAAATCAAAACCTAGGGCTTTTCCAAAACCCTTTACTGGACCACAGAGAACCCAATCCTCCTAGTCCTCTAAACAATCCCCCAGGTCCACCTAGCCAAGTGAATAATGTCCAGCATGATCCTCCATCACACGGTGTAGTAGGTATGATCAACCTTACTATGAGGAACCAAAGATACCCATATCACCAGACAACACCTATCGTTTCCCCACCAACATATTTCACATCACTACAAATACCTCAAATGCCTACCACTGTACCGCCACCACTCCAAAACATGATCACCATCCATGGTAGACTAACCCATCAGCTATGTAATGCCCCTGTGCAACTATCCATATTTGATCTCCTACAATAGTCTCAACCCCATCGTGAGGTATTGAATGACATCCTACATTCCATTGACTTAGAGGCACATGAAACTAATGCCTTTGTCAATTTTGTAGAAAAAATCCCACTATGCCTCCAGTACTCAATTAGTTTCCATGACCATGAGATAACAGAACTCATTAGAGAATGAGCAGATCCCCCCCTCCACATACAAGCCACAATCAACGATATCACATACAAGCAGGTACTCATTGACATGGGCTCATCCATTAGCATTATATCCATAGTAGCTCTACATCACCTACACCTCCCTCCAACCCATTTTTCATGCCTTCCCTAGACTTGCGTGCTTTCGATGGCTCCATGAGATCTACTGTAGGATCCATAGTTTTACCTATTCATGTAGGCATCCGTACAATCTCCATCCTCTTCCACATCATCCAAGGATAAATGCAATACAATATTATCCTTGATCGCCCTTGAATTAGAGACATGTAGTGTGTCCCATCCACATTACACCATTGCCTCAAATATGTCTACAAAGGACTTGTCCACTATCTCCCATACAATGGAGACCCCTTTCAGTTTTGTAATGTTGTAGACCTGCCTCCTACACCATCATTTTAATCCTCCCAAATATTCCCTGTATCTTCTCACCAGTCAATAGGAGCATCGGTATCCTCTCCAACTTCCACCTCAACATCCCAGTGTTCATCAAGAGCACAAGCCTCGATGTCTACACCTCTAGCACTGTTGGTCATCAAATCTACCTAGGAAAGGATTTTGGGTGAGTGTATGCGCCATAGACCTGGACCAACATTGAAATGCCGAAGAGAAGAGATGCCCTTTGTTCCAATATCTGGAGAAAGGCTGAATCCTATACTAATCTACTTGGGTGTTTGAAGATAAGAGTGCAGGAAAGAAACAAAAAGGTTTTATGGGAAGAGAGATCGATGATTTAAGGTGGGGAAGAACAGGAAGCATGATCACTAACAGGCAACTCGAATGGAAGCAAAGAACACCAAGAATAAATGAAGGAAATGTAATATCAATCTTCCTATGTATCCTCTAGGTGAGTTTTAGGGTACAGTCCTCGATTGCACACCAGACGTAGGGTTCAGCTTTCTCAGTATGCAAACAAAGAGAGACAAAAGAATCAAGCACAGAAGGCAGCATAAAAGAAAACCAATATTACGCTTTTCCACTCCTATGTATCCTTCAGAACTAGTTTTAGGGTACAGTCCCCGATCGCACACCGAACGCAAGGTTCAACTTCCTCAGTATGCAAACGAAGAGAGACAAAAGAATCAAGCAAAGAAGGCAGCATAAAAGATAGAAATCAAGCTCAAAGCTCTTTAGTATTAATCACAGGACATCAAGTTATAGTAGCTTTCTAGAAAATTGTTCCCCCCCCTTTTCTATTACAATGCCTGGGCTTTTATAGAGGACTCAGGCCTCTGAGTTATAATTACATAGCAAAGGATAGTACACCCTCGAGCCCTGAGAATTTAGCTCCCCGAGGCTCTCGTGATCGAGCTCTCAAATCCGTTACCAAAAATGGAAACTATGACCGGGTCAACCATGGAAATGTGTCTTGATGAGCCGTCTGGATGCCCTTGGTATCCGGGTGCGGTGCTCGAGTGGCCGTCATGCTCACTGGGCTCTTCATCATGGCCTGATACTTCACTTTTGATTGCCAAAAATGAGCAAAAAACTTACTGGGCACGAAAAATTGCATTTATGAGGCACTTGATCGCCTCAGGAAGATACCTGGCTTGGGATGCATGCTCATGAAGCACTTCGCTAAGTTTTCATTCACAAATTTGCTTCGCAATGGTTTTGGGCCAAAGCAAAAATCCTCTTTGGTTTGTACTTTGCAAAAATCGAGCTTCACAAAACTGCTTCGGGGGTGGGGAGTGCCGAAGCATATTTACTTCGCAAAATGGGTCTCTTTGCATTTGCCACTTTGTTGGCAGAATTGCTTCACTGATGCCTTGGAGAAATGCTTCGCTGCGATCCTCTTTCAAAACTGTGGTTCAGGGAGATTTCTACTGAAACACATTCCTGCCTCCAAAAATTCTTCCCTTCTCTCGGCTGCCAGAACTTTGGTTGAAAATGCTTCAGGCGAAAACTAGCCGAAGTGAATGCTTCGCTATGATTTCTACCGAAGTAGAAATGGTTCGGGAATGAGGAGGCCCGAAGTAGATGTTTCGACAACTTTTTGGCGAAGTAATCTTCAATGTTTCTTTGAGTTCCGCTTCGCTGATTTTCTGACCGAAGTATTTGTTGGAAATGCTTCGGGCCCGAAGTCCTTTTACCTTGGTCTAGACTTTTCTCCTTCGGCAAAGTCGCTCTTTTGAATGCCGCTTCGGATGACCTCCGCCCGAGGCAGTGATTTGAAATGTTTCGGGCCCGAAGCTCCTTTTATCGGCCCTCTTGCATTCTTGCTCGGCAAAACTACTTCGCACAATTTTCACCCGAAGTAGTGCTGGAAGTGCCTCGGGTGCGAAGTAGTTTCATTTTCCTCCCTTTGCATTTTACTTTGGCAACACCGCTTCGCAAGAAACTCTACCCGAAGCAGTGTTGAAAATGCTTCAGGTGCGAAGCTCTTCTCATTCTCTTTCGATGAAGCTCTTTTCTCTATATTTTTTGACAGCGAAGCTCTTTTTTATACAAAGGGGTGGCATTGAAAGCCAAAATTGCTGCAACTTTCAAATAAAAAAGACAACAAAGAAAAAACTTTACAAAATCTATACAAAATTTGATTTTCTTTTCTACCCCTTGAGAAATGTGACAAAATTGTCAACATTCTTGGCGGCTCGCGAGGCAACGAGCTCATCTCGGTGGGAGAACCCTTTAGTTTTGATCCATTGGGCCAAAGTCCTTTCTCGATCCTTCTCTTCCTTCTTCCTCTGGGAGTGCTTTCATAGTTGGTTCTTGTTCTCATTCTTCTTTCGCTTCCTCTTCTTCTTCGCATTCCTCTTTTGGTGTGGCCTCTTTGGTAGCGGCTTCTTGCGACGGCGATGGGGCAAGATGCTCACGGATTTTTTTCATGGTTCGACGGACCTGGGACCAGGCACTCTTCGAGAAGGGTTCTAGATCTTGTAGTGCTTTGATCAACACTCGAAACCGGTCAATTTGCCTGATATCTGCATGTCGGGCTCTAGTATATAGATCATTTAGGCAGGCTATGATCTTGTAGTATCTCAAGAGGTAATCGGTGATCTGCCTTTCTGTTATTGGTTTTGCCCATCCGTCTATTTTTGAGACGTCGCCTTCAAACTGAAGCCATGTTGGCTTAATCTCTTCTTTGGTCAGGAGGTTCCCATTGTCGTCTGTGAAGCTTGTGAAGCCCATGGAAGAAAGGTCCTGAAAGTAGCCCATTGAGGCATGTTGCTCGTTCTTAAACACATTTAGGAGGTCCTTCGCCTTCTGCATTTTTTACACCTTAGAGAAGAAAGCGTGAACTGTGGCCCGGGCCGCAGACCAATCCCTAGCTATTCGACTCATTGCAGGGACCTGCAAGTCTTGATATTTGGCACTCTAGACATCGAAAGCTAGTTTGAGCCGGCTTCTAGCTTTTTGAGTTATCTGATCGATGATTGGCCCTCCCTCGGTAGCAGCACTTCGGGATTCCGTAATATAGGCCAAAATTGACAAGGCACTGGAGGCCTGAGATATGAAATTTTTGAGCAAGAGAGCGAAACTCCTTGATTCTGCTTCTGTCAAACAGCTCCAAGCTCACTTTTTTGAACAACTACTGCTGCGTCTGCAAGATTTTACTTTCAAGCTCCTTGGCCTTCAGCTCGTTCTCGGCCTACCTCTACGCTTGTTGCTCGGTTGAACACTGCAGTTGTAGTATTTGCTGCTTGAGGGTGCGTGTTTCCTTTTTCAATAGCTAGCACTATTTTTGTGAATCCTCCAGCTCAGAGTGGATCTTAGCCAGCTCTTCCTCCAGCTTGATGTTGGCATTTTCTGCTTCAAACCTACGTTGATTTGCAATGTTTGCTTGCGCTCGAAAGGTCTCGACCCCAACATGCATGGACAAAGACTTATTGTCTATGTTCAGGTGTTCCAGGTCCTTGGTTTTCTCCTGGTAGTCATAATCCGCTGGATTCATCTCATTCAGAGGCTTCTGGACCCTGGGGACCTTCTTCACTTTGTGTAATTTTCTAGCTTTTAAATCAAAGATAGCACATTTCTCAACTTGGGCTAAAGAGCGCCCTCTTTTCTTTCTGGCCTCCTTCAGCATCCTTTCTAAGTTTTGCTGGGCTTGAAGTAGCTTTTCAGCTAGGGGTCGTTCCTTTATCACAGACAACTCAGACTCAAATAAGGTCGAATCTCCAGTTGCAAGGGTAAACAAATATAAGGAGTTAACGGGGAATGCCTCACTAGAAGGTTCGGCGATAGGTGTAGCGGGGGCTTCGACGACTGGGGAAATGCCTTGTATGATGGGGGTGTGGGCCATGGGGTTCGGTGATAAAGTACTATCTTCACCCTGGCTTAGGGCTAAAGGATTGGCGACGTGAGTGGGCGAAGAAGTTTCGATAGCTTTGTCTTGGCCATATGACTCGGGTGAAGTGTGGCTAGGCAAAGTGCGGGGTGAACTTGGAACGGCCATGGGCACAATGTGGAGGGGTGACTGACCTTGTAGGGGAGATTGAGGAAAACTTTTGGTTAGGGCCATGGTGGATGTGCGAGAGGTGAGGGTAAAGGGTAGTGAGCACATACCTGCGTGCCCTCTTTGCAGAGCGGCCGTTGTGACTTCCTGTGTAATTGGCTCCTGCTCTTTTTGTGCCTCGGTGCTCCTAACCTCCGTGACTTCTACTTCGAGGTCCCCTTCTTGGAGGAGTTCCTCCACATCGATGACGTCTATGTCCGAGACCATCCCAGCACTTGGAGGCATCGCACTTTCAATACCTACTTCGGACAGTTCAGATGCAGGTTTTTAAGCATGAACGCTTGGTGGCCTTGTGCGAGGTCACTTTGGGTGGCTTGGAGGCACTTGAACTTGCTCTTGCCTCTTACTTTTCTTTCTATCCAATGGATACTCTGCCTCATCGGCACTTGTATCATGGCTTTCTGATGGGCCCTGTGGTAGTGCCTCTGGGGTAGCCTTAGCTTCTTCTTCGTCTGAGGCATCTTCAGCTCCTTTAGGACTTTCATCTGATTCGATGGGGGCTAGGGGAATAAAATTAGCAAAGGATATAGACTTCTAGGTTTCGACGTTGGCATCATAAAGAATCGTGAAGTCTTTATCCGTTGCCAAGAGTCCATAAGAATTCATCTTCTGGCGATGGACTCTCATTATCCACCATTCCCCTAATTTTTCCTTGCTCCAATCCTTCAACTCCTCCTTTAAATCGTCTTTTGCCTTTCTCCAAAATGTGGATCTTGGAGTTGGGAGGGGGTACTGATCAGGATCAAATTCAGCCTCCATGGGGTATAATTCGTGCCAGGGTGGCAATGTCCTCATTCTTTCCAAATGCCACTCCAGATCCTTCCCATTCGGGTTGTTCCTCTGCTCCACAATTTCTGGGTGAGGACAGATGTGAAAATTTTTAAATTTTAAATGATCCCTCATCACTTCCAAGGGATCATAGAGCCATTGCTAAGGAATTTGGAGCAGGCCAAAGTTGGCAAGCTTTTCCTCTAGGAAAACATTCTATTTCAAGGCAAATACCTTGATTACTCCCATCCTGAAGGGAAAGTCGTAGGTGTGTGCCCACTTTCGACCATGGCCATATACAATGTTGGTCGCGTCACTTTGTCGAGTGACCTCCAATGCAAATTGATATTCAGAAGGGAAAATAGGAAGTAGGAAGGGCTTTCTTGTAAAGCCGAACATACGAATAACCAATCCCTGTGTCAATTGAAAAACATCTCCCTTCCTTTCTTGCACTATTTTATATTTCAGACTGAGTGGGACCTGAGGGCAAGAACCCCTCAAAAAATGCATTGTGGGCCCCAAGAACTGTTGGTTAAAAGAATAGTAGGACTCTGTCTTCAACAGGAGAGGAGTCCACTCATACACAGGCAGAGGATTTCCATACTTGCCGCTTGAAGAGATAGTGATATGGGGGAATCACTTATGAACCTGGTAGAAAAACAACCAGACTAGGGGGGAACAATCTGCTAGAAAGCTACTGTAACTTGATGTCCTACGATTAATACTAAAGAGCTTTGAGCTTGATTTCTCTCTTTTATGCTACGTTCTTTGCTTGATTCTTTTGTCTCTCTTCATTTGCATACTGAGGAAGCTAAACCTTGCGTCTGGTGTGCGATCGGGGACTGTACCCTAAAACTCATTCTGAAGGATACATAGGAGTGGAAAAGCATAATATTGGTTTTCTTTTATGCTACCTTCTATGCTTGATTCTTTTTTCTCTCTTTGTTTGCATACTGATAAAGTTGAACCCTACGTCCGGTGTGCAATCGAGGATTGTACCCTGAAACTCACCTGGAGGATACATAGGAAGATTGATATTACATTTCCTTCATTTATTCTTGGTGTTCTTTGCTTCCATTCGAGTTGCCTGTTAGTGATCGTGCTTCCTATTCTTCCCCACCTTAAATCACCGATCTCTCTTCCCATAACCCCTTTTGTTTCTTTCCTACACTCTTATCTTCAAACACCCAAGTAGATTAGTATAGGAGCCGACATTTCTCCAGATATTGGCACGAAGGGCATCTCTTCTCTTCAGCCTTTCAACGTTGGTCTAGGTCTAGGGCGCATACACTCACTCAAAATCCTTTCCTAGGTAGATTTGATGACCAACAAGCACCATCTTTCGGGGGACCCAAAATTTCTACCATGCCTTTCTCACTGTCGTCCTTATGGCCTCCATAATCATCACAACCTCTGCCATTCCAATTTCCACCTGTGGTGCCGCAACCATTAGCGCCTCCCATTATGCAACCTGCTACAATACCTTCCCCACCCTTGCATATGAAAGCCCCTATCCTTCCTACACCACAAACACCTCCTCTTCCCTTTCGACCGAAGCCTAAGACATTCACGTCTCCATGTATCCTAGCACCTGCACCGATACCATCCCCTACGCAGACCAAACATCCTGTTCAAGCCACAACAACCAAACATCATGAACAGGAACAACCGACACCCAGCTCAGATGAACAACCTCCACACCCTTCAGCCGCTACCATTAGGGAATCTCAACTTTCTCCTTCCTCAACTGATTCTGACACTCCACCTCAATCGCCAGAGTGCACCACACCGTGCATATCCATATTCATGACAAATTCTGGCCCAAGAGACTATAATGTATGCGACGCTCACGTATGTGACCCCCCGATCCAGTCCACCCATGATTTCGATCGCCCTTCAGCTTTGGTCCTTACCATTGGAACCGTCATACAGTTAGGAAGTCCCAAAAACCATACCAATTTTGTGTATGCAGGAGTTGACTCTTTGATCCCCCCACAAACTTCTCCAGTACCACTATCTAGCTCTGGCGATGCAATTACGCACCTATCCAACCCTCAATTCACCTTGCGCTACCTACAATGCTTTCATTGGCACGGGTTCAGGCTAGGTCGCTATGAGCAAGGGCTACGTACACCCATTAACCCTCGTGTCTAATCACCCAACCACCACTTACACATTAGAAGATGAAATCCAAGATTTATCCTTGCATCCTCCTCCACGTCCAACACACACCTTGGAAGAATACATCGATATGGATATACTAGAAGACACGCCTTCACCCACATCAACCATCATAGTCCCCTATGATTTCTTTCAAGAATCTCCTACATCCGATACCTCCTCATTCTATGATGTGAATAGATTGGCAGAACACTTCGCTACTTTATCCCTAGCTGCACCAATGGAGCTTGACATAGTCCCTCCTGAGCCATCACATACATGCTTACCCATGTTCCCGCCTATACATAGGCAACTACAGAGAGTAGCTACTCATCCTCGCTCACCTCCAGTCATTTTGTGACCTCCCTTGAGTCTCTTAGGGCATGCACAAACCACCCAACCTTCCTCACTAGACTCTTCCCCACCTACTTCACCTACAGCATCGGTCAACATGGTTGAGGTAGACTTACGTTCTCCCCTCCATTACAACCACCAACAGACTCGAGACGATACCCCAAATCCAAACTTTATAGATCTCGCACATATATCACACATACCAGTGCCTCGAGACTTCCTTCTTTCACCTCATGTCTTGTAGGTGGCAAATGCCCCTTCCTCATCCACATCATCCCAAGCCCCTCAGGTCCATCACATGAGCATTTACATAGATGATGAATACGAGTTCAGCGAAGCCATCGATGACTTCAACCTCATTCCTATCCCCGAACAGTTACATGATGGATCTCGCATGCTCATTGAAGACACTATCGATGTTGACATTGGAGATGATCCCGAAAACCCCCACATCCTCAAGCTAGCCGCTAGCCTCTCACCCGAGGAACGCATCGCCTTCACAAACTTCCTATGCAAGTACATAAAAGTTTTTGCATGGTCTTACAAAGACATGTCGGGACTTGACCCTACCGTAGTGGTTCATAATCTTATACTCGATCCCAAAGCCAAACCGATGAGACAAAAGTTGCGACGCATGCATCCAACTATCACATTGATAGTGAATTCCGAGCTCCAAAAGCTCCTAGACATGGATTTCATTGTACCCATCGACTATCCTGAGTGGGTATCCAGCATGGTCCCTGTACCTAAGCCATCCGGTGAAGTTCGTGTCTGCACAAATTTTTGTGATTTAAACAAATCTTGTCCCAAAGACAATTTTCCTCTACCTAACATTGACTCCCTTGTTGATTCCATCGTAGGCCACGAGATGATCTCCCTCATGGATGGATTCTCAGGATATAATCAAATCAGGATCAACCCAGCTGATCAACACAAAACCTCCTTTACAACACCTTGGGGGACCTTTTGCTACAAGGTCATGCCCTTTGGCCTCAAAAACATTGGGGCAACCTATCAACGAGCCATGACCTACATATTTCATGATTTAATGCACAAAAACATTGAGGATTATGTAGATGATCTTATCGCTAAGTCCAAGAAATGTGCAGACCATCTCGAAGATCTCCGTCAGATTTTTGATCGATTACTAGAACACAACGTGCGCTTGAACCCAAAGAAGTGCATGTTTGGTGTTACCTCAGGAAAAATATTAGGATTCATTGTCTCCCAGTGAGGCATTGAGGTCGATCCTAATAAGGTGAAAGCCATCATCGAGATGCCTCCTCCCACTACATTAAAGCAATTGCGCAGCCTCCAGGGCAAGATCACTTCTATCCATAGATTCATAGCATAATTGTCTGACAAATGCCAGCCATTCAATCACCTCTTACAAAAAGGAGTAAGCTTCAAATGGGATAATAACTATCAAGAAGCATTTGACGCTATCAAAACATACCTTACATCACCGTCGGTTATGTCACCACCGCATCCACAATTACCATTGACTCTATACATTTCAGCCATAGAACTTGCGCTAGGTACACTCCTAGCTCAAAAGAATGCGCTCGACAAAGAGCAGGCTATCTACTACATCAGCCGCACACTAGTTAGTTATGAAACGAGATACGGATACATGGAAAAACTATGCTTAGCAGTAGTATTCGCTACTCATAAGTTAAGGCACTACATGTTAAACCACACAACCTTTGTCATTGCCCGAGATAACCCCCTTCGGTACATGATGAATAAGAGCTACCACAACTCGTGCACAGCTAAATGGATCATGCTCTTAACTAAATTTGACCTAGAATTCATATCCCAAAAATCCATCAAAGGGTAGGTCATCGCAGACCAACTGGCCGAAGCCCCTTTAACTAAAAATCAACCCCTCCTCATCCAACTTCCAGATGATTCCATCTTCCACATAACCGAAGCTGAAGAATATGTAGAACCTAAATTTGTAGCTGACCTCACCATGTTCTTCGATGGTTCTAGATGTCTCCATGTTGGGGGTGCAGGCATTGTCTTCTTTACACTAGAAGGAGAACCACTCCCCTTTTCATTCAAACTTGATTTCCCTTGTACCAATAACAATGTAGAATATGAAGCCCTAATCCTAGGACTAAAACAAGCACACTCTATGCACATCAAATGCCTCCACATCATAGGTGATTCACTCCTCATAGTCAATCAAGTGTAGGAACTCTGGCTATGCAATTGCCCAGTCCTCTAACAATATAAGAAAATCGCACAACTCTTATCTCAATTCGAGTGGTATGACCTCGAAGCCGCTCCACGATCATCAAAATATTTTGCAGACATGATGGCCTCCTTAGGATCCCTCATTCTACAAAACCCAACATCTGACACAACATCTATGTCCATCCATACACTAACTAGATCTACCATATCACCCACACCTCCTACAGATGATGGTGGTGTGTATGTGGTACACACCAAACCCCATGACCCATGGTTCTCACAAATCAAAGACTACATCAAGCTAGGTTTCCTACCATGTGATCTACCCCATGCTCAACGTCGAACCTTCAAACAAAGAGCGATCCACTACACATTACTTGGGGACATCCTTTACCATCGTAGCTATGACGACATGCTCCTGCATTGCCTAGAACCACAAGAATCACAATGGGTTGTACAAGAAACCCATGATGGTACTTGTGGTGGCCATTTTAGTGGCATGGAAATCACCAAACGCATACTTCGTATGGGTTATTACTGGCCCAAAATGGAGCATGACTGCTACGAGTATGTGAAACGTTGCATCAAATACCAACAACATGCCAACCTAACACATCTCCCATCCCAAGCACTTCAACCTATCCAGTCCATGTGGCCTTTCTCCCAATGGGGCCTGGATCTAATTGGACAGATTACACTAGCTTCCTCAAGCAATCACAAGTTTATCATCACTGCCACAAAGTATTTTACCAAGTGGGTCGAAGCCATCCCACTAGTCCAAACCACAGGAGCCAAAATTGCAGCATTCATTATAGAGCATATCATATGCCACTTTGGAATTCCCTCCCAAATCATTTTTGATAATGGGAAATCCTTTAAAAACAAGATTGTTCGAGCCCTGTGTGACAGATTTCACATACACCATAGCTTTTCTACCCCATATTACCCTCAGGGTAATGGCCAGGTAGAAGCCATGAACAAAACCATCTATTCCATTCTCCGTAAAATTGTAGCAGAGTCTCATCGAGATTGGCATAATCAAATGCCCCTAGCCTTGTGGGCGTATCGTACGAGCATCCGTACTCCTACTGGGGCAACACCTTTTTCACTTGTATACGAGGTTGAAGCTATCATACCCCTTGAGCTTGAGATACCCTCCTTAAGGATATCTATGAAGGATTTCATTGATGATGACACTGCTCGCCAAGCTCGTCTAGATCAATTAACACTTCTCGATGAACGTCGCATCCATGCAATCGAGCACACATGAGTTTATCAAGATCACCTTCATCATGCCTATAATAGTAAGGTACATCAATGCAAGTTCAAAATTGATGACCTGGTTCTCAAAGAGAACCAACAAATCACAAGTCAACCTCACCAATAGCATGATAAATTCACCCCAAAATGGTTGGGCCCATTCATTGTCACACACAAATACGGCTCAAGAGCATATCATCTAGCCAACCTTGAAGGCCTTAACGATCCTGAACCCATCAACATCTTGCACCTTCGTGCATTCAATGCATGATGCACAAACACATTCACCATCACGAGTGCCACATAGTACTAGTAGTAAATCACTAAGCACATCACCATGTAGATCTGTTACTTTGCTTTATTATTTCACTATACATGTACTTTCACCTTTATGTCATTTTTATGCTATGGGTATTTGTCTTTCCTTTTGTAGGACCCACATCATCAATAGGAGAGTACCACAACATCCTCACTCACCACCATGCAAGACCATCCACAACCACAACATATACCCATCACACCGGCTGATCTAGCCCGGCCACCAGTTGCCCTTCACACCAGGTGCTCTCCACATTCATCCCATTCAGGCCATCATACCTCACCTCGACACCATTCCCCTCACCAGTGAGGTCCATCCTATTCACCATGCTCTAGAGACAGCCAGGTCACCCTATCCTCTTTTGATGAAAAAGAGGAATCCACCCAACCCCAAGAATAGGGGTCACCCTCCCATCCGTCCGATGATCTCAGATATCGCTATTCACCAAAAAATCATCCCCATCACCCCCTAGGAGATTATCATCCTCCTAATAGAGGATACACCCATCATCCAGCTCATCCATCATGCCTACCCGCCCCGCTGCCCAATGGTGAGTCCACCTACTCCTAAGCTTTGCAAGCCCACATGGCACAAGCCGACTCAAGCTAGTCACACAAACATGCCCCCTTCCCATTCACATCACCGCTTAGAGCCATCACCTATGCCATCGGTCCTCAAGATGCCACCTTCCCCCTACGAGGCTTATCTTTTTAGCAAGCTCTCCAATCCCCGAGACCTTTTCATTCTTCCCCCTCATCATCGAGACCTCATCCACTATCCCATGCCTATCAGGCCACACCGCACACATCAAGGCCCCAATCACCACCTTCACCAACACTATCACCACAACATCATGAGATACAACATCTCTTCTCCCATGTCGAGGCTCTAGAGCTGCAGATGAGCCACTATCATTGCCACGTACACCCATGCTAGTCTCCCATGACCCGTACACCTTCACCTTCATGTAGATCCACCCTTCGATCTCATGCCCAACCTACATTGGACCCTCAACCCATGCGCCCATAGGTAGACCGACCTTCATCACCTCCAGCGGAGCCCTATATTTACCCCACACCGGTTCCATACACACCATTTTTAAAAATATTTTACCATCTCATGCATCAGGGCCTCATTGACTTACCCGAGATTCGACCCATAGATCCCTCACATCCTAAACCATGTAACTATCATGAGAATCAATATTACATCTACCATCACCAACCAGGTCATGACATTGAAGAGTGCAGATCATTCAAAACCCTGGTGCACAACATGTTGCACGATGAGCGTACCCCATCACCAGAGCATCCTATCCCATTTAGCCGACTTCTAAGTCCTCCATATCACATTACCCCCACAACCTTACCCTCCCACAACACCCTAACAACACCAACCTGATACATTCATAACATATCTAACTATAGCCCCAACCGCAATCCCAGCCGCATCATCACTTCACCATCCCACTCCCGATCGGACCCACGCCACTTCACCCGACAGTAGTTCTAAATGCTTTCCTCCTTTCCTGATTCTTCTACTTCTTACAATAATTGACTTACTTCTCTTCTCTCTCTCTTGGCTTTTGGTAATCCCCTTATCTTGCTGGTTACCAAAGTCTAGTTCCTCTTACTTTTTCCATTTGTATATTCCACCATTACATCTTCCATATTTTGGTGATTATTACATACATCTGTATAGCTCACAACTTATATGACTACTACACACACACCCCACATGCTGGGGCAACCATGATCATAGCATCATACTTTTTGTCATTACTATGCACTTTACTCATCTGTAAATAGGCTCTTCTAAACTTCTCCTTCTAAACATCGTAACTTTCCTCTTGTAGATATTGCATTCCGCTCACTTGCATCATTTACATTTACATCCATTGCATATATCCATATGTTTTTCATTTAAACTTTTAGTTCATGTTTGTACATTCTTCCCCAAAATGTGCCTTCAACAGGAATAATGAATGCACTTGTTAGCATCACCACCTGGATGTCCATTCCCCCTTTTCAAGATTAGGGTATACATAGGTGTCGTGTTCAACTTTGACTACCCCTTAGTTCAGTCAATCAAGTGTCACCCTTACCTAACGAGTCTTGTACATTCTTCTTATGGTCCTTTAGGCTGGTTCAACTTCTCTCATGAACCACTCACAATAGGTTACACATTAAATTTTGAGTCTAGGAAAGAGGACATCTTGAGTAGATATCACCATCTAGCGAACGATATCCCCTGCTCACCCTATCGCTTGCATGGTCAACATACGACCTGGGGATAAACAAAGGGATCAAGCATAAGCAAAAATAAATGATTGGGTAGAAAACAAAAGTCATCGCCCATACAAAAGAGCACCACAAAATACAAAAGAGCAAAAAAACAAAGAGTACCACAATCAAATAGGTCAACACTAGAAGAGGGGCAGAAAACAAAAGGAAATGCCTCTTGATATCACTCATGTTATGCTTATCACCTTTGGTCCTTAGGTTCAACATAACACCATGGGATGATTTCCATCACTAGCAATAGGCTCCAAGAGCCTGCCTACCAGTGGAATAGTCTTACAAGTGGCAACATATCTGTAACATTAGCATCTTGCTTTTGTATAGATCACTATTGCGGACGGATGAGCTAGCTAGTCCGGTTACATCTACAATGGGTTAATCCTACCTCCCTCAAAATGGATAAATGAACCTTACACATGCACACACATAGGTCCAAGATAGATTTTGAACTAGCCCGATTATGTTATAAGTTGCCACAAACACTTGTATAGCTGAGGGTCTGAGATTTGATTGTCACAACTATGTTGGTCAAAGCCATTACACATGCCTTACATTATCCAACATCCTAAAATCATGGAATGGATCACATCCATACAGGTCAATGCTAGGATACAAGTGCTTCCTTGGTGCATTTTAGTACGTCCATACATGCATCCATGCATCTATGTCATATACATCTAGTACACATTATAGCAATGCATTCATATTACATGCATTTCCAAAATCAAATCACATTATTGCATTTATCTTACATGCATTTCCATATCACAACAACATCATTGCATTCACCCTACATGCTTTCACTACAAAATCATAGCTGATATTGCATCACACTACATTCGAAACACAATCATGCATACTATTCTACAATTCATTCATACGATAGAATGATAATAGATCTAAACCATGTCACACATGTATATCTATTTATCATACATACCTACAAACTATGTTACGCTAATCCATGCAAACATAAACAAGGACACATTTCAAACCATCAAAATAACACATGTATATATAACAGTCAAAATCAAAATGTATATATATCATCAATACAAAATGCTCGAAGGCTACAATATGGGACCATGCCCATCATCATCTAGCATCTAAAATACCCGTAGGCTACATCATCCATAGAAATCCTAACTCCCACTAGGAGTCTCCCCACGGCCCTCATGGCTCACTCGCATCTCCGCAACCTGACTCGACTCTACCTTGAACTCCGAAACTGGATCCATAGTAGGCTGATCCTGCACCTCAGCTCTAGCACCCACCTAGCCCACTATAGCAGCACTACGCTAGCTATGATGTGAGGATGCCCACACCCATGACCGTGTCTCCGACTATGACACCACATAATCATAATCAAGAAGAGGAATCCCATGCATCGATAGAGTAGTCTCACATAATATCTTCTCGTAGTCTCCATAGCCAACTGACTAGACAACCCCATAATAGTCTGAGCCTACCTCACCATCATGGCCCTCATCTGATCCATCTCAGCCACTACCCTAGAATACCTAATCTAAGCAGCCTCCTCCTGCCTATGGAGCTCAGCCTCCAACTACCAAACCCTATCCTATAGCTCTTGTACCTCCTCCTCAGCATCCCGCCTCTCTGGGAGATCAACAGGAATCTGCTATGCCATACCAACAAAAACACCAATATCAATGGTGTCATCGATACCATCCATACCGGCCACCTCACCTCCCTCAGCCTCGGCTCCAATAGCCTATCCCATACCCACGTCCACATCCACATGCACCTCCTCCACCCTCACTCCTTGGGTGCTCGATACACCACCCAAGTGACGCCATGACCATCATAGAGGAACCTCCTCTACATCACCAACCACATCCTCTACCCTAGCTCGAGTTCTCCTACCAGCTCTCCCCTCTGGTGGAGGTGCCCTAGCAGTAGGTGCCACCCATCGATCAACCACACCCCTCCTAGGCTCCCAACTCTATAGTGCCCACCATGCATCAAACTCTGGAGTCATCCCGACATCCCCTACATCTAGGATATCCATAGGAGGGTCCCTCTCACCAACCCAAGGCAACACCACAGGATGCTCCCCTTTATCCCCCATCACCTGAAGTAAATCATAGGAGCCCCTAGAACATCCTATTGTAAACCAAACTATCACCTAACTCTATCAAACTAAAAGTACTCAGTCTATCGAGTGTACCTCCCCACCAACCATCTACCCTATCGAATGGCTCATAGCTACTCATCATCCTCATCCCAACTCACCCCACCCAACCAAGGCCTCCATCTGATATCACCAGGAGTCAGGTCTCCAAACTTACCCCTCCACAATAGTGGGTCACCCTCATGTGGCCTCTTGATACCCTGCTCTACCTCTGTACTCCACCTCAAAGCATAGGGCAAATACTCCTTGCCCTCCACATGTATAGGGTGAGGCAATAAAGATGGCCTCTCGATAGCTATGTGCTCCCATGCCCATACCTACAACAAGGGAATCACACTCAGTCCTATCCTCCTACCCCAAACAACATCATGCAACTCTCGATAAACTTGGGCCAATAGTGTAGGTGCCCATGCAAACACAACCTTGCGCTCCACCAGGTCACTCACCACATCTAACATATTCCAGGTGAACAACACCCCAAAACTGTCAGGTAGAGCATACGTAGAGATCATCATCATCACCATGCACTATCGATCGAATATCTTATCCTCCAACCACAACCACTCATAATCAATCTTAGAGACATCAATGTCTCTCCAATCTGCCCCAAATAATCTCTCCAACATAGCATCCTTACTCTCATCTATGGTTGCTCTCACAGGAACACCCTCAATCGATAGTCTGTAAATCTGATACACATCCTCTAATGTAATGGTCATTTCCCTAGTGGGAAAGTGAAATGTGTTCCTATCCGCATCCCACCACTCACACAACGTAGACACGTATGCTCTATTGGTGTGGATACTCTTACATTCCCACACACCTCAAAAATGTATGTCATCCAACCAAGCTAACTCCTCCTCCATCTTCATCAGCTCCTCGAAACCTTCCTTCATTTTTCTCACTCGATGATGAGGCTCAAGCATCTTCACCTGTTCATCCACAACAAAACACACATTAGCAATCCACATAACAATGCAATTAAATCAAACTGCATCAATCACAATTTACAAATTAAAATTATTTAATTTGACATGCACTTCGAGACAAAAATAGTGCACAATTCACATGACGAAACATATCAACATAACAGTCGCATATTTGGATACCCATTTTGTCATTTCATGATAAAATTTCGAACACATGCGACAAACAATACATAGTTGGCTTCCAACAGCCAAAAACGAAATCAACCACACATCCACTATGGCACGAAATTCAAAACATGATCAATCAATGCAACATACAAAAACAAAATACATTTTTGGATACCCATTTGCCCACTTAGCAATAAATGTGTCGACAAAATTCAAAAACAATATACCAATCTACACAAATCTAAAAGTCCACTTTACCAAACATACTCCAAAACTGAACACACACCAAACCACGCAATACAAAAATAACAGTCACATTTTTGAATACCCATTTGCCCACTTAGCGGTGAAAGTTCAAACAGATGTTGAATACAGTCTAAATCGGGCTCCCTACAACTCATTTTTAGTTTAACATTACCTACACTTTGGCACGCAAATCAAAGGTAGCCCAAATGAAGTCATCCACAAAAACAAACAACATTTTTGGACACCCATTTTGCCCTTCTACGGTGAAAGTTTCATCGGTTTCCAAAAATACTACCTCTAACATGGCAAATCTAATAGTCCAAGTTTAATAAATTACACCTCAAAACAACACATTCCGAAATCATACCAAACGAAAACAAAAAAATAAAACAGTCGCATAATGGGATACCCATTTCCCACTTTAGCGGACAAAATGCAATAACATGTCAATGTCAGTACACCGTTACTTCAAAAACTGACGGTCAAACCTCACACCTACTCTACCCATTACCCGGTCAAATTGGTGACAAAACAAGTCCAATTCAGAAACCGATCACGTTTTTGGGTACCCATTTGGCTCGTTTAACACTATGTGTTCAAATTTTAATTAAAAATTACAAAACTTTTTAAATCGGGATGAAAACCTCCCCCCCTCATTCACATTTTTTGGAAAAATAAAACAAAATCAAAACAAAGCAAAAGAACACTTACCGGTGGGTCCCCACGCCTATTGCCAGCTACCCTGTGTCCCCTCATCATCGTCACCCTTGAAGTCATCAACCGCATTCTCCTCGTGTCATCGAATGCTCCCACAAGTCACTTTCCAATGCCTTGCACCATCAAAATGAGCCCATTCCAAGCAAATTAGGGCTTAAATAAACCTCAATCACCGATTCGCCCCTCGAGGGGTGAACTCAGACCCAATTCGCCCCCTGGGTGGTGATTTAGGTCAAAATCACCCCTCGGGTGGCGAACTCAGCCAAAAGCACCCAAAATACCCCCAAAACCCTAGGAAAGTAGGCACATGTCCTCTAAAACCCTAGGAACTTTCCAAATTTTCTTTTAATTTGATTTGCAATCATATTCATCATGCATTGGTATCTTATCAATCGTTGCATCATCAACTCATCACACTTCATTCACCTCATTGTTGATTCCTCGTTTGAGGGGGTATTCATATCCAAAGTCAGCTTTGCATGCAACCACAAAATCGAAAATCCAAAAGTGTGATTAGCACATTTGTCTACGAAATTTTTTTTGAAGATTATCATACAAAATAATCTCAATTACAACCAGACATGGGTTATATCAAGAGAGTTATGCGTAACAATGGAAAGGTCACTTTGGCATTCATGGAGCACAATGAATGACATGGGCAACTAATCCTAGCGCAACATTTGGAAAGGATTTCATGACCACGCTGATCTGGTCACGTTTGAATAATTCAAATGTTAACTAACTCAAATGGTTTGACACTTGTCGCCATGTTCTCATCAATCAATCAACAACAAAAATTTAGATAGGCTTTTGTCCTATTCATACTTTTGGACCATGCTGATCTGGTCACAAAAGCAAAGTAGTCAAAAGTTGTCATTCTCAAGCAACTAGTATGGCATCGTAAATGTCATACGGACTCAACAAAATCACATCATTGCATCCATAATCATTCATTTCCATTTTATCAGCATTGTTTTTATTTCTTTCCTCTTCTCCTTCTTTCCTTCTTCTCTTCTTTCCCTTGGACATCTAGTTAATTTGTATGGTCACGCTTCGAGTGGCTACATACCCTTTGATTGGATTCCATTCCCCTTCTATCCCTTTTCCTTCTGCACAAACCCTTCACATTTTTGTATTAAACTGTGTTCTACACAGTATAGTACAAAAAGGGGCAAAATGTAGACATCCAAAAGTCACACATTGTTATTTCTACATATCCATAGGTGATTCCAGACATCCCTAGGCTATTGTAGGCTATTGTAGTCTATTGTAGTCATGCGTAGTTATGTGTAGTCATGCGTAGTCATACGTAGATTGTCGTAGTTTGCCATAGCAGTATGTAGACTTCCATATATGACACTTTATCAGCTTTTAGGTCCAAAACCCTGACAAGCCTTCAAAATCACATCTCGAGCATTGGGATATCCTTCAACAACCTATTTGCACTCAATTGAGGCCCCCACGGGGTATTAATTGACCAAAACAATTAACAAGTCAATTCCAAAAATCTAATTTAATGTTGACTTCACTTAAGTCACCTTCTTAGGGCAAAATTGATTAAAAGAACTCTTAATTCTTGATTAACACTAATTACATCCTCCCACATGTGTGTAATTAGGGTTTGTTAGGATATTTCTTTAATCATGTCCTAAACTGACTTAAGACCTCCTAATCAGGATTAACTCTAATCCATCCTCACACATGTGTGAGGATGGGATATTTCTCATAAGGAATGTGATGTTGCCACATTGCATTTCCTAACCTAACCCTAGTCAGAATTCAACCTAGGTTTAGTCTATCTAACTCTCCCCCTGCACCTTGCCATTTCCTATAAATAGTGGGTCCTAAACCCCTAATTACCTCTCTCTTCCAAGTTCAACAAAGCACAAAAACTCTACAGAAATTGATAGTGAATGTTCAACAGTCAGTTCTCGGAGAATACAATCGGATTTAGACAGCATACAGAGGCACCCCAGCTGCCTAGGAATCGATCCATCGAAGGGATTTTGCAAAAGGAACCTCACAGCTCAGATCGCCCCTTGCCCCATGAATCCGGTATCAGTTCACCCCTCGGGTGGCGAATTGGTCCTACAAAGCCCAAATCACCTCAGATTTGGTAGGTAAGCTCTGTTTTACCATTTTATCAGCTTTTGCATACTTTATTTCAGTTTTGAATATGCTTTCATAGTCGTTTTGTCTTTCTAAACATGGGGCCTGACTAAGGCAAGCCCCCCATCACACTAACCCCATTTTGTAGGTTCTTCACAGGTTATTTAGCAGATCTGAAGAGGAAGAACACCATCAAACAAACAACAACCCGACGGTGGCCCACATACAAAGAAGCCCACCTTCATTGAGGGACGATTGAAGACGACATCAAACTTGTTGTATCATTAGTAAAAGAAGAAATGGATAAAGGGCATCATGTCCCTATTGTAACACATATCTCTCAATATTAATGAAATACAACCTTTTCGTTTAATGCATCATATTGTTTTGTGTTAATGGATCAAATGTCGATTTCTACCCGTTTCTCTATTATTCTAAAGGAGGTAGAAATTTTTTTGAGTGCTACCATCATTTTTCCTATTATATATTCTACCTGGATAGCTAATTTAGTTCCAATTAGAAAGAAGAATGGATAAATTTACCTTTTTGTAGATTTTAGAAACTTGAACAAGGCTTCCAAAAAATACAATTATCTTTTGCCTTCCATGGATGATGTACTGCATATTGTAAATGGTTCAGAGATGATGTCTTTCTTAGATGGATTTTTTGGATACAACTAGATATTGGTAGACAGAGAAGATAGAATGAAAATTTCCTTCACAACTAAGTGGGGAACCTTTTCTTACAAAATAATATCCTTTGGATTGATAAATATTGGAGCCACATTCCAACGTGCAATGGATCATGCCTTCAAATGTCTCATGGGTAAGTGTATTGTGGTATACATGGATGACTTGACAGTCTTTTCTAAATCTTGATTTGATCATGTCAAACATTTGGATTTTTTTTTTGACAAGTGTAGAGAATTTAACATTTCTTTGAATCCAAAGAAATGTATATTTGGTGTAACTAAAGGTAAACTCCTTAATCACTTAATAACCAGAGATGGCATTTTCATGGATCCCAAGAGAGCTGAAGCCATATCAAACATACCCTTTCCCAATTTTAAGAAAGAATTGAAATCATTTTTTGGGAAGATTAACTTTGTTAGGAAATTTATTTTTGGATTTGCTGAAATAGTCAAACCATTGACTAATATGCTAAAGGAGACTATCCAAATTGTCTCGTTAATAGAAGATAAAGTGGTATTTCAAGAGATTAAATATGCTATCCAACAAGCCCCAGTTTTGGTAAGTCTATATTTTAGTGCAGATTTTCACCTATACTCTTTTGCTTCTAAAAATACACTTGCTACAGTATTAACTCAATGAACGGAAACAAGAGAGCGCCCAATTGCTTTCAAAAGTACCAATCTAAAGGGTACCAAATTGAATTATTCCTATTTGGATAAACAAGTCTATGCCTTAGTGAAAGTGGTTAAACAATTTAGGTATTATATTTTGAGGAGTAAGGTCTCTGTCATAGTTCTTGATCCAGTCGTTAAGTATTTGTTAAGTCAAAATGAACTGGGAGAACTAAGAGGCAATTGGGTTACAAAATTATAGGAGTTTTACTTAGAGATTCAGTCTGCTAAATTTATTAGAGAACTTGGTCTATCCCAACATATTGCTAAGATAGCTACAAGGATAGAAATTAACCAACTAGACTCCAGGTTGGTTGATTGGTATGGAGATATCATGCATTTATTAAGATTTAGGAATTGTCCACCCCATCAGGATAGAACTCAAAGAAGAGCACTAAAGTTAAAATTTGCTCATTTTTACTCAAAGAGGGCAAATTGTATAGAGAAAATTATGTTGGCATATTCTTAAGATGTATTACTCAAGATGAGTTAAATGAAGTAATGTCTAGTTTTCATGAGAAGTTAGGACATTTTTAGGTTTAGCTATTGTACACATCATATTAAGAGCATGCTCCTATCAGCCTATATTATTTAAAGACATGCATCATCATGTGAGAACTTGTCATTAGTGTTAGATATTTGTAGCTAATTAGGCTAATCGAGCTCTACCATTGCAACATGTTGTAATAGACAAACCTTTCATGCAATGGGGACTTGATTTTATGGGAGTGATGAACCTAAATTTATTAGCAGGGCACAAATATGTATTAACAGCCACTGATTACTGTACACGATGGGCTGAAGTAGCAGCAACGATGAGGAGTACAACCCATGAGGTAATTAATTTTTGGAATCAAATATCATATCCAGGTTTGGAGTTCCTTTAAATTTAGTTTGTGATAATGGACCAACATTTCAATCACTAGAATTTGTAGAGTGGGTGTATCAAAAGGGGATAGTCCTCAAATTTTCATCCAACTATTATTCCCAAGGAAATAGATTGGCTGAATCTACAAATAAGAATTTGATAAATGCTATTAAGAAGTTTGTTGTAGATAAACCTAGATAATGGCATACATTATTGAAGTACGCACTTTGGGCTGATAGAATAAGACACAAATAAGCTCTAAAAACTTCACCATTTGCTTTGTTGTATGGGACTAAACCAATAGTTCCAATTTCAATTAAGATGCCTACTTACCAGTTTGCTTTAGACTATTTTAATGATCATGCAGATGCAAAAGCTCATGTATTAGACTTGATTAATTTGTAGGATGAAAGGCTTCAGGACTTAAATCATTTCAGTCTATATTAGGAGATAGTCAAGTGTTGGTTTGATAAAAGAGCAAAATTGTAGGTATTCAAACTTGTAGGCCAAGTACTTCTATGGGATAAATCCCATGAAAGGAAAGGTAAATACACCAAGTTGCAACCTTTATGGATAGGGCCATACCAGATAGCAAAAAAATTGGGTAATAATGCATTTCATCTATAGGACCTAGAAGGTAATTTTCTAAACTTACCTGTCAATGGTCAATATTTGAAATATTATTTCTTTGTTGTTCCATCTACTACATCATTTGAGTAATCATAGAAGCCTTTGTACATATGTATATATATATATATAAATAATAAAGTGTGTTTAGTCAGTTTTATCGATATTAAGTTGATTCTAGTTTTCTAAGTTTTCATTTTCTTTCTTCTTTTGGGTTTTTACTATTGAAATAAAGCTCACACACACAAAATACTGAAAGATAACTGAAATACATGCAATAACAGAATAATACTATGCAGAAAGTAATTGCAGAATTGAAACAATCTCACAAATAACTCAGAATCGTAGGCCTCTTCGAGGGGGCAACCTCCTTCAATATTTCATTAACTTGCAAAAAGATACATTCGTACATGGCTTCATAGCTTTTAAAGAAAGACTTCATGCAACCCTAACCCTAAGCTCAAGAGTTGGCTTACATGCAAAATGCCACTCGAGCTAGAATCTTCTACCAAACATCGGTTACAATCTTGATAATGGTTACATCAAATGGCCCCACTTGGCTAGGAGCCTAACTTGCCACATACATTACAAAATATTGTAAAATAACATTATAGATGGGATCCCCCACATTGGAAGTGGGTCATTACATAATAATGAGAATTACAAAATAATGTTAGGATGGGATCCTAACATGTCCTTCCCCTTCAAAAAGCTTTGTCCTCAAAGTTGAAGGTGAGGAAACTGGTGTTGGAGCTGATGGAGAGACTCCCATGTAGCATCTTCTAGTTGGAGTCCATGCCACTGAACAAGGACTTCAATAATGGTGTGGTTGCGTAGAGTGTGAGTTCGATGATCCAACAACTATTCGGGTTCAAGCAAGATAGAACCTTCTTCATCTAACTTCGAAAGTGCAGATTGAACCTGTACCTGATTACCCACCACCTTTTTGAGAGAGGAAACATGAAAAATAGGATGGAGCTTGGATGTAGGTGGAAGGGCCAATTTGTAGGTTGTGGCACCAATCCGTTGTAACACCTGGTAGGGCCCATAGTATTTCATGGCAAGTTTTTGGCATCTACGAAGTTAGAGGGACAACTATTTGTATGGTTACAAGTGAAGGAAAACCATATCACCCACATCAAAACTATGCTCGAAACGGTGTTGGTCAGCCTATTGGCGCATCCGATTCTAGGTTGCATCCAAATTCATCTTCAATTGATGGAGGACATCAACATGCTAATTGAGAGTAGTGTCAACTGCATGGACCTTGGAGCTACCTGGAATGTAGGAGGAAGGTGTGGGTGGAGGGCGCCCATAAACTACCTCAAAAGGGGTAACCTTGGTTGTTGTGTGATAGGAAGTGTTGTACCACCACTCGGCCAAAGGAAGCCATTTTGCCCAATGCATAGGATGATCCGAGGTAAAGCAACGAAGGTAGGTTTCCAAACATTTGTTGACAATCTCCATCTGGCCATCCATTTGCGGATGATAAGCTGAACTCATTTTGAGCTGAGTTCCCTGCAACTTAAACAATTCTTGCCAGAAGTGACTAGTAAAGGTTGGGTCACGATCGGACACGATGGAGGAGGGTAGACCATGAAGGTGAAAGATAGAATCAAGGAAAATTTGGGCAATGGTGGATGTTGTGTAAGGATGGGATAGGGAACAAAAGTGAGCATATTTTGAAAGACGATCCACTACCACGAAGATAACAGATTTGCCTCCAGACTTAGGTAATCCTTCAATAAAATCCATAGAAATATCCATCCAAACCTGGTCAGGAATGGGCAAGGGTTGAAGAGTGCCTGGAGAATGCACCGTTTCACCTTTCATCCATTGATAGGTATCACAAGCTGCCACAAAATCTTGAATGTCCTTTTTCATACCCTTCCAAAAAAAGTGTGCTTAAGTCGTTCATATGTTTTGAGAAATCTTGAATGGCCGAAAGATGGGGCAGCATGCAGTTCTATCATGAGAAGTTCCCGTAGTGGGGACTTGTGGGGAACAACAAGGTATTGGTGGTAACGCAAATCCTGGCCATCCCAAGTGTAGCCTGGACATGAAGTAGGCTCAGTGTGTAGGGAAGCAACCAAAGTCTGCAATTCAGAATCTTGAAGTACCTCCTAGCGTAAGGAATCGATCCATTGGGGAACCGACAATGAAATGGCACACAACATACTGAGAGCCTCAAATTGGTGAGAGAGAGCATCGACCACAACATTCTCCTTGCCCTTCTTATAGGTGATATCATAATCATAGCCCATGAGTTTAGAGACCCATTTTTGTTGTTCAGGGGTGGCAACCCGTTGCTCCAAAAAGTATTTGAGACTCTGATGGTCTGTTTTAATGGAGAAATGATGCCCGATGAGATACGGTCGCCAATGGGTTACTGCATGCAGAATTGCCATCATCTCCTTGGCATAAGTGGATTTTCCCAAATTACGGTTGGAGAGAGCTTTACTAGTGAAGGCCAAGGGTCTCCCTTCTTGCATCAACACTGCACCAATACCATGACCTGAAGCGTCGCTTTCAATGACAAATGGTTTGGAGAAATCTGGCATGGCCAAAATAGGCGTAGTGGTCATAGCATGCTTCAATTCTAGGAAAGTCTTGTTCAGTGGGTCCCATCCAAGTAAAAGAGTCCTTCTTTAACATGGAAGTGAGGGGAGCTACAATTTTACCATAGTTACGAATAAATTTACGGTAATAACCTATAAGCCCTAAAAATCCCCTAAGACCTTTGAGAGTGTGAGGTTTCGGCCATTCCTGAACCGCTTGGATCTTCTTGGGGTCAACTTTGACGCCCTCCTTAGTGACAATGTGTCCCAAATATTCCACTTCTGTCAACCCAAAAGAACACTTGGAACGCTTAGCATAGAGTTGATGTTGTGCCAACAGTTGGAGAGTCTGATTCACATGAATAAGATGCTCTTCCCATGAGCGACTATACACCAGAATGTCATCAAAGAAGACTAGGATGAACTTTCAAAGGAATGGATGAAAAATGTTGTTCATGAGGCTTTGGAAAGTGGAAGGGGCATTAGTCAAGCCGAATGGCATTACCAAAAACTCATAGTGACCTTCATGAGTACGAAAAGTAATCTTGGGAATATCCTCATCCTTGAGCCGGATTTGATGGTACCCCGAGCGAAGGTCGAGTTTGGAAAAATACATAGTCCCATGAAGTTCATCCAATAATTCATCCACCACCAGAATAGGAAACTTATCCTTGATGGTGAGTTTATTGAGCTCTCGATAATCGATACACAACCGCCAGGACCCATATTTCTTGCGCACCAGTAAAACTAGAGAAGAGTAAGGACTGTTGCTTGGTCGAATGACATCGAATTTTAACAATTCCTATACTAACTTCTCGATTTCTGACTTAAGAGCATGAGGATACCGATACGGTCTAATGTTGGGTGGTGCATTTCCAGGTAACAAGGGAATAACATGGTCATGAGAGCGATGAGGTGGTAATTCTATTGGCTCAACAAAAATAGAGTTGTGCTTGGTCAAAATAAGTTGCAAATCTTTAGGAATAGAATCCTCCTCTGAAGGATGAGGTTGGATCACAAAAATCTGAGCTATGACACCTCGAGATGATTTTTTTAACAACTTCTCCATCCGATTGGAACTGATAATCTATGAAGGCCCTACTTTTAAGCCATGGAGAGTGTAGGACTATCCATTCTATGAAAATCGCATCCAAAGCTCGGCAAAGTGCCATGAGATGACTCCCAATGTGCCCAACCATTGAGCTCCCAACACGATATCACATCCCCCTAGTTGAAGTGCAAACATATCCTGTTTGAGCTCATAGTCCCCAATCTTGACCTTAACATTACGACATTTACCTTTGCAAGGTAAGGTCCCACCATTTGCTACCATAACCTCAAAGGAATTACATGTATGTACGTAACAATTTGCCTGCTTGGCAATGCGGGGATCAATAAAATTATGTGTACTGCCAGAATCAATCAAGATGGTAAGATGCAGGCCCTTGAAATAACCCACAACTTTCATAGTTTGGGGAGTAGTAATGCCCGCAAGAGCATGAACAAAAATTTCAGCCTGTGGTTCATCCTAGTTTTCTTCCTCTGGTTTGGGTGGTTCCTCTACTGATTCGGTGTCATCATCACTATGGTCACTGGTGTCAGGCTCATCAGCATCGATGAGGAACAACTTCTTTTGGGTGCACCTATGCCCATGAGAAAACTTTTCATCACAATTGTAGCACAACCCTTGGGCGCATCGTGCATCCATTTTGGTAGTGGTTAAACGTTTGGGTGCAGCAATGGGTGCAATAGGTTTTTGTTCATTCTGATTTTGGAATCTAGGAGGAAAAGAGGGTTTAGCTTATGGAAATTTAGATATCCACCTCTGAGCTAAAAATTTGGACTCAGCCAAATGAGCCAACTTGATAGCCTGCATCATGGATTGTGGTTTAAACATCGTGACCTCGGCTTGGAGATCTTCCCTCAACCCACTAACAAAACAACTCATAAAGAACCCTTCATTCAATCCTATAGTTTTGTTGGCCAATCTCTCAAATTGTATTTGGTAATCTCGAACTGTCAAAGTTTGTCTCAACTTTGTCAACTATCCTATAAAATCATCATACTCACTAGAGCCAAAGCGAGTGAGTAATTGAGACTCAAAGTCCACCCAAGAAGGATCAGGGAGAGTTTTTTGCAACCATTGGTACCATTGTAAGGCTTCAGATTCCAAATTGAAAGAAGCCATTTGAACTCGATGATACATGGGGACATCATGGAGTCTAAAGAATTGAGCAACATGACATAACCACCCATCCACATCCTTCCCATTGAACTTAGGAAAGTCTAGTTTTGGCATCTTAAAGGTAGTATCACGATCAAAGCGAAGGTGAGAGTCATCTGTTCCCTTTCCTTGACCTCGATCAAAATGTGAGTGTTCAGTACGATACTCAGACTTGCTTGGAATACCTTGCAATTTGGACTCAACTTTTGCAAGTTGGTCTTCTAGGCGAATTCTAGAGGTATCTTGTTCAATTTTGAAAGTTTGAAATTTTGTCATCAAGTTTTCACTTGTGGTTTGCAAGCTAGTAACAACACTTATTAGGGTATCCAACATTGAAGCAGTGTTTTGCTCTACCTCTTTTTGATGTCCACGAGTTCCACTTGCCATTTGGGATAGCCTTGAACCTTTTTTACTGAATTACTAAAAATAGAAGTGTGGTTGTAGGAGTTACTATTTTTAGTAAGGAGTCCAAAAAAGTGCTTGGATGTTATATATCAAGATGATCAGCTTGAAAATATGGTCACAATGAGCTATATGCCACAACATAGATTTTTGGGCACCCTAGACTCAGATTTTGTATTTGTGGAATATTTGGCCAAAAAGGGCTAGTGGAAAAATGATAAATTTGAGGAATTTTGAGAAAAAGGGAGTTAAGACTCAAAAATTCTGTGAGAGGTGCAGAAGGGGCTAACTAAGACAACAAAACAAATTTGAGGATTTTTGGAGTTGTCTAGGGCCTGTTATGACTTTTTTTAGTGTTATTTTTCCCTATTTCTGGTTTAAAAATTACTCAAAATAGAGTAATGATAAAACCACTACAAATTCTTCATTATAGCTCCGATTTGCACGATTTTTTATTTTATTTTTATGGTTTTCTACTAGAGCAATCAGTTTTTTTTATCTTTACATTCTATCAACTGATCACCTTGTCACTATCCTATCACCTGTACTACAATTACTAACACTGACGGTCCTATTTCTACCCTAACCACCTATATTTTTACTATTATATTACTATTACTATTACTATTCTACTACTATTACTATCACACAATTTACTATCACTACTACTTACTATTACTGAACCAACTATTACTACCATTAATCTAGATGGTACTAGAATATTTTAGACTATTAGAGACACTTGCAGACTCTATCCTAACTGTTGGTGCATGCAAAGTGCGTTCTTCTGTGATAGGGAAGTCCTCCGTATGCTCACTTTTTGGGATTGTGAATGCAGGTTCAACAAAAAAGGAGATGTGTGTTTTTGCAGGTTGAAGTGTTTAACAGAACTAGGGTATGCTAGGTAGAGGAGTATGTAACACCCATAGGCCCTCTGTTATACCGCAGTGATGAACAATAGTGCTCGGACCAATATTTTAGGCCACTACCCAAGGAGGATTCCACACATACCCTTGAGCACACTATCTACCTCTCTGATAGTACGGGAGGGTAATCGTTCGGGATGTTGTGTCCCATGGACTATGGATGATACAAGGCCAAAAAGCTTCCTACTGGATAAAATTTTGTTCAACCTAGAATGGTCTCTCGATACACCCGAAGATGCGTGGGAGCTCGATTCCATGCGTGAGTGTTGTTTGAGGCCTGGGTATTGGAGCCTGATCGCCCCTCACTTCACTAGATGCTTTATGGGCTATCTAGCTTAGCCAATAATGATAGCTCCTTCACGATATTTTAAAACCCTCGACATAGGGTTTCTAGCCTACTCAACTACGAAAAAAATAGACTATATTTTTTGGTTTTTGTAATTATTTTTTTGGCTTTTTGAATAAAGGAAAACAGAATGAAAAAACACAGGAAAATTATACCTAACAAGCGGAAATGGCTGAGCAAGAATTGTCGCAGTCGCAGTAGAACTCGGCCCTGGAAAGCGCTCTGATACCACTTGTAAGGAACCTACTATTGAAATAAAGCTCACACACACAAAATACTGAAAGATAACTGAAATACATGCAATAACAGAATAATACTATGCAGAAAGTAATTGCAGAATTGAAACAATCTCACAAATAACTCAGAATCGTAGGCCTCTTCGAGGGGGCAACCTCCTTCAATATTTCATTAACTTGCAAAAAGATACATTCGTACATGGCTTCATAGCTTTTAAAGAAAGACTTCATGCAACCCTAACCCTAAGCTCAAGAGTTGGCTTACATGCAAAATGCCACTCGAGCTAGAATCTTCTACCAAATATCGGTTACAATCTTGATAACGGTTACATCAAATGGCCCCACTTGGCTAGGAGCCTAACTTGCCACATACATTACAAAATATTGTAAAATAACATTATAGATGGGATCCCCCACGTTGGAAGTGGGTCATTACATAATAATGAGAATTACAAAATAACGTTAGGATGGGATCCTAACAATTTTTTATTAAAATATCTTCCAAGTAAGGAAAGAGTGGTGATGCTTGTTATCTAGAATGATAGTAGAGAGGTAGTTTCAGGGTTATGCATAAGAGGTAGGACCCAAAATATACTTGTAAAAAAATGGCTAATCTATTGCGAAAACCCGGTGAATCCTGGCAAAGTGCATGCATGATGGCATGGCGAATGACCTTATTTTTTCAAAATAAATTGGTAAAAAATGGTGAATTTCAAAGTTTTGATTAGACCATGTGAAAAAGGAGTTTGGCAATGCAATCCACTTTACAAAACTTGATCTGGTACCAAAACGGATGCATAATAAGATTCGATAATGTACAGGATGCATAATATCATATGATCGCGTACCAGATGCATAATATGATCCGGTTGCAGATCGAATGCATAATATAGTCTGATAACAGACCGAATGCATAACATGATCTAGTCAAGTATCGGATGCATACATGATCCGATTTTGGATCGAATGCATAAAATGATCCATCCAACGATCGGATGCATACTATGATTCGGTCTTGGATCGGATGCATAATTTGATCCGAATATAAATCGGATGCAAAATATGATCTGGTTTTGGACTGAAAATAGAAAATGATCTGGTCACTAACCGGATTCATAGTATGATCCGTGTTTGGACTGGTTACATACTATGGTCTGGTCACCCATCGGGTGCATAATATGACCCGGTCTCAGACCAGGTGCATAATATATTTTGATCACCGAACAGATGCAAAATAGGATTCGATCCTAAATTGTAGCATATGTAGAAAATATTCAATACTTATGCCATGTGTCACATGTTTAATCAGCAACATTGTATGTCCAATACAATGTTGCCATGTGTCAAACCTATTTCTTCAATCTATAAAAGGGCGTCAACTGTCAATTTTTCCATTTTGTTTCTATGACTACTGCAACCAGAGCTAACCTGTCCAATCAAACTTTCTAGTCAACCTTTCAACTTCTAACTTCCAACTTCTTGCAATGGTCGCCCCTTCCACCCCTACACAAAAATTCAAGAATTTTACGTGCACTTTGATTTTATATTTTATGACAGCCTTAGGAATGGACTTTATGATGTAGGAACAATAGTCTGAAGCTACTTTATTCATGAAATTTAAGTAATATATAGGATTACATAGGAATATCATGTAGGTTAAGTGGTTGCAACAATCTACCAAACATGGCCAACCACTTAACTACTAGTTAAAAAAATGCTAACTATGGATATCCACTAACTGCTAGAAGACAAACAAGATCTCTAACAATTAAATAACATCTAACAACATGCTAACAACCTATTTCTAACATGGGCATACTATGCCTCACGTGAATACAAAGTGTAATGAAATAGGAATAGTAAATAATAATAATTAACTTAGGCTTAAGTGGATAAGCCTAAGTTATCCTCAACACTCCTCCCAACAATATAAGCATTGGACCCCAATGCTCTCAACAAATGTGGAAAGTCATGGGCCATCTCATGGTAAGGAATATAACATGCCATGTGTGTAAAATGACCACGACGAGCAACAAGGTAAGTAGTGGAATAACCCTATCCAGTGTGATGAGTCTTCATCTCGAAAACTCTATCTAAAATGAGTGGAAGCTGACGATCAGGTGCCACTCATTGTTGTAGGACTGATAACAGGATCAGGTACCAAAAGAGGGTCTTGAAATGGTGTCTTTGTAAAGTGGCACTCATCCAAAGGAACCCAAACTCTGCCTCCAACCTGTGGTGAGTGAGGATTGTGATGATTTCGCACCACTCCCTACGGAGTCTCCTGCAATTCCTGTGGTACCTTGCCTAGAAGGCTCTGCCAGTGCTTATTAAGGGAAGTAACCTTAGCTTGCTCCTCCATGTGTGCAATGGTGGGAGTGGGCAAAGCCAAAGGTAACTTCTATGGAAAAAGTGGTTCAATAGTTGTAGGTGTACCCAAAATTATACCAATGGAATCAATGGCATCTTTCTCATGAGTGAGAATGGTGGGTTCCTTAACCACTTGCTCTTGTAATTGTTCATCATGTGGGAGTAAAACTTCTTCCTTTGCATGTTCCTTAGGTGGTGCTTTTTCTTCATTTTTTGTGGGACAAATGCTAGTAGGAGCTAAAATAAGTGCTTGACTCAATGGCTTCCTTACTTGCCTACAACTTAACATCAAATTGGAAGTAGGTGTAGTGCTTTGTATCAAGTAGTTTTTATCGTGCAAATCCAATGTGTAGGTGTTCTTTTTAGCATGATAAATATCATTCCTATCAAATTGATAGGTTTTACCTAGAAAGAGTCCATAACAATCCATGTATGTGACATCACACCTAACTTTATCCACAAACTTCTCACCAAAAGCAAAATTCAAGGTGCAAGTATGGGTGATGTTGGATGTGGAGTCTACATCTTTCCACCTAAGTGCATAAGGTTGGTGATGTGGTTTGATGGAAAGTTTCAACTTCTCCACAATGGACTTCGCAATGAGGTTCTTTTACGATCCATTATCAATGATACAATCAACATATAAATCATGCGTCAAGTGGGCTCTAGTGACAAACAAATGATCACGCCCCCCTTGAGCAAACACCTTGGACATTAGGGTAACTTTGTTCAGTTTACCCTTTAAATTAGGATATACTTCTTCTGTCCCTATAGCCAAAATGGGACCATATTATGGTTCCTCATGTGTAGGCTGTACAATTAGGGATTTTTTCTTCTTAAAATTCTCAAAAGTATAGCATTTGGATTTTACATGTCCATGCTTTTTACAAAATTCACAATACAATGAAGAAGAAGAATCTTTAGCATGAAATGAAGAAGAATGTGCTTTAGGATAAGTGGTAGGAGAAGAAGAATGAGGGAAATATTGAGAATTTTTCTTCACCTTCTGTTGATGTTGATTACCGCCTTTGGAAGAGCCCTCCTATGATGAACGAGACTTTTGATATGCACCAACTTTATCCTCTACAAGAATGGCATGATTGAATGCCACATCCAAGGTGAGGAAGACATTGAATTTGATATCCCTAAAAATATGATCTTGCAAGCCATGAGTGAATTTATTAATCAAATCATCTTCTGAATCTTTCACACCAAGCAATACCCTCAACCTATTAAATTGGAAAATGAAATTAGAAACTGACATTCCATAGGTTTGCCTCAATCTATACCACTTGGTAGTGAGGTCACTTTGGTATTTTGGTGGAAAGAAGGTGTTTTTCATAATTTGAGTTAATTCTTTCCAAGTTAAGGTGGCATTATGGCTCTATATTTCTACAATGAGAACTTTTGCTAAACCTGTGAGTTTTAATGTAGCAAATGTGGCTTTTTCATCCTCCGGAATTTCAGCATAAGCAAACCAAGTTTGCATATCCAAAATCCATGCAGATAAGACATCGGGATCCCTAGATCCATCATACATTTTAACCTCACATTTAGCTTTGTTGGCATGATTATGGTGGATTTTGATTTCACCAGGATTGAATTGCACAACAATATCTCTTACCTTCTCTGCTAAAATGTCTACTGCAAAAGTAAGGTTTTCCATATTTGATCTGAGGTCTTGAGCCATATTTTTCCTAGTATATGCCAGACTAGGAGGATTACAAAATGGTCTTGCATAATCTTAATCTAGGCTTAGGAACAATTTCAATTTCCTATGCAGCCAAATTGCCTAGTTTTTACAAGTTTTGCTCTCAAAATTAGGGCTATTTTAGTGCTCTTTACAAAAATAATTCAAGTTTTGTAATTACAAATCAGCACTAAAAACAATGAAAAATCAACCCTTTTACAATGTCAAAATTTGGTTAGGAGCAAAAATTATCAATCTGCTAAAAATTTGCAACACAATGCAAAAAAATTGGTCAAAAACGGACCAAAAACGAGGAAGATATCACCTCTTGAAGTTGCTCTCCTTTTTGCTGGTTTTGGCGCCAAAAAGGTAGAATTTGAAATTTTGAAAATTCAATTTGAATTTCCCTTCGAGTTGGATTTCCTGCCAGTTTTCCCGCCAATTTTCATGTGCCAAAAAAATGCCAAAAACATCTTCATGTGCTAAAAAATGTTTGAATTTTGGGTCGGGCGGTCAACTCTCGCCCAAGGCTGAGCAGTAGGTTTTCTAAATCGCAACGTTCACAATCCAACGACAAACTTCGCCCGAGCCACAAAGGAGGCACTACCACTTGGCAGCCCTGCACCCATGCAACTAGCACCTCCACGTGTGTGTGCACGATGGAGAGTGTCTAGAAAATCTAGATAATAATAAGGTGCGTATTGCACCTTATAAGCATTATTGAACCAAAACATCTTGAGGGTCTTCTAAAATAGGCCATATCAAGATTTTTTCAGTCTAATTTTATTTATGATAATGATGTTTTGAATGTTGTTGTTGGTATATTGGAGAACATTAATGTCGAAGCCCAAGCATTTTATAACCAGTGCGCTTCAGATAAGGAGAAAGTTGCAGTTGTTGAGGCTGCAAGGGATATGGCTGATGTAAGAAAACCTTTTATGTTTCTATTTTTTATTACTGTAAAAATTTTATATTTCTTGAAAATATTAAATAATTTCAATATAACCATTTTTAATTATGTTTTCAATTTGTTATTGTAGTCAATTTTTGAACACTTAAAAACATAGGTTAAGAGCATGGACATCAATCTTAAAAGGGTGAAAATATTTTTAAATCATGCAATGGAAATGAAAAATAAAATGCAATAAAAAATATCATAAAATAATCATTTAAAAAAATACATCAAGGAGAAGTTCAAAGAATATCTGGAAATGGTGCTTGAAAAAATAAAGGAAACACTTCCAACAATACTTGAAGATCCAAACAAGGAAGAAGAGCAATTGGTGTCAAGTATGGTGAAAGTACACGATAACCTTGTGATATTTGGAGTACTACAAGAAGAGAGTGACACAAATGTCGACAAAGGAAAAAAATAACAACTCCAAAAAATAGTGAAGCAACTAAGCACCAATCAAATGTTTAAAAATTTGAAAATGTAATATGCTATCAAGTTGATTGTAGTCAAAATTTTTGTAAAATGTAATATGTTTCTTTTTGAACTAACTATAATGAGATTATCTCATTTTGGGTTTTCCATAATTAATTGTTTGCTTGCATTTATAAATATGTGTTACAATTTTAGTTTATTTATTGCTAATATTTTTCACTATGGTCATATCAACAATAAAAGAATTAATGTTCAAATCTTGGGCCTCCCCCAATTGAACCCCCCGCCCCTCCCCCCGCGCTTCCGGGGGGGGAGGGGGTGGGGGGGGGGGGGGGGGGGGGGGGGGGGGGGGGGGCTATTTGTTTTGTTGTGGGGCGGGGCGGGGGGGGGAGCGCGCCCCCCCCGGGGGCGCCCAAGGGGGGGGGGGGCCCCCCCCTCTGGGGGGGGGCCCCCCCCCCCCCCCCCCTTAAAAAAAAAAAACAACAAAAGCACTATAGATAACCTTACAGATCAACATTAATATATCAATAATAAAATTGAAAACATGAAACATAGATATTTATCAATGAAGAGAGTTGAGACATCATGACATAAACATACAATTGTAAAAACTGCAAAAATATATGACACGTAATTATTGAAACAGTAATGTGATATAAAACAACAATTTTGTAAAATATTATAAGTCATGAACAATATTGTGAAATATTCTATGAAGCTTGTGAAATCAAAACATTATTGTGTTTATCAATGTCAATGAAATCATTGAAAATTATCATTATCTCATTTTGTGTTTTTCATCATTCATAGTTTGCTTGCCTTTATAAATATGTGTTGCCGTTTTAGTTTATTTCTGGCTAATATTGTTCACTATGGTCATCTCAAGAACAAAATAATTATAGATAACATTACAGATCAACATTAATATACCAATAATAAAATTTAAAACATGAAACATAAATATTTATCAATGAAGAGAGTTGAGACATCATGACATAAACATACAATTGTAAAAACTGCAAAAAGATATAAGACATGTAATTTTTGAGACACTAATTTGATATATAACAACAATCCTATAAAATATTATAAATATTGAACAATATTGTGAAATATTCTATCAAATTTGTGAAATAAAAACATTACTATGTTTATCAATGTCAATGAAATCATGGAAAATTATCATTATGGAAGCTGAAACATTTCAGCTTGACCAAAATCATTATGAAGCATAGCAGAAATCTGCGTCTCCACCATCTGATCATTGAAAGCATTAACATCATAGTTATTGATCGTATTAAAAGTTCATCTTATGTCTTCTAGGGAAATCCAATGTGCCAAAGATCTATCATACATAAATGTATCCAACTGATATGAAGACACATAAATTCTTAAAAAAATTTCTAAATTATTTTCAACTCTGTTGTGGAGTTTAGATTTAACAAAATAAAGTGCACTAAAAACTCTTTCATCGTAGACTAACCCCAAAATCATTGTTTCACATAATGCATATAAACGAAAGTATTCACTTATTGTATCTTGTAAGATTGTGCTTGGATATAATTTTTTCCATAAATGTGCAGTGGAACCAATCTCATGGACAATTTTCATAAGTGATATTTGCACAACCATTGTTCTTCCAAAATGCGATGATTGTTCTTTCAAAATATCACTGTTGAGTAAACATTTTATTTCAACACCATTGAATTCCACACTCTTACTAAAATTGTCAATGAGGTTATCCATATATTTAAAAAACAACTTATTTTTAGAATTGTATTAAGTACAAGGTCCCCAAAACATGGGATTAACCACACCCATGGCCTTGAGCAACTCATCTCTCTGAAACCATTCTCTTATCTCACTTATCAAATATTTTGCAATTTTTGAGAAATTACACATTGTTTTGTGTATAATAACATGAAATCTATTGTGTGTTACATGAACTTCTTCCAAATATTCCACAACTATACTTGATTGCCTTTCAAAATAATAGACAGGTACCATATTTTCATGAACATTAATACAAATATGATCATGGATGTCAAACTTCAAAAAGCTTTTTGGATTGTTCACATTTATCAATGTATTCTAACTTTTAAACAAAGGTTATGTAAAATCTGTAGTAGACACATATAATGTATCTATAAGCACGCATATATGTTTTCTCATCCTCATAAAATCAACAATATAGATGGATCTCTCTTGTGCAAGATTAATTAATCTCTTCATTTATTTTAACATTGGAAGAATACCACATAAGTTCAAAAGTGTTTCCAAGTCATTCAAATAGAACAACATATATTTTGCCTTATCAACTATCCTACGATTTGCATGCATAAACCTCATCAATGATTGGTATTTTCTAAAAACTCTTTGAGCAGGTTGATACAATGAAATCCATCTTGTATCCACATATTTTAATAATTTTTTCCCTTCTGTAACTCTTAGAGTAAACTATTGAAACTTTGCAAACCTTTTTGGACTTAATGAGAAATAAGAATAAATTTCTTGAATAAGGTTTTCCACTTTAGAAACATTTGAAAATGTGCTCACAATTTTATATGCAAGATTAACTCTATGATCCATACAATGAATGGGAATCATATATGGGGCAACTATGGTTTGGAGTCGAACACAAATACCAGACCTGTGACCTTGCATAATAACATCTCCATCAGCTCCAACACAAATTAACTTTGTTGATGTATCTATATCATTCATTCCTATAATATTCTTTAAACTATTGACGACAACATTATAAATATTTTTTGCATTTTAACTTTCCAACATCTTATGTATTCCCAATAAAATAAGCCTTCTAATATGATTTTGAAATGTGTACACACGCATACAAATCCAATATGTGTTGTCCATAGTTGCTACCTCATCAATAGAAAGTGAAATGAATTTTGCAAGTTTTACTTGCTCCCTTAGGTCTTCTTTCTCAACATTTTGCCATTTCCCAACCACTTCGGTCTGACCAATGAGAAGTAGGAAGGTTTTGCACATTAAATAGGCGTAATAGTTGCTTATAATCAATAAAATTGGACATTGGTCTACCTTTCTTGAGAATATTGTAAACAACAGCAAACTGCATATTTTTTGAAGCTAAAATATTCTTATGTATTTTATGAAGTTAGACTACAATTTTTCTTCCTTTCTCAACAAGAGATTGTTGTTGCTTTAAGTTGTTGTCATATTCTATAGAATATATTAAATGTAGACATTCTAATGCATCCTTCCACTTAACTTCTTTACTAACTTCACCATTACTTTTTATAACTTTTACATAAGATTTACCAGCATGTTTTTCAATTGTATCAATATTGTTTTGAATCCTATGATCCTTACCAATCTCCAACTATAAATTTTGCATCTACATTATTTTTCATTGATTTGGTCATCCTCAATCATGACAAGCTCAAGCCATAGAAATATTTCTGCCCATTCATTACTAAATTTCCTTCCAAGTATCAAGTTAGATGCTTTTCTTTTTTTTTGGAATTTTTTCTTGAATATTCAAACAAAGCTCATAATGATTTTGATTTATTACTTTTATTTTCAATTGTGATTTCATTTTGAGTTTTGTCTTCAAGTGTTTGTTGGATGTCATTTTCAATGAGATTTTCATTAAAAGGCATCTCTTCTTGGGGAATATATTCAAGTGGAGGCATATCAAGATCGATAGGGTATTCTGCATAGTAGCATACCATAATATTTTTTATCATTCTTACATAAAAAAATTACAGAAAAATTTTCAAATCGTCAATCAAGCACATACTATGAAGTCAAAAATCATTTGTACCTTGAATTTGTATGGATGTGGTTGGCTTATTGCATTTCAAAGTTTGGCTAAAATATTTGAGGATACTCTTTTCAGCAGAATATTTGGTGCCCTTCTTTCCATCATTGGGTAACATTTTACTTGTTACGAAAAATATTTTCAATTCAAAAGAGTAATAAAATGTTGAAGAGGGTGTAATTTCTAGAGGCCTTAAGATAATATTGTAAATATAATAAATAATTGTTTGGGTGGTAGATTATACATACTTGTTTCCTGCCATTCTTTATTGTGATTTTATCAATTTATGCCACAAGTTCATTTTCTTGTGAAAGCACTTTAACTGAAAAGAGCACAAAAATAATTAACATTCAAATTGAAATCAATTTAAGAAAATTTTTCTTTAAGAACAAAATAGTTGGTGATGCGTATGTCAAAAAATATCATGTTATAGCACAAAATGGTCTAGAAATAGAGAATCAAAATTTGTTCATATAAATAGAGCATCAATATATCTTTAGAGAACCAAAACATTTACTCATGTATAATCGTAGCAAGGAAAAAAATCTGAATTGAAACTAAGAATCAAAGAGTTTTAAAACATTCAGAACAGGGCAAAATAGAGAAAACATGGGAATAGAGCAATGACCATCCAGATGCAGAAGAGGGCTTGGATATAAAATTCTAACATAAAGATATAAAATAGGCGATAACATCATGAACATGGCAAAATAGAGAAAAATATGGCAATAAGAGAAGTGATAGAGAACCCAGTGTAGAAAGAGGTCCGATGCGAAACAGGATCCGATAAAAAATGTTCTAGTTGTAGAAATGGTTCTGACCAAATGTAGAATACATTTCATTTACAAAATGGATTTGTCCAACTGCATAATAGGGTTTGGCTATGAAAGTGGTTTCATCCGGTTGCACAATAGGTTTCGACTATAGAATTGGTTCAAGATGGTTGTAGAATAGGGTCTGACTACGAAAGTGGTTTCGTTTGGTTGCACGATAGTTTCCAACTGAAAAACGGGTTTAGGATGGTTGTAGAACAAGATCCAAAAACTATAAAGAGGGTTCCATTCCATAAAAGAGGTTTTGAATAGTTACAGAATAGGTTTCAGCTGCAGAATTTGTTCCATCCGATTGCACAAGAGGTTTCGATTGCAGAAGTGGTCCAGGACAGTTGCATAATAGGCTCTAGATATGGAAGGGGTTTTTCTCATTTGTAGAAGAGGTTCCTATAGAATAGGTTCAGGACGATTGCAGAATAGGTTCTGGATGGTTGCATAAGAGGTTTCATCTGAATGCAGAACTAGTGGCGGCCAGTCTCAAAAAAGGTTTCGATATTGTGCAAAATTGTGTTGCAATATTCGTCAAATGTAGAACATGTTCTAAAAATGAAAATATATCCTTGGGTGTTAATTATATATAGAGGTATACTTGGCGAGTTGGGCAGGATAATTTAGAAATTTTAAAATTTTAGGACAAAAAGGTTACTCTATTTAAGTAGAATGGCTTGCAAATTTTTAAAAATAGCCATGATAATCTTAGCAAAGTATGGTAAACTGACTCCTAAAATTTATTTTTTTTGAAAATTTTTGGCTAAATGGCCGACGTTTGGGTCCCCCAAATTTTGCAAATTTGAATTTTCAAAAATTGTACTTTTTGCCCAATTGGTAAAGTTTCACCGCTATGCATAACCCTGGGTAGTTTAGATTTTGTACCTTACCTGCCGTAACTATTTTAATTATAAAATGAATTGTTATGTTGTTTAGCTGGAGAACTTCCAAGGAATCCAAGAAAAGTTAGTCATGAGAGGAAAACTCTAATTCACAAAAATTATTTTAATTACTCTAAAGAGGCTATTGGTGCCTAAGCTAAAATGGTTGATTGATCAACTGTTTGGTTAATAAAATAATAGGGAAAATACTACTTTTGAGCCTTCAGTAAGGTTTCTTGGCTATCTAGTCTTTATAAAAAAAAAGAGTTCTACAAAAAAAGAGAATATAGTTCCATAATAAAAGGTAGATAGTCGATATTTTTGAAAGAGAAATCTTAGACATGTTCACCAGGGCTATAGAGGCTCCATGGTTGTGAACCAAGGTATTAAAAATAAAGTTAAGAGTAACTTTATTAGGGTTATAAATGCTAAACTAGAATTAGAGCTCTACTCGAATAAACCTATGCATCCCAAACACTCTGGTCAATCCTTAGTAAGAATTCTAAGCCATGGTCATCTTAAGAGGAAGGATTTAGGAACTCACAATCACGCACCAAATTTTTTTCTTAATTGGTTTAACCTAGTATGTCCTTGAAATTTTTTGACAGACTAGCAGATAGTAGATAAAAGAATTTTGAAAATCTTTGTGGTAAGGTATGGTACATGATTTAAGTGGTTTCAAAACTAAAGTTCTGGGTTCCAAATAGTGCTACTATTTCCCCACATACATCACCATTAATTTTAGGTTGGTTGGTATTTCATGCATACCCTAAGAAGAGTAAACTGAAAATACAAGTACCATTTAAATAGAAATAAATTCCCTCACTTTAGGATCTTTTTGGTTATCCAAGATGTGAGTTACAGGGTCGGGTCGAACGTCTTCGCTCTTTTCCACTTTTGGAAAGCCTATGTGATCATTTATTTTACTTACAAGGGAGTTCAACATCTAATTTTTTTTGTCTGGTGGTGGATTGTCAAGTTCATTTATCAAATTTGCATTTGTGAATTGATCTAGCTCTTTAAATTTTAGCAGATCGAATGAATAAATAATTTTAAAGAACATAAACATTGATCTTTTCAAAATAAAAATAGAGATAGGGTAGAGCAGAAAAGAGAGGATATTTAATCTAATTGTAAATTATAACTATTGAAATTAATTAAACTGATCAGCTTCACAAAAAGACAAAATCAAATGAAGAAAGTGTCCATCTTTCTAAGATCACCTTCTACTTTGAGCATGGGATAAAACAACAAGGGACAGAAAGAAAACTATAAACAAAAGTGAGGTCAACATCAATTGGTGTTTCTCATTAAAAATCAAGTTCCCATAGTAAGAATAGAGCAATTAGAACACAAACTCGAACCTTAAGGCTTTATTTTCCTCAAGCACACAGAAAAAAAAATGAAGCTCAATAGCATAACATAATCTCAACAATCATAGGCTTACAATCAAATTAAATAAATCCTAAGTGAGACGAAAACAAAATATAGTGCACTTATCATAACCCAAAAAATATTAGGCGTCTATTCACGTTGTTTTGGAAGTTGTTCACACACCAAACTTGGGTACAAAATAAAGCATTCAAATCCAAATTTTCCAAATATAACTAGAAGTCTTTATTTCCAAATTTTTGCATCCAGATTTTATAATCCATGGAGGTATTATAGATTCAAGACATGCCTTGATATTTTTAAAATAGCTTGCTTCCAAGGAGTTAAACCCTAATATAAAAATCCCATCATCGGGGCTTTACATAATAAAACTTTTAATATAGATCTATTCAACTCCAATTACTTTTGAATATCTGCTCGAATATCTTGCCATAAATGGAGAAGATACAATCTGATCTTATCTCCATAAAACGATGATTGTGTATATATTTTTTACTTTTAAGCATGTTGCAGATGCTTCTATGTGGTGTGCACTATTTTGTCCATGCCTTATCAATTTTTCATTCTGCAAACTCTAGTCGGGTCATTAATTCTACACATCTTCCATATTTACATGATGCTCTTGCTCAGTATGCATTAAAGTTTCATATCTACTATCACATCCACCATCACTTATGTCATTACTACGACCACCAGCAAATTTTCTGCAAAAATAGAAAAATAAGGCAAAGGTTAGATAATTAATAAAATAATTAATTAATTAATTAATTTTATTTTCCTAAGGTTTGAACCTTTTGATTTTTTTTTTAATTTTTAAATATCCCTAAGGTTTGTGCTTTTAATTTTAGGGCAAAATATTATATTTAAAAAATTAATTGTAATGCCTTCCTTTTTGATCGAGAGATCATTAAATTGAATAAATTGGCAATTAAAACCCAAAGCCACCAATAAATTTCTACTTGTGGCATGGAGCAATGTTTTTGGTCAGAATTAAAATGAAATTGTTTTTTTACGAAAATCTGCAACTTTGCTTTGATTTTGAATAATTTGATTTTTGGGTTTTATGCCGCTATTATTTTTACATTTTGCCACAGTTGACCATTTTGACCATGGTATAGAGCAAGGTTGATGAAAATCATGAGCAAGCTTGTTCCCAAGGAATTTGGTTCTAATCCACGACTTAATTTTAGGTTTTCCTTGTTTGACCAAGTATAACTGCGGGAAAGAGCACGAAAAGATGAAAAACTTGGTTGTGGGTCGAAGCAAGCTTTAGGTAAAGAAGTTTTTTGTAGGTCACAATTTAATTTTCCATTTCACCATGTTGACCAAGTATGACCACGGGATGGAGCAAGATTGTTCAGGGCCACGATTTTCTCTTGAACCCTCGTAGTGCAAAATTTAGATGAAAAATCAAAGTGCTTAGATTTTAATGAAATTTTGCAAACTTCTAAATAAGCCAAATGGGTATCCAAACATGTAAAAGGTGCAAAAATTAATTTTGGATCAAGAGTTATAGCATTTAGAAGTTCACAGGCTGCAATTGAATTACTCTTTCTAGAAAATAAATTATGTCCAAATTTTGGTAAATTTAGTACTACTAAAATGAGGAGATCAAGATATTTCACCTAGAATTTGAATCACCTCAAACGGATTCTTCTACCAAAAGTTATGATGATTTCTAATTTGAAGAAATTTTTGGGGTAAGATGAATTTTAAAGAACCCTAAAAATTGATTTTAATTTTTGGACCTTATGAAAACCATTAAAAATTATTTCCTGAAATACTTAATTTGAATTAATGTCATTGACATGTAAATTTTCAAGAAAAAATCAATTAAGGTCAATGCTTTAAAGCAAGCAATTTTAACACCTTGATGCAAGCAAAATTTAAAACCTTGATGAAAGCAAAATTTGGATATAAGATCAAAATACCTCAAGAGGGTCCGCTCGGAGAATAAAATTTAATTATTAAAAGATCAAAATTTTATGATCAATGGGGTGTGTTACTTTTCAAAAAAACCTTAGCTCAATATGATGTCACCCATAATGCGGTCTTGGATGGGCCGCACTTTTTATTTAATTATCGATTATTTACACAAAATTGCAATGTGTGTTACACGTCTGGGTTAATACTGATAAAGTCATCCCATAAACCTGTAATGTTCAGACCATAAAGTACTAAACCTGACCTCTTCTTCATGTTCAACTTGGTACTATTCGCAGTCATCATCCACTATGATGGTGCTCCAAGCAGATCTTTGATCTTCCTTGAAATTGCTTATACTTTGGCCATAAATGCTTTGTATGGGAGTCATTCTTGCCATGTTGGACTTTCCTTTCATCACAGAATTTTTTGAAGTTAGATACCAAAAATGACCTTTTTCGGGAATTCATCTGGTCAGTAACCCATATTTCATTTTCTTTTGTTATTGCACTTTGGATCATCACCCAACCACCATAATTGATATTCTTTGGATCCTAGTGGATTTGAAATTCGATCATCAGGTTGTCACAAAGGACTTGATTAGAAAATTTACCCTTAAAATCTAACTGAGATGACCATGTTATTTGTCTATCATTTATGATCTCCTATATAGACCTCTTTCCTGGCTTGTCATATCTCTCAATGCAAAAAGGGTGCAGCCCTTGACTTGATATTGAAATAATTTTTCCAACTAATGGGATCAGCACCTGGTCTCATTCTTGGGTTATACATCCTCCCATTTTATTGAGGAAATGTAGAGCTAAGCATATGCCAAACAAGGGAGGTATTTCTACCACTTATATATTTTGGATGACAACCAAGTCTAGATGCGTACCTATCAACATAGGGACCTAGCATATAGTCCCTATTATTTTTAAATGCTTTCCCCTGAAAAGCAAAATCTTTGGATTCTATGGTTTTTGATTGAGTCCCAAAATTTTACAAATTTTTGCAGGTATGATCGAGACCTTGGCCGATGGATCCATCACACAATTGTGCAATATATATTTCTCCAACTAAAGAGAGATAGAAATGAAGGAAAATATATTTTGGAGCATTAAGGAGGGGTCTTCTAGTGTACATGTGTGCATCATCAAACCTTGGAGCTCCTCTTGGGGAATATGCCTATCATGTTGACCCTTTCAGAAGCTAGCAAGGTCTTTCTTGTCCATGTTGTCATAGGTACAAATCTTTTGAATAAACTTTGAAATTACTAGGTTTTCTCTACTCTCTGCTTAGTGCTAACAACTAGAAAGTACAACCACTTACATACCTCTAGTATCTCCTAATTAAGAGATGGTTTTTCTAGAGGGAAATTTTACAAGGGTATCTAGCCTCTTTCTTCCACACTAGATCTATGATATTTCAATGGTCATACCCTTGTATTGTGTTGCAGGCAACCATGTTCTTCAACACGGGATATGTTCTTCTTCTCTCACAATGACTGTCAATTCCATCCTCTTGAAACTCATCATTGGAAAGGAGCAAATTCAAACTCCAGATTGAATCATCCACCCTTTCTTCATTTTTGTTTAGACATACCATCCCATCTAATACTATTCTTGCTTCTGCTATTTGCTGGAGAGGGACAGGTGGTCGAGGTTGTTATATAGCTAGCCCCCAACTACTGAGGTAGGTTTCTAAGGATTGTACTTTGAAATTCCTAACTTCTTTAGTTGGAATTTGAATCTTTAGCTGCATTTCTTATTCTGGTAAGGGGACGATGATAACATCATCCTTAATTTCTCGATATAGGTGTTGTCTAGCCTCATCGATGGGTGTAGCATGCAATACATCTATGAAGGGGTGAATTGGATAGGCAACCTCTCTTGGAGGTAACTTCCCCTATTGGATTAGTATATTTTTAGCTCATATGACATCCTTGAAAATCTGAAGGAATAGTTTTTCTCCAAACTGCTAAATAATAAGGGTTGTTTCTAGGCTAAAATCCCTAGTATATTATAGGTACGCCTAATCCAAGGATGGTTAGAACTCATGGGGAATCCTTCTCCACATCATTTTGAAATTAATATTGAAATCAACCATATTTTATTGTGGGTCATGTTTGATGAATGAAAATTGATTAAGTGCTAATGAGTGTCTTTGCTAGGTTAGCCCACGAACAAATGCTCCTATTTTCCAATAATTTGTACCATAGCAATGCCCTTCCTTTAAGATAAAGGAAGAGCAACCTGATCATCACATATTCATATGTGATGTTATGAATCGTAGCCAAGGAGGCCACATCTTGACAATGTTCAAATGCAGTTTTTCTATGCCATCAAAACTTGGCAAGGTCTTCAAAGCTGCCTTGGGGATGCCATGCAGATTTTGGATGTTCAAAGAGCCTGATGAGAGGACATTTGGCATATATTTATGTAACAAAATGTTTCATTCTTATGTTTAATTAATGATTATAATATGTTTTATGTAAGTTATTGATGTATATTTCTGAAATTTGTCAATAAAATGATAAATGCAGTTAATCTGATAAATGTGTTTATTTTTTGTAAAATGCATCTGAGTTATGAGTAATTATGTAGGTAAGGTATTGAAGAATGTTCCACAGATGAACAATGTAGCTAGCGCAAGCTTTGGAATACACCTTGGATGTGAGGATATGGACGTAAGAACAAAGGATGCAGGAAGCTTAAGGCGCGGTGATAGAACAATGGTGGATTACTGTTACAAAAGATGGTAGTTGAAGCATGTTACAGAAGATAGTAGCTGAAGCATGTTATAGAAGATAGTTACCAAAGTATGTTACAGAAGGTAGCTACTGAAGTATGTTACCGAAGGATATTTTTACTAGTAGTTATCGAAGGATTTTTACCAGTAGTTACCGAAGGATGACTAAGTCCGTTGAATGATGCTGCATGCCACATCGTTTTCACACGGCAGCCAAGTATTTCCAATCAGCATAATATTTGATTTATCACATATTCTTCACATGGAATATTGTGATTAATAAAGTCATTATTACTTTATTCAATAAATTTGTGTAATTCAACTATTGTTAGGTTTATTAGATTTAGACACAAGATTGTTGCACCTTTTCCTAGAATAAAGAACATATGGTTATATTGTATATCTTGTGAAATGTCAAAGTTAGTATTTTTTTTTTAAGTTAGCTTATGTATTGCCACTTGGACCATTCAGGATGTTTACCAAGTCCAAGTAGGAATAGGAATTGTATTAGTTTAGATTATTTTGGTTAGTACATAGTTGTCGCATCATAAGTCCACAAACTCCACATGGCAAAATACATGGAAGAGTTTATTCATAATTGTACAAGTCATAGTATAAATTATATAGGAGACCTTTGAAAATGTCTAATTTTTAAATGTTGAATTGTCTAATGAAGAACTGCGCCAGCACGTACATTTGAATTCCCATAAATAAAAGTAGCACTCTTCGCATATGGTAACTGTGTCATTTGTATTTGTCTTTTAATTTCATTTTATGTAGTCGTATTTGTATATTCCTGCATACATAGAATAAAATAATGTTAGGAATAATTATACATTTTAGTTACTGAGATAAAGTAAACTAGGGGAGAAAAACTTACACTATCTTCTAGGAAGCAGGGCCCACTCCTATAGCTAATCCATAATCTCTCACCCCTACAACAGGTTAGAAATAGTTAATTAACCTTAGAATATAAAATAAAGTAAATTGCATTTTCATAAAATATAAAGTCATAATAGATAAATAAAACTAACTAGATGAGGATCCTCGCCGATAGATTAGCTCATCAGTAGGTAATCATTATTACTTATCCTCAAAAAAATTTAAACTCATCAATAGGCAATTATAGTTAGAATAATTCAGTAATAAGTAATTATCATATTTACTGCATAAATCAGAAATCACATTTTAATCTCATACTTGCACAATTTAATTTATGTTTATTTTTTTTTTTGCAAACACCTGAAACTGAACAGAAAGCTGAATTAAACTTAGCATTGATCCCCATGGTACAATCTATACTGGATTGCTATTCTTTAAATCTAACCTTGATTCAGCCTCAGATTGATAAATTAAATGTAAGCTATTACAGCCGATTGTTTTGGCACTATTGTCGGGGAGAATAACGTCGTAGTGGTTAATCAAAAAAATTATTTGGCAGTGCAATTAGGTGAGGCTTCCTTATATGTAAAAAAAGGTACATATGAGTCCTTGGGAAGCATATGAGCCGAAGTGGCACAATATGGTACCAACAAGTCCCTTTGTACGATGTTGCCAAGTTCATTTTTCTTGAGGAATCAATTTTACTTGATTTCTTAATTAGAATTTTATTTCTTGCAAATTTCAATTTCTTCAAATTTCAATTTTAGCAAATTTTAATTTATGTAAATTTTATTTCTTGCAATTTTTTTGCTTTGGGTAATTATTATTTCTTAGTTGACTTAGGACCTACGAGAAAAACATGAAGTAGGTATACATTAAAAAAGACCTAAACTTGGCTTAGGACCCTATCAGAAGTAGGAAGTAGTTACGGTTGAGTGACACAACTGTAGTGAAACCCTCCTAATAATAAAAGAAGCAGTAATAGTTTACCTTTTATTTCAGCAAATTTTATTTCTGCACATTTCCAAATTTGGGTGATTATTATTGTTGGTTTGACTTAGGCCCTGTGAGAAAAGCAGGAAGTAGGTATACACTGAAACAAAGCTAAACATTGGTTTAGGACCCTATCAAAAGCAATAAGTAGGTAAGGCTTAGTGACACATCCTTAGTGAAACCCTCCTAAACAATCAAACTAACAATAATAGTTTAACCTTTTATTTTCAAGTAATTTTTTTTTCCTGCAATATTTCAGTATGTTCCTAATATGCTAAAATTGGTTGTATAAAGATTCATAGGAACATGAGTCGCATCTAATTTTAGCAAAATATTAGGATTATTGTGGAATTTTATTTCAATTTTTCTCTATAGTATTAAGGATAGTTATAAACTCAATTGTTGTGATTTGTATCTAAACTTGATTACAATAGGATTAAAACAGAAAATCAAAACCAAAACCCAAAAAAAACCAAACAAGAGAGAGAAAAAAAGAAAATAAAAATAAGTTGCTAGATGGTGGAAAATAGTCTAAATCAGTATGCACTTATAGACCTTAGAGAACTATTAATAAAACAAGAGGTTAACCTTCTTTTTGGACAAGGAAACAAAGAATCTAGTAAAGAGTGGAAAATTTTATATGAACGCATTGACATTATTAAAGAAAAATTAGACGAATAGAAGGAAATAAAAAGGATTGATATAGCTAAAACTCTAGGGACAAACTACCATTCATCTTACCTAGATCTTAAAAGAAACTATGAACGTTGGCTTTGGGATAGAAGAGCAACAATAAATCCAAAAATTTATGCTTAGACTCAATATTTTTAAGACTCCCTCCTCATTCACATGTTAGTGGGAGACTTATAAAAGAAATAAGTAGCCCTAGAATATAGCAATAAGTATCATAGGATACCTAGAGTTGTGCACTTTAGGAATTTGTGTCAAGATTTACGTTGTGAGTTACAATTTGGAAATCCTAACCCCATTCCAACTCAAGCTTTTCTCGTTCAATTGATTCAATTAGTGGTAGACCATTTTAATTTTTAAGAACACTTATGACACCTAAAAAACTTGATCTGATCAAAGATATTCATAGACTATTCAAGGAATATTAGACATGTTGCAAAAACAAGAAACTTATAAAATTCATGAGTAGACCTAGAGACTCTATGGGAAGATTCATTAAAATCAGCAACTCAGAAGGAAATCCCCAAAGAGACTTTAGTAGGCAGCCTAGAATTTATAAGTTATAAGAACTTGAAACAACAACATCAACCAATCAATTTGAAATCCTAGAACAAGATCCCAACTCATACTTGTTGTCTGAACCAGAATTTAACAATCACATAGATCCTTCTTTTATTTTTACTGAACCCATACTTGATCCAATTCTTGAGATCTTATATTTAGCTATGGCTAACCAAAAAAGTGGGTAGGGAGAAGTATAATATAACCAAAGGGGGAATGAACAAAGACAAAATAGATATCAGAGAAGAAATGGGCAAAGGAAGACATTTGCCTTCCTAATCCTACACACGGATGGGACAACAAGATAACCTAAGTCGGTCTCTATTTTTGTATTATCCACCTTCCATGGGAAACCACATGAAGATCTAGATGTTTTTATCTTTTAATTTTAAGTACTGTGTCAAGCTTACTTTTACACTACCAATGAACAAAATCTAAGGTTGCTTTCCTCTACTCTTAAATATGAAGCTTTAATATGGTTCATGGATCTAGGATAAAATGTTTGCAATCAATGGGACAGAGAACATGGATTAAAAGAGTTATTCCTTGAATAATATTAGGATTACTATAGATTTAAGGATAATAAAGCTGAGCTATTTCGCATGAATAAAAAAGAAGAGAAATCTTTGGAGAATTGCCTTGAGATATTCCTATTTGTTGGGTCTAGAGTAAATATAGACCTTGATGACAAAATCTTAAAAGAACTCTTTTTAAAAGGACTAAAGGAAGGTGTCCTCGAGGTTTTAAATGCCATGGCAAAAGGATATATCCATCCTATGGCATTTGAGGAGATTGTGAACCTTCACAAAAACTATTCAAGAAAAAAACCTCTAAGGGATAATAAGTATACATCTACAAGAGGAGTGACGAGAGTAGAAATTGGAAACATGTTGGAAGGTTTAAAAATTTATTTTTTAAGTACCTTGACTACATATTTATATTTAATGGATAAAAATCCAAAGGAACAAGATAGTGAAGAATTTTACTACCGTAGATGTAAGAAAAAGCACAATCTGAAGGAATTTCCTCTTAACATTACCAACATTTCCAATATTACTACTTGTAAAATTTGTGATAAAGGCCAAAAAACTAAAAACTACAAATACATATCTGTTGTTAAAGCTTTCATAAAGGAACCTAAAGTTGAAGAGGTAGAAGACATTTATTTTATAGCCCAAAGATAGAATGGTCCATTCAACGGACCACCAAATTCATCAAACCCTAGTTATTCCAACTCACAAAGGCCTAATCAATGGTCTAATACACCAAACTGGGCAATTTAGAATTATTATTCAAACAATAAATACTAGAATGTACCTCCATGAGCTCAATTTATGTCCAATACCTATGGAAATACACCATGGAATCAAGGAATGTCCAGTAAAAATAATTGGAATACTAGTGGCCAATATAACCAGGGAGGATCTGGTTGGTCTCAAAATCCATCACAATAACAAAACTTTAAAAATCAATTTAGGGTGCAAGCCCCTCAAAATCCACCTCAAAATAGACTTCTTCCACCTCCAGTTAATAATAATAATCCTCCTAAACAACCTCCTCTTCTAGCTCAACCGGTCCCTAATCCTAACAACAATAAGAATATTCAACAAGCCTATGAAACTAGTGATATGTGTTCTATATCTATAGTACCTTGTCAACAAATTCAATTGAGATCAAGAAAAGTATTGGAAAACAATGTAACTAAAGAACACAAGCTTATACTGAGAGGGGGGTGAACAGTATAAGATCACTTTTTACTTTTTCTTCTAATTCAATATTATGTTGTGTAAAGATAGCAGTATCAATAGTAGTATCAATAGCAGTATCAATAGTAGTAATCAAAGCAATGCACAAAAACCATACACAATAGACACACCATAATTTATGTGGTTCACCCAATGTGGGCTACTCCACGGAGAAAATATTTTACAAAAAAATTCTCAATCAATCTCTTTGGGAATCACTCCCAATTACAATGTTTATGTATCTCTATCCAAAGGAGATGTTGATCCCCTAATCTCAAGTTCGTGTATCTATTACACATGATAACTCTTTCCCCTTATGCTCTAGCTATGTGATCTTCTAGAAGACTCTGTCTCTTAGCTGCACTAACTGGTGGACCTCTCTCCACTTGAAGACTCCTCACTCAGATTTGTCTTCAACTATGCTGTTGTTGGATCTCTATCCACTGAGACTCTGTCCTCTATACTCTATCACCTCCAAATCTCTATCAATAGGCTCACTAATAACCTGCTCAATAGGCTCACACAGAATGATGAGGCCAGGAATTGCCTCATCTATGAACACTTTTTGGATACATTCTAATTATTTGAATCACCCTTTTTATTATGTTTCTATGCTAATTTTGGGTAAAATGCATTATGTACTGATATTTGCATATTCTGAAATGATAAGTGCATATATTCTGTTTTACTATTTCTTTCTGCAGTTTCACCTATTTTTTAGCTAATTTATCAGTAGTGATTCAGAATCAGTAGTAATTGTTGAATGTTTGGTGCTTAATAGTAATATTCCTCTGTTTGAACTAATTCAATTGCAAAAGGTGCCAAAGACCTTGTCCCCTGTAGCTGACTGTGCAGGAAAACAGACTGTGACTGTGACAGTTCCAGCCAGCTGTACATTTACAGCAGGGCTTGGAAACAGTCACTCCAGCACGTGCCACCAATGCAAAAAGGACGTACAAGATAAAGGAAAACATTCTAGGTGGTCAAATACTTCTTCCCTACGTGTTTGGAGCATGAAATAATAACTAAATGTCACTTCCTGTTATTCCGGAGCAGTGCAGGAATAATAGCGCAAGAATAGGGAATAGCGCAGGAACAACAGAAGATGGTCAAAAAGCGACAGATCGATAGAGGAAAGTATTGACAATTGACCAAAAAGTTGTCCCAGCTCATGTTAACTGATTTCCTCAACGAATGCAGCTTAATAAGGTTGAATAGATCAAGTTTGACAAAGCAAGCTCATGCATTCTAGGAAACAGTTGTGCAAACAATTGTAAATCCCTACAAATCAGTAATCAAGTATATCAGCATAATATTATAAATAAGAGAGCTCCACGACATGGTTGAGCATATAGAATATAGGCATATAGTCATATAGGAGACATAGAGAAATAGAGAGTGCAGTTGTTTTTGTAGCGAAACAGTAATCTGTAGGTTTTTCCTGCATTACTGTAATGCATTTCCAGATTGAATAAAAGGTGCAGTTTTTAGTTCTCAATTGGCATGTTGAGTTGATTATTAGTATTTAGGTTTTCTTAGCATAACTCTTCACCTTCATCTAGTTCTGGAAGCAAGGGCCACTTGCAGGACCAGAGGAAGGCATCTTCTGACAGAATACATTGCTAATTCCTTGCTGCAACAGGTTAGCAGAATTCTGCCAGTTTCATTTCTTTAGCAGCTTTAAATTCAGATTTCAGTCTTGACAACATTTTTCCATCATTCCATGCAATTTCAACATTTTTGTTCAGATTTGCAGCAACTTCAAGTTTTCTGTCATTTTCCAGATTTGCAGCAATTTCCAGTTTTCTATCATTTTACTGCAATTTCCAGATTTGTGACATTTCAGTTTTGCAATAGATGTTAGTTTGAATTTCTAGATTTAGAACATGCTCAGAGAATTGTAGTTAGTTTATTTTTTTGCAACTGTGTGTGATTTCAATTCTGCAATTTGCCTTTCTGACAATTTCAATTTAGCAACATTTCATTTTTTGCTATTTCAGATTCTGCTTTTCATGCAAGTTTTAATTTAGTTTTATTTCCTGTAATTTGATTTCTAGTTCTAGGAATTAGAGGACACACAAAACCCCCAAAAACACTAATTGATCTACAAATAAAACCCTGTTCTTAAATGAATTGAACCTGCAACTGTGACACCTTCTATCGTATACAGCCTTTGGACATCACCCTGGACTGACACATATAATGATTAAATGATGAATGAACAATGACACTCATCATTTTTGGCGCCGTTGTCGGGGAACAATCGGTGTTGTTAGGAAAAGTGAAACAGGTCAAGAATTGTGTTGCAATTTTTGAATTACTGCATTTCAGTTTATTTAGTGAATAGGCATGAATGCATAGGCCAAGAGACGAAAGAGGGAGGTTTATCAAGACTAGTTCTGAACCACCAAGGCGTTCTTCATGATCAGATGAAGAATTGCCAGAGCAAGAAATACCTTCTTCACCAACTGAAGCTTTGGAAAGATTAGAGCAAGAACTTTTTGCAGCACTTTCTGCTAAACGTTCCCTTAAGTCTGAACCATCCACATCAAACTCAAGAAAGAAAACAACTATGGCAGCACCACTACCACCACTAGGTGGGTATGTTGATGATCCTCCTAAGACTTTTGAATATCCCATACGGTTGGATCCAGCTTTAGATGCTCCCATGAAAACTATTTCTCCATCCATATTGCCAATTTTTAGGGGAACTATTTCAGAAGATCCTGATCAATTTTTGTTTGAATTCAAAGTGTTATGTCAGACTTATGACTACATAAATGATAATCAAAAATTGAAATTGTTTCCTTCTACACTTAAGGATGCTGCTCTCCGATGGTTTATGAGTAATCTTGAACCTAATTCAATCCGTACTTGGGATGACATGGAGACTGCATTCTTACATAAATATCAAGATTATTGTAGAGTACGAAACAGAAAAGATGAGTTGTTTCGGATTAAGCAAGAAGAAGATGAAAGTTTAGAGGATTACCTTGATCGCTTTGCCTTTGTCCAAAAGAGATGTGGTCCTGTAGAACCTGATTTCTTAAAGCCTATCTTCTTAAGAGGATTGCAGGATGAATCTAGGGAAGTGTTAGATTTAATGGGAAAAGGAGACATAGATCAACTTGACCTTGAAGATATTGTGGAGTTATGTAGAAACTATTCCCGCACTCACCAACGGAGAAAGAAAAGGAATTCTAGCAATAATGACATAAAGGAGTTGATGGAGGAAATGGCTAATTTAAAAACTGATATCCTTGTTCAACTCAATTCTGCATTAGGTGAGAGGAACACAAAATCCAATTCTACACCACCTTTGGCAATTTATTGCCCAAGATGCAGGAATAAGCATGCCTTGCAGGATTGCCCTTTAAACAAAACTTCTATTTGTGGAATTTGTTCCAAGGAACATTCAACAGATAGATGTCCTTTGTTGCCTCATCTAAAATCTATCTTGGGCACCCAAACAGAAGAACTTAATGCTATTGGGCAGAGATCCGGTGGTGGCTATACACAATATCCCAATGCTCCTCGGTTTCCAAACTGGGGACAATCTCCTTGGAATATGAATATGCCATGGGGACATGCAGAAGTCCCTGCACAACCTTGGAACCAACCTTGGACAGCTTCTCCAGATTGGTCACAATCTGGATGGATGAACCCACCTTGGCATACCATGCCTCCATAATGGACACAACAAGGACAAATATGGGGACAACAATATCAAGGACAGCCATATCCACCACAACAATATCCATCATATCAAGGACAACAAAAGTATCAGGGACAAGCTCAAAACTTGCTGCCTGCTCCTAATCCCAATTTTTAGGGAAGAACACAACATCAACAAATGCAACCAGTAAAACAACCTCCACTCCCAGCTCAGCCTGTGACTAACCCAAATAATACTAGACAAACAACCCCTGTTTATGAGGCTGAGTCTGAAGATTCTACTACAGTTCATGTACTTGACTGTAGTAACATCCAGCTGCGTTCAGGGAAGGTTTTACCTGAACCTGTTCCACCCACCATTGAAGAAATAAGTGAGAAACAAGAACCTCCAAATCAGGAGACAATGCAACAAAAACAAAAAGATGAAGTAACAAAAAAAATGCAAGAATCTTCTCCAGTAGCATTACCATACCCTGAAAGGTTTGATCATATTGATACTACCCTTGAATCAGAATTAGTGACAGAACTTAAAAAGATGTCAATTTCTCTCCCTTTGTTGCAGGCAATAAGGGATGTGCCTTCACTCAAAAAAACTATTCAAGAGTTATGTATCAAGAAACCTGGTAAAAAGAAGGCCTTTCCTAAAACTGTTCAGGTAGAAGGAAAATTAGCTGATTTATTGTCCGAGAAACTAGTTCCTCCTAAATATAGTGACCCCGATAGTCCAATAGTTACAATTACTATTGGATTAATGCAAATTCCTAATGTGCTAATTGATCTTGGAGCTGCAATTAATGTTATGACTAAGGACACAATGCAAAAATTGTAGCTCAAGAATCTCAGTCCTACTACCACAGTTTTGGAAATGGCAGATAGGTCAGTTGCTAAACCTGAAGGTATCCTAGAAGATGTAGCCATTGAAGTCTCTTCTTGGGAATATCCTGTAGACTTTTTAGTGTTGCAGCCTAGGAAATCAGTCAACGGATATCCTATCATTCTAGGATGACCTTGGTTGGCTACTGCAGCTGCTTTTATAGACTGCAGGTCAGGAGAAATGACCATTTCTAATGGTGTTGACCTAAAGAAAATTTATTTGTATCCACCAACTCAACCTTCAACTAAATTTTTTGGACAAATTTGGTATCCTGAATCTGATGAGGAACAGGAAACCATTGCTACTTTGGCTACAGTTGTAGTAAAAGAACATATTGAAGAAATCACTACACCTGAGAGAGAAATATTCGAGAATGAAACTGTCCTAATTGAAACATTACAATCAGAAGGACTAACTGATGATCAAACTCTTGTTCATCGGTTGTTGTGGCAAGAAGAGGAACAAAATTCTGAACTTCTGTCATCCATGCCTAATCAGGAAAGATCATTCATTCTACCACATGGGTGGCATCATCATCTCCTTAACACCTTCAAATGTCCTCTGATTCCACCAGGTATCATTTCTGAGATAGATTCTAGAGTATTTCATACTCTACAGCCACACCATTGTCCATTAAATGCATTAATCAGTAACTATGAAGCAACTAGTTCTATCTATCCAAGGATCAAACAAATTGAAATCCAGCCAAGTAAATTTTTGAACATTAATAGCTGGCTAACTAAGAACCAGGAAGCCCAATTATTTGTAGTCCTACAAAGACATGTTCAAGCTTTTGCATGGAATTATAAAGACATGACTGGAATTCATCCTGAGGTATGTACACATAGGATATATACAGACAACGTAAAACCAGTAAGGCAACCTCAGAGACGTTTGAATCCTGCTCTAAAGGAAATTGTGAAAGAGGAAATTGAAAAACTCTTAGATGTTGGATTCATTTATCCAATTTTTGACAGTAAATGGGTTTCACCACTGGTCATTGTTCCAAAGAAAAATGGTAAAATGAGAGTATGTGTGGATTATAGGGAGTTGAATAAGGCCACACATAAGGATCATTTCCCATTACCATTCATAGACCAAGTATTGGATACCCTTGCTGGAAAGAAATTTTTCTGTTTTCTTGATGGTTTCAGCGGGTATAACCAGATACAAGTTGCCCCAGAAGACCAAGAAAAAACTACCTTTACATGTCCTTGGGGAACCTTTGCTTACAGGGTTTTACCCTTTGGTTTATGTAATGCTCCAGCAACATTTTAGAGAGTTGTTTTAGCAATTTTTTCTGATTTAACCAATGAAAGTGTTGAAATTTATATGGATGATTTCACGGTGTTTGGAAATAGTTTTGAATATGCATTAGAACAGCTTGAAAAAGTGTTGATTCACTGTGAAACATACCACCTCTCTCTGAATCCTGAGAAATGCTTCTTAATGATGGAGGAAGGAATTGTCCTTGGACATCATATCTCTTCTTATGGAATCAAGGTTGATCCTAAGAAGGTTGAAGTCATCAAAAACCTCCCTCCTCCACAAACTCAAACTGATGTACGCAGTTTCTTAGGGCACATTGGTTTTTATCGCAGATTCATTGCTAACTTCAGCACTATAGCAAATCCTATGTTTGCTTTACTCATGAAGGATTCTGAATTTGTTTGGTCTTCCGAATGTCAAACTTCTTTTGAAGACTTGAAGGAAAAGTTAACCACTCCACCTGTATTAAGAGGTCCTAATTGGGAGTTACCCTTTCATATTCAAACTGATGCTTCCAATACTGCTATAGGAGCTGTATTAGGACAGATTGAAAATGGGGAGCATTATGCTATTTACTATATCAGTAAAAACTTGACAGGAGCTGAGAAAAACTACACTACTACTGAAAAAGAATTCTTGGCTGTAATCTATGCTATTAACAAATTCTGACACTACATCACAGGGTATCAAGTATTCATCCATACAGATCATACTGCAATCAAATACTTGATGAATAAACCATTGGTTAGTGCAAGAATTATTCGTTGGTTGATTCTATTGCAGGAATTTGATGTTACCATAGTAAACAAGCCTGGGAAATCTAATGTAGTTGCAGATTTCTTGTCAAGAATACCAAATGCAGATACAAGGGAAGTTGTAGAAGATACCTTTCCAGATGAAAAGTTGTTTGCTATTTCTGTACAATCTCCATGGTTTGCGGACATAGCTAATTACTTGGCTACAAGGAAGATTCCTCTTCACTTTACCCCCAAACAAAAGAAACAATTAATTAAGCAAAGTTCTTCTTTTCAATGGATAGAGGGCTTACTGTTTAAATGCAGTCCTGATCATGTTTTACGTGGGTGTATCCGCCCAGGATGAAGTATATGATATCCTACGGGCATGCCATGATGAACCATCAGGAGGGCATTATTCAGTCAAAAGTACTATTCGTAAAATCTTGGGAACCGGATATTATTGGCCATCTTTGCATAAAGATGTAAGGAAGTACATTAGACATTGTGATGCTTGCCAGAGAATGGGAAAACCTACCTTTACTAATGAAATGCCATTACAACCTCAAATAGGAACAGAACCATTTGAAATATGGGGTTTAGATTTCGTAGGACCCATTAATCCCTCTTCCCAAGGCAAAGTGCATATCTTGGTATGTACTGATTATGTTACCAAATGGGTAGAAGCTCGTGCCTTTAAGCATGCTAGAGAGGAAAAAGTTGCTGATTTTTTGTATTCACAGATTTTTCTGCGTTTTGGAGCCCCACAATCCATCACAACTGATCAAGGACCCCAATTTACTTCAAAAGTTGTTGAAGCCTTCACTCAACTCTATCAAGTCAAACACAGAAAATCCTCACCTTATCATCCACAAGCCAATGGCCAAGTTGAAGTGACCAATAGGGAATTAGAACGAATTTGACCAAAATAGTAGCAGTCCATAAAAGAAATTGGCTGGACAAATTACCAGAAGCTATTTGGGCTTATAATACCACTTGGAAATCTACCACTGGATTTACGCCCTATGAATTGGTCTATGGAAAGAAACCGCTTTTGCCTATTGAGTTTGAATTACTAACTCTTCGAACTGCTTTGGAAGTAGGTATTGATCTGTCGTAGGCACAAGAAGATCGTATTCTGCAACTTGATGCATTGGATGAACTACGCATGGATGCACTGCATCAGACGGAGATAATCCAAGCACAGCGGAAGATGTGGCATGATAGTCACATAAAGCAACAAAAATTTTAGCAAGGTGACTGGGCCTTGTTGTTTGATTCACAATACAAGGATTTCCCTGGAAAGTTGTAGACCAGATGGCTTGGACCATATCAAATTGAGGAAGTATTTGACAATGGAGTTGTTCGCCTTACACCTATCGATGACTCACAACGCAAATTGGTGGTAAATGGACATCGTCTTCGTATGTACCATAAACCACAAAACAAGGAGGAATTTCTCAAGCAATTGGGAAGTTTGGATGTACACATTTGGGAAGAAAGCTCTTCTTCCATCTCGAATTCAGCAGAATGATACAAATTATAAAAAAAAAGAAAAAAAAAGAGAAAAAAATAATAAATAAAAACTCAGAAAGTGAAAACCTCTTTGAGGCGCTCCTGAGTTGGGTTTACATGAAAACCGGGGTTCCGACATGTTTACCTAGTTGGTTTCACCCTCATTGTTCCATGACCATTGTTTCATCTATTTTCAGATTGCACCTGCCTTAGTTCAAAGATTGATTTGCTGGAAATTTCAGCAGGAGCATCCTGAAATGTAGATAAAATGGTTTTAACAGGTATGTGTCTTTTCATTTTCTGAATAGAGTAAATCATTAGTATATAAGTGTATATATCCTTGATTAGTATAAAGCATGTAAAAATGGGAATCAAAAGTAGAAAGTGTTTTACAAATGCCTCTGCCTAATTCTTCTCTAGAATGCAAAAGTGAAAACTGCGCCGAAATCAGCAAACAGAAAGCGCAGGAATAAACTGTTTTATTCCCAAAGCGCAGGAATGAACTATTTTATTCCCAAAGCGCAGGAATGGACTATTTTATTCCCAAAGCATAGGAATGAACTGTTTAAATCACTAAGCGTAGGAATAAGTCATTAAGGGCAGGAATGGGTTTCGTGTAAAAATTTATGACACGTGTCCTACGGTGATTTATTTGGTGGAAAATGGAAAGTTCAAGTCTTGGATTCCGTGTAGCACATGAAAGTTGACAACCATAACAAAATCAAGCAAAAATTAGGGGTTGACGACGTCGTAAACACTGCCACGACATTCTGCATGTTTCGAAGCAGTTTCGACGCTGAAGATTAAAAAGCCCTAAAAACAGAGAACACAGACGCAGGTCATAAAAATTTACAGCCACCGACACATAGAAAGCAGCAGAAGATACCATGGGTGGAAAGAAGGTTAGAGCAGAACCTGAGAACATCAGCTACCTAGAAACAGATGTTGCGTCCCTACAAATTTTTACCAATGGAGGATTTATGCCATTTCTACGCAAATTCGACGGTTATTCTGAGGGCCTGGCGGCAGAATTCGCACGCACCTTCCAAAATGATAGAGTACATATTGCTGGGATGTTTATCCAGGTAACCCCCGAAATACTTAGTCAGATTACTGAATTTCCCCTTCAAGGTTTGCAAATTGTTAAAACCGGTAGAAATACTTTACCAGACCTAGTGAATCAATTTACGAAAGAAGGGGATAGGCAAATCAAATTTTTGATGAATAAAAATGTATGTAAAGGGGTAAAGAGGTCCAGTTTGCAGTCTCCTTGGGATGATGTCGCAATGTGGGTAATGCGGTACATTACCTATGATGGCCAGTTTCCTGTTGTGTCTGGCCCACACCTCCGAATCCTCAACCATTTGCGCCATGGAGCAGCTAGACCAGAATGTAGGGTCAACATTCCTCTGTATCTTTACCAGGAACTTAAAGCCATGGCCCTAAAGTACCAAGCAGGGAAGGGAAGCCCTAAACATCATGGGCTAATTAAACTCATTTGTAAATACCATTTTAGGGGAAACCCTAGGAACTTTGAACATTTTTTCTCTCCCTGGGCAGAAATTAATGATGCAAACTCAGCACCAGAGGGAGAGGAAACAGAAGAGGAAACAGAGGAAGATGCAAAAGAAAATCCTCAGCCAGAACCCTTTGAACATAGAAATTCCCCTTCACCTGACAGTCCCCCATCTTCCAAAATTAGGAGACAACATGCATCAACATCTGAATCCCGGATAAAAAGAAGAAGGGTGACATTTGCAGACAATGTACAACCCAACAGAGAAACTAGGGGTTCCAGTGAGCAGGCATCTGCTCCAGAATCAACAACAGAACCCATGTCTATTCCTGACCCAACAGAACAATCTACAGTTGCTCTAGAACAAGCAAAAGCTGCATCTACTCAGGAACATCCAAAACCTACAGGGTTGAGAAGGTCTGCAAGACTTCAGAAAACAAAAACCTTGTCAGATACACCAGTACATATTGTAGACCCAATCAGTTTGTCAGAAGAAGAAATTAGGACAGACAGTTCATAGGAAGCTGCACAGGAAACAAAAATACAACCAATGGAATTTGACCTAACAATAGAAGAAACTATAATAAGCCCTATCCGTCCATTGGTTGATTATACTGATTCTGAGTCTGAGGAGCATTTAGACTTCAATGTTGAACCAGCTAGGATTGAGGAGCATACTCCCATGTATTCTAAGTCTGACAAATATTCCAAATTTGAAAAATATACTGAGTTTGAGACACATTCTAGGTCTGAATCTGAGGAGGAAGTTGACATCCACACTCAGTTGCATGCTACAAGGAGTGTTATTAAAACCCAGACCAAATGGATTGATCATGCTGAAGAGGCCATGAAAGAAAAAGATCAACAAATTTTTCTGCTGCAACAGCAAGTTCAAGAATTGCAAAACAAATTGTTGCAGCTAGAAAATCAGTCTACAAGGTTGACAGAAATAGTACCTGATGAATGGGCTCAAATTCTCCTAGATTTGGTTGGACAATTAGAAGATGACATAACACAGGCACATGAATCACCTGTTGCAGATGCAGCAGGAGTAGAAACATCTGATGATATGCTTTTGCAAGAAAATCCATCTAAAATTTTGATGAAGAATGATAGTTCCCCTCAGTAGGACATTCAAACATTTCCTGTGCAGGACCAAATAGTTGCAGCTCCGGAACAATTGTCCACACTCTCTCCTCTGGCACAAATGCTTCCTCATGAAAGTCCAATCACTATAGTTATAGCAGAACAGGGGACACAGACAGATTTGCCAATAGCAACATCAACTGTGGAAGTTGGTGTACAGGTCAACATAGTGGCACAGATGCAACCGATTTTGAGGCCCCCAAACACAGTGCCCTTGACTAGGTACAATGAAGACCTAGCCTATTGGATGACTCAGTGTCATCAATTAGAGGGGAAAATTGCAACTTTGAACTCTGCCACAGCCAAACTAGCAGAGAAAGAAACAGAAGTCAACAGGTTGAAAACACAGGTAAAAGATGTATGTCAAATTGCAGAGTATGCAATACAGTGCAGAAGACCACCTAGGTTCTACAACCTCCTACTCAAGGAGAGGTACCTACGTTGGTAGATTATGAGACTGGTTTCTGAGCTCCCTCACCAGTTGACCACTCCTACAGAATTTGTGGAAGCCTTTGTGCAGAGTCCAGCAGAGCAGCAGAACTTAATATGTGAGTTATTCTTACATAACTTCTTTTTGCCAACAGAGAGTATGTTTCTGCCTCACCTGTATACAGGAGATTTACAACTGAGGGCCTTTATGTCCACCTTACAAAATCATATTTATTGGGACTCAGAGAAGAAGATAGCTAAGGACTTAGAATCACAGGTAGTTTTACTTGTCAGGCCTGCTCCTCTCAATCATAGGGACTATACCAGCAATCACTATTCCTTCATGAGGGATCCTAGAATGAGACAACTTTATCTAGGAAATCTGCAAAAAGGTATAACTCAATTTCAAAATTTTTGTGCAGATTTCTTTGATGATGTTGTGGCAGCATGTAAGAACAGATGGGGTGAATTGTCTATCTCCCTACAGAAATGGGAGCCAATTTCTCCCACTAACCTATTTTGGTCAAGGAGAAGGGCAGAAGGTATTATACACATTATTTCAGAAATCAAAGAACATTGGATAGGGCTAAGATACAGAATGCCCATAGTCATCACTCCTGTCCCCTATTTCTTTGATAATGATCCATAGCCTGATGAGCACTTCCAACAATGGTTTCAGTCTGTAAAAATAGTCAGTGGATTCTACAAAATTGGTGGTGCATTGTTAAAATTTCATGAAAGATGTCTGGATCTGGACCTATGTGCCTCAGTAGCTGCACAAAATGCATGAGGACATGCATTACCATAAGTTGGGAGGAAAATGATGAGGCCAGGAATTGCCTCATCTATGAACACTTTTTGGATACATTCTAATTATTTGAATCACCCTTTTTATTATGTTTCTATGCTAATTTTGGGTAAAATGCATTATGTACTGATATTTGCATATTCTAAAATGATAAGTGCATATATTCTGTTTTACTATTTCTTTCTGCAGTTTCACCTATTTTTTAGCTAATTTATCAGTAGTGATTCAGAATCAGTAGTAATTGTTGAATGTTTGGTGCTTAATAGTAATATTCCTCTGTTTGAACTAATTCAATTGCAAAAGGTGCCAAAGACCTTGTCCCCTGTAGCTGACTGTGTAGGAAAATAGACTGTGACTGTGATAGTTCTAGCCAGCTGTACATTTACAACAGGGCTTGGAAACAGTCACTCCAGCACGTGCCACCAATGCAAAAAGGATGTACAAGATAAAGGAAAACATTCTAGGTGGTCAAATACTTCTTCCCTACGCGTTTGGAGCATGAAATAATAACTAAATGTCACTTCCTGTTATTTCAGAGCAGTGCAGGAATAATAGCGCAGGAATAGGGAATAGCGCAGGAACAACAGAAGATGGTCAAAAAGCGACAGATCGATAGAGGAAAGTATTGAAAATTGACCAAAAAGTTGTCCCAGCTCATGTTAACTGATTTCCTCAATGAATGCAGCTTAATAAGGTTGAATAGATCAAGTTTGACAAAGCAAGCTCATGCATTCTAGGAAACAGTTGTGCAAACAGTTGTAAATCCCTACAAATCAGTAATCAAGTATATCAACATAATATTATAAATAAGAGAGCTCCCAGCATGGTTGAGCATATAGAATATAGGCATATAGTCATATAGGAGACATAGAGAAATAGAGAGTGCAGTTGTTTTTGTAGCAGAACAGTAATCTGTAGGTTTTTCCTGCATTACTGTAATGCATTTCCAGATTGAATAAAAAGGTGCAGTTTTTAGTTCTCAATTGGCATGTTGAGTTGATTATTAGTATTTAGGTTTTCTTAGCATAACTCTTCACCTTCATCTGGTTCTGGAAGCAAGGGCCACTTGCAGGACCAGAGGAAGGCATCTTCTGACGAGAATACATTGCTAATTCCTTGTTGTAGCAAGTTAGCAGATTCTGCCGATTTCATTTCTTTAGCAGCTTTAAATTCAGATTTCAGTCTTGACAACATTTTTCCATCATTCCATGCAATTTCAACATTTTTGTTCAGATTTGCAGCAACTTCAAGTTTTCTGTCATTTTCCAGATTTGCAGCAATTTCCAGTTTTCTATCATTTTACTGCAATTTCCAGATTTGTGACATTTCCAGTTTTGCAATAGATGTTAGTTTGAATTTCTAGATTTAGAACATGCTCAGAGAATTGTAGTTAGTTTATTTTTCTACAACTGTGTGTGATTTCAATTCTGCAATTTGCCTTTTTGACAATTTCAATTTAGCAACATTTCATTTTTTGCTATTTTAGATTCTGCTTTTCATGCAAGTTTTAATTCAGTTTTATTTCCTGTAATTTGATTTCCAGTTCTAGGAATTAGAGGACACACAAAACCCCCAAAAACACTAATTGATCTACAAATAAAACCCTGTTCTTAAATGAATTGAACCTGCAACTGTGACACCTTCTATCGTATACAACCTTTGGACATCGCCCTGGACTGACACATATAATGATTAAATGATGAATGAACAATGACACTCATCACAGAACCTTCTTAACAAGCTCACATAAAACTTGTCCAAAACTGAATAACAAGCTCACACAAAACTTGTCCAAAATTGCTCTAGCAAGCTCACAAAGAACTTGTCCAAATCTGCTCTAGCAAGCTCACCAAGAACTTGCCCAAAACTATCCAAAAATCTGTCCCAAAGGCCTTCTCAAAGGCTCAATCAATCATGCTCAAGTAGCACTCAAATATCATCCACAAATCTATCAAGGCAAAGCTCAAAGATGAACTCAACAATGAATGGCAATGTACTCTTCAATGGATGACAACAATGATCCACAATGATCTCAACTCAACTCAACTCATAGAAGCATAAAGAAAATTGTTAGAGACTCAATATGTTCTAATCTCAATCTCAACTCAACTCAACTCAAATAAACTCATAGAAGCATAAAGAGAATTGTTAGAGACTCAATATGTTCTAATCTCAATCTCAACTCAACTCAACTCAAATCAATCTCAACTCAACTCAAGTCAATATTATAGAAGCATAAAGAGAATTGTTAGAGACTCAATATGTTCTAATATTACTCTCAACCCAAATCAGAATAATGGTATAGTTTTTTTCATAGGACTTGAACAATCACTTCACATATCACTTGACTAGGCTCAATCAACTCAACTCAACCAATCACCACAAGGGACAACTCTTTCTCACACAACCCTAGTCCAAGTATGTATCAACCAACTCAAATGTTTCCAACAATTCTCAACCACAAATCTCACATAACAATGATACTCATGTTATTTTCTAACTCAAGTTCTTTCACAACCAATGGGCTTCAACAACTATGCTTATAAAACAAGGTTTAACCTCAACTCTCAAACTAGAAAACCTTGAAGCATTAAACCAATCACTTTCTAAAAGGAAACCACAATCAATCATTTTCTCTCCAATGATATTTCAGAAATCAACCACCATAAACAATCAATAGAAGAATGTGCCCATACCTTTTATGAAGATGAAAAAACCTCTTTGTAAATCTTCCACAATCACAAAATTCTTTTGCCAATCTTCACAAGGGTTAGTAGATCACAAAATAATCAACATTACTCCACTTTTCAATAATCATCACCAAGGCATTTAATTGCACAACTTCCTTATCTCTCCTAAAACCACTTGTACTATAAAATAAAATAAATCAAAACATTGCATAACCTTTTCACTCCCAAAACCACTTATACCATAAAATAAAATAAATCACAATATTGCATACCTTGTCACCTCATGAAAGAATTAATCCTCTTGAAAAAGAACAAGGCAAAATTCACTTTTGGAACCCCTTTGTAAAATTAGAAATATCTCTTTACACACACCTTATTTCTCCTTCTAAATAAGTTAGTCAAATAGCCCTTGAAATAATCTTTCCAACGATATATAATATGCCCACTTTCCAAAATAAATTGAAACCTTTACATATATATATGCCACCCTCCATTAATTGCACATAGGTCGGCCCTCCATTAATTTAAACTTAAACTTTAAACTTTAATATCTTCATCACCGGAGGTCCTTTTTTGATGAAACAAAATTCCACCTTGGCTTTTAAGAAAAGCCCTTTCCACATAAGCCCACCATGGTTTTAAATAAAACCTTTTATTTTGCCTACCTTGGTTTTCATAAAAACCCTGTATATATCCATGCTCTCCAAAATATCATAGATGATTATCTATGAAGTGCTTTTGCCACCAAAACTCAATGTGACATCAATGATCCATGTGACATCAATGATCCATGTGAAATCAATGACAACATAAAATAACTCAAATTTCCAACAATCTTCCCCTTTGTCATTGATGGCAACACCTCTAATGCAAACACCACAATCACTGCAAAAACCATCTCTGATGATAAAAATTGCTCCCCCTGATTCAATACTCTCTATGGAGGTTGCTCCCCCTAACTCAATACTCTCTTTGGAGGCTGCTCCCCTAACTCAATGCTCTCTTTGGAGGCTGCTCCCCCTAACTCAAATCTCTCCCCCTTTGACATCAATGGCAAAAGGGACACCTATGGGGCTAAAAGATATGACTCTTAAGCTTAGCCCCCTCACCCCCTTCTCTTTTGAGGTGATTAATTTTGGGGTGGGAGTACATTTACTCCCATATTACATTGTTTCTTTCCTCTGTCAACTTCCTTCCACATATTTCTGATATCCTTTTCTCGATGAGTTCCTTGCTCTTCTTGTTTTGAACTCTTTTTTTGCCTGTTTGTAATTGAGTCCTACACCATTTTGCAATATGCCCAAAGTTATTGCAATTAAAACACTTGATATTGTAGCCTTTGGATGGTGCCCATGTCCTGAATTCTTTCTTGAAGTAATTTCCATATCCATTCCTTTCTTGAACCCTATATTGTGAAGCTTTGTTTTCATGACCATTATGACCATGACTTCTGAATTGTGTAGCTCTAAAACCAAAACCATGTTGCTCATTTCCTTTGCACTAAAAAGCTTTATGACCAATCCTATTACATGAGAAGCAATGTCCCTAAAAATCATACCTTCTTCCTTTGAAGTTTCTTCTAGAAAAATCAAACTTCTTTGATCCATGGATCCTGCAATGTATAGCCCCGTGTCCAAATCCATTACAAGAAAAACAATATCCTTGAAAAGCCTTTTGTTCATGCCTTGGTTCCTCATACCTTTCTTGACCATTATCCTTATGATCATCTTCAACTTGTGCATTGCATTCTTGAACCTTCTTTGTAGCATCTAAAACCTCTTCCTTAGTTTCTTCCTTGCCTTTTTCTTCAAGAATTTCTTTTCCCTTTGATCTTGATTCACCTATCTCAAAACAAGAACCAAACTGAATATTTGGAGCCATAGGAACTTTGGAACTTTCCTCACAAATCTTAGGTGCTTCTTTGCTTTCATATTTTAGAACTTCCTTTCCTTTTGAGTGTGATTCCCCAAACCTGAAATATGGGACCTTTGGTGCTTTGAAACCTTTCCAAAACTTGTGCAACTTATCCTTGGAGTCTTTCACTTCCAACCTTAAGGAAACAACTTCATGTTCTAATATTTCACATTCTTGCTTCCTTACCTTTAATTGTTCAAGCATATCTTCTTCAATTTTCTTTGCCTCTTCAACCGTGATTTTTAGATCAATGAGATCTTGTAGGAGCTTTACCTTTATCTTCTCATCCTCTTGTGCTTGAGCCTTTAGTCTTGAGTTTTCTCTTTTCATTTCTTCAAAAGCTTGTTCTGACACTTTCTTTTCTTCATGATCATAATTGTGCCTATTTTTCTCTTCATGATAAATTCTTACTTGAGATTCATGATTTTGATCTTCAGTAGGAGATTCTTATTTTTCACTGACTGGGAGACTTTCATTATTGCTGCTAGAAGCACTGATTGCTTCTTCCATATACAAGCTCTTCTTGTCATTTATGCCTTGTTCATACATGTTTTCCTTTTCTTTTTTATTCTTGCATTCATCTTCACTATTTTGATTGTGCCTATCTTCCTTGAGTTCCATTTCATCTTCACTATCACTGAAGCCATTGTAGTAACCTAAGACATGATCGAGTTGACCATAAGCAAAATATTCTTCTTTTGAAACCTTGAATGCTGCCTTTTGAGAAACAATATCTTTGAAAATCCAGTCAAGTTCCATTTCCTCTCTATTTTTGCTATACCCATTTTGTGGACAATAAAATGCCATGTGACCAAGCTTACCACACTCAAGACATCTTACTAATTTTTCTTCTTCCCTTCTTAGAGCTTCAAGATCGGATTCATTTTTCTTCTTAGATCTCATGGTTCTTATTTTACCTTTCTTTGCCATGTGTGTTCTTGTAGAATCTTCCCTCAAGATGTTAGCCTTTTTGAAGGAACCCGCTCTGATACCAATTGAAGAACACAAGCTTATACTGAGAGGGGGGTGAACAAGTATAAGACCACTTTTTACTTTTTCTTCCAATTCAATATTATGTTGTGTAAAGATAGCAGTATCAATAGCAATAATCAAAGCAATGCACAAAAACCATACACAATAGAGACACCACAATTTACGTGGTTCACCCAATGTGGGCTACTCCATGGAGAAAATATTTTACTAAAAATTTCTCAATAAATATCTTTGGGAATCACTCCCAATTACAATGTTTATGGATCTTTGTCCAAAGGAGATGTTGATCCCCTAATCTCAAGTTCGTGGATCTCTTCCATAGGAGAACTCTTTCCCCTTCTACTCTGGCTATGTGATATTCTAGAAGACTTTATCTCTCTATTGCACTAACTGGTGGACCTCTCTCCACTTGAAGACTCCTCACTCAGATCTGTCTTCAATTGTGCTACTATTGGATCTCTATCCATTGAGACTCTATCCTCTATACTCTATCACCTCCAAAGCTCTATCAATAGGCTCACTAAGAACCTGCTCAATAGGCTCACACAGAACCTGCTTAACAAGCTCACACAGAACTTGTCCAAAACTGAATAACAAGCTCACACAGAACTTGTCCAAAACTGAATAACAAGCTCACACAGAACTTGTCCAAATCTGCTCTAGCAAGCTCACCAAGAACTTGCCCAAATATGCTCTAGCAAGCTCACCAAGAACTTGCCCAAAACTATCCACAAATCTATCCCAACACTGTCCTCAAATCTGTCCCAACACTGTCCTCAAATATTTCCCAAAGGCCTTCTCAAAGGCTCAATCAATCATGCTCAAGTAGCACTCAAATATCATCCACAAATCTATCAAGGCAAAGCTCAAAGATGAACTCAACAATGAATGGCAATGTACTCTTCAATGGATGACAACAATGATCCATAATGATCTCAACTCAACTCAACTCATAGAAGCATAAAGAGAATTGTTAGAGACTCAATATGTTCTAATCTCAATCTCAACTCAAATCAAATCAACTCATAGAAGCATAAAGAGAATTGTTAGAGACTCAATATGTTCTAATATCAATCTCAACTCAACTCAAGTCAATCTTATAGAAGCATAAAGAGAATTGTTAGAGACTCAATATGTTCTAATATTACTCTCAACCCAAATCAGAATAATGGTATAGTTTGTTTCATAGGACTTGAAAAATCACTTCACATATCACTTGACTAGGCTCAATCAACTCAACTCAACCAATCACCACAAGGGACAACTCTTTCTCACACAACCCTAGTCCAAGTATGTATCAACCAACTCAAATGTTTCCAACAATGCTCAACCACAAATCTCACATAACAATGATACTCATGTTATTTTCTAACTCAAGTTCTTTCACAACCAATGGGCTTCAACAACTATGCTTATAAAACAAGGTTTAACCTCAACTCTCAAACTAGAAAACCTTGAAGCATTAAACCAATCACTTTCGAAAAGGAAACCACAATCAATCCTTTTCTCTCCAATGATATTTCAGAAATCAACCACCATAAACAATCAATAGAAGAATGTGCCCATACCTTTTATGAAGATGAAAAAACCTCTTTGTAAATCTGCCACAATCACAAAATTCTTTTGCCAATCTTCACAAGGGTTAGTAGATCACAAAATAATCAACATTACTCCACTTTTCAATAATCATCACCAAGGCCTTTAATTGCACAACTTCCTTATCTCTCCTAAAACCACTTGTACTATAAAATAAAATAAATCAAAACATTGCATAACCTTTTCACTCCCAAAACCACTTATACCATAAAATAAAATAAATCACAATATTGCATACCTTGTCACCTCATGAAAGAATTAATCCTCTTGAAAAAGAACAAGGCAAACTTCACTTTTGGAACCCCTTTGCAAAATCAGAAATATCTCTTTACACACACCTTATTTCTCCTTCTAAATAAGTTAGTCAAATAGCCCTCGAAATAATATTTCCGATGATATATAATATGCCCCTTTTCCAAAATAAATTGAAACCTTTACATATATATATATATGCTACCCTCCATTAATTTAAACTTAAACTTTAAACTTCAATATCTTCATCACCGGAGGTCCTTTTTCGATGAAACAAAATTCCACCTTGGATTTTAAGAAAAGCCCTTTCCACATAAGCCCACCATGGTTTTAAATAAAACCTTTTATTTTGCCTACCTTGGTTTTCATAAAAACCCTGTATATATCCATGCTCTCCAAAATATCATAGATGATTATCTATGAAGTGCTTTTGCCACCAAAACTCAATGTGACATCAATGATCCATGTGACATCAATGACAACATAAAATAACTCAAATTTCTAATAGTAACTCTCACAGAGCTTGAAAATCCCACTACATATTTGTTCGAAAAGGAGGATAACAATGAAAAGGAAATGGAAAATTCACCAGAAAACATTCCAACAAAACAACAAGAAATCCAAATTCCTCAAAGGAAGGAAGTAGAGGTACCTTTTCCTCAAATATTGGCAATACCAAAAGAACCACCTAAGCCAGCCTTTAACTTCCTTCAGGAATTAGAAAATGTTACTATCAAGATCCCTTTGTTACAAGCTATCAGGGATATACCCATCTATTCCAAGCTCATTAAAAACATGTGTACAAATTTAGGAAGGAAAAAGAAGAACGAAGCCCAAACTATTCAAGTCATTGGACAATTGTCTGAGATAATAATGGGAGGTAGGTTATTGCCAAAATACACAGATCCTGGAATACCTATACTCATGGTGCACATTGGTGACATAGCCTTGCAAAATGTCTTGGTCGATTTAGGAGCCGCTATTAATGTCATGACTAAAGAGACATCAAAATATTTAGGGTTACATAAATTGCAATCAACTTCTATTGTACTCCAACTCGTAGATAGGTCTACTGTTAAGCCAGAGGGAAAACTAGAAGATGTTATAGTCTCCGTAAGTTCATGGGAATACCCTGTAGACTTTATAGTCTTACAACCTAAGAAAAAGTTAGGGGGACATCCCTTAATTTTAGGGCGCCCATGGCTTGCAATAGTTGATGCTTACATTAGTTGTAGAATGGGAAATATGACTATTTTTTATGGCAAAAATACTAAAGACCTTAGCCTATTCCCTGAATCAACAATAGAAGATGAGTTTCCAAAGCAATTGTGGTATGATTTCCCTCATGATTTTGATGAAATCCAAACCTTATCAATAAATTTTCTGAGTGAACATCTTCAACAAGAGGTCGAGGGACCATTACCATTACTGTTAGGGAATCAAAGCAAGGATCAAGGTCAAGACAATGGTTGTTCATCTGAATCTACCATGGCTATTAATGAAGCAAGCACAAGTCAGTCTCAACAAATGACACCATATGACTGTTACTTAAATGTTCTTGAACATGAGATAATGGGAATAGATGCAAACACAGAGAAATGTAAGCAAATAGATATCACACTAGGAAGGACCTTGAATATTAGTGATGAGCTCACAAGCATACAAGAGTCACAATTAATAGACGTGCTTAAGGAATATCAATCGACATTCGCATGGAACTACGAGGATATGAAAGGGATACATCCAAATGTTTGTACCCATCATATTTTTATCCAAGAAGGATGTTATCCAGTAAGACAACCTCAAAGAAGATTGAATCCAGCTATGAAAGACGTGGTTCAGGAAGAAATCATTAAACTCTTGAAGGCAGGATTTATATATCCAATTTATGACAGTCAATGGGTGTCGCCTCTTGTGATAGTCCCTAAAAAGAATGGCAAATGGAGGATTTGCGTGGACTATAGAGAATTAAACAAGGTAACGAAGAAGGATTATTTTCCCTTGCCATTCATTGATCAAGTTCTTGATACATTGGCTGGAAAGAAATATTTCTGCTTTCTAGATGGGTTTAGTGGCTATAATCAAGTTTCCATAGCTGAGGAAGATCAAGAAAATACAACCTTCACATATCCAGTAGGCACCTATGCTTATAAAGTCTTACCTTTTGGATTATGCAATGCACCTGCCACCTTTCAAAGAGCAGTTTTGGCTATCTTTGCTGATTTAATAAATGAGTGTGTAGAAGTCTATATGGATGACTTCACAGTCTATGGTAATACCTTTGAAGAAACCTTGTCAAGCTTGCAAAAAGTTTTGATTAGATGTCAAGAGAAAAACCTCTCTTTGAGTCATGAAAAGTGTTTCATGATGATGAGAGGAGGGATTGTTCTAGGGCATTACATATCAGAAGAAGGTGTTAAAGTAGATCCTACAAAAATATAAGTTATTCAAACCCTTCAACCTCTAAAAATACAAATAGAGGTGAGAAGTTTCCTAGGACATGCAGGATACTACCATAGGTTCATTAAAGACTTCAGTAAAATTGTTGCTCCCATGCTTAAGCTCTTAACTAAAGAAAGTGAATTCAATTGGACTGAAGCATGTCAAGAAGCCTTTGAAGTTATAAAAGATAAATTGATTACTGCTCCAATCCTAAGAGGACCAAATTGGAAATTACCATTCCATATACATTGTGATGCTTCAGGTTACGCAATAGGAGCAATATTTCAACAAGTTGAGAACAAAATACCTTATGCTATCTATTATGTAAGTAAAAATTTGCATGGAGCCGAGCTTAATTACATTGTTACTAAAAAATAATTTTTAGTTGTGGTCCATGCCATTAATAAATTTAAACATTACATAACAGGGTATGAAGTATTCATTCACACTGATCACTCTACCATTAAATACTTAATGAACAAAGCAATAGTAGGAGGTAGAGTGGTTAGATGGCTTCTTTTGCTACAAGATTTCAATGTCACAATTATAGATAAGGCAAGAAAAGATAACGTCATCGTAGATCACCTATCTCATATGCAAATATTTGATGATGATGAGTTAATTCTTGATAATTTCCCAGATGAACATTTGTTTGCTCTTTCTATTTTTACCCCTTGGTATGTTGATATTGTAAATTACTTAGTAAAAGGAAAAATGCCTCAAAACTATACACCGCATGAGCGTAGGAAATTGATACGTCAAAGCACTCCTTATATGTGGATTCATGGAGTCTTGTTTAGAAGATGTCCTGACCAAGTAATTAGGAGATGTGTGCAAGAAGATGATGTATATGACATCATTCGGGCAGCACATGAAGAACCCTATGGAGGCCATTATGCCACCCAAATAATAGTCAATAAAATACTTCAAATTGGTTATTTTTGGCCTACCATGAATAGAGATGTCCATAAATTTATTGATAGATGTGACGCTTGTCAAAGAGCTAGTAAGCCTACTCCTTCGATGGAAATACCTTTGGTTCCGCAAGTAGTATTTGAACCATTCAAGAAATGGGGAATTGACTTTGTTGGACCAATAGACCCTCCAAGTGAAGGTAATAAACACATACTTGTGTGTACGGATTACGTTACTAAGTGGGCTGAAGTTAAAGCTTTACCACGAGCGCAAGCCGAACCAGTCATTGATTTCCTTTATGAAAACATTATGCAACGCTTTGGAGCACCTAGAGAGTTAGTTTCAGATCATGGAACCCAATTTATCTCCAAAGTGATTGAACATTTTGTTGACACCTATCAAATAAAAAATAAGAAAACCTCACCATACCACCCTCAAGCCAATGGACAAGTAGAAGTTATGAATAGAGAACTTGAAAAGATCATTACAAAAACCGTAACTGTTAATAGGGGTGATTGGGCTGAGAGATTAAAATAAGTTGTATGGGCATACAATACAACTTGGAAAACCACCATAGGATTATCACCTTATGAAATGGTCTATGGAAAACAAGCTATCATACCCATAGAATTTGAGATAGAAACTCTTCGCACAATGGTACAACTTGATGTAAATTTGGATAAAGCACAAAAATCTAGATTGGAAAAGTTAAACATTCTAGATGAAAGGAGACTAGAGGTATTACATAGGACTGAAATAACCCAACAACAATGAAATAAATGGCATGATAAACACATTGTACCATGCACATTCAAATCAGGAGATTGGGCTTTGTTGTTTGATTCTCGTTACCAAGACTTTCAAGGTAAATTGAGGACCAGATGGCTAGGACCCTATGAAATCAAAGAGATATTCAGAAATGGTACAGTCAAGCTTAAGCCTATAGATGATTCAACAAGAAAACTACTAGTAAATGGCCATAGGCTTAAACTTTATAAGAAGCCATTATCTAAGGAGGAATTCATACACCATCTTAAGCAACAAGCCGAATTGCAGTGCATTTCTGAACTGCAATCAACCACTATTGAATAAAAATTTCTCTCTCACTTAAAAAAAATATTATGCTTCCTTTGTTTCATCATAAAGTTTCTACATCTGTAGTATTTCTATCTTATTCTCATCAATTTTTAGTCTCAATGTTTCAAAAATAGCCCAAGAGGTATTTCTTTAAAAAGCTTGTAGGAAATGACTATCATATGTTGCATAATACTTTGTTTGCTAGATAAAATCTGGATGTTTTTCAATTACTCAAACAACATTAGTGTTTTGAGCAATTTTCATTGAAATTCAAGCAATCTTTTGATGTTGTAAGTTATTCCTAGTCAATCAAACTTTTTCTTGGACTATGCACATTTGAACATATAAAAACATTGTGAGATGTGGAGAGATTAACTCATGTGTTACTATTGCCATAAGTGAACAATTTCCCTTGCTTATCCATCTATGCGCATGGTCTAGAGTACTACTAAATTGGCAAAAGGACAAGCTCACCCTTCATCCCTAAACAAAAAAAAAAAAGGAGAAGAATAGTAAGGATAGGATCAAATTCCCATCAGGACTTTGATAAGAGTGGTTGGGAATCCAACTCCTCAAAATTCTTACTCCTTCAAAAAAAAATCCCTTGCTCCTCATCTAATCGAGCAAGTATCCCAAAAAGTATCTTCTTGCTTCTCATAAAAATAGGCAAGAACCCCAAAAGCAATAAAAATCCCTTGCTCCCTCTCAAAATGAGCAAGTATCCCAAAGAAAAGTCCAAAGAAGGGTAAAAGAGCTTGAATCCCTAGAATTCTTAGTATCTTGAACACCATGGGGTACTCTTCATTAAAGTATCCTTACGTAGTAGCACTAAGTCTGGACAAGACCTATGGATGCTCATAGATAAGCTAGCTTGTTGGCATAAGTGATCTTTGTTGTTACTCAATCCTCACTCATAATGGTAAATGAATACTCACTGCACACATAGTTGGTCCTTGAGGAAGCTTGAAAACATTAGGATAACTTTAACACCATAATGATTTGTGAAATGAATAGATGAAATTGTTTAAAAATCACTAGGATGTTTGAAGTCTTTGAGAAATAACTCTAGAATATCCTGAGCAGGCAAAAGTCAGAAGCAAATTTCTACAGTTCATTTTCTCCTACCAAAATATGGCTTTCATCTCTCAAAATCTTGTATCTTTTAACAGAAGCCATCATAATATCTGAATATCTATTCCATTTTTTAAATGAGTGAAAATACTCCAAGTCTTTGATAGATATCTATTTTTGTATACATTGATGACTGATATCAAGCTTTATAATCATTATCTTTCTCTCACTTGGTTACTCTTTAATGAAATTTAGGAAGCACAATCACAAAAATTATAATAAACCCCCATAAATAAAACTTATTATTATATTATCCATCAATATAAATAAAACACCCTTCATCTTGTTTTGGCTATATAGCCAAAATTATAGTTTGGGGGAGGGATAAATAGAGGTATATAAAGTTCACAATACAGTTTGGGGGGAAGAAATAGGTAAAGTATTATCTCAAACTCTAGAAACTATAGTCCCGTAGATGTCTTCTATAGATGTCTTCTATAGATGCCTTCGTAGCTATCTTTTGTAGGTATCTTCCATAGATATCTTCCATAGATGTCTTCCATAGATGTCTTCCATAGGTATCTTCCGTAGGTGTCTTCCATAGGTATCGTCCGTAGGTATCTTTCGTAGATGTCTTCTATAGAGGTTTTTTGTAGACGTATTTTGTAGATGTCTTCTATAGATATCTTCCGTAGATGTCTTCCATATAGGTCTTTTGTAGAAGTCTTACGTAAGTGTCTTTCATAAATATTATCAGTAACAATATTCTATAAATAATTTTTGTAGGTATCATCAGTAACAATATTCTGTAAGCATCATCTGTAGACATCATCCATAAACATATATCACAAAATATTCTAAGTGTCAAAATTTAAAATCAGCTAGGCAAGTGAGACATGTGGCAATTCAAGAAATGCCAAGACAAGTAATAAGGGTGCATCAACAAAGACTTTAAGGGAAACTTGGTGGTAATATTTTAAATCAATTAAGGGGGACAAGACAATAAAATAAAGAAAAATTAGCCCTCTTATGACATGTACACTTAATCCAGCACCATGTGCCACCTCTTATGATGTGTCCATACAAACGAGTGCCATGTGTCAATTAAAATTTAAAATCCTTATTGAAAATGCAATCATTCTTAGGGTCAAAAGTAAGAATGATGATGTTTTATTGGGGCATGTGCATAAACAAGGATGTGGACCAATCCACTTGGCCGCATCAATAATAAATTTCCACATAAGATGAAACATGGCATAAGGGAATGATTAAAATAATGTTTTTATCCAATCCTAGGGGTGACTAAAAATTATAACATGTGGTAGGTAAAATCCACCCTCGCCATGCAAGGTGGCGGGTAGGGTTGGTGCCAAGTGGAAACCGACCACCCGAGGACCCATATCATGGTAAGATAGGTGGATTCCCTTCACCAATCGCAAGAGATGATGTGGATGAACAATACCAGCCCTTGATTAAAATTTAAATGAAGGGTCACGATGCAAGAAAAAAACATGATGGGTCTAGAAGTTTTGTAGGAAGGACACGATCATCGATGTGTGGTCTTCATCGATGAATAATGTATCAGGACACGGATCTAAGCCATAGGTCATCGATTAAAGCCAAATCGATGGATGATGATTTTCAAACCTAAAAGCATTTTTTATTGTCATTGATTTTAGGGCAAATGGTCCCCACCGTCGATAAGAGTTAGACCAGTCTCCATCATTGGATAGGGTTAATCAATGATATACGACCTCTGCATGCAACCATGTAGAGTAAAACTAACCTAAATCATCTCTTCCATAAAGAGCCACTCGAAATCATTGATGACCCTCTATAACTCGATCCTAAGTGAAATTTCTTAGTTTTTCCTATGAAAATTATTGAATTCTTTGATTAAATGGTGGTGAGCTTCAAAATTTCAAAGAATTGCATGGGCAGAAGGATAGTTTCTTCGATGACGTAGAAAGGGTGGTGAAGTAATATCAAAAATGATAGGTAAAATATTGTTTACTATTACTACTGTCGCAAAATCATTTTTATTTTTCTGATGCACATAAAGTAAGAGATATTAAAATAAAAACGTAGAAGGTGTGCAGAATATTAGGATGGATTAAAAATGGTTTTATCGATAATTTTTCTAGGTTTACCATTAAAACAGGTTTATGAAAGAAATTACTTCAATTTTTTTTTACATTTTTGAGAAAATAAAATACTCTATAGAATTGTAAAACAAATTTTCTTTTGTTATTGAAATATTTGTAGGGTTTTCAGTTTATAAAATATTGGAAATTTCTAAAAAAAATCTCTGCCTACCCCTTTCTACCCTAAAAACCCTAAACTCCACTATGCCTCACTCTATGTTTTAAAAATGTAGGAAACCATCCTTGATTGAAACCCAAAATCCTAGTGATTCTATAATCGAGTTATTCCAAAAATCCAGATGGTGGGAGGCTCTCACAAAATTTAGAGGGTATGACCAGGGGTTGGCTAAACATTTTATCCTAAATTGTGACCCTGATAGGATGACCACCCAAGTTGGAGGTATTCAATTTGACCTTAACCATATTTTAATTTTTGAGGTAGTGGATCTACCGGAATTAGGGTTACCATACTACAAAACCCCTCTAAAAGTGTCACCCAACTAGTAGCTAAATTTGGTGAGAAATGTACTATTATTCGAGATAAGGAGGGTTGGATTAAGGGTGTGTCTACTTCTTCAATCCCCCTCTTATGGCAGGAGGCAACCGTCTTGATTATTAAATTATTTACCCTAGAAGGATGTATGTCCACCTATGTAGCCTACCATCTTCGTATGTTAATGAATTTGAAGTTTCCTGAAAATAGTGAATGTGTTATCAATTTACCTTACTTCTTGTTTCAATCATTAAAGTCTACAGTTTTATGAGTTAAGCCTAAAAATTCCCAAGAAAAACCCAAATTGCACCTACTTGCACATCACGACCTGATTAAGCTAATAGTTTTAAAGAAATCTCATGAAGTCAAAGTTGCTTGGAATCGGATAGTGGATGAATCTAACCTGTTGGAGTACTCTGAATCCACTGAGAATGAGTTTGAAGAAGATAATTCGACTGAAGAAGAACATGAGTCCGATAGTCAGGAGGAAGAACCTGATAGTCCAAAACATAAATGCCAACCTGCTAAAAATATTAAACCAACCCAATCAAAAATTAGGCATCAAAAAAAGACTATCGAAACTCATAAGAAAAAGGATACACTAGGGCATGAGTATGATTTACCTAAACCTAAGTCGACTACCGAAATCATGTCCCACATTTGAGTGCAAAATACTATCTTACAGATAAAAATTGATAAGTTACGAGAGGATTTCACAGAGCATTCTAAACTGATTCAATGAGCCCTTACCCTTCAGATAGACATGATTAAATAGCTTTCAGTGGATAGGGTGATGAAACCCATTGATTCTGTCAACCGACCACCACCTGTCGATGCTTCTTCGAACAAAAGTTCCACACTTGATAAAAAGTAAAAAAATTCAATGAATTTCAGCAAAGTAACCCATACAAATAAGCCCATTGACTTTTCTAAACTCCTTGAAGAAGAAAGTCCCCACCAACTCATCAACCTGACGCAATAAAATCAACCTAAGAAATCGGTTTCTCCCACCAAGATAGGAACCACACCAAGGAATCTTGTCTTGAATATTGGGATACCCCTAAAAATCAATGCAGTGATAAATAATATTATTACATCAGTTGAGGAACTCACACCTTCTCAAACACAGGATGTAGAGCAAAAGGAGGATTCTCAAGAAATTGAGCATATCAAGACTATCATGGTTGAGACACCAGTGGGTGAACAGAAAGCCAAAGAGTAGGTACAAAAAGTAAAAAGGGAACACAAGTTACCGTAATCGAGACCACCATCTTCAAGAATTCCCCCCCGGAGAAAAAAAGGGGGGATAAATAAATATTTATAAAAAATTTTTTTTTTTTTTTTTTTTTTTAAATTTTTTAAATTTTTTTTTTTTTTTTTTTTTTTTTTTTTTTTTATATTTTTTTTTTTTTATTTATAAATTGTGCCTTGATAAAATACTATGAATATCTTTATTTTTGTGAAACTATTTTGGGTAATACAAGTTTGATATCTATGATCACAATTTTAGTATATTATTGCAGTAAGATAAACAAAAAAATGTTATTTTTATATTGAAAACTATTATATCACAAAATTATTCCTTGAAGATGATCAGATGATTTGTATTGTATGTGATTGATGAAACTGTTATGTTATAAGAAATTTAGAAATCATCATTTTTTTATTTGCTTTTCTGAGAATCTATAATTTTATCAGAATGATACATGACAACTCAAAATATTTCATTTCAACTACAGAATTCAACACTTTAATCTGATTGATAAATTTTGTACTATGTAGGTTGTCATGAAAATGATCTAGAAAATCCAAAACATTGTAATCTGCTATAGATATATGACTGAAACTGTGTGCTTTGATTGTGATATGTTGACTTATATTTTACGTATTTCTGGAAATCTTCATTTCTCAATATCAATGATTCTTTTCTAGAAATTATGTCTGATGTTTGTTTGTTCATTCCTAAATAATTATGATGTCATGTTTTGTGAATTGCAAATGATTTTCTGAAAAGACAATATGGAAAGACAGTATGAATTTTGATAAAATTTAATCTTTCATTTATTTGCAAAGATATGGATGGTGACATCTGATATATGTGTAAAAATTGTCATATTTTGTTTATCTTATTTCTCCATATGCATGAGGACATGCATAGATTTCAGTTTGGGGGAAAATGATGAGAGGATATTTGGCATATATTTTTGTAATAGAATGTTTCATTCTTATGTTCAATTGATGATTATAATATATTTTATGTAAGTTATTGTTGTATATTTCTGTAATTTATCAATAAAAGGATAAATGCAGTTAATCTGATAAATGTGTTTGTTTTATGTAAAATATGTTCGAGTTATGAGTAATTATGTAGGCAAGGTGTTGAAGAATGTTCCACAGATGAACAATGCAGCTAGCACAAGCTTTGGGATACACCTTGGACGTGAGGAGATGGACGTAAGAACAAAGGATGCAGGAAGCTTAAGGCATGGTGATAGAGCAATGGTGGATTACTATTACAGAAGATGGTAGCTGAAGCATGTTACAAAAGATAGTAGTTGAAGCATGTTATAGAAGATAGTTACCAAAGTATGTTAAATAAGGTAGCTACTAAAGTATGTTACCAAAGGATATTTTTACCAGTAGTTATCGAAGGATGACTAAGTTCATTGAATGATGATGTATGCCACATCATTTTCACATGGTAGCCAAGTAATTCCAGTTAGCATAATATTTTATTTATCATGTATTCTTCACATGGAATATTGTGATTAATAAAGTCGTTATTACTTTATTCAATAAAATTGTGTAATCCAACTATTGTTAGGTTTATTAGATTTAGACGCAAGATGGTTGTGCCTTTTCCTAGAATAAAGGATATATGGTTATATTGTATATCTTGTGAAATGTCAAAGTTAGTGTTTCTTTGTTAAGTTAGCTTACGTATTGCCACTTGGACCATTCAAAATGTTTACCGAGTCCAAGCAGGAATAGGAATTGTATTAAGTTTAGATTATTTTGGTTAGTACATAATTGTTGCATCATAAGTCCACAAACTCCACATGGCAAAATACGTGGAAGAGTTTATTTAGAATTGTACAAGTCATAGTATAAGTTACATAGGAGACCTTTGAAAAGGTCTAATGAAAAAATGTTGAATATTGAAAAATCTAAGTTCTATACAATTTTTGAAGAATTGCACCAACATGTACATCTGAATTTCTAGCAATAAAAGTAGCACTTCATTCTTCGCATATGGTAACTGTGTCATTTGTATTTATTGTTTAATTTCATTTATGTAATTGTAATTGTATATTCTTGCATACATAGAATAAAATAATGTTAGGAATAGTTATATATTTTAGTTACTAAGATAAAGTAAACTAGGGGAGAAAGACTTACACTGTCTTCTAGGAGGCAGGGCCCACTCCTACAGCAAGTCCCTAAGCTCTCACCCCTACCATAGGTTAGAAATAGTTAATTAACCTTAGAATATAAAATAAAGTAAATTGCATTTTCATAAAATATAAAGTCTAGAATAGATAAATAAAACTAACTGCACGAGGATCCTCACCAATAGATCAACTCATTAGTAGGTAATTACTATTAGTTATCTTCAACAATAGTTAAACTCACCAATAGGCAATTACTATTAGAATAATTCATTAATAGGTAATTATCATAGTTACTGCATAAATCATAAATTGCATTCTATTTTCATACTTGCACAATTTAATTTCTGTTTATTTATTTTTCTGCAAACACCTGAAACTGAATAGAAAGTTGAACTAAGCTTAGCATTGATCCCCATGGTACAATCTATACTAGATTGCTATTATTTAAATCTAACCTTGATTTACCCTCAGATTGATAAATTAAATGTAAGCTATTACAATCGATCAAGGCCTATGTCATTCCATGGAGGGTAATGACACTGAGTCATTGATCTTCTTGAGGCACTAATCCTTTAAAACTTTTGGGTCCTCCTTGAAATGGGAGTCACCAGATGAGCATAACTTCTCTGCCAATGATTTCAAGGTTGCTCATCAAACCTTGAGTCCTCTAGGAAGGTCAAATTTTATAATAGAATAGAAGGGCAACCAATAATGGGCCTCAATTGATCCCTAGTAGAGTCACCAGGTGAACAAAACATAGATATTACAAAATAGAGTATCACCAAACTTTGTATGCAAAAGGAGTGAGACCTGAGGGTCCTATCGAGCATGCCAAAATATTTTGGTCAGAGATCTATCCTAATGGAAAGGTTCACATGCCCAAAAACCTTGATCAACATTGAGTGATCGTGTGGCCAAGTGGCTATGCAACTTAATCTTCGGAGAAGTCCAACTCCTAGTAAATTATAGCTAAATACAAATAAGGAAAAGTGAGCTGAAAGAAATGAAAGAAAGCTAAAGCTAGAACTTACATGGGGATGAATTCATTTGCATCAAAACATATGCATAGTAAACTCAAACCATTGCAAAAAATACATGTGAACTACCTAATAGATCAACCAACCCTACTCTTATTTTATATCTACTACACTTGATCAAAGGTAAATTCCAAAACTATTGAGTGAAAAGCATGAAATATAGAATGCAAATTTAAAGCATTTCCATTCAAATAGCTTTAGAAGAAATAAATATTCAATCCTCACACGTTTAAGATATTACTTGAAGACAAAAAAGTAACACTTGCATTTCTTGAATGAAAAAACTTTACATATGAGTTGTAATAGCTAAAGAGCCAACCCCTGGAATACCCTACATCCCAGTATATATAAACTATACAATAAATTCTACTGAAGGCATTAATGGCATTAGGCAATAGAACACGATTGCATTAGAAGAGTGATCAAGTTGTCAATCCTTATTGCCTTCTGAGACTAGTAGTTGCAGACAGCTGTTAGGAATAAGTAGGTAATGTTGCATAAATTTGAACCTTTGATCATTTTGACAGCCATGGTAGACCATAAATTACATCTACTTGCACCTTGTAATATATGGTTATTCAATTGGGTGAATAGACAAATGGAATTAATTACTATCAAGATCCCATGGTCCAAGCTACAACCTGTCGAATAAGCCTTGGTCCTCCTACACTAGTAATTCATTCATACCTAAGAAGTTGGGTGCATTGATTTCTATCCTTGAAAGGCCCTAGCACCCCTTTTAGGAGAGGCAGTTATTTTTGCACTAGGTGAACCCTTGGGATCTACCCATTTCCAATCATTAATTGGGAACTCCACTAGACTCATCTTCCTACCTTTGGTACATGCATTTGGGATCCTTCGAAAGACTGGTGGATGCCCATTTTCTATCAGGATCTAAACTTAGATGACCTTCCATCTTGCTTTTGGGTGATGCTTTGAGATTTGACTAGGGGTGGTCAATATTCTATTTATTCACCCATTGCATTTGTGGCAGACGTTTAGGATCCCATTTCTTCATCCTTATTATGGGGCGAGGTTTTAGGACCCACTTAGAATTTTTGAATGCCCAATTCTCCACCTGCCTTACCACTTAACCAAATTTTGTGTTTAATCTAACAGAGCCTCGATATTATCTCATGGTTATAAATTTTCCACCCTCATTGGTCCCCTATCAATGGGTAAAATTTTGGGATTTTCTCAATGTCTCAAGTTGATCGATTCCTCTGCCCTTCTTGGCACTGCCAAATATTTATTGCCTTCATCACAACCTATATCGGTACTAATACACTACACCTTAGAGGCTCATTCTTAGCATTCAGTACCCAACGCTCAAAGGTATAGCTCATAAAAACATAGCCTTTCTAATAACCATCATCCTACTTAAAAAAGGGAACAAGTGGGTGAATGGATGTAAAATTTCACCTATAAGGTAGGATCAAATTAATCCTTTCTTCTTAATTTTTCTTCCAATATCAAGTGGCTAGAATGCAACTCTGATACCATTGTTGGTTTTTTAGCCATATTAATCACACATCCCAATATCCAAGATCTTAAACAAACTTAAATATTAGAGCATTCAATATCTCTGTCCAATATCAATAAACATATCATTCATGAAATAACATAAATCAATAATATACTCATAGTATTGTTGATGAATCAAATATACAATATTTATTGTATTCTTCAAGATTTAATGCTTTGTACAATGCTTCATATCATCTTTATTTTTGTCATACAATACATGGAGCTTTATATCCATAATATAACCTTAGAATGTGACTCTTCAATACTTGACTATTGCTGTCCTCATATATCCAAAAGATACATCCTTTCATATTCCTCACATATGACAAACCTCTCATGTCTCTTGACTTTACATCTTCACTTGTATACTTGACACCTACACACATGACTCTTGACTTTCTACACACTTGCACACTCTCACACTCTACACACTTGCACATTTTATTACATGATACTTGGACTCATCTCACACAATGACACATATTTAGGGGAATATCAAGCACACTCACTAATATAATAACTCACACTTTGATTTAATATTTACAATAGTACAAATGTACCATGGGGGTACTTTAACATAGTACCAAATTATGTAATATTTCCTAACATTCAGTTGGTCAAGTCATTTTCTATACTCCTTTTCCAATAGGAAGTCACCACAAAGATCCAAAGGGAAGGAAGTACTATGGACACTAACGATGAAACGTGTCTCTTCCATTATTCTATCTTCCAGAACAAGGTCTCAATTTTCTCTTTGCACTAACGAGTTGCTTGTTGAGAAGCCAGGACTATAGTTATCGTCTAGATTATGATATCTTTATTGGTGACCCTCACTATATTCCATCACTATAGGTTGGTCTGGGTCAAGATGCCCTGAAATGTTTGGGCTTTCGAGTATCTCGAATTGGTGGTTTCTTCAAAATTTTCTAGCTTCTTATTAGATTATATGCTTAAAGAGGAAATGGACCAAATGCATTCAATTATAGGAAGGAACCCCTTTGCCTCTAGAACAACTCTTTTCCATAAGGTTCAAATGATTTTTGTGAATTGTTCATTATTGCTAGGTATATTTTCCAATTTGGCTACCCTCTTTTTCTTCTCTCCTAGCTTGTCCAACTTTGTAGAAAGACAAATCTATTTAGATTTAAGAATTTTGGATTCAGTCTAGGAATTCTTGAGCAATTGCTTGGCCTTCTCTAATTCTTTTCCCCTTTCAATGAACCTCTTTGTGGCCACAATGTATTTGTGGCTTAACAATTTTATTGTTTGCTTGGTGAATTTAGTGGTCTCATTTAGTAGTGCATCCTTGAAGCTTATCTCTATGAATGATATATGATAATCCTAAGGTTGCATTTCCCCTAATGCTTTAGAAACCATAGGCTCAAAATTTATCAAACCCAATCCTTCCCTTTGGGTAAGCAAAGAGGTTATCTTATGTGAGGTGGCAAGGTGTGTAGCTCATGATTATGCTTCTTTATTTAACTATTGTCGACTATGTTTTGAGGCTTCCTACATATAGGGGATAAGTTCTAGGATAGAGGGGATTGTTATACTTAGTATGGACACTGAGAGGGGGGGTGAATCAGTTAAGCATTTTAAAACTTAAATTTGCAACTCTTAATTTTGAAATAATGAAAACTTAAAACCAGAAACAACAAGCATAACAAGAGAGCATCACACAACACAAGATTTTAACGAGGTTCACCAATATGGCTACTCCTCAAAAAGAATGGCTGCTTGGACTACCATCCAAATCTAGCCCCTTGCAAAGCACCAACTTTACAATCATTTACCAGCACCCACTGGAAGGAGCAACAACCCCTTATTTATCTGCATCAATAGAAAGGAGCACCAACCCCTGATTTACCAGCACCTACTGGAAGGAGCACCAACCCCTGATGCCAAGCTGCAACCTGGACTTCAATTCTAAATGTAAATGTTTGACAGGAAAATACCTTCATTTTCACAAGACCCTGACTGGTCTAAAGCTTACTCGATCTCTCTCACTGTTCGCAAGACACAGGCATCTACTGCACTGCTACAGCCAAAATCAGCAATTGACTTTGCCCCTCACACTCTCTGCACACTCTGCTTTCTCTACGCACACGCTTCGCACACTCTGCGTCATTCCAGCCGAACTATCGTCTTCGCTCTTTTTGCACTCTGCTCTCTGTGTGCATTCACAGCCACACTTAGAATAATTCGACACGACTCTTTGCTCACTCTGCGCACTTCACCGCCTCTGCATTCACTCTATGCTCTTCACCATCTATCACCGCTTCTATGCTATCTGTGCTCTTACGATCGCATATCGCTCGATTCGATACTCGCTCAACTCAACCTTCCAAATCTCCAAACAACCCTCCTTTTATAAGAGTATTTTCAAGATGAAGACCCTAATTTTAGTCGATTGATTATGCAAATGCAAACCCTAATCTTAGTCGGCTGCAAACCCTAATCTTAGTCGGCTGTGATCGAACTGCGTCAGCTTCTACTCATGAAGATGTTCGGGTTAACCTTCTGTTCTTGCGCACTTACGACCTGTCATGAAATCATGACATTTTTGTCTCTATACTGTTCCTTTTTCCTTTTGTCACGATATCACGACACTTCTACCTCTTTAGACTTCCTTTTTACTTTTGTCATGATATCGCGACACTTCTACCTTCGTAGCCTCTGACTTTCTTTTTGTCGTGATATCGTGACACTTCTATCTTCGAAGCCTTTGTCTTTCTTTCTGTCGTGATATCGCGACACTTCTGTCTTCGTAGCCTTTGATTTCCCTTATGTCGCGATATCGTGACACTTCTGCCTTCGTCGACTTCCTTTCTGCTTTTGTCATGAAATCATGACACTTCTGCTTTCGAAGTCTTCTACTCTGCTTTTGTCATGAAATCGTGACGCTTCTGCCGTTGAAGACTTGCTTTCTGATCCTGTCACAAAATCATGATAGTTCTGCTTTCGAAGACTTGCTCTCTGCTTTTGTCATGAAATCATGACACTTCTTCTGTTGAAGTCTTGCTTTCTGTTTCTATCATGAAATCATGACGCTTTCAGCTTTCGTACGCTTTACTTGGCTTGCACCAGTGAAAACATGACATGTCGCAAAATCGCGACACTTTTCGCTTCCTTGCACTTTTCTCGGCATGCACCAGCGAAGACATGACATGTCGCGAAATCGTGACACTTTTGCTGCCTTATGCCTTTCTCTGCCTTTCGCCCATGAAAATGGAACATGTCACGAAATCGTGACATTTCTGCCTCTGAACACTCTATCTCCTTTTTGGGTCACAAAAACCCGACATGTCGTGAAATCGCGACACTTTTTCTCCTTGGCGCTTTTCTTCCCTTCGGGTTGCAAAAACCCGACATGTCGCGATATCGTGACACTTTTTCTCCTTGGCGCTTTCTCTTCGAACCTGTCACGAAATCGTGACACTTTTTCTTTCTCTGCCTTCCTCTTCACTTCGGACCATGAAAATGAAACATGTCACGAAATCGCGACATATTTTTCTCTCTCCTATTTTCTTCGCTTTGGACCACAAAAATGAAACATGTCGCGAAATCACGACACCTTTTTCTCTCTCCTCTTTTCTTCGCTTTGGACCGTGAAAATGAAACATGTCACGAAATCGTGACACCTTTTTCTCTCTCCTCTTACTCTTTGCTTTCGACCGCGAAAATGAAACATGTCGCGAAATCGCGACACCTTTTTCTTCCTCTTTTCTTCGCTTTGGACCATGAAAATGAAACATGTCACGAAATCGCGACATCTTTTTCTCTCTCCTCTTTCTCTTCCAACATGTCACAAAATCATGACAATTTTTCAATCTTCTTCTCTCTCTTCTAACATGTCGCAAAATCACGACAGTTTTTCTTTCTTCTTCTCTCTTTTCCAACATGTCACGAAATCATGACCGTTTTTCGTGCTTCTTCTCTCTCTTCTAACATGTCACGAAATCGTGACAGTTTTTCCAGCTTTTTCTCTCTCCTCGAACATGTCACGAAATCGTGACAGTTTTCCTCGCCTGCTATATATGTCGCGATATCGCGACACTTTTCTTACTTGTCTTTTTCTTTGATCTTTTGCAAATGGGCCACTATGGTCTTCTTGGAAACTCACTGTCCATACTCTGAGAAACCTTAGAACTCCTGTCCTCTGCATCTAAAATGGCTTTTGAACTGCCTTTCCACTACATTATTAGATCTAACTGACTGTGTTGACAACAATGACAATACTCCTGCTGCACCTTACTCAACAATCTCCCCCTTTGGAATTGTTGGCAACACAAGTGCAATTTCCTGTAACTCTTCTCCCCCTTTGACAATAATACCAAAGGGCTACTGCAGACTCCCCCTGAGTCCATGCACAACATTTTTAGGCAAAATTGATTACACTTAGCAAAAATCATGATCATGAGCAAAAAGATAATCAAATATTTAAATGCTCCTCCTGAAAATGTGATCCCTATGGTTAGCCAATTCTTGGGAAGTTTAACCACTCGACCAATATGTCTCCACCCAAAGCTCTGTTAATGGGCTCACTAAGAACCTGCTCAGTAGGCTCACACAGAAACTATCCAAATCTGGTCTAACAAGCTCACCAAGAACTTGCCCAAATCTTCTCTAGCAATCTCATCAAGAACTTGCCCAAATCTGCTCTAGAAACCTATCCCAACACTGTCCTCAAATCTGTCCCAGCATTGTCCTCAAATATTTCCCAAAGGCCTTCTTCAAAGGCTCAATCAATCATGCTCAAGTAGTACTCATAATGAACTCAACAATGAATGACAGTCTTAAACCAAATCCACTTTATAGAAGCATAAAGAGAATTGTTAGAGACTTAATATCTTCTATTCTCAAATCTCAATCTCAACTCAAATCAAGGAAAGTTTATTTTATGGAACTTGAACAACCACATGCATCCAATCACTTGACTAGGCTCAATCAACTCTACTCAACCAATCACCTCAATGAGCAACTCTTTATCACATACCCTAGTCGAAGCATGTATCAACCAACTCAAAATGTTTTTCTCTAACTCAAGTTCAAGTTCTTTGCACAACCAATGGGCTTCAACAACAATGCTTATAACACAAGGTTTAAACACAACTCTCAAATCAGAAAACCTTGATGCATTCAACCAACCACTTTTGAAAGCGAAACCACAAACAATCATTTTGCCTCCAATGATATTTCAGAAATCAACCACTATAAAGCTGTCACATGAGTCTCCTTGGGATTAGCCTGAATTCGTGCTATCATGCATACTGCCTGCACACTATCTGATCTGGTAGCTGTCAGATACAGTAAGCTTCCAATAAAAAAATGTTGATTTCACATCTGTCAACAAAATTGACAAGTGACTCACACTTGTACCAACTTTTGTCCAATACTGTACCAACACTGTAATTTTACTGTCAATTCTATGCAAGCACCAAACACAGTATCACAACACCAACCAAATCCTTTTTTTTTTTTCATTTTCAGCTTGGTCTATGTTTTCTGTAGTCACCGTTGGTCACACCTTACTGTCAATTGTTTGAATCAGAAAACAATATTTTGTTAACCACTTCACGGCCAACTATAATGCACCTTACTCAAACTCATACTTCTGGACCTCGGATAGGTATGATTCACAAAGCAAAGTTGCTCATCTTGATGAGCTGAACATGAATCAATAATCAGACTTCAATATTTCTCACTACTGCATCATAATGGATCTAACAAACTTCACATCAATGTGTAGTTCAAATACCCACTGCTTTTATCGAAACACATATATGCGGCTAGAGCAACATTCTTTCACTAACCAAAATATCTGAACTGTTATCATCCTTAACTTTGGACAGTGGCAGTAAGAACCATCAACAGTACAACAATGACATATAGCAATACTACCAATAATGACAACTCTCAATTTTAATCACCACCCTTCAAGGCACTTCCACAAAACTCCATGAACTGAAAACATACTTCGACAACTATACGACAACTCCCCCTAACTACTTGCCTTTCATCCTCAGAAACCCAAACACATACATAGGAGCATTAAAATAAAACTATAAGATTGCTCCCCCTGAGGATGTGCTACCTGGAGTTGCTTAGTGCATCAGAGGAGTAGTCTCCTTCAGTCCAAGGAGACATGATTTCCTTTCTTCTATCTTTCTCCAAACTTTCTTGAACTTGGGCTTGGATTTTTCAACTGCATCCCTGTTTTGCACCTTTTTGTGAACTCAAACATTTCTCTGGTGTGGTTGTCTCTTATGCATCCATGATGAATGATTATTTTCCTTTCTTTTATGTACCTGATTTATTCCCTGTCTGTGTTGCGTTCTTTGCGTCTGATGAAATCTACTATTTTGCCTTAGATTAGATACAGAAGTGCTTGGACAAAACCTTGCTATGTGCCCATGACCATTGCATTGAAAACATTGTACATAGTGTTCACTCAGATACGCAGATGTATTTCTACCAAGATAACTCTTTGATTTATTATTCAATCCACAATAAGTTGCCTTGTGACCATACTGGTTGCATCTGAAACAATAGCCATTAAAAGTATTAGTATGAATAGAGTGAGAGTGATAGAACCTCTTTTGTTGTGGCTGCTTTGTTGTAGATCTCCTTTGATATTTTCTTCCTTTTGAAGATTCAGCTTTAAACTTTTCTTGCTTCGATCCTTCAACAGTGAACTTCTTCTTCTCTGCAGAGTTGGAAGATGAAGGTTGTTCAACTTCATATCCAAGACCATGCTTATCCATGGAGCTTCTTTGTTGGCTTATCATTTTATCTAGCAACTTTGTGCTCTTCTCAAATTTGAGATTTGTATTGGCCTCTTCTAGTTGTTTCTTCAATAAAATAATCTCTTCCTCTTGTTTGCAGCAACCAATCTCTTTCTCATTGATCTGTGACCTGAGAGTTTCTTCAATCCTTTTGGACTCTTCTACTTGCAGCTGTTTATTTCATTGCATCACTAAGAACTTTGTTTGATTCCTCTTCATGTTTTCTGCATACATCGCTTTTATCATCCAGGTGTGACTTCAAAGCTTCTTCTCTTTTCTTGGCTTTATGAATTTGCAAGAAGAGATCTTCAATATCATGCTCATATTCTTCCAACTTCTTGGACAGTCTTTTGTTCTTTTTCCTTTCTCATATTCAATTCTTCAAGTGCAACGATCAACTCACCTTCTAGATCTACTTCAACCTCAAGGTTTTCATCATATACTTTAGGATTCACTTTCTCTTCAACCTTTTCTGGTTCAATTTTCTCTTCCACAGGAATTGAAACGGACTGAGATGCCTTTTTGGAGGAGGATCTATTCTTCTTACCCATTGTGTACTAATCCAAGATCAACCCCAGCTGATTTAGCTTGATAAGGGAACTTGGATCTGATACCAATTGTTATACTTAGTACGACACTGAGAGGGGGGGTGAATCAGTTAAGCATTTTAAAACTTAAATCTGCAACTCTTAATTTTGAAATAATGAAAACTTAAAACCAGAAACAACAAGCATAACAAGAGAGCATCACACAACACAAGATTTTAATGAGGTTCACCAATATGGCTACTCCTCAAAAAGAATGGCTGCTTGGACTACCATCCAAATCTAGCCCCTTGCAAAGCACCAACTTTACAATCATTTACCAGCACCCACTGGAAGGAGCAACAACCCCTTATTTATCTGCATCAATAGAAAGGAGCACCAACCCCTGATTTACCAACACCTACTGGAAGGAGCACCAACCCCTGATGCCAAGCTGCAACCTGGACTTCAATTCTGAATGTAAATGTTTGATAGGAAAATACCTTCATTTTCACAAGACCTTGACTGGTCTAAAGCTTACTCGAACTCTCTCACTGTTTGCAAGACACAAGCATCTGCTACATTGCTACAGTCGAAATCAACAATTGACTTTGCCCCTCATACTCTCTGTACACTCTGCTTTCTCTATGCACACACTTCGCACACTCTACGTCGTTCTAGCCGAACTGTCATCTTTGCTCTTTTTGCACTCTGCTCTCTATGTGCATTCATAGCCACACTTAGAATAATTTGACATGACTCTTTGCTCACTCTATGCACTTCACTGCCTCTGCATTCACTCTGCGCTCTTCGCCATCTATCACCGCTTCTGCGCTATCTACGCTCTTACGATCGCATATCGCTCGATTCGTTACTCATACAACTCAACCTCCAAATCTCCAAATAGCCCTCCTTTTATAAGAGTATTTTCAAGATGAAAACCCTAATTTTAGTCGATTGATTATGCAAATGCAAACCCTAATCTTAGTCGACTATGATCGAACTGCGTTGGCTTCTACTCATGAAGATGTTCGGGTTAACCTTCTATTCTTGTGCACTTACGACCTATCGTGAAATCATGACATTTCTGTCTCTATACTGTTCCTTTTTCCTTTTGTCGTGATATCGTGACACTTCTACCTCTTTAGACTTCCTTTTTACTTTTGTCGCGATATCGTGACACTTCTACCTTCGTAGCCTCTGACTTTCTTTTTATCGTGATATCGTGACACTTCTGTCTTCGAAGCCTTTGTCTTTCTTTCTGTCATGATATCACGACACTTCTATCTTCGTAGCCTTTGATTTCCCTTATGTCATGATATCGCGACACTTCTGCCTTCATCGACTTCCTTTCTGCTTTTGTCATGAAATCGTGACACTTCTACTTTCGAAGTCTTCTACTCTGCTTTTGTCGTGAAATCACGATGCTTCTGCCATTGAAGACTTGCTTTCTGATCCTATCACGAAATCATGACAGTTCTGCTTTCGAAGACTTGCTCTCTGCTTTTGTCGTGAAATCGTGACACTTCTTCGTTGAAGTCTTGCTTTCTGTTTCTGTCATGAAATCATGACGCTTTCTACTTTTGTACGCTTTACTTGGCTTGCACCAGTGAAAACATGACATGTCACGAAATCGTGACACTTTTCGCTTCCTTGCACTCTTCTCGGCATGCACCAGCGAAAACATGACATGTCGCAAAATCGTGACACTTTTGCTGCCTTATGCCTTTCTCTGCATTTCGCCCACGAAAACGAAACATGTCACGAAATCGTGACATTTCTGCCTCGAAACACTCTATCTCCTTTTCGGGTCACGAAAACGTGACATGTCACGAAATCATGACACTTTTTCTCCTTGGCGCTTTTCTTCCCTTCGGGTTGCGAAAACCCGACATGTCGCGATATCACGACACTTTTTCTCCTTGGCGCTTTCTCTTCGAACCTGTCGTGAAATCGTGACACTTTTTCTTTCTCTGCCTTCCTCTTCGCTTTGGACCGCGAAAATGAAACATGTCGCGAAATCGTGACATCTTTTTCTCTCTCCTCTTTTCTTCGCTTTGGACCGTAAAAATGAAACATGTCGTGAAATCACGACACCTTTTTCTCTCTCCTCTTTTCTTCGCTTTGGACCACAAAAATGAAACATGTCACAAAATCGTGACACCTTTTTCTCTCTCCTTTTACTCTTCGCTTTCGACCGCAAAAATGAAACATGTCACGAAATCGTGACACCTTTTTCTCTCTCCTCTTTTCTTCACTTTGGACCGCAAAAATGAAACATGTCACGAAATCGCGACATCTTTTTCTCTCTCCTCTTTCTCTTCCAACATGTCGTGAAATCGCGACAGTTTTTCAATCTTCTTCTCTCTCTTCTAACATGTCGCAAAATCGTGACAGTTTTTCTTTCTTCTTCTCTCTTTTCCAACATGTCGTGAAATCGTGACAGTTTTTCGTGCTTCTTCTCTCTTTTATAACATGTCGTGAAATCGTGATAGTTTTTCCAGATTTTTCTCTCTCCTCGAACATGTCGTGAAATCGTGACAGTTTTCCTTGCCTGTTGTATATGTCGCGATATCGCGACACTTTTCTTACTTGTATTTTTTCTTTGATCTTTTGCAAATGGGCCACTATGGTCTTCTTGGAAACTCACTGTCCATACTCTGAGAAACCTTAGAACTCCTGTCCTCTGCATCTAAAATGGCTTTTGAACTGCCTTTCCACTGCATTATTAGATCTAACTGACTGTGTTGACAACAATGACAATACTCCTGCTGCACCTTACTCAACAGGGATTGATTTATGATTAATCATTTATAATAGGTTTTCTACGATGGATTTTTAGCTAGATTAAATCATAGGTCCCAATAACAGGAATATAAATAAACTCAAATGTTAGATAATTTAATATTTCAAATTAATATGAATGAATATAACATTTATAAAATATATTAATATTAATATATCACAATGAACAAACTCACTATATTATGAATCAAATATACAAGATCACTTTTATGATTTTCTTTGATACAATATATGGAGCTTTATCTCCATAATATAACCTTAGAAGGTGACTCTTCAATACTTGACTATTGCTCTCCTCACATATTCAAGAGATGAATTATTTCATATTTTCAAGTCTCTTGACTTTACATCTTGCCACATACATGTGACTCTTCACTTGCATACTTAATACATACATGACTCTTAACTAACCTATATGACACATTGTACACACTTTCACACTTAACTACATGACACTTGCACACTCTCTCACTCTACACACTTGCACACATTGATACATGACACTTGTACTCATCCTACACATTAATGCATACTTTAGAGAAATATAAATCACACACCCTAAACTATTGACTCATGCGCTAATCTATTATTTTTAATTTTATAATGGTACCATGGGGGTACATCCACTTCAACCAAATAATGTAATATTTTCCAACACCACATGTATTACATTATTTGGTTATTGAAGATGTTAGTCTTCAATCTTTGATTCTTGCATTTTTCCTTTGGTTCTGGTTTTGGCACTGCTTGAGATTCTAACGTTGATTTGTTAACCTATTTTCTGTAGTATTCCTTATAATTTATGTACCTTCATTTGTCTTTCTTTGGATATTTTTAATATTCTTATATTGTTTCTTTCCTTTTTTCTTCTCAGTCTTAGTCATATTCTATTGTTTTTCAAAATAATTTCCTGATTCTTGATGAGTGTTAAAATCATACATATTTTGTGCAAGTTTAATCTATTTTATGTCTGTAAATTTATGAAAACAAATGTATTTTGATAATTATTTTGTCTTAATTGTATAATTATAAATAAATTTTATTTATAATGATATATTTCATGCAAACGTGCAAGTCGTGAGAATGGTATGCTAAGAAGACTCGTGGATGAATGCTATAGAAAGGTGCTACAAAACTATGGAAATTTGCTACATAAAGTGCCTATTTAAAGGCATTACAGAAAGAATATTGACCAAGTCAAATTATCTAACACATTATTATGCCATATCCAGTGAAAACTTAGCACCATTTCAAGGCATATACAGTCAGCACAGTTGATTGACATGTTGGCATTGTACACGATATTTTATATTTATTAAGATGTTATATAAAGTTATTATTAAAAAGTTATAAGATCATTATGTTGCTAAGATATTTAGATTTAGATGCAAGCCTATTTTATCTCTTCCTAAAATAAAGGACAAATAGTTGTATTGCTACATGATTAGATCATTCAAATTAAGAACTTTTGTTATGCTAGTTCATTAGTTTACCACTTGGATCATTGTGATTGTGGCAAAGTCCAAGGTGGTTGCAAAATATTATTAGTTTAGATTATTATTATTGTAAGGTTAGTATTTGAATCATCAAGCTGAAAGAAACATGAAAACATATGTGGAGGAATTTCATTGAAAATATCCAAGTGATATTATAAAATACAGGAAAAAGACCTTTGAAAAGGTCTAATGTTCGAATGCTCTAATGCTTTTGTATACAATTTTTGCTATTCATAAGGTCTAATGTTCAAATGCTCTAATGCTTTTATATGCAATTTTTGCTATTTTGAAGGCTTAATGTTTGAATTCTCTAATGCTTTTGTATACAATTTTTGCTATTTTGAAGGCTTTATGTTCAATATTTTATACATATGAACTTCATCAATAAAGTAGAAGCACTTTTCATCATGAATTTGGTAACTGTGTCATTGATTTCATTATGATTTATTCGCTTATGTAATATTTACTGTATTTTCCTGCATTTATGAATTAAAATAGTGTTAGTAGTTTTAATGAATATTAGTTACTAAAGTAAATTAGATTAGGGGAGAAGAGATTTACACTATCCTCTAGGAGGTAAGGCCCACTTCGACAAGCCAGTCTCTACTCTCTCGCTCCTGAAATAGGTTAGGATTAGGTAGTACATAGGATTAATTTTAGATTATCAATAAAATTAAATTGTATCACTTTATACTATAAGGTAAAATCATAAAGTTAAATTTATAATAGGTTGCACGTGGATCCACACCAATAAATATACACAACATTAAATTAGTATAAATCATAAAATTGCATTTTATTTTAATTTAGCATAATTTATTTTCTTGTAACTTTTATTATTTTATGCAAACCTAAAACTAAGAAAAATAGAATTAAGTCAGATATTAATCATTGTGGTATAATCTACATTGGATTATTGTTCTTTAAATTGTTCACCCTGGATTGATAATTAAGTGTAGAGTTTACAACTAGATATTTTGGCATCATTGTCGAGGAGAAAAATTTCGTAATTTTTAATCAAAGACTGTTGGTTTGCACAATAAGAGAGGCTTACCTGTATGTGGAAAGAGGTATGAGTCCTTGGTGTGCATACGATTCAGATTGGCACAAGAAGTCCCAACAAGCCCCTTTTTTTGATGTTGTCAGGTTATTTTTCTTAGGACCATTTGACCGCTTTCTTAGTTAATATTTGATTTCAGCAAATTTTCAAAGCATTGGGTGGTTGTTGTTGCTTGCTTAGGTCTGGGTTTTTTTACCTATGAAAACAGGAAGTGGGTGTCATTGAGTGACACAATCATAGTGAAACGTTCCTTAAAATCAAGAAGTAACAATAATTTAACCTTTCAATTTCAGCATTTTATTTCCAGCAAAATTTACTTTTCAAGCAATATTTCATTTTACTTTACTATGCTAAGATTAGTTGTAGAAATTCATTGACTGTGAATTGCACCTAGTTTTAGTGGCAGTAAAGTTGTTTTAGAAATAAGAAATTTTATTTTTCTCCTATTGTGCTAATATTGGTTGTACAAATTCATTGACTATGAATTGCACCTAGTTTTAGTAACAATAGGATTGTTTTAGAAAAAAAAATTATTTTTCTCCTATTGTGCTAAAATTGGTTGTACAAATTCATTGATTGTGAATTGCACCTAGTTTTAGTAACAATAGGATTGTTTTAGAAATAAGAAATTTTATTTTTCTCTTGTTGTGTTAAGGTTGGATGTAAAAATTCATTGGCTATGAATTGCAGATTAAGTCTTAACAATAGTAGGATTGTTTTAAATTATCAACAAAAAAAAAAAAAAATAGAACCAAAATAATATATATATATATATATATATATTGTAAAAATTGAAAAAAAAATGGAAAGAACAAAAGAGAAGTACAAAGAAGAAATGGCCCATGTAATGGTCCACCTAATTGGTCAAACTCTAACTATTCCAACCAACAAAGACCTAATTATTGGTCAAATGCTCCAAGTTGGACGAATTGGAATCAATCTAATCAAGATTAAAATATGCCTCCCTAGGCTCAATTCATGACCAATCCATATGGAAATTCACCTCCATGGACTCAAGGGATGGTAGGGCAAAATCAAAATGTATCTAATTAGAATATGAGTGGCCAATATAATCAAGCATGACCTAGCTAGTCTCAAGGTCAGCCCCAGCAACAAAATTTTCAAAATTAATTCAAGAGGCAAGCACCTCAAAATAGACTCCTTTCACCTCCAAAAAATTTAAACAATCCTCCTAAGCAACCACCTTTACCAGCTCAACCAGAGCCTAATCCTAATAATAACAAAGAATTTTCAATAGGTCTATAAAACAAATGAGGCATGTTCAATATTTGTGGTACCTTGCCAATAGATTCAATTAAGATCCAAAAAAGTATTGGACAATACTAGAGCTACTCTCACAAAAATTGAAGAACCCACGAATTTTTTTTTTGAAAAAGTAAATAGATATGAAAGGCCTAAAGAAGAGGAGAAATATTTACTAGAAGATATTCTAGAAAAACCAAAAATATATCCAAATTCCTCAAAGGAAATAAATGGAGATATCATTTGCTAAAAGGTTGGAAATACCAAAGGAACCATCTAAACCAACTTTCAATTTCCTTCAAGAGTTAGAAAACATCACCATTAAAATTCCTCTTTTGCAAGCTATCAAGGATATTCCTATTTATTCCAAATTAATCAAGAACATATGCACAAATTCAAGAAGTAAAAAATAAGAATTAAGCTCAAACCATTCAAGTTATTGGACAACTAAGATAATGACTAAAGGTAGGTTATTACCAAAATACACAAACCCTAGAATACCTCTACTCACATTTCTGTTAGTATCACAATGACACTGAGAGGGGGGGGTGAATCAGTGTATCTCTTTTTACTTAAATCTTCAACTCTTAAAGCCGAACCAATGAAAACTTAAAACCAAATAAAGCAAATATAACAAGATAACATCACACAACATAAGATGTACCTAGGTTCACCAATTTGGCTACTCCTCAAAATGACTATTTGGACTCCCATCCAAATCCAGCCTTTGCAAAGCACCAACTTTACAATCAATTTACCAGCACCCACTAGAAGGAGCATCAACCCCTGATTTACCAACACCAACTGGAAGGAGCACCAACCCCTGATGCCAAGCACCAACTTGGACTTCAATTTTGAAACTAGAAGATTGACATAAAAATGCCTTCACTTTTACAAGACCCTTACTGGTCTATTGCTTACCCAACGTCTACCACAATTCACAAAACACTCACACTTATCGCACACAAAAAATTCTCCAAGAAACACTCCTTTTATAACAATATTTTCTCTTTGTAACTCCTTCTTTTGTAACTTCCATATTCTCACATGCCACCTATCAATTGTAACTCCTTCTTTTGTAACTTCCATATTCTCATATGCCACTTGTCAATTGTAACTTCTTTATGTAACTCATTTATGACACAATATTCTCCTATGCCACTTGTTAATTGTAACTCCCTTTTTATATTTTCAACCTAGTCCATATTTTCTATAGTCATTTCTAGTCACATCTTACTTTCAACTGTTCAAATCTGGAGAAGACATTTCGTCAAACACTTCACGGCCAACTATAGTGCACCTTACTCAAACTCATACTTCTGGACCTCAGATTGGCATGATTAAAAAATCAAAGTTGCTCATCTTGATGAGCTAAACATGAATCCATAATCAGACTTCAATATTTATCAATTTACCGCTGTCACATAAAACTGTCCAAAACTGAAAAAACATTCTCTAAAAAAAATTTGTTTCTCCTTCCATGATTGTTCATTTTCTCCTTCCATGACTGTTCATTTTCTCCTTCCCTTGTGCATGCATGTGTTTTGGTTTCCAAAAAGGCTTTTCGTTTCTATTTTGTGGCCCTTCGTTTCCTTTTCTCCACATGGGCATGCGTTCGCTTCTTTCCATGTGTAACGACCATCTTAGATGATTTCAAATTATTAAAGATTCTTTATGTAATATTTTGTCTTATTCATTGAATTTTGTCCTTATGTGACAAATTACCTTATTCAATATTCGATTTATTCCTTATAGGTCCACATCACTATGCAGTCTTCAGTTTCACTATCCTGGTGTTCATTACTAATATCAGACGCACTGTCAACTACTTTTTTCCTTTGGTGAAAATGCAACATGTCGCGATATCGTGACACTTTTGTTTCTCTACCTGCCTGCCCTTTTTGAGTCACGAAAATGTGACATGTCGCGATATCATGACACTTTTTCCTTCTTGCTCTTTCTCTTTGCTTTGGACCATGAAAATACAACATGTCGCGATATCGCGACACTTTTTTCTCCTTGCTCTTTCTCTTTGCTCTGGCTCGTGAAAATGCGACATGTCGCGATATCGCGACACTTTTTTCTCCTTGCTCTTTCTCTTTGCTTTGGCCTACGAAAATGCGACATGTCGCGATATCACGACACTTTTTTCCCCTTGCTCTTTCTCTTTGCTTTGGACTACGAAAATGTAACATGTCGCAATATCGCAACACTTTTTTCTCCTTGCATTTTCTCTTTGCTTTAGACCACGAAAATGCAACATGTCGCGATATCGTGACACTTTTTTCTCCTTGCATTTTCTCTTTGCTTTGGACCGCAAAAATGCAACATTTCGCAATATTGTGACACTTTTTTTCTTTGCGGTGTTTTGCTTTTTCTTTGATCTTTAGCATTTGGGCCACTTCGGTCTTCTTGGAAAATATGCATAAAGGTGGGTCCCCAATTTTGGGATACGTTGTGGAGCAGCCACAACATGACAATTTTTTCAACTTTGCACAAACAACCTGTAAAAACTTCACCCAAACATCAAAAACATCCTCATAAGCATTTAACATCACTGTACATACTCTAAATAACCTCTAAACTCCTATCCACTGCATCAACCGATCTATCTGACTGTGTTGACAATAATGACAATACTGTCACTACACCTTGCTCAACAATCTCCCCCTTTGGAATTATTGGCAACACACGTGCAATTTCCTGTAACTCTTCTCCCCCTTTGACAAGAATACCAAAGGGCTGCTGCAAACTCCCCCTGAGTCCATGCACAACATTCTTAGGCAAAAATTATTACACTTGGCAAAAATCACAAACATGAGCAAAAAGATAAACAAATACACAAATGCTCCCCCTAAGAATGTGGTCCCGATAGCTAGTCAATTCTTGGGAAGCGTGACCACTCCCAATTTATTGCGAAGGTACTCAAAGACTTCCTTGGGAAATGGTTTTGTGAAGATATCCACTACTTGCTCTATTGTTGGAACAAAATACAACTTAACCTCACCTTCCGCAACTTTCTCCTTCAAAAAGTGATACTGGATAGCAATATGTTTTGTGCAAGAATGCATAACCAGATTCTTTGATAAGTTAATGGCACTGGTGTTATCACACTTAACTAAAATTGGCTCACTGAAGTTAATACCAAGATCTTTCAGGGTTTTTTTCATCCATAATACCTATGTACAACACGTTGTCGCTGCAATATATTCTGCCTCTGTTGTGGATAAGGAGACTGACTCTTGTTTCTTACTGTGCCACCCGAACATTCAAACATGTAACGCCCGGCTGCTTGGAGTCACTATATAAACTCATTGTCACATTCAAAAGGCAACATTTTGATTTGGCATTTTATCAACAGTTCAAGAAAACTGTCTGCAAATTTGTACAGAGTAATTTGCAAACTCGCAAACTGTATTGTATCTATTCCTCCTTGATTTTTTTATTTATTTATTTTATTTTTATTTTTATAGTCATATATTGCTTACTAATGTGATCTTCAAAATTGCAGTGTTGATTCATCATGAGGTCACAAGGATGCTATAAAGCTTTGCTAACATTTTTGGATAGTTGGGATCCTCATGCATTTGACCACGCAATCGAGACACTCGGCATCAATGTTGTCTTCCATAGCTTGCAGAACCATGTGACCGAGGAACAGACTGACTATGAACTGGATGAAGTTACTCCACAATAAGTGATTGATAACAAAGGTGATAATGCATCTAACGGTCATAGTGACAGTGTAGTTGAGTACTTTCCTTCCTTTTCAGAGCCTAAACTTATCATCATTAGTGATGATGAAGAGGAGGTAGCTGAGAACAACTATGAACCTGAAGAACCTGTATTCATTGTCATCAATGATGATAGTGACAATGGCTATGAACCTGCTTCATACAAATCAGAAGAAATTGGATACCCAAAGATCGGTGACTCGATGGCGATTGAACAAAATATTGCACATGCAGTTGAGAAAATGTGTAACGATCAAATGTGGATCGATCTGAATTTGTCTCCCTAAATATTTGTACTCAATTTGTATTGATGTAACTTCCTACTCATGTAGCCACTTTGAATGCAATAATAAAATGTGAGCTTTCTAATTTTGCACACGAATTAAATATTTTCACCAAAGCGTCATAATAGATCTAACAATATTCACATCAATGTGTAGTACAAATACACACTGCTTTTATCGAAACACATATATGCAGCTAGGGAAACATTCTTTCACTAAACCAAATTATCAGAATTGTTATAATCCATAACTTTGAACAATGGCAGTAAGAACCATCAAAATTACAACACTGACATATAGAAATACTACCAATGGTGACAACTCTCAATTTAATCACCACCCTTCACGGTACCTCCACAAACAACTACATGAACTAAAACACACTTTGAAAACTATATGACAACTCCCCCTGACTACTTGCCTTTCATCCTCAGATAACCAAACAAATACATAGGAGCATTAATATAAAACTTTAATATTGCTCCCCTTGAGGATGTGCTACCTGGAGTTGCTTAGTGCAATAGAGGAGTAGTCTCCTTCAGTCCAAGGAGACACGATTTCCTTTCTTATTTCTTTCTCCAAACTTTCTTGAACTTGGGCTTGATTTTTTCAACAACATCCTTATTTTGAACCTTTTCATGAACTTGAACATTTTTCTTGGGTGGTTGTCTCTTGTGCATCCTTGATGGATGATTATTTTCCTTTCTTTTACGCACATGATTTATTCCCTGTCTGTGTTGCATTCTTTGTGTCTGATGAAATCTACTGTCTTGCCTTAGATTAGATACAAAAGTGCTTGGACAAAACCTTTCTATGTGCCCATGACCATTACATTTAAAACATTGCATATGGTGTTCAATCAAAAAAGTAGATGTATTTCTACCATCATAACTCTTTGATCTATTATTCAATCCACAATAAATTGCCTTGTGACCATAATGGTTGCATCTAAAACAATAGCCATTAAAAGCATTATTATGAATAGAGTGAGAGTGATAGAACCTCTTTTGTTGTGGTTGCTTTGTTGTAGATCTCCTTTGATATTTTCTTCCTTTTGAAGATTCAGCTTCAAAATTTTCTTGCTTCGATCATTCAACAGTGAACTTCTTCTCTGCATATTTGGAAGATGAAGGTTGTTCAACTTCCCATCCAAGACCAAGCTTAGCCATGGAGCTTCTTTGTTGCCTTATCATTTCAGATAGCAACTCTATGCTCTTCTCAAATTTGAGATTTGTATTGGCCTCTTCTAGTTGTTTCTTCAAAAAAACAATCTTTTCTTCTTGTCTGAAGCAAACAATCTCTTTCTCATTGATCTGTGACATGAGAGTTTCTTCAATCCTTTTGGACTCTTCTACTTGCAATTTTTTATCACTAATAACTTTGTTAGATTCCTCTTCACATTTGCTACATACATCAACTTTATCATCCAGGTGTGACTTCAAGGCTTCTTCTATTTTCTTGGCTTTATGAATTTGTAATAAGAGATCTTCAATTTTATCTCCATATTCTTCCAACTTATTGGACAGTATTTTGTTCTTTTTCCTTTCTATATTCAACTCTTCAAGTGCAGTGATCAACTCACAATCTAGATCTACTTCAACCTCAAGGTTTTCATCACATACTTCAGAATTCACTCTTTCAACCTTTTCTAGTTCAATTTTCTCTTCCACAGAAACTGAAACTGATTGAGATGCCTTATTGGAGGAGGATCTATTCTTTTTACTCATTGCATACTAATCCAAGATCAACCCTAACTGATTTAGCCTAAAAAGGGAAACTGGCTCTAATACCAATTGTTAGTATCACAATGACACTAAGAGGAGGGGGGTGAATCAGTGTATCTCTTTTTACTTAAATCTTCAACTCTTAAAGCCAAAACAATGAAAACTTAAAACCCAATAAAGCAAATATAACAAGATAACATCACACAACATAAGATGTACCGAGGTTCACCGATTTGGCTACTCCTCAAAATGACTGTTTGGACTTCCATCCAAATCCAGCCTTTGCAAAGCACCAACTTTACAATCAATTTATCAGCACCCACTAGAAGGAGCATCAACCCCTGATTTACCAGCACCAACTGGAAGAAGCACCAACCCCTGATGCCAAGCACCAAATTGGACTTCAATTTTGAAACTAGAAGATTGACATAAAAATGTCTTCACTTTTACAAGACCCTGACTAGTCTATTGCTTACCCAATGTCTACCACAATTCACAAAACACACACACTTATCGCACGCAAAAAATTCTCCAAGCAACACTCCTTTTATAACAATATTTTCTCTTTGTAACTCCTTTTGTAACTTCCATATTCTCACATGCCACCTATCAATTGTAACTCCTTCTTTTGTAACTTCCATATTCTCACATGCCACCTATCAATTGTAACTCCTTTTGTAACTTCCATTATGTAACTCCTTTATGACATAATATTCTCCTATGCCACTTGTCAATTGTAACTCCCTTTTGATATTTTCAACCTAGTCCATATTTTCTACAGTCACTACTGGTCACATCTTACTTTCAACTATTCAAATCTGGAGAAGACATTTCGTCAAACACTTCACGGCAAACTACAGTGCACCTTACTCAAACTCATACTTCTGGACCTCGGATTGGCATGGTTCAAAAAGTGAAGTTTCTCATCTTGATGAGCTAAACATGAATCCATAATCAGACTTCAATATTTATCAATTTACCGCTATCACATAAAACTGTCCAAAACTGAAAAAAAATTCTCTAAAAAATTTTTGTTTCTCCTTCCATGACTGTTCGTTTTCTCCTTCCATGACTATTCATTTTCTCCTTCCATGATTGTTCGTTTTCTCCTTCCCTTGTGCATGCATGTGTTTTGGTTTTCGAAAAGGCTTTTCATTTCTATTTTGTGGCCCTTCGTTTCCTTTTCTCCACATGGGCATGCGTCCACTTCTTTCCATGTGTAATGACCATCTTAGATGATTTCAAATCATTAAATATTCCTTATGTAACGTTTTGTCTTATTCATTGAATTTTGTCCTTATGTGACAAATTACCTGTTGGTATTTTTGCCACATTGTTTTTTTTGTTGCTGTTCATGCAAAAGAATGCACAAATTGTAGAGATACTCACTCCTCTGTTTGTCCCTCCAAGCACCTCAAAAGGGATAATTAGTAAAAAACAAAAATCTCTACAAGTTTTGTGCCAAAGCAAAGTAAGTGAAAAATGTCACGATATCATGACATGTCGCATTTTCGTGACCTGTTGCAGTTTCATGGTGTCCGATGCAGAAAAAAGCAAAGCACAAAAAATGTCACGACATCGCGACATGTCGCATTTTCACGACTTGTTGCGGTGAGGGAGCAGTAATGGCAAATTTGTCACGACATCGCGACATGTCGCATTATCACGACATGTCACATTTTTGTGGCAGACAGTGGCAAAAAAGCAAAGTGATAGGAAGACGTCGTGATTTCATGACATTTCAGCAGCAAAGTGGAGCACCGAGGAAAATGTCATGATTTTGCAACATTTCAGTAGCAAAGGGGAGCACCGAGGAAAAATGTCACGATTTTGTGACATGTCATGATATCGCGACATGTCATGTTTTCATGGCAGGAAAGCGAGGAAGGAGCAAGATAGTATGGAATGTCGCAATTTCGTGACACATCAAATTTTCACAACGGAGGCGGCAATGAAGGAGAAGGTGGGAGAAATATGTCATGATTTTGCGACTTGTCACATTTTTACGGGAAGAAAGTTGAAGAGTACAAGGCGGGAGAAATATGTCGCGATTTTGCGACATGTCACATTTTTGCGACTTGTCACATTTTCGTGAGGTGAAAGCAAAAAAGTACAAGGCAGAAGTAAATGTCACGATTTCATGACATGTCATGATTTCATGACTTGTCGTGTTTTCACGGGGAGAAAGCAGAAAAGTACAAGGCAAGGGAAACATGTCGTGATTTCATGACTTGTCGCCCTTTCGTGGGGACAAAGCGAAAAGGACAGTGCCAAGTATGAAATGTCGTGATTTCGTGACTTGTCACATTTTCATGACTTGGAGTAGCGAAGGAACAAAACGAAGGCAGATTGTCATGATTTCGTGACTTGTTGCATTTTCGCGACTAAAGGCGACAGAAGAGCCAAGCAAGAGGAGAATGTCACGATTTCATGACATGTCACTTTTTCATGACTAAAGGTGATGAAATGGAAAAGCGAGAGGAGAATTTCATGATTTCACAACACATCGCGTTTTTCGTGAAAGTAAAGAATACGAAAGCCAAGCAAGAGGAGAATGTCGCGATTTCATGACACATCACGTTTTTGCAGAAATGTCATGGAGACAAAGCCAAACGGAGGAAGATGTCATGATTTCATGACATGTCATGGAGACAAAGCCAAATGGAGGAAGATGTCACAATTTCATGACATGTCATGGAGACAAAGCCAAACGGAGGAAGATGTCATGATTTCGTGACACGTCACATTTTCACGACAGAAGCGACAACAAAGGCCCAATAAAGTTTTGTCCACATTTTTCTTCATATTGCATAGGAGATCGTAAGGAGAAAATGAGGATCAAACAAAGTAATGTTTTAAAAGCTCTCCAACTGATTTTGAGATCAAGGTCAAAGAGGCTCCAAGATTTTTTTTTTTTTGTTTACCTATGTGCACAAGATGGGAGAACATGTTAAATAATGCAGTTTTCGATGCCACAAAAATTAAATATGCCTCTAATATTAAAATCTCTTGTTCATGATCTCCTAACACTTCAAGCATGCCCTAAGAACATTCATTTAATGAAGAAATCTGGTCCCTTGTTTCTGTTCGATTTTCAAATTTGATCCATAAAAGTAGGGAATGTGATTTCTCCAAGGCAGATTTAGGGGGATTGTTTCTCTTTTCAAGTGCATATTTTGCGGATCTCCTCTTCAAAATATGTTTTATGTTTTAAATGTTGTGATGCGAAAGGGAGAGGGAAGGCCTCTATAAATACTAATGTACATCTCAAGAAAATGGGAGGACCTTTTTGCAAAAATTGAAGCAAAAATCCTAAATGCATTTTGCTTTGTTCTTAGAGTCTTTTGAGTTGGTGATCCAAACTGATGCTCATGTGATCCTTTCTGTGTAATTCACTTCTGCTTAGTCAAGTGCTTAATATAAGTTGAATTCTATTGTTCTGAATTTCGCTATGTTTTCATTTGAAGTATAATTGTAGGTAAACTTATGGTCAATGTTTGATCCAATTTCTGTATGTGCATTCTAAGAATCAGTTGCTGCTTATCTTCAGGATTTAGTTTGAGGTTATTTGCTATCTTAGGTTGTTCTGTCTATCAACTGTCGGCTTCAACCATATTTCCATCTCTTTCTATTATTTCTAACCCTAAACCTTGAAATCAGTTTAGATTAGTTTGGGAGCCAGCCCTCTCTGGATATGGGCCCAGGAGACTTCTCTTTCTCTTAGCCTTTTAATGTTGGTCGGGTCTAGGTCACATTTTATATGACTAGGTAGATTCGTGACTAACAATTTTTGGCATTCCCGGTGGGACAGACTATTTCTATCTCAGTAAGATCCATAATCGGTGGGACAAGTACTATTCCAAGTTGACAAACCCACCTGTGCCAATAGTGAATAACACAAGCTTATACTGAGAGGGGGGGTGAATAGTATAAGACCTATTTTTACTTTGTCCTTTATATTTCAAATAGTAAAGCAATATACCCAAAGAAATATCAAAGCAATGCACAAAATCATCCACAAAGTGACATCAATTTTAACGTGGTTCACCCAGAATGGTTGGGCTACATCCACAAAACTTTTCTCTAAAATTTATCTCAAAGTTTTTTGGGAATCCTTCCCAATTACAAATTTTATGAGCCTCGGCTCAAAGGAGATACCTTCCCCAAATCAAAATTTATGAGCCTCTGCTCAAAGGAGATACCTTCCCCCAATCAGAATTTATGAGCCTCTACTCAAAGGAGATACCTTCCCCCAATCAGAATTTATGAGCCTCTGCTCAAAGGAGATACCTTCCCCTCTACTCTGGAAATGATCCCTCAGAAGATCAACTGCCTCTACCTCTTACCAGCATGTGGAACTCCTTTCCACTGAAGACCTCCTATCCTCAATGCTTAGCCTAAGAGACCTCTGCCTTCTATGATCACGACCACAGTAGCTCAGCAACCAAATCTATTCTTATGTTCTTCTCAAATAACCAATGCACCTTTGTCCTCAATTTCTTTGATAGAACTATCAAACTCAATTCACAAGTCCTCTACTCTTTCCGTGCAATCCCAACCGCACTTGATCGAACTTCAACCTTTGCACCTCTACACAATCACAGCGACATCGTCTTCGCACACTCTGCATCCTTTGCAATATTTTCCACTTAGAATGATTCAATGAAAAGCACTCTGCACACTATGATAGAATTCGCACTCTGCTCTCAGTGATTGAACTTCTTGCTCTGCGTACTATCTGTGAATGTCACACTTTAACAACACATCCATCGACACTTCAACTCTCCAAACAACCCTCCTTTTATAACAGAATTTTCATGATGAAAACTTTAATCTTAGTTGGTTGTTATAACAAATGCAAACCCTAATCTTCGTCGGCTGCAAGCCCTAATCTTCGTCGGCTAAAATTTGACTTTGTCGGCTTCACTGTCTCTGTAACTCTTCTGAAGCTTCTGCAACGAAAATACATGTCGTGATATCGTGAAACTTTTCGCTTTCTTAACCTCTTCTCAGCTTGCACCTACAAAAGCAGAACATGTCACGAAATCGTGACACTTTCGCTTCCTTGCACTTTTCTCTGGTTGCACTAGCGAAATCGAAACATGTCGTGAAATCGTGACACTTTCGTTGCCTTGTGCTTTTCTCTGCCTTACGCCCGCAAAAATAGAACATGTTGCAAAATCGTGATGCTTTCGCCTTTGAGCTCTTCCTCCTTGAATTTATCATGAGATCGTGACGCTTCTTCCTCTGCAGACTTTGTCTTTACTTTCGTCGCGATATCGCGACACTTCTCCTATAGAAGACCTACATTTTATTTTTGTCGTGAAATCACGACACTTTCTGCATTTGTTTGCTTTCTCTTCAACCTGTCGCAAAATCGTGACGCTATCAACTTTCCATATGCTTTCTTTGCAACCTATCACAAAATCATGACGCTTTCGGCTACTGTACGTTTTCTTTGTAGCCTGTCGTGAAATCATGACGCTTTCAGCTTTCGTACGTCTTCTCTGCAACCTATCGCGAAATTGCGATGCTATTCATGTTACTTTCTCTCTCTTCGAACTTGTCACAAAATCATGACAATTCACACTACGGACTCTCTCTTCTGCAACATGTCATGAAATCGTGACACTTTTTCGTCCGTACAACCTTCCTTGCAATATGTCATGAAATCATGACATTTCTAACTCCGTTCGTTCTCTCTCCTCTCTGAGTCACGAAACTACGACATGTCGCGATATTGCGACACTTTTCTAAAAATATTTCTCTCTCCTGCTTAAGTCGTGAAAATGCAACATGTCGTGATATCGTGACACTTTTCTAAAAATCTTTCTCTCTCCTGCTTAAGTCACGAAAATGCGACATGTCACGATATCGTGACACTTTTCTAAAAAGCTTTCTCTCTCCTGCTTAATTCACAAAAATGCGACATGTCGCGATATCGTGAAACTTTTCTAAAAAGCTTTCTCTCTCCTGCTTAAGTCATGAAAATGCGACATGTCACGATATCGCGACATTTTTCCAACTTACTTTCTTTCGAACCTGTCAGCTTGGGGTTTGCAAAAGACCTTTGAAACTGTCATGTCGTAACCTTCATCAAAACAAATTATTTGACATCAAATCAAATTCCTTCAAAAGCTTCTTGAAACCAATGACAACTTATACACTTGAGCAAAGGCAATGTACCCAAAGTACCCAAACTTGCCAACAATCTCCCCCTTTGTCATTGATGGCAAACCTTTACTGAAAATACGTCTCAGGAGCCAAAACGGAAACCAACTGTGCTAACAACTGAGAATCTTCCTTTGAAGTTTTGCTCCCCCTGACTTGAAGCTTTCCTCTTCACTTGAAGCTCTCCCCCTTACTCATATCTCTCCCCATTTTTCATCAATGGCAAAGGGTCACCTTTGGGGCTCGGGACTAAGAATGAGCCTCTTAGTTTAGTCCCTCCCCCACCTCCTAATGAGGTGATTAATTCGGGGGTGGGAGTAAAACTCCCATTAGGCACTGATCATCATTAGCATCTATAATTTCCTTGTCGGGCCTTCTCTTGAACTCTTTGCCCGTATTACTATTCTTGCCACTGTTCTTGTTCTTGTTCTCATCCCTATTCTTGTTCATGCCTTGATCCTTGGACATAATCATGCCACTGTTCCTGTTCCTGTATTCTGGAATTTCAGCTCTACACTATCTGATTGTGTGACCTTCATTATTGCACTTGAAACACTTGATGATGTTGTTTCTCTGAGGTAAACCTGATCTTTGAATCCACCAATTCTACCCGAACCTATTCTGACCAAACATGTTCCTGTTATTTACCTCGCAATAGACTGCCTTGTGTCCAAATCGTTGACAAGAGTAGCAATACACTTGAAAGAAACTAGCACTTTTGAAATTGTCGTTTACCTTCTTCACTTAAGCCATGCAATGTGAAGCCATGTGACCAAACCTATGACACGCAAAACATCTGCCTTGAAATTTTCTTTTATTTGACCTCTTGGGTCCTAAAAACTTCTTCTTCTCATTTTGAATTCTGTTTTCTGTTTCTATGCATCTATCATTCAAGGACTCATGATCTGAAATACTTTCCTCATCAGAACTCTCTTCCTTTTGAAGTCTCTTACTAGACTCTCCAACTTGTTCCTTGCGTGGCTTAACAAAACCAAGGCCTGTTTTATCTATTGTCTTTCTTTGACCTTTGATGAGTGACTTAACATTTTTGGAGCTATCTTGAAACCTGTAAAGCTTATCCTTGTACTCTTTAATTTCCTCTTTCAAAGAAGCCATTTTCTGTTCTAACTCACTATACTCAAGAACCTTAGACTCTAACTTATCCTTGAGTTCTTGCGTCTTAGCTATAGAGAAATCAAGATTTTCTATAAGATCATCTCTCTCCATACAACATTCATCTAACTTATCCTTGAGTCTATCATTCTTCTTTCTTTCCTTTTTCAAAGCACGAAGAGCATTAATAATTTCACTTTCAAGATCCTTTATTTGTTTGCTTTTTGGATCATCAAAGCCTTTTTCAGATTTCTTATCACTAGAGGTGCTACCTTTTTCAAAAACCATACAAGCATCTTCCTCATAGTTTTCTGAAGCATCCTCATACATACTGGAAACCAAATAATTATTTGTACAATCATCCTCAAGGTGACCAAAATTTCCACATCTAAGACATTGCATAATAATGAATCTATGTTTCGGTTCTTCCTCTTTTTCTGATATGAACATCTCATTTTCATTATCACTTGAAGAACTTTCACTATCACTACTAGAACACTTACTTGCTTTGTCTAGGTAGAAACTCTTCTTGTGCTTGTGAGAATACCTCTTTCCTTGATTGTTGTGCTCATCTTTGTTTTTCTTGTGATGCTTGTGCTTTTCAGAATCCTTGCTCTTAGAATCCTGTTTATCTTCATCACTTTCATTCTTGGAAACAATACAGTCAGTAGCATAATGACCAAAATTTCCACAATTGAAACATCTTATATTTTTCACGCTTTTGTGTTTTCTAGAGAACTTGCCTTTCTTGCTGTAATATGCCTCTTCATCACTAGAAGACTCATCACTCTCTTGAAGCTATTTACCCTTGGATTTCTTGGTAGCCTTGAAAGCTGCCTCTTTCTTGACATCAACCTTCACTTGAGTTCTCAACTCAAATGTTGCAAGTATACTATGGAGCTCATCCTTTTTCAACTTATCCAAATCTTTAGCTTCCTCAATAGTAGAAATCTTTTCACTAAATCTATTCGAAAGAGATATTAAAATCTTATCACAAACATCATTTTTAGCAAGCTCAAGACCTAAGTCTTTCATGGAGTTAACAACCTCATCCATACGAAGCATGTAGTCACTAATATTTTCATCATCATTCATCTTGAGTTGTTCAAACATACCTTTGAAGTGTCTCAACTTGGCCTTTCTGACATTTGTATCACCTGTATGAACCACCTGCAACTATTTTCACATTTCACTAGCTGTCTTGCAGTGAATTAATTTGGTGAGATCTCGCTTCAGTAAGCCTTTCAGGATTGCATTCATTGCTTTTGAATTGTTGTGATGTAGGAGCCTTTCTTCTTTAGTATTTGGACCATGTACAGGAATAGTGTACTCATCCTCAATTACTTCCCATACCTCATTACCAAGTGCCATTAGATGAACCTTCATCCTTGCACTCCAAAGACCAAAATCTAACCCATAAAGAATAGGTGCTGCATTGCCACTTGAATAATCCATTGTGTTCTTTACTAGCTTTTCCTTCAAGCTGTTAAACTTTTTGAAGGCACCAGCTCTGATACCAATTGAAGAACACAAGCTTATACTGAGAAGGGGGGTGAACAGTATAAGACCTCTTTTTACTTTGTCTTTTATATTTCAAACAGTAAAGCAATATACCCAAAGCAATATCAAAGTAATGCACAAAATCATCCACAAAGTGACATCAATTTTAACGTGGTTCACCCAGAATGGCTGGGCTACTTCCACAAAACTTTTCTCTAAAAGTTATCTCAAAGTTCTTTGGGAATCCTTCCCAATTACAAATTTTATGAGCCTCGGTTCAAAGGAGATACCTTCCCCAAATCAGAATTTATGAGCCTCTGCTCAAAGGAGATACCTTCCCCCAATCAGAATTTATGAGCCTTTGCTCAAAGGAGATACCTTCCCCCAATCAAAATTTATGAGCCTCTGCTCAAAGGAGATACCTTCCCCTCTGCTTTGGAAATTATCCCTCAGAAGATCAACTACCTCTACCTCTTGCTAGCACATGAAAATCCTTTCCACCGAAGACCTCCTGTCCTCAATGCTTAGCCTAAGAGACCTCTGCCTTCTATGATCACGTCCACAACAGCTCAGCAACCAAATTTGTTCTCAGGTTCTTCTCAAAGAACCAATGCACCTCTGTCCTCAAGTTATCTTATAGAACTATCAAACTCAGTTCACAAGTCCTCTGCTCTTTCTGTGCAATCCCAGCCGCACTTGATCGAACTTCAACCTTTGCACCTCTACGTAATCACAGTGGCATCGTCTTCGCACACTCTGCCTCCTTTGCGATCTTTTCCACTTAGAATGATTCGATGAAAAGCACTCTGCACACTATGATCGAATTCACACTCTGCTCTCAGTGATCAAACTTCTTGCTCTGCGTACTAGCTGCGAATGTCGCACTTTAACAACACATCCATCGACACTTCAACTCTCCAAACAGCCCTCCTTTTATAACAGAATTTTCATGATGAAAACTTTAATCTTAGTCGACTGTTATAACAAATACAAACCCTAATCTTCATCGACTGCAAGCCCTAATCTTCATTGGCTAAAATTTGACTTTGTCGGCTTCACTGTCTCTGTAACTCTTCTGAAGCTTTTGCCATGAAAATACAACATGTCGCGATATCGTGACACTTTTCTCTTTCTTAACCTCTTCTCGGCTTGCACCTGTGAAAGCAAAACATGTCACAAAATCGTGACACTTGCTTCCTTGAACTTTTCTCTGCTTGCACTAGCGAAACCGGAACATGTCACGAAATCGTGACACTTTCGTTGCCTTGTGCTTTTCTCTGCCTTACGCCCGTGAAAACGGAACATGTCGTGAAATCGTGACACTTTCTCCTTTGAGCTCTTCCTCCTTAAATTTGTCATGAAATCATGACGCTTCTTCCTCTGCAGACTTTGTCTTTACTTCTGTCGCGATATCGCGACACTTCTCCTATAGAATACTTGCATTCTATTTCTGTCATGAAATCGTGACACTTTCTCCAACCGAACGCTGCCATCTCAATCTGTCATGAAATCGTGACACTTTCTGCATCTATTTGCTTTCTCTTCAACCTGTCGTGAAATCGCGACACTATCAACTTTTCGTACGCTTTCTTTGCAACCTATCGCAAAATCATGACACTTTCAGCTTCTGTACGTTTTCTTTATAGCCTGTCGCAAAATCGTAATGCTTTTAGCTTCCATACGTCTTCTTTGCAACTTGTCGCAAAATCGTGATGCTATTCGTGTTACTTTCTCTCTCTTCGAACTTGTCACGAAATCGCCATAATTCACACTATGGACTCTCTCTTCTACAACATGTCACGAAATCGTGACACTTTTTCGTTCGTACAACCTTCCTTGCAATATGTCACAAAATCGTGACATTTCTGACTCCGTTCGTTCTCTCTCCTCTTTGAGTCACGAAACTGTGACATGTCGTGATATCGTGACACTTTTCTAAAAAGCTTTCTCTCTCCTGCTTAAGTCGCAAAAATGCGACATGTCGCAATATCGCGACACTTTTCTAAAAATATTTCTCTCTCCTGCTTAAGTCGCGAAAATGCGACATGTCGCGATATCACGACACTTTTCTAAAAAGCTTTCTCTCTCCTGCTTAAGTCGCAAAAATGCGACATGTCGCGATATCGCGACACTTTTCTAAAAAGCTTTCTCTCTCCTGCTTAAGTCACGAAAATGCGACATGTCGCGATATCGTGACATTTTTCCAACTTACTTTCTTTCGAACCTGTCAGCTTGGGGTTTGCAAAAGACCTTTGAAACTGTCATGCCGTAACCTTCATCAAAACAAATTATTTGACATCAAATCAAATTCCTTCAAAATCTTCTTGACATCAATGACAACTTATACACTTGAGCAAAGGCAATGTACCCAAAGTATCCAAAATTTCCAACAAATAGTTTTTGGCACGCCTGGTGGGACTCACACGTCCCATATTTTGACACCTGGAGGAATCAAGATTTTGATGAACTGTCTTGACCTCAAAGTGGATATTGTAAGTTCATCTAGTGACTCTGCTGAGGGCGATTGTATAGTACCTAAAAATCTCCAATCATGAAGCTGGTGAAAATCTTTGCTTCATGATCACGAGATCAAGAGCCAAAGAATCGGAAGACCCAGTCAAATTCTTTGAGATCGATATTCAAAGTTGGAGGGAGCGCTCAAGATTGGTAAGTCCTGTGAACCTGTCATTTGCTTTCTCTTCACAGGCGGTGGGTCAGTTTGTGCCATCTCCAACTCCTCCCAGTACTACTATGAGCTTGCTAGTACATCCAAAGCCAGCAATGCAAATGGTTGGTCAACAACCTCCTCAATGCCAATTTCCTGCTTGGAACCATTCGGGAGCGTTGGACCTGCATTTTCAAAATCCAGTTCCTACTGTAGCATTAAAGGCTTTGCCTACATACGATGGGACTGGAAATACCATGTATGAGCATGTGTCAGATGTGGTATCCTTGGCTACAATTCATAATATCACAGATGAAGATGTCATGATAAAATTGCTCGTGCTGTCACTCCACGGTAAGTTATTGTGCTGGTATAGATCCTTGTCTCCCAACTCCATAAATTTGTGGGATCAATTAGCAAAGATGCTAATCAAAGGGTTCAATGAGAAAGTGAACCCATTTTATTTGTTGCATCAATTTACTAATATCAAGAGGCATCCTCAAGAGGAGATAGTGGATTTCAACGTTAGGTTTGCCCGAACTTGGCAGAGAGTTCCTGATGGTCTCCGCCCTACTAATGACCAAGCGATATTTTATTATCTTAGGGCTTTCCACTCAGATATTAGTATGAACATTAGGATTTCCAACATTCAAACATTTCCTACACTATATTCCCAAGCACAGAAGGCTGAGGCTGATCTGATTGCCATTGGGAAATTGCCTCCGAAAATGACTATGCCCATTTTTTCTGAGCTTTCACAATACCAGCATATAGGTGCAGCCTCCACATCTTACACTGCTCCATCCATGCACCCTTCATCTTCATGGAATCCCCCCACAACTTTGATACCTATTATTCCCATTCCACAGTTAACCTCTCCAGTTCCAACTCTTGCATTACCTTCTCCACCAGTTCCATTACCTCTATCGGCACCGCCTGTGTCCTCAAGCCCAGATCCTCAATTGGCTATTTTGCAAGAAATTCAGTTGGCCATGAGAGCCCTCACTAACAATATGACATCTATGGAGCGGAGAGAGGCAAAAAGGAACTTTCAACCATGAATATTTATTCTAGCGGTAACTAGAGAGCAAGTTGCTCCTAGCAAGGTTATAGAGAAAGTACCTGAGAGGAACTCAGCGATCCTGGTAAGTGAAGAGGCTGGCCCCTCTAAAGTTTCACATGAGTCATCTTATTGGTGTTCTTCATGCAATGACCCACATGATGAGTCCACTTGCATGGTCCACCAAAATTATTTACAAGTTCTTACGGGGAGCCATATAAACATGATTCGAGAGGTGGATCATAATTTCACGATGTCTCCTGAGGAATACATTGCAATATTTATACGCAGTGGCAAGAAACCAATGGTGGTAGATCCAGCTAAGATGGAGCCATTGAAATTGCCTCCTGCACAAGCAACAAAGCAACAAATACCTACAAAGACTCATGATCCTCTAGCCCCACAACAAGACCCACCTATTTTGTCAAAGGATTTGCTTCCACCATAAGCAAAAGAAAGGTTGCAAGCTAAGGCTTCTACCTCCCAGCCGCAAGCAAATACAAAGGAACAAGCTAGAGAGACGTTGCGGTATCCATCGTTGACTAAACGACAGTGAGTGGAGGCCACCCAGCAATATAGAAGCATATTTGAATCTGCTAGTGGAGGGAGAGAGCCGATTTCAATGGAGTACAACATCGTCGAAGAACTCAAAAGGATACCAGCCAAGGTAAGTCTATATGACACCTTGCAGCTGCCTAGACAAGTGAATCTCTTACAGGAATCCCTAAAGACCACACAAAGTAAGGGGAAGGCTCCATCCCAGGTAGTTATGTCTCAAACTCTGACCTCTTTAGTCATCAAAAAAAATAGACCACCACCTTTTTATCTTTCATTGATAATGGAGGGACATGTGGTGCATAATTGCCTCATTGACTCAGGAGCATCTACTACTATCATGCCTAAGGTAGTATGTGATGTCATAGGCATGGAATATACAAGGACTAGCACGGGATTTTTGCAGCTAGATGGTACCTTAGTAAAGACGATGGGCATAATTAAGGATGTTCCTATCTCCTTGCACGCCATGCCTCAGATTACTATGATCCAGGAGATCATAGTAGTGGACCTAGAGCCATGTTTTGGTATGTGTCTCTCCCGAGAGTTCATGGCTAAACTCGGGGGTTACCTTTCTTTGGATTTTACTCATTTGGAGGTGATCCATAAAGGTAAAAAGGTGAAAATTTTCAATGAGAAGCCTTCCACATTTCATGTGGAGAGAATAGATGAAATGGACAGGTTAGCAAATTCGGTGAACATGATGTCTGAAGAATTTGGTGACCTTGACTTAATGGAAGAAGCTTTGGAAGAGCTCCACCCAGAAAATGAATTTTCCATGGCCAATTTCAATGCCATGATGGAAACTAACTTGGGGTGTTACTCCATTTTAAGCCTGAAAAGGCTAAAGAAAAGAATGATGAAAGTCAAGACCAGCTCTGGAAGCTCTATTTTGATGGAGCACAATGTAGAAATGGCGTTGGAGCTGGGATTATTCTAGTATTACCTTTTGGGATTCAACGATCATATTCATATCGTTTGACCTGGAGCTGCACAAATAATGCAGTAGAATATGAGGTTTTATGCCTAGGCCTCAAGAAGGCTGAGAAACTTGGAGCACGACAATTGTAAATATTTGGTGACTCCGAGCTGATTGTCAATCAGGTGACCAATAAGTGTGTGTCCAAGCACCACTATCTTAAGAACTATCGCAACAAAGTCTAGGACCTGTTCGAATCGTTCTTTGCTCTCAGCATGCATTTCGTTCCATGAGAACAAAATAGACATGCTGACCTGCTGGCTTCCTTGGGAGCAAATTTTTCACCAATCGAGCAGGTGGTGAGAAGGCCAAAAATAGTGAGAATGGTGTATAGGCCCTCTGTCCCAGACAATGACACCTTTTGGCAAGTCTTCAATAGCGATGAGCAAATTGTTAACTTTTTGGTTCAAGAAGCTACCACCATCAAGGGAAGGACCTTGGAGCGTGAATAAACTGAAGGTCTAATTCAGTTGAGGAATAACCACATTCCTAAAGGCCTCGTCACTCTAGAAAGCTTGTTTGATCAGAATGATCGGTCCAAGAAGCATCAGATCGAGGTCGACGAAAAAGAGTACATGGAGCTTCAGTTGGAGGCTGATAAGGTCATCAAAATTGGGATTGATTCTACTCCCATTGAATTGCAAGAGATCAGACAATTGTGTCAAGATTTTTTTGACATCGTGGCTTGGAGCTACAAGGATCTAAGGGGATATGATAAAGAGATCATTCAGCACACTATCGAGCTGGAAGAAGGAGTCAAACCCTTCAGGTAGAAGCAGAAACCGGTGAACCCAAAGATTGAAGCCCTCATGAAGGCCGAACTTGTGAAGATGTTGTAGGCCAATATTATATATCCGATTAAGCACTCGACTTGGGTTGCTAATTTGGTTTTGGTCCGTAAGAAAAATAGAGATATACGGCTATGTGTGGATTTTCGAAACTTGAACCGAGCATCCTTGAAGGATCACTACCCATTGCCTCACATTGATTAGATCCTTCACATTGTTGCTCGAGCTCAGCACTTTTCATTGCTAGATGGATTCTCTGGATAAAATCAAATTTGGGTCAGGGATGAGGATCAGCACAAAACCGCATTCACAACCAAGTAGGGTACCTTTGCCTATCAGCGCATGCCCTTTAGATTGTCCAATGCTGGGGCTATGTTTCAAAGAGCCATGGATATTGCATTTTGGGAGCTTTTGAATAAGATCATTGTCATATATCTCGATGAAATGACTGTCTTTTCACACAAACGAGAAGAACATTGTTCTCATTTGAGGCAGATATTTGAGAAATGTCAGGAGTTTGGCATTTCCATCAACCCAAAGAAGTCCATTTTCGTAGTAAAGGAAGGTAAGCTCTTGGGACATGTCATCTCAGAGAACGGTTTGGCAATTGATCCATCGAGAGCTTAAGCTTTGAAGAAACTATCGTTCCTTGCCAATAAGAAAGAGTTGCAATCTTTCTTCGGGCAAATCAATTTTGTCAAAAAATTTATTTTTGACTTTGCCCAAGTAGTCAAGCCCATGACTGAGCTATTAAAGAAAGATGCGGAGTTCAAGTGGACAACTCAGAGGAAAGATGCATTTCAGGAGATTAAAGATAGAATTACACAAGCCCCTGTGTTGATCAATCTGGATTATTCTAAGGACTTCATTCTGTACACAGTTGGAGAGGACGAAAGCTATGTTGTAGTGCTTACACAGAAAGGAGACGATGGGGATGAAAGACCCATTGCTTTCCTTAGCCAAGTTATCTTACCCCATGAGGAGAAATACAATTTCATTGAGAATCAGGTCTATGCTATCATGAAGTCTCTCCAAAATTTTAGGCACTTCATATCTCAGAGCAAGACGATCGTCTACGTCATCCACCCCGATGTAAGGAACTTCATCATTCAGGGCGATATGGGCGATAAGCGTGCCGGTTGGGTCACCAAAATTCAAGAGTTTGATTTTGAGATCCATCCAACCAAGTTGGTGCGGGGTAAGGCCTTATGCCAGCAATTAGCAAAAACTACGGCCTTTGAGATAGTTGATCATCAAGTGAACGACCCTGCTGAAGAAATGAATCTAGTGAACATCTTTACACAAGGTCAAGATTGGGCATATGACCTTGTTGAATATTTTTCAATGGGTAGATGTCCCCCACAATTAAATGCTTCGTAAAGGATAAGGTTTTTCCTACAAGCTCTTAGGTATGTATTGTTGCCCGAGGGATTGTTCTTCAAAAACATTGATGGAGTTCTCCTAATATGCATTAAGGAACCCGAGAAAGCTAGATTCCTGAAGGAGTTTCATTCTGGCATGTCGGGAGGACATTATGCTGGTAGGCCTATGGCCTTAAATATTATTTAGGCTGGTTACTATTGGCCAACTTTGTTCACGGATACTTTCAAGATTGCTCAATCTTACGACAAATGCCAAAGGTATACGGGATGGATCAGAAATGCACCATTTCCCCTACATCCAATTCAAGTAGAAGCACCTTTTCAGTAGTGGGGGCTGGACTTTATTGGGATCATTGATCCAAACTCTTCAACCGAACACAAGTACATCTTGACAGCTACTGATTATTTTACAAGATGGTTTGAGGCCATTCCAACCAAGGCTGCAAATCAGGATGTGGTAATCACTTTCATTGAAGGACTGATCACGCGTTTTGGCATTCCTGACACCATTATCATAGACAACAAAACTCCATTCATTGGAGCCAAGCTAGGAGAATTTGCAAACAAGTACGGTATTTTTTTGAAGACATCCTCTAATTATTACCCTCAAGGGAATGGCTTGGCGGAATCTACAAACAAGAACTTGCTGCAGATTTTAAAGAGATCCTTGGGGGATAATAAGAGATCTTGGCACCTTTTGCTGAATCAGGCCTTATGGGTAGATAGAATTTTGATCAATAAGTCTATCAATACTTCACCATACGCCCTGGTATATGGGAAATAGGCAAGATTGCCTATTCATTTAGAACTTTCTGCCTTGCAGCAATTGAAGGAATTCTTGGATGATGAAGAAAATATGGATCCTATGAATGTACGATTGGCTCAGTTGTTGCAGTTGGAAGAGCAACGTTCTTTGGCCTATGATGAGTTTTCTAAGCATTCACAGGAAGTTTCAAAATGGTTTCATAAAGGTTCTACTGACCGCACATTCAAAGTGGGTGATTTAGTCTTAAAGTGGAACGAAAAGAAGGCCAAGCCAGGGATGCACAAGAAATTTGACTCTCTGTGGGAGGGTCCATTCCAGATTGCCAGTACAGGTGCAGCAAATTCATTTTATCTTGAGGACTTGGAAGGTAATTGTTGACAATTTTGTCACATTTCTAAAGAGGTAGAAAAGGAAATCAAAATTGTGTACAGTTTTTTGTAAAGTTTTTCTTCATTGTTTTGTTATTTGAAAAGCTATAGCAATTTTAGCTTTCAATGCCACCCCTTTGTATAGAAAATAAAAAGGAAAGAGCTTCGCTGCCAAGCAGGCTAGAGAAAAGAGCTTGGCTAAAAGAAAAGGAGAAGAGCTTCGCACCCGAGGCATTTCCAGCACTACTTCAGGTAAAATTTTTGTGAAGTAGTATTGCCGAAGAAGAATACAAGGATAGCGATAAAAAGAACTTCGGGCCCGAAGCGCTTCAAATCACCACTTCGGGAGAAATTTGAGCGAAGTGGCATTCAAAAGAACAACTTTTCTGAAGAAGGAAGGTCCAGACCGCAGTCCAAATTGGCTAAGGCAAGAAAACTACTTCGGGCCCGAAGCATTTCCAACAGCTACTTCGGGCGAGATTTTTGCGAAGCGGTGTTGCCGAAGTAAAATATGAAGGAGGAAGAATGAAACTGCTTCGCACCCAAAGCATTTCAAAAGGCTACTTCGGCCAAAAGTTGAGCGAAGCAGAATTTGAAAGAACGCAGTACTGAAAAAACTTCGTCGAAAATCCGTCGAAGCATCTACCTCGGGTCCTACAACAGCGAACCATTTCTACTTCACCAAAAATCATTGCGAAGCATCTGCTTCGGCAAAATTTTGTGCGAAGTACTTTTATCGGAGGTAGAAGATGCATTTTGAAGGTAGGGATACACTTCGGCCGAAACGCCCCAAACCATAGTTTTGATGAAGGATCATGGCGAAGCATCCCAACGACTCATTAGCATAGTATCTAGTTTAGGCAAAGGACCACACCGAAGCAGTTTTGACACAGCGAAGCAACGAGAAGTGAAGACCCCATTTTGTGAAGGAGATATGCTTCAGCCTCCATCACCTCCAAAGCTGTCTTACGAAGATTCACCATGTGAAGTGCAAATCAAGGAGAATCTACTTTGGCACAGGTCCGTTGTGAAGCAAAGTTGAAAAGGTAGTGAAGCAGCTCAAAGGCACGCACTCCAAGCTAGGTATTTTTTGAGGTAATCAAGTGCCTCATTAATGTATTTTTTCTTGCCCGGTAAGCTCGTTGCTCATTTTTGGCAATTGAAAATGAAGTATCAAGCCATGATGAAGAGCCCAGTGAGCATGGTGACCACTCGAGCACTGCACCTGAAGACCAAGGACGTCCAGACGGCTCATCAATGCATCTTGGCATGGTTGACCCAGTCATAGTTGCTAGTTTTTATAACGGATTTCAGATCTCGATCACGAGAGCCTCGTGGAGCCGAATTCTCAAGGCTCGAGGGAATACTTCTCGTTGTTGTGTAATTATGACTCAGAGGGTCGGGTCCTCTATAAAAACCCAGGCATTGTAATGAATAAGGGGGGGGAACTATCTGCTAGAAAACTACTGTAACTTGATGTCCTGCAATTAATACTAAAGAGCTTTGGGCTCAATTTCTCTTTTTTATGTTGCCTTCTGTGCTTGATTCTTTTGTCTTTCCTCATTTGTATACTGAGACTCTGAATCTTGAATCCGATGTGCGATTGGGGACTGTACCCTAAAACTTGTCTGAAGGATACATAGGAGAGGAAAAATGTAATATTGGTTTTCTTTTATGCTGCCTGGTGGGTTATGCTTTCTGTTACATTCACTTGTCCTAATCGTCTTTACTATGAACCCTGAATTTCAATGAAAGGGAGAAGGAGAATCCCTATGAGCTCACCCAGAGGATACATAGGAAGGTTAATGTTGTGTTTCTTTCATTTATTCTTGGTGTTCCTTGTTGCTATTCAAGTTGTCAGTTAGTGATCATGCTTCCTGTTCTTTCCCACCTTGAATCACCGATCTCTCTTCCCTTACCCCTTTTTATTTCTTTCTCTAACCCTAACTCTTTTCTCTTTCCTGCACCCTTATCTCAAAAAGCCAAAGTATTTTAGCATAGGATCCGGCCTTTCTCCGGAGATTGGCATGAGGGGCATCTCTTCCCTTCGGCCTTTCAATGTTGGTCCAAGTCTAGGGTGCATACACTTACCCAGATCCTTTCCTAGGCAAATTTGATGACCAACAATTTTTGGCATGCCCGGTGGGACCAAGGTCCCATATTTTAAGCGCAAATCTCAAACCCGTCTTCACCAGGGCCACTAGTTCTAACCAGTTCCTGGTGTGACCCGATCAGTCTCACCTGACTAGTGGTAGTGAGAACCGATGCTCTCATTATCGAAAGACTCATAGCATCTGGTGACTCTGTTTACCCGAGAATCTTTAAGTCGTAAAGACCAGTACCAAAGTCTATGCCTTCATGCAAACAAGATGGAGAGTTAGGAATAGAGGAGAGGAAACAAAGTTCTTTGAGTTAGATATTGATGCCTTTGGGGAACGATCTAGGTTAGTTACCCCCGAGTCACTGTTACGTGGAACATCCTCGCTAGAGGCCGTTGTTGATGAGCAAGGCTTAATTTCTGATAGCACAGTGGCTAACTTTCCTCTTAATCCTCCCAACTCACCGAAGCATCCTAGTGCCTCCATTCCTATTAGTCGTCCTATTAGCAATCAAGGAGGAGCTTCGGGGATTCCTGTTTTTCAAAATCTAGGAGCAAGTATGGCACAAAAATAGCAACAACAACAACAACAACAAAAATAGCAAATGCAGCAACAACCACCGCCCAAGTGGTTCCCATCATGGTATTCTTTGTCACCACTAAATATAGCAAGACAAGGGCAAGTGTCGCCCACTACTGTAAAGAAGATCCCAATATTCGATGGAACTAGGAAGACTGCTCTTGAGTGTTAGAATATTTAGCATATTTTATATTACATTAACTATGTTAACAGCATTATAGGAGTGGTACGTAGTTTTCTTTATTCAGTTTATGAACCACCCAGCTTGGTTCAAACTGCCTCAACGGAGTTTATGTAAACCTTATATATCTTCCAGGAATATGAAGAGAAAACTAATGATTCAGTTTCTAATATGGCATCAGAGCATTGAATGATTTTTGGGCAATGTGAATTTTTATTTGGTTATGGGCAATGTGCTATTCAGGCACTCCATTACTAGATTCACTCCATTACCAGACGATGCATTCTTCGAGGAGCCATTGACGCTGAAGACTGCAATCCGAACCCTAGCGCACAGGAAAAAATATCGTTGTTCGATATTTGCAGAAGCGTGATTGGACCCATGTTTATGTTCGTGCTCCCACTCCCGGATCAGAAGTCCCATCGCCAAATTCCATCTCAGGCCCGTCCACGTCCATGTCATTGTCATTGTCCTTATTGCCCACCCAAAAATCGGTTCGCATTGCCCTGTTGGGGTCCAAAATCTCGAGCGTGTGCCCACGTAGAAGCAGGCACTCACGTGCAGGAGACGTATTGACACAATAACGGACTCTGTCTTCTATTTTTAGACATAGGAACAGTTAAGGACATTGGGTCAGGCACTCACATGCAGGAGACGTCTTGACACAATAACAGACTCTGTCTTCTATTTTCAGATGTAGGAGCAGTGAAGGACATTGGGTTAGGCACTCGCGTGCAGGAGATGTCTTGACGCAATAACGGACTATGTCTTCTATTTTCAGACGTAGGAGCAGTGAAGGACATTGGGTAATATGGCCGCCCCTTTGTGTCAAATTTTCATTTAAATTTTTTCAAAAGTTCTTTGGTGCACGTGTTTTTTTTTCCATTGCAATTGTTGTGTTTGGAGGTCAAATAAAAATACGTCGTCGTGAAAACAAACGCACCACAGTGGCCGCGATGGTTCTGATCATGATTGCTTAAGTCTTTTGCCACGGGGTGGTTGGGGTTTCAAACCCCTTCGAGTTGCTAAAGTTGCTGCCAAGATGACGCCCGAGGAGGGCATTTTGACGCCCCGCGGGTCTTGTTGACGCCTCGAGGGCCCTGTTGATGCCCCAAGAAGGTTTGGTGACACATTTTAAGACATGTAAATTGCTTTTTTTTTTCAAAAGCAATTGTTAAAAGGCATATTGGGAAACTTTCGAGATATACTCTATTTTGCACTCCCTTCTTACAAGATAGAGGGGGGAATTCAAATTTTCAAACCCTCAGAAAAAGGCATAGATAGCAACTCAAAGGTGCATTTTCGATTTTACTCGACACCTTCTTTTGTCAAATTTGGGTGCATTTTCGGTTGAACCCGACACCTATGTGAGAAGCACTTTGTGAGCATGCTTGTTTGATTATTGCATTTTTTTTCTGCAATTAAAAATCATCTACATCAAAGCATCCACTACTTCTCTCAGCACATGTTGCACAGGTTCTCCAAAAGCAGTTATCTCTTTGCACAGGGATCTTCATTGATCATCTACTTGATGTTCTCTCACCAACACTAATTTTCTCCTAGTTTTGTTTTTTGACTTAATTACCTCCAACTGATTATTCTTCTTTCGAAGATTCTCAGGCAGGTGTCATTAACATCTCTTTGAGTGAATTTTTTACCCCCATTGCTATTGTGTTTAGGCATAAATCCTGACGAAAGTCCTGGACTCCAAAGTGTTTAGGGGAAGTTACGCCCCACGCATGCGGATTCCTGTCTTTCTAAGGTAGGTGCCATCAACAAAGCAATCCTTTTCGGTACTGCCTATGTTCCACGTACCGTTCTGATCTTCATAATACCTATAGTCTCCCTCACGTAAGGGCGGGTATTGTTTTGATTCAGTTCAGGTATAACTGGCCTGGCAACGGTATATCGAAAAGGGGACCATTTGGCGCTATAAGGAACCCTAAACAATGGCTACAGTGCACAAGTATCTTTCAGATGCCCAATTGCTCAAAGGCACCAATTTTGTGCCATGGAAGCATAAAATGAAAGCCATTCTTCAAGTCAAAAAATTATGGGATGTCGTCAGTGGCACTACCTCTCGTCCCACCACAGCAGGGACAGATCAAGATACATTTGATGATCAGGACATGAAAGGCCTTATGTTTTTGTTACTTGCCATAACAGATGAGGTCCAACCTCATATTTGTGATGCCACGACCGATAAAGATGCTTGGGCAGCATTGATTACTGTGTATGAAGGAAAGAATAATTCCACTATCCTTCACCTACAAACCCAGCTTCACAATCTCAATATGAATTCAGGGGAAACTGTTGAATTGTTTCTCTGCAAAGTGGCAGAATTGAAAGCTAAACTCAATACTATGGGAAAACCCATAGATGATGATATTTTGACATCTGTTATTTTGAGGGCACTCCCACCATCTTACAAAAGTTTTATCACTTCACTCAATGTTTCTGGCAGAAAATTAACTTTTGTTGAATTGGTTAATTTGCTTCAAACTGAAGAAGCCAATCAAGTACAGAAAGATGAGGAACCTGCCACTGCTCTTTCCACCCATCAAAAGGGTCACAAGCAAGGACAATTGTAGAAGGGAGGGTCTTCTTCCAAAGGCAAAGGCAAGCCCAATCTCCAGCGAGATAAATATTGCAAGATCTGTGATATGAACAATCATGATACCAACAGGTGTTGGTTCAAAAACAAACAACAGAATGATCCCTCACAAAATAAGAAAGGCAAGGGGAAGCAGAAATATCCCCAGCATCGCAAACAACAAAAGGGTCATGTTGCTTATGCAGATTCCCATTCAGATGATTCTAATTCATCTTCAGATAATGACTCCGAAAGAGCACACAAGGTGCTCATGACCCATACTGCCTCTTCCAAATCAGATGTTGTATGGTATATTGATTCTGGAGCAAGCAAACATATGATTGGGAACAAGTCCTGGTTTCAAACCTTTCACGCAAGAGAAGGCAAACCTATCACTATTGCAGACAATCAAGTCTATCAAGTACAAGGTGAAGGGGATGTTACAGTCACTCTCCCTGATGGTGACTGTGCCATAGAGAAAGTTCTCTATGTTCCTGGCCTTGCCAACAATCTATTATCTATTCCACAGATGCTAGATAGAAATATGGATGTTGTTTTTCAAGTTGAAAAAGGAAAAAAGAGATGTTTCATCAGTCACCAAGGTCAAAACATTGCCACTGGCTCCTACAAACATGGATTATTCATCTTGGATACAGTTTCTACATCCCATACTGCCCTCATTGCCACTACAACAGAAGCTACTTCCTTATGGCATAAAAGATACGGGCACCTCAGTTCCGGGTATTTACTCGAATTAAGCAAATATGACATGGTCAAAGGGCTTCCTCGGCTTTCATCCGTTCTTCCAGTATGCTTAGATTGTCTAGCAGGGAAACAACATCGAGTTCCATTTGAGACAAGTTCTTCTCGCTCTAAGAAACCCTTGGAGTTAATCCACGCAGATCTGTGCGGTCCTTTCCCAACCAGTCATGGTGGAAAGAGGTATTTTCAGCTATTTGTTGATGACTACTCCCGCAAAATATGGGTCTCCTTCCTTGCACTCAAGTCAGAAGCTCTTCTCTACTTTCGTCAGTTCAAGAGACAAGTTGAGAAGGAAACAAGTTGTTCCATCAAAACCCTCCGCTCAGATCGAGGGGGGGAATACACTTCCAAGGAATTTTTAGCATTTTTGGAAAAACATGGGATTAAGAGACAACTCACTACAGCATATACACCGCAGCAAAATGGAGTTGCAGAAAGGAAAAATCGCTCCATAGTAGAAATGAGTCGGTGTATGTTAAAAGGAGCAAACTTAGAAAAACAATACTGGGCAGAAGCAGTAAACACAACATCTTACCTACTAAATAGAGCACCTACAAGGGCTCTACAAGGAAAAACTCCACAAGAAGCCTGGAGTGGTAAGAAACCCTCAATTTCTCATCTAAAAGTTTTTGGATGCCAAGCTTTTATGCATATTCCTAAACAGAAAAGAAGGAAACTAGATGAGAAAACTCAAAAATGTATATTTCTTGGTTATGATGAGTATTCAAAAGGATATCGGTTGATTGATCCTATAACCAAGAAAACACATATCAGCAGAGATGTAGTATTTGATGAAACTTTCACATCAAATAACACACTTGTATACCTTAAGGAAGATGAACCTAAGAAAGAAGCAGCACCTCCTCAGAAGAAGGTTCCTAAATGGTATACTAGTACATTGCAAGATTCAAAATTGACATCACTTCCAGATCTAACTCTAGATCGACCCTCTACTCGTAGTATGACTCAACACAAAAGAGCAGATGATGCAACATCAGTAATAGATGTTGATGACCTTTGTCAACATTTTGATGATTTATCTGTGAATGTAGAAGAAGATGAGGATATAGATATGGAAGATGAAAAAGTCTATCTGACAATACTAGATGAAAAAGAACCCACATCAGTCTCAGATGCACTCAGTAAAGATCAATGGAAAACTGCTATGGATGCAAAACATACATCTCTAATGAAAAATCAAACTTGGAAGTTAGTGAATTTGCCTTCAGGAAAGAAACCCATTGGTTGCAAATGGGTATTCAAGATCAAATATAAGGCAAATGGTGCAATAGATAAATATAAAGCCCGACTTGTTGCAAAGGGCTATGCACAAAGAGAAGGCATAGACTATGAAGAGACATTTGCTCCTACTTCTAAAATGACCACTATTCGAGTTCTGTGTGCAATGGCAGCTCAATTTGGTTGGCAGCTACATCAGATGGATGTAAAGAGTGCTTTCTTAAATGGTGACCTACAAGAAGAAGTCTATATGACTCAACCTAAAGGTTTTGTAGTTAAAGGGCAAGAACAGAAAGTCTGTAAGCTGATCAAATCTCTATATGGACTTAAACAAGCTCCTCGAGCTTGGTATATCAAAATTGATAGTCACCTAGTGCAACATGGGTTTAGAAGAAGTCTTGCAGATCCTAATCTATATATCAAGAACAATGGTTCTAACATAGTAATTCTAGTACTATATGTGGATGATCTGATCATAACAGGCAATTCAGAGAGTATGATCAAAACAGTAAAGAAAGATCTCAATACCTCTTTTGAAATGACAGATCTTGGACTTCTCCACTATTGTCTTGGTCTAGAAGTAACTCAATACAAGCATTGCATACAAGTTACTCAAAAGAAATATGCCAAGACTCTAATTGATAAGTATCGGATGACTGACTGCAAGCCCAAAGCCACACCAATGGAAGCAGGACTTAAGTTATCCCGATTCGATGAATCTCCTAAAATAGATAGTACTCTCTATCGTCAGCTGATTGGGAGTCTCATCTATCTCACAAACACCAGGCCAGATCTTAGTTTTGTTGTGGGTTATCTTTCACGATTCATGCAAGATCCTAAAGTTAGCCATTGGAAAGCAGCAAAGAGAGTTCTTCACTATGTCCGTGGTACGACATATATCGGCCTGGAATACAAAAAGAACAACAAGTTCTATCTTCAAGGGTACACGGACTCTGATTATGCTGGATCCATAGACGACCGAAAATCAACTGCAGGTTACATTTTTCACCTTGGATCTGGTCCTGTCTCTTGGCATAGCAAGAAGCAACATGTTGTTGCTATCTCTTCTACTGAGGCAGAATATCGAGCAGCTAGTGGAGCAGTCTGCGAGATCATATGGTTACGTCGCATCCTCACAAATATGGGCCTTCCAAAGAAACTTCCTTTACATTTATTTTGCGACAATCAAGGTGTTATGAATCTTGTCAAGAATCCTATCTTTCATGATCGCACCAAACACATTGACACTAGGTGTCATTTCATTCGAGATGAGGTTCCAAAGCATCATATCCGGCTCCACTACATTCCCACAAATGAGCAAATAGCGGACATCTTCACCAAAGCGCTTGCTCGAGTCAAATTTGAATTGTTCCGCAATGCTATGTGTAGTCAACATTAATGTAATAAGGGGGGATGTTAGAATATTTAGCATATTTTATATTACATTAACTATGTTAACAACATTATAGGAGTGGTACGTAGTTTTCTTTATTCAGTTTATGAACCACCCAGCTTGGTTCAAACTGCCTCAACGGAGTTTATGTAAACCTTATATATCTTCCAGGAATATGAAGAGCAAACTAATGATTCAGTTTCTAATATTGAGCACATCCAGGACATAATATCTCTGGCAGCGATACACGACATCACAGAGGAAAAAGTTATGGTAAAGCTTCTCGTTCTTTCCCTTAGGGGAAAACTCCTCTACTGGTATATATCTTTACCACCCGGTACTATTACGGGATTGGACCAGTTAGCCGGACAATTGATGCAAGGTTTTAATGAGTCCTCCGATCCTACCTATCTCCTGCATCAGTTCACCTCAATCCAGATACATCCACAAGAAGAGATCACAGAATTCAACGTAAGGTTCGCTCGAACTTCACAGAGTACCAACCGAACTTCGGCCAACTGATGAGGCTGCAGCATACTATTTCCTTTGGGCTTTCAACCCTGATATCAGTATCATGGTAAGATATTCCAACATTAATACTTTTCCCAAGTTTTATGGGTTAGCCAAGAAGGCAAAAATGGATTTTATAGTTGTGGGCAAACTTCCCCAAAGGATGTCGATGTCCATACTTCTCGAATTCCCTCAATCCCCATACCTAAGCGTAGCCGCTTCATAGATCTCTATAACCCCTACACTCTCGGTCTCATCTTGGAACCCGAATCCTATTGTGTCTCAAATTACTGCTCCACAAATCCACTTTCCCACATTTCCAACTCCATAGCCTAATATAACTTCGGCATTCCCTGTACTACCAGCACCACTTCAACCCCCTGCCTTACCTCCAATACCAACAATGGCTTCATTGCCACTCGTTCCAAAAGCCAACGATATACAAGCTAAAATTCTTCAAGAGATGTAGTCTCTAAACTCCATAATTCAGACACTGTCCAATGACATGACCATTGTGAAGAAGAAGCAAGCACAACAAGAATTCCTATCGAGAAGATCTTATCCTACACCTGTGCTTACCAAAGATCAAGCAGTCCAGCAAGGGAAGGCTTCGGTGAGAAATATTGCGATCGATGAAGCTCTGACCACTTTTGATTATGTGTATTGGTGCTCTATGTGCAATGATCCACATGAAGAGAATACTTGCATGTTACACCAACACTATGCACAAACGCTGGAAAGCAGTAGTCATGGCGGTCAAGTCAACGTCATCAAGCAAATGAGTTAGAACTTTATGATTGGCAAAGAAGATCTGGTTGCAGTGCTTACCAGAAGGGGAATGAAGGCGATAGAAGTGGATGCTACTCATATGGCTCCCTTAAAAGTGCATGCTCAACCCGAAAATGGAAAATCATCTTCTTCGGCCCCGAGCGAAGCTCCTCCTCCTGCACCAATCAAAGAAAAATCCCAAAAGGCTTCTATCGAACCACCTCAAGAAAAAACTAAAGAGAAGGCTAAGGAAAAGCTCAGGTTTCCTTCACTAACTAAGTGACAAAGAGTTGAAGATACAGAGCAGTATCGCACTAGATATGAACTGAGAAAGGAACCCGAGGTGCTCAGTTCCCTGTCTTACAAAATTATAGAGGAGTTAAAGAGGATCCCAGCCAATATTAGCTTGTACGATGCACTGCAGCTACCTGGGCAAGTAGACCTGCTTCAAGATTCATTGAAGATGACTAAAGAAAAAAAGGCAACACCACTTGCTCTTGTGTAGACCCTATCCACATCCATTACGGGGAAGAACAGACCACCTCTGTTCTACCTGTATCTGTAGATGGAAGGGTATATTGTGCATAACTGTATGATCGACTCTGGGTCTGCGACAATAGTCATGCCAAGAGCAGTCTACGAAGAAATAAGAATGGAATATATGTGAAGCAGCCATGGTGTACTCCAGTTGGATGGTTCCCCAGTGAAAACTATAGGAGTGATCAAAGATATTCCTATTCGACTACATAAGATGTCTCATATCACGGTCATACAAGAGGTAGTGGTCGTCGAACTGGAACCATACTTTAGTATGTGTTTGTCAAGGGAATTCATAGAAAATCTGGGTGGATACCTATCCATGGATTACTCTCATCTAGAAATTCCATTCAAAGGAAAGAAGGTGAAGATCTACAATGAAAAGACTTCTTCTTTCCTTGTGCAAAATATTTTCGAAGAAGAAATCAGCGATCCAATGAATGCAATAATGGAGGGAGTAGAGCAGGTGGACCTGGACGAAGAATCTCCTACGCAACTGAGTTACGAAGATGAGTTCTCATTGGCAGACTTTAATGCCATGGTAGAAACCGAGATAGGATGTTATGCTATCGCCAATCCTGAGAAACACACCCAACCAGAGAATAGAACAAGTGCCCAAGAAGGACTATGGAAGTTGTTCTTCAACGGTGCCCGATGTAAAAATGGCACTGGGTCAGGGATTCTTCTAGTATCGCCATCTCGAGAGCAAAAGGAGTATTACTACTGGTTGACATGGAGCTGCACCAAAAATGCAGCAGAATATGAAGCACTATGCCTAGGACTCAAGAAAGCTGACAAGTTAGGCATAAAGAACCTCCAAATCTTTGGAGATTCTGAGCTAGTATGCAACCAAGTCACAAACAGATGCTCTTCAAAAAAGCATTATCTAAAGTCATACCGCAACAGGGTATGGGACTTGTTTGACCAGTTTGAGTCTCTCAATCTACAATCCATCCCATGAGAAAATAATCGACATGCCGATGTTCTGGAATCCATTGCAGCCAGGTACTCTCTAGAAGAAGACATGGTGCACAAGCCCAAAGCTGTGAGGATAATCTATAGACCCTCTATCCCAGATAGAGACCTACACTAGCAAGTCTTTGACAATGATGAGCAGATTGTAAATTTCATGATTCAAGAAGCCGCCACATTCAAAGACAAAAGCTCTGACGAAGAAGAAGATGAAGTGCTGGTTCAATGAAGAATAACCATGTTCCCATGGGACTGATCACCCTTGAAAGCCTCTTTGATAAAAATTATCGAGCACTCTCTCATATGATCAAAGTCAATGAAAAGCAGTACCAATATTTAGAGCTTGAACCTGGAAAAGCAATAAAAATTGGAACCGACTGCACTTCAGAAGAGATAGAACAGATCCAGGCTCTATGCAGAAAGTTTCCCGACATAATTTCTTGGTCCTAGCAAGACCTCAGAGGATACGATCAGCGGCTGATCTAGCACACAATTGAATTGCAAGAAGGGGTCAAACCCTTCCGACAAAAGCAAAGGCTAGTTAATCCAAAGATCGAGGTCCTAATGAAGGCCGAACTCCTAAAAATGCTTGAGTTGAAGATAATTTATCCCATCAAGCACTCTTCTTGGGTAGCGAACCTAGTCCCTGTCAAAAAAAAGAATGGAGATATACGGTTATGCGTGGACTTTCATAATCTGAATCAGGCTTCTCTCAAGGATCACTACCCTCTTTCGCAAATCGATCAAATTTTGCACTCAGTGGCTAGAGCTCAACACTTCTCCCTACTCGATGGCTTCTCTGGATACAATCAGATCTAGATCAGGTACGAAGACCAGCATAAAACAACGTTCACCACCAAGTGGGAACATTTGCTTATCATCGAATGCCATTTGGCCTGTTGAATGTCGATGCCACTTTCTAGAGAGTGATGGATCTTGCTTTTGGTCAACTTCTGAATAAGGTTATTGTCATCTACCTAGATGACATGACCGTTTTCTCCCAAAAAAGGGAGGATCACCCCATACACCTACAACAAATTTTTGAAAAATGCCGAGAATTTGGTATATCAATAAATTCGAAGAAGTCCATATTCATAGTCAATGAAGGAAAATTGTTGGGACATGCAATATTAGAAAAATGTCTCACTATAGATCCTGACAGAGTCGAGGCTCTAATGAAGCTCCCACTCCTAGCAGACAAGAAAGGACTTCAATATTTCTTTAGCCAGATCAACTTCATGAGGAAGTTTGTCCCCGATTTTGCCCAAGTTATCAAGCCAATGTCTGATATTTTGAAGAAGGGCGCTGAATTCACCTAGACAAAAAAAATAAGGGAAGCATTCAAAGAGATTAAGGCTCGAATCACTCAGGCGCCAGTCCTGGTCAACCCCGACTACAGTAGGGATTTTATCCTGTATGCCATAGGGGAACGCGAAAGCTACGCTGCGGTCATGACACAAAAGGGGGAAGATGGTGAAGAGCGTCCCATCGTGTTTCTGAGCCAGGTGATCAATCCCCATGAAGAAAAATATAATTTCATAGAGCGTCAGGTGCACACAGTAATGAAATCTCTGAGGAAGTTCAAGTAGTTCATCTCCCAGATTTGGGTTACAGTCTTTGTCATTCACCCCGAAATGCACAATTTCATCATCCAAGGAGAGTTGGGAAGCAAGAGAGTCGGTTGGGTGAACAAGATATAGGAATTTGACATTGAGATCAAGCCCACAAAACTGGTTTGCAGTCATGCATTATGTCAAGAACTAGCGAAGAGCGCAGCGGCTAAAGCAACAGAACCTCAATGGGACAACTCACCAGCCGAAGAATGCTTCGCAAACCAGGAAGCATATGAAAAGGACTGGGTCAGTGAGATAATCAAGTACTTCAACACTGGCATATGTCCTTCACATCTAAATGCATCGCAGCGAAGGCATTTTAGGATGCGATCCTCCCGATACACTCTGCGCCCCGAAGGCCTATTTTTTAGAAACATTGATGGCGTTCTTCTTAAGTGCATAAAATATGATGATAAAAGGAGAGTCTTGGGAGAATTTCATTCAGGACTATCTAGAGGTCACTTCATAGGGAGAACAACGGTGTTGAAGATCATCAGGGCGGGTTATTATTGGCCCACACTCTTTGTCGATGCCTTCGCAGTTTGTCGTAGGTGCGAGCAGTGTCAGAAGTTCACCGGCCAAAGCAGAAATGCTTCGATGCCTCTCCAACCAATACAAGTAGAGACACCCTTTTAGCAATGGGGGCTAGATTTCATAGGGGTCATATCATCGAACTCCTCCGTTGGACATAAGTTCATACTGACTGCGACTGACTACTTCACTATGTGGGCCGAAGCGATCCCTACGAAGCATATAGATCAAGAGACTATCATAGCCTTCCTAGAAGGTTTGATCACCAGGTTTAGCCTCCCTGAAGCAATCATCATAGACAATGGTCCTGGCTTCATAGGTGCCAAAATCAATGAATTCCTCTACAGATATGGGATATATCATAAAGTATCCTCCAATTATTATCCATAAGGCAACGGCTTGGTAGAATCCACCAACAAAACCTTGTTGAGGGTGTTAAGGAAGCTTATAGAGCAAAACAAAAGGACTTGGAATCTCCTTCTAGATCGGGCCTTGTAGGCCGATCGAATTTCTATCAAGAAGTCAATCAAGACTTTGCCTTATGCCTTGGTCTATGGCAAGGAGGCTATCTTACCCACTCATGTAGAGATACCTGCACTGCAGCTGCTAGAAGAAGAAGATGAAGTTAGCCCAATGGAAAAAATATTAGCTCAACTGTTGCAATTAGAGGAAGATCACGAGGAAGATTACCAAAACTTCGCTAAGCATGCTCAGGTCACCCAATATTGGTTCAAGAAAAAATCATCCAATCGCACATTCAATGTGGGAAATCTGGTATGGAAATGGGATTCCTAGAAATCCAAGCCTGGAAATCACAACAAGCTGGACGCCTTTTCATTGCTGAGGTAAAACTCTTGTAAAAAAAAAAATGTGTGTATATGTACTGTTGTATATATTTGTTTTCGTTTGTGTATATATGTCCTGTTTCGAGATTCAATAGCCAAGAATTACACTCCAAAATCTCTTTCAAGGATTTTGAATGCGAAGCAGCAGTTGCAAGGAGGTTTACCATGAAGCACTTTACCCTCAAAAGGGCCGAACCAAAGTTCAAACAAAGGCACGAAAAGAGCTTCGCGCCCGAAGCATTTCTAGCAGCTACTTCAAGTAGAAGTTTTGTGAAGTAGATTTTAAAAGGGGCTTTTGCGAAGTAGTTTTCAAGAACACAAGCTTCGGTAGGCGGTCCTTGTAAAGCGCTACGAAGGAGGAGTACTTCAGGCCCGAAGTGTAAAAAAGTAGCCCGCATCAAAAGTTCGCCACAAAGCATTTTGTTTTCACCTTCGCCGAATCAACAACACGCGGGATGGGGAAATTTAAAATGTGCCTCGAAGAACATGTAATCAATAGTCACAAAAAAGGGTTTGAAGCAGGTGAATTTAAGGCAGGAGCAACGGGGCACTTCCCGAGGTGATTTGGTTAAAAGGAAAAATCTCGTGCCCAGGTACAAAGTGGCATTAGGCTGCTTCTCCAATACAAAGCGTAATCATCAAAGCATGTGGCCCTGCGTACCACATCGATGCAGAACCAATTAAAAGATACGGTCACCTCCTTCGTCCAAGGTGTAAATTTAATTTTAGTAGGTGCCATAAATTTAGGTGGTTGCCTTTTTAGGTTATAAAACACGAAGTCCTAGCAGGAAGGAGGTTATCTATCCATCAGTTCGAGCTAGACTAAGAGCCTTCAATTACTCTACAATTCTCCTACCCTTTGCATCTAGGTCTTTCACATCAAGCCTCTGTACCAAGAACTCGACCGCCATCATGGGGAAGAAGAATTCCAAGGAAAAAGGGAAGGAGCCCGAAGTTCCAGGCCCTGAAAAAACAAAGAAGGGCAAGGAAGAGAAAAAGCGAACTCCAAAGAAGCTAAGTCTCACCCCTCACCCCAAAAAGCAACCAATAGAAGAAGGGGACGACTCGGAGGAGGAGCAGCTTGTAGAACCACCAATTGATGGGTGGGAGAAGATTAGAGACACACAGCTCTCTAAGGGTGTATCCGACCTCCGACGCACCATAGAGTTTATGACAAGCAGACTCACCCTAGAAAATAAGAAAGTTACTGCATACTACTCTCAAATTTACTAGTTTTTAACCCCTCCTACTCACCATTGTCCTGAGCTAATTTATGCTATCGCGCAAAATTACCAGCCTACATCCAGGCAGGTGTTGGATGCTTCAGGTCACAAGTTGTTCTCCATCTTGAAGGAAGATGTACAAGTGGCCTTCATGCCAAAACAAGGTCCGCCCAAGGGCTATTCTGTTTGCAATGTCATCTTAAGTGAACAAATGGAGAGATTCACCTCTAACAACTACATATTGAAATTCCTACGTGAGAATCTCAAGAGCGGGCTACCTTCAAACAAGTTGCCCTAGATGCCCTTACCCTTGGTGGCCTTCAAAAACATTGATATTTTCTCCATCGTTGCATGGGTGGCGGGCTTGTCAATAGATGCTTTAGTGCAGCCCTGGCAGGTTTCTTTGGCAGAATGTATTTTGAGAGGGGAATTTTATGCCCCTGATGCTTCAAGGCCAAACACCAACCCAGTTTTCTTTGACTGGGCAGAATGGGTGGCCCGAACCTTGCACACAAGGCTCACTAGTATGAAGAATTCGGCAACAGGCCAGTACTTCGCACCCTACTCTTTCTTTTTCTGGTTTTTTTCTACCAGGTTCATAAGTGATTTCCCCATATCGCCATTTCTCCATCTGGCGAGTATGAAAATCCTTTGCCAGTGTATCAATGGACTCCCCTCCTATTGAGGACAGAGTCCTATTATTCTTTTAATCAGCAATTTTTGGGACCCGCCATGCATCTGTTGAAAGGTTCTTGTCCTCGGGTGCCCCTTAGTTTGAGAGATAGAGTGGTGCAGGAAGAAAAAGGAGATGTTTTCCAATTGACACAGGGACTGGTGATTCACCTATTCGATTTCATAGGGAAGCCCTTCCTGTTACCGGTCTACCCCTCCAAATATCAGTTCGCATTGGAAGTCGCTCGATAGAGTGACTCTATAAATTCAGTATACAGCCACGGTCGAAAGTGGGCACATACCTGTGACTTCCCCTTTAGGATGGGCTTAATCGAAGTCTTTGCCCTAAAATAGAACGCTTTCCTAGAGGAAAATCTTACCGGTTTTGGCCTACTCTAGATTCCTTAGCAATGGCTTTATGATCCTTTGGGAGTGATGAGGGATCACTTAAAATTCAAGAATTTCCATGTCTGTCCCCACCCCGAAATTATGGAACAAAGGAATAATCCCAATGGGAAAGATCTGGAGTGGCATTTGGAGAGGATGAGGACATTGCCTCCCTGGCATGAGTTCTACCCCATGGAGGTCAATTTCGACCCTGATCAGTACCCCCTCCCAACTCCAAGCTCCACATTTTGGAGAAATGCAAAAGATGATTTAAAGGAGGAATTGAAGGATTGGAGCGAGGAAAAGCTTCGGGAGTGGTGGATAATGAGAGTCCATCACCAAAAAATGAACTCTTATGGACTCTTGGCAGCCCATAAAGACTTCGCGATTCTTTACGAAACCAATGTTGAAACTTGGAAGTCTATATCCTTTGTAGATTTTGTTCCCCTAGCTACCCCAGGATCAGGCGAAAGCCCAGGAGGAGCTAAAGGTGCCTCGAAAGAAGAAGAAGAAGTAGGGGCCGAAGCTATGCTAGCAGCACTACCAAAGGGACCATCGGAGAGCCACGACACAAGCGTTAAGGAAACAGAACAACTATTGGAGAGAAATAAAAGGAAGAGGCAAGAGAAAATTTAAGTGCCTCCTAGCCACCCAAAGTGACCTCGCACGAAGCCCGCAAGTACTCCTATCGAATCACCTACATCAGGCCCGATCGAAGCAAAGGTCGAAGATGCGGGGCCACCAAGTGCTAATACGGTCCCTAATATAGACGTCATTGATGTGGAGGAGCTCCTCCAACAAGAAGGAGACCTCAAAGTAGACGTTGTGGAGGTCGAGATTGTTGAAGCCCAAAAGGAGCAAGAGCCAATCACCCAGGATGTCACCACAACCGCTCTACCAGGAGGGCACGTAGGTATGCACTCTCTTCCTTTCACCTTGGTCTCTGATGCATCCACTGTGGTCCTGATTGAAGGCCCCCATCAATCTCTCCCTCCCCCACAAGGTCAATCACCCACTTAGATATCGCCCATTGCCAGTCCAACCCTACATAGCTCCACTCCACCCGAGTCATCTGACCAGGACAAGCCCATTGAAACCACTTTGCCCACCCATGCCACCATTCCTTCAATCCTAAGTCAAGGTGAAGGTAGTGTCCCAATTCCAAGCCCCGTAGCCCACTCTCCCATCGCTCAAAGCATAGTCTCGCTTGCCAAAGCCCCTGCTACACCCGCCTCCGAATCATCTGGGGAATCATTCCCCATTAATTCTTTATATTTGTTCACACCTTTGGTTGGAGATCCAGCATTTTTTGAAATAAGGAATGCCCCCTAGCCGAGAAGCTACTCTTAGCTTGGCAAAACATAGAGAGAATGGTAAAGGAGGCAAGGAAGAAAAGAGGGCGATCTCTGGCCCAGGTTGAAAAATGTGCTTTCTTCGACTTGAAGGGCAGAAAGTTACATAAGGCTAAGAAGGTCCCTAAGGTCTAGAAGCCTTTGGATGAAATAACTCCAGCTAACTATGACTACCAGGAGAATACCAAAGACCTAGAGCATTTGGATATAGATGATGAATCCACATCCATGCATGTCGGGATCGATACTTTTTGAGCGCATGCAAATATTGCCAATCAATGCAAGATTGAAGCAGAGTGCCAACATCAAGTTGGAGGAAGAGTTGGCTAGAATCTGCTCTGAGCTGGAGGATTCATAGGGGCAGTGTAAACTAATGAAGAAAGAAATACATGCCCTGAAACAGCAGATACTACAATTGCAGTCTTCGGCTGAGCACCAAGCACAAAAACAAGCCGAAAATGAGCTAAAAGCAAAAGAGCTCGAAAGCAAGATCTTGCAAGCTCAGCAGCAATTGTTCAAAAAATAAAACCTAGAGCTGTTCGATAGAGGTAGAATCAATGATATCTGCTCACACTTGCTCAAAGGTTTTAGATCGCGGGCCGCCAGTGCCCTATCAACTTTAATCTGTCATCGAAGCCCAACATGCCATTGCTAAGAAGGGGCCCATTCATGAGGCCTGGAAATGCCTCAATCATAACATGTTTTGAACACTAAAAATGCCTATAAACTCTTATGTTTTATCTGATATGTTAGTTAAGTTGATTCAATATGTTGTATATTAACCATTTTGCATGATCAATGTATTTGAAATATTATATGCTGATTTTATAGCTTTTTGCATAGTTTTGTGTTCTTTTTGCTATGATTTGGTAAAATGGGATATACTTAGAATAATAGCAGAATTTCACTAATCATGTTTTGATTCATTTCAAGCATTTACTTCACCTAAATCTGGCAACAGTGCAAGCAAACTGTTGTTGTGCAAAGAAATCGGGTCTTTCCCATGTAAATTTTAGCCATTGTCCATAAATAGCAAGGCATGGAATTCACATGAGGAAAGGGATGAAGACCATTGGAATTTGATCTTAAGAGATAACCCACCTGAGATATGCAGAAGAGATCACTGGAAAAGCATATATTTGTTCATTCTGAAGTATCTTCGAAATGAACAGATATCTTTGGAATGAAAGATCACAGCATCTTCGAAACGAACGGATCTTCAGAATGAAGAATGCAGTATCTTCAGAATGATCGGATCTTCGGAATGAAGCATGCAGTATCTTCAGAATGAGTGATCTTAAAAATGAGAATGCAGTATCTTCGGAATGAGGGATCTTCAGAATGAAAATTGCATTGTCTTCGAAATGAAGCCACTTATCTTCGGAATGAAAACAAAGTACGCTTTTTGACCTATTGATCGATTTCTGAAGCTGGAAAAAGGGAAATAAAGGTTGGAAAAGGTAAAGGGAAAGATCTTCCATCTGTCTTTGTTGTCATTACCAATCAAATCCATCATTAAGGGAAAGATCAAGTTTTAGTCCTCTTCTAGGATAACACCAGAATTTGTTGTAGCATTGTAGGATTAGATCTTTTGAGATATTCTTTGTTTGTAATCAGATTATAGGATAGCTATAAATATTGCTCCCGTTCAGGTTGAGCCTAGTAGTGAGGAAGTATATAGTAAATGAGGTAGAAAATAGTGTAAGGAAGCTAGCAAAAAATATGGAGTATAGGTAGAAATTGATTGTTACAGTCCTGTAACAGTTTTTCAGAGAATTCTTGTAATCATGTCTTCTAATCAATAAAGTGCACCAGTTCTATTTCATATTGCTTGTAAATGAGTGTGATTAAGATTTAGAAAGAGAGATAGACTTACACCTTCTTCTGGACAAAGAGGTTGGCCACTTCCAGACCTAGGAGGAGGACTAACACGCAGGTTTTTATTACGATTTTGCTACAATAGAATGAGTTGTAGAACTTGTTATTTTAATTGCTTGTAAATAGTTGACAATATTTGCAGTCTTAGTTTATTTATGCTTAGATTAACCTTGTGCTTAATGTTTTAGTTGTAATATTACTTTCAACAAAGCTTCCACTTTATTTTAGACTGTTATTTTTAGAATTTACTATTTTTTAGCAATTTCCTGCATTTTATGTTTTGCTGTCAAAATCCTGCATGGAATATTGACAACCTTCTGTTACAGAACTTTGACAGTTTTTATTTCCACATTAGATCTATAATTTCATTACTACAAAAGTAATTAGATTTCCTTTTTGCAATTAGGATCAGACTTTCAATTCTGCAACTGTTATTTATGCAATATAATTAGGTCTTATTCTGCAATTGTAATTAGGACTTCATTTTTGCAGTTAATGATTAGTTTCCAATTCTGCAACTTAGATTAAGGTTTATTTCATGCAATTTAGAGATAGGAATGTTCCAAAACCCCCCACACAACCGGTTCCACCAATAAAACCTGTTGCTCTAGATTGACCTAAGTTATAGTTGTTTCACTTCTTCTTTTGCAGATAGCCTTGTACACTACCCTGGATTGACAGATTCATTGAGAATTAATGATGGTATAACGACTACGCATCACCCATAGTAGATGAAGTTATCCAAAAAATCAAAATGCAACTCAATCTTGCTTTTGAAGTCCAAAGTATTAGATATCAGGACCTGCAGGTTGTTGCTATGAGTTGAATAGTTAGGGATTGATCTACTGCCCAAGCCACTGTTTGCGCCTTCTTCTCCAAGGTGAAGAAAGCGTAGAAGGCGAAGGACCTCCTAGATATATTTGAACAAGAGCAGCATGCATCAATGGGTTACTTCGAGGATGTTTCTTCCTTAGGTTTCTCGAGTTTCACAAACGATTATGGGAACCTTATCACTCGGGAAGAACTTAAGTTGGTGTGGCTCCATTTTGAAAGTGACATCTCAGAAATAGATGAGTGGGAAGAGCTAGTCATAGAAGGACAAGTCACCGACTTCATCTTGAGACACTATAAAATCGTGGCTTGCCTGAGTGACCTAAGTGTAAGAATCAAACATGCCGATATAGGGTAGATTGATCGATTCCATGTTTTGGTCAAGGCACTCGAAGACCAAGAACCATTTCAGAAAGGGGTCTAGGCTCACGTTCGTCAAACCATGAATAAAATCCATGATCATCTTGTCCCATCACCACAGCAGGAGGTCATGCCAGCAGAAGAAGGAGCAGAAGAGGAAGAATAAGGAGCAGAAGAAGAAGAAGAAACATAAGAAGAAGGAGAACCAGCTGTGGAAACACTCCTAGAGGGAGAAAGAGGAGAAGGATCTGGAGGGGACTCTGGCCCAATGGATCAAAGCTAGGGGTTCTCCCATCGAGACGAGCTCGTTGCCCCGTGAGCTGCAAAGAATGTTGACAATTTTGTCACATTTCTCAAGGGGTAGAAAAGAAAATCAAATTTTTGTACAGTTTTTTGTAAAGTTTTTCTTCGTTGTTTTGTTATTTGAAAAGCTGCAGCAATTTTGGCTTTCAACGCCACCCCTTTGTATAGAAAATAAAAAAGAAAGAGCTTCGCTACCAAGCAGGCTAGATAAAAGAGCTTCGCTAAAAGAAAATGAGAAGAGCTTCACACCCGAGGCATTTCCAGCACTACTTCAGGTAAATTTTTTGCGAAGTAGTATTTTCGAAGAAGAATACAAGGATAGCGATAAAAATAAATTCGGGCCCGAAGCGCTTCTAATCACCACTTCGGGATAAAGTTGAGCGAAGTGGCATTCAAAAGAATAACTTCACCGAAGAAGGAAGGTCCAGACCGCAGTCCAAATTGGCTAAGGCAAGAAAACTACTTCGGGCCCAAAGCATTTCCAGAAGCTACTTCGAGCGAGATTTTTGCGAAGCGGTGTTGCCAAAGTAAAATACGAAGGAGGAAGAATGAAACTGCTTCGCACCTGAAGCATTTCAAAAGGCTACTTCGGCCAAAATTTGAGTGAAGCAAAATTTGAAAGAACTATTACTGAAAACACTTCATCGAAAAGCCACCGAAGCATCTACCTCGGGTCCTGTGACAGCGAACCATTTCTACTTCGTCAAAAATTATTGCGAAGCATCTGCTTCGACAAACTTTCGTACGAAGTACTTTTATCGGAGGTAGAAGATGCATTTTGAAGGTAGGGATACACTTCGGCTGAAACGCCCTGAACCACAGTTTTGATGAAGGATCGTGGCGAAGCATCTCAATGACTCATTAGCAAAGTATCTACTTCGGGCAAAGGACCATGCCAAAGCAGTTTTGACACAGCGAAGCAACGAGAAGTGAAGACCCCATTTTGCGAAGGAGATATGCTTCGGCCTCCATCACCCCCGAAGTTGTCTTGCGAAGCTTCACCATGCGAAGTGCAAATCAAGGAGAATTTGCTTCGACATGGATCCGTTGTGAAGCAAAGTTGAAAAGGTAGTGAAGCACCTCAAAGGCACGCACTCCAAGTTGGGTATTTTTTGAGGCGATCAAGTGCCTCATTAATGCATTTTTTTGTGCCCAATAAGCTCGTTGCTCATTTTTGGCAATTGAAAACGAAGTATCAAGCCATGATGAAGAGCTCGACGAGCATGGCGGCCACTCGAGCACCGCACCCGGAGACCAAGGATGTCCATACGGCTCATCAATGCATCTTGGCATGGTTGACCCGATCATAGTTGCCAATTTTGGTAACAGATTTGATAGCTCGATCATGAGAGCCTCGGGGACCCGAATTCTTAAGGCTCGAGGGCGTACTTCTACTTGCTGTGTAATTATGACTCAGAGGGTCGGGTCCTCTATAAAAACCTAGGCATTGTAATGAAGAAGGGGGGGGAACTATCTGCTAGAAAACTACTGTAACTTGATGTCCTGCGATTAATACTAAAGAGCTTTGGGCTCAATTTCTCTCTTTTATGCTGCCTTCTGTGCTTGATTCTTTTGTCTTTCTTCATTTGTATACTGAGACTCTGAATCCTGAATCCGGTGTGCTATTGGGGACTGTACCCTAAAACTCGTCTAAAGGATACATAGGAGAGGAAAAATATAATATTGGTTTTCTTTTATGCTGCCTAGTGGGTTGTGGTTTATGTTACATTCACTTGTCCTAACCGTCTTTACTCTGAACCCTAAATTTTGACAAAAGAGAGAAGGATAATCCCTGTGAGCTCACCTAGAGGATACATAGGAAGGTTAATGTTGTGTTTCTTTTGTTTATTCTTGGTGTTCCTTGCTGCTATTCAAGTTGTCAGTTAGTGATCATGCTTCCTGTTCTTTCCCACCTTGAATCACCGATCTCTCTTCCCTTACCCCTTTTTATTTCTTTCTCTAACCCTAACTCTTTTATCTCTTTCCTGCACCCTTATCTCAAAACACCAAAGTAGTTTAGCATAGGAGTCAGCCTTTCTCCGGAGATTGGCACGAGGGGCATCTCTTCCCTTCGGCCTTTCAATGTTGGTCCAGGTCTAGGGCGCATACACTTACCCAGATCCTTTCCTAGGCAGATTTGATGACCAACAGTAATTCACTTCCTATATCAGTGAATGCTTTCATTTGAAATCCTACATTTCATGATGTGAAAGCACAGTGTTACCTTGTACATACACAAAAAAAAAAAACAAAGAAAAAAAAAAAAAAATTCATCAACTTCGGCTCCTTTTGCACACGAGCCCGTAGGTATGTCTATTTCTCTCTCTTTTTATTTTTCCTTCCCAGTAGGTAGTGGCTTCCATCTACTTCTTTCTTCCACTTCCTTATTTTCATTCCCTTCTTCTCCCACTCCTTCCACTGTACATAATCAAACCACTACTGTTGTTTCTACTCCCCTCTCTGATCTTCCCATTTCTTCACTTCCCATTTCTTCCAATCCTTTATATTTTGAGCACTTATCCACAGTTCCCATCACTTTCTCCATCTCATCTACTTCCATTTCATTATCTATTTTCATGGAATCCTAGCAGTTGGTAGCACAGTAGCGCCCTCTCCAGTTGTTGTATCTACCGCTTCTACTCCTCCATCTTCCACCATTCCATCATTCATCATTCCCATTCCACGGCCTCCACATCTGTCGGTCATCACCCCATTCATTCCCATTTTTGCAACCCAGGTGCTTCTCACCATCGCCATGGAGACCCTTTCACAGCACCTGGTGATTACCCAGCTCAATCGAGTTAGGGCAAATGCAGTAGTTAAAGGAATAAGGGAAGTTCTGCTATTCCACAAATTTTTGCTGAAATTCCTATTTTAAGTGTTGAGCGCCAGTAAGAGCTTGTTGCAGTAGCCTGCAGGAACGTCCAGCATCAACCAGCACTCACTTCTTCTACTCCTTCAGCTTCTTGACTCTGTTGCCCAATGACTAAAGGCCTGGGGTTCATGCATACAGTAGAACTGTATACCCCGAGAGCCGCCAAGAATGTTGGCATTTTTGCCATATTGTTTTTGTTGTTGTTGTTCATGCAAAAAAATGCACAAATTGTAGAGATACTCACTCCTCTGTTTGTCCCTCCAAGCACCTCAAAAGGGATAATTAGTAAAAAATAAAAATCTCTACAAGTTTTGTGCCAAAGAAAAGTAAGTGAAAAATGTCGCGATATCGCGACATGTCACATTTTTGTGACCTGTTGCAATTTCGTGGCGTCTAATGCAGAAAAAGGCAAAGCACAAAAAATGTCGCAACATCGTGACATGTCGCATTTTCACAACTTGTTGTGGTGAGGGAGCAGTAACGGCAAAGTTGTCACGACATCGCAACATGTCACATTTTCGTGGCAGATAGTGGCAAGAAAGCAAAGTGATAGGAAGACATCGTGATTTTGTGACATTTCAGCAGCAAAGGGGAGCGTTGAGGAAAATGTCATGATTTTGTGACATTTCAGCAGCAAAGGGGAGCACCGAGGAAAAATGTCGTGATTTCACGACATGTCACGATATCGCGACCTGTCATGTTTTTGCGGTAGGAAAGCGAGGAAGGAGCAAGATAGTATGGAATGTCACGATTTCGTGACACGTCAAATTTTTGCAAAAGAGGCGACAACGAAGGAGAAGGTGGGAGAATTATGTCACGATTTCGTGACATGTCACGTTTTGCGACTTGTCGCGTTTTCGCGACTTGTCGCGTTTTCGCGGGGAGAAAGCCGAAGAGTACAAGGCAGGAGAAATATGTCACGATTTTGCGACATGTCATATTTTCGTGACTTGTCATGTTTTCATGGGGAGAAAGCAAAAAAGTACAAGGTAGGAGAAAATGTCACGATTTCGTGACATGTCGCGATTTCGCGACTTGTCACGTTTTCGCGAGGAGAAAGCAAAAAAGTACAAGGCAAGGGAAACATGTCACGATTTCATGACTTTTCATGTTTTCATGGGGAGAAAGTGGAAAGGACAATTCCAAGTATAGAATGTCTCAATTTCGTGACTTGTCACATTTTCGTGACTTGGAGCAACGAAGGAACAAAACGAAGGCAGATTGTCGCGATTTCGTGACATGTCACAATTTCATGACTTGTCACGTTTTCGTGACTAAAGGTGACGGAAGAGCCAAGCAAGAGGATAATGTCACGATTTCATGACACGGCATGGCTAAATGCAATGAAAGGGCAAAGCAAGATGAGAATGTCACGATTTCGTGACACGTCGCGTTTTCACAGAAGTAAAGAAGATGAAAGCCAAGCAAGAGGAGAATGTCGCGATTTCGTGACATGTCACGTTTTCGTAGAAATTTCATGGAGACAAAGCCAAACGGAGGAATATGTCATGATTTTGTGACATGTCATGGAGACAAAGCCAAATGGAGGAAGATGTCACGATTTTGCAACATGTCGTGGAGACAAAGCCAAACGGAGGAAGATGTCGCGATTTCATGACACATCGCATTTTTGCGACAGAAGCGACAACAAAGGCCCAATAAATCTCTGTCCACATTTTTCTTCATATTGCCTAGGAGATCATAAGGAGAAAATGAGGATCAAATAAAGTAATGTTTTAAAATCTCTCCAACTAATTTTGAGATCGAGGTCAAAGAGGCTCCAAGATTAAATGTTTTGTTGTTTACCTATGTGCGCAAGATGGGAGAACATGTTAAATCATGCAATTTTTGATGCCACCAAAATTAAATATGCCTTCGGTATTAAAAGCTCTTGTTCATGATCTCCTAACACTTCAAGCATGCCCCGAGAACAGTCATTTAATGAAGAAATCTGGTCCCTTGTTTACGTTCGATTTTCAAATTTAATCCATAAAAGCAGGGAATGTGATTTCTCCGAGGCAAATTTAGGGGGATTGTTTCTATTTTCAAGTGCATATTTTGCGGATCTCCTCTTCAAAATATATTTTATGTTTTAAATGCTGTGATGCGAAAGGGAGTGGGAAGGCCTCTATAAATACTAATGTACATCTCAAGAAAAGGAGAGGACCTTTTTGCAAAAATTGAAGCATAAATCCTAAATGCATTTTGCTCTGTTCTTAGAGTCTTTTGAGTTGGTGATCCAAACTGATGTTCATGTGATGCTTTACGTGTAATTCACTTCGCTTAGTCAAGTGCTTAAATATAAGTTGAATTCTCGTTGTTCTGAATTTGGCTATGTTTTCATTTGAACATTTGAAGTATAATTATAGGCAAACTTATGGTCAATGTTTGATCCAGTTTCTGTATGTACATTCTAAGAATCAGTTGTTGCTTATCTTCGGGATTTAGTTTGAGGTTATTTTCTATCTGAGGTTGTTCTCCCTATCAACTATCGGCTTTAGCCATATTTCCATCTCTTTTTGTTATTTCTAACCCTTAACCATGAAATAATTTTAGATTAGTTTGGGATCCAGCCCTCTCTAGAGATTGGCCTGGGAGACTTCTCTTTCTCTCAACCTTTTAATGTTGGCCGGGTCTAGGGCGCATTTTATATGACTAGGTGGATTCGTGACTAACATTACCTTATTCAATCTTCAATTTATTCCTTATAGGTCCATGTCACTATGCAGTCTTCAGTTTCACTATCCTAGTGTTCATCACTAATATCAGACGCACTGTCAACTACTCTGTTCCTTTAGCAAAAATGCAACATGTTGAGATATCATGACACTTTTATTTCTATGCCTGCCTGTAATTTTTGAGTCATGAAAATGCGACATGTTGCGATATCATGACACTTTTGTTTCTCTACCTGCCTGCCCTTTTTGAGTCACAAAAATGTGACATGTCGTGATATCGCGACACTTTTTCCTTCTTGCTCTTTCTCTTTGCTTTGGATCGCGAAAATACAACATGTCACGATATCGCGACACTTTTTTCTTCTTGCTCTTTCTCTTTTCTTTGGCCCGTGAAAATGCAACATGTCGTGATATCGCGACACTTTTTTCTCCTTGCTCTTTCTCTTTGCTTTGGACCACAAAAATGTAACATGTCGCGATATCGCGACACTTTTTCTCCTTGCATTTTCTCTTTGCTTTGGACCGCGAAAATGCAACATGTCACGATATCGCGACACTTTTTTCTCCTTGCATTTTCTCTTTGCTTTGGACCGCGAAAATGCAACATGTCACGATATCGTGACACTTTTTTTCTTTGCGGTGTTTTGCTTTTTCTTTGATATTTAGCATATGGGCCACTTCGGTCTTCTTGGAAAATATGCAAAAAGGTGGGTCCCCAATTTTGGGGTACGTTGTGGAGAAGCCACAACATGACGATTTTTTCAACTTTGCACAAAAAACTTGTAACAACTTCACCCAAACATCAAAAACATCCTCATAAGAATTTAACATCATTGTACATACTCTGAATAACCTCTGAACTCCTATCCACTGCATCAACCGATCTATCTGACTATGTTGACAAAAATGACAATACTGTCGTTGCACCTTGCTCAACAATCTCCCCCTTTGGAATTGTTGGCAACACACGTGCAATTTCTTGTAACTCTTCTCCCCCTTTGACAACAATACCAAAGGGCTGCTGCAAACTCCCCCTAAGTCCATGCACAACATTCTCAGGCAAAAATTATTACACTTAGCAAAAATCACAAACATGAGCAAAAAGATAAACAAATACACAAATGTTCCCCCTGAGAATGTGGTCTCGATAGCTAGTTAATTCTTGGGAAGCGTGACCACTCCTAATTTATTGTGAAGGTACTCAAAGACTTCCTTGGGCAATGGTTTTGTGAAGATATCCACTACTTGCTCTATTGTTGGAACAAAATCCAACTTAACCTCACCTTCCGCAACTTTCTCCTTCAAAAAGTGATACCGGATAGTAATATTTTTTGTGCAAGAATGCATAACCGGATTCTTTGAGATGTTAATGGCACTGGTGTTATCACACTTAACTGAAATTGGCTCACTGAAGTTAATACCAAGATATTTCAGGGTTTGATTCATCCATAATACCTACATACAACATGTTGTCACTACAATATATTCTGCCTCTACTGTGGATAAGGAGACTGACTCTTGTTTCTTACTGTGCCACCTGAACATTCAAACCTGTAACGCCTGGCTGCTTGGAGTCACTATATAAACTCATTGTCACATTCAAAATGCAACATTTTGGTTTGGCATTTTATCAACAATTCAAGAAAACTATCTGCGAATTTGTACAGAGTAATTCACAAACTCACAAACTATATTGTATCTATTCCTCCTTGATTTTTTTATTTATTTATTTTATTTTTATTTTTACAGTCATATATTGCTTACTAATGTGATCTTCAAAATTGCAGCGTTGATTCATCATGAGGTCACAAGGATGTTATAAAGCTTTGCTAACATTTTTGGATAGTTGGGATCCTCATGCATTTGACCATGCAATCAAGACACTCGGCATCAATGCTGACTTCCATAGCTTGCAAAACCATGTGATCGAGGAATAGACTGACTATGAACCAGATGAACTTACTCCAAAATAAGTTACTGATAACAAAGGTGATAATGCATCTAACGGTCATAGTGACAGTGTAGTTGAGTACTTTCCTTCCTTTTCATAGCCTGAACTTATCATCATTAGTGATGATGAAGAGAAGGTAGCTGAGAACAACTATGAACCTGAAGAACCTGCCTTCATTGTCATCAGTGATGATAGTGACAATGGATATGAACCTACCTCATACAAATCAGAAGAAATCAGATACCCGAAGATCGGTGACCCGATGGCGATTGAACAAAATATTGCACACGCAGTTGAGGAAATGTGTAACGATCAAATGTGGATCGATCTAAATTTGTCTCCCTGAATATTTGCACTTAATTTGTATTGATGTAACTTCCTACTCATGTAGCCACTTTGAATGCAATAATAAAATGTGAGCTTTCTGATTTTGCACGCGAATTAAATATTTTCACCAAAGCATCATAATAGATCTAACAATCTTCACATCAATGTGTAGTTCAAATACACACTACTTTTATCGAAACACATATATGCAGCTAGGGCAACATTCTTTCACTAAACCAAACTATCAGAACTGTTATAATCCATAACTTTGAACAATGGCAGTAAGAACCATCAAAAGTACAACACTGACATATAGCAATACTACCAATGGTGATAACTCTCAATTTAATCACCACCCTTCATGGTACCTCCACAAACAACTACATGAACTGAAACACACTTTGAAAACTATACGACAACTCCCCTTGACTACTTGCCTTTCATCCTCAGATAACCAAACAAATACATAGGAGCATTAAAATAAAACTTTAAGATTGTTCCCCCTGAGGATGTGCTACCTGGAGTTGCTTAGTGCAATAGAGTAGTCTCCTTCAGTACAAGGAGACACGATTTCCTTTCCTCTTTCTTTCTCCAAACTTTCTTGAACTTGGGCTTGAGTTTTTCAACTACATCTCTATTTTGAACCTTTTCATGAACTTGAATATTTCTCTTGGGTGGTTGTCTCTTGTGCATCCTTTATGGATGATTATTTTCCTTTCTTTTATGCACATGATTTATTCCCTGTCTGTGTTGCATTCTTTGTGTCTGATGAAATCTACTGTCTTGCCTTAGATTAGATACAAAAGTGCTTGGACAAAACCTTGCTATGTGCCCATGACCATTACATTTAAAACATTGCATATGGTGTTCAATCAAAAAATTAGATGTATTTCTACCATCATAACTCTTTGATCTATTATTCAATCCATAATAAATTGCCTTGTGACCATAATGGTTGCATCTAAAACAATAGCCATTAAAATAATTATTATGAATAGAGTGAGAGTGATAGAACCTCTTTTTTTGTGGTTGCTTTGTTGTAGATCTCCTTTGATATTTTCTTCCTTTTGAAGATTCAGCTTCAAAATTTTCTTGCTTCGATCCTTCAATAGTGAACTTCTTCTTCTCTGCATATTTGGAAGATGAAGGTTGTCCAGCTTACCATCCAAGACCAAGCTTAGCCATGGAGCTTCTTTGTTGCCTGATCATTTCATCTAGCAACTCTGTGCTCTTCTCAAATTTGAGATTGTATTGGCCTCTTCTAGTTGTTTCTTCAAAAAAACAATCTCTTCTTCTTGTTTGCAGCAAACAATCTCTTTCTCATTGATCTGTGACCTGAAAGTTTCTTCAATTATTTTGGAATCTTCTACTTGCAGCTTTAGATCACTAATAAATTTGTTAGATTCCTCTTCACGTTTGCTACATACATCGACTTTATCATCCAGGTGTGACTTCAAGGCTTCTTCTATTTTCTTGGCTTTATGAATTTGTAAGAAGAGATCTTCAATCTTATCTCCATATTCTTCCAACTTCTTGGACAGTCTTTTGTTATTTTTCCTTTCTATATTCAACTCTTCAAGTGCAGTGATCAACTCACCTTCTAGATCTACTTCAACCTCAAGGTTTTCATCACATACTTTAGAATTCACTCCTTCAACCTTTTCTAGTTCAATTTTCTCTTCCACAGGAACTGAAACTGATTGAGATGCCTTATTGGAGGAGGATCTATTCTTCTTACCCATTACGTACTAATCCAATATCAACCCTAACTGATTTAGCCTAAAAAGAGAAACTGGATCTGATACCAATTATTAGTATCACAATGACACTAAGAGGGGGGGTGAATTAGTGTATCTCTTTTTACTTAAATATTCAACTCTTAAAGTCGAAACAATGAAAACTTAAAACCAAATAAAGCAAATATAAAAAGATAACATCACATAACATAAGATGTACTGAGGTTCACCGATTTGGCTACTCCTCAAAATGATTGTTTGGACTCCCATCCAAATCCAGCCTTTGCAAAGCACCAACTTTACAATCAATTTACCAACACCCACTGGAAGGAGCATCAACCCCTGATTTACCAGCACCAACTAGGAGCACCAACCCCTGATGCCAAGCACCAACTTGGACTTCAATTTTGAAACTAGAAGATTGACATAAAAATACCTTCACTTTTACAAGACCCTTACTAGTCTATTGCTTACCCAACGTCTACCACAATTCACAAAACACTCACTCTTATCGCATGCAAAAAATTCTCCAAGCAACACTCCTTTTATAACAATATTTTCTCTTTGTAACTCCTTCTTTTGTAACTTCCATATTCTCACATGCCACCTATCAATTGTAACTCCTTCTTTTGTAACTTCCATATTCTCATATGCCACTTGTCAATTGTAACTTCTTTATGTAACTCCTTTATGACACAATATTCTCCTATGCCACTTGTCAATTGTAACTCCCTTTTTATATTTTCAACCTAGTCCATATTTTCTACAGTCACTACTGGTCACATCTTACTTTCAACTGTTCAAATTTGGAGAAGACATTTCGTCAAACACTTCACGGCCAACTACAGTGCACCTTACTCAAACTCATACTTCTGGACCTCGGATTGGCATGGTTCAAAAAGCGAAGTTGCTCATCTTGATGAGCTAAACATGAATCCATAATCAGACTTCAATATTTATCAATTTACCGTTGTCACATAAAACTGTCCAAAACTAAAAAAAATTCTCTGAAAATTTTTTGTTTCTCCTTCCATGACTGTTCATTTTCTCCTTCCATGACTGTTCATTTTCTCCTTCCATGACTGTTCGTTTTCTCCTTCCCTTGTGCATGCATGTGTTTTGGTTTTCGAAAAGGCTTTTCATTTCTATTTTGTGGCCCTTCATTTCCTTTTCTCCACATGGGCATGCGTCCGCTTCTTTGCATGTGTAACGACCATCTTAGATGATTTCAAATCATTAAAGATTCCTTATGTAATGTTTTGTCTTATTCATTGAATTTTGTCCTTGTGACAAATTACCTTATTCAATCTTTGATTTATTCCTTATAGGTCCACGTCACTATGCAGTCTTCAGTTTCACTATCCTGGTGTTCATCACTAATATCAGATGCACTATCAACTACTTTGTTCCTTTGGTGAAAATGCAACATGTTGCGATATCGTGACACTTTTATTTCTCTGCCTGCCTGCCCTTTTTGAGTCACAAAAATGTGACATGTCGCGATATCGCGACACTTTTGTTTCTCTACCTGCCTGCCCTTTTTGAGTCATGAAAATGTGACATGTCGCGATATCACGACACTTTTTCCTTCTTGCTCTTTCTCTTTGCTTTGGACCATGAAAATACAACATGTCGCGATATCGCGACACTTTTTTCTCCTTGCTCTTTCTCTTTGCTTTGGCCCGCAAAAATGCAACATGTCGCGATATCGTGACACTTTTTTCTCCTTGCTCTTTCTCTTTGCTTTGGACCGCGAAAATGCAACATGTCACGATATCGCGACACTTTTTTCTCCTTGCATTTTCTCTTTGCTTTGGACCATGAAAATGCAACATGTCGCGATATTGCGACACTTTTTTCTCCTTGCTCTTTCTCTTTGCTTTGGACCGCGAAAATGCAACATGTCGCGATATCGTGACACTTTTTCTCCTTGCATTTTCTCTTTGCTTTGGACCGCAAAAATGCAACATGTCGCGATATCGTGACACTTTTTTCTCCTTGCATTTTCTCTTTGCTTTGGACCGCAAAAATGCAACATGTCACGATATCGCGACACTTTTTTTTTTTTGTAGTGTTTTGCTTTTTCTTTGATCTTTAGCATATGGGTCACTTCGGTCTTCTTGGAAAATATGCAAAAAGGTGGATCCCCAATTTTGGGGTACATTGTGGAGCAGCCACAACATGACAATTTTTTTAACTTTGCACAAACAACCTGTAACAACTTCACGCAAACATCAAAAACATCCTCATATGCATTTAACATCACTGTACATGTTCCGAATAACCTCTAAACTCTTGTCCACTGCATCAACCGATCTATCTGACTGTTTTGACAACAATGACAATACTGTCGCTACACCTTGCTCAACAAGTTCACATTGGTAAAATAGCCTTGCACAATATTTTGATCAATTTAGAATCTACTATTAATTTCATGACCAATTAAACAATAGAATTTTTAAGAGTACACAAATTACAACCAACTTCTATAGTACTCCAACTTGCAGATAGGTCTACTGTCAAGCTTGAAGGAAAATTAGAATATGTTAGTCTCTGTAATTTCATGGGAATACCCTGTATACTTTGTAGTCTTACAATCCAAGAAGAAGTTAGGGGACATACCTTAATTCTAGTATGCTCGTGTCTTGCAATATTTGATGCCTACATTAGCTACAGATCCAAAAACATGACTATTTCTAATGGAATAAACACTAAATACCTTAGCCTATTTCCTAAATCAACATTAGATAGATATTTTCCAAAATAAATATGGTATGATTTCCCTCATGATTTGGATGATATCCAAACCTTATCCATTAATGTACTGAGTTAACACCTACAACAAGAAATTGAGGAGCCATTATCATTACTACTAGGAGATCAAAAGGAATATCGAGGTCAAGACAATAGTTGTTTATTTGAATCTACTATGGTCAATAATGAAGCAAGTACAAGTCAACCTCAACAATTGGTACCTTACGGGTATCATTTAAATGTTCTTAAACATGAAATTATGGGAATAGATGCAAATACCAAAAATTACAAACAAATAGATATCACACCATGAAGGACTTTGAATATTAGTAATGAGCTTAAAAGCATACAAGAATCACAATTGATATATGTGCTTAAGAAACATCAAATAGCATTTGCATGGAACTATGAGGACATGAAAGGAATACACCCAAATGTTTGTACCCATTGCATATTTATTCAAGAAGGTTGCCACCCAACAAGACAACCCCAAAGAATATTGAATCCAACTATGAAAGACGTAGTTCAAGAAGAAATCATTTAAACTCTTAAATGCAAGATCTATATATCTAATTTTTGATAGTCAACGGGTGTCACAATTAGTAATAGTCCCTAAAAATAATGGTAAATGGAGTATTTATGTAGATTACAAGGAATTGAATAAAGTGAAAAAAAGGACTATTTCCCCTTATTATTCATTGATCAAGTTCTTGACACCTTGGCTAGAAAGAAATGTTTTTGCTTTTTGGATGGTTTTAGTGGGTATAATCAAGTTTCAATAACTGAAGAAGACCAGGAAAAGAAAACTTTCACATGTCCTATAGGCACCTATGCTTATAAAGTCTTACCTTTTGTATTATGCAATGCACCTACCACTTTTTAAAGGGTTTTTTTAGCTATTTTTGCTGATTTGATTAATGAATTTGTAGAAGTCTATATGGATGACTTCACCGTATATGGTAACACTTTTGAAGAAACTCTATCAAGTTTACAAAAACTTAAGGTCATATGCCAATAATAAAACCTTTCTTTGAGTCATGAAAAATTCTTTATGATGATGAGAGGAGGTATTATTTTAGGACATTACATATCTGAGTAAGGTGTTAAAGTATATCTCGTAAAAATCCAAGTTATCCAATCCCTCCAACCTCCAAAAACACAAACATAGGTAAGTATTTTCTTAGGACATGTAGGATACTACCATGGATTCATTAAATATTTTAGCAAAGTTGTCTCTACTATGCCTAATATCTTAACCAAAGAAAGTGAATTTAATTAGACTGAAGCATGCCAGGAAGCATTTAAAATTATAAAGAACAAATTGACTACTGCTCCAATTCTGAGGGAACCAAATTTGGAATTGCCCTTTCATATACACTATGATGTTTTAGGATATGCTACAACAAATAGAAAACAAAATACCTTATGTTATGTATTATGTGAGTAAAAATTTGCATGGGGATGAACGTAATTACACAGTTTTTGAAAAGGAATTCTTAGTTGTAGGTTGTGCTATTAATAAATTTAAACACTACATAACCGGGTATGAAGTTGTAGGCCTAAAATTTTTGCATTTGTTTCCTATAAACTGGTGGATCTACGTCTTAGAGTGGAATGGGAAAATACTATATCTACACCTCGAAAGAGAGGTACTTGATCGTGCCTTCTTGTGGTGATTTTTTGACAAATTGGTTTTTGGGTTCACCAGGAAACATTTATGGCAGTTTCTGAGCCTAGGTTTTAGGATTTGTTTTAGATGAGTTCTTTTTAATTCAAATAATACATACACCTAGGTTTGGCCATTATGTGACTAAAACTATCTATATGCAATTTTGATTCAATGAAGACAGTAGACAATGGATACATAATAGAAATGCAATGCCTAAAACTAGGGCTAAAATAAATTATAAACCTTACTTGATCCGGATGTTTGATGAAGATTTTGAGGCTTGTAGCAGGATAGGATCACCTTTATTTTAGTCAGAATCATCTCTATTCTAGATAGAATCACCTCTGTTCCAGATAGAATCGTCTATGTTTCAGTCAGGATCATCTTTGTTCCATACAGAATCACCTCTGATTTAGCACAATTGTATGCGATTGTCTTGCAATCCTACAACAAGAAAATTGACAGAAAATAGGGGACAGAAAACATGGTTTCTTGCAAATTATGATAGTTTCTTGTACTCCAAGTCAAATATTAGCTTTGATTTCTATGTGAAAATGGATATGAAACAACATGAGAACAATATGATAACAATTCAACCTACTATGCTATGAATTTATGCAATTATGCTCCTGATTTTATGATGCAATTAATTGAAATGATGGTGAACACCAAGATGCAATATCTAAAGCTAAGTAATAAATTAAATGGACATGGTACAATGCATAAACAAATGGAAAATAAGGAAAGGGATACAAATAGTAATTTGAATCCTTACCCCCAACTAATCTAAAGATAGGATCGCCTATTCTCTGACAAAATCACCTGCTCTCTGACAAATTCGCCTGTCATTTTTGTCGATCACCAGGTGATTATGCTGATATTTGGGGTGATTATAATTGGGACCTACAATGAAAAAAATGAAAATAGGATGCCAGGAGGTGGAATTGCATAGCAAATTGATGCAAGGGATCCTCAAGGGGGTTTAGAAGCAATCTTAGGGAATCAGAGTCCAACTAGCCAAGCAGGCATAAAAATGGAAAATGGCCTAGATTAAATGGGCCAAGGAGGGATTTGAGGGAGTTGGGAGGTTAGGCTAAACATGGAGGAGGTTTTGATCCCTCCTATGTTTGCCACCTTCAATCTACTTGCCAACTTCCCTGATTCGCACGATGGCTAAACTAGGTAATATGTTTTAAATCAAATTTTGTCTTTTAAAAAATTTGGCAAAAATCTATTTTGGGACAAAATCGCCTGGCGATTCCGTCGATCGTCGAGTGATTTTGTTGATCGGTGGGCGATTTTGCCCAACGGTCAAGAATTTTTGGTTTGTTGGAACAAAAAATGAGGAAAACAATGTCAAAATTGGATATATTATATACCGTTGGAAAGCTCTTTTCAAGCCCTATCCAATGGTATAAAATTTTATAATAATTGAGATGATTTGATAGGGTAAAAATTCTCTTGAAGATGACCTTACTTTTCTAGGAGAAAAACTAAGGAAAATGAGTCAATTTTTCATATCTACATTTTGCCCCCTCTTTGACGTATTTATGAACAATAAATGTGTCAAAGAAAAGTGTAGACACTTGAGTAGAAATGATTATGATTTGACATGGGCAAAAATGGAGTAGATGGTTTAGAATGAATAGTTTATGTGAAATTGATGTCTTAGAAAAAAATAATTACTAATTTACTGACTATGATGCCCCCTCAAGTTTTTACACCAAATTTTACGTTTGGTGGAAAACTCGAATTTGATATTCTTTGTTTTATGTGAATTTGCGTGATTTATTGGATGATTTATTACATTTGCTTATGATGTTTGTGTTACATAATTTCTTGTAATCATGCTTTGTTTTTTGAACATTTTGATCATGCTCAACATAAAAGGAAAATAATTTTGTAAAGTGTGTTTTGAGAAAGATGATTTTGTGTGATGATAGATTTAAATATTAGCAATGAACCTCGAAGGATGTTGTGTTGTTATATAATTTTTTGTGGAGTTCAAATGTCACTAAGTCATGAAGCGGATCCTATTGTGAGAAAGTTTTGTATTGCTAATACCAAAATATTGTGTGCTTAAGAATAATATTAAGGCTTTATGATGAGAAAAAAAAAATTTAATGTTGTTTTGGGATAGGATGTTTGATAGATTATAGCAATAAACCTCAAAGGATGTTGTGTTGTTATGAGACTGTTGGTGGAGTTCAAAGCTCGCTAAGTCTCGAAGCTAATCCTGTTTGTGAGGAATGTTTTTGATATTGCTAAGAATGGTTGTATGCTTAAGAATAATCTTAAGGCTTTGTGATAATAGGAATATGTGTGAAGTTTGTTTGATAATAATGTATGTGGTAAATATTTGTGAAATAAATTGAGCAAAGCATGAAAAATTTGAAGGATGAATTACGCTAAGCATAGAATTCCTAAGTGTGAAATTATATGAAATAATTACTTAGGAACTATACTATCATCACGAAAACCCAGGTGTTGTATGTGAGTTGGATAGGAGAGGGTAATACTCCAAGGGAGGTCCCAGGTTCAAATATCCACCCTACCAAAAAGCTGAATTGGGTATCCAAAATTCAATTGATAATGTTGGTGCGGATAGGGTCGGGTGTGACTCCCGGGTGACTTTGATGGTGTAGAACCCCTTGTTCATGGTCTCTCAAACCAAGGTGGCCCCGCAAGGGGTTTTTCGCTTAAAAAAATAGAAAATAAAATACTATCATCATGAAAAACAAAATGAAATGCATGATGATATGAAATTATTTGTTCTTTTAAAATACAAAGTAATGTAAGATAAATCATTGTGTCACATGTTTCAAAAATATTATGAAATTTTTATGAAAATATATGGACCAATTTTGGGCATGAAAAATTAGAAATATGGTTTGCGCTAGGTATAGAATTCCTAGTGTGAAAATTGAGAAGAATAATTCCTAGGAATTATACCATCATCGCAAAGTCATGAATGCTATGTATGATAAGTGATTTTGAACTACATGTTATTTTTCCAATAAGTTGTTTTGAATATTTTTGAAATTTTGGAAATATCTATGTAATGTGTTAATATGAAAGTAATGATGAACTAATGTTGTCCGACAAATTTCAAAGAAATATTTTAACTTATTTCTAAGACAAATTCAAATTTATCAAAAATCAATGTGTGATAAGTGAGTTCATTCTCCATCTTGATTGTCATGATGATAAAAAATATCTCAAATATCAAATGTGTGTGCTTTGTAATGTTCATTTACCAATTTTGAGTAAGGTAGTGATGCAAGAAAACTTGAATGAACCAACGTGTGTGCAAGTGAAGGGTTCATTAACCATGATTTTTGTACATGAAACCATACCAGACTACTATGTAAGTCAAGTCATCAAAAGCTAGTTAATCCACAAGCGGAAATAGGTCTGTACAAAAGAAGATCACTAATGTGATAGACATGTCACCACGCAAAAATGAGTTACCCAATGTCAAGCAAGTTGGCCAAAAATCACCTGTTATGGGGTTTACCTCATGATTTTTGAATAATTGAGAATTCTAGGGATTCAAGCTCATTCACCCTTCTTTTATTCACTTTCAAGGGTAGGGATTTTGTTCATTTTGTTTTGAACAAGGGGATTTTATTACTTTTCTTTTTCTCTTTTCGTTCTCTTTTTTTTCTTTTCTTGATTTTTTTCTTTTGGGATACTTGCTCGGATTGGCTGTAGAACAAGGGATTTTTATTCGGGCAAGGGTGAGCTTGTCCTTTTTTTAATTCTCAAAAATTCTAGACCATGCACATGATAGGATAGCAGGGGAAAATTTTTGCTCAAGAGACTAAGACTACTATGTAGTATCATTTTTTGAATTTGCAACAAATCATTTTAATGTGTAAAAGTGTTATGAACCTGCAACTTGAAATATGAATTGAATGCAGAAAAGAATCATTGTTTGAATAGAATCACAGTTTGTATTGAAAGGCAGAAACCCACAATATAATAAATTAATTTTCGTGGATGATCTTTGGAGCATCCTCCTTGTCCTATTTACATCTTATCTAAAAGGTGTGAATGGTGAAGAGATGTGTCCCTTTATAATACAATATAATATAATATGATTAAGAGTTACGTTAGGAGGGTCCTAACATGCCACCCTCATTTGAAAAAGCTTTGTCCTCAAAGTTGGAATTGCAAAAATTATTGTTGAATCTGGTGGAGCATCTCCCACGTAGCATCCTCTGGAGGTAGACCTTTCCATTGAATCAATACCTCGGTGATGGTGTGGTTACGGAGGCGGCGCATACGTTGGTCTAGGATAGCTTCTGGTTCAACCACAAGAGCTCCATTATCTGAAAATTATGGAAGTTGAGTTTTTGTAATGATGTTAGTGCCTATTACAGCTTTAAGACAAGAAACATAAAATATCGAATGGATTTTGGAAGATTCTGGTAATTCAATTTTATATGCAATAGGTCCAATATGTTGTAGAATTTTATAAGGGCTATAAAATTTTGGTGCTAATTTTTGCGACCCTTTTATTTTCAATGAAGTTTGACGATATGGTTGGAGGTGAAGAAATACCATATCCCCTTCTTGAAAAACCCTTTCAGTCCGATGTTGGTCCGCTTGTTGCTTCATGTGGTGTTGAGCGATATGTAGATTGTCCTTTAGAGCGTGAATGATATTATCTCGAGTGACCAACTCCATATCTACAGTTGGTACTTTTGTACTTCCTAGAAGATAATAGGTTAGATATGGGGGTGATCGGCCATATAATGCTTCGAAAGGGGTCATTTTTATGGTTGTGTGATATGTGGTATTATACCACCATTCAACTAGTGGAAGCCATTTAACCCAGTGAAGGGGTTTGGTGGAAATAAATCATCGGAGATAGGTTTCTAAGCACTTATTGACAATTTCAATTTGACCATCCATTTGTGGGTGGTAAGCGGAGCTCATCCAAAGTTGCGTACCTTGGAGTTTAAATAATTCTTTCCAAAAATTACTAGTGAAAGTGGGATCACGATCACTAACGATAGTAGAAGGCATGCCATGTAATTTAAAAATATTGTCAAGGATGATTTGAGCAATAGTACTAGCAGTATAGGGGTGAGTTACTAGAAAAAAATGGGTGTATTTAGATAAACGATCTACCACCACTAGGATCATCATTTTTCCTACAAATTTTGGAAGACCTTCAATGAAATCCATTGAAATATCCTCCCATGTCCTGGTTGGTATGGGTAGAGGTTGAAGAAGGCCCGGTGTTGCCACTGTTTCACCTTTATTTCTTTGGCATGTTTCACATTCATTGACAAACTTCTTGATATCATTTTTCATCCCTCACCAATAAAATGATTTAGTCACTCTTTTGTAGGTTTTTAGGAATCCAAAGTGGCCTGCAGTAGGTGTAGCGTGTAGCTCATGTAGAATCTTTGGACGATAAACCGATGTAGGTGAGAGGACCAGACGTTCTTTGTAACGGAGCATGTTACCTTGCCAAGAGTAGTGGGGTTTACTCATGGAATTTTGTTGTAGCTGTTGAATTATGGTGTGTATAGTAGGGTCCGCATACCATTCATCCTTGACTTGTTCGATCCATGTAGGGATGAGGCAGGAAAAAGCATATAATTGTGAAGTTTCTTCAAACTTTCTGGAAAGTGCATCCACAACCATGTTATCTTTCCCTTTTTTGTATATGATTTCATAATCGTAGCCTAATAGTTTTGTTACCTACTTTTCTTGTTTTGGAGCGGTTATCCATTGTTCAAGAAGGTATTTTAGGCTATGGTGGTCGGTGCGGATAATGAAATATTTTCCAATAAGGTATTGTCTCCAATGTTGGATAGCATGGACCATAGCTAACATTTCTTTTTCATAAGTGGAACGTGCTAAATTCTTTTTGGAAAATACTTTACTAGTAAAGGCTAAGGGCTTCTCATTTTGCATGAGCACCGCTCCCATTCCCAATCCGGAAGCGTCGCTTTCAAAAATGAATGGTTGGGAAAAATCTGGCATAGCTAGGACGGGGGTGGTACACATGGCATTTTTCAAAGTCATGAAATCTTCTTTCGCTTTTGGAGACCATATGAAGGCATTATTTTTAAGTAGGGTTGTTAAGGGTGCTGCTATTTTCCCATAATATTTAACAAATTTGTGATAATAGCTCGTTAATCCTAAGAACCCACGCAACCCTTTTAGAGTTTTTGAAATTTACCAATTTTCCACATCTTCAATTTTTTGGGGGTCTACTTTAACTCCTTCCTTGGAGACAATATGTCCAAGATATTCAATTTCTTGCTTCCCAAAGGAACACTTTGATCGATTTGTGTATAATTGATTTTCTTCCAATATTTTGAGTGCTTGCGCTATATGTGTTAAGTGCTATTCCCATGTCTTGATGTAAATCAAAATATCATCAAGGAAAACTAAAATAAATTTTCAAATGAAGGAAGAAAACACCTTACTCATAAGACTTTGAAATGTGGATGGAGTGTTGGTGAGGCCAAAAGGCATCACCAAGAATTCATAATGTCCCTCATGGGTGTGAAAATCAGTTTTGGGTATATCATTTTCCTTAACTCGAATTTGGTGGTAACCTAATCGTAAATTGAGTTTAGAAAAATATGTGGCTCCATTTAGTTCATCGAGTAGTTCATCAATGATTGGAATAGAAAATTTGTCTTTAATCGTTATTTTGTTGAGAGCACAAAAATCCACGCATAAGCGCCATAATCCATCCTTTTTTCTTACTAGTATGACTGGTGAAGAGTAGGGACTTCTACTAGGTCGAATGACCCCTGCCCTTAGTAGGTCTTGTACTAATTTTTCTATTTTCGTCTTTTGTAAGTATGGATATTGGTAAGGTCTAATATTTGGAGGTTGGTGTCCCAAAAGTAATTGAATAGCATGATCATGGCTTCATTGTGGAGGTAATCCCTCTGGTTCTTTGAATATTTTATCATGTTTATCTAGGAGTTCTATTAATTTGGTTGCCTCTGGTTGCTCTTCGGTGGTGTTTTGCAAGAAAAATAGTTGGGCAACCATGCCTCTTCCTCCTTTTCAAACAATCTTTTCCATTCTATGAGAACTTACGATTTGTGTGGGACCTATTTTTAAACCTTGAATTGTGTATGTTTGGTTGTTTTGTATAAACTCTTCAAATTTCCATTGAATTTTGTCAAGCGTTCGTAGCCATTGTACTCCAAAAACAATATCACATCCTCTTAATGGTAGTACATACATATCTACTTTCATGTTATATTCCCCCATCGTGAGTTTGATATTCTTGCATTTGCCTTTACATGCAATTTTTCCTCCATTGCCAATCATGACTTCGAAGTTATTGCAAGGATATATAAAGCAATTAGCTTGTTTGGCCAAATTGGGGTCTATAAAATTGTGAGTGCTACCAAAGTCTAAGAGCACAATAGGGTTTTGTTTCTTAAAATACCCTTTTACCTTCATTGTTTGTGGAATCGAGTATCCTGCTAATGCGTTAAAGGATATTTTTGTTTTATCTTCTTGGTTTTCTTCTGCAACCTCAATTATTACTTCCATTTCTATGTCATCCTCCTCTTTGGGAGTGCAATCAACTGTGTCCAAAATATATAATTTCGATGAGATGCATTTGTTTATGGGGGTAAAATTTTCATTGCAGTGGAAACATAGGCCCTTTTCTCATCTTTCTTTTAGCTCTTCTTGGCTAATTCGTTTAATTGGCATGACCTTATTCAATTTTTGGTTGGTGTAGGTATTTGGTGTTTTTCCTAAAAAAACTCTTCCTATTCACCTTTGGTTATTGTTCTTCTCTTCTATCATTTGTGCTAATGCCACTGCATGCATCATATCGATAGGATTTTGTATTTGTACCTCCATTCTAATGTCTTATTTTAGGCCACTAATGAAACAACTTTGGAAGAATGATGCATCTAGTCCTATTGTAAGGTTCGCCAATTTCTCAAATTGTGCTTGGTATTCCCTTATGGTGGAGGTTTACCACAGTTTAGTGAGGGCTCCTGTGAAGTCTTCAAATTTAGTGGGGCCAAATCGTAACATTAAGTTTTTTGTGAATTCGATCCATGTGGGCGGACCTTTTGTTTTCTCATACCATTGATACCACTGGGTAGCAATTTTTTCCAAGTGAAATGATGCGATACAGAATTTTTGAATCTCCAAAATTTGATATAAGGCAAAATATTGGTCTGCCCTATATATCCAATTTGTGGGGTCGCCTCCATAAAATTTTGGAAAATATAGTTTTGTGGTACGGAGAAGGATTGATGTATGTGGTCCCCCTATTAATGTTTGTTGTGGTGGCATAGTGTTTTGTTGTCCATTTTACATGAGCAGCAAATTTTTCTGTACTAAGTCCATGGAATGGGTTGTAGCATCTAATTTAGTGGATATATTTGTATTTGAGTTGGTGATGTTTATGGTTAGGTCTGCTATTTTGGTAGCAATTTTATCTTCTAAATTGTCCTTTCAAAATGTCATTCCTTGCATCATGTATCTCATTTCCTTGGAAAACTATGAGAGTTCTTTCATAATTTCTTTTGAAACCTCCTTCGCAATCTCTTTCGTTGTGTTTTTATATTGTCTTCCCTTGACCATTTAGGGTGTGGTTGGTTTATAAGTGAGTTGAATATGCAGAAATTAGTTTTATCAAAAAAAATTGTTTGTCTCCACCACGTTTAATTTTGTGTACTTGCTGCTCTTTGGTCACACCGAATGATGTTTTCCTCTCTTGTACTCATTGTTGAGGTTTTCTAACTCTGGTAATGTGTGATTCTGTCCAAAAAATTATGTATGCTACCTTTTTTGGCGACTGTGGCCTACTGTGTAACATTTTCATCAGTAATGGTTAGAATGTGTGCTGAAAAGAAAATGTTGTCGAGTAATGGCCTGTCAGTAACTAGAGCGGGGTGGGGAAAAAATTTTAGGTCTTTTTAGCTCTGATCTAGTTGTTATGAACCTGCAACTTGAAATATGAATTGAATGCAGAAAAGAATCATTGTTTGAATAGAATCATAGTTTGTATTGAAAGGCAGAAACCCACAATATAATAAATTAATGTTCTTGGATGATCTTTGGAGCATCCTCCTTGTCCTATTTACATCTTTTCTAAAAGGTGTGAATGGTGAAGGGATGTGTCCCTTTATAATACAATATAATATATAATATGATTAAGAGTTACGTTAGGAGGGTCCTAATAAAAAGTGTACTTGGTTCAAGAAGTAGCAATATCATTTTCCAAAACTCAAAATATTATCTAGTGAAATAATGATCCTCGATACAAGAGAGATTTATAATCATAATGATAAAATCAAAATAATTAATTTGTGAAATTTAGTGTGTGGTTCAAGATAACTTTTGAATTAATCTGAAATAAAGGAAAATATAGCTTCAAAATTTTGAAATACAACAATTAATAACAATGCAGAATAATTTGAAATAATTTTGAGATTTTTTTATACTTTTTTATTTTTTTAGTTGTTTTATTTGATTTTTATTTTTTTATTTTTTACTTTTAATGATGGAATTGGTGGTATATACAAGATGATCTATATACACTATACAAGGTTATTTGAGTATAGCATGTCTAAGGTGGCTTCAAAATCAAAGGAGGTTTTGAAGGATAATTTGGTTGTGGTGTATGTGAAGTTTTTTGTTTGATAGTTGAGATTGTTGTGATGAAGAATGAGATGTAGATGAAGAAAAGTGATGGAAAAAATATGAAAATGATAAAGAGGAAAAGAATAGATAACTTGATGTGATAATAATAATAATAGAGAAAATGAAGAACAAAATGTGATGAATAAAAGGTAGCGATAACAAAAACTTTGTTATAATGTAGAACAATGTAGCAAAAGATTTGACTTTTATGTGTATAATTGATCATGCTACAAAACAAAATTTCAGAAGGATAAGAAGGTTCTTCATTCTTATCACTATCTTCCAAGTCTTGATAAGATTGAGGGAGCATATGTGAAATATATGCATGGGTTTTATTTCGTAAACAAGGATGATTGTATATGGATGAGGAAAAGTGATTGATAGGAAGTAATTCTGATAATGGAGCATGTATAGAACTTGATGTTTCAACTATTAAATATTCTTCAAATGGTGTTGGGTCACCATGTATGGTAACAATTTTATTTGCAAGTTTAAACTTCAAACATTGATGAAGAATGGAAGTGACAACCTTCATTGTATGAATCCAAGGAATTCTGAGAAGTAGGTTGTAAGGTGAAGGGCAAGATGCTATATAAAACAAAATATCCAGGATCTTGGGTCCACTCTTAAGGGGAAGAATTATAGTGCCTCGAGCTTCTTGAATTTCATTGTTAAAATATTTTATAATAAAATTTTATTCATGAAAATCTTCTTCCTTTAATCCAAGTTTTTGGAATAATTGATAAGTGCATAAATTAAGAGAGGAACCATTATCTACCATGATAGTTTTAATAGATGTTTCTTTACTAAATCTGGTAACATAAAGAGAGGAGTCTTCTTGTGGAGTAAAGGAAGGAATCTCCTCATAATAGAATGAAATATGGTTAACCTCAAGAGGGCTTACACCATTAATTGTGTTCTTAGGTAAAATATCATGAGGAACAAATTATTGTCTAAGTATCTTGAACAAAGTTTCCCTATGAACATGAGAACTTTGTAATACTTCTAAAAGGGATATCTTTGCTTGAGGATTAATCACTTGTTTTTGGCTATCAAAGTGGATTTCAGATTGAGATTTTGATGCTAAATATGGGCTTTATATGCTTACATTCAATTTTGAATCATTCTCTAGAGCCAAAGATAGTTTTGAAGGTTGGTCAAATGAGGAATCCATCTCTTGAATATCAAATTGAGTTGATAGAACTTGAGGTTGCTAATTTGTAGTTTCTATTACAATATTAATAATATCATCATGATGGGATACATTAAGATGCAATATTTGATTGGTTTCCTGTTGTTGATAATTGAATAGGGGTTCTTGGGAGATCCCTATGTCTTGATTGATTATGGGTATTTGTTGTGTAGGAGTTTGATTGTTTATTGGATATTTATAATCAGTTGTAGATTGTAATTCCTTTATAGTAAAAATACCCTCGTCAATCAAATATTGAATTGCACATCTTAAATTTCTACATTTTTGTGTCATATGTCCATCCACTCTATGATATTCACAATATAGCTCAAGTTTATACCAATCTGTTGTGGTATCAAGTAAATGCTTGAGAATTATATCCATTGGTTGATTGAGTTTAGTAAATTTATGTGGTGAAGGCTTTCGAGAGGCTTTTTATAATTGGCTTAGGAATTCAGCCATAAAAGGACTTAATGGTTTATTACCTCTTTTTCTTTATTATGGGTAGAATGATGATAGGAATATTGTAAAGTATGATGTGAGTGCATGGTAGGATTGGAAGAAGAAGTATTTTCTTGTTTAAATGGATGTGTTGTGTTGAAAGAAGAATTTTGAAATGGTGGAGAAGGATTGTATGTGGATCGATTGGCATAATATGGATATGTAGGAGAAAATATAATATCGTTATGAAGAGGATTGGAAAAGGTATTGTCTTGTTGGGGTAAGGATGAAAAATGAGAAAAGTGTGATAAAGGTGATGTTGAATATGTATGAGGTTGGTCATAATCAACAAATGTATTTGGCAAAATTTTCCTAACATTACTAATGGGTTCATATTGATTTGAGTTAAGACTCATGGTTTCTTTAGTACTTCTAAAAGTAATATTTAGTATCTAGATTTTAGAATTGAATCTAAAACATACAAATTTGAAATGATAATTTTTTTTTTTTTATTGTATATATATATATATATATATATATATATATATATTATGTTTTTGAATCAGAAAGATGCCTATGTTATTCACGTCGGGTTCACCAAAGAATGTAGGCCTAAAATTTTTGCATTCCTTTCCTCTAGACTGATGGATCCACACCTCAAAGGGGAATGGAAAAATAGTAGATCTACACCTCGAAAGAGAGGCACTTGATCGTGCCTTCTTGTGGTGATTTTTTGATGAATTGGTTTTTGGGTTCACTAGGAAACATTTGTGGCAATTTTTGAGCCTAGGTTTTAGGATTTGTTTTAGATGAGTTCTTTTTAATTCAAATCATACATACACCTAGGTTTGGCCTTTATGCGACTAAAACTATCTATATGCAATTTTTATTCAATGAAGACATTAGACAATGGATACAGAATAGAAATGCAATGCCTAAAACTAGGGCTAAAAGAAATTATAAACCTTACTTGATTCGAATGTTTGATGAAGATTTTGAGGCTTGTAGCAGGACAGGATCACCTCTGTTTCAGTCATAATCATCTCTATTCCAAATAGAATCACCTTTGTTCTAGATAGAATCACCTCTGTTTTAGTCAGGATTGTCTCTATTCCAGACATAATCACCTCCTATTTAGCACAATCGCAGGCTATTGTGTTGCAATCTTGGAACAACAAAATTGATAGAAAACAGGGGGCAAAAAACATGGTTTCTTGTAAATTATGATAGTTTCTCGTACTCCAAGTCACATATTAGCTTTGATTTCTATGTGAAAATGGATATGAAACAACATGAGAACAATATGATAACAATTCAACCTACTATGCTATGAATTTATGCAATTCTACTCCTGATTTTATGATGCAATTAATTGAAATGATGGTGAACACCAAGATGCAATATCTAAAGCTAAGTAATAAATTAAATGGATGTGGTACAATGCATAAACAAATGGAAAAAAAGGAAAGGGATGCAAATAGTAATTTGAATCTTTACCCCCAACTGATCTGAAGATAGGATCGCCTATTCTCTAACAAAATCGCCTGCTCTCTGATGAAATTGCCTATCATTTTTTTCGAATACCAGATGATTATGCTGATATTTGGGGTGATTATAATTGGTACCTGCAATGACAAAAATGAAAATAGGGATGTCAGAAGGTGGAATTGTGTAGCAAATTTATGTGAGGGATCCTCAAGGGGGTTCAAAAGCAATCTCAGGGAATCAAATTCCAACCAGCCAGGCAGGCATAAAAAGTGAAAAGGTTCTATATTAAATAGGCCAAGGAGGTGTTTGAGGGATTTGGGAGGTTAGGAGGAGGTTTTTATCGCTCCTATGTTTGCCACCTTTAATATACTCATCAATATCCCTGATCCGAACGATGGCTAAACTAGGTAAGACATTTAAACTGGATTTTAGCTTTTAGCAAATTTGGAAAAAATATATTTTGGGACAAAATCACCTGGCGATTTCATCGATCGCCGGGCGATTTTGTTGATCGGTGGGCAATTTTTCCCAACGGTCAAGAATTTTTGGTTTGTTGGCACAAAAAATGAGGAAAATAGTGATAAAATTGGACATATTATATATCGTTGGAAATATCTTTTTGAGCCCTATCCAATGGTATAAAATTTTATAAGAATTGAGATGATTTTATAGGGTAAAAATTCTCTTGAATATGACCTTACTTTTCTAGGAGAAAAACTAAGGAAAATGAGTCAATTTTTCATGTCTACAAAAGTATTTTTTCACACTGATCACTCTACCATAAAATACTTAATGAATAAATCTATAGTAGGAGTAAGAATGGTTATATGGCTTCTCTTATTGCAAGAATTTAATGTCACAATTATAGATAAAGTAGGTAAATATAATGTCATTGCAGATCATTTATCTCTTATCCAAATATTTGATGATGATGAGCTCAGTCCTGATTTTTTATAAATAAACATTTTTTTGCTCTCTCTATTTTCACTCCTTGGTATGTTGATATTGTAAATTATTTAGTAACAAGAAAAATACCTCAGAATTCTACACCGTATAAGCGTAGAAAATTAATATATCTGAGTGGCCCTTATATGTGGATTAATGGAATCTTGTTAAAATCTTGCCCTGACCAAATAATTAGGAGATGTGTGCAATAAGATGTATATTACATCATTTCGGCAACACATGAAGAACCTTGTGGAGGTCATTATGTCGACCAAAGAAAAACCAGTAAAATTATTCAAACTGGTTACTTTTGGCCTACTATGAATAAATATGCATATAAATTCATTGATAGATGTGATGCTTATCAAAGGGCTAGTAAACCTACACCTTCAATGGAGATGATTTTGGTACCGTAAATAATGTTTGAACTACTCGAGAAATGGAGAATTGATTTTATTGGACCAATAGATCCTCCAAGTGTAGGAAATAAACACATACTTGTGTGTACATATTATGTCACCAAGTGGACTGAAGTAAAATCCTTGTCACAAGCATAAGTTGAACCTATAGCTGATTTTATTTATGAAAATATCATGCAACACTTTAGAGCACCTAGAGAACTATTTTTGGATCATGGATCTCAATTTCTCTCTAAAGTAATTGAACATTTTGTTGAAATATATCAAATAAAATATAGAAAAACTTTACCATATCACCCTCAATCTAATGGATAAATAGAAGTTACTAATAGAGAACTTTAAAATATCATTACAAAAACTATAGTTGTTAATATTTTTGATTGGGCAAAAATATTAAAAGAAGTTGTATGGGCATATAATACAACTTGGAAAACTACCACAAGATTGTCACCTTATGAAATGGTCTATGGCAAGCAAGCTATTATGTCTATTAATTTTGAGATAGAAACTCTTCGCACAATGATACAACTTGACATGATCTTGGATCAAGCACAAAAATATAGGTTGTAAAAATTAAATATTCTATATGAAAGAAGACTAGAGGTATTACACAAGACTAAATTAACTCAAGAACAAAGAAAAAATGGCATGATAAACATATTGTACCATGAAAATTTCAACTAGGATATTGGGCCTTGTTATTTGACTCCCACTACAAATATTTTCAAGGCAAGTTAAGGATAAGATGGCTAGGATCCTATGAGATTGAAGAAATGTTTGGGAATGGTACAGTTAAACTTAAGCCTATAGATGATTCAACAAGAATATTACTAGTAAATGGTCATAAGCTTAAACTCTACAAGAAGCCATTATCTAAAGAAAAATTTATACACCATCTTAAGCAACAAGTTGATTTGCAATGCATTTTTGGATCTGCAATCAACTATTATTGAATAACAACTTCTCTTTCCTCTTCACAAAAACAATATATATATATATATATATATATATATATATATATATATATATATATATATATATATATATATATATATGTGTGTGTGTGTGTGTGTGTGTAGATAGATAGATAGATATAGATATAGATATATATAGATATATATATAATAAGAATAATAATAATAAATAAATATATTGTTGTTATATACCAGTTGGCAGATGAAGGAAGATTATCATGAAAAATCACTCTCTAAATATACTTCCTTTGTTTAATTATATAGTTTCAATATCTAAAATATTCTCATTATTCATCATTCTTTAGTATTAATATTATTTCAAAAAGATCCAAAGGAGACACCTCTTCTAGTTAAATCAATTTGAAAACTTGTAAGGAAACTACTGACACATATTGCATAACACTTTGTTTGCTAAATAAAATCTAGGTGTTTTCAATCACTCAGCTACCCCTAGTGTTTTAAACAATATCCATTGAAAATCAAACAATCCTTAGATGCCATAGGTTGTTCCTGGTCAATCAAGTTTCCTCTTGGACTACGCACGTTATAACAATAAAAATATTGTGAAGTATGATAAGGCACAACTCATGAGTTACTATTTCCATAAAGTGAATGGTTTCCCCTACTCATCCAATTATGTGCATGGTCTATAAAGCTAAAGAATTGGCAAAAGGACAAGCTCCCCCTTCACCCTTCATGTAAAAAAAACTCCTTGATCTTCCCCAAAATGAGCAAGTATCCCAAAAGCAATAAAAATTTCCTTGCTCTTCCTCAAAACGAGCAAGTATCCCAAAAGAAATAAAAAAAATCCCTTGCTCTTCCTCAAAATGAGCAAGTATCCCAAATGAAATCCAAAAATCCAATAAAATACGGGAAAGGAGCTTGAATCCTTAGAATTCTTAGTATTTTGAAAATCATGGAGTGATCCTCATTATAGCAATGGGTTGAATGAAACTCACCTGGAAATAAGGTATCCTTATGTGTGGCGTCAAGTCTATCGCATTAGAGAATGTCTTTTGTACATACCTATGGACGCTCACAAATGAGCTAGCTTGTTGGCATTAGTTACCAATGGATTAGTCAATCCTTACTCATAATGAGAAATTAACATTCATTGCACACACAGTTGGTCCTTGAGATACTTGAAACCACTAGGCCAAACTTAGCATCATATCAATTTGTGAGATGAATAGATGAGTTTGTTTAAGATCACCAGGATGTTTGAGCCTTTGTAAAACAACTCTACATAATTTATACCCAAGGCAAACAAGGTCATAAACAAACTTCCATTCTATATACAGATATCATAGTCTATTTCAGCCTACAAAATGTGGCTCGAATTTCCAAAGCCTTAATATTTACTTGTAGGGACAAAGCAGTAATGATAGGGTTACAATTTGTATCATGACTTTGGTAGAGTGGTTGGGAATATGATTCCACAAAGCTTTGTACCTCTATAAGAATATAAAATTGATGCATATTTCTATAAAAAGGATCATCACGATGATACCAGAATGACTATCTTATTTTTCTCTTTCAAAACAATTTTTGGATGTGCCTAAACATTTGATAAAGATCTTTTTTGCAAATCAAAAGTATCAATGACTAGTATCAGGTTTAAATTCATTATTCTTCTCTCACATGGAACTCCTTAATGAAACTAAAATAAGTAAAACAAAAAAATAACATCTCTAGGGCATTGGAAGGATTTGTTAATAAGACCATGGAATCTTTTATTCAAAAGCTAAGGAGGAGGTAACATTTTACATATCTTTTCTATTTGTAATAAGTAGTTTTGTTCTAAGAAGGTTTTATATTCCACAAGCCTATTTGATGGCTTGACATGCATAAATAATACATAATTAAATCCCCCATATCCTTAATTAAATAAATAAAACAATATTAAAATTATTATATATAATATTTTCCATAATATAAACTTTTACAGAATAAAAACCTCTATCATGTTTTAACTATATGGCCAAAAATACAGTTTGGAGGAGGAAAGTAAAATATTCATTCAAAATTTATGATAGATTTTGAGGGGAGAAAAAGAAAAAAATGATGAATAAAGTAAAGTATTCCTTCAACTCTATAATTAAGTTTTCATAGGTATATTTTATAGTTACTTTTTGTAGACAGTTTCTGTAGACATTTTTTGTAAATAGTTTTTGTAGATATTTTCTATAGATATTTTCTATAGAAACTTTCAGTAGCATGTTTCCATAATGTGCACTTCACAAAATATTTCTAAGTATTAATTATCTATGATTTGCACAATATTGAGAGCAGAATCATACAAGGTAATTATCAATAATTATTTATTTTTACAAATACTTTGGTATGAAAAATTAAATTCACATAGGTTCAAAATCAAAACCATGAATCATGGCACAAAAATCAAAATACAAACTCAACATTGAAAATTGTGCATAACAGAATTGGACAATCAAGATTTGACTTTAGTAATCACGCATAGAAGGTTCATATTAAAAATCCAAGCACTCTAACCTTTGCAAAAAGGTATTTTGAAAACCATAACTCGAAGCATGAAGAGATGTTGTGTACACTTATGATTGTTCAAAAAAGGTACCATGAACACGTTACAATTAATCGCCTTTGAAGAAATGTGAAGCATGAATCAAAAATTTGAATGCCACTAATTTACGTGAAGGGTTACGTAAAAACCAAAACAAACATGAGCACGAATGGATTATGTGGACATTCATAACCAAGAAACAGATTGTAAACAAGGTATTATATGGTGATCATAAAATCTAAATTTAAAATATGGCAAAAATATTATGGAGAAGCTAACACCGAACGAAGAAGGTACACCTATTAAGGCATGGCAATAGACACCAAGCGAAGAAGATACACATGCTAGGTATGGCAATTCTAGGTACGAATCCCTAGGAAAAAAGATAATCTCCTTCCGTAGCCAAATTCATAACACAAACATTAAATTTATTAAAATTTTATTATTTAATTCCCATGCAAGGTGGTGGGAAAGCATCATGTTGAAAGAAGGAAATGCAAGATAAGTTGACCACCTCATGGCCTAAGCGTCGATCATTGACACTTGGCCATATGGAGCAATGAGGAAATACACCACGGATAAATTTTATATATCATCAATTAGGGGAAAATAGAGGGCCAAGATATAGTTTCATTGAATTTGTGTGACCTATCGAAACTTCCCCTACAAGCTAGCAACCAACCGTTGCGCATGAGGAAATGGCAATTAGAAACACTTGGCCACGTGAAGCAATGAGAAGGAGCATCACGGATCAAAATTGTGAGCCATATATTAAGGAGGAATGAAGGGCTAGGATCTATCCATTTTTTACCGCATAAGAAACCTAAAACAAAAATTAACCCTAATTATCTTTCCATAGCACGAGCTCTACAACTTTGATAAAAATTTCTCTACGTGATAGAAGAAATTTACCATGCGTCGAACGAAGAACGAAGGGAATTGTAGAAAATAATCAAGGAATAAATAAATGAAGTAGACAACGACAGAAAAATAAACAAAGACAGGTAATTAAGGTGGTGAAACTATTTCAAAATAGGGAATTTTTTTTACAAAAATCTTATAAAAATGAAAGCTACAGAGTATATTTCAAAAAAATCCTTTTAATAATTTTCTATAACAAAATATAGGAAACTTCCTTTTAATTATGCAAATATATATATATATATATATATATATATATATATATATATATATATATATAATATACTCAAAGCTCGATGTTACATTTCTTTTGCATGGGATTGAAATATACAGGAGTTTCTTTTATTTATAACCCATGCATGTAATTGTTTTATCAAAATAATCTGTAGGATTTTATCTCTCATCTAAATCAAATCTATGGCATAATTCTAAGCAAAGGCTGAGTTTATTTCAAACCACCTTACCTTTCTATTGCTAAACCCTACCCTATCCACTAAATCTATCACTATGCCTAGATCTACATTCCACAATCGAAGTGAACCCTCATCCATTAGTACCCATAACCCTAGTGATGCTATTAAAAATTTATTTTAAGAAGCCCACTATGCGAAAATGCCCTACATATTCCAAGCCATACAAATCCTATCGGTCTGCAAGGAAGACTAGACATGATAAGTACATTCTAAAAAAATAGGAAAAGGGAGAGATGTCCAACCCAAAAATAAAGTCACCTACATCAGATCCTTCCATAGAGACTCTTGGAAAAATCTATATACAACAAACCCTATTGCATATCAATCTAGATAGACTCATAAATGAGTTTACCGAGCATGTCGCCTTAATGAGATGAGCTCTTACTCTCTAGCTTGACATCCTTAAGCAAATTTCTATGGATATGATGATAAATCTGGTTGACCCAATCATCCAACCAGTAATTTTTAGTACATCTCTTAACAAGATCTCCATGTTCGAGAAAAATCCAAAGAAGTTGGTGAACTTTAGCAAACTCATTAACTTTTCCAAGGTACTTGAAGAAGATAGCTCAATTCAATTTACCAAAAAGATTCAACATAATCACCCTCAAATATAGAAACATCCATTGAAATAGGGATACCTCAAATAGGATTATCTCTTAACATTGGGATGCCCCGTAATATAAACATAGTAATCAACAGGGTCATTGAAGCAGATGAACCACCTCCTCCTCCATAGAAACAAGATGTGTTGTATGAGTCACAGGATGGAGGATCTACAGAGGTAGAGGATGTGAAGACAGTATCTTTTGAACTGTCACTTGATCCTAAGGAGACCAAAGCACAGGTGCAGAAGGTGAAATGAGAAATGAATTTATCAAAAGAGATACCAAAATCTACACGAGTTTCATTCGAGATTAAATCTAAATCAAACATGAACATCCACAAGGTCATACTAAACCCTTGATGAAATTGCATAATTATATTTACACCCTTTGTTTAATTTTCATGATGATATTCGATCTTAATTATTAGTAGAATTTAAAAAAACATTTCTTTTTTATATCTGCAATATTTTCCTTTTTTCCATATTTGAAATAGCTATTGTTTTTACTTTGTAGTATTTTATTCCATATATTTGTAGAATAATTTCCATGAATAATTGTAATATTTCATGTATAAGATTTTAGTATGTTATCTAATAAATTTTATAGTCCTTTATTTGATGGAATTATCGAACGATTTCTTGAAAAAATGATTGCAGTGTTCTACTTTATACTTGTAAAATTATTTTCATAATATTACAATATTCCATTTACTATGTCTACAAAACTGTTAAAGTTATTAAAGTTTGTTGTAAAATATTTACTATAAATTTAAATCCGTATGCATGAGGACATGCATCTCCTTCAGTTTAGGAGAATGTTGAATGTTAAAACCGTACGCAATTTGTGCAAGTTTAATCTGTTTTCTGTCTATAAATTTATGAAAATAAATGTATTTTAATGATTATTTTGTTTTAATTGTATGATTTATAATTATATTTCATGCAAAACATGTAATTTTTCATATGTTTTCGATAGATGAACATTGCAGGAGCTTTACAGGGAATGATGCGGTAAGACACAAACCAGATAACAAGCATGGAAAGACCAGCCATGAGAATGGTTTACTAAAAATACTCATGGATGAACACTACATAAAGGTGCTACAGAATATAGCTACGTATAGATGCTATAGAAATAACCTATTGAAAGGCATTATAGAAATAATATTGACCAAGTCAAACTTTCTAACATATTGTCATGCCACATCCAGTGACAACATAGCACCATTACAAGGCATATACAGTTAGCACAATTGACTAACATATTGGTATTGTACATGAGATTTTATATTTATTAAGTTGTTATATAAAGTTATTATTAGAAATCTGTAAGATCATTATGGTGTTAAGATATTTAGATTTAGATGCAAGCCTATTTTGTCTCTTCCTAAAATAAAGGACAAATAGATGTATTTTTGCATCATTAGATTATTCAAATTAAGAAATTTTGTTATGTTAGTTCATCAGTTTGCCACTTGGATCATTGTGATTGCGACAAAGTCCAAGGTGGTTACAAAATAGTATTAGTTTAGATTATTATTGTTGTAAGGATAGTATTCGAATCATCAAGCTAATAAAAAATATGGAAAAATACGTGGAGAAATTCCATTGAAAATGTTAAAGCGATATCATAAAATACAGGAAAAAGACCTTTGAAAAGGTCTAATGTTTGAATGCTCTAGTGCTTTTGTATATAATTTTTGCTATTTTGAAGGCCTAATGTTTGAATGCTCTAATGTTTTTTTATACAATTTTTTAAAGTGATTTGTAACATTAACCAATATTATTCAAATGAGGAGTTTATATAATACAAGATGAATTCGTTGAAGAAAAGTTCGGTGAGAATAACCCCTTCAACTATATTGTATAACCACCTACCATAATGCCCTAATCAACTTTAATAAAAGTGCTATGATAAAATACACTAATGTTAATAAAATATATAATGTAATAGACTAAGCATGAATCTATGCTAACATCCCCACCTTATTACATTATTTGGATATGTAAAGACTATTGCGAAACAATTCAAATTTGACACGAGCAAGTACCTTAGTGAAAATGTCTACAACCTGTTCATCAGTGAGAATGTACTGGAGCTTGATATGGTGCTTTGGAACTTCATCTAAAATGAAATGACATTGAGTGTCAATGTGTTTTGTGTGTTCATGAAATACTGGGTTCTTGACAAGCTTCAAAACACCTTGGTTTTCGCAAAACAAGTGAATAGGAATATTATTTGGAAGACCCATACTTGAAATAATGTGACTCAACCATATCACCTTGTATACTACTCCACATGGTGCTTGATATTCAACCTCTATAGAAGATAAAGCAATCACATGCCGCTTCTTGTTGTGCCAAGAGACAGGTCTAGATCCAAGATGGAAAACTTATCTAGAAGTTGATTTTCGATCATCAATGGATCCGGTATAGTCTAAGTTCGTGTATCCTTGTAAGAATAATTTATCGTTCTTCTTATACTCCAGGACATAGTTTTTACTACCATGAACATAATGAAGAACCTATTTTGTTGCTTTCCAATGACTCACCTTAGGTTCCTACATGAACCTTAAAATATAACCCACAGTAAAACTGAGATCGGGCCTAGTGTTTGTTAGATATATGAGACTCCTAAATAGTTGAAGATAGAGAGTGCCATCTACCTATGGGGAAGTATCATATTGTGATAACTAAAGTCCTGGTTCTATTGGAGTTGCTTTTGGCTTACAATCAGTCATGCAATATTTTTCAATCATTGTCTTGGCATACTTCTTTTGTGTCACTCTAATATGATTCTTTTTCTGAGTCACTTCTAAACCAAGACAATAGTGAATAATTCCTAGATTTATCATTTTAAAATATTGTTTCAAGTCATCTTTCACTACATCTATCATGTTTTTTGAACTGCCAGTGATGACCAAATCATCCACATAGAGTACTAAAATCACTATGTCAAAACCATTGTTTTTTATATAGATATTAGCATCTAAAGGACTTATTTTGAATCCATGCTGCAATAGGTGACTGTCCATTTTGATGTACTAAGCTCGTGGAGCTTATTTTAACCCATACAAGGATTTGATCAACTTGAAAACTTTATGTTCTTACCCTTCAACCACAAATCCTTCTAGTTTGGTCATATACACTTCTTCTTGTAGGTCACCATTCAAGAAGGTACTTTTGACATACATATGATGTAACTTCCACCCTCACTGAGTTGTTATGGCACAAAGTACTTGAATTATAGTCATTCTTGTTGTGGGTGCAAAATTCTCTTCATAATCTATGCCTTCTTTCTAAGCATAGCCCTTTGCAACAAGATGGGCCTTATGCTTATCAATAGTTCCATTTACCTTATATTTCACTTTGAACACCCATTTGTAGCCAATGGGCTTCTTTCTTGAAGGCAAATAAACTAGATTCCATGTGTTATTTTTCATGAGAGATGTATGTTCATCATCCATAGCAGCCTTCCACTAAGGGTCATTAAGTGCATCTTAAACTGTTGTGGGTTCATTATCATCCAATGCAAACATATAAACCCTTTTATCATTCGTATCTACTTCTTTGTTTTCCTCTGCATCTATAGACAATTCATAAAACTATTGGAAAATCTTGTCAAACTCTAAATTTGATGCCTATGCTCTTATATTCTAAGGCATGTTGCGAGTACAAGGTCGATCTAGAGTTAGATATGGAAATGAAGTCAACTTTGAATCTCTCAATGTGCTAGTATACAATTTTGAAACCTTGTTATGTGGGGGTGGAGTCTCTTTCTTAGGATATTCTTCATCCAGGTATACAGTTGTAGATGTGTTATCTAATATGAAAGCTTCATCAAATACCATGTCTATACTGGTGTGTGTTTTTTTGGTCTAAGGATCAATCAATCGATATCCCTTTAAATGCTCATCATAACCAAGAAAAATACACTGTAAGGTTTTCTCATCTAATTTCTTTCTCTCATGTTTTGGAATGTGCATGAAAGACTTACACCCAAAAATCCTTAGATGATAAATGGAATGTTTCCTACCACTCCATGCTTCTTGTGGAGTCATGCCCTATAGAACTTTTGTGGGTTCTATATTCAGGAGGTACATTGTTGTTGTATTCACTACTTCTACCCAAAACTGCTACTCAATATGTGCTCCCTTAAGCAGACAGTGAACCATTTCCATGATAGACTGGTTCCTCCTCTCAGCAATCCCATTTTTTTGTGGAGTATAGGTTTTTATCAGTTGTCTCTTAATCCCATGTGAATTCAGAAATTATGAAAACTCTTTGGAGGTATATTCACCCCTCGATCTGAGTGGAGGGTCTTGATGGAACATCTTGACTCCTTATCAACACTCTTCTTGAACTTTTGAAAGTATAGAAATGCCTCTCATTTTAATTATAAAAATAAAACCCACATATTTCATGAGTAATCATCAACAAACAATTGAAAATACCTCTTTCCACCATAACTATTTGGCATAGGATCATACATATCGATGTGTACCAACTCCAAATGTTTCTTAGCTCATGAAGATCTCACCTTAAATGGTACTTGGTGTTGCTTCCTTGCTAATAAATCTAAGAAAACTTGAAAAGTGGGTGAAAGTTTGGGAAGACCTTTCACCATCTCATATTTACTCAACTCGAGAAAATATCTTGAACTCATATGCCCATATCTCTTATGCCAAAGAGAAGTGGCCACTTTGTGTTTTCCACCATGGCAACATGAGGCATAGAAATAGCATCTAAGATAAATAATCAATTCCTGTATGAACCTATTTCTACACGTGTTCCCTTTTTGGTGATGAATCATATTTTTCTACCATCCTCAACACTGAAAACAACATCCATATTTCTATCCAAGATCTAAGGGACTAAGAAAAAATTGTTCACCAATCCAAGAACATAGAGAACCTTCTCAATTTGACATTTTCCATCTAGAAGAGTGATGGAAACATCTTCTTCACCCTATACTTGGTATGTCTTATCATTAGCAATTGTCACTGGATTGCCTTCCTTTGCCTCAAATATCTCAAATGACGATCTATCACCAATCATGTGTTTAATGGCACCAAAATCAATATACCATATAGGATCCTTCTGCTGAGAAGATGTGTGGGTCATGAGAACCTTGTGTACCCTCTCTAATTTGATTCTAATTTCTCATAAGCAACATGTCCTTTGGGTTGCTTATTCTTCTTCTATGGTTTGTATTTCTCCTTTCCCTTTTTCTTGTGATCTTGGTCATTGGGTTGTTTATTCTTAAACCAACACATATTGGTGTCATGGTTATCCATATCATAGATTTTACAATATTTATTTTCTTTATGTTGAGGTTGTTTCCCTTTTCCTTTGGATGAATATCCTCCCTTATGAAAGTTACCTTGCTTCTTTCCCCCTTGTTTTGAGTAAAGTGCATTATCTAGCACTTCATCTCTTTGAATTTGATTTGCCTCCTCAATTTGAAGTAAATTTACCAACTCCACAAAAGTAACTTGTCTACCAGACACTTATAGATATGTGATCAATACCTTGTATGATTTTGGTAAATCTCTCAAAATTACTAAATTCAAGAGAGTATCTACCACTAATTCTCCCATAGCATTCAATTTGGCTTTCAATTTTGCCACTCTACATAGAAAGAGTTCAACTGTCTCACCAGATTTCATACTGAGGGTATGTATTTAAGATTGAAGGTTAAGAATTGTGGACTTATTCTTCCCTTCATAAATGGTAATCAAAGCATCCCAAGCTTATTTACTAGTTTTTGCATCAAAAATATGAGGTTGTACCTCATCTGTAGTAGCAAGAAAAATAAACATGAGACACCTTATATCCTTCTTATAAAATGTCCCTTGATCTGGCCCTACTGTTGTAGGATGTTTTCTAGTTTCAGTCACTACATCCCATAAATATTCAACTTGGAGAATAGATCTCATCTTTGTTTTCCATGGTGTAAAATTAGAACCTTTGAGCAACTGTGAATATGACAGATATTTGTGAACAATAGCCATTGTGATGGTTCCTTATAACACCAAATGGTCCTCCTTTTGATATACCACAAAGGTTACATGAAATGGAATTCAATCAAATTGATGGTACCTACCTCAAAATCCTTTCGAAAAAGGATGATGAATTGGAGGAGTTTCCACAAGTACAAGTACCCACAAATTTTAACTATAGGTATTGGTTTCCACAGAAAATGCACCTATTTACAATGCCAATTTTTGTTTAAGATGTCGGTCTCCACCGAAAATGCATCTTTGTTACAATAATTTTTGCAAATTATGTGAGGTTTTGGTTTGCAAAAAAATGATATTCTATTCCACAATTTCCTCCCCTTTGTCTTAGAATTTTGCAAGAGAAAATAATGTTTTTATCCCCCCTTTGGATTGTAAAATAAATAAGACAAAAAATGTGATGTACCCTTTCAAAATGCAACTCAAGCCACATAAAATTTCTAAATCATCTACAATCCATGACATACGATCAAAAATCGAATGCCAACAATGTTTTTTTTCTCTGCAAACGATTCAGCAACTACTTGAGATATTTCAACTGCCAATGATAGTTCGAAAATCGAATTCCAATGATGTTTTTTCTTTTTGCAAATTGTCCAGCAACTACATTTTTTTAGGGCACATCATGTCTACATGATTTGTAAATCTTTGTGCCTTGCATTAGTGGTCCAGTGTCATTAGAGATATTATCAAATTGGAATGTGTGCCTCAACAAAAGGAGTAGTCAATCAACGTTACTTGAAACTGTGTTGTGCGTCGTCCAAAAAATTTACAGGGGTGATGGGATCTTAGAGTGCTGGTTTTTTTGTGTATTATGGAGTGGTGAAGCCTGCACCTAAGTGCAAAAGTTTAAACCACCTTGCCCAAACAAAAATAACAAGCACATTACCCAAAAATCAAATTGGCTCTAATACCATAAAATGATTCATAGTATTAACCAATATTATTCAAATGAGGAGTTTATATAATACAAGATGAATTAATTGAAGAGAAGTTCGGTGAGAATAACTTCTTAAACTATATTGTATAACCACCTACCATAATGCCCAAATCAACTTTAATAAAAGCACTATGAGAAAATGTGCTAATATTAACAAAATATATAATGTAATAGACTAAGCATGAATCTATGCTAACATTTTTGTTATTCTGAAGGCTTAATGTTTGAATGCTCTAATGCTTTTGTATATAATTTCTACTATTTTTAAGGTTTTATGTTCGATATTTTGTACATTTAAACTTCATCAATAAAACAACAGTACTTTTTGTCATGAATTTGGTAACTGTGTCGTTGATTTCATTATGATTTATTTTCTTATGTAATCTTTATTGTATTTTCTTGCATCCATGAATTAAAATAGTGTTAGTATTTTTAATAAATAATAGTTACTGAAGTAAATTATATTAGGGGAGAAGATATTTGCACTGTCCTCTAGGAGGCAGGGCCCACTTTGACAAGCTTGTCCCTACTCTCTCGCTCCTAAAATAGGTTAGGATTAGTTAGTACATAGGATTAATTTTAGATTATCAATAAAATTAAATTGCATCACTTTAGACTATAAGGTAAAATCAAATAGTTAAATTTATAATAGGTTGCACGTGGATCCACACCAATAAATATACACAACATTAAATTAGTATAAATCATAAAATTGCATTTTATTTTAATTCAGCACAATTTCTTTTCCTATAACTTTTATTATTTTCTACAAACCTAAAACTAAGAAAAATAAAATTAAGTCATAGATTAATCATTGTGGTATAATCTACATTGGATTATTTTTCTTTAAATCGTTCACCCTAGATTGAAAATTAAGTGTAGAGTTTACAACTAGACAATTCTACTTTATTTCCCAATATATCATCACAATGATATGACTCATATCCTTCATTAGTATCACTATTGCTATCTGATTTTGGATATATTGATTCACCTTTGTCATCTAATTCTTTATCATATTCCTTGTTATCATTCAACTCTCTAATATTTAATAATTATTTTTCATGAGATTGAATTTCAAATAAAAGTAATACTATATATTATTATCATTATCTCAATAGGTACTGTGATGACTTTTTTAGAGTTTTCATTTGCTTTTATTACTATTGTGCTTATATAATCTTCAAGATTTCCATATTGTTCATTTTCAAATTCTTTGAAAATTGTTTATAACAACTTTTTCAATTTTGCATCTTTTTGTTTTTCAGCACTCTTGATCGTGCTTTGAGTACAATATTTTTAATTTTATAGCATTTCTTTATTGTCTTATAAAAATATATTTTTAATGATTTCTTCCATAATAAAATCCTTTGAAGTTGTATATGTTATGTCTATCAAATTACAAATACACAAAATCTTCAAAATATTAATTCTTTTAGAGTATAAATTCTTATTTCTTCATAATTTAATTTCAATCAATCAATTATTTCTTTAATCAATTTTGCATCAAATTTTATCAACTTCAATCATCAAGCAATTCAAATCATCAATCTTAAAATCAATAATTCAATTTTTCAATTTTCAAATTTCAAATTTCTTCAATCTTATAATTTAAATTTCAATTTGCAAAAATAATCAATCAATTCTTGCATTCAATCTTAAATTATCAAATTCAAATTTTCAAATCAAATAATCAATCCTTATCTCTCCAATATTAAATTATTTTAATAATTAATACAATATTCGCCTTATCTCTCCTAAAGCATTAATCATATAATAATTTAAATTTTGCACCTTATTACTCCTAAAAACTTAAGTGCTCAATAAAATTTTATTTTATTTTATACCTAAAAATTTAAATTTGAACCCTACCTCCTTATTAACTTTGTGCTTGGCCTTCATCCAACTTGTCATACTATCTAGGTCACATCTGGTATATCAAGTCATTTTAGGGCTGCCAGGTCACATTAGGGTGTGTAACATATGAATGTTACACTTGCACTTTTTAAATTCTTCTTTCTCCCACATTAATGAATCTAAGGAGGCACTTTCACCTTCTCGTTGCTTTCTCCTTCATGTTGTATTTTTCATATGTTTATGGTACTTTATCTTCCTTCTTTGATCATAGGTGCTTCAATGTTGCTTCTATTTAGGTGCTCCTTTTCTATCAATGCTTCTATTCAACCAGATCACAAGTTCTCTATTCTGCTTCTCAATATTTTTTGATCCTCAAAGTGTAAACAATGAAGATGCACCATGCAAATGACAATAAAAGAGAAATAAGCAAACATGTATTGATAAATAATAAGTCTTTTGGAGTATAAATATCCCTACCAAAGGGTATTTAAACAACCACAATATCTTTAGGATGAAAACCAAATGGGAATACCCCCTTTTACAACATGTCAAGAGCTGCAATTTTTCTTCGTGTCACAATCAGAGGTGTGTCAACGGGTTTTATGCTTGAGTGTTGTTTGGACCACCCGAGTGTTGTTTTGAGTGTTTCTAGACCTTGCACACATGATCACAAGATATTATTAGTAATATTTGATGGGCCTCCCTCACATGAGGCCCTTACTAAAACAAATGTGATAAAACACTATAAATCTTATGAAATGATTACAAATCATGAATAAAATATTATAAAACCAAGAAATTTGATGTCTTATACCTTCATTTACCTTCTTGATATCTTAATGCTACATTTTGTGCTTTTCAATACAAGTGTCTCAAATGGTTGGTAGGTGGCTCAAACAGTTGGGACTATGCAAGTGTCTTAGACGATTGGTAGATATCTTAGATGGTTGGGATTGGCAAGTGTCTCATACGGTTGGTACTATACAGGTATCTCATATGGTTGGTACCAAATGGCCAGATAGGCAAGGTGCCCCTACTAGGATATGGGTGGTCCATAAGACTCTTTTTATATCAATGGTGTTATAAGAATTTGATTGATTTGTACACTATTGTTAGCTTTTGAAGCTATAAAATTAAAGGAAATGCAACCACAAGCATAGAAATAAGCATACAATATTATAACTATGATAATGGCAATCTAAGAAAGATGTATATAGCACAAGAAAATTCTGAAACCACTCATAAATATTGATATAAACTCAAAAAAAATGGAACTCTTTCTCTATTATACTAGTGCATGCTATGGATGCATACTTCACACACCTTTATTGCAAAGCTTAGTCACATATATATACTAGCATGTGAATCTTTTATATCCAAATCTAAAGACACATATACATTCTACATGATAGACACTTGTATACATGCACAACTAACTAATGATAGTTGTAACTCCTATTCTAAAGACTCATGCACATGTGGACTACATGCACATTTACATTATTGCACATTCTAACACTTGTGCATTTATTGCTTCTTCCCCAAGTAACTACTTAACCTAAGATAAACTCCTATTCTAATGATGTAACCAAGGTGAACCAAGTAATGTAATATATATTTTCTAACACCCCCTGTATTACATTATTTGGTTTACCTTTCTCTTGATCTGCATAGATGCTCTTTGAAGATCTAGAATTTGTTTGTGCCCAATACCTTTGTGAATATATCTACCAATTGTTCCTCTATAGGTACATATTTCAATTTGATATGATGATTCTAAAAATGATCTTGAATAAAATGACATTGTGCTTCAATATGTTTGGTCCTTTCGTGTACAATTGGATTTTTGATTAGGTTGAGAACCCCTTGATTGTCACAATGTATTAGAGTTGGTGCTTGGTTGACTCCCATGTCAGATAATATGTACTGTAACCACAATGCTTCACATGTTGTGTCTCTAGTTGCATAGTATATTATTTCTTATTGTGCCAAGATATCAGACCTGATCCAAGATAGAATATGTACCTAAAAGTAGGTTTTCTATCATCGATAGAACTGACATAATTAGAATCTGAATAACCCTGTAGACAAAAATATTTTATATTTTTCAAATATGCCAATCCATAATCTGTAGTTTTCTTAACATATTGTAATATTCTTTTTGTAGCCTTCCAATTACTTTCCCTTTGTTTTTGCATGAATCTTGCAAGATAGTTTATAGCAAAGACTAGGTTAGGTCGAGTATTGGTTAAGTATAGAAGACTTCCAATAAATTTTTATATTCTTAGTAGCTACAACTAAAGGTGTTCCATCATTTCTAGATAATTGAATCCCTTGTTCCATGGGTGTGTCCTTTGGTTTACATCCCTTCATTTTATACCTCTCTAGTAGGGCTTTTGCATATTTTGATTGAGTAATAGTGATGTCTTCTTCTTGATGAATCTCTAGACCTAGACAATAGTTCATCAATCCTAAATTTATCATCTCAAAAGCTTTCTCTAGATCCTTTTTAATATTACTGATTAGATTCTCTGAGCTACCAATAATTACTATATCATCAACATATACTATAAGGATTAATATGTCATTTCCAATTTTCCTTGTATATAGACTAGGATTTGAAGTTGAAGTTATGTTGTAATAGGTGATTATTAATTTTTATATTCCATGCTCTAGGAGCTTGTTTAGGACCATATCGGGATTTGTTCAATTTACAAACTTTAGTTTCTTATCGCTTAACAACAAATATTTATAATTATGACATGTAGACTTCCTCTTCTAGGTCTCCATTAAGAAATACACTTTTTACATCCATTTGATGTAGTTTCCATCCCTTATGAGCTACTAATCCACATACTATTCTAATAGTAGTAATTTTGGTTGTTGGTGCAAATGTCTCTTCATATTCAATTCCTTCTATCTGAGTATACCCTTTTGCTAATAATAAGGATTTGTACTTGTCAAGTGTCCCATCTACTTTGTATTTAGTTTTGTATATGCATTTGCAACCTATAACTTTCTTACCTGGTGGTAACTCTACTAAATTCTATGTATTGTTCTTTTGTAGAGCTGAATATTTTGATTCCATGGAGTCTTCCAATGATATTGACTTAGGGCTTGAGTTTTTATTGTTGGTTCTTCTGATGTACTTAGTAAGCCTTTATTCATTCTAGTTTGACTTCGAGTTTGAGGTCTTGTAGTAGTAATATCTAGCATTTGTTCTAAGTTAGCTTCTCTTATTGTATATCTATACCATATGGGATCTTTCTTTTAATAAATAGTTGTTGGCTCTATCTATTCACTTTCTTCATTATTGTATTCTGATTTTGTATCTATTTTTTTACTCTTCTTCTTGAAAGGGTGGTATGATTTTTGTGTTTTTTCTTGTTCTTCATTTTTTACCTTGATATTTTCATCAAAGATCACATCTCTGCTAATGTATACCTTCTTTGTGTTTGGATCCATTATTTTGTATCCTATGGATTCATCATCATACCCAAAAAATATTCCAACCATAGTTTTGTCATCTAATTTTATCCTTTTTTGTTTTGGGATATGCATATAAACTTTACATCCAAAAATGTTTTATTTTTCCAATGTTTGGTTTGCATCCTGACCATGCTTATTTTGGTGTAATATGTTTGAGTGTTTTAGTAGGTAGTCTATTTTATATATATATTGTTGTTTTGGCTTCGTCTGCCCAATATTGACGATCAATATTTTCTTCTTTTAACATGCATCTTACCATTTTATCATAGAATTATTTCTTCTTTTTGCAATTCCATTTTATTGAGGTGAGTATGTTGTAGTGAGTTATATTTTGATTCCATTTTCTTCTAGAAATAGATTGAATTCTTTTGATACAAATTCTCCTCCTCTATTTGAACAAAGATTTTTTATAGTCCTTCCTGATTCTTTTTCTACTTGGATTTTAAACTATTTAAAGTGATTGAATGCCTTTGATTTGTATTTCATGAAGTATACCCACATTTTCCTGGTGTGATCATCAATGAATAATTGAAAATACTTGTGTCCTCCAATACTATCAACATTCATTGGGCCACATAGATTTGTATAAATTAATTCTAGTGGTTGTTGAGTTCTTTGTTGATGAAGTTCAAAGGGTTTTCTATGTTGTTTTCTTGCTATGCATTCTGGACAAATAGTAGACTCCAAGGATAGGTTTGGCATTCCATCTACCATTTTATATTTGCACATTTCATTTATGGATGATATACCAGTATGACCCAACCATTTGTGCCATAGATCTAAAATTTGGACTAAGAGTGTTGAATGTGTTGTAGTATCCAAAACAAATAGACCAGTTTTATAAGACCCTATGGCAACCTTTTTTCCTTGTTTGATAATATGGCATTGTTTTCTACCATTAACCACTTTGAATTCTACTATCAATTTTTGATCCATAAGTTGTGAAACTAAAATATTGATGGTAATTCTAGGACACAACATCTTTAATTATCTTTTTTTCATCCTTTAAATTGATCAAAATATTTCCAATTCCTTTTACTTCATATGTTTTGTTATCTACAATGGTAACTGGTTTCTCATTCTTTTCTTGTAGTGAGCTAAACCAATTTTTGTTTCTAGTTATATGTTTGCTTGCTCCTGAATCAATATACCAATAATCCATTTTCTTCAATTCGAATGCAGTAAAGATATACTTCTCTTTGGATTTGAAATAATTTTTTTCAAGGTAAGATTGAAACTTCTAAATTTTTGGTTCTGAAAAATGTCAACTCTAAATTTCTATGACTCTAATTTGGTATAGAAAACCCTTATATCTCCCTAGTTAGAAATTTAGAAGGATTTACAACTCTTTGGTTTAAAATATTTGCAAGTATTTGAAGCAATGGTAAAGGTTTAGATGCTTCTAATTTCAACTTTATTTACAAAATAAGTTTTCTAGATATTAACACCTTATTACTCCTACCAAAATAATATCTCTATATTATAAATAGTATACTTACAATATAACTCTTACCTTATATATGCTCAATTATATCTTTTTGGCTTCCTACAATCAATTTGATGATATGCAACTTAATGAGAGTTGATAATTTGAAGTAACTTCTTTACTCCTTGTCACCGATTTTCACGTTCTTCATCTATGTCAATACCCATATTTTATTTAGTGGTTTATGGTGCTCACTTCCAATAAATTGTACCTTTACTAACTATTCATAGGCCTTTTCCTTCAATTTAAATGGCTAGCTCATGACTGATGCTACAATTTAACCTTAGACAAGTATTATTTAACCCCTTCACTTGTTGTATCCTTCACTGTATCATGTATTTTTGATGAGTTATATTGTTTGTGCAATCTCCAACAATGCTTTTTGTATCTGCTTATTGACAAGGTTTGACCTCCTCTACGTGGATGACTTTGAATGAGTTTTTTATAGTCTTTGATGTGCTTGGTAAATATAATTCTATTGCACCACATCTTCAATTAAAATAGCTACCAAATAACTATGTGTTGGCTTACCTCCCTAACGTCTTGTAACATCTAAAATAGAACTTCGATGCATGCTTCGATATTGGTTTGATAGGATACACATTAGGGTGTTCATTAGTAATGGCTTGTATTGATCCTATTTGCCATGCAATGGCTCTCAACCTGCTATGAGTCTTCTCTACCAAGTGCCTCAACATCATTGTCAAATGTTACTAGTAATGGTATACTGTATCACTATAATATTAACATTATCTTCTTCTGTAGAGAGGAAAACTACCCTACCACATGCAATTCCCAAAATGCTGGATCCATAAATATATAAAGCCTTATGGGTTGAACCGTGGGTAATGTGTTGTTCTCTACACTCGATGTTAGGGGTAAGAAAGGGTTCACCAAGAATGGTTTTAGGACTCTCTCCAAGTCCTCTAGTTTTCAAGATAGTTTGATGTATTCAATTATAATAAATCACCTAAATTTGGCCTTTCTATATTTATGCTATGAAATATAAAATACAATATAGAAATTAGAATGCAACAATACAAGAGCTAGCCTAATATGATTCTTTCTTTGAATGCTCTTCTAACCTAGGTTTTTAAATAAATAATCTTTAAACAAGGGTCCAAGAAGAAATGTACAAACAGAATTAACCTTAAGTGCACACTATATGTTGTTTATCTTTAAATACCTAAAAATTAATTAAATGTATTTCTTTTAAATCAGATCTAGGGTTTGCAACAGAAATATAAAGCACTCAAAAAATAGCCTAAATATTAATCAGAACACTTAGCTTATCCAGTGGTTGATCCTTGCTTTCATTCTTTGATCTAATGCTATCAATAATCCCTATTCTTGTAATATAACTCAAGAAACACTTAAAAATATTATTAGCATTCACTATACAATAATTCTTGGAGGTGCAACAGTCAAGCCCCCTAGGTCCTTTTAGTTGAGCTTTAAAAATAGAAGCAAAAATTAACCTTTGGAAGATGAACAAGCATAACAGAATATAGTAGAACATAATAGAAAAATAGAGTACAAAATATCCTAATATGGCATAAATGTAGTCTATAACATAGATCTAGGGTTTGGGGGTAGCAACTTACCCCCAAACATGGTCTATTTCAAATCGCAGCCCGTAGGGAGCGACCACGATATCGCACAACGAAATCATGCCCCGCAGAACCCAGGAACGATTTCGTAGAAGCTAAGAGAATATCCAAAAAATACGAATTAAATAGATGCGTAATAAAAAATATAATTAATATGTAAAGTATAGAAGAGTGAAAACAACCTAGTAGTAGTGAAGAAGCAAGCAAAAATGGATGGAGACCTCCAAGTAGTAGATTCCTCCTTAGGGCTTCAACACTTGTCCACCAAGAGTAGAAATGCATAATCCAATGCAGTAGAAAACAAATCTTCAATAGATCACACTTCACACTTGCGAGTTAGGTTTCTTACAGAAGAAGAAGAAGAAGACTTCAATCAATAATGCTTGGTGAGAAATAAACTTGCTTTAACTTGCTTGGTTGGAAACTTGGTTAATAAAACTTGATGGGAAGAAATGAATTTCAAACCCTCATTATATAGTGGATCTGAAAGAGAAATGGGAGGAAAAAACTAAGCATAGCTGACCCTAAAAATATCAACTTTGAAAATTAGGGTTTTCTTAAGAGAAAACCTTAAAATGCAAAATTGTGGTCCATAAAAGACAAGCCGCGACATCGCACCATCTAGACCCTCGTGTGGTTTTAATGCATTTTGGAGGGTCAAATGGAGTTAAAATGGGTCATATAATATACCGTTGGAAATATATTTTTGAGACCGATCCAATGGTATAGGATTTAGGAGGAATGGATAATATTTGGAAGGGGGAAATAGGCTCAAATATGAACCTACTTTTCTAAGAAGAAAATAAGGGATCTAGGGAAAATTACTCACCTTAGTGGGTCAATTTTTTGTGTCTACATTTTACCCCCTATTGATGTATTTAAGACCAAATAAATGCATCAAAGAAATATATAAACTCCTATGGGCAATAAAACAATATACACAGAAAAAGGGGGTGGTCTGGTTTAGGCAAAAGGGCAAGACATTACGACCATTAATGCCTCTATGGCTAGGGTTTCCCTCAAGTTTTGAAAGGAAATATGCTTCCTTAAGAAACTCAAAAAAGGCAAAGAAAAATAAAAACACATAACCATGAAGAACAAAGCAAGCAAACAAACAACAAAGTAAAGAGCACTAGGTACAACATGAAACAAATGCAACTAGGATGAAATGCATGGATGAATAGAAAAAAGGGAATGAAAGAAGGGAAGAGAAGAGAAGAAGAATAATAAAAAGAAGAACAAGAATAAGAATCCAAAGGTCAACCATAAAAATCAAGAGAAGTTGATCAAGAACCCTGAATGAAGGGTGTTATGCCCAAAGAGAAGGTCTATATGTGGAATGAAAACCTGTTATGGGTGTAGTACTCGCTAAGATGGATATATGGGAAAAATATGAAGCGTAACCTGCTATGGTTGATTTCTCAAATGATAAAATTATGGAGTGTAACCCGCTATGGATGATTGCTCGCTAGTGACTATTGTGGGGTGATTACCCACTAGGATGTATACTGAGTCCTGCTAAAATGGCCAAGGAGATTATCCTGTAATGGGATTTTGAGCTCGCTGAGTCAAAAGAAGCGTAACCCAATAGGGTTAATATGTTATTGTTAATGTGAATGATGTATTATAAAGTACTACCCGATAGGGGTATAAAAAATATATAGACCAAGTCATATGAGCATAACACAATGTGAGTGTGTGCATGTGCTAGAAGAAAATACAGGAAGAAAATGAGAAGCAATGAATTGTGCATGTGTGCCCCCAAATTAAAGTTTCAAATAGTGAAAATTCAAGAGGGAGGAAATGTGTAATCAAAGAAGATAATAATGTAGATCCTTATCTGAACAAAGAAGATAGAGAAATAAGAAACATGCAAAAATACAAGGATATACCAAAAGAGGATTACATTCCTTGACTTGGAGGAGAAATGATGATCATTGTAAAACTTTCAAATTCAAGGAATACAATAAGAAGAGAGAATAGAAGAAAGATAAAAGGAAGCAAAGAAGAGAAGGGATGAAAATGCATGGGCCCTAGGTTGGGGATTCTCTAGGCATCATAACCCTAGTGCAATACATGTGAGCTACGACCTAACTAGGTGTCATCATATGCCATTGTTATGAATCCCTGAAAAGCTATATGATCAAGCAGTCATGAGCAAGCAACGATGCAATTATGATAAGCAAAAATGCAAGAAAATAGAATGTTAGAAAACCATGCAAAGTATGATAGAAAATCATGTAGTATGAGAAATCAAACAGGTATGATGGAATGAGAATGCAAATGCATACCTAATTAATGATGGATTTTATTTTATTTTATGTTAAAAAAGCAATCAGAATGATAGTCAACACATATTCTAATTGTACCTCCTATATTAATAGAAATAACATGCATTCAAGGTACTGCTTCATCAAAGAAAAATCTAGAAGGCAAGCCATATCGATGATTATAATCATGGAGAAGATCCTTCATAGCTCTTTATTTAGTAGCCATAACATGATAATCTATACATTCTTGAACAAAACCATCATTCTTAATATAGGGAGGAGCAATATCTAACTTTGCAAGATCTCTATGAGAAGCAAAATATTTATCATTGGAACATATATAATTTATCATATTACAAAATAATATGTTAGAGGGATAAGGGGGATCCTCATCCTCATTACTCTGCTCCAAACCTTGATGATATATATGCAGAATAGGTTCTTGAAGAAATTAACTATCTTGATACCATGAGGAAACTTTGATTAGAGGTTCCTCACTCACTTTTATATTATTGGATTGTTCAGATTTTTGATATGATAAACTTGGAGAAATAGATGATGAAACCTAAGGACAAACATTGAGAGCAAACTGAGATTTTTCAACCATTGAAAAATATTTGAATAGATGAAGGTCACCTAGAATGGTAATAACTTGTTCTTTAAATTTGAATTTCAAACATTGATGAAGAATAGAAGGGATGGCCTTCAATGCATATTTCCAAGGACGTCCAAGAAGTAGATTAAAATATGTAGGGCAAGGTACCACATAGAACAATGTATCTAAATTTTTAGGTCCAACTTTGAGGGGAAGTGATATGGTGCCACAAGCTTCTTGGTACTCATTGTTGAATGTTTTGATTATTGCATCAAATTTAGTTAATTCTTCCTCTTTTAATCCAAAATTTTGGATAAATGGATGCATGCATGAATTGAGGGAAAAACCATTATCAATCATAACCCTTTTGATAAATGTTTCCCCAATAAATGTAGTAATGTAGAGAGAAGAATCCCTACATAGGTCTGTGATGGGTACGGAAGCATTAACCATTTATTTAGAATGCAAAGGTTTAAATAGTACATTAGGTAGCTAGGAATAGTATTAGGAATAATATAAAATATTATCCTAAACTAACGCTAACAACTACGCGCTTAGCTAATTAAGCGCTAACCACTAACCTACTTAACGTAGTCAAAATGACTACGATAACTAACCTAGGATATTTAGGAAATAACCCTAGTAAAAGTAACTACTAGTGGTAAAAAGTAACAAGCTACTTTTTACCATGCAGTAAATAAAATCTACCTAATGTAGGGAAAGGGTAAAATATCCAAATGATGGAATATTTACTCTAACATCCCCCCTTATTACATTATTTGGGTAATACATACATATCCTCTAATACAACAATATTTGGGTAAAGTATATAACTGCCCCAATACAGTGAAGAAGATGTTGATCTGCTAGTTCTTTGCTCTGTCACAGTACTCTGGCTGCTCCTAAGCAAAAAGTGGGTCATTCCTCACTTTTGTCTTCACGCCAACGAATGTCCTTATGGTAATCACATCATCCAACCGAATTTGCATGGGTAACCAACCACTGCAATCGCTAGGTGTAGTAGAATAGATCACTTCATACAAGGTTCATTCATTTACAATATGAATTTGCAAAAGATAAGGTAGCTAAGGTGTCGGTCACTGCCAAAAATGCACCCTTATAAGTTCCCCCCTTCTCATTGCAAAACATAGTGTATTCAATTTCTGAAGGAAGTGTGACTAAGGTGTCGGTCGAAGCCAAAAATGCACCCTTATAAGCCTTCTTCCCTATTTACAAAAATCAGTGAAGAAAAGAAATGGATATCCCCCCTCAATTGCAAAAAGTGTGCAATGCAAGAGTGGTGTGAAGGATTTTACAAATATTGCCTCCTAGACAATTTTACATCACAAAAAGTCGCTCCTCTTGTTACAAGTACTTCAAACACCTAGAATTTGCTATTTATGAAGCCTAAAAGAGGTACAAGCACCCCTTATTGCAAGGTCTTCAAACAAAATACTTATGCTATTTATGAAGCCAAAAAGAGGAGAGAGAGAAAATGGTGCTTTTGCCCAAGGGACACATTTGTTTTCCCTCTACAAAACTGTTTTAGCAATGAGCACTCCTTGTGCTATCTTTGAACCAGAAACATAATCCGAATGAGACACTTCACTAGAAATATGGCTTCTGTGATGTGCCTTTGCCATTTTAGTTTTGCTTGTTTGGAAACCAACACTGAATGGTGTCATGGTTTTCATTTTTACAATTTGTGCAAAACTATGCTTTCTAGGCAAAAAAGTTCACCAAATCATCCTTCCTTATTGTAAGAACTTCAAGCATGATTGCTATTATGAAGTCTAAAAGAAAAGGTATAATTTTTATGACTTCTACTTTTATGATTGCCTTTACAAGTTTTATTTCCCTCTTATCAAAATCTATGTTTGAAGGAAGAAAGGAATTATCCCCCCTTAGTGCAAAGGATTGCAACTTTTAAGGTTCCTTATTTTCAAAAACTTGTTCTTTCTTTTGATTACCCTAAAAGAGTACCAAAATATAATTCACTCAAACAGATATTTAATGGCACCTGCCTTAACACCCTTCAAGAAGGATGAAAATTTTGAGGAATTTAAGCCAAACAAATAAGAGTGAATTAGGGGTTTTGTTGATTTAGGAGAGAATATCAAGTGTTATTGGCTTTAAATCTGTGCATGGATGTACACAAATTTGTGAAATTTTGAGATATGGATGTTCTTGATTATATGAATTATAGTTGCAAAAATAATGATGCAACAATCAAACAAGAAATGGCCTCAAAATTCTTATCACCTAGTTTGCCAATTTAAGGTGTCGAGTAAAATCGAAAATGCACCTTATTAAATTTTTGCAACAAAATGTGTGTTTTGTGTTGTGCAAAAAATGATATTTTTATGTCTCCTACTTTGTTTTCCAATTTTGCAAATGAAGTACAATGTTGTCTTCCCCCTTGAATTTTGCAAAATGAACAATTTGAGCACTCCTTCCAAGACAAGTCGACACACGACCCGCATTTGGAAGGCTTCCAGAACTAGTCGACACACGACTTAGTTTTTGTGGACCAAGGTTACAATTTCTTCTCAATTTTTGCAAAAAAGAATGTGCAATTTTATGTCTTATATCCCCCCTTGAAGAAAACAAATGCACACTTTGCCTTTTGAATTTTACAAAAAAATTTCAGTCTCCTTGTTGTCTAATTTGCAATAAAGAATCAAATGTGTTTGATTTTGTCCCCTTTCATATGTGCAAATTGAACAAGTTTGAGAAGAGTTTAGGGTTTTCTTATTTGCAATAAAAGTAGGTGCTCTTCTATGTCTTATATTCTCCCTTGGAGAAAAACAAAAGCTCCTTTAAATTTGTAAATTGCAAAAAATATAACCCCTTTTTTTTTTTTAATTTTAAGTTTATGTGATTTCTCTAATTAATATAAGTAAAATCTATAAATAGTAAAAATTATTTTAGTTTTAAAGGCATTTTGATAAAAAAATAACTTTAAAGAAAAAAATAATATTGAATTACTATTTAATAAATTAAAACTTAATTAATTAAAAAAAATAAACTTAAAAAAATAAGTACCTTGTTTTTTTTTTTGATGAATACCCGTCCGAAGTAAAAAAAATACTTTGGCCCCGACGGGGCTTGAACTCCCGACCTGCCCCGTCGGGAGCCTTAGCTCCGGCCGCCCTTGTCGGTCAGGCTACAGGGCCCGACGTGAAGGGAAGGGAATGAAATTCCCTTTCCCTTCTTTCCTCGCGTAGGCGGGGAAAAATGTGGGAATTATCCCACATTGCCCACATGAGGGATATGATGGGGAATAAAAGGGCATTCAAGCCCTTAGACTATTTACTACATTTGGGCAGTCATCCCACCCTCCTTTTGGTCATTACCACATGGCACGATTTTCAAGCTGTCACATGTCACGGTTGGGTCGAGTCAGGTGGCACGTGGTAGTCCTCCACGTGTCACCCATGTGTTAGGTTCGGTGACACATGGCTAGTCTACCATGTGTCACGTTCGTCATCGTCTTGTCATTGTCCAGTGGTTGTCTGTCATGTGTCCGGTCTTGGTCCATCTAGTGCCAGTCCACGTGTCTCCTATAGGTTGGCTAGGGTACCGTGCATTATGTATGCATCAGATCATGTCAGTCTGCCTACATCAGATCTTGGTTTTCGGATCTGACGGAGGGCACACCTGCCCTTGCTAACCAGTCCAAACCATAGGGGATCGTGCAGGTGTCAGGTCCCTGATAGGGGTGTCCCCCTATCAATTTTTGTCAGACTCGAGGGTGCTCTTGCCCTCAAGTTTGGGTCTGGTCCCTACTTGGGAGGGCGTGCCTGCCCTCCCGACTGTGTGTTGGACCCACGGGGGCAGCAAACACTAGCGACCACCGGTGATCAGAGGGCCTCCTGCCCTCACGGATCCCAATCGTCGATGACCTACATCTCAACAGAGGGCAATCTAGCCCTTTGTCACGTAGGTGCCGCGTGGGCCGTCGGTTGCTGGCAGGTTTAATAACCCCAGCCTCGAGATCCATGCCTGGGGTTGCGGGCTCTGGCCTCTCGATCCAGCAGTAGGTCAAAAATACCTATAGGTTTCCTGCCTAGGTGGGGCGAGGGGGGAATAATTGTCCCAAAATAATTGGGTGAGTGCTCCTCCTCCTCTGCCTTAGGCATCAAATATTTCCTTGGGCAACGGAAATGGGTCCTCTCGCCTTCTCTAGTGGAACAAGAGGTCCTCTCACCTTCTCCACGTGGAACGTTGGCTTCTTGTCCTTGGTCGTGCTCACAGGAACCAGAGGTGAAAAAACTCGCTCTGATACCAATGATGGGTATGGAAGCATTAACCATTTATTTAGAATGCAAAGGTTTAAATAGTACATTAGGTAGCTAGGAATAGTATTAGGAATAATATAAAATATTATCCTAAACTAACGCTAACAACTACATGCTTAGCTAATTTAGGCGCTAACCACTAACCTACTTAACGTAGTCAAAATTACTATGATAACTAACCTAGGATATTTAGGAAATGACCCTAGTAAAAGTAACTACTAGTGGTAAAAATTAATAAGCTACTTTTTACCATGTAGTAAATAAAATCTACCTAATGTAGGGAAAGGGTAAAATATCCAAATGATGGAATATTTACTCTAAAAGTTTGACGAAGAAATATCGTCATCCAAGAATGTGATGTGATGTGTCCCAAGAAAGATTACAACATTGGCCATATCACTAGGAGAAATATCTGGAGGGATAGATTGCTATTTTAGAACATTTATTAAGGCTTCTCCATGAGTAGAATAATTTTGCAAAATTTCTAAGAGGGAAATATTTGCTAAAAAACTCATCTCCTGTTGAGACTGTTGGATCTATCGATTCTGCACCTGTTGTTTTGAAGTAGTTGTTACCATACCAACCGTTTGGTTATCATAATGATGTGGTAAATTTTTATAAGATACTTGATTAATTGTCTATTTTCCTTAGATATATTATGGTTGGTAGTGGACTTTTGTTGACTATTTGAAGATTAATAATTTCCTACATCAAGACGTCCTGCATCAATTAAATCTTAAACCACATGTTTCAAATTATTACAATAATTTATCCAATGTCCTTCTACTCTATGATATGTACAATATTTTCCTACCTTGTACCAACTAGTTGTAGTATCTTGTTACCTTATAGGAGGTAACTCAATTGTGTTGGCTTCCAAAAGTTGCTTTAGGACTTCTTCCATAGGTATGCCAAGTCTTGTGAAATTCCTTTGTGGAGGTTTTTGAAGTATTATATTTTGTAGGTTGTTAACAACATTATTAATAGGCCTACTATCCATTACACCATCACCTACCACATCCTTATTCTTATATTGTGACTGAATGGTTTTATCTTCTTTCACCTTGAGTTGTCCTCTTCTAATAAGATCATGTTCTACTTTTCTTGCTAACTCAATTGCTTGATCAAAATATGTGATGATTGTAGTTTCTAATGCATAAGATATTTGTTCTTGCAAATTACTAATGAATATATCAAGTAGATATTTTCGAGACATGAGTTGTCTTAATAGTCCAACTAAACTTCTCCAACGAGCTAAGAATTCTAAAAAACTTTCTTCTTTACTTTTCTTTAAATCATATAGGTCTCTCATTGTCACTTCCTTTTCAATGTAAGCACTAAATTGATGAACAAATATCTCTACAGTCTTCTCAAAGCTCTTTAAAGAATATTTGGACAACAGATAATACCATTCTAATGCAATTCTAGTGAGACTTTTAGGAAACATCTTTAGTAATAACATATCATCATATATGAGATCATGACAAGTTGTTCTAAATCTTCTTAGATGCTCAATCAGATATTTTGTACCCTTATATATAGGTAAAACTAACATGGAAAAATGCTTAGGATAAGGCCTAGCAGTAACCATAGGGTCTAGGGGTTGATTGCACATATATTTATAACTATAAGTAAACTACTAGGTTGAATTGTCTCCACTTTTGAAACCAATTGTTTTACCATATTTGCCAAATTTTGAACTTTTGTATTACTATTGTGCAAATTTCCTAGATTCCCTAAGGTAGGGGTATAGGTAGGTTGTTGAAAATGCACTTGGCTTAAGTAGGAGGTATTTATACTATTGTGATATATGATATCTTTCTGGAGATGATAACTAACATTTGGTGGAATAGAGGTAAAATTGTTGAGATTAGCATATTGAGAAGGAAATTGAAAATAATTTTGAGTGACACTACTAGTTGGATAAACTTGTGGACTTCTTCCAACATTGGTGGTTACAATAGTGGCATAGGTTGGTTTATGGGCATGATTACCATGATTCAGAGATTCAAACAAAGGGTTATCATGAACAAGCCTAGGAGAGGAAGAGGAGGCTCACCTATTTTAATTTGAGTTTCATGTTCCATAGCCTTAAGTAAATCCTCCTTATGGCATTTCATGAAATCAAAAATATGATCAAATAATGTAAAGTTAAGGTTCCCATTGGGTCCCTTAGTAGGATAAAGGCTATTATCAATCTCCTCATTTTCCTCTTCTTCTAGATTATGATTTTCTCTATCAATTTGATCATTCTCTCAGAAAATATCATCAAAATTCAAAGTCCTTTGCTCACTCCCAAGGTTTAAAGCCATTAGGAGAAGAGAAAAATATTGGGGAAAAAATGAAGGAACTAAAACCGATGAAGACAAAGCACAAGAAATTATATTTTTAATGTTTTCTAATCTAACACAGAATTAATGATCTTGATTAAAGTTTTAAAAGAAAAGGAGGTGTTCACGTTGGGTTCACCAAATATGTAGAGGGGGAAAACTACCCTACCATGTACAATTTCCAAAAGGCTATATTCGTAAAGATAGACAGCATTATGGGGTGAACTGCGGGGGCTATGTTGTTCTCTACACTCGGTGCTAGGGGGAAGGAAGGGTTCACCAGGAATGATTTTAGGACTCTCTCCAAGTCCTCTGGTTTTTGGAATAGTTTGATGTATTCGGTTAAAAGCAATCACTTGAATTTGGTCTTTCTAGATTTATTCTATGAAATATAAAGGACAATGCAAAAATCAAAATGCAAGAATACAAGAGCTAGCCTAATATGATTATTTCTTTGAATGCTCTTCTAACCTAGGGTTTTAAATAAATAATCTTTAAACAAGGGCTCAAGAAGAAATGCACAAACAGAATTAATCCTAAGTGCACACTATATGATGTTTATATTTCAATGCCTAAAATTAATTAAATGTATTTCTTTTAAATTAGATCTAGGGTTTAAAATAGAAATATAAAGCACTCAACAAACAACCTAAAGATTAATCAGAACACTTAGCTTATCCAATGGTTGATCCTTACTTTTATCCTTTGATCAAATACTATCAATAATCCCTATTCCTGCAAGATAACTTAAGAAACACTTGAAAATATTATTAGCATTAGGGGGCCTACTTAGATCGTTGTACAATAATTCTTGGAGGTACAGTAGTCAAGCCCCCTAAATCCTTTTAGCTGACCTTTAAAAATAGAAGCGAAGATTGACCTTTGGAAGATGAACAAGAATAACAGAATATAGCATAACATAATAGAAAAATAGAGTAAAAAATGTGCTAATATGGCCTAAATGCAGTATATAACATAGATCTAGTTTTTGTGGGTGGCAGCTTACCCCCAAATGTGGTCTATGCAAAATCATGCCCTGTAGGGAGCGATCACGATATAGCACAGCAAAATCATGCCCCGTAGAACCCGGGTGTGATTTCGCAGAAGCTAAGAGAAAACTTAGAAAATATGAATTAAATAGATGTGTAATAAAAAATCTAATTAATATGCAAAGTATAGAAGAGCAAAAACAACCTGGACGTAGTGAAGAAGTAATAAAAAATGGATGGAGACCTCAAATTAGTAGATTCCTCCTTAGGGCTTCAACACTTGTCCACCAAGATTAGAAACACACAATCCAATGTAGCAAAAAATAAAGCTTTAATATATCACACTTCACACTTGTGAGTTAGCTTGCTTGTGGAATAAGAAGAAGACTTCAATCAATAATACTTGGTGAGAAATGAACTTGCTTTAACTTGCTTGGTTGGAAACTTGGTTACTAAAAACTTGATGGGAAGAAATGAATTTTAAACCCTCCTTATATAGTGGATATGAAAGAGAAATAAGTGGGAAAAACTAACCATAGCTGATCCTAAAAAGATCAAATTTGAAAATGAGGATTTTCTTAATAGAAAACCCTAAAATGCAAAATCACGCTCCATAAAAGACGGGTCGTGACATCGCACTAGCTAGACCCCCATACAGTTTTAATGCATTTTGGAGGGTCAAATGGAGTCAAAACAAGTCATATAATATACCTTTGGAAAGCTCTTTTTGAGCCTGATTCAATGGTATAGGATTTAGGACGAATATATAATATTTGGAAGGGGAAAATAAACTCAAAGATTACCCTACTTTTCTAAGGAGAAAACAAGGGATCTAGGGAAAATTACTCACCTTAGTGGGTCAATTTTCCGTGTCTACACCTTCCTTCGTTGTTGTATATGTTAGTGTTTAAAAAGACTTCAATAATTATGCATTTCTTTTGCTACAAGATTTAACCCTCCTTGACTCGACAAGTTTGAATATGTTATGATCATCTTATAATTCCTTTGTATAAGCTAGATCTTAAGTACTCAATGGGCACTGGTTGGAAACTTTGTGCTTGCTCTTCAAACTTACTTTGCTTGAAAATCCATGTTGAAATGATCAATTTTTTCTATCTTTAACTATACTTGGTAGTTTGGTAGTCTCCCAAATGTGTTAAATTCTTCTAAACTCTATCCAAGTTGTCTTCTGTTAGAGTTTGACCTCTATGTGTTGAATCTTCTGCAATGCATTCTATTCACTTTTCAACCTCAATGTGATGGTGTTATACTTAATGATGCTACCTTGTATTAGATGAAATATTAGCTTTGAAACTCCTCTAATATTACTACCCATAACTATGATTTGATGGTTTCAACTCTCCTCCAAGTTGCTCTCTAAAAACCTGAATATTAGCAGCAAACTCCTTTCAAAATTTTGGTAATCTTCTTGTCAAACCCTTCTTCCTTGGGCTTATTGTTAAATGGTGAAAACTATCCCAAATTATTCCCTATTAGGAGCTTCTCCTGATATCTCTTCCACCTAGCTTGAGACCTATCAAACAATCCTGAAGTGACGGTGTTTACATGCAACAATGCACAATGGCAGGTTTAGTTTGAAACAATGCAGTGAAGGGTGTTACTCAACAGAGTTCAAATTGATAGTAGCAATAGTGGTCACTTGTTGCTCTCTCTATTTCCTATCTATATACCTTATGCTTTTATACCACTATTAGCTTTTAAAGCTATAAACTTAAAGAAAATGCAACCACAAGTATGGAAATAAGCATAAAATATTATAACTATGATAATGGTAATCTAATAAATATGTAAATAGCACAAGAAACTTTTGAAACCACTCATGAAATAGCCATTGATATAAACTCACAAAAATTAGAACTCTTTCTTACTCTACTAGTGCATGCTATGGATGCATGCTTCACACACCTTTATTACAAAGCTTAGTCACATATATACTAGTATGTGACTCTTTGATATCCTACTCTAAAGACACATATACATTCTACATGATAGACACTTGTATACATGCACAACTAACTAATGACACTTGTAACTCCTATTCTAAAGACTTATGCACATGTGGACTACATGTACATTTACATTATTGCACATTCTAACACTTGTGCATTTATTGCTTCTTCCCCAAGTAACTACTTAACCTAATATAAACTCTTGTTCTAATGATATAGCCAAGGTGATCCAAGTAATGTGATGCAGGAGCATCCAGGGCAGCATAGCAATCTTGCATCATCGAAATAATACAAACAAAAGAAACAAGAAAAAAATTCTAAGTTTGAAAGAAAGTTCTAAGTGTTACAACTGGTCGCGATATCGCGACGTATTTAGAACCGTGGCGAGAGCAAAATAACTGGTCACGATATGGCGACATAAAAGTTGTCGTGATATCACGACACCAACAGCAGAATGACGGGCGCAAAATAAAGTGTCGCGATATCGCGACACTTTGGCAGCCAAAGCCAAAAGCCAAAGAAGTGTCGCAATATCGTGACACTTTGGCAGCCAAAGCCAAAAGCCAAAGAAGTGTCGCGATATCGCGACACTTTGGCAGCCAAAGCCAAAAGCCAAAGAAGTGTCGCGATATCGCGACACTTTGGCAAGCAAAGCCAAAAGTCGAAGAAGTGTCACGATATCGCGACACATTGGTGAGAGAGAGCCAAAAGTAGAAAAGTGTCACGATATCACAACACATTGGTGAGAGAGATCCAAAGGCAGAAAAGTGTCGCGCTATCCTGACACCTTGGAGAAAGAGAACCAAAAGCAAAAAAACATTGCAATATCGTGACACATTGGCGAAGGAGAGCCAAGGGAAGAAAAGTGTTGTGAAATCGCGACATGTCACGTTTTCGCAACTTGGCTAAGAAGGAGAAGACGGGTTTTTTGTAGACTATTGTAGAACGATAGTTGGCTATTCCAGAAGCCGTTAAGACAGTTCCAAGTGGCAGTTTTAGAAGTCGTTAAGGTCGTTCCATGTGGCAGTTCCAAAATATGTTAAGACAGTTACGAACGGCGGTTGCAGCAAGAATTCATGATTATAAAAGGGGATTTTTTTGAAGGATTGGGGAGGCTGGAAAGACGTAGATTGAGACTGCATTGTATTTTCCTTCTGTACTTTGTAATCTTTCCATGTTCTTTGAATAAAATTGAGTTTTCTTTTGTTGTTAATTTTGGATCCCCATCATAATGTAACATATATTTTCTAACAATGGTTGGCTATCAAAGCATTGGCTAAACTCTTCAAGCATCCTCTATGGCTACCATTGTTAGGCTCTCCAAGAGGTAAGGTGGTGGTAGGTAGCTTCCCAAATGCAGCAAGGTGATCTCATGCAATTTCGGTAACATAATAGCTCTTCAACCTCTTCTCTTCTTGCAAATGATGGAAATGATGGGGGTTTTATAGAAATTTGGTGAGGGATAGGGTAGGTAGCATGGGAGTGATATGGATGGTATGTGATAAGGGCCGAGTAAAATTTTGGGGATTACACTTGGTGGAGTGTGCACCCTCTACATTGAATTTCCTTGGATGGAGTGACCTCTCATAGGGGGATGTGTGCCTTGGGGATTGTTCATATGAATATTAAATAACCCACAAATATGACATGGCAGCTGAGGAGGACAAGGCTATTAAATTTACCACTTAATCAATTTTTACTTTAAGCATTTAATGCAATTTTAAATTGCACAACTCTCGATGGAGACATATGTGAGGAGACCAAGTGGATTAAATGAGGGAGGTTGGTGGAGATTGTGGATAGTCCTAGGGATTTGAAGAGGATTTTTAAATAATTGTGCATATCCCTTGGGAATTGGATGAGGGCTTGCCTTGGATTTTGGGGATTTGTTTAGAATTTAAAATTCTTTTTGCATTCCCCTAGGGATTGGGTTGTGGATTAGAAAGGTGATTAGGGCATAATGGAGGGATTAAATGTGTAAGCAATATTGTGAGAAATTTGAGGAGGGAAGGGGAAATAAATGAGAAATATTAGGTGGAAATTAGGAGGTTAAGGAGAAGATAAGAATGATTAGGGAGGCTAAAAAATATAGGATAAGATTAGTGTAAAGCTCTAAAAAGCATACATCTGAGCTAATAACAAATTTAAAGCAATAAAACATGTATGTACAAATGAATTGACAAAAATAAATGTCTCCTTTATATTAATCAATTTCAAAGCACGGTTACATATTTGTCCCTCTTAGGGATACCAAATTTGATACATGATTACAATATTTTTGAGCCCCAAAATGGGGGTGATGTATTCTACAAGCTCTTTAGATCTCCACCACTTTGCTTATGAAGGATTTATCAAGCCACCTCCACTTCTTGATGTCAAGATCATGGATCTTGATGGTCTTTGATCCTTGATTACCCTTGTCACCTACACACAAGAAGACGCACAAAACATTAATTGTAAATCTTAACCTCTCAAGATGAGATCATTTTGTGATGATAGCAATATGTAAAGAAAATGCATGAAAGAATTATGAAATGTTTATAAATATTGAAATAAAAGCATGAAATAATACTGGAAAGCATGTAAAATATGATAAACAAGCAATTGCAATACAAAGAATATGAAATCTATGGCTAAAATGTAGGAAATGACTAATCAAATCCTAACCATTGTCAACCATAGCAATTGGATCTGCTAGTCACTATCAAATTTTGTGGCTAACCACTATTAACAACAATGGCCACAGGGAAAGTAGTTTCCTCCTTAAATCTCGGCTTTATGATGCTCAATTTTTTTGCTAAATTTATGTTCAATGGTTGCCTATGTCTCATAACATGGATTTGTGGTGTATTATATTGGATTTGTGATTGATTTATGAATAATTGTAAGCTTACTCCTCAAGTATTTGGAATCTCCATTGATGTAGCAATACTTGTCATTCTATAATTGGACAACACCTCACTACTCCTCAAGGGATGCAAAGTCACTCTCCAATCTAACAGGGCTTTGTTGCAATGAATTCATGATCAATAGCTCTCTTTGGGAGGTCTATAAATAGAGTTCCCAAATCATCACCTTAACTTCTCAAGGAATCCAAGATCAATAATTTGTTGGCATGGAGCAGTTAGGAAGAAGCTTCTAGAAGATTCATAGATCAAACCTCTTAAGAACCATTGTAAATTGGTTAAATGCAACTAATTTTACTTGGATTTGGGAGCCAAGTTAGTTACAAGGCTAGTCACTCTCACTCAGTATAGCTATAGAGCTAGCCGTTGTCACCATCAATAGCTAGCTCATAGCCACTCTGATTGTTAGTGGTTGGAATCCTAGTTGCTATTAACATCATCGGCTAGAGCTGCATAGAACTATATTGTCTTAAATGAATGGTTAAAACCATTGTTGGGTTTTATAAAGGTCCAATATCATTCATATGGTCTGTAAAGGTACCCATATGAGTAATATTGTAAACATGACGTGTTTTAGGTGTCTACAGATACCCCTTTTGGGATGCGTTGTGGGAAAACATGACGCTGAGCAAAAATTGACAACCTAAATCCATATTATAGATTAATTGATGTTCATTGATCTAGTCAATATTAGATAACCCAATCTTGGAAAGGATGTGCATCTCAGAATCATTGCTTCCAATGGCATTGAAGGCTTAAAATTATGCTTTGGTGCATTCAGGTATAATCGGCTCAAATCTATAGACGGTGCGATAAAGGCTTATCTCATTATATTTTCTTTTTACCCTTGCAAATGAGGAATCTTATGATAGTTGTTAGCAATGATTCATAAGATGAATGCAATTCACATGATTAAGTGTTCAAGTGTTGATTTTTATTATGAATTCTTGTTATTATGACTACCCCCTCAAGCGACGAGTCGATGAGGAAAATGACAAGTGATGAAAGCGACAAGTTGCTTTACCAAGATGATTTATTTGGATAGTTCAATATGATTAAATTTGTTGTAAGGTAGTTCCTATTACAGCTATGATTTCAGCAATTAATAGTAATTGTACATCTCTATCCCATGGAGTAGTCCATAACGATGCCTTGATAGTCATCATGAAGCCACTTCCTCATATAGAGGATCTACTCACTGAGGTGATAGGGTTGCCACATATCTAAAACCTCCTGTAGTGAGATGAAAAGTCATCAACCTTATGTAGTGTATCACTTAGATTGGCTACCTAGGCCTACTACTAGTCAAAAAGAGCAACTAATCCAAGCTCAATTGGAGGATTTGCATCATAAGTGAGAGCGCTTAAACCTCAAGTATGCTGAATAATAGAGATCACACTACCATATATGAAATAAGCACAAATAGTAGGAAGAAAGGATATTCCAGTAAACGTTATGCGAAGAAAAATCGTGTAAGGTAATGCATGAAGAAGTACCCATTCTTAGTACCAATAGGCAACAACACACCATGAGGCTCAATGCAATGGTGAAGCCATCATCACCCACTCCATATCCACCATCATTGGTGATTCCTCCTTATTCCCCTTTCACAGCATCAGGATCTCCAAAAGGAGAAAATTTGAAGGGGCCAATCAAGGAGATCCCTCCACATTCTCCCACCACTATAACACATGATATCATCATACCTAAATATGAGGTTTCTACCAGCATGGTCAATATCACAACAAGGAGTAGGGAACTCCCTAGCCAATCTACATCACTATCGAATCCAATCAACACCAATAATACATCACAACCCTCACAACAATCGAGTCTCATGCAACCATATGAGCCTATGATTACTTTTTGCAAACAAGAAATTAAGCCAACCCCCATTAATGAACTTGATCCACCATTTCACATTATAGCTAGCATATATAAGACTCTGTATAAATTAGTTTTGATTTATATTGGTTTGTCCATCAATATCATCACTACCACTGCATTAAAACATCTCAACATTTTGCCTTCCCACATTAGAGTGTCCACCTCCACTCTATGAGCATTTAATGATGTTGTATCTCCCATAATAGGCACAATAGTCCTCCCCATCCAAGTTGGACAAAATACCATACCTACATTGTGCTACATCTTAGAATATTCAATACAATACAACATACTGCTTGGAAGGCCATGGATGAGAGCCATGGAGTGCGTACCATCCATAGTGCATTAGTGCATTAAGTACACTCATGAAAATAAGGTCCATGTAGTTCAAGATGACCGAGACCCTTTTAAGTATTATAAACTAGTGGATCATCCGCAGAAACCTATTATATCCCCCACGTATTTGAACATTAAACCTAATAATGTTATCAAGAGTCCAAATACAACCTCTCAGTTCATCATGAAGTTACCTTTGCCACTGCCATCACCATTGGTTTCATCCATTACGCTTCCATATTTTATTTCTCTAAGCAAGGAGAAATCAACTAAGACAACCACAAAGATGCTCACAACTATCTCAAACATGTCATTAGAAGACTTTCTTACTCCTATCAAAGAGGAAGAACCCATTATGGTTATGGATAAATTAGATCATATCATACCATCTTCATCCACCACATCGTAGGTCACAGTTCACTTGGACAAAATTGAGGTTAAAGAGCATAGAGGCAAATGTTACATTTACGCCTATCATTGATTCCATTGAGGATTTATGTCGACCTCTTGTCAAGTCACTCCCTATTGATCCCATCCTTGATTCTTCATCTAAACATGAGGAAACATCAGTTGCTACAATTGAAATGGAACAACCTAAGCAAATTGAGGAGCCACCCACAACGTATCCAAATGCCAAAGTACCTTCTCATGATTTCATGGGAATGGTCAACATCAAAGTAGAGAACCAAGCTTCTCTAAGACAATCAAAAAAGTGGGTAATACCATCAAACAATGCTACCACATCAGAAGTGTGATAACCTATGAAATTAGTTACACCTAACTCATTTCTCTTAGCACCTTCAAAAGAGCAAGAATGGTTGTCTCCCCCATGTCAAACTGGGGGTACTCCAGTTGGCACAGTTTAATATTACAAGATGAAACTGAAGCATGAACTGAGATATAAACATGAGCATGTGGATACATCCTTTAAATGGGATCATCATGAAGCATCCACATTATCTCAAACTAAGGAGACTGGTGATTTGCATTTACCTAGGGTTCCTTTCACATCCACTTTTTCACCTTCTTTAGTTGATGATAGTGATACAAATCCATCACTAGCAATACACATGAAGGCCTTATCCATCTTGGAGCATATGCAAAATCACCTTTATAATATAGAGGTATGGATGAAGCAACAAAATGATATGTTGTAATTTTTCATGTACCAGATCAAAAGTCTAGAATCACAAAAGCAACCTGCATATAAGGCCAAATATTCTCCTATTAAATCATAGGAAGAGCCTCAGTAAGAACAAGTGCCAGCTCAGCCACACCAACAACCTAGAAAATATCCCCTATTACTTGAGCCTGTAGTATCGATATTCAATCGATTATGCACTGTAAAGGCCATCACCTTACCTAAAGTTCACCTGTTAAATTTGAATCGTTTGAAACCCCAAGAGTATTATGAGGAGTTACACTATTTATATCATAGATAGAACAACCATGAAATTTGATCATGTCAAGGTTTTAGAGCTATAATATACAACATGCTCGAAAGGAATCAGTTGTAGTTTGTTAATCAACAAATAATCATAGTCAGTAATATGTTCCTTGTGTTGAAAAAGAAATAAGAACCTCTTAAGCAAAAAATTAACATACTTGTGGCTCAACCCCTTCATCAAACTAATCTAGAGTGTGCCACGCACTCAAAACATTAGTAGTGCATTTGGACTCCATTAAATGAACCTATGTTAGTCATTTTACAAAATTTGTAAGATGTTAAGCTCATCATCCTACCTTAAATAAACCCTCTAGACCCAAATAGATCTAAACCTAAATGTTATAGGGAGGACCACTTCTATCTTTATCATCGAATATAGGGCCATGGCATTTACAACTATTATGGGTTCAAAAATGTGGTTGAAGACCTCATTGATAGTGGAGCTTGGCCCATAAATGGTCCATCCATAGCACCTCCATCGACCATAATGTATGCCACATCATCCCAGTTGCGATCCCAAAGTCAGTCACAGAATCATAGGCCTAACAAACCACCTCACCGAGTGGTCACATTTGAGATGACTATTGTGGCCTTATTTCAAAATTTGTACGATGCAAATACATTCGTATTACCAAAGGTCAATACAAGAGCACCCAAACCTAGGTAACTTGATGACAACCGCTATTGCATTTATCATCATATACAGTGTCATGACATCCATGACTACCATTCATTTAGGAAGGTGGTAAAAACCTACTAGAATGGGATGAGCTCCACATAGATGGTTTTCTTGTTGTATCCCACCAGAACTTTGGCACCTCATAAAGGTCCACACCCCAACAGGGAGAGTTGATTTTAGTCACTCTTCCTAAGCAAGTTGATTACATTACGGTAAATGACATACGCAATGGGGGTCCTCAAGGTAATGCACCTTCCCCACCATCCACATCATGTGCAATGAAACAAAGTGAGACTTCTAAAGGTATCGCACCTTCCTTACTTTCATTGAGTGGCATACACACTGTGGGTACCTAAGTTATTGTACCTTCCCCTTAAAAACCTTAAAATCCAAAAAAAATCATAAAACATCAAAATTTGAACAAATAAAAAAAAGCATCAAAAACATCAAAAAACACAAAAACATTTACATTTTGTATTTTGCGCATGCATTCATTTAATTGCATTGCATTAGACATGTTCATCCATTGCACTTACATTAGGATAGGTTGTGTTTACAAATCTTATAAATGACACCACGTCTATATACTAATCATGCATCCTTAAATCATCATCATCCATCAACCCTTGTGAGTAATTGTATTTTTCAACACAACCCCATCAGTTGCTAGAAGGTATATACTAGGGTTTTTTTATCATTCAGCCATACCTAGTTGTCTTTTCAAATTTTGTAGAAATCTATATTCACTTTCAGAATATAAGGTCTAGTTTTGATAGCACCTAGCATATATCAAAATCCTATCACAATTTAAACATTAATAATCCTAATTTAAATAAGTAAATATGAACACTACAAAGTGGTCGTATTCACCTTAAGCGAAAGGTTTTTACTTTTTACTTGCTCATTTTATGATGTGCATGGTCTAGAATGTTGATAACTGACAAAAGGACAAGATCCACCTACCCAAATAAATCCCTTACTTTCATACAAAATAAGCAAATTTCTAAATCAAAGCAAAGCAAAATAAATAGCGATTTTCATCACTAAGCAAATCCCTTGCTCCAAAAGAAAACAAAATGTAAAATAAATAGTGATTGTCATAACTAAGCATGAGAAAGTATCCCAAACAATGAAAAGGAAATAATGGGGTGAAGAGCTTGAATCCCTGGAATGGTCAGTATTCAAAAGCCATTAAGTTATCCCCATTACAACAATGGGCTAAATGAATCCAAATGGCAATGGGGTAGTTCTAAGCAATTTACAAATGAGCTAGCTTTAGGTGGCATGTATTACCTAGTAGTGTAATCCAACTGATCGATTGTAATAGCTTACATTTAATATTTTTCAATTAGAGGTAATCAAGGTTAGATTTAAAGAGTAGGAATCCAATATAGATTATACCATGGGGATCAATTCTAAGTTTAATTCAGATCTCTTTTAGTTTTAGGTTGTGCAGAAAAGTAATGATTACAATGAATAGAAATTAAATCGTGTAGGAATGAAAATAAAGTGCAATTTATGATTTATGTAGTAAATATGATATTTACCTATTGATGAGTTGATCTAATGATAATTACCTACTGATGATTTTATCTATTAGTGAGGATCCTCGTGCAATTAGTTTTAATTATCTATTTTTACTTTCTATTTTATGAAAATGCAATTTAATTCATTTTATATTCTAAGGTTAATTTTACATACTAAAAATTACTAACCTATTGTAGGGGCAAGATATTAGGGACTTATTGTAGGAGTGGGCCCTACCTCCTAGAGGACAATGTAAGTCTTTCTCCCTAAACTATGTTATATCAGTAACTAAGATGCATAACTACTACTAACATTATGATATTCTATAGATGCAGAAAAATTACAATTACAACTACATTAAAGAAATCAAACAGTAAATAACGCAAATGATATAGTTACCATAAAAAGTGTTGCTTTTATTGCTGGAAATTCAAATGTACATGCTGACACATTTTCTCAAAAATTGTACATACATTAGCTAGACTTAAAATATTTCTTCATTAGATAGGCGATTGAAGATTAGAGCTTTTCAAAGGTCTTCCTATGTAATATATAATATGACTTGGACAATTCTAAATATAATTCTTCCAAATATTTTTTCCATGTGGCGTTGTGGACTTGATAATGCGACAACTATGTACTTAACAGAAATAATCTAATTATTCTAAACAGACACAATTTTCTAATCCTCCTTGGACTCAGTAAATATTCTACGTGGTCCAAGTGGTAATACATGAACAAACATAACAAAACAATACTAATTTGAACATGTCGCAAGATATATGATGTAACTATATGCCCCTTTATTATTGGGAAGGACATAACAATATTGCATCAAAATTTACACAACCTAACAATAATCTAATTATGTAACTTTATGGAATAAAGTTACAACTTTATTAATCACAATATCCTTGTGAAGAATGTGTGACAAGTCAACCAACTAAGCTAACTGTAATATTTTGTTGCCATGTAAGAGTGCCATGCTATCATTGATGTGACATGCAGCATCGATCAACTGACTTCCTTAACTTTCTTCGAAAACTACTGGTAAAAGTTTTCTTTCGATTATAGTCTTCAGTATCTACCTTCTACAACATACTTCAGTAACTATATTCTATAGCATGCTTCAGCTACTATATTCTATAAAAATATTTAGCCACTATTTTGTTACCGTTTCTAGAGCCTTCTTAATCCATCATCCTTATGTTCATATTTTCATGTTCAAGGTGTAATCTGAAGCTTGTGCTACTGCATTGTAAACATGTGAATTGTTCTTAAATATTTCCTTGTATAATCATACACAACTTGCGCATATTTTACAAGAAATGCATACATTTGTCAAATTAACCACATCCATATTTTTAACTGATAAATCATGAAAATAAGCATAAATAACCACTTAAAATATATTACAATCACAATTTAAAAATAGAAATGAAACCACTTACAGAAAATACATGCCAAATAATTACTCATAATTTTCCCCCAAACTGAGAGATATGCATGTCCTCATGCATGTGAAGAAAATGAGGTTTCAACAAAATATCACAGATATCACAAATATCACACATGTTTTCAGACAATATATTGTAAACTGAAACATAAACGTTACACATTTTCCAAAAATTTACAATTACGTGAAAACAAGAAAATACAATAATATTTTTAAAAATAGGTTCATTATACATGGTTTCTAAAAATCAGTAGTAGCAACACAAGAAACGAATATTTTTCAGAAAAATTTCCAAATATATCAAAAAAATTTAATTACAACATAAGCTCTAAATAAATTTTTGCATCGAATATTTTAGAAATCCACAAGAAATTGTTTATAACAGCACAGATATTACACAGGCCATCAATAAGATTTAAAAATAAAATAATAACTTTTTCAATATTCTATCTGAATACTGGCTGTAATAGTATTACATAAGAGAAACAGTTGCAACAATGAACATAAAATAGCTTAACACTATATGTTTTGTCAACAAGCATATTCGTATGAAGTAAAATTATTTGCAATTCTTCATACCATAACAGTTCCTGGCAGAAAAATGAATTCTCAAAATCATCTCATTGTGATAACCTGTTAAAACTGTAACATTAAGCATTGCATATACAAACAATTCAAAACATAAAACATTGTCTACAACATTATTTTTAGAGATACATACATATGCTACAAAAAAAATACATCCACAAATATAAAACAGTAAATATCAAATACTCAGTCTAAAAATTATAAAAATATTAAGCAGTTTATCAGTTCATCCGACTTGTAACCATCGGGTGGAAATCCTTGATGATGGAGGTCTTGTTGGTGGTAATTTCCTTTCATGTTTCACCTTTTGTACCTACTATTTGGCCTTCTTCTCATCGATCGGTGTTTCAACCATGACTGTTTTGATATGCTCAACCTCGATGGAATCCTCTCCCTGCACTATATATTGCATTTGGGAAGGTGGAGGTTTCTCAACTGATGCAACTATGTTGTCGATGATTGCATTAACTTCTGGAGGTATCCCAACATTTAGGTCCAAATTCCTTGGTGCAGTTCCTATTTTGGTGGAAGGATTTGATTCTTTCAGTCGATTTTATTGCATTAGACTGGCAAGTGGTTGTGAGATTTCTTCTTCAAGGAGCTTGGAAAAGTCAATGGGTTTGTTGTAGCTCGTCTTACTAAAGTTGATAGACTTTTTGGGCTTCCTATCGGTTGTTGAACTTTTATTGGGAGAAGCATCAACAAGTGGTATTTTGTTGATAGGGTCAGCAGGTTTTGTCACCTTATCCGCTGAAATTTGCTTGATCATGTCTATCTGGAGGGCAAGAGCATGTTGGACTAGTTTTGAGTGCTCTACGAAATCCTCTTGAAGCTTATCAATTTTTATCTGCAGAATGGTGTTCTGCACTTGGAGGTCTGACAGAGTCACAGTTGGTTTAGGTGTGGGTAGATTGGATTCATGCCCAGACATTTCTCCTATGTTATGAGTTTTAGGAGTATGTTTTTGACGTCAATTTTTTTGTGTAGGTTGAAATGATTTAGCAGTTTTGGTGGTGGTTTGATGTTTTCATTTTGGTATTTCGGGCTCCTCCCCTTGACTTTATGACTCATGATCCTCTTTAGATGAACTCTCTTCTTGATGATCACTGTCAACGGACCCAGAATAATCCGGCAGGTTAGACTCTTCAACTATTGTTTCCCAAGAAATTTTCACTTCATTTGCTTTTTGCAAGACCAATAGTTTGATAAGGCCATGATACGCAATTCAGTGGAATTTAGGTTTTTTAAGATAATTCTTGGGTTGGACATGAAAAACAGTAGATTTTAGAGATTGAAGCAAAAAAACTGGTAAATTGATAATATAATCATTGTGTTTTGGAAACTTCAGATTTATCAGCATCCTAAGGTGATAGGTTGCACAGGTAGACATTTGACCCTCTAGAAGAAAGAACTTAATTATTATGATGGTGACCTCTTGCCACTTAAGAGGAAGTGTAGAGATGATGACGCCCTTAATCCATCCTTCCTTATCATGAATGATAGTACATTTTTCACCAAATTTTGCTACCAATTGGGTGACACTTTTAGAGGAATTCTTGTAATAAGGTAGCCCTACTTCCAGTAGACATAGGACTTCAGAGATAACACTAGGGTTGAGGTCAAATTGAATATCCCCAATTCGGTTGGTCATATTTGTAGGGTTACTGTTTATAATAATTTTTTTAGCAACCCCCTAGTCGTGCCCTCTGAACTTCATGAGGGCATCCCACCACCTACCTTTTTGGAATAATTCCTTTACAAAATCAGTAGGATTTTGTGTTTCAACAGATGGGGGCTTGCTCCTTTTCTAAAACATAGACTGGGACATGGTTTAGAGTGAGGAATAGATAGGGTAGAGTGAAATTAAATAGGGTGGTTTCCAAGTTTATTTTTAGCAAATGATGAAGAGAAAACCTGCAATAACCATTTCATAGATAGAAAAATAAAAACTCCTTTTTTTTCTTGTGAAATAAAATAGGAATTTCAAAAATATAGAAGTTTTAACAATAGTTTTAAATTTTGCAATAGTTTTTAGAAATGGTTGAGTACATTTTCATATGTAATCACTAAAGAAATGTATATCTATGACTGGTCTTTACTAGAGATAAACAAAAATCAGATGAAAAATGTTTACCTCTCGTTATCTGTTGTTGTCAAATTTTGGTCACCCGCAAAAAAGAAATTGTAAATCTTCATCAATTATCATATTTCACTCATATTTCCATATTTTTCACTCATACTCTCACTTATTTACAATAATTATCCCCTTTCACATTTTTTCAAACCCTTAATTTCATTTCACTAAATAATTCGATAGAGTTTTGGCTTGTTTATAGAGAGTTTTCATTTGGCACTCAATGTCTTCTACGAAAGGAAAATGAATTAGGCTTGCTTTTCCTTTGCATGGTGTTTTAGCCATGCAACAGATCTTAATCATTCATTTATCCTGAATCAACGATAGCAACTATTATCTGCGCTTAGCAAATCATGACCCTTGACTTTGTTTTAATCGATGGTTCAAAACGTGAATCCGCATCACCTTTGTATAATTGGTCAAAAAAACTTTGTGTTGTGATGAAGCTTCTAGACCTAGAACAAAGTTTTCGTTAATGGTAGTCCTTCATGAAATTTTTAATCGATGAACGATGTTTTCCATTTGTGGTAGTGTTGATCATTAGTTGCATGAGTCTAGGGTGGTCGACGTCCTTTCTTGGCACAAGGTTTACCGCCACTTTTTTGTGGGAAGGGTAAGTGTTAATAGTTGTAAGTTGTAATTTGGCACCAATAATTGTCACACCTTTGGTCATCGACGTAATCAAAAATTCATTTAAATTTACCCATTGGCGTATGTGGCATGTGTTTCATCCTAAAAATACAATCATTCTAAGTTTTTACCCCTGTGCATATATGCCACATGTACTTTCCCTTGCGTATATATATGTTACGTGTACCATTGTTCCTTTGCCATAGTATTATATTCCACCATGTCATGTTATCACGATTATTTCCCATATATTTTGTGGTTGGTGCTTACACTTTTTTTTTCTTTTTTTATTAAGTGGCTCCCAATTGTGGTTATACACATCAGATTAGATTTTATTTTTCTTGTTGTATATATATATATTTATTTATTTATTTTAGCCATGTCATAACTGGGATTGGTTTCCTGGTCACATTCGTTTGTATTGGCATCCACGTATATTATATCACCATCTTCAAAACCTTTATTTTTAGCCCCCAAGTTTTCATAGAGAACGTCTACGTTTTCAAGAGAGTTTAAAAATTAGTGATACGTGGCACCATTTTGGGTGTACACGTCATATACTAGGTTTCTCATTTACGCCTTCGTGGACACGCTTTGAAAAGGGTTTTATTAATATTCATTTTATTTTGTCCCCTTTTATTCTTCCTAAAATATCACTGCCACATTTTCCTTATAATATTTTTTGACACGTCTTTATCACTCATCTTGTCATTTTTTAGATTGCCACATGTCTCTTATACCTAGGGCTAGTTTAAGTTTTGACACTTAGGAATATTTCATGGTATGTGTTATGGATAACATCTATGGATGGCACTTACAGAAGATTACTACTGAAGATTGTTACAGAATATTATTACATAAAATATCTACGAAATGGGTTTACAAAAAACATCTACGAAAGACATATATAGAAAACATCTACGGAAGACATCTACAGAAGACATCTATGGAAGACATCTATAGAAGCTATATCTACAGAAACTGTAGTTGTTAGAGTTGAGAAAATACTTTACCTGATTCTCTCCCCAAACTATATTGTGAACTCCATATGACTTTATTTATTCCCCCAAACTATAATTTTGGCTATATAGCCAAAACAAGATGAAGGGTGTTTTATTTATATTATGGTGGATAGTATAATAATGAGTTTTATCTATGGGGGTTTATTATAATTTTTGTGATTGTGCTTCCTGAATTTCATTAAGGAGTATCCAAGTGAGAGAAAAAAAATTATTATAAAGCTTTAATATCAGTCATTAGTTGATGCGAAAATAGATATCTATCAAAGGCTTGGATAATTGCAATCACTTAGAAAAAATGGAATAGATATTTTGATATTATCTTGATGGATTTTTGCTAAAGGGTGCAAAGTTTTGAGAGATACAAGCCACATTTTTGTAGGATAAAATGAACTATGGTACCTTCATAGGGGTTTGCTTTTGAATTTTTCTTGCTTATGATATTCTAGAGTTGTTTCACAAAGACTCAAACATCCTAGTGACTTCAAACAAATTCATCTATTCATTTCACAAATCAATATGATGTTAAAGTTGTCCTAATGTTTTCAAGCTTCTCAAGAACCAACTGTGTGTGTAGTGAGTATTCATTCCCCATTATGAGTAAGGATTAAGTAAAAAAAAGGTCACTTATGCCAACAAGCTAGCTAATCTTGTTGGACATTTTGAGTCCCTAAGCCAAAGTTGTCATTGATGTCAAGATGCCAGTGATAGTTCTTCTCTAGTTCAAGTGCAAAGTTCAATGGAAGTTGTAATGGGTTAAAATATTTTTATTTTACACCCAAAAGAATGGTTCAGAAAATGGTTTCAGTTCTCCTTTGGAAGCAAATATATCCGAAGCAATGGAAGGATATAATATTATAATATTTATTATAATATTTATCCAAGGTGGTGAAAAACCCAAATAAATTATTATAATTTTAATTATAATATTATTTGGTTTACAAAGGACAATTAATTATTTTTTATAAAACCCTAAGGTTGGGTTTTGGAGGGAAAAATATTTCAAAGCGCAAAGTTTAAAGTAAATTAAACCCAAAGTTGGGGTTTAAAGAAAAAGGCTTTCGAAGCCTCTATATTTCCGTCGACGTCGTCATGGAGGAGCTAGCACCGACATGTCCAAAGCAAATATAATGCATATAAATACTTTGCCAAAACCATTGGAAAGTTACCCTTGCTCGAATTAATAAATCGGTGGCATGCAAAAAAGAGAGCTTGTGATTTACGAAAACGTGGCAGTGAAAGGCATAGAGGAGGAAGGTTTCATCCTCAAGTTTCATTGGGCAAGCGTGGCCTAGTGGTAGTTGGGAAAGCGCAAAGGCGTTGGCAGCAAGGTGGTTGACGTTTCGAATCCCTGCGTGCATTGTTTGGTGTGTTGTTTGAGGTGCCCAAGGCGCACGACCTTTTGCTTGGTGGAAGGTGGTGTGAGATTAAGAAGCACGTGGTGCTTCTTTAATCTCAAGCGAGCGCTTGGCTCGTGCGATGACTTTGGCCGTGGTTAAGGCGCTTGTGGTGAGACGAGGTTGAGGGTTCGATTCCCTCCAAGGACAAGGTATTTAATTTTGATTTAAATTTTGTTAGTTGCCTAATGTTGGAGGAATAAGGGTGCATAAGTGATTATTATTTTTATACATTAAGGCATGAAATTTATGGTGAATGTTTGTTGAGGATTATTGTGGAAGGTTTGATATTTGAGATTTATGGTGAATGTTTGTTGAGGATTATTGTGGAGGTATTGATATTTGAGATTTATTATTTTAGGAGTAATAAGGAGTTTTAGTAAAGTCTTATTAATTTCTTATTAAGACTTTTGAGCATTATTTTTGTATAAGGGTTTTTCCATTTAAAGAAGACTATGGTGAATGTTATTTTTGAGTTGGAGTAATAAGGTGTATTTTGGGTCATTATTTTGTATTGTGATTTGATTGAAGTCTTCTAACCCTTATTGAGATTGGAAAAGAGAAATTTGTGAGTGTGGCAGATTTGTGAGATCAACTCCTTGTCAAAAAAAAGGTATGGGCAAATTCTTCCTTGGTTGAGTTGGTTGATTGGCTTACTTGAAAATTAAGTTTGGAGTGAAAAGGATTTGATTAGGGTTTCCTTTTCAAAAGTGTTTGAGTTAATGCTTCAAGGTTTTCTGAATTGAGAGTTGTGATTAAACCTTGTTTTATAAGCATTGTTGTTATTTTATAAGTAAGGTTAATAATATTAAATTTTTATAACATTGGTTGAGACATGTTGAGTATTTGAGTTAATGCTTCAAGGTTTTCTCAAATTGAGAGTTGTGATTAAAACCTTGTTTGATAAGCATGGTTGTTGAAGTGAGTTGTTATACAAAGAACTTGAACTAGGGTTTGAAAAGATCATGAGTATCATTGTTATGTGAGATTTGTTGTTGAGCATTGTTGGAAATATTTTGAGTTGGATGATACATGCTTGGACTAGGGTTTGTGAGCAAGAGTTGTTTCTTGAAGTGATTGGTTGAGTAGAGTTGATTGAGCCTAGTCAAGTGGATGTATGAAGTGATTGATCAAGTTCCATAAAACAAACTATTCTATATTCTGATTTGAGTTGAGATTGAGTTTTGAGAATAGAACATATTGAGTCTCTAACAATTCTCTTTATGCTTCTATGAGATTGAGTTGAGAAAGTGATTGAGTTTTGAGTATAGAACATATTGAGTCTCTAACAATTCTCTTTATGTTTCTATGAGATTGATTTGAGTTGAGAAAGTGATTGAGTATTGAGTAAAGAACATATTGAGTCTCTAACAATTCTCTTTATGTTTCTATGAGATTGGACAAGTTCTGTGTGGACTTGTTAAGAATATTTGAGGTAAGTCTTTGAGAAGACTTGTGGACTGATTTTGTGTGAGATTTTGTGGAAGCTTACAATACATATTTGAGCAAGTCCTAGAGAGGACTTATTGAGCAGATTTGGACAAGTTCTATGTGAGCTTGTTGAGCATATTTGGACAAGTTCTATGTGGACTTGTTGAGCAGATTTGGACAGGTTTTGAGTGGACCTATTGAGCATATTTAGACAAGTTCTAGGGACCTGTTGAGCATATTTGAACAAGTTCTATAGTGGACCTATTGAGAAGATTTGAGCAGGTTTGAGTGGACCTATTGAGCATATTTGAGCAAGTTTTGAGTGGACCTATTGAGAGATTTGAGAGTTCTAGTGGACCTATTGAGCAGATTTGAGTAGGTTTGAGTGGACCTATTGAGCAGATTTGTGCTAGACCGACTGGACTATGTTTAGTGCATATTTGAGTGGACTTGTGCTAGACCGACTGGACTATGTTTAGTGCAAGAGTTGAGAAGATTTGTGCTAGACCGAATGGACTATGTTTAGTGTAGATTTGAGTGAGCTTATTGAGAAGACTTGTGCTAGACCGACTAGACTATGTTTAGTGCAAGAGATTGAGCAGAGCTATGCTAGACCGACTGGACTATGTTTAGTACAGAATTGAGATAGAGCTTTGGAGGTGACAGAGCAGAGAGGATAGAGTCTCTAGTGGATAGAGATCCATCAGCCAGGGTAGTGAGGATAGGTCTTCTGAGTGGGGACAAGAGTCTTCAATGGAGAGAGATCCACAAGCCAATGCAGTGGAGGTAGTAGTCTTCTAGAGGATCACCAACCAGAGTAGAGGAGAAGGAGTTCTCTTATGGATAGAGATCCACAAACCAGATTTAGGGGATCAACATCTCCTTTGGATAGAGGTCCATAAACATTGTAATTGGGAAGGATTCCCAAGAGATTAATTGAGAAATATTTAGTGAAATATTTTCTCTATGGAGGTAGCCATATTTGGGTGAACCACATTAAATTGGTGTCTCTATTGTGTGTGATGATTTGTGCATTACTTTGGTTATTGCTATTGATATTGCCATTGATTATATTGATTAATACTATTTGGGAAAGAAAAGTAAAAAGTGGTCTTATACTATTCACCCCCCTCTCAGTATAAGCTTGTGTTCTTCAATTGGTATTAGAGATGGTTCCTTCAAAAAAAGTTTAACAACTTGAAGGAAGATCTTACAAGAACACAAATGGCAAAGAAAGGCAAAGGTAGAACCATGAGACACAAGAAGAAAAGAACACACATGGTCATGAAAGAAAAGGAAGATGAGTTTAATATTGTTGTGTTGGGAGGAAAAATGGAAATAGATTCAAGAGATGAATCAAGTAATGGAGAAATATCCAGACTGATAAAGTTTTGTACCAGATGTGGGAACACAGGTCACCATGCAACTTACTATCCACAAGAATGTTTTGTTTGTGGTCAACTCGGCCATGATGCAAGTTATTGCAATGGGTTTAGTAGCGGTGAAGATGAAGATGATATTTTTAAAAATGAAATCCTAGAGGTTGGTTCAAGAAAGGATAATAGGGAAAATCAAAATAGGTATGAAGAAGAAACTCTACTTTCAGTATTAGAAGAAAATGCTCCTATAGAAGATTCAGAAAAAGAAAAGGAGGAAGCCACTCTTAAGGAACTTATTGAATTGAAAAGAGAGAATTTAGAATTGAAGGGTCAAATACAAGAAGATGAGAAATGTAAGACAAAGCTTCTACAAGATATCTCTGACTTGAGAGATAAGGTTGAAAAGGCAAGAAGAGTTGAAAAAGGTATGGTTGAACAGTCAAAGGTAAAAGAGATAGAATGTGAAAGGCTTATGGTTACTCTTGAAGAATTAAAAAGGGAGAACTCAGGATTAAGGGTTCAAGCTCAAGAAGATGAGAAAGCAAAAGCAAGGTTTCTATAGGAACTCACCAACTTCAAAATCAAAGTTGAAGAGACAAGAAAAATTGAAGAAGGTATGGCCAAAAAATTAAAGACAAAATATCTAGAGTGTGAAAGATTAGAGCATGAGATAGTTTCACTAAGGATGGAAGTAAAAGGTTCTAAGGACAAGCTACACAAGTTTGAGGAAAATTCAAAGACTTTGGATAGGATTATCAATGCACAAAGGTCATCAATCACCATAACAGGACTTAGTTCTAAAGAAGAACAAGGGAAACAGGAAGCAGAAAAAGGAGAGTCAAGCTCAAACACTAGAAAAGAAGAAGCATCAAAAGAAGTAAAAGAGAGAGTGAGACTTCTAAGGATAAGTTGGACAATAGAAAGTTCAACAAGGAAAGGAACAATGCACAAGTAAGGAACATATGGAACAAGAACAGGTAGAAGAGACTAAGAGACCAATGGGGTCTAGGCAAGGTTTCTTCAATGGAAGATGTTTTTCATGTCACAGGTTTGGGCACATGGCTTCACAATGCAGGACACATGAAAGACAGGAATATGGGAATGGATAACTTTTCCATGGGTATTGCTACTCATGTAATGAGTTTGGTCACAAGGCAATGAATTGCAGGGTTCATGACAGAAGAGGATATGGCTTCACTAGAAGAGATCCTAAGACATTTGCACCTCCAAGGAATAATAACATTAAGTGTTATAAGTGCAATAATGATGGTCACACAACAAAATGGTGTAGAGCAAATATTCCAGAAATCAAGTAGGAACAAGAATAGGAACATGGATATGAATAGAAATAGGAATAGGAACAGGAACATGGATGAGAATAGGAACAAGAACATGGATATGAACAGGAATAGGAACATGGATATGAATAGGAACAAGAACAGGAACAGGAATAGGAATAGGAATGATGACATGAATAGAAACAATTAGAAGAATAAAAAAATTTAGAAAATAAGGGAAGAGGATAAAGGTAAAGAACAATGCCTTTTGGGAGTAGAAATACTCCCACCCAAGAATTAACCACCTCAAAGGAGGTGGGGGAGGGGCTAAGCTAAGAGGCTCATTCTTAGCCCCGAGCCCCAAAGGTGACCCTTTGCCATTGATGTCAAAGGGGGAGAGATTTGTGTATTGGGGAGAGATTTGATATAGGGAGAGATTTGATATCTAAGAGAGCATTGAGCCAGGGGGAGCAATGTCCCGGGGGAGCAGAAGAAAAAGAAAGGTCAGGTTTCAATAAAAAGAATGTGGGTTGCCATCAATGACAAAGGGGGAGATTGTTGGACATTTTGAGTCCCTAAGCCAAAGTTGTCATTGATGTCAAGATGCCAGTGATAGTTCTTCTCCAGTTCAAGTGCAAAGTTCAATGGAAGTTGTAATGGGTTAAAATATTTTTATTTTACACCCAAAAGAATGGTTCAGAAAATGGTTTCAGTTCTCCTTTGGAAGCAAATATATCCGAAGCAATGGAAGGATATAATATTATAATATTTATTATAATATTTATCCAAGGTGGTGAAAAACCCAAATAAATTATTATAATTTTAATTATAATATTATTTGGTTTACAAAGGACAATTAATTATTTTTTATAAAACCCTAAGGTTGGGTTTTGGAGGGAAAAATATTTCAAAGCGCAAAGTTTAAAGTAAATTAAACCCAAAGTTGGGGTTTAAATAAAAAGGCTTTCGAAGCCTCTATATTTTTACCGACGTCATCATGGAGGAGCTAGCACCGACGTGTCCAAAGCAAATATAATGCATATAAATACTTTGCCAAAACCATTGGAAAGTTACCCTTGCTCGAATTAATAAATCGGTGGCATGCAAAAAAGAGAGCTTGTGATTTATGAAAATGTGGTAGCGAAAGGCATAGAGGAGGAAGGTTTCATCCTCAAGTTTCATTGGGCAAGCGTGGCCTAGTGGTAGTTGGGAAAGTGCAAAGGCGCTGGCAGCAAGGTGGTTGATGTTTCGAATCCCCGCGTGCATTGTTTGGTGTGTTGTTTGAGGCGCCCAAGGTGCACGACCTTTTGCTTGGTGGAAGGTGGTGTGAGATTAAGAAGCACGTGGTGCTTCTTTAATCTCAAGTGAGCGCTTGGCTCGTGCGGTGACTTTGGCCATGGTTAAGGCGCTTGTGGTGAGACGAGGTTGAGGGTTCGATTCCCTCCAAGGACAAGGTATTTAATTTTGATTTAAATTTTGTTAGTTGCCTAATGTTGGAGGAATAAGGGTGCATAAGTGATTATTATTTTTATACATTAAGGCATGAAATTTATGGTGAATGTTTGTTGAGGATTATTGTGGAAGGTTTGATATTTGAGATTTATGGTGAATGTTTGTTGAGGATTATTGTGGAGGTATTGATATTTGAGATTTATTATTTTAGGAGTAATAAGGAGTTTTAGTAAAGTCTTATTAATTTCTTATTAAGACTTTTGAGCATTATTTTTGTATAAGGGTTTTTCCATTTAAAGAAGACTATGGTGAATGTTATTTTTGAGTTGGAGTAATAAGGTGTATTTTGGGTCATTATTTTGTATTGTGATTTGATTGAAGTCTTCTAACCCTTATTGAGATTGGAAAAGAGAAATTTGTGAGTGTGGCAGATTTGTGAGATCAACTCCTTGTCAAACAAAAGGTATGGGAAAATTCTTCCTTGGTTGAGTTGGTTGATTGGATTACTTGAAAATTAAGGTTGGAGTGAAAAGGATTTGATTAGGGTTTCCTTTTTGAAAGTGTTTGAGTTAATGCTTCAAGGTTTTCTGAATTGAGAGTTGTGATTAAAACCTTGTTTTATAAGCATTGTTGTTGAGACCATTGGTTGAGTGAAGTGTTTGAGTTAATGCTTCAAGGTTTTCTAAAATTGAGAGTTGTGTTTAAAACCTTGTTTGATAAGCATGGTTGTTGAAGTGAGTTGTTATACAAAGAACTTGAACTAGGGTTTGAAAAGATCATGAGTATCATTGTTATGTGAGATTTGTTGTTGAGCATTGTTGGAAATATTTTGAGTTGGATGATACATGCTTGGACTAGGGTTTGTGAGCAAGAGTTGTTTCTTGGAGTGATTGGTTGAGTAGAGTTGATTGAGCCTAGTCAAGTGGATGTATGAAGTGATTGTTCAAGTTCCATAAAACAAACTATTCTATATTCTGATTTGAGTTGAGATTGAGTTTTGAGAATAGAACATATTGAGTCTCTAACAATTCTCTTTATGCTTCTATGAGATTGAGTTGAGAAAGTGATTGAGTTTTGAGTATAGAACATATTGAGTCTCTAAAAATTCTCTTTATGTTTCTATGAGATTGATTTGAGTTGAGAAAGTGATTGAGCATTGAGTAAAGAACATATTGAGTCTCTAACAATTCTCTTTATGTTTCTATGAGATTGGACAAGTTCTATGTAGACTTGTTAAGCATATTTGAGGTAAGTCTTTGAGAAGACTTGTGGACTGATTTTGTGTGAGATTTTGTGGAAGCTTACAATACAGATTTGAGCAAGTCCTAGAGAGGACTTATTGAGCAGATTTGAACAAGTTCTATGTGAGCTTGTTGAGCATATTTGGACAAGTTCTGTGTGGACTTGTTGAGCATATTTGGACAAGTTCTAATGTGTGACATTTTGAGCAAATTTGAGTAGGATTTGAGCAAATTTAGAGGTTCGTGGACCTATTGAGCATATTTGAGCAGGTTCTAGTGGACCTATTGAGCATATTTGAGCAGGTTTTGAGTGGACCTATTGAGCAGATTTGAGTAGGTTCTAGTGGACCTATTGAGCAGATTTGAGTAGGTTTTGAGTGGACCTATTGAGAAGATTTATGCTAGATCGACTGGACTATGTTTAGTGCATATTTGAGTGGACTTGTGCTAGACCGACTAGACTATGTTTAGTGCAAGAGTTGAGAAGATTTGTGCTAGACCGAATGGACTATGTTTAGTGCAGATTTGAGTGAGCTTATTGAGCAGACTTGTGCTAGACCGACTGGACTATGTTTAGTGCAAGAGATTGAGTAGAGTTATGCTAGACCGACTGGACTATGTTTAGTACAGAATTGAGATAAAGCTTTGGAGGTGACAGAGCAGAGAGGATAGAGTCTCCAGTGGATAGAGATCCATCAGCCAGGGTAGTGAGGATAGGTCTTCTGAGTGGGGACAAGAGTCTTCAGTGGAGAGAGATCCACAAGCCAGTGTAGTGGAGGCAGTAGTCTTCTAGAGGATCACCAGCCAGAGCAGAGGAGAAGGAGTTCTCCTATGGATAGAGATCCACAAACCAGATTTAGGGGATCAACATCTCCTTTGGATAGAGGTCCATAAACATTGTAATTGGGAAGGATTCCCAAGAGATTGATTGAGAAAATTTAGTGAAATATTTTCTCCGTGGAAGTAGCCATATTTGGGTGAACCACGTTAAATTGGTGTCTCTATTGTGTGTGATGATTTGTGCATTGCTTTGGTTATTGCTATTGATATTGCCATTGATTATATTGATTAATACTATTTGGGAAAGAAAAGTAAAAAGTGGTCTTATACTGTTCACCCCCCCTCTCAGTATAAGCTTATGTTCTTCATATCTATGAGCATCCATAGGTATTGTCTAGACTTAGTGCTACTGCATAAGGATACCTTATTTCCAGGTGGGTTTCATTCAACCCATTGTTGTAATGAGGATCACCCCATGGTTTTTGAGATATTAAGAATTTTAGGGATTCAAGCTCTTTTACCCTTCTTTTTACTTTTTCTTGGGATACTTACTCATTTTGAGAGGTATCAAGGGATTTTTATTGCTTTTTGGTATTCTTGCTTATTTTTAGAGGAAGCAAGAAGATATTTTTGGGATACTTGCTTGATTAAATGAGGATCAAGGGATATATGTTTTTTGAAATATGAAGGGCAAGCTTGTCCTTTTGTCAATTCATTAGTACTCTAAGACATGTGCATAGATGGATAAGCAGGGGAAACTATTCACTTTATGGAAATAGTAACTCATGAGTTAATCTCTCCAAATCTCACAATGTTTTTATATGTTCAAATGTGCATAGTCCAAGAAAGAAAAGAACTTGATTAACTAGGAATAACTTTGACATCAAAATATTGCTGGACTTTCAATGAAAATTTTGCTTAAAACACTAGTGGTGGTTGAGTAATTGAAAAAAATCTAGATTTTATCTAGCAAACAAGGTATTATGCAACATGTGGTAGCCATTTTCCTACAAGCTCTTTAAAGAAATATTGTCTTGGGCCATTTTTGAAATATTGAGACTGAAAATTGATGAAAAAAGAGAAATATTGCAAATATAGAAACTTCATGATGAAATAAAGGGAGCATAATTTTTTTTTTGTGAGAGAGAAGTTATTATTCAATAGTGGTTGATTGCAGTTCATAGATGTACTGCAAATCGACTTGTTTCTTAAGGTGGTGTATGAATTCTTTCTTAGATAATGGATTCTTGTAAATTTTAAGCCTATACCCATTTACTAGTAGTTTTCTTGTTGAATCATCTATAGACTTAAGCTTGACTATACCATTCCAGAATATCTCTTTAATTTCATAGGGTCCTAGCCATCTCATCCTCAATTTACCTTGAAAGTATTGGTAACGAGAGTCAAACAATAGGGCCTAATCTCCTTATTGAAATGTGCATGGTACAATGTGTTTATCATGTCATTTCTTCCTTTTTTGTTGGGTTATTTCAGTCCTATGTAATGCCTCTAGTCTCCTTTCATCCAAAATATTTAATTTTTCCAATCTATATTTTTGTGCTTGGTCCAAATTCATGTCGAGTTACACCATTGTGCGAAGGGTTTCTATCTCAAATTCGATGGGCATGATAGCTTGTTTTCGATAAACCATTTCATAAGGTGATAATCCTATGGTAGTGTTGGTTATGAATCTACCACTAGGATAGGATTTAGTGTAATGCACCCTAGATTCACCCAGCAAATTGAAAGACCAGAAGGAAGGAATGTCTTTCATGCCAATCTCTGGAGGAGGCCGGCTTTCTATGTTTTCTCAATTGGGTTTAGGCTTAGAGTGCAGGAAAGAAATTAGAAATGCAGAAAGAAATATAAATGTAATTGTTCTGGGTGGGGAGGATAAGCAGCATAGTAACAACAAATCACCACTAATAACAACAATTAAACATAATATATATTGCAGAAACTACCAACGTCATTCATCCTATGTATCCTATACTTTTGCATTCCAAGAATACTTAACTATTAAATACCGATATCTAGAAAGAAAAATAACAGTAAGCAATAACATAAGCAACATGAGGCAGAAATGTTTAGTAAAGGCAGCATACAAGATAAAGATAGTCAATAGAGCCAAGTATATTCTGTATTTAGAAGCAAATGCACAGCTATAGTGGTTCCCTAGCAATATATCCCCTTCGCCCCTTTTACAATGATATTTCTGAGTTATTTATAGCGTAAATTTCCCCCCATTACATCTTTGGGCACAGGATCCCAGACCTAAAAATAGCTAAAAAAGTTGACAAAGCTGACAAAAGTGGTAAAAAGTGTTTGATGTTGACCTCTGCCGGCATGGAATGTACTTGCAGCAAGGTCCACCTAAAAAATTAGCAGCTACAGCAGTGCGATGGATGATGCTCTGAGTCAGCTTGACTAAGGGTAGCTGAGGTACAATAAGTCATTTCACGCTCGCACACCTCCCGTCACATCTCTGACTCGAATCTCGAGGTTGGACACCTGTCAAAATCTGATAAGGGGAAAAATCTACCTTAGGAGCTCATATTTTCTTTCTTTCTCGACTTCGACCAAAATTGGAGTGCAACCAGGTAGTGCAAGGGGGAAGTAGCACAGTTGGGGAGGCATTCGTGCCTTAGAAAATGTTTGGGCAGGCTTTGACATTCTTTTCTTGAGTACGCGCAGGTAAGTGAGCGAACCCTGAATTCGCTGCGAAGTCGGGTTGCTCAACACTTAATCTTTACTGGAGGTACCATGATGGGCTGCTCAACTATGCTCTTCTTCCAGGATGAAGCCCGACTTCATTGCGAAGTCGGGTAGTCCCAGCACTTAGCCATTTCTTCAAGTGAATTGCCCAACAGTGCACGATTTTGATGGTGCAGCCCGACTTTGCTACGAAGTCAGGTGATCCCAATACTTAGACAATTTTTTGGGTATGGCTTCCACTTACAATGCCCATGTGCACACAAAACTAAGAGCGCAACCCGACTTCGCTGTGAAGTCAGGTGGCTTCAAGACAGTCAAATTTTGGGCTCAGCTCTCTACACATCAGCTCCTCAAGTGCACTCAAAATTAAGGTTGCAACCCAACTTCACTACGAATTTGGGTTGCGGCAACACTAACACTTAGAAAATTTTGTGCATTTTGCCCTCTTGGAGAAATAGTTAGAAGAAGGGAGGGAATGAAGAGAATGAAACTAATGGCAAGGAAGATAGGGGATAGTGGAGAAAGGGAGAGAAGGAAGAGAGAAAGGAAATTAGCATCCTTAAAAAAAATCAAAGACATGGCACCCCATGCAAAATGTGGCAACATTCCTGGTGGCTCGCGGGGTGTCGAGCTCACCTCGATGCAATGAACCAGGACTTTATCCTTTGGGCACATAGGAACTCCCTTTCCTTGCATCCCATTGCTCTTACTACTCCTGAGTCCCCTTTTTGGATAACTATTCTTCTTTGGGCTTGCTTTTAGCAGTCTCTTATTTCGACCCTTCTTTTTCTTCTCTCTCTAAATCTGAATGCTCACCACCATTGCCCTCTTGTTTGGCAGGTTGCTTCCACTCGCGAATGTGCTTGTATGGGACCTTGGCCTGATCCTAAGCTACTGCCTAGAAGGGCTCCAAATCACTGACATCTTTTAGCACTACTTTAAATGCTGCAACCATGTGCACATCAATGGTGTCATATCTCTCTCCCAGCTCCTGGAGGGAGGTATTAATCTTACAAAATCTCAACACCATTTGGGTCACCTGCGCCTCCTATACTGGTTCATTCCAGCCATCAATTTTTTATGTGTTTGCCTCGAAAGACATCCAGTCTTGCTTTACCTGCTCCAGGGGCAAAAATTCCCCATCCTTGACAAAGCTTAGAAATTCGAGCATAGAAAGAGTGTTGAAGGGAGCCAGGCAGATGTTCATTTCATGGTTTAGCACGTCCAGCATCTTCTTGGCAGCCCTAATCTTCTCATTTTTTTCAAAATAATTATGCAAGGTTACCCTCGCATCCACCCAATCTAGGGCAATCTGGGACATAGGAGGAAATCGGAGGCCCTTGCATGTAAATTCTTCAAGTTTTATCACCAAGTCCAGCCACTACCTCACTTGGCATTCGGCCTCCTCTATCGTAGGCTTTCCCTGGGTAGATACTTCTTGGATCCTGTATGCAGAATCCAGGACGGACAGGGACCTGATCACATTAGTCCTGCCGCCCTGCAGCAAACTAGCCCGCATCTCCTTGATCTTGTATTTTGAAAATGTAGTTTCTTGGGATGCCTTCTCCTTTAGCTAATATTGGGTCTACTTCAGTGAATCTTGCAGCTGGGAAATATGTTCTAGTGTTGCCTTCTTTTCTTCTAACAGTTGTTCGGTTGTCTTCCTTTGTGTTGTTGCCTCCTATTGGGATGCGATGAGCTAAGCTTTAAAGTCTTCAATTTATTTTTGGGCAGACTCCAACTACGTGGTGGCCTTGGCTAGATCCTCTTCTAGCTATCTCGAGTTGTTTTGAAGCTAAAACAGCTTCTCCTAATTCTCGAGTCGCTTAACAAAGAGATTTTTAGTCCTACAATGAATACCATTGATTTCAAATTCTTCGCTTATATCATCAAAACTCTTATCCTTGGTTTGGTGTTCATAATCCACCTCAGTCATCTCTCGAAGAGGCTTCTTAACTTTCAAGATCAATTTCTCTATTCCCAGCACCCTCCTGTCCAAGTCAAACTTGGTGCGCTTCATCGGGGTGGCTCTTTCCTTGGCTCTTCTCTATTTGATGCCCTAGAGGAAAGAGGTGGAACATCCTGCAGCATTTGTAGCTAGAGGTTGATCGTCCATGATTTGTAGTTATTCTCCCATGAGGTCAAGCTCTGCCAGCATAGGGTATGTCAAGGCCAAATCCTGCTATGGCATCCTTCCTAAAAATAATGAAGTAGGAGATATTCCATAATATGAAGCCATTTTCAAGGGCGACTGGGTCCTAGGAGAAATGGGTGGCTGAGTAGGAGGTGGGTATGGGGTTTTGAATGATGTGGGTGAGTGGCACGACGATGTAGGTACAGCTTCAGCACTGGCCATGGGTGAGGGGTTTAGGGTTTGACCTAGGGTTTGGAAAACATTCGGGTCCTAGGCAAAATATTCAAAGGAATGGGGACTACGGAAGGACTGGGAGATAGGCGATAGGGATGATGCAACTAAGGCATGCCTTGATACAGAGAGGGAAGGCATTACGGTAGGGCCAACTAGGATTTGTGTAACCGAGGAAGAGGACTATTGGTCACAAATCTGCCACAAGAAAGGATTTTGTATGTATACGTGCCCTAGACTTGGCCAACATTGAAAGGCCGATAGAAATAGATGTCTCCCGGGCCAATATCCAGAGAGGGCTGGCTCCCAAACTAGTCTAAACTGGTTCAAGATAAAGATGCAGGAAAGAAATGGGAAAATGCGGAAAGAAATGGGAAATATGGCCGAAGCCGATAGTTAATGGGGAAAAACCTCAGATAGCAAATATTCTAAAAACCAGATCCTAAAGCTTAAGCGGCAACCGATTCTTAGACATATACAGAAATCAGATCAAAACTAGTCGTAGATTCGCCTTCAATTATACTTCAAACATTCAGATGAAAAATACAGCTAAATTTAGGAAAGCAGAATTCAACTTATATTAACACTGGATGAGACAGAAGTAAAACACACAAAAAACAAAATGTGAACAATAGTTTGGATCACCGACTCAAAAGACGCTAAGAATAGAGCGAGACTGCATCTAGGATTTCTGCTTCAATATTTCTGCAAAAGGTTCTCCTCCCTTGCTTGAGATTTTACATTGATATTTATAGAGGTGCCTGCCTCTTTCTTTCATATTACAACATTTAATACATGAAAAAAAATTTGAAGAACGATCCCCCTTAATCTGCCTCGGAGAAATGACAGTCCCTGTTTTTAATGAATTACAACTAAAAATAAACGAAAACAAGGGACCATATTTCTTCATTTAATGACCGTTATCGGGGCAAGCCAAAAGTTGTTAAGAAACCACGAACAAGAGCTTTGAATATTGGAGGCATATTTAATTCTGGCGGCATCGAAAACTGCCTTAGGTTCTTCCATCTTGCGCACATTGGTAATCAGCAACATTTAATCTTAGAACTGCTTCTTCGACCACGATCTCGAAAACTGTTGGCACAGGTGGGTTTGTCAATTTGGAATAAAAATTGTCCCATCAATTTTGACAGTTGGAGAGCTTTTACTTGATCCTTATCTGCTTTGCACGTTCTCCTATGCAATTCTGAAGGAAAATGCAAACTGAACTGTATCGAGCCTTTGTTGTTGCTTCGGTCACGAAAATGTGACATGTTGCGATATCGCGACGTTTTTACCTTACTGCCTTCTCTTCCTGCCACCAGTCGCAAAAATGTGACATGTCACAAAATCATGACATTCTCCTCTTTCTGGCTTTGTTCGCTGCTCCAAATCATGAAAATGAAACATGTTGCGAAAACGCGACATCTTTCTCTTGTGCTGTCTTTTTCGCCTTCTTACCCGCGAAAATGTGACGGGTCGCAAAAATGTGACATGTCGTGATATCGCGACGTTTTCTCATTTTGTCTTTTCATCTTCAACATGTCATGAAATCGTGACATGTTTCTGTCTTTTCCTTATTTTCGTCTTTGCCTCGTGAAAACGGAACATGTCGTGAAATTGTGACATGTTTCTCCATTTGGCTTTATCTCCACAATATGTCATGAAATCGTGACATTTTCTTTCTTTTTTTACTTTGCTGCTTTTACGTCGCAAAAAATTGACATGTCATGAAATCGTAACATTTCGTACAATCTGGCTGCCTCCTTGCTTCCTCCTCGCGAAAACGTGACATGTCGTGAAATCGTGACATTTCTTTGCACTCTCTGTCGTTGCCGCTTCCTGTCACGATATCGTGACAAGTTTCTCCTGCTTAGCTTCATCCTCAAAAATGTCGTGATATCACGACTTCTTTCTTGCCTTGTGTTTATCTTCCAGCCCTTTTTGCAATAACGTGACATGTCGTGATATCGTGCCAGTCCGTACCATTAGCTCCTTTCTCACTTTTCTATCGTGATATCGTGACATTTTTCATTGGCGCTCCCCTTTGCTGCTTTATTTTATGATATCACGACATTTTCTATCACTCTGCTTTGTGGCCACCACAAGTCATGAAAACGCGACATGTCGTGATATCGCGACAACTTTTCAATTAGTTCTCCCTCACCGCAACAAGTCATGAAACTCCAACATGTCGCGATATCGCGATAGTTTGGCTTCATTGCTTTCGTTGACTATTTTGACCGCAAAAACTATAGAGGTCGCGAAAATGCGACATGTCGCAATATCGTGACAATTTTCATACTTAGCTGATTTCTGCATTTGACATCGCGAAACTGCGACAGGTCGCGATATCGCGACAGTTACAGTTACTTTGCTCTAATACAAAACTTATAGAGATTTTTACATTTTCCCTTTCAAAGTGCATGGAGGGACAAACAGAAGAATTAATATCTCTACAATTTGCATTCTTTTACATGAACAGTTACAACAAAAACAATGTGGTAAAAATGCCAACATTCTTGATGGCTCACGGGGTATACAGTTCTGTTGTATGCACGAACCTCAGGCCTTTATCCATTGGGCAACAGAGTCAAGAAACTGGAGGAGCAAAAAAAAAACTAGTGTTGGTTGATGTTGGACGCGTCTGCGGGTGGCTGCAACAAGCTCTTGCTGGTACTCGGCTCTCAAAACAGGACCTTCAACAGAAATTTGTGGAAGAACAGAACTTCCTTTATTTCTTTAGAACTACTGCACTTTGCCTAGCTTGGATGAGCTGGGTAATCACTAGGTGTTGTGCAAGGATCTCCATGGCAGTAGTGAAAAGCACCTGAATTGCAAAAACGAAAATGAATGGAGTGATGACCAACAGATGTGCAGGTCGTGGAACGAAAATGGGGAATGATGAAATGATAGAAGGTGGAGGAATGGAAGTGGTAGATACAGCAACAGGGTGCTACTGTGCTACCAGCTGCTGGGTTTCTATGAAAATAGATAATGAGATGGAAATGGATGAAATGAAGGAGGTGGTGGGAAGTGTGGAAAAATTCTCAAAAGACAAAAAATTAGAAGAAATGGGAAGTGAAGAAAAGGGAACATCAGAAAGGGGAGTAGAAACAACAGTAGTGGCTTGATTAGTTGCAGAAAAAGGAGAGAGAGAGAGGAAGGGAATGAAGTAAGGAAATGAGAGAAAGAAGTAGAGAGGAAGCCACTAACTACTGGGAAGGAAAAGAAACAGAAAGAGAAATAAGCGTACCTGTAGGCTTGCATGCAAAAAGAGCCGAAGTAAAAAAAAAAAATCTTTTTTTCTTCTTTTTCTTATATTTTTTTCTTTTTTCTTTGTACAAAGTAACCCCCGAGTTTAGCTGTGAACTCTTGGGAGAGACACATACCCAAACATGGCTCTATGATCTCTTGGATCCCAGACCTTGAACAGACACTCATTGGTCTTATGATTGATAATCAGCTCGTAGTCATCAAAGATTTGCAACTGTCACACTCCAAGTTTCTCAGTCGTCTTGAGATCTAGGTAGGATCGTTGAATTCCAGAAGGTAATGCTCGAACAGTCCCAGTTTCAGCGCCATTTCTATATCGTGCTCCATCAAAATAGAGCTGATCTTGCACAGAGTCTTGATCAACTTGATCAGGAGGCAACTCTACTTCAACCTCTTCAGGTTTTGTAATGGAGTAACAACCAATTTCAGTTTCCATCATGGCATTAAAATTGAGCATTGAAAACTCATCCTCCAAGAAAAAATCGAGCATTGAAAACTCATCCTCTAAGCGAGGCTCATCCAGGACTTCATCCATCAAATCAGGATCTTCCAATTCTTCAGTTATCAGGTTGAAAGAATGTTTGGACTTTTCTTCCTCTTCCATCTTCTCTATATGAAAAGTAGAAGGCTTATCATTGTCAATACGGACTCTTCTTCCTTTGAAAGGAATCTCCAAGTGAGAGTAATCTAGAGAAAGGTAGCCTCCCAGCTTGGCAGTGAATTCTCTCGACAAACACATACTGAAATATGGTTCTAAATCAACCACAACTACCTCCTGAATTACTGTAATCTGAGGCATACTATGTAGAGAAATAGGAACATCCTTGATTACACCCACTATTTTCATGATAGTCCCATCCAACTACAAGACACCAGGGCTAATTCTTGTATACTCCAGACCAATGACTTCACAAACTGCATTTGGCATGACGGTTGTCACCGCACCAGAATCAATCATACAGTTGTGCACAATCCAACCCTCCATCCTGAGTGACAAATAAAATGGGGGTGGTCTATTTTTTTAGTGGCTGAAGAAGTCGGATTTTGAGATAGAACTACCTGGGCTGGAGGCTTTCCCTTACTTTGTATGATTTTTAGATATTCCTGTAAGAGATTTACCTGTCCAGGCAGCTGCAAGGTGTCATACAGACTTACCTTAGCTGGTATCCGTTTGAGTTCTTCAACAATGTTGTACTCTAACGAGATCGGCTCTTTCCCTCCGCTGGTAGCTTCAAATTTTCTTCTATACTATTGAGTGGCCTCCACTCATTGTCGTTTACTCAATGACAGATACCGCAACGTCGCTCTAGCTTGTTCCTGTGTTTTCGCTTGCGACTGAGAGACAGAAACTTTTTCCTTCTCTTTTGCTTGTGGTGGAAGCGGATCCTTCGACAAAACAGGTGGTTGTTGTGGAGCTGGAGAATCATGAGTCTTTACAGGTATTTGCTTCTTTGTTATTTTTATAGAAGGCACTTTCAATGGCTCCATCTTAGCCGGATCTGCCAACATTGGTTTCTTGTGATTGTGTGTCAAGACTGCTATGTGTTCCTCAAGAGACTTCGTAGAACTATGATCCACCTCTTGAATCATGTTTACACAGCTTCCTGCAAGAACTTGCAAATAATTTTGGTGAACCATGCAAGTGGACTCGTCATGTGGGTCGTTGCATGAAGAACACCAGTAAGAAGGCTCATGTGGAACTTCAGAAGGGCCAGCCTCTTCACTTACCAGGATCACTGAGTTCCTCTCAGGTACTTTCTCCATAGCCTTGCTAGGAGCAAGTTGTTCTCTAGCTACTGCCTGAACAACTCTTCATGGTGATAGTTCATTTTCACCTCTCTCCGCTCCAGAGATGTCACCTTGTTAGTGAGAGCTCTCATGGTCGACTGCATTTCTTGCAAAATAGCCAATTGAGGATCTGGGCTTGTGGACACAGGCAGTGTAGGTAGAGGTAATGGAACTGTTGGAGAAGGTAAAGCAGGAATTGGAAGTGGAGAGGTTATCTATGGAATGGTAATCATAGGTACTGAAGGTATGGGAGGATTCCATGAAGATGAAGGATATATGGATGGAGCAATGTAAGATGTAGGGGCTGCACCTGTATGCTGATATTGTGGAAGCTCGAGAAAAATAGGCATAGTCATTTTCGGAGGCAACTTCCCAACGGCAATCAGATCAGCCTTAGCCTTATGTGCCTATGCATATAGTGCAGGAAATTTTTGAACACCAGACATCCTAATATTCAGACCAATATCTGAATGGAAAGCCCTAAGAAAGTACAATGCTGCTTGTTCATGAGTAGGGCGAAGACCTTCAAGAACTCTCTGCCAAGTTCGGGCAAACCTAACATTGAAATCCACTATCTCCTCTTGAGGATGCCTCTTGATATTATTAAATTGATGCACTAGAGAAAATGGATCTGCCTACTCATTGAATCCTTGGATTAACATCTCTGCTAATTGATCCCATGAATTTATGGAGTTGGGAGGCAAATATCTATACCAGCACAACAACTTACCTCAAAGTGACAAGACAAGCAATTTGATCATGACATCTTCATCTGTGATATTGTGAATTGAAGCCAAGGTTGCCACATCTAACACATGCTCGTACATCATCTTTCCAGTCCCATCGTATGTGGGTAAGGCTTTTATTGCTGCAGCAGGAACTAGATTTTGAAAAGGCAGGTCCAATGCTCCCGAATAATTCCAAGCAGGAATTTGTCGTGGTGGAGGTTGTTGACCAGCCATTTGGACTGCTGGATCTAGATGTAGCAAACTCGTAGTAGTACTGGGAGGAGTCAGAGATGGAACAAACTGATTCACTACCTATGAAGAAACAACAAATGACAGGTTCACAGGACTTACCAATCTTGAGCGCTCCCTCCAGTTCTGAACATCAATATCGAAGAATTCGACTAGATCTTTCGATTCTTTGGCACTTGATCTCGTGATCATGAAGCAGAGATTCTCACCAGATTTAGGATTAGAAATTTCTAGGTACTATACAGTCACCTTCAGCAAAGTCACCAGATGAACTTACAATCACCGCTTTGAGGTCAAGACAGTTCATCAAAAATCTTGATTCCTCCGGGTGTCAAAAATGGAACTTGTGAGTCCCACCGATTATTGATCTTTCTGAGACAGAAATAGTCTGTCCCACCGAGCGTGCCAAAAATTTTTGGTCACAAATCTGCCTAAGTACAATATTTAATCACTTGTGCACCCTAGACTCAGCCAATAGTTTTTGGCACACCTGGTGGGTTTTGAATGATGTGGGTGAGCGGCACGGCGATGTAGGTATAGCTTCAGCACTAGCCATGCATGAGGGGTTTAGGGTTTGACCTAGGGTTTGGAAAACATTTGGGTCCTAGGCAAAATATTCAAAGGAATGGGGACTACGAAAGGACTAAGAGATAGGTGATAAGGATGATGCGACTAAGGCATGCCCTGATACAGAGGGGAAAGGCATTACGGTAGGGCCAACTAGGATTTGTGTAATCGAGGAAGAGGATGTACCTGTGTGCTTTGCCTAAGTCGGTGCTTGGATGATGCCTACTGCCCAGACCTCTGCTTCCTTCTCTAGACTATCCAAAGAGATGATTTTGGGTGTGACTACTTTTGGCCATGGGGCCGCTACTATTTGTTGTGTAGCCTCTTTTTCGATCGCTTTATCTTAGTCTTCTCACCCCTTTTTCTCTTCTTTTCTCTTGGAGTGGTGGTTTGTTTGGAGGAGGCAGAGGTGGTTGGTGCCATGGGCAATGGCGCTCCCATAGTAAATTTGTACTTTGGCTTTGACGAAGGGATGCCCACTACCATTGGTCCATCGCTTGACCTTTCTGGCTCCTTTTCTTTTTGAGGCAACATTTCAGGAGCTAGAGACAACATTGGGCCCACCTGACTGCTTGTTGGTGCCTTTTTGGGTGGTTTTCAAATGGATAAATGTTGTGGTGGGGGTTTCCTTTTATACCTCTTCCTGGCACTTAGGGGGATGCAATCTTGAAACGTGAAAGGCTCTCATTTGTCAGTGTATTTATCATATAAGGCAAAAAACTCATAATCTATGGCCAATGTCTTCCTGTTAGATTTATTGTGTTACGTGTGACACCTCATCTTTCGGCATTCAATGATTTTGTCCTTTTCCCAGCTGAGGGGCATCACCTTCATGAGGAATTTTTTGAAACCCACCGAGTCTAACCTGTGATCTGGATTGCGCTCCGGATCATACTCCACCTCCACACAGTAGAAGTCCTACCATGGTGGCCATGATTGCATCCGTTCGATGTGCCATTCCAGGTCTGCGCTTGTTTTGTTGCACCTCTCCTCCATGATTTTTGCTTGGGGGTAAATATGTACAAACTTTCCCCTAATCCCAATCGAGTCGTATTTACAGCGTTGTGGTAATTGTATCAAGCCCATGTTGAGGAGTTCCTATTCTAGGTAGATGTGTTGCCCAGTTTCATGGACTTGAATGTTCACCCAGGTAATAGGATATTTAAAAATATGGCCTCTCTTATTTCCCTGGCCAAATTACTCCTCAACGTAGTCCATTTGCCACACTGTCTCCATGTTGAACTAATGCTCGATGCAAAAATAGGGCAGCAAGAACGGCTTCCCTTTGAATCCATAGATTCTAATAATAATGCCCTAGGTCAACCAGAAAGTATCCCCGCATTTTTATTTCCTCAGGTAGTTCATCATGGCCAGGGGAGGGCGAGATGCCTTTTTTTTTAACAGCTCCAAGGTCATACCTAAAAATTTAAAATTGAAATCATAGTAAGACCCCCTTCTATACAGGGCTTTCATCCACTCGTACACTGACAATTGTGCTCCCTTCTCATTTATCTTCTTAAGATTAGGCACCTTTATTCAGTAATGTGTGTGGTAAAGGCACAACCATGTGAGGAATGAGCAATGCCAGAATTTGGTTGTCTACTTTTGTTGTATCCTGACCAGGTTTGAATGTATGGCATATGCCACCCAATCTGCCCAATCAAAGAATATTTTATGCCTTTCGCTTATTTGTGCAGTAGAGTCATAAAACTCTCTATGTAAAATACACTCTGTGAGTGCCAACTGATACAGATGTACCATTCTGTCTGTGCCGCATCCAAGGACCCATGCAAGGATAATATAAATATACTTATTTTTGAACCTCTCCATGGGTATGGGACCTAATGGCCATTGTCCGACTGGTAGTGGGGACTTCAGCTCTAAATCGAGAAACTCTCTCATCCTTTTGCTTTGACTAAATCTGCCCGCCTACTCATCCAAGTTAATTCTTCTGACAATGGCATCGGGGTCGTACTAGAGCCTTGGGGCGAAGTTTGGCTATAGGCTTTCTTTGAAGAGGGTGAAAAACACCCTTCCTTGGTAGTCGTAGACTTACCAGGTAGCTGGTTTGTAATATATCACAATTGACTCAACCAGCTCTGGGTAGTGGTGGACAGGAGGGCACAAGAACCAGTAGAGGTTCAACTTATATGCAGCTCTGACGTGGTGCAAGGGTGAGACTTTGCCTACCCACTTTGTGATATTAGGCCACAACTTGGTGAGGATAATGGAGTACTCACCATATTTATACTCGGCCAACCGATTGACGGGCGATGGTGGAGGACCTTACCTTTTGCTTCACCTCGACCTAGATTGCCCTCTCTGCTCTTGTGGCACTTTGCTCTCATGAGCGTTAGACTCTCTGTATCGTTGGACTATGGCTGCATTGGCACTTTCCCCTTGTCCATTTTCTGTTATTCGCTCATGGTGCAAGAGATAGGAATTTCAGTCATTGCAGACCTTAATTTTGCACTTTTCTTCCTCTTTACTACGCATCTCTAATCTACACTAATGATTTAGGTGTTATGAGTACATTAGGGCCCTTTTCTAGGAATGGAAACACAACATTAATGTCACGATGAGCAATTTAAAGTGATTTTCTCGAAGTAGGTAGAAAGCGTCGTTATTCCTCGATGGTCGCACGTGGGATTTTTTATTAGAAGGTGCACCTCATACGCGGTTGGCTCCAATGTGCTCACTTCTTCATGACATTTTCTTTGAAATTCATGCAATCATTCCTTAAAATATTTGAACCTCATGCTTTTAATGATGTCATCGTTGCCATTTGGGCACACTCTTTGAGGAAGACTCTGACCAAGGGCCCAAGAAGGAACGCGGTCCAACTTCACACTATGCACAGTGTACCCTCGGGCACCCATACTTAGAAAATTTTTGTCATGCCCCTTACTCTCCCTAACGGGTCATTCGAAGTGCACCTAAAACTAGGAGCACAACTGGGCTTCGCTCAAAAAATTTGCACAGTCTGACTTCGCTCAGAAAATATTGTGCAGTAGGGCTTCGACACTTAGGTGATTTTTCTTTCCTTTGCTGCCCGACTGTGCTCCCAAGAGGGTACATAGCCCGACTTCATCGTGAATTCGAATTGCGCACCCAGCACTTAGAAAATTTTGGGGTTCCTTTTGTTTGCTTTTTCTCTTCCCAAGCTCTTGGTATCACATAATTCAAAGAGTGACGCCCGACTTTGCTGCGAAGTCGGGCAATTTTCTGCCTTGGTCAGACTTGAGTTAGCAGCGCAAAATTTTGCTTCTTTTCTCACACTTAGCCCTATTTGGATTCAAAAGCTGAAAACTAAATAACTGAAAGAAATATTTACATTCTGAAATAAACTGGACTTCAGGAAATAAATAAGAAAAGTATGTACAAGGAATGACCTCTTGGCACCCTTCAGTGATGATAGGCCCTCAAGTGGAAGCCATTAACAGGGATTGGGAGAAGTTGTCCCTCCATATCCCTAAGCACGAATGCATTGAATTGGTTTACCGGAGTGATATGATAGGGGCCTTTCCAGAAGGCAACAAATTTGTCATGGTTGCCTGGCTTTGCTTTGATTGAATACCACTTGAGCATTAAGTCCCTGATTTTGAAAACTCGGGTGGTGGTCCCTTTTGCAAACCAGCTTTGAGTTGCCTCGAAATGTTTTGTAAAGGCTTGATATGCCTTTTCCCTTTCCTCTTCTAGCTGCAACAGTTGACAAAGTCTGACATTCACTGGATCCCCATCACCTTTCTCTTATTCTAACAACCAGAGTGCAAGAATTTCTATGTGAGTAGGCAGAACCGCCTCCTTGTCATATACAAGCATGTAGGGGGGTGTCTTGATGGATTTTTTGAAAGATATGCGATCCACCCATAACGCCCGGTCTAGAAGTAGGTGCCACGACCTCTTATTCTTCTCCATAATTTTCTTTATGATTTTCAAGAGGTTTTTATTGGTGGATTTGGCCAGGTCGTTTCCCTACGGATAGTAATTTGAAGACATCTTATGGTAAATGCCATATCTACCCTTAAACTCAATGAGTATTATGCCTATAAATCTTGGACTGTTATTAGTGATAATTACCTCTAGAACCCCGAAACGGGTAATGAGGCTCTCAAGGAACCCAATGACCATTTCTTGGTCAGTATGCTTTGTAAGAAAAGCCTCAGCCCATCGGGTAAAATAATTTGTGGCGGTTAGGATAAACTTGTGTCTCATCGAAGAGTTGGGCGTTATGGTCCTGACAAAGTCTAGACCCCACTGCTGAAATGGAGTCTCAGCTTGAATTGGCTAGAGGGGCAAGGGTGCCTTCTTATTTCTATCGATAAACCTTTGACATTTTTTACATTTTACACAAACTGCATGTGCGTCTATGAAGAGGGTGGGCAAATAATAGCAAGCTCTGATAATATTCAAGGTTTTAGGCCATCCTAAATGATGTCCTCTGGGCATCCCAGAGTGGAACTCTTTGAGAACCTTTGTCTTGTCTGATTCCTTGACGTACCGCAACAGGATGTCGTCAATATTTCTAAAATACAACCCCTCGGGACGCAGTACATACTTCAAGGCATTCAACCTAAACCTCCTTCTTTGTGAGGCTTTGAGATGGTTTGGACATCTCCCTGTGCTAAAATACCACACCAGGTCATTCATCCAATCACTCTCCTCTGATAAGGAGTTGGCAAGGTTAATTTTCGTCATTGGATCCTCCCACTGGCAAGCAGAGATTTTGGCTGCAGCACTTCGGGCCAACTCTTGGCATAGAGCCCGACCTCGGATTAGATTCATTGGTCGTACCTCTATGTCAAACTCTTGTATTTTAGCTATCCATCATGCCCTATTGTGACTTGGCTCCCCTTGGATAATGAAATTTTTGACATCCGGATGTATCACGAAGATAGTTATCTGACTTTGGGAAATATAGTGCTTGAACTTCCTGAGAGATCTCATGACTGCGTGCACTTGCCGCTCAATAAAATTGTATCTTTCTTCATCGGCTGAATAACCTGGCTTAGGAATGCTATGGGGTGCTCCTTGCCATCATCTCTCTTCTGATTCAGGACTGTAGCGTAGCTCTCGGGCTCTCCCACTACATATAGAATGAAATCCTTGGAGTAGTCTAGATTTATTAATACTAGAGCTTGCGTGATTTTGGCCTTGATTTCTTTGAAGTCTTGCTTTCTTTCATCAGTCCACATGAATTCAACATTATTTTTTAGGAGCTCGGCCATGGGCTTGATCACTTGTGCGAAGTCTAGGACAAACTTCCTCATAAAGTTGATTTGGCCAAAAAACGAATGTAGCCCCTTCTTATCAACTAGGATGGATAAGCAAAGAAGATATTCTGCTCTATCAGGATCAACTGCAAGGCCCTTCTTAGAAATAACGTTTCCTAGTAGCTTTCCTTCCTTCATCGCAAATACTAACTTCTTTGGGTTGATGGAAATGCCAAACTCATGACATCTCTCAAATATTTGCCGCAAGTGGGAGACATGGTCCTATCTCTTATGTGAAAACACAATCATGTCATCCAAATAGATGACAATGACCTTGTTGAGAATCTCCTGGAATGCCAAGTTCATAGCCCTTTGAAATGTAGCATCGACGTTAGAAAGGTCGAAGGGCATGCGTTTATATGCAAATGTTCCCCATTTGGTGGTGAACATTGTCTTGTGCTGATCTTCGTATTTCACCCATATTTGGTTATAGCCAGAGAACCTATCCAAGAGAGAGAATCTCTGAGCTCCACAAACTACGTGGAGGATTTTATCAATTTGGGGAAGTGGATAATGATCCTTCAGTGAAGCCTAATTGAGGTTTCTAAAATCCATGTAGAGGCGGATGTCTCCATTCTTTTTTCTCACTGGGACCAAATTTGCGATCCAAGACGAGTGCTTGATGGGGTAGATGATCTTGGCCTCCAGCATCTTCAAGAGTTATGCTTTCATCATGGCTTCAATTTTTGGGTTCACCACCCTTTGCTTCTGTCAAAAAGGCTTTGCATTATCTTCCAGTTCTATAGTATGTTGGATCATCTCTCTATCGTACCCCTTCAAGTCTTGGTAGCACCAGGCCATAATATCTGGGAACTCTTTGCATAGAGATCTGATCTACTCTATCTCCTTTTCAGTACAATATACCCTGACCTTGATCACTTTTCCAGGTTCCAGTTCCAGGTCCATGTAATGCTTGGGGTCCACTTTGATCCTATGGGATATGGCTCTATCATTCTGATCAAAGAGACTCTCTAGAGTAATCAATCCTTTCAGGACATGATTATTTTTTAATTGTATCAACCCTTCGTATTGCTCATCATCGGGGTCTCTACCTTCAATTGTACTCGCTTCATTTATCAAAAATGTGATGATATCTTCATCACAGTCGAACACCTACCAGTGGGTGTCTTTATCAGGCACAGAAGGCCTGTAAATGGTACGAACTGACTTTGACTTTTAGACAGTGTCATCATTTGTGATGTACCTGGCTCCAACAGATGCCAGAATGTTAGCATGGTTATTCTTCTCATGAGATATGGCTTTGACATTCAAAGAGTTGAATGACTCCATCATATCCTAGACACAGTTGTGGTACACCTTGAGGTAATGTTTATTGGAGGTGCACTTATTCGTAATCTAGTTGCACACTAGCTCTGAGTCATCAAAGATCTGAAAATGCTTTATCCCTAGTTTCTCTGCCTTTCTCAAACCTAAACATAAAGCTTCATACTCTACCTCATTGTTAGTGCAACTCCAAGCCAGCTTGTAAGTGTAGTCTTTTTGGATCCTAGATGGGGAAACTAGAAGTACACCTACACCGGTGCCATTCTTGCATCGAGCGCCATCAAAGTACATCTTCCATAGATTTTCTAGGGTAGGTCCAACATCTTTCTTTGTATACTGATCAAGTATTTCAGGATAGGTGACAGAGTAACAACCTTTCTCAGTTTCAATAATGTCATTGAATTCTAGCAAGGAGAACTTATCCTCCACTTATAACAACTTGAGGGCCTCTTCTGCCAAATCCACCTCTACCAGTTCTTTAGTTGTCAGATGAACCATATCGCTCTACTGCTCTTCCCCTTGTATCTTCTCTACCAAAAATGTGGAAGGCTTTTCATTATAAATATTCAATCTCCTTCCTTTGAAGGGACTTTCATATGCGAATAATCCAGTGAGATATATCCACCCAGCTTCGCAGTAAACTCCCTAGAGAGACACATTCCGAAGTAGGGTTCCAATTCAAACACCATGACCTCTTGGATGACCACTATTTCAAGGGCTTTATGCAGTCAGATTGGGATATCTTTGATGACACCAATTGTCTTGACAGGAGTTTCATCTAGCTGCAGCACACCTTGGCTTCTCCTTGTGTATTCCATACCAATCTCTTTGTAGATAGCCCTCGGCATGATAGTAGTGGAAGCACTAGAATCCACCATGTAGTTGTGTACTATATAGCCCTCCATTCACAAAGACAGATAGAAATATGGTGGCTTTTTTTTCCCAGTAGTAGATATTGTCAAGGGCTGAGCTAAAATAGTAGGTTGTATCAGCTTTCCATATTTTATGCTCTTCAAGGAATCCTACAACAGGTCTACTTGCCCTGGGAGCAGAAGAGCCTCATACATACTTATCTTCGTCGAGGTTTTTTTGAGCTCATCAACTATATTGTAGGTTGAATTGCCAGCTCCCTCTATCTCTTTCACTGGCTCATACCTGGTTCAATATTTTTGCATGGCTTCGACTCTCTATCTCTTCGTTAGCGATGGATACCTCAGCTTCTCTTGAGCTTGTTCTTTCGTTTTAGCTAGAGGTTGGACTGTGGGAGCCTTCATCATGGGAGCCTTCATCGTGGGAGCCTTGAGGGTTGGGAACCTCTATTTGGTTGTAGGAGGTAAAGGTGACTTGTTATGTGGTAGCACAGCAGGCTGCACCCTCTCCCTTCTGGCATATACTTTCAACGGCTTTGTCTAGGCCGTGGGGGCCTCAATGGGCCTTTTGCCTTCCTTGGTCAAGAGTGACAAAGGATCTTCTTCTAGGACTACAAAGTTACCTTCATTGTCAAGTATCATGTATGCTTCGTCCTCCATGGCATTGCCTGCAAGGGTCTAAATATAATATTGATGCAGCATACAACCCTCCTATCCATGTGGATCGTTGCATGTGGAGCACCAGTTAACCTGATCAAAAGTGCCTAGTTGGACCTCATTGGCAGCATTCCTCATCAGTGGCCTTTGCGCTTGTGTAGCTTGATCTTTTGTTAGTGTAGGGGAGTATATGGTCTCCTCAAAAGAAACTCCATCTGGGCTTGCTTCTTCTTGATGATTGTCATATCATTGGAAATAGTATGGTAACTAGAGGCCAGAGCCCGTACCTCCTGAAGGATATTATTCTTAATATCATTATCAATAAGCGCTGACTGGGTCGAATGAGGTCTTACAGCTAATGGTGAAGGTACAGAATGCATCGCGTAATGAGGGGGAGTTGGGAGTGTGGGATATTGTGAATGTGGAGGTGGTAGATTAGGATAATGGATATGGGGTTGACCATAAGGGTTTATAACTGGTGCTGGATTCCATGGTTGATGGGGGTACTAATTTGATGATGCTGGCATTACACCAGACGTAGATGGGTATTATGATTGAGGGAAATCAGGGTAAATGGGAGATTGCATTCTATGAGTAAGTCTGCCTATAAAAATTATGTCTAATTTTGCATTCTAGGCAGCTTCATAAAGAGGTAATAAAAGTGTCGACCTGGGCTATCTTGAGGAATAGGCAAATATCTAAATTGAAAGACTTCAGGTAATAGTGCGCAGCTTGCCCAGTCGAATTTTGTAGCTCACAAGGTACTCTCTTCTAGGACCTCACAAACCTCACGTTGAATTCTGATATCTCCTCCTACAAATGGCGTTGGATACTTTGAAACTAATGCAGCAATGAAGAGGGATCAGCAGACTCATTGCATCCCTTCACTAGCCTACCTACTAACTAGGGCCATCCCATGATAGCTCCTTTTGGCAAAGATCTCCACCAGTAGAGAAGCTTCTCTCTTAGAGAAAGGGCTAATAGATAGGTCTTAACACTCTCACTCGTGATAGAGTGGAGCGTAGCCAAGGCCAGAATGTCTTGGATGTACTCGTATGCTATTTTTCCAAAGTCATCGTAAGTAAGAATGGATTTCAAGGTAGTAGGGGGCACAGCCTCTTGTCCAATTAGAGCCAAGGGTCCTATGGAATCAACTACTAGGAATAGGTCATCATCATTTTGTTGGACAACCATATCTTCTTGCTCTTCAGTCGTATAATCGGTATCAGTGTTGTTCGAAGTTGTAGGCTATTATTCAATTTTGACCTCTCTGACTTTAGCTTCTTCGATCTCAGCTTCTTCAATATCAGCTTCAACTTCGAGTTCATTTTGGTGAGCTTGGTAGTCATCCATCCTTACGCGCTCCCCAGGAGCGTTGATGTCAATTTCGTAGAGATCAGGTTGTTGTCTTGGGTTCCTTACTCTCCACCTTCTTGAATGCATGAAGGCACTTTTGAGGTTGGACTGGTCTCATGGACTTATAGAATATTTAGGTACTTGCAAAGTCACCAAGTGTTCTGATTTGATAGCAATGAAGCGAACACCAATGCTTCGATTCTATTTTGGGATGGGAAACTCCCATGTCCCATCGGGCATGCCAGAGAAACTGTTGGTTATGAATCTGCCACTAGGATAGGATTTAGTGTAATGCACCCTAGATTCGCCAAATAGATTGAAAGGTCAGAAGGAAGGAATGCCTTCCATGCCAATATTCGGAGGAGGTCGACTTCCTATGTTTTCTCAATTGGGTTTAAGCTCAGAGTGCAGGAAAGAAATCAGAAATGTAGAAAGAAATATAAATGTGATTATTCTGGGTGGGGGAGGATAAGTAGCACAGTAACAATCAATCACCACTACTAACAGCAATTAAACACAAGATATGTTGCAGAAACTACCAACATCATTCATCCTATGTATCCTCTACTTTTGCATTCCAGGAATACTTAACTATTAAATACCGATATCTAGAAAGCAGAATAATAGTAAGCAATAACATAAGCAACATGAGGCAGAAATGTTCAGTAAAGGCAACATACAAGATAAATACAATCAATAGAGCCAAGTATATTCTATATTTAGAAGCAAACACACATCTACAGCGGTTCCCTAGCAATATATCCCCCTTTCCCCCTTTAACAATGATATTGTCAAGCTATTTATAGCATAAATTTCCCCCTATTACATATTTGGGCACAAGATCCCAAACCTGACAATAGCTAAAAAAGTTGTCAAAGCTGTCAAAAGCGACAAAAAGCAGTTGATGTTGACCTTTGTCGATATGGAATGTACTTGCAGCAAGGTCCACCTAAAAAATCAACAGCTATGTGGTAGTGTGGTGGATGATGCTTCGAGTCAGCTTGACTAAGGGCATCTAGGGTACAATAAGTCAGTTCATGCTCACACACCTCCCATCACATCTTTGACTCGAATCTCAAGGCTGGACACCTATCAAAATATGATAAGAGGAAAAATTTGCCTTAGGAGCTCATATTTTCTTTCTTGCCCAACTTCACCCAAAATTGGAGCACAATCAGGCAACGCAAGGAGGAAGTAGCACAGTTGGGGAGGCCTTTGTGCCTTATAAAATTTCTAGGTAGTCTTCGACATTCTTTTCTCAAGTGCACACAGGTAAGTGAGCGAACCCTAACTTCACTGCGAAGCCGAATTGCTCAAAACTTAATCTTTACTAGAGGTACCATGATGAGTTGCTCAACTACACTCTTCTTCCAGGGCAAAGCCCGACTTCGCTACAAAGTCAGGCAATCCTAGCACTTAGCCATTTCTTCAAGTGAATTGCCCAATTGTGCACAATTTTGAGGGCGCAGCCCGACTTTGCTACGAAGTCGGGTGATCCCAACACTTAGACAATTTTTTGGGGATGTCTTCCACTGACAATACCCAGGTGTGCACAAAACTAAGAGCGTAACCCGACTTCACTACAAATTTGAGTGGCTTCAATACTTAGTCAAATTTTGGGCTTAGCTCTCTACACATCAGCTCCCCAAGTGCGCTCAAAATTAAGGGTGCAGCTCGACTTCACTATGAATTCGGGTTGCGGTAACACTAACACTTAGAAAATTTTGGGCCTTTTGCCCTCTTGGAGAAACAGTCAGAAAAGGGGGTGGAATGAAGAGAATGAAACTGATGGCAGGGAATATAGGGGATAGTGGAGAAAGGGAGAGAAGGAAGAGAGAAGGGAAAGAAGCATCCTTACAAAAAAAATCGAAGACATGGCACCCCGTGCAAAATGTGGCAACGGGTAGTTTTCCAAGTTGTATTATATGCCCATACAACTTCTTTTAATCTCTCAGCCCAATCACCCCTATTAACAGCTATGGTTTTTGTAATGATCTTTTCAAGTTCTCTGTTCATAACTTCTACTTGTCCATTGGCTTGAGGGTGATATGGTGAGGTTTTCCTATGTTTTATTTGATAGATGTCAACAAAATGTGCAATTACTTTGGAGAGAAATTGGGTTCCATGATCTGAAACTAACTCTCTAGGTGCTCCAAAGCGTTGCATAATATTTTCATAAAGGAAATCAGCTACTGGTTCAGCTTGTGCTCGTGGTAAAGCTTTAACTTTAGCCCACTTAGTAACATAGTATGTACACACAAGTATGTGTTTATTACCTACACTTGGAGGGTCTATTGGTCCAACAAAGTCAATTCCCCATTTCTTGAATGGTTCAAACACTACTTGTAGAACCAAAGGCATTTCCATTGAAGGTGTAGGCTTACTAGCTCTTTGACAAGCATCACATCTATCAATAAATTTATGGACATCTTTATTCATGGTAGGCCAAAAGTAACCAGTTTGAAGTATTTTACTAACTATCCTTTGGGTGGCATAATGGCCTCCATAGGGTTCTTCATGTGTTACTCGAATGATGTCATATACATCTTCTTCTTGCACACATCTCCTAATTACTTGGTCAGGACATGTTTTAAACAAGACTCCATGAATCCACATATAAGGGATACTCTAACGTATTAGTTTTCTACGCTCATGTGGTGTATAATTTTGAGGTATTTTTCCTGTTACTAAGTAATTTACAATATCAACATACCAAGGAGTAAAAATAGAAAGAGCAAACAAATGTTCATCTAGGAAATTATCAGGAATTAACTCATCATCATCAAATATTTGCATACGAGATAGGTGATCTACAATGACATTATCTTTTCCTACCTTATCTATGATTGTAACATTAAATTCTTGTAACAGAAGAAGCCATCTAACCACTCTACCTCCTACTGTAGCTTTGTTCATTAAGTACTTAATGGTAGAGTGATCAGTGTGAACAAATACTTCATACCCTATTATGTAATGTTTGAATTTATTAATGGCATGGACTACAACTAAAAATTATTTTTCAGTAACAATGTAATTAAGCTCAGCTCCATGCAAGTTTTTACTTACATAATAGATAGCATAAGGTATTTTGTTCTCAATATGTTGCAATACTGCCCCTATTGCGTAACCCGAAGCATCACAATGTATGTGGAATGGTAATTCCCAATTTGGTCCTCTCAGGATTGGAGCAGTAATTAATTTATCTTTTATAACTTCAAAGGCTTCTTGACATGCTTCAGTCCAATTGAATTCACTTTCTTTGGTTAAGAGCTTAAGCATGGGAGCAACAATTTTACTGAAGTCTTTAATGAATCTACGGTAGTATCCTGCATGTCCTAGGAAACTTCTCACCTCTATTTGTGTTTTTGGAGGTTGAAGGGATTGAATAGCTTGTATTTTTGCAGGATCTACTTTAACACCTTCTTCTGATATATAATGTCCTAGAACAATGCCTCCTCTCATCATCATGAAACACTTTTCATGACTCAAAGAGAGGTTTTTCTCTTGGCATCTAACCAGAACTCTTTGCAAGCTTGATAAAGTTTCTTCAAAGGTATTACCATAGACTATGAAGTCATCCATATAGACTTCTACACATTCATTGATTAAATCAGCAAAGATAGCTAAAATAGCTCTTTGAAAAGTGGTAGGTGCATTGCATAATCCAAAAGGTAAGACTTTATAAGCATAGGTGCCTACTGGACATGTGAAGGTTATCTTTTCTTGATCTTCTTCAACTATGGAAACTTGATTATAGCCACTAAAACCATCCAAAAAGTAGAAATATTTCTTTCCAACCAAGGTATCAAGAACTTGATCAATGAATGGCAAGGGAAAATAGTCTTTCTTTGTTACTTTGTTTAATTCCCTATAATCCACACAAATCCTCCATTTACCATTCTTTTTAGGGACTATCACAAGAGGTGACACCCATTGACTATCAAAAATTGGATATATAAATCCTACCTTCAAGAGTTTAATGATTTCTTCTTGAACCACATCTTTCATAGTTGGATTCAATCTTCTTTGGGGTTGTCTTACTGGATAACATCCTTCTTGGATAAAAATGTGATGGGTACAAACATTTGGATGTATACCTTTCATATCCTCGTAGTTCCATGCAAATGTTGATTGATATTTCTTAAGCACATCTATTAATTGTGATTCTTGTATGCTTGTGAGCTCATCACTGATATTCAAGGTTCTTCCTGGTGTGATATCTATTTGCTTGCATTTTTTTGTGTTTGCATCTATCCCCATTATCTCATGTTCAAGAATATTTAAGTGATAGTCATATGGTATCATTTTTTGAGACTGACTTGTGCTTGCCTCATTAATAGCCATAGTAGATTCAGATGAACAACCATTGTCTTGACCTTGATCTTCTTTTTGATTTCCTAATAGTAATGGTAATGGTCCCTCAATTTCTTGTTGAAGATGTTCACTCAAAACATTGATTGATAAGGTTTGGATATCATCAAAATCATGAGGGAAATCATACCATAGTTGCTTTGGAAAATATTTTTCTATTGTTGATTCAGGGAATAGGCTAAGGTCTTTAGTATTCTTGCCATAAAAAATAGTCATATTTCTAGATCTACAACTAATGTAAGCATCAATTGTTGCAAGCCATGGGTACCCTAGAATTAAGGGATGTCCCCCTAACTTTTTCTTGGGTTGTAAGACTATAAAGTCTACAGGGTATTCCCATGAACTTACAGAGACTATAACATCTTCTAGTTTTCCTTCTGGCTTGACAGTAGACCTATCTGCAAGTTGGAGTACTATAGAAGTTGATTGTAATTTATGTACCCCTAAAGATTCCATTGTTTCTTTAGTCATGACATTAATAGCGGCTCCTAAATCGACCAAAATATTTTGCAAGGCTATGTCACCAATGTGTACCATGAGTATAGGTATTCCAGGATCTGTGTATTTTGGTAATGACCTACCTCCCATTATTATCTCAGATAATTGTCCAATGACTTGAATAGTTTGGGCTTCATTCTTCTTTTTCCTTCCTGAATTTGTGCATATGTTTTTGATGAGCTTGGAATAGATGGGGATATCCTTGATAGCTTGTAATAAAGGGATTTTGATAGTAACATTTTCTAATTCCTGAAGGAAGTTAAAAGTTGGCTTAGATGGTTCTTTTGGTATTGCCAGTCTTTGAGGAAATGGTATCTCTACTTCCTTCCTTTGAGGAATTTGGATCTCTTGTTGTTTTGTTGGAAATTTTTCTGGTGAATTTTCTATTTCCTTCTCATTTTTATCCTCCTTTTCAAACAAGTCTGCAATGGGATTATCAAGCTCTATGAGAGTTACATTATTTTCCAATACTTTTCCAGATCTCAATTGAATTTGTTGACAAGGTGCCACAGATATAGAACACGTCTCACTAGTTTCATAGACTTGTTGAACATTCTTGTTGTTGTTAGGATTAGGGACTGGTTGAGCTGGAAGAGGAGGTTGCTTAGGAGGATTATTATTATTAACTGGAGGTGGAAGAAGTCTATTTTGAGGTGGATTTTGAGGGGCTTGTCCCCTAAATTGGTTTTGAAAGTTTTGTTGTTGTGATGGATTTTGAGACCAACTAGATCCTCCCTGATTATATTGGCCATTAGTATTCCAACTAGGCATGTTTTGACTTGACATTCCTTGATTCCATGGAGGTGGATTTCCATAGGTATTGGCCATAAAGTGGGCCCATGGGGGTATGTTCCAGTCTTGATTATTTGAATAAGAGTTCCAATTTGCCTAGTTTGGTGCATTGGACCATTGATTAGGCCTTTGTGAGTTGGAATAACTAGGGTTTGACCAATTTGGTGGTCCATTAAATGGACCATTCCATATTTGAGCTACAAAATAAACATCTTCTACCTCTTCAACTTCAGGTTCCTTTATGGTAGCTTTAACAATGGAGATGTATTTGCAGTTTTCAGTTTTGTGATTCTTATCACAAATTTTACAACAAGCAACAATATTGGAAATATTTGTAATGTTGAGAGGGCATTCTCTCAAGTTGTGCTTTTTCCTACATCTGTGATAGTAAATCTCTTCACTATCCTATTCTTTTGGCTTCCTATCCATTAAATCCAAATATGTAGTCAAGGTACTTAACAAATCAGTTTTTAAACCTTCCAACATGTTTCCAATTTTTGCTCTTGTCACTCCTCCTATGGATGTATACTTATTACTCCTTAGAGGTTTGTTTCTTGAATAGTTTTTGCAAAGGTTTACAATCTCATCAAATATCATAATATGGATATCTCCTTTTGCCATAAGGTTTAGAACCTCAAGGACATCTTCTTTCAGTCCTTTTAGAAAGAGTTCTTTTAAGATTTCTTCATCAAGGTCTATATTTACTCTAGACCCAATGAATAGAAATCTCTCAAGGTAATCCTCCAAATATTCTTCTTATTTTTTATTCATGTGGAATAGCTCAACTTTCTTATCCCTAACTCTACAGTAATCCTGATATCATTCAAGGAATAGCTCTTTTAATCCATGTTCTCCATCCCATCGATTACAAATATTTTCTCCTAGACCCATGAACCATATTAAAGCTGCATCTTTAAGAGTAGAGGGAAACAATCTTAGCTTTTGTTCATTGGTGGTGTAAAAGTAAGCTTGGCACACCACTTCAAATTCAAAGAGAAAAGCATCAGGATCTTCGTGTGGTTTCCCATGGAAGGTGGGCAATACAAAAATAGAGATTGACTTAGGTTCTCTTGTTGTCCCATCTGTATGTAATATTGGGAAGGCAAATGTCTTTCTTTGCCCATTCCTCCTTTGGTATCTATTCTATCTTTGTCTATCCTCCCTTTGGTTCTCTTCTACTTCTCCATGCCCACTATGTTGATCAGCCATAACTGAATGTAAGATTTCAAGAATTGGACTAGGTATGGGTTCAGTGAATATAGAAGAAGGATCTATGTGATTGTCAAATTCTGGTTCAGGTAATAAATATGAGTCGGGATCTTGTTCTAGGATTTCAGCTTGATTGGTTGATGTTGTAGTTTCAAGTTCTTTTAACTTATAAATTCTAGGCTTCTTGCTAAAGTCTCTTTGGAAATTTCCTTCTGATTTGTTGATCTTTATAAATCTTCCCTTAGAGTCTCTAGGTCTGCTCATGAATTTTCTAAGTTCTCTTGTTTTTGCAACACGTCTAATCTTCTTTGAATAGTCTATGAATATCATTGATTGGATCAAGTTGTTCGGGTGTCATGAAGTGTTCCTCTTCAAAATTAAAGTGGTCTATCACTAATTGAATCAATTGAACAAGAAAATCTTGTGTTGGAATGGGGTTGGGATTTCCAAATTGTAACTCATAACATAAATCTTGACACAGCTCTCTAAAGTGCACAACTCTAGGTATCTTGTGATATTTCTTGCTATATTCTAGGGCTACTTCTCTCTTTTCTATGTCTGCAAGGAAGTTGTGAATGATGAGGGAGTCCTCAAAATATTGATTCCAAGGGTAAATTATTGGATTTATTGTTGCTCTTCTATCCCAAAGCCAACGCTCACAACTCCTTCCAAGATCTAGATAAGATGAATGGTAGTTCAGCCCTAGAGTTTTTGCTATGTCAATTCTTTTGATTTCCTTCAACTCATCTGATTTCTCTTTGATAATGTCAATGTGTTCACACAGACACTCCCACTCCTTACTAGATGTTCTATTTCCTTGCTCAAAAAGAAGGTTAACTTCTTGTTGTATTAGTAATTTTCTAAGGTCTATAAGTGCAGACTGATTTAGACTATTTTCCACCATCTAGCAACCTATATTTTATTCTCCTTTCTCTCTCTTTGGTTTTGGTTTTGTTTGGGTTTTGATTTTGTTTTCTATTTTAATCCTACTATTGCCAAGTTTAGATATAAGTCACAACAAATGAATTTATAACTATCCTTAACATAGTAGGAAAATGAAATAAATTTTCTATTTTCTGAGCAATCCTGCTATAACTAAAACTAGGTGTGACTCACGGTCTATGAATCCATACAACCAATTTTAGTATAATAGGAAATAAAATGAAATATTGCTTGAAAAGTAAAATTTACTAGAAATAAAATTACTGAAAGTAAAAGGTTATTTTGCTATCACTTCTTTGATTATATAGGAACTTTTATTTCACTATGATTGTGCCACTCAACCATACCTACTTCCTACTTCTTACAGGTCCTAATTATTTAGGAGTGTTTCACTATGACTATGCCACTCAGTCATACCTACTTCCTATTTTTCTTACAAGAGAACCCAGACCAAAATAAATGAATAGCAATCACCCAAAGCTTAGAAATTACTAGAAATGAAATTACTAAAATAAAAGGTAAAACTATTACTACTTCTTTGATTATTTAGGAAGGTTTCACTATGATTGTGTCACTCAACCATACCTACTTCCTACTCCTATAGGTCCTAAGACATATTTAGGAGTGTTTCACTATGACTGTGTCACTCAATCATACCTACTTCCTATTTTCTACAGGTCCTAAACCAAATTAAGCAATAATAATCACCCAAAGCTAGAAAATTTGCAGGAAATAAAATTTTGTAAGAAATAAAATTTTAACTATGAAAGCAGTAAAATGATTCCTCAAGAGAAAATAACCTAAAATTTTACCTCTTTCCACATACAAGTAAGCCTCTCCTTTTGCACGCCAAACAACTTTTTGATTAACCACTACGATGCTACTCTCCCCGACAACGATACCAAAATGATCGATTATAATAGCTTACATTTAATATTTATCAATCTAGGGTAATCAAGGTTAGATTTAAAGAGTAGAAATCTAGTATAGATTGTACCATGGGGATTAATTCTAAGCTTAATTCAGATCTCTTTTAGTTTTAGGTTTTGCAAAAAAGTAATAATTACAGTGAACAAAAATTAAATCATGCAGGAATGAAAATAAAATGTAATTTATGATTTATGCAATAAATATGATATTTACCTATTGATGAGTTGATATAATGATAATTACCTACTAATGATTTTATCTATTGGTGAGGATCCTCATGCAATTAGTTTTAATTATCTATTTTTACTTTCTGATCTATGATAATGCAATTTTAATTTATTTTATATTCTAAGGTTAATTTTACATACTAACTATTCCTAACCTATTGTAGGGGTGAGAGAATAGGGACTGACTGTAGGAGTGGGCCCTGCCTCCTAGAGGATAGTGTAAGTCTTTCTCCCCTAAACTACTTTATCTCAATAACTAAGATGCATAACTACTACTAACATTATTCTATTCTATGGATGCAGGAAAATTACAATTACAACTACATAAAAGAAATCAAGCAGTAAATAACACAAATGATACAGTTACCATAAGTAAAGTGTTGCTTTTATTGTTGGAAGTTCAAATGTACATGTTGGTGCATTTCCTCAAAAATTGTACAGACATTAGCTAGACTTCGAACATTTCTTCATTAGATAGGTGATTGATGATTAGACCTTTTCAAAGGTCTTCCTATGTAATATATAATATGACTTGGACAATTCTAAATATAACTCTTCCACGTATTTTTCCATGTGGCGTTGTGGACTTGATAATGCGACAACTATGTACTTAACAGAAATAATCTAATTATTCTAAACAGACACAATTTCCTAATCCTCCTTGGACTCGGTAAATAGCCTAAGTGGTCCAAGTGGCAATTCATGAATGAACATAACAAAATAATACTAATTTGAACATTTCGCAAGATATACAACGTAACTATATGCCCCTTTATTCTTGGGAAGGACATAACAATCTTGCATCAGAATCTAGACAACCTAACAATAATCTAATTATACAACTTTATAGAATAACTTTACAACAACTTTATTAATTATAATATCCTCATGAATAATATTTGACAAGTCAACTAATCATGTTGACTGGAAATACTTTGTTGTCATGTAAAAGTGCCATGCTGTCACTGATGTGGCATGCAACATCGATCAATTGACTTGGTCAAATTTCTTCTGTAACTCTTGGTAAAAGTTTTCTTTGGTAATAGTCTTCAACAGCTACCTTCTATAACATACTTCAATAACTATCTTTTATAACATACTTCAGCTACTATATTCTATAACAGTCATCAACCATTGTTCTGTAACCGTATCTAGAGCCTTCTTAATCCATCATCCTTATGTCCATCTTCTCACGTCCAAGGTCTGATCTGAAGCTTGTGCTACTGCATCATATGCCCGAAAATGTTCTTCAACATTTTCCTGTATAATCATACACAACTTACGCGTATTTTGCATGAAATACATACATTTGTCAGATTAACCATATCCATCATTTTAACTGATAAATCACAAAAATAAATAGAAATAACCATTAAAATATATTGCAATCATGATTTAAAGATAGAAATTAAACAATTTATCATAAATAATACATGCTAAATAAATACTCATCACCAACTATATCTTAATTCAGGATCATGATGAACATTTGGTGGTCCTTATTATAGCAATGGGCTGAATGAATCCCACCTAGCAATGATATAGTCTTATGCTTCATCTAATATATTCATTTGCACACACAGGGATAATGAATATCTTTGTCTTCATAAAAAAATATTTTATCTTTCAGGAGTCTTGTGTAGTCATTATACAACTTTTGATTAATCAACTAGGGTGTTTGAGTCTCATGGAAAACCTCAAAAATCCCCTATAGCAACAAATCATCTCATAAATAAATCACAAGTTTTCGTTATGATGTTTTTTTTATTAAGGGATGTTCATGGAATAGGATAGATACTAAATGGATATCAATAATGATATTTAGAGGGCCATTGACTATTTTGTGCATATCTTTTAATTTACAGAAGCTTATAAGGAAATCCCATACATCTCACAATCATCTCATCTCACATATGGATGTTTAAATGATTAATTCTTATGATAAGAGTTACCATTTTCATTCATGATTTTCATACATTTTGTGGTGTCTTCTATTAAGTTTGTAGCACATATTAGATGCATTCCTTATGTTTTAAGTGATTAAAGCATACATGTTCATTTGCATTAGATCATCCTCATATAAATAGTGCATTACACACATTACATTTACCATCTCATATCACATAGATTAAATGCATAAATAATTGAAACAAATTAAACATGCATTTAATATTCACCATTGCATCCATATAAGCATACATCATAGTGCATTTGCATATCTAGATCATAGCATCTAATCATACATCTATCATATATCTAGTGCATGTCATTAGTAAAATGTATACATATAGCATAATCAAAGCATAATATAAGCATTGCATCCATAAATGCATCCATGGACATCAAAGCATATCTATCGGTCCAAAATTTTCAAAAATCATCAAAATAACAAAAAAATCAAATAATAACCAAATTTCAAGAATGCTTCGTATCTAGCAACTCGCGCACCTGCAATCTGGTCAGATGAATAAATTACCATAAGGCTATTTGAACCAAATTATTCATTGATGAATCAAAATGTCTTCACTTTAATCCCCAATAAGGTCGTGGCTATCAGACTGCTCCACGGGAACGAGGTACTCATTTCCTTTCTTCTATGAGCTTTCATTAGATCATCGAACATAGTGATTCATTACATGCTTAAATTAAATTGCTATCACCTTGATTCCCTTAGAAGGCCATTGCGATCAGACTGCTCCACGGGATAGAGGTGTACAATTACTATTAATGGTTAAAATCATAGTTGTAATAGGACTTGCCTTAAAACAACTTTAATCATCTTGAACTATCCAAATCCATCATCTTGGTCAAGTGACTTATTGCTTTTATAACTTGCCATTTTCCTCGACTCGTCGCTTGAGAGGATAGTCATAATCAAGAATTCATAATCAAAATCAACACTTAACCACTTAATATTGTTAATCGTGTTCGTCTTATGAATCATTGCTAACAACTATCATAAGCTTCCCCATTTTTAGGGGTAAAAATCAAATATGATGAACGAAATCTTTGGCAATCTGATCCATCGGCCATTATCATCCGAACAATACAAATCGATCACTTTCAGACCTTGACCAAAGCTTTACTCAAATTTAAGCCTTCCATGCCATTGGAAGCAATGATTCTAAGATGCACACCCTTTGCATGATTGGGGCATCTAACATTGACCAGATCAATGAACACCAATTAACCTATAATATAGCTTTAGGTTGTCTATTTTTGCTCAGCATCGTGTTTTCCTAAAATGCATCCCAAAAGGGGCATTTGTAGACACTTAAAACACATCATATTTAAGAGACTACTCATATGGGCACCTTTCCAGATAATATGAATGATCTTGGACCTTTCCAAGACCCAATAGTGGTTTTAACCACTCATTTAGGGTAGTCTAGTCCTATGCAGCTCTAGCCACTAATATCAATAGTAGTTAGGATCCTAGCCATTGACGATTAGAGAGGCTACGAGCTAGCTACTAATGGTGATAGTATATAGCTCCCTAGACACATTGAGTAAGATCATCTAGCCCTATAACCAACTCAGGCTCCTTGAACTGAGTAAAATTAGTTACATTTACCAATTTGCAACGGTTCTTAAGTAGTTTGGTCTATGAATAATCCAGAAGCTTCTCCCTAAATACTCCATACCAATAGATTCTTGATCTTGGATTCCTTGAGAAGCCAAGGTGAGGATTTGGAAAGTCTATTTATAGACCTCCCAAAGAGAGCTATTGATCATGAATTCATTGCAATGAAGCTCTATCAGATTGGAGAGTGAATTTGTATCCCTTGAGAAGTAAAGAGGTGATGTCCAATTACAGAATGACAAGTATTGCTACATCAATGGATCTTCCAAAGACTTGAGGAGTAAGCTTGTAACTCTTCATCAATCAATCACAAATTAGAGATATTCACCACAAATACGTGTTCTGAGATACAGGCAACCATTGAACATCAATTTAGCAAATAAATTGAGCATCATCAAGCCGAGATTATTCTCGCTCGTGATCAATAACTCTCTTTGGGAAGCCTATAAATAAACTTCCTAAATCCACCTTGGATTATCAAGGAATCCAATATCAATAATCTATTGGTATGGAGCATCTAGGGAGAAGCTTCTGGAATATTTCCAAATCAAACTGCTCAAGAACCATTGCAAATTGGTTAAATGCAACTGATTTTACTCGACTCGGGGATCTCGAGTTAGTTACAAGGTTAGCCACTCTCACTCAACACGTATAAGGAGCTAGCCACTATCACCATCAGTGGATAGCTCATAGTCGCTCTGATCGTCAGTGGCTGGGATCCTAGTTGTTGTTGATATCAACAGCTAGAGTTGCATAGGACTAGACTATCCTAAATGAGTGGTTAAAACCACTGTTGGGTCTTGGAAAGGTCCAAGATCATTCATATGGTCTGAAAAGGTGCCCATATGAGAAGTCTTCTAAACATAACATGTTTTAGGTGTCTACAATTAAAAAAGAATGAATAACTTAAGGATTTTAGGGGAAAAGGGAAAATTAGAAGAAAGGAACCTTAGAGGAATTTAGGGAAAAATGGTGGGAAATAGAATAGAATTAGGAGGCTAGGGAAATTTAAAATAAATTAGGGAAAATAGGGGGAATGAGCGAGAAATTACTAAAGTCTAGGAAAATTTGGACGAATTAGATAAGAAAAGGCAATTTGGAGGAATTTGAGCGAATTTGGGTGATTTTGTGGTAAAATGGATGTTTTGGCAAATTTGCACAATTTTGATTGCAAATGACTAAAATTTGGTGTCTATAGATGCCTCTTTTTGTACCGTGTTGCATGAAACACAATGCGGTGCAAAAACAAGAGACACCTGGTCCATTGGATGTAAGTCTTTTGCTTATTGCCCTAGCAAAAAGGTGAATGATCTTCAAAAATTTTGGGGTTTTGCTTATCCCCTCAAGCGGTGAGCGGTTGGAAAATGAAACGGATGACAATAGTGAGTTGATTGACAAAAATATGGCTAATGAAGAGGCAAGTGATGAGAAATAGCCTTTGTATTGGTGAATGCTACTATGTTCTTATGTATCAATATGAGTATGGTTATGTAATAGATATAATAAGATAAATATCGATATACAAGTTTGATCATTGTTCAGAAAGGGCATAGACATGTGTCAATATGTATGACTTTAATTACTTAATCAGGGGTGTCAACACAATAGTATTGACATTATTGTGAGACAAATGGTAACATGGGATGCAAAATATGGATAGAATGGATGGACAGTGAAATGAGCATGAGATAGCCTATCAATTTAAATGTCCTATGGATAAAGAATCTAAATGTGCTTTTAAGAGACTCAAACACCCTAGTGACCTCAATAAAACTCATCTAGTAATCAAACAAGCCCTCAAAGATACTAAGACCACCCTAGGAAATCAAGTCTCTCAAGGACCAACTATGTGCAATGAATATTCATTATCAAATTTGAGCAAGGTTGGACTAATCACTTGTAGCTTACGCTAATAAGCTAGCTCACCTATGAGTGTACATAGGTCTATATAAAATAAGGTCGCTAATGTGATAGACATATCACCATATAGAGGGTATACTCCACTACCAGTCATGCATCTATAGCCTCGATGGAGGTTAACCCCATAACCCTTCGATGTTGATCCACTTCCATCCAAGCATCTATAGACCCAATGGATACATCTTAAATGGCCTAGGATATATTGATGAATGGAGGAAATGATTGTGTGATTGCTTTGTGCTATTTGCTTTTGTTTTTGTTTTTTATGCAATGGATTCTTAGGCTCAGATTATTCATGATAGGTTGAGTAGGGGAAACCATTCACTTTATGATGATAATGACTCAAGAGTTTATCTTTCCTATGCACCAAAATGTAATTACTATGTGATACATGTGTGTGGTCCAAGAGAGAGCAAGAGTTAACCAGGAATGATCGATAGCTCTCAAGAACTGGTTGATATTCGATCGAGATTGATTGTGATACTAGGTATTGCTAAGTGATCGAAAGAACCTAGAGATACTCCAAACCAAAGACTTTAAAAGGGACAAGGAGTCATATGAGCGGTGTGATAGGATGAGACAAGAATGTTTGGGAAATGTGCATGAAAGTGAATGACACATGAAAGGGGAGGATAAATATGATCATGAAGACACCCTTGATTAAGATAATGAAGCCAAGCAGAATGGCACAAACAAAAACAATCCGAACAATAATCAAAATTATGTTGAGATCAAAATTGAAAGTGCTCGAAGATGCAACGACGTGTTTATGAGGTAAAAAGGTGGAAAATGACAAAGAACAAAAAAGAAGAGATAATAAGGTGGAAAATAAACAAGGAATAAAAATGAAATGAGAGAAGGGAGAAGAGAAGAGGAGAGGGGAGAAAGCACAATAGTCCATGGTATGTAGCCACTTGAAGTGTGACCATACAACTAGGAGTGTGGTGTGAGGAAATAAGACAAGGAAAGGAGAGATAGAATAGACGTGAATTGAATAAAAATTGAATGTTATGCAGTTGTGATGTGATTTGTTGTGGTTATGAATGAGGTGGATAATGGGTGCAAAGTGGATTTATTGGATACTTGAGAAGGTGATGTAAGATCATCTTAAATAATGACCAATGTGGGATGCCCCAATGATGGAAGCTATAAAAATATTTGAACCTTGTTGTTGATAGATTTATGAGCATAGTGAAACAACTATGCTAATCTAACAACTAAACTACTAAGCTAGGGGTGTTGGTGCTAATGTGACCAAAGACACTGCTAATGCGAGCAAGTCACAGTGCTAAGGTGCTTAAAATTGTTGTGCTAAAGTTATGCTATGATTAAAGGTGATAATTAAAGTGAATAATAGGGTGTTGGAAGAAGTGATGGGAGAGATAACATGGGAATAAGAGGTAGTGAAGAGGGTGTTATAAGAATAGAGGGAGTTGGAAGAAGGGGTGGGAGACATCCTACTAGTTGAAGAAAGGATTATTGGGCTTTCGAAGGGATTGGGTTTGGATTGGGTGATGACATGGTTGCTTTACTGGGTTGAGGGAGAACAAGATTAACTCATTTCAATGAGAGGGGTTCAAGAGGTAGCTCAGAAAGTATCATACTCAATATGGGATGGGGACTCATGGAAGATACAAAATGGTAGGGTGGATGAGGGTAGGTTTGCTCCTGATGAGATGGTGAGTTAATTGTGTAGGTTTACATATGAAGCAAAGGTAAGGATAGGCATGGTGAGTTGGGTGGAGGATAATTATCTATAGAATGGGTATGCAAGGCATTGGTATCAATGGGGGTTATGTAGGGGTGTGTGGGTGGGATACATGGTAAGGTAGAGAGAGTCTCCTTCAGATAATTTGAAGGAACTTCATGTGGATGTGATATTTTGATTACATTTGAGGTTTCAGAGCACAAGGGATGGATGGTGGTGACTTGAATAGAGACATCTAGTGAAGGCTAAGGGGGTGGATGATCAATAAATTCTTCATCACTATCCTCCTCGATATCAAAGGTGTTGCATGGAAAATAAATTTCAAGGGGGTTGACTAAGTGAGATAGGGAGGGTGATCATGGTGGTGTATATTATGAGGGTGAAAATTGGAAGGGGGGTTGGATGGAGTGTTTATATAGGGTGATGCCACAATAAGTGAAGAAGAAGTATATGGAATAGATGTCATAGAAAATGATTTCAATGGGGAAGGTGGTTCAATAGCTTGTCTAAGGGTAAATGAAGCTAGAGATGGAGAGGGATGTGTTGGTTGAAGGTCATGTTGGATAGTGAAGTACCCATGGTATGTAGGCTCTTGTGGTGTTGCAAAAGAGGTAGATGAAGTAGGCACAAGGTGGTCATGACTAATCATTCCCACAAAACCTTGGTGAGATGGAATATTGTTGGCATGATTTCCTTGATGTGGTTGAGGGGCAATATTTGAATCCCCCTTGTGTGGTGGTGTTGCCCTAGGTTATGGTAATGGAGATTGATGATTTACAAGGTTTTGATGAGTGGGGTTTGAAGGGCTTTTAATGGCAATGATCCCTTAGTCAATCAAATATTGTACGAGGTTCTAGAATGATGGGCAATGATCGATGCCATGACCACGTTGGTGATGAAAGAAACAAAATTGGTTGATTTTAGGCCCTATATATATGGTTTGATGTGTATCATGGGATCCTATTATAGGTAAAGAGAGTACCTACACCTCGATAATTTTCCAAAAAATGGATAAAAAGGGATCTGTGAGAGCATGAAGTAACATAGGGATCGAGGAGAAATATGTGTGGGAGGGGAAGTGGGTTGGTTGTGCTACTGATCTGAGGGTGGGCTAACTTGGGATATTAGAGGTGGGGGTAGATACAAAGGTTCGGGTGACTATGGGGTTTGTTGTAAAGGTATTTAAGATTATGATGATTACTGCAGTTGGTGTCAATTTTATTGTGGTGTAGTTAATATTGTTGTGGTTGTTGTGGAGGGGGAATGGCTAGGATGGAGGAGGTTTTAGAGATGGGTAGTATTGATAGGAAGTTGTAGGAGGTGGTTGGGAGACTTGGGGTGGATTTGAAGGTGTGTAATAGGATGTGGTGGGGTGTTGGTAGGAGTGTAGGATGGTTGGCAAGTTGATTGGTGATAAGATGTAGGGGGTGATGGTGGTTGGTATTGTAGGGTGGGTGGTTGAGGTTGAGTAGGTGTATGTTGGTATGGATAAGTTGGTGGTGGGTTATATGTAGGAGGTGGGTAATGATAAGTGGGTGGTGGTTGATGAGATTGCAAATTTGGTGGGTGGTGATATGGAGGAAGTTATTGATTATAGGTAAGCGGATATTGGTTGTAAGTGGGAGGTGATTGATCATGGGTAGGTGGTGGAGGAGCTTGTTGGGTTGATGGTTTATTATAAGTGGGTGAGGATTGATGATAAATTGGGGAATATTGATGATAGTGTGGGGTTGATTTTGGTGATATTGGGAAGTTGATGGTTGGTTGTAAGTGGGTGATGTTTGATGATATTACGGAGGTTGATATTGGGTGGTTGGTGGTTGATTATAGGTAGGTGGTGGTTGATAATATTGTTGAATTAGTTGTTGATTGTAGGTGGGTGATGGTTTATGGTATTTTGGGGTTGAGAGTTGGTGATATGAAGGGGTGGGTACTGGTGAGGTGGTTGCTAGTGTTGGGTAGAATGAGCCATGGATGGTCGGGATAGGGATTTGGCTTGGCTTCAAGGAAATTGAAGGGGGTGTAGGAATGATGGAAGCAAGAAGGTGAGTTGTGGAAAGTTTTAAAAAATAAATCCACTATCTAATTAAAGCTGGTGAATATAAACAAGCAAACAAACAATCAATTTTTGTTGTTTTTATTTTTTTTGTGGTTTTTTTTTTGTGTGTTTGATGTTCCTATGCTTAAGAACTATAAAAGGTGGGGGATGAAGTGAATCTACAAAGGGTATGTTCGTATCCACCCCTATTTCAAGGAATGAAATATGAATTGTTGATGCAACTTCCTAGGATGGAGGATGAGTGATAGGAAAAACGTAAGGGGATAAAAAGTACCTCCCAAAAGAGGATGCACTATCTTAGTCCTGCTACCAGTCTACCTAGAGTTTCGCTTCACCCTCGGGCAGGCTTGAACAAAAATGATATTTGTGTGCCACTAATTACTAAGCCATGTGGTTAAAATGTGTCTAACCTAAATATTACCTTGAGCTATTCCCAAGGGTAACTAGTCTCCTGATAATTAAATCTAGGAGACTATGCATTCCAACTAAGGTGATGTTCTAAGGGCTCAACCAATGGTTTGGGTGAAGTCCAAATTGTTAGGAGTTTTTCCTCACACTATATACATATATGACAAAAGTGTGGAATCAAAAGTGCTTAGTGTGTGCAAAATTTTAATTTTTTTGTGTGTTTTTGTTTGGTTTGATTTTTATAATTTTTAGTGCAAAAGAACTAAATGCAACTATGATGGATGCAACTATATTTGGATGGGACCAAAACCTAAATTGCTCTACCCTAGGATGCAATATGGGACTATGACCAAAATTGTTGACTCAGTTTTAGAAGCAGATAGTTAGTAGAGAGACTGTCTATTTTATGATAAAAGGTGGTAAAAGGTTTTCCCAAAAGTTCCAAAAACAAGCTTGAGTCACAAATAGAATCGTCTTAGAAGATTGTCAACTTAGTGGACTGGTTGCACAAGGAAACTAGCATAAACTATTAGGAACAATCTAGGATGGTCACACAGGGCAACTGGCACAAACGGTCAGTAACAATTTTAGACAATTGACAAGGACGATTAGGCCTATGTTGTAGATATAGTCAAAGGATAGAATGGGTGCATAATTTTAAAAAATACACACAAAGGGTCTGGCAAGTATGGTTGTTCTACAAGGGGTAAAGAACCCTATTTCTAAGAATAGTGACAAGCAAAAATCTATCCTAAGGCAAAATGCAAAGTAACCTTCACTAGGGATGTCAAAAATGCAACCTAGGCTAAGGACCTCAAAAGGGTGTTCCTATAATACAGCTAAACTACCTAAATGACAATAGCCTTAAACTAAAATAGAATATGCATTCACTAAAAATAACAAAATAACAACTACACTAAAAAACAAGATTTTTGACCCACCTTTTTTCTTTGTTCATTTTGAAGTTTATGTGAGAAAAAAAACCTAATATACATGAACTTTTCCTATTTTTTCTTTTGTTTAAAATGCAAGGAAAAATGAAACCTAAGCCAACATTCTCTTATTTTTTTCTTGAAAATAAGACAACAAGATGCAAGTTAATCTAACATGATTTCTTTCCTTTTCTTTTTTTTATGATAGGGAGGAAAGGCCTGTAGGGGAGGGAGGCATAGAACTAATCTATTAGAGGAAGGGTCCTAAAGCATTTTTTAAAATAAAACTCTAACTACACTAGGGGAAAATATAGAATGGAGTAATGGATGTAAGGAACATATTTCTAGTTGAGTTTGAAAGACTCACCTGCAAGCCTCAAGCTCTCTGGTCTGCTTTCTTAGTTTGGTGTTGGGTTGTATGACCATTTGAATTGGTTGAGGACCATTTGATACTATTGAGGACCATCTAAGATGGTTGGGCAAAGTTAATATTAAAGTGTAAAGCCTTCACCATAACATACTTTCACCATTGCAAAAAACCTGCACCCAAAATAGATAGCAGAACATTAGTAAGACAGGTAAATGAAGCTACAAAATAATGATAAAAGACCCCAAAACATAACCCACTAAGCATAAAAGACTAAGAATAAAAAGGCCTGCTATATTTATGCCCTTATGCAAAAGAACAATGCCTAATGATTTAGAGGTGAGGGTCCCACAGGGCGTGCCATTTTGTAAACAATGAATATGCACCATGCAAATGATAATGAAAGAGAAATAAACAAGCATTTATTGATATATAATAAGTCTTTTGGAGTACAAATAGCCCTACCAAAGGGGCTTTAAACAACCACAATATCTTTAGAATTAAAACCAAAGGGGGATATCCCCTTTTACAACATGTCAAGAGGTGCAATCCTTCATGTCACAATCAAAGGTGTGTGGGCAGATTTTGTGCTTGAGTGTTGGTTGGACCACTCGGGTGTTGTGTTGAGTGTTGCTAGATCCTACACACATGCTCACAAGATATGATTAGTAACATCTGATGGGCCTCCCTTACATGAGGCCCTTGCCAAAACAAATATAATAAAACATTACAAAGCTCATGAAATGATTACAAATCATCAATAAAAGCTTACAAAACCAAGAAATGTGATGTCTTATACATTCATTTACCTTCCTAATGTCTAAATGCTTTATTTGGTGTTTTTTTGGTCAGGTGTCCCAAATGTTTGGTAGGTATTTTAGATTGTTGGAACTGTGTAGGTGTCTCATATGGTTGGGAATCCACCATACAAATACTATGAAATAAAAACAAACAAATATGTATTTGATAAATAGCAAGTGTTTTTAGTACAAATGGCCCTACCAAGAAGGCTTTAAACAACCACAATGTCTTTAGAATGAAAACCAAAGGGGGATATCCCATTTTACAACATGTCAAGAGGTTTAATCCTTCTTCATGTCATAATCACAGGTGTGTTAGAGGGTTTTGTGCTTGAGTATTAGTTGAACTACCCGGGTGTTGTGTTGAATGCTTCTAGATCCTACACACATGCTCACAATATATGATTAGTAGCATATAATGGTCCTCCCTCACATGAGGTCCTTACCAAAAAATATGATAAAACACTACAAATCTCATGAAATGATTAAAAATAATCGATAAAATCTTACAAAACCAAGAAATATGATGTCTTATACCTTCATTTACCTTCCTGATGTTTGAATGTTATGTTTGGTATTTTTTTGGCCAGGTGTCTCAAACGGTTGGCAGGTTGCTCAAATGATTGGGACTATGTAGGTATCTCATATGGTTGGTACTAGGTAGGTGTCTTAGATGGTTGGAAGGTGTGTCTCAAATGGTTGGGACTATGTAGGTGTCTCAGACGGTTGGAATCAAATTGCTAGAGGGGCAAGGTGCCCCTACTGTGAGGTGTAGGTGGTGTTATAAGAAGTCGATTGGTTCATGCATAATTGGTTATCAAAGCATTGGCTAAACCCTTCAATAATCCTCTATGGCTACCATTGTTAGGATATCCAAGAGGTAAGGAAGTGGCAGGTGGCTTCCCAAAGGTAGCAAGGTGGTCTAGTGCAATTTCAATAACATAACAGCTCTTCAACCTCTTCTATGTTTGCAAATGATGGAAATGAGAGGGGGATTTATAGAAATTTGGTGATGGGTAGGGTAGGTGGTATAGGGGTGATGTGGAGGGTATGTGGTATGCATTTGTAAGGTGAATACCCAAGGAGAATCTATGGGATTCCACTTGGTGGAGTGTGCACCCTCCACATTGAATGCCCTTGGGTGAAGTGACCTCTCATGGGAGGATGTGTGCCTTGGGGATTGTTCATATGAATTTTAAATTACCCACAAATATGACATGGTAACTGAGGAGGACAAGGCTATTAAATTTACCACTTAACCCATTTTGACTTTAAGCATTTCTTGCAATTTTAAATTGCACAACTTTAGAGGGAGACATGTGTAAGGAGACCAAGTGGATTAAATGAGGGAGGTTAGTAGAGATTGTGGATATTCCTAGGAATTTGAAGAGGATTTTTAAATTAGTGTACATATCCCTTGGGAATTGGATGAGGACTTACCTTGGATTTTGAGGATTTTTTTAGGATTTAAAATTCTTTTTGCATTCCCCTAGGGATTGGGTTGTGGATTAGAAATGTGATTAGGGCATAATAGAAGGCTTAATTGAGGTATTAAATGCATAAGCAAGATTATGAGAAATTTGAGGAAGGGGAAAATAAATGAGAAATATTAGGTGGAAATTAGGAGGTTAAGGAGAAGATAAGAATGATTAGGGAGGCTAAACAGAGTAGGAGAAGATTAGAAGAAATTGAAGAACTTAAGGATTTTAGGGAAAAAGGGGAAATTAGAAGAAAATAAAAATTTTAGGGAACCTTAGAGGAATTTAGGGAAAATTAGAGGGAAATAGAATAGAATTAGGAGGGCTAGGGAAATTTAGAAGAAATTAGGGAAAATAGGGGGAATGAATCGAAATTGCTAGAGACTAGGGAAATTTGGATGAATTAGATAGAAAAAGGCAATTTGGAGGAATTTGAGCGAATTTGGGTAGTTTTGTGGCAAAATGGGGGTTTTGGAAAATTTGTGCAATTTTGATTGCAAATGAATAAAATTTGGTGTTTACACAAAGCTTATCTTATGTATTCTCCAAAATTAGGTGTCCTCAACATATTCTTGGATTTGACACTTCATTTGTGATATTTTATTTCTCATAGGATACATCGTCAATTTATCAATCTCCTTTAATGTAGAGATGCTCCAATGCTATTTTATTAGTGTTATGGATCTTTTCTTATCGTCTTTCAAATTTGAGAGCATCAAAATATCATAGTCAACAAACTAGATCTTTATATTTGGTTTCTTCAAGCTTTTATCTATTAGTATACTTTCACCATCTTATCTAATATCTTCAATGACTATTACTTCGATAGTCTAAATAGTTTTTAATTCTCGGGTGTTCTTATCAACCCAATTTTTTAATCATAATTTTGTATTCTAGTATTTTCAAATGCATGCTTAAGTTCTTCTATGCTAGCTTTTGATCTAAAAATTATTTCTTTAGATTCTTATAAATTCACACAAAAAAAAATTGTGCTAGCTTTGATCCTCCAAGCATCTCACTTGGCTTAAATATAGCTCTAACATCTCACTTGGTTTGAATATGGCTCTAATGTCTCACTTGGCTTCAATATGGCTCTAATACCACTGATGGATTTTAACTAGATTTAATCATAGGTCTTGATAACCAAGAACATAAATAGACTCAAATATTAGAGTATTTAATATTTTAGAACAATATAAATGAATATAACATTCATAAAATATATCAATATCAATATAACATAATGAACAAACTCATTGTATTATGAATCAAATATACAAGATCACTTGTATAATTTTATTTGATACAATATATAGAGCTTTGTCTCCTTAATATAACCTTATAAGGTGACTCTTCAATAATTGACTATTGCTATCCTCATATCCAAGAGATGCATCCTTTCATATTCTCAAGTCTCTTGACTTTACATCTTGCCACATACATGTGACTCTTCACTTGCATACTTGACACATACATGACTCTTAACTAACCTATATGACACATTGCACACACTTGCACACTTAACTACATGACACTTGCACACTCTCACTCTACACACTTGCACACATTGATACATGACACTTGTACTCATATTACACATTAACACATACTTTAGGGAAATATAAATCACACACCTTAAATTATTGACTCACGCACTAATCTAATATTTACAGTATTACAATGGTATTATGGAGGTACATTCACTTCTACAAAATAATGTACTATTTTCCAACATTCTAGTGGTAAAGGCAGAGGTTTTATAAATGGAAAGGGGGTTGGTGGATCTATCAAGGAGACTATAGTGGAACGGGTTACGATGTTGGGAGATGGGATGGAAATTGTGGCTAACTACAACAATGGGAGACCTTGAGATGTATATGGAGTGATGGGAGTAGAATAAATGGGTGAAACAATGGAAGGGAACCTTGTGAAGATGCTTCAAATATAGGAAAATTTAAGAAATGTTGAGATGGCAATTGAGTATCAGCAAGGATTTCTTCTTGTTCCAGGACTATTCTCTTGGGATCCTTTTCCTTCTCCAATTATTTTTGGTGGATTATTTGGGATCCTTATTTGAGTTACAGGAGTCCCTTGGCCCAAGACTTACTCCTTTTCTTCTTTTTTGGTTTCTTGTCATTTGGGGAGGATTTTCATTTATTATTGGTTTTTTTATCCTTTTCTTTTGGTGCCTTGCCTGATAATTATGCCAAGTGGGCCACCATATCTTCAATCGGGTAATTTGAAATAGGGGGTTCCATGATGCATACCTATGTTTCTAGTGGAGGCTCCAAAGGCATTGGGTTACTGACTAGAGAAGTATTTTGCTCCTTTTTTGGTTGGTGTACTTGTTGAGTGTGTATTATCTGCTCAACCTCTTCCATGTCATCATCGCTCTTAGATGTATTTGCTTCATCATATAATTTATTGAATTGTTCATATTTTGGGTTTTCACTGGCCATAGAGACTGTATCCTTTATCCACCAGTCTCAAACCTTGGTGTTGTTATAGTCCCATTATTGCAATCATTCTTCCTTATTCTTGGAATTGTTATTTGGGTCTATTATGTCTTTGGGCTTGTTAGGTTTGCACAAGTCAAACCACAACTCAATTTGTGTTTATTAGGTTAAGAAATTCTATTTTTGAAGTGGCATATATCCACTCTCCTTGGAAATCCAATGGAATTCCAACCTTGGTTGCCTTTGGGTTCTAAAATTCTTTGTGTTCATTATTTTGGATTACCACTCCTAAAAAATACCTTCTAGATCATATGCCCATGGATCATCTAAAGTATCAAGCTCCAAGATTTTGATTATTTCTTCTGATAGGGTTATGGCCCTCCTCTTCAATTGGTTAATCCCACCTAACTACACTAGAATATTGAAATAACTAGCTTATCCTATAAGCGATGTCTACCATGTCAAGATGCCACAATATTTTCAATGTGAATACCCTTTTTAGTACATACCAAGGCAAAAAATATGCTAGCTTGGCAAAATTAGGTATGTGGATAATGGTATAGTCCTCTAGAAAGAACCAACCCCCTCCATAGTTATGATGTATCTTCTGGGAACATTCTGTCAAAATGTGCTATGATTTTTCATCTTTTAAGGCCCATACGGTTAGCATTAAAAACTTGTTTAAAAAATTTTAGTAGGAGGATTTACAAAAAATAGATCCTATTTAGATAGATATAGGTTGTCTTTGACCATTTTCCTTTATGATTTTTAGATCCAAGTCATTGTACGTACAGGAATTATGAGCTAGTTCCAAGTGTGCAAAGTAGAATGGATACCTAAAGGTTGTAATGGTGTTGAAGTCCTCTAACCCTTCAAAAATCTATTTGGAAATGCACTAAAGTTGAGGATCAGTTCTTGGTCCTAGGATGTATATCTCAGGGTAAAAATGATTCCCAACTCTTATTTATCCACCTTATCCTTGTCCCTACCAAATATGAGCGTTTTAATAATTAGGACATCCTTAGCATTACCTATGAATAGATTTCATTGTACATAAAGTTTTAGCATGACACTCAACCATCTATTTTTAGGAATTTTTATATTTAGAGACTTTAATTATTTTGGGTGTCACTTGTAGATTTGATCAACTATGAAGGGATAAAATTCTATTCCATAAGGAACCATCAAAATGTCTCATATGGATTTGGCTTAAATCATAATATAGAAGCATCCATCATCCCCATGCACTATCCCTTGTCTGCATCGAATATTGTAGCACATGCTTCTACAAGTTTTGAATATTGGTGGACTTAAGGCACCATATACTAAGCCAAGTAAGATGTTCAGATTACAACAAAAAAAAGAGCTAGCCTCCACATATTTATACCTTTAAAAAGCACCTTCCCTTAGACCCTTCATGTTCATGTACGTCTTAGGATCCACTACCTTTTCCATTATATTCGTCAAGATGATTACCATCTCATTTGCTTCAATATTTTTGGATAATCCCTTATTAGTGTTAGACTTGGTGGCATGAGCAGGAGTAACCTTATTTGTTGTCTCCATGGTGCCTAAGAATACTTATTGGCTCTTCCTTTTTGTGTATTTACTAAGTTACTAGCTACTTCAAACCTTGCTTCTTCGTGTATAAGGGTGAAGGTAGAAAAATTTAGGGGTTTTGTTAGCTCCTATAGTCATTACCTTTTTTGTGCATTCGCCCCTTCCTCACATGCAACTGGATATATTATAGAGGTGGCATTATTTCTACTATTTAAACCTTTTGAATTCATATGCCACTTGGGTTTGTAACTAGATGATTTTAAAATTTACGTTAGAGTGGAGTAGACCTTAATTGTGATGACTACCACATTGGCAATGATCTTACTATCCCAACCATCAAGGTTTAGTTAAATAGTTGGCCTCCACCTCCTTTCATAAATTCTTTCACTTGCAAAGACATGTAGGGGCATATGTCTATTTTGGACTTGTACATCAATGGGACTTGTGGTATTGTGATTTTTTGTGGCTTTTACATTTTGTGACATTCTTCTCTACTTCAAACTTCATATTAACTCTATTTTTTTGACTTTACAAATAATACCTTTTTAGATAGCTCCTATTGACTATAATCGAGAATCATTGCCCTTCTAATTTGGCCAGTTCCATAGTATTTTTTGCTTTAAATACAGTGATCACATAGGACCCACTCTAGATGACATTGAATTTAGTATGCAGTCCTAGTTTGTTGTAATCCTCAGCCCATTTGAGCACCAAGTTTCCTATCCAAAATTTTTGGGTAGTGGTTTTTTTGTCAAACCATCTTTTCACATCCTCTTAATATTTCTTCAAATGAGCTCTCACCTTTTCCCTTTGTTCTTCCAGTTTCAATAACTCTCATATTCTTATTGATATGACATCATGTTCTTGGATATCTAACTGATGTAGTAACTAAAGGGTTGGTAATTCAATAGAGACAGGTAGTTGAGCTTCCTGACCATAGACTAGGGAGAAGGGGAAGAAACCAATCCATTTATTTGGAGTTATCCTATCTACCCATAGTGCTTGGAAGACATGTTGATGTCATAATATTTGGTTGTCTACACCTATTCTCTTCAATATCCTTAGTAAAGTTTTATTTGAAGACTTTATCGAGATATTTTCTTGAGGTAATAGTTAGAATAGGCTTTCAAGTAAATACCATATTTAAGGGCAAACTCATTTACCTCTATGTCAATAAATGTTGGTATGTTATCAATTATAATAGTGTGTGGTACCCCAAATTAGATAACAATTTGCTCTAGAAAGTTCACAATGACCTTTACGGTGTCCTACTTGAGTGGGATTGCCTCTGTCCATATTGTGAAGTAATCAATGGTTGTAAGGATCCATTGGTGCCCTTCATTAGAGGGGGGATTGATTGCTCTATGAAATTGAATCCCAAATGTAAGAAAGGTTCATTAGTTATAATAGGTTTGAGAGATAGTCATGTGTTCTAATTCCTTTTGATGAAGAGCTTATATTTGTTACATTCCCTCGCCTTTTGATATGTGTCATTAAATATAGTGGTCCAATAATACATAACTTTAATTATTTTCACTATTGTGGTGTGCACTGAGTAGTGTCCTTTAGAGAACCCTTGATGAAACTCATACAACAACGATGTTATTTTTTTAGTTTCTATGCACCTTAGAAGGACACCATCAAAATTATTGTGACACAATACCTCTCCAATGAGGGTGTAATGTGCATTTTGTAGCTTGTACACCCTTATTTGGGTTTGGATCAAATTGGGTGGATACTAGTTGTATTGCATGTCATTGATACAGTCTTAGACCTAGTCTTCATTCTCCATGGAAATGTTCAAGCATTCCTTCTCATTTTCCTCTAATTATTCAACATCCTAGGCCAATATTTGGCATAGCACTCTACCTCTAATCAACTTGGTTGTCTTGATCTCAATTTCATATTCAATAATATGGGTGACCCATCCGACTCTCTTATCAATTTCCCCATTCATAATTTAGTTTTTAATGCTCAACTGAATGACATTAGGTACCGCTTTGCTACCTAAAATCAAATGTCTAAAATTATTTAAGCTTTGGATCAGAGCATATACATATCTATTAAAAAATCTATAGTACTCCTCACAATATTTCAAAGTTTGGTTGAAGAATTCAATGGGTGTTTGTTGCCCTTGTCAATGTTTTGGGTGAGGACCGTAGCTACATTGGACTCTTTTCGATAGGCATAGAGGATAAAATCCTTGTCAAAGTTTGGGTTCGCCAATACTAGGGCTTCTATGATAGCTTTCTTGATTCTCTGAAAGTCCTACTTCCCTTCTTCGATCCATTTAAAAAATTCTTCTTTCTTCAACATTATAATGATAGGCCTAACAATGGAAGCAAAGTCAGGTATAAACCTTTGGATAAAGTTAATTTAATTAAGGAAATACTATATGGACTTTTCATGTTGTAGCAATGATATATTAAGAATAGATTTCACCCTATCAGGGTCAATAACTATCCCTTCCTTAGATACCACATGTCCTAGGAGTTTTTCTTATGGAGCACAAAAAATGCTTTGGTTTAGGCAAATCCCAAATTCTTGACATCGCCTTCTCTATATGCTATAAATGGTCTTCCTTCCTTTTAGATAATATTGTGAGATCATTGAGGTAGGCAAGGATGATTTTGTTGTACAAATCATTGAAGAAAATTTCTATGGCCCTTTGGAACATTGCTTCGATGTTAGATAGGCTAGAAGGCATTTGCTAATAGGTAAAGATGCCTCATTTGGTGGTGAGTGTCATTTTTTTTGTCTTCATTCTTTACTAAACCTAATTATATCTAGAGAAATCATCTAGGAGCAAGAAAATTTCTAATCCAACCACTATTTGTAAACTTCGGTCCATGGAATACAATGGATAATGATCTTTAAGTGAGGCCCAGTTAATATCCCCGAAGTCAATGCATAACTAGATCTCCCAAACTAAAACTAGGTTGGAAACCCAAGTGGTATGCTTTAGTAGGTATATTATTTTTACCTCTATAAGCTTGATAAAATATCATTTCATAAGGATGTCTTAGGATTCATAGGCCTTTTCTTTTGCCTTACAGGCCTAGTATCTAGGTCCAACTCTATGGTATGTTGGATGATGTTTTTGTCATACACTTTTAGGTATTAATAACTCCAAGCCATCACTCCTGTGTATTTTTTATGGAGGTCAATAATATTATTCCTTTCATCTTAGGTAGTGATCTTTTCTATCTATAGGACCTTTTTGATCTCGATCTCTATCTCTTGGTAGTCTCCTTTGTCTATAACTACTCCTTTATTACCTTTGAAATAATTTTCAAATTGAACAAGGATTCCAAATTCATAAGCCCCTTGGGTATTTGTTTGTCATTAAGCTAAATAATTTCTTCTTGATAAGCTTCTTATATTTCTAGAACTCATTTTTTTGTAAATTTAACCTCTTGTTGTATGAAACAAATAATGTGTTTGTCATTGTTAAACACTTTCCATGAGATATCATTGTCTGAGATGGTTGGCCTAATGATGATATTGACATGCCGATGGTTTCTCAATAGATCTTCTATAGGGTTCAACTAGGCTCCTATGATGGTCATGTGGTTTGTGTGTATATTTTGATTATGGGAAACCATCATTATATTGATAGTATTGTAGGCCTCCAATAGATCTCAAACTTGGATTTGGTATGACTTTATCATTCAATTATTGGTTGTGTAAAGGAATCTAACCTGCTTAATGATGAGTTTAGTGTCCCCATATATTTTTAGATCTTTAACTCCTTTTTTAGAAGATAACGAGATTCCATGTACTAGTGCTTCATATTCAATCATATTATTTGAATATTTAAATTGTAGCCAGAAAGCTTGCAATGTTTTCCTTCCCTTAGGTGATATAAGAAATATTCATTCTCCTACTTTAGATATTTATCTAGACCCATCAAAGTAGAGCCTCCAAAGCCCAGTTGGTTCTTCTTGGTGATTTTTGATAGAAGAAATTTTCCATATTGTAGGAGATAAGTGTTTATCCCTGTTGACTTTATGTCATCATACTAGCCTGATTTCCACAATTTAGAGTGACATTCATTCATTTGTTATCCTAATTCTCCAATGAATTTTTGCATTCCTTTTATAATAGATCTTGATTATTTTCCTTCTACTTGGAGTGTGTATTTTGTGGTATCCTCACTCGCATGAGCATGTTCTATAGCAGATAGGCAAGTCATTTTAGGATTGCTAAGAGATTAACTAGATTTTTGTGGAGGCACCTATTATTTCTATTTTTTATGTTCTTTTGATTCTCTAGGGCTTCTTCTAGTTGTTTAATATATTTGGTAAGGTTAGGACATCCCATAGTGGCACGAGTATAATGGACCTCATTAGGTGCTCAAACACATTGAAATATTCTAGTGGTTGGGCCTTCAATATGTTGCTTGGAATCCACTAGGGCCTAGATCATTCAATGTTGAGGTTGGACCCTCGAACTAGCTCTAGAAGAAGTTGCTTTAGAATTAATCATTTTGGTACCAGTGGCCTTAGTTCCTCTTAGTTTACCCCTAGATTTGACTTATTTCCAGTCTATTGACCTCTGATGTTGGACTTTGCTACCTCTAAGTGATGAGTGTCGTTGAGTCTCATCATTTAATCTCAATGATTTATCAATCCGGGGTGGTGTCCAAGGCTGTCTACGATAGAAGGTTAGGGTAGAGTACAATTCAGGCATTCAAATTTCAAGCAATTATTGGTGAAGCAGATTTTGGTTTAGCCTTTTGGTGTCACATTAAACCTAGTCTGAAGAATGGAAACTAAAATAAAGTACAAGAATTAAAAACTAAATCTAAGTTTGCAAGAATTGAAATCTAACTACAATTGCATGAATTGAAATTGCTAAATTGAAATCCTAAGTTACTTTTGCAAAATTGAAATCTAGTTACTCTTGCATAATTGAAATTGCTAAATTGAAATCTAATCTACTTTTGCAGAATTGAAATATAATCTACTTTTGCAGAATTGAAACTTATTCTAAAACACCTGTCAATGCCCTGCCACAAAAGGTCGTCAAGCTTCTGCTACAAGAATTGACAGCAAAATGAAATATGCTGAAAATGGAAAATTGCTAAAATAGAAAGTAGGGAAAACATAAAGGAAAATGTTTAATATAATTTTTCAGCTGACATACACACAAATGTTGTACATAAACATAATAGGAAACATAAATCACACAACACAAAATAAAAACAAGAAAATGAAATCTGGCAAGCAATCTATTAATTCTGCTGTAGAAAAATTACAGATTAAAACCTGCCATAAAATCCCTCCTTCTAGATCTGAAAGTGGGCCCATACTTCTTGATCTAGAAGGAGGTGAAAAGCACTCCTTAACTAATTAACACTCAAAACATAAAATGATAAAATACTCCACTTTTATTGATGACAAAACATGCTTGAAAACTATTACAAAAAATTATTGTACAGATCCTAATTGTCGCTATCGAAAACTCTCCTCTATTCTAATTCCTAACTGGCTCAACCAAGGAGGGAGCTATGTTATTTATATAAATATTTACAATATATCCCATGCTCAAATCAGCCTATGTGCTATTTTACGATCATTTGCCAATAATTTTGGATCTAAAATAAATGCAAATCGGACAGTTTGTGTTGCAGTAGTAGTCATTGGCCCTTAGAAAGCATCTTCAGTGGTGGGAGTACATGGGAGGAGTCTAGAAATATCTCACACATAATTCTCCACTTCAGAATATGCCATTCCTATCTTGCAAACAACTTTCTATTATGTCTGCAGTTTTTTTGGGTTTATCCTAGAAGAGGATCAAATTGATCTTTTTCATGCATGGTGGCTTTGGATGGCAAGGACAACAAAATTAGATGGAAGATATTTTCTTTTAACTTTATCAACCTTATTATCCCCTTTTCCACCGCCAAAAGTTAGTCAACAAGTCAAAAAGTACATTATGTTTTCATTCCGAAGATAAGTGGCTCATTCTGAAGATACTGCAATTCTCATTTCGAAGACATTGTGTTCATTTCGAAGATCTTTAGAATGACCAACTGTGTTGACTCCAAATGGTTTTGGCTGCATTTCTAAGGTGGATTAGCCTTCAGGATCAGATTGCAATAGTCTTCATTCTTCCTTGGATGTGAATTTCATGCCTTGCCATTCATTGATAGCTTGCTGGAATTTACATGGTAAATTACTCGTATTTTCCAGTTCACTGCACAGTTGTAGAATATTGGCATTTCTTGCAAATTCAATCAAATTAGAACATGGAAAAATTATTAAAATATCAACATGAAGGAGTACATTAAGCTGCTACTAAATTTATACACTTCATTCACCAAGTAACCATGCTAAAATAGTGCAACAGTGCTGCACAATTGCCCCTGCTCTGTTATACCGTTGTCGCCTATTTAGACCATGTGGGAATGCTTCTAAATAGGTCAGATGTCTTCTGTAGTCCTTCTGAACTCATTCCATCCATATCCTCATGCTTTGCTTGACAACTTCCAGGTGTTCCTATAAAGTGACAGCTTGCTGATTTTTATATGGCTGTTTTTTCTAGATTTTCATATTTATGACAGTCCTAAACTTTTGTCTTCAATGTGGATTTGAAACAAGTTGAAGGGCAAGAAAACATTCAAAAACCATTGAGAAGTTAATGGATATCAGCATACCACATTTGGTTAATTGAAATGCATGTTATTACTTGCTACTTAATCATGCAAAATCAGTCATAAAATGCTGAAAATAGTCAAAAACAGAGATATAGTATTCCTAACATAAAATCATGTAAACACTTAACAAATAGTATATTTTAGTCAACTATTTGGCAATTAACTTATCATATGGTAGTCAAACATTGTGCAATAATGAGTCAAACATTGTGCAATAATGAGGCATTTTTGGGCCTCATCATCCCCCCCAACTTGAATTGATGCATGCCCTCATGCATCTTAGTAGGCCATAGTAATATGCAGGTTTTATTCTTATGAACAACATCTTTTGCTACCTGCTAACTGAGAAATTCCTCCTTGCTGCACTATATCAAGTATTTTGCAATTAAGCACATGTATGACTTTTTTCTATTTTTCTACAAGTTTTAGTGTTGCAAGGTACCTCTTAAAGGCTTGATATCATATGATTCATCTTGCAATAGTCTTATTGTGGAACCGTATTTGCGAGATGCACTACTACTGATGGAATTTTCTTGTTCTTAACAACATTTCAGCCTGAATGCTTATTTTTTTTGTTTGCATATTTTGAACAAAATTGAATTTTTTTTTTATTTGAAATGCTTGAGGGATGTACTTACTTGTGGTAGAGCCTTATAAACCTCAATATTTGATGTACCCTACTCTTTTTGCTATTTTGTAGCATTTTCAGTAATTCTGGTATAGTTTTTGCTCATTCCGAAGATACTGCAATTCTCATTCTGAAGATACTGCAATTCTCATTCTAAAGATCCGCTCATTTCGAAGATACTACAATTCTCATTTCGAAGATCCGCTCATTTCGAAGATACTGCAATTCTCATTCCGAAGATCCGCTCATTTCGAAGATACTGCAATTCTCATTTCGAAGATCCGCTCATTCCGAAGATACTGCAATTCTCATTCCGAAGATGTCTATTCATTTCGAAGAGACTGCATTTCTCATTCCAAAGATGTCTGTTCATTTCGAAGAGACTACATTTCTCATTTCGAAGATGTCTGTTCATTCCGAAGAGACTGCATTTCTCATTCCGAAGATCTTCAAAAAATGCAGAAATGACCTCCTATGCAAAAGTTAGCTATAGATTCTATTGTGGGTCCATATCTAGAGTGTATAAGCCTTCCATAACATCAAAAAAAATCCCTTCTTCATCCTTTTGTTTAGATGCTATTCTTTGTTTTGTATGTTGTTGTTTTATTCCAATAGTACTAAAATAGAACCTTCAGGTGCATTTTGTTGATTATCCTCCTTCAATTTATCAGACAATTGTGAGATATAAACTTGTAGTTCTCCTTCTAAAATTTGCCCTACAAATTGAAATAGAATTGCTGCCATGTTTGTCCCAAAATCAGGTTTTTGCACGGTTTTGGAATTTCCATGCAATTAAGGGCATAAGGGGGTGTTTCTTGACATCTTGAACATGTTCCTTTTTCAACTTGTCACTATTGTATGAATAGTTTATGCCAAATACCGACTATCATACACTAAATGCTAAATGTTTACTATGAATTATATGCAAGAAACACATACCTTACTGTCCTAAAAATTGGTCATGCACCTTACAAGCTACTTTTGATGATTGTTAGCAGGTTATCTAAAAACATAAACAAACATAACACATGTGCAGTGTGAGATTTGTACAATGGTGGAACAATGATGGGTAGATCAACAAGGCAATGCATGCCGAAAAATCGGTTTTCATGCAAGCCAACTCAATAGCGCCTCCAAGAAGGTTTTCACTACTAAATTATTCATTTTTTTTTTTTCATCTTTTTTTTTCATTTTTTCATCAGAAGAGGCTGCCATTTCTGGTTTTCAACCAACTTCTGTCCTTTTTTTTTTTTTTTTCAAGTGCTTCAATCAGAGAGAACATCTCTCACTCTTATTTGGATAAGACCAATCATTATTCTACAAAAACATGTCAATTGTTGTACGAAAACACCATCTCTTTTTGTTGAAACCTGCAACATTGATGCAACCTTCCTTACTAGATGACCAAGAAGAATCTTCTTACATCATCATTGCCTCCCTATTGCTGGAAATGAAGTATTGGCTCCATTGTTCCTCTTTCTTGCTGAAATTGATGCTTGTCCTCATGTATCCCCATTTTGTGGGACATGCCTTTGCTGCAAATTTTTTTCTCTTTTTTTTTTTTTTTTTAATTTTCTTGTCTTGCTTGTACCCAAAAAGGAAGTTCACAAACAAGACTATTCTTCTTTTTGTTTTTCTTGTATTTTTTTTCCCTTTTTTTTTTCTTTTTGTCAGACTTTTTATCATCACTCTAAATCTGATATTGAAGAGAAATTCTCTTCCATTATGTGTACATCCAATGGAATCTCCTTCAAGAACTCCTCCTTAGTTAATGGTGCATGGTATACCCAAAGGCAATGTCCATTCACCACTAACATCCTCCATGAATTACCAATGGGAGAAAGAAGCACTCGCTCCATATCCGAAAACTTCTTCAATCAAGTGTTGTCCATGCCTCCTAGTCTCGCAAAATCTTGTCAATCTATTCTTGAAACAATTAAATACCAATTCCCAAAAGATGTTAAGTGCTTACATCAAGATAAAATCTTGATATACCCCGTAATTCTATGTAAAGGGATTGAAATATTGTTTCAAAATAGCAACAATTTTGCTTTTTGTTTATAAGTCAACTAGCTTAATAATGTGCAAGAATTTTTTTGGCTGCACTTCAATTTGTTTCATTCCTAGGAGGACATAATTTACCCCTTTGTAAAATGGAAGTAAATTTTTTATGTGCAGTTTTTCTAGTTTTTCTCCTTTATCCAAGGCTAATTTTTGTGTGTTTGGACTAAAGGTTTTCTGTATATCTCCATTGATTTTTATCTCTTCAAGCTCATGTAAGTTCTTGTTTGAGCACAGTTGGATGTTGCTACAATCAATAACATTTCCTACAGGTTTTTTTTTTTTTTTATACCAGATTCAGCTACATAGACAGGGGTTGCCTATCCTGTATTATTCAGACTGATCATAGGTTGGGCTTAAAAAAATATTTTTGGTTTGCACAATAAGACAAGAAGTGTATAACTTTAGCAGATCAACTACTTGTCAGGTAGGATCACCTCTAATGAGATCAACTATTGTCTGTGTAGGCTAAGAATTGCTAGGTTGCGGTTTAGCGCGGTAAAATCCTAACAATCTTTAAGTAATAATGGAAAACTCTAGGATCATCATTAAGTTGTAAACTCCTATTTTTATTGTGCAAAAGTTTTTGTGATTTTTTTTTTAATAGATTCAGCTTACATAGACAGGGGTTGCCTGTCTAGGTTGGGGTCGAAGGTGGTGGTTGCTTGTTTTCTAAATGGATCGAAATGCAGCTATCAATAATTATTATTTATACCAGCTATTACATTCAAATTTAACACTGAACTTCATAACTTAGCACATTAATAATTATTTGACTGCTTTTACCCTCTAACAACACCATGTCCCTGGCAACGGTGCCAAAATGATGAGTGTCGTTGAGTCTCATCATTTAATCTCAATGATTTATCAATCCGGGGTGGTGTCCAAGGCTGTCTATGATAGAAGGTTAGGGCAGAGTACAATTCAGGCATTCAAATTTCAAGCAATTATTGGTGAAGCAGATTTTGGTTTAGCCTTTTGGTGTCACACTAAACCTAGTCTGAAGAATGGAAACTGAAATAAAGTACAAAAATTAAAAACTAAATCTAAGTTTGCAAGAATTGAAATCTAACTACAATTGCATGAATTGAAATTGCTAAATTGAAATCCTAAGTTACTTTTGCAAAATTGAAATCTAGTTACTCTTGCATAATTGAAATTGCTAAATTGAAATCTAATCTACTTTTGCAGAATTGAAATATAATCTACTTTTGCAGAATTGAAACTTATTCTAAAACACCTGTCAATGCCCTGCCACAAAAGGTCGTCAAGCTTCAGCTATAGGAATTGATAGCAAAATGAAATATGCTAAAAATGGAAAATTGCTAAAATAGAAAGCAGGGAAAACATAAAGGAAAATGCTTAATATAATTTGTCATCTGACATACACACAAATGCTGTACATAAACATAATAGGAAACATAAATCACACAACACAAAATAAAAACAAGAAAATGAAATCTGGCAAGCAATCTATTAATTCTGTCGTAGCAAAATTACAGATTAAAACCTGCCATAAAATCCCTCCTTCTAGATCTGAAAGTGGGCCCATACTTCCTGATCTAGAAGGAGGTGAAAAGCACTCCTTAACTAATTAACACTCGGAACATAAAATGATAAAATACTCGCACTTTTATTGATGATAGAACATGCTGAAAAACGGTTACAAAAAATTACTATACAGTCCTAATTGCTACAATTGAAAACTCTCCTCTATTCTAATTCCTAACTGCTCAACCAAGGAGGGAGTTGTGTTATTTATATAAATATTTACAATATATCCCATGCTCAAATCAGCCTATGTGCTATTTTACAATCATTTGCCAATAATTCTGGATCTAAAATAAATGCAAATCTGGACAGTTTGTGTTGTAGTAGTAGTCATTGGCCCTTAGAAAGCATCTTCAGTGGTGGGAGTACGTGGGAGGAGTCTAGAAATATCTCACACATAATTCTCCACTTCATAATATGCCATTCCTATCTTGCAAACAACTTTCTATTATGTTGCAGTTTTTCTGGGTTTATCCTAGAAGAGGATCAAATTGATCTTTTTCATGCATGGTGGCTTTGGACGGCAAGGACAACAAAATTAGATGGAAGATATTTTCCTTTAACTTTATCAACCTTATTATCCCTTTTCCACCGCCAAAAGTTAGTCAACAAGTCAAAAAGTACATTCTGTTTTCATTTCGAAGATAAGTGGCTCATTCCGAAGATACTCGCAATTCTCATTCCGAAGACATTGTGTTCATTCCGAAGATCTTTAGAATGACCAACTGTGTTGACTCCAAATGGTTTTGGCTGCATTTCTAAGGTGGATTAGCCTTCAGGATCAGATTGCAATAGTCTTCATTCTTCCTTGGATGTGAATTTCATGCCTTGCCATTCATTGATAGCTTGCTCGAATTTACATGGTAAATTACTGCATTTTCCAGTTTCGCTGCACAGTTGTAGAATATTGGCATTTCTTGCAAATTCAATCAAATTATAACATGGAAAACTTATTAAAATATCAACATGAAGGAGTACATTAAGCTGCTACTAAATTTATACACTTCATTCACCAAGTAACCATGCTGAAATAGTGCAACAGTGCTGCACAATTGCCCCTGCTCTGTTATACCCTGTTGTTGCCTATTTAGACCATGTGGGAATGCTTCTAAATAGGTCAGATGTCTTATGTAGTCCTTCTGAACTCATTCCATCCATATCCTCATGCTTTGCTTGACAACTTCCAGGTGTTCCTATAAAGTGACAACTTGCTGATTTTTATATGGCTGTTTTTTTCAGATTTTCAGATTTATGATAGTCCTAAACTTTTGTCTTCAATGTGGATTTGAAACAAGTTGAAGGGCAGGAAAACATTCAAAAACCATTGAGAAGTTAATGGATATCAGCATACCACATTTGGTTAATTGAAATGCATGTTATTACTTGCTACTTAATCACGCAAAATCAGTCATAAAATGCTGAAAATAGTCAAAAACAGAGATATAGTATTCCTAACATAAAATCATGTAAACACTTAACAAATAGTATATTTTAGTCAACTATTTGGCAATTAACTTATCATATGGTAGTCAAAAATTGTGCAATAATGAGTCAAACATTGTGCAATAATGAGGCATTTTTGGGCCTCATCACTAAGCCTCTCTGACCACTCTATTTTTACCCCTTATGAGATCACTAGACTACATATAGACCCAATTGTTTGATAGATTGCTTGTTCGTCCAAGGATGGCATAAACTTCTCCCTTGTCCCATGTTACCAAAGTCTATTCCAATGCTTTGGTTCCAAAAATTGAGAAAATATTCGATGGTCAGATTTGAATAGTTGGCATCAATGCTTGTATCCTATGACTTTGGTATGCGGGTTGAGGTATTGGACATGTTTCTTGTTGGAGTTATTCATGTCCTAGATAGTAGGGATTAGGATAATAACATGGCCAACCATATGGATCTCCTATATAATTATTTTGAGTAGGGACCATATCTCTTACTAGATTCAAGGGCATTGATTGCATAGGGATGGGAATGGGTACTATTTTCCTCTTGGGATCTTGGAGTGGACAAGACTCTCTATTAAACTAAGGTAGGTACCTCTAATAACTATTTGGTGGAGGTTGGTATCCTTGATTGCCCTGCTAGTATGGGATATTGGATAGTTCTGATAATCGAAGCTTTAGAAATTTTGTTGGCACTTGAGGGATATAATCTCATTGTTCATGTCCCTCATAACATTTTGTATTATTTATATTTTTAGGGATTGGGGGACTAAAGGGGATGTGCTCGCAATAGATGGAGATGTTTGCACAAATTTTTTATTGGAAAGTGGTGGGTTGTATGGTCACAGGAGTTTATATGGTGGTTAAACATCAGGGAAGAGATTCATAGGAGGTATAGGGTCTAACCTTCCAATCTAGATGAGGTCTCTCTTATTTTGAATGACTATCTCATAGGGAACTGGCAGTGAATTGGCTCTCCTATTTTTTACCATTGTGGCTATTTTAAAATTGATTGCCTTTAGGTAGTAGATAAAAGCTATACCTAGTATAAGTTAGATTTCTTCTAGGATTTTGCACCAAGACTTGTGTAATTTAGCATTTAAGTCATTCATGGCTTCCATAGGGGTCCTTTTGATGTTTTCCAATCATTCTAGTAATGATACTTCATCTACTTTTTCATAGAACCTATCCACGAGAGGTTTGTATGTTGGTCCTAGTCAGTGGTAGAGTGAGGGTGAGAAAGATATACTAGTATCTTGTTTTTATTTGAAAGAGGCCACTAGAAGTATAAGCATAAAATTTTGATCTCCAATATTATAGAGAGCATATAGATTGACTGTGTTGGAGGTGCTCAATCGGATTCGTTGCATCCTCTTCGACAAAATATAGTAGGTATTTTAAAGTGAAGGTTGGGACCTCATTCTAGGTGGCTAGTTCTACTATTGGCTATAAGGGACCCCCATCATCTCATGTCAAAAGCCTCCTCCGATTTGGATTATAAGCAGTATATTTTGTTATTTATTTCTTTGTCTATTACCAAAGTTGAGAGGGAGCAAAAGCAGTTGAGGATTTACTCTTGTGTTGGATCTTGTAGTAGGCATTGAGGTCATGAAACAATGGGTTTGTTTTCCATCACCTTGCCTAGGTTCTATTTTCTCTTCTTGTATAGCAAAGTCACCAAGTGGTAAATGCTTACTATTAACAAGATGGAGGTTCCCACTATAAGCTCGTCCTATTCCTTGATAGGCAATTTCAATGGACTTACTAGGTGAATATTCACGATGCTTCAATAAGCAGGGATTGAGGACCTTACTGAAACCTCAATCTGACTTCTAATTAGGGGATAAATTTTGGTAATTTGGGTTCCATCGGGTGTGCCAATTTGAACTTTTGGTGATTTAGGTCCCTTTAGGTATGCTAGTTTGAATTATTGGGTATTGTAATCTGTCTCTATGTCTTAGGAACCATGACCACCCAGGAGTGCATCCTATACCTACACCTCACTTGGGGTGCTAGTCTTGGGAAGTTTTGGGAGCGTATGATGTGGCTTCTTTGGATGATCTATAGGGTTTTTTATGAAGGTCATATAATTGTCTAGATGTGATATTTGGCACACTTTCCTTCCTCCTATGCTAGCCTAGACTAACAAGGTTCTTGCCAAGGAAAAGGGAAAAGAGAGAAAAGTGGTAAATAATTGAAAATAAAATAGCATAAAGGTAAATCTAACTAGCCTAGCTAGCCTAAGCTATAGGTGGTGATGTGCCAAAGATTACAATTCCCATCCTACACATCAAGAGGATTAATTAACACATGAACCCAACATGAAAATGAAATTGAACATGATCTCATTCATATAATATTGTAAATCGAAATACTTCCTATGAAATCTAAGATAAATGTTAGTCATATCCCCCCATAGAAAGATACATGAACACTCAGATCAGGATAAAAATACTAGAATAATCACAAATCATTGCATTTATATTAAAAATGTATTATATTCATATACAATTAGAAGAGTCTTAATGGCCCCTACTTGTGGTTGACCCAAGGCTCAAGTCCATACTGAAATGTAAAAATAGAAAGAGGAGGAAAATTTGCTCAAGGTCAAATACTAGACACAACAACAATTCAATCTTCTTTATTTTACCTTGAAGATAGCTATTTATAATACTTACATCAAGATTTGAAATTCAAAATTTCCCTCCTATATGGGGAGGGGCACGAATCCTACATTTATTAATGGTTAAAGTTGAGGTACAATGTTGTAAGTTATGGAGCTAGTTCAAGTAAATTTGCTACAAATGTTGCTGAGGGAGGTAGCTTTTCAAATGCATCATCAATGGGCCTTGTTCTTGGAGAGTTTCCTAGAAGCATCGTGCATTGTCATAGATTTCCACCTCCAATTACTGGGTTTTGGTGTTGTATCTTACTTGATGCCTCCTTCATGAATCCCAATTGTTCTAATAATGGCTCTCATACCTTAGATCCTTCACTGGTTTGGGATTTTTTGGTAGGATACTGCCAAAAAACAAAATGTAGTAAAGGATTTAATATAGGAACCTCCACCATGATCTGATTTTTTTAATGCTCCACTTTAGTTTCTTTAATGCCTTTTTCTCTGAGGTACACCTTTTTATAAAAACTTTCATACAATTTCTTCTAGGGTTCATGTTGTAATAAAAGTTCCCTTTTGAGTGGTAGGAGAGTTCCTTCCTATATGCTTCTAAAATTTTCAAGGTCATGCCTGGGCTCATGTTCAAACCTCTTGGAAATATGAGCACTTTTTAGCCATGCAACAAATTTTTTGTCAAGGTCATAACTATAGGTATCCTCCAAAATTTCTAACCCTAACTTCTTTAGATTTATTTCTAGTTCATTAACCACTTTTCTCTGTGTTGAGTTATAGTCCTCAACTAATATGAGGTTTTATAAAATGCTAGTTTACTTTACCCACTTGCATAGGCTGAACCTACCAAATTTGCCTATCTTATAATTTTTATGCATGTCACTCTATTAGCTACATATATTGGTAGTATAAAGACTAGCTTAATGGAACCCAAAAATGTTATTTGTGGTTCCTTCCTCTAGAGAATAACAATCCCCTTTTATTTTTACCCTTACAGTATCCATGATATCCCCTTATATTTGTTTAATATTTTTTCCCTTGATTGTAACTATTGTTGGGTTTACAAACTCATTTGAAAAAATACTATAGGGAGAACCCTAATATAGAATTTCTATCTAGCAAGACACATGGGTTGATTTCCCTTTTTCATTTTTCCTCGGATTTAATTCTCAAATTTCTAACTATTTTGATATAAAATAAGATGTAATAGGAATGGATAGTACCTAAATTCTTGATTTCCTCCTAAATTAATTAGCCGCTCATGAATCTGTTGGGCTATTATGCATTATTCCCTAGCATGTGAATGATGGCCAACTTCTCTTCTATTATTTTTGCATCATTGGTGGCCCCAAAGATGAAAGTTCCATAGTTAGAGCATCTATGGCTTCTTGTGTCAATATTTCTCTTTTTAATATAAACTCTAGCATCATTTCTCTGGTTTTGTTGATTTTCTAGTCTAAACACCTCAACTTATCCTTAATCTTCAAGTAATATAGACTTGCAATTTCTAAGCTCATCTTGAAACCCTTTGGTAGTTACAGCATTTGCTAAATGGATTCTCTAGATATAATTACTTGAAAATGACCATGAGGTAAAACAACCATCTTCAAGTGAGGATCATAGTGTCTCACACATGCTTTTACTAGCTCATAATATGGATGGACCTATGGGAGGAGGTATTAGGTAAGGAAACTAGTCTAGACCTTTTTTGCAAGGTGTTTTTGGTACGAATTGTCTTTAACCACCCTTCCATCCCTTGATAAACTAGGGTCCATAACTTTCTTAGTTTCATCCTCTATATGTTTCAGGGGTTCAGTCTTTGAGGCTTGGACTTGCTTTACCTTCTTTGCATTAGGCTTTGAGGGTGTAACAACAGTCTTATTTTTCTTCTAGATTTCATGGTTGTTATTTTTTTCCCATTAGGAAACTCTGAAACTCTAACTATGCTTCATTGTTTTATTGTTTATAAGGGCTTATGGTGTAGGATGAAGTAATTTTTTGAATAAGTAGATGCCTCCAATGACACTTGCTTCTCTTTTATTTATTGATAATTCATCCCACTTTGAAATGGATGCCTTGAATTCTTTCTCGACTAATGAAAACAATTGGCCTTTGCTCAAGTGTCCACATTTCAATATATTCTAGATTTTATCCATTTGTATTTTATCTAACAAGTCAATGATGCCTTAATTGTAATGATAACTTTGGGTGTTGTGAGAGTGTCTTGATTGTTGTGGTTTGGTTCTTTTTTATGCCCAATTAACATATACATGTATCCTTTATTTGGACTCAAGAGCAGGGTCATATTTTCAACTCGTGCTTGTAATTTGATGTATTCAATAAGGTACGGGGTCCCATACTTTATTTATTCTTTGTCCCATTCAATAATTTGGGATAAGTAAATATTTATTTTACCTGACCCAATTAGTTTTTATAATGGGATGTTGTTCAATACATGACCTAGATATTTGTGGATATATGATAAGACCTAAGCTAGTTTGTCTTGAAGGTATTTTTCCATTGAATCTACAATATAATTCCCTGCTCATATAGAGCACTCCTCTTGCCCCTATAGTCACGTATCTGGGTGTGTGATCTTTATGATAATAAAATCAATCATTTAGTATCGTATTAGAAATTTTTGAAAACTTTGGATTCCCATATAATTATGTATTAACTATCAATTGTAGGTCTCCTAAGCTTCTCATCCAAATATTTAAACCTAAATCTATTAATTCTTTATTTGAGTTGAGATTCTTGCTTGGCCTTTTCTTATAAGTTGAGGGGTTATTGAATGTATCAGATGTACTAGGATCTACTTTACTTATCTTAGTTCAAGTCCCCTCTATGTTCCCACTTACATTGCTTTGGTTGATATCCATGGGAATTATTTTTGGAAGATTACCTTATGTTTGATCTGAAGAAGCTTGATTTTTATTATGTGCACCTTCTTCAATAGAATTAGCAGTTTGTGAATTAGCATGGTCACTTCCAAATTGGATGGTTTTTTATTAGCCACATTTTCAAACATGCCCATGATCATAGCGATAAGCTGGTCTCATTCTATAATTGAATATGAGGGAAGCAATTCATATTCTCAATGGTCTTTCCCTCTAAGAGATACTACTATTAATCTCAAGTCCACATCTTGCTCCATGATATTATGTACTTGGTATATGAATACCAACTCCTTTAGTTGATTTAGTGGGGTCATCAAACCTTCATTGGTATATTTTGGTATTATTTCTAGCGCTAAATCTGGGAGCTTTTACCATGTAGTTGGTGGCCTTAGGGTGAAGCAGACTTGCATTATCCTAATTCAAGAGTAATCTAATTGGAGAGGTGACCATATTTTGGCATTTCTATGGAGTAGAGACAACAACAAAATATCCAACAATGAGTTTTTATTTATGTACCTTTAGGTCCTTGGTTAGAAGTAGAGTCGTTAGGTGAATGTTGCATTTTCTCTAGAAACAGATAGACTGAGACCTTTATCAGAGCCTCAATCTAGTGTCCTTTACACTAGCTTCTTTTGGATATTCATTCTTGAGTGGAGTCATTAGGTGAGTTGGAAACACTTCAACAAGAAGAATAAGAAAAGATCATCACCAAGTCTAATACTAACTTGTTGTTGTAATTGTGGGACCAAATATATGTCAATGGGGTCCCACAAAGTGTGCCATTAAACTGATGTCCTCTCTAATTATCCTAATCATTATATATGGTGTGGACCAGGAATATGGAGTAGATTGCACCTCATGTGGAGCAACACAACAAGGCCTATCCTAAGAGCACAGGGTTTAGCTCATTCGAGGACCTCTAGGATTTTTATAAAGGCTAACTTCTTTATAAGATGAGATCTCTGGTGTACACTTTCCTAATCTAACAACTTGGGAGGGAAAATGTTAAGAGAGAAAAATAAAAAATAAAAGTAAAAACCTAAGCTAAAAATGTGGTGATGCACCAAATATCAAATTATGTCTCCTTGCACAACAACTCTAACCATAACGTGCCAACATGAATACTTCCTCTCCTTTACATAGATACACAAAAAACAAAATATGCAAGTACACACATAAAAAATACTAGTCAGGGTATGAGGTCCACAAATGGACTCAAAGTAGATGCATAGACCTCCAATATATATATATATATATATATATATATATATATTTGCATGCAAAATTTATAACAAATATTTATGCCAAGAGCGGGGGTTTGAGTTGCCCACAAGACCACCTAGAGATCCATGTACTATTATATAGAGATAAATGAAAGGACAACTTTACAAACTTGTCGATCCTCTTTAATGTTATTACTACTACTATTTATATATTACAATCAAGATTAGTTTCCCTCTAAAATTTACAGGTTTTTCTGATGATCTCAACTACTTCCTCTAGGGATTCTAAAAATTGATTAGGGGTATTTATTATTATTATTATTATCAGATGTAATATTGTGCTTGTTAGGGTACCTAGGAATAGGTATATGGAGATATGATATCATATACAACCCTTTGAAGTTAGTCGTCCTAAACAACAACAATGGTGATTTTTTAGATTATGTTTTTTAGAAAAATGAAATTTGATATATACTTCAGTTGCAGGTAAACAAACCGTTCGTTTTTGTGTATGAAGGATATTTTTTGTTTTGGAGGTTTAGCTTCAAATTAGTAAAGAGACATATTTTTATAAAACCCTAGTTTGCATTCTCTTTTGTTGGTTTATGAACTTATGGAGCAACAAATTTTTCTCGAGAAGATGATATTGATGTTAGGGATTGGTGGCAACATTTCAAAATCCTTTGGAAACGTCTGATGTGTTGCATCGTCCTTAACGAGTACTATATAGTGTTGCGTTGTCATAGTATTTAGTTCTTTATAAGAAAAAAATCGGATAAATACGCAACTCTAGAATCGTGCTTTGATACCACTTGTAAGGAAACTCCTTACTTTCAAATAAATCAAATGTGATTATTAATCAAGATCCTGGATAATGATGTGAATCAAATAAATCAAGCCACTTAAGGAGGGCAAAGTCCTATAAGCCACTTAGAGAGGGTGGAGTCTCATAGCCACTTAGAGAGGGCGGAGTCTCTTGTGGTATATGCAATAGGAATTAATTGTTATTTGATGATAATAAATTGAATAAACCATTCTACCTATAAATAGATGAAATAATCAATGAACAAACATAACCAATCGATGAACTGACACATCTATTAGGACTGTAACATGGCTCCCCTCCTTAGAAAGCTTTGTCCTCAAAGCTAGAAAAGATTGGAAATACTCTTTGTCTCCCATGTAACATCTTCCTCTGGAAGTCCCTACCATTGAATTAGAAACTCTTAAATTTGGCATGTACGATGATGGCGTACTCTAAAATGAAGTATTGTTGACATCATTTTAAAATTTGTAATGATCAAAGAATTGAAATGACAACAGTCATGTCAGCAGCAACAAGAAAAATAATTTTGAATTGGAGTGGAAAAAAAGGCTTTCAACAGTCAAATATTTGAAATTGGATGGCCAAATAACTGTTTACTGTAATAAAAAATTTGATTTTCAACACAAGTTTAAATTTTCAACATGGGTTTGAATTTCCAATGGTCAAGTTTAATCCAATAGTGTGCCAAAATTAAATGGTTAAATCAATCTGCCAAGTGGCACACTGAAAGAGCACTGCCCTTCGCATGTGCAAGGGAGGGTGAACAACTCATCACCCCTCCTTGTGTGTAATCTCACCTATAAACCACCACTTTGGCCTTTGTGGGGTCGATGTGAGATATATCATGCGATGAGGGAAAATACCTACCTTCCATCAATAAAAAACTTGTTGTATTGACATGTGTCCAAAGAATTTTTGGCAAGGCCAATGAGGGTTAGATGTGACTACCAAGAATTGTCATGACTACTTGAGTGTGTTTCGGCATTTTGAAACAACTATTCATCCTCACTTTTGGACGATGTGCGATATCCCACGACTGAAACTATAGAGACAATTTGAATTGAAGCTCCTGCATTGTCAGGTGGACTATTTACGATGTTGAAGAGTCGATTTATGCTACAAACCTATCTAATGATATCGTTGAAGAGTTGTTGTAGACTCCCATTTATAATGTTACGCTTCACGTGGGAAAAATTTTAACTGTTGCAGTATAAAAGAGAGTATAACCAACATCAAGACTATAACCTATCACTTCCACGTGTAAAATGATAATTGGACAATATGACTATTTGTTTAGGTTTCTCCTGCCTGAGGATTTGCTATAATATTACGCATGATCAATTTTAAGTGAAAAGTGTTTGATACGATAGCTTGCATACAATTGGATCCTATTAATGTAGATTAATAAGACTTAAAAATGATTTAAATTAAACCTCATTGCTTATAATTCCTTCACCACAACTTGACCATCATGAACAAAATATATTAAACCAATATATTATCTCACATCACCATCGAATTGCAATGTAAATTTGAGTTTATTCGTCGGAGGAATGAGAGAAGGTGTACAGGTTTTGGTACCAATAACAAGCGAAATTTGTTGATACTGTGAACAAAACTTTGCTAATTAATACTCCAACTTTAGAAAATAATTTAATTAAATTCTTCTTCAGTGAGAGCTAATTGCGAATAAAAATTTTAACGCGAATTGCATCTTTTGAAAACCAGCTAACTTCTTCCACGACTATAATGAAAAAAAACCAGAAATCATGTCGCAGCCCTAAGTTATAATGAATTAAGTTGGTTCACATAGCAAAATAGGATTGATAGGTGTTATAGATGATTAAATTAAAATTTTGAACTTATGAATTCAACCTTCACAACAATTCGCATGGTAGCTTGATACGGTAGCTGATTAAATTAATTGTTACTTGTTACTGCACATGTCCGCTTGATTTTTTTAAAACTTTAAACCACCTTATGACTTATTATTATGCATCAAAATGATAGTGGCTGGAATTAAATTACTTCATAGGGTTCGCACTATCTTGTGTAATTATAATTTAAGGGTTTCGTAGAAAATGGTTTGGCACCCTTACATAAAGCTCTACGTTTCAAAATAAAATAATTATTAACCAAATATATATTGGAATACCTTTATGTCACCTCCATCACAATTTATTAATTAAATTTTACCGCTACTTCACTAGCTTTTTGATAGGAATGTTGACATTTTTTCAAGCATCTGATTGGCAGAACACTTTTGACGAAAAAAATTTATTTCTTCCTTTTGGTCGAGAGTGTGTGTGATAGCATCGAAAATGATCACCCAACATCGAAACTTGGAAAACATACATAAAAAGATGCCAAGTGTCACGCAGTGTTACGATGGATATGTTAGGGTTAATTTCTTGTGTTTGATTGGCTATAAATGAAACCTTAAGATAGGTTTTAATTTTTTGCACTTCTTTTAAATTGTTTGCAATACGTAACAGCGAATGACCTTATTGGGTAATCTACGACCGGAGTAGCAGATGTCTATGATGTACTGTGATTCATAGCAAGCAAGCGAGTGACCTCCTACTAGTTAAGCAAAAGCGAAGGCAAAATAGATAGGAAGTGAGTAACAACTTCAGGTGGAGAATTGAAACTGCCCTTGTAGAAATATCTAATGCGTTGCATCATCCTCAACAAGGATTATACAGTGTTGTGTTGTTGTTGTAGTTAGATCTTTGTAAAAAAAATACGAACAAATACGCAACTCCAAAATCATGCTTTGATACCACTTGTAAGGAAAATCCTTACTTTTGAATATATCAAATGTGATTATTAATCAAGATCCTGGATAACAATGTGAATTAAATAAATCAAGCCACTTAAGGAGGGCAAAGTCCTATAAGTCACTCAGAGAGGGCGGAGTCTTGTAGCCACTTTGAGAGGGTGGAGTCTCTTGCGGTATACGTAATAGGAATTAATTGCTATTAGATGATGATAATTTGAATAAACCATTCTACCTATAAATAGATGAAAGAATCAATGAAAGGACATGATCAATCGATGAACCGACATGTCTATTGGGATCGTAATACCTTTTATCCTAATTCTTTTTGATAACTTAAGCTTCCTTATTATCTTGGAGGAGAATATCTCTCTTAGTATTATAGTTTTCATAACGCTCATAATTGTGAAGTGATTTGGGAAAATAGAGCAAGCATTCTTGAGTCAATGGGACCCATATAAAAAGATAGCTAGTTTGAATGATACACTCAAAGACTATGCATAAGAAATAAATATGCTTTAAAAAGGACAAAAGGAATTAAACATAGAGATATAAAATTTTAAAGAAGTGGTAGAAGGTAAAAATATATCAGTGTGCAAATAGAGTAAATCATACCTTTGGTAGCAAATAATCTAAAAAGTGGACAAACGTATTTTTTTTAATCAAAAAAGTCTATTTTGTAGGTTCATATATGCATTCAAAAGGAAAAGGTTATTATTTATGTTAACCCTAGCAGTTAATATTACTTTGGCTAAGAGGTCGCAGGTTTAAGCAACAAAAATAAAGGATATACATCTTGAGGATGAGAATGTTTAGGTTTTTTAAGATTTGAAGATCACCATGGAAAAATATGTTTTACATTAAAATTTTCATGCTATTGAGAAGGATGATGTGGATATTATTCTAAGTTATTCTTGATTGAATTATTTAGGTAATATTAACATTAATGTGCAAAAGAATTTTATGAAGTTATGGTATAGGAAAAAGAAGATAACATTGCAGGATATTTCTCAGGTTACAAAGCAAGGATCCAAGGAGAAAACAAGAAGCAGTTATGGTAAGGGAAAAGAAGTGGTTGTAGAGAAAAAAATTAAAAACAAATAGAAGAACCTGAAGTACAATCCAAGAAGGAAGTAGCAACAACATAGTCCATGGAAGAAGCAATAGCAACAAGTTCCATGGAAATAACAGTAGCAAAGTCCAAGGAAGCTTTGATAGAAGAGCATAAGGACACACCAAACAAAGGGAATGTGAAACAACAACATGTACTAGAATTTAAAATAGTGGAGCCAAATGTTGAGGAGTCAACGAAGGTAGAACATAAAGTTAAGATTGCAGCATATTACCATCCACACAACCAGGATCGACAACAATCTTGGATGTATGGCTTAAGGCAACAATATTATGGTTCTACATGGAATTATAAGGGTACCAAGTATGGCAACTTTTGGCAGAGAAACCATAGCGATCCTAGTTTTCAAAGTGGTGTAACAACATCAAGGAAAAAATGGACCCATCATTCAGATTATCATAATAGAGAAATAAAAGCATGGAGTCAATGAAGTAGTTTTGAGTACTCAAGTGACAAAATGGCATACTAGCATCAACTACGACCATCGCCAATCAAAGTTTCACTAGGATGGATGGATGATCGAGATTAGTACCAGTTGCTAAAATTGCTTAGGATATCATATTATCTTGTTTCTTCATATGTTTCAAGGACTAAACATTTGTAAGGAGGGTGGAATTTTAGGATACCTAAGAATAGGTATATGGGGATATGATATTATATTGTATAAGGGTTGGCATGGGCCACACATAACTTAAGGTTGATTATATTATAATATTATATTAGATTATAATATTATATTATATTAATAGTCAACTCCCCAAAGTAGAATTAGAAGATGGATATATAAAGAAGGAATATTTGTCATTGTAATCATCATGAAGATCAATCATATGTAATTGTCTTTTCCCATGAAGTGGCTTATGGGACTTTGCCCTCTCTAAGTGGCTCTCTCATCTTGGAAGATCTTGTAGAGTCATTCCTTCCTTATGAATTATTATTGGTGTTGCCCTACCTTGAGATAATTAGCTATCTATGTCTCATTGTGTAGGTTATTATTATGGATAATTATTTGTAGATGAATGATTTGATATTTTTGCATATTGGTGAATGATTTTTGTTAATGAGAATAAAGTTTTGTAACAATAGTAGTCATACCTGCCTTTAATATCCTCTTGAGCTGATCAACTAAGATGACATTAGTAGGTAGTTCTTACTTTTCTAATCAAACCATATTAGTTCATCTCACCTACCATTCCTGGGATCCTATGGACCATCAGTCCCCTTTTTGAAACTTGATCTGATTCATCCTTAGAGTTGGTGATAACTTTGAATTTCGGTGTGTTCTTAGTCTCTTGAGATCTCGATGCATATATACCCACTTCTCATAATTTCTTACTGATAGTCCTTGCTAGATCTTCAAAAAACCTTTGATATCAGGAGTAATTTAGGGAATTTTCAATTTTTATCAAGCTCTTAACATTCTTCTTATTGAAACTTTCCTTCCACTCCATTGGTTTTCTCAAATTTCTCGATTATCAGATTATTTCTCAACTTTGCTCTTAGAATATTATGCATGCGCTCGATACTTTGGCCCACTTGAGACTTACACAAAATCATGATCATCTTTGATCAACACTTTTGTGCTTCTCATGAGTTTACTTTTGTTTTTATTTTATGAAGCAAAAATCTAGTTGTGAGAAGTTACTACAAGACCCAAAAAATCTAAGCCTCGTCTCTTCAAAAATTATTGGGGTTGGTATGGATGTAATGACATGAAGTCTTAACATGATAACTTCCTAACTCCCTAACACGTGTCACATGCTTTCACATACTCTTTTACATTGTGATAGTGGGTGGGCCACAATAGCCCTGATAGAAGCACCTTCCTTACAATTGCATCTAGTCCCATATGCCCTCCAGCCAGTCCTTTGTGAGCTTCCCTTACACATCTTAGTATTCCATTTAATCTCATATTTTACATTAATCCCTCTAATAATTGGAAAGGTGTTGACTTTATAATTATTTTTCTTCGTTATGTTGCCAAAAAATATATCCTTTGGCAGCTCCCTTGTGGACAGGTACTCTCCTATCAACTTATACCATGATGGTATAGCACTTATGGTAAATAACTGATAGTTAAGAAACTCGTCTGATACTCCTGCTCTTATAGGCTCTCTTGAGTGAATCCTTAATAATTTAATCTCTATCACATGCTTCTTTTTTAGTCTAACCACTAACTTGAAACATGAATTCTTGTTACATGACGAGCCACCTACTATATTGTTTGTGTATAATCAATTTATTAATCAAATACAATAGAGCTTGATGGTTCACATAGAAGGCAAATAATTTAGCCAGCAAATAGTGCCTAAATTTTTGCACTGCATACACCATCCTCAAATCCTCTCATTTTGTTATGTTATAATAACTTTCTACCCTAGAAAACAATCGACTTGCAAATTGTAGAGAGGGAAACTGCCCTATCGTGTATAATTCCCAAACAAAAGGTTGGATCCGCAAGGAGGGAACCTTTTGTAGGGTGAATCACGGGGGTATGTTTTACTCTACACTCGGTGCTAGGGAAAGGGTTCACCAGGAATGATTTAAGGACTCGCTCCAAGTCCTCAGGATATTCAGGATAGTTTGATGTATTCAGTTTTAATACAAACACCTAAGTTTTGCCTTTCTAGATCTAAGCTAGAAAAGATAAAGGACAATGCAAAAAATAGAATAATGCAATTGAAAATAGAATGCAAGCATACAAGAGCTATCCTAGAATGATTCTTTATTTGAATGCTCACTAACCTAGGGTTTATTTCGAAAACCTTTAAAGCAGAGATATACACAAGATAAATGCACAAAAATTATCCCTAGATGCAAGATAAATATCTTTTACTTTCATATGCCTAGAAATCAATAATGAAACTAGATTTTCAATCGATAGAATGAGTAGAGCACTTATCTAGATCGATGGTTGACTTAGTCTTCTCTGCCTCTTGTCCAATTATATCAAGAATACCTGCTTCTACAATATCACTCATGAAACACTAAAAAATAGAATTAGCATTAGGGGGCCTGCTTAGGCTAGTGTGTAATAGATCTTGGAGGCACAGCAGTCAAGCCCACTAGGTCCTTTTAGATGATCTTTAATACAAAAGCAAAAATTGACCTTTGGATAATTAATCATAAATAAAAAATACATAGCAGATAACAGAAATAAAAGTGCAACAGTATGATCTAGAAACATAATGGAATGCAACAGTGAAAGCAGAATCTAAAAATTTCTCCCAGTATGCCCTAGGGAAAAATCATGCCTCGCCTGGAGTGGGCATGATAACACTGTAGCAAAGTCGTGTCCTACCTAGATGGGGCACAATTTTGCTTTTGCGTATTAATTTACCCTAATTAGGGTAGGTGAAGTTGCGCCCCGCTAATGCTAGGTGTGATATCATTGCAGACTAAAGAAATATAAGAAGTGAATGCAGAATATGAAATAAATATAGCAAACAAAGTAATCAAACCCTAATGGACATCGTATAAGCAGACAGAGGAGGCACTACACACCAGAGTGACCTATCCACCAAATGAGGTGGGCTCATGCTGGGGAGGCACAGGCATTTCTAGTCAACCCCGGTTTCATTTATTGATTGCTTCCTTCATGAACCCATCCATGATAAGATTAGCTAGTTGGTCCCAAATAGTGATTGAATGGGGAGGGAGGGAGTCAAAACCTTGATAAGCCTTCCCTTGAAAAGAGGATTCCAATAGCCTAAGTGTTACATCTTGCTTAGTAATACAATGTATATGGAAAATGAATACCATATCCTATAGGTGCTCCAACGAGGTGGTTGGCCCTTTACCATCATATTTTGGCAAGACCACAAGCGCTAATGTTGGCAGCTCTCCCCATTTAGTTGGTGACTCTGGGAACTTTAGTGGGTCCTTATCATTCTAGACCACAGGGATGACAAGATAGCCCATATTGGACCCTTTATTTGCAATGGTGTTGCTTGGTGGATGTATTCTAAGCCTTTTAGAAGTAGATGTATCGAGGCATCCATCAAAACCTTGATTTGCACTCTTCTCAACATATTTTTTGGGATTTTCTTCCTTGTAGCAGAGTCACCAAGTGAGGATGTTGTTGGCCAAATGGAGGTTTCCATTACAACCTCAGTCTAGGGATGGTGGCTTCTTCTTTTGGATTTTTCTTTAGTAGTAGAGTTGCTAGGTGAATCTATAAAGTACTTAAGAAAGTTGATGATCATGGCCTTCTTCAAAACCATGGTTTGACTTCTTGATCAAGGGATGAATATTTTCAAGTTTGGATCCCACTGGGCATGCCAATATAAACTATATGGGGTTGAATACAAGCCCTATGCCTACCTATAAATTATGATCTCTTATGGTTGTGATATTTACCCCTTAGGTCTCCCTTTGAGTGGGTGCATTTGATACCTCATGCCTTGCGTGGGGGGTTCCAGTATAGAGAAGTCTGGGAGAGCATAAAATGTGGATCTTGTTGGACAACCTCTAGGGATTTTTACTCAAGGCTAGCTTCTTACATTTGAATGTGTTATTTGCCATTTGTCTTCTTTTGATCCTACTATATAGGTAAAAGGAGAGATAGAGGAAAGTGGTAAAGAAAAGAAACATAAATTGTGGAAAAGAAAATAAAAGCAGTAAAATTACAGAAAGGAAAAAGCTTATCTAGCCTATCTATGAGTGGTGATGCACTAAAAAAAATAAAAAGACCCTCTCACATCGTGATGGATTGAGTGAACACATGTGAAGTGGCTGACAGTGCATGAGGAACACAAGTCCCTCTAAGAAAATGCAGCAAAGTAGAACATTTACACTAAAACTAGGATAGGGATTTTGTAAATAGTCATAGATTCTTATTAATGTGAACTCTAAATTACATACATTAATAGAAAGAGAAGAGGTTCAAAAACTACTTGGTCGACTGAACAAGACTCGTTTCAGGAAAAGATGCAAGAGGGAATGAAGGAACCCCTTAGGAGATGGATAAATTTCATACAATGAAGAATGATACATATTTATAGATAATACATAGAGGTCTATTTTCCTCTAAAATTTTAAAATTTCCCCCTTTAAAATTCCCACTTACAATACTTTGTATTAATAATGCACAATCCTGAGGTTTCAAATTTTGAAGCTATTTGAGATGACAGTCTTGTCACCCATGCTTGGAGATATATCATAGGGATTCTTCTATTGTCAATGTATTTAGTTCCTTGGTTACTCCTTCAAATAATTCTTGATGATGCTTTAATTATTGTAGCTTTTCTACACATAGAGGAACATGTGCCTAGGGAACTAGATACAAGATGCAAGGGTCTAGGTTTGTGGCTTTGATTGGGGATTAAGATCGTGAGCCTTGGGAATACAATAAACTATGATTAGGGGATGGATGTTTTCAAGTTTAGGTCCCATCAACCATGCCAATCTGAATTGTTGGGGGTCGAATATGATCTTCCCTTGCTCTTGACAGGCCTCTTAGGGGAACTAAGGAAGATTGCCCACTCAAAGTGGGTCAATTTTTCGTGTCTACATTTTACTCCCTCTTTGATGCATTTATGGCCTTTTAAATGCATCAAAGAAAGGATGTAGGCACACACTGGAAAAGAACAACAAACAAAAATGGGGTGGTTGGGTTAGAATAAAGGGATGGTGCAAAAAAGGTGTCATTCTAGACACTTTTTAATTTGCACGTAAATCGAGGCATTAGGGACATTAATGCCTCTATAGGTCGGGGTGCCCCCTCGAGTTATGAAAAATTGATGTTTCATAAGAACTCGAAAGAACTGACACAAAAGAAAGGAGAGAGAGAAAGAATGATAGTCAAGCAAAGAAAAGAGGAGAGAGAAAACAAAAGCAAGGTTTAAAAAGGAAAACAAGGGTAAAACCCTAATTCACTTTTATTACGAGAGGAGAAGAATAGAGCTCTGGAAGAAACAATGATGGTGCTTCCAGTTCACTGAGTGACAACTGTGAGGGACGAGGCTGGGGCTCGAGAAAGGGTAAGGATTATCTTTGTTCCTATTTTTGCTTTATTTTGTTCTCATTTTGCGTAATTCAGCTAGGGTTTTAGGAATATTTTTTGGAAAATCATCATAAAATCTGGTGAAATTCGTGCCATGAATCAAGCGTGACTTTACGGCCCATGCACAATTTTGCTTTAGGTGAAATGCGATGAAATCATGCATGGATAAAACCAGGTACGATCTCACAAAGTCGCACCAGGAAAACAAGGGGCGCAACTCGTGAAAGCTTAGAAAAAAAAAGAAAGAAAATAAAAAGAAGAAATAAACAAGTAAATCCCAAAGTGCGAATTGCTAATTGAAATTTCTTTATGCTGAATTAGAATTTTGATTAATTAATTTGATTTTGTGCTAAAACTAATTAAATTTTATGTTGTTTATTGAATGCAGCTAGGTATTCTTGAGAGTCGAGAGTGGCGGGCAGGGGCTCTGGCAGAGCTAGATGCTCTGGGATAGGCAGAGAGGGCTAGGTTGGAGGTGGTTGGGCTGGACCACATGAGGAGGATGCCATTAATCGATACAGATAAGGCTATGTTGATCATCCTGGCAGAGCGATGGTATCTAAATATTTCTACATTTCGACTACCAACAAGGGAGATGATCGTCACACTAGAGGATGTGTGGCAGATCCTAAGGATGATTAGGGAGAGAGGTATACACAAGGGTAGGTGGCCACTCTATAATTATTTTCCATAGGTTTCATCCATCGGGTGTGATAGGGCACCAGAGCAATTGATGACATGGTCGATTGCTACGGGGTGAACCCTCTGACCACAGTACTCGTAGGGATGGTGGTTGGTCTCTTGACCTACCACACTAGTAGACGACGCTTGCCATGGGTATTGGTAGGAGTAGTGGCAGACATACGGTAGTAGGGAGTTTGCTTCACATGGGGTCCTTATGTGTTGGCCTATTTATATAGGATATTGTACAACATCGTGTATAAGCGACGTACTGGAATGGTGTGTACGACATTGCTCCAGGTGTGGTGCTAGGAGCACATGGTGGTGCACTGACTGTTAGCACTACTAGGACCATCACTCAGCCCAAAGTGACTAGCAGCATATAGATGACCTAGATCCTTGGAGAGGATCACAAGGGCCTATACATGGAACCTACCACTTGCAAGGTAGGTATTGATGAGTTGCAGGATACGCAACTCATCTGGAAACCATGGAGGCTTCACCCTGGATGGGCAGATGATAGGATAGAGCTGGCAAGGATGAGGAGGATCAAATGATTAAGGTCAGAGTAGGGGGAGCTAGAGCTGCTCAGATCTGACCGAGTCTTATGACATTTCGGGGTCTTATAGGGAATCCTAGACCTGAGGGACAACTGGTATCGGAGGGTGACCTAGGACCTATTAGGGGTTGGAGGTGATCCAGACTTCACCAAGTGGGCCGAGGAGGACCAAGATGATCCTCCTTACGTCAACCCAGGGGTAGACAATGTGGGGATGGCCATCGGGTATAGGCGATGGTATAGAGGAGTTGCACCCTAGAGGATCTCATCGCCTGTACTAGTACAGAGGTGCCAGGTGATGGGCCTGGGCATGCAGTGGGTGTTCCAGAAGGTAGCTCACAGGGCCATGAAGAGAGTACATCAAACTCTTGTTGTGCCTAGAAAGAAGCTGACACGGGTTCGAATCCAATAGAGGATATCACCCCAAGAATAGGGACCGAAGAGGAAGGGATGGAAGATACCCCCACATAGGTAGAGGGTCCATGGGTCAGAAACCCTGGGGAGGCATCTACATCGATAGCAGTAGGAGGCCAGAGCCAAGGGATAGAGGAGTTGCATGCATAAATAGCTTCTCTACAAATGCAGGTGGTCCAACTACAAACTGATAGGGACACTGCACTAACATAGGTTACCTGACTGCAAGGAGAGGTGATCCAGCTGGATAGAGAGTGCCAGTAATCTCGAGTTGAGGGGATGGCTATTGTTAGGAGTATCCAAGTAGGGGATGCGGTGTAGATTCTATAGGTAAAGTTACGACGTATCAACCACAAGTTGGAGATAGCCATCGAGAGGGCCATGTTCTTCGAGATGGCTTACTATGCAGCTGTCCCTCCAAAGTAGAGGATGGGTTTTCCTTCGTCCCTTCAGGAAGTGAGCAAGTTACGATCTCAATCACGAGCATCAATGACATTGCAATAGTAGGTGGCATAGCTGAGACTACCTCCACCCTAGGGAGGGCCAGAGGGAGCTGGCTCTTAGAGCTAGGATAGGCTAGGCTAGGGATCGGGATGATGCACCAATTTTTATTATGGTGTGCATCCCTAGGTTGAGTGTACCGAGTCTGGATTGTGGTACACCAACCTCACACGATGTACTCTTTTCCCTACGAGTAATACATAGCTATGGATTTATATTTTTATGTGTTTATGTGTAATGATTGAATGCATGTTTTTATATGTTTATTTAGTTTATTTTAAGTTTTTTTATGTATGTAAACTATCCTAATGCACACTATATGAAGGATGAAATGAATGCAAAATAGAAGAAGAACAAGGAGAAGAAGAAGAAACAAGCAAAACAAAAGAAAGAAAGAAGAAAAGGAGAGAAGGAAGAAGAAAGAAAAGAAAGAGAAAAAAGAAGAAGAAAAGGAGGAGAAAAAGAAGAAGAAGAAAGATAAAAAGAAGAATAAGAGAAAATAGAGAGGTCCAAAGGTCAACCATCAGAAAAGGATAAAATGAACGATCCAAATAATAAGGCTAGCATAGGTTGTTGTGAACTAGTGTAGCCAGACACGGTGGATCGGATGACTGAGGTAGCTAGACCCGCTATGGGTGTAGTACTTGCATTAATGTGAACAAGTGTGTGGAGGTTTGACCCACTATGGGTGGTTGCTCCCTTATTGACTGCTATGAGGTGATTACCCGCTAGGATGTATGTTGAGGTCTACTAAAAATGACCAAGGAGCTTATCTTGTAATGGGGTGTTGAGCTTGCTGAGTCAAAAGAGAGTATGACCCGATAGAAGATCATGAATAGTGCAATACCCACTAGGATGTATGAATATCCCATATGGGGTGTAATATATGTAAAAATATTATGCAAGTGCTATCCCAGAGTGGGACTATGAGGAAAATTTTGTACAACATTATGAAGAAATCGAGAAAAGGAGGATAAGCGACCAAAAGAATAAAAGGAGGGAAAGAATCCCTAGGGGGATCTTGCTAGGCATCAGAGTCCTAGTGAAAAGTGCAATGCATGTGAGCTATGACCTAACTAGGTATCATCACATGCCATTGTCGCAAGATCCCCAAAATCTATATGAGCAAACAATCATGAACAATCAATCATGCATTTATGACAGGAAAACATGCAAGGTGTTTGGTTAGATGTCAAGCAATCATGCAAGGATGACAAGCAATGATGCAATATGAACAAGCAAGCGGATGCAATGGAAAATAAAAATGCAACTATATGAAAAGTTTTTTTTTATTTTGTAATTTATTTTTAAGGATTGAAATCAATGCAAAACCTGAATGCACCATTCATCTTATTAAAATGGATTAACATGCCATGAGGTGTCGGATCGAATATATCCCCAAGGAGTGCATTTTCTCGATGATGAAAATCATGGGAAAGTTCTTCCAAGGCCCTTATTTTAACATCCATGGCATGATAATCACTACATTTTCTAACAGTACCATTCCTCTTAACATAAAAGACATTATACAAAGATTCCCCATTATTTAACATAGGAGCAAAGTTATCTTTAGAACAGACAGAACCAATCATATTACAAAACATTATCTTTGAAGGAAAAAAAATTTGACACTTTTATTATCATCTATTGACAACTTTTGATATTCCATATATTCTGCATAAGTCATAAGATGGTCATCATCCTCAAAAGGTAAAGGTTCATTTTTATTAGGTATAAAACCTATACCACATCTCCCAGGCCAAATCTCAACATCCAAGGGCTCTTGAATACCCTTCTACTATGGTCCCAATCCTTTACCTACATATCCCATACCGGACAGGATCTGCTTAGGAAGGGGATAGTCATTAGTGAGATAGCATTGAGCAAAAGAGCGCTCATTGAGAGATGGGTTGCTACCATGAAGCTTTTCTTTGGAAGCCATACCCCCAAAGATAAAATCACATATGCCAATGTGTATAATATCACCCTTCTTATGAGGTAATCCCATCGTTCGAGGTGAAGGTGGTAGCTTGGCTAGATCCAAAAGAGGCTCTTGAAGAAACTGATTATCATGATCCGAGGAGAAAATATGGGTCCTATGTTCCTCACTCACTTTTAAACTTTGAAAATGCTCAAAAATTTGAGAGGAGGAACATGGGGAAGTCATTGAAGAAATAGGACACGAATAAGAATCTATTTGAGCTAACTCTATATTTGAACAGAATTCAAATGGTTGAGGGTCACTCGGAATGGTGATGACTTGATTCTTGAACTCAAACTTGAGACATTGATGAAAAGTAGAAGGGATGACCTTCATAGCATGGATCCAAGGTCTCCCAAGAAGAAGATTAAAATATGCAGGACAATGTACCACATAAAAAAAAGTATCCAATATCCTTGGCCCCACTTTTAAGGGGAGAGATATGACACCACATGCCTCTTGGGACTCATTGTTGAAATCTTTAATGATGATATCAGTTTTTGTTAAATCTTCCTCTTTTAATCCAAATTTTTGAAAGAATTGATATGTACACAAATTGAGGGATGAACCATTATCAATCAAAACTCGCTTGATAAGGGTATCCCCAATAAGTGTGGTGATGTAAAGTGATGAATCTCCATGTAAGTTTGAGGAAGGTTTATCATCATCTGAGAATGAGACATGATGTATCCCAAAAGAACCTACAGTGTCAACTATAGCATTAGGAGGGATGTCTGGGAAAATAGATTGTTGTTGTAAAAATATCATTAAAGCATTTTTGTGATCAGGAGAAGTCTGCAAAAGCTCTAACACTGATATCTTCATTGGAGTACTAGCTAACTACTTCTGAAGATCAAATGAAACTTGTGACTGTGGTCTCAATACTATAGGTGGAATTCTTGTAGCTGAATATTTTCTCTGACTTTCCTTAAAAACTGTACTAGGTTGAGATACCAAACTCTATCCTTGCTGATGTTGTTGATTCTGAGCTTGTTTTCTTGTAGTTACCCCAACCATACCAACCACATTGCTATGGCGTAGGGAATCATCTTGATGAGCCACCTGATTGGTTGCTTGTTGCTCATGCTTTGGTAAAGGATCCTTAAATATTCCCATATCTTGATTTGTTGTTGGAGCTTGTTGAGTAGGAGTTTGACTACTCATTGATTGGATATTTCCTAAATCAATGCATCCTGCATCAATTAAATCTTGAACCACATGCTTCAATTTCTTACAAGTGTTCATCCAATGTCCTTCTACTCTGTGATAAGTGCAATATTGACCTGCCTTATACCAATGAGTTGTAGTATCTGGTTGTCTTATTGGAGGTAATTCTATTGCCTTAGCATCTAACAATTGTTTCAAAACTGCTTCCATAGGGATATTAAGTCTTGTGAAATTCCTTTGAGGAGGTTTTTGAAGCACAATATTTTGTAGGCTGTTATTGACATTGTTAACATGCCTACTATCACTATTACCTCCTATATGCTTATTCTTAGGTTGAGACTTAGTTGGCTTATCTTCTTTAACCTTGAGTTGACCTCTCCTAATGAGAGCTTGTTCCACTTTTCTTGCTAACTCAATTGCTTGATCTAAAGATGTGACAATAGTAGTTTCTAAAGCATAAGATAATTTTTCTTGTAAATTGCCAATGAATATATCAAGCATATCTTTCTGAGACACAGGTTGTCTTAATCGGCCAACTAAACTTCTCCAACGAGCTAAGAACTCTGAAAAACTTTCTTCTTTACTTTTCTTTAAATCATATAGATCTCTCATTGTTACTTCCTTTTCAATATAAGCACTAAACTGATGAACAAACATCTCTGTAGTCTTCTCAAAACTCTTCAAAGAATAATTGGGCAACCGATAATACCATTCTAATGCCACTCCAACAAGACTCTTTGGAAATATTTTCAATAAAAGCATATCATCATAAATAAGATCATGGAAAGCTATTCTGAATCCTCTCAAATGCTCTATTGGATCTTCAGTCCCTTTATATATTGGCAATATTGGCATGGAAAAATGCTTAGGATAAGGTCTAGCAACAACAATAGGATCCAATGGCTGACTACACATTTCCTTATAGTTGTATGTAAACCCTGATGGTTGAATCATATCCATTCTTGAAACCAATTGATTCACAACACTTGTCAAATTCTGCATTTCTGGATTACTATGTATGTTTCCTAGACTTCCCAAAGGAGGAATGTATGCATGTTGAAACCCTGATGTTGGATTCAAACTTAGGATACCTTGGTTGTATGTGGTATTTTGAGGATAACTAACATTTGGTGGGACAAAAGCAATAGTGTTGATGTTAGAGGATACAGGAGGAAATTGAGAATAAATTTTTGGGCCACTACTAGTTAGAGGGACTTGCAGATTCCCTCCAACATTGGTGGTATTAGTATTGGCACAAGTCACTTGGTTTTTAAAATTGTTTTGATGCAAGGATTGAGATGTAGGAATATCATGATGAAGCAAAGGAGACCTATTAGGAGGGGAAGGAGTAGCAAATTCTTTTTCAAGACGAGCTTCTCGTTCCACATATTCCAATAGTTTTTCCTTATGAGCTTTCATGAATTCCCAAATGTGATCAAATGATGAAAAGACATAACTACCATTAGGTCCAACAAAAGGATCAAGATTAGTTTTAGTTTCCATGTCTACCTCTTCTTGCTCTTCTAGATCTACATTAGGGTTTTCCCTATCAACATGATCATATTCCAAAGGAACATAATCAGACTCTAATTGTTTCCTCTGACTTCTAAGGAAAGGAGCCATTAGAAGTAGTGAAAAACAAATAGGGAAAACACTAACAAACAAATTCTTAATTACTTAAATATTTTTCAAACAAAATTAATGATCTTGCTTAGTGTTTAAAAGGAAAAGGAGGTGTTCACATCGGGTTCACCAAAGATGTAGAGGGGGAAAACTGCCCTACCATGTACAATTCCCAAATAAAAGGCTGGATCCACAAGGAGGGAACCTTTTATGGGGTGAACCATGGGGGTATGTTGTACTCTACACTCGATGCTAGGGGGAAGGGTTCACCAAGAATGGTTTAAGGACTCGCTCCAAGTCCTCGAGATATTCGGGATAGTTTGATGTATTCAGTTTCAAGACAAACACCTAAGTTTGGCCTTTCTAGATCTAAGCTAGAAAAGATAAAGGACAATGCAAAAATAGAATAATGCAATTGAAAATAGAATGCAGGCATACAAGAGCTATCCTGGAATGATTATTTATTTGAATGCTCACTAACCTAGGGTTTATTTCAGAAAACCTTTAAAGTAGAGATATACACAAGATAAATGCACATAAATTATCCCTAGATGCAAGCTAAATGCCTTTCACTTTTAGATGCCTAGAAATCAATAATGAAATCAAATTTTCAACCAATAGAATGAGTAGAGCACTTATCTAGACCGGTGGTTGACTTAGCCTTTTCTACCTCTTGTCCAATGATATCAAGAATACCTGTTTCTACAAGATCACTCATGAAACACTGAAAAATAGAATTAGCATTAGGGGGCCTGCTTAGGCCGTTGTGTAACAGATCTTGGAGGTGCAGCAGTCAAGCCCCCTAGGTCCTTTTAGATGACCTTTTAATACAAAAGTGAAAATTGACCTTTGGAGAATTAATCATAAATTAGAAATACAGTAGTAGAGAATAGAAAGAAAAGTGCAGCAGTATGATCTAGAAATAGAATGGAATGCAACAGTGAAAGTAGAATCTAGAAATTACCCCTGGTGTGCCCTAGGAAAAATCATGCCTCGCCTAGAGCGGGTGTGATAACGCTATAGCAAAGTCACGCCCTGCCTGGATAGGGAGCGATTTTGCTTCTGCATATAAATTTTCCCTAATTAGGGTAGGCAAAGTCATGCCCCACTAATGCCAGGCATGATATCACTGTAGACTAAAGAAAAATAAGAAGCGAATGTAAAAGATGAAATAAATATAGTAAAAAAAGTAATCAAACCCTAATGGACATCGTAGAAGTAGGCAGAGGAGATCGAAGTATCCAAGCAGACACTCTATCTCTTCGAACTACACCACAGATCCACCAAGTCATGCAACAAATCAATCCAATCCATGCAATAGAAGATCAATCCAAAATTCGCACTTTGGGGTTAGCTTGCAGTAGAGAAAATAAAGGAAGAAGAACGAACTATCATAAATATTTCAAGCTTAATCAATAATCAAAAATTTGCACTAAGATCGCACATTAAAAATATCAAAAATTGCACATATGATTAAGAAAAAACATCCTTCCTTTTATAGACAAAATTGGAGGAAAAAGACGGGCAAAAATAAACTCACAATCGACGCCAAAACACGCAGGAGGTTTAAACTTGGGTCTAAGCGGGCTCAAAAATAATAAAATTAAATAAAATTAAAAAATTAGGTTAAACAATGAAGTTGCACCCCGTCCTGACGGGGCGCGATATCGCTAGCGTGAAGTCACGCCTCGTAAATACAGGGTGTGATTTCGCTAAAAGGCAAACAAATTAAAAAAAGGAGGCAAAGAGGTCTTCCCTTGCTCTTGGCAGGGGTTGAGGGCCTCTTAGGGGCACTAAGGAAGATTTCCCACTCAAAGTGGGTCAATTTTCCGTGTCTACAAAAATAAATAGGTTGGTCTAGCCTAAACTATCCTTCTTGCACCAATGCATATCTAATCATGAAATTAGAGATGCCTATGTGGACATGGAATTCCTTTTCCCAATTTGGGAATACCAGAATGAGATTGCATACAAGATTTGCCTTAAACTCCTCAAAGGCTCCTTGATGTTCCTTTGTCTATTTTAAGGGAATATTTTTTTTGTTAAACCTCTTACAGTATCCTATGGATCCTAGGAAGATCTTCAATGAACTCACATCATGTGGTTCTTCCATGTTTACAATGATGCAAATTTTATTAGGATCTATCTTCAGCCCTTCCTTATAAACTATGTGTCCTAATGGCTTTTCGTATGGCATCATTAAAAAATATTTTTTGGTTTCAAACTAACTGGGTATTTTCGCATTACTTCATGCATTCCTCCAGTGTTGGCAAGTTCTCCTTTATCATCCCATATATCAACCAATCATCCAAGAAAACTTTGAACTTTCTTGTCAACATCTAATTGAATACATACAAAATAATTCTTTAAAATTTGGTTGGGGTATTACACAACCCAAATGACATCCAATTATAAGCATAAATGTCATTCTCTACTATGAATGTTGTCTTTAGCTTATCTTCTTCTACAATGTTGACCTGATTATAGTAAAAACCCCATACAAAAATGAGTAGATCTCATGTCTAGCTACCTCCTCCAAAATAGAATAAATGAAGGGAATAAAAAAGGGATACTTTTTGTTATTGCTTTAATACTCCTAAATTCCATGCATATGCAAATTCTATTTGTTTTTTCTTTTAAATGATCATGATCAGTGACACCCACTCGCTCATTGTAACTTTGAAGATTATGCCAATGTCCAATATCTTTTCAATATTTGTATTCACTAGGGTTGCATATTTTGGGTTCATTCTATATGACCTTCTTCTTACTGCTAAGGTGTATAGAATCAACTAGATCCTATGAACACAACTCTAGAGGTATCCCTTTCAAATATTTGTATGTCCATGCGAAGACGTCCTTGTACTATATTTTTTTTAAAGTTATTGCTTTCAACACTAGGTCCCAATCATATCCACAATGGATTATCTTACGTTATTTTTATGTTTCCAAATTTACTTCCACCGTCTTTGGTCCTTCATACTTTATGTTCTTTGGCTCATCCATTACTCTTGCCATATTTTTTGGGTGTGTTAGTTTTGCATCAATTTCAACATCATCAATTGTATATTCAGCAAAGTTCTTGGAGAATGTCCTTTATTAGTCATCCTCTTTCATTTGTACGATCTTCTTGTTCCTTTCAACTTTTTCACCATGGGTTTTCTTAGTCTCCATTATCTGAATATAGAGGTAAGTGGGCTGAAATATTTCATACTCCATTTTCAAATGGAGAAGTCCACTATTTGATTGGTTTTCATCTTCACTACACTCTTCCAAGGATGACATTCCTTCTTAATTTGGCTCATTAATTATCTTCATTTCAAGAACTTCCTGACTCTGATCTTTGCCAAATACTCACTAACCATTTTATTTTTCAAATTAATAATGTATTTATGTTGTCTTTTGTTGAATGTTAGCCAATTCTTTTCCTAGTTGTGATTCATAGTGGACATCCTTAGCCACCCTCTTCCTAGCAATGCATCGTATGTTGGTTTTTGCATTGTAATAAAAATAAAATCCATGATGAATTCGAGGTTTGCAATCTTTACCTTTTAAGCCATTAAGACTTTTTTTATCTCGATACTATATTGGTTTGTGTCATATAACTTAAAACTTGGCAACCATAAAAATAAAGCTCTAGTTTCTTTCCACATCTTCTCTAGGAGCACATTTACACTTGATCCACCATCAACAATAACTTGTGTCAACTTATGGTCCAAGTATTTTAGTATGAATCGATGTTGATTTTTCCAACCTCAATCATTAATACTATCGAATCAATAAACTGATTCTTTCTTTTTACTTCTTCCTTGAACTGGCTCTTTACCTCCATCACTCTTCATGGTTGTATTTCATTTCCTATAGCTACTTATAACGTAGGTATGACGCTAAGAAAAATCACCACTTTCACTTCCATCATTGTGCTCAACACTTGTGCTATCAATTCTTGAGTTGACACTTTTTTTTCTAATTATGATGGTTTCTTCAACTTCTTTTATTCTACTAGCCTTTCCTGCTTAGCCTTTTCTACCTTTTCCTGTATTAATTTTTGTGCTTCCTACCATATTTCCTTTTCTATGGTAGGTTCGGAGTACTAGAATTTTTTCGCCTAACCCCTTATCACAACAAGCATATGATTCTCCATTAGATTCTTTTCCATAGGAGGTTCTTATATCTCAAGGAAATTGACATTCTACGAGTTGCTTATTCTAGACTTCTTCAAACAATTCACCTCCTTATGATTGCTTGGTCCACACCATCGATATATTTATGGAACATTATTCCCTACTGCTCCTACTTGAGAAATGAGACAACTCTTCATAAAGTGTTTCCATTTTTGGCAATTACGATGTTGTATGATCAATTTTTCATTCGAATCATACTACAATTGACTATAGCTCCTTATCAATTGCCTTGTTGGTACTACATGCCTCCTTGACGGTTTTTCCTATAGTCGTTATTGGTCATGCCTTGTCCATTCCTCAAGGTATTAGGTTTCTCCTCTTCCTCCAACATTGTCATAGTCTAGTACCTTGCTCCTTTCGAATTGAATGGACAATCACTAATCACATGTCTTAGTACCTTGTAGTTACAGTATGTATTCTTTGGACAATCATATTAGTGCATCCTTTAGACTTATAGTTTGAACACCATATGTCCTTTCTATCCTTCTTCATTTCACCCTTGACTTATTTGATCATTTTTCAAATTCCTTTCTCATAGACTAGATAACATTATGTACCTTATTCTCGGTATCATTATTTATGTCATCACTCCTGGTATGGCCTCCATTTCCAGTCGTTGTTTGCTTTACCCCATTTTCAAAGTTTCTTGCCCTCTCATATGCTTCTACATAAGTTGAGCAAGGTATGACCTTCATCTTCTTCTTATATCAAGGCAATAGTCCATCAATGAACCATCTCTTAACCATTATATCAATTGGTTTCAACTCTACTTTATCTGTGTGTTGCTTCATTCTTCGATTGTAGGTCTTGATATCTTCATCCTTCTTTTGTTTTGGAAAATATTTTTTTATGATAATATTAGTATTGTTGAGTGGTAATTTTACCCAATTGCAAAACCACACTCACCTTTGGATTTTAATCATAAAATTCTCTTTTGAAAAGAAGTTAAAACAAAAACTTCTCCAAGGTTTCACCATATAAGCATTGCACATGTGTATTAGTAATCTTAATGAAGATATATCAAATAAGTGCTAGAAACACCTTAGTGATTGCAAGTAACTATTAACAAGGGGCATGTGTTGGTTTATTTTACCATTTTATTAATGATTGTTCATAAAACTTAAAGAAATACAAATGTGAATTGGCCCTCATATGACCACGATGTAGTGCCTTAGTTCTTTTTATCTTGGAGGATTTTAGGTAGATTTTATCTTTCTTTATTAAGTAGATTTTAAACAAGTTTTATATTGCATTAAATCCTACTTTAAGAATGAAATAGAAGATTAAAACCTATCTCTAAACATGAATTTCAAATGATGAAAGAATTCTTTTTATATTGCTTTAAACCTCAAGATGGAATAATTTGGATGACCCACTTTGTAGCTATAGTAGCCTTTGATATAATAAATAAATTATCCCTCTTTGATGAAATTAATTTTCATAAAGAGACAACAATTTATTGCCTTAAAATGATGGCCTTAAAATGTCATTATTAATTATCCTTCTTTAATGAAATCATAATTTTCATAAAGAAAAAATAATTTAATGCTTTAAAACACTAGTCATTGATGTAATGTATAAATTACCTCTCTTTGATGAAATCAGAATTTTCATAAAGAAAGGCGAATTTATTTCTCCAAAAATGATAGCTTATGGAATGCCATTAAAATTTACCCCCCTTTAATGAAATTGAAATTTTCATAAAGGGAAGTTCATTTATGCCTGCAAATAAAAATGTAAAACTGAAAAAATATGATTTACCTTTAAAATGTGAAAAAATAAAATTTCAAAATTATAAAAATCTGCATAAAACAACAATTTTTATAAAATCGAAATAGCTTCGGAATGAGTTCGAATTTATTTTGGATGAAAGATTGAATCTCATTCTTCACACCCATGTATTTATTTTTGGAGTTTGAATTTTTTTATTTTTATTTTAATCGCCGAAAATTAAAAAAAAAAAAATTGCAAAATGAGAGAAAATTTTAAAAAAATCTGAAATGGAAATAAAATGCAAAAAACCCAAAAAATGAACTAATGCAGTTTCATACTACCCTATCATGCAAAACCCGAGATATGAGAGCTTTCGAATATAACCCAACCTAACCAGAACTACATTTGCACATCCCGAAATAAGTTAGATGCAAGCTTCTAAGGAATAAAAATGACTCCTCTGTTTCCATATATTCAGTAATGCAACCATGAAATGCATTAAACATTACCTATAAATCTAAAAACCGAGAAAAAGAAAAATGGGCATTAAAAGACAAAAACATTCAGAAATGATTCTCCTCTTATTTTGCTCAAAAAAATGCAAAAATACTGCAATATTTGCATCAAAACACCAAAATATTTATGTTTTACATCTCCATTCCAGCAACATCTAGCCTTCCCAAAAGAATCCAACCATTATTTCTTCGTTTTATGGGATATTTTAAAAAAAGTCTTGCAACTTTTCATTTTCAAATTCTCGCCTTTTGGCCCTTCACTTCCTTCTCATTTTATTTCCATGCATGTCTTGTCCTTTTCCAACGCGACTCGCCTTTCTCTATTTTAGAAAAACTACTTGTTTCCCTTTTTTATCGTTTGGCTTGTTCGCGTTTAATTTTTTTGAAACACCTCCAAACGTTTTAATCTTTTACTCCATGTATTTCCTGCATGTAAAACACGTGAATTAGCATTGAAGAAAAAAAAACAAAAATCTACAACCTTTACCCTATTAACTAGTCAATCTAAAACTTTAAAACTAAATACTTTAAAGTGCAAAACCATCCAACAAGCATGAAAAGATTATATTATATATAATATAATATAATATTTTCTTTCTTTCTTTATTATTATTTTTTTTACTTTTTCTTTTATTTTGATTTATTAGATTAGATTATATATATAATCTTTTCTTTCTTTTTTTATTATTTTATTATTTATTCTTTTATTTTGATTTATTTATTAATATATATATGTATATATATTAATATATTATTTTTGAATGTTTTATTTTCATAATTATAATAAACATATATATATATATATATATATATATATATATATATATATATTTGGTAGGTAAAAGATTTTATTGCTTTATGGGTTAAAGGGTCTCATCCCTGTTACATCAGTAGCAAAAAGAGACAACTGTGGCCTCTAGTGGCAACGAAAAAAAATTGAGGCTTAACCTCATACACCATGATCCAGACTAGGCCGAAGCCCTCCAAGACAGAGGAAACTAAACTATTACAACAACTGGTAAACAAAAACCAAGCAGCCCTGCTGCCCAAACAACACCTTCCCAGGTTACTGGGATTCCTTGTTCCTTTCTTGTTGTGCACTGTCATCAGGGGTCAGGAGAGTTTTGATCAAGTTCGAGAACTCTCTGAGCTCATCCATAGCATTGGACAACATGGCGCAGCCTTCCCTGTAGATGTTGGCAGCCATCTGCAAATGGCTTACAACTTCACTGGCTCTCTTGAGGGCTATGGAACGTAGCGTGTCCTTGGCGCTAACAATGTGTTGCTCATCATCATCGCTGATAACTTTCGTATTCGGGTGTTGATCACTTGTCTTAGGGGACTTCAACCTGTTGGATTTCCTGCACTTTTGAGGTGGTCGAACTGACTTCTATTTGGGTCTGGGCCGCTTACCAGAACGGACTTCCTCTTTGGGAGTAGCGAGCGGGGGCGACACTTCCTTGCCATGGACAGGGGACAATACATATATATTTATTAGAATTATAATTTTTTTATAAATCAATCAAATAACTAATTTCAAAAAATTTACTCATTGAAAATCACAATAAAGGAAACCTTTAACACTAATCAAAATAAATGAAACATATTAACCTAAAAGACTAGTAAAACAAGAAAATATTATCTAGTTCTAAACCGTGGAATCTACCAAAATTATCACTTAAAACTCCTCAAAAACCAAAATTTTAAGGTGGGTCCCCAAATTTGGGGCTTGTTGTGGAATGGCCACAACAAATGGTGACTCTACTAGGAAATGCTCCTGAGCATTTCGGGTGAATAACCCAAATCTAAAATGAGAACATCAAAGATTAGCGAAATAAAATTATTCAACGATGTCCCGAGAAGGTGGGGGTAAATAGCTTCAAATAAAAACAATTAATCCATATGCCTTTGCTCGATGTGTGCAAAAGTGATTTGTTTTGTATCCTTGAAAACCATCCGGATTCCATCACCTAACTTGCATTAGGCTATAAAATATTGCTCATAATATTTTATTTTGAATAATATTTTGCAAAGTCTCTTTTGAGCATAATTTGTTCAAACAAAGCCCCACTGCCAGTCAGGCGTCCATAGCCCCGATGGTTTTTCTGTACTAGGTTACTGATTTGATCAAGTTTTTTTATGCTCTTTATTTTTATTTTTATCAAGCTTTGTCTAAATAGAGCCCCACTGCCAATTAAGCGTCTATAGCCCCAAGGGAGTTTATCTAAACTTGGTGATAGATTTGATCAATATTTGCATTGCTTGTATTCTTTTTTTATAGAGAACTTTGCAAACCTCTATGTAACACTTGAATTTAAGCACATTAGAATTTAGGCTTCATTTGAAAATCAAGATAACTTCATCCTTCAGAACTTCTAGAAATACCCTTTAAAATGTGAGTTACATGTGGAGCTTTAGCAAAATGTTTCATTGTTCCACTCTCCACCATTTTAGTCCCAAAATATGAGCATGATCACAAAATAACTCATCCCCCTTTTCTTAGGTTCACTTGCTTTTAGATTAGGTATTCCAACCTACTTAACAAAGGAACACAAAAAATGGGTAAGAGACCATTAGTTAGCAACCATGAAACATAACCTCAAAACAAGGGAACAACCCAAAACACAAAACTAAAAACACAAACCAAAACTAAATCCAAACCAAAAATCAAGGACAAAGCACAAAAACAAAAAGCAAAAACCAAAACTATATACAAATGTACAATATGGTACATGATGATGCAAAGTTTGAGCTATCACTTCCCTGGATCCCAAACATGATTAGCGCATTTCAAAAGATATATAACATGATATGCATGCCAAGTTTTACATAAATCCAACCAAAAACAAGATTAGGCCAAACCATACAACAATCTTCATCTTGCCTCTCTCATCCCACCAATTTGATTTAGTTCTATTAAAAATCCCAGAGGTGAGCTTCACATCATTAAATTGATTAGACAATAAATGATTTTCAATTCCTCCTTGTCTATTCCTTAAGATGCAAATTTCACAATTCAATTCATGTTTTAGAATTAGGCGCTTCTTTTTAAATATGAAATCTTGCAAACAAGAGCCTATTTCTAAAAACTTTAAAGCCAATTCATTTTTCATATTTGTAGGCCAATAAAATTTATGTAACCACTTGCAAGCATCTAGGATATCTATTAAATGAGAATCATCATAATTTTTTATCCTAGATTCGATTATTAATTGTTGATGAACTTGATTCAACAATTTAATCACATCAACTTCATTCAACAAAGCAATATCATTAGTGGTGTGAGGAATAATTAAGTCAAATTCTTTATCAACCACAAATGGCATTTCATCATTGATAGCATTTGAATCCAACAAAAAATTAGGCAAACCATTACCTGAAGTTCAAATGGTAGAACACAAAGGGTGAGATTTTACCTTTTGCATATTTTCATTTGACAAACCTTTGTGAGCATTTGTAATCTTTCCCTTTTCTTCATGACTTTCATCATCATCAAACACCTGTTCAAAAATACCAAAGTTAGGCACCCAATCAAACATACGCCCATCTTTTTCAAAACAAGAACCTAGATTCTCAAGATATGTGTCACATAACACCTTTTTATGATCAATGGCTTGAGTTGTTTCAAATAAAGTAACATTTTCAATTGGATCATCAGTGATATCAAACCCAAACCATTTAGGTTCTAAAATTTCCTCATTTTGAGATGGCATATACATTGTGGAGCCAAAAGGTGGATCAATATTTTTAATTTCTTGCCCTTCAAAGAGGACCAAAGCAACTAGTTTCCCTTCTTTATCCATGGTAGTAGAATCATTATCATTTTTCAATAATTGATGAGATTCCAACCCTTATTCCTAAAATTTCTTGGATTGTACAAGACTTGTAATATCCTCATGTGAGAAAGCAATTGTATTATCCTGCATATCAATTGACATAAAAAATTCATTAGAAAGTTTGGAGTGAGCATATTCTTCCCATTTCTTCCAAGAATCATAGTAATCATCTTCCAAAATCAAGTTATGATGCTCAACTACTTCTTTGTCATCTTCTGATTCATCAACATGTTTCTCATCAAATTTATCTTCACCTTCCTTAGATGGTTCAATTATTTCCAAGAGTGGGTGATTTCTTGTATTCAAATTTGTAAGGCTATCATAATCCACATTGGTAACCCATGATTCAATTTTATCACAATTTGGAAGGTGTGGGTTTTCTTGGCCATCAGTTTCAACAATATCATCCAAAGTATCTTCTAAGAACAAGTGGTGAAATTCTATTATGTCTTCAAATTCATTTATTGATTCTCTTTCAAACTCACTTTCAACCACTTTTGATGGCTTAGGGGTTTCTATAATGGGATCAATTTTTACATTCTTCTTTCTATGATCATCCCAATCCTCCTTTGTGAATAATGATTCTAAATCCTTTTTTTCCCAAACAAAATGGTGATCATTTGGTTCCAACTCCTTGTTACCCATCCATAGTATTTCTTCTCCAAAATCTTCAAGCTCTTCAAGAAATTATGAACAGGTATTTACTTCAATGTAAGTCAGATCTAGACCTTCTCTATCATCTGCAGGAGCATAACATGGAATATCATTAAGATTAGTATCATGAACTTGATTCCTAGGATGATTTGGAAGCATACTTTGATGCGCTTGCTTTTGTAATGGAACCATATCTCTACTTAACTTCTTAACCAACTTATTTTGATCTTTTATTTTTGACACAAGCTCCTTGGGTTGGGTGGTAGAAGTAGTAGGATTAGTTGGATTGACATAAGCAGGCAAAGCTTGAGCGCTTGTTGTTATGGCTCCATGAGTGACCAAATGGTTCTCTAACCGTTATGGAGTGGTTGGATGGATAGATGTATTCGTATAAGCGCATGTGGGAGTATAAGTGGGTATGGTAGGATAAAATTGATTGTAGAGAAAAAGCGTTCGACATCAAATTTTATTGTGCCCATGCTTGGTTTACCATCGAGGTTTGATTATAAGCCCCTAGTTGTCCTACCATAGGTAATTGCTCCATCCCTACACCTTGTGGCCTTAATTGTTGATCTACAGTCATAGCTTCCATGTAGACCAAGGCTAGGGTAGTGACCAAAGGATTCATCCTAGTGAACATGGCAAGCAAGGGATACAATGCCCCAAAGTATATTTTAAGAGAAACACTCTCTGCAATAGTAAAGGGAAAAATAAATCTTGCATAAAGCTTTCGAAATATCATGTTGAATGTCCTCAATGGCTCATTAGGTTCTCTCTTGCAAGAAGCAAATTGATAATAAATTATAGCAGGATCTATGGGCAACCTAAACTGATTGATAAAAGTAGTTTTTAATTGGTTCCAGGACGTAATAGAGTTAGCGGGTAGATTGATGTACCAATCATAAGTTGTATCATCTAGGCTCCAAGAAAACAATCTACAAACCACACCCTCATGTTTGAAATTCCATCCAACTAGGATATCCACATAGGACTGAATGTGCTCCTCGGCTAATATCGTGCCATTGTGTTCAAACTTGGGCAAAAGTTTCTTTATGTTCTTGGGTAAGTCATGAGCATCTCCACTAATGTTCAAAGGATTACCATGCACCCCATACCACTTTCCAACATTTGTAGCCATTTGATTAAGTTGTGATGTGATTAACAATGACAACAACAAATGATTGTTAGCAATGCCTCACAATAAGAACTATTCCCAAAATATGGTTAGCATCAACCAAAATATATGCATCAATTAAACCATGGCATCAAAGAACATTCTCCAATTTGCAACAAATTAGCATTAATGCATCATCAAAATAGAGAATGTTAGAATCAAATGAAAGTGATCATATGTAAACAAAAGCTTGTTAGTCCAAACCAATGTCTTTAAATAACTCTTTCAAGTAAAATGAATAAGTTAGCATCTAAATAGCAATTAAAGTAAACCAATTTAGGCTCTCCTAGCTCCCAAAGTGTTGAGTGCTAAAACAGGCCAAAGATGCTAGTCAAAGAAACTTGAAACATTTAGCAATTTAGAGCTCTCAAGGTTACACCAAAATCATATTATTCATTGTGTGAATAAGTCAAAGCATTTAAACAACAATGAACAATTTAGCATAAATAAAATAACACCAATTCAAGCCCTCCTTCTAGCGCAAAAATGTTGAGTGGTAATTTTTCCCAATTGCAAAACCACACTCACCTTAGGATTTTGATCACAAAACCCTCTCTTGCAAAGAAGTTAAAACAAAAACAACTTCTCCAAGGTTCCGCTATATAAGCATTGCACATGTGTATTAGTAATCTCAATGAAGATATATCAAATAAGTGCTAGGAACACCTTAGTGATTGCAAGTAATTGTTAACAAGGGGCATGTGTTGGTTTATTTTACCATGTTATATTAATGATTGTTCATAAAACTTAAAGAAATACAAATGTGAATTGGCCCTCATATGACCATGATGTAGTGCCTTAATTCCTTTTATCTTGGAGGATTTTAGGTAGATTTTATCTTCCTTTATTAAGTAGATTTTAAACAAGTTTTATCTTGCATTAAATCCTACTTTAAGCATGAAGTAGAAGATTAAAACCTATCTCTAAACATGAATTTCAAATGATGAAAGAATTATTTTTTTATTGTCTTAAACCTCAAGATGGAATAATTTGGATGACCCACTTTGTAGCTATCATAGCCTTTGATATAATAAATAAATTACCCCTCTTTGATGAAATTAATTTTCTTAAAGAGACAACAATTTATTGCCTTAAAATGATGGCCTTAAAATGTCATTATTAATTATCCCTCTTTAATGAAATCATAATTTTCATAAAGAAGAAATAATTTAATGCTTTAAAACAATAGCCATTGATGTAATGTATAAATTACCTCTCTTTGATGAAATCAGAATTTTTATAAAGAAAGGCAAATTTATTTCTTCGAAAATGATAGCTTATGGAATGCCATTAAAATTTACCCCTCTTTAATAGAATTGAAATTTTCATAAAGGAAAGTTCATTTATGTCTGCAAATAAAAAATATGATTTGCCTTTAAAATGTAAAATAATAAAATTTCGAAATTGTAAAAATTTGCATAAAAAATCAATTTTCAATAATTTTTATAAAATCAAAATGGCTTTGGAATGAGTTCAAATTTGTTTTGTATGAAATATTGAATCTCATTATTCACACCCATGTATTTATTTTTGGATTTTATTTTTTTTTATTTTTATTTTAATCGTCGAAAATTAAAAAAACTACAAAATGAGAGTTAGAAAAATAAAAAAAAAAATCTGAAATGGAAATAAAATGCAGAAAACCCAAAAATGAACTAATAGCAGTTTCATGCTACCCTATCATGCAAAACCCGAGATATGAGAGTTTTCGAATGTAACCCAACCTAACCGGAACTACATTTGCACATCCCAAAATAAGTTAGATGCAAGCTTCTAAGGAATAAAATGACTCCTTTGTTTCTAGATATTCAACAATGCAACCATGAAATGCATTAAACATTGCCTATAAATCTAAAAACCGAGAAAAAGAAAAATGGACATTAAACACAAAAACATTCAGAAATGATTCTCCTCTTATTTTGCTCAAAAAAGTGCAGAAATCCTGCAATATTTGCATCAAAACACCAAAATATTTTTTTTTAACATCTCCATTCTAGCAGCATCTGGCCTTCCCAAAAGAATCCAGCCATTGTTTCTTCGTTTGATGAGATATTTTAAAAAAAGCCATGCAACTTTTCATTTTCAAATTCTCGCCTTTTGGCCCTTCACTTCCTTCTCCTTTCATTTCCATGCATGTCTTTTTCTTTTCCAACGCGGTTCACCTTTCTTTGTTTCCGAATAACTATTCGTTTCTTTTTTTTTTTGTTTGGCTTGTTCCTGTTTAATTTTTTTGAAACGCTTCCAAACGTTTTAATATTTTAATCCACGTATTTCCTGCATGTAAAACACGTGAATTAGCATTAAAAAAAAAAAAAACAAAAATCTACAATATTTACCCTATTAACTAGTCAATTTAAAACTTTAAAACTAAATACTTTAAAGCCCAAAACCATCCGACAAACATGAAAAATTTAGATTAGATTAGATTATATATAAATATATATATATATATATATATATATATATATATATATATATATATATATATATATATATAATCTTTTCTTTCTTTGTTTATTATTATTTTTTTTATTATTTTGATTTATTAGATTAGATTATATATATATATAATATTTTCTTTTTTTTTAATATTTTTTTACTTTTTCTTTTATTTTGATATATATATATATATATATATATATATATTATTTTTGAATGTTTTATTTTCATAATTATAATAAACATATATATACCTATATATTTATTAGAATTGTAATTTTTTTTTATAAAGCAATCAAATAACTAATTTCAAAAAATTTACTCATTGAAAATCACAATAAAGGAAAACTTTAAAACTAATAAAAAAAATGAAACCTATTAACCTAAAACACTAGTAAAACAAGAAAACATTAGTCAGTTCTAAATCGTGGAATCTACCAAAATTAGCACTTAAAATTCCTCAAAAACCAAAATTTTAAGGTGGGTCCCCAAATTTGGGACTTGTTGTGGAATGGCCACAAAAAATGACGAATCTACTGGGAAATGTTCCTGAGCAATTCGAGCGAAGAACCCAAATATGAAATAAGAACATCAAATATTAGCGAAATAAAATTATTCAATGATGTCCCGAGAAGGTGGGGGTAAACAACTTCAAATAAAAACAATTAATCCATCTGTCTTTGCTGAGTGTGTGCAAAAGTGATTTGTTTTGTATCCTTGAAAACCATCCAGATTCCATCACCTGACTTGCATTAGGCTATAAAATATTGCTCATAATTTTTTATTTTGAATAATATTTTGCAAAGTCTCTTTTGAGCAAAATTTGTTTAGATAGAGCCCCACTGCTAGTAAGGCGTCCATAGTCCCAATGGTTTTTCTGAACTAGGTGACTGATTTGATCAAGTTTTTCGATGCTCATTTTTTTTTTATCAAGCTTTGTCTAGACATAGCCCCACTACCAGTCAAGTGTCTATAGCCCCGGTGGAGTTTATCTAAACTTGGTGACAAATTTGATCAATCTTTGCATTGCTTGTATTCTTCTTTTATAGATAACTTTGCAAACCTCTATGTAACACTTGAATTTAAGCACTTTAGAATTTAACCTTCATTTGCAAATCAAGATAACTTCATCCTTCAGAAATTCCAGAAATATCCCTTAAAATGTGAGTTACATGTGGAGCTTTAGCAAAATGTTTCATTGTTCCACTCTCCACCATTTTAGTCCCAAAATCTGAGCATGATCACAAAATAACTCATCCCCCTTTTCTCAGGTTCACCTGCTTTCAGATTAGGTATTTCAACCTACTTAACAAAGGAACACAAAAAATGGGCAAGAGACCATTAGTTAGCAACCATGAAACATAACCTCAAATGAAGGGAACAACCCAAAACACAAAACTAAAAACACAAACCAAAACTAAATCCAAACCAAAAATCAAGGACAAAGCACAAAAATAGAAAGCAAAAACTAAAACTATATACAAATGTACAATATGGTACAAGATGATGCAAAGTTTGAACTATCACTTCCCTGGATCCCAAACATGATTAGCGTATTTCAAAAGATATATAACATGATACACATGCCAAGTTTTACATAAATCCAACAAAAACAAGATTTAAACAATACAACAATCTTCATCTTGCCTATCTCATCCCACTAATTTGAATTAGTTCTATTAAAAATCCTAGAGGTGAGCTTCACATCATAAATTTGATTAGACAATAACAAATTTTCAATTCCTCCTAGTCTATTCCTTAAGATGCAAATTTCACAATTCAATTCATGTTTTAGAATTAGGCGCTCCTTTTTAAATATGAGATCTTGCAAACAAGAGCCTATTTCTAATAAATTTAAAGCCAATTCATTTTTCATATTTGTAGGCCAATAAAATTTATGTAACCACTTGCAAGCATATAGGATATCTATAAAATGAGAATCATCATAAATTTTTATCCTAGATTCGATTATTAATTGTTGATGAACTTGATTCAATAATTTAATCACATCAACTTCATTAAACAAAACAATACCATTAGTGGTGTGAAGAATAATTAAGTCAAATTCTTTATCAACCACAAATGGCATTTCATCATTGATAGCATTTGAATCCAAAAAACAATTAGGCAAACCATAACCTGAAGTTCAAATGGTAGAACACAAAGGGTGAGGTTTTACCTTTTGCATATTTTTATTTGACAAACCTTTGTGAGCATTTGTAATCTTTCCCTTTTCTTCATGACTTTCATCATCATCAAACACTTGTTCAAAAATACCAAATTTAGGCACCCAATCAAACATACACCCATCTTTTTCAAAACAAGAACCTAGCTTCTCAAGATATGTGTCACATAACACCTTTTTATGATCAATGGCTTGAGTTGTTTCAAATAAAGTAACATTTTCAATTGGATCATCAGTGATATCAAACTCAAACTATTCAGGTTCTCAAATTTTCTCATTTTGAGATGGTATATACATTGTTGAGCCAAAAGGTGGATCAAGATTTTTAATTTCTTACCCCTCAAAGAGGACCAAAGTAACTAGTTCCCCTTCTTTATCCATGGTAGTAAAATCATTATCATTTTCCAATAATTGATGAGATTCCAACCCTTCTTCCAAAAATTTCTTGGATTGTACAGGACTTGCCAAAAATTTCTTGGATTGTACAGGACTTGTAATATCCTCATGTGAGAAAGCAATTGTATTATCCTGCATATCAATTGACATAAAAAATTCATTAAAAAGTTTGGAGTGAGCATATTCTTCCCATTTCTTCCAAGAATCATAGTACTCATCTTCCAAAATCAATTGTCATCTTTCGATTCATCAACATGTTTCTCATCAAATTTATCTTCACCTTCCTTAGATGGTTCAATTATTTCCAAGAGTGGGTGATTTCTTGTATTCAAATTTGTAAGGCTATCATAATCCACATTGGTAACCCATGATTCAATTTTATCATAATTTGGAAGGTGTGGGCTTTCTTGGCCATCAGTTTCAATAATATTATCCAAAGTATCTTCTGAGAACAAGTGGTGAAATTCTATTATGTCTTCGAATTCATTTATTGATTCTCTTTCAAACTCACTTTCAACCACTTTTGATGGCTTTGGGGTTTCTATAATGGGATCAATTTTTAAATTCCTATTTCTATGATCATCCCAATCCTCCTTTGTGAATAATTATTCTAAATCCTTTCTTTCCCAAACAAAATGGTGATCATTTGGTTCCAACTCCTTGTTACCCATCCATAGTATTTCTTCTCCAAAATCTTCAAGCTCTTCAAGAAATTCTGAATAGGCATTTACTTCAATGTAAGTCAGATCTAGACCTTCTCTATCGTTTGCAGGAGCATAACATGGAATATCATTAAGATTAGTATCATGAACTTGATTCCTAGGATGATTTGAAAGCATACTTTGATGCGCTTGCTTTTGTAATGGAACCATATCTCTACTTAACTTCTTAACCAACTTCTTTCGGTATTTTATTTTCGACACAAGCTCCTTGGGTTGGGTGGTAGAAGTATTATGATTAGTTGGATTGACATAAGTAGGCAAAGCTTGAGTACTTGTTGTTATGGCTCCATGAGTGACCAAATGGTTCTCTAACTATGATGGAGTGGTTGGATGGATAGATGTACTCGTATAAGTGCATGTGGGAGTATAAGTGGGTATGGTAGGATAAAATTGATTGTAGGACAAAGCATTTGACATCAAATTTTGTTGTGCCCATGCTTGGTTTACCATCGAGGTTTGATTGTAAGCCCCTAGTTGTCCTACCATAGGTAATTGCTCCATCCCTACACCTTGCGGCCTTAATTATTGATCTACAGTTATAGCTTCTGTGTAGGCCGAGGCTAGGGTAGTGACCAAAGGATTCATCCTAGTGAACCTAGCAAGCAAGGGATCCAATACCTCAAAGTATATTTGAAGAGTAGCACTCTCCGCAATAGTAAATGGAGCAATCAATATTGCATAAATCTTTCGAAAGTTAAAAGTTCTCAATGGCTCATTAGGTTCTCTCCTACAAGAAGCAAATTGATAATAAATTGTGGTAGGATCTATGGGCAACCTAAACTGATTGATAAAAGTAGTTTTTAATTAGGTCTAGGACGTAATAGAGTCAGTGGGTAGATTGATGTACCAATCATAAGTCGTATCATCTAGGCTCCAAGGAAACAATCTACAAGCCATATCCTCATGTTCGACATTTCGTCTAACTAGGATATCCACATAGGATCGAATGTGCTCCTCGGCTAATATTGTGCCATTGTGTTCAAACTTGGGCAAAATTTTCTTTATGTTCTTGGGTAATTCATGAGCATCTCCACTAATACTCAAAGGATTACCATGCACCCCATACCACTTTCCAGCATTTGTAGCCATTTGATTAAGTTGTGATGTTATTAACAATAGCAACAACAAATTATTGTTAGCAACGCCTTACAATAAGAACTATTCCCAAAACATATGCATCAATTAAATCATGGCATCAAGGGACATTCTCCAATTTGCAACAAATTAACATTAATGCATCATCAAAATAAAGAATGTTAGAATCAAATGAAAGTGATCATATGTAAACAAAAGCTCGTTAGTCCAAACCAATGTCTTTAAATAACTCTTTCAAGTAAAATGAACAAGTTAGCATCTAAATAGCAATTAAAGTAAACCAATTCAGGCCCTCCTAGCTCCCAAAGTGTTGAGTGCTAAAGGAGGCCAAAGATGCTAGTCAAAAGAACTTGAAACATTTAGCAATTTAGAGCTCTCAAGGTTACACCAAAATCATATTATTCATTGCATGAATAATTCAAAGCATTTAAACAACAATGAACAATTTAGCATAAATAAAATAACACCAATTCAGGCCCTCCTTCTAGCACCAAAATGTTGAGTGGTAATTTTGCCCAATTGCAAAACCACACTCACCTTAGGATTTTGATCACAAAATCCTCTCTTGCAAAGAAGTTAAAACAAAAACTACTTCTCAAAGGTTTCGCTATATAAGCATTGCACTTGTATATTAGTAATCTTAATGAAGATATATCAAATAAGTGCTAGGAACACCTTAGTGATTGCAAGTAACCGTTAACAAGGGGTATGTGTTAGTTTATTTTACCATTCTATGTTAATGATTGTTCATAAAACTTAAAGAAATACAAATGTGAATTGGCCCTTATATGACCATGATGAAGTGCCTTAATTCCTTTTATCTTTGAGGATTTTAGGTAGATTTTATCTTCCTTTATTAAGTAGATTTTAAACAAGTTTTATATTGCATTAAATCCTACTTTAAGAATGAAGTAGATTATTAAAACCTATCTCTAAACATGAATTTCAAATGATGAAAGAATTATTTTGTATTGCTTTAAACCTTAATATGAAATAATTTGGATGACCCACTTTGTAGCTATTGTAGCCTTTGATATAATAAATAAATTATCTCTCTTTGATGAAATTAATTTTCTTAAAGAGAACAATTTATTGCCTTAAAATGATGGCCTTAAAATGTCATTATTAATTATCTCTTTTTAATGAAATCATAATTTTCATAAAGAAGAAATAAGTTAATGCTTTAAAACAATAGCCATTGATATAATGTATAAATTACCTCTCTTTGATGAAATCAGATTTTTCATAAAGAAAGACGAATTTATTTCTCCGAAAATGATAGCTTATGGAATGCCATTAAAATTTACCCCCATTTAATGAAATTGAAATTTTCATAAAGGGAAGTTCATTTATGCCTGCAAATAAAAATGTAAAACTGAAAAAATATGATTTGCCTTTAAAATGTGAAAAAATAAAATTTCGAAATTATAAAAATATGCATAAAACAACAATTTTCAACAATTTTTATAAAATCAAAATGGCTTCGGAATGAGTTCGAATTTGTTTCGAATGAAATATTGAATCTCATTCTTCACACCCATGTATTTATTTTTGGAGTTTGAATTTTTTTCGATTTTTATTTTAATCACCGAACGAAATAAAATGCAGAAAACCCAAAAAATGAACTATTGGCAGTTTCATACTACCCTATCCTGCAAAACCCGAGATATGAGAGCTTCTGAATGTAACCCAACCTAACCGGAACTGTGTTTGCACATCCCGAAATAAGTTAGATGCAAGCTTCTAAGGAATAAAAATGACTCCTTTGTTTCCAGATATTCATCAATGCAACCATGAAATGCATTAAATATTTCCTATAAATCTAGAAACTGAGAAAAAGAAAAATGGGCATTAAACACAAAAGCACTCAGAAATGATTCTCCTCTTATTTTGCTCAAAAAAGTGCAAAAATCCTGTAATATTTGTATCAAAACACCAAATATTTTTGTTTTACATCTCCATTCCAGCAGCATTTGGCCTTTCCAAAAGAATCCAGCCATTGTTTCTTCGTTTTATGGGAGATTTAAAAAAAAGTCCTACAACTTTTCATTTTCAAATTCTCGCATTTTGGCCCTTCACTTCCTTCTCGTTTCATTTCCATGCATGTCTTTTCCTTTTCCAATGCGGCTCACCTTTCTTTGCTTTAGAATAACTATTTGTTTCCCTTTTTTTTTGTTTAGTTCGCGTTTAATTTTTTTGAAACGCCTCCAAACGTTTTAATCTTTTACTCCACGTATTTCCTACATGTAAAACACGTGAATTAGCATTGAAGAAAAAAAACAAAAAAAAAAAATCTACAATCTTTACCCTATTAACTAGTCAATCTAAAACTTTAAAACTAAATACTTTAAAGCCCAAAACCATCCGACAAGCATAAAAAATTTAGATTATATATATATAATCTTTTCTTTCTTTGTTTATTATTTTTTTTACTTTTTCTTTTATTTTGATTTATTTATTAATATATATACATATATATTAATATATTATTTTTGAATTTTTATTTTCATAATTATAATAAACATATATAAATATATATTTATTAGAATTATAATATTTTTTTTTATATAAAGCAATCAAATAAGTAATTTCAAAAATTTTACTCATTAAAAATCACAATAAAGGAAAACTTTTAAACTAATCAAAATAAACGAAACCTATTAACCTAAAACACTAGTAAAACAAGAAAACATTAGTCAATGCTAAACCGTGGAATCTACCAAAATTAGTACATAAAAATTCTCAAAAACCAAAATTTTAAGGTGGGTCCCCAAATTTGGGGCTTGTTGTGGAATGGCCACAACAAGTATCATCTCTCAAAGGTCATAATTCCTATTTGAATTCTTCTACCATGGTCTCCTATGTGGTAAAGGGTTTTGTAGATTCTTTTTTTAAATACCAATCTATTATGATTCCTTGCAATGTAATAGGAAATAACTATAATCATTCATCAGGTTGTCAAACCTTGTTTACCTTGTAAATGGTTGTGCAAGTGCCTATATGCCTTATAGGGTCTTCTTTCTCTTTTCCTATAAAGGGCGGGAATTTTTGCTTGCTTGCTTTGTTTGCAATGTTTACCATTAAGTGGTTCCCTCCTCCCACTTCTTCATCACATTCTAACAATTTGGACAACACTTCAATGTCACATGCTTTCATTCTTGGTGGTTCTACTTGTTGTTCTTCTCTAGGTGCTTCAGTCCTAGGCATCTCATCTCCTCATGATATCTCTTGACCTTCGATCTTCAAGTAGTCTTCTTCGTAACTCTAGTGCACCCTCACTTCATGACCTCCTTGGTGAATATATGAGAGGTGGATCGATCTACTTGCCTAAACACTCATGTGTAGTTTATCTAGTGCTTGACTCCCATCCTCTGCACTCCTCGATAGACTTATCCTTGCTTGTTTAGGTGTCACCATCCACTCCTCATCTCCTCGTGCACTCTCCACATTAGCATCTTCACTCACACAAAAATTATCTTCCACTATTTGATGTTGCTCTTCTTGTACCTCATGCTTTGTTATCAACAACGTTTACCACCTTTCACTTTCCTTTTCTTTAGGATTCCAAAGTCCTTCAAGTAGTGATTTCTCTATTTATCTTTACTGTAGTACTGGATTATTCAAGTTCCTTCATTGAGTGATCCTCATGGTTCTCCTCGCAAGCACTTGATCGTCTCCATGACCTCACCTTCTACGTATTTGTTTAAATGAATATGTCATCCATCTTCTTTCCTTCATGCATATTCTTCCACTTAGTTGGACCCTCGTCGCACTGATAATGACAAAAATGTTAAATATATCATGAGTGGCAGTATTCCAAATAATGCGATAGTGATAGGTTCAAGAATTGAACTCTGCTATAATCATGAAATAATAAACACCATAATATGACCAACTTCAGATTGTATGATCTCGATTGTATGACCCAACTTGTCGTACAATACTAATAATTGTATGATGTAATCCTGTCATATGGTCGACTTGTCATACAACCTAATACTCTATTTAGTCTTCTCATACAATGCAATACAAGACTCTTGTGGTAAATCCTTAGTGCTTGTACGATAATAACTTATATAGTATCATGTGCATAAAATCACAATTAACTAGCAAGTCTTAGTTTGGGTAAGACTCCTATGCGTTTTTCCTTATATGATCCCATTATCAAATGACTTGTTGTATGACTTGCAACTACTATAACTACTAAATCCTTAACTGCTACACCTCCATATGGTCTGCTTGTGTAGGGATGCAAATAATCAAACATTCATCATACACACACTTGATAGAACAAAAAATTCATCATACTAACAATCACATCTACAAACGTTAAGAAGGGATGCAAATAATAACAATGGTTGAGTTATATTATTATTTACTGACTGTTGCAACCAACAGTAAACTCATGCTATTACAATGACTATTATGGCCAATAATGACAATGGCATCAACAAATAACAACAATATCCATAGACGACACTCTTCTCTATTTCCACAATTACTTGCTTTCTCCTTTACACTATGATAACATAACTTGAATTGGAATAAACTCAATAGGATGATATAAAATGAAGAAATGGGCACCTTATGAAGCCTGCCCAAGATATTCCAAGCGGTTCCTAGACAATGCATCATTTACAACTGCTACCCTCAAATCAAATGTTGCATTAATTTTCCATTTCCTAAAGTCTAAAGTCACTTTTCATTAATCTCTAATTTTATGTACATTTCATCTTCATTTTTCCTATATTCATTTTTAATTTCATATAACTTTATTTATATTCATTTTATATACATTTAATCTAATTTCATTTCACCAAAATTACAAGCAATACTTTGTCAAAATTACAAACAACATTTTATACAAATTTTTATTTTTCTTCTTTTGGGAAGTAGTTTTGCCACCTACAATTACTAGCCTTAAATCCACTTATTAGCCCATCTTTGTAAGCCTTCTTCAAGTTCCTACCCACAACCTTCGCCATAATAATGATCAGATATGGTGATAGAGGATATCCTTGTCTAAGACCTCTCTTGGCTTTAAATAATTATATTATTAACCCATTGGCCAACATTGAATATGATACTATAGAGACACAAGCTTTAATCCATCTGACCCATTTCTTCCCAAATCCAAACTTTTCTAATACTGCAAAAAGAAAATCTCATTTAACCTTATCATAGGCTTTACTCATATCAAGTTTTAAGATCATTGCTCTCTCTTTTCTTGAAGTTGTTGAATGCATAACTTCATGAGCTGCTATGATCCCATCTAGAAGTTATCTACCTTTCACAAATCTTCCTTGCTATTTGGAAATAATTTTGTCTAACAATGGTCTTAACCAATTTTCTATCACTTTGGAGATATCTTATATGCCATATTATATAGGCTTATAAGCATAAATGAATCAAACTCTTATGCATCCTTCTTTTTTGGAATCAAGGTAAGATATGTTGTATTTGTTTTATAAAGTATATATTGTTTTACCCTAGACTATTCTACTGCCGCTAATAAAGAATCCTTCACTATATCCCAATTGTGCTGATAGAATGCTATAGAGAGCCCAAACAGACGTGGGGATTTATCCTTATCAAAAGAGAAAAGAGCTAAATGAGCTTCTTTGAGAGTAATAGGATCCATCAATTACCAATTATCTTTATCTAATATAACTAAAGGTACTTCTTGTAGTAATTTATCTTTAAGAACTTCAAACTCTAATCCTAGAATATTTTGATAAAAAAACCTTACCTCCTTTCTAATTTCACTCTAATATTCAATCCAAATCTCTTCTACTAATTTTGGATGTTGATCTATGTACTAAGGTCATCCTATGAAAAACTTTGTATTTTTTTTATTGGTTGATAAAAAGGGTTTTGAAAGGTCCCGAAACCTTTTACACAAATGTAGCAAAGACAACTAGCCAAAAGTGAACTAACTAAACTGAAAACAAACAACCCCAGAGGGTAATGAAATAACCAACTTTAAACCAGAAAGAAGGCACAAATAGAAACAAAAAGGAATAAGGGTCTAGACTACAACAACGGTACCCAAATGGAAACAAAAAACAACTGTTGAAAGCCCAACCAAGATTACAACATTTGGCTTGACGAGGTTCAATCTGTGAGCTTATTGGAGCAACCACTTCCACTATGTTGGAAATTAGTAGTTTTATTTACCATTCCTTGCCACCTAGGTTCACGGGTGATAGTTGCCTTGTGAAATTTCCATATTCCTTGTCACTTGGATTCACGGATGACAGTTGCCTTGTGAACTCTCCACATCTCCTCAAAATTAACCCAAGATAGATTGCACAAAAGCGCATAAGGGAAAAGAGGATATGTGCTGGCATCCATGTCAGACAAACCATGTCCAACCATTAGGCCCCAAATCAGCCACATCAGCACCAACAACCAATTAAAGATTAATATTTCCATTTGCATCAATGTGGGCCACAACACATTGAGGGAAATTATCATACCAGACTTGGAGATTATCTTGTTCAACTCCTTGATTGGCAAGGAGGTCAACAACTTTGTTTCCTTCCCAGTAATCATGTTGAATTGTAACATGTATCATACCTTCAATTATATTCAAGCTTTCTTGGACAATGTTGAACATGATCCAGGCAGGAAGCTGATATTTTTGGATGCATCAAATGACATTCATAGAATCACTCTCTATGATAAGTCTTTCAAACTGAAGACACTTGCAAATGAGGAGGCCAAGGTATAACGCACGAGCTTCAAAAAAATTATTGGTTTGACTGCCCATGGACTCAACAAACGTGCACAAGAATTTACCTTGATTATTTATGAAAAGACCACCTCCTCCAGCCCTACCAAGGTTTCCCTTTGAGGCTCCGCCAACGTTGAGCTTAACCCATCCACAAGTTGGGGGAATCCATTTCACCATTGACTTGTTAGCTTTTGGAGGACCCCGAGGGGGTGTCAATCTGAAATTTGAGAGTATTGAAAATAGATAATTTCCATTTGTTCTTGGGTTTTTCAGCTTGGATGAGATTAGCATTCTCAATGGCAAACGATAGAGCTTGGGAGAACACTGATATGACATCTTTTGCAGTAGCGCAAAAAATTTAGTTGTTCCTCTCCAACCATACCTACCACAAAAAATGAGAAAAACAATACAACCAAAAAGCATGGATTTTTGGATTCAGAAATGGATTTGGCCACTGATGGTAGGCGTCAACAAGAGTTTTTGGGTATACCTAGGACATGTTGACTAGCTTGAGAAAAAAAGACAACACTTCATTAGATAACGAACACTCAAGAAAGATATAGATCACATATTCCCAGCTATTTGTACAAAGGACACAACGATTAGGGAGTATTAGGCCTCTATGGTTTAGATTGTCAATGGTCAAGATTTTGTTTAAATAAGCAAGCCAAAAAAAATGGGTAACTTTAGGGATTAGACTTTTCAACCAAACAATATTAAATTCAGACAAGGATTTGACTTCTCTAGTTTGGGCGTAGTAGGCAGACTTAACAGTATAAAGCCCATCCTCACAAAGGTGCCAGAACAGAGAGTAAAGCATTTGGGTTACTAGGAATGATAGTGGTGTGCAACAGACCAGTAATAATAGAAAAAGTAGAGGACTGGGCAATGTTGATGTTGATAGAGGGAAAGGGCTTCCATATAGCTCCGTTACAATTTCTAGAAAAGAAATTACATACCTTAGAACCAAACAAGCGATCAGTGATTGGCTTGATGTAGGAGAGACTAGCATCATTGATCAGAGGGTGATTGTTGAGCCATCTGTCATCCCAAAAGTCAATAGATGTTCCATTTCTTAGCTTCCACCTGAGCCCAAATTTTAGGATGGGTCTCCTATTAATCACAGAGTTTCAAATTTGTGTTTTTATCTTTTTCTTTTAACCAAATTTATCTCAATTTTAATCTCCAAAATTTCTCTTCCTTACTCAAAATATTATGATATTCACTAAGCAAATTCCTTTCCTTCGAGCTTGGATTATTATGCTCACCTTTTTGGAATTCTAAAATTTTCTCTTTTAGTTCTTCTTTCTTCTTAAAAATATTTCCAAAAGTGTTATTGTTCTATTCTTTTAATATAGATGTCATTGAATTAATTTTATTAGAAGTTTATACAACCCACTAATTCCTAAAGAATTCCACGTTTGCACTATCATATCAACAAATTGAGGATGGTCTTCCCACATCTACTCATATTTAAAATATGATATTTTTTGAATTCACTTGCCACCATTTTAAATCTTATTGGCTAGTGATATGAACCAATCCTTGTCAAGGTATTAATTTTAGCACAAGTCCCTTCATCTAGCCAATAATTTGAGAGTATTCATTTGTCTAATTTTTTTTGTTATTAGGTTCAGGCCTCTCTTGTTGTTGGTCCATGTATAGTTGTCCTTTTCAAACTCAACCTCCCATAGATTATTATTTTGAATAAAAGCTGAGAATTCTCCAATACTTTGGGTTATTTTCCTAAATTCTCTTAAATTTTTCATCTAGCTTAGTTATGGAATTAAAATATCCTATAATTATGAATCAATTTTCTTGGTGTTTACTTCTCATAAAGGCTTCAATCCCACTCCAAACGTCTAGGCATCTGATTAAGTTGTAGGTCCATAGACATTGATAATGATGAAATAAATATCTACAGAGTAGCATGTGACTAATGAGGCTATCCAATGCCTAGTTTTATGAATGGTTGCATAAGAGTTTCTAGTAGGATTTCAACATATTATAATTCCCCTTGCCACTCCTTTAGAATACACAACATCCCCTTCACATATTGCTCATATTGTTTTAGAAACTTCTTCCTTTATCATTTTAGTTTCTTGGATACAAAGAATAGAAGGCTTATTACTTAAATAGAGGTCCCTGATACACCTTTATTTTGAGGGGGTATTAGCATCCCTTATATTCCATGATATGGTAATCATATCTCATTAGGGGCTACTAGCCACGCCTGCGAATTATCAATATCATTTTGCTATTTGGTAACGAGAATTTCAACTGACTTAGATTGTGTTCCTTTCTCTATGTTAGCTCTTGTTTCCCTTACTCTTGCTTGATAGTTTGAGGGTTTTCCTCTTTTTGCCTTGCTTGTATTAGGGGTAGGTATTATTATTCTATTTCTTAATATTCTTTCACAACTTTCCTTTTAATTAGATTTATCCTCTCTTGGCTCTGCTATTGAAGCTTTTAACTTGTTTTGCTCATTTTCTAGTATTTCCTTATTAATGGTAGAGGTATTAACATCTAACATTGCATTTTCTCTACCTTTTTTTTTTCAAGTGGTGCATGGTACTTCAAAAGAGTCTTCAGAATTTGATGAGACACATTCCTTATGTTCAGTAGGAATGTTCATCCCTAGAGTAGGATCATATGGAATAAATAATTCCTTGTTAATATTTTGATCCTATTGTACCATATCTTCTAAGCTTTGATATACTTTTTCTTCATAGGATAAAGCTTCAATAGGATTGTTATTTATTTCAATATCCTTCCTTATTGGTCTCCATTGTTTATTTACTTTCATCTATCTAGACCTATTTTTTGGAAGTTGAAAACCATCCTCATCCATATCCATTTATAAGTTTCTCTTGAGGTTTTCTACATATGTTTTTGTTGGACTCTTCTTAGGGCATAATATCTCAATATGCCCCACCTCATGACATCTTCTACATCTAAAAGATATGTTTTTATAATCTATGGTTTGGGTCCATCCCCATACTTAAGAATTATTGATTCTAGTAAAGGTTTATTTATATCAACCATGACCAATATATGAGCATAAATAACCAAGAATCCATCTTTTGTAGTTTCTAAATTTTTAAGGAATTTTCCCATAGTGTTTCCTATTGCATTGAAGGTATCCATTTCCCATAATTCAATGGGTAATCCACACATCCTAACCTATACTGGTACTAGGGATATATTTATGTTTTTAGGTGTAAAGCCTTCATATCAACAAGTAAGGAAAAGTCTTGCTCTTCCCATAAGCCAAGGACCCTTTTTTAGGATTCTATATTTTTCCTCCTTAGAACAAAAAATGGATAGGAAGAAACCTTTAAGAAGAAATGATAGACTCACTCTTAGAGACTTTCAATTTCTATGAATCTATTTTCTCAATGCTGAAACCCCTAGCCAAGACCCATTTAATTTACCAAAAAATCACCCTATCTTTTAGCAACAAGAACCACTTCTCTATGAGGTCCCCACTAACCTCTACTACTAGGGATGGTTCTAAGGATTTAGCTGTAGGTCGATCCATGGGAAGAAAACTATAATTCATAATCTACTGAAATTTACCAATATATTCTATAACGATTACATTATTTGAAAACAAACTTATAATAATTTGCATACAAAAGTTCTAAGATAATGAAGGGAAAAAATAAACTTAGCTAAAAAGTTCTATGCCTAGACAAAATGTCCTAGCTTACTAATGCCCTAGCCCTCCATTGCTTCTCCCATCATCCAAACCATAGTTAACAGATATATTCAATTTTGTTTTCTACGACTTAAAAAATTATAACTACATTTGTTCTAAATAACTCGCTTCAAAAAGTCTAATTATCTCTATAAATTAATATCTATTTTTATTAAAAATATTTTATATAAAACTAATTTTTTTATTTTAAATTAATTATAGTCAATTTTTTTAAAATTATTATTTTTATTTCCATTTTAATTTCAATATACTTCTAATCTAACCCGATAAGACCTTCGTACTTTACCAATCCTATAATTATATTTTTTGTATTTCTATTAAAAATGTGTGTTATATAAATTATTAAGTAGTAATACAATAATTTTTATAATTAATTAATAGAGTTGAACTTAATTGATAAAAATATTTATTTCATAAACATTCACCCTTCATGGTACAATAATACAATACAAATTATATAAAACTATTTCAATTCATATAACCAACTAAAAATAATAATATTATATTAAAATAAAATAAATCTCCTTTATATTCACCAATTCACAAAAAAAACTCTTATATTATCCTATCCTTTACGGGGCATGCTTGGAAGACCACCTATTTAAATTCTCTACACTAAACACAATTCCCAAAACTTAAAAACTTAAATACTAAAAATAAGCTTAGTTATAAATAAAAAAATAATATTGATTTTCCTCGATGCTTTTTCAAAATTATTTTCTTCATTTACAATCATATTACATTAAAAATTATAAATATCATATATTAAACCAATCTTTTTTTATAATACTTCTTATACCATAGGCATTTACAATTATATTACATTAAAAACTATAAATATCATTTACCAAACCAATTTTGTTTTAGTAATACTTCTTATACACATTGGACAAAAGAGAGGAGGCTTTTTGTTGTTTTGTAGACTTCAAAAAGACATTTGACACAGCGCTAAGGAAAAAATTATGGAGCAGAATGGAAGAGCTAGAGGTTCCAGCTAGAGGTTCCAATTCACTACAGGGCAGCAATTCACAGACTATATGAGCATGTAAAGGCCAGAATCAGAACACATGAAGGGTTATCTGAATGTTTTGGTAGTGACATAGGTGTCAAACAAGATTGCCCTCTATATCCGACCTTATTTGGGATGTACATTGACAAGTTAGAAGAATGAATAAACAAATTTGGGAGAGAGGGTGTGCATTTAGCCAAATATGTGGTAAAACTCCTCATGTATGCAGATGATGTAATTCTTGTGGCCAAAACAACCAAAGATCTAAAAGATCACCTTCAAGCTCTAGAACTCTTTTGTAAAGAAGTTGGGATGCGAGTGAACACGAGAAAAATAAAAATTATGATTTTTTCAAAGAAAAAAGAAGAAGCAACAACTCAAATTTCAGTTTGCAGGAAAACCACTTGATGTAGTAGTAGAATATACCTGGGCATAGACTTTCATGACAAACTTAATTGGAATACATGTAGGATGAAAAGAACTCAAGTGTTGGAGAGCACTATATGCACTTCAAAACAGGTGTAGGAATGCCAAGTTGTGGGACTGGAAGACCACCAAGGTCTTATTTGGCCTACTTGTTACACCGATTCTGTTGTATGGTTGCGAGGTGTGGACTAGTGGCACAACAAATGCAAAATGGAGGCAAATAGAAAGGATTCAAAATATCTAATCACAAACTTTCTCAAAATTAAGGCCACAACCCCTTATGAAAATATTCTAGTCGAAATCGGAATGTTCCAGCTAGAAGCAATTGCTATGACCAAGCTGTTATGTTACTTGAAAAAAATAGAAAGCATGACAAATGATAGATGGCCTAGGGCAGCTAGGGACGAAGAGTTGCATAGGCGAAAAAATACATGGATGAAACAAAATCAGAAATGGATGAAACGTTGGGAAATCAACATAAATAAATGCCCAAATGTAAAAAATACATGAAAAATTATGTGAATGAAAAGTTCAGAAGTGGAATGTGGAAAAATGCAAGCAGAAAAAAACAATATTATATTGCAAATTTTAACCCAACGTATGACCACAAGGAAAAAGCGTATATAGGCGCTGAAATCAAGTGGAAGGAAAAAATACTCATTGCTCAGATAAGGACAGACTTAGATGTGAAATAAGGAGATGGACAACGCCCAAAGAACAATGGGAAGAAAGGATATGTACTTTATGCAGCACAGGGACAGTAGAGAGAGGAACACTTCATCTATAAATGCCCGAGTTTTTCAGATATCCGTGACAAATACAAAGAAACACTTGGGAACGAGTTTATGACAAATTTATTTGAAGACAGTAAAATAAAAAAAGTTGGAGAATTGCTAACACAAATCAGGAGAAGGAACAACTTTCTCAAAGATATTAAAGATCATATGATATGATTTGAGTAATTGTACTTCCATATTTGAGGTCCCATAGACCATATTTGGGTCCCGTGGACGTAATTAAAATCTTTCATTTCATCATCATGGGCATTTACAATATTAAAACCTATAAATATCATTTACCAAACCAATTTTTTTTGTTTTGAGTAATACTTCTTATACACATCCACCATTGGGATTGAACCCGGGTCACATCGAAATGGCATCCTTGTCTAAATCAATTTTTTTTTTTTGGAGTAATAGATAAACCAATCTTATCACTAAAAGATTAGATTTCCGAGTGCAGGATAAAACCCGAGTAAATTCGTTAGCTAATTGGTAGCAAATAACCTGCCTTCCGAGAAATGTTAGAAATCTGCACACAAGTACGTGGAAAGCCCAGTAACTTTTGTTTGTCTGTATCGATAACTTCAAGCCTTTGTTGTCCTTCGATACTTACCTTCGTTTCGGATAACCCATAAAAGAAAATGACAGATAAACATAATTATTTACATACAAATCGATATCAGGAATATATCAGCAGCCACAGCTGCTTAAATGGAAAATTTCCACGCGATCTTCTGAAAGCTGTAGATTTATTTGTATATGGGAAATCGCTACAGAGATTTCTCACAGACTCAGAAAGTAAACGTAATTTGCATTTCACAGTTTAACAAATTCAGCTCCAACAATTTGCAATTCGGCGCTTTTTCTTCTTTGGCCTCTTTTTTGTTTTTCAGCTCTTAGATCTTAGAAAATTGAAAGCACTGAAACTCTGAAAATAATTGAAAATGCCAATTGCTAGCTTGTATTTAACATATTTGAATATATTTAAATGAATGTGTGCTATTTTACATTAGGGTTAAAGGTATGCGTACTGCGACATTTTAAAATTAGGTTTATTACATGTAAGCTGACTGAGATTTGTTGGCTTTTTAGCTATATTGGTTGTTCTGTTGATTTTGATTTTGATTTTATTTCAGGATTATTATAAGGTGCTTGAAGTTGATTATGATGCAACAGAGGATAAAATCCGGACGAATTACCTCAGGCTTGCATTGGTGTGTCTCTCACTTTTGTCCAGATATCTAGTTTTGTTTGCTAGTGTCATCCATAGGTTATGCAGGGTTTGCATGAAATAATTCGACAATTTGCGGTTAGATTGATTGAAGAATGCGGCTTGATTTTTCTTTTGCAGAAATGGCATCCAGACAAGCACAAAGGAGATGACTCTGCCACTGCAAAGTTTCAAGAAATCAATGAGGCGTATAATGGTAACCATTCTTTTTGGTTTTTTAAGACCAGTGGCCTAATGGATTTCATCATTGGAAGTTACACCTATTTTTTTTTTTGATTTTTGATTTTTTATTGGCCCCTTAGGTAAATGATAACACTCTTTCTCTATCATTCTAATCTAAGTTACCAGTTTTAGGAGTTTTAGGTTTGTGTTGGGAGTTTTTGTCATTCTAATCTAAGTTACCAGTTTTAGGTTTGTGTTGGGAGTTTTTGTCATTCTAATCTAAGTTACCAGTTTTAGGTTTGTGTTAGGAGTTTTTTTTTTAATCTGGAGAACAAGGGTTGTATTCGGGTCCCTCACCTTTTACAAATAACAATTCTCTTCTTTAAAGCATGAGAGTTTACAAACAGATTCAATTCTCATCTCAATTGAGTTCAATTGAGTTGCTATATCTAGAAACCTATATCATTTTACATAAAATGTCTGAATTTTTGATTTGTATTTTTTTGGAACTTTTTCAAATTTTTATGACCAGAATTCAGCATCCTTGACATTTTCCTACATAAGCCTTCACAATATCAAAACTTCACCTCTACTATATATATATATATATATATATATATATGCATGCATCTTAGTAGAATATTATTTACAGAACATCGCACTATCATAGCCCTCTTTAAAAGATTTGGATTGCTAGTTTCCTTCATGAAGCACAAGTGCAACCACAAAAATTGTAATACATGGTTTATATGAAAGCACCTTAATGATATAAAATAAAACAGATATTACCAATGGGAAACATTAAAGGAAATCTTAATTATTATTTGATTCAGGCAGTCAACATTTTCTACATTTTCTTGTCAACTTTAGCTAAACTTACTACTTCCTCTAACCAAGGAAAAGAGAATTTAACTTCACAATCTTTAATTAAAACCCCTCTATTGTTTAGGCTAGCTGCACATTTGTTTCCTTCCCTTAATGTATGTGTAAACTTGATTTCTTCAAGGTCTTGAATTTCCACAATTATCTCTTGTATGTTTTATGGAGCCTTTGCTTCCTTCAAAATTGCATTTATTACTATGAGTGAATCACCTTCCATCCATACTTTGTTCCATTTCATTTGTTTGTATAATTTTAACCCTTCCAAAGCCACCCAAGCTTCAACTTCATTATTTGTCTTAAATCCACTATTGAAAGCATAATGAGACAAAATCTCTCCCCTATTATTTCTAATTATTCCTCCTCCTTGTGCTGGCCCTGGATTTCCTTTAGATGCTCCATCAAAATTCAATTTGACCAACTCCACATCTGGTGGTTTTCACTTTATATTCTTTGCCTTCTTTTTATTTTTCCTGTCCCCAACATCATAAGTCCATTTGATGACTTTGACTCCATCTATCAAGGCTCTCTGCTTCCAGATTAGGGATTGGGTAAGTTGATAGGGTTGGTTTAGACTCCTCTATGGCTAAACAAATATTTTTTTCATTACCTATAAACTGCTTTCCTTTCCTTTAAATATTCTTCTTTCCTTGTTTAGCCATACAGTCCAAAGTATTGTATCCATATTGTTTGTAAAGCGTTATTTTAAAAAATGCTCTGCCATTGCCATTGCTCTAACATTCTTCAATTCTTCCATTCATCACCATGCATTTACCAAACATACGAAGAATCCATTGCCATAGTTTTCAGACTATTGAGTAGTGACCCAAGAGATGGTCTATACTCTCCTTCATTTTACAAAGAACACATTTTGAGGGGCCATGAAAACCCCTTTTCATAAGGTTATACGAGGATAATATTCTTCTATGACCTACTAGCCAAACAAACATTTTGATTGTAGGAATGCTCGGGCTATCCCAAATATCTCTTCATATTATTGCGATATTCCAATTTCGATGGTGGTTTATATTATATCCACTTCTTGTTGTGTATTCTCCTAAGATATTCAACTCTCAAATCAACTTATCCTTGGCTCCCCTCGGAATAATCATTGTTGTTATCTTTCTAATCAACTGCCTCCTAGCATCAATGTCTTGTATACTTGTAAAAAAATCTTTTTTCCATTTTTGTCTTCCTTACTGATCCTTGTACAAAATGTTTGAAACCCTATCACCATATTTGTCTTGAAGTAATCTCATCCATGGTTTCAAAATTGGATCTAGTTTGAGTTTTTTTTTCATCATACCAAGTATCGATCCAAATAGAAATTTTTTCTCCAGTTCCTACCACCCATCTAAAACCTTTAATCACTAGATCAATTGATATTTTAAAAAAGAGAATGCAGTAAATATTAAGCTTGGGTCATTGGGCTCAACATACTAAGAAGAATCTTTGCCCATTGTCGTTGACTCTCTTTGTACAATTTCCAAATTACATTTACCCTAAGAGCTAAGTTTGCATCCGTATGAACTCTTAAACTGAGACCTCCCCTGGTTTTATCATCGCACGCCTTCCTCCATTTCACCAAAGGAAATTTCCTTTTATCATGTAATCTTGACCACAAAAATGACCGCATAATAAAGATTAAACTTTTTTCTATTGATTTTGGCATAGTATACAAGGACATATAATAAGTTGGAATGGCTTGTAAGACTGATTTAATTAGCTGCACTCTTCCTGCTAACGATAACCATCTACCTTTCCATGCCGGTAGTTTATTCTGAATTTTACTTATAACTGGATTCCATAATTCTATCCTCATTCTCCCCTCAAATAAGGGCATCCCTAGATAAGTTGCTGGTAAATTTGCCTCCTCCATTTGAAGTAACCTGCATATCCCTGCTTTGATTTTAGCTGGGGTGTTTAGGAAGTAAATTTTGGATTTTGTCCTATTAACTTTCTGCCCTAATGCTCTTTCGTATTCCTTTAATAAGTTATTCAAAGCTTTGGCCTCGTTTATCCTTGCCCTCCCAAAAAGGGCTGTATCATCTACAAACTGTTGATGGGTGATGTTGTCGATGTTAATAAAACCCTTAAGTCCACTTATAAGCCCATCTCTATAACCCTTCTTCAAGTTCCTACCAAAAACCTCTGCCATAATAATGAACAGGTTGTGTTGGGGGTTGACAAGGATGAAAATCGGAAAAAATCTTCGTGAAAATAATAGTTGCTGTAAATTTTTTCATCATATTCAAAATATTTGAATTTTTTTTATAATTTTTAATTTAAAGTTAATAAACATACATATATAAAATACATAGAGATGTACACAGAGAACTCCATATTTCAATCAAAATGCTATTGACTTGCAAATGACTTTATGAGTGAGTTGTCCTAAAATCATTTTGCCGTATTTTTAACTTTTTTAGTAAATCTTTATTTTTATAGATGGAAAACATAATCAAGTGGAATTCAAAATTAAAGAAATGGGAAAAGCTTTAAGTGTTATACGAATGATTTTTGATTGATTGTTGTTTGTTAAATATATTTGTGGAATTTTGTTCTTAAGATAGAAAATTACCAAAATTTGAACATTTTTAATAAAATTTGTGAGACCTGTTGTAATGCACCACATAATAAGTTCAGAACATCTTCAGGCACAAAAGGCACATCCAATGGATTTCTGTTCTTGTACTTTGCCCTGCCTTCTGTGGGTGTGGCCCACGTTTACATGGCTGCTTTAACACAGAGAGCATGCCCACCGGGACTTCAGCACTGCTTTATCATTAATGCAATTGCTCCGCCTTGCCACGGATAGCTACTTCCCTATTTTTTATTTTTTATTTTTCAATGGGTTTTATAGGATTGAAATGGGCCTCACCCATATTGCATCATGACCATATAGTGGTATCACAACAGCTTGGCAATTATGCATGTGTCGTTTTGGCAAGATTTGAACCTTGATCTCCTTCTTAAAAGTTGAGGAATCTAGCTTGTTGAACTAATGCCATTTGATAGAAGCAACTTCCCCTGTTATAGAGTTGGACAATAAACTTATGCAAGAAAATATTGGGCGCAAAAATGAAAACTTCTTTATCATTTCATGAAATAACAAAGAACCAAATCCGAATGCAATGAATAAAACAAAAGCCCCTTTTTGTAGCTGTTGTTCTAAAATTTGGTTTGTTGAGACGGCAGATTGAACTTAAAGAAAATATAACAGAATGGTCTTTTTGTTTTTGGTATATTTAAAGAATAAACTAAAATAAAGACGCACAGAATGCAAGAATGAACAAATGATCTTTTAGTGATTTATCAATTAACCTTGAGGATTCACAGGAAACCATTCAGATTAAAGCAATAGGTATAATAAAAAAATCATTTACACATCCATTACAGAATTGAAGTCCTCTCAACAGCAAAAGCAAATTTGAAATAAAGCAAATGCCGACATCACACAAATGTCTTGAACAATTTGAAGATGGTTTTATTAAGCCCTTCAACGATTGTACATAAAGATATGTTTATCTAAATATCATGCTTTGCAAAATTGGAATCGGAATCTCTTGTTCCTTTGATTTATTGTTTAAATACAAAATTTGTTGGTTATGAAAAATAACCAGCTAAAACTTCTTCATAACTTATTCCTCCTAACTAATTAGTTACTGAAACCAGCTAATTACAAACTGCTCTTAACAAAATTCACTTTGGGACACTCAAGGTCCATGAGACAAACATAACAATTTATCAAGTTTTTTCCCGCCAAGAGGAGATTGGTAGGCCACAGGCTCGCTGAGGAGTGGCTCCGTCAACTTCCTTTTTTTTGGCATCCTTCTGCTGATATTTTGACTAAATCTTTAGCTGTCCATTTACAAGATATTTGACCAAATCTTTAGCTGTCCATTTAGAAAATCCAAATTTGTTTTATCCACACTGAGCACACTTGCATCAACCATATCTTTTTTATTTTTGACCTGATCATTATTTCCATTCATGACGTTGATCAGCTTTGGGAGTTGGTTCCTGATTGAGAAAAGTTTTTCCAACTTGCCAAGAATTTCTTCACTGTATCCATCAAATCCCAAGAAGACATTTATTTATCAAATTCTTCAAGCACAGCCGCCTTGGTCTTTTTTCCCGTTTGCTCTGCCTTCAAATCAGTCTAAATGCCAACACTCTTACAATGGCTGTCCATCTTGTTGATTTGGTTGGGAACTTTGTCGGTCAGTTTGGTATAATCTTTAACAACTTGTTCTAATGTTTGATTTCTTATCTCTGCTTGAGCTGTTAACAACAAAGGATTTCCATATACTCAATTCCTTCTTTTTTCCATTATGATGCTTTCACTCCGCACAACACCAACAATGATTCCCAATATGGCATATACTTTCTCCATATCAACCTGGGCTGCTTCATCTTGAGTTTGCAGAGTGATTAGCAATTGAAAGGGCTTGATACAGGCGAAGCCTTTTCTACCAATGATTTCAATTCTTTATGGAACTTATCAATTGTATCTACAAGAACACCTTAGGCTATAGCATTGTTATTCATCTTATTTAATTCCATGGTGACATCATTGGAACTTCTTCCAAAGCTCCTTGTTTTTCAACCCCTATGCTTTCTTTCTCCTTTCGAATGGCTTTAGAAATTTGCTTGGCTGGATAGGAATCTTCCCACTATGTTGTGGTCGAGGTGTTTTGGACTCAAATGTTCCAGCTTCATCTTTCTTCCCTTTCCATGCCCCAAATTTGACAAAGAGTTTTCTCATATGCTCTTTTTTGGCTTCTAGTTTGGCATTCTTGTCAGCTAGATCTCTGATGTTGTCTTCAGTCAACTCATATGCTGATCTCAACAGCTCAGTATTTCCATGGATGTCTAATGTGGGTATGTCGTGTGACAACATCAAAGTCTTCTCTACTTAACTTCTTCCCTGCTGGTGTGTTTGGTTTCATGACAGCTTGCTTCACAATTTTTTTTTCTTAATCGGTTATATGGGATTGAAACGGGCCCACCGGTATTACATCATGACCACATAGTGGTATTACAACAGCTTGGAAATTATGCATGTATCGCTTGGCAAGATTCAAACCTGGGTCTCCTCCTTGAAAGTTGAGGAATATAACTGGTTGAGCTAATGGCATCTGATAGCTTGCTTCACAATTATATTTCTCTTGATTTCGTTATATGCCATCTTTGGTTTGACTCCATTTTTCTTAGAACATTATATTGGAGAGATCAATTTCTTTTTTGATTCTCTCCAAGCATTGATATTCCTTAAAGATTTGTGTTAAAAGTCATCATTGTCCCCTTGCGACTGCCCTGACAATGCCAGAGCCTTATTTTGTTGATCTCGCCCTTTACCTCTATTTTGTCATTATCTAATGGATCTGTAGTGTCATTGAAAGTGTTTTCCTTATTTTCATTCCTCTTTGTTTTCTTTGTTTCCTTCTCTAGCAATGAGGTCTTCCTTTTCTTCTTTCCTAGATCATTATGATAATTGGCCCCATTGTCCTTAACATCCAGATGGTCACAGATGTCTCTTGAGGATCATTGTTTGAAGATGATTGTTGTGAGGACTGTTGTGTTTTTGGGGACTCAGTAGGAGCTCTGACTCTTTCAACATTTTCTTCAACTTCTTGTTGGGAGGGTGAGACATCTCCTAGATCTATCCCAGTTCCTGTTACCTCAATTTTAGAATCTGACTCTACCTCGTCCTTGGGAGAAGTTTCTCTTTCAGAGGCTCTTCTGCATGGATTTACAATTCACCATTTGAAGCAGTCTACATTGCTTGAGTTGACTTCCCAGACGAAGATGCATTTGAGATTTCTTCAGTTTCTTTTGTTCCACAAGTTCCTTCCCATTCATCTGAATTAATTTCTTCAATGATCTCTTGGTCACTCTCCATCTTAATCCATCTGGGCAGCTTGGATTCTCCTGTTGCTTGATCATGAGCACCTTGATTTCCATCACAAAATCCTCATCATCTGGCTTATATTCAAAACACACATCTACCCTCATTGGATAAGAAGCTCTGATGATGCATCTTCAATCATAATTTTGTCTTTGTGTGACCCTAGGGAAGTGTAATTGTTGGACTTTTGCCTCTAAATTGCTTAAGTTCCTTGAGGAGTCGCAACTATAATGACCAATTGAGAAAGGAAACTCCACCATGCCCTTAAGTTGCTTTCCAGTTACCTTTTTGCGAAAAGGATGAACCTGTTGGCAAAACTCCATAAGGACTAGTTCATCAATGGGTCTGATGGGAACCGCTACTGGCTTGCTTAGATCTCGAAACACCCAAAAGTAAGAATAAGTCGCATCCTGCACATACCAATCAGTATATGGATGTATTGATTTCATTCTCTCCTTTGACAATCTGGTGTTGTTGTCCCCTGAAAGGATCTCAAGAAATTGTTTTGGATGAAAGCTCCCTTTTTCACCAATTTTTTTGCATGAAAGAGTGGGTAGCATTGGGGTACTGGAAGTCTTTGGTCAATTTTCTTATTTATCCCCCAGGTTGATTTTATTAGGAACAAACTTCAAAAACATGTATACCAAATATGAGGTCATATAAAATGACCTAGTTGTCAAGACATTGGAGAGTTGACAAATCAACTCTTGGCAAATCACATGAGCCCAATCAATAGGCTTCTTATCTTCAAAGATTATCTTCAGGAAAGGAAACATCCAAGTTTTAAAGTGACAGGGATCCTTCTTACCACCAATTCTATTGAGCAAAATGATTGCATCGCCAATTTATTCTTGAAATCTGCTTTGGGTGCTTTAATAATTGTATGAAAATTCCTTCTCTTTAAAACACTTGACCAATTCTTCCTTATTAACTTCATAAAGGTTTCATGATTGTCTTCCCATTCCAAGCTTGCTTTTGTCTTGGTGGTAACCATTGCATCCTTTGCTAGTTCTTATCAAATTTGAATGCTGCTCCAATCACAGAGGGTTCAATGGAAGCAAATACTTTTCATATTGTGGTGGCCAAGTTCCCTGTCAACAAATCCAAGTTCACTACACAAAATATCACCAACTTTGGACACGTGAAAGTTTCTTTGAATATGGACACTTTGATGGTTTTTGAATTTTGTAATTGGTTGTATCTTTATTTAAGTGAGATGTCATCTAATGCCTTGTAGTCGCCCATGGCCATTTCGGTATTTGTGATTTTTGATAAGTTCGAGGCCATCTTGTTGCTTGTTGGAGGTTGTTATTTGAACTTCATCTTCTTCAATGATGAGGGCATGCTGCTGATTAGCTCACCAGATTAGCTTGGATCACCTGCAAATTAATCAGATGATACAAATTAGTTAACAGATCCTTGGAAGGTTTCTTTGCCTTTGTGGGGTTTAAGAGTGTGGGAGATAATGGGTGTGAGGTCAAATGCTTGAGATGGAATGCAAGTTTGCAAGGACATGTCTGCAAAGGGAGTCCGCATGATGTGGGGATATGTTGTGTGGGGTGCAATGAAGAAATGGCTCGATGACAATTTAAATGCACACTTCATCTTGTTAGCCCGCAAACTTTTCTCCACAAAGCACTTGTGCAAACTTGAAGTATGGGAAAAGTGGTGCGGGGAAGATTCGTTGGAAGGTGCATGATGAAGGACGAGTTGCAAACTTAGGCAAATACTTCTGCATGGTAAACTCTGCACAAGTTCCTTGCAAAATACGTAGGCGAGTTTTGGTGTGCAGGGCAAACTATGCAGGGGAACTATTAGAGAAGACGCAGCGAAAGGCAATTTCCCAATTTGAAGGAGTATTGCCACAATGCAACGTTCGCGAAAAATTCTCATAAATGTGGAATTAAAAAGGATGTAGGGCTAGAAGTTTGAAAAGAAGAGTGACTGAGGTTAGACCTGAGAAAATCAGCAAACCTGTAAAGTGTTACCCACATGTACTTAGGAAAATTTGGCATGGTGAAGCAAATAAAATGCAAGCAAGGTGAAAAAATGGAAACACAGATAAGCACTACATCTCCCACCTTTGAAAAAAATATTTCTACAAAGAGACAATCGAATTGACCTTTCACACGCAGGTGAATAATTTCTACAAGAAGAGACATGAGCACAACCCAGTTGGGGTATAGTGACTGTTAATTTGACAAGTAAGATGAAAAAAAAAACAAAAAAAAAAGACAAGGAAAAGGAAGATCAACTGGTAAGGGGATGGATACACTTACAAGAGGAAACCGCTGAACTTTAGGATGAGCTGCCATGGATAGCTCGTTTGGACTTGGAGAGGTACGCTGACCATGCAACCTGGACGAGGGGGTAAAATTGAAAAAGGACTAAGGTAAATAATATTTATTGGGAAAGAGGGAGCAGACGAATTTATTATGTATGCTCAAGAAAAAGATGGGTCGTTGGTGCATTTAATGCAAAATGATGGTGGGGGTGGCAGTCTTGGAAGACATGTCATTGTTCACGGAGGTGCGTGGATGTGGGAGTTGACTGAGTGAGTGACACATAGAAGAGGGGCATGCACGCTCGGATTGATGACCTTGCAAAAAGTTGCCCACATGAAAGGCTATTTACGGGAAGCAGGGGAAGGATTGACTTTGACATAGCATTTGCACAATGCACTCTCCATTTGGGACAAACGCATGCGTCATGGAATGTATATTGATGGTTGAAACTTGAAAGTGTCAACTGTCAACTGCAATCCTGTTTCCATAAACCTGTAAAAGACTTAGACTCATTTTCTCCCTTTTTCAAAATTTTGTTTCAGAATTTGAGGAAATTTCTGAGATCATGACTTCGGATTTTGACAGATTCTCAGAAGAAAATATCCCTCTTTGGAAAAAGTGCTCTTTATCCTGGGTCATTTTTCATGTTTTGTAAACATGGCCAATTTTATCACTGATGGAAAAATAATTGGATAGTATTATTTTGGCTTTATAGATAGAACTGTTTATGTGCTTTATGCTCAAGTTGTTTTTGCTTTCTATTCTAAGATTATATATGTTGCCTATGGTAACAGACTGTATTCAGATATTCAGATTTGGGCATAGGCAATAAGTGAAAATTTACAAATTCTAGGTGATTTCTATGCATTTGGAAAATTACATGATAAGGGCTTCTGTCAATTTACCTGCAATGATATTCTTTATTTTGTAAAATTTCAACTACTTGTTTTTCTGTTGAGATTCTTTCTAAAGCGATGGCTTTGGATTTCAATTTGCTTTGTTCGTGCACAACAGTGCATAATCTTTGTGGATGAAATGTAGATTCTTCTGATTTTCTCCAGTGTCCTCTAAAAAGCATTTGAATATAAACAGCTACCTTTGCAACTTCAGTAAAGGATGTGTTTTAGTCGACTGCTTCCTTTTGTTTGAAGAAATTGCTCCTCTAACATAAAACAATATATTGTTGTTAACTTTCTGCTGTTAATGCCATTTGTTCAATCAAAACCCCACACACAAAAAAAGAAGAAGCAAGAAGTAGAGAGTTTAGAACACCCATTGAAACCAAACAACGTAGTTTTTAATTTATATCACATACTGAATGGGGGCTTGCCTCATTGAGAAACTGTTTGATTGAATTGACAACAAAAACAATATCCTGTTGGGTACACAGTATTGTATATAACAAACATCTTATTGCATTTTTATAAGGCATTTGGCACAGATTTTGTTTTTCGTTTTCTATTTGAGAGCACAGATTGTTGGATAGTTTGAAAATTGTTTTGATACAAGTGCAAACTTGCTTTTATGTTTCCTTTTAAAGTTGTCTTGAGCACATCTTCAAAATATTCGTTCTCAATTAAATATTAATTTTGGTTATCCTTTTCTGTCTAGTGCATTGAAAATGAATGCTCAAACAGTATTACATCTCATCATGACCAAACATCTTAAATTTAATGTTGATCTTTGTTTTGTCTTTGCTTTTGATATATTGAGTGAGTCCTAATTCAGATAGCACTATGTACATGCAAAGCAATGATAACAAAAGTTCTTTGACTGAAGCACATATAAGGTAGAATGCATGGTATTGCTAACGATGTCAGTGGAACAAAGAGTCATGATGAGGGCCTCTGTCAATGTACCTGCCAAGATATTCTTTATTTTGCAAAATTACTACATTTGTTTTTGTTTTCATTCTTTCGAAAGCAATGGCTTTAGATTTCAATTTGCTTTGTTCTTGCATGGCATTGCGTAATCTTTGCGGTTGACATGTAGATTCTTTTGATTTTCTCAAGTGTATTCTAAAAGCCTTGAATCTAAATAAATGGCTACCTTATGGATGTGTTTTAATGGACTGCTTCCTTCTGTTTGAAGAAATTGGTCCTCCTGTCTAACATAAAACATCTTGTAGTTAACTTTCTGCTGTCAATGTTACTTGTTCAATTAAAACCACACACACAAAAAAAAGAAGTAGAGAGTTTAGAACTCCTAGTGAAACCAAACAACATAGCTTTTACTTTATATCACATATTGAATGGGGGCTTGCCTCATTGAGAAATTGTTTGCTTGAACTGACAACAAAAATAATATCTTGTTGGGTACACAGTATTGCAAATAACAAACATCTTATTGCGTTTTTATAAGGCATTTGGCATGGATTTTGTTTTTGGTTCTCTATTTGAGGGTTCAGATCATTGGATAGTTTGAGAATTGTTCTGATACCAGTGGAACCTTGCTTGCATATTTCTTTTTAAAGTTGTTTTGAGCACATCTTCAAAATAGTTTTTCTCATTTAAATACTAAACGATTTACGTACTAGTTCAAATGAATTACCCTTTTCTGTCTATTGAATTGAAAATGAACGACCAAACAAGATTACCTCTTACCGTGACCAAACATCTTAAATTTAATGATAATCTTTGTTTTGTCTTTGCTTTTGATATATTGAGCGAGTCCTAATTCAGGCAGTACTATGTACATGCAAAGCAATGATAACAAAAGTTCTTTGACTGAAGCACATGAGGGTAAAATGCATGGTACTGCTAATGATGTCAGCGGAACAAAGAGTCCTGTTAATTTGCCATTGCCAAATGATGGCAATCTAAATTCTCAACATCAGAGCACCCTTTTGCAGGTCAAACATTATATTGATTAATTATCCCATAAGCTTTGAATTTGCTTTTTTTTTTTGAATGGTGGGACAGCAAATGCCCTAGTTTACTAATTCAAGAAGTTTGTTTACCCTCAGAGTCTCATGGGAGTAGACTTCAGGAATGGGCTAAACTAGTGTTTCCCATAAGAACACTTTTCATAAAACTAGAATTTTTTTATTCAATCTGAAATGCAAAACATCAAAGCATATGTGGTCTTATCTTTGCTGCCAGTGTTTGCATGTTCATGTATCTGAGATGCCAATAGTCAGCATGAAGTGTATTGGTTTCTGACATTGTTTACAATTTCTGCTTTGGAAGAGTGTGTGTGAAAATCCTTCTTGAAATCTTCAGCCACTACTCAATTTTCTACTGCCTAGAAGTAGTTTTGTGGTTAGTCCAGGAATGTAAAACACATCTCAAAATGTTTTTGTGTTCGCCATTTGGAAACTAAACTAAGATACTTCCTTGGCAAACAGCTTCATGAAATGTATCTGACCAAACCTCTTTAGTTTACGAAGATTAGAATCTGATAAAAACCATTCTTTACCTGGTGTCAGACACTGAGTAGCTCTGGAATCTGGAAACCATGTATCTGATTTCTCACTTTAGGTAGAGGGATGTGCTCACATGATCTAGTTTATGAAACATACTTGTCTGTGCCTGCCTTACCTGCAATCGTCCTTATGCAATACTTGATATAACGACCTGGTTTCTCACAATAATTTTTTTTCAATTGGTTATATGGGATCGGAACGGGCCCCGCCCGTATTACATCATCATCACATAGTGGTATTACAATAAAGCTTGGATATTATCCATGTACCGTTGGCAAGATTCAAACCTGGCTCTCCTCCTTGAACATTGAGGAATCTAACCGGTTGAGCTAATGTCATTTGATAAAATTTTAGGGTAAAGCACGGGTTTTTGAAAAGGGCCGCAGTCCCCTTGTATCGGGGTTTGAACTTGGGTCTCCTGGATGAAAACCCAAAGACATACCACTACGGTATCCTTCACAGGACTTGGTTTCTTACAATAATGATATATGCCTTTCTTAGAACTTGTTGAAGAATCATTGGTCATATGTTTTGTCTACTTTCATAAACAAGATCCCTTCCCATTTCTAGAATATTGAACAACGGTTTAATCTCCCAAGTTCTAATCGATTATTAATCGTGCTGATTATGTCTTTTGACATTGGACACACAGCCTTAGGGTTCCTCTTAGTCAGCTCAGAGGGTGCACACATTAGTTGCGAATGGAGATAGACCACTATATTCCTTGAGCAGATATAGTTTGTCATCTTTGCTCTATTTAGGAGGTGGAGACTCAAGAACATTTCATCTTTAGGTGGCCTGCTTATTCTGATATTTGAGGGAGGGCCTATTGCTTGTATAGAGACTCAGGTGGATTGCTTGCCACTTTTTTCAGCTATCCTTATCAAAGATGCTTTGGCCTATACCATAGGGAAACTATCACTCATTAATGTTAGTTATTACAAGGGAGATACACTACTGCTCGATCAATCATTTCATTTTTTCACTCTATCTTTGCAGTCAAGAGTGTGAAGCGTTCATTTGAAGCTACAACTCCCCAGAATGTTAATGACAGATCTGTGCACCCTTGTCTGCATTCAAGAGTGGCTACAAGGGCTTTGGTTCTTTCTTCTTCTTGCTTGCGGCAGGACATGACTGCATTAGATTTTGGCCAACCCTCACGTATTAAGGAGTTATAGACAGATGCAGCTTACCAGTTTCCTATTCTTTTCTATTGGTTCCATGGCCATGGATGTTAGAAGAGTCTTGAAGGGTCAATCTCCATGTCCTTCAATGATTACCCAACCAAGCCCTCTTAGTCCTGGCCATTCTCGTAGGAGAATCATTAGATCTTGTGTTGCCCCTTTTGGGATATTTGGTGATAACAGTGACTGTGCTTCTACTTTACATCTCACTAATGTTGGCGCTTAGATCCACTGAAGCTCCTTTCTATCTTTGTTTTACCTTGACTTCTAGCACTCTTCATCATTTCTTTTAGCATGTTAGGGTTTATTCATTTTGGGTAACCCTCGCGGCTATAGTTTTATGCCATACAGTTGTTTACTTAAGTGTAATGTACACTAGCTTCTTTACTCTAGTTTAGCTTATTTTTGTAGTACTTTTGGTTTCTACGGTGCATTGTAACATTTCTTTTGAAGAAGTCCCATTGGTCTACTTTGGCCATGTGTAGACGTTAATAAAATTATCTAATCTCCTTGCAAAAGTCGATTAAATGCCCAGTGCTGTTAAAGTAAGGAACTTCTTGAATAAAATGACTGTTTTTGCTTTCTGTATATTATTTTTTTCGTAAGAAAGCCCATCCAATGTTACATGCATTTAGTGCTTTTGAAACTAGATGCATTCGAATTTCTTCTGCAGACAGCGCACCAACAGTTTGTCAGGGTTCCGAACTAGCAATGGGCAGAGACATATCATGGACTTCTTCAGCTCCGGTACTTCGGCCTCGACTGTTAGGAGAGATTAGTTTTTGGGGGATTCTCGGAGCTTGCCCCTCCTGGTCTGCTCCCTCCCCCCTTCTCCTCTCTCTCCGTTCTTCTTGGCATGCACTTCTCTCTGTTGGACTGCAGCCCTCCCCCCCTCTGCTCTCCCTTTTCTTTTCTTTTCCCTTTCTCTTTGGCCCGTTTGTCAGGTTTGATCTTGTATTTTTCTTAGTTCTTTTCTTTGTTGGGCTTTTTAGCCTGCTAGCTGGCAGTCATTATTGTACTTCTTATAGTCCCTTGGGTCTTATTTTGGCCCACCGCGGACATTAATAATATTTCATTTCATTTCTGCTTTTCTATTCTAAGATTAATCAAAGATTAATCACATTATGTATTAGTGATAAGAGTATACATTCCAATAAGATTTGAACTCTGGTCATGTGTATTGAAGAGAATATTTTCACCTGGTGCACAATAGACTCGGTACAAAATTATTATTATTAGAATTTTAACAATATCTCTGGTTAGTAGGCAAAATATCTTATGTTGCATACTCGGTTCTATTTTTCCTTTAAGTTGATATCTTTATTGTATATTTAACCGTAAAAGTTTCTTTTTTAAATATTCCGTTCATTGTCTTCTAGACTAGAAATTGGTCTTTGAATAATAAAATGACACCATGAGGTCATTCCATTACTAGTAATTGTTCAGAATATGAATGAATTTTCAGTTAACTAGTCACAATAATTTGGCTGGCAGTGTTAAGCGATCGGGTCAAGCGTCTTGAATATGATAGTATGGGAAGCTATGATGTTCACCAATATACTTTAGCTGTGAGTCATTACCTCTTCATGCAACAACCAGAAATAATGGATACTTAACAGATGCAGATGGCATGAAACATCATTCAAGTTTTGGTACTGCTAATGAGATGTTAATAATTATTTGGTCACTGGATGAATCATAATTTGTAGCCTTTAAATTATCTAAGTTTAAGTTACTTATCATATTGCAGGAATATCTGAGCCGGTTTAAAGGGATGATACTAACATGCAATGGGCTAGGAATTGGAAATGTACCTTCTTGGTAAGCTGCTTACAAATTTATTCTTTATTAAATGGTAATTTTCATGCAAGTCTTGAGGAAGACTTTTTGTTAAGAGTGAAAATAAAAAAAAAAGAGAAAATGAAAGCAACATCATGATTAGTAGTTTATTTTTAATTGAATTAGCTAACAGCCTGGGTGGGCCTAACGGTGAAGGCTTGGGTACTCCAGATAGGAAGTCCAAAGGTTCAAATCCAAAGGGGAGTAGGATATGTATGCCACGTTGGTAGGTAGCGCAACATGAGTGCCCCCTCTCATGCATAATGGACGTAGGGAAGTACATGGTGGTTTGATATGCGTCATGCTCATGGACCTTAAAAGGTTACTAAATTTAACTTTTAAAAAATTAAATGCATTCTAGGATAAAATTGTTATCAAAGTCTTATCTATAAAACCATTATTTCTCTACTTTTGTGTCTTATTGGATGAGAGTATTACTTAAGCTTTGACTTGTGATTCTATCCTCTCTTGAAAATGGTAGGAAATTCATTATCGTATTTTCATTTTATGCAAATATTAGAATGTATAATATTCAGCAACGATGAAGAGGGGCTCTTCTTATTTCTTGTGTGAACCTGCAATGATTTGTTTCTTAGTGAAGGTTTTGTCTGTTTGCATTTTTTGCATAAGCACCTCCACTCCTGATTTAAATATCTTGTTTTCTCAATGCTTTAAGGGGTAACTTTGAGGTTGCCATCCCTTTCTCTGTAAGTATTGCTTTGTTTGAACCAGTTTCTGGCATTGTTTTGTAGCTTTCTTGCTGCTACTTTGCAAAGTTTCACTCGCAGGTTCATATGGAGAAAGTAGGCAGTTTAGTAGGTTTTCTCTAGTGCCGTGTTGATCCAGGCTTGGTGGACCTAATTATTAAACATTAAATTGTTGAACAAAATAAATTATGACAAACAGAAACATTGAACCATTAAAGAGATATACAAAAAGGACAAATTAAATAATATATAAGATGGAAATTTTATTCACATGGAGAATTCATACAAGAAATCTATGGAAAGGGATGTAGAATCAATTACAGATTGCTTTGCAAATCTGAACAATGCAGTTTTATACAATTGTAGGACATAATAAATTATGAAGAACAGGAACATTGGACCATTAAAGAGATACACGAAAGGACATATTAAGTAAGATATAAAATGGACATTTTATTCAGATGGAGAATTCATACAACCAATCTATTAAAGGGATGTTGAATCAATTACAGATTGCTTTGCAAATTCGGACAATGTAGTTTTATACAACTTCATACAATGAAATATGAAGAGACATGTTTTGTATGAGTGCTTCATTTTCCAGCAGTTAGTAGAAGATTTGGTGCCATTCTCTGACCACTTGTGGAGTTGGTAGTGACATAAAAATATTAATAGTTGGCAATTTGGCAGCCTTATGTATGTCAACTTGTGAAGGGCATAACTCTGTGATCAGAGCTTCTATTCAGTCCCTTTTTTTGTGTGTGGGAAGGCTTGAGATATCTAGAATCCAAACAGAAGGCCTGAAGGTACTCAGAATTGCCACCCAAAAAACAAAAGAAAAAGAAACTGACAATCACTGTATTGAAAATGGGTTCCAAATTATAGTTGTAACTGCCAACTAGAGTGGGATTATATAAAATTTCCAAAATTGCCACTTCAATAAAAGATTCTTAGGCTCATTTTTCCTTTTGTGATTGCAAGCATTTCATGTGGAATTTAGGCCTTGTTACTTCAATTCGGGCTGAATGGCTTTTGCAGTGCTGAGATGTCTACATTTAATTGATGCTCTTGGAGGCTTTGCCCCACGGGCTGCTCTCCATTTAATCAAAGTAAATGTAAAGGTGATGTTTTTGGTCACGACCCAACTAGCACATCTCGTGTGTATGAGACTGGTCCCCTTGTGATAGCAAAAGGAAAGTTTTGCATTTTACCTTATATATAATAATTAAATTGTGTACCTCTTATGGTTTTGACCCTTCGATCATGGTGAAGGTAGATTGATTTTTGTTAATTTGTAAGTTCGAGGTTTTTATGTACACATTTTCCATTTTCCATTTTCCATTTGTTGTTCTGACTTCCATCATATTCTGGTTGGTGTTTGTTTAAGTTTTGCTAATTCTGCCCTTGTTTGCATTGGGTTCTCATAACAATTTAATGTACATATTTTTTTTACTTGTACATTTCTCCCTAATCAAATCTCAGGTTGTTGCTATCGAAAACAACCGTGAACCCACTTTGCATTTTAATTTTTTTCCCTCCATTATTATCGTTTTTAGGGTCATCTTCTTTTTATGTGTCCTCTTGTTATGGTGGCAATTGTTTCACCCTTTAGTTAAGCCCATACCATTTTAAGGGTTGGGCAAATAACTTAAGTAATTTTTAAGGTCTACGAGCATTGAGTATATGAGACCACCTTGTATTCCATGGGTCCACTATGCACGAGGGACACACTCATGTTTTGCTATCTGTCTACATGGTGTACATACCCTATCCCCCTTTGGATTTGAACCTTGGACCTCCTATCTAGAGTACCCAAGCCTTCACCGTTAGGCCCACTAAGGCTAAAATAAATTTTCTCATATGGTTTTTTAGGGGACCCAATAGGTCTTTTGAGGAGATATTTTTTTAAAAACTGAATGATATCTCCTAGATTTCTCTAGAGGCATTAGGAGGTGGCCAGAGATGTTCATGACATCCCTTAGGTGTATCAAACTGGACTTTCATCTCTGAGCTGTGTTGTCCCAAGGTCCAAGAGATGCATCTTCAAGTTCAATGATCCATAATGGTCACACCCCAAATATTGTGAAGGCCTCTTATGTACTCTTCTTTTGTGCAATAAATTAACCATGTAGAAGCTAGTTTTGACGTGGCGCCACCTCAAGTGTCAACTCATGCCTGAAGGAGTGCGTACGGAGTCAAGTACGCAAATACAATTTTGTAATTTTGAGTTATTTTGCAGTTCATACACGAAGCATTTGATGAAATGTGCATGTGTGTAATTAAGATGTATGTGTAATTCAATATTCGGGTAATTGAATGTACATGTAAATCAAGATGTCATGTAATTAAGTGTCGGGAAGTTACTTAAAGGTTAGGTACGAGGAAGGTGTGGGATTGCAACTACCTTCCCTTTCCTAGGAAAATGTATAAATAGACCCCTCACAAATTCAAAGAATAAATGCATTCGGAGACACTCATGTATGAGCAAGCATGGAGATAATTAGAAGAACATCCATTCAACCATTGTTGTGTCTAAGCTTATGGTTGTGTTGTGCATGTAATTGCATGTGCTTGTGAACAAGTGCAATGTTGTTGTAGATGAATGTGCATGGCTGTCTGAGCATAGTACAAGTTATTTGTTGTAGTTTTATTCCATCTCTAGATTTGATATTTCTTTTTGTACTCGGTGAAATGTTGTGTATAGCTGGTTTTCCTTGTCATTCATTATTCTTTGTCCCTTCTATTTCTTTTTGTACTTCGTGAAATGTTGTGTATTGCTGGTTTTCGTGGTCATTCATTATTCTCTGTCCTTCTATTGTGGAATACCATTGCTGTGCTACATTTGGCTCCGTTGCCATTTGAAATTCAAACCAGTGATTGTGTGGATATTGAAGATTGGTGAAAGCGAATAATAGGTAAATTGATGTGAGGACACAGATGTGCAAGGATGGGCAAAGAGACGACATGAAGTCAGAGGATTTCGCAACAAGTGCAGAGAATTCGTGGGCATGTAATGTGCGTAGAGTTACGTGACGACAATAGAGTTGTGTGACGATGACGGTGGGTTGCGTGACGATGACGGTGGGTTGCGTGACGACGACGGTTACGGTGACAGTGAGTTGCATGACGATAGCGATGAGTTGCATGACGACAAAGATTTGAGTGATGACGACGGAGAATCATGCAATGATGAGTTACGTGACGACAAGTTACGCGACAATGAGGAATTGCATGACGATGAAGTTGGCAATGCACAAATTGCCAAAGTGTTGACGGAACTTACTGGCGAGGAGATATGTGCATCAAAAGTGGAACGTGTGTGGAACCTTGGGGAGGCGGGCAATTTGGACAAATAATGAGTGGAAAGGTGGCAAACATTGTTTTTGGTGACAAAGGACACACAAGTGGAGGTGTAACATGCAAAACATTCATGCAAGTGGTGAAGGAAGCGGAAATGTGGAGTGTGTGTAGTTGCTCCGCACATGTGCGACGGAGAGTCCCTAGAGGTGTGGTGTAATATTCTACCCCCAACTGAGTTTTGGGTGTTTGCTATTTTTTGTGTATTTTGCATAAAATGAAATGAAACAACAACTAAGGAAAGCTGTGACTTTCAAATTACATTTCCCATCACAATGAGAATTGATACTAAGATATTACATGCATATAACTGTAAACCCTTTTAAGCAAAAACTTAGAAACTAAGGTACCCGATTTTTATTGCAAGCTGGAAATAATCTGATACATCAATGGCAGCCACTCAGAAAACTGAGTTCTTCATTAGCAGCAAAATCAAACCCTAGCTGACTGTGCACACAAACTCTAAAATGAAGGCCCAAAATGTACGGCCTCTGCTACAAATGATAAGAAATATGGAGTTTGCAATATTAAACACAAAACCCTCTCCAAACTCCTCAAAATAATTGAATAATTCTGCAACAATGTAGCCCACAGGCACTCCCTGAGTGAGAATGCACTAAACCACTCTGAATATGTCTTGCAATCTCGAGAATGGTGTCCCTGTTGGAGGTTTCCGTCTCCACACAAGCTCCAATAAACCCCTGCAAATCAACTCTGCAAGTGCTCTCCAAAATGCTCATAAATTCACAATAGCCAAAGATATGAAAAATGAAGCTTCATCTCCTTTTTATATTACTCACCAAGGGGGTCGACCACATTGGGCATTTTATTACTTTTTAATTTATTTTGATTTCATCTAAGTACCCCTTGAAATTGGCGGCCCTTTTAATCATACTAATAGTCACTTTATGATATCAAATTTAATTTTAAATGACTAGCACATCCTTATGTCTCCCATATTAAAATATAAGGCCCAAAATTAATAAATTAAACATTACATTTAATTTATTAGGAAATAAACTTCGGCATTTAAAATTTCTTATCTCCCCAATGCCGACCCAAGAAATAATATGAGAAACGAACACCCATTTCGCTGTAGATTCCAAACGTACCTTCCGGTCCCCAAGAAACTGCTCCAAACTAACTTACTAAAAATAGGTAGTCTCTGTCAAGCTGTCCAAAATGGCCAGAAAGACTGGCAAAAGAACACACTGCCTGTCCAAATGACAACTCAACATCCCAAGTGGGCTCCCACACATCTGACACTGCCTACGCGAACCCGTGAGTAGGCAAGTCCACTCTGCAACTGAAGACTGGCTAGGACGGGGACATTACATGTGGAGGACGGGAGTCAAGCACAAAGGCAGCTACAGGAGAGTGTGCTCGAAAGACCAGATCTAACACTTATGTATTCGCAAAGGAGAGTAAAGCACACCAAGGAGTAGCCCATGATTGTTTGAAGAAGACTAGTTGTCAATGGAAGGTTCACTGAGTATAGAGGAAATCGACGAACAATCGCCACCAAGGTAAACATGGCTACAATTGCAGTGGGCAAGCAAAAGTGCCCAAAGTTCATAGGAGACGAGGGAGGATCTTGAATGCCATATCGGTACGTGTGAGACGATATGGAAGGTGAATGGAGCCATTGATGAAGATGCATGACTTCGATTATTCCCATCAACATTGTGCGGCGTGACAATTGATTGGAACTTGAACCGAGAAAACCCCTTTATGGATTAGGCTGAGTTAAAACAAGAATTTAACACGGAGTTTTGATTGCTTCATGATGACACAAATAATTGGTGAAATTTATGCTACGAAGCAAAAGAAAGATGAGAATATCAAGTCATATGACTGCAGTTTAAAGGAATCGATTGAAAATATGGAGGTAAAACTTGTTAACGGGTTACAAAAGCGATGGTTCCTAGATGGGTTGTTGTCGAAATATAAGATGAAAATGAAAGTGGTCTTGCCAACCACATGCTAGGATGTGTTTGACCGCACATGGAACCTAGAAAGTGAAATGAAGACGATAATAGCAGGTGGTGGGAGCATGAGTCATGATTGGGACGATGATTCTGACAATGATTGAGATTTCGTCAATGCAACAATCTAGGCGATGCAAAAGGACTTGGAGCAAATTATCACCGATGTAAAGGTGGAAAAGAGGAAAGAAAAGGACATTTGGTGTTCAAACTACAAGTTCGAAGGTCACACAAATGTGAATTATCCAAAGAGGGCGTATTGTAACATTTGTGAAATTGCAGGACATGCGATTGCAGAATGTCCATTCAATTTGTGAAGTGCGGGCTCCAAGCGTAGATGGTGCAGAAGGAGGAGAAAGAGGAGAAACCAAGCACTTCTAAGAGCAAACAAGGAGCGACCAGTGGTGGATATTGAAACAACTGCTAGGGTAGAAGACAACTGCAATTGGGAAACTGGTCTAGTGGAGGCCGGGGTGAAGGAAGGTTGCAATACAATTATGATGGAAGGTCAATCATCCAGTGCCGGAGATGTCAGGAGTGGGGACACACTTTGCATGGAATTGCACGAATGCATCGATGGGAGGAAGTCGGAATAGTAGAGTAAATGATGTGTAGATGGTGTGGACCTGACAAACATAAGGAGGTTAACTATTCGAAGAAGGCGATTATTATAGGAACTAGTTTTGAACAACCTCAAACAAAATAATGTAAATAGTAAAATAAGTGCAAATGTGCACAAATATACATGAAATGTAAATGCAAAGGAAATGCAATTTTGTAATGTAATTACATCAAGGATGATGACGTAAGCATTTGATAATGTAAGATTGAAATGTACAGTATTAAGCATGTAATTAGTGTATGCGAATGGAGGGTAGTTAGATGAGGTGTCTCGGGTGGCAGTTGTTAACTTCTAACCCTCAAGGATTAATAGGACTCTCCATTCATTTGTTTGGGTATCCAGATATCATGGTATCATTGTATCTTCAGAGTATCTAGAAGTAATGCAATACTATTCATCCTTCATTTGTGTGTTTGTGTATACATTTTGTGTGATGTCATTGTTGTAGCAAGTAGATCTGTATGTGTTCTTCCTAAGTTCTATGTGCAGGTTGGATTTGAGTTGTAGTCAAGGAGTGTTGTACGAGGAAGTGTCGTGAGGAGTGCTATACGAGAGGAGTTGTTGTATGAGGAGTGTCGTACAAGTCTAGAGACTACCATTCAAGTGATTGCTGTACAAGTGCTTTACGTACAAGTGTGTCGTAAAAGTGCTTGCCATATAAGTGTATGCCATACAAGGAGTGTTAAAGCACTTGCCGTTCAAGTGAGATTGTTAGTCATTACTGTACACATAGGAGATGTTGCTGATTGCATTCTCAATTGACTACTGAATCTGTCATATCAAAATTTTCCTCCAAGTGTTGAAGTACTCACCACCGTGCAATACTTGGTATTGTTGTTGTTTGAAGAACGAACCGACACTGCATGAGCCTTGGAGAGGTGAATGACAGATAACTTGCCGTGAGGATATAGAGACGTGGACGCGGAAGAGTTGATAGCCAACCAGTAAGGAGTAGGAGAATTGCACAACAACGTCAAAGTGTTGTGCAAGATTCAAATATTGTTGATGAAGCATTGCAGTCAAGATTGACAGAACTTGAAGAACTAGAGGTAGAATGTGTATGGAGTCCTCAGGTTGAGGAAAGTTCAAGCAAAGAAAACAAAAGGTGGCCAACCTTTTTAACGACGGAGGAAGAAGCGCAAGTGGAGGCACATCAAGAAAACGAATATTGGGCTAAGGAGGACATTTGTGCAAGTGAAGGCACTAACGTGGAGTGTGCATAAGGAGACGAAGCGGAACAACTAGTGATGTTGGCACAAGTGCGAAGGAGATTGACGAGAGGTGCAGGGGATGGGAGTCAAGCATAAGGGCATTCGTAGGAGAGTGTGTACAGACTAGAACTGATGTTCGTATATTCGAGGAGGTCGTGAAGTGTAAGTGCACAAGAAAGCGGTCGAAGACTATTTGCTAGTGTTAAGTGAAGATCAATTACCAATGTCGAACATTGGTGCAGTAGGGGGCAAACATAAATGTCCACAATTCTTGGGTGGTGTGAAGGATCCAGAACATCGTATTGGCACATGTGAAACAATATGGCAAGCCAATGGAGTGGACGATGAAGGATCTTGGCTAAGATTTGTTTCTAGCAACATTGCGGGGAATCACAATGGATTGGCATTTAAAGAGAGCTCAACCCTTCATGACATGGGATGACCTAAAGACTGAATTCACCAAGGAATTCAGATTACTCTAGGATGATACAAAGATCATCGGAGAAATTTATTCCACAAAGCAAAAGAAAGACGAAGACATCAAGTCGTATAATAGAAGATTGAAGGAACTTACTAACAAGATGACGATGGTTCCTAGACGGATTGCTTCATAGATATAAGAAGATGAAGGTAGTACCACCTAATCAAAAAGCATTTGATAGAGCTTTTAACTTGGAGAGCGAGATGAAGCAAACACCAACAAGAGTAGGTCACTATAGAGATGATGATATAGATAGTGATTGTGACGACTTGAAAGTTGTTATCTAGGCCATGAGAAAGGACTTGTAAAGAATGATCAATGACGTGAAGTGAGAGAAGGAGAAAGATATTTGGTGTTCTGATTGCAAGGCAAGACACAAATATAACCTGTCCAAAAAATGCATTTTGTAATATTTGCGAAGTTGTGGGACATGTGATTGTAGACTGCCCATTCAACCTTAGAAGCACATGAAATCAAACTTTAACAATGCAAAAAGAGAAGGAAGAGAAAACCAACACTTCCAAAAGTAGGCAACGAGCAACAAGCGACAGTTATAGAAACAATTGCCAAGGAGGATGATAATTGCAACAAGGGAATCGACTACAAGGTGGACAAGGTCGACTTCAATACGATTCAAATGGGAGACCAATTACAATGTCGAAGACGCCAAGAGTGGGGGCACTTCCTAAGAAATTGATAGAATGCACTAGTTGGCAGGAATGTCGGAAACAACAATGGACTGATGTTTAGATGGTGTAGATTGGGCAATCACAAGGAGGCTAATTGCCCGAAGAAGGCAGGTTTGAGTAACTCGCAAAATGTTAATTTTATTGACATTGAGGAACCTCCAAGGGACCAAAAAAATAAGAAGCATGTGCTAGCTATGACATGGGCTCAAACAAAGAAAGCCAAGTAATACCCACATCCTACTATATATGAGTGATGGTAGGAAGCACATGACCAAGTTGAAGAAGAGATGCAAAAGACTAGTCAAGAGACTCCTCCGAGAAAAGAAGCTGAATAAGCCGATTTAAGGGAAGTGGAGATGTCAACACATTTGGCAATGCAAGTGCTGAACACAATTGAAGAACACAAGCTTATATTGAGAGGGGGGGTGAACAGTATAAGACCAACTTTTACTTTTCTTTCCCAAACAATATTATCCAATATAATCAATGGTAATATCAACAACAATAATCAAAGCAATGCACAAATCATCACACACAATAGAGACACCAATTTAACGTGGTTCACCCAATGTGGGCTACTCCACGGAGAAAATCTTTCTACTAAATTTTCTCAACACATCTCTTGGGAATCACTTCCCTATTACAATGTTTATGGACCTCTGTCCAAAGGAGACACTAATCCCCTAATGCTCTGATTTGTGGATCTCTCTCCACAGGAGAAACCTTTCCCCTTTTCTCTGGTTTGTGGAACTTGACCCAGGAGAACTCTTTCTCCTCAACTGGTTTGTGGATCTCTCTCCACATAAGAACTCTATCTTCCTAGTTGGTTCACGGATCACACTCCACAGGAGAACTCTTTCTCCTTGCTCTGGTTCGTGGATCTCTATCCACAGGAGAACTCTTTCCCCTCTGCTCTGGCTGATGATCTTCTAGAAGACTACTGCCCCCATTGCACTCGCTTGTGGATCTCTCTCCACAGAAGACCTCTGTCCTCACTGCCCGGGCTAATGGATCTCTATCCACTGGAGACTACTGTCCTCTGCTCTGTCACCTCCAAAGCTTGCTCTCAAATCTGTCACAGATCTGCACCAAACTCTGTCCCAAGTGTAGTACAAATCTGCTCTAACTCTGTCTCAGGTCTAGCACAAATCTGCTCACAAATCTGCACCAAACTCTGTCCTCAAATCTGTCCTCAAGCCTTAATACAAAGCTTGATCCAATCACAAATCAACTTTGCTTAGATTTGCCCCAAGCCTTAACACAAAACTTGAACAAATCAATCAATCAACTCTGCTCTCAAGTCTTCACAAAGACTTTCCTCAAATCTGCCCTCAAGTCCTCTCAAGAACTTGCTCAATCTGCTCTCAAGTCTTGACCACAAATCTGCCCTCAAGTCCTCTCAAGAACTTGCTCAATATGCTCTCAAGTCTTCACCAAGACTTGCCTCAAATCTGCCTTCAAGTCCTCTCAATAACTTGCTCAATCTGCTCTCAAGTCTTCACCAAGACTTGCCTCAAATCTGCCCTTAAGTCCTCTTAAGAACTTACTCAATTCTTTCCTTAAGCTTTCACAAAAGCTTACTCAAACCTGTCCTTAAGCGTTCACAAAAGCTTACTCAAAACATGCTCAATACAACTCACAAGATATGCTCAATCAATCTCAAATCTTGCACACAATGCTATCAATTGCTTTGTCTAATCTTCAAAGTAATTCCTTAACTTGAAGCAGTTTAGACATATTCTATTCAGAATTCGTTTAACCTCTGGAACATATAGAGAATGATGCACTCTATCAAAATCTCAATATGTTCTACTCAATCATTAAGTCTGTCGCTTTCACAAATCTGATTTCTAATGTTTGCACATTCACTTTCAATATCACTCAAAACCAATGCTCAAGAAGTTTCACTCAATCATACAATCAATGAAACACAACTTGCTCACAAACCCTAAACAAGTGTTTTCATACTTCTTCAAACAAAAGAGCACAGTGTGGGTCTCAAAACCCTAACTCAAATAATCTTCAATCTCTATCTCCAATGTTCTCTAAACATTCACTAATCATGCATATAAAAACTCACTCAAATATTTCCAACAATACTATTAACCAATCCTTTTCACTCCACCTTATATTTCACAACATTCAATCCAACAATACTTCAATCAAAAGATGATGTGCCCATACATTTTTGTTTTGATGGAGATGTGTCTTCAAAACATGTTTTACTCACCACCAAATCCTTTTGCCAATTCTAGGTTAGATAGCAACCTAGGGTTAAATACCATACTCCTTCCTTGCTTGAACGTCGACGGGGAAAACATTTAAACTTAATGTTTTGCGTCCAACCCTTACATAGGGTTTTAATTAATTTATATTATAAATTATTTATAATATAAATATTATAATTAATTTACAAGTAACCTTAGGCTTTTCTTTTAATACTTAATATTATAATAATAAATATTATAATATTATTTCCTTTGGGCCTAGGTGTTTTCCTTTTTTAACCTTAGGCCTTATCTTAACACCTTTAATATTATAATAATAAATATTATAATATTATTTCCTTTGGGCGTAGGTGTCTCCTTCCTTCAGGGTATTTAGCCAACCTTTTGACCAATCATGTGAAGCTTTAAACCAAATCTCTTGGGCTTAAAATATAAATATTTTAACCCTCCTTTTGTCAATTCCTTGCACTAAATTTTGACATCAATGACACCGACTCTTGACATCAATGACAACACAACTACTCAAAATTTCCAACAATCTCCCCCTTTGTCATTGATGGCAACCCTTTTTTCTTAACCATTCCTTTTTCCTTTTTCCAATTCTGCTCCCCCTGATTGAATGCTCTCCCCCTAACTCAAATCTCTCCCCCTTTGTCATCAATGGCAAAGGGACACCTTTGGGGCTATATATAAGACTCTTAGCTCGGTCCCCTCCCCACCTCCTCTCCTTGGGGTGGTTAATTGTGGGGTGGGAGTATCTCTACTCCCAGCATACATTGCTCTTTTTCTTTGTCCACCTTCTTCCTCAACTGATCCTTCTGATTCTTTTGAGTATTCATGTTCCTGCTTGTCTCTGGAAATTCTGTTCTACACCACTTAGCCATATGCCCAACATTATTGCACTTATAACACTTAATGTTGTGGTTCCTTGAAGGTGCAAATATCTTGAAGTTCCTCCTGGTGAAGCCATATCCATTCCTATCATGAACCCTGCAATGAATTGCTTTATGACCAAACTGATTACAAGAGTGACAATACCCTTGAAAGAGATGCCCATTTCTGAAATTTCTCTTAGTGAAACCATATTCCTTCTTTTCATGTGTCCTGCACTGCATAGCCTTGTGACCAAACCTGTGACATGAGAAGCAACGTCCATTGAAGAAGTCTTGCCTTGACCCCATTGGTCTCTTAGTCCTTTCTTCCCTGTGATGTTTCCTGTTCCTCATTTGTGCATTGTTCCTTTCCTTGTTGAACCTTCTATTTTCCAACTTATCCTCATAAGTCTCACTTTCTCTTTCACTCTCTTCTTCTGAAGCTTCTTCTTCTTTGGAGCTTGAGATTGACTCCTCTCCTCGTTCTCTTTGTTCCTCTTCAAAACCAAGTCCTGTCTTATTTGATGAAGATCTTTGTACCTTGATAATCTTATCCAAGGTTTTTGAGATTCTCCCAAACCCGTGTAGCTTGTCTTTAGACTCTTTCACTTCCTTTCCTTAGAATGTCAGCTTCATGTTTCAGTCTTTCACATTCTTGCTCTTTTATCTTTAACTGTTCAATCATGTCTTCTTCAACTCCTTTTTTCTTTTCAATTTTAACTCTCAAGTCATTGAGATCTTGTATAAGCCTTGCTTTTGTTTTCTCATCTTCTTGAACCTGATCCTTCAATTTTGAATTCTGCTTCCTAACCTTTTTCAATTCTTTAAGGGCAGCAACAAGTTCTACTTCTATATCAACTGTGCCTTCATTCTCTGATTCTTCCTCTAGAAACTCAAGAGCATCTTCATATTCTTCTTCACTGTCACTAAACCAATTCCTTGTACAGTGATCTTCAAGATGACCAAAGTTACCACACCTAAAACATTTGAGTATTTTTGGTTCCCTTTTAGCTTCTTTTTCAACATCTTCTTTTTCTACTGCCAGAAATAGAATTTCTTCTTCTTCATTATCTGAGGATCTTCCATCACTATCACTTGAACTCTTGCCTGTCTTATCTGCATAAAAACTCTTCTTATGCCTCTGGAAAAACTTCTTTTCATGCTTGTTTTGTCCATACCTATTTTTCTTTTGATACCTGGATTTTCCTTCTTCCCTGTTCTTATGATCATGTTTCTCTTCACCACTGCTACTTCCAGCTTCTGGACAGTTAGATGCATAGTGACCATATTTACCACAATTGAAACACTTAATTATTTTTGTACCTTTGTGCTTTCTTGAGTCCTTGTTCCTTCTGCCATAGTTTGCTTCTTCATCACTGGATGACTCATCACTTGAATCTGTCTTCTTATATTTTGTTTTCTTTGCTACTTTGAAGGCTGCCTCTTTCTTGGGGATAGGATCCTTTCCTATTCTCATCTCAAAAGCTGTGAGAGTTCCATGTAACTCATACCTAGTCAAAGTTTCAATATCTCTTGTTTCTTCTATGGCTGAAACCTTTTCACTATACCTCATAGGGAGTGACCTTAAAACCTTTTGACAAACATCTGATTCTTCAACTTTAAACCCAAGTCCTTGCATGGAGTTAACAACCTCATCCACACGAAGTAAGTATGTAGCAATGTCTTCCTCATCCTTCATCTTCAAGTCTTCAAATGTTTTCTTGTGATTTTGCAATTTTGCCATCTTGACCTTTTTGTCTCCCTCATATGTTTTCTTCAACTTTTCCCAAATCTCTTTTGCTGATGTGCAATGCATAACTTTTACAAACTCTTCTTCACGTAAACCACTTAAGATTGCATTCATTGCCTTTGCATTATACAGATGTAGGAGCTTACCATATTTATCTGTAGGAGGACTAGCTGGAGGTGTGTATCCATCCTCAACTGCTTGCCATATCTCACATCCTTGTGCCATCAAGTAAGTCTTCATTCTTATGCTCCAAAAAGCATAATTGTTCCCATCGAACAATGGTGCCTTATTTGCTGAAGATCCACTCTGAGATGCCATCTGTGTTCCTGTAAGCTTTTCCTTCAAGTTGTTAAACTCTTTCGAAGGAACCCGCTCTGATACCAATTGAAGAACACAAGCTTATACTAAGAGGGGGGGTGAACAGTATAAGACCAACTTTTACTTTTCTTTCCCAAATAATATTATCCAATATAATCAATGGTAATATCAATAACGTAGTAATCAAAGCAATGCACAAATCATCACACACAATAGAGACACCAATTTAACGTGGTTCACCCAATGTGGGCTACTCCATGGAGAAAATATTTCTACTAAATTTTCTCAACAAATCTCTTGGGAATCACTTCCCTATTACAATGTTTATGGACCTCTGTCCAAAGGAGACACCAATCCCCTAATGCTCTGATTTGTGGATCTCTCTCCACAGGAGAAACCTTTCCCCTTTTCTCTGGTTCGTGGAACTTGACCCAGGAGAACTCTTTCTCCTCAACTAGTTCGTGGATCTCTCTCCACAGAAGAACTCTATCTTCCCAAATGGTTCATGGATCACACTCCATAGGAGAACTCTTTCCCCTTGCTCTGGTTCGTGGATCTCTATCCATAGGAGAACTCTTTCCCCTATGCTCTAGCTGGTGATCTTCTAGAAGACTACTGCCCCCACTGCACTGGCTTGTGGATCTCTCTCCATAGAAGACCTCTATCCTCACTCAGAAGACCTCTATCCTCACTACCCTGGCTAATGGATCTCTATCCACTGGAGACTACTATCCTCTGCTCTGTCACCTCCAAAGCTTGCTCTCAACTCTATCTCAGATCTGCACCAAACACTATCCTCAGTCTAGTACAAATCTGCTCTAACTCTATCTCAGGTCTAGCACAAATCTGCTCTCAAATCTGCACCAAACTCTGTCCTCAAATCTGTCCTCAAGCCTTAACACAAAGCTTGATCCAATCACAAATCAACTCTGCTTAGATTTACCCCAAGCCTTAACACAAAGCTTGAACAAATCAATCAATCAACTCTGCTCTCAAGTCTTCACAAAGACTTACCTCAAATATGCCCTCAAGTCCTCTCAAGAACTTGCTCAATCTGCTCTCAAGTCTTCACCAAGACTTACCTCAAATCTGCCCTCAAGTCCTCTCAAGAACTTGCTCAATCTGCTCTCAAGTCTTCACCAAGACTTACCTCAAATATACCCACAAGTCCTCTCAAGAACTTGCTCAATATGCTCTCAAGTCTTCACCAAGACTTACCTCAAATCTGCCTACAAGTCCTCTCAAAAACTTGCTCAACTCTATCCTTAAGCTTTCACAAAAGCTTACTCAAATATGTCCTTAAGATTTAACAAAATCTTACTCAAATCTGCTCAAACACATGCTCAATACAGCTCACAAGATATGCTCAATCAATCTCAAATCTTGCACACAATGCTATCAATTGCTTTGTCTAATCTTCAAAGTAATTCCTTTAACTTGAAGCAGTTTAGACATATTCTATTCAAAATTCATTTAACCTCTAGAACATATAGAGAATGATGTACTCTATCAAAAACTCAATATGTTCTACTCAATCATTAAGTCTGTCGCTTTCACAAATCTGATTTCTAATGTTTGCACATTCACTTTCAATATCACTCAAAACCAATGCTCAAGAAGTTTCACTCAATCATTCAATCAATGAAACACAACTTGCTCACAAACCCTAAACAAGTGTTTTCATACTTCTTCAAACAAAGAGCACAATGTGGGTCTCAAACCCTAACTCAAATAATCTTCAATCTCTACCTCCAATGTTCTCTAAACATTCACCAATCATGCATATAAAAACTCACTCAAATATTTCCAACAATACTATCAATCAATCCTTTTCACTCCACCTTATATTTCACAACATTCAATCCAACAATACTTCAATCAAAAGATGATGTGCCCATACCTTTTTGTTTTGATGGAGATATGTCTTCAAAACCTGTTTTACTCACAACCAAATCCTTTTGCCAATTCTAGGTTAGATAGCAATAGTCTATCTCAAAATCTCCACAAGAATATTTTACCTCAACAAATATTTCACCATACAAGAAATACAATAAAATGTCAAGACACAAATACACCTTATTACTCCTTCCTTAAAAATAACTCCAATCAATAGATCATTCACTCACTCAAGCAAAATAACCATAATGACAATATCCCTATAGCTCCTTTTAACTCCAACTCAACATAGAATATTTCAATCCAAATTTCAACCTTCCAAACACTTTAATATTCTAACTCAAAATAAATTTCAAATTACAATAATAAAGTCCTTTGAATACACCTTATACTCTCCAATTCTTAACCCAACATTCATACCAAATTACACCAACAAAATTCCTTGCACACACCTTATAATCTCCAATTCTTAATCCAACATATGGCAAAAATAAAAATATTAAATCATACCTTAGCCACTTTAATCAAAAATAATTTTGCGCACCATAAACACCACCATGCACTCCACGTGAATCAAACTCGCGTTCACCGCCTGCCTAGCGCCTTAGCCATGGCTAGGCTGCCACTTGGGCTGCATGCCCACACAAACACCACTATGCACTCACCGCCCTTTGTATCCTCCGCAGGTGCCAAAATCTTTTGAAACAAAAAAACACTTCCCTTTGCTGCCATCGAGAATCGAACGCGGGACCTCTGTTCCGCCAATGCCTTACGCTGCCAAGCCTTGCCACTAGCCCACCCGTGTGGTTGGTAATAGGGATGCACACTCTTCTCCCTTTATTCGTCCATAGTCCACCTTTAGCTTTTAAAAATAAAAAGCTTCATCTTTTGTTGCTCACGAAAATCGCATCAATAATTTTTAACCTTTCGCATGCGCAATATCGGAGACTTACCTTATGCCATTAAACCTTATGGTATAAATACCATACTCCTTCCTTGCTCGAACGTCGACGGGGATAAATATTTAAACTTAATATTTTGCGCCCAACCCTTACTTAGGGTTTTAATTAATTTAATTATAATATAAATATTATAATTAATTTACAAGTAACCTTAGGCTTTTCTTTTAACACTTAATATTATAATAATAAATATTATAATATTATTTCCTTTGGGCCTAGGTGTTTTCCTTTTTTAACCTTAGGCCTTATCTTAACACCTTTAATATTATAATAATAAATATTATAATATTATTTCCTTTAGGCCTAGGTATCTCCTTCCTTCAAGGTATTTAGCCAACCTTTTGACCAATCATGTGAAGCTTTAAACCAAATCTCTTGGGCTTAAAATATAAATATTTTAACCCTCCTTTTGTCAATTCCTTGCACTGACTTTTGACATCACTGACACTGACTCTTGACATCAATGACAACACAACTACTCAAAATTTCCAACAACAATTGTGGAGGTGAAGGTGTCCAACTTATGTCACACAATATCGAATTTTTATGCAACAGTAGGAGAACTAATGCGGACAAGGAGAGTGGTGGAGTCGCAATGCCAACAAGAGGCAACCAGGATAAGAAAGGATCAATTTATTGATCCAACGGTGTTGATGATTGATGTTGGAAAGAAGCTGGCATTAATCCATATCGAATTGCCGAACCATAAGTTGACACAAGTAATAGTCGATGGAGGATTGAGCGTGAATGTGTTACCCGAGAAGACATGGAGAGAACTTGGGGCACCATTTTTATGGTCTCCAAATTTTAGATTATACAAGTGCAGATCAATACAACATCAAGATGAAAGGAGTCTTGATTGTGGTTATCACCATGCAGGAGCTTGCATATGATGAGCTATTAGGACGAGGATGGTTGTGCGTGGTGAAGGTCAGCCACAATTGGGAGAAGGATTGCTTGACTTTCAAAAAGGGCCAGCATAAATATATGATAAATTTGAAGAATTAGTTTGTTAGTGAGGATCTTGTGACATTTGATGAATTAGAGAGTTCATCATTAGAGGAGGATAACAGACAAGAGCTGAACGAAGGTGTGTTGGAACTAGAAGAGTGCACATAAGATGAAGAGCACACAGATATCAGACTTCTCCCTTGGCAGATGGAGGACTATGAAGTCTTTCTGCCAAATTGCTTGTGCATTCAAGTAGAAGGAAAGAAGCATGAGGTCAGTGAGTGTTGCAAGAATGTCAAATCTGCACCAAAGGAGGAAATGGAAAAGTGGAATTGTTCGAAGAATTTTGTAGAATATATTTTGGTGATGTTGTGATCGATGAAAAACCATCACACTTTGTTGACGTTGCCAAAACAATAAGAGAACCTGATACCATACAGTATGAAGGACCAAGGATGGTATAGGTTAACCTTGGCGAAGGGAATGAAGAGGAAATGATCCATTGTGGAGACGATTGGGATCCATTGTGGCATCTTTCAAGATTTTCATGTAGTACAAGGATGTCTTCACATGGACATATAAGGATTTGAAAGGGATTCCACCAGAATTATTTGTGCATCGGATTCCGTTTATACCAGGTGCACAACTACTGAGGAGAAGGCCATACAAAATGAATCTGAAGTATGCGGCCTTGGTCAATGCGGAGATACAGAAAATGTTGGACACGGGAATTATCTTCAAGGTTACGGTGAGCGAGTGGGTGTCACCAATTGTGATTACCTTGAAGAAGGAAGGAAACTAGATCCACATGTGTAGACTTTAGAAGTCTAAATGTAGTAACGATAAAGGATCCCTTTCCCATACCATTTACTGATTCAATTCTAGAGGAGGTAGCTGGACACGAAATCTATTAATTTTTGGATGGATTTTCTGGCTATAATTAGATCAGTATAGTCAAGGAAGACAAGTTGAAGATCACATTTGTAGTAGAGAATGACATTTATGCATATAATTGAATGCCATTCGATTTATGCAATGCCCTGACCATGTTTCAAAGAACTATTTTGTATATTTTTGAACAAATGTCCATAGGAAAGTTCAAAGTCTTCTTGGATGATTGGTCTTTGTATGGAAGAAAGGACGACGAGCTTTTGAAAGCATTGGAGGAATGTATGAAGTTGTGCATGAATGCTTGGTTATCCCTAAATTCAAAGAAGTGCAAATTGCTGGTTTTATATAGGAAGTTGTTGGGGCGTGTAGTGTGCAAAGAGGGGTTGAAGATGCATCCCGACAAAATTAAAGTTGTGATGAGCATGGAAGAGCCATACGATGTTAGCTTGTTGAAGTACTTTTTAGGACATGTTGGGTATTACAGGAGGTTTATCAAGAATTTTGCACAAGTGTCCCATCCATTGGATGTGTTAACGCGCAAGAATGTTCCTTTTCGATGGATAGAGGAGGTTCAGAAGGTCTTCAAGGAGTTGAAGGCGAGTGTTATGATCCTCCATCCTAACATTATTAGTTAGTATTATTAATCATTTAATTATTATATTATTAATCCATAAAGTGAACCATCACGTCTCTTCATAACGTGAACCATCACGTCTCTTCACCAACGTAGCTTTAGGGTAGATATATATATTAGGTTGGCCATTCAAACAAATCATCCAAGAAGAAGAAGAATAAGAATCATAGATTCTAAAGGAGGGAGCCCCCTATAGTGGCAAAGCGATTACAAGGGAGCCCCCTTTGAGTGGCTTGCGATTACATTTACATTAATTTGTTAATAATTTTACAGTAAGACCTTGGGGTCTTACCATTTGGTATCAGAGCCAAATAGAAATACACTATTTCATAGTGTGTCAAACGATCATAGGGAAGTAGCCATTTTGACGTGGGAGATTTATTAATAAATTTTCCTAAAGTACAACAAAACCAAAATATTTTCACCAAAAGACTATGCAAATGGCCAATGGAGGAATATATCATGATCCCAACCTACTTTTGCTGCTTAATCTTACCCACCTACGTCAAATCACATCAGTGCGTGCATATAAAATTCAGTTCCAGGATATCACCAGTCGCATCATAGGGTTGGATGAATCAGTTCTCATAAGCGGTTTCATCAGTGGATTAAAAGAAGAAACTAGAGTGGCGGTCATGATGTACACTCCTCACACCCTGCAGGAAGCCATTGGATTAGCCTTGTTAGCTGAAGATAAATTCAATGTTCAACGTTGACACAGGGAGCAACCTATTGATAAATCATCATTCATGCCCACTATCCCAAAAACTAAACCCTTTCCAGTTAAGTACCTCAGCCTACAAGAAATGGAGGAGCGACGAGTGAAAGACCTTTGTTGTACTTGTGATGAGCAATTTGGGCCTCATCATTGTTGCGCTACACCAACATTGTATTTATTAAATATAGATGATCCTTGTCCCTCCATAGGGGCCAAAGATGAGTTAGATGTACAATTGTTGAATGTAGTTGATCCCTGTCATTCCATAGAGGGAGAAGGTGAGGTAGATGTGCAAGACGTGACCAAAGCACCTGATCACAACAATGAAGGTAAAGAGATCGATGTACAAGAAGTGACCAATGAAGGCCAGTCATACACTCTAACAAGACTACACACAAGTTCTTCACAAATAGTGAGTTCTCACTACAGGGTCAAACCTATTCAAAAACAAGGTAGAAAGGTGACTGCACACTCCTCCATTGCCTCTCCCAGGGAACAACAGGAGAATGTAGAAGTTTTACCACCTCTTTTTATGCATAATTTTAAGGCGTTTGAAGAACCCCAAGGGTTTCCCTTCCCTCATCATCACACATTTACTAATTTTTTTGGCAACCCCTCGCTAACGCTTCATCCTTCTCGATATCCCTGCCTACGGAAGGATGACATTAAAAGAGTCCAAGAACTTATGCAAATCCTTCTTGGAAAACAAAGGACAAAGCTCCTCACTTTGAGCTTTGAGGACAAAGCTCTTTTTAAGGAGGGTGGCATGTTAGGATCCTCCATCCTAACATTATTAGTTAGTATTAGTTAGTATTATTAATCATTTAATTATTATATTATTAACCCATAAAGTGAACCATCACATCTCTTCATACGTGAACCATCACGTCTCTTCATAATGTGAACCATCACATCTCTTCATACGTGAACCATCACGTCTCTTCATAACGTGAACCATCACGCCTCTTCACCAACGTAGCTTTTGGGTAGATATATATATTAGGTTGGCCATTCACACAAATCATCCAAGAAGAAGAAGAATAAGAATCATAGATTCTAAAGGAGGGAGCCCCCTATAGTGGCAAAGCGATTACAAGGGAGCCCCCTTTGAGTGGCTTGCGATTACATTTACATTAATTTGTTAATAATTTTATAGTAAAACCTTGGGGTCTTACCAGCGAGGTTGGTCTGCGCATCCATTCTAGTGTTTCCAGATTGGGATTAAAAAATTTAGGTGCATGTGGATGTGTCCAATTTTTGAATTGGATGTGGATGGGCTCAAGAGGGACACTTTGGGCTAAATCAACCTATTTATTTTTCTAGTCGGTTGCTGTCAAGAGCAGAGAAAAATTACAACACAATAGAGCAAGAGGCTCTAGGGATGGTATATGTAGTTCAAAAATTCAGACATTACCTGCTTGCCAATCCTTTTGCCTTCTACATAGATCATCAAGCATTGTTGTATTTGATTCATGGACGAGTTAGCAGGTGGCTCGTCACATTATAGGAGTTCACGTTTTGGGTGGTGGTGAGACTAGGGAAGAAACACGTCATAACGAATCAACTATCGAGAATTTGCTTGGGAGATCCTACAAGAGTGTTGGATGAATTTTTGGATTCTCATTTTTTTGCAATCACTGAGCTACCATCGTGGTACGAGTTAATTGGAGAATACTTGTTGACGGGGGAGCTTCCAAGGGAGATGATGACAACCAAAAGGAAGAGAATCATTATAAAATTGGCACCATTTCAGTTTATTGTTGGGTTACTGTACAAGGTCGAACTTGATGGAATCTTGTAGAAATATGTAATGGACGAGGAGGCGAACACAAGGGATAGGCAGAAGGGCCTATGCAGCCAGATGCAGTGGCGAGGAAAGTGCTTTTGGCAAGGTTGTGGTGGCCCACCCTCAATCAGGATGCAAATGAGTTTGTGTTGGCATGCGATACATGCCAGAGAGCTAGAAGAGCGCTTTGGAAGGACTTGATGCCATCACACCCATCACAACTGCAAGAGTTCAAGAGATGGGGTCTCGATTTTGTTGGACCATTGAAAACCAACAGGAGGAGATGCAAATACATCGTGGTAGCAACTGAGTATTTGACGAAGTGGGTTGAGGCAAGGGTGTTGCTCGATAATTCTGCAAGGAGTACAACACGATTTTTGTATGAGCAGGTGATCACCAGATTTGGCGTACCCTTGCAATTGACAAGTGATTATGGAGGGCACTTTGTCAATGAGATAATACAGAAGCTCACCACCGAATTCAAGATCTAGCATTCATTGTCAAGTCCGTATTACCTGGGGGGAATGGGCAAGCGAAGGCGACAAATAAGTTCTTGGTTTCTATAATATACAAGACATGTAGAGTTAAAGGTGTTGACTGGGATAAGATATTGCCAATAATTTTGTGGGCCTATAGAACGACATTGTTATGAACCTCCTTTGCTCCGATACCAATTGGTAAGAACCTTCTTTTTTCATTCATAGAAAATCAGTACCAAATTGTAGAAATATTAAAATCCTTTACTCTTAATGAATATAAAGCCATTCATAGATATACTAGAAAATAAATAAATAAATTCATGAATAATTTGTAAAAGACAACATCTATAAATTACTCCAATTTATTCAAAATATAAATCAAACCCTTGTCCATACAATGCTCCTTATTGGAAGGAAGCCACTCCTCAATATATCTCAATATGAGATCCAAACACATACAATATTCTTCTCTCTATATCCAATATGAGCCTCTTGCCTACATTATATAATACTCAACTACCTACCACTACCAGTTATCCACACGTGGAATAATTACATTTATTATAATATTAAATTCCTATCTTGGGTACTTAACGTTCCATGGCCCACAAAATGGTTTGTCCTCGAAACATAGAAAAGACTAAATAATATGATCTTCTGAGCCTTGCTATGAAATGGTACTGATATTAAATGTTAGGTACCTAAGGGGATATAATATTATGTTGTATATGGGTATTATGGCATGCGCCATACATAACCCAAGGGTGGATATATTTAAATATTTTATTATAATAATGTGTGGGACAAGGGTTTAGAAAGAGGTTTATATAAAGAAGGGAGATTGTCATTGTAAAACATAAGCGATATCTATTATTGTTTGTAAGAGTCTTGGCTCGTGGAGTAGAGATTGGAGTAGTTCCTTCCTTCAAGAATATTATTTGGCGTTGCCCTACCTCAAGGGTATTTTCATATTTATGTGTCTATTTTTGTGAATTGTTATGGCGCGTAATTAATTTGTGGATTGACATTGTGAATGTTTTTGCATAAATATTTGAATGATTTTTGTTAATGAGAAATGAGGTTCATAAAAAGTTGTATCAAAGCAGCGATTTTGGCATAACCGGGGGTTTTTATTTTTGATGGATTGCAATATCAGGGCAACTTTTTTCCAGAAAAATAAACGTCTCATCTTCCAGAAGCCATATCTTTGCAAAGGGTTGTCCGATTTAGACGATTCTTGGACCAATTTGTGTGGAATTTAAAGAGCTTTAAAATGAGTGGTCATACAGAGGAATCCAAACAGTATTGAGGGAGATACGACCCTGTGAATTCAGCCGTCCCAAACAAGGGCAGTGACGATTTTTCAATTTATGGAAAAACAAAATTGCAAAAATCTATTAGCCGGGTTAAGCAAATCAATTGTATCTTAAATTGTTTTGAAGAAAATCTGCAAAATTATTTGTTGATAGCAAAGAATAGAGAGAATTTAAAAATTTTATTTTTTGAGAAATCCTAGTTTTTTTCAAAACCCTAGCTGCTTAAAAAATTATTTTTCTAGGTTGAGGTCATGGAGTTAGAAGAGTTTTCTGAAGAGGAAGAAGCCTCGTTCAAGAAATTAGGTGAACAAATGTTAGAAAAATTTAGTGAATAGATGAGAACTTTCAAAAATGATATAGAGGAAATTAAAAGGAACTCCAAAAATGGTGTAGAAGAATTAAACAGGATGATAAATTGTAGGCAGAAGGAAGGAGGAAAAGAGGACAATAGTGTGCAAGTAGAAGGAAGCACATCTTTTGTGATAGATATGCCAAGAAGTGGTTAGGAATATTTGTTTGTGTCAGATATGCCAAGAAGTGGTTAGGAAGATTTGTTTATGTCAGATATGCCAAGAAGTGATCAAGAAAACTTGTTTATATCAAAAAAATCTATTTTGCAGGTTTATGGCTGCATCTAGAAGGAAAAGGTTGTTATTTCTATAAGTATAAACCCTAGAAGCAGATATAATTTCATTAACATTACTTTGGCTAAAAGATTGCAGGTTCAAGCAAAGAAAATCAAAGATATAGGCTTGAGGGTAAGAATGTTCAGATTTTTCAAGATTTGAAAATTACCATGGACAAATATGTTTTACATTCAAATTTTCATGCTATTGAGATGGATGATGTGGATATTTTTCTTGGATATCCTTGGATGAATTCTTTGGGTACTGTTAACATTAACTTGCAAAAGAAGTTCATGAAATTCTGGTACAGGATAAAGAAAATAACAGGACAAGAAATTTCTTAGTGTAAGAGGCTAGGATCTGAGGAAAAACAGAAAGTTGTTGTAGGGAAACAAATTGAGAAAGAAGCATCAGAACCTAAAACAGAATTTAAGAAAGAAGTAGCAACAATAGAGTCCATGGAAGAAATAGCAACAACAAATTCCATGGAAAAAATAGCAACAAAGTCCAAGGAAGACATAGAAGAGCACAAGGACACACCAAATGAAGGGCACATGAGAAAACAACATGCAAAGGAATTTAAAACAGAGGAGCAAAATGTTGAGGAGTCAAAGAAAGTAGAACATCAGGTTAAGGTTGCAGCATATCACCATCCACACCACTAGGAGCGGCAACAATCTTGGAGGCATAGTTTAGGGCAGCAATATTATGGTTCTTCATGGAATCAGAAGAGCACCAAGCATGGCAGTGTTTGGCAAAGAAAGCATAGTGGTTCTAATTTTTTAGAGTGGTGTAGTTGCATTAAGGAACAAATGGACCCATCATTTGAGTTATCAAAGTTGAGCAACTGAAGCGTGGATCCAACAAAGAAGTTTTGGATACTCAAGTGGCACAATGGCATACCGACATCAACGAAGACCACCACCAATGAGAGTTTCATAGGAATGGATGGATGATCGAGATTGGTATCGGTTGCTAACAATGCTTAGCAAATCATATTATCTTGTTTCTTCATATGTTTCGAGGACGAAACATTTTGTAAGGGGGTGGAATGTTAGGTACCTAAGGGGATATAATATTATATTGTATATGGGTATTATGGCATGGGCCATACATAACCCAAGGGTGATTATATTTAAATATTTTTATTATAATAATGCGTGGGACAAGGTTTTAGAAAGAGGGTTATATAAAGAAGGGAGATTGTCATTGTAAAACAAAAGTGATATCTATTATTCTTTCTAAGATTCTTGGCTCATGGAGGAGATTGGATAGTTCCTTCAATAATATTATTTGGTGTTGCCCTACCTCAAGGGTATTTTCATATTTCTATGAATTTTTATGGTGCGTTATTAATTTATGGATGGATGTTGTGAATATTTCTGCATAAATATTGAATGATTTTTGTTAATAAGAAATGAGGTTCATAACAGATATTCAAGCCAATGATGAACCATACACCATTCCAATTGATGTATGGTCAGGAAGCAGTTGTGTCGATCGAGTTCCTGGTACCAAGTTTAAGAGTGGCGGTGCAAAACCGTTTGGGTGACCAGGAGAGCTTAGAGGAGAGGCTAGTGGCATTGGTGAAATTGGATGAAAAGAGGGTGATGGCTCAATGGGTAGTAGAGATTGCCCAATGTCACAGGAAGTTTTGGCATGACAAGCACCTGAAGAAGATGAAGTTGAAGCCAGGTGACTTGGTACTAAAATTTAATGGCAAGCGAGAGATCAAGTTGGGTAAGTTAAAGACCTTGTGGCTTGGATCCTTCTAGGTGGTAGAGATGATGGACAATGGCTTAGTGAAATTGTAGAAATTAGTGAAATTGTAGAAATTGGAAAGGACATTATGTCCTGAGATAGTTAATGGCTCAAGATTAAAGCCATATAAGATGAAAGCTCAGGTGAACATGGTTAATCTTGAATCAGTAGAAAAGGAGGAAAGCATAGGAAGGTTGACTACAACACCAAATGGACCTTTAAAACCTTTTGAAGGAATATTGGTCCATGAAGAGGGTGAGTTGAGCCGGACCAAAGAAGAAGATGGTGCAAAGAAGGAAGATAGTGACTCAAACTTAGTTTGGTTGTTTGGAAATGAAAATGAAGAACAACCTATAATTTAGCAGGAGGAATTGGAACCCCTCCATATAGAATGATTACGGGTACATGTAAGATTTCCAGACACAGGAGAAGAAAACAGCTTGAGACCACTAGGGGGAGAAAATGCATAGAGAATGGTAGCAATGGAAGATGGATAGGAAGAGCCACCATATCATGAATCTTGGAGTGATGGAAGTGAGTATGAAGGCATGAATTTACTGGCAAGAGTTGGCTTGCACAATAAAGAATGCGTTGGGAAGTGTAGCAGTTGCAGCAACAATATGAACAATTGGAAAGAAGAAATGTAGAACTAAGAGAACGTGCACAAGAAGTTGAAAGGTTGTAAGACGACATTCAGGCGAGAAGAAGGTAGAGAAGACTTGTAGTAAATGAAGTACTCTAGAGACATATTTGAGATATCATTGTCACTTGAAGGAGAAAGATCCAACAGTACCTCCTTAACAAGTTCAAGTAGTGAAGAGGAGAATTGGAGCATTGTTAGCTCAGGTTTGGAACATAGGAGAAGAGTAGGGAGGAGATTGCAAATTCCCCAACCAAAAAGTGAAGGCCAGTAGGTAACTCAGAACCAGAATAACTCTAAGGAAAGAAGGCAAATGAATGCACGGAGCCAAGGTCCACCAAATTTGAATAGCTCTTTCGGGAATCGAAGTGGTTTGTAAGACTGTTAGGTTCCCTGGGCCGTTTGAGTTTTGCTGGCCAAGGGGGGAGGTTGGTTGGCCTCTTTCTAGGTAATTTGAGGGGAAGCTTTTTCTCTTCGATTGCCCCTAGGTCATGTAATCAACGGGTCTGCCCATCAGGACTACCTTTTGATCACGTAAGAAACAACCAAATTATGCACAACCATCAGGTTGGCTCGTCAGGACTACCTCATGGTTGTTGCCCAAGATGACATATTAATAGGAGACCTCGAATAGACCTTGGACAATTTGGAGTGAGGAGTAGATAGTCCTAAGTCATGGAAGGCCGCTCGGGAGGAGAATAGAAATGCATCTAAGCTTGAGAGACTGTTGCGAAGGTGGTGGTGACGAAGAAGATGACCAAGGAGAAGTAATACACAGTGAGGCCACCCATAACAAATAAGGCAAAATGGACGACTATAGGGAGACAGACGAAGAGGTAGGGTAGATTGTTGTACAAGTGAAGGACAAACATCAACCAAATAGTTGGTTCTTGTATGGTAGACTATCGTACAAATGGTAGGCACTACTGTACAAGTGAGACTTGTACGACAAACTGCCGTACAAACAAAGGACCCTACCATACAAACCCAAGAAGGGGTTACTGTACAAGTCCAAGTGGCCATGCAAGTGAGGCTTGTACAACAGACCACTGCACAAGTGATACTAGTATGGTAGATTGACGTAAAAGCGAGGATTGATGTCGTACAAATGCGTAGCCTCGTATGGCCATACGACGTATAATGCCTAGGCCGAGGGAAACGCGACACCATCGAGAGGAAATAAGGAGGAAGATTTATTGGTGGAATAAGTAGTTCAAGTGGATGTTTGCATCGTCGTATGGATTAGGTGGCAGAGATAAACTCAGATGCATACCAAAAAGGGGGGGAGAAGAAAAGTGGTGGCAGAGATAAACTCAGATGCATATCAAAAAGGGGGGGAGAAGAAAAGTGCAACGTTCAATTACATGCAAAAGTGGCGAAGTGGCAGTTAGGAGGTAGTTATTGCATGGGCGCCAATTGTACTCCTCCTTCTCTACCATCTTATAAATACATGCATTGGGTAGGTAGGAGTATTCCGTTGCTCAATGCCTGATGAAGAGGAAAGGAATACTAGCATGTATGAGAGCTACCGAACTGAACAGACGTGCCTTGAGGAGGAAGCTGCAGTGCCAAGAGTAGAAGACATTATGAAGGATGGTGTTGCAGATGAAGGTGAAGGATTGCAGACAACTAAAATTGCAGGTGTATGGACCGTACGAATGATTGCAAGAGAATCAAAGTTGTAGATGCATACACAAAGGGATTGCAAGTTGCAGAGAAGCGTTGTATAGATGAAGTGTTGAAGACGTACAACAAAGTGGCATAGGCATTGCGTGTAGAAGGGCAAACTACATAGGGGGTTGTCGTACAAGTCGCATAAGGGGAAGTGTTGTACAAGAGGTGGCATGTACGACACATTGCCGTACAAATAGTGATGCCATACAAGAGAATAGATTGTATGGTAGGGTCGTACAAGCAAAGACAAGTAGTGATACCATACAAGGCAGCAAACAACTGGTGTCGTACAAATTTAGGCTTGACGATGGTGCCGTACAAACCAAGGTGCAAACAATAGCTGTCATACAAGCTGAGGATGTGTATGGCAGGGATCGTACAAGTGCAAGTAAAGGTTGTAGTTGAAGTTTCTAAAAGTGAACGAGAGATGCATAAACAACCGAGGATTCTGGAAGGGATCAAACGGGTGGAACAACAACGAAGGGCTCCACTTGAACCAGTGATGCTATCGGGACCTCCCCCACAAGGAGAGGGCATTGGAGTTGGCCCTAGGAAAGGCCTTGTAGAACGTGTACAAGAGAGGGAATGTAGAATGGACGTTGAGCGAGATAGGAGTAGGCAACACAATGAAGAGCCGACAATTAAGCCGAGTATTGGCACTCTAGAAGAAAGAGAAATGGAGGCTTCGCCTCATGAGAAGGATAGAGGCAAGGGAAGAAAACGAATGCAAAAACCTTTGCAAGAACTGGTGGTAGGAGAATTTGCCAAAGCACCCATTGAAGATTGTGTTAAAAAATGCAAGTGTGCATCACATTCTGCAGATTCCCAATTTGAGTTCCTCAAGAAATTTTTGTTGTAGATGCTCCAAACATATGATTCAGAGCATCATTTGAGTAGAGTGACGATCGGTGACAAAGAGAGATGGGTAGTATTCTCTCCTACCAATTTCCAAAGGACTTTTAGATTGCCCAATTCATAGATGCCGGTGAAGGAGGTATTTGATTTGCATCGGTGAAAGAATTTGATGAACAAGGTTACTGATCTGAGCCCGGAGGAGGCAAAATTGTTGAAGCACAGAAGCCGTGGACTGAAAATGCAGCAGTTGAAGTCAAGGGAGCTGGTAGATGTTCATGAAACTTCAAACTTTTGTAAACTTCAAACAGATTTACGAGAAGTCCTCAGTAAAAGAACTATGCTGTACTCTTTCACTAGTTCAACAAGTACCATGCAAGAATCAGATGAGTTACTCTCCTTGGAGCTATGGAATACCGCATGATCTGCAATTTGGGATTGTGATAGACTCGTAGACTGACCCACTCTTGTGTATAACCTCCCACATAACTTCTTGCCACTTAATCTCCCAGGAGAACTGAAAAGAAACTCACTGGGTGTCCAAAATGTACTTATCAACTCTTGGCGTCTAATTCTATCCCAACCTTCCATTGTCCGTATTTTTTTTTTCTTTTCAAAATCTTGTTCATTTCCTTTCTTGGGTTTGACTTTTGGAATCCCTGCCTTGCATGACAAATATCATAATATGGAATATCATATATTTTGCTTCAATTGAAAGTTTAGATATGCAGTGATACGATTTAAATATTATGTGAGATTTTTTTCATTTTTGAACTTTATTTCAGCCTACTCCTGAATCACTTATAGTTTACTTCTATCATAAAATCTGCGCTTTATTCTGTCACATATAATAAACTGCTATGCTCTGGTTTTCTGTGCTTGAGACTATAAATGATGTGCTGTCTCCTGTGCTTGACTTGGGCAATTGGATCAATAACTTAATAGTTACTTGATAACTGAGAAATGCAACTAGATTCCTTCTTACTCTTGATGGTCAAGTGGTTACGGGGTGTGAGGTGGTTTCAAAGCTTGGACCTGCTTATGTCGATATTTGGGGGAATTGAAAGCATTGTATATGAACATATTTGGTTTCTTCATAGAATCAAACACTTGGGGTACAACTCCTATTGAGTTTAATGTTCCATAAAAGGTGAAAGTAGCTAGATTCCTTCTTGCTCTTGATGGTCAAGTGGTTACAGGGTGTGAGGTTGTTTCAAGCCTGGACCTACTTACTTCGATATTTGGAAAGTGAAAGCATTGTATATGATCATATTTTGTTTCTTCAAAGAATCAAACAATTGGGATACAGCTCTCATTGAAATTAATTTTCCATGACGGGTGGAAGTAGCTAGTATAGCCTCCATAACAAGCACGTATATTATTGTAGTATGGGCCAGTGCAAATATCTTTTGCTTCAAACTTTATTCCATTGCATAGCCCTTTTGGTTTTTAAGGGTGGGTTTTTGAATATGGGGAGGATCCAGACATTTTTGTCATGATGGCATCTGACAGGCATGGTCAACTAGTTTCTCTTCCCACAAATTGAGTGCACAAGATCTGAATTATGAGAGGTAGTGTATTGATTTCTGGTGAATTTTCCATACTTCTGATCTTTTCCTTATAACCATTTTTCTGCTATTGTGTCAGAATGAGACTTGGTTCTTGATTGCACTAAAAGGGAATTGCAGCTTCCTCAGAAATTTTAGGAAGAAGAAAGTGGCATTTTTGTGATGAGTTTAAGTGATGTCCCTGCAGTAAAATTATAGCAGCCACATGCATTCACTGGAATACAAACAACAGAACACACAGACTGGAGCAAATGGGAGAAAATATCCGCCAAAACTGATGATATACACTCTTTATTAGTGAGATATAAATAGATTTACAAAGATGAGGTTAAAGGGTTGAAAACCGTCCTTGAATTAGGCATGCAGTTAGTGACTTGTACATACGCATGGACAGGTGCAACTGAGATGAAGTGGACATGCAAACAGGTGCACTAGCTAGTAACTGAGATGAATTGGACATGCAAACTAGGACTCTAGCTAGTAACTGAGATGAATTGGACATGGAAACTAGGACTCTAGTTACTAACTGAGATAATTACAAGGAAGGAGGAGATAATCACAATGAATAAGGAGATAATTAAGAATAAATTTTAACTTCACCAATGTGTCCTTAATTTGACAATTTTGTGTGAATAAAGCTTCCCTATTTTTTGCATCATAATTATTGACCATGAGAACATGTTAAGCATTTCAAGTGTTAGGATTGATTACCTCAATTGTAGAATCTTCATGCTACGTCTGCAACTGGGACACAACTAGAAGGGCATTGGCCTTCTTAGATTGCAAGACATGGTACTCTTCGGTAGAATGTTTGATGTGCTCATAATAAGCACAGTATCTTCTTCACATAGCCAAAGGCCTTAGTGTAGCCACTTTGAGAAGAATTTCCCTTCTTAGAAATGTGGCAGTGTTTGAGAAGTTGGCTGGGGTAGAAGTGCTCTTTTCATAAGAGACAAAAGAATCATTGGTGTTCTTTTGCTGCCTAGCTTCCACTTTTAGAGCAAGTTGGTAAGCATGCTCCAAGGATGTAATGGTGATAAGCTCTATCTCTTCTCGAAGATAAGAACAATCCAGAGACAAAATTGACGTGGAGGGCGTTGTCAGGTTCAACCACATCTAACTTGATGGAGAGTCAATTGAACTCTTCAATGTACTGTTGGATTGACTGGGCATATTTTTGACAAAGATGAAGACAAACAGCCAACATTTCCTTGGCATATCCAAGAGTATAAAAGCATGCCTGAAGACTTATTTTTTAACTCTTTCCATGTAGCAATTGCTGGCAGATTTTGTTGATTGCAAAAGCTTGACATGCGATTGCCACCAGGTGAGTGCTTGATCATCCATATGGACCTCAGCCACCACAATCTTGTGTGCCTCCATAAGCTGGAGTTGCGTCTTGAAATATGCCCCGTAGATTTTTTATCCCCATTGATGGTGCCATCGAAATGCAGAATGGAGATCTTGGTGTCCAACTTGAAACCAGGTTGGATAATGGAGACAGCTGAAGAGGGAGAAATGACGGATTGCTGTCCCATAAGAAGTTTTAACATCTATGCCATTTGATCCATGAGTTTTAAATCCCGTCATCAAGTATGAATGGGGGTCCATTGCAATAAGCAATATGCGAACTTTTCCAGAAGCTAAAGCAATTAAAAAGCTTACGTCTCTTCATTTGCTAAGAACTATTATTAAATTGTTGAGGATAACTTTACAGCAATAGCTAAGAATTTAGAAAAGAGAGACTTCTTCAATTTTCCATTTCCAGCAGTTTCAAATGTTCGAGTTGGCTCGGTGTTATTTTGGACAATTTCCTTCTTCTCAGTGACATTATAATCAAGAACATTATACTGTAATACAATGGAACTATTGAAGATCTAGTTGCTTTTTGTTTTCTAGAGTAAAACTCTTGTGACATATATACTGTAGAAGACTAGATTGCATAGCAGCAAAGCATTAGGTATTTGAAGGATGATCCTTGTTATCTCCACCTAGAGTCATGGCTACCAAGACAAAACAGGAGTACCTATTACATTTTTTTGTTTGTTGTATTATGTATATTCTCTCAGAAAACTGGGTTGAGATATTGCAGAGTTAATGTTGTTTTAGATGAAATGATTTATTTCCAAAGGCAGTACACCATTAGATTTATGTGCTTCATTCTGTTTTCTTTTGATATTTGCTTTTTAATTATGATTGCAGCCAGGAAGATCAATTATCAATCTTTCTTCTAAATCATGGTGCAAGTTTCAGTTCAGTGGGTGGTGAAACTTGACACACATGCTCCAAAATTACATATTGGCCTTCGAACCTTTGCTGCGACGTGCTTTTGTGATCCATAAGGTCTTCTTTAACATGTGATTGCTTGTAACTGTGATCTTAACCTTTCCATGTAAGGTTTCAAGTTTCCTCTTGTATTATTATTATTATTATTATTTTGTGTTGTTGATGGTTATTTTGTGGGCTTCTAAGTTTAATATTTTTCCTTTAATGTCCATGCAGGTCAACATGGATTAGAAGAATGTAAACTTTGCTGGTGAAATTCAATGGATCAAGTTGATGCCAAATTGTATTTTATTTTACGTTCAAACTACAATTGATATACAATTGATAAACAACTGGCCAATTTGTTTCTGTAGATTCACTCTCTTGCTTAGTGACTGTTTGAAATTTACTTCTTGTAAGCTTGTTTTGTTTGTCCATTGAGCCCTATGCACAAGAATTTAGCATTATAGGCTATAAAAACGTCACATTATTAGGTTTTATTTAATGGTCCTCCTTCCCAATATAGGATAATTGGATAAGAAAATGCATACCTAAGATGTTATTGTTTGATTGCAAATGTACAGAAGTACTTGATTCACCCTTCAATATAATTCCTGACCTGTTATGAACTCAAGCATTAACTCACTGAGTAACATATTCTCTGTGGCATTTCATAATGCGCAACAGTTAATCCTCTTAATCGTCTCATAACTTTCTCAGATAGTCTTTGTGAATGTTGAGGCTGTGATCTGATGTTGTCCAGTTGTTGTATGGTCACCCTAGTTTAGTTTATTTTAGTGCTTTCTTGGTTACTACAGTACCTTGTAACAGTTCTTTTTCACCGAGTCCATTAGCCTACTTTTGTCATCCATGGACATTAATAGAATCATCTTTTCTGCTACACCAGAAATGTTCGTCAATCTAATATTGGAGAGCTTTAACACGATTAGAAACGGTAAAACAAATGCCTTTTTTGGGCAATAACACATACATAGGGTAGAGAGAGTTTCAGATTTAGTGCAGCAAACTTTTATGAACATATAAATAATAAATAATAGATGAAAATAAAAAACTAACTATAAAAAAATTATATTCCAACTCTTTTAGTCATTGGAAAAATCGGCTTGTAGGAGTATACTATTCTAAGAATGAGGAATAATATATTTGCAATCAAGTATGACACATGTCAAAGGCCTGAAGGGCTCAGAAATTGAACCTAAGGACCTGAGGAAGGGATAGGAAATGTGTCCAACTACTATAGAATGACCTGAGGCATCCACAAGACCTGACAAAGCACACAACAATGGGGGGCGAAAACATTGGGACAATGGCTATTGGCTGATTTCAAGTAATTACTTCATATGGTTTTGTACATGGAAGCAACCTTTCTTAATCTTTTATTTAAAACTCAGAGCTTTAAGAATATATTGATTCTCACTATGGTATTGAATGGCAAGGTGGCTATTTCATTGTCTTTAGAGTATCGAGGTCAATCTTTGCTAGTAGGAGGTGGTTAGAGTGGGCAGCCTTGAAAGTCTTTAGAGTATCGAGGTCAATCTTTGCTAGTAGGAGGTGGTTAGAGTGGGCAGCCTTGAAACTTGTGTCCAGATGATCAACGAGCATGAATACTGTACACTAGCTTATGTAGTGTGGAGTTCCTTTGTCACGTGGGAAAAATGGGGCACAAAATTGCGAGTTAGCACATAAAGAAAAACATATGGCAAATAAAATTCCTTAATCTTTTAAGTTTCTAGGTTTCAAAACTTTATAGAAGAGTTTTTAGTTGTGCATTAGGGACATAGCTTTTCAAATGAAAACCATTCTCCCAATTTTAATAATAGGAAGATAAGTCATTTTTATATTTGAAGCGGTTATGTTTTTTTTTTATTGATGATGTAAAATTGGGTTTGAAAAAGTCCCCAGTACAAAAAGTCTTATATTCAAACTTTTCTAACCTTAGTCTCCTTGTAGTCAGTTTTTTTTTAATAAAGACAAAGCTTAGATGACCATGAAATTTTAAACCCATGTAAAGATAAGATTGGATGGGCTTCTTCAAAAAATTCATAATGATAATTATCCTATATAATAGGATGAAAGTTGAGGCAAAGTTGTGTTAAATGTTTGATTAAGTGATTGTTAAGACGTTTTGATTTGTTATTGAAGTTGGGATTTTTTTTCTTTCATTCTTGTTGCATAAGGAAACCTCTATAAACCCTAGCTAGTTGGGTAAAGATGAAGTCAATAAGACCCTGAACGTTTAGGGAATCGAATCAAGGCAGCCCATCGGCAAACACTTGACTGCTATCAACTGGTCTATCCTTTCTGGGTTTAAAGTTGAGATTATTACTACATTGACCATATAGTGGTATTAAACAAGTTGGCAATTATGCATGTATCATTTCAATATTTGAGTTTGGATCTGTTGAGTGGTATTTTCACCCGATTGTGAAAACACACTCTCCGATAGGATTTGGGTTCCAAATCCTCTCTTGCAAAGAAATTAAATAAATAATTTCTCCAAGGTCTCCGCTATATTAGCATTTTACATTTGTGTATTAATAATCTCAAATAAAGATATTCAATTTAAATGCTTGGAACACCTTAGTGGTTGCAAGTAACAGAAAACAAGGGGCAATGTTGGTTTATTTTATTGTGAAACTTTAATGATTGTTTATTGAACCCAAATAAAGCAAATGTGATCTGGCCCTCATATGACCACGACGCAACTTCAAAATGGAAATTGATGAAATGCCATAAAACATGAATCCTTCAATGAAATTGGAATTTTCATGAAGGGAATGTCATCATCGGCTCATGAATGAAAAAAACAAACTGAAAAATGAAATTCTGGCCCTGAAATGGAAATTTTCTATTTTCGGATTTTGAAATTTTTTAATTTTTGTTTTAATGACTGTAGAAAAAGTAAAGTGCAAAAAATGAAAATAAAATGCAAAGAATGAAAATGAAAAATGCATTCAGGGTGATGCTATCCTATTTCGACAAAACCGAAGATATGAGGTTTTCTGCATACAACCTAACCTATTGGACCTGCAAAACATGCACAATCCAAATAAGCTAAGTGCTAGTTCCTAGGGTTTTGAATGGGGTTTTCAGATTTAGACATTCGCATGAAGCAACCAAGAGAACTTGCATTAAACTCCACCTATAAGCCTAAAATATGAAAAGGGGAAAAATAGACATTAAATCTTGCATGTAGAAAATAACTCCTTCTTTCTTGTCAATGAGATGCAACTCTCTGAATTTTTTGTATTAAAATTTATCAATTTACAATAACAGAAGTCTCTAGTTTTCTCAAAACCAGAAAAAGGGGAAGAAAAACACTCCAAAGCAGGCCCATAATGGCTTATCACCCTCAGCTCTGCAACTCTACTCGCAGCGGTTTTCGACCCTTGTACCAATCTGTGCTTCTGCTTTTAAACTTTCTGGCCATGCTCTCTGTTTTGCTCTGTGACGCTTCGTTTCATTTCCCAAGTCGCTTCGTTTCATCTTCCCGCCTCTTTGCTGTTTTGGCTTTTTTTCTCGAGTTTGAAACGTTTGGTCTCCTCAGCGAACTGTAACTGACGATCCTGAAACGTTATCATAGTCCCTCTGCCTCTATGACACGTGTTCAACACTTCCCTGCACATTCTGTAACGGCCCGCCATGAATCGCGACAAAAAATAGCATGTCGCGATATCGCGACGTTTTTATATCTGCAGCTTTGCTCGTCTACCTGTATTGCGAAAACAAGACATGTCGCGATATCGCGACATTTTTCTATCAACAGCCTTGTCCGCTGCACTTGTTCGTGAAAATGCGACATGTCGCGAAATCGTGACACCTTTTCATTTTGCACCATCTTCTTGCTTTCTGTCACGAAATCGTGACACTTTTCCTCTACATCCACTTTGGTTGCTTCGGGTCGCAAAACTACGACATGTCACGATATCGCGACAATTCTAGCACCTTGCCTCTGTTTGACCACTTTGACCACGATTTCACAACATGTCGTGATATCGCGACATTCTAACACCTGGTCTTTCTCTCTTCTATGAACCACGATTTCATGACATGTCACGATATCGCGACATTCTTCACTTCATGCTGCATCCTATTGCTCTTAGTCGCAAAAACGCGACATGTCGCGATATCGTGACAACTTTTCATTTTGGCCGCGACGGAGCAACATGTCGCGATATCGCGACAACTTTTCATTTTTGGCCGCGACGGAGCAACATGTCGCGATATCGCGACAACTTTTCATTTCTAGCCGTGACGGAGCAACATGTCGCGATATCGCGACAACTTTTCATTTTTGGCCGCGATGGAGCAACATGTCGCGATATCGCGACAACTTTTCATTTTCTTGCTTTTCTTTGCTCTTTTAACATCTAGGCCACTGCAATCTTCTTGGAAAGTGTGCAAAAAAGGGGGGTCCCCAATTTTGGGGTGTGTTGTGGAGCAGCCACAACAAATGGCGACTCTGCTGGGAAATGCTCCTGAGCATTTCGGTGAGAACCTAACCTAGAAATATACAAACTTGAATACAGGCGTCAGCACATAAAAACATAAACAAATGTCGATAGATCAGAAATACATGAAACATTAGAATCATTAAGTATCAGCTCGGTGTGTGCAATGTGTTCCATTTTCTATCGTTTGAAATTGATCAACATTCCATTGTCAGCTTTACATGAATGCATATGTGAGATTGTGAATGATTTATGCAACCTGATAAATATGCTTAGCAATTAGCTTTATAAAGGCTTAGACTTTCTAGTATCATACACAAACATTTAAAATTATCAAACCCTCTTAGGATCAACTATATGTATAATGAATTGACTTATTAGATCCCAAAGTTGGTTATGAGTCACTACTATCTTGAACCCATGTGCAAGTGAAAGTGAAATCAGAGCTTTGGGGAATCGGACTCCCAACCTAAGCGAGATGGGAGTTTAACCCTATCCTTACTACTCTGATATGGAATTCATTACCTCACTTTGAACAAAATAATTTAACCAGTTATGGATGAAATGGTCATGCTAGTCTATCCGTTTGAACAATCAGTGGTCTTGTTTTTAGACAAGACATGCTGCCACGCATGGGCATACTTAACCCCATAATCCATGATTTGGCTTCATTCATTCTCTTTTTTTTCTTGGACCTTTGGGATGACTACCCATCCTTGCGAGGGACATGTAGTACGATCCTTCCAATCCAATATTAAGATGAAATGGGAAATATTAATTTTTTACTTCTTGGACCTTGGGGATGACTACCCATCCTTGCTAGGGACATGTAGTACGATCCTTCCAATCCAAGATTTAGATGAAATGGGAAATATTAATTTTATTTCTTGGACCTTAGGGATGACTACCCATCCTTTGCAGAGGACATGTAGTACGATCCTTCCAATCCAAGATTTATGATGAAATGAGACATAGGAGCTTTGGGGAATCAGATTCTCAACCTAGGCGAGATGAGAATTATGCCCTATCCTTACTACTCCATGTAGGTCAAATCAGAGCTTTGGGGAGTTGGATCCTCAACCTAAGTTCGATGAGGATTTAACCCTATCCTTACTACTCTGATTTTAGGCTTTAAGCTTTATGGAAGTGGTAAAAACCACTGTTTTAAGGATCATGTTGCATAATAGGATAGACATGAAATACTTCTTTCGCCTGACCTTTTCTTCCAAGCAAGGTTTTGATCATTTTGCTCAAGATCCTTTTTAATGTGTATAAAATGTGCTTGGTTCTAGATATCTCGGGCCTCAGTTCCCAACCTTAGGATTTTTTCTTATTTATGTTATAGCATAACCCTAAGAGGATTTGACACACTTCAATGATTTGTATCTGAAATGCATATGCAACTAAGATGGCATGTATATGCAAAGTGAGATGTAATATGAATGCATTGCCCTTTGAATTGCAGATGGAGTATTGCCATAAAAAATAACTGACAACTTCATGCATCACAAGATTCAAACGATATTATTTAAAATGTTTGTGTTACTTGTGGAGCTTTCTACAACACAATTCCAATGTTTCATATTCTCCTGATTTTAGGCATAAGTTGACATCTCAATTTTTTTTTTTTTTTTTTTACAAACCAAACATGTCCATAGGACCAACACATAACTTTAAATCAAAACTTATTCAATCCAAAACCAAAATGCAATCCAAAAATGAAAATTTGAAAACACAAACCAAAACCAAAAATCAAAACCTATATACAAATGTACAATATAATACAAGATGATGCAAAGCTTGGACTATCACTTTCCCGGATCCCAAACATGATTAGAACATTTCAACAAAAATATAACGTGATGTGCATGCCAAATGTTGTAGGAATCCAAAAAAAACAATATTATACCACACCATGCAACAACTTTTAACTTCCCTTGCTCACCCCACCAATTAGATTTAATTCCATTAGTACTCTCATAGGTGAGCGTTAAAATACTAAAATGATTAGACAATAAATGATATTCAATTTTATCTTGTCTATTCTTGAAAGTATCCATTTCATAATTCGATTCATGATTTAGAACTAGGCTCTCTTTATCCAAAATGAGACTTTGTAAGCAAGAGCCTATTTCTAAAAATTTTAAAGCCAAATCATTTTCCAAATTTGTAGGCCAATCAAATTTGTGTAACAGATTTGCAAGCATCTAGGATATTTACTAAATTAGGATCATTAACAGTTTTTACCCTAGATTCAATTAGTAATTGTTGATGAATTTGATTTAACAATTCAAGTGCATCAACTTCTTTTCCATTCATTAAAACAATGTTGTCAAAGGTGTGATTAGAAATCATACCTTGTTTTTCATTCACCTTTAATGACATTTCACCATAAACATCATTCAAATTCAAAATATGGTCATGCACCCAGTTGAAAACATGGCCCTCCTTTTCAACCTTCAAATATTCTTGGTCAAAGTGTATGTCCAATGACTCATCTTGATGATCCTTCATTTGAGTTGTTTCCAATTGATCCATCTCTTTGTCATTTAGTTCCCATTCTTTGTTCACTATCCATGGTATCTCTTCATGTGAGATAGAAGTTTCAACGTCTTGCATATCAAGTGAAATATGAGTTTCATCTATAGGGGTGTGAGAAAAAAATGCATTATCATATCTCCCCCAACCATTGTAAAAATTGTCATCCAAATCCATGATGTTTGTGGCATGATCTTTTGATTCATTCATCAAATATTTTTCTTCTTTGTCCTTGGTAATGGAATCATTATAATCTTTCAAAATTTGATGAGACTTGAAACCCTCTTCCAAAACATCCTCAAATTGTACAGGAGTTGTGATATCTTCCTTTGAGTAGGCGATTGTGTCATCCTGCATATCAATTGGCACACAAGTTTCATTAGCAGTTTTGGAGTGAGTGTAGTCTTCCCACTTCTTCCAAGCATTGTAATAATCATCTTCCAAAATCAAGTGGTGACGTTCAACTACTTCTTCAACATCCTCCAATTCATCAATGTGTTTCTCATCAAATTCACCTTCACCTTCCTTAGATGGTTCAATTATTTCCAAAAGTGGGTTATTTCTTGAATTCAAATTTGTAAGGCTATCATCGTCCAAATTAGTAACCCATGATTCTAGTTTATCACAATTTGGAGGGTGAAGAATTTTTTTATCATTAGTTCCTAGCTTTTCATCGAGAGTTTCTTCCAAGAACAAGTGGTGAAATTCTATCATATCTTCAAATTCATTCATTGATTTTCTTCCAATTTCACTTTCAACCACTTCATTCAATTCTAGGGTAGGTTCCGTCCTATCACCTATCTCAAACCTTGTTGAATTTAGGACCCCTTTATCCGCATAATCGTGCATCTCTATGAATGAGATCGCTTCTGCATAATCTTCACTAGCGGATGTTGGTTTAGCACTTTGCACCTCCTCTTGGACTACATCTAAGGTGGTTGTAACATTTGGATATTCAAATTCATCCCCTTGATCATTTACCTTAGGTATCATTGGAGTGGAGGGTGCTATATTTGATGGTTGGTGTAGGTTGGCATCAATATCTTTAGAAGGACAATCTCTCATGTGAACATGTTGTGCCTTTTCTTCTTCAAGACCTTGTCGTTCTACCTCTTCTAGGATCTCATAGATTTTCTCTAGAGACAAGCCACCCATTTTTTCCTCAATGAGTGAAGCAAGTGTGGGGTGTATGGCTCCCCGGTATACTTCCATGGCTTCCTCTTCTAATGTGTTAAAATTTTCCCACATTTGGGAGTGCAACTCACGAAATCTTCCATTGAATTGACTCAAGGATTCATTAGGCTCCTTACATATGGAGGTAAACTGATTTTTCAACATTTCTAAGTCAACCTGATTATCAAAATGATAAAGATAGGCTGCTTCTAGTTGTATCCAAGAAGTCCTAACCTCCATGGGTAGTTGGCTGTACCAAAAGAATGGTTTATCATCCAAAATGTATGCAAATAACTTACAAGCCATCTCCTCATACAAAACTTGGAATCGACATAATGTATCCTTGTAGACATGTAGTTTTTGCAAGTATCCTAGTGGCACCTCTTGATTAAAACATCGTAGAAACTCCAATAACAATTTAGGAATTTGATAGGGTATCACATGTATAGACAAACCCTTATAATGATCCTCCATCATAGATACCATTCTTTCTCTTAGAGACACTATTTCAGCTCTTAGGGATACAATTTGCTCCTCAAATGTTGCCATTAGTGAACTCAGAATATAACTTTAGAACCAAATCTGTTAGTCAAAAATGACAGAAGGAATCACGACACATCAGCGTGGAATGACTAGCAAATATCCAACCTGCAATGTATAAAAATCAAGTTAGCATCAACCAAGAGATGTATTCATTAAAATCAAATGAAAAGTAATTGCATGGAAACAACACTTCGTTAGTCGAGACCAAAATTTTCAAAATTAAATCAAATCACATTATTTCTGTATGAACAATCAAAAAGCGTTAGAACAATATACAACATACCTGAATTACTTAACGTAAATAGAATAAAGTAAACCAATTCAGGCCCTCCTTCTAGCGCCAATCTGTTGAGTGGTATTTTCACCCGATTGTGAAAACACACTCTCCGATAGGATTTGGGTTCCAAATCCTCTCTTGCAAAGAAATTAGACAAGTAATTTCTCCAAGGTCTCCGCTATGTTAGCATTTTACATTTGTGTATTAATAATCTCAAATAAAGATATTCAATTTTAATGCTTGGAACACCTTAGTGATTGCAAGTAACTGTAAACAAGGGGCAATGTTGGTTTATTTTATTGTGAAACTTTAGTGATTGTTCGTTGAAATGAAGTGATTTGGTTGTATGACTTAATGAAATTGAATTTTCATGAAGAATTCATTCGCTTGATGAAATGAAATTTGAAAATTTTCTATTTTCGGATTTTGAAAATTTTTAATTTTTATTTTAATGACTATAGAAAAAGTAAAATGCAGAAAATGAAAATAAAATGCAAAGAATGAAAATGAAAATGCATTCAGTGTGATGCTATCCTATTTCGACAAAATCGAAGATATGAGGTTTCCATGCATACAACCTAACCTATTGGACCTGCAAAACATGCACAATCCGGATAAGCTAAGTGCTGGTTCCTAGGGTTTTAAATGGGGTTTTCAGATTTAGACATTCGCATGAAGCAACCAAGATAACTTGCATTAAACTCCATCTATAAGCCTAAAATCTGAAAAGGGGAAAGATAAACATTCAATCTTGCATGCAGAAAATAACTCCTTCTTTCTTGTCCATAAGATGCAACTCTCTGAATTTTTTGTATTAAAAATTTATCATTTTACAATAACAGAATCTCTAGTTTTCTCAAAACCAAAAAAAGGGGAAGAAAAACACTCCAAAGCAGGCCCAGAATGGCTTATCACCCTCAGCTCTGCAACTCTGCTCGTAGCGGTTTTCGACCCTTGTACCAATCTGTGCTTCTGCTTTTAAACTTTCTAGCCATGCTCTCTGTTTCGCTCTGTGACGCTTCGTTTCATTTCCCAGGTCGCTTCGTTTCATCTTCCCCGCCTCTTTGTCGTTTTGGCTTTTTTTTCTCGGGTTTGAAACGTTTGGTCTCCTCAACGAATTGTAACTGATGATCCTGAAACGTTATCATAGCCCCTCTGCCTCTATGACACGTGTTCAACACTTCCCTACACATTCTGTAACGGCCCGCCATGAATCGTGACAAAAAAATAGCATGTCACGATATCGTGACGTTTTTATATCTGCAGCTTTGCTCCTCTACCTGTATCGCGAAAACAAGACATGTCGCGATATCGTGATGTTTTTCTATCAACAACCTTGTCCGTTGCACTTATGCCGCAAAAACGCGACATGTCGCGAAATCGCGACACCATTTCATTCTGCATCATCTTCTTGCTTTCTGTCGTGAAATCGCAACACTTTTCCTCTACATCCACTTTGGTTGCTTCGGGTCGCGAAACTACGACATGTCACGATATCGCGACAACTCTAGCACCTTGCCTCTGTTTGACCACTTTGACCATGATTTCACAACATGTCACGATATCGCGACATTCTAACACCTGGTCTTTCTCTCTCTTCTATGAACCGCGATTTCATGACATGTCGCGATATCGCGACGTTCTTCACTTCATGCTGCATCCTGTTGCTCTTAGCCGCGAAAACGCGACATGTCGCGATATCGCGACAACTTTTCATTTCTGGTCGCGACGGAGCAACATGTCGCGATATCGCGACAACTTTTCATTTCTGGTCGCGACAGAGCAACATGTCGCGATATCGCGACAACTTTTCATTTTCGGTCGCGACGGAGCAACATGTCGCGATATCGCAACAACTTTTCATTTCTGGCCGCGACGGAGCAACATGTCGCGATATTGCGACAATTTTTCATTTCTGGTCGCGACGGAGCAACATGTCGCGATATCGCGACAATTTTTCATTTCTGGTCGCGACGGAGCAACATGTCGCGATATCGTGACAACTTTTCATTTTTGGTCGTGACGGAGCAACATGTCGCGATATCGTGACAACTTTTCATTTCTGGTCGTGATGGAGCAACATGTCGCGATATCGCGACAACTTATCATTTCTGCTTTTCTTTGCTCTTTTAACATTTGGGCCACTGCAATCTTCTTGGAAAGTGAAAAAAGGTGGGTCCCCAATTTTGGGGTGTGTTGTGGAGCAGCCACAACAGGATCTCTTCATGAAAATTGACGAATTTAACCTGTTGAGCTTATGCATTTTCTTTTGATTTATTATATCCATGGGAGGTGGTATAATTTTAGACAATATAAAACAACAAAAATTAAGGGTAAATTAATTACAAACAATTTTAATAAATAATATTGTCTTGGTACACATGTAAGAATGTTTGAATAAGTATTTGTAAATGCATGACTTTTGAATATTTATTTAAATCAAATTTACTTAATTGTAGTTATGTTTGATTGGTTTTTATATTAGCTTAGTAAATGATTGTATTGTGATTAATACTTTTAATTGTCTTGTATATTTATATTATATATAATATAAATATTTGAGATGTACAACTTGAGTGGGTCTCATGTGAAACACTTTGGTACTTCAAAGAGGAGGTCTAAGTTTGAATTTGAAAGGAGGTAAGGTTTTATGCTAAACTTTAGTTTAGCGATGATTAAAGTTGAGGCAACTTTCTTATTGGATAAACTATGCTCCACATGGTTAAAAATCTTGTGGATGTTAAAAACTATTTTACTTTCCTTTATTTTGCCTCAAGAGATCACAAATGATCCAAATTCAAGGAAAATCAAGATATAGTGCAATATGAACAACAAAAAAGCACAACAAACAAGAAAGTAAAAGAACATGAGAAAAATAACAAATGATTTTTATTGTTTAGAAATAAAGTACAATGTAAGGAATTTCTAAGAAGAGATGTAAGGATATGACATTGCATCTATTACTCATGCAAACAGAGTACAATGGAAGCAAATATCTAAGAAGAGATGTGAGGCTATAACATTACATCTATTACTCATGCTTTTGTATGGTATGGGGTACATCTCTCTCTACACCATACATGGTTGGTTGGAAATCCATTATATTGACTATGGAAATTCGTGAAATATTTTGAGGAACATTTTTAGAAATATTTCTAGGAAGAAAGGCATATCTGAACAAGGGTACATGCAGTGATCATTTGACCTCGATGAAAACAATGGTCCCTATTGCGTCATTTTTTGACACTAGGTGCAAAAAATATTTGCTAATCTAATTCTTGTGAACTATTCCCTTGGTAACCAAGTTGTCTTACCTTGACCACTATATTTTAATGGACTAACTTTTGGTGGTCTTATTACAATGCTAAATTGTTTCGACTTAAGTTCATCAATGTACAACTTTTTTGCTACTGTGGAAGTGTCCAACAAAGATGGTTGATAAGGCCTGAGAAGATCAACATTGAAGATTAGATGCAAACCAAAATAAGATGGAAAGTTATATTTGAAATCATTCTCTCCCATCATTTTGGTAATGGTGTATGCTCCATAGTGAAGAGGTTTGATCTTCCTATAGTGTCTTGCAGGTCTCTCCCTTTGAAGACGTAAGTGTACTTTATCTTCAACTTTGAATTAATGTGGGACCCAATGCTAGCCATGACGTTGCTTGTATTATTTATTTTTCTTTTCTAAGAGGTCATGAACCTATTGTTGGATATGTAGAATCTGTTTCACAAACCGTGTTGCCTTTTCCACTTCCTTTTGTCCATGAGGAGAGTAATCCATGGGTTGCATAAGGAGAGTTGCCTAAATGGGTGCTAAGGATTAGAACTTGAAACATACATGAAATGTGTTATCTTGTTCTTAGTGCATTCCTCCATAGCTTTGATTGAATAGTTTGTTAGGTTATGCTTGTATTTGTTAGTTGATGCTCATGCAACTAAAAGCAATGTTGTTAGCTAAAGTTCCAATTGCATTCAATCTCTCTCTAATCCTGTCTCTTTCTCTCTACCCTTCTCTCTCAACCATATCCATTTTTCTTTAATTTTTCTTGCACATAGTGGGATTTATAAAAAGGATTAGTCTTCTCTAAAGGTTGATTCAAGAGTAATTTTGAATCATACAATCTTGATCTCGGTACAAGGAACACATTACATTCGTAGGAAAATTGAGCAATCAAGAGTTTTGGCATGCATGGTGGGGCCAAATCAGTTCAAATATCCTTACAATTAGTCATTCGTGGAATGGAGAACAACTATTACCTTTTTATAAGTCAAAATTTAAAATCCACCATGTGCTCAAGGGCTTTGGCATGCCCACATCTTCAGATGATCGAGATTATGGTGAAGTTCTTGGTCTCATTAATAGATGAGTATTCTATTCACCTGGTGAATCCACCTTAAGAACCCAAGAGCTAATTGGAAACTCTAATCGGGGGTAAATCCTAAAGTCATATGATCACAAGATCATAAACCAAGAAGTTAAAATAACCCTTGTAGATTGTTGAGCTATCATCCTTTAGAAAATCCAGGAAAGGTAAATCACTTTCACCTATTTGAACTTCCTCTGTTCAAATCTCAACTCCTTTATAGGTTATATACATAGAACCACCCATTAGATCCCCATCTAGAACCATGGCCAAATGAAGCTACCCTAGTTGGAATAGTGCTAGAGCCCTCAATATCTCAAATTTGCATGATATTCCACAAGCCTCATTAACATATTTTTCCTCTTATGATGGTATTGAGAAAATGATCTATGATGACTACCAAGATATAGCCACTCTGGTTACCATTCTTAATATATTCTATGAAGATTTAATGGTTAGACTACTAGCCTTATATTTTAGAGAGAATGTACTAGAAGGTATCACTCTTTAGAAGAAGGTAGCATAATCACATGGGCGGAGCTAGTTGAACCCTTTATCCTAGAATTCAATATTCTATGGGATTTCTTTTCACTCTTGACACAATTTACTTCCATACAGGGGCACCCTTAAGAGAACATCATAGATTTTAATATTTGATTAAACAAGACTTGGAGGAGGACCCCTCAAGAAGTAAGACCTCAAGCTCACACTTACATTTACTACCTTTGGGATTTAGCTCTAGTCCCAATCCTATAGATTTGGTAGTATAATGAGATGAGATTTCTATAAATCTTCCAAGTTGTAGCAGAGAATGTACTCATCCTAGTCGACATGCTTCCTCCAAAGGTTGTGATGCCATACTTCCTAAAGATACCCCAACACAACCAATAGGTATTACTTCTAACCCTTTCAAATCCTTCATTAGCCACTTTCCTTGCACTCAAGTGTAGACATGGAAAATTGACCCACCCAAATGAGTCAATTCTTCCTTAGACCCCTAGCTAGCCACCCAAACTTGCTAAGTGCAAATTTGGGGCCCTTTTGCCTTCCCCCTTTGCCTTGTTTCCTTAGCTTTACCAAATTCGTGCCTAGTCTATACGGGGTGCAAATTTGGCTTGCCAGATTTGCACCCTGTAATGACGGGGCACAAATTTGGCATTCTAGGGATTTTTCTCACTAAAACCCCTCCCCTTGCTGACCTATTTTGGGGTCGGCCTTTGCCCACGGTGAAATTTCATTTTCCCACCCGTTTTGCCCTCCAAACCTCTTATAAATAAGGGTTTGGATTCCCTAAGCTTGTCTAACAATTTCTAAGGAGATTCTAACTATTGACTTGCTCATTTTCTCATGCTATCAAGTGCTCTTCTATTGCAAGTTGTTGTTTTGTTATTTTGTGCTTTGGTGATTGCTGCCCTTGGGGATTGAGTGGAGGAGTCTTGATGATTGGATAGATCAACCTTATTGGAGTGCTTCTTCCACCTCTTCATTTCTCCTTGCTTTCTCCATCAACTCATTAGGTTTTGCATTTACTTTAGTTTAATTCGCAAGTCTATTTTCACTGTTTTATGCTCAATTTTTTGTCGTTTTGAGGCCCGAAAAGGGCATCTAAACCAAATTCATGCCCTACCCATACAGGGCATGAATTTTGTAAGCTATATTCATGCTACCTATTTATAGGGAATGAATTTGGTAAATTAGGGCTTGGGGGCAAGTTTTGCACCCCAAAACCCTAATTTGCATTGTGCATTTTAGCATTCTGTTGTGTCCATCCTGTCTGCATTTCATTTTATTGTTACATATCTGTTTCACTCTGTTTGTGCATGTTCCAAAGGTCAAAGATCAATTTTGCTTTTGAACGGTCATCTAAAAGGACCAAGGGGACTTGACTGCTGCACCTCCAAGCTCAGTCTTATAGCGGCCTAAGCAGGCCCCCAAACATTGATCAAATTTTCTAGGGTTTGTGAAGTTATTTTGCAGGTTTGGAACCATTGGATATTTTGGATGCAAGATAAATCTTGGATCAACCACCAAATTAGATAAGTGCCCTAATAGATCTTTAGGCTATTTGGTGTTTGCTTTTGTTCATTTCTATTCAAAACCTAGATTACAAGTAAAGGAAAAACATTTGATTGAATTTCTAGGCATTTGAAAGAATAAAAGCATATAGTGTGCATCTAGGGTTTTAATCTTGTTTGTGCATTTCCCTTGGATCCTTGCTCAAAGACTTTATTTTGCAATCTTAGGGTTAGACATCATTGAATTACAAAATCATACTAGGGTTAGCTCTTGTCTTCTTGCATCTTGTGTGTCTTGCATTGTTCTTTCATTTTCATAGTTTAGTTTAGAAAGGCCAAAAAATAGGTGTATGCTTAATTGACACATCAAACACTTCCACCCCAAACTTGGAGTGAGTCCTAAAATCATTCTTGGTGAACCCATCCTTTTGTGTCCTCGAGTGTAGAGAATATAACACACCCTCGTGGTTCACCTCGGCTCCCAGCGGATCCAACCAAGAATCGTACATGGTAGGGAAGTTTTCCCCCTCTACATATTTGGTGAACCCAAACGTGAACACACATCTTAGTGGCCAAGATAGGAAGCCTCTTCCTTTGTGTCTTCTTGAAAACTTTAAATAAGACCACTAATTTTGTTTGTTTAGATCTAGAAAAATATTTAAAAACATCTTAAAAATCTTTGTGTTTTTCTTAGTTTTTCTCCTTTTCCACTCTATCCTTTCTCTCTCTCCTAATGGCTCCCAACCTTAGGAGTGGGTGAAGGCTTTCAGAGTCTGATGAGATTTTTCAAGAAGATGATCAAATTGATAGAGAAAATCATAATCTAGAAGAGGAAGAAAATGAAGAAGTTGAAAATGACCTTGATCCTACTAAGGGGCCCAATGGGAACCTTATATTTAAATCATTTGAACATGTCTGGAATTTCTACAAGCATCATAAAGATACCTTGGATAAAGCTATGGAAGAGGAAGCCCAACTCAAGGAAGTTGGAACATCTCATCATCAAACCATTTTCCCTTGAGATGTTCATAACAACCCCTTGATTGAATATTTGCATCATGATAATCTTGTTCGCAACCCAACATATGCTACTATTGTAACCACCAATGTTGGAAGAATTCCACAAGTTCCTCCAACTAGTAGTGCATCTAAAGATTATGTTCAATTTCCTCCTCATTCAACTAATCTCAACATTTATGCTTCTGTCTCACCAAATGTTAGTTATCCTCTCCATCAAGATACCACATATCATAACCCATACCATAATAATGTCAATGCCTCCAACATAAGCCAAGTTCCCTTTCAACAACCTACCTATACCCCTCCCCTAGGGAACCTAAGGGCATTGCATAACAACAATCATGAAGTGCAAAGTTTAACAAATATGGTGAAACAATTAGTTTCAAGAGTGGATATGATTCAACCACCTAGTTTCACCTACAACTATAGAGAAATGTGCAATCAACCCTTAGACCCTATCATTGCCTCTAGGCCCTACCCTAAGCATTTTTCAATGTCGATTTTGCCTATCTATAAGGGAACAAAGGATCCAATTGAGCATTTAAGAATGTTTAGGACAACATGCCATGATATCATATATGATGACATGTTGTTACTAAAGATGTTCCCTAAGAGCCTTGGTGGTATGGCATTAGAGTGGTATTATCAGTTTCCCAATCATTCTTTGAGGAATTTTGAAGAGACAACTAAAATGTTTGTTCAACAATTTGGTGCTTATGTTGAAAAAAATGTGACTATGAAATATGTCTATATGTTGAAACAAGCTAAGGATGAAAGTTTTTCAGAATTTTTGTCTCATTGGAGGAGTCTAGTTGGACGCTTGAGATATACCTTACCTCCTCGAGACATGCTTGAGATATTTATTGGAAACTTGCAAGAACAAATCTCTTATGAGTTGGAAACTACAACTATCACATCTTTTGACCAAGCTATAGATCTAGCAAGAAGGGTAGAGCAAGCCCTTATAATAAGAGGTCAGCTTAAGATAAAAGAAGATAGGACCACTAAAAATTAGTATAAGAACAAGCATGTGGTTGGTGATGGGGTAACATATAGTAGGCCTATTAACAATGTTGTTAACACCCTACAAAATATGGTGCTTAACCAACCCCAAAAACCCCCACGAAGGAATTTCACAAGACTCAACATACCTATGACAGTGGTCCTAAAGTAACTTTTAGAAGCTAATATGATTGAGTTACCTCCCATAAGGCAACCAGATACCACAGGTTTATTGGTATAAGCCTGGTCAACATTATGAGTATCATAGAGTGGAGGGGCATATGACAAACTCATGTAAGAGGTTGAAACATGTGGTTCAGGATCTAATTGATGAAGGATGACTTGTTATAGAAGGTTCTTGACCCAATCCTCCAACAAACAATCAACCTCCTACTCAACAAGCACCCACAACTAATCAAGATATGGGGATCTTCCAAGATCCCCTCCCTAAGCATGGTCAACAAGAAGCTAATCAAGTGTCATATCGAAATGTGCCACCTCCCTATGATAATATGGTTGGTATGATAGCAATAACTACAAGGCAACAAGCATAGAATCAACAAACTCAACATTCTTAGTAGGAGACGAGTTCTTCATCCAACCCACCTTCAAAACCCACCTTAGTTTTGAAGAATACCCAAAAAAGGAGCACAAGGGTAGAAAATCCACCTTTAGTGTTGAAGCCACAACCTAAAGTATCCTTTGACATTCAAAAATAATTAGCTAGTACCTCGACCAAGATCTCTCTCTTAGAACTTTTGTAAACTTCTCCTATTCATGGGGAAGCCTTGTTGAAGCTTCTAAGACAACAATTTGTTCCTCAAGATATTTCCCCTAGTGCTATAGCTAATGTTGTGAGTTCTCTTGGGATACATCATATCACATTCTTAGATGACGATATTTATTCCTTAGACCTATGAGGGGATTATTCCCTTTACATCATCGCATTTATTGGGGAAAATTTTATCAAACGGATTCTAATTGATAATGGTTCTTCCCTCAATTTATGCACTTATCAATTCTTCCAAAAGTTTGGATTAAAAGAGGAAGATTTAACTAAATCTGATAACATCATCAAAACTTTCAACAATGAGTCCCAAGAAGCTTGCGGCATTATATCCCTCCCCCTTAGGGTTGGACCCAAGATCTTAGATACCTTGTTCTATGTGGTGTCTTGCCCTGCATATTTTAATCTGCTTCTTGGATGTCCTTGGATTCATGCGATGAAGGTCATCCCTTCTACTTTTCACCAATGTTTAAAGTTCAAATTTAAGAATCAATTTGTCACCATTTTGGGTGATCCTCACCCATTTGAATATTGTTCACTAGTTGAGCAAGCTCAATCTGATCTTCATTTATATCCATTAGTTTCCTCATCTCACATAACTAAGCAATTTGAAAATATAAAGTGAGTGAGGAACCATTAATCAATGTCTCATCATAGGATCAAGTCAATCCTTCTCTTCAAGAGCCTCTTCTAAGGATATATCATCAAGATTTGGAGTGGAGTACTGAGGATGAGGGACTGCCCTCTCCCTCTTTGTTAATTGCAACCCCAAATGAGTATGCTGAAGGTGACACTTTTCATGACATGGTTCATGAGGATGTCTCTCGAAATGGGATCTACTTTGACAGGTTAGTCCCTTGCACTATGTAGGTCGAGTCTTCTAGTTCTCAATAGGACTTTGGTTCTATCTCTCGATGACCTTGAGCAACTAGGGGTAATTCCTACCCTGCTTCCTCTGTTATCGTACAATAGTTAGCATGTTATTATTATTACATTATTGTTATTTGTTATAACTAGGCCTATTTCAGCCACGGGTGGTTCCGTAACCTCCAAGATTATTAGGGCATGTATTGTTCTATTTAATCCTTTCTAATTAATACGAACTTGTTGATTACTCCAACATGGTATCAGAGCGGGTGTGAGGAGCAGACCTCGCTCCGATTACGAGCTTACCACCACCACCGCTGGAGTTGGAGCTGGAGTCGGCCCGCAGCTATTTTGAGGCATGCTTCCCGAGGTGGCCCGCAACACTTCGTGGCACGAATCTCGAGATAGTGGCCCATAGACTTGGATCCTAAGGTACGATGGCCTGTAGGCCTGATAGCTCTCGCCACAAGGTGGCCTCAGGAGAGGGCCTACAGGCCCACATCATCGACGGCCATAGGAGACAACCCGCAGGTCTGACAGCATCCTACTGTCAGACCTGATAGGTCGACAATGGGTAGCATGGCCTCCCAGGCGAGGACCGATGATCGCTACTACTGCCCCGTGGGTCCAACGCACAATCGGGAGGGTAGGTGCACCCTCCCAGGTGGGTATCTGACCCAAACCCGAGGGAAAGAGCGCCCTCGGGTCTGAAAAAACTTGACAAGGGGACCCCCAGGCAGCTTGGACCGGTCAGTGAGGGCAGGCGTGACCTCCGTCGAATTTGACCTGACGATAAAATCTTAGGCACGAATCCTGAGGCTCGAACTCAGACCCTAACACACAAACTTGATGACACCCACGTGCGCTCAGGCATAGATCCCAAGGAACTGACTCAAAACATGACATGTGGCGACTAGACGTGACCCCGAGCATAGATATCGAGGCATTGACGTGGCGGACAACCACTGGACCTAGACCAGCCACAACACGTGGTGGATAGCCACTGGACTCGGACGTGACACATGGCGGATAGCCAGACCTTGACTGGACTCGACACGACTCTAGACTCGACAAGTGGCAGACTACCACTGGACCTGACACGTGGGTGACACATGGCGGACTACCACGCGCCACCCGACCAGACTGACCGTGCCACGTGGTGGCGACCAAAAGGTTTGTGGGGGGGGGACTGACTGCTCGCAGTGCAGTCAATTGTTAAAGGGCTTGAAAGCCCTTTTAAGGCCCAAATTTTCCTCCGCGCGGGCAATGTGGGATTAATCCCACAGTTTCCCCGCCCGCGCGAGGAGTGAAGGGAAAGGGAAACTCCTTCCCTTCCCTTCACGTCGGGGCAGCTAGCCCGACCGGCCGCGAGGCCAGCGCTAAGGCGCTGCCCGACGGGAGGTCGGGGTTTCAAGCCCCGTCGGGGCCAAAACAAGGTAATTTTTTTTTAATTTTTTTTTATTTGCATTTTTTTTAGTTAAAGTTTTTTTTTATTATTTTTTTTAATAATTTAAACTTTGAACATATTTTTTTATTAAATCAATTTTTATTTCAATATTTAAATTGATTTATTTAAAATATATATTGTTTAGTTTTTTTATTATTAATTAAAATGATTTATTAAAACTTTTCTTAAACTATTGCAAATTAAAAATTAAAGAAATATTTTTTTGCAACTTTGATATTTAAAGGTGCTAGTGTTTTCTCACCAAATGGAGATATAAGACATAACAAGAGCACATTTTTTTTGTTGCAAATTAGACAAACTCTTCTCAAACCTTGTTAGTTTTGCAAAATCCAAGAGGGACAACATCATAGACATTTGATTCTTTCTTGCACAAATAGCAAACAAGGAGACTGAATTTTTTTTTGTAAATTTCAAAGGCAAAGTGTGCATTTGTTTTCTCCAAGGGGGGATATAAGACATAAAATTGCACATTCTTTTTTGCAAAAATTTGAGAAGAAATTGTAACCTTGGGTCCATCAAAAACTAAGTCGTTTGTCGACTAGTTCTGGAAGCCTTCCAAATGCGGGTCGTGTGTCGACTTGTCTTGGAAGGAGTGCTCAAAATTGTTAATTTTGCAAAATTTAGGGGAGAAGACAACATTGTACTTCTTTTGCAAAATTGGAAAACAAAGTAGGAGACATAAAAATATCATTTTTTGCACAACACAAAACACACATTTTGTTGCAAAAATTAAAAGGTGCATTTTCGATTTTACTCGACACCTTTATTGGCAAATTAGGTGCATTTTCGGTTGCATCCGACACCTAGGTGATAAGCATTTTGAGGGCATTCTTGTTTGATTATTGCATTATTTCTTTTGCAATTATAAGTCATATAATCAAGAACACACTAAACCCCAAAATTTCACAAATTTGTGTAAATATTTGCACAGATTTAAAGCCAAAATTACTTGATATTCTCTCCTAAATCAACAAAACCCCTAATTCACTCTTATTTGTTTGGCTTAATTTCCTCCAACTTTTCATCCTTCTTGAAAGGAGTTAAGGCAGGTGCCATTAAATATCTGTTTGAGTGAATTATATTTTGATACTCTTTTAGGGTAATCAAAAGAAAGAACAAGTTTTTTTTAAGGAACCTTAAAAGTTGCAATCCTTTGCACTAAAGGGGGATAATTCCTTTCTTCCTTCAAACATAGATTTTGATAAGAGGGAAATAAAACTTGTAAAGGCAATCAGAAAAGTCCAAGTCATCAACATTAAACCTTTTCTTTTAGACTTCCTAATAGCAATCATGCTTGAAGTACTTACAATAAGAAAGGACAAATTGGTGAACTTTTTTTTGATCAAATTGCCTAGAAAGCATAGTTTTGCACAAATTGTAAAAATGACAACCAAGACACCATTCAGTGTTGGTTTCAAAATAAGCAAAACTAAAATGCTAAAGGCACATCACAGAAGCCATATTTCTAGTGAAGTGTCTCATTCTGATTCTGTTTCTGGTTCAAAGATAGCACAAGGAGTGCTAAATTGCTAAAACGGTTTTGTAGAGGGAAAACACATGTGTCCCTTGGGCAAAAACACCATTTTCTCTCTCTCTCTCTTTTTAGGCTTCATAAATAGCATAAGTATTTTGTTTGAAGACCTTACAATAAGGGGTGCTTGTACCTCTTTTAGGCTTCATAAATAGCAAAATCTAGGTGTTTGAAGTACTTGTAACAAGAGGAGAGACTTTTTGTGATGTAAAATTGTCTAGGAGGCAATATTTGTAAAATCCTTCACAACACTCTTGAGTTGCATACTTTTTGCAATTGAGGGGGGATATCCATTTCTTTTCTTCACTAATTTTTGTAAATAGGGAAGATGACTTATAAGGGTGCATTTTCGGCTTTGACCGACACCTTAGTCACACTTCCTTCAAAAATTAATTACACTATGTTTTGCAACAAGAAGGGGGGAACTTATAAGGGTGCATTTTCGGCAGCGACCAACACCTTAGCTACCTTATCTTTTGTAAATTCATATTGTAGATGAATGAACCTTGTATGAAGTGATCTATTCTACTACACCTAGCGATTGCAGCGGCTGGTTACCCATGCAAATTCGGTTGGATGATGTGATTACCATAAGGACATTTGTTGACGTGAAGACAAAGCGAGGAATGACCCATTTTTTGCTTAGGAGCAGCCAGAGCACTGTGACAGAGCAAAGAACCAGCAGATCAACATCTTCTTCACTGTATTGGGGTAGTTATATACTTTACCCAAATATTGTTGTATGGGGGGATGATAGTATAGCTAGTAGTTATATTATTACCCAAATAATGTAATAAGGGGGGATGTTAGCGTATACGTTACTATTCCATTATTTTGGTTAGTAGTTAGTTAGCGCTAGTTTTATTTCTAGCTCTAATAGGTTAGTAGATCCTATATCTACGGGCTAATTAGAGCCTAATGTAACCCTATATATTTACCTAATACAATGCTCTAATTAGTATGTTAGTTAGCGCTAGTTTTATTTCTAGCTCTTATATTTACCCTATATAACTACTAGCTATATGTTAGTATAGCTAGTAGTTATATTATTGCCCAAATAATGTAATAATGGGGGATGTTAGCGTACATTAGTTAGCATGTTATTATTATTACATTATTGTTATTTGTTATAACTGGGCCTATTTCAGCCACGGGTGGTTTCGTAACCTCCGGGCTTATTAGGGCATGTATTGTTCTATTTAATCCTTTCTGATTAATACAAACTTGTTGATTACTCCGACATCCTCTTGATGATGATTCATCCATTCTCATTGAGGAGACCATAGATGTTAACATATGTTCCGAGGAGACCCCTAGGATACTTAAGCTAGGTAAAGCCTTATCAATGGATGAGCAAGAGCAATTGACCAATTTGTTAAAATAGTTTCATGATATTTTTGCTTGATCATATACCAACATGCTAGGGCTTGATCCCTCCCTTGTTATGCATCATTTGGTAGTCCACCCTAGTGCTAAGCCTATTAAGCAAAAAATTAGGAACATGCTTCCTAAGATCACCCTTTTAGTCAAGGAGCTCCAACAACTTTGTGATGTCGGTTTTATAAAAGCTATCAATTATTCTGATTGGATCTCCAATATTGTTCATGTATCTAAGAAGATGGGAACAATCAAAATTTGAACTAATTTTTGGGACATTAACTTAGCATGTTCCAAGGATGATTTTTCCTTGCCCAACATAGATCAAATCATAGATTTCACCACCAAATGTGGCATGCTCTTGATAATGGATGGTTTCAAGTCATGCCTTTTGGCTTGAAGGTTCTTGGTCCAGCATGATGATTAAAAAAAGAGTGAGCTATCTACTATATCAGTAGAAATTTAGTCAACTATGAAACATAGTACACTCCCTTAGAGAATATTTGTCTTTTTGTAGCGTTTACTTCCCAAAATTTGAGACACTACATGCTCAACCATAAGACATTGGTAGTGGAAAAGTTTGATCCTTTGTGCTACCTAATGTCTAAGCCCTAGCTTTTAGGTCAATTTGCTAAGTGGGTTTTAGCCCTTAGTGAGTTTGACCCGACCTTCATAGGTTAGAAGACTATCAATGGTCGGGTGATTGCTGATCAGTTAGCCTTCGCTCCCCTAGAAGCTACCATACTTTGGTCATTGATTTTATTGATGAGTGCTTTAGCATAGAGGTTGAAGAGCCAGAGTATTGGACTTTGTTTTTTGATGGAGCCTGATGCATGAAGGGCACTGGTGTTGGAGTCGTTCGACTTACCCCATAAAAACAACTTATACCCCTGTCCTTCAAGCTTCGTTTCTCTTACACGATCAATAGTGTTGAGTACAAAGCCTTGATCCTTGGCCTTAGTGTAACCTTAACTTTTCAAGTTAGAGTTCTCTCTATCTTTGGTGATTCTCAACTTGTGGTAAATCAAATTAATTATGTTTATAGACTCAAGATGATAAGCTAAAACCTTATAACGAGATTGCCACCAAGCTTTTGTTTATATTCAATCGAGTAACCATAGAGTGTGTCCCTAGATCCTCCAACCACCATGCAAATTCCATGGCCACTACTGCATCCTTGTTTCCTTTGGAGTTGGATGATGATCAAGCATCGATTATAATTAGATAAATTTAGGAGCCCATGTCGCTCGATTATTATCTTATTTTGTTAGATTTTTTCACCATCAGAGCTTCCCCATATGAGCCATGGTATATCGACATCTTTAAATTCCTTAAGTATGGTTCGATTCTTGATGGTTTAGACTACAATCAACGTAAGATTTTGCATAAAAGAGCATGCTGATTCATTATAATTAGCAATACTTTGTATCGACGTTCTTTTGAAGGCATCCTCTTACAATGCCTTAACTCTAATGAAGCCTAGATAGCTCTTAATAATGCTCATGAAGGTTCATGTGGAGGCCATTTTAGTGGCAATGCTATTACCAAAAAGCTCCTTCAGATGGGGTACTATTGGCCTTTCATGGAGAAAGATGCATGTGAACATGTTCGATGCTGTGACAACTGTCATTGCCATGACAACATTCTCCATACTCCTTTTCAGCACCTTCAAGTTATTTCTTCCCTTTGGCCATTCCACGTGGTGATTGAACATTATAGGGAAGATTAACCCAATATTATCTGATGGTCACAAGTTTATCATAACAGTGACATAGTAATTCAATAAATAGGTCAAAGCCATGCTTCTGGCTATGATGAATGGAGATCAGGTCTCCAAGTTCATATTTAACTAGATCCTTTGTAGGTTCAGGATTCCTTCGGTGATTATTTTTGATAATGGCACTCCTTTCAAGAACAAGGATATCCATAAAATTTGTGCTAAGTACAAGATTTAGCACGTGGTCAACTCCATATTATCCTTAGGGTAACGAACAAGCCGGAGCATCAAACAAGTATTTGATCAATATCCTCAAGAAGTTGGTTAGTAAGACCGATCACGATTGGAATATCCAACTTTATCCAGTTCTATGGGCCTATCACACTAGTGTGAAAAATTCTACAGGTCTGTACGTATTGGTCTATGGGATTGAGGTGGTCACACCGTTCAAGTTAGAAGTCCCTTTATTATGCATCTTGTTGTAATATGCCTTGATCGATAATGAGTATCGCTTAAATAATTTGAATCAATTGGAGCTGCTGGATGAAAAGTACATTCATGCCTTAGAGAATTTGTGAGCCTATCAGAATACGCTCAAGAAATATTTTTCTAAAAGAGAGTTTGCAATCATTCTCTTGAGGTTGGGGACCTTGTCCTTAAGGAAAACCAAAAGAACACCAACACTCGATCAGATCACAAAGAAAAATTTTAACCCAATTGGCTAGGCCCCTTTATCATAACAACCAAGTTTGGTTCAGGGGCCTATCGTTTGGCTTCTTTGGATGGTACAAAACTTAAAGAACCAATGAATATAATGCATCTAAAGAGATACTATGCATAACTTGAAACTCTACATTTTCATATTGCATTTAAATTAGTTTTCATACCGCATTTGGTTTGGTTGTTCATATTGCATGATTGGCTATCAAATTTTGTATGATTTACTTGATATTTTATTCCTTGCATTGTTGCTTGTCATGCAATTACATTGTTGCTTGCTCATTTTTTGCATGACTGCTTAATCATATAGATATTTGGGTATTTTGCGATAAAGGGAAGTGATGACACCTAGTTAGGTCATAGATCACATACATTACACTCACACTAGGGCTCCGATGCTTAATGAATCCTCGACCTAGGTCTCATCTCATTGCATCCGCTCATACCATTTTGTATTCCTTGAACTTAAAAGTGTTAATGATCATCTTTTTTGTCTTCTCCAAGTTAAGGAATATAGTTCTTCTGTGTATCCTTGTTCTTGTGTGTTGTTCTTCTTTCTTGTCAAGACAAGGATACACGTTCTTCCTTTCATTTGCAAATATTACTTGTTCACAAATTTTCCCTTCTCAATATTCATATTTAAGGACACACACTGTAGACACCGAAAATTAGCATTTTTAAAAATATAATAAATTATAAATTAATATACCCAAATATTCCTTTTATCACCTTACAAAATTATAATTAATATCTAAATTCCCCCTAATTTCCCTAATTTCTTCCAAATTTCCCTAGCTCTCCTAATTCTATTTTATTTCCCTTTAATTTTTCCCTGTTCTTCTAAGGTTCCCTAAAATATTTATTTTCTTCTAAATTTCATTTTTTCCTAAAATCCTTAATTCTTCAATTTCCTTAATCTTCCCCTAATTTTATCCTACCTTGATTATTCACCTAATATCTTCATCTAGCCCTTAATTAATCCCTAATCCCATCCTAAGCTCCCCATCCAAATCCTTAGGAGATATGCAAATAATTTAAAAATCCTAAATCAAATCCCTAGGAAGCTCCCTCATTTAATTTCTAAATCCTCCTACACCCTCCCACACATTCTCATGAAATTTTAAGGAATTTAAAATTACTCTCACATCCCCTTATCAACCCACCTATTTAATTAATTTTTCCACCATACTCTCCACCTTGCATTTTTGACAATTTAAAATTATCCACACATCCTCCCATGTGCCCCTTTTTGGAATTTAAAAATGCCCTCCCAAATCTCTAGAAATCCCCCACATTAATGTTGCACCCCTCATGCACTTTCCCCAAGCCATAAAAGGAATTTTAAATTAAAAAATAATGACAAGTCAAAAGAGGTGCATTTATCTCACCTGGCCATAGGACAACCACCTCACCATTTTAACAATTTTAAAATATCCCCACACTCCCCCATGTGCCTTGGGAAACTAATTTTAAATTAGTTTCCCTTCCCCTAGGCTACCACTTCCCAAAGCAATTTAATGAACCCCTCCACCTCACCACTTTCTAGACTCTTCCCTCACCTACCTTGCACATGTGGAAGTCAAGTGGAGCCCATGTGGCATCCCACTCACCCAACCCCCAAAAATCTATAAATACCCTTGGCCATGGCCAAAGGAGAGGAGCCCATTTTGACCTAGGGTTATGCTGTCAAAATCCTCTCACCACTTGCCTTAGCTTATTTACCACCATCTGCAACCTCTAACACCCTTGTAAGACCTTTTGTGACTCCATTAACACCCTTTTGAGCTCTCAGGTATGTTGACTTTCAATATGCGATAACAACTTCAAAATTGCCTCCCCTGAGATGGTCTTGCCTTACTGTCTTCCCAGAGATGGTCCTGCCCCTGTCAGAGAACAACACCAACAACCAGGCTTTTTGCTATAACTCAGCGCATGTAATAGGTATATTAAGTATTTTGGCTTCATTTAATGGCAGTTAGTTATAATTTTATTGTGGTTTCATATTATCTTGACAAAGGCTCAACTTAGGTGGGCCCATCTTGTTTGCTAACCTTTCTTTGTTGGCTGTGTGCAGGTATTTCAATCCATATTTAGTAGCCCTTGGAAATTCCCACTCGCAAGCATTTACATCTCGATATCTCCTGATTGCATTATGTTGTGGGAGAGAAGTACAAAAACCATTTTATTTGTAAAAGCCATTGGAAGTTTCTTTTTATTTGTAAAAGATAAAGAGTTGTTTATTTGTATTGTGAAATCAGATATTTGTAATAAAATCCATTGTATATATTTTCTCTCTTTGTCTTTATATTTCAGTTTTAAATGTTAGCTTCTTATCTCTACAAAATGGCACGCCCGATGGGACCATTCCCTTGAATTTCACCTTATCCTTACTTTATTCCACTTCATATAAGCAATAAGGATAAAGTGTAGTCTCTATTTTATGTATTTTCGCTAACTGCTATCATTTTTCTTTAGTTTTACAGGTAAAAATTGAGACCGCTTGGGTAGAGATGGTCTCACCCTTACTGCTTATGCAGAGACAATTTTAGCTCAGAGGACACAAACCTATAAATTCCCGCATAGGCTTCTAGGTAAGTTCTCTTGCTTTGCTCTTAGCTTTGCTTGGCAGTATAATTTAGGGCTATTTCACACACCCCCAAGCCTCAAGCTTTTGTTAGCATAGTTTGTTTCCTTTCATACTTTACATAGCTTCCTTAGGCTTCCCATACTTTAGCATAGTTCACTTTCCTTAGCCCTTAGGTTTCCTCAGATTATTTTTCCTCCTTAGGCTCCCCATCCCACACATTTCATAGGCCTCCTTAGGCTCTCAGTTCAACACCCTTTTACAAAATTAGCGTCCTTAGGATTCCTCCTTTACCACACTTTGTCCCTTGGGCTTGCACTTTCATACTTTACAAGTCTCCTGAGGCTTTTGGGTTAGTTGGAACCCTTGGGATCTTTCTCACACACACACAATCCTCCTTAGGCTTCCATTTTTACCATATTTTATCTCCTTTGGAATTTGTCTTACACATTTGCTTAGCATAGTTGGCTCCCCTGGGCTCTTATTTCTACACATCTACAAGTCTCCTTGGGATTCCCTCTAGACACAACTTTCCCCCTTGGGCTTCTTCCTTTCACAAATACACACACACAACACCCCTTGTTGGATTCACTTTTCTTTAGCTAGAACAGTAAATTTTAGTTGCACTTTTACTTCTCAACACTTTTATTTACTTTATCACTTTAAATAGGTTAAGCTTTGGTTTTTAGTTAATATTTCTTCTCTTTTAGCTTAGATTTTAATTTCTGTTGCAAATAGCCTTGTTAGCAGTAGTGAATAGCTTGCATCTCCTTTTAATTTCACTTGTTATAGGCTATAAAATCTTCAAGACTATCTCTCTTTTTACTCAGAACTTCTTGCCCAAATGTGGTATTGCACTTTGTCACTTTATTTGTTGTGTTTTATCAATCTTGCTGGTGTACTGCTTCCCTAGAGATGGTCTCACACTATTTTATCGTCTCCTTAAAGACGGTCTTGACTATTGACTATTTTGCCACTCTATTGTTGTACCGCCTCCCCATAGATGGTCTCACACTTCCCTACCACCTCCCTGAAGGTGGTATTGCCTGCTGACAATTTTTATACTATCTGTTGTCTATTTTTCCAATGCCTACTAAACCATATTTTCGAAGGCAGTATTGACTATAGCCGTCTCCCTATAGATGGTCTCCCATGCATAATTTTTTTTTATAGTAAATTGTATTTTCAATTAGATTAGATTAGATTAAATTAGCTTTAGCATATATATATTCTATCTATTGTTTTCTTAGAATAGATTTCACACACACTTGCACTCTATTTTACCACACTCCATTCTCATATATACATTTGAGTGCGAGGATAACCTCCTTGGCAACATTGTATTTCACCACCAACCGTTGAGAGCCCTAGAATAGCCATAGTTAGTGTATCGCTCCAAATTTTTTGCATCCTTACCTTCAGGCTATAGGATCCGTGCCCGGAAGGAGGATGGGAAAAGGATGGCACGGTACCTCGGACTGAGAGGCCTTGCGAAGGTCCCGCCTCTCGGGGAGGTGTATTATGGTGATTTTTCGATGGATGGTGGGTTCACCAGGAAACGTTTGAATGGCAGTTTCCACGCCTAGGTTGGGAATGTGTTTAATGTGTTCAGTTTTATCTTTAAACATTCGAGTCCTAGGTTTGGCCAAATGAATCTAAGTTGTTCTATTATGAAAATGCAGACTAAATGAAATACAACAAACAGATTTGAACAAAAAACAGAGAGAAAAAGCTAAATTACAGAGCCATACCTGATCCGGATGTCTGATGGAGGTTCTGATTCTTGAAGCAGACAGGATCGTCTAGAATTTGATGGGATCGTCTCCGACCTGCAAGATCGTCTGAGATCTGACGAATTCGTCGACGAATTCGTCAGAGACCTGCAAACAGAGAAATAGACACAAAATACAAAAAATGCAACAATGCTAATAGAGGATAATGATGTAAAATGACAATAAGGATGTTAACAGATAATCCTGAATAGAAATGCAAGTAAATTGCAACACTTTAATAGATAATCATGACCTTATTATGCAATTAAACTACATGGGTGAACTCCAAGATGCAGAATAGCAAAAAATAATAATAAAACTAACTAGATGCGAGAATAATAAGCAACAGATGAGAAGAGAAAAATGCAAACTCTGGGCACTGATTGCCCCCAATGTTGATTGCAGTCGAGATCATCTCGAATTGGTGCGAAATCATCTCGAATTGAACAGGATCGTCCACGACGAACTGAGCTTGCTCCGGCTGAAGAATGACAAGGTTCCTGCAACAAAATTTGGATAGGACAAGTGCAGATGGTAATTCAAGATGTTTTAGTGCGTGTAAAGTCAAGTTACAGGAAATTTCAGCCAGGGGGATGCCAAGGGGGAGTCCTAAGTTTAAATAGGCTTAGGAGGGAGGTTAGGAGGTTGGAGATCATCCCAATTTGGGAGATCTCCAACGGGGAGGGTCTCTAACGGCGTAGACACGCTTCTGCCCGGATTAGAGACGCCGTTGGAACAGAGGCTAATTGGGAAAAATTAGTTTTGGGACAAGATCGTCTGGACGTCCTAGCCCAGACGAAATCGTCCGATCTGAGGCGATATCGTCTGATCGGCGACGATATCGTCAAACGGTCAAAACAAACTCTAAAAATGGCATGGGAAAGGAGGAAACGGGTTAAACGGCGGTTTAGGAGCGGTTTTGGGGGTTGAAATTTGAATTTGAATATTTACTAGAGTAATTGTAATTATTTAAGGTTTTACTATGCCAATTTTAGGGTGCTACATTTTGCCCCCTCTTTAGCGAATTTTCTGAAGAAAATGCGTTAAAGATGAGTTCTTCTCGATCTACGAGAAAGCAAAAAAATATTCCCATTTTTAGGCGACGATTCTAGGTCGAATCGTACGACAGCTTACTATGGTGCCCCCTCCGTGTTTTTACCCAAATCGAACGTTTGAGGTAAAAACGCGAAAAAGCAAAATTTTTAAAAAAGTTGTTAAGTGTTTTTGAATAAAATTAAGAAAAATAGGGTAAAACCCTAATTCATTGTTACTGTTCATTTTCCTAGTTTTTAGAGCTCTGGAGACAAGATGGTCGAGACAACGCATAGATCAACAGAGGTCCGACGCGGGCTACGAGTAAGGGTCTAAACTTAGTTTAGAATGCTTTACTTTAGAATTTCATGCTTTTTAGATTAAATTTGATTGATTTTTGAGCATCGCGGCCATTTTTGGGCCGTCGACGTCGTCGAGACGAAATCGTCTCGATTTTGCCGAAATCGTCTCGATATCGTCGATTTCGTCTAATGGCGAAATCGGCGATATGGGGACGATTTCGTCCAATAAGGGACGATTTCCTCATGCAAAATCGGAGACGAATTTGCTCAAATTGGGGACGATATCGTCCAATTGTGGACGATATCATCATTTATAAAATTGAACTTATTTTGACTTGCATTTTTAATTAATGATTTATTAATGATTTTTATTGTTGATTTTGTTTATGTTGCAGAGAGGATTACTAAAGAGAAGAGAATGGAAATACGATGGACTAAGGGATGACTTGGCCACCCTGTCTCAGGCAGAGCGAGATCAGCTGGCTCAGGTCGGCTTACAGCATGTGGCGGAGATGCCACAGGTTTCTACGGATATGGGGCTATTGACAGCCCTAGCAGAGAGGTGGTATCCGGGTTCTTCCTATTTTTGGTTACCGACGGGGGAGATGACTCCCACACTGGAGGATGTATGGAGGATTTTGAGGATCCCCATACAAGGACGGTTGATCACTCCCATGGCCAATCAGGGCCACGCGATGATGCGACTGTGTGGCGATCCGAGCTTCGCCCTGGAGAAGGGCGGAGTGAACATCGAGTCGCTACGCCAGATGCCTGGGGCATCTAGACTCACACGGGTTTTGGCTGGGGTGGTAGGTGGTCTTCTGCTGTGCCACCAGAGTGGATGGAGGGTACCATGGGTACTGACAGATGTGGTCTACGACATGAGAGACCACGGATACAGGTTTGCTTGGGGGAGCTTTGTACTCTGCCGGTTGTATAGGATCCTTCATGGGGTCGTATACAAGGGCGGTCGATGTCTGGTTATGACATCACTACTACAGGTTTGGTGCTGGGAGCACATTGCGGTGCAAAGGCCGGTAGGGCTTCCACTGATAGGGATTGACGGGGAGAGGCCCCGAGTTTTCTACTGGTGGCTCCGGAGAGGGGCACAACGGCGGATAGATCTGCCAGCATCCCGGAGACTACTAGACGACCTTGTCTCCGACCAGATCACCTGGAGGCCTTGGAGAGATCATCCAGGGTGGGCCGAGGATGGACAGGAGCTGGCTCGCATCAAGCGAGTCTCGCTGGCTGAGGATGGAGAGGGGAGAGGTGGAGCTCCACCGGTATGACCGAGTTTTGAGGCAGTTCGGTCTACAGCAGGGGATCCCATCTCTGAGAGACTACGAGTTTTCTCGGACTGTCCGGGATAACACTATAGTTAGCGGGGCTCCAGATATGCAATGATTCTGGAGTCAGGACGCAGATGATGCCCCCATTCAGCCGATGGATGGGGATGACGCTGGGGTAGCCGACGGCTACGATGCCTGGTACACAGGCATCCGCCCTCCTCGGATGACGAGGGCTCAGGGTCCGATTCATGCAGTTGTGCATCGGATGGGGAGGCGGTGCCAGGCAGCCATTGAGGCAAGCACAGGGTCACGATGGGAGAGAGCAGAGGAGGCCACAAGCTCAGCAGAGGCCGCGACAGTGGGAGAGGAGGGAGGAGAGACCCCCTTCTCCATAGAGAGAGAGACCACCATCGCCTCGATAAGGGCAAGGGTGTGGACACAGGAGAGAGTAGTGAGATGGCTACTCTCGGGCGGAGACTATCCGTCTCCAGGCACAGGTGCAGACTTTGCAGGAGGAGGCTGCACGACACCGAGCGGAGGCTACACAGCTCAGAGATGAGGTTGCACGCCTCAGAGCACGGAGCGGAGGAGCGAGCACTCAGGAGCTGGCATGGTCGATTGCTCAGACCACGTTCTACCAGGGTATCTACTTCCAGATGGTGCCAGAGGGTCAGAGGGTACAGCTGCCGACCGGCATTGCTGACCCGATCGAGATTGGGTCATCGAGGACTTCATCTCGATCGACGACTAGGACTCGCAGTACCACACATACTGCGATGGGGCCACCTCGTCCACCTCAGGGCGGGGGAGGAGATGAGGCTGAGAGCTCGAGGGGTTCTCGAGACACTGCACAGAGGATATATGATTGAGAGGATTGAGTATGCCAAGATGTAGATTGTGGCATACCAATCTATTTTTGATATGATGTACATATATTTGATATATATATAGATGAGATATTTTTTTGATCATATGACTTGTCTTATGCGTTTGTATGATGCTTTAATGTTTGAAGTGTGATTGATTTGATGATTCATGTAATTATGTCATTGGAAAATATTATGGTTGAAATGTCATGCTTTAAAAATTTAAATGAAATAATCTGATGTAACAAATTGGTTGTTGTGATGATAATTTGATAAAAAATAAAAGGGACTTTTAACAATAATTTCAAAGGACATTGTCGTTGTTATAGACCATTTCATGGAGTCGCCGCTCACTCGGTCGTCAAGCTAATCCCAAGTATAGAAATATTGTTAAAAAGAAAAGAGTGCTTAAGAGACTGCCTTAAGACTTTGGTGTGATGATGCAAATGATGATGATGATGATTTTGTTTTCAGACTTTTCATGAAAATATTATGCATGAAATATTTTAAAATGATTTTTGCTAGGCATAAATTCCTAAGTGTGATAAATTTTTTGGATAATTCCTTAGGAATTATACCATCATTGCAAATTTGCATATTGACATAATGACATGAAATAGTGATAATGTGCATGCTTTTTTTAAAACATAATTGTATAACAGAATGATTTAAGTCATATGTTTTTATGATTTTAAATAAATGGGGAAATAAAAATTGGTACAATGGTTTGCGCTAGGCATAGAATATGTAGGTATAGACTTATACCATCATCGCGAAATCCAAAAGAAGTTGATATAATAGTTTTATTGTATGGTTGATTTTTAATTGTTGAAAATAAACAGAAAATATGAAGAGGAGGACTTGCGCTAGGCATAAGACTCCCATTTAAGTTCTGGAACTATACCATCGTCGCGAAAGTCGACAATATATATATATATATATATATATATATATATATATATATATATATATATATATATGTGTGTGTGTGTGTGTGTGTGTGTGTGTGTGTGGGGTGTGTTTTTATTGTATGGTTTGAAAGAAATTTTGATTTTTGATTATGCATGTAGTTGTCTTTATGCGAGAAAGAAAAAATGAAATTATTCCAGACAATTTTGCAAAGATATTTCAAAGTATCTCGAAGACAAAAGTTAGATTTATAAGGAATCCCATGTGCATATGTGAGTTCATTTCCAATCTTGATTTATCATAATGATACACAAAATCTCTCAAATACAAATGTGTGTGCAATTGCTATGTTCATTTACCAGCTTTGAGCAAGATAATTTGATACAAGTGATTTGAATTAACCAAATAAGTGTTCATTAACCATGATTTAGATGCATATAACCATACCAGACTACTATGTAAGTCAGATTATCAAGAGCTAGCTAATCCATAAGCAGACATAGGTCTCGTACAAAAGAAGGTCGCTAATGTGACAGACATATCGCCATGCTAGGAGTTACCCAAGGCCAAGCAGGTTGGGCACAAACCACCTGTTATGGGGCTTACCTCACAGTTTTTGAATAATTGAGAATTCCAGGGATTCAAGCTCATCAACCCTTCTTTTCTTTTCAAAGGGTAGGGAGAGGGATTTTATTGCTTTTGCTTTTGCTTTCTTTTGCTTTTCTTTTGTATTTCTTTTGTATTTTTGAGATAATGCTTGAAACATTGTTGTAATGATATAAAATAACATTTTTCTTTTTCTCTTTTTCTTGAACTTTGCTTTTCTTCCTATGCTAGGGATACTTGCTCGGATTAGCTATAGAGCAAGGGATTTTTATTCTGGGTAGGGGTGAGCTTGTCCTTTTGCCAATTCTCAAAGATTCTAGACCATGTGCATGATAGGATAGCAGGGGAAACTTTTCGCTCAAGAAACCACTTCTACTATGTAGCATAGCATGGACATTACAAATATAATCATTTTATTGTGAAAGGATGTGCTTGGTTTAAGTAAATAACAAGATCAATTCTCTCGTGCTCAAACTTTATTTAATTGAATTTTGTGGACTTTGATATAAGAGAGATTAGTAATCATGCCAGATAAAAATCAAGATATTTATTTTGTGTTTGTGAAAGTGAGGGATTCCAAATAAATGCTAATTTATCCAAAATAATTTGAAATATATAACTGCAACATTTGTAAGAAGAAATATATACAAATACTTTTTTGGGAAGTTTGAGAATGTTGACTCTCTCTTTCTTCTTTATTTTGTTTTGGTTTCGAAAGAGTCAAGAATATTGCTGTTTTTATTTTTATTATTTTTGTTTGTTTTTGTTTCTGTGTAAAAGTTTGATATATTTTTAAAATAAGACAACATGCAAAATATGTACAAATGATGAAATGACTAAATTTTATGCATAATATCGCCTAAGATGCATAATATTCATAGGTTCTTTTAAATCTTTACCATCTAAGGTAGCTAATTTGTATGCTCCCGATTCAAATTTAGCAGTGATAATGTATGGTCCTAGCCGCTTGGGCTCAAATTTACCTTTAAGGTCTTTAGTTGCATTAGTATTTTTTTGATTTTCTTTTAAAACAAGGTCGCCGATCTCAAAGGATCGATGACGAACTTTTTTAGCATATGATCTTTTAAGCTTGTTTTGGTAGGCACGGAGATGCTCCAAAGCATTGATGCATTTTTCATCTAGGAGTTCCAACTGATCGAGTCTCGCAATCTCGATATTCATCTCCTACTTCGGTAACTTGAAGTAGTAGAGCCAAAGAAGGAACTTCTAATTCAAAGGGAAAAATGGCTTCAAGCACCATAAACCAAAACAAAAGGTGAAGTTCCAGTGGGGGTTCGAACACTAGTTCGATAGGCCCACAAGGCTGGATATAATTGAATGTGCCAGTCGCGGCCAGATTTATTGACCAATATTTTGAGAATTTTGATTAAGGTTTTGTTAGATGCTTCTGCTTGACCATTACCCTGAGGATAATAGGGAGTGGACCAACGATGTTGAATCTTATATTTTTGGCATAATTTCTTGACATCTTTATTTTTGAAACAAGTTCCATTGTCTGAGATGAGATTTGCAAGAATTCCGAACCTACAAATGATTTGATTAAAAATAAATTTAGAGACTTGTGTGCCAGTGCAGGAAGCTAAAGGCATAGCTTCAACCCACTTCGTGAAATACTCGGTGGCGGTTATGATGAATTTGTGTCCATCAGATGACACAGGATTGATTTTGCCAATAATATCTAAGCCCCATTTTGAAAAGGGCCAAGGAGATGAAATAGCCTGCAGTTCTTGTGCAGGCGCATGGACAAGGTCAGCATGTTTCTGGCACTTGTCGCAATGGCGCACATAATCATGTGCATCATTCTCCATGGTAGGCCAAAAGTATCCTATCCTAAGGAGCTTTTTAGCAATGACACTACCACAGAAGTGTCCTCCACAAGATCCATCGTGGGCTTCACTCAAGGCTGATTTGGATTCTTCTAAATTCAAACATCTTAATAGGATACCTTCAAAAGATCTCCTATACAAAGTATTGCCAATTATTACAAATCGACTTGCTCGTCTACGTAATAACCGATGCTGGTTTCTATTAGAATTGTCAAGGAAAGTCCCATTTTGAAGAAAATCAAATATATCTGTATACCAAGGTTCAGGAGTAGTTTCATTGATTAGAAACACATCCAAAGGTTCTAAGCATGACTTATTTGAAGCGGGTTCCTGGAGTCGACGAATAATGATAGTGGCATATTCGTCATCTAACTCCAAGGGCAGGAGAGATGCAGCTGCGGCCATAGCATCAGTCGCACGGTTGCAAGTTCGAGGAATAGCTTCCAAGGTAACTTGATCAAATAGAGACATTAATTGTAAAACATAGGCTTTATATGGGCGCAGTTTATCATCTCTGGTCTGATAAACTTCATTAATTTGGTTTATGACAAGTTGAGAATCACCAAAAACTAACAGATGTTTAATTTTTAGCGCCAAGGCAGCTCGTAATCCAAGGATTAGAGCTTCATATTCAGCAGTATTATTAGTGCAAGCAAATGTTAATTTGAAGGACAGAGGAATAAGATGTTTTTGCGGGGATATTAAAATAATACCCGCACCAGCCCCACTCATGCATCGGGCTCCATCAAAGTATAAGGACCATTGTTCAATATGGTCTGCCTCTAATTGAAGGCATTCATCAAGAAACTCAATGATGAGGGGATGGGTAGACTCTAAGGGTGCAGCAACTAATTGATCTGCTATGATTTGACCCTTAACAGACTTCTGTCCTATGAACGTGAGGTCAAACTCGCTTAGAGCAAGAACCCACTTGGCTGTACGACCCGATAAATAAGGTCGACTCATGAGATACCTCAAGGGATCATATTTAGCAATGACATAGGTTTTCTGACTGAGCATATAATGGCATAATTTTTGCGTAGAAAATATGACTGCTAGACATAGTTTTTCTAATGTTGTGTAGCGGGTTTCATAACTGATGAAGGTTCGGCTAATATAATAATTAGCACGTTCTCTCTTCGCATCATCAAGCTGAGCTAACATAGCTCCTAAGGCAGAATCTGAAGCTGAAATATACAGGAGAAATGGGCGATCAGGTCTAGGTGGTGAAAGCACAGGTGGGTTAAGGAGGTATTGTTTGAGAAGTTCAAAAGCTTCTTTACATTCGTCGTCCCAATTAAAAGGGACATCCTTCTTAAGGAGCTTAAGAAAGGGACCGGTTTTGTCCGCCAACTTATCGATGAAGCGACGGATAGCTTGAAGTTTACCTTGTAAACTTCGTAATTCGGATATATTGGTAGGTGCGGGCATATCAGTGATAGCCGCAATCTTAAGAGGGTCAATTTTGATACCACGTAAAGAAACTAAAACCCCTAATAGCTTACCGGACTTAACTCCGAATATGCATTTGGCTGGATTTAATCGAATAAGATATTCTCTTAATCGATTAAAAACTTTTCTCAAATCATCTAAATGATTATCTTCATTAATAGAGCGAGCTATAATATCATCTACATAATCATGTAGGATATCATGCATCATATCATGAAAAATATAAGTCATAGCTCGTTGATAGGTTGCGCCTGCGTTCTTTAAGCCGAATGGCATCACTTTCCAACAAAAGGTACCCCAAGGGGTAATAAAGGCTGTTTTAGCCTGATCTTCGAGGAGCTATCCTGATCCGATTATAACCGGAGAATCCATCCATTAGGGACATCATCCCACTCCCAACAAGTAAAATCAATGATTTGGTCCATGTTTGGAAGAGGAAAATCATCTTTAGGGCATGCAACGTTAATATCTCTAAAGTCTGTGCAAACCCTAACTTTGGTAGCTTCTTTCTTGGTTACTCGGAACTACATTTGAGATCCATTCAAGCATAATCAATAGCCTGTATAAAAACAACATTCAGGAGTTTTTCTAACTCCCCTTTGACTAGTAAGGCCACTTTGGGATGCATTTTTCTAAGTTTCTGTTTAACAGGTTTAGCATCCGGATGGACTACTAGATGATGCATGACTACGGAAGGGTCCAGACCTGGCATATCTTCATATGTCCAAGCGAAGACATCTTCATATTCCTTAAGAAAGGCAATGTATTGCTCTTGTTTTTCTTGACTTAATTCTGATCCAATATTGATTATGTGAGGATTATCCTCAGTTCCAATGTTAACTTTAATGACGTTTTCTACTTCCATGTGTAGATCTCTTTCAAAATTAGGTGGGGCGGGTGAGACGCCCAATTCTTGTAATTATTTTAAGGTTAACTTGGATAATTCATCTTGAGGATTAGTGGCCTCAAGTTGGGCTATAGTTGGTATAGAACCATCAAAATAAAATCCATTGTGTAACATTTCTTCAACGGAGACATCATGGAAGATATCTCCTTCCAACTCATCATCGGATTTAGCAATCATTTCAGGGTAAGCTATGGATAGCATGTTACAGGTAAATGGCTGATTTTTTAGAGGCAAATCATCACGCCTATCCAAATAATCTTGATAACATATGAGTTGATCATCATCTTCAAAAGGAAAGGGTTGACCCTTACTAGGAAATAGGCCCACACCACAAGTGGCAGTGCCACGGTTCTACCTCGAAAGGTTCTTTCATACCATTTTGGAAAGGTCCCAAGCCTTTCCCTTTATATCCCATTTTAAGCATTATAGGTTTAGCTTTAATATACTCATTAGTAAAATAACACCGAGCATATCCATCATGATGAGTTTTGATATTTCGGGGTATTCTTCCCCAGTCATATCCTTTATAAATAAAGGCACAACTCCCGACTTGGTAAGTACTTCCCATAGGTTGTGGGAGGCCCAAAGTACGAGGAGATGGCGGCAAGTTATTTAAAAGAATTGAATCTTGCATAAAAGCATTTGTTTTTTCTGATATTAAGATTGTGGATAAATCTGGTAAAAGTTCATCAGAAAGAGCATAAGATGTAGAAGGATTATTCCCTATATCTTTAGATGTGGAAGGTATGATAGATGTTGATAATGTGGAAGTGTTAATGAATGGGTCTATAGGTTTTGAAATTATAGGGATAGAACATGAAGGATTGGTTGTGGATTGAAGATCTTTTTGAGGTTCTAGAGTGGTTTGTTTAGAAGATTGTTGATCTATATATGAGGGTGAAATTAATGGAGGAGAAATAGGTGAAGCTATGGGAGTGTGTTTCACAGTTTTAGATGAAAAATAAGAATTAGGATGTGTGGATGACAGAGCAGGGCAAAATTGAACTCCAACAAGTTCTGCCAAAGCACACATATCAAAGGGTCTAGGATCACCATGGATAGTGACCAACTGATTTTTAAATTCGAATTTAACACATTGGTGTAAAGTGGATGGGACGGCCCGCATTGCATTGATCCAAGGATGACCCAAAAGTATATTGTACGATGCAGGGCAATGTACAATAAACACGGTTGTATCTAGAGTTCTAGGACCAACTTGCAATGGGATGGTGATAACTCCACATGTTTCTTGTGTTTCGTCATTGAAAGCTTTTATGATCATGTCAGTTTTCTTCATTTCATCACTTCTAAAGCCAAACCGTTGGTAGAAGTCAAAAGTGCAAATGTTTAGAGATGAACCATTATCAATCAGGACTCTTTTAACAGACTACATCTCCAATTAGAGCAAGAATATATAAGGGATTATCCTTATGTAAACTGTGTTGTGGAATATCTTTATCCCGGAAGTCAATACAATCGACTTCTCTAGTGATGATAGTATTGGCCATGGCTTCAGGTTGAATATTTTGAGGTACCATCATTTGGCTTAATGTAAGCATTAACTCATCCCTATGGGTAGGAGAAGATCTTAATAAATCCAAAAGGGAAATTCTGGCTGTAGTATTGGATAATTGCTCATTAATATTGTAAGGGGGTTTAGGTTGAACATTAGGAGCATGATTCCCTTTATTGGGATTTTTCAAAACAAATGGAGCTGATCCATCATTCTGGTTTGGTTCTTGTTGAGAATTTTGAGCTTGTTGTCGGGTAACGACTCCAATGGTACCTACAATGTTATATTGAAGACGCTGAACCGGTCTCGGTTGAGCGTTTATGGCTTGTTCATTAGGGAGGAATTGATTAGAAGAGGGTCGAGTAGTAACTCTTCTAGGAAATGGTTCTTCTGGAACCATAGCATCTGTGATGGGTTGAATAGGATCTGATTCATTTTTAGAACTATTCGATTGGTTTGAGGTGATGTCTATTTCACTTTCAGTATCTGATTCTATATCACTGAGATCTGGTATTTGAATATTATGTAGGGGCCTGGTCGTGACCATGGATAAAGTTGTGTCAAATTGTTGTAAATCATGATTAGGTAAATGTCCGCTAATAGTTCCTACATATCGGGTAGGAGGAGGAACATTATGATGTTCGATTTGATTGGCCACCTCTTTACCATGTCTTGGTAAAGGATGTTGAAATATGTCTAATGATTGATTAGCATTTTGATTTTGATTTTGGGGAATGTTCTTTTGAGCATTATTAGGAGCATTTTGTTTAGGTTGGAAGGCTTGCACCTCCATTTCATTATTATCAATCAGATCTTGTATTTTATGCTTTAACCTTTTACAAGCGTTGGTAGAGTGTCCAGGTCCTCTATGGAAATCACAATTGTAAGTCACTCTGTATCCGGGTATGGTTGGATCAGGTTCCCGGATAGTCGGTAATTGAATCAAACCTCTTTCGAGTAATTGAGGTAAAATAGTTGATAATGGTTGATTCAATCTAGTAAATTCTCGAGGAGGTTTATCAGGAGGTTTCAATATAAATTTTTTTGTTGTCTTCGTTGCATTGATATTAGCAACATTTCTGCTATCAGTGACTCCGTCACCTACGACTTGTTTGTTTTTATATTGATTTTTGGATGTTTTCTCATCATCCTTCTTCCTAAGTTGGCCTCTCCTAATGAGGGCATCTTCTACTCTTCGAGCTAAATCTATAGCCTGATCGAAGGTAGTTAAAGTAGCAGTTGATAACTCATAAGATATTTGTTCTTGCAAATTATTGATAAAAATGTCCAACATTTCCCTATAAGGTAACACAAAGTGCAGTTTTCCTATCAACTGCCTCCATCTAGCTAAGAAATCAGCAAAACATTCATCTTTGTCTTGTTTTAAGTTGTATAAATCTTTAATGGTGACATGCCTCTCGATGTAGGCACTAAATTGATGGACAAAAGATTCAATTGTTTCTTCAAAATTTCTCAAAGAATGAGTGGGCAATTGATAGTACCACTCTAATGCCATTCCACCTAAACTTTTTGGGAACATTTTTAGTAATAGCAAGTCATCATGTGATATATCATGACATGCTATCCTAAACATGCGAAGATGCTCTATGGGATCTTCGGTTCCTTTATATATAGGCAGGACGGGCATGGGAAAATGCTTAGGGTACGGTTGTGCTACAACTATGGGATCCAAAGGTTGACTACATATCTCTCGATAATTGTACGAGGGACGGTAGGGATCTATCTGGTCCATGCGGGAAGCTAACTGCTTCACCATGGCTTCCAGATTACTAGTTTGCCCACCATATTGGTTCGGTAGGGCATTAATATGAGATTTGTGAACATATGGAGGGACATGAAGATTAGATGCTATGTTGCTATTGTGTAAATTGTTGGTAGGAAAGGTGTTATGAAGAAATTTTGAAGTTGTATTATGTTGTATCCCGGATTGTTGAAAATTGGTGTTTGGCTTCATTTTAGATTTTTGTTTACTTGAAGCATATTGATCAATAGTTTGGCGAAGTAAAGCAGTGAAGGAAGTTTTCTTTTGTGTGGGAATGATTTTAGGCTCAATAACAGGTTCCTTAGGAGGTTGGGTAACCTGTTGTTTTGGCATGTTTTGAATCATAGTGACCATATCTCTATTGGATGGTCCAACCTTATCACTTTCTTGATCAATAAAAGACAAGGGATTAGTGTGCACATCAAACATATGTTCCATGGCTGCTTGAGTGTCACTAATTTGCCCTTTATCAATACGAACTGCCATATTAAGAGCGCCAATGTTATTATTGAAAAATTTCCAGAAATGATCTAAGTTATCAAAAGCAATAGTTCCATCTGGAGCTACTCTAGGGGATGAGGATCCATCCTCTTTAACATTTTCTTCTTGTTCATCTACAACAAGCTCATCGTCTTGCTGGTCTAGAGTTTCTTCTTCCGGGATTGGATCCTCGGGAAGGACATTTGGGTTTCTTGTTTTGTCTCCTAACCAATCTTCTTCTTCTCCTTCAGCTTGTTTACCATTCCTAAGTTTAGGCATTGTGCTTAACTTAGATTTCAGCAAATATATATATATATATATATATATATATATATATATATATATATATATATATATATATATATATGCAACAAGCTTAAGAGGTATATATTAATTATATACCTACTACAATATTTAAAATGAAATGTTTTGGTTTTTGTTATGTTTTTTAGTTTTTCTTGTTTTTTTTTTTTGGTTTTAATAACAATATTATAAAGATAACAAACAACACACAAAACACAAGAAATAATAATAATGAAAGCAATGATCTAGTTTTCTATAAACAATTTATAAATATCATTAATGGGCTCAAGTTCTTCAAGAGTCATGAAGTGTTCTTCTTCAAATTGAAAATTTTCTTTCAAGAATTTAATGAAAAGGGCTATAGTGATACCATGTATTTCAGATTCTGGTTGATAATAATAATTCTCATGACAATATTCACGATACAACATAGCTCTAGGAGTTCTATTCCATCTTCTTCTAATCATAAGATCAGTTTCTTGGGATTCTATATGAACTAGAAATTGGCGTACCATAGCTGCGTTCTTGAGGTATTCCTCGAAGGTGAAAATTTTTGAAGACACAAGAGCTCTCCTATAAGCTAACCATCTATGGCAGGCTCTCTGAAGTTCATGATAAAAGATGAGTTGATGAGGATCCAGGATTCTATCTAGGACAAGCCTTTTGATTTGTTTAAGTTTTGTTGACCTAGATGAAATGACACCTAGTCTTCTATCAAGTTCTTTCCACAGAAGTTGGTTTCTATCTGTTTCAGGCACACTAAGCACAAAATTGATTTCTATGGCTGCTAATTGGTTTTCAACATTTATAGTAACTGCTAATATTTTCTTAGGAGCTACCATCTAGACATGATATGCAACTTAGTATTTTCTAATGATTTTAAATGCATCTAGGTTTTTTTGTGTTTTTTTTTGTTTTTTTTGTTTTCAAAAGGTTTTAAATGCATTCACGTCGGGTTCACCAAAATGTATCGCTCCAAATTTTTTGCATCCTTACCTTCAGGCTATAGGATCCGTGCCCGAAAGGAGGATGGGAAAAGGATGGCGCGGTACCTCGGACTGAGAGGCCTTGCGAAGGTCCCGCCTCTCGGGGGAGGTGTATTATGGTGATTTTTCGATGGATGGTGGGTTCACCAGGAAACGTTTGAATGGCAGTTTCCACGCCTAGGTTGGGAATGTGTTTAATGTGTTCAGTTTTATCTTTAAACATTCGAGTCCTAGGTTTGGCCAAATGAATCTAAGTTGTTCTATTATGAAAATGCAGACTAAATGAAATACAACAAACAGATTTGAACAGAAAACAGAGAGAAAAAGCTAAATTATAGAGCCATACCTGATCCGGATGTCTGATGGAGGTTCTGATTCTTGAAGCAGACAGGATCGTCTGGAATTTGACGGGATCGTCTCCGACCTGCAGGATCGTCTGAGATCTATCGAATTCGTCAGAGACCTGCAAACAGAGAAATAGACACAAAATACAAAAAATGCAACAATGCTAATAGAGGATAATGATGTAAAATGACAATAAGGATGTTAACAGATAATCCCGAATAGAAATGCAAGTAAGTTGCAACACTTTAATAGCTAATCATGACCTTATTATGCAATTAAACTACATGGGTGAACTCCAAGATGCAGAATAATAAAAAATAATAAATAAACTAACTAGATGCAGAATAAAACAGCAGATGAGAAGAGAAAAATGCAAACTCTGGGCACTGATTGCCCCCAATGTTGATTGCAGTCGAGATCATCTCGAATTGGTGCGAAATCATCTCGAATTGAACAGGATCATCCATGACGAACTGAGCTTGCTTCGGCTGAAGAATGACAAGGTTCCTGCAACAAAATTTGGATAGGACAAGTGCAGATGGTAATTCAAGATGTTTTAGTGCGTGTAAAGTCAAGTTACAGGAAATTTCAGCCAGGGGGATGCCAAGGGGGAGTCCTAAGTTTAAATAGGCTTAGGAGGGAGGTTAGGAGGTTGGAGATCATCCCAATTTGGGAGATCTCCAACGGGGAGGGTCTCTAACGACGTAGACACGCTTCTGCCCGGATTAGAGACGCCGTTGGAACAGAGGCTAATTGGGGAAAATTAGTTTTGGGACAAGATCGTCTGGACGTCCTAGTCCAGACGAAATCGTCCGATCTGAGGCGATATCGTCTGATCGGCGACGATATCGTCAAACGGTCAAAACAAACTCTAAAAATGGCGCGGGAAAGGAGGAAACGGGTTAAACGACGGTTTGGGAGCGGTTTTGGGGGTTGAAATTTGAATTTGAATATTTACTAGAGTAATTGTAATTATTTAAGGTTTTACTGCACCAATTTTAGGGTGCTACAAGTTAGTATGATAGTATTTTAAATTTCATCACCAAGAGGTTGGTTTCCCTTGGGACTAGCTCAGGGTGAACATTAGGTTAGATGCCCTTTAGTCGTAGGGTTTAATAATTGGTGAAACACAATTGTCAATTTTGTCCAAGCTCACCCAAGGGTGAAGCGAATGCCTATGGGGCCTTACCTCAGGTATTAGGCAAGTAGCAGGACCTAGACAACATGGCCTCTATTGTAGAGGTATTATTTTTTTCCCCTCAGGCTACCTCGTGCCTATCCTCCATTATAGGAAGCCATTTTGAGTTGTTGGTATTTTTCCATTTGATAGAGTGGTAGGGTGCTAACATAAATTTCATAGGTTCCATTTCACCACCACCTTTTGTAGTCTAGGGTAAGTTTTACATAAAACACACAAAATCAAAAAAAAAATTTCTTGTTTATTTTCTTTATTTTTGAATTTTATTGGCGTTAGTTAGATAGTGATTTTGTTTTGAATTTTTTTTCCAAATCTCACAATTTTCTTCTATTTCACACATCCATGGCTCATTTCACCCAATACCATAAACCAACCCTACCAACTACCACCCACTTATCACTCACCACTAACCCTGCAATACCATCAATATCCTATCCATCATCAACCCCCACCTCAATATCCCCAACCATCAACTTCACCATCTCATCACTCACTCCCCACATATCATCACTCCCAACCCACCTATCATCAACCACCAATTCAATAGTATCATCAACCCCCTCAGCCAACTTATCAACCTCAACCACCCACCCAACCATATCCATTACAACCACCACCTAATTACACTCAATCATATCCCACTTACAATAAATCATTGCCTCTATATCATCACATCCCCCCTTTAGATCAACCCCCACCAAATCATCCATATTAAAGTACCCCTAATCCATCACAACCATACCCTCTATATTATCCATAATCCACTTCCCAACCATATTACACTCCTACCCACACCCGTACCACATCATATCACATGCATCACATTATACCACAAGCCTCCCAAGCACCTCTCACCACTTCACACCAATCTTACCCATGTTTCCAACATCAACCATCTCCATTGTAGCATTCATATCCCCTGCACCAACCTCAACAACCTCACCCCCTTCACAAAAAACTTCTTATTTACCCCAACCTCCAACTTATCAAGCTACACCTCCTCCCACTTAATGTCAAAATCGATTCATTTTCCCTTCCACGCACATTTTTCCTCAGCACCAATGCCACTTCATGCATCTTGCAGAGCCCTTATCATCCATTTTATGGAAACTTCTCGAGACACAAGTACTCTTATTACCCCACCCAAGGTCACATGATACACATCATCCCACATCTTAAGGATATTATATCGACCAATTTTGTGTCTACCATCGCCAACATGGTCATGATATCAATCATTATAAATCATTTCAGAATCTTGTACAAGATCTGATTGACCAAGGAGACCTCCTCGTCAAACATACTTCAACCCTCACTCAAAAAAATATTGCAAATCATCAAGCTCAATCTCACCAAGGTTTTTTGGGTCTGATATGTCATGACCATATTACTCTTGCCTCTCCCCAATTATCTGTCAACACCCAACAAATACCTAGTTCCACTCTCACCCTATTCCCCAAACCATTACCACCTAACCCTGTTATCACTCTTATTCAAAAATTAACTCATTATCTTAAACTTACCCCTGCCCATGTTCAATTCCTAATAACTATACCCTCAAATTCTTCATCCTAAAATCACACACCTACCCAAACACCTCTTCCATTACTCAACTCCATAGACCATAACCCCAATCCCATCACCAAACTTATCCCCAATCCTACCACTCTTACCTCTCAAGAAGAGGATCCTCATGCCCTATCTCACACCTCAATTAACCCTTCATCCTCATCATAAGATATTTCCCCAACATTATCCCTTGATCAGTATCATCTGACCCTCCTCTATTCCCCTCATTTGAAGACACCCCTACCACTTCTATTGTTCTAGCCTCACTGCCCCCTATAATCCCACATGTTAATGTACATATAACTAATCCCAATATAAAAAAATGCTTTATACACAATGTAACTAAAAATCTACCACACGTATAGTCTATCAAAATTTTTGGTAGACCCCGAGATGAGCCTTTCGTTATAGGTGCTATTGTACCCTTAGGCTCACCCCCTAACCACACCAATTTTTTTTATGGGGGAGTCACTACATACACATTATCATCCACTCCCATTTCCTTCCAAGACCATTTTTGTGCTGACATTAACTACCTCTCCAATCCATATTTTATCATATGCTATTTTTAGAAATGCCATTGGCAGGGTTTTGGCTTAGGATGCTATGAGCAAGGTATCCACACCCTAATTGATCTTCCATATCAATTATCAAACACCCAAGCAGGCTTGGGTAGATCAAGCTAGTCTCCTACTCCATTAATCCCATCCAACCACCCTTCCTCTTGCGCTTTTAATCGATTCACCATGATACATTTTAGACTTGGTTGCCACCTCACATTACACTATTTGACACTTTACTTACCTCCTGTAGCATTTTATTTTTCACATTGTCTCCTTAGGCACCCTTTTTACACTCATACCCTTGGGCTATGCACTTTTCACTAGACTCCTTAGGCTACACACCTTTTGTTTCTATTTTTCTCTTTTTTATATACAATGCACATGTGATCCCTTCTTGTTTGGTTCTGCTATTTTTCCATGGTTGCATTATATCCCTTATTCCCCACCATATTATTCTACTCGTACCTTCTCTTGCCTCCTTAACCAAAACCATTACCATTTATGAAGAGAATGAGGAGGAGATAGACTTGTTGCCCTTCTAGGCACATTTTGTTAAAATTCATGTTGTATGCAATTTTTGAGAGTTAATCATTGTAAAACTTCTATTTTTCCATAAAAATTGGTTAAGATGTTGTTAGATTGTTGTGTTTTTACCAGATCTCACTCTCTTTACTCAAAATCATCTTCTTTTGGATTTTGTGGCTTCTCTATTTTTCTACACTTTTCCTATTGTTGCATGCAAAATTGTAAAACATTTTAGCGTGGATGATGTTGTGGACAAATTTTTTGCTTAAAATTTGGTCTATGTATCTCATTTCACTCTGCGTACCTGATAATGGTTTCCAAAACTTAGGCAACTTCACCTATATTTAGAGCGTGTTTTATTCAAATGCAAAGAGGGACACTTTCGCTGCCAGTTGTGGAGCGAAAGAATCTATCAAATGAAAAGATAAGTAAAAAAATATAACTAAGTGTGTGCTAGCCAGACTTTCACTCCACTCATGGAGCGAAAGCTCCTCCTTGAATGCTGATAAGGGTCAAAGCGCAAAGAAATGATCAAAGCTGCAAGCGCTCCACTAGTGGAGCGAAAGGCCAAAAGGGCTTAAATATGAGCAAATGTGACTAAGGGAAATATGAGAAGTCAACCTAGAAGTCAAAGGCCTTGTCGCTCCACCAGTGGAGCGAAACTCCCAGTTGCTCCACCTGTGGAGCGAAAACCAACCAAAGGCAAGTGTGAGACTAAGAGTGCAAGAAAAGTCAAAATATGGTCAAAGCTATAGTCGCTCCACCAGTGGAGCGACACTTCGAAAAGATGTAAATTTAGGCATTTATCAAGGCAAATTCAAAAGAAGGTCAATGAATCAATCAAAGGTGATTTCACTCCACCAATGGAGTGAAAGTACCAAGAATTCCACATGTGGAGCAAAAGCCTCTGTTGCTCCACCCAGGGAGCGACAAGCTTAGAAGAAAAGTAAAAATGATTAAAATGCTTATCGCTCCACCAGTGGAGCGAAAAGCTTTATCACTCCATCCAGGGAGCAACACCTAAAATGAAGATACAGAAAAGTTTCTCAGGCATGGCAAAATACACTTTTGCTCCACTTCTAGAGTGAAAGTTTTGTTGCTCCAGTTATGGAGTGAAACTCCTGGCGGGCCCCAAACATAATATAAACTACCCAGAACCACCATGGACAACCTAAAACTATCAAGGACTATCGTGATTTGCCATTGACTGATCAAACTGACCCCAAGCTACACTTTAAGCTGTCTGATTGTGGTGAATCACTGGAACCTTCTGCATTCAATGCTAAGTTATCTGTAGAATCGAATTTGTGCTGTTGAGTTAATTTTGGATCAAATCTGCTTGTCACTATCGAGGAAGTGGTTGGGAATTAAAGTTTTAGAAAGTAGAATCATATTTAAAAAGATAGTTTTTCTCTGTAACTAAGGATGGACAATCTCTGCTAGAAAAATAGTTGTATAGTTTGAAATCTACTTTTGAAATACAAACTTCTGGCTCTGGCCTTGAATTTTCTATCTTTGTGTATGACTTCTATCATGTTATTTCTATTAAATTAGTCTCTTTATCATACAACTTGAATTCTGTTTCCTAGATTTAGTTGTCAGTAGAGGATTAATCCCTAGAGTACCCCTGAAGTTTATGTAGTTCAGAAGATTTAATATTGGTTTTTGTTAAAGGTCTATTGTTTTGATTATTTTTGGTTCAAGTGTTAAGCTATGTATTGTGCTTCCTATCCATGACCCCGTATTTTAGAATTTTAGCCTTTTCCCATTCCTTTTAGTATTTTACATATCTTTCAGCATCTTCTTAACTCTTATCTCAAAAACCCCATTTTATTTTTGAAACCAACCTTACTAAAGATTGTCACGGAGGACATTCCTTTCCTTCGAACATTCAATGCTTTGCAGTGGGTCTAGGGTGCTGCAGACTTAGAAAACATGCATCTAGGCTGATTTTATTGCCAAATTTTTTTGACATGCCCAGTGGGATGCAAACGTTCCACTGTAAAAGCAATATTAAGAATTTTATGTTCATATTATTACTATTTAATATGAACATCTAGCGACTCTATTGAACTCAAATACCTCTAAATATTGAAGACCAATCTAAAGATCATGCCTTCATGCACATGATATGGAGAACCAGGAATATAGAAGAAGAAATCGAGTTCTTCAAGCTTGACATCAACGCTCTGGGAGAGCATCCTAGAGTGGTCAGGGTGAATATCCTATTAGATGGGACATCTTCACAAGTAGTTGTTACTTTGTGGACTCCAACTCTTGACAACACCATGACTAGCTTACCCCCCAATCCACCAGATTCTTTAGATCATCAGAATACTCTGGCTCAACCAAACATTCAACCAAGTATTTTGAGTGTTCTGTAGCACCCTAAAATTGGTGCAGTTAAACCCTTAGTATAAAGTAAAAATTTGAATTTTAACCCCAAAATCGCTCGTTAACCGCTCACATCGTTTTTCATGCCATTTTTATGTTGTAATCACAATGACACTGAGAGGGGGGGTTGAATCAGTGTGTTCTTTAAAATTTCTAAAACATATGATTTTAAAACCAGCAGCAGTTTAAAGCAGATAAAAGAGATACTAAATGCATCAAGAAAGCATCACACATAACACAACATTTTAACGAGGTTCACCAATGTGGCTACTCCTCAAAAAGACTCGCTTGGACTACCATCCAAATCCAGTCAATGCAAAGCTACAACTTTACATAATCCTTTACCAAGACCAACTGGAAGGAGCACCAACCCCTTAACTTTATCTCGCTACAACAGAATGGAGCACCAACTCCTATTTTACCAGCACCTACTGGAAAGAGGCACCAACCCCTTATGCCAAGCTACAACTTGGAAGACAATAATAAAAATTGTAGAATAAAACTTTCACCTTAATTTTCATGATCTGCCATTTTTTTGCATTCTGCTGTATGTCTGCATTCTGTTGCTTCTGTGCAAAATGATTCGCACTATCCGACAGCTTCTCTATATTTCTTTGCACTCTCTGTCGTATTCAGTTTATCGATTACTTCTGTAAACTATGCACTGTCACTTCGGACTTAGAACACAACTTCGCATATCGCGCTCTTATCATCCATGCACTCACGATCTGCAGATGCGAATTACGACTCTGCACTTTCCTCAATCGAACTTGATGCAATCACCCTTCTCGCACTTACACATTATCTCATCGCTATATTCTCTATACTGCCATTCCAAAGAACTAACACTTTTCTCACTCTCTGGATCGAAACGACTTGCTCTCGGCTTCACGCGAACTTGTTTCGCACCTTTCACATCTATTCCACACCTTAACCTTGCAACAGACCCCTTTTTATAGAAGAGAATACCATATCAAACATCTTCGGCTGTAACTCAAAGACGTCGGCTGCAAACCCTAATGAAGTCAACATGAAACCCTAGAATTTTTTTGGCTGCTTAACCTTTGTGATTGTCGGCTGCAAACCCTAAAAACCCCCATCGTAAAACCCTAGTAAGTGTCGGCTTTAAAACCCTAAAGACGTTCATTGTAAAACCCTAACACATGTCGGCTTCAAAACCTCAAAGATGTCCGCTATAAAACCCTAGCAATTGTCGGCTTTGAAACCCTAACGACGTCCACTGTGAAGCCCTAGCAACTATCGGCTTCAAACCCTAAAAACCATCGGCCTCGATTCAAACTTGTCGGCCTCAAACTCTTCTGCCACCTTCACCACCTTCCTGTAGCTTATTGCCGTGAAATGGCAACACGTCGTGAAATCGTGACACTTTTTGTGTCCGTACACCTCCTTGACTTTGTCGTCGCGAAATCGTGACCCTTTTGGCCGTTGACAGCTTTGCCTCCGTTCTTGTCATGAAATCGTGACACTTTGATCAGTTGCTGATGTCATCATCATTCTTGTCATGAAATCATGACGCTTCCGGCTTCTGGCGGCTTTTCTCGCAACCTGTCGCGAAATCGTGACACTTTCAGCTTTCGCTGACGTCATCCGCATTCTTGTCATGAAATCATGATGCTTCCGGCTTCTGGCGGCTTTTCTCGCACCTTGTCACGAAATCGTGACACTTTCAGCTTTCACTGATGTCATCTTCATCTTTGTCATGAAATCGTGACGCTTTCGGCTTCCGTACATTTTGTGCTTCATTCAGTAGCGAAATCGCTACAACTTAGTGCCTTGTGCTTTCAACTGCTTTTACCCATGAAATATTGACTCGTAGCGAAATCGCTACACTTTTGTGCCTTACACTTTCGACTTGAAGCATAATCGCTGCACCTTTGAGTTCTGCCCTTCAGACCTGTAGCGAAATCGCTACACCTTCGTGTTGAGTATTTTCACCTTGTAGCGAAATCGCTACACCTTTGTTTTGCGCAACTTTTACCCGTAGCGAAATCGCTACACCTTTACTTTGTGCCTTTGCAACTCGTAGCGAAATCGCTACACCTTTACTTTGCGCCTTTGCAACTCGTAGCGAAATCGCTACATCCTTTTTACTTAACACTTTCTCCTTGCTTCTGCCCGCGAAAATTCAACATGTAGCGAAATCGCTACAGTTTCTCAACTTAGCTTCTTGGCCTCCGACATGTCGTGAAATCATGACATTTTCAACTATGCCTTCTCTCTCCTTCGACTTGTCGTGAAATCGTGACATTTTTGATTGCGCCTTCTCTCTCCTCCGACTTGTCGTGATATCGTGACATTTTCGATTGTGCCTTCTCTCTCCTCCGACTTGTCGCGATATCGTGACATTTTTGATTGTGCCTTCTCTCTCCTCCGACTTGTCGTGATATCATGACATTTTTGGTTGCACTTTCATCATGAAATCGTGACATTTCTTATTGCACTTTCTCTCTCCTTCGACTTGTCGCGAAATCGTGACAGAAAACATGTCGCGATATCGCGACAGTTTTCTAACTTGTCTTTTTCTTCGAATTTTTTCTATCTTCTGCATCTGAATGACTTCTGATCTGTCTACCCACTGCATCCTTGGATCTAACTGCCTGTGTTGACAACAATGACAACCTTCTTGCAACACCTTGCTCAACAATCTCCCCCTTTGGAATTGTTGGCAACACCTGTATACATTCCTGTAACTCTTCTCCCCCTTTGTCAATAATACCAAAGGGCTGCTGCAGACTCTCCCTGTGTCCATCCTCACACTTCTCAGGCACAATTTGACTCCCCCTGAGTTCATCCTCATGCACTCAAGTGCTCCCCCTGAGAAAGTGATCCCTGTAGCTAGTCACTTCTTAGGAAGTGTGACTACTCCTAATTTGCTCCGAAGATACTCAAATACTTCCTTGGGCAAAGGTTTAGTAAAAATATCTGCTACCTGTTCTGTAGTTGGGACATAGTCCAATTTAACTTCTCCTTCTGCAACTTTTTCTTTCAAGAAATGATACCTTATAGCAATGTGCTTTGTCCGTGAGTGCATTACTGGATTCTTAGAAATATTGATTGCACTGGTGTTGTCACACTTTACTGATATTGGTTCACTAAAATTAATACCTAGATCTTTCAAGGTTTGTTTCATCCACAAAACTTGTGTGCAACATGTTGCTGCTGCAATATATTCTGCCTCAGCTGTAGATAAAGACACTGACTCTTGCTTCTTACTATGCCATGCAACCAATCTGTCCCCCAAATAGAATGCTCCTCCACTGGTACTCTTTCTGTCATCAACACATCCAGCCCAATCTGCATCTGAATATGATATAAGAGTGAAATCTTTGCCTTTTGGATACCACAACCCATACTCCATGGTGCCTTTGAGATACCGAAAAATCCTTTTAACTGCTATTACATGAGTCTCTTTGGGACTGGCCTGAAATCTAGCTACCATGCAAACTGCCTACAGAATATCAGGTCTGGTTGCAGTTAAATATAGTAAGCTTCCTATCATTGATCTATACATGGTTTGATCTACAGGTGGAGATTTGTCTTCTTTACTCAACTTGCAGCCTGTTGTCATGGGCGTGCTGACTGGCTTACTGTCCTCCATAGTGAACCTCTTTAGCATTTCTTTCACATATTTGATTTGAGAAATGAATATACCTTTCTCATTCTGATTAACTTGTAACCCCAGAAAGTAAGACAGTTCACCAATCATTGACATTTCAAATTCATTCTGCATCTTGTTTGCTAAGTCTTTACATGATTCATCTTTGTTGCTGCCAAATATGATATCATCCACATAGACAACAAGAACAATGAGATGCCCATCTTCTGTTTTCACATACAGATTACTGTCCACTAATCCTTTCTTGAATCCCTGTTGAGAGAGATAATTATCTAGCCTAGCATACCATGCCCGTGGTGCTTGTTTTAATCCATACAGTGCTTTCTTTAATTTGTAGACAAGGTTGGGATCTTCACTGATTTGAAAACCATCTGGTTGTTCAATATATACCTCCTCTTCGAGTTTCCCATTTAAGAAGGCAGATTTTACGTCCATCTGATATACCCTGAAGTTTTTGTGAACTGCTAAGGCCAAAAACATTCTAATTGCTTCTAATCTGGCCACTGGAGCAAATGTCTCTTCAAAATCAATGCCTTCGACCTGTGCATATCCTTTACAAACCAGTCTTGCTTTGTTCCTAATGACCTGTCCGTCTTCATTTAATTTGTTTCGAAATATCCACTTGGTGCCGATTACATTCTTGTTTGCAGGTCTAGGTACTAACTCCCAAGTTCTGTTCTTTTCTATCTGATCTAACTCTTCATTTATTGCCTTCATCCAACTGTCATCTTTGCTTGCTTCATCTATGTTTTTGGGCTCAATGCTGGATAAAAGAGAGTAATTACTTATTACTTTCTTTCTTGTCTGAATGCCAGCTGTGGGATCTCCAATTATTTGGTCTCTAGGATGATTTTTTTGCCAGCTGCCCATTTTGAATTTTCTATTTTCTTGCATCTCTGAGTCATCTGATAAGTCATCTGTATCAGCCGTAGATGTATTTTCTATGCCATGTACTTCATCACCTTCAATTACTTCTTCGTAGATTGGGTAGTTTTCTTGAAAATTAACTATTTGTTTCCTCCCTTCATCGAATTTAACATCTGCACTGTCCACAATTTTCTTGAGTCTCTTGTTGTAGCATTTGTAAGCTTTGCTATGTGGAGAATAACCAACAAACACACCTTCATCTGCTCTATCTTCAAACTTTCCAAGGTTGTCATCAGTTTTTCTGATGTAGCATTTACAGCCAAATACTTTGAGATGTTTTGTTGTTGCTTTTCTACCAAACCACAACTCATACGGTGTTTTGCATTCATGAGTTCTTAACATATACCTGTTTTGAATGTATACTGCTGTGTGAACTGCTTCTTTCCAGAATCTATCTGCTATTTTGCTTTTTTCCAGCATGGTGCGTGCCATTTCCTGAATTGTTCTGTTCTTCCTTTCTACTACACCATTCTGCTGAGGAGTTCTGGCTGCTGAATATTGTCTCCTGATACCATATTTTTCACAGTATTCTAAAAATTCATTCGAAATGAATTCTCCTCCTCTGTCTGATCGCAAGCATTTAATCCTTTTCCCTGTTTCATTCTCGACTAGTTGTTTGAAGGTTCTAAACATTTCAAAAGCTTCTGTTTTATCTTTTAGGAAGAATATCCATGTCATTCTGGAAAAATCATCAATACACAGCATAAAGTATTTGTCGCCGTTTATGCTTTGAGTCCTCATGGGTCCGCATAAGTCTGTATGAATGAGTTCCAAAGGCCTGCTAGTATGGTATTCTTTTGTTTTAAATGAAACTCTGGTCTGCTTTCCCTTCTGACATGAAGCACACACACTGTTTGCAGGTTTCTTAATGGTTGGAATATCTCTCACTGCTTGTTTAGAGCTGATTCTTACCAGATTATCAAAACTTATGTGTCCAAGCCTCTTATGCCACAACCAGTTCTCTTCTTCTTGTCCCATGAAGCACATACCTTCTGAAAATTTTGAGAGTGTGTATAGGTTGCCAGACGTCCTTGAGCCGGTTGCTATCAATTTCCCGCTGTTTATTTTTCTGACTTCACAACCCTGCTTCTTGAAAACCACTTCATGTCCTTTATCACGGATTTGACTCACACTTAACAGATTATGTTTCAAACCATCCACATATAAAACTTCTTCTGACTTGATTTTCCCTTCACTAATTTTGACCGATCCTTTACCTATTATTTTGGCTCCATCATTATTGCCGAACTTCACATAACCACCCTCATATTTCTGTAGATTTTCAAATTTCTGTTTATCACCTGTCATATGACTTGAGCAGCCACTCTCAAGAATCCACGGTACATATTTATTCCGAGCTCTAAAAGTCGTCTTGCACTATTAAAGATTCCTGTTCTTTCTCGAGCTGTTCCTTTTGTTTCCATTCTGTCTTAACTGTGGTGTTGGGTTCTAGCTGGGATTTCCCCTTTTCAAAATTTTGCACATATCCTTCAGAAGAAATTCTATTGTGTTTTGCCTTATATGGTTGAGTTCTTCTTTTCTGAGATTGATATGGAACAGAAATACTACGACAGTTTTTGGCAATATGCCCGAAGTTGTGACACTTAAAACATTCTACTGCATAACTCATTAGAGGAGCAAAAGCATTTTTACTAGTGAAACTTCTTGGACCTATATTGTATTTGCAGTCAACAATTTTATGCCCATAACCATTACATTTAAAACAAAAACCATAGAAATAATGATTGAACCTGAAATATGGTCTTGGCCAAGTTGTTGCAGGAGCCTTAGATCTTCTTTTCTTTTGATGTATGACCTTGGTAAAGCCATCATTGTCAGCTGCTATTTCAGGACTGGTATTACAACTTTCTTTTGCCTGATTTGTTTTTCTTTCCACAGCCTGTTTCTTGTCTTTACTCTTTTCACTTTCAACATTGCTTGCCTTTGGTCCACTTGATGATTCTCCTTCAGTAAAGCCCAGACCGAATTTGATACCTGTGGATCTTTGATCGCTTAGAATTTTGTCCAGCTTCATCGAACTTTCTTCACGTTTTAAATGACAGTTGATTTTTCGATCCAGCTCTTGTATCTGTATTCGGAGACTAACATTTTCTTCTTCCAATTTGCAGCAGTAATCTATCTTCATGGTTACCTGTATTTCAAGATCTTCGAACATTTTCTTGTATTCTTCTGTCTGTGTTTTTAGACTGGCTATAATGTCATTTGCATCCTTAAGTTTCCTTGACAGTTTTTCATTCTTCTTTTTCTCAGATTTCCATTCCATGAGAGCAGACACCAGCTCACCCTCTAAATCAACTTCAGCCTCATCTTCTTCAATAGATACTTCAGAGTTCATTCCCTCTCTGTTTTCTATGTTTTCTGCCTCTTCTGATTCGTCTATTTCAAACGCCATAAATAGAGCCTCACCTGTTCCTTCCTCAGAGTTTTCACTAGAACTGTCCTCTGAAGATTCTGCATTTCGGGAGATAAAGCTTTTCTTTTTGAAATTGCCTTTTTCGAAGTTAGTTTTCTTCCTCCATTCACCTCTTTCTTGATGCTGAGTTTCTTCACCTTTGTTCTTGTTATTGAGAGGACATTTGGTAGCAAAGTGTCCAATGCCTCCACAATCGAAACATTTAAGAGGTAGCTTCCCTTTGTATTTTCCTTTTCCTTTCTTCAGTTTTCTTACAAAATTTGCTTCCATTTCATCCGAATCATTCTCTTCTTCAGATTCTTGTTTTGTGCTTTTGCCTTTTAGAGCTTTGAAGGCTGCTTCTCTATCAGTGGGATTAGATCTTCCTATTCTCATTTCAAAAGCAGTCAAAGAACCATGCATCTCATCCATACTAAAATGATTTAAATCTTTGGCTTCTTCTATGGCAGAGACTTTTGAATCAAATCTAGAAGGAAGTGATCTCAATACCTTTTTCACGATAGCAGCATCGGTTAGTTCTTCACCAAGACCTCTGATTGAATTCGTGATCCCATTGACTCTTTGCATGAAAGTCTCTATGTTCTCATCATTGTCCATCTTTAAAGATTCGTATTGAGCTCGATGTGCTTGAAGTTTGGCCTCCTTGATCCTATCATCTCCTTCATGAATTTTCTCTAGTTTATCCCAGATATCTTTTGCTGATTCACAATTTATGACTTTGACTAGCTCACTGTCAACTAGTCCACACATAATAGCATTTCTTGCTTTTGAATCATATTCAAATGCCTTTTTACCTGTAGTGTCCGTTGGAGCGGTGGCAGGAGCTTTGTAACCATTAACTACCGCACCCCAGATGTCAAAGCCCAAAGCACTGAGATATGTCTGCATTCTAATTTTCTAGAATGCATAATTTGTCCCATCAAACAGTGGCACTTTGTTCGAAGAGAATCCTTCACCACTTGCCATTGCGTAACTTCCAAGATCACCTTAGCTGTTTAAGCCTGTTCAGGTACTTGGCTCTGATACCAATTGTTGTAATCACAATGACACTGAGAGGGGGGGTGAATCAGTGTGTTCTTTAAAATTTCTAAAACATATGATTTTAAAACCAGCAGCAGTTTAAAGCAGATAAAAGAGATACTAAATGCATCAAGAAAGCATCACACATAACACAACATTTTAACGAGGTTCACCAATGTGGCTACTCCTCAAAAAGACTGCTTGGACTACCATCCAAATCCAGTCAATGCAAAGCTACAACTTTACATAATCCTTTACCAACACCAACTGGAAGGAGCACCAACCCCTTAACTTTATCTGCTACAACAGAATGGAGCACCAACTCCTATTTTACCAAGCACCTACTGGAAAGAGGCACCAACCCCTTATGCCAAGCTACAACTTGGAAGACAATAATAAAAATTGCAGAATAAAACTTTCACCTTAATTTTCATGATCTGCCATTTTTTTGCATTCTACTGCTTCTGCGCAAAATGATTCGCACTATCCGACAGCTTCTCTATATTTCTTTGCACTCTCTATCGTATTCAGTTTATCGATTACTTCTGTAAACTGTGCACTGTCACTTCGGACTTAGAACACGACTTCTGCATATCGCGCTCTTATCATCCATGCACTCACGATCTGTAGATGCGAATTACGACTCTGCACTTTCCTCAACCGAACTTGATGCAATCACCCTTCTCGCACTTACACATTATCTCATCGCTATATTCTCTATACTTCCATTCCAAAGAACTAACACTTTTCTCACTCTCGGATCGAAACGACTTGCTCTCGGCTTCACGCGAACTTGTTTCGCACCTTTCACATCTATCGCACACCTTAACCTTGCAACATCCCCCCTTTTTATAGAAGAGAATACCATATCAAACATCTTCGGATGTAACTCAAAGACATCGACTGCAAACCCTAATGAAGTCAACATGAAACCCTAGAATTTTTTTGGCTGCTTAACCTTTGTGATTGTCGATTGCAAACCCTAAAAACCCTCATCGTAAAACCCTAGTAAGTGTCGGCTTTAAAACCCTAAAGACGTTCATTGTAAAACCCTAACACATGTCGGCTTCAAAACCTCAAAGATGTCCACTGTAAAACCCTAGCAATTGTCGGCTTTGAAACCCTAACGACGTCCACTGTGAAGCCCTAGCAACTGTCGGCTTCAAACCCTAAAAACCGTCGGCCTCGATTCAAACTTGTCGGCCTCAAACTCTTCTACCACCTTCACCACCTTCCTGTAGCTTATTGCCATGAAATGGCAACACGTCGTGAAATCGTGACACTTTTTGTGTCCGTACACCTCCTTGACTTTGTCGTCGTGAAATCGTGACCCTTTTGGCCATTGATAGCTTTGCCTCCGTTCTTGTCATGAAATCGTGACACTTTGATCAGTTGCTGACGTCATCATCATTCTTGTCATGAAATCGTGACGCTTTCGGCTTCTGGCGGCTTTTCTCGCAACCTGTCATGAAATCGTGACACTTTTAGCTTTCGCTGACGTCATCCGCATTCTTGTCATGAAATCACGATGCTTTCAACTTCTGGCGGCTTTTCTCGCACCTTGTCATGAAATCGTGACACTTTCAGCTTTCGCTGATGTCATCTTCATCTTTGTCATGAAATCGTGACGCTTTCGGCTTCCGTACATTTTGTGCTTCATTCAGTAGCGAAATCGCTACAACTTAGTGCCTTGTGCTTTCAACTGCTTTTACCCGTGAAATATTGACTCGTAGCGAAATCGCTACACTTTTGTGCCTTACACTTTCGACTTGAAGCATAATCGCTGCACCTTTGAGTTCTGCCCTTCAGACCTGTAGCGAAATCGCTACACCTTCGTGTTGAGTATTTTCACCTTGTAGCGAAATCGCTACACCTTTGTTTTGCGCAACTTTTACCCGTAGCGAAATCGCTACACCTTTACTTTGTGCCTTTGCAACTCGTAGCGAAATCGCTACACCTTTACTTTGCGCCTTTGCAACTCGTAGCGAAATCGCTACATCCTTTTTACTTAACACTTTCTCCCTGCTTCTGCCCGCGAAAATTCAACATGTAGCGAAATCGCTACAGTTTCTCAACTTAGCTTCTTGGCCTCCGACATGTCGCGAAATCATGACATTTTCAACTATGCCTTCTCTCTCCTTCGACTTGTCACGAAATCGTGACATTTTTTATTGCGCCTTCTCTCTCCTCTGACTTGTCGCGATATCGCGACATTTTCGATTGCGCCTTCTCTCTCCTCCGACTTGTCGCGATATCGCGACATTTTTGATTGCGCCTTCTCTCTCCTCCGACTTGTCGCGATATCGTGACATTTTCGGTTGCGCTTTCTCTCTCCTCATTTTCGTCGTGAAATCATGACATTTCTTATTGCACTTTCTCTCTCCTCCGACTTGTCGCGAAATCGCGACAGAAAACATGTCGCGATATCGCGACAGTTTTCTAACTTGTCTTTTTCTTCGAATTTTTTCTATCTTCTGCATCTGAATGACTTTTGATCTGTCTACCCACTGCATCCTTGGATCTAACTGCCTGTGTTGACAACAATGACAACCTTCTTGCAACACCTTGCTCAACATTTTAGAAGTTATTCTGACCGTTGGACGATATCGTCACTGATATTACGATATCACCCCAAATCGGATGAATTCATCTGGAATAGAACGTCCAAATGATTTCATCCCAAAATCAAATTTTCATAATTAGCTTTTGTTTCAACAACCTCTCCAACTCGGGCAGAAGGGTGTCTGCATGGTTGGAGATTCATACGTTAGATATCTCCCAGATTGGGATGATTCCCAACCTCCTAACCTCCCCCTAATCCTATATAAACTTGGGATTTTCCTAGTTTATCCCCCTGGTTGATCATTTCCTTGCAAATTTAGTTTTTGCTATGTTAGAACATCCTATCCCTAATCATTTGTACTTGTGTTTTCAAGTTTTATTGTAGGATCTCACTGTGTTTCAGTCAGAGGAAGCTCGGATCGTCGTAGGTGATTCAACCACAATTTTGGATGATCCTGTCCTGATCGACGATGATCTCGTATGATTGCAGATGATTTTTATTGCAGTTCAGATTGGGGGCAATCAGAGCCCTGAGTTTGAATTCTCTATCTCTTTTTCTTATCTAATTATGCATTAGATTAATTCACTTTTGTTCTGCATCTTGGAGTTCACCTCATTTAACATATTTGCATGATAAAATTCAAAATAAATTATTAAAACATTGCATCCCATTTGATTTGATATTTGGATTTATCATTTAGGCATTTATATTCTTATTTCTATCATTTTGTATCATTCTTGCAATTGTATTTGTGTTTTTTGGTGTCTATTTTCATGATTGCAGGTTTTTGACGAATTCGTCAGGTCATTGATGATCTTGGCTGATCTCAGATGATCTCCTATAATCTGGATGATTATGTACAATTACAGATGATCTTGTCATATATGGGATGATCTGGACTCCTACAAGCTTCAGAATCTTCATCAGATATTAGAAATCAGGTGCACTCTTCTCCATTTTAGATATTTTCTGTATTTAGGATTCATTTATGTTTGTTGTCTTCATATAAACTAGAAATTTTATATAGAATAACTTAGATTCATTTTGGCCAACCTAGGAATATGAATGATTGAACATAAAATGAACACATCAAACCCATTCTCAACCTAGGCGTGGAAAATGCCACTCAAAGTTTCCTGGTGAACCCCACCATCCGTCAAAAATTCACCCTTATACCCCTCCCCCGAGAGGTGCGACCTTCAAAGGGCCTCTTTATCCGAGGTATTATACCATCCTTCTCGCATCCCCCTTCCGGGCACGAATCCTTTAGCCCGAAGGTAAGGGTGCAAAAAATTTGGGTGATACATTTTGGTGAACCCGACGTGAAACTAAAACACCTTTTGAAAATAATCAAAAAAAAAAAAACACATTATTAAGAACATCTAGAATCATTAGACAACCGTTAAATTTGCATATCATACTTAGATGGTAGATTATAATAGAAGACGAGTTGTCTCCATAAATTTTGAAAATCAATTAACGACCATAGAGATTACTTTTATGCTTAGAGTACCTCAAACATATAGAGCCCAACCTTTGTGGGATGAACTTGATAGGAGATTGGGTATTATTGAATCCAGATCTGTAGAACTTAGGCAAATTAAGAGGTTTGTCCTAGATAGAATCCTGGATCCTGATCAGGTGACTTTGTATCATGAACTTTAGAGAGCTTGCCATAGGTGGTTAGCCGATAAAAGAGCACTTGTGTCTTCTGAATTATACACCTTTGAGGAATACCTTGAGAACGTAGTTGTAGTGCATAAATTTCTATCTCGTATAGAGGATCAAGAAGTCATTCTTATGGATAGAAAAATATGGAATAGAGTTCCTAGAGCTGTGTTGTATCGAGAGTATTGCCATGAACTTTATTTTTAAATGTCAGGGTCTGAAGTAGATCATATTACCATAGCACACTTTGTCAAATTCTTGAAAAACCACTTCCAATTTGAAGAGGAGCATTTCATGACTCTTGATGAACTTGACCCTATCAATGATATCCATAAACTATTCATATAAAACTAAGTCATTCTTTTTACTATTGTTATTTCTTGCAACTAGCATGTTGTTTGTTATTTTTATTCTCGCAAAATAATAATATAATCACAAAAAAAAAAAAAAAAACAAAACATTTTCCTTTTAAAGTATTATAGTAGGTATATAGTTAAAATATATACCTCTCAACCTTACCACACACACACATATATATATATATATATATATATATATATATATATTTGCTAAAACCTAAGTTTAGCAAAATGCCTAGACTTAGGAATGGAAAACAAACCGAAGAAGATGAAAATTGGTTAGGAAGACCATTAACTGACCAAAATGTCCCTCTTGAGGACCAAGTTCCGAAAGAAGGAACCCTAGACCAACAAGAAGAAGAGCTTGTTGTAGGAAATGAACAATAAGAAACTGTTAGAGAGGAAGGATCCTCATCCCCTAAAATATCTCCGAGAGGAGCTATCACTTTTGAAAACATGGAACAATTCTGGAAGTTCATTAACACTAATATTGGTGTTTTTAATAAAGCATCCCATATGGACAAGGATCGAATTAGTGAAACTCAAGCAACTCTAGAAGAAGTATTTCACACATGCACTAATCCCTTGTCCTTTATTGAACAAGAGAGTGATCAAGCTGGACCATCCAATTTGGATATGGCAGTTGTGATTCAGAACATGCAACAACAATAGGTTACCCAACCACCTAAAGTGCCTATTAACAAGCCTAGGGTCATTCCCACACAAAAGAAACCATCATTTACTGCTCTATTTTGCCAAGCTCTTTATCAACATACCTCAAATCAACAAAAACCCAAAACAAAACCAAACACCAATTACCAACAATCTGGAGTACAACATAATACTATTACAAATCCCCTTCATAATACTCTTCCTACCAACACTTTGCATAATAGCAATATAACATCTAATCCTTGTGTCACACCATCATACGTTCATAGATCCCATACCTATGTTCCATCGAACCAATATGGTGGAAAAACTAGCAATCTGGAAGCCGTGGTGAAATAGTTAGTTTCCCGCATGGACCAGATAGATCCCTACCATCCCTCGTACAATTATCGAGAGATGTGTAGTCAGCCTTTAGATCCTATAGTCATAGCATAGCCGTATCCTAAACATTTTTCTATGCCTATTCTTCCCATATATAAAGGAACCGAAGATCCCATAGAGCATCTTCGTATGTTTAGGATAGCATGTCATGATATATCACATGATGACTTGTTATTACTAAAAATATTCTCAAAAAGCTTGGGAGGAATGGCATTAGAGTGGTATTATCAATTACCCACTAATTATTTGAGGAATTTCGAAGAAACTACCAAGTCTTTTGTTCATCAATTTAGTGCCTACATCGAAAGACATGTGACCATTAAAGATTTGTATAACTTAAAATAGGACAAATATGAATGCTTTGCTGATTTCCTAGCTAGGTGGAGACAGTTGATAGGAAAATTGCACTTTGTGTTACCTTATAGGGAGATGTTGGACATCTTTATTAATAATTTGCAAGAGCAACTATCTTAAAAATTATCAACTGCTACCTTGACCACCTTCGATCAGGCTATAGACTTAGCCCGAAGAGTGGAAGATGCTCTCATTATGAGAGGCTAGCTTAAAAAGAAAGACGATGAGAAAACATCCAAAAATAAATATAATAATAAACAAGTTGTGGGTGATGGAGTCACCGATAGCAGAAATATTGCTAATGTTAATGCTGCAAAGATAGCAGAGAAGTTTGTAATGAAACCTCTTGATAGACCTCCTCGAGAATTTACTAGGTTAAATCAACCTTTATCAACTATTCTACCACAATTATTAGAATGAGGTTTGATTCAATTACCAAATATTCGGGAACTTGATCCAACTATGATACAGGAGCATCTCGGGCAACACAGCAATCTTGCATCACCAAAAAAATTCAAAGTTTGAAAAAGTTCACAATTTGCAAAATTTGACTAAGTATAAAATTGGTCGCGATATCGCGACGCAAATATCGTCGCGATATCGCGACGTATTTCGAGCACCGTGGCAAAAGCAACTATTGGTCGTGATATCGCGACGCAAATATCGTCATGATATCATGACGTATTTCGAGCACCGTGGCAAAAGCAACTATTGGTCGCGATATCGCGATGCAAATATCATCGCGATATTGTGACGTATTTCGAGCACCATGGCAAATGTAACTAATGGTCGCGATATCGTGACACCAAAGTTATCGCGATATCGCGACACCAAAGTTGTCGCGATATCGCGAAACCTTGGCCGCCAAAGCCAAAGCACAAAGAAGTGTCATGATATCGCGACACCTTGGCCACCAAAGCCAAAGCATAAAGAAATGTTGCGATATCGCGACACCTTGGTCGCCAAAGCCAAAGCACAAAGAAGTGTCGCGATATCGCGACACCTTGGCTGCCAAAGCCAAAACACAAAGAAGTGTTGCGATATCGTGACACCTTGGCTGCCAAAGCCAAAACTTAAAGAAGGGTCGCGATATCGCGACACATTAGCAGACAAAGCAAAGTGGCAGTTCCAAGTGGCAATTCTAGGTGGCAGTTCCAAGTGGCAGTTTTGAGTGGCAGTGCCTGAGATCGTGAAGGCCATTCTAAGCGGCAGTTTCAAGGGCCATTAAGGCCATTCCATATGACCATTCTAGAAGCCGTTAAGGCGGTTACAAATGACGATGCAACACAAAGCATAGAGCATAAAAGGGATTTCTTTGAAGGATTCGGGAGGTTGGAGGAAGAGAGGAAGGCTGCGGCTATATTTTGCATTTAAAGCACTGTGTATTTATTTTCATGGTGATTTATTGTAAAAGCTTCCATGCTTCGAATTAATAAAACTGCATCTTTCAAATAAAATTGCGTCATTTTATTTGTGGTTAATTTGGTTCCCCATCAAGTGGTATCAGAGTAGTAAGATTATGAGCGTGTTGAGCAGAATGCCGAATGTGAGGCAGCTCACACTAGGATCTGGGGTTATGGGTTTCTGAGAAACTGTGAGACAGAATGCCATCACGAAGAAATCGTGGTGCTGGAAGGAACGTGGTTCCTGAAGGAGATTTTCGTGCATTACAGAGACAAGTGTTGGCATTGCAGGAAGAATTGCACAGGGGAATAGAGCCAAGAGGAGAAGATCGTAGCGATGATGACGGCGTTGAAGACCCGTCTGAAGAGGAAGAAGAAGAAATGAGTGCCGCAGAGTCACAAATGATAAAAGCCATTTCGCAAATTGGGAAAAGGCCAAAGATTGACGTTTCTACGTATTCTAGAAATTTAAATCCAGAAGAATTAATTAACTGGATTAATGATATGGAAGAATATTTTGATTATGAGGACGTTGAAGATCCAAATCGAATAAAATTTGCCAGAACAAAATTAAAAGGGCATGCTGGCATTTGGTGGAAAGGAGTGCAGTTAGAAAGAAACCGGAGAGGAAAAGAAAAGATCTCCAGGTGGGATCGAATGGTGGAAAAATTAAAACGGCAGTTTATCCCAGCAGATTACGAATTAGATCTGCTGAGAAAAATGCAGAGTTTGTGACAGTCCAGCAAAAATGTTAGAGTATACCGAGGAATTTTTTAAAATTTCTATTAGAACCGGTCATACGGAAGAAAATAAGGAAAGAGTAGCCCGTTACATTAATGGGTTGAGGACCAGTGTGCAAGAGGAATTGAGTCTGGTTCGAATGCACAGCATTGAAGATGCTTATCAGTTTGCTTTAAAAGTAGAAGAGAAACTGAATTGCAGATTTGACAGCAAGCAAAGAGGAAGAGGTCGTGGTGGAAGAACTGGTGGAAGAACCAGTGGAATCAAATATGATGATCAAAAATAGAATGGTGAAACTAGCAATCGCCAAGAACAGAAGGAGGAGAATGCTTACCGACCCCATAACTAGAACAATGATTATCAAAGGGGCAGAGGTAGAGGTGGACGCAGATATGGCAGAGGCAGATTCCGTGGAACCTATTTTAATTGCAGAGAAGAAGGGCATCGATCATATGAGTGTCCCAAACACCAAGAAGCACCAAACAGAAGGCCTGAAGGAAATGCCAGAGCTGCAGTTGCTGAGGATGGTGTTGAATCCGAGCATTCTAAAGAAGCAGAGCATGGAGAAGTGATGATCACAAGAAGAACTTTGTTGAATGAAGAGAAGGAACCAGATCAGCGAAAAATCCTGTTTCGCACGAGGTGCAAATGTTCAGGTAAAATCTATAATATTATTATTGATAATGGTAGTACAGATAATTTGGTTTCTGAGGAAATGGTAGCTAAATTAAAGCTAGAAAGAAAACAGCACCCGCATCCATACTGGATTGCATGGTTGCAGAAGGATCATAGAGCATTGGTCAGTGAACAATGCTTGGTCAAGTTCAAAATTGGAAGATACCAGGATGAGGTCCTGTGTGATATTTTGCCGATGGATGCTTGCCATTTGTTGCTTGGAAGACCATGGCAATTTGATAGACGTGTAGCACATGATGGACATGCAAATACCTATTCCCTAACAAAAGATGGAGTACGCCACAAACTGAAGCCATTAAAGGAGGTTGAGGAAAAGGTATGCAATAATGCTAGAATTTGTTTAGTAGATGGCATAAAATTTTTGGATGGTATAAATAGGGATTTGTTGGTCCGGCTTTCATGCACACCCCAGGAAAGGATGAGGCAAGGAAAGCTCCGGAGACACCCACGGGACGGATCCCACTCATCTTTAGGATCTGGCTGGTTATCCAAGGTGCGAGTTATAGAGTTGGGTCGAATGGAAATTCACTCTTTTCCACTTCTGGAATAGATTTCAATATTGACTGCTCTGTTACCTTACGGGGGTTCTTGAACTTGTTCAGTAGTTGCAAAAGTTGTTGACAATAAGATTTAACTTGAATTCTAGATCTAGCTCTCATGGGTCAGCAAATTTAAATAAAAGACAAACAAAGAAAATAAAAATGGATCATTCACGGAAAACAAAGAGAGGGTAGGGTAAGGCAGAAAAGAGAAGTTCATCAGACATCAACTGTAAAACCCAAAACTATCAATTTTATCTATGCTATCAGCTTCACAACAGAACAAATCCAAGAAGAAAGTGTCCAATCAGTCTAAGATCACTTTCAACTAAGAGCACAAGGCAGAGTGAAACAGATCTAGAAAAAAATTATAAATCCAAGGGCAGCTGGTTAAAACTGGTATCTTTCACCGACAACCTAGCTCGCACAGTGAAGACAAAGTAATTAGAACAAACTTACACCTAAAATCTGTAATTTCCCCTAGCAGACAAAAGAACAACTGAAGCATAACAGCATATTTAAACTTGATAATGTCAGATTTACAGCATATATCTAACAAAATTTAAATGGAACAGATAACAAAAGAAAATACACTTATCACACTCTGCAAAAGATTAGGCTCCTGGCCATGCTATCACAGAAAAGCTAAAGCACATCAACTCCAAGTCCGGAAACAAAGGATCTCACAAAATTTGCAAGAAATTGCTTATAAGCCTTTATTTCTAAGTCTCGCCTCCCGCGATTACATTTAGAATCTGTATTTATAGACTCAGGACAGACCCTGATCTTTTCAAAATATCTTGCTCAAACCCTAAATCTTATCGCACTTAAACCCTAAAACCCGGGTCCTAGGGTTTAAGTGCGATAAGATTTAGGGTTTGAGCAAGATATTTTGAAAAGATCAGGGTCTGTCCTGAGTCTATAAATACAGATTCTAAATGTAATCGTGGGAGGCAGAGACTTAGAAATAAAGGCTTATAAGCAATTTCTTGCAAATTTTGTGAGATCCTTTGTTTCTGGACTTGGAGTTGATGTGCTTTAGCTTTTTTGTGATAGCATGGCCAGGAGCCTAATATTTTGCAGAGTGTGATAAGTGTATTTTCTTTTGTTATCCGTTCCATTTAAAGTTTGTTAGATATATGCTGTAAATCTGACATTTTTAAGTTTAAATATGCTGTTATGCTTCAGTTGTTCTTTTGTCTGCTAGGGGAAATTATAGATTTCAGGTGTAAGTTTGTTCTAATTGCTCTGTCTTCACTGTGCGAGCTAGGCTGCTAGTGAAAGATACCAGTTTTAACCAGCTGCCCTTGGATTTATAATTTTTTGCTAGATTTGTTTCACTCTACCTTGTGCTCTTAGTTGAAGGTGATCTTAGACTGACTGGACACTTTCTTCTTGGATTTGTTCTGTTGTGAAGCTGATAGCATAGATAAAATTGATAGTTTTGGGTTTTACAGTTGATGTCTGATGAACTTCTCTTTTATGCCTTACCCTACCCTCTCTTTGTTTTTTGTGAATGATCCATTTTTATTTTCTTTGTTTGTCTTTTATTTAAATCTGCTGACCCATGAGAGCTAGATCTAGAATTCAAGTTAAATCTAATTGTCAACAACTTTTGCAACTACTGAACAAGTTCAAGAACCCCCTGTAAGGTAACAGAGCAGTCCATATTGAAATCTATTTCAGAAGTGGAAAAGAGTGAATTGCCATTCGACCCAACTCTGTAACTCGCACCTTGGATAACCAGCCAGATCCTAAAGATGAGTGGGATACGTCCCGTGGGTGTCTCCGAAGATTTCATTGCCTCATCCTTTCTCGGGGTGTGCATGAAAGCCGGACCAACAACCTAATTGGCGCTAGAAGGAGGGCCAGAACATCTGTTCTTAGTGCACTTGAGTTGAGAAATCCGACTGTATGTGGAACTGTAAAGCTATATTTTATCCAAATTTTGGTAGCCAAATTTCCCCTCCTCCTCAGCAAACAACCTAATTGGCGCTAAAAGGAGGGCTAGAACATCTGTTCTTAGTGCACTTGAGTTGAGAAATCCGACTGTATGTGGAACTGTAAAGCTGTATTTTATCCAAAGTCTGGTAGCCAATTTTCCCCTCCTCCTCAGCCAAAAACCTAATTGGCGCTAGAAGGAGGGCTGTTGAACTCAGTTCAATTATTGTAAGGGCATAACATCAACATTTGAAGGACCCATAGTGAACTCCGGACAATTTTGTAAATTGTCAATACAGTTTTGTAAATTGTCAGTACAGTTTTGTAAATTGTCAGTGCAGTTTTAAATTGTCAGTACAGTTTTTGAAAGTTGTCAGTGCAGTATTTAAAATTGCCAGAGAAGGCCTTTAGTTCAGTGGTTTGTTAAGAACAGTTCTATCATCACTTGCAGTTATCCAATTACAAATCAGAACATCACTGTCAGCCAAGTAATAATGGCAAATTGGTTGGGCCCCACAGCTTTAAACATTCCGGGTATAGCCCATGACCTGCCCAGAAATCCAGAAAGGTATCTCCCTAGATATAAACATGATGGGACAAGAACTGCAGAAGAACACCTGCTAGCTTTTAAAAATGCTCTAAGATTGTTAAATATACAGCATGAAGATGTTGCCTGCAGATTGTTCCCGTTCACTCTCCAGGAGGGAGCTTATGACTGGTTTTTAAACCTCACCAGCAATTCCATTACTAGCTGGGATGATCTAGAGAAAGCTTTTATATCACAGTTCGGTGAAGTGATAGATCCCAGCATTTTATATCAGCAATTTTCCAGCATCAAGAAAGAGTTGGGAGAGACTGTTAGGTCTTTCAATATGAGGTTCCAAAGAGCTTACGGTAGAATGACTGGCCATTACATCCCAAATGCAAATCTGGCCTTAGAAATCTACAAGAATGCATTGGATTCGGTGACCTCTATTTTCCTCAAGAGAGACATCAATATCACAACCCTGGCAGGTGCTTATAAATAAGCCTTAATTCTTGAAATACAGTTAGGACCTCAAATTCTGAGCAGTCCTTTGATATCCTATGTTACATAGAACATGCCTATTCCAGACCCCATTCCACATCATGAGTTAGTGCCAACATGTCATGCTCTACCCAAGGAGACTTCGTTAACTGTGACATCCACTCAGCATGTGCAAAATACAGAGAAAAGTTCTGACAAATTCAAAGTGTAGGTGCTTGAACTGAACAGTTGTGATCTGGCACCACCCAAATCTGAAGTTTTTCCTGGTGAGTTAAATTTTCCTAGAGATCAAAGAAATATTGATATTTCTAGTTCACCCAAAAACAGTACAACCAAGGTTTCAGATTCTTTCACTTTTCTTGAAGAGACAAAAAGTCTTGTAGAGACTCCTGTGGATGAAATGCAAGATTTTCAACAGTTCAAAATGGACAGTTATAATTTGAGATGTCAGAGTCCAGAACCTAACTATGATCCTTCCTCATTAGAGGATGATGAAAGTGAGATTCAATTTCACTATGCAGAAGTAACTGAGGAGGATAACATCATTGAGGATATGAGGGAACTTAAAGCTGACATCACCCTCTATGAACTGCCTTAGATTGTTGAAAAGGTTAACTTGATTGAGGCTTACTCTGGACCACCTGTTGGATTTCAAGAAAAGGAGGAAAAGATAGTAAATATGAATGTGGTCAGCCAACTTGGAATTGATGAACTGTCTCAACATAAGCCTGCAACTTCTGAACATAATATCAAAGATAAGGCTATAAACTGTGTTGATGCAGATATTGGAGTTTATAATTTGGCAACTGAGGAAGTGAGAACAGTTACAGCTCTAATCCATCACAACCATGATGTTTGGACATTGCACATTGATGAGGTTAAATCTAAGCAAGGCTCAGGTGAAAAGGAAAATTGTAAACATCCTTCTAGAGGGATAAAAATTGAAGTCCTGGATATTGAAGCAGTGCAGCAACCACAAAATGTTCAAGTTGTTAAGAACCAGGGCATACAGATAAAACATGATTTCTTTCAGTTGTCACATAATTTTGAAGATGTGGTGGTCTGGGTCTGTCAAGATTTTAAGGTATTTGATCCTGGGGTTTTTACATTCAGTCCTTTTGAAAGAACTCTGCAAACCCTTCAATTAGAAGCATAAACATGTTATCATATGATTTGTTATTATATGATTTGTTTAATTTGAAAGAGTTGCAGATTTGTTTTTCAAATGGGACAGGGAAGACAGTAAACACAAGTCTTTCCCAGATAGCAAATTTTTGAAGCACGGTCTGGAGTGCATTTCGTCAACAGGACCTGAAAGGTAATTTTTCTAAATTACTTGCACATGGTCCAATTTTTTTTTAAGGCACCATTTCTCTGCTTTCCCAACTGCTGCATTTTCTGAGTATGAAGGGAAGTTGTAACATATGTATGCATTGTAAATAAGCTTTGAAGTTTTTCAGTTTATTTCTTTGTCAGTGCAGTTTTATTTTTAAATGTCTGTACAGTTTTAATCTATTTCAGTTTAATTTTAATGCTCTGCAGTTTTAATTTATTTGTTTTTCAGTTTTTTTTAAATGTCTGTACAGTTGCAGTTTTTCAGTTTTCTTTAATTGTTTTTCAATTTTAGCTTGTGCAGTTTATTTCTTTTGTCAGTGCTTTTTATTTCCTTTCTTTGTCTTTTTATTTTAGCTTGCTTTTATTTTAGTCTGTACAGTCTTTTCTTCCTTGCAGTTCTTTTTCTTTGCTGTCTGTACAGTTGCAGTTTAATTTATTTCAGTTGCTTTAGTTTATTTCAGTGCTGTTGCAATTTAGCTTTGTCTGCAGTTCAGTAGTTTTTATTTGCTTTAGTTCTTTTAGTTTATTTCTTTTATTGCCTGTACAGTTTTTATTTTTTTCCCTGCATTTCCTTTTCTTTGCTGTTTGTACAGTCTTTTGTTTTAGTTTTATTTTGTTGCTTGTGCAGTTTTATTTGCAGTCTGTGCAGTTTTTATTCTGTTTTGCTTTAAATCCTGTGCTTGTCCTTGGGAGCCTGTACAAAGTCCTTTGGCTTATAAAAATTCTGTTCTTTGCCTTTTTCTGAGCATCAATGAAAAGTCAGCCTGCTAAAAATTGTTTATTCTAAGCTGATCAATCCAACCTCAATCCAGTGTTCATGGTCATTATTATTTCAATTGAGATAGTCTGCTTGCACTGAACAGTACAACTATTTTGTTATCCAGGACAAAGGTAGAGAGATGATTGGATCTTGTGTCTTACTTGCCATAGTTGTTTTAATGATAGAAAAACTGCTATGCTGTTTTGTTGGAGGAACTCCCGGGGAATCCAAGAAAAGCTGGTTATGAGAGGGGACTATGGTTCATGCAATTATTTGGGTGTCACCAGAGGCTATCAATGCCTAGACTGAAACAGTTCTTGATTGATCAAATGATAGAAGAAAATTGTAATTTCTCTAAGGTCTTCCAGATAGTGATATATTTCAAAAAGAAGAGAGATAAAAAAAAAGAAGAGATAAAAAAGAAAAAAGAAAAAAAAGAAAAGAGTTGAACAATTAAAAGAGGCAGAACAATTAAAAGAGGCAGCCAATATTAGATTCTACCATGCAGTTGTAAATTGGGTCGTGTAAATCTAAAGGGTAACTCTGTCTAGGCTGTAAAAGGCTAAACTAGTAAACAGAGCTCTACTCGGTTTCCCCTTTTACAATCTAGAAAAGTTGATTAATCCAAGTTTATCATTCAATTCAGTCATCCTTGAAGAAAATTTTATACCCTTTGAAATTATACATCAGAAATCTTCCTTGAAGTAATTTAGCCTAGTATGTCCTTGGGAAATTTTAACAGCTGGCAGTTAACAGTCAATTTATTGTGAAGGATGTCTGTGGCAAGGCATGATGCATGGTATTTTTGTTTTGAAACCAGAGTCTTGGGTTCTAAAATAGTGCTACTACTTTACCCGCAGATATCGCCATTTAGGACCTGGGTTTTACAATAAAATCCATTTAAAAATCAAAGTCCAGATAGAACTTAACCCTTCGGCAAATCAGTGCAGTTAGCTGCCATAAATGGAGAAGATAAAATCAAATGCAACTTGCATTCATCCGCGACTGCAAATAAATGCCTCCATTAATTCTGCTGGTGAGCCGGATGAGTCACCACTTCTCCATCAATTTGATCCCGCAAATCCATCTTTGAGTTGAAATGGTCTTCATGCTATCAATTCTACAATAAATTTGCTATTGAATGCTTTACCGGCTTCTTCTCTTCTAGCATGGCGGTCCTTGACTAAATCCGCACTTTATATTTGCCTTTATGGTCTTTCCCGGTTGTCCCGCAAGTGCCAGGTGGAATCCTGCATGAAAGACAAAAGATTATATTAGCACTTTAATAAACATTAAATCCAAGCTTAAAACATTAAAAACAGATTAAAATCCGCAAAATAAGCTTGCATGTCGGCCTCTGCATGTCTGCCTCACGCTTTGACACGTGTCGCTACCCCAGGAAGCCTTCTGTTTCCTGTCGGAATGCACTTTCAGGTCAACTTATGACTTTCTCTCTCCTATCGTGATTCTGTGACATGTCACGATTTCGCGACATGTCACGAAATCGTGACCTCGCCAGCGCATCGGCAACTTCTTCCCTCGTTGGCCGCAAAAACGCGACATGTCACGATTTCATGACATGTCGTGAAATCACGACCTTCCTGGCCTCCGTACAACCATCCCGATTTTTAGCCACGATTCTAGAACACGTCGCGATATCGCGACAGTTCCGTACCTGCATGCGTTGACCGCGTTGACCACGATTTTGGAACATGTTTGCGACTTAGCCGATTTTTTCATTCTGCAGCCCACTTTCTCTCTCCTTCCGCAAAAATGCGACATGTAGCGATATCGCGACATGTCGCAAAATCGCGCCCTTCCGTACCGCTTGCTTCTCTCTCCAAAAACTGTCGCGATTTCGTGACATGTCGCGAAATCACGACCTTTCTGGCACTTAGCCGATTTTCGTGCATTTTCTCTCTCCTCATGCATTTTCTCTCTCCTACCGTGAAAATGAGACATGTCACGATTTCGTGACATGTTTCTCCCCGGATTTCTCTCTCCTCATCCTGCAGCGATTCTGCGACAGTTTCCAAAAATGGAAACGTCGCGATATCGCGACACTTCCAAAAATGGAATGTGTCGCGATTTCGCTACACTTTTTCGACTTAGCTGCATTTTGACTTACCTGCCGCGATATCACGACATTTTTGAAAATGGAAGTGTCGCGATATCGCGACACTACCAAAAATGGAAAGTTTGATTTTTCATGAATTTATGCAACTGTTTTTCTGGATTTTCTCGGTACCGGTGTAAGATTTTGCTTGTGCATGAATGATTCTAGCATGTAAAAAGTGAATTCTTGGATAACACAGCTGGAATGCAAGAAAAAGCACAACTTTAAAAAGGAGGCAAGCAAAATCTGGATTTAAAACTGAAAATGACCAAGAGGGTCCCTGCTGCAAAATGGTATTTCAGGGCTTTCAAGAGGATTGGAATCTCATTTTTCAGTGGGGGTGTGTTGCTTATCAACAGGATTCAATTTGTTATGCATTAATTCCTCATGTAAAAAGAGAAGATACTACTAACATTCTAGCAGAAGTTGAACATCTATTAGCAGAATTTCTTGATATTATATCAGAAAATGTGCCTAAGGGTTTGCTGCCAATGAGGAAGATTAGTCATCAGATTGACTTAATGCCAGGATCTAGCTTACCCAACAAGGCAGCTCATAGAATGTCTCCTATTGAGAATGAAGAATTGAACCGACAATTTCAGGAATTATTGAGGAAGGGTTTGATTCGGGCAAGTTTGAGCCCTTGTGCAGTGCCAGTAGTACTTGCACCAAAGAAGAATGGTGAATGGCGAATGTGCACTGATTCCCGAGCCATTAATAAAATTACTATTAAATATCGCCTTCCATTACCCAGAATGGACGATATAATGGATTGCTTGAGTGGAGCTAAATACTTCACTAAGATTGATTTGAAGAGCGGATATCATCAGATACGTGTTAGAGAGGGTGATGAATGGAAGACAACCTTTAAAACCAGAGAGGGTTTGTATGAGTGGTTAGTTATGCCATTTGGATTGACTAATGCACCCAATACATTTATGAGGTTGATGAATGAAGTATTGCGTGACTTCCTGGAAAAGTTTGTAATAGTGTACCTAGATGATATTCTGATTTTTAGTAAAACATTGGATGAACATTTGTTGCATGTTCGGACAGTTTTTGAAAAACTACGTGAGGAGCAGTTATTGATAAATATACAGAAGTGCAGTTTTGTACAGAAAGAGTTGATTTACCTGGGATTTGTCATCTCAGAGGAGGGTCTGAAAATGGATCCTGAGAAAGTGAAGGCTATCCTTGAATGGCCTGCTCCAAGGAATGTGACAGAGGTAAGATCATTTCACGGTCTTGCAAGTTTCTATAGAAAGTTTATTAGAGACTTTAGCAGTATTTGTGCACCCCTAACAGAAACTATGAGAGGGGATAAGAGAGAATTTAGGTGGACTGCCAAAGTAGATACCAGCATGAATATATTGAAGAAGAAAGTGACAGAACAACCCATTCTGGAACTTCCAGATTTTAATAAAGTGTTTCAGGTTGACTGTGATGCCAATGGCAGTGCCATTGGAGCTGTGTTGAGTCAAGAAGGTAAACCTATTGCATATTTTAGTGAAAAATTGAATGATGCTAGAAAGAAATACTCTGTTTATGATCAAGAATTCTATGCTATAATTCAGGCTCTTAAGAAATGGAGACATTATTTGCTAACCAAAGAGTTTGTTTTATATACTGACCATCAAGCTTTGCAGTATATCAATAGTCAAGGTAAACTTAACCAACGACATTTAAAGTGGGTTGAATTCCTGTAGAGTTATACCTTTGTACTAAAGCATAGAAGTGGAAAATCTAATAGAGTTGCAGATGCCTTGAGTAGAAGGCATAATTTGTTGATGGAAATGAGAGTGCAGGTTGTTGGGTTTGATGAACTCAAGAGTTTATACCCAAGCAGATCCAGATTTTGCAGAGGCATGGACCGCATGTGTGTCTCCTACTACCGTGGATCCAACTAAGTGGTTAGATTTCATGATCCAAGGTGGGATGCTGTTTTGGCAGAATCAGTTGTGCATTCCCCGAAGTTCCATGAGGGAAAATTTGATCAAAGAGAAGCATAGTGGAGGACTAGCAGAGCATTTTGGCCATGATAAGACCATTGCTCTTGTTAGTGAGAATTACCATTGGCCACAGTTGCAGCTAGATGTGACCAGATTTGTGCAGGGTTGTAGAGTGTGCCAGATAGCAAAAGGAGTCAGCCAGAATACAGGAATGTACTAGCCATTGCCTGTACCAGGAAGACCTTGGGAAGATATCAGCATGGATTTTGTTCTTGGTCTGCCAAGAACACAATGTGGAAATGATGCCATTTTTATTGTTGTTGACAGGTTTTCAAAAATGGCCCATTTTATTCCATGTCAGAAGACAAGTGATGCGGTTCACATTGTCGGCTTGTTCTTCAAGGAGGTAGTTCGACTTCATGGTCTACCCCAAAGCATTGTTTCGGACAGAGATACCAAATTTGTGGGTTATTTATGGAGAACTCTATGGAAGAAGCTGAAAACAGACTTGAAATTTAGTTTTGCGTACCATCCGTAGATTGATGGACAGATCGAGGTAGTCAACAGAAGTTTGGGTAATCTTCTGCAATGTTTGGTAGGAGATAAACCGAAGGGATGAGATCTGATTTTACCTCAGGCAGAGTTTGCTTACAACAATTCTGTCAATCGCAGATCTTGGTAAATCACCATTCTAGATTGTGCATGGATACAGCCCTAGAAATGCGTCTGAGTTGAGACCGATGGATAAAATAGACAAGTGTAGTGCTGAAGCTGAAGACTTTGCAACACACATGAAGACTTTACATGAAGAGGTACAATAGCATATCAGTCAAATGAATGCTACTTACAAAGCTAGAGCAGATCAGAAGTGGCGTTTCAAATAATTCCAAGTAGGGAATGAAGTCATGGTTCACTTGCGTAAGGAACGTTTTCCTAGAAAAACTTACAATAAGTTGAAGATGAAGAAGTTTGGACCATGTCGGATCATAGGCAAACGAGATTCAGGCAATGCCTATGAAGTTGATCTCCCAAGTGAGCTGAATATTTCACCTATCTTCAATATTTCAGACTTGGTTGAATATCATGCAGGAAGTTGTAGTGAACCACCCAGTCCGGATCTGTGGAACATTCCTGTATCCACTCCAGAAAAAGAAGAAATTGAAGACATACTCGACACTTGTATAGGCAGAAGTACCCGAAACAAGCAATATTCAGAGTATTTGGTCAAGTGGAAGAACAGACCTGTCGAAGATGCCACATGGTTGTCCAAATCAGAGGTTGATCGTTTGGATTTTTCTCTGACCATCCAGAAGTGAGGATCACTTCTAAAACATCTACCTCGGGTGTCTGATGCAGGAGCATCTCGGGCAACACAGCAATCTTGCATCACCAAAAAAATTCAAAGTTTGAAAAAGTTCACAATTTGCAAAATTTGACTAAGTATAAAATTGGTCACGATATCGCGACGCAAATATCGTCGCGATATCGCTACGTATTTCGAGCACCGTGGAAAAAGCAACTATTGGTCGCGATATCGTGACACAAATATCATCACGATATCGCGACGTATTTCGAGCACCGTGGCAAAAGCAACTATTGGTCGTGATATTGCGACACAAATATCGTCGCGATATCGCAACGTATTTCGAGCACCATGGCAAATGCAACTAATGGTCGTGATATCGCGACACCAAAGTTGTCATGATATCGTGACACCTTGGCCACCAAAGCCAAAGCACAAAGAAGTGTCGCGATATCGCGACACCTTGGCCGCCAAATCCAAAGCACAAAGAAGTGTCGTGATATCGCGACACCTTGGCCGCCAAAGCCAAAGCACAAAGAAGTGTCGCGATATCGCGACACCTTGGCCGGCAAAGCCAAAGCACAAAGAAGTGTCGCGATATCGCGACACCTTGGTCGGAAAAGCCAAAACACAAAGAAGTGTCGCGATATCGTGAAACCTTGGCCACCAAATCCAAAACGCAAAGAAGGGTCGCGATATCATGACACCTTAGCAGACAAAGCAAAGTGGCAGTTCCAGGTGGCGTTCCAAGTGGCAGTTCTAGGTGGCAGTTCCAAGTGGCAGTTTCGAGTGACAGTGCCTAAGATCGTGAAGGCCGTTCCAAGCGGCAGTTTCAAAGGCCGTTAAGGCTGTTCCATATGACCATTATAGAAGTCGTTAAGGCGGTTACGAACGGTGATGCAGCACGAAGCATAGAGCATAAAAGGGATTTATTTGAAGGATTCGGGAGGCTGGAGGAAGAGAGGAAGGCTGCGGCTGTATTTTGCATTTAAAGCACTGTGTATTTATTTTCATGGTGATTTATTGTAAAAGCTTCCATGCTTCGAATTAATAAAACTGCGTCTTTCAAATAAAATTGCGTCATTTTATTTGTGGTTAATTTGGTTCCCCATCAAACTATACCTGGATACAGAGCATATTTACACTATGACTTCCATAGAGGACCTGGACACACTACCAACTCTTGTAAAATATTAAAACATAAAATACAGGACTTGATTGATAACAATGATATGGAGGTGCAAGCCTTTCAACCTAAGCAAAATCCTCCTAATAATGTTCAAAAGAACACCCCACAAAACCAGAATCTGAATGCCAATAAGTCATTAGACATATTTCAACATCCCTTACCAAAACATGGTAAGGAGGTGGCTAATCAAATTGAACATCATAATGTCCCACCTCCTACCCGATATGTAGGAAATATTAGTGGGCATTTACCTACTCATGATCTGGAAATATTTGAGACAACTTTATCCGTGGTTACAACCAGGCCTCTATATAATATTCAGATACCTGATCTTAGTGATACCAAATACAAGACTGAGAGTGATATGGAAATCACATGAAATCAATCGAATAGTTTTGAAGATGAATCAGATACTATTCACCCTATCACAAGTTATATGGTTCCAGAAGAACCATTTCCAATAAGAGTCACTACTAGACCATCGTCTCACTGATTACTTTCTAATGAGCTAGCTATAAACACTAGACCAAGACCCATTCATCATCCACAAAATAATATTGTGGGTACCATCGAAGCTGTTACTAGACAACAGGCTCAAAATTATCAACAAGATCAAATTCAGAATGGTGGATCAACTCCATTTGTTTTGAAGGTTCCTAATAAATGGAATCATGCACCTAATGTTCAACCTAAACCTCATTATAATATTAATGAACAATTATCAAATATTACAGATAGAATTTCCCTCTTGGACCTTTTAAGATCTTCTCCTACACATAGAGATGAATTAATGCTCACATTAAGCCAGATGATGGTACCACAAGACATTCAACTTGAAGCTATGGCCAATACTATAATAACTCATGAAGTTGATTGTATTGAATTTCAGGATAGAGACATACCTCAACATAGTTTACATAAAGATAACCCCTTGTATATTACTGCTTTAATTGGAGATGTAGCAGTCAAACGAGTTTTGATTGATAATGGTTCATCTTTAAATATCTGCACTTTTGACTTCTACCAAATATTTGGGTTTAGAAGTGAGGAAATAAAAAGAACTGATATGATCATAAAATCTTTTAATGACGAAACACAAGAAACGTGTGGAGTTATTACCATTCCATTGCAGGTTGGTCCGAGAACCTTGGATACGACTGTGTTTATTGTACATTTCCTTGCATCGTACAATATACTCTTGGGTCATCCTTGGATCAACGCGATGTGAGCTGTTCCCTCAACATTACATCAATGTGTTAAGTTTAAATTTAAGAATCAGTTGGTTACCATTCATGGTGATCCAAGACCCTTTGATATGTGTGCTTTGGTAGAACCTATTAGAGTTCAATTTTGCCCTGCTCTGTCATCCACACATCCTAATTCTCATTATCCATCTAAATGTGTGAAACTTACACCCACAAAGTCATCTACTTCTTCTCCATCAGTTGCACCTTCACATATAGCTCAACCATCTTCTAAAAAAACCGCATTAGGACCTAAGAAAGATCCTAATACCACAACCAATGTCTCTTGTTCTACTCCTATAACTTCCATACCTTTAATAGACCCATCTATCGACTCCTCTACACCATCTACATCCACCAAATTTATATTTTCTGCATCAAAAGACGTAGGGAATGTTCCTTCTACCTCTTATGCTCTCACTGACGAAATCTTACCCAATCTATCTAAAATTCTTATATTAGAAGAAATGAATGCTTCTATGCAAGATTCTCTTATTTTAAATAATTTGCCACCATCTCATCATACCTTGGGCCTCCCACAGCCTATGGGAAGTATTTACCAAGTCGGGAGCTATGATTTTATTTATAAGGGATATGATTGGGGTAGAATACCCAGAAACATCAAAACTCATTATGATGGATATGCTCGATGTTATGTTACTAATGAATATATTAAAGCCAAACCTATCATGCTTAAATTGGGATATAAAGGGAAAGGTTTGGGACCTTTCCAGAATATCATGAAAGAACCTTTTGAGGTAGAAGCGTGGCCCGCCCGATGTGGTGTGGGCCTATTTTCTAGTAAAGGTCAGCCATTCCCATTTGAGGATGATGATCATCTTATATGTTACCAAGATTATTTAGATGAACATGATGCCTTGAGTTTAATGAATAAGACATTCACATGTAATATGCTATCTATAGCTTATCCTCAGATGATCGCTGAATCCAACAATGAGTTGGAGGGAGATATCTTTCACGATGTCTCCATTGAGGAATTATTAAATAATGGATTTTATTTTGATGGCTCTATACCTAGTATAGCCCAGCTTGAGGCCATGACTCCTCAAGATGAATTATCCAAGCTAACCTTGGAAGAATTACAAGAATTGGGCGTTTCACCCACCCCACCTAATTTTGAGAGAGATATACACATGGAAGTAGAAAATGTCATAAAAATTAATATTGGAACCGAGGATAACCCCCACATAATCAACATTGGATCAGAATTGAGTCAAGAAAAATAGGATAAATACATTGTATTTATTAAAGAATATGAAGATGTCTTTGCTTGGACATATGAAGATATGCCAGGATTAGAGCCTTCTGTAGTTATGCATCACCTAGTAGTGCACCCGGATGATAAAACTATTAAACAAAAACTTAGAAAAATGTATCCTAAAGTGGCCTTACTATTCAAAGGGGAGTTAGAAAAACTCTTGAATGTTATTTTTATATAAGCCATTGATTATGCTGAATGGATATCGAATGTAGTTCCAGTAACTAAGAAAAAAGCTACTAAGGTTAAGGTTTGTATATATTTTAGAGATATTAATGCTGCATGCCCTAAATATGATTTTCCCCTTCCCAAAATGGATCAGATTATTGATTTTACTGCTGGGAGTGGAATGATATCCTTAATGGATGGATTTTTTGGTTATAATCAGATCAGGATAGATCCTGAAGATCAAGCTAAAACAACATTTACTACCCCTTGGGGGACTTTCTATTGGAAAGTGATGCCATTCGGGTTGAAGAATGTAGGTGCAACCTATCAACGAGCCATGACTTATATCTTTTATGATATGATGCATGATATACTACACGATTATGTAGATGAAATTATAGCTTGTTCTACTGAAGAAGATGACCATTTAGATGACTTGAGAAAAGTATTTGATCGGTTAAGGGAATATCTTATCCGATTGAATCCAACCAAATGTATATTCGGAGTTAAGTCAGGTAAATTATTGGGGGTTATAGTTTCTTTACGTGGCATTGAAATTGACCCTCTCAAGATTATGGCTATCACTGATATGCTCGCACCTACAAATATATCTTAATTACAGATTCTACAAGGTAAGCCTCAAGCTATCCGTTGCTTCATCGATAATATGGCAGATAAAATTGGACCCTTTCTTAAGCTTCTTAAGAAGGATGTATCTTTCCATTGGGATGACGAATGTTAGGAAGCATTTGAACTCCTCAAACAATATCTTCTTAACCCACCTATACTTTCGCCACCTAAACCTGATCACCCATTCATCTTGTATATTTCTGCTTCAGATGTTGCTTTAGGAGCTATGTTAGCTCAACTTGATGATGAGAAAAGAGAGCGTGCTAATTATTACACTAGTAGAACATTAATTAGTTATGAAACCTGCTACACAAAATTAGATAAGTTATGTCTAGAAATCATATTTTCTACATAGAAACTATGCCATTATATGCTCAGTCAAAAAACATACATTATTGCTAAATCCGATCCCTTGCGGTATCTCATGAGTCGACCTTATTTATCTGGTTGCACAACAAAGTGGGTTCTTGTGCTAAGCAAGTTTGAACTTATGTTTATAGGACAAAAGTCTTTTAAAGGTCAAATCATAGCAGATCAATTAGCTGTTGCACCCTTAGAATCCACTCATCCCCTCGTCATTGAGTTTCTTGACAAATGCCTTAAACTAGAGGTAGATCATTCAGAGCAATGGTCCTTATACTTTGACGGAGCCCAATGCATGAGTGGGGCTAGTGCAGGTATTATTTTGATATCTCCACAGAAACATCTCATACCTCTATCCTTTAAATTAATGTTTGCTTGTACTAATAACACTGCTGAATATGAGGCTCTCATCCTTGGATTACGAGCAACCCTGGCACTAAAAATTAAAAATCTATTAGTTTTCAATGATTCTCAACTTGTTATAAATAAAATTAATGATGTTTATCAGACCAGTGATAAATTGTGCCCATATAAAGCATATGTATTACAATTAATATCTTTATTTGATCAAATTACCTTGGAAGCTATTCCTAGAACTACCAATCGTGTGGCTGACGCCATGGACGTAGCTGCATCTCTTTTACCCTTGGAGTTATATGACGAATATGCTACCATCATTATTCATCGACTCCATGAACCCGCTTCAATTAAATCATTCTTGGAACCTTTGGACGTGTTTCTAATCAACGAAACTACTCCTAAAATTTGGTACACTAATATCCTCAATTTTATTCAAAATGGGACCTTCCCCGAAGGTTTTAATAGAAACCAACACCGGTTATTATGTAGACGAGCAAGTTGCTTCGTCATAATTGGAAATACATTATATAGGATATATTTTGAAGGTATCCTACTGAGATGTTTGAATCTAGAAGAGTCTAGATCAGATTTGAGTGAAGCCCACGATGGATCTTGTGGGGAACACTTTAGTGGTAGCGCCATTGCTAAGAAGCTCCTTAGGATAGGATATTTTTGGCCTACCATGGAGAATGATGCACATGATTACGTGCATAATTGTGACAAGTGCAAAAAACATGCTGACCTTGTCCATGTGCTTGCACAAGAACTGCAGGTTATTTCATCTCCTTGGCCCTTTTCAAAATGGGGCTTAGACATCATTGAAAAAATCAATCCTGTGTCATCTTATGGACACAAATTCATTGTAACCGCCATCGAGTATTTTACGAAGTGGGTTGAAGCTATGCTCTTAGCTTCTTGCACTGGAACTCAAGTTTCCAAATTTATTTTTAATCAAATTATTTGTAGGGTAAAATTTTTTGCAAATATCATCTTAGATAATGGAACTTATTTCAAAAATAAATATTTAAAGAAACTATGTCAAAAATATAAAATTCAACATCGTTGGTCCACTCCCTATTATCCTCAGGGTAATGGCCAAGCAGAAGCATCCAATAAAACATTAATTAAAATCCTTAAGAGACTGGTCAATAAATCTGGCCATGTTTGGCACATTCAATTATATCCTACTTTGTGGGCTTATCGAACTAGCATTTGTACTCCCACGAGCACTTCACCTTTTGTTTTGGTTTATGGCACTAATGCTATTTTTCCCTTTGAACTAGAAGTTCCTTCTTTGGCTCTGCTACTTCAAGATACTCGAAGTAGGAGATGAATATCATGCTGGCAGATTTAGTTAGTTGGAACTCCTATATGAGAAGTGCATTAATGCTTTGGAGCATCTTCGTGCCTACTAGAACAAGCTCAAACGAGCATATCTCAAGAAAGTTCATAATCGATCCTTTGAGATCGACGACCTCGTATTAAAAGAAAATTAAAAAAATACTAATGCAACTAAAGACCTTAAAGGTAAATTTGAGCCTAACTGGCTTGGGCCATATATTATCACTGCTAAATTTGGATCGGGAGCATACATATTAGCTACCTTATATGGTAAAGATCTTAAAGAACCTATGAACATTATGCATCTTAAGCGCTATTATGCATAAATCTGGTAATTTTGTCATTGTATATATTATACATATTGTCTTATTTTAGTAATTCATATAAAAATTTCAAAAACAAGTAATATTATGTATTATATTAATTCATAAATTAAAATCAAAATATAAAAAAATCAAAATCATCAAAATCCTCAAAAACACCTTCTATTTTTGCACCTGTCAATTCTTGAAGTATTGCAGTTATATTTTTAGTTATTTTGGATAAATTAACATTTATTTGGAGTCCCTCACTTTCACACTCACATGAATAAAAATTTTGATCTTATTTGGTATGATTATTAATCTCTCTTATATCGAAGTCCATAGTTGAATTAAAAAAAATTTTGAGCATAGAGAACTGATCTTGTTATTTACTTGAACCAAGTACACCTTTTCACATTAAAATATTTTCATTGCAAATTCAAAACGATGCTACACAGTAGAAGTGGTATCTTGAGCGAAAATTTTCCCCTGTTATCCTATCATGCACATGGTCTAGAATCTTTGAGAATTGACAAAAGGATAAGCTCACCCCTACCCAGAATAAAAATCCCTTGCTCTACAGCCAATCTGAGCAAGTATCCCTAGTATAGCAAGAAAAAGAAAAAGAAAATCAAGAAAAATCATGAGAAAAAGAGAAATTATTCAGAAGCATTATTTCAATATCATTTTGTACCATCTCAGCAATATTTCAGCATTATCTCAGTATCAAGCAAATACAAAAAAAAAAAAAAATAGAAAAAGAAATGAAAAAGCAAAAAGCAATAAATCCTCCCCCCATACCCTTTGAAAGAAAAGAAGGGTGAATGAGCTTGAATCCCTGGAATTCTCAATTATTCAAAAACAGTGATGTAAGCCCCATAACAGGTGGTTTGTGCCCAATCCGCTTGGCCTTGGGTAACTCCTAGCATGGTGATATGTCTGTCACATTAGTGACCTTCTTTTGACAGACATATGTCCGCTCATGGATCAGCTAGCTCTTGATGACCCGACTTACATAGTAGTCTGGTATGGTTACATGCATATAAATCATGGTCAATGAACACTCATTTGGTTAATTCAAATTACTTGTATCAAATTATCTTGCTCAAAATTGGTAAATGAACAATACAATTGCACACACATTTGTGTTTGAGAGATTTTGTATCATTATGATAGATCAAGATCGACAATGAACTCACATATGCACATGGGGTTCGTTATAAATCTAGATTTTGTCTTTGAAATAATTTAAAATATTTATTCAAATATTCTAGAATAATTTGATTTTCTTACTTGAGAATATTGGCTTAGCATAAAAACAATTAAATACATTTTTTCAAAAATCCAAAATTTCTTTCAAAACATGTTCTAAAATCTAGCAATAAAGTCACATTTATATATTTTCGACTTTCGTAACGATGGTATAGTTCCTAAACCTAAATTGGAATTTATGCCTAGTGCAAGTCCTCATTTTTATAATTTTTATCTCAAAATCAAAAATCAACTATGCAATAAAACTATTACATCAATTTCTTCTTTGGATTTCGCGATGATGGTATAAGTCTATACCTAAAATTCTATGCCTAGCGCAAACCATCGTTCTAATTTTATTTTCCATTTATTTAATCCATAAAAGCATATGGCTTAAATCATTATGTTACACAATTGTGCTTTAAAAAAGAATGAAAAATTTTCTATTTCATTTCATTATGTCAAACACTCAGTTTTGCAATGATGGTATAATTCCTAGGCAATTGTTCAAATTTCTATCACACTTAGGAATTTTATGCCTAGCAAAAATCATATTTTTAATATTTCATGCATAATATTTTCATGGAAATCTGAAAACAAATCATCACCATCATCATTTTTTCATCATCACAACACAAAGTCTTAAGAAAGTCTCTTAAGCACCCTTTTACTTTTAGCAATATTTCTCTCATACCGGGATTAGCTTGATGACCTAGCGAGCGACGACTCCATGAAATGGTCATGTAACAACGACAATGTCCTTTGAAATTATTGTTAGAAGTCACTTTATTTTTCATCAAATCATACCACAACAACCAATTTGTTTACATCAGATTATTTCATTTAATTTTATAGCATGACATAAAATTATAATATTTTCAATGACATAATTACATGAATAGTCAAACAACAAATATTAAAGCATCATAAAACATATGCACAAGTCATATCACAAAAAGAACATATATATATATCAAAAAGTCTATACATCATATCAAAACAGATTGGTATGCCACAATCTATACCCTGGCATACTCAATCCTCTCAAAAATATATGGTCTATGTACAATGAGTAGCTAGTCTTGAGAAGTCCTTGAGCTCTTAGCCTCATCTCCTCTCCCGCCCTGAGGTGGAGGAGGTGGTCCTATCAGAGTCTGTGCTGTATCACGGATCCTTGACGTCGATCATGATGATGTCCTCGATAACCCCATCCTTATCGGCTCTGCAATGGTGGTTGGCAGCGGTATCCTCTGCACCTCTAGAACCACATGATAGTACAACCCTTGGTAGAACACGATCTGTGCAATAGCCTATGCCAACTCCAGAATGCTCGCCCCTCTACTCTAAGCCCTGATCCGTGTCGCCTCATCCTGAAGAGTCTGAATCTGAGCTCGTAGGTAGGCATTCTCCACCTGGAGAGCCGCCATCTCATTGCTCTCCCCCACCTCAACACCCTTGCCCTTATCGAGCGATGGTGGCCTATCCCTCTACTAAGAAGGGAGTCTCTCCCTCCTTTATGACTACTGCTATCTCTCCAAAGCCTGTGGTACTCTTCGACATCTCTCTTGAGGAGGCCATCACTGATCCCTCCCTTTGTGACCCCTCGTTGCATCGATGGTAGTATGGCATTGCCTCTCTATATGTTGCACTACAGCGTGCATCAAACCCTGTGCCCTCATAATTTGAGGAGGGCAGATGCCTACATACCATGCATCATACCCATATGCTACCCCCATGTCATCCCCATTCATTGACTGAATGGGGGCATCATCAATGTCCTGACTCCAAAACTGCTGCATGTCTAGAGCCCCGCTTAGTGTGGTGTTATCCCGCATAGTCCGGGAGTACTCATAATCCCTAAGAGAAGGGATCCCCTGCTATAGACCGAACTACCTCAAAAATTGGTCATAGCGATGGAGCTCTACCTCTCCTCACTCTGTCCTCAACCAGATGAATCATCTGATGTAAGCCAACTCCTGTCATCCTCTACCCACCGTGGATGCTCTCTCTATGGTCTCCAGGTGATCTAACCTGGGGTGAGGTCATCTAGAAACCTTCGGGACATCGGCAGATCTATCCGTCGTTGTGACCCTCTCTAGAGCCACCAATAGAAAACCCGAGGTCTTTCTCGATCAACTCCTGTCAGTGGAAGCCCTATCGGCCTCCGCATCGCAATGTGCTCCTAGCACCAAACCTATAGCAGCGATGTCAGCACCAGACATTGACCTCCCTTGTATACGACCCCGTAAAGGATCCTATACAAGCGACATAATATAAAGATACCCTAAGAAAACCTGTATTCGTGGTCTCTCATGTCACAGACCACATCTGAGAGGAGCCACGGTAACCTGCATCCGCTTTGGTGGTATAGAAGAAGGCCACCCACCACCCCTACCAAAACTCAAGTCAATCAAGATGTCCCAGGCATCTGCCTCAAAGCCTCGATGTTCACTCCACCCTTCTCCAGGGCGAAGCTTGGGTCACTGCACAATCTCATCATGGCATGGCCCTGATTGGCCGAAGGAGTCATGAACCGCCCATGTATGGGGATCCTCAAGATCCTCCATATATCCTCTAGAGTGGGAATCATCTCCCCTATCGATAGCCAGAAGTAGGACGACTTCAAATACCATCTCTCTTCTAGGGCTGTTAGTAGCCCCATGTATGTAGGAATTTATGGCATCTCTACCACATGCTGTAGCCCGACCTCTGCTAGTCTATCTCACTCGACCTAATCGAGCACGGCTAAGTCATCCTTGAGACCCCTGTATTTCCACTACTGACTCTTTAACAATCCCCTTTGCAAAATAAACAATAAAACTACAAAAATCATTAATACATAATCATTAAAATCAATTTCATCTCATAAAAAAAAATGATATCGCCTATTATTGGATGATATCATACCAAGTTTAGTTAAATCGTCCTTAATAGGACAAAATAATCTTCGATTCTTCAATTTGGGGATCACCCCTTGTTGGACGGGATTTCCCCTATTTCTTTGATTTTGTCCTCAAATGAAATCGATGATAGAGGGACAATTTCAGCAAAATTGGGATGATTTCATCCCGATGTTGTCGACGGCCTAAAAAAGGTTGCGATGTCCAAAAACAATTACAATTCAAGTAAAAAATTAAACAAATCAAGCTAAAAACATAGTACACTAGGTTTAGATCCTTATGCGCAACCCACGCTAGACCTCTGTCGATCTGTGTGCCGTTTCCACCATTTCTCCTATAAAGCTCTGAAACAGGGAAAGTGAACAGTAAAAATGAATTAGGGTTTTACCATATTTTTCTTATTTTTATTTAAAAACAACATTTTTTTAATTTTTTCTTTTCTGCGCTTTTACCTCAAACGTTCGATTTGGGTAAAAACTCGGAGGGGGCACCATAGCAAACAGTTGTACGATTTGACCTAGAATCATCGTCTAAAAAAATGGAATAAATTTTTGCTTTCTTGTAAAGCGTGAAGAACTCGTCTTTAACGTATTTTCCTCAAAAAATACGCTAAAGAGGGGGCAAAATATAGCACCCTAAAATTGGCATAGTTAAACCCTCAGTAAAAAGTAAAAACTTGAATTTTAACCCCGAAAATGCTCGTTAACCGCTCACCTCATTTTTTGCACCATTTTTAGAAGTTGTTTTGACCGTTGGATGATATCATCGTCGATCTAATGATATCGCCCCAAATCGGATGAATTTGTCTGGAACAAAACGTCTAGATTATTTCATCCCAAAACTGAATTTTCATAATTAGCTTATGTTTCAACAACCTCTCCAACTCGGGCAGAAGCGTGTCTGCACGGTTGGAGATTCCTATGTTGGAGATCTCCCAGATTGGGATGATCCCCAACCTCCTAACCTCCCCCTAATCCTATATAAACTTGGGATTTTCCTAGTTTATCCCCCTGGCTGATCATTTCCTTGCAAATTTAGTTTTTGTTGTGTTAGAACATCCTATCCCCCATCATTTGCACTTGTGTTTTCAAGTTTTATTACAGGATCTCACTGTGTTTCAACCAAAGGAAGCTCAAATCGTCGTAGGTGATTCAACCGCAATTTTGGACGATCTTGTCTAGATCAGTGATGATCTCGTACGATTGCAGACGATTTTGACTGCAGTTCATATTGGGGGCAATCAGAGCCCTGAGTTTGCATTCTCTATCTCTTTTTCTTATCTAATTGTGCATTAGATTAATTCACTTCTATTATGCATCTTGGAGTTCACCTCATTTAGCATATTTGCATGATAAAATTCAAAATAAATTATTAAAACATTGCATCCCATTTGATTTGATATCTGGATTTATCATTTAGGCATTTATATTCTTATTTCTATCATTTTGTATCATTCTTGCAATTGTATTTATGGTTTTTGGTGTCTGTTTTCATGATTACAGGTTTTTGATGAATTCGTCTGATGAATTCGTCAGGCTACTGACGATCTTGGCTGATCTCAGATGATCTATTTTGATCTGGATGATTCTGTATAATTACAAATGATCCTGTCATATCCGGGATGATCTGGACTCCTACAAGCTTCAAAATCTTCATCAGACATAAGAAATTAGGTGCACTCTTCTCCATTTTAGATATTTTCTATATTTAGGATTCATTTATGTTTGTTGTCTTCATATAAACCAGAAATTTCATATAGAATAACTTAGATTCATTTTGGCCAACCTAGGAATCTGAATGATTGAACATAAAATGAACACATCAAACCCATTCTCAACCTAGGCATGGAAACTGCCACTCAAAGTTTCCTGGTGAACCCCACCATCCGTCAAAAATTCACCCTTATACCCCTCCCCCGAGAGGTGTGACATTCAAAGGGCCTCTCCATCCGAGGTATTATCCTATCCTTCTTGCATCCCCATTCTGGGCACAGATCCTTTAGCATGAAGATAAGGGTATGAAAAATTTGGGTGATACATGTTTCGATTCAATAAGTTCTACCAAATCCTCTAACCCAGACAACTCTACCAACCCAGATGGCTCAGAAAGCTCCCCTCAAGAAGTTCCTCGCATGGAATCATTCAGGACCTCTATCTTTGACAACTCAAAACCAAGTGCTGCATTTAGCATTGAAATATTTACCTACATTTGATAGCACAAGAAATACTACCTACGAGCACATCTAGGAAATCATTGTGCTCACAACCATCCACCATATCACAGATAAAGATATAATAGTAAGGTTTTTGGTACTTTTTATGAGAGGTAAGCTCCTCTATTGGTATCGATCGCTCTCGACTGACACTATCACTTCCTGGGACCTGTTAGCAGAGCAACCAATTAAGGGTTTAATGAGGTAGTAGATATATTTCATTTTTGCATTAGTTCACTACTATCCAGAGACACCCTCAAGAGGAGATATCTGACTTTAACATCAGGTTCCCTCGAACTTGGTAGAGGGTCACTCCCAGAATTCGGTCCACCCCGAAGCAGGAAACATTTTACTACTTGAGAGATTTTCATTCAGACATTAGTATGAAAATATACCATTATAATGTCAACACATTCCCTGGCTTGTATGAGCAGGCTCAAAAGGTCGAGGCTGACCTGATAGCCATCAAAAAGTTTCCTTTGAAGGTGACTATGCTGATTTACCCAAATTTCCTACATAATATTTATCCTAGTGCATCTTCTCAGTCGATGCCTGCACACCCGATGTACCCCAGTAAACCATGGAGTCCACCCACCATAATAAAATGGTACCCACTTTGTAGTTTTTTGCCCCTACTCCATAGTATCAAGCACCTGCCATTCCTTAGCTTCCATCTCCTCTCCAATATCCGATATTACCTACACTGCTAGTACCATTGCCATTACCCGTGCCCACCACTTAGGCAATTTTAAACGTGGACTAGGTCAAAGAATTACATGATTTATGTGCATACGTGAAAATAATTGTAAATGATATGACTATCATGAAGAGGAGGAAAATTGACCAAAAATTCTAGCTGAGAAGAGTTCCTCCTTCGATCACTAAGGAGTAGGACGCTTCCAATAGGAGGGCTCTTGAGAGGAATGCAACTGTACTGGAAGGTGAAGAAGTTGGCTCATCTAGTAATACTTATTGGTGTACCATGTGTAATGACCTGCATTGTAAATAAACTTGTATGGTGTACCTCAACTATGTACAGATGCTGGCCGGTGGCACCTATGATGGAAAAATCAATATGATCAAGAAAGCTGGTCATAATTTTATGATACCTTTCACTGAGCAGGTCTTAGTCCTCACCAATACTGGAAAGAAACCTATCAAAGTAGATCTATATTAGATGAATCTGCTAAAGGTGCCTACTACACCCAAGCTGTGGAGCAAAAAGGCCTAGCCATCGATGAAAGCTCCTAATCCAATGGTCCTAGAGCAGTCTGACTTATTGAAGGACTACCAACTACATCGAGCTAGAGAAAGGGGTTTCCAACCCAAAGCTTCGACTTTATAGCCATAAGCTAAGACATGGGACCAAGCTAGGGAGAAGCTCTGGTGATGCCACACAACAGTACCATAACATGTATGAATATGTAAAAGTAGGAAAATTTGGCACTCTGACATACAACATAGTCAAATAGATGAAAAGGGTACCCGCTAAGGTAAGCCTTTATGATGCCCTCCAACTTCTGGGTTAAGTAAACCTTTTGTAGGAATCCCTTAGTTTTTCTAAGAATAAGGAGAGTAAGCCAATACAAATGGTGTTTGTTCAATCATTGATGACTTCAACCACAAGTAAGAATAGAACCCCACCATTATACCTTTCCCTTCGAATGAAAGGATGGATCGTGCATGATTGCATGATTGAATTTGGTGCTATGACAACCATTATAACCAAAGCAATATGTGACATAATGGGTATGGAGTATAACCAGAGCAACCCTGGAGTATTATAATTAGATGGGACTCCCATAAAAATGGTGGGAGTGATCAAAGATATTTTGATCCAACTCCACAAAATGCTACAAGTCACGATCATCCAAGAGATCGTGATAGTCAACCTTGAGCCATACTTCAGTATGTTCCTCTAGATAATTCATAGCTAATTTGGGAGGCTATTTCTCCCTCGACTACTCACACTTAGAAATCCCATTCAAGGGGAACAAATTTAAGCTCTTCAATGATAAGCCTACCAGTTTTCATGTTAAAAAACTTGAGAATGAAGAGAGAAGCTTGGGTTCTGTCAACTTGATGATAGAAGAAATACAAGAAGTGGACCTGATGGAAGAATATCTCAATGAGCTCTGAGTTGAAGACGAGTTCTTCATGGCTGATTTTAATGCTGTCATCAGGACGAATTTGGGATGCTACTCACTCACTAATCTTGAGAAGGCTGAAATGAAAGTACCTGAAGAAAAACCCCCAATAGCTGACCAGTTATGAAATATGTAATTTGATGGTGTGCGATGCAAGAACAACATAGGAGTTGGCATTGCTCTGATCTCCATATGGTAAACAAAATATTTATTCGTATAGGATCGCATGGATATGTACGAATAATGTAGTAGAGTATGAGGCTTTGTACCTTGGACTCAAGAAAACTGAGAAGCTTAGCATCAAGAAGTTACAAATATTCAAGGATTCCAAATTAACCTACAACCAAGTTACCAATAAGTGCATCTCCAAGCAACACTATTTAAAGACGTATCACAATAAGGTGTGGGATTTTCTTGAATCCTTCATCGCATTGAACATCAAGTCAATTTCATGAGAGAAAAATAAGCTTGCAGATATCTTAGCCTCCATCGGTACATGATTTTCACCAAATGATAATATGATGCATAAGCCAAATACTGTAAGGTTGGTTTATAGGCATTCTATGCCTGATAAGAAAATTCACTGGTACGTGTTCGACAGTGACGAACAACTTATCAATTTTCTGGTCGATGAAGCATCCTTGATCGAAAGTCAGAATTTGGATGAAGAAGATAGTGAGGGGTTAATTCAATTGGAAAATAATCATATCCCCAAGGGTATGATCACATTAGAGAGTCTTTTTATGGTAATGACAAGTCTATCAGGTACAAGATCAAAGTAGATAGTAGAGACTTTGTGGACTTGGAGTTAGAGTTGGGAAAAGTTATCAAGGTAGGGGTCGATTGCACAATCAAAGAGATCCAATAGATCCACATACTATGCAAGGAGTATCCAGATATCATCACTTGGTGCTACCAATATCTAAAGGGATATGACAAGAACTTCATCCAACACACCATCAAGCTGGAAGAAGGGATCAAACCCTTCAAGTAGAAGTAGAGGCCCACCAAATCAAAGATTGAGATGCTGATGAGGGTTGAGCTTCTGAATATGCTTGAAGTAAATATCATTTACCTGATCAAGCACTCCTCTTGGGTGGCCAAACTTGTATCGGTACAAAAGAAGAACAATGACATCTGCTTGTGTATCAATTTTTGAAATATCAACCAAGCATCGCTCAAAGACCACTACCCGCTATCCCAAATTGACCATATTCTTCATGTATTGGTGGGAGCACAGAGGTTTTCCTTGTTGGATGGATTCTTTAGCTACAACTAGATATGGGTCAAGGATGAAGACCAACACAAGACTCCATTCACCACCAAGTGGGGAACCTTTGCCTATCAACGTATGCCCTTCGACCTATCAAATGCTGGAGTGACTTTCCAAAGGGTTATGGACCTTGATTTGGGTGAAATATTAAATTATGTCATCATGATCTATTTGAATAATATGATAGTATTATCCCATAAAAGGGAGGAACATGACCTTCATTTACGGCTTTGAGAAATTATAGGAGTTCAGGGTCTCCATCAACCCCAAAAAATCAATCTTTGCAGTGAAGGAAGGTAAACTTCTTGGGCATATGATATCTAAAAAGGGATTAACTATTGATCCTACCCAACCTGAAGCACTTCTTCATATTCCATTGCATTCAAATAAGAAAGCCCTGCAGTCATTTTTTAGATAAATAAACTTCATTAGGAAGTTCATAGCCGACTTCGTCCAAGTGGTGAAGCTAATGACCGAGATTCTAAAGAAGTATGTTGAATTCAAGTGGACCAATGAAAGGAAGAAGGTGGAGTGCATTGCTCAAGCTCTAGTCCTCATCCATCCTGAATACATAAAATATTTCATCTTGTACACTGTCGAGGAACCAGAAAGCTATGCAACTATTCTGATGCAGAAGGGTGAAGATGGAGATGAGTTCCCGATAGAATTTCTCAACCAAGTCATCCAACCGTACAAAGAAAAACACAATTTTATCAAGAGAAAAGTGCATGCGGTGATGAAAGCACTCCAAAAATTTTGACATTTCATCTCCCTGAGTAAGAAGATAGTGTACGTTGTACACCTTGACGTCAGGAATTTCATTATCCAAGGGGATATTGGTAATAGGAGGGCTGGATGGGTCACAAAGATCCAAGAATTCAACATTGAAGTACTCCCTACCAAGTTGGTCCAAGGTAGAGCACTCTACTAAGAACTAGCTAGAAGTGTTGTAGCTAAAGCAACAATCCCCGACTTACACCACCCTATGCCTAAAAGCAACCTTGCTAACCTATTGATTGATAGTCCTGATTGGAAAGATGACCTTGTCAAGTACTTTGACATGTGTAGATGTCCTTATCACTTAAACACTTTGTAAAGAAGGAGATTTCACTTGCAGGCTGGCCACTATGTCCCAACATCGAACAAACTATTTTATTAGAACATCAACGGAGTCCTCTTGAGGTGTATCAACGAGTCAGAGAAACAAAAAATCCTTGAGGATTTTCACTCTCAGATTTTGGGAGGATATTTCACAAGCAGGTCGATGTATCTGAAGATCATCAAGGTGAGTTACTACTGTCCCACCCTCTTCATTGATGCTTTCAAGGTTAGTCAATGCTATGATAATTTCCAGTGCCAGTCGGGTAGAACCTAGAATGCATCACTTCCTCTTCACCCCATCTGAGAAAAAGCTCTGTTCTAGAAGTGGGGCCTGGAATTCATTGATATCATCAAACCCAATTCCTCTGCTAGCCACAAATACATTTTGACCACCACGGACTATTTCACTTAGTGGTCGAAAGAAGTGCTGACCAAGTAGGGTAACCAAGACGTGGTTATCTCTTCTCTTGAAGGGTTGATCACTCACTTCAGCATGCCTACAACCATCATATCTGATAATAACTCTCTTCACCAACATGAGGATATGTGAGTTCGTAGTTAGGTATGGAATTTACTTAAAGATCTTGTCTAACTTTACTCATAGGGCAATGGATTGGTGAAGTCTACAAATAAAACCTGTTGTGGATCCTGAAGAGGTCTTTAGAGAAGAATAAGCAAAGATGGCATATACTCTTGGACTAGTCACTTTGGGATGATCGCATTTCCATCAAGCGTTCAATTAAATCATCATCCTATTCGCTCATGTATGAGAAAGAGGTAGTCTTACCCACGCACATAGAGCTATTTGCATTGCAGTTACTCAAATGGATCGATAATAAAGAGGGCAAATTTGACCCGATGGAGGTAAGGTTAGCCCAATTGTTGCAATTGGAGGAGGAGAGAGAGAAATATTATGAAGCTTTCATAAAGCACACAAAATCCACCAAGGGCTGGTTCGGCAAAAGGACTTTCAACAGAACCTTCAATGTCAGAGACTTGGTCTTAAAATGGAATGAAGACAAGTCTAAGTTGGGGAACCATGACAAGTTTTACACCTTCTGGGAAGGCCCATTTTGAGTCTACAATGTCAATCAGATCAACTCCTTCATTATACAGGACATGGAGGGTTTCACTCTTCTGATTTTGGTGAATGGTTTTCTTCTGAAAGCCTATCACCAACTAATTTCCAAGAAAAATCATTGATCTGCTACAATTTTATGTATATATGTTTCAAAAAATGTGTAAGTATATATTTTAATTTTTCTCCAGTTAGATAAAAGCTTATGTTGTTCAAAAAAAAGAAAGTGATGAAGTTTCTCTTTCGGTCCACTTATGGAGTGAAGCCCTCTTTTGCTAATTTTTTTTTTATGAATAAGTGACTTTCGCTCCACCAGTAGAGCGAAAGTCTCCCCTCCCCTTTTAAAAGGTTTTGCTTTTTATTTCTTTATTTACTTCAAATCTGTCTTGCTAGAAAATTCCAAGTGTCACAAAGGAAATAAATTAATTTTAAAAAGCATCTTCTAACCCTAGCGCAACGTTATAAAGTGGGGCTATCTGTCCCTGTCCAATCAAAACTGTTTTACTCTATAACGGTCAAGGTGTGCCCTCCTCATGGAAATTCTGAGTAAGCACTCCTCTCGAGAAGCACGTGCGCCTCAAGGATGATCTTCTTGTTTGGTATCGTAATCCATAATTGAAGACAACAAACTACCATCATGAGGATAAATCAGAAGCACACAATTGCATACACGATCTCCACCTGCATTAACTTCTAATATCATCATTTAAGGTAGTAGATTTAAAGTGATCACTATAAGGATAAGGGTTTCCCAGACTCATTTCATATCCTCAGTTGTAGTTGCAGTTGTAGTTTGTCTTCCTACTGCTCTTGCACCCTATAGTTTTTAGAGCATCATCTATGCAAGAGTTTGAATCAGAGTAGAAGCTGGCAGGCATGGGTAAGAAAAGTGAAGAAAAAAAGGAAAAAGAACCCAAGGAAAATGTGCCCAAGGAGAATACGACGCCCATAAAGGAGAGTTGGAAGAAGCCGTGAAAGCATGAGAAGAAACCAGTGAAGTTGATGCCACTCAAAGATAATCTCTTTTGGCTTTAGTTTTGCATGATGACGTACAAAGACATGGAGAAGCTATGCCAGGATGTGGAAGATGCACATAGAGAAAACTCAATTGGTAACCCACTAGTTGTAGTTTATCATTCCCACTTGTTCTATTACATGTGTATACCTATACACCATTATTCAAAATTTGTGCAGGCGGTGTCGTGATTATATGATGCTTAGATGATAACAATGTGGGATACCAGGGGAAAAATACTATTTGCCATCATAGTTGACACTATTCGAGAGGCCTTCACCTACAAAAAATGCCCTCATCTAATTTCACCCTAAGAAAAATCAACAGTTTTGAGCAGGGCACCAGGTATCAGCCTATACCTGATATGCACTAGTTTATGAGAGAGCAGTTGGGAGGGGCGACATCATCTAAGGAATTTTCCCAACTATGCATGCACATGATATAATTCATTCATCATGATATGTATTTGATTCTGGCATGGGTTATGGGGCTCTCTACTGACACTGTATTCTACGACTAACAGGTATCCATGGTTGAGTCCATCTTCAAAAAAGAGATTTACTTCCCATCCAAGATGAAGTCGAGATCTATCATAGTTTTCTTTGACTGGGCCAAATGGGTGGTGTGGTAGTTGCACATATCACTATCATACATGTAAAGCCATAGAGATGATCAGTTTAGGCTTTGATCCATCCTAGCTTGTTACTTATTTTACCACTTGTATGATAAGTTCCCCTATATCCCCAATAGCTAGATGGACGAGAAGGGAAAGACATTATTGGTTTATCTTTGGATGTAGAGTTTATCAAGAGATGAATCGTACTATGTTTTTAATGAATTTTTCTTAGGGTCGATGCTGGATTTGATCTATGACTATTGCGATCAACTTCCTACAAATATGTGAGATAGAGTAGTGGACAATGATATGGGGGATGTTTTTTTTCTCATCTAAGGTTTTATTATCAGGATTTTTGAGTTTATAGAAAAGCCTTTTATGTTGCATTTTTACACCATGCCCTACCTGTTTGCCCTAGAGATCGCCCCCTAGTGTGACTACACCAATGAAGTATATGAAAAGGGTAGGGGAAGGAAGATCATGTGACCTATACCCTTCAAGTTTGAGGATATTAGTGTGATGCAGTATGGTCAGAACGATGTGCTTACAGTAACACTGTTTAACTACGGATTGATTAAGCTTCCCTAAAGTTTGAAATACAATCCAAGTGACATCTTCAAGGACCACATTGGGGTGAAGTCATTTCACAGTTGTCCATGACTAGATATGGTTTCTTAGTAGAATAAACCTAGGGGGCGTGAGTTGGAGTGGCACATCGATGAGATGGTGCCTTTGCCCCCCTGACACAATTTTTACACCATGGAGAGTGAGTACGACTTGGTTGTCAACCCAAAGTAGAAGCTATCCAGGAGTGTTTTCGTAGGGATGAAAGTAAAGCTCAAGCATTGGTTCAACCAAAAAATCAAAGAGTGGTGGATCATGAGGGTCCATAATGATAAGACATATTTAGATTGCCCAATGGTGCTAGATGATAGGTTCTCCAAGTTCTATGATAAAAACATAGACACCTATCAGGACCTCTTATTTTTTGATATTGTGCCTCGAAGCACATGAAGCCTCAATGAGGTGGATGACCTGGAAGCTAAGAGACACATGGTATAAGGTAAGGGTAAGGTAATCCTGAGTGATTCACTAATGGCTGAAGAGAGTGGGCCACTATCTCATAATAAGAAGAGTGCTCTCCCAAAAAGGAAAGTTGAGGAGGTGCCTCCTTTGAAACACATAGTGAAGAGGCTTTGCACCAATGTATAAAGGCCCTTCAGGGTAAGCTCTCAAGCTACACCTAAAAACCCCTCATCGAGCGATCAAAAATTTCCTATGGCAGCGCAGTTGAAAGAACACAACATTGAAAACATGGATGTAATTGATGTAGACACACCAGGTGTGGAAGAGAGATAGGACTCACTTGCATGATGTCCATCTTCCTCAACTCCTTTGATCATAGAGCCTGAAGGTACTCACTCATATTTACCTCTTTCTTCTTCCCTCTCTGTAGAAACCATTTCCTCAGCGCATGAAATCCTTGTTGTGGTTTCTACTTCCTTAGTCACTGCATTTATTTTTTTTGGATATTTTGAGTGATAATTTGTCATTTACGTCAAGAGTGAGTGGTCATTGAGTATCATAGTTATGTGAAGATTGTATTATAAGCATTGTTGTTGAAGTGAGTTGTTGAGTGAAGAACTTGAACTAGGGTTTGGAAAGAACATGAGTATCATTGTTATGTGAGATTGGTTGATAAAGCATTGTTGGAAATATTTGAGTGAGTATTCATATGCTTGTACTAGGGTTTGTGAGCAAGGATCATTTTATTGAGTGATTGGTTGAGTAGAGTTGGTTGAACCTAGTCAAGTGAATTTGTGAAGTGATTGCTCAAGTTTTGTGAAACCTATTATTCTATATTCTAAATTGATTTGAGAAAGAGTGATTGAAAGTGATTGAGTATTGAGGTGAATGTGAAGCATATTGAGTCTCTTACAATTATTTGTATGTTTCTGAAAGAGTGATTGAAAGTGATTGAGTATTGATATGAATGTGAAGCATATTGAGTATTATATGTTTCTAAGAGAGTGATAGAAAGTGATTGAGTATTGAGGTGAATGTGAAGCATATTGAATCTCTAACAATTATCTATATGTTTCTAAGAGAGTGATTGAAAGTGATTGAGCATTGTGATGAATGTAGAGCATATTGAGTCTCTAAAAATTCTCTTTATGTTTCTATGAGATTGAAAAAGTTCTAGTGTTGACTTGTTGAGCAGATTTGAGCAAGTATTTGAGAAGACTTGTGGACATATTTGGGTGAGCTTTTATGGAAGCTTACAATACAAATTGAGAAATTTTTTGGATAAGTTCTAGTGAGGACGTATTGAGAAGATTTGACAAGTTCTAGAGAGGGCTTGTGGACAAATTGGTGTGATATTTTAGGCATATTTGAGATAATTCTTTGAGAAGACTTGAATGTAGATTTGATTGATTGATTTGTTCAAACCTTGAGTTAAGGTTTGGGGCAAATCTAGTATATTTGATTTAAAATAAGTCAAGCTTTGAGTTAAGGCTTGAGGACAAAGATTGAGGATAGACTTGTGCTAGACCGAAGGACTGTGTTTAGTGCAAGATCAGATAACATAGATTGAGGATAGATTTGTGCTAGACCAAAGGACTGTGTTTAGTATAGATTCAAGGATAGAGTTTGGTGCAGATTTGAGGATAGGTTTATGCCAAACTAGAGATAGAGATTGAGCAGATTTGTGCTAGATCAAAGGACTAAGTTTAGTATAGATTTATGATAGAGCTTTGAAGGTGATAGAGTATAGAGTATGACAGTCTCAAGTGGATAGATATCCATTAGCCATGGTAGTGAGTACAAGTGTCTTCATAGAGATCCATTAGCTAGAGTAGTGGGGGTAATAGTTCTTCTAGAAGATCACCAGTCGAAGCTTAGGAGAAAGGAGTTCTCCTATGGATATAGATCCATGAAATTGATTAGGGGATTGGTGTCTCCTTTGGATAGAGATCCATAAACATTGTAATAGGGAAAGGATTCCCAAGATATTGATTGAGAAAATTTTAGTGAAATATTTTCTCCGTGGAGTAGCCCACATTGGGTGAACCACATAAAATTGGTGTCTCTATTGTGTGTGGTGATTTGTGCATTGCTTTGATTACTATTGTTGATATTGGTATCTATACATTGCATAATATTGATTGGGAAAGAAAAGTAAAAAGTGGTCTTATATTGTTCACCCCCCTCTCAATATAAGCTTGTATCCTTCAATTGGTATCAGAGTGGGTTCCTTCGAAAGAGTTTAAAAACTTGAAGGAAAAGCTTTCAAGAACACAATGGATTCTAAGAATGTGTCTTCAGATAATTCAACACCAATATTTGATGGAAGTGATTATATATATTGGAGTATGAGAATGAAGGTTCACCTGATGGCACTTGGCAATGAAATTTGGGAAGAAGTTGAAAATGGATACATACCACCAGTTGATCCACCTACATATAAGGAAGGTAAGCTTCTACAACATTATAATTCAAAAGCAATGAATGCACTTTTGAGAGGTTTGCATAGAACAAAATCAATAAAAGTTATGCATTGTAAATATGCAAAAGGAATTTGGGATAAGTTGCAAAGCATATATGAAGGAGATAAAAGTGTCAAAAAGGCAAAGATACAAAATCTCAAAGGAAAATTTGAAGAATTAAGAATGAAGAATGAGGAAGACATTAGTTCTTATCTACTTTGGGTAGATGAGGTTGTTAATGCTATGCAAGGACTTGGACTTAATGTGGATGAATCATATGTTTGTGATAAGATCTTAAGGTCTCTTCCAACAAGGTTTAGTGAAAATATTTTAGCTATAGAAGAAGCAAAGGATGGTGATTATTTGATAAGAGATATGTTGCTTGGTATTATTACAACTTTTGAGTTAAGAACAAAAGAACCTAATCCCTAGAAGGAAGCAGCCTTCAAAGAAATTAAGAAGACAAAGGGTAAGAAGTTAGAATCAAGCAATGAGTCATCCAATGATGAAGAAGCAAATTATGGTAGAAGGAACAAGGATTCAAGAAGATTCAAAGATGCAAAATCTGTTAGATGTTTCAATTGTGGAAAGTATGGTCACTATGCAATTGATTGTCAAGAAGCTAAAAATAACAATGATGAAGAAAAATAGGATCACAGGAATAAGGAATCAGGAAAATATAGGTACCAAAAGAAAGGTAAGGATGGACAAAGCAGACAAGGGAAGAAGTTATTTCAAATATAAAAGAGGAGCTACTATGCAGATAAGGCAAGTAAGTACTCAAGTGATAGTGATGCTAGTTTTTCAGATAATGATAGAGATGAAGTCCTATTTATGATTGAAGAAAAGAAGAAGTCAAGAAAAGGTCACCAATAATTCTCAAGTGTTTTAGATGTGGTAACTTTGGACATCTTGGAGATAGTTGTACAAGGAATGGTTATAGTTTCAGTGATGATGAATATGAGGATGCACTTGAAGGACCAGAAGAAAATATTCTAATGGCACTAGAAGAAGAAGAAGGTGATCCTATAGAAGACAAGTCAAAATAAAATGAAGATGTAGAAAAAGGTAAATAAATAGAGGAAGAATCAGAAAGAGAAGGATTTGATCTTAAGGCAAAACTTATTTATGCTCTTGACACAGTAAAGAAGGTAAGAAAGCAAAACTCTAAACTTGAGTTTCAGTTTCAAGAATGTGATGAAGAAAGAGAAAATCTTATAGAGGATCTAAACAAGTCAAGGGCTAAGACAAAGAAGTTCAAGGATAAGTTAGAAGCAAAGGTCTTAGAATATGAAAGGTTAGAACAAGAAGTAGCTCTACTAAGGGAATATTTAGAAAAATCCAAGGATAAGCTACACAAGTTTGGAAAGAGCTCAAAAATTGTGGATAAGATGATCAAGGTACAAAGAAGGTCAATAAAAAAAATAGGTCTTAGTTTTGAACAAGCTCAAAAGAAATAAGAAGAAGAGTCAACCTCAAGTTCTGAAGAAGAAGAAACTTTAGAAGAAGATAGTGTAAGAGAAAGTGAGACATCTGAGGATGAGTTGGACAATAGAAAGTTCAACAAGGAAAGGAACAATGCACAAAGAAGAAACAGATGGAACAACAATCAGAATAGGTTAAGAGAGACTAAGAGACCAATGAGGTCAAGACAAGGAAATTTCAATGGAAGGTGTTTCTCATGTCACAGGTTTGGACACATGGCTTCACAGTGCAGGACACATGAAAGACAAGAAAATGGGAATTTCAGAAACAAGTAAATTTTCCATGGGTATTGCTACTCATGTAATCAGTTTGGTCACAAGGCAATAGATTGCAGGGTTCATGATAGAAAAGGATATGGCTTCACTAGGAGAAATCCTAAGACATTTGCACCTCCAAGGAATAATAACATTAAGTGTTATAAGTGCAATAATGATGGACATACAACAAAGTGGTGTAGAGCAGATATTCCAGAACCAAGCAGGAACAAGAATAGGAACAAGAACATGGATATGAACATGAACAAGAACAAGAACAGGAATAGGAACAAGAACATGAATAGGAACAAGAACATGGATATGAACATGAACAAGAATAGGAATAGGAATAGGAATATGGATATGGACATGAACATGAACATGAACATGAACATGAATATGGATATGGATAGGAATAGGAACATGGACATGGAAAGGAATAGTCAAAGGAATCAGAAGGATCAGATAAGAAGGAAAGAGGATAAAGGTAAATACTAGTGCTTGCTAGGAGTAGAAATACTCCCACCCCAGAATTAACCACCTCAAGAGGAGGTGGGGGAGGGGCTAAGCTAAGAGACTCATTCTTAGCCCCGAGCCCCAAAGGTGACCCTTTTCCATTGATTTCAAAGGGGGAGATATTTGAGTAAGGGGGAGATATTTGATTTAAGGAGAGAGCATTGAGTCAGGGGGAGCAGTTTCCTAGGGGGAGCAGAATAGGAAAAAGGTCAAGATTTGGTAAAAAGAATTTGGGTTGCCATCAATGACAAAGGGGGAGATTTTTGGACATTTTGAGTGATAAGTTGTCATTGATGTCAAGAGTGAGTGGTCATTGATGTCGAACTTTCAGCACCAGTTAGTGGTAGTTTCAGTTGGCAGCATCCATTTTGGTTTCAGTTTCAAGACCCGGTTCCAGGAAGTCAGATGAGGTCCAAAGTGCAAGAAAAAGCCCAAATAAATAATATTATAATATTATTTTATAATATTATGCAAAGGAAGTTTAAAATTAATTATAAATTAATTTATTAGTTAATTTACTTAACTTATAAAGTTATTTAAATTAATTATTAATTAATTTAATTATTAATTATAAATTAATTTAAGCTAAGGTTAAATAACCCTAAGGTGGGTTATCAAAATTAAAATTCAAAATTTGATTTTGAATAACAAAGCGCCGACGTGAGGAGAAATTAAAACGTGTATATAAGGGGGAACTCCCACCCTACCAAACCTTACCATGCCTTCGAATATTATTGTGAGCTTTAAGAATTGTGAGCCTTACGAATTGCGCTGCATCCAAAGCGAAGAAAGAGTGTGCAAGGTTCATGAGAAATAGATGGCGAGTGGAGGCATAAGAGGAAGGAACTCCTCCTTCCTTCACGTGGGCACTAGTAGCCCACGCGGTGGGCTCCCAAGCGCTAAGGCGCTTAGGCTTGAGGAGACGACGGATCGAATCTCGCCGAAACCCCTTTTTGGGGAAGAAAAAGGTATGTGTTAATCTTGGGCACCAAAAATTTTGGGAATATAGTTTGGGCATTTAAAAATTAATTTTTGCATATTTTAAATTGGTTCTAAGGTTGCTAAAGGAGTTATAAGGGTTTTTGCAAAATTAAATTTTTAATGTTGTTTGCTCAAATGTTTTGAAAATATTGTAAGGTGTTTGGTTGATATTTTCATGGTGTTGGATATTATTTTAAGTTGGAGTTTATAAGGTGTATCAAGGAAATTATCTTTATGTATGGTATGATGAGTGTTATTTTAAAAGGGAGCAATAAGGCATAAATTGAGTTGTGATTGTTTTATGTCCAAGGAATATTTTTGGAAAGTGTTGAAGTAATATTGTTGTGTCTAACCATTGGAATTGGAAAGAAGAAAATTGTGATTGAGACAGGTTTTCTAGAGGCACTTCTACATCCAACAAAAGGTATGGGCATATTCTTCCTAGTGAGTGATTGTTGAAAATTGTGAATGGAAAGTTGGAGTGAAAAGGATTGTTTGGTTAGCATTGTTGAGAGTGTTTTGAATTAATGCTTCAAGGTTTTCTAGAATTAAGAGTTGTTGATAAAACCTTGTTTCTTAAGCATTGTTGTTGAAGTGTTTGAGTTGAGTGAAGAACTTGAACTAGGGTTTGCAAAGAACATGAGTATCATTGTTATGTGAAGATTGTCTTATAAGCATTGTTGTTGAAGTGAGTTGTTGAGTGAAGAACTTGAACTAGGGTTTGGAAAGAACATGAGTATCATTGTTATGTGAGATTGGTTGATAAAGCATTGTTGGAAATATTTGAGTGAGTATTCATATGCTTGGACTAGGGTTTGTGAGCAAGGATCATTTCATTGAGTGATTGGTTGAGTAGAGTTGGTTGAGCCTAGTCAAGTGAATGTGTGAAGTGATTGTTCAAGTTCTGTGAAACAAATTATTCTATATTCTGAATTGATTTGAGAAAGAGGTTGAGTATTGATGAGTGTGAAGCATATTGAGTCTCTAACAATTCTCTATATGTTTCTAAAAGAGTGATTGAAAGTGATTGAGTATTGAGGTGAATGTGAAGCATATTGAGTCTCTAACAATTCTCTATATGTTTCTAAGAGAGTGATTGAAAGTGATTGAGTATTGAGGTGAATGTGAAGCATATTGAGTCTCTAACAATTCTCTGTATGTTTCTAAGAGAGTGATTGAAAGTGATTGAGCATTGTGATGAATGTAGAGCATATTGAGTCTCTAACAATTCTCTTTATGTTTCTATGAGATTGGACAAGTTCTAGTGTGGACTTGTTGAGAAGATTTGAGGTAAGTCTTTGAGAAGACTTGTGGACAGATTTGGGTGAGCTTTTGTGGAAGCTTACAATACAGATTGAGAGCAGATTTGGATAAGTTCTAGTGAGGACTTATTGAGCATATTTGACAAGTTCTAGAGAGGACTTGTGGACAGATTGGTGTGAGCTTTTGTGGAAGCTTACAAGGCAGATTTGAGACAAGTCTTTGAGAAGACTTGAAAGCAGAGTTGATTGATTGATTTGTTCAAACCTTGAGTTAAGGTTTGGGGTAGATCCAGCAGAGTTGATTTGAGATTGAGTCAAGCTTTGTGTTAAGGCTTGAGGATAGAGATTGAGGATAAATTTGTGCTAGACCGAAGGACTATGTTTAGTGCAATATCAGAGGACAGAGATTGAGGATAGATTTGTGCTAGACCGAAGGACTATGTTTAGTACAAATTCGAGGACAGATTTTGGTGCAGATTTGAGGATAGGTTTGTGCCAGACCAGAGACAGAGATTGAGCAAATTTGTGCTAGACCGAAGGACTGAGTTTAGTGCAGATTTGTGATAGAGCTTTGAAGGTGATAGAGTATAGAGGATGATAGTCTCTAGTGGATAGAGATCCATTAGCCAGGGTAGTGAGGACATGTGTCTTCAGTGGATAGATATCCATTAGCCAGAGTAGTGGGGGCAACAATTCTTCTAGAAGATCACCAGTCAGAGCTTAGGAGAAAGGAGTTCTCCTATGGATAGAGATCCATGAACTTGATTAGGGGATTGGTGTCTCCTTTGGATAGAGGTCCATAAACATTGTAATAGGGAAAGGATTCCCAAGAGATTGATTGAGAAAATTTTAGTGAAATATTTTCTCCGTGGAGTAGCCCACATTGGGTGAACCACGTAAAATTGGTGTCTCTATTGTGTGTGGTGATTTGTGCATTGCTTTGATTACTGTTGTTGATATTGCTATCTATACATTGCATAATATTTATTGGGAAAGAAAAGTAAAAAGTGGTCTTATACTGTTCACCCCCTCTCAGTATAAGCTTGTGTTCTTCAATTTCTCTCCCATTGTCATACTCTATAGTTCCCAACATTTTAGTTTCCATGCCCCTTTTGATGTCCACAACCACATTCACATATTTTTCCACTAATCCTAATTATTTTGCAATCTCTATGTCTATTAGTCTCCTCTTATTTGTTGTAGAAGATCCTATTATTGATATTTCCTCTACTGCAGAGATAAAACCTTATTCCCTTTTACCACCCTCAGCTGTCATGGTGTCGACTGCATCTGATGTTTCAACACCCAAACACACTATTTTTTTAGTCATAATCCAAACCCAAGCACCTTTGAGGGTTAGTGTAGTCACTTCCCCTCCTATCTCCCATGCATTTTTTGAACTTGAACTGCAACCCCCTTCCTTCCTTGCACACCGATTATCATAGTTGGAGTTTATGAGCCACTTGAGTTGGAATTGGAAATGATGCAACATATTACTACTGTGGAGAGCATACACAAGGTATGCCAAAGTTTAACGTGTTGGCTAAGGGACCTTCAGAAGAAGGAGGTACAATCTCTAGCACAAATTGAGAAAACATACATCATTGACCTAGAGAATATGGAACTACACATAGTAGAGTATACTAGTTGTCCAGAAGCCCTTAGCGAAGATGATCTTGATTGATTATGCTTATCATCATACTGTGGAGGATGTGACCAAGATGGATACAACACATAATATGTGTGACATTAAAGTTGACATTGGCTCCATCTATGTTCATGGTGAATACTATAAGGAGCACTTATTTGAAGCACAAACCAAGAATTTTGAACTTTAGGTCTTGGTCAGGATGAAGAGGCGGATTGAAGCACTGGAGTCCAAAGCCACGCAGTTGAGACAATGCATTCTTTCACTAGATATAGAGAATAATGAGCACTCCAAGGTACATGATTAGCAGATCAAGGCATGTGCCCAAGCAAATCAATAAATATAGGTACTCACCATTCATATCTAGCAATTGTAGGTTGATTTAGATAAGAAGACTTCACAACCTGTCATGTTCTCTAGAGAGTGCCTCAAGGAGATGCACCTACAATTTCTAATAGATTTCTCAATGAGAGCTATGTGGGGAGTTATAATTTTAGCATTTTTTAGGGAGGCGCATGAAGTAGTTGCTATTGGTAACTTGATTTTAGAATCTTCCCAAGAAAATGTTAATCATTGGTTAGACCTAGTTACATAGCTTTAGAAAATTGAAGATGTGAGTGCCCACCTTACTCCTATGAGCCCTTTGGTTCGATATTGGGCCACGATGAATATGACTATGCACTCTTTCTTTGCGAATATCAATCTAGAAAAAAGAGCTCACAAGCTCTCAGACACCCTCCAACAAGAAAGAAATGTTTTTCTATAGTACTTCAACACCCTCGCTCAAATCGACATCCTTGGCTTCGTAGACCCTGAAGGACCTATTCCATCGCTGGAGGAGTTAGAGCTGATATGGGTAAAATTCATTGACAGCGCATATGACATTAACAATTGGGAAGATTCAATTTCTGATATAAAGATGATGCCTTTCATGCATAAGTATACCCAAATTGAGTCTTGCTTGCAAGATTTCGATCGAAGACTGGATCTTGTTGACATTGAGCACATTGAGACCTAACGTTACCTAATCCAGGATCTCCGAAAACAACTAAATTTTTCCATTGATCACTGGATCGATGATTCTATGGTATACAAGCATGTGTTTAAGAGCTTCCTGGATAGGTTTCTTCCCCATCCACGTGAGAAAGAAAAAGAAAAGGAGATAGAAAGTGAGCCAGATTCTAAGGAAAAGGCAGAAGGTGAATCAAAGGAAGAAGAGGAAGAAGACCGACTTCAAGAGCTTTTAGACAATAGTGATGAGCAGGAGTAGTCAGAGGATGTTGAGAGCGAATATGACACTACAACCCAAGGATAGGGCCTGGGATATTTGCATTGAGGTAGGTTCAATTCCTTGCAAGCCACCAAAGATGTTGCCCTTCTAGGCACATTTTGTTAAAATTCATGTTGTATGCAGTTTTTGAGAGTTAATCATTGTAAAACTTCTCTTTTTCCATGAAAATTGGTTAAGATGTTATTATATTGCTGTGTTTTCACCAACTCTCTCTCTTTACTCAAAATCATCTTCTTTTGGATTCTATGGCTTCTCTATTTTTTTGCACTTTTCCTGTCGTTGCATGTAAAATTGTAAAATGTTTTAGCATGGGTGATGCTGCTTAAAATTTGGTTTTTGTATTTCATTTCACTCTACGTGCCTGATAATGGTTTCCAACACTTAGGAAACTTTGACCATATTTAGAGTGTATCTTCTTCAAATGCAAAGCATGGACACTTTTGCTCCACTAGTGGAGCAAAAGTGCTTTTGCTCCTGGTTGTGGAGTGAAAGACCATATCAAATGGAAATATAAGTAAAAAAATATGACTAAGTGTACGCTAGCCAAAATTTTGCTCCACTTTTGGAGTGAAATGTCCTTCTTGAATACTGATAAGGATCAACGTGTAAAGAAAAATTCAAAGCTACAAGTGCTCCACTAGAGGAGCAAAAGGCCCTGTCACTCCACCAATGGAGAAAAAGGCTAGAAGGGCTTAAAGATGAGCAAATGTGACTAAGGGAACCATGAGAAGTCAACCTGGTACTCAAAGGCCCTGTCACTCCACCAGTGGAGTGAAACTCCCAATCACTTCACATGTGGAGTGAAAACCAACCAAAGGAAAGTGTGAGACTAAGAGAGCAATAAAAGTCAAAATATGGTCAAAATTGCAATCTCTCCACTAGTGTAGCAAAACCCCCTGTCGCTCCACCAGTGGAGCAACACTCCAAAAAGGTGCAAAGTTAGGCATTCATCAAGGAAAATGCAAAAGAAGGTCAATGACTCAGTCAAAGATGCTTTTGCTCCACCAGTGGAGCAAAAGTCCCAGGTGTTCCACCTATGGAGTGAAAGCCTTTGTCATTCCACCCAGGGAGTGACAAGCTTAGAAGGAAAGTCAAAACAATCAAAATGCCTATCACTCCACCAGTGGAGCAAAAATATCTATCGCTCAACCTCGGAAGCGACACCCAAAATGAAGACACAAAAAAGTTTCTAAGGCATGGTAGAAGACACTTTTGATCCACTTCTAGAGCGAAACTCCTAGTGAACCCCAAACATAGTGTAAACTACCCAAAACCACCATGGACTTCCTGGAACTGTCAGGGACTACCATGATATGCCATTGACTAATAAAACTGATCCCAAGCTACACTCTAAGCCATCTAATCATGGTGAATCACCATAACCTTCTGCATTTAATGCTAAGTTATTTGCAAAATCGAATTTGTGTTGTTGAGTCGGTTTCAGATCAAATATGCCTGTCACTATCGAGGAAGTGGTTGGGCATTAAATTTTTAGGAAGTAGAATCCTCTATAAAAGCTGGTATTTTCTCTGTAACTAAGGATGGACAATATCTACTAGAAAAGTAGTTGTATACTTTGAAATATTCTTTCGAAATACAAACTTCTAGCTTCGACCTTGAATTTTCTATCTCTGTGTATGAATTCTATCATGTTATTTATGTTAACTTAGTCTCTTATCATATGGCTTGAATTCTATTTCTTGGATTTAGTTGTCGGTAGAGGATTACTCCCTAAATTACCCTTGGAGTTTATGTAGTTTAGAATATTTAATGTTGGTACTTGTTAAAAGTCTATTGTTTTGGTTGCTATTGGTTCAAGTGTTAAGTTGTGTATCATGCTTCCTGTCCATCACCCTATATTTCAAGATTTTAGCCTTTTTCCATTCCTTTTAGTAATTTCCATATCTTTCAGCATCTTCCTGACTCTTATCTCAAAAGTCTCATTTTATTTTTGGGACCAACCCTACTGGAGATTGTCACAGAGGACATTCCTTTTCTTCGAAAATTTAATTCTTGGCAGCGGGTCTAGGGTGCTGCAGACTTAGAAAACCTGAATCTAAGCCGATTCGATTGCCAAAAAGGTGAAGTAGGAAAAAAAGTGTACCAAATGATGATAAAAAATATGTGTATCTATTTCCTATTGCTTATGAGCATCAAACGAAAACATGTAAGTAAGATGGAAAAGATAGCAAATAACAAGAAATGGAGCAAAGTAAATCGACTTATTATTAATTAGGCAGATCAAATCTAGGTTACAAATTTTCCTCTTTGAAGGCTCAAATTATTTATACAACTGTTTACAAATTGGGTGCCCAAGGATCAAAATCCTTCAAGTAACTTAGGTGCACATCCAATGTCTTTCCTTGTACCCACAATCGAAATTGGTGGGCCAAGGTTGCCATCACTTGTGTCTTAGATATTTAGGTCTTGTGCTTTTTCTAATGCACTGTAACACCTACACTTGCACATAAGGAAACCATAAATGACAAATAGCAAGTGCATATTATGGAAAACATGCAATCCCCACGGGCATCAAAAGACTAGTAACGAGGATATGCATAGATATTGTATCAAATCAACTCCAAATGGCTTAAAACTATAGAGATATATAAAGTAAGTGGTTTTAGGAAGATATCACTAGAAATTGCATTCATGGGTGTGGTGTAATCGTAGTGCGCTTTTCCAATCTATGAAAACCAAAGCAAGCAATTTCCTGACCTAAATGTATCCAAAACACATAAAAATTGGATAGAATGCATAAAATAACATTTTAAGAAAACCCATATGATAATATTTGCAAAATAAGTAACATTTCAGGTGTTTCTCCAAATGACCACCGTAGACCTGCGTGAGACCCTACAAAACACTAAAATTACGATATATCGGCCAATATAACTCAGTATGACATAAAATTTGAACTGCAACATACTATAAAATTGTAGAAAATAACTAATTAAAAAAATTTAGAAAATTATTTATAGATGTTTATTCATAACAAGGTGGGACGAATAGGACTGTCACAAATTGGGGGGCGCTTGGGAGTGGTATGCCCACCAATTATACCTAAATTTTACCACCAATTCCACTAGGGATTGATGCAAAACACTATGGGGGTATTATCATCAAATTTTTGTGAAGAAATGCACTCAGATATTTTGATTATGTGACAAATTGCGCCTACTAGTTCACTCGCAAACCTCCTTCGCTAGGTAGATATTTTGAGGTAAAAATGGGCACAAAAGGTGAAAGGAAATCTTAGCAACACTTTTTTTATTTGTTCTAAAACTCCTCTCTATTTTTTGTGTGGAAAATACATCAAATTTATAGCCTAAGGAGGCTCATGGGTCAAAAGGCATGAAAGTGCATGCAAAGCAAGAGATACCACTTGGTCGGGGTGGCATGCATTGGAGGGGGAAGAGAATCTCTAAAATTGGTCTCCCTTATGGAGCAAGGCATAAAGATGCTGTGTGTCCTGACTTGCATGCATGGGCAGCCAGAAAATATAACCTTTACCAGATACCATTTATCCAGATTTGACTTTTTGCTAGTCAAACCTACTATTCGTCCCACCCTGGGATGAATGCTGCTATTCACTCTAGGATGGGACAAATAGGATCTATATTCATACTAGGGTGGGACGAATAGAAAAAGGGTGTTAAAAAGGTCTCAAAAGTGGCCTGAAACCTTCCAAAACCTTGCACAGAGTGGTTAGAACCATTGTATACCTGTTGAGGGCTGCCCTAGGGGCCTTGGTATGTCATTTTAGCCGTTGCTTATGGTAGCATAATCGGATTGACCAGATTTTAGTGTCTATAGATGCTCATTTTTGGGATGCATTGTGTGCAGTACAACACTAAGCAAAAATAGAAGACTAAAATGTTTAATGATTAGGGTTACTCAATAACCTAACCAACTTTAGATGCCCCAATCCTAGAAAGAGCATGCATTCTTGAATCCTTGCTTTCGATGAGCTAAGGAACTTGCTTGAGCTTGGACATTGTTCTATCATGAAGAGGTGAGGCCTATGATTCCATGATGCCAACAATATCAAGTGATTTAATTGATATTTTGTGCTTGTTTGCTGCCCCAAGCAGGGGCGTGATTGTCTTTGTCAATGATTCATTGAATGAATGCAATTTGCATGATTGAGTGTGTGCTTGTTGATTTGGATTGAGTATGACTATCCCCTCAAGTTACAAGTTGATTAGGGAATTAATCATGAGAAAAGCAATGAGTCACTTGATCCAGATGAATTTTTTGGGGTTCCTTCTTGATCCTGAGTGAGTTCCATCAGATTTGACTTATTTTTGATGGGTGTTGGACCCTTTTATTTGGTTTTTGTGTTGTTTTTGATTTTGATTGTTCAATTTTTTTTGAATTTTTGATTATTGATGAGATTTCGTAGAAGAATACCTTGTCAATGTTATATTCCCCAATCATGAAAAGGGCATGCATCTCAGAATCATTGCCTTTGACAAGTTGAGGAATTTGATTTTGGTAATCTTTGGCATATTATCAAGCAAGCTTAAGTCTAATCCTAGTATTGGTTGTAATTAGGAGATAAACTTAAGTCTACACTTTAGCCTTGGTGGCAATTTGAAGACAAGTTCAAGTCTCTACTTTAACCTTGATGATGATTAGGATATAAGCTTAAATAAAATCCTAGCCTTGATGGCAATTAGGAGATAAGATTAAATCAAATCCTAGCCTTGATGGCAATTAGGAGATAAGATTAAATCAAATCCTAGCCTTGATGGCGATAGGATACAATCTTAAATCAAATCCTAGCCTTGATGGCAATTAGGAGATAAGCTTAAATCAAATCCTAGCCTTGATGGCAATTAGGAGATAAGATTAATTCAAATCCTAGCCTTGATGGAAATTAGAAGATAAGCTTAAATCAAATCCTAGACTTGATGGTGATAGGAGACAAACTTACTAGTTTGCTTGAATTTTATTTTGATATTTTTCTTATTTTCCCCAAGCAAGGGGGGTGGATGATTGCCTTTGGCATTGATTCGTAAGACGAATGCGATTAACTTGATTAAGTTATCAATTGCTGATTTGGATTAAACATGTTGTTATTATGACCAATGGGCTTAGTGGATGCCATTGGGGAATTTGGGGTGACCAAAGAGTTTATGGATACCTTTGGGGCTTTTTACGTTGACCAAAGGGTTTATGGATACCTTTGGGGCTTTTTGGGTTGACCAAAGGGTTTATGGATACTTTTGGGGCTTTTTGGCTTGACCAAAGGGTTTATGGATACCTTTGGGGATTTTTGGGTTGACCAAAGGGTTTTTGGATGCGTTTGGGGCTTTTGGGTGACCAAAGGGTTTATGGATACCTTTGGGGCTTTTGGGTGACCAAAGGGTTTATGGATACCTTTGGGGCTTTTTGAGGTTGATTTCTTAACTGTTTGATTGCTGATTAGGGGAGGTATGATACCAATAATGCCCCAATTGATATTACAAAAATGTTTGCTTGATTTTCAATTATGATATTTTGGAGCGTTAGATGCATTATGTGTTATGATTTATTGATGCATTAATGGATGCATGTGTTGTACTATGATGTTATTTGATGATATGCAATGTGCGTATGCATAATGAAATGGATTATCTGTTGATGTGTATTGATGGAATATGAACACTATATGACATACCATGTTAGCACCATAGACTGTATAGGATTCATCGATTCATTTGAAATGTTGTCATGAGACTATGTAATGTATTTGTAAAAATTTAAATTGATATACTTGTGATAAAATGGAATGAATGATAGAATTTTATAGGATGTTTTTGAGGTTTTCATGAGACTCAAACATTCTAGTCAACTTGTAAAAAGTTATATACTGACCATGCAAGACTTTTTAACAAGGTATGAATATGCTAAGATGACCAAGATACTCAATATCCCTGTGTGTGCAAGTGAGTTCATTCCTGTGAGAAGCATAAGGATACAACCATTACTAGATAGGCTATCCACCAAACATGGAATGAGGATCACCCTATGAATGTAATGATCCTAGGTTTTGTACTTAGTTGGATTAGACCACTAGGTAGTATAGGATACCAAAAGCTAGCTCGTCCACATGCAAACATTGGTCTACACACACAAAATTCTAATGTGACAGATATATCATCGTGCATCAGGATACTGCCATTGATAGGTAGGCTATCCACCAAACCTATAATGAGGATCACCTTATGGTTTGTCAAATTCTAAGTAAACCACTATTTATTTTAGGGAATTGAGTAGGGAAGAGCTTGTCCTTTTGCCAATTATCAACATTCTTGAACCATTCACATAGGGGGATGAGCAGGATAACCTTTTTGCTTATGATAACCTAGACCACTTTGTAGGTTTCATATTTCCTTGCGCAAAACTTAGATTTATTAGTGTGTAAATGTGATGGGATTTGTTGTATGCAAGGTAAAATCTAAGCAAGACTCTACCTCCTAAAAAATCATGATAACTTTCTATAAAATTTGAAAAGACAACTAGAGATGGCTGAGTGACTAAAAACCATAAAGACATTATAGAAAAAATGACTATGTGACGGGATACAGACACTATTATGACCAATGTAAAGTGTAGGTGAACATGATAAGTGAAATATTAAAATAAGTGAATGATTATTTTAACAAAATTGATTTTGAATGATGACTAGTGTATAGTCGTAGTGCTAGACATGTATGAACAACTCTAAAATATGAAGTGCAATGATGAGTATACCTAATGCAAGTGATGATAAAATGCAATGTGATGCGATGTGATGCAATGCAATATTTCTATGTTTATGATATTTTTATGATGTTTTTAGATTTTTGATTGATATATATGTATATACATGTGACCAACGGGCTTATTGGGGGCCATTGGGGCTTTTTAGGTGACCAAAGGGTTTACATATGCCTTTGGGGCATTTGGGGTTGACCAAGCTGGGTTATAGGCACCCTTAGAGCATTTTGGGGTGACCTAGACAATCATGGACTACCTAGGAGCATTTTAGGTTGACCAAGCAGGTTATAGGCACCCTTGGAGCATTTTGGGGTGACATAGATAGTCATGGATCACCTAGGAGCATTTTAGGTTTACCAAGTGGGTTATAGGTACCCTTGAGGCATTTTGGGGTGACTTAGATAGTCATGGACCACCTAGGAGAATTCTGGGGTGACCTAGATGGTTGTAGATTGCTAAGGGGTGTTTTAGGTTGACCAAGTAGGTTGTATGCACCCTTAGAGCATTTTGAGGTAACCTAGACAGTCATGGACTACCTAGGAGAATTTTGGGGTGACCTAGATGGTTGTAGACCACCGAGAGGTATTTTAGGTTGACCAAGTGGGTTGTAGGTACCCTTAGAGAATTTTGGGGTGACCTAGATGATCGTAGACCACATAGGAGAATTTTAGGTTAACCAAGCAGGTTATAGACACCCTTGGATCATTTTAGGGTGACTTAGATAGTTTTAGACCACCTAGGAGAATTTTAGGTTGACCAAGCAGGTTATAGACACCCTTGGAGCATTTTAGGGTGACCTAGATAGTTATGGACCACCTAGGAGTATTTTAGGTTGACAAAGAGGGTTATAGACACCCTTGGAGCATTTTGGGGTGACCTAGAGAGTTGTAGACTATCTAGGAGCATTTTAGGTTGACCAAGCAGGTTGTAAATATTCTTGGAGAATTTTGGGGTGACCTAGATGGTCATAGACCACCTAGGAGCATTTTAGGTTGACCAAGCAGGTTGTAGACACCCTTGGAGCATTTTGGGGTGACCTATATGGTCATAGACCACCTAGGAGAATTTTAGGTTGACAAAGCGGGTTGTAGACACCCTTGGAGCATTTTGGGGTGACCTAGATGGTCATAGACCGCCTAGGAGCATTTTAGGTTGAGCCACAATACTCTAAGCATGGAAATAACACAAATAAAGGATGTTCAAGGGTTTAGGATCCTTGGTTCCTTCAAGGGAGGTTAGGCAGTAAGTTCCAGGTCCTATATAACTAGTAATGACAAATGGACCTAACCAGTTTACCGTAAACTTATCCCTCAGATGGGGTAGCGAATTAGAATTCTATTGGTTTTATTTCAGAACGAGGTCACCAACCTAAAAATTTCTAAGATGTAATTTCATATTGTAGGCTCTCTTAAGTCACTCTTGATAGATGTGTAAGTGCTCAAGAGCATTAACACGACATTCATAAAGGAACGTAAGGTGATCTAAGTGAGCCTACCGTGCGGTGTCATCATTGATGAACTCCTGCATGGATATGCACAACGATGGGATTTCTAGCTCTAGAGGCATGACTGCCTCGATGCCATACACTAGTGAAAATGAAGTAGCCCCAGTGGGCATTCGAATGCTAGTGCGATAGGCCCATAGAGCAAGGGGTATTTGTGTGTGCCAATCGGTGTGATTCTCTTTAACAATTTTCTTAAGAATGGCAATCAATGTTTTGTTGGAAGCCTTTGCTTGCCCATTTGCTTACATATAGTAGGGCATCAAAAAGCTATGCTGGATGTTATACTTAGCTATCAAAGCATGCACATATTTGTTCTTAAATGATGTTCCATTATCCGAAATGATCTTATATGGAATACCAAAATGAAAAATGATATTGTGCAATATGAACTCTATGATGCGAGGTCCTATCGTAGTGGTAAGGGGGATCACTTCCACCCACTTTGTAAAATACTCATTAGCCATAATGATAAACATGTGACAACCTAAGAATGTGGGGGGATTTTCCCTATTAAATCCAACCCCCATTGCAAAAATGACCAAGCTTATTGGATTAGTTGTAAGGCCTGAGAAGGTACATGTATCAAGTTAGCATGGTGTTGACACTTTACGAACTTCTTCACATATGCACAACAATATCACTCTAAAGTTTGCCAATAATAGCCCATACAAAGAATGCACTTTGTGATGGTCATGCCACTGAAATTGACACCGCATGTACCATCATGTGCTTGGGCAATTGCCCAAGCCAACTCTTGATGCTCTAAGCAACGAAGGAGAATCCCTTTGTAGCTTCGATGATACAGAATGCCTCCTAGAAAGACATATTTTATCACCTTTTGTTTGAATGTTCTTTTAGCGACATGCGAAAATCTAGGAGGGATATTACCAAGCTTTAAATACTCCCTAACTTGTGTGGACAAGTCCTGTTGTGAGGAAGCCTCAATTACATGAACTACTTGTTCCTCTTGAAATTCATCCTGATCAAATATTGAGTGGGAAAGAACTTGTAAAAATAACATCGTACTACTATCAAAAGCGGATTGAGGGAATAGAGTCCCCTAATCAGCATGTTTCAAGCACTTATGAATGTGCAAGAATATATATTGATGAGGTTCAATTTGAATCAAGTGGCATTTTGATGTGGCCTGAGTGCTCTCACGCTCAACCACAGATTATGATAGCATTTTTAATTGAATGGTTGTCATCTCATCAGCAAGGTTTTGCGGGATCAAGGACCCTAGGGAGGCCACTGTATCTGCAAAATTATTAGATGATCGAGGGAGTGCCTCGATGTTGTACCATTCAAACTTTACTAGGAATTTATCCACAAGGGCTTTGTAGGCTTGCAGAACTAGGCACTTGCATTGGTATATCCCTTTTACCTGGTTAACAATGAGTAAGGAATCACCTAAAATGTTAAGTTTGGTGATTTTTATGGCGATAGCCGTTTGAAGACTGATGAGCACTAGAAATGATCATTTTATATACACTGTTAAGGGGCATCATCACTAGTTTAATTAGCATTAGAAGTGTATTTTTATTTAACTTATGCATATAATTGATAGAAAATTCGATATTATGCTTAACGGGTGTTTTTAGTGGAAATTGTGTATAAATGCAGGTTTTGTTACTAATATGGTGTTTTCCATTCTACACCCCACTTGGACCTGGTATGCTTCTTCTTCAATGATTCTAAATCATATTGAAAATGTGCCTTACTATGGCGTCTTACCCCCATACATGGGATGTGCCTTACTCTAGCGACTTAATCCCATACATGGGGAGGCACCTTACTGAGGTAGGTGCCTTACTGAGGTAGGCACCTTACTCCCATACATGGGGAGGCACCTTACTGAGGTAGGCACCTTACTCCCATACATTGGAGACACCTGCATTGGAGATGCCATATGACCAAGTCAACATTGACCAGGTTGACCAAGGGGCTAAGGAGGAGGTTGCATGTGAAGACAAAGGAGAACTATTTTAATCATGCATTTATCAAATAGAATAAAGTATTTTTATTATTATCAACCGATTGGTCGGTTGACCTTGTAAAGCTCTTAAAGTATTATTTTTAGGATGCATTAGTTTAGGATTTGTTTGTTACATACACCTAAGGATTTTATATATTTATCCTTATGGTGAACGGATATGCTTTAAAATAGGGAAATAAAATCTGTGTAGAACCAATTTTAACTAATCACATCATGTGATTAAATTATATTAATTTGTTATTATAACAATATCTAGCTATGCTTTATATAAAGACGTAGGCCAAATGAATGGATATCAATAATTGATGTACACATAAATTATTCTCCATTTCATTATTTGTATAATTTATTAAGAGTGCAACTCCTCTTATTCGAGCAAGCTCCACGTAGCTAATTTGGAGAACTATCTGTGGAGCTTGGGCCCATTCCCTGCAGTAGTCCTCCCCTGTTTATTTCTGTTATTTATTTCCATAGATTAGTTTATTGCTTTATTTCCTACTTTAATTAATTTAGTTGTGTTTTATTTTATTGCATTTGATTTTCGTACTTTATTTTCAGCACTTTAATTTTAGCTTGTTATTTATTTATTTAATTTTCTGCACTTAGTTTTATTTAGTTTGGCTGAAATTGAAATGTTTAAACATCCCCCACCAAACTAAATAAGGTATAAACATATTTAATTCCCCAAAACTATAGACATATACTGTGCGTGACACTCATAAGTTTACAAACTTACCAAATTGATAATTTATGGATAGATAAATGATTGTTTTTTGAGACATGATTTTTGCTCACCAAAGACCTATGAGCAAGGCTTTGTACTCAGAATTGTTGTTGGTGCATGATAAATCAAGTTTAAATGATAGGGGTATGGGATACCCATGCGGTGTGAAAAACATGATCCCTGTACCACCCCCTTGCTCGCATTTGGAGCCATCAAAAAATAGAGTCATATCTACCTACAACTCAGGCTCGTTAGAATCAGGTGATTCTGATATTTGGAAGACTCCATCATCGGGAAGCTCCATGCTAATAGGTTGATCATCCTAGAGAGGAGCCTCTATGAGTTTATCGATGATGACATGACCCTTAATTTATTTTTGTCCAATATATTATAGGTCAAACTCCATCATCAACATGATCCATTTCACCGTGCGACTATTATGATAAGTGCGGCTCATAATATATCACAATGGATTCTTTTTAGATAAAACATACGTGGTATGGCTAAGCATGTAATGTCATAGCTTCTTAGTGGCAAAAACCATTTCTAGGCATAAATTATCAATGAATGCGTACTTGATCTCATAGCTGACTAGGGTGTAGTTGAGATAGTAAGAAGCCTATTCCTTATGCAGTTCATTGTTTTGGGCTAACATGGCACCCAATGCAATCTCAGTAGTTGAGATGTATAAGCAGAATGACACTCTTGGTCTAGGTGAGGCCAATACTAGTGACAAAGATAGATACTACTTTATTACATCAAAGGCCTCTTGACACTTGTAATCCCAATGGAATGTGACTCCCTTCTGCAATAACTTGTTCATGGGTCAACACTTGTTTGAAAATTGCACTATGAAGCATTTAATGGACACGATCTTCCCCTACAGACTCTGAAGCTACTTGATGATAGTCAGGAGAGGCATCTCAAGGATGGCATTGACCTTTTTGGGGTCCAATTTTATGCCTCATTTAGAAACTATAATTCCAAAGAGTTTTCCAAATGTTATTCCGAAGATGCACTTCTTGGGGTTCAGTCTCACATTATGCTCAATAAGGCGATCGAGGAATTTGTGAAGGATATCGAGATGCTCATGGCATAACAAATATTTAGCCAGTAAGTCATCCATGTAATATTTTAGAATATTATACATGTAGTCATAGAATATGTATGTCTTGGCACGCTAGAAGGTAGCACTAGTATTTTTAAGGCCAAAGGGCATGCCCTTATAGCAAAATATTCCCCAAGGCATTGTGAACGCTATTTTGAGTTGGTCCTCTAGGTTGATACGATACTGATTGTACCCAAAGAAATCATACATAAGGGATAACATTTTGTGGCCCACTATGGCATCTACTAGGGCATCGATGCTTGATAAAGGAAATTCATCCTTAGGACTCACTTTGTTTAGGTCTCAAAAATTGGTGCAAATGGGAATCCTCTCGTCAGGCTTCTTGACGGGAACCATGTTGGATAGCCATGGAGAATAGTCTACAAAAATTATGAACCTAGCATCAAAAATCTCTATAGCTCATATTTGACCATTAGAGCCACTGTTGGATGCATATTTCTCAAATTTTTCTTGACAGGATTGGCCTTGGGGTCAAGTGCTAGATTGTAAATGACTAGATTTGGATCCAATTCTGGCATGTCTTTGTAAGACCATGCAAAAACTGCCTTCTTCTCTATGAGAAGGGCTATGTAATCAACTTGCTCTATAGGGGATATATTTTACCCTAGCTTGATAAATTGTGGAATCTCAAGATCTAAGCCAATATCTTTGTCAATCATGGGATTTATTGATATACACAACCCCTCCTCTAACTGGTGGGGGGTAGGGATCAAATGGATGTCATAAGTTGGATTTAGATCATCAATGGGAACCTCGGGTTCCTCCTAATCATGGAAGATATCTTGAGTTGGCCCTAGAGAGAATGAAATGGCTATAGCATCTCATCGCAAGGCCAGTACTCAGAGGGTGAGGGGTTTGAATCTCCTCAATAAAATTCAATTTCCCCCAAGTCGAGGTGCAATGGCTCCAATGGGTTATTAAAATCTTGTAGGGGCTTGAACAGATCTATGGAAATCATATTTATGGATGGATAATTTTCCCTATGTGGCCACTGGTTCTCATGGACATCAGTATGTCACAAGATCTCTAGAGTTGGCTGTGGAGGTGGTGGATTGATTGGAGGTGGTTGGTGTGGCTGTGGGTGAGCTTGCTATTCTAAAGGTAGAAGTTATCACTAGATGGGATGGTGTAATGGGAATATGTATAGATAGAACTCATCCTCATCATCTATAGGGAAGACCCATGGGCCTTTGCCATCTGAACTATCAGAGTTCTATTAGAGTAATATTCCATTACTTGGGATACTTACCATTTACTGCACTAGGTAAAATAAGCTAGTGTATTGCATTACACTACTTAGGATTTATTTCTACATTTATTGTTTTACTTTCTACCATATAGATATTTACTGTCCTAAATATCTAATGGTAACTAGCCTAAATATCATAGGGTAGTCAATCCTAAACCTAACTCTCTACCTAGCCTAACGCGTTTATTAGCTTGGTTAGTGGGGAATTAGTTAGGTTAACTATTCATTGTATTATATAAAAATTAGTCTTAAACCTAATGTTAAGTTAGTTAATTTTATTATTATTTCATTTGAATTACCTTGCATCATTGGTATAATCACAGTCAGGTGGCCTAATATGAGCTTCACTCGTTCCACCCGACCTGGACCTAGCATGGTCTTCGAGGGCCCTACTGGCCCTCAGGACCTACATGGATCTCGAGGTGTATCCCAGGTAGCAGGGCCCATAGGCCCATATCATCGAGCAACCATGAAGAGGGCCCACATGCCCACATCACTGATCAACCATGGGAGAGGGCCCGTAGGCCCACGTCACCGAGCGACCATGGGAGCAGGCCCGCAGACCCTGATAGTTCTGACAGCACTCTACTGTCTGACCTGTCGGGCCTGATAGGAGGCCAGATCCTGTAGCACAGGGCTCAAATCTCAAGGGTAGGATGCCCTATGATTATCAGTAGCTGCTAATGCTACCCCTATGGGTCCAGCATACAACCGGGAGGGTAGGCACACCCTCACAGGTAGAGACCAAACCTAAACCTGAGGGTAGGAGCGCCCTCGGTTTTGACCTCCACTAATAAGGGACAACCCTATCAGACCACCACTAATAGGGGACATCCCTGTTAGATCTCTGGTGACCAAGATCTGAGAGGGTAGGCATGCCCTCTGATACCTAGTGATCGATAGAACAGATCCGACGATCGGGATCTGAGAGAGCAAGCGTGCCCTTATATCCCCGATGATCGGATCAGAGACCCTACAACTATGGATCATCTCGGGCACATATCTCAAGGACAATCGTAGCTGGGACCCACACATGCTCAAGCATAGATATCGAGGCACTAAATCAACCACTGGATTAGACACATGGCACAACCACTAGATCGAACATGTGGCACAGCCATTGGAAGACACATGGTAGGCCAGACTCGACCTCAGGCATAGATCCCAAGGTGCTGACATGGCATTGCCATTGGACTGGACTTGGACTGGACACATGGTAGACAACCGCTGGATAGGATAGGTGTTAGGACCCTCCTAACATATTATAATTATATTTAGTAGGGGGTGCATCTTTCCAACCGCACCCCATCCTTCATATTTATGCACATCACATATTCACTTTAGGAAAATCATCAAATACATTCATTTATATTTTATACCAAGATTGGAGGTTAAACTCTATATTTCAAAAGCGATTCAAAATCCAAGTGATTCCATCTTAATTCCTGCAATTCAATATTTATTTCCATTCATAGGCAATTAGTTTCCTAACATCTGGATCAGAGCCAAAATACAGGAAATTTTTTTCCACCAACCCTACAGCCTGCACACGTCTGCCGCACCTGCAGAGTGAACGTCGACGTCCACCACACCTGCCTGGCCACCAATCTGGGGCTATTCTACTCCGCTGCCCTTCAGTGAACATTCCAGCCGGACGAGTCGAAGACCTGCGACGTTTCACAGCGTCTGTTGGCGACGAGGAAACGAATAAAAATATACATACAAATTTATATAAATTTTTCGAAGTTTCGGCGTGATCGAAAAGAAGTCTCAAAAATCGCCAACAAAATCCCTTTGCAAACGTGACGTTTTGAAACTCCCGAAGACGTCTCGAAAAAGTTCGGCGACACTTTATAAAATAAACTTTATGATATAAAGTTTATAAAATAAACTTTATGATATAAAGTTTATAAAATAAACTTTATGATATAAAGTTTATAAAATAAATTTCAAATTTTTTCGACATCGACAAAAAGCAGGAAATAAGGTTTTCAAACTCCGTGAATATTTATACGTTTTATAAACGAAAGTTTTTAAATTTTCCAGATCGTCGGCGATCATTTCCGACGTCGGAATCAGCACCGAAAAAGGGAGATTAACGAAACTTTTTCTCAGAAATTTTTCCGTGAATTAAATTCGTGGGGAATTATCCCACATAGCGGCTGCGGAATTTTTTTTTTAGTTTATTAAGTGGGCAGCACGCTTACTGAAGCGTGACTTCGGTCACGCCCGCCCTCGACCAAGCTTCGCGCGTACCCACTGCCTCTGCCAGCCCTTCTCTCTGTCATCGCCGTTCTGGCTCTGCCAGCTCTTCTCTCTGTCACCATGTTCTGCGTCTGCTTTCGGTTCTGCCAGCTCTTCTCTTTGTTGTCGCGTCCTGCTCTGCCAGCCCTTCTCTCTGTCTCACCATGTCCTGCCTCTACCAACTAGTCTCTGTCACCATCATTCCGGCTCTGCCATCCCTTCTCTCTGTCTCGCCGCGTCCTGCCTCTGCCAGCCCTTCTCTCTATTACCGCCGTTCCGTCAGTCCGTGGCCGCTAGTTGTCGCTCCATCAGTCCGTCTCACCTACTATCGTCCTGCTCGCTGTGCGCTCTCGGGGGGGCCAAATAATAAATAGTTGATAGGGCATTGCCCACCAAAATTAAAAAAAAAAAAAAATATATATATATATATATATATAATTAATTTAATTTTTAATTAAATTAAATTATTGTCCAATTAATTTTAAATTTTTCTCACCTTGATCGTTACCTACACCAACCGAAATGGCCGACGGACGACGATCATTGGATTCCATCCACGAGAAACACGAAAGGCTCGCTGAAGAAGTTAAACAGGAAAGAGAAGAGAATACCCATAACACAAGAGAACTCTTCGATAAAATATTTGCAATAGATGTTAAACTTGATGCCATCAGTCAAAAATAGACAACGACACAAGCAAACTCAACCAACATCGGGTCATCAAACCGAGCAATATTAGGAGGTCCACAAAATTCCATTCTACCACGGACGACCAAATTAGACTTTCCAAAGTTTGAAAGCGGAGACCCTACAAACTGGATCTACCGAGCAGAGCAGTATTTCTCACTAAATCAAATTCTAGAAATACAAAAAGTGCATATCGCCTCCTTCCATTTGGAAAATGACGCCATCCAATGGTACCAATGGTTCGAGAAAACTAATGGCACTCCGTCGTGGTCAACCTTTACACAGAACCTATTAGTACGATTTGGCCCTAGCAAGTTTCAAAGCTTCATAGGGGCCCTCACTAAATTATGCCAAACCACTTCAGTAAGTGAGTACCAAGCAGAATTTGAAAGGTTAGCTAATCGAACATCCGGATTAGACGCTGCCTTCTTTCAAGAATGTTTCGTTAGCGGATTAAAAGAAGAAATTTGAATTGAGGTACAAATGTACAACCCTACAAACATGTTAGAGACCATCGGCTTAGCGAAATTAGCGAAAGACAAAATCAAGGCATGGAATCGGTTCACGAAACCAACTTGGGGGAAACAATCAAATGCTTATACCAACCCCAAGCCAGTGCAAAATGGACGAACCCAAAACTCCTTCACAACCCCCAAAATTAACCCCGCTCTACCAATTAAACGTCTGAGCTTCGAGGAAATGAAGGAAAGACAAGCTAAAGGTCTTTGCTACCATTGCGATGAGAAATTTGATAGAAATCATAAATGTGCCTCACGAAAATTATATATTCTCGATGCCACAGAGGAAGGAAATTCTACTGAAGAGGAACTTGAACTCGAAGTAGAGGTATTATCCAATACACTTGAAAATGATGAAGAAAATACACCAAAGGTTTCCTTCAATGCCCTGGCCGGATTCTCTTCCCCTCAAACAATGCGAGTAAAAGGGTATTTTAAGAAACAAAACCTTACCGTGCTCCTAGATTCTAGTAGCACGCATAATTTTATCGATCCAAAAGTGGCTAAACAAGCAAATTGTTTCATATACCCTTGCAATAACTTCAAAGTGATGATTGGAAATGGCAAAAAAATTGCATGCAAAGGAAAATGCAGAAATGTAAAACTAACTATGGGGGTTTATACCATGCAAAGTGACATGTACGTCTTACCCCTAGGGGGATGCGATATTGTACTAGGCGTACAATGGTTAAGAACCTTGGGCATAGTCCAATGGGAATTTGATGAACTATGGATGAAATTCACAGCAAAGAACCAAACCTATATTATCCAAGGCCTGAAATCAGGACCTTCCCAAGGCTGTACTCATGCAGGATGAAAGACCTATAGATTTTATAAGCAAAGCATTTTTCTCCTAAGAATTTAGCTCGCTCTACGTACGAAAAAGAGATGTTGGCAATCATCCATGCTATTCAACATTGGAGGCCTTACCTTATTGGCCAACATTTCATTATACGCACCGACCATCATAGCTTGAAGTATTTTTTGGAACAAAGGACTAATACCCCGAAACAACAAAAATGGGTTACTAAACTTCTTGGCTATGATTATGAAATTACATATAAAAAGGGCAAGGACAACATGGCAGCCGATGCACTTTCTAGAAAATTTGAAGATATACCTCAAGTCCATGCTCTTTCCTCCCTTATTCCCAAATGGGTAGATAAGGTGCATGAAGAATGGATAAACGATCCTACTACCCACGCCTTAATTCAACAACTTCAACATAATCCTAGTAGCCAACTTCCATACACTTGGAAGGACAATATATTATGATATAAAGGGAGGATGGTCCTCATCCCCAATTCAGCTTACCGGAAAAAACTTCTTCACGAGTTACATACCTCACCCACCGTCGGCCACTCAGGGTTCTTAAAAACCTATAAACGAGCCACTACCTCCTTCTATTGGGTAGGGATGAAAAATTACATCAAAAACTTTGTAAAAGAATGTGAAGTTTTCCAAAGACAAAAAGGGGAGACCCTCGCTACTCCGGGATTACTTCAACCTCTTCCTATACCCACCAAAACATGGGCGAGATATTTCTATGGACTTTATTGAAGGATTACCGAAATCAGGCAGAAAAACAACCATTTTTGTAGTCGTTGATCGTTTATCTAAATATGCCCATTTTTGTCCAGTAGCTCATCCTTATACCGCTAGCACTATAGCCCACCTCTTCCTTGATAACATCTTTAAATTACATGGTATGCCCTCCACAATTATTAGTGACCGTGACCCAACTTTCACTAGCACCTTTTGGAAGGAATTGTTCAAATTACAAGGTACTCAACTTCGTATGAGCTCCGCTTACCATCCTCAAACCGATGGCCAAACAGAAGTTGTAAATAAATGCTTGGAAACATACCTTTGATGTTTTGTTTCTACTCAACCACTCCATTGGGTAAAGTGGCTTTCACTAGCGGAATGGTGGTATAACACTTCATACCATACGTCCATCAAAATGACTCCTTATGAAGCACTATATGGTCAAACACCACCATCCCTCACTTCCTATATTCCAGGGACTACAAAATTCCATGCGGTGGAAATAGAGCTTGCTACTCGAGATGATATACTATGGATCCTAAAAGAAAACCTACACATCGCCCAGCATCGCATGAAGCAGCAAGCCGATCAACGTAGAAGCGAACATAGTTTCCACGAGGGAGATATGGTTTTCTTACATCTCCAACCTTACCGGCAATCCTCTCTTAAACAAAAAGGTTCTCAGAAGTTAGCACCCAAATTTTACGGGCCGTATAAAATTCTCCAACGTATTGGGGCCGTTGCTTACAAACTTGAGCTTCCTCCCTCTTCCAAAATTCACCCCGTATTTCATGTATCTTGCCTTAAGCTCGCAGTCGGAACACATCACGACACAAACCACTCTTTCGGAATTCTCTGAGGATGGAGTACTTCTAGTCGAGCCAGAAGCTATCTTGGATCACCGCTCTCGTCACCTTCGTACTCGCGATATCACGGAAGTTTTAATCCATTGGAAAGGTCTACCTTTAGAAGACACGATGTGGGAAACTCTTCAAGATATCCAGCAGAAATTTCTGAATTTCCAGCTTTGAGGACAAAGCTCTTTTAAGGAGGGTGGCATGTTAGGACCCTCCTAACATATTATAATTATATTTAGTAGGGGGTGCATATTTCCAACCGCACCCCATCCTTCATATTTATGCACATCACATATTCACTTTAGGAAAATCATCAAATACATTCATTTATATTTTATACCAAGATTGGAGGTTAAACTCTATATTTCAAAAGCGATTCAAAATCCAAGTGATTCCATCTTAATTCCTGCAATTCAATATTTATTTCCATTCATAGGCAATTAGTTTCCTAAAAACAGGTGGCAAGTGCCACCTGGACAGGACAAATATACGATGACGGACATGTGGACCGAAGACCTAGACAAGACGCAGACTAACACGTGGGTGACACGTGGCAGACAAGCCATGTGCCCCCTGACCTGACTAGCTGTGACGTGGCAGTGAACAAAATGTTGATGAAGGACTCTGATTGCCCACAAGAAATTGGGTCCTTGTAGGGGCTAAGTAATTTTTAAACAACTTACATGCACATTCACGGTGCATGTGGGACTAAAGTCCCAAAAGCTTTCGAGCATGCGAAGTCACGTGCTCCAAGCCCTGGGGAGGGGAGGCTTCAAGATGAAGTCTCCTACCCCAGATCTTTGTCGGGCTAGCTAGCCCGACTAGAGGTTTAGCTCTCACCAAGGCATGGCCTGACAGGGAGGTCGGGAGTTCGACTCCCGTTGGGGCCAATTTTTTTTGCTAAAATACGGGTGAAGGAATACCCCTGATCTCTTTCCTCACTATCATGAGGAAGGGTACATGAACCTTCTCCTCTCTCGTAGGATTGTATATCATCATGAGGTAGGTCCTCATATCCCAAGAGCATAGGGAAGTAGTCCCCCAGTGAGTAGACATGATTGGGGTTGGTGAAAGGATCTCATGCAAGCTTATATCTATAGTCTAGAGTCATGTGCTCTAAGCTATTTGTGAGGACATCTAAGGACACAAGATTGTTGAGTCCTAAGCCAGACATATCATAAGACATTTGATATTATGGCTGGTAAGGAACTTGAGTGCCCAACTCGTATCGACCCAACCCATAACCATGCCAGTTGTAAAGGTTGAGGTACTTTAGGGTAAAGTCAATATTAGACAGATAGTTGATGTTTTCCAAGAAGGGCTCTTCATCCTCCTCTTGCTGCTAATAAGGTTCGATGCCATAGTCAAGGCCCCTATAGAAAAAAATTGTTTGATTAAGGGGGATGCCAAGAGGTATGATAGTGCCTATGGGAAGATGAGGTTGACCCATGTATTACACTGAATTTATAGTAGGGGTGGTTGTAACATTCCTAACCATGTACTCTCCCAATCTAGTGGAAGCTAGGTGCACTGTGACCTAAGGCTATGGATAAAAGAGGGATAACAGAAATACTTGATCTTATTTATCATTTGTCTCACGTGGTAGCTCCTCATTGTTTGGGATAGGTATCTCCTCTATGGAGATGGTGGATATGGTTGGTTGGACCTCATAAATAGATCGCTTCCCTAGGTTCCTATGTAAAGGATCCATAGGTGTGATTGATATCTGGGGAGGTGTGAATGATGAGTATGGTATGATATGCGATGGCAACGAAGTCAAACCTTGGTTGGATTTATTTGGTTGGAAATATAGATGGGTTGATGGTAAGGTTGACTCAGGGAGTTACTGCACCATATTACAATACTTGAAGGGCTCTAGGTCTATAGGGATGACATGAACTTACCCTTAATGAGTGTACTTGAGGCACTGGTGAGTGATGGAAGGGATACACTTTATGTCCCTAATCCATGGTCGGCCTAATAGGATATTGTATGCCATATCACCCTCCAGGATGTGGCACAATATCAGGATGATATTTTTATCTACCTAAATAGGTAGGATGATCTTACCAACCATTGAGCATATGTCATCATTGAATGATCGGAGGATGTAGGTAGATGCGACAATGTAAGATGCTGGGAGCTTTAAGTGCTTGAGAGCTATTGTGGTGATGATGTTGCTAGAAGATCCAATGTCTATCAACACTCTCTTGTATGGTGTTATGTTAACACATGTGATGATGTGCAAGGGAGGATCTACCATATCATTTAGAACCAACTTAAGCTCATATTCTTGAAAGGGAATCATCGGTTCCATGTATTGCTGCACATGCCCCACAAAGTTGTTGAAGGAGTTGGACGCCTGATGCAAAAGCTCAATTACCTTAAGGATATCCATCAAGGCTTCTCTATGAGGAGGTGATTTCTAGATGAGCTTATATATGTAAAGTTAGGTGGATGTCATTCTTAAGCTCTAAGTGACCTTACTCTTAATTATGACCATAGGCCTAGGTGGGAGACTCGATATAGGAGGTGGAAAATGTTGCAACATCTAAGGGGCATCACTCTGAGTTGTAGGTGGCACGACTGGACTTGGGTACTACCTATTTCTTATGACAATGTTGATAATACTGATATACCCCTACTTAGGGGGGCATGGTGATCCTCATTCACTTGGGACATAGCTGTGGCCTACTCTACATGGGCGGGTAAAGGATATTTAAATACCTCCATATGTTGGTTTTTTGGTGTGATAGGGTTGTCCACCTGAAGGGCATTCCTATCGATCATGTCCTGCACCAAGTTCTTGAACTTGTAGCACATTTGCACATAATGCCTATTTTGCCTTTGAAACTTGTAATATAGGTCTTCTCTGTATCCTTTGGGCTTCGGTGTATTTGGGTCGATGGGTTGACTCTTAGGTAGGTGGATTGCATTGGCCACTAAGAGGTTCTTAAAAAACAAGTCCATAGACTCTATAATGGGTGTGAACTATCACTTAGGGTGATGTTGATTTTACCCTTGATTATTCTGGTTGTCCTTGGCATAGTTCCCAGGAGTGGCCTGATAATTAGGATTTTGAGGCAACATAGCTTGCAATGGACCTGGGATACTAATGGAAACATGATTCATTACTGCTAGCTTAGGCTATGTTGGGGTGCTTTTAGCATTCTTGTTCCACTCCTTGTGAGGCTTCACAATATTGCCCTCTTAAACCTTGATTTCTTCGATTATCCTAGCATGTGCTAGGGCATCTTAAAGAGTCACATACTATTGCAGTTGTAACAAAAAGGAGATAATATTTATGCAAATCTTGGAATACATCTAAGTCAACTCTAATATGGGGAGAAGATAAGGCAACTTGGCAAGTAGGCCTTGACACCAATTGCCATAGTTTGTTATTGACTCATCGTCATACTGCTTCAATCCAGATAAATCGACCAACATCGTCTTCCTCTTGGTATTGAAGGTGAAGCATTCTAGGACGCATATAAGAGTTGGTCCAAGTTATGGATGCTATGCTTAGGGAGTTGGTAAAACCATTCCAATGCTAGGCCAGAGAGGGTAGTCACGCATGTTTGCAATAACAAGGCATCATCATCGTGAATGCCAAAGCATTGATCCAAGAATTTGGTGATATGTTCTTGCACATCTTCCTCTCCCTTAAATGTAGCCATTTGAGGTAACTTAAATTTATTTGGATAGGGAGGTGCAGGTACTGAAGGATGTATGGGTTGACTACGCAACTGGCACATAGTGGGCTTTTGAGATATAGATCCAAAGGTCTTATTCTCTACTAACTCCAGGAACTCTAGCAACGCTTTATAAGGGCCTAAGGATTTAATATCCTCGTATTTGATCACATCCTATAATGGAGGTCTAGGGCCCTCCAACCTATTGCAGGGTAGTGGCATGTCACCCCCTACCTTGGTAAGGCATATCCAAATATTCTACCTCTAGATCATGCTCAGTGTAGGCCCCATAGGATGTTTCTCGAGCCGATCTATAAAGAGGGGTATCTGCCTATTGTGGGCACCCCATTTTTGGCCTAGGAGACAAATCCTAATATGGCCTAGGAGGTCGTAGAGGTAAAATTGGATAAGGCCTAGGAGATCTATCTTGAATGAGTGTGGGCTACCTCAAGTGAACTTTCTATCTATGTGTTTTAGGGGTAGGAACCCTCTCTCATAAAGTCTTTTGGAACAACTCATTGGTTTGTCATTCAATTCTTTCTTCCTCAAGCTGATGCAAGTGGTCTAGTTGTTCCTTGTCTTGCAAAAGCTATTTAAACTAAGCTTAGCACTCTACATATCTTGCAACTGCCTATTTGACTTGTTTCACAGTGTGGGACCTAGGAGGCCTATGAGTCTCATCTTGAATTTGAGCTCGTTCAAGATAATTTGTGATATCTATCATGCACTTCCCTTGATCAAGGGTCGTTGCATTTACTTGAGGTTCAGGTCGAAGCATATGCTCATTATACTCAGCGGGTGTAGAGGCACATTGTGCATGCATGGAATATTGCTCTTGAGGAAAATATAGGATTTTCTCATACCTTCCTTCATGGATGAGAAAGGGCAGGATAAAGTTGGCTCACCTCGAGCAACGAGTATCATACCTGTCAAGTTGCCTATGCTACTATACCCTATCAAGATGACATGCAGGTAAGGTCATACCAACCTGCTCTGCCTAATGTGTGAAGTCATGTTCTGGCCTATGAATAGGCATGTCATCCCTAAAAGGTATTCATGGCACCACTCTGTCTACTAGCAACTCAGCATGCTGTTGCCTTTCATCAAAGAAGGCATGTGACGTATCTAAATATCAGGAACACTCTCTCAAGTAAAGTCCATCACCCCTAGGGATGTCTTGCATAAGGCTCCCTCATATATGTGGCTCATGCCCTACTGTATTGGGGCTAGGTTTAGTAGAGGCTCACCAAGGAGGTATGACCAAGTCCCTGGGGCTATAGCAGAGATGACTCATATCTCCTAGTCCACTCTCCATAGCTTTTGCCCATGATTGGGCTTGGCTATGGGTGCACACCATTGTAACTCTCTACCAAACCCTAAGTGATTATTTTATTTACAAATTTTTAATGAAACAGTAAACATGAAATGGAAACACTCAATAATCCAGATGATTATCTCTTTTAAGTTTTATATGTGAATACCTAAACTATTTTATGTGTTTTAGATGTGTTGTTTGTAAAGAATAACATTGTGTCACATGTTTGAAATCTTTTTGGATGATAATATTGAGTTTAATTGAATTTCACCTATATAATCACAACTTGAAAACCTGGCTATGAACTCTAGGTCATGTTATCCCACCTATAATGCTTGGTAATGAAGTCCACACACAACCAGGGAGCACAAGTCCTACCATTTCCTCACCCAGTTCACTTGCAGTCTGCGATATACCTCTTCGAAGAGAGATACGTGCTATAACCCATAGGCTATGATGGATGTTGGAACCAACCATGGTAAAGAACAAGGTTCATGGGATTTGAGACAATGGGTGGAGATGAAAGCCATCTTGTTGAACTGTACTAGTGGATGATGATGAAATCCACCTCACTAGCGTTTAAGTGAATCATGGTGTGTGTGGTTCTTTTTAAGTCAAAGAAAGTAAGTAAAGAAGCATTCAATCAGAATTTACTAGATGCATGGAAAATCTATGTTTAATTTCAGAAAGTTAGTATAAAAAGAACTCACAAATGTATCTAAAAATGCAAAACCCTAAAAGTTAGCCTACCCATTGGGTAGGCTACAAGCAAGCAATCCAAAGAGATGCATTCCTACTTCTAATTTCTTTTGATTTTTCTCATTTTATATGTTTTTGTTATTTTTTGTTTAATAAAAAGGAAAACTAACTTTTAAACTTTCTAAACAAGCATAATATGCGAGAAAAACCAAAATAAAAATAGTTTTTGAAAGTGCAAAACAGAGATGCAAGATTCAGATGCCGACCTCATCACTTCCAAAACTTGCTATTTTTGGAATTCTGCTTTGGAAAATATTTGGTTTCTATTCACTCTAGGGTGGGATGAATAGAAGGTTTGTATTTTTTCTAGGGTGGGATGAATTCACATTCATCCCAGGGTGGCATGAATAGCAGGTCAGGGTTCATTTTCATCTAGAACGAATAGCACCTACAACACAAAAGATGAAAAATGAGCTCCAAACTTCACCTAAAGCAAAAGGGACTAGGTCCCACTATGATCACCACTAAATTAAGGTAAAATGGTGCACCAAATTATGATAAAAAATATGTGTATCTATGTACTATTGCTTATGAGCATCAAACAGAAACATGCAAGTAAGATGGAAAAGATAGCAAATAACAAGAAATGGAGCAAAGTAAATTAAATTCTTATTAATTAGGCAAATAAAATCTAGGTTACAAAATTTCCCCTTTGAGGGCTCAAATTATTGATACAATTGTTTAAAAATTGGGTGCCCAAGGATCAAAATCCTTCAAGTAACTAGGGTGCACATCCAATGTATTTCCTTGTACCCACAATCAAAGTGGGCAGGCCAAGGTTGTCACCAATTGTGTCTTGGATCTTGAGGTCTTGTGCTCCTTCCTAATGTGCTGTAAAACCTACACCTACACATAAGGAAACTAGAAATGTCAAATAGCAAGTGCGTATGATGGAAAACATGCAATCCCCACAGGCATGAAAAGACTAGTAACAAGGATATGCATAGATATTGTATCAAATCAACTACAAATGGATAAAAAATTTATAGGGATGTAAAGTAAGTTGTTTTGGGAAGATATCACTAGAAATTGCATAGAAAATTGCATTTGTAGGTGTGGCATAATCGCATTGCACTTTTCCAATATAAAAAACTCAAAGCAAGAAATTTACCAACCTAAAATTATCTAAAACACCTAAAAATTGGACAAAATGCATAAAATAACATTTTAAGAAAACCCATATAATCAGATTTGCAAAATAAGTAACAATTCAGGTGTTTTTCCAGATGACCACCGTAGACCTGCGTGAGACCCTACAAAACACTAAAATTGTGATATCTTGGCCAATATAACTCAGTATAACATGAAATTTGAATTTAAATATAATATAAACATGTAGAAAATAACTAATTAAAAAATTTAGAAAATTATTAACATATTTTTATTCATCACAGGGTGGGCTGAATAGGACTGTCACATTTTGGGGGGTGCCCGAGGGTGGGATGCCCACCAATTCTACCGAAATTTTACCACTAATTCCACTGGGGATTGATGAAAAAAAATATGGGGGGTATTATCATTAAATTTTGTGAGGAAATTCACTCAGATGGTTTGGTTATGTGACAAATTGCGCCTACTAGTTCACTCGCAAACCTCCTTTGCTAGGTAGAGATTTCGAGGTAAAAATGGGCACAAAAGGTGAAAGGAAATCTTAGTAGCACTCCATTGATATTTTATAAAACTCCTCTCTATTTTTTTGTGTGGAAAATGCATCCACTTTATAGCCTAAGGAGGCTCATGGGTCAAAAGGCATGCAAGGGCATGTAGAGCAAGAGGCGCGACTTGGCTGCCAGGGTGGCATGCATTAGAGGGGGAAGAGAATATCCAAAATTGGCCTCCCTTATGGAGTAAGGTATAAATATGTTGTATTTTATGACTTGCATGCATGGGTAGGCAGAAAATATAACCATTACTAGACACCATTTTTCTAGATTTGACTTTTTGCTAGTCAAACCTACTATTCGTCCCACCCTGGGATGAATGTTGCTATTCGCTCTAGGGTGGGGCGAATGCTGCTATTCAATCCAAGGTGGGATGAATAGGATATGTATTCATACCAGTGTGGAACAAATAGAATTAGGGTGTTAAAAATATCTCAAAAGTGGCTTGAAACATTCCAAAACCTTACATAGAGTGGTTGGAACCACTGTATACCTGCTGAGGGCTGCCCTAGGGGCCTTGGTATGTCATTTTAGCCATTTATTATGGTAGCATAATTGGATTGACCATATTTTAGTGTCTACACAAGGCCACTCTAATACCTCACATTACAAATCACCCTATGTTAACATCCCCCTCTAATCCTGTTGACTCTTTGTCATCCTCTCCCCAATATGAATTAGCCCATGATTTAACCATTGATACCATTGTTCCTTTGGATCCTACATCTACCCACACCAATTTTATGTCTGAGGGACTTGAAATTTCTATTAATTTTGAATATCTCACTCTATACCTTGAGGAGGATGATGCATACAAATCCAAACAAATTTCCATCTCTTTTGACCCCTATTCACCTCCACGTCATCCTCCACCTAAGTTGGAATAAATTTCTCACTCCCGATCCTCAATCCCATTAATATTTGATATCCAACTCTTCTCAAGTCAATCTCATCCATCCCAATTCCCCTAACATCTCAGATGACAAGAAAATGCCTCACCCACCTAAAAACCCTCCAAATTGTCTTGAGACTCCTACCTCACCACCTACCCCATCCACACCTCACCATTCTCCCTCCCCTCAAGCAATGAATTATTTTGAGCACTCATGTTTAGTCCTAACACATCAAGTACCTCCAACCATACCATCCACACATTATCACAAAAATCCCATGAACAACTTCCCGCTCTGATCTCCCTCATGTCTACCACCCCTTCTTCCAACACCCTCTCTATTACCTCTCCTTCCAACACCTTCTTTACTACCTCTCCTTCCAACACCTTATTTACCATCACTTATTCCAACACCCTCTCTACCATCCCTTCTTCCAACACCCTCTCTACTACCTCTTCTTCCAACACCTTATTTACTACGTCTTATTCCAACACTTTCTTTACCATCCCTTATTCCAACACCCTCTCTACCACCCCTTCTTCCAACACCTTATTTTTTATCCCATGCCCCTAACATGGCCCAATGCTCACAAATCTACCATTCATCCTATCTCTTTCCTCCATCTCCCCCATATTATTATCCTTATCCTTATCACTTTCCTCATAATCATTGACTCACAAACCTAGCACTGCCATTAAGTCACCAAGACATCTCTCTATCACCCTTACAATTCTCCTCTATGACATATTCCTTCACTTCACTCCCTTCTAATCAACCTCGTACACATTATACACCTCTAACATCTCACTCAAGTGCCACTTCGTCCCTATACATCCATTATCGACCACATAATTCATCACATTGCTCCTCAATTTTACCCTTCCCACTCCTTCCTCCTCCACTAGCTTGGGGACTAGTTCATCATTCCCCACCCAATTTGACTAGGGGAGTTCACCCTCTAATGCATCTTCTTCCTACCTAATACTTTGTTTGGGGGAGCATCATACCTTCCTCTGTCTCTACTTCTTCACCTCTATGTCCTTCCCCATGCTTACGGGCCTTTTATGCATAATATGTATATATATGTGTATCCGCTACACTCCTTGTACATACATTGTATTTCTATCTACTATTGATAAATATATACCTATTTGTACATTTCACCACGTTATTTTTCACATATTTTTGTATCACATATTCTTACATATTCCTATTTTCACCCTTTTGATTGATCTTCTCTACATTCACCCTTTCAAACCATCACCTTGTGTTTACCATGGAAGGTTCTTACCTCATTAACCATTCACCTTTTCCTTCATATCCAAGGGTATATACATGTATTTGAAAATCCCCTTCTTCTTGCATCCTTTTTCTTCTTCTTAACTATTTCTTCATATCCCACAGACCTTTCCCTCACTCAACCATACCTAGTGTCCTCCTCAAGTGTGCATATTATCCATTCACTACCATGACGATTTGGAGCCTCTCTTTGTGACCTATTGAGACATCCTAGAATCTCCACATCACACATATAATTAATATCATTTTTATTAGACAAGGATGATATCATGATTAGTACTAATGTCTATATTAGATCATTATGTCCCCTTCAGTGATCCAAAACCCAAGGGTTCACGCTAAAAAAACATGAATGAAAAAAATTAATGATATAGCATGAATCCTTGAGCATATTAGATGAATCCACCAAGGCTATAGATGCCTACTGGTATTAGAGCAACGTTGATGGACAGTGTGCTATCTCCACAAGGGCTATAGATGCTTGATTGGTAGTGGAGTATGCCTTTATGATGAGCTTATTTTTTTGCATTAAGGCTATGATTGGTTAAGTCTAAACCTATTCAAAATTTGGTTAATGAACTCACTACACACACAGTGGTTCTAGGATGTTTTGATATGTCTCAAGGGACCTCTAATACTAATGGCCTTGCATGGACAACTCACCAATTGAGAGGAGCACTAGGATGTTTGAATCTCATAAAATATCCTTTGGATACTAAATACCATTTTTATTTTGTTCCTCTCTTCCCCTTTCCCATGGATATTATATACCCTTGTGTATTTTAGGAAAGGTTTTTGATTAATGCGATAAGCATTTTCCATTACCCTCATGATCATCATCATCCATTCTCCATTTACTCCTATGCTTATATCCCTTATTCATTATTGATCTCTTTTCCTTGTTAAACAATATCCTTTTATCACAATTGTTATCCACTCTTTATATATTTTTGTTCATTATACAATAAGACCTGTAGGCACTCATGTAGCCTAGCCACTACCTGTCGATGGTTGCTCACCTCCATCCATATCTCCTTTTATCTAAGATCCTCATCTCTCTCGATCACTTCTATACCAACCAATGAACTATGACCCTGCCTCCTTGTGATAGTGGGACATCTGTGCAGTACAAAAGGTGCCCCTGAAGCCACACTCCTACTCTAAACCCAATATCATGCCTCCTTAGAAACCCTCCACATCGATGATCCTCATCTATCCTGCCCCTGGTCATGATCCCTCCTCATATTCTCCTTCTTTGCCTACAACTATTTAATATGATTGTGTAGCTTTGTGCACTCTCTCTTTAATCTCTCCTTATCCTCACTCTTTTGCATATGCTCTACCTCCAACCTCCCACCTAGCATTGAAAACCATCCTACTCCACTATAATATTTTCCTATTTTTGACCCCCCTGATCTAGCCTCACTACTAGCTCATTATGCTTAGCTAACAACCTATCTCGCTCTTACTCCATAGCCTCAAGCTATCCCACCATCCTTAACCTTGCAACCTCCCACTCTCAATAGTGCACCTCTCACTATTTCCTGGTACATCAACCCTGACTCTATACCACTGCCCTCCATACCATCAACTACCCCACACTCAATGCACCATGATACTTTTTATACCTGGTGGTACCTCGACATTGTACTTGTTTAGCTTTATTTGCTCCCTTGGGCACCTTTTTACACCTTACCTCCTTGGGATACCTTTTACACATTGCCTCCTTGGGCACCCTTTTTACACTTACCTCCTTCGACTACACACTTTTCACTAGCCTCCTTAGGCTACACACTTTTGTTTACTTTGTACCTATTTTTTATACAATGTACATGTGGTCCCTTCCTGTCTAGGTCTACTCTTTTCCATGGTTACATCATCCTCCATTTCATACCCTTGAAAATATCCTTCTACCCTCATATTTATCCCAAGCGATTCAGAGCTAACTCCCCTTTCCTCCACTATATCCCCCTATCTTCCTTACCCCCCATATTACCCTCCTTTATCCTCCCCCAACCTCTCCCTATTATTTTCTACCTCATCGCATTTGAGAAGATGATCTCCTAAAAAAATGTCTATGCCTAGGTGATATCCTGCTAGACCATATTTAAGGAGATGGTCTCCCCTTGAAACCCTTAACCTTTCATTTTATTACCCCACCCTACTCTAACTAATTAGCCTAACTCACCACCCCTTCCTCTCTCATTATCCAATTTTATCAAGTGGCTTGTCCTTGGCCTCGTGACCTCACCTACGCACTCACCACTTGAGGGGGTTGCCAAATATACTCCCATGGGGATAATCATTTCATTGGGGCAAACAAAAACAAAACTTTGACACAAGTTTTTGTACTATGTTGTTTTTACAAACAACACATTGTAAAAAGGGGTATCTATAGATGCCAAAAATTTAGATTTTTGATAATATAATAAATTATAAATTATTGTACCCAAACATTTCTTTTATCACCTTACAAAATTATAATTAATATCTAAATTTTCTCTAATTCCCCTATTTTTTTCCAAATTTTCCTAGATCTCCTAATTTATTTTTATTTCCCTTTAATTTTCCCTAAGTTCTTCTAAGGTTCCCTAAAAATATTTATTTTCTTCTAAATTTCCCTTTTTTTCTGAAAATCCTTAATTCTTAAATTTTCTTAATCTTCCCCTAATTTTCTCCTACCTTGCTTATTCACCTAATCCCCTCATCTAGCCCTTAATTAATCCCTAATCCCATCCTAAGCTCCCCATCCAAATCCTTAGGAGATAATAATTTAAAAATCCTAAATCAAATCCCTAGGAAGCCCCCTCATTTAATTCCTAAGTCCTCCTACACCCTCCCACACATTCTCATGCAATTTTAATGAATTTAAAATTTCTCTCACATCCCCTTGTCAACCCACCTATTTAATCCATTTGTCCTCAATACCCTCCACCTTGCATTTTTGACAATTTCAAATTTTCAACACATCCTCCCATGTGCCCCTTTTTGGAATTTAAAAATGCCCTCCCAAATCTTTGGAAATCCCCCACATTAATGTTGCACCCCTCATGCACTTTTCCCAAGCCATAAAAGGAATTTTAAATTAAAAATAATGGAAAGTCAAAAGATGTGCATTTATCTCACATCACCATAAGACAACCACCTAACAATTTTAGTAATTTTAAAATATCCCCACACTCCCCCATGTACCTTGGAAAACTAATTTTAAATTAGTTTCCTTTCCCCTAGGCTACCACTTCCTAAAGAAAATAAATGATCCCCCTCCACCTCACCACTTTATAGACTCTTCCCTCACCTACCTTGCACATGTGGAAGCCAAGTGGAGCCCATATGGCATCCCACTTACCCAACTCCTAAAACTCTATAAATACCCTTGGCCATGGCTAAAGGAGAGGAGCCCATTTTGAGCTAGGGTTATGCTATAAAAATCCTATCTCACCACTTTACTTAGCTTATTTGCCACCATACACAACTTCTAACACCCTTGTAAGATCTCTCATGACTCCATTAACACCCTGTCGAGCTCTCAGGCCTATTAAATTTTAGTCTACGATAATAGCTTCAAAATAACCTCCCTTGAGATGATCTTACCTTACCGTATTCCCAGAGATGGTACTGCCCCTACCAGAGAACAACATCAAAAACCAAGATTTTTGTGATATCTCAATGCATGTAACATGTATATTGAATATTTTAGCTTCATTTTAACAATAATTAGTTATCATTTTACTGTGGTTTCATATTATCTTGATAAAATCCCAATTTAGGTGGACCCATCTTGTTTGCTAGTATTTCTTTTTTGGTTGTGTGCAGGTATTTCAATCCATATTTAGCAGCCCTTGGAAGTCCCCACTCATAGGCATTTACACCTTGATATCGTTTGATCACATTCTATTGTGGGAGAGAAGCACAAACACCATATTAGTTGTAAAAGTCATTGGAGAATTCTTTGTATTTGTAAAAGATAGAGTTGTTTATTTATATTTTAAAATTAGATATTTGTAATAAACTACATTGTATATATTTACTCTCTTTGTCTTTATATTTTAGTTGTAAATAGTGGCTTCTTATCTCTACATACACACACATTGTTCTTTTTCTTCATCCCTATTTACTCTCTTTGTTTTCAGCACATGCACACACAAGTTATGCTTCACTTTGATCACTCATATTTTGCACACACCACACCCCTATAGGGTAGTCCTCACTTTGGTAATATCAATCATATCATTTTAGCACCCCATAACAGATAGCTTCATGATCATGAGAAACATGTAACCTCCATTTGACTATTTGCAAGCATAAATCCCAACGGGTATATATCTTCTTTTCTCTGGCCATTAGCAAGCACTACATCCATAATGGTTATCTCTCCACCTATCCATCTCAGTGAGTTTAAAACCCTTATAGGAAAGCTATACGACCACTAGCTAGGTGAAGCCTCCATTTGGCCATATGTGAACATACATCCTCATAGGGTTCTGCTCTTTATCTTTTCTTGTATTCTCTTTGACCTTTTTGGAGCTTTCACTTTCTTCTTCCTCCACCTTTCTTCTCTCTTTCATTGTTTGCTTTTTTCTTTTTCTATCCACTCATCCATGCATTCCACCTTGCATTCATTTTAGCTTGCATGATAGCTTGCATTGCATCTTAGTGAGGACCATTCTACATTGTATTCACTATGTTTGTGATAAAAATAAATAAAAAAATTAAAATAAAAAAATATATATTTTCTTTATTTATCGCCTTTTTTTTTGTGCCCATAATTTTCGAGTTCCTGTAGAAATTTTATATTCCTTTCGAAACTCGAGGGCGTACCCTAGCCTTAGAGGTATTAATGGTAGTAATACCTCATTTTGCATGTAAATTTATGATGTTCAGGTTAACACCCCTTTTTGCATTGCCCCTTTGTCCAAACCTGACCACCCCTTTTTGTGTTCACCCATAGGAGTCTACATATTTCTTTGACACATTTATTTGGTCGTAAATGCATCAAAGAGGAGGTAAAATATAGATACAAAAAATTGACCCACCCAAAAGAGTCAATTATTTCTTAGACCCCTAGCTAGCCACCCAAACTTGCTAAGTGTAAATTTGGGGCCCTTTTGCCTTCTCCCTTGGCCTTGTTTCCTTATATTTACATAATTTGTGCTTGATCTATATGGGGCATAAATTTGGCTTGCCAAATTCACACCTTGTAATTATGGGGTGCGAATTTGGTATTCTAGGTATTTTTCTCACTAAAACCCCTCCCCTTGTTGATCCATTTGGGACCGGATTTTTCCCATGGTGAATTTAATTTTCTCACCCATTTTCCCTCCAAACCTTTTATAAATAAGGGTTGGATTCCCTAAGCTTGTCTAATAATTTCTAAGGATGAGATTCTAGTTTTTGACTCTCTCATTTGCTCATGCTATCAAGTGCTCTTATGTTGCAAGTTATTGTTCTGCTATTTTGTGCTTTGATGATTGCTGCCCTTGGCGATTGAGTGGAGGAGTCTTGATGATTGGGTAGATTAACCTTATTGGAACGATTCTTCCACCTCTTCATTGATCCTTGCTTTCTCCATAAGCTCATCAGGTTCTACATTTACTTTAGTTTAATTTATAAATCTATTTTCACTATTTTATGCTTAGTTTTTTACCATTTTGAGGCTCGAAAAGGGAATCTAAACCAAATTTGCATCCATCCATATAGGTCATGAATTTGGTAAGACAAATTCATTCTCTCTAATTATAGGGTATGGATTTGGTAAATTAGAGCTTAGGAGTAATTTTCACACACCAAAAATCTTAATTCACATTGTGCATTTTAGCATTCTATTGTGTCCATACCATCTACATTTCATTTTACTGTTACACATTTTTTTCACACTATTTGTGCATGTTCCAAAGTTCAAAGACTAATTTTGCTTTTGAACGGTCATATAAAAGGATCAAGGGGGATTGATTGCTATGCCTCCAAGATCAATCTTATAGCGGCCTAAGCAGGCCCCCAAAAATTGATCAAAATTTATAGGGTTTGTGGAGTTATTTTATAGGATTGTAACCATTGGATATTATGGAATCAAGATAAATCTTGGATCAACCGTAAAATCAGATAAGTGCCCTAATAGATCTTTAGGCTATGGGTGTTTGATATTGTTTATTTCTATTCAAAATATAGATTACAAATAAAGGAAAAACATTCGATTAAATTTTTAGGCATTTGAAAGAACAAAAGTATATAGTGTGCATTTAGGATTTTAAATTTGTTTATGTATTTCTCTTGGACCCTTGATCAAAGGCTTTATTTTGCAATCCTAGGGTTAGACATAATTGAATTACAAAATCATACTAGGGTTAGCTCTTATCTTCTTGCATCTTGTGTGTCTTGCATTGTTCTTTCCTTTTCATAGTTTAGTTTAGAAAGGCCAAATAATAGGTGTATGCTTAATTGACACATCAAACACTTCCACCCTATATTTGGAGTGAGTTCTAAAACCGTTCTTGGTAAACCTATCCTTTCATGTCCCCAAGTGTAGAGAATATAACACACCCCCATGGTTCATATCAACTCCCAACAAATCTAGCCAAGAATCACATAGAACAGGGCAATTTTTCTCTCTGTATATCAATTTATGTACTTAAACCATTGTTTTGGCTATCACAATGTAGTCTTTGCATGATCTAGAATCAAAATAGTCAAAAAATATGTAGGAGCAAAAGGCAGTAATCAAGAATCTAAAAAATAAGATCACTATCATAGACCAACAAAATGATGAAATAATATATGATAGGTACCTATAGAGAAGAATACCTTACATCACAAGGGACCAAGGATATTGAACTAGTAGTGCTACTAGAAAGAAAATTTTTATTGCTAGAAGTAAAAAAGGAGAGACATCTATGGTCTAGAAGTATTATTGGTGCTTGGATTGTAATGATCCCCTTAATACTAACACCTACATGGTTTATCAAAACCAATGCTACTTGGCTATAACTCAAAAAACTAAAAGGTAATCAAAAGGGCTATTTGACATGATTATAAATCTATGGTTGAGGAGCCTCCAAATTCAAATGTTGTTCATGTACTAACCAAATATAGAAAGAGATATCTCCTTGAATATCCCTAAAAGGTTTATAATCTAAAGGCTTCAACTCATCCATAGAAGGAATAGCCTAAAGAATGGCCTAAGGAGAAACCTAAAGAGCATTCAAAGACAAAGGATGTACCTAAGACAAATCAACAAGAATATAGAGAGAAAGTGCTGAGAAAACTATGACACCCTTTAGTAACAAGAAAACAAAGCCAAGAGACAAGACACACATTTTAGAAAAGGTTTGAGGAGCTAGTTTGGAAGGAAGAAAAGTTGTTGAAAGCTTAAAAATGTAGCATTGTTGAAGAGTTGAAGAAGACCCCCTTAAGATACAACATGTGTGATGCTTTGCTAATTATTATACAGATCAATTTTCTCAAGGCTTCCCTAAATAATACATCATAAAGCAGATCTAGCTTCTTGGACATGAACTTGACTCAAGATGAGTAAACTCCTAGGATAGGAAAATTAGGCCACTACCCTTCTATAAGCATAGATGTATGGAGGGTTTTTTTGTACATAAATGTATGGTGGATTCTAGTGCAGAAAGAATAGTCATGCTTAAGGTTTTATTTAATGTGATGGGTATGGAATACACTCAAACTAGTTTTGGTATAGTGTAGCTAGACAAGACCCTAGTCCAGATAGTGGGAGCAACCAAAGATGTGTCAATGGTGCTACTTAAGATCTTGAAATTTATTGTGATCCAAGAAATAATAGTGGTTGATATTCCTCCTCTTTCTAGGCTATTATTGTCAAGGGAGTTCACTACTAAGTTTGGAGGGTACTTGTCTTTGGACTACATGCACATGGTGATTCCTCATAAAGGGAGAAAAAACTAGATCTATGTGGAGAATACTAACAACTACCACATAGAAAGACTTTAGTTGAAGATGACATGGAGTTCCTTAAAGATATTATTGGAGAGAATCCAAAATATTTTAAGTAGTTGCTAAAATATCTACAAATCAAAGCTGAGTTCTCATTGGGTCATTCCTATACAATAATTAACACCAGAGAGGGAAATTATTACATGTTTGAATTAGATAACTACAAGCTTTCACATATCATATATTAGGCATCCTAGAGATCATATGGATAGAAGCATCAAAATTTTGGATCACTATGGTCTAAATATTGTTGATTTCATTGAATGAGCAATATTTTGAAACATCTGGCACAAAAACACACCATAGTTTGTAATTAATATTTTTATCCTAAATTTTTTAGTTAATAAATGAGAAATATCCATAACAAATAAATGATATCTATCACATGTTTTAAGGATGAATTACATAGGTCAATATTTTGGGAAAACATGTAATTCAATACTAGGCAGTTCACATAGACATTCAAAAGAAGCCTTGCAAATATTATGAAGCATAAAAACATTAAGAGGGTCTAGAAATTAGCAAAATAACTAAGGAAACGTTTCTTCTAGATTATCATTAGCAACTCAAAAGCCATTGTATTGATGAAGGGATAGTTGCCATGGCTAAATATGAGGTGAGATAGTGGGTTGTGAAGTATTTGCTAATTCAGATATGCAAGAAAAGTCCTTTTATGTTGGCTTCCCAAAAAATAAATTAATGAAAATAAGGATCAACAAAGGTACAAGTCTAACAACTCTCCAAAGGAGAGGGCCTATAAAATAAGAGCCTCACCATGAATATTCCATGAATTCCTATATGAAGTTGCCCTTCAAGAAAGAAGCCCTTCCCCAATGCCCTTTAGCATCAAAAGATCCAAGATTTCCCGTCATAGACTCTATCTCCAATATATAATTATTTTGTGTTTGGGTCCCTTGTATCCTACAAACAAAAATACCTTATGAGTCACAAAACTATAGCAAAATTTTACTACACCAAGAAAATCCTATCAAAAAGGAAAATTTGAAGTAAAATTGTCATCTACTACTAATAATATTATAGGACCCAAATATCCTTTGGTTTATCAAGTAGCCAATACTATATAAATATAATATATGTTAATAAGAAAATGCCTTCATAGAAAGTTTCTAGAAAATCTTAAGCTCCCTATGCCACAAGGCTATGCTAACCCATTAGATTGGATATATAATAGTTCATAGCCTTTATAGTGGTAATTAAGTCACACCTATCTATTGGTAGGAGTCTTGGATCCTTCTTGATGGTAACTACAAAGAATATGCTATTGGTAGGGTTTCTATCCATAAAATAGCTATGGACTCACCCATCACCTAGAAGGATGAGCTTGCAAACCAGACTTACTTCCTCACTTGATTGGGTTTGTCATATTCCTCAATGTAGTTAAAAAATAGCACCAAAAAGGTAACCCAAGAAATACAACTTAGAAACATAGGAAGAAATGAGGGCTTAGGTGTTTGAACAAAAACCTAGCAAGATAGACTCTTATAGTGTCATCAAGAAGAGATTTTTACTTAGTAATCTATATAAACATGAACAAAACAAAACTTACAAGTTGCGAAACCTCTGTAGACTATTTAGGCATGTTGGGCCATATGAAGGACACCCTAGAAGTTCATAGCAAAGGAGGATTTCTATACTTATGACTTCATCACATTCTTCATCTAGAATCTAAGGGATCAATTCTGGATGTTAAATTTTCTTTAAAAGGTGCTCATTCATTGAAGCTAGAAGCTTTTGTCTAGAATGGCTTAGTGTGTGAACTTACAAAGGAGACAAGCCAAAGATTTTGGATAGTGATATGAATAGAAGTGCTCAAGATATCTTGCACAATGTAAAACTTATGGAGCAAAAAACATCCATTTTGGAAGATAGTGGGTTGAAACTTTCTTAATGATGATGTCAACCTAACCTTAAAAAGGTTTTATCCTAGTAAAAGTATACAAAGAATTGCCTGAAGAATGAGTCAAATGAAGTGACATACTAGATCATATATTCTCAACAAAAATATGATCTCATCACTTAAAATGTTTGGAACACTTACAATAAAGAAAGGTAGACAGTCTGAAAGGTAATAAAGGTAACAGTTACATCCCAAATTGGAAGACCTTGGCATGAAAGACACCTGATATTGTAGAAAAGAGTGGTTAAGACATTTGGTAGTTGTTAGATCCAAAAAGCAATATCCAATTTATATGAGCATTATTGAAGATCATGCACTAATAACCACTCAAGGCCTAACACAAGATATGCTAAAAATATTTAAGTGGTTCAAACTTCCTAAAGATCATGCACAATCAATTTTGCTCATGATTATACATAGTATTTAGTTTTATTTCAACTGAGCAAAAACTATAAATAGGGGAATACCCCTCATTGAAAAGGGTCATATGTTTTAATATTTTTTCCTATTATAGGTTATATGCTTCTGCTACTCTAATGTAATCAAGAGTTGTTTGACTTACCTAAATTGAAATGTAAAGAAGTGTTAATCTCTTTAATAATTTACACTTTTAATGTTCCATTAGTGCTTTTATTAGGGTCAAATCTATTTGGTATACTCAATAACTAATGTGTTATTTATTAGGATTTATGTTTTTTGTAATTTTTTGATTGGAATGCTTGAATATTGAATGTTGTAATTCTTATGCTTAGTGAATTTCTCCATATTTTTTTATTGAATAGTTTGTTAGGATGTGCTTGTATTGGGTAGTCGATGCTCCTGCAGATAAAAGAAATGTTGTTAGATGAAGTACCAACCAAATTCAATATTTATCTCTAACCTCGTCTCTTTCTCTCTATCCACTCTCTCAACCCTATCCCTTTTTATTTCTTTTTTCTTGCACATAGTAGGATTTAGAAAAGGATTTGACCTTCTCCAAAGTTTGATTTAGGAGTATTTTGAATCATCCAATATTGACCTTATTCAAGGGCACACATTCCACACCTAGGTGGATCAAGCAATTAAAAGTATACAAACTAAACAAAAAAACATAGATTTAGGGTAATATTTAGACAACTCGTGGTGAATCCAAAATTTTCCCACCAAATAACTTAAACTAAATGATGAGTTTCAATTTAAAACCCTTGTCCAAGTGTAGAATTGCCCTAATTTTCTATAGGGCAAGATCATCGGATCCTTAGGGCCATGCTTTACAAAGAATTTTTGCAAATTATAATATCATAAAAAGACCAACTCAAATAGCTATAGAAGAGGATAAAAGAATAAAAATCATTGAACTGTAAAAGGTTGAAAAGGATTTTGTAAGACCAAAGGAAATAAACAAAAACTCAAAATGATGCTCATGAGTATAAAGAGAACTTTTAAGAATACCCTCTCCACTAACCTTAATTTCATGAAACCTAGAACACAAGTTTCAGTTTGTAAAGAACCAAGTAGCATACAATTCATCAATAATAATAATAGAAAATATATTTTTATAGTAATATTATTGACTGGATGGAAATGGGGACACATATACAATGAATCATACTTACACTTCATCATAATTATCAAGGAAGAATAAGGATTGGTACTATGTTGAATAATTTATTACTATAGCATATTTTGAATCAACTATTCAAGTTTTATTTTTTGAGGTTTAGGATAGTGATAAGGGTGGACATAAAGTGGTTAACTTCCTAAAATTAAATGGTTAGCATGGTCATGTGCCTGTTGCTACTTAGGAGAAATATATTTGTGATTCTCAAAGACCTTAGCATATTTTTGATGAGGGCTTACATATTAGAAGAAAGAATATGAGGTTTTTAATTTGAGGTTAGGACTTCCATTCAATAAATCTATGCAAATATACAATTTATTCCTTTTTCAAAATATTCTCCATCTATTGTGAATAAAGCACCTTGAATGGTAGGGTTATAATCCTTAGATATAGATGACCTTTCTATGATTTCTCATTGTTACTATTATATGTACAATGAATATAGCCTTGTCATCCATAATTTCTACATATTACCTAGAGATGGATGACCCTTCTATGATTTCTCATTGTACATATAAATGTAACATATGCTAATTAGAAAAACCATTCATCCCCAAAGATAACATCTACACCATCCAAATTAATAATGTACACTTTTCTAAGAATAATTAACCATCTAGAGCTCAAAATTTGAAACTTGATACACATATGGAAAATTACGACCACTGGTAATTAAAGTACTAATTTTTTCTTTGTTAAAAGTGTTCACATGCAATACTAGGGTTTAAGTCATATAATGGATGGTAAAAGTATGAGTGCTTCTATAATTAATCAAAATAATGACCTATAATAATTTAATAAAACTCTATACTTTAATGGTTTGAGGGGAATACATTTCTATTATAATAGAGATTGAGAGTCCCACTTATTTTGCATCTTATTTATCCTTCTCAATTTTATATGATTCTTCTTATTATTATGGTGTTGATACTTGCTCATCCATGAAATTATTATCCTTATCTTCCATATGGTAGTTTTTATTCTCTTTATATATGTGATCATGAGGGTGGTAAGATGTACATCTAAAATAAATAAATCCTTGAGGCTAATAATTATTATAGTTATTGATGTAATTCCTATTGGATTGAAGTCTCATTGTAATTAGAATTTAGAAATCTAAACTTATTTTTTATTTCCCTAGTTAAATGCTCAATATCATGGATGCTATGTAGATCATGCATGTTGAATTTCTATCAGATTTATTCCTTGAGCCAGTGCATGAATAATACAATAACCATCATGATATCCAATAGTCCTTGTTTGTCTAGTATATATTAATATAAATATATTAATAGAGGAAAAGGATGCACCAATAGTCCTTGTTTGCATAGTCTACATTAAGCTAAAAATATAGGTGGTATATGGTTCCTTATTGAACTTCATTACGAACATTGTCTTAAATTTTTGCTTGGTATGAGTATAGCCTTGATGCCTTAGTTTCCATAAAGCTATTATGATTATAGATAGCAATTTTGAAGGTAGCAATCATGACCATATACTATTCAAGAACTCCATATTAGAATAGGATACATTCCCTTTCAGAAATCCATCCTCTAGGATCCTCTCCATAAAAAGGCATCATTCATTAAAATAAACTAATCAAGAGCAAAACCCCATTCATATCAAAATTCATTGTATAATCACCTAGTAAGGTATTTGTGTGTACCTAAGCATAGTCAAAGTTCTTTGGGTACTACTAAAAAATAACCCATAAAAATTCTCTTCAAGTGATTACTTTGTTATGACAAATTGGAGTTCCTTCTACTAATATTGATTTTTATCAACATTAATCCACTGGAAATTACTTTGAAGAATTCACTTAGTTTTAGAAAACTTAAACTCCTTACTATTGCGTCTAGCAAAAATCTCATTTAGCTAATTTCATATTTGTTGGATAATGTCTAATATAAAATCAACTTCTTGGTTAACAATGTGGAAGCAAAAATTTGAAATTGTAATCCTATTATTCAAGTTGTATTCTATATTCCTAATGGATTGGAGAACATCTAGATCTATATTTTGGGGGAGGATTTCCTATAATAGTTGTGGAGGAAGAAACCATGGTGGCGATGGCTAAAAAAGCATGAGGATTTAATATATTAGAGATATGTTTCCCACAAGGATCCCAATGCATTGAAATATATATATATATATATATATATATATATATATATATATATATATATATATATATATATATATAAACTTATGTGTAAACACACACATACACATACACATATAAATATAGATAGATAGATATATATATAGATAGATAGATCGATGGGGGGGAGAGACAGAGTTTGGGTGATATAAAAAGTTCTACCTAAATCACAATATTAATAAATATATTTGTTTCAAAATAATGATAGTAAAATATAATTAGTCAAAAATTACTTCATTTGTTGAAGATAATTTGAGTAAAAGGATTTTAAATTTGGCAAAATCATAGTTCTATTATCAATGCTTATTGCCATGGGGTTCAAAAATCATCAATCTAATACCATGTAAGAAAAAAATTTCAAAATGAATATTTAAAACATTCACCAAATATTCACAAAAAAAGAATCAAAATAACATATCTACTAAAATATTATAGATCCATATATGAATCTCAAGATAATCTAAGCAACTTAATGAGCGTAGTAAAGTCTCTTACCCATTCAGAGTAGGCTAAGTCTCTTATATGCGCCAAAGGTAAAAGTAATTAATAGAATGGATTGATGATCCAACAACCACACATCACTTCATTTTTATATTCTACCAAAGAAACAAAACCTAACTCTAAGGCTCAAGGGATGACTAATTTTTATCTAAGGGATGGAGATAGTTAAAATAAATATATTAAGGATGGTTACATCAAGGTTATTTGATGTAAATATAGAGATAGATCTTCAATAACCATCCAAAAATACTATGAAATTCTTCATAACAGTAAAAATAACCCTTACAATACTCTGGAAACACATAAAAAAAATAAGCAGTTTTTCCTACTTAAATCTATGCTTGCATAAAAAAAACATTAAATCCACACCTACTGGGAAAAACATTAAATCCACACCTATCGAAAAAACATTAAATCCATAGCTACCAAGAAAAATATTAAATTCATGTGAAAAATATTAAATATTTTTTTATTACATCCTCCTCCTCTGGTTGAAAGGAATGCAACTCCTACAAGTTTAACCGTTCAAACTCTTGCAACTTCTAACCAATGAGGTTAGTGGTGGTGGCCAAGGATCAGGTCGATTTGTATCATATTCCAACAAAAATATATTTCCACTGCACAACAAAGCACTCTTTAATGCGTGCAAAAAAGAAAGGGATTTGGAACTATTGAGTAGTGAGGGCAGTGGTGGTGGCCAAACTATGATGTAAATCAATTGTAAATTTTCCAACTGTGACAAAATGACATCATATTTTTTGCATATCCAAAAATATTTACAACAGTAGAAGACAATGCAATGGTAATAGGATCTACCAGAGGCAGAATAACTATAACATCATCAACAACAACAACATTAACTACAAAGGGAAAATAGATTGGGTCTTCTTCTTCCAGATCCGTGTTAGGTAAAATTACAATATCATCAAAAAATACAAGATATACTTTTGCCAGATATACAAAAAATAAAACTACAACCATATCTAGTTCCTCCATGACTACAACAACAATATCACCAATAGATATAACAACCTTAAAAGTAGGGAATACAGGTATCACAACTATATTTTCTTCTTTCAAATTTTCCATTGCTTTAATAGTAGCAGTATGGTCCAAAGGAACGACGATGGTCTCCATACCCATAGATCCTGGTTCAATTCTAGGTACTACTTCCAATTTTTCTTTAGAAATTTCTTCTTCCATAAGAAGAATTTCTTCTTCAGCAAATTCTTTTGCTGCCATTTCTTCTACAACAATTTCTTCCACAGGAAGAATTTTTTTTGCAATAAATTCTTCCATAGCAATGATTTCTTCTTATCCAAAAATTGGCATATTTATAATCTCATATGTTACCTTATTCATTGTCAAAACATAAAAAAACCCTATTTCCTCAATTTTTATCCCAAATTTTTTTGTGGCCAACAAAGTCTCACCTTGTCCTTCCTCTTTAAAAGGTAATAAAACAACCTTAACACCATATTTAAAAAAGGTATAGGTGTTCTTTTCTCCATCATGTATTAACTTCCTATCATATTGCCATGGCCTCCCTAACTATATATGTCAAGCATCCATATGTATAACATCACACCAAACCTCATCCTTATAAGCATTACCAATAGAAAATCTAATCAAACACCTCTTGTCTACAACTTAATTACCATTTATAAACTAGGCTATACAATATGGATATGAATGCTTCTCAAATTTTTAAACTTAGTTTATCTACCATAATATTTGAGACCATATTCTCACAACTTCCACCATCAATAATAAGTTTTCATACCTTTCCTCTAGATGTGCACTGGGTCTTGAAAATGCTCGTACATAGCCATGAGATACTACTGTTCCTCTCTAGAATTTGATATTTGCTTGGCACAATCATTATCTTTCTCATTATCAAATTTTCACCATGTCTACAATAGATTCTACATCTTGTCGCACCTCCTTAGCTTAAGCTAAATTGACCTAAGGCTATTCAGTATACCTCCATTCCTATCCTTTATTTTGAGGATACTCATAGGCTCTATGTCCTTCACCATACTTATAACACACATATGGTCTCCAGGGACTATTCCAAGTCCTCCCTCTTCCTCTATGATATCTCCTTCCTCTTTGGAAGGTATAAGAACCTTGTTTTGGATCCTCAGCCTTCATTATTGTGTTTGAGGATTTTCCTTTGATAATATTAAACCCTTTGTGTCCTCTTGATGGGGAGGATGATTCTCCTCTTTTTAAACCCATATTATTCCCAAAATTGTTCCTATTCTACTTTTCCTCTACTTTTAGGGCTAACTGATAAGCATCATCTACAATACGAGGCCTGAGCATGCTAAGATCATTTTGAATGCTATATTTCAGATAATTAACATACCTAGTTGTATTTTGGAGCTCAAATTCCTCATGTACCACTCTGATAGAGATATTATAAAACTCATTGGTATATTATTCCACACTGTATTCTCTTTGCCTCAGATTCTATAATTTTATGAAGAGGGTTTGCTCATAATCTACCAAGAGAAAATTTACCCTAAATTTCTTCTCCATTTTGTTCCAAACCCTGATCTTGTCTTTTATATTTTTTATCTCTCATTCTGGAGGTAATTCGGCTAGATCAATGCATGGTCCTTCAACTTAGTACATGCAAATTTTACCTTTTTATCCTTTGCCATATTATTCCATTCAAAAATTTCTCCATACGATTAAACTAATATAACAACTCCTCTAGTTGTAACCCTCCTCCATACTCAAGAACATAAACCTTCACCCCATCATTATTACTTTACAAGGCCCTAATCAACCTTTCCTAAAATGGCATTTTCTCTAGGGGTTCCTATTTAAGAACATAGGCTTATACTGAGAGGGAGGGGGTGAACAATATAAGACCATTTTTTACTTTTCTTTTCCAAATAATATTATCCAGTATAATCAATGGCAATATCAATAGCAGTAACAAAATCAATGCAAAAATAATCACACATAATAGAGACAACAATTTAACGTGGTTCACCCAATATGGACTACTCCATGAAGAAAATATTTCACTAAAATTTTCTTAATCAATATCTTGGGAATCCTTTCCCTATTACAATATTTATGGACCTCTATCCAAAGGAGACACCAATCCCCTAATCAAGTTTGTGGATCTCTATCTATAGGAGAAATATTTCTCCTTAGCTCTGGCTAGTGATCTTCTAGAAGAACTACTGCCTCCACTACACTGGATTATGGATCTCTATCCACTGAAGACTCCTATCCTCACTCAGAAGACCTATCCTCATTGCCATAGCCAATGAATCTCTATCCACTGGAGACTATCATACTCTATACTATGTCACCTCAAAATCTAGCTCTCAGTACTAAACACGGTCCTTAGGCCTAGCACCAATATGCTCAATATCTATCTCTAATTTGTACTAAACATAGTCCTTCATTCTAGCACAAATATGCTCAATATCTATCCTTAAATATACACTAAATATAGTCCATCAGGTCTAGCACAAATCTACTCAATCTCTATCATCAAATATGCACTAAACATAGTTCTTCAGTATAGCACAAATCTGCTCAATATCTATCCTCAAATATGTACTAAAAACAGTCCTTCGATCTAGTACAAATATGATCAATCTCTATCTCTGGTCTAGCACAAACCTGTCCTCAAATCTGCACTAAAAATAGTCCTTTGATCTAGGAAAAATCTGTCCTCAATATCTATCCTCAAGCCTTAACACAAAGCTTGACTTAATCACAAATCAACTCTTCTAGATCTGCCCCAAACCTTAACTCAAGGTTTGAACAAATAAATCAACCAACTCTACTCACAAGTTTTCTCAAAGACTTATCTTAAATTTGCCTTGTAAGCTTCCACCAAACTCACACTAATCTATCCACAAGTCCTCTCTAGAACTTGTCCAATCTTCTCAACAAGTCTTCACCAAGACTTACCTCAAATTTGCTCAACAAGTCCTAACTAGAACTTATCCAATCTCACATAAAAATATAGAGAATTTTTAGAGACTCAATATGCTTCACACTCATCACAATGCTCAATCACTTACAATCTCTTTCTCAAATAAAATTAGAATATAGAACAATTTGTTTCACAGAATTTGAACTATCACTTCAACACTTTCAATTGACTAGGCTCAATCAACTCCACTCAATGAATCACTCAAAGAAATACTTGTTTCTTACAAACCCTAGTACAAGTATATGAACACTCACTCAAATATTTCAAACAATGTTTATTAACCAATATCACATAACAATGATACTCATGATCTTGCAAACCCTAATTCAATATAGCTCACAACTTCACATAACAATGATACTCATGTTCTTTCACAAAACCTAGTTCAAGATAGTTCACTTCACATAACAATGATACTCATGTTCTTGCACAAACTCTAATCAGGATATAAAAGTTCAACCAATGTTTCCAACAATGCTTATAAAACAAGATTTCTATCTTCAAAATTTATTCCAGAAAACCTTGAAGCATTAATACAAAACCAAACTCAACAATGCTTACCAAACAATCATTTTCGCTCCAACTTAGAATTCACAACATCCAACAATCACTCACAAGAAATATATGCCCATACCTTTTTGTTTGATGAAGAATTTCCCTTAACAACCTATCTTAATTATAACCACTTTCCTTGCCGAGCACAAAGGCTAGATGGCAAAAATATCACTCTAAAACTTATTCAAAATATTTCTTCAATACAAAAAATAACACTCAAATACACCTTATAATATCTAACTTTAAAATAATATTCAACAACCTTCAATCTCAAAAAATTAATAAATTTCCTTACTACCTTATGACTCCTTAATCACTTAAAAATTCAACTCATAAATTAAAGTTTTGCATTCACCTTTTAAATCCCATAAACAAATTATAATCCAAATTAATTATGCAAAAACCTTAATTAAAATAAACCTTCGGAAACAAAAAAATATTTTTTCCTTTTTATTTTTTGTAAGCCAAGTCAACCCAAATAATGCACATACCTCTATCATGCTACCCAAAAGGCCTTGGTGGGAATCGAGCCACCAATGGCTTTCCACTAAGAACTTCAACAATGCTCGTGCCCACATACTAGGCTACATGGCTCCACAAGAGCCAAAAGGCACAAATGTGCCTTTGACTTCCTTCTCCTTGAACGACATAAAAATGCAACACGAACTTCCCTTCGGCAAAACGACGTGCGTGAGGTTTGAACCCGCACATAGTGTTCCCAAACGCATCTAACACAGTCCTTGGCTGCCAAATCAACTACGAGGGGCTTCAAGTAAGTTTCAGAGGCCACAAATTCTTGTCCTTTTCTATGCTCAAACACACATGCAAAAATGCAAGCCTTTCTCTCTTTTGCACGAGCCAATAATCGATCGCATGGATAATTTTTAAATGCTAAACCTTGTCATTATTTATATGCAAACTACAGCATATTCCAACATCGGTGAGCATTCGAATTTGAATATTAATTATAAATATTAAATAAATATTTAAATTAAACCTTAGCACCCATCATTATTTAAATTAAAATTTTAAGCAAAGATTAAAATATTTTAATTTAAATTAAATCTACTTGTGGGTCTTTTTCATCTTGGTCCTTGAACTTCTTCAACTTGATTTTTTGGCCCAAAATAATAATAAAAAAATATTATTATTTAATTTGAACTTACTTCTCCTTCCTTGGGTCTTCATCCTTTGGGTCCTCCTGGGTATATAATATTTAAAAATAAATATTATAACCTATTGCTTTTCAAGACCTTCTTGCTTTTGGAGGAAATACTTAATGCCCTCAAAGATAATGAACATAGCACAAAAATGCTTTTGACATAAATGACAAAAAACACTCCTCAAAATGTCCAACAATCTCCCCCTTTGTCATTGATGGTAACCCAATTAATTTTTACCATTTCCTTAACATTTTTTTGTTCCGCTCCCCCTAGGAAACTGTTCCCCCTGACTGAAAGCTTTCATCCTAACTCAAATATCTCCCCCTTTGAAATTAATGGAAAAGGATCACCTTTGGGGCTCGGGGCTAAGAATAACACTCTTAGCTTAGCCCCTCCCCCACCTCCTCTTGAGGTTTTTAATTCTGGGGTGGGAATATTTCTACTCCCAGCATGCATTGATATTTACCTTTGTCCACTTTCCTTCTCATCTAATCCTTCTGATTCCTCTGATTGTTCCTATTCCTACTTGTCTCTGGAATTTCTACTCTACACCACTTTGCTATATGTCCATCATTATTGCACTTGTAACACTTAATATTATTATTCCTTGGAGGTGCAAATATCTTGGAATTTCTCCTGGTGAAGCCGTATCTATTCCTATCATGGACCCTACAATTCATTGCTTTGTGACCAAACTGATTACATGAGTAGCAATACCCATGAAAAAGTTGCCTACTATTGAAGCTTCCATATTCCTATTTTCCATGTGTCCTGCACCGTGAAGCCTTGTGCCCAAACCTATGACATGAGAAACATCATCCATTGAAGAAACCTTGTCTTGACCCCATTGGTCTCTTAGTTTCTTCTTCCCTGTGGCGGTTCTTGTTTCATCTGTTTCTCATTTGTGCATTGTTCCTTTCCCTTTTGATATTTCTATTTTCCAAATTATCCTTAAAAGTATCACTTTCTCTTATACTCTCTTCTTTTGGCCTTTCTTCTTCTTTGGTGCTTGAGCTTGACTCTCCTTTTCTGCTTCCTGTTTCCCTTGTTCTTCAAAACTAAGTCCTATTTTGGTGACTGATGATATTTGTGCATTACATTACCCACATAATGTAATAAAGGGGGATGTTAGCATACTTTAGATCTACTTACTTTTGTCTTATTACGCAGTTGTTATTTTGTTATAACAAATTGCTAATATGGCTGGTTGGTTTAGCAACCTCCGACAATTTGTTCATTGTAACCTTATTTAATCTGCAGCTGAATAATATAATGATGTTTTGTATTCTTACATGGCATCAGAGCCAGTGGCGTGAAGGGGAGAGGCTGGAGGCGAAAAAACATTATTTGCTGAAAAAAAAATAATTTTTTTTTTGCTCTGCGTTTTTTCTGAACGCAATTTTTTTTCGAGCTGTGCGAATAATTTTTAAGTTTTTTTTCTCTGCGACGTGATAATCACGCCATCGCGTGATTAAGTTGAAAAAAAAAAAGAAAATAAAAGAAAAGAAAAAAATCCGCTCCAGGACGCAGCGGAAGGTCCGCAGTTGAGAATCCGCGCCAGGACGCAGTTGAGAATCCGCTCCAGGACGTAGTCGAGGCGCGTCCCGCGGCGCTGCAGATTGGAGGCTGTGCATAGACGTCCAAGCGGACGTTGACGTTTATAGCTTGGAGGCTACGCATAGACGTCCAAGCGGACGCTGACGTCTGTAGCCTGGAGGCTGTGAAGTCCGCTTGACATCTACAGCTTGGAGGCTGCGCACAGACGTCCAAGCGGACGCTGACGTCTGCAGCCTGGAGGCTGTGACAGACGTCCAAGCGGATGCTGTGCCCCCCCCCCCTGGTTGAGGGGAAGGTGCACGCAGTCCAGCCCCACGCATCCACTACGACGAACGTGAGCCGCGCAAGGGGGAGGACGCAGGGCGACGTCAGCCCTGCGCGCATCCCATGTGCTGGAGGACGCAGGCCCCCCCCGTTGAACGCGCAGCGTCGCGGGGTCGAGAAAAAAAAAAAAAAAAGCAGGAATCCCGTTTCCCCCCTCCCGTCGAGCGTCTGGATACGCGCCCCCCCGCGTTGCACTGTGCAACTTTAAAAAAAAAGAAATAGAGAACGCGTGGAGCTGCAGCGGCGAGGCCGCGATTTGCAGAGGACGGGCAGACCGAGGAAGGATAAAGGAGGGGTCTCCACTGATCCTTCCGGATCAGCCCGCTAGCTCACTTGGCAGTGAGCTGTGCGGTAAGGCTCAGGGAGCCTGCAGGTCGGGGGTTCAAATCCCGCCGACCCCCCCAAGGTATAAATTTTTTTTTCAAAGTTATTTTTTTTTAATTATTATTTTTTAATTAAAATTTTTAATTTTAATTTTTTTTAATATAGTTTTTTAACTTTATAAATTAAAATTAAAATTAAAATTTATTTTTTCATAAGTTTTAAAACTATATAAATTAAAATTATTTATTTTAATTTTAAATATATAATAATTATTAAAAATGCTTTGTTAAAGGAATTTTTTTTAAGGGGGGATATTTTTTCAAAAAAATCAAAGGAGGAATGTGAGTAATTTTCTGAAAAAACAATTTGGCGAATTGTAAAAGGTGCATTTTTGGCTGTGACCGACACCTTGTGGGTTATTCTTGTGGGCAGTTTTTTATGTTGTATGTTGCATATTTCATTTTTTGCACTATAACATTAAAAACTTAAAAAGCAAATTCACTCCCTAAGTCCCCGGAATAATTAAAACCCATCCGTGCAATTTATTGCACTGCAGCGTTCGGTATTTGTGATACCTCTGGCTAGCACTTACAAGTAAAGATGTTGTGATTTGGCTACTGTATCCGCCGCCTAATATAGCTGCTACAACGACGTTTGAGCTTGTTCTCTATAAATCGTCGGGGAGAGATAAGTTAGCCATTTTTGCATTTTTTTTACTCCATCCACTACCCTTTATCGCACTTGTGTTTAGGCGTAAATCCTGACAAAGTATTCTTCATAGTGTTTAGGGGAAGTTACGCCCCACGCATGAGAAGAATCTTCTATGGTAGGTGCCATCAACAAGGCGATTCCCTTTCAGATCGACTTATGTTCCACGTACCGTATGATCTCTAAAACTCACCTATAGTCTCCCTCACGTAAGGGCGGGTGATTTTTGTTGATATTTCAAAATACCTATAGTTTCCCTCATGTAAGGGCGGGTATTTTGTATGGTATAACGGCCTAGAAAAAGGTATATCGAAAGGGGGACCAATTGGTGATATAAGGAACCTTCACTATGGCAGTTGTTGCAAAGTTGATGACTGATCCGCATCAGTTATTGAAAGGTCCAAATTATACACCATGGAAACATAAGATGAAGGCAATTCTCCAAATGGAATATTTGTGGGATATTGTTACTGGAGTAGAAACTAGGCCTTCACCAACAACAGGATCCACGAGTCCTTCCGCGAGATCATATAGCTTTTGACAAGAAAGACAGTCGATCAAAGGTGCTCATTTTGTTTGCTGTTTCAGATGAAGTGCAACCTCATATAGCTAACAAAGCAAGTGGTAAAGAGGCATGGGATGCCCTTAGAACCATCTATGAGGGAAAGAATGATTCAACCATTCTTCATCTTCAACAACAACTTCATAACCTGAGTTTGAGATAGGGTGAAACAGTTGAAATCTTTATGTGCAGAGTGTCTGAATTGAAAGAGAAATTGAATTCTTTGGGAGATACCGTGGACGAAAAGCTTCTCATTTCACTTGTGATGAGAGATTTACCTTATTCATTTGATATGTTGATAACCTCCATCCAGGTGTCTCAACAACAAATTACCTACATCGAGTTGGTCAATCTGCTTCAACAACAGGAGGCACGCCAACTTCACAAGGATGATTCTTCCAATACAGCCCTATACACCAACGAGCAGGGGTTCTAGGAAGAAAGGTAATGGGCAAAAAGGAGGCCACTTTCGAAAGGAGAAAATTCTCAACAGGATACGAAAGGAAAAGGCAAACAACCTCAACAGAAGAAGAGGTGGTGCAAGATCTATGAGAAAGACAACCATGACACCAACAGGTGTTGGCATAAGAACAAGCAAAAAGGCCAAAACAAACCACAAAATAAAAACAAGCAACCCTAGGTGAATGTTGTTGTTGAAGAATCTGACTCAGATTCTGAATGGGCACACAAGGTGCTCATGACTACCACAGATTCCACACAGAGGGATCCTATTTGGTATGTCGATTCTGGAGCTAGCAAACATATGACTGGCGATAGATCGTGGTTTGAATCATTTGTGGCCAAAGAGGGCAAACCTGTCACCATTGTTGATGATAAAACCTACAGGGTTCAGGGAGAGGGTACAGTTTCAGTCACTCTTCCTAATGGCAAGTGTCAGATTGACAAAGTCCTCTATGTTCGGGATTGGCCAACAATTTGTTGTCAGTGACACAAATCCTGGACAGAAATATGGTTGTCAAATTTTGTGTTGAGAATGGCAAGAAGTGTTGTACCATTACCAGGAAGGGTAAACAGATTGCAACAACTTTATATAAGCACGACTTATTTGCACTAGATGCTATCTCTACTCCACATGTTGCCATGACTGTCTCTACCAAGGAGGCAACTTCCCTATGGCACAAGATATATGGGCATCTTAGTTCTGGCTACTTACTTGAGCTTAGTAAGTATGAGATGGTAAAGGGTCTTCCTTCCATTTCTGCCACATTGCCAGTGTGCTCTGACCGCTAGCGGGAAAGCGAGCATAGAGTACCATTTGAGAAGAGCTCTGCAAGAGCACGAAAACCTCTGGAGTTAATTCACATCGATCTGTGTGGTCCTTTCACACCCAATAGTTATGGAGGGAAGAGGTACTTTCAGTTATTCATAGATGACTACTCAAGAAAGATGTGGATTTTCTTTCTCCAACTGAAATCTAAAGATTTCGCATTCTTCCACCAGTTCAAGAAATCCGTTGAGAAGGAGTCAGGAGCTTCTATTAAAACCCTCCGCTCAGATCGAGGGGGAGAGTTTACCTCTAATGAATTTTTTGCATTCCTAGATAAGCATAGAATCAAGAGACAGTTAACAACTGCCTATACTGCTCAACAAAATGGAGTTGCTGAGAGAAGGAGCCGTTCTATCATGGAAATGGTTCGTTGTATGCTCACGAGAGCTACTCTTGGGCAACAATATTGGGCGGAAGCTATCACCACCGCAGTATATCTCGTTGAATAGGGCACCCACAAAGGCCCTAAAAGGAATGACTCCACAGGAAGCTTGGAGTGGTCGAAAACCCTCCATATCTCATCTACGTATTTTTGGATGTCACGCTTTCATGCACATACCGAAAGAGAAAAGGAAGAAGCTAGATGAGAAAACACTGAGATGTATTTTTCTTGGTTATTCTGAGCACTCTAAAGGATATCGATTGATAGATCCTTTGACCAAGAAAATTCATATCAACAGAGATGTTGTCTTTGATGAAGCTTTCACATCACAGAGCACATCTAAAGTACACCAAGATATTGTGGAATCTAAGGAAGAGAAGATTCCTTCGTCAACACAGACAGGAGGTCCTTCTACATCTTCTTCAACTCCATCGAAGAAGAATCCTAAATGGTGTACAAATACAATTAGAGATGCAAATTTATCCACTCCTCCCAATTTGAATTTGGATAGACCTCGTACACACAGTATGGCTCAAAAGGAAAAAGAATCCAAAGAAACTGGTGAGGTTGATGATCTTTGTCAATATTTTGAGGAACTTTCTGTAACTCCAAGTACGAAGTAGAGGATATGGATATTGATGATGACAGGGCATTCATGTCTACCATAGATGATCTTGAACCTGCATCAGTGCAAGATGCTCTCAGTGAGCCTCAGTGGAAGGCCGCTATGGATACAGAGTATGAGTCTTTGATGAAAAATAAAACTTGGAAGCTTGTTGATATGTCGCATGGAAAGAAACCCATTGGCTGCAAATGGGTATATAAAGTCAAGTACAAGGTAGATGGAACAATTGATAAGCATAAGGCCCATATTGTTGCAAAGGGCTATGCTCAAAAGGAAGGCATTGACTACGAGGAAACTTTTGCACCTACTGCTCGGATGACCATAATTCGGGTTATGTGTGCTATGGCAGCACAATATGGGTGGAAAGTTCACCAGATGGATGTCAAAAGTGCCTTTCTAAATGGTGATCTCCAAGAAGAAGTCTACATGACTCAGCCAGAAGGATTTGAAGCAGAAGGCCAAGAGCAGAAGGTTTGCAAATTGGTCAAATACTTATATGGTCTGAAATAAGCACCTTGAGCTTGGTATATAAAAATGGACAATCACCTTATGCAGCATGGATTTAAGAGATTTCCGTTAGATGCAAACCTCTATTTCAAGAAACAGGGTTCTGAGATAGTTTTGCTTGTACTCTATGTGGATGATCTGCTCATTACAGGGAGTTTAGAAACTATGATCTCTACTGTCAAAAGAAACTTGTGCAAATATTTTGAGATGACAGATCTCGAACTTCTCCATTACTTTCTTGGTCTGGAATTCAGCCAGAAGGAGCACTCCATCAAAGTGTCTCAGAAAAAATATGCCAAGACATTGCTAGAAAAATATCGCATGACTGATTGCAAGCCAATGGCAACTCCGATGGAGAATGGACTTTAGTTATCACGATATGATGATTCACCTCAGGTAGATGGTACTCTCTATCGACAGTTGATTGGGAGTCTCATATATCTGACCAATACTAGGCCAGATCTCATATTTTTTGTCAACTATCTTTCAAGGTTCATGCCAGAGCCTAAGACCACTCATTGGAAAGCGACAAAACATGTTCTTCACTATGTCCATGGTACTTTGGAATATGGTCTAGAATACAAGAAGAACAACAAATTCTTCTTGCAAGGATACATGGACTTCGACTATGCCGGATCATTTGATGATCGCAAGTCAACTTCGGATACATTTTTCATCCGGGATCCGGTCCTGTCTCTTGGCATAGCAAGAAGCAACAGGTGGTTGCTATTTCATCAACGAGGCGAGTATCGCGCCGCACGTGAAGTCGTGTGCGAAGTGATATGGTTACGTCGCATTCTGACAAGTATGGTCCATCCATCAAAATCTCCAATACACTTGTTTTGCGACAATCAGGGTGTTCTGAACCTTGTCAAGAATCTAGTCCATCATGAAAGAACAAAGCACATTGACACACAATTTCATTTCATTTGAGATGAAGTTCCAAAGCACCAAATTCAGCTTCAGCACATTCCCACCGATGCTCAAGTTGCAGACATTTTCACTAAGGCACTTGGACGTGTCAAATTTGAATTGTTTCGCAGCTCACTTTGTATTGCAAAATGATGTAAGGGGATGTTAGTAGTCTAGTATAAGCTATTAGTTATTACATTACCCAAATAATGTAATAAAGGGGGATGTTAGCGTACTTTAGATCTACTTACTTTTGTCTTATTACGCAGTTGTTATTTTGTTATAACAAATTGCTAATATGGCTGGTTGGTTTAGCAACCTCCGACAATTTGTTCATTGTAACATTATTTAATCTGCAGCTGAATAATATAATGATGTTCCATATTCTTACAGTCCTTAGAGTCTTTCACTTCCATACTTAGTGAAACTATCTCATGTTCTAATATTTCACAATATAGATATCTTATCTTTAATTTTTTAGCCATACCTTCTTCAAATTTTCCTTGCTTCTTCAACCTTAGTTTTGAAGTTAGTAAGCTCTTGTAGAAACTTTGCTTTTGCTTTCTCATATTCTTGAGCTTGAACCCTTAGTCCTATGTTATCCCTTTTTACTTCTTCAATATCAACAATAAGTCTTTCACATTCTAGCTCTTTTACCTTTGACTGTTCAACCATACCTTTTTCAACTCTCCTTGCCTTTTCAACCTTATATTTTAAGTCAGAAATATTTTGTAGAAGATTTGTATTACATTTTTCATCCTCTTGTATTTGAGCCTTTAATTCTAAGTTCTCCATTTTTAACTCAACAAGTTCCTTAAGTGTGGCTTCCTCCTTTTCTTTTTTGAATTTTTCTCTTTTCTTTGGTCTTCAATTTCTTCTATTATCCAAAGTAGAGTTTCTTCTTCATACCTATTTTGAATATCCCTTTTATCCTTTTCTAAACCATCCTTTAGGACTTCAATTTTGAAAGTAGCATATTCATCTTCACCACTACTAAAACCATTAAAATAATTTGCATCATGACCGAGTTGACCACAAACAAAACATTCTTCACCTTCTTGTGGATAATAAGCTGCATGGTGACCTATCTTCCTACATATTGTACAAAAATTTATCTGTTTGGACTTTTCTCCACTGCTTGATTCATATCTTGAATCTATTTCTATTTTTCCTCCCAAAACAACAACATTAAATTTATCTTCTTTTTCTTTCACAACCATGTGTGTTATTTTCTTCTTATATCTCATGGTTCTACTTTTTTCTTTCTTTGCCATTTGTGTTCTTGTAAGATATTCCTTCAAGTTGTTAAATTTTTTTTGAAGGAACCAACTCTGATACCAATTGAAGAACCTAAGCTTATACTGAGAGGGGGGGTGAACAATATAAGACCACTTTTTACTTTTCTTTTCCAAATAATATTATCCAATATAATCAATGAAAATATTAATAGCAATAACCAAAGCAATGCATAAATCATCACACACAATAGAGACACCAATTTAATGTGGTTCACCCAATGTGGGCTACTCCACGAAGAAAATATTTCACTAAAATTTTCTCAATCAATATCTTGGGAATCCTTTTTCTATTACAATGTTTATGGACCTTTGTACAAAGGAGACACCAATACCCTAATAAAGTTCATGGATCTCTATCCACAAGAAAAATATTTCTTCTTAGGTCTAGCTGGTGATCTTCTAGAAGAACTATTGCCTCCACTACAATGGCTTATGGATCTCTATCCACTAAAGACTCCTATCCTCACTCAGAAGACCTGTCATCATTACCCTAGCTAATGGATCTCTATCCACTAGAGACGATCATCCTCTATAATCTATCACATCCAAAGCTAGATCTTAGTACTAAACACAGTCCTTCGATATAGTATCAATTTTCTCAATCTCTGTCTCTAATATGTACTAAATATAATCCTTCAATCTAGCATAAATCTTCTCAATATCTATTCTCAAATATGCACTAAACACAGTCCTTCGATCTAGCACAAATATACTCAATATCTATCCTCAAATATGCACTAAACATAGTCCTTCGGTCTAGCACAAATTTGCTCAATATATATTCTCAAATATACACTGAACACAGTCCTTCGATCTAGCACACATCTGCTCAATCTCTATCTCTGGTCTGGCACAAACCTGTCCTAAAATCTACACCAATCTCTATCCTCAAATCTACACTAAACACAGTCCTTCGGTCTAGCACAAATTTTTCCTCAATATCTATCCTCAAGCATTAACACAAAGCTTGACTTAACCACAAATCAACTTTGCTAGATCTACCCCAAATATTAACTCAATATTTGAACAAATCAATCAACCAACTCTACTCACAAGTCTTCTCAAAGACTTATATCAAATATGCCTTGTAAGCTTCCACAAAAGCTCACACTAATATGTCCACAAGTCCTCTCTAGAACTTGTCCAATATGCTCAACAAGTCTTCACCAAGACTTACCTTAAATATGCTCAACAAGTCCTCACTAGAACTTATCCAATATCACAAAAACATATAGAGAATTGTTAGATATTCAATATGCTTCACACTCATCACAATGCTCAATAACTTCCAATATATTTTTCAAATCAAATTAGAATATAGAACAATTTGTTTCATAGAATTTGAACTATCACTTAAACACTTTCAATTGACTAGACTCAATCAAATCCACTCAATCAATCACTCAAAGAAATACTTCTTGCTTACAAAACCTAGTCCAAGCATATGAACACTCACTCAAATATTTCAAACAATGTTTATTAACCAATCTCACATAACAATGATACTCATGATCTTGAAAATCCTAATTCAATATAGTTCACAACTTCACATAACAATAATACCCATGTTCTTTCACAAACCCTAGTTTAAGATAGTTCACAAATTCACATAATAATGATACTCATGTTCTTGCACAAACCCTAATCATGAATATAAAGTTTCAACCAATGTTTCCAACAATGCTTATTAAACAAGGTTTCTATCTTCAACCTTTATTCCAGAAAACCTTGAAGCATTAATACAAAACCAAACTCAACAATGCTTACCAAACAATATTTTTCACTCCAACTTAGCATTCATAACACCCAACAATCACTCACAAGAAATATGTGCCCATACCTTTTTGTTTGATGAAGAAGTGCCCTTAACAACCTGTCTCAATTATAACCACTTTCCTTGCCAAGCACAAAGGTTAGATGACAAAAATATCACTCTAAAAATTCTTCAAAATATTTCTTCAATACAAAAAATAACACTCAAATACACCTTATAATCTCCAACTTTAAAATAATATTCAACAACCCTCAATCTAAAAAAAATAATAAATTTTCTTACTACCTTATGACTCCTTAATCACTCAAAAATTCAACTCATAAATTAAAGTTTTTGCATTCCCCTTTTAACTCCCTTAAACAACTTATAATCCAAATTAATTATGCAAAAACCTTAATTAAAATAAACCTTTGGAAACAAAAAATATTTTTTCCTTTTTATTTTTCATAAGCCAAGTCAACCCAAATAATGCGCATACCTCTATTATGCTGCCCAAAAGGCCTTAGCAGGATTCGAGCCACCGATGGCTCTCCCCTAAGCGCTTTTGCAGTTCTCATGCCCACCAACTAGGCTGCGTGGCTCCAAAAGAGCCAAAAGGCACAAATGTGACTTTGACTTCCTTCTCCTCAAATGACGTAAAAATATAGCACAAAATTTTCTTTGATAAAATGGTGTGTACAAGGTTTGAACCTGCACCTGGAATTCTCGAACACGTCTAACGCAACCCTCAGCTTCCAACTCAGCTACGAGGGGCTTCGAGTAGGTTTTGAAGACCACAAAGTCTTGTCCTTTTCTATGATCAAACACACATGCAAAAATATAAGCTTTTCTCTTTTTTGCATGAGCCAATAATCGATCGCATGGGTAATTTTTAAATGCCAAAACTTGGCATTTTTATATGCAAACCATAGCATATTCCAACATCGGTGAGCATTCGAATTCGAATTCGAATTCGAATTTTAATATTAATTTAAATATTAAATAAATATTTAAATTAAACTTTAGCACCCATAATTATTTAAATTAAATATTAATAAAATATTAAAATATTTTAATTTAAATTAAATATGCTTGTGGGTCTTTTCAAATTGGTCCTTGATCTTATTCAGCTTGATTTTTTGGCCCGAAATAATAATAATAAAATATTATTATTTAATTTGAACTTGCTTCTCCTTCCTTGGGTCTTCATCCTTTGGGTCCTCCTGGGTATATAATATTTACAAATAAATATTATAACCTATTACTTTTCAAGACCTTCTTGCTTTTGGAAGAAACAATTAATGTCATCAAAGATGACGAAAATAGCACAAAAACACTTTTGACATCAATGACAACAAACACTCCTCAAAATTTCCAACAGCTCTTCCCCTTCCATGGGTGGAATTTCACCCAGTTCACTATCCACATCATTGGGATTTCTTGATCTCATATGATTCACCACAACTACAATTTGAGCTATTTGCCTCTGCAAATCTTGGATATGCCTATTCATATGGGTATATCCAACCCTTCCTCTTCTCATCTTCCTCCAAAATAAGGTAATAAACACAAACAAAAACTAGATATTCTTACCTCCATGATTTCTACAAGATCAAGCCTACTCTAATACCACTTGATGTAAATCTAGAGATAAATATTCAACAACCATCCAAAAATACTGTGAAATTCTTCATTAACAGTAAAAATAACCCTTACAATACTTTAGAAATACATCTTGAAAACAAGCAGTTTTGCCTACTTAAATCTATGTTTGCATAAAAAAAAAATTAAATCCACACCTACCTGGAAAAACATTAAATCCACACCTATCGGGAAAAATATTAAATCCACACCTATGAGGAAAAACATTAAATTCTCGTGTAAATATTTAATTTTTTTTATTACATAAATATTATAGAAGTGTCATTGATAGATAAACCACCATCCCATATCTCATAATCATACAATATGACAAGTGTATCAAGGTCATAGAATATATCCTTTTTATTTCTCTAATTTTAAAGCTTAACATTAACACATTTTAAAGGTATAGAAGGTCTTCCATCTTGCATAGATTCTATCTTAATACTAGTATTTCTATTTATATTTTAATTTAATTCAATACTTAGATAATTTAGAGACTAGAATATTCAAGGGGTTGATTACCAAACATAATTATTAGAAAGAGTTTTTTAAGGCTTTTGTAATCTTAATTATAGTTAGATATCATCATTAAAAATCAAGCTAGACTATTGAAACAATATTTGAAGGACTTGAAATAATTTCATTAGATTAATTAGATCTTTAGTATACAAGAAAATATGATGAAATTATAGAAGTATTTTTCATGAGGGTTCAAGTCAATAATCTTCTAAGGTATATCATGTGCATTTGTAGGGTACTAAATAATATTTTCTAAATTTTATTTCTACTTCTCAATACAATATTAATATTTCCTCCTCATACAATTTTTAAATTAATACTTATCATTTTTATACTCCTTTCTATGATAATAGTGGTTTTATTTTCAATGGATATGTAAATACACTACCTACAAAAGAAATAGGTTAAAGATGCTTTTATCTTCTATGTGAGATTATGTACAACTGGAATAGTAATTTAATTTTTTCAATTCTAGTATAGTAAGAATGGAAGTAGAGATCATATGACATTATCTCATTCAGTTAAATTCCTCAACTTTCAAGGAGGAGACTTATTTAAATCTATCCAAGTAATATATGTATAATTGTCAAGCTATTGCAATACAACTATGTGATCATGATGTAATATGAGTGGAGATCATTTAAATAATATATAAAAATTAAGAAAAAGAGAAAAAATAGAGATCATAATAGCAATACCTCCTACAAAAGATAGATATCATGGTTGTCTCATAAGAATAATAGAAAAGGAAAATTTTCTTAATTAAAATCAAAGAGTCTTTAGACTCTAAGCAAAGTGCAACCAAATACAATCATCCATATGTGAGAAGGTAAATGAGTTTATATGTGTTAAATGATAATACAAGGATATTAATTGAAACTATCAATGCTACTCAAATATGATAGAGATAAGGTACATCATGGTCATATTTTTCATCAACTTATAAAATCTTCATAGCAAGGCTATAAAGTATTTTTACTAAGATCTTTGTAAACATATGCGCATATGTATATGTATATAATTACCTCCATATATATGTGTGTGTTAAATTTAATTTAATCATACCTTATAGTTAGTACTATACTACTGCTAATATATTTTATTTTGATTACCTTAATATTGGGCATATTATGTCATCCATGGTAGTATTATGTTCCACCCAAACTGGCTAATGTAGATGCATCTATGTGAATACAAAAAAGAATGGAAGATAAAAGCATCTTTGCTTGAATAAAATATTGTAATGGTATTCATACTAACTAGCATCAATTAATTTTAAGTTTAGCAATAATCCTTTCATATAATGTTTACACTACCAACCTATGCTCAACAAATATATTGTTTTTATTCTTACATTTTTAAATACTTTATTTGAGGATAATATTAAAGACTTTTATAATGCTAATAAACAATAAAAAAATAGTTTTTGTTTATTATTATTATTATTATTTTGTTACGTAGAGGAATCAATAACTTATCTTTGTTATCTCCCACCGATCTAGAATTTGACTCCAATTGCTACCACTATGACCCTATTAGCTCTTGTTTAGATAATATCACTTTTATAATGATTCTATGTGTAAAGATATGGATAATTATGAGATGGTGGCATCTAAATCAATCTTACCCTTTAGATCCTAGGTTAATTTTTTGATAATGGTTAAAAAATAGTTTTTTTTTAATACATGGTCCCAAAACCTATTTACATAGAGTGAGATATTATAATGCTAATTTACAAAATGTGACCAAAGAACAACAAAATTAAGCTAGTCTAGTTTCTTTTATTCATCCCAAAGAGAAGCCTCTAACTCAGTCGAACCCATAGATTCAATTGTAACACTTTTATCCTTTGCATTTATTAAAGCATTATGACCCCCTAGGTTGATTGCAGTGTTCTTGTTCCAACTCTCAATGGCGAGCGATCAAACACAATCTACGACCTAGGTAGTCTAGCCATTTTCCTTTCTAACTTTTTTTTGTCTACTACCCTTATGAATTTCACCTTTTGAAACACATGTAACTTTAATAAAAACTACTTCTATTGACACCTCTAAATCCTTGGATAATTTTTCTTCCTACTAACTATACTCCACAAGTTATGACTTCAAGTTTTTCCATTTTGATATGATGAATATCCTAGGTTATTATCATCCAAATACAAATTAATTTTATTTTTATTATAGGTTTGAAAATTTTAGGAGTAGTGCACAAAGAATGATAGTTCTATAGTTAGAACGGTTATTTTTGTTACCATTTGTGTAAATGGGTATGATGGAGATTTTATCCATTAATTAAGCAAGCCTTGTCTCCCTACAATATTAAATAAATATTGATTTGTAGTTTAAGAGTGGAGGATCGAATTTTAAATATTTTTCCTTGGTAACCATCCATGTCTTTATTTGCATAGCTTTGTCTTTAATATCTTAAATTATATAGAAATAAATTTCATTCGATTGTAGATAAAAAGTTATACTTTATTGTATCATATAATGAGCAGTGACATATACAATATATTAGACATAAATATTCAAGCAACTAAGTAAATATATGTAAATTATCTTGGTATTCTCTCTAAGAGAAATATATTTCTAAAAAATCCAAAAATTTCTAATAGAATTTGGGATGGACTGTGAGGATCCATATGTAGATTTAAAGATATATCTCATCATAAACCAGAATTGAAGAGATAATTCTAACAAAGGACTTTAATACAAGGATGAAAAATAAGCAAATCAATATTCTAAGCACAAGGAGGATATAGGTAACAATCCCTTATGGGTAGCAAAAATATAAAACTAACAATGGATAAGATGCTTTGACACCAAAGGGGTCATTAGTCATTTTGGTGAGGAACTATCAACTTTACATGACATACATAGATTGATCATCTATAATTATATGAGTAGGTGTCAAAAATGTGGAACTTATACTGGTAAAACTTATAATAGGATACATATTTTTAACTAACATATTATTGCAAAGTATGATACAGAAGATAGTGGAGGTAGAGACTAAAAGCTTCGCAACATAAGTAAAATTATATCACAATCTAGTGTGTACAAAATTGTATTGATAAAAAAAAATTAACAAATAGAAAAATGAAAACATAATCAATAATCATGAATAGAGGAAAATATCCTTATAACCAAAGAGAATTATATAATTTTCAAGGAAATAATAGAACTATTTTGCAAAGGAAAAAAAAGAAATGACAAAACAAGGAATCAAGAGTTGTGAGTTAACAAATATAATTTTAGAGGTATCAAAAGGATGAAAATAGAGGTCCGAGGTGTAGACCAATTGGTTCGACCAAACCCCGTAAGGGGGATGTCCAAGGTTCAAATCTTGGGCCTCGCCAGACTGAACACTTATCCCTTTCCTTGTGCTTTCAATGGCATAAAATATTTAAAATGATTGTGGCATGGTGGTTATAGGGACAGACTGCATGAAGATTTGTGTGGCGGACAACGCAAAATACTGTGGCAGCCATAAAAGTTGGACAACCTGCCCAGATTCATGGCGATTACCGATTCCACCATGTAAATTCAAAAAAGAAAAGGAAAAAAAAAGGTGCAAATAGTCTAGAGTAAGAAATAAGAAAAATGTAAATTTTTGGGAATTGTACGATATGATGAAGAATGCAAAGTAGTAAGAAGAGATATGAAACAATTAGGTAAAAAAGTAGAAAACCAAAGTTTGTATGCATAAATAGTAAAAAAACAAAAGCATGTGAGTGTGATTAGAAGAGTTAATTTAATTAGAAATAAATAACCCAAACTTATTCTGGAAGTAACTTCTATATAAAAACAAATAATAAGTAACATTATATAAATTGAATGGTTGGAATGTGAAAAATAATTGTATAAAAAATACCTAGTAGAAGAGGCACTTCTCTTAATCATCACAATATAAAAATTGTATACCTTAAGAGAACCCAAGAAAGGTATTAATATATTAAGAATAATTTAGGATTGTGATGTGGATGGGCTATAAGCCAAATACTTTAAATACACCATATATCAAGTAGATGTTGAATAAAGCCATCTAGGATGACATTTTAAAGGATTGGATATCATTAAGAGTGGATATGTAGACAAGCCCTTAGATTATTGAACCATTATGTTCAATTCCCTATCTATAAATCTGTTTATAAATATAAATGAGAGAATAATCACCAAGAAGGTAAAATAAATAATTGATGATAGATCACATTCTTACTTTGATACATATGGAATGAAAAAGAAGTCTATTATTATTTTGTGGAATTTAAGAAACCTTTTGACACAAAATCTAGAAGTAATTTATGGAGTAAAATAGTAGAAAGGTATACAAAAATAGTTTGTAGAACCAATGAAGAGACATAAGCTAAAAAAAAAAATGCAACTAGGCCATTTAGAATGCTTTAGAAGTGTTAAAAAAGTATACCCATTATCCCTTATATTTTTTGCTTTATATATTGACAAATTAGAAGAATGACTAAATCTAAGTGAAGGGGAGGGGAGGTATTCATTTGGAAAGTTATGTGGTAAGGCTTATTTTATATGTAAATGATTTTATTTTTATTATAATATCATCACATGATTTGAGAGAGTATTTAAATTCCTTAGAGTGCTTTTACAAGGAGGTAGAGATGCAAATAAATACTAACAAATCCAAGATCTTGATCATCTCCAATCAAAAGAAAAAATTAATTAATTTTTTATTTTGAAGTGGATCTTCTAGACGTATCAAAGTATAAATATATTTTGAGAAACTTCAATAATAATCTTAGTTGGCAAACATGTAGGATGAAGAGCACTTTTTACAATATAAAATAGAAGAAGAGAGGTTGAATTATGGGAGTAGAAGAGTATATTGTTTTGGGCTACTAGTGTTACCATTTATTTATGAGTGTTAAGTGTGGGATAGCAACACATCAAACTCAAAATGAGGACAAATAAAGAGGATTGAAAAATGTTTGACTATAAATAAATTCAAAATAAAAGAATCAGTTCCATATTAGATTATCCTAACAAAAATGTATGCATTCCTTGTAGTCTTCTAGGATATCTAGAAAATAGAATTGGTGGATGCAACTAGATGAATTAAAGTTGTAATAGAAGAGGGTTTGAACAAAAAAAAAACATAGATGAAGCAAAACAAGTGGATAAAAAAATAAAATATCAACTTGGATTAATGCCCAAATAATAACAAAGATATAAAAGTATTTGTAAAGAAAAAATTCAGAGCAACTATGTGAAAAAAAGTTAGGAAGAAGAAGAGATGTATACATTCCTTGTAGTCTTCTAGGATATCTAGAAAATAGAATTGGTGGATGCAACTAGATGAATTAAAGTTGTAATAGAAGAGGGTTTGAACAAAAGAAAAACATAGATGAAGCAAAACAAGTGGATAAACAAATAAAATATCAACTTGGATTAATGTCCAAATAATAACAAAGATATAAAAGTATTTGTTACGAAAAAATTCAGAGCAACTATGTGAAAAAAAAAGTTAGGAAGAAGAAGAGAACATTGTCTACTTGAATTTAACCTTACGATCACCACCAAAAAACCTATATAAAAAAAATATTATTTAGCAAAGAAGCTCATGACCCAATTGAAAACCAACTCTTACCAATTTAGATATGAAATACAAAGTTAAAAGAGACTAAAAAAAGAATGAGAAAAAAAGGATATATACCTTTTACATATCAAGGATTGTTAACATAAGAAACATTTTTATTTGGAATAAGAGACATATAGCAATATTCAAGCTAACTACATAGATTTTTTTATTTTTATTTATTTTTGGTAAAAAGAAGATTATATTAAATTATTCAAAGAAAAGAAAAGAGGTGCATGGCCTGCCTTTTCAAAAGTAAACAAGCTTTTGATCCAGGATTTAATAGATAATGTAGTGCTATAATTTCTATCAGGTGATCTGTTATAATAACCCATATATAACAGAAATAGACTAGCACAACAAATCACATAATCAAGAGATATGATAGAAAAAAGAGCTTCCTTTATGTTTTATGTTCTGTTATACAACTCTGCTCTGTTTTATAAAAATGTGATTGTATTCTATTCATAGAAAACTTGCATTCACCATCTAAATCTTCTCTACAATGCTTCTGGGTTTCCATTACAAAGAGCCATGAGATCAAAAATTTATTTAAAAATAAAATATTTAAAAGCCACCATAATAATTTTTAGTTTAATTCAGGATATCATCACCCATATTCAACTACTGATTTACTGATCGCTGATGTTAAAGATGACTTAAAAGCAATTGGGAAACAATAGAAGCATTCCTATTTATCATTAGTTTTTGAAAAGGAAACGCGCTGCCATAAGAGTCAATATCAGCATGATCACTGAGGCAGCAAGAGCCAAACTCGCTGCTATCTCCACTTTGTCAAAAAAACTGTCAATCTTACGCTTAAGTTCTCTGGACGGAGCGTCAAATTCACCCGACAGAGCGTCATCATATATTCTTTTCAGTTCGATTGCCTCAGCAAGAGCCGCAGAAGCGCTGGACACAGACAAATACGCAAACACCTGCACTCACAGCAACCGAAACCTAATTGGAACCTTCCAAATTGTGTTTGGAATAACACATAAAATTTAATATAACGGGCTTACCTGGTCTGAAATGAGGTTGAAATACATTGCAAAAGGATAGGACGACGTTAACTTTCTTGTAGTAGCGGAGTAAATTGCCGGCCCAATTTGTAAAACATTATAAGCTCCCACGATCGCGATTGCTACGACGAAATACCTGCAACCCATCATACATATTCACATTAAATTCAATTCCCAAAAACATAAAATAAAATGAAATGAATGAACTATAGCCATCATCATGATGGGGTGTTAACTGTGAAATTATCTCGCCTGAAAGTATCGAAGTCCTTAAATGAGATATTAATATCTTTTTGGTGGCGAAATAGCAAGACATTTTCCATTTTATCCATCACCACAAGAGCGATGGACACTCCAATTATTGCTGTGATGGTGATTCTCAGAATCAAGCTAGTCAAACCATAATCTCTAACGCTTTCTTTCATCTTGCCAATTTTAAAATTTATTTGCTTTTGAACTGCCTTGCTGAGCGAGAGGAGTTCTATGGTTTTATTTCACCTGTTCATGGTATTGTCTCCTGGTCTTTCTATGTAGAAAAAAATGTATTGGTGTTTTCCGTGTCATGCATGGTTTTTGCCGTCAATATTGTACGTCTACGAGTTGTCCGATGGAAAAAGCATTGGTTATCTCACCCAAATACCGACAAATATATTGTTGGTGCAGGTCGTTGATAAAAATGGTTAGGGTAGAGATGATATTATATTATATATATATAATTTGTCATTGATAATCTAAACAGTATAAACCGTCTTCCTGCAGCGAGAGGCACCAGCTATAATCTAATGGTCCTTCAAAAACCATTCGTGTTCTCAAGTCCGTAACTTCGACTCAAAACTAAAATAACATTTGAAAAATGATACAGATAAGGATGCTTAGATATAGGTTGGTTTGGATGTCTTCATATGCTCGATTGTGAGGTTGTTGAATTTTACTTATTAAGAAAATTTACATTTTTTTCAAAAATTATTATTATTGTGTATTTTTAACCAAAAAAAAATAGATATATAGGTATCCTGTAGTATCAAACAACCAAGTGGTATTAAAATACAATGGGTAAAAATCATGGATTAAAACCACTCATACTCGTTAATTAAAGAGACCACCCAAAAAATAAGACCATGGGCTAAAACCACCAATACCTACTAATTAAGGAGATTGCCCCAAAAATAAGACCCAACTCTTTTTTTTTCATGCAATGAATACAACATATCCAACAATCTCCCACTTTTTGAATACTTTATAGTAGGGCCTATACAAATCACAAATTTAGCTAGTTGGGGGAACTAAGCCCATTGTCTTCCTGTACCAAGAAAACTTCTCAGTACTCATAGGCTTAGTTAATGAATTTGCAATATTTTTCAGAGTATCAATTTTCTCTAGTCACATCTTCTTGTCTTCAACCATGTCTCTAATAAAACAGTATTATATTGCAATATGCTTTTTCTTAGAATGATAAACATGATTCTTTTCCAAATAGATTGCACTTTGACTATCATAATTTATCCTTACAACTGCCTGTAAGAACCCAATATTAGCACATAGTCTTTTTAACCATACTGCTTCCTTACTTGTATGAGTGACTACCATGTACTTGGCTTCTATAGTTGAAAGTGCCACTACAACTTACCTCTTGCTCATCTAGTTGACTGCTCCACAAAACAAGTAAAATACATAACCAATTATGGATTTTTAGCAATCAAGATCTCCATCCCAATCTACATCAACAAAACCTTGTACATTCAATACCTTGTTTGGTTCAAGACTTCCTTGATAGTGGAATGCATAATCTATTGTGCCATGCAGGTATCTAAAAACTTGCTTTACAACAGTCCAATGATCATCCCTTGGTTTTGACATATATCTACTTAGAACTCCCATTGCATGGATAATATTTGGTCTAGTACATACCATGGCATACATCAAACTCCCAAAAACACTTGGATAAGGAACATGAGATATTTATTTTTCCTCTTCTTGTATCTTTGGACATTGTTATATAGATAGCTTTACACCCAAAGGAATAGGAGTCTTAAATAGTTTATAATCATGCATATTAAATCTCTTTAATATTGTCTCAATATATTTTCTTTGACTCAACCAGAGTCTTTTATTTAATTGATCCCTCTTAATCTGCAGGCCTAAGATGAAATTTGTAGGATCAAGATCCTTCATATCAAATTCAGACTTAAAATTTTAGATGATTTTTCTATAATTTTCAATTAACAACATATCATCAACATATAATATCACAATAATAAAGTGATCACCAACCTATTTGATATACACATAGTGATCACCTTTACTTCATGAAAAACTAAGTCCCAATGCATAAGTATCAAACTTTTAATACCATATTCTAGGTGATTGTTTGGTATAGGACCGCACACAACACACAACAAGAATGCAGAATTAACCATGCACAGACGAAATTTCAGCAAGTTTCATTAAAACAGAGGTCTCTCCTTCAATACACAGCTATGCAAAAACCAAAAAAATAAATCCCCGGCCAAAAGGTCTTTTTTTTTTTTAATACAATGCATGCGCCTCTTCTCCTCGGCCGCCACCTCCTTCTTTTCATTACGCAAAGTGCGGGTCCTTTTCATCCCCAGGCCCGACTCTCTTTGGACCATCATTACTTGAATGCGAGACTCCCCATACCGCCCGCACGAATGCTTTGTCCCGCCTGCATGATGCTGCTAGGTGCATCAAAACATCATAGCCTGTAGTGGCGGTATGCCCTGCAGCCGCCTGTCGATCCACTGCCAAGTCAATCATTCATAAGAATGCGCCATGGTCGTTTGCAGTTGATGCCACGTGTCCTGTTGCCATGCTTCCTGTAACCGCTTCATACTCTCGAGCCACCTGTAACTTCACGCCACGTGTCCCTCTGCACTGGTCCCTGCAGTCACCGGCTGGTCAATGTCGTGAGCGTCCTGTCGCGATATCGCGACGTATTTGCCCCAACACTTTCTCTCTCCTCTTTGGTCGCGATATCATGACGTTTTGACGTTAGGCTTCTCTCTCCTCCTTGGGACCGCGATTCCGCTACACGTCGCGATATCGCGATGTCTAGGCCTTTCTTACTCGCCTTCCTCCCTTGGGCCGCGAAACCGCGACATGTCACGATTTCGTGACATCTTTGCATTGTGGAACCTTGCCCCCGGATATGTCACGATTTCGTGACATCTTTTCATTCCGTACGTCCTTGGATCGGAAGTGTCACGATTTCGTGACATCTTTGCATTGTGGAACCTTACCTCCGGATATGTCACGATTTCGTGACATCTTTGAGCTCTGCCTTCGAAGGTGTTGCGATGTCTTTATGCTTCCAAGTCTTGCCTCCCAGAAGTGTCACGATTTCGTGACGTCTTTTAAACTTTATCTTTGAAGGTGTCACGATTTCGCGACGTCCTTTAAGCTTGCCTTTGAAGGTGTCACGATTTCGTGACCATTCTTGTGCCTTAGAACCTTTTTGTCAAAGATGTCCCTGTGCCTTCAAATCCTGCTTTCGAAAGTGTCACGATTTCGTGACCATTGTGCGTCCAGACCACGTTGCAATAGAAATGTCATGATTTCATGACAGTTTGGCGTCCCGACCGTGCGTCTTCAGAAATGTCACGATTTCATGACAGTTTGGCGTCCCGACTGCGCTGCTTTAGAAATGTCATGATTTCGTGATAGTTTGGCGTCCCGACCGTGCGTCTTCAGAAATGTCACGATTTCGTGACAGTTTGGCGTCCCGACTGTGCTTTTCAAAAATACGTCGCGATATCGCGACGGTTTGGCCCGCTGGTGCCCTTCTTCAAAAAGCGTCGCGATATCGCGACAGTTTTAGTACTTAAGAAAAAAAATACATTTTGGGTGACGCAAGATTGCCAGCTTTGCCTCCGGATGCTCCCCGCATCGGACACCCGGGTGGGTTTGAGAAGTGACCTCACTTCGATTTGATCGAGGTAGACCCAAACGATCAACCTCCGCCTTGGATAGCCAAGTCGCATCTTCTATGGGTCGGCCCTTCCATTTGATTAAATACTCGGAATAACTCCTGTTTCGAGTACTCCGGCCCTCACGCATATCCAGAACTTCTTCTATCTCGTCCACAACCGGGATGGCTACTGGAATGCTCCATAACTCTGGATTGGGTATCTCATTGCTTTCTCCTTCATGATACTCAACCAAATCTGAGATGTTAAACACAGGGGAGATGTTAAGTTCACTTGGTAACTCCACCTCATAGGCATTACCTGAATCCCGTTTGCCAATGATTTTGCATGGCCCAAATTTCTTCATTTTGAGTTTGTTGTATGTCTTGGCGAGGGAACCGTTCCTTCCGTAGATGGACCATGATAGAATCTCCTACTTGGAACTCCTTAGCTCTGCGTTTTTGATCCGCCCTCGCCTTATATTGAGCATTCATCTTGGCAATGTGTCTTGTCACTTCCTCATGCACTCCTTTCAAGTGTTCGGCAAAGTCTTCACGCCTCAAGACTGCATTTCTCCCTTGTCTCCAGCCTTCTTAACTCTGAAGCGTTTCGTGGGCTGCTCCCATAGATAATCTGGAATGGTGACTTGTTGGTACTCCGATTGACCGAGCTGTTATACGCAAACTCAGCTTGCGGTAGAATTAGATCCCATCCCTTGGGCTTGTCCCCTACCAAGCATCGCAGTAGGTTGCCCAAACTCCGATTAACCACCTCTGTTTGGCCATCTGTTTGCGGGTGGTAAGCAGAACTGAACTTTAACTCCGTCCTCAGCTTCTTCCACAGGGTCTTCCAAAAATAACCTACAAACTTGGTATCCCTGTCCGACACAATGCTTCTTGGTAGCCCATGAAGGCGTACCACTTCCTTAAAGAACAGACCAGCTACATGGACCGCATCGCTAGTCTTCTGGCACGGGATAAAATGTGCCATTTTTGAAAATCTGTCCACTACCACAAATATGGAATCGTGCCCCCTCTGCGTCCTGGGTAAACCGAGCACAAAATCCATACTAATATCTTCCCACGGCCGCTCAGGTATAGGTAGTGGTTGATACAAACCAGTAGGCTGCCTCACGCCCTTTGCCATCTGGAAAATCCTGCAACTCTGCACAAACTTTGCCACATCCTCGCTGCAATTGTGGCCAGTAATAGTTTTCACTAACCAATGAGATGGTCTTGTCACGGCCAAAGTGTCCAGCTAAACCCCCACTGTGCTTTTCTTTAATGAGGTTCTCTCTCATTGAGCTCCTCGGAATGCACAATTGATTCCCCTTAAACAACATTTCATCTTGAATCAGGTAATCTAACCATCTAGTCCTGTCCAACGCAACAGGCGCAGTGCAGGCTTTCCAAGCTTCTACGAAATCGGGGTCTACAGGGTATAAGTTCTTGAGCTCAGCAAACCCTACAACCTCCACTCTCATTTCTGTCATCAGACATTGCCTCCTACTCAATGCATCTGCCACCCTATTGGATCTTCCACTTCGATGCTTCAGCACAAAGGTATAGCTCTGCAGGAACTCTACCCATTTCAGGTGTCTCTGATTCAATTTTCCCTGACTGTTAATAAACTGCAGCGCTTGATGGTCGGTATAGAGAACAAACTCTTTCGGCAACAGATAGTGCCTCCATTTCTTGAGTGCTTGAACTATGGCGTAAAACTCTTGATCATATACCGAATATTTTCTCCTGGCATCATTGAGCTTCTCGCTGAAATAAGCTACAGGCCTACCTTCTTGGCTCAAGACGGCTCCTATCGCACTGCCACTCGCATCGCAGTCTACCTGAAACACCTTATTGAAATCTGGAAGTGCTAAAATGGGTTGCTCAGTGACCTTCTTCTTCAGCATAGCAAAGCTTTTATTGGCTCCAACTGTCCACTGGAATTCCTTCTTGTTTCCCTTCATTGTCTCAGTAAGAGATGCACAAATACTGCTGAAGTTTCTAATAAATTTTCTGTAGAAACTGGCCAGACCATGAAATGATCTAACCTCGGTCACACTCCTTGGGACAGGCCATTCGAGGATAGCCTTCACCTTTTCGGGGTCCATCTTGAGACCATTTGCTGATATGACAAATCCCAGGTATACCAACTCCTTCTTCACAAAGTTGCACTTCTTCAGATTGATCAATAACTGCTCCTCCCGTAGTTTCTCAAGAACCTTCCTGATGTGCATCAGGTGCTCCTCTAAGGTTCTGCTAAAAATCAGTATATCATCCAAGTAAACAATAACAAATTTGCCCAAAAATTCCTTCAGAACTTCATTCATTAACCTCATAAAGGTACTAGGTGCATTGGTTAATCCAAATGGCATAACCAACCACTCATACAACCCTTCTCTGGTTTTGAAAGTTGTCTTCCATTCATCCCCTTCTCTAATGCGGATCTGATGGTATCCACTTTTCAAATCAATTTTTGTGAAGTACTCAGCTCCACTCAAGCAGTCCATGATATCATCCATTCTCGACAGAGGAAACCTGTATTTAATGGTGATCTTGTTGATTGCCCGAGAGTCGGTGCACATCCTCCATTCTCCATCCTTCTTGGGTGCTAATACTGCTGGTACAGCACAAGGACTAAGACTCTCCCTTATCAGGCCTTTCTTCAACAGATCTTGAACTTGCCGATTTAATTCTTCAGTTTCCATCGGTGTCATTCGATGTGCAGCCTTGTTTGGCAAGCTCGATCCAGGCACCAAGTCGATGTGATGACTGATCCTCCTAACAGGTGGTAAACCTTCAAGAACATTGTCAAAAATGATATCAGGGAATTCTTCTAACAGTCCCATGACTTCCATTGGAATCTCCTTGCATCCTTCTTCCCTAACTCTGGGGATTATAGCATAACACACATGATCCGGCTTCAGGCCTTCCAAGAATCTTTTGCCATCAACTAGACAGACTCGTGCACTGCTGCATACTTTCTCATCCGCCTCTTTCAGGGGTTTTAACTTATGGCGAACTCCATTCTTTGACAGAGAATATGTGTTGGCTCGACCATCATGAACAACACTTCGGTCAAACTGCCAAGGTCTCCCAAGCAGCAAGTGACATGCATCCATAGGTAAGATGTCACATAAAACCTCATCTCGGTAAGTTCCAATATTGAACTTCACCAGACATTGCTCGCTTACTAGTGCCCGATGGTCCTTTTGCAGCCATGCAATCCGATAAGGGTGCGGGTGTTTTCTCCTTTCCAACCGCAGCTTGGAAACCATTTCCTCGAAAACCAAATTGTCAGTGCTTCCATTATCAATGATGATATTACAGACCTTGCCTGCGCACTTGCATCTTGTTCGAAACAGGCTGTTCCTTTGGTCTGCCTTTTCTTCTTCATTCAGCAAGACTCTTCTGATAATCATGGTTTCCCCTCTTTCTGCTTCCTCTGAATGCTCAGACTCTACACCTTCGTCTGCTACAGCAGCTCGGGCCTGACCCTCAGGTCTTCGATTTGGCCTCTCTTGATGCTGTGGGCAGTTGTATGCCCTGTGTCCTTCTTCACCGTAGTTGAAGCAGGCTCCTCTAAAAACACCTCTTCCAAACCCTCGCCCGACTACCTCTTCCTCTTGGGTAGTTGTTGCTCTGATTGCGTGGGCGTCGGTCATCCTCTTCTCTCACCTCTTTCTATTTCTGGCTGCTACTAGCTTCCGCAGCTTTTCCAAAATCTTTGTATCTTCCACCACTGCCTCTTCCACCAGCTCTTCCACCCCTATCCTTCCCTCTCTGCTTACCATCAAACCTTCTATTTAGTTTCTCTTCCACTTTTAATGCAAACTGATATGCATCCTCCACTGTGCTCATTCTAACCAGCCCCAGCTCTTCTTGAATGCTGGTTCGCAATCCATTTATGTAACGTGCGACCTTCTCTTTGTTTGCCTCCGAATGGCCGGTTCTGATTGAAATCTGGTAGAACTCCTCTGTATATTCCTTGACAGACTTACTAGCCTGTCGAAGACTCTGCATTTTCTTCAATAAATCCAGCTCATAATCTGCAGGGATGAACTGCCTCTTTAGTTTCTCTACCATCCTATCCCATCTGGTGATCCTTTCCTTTCCCCTCCTGTTTCTTTCTAACTGCACTCCTTTCCACCAGATGCTAGCATGCCCCTTCAGCTTGGTTTTTGCGAATTTGATCCGATTTGGATCTGCGATCTCTTCGTATTCGAAGTACTCCTCCATGTCGTTGATCCAGTCTATTAATTCCTCAGGGTTGAGGTTTCCGAGTAAGTCGAGACGTCAAATTTTGGCTTCTTCCCAATCTGGGAGATAGCCCTGTACAGCCTAGCCTCTGCTGGCTCCAAAGCCTCTTCATCCTCAGATGGAACTTCTTCTTCCCACACTTCATCTTCGCTGGGTTCTTCCCTTCTCGGCTCGACTCCTCTTCTAATTTCCTCTTGTAGAGCCTCAACTTGCCTCTATAGGGCTCTCAAATCGACCTCCTCCCTTCTTGCTCGTCTATGCCTTATACCACCACGGTCTCTTCGCGGAGGCATCTTGCTTCTTCTTCACAACCCCACAACCACGGTCCTGGCGCAAACTGCCTCTCTGTTCGGCGATCGGTTTGCACTCTCAGAACCAACCTGCTCTGATACCACTTGGTATAGGACCGCACACAACACACAGCAAGAATGCAGAATTAACCATGCACAGACGAAATTTCAGCAAGTTTCATTAAAACAGAGGTCTCTCCTTCAATACACAGCTATGCAAAAACCAAAAAAAAAAAATCCCCCCGGCCAAAAGGTCTTTTTTTTTTTTTTTTAATACAATGCATGCGCCTCTTCTCCTCGGCCGCCACCTCCTTCTTTTCATTACGCAAAGTGCGGGTCCTTTTCATCCCCAGGCCCGACTCTCTTTGGACCATCATTACTTGAATGCGAGACTCCCCATACCGCCCGCACGAATGCTCTTTCCCGCCTGCATGATGCTGCTAGGTGCATCAAAACATCATAGCCCGTAGTGGCGGTATGCCCTGCAGCCACCTGTCGATCCACTGCCAAGTCAATCATTCATAAGAATGCGCCATGGTCATTTGCAGTTGATGCCACGTGTCCTGTTGCCATGCTTCCTGTAACCGCTTCATACTCTCGAGCCACCTGTAACTTCACGCCACGTGTCCCTCTGCACTGGTCCCTGCAGTCACCGGCTGGTCAATGTCGTGAGCGTCCTGTCGCGATATCGCGACGTATTTGCCCCAGCACTTTCTCTCTCCTCTTTGGTCGCGATATCGCGACGTTTTGACGTTAGGCTTCTCTCTCCTCCTTGGGACCGCGATTCCGCTACACGTCGCGATATCGCGATGTCTAGGCCTTTCTTACTCGCCTTCCTCCCTTGGGCCGCGAAACCGCGACATGTCGCGATTTCGTGACATCTTTGCATTGTGGAACCTTGCCCCCGGATATGTCACGATTTCGCGACATCTTTTCATTCCGTACGTCCTTGGATCGGAAGTGTCACGATTTCGTGACATCTTTGCATTGTGGAACCTTACCTCCGGATATGTCACGATTTCGTGACATCTTTGAGCTCTGCCTTCGAAGGTGTTGCGATGTCTTTATGCTTCCAAGTCTTGCCTCCCAGAAGTGTCACGATTTCATGACGTCTTTTAAACTTTATCTTTGAAGGTGTCACGATTTCGCGACGTCCTTTAAGCTTGCCTTTGAAGGTGTCACGATTTCGTGACCATTCTTGTGCCTTAGAACCTTTTTGTCAAAGATGTCCCTGTGCCTTCAAATCCTGCTTCCGAAAGTGTCACGATTTCGTGACCATTGTGCGTCCAGACCACGTTGCAACAGAAATGTCACGATTTCATGACAGTTTGGCGTCCCGACCGTGCGTCTTCAGAAATGTCACGATTTCGTGACAGTTTGGCGTCCCGACTGCGCTGCTTTAGAAATGTCACGATTTCGCGACAGTTTGGCGTCCCGACCGTGCGTCTTCAGAAATGTCACGATTTCGCGACAGTTTGGCGTCCCGACTGTGCTTTTCAAAAATACGTCGCGATATCGCGACGGTTTGGCCCGCTGGTGCCCTTCTTCAAAAAGCGTCGCGATATCGCGACAGTTTTAGTACTTAAGAAAAAAAATACATTTTGGGTGACGCAAGATTGCCAGCTTTGCCTCCGGATGCTCCTGCATCATTGTTTCAAACTATATATAGATTTCTTCAATTTGTATACCATGTATTCCTTTCCTTTTACTATAAAATGGATCCATACACTATTCTTAAATGACTTTTCAAGATTCTTATTCATTATAAAGTTACAATAAAAAATTATGGAGTTGTTTCTCATTCATAGGCTCATTCAAAGGACATCAAATTAACAAAATCCAAGTCTCAAATAACTAAGGGTAAAATATAAGGTTTCAAACATGTCAAATACTTATGAGTATTATAAAAGGGAAGGACACTCAATTTTTTTACAATATTGAAAATAATTTATATAGAGTTCTAGAGATTTGAACACAAGCTTTCTGATGATGAAGAAGAGGAATAAAATGGTAAAGTAGAGGCCCACTAAAGCACCCATTATTTATAGAAGGAGGTGTTACCTCTAATGTATCCATTCCTTGGTCCCTTAGCTTAGATTATGAGGGATGTTGAAACATGTACAATATAATCTTGCTAGAGCAAGGTCAAAAGTGTAGAAGAAGTGCTTATGAGCACTATTAATGTAGACTAGGAGCAAGTGTATAAACCTATGAGTATTCTTCTGTGTGTAAGCTTATTATAATATTGATGTAAGCCTAAGGGAACCCTTCATGTATTCACCTTTAGTGATATTGGATTATCTACCTTTATGTATAACCTAAACAAAAGGGTATAATTTATTATATTATTGTAATATAATCTCAAAGTCAACTTAATGTTAGGTTGAGCTTAACTATTAATAAGAGTTTTGGTATCACAATAATACTCTAAATGTTTGATACTTTGAATGAGTGTGTGATATATAAAAATATTATGGGGTGCCTATGAGAACCCATCCCTTATTTCTTCTCTCAAATTATGTCATTTATCCCTCTCTCTATTTTCATCTATACGATCCTCTATTTTGCTCTTCCTTATTTTTCTACATATAATTGAGGTGAATGGATGCTTCAATATTTTTCTAGAATGTACTATGAATTTCAACATGGTATTAAATCTAAAACTAAGTAACTTCATTCAATAATACAAAAAGTTTATACAAGGCAAAATGTAGTAAATATGGACAAATCATCTATTCTAGTGGATTTCTTACAATTTTTCAAGAGGTCCTAGTTTAATTTTCTTCTTGATTTTTCCATCTAGTAACTTTTTTTACCTCCGAAATATCTCTTTATCTTACTTCAAATTTTGAAATTTAAAAATGGGAATATTCTACAAATTATTTTGTGTTTTTGGAGGAGTCAAGTGATACATGCATGCTATTCTCTAGTGATTTTTGAATATTTTACCAAGTGATTAACAACGTTTATAGCCATCAAAGAATAAAGTGATACATGTTATGGGTTCAATTCATAATTTTTTTACTAAGAGGGACATGCCATCCTATCTATGAAGGGCACAAGATCTATGGATGGCTTTGGATGGAATATATATTTCTCCTTAACCCATTCTAGATTAGGTAGAAGATATATTTAATCCTCATATATTAGCCTATAGCATAATCATAGGATATTTTGCATACTTCTTGTAGATCCATAGATCAAATACCCTTGGAACCATAATATTTTTTATAGATCAATGGATTAAGTAATAATTTTTTGTTATTTTATTAATTCCTAACCTCAATAGCGAGGTTGGCACAGTGGTTGGTCATAGAATTAATAGAAGTAAGACTGTATGTTTGATCCACAAGAAACACATTTTTAGGAGCAAGTACAAAGGCTTAGTGGTTAAGTTCTCATGGGCTCCAAAGGTATAACATATACATTCTTTGTTTAGAGTATCATAAACATGTTCCTTTTCTCTATGGTCCTAAAATTAAGTAGTGGTGCATTGGTTGGTATGCTATGTTGTGGACTATAAGTCTTGATTTTGAACCACAAGAGCTTCTTTTACTTGTCTCTCTCACAAACTTCATAAGATATTTTATCTTGAATGCATAGTTTCCCTTTTTTTGGCAATTATTTTCATGGTGGACCCATAGGAAACCTCCTTCTTGTAAGCTAGATTATAGATTTGAAGCCCTTTTCTGTGATTACCTTAATCCACTATAATTCAAGGTATTTAATTAATTTATTATATTTTAATTTTCTTCTTTATACCAAAGTGCTTTTTTAGATGTCTGTATTTGGGAGAATCCTCCAAGGTGCTTCTCTTGATGTTCATTTTTTGAACCCCATCAACTATAAACCTTTATATTTATTTATTTTTTATTAAACACAAACACACACATAGGTATATATATGTTTGTATATCTACCAATATAAATGATCAACTTGTCAAACCATTATTTTTTGAATAGAAGTAGGAAACAATGAATTATAGTGCTAATCCATAGAAGATTTGGTATTTAAATTTTCCTTATTTGAATTGCTAATCGATCTAATATTTTAAATGTCATAACTTTTTTGTATGAAATAATTTGAATCCCATTTCAATTTTTTGAGATCCATGTAGTGGTGACATCAATTTATGGACCTTTTGTAGTTCTATGTGAAATATTATATAAGATGGAATTCCTTGACATATGTTACTTACCTCAATGGGCATAATAATAGGACCTAGGAATTTCAAATGGTAGAGTTGCTCAAAAGTAAAAATCTCTAGTTTGTATTGAATTATGAAATAAAAGGTCTTAATGAGAATGAAGTTGGTAATAAGGAGAAATCCCTTGGTCTCTTCTTCATGTTAGTCAAACATTAAGGAGAAAACTAATCCTACTAAGGTATGGAGCACTTTAAAAGATCTCTATGAAAAAGTAGGTTGTAGTGAAATTGACATAATAGAGATAAAACTTTCCAATCTTAAAATTTTATATTTTAGTAATGTTAAAGACTATATTTGTCACTCCAAATATCTCAAATCTAACTTAACTATTATAGGAGGAAAGTTATAAGGTGACGAAGAATATACCGAATCTATTAATTCCAATAATTTCTTTTATTACAAATGGTTTGGTTTTTTATGTGAATGCTATGATTATCAAGGATCCATAACCTATTTCCCTTGAATGAATTTACATGATTCTTATTCATTATTAAGTTAAAATAAAAAATTATGGATCTCTTTCTCATACATAGGATAATACAAAGGACTTAAAATCAATAAAATCCAAGGCTCAAATTCCCAAGGGTAAAGTCCAATATTTCAAAGAAATAAAATACTTGCAAGTATTATAAAATGGAGGGACACTATTAAAAAATGCATTACAAGATTGAATAAGACTGTGATAAAATTCTTGATATTTAGACAAGATTTCTAATGATGAAGAAGATAGCAAAGTGGAGGTTATTAAAGAATTTATTTTTAGGGGGAGGAGATGTTACCTATAACTTATCCTCTTCTTAACCCCTAGTTTAGATTATGAGGGGTATTTAAACATGTGTAATATGATATTGTTATATGAAATCCAAAAGTGTGGGAAAAGTTCTTATAAGCACTATTAATGTAGCCTAGGAGCAAGTGTATATGAAAACATTTGAGTATTCTTCTTTATGTAAGTCTATGGACATATTTATGTAATCCTAAGGTAACCCTTTATATATTCACCCTTATTGATATTGGTTAATACACCTTTATGGATAATATTAATTAAAAGGTGTAATATATTATATTATTGTCATTTTATCTCAAAGTCAAGTTAATGTTAGCTTGAGGTTAACTATTAGTTTAGGTTTTAGTATCACTTTAAATACCACCTAATGACTAATACATTGAATTAGTGTGTGATCTATGAAAATATTTTGGGGTTCCTATGGGCATCTACCACTTTTTCCTTTTCCTAAATTATATACTTTTATTTTTCTCTATTTTTGTCTATATGCTCATCTATTTTGCTCTTCTTCCTTTTTTACATATAATTGTGTTGAATGGATGTTTCAAGATGTTTCTAAAAATATTATGAATTCTAATATTTTGAGCACTCCGAAGCCTAAAACCCTAAATCCATTACTATTCTATAAGGATCTAAAATTTTAAAATTACTTGTTATGAAGTGGCATAGTTGATTCAGAATAAATAATTTCATTAATGCAAAAAATAATCTATGAAGAGATGGGATTACCCTACAATAAAACATGTAAGCACTCAATATACATGGATGACATTAGGGTAAACACAATGGGGGTTCAAAAATATTTTAATCATGACCATAGGTAATAATCCATAGCTAGTGGTAGTACAAGGGGTAATGGTAAAGAACACAAGATTATACTGAGAGGGGGGTGAATAGTATAAGATCAAATTTTACTTTTCTTTCCCAAATAATATTATCCAATATTATCAATAACAATATAAATAACAATAGCAGTAATTAAAGTAATGCATAAATAATCACACACAAGAGAGACACCAATTTAACGTGGTTCACCTAATGTGGGCTACTCCACAGAGAATATATTTCTACTAATTTTCTCAAAAAATCTTCTTGGGAATCAATTCCCTATTACAATGCTTATGGACCTCTATCTAAAGGAGACACCAATCTGCTATGTTCTGATTTGTAGATTTATTTTGTGGACCTCTATCCATAGGAGAAATCTTTCTCTTTTTCTCTGGTTTGTGGAACTTGATCCAAGGGAACTATATCTCCTCAACTGATTCGTGGATATCTCTCTATATAATAATTCTATCTTCCTAGATGGTTCACGGATCACTCTCCATAGGATAAATATTTCCCCTAGCTTTGGTTTATAAATATATATCCACAGGAGAAATCTATCCCCTCTACTCTAGCTGATGATCTTCTAGAAGACTTCTTCCCCCACTACTCTGGCTTGTGGATCTCTCTCCATAGGAGACCTCTATCCCCATTATACTGGCTAATGGATCTATATCCACTAGATACTGCTATCTTCTTTGCTCTGTCACCTCCAAATATTGCTTTCAAATCTATCTCAAATCTACACCAAACTCTATCCCAAGTCTAGTACAAATATGCTCTAACTCTGCTCACAAATCTACTCATAAATCTGCACTGATATCTATCTCAAATTTATCCTCAAGCCTTAACACAAAGCTTGATAAAATTACCAATAAAATCTATTCAGATCTACCCCAAGCCTTAATACAAAGCTTGAAAAAATCAAACCTGCTCTTAATACCATTTCAAGTCTTCACAAGACTTGCTCAAATTTACCTTCAGACTTGCTCAATTCTTCCTTCAATCCCTCTCAAGAACTTGCTCAATTTTGTTCTCAAGCCTTCAAAAAAACTTGCTCAAATATACTCTAGTATATGCTCAAACATGCTCTAACACATGCTCAAAACATCTCACAAGATATGCTCAATCAATATCAAATCTTGCACATAATGCTATCAAATGCTTTGTCTAATATTCAAAGTAATTTCTTTAACTTGAAGTAGTTTAGACATATTCTATCTAGAATTCATTTAACCTCTAGAACATATAGAGAATGATGTACTCTATAAAAAATTCAATATGTTCTACTTAATATTTAACTTTGTCACTTCCACATGTCTTACTTTTATTACTCTTTTAAAGATAGATCTAGTCTAGCACATGACACCTACCTTCCTGATTTGCATATTCACTTTCAGTATCACTCAAAACAAATGCTTAAGAGTTTCACACAATCATTCAACCAATAAAGAACAACTTTCTTAAAAACCCTAACCAAGTATAGGTCTCAAACCCTAGCTTAAATAATTTAAAATCTCTATCTCAAATGTTGTCAAAATATTCAACAATGAAACACATAAAACTCACTCAAATATTTCCAACAATGCTCATCAAACAATCCTTTTCACTCCACCTTATGTTTCACAAAATTCAATTCAAACAAAGGATGATGTGCCCATACCTTTTTGCTTTGATGAAGATATATCTTCAAAACCTGTCTCACTCACAACCAATTCCTTTTGTGCCACTTAAAGGTTAGATAACAATAGTCTATCTCAAAACCTCCACATGAATATTACCTCAACAATATGCTCAAAGAATTCTAAAAATAATATTCTAGAATTCTTCTTTAGTTTTCATGGATAATGCAAAAACTCTCTCAACAATTTCCCTTTTTATAAAACAAGAATTACAATAAAATAACAAGACTTTTACACCTTTTATCTCCACTCTTTCAAAATAATTTTCACTCCAATTTATTTTCAAAGAACAAATAATTACAATGATAAATAAACCAATTATAAACTTATCACTCCAATCTCAGCAAATAAAATAAATGAAATTTAACCCATTAATGATAACGCCAATTTTTTTCTCCCTTATATCTCCTATGTATCAAACTATAGGTCAAAATATCATCCATAAAATATCACTACAACCAAAAATTCAACAAATAGCGCAAACCTTACAAATTAATCATGGCGCATACCTTTATAAAAAATTTAACTTGCTTTGTCACAAATGGGAATCGAACATCTGATCTTAGCCCACCAAGCGTAGCACTTGATCGCTTGCGTTAGCCAAGCAGTTGAGACTAAGCTTTAGCCTCACCCACTTTATACTCATTGCCTCCAACAAATAAAAATTAAAATCTTCAATCCGGTGCTAGGGGGAGTCAAACCTCAAACCTTATTTCTACCAAAAACTAATGAAAGACCCGTCTGCCACTCAGGCTACCAACCCTTGCTGCACCAAAGTGCTCGCCGCCCTTATCTTGTTTCTTTGCCCTCGTTTGACAAATGAGAAACCACCACATTTCCCTTATCCTCTTCGTTCGAATTTTGTCGCATGCGCATATACCTTAGTCATTCGAATTACCTTTTAATTATTTTCTTTTCCTCCTTTTATATGCTCCCAAGGTGATATTATAACGTTGACGAAAATATAGATGCCTCCAATTTTAAATTTAATTTTTGGCGCCTTTGCCAAATTCAAATTTAATTATTTATTAATATAATATTTAACTTTAGGTTAAATATTATATTATTTAAGTTAGTATTAAATAATACTTTTGCATGGGGTATTCGTCAATTCTTTTTCCCTTCTTTTTAATAAGCCCTTATGGTTTAATTATTATAATATTAAAATATTATAATATCTTCTTTTCTCTTTAAAACCATGGGGGTAATATTTTGTCTTCAACCTTTTAGCCAACCTTTTTGGCTTATAATATAAAATATTATAACCAATTATTTTACCACTTTTCTTGTACCAAAATGGACTTTGCCTTGCACCAAACACTTGACATCAATGACAACCTTATTACTCAAAATTTTCAACAAATAGTAGTCAACCTTACCTCATATTTTTGCATGATGCTATTTAGAGAATGTACACATAAACTATCTAAGGATGAGGATACTTGGCAATGGACTATACCCACATAAAAGCATCAAAAGAAGGAAAGATGATCTAGATAAAAAAGAGTCTCCATGCAATTACTTATTATGCAAATTGGACAAAAATGACATAGTAAATTGGAATGAACTATTGGAGTTAATGGGTGATGAAGTGTTAGAAGGATAATGAGTACTTGAAGGTCAACATTGGGAAACTCAAGCTTGGGAACTACCTCATATCAGAAGAACAATCTAAAATCCTATATATAAATAAAAAAAGGTATAAGAGTGATAAAAAACATTGTGGATCCTTAAAAGTCACCAAATTGATAGCTTCTATAAATCTTGCTAGACTATTAGTTTTTATAATTTTTTTGATCAAGATACAAGGAAAATTTGCTAGGACTAATATCTTGTGTATAAAACCTAGCTAGAAATATAAATATGATTATAATTCCCATAATATAAGGTAGTAAAGTCCATCAAATCTAAAGTGGCTAGGTCTAGACTAGCTAGATACATAAGTGACTAGGTGACTAAGTGACTAGATATTCAAATTGTCAAAAACTGGAATGGATAGGCATTTCTAGTGGATAGAAGCTCTAAATTATAATATTGGAAAAGCCTCACAATAGCATTGGATAGGTCCCTAATATCCTAGTGACCAAAAAAAGCCTATATCAAATAGAAAAAAATGAGGAAGTATCCTAGACTGATATACTTTAGTAGATATTATGGGTGTTAGAAGCATGAGAAACCTAGACACTCCTCAACCATCCAGTGTGAAATGGTTATAGGAAAATGATAGCCAAATTCTTGAAACCTACAACATCACCCATAATTTGTAGCCATGAATGGAGGCACCTACAAGCTTGATATTATACATAATAATAAAATGTAGTAGAAGAAAATTAGTGTGTTGATGACATGTAGCTATTGAGTAGTATCCAAGCATGGTGGGAAGTTTAGCATGATCAAGTAGCCTATACATGCTAAAGATATATGGTTGTTGAGGAGCATGATCAACCACTAGATAGGATAAATAGCCAAGATAGAGTAGAAAGTGACACCTATTTCTTTCAAGCATGTTGATCAAGCACAAGCTTTGAATAGGGTCAGGGTGTGCTATTCTTGTTAGGTCTATGGTAGCCCATCCTTGTAATAATTAGATAGGCTAGTATAGTAATTTATAAATAGCCTAATTTTCTAGAGTATGAGGGTTAACAATTTGAGTGTTTGTCTACCATATAATATGTAATTCTACTCTATAATTTTAATGAATAAAATTGATGTTTGACCTTTGCTAGCATTGTGCTATACATATTTTTTATTTATGGATGCTTTATAGGCCCTAGATATTTTTGTAAAAGCTTTGTGGGTGATTTTTCTATTAGGCTTGAGTTATTATTTGGATTATCACTCCATTCTATTGGAATATTAGAGATGCTTAGATTTTATAATGTGGTTCTAATTTCTTCTATAAAATCTTTCTTAGGATGTTAAGGACTATTAGACTAGTAGAGGGTATGACATGAGCTCAATTTATATTCTACAATACTTTTATTAGTAACTAGTATATTAGGCCTTGTATGTAGTTTAGTTATAGTTTATTTTACATAGTATGTGTTTGATGTTAGCCAAATTTTTATCATATTAAAATACACATTTCTTTCCCTTCTTTTCATAACTCTTCATTTCTCACTTTAGTCTTCCCCCATTTCTTTTATTTTTTATTTTACAACAAGGAACTGGCTTTCTCCAAAGGTTGGCTTGGGAGAAATTTTGAACCATCCAATCTTGGATCCTATGGTCTAGGGTGCACTTCCATCCACAATATAGATTATAGACCAAGATTTTTTGGCATGCCTAGTGGGACTAAACTAACATAATTTGTCTCACAAGAAATCAATGATGGGATTAAATAAAATAGCATTGAACAATTCGTCTATTCACCATGCTAGACCAAGGTTTTTTGGCATGTTTTATGGGATGAATCATTAAATATTATTCTTATTCACTTTATAATATACATTCAATTGGTAAATATCTTAAACTCGTAAGTAAATAATACACATTCACTTGGCGGCTCCACTAATTGAAGAACCTAAGATTGGTGACTTTGTTGATGGAATGAGATCTAGAGAAGAGCTCTAGAGTCGTATGATGATAAAATTAGAGCCTGAAGAAGCTCAAACAACCTTGTGCAAATTAATGACCTCCTAATATTTCTAGTACATACCATCAAAACCCATGGTTGGCTGCATATATCTAGCTTGGATGAGGCACTAAAATACCTTTTTTTACATAGAATTGAACCTCCTTTTACACTATCTACCCCTATGATGACACCATACTTCACTTGAATATTTTAGACAACATGGTAGTAAGGAAAATATCATACTAAATTATCTGAGATGATAATATGTACTTTTTAAGAGTTAATTGGATGATTTTTTTCTAACTACTAAGTTCTTGGCTTGCAAAGTATATTGAAATTTTTATAAGATATCAAAAGAGGAACATTTTGGTGAGGACCACATAGAATCTAGATGTATTAGATAATTAAATCAATAAAAAGTGTTATATAGTTTATTCCCTACTAACAACCAACATTAATTCCAAGATCCATAATGGGCATGATGCATTGAGTTGACACTAGCAATGAATATTATATGTTGAGTTGGTACTAGGAAACAAATACAGATGATTGTTGAATTGTGAGAGGCCATGACAATGTAACCGTCAGTGATATATGGACAAATATGACTCAACATATTTACATCGTTAAGATTTAGGGTTGCACTGATGTGGTGATGGTTCAAATTAGTGTCACTAAAATTAGATTTTGTTTCTCATATCGTTGTAAGGTCATTGATCTTGAGTGATTGTAACAAAAGAAAGTTGACCAATGTAATTATTTTTTCATTCTTAGATGTGTATACAAATAAGGACGATATTATCCAACCTTGTTTGGGTTGTGGTTGAATGACATTCATCCATTCTCCTTAGCTAACTCAAATTTCTTGTTTGTTCTCCATTAGTTAATTGCTCATCTATAATTTACCTAACTATAAATAAGGGCATATGTGACATCTAGTAAGTTAATAGTTAATCATAATTTTGTTCTAAATTTTTGAGTGTTAAGAACTGTTTGTATTTTTTCTCTATGAATGAGAATGCTTGTCTAAGTTGTTAAAAGTAATAAGAGCTTTTAGAATATTATTCCTTTGCTAAGTTAAAACTCCTTTTTTACCACCTTAAAACCTAAGCACACTCCAATATGAAGGAAAAGGATTCATGTGTTGCATTTGGTAGGTATGCCATAGTATCGTTTTCTCACTTGTATTCTTCATTACCCACTATTATTTAATTATTTTCCACTATGTTGTGAGTTGCATATTGTTGTGAATGTTTACTATATCTTGTTGTTCCATTTTTTGTTCAATTACTCCCAAGAGAAAAGAATGGTGTTTGTTTAGATATTAATAATTAATTATAATTAGTTTTAGTTCTAATGTATGCATTAGATTAAAATTGTTTCTCTGATTCCTTGCAATAAGTGTAGTAGAATTAAATGGTTTTAGCAATTTATATTTTTATAATATTAAGTTTAAGACTGTATACATTTATTTTTTCATGTATAAATTGTAGGAAACCCCTACCAACAACCTTACCATAAAATAAATACTAGTGCATATAGCCTTTAAACACCACCCCATATTTGACAAATTATATATGACATAATTAAAGTGTGGTTTAATGGCATCCAAATTTTTTTGGTGTTGTTGCTAGGGAACACAATGTTACTAGGAATTATTAACTGAGCATCCAACATTGAAAATTTTCACTTAGATAGAAAACTAATTAGTCATAGAAACAAAACAACTCCTTATTAGCCATTTTTATATAAGTATTCACCAAGATAGATTAATATATAATATTATAAACTAAGATATCTAGTGCCCTTATTTAATCCTTATGCCAACATGAGACTAGTCAATTAAAATTAAGTGAAAGTAATGGTGTGGGGAAGGAAAGATAGAGGTAATTAGAATAGGATTTCCTTGATCAATTAGAATGCATGAATAGAACTAGAGATATCAAGGGGAGGTTTATAAAAAAGATCCCCCAACAGGTCATAAGACCACAAAAATCATACCTAGAGGTTGCACAAGAGTACTCTATACCGATAATTGAGTTTCCAAGAAATCCATTACAAGTATATAAAGAAAGTACCAGTGAACAATCATCATCAGCTCTAGGATCTGAAGGATTCCCTAAAATAGAAGAACTAGGTAGTGTTCCACATATTCCATTTAAAACCCTTGAGGAATATAGATAAGTCTATAACATTTCTTGGAAAAATTGCAACATGGGGGATAGGCAAGGAGAAAATAACATTAGGGATGGAAAAATTGATCATCATAGGGAAACTAGTGATGGTGCTAGAACATTCATATATCCCATTTTATTAGACCCCAATACTCAAGCCCCAATGAAGAATATATCTCTATCAAACTTACCTATATTTAGCGGTACAACAATAGAAGACCCACATTAGCTTATGTTCAAATTTAAAATTATATGCCAAACTTACAATTACACAATCGATAATCATAAAATTAAACTATTTTCATCCATGACAAAAGATGCAACTATGTGATGGTCTATGGGGTTAGCCCTAGTATGCATATATAGCTAGGATGAGATGAAAAATGTCTTTTTAGAGAAACATCAAGAATACTGTTGTGTCAAGGATTGAAGGGAAGAACTATTTAGGATAAAATAAAATAAGGATGGGATTCTTGAGGATTACATGGATAAATTCCTTTTTTTTTAGAAAATATGTGGGGAAGGGATAGACTAGGAAATTATCAAAGTAATATGATTATGAGGATTACAAGATGAGTCCAAGGACATCTTAAACCTCATGAGAAAATTTTATGTGAATAAGATAGATATTTTTGACATTATGGAATTATATAGAAATTACTCTAGAACAAGGAAATGAACATGCAGACACTGAGTAGGGAAGAGTAGCAATGATATAGAGAAACTATTGAAATAATTCACCAATTTTCAAAACTGATATTAACCTACACTTGAACATAATTTTGGATGAAATACAAGCTAAGGCAAATGAACCATGGTCATATACTATCCAAGGTGTAGGTAGAAATAGGCATTACAAGAATGCTCTTTCAACAAAACCAATATTTATAGCATTTATGAGAAAATTCACCCTATAAATCAGAGTGATCTATTACCAAAAATTAAGTCTACCCTTGGAAGGAGTTATCCCAATGTGGAAGAACTCAATTATGTGGGACAGTAAAATAAATTTTCCCATAATCAAAGAGCACCATGGGAAAAAATCCCATGGAATTCTCCATGGAATATGGTCCCACCACAACAACAATGGGGCTAATATATTTGATCTCTATATCTAGAATAGGCTAGTCAAGGATAATTCAATCTACCATGGACACAACCAATTCCTAATTAGTCATGGTCAAACCAAAACTAGCATTAGTTAGGATCATCCCACTCTAATCAACCGTATGGAGGGCAATGATAATTTCAAAGTCAACACCAAGCATTGTTGTCAATACCCACTTGTGCTCCTCAAGCAGTATAGTCACAAGCAACCTCCACTATCAGTCCAACCTATGACCAAACAAAATTATCATAGGCATGCATCACTTGTATATAATATAGAACATAGTGGTATAGTTAATATCAATTCCATTGATTGTGACAATGTGTAACTTTACTCAGGAAAAGTTATACTTGATCTAGAGCCTCGTTAGATAGAAGAAAATAAATCCATATGATCTTGAGCCAACAATTAGAAAGGAAGATGATCATCTAAAAAAATTATCTTCAAAGACTCATAAAGCACCATATCATGAAATATTGAATCATAAGGAAGAGCATTCTAAGGAGCTTGATCTATTAGTGGAACTAAAATACTTAAACACAATAATATCTTTACCCCAATCTATCAAGGATGTGTCTATATTCAACAAGATTATTTGGAAAATATGTATTAAGAAGCTTGAAAAGAAACATAAAGCTTACCCCAAGATCATATAAGTGGGTGGGAAACTAGCTAATCTCTTGGTAGAAAAAAATATTCCACCAAAATATGGAGATTGATGCAACAAAAAACTAAATGTATTAGTTGACTTATGAGCAATAATAAATGTCATGACTACTAAAATGATGAATCAATTATCTTTGACAAATATGTGGTCTTATGGATTTTGAAACCTTAATATTAATGTAAACTCATAGGATAAAATTACACAAGATCAAATATAAGATAGCCATAATATAGTAAGATCAATATAATGATGTAAATAGAATAATATGATCAAACTAATATGTATATAAAGGTTTATAAAATATCAACTAACATTAATTAATATGAACAAATATGAATGTAATATCCTGAATCATACATGTACAAAGCATGTATAACAACTTACAATATTAGTTGCTCAAATGTATATAGTATGTATTACTCCTCTTTATCTTACAAATGTATCATATAAACTCTATTACAATAATGATAGATACACTTTCTATCTTCACTATACTCACTATGCTTGTTGTGTTCGCTATATTCACTATACTCTCTATGGAGTAATATATAACCTTTGTAGAATGAATTTTTCGATACTTGACTATTAATTATGCCAAGTCTCATGACTCTTGGCTTATCTACTTGAAACTTGCATACACACAACTCTATATTGTATGCACACCTAGATATGACTCTTCACTTAGCAATCCCTAATCTAAAGGTACTTGTGCACACTCACATATAAGAAACTTATACATTTCCTGCACATACACACTTACATAACACTTGTGCATTTCTTGCATATACACACTTACATAACACTTGTGCATTTCCTACATATTATTACATTACATAAAATATTACTCACACTCTAATCTAAGACTTGACCCTAATATAATATTTACAAGATGTACCATGAAGGTACTATGGGGGTACATTAGCATGTACTAAGTAATTTAATATTCTCCAACACCCCCTGTATTACAATATTTGGTTATTGAAGACTTTTATCTTCAATTATGGTCTTTGTCTTCAAGAGATATTGGAAGCTATCCTTATTTTGCTTTATTTTTGCTTTCTTTTGAATTTTTTAATATTTTTTTGCTTCTTTAGTCTGTTCTTTTTTACTTGTTTATAGTATATTGTGTTCTTGTATCCTAATCAAATGAAGGGTTAGTATATTTCAAAATCTGTAGGAGACATCTATCTTAATTTATTATCAATTTAGTTCCTTCTAACTCTTAAATTTCATAAATTTCTTGAGCTAGATGTCCTTATTGATTTCCCTCTCTATAGTGTAGTTGAGGTTGATTATACTCATATTGGGAAGAATGCTGACATTGAAATTATTATTGATGTTGTAGATTGTATTAAGCTTGATATTATCTTTGTTGTACTAACTTATTTTGACCACTTTGATTCATCTAATTTTCTTGAGACCGATTCCTTGGATTGTATCTACAAAAAATTGTGCTATGACCTTTTTTCTTACATATTTGACAATATCTAGTGTTCCACTTGGATCTATATCTTGGATTTGAAGTAAGATTACCTTATAGATACAGATATAGATCCAAGTGGAACTACCTTGATTCAAACTTAGGAAATTCAAACTTTACCTCTAATCATGTTCACGCTCATGCCCTTTCTCCTTGATTCGTTGGACTACCTTGATTGCATCCAAAATAGCTTTATGAGCTCTTTAAACTGCATGCTTCGAATATAAAAAATATTCTATCTCCTAGTGGTTGTCTATTCACTTCTAAATTCTTCTTACATGGTAGGAAGAAACGTATATTAGATGTAGCTTACGTTACATAATATTACATTCCTCAAAACTACTCAACATTGATTATTCTTTCAATATGGCTATCCTTCTAATAGATTTATAATGCTCATATTCACATGCTTTTGGGAAAAAAACTTATGCTTTATTTCTCAAGCGATTCTTTCAACCTTTGCCTTGATGTTCCTTCTCAAGTGTTGGTTGTTTGTATTCTAAGTTGCCTTTGGTTGTTTGTAGTCTGAGTTGACTATTGGCTATTTGCATTTTGAATTTATTGTTGGTTGTTTGCACTATGCCCTAAGTGCCATTGATTGAGTGTTTGCTTTTATTTAAGCTTAATACAAAGATGACTAAAAATACATGCTAATATTAGATCACACAAATGCAAGAAAATAATACTTAACCAAAATGGTATTTCATTTTGATGATGAACTAAACTAAGGATATATTTTATTTTCAAGGCAAAAAAAGAATAATACAAGAATACAAGCTATCCTAGAATGCAATCTATATGCTTTTTGATTTCTTGCCTAAGTACTTGGGAGTGGAAAAGAGCCTATGTTTGATCTAGAATTATTTTATTTCAACTTGATATAAATGTATTTTGTAAGATAAATTAGAACTAAACTAGGGTTCCTTAATTTGTCAAATGAAGTGTGATTTTAAGCATAAAATAGTAGCAGAAAGAGAGCAAAATACAAGAAATGCTAAAAAATAGAGTTTAGAGAGGTTCCAAGTGGTAGGGTTACCTCAAATGATGCCTAAAACAAATTGGCCACTACTGTGTAAAATTACCACTAGTGAATTTGACTCTGACTAGTAAATTTGAAACCTATAAAAGAAGATAAAAAAAGAGTTAGGATTTCTATTTTTGGGGATCTAAGTGTTGGGAAGACGAATTACTATTTTGGAAGCTGATCAGAACCCCTATTTATGAAAAAAAAGAGTATGAGTGCCTTCCTTGGAGTGGAAATGAAGGTTTACAAATTTTCTAGTTAGTTGTAAAATTACCACTAGCAAATTTGATAGCAGATGTCAAATTTGTTCTATAAATCCTAAAGAGTCAAAATCACCAACTATTATAGTAGTTGACTATTTTGTCCTGAAATAGGGCTAAGATGACTTCAAGCCCAAATTTGGAGTGGTTTTTGGTAAGTTTTATGACATATTGTAAGGGTAAAGTAGTGCTAAGGTTTTTCTAGGCCTATAACTTACAAATTTTAGGATTTAAGCCCCAAAATCTCCCAAAATGATGATTGGAGTGAAGATATGTGCAAGGGGAGTGGGCAGTCACTAAAATGACTATAAGTGGGCAATTTTAGGAATGCAAGGAAGCTCAAAATACCTTTGAATATGTTAGGATTAAGAACAATAGTCTAATTAACCCTTAAAATAGAACAAATTAAATGAAAACAAGGTGAAATAATGCAATACAATGAAATAGAAGTGTAGTTATAATTTTGCCAAATCTATAGCATCTAAGGGAGATAAGATGATGAATTAAAAATAAATGTGCATGGACATGAAGGAAATGAGATAATATGTTGATAATGAAAAAAAAATAGACTATAAATGAAAATAACAACTATTTAGTGAAGCTATGAAGAAAATAAATAAAATATACCCTACAATAAAGAAGATTAGTGATCAAAATGAGGGCATCAAGTAAAAAAAGCTTGAATTGACCTACAAGGAGATGTTAGAGACTTGAAATAAGGATGAAGAGGATAAATGAGACCTAAAATTATGATATTATGACCTACAAGCAAAAATATACCCTGCACTAAAGGTATTAGAAGCATGAAAGTAAAAAGAAATGTAAAAAAATGAATATTCAAGTTAGCAAGGCCAAAATTGAGAGAGAAAATACAATAAATGGAAGTAAAAATATAGTGATAAAAGAGGTGATAGGAATGCTATCACCTATAAATAGTCCCTCCTTACCTCCAAGAAGTCCTCCTTTCCCCAAACATTCCTTCGCTTGCTTGAATTGCCATCAAAGGAATACTTGCTAGAAATACTAAAGGAGAATGCTAGAGAGAGAGAGAGCTATAAGAATATTGACAAAATATATTTAGCTTGATAATTTTTGTTGAATGCTTTCCCCAAAGGTTTTTTAAATAGGATTTGGAGGATATATTGGGAGGGAGAATTTCTTAGGGAAATTTCAAAAATTGCAAACCTGGTTTATTATTGGAGCATGCAAGGTCAAAGGAGGTAGTGGGGTAAAGTAATCCACATGCCTCTAGCTCATGCCAAAAATATTCTAACCATTTTATAAATTTTCCACAAAGTGTTAGAACTGCCATTGGTAAACTTTCCACTGATTGGTGATTTTGACCAATGGTCAGTTTGACTAGTCAAATGACCTAAAATGAGTTTTTTGTAAATTCACCATTGTTGTGCAAATTTGCCACTAGAAATTTTACCACTAATTGGTATTTTTGATCAATGGTTAGTTTGAGCTATCGAGGTTTGATTTTTGGGTTTTTTGCAAATTTACAATTAGGTTATCAAATTTTCCATTGACGATTTTGACACTAACTGGTGTATTTGATAGAGGTAAAAAATAATGCCCAAATTATTGGGTTTAGGTTGATTGAGTGTTTTCTAATGTTAGATGACTTATTGATATATTTTTATTTTTGGGTGTGTCAAAATTTGGTGTTTACATTTTGCCCTAGTTTTAATGTGATGTCTATGAAATTGCATCAAAAGTAAGTAGCAGGACTCCAATTTTGATACTGTGATGTTTTATTGTTGTGTTTTGATATTTTAAAGAAGAGATTGTAATTGTGTTTATTTTGATTGCTTTTTCATTATTGTATATATATATCATATTTAATGATGTATGCCTTTTTGATTTCGAAAAATGTTACCCCATATGAAATTTTTTTTCCCAATGGATGCCCCTCAAATTATTCATCAAATTAATGATTTGGGGAGAATTCGTAAATTTGAAATTATAGTTGGAAGGTTTATCGAGGGTGGTATGTTTTGGGGTAAAAGGGGTAGGGGGTGAAAATAATTTTCATCTTCACATTATCATGTGTAGGAAATTGGAGAGACAAAAAAAATCAAATTATGAAAATATGGTAGATAACCAGAGGTGGCCACATAGTGCAAATGCAATTCAAGGGATAACGATGTACCAGAGCAGGATAGACAAGTGTGTTCTCGATCCAAATTAAAAAGTTTGATTTTTGATCATTTTTTAATGTCTTTCAATGTATGGTTAATTTTTACACTGATAGAAAATTTTCCACTGGTAATTTTAACATTAGTGTCAAATTTACCATTGGTGAATTTAACATTAGTGGTGAATTTACCACTAGTCAAAATTTTGATAGAGAAGTTATCTAACAATGTTTTGAATGTTGTTTTTGGTATGAGATGTAGGTTTTGGTGAGTTGGGAGCATAATTCAAAGAGTATGGATAGTATTTTTACTCATAATATTAGAAACAATGAGTTTGGGGTGCTAGTGGTGATAGGATTGGGGCATCTAAATTTTATACCCAAGCTTGAGTTTGACTAGTCGTTATTGATGACACTAGCTGAGAGATGGTACTTGTCAATGGGAGAGATGATAGTGATGTTGGAGGATATGTGGTGCATCCTTAGAGTATCCAAGGTGAGCACATTCAATTGTGGATAGATTATGTGGTTGAAAAGGTTGTGTTATCTAAGCATGGAAATTTTGGGGGATGACTTCATGTTTGAGGATTAATAATACCTTCATAGGAGGGCATATAGATTGGTTGAAAATATTCCTAACCTCCATCATGTCTAGGATTTTGATAGGTGATACAAGAAATATGTTTATGGTTTGGGTATGGGAAGTTATTATTTTAGAGCTTAGATATCATCATATTGTTTATGCTTGGGGGCTATCCATCTTGGCTTGAATTTACCATATGTTATACCAAGTGGTATATCGTAAGGGTAAGAGCTTAGTTTGTTGAAATATTCTCCAAGTCTAGGCTTGGGATATATAAAAATATAATAACTTGTGTTAGGGGTGAGGTAGCCTAGACCAAAGAGGCCTATAGTCTATATATGAGCAAAGTGTATTCACCCTACCCATGGTTCACTAGAGTGGACATAATTTATGATTGATGAGTTGTGGCCAACTCATATCATTTGTTGACTATGGAGGATTCAATAGTTATATGATGGGAGCTAGGATTATAAGCTATTTTAGTATGATCAAGTGCTTTTCCAATACGGAGAGATGCAATGAATAATAGCTATAAGGGAGATATAGGTACAACATGTTACCTAAGATATGGTGGAAATCCACTAATATTTTTACCTTTATAGAGATTGACATTGATTACCCTATTATGTTGAATCTTTTTAGAGATGATGTGGGAGTGAAAACACAGTATGATACCTAGTATGAGTGGTTTAGGATTGGTAGGCTTACAATAAGGGTGCCACTGAGGGATCATACTCAGGCCATTCATGATGTGGCCAATGTCTTGAGTGGAGTTTGAAAGTATCTTTTGAAGGAGTGGAAGGATAGGGTGACAACAAGGTAGGAAGTAAGAGATGGAAATTACTAAGAGAGAGGGACCATAACAATTGGTTCTCCACTAGATGTACCCCCACTATCTATGATTCCACTACCATAAATAATATTTAGTAGGACTAGGTCTAATGGTGTAGATGATATAGGATCTAGTAGGATAGCGACTGAGGATAGATAGGCAGAGTAAGCAGTGACTAAGCCTATGTAAGTGAGAAAGGTGGCTAGGAATAGGAAGGAGATAGCCTAGTTGATGAAGGAAAGGACTATGAATGGGGAGACCATTACCAACCTCTGATTAGAATTGGATCATGCTGGTAAGGAGAGGATGATGGATAGGATGATTTTTACTAGCCTATGGTTAGAGCTAGAGATGATGGATGAGAAGAGTGTTACTAGCCTGTAATATAATTTGGAGTAGGTGATTTGCAAGAGATATGAGGCTATCTCAAGAGTTGGATAGGGGATAAATATAGATATGGTGGCTATGATTATGGGTCCACTATATCAAGAGCTAAAATTAAAGGAGAGACTTAGATTTGATGAGGATAGAGTTGGATATATTATGGGAGAGGTTATGAGTTATGAAGGTGATAGTAGAGAGGGAGAGGAGAAGGACTGAGCACTATCGATAGTTACATCATATTGTAGTACTTATAGAGCGACATCATTTTTTACCCTCATAGAATTGATAGAGGACATATTTTGTGAGCCATTACTCATAGCAATCAATTGGTTTTTCCCACCTCCACCAAGAGCCAAAGTAGACACAAAGTTGAATTACTAGGGATAATGGAGTGAGTGTACCAATTTTTGGTATGTGATACACCCTCTTTTCATATGGATAAAGTGTATCAATTTTCTTATTGTCATACACCTTTCCTAGCTACATTTATTAGTGAGGCATATATACATAGAGTAATTACATTATATTTGATGTTGAATTCTTTGCATGTGGTGTTTGTGAGGGTTCTGATGAATTTTATTTGGTGTTGCTTTGTTGATATGATGATTTGATTATGTAATATTTTAATTATGTTGATAGAAGACATTAGGATTTGATGGATTACTTAGCGATGACCTTATGAGTTTAATTATGAATAAATGCTAAAAGAGAGCAGTTACTTTGTTATGTGATAACCCAAGGATCTGATAAATAGACAAACACTCATATGTATATTGTGATTGGAGGTCTCTAGACCTAAAAAAATACAAGCTCTCATGTGTTTATTCCTTATATAAGTGATGGTCTCTAGACATAATAAAATATAAATTCTCATTTGTAATTTTAGTGTGAAAAATTATGCTCTGATCCCAGATAACACTTGCTCATTTCTGTGGATGGTAACATAATCTCATCATGCTTAAATGGTGGTGTATGCTATCGTATAAAAGATAAGCCTTTAAGACACGATCAAGTACCAGTAATATGTACAAGATATATGTATTATTGTTAGTAGAGTTAGCTATTAGTAGTTAGTGATGCATGCTTTGAGAGGCATACTCAAAGGATTTTATGTATGCTTTGAGAGGTATATGCAAAGGGTTTTATGCACAGTTTGAGACACATATCCAAAAGACTTTATACACACTTTGAGAGGCATACCCAATGAATTTTATATGCTTTGAGGGGCATACTAAAAGGATTTTATGTTTCTTTGAGATGTGTATCCAAAGTATTTTATACATACTTTGAGAAGCATACCCAAAGGATTTTATGCACACTTTGAGAGGCATACTTAAAGGATTTTATGCATGCTTTGAGAGGTCTACCTAAATGATTATGCATGATTTGGGATGCATACCTGAAGGATTTTATGCATGATTTGAGAGGTTAGCCTAAAGGATTTTATGAATTCTTTCAGAGGCATACCTAGAGGATTTTATGCACTCTTTTAGAGGCATGCCCAAAATATTTTATGCAAATACGAAAATAAGTAATTATAAATTTTGTCCTGATAGATATTTATTAAAAAAGAATTTGAAGTATGTGTAATGGTAGATATGAATTACTTTTTGTAGATTTCATATGTATTTTGAGTGTACATATTTGAAATTAATATGATTTTGAAGGAGGTTACCTCTTGATTAAATAGATGTATAGTTCTTTAGATTTCTTGACATACAAGAGTTTGTATATGCAAAGACTTATATGCATGTGAGGAATTGGATTTAAATGGAAGTGCATTGCCAAAGGTGCCAATAGAAGTTGCTTTGAAATCATATACCCCCAATAATCATATCCATAATGTAATCACGAGTACGTGGTTTAGTTGGGTATGATAAGCAAGTTTTATTAAAAGGCACATCAGGTTATGCGTTTGCCTATGTAGATAAAATATTTGCTAGATGTTGGTTTTTTAAAATTTTGAATGCATAAGATGATACATCCATATCATAGGTCTATTACCTAATGAATATGCAAAGATTTATAGAAACATGAGGAATGGAGCTAGTACCCATAAGCATATCATGTAAACACAATTCAAGGGATAGCAAATGTACCAGAGCAGGATAGACAAGTGTGTTCTTGATCCAAATTAAAAAGTTTAATTTTTGATCATTTTTGGGGGGTTTTTCAATGTGTGGTTAATTTTTCCATTGATAGCAAATTTTCCACTAGTAATTTTAACATCAATGTCAAATTTACGATTGGTGAATTTAATATTAGTGGTGAATTTACCACTAGTCAAAATTTTGATAGGGAAGTTATGTAATAATATTTTGAATGTGGTTTTTGGTATGAGATGTAGGTTTTGGTGAGTTGGGAGTATCATTCAAAGAGTATGGATAGTATTTTTACTCACAATATTAGCAACTATGAGTTTGGGGTTCTAGTGGTGATATGATTGGAGCATCCAAATTTTATACCTAAGATTGAGTTTGACTAGTCGTTATTGATGACACTAGCTGAGAGATGGTACTTGTCAATGGGAGATATGATAGTGATGTTGGAATATGTGTGGTGAATCCTTAGAGTATCCAAGGTGAGCACGTTCAATTGTGGATAGATGATGTGGTTGGAAAGGTTGTGTTCTCAAAGCATAGAAATTTTAGAGGATGGCTTCTTGTTTGAGGATTAATAATACCTTCATAGGAGGACATATAGATTGGTTGAAAATGTTCCTAGCCTCCATTGTATATAGGATTTTGATATGTGATACAAGAAAAATGTTTATGGTTTTGGTATGGAGAGTTATTATTTTAGGGGTTAGAGATCATCATATTGTTTATGCTTGGGGGCTAGCCATCTTGGCTTGACTTTACCATATGTTATACCAAGTGGTATATCATAAGGGTAAGAGTTTAGTTTGTTGAACTCTTCTCCAAGTCTAGGCTTGGGAGTATATAAAAATATAATAACTTGTGTTAGGGGTGAGGTAGCCTAGACCAAAGAGAACTATAGTCTATATTTGTGCAAAGTGTATTCACCCTACCCATGGTTCACTAGAGTGGGCATGATTTATGATTGATGAGCTGTGGATAAATCATATCATTTGTTAACTATGGAGGGATTTGTATGTGTGTTATAATAACCATAAGGATATAGTATAGACTAGGATGATTCAATGGTTAGATGATGAGAACTAGGATTATGAGCTATTTTGGTATGATCAATTGCTTTTCCAATACGGAGAGATGCAAGGAATACTAGCTATAAGAGAGATATAGGTGCAACAGGTTACCTGAGATATGGTGGAAATCTACTAATAGTTTTACCTTTATAGAGATTGAAATTGATTACCCTATTGTGTTGACTCTTTTTAGATATTATGTGGGAGTGACAATAGAGTATAACACCTAGTATGAGTGGTTTATGCTTGGTAGGATTACAATAAGGGTGCCACTGAGGGATCATACTCAGGCCATTCATGATGTAGACAATATCTTGAGGGGAGTTTGAAGGTGCCTTAAGAAGGAGTGGAAGGATAGGATGACAACAAGGTAGGAAGCAAGATATGGAAATTAGTTAGGGAAAGGGACCATAGAAATTGGTTCTCCACTAGATGTGTCCCCACTATCTATGATTCCACTACCATAAATAATATTTAGTAGGACTAGGTCTAATGGTGTAGATGAGGTAGGATCTAGTAGGATAGTGACTAAGGATAGAGAGGTAGAGTTAGCGGTGACTAAGGCTATGCAAGTGAGAAAGGTGGCTAGGACTAGGGAGGATATAGCCTAGTTGATGAAGGAGAGGCCTATGAATGGGGAGACCTTTACCAAAATCTGATTAGAATTGGATCAAGTTGGTAAGGAGAGGATGATAGATAGGGTGATTGTTACTAGCCTATGGTTAGAGATAGAGATGATGGATGAGAAGAGGATAGTAGATAGGGAGGCTATGGCTAGCCTATAATATAACTTGGAGTAGGTGATTCACAAGAGATATGAGGCTATCTCAAGAGTTGGATAGGGGATGGATATAGGTATGGTGGCTATGATGATGGGTCCACTATAGCAAGAGCTAAAATGAAAGGGGAGACTTAGATTTAGTGAGGGTATATTTGGATATATTATGGGAGAATCTATGGGTTATGGAGGTGATAGTAGAGAGGAAGAGAAGAAGGACTGAGCACTATCGATATTTGTATCATATTGTAGTACTTATAGAGCGACATTATGTTTTACCCTCATATACTTGATAGAGGATATAGTTTGTGAGCCATTACTCATAGCAATCAATTGTTTTTTTCCCACCTCCACCAAGAGCCAAAGGAGACACAAAGTAGAATTGCTAGGGATAATGGAGTGAGTGTACCGATTTTTGGTATGTAATACACCCTCTTTTCGTATGGACTAAGTGTATCAATTTTCTTATTGTCATACACCTTTCCTAGATGCATTTATTATTGAGGCATATATATATATATATATATATATATATATATATATATATATATATATATATATATATATATATATATATATATATATAGTAATTACATTATGTTTGGTATTGAATTCTTTGCGTGTGGTGTTTGTGATGGTTATGATGAATTTGATTTGGTGTTGCTTTGTTTATATGATGATTTGATTATGTAATATTTTGATTATGTTGATATAAGACATTAGGATTTGATGTATTACTTAGCGATGACATTATGAGTTTAATGATGAATAAATGATAAAAGAGAGTAGTTACTTTGTTATGTGATGACCTAAGGATCTGATAAATAGAAAAACACTCAGATGTATATTGTGATTGGTGGTCTCTAGACCTAAAAAATACAAGCTCTCATGTGTTTATTCCTTGTGTAAGTGATGGTCTCTAGACCTAATAAAATATAAATGCTCATTTGCAATTTTAGTGTGAAACGTTATGCTTTGAGCCCAGATAACACTTTCTCATTTCCATGGATGGTAACATAATCTCATCATGCTTAAATGGTGGTGTATGGTACCGCATAAAATATAAGCATTTAAGACATGATAAATTACCTGTAATATGTACAATATATATGTATTATTGTTAGTAGAGCTAGCTATTAGTAGTTATTTATGCATGCTTTGAGAGGCATACTCAAAGAATTTTATGTATGCTTTGAGAGGCATATCCAAAGGATTTTATGCACACTTTGAGAGGCATACCCAAAGGAATTTATACACACTTTGAGAGGCATACCTTATGGATTTTGTACACACTTTGAGATGCATACTCAAAGGATTTTATGTTGCTTTGAGATGTGTACCCAAAGGATTTTATACATACTTTGAGAAGCATACCTAAAGAATTTTATGCACACTTTGATAGGCATACCTAAAGGATTTTATGCATGCTTTGAGAGGTGTACCCAAATGATTTTATGCATGATTTGGGAGGCAAACCTGAAGGATTTTATGCATGGTTTGAGAGGCATACCTAAAGGATTTTATGCATGCTTTCAAAGGCATTCCTAGAGGATTTTATGCACTCTTTGAAAGGCATACCCAAAATATTTTATGCAGATAAAAGAATAAGTAATTGTATATTTTGTCCTGATAGATATTGAAGAACACAAGCTTATACTGAGAGGGGGGGTGAACAGTATAAGACCACTTTTTACTTTTTCCTTCGATCTTTCAAATTAATATTATGCAGCGAATAGATAACAGTATCAAAAATAGAAATCAAAGCAATGCACAGAATATCATCCACAATAGAGACACAACAATTTACGTGGTTCACCCAATGCGGGCTACTCCATAGATAAATTTTTTACTAAATTTTATCACCTCTAATTCTAGGAAACCTTTCCCGATTACAAAGTTTATGGGCACCAACCCAAAGGAGATACCTTCCCCTAGCTCTGCTCTAACTGGTGATCCTTTAGAAGACCTCTGTCTCTGCTACCCTTAGCAAGTGGAACTCTATCCATAGAAGACACCTGTCTTCCCTGCTCTAGCTGGAGACCTCTATCCTCAACTCTTTCACCTCCAAAGCTGGTCCTCTTGTCTGCACCAAACACAGTCCTTCGGTCTGGCACTAATGTCCTCGAAACTTGCACCTCTGTGCAATCACAGCACTCAATCATACATCCACTTTATGCACCTCTGTGCAAACACAACAACACTATCTTCGCACACTCTGCTCCTCGACGATTGAACTTCTCCTCACACTCTGCTTCTACATAAGTCACACTTCGAATGCACACTTTGATCGATTTGACTCGACTTGCTATCTTGCGCACAACAGACTTCACTTACGCAAGTTTGATACATGCATTCGATCGATGATTAAACTCTCCAAGCAGCCCTCCTTTTATACTAACAATCTCAAGATTAGATTCTTGATCTTAGTCGGCTGCATATCCCTAAAACAATGTTGGCTACACAACCCTACACTTCATCGGCTCAATGTTAACTCTGTCAGCTTCAACCGCCTCTGTTGTTCTATAGTTTTTCTCATGAAACTACAACATGTCATGATATCGTGACACTTTTACAGCCGTACACCTTCTTTTGCCTACTGTCGCGATATCGTGACACTTTTGCTTCTTTTGGCTTCCTATTAGTTTTTGTCGTGATATCGTGACACTTTCTGCTTCTGCTGATGTCATATTCACTTCTGTCATGAAATCACGACATTTCTCGCTTCTTCAACTTTTTCTCTGCTTGCCCCAGCAAAAATGGAACATGTCGCAAAATTGTGACACTTTCGCTGCTTTATGCCCGTGAAACTAGAACAAGTCACGAAATAATGACACTTTCACCTTCAAGCTCTTCCTTCCTAAATTTGTTGTGAAATCATGACGCTTCTTCTGTTGAAGACTTGCTAACTATTTCTGTCATGAAATCGTAACACTTTCTTCAGCTGGATGCTGCCATCTCAACCTGTCATGAAATCATGATGTTTTCTGCATCCATAAGCTATACCTCCATCTTGTCATCAAATTGTGATGCTTTTAGCTTCCATACACTTTCTCTATTGCCTGTCGTGAAATCGTGACACTCTCTGCGTCTGTATGCTTTTTCTTCAGCCTGTTGCGAAATCGTGATGCTTCTCATATCAAACTCTTTCGTTTGCTACATGTCACGAAATCATGACAATTCTCACTTTGAGTTTTTTAGCATGTCACGAAATCGTGATAGTCCTCACTTCGTCTTTTACAGCATGTCACGAAATCGTGACACTTTCTGAATAACTTTCTCTCTCTTCAAACTTGTCACGAAATCGTGACAGTTCACCCTGCGGATTCTCTCTTCTGCATTATGTCACGAAATCGTGACACTTTTTTGTCCATACAACCTTCCTTGCATTATGTCACGAAATTGTGACACTTTTTCTTTTCTGCATTCCTGCACTTTTTGAGTCGCAAAAATGTGACATGTCGTAAAATCGTGACACTTTCCAACTTGCTCTCCTTCTTTGCCAACATGTCACGAAATCGTGATAGTTTTGCTCGCACTTTCTCTCTCCTCAAACATGTCATGAAATCGTGACAATTTTTCCAGCACTTTCTCTCTCCTCAAACATGTCGTGAAATCACGATAGTTTTTCCAGCACTTTCTCTCTCCTCAAACATGTCGCAAAATCGTGACAGTTTTGCCAGCACTTTATCTCTCCTGAAACATGTCACGAAATCACGATAGTTTTGCCAGCACTTTCTCTCTCTTAAAACATGTCGTGAAATCATGACAGTTTTTCCAGTCGCCTGCATACTTTTTCTTACTTGTCTTTTTCTTAATCTTTTGCAACTGGGCTACTCTGATCTTCTTGGAAACTCACTGTCCAAACTGAAACCTTCATCAAAACACATTCTTTGACATCAAACAAAATTGCTTCAAGACCTTCTTGACATCAATGACAACATCTATATTTAGAGCAAAGGCAATGTACCCAAGGTACCCAAAATTGCCAACAATCTCCCCCTTTGTCATTGATGGCAAACCTTAACTAAAAACACTAGTCAAGAGCCAAAATTGAAACCAACTGATCCAACAACTGAGAATATATCTTTGAAGTTTTTGCTCCTCCTGACTTGAAGCTCTCTTCTTTACTATGAAGCTCTCCCCCTTACTCATATCTCTCCCCCTTTGTCATCAATGGCAAAGGGTCACCTTTGGGGCATGGGACTAAGAATGAGCTTCTTAGCTTAGTCCCTCCCCCACCTCCTGATGAGGTGATTTAAAACAAGGGTGGGAGTGAAACTCCCATTAGGCACTCATAATCATCAGTGTCTACAATTTCTTTGCCGGGCCTTCTCTTGAACTCTTTGTTAATGTTTCTGTTCTTGTCACTTTTCTTGTTCTTGTTCTCATCTCTTTTCTTGTCCACACCTTGATCCTTGGACCTGTTTATACCACTGTTCCTATTCCTATACCTTGGAAGATCAACTTTGCATTGTCTGGCTATGTGACCTGCATTGTTGCACTTATAACAAGTAACAATATTATTTCTTTCAGGCATAGTTGTTCTTTGAATCTGCCTGTTGTGACTAACCCAATTCCTGTTATTTGCCTTGCAAAAAATTGCCTTGTGCCCGAACTGTTGACAAGAGTAGCAATACCCTTGAAAGAAATTATAGCCCCTGAAACTATCATTTACTCTCTTAACTTGAGTCATGCAATGTACAACCATGTGACCAAACCTATGACATGCAAAACATCTGTCATGAAATTTTCTTTTATTCGACCTCTTGGGTCCTAAAACCTTCTTCTTGGAATTCAGAATTTTGTTTTCTATTTCTGCACATTTATCACTTACGGACTTATGATCTGAAGTACTTTCTTCATCAGAACTCTCTTCCTTTTGAAATCTCTTGCTAGATTCCCCAACCTGTTCCTTGTGCGGCTCAACAAAATCGAGACCTATTTTATCTGTTGGTTTTATTTGACCTTTGATGAGAGACTTAACCTTTTTAGAGCTTTCTTGAAACCTGTACAGTTTATCCTTGTATTTTTTAGTTTCCTTTTCCAAAGAAGCCATTTCCTATTCTAACTCACTATACTCCAGAATCTTAGAATCCAACTCATTCTTGAGTTCTTGTGTCTTAGCCATAGAGATGTCAAGACTTTCTATAAGCTCATCTCTCTCCATACAACATTCATCTAATTTATCCTTGTGTCTAGCATTCTTCTTTCTTTCCTTTTTCAAAACACTAAGAGCATTAGTAAGTTCACATTCAAGATCCTCTATTTGATTGTTTTTTGAATTATCAAGGCCTTTATCAGATTTCTTATCACTAGAGGTGCCACCCTTTTCAAAAACCATACATGCATCTTCATTGTAGTTTTTTGAAGCATCCTCATACATACTAGCAACCAAATCATTATTTTTGCAATTATCCTCAAGGTGCCCAAAATTTCCACATCTAAAACATTTCATGACAATGAATTTATGTTTCGGTTCTTCCTCCTTTTCTGAAATGAACATCTCATTTTCATTATCACTAGAAGAGCTTTCACTATCACTGCTAGAACACTTACTTGCTTTGTCTAGGTAGAAGCTCTTCTTGTGTTTGTGAGAATGTCTCTTTTCGTGATTGCTATACTCATCTTTGCTCTTCCTATGATGCTTGTGCTTTTCAGAATCCTTGCTCTTAGAATCCTGTATATCTTCATCACTTTCATTCTTTGAAACAGTACAGTCAGTAGCATAATGACCAAACTTCCCACAGTTGAAACATCTTATGTTTTTCATGCTCTTGTGCTTTCTGGAAAACTTGCCTTTCTTACTGTAATATGCATCTTCATCACTCGAGGACTCATCACTCTCTTGAATCTATTTGCTCTTTGATTTCTTGGTAGCTTTGAAGGCTGCCTATTTCTTGACATCAACTTTCACTTGAGTTCTCAGCTCAAATGCTGCAAGTATACTATGGAGCTCATATTTTTTCAATTTATCTAGATCTTTAGCTTCCTCAATGGCAAAAATATTTTCACTAAATCTATTAGGAAGAGATCTTAAAATCTTATCACACACATCATTTTCAGCAAGTTCAAGACCTAAGTCTTTCATGGAGTTAACAATCTCATCCATACGAAGCATGTAGTCACTGATATTTTCATCATCATTCATTTTGAGTTGTTCAAACATACCTTTGAAATGTCTCAACTTTGCCTTTCTGACATTTGCATCACCTATGTGAACCACTTGCAGCTGTTTCCACATTTCACTAGCTGTCTTGTAGTGAATCACCTTGGTAAGATCTGCTTTCTGTAAACCTTTAAGGATTGCAAACATAGATTTTGAATTGCTGTGATGTAGGAGCCTATATTATTTAGTGTATGGACCATTTACAGGTATAGTGTACCCATCTTCAATTACTTCCCATACCTCATTATCAAGTGCCATTAGATAAACCTTCATTCTAGCACTCCACAGACCAAAATCTGATCCATCAAGGATAGGTGCTGCATTGCCACTTGAATAATCCATTATGTTCTTAATCAGTTCTTCCTTCAAGCTGTTAAACCTTTTCGAAGGAACCCGGCTCTGATACCAATTGAAGAACACAAGCTTATACTGAGAGGGGGGGTGAACAGTATAAGACCGCTTTTTACTTTTTCCTTCGATATTTCAAATTAATATTATGCAGCGAATAGATAATAGTATCAAAAAAAAATCAAAGCAATGCACAGAATATCATCCATAATAGAGACACAATAATTTACGTGGTTCACCCAACACGGGCTACTCCACGGATAAAATTTTTACTAAATTTTATCACCTCTAATTCTGGGAAACCTTTCTTGATTACAAAGTTTATGGGCACTAGCCCAAAGGAGATACCTTCCCCTAGCTCTGCTCTAACTGGTGATCCTCTAGAAGACCTTTATCTCTGCTGCCCTTAGCAAGTGGAAATCTATCCACAGAAGACACCTGTCTTCCCTGCTCTGGCTGGAGACCTCTATCCTCAACTCTTTCACCTCCAAAGCTGGTCCTCTTGTCTGCACCAAACACAGTCCTTCGGTCTGGCACTAATGTCCTCGAAACTTGCATCTTTGCATAATCATAGAACTCAATCAAACATCCACTTTATGCACCTCTATGCAAACACAACAACACTATCTTCGCACACTTTGCTCCACACACTCTGCTTCTCGACGATCGAACTTCTCCTTGCACTATGCTTCTACGTAAGTTGCACTTCGAACGCACACTTCGATCGATTCGACTCGACTTGCTCTCTTGTGCACAGTAGACTTCACTTACGCAAGTTTGATACACGCATTCGATCAATGATTAAACTCTCCAAGAAACCCTCCTTTTATACTAACAATCTCAAGATTAGATTCTTGATCTTAGTCGGCTGCATATCCCTAAAACAACATCGGCTGCACAACCCTACACTTCGTCGGCTTAAGGTTAACTCTGTCAGCTTCAACCACCTCTACTGTTCTGTAGTTTTTCTTACAAAACTACAACATGTCGTGATATCATGACACTTTTATAGTCGTACACCTTCTTTTGCCTACTGTCGCGAAATCGTGACACTTTTGCTTCTTTTGGCTTCCTATTAGTTTTTGTCACAATATCGTGACACTTTCTGCTTCTACTGATGTCATCTTCACTTTTGTCGTGAAATCATGACATTTCTCGCTTCTTCAACTTTTTCTCTACTTTCCCCAGCGAAAATAGAAGATGTCACAAAATCGTGACACTTTCGCTGCCTTAAGATTTTCTCTGCCTTACGCCCACGAAACTAGAACAAGTCACGAAATCACGATGCTTTCGCCTTCGAGCTCTTCCTTCCTGAATTTGTCATGAAATCATGATGCTTCTTTTGTTGAAGACTTGCTAACTATTTCTATCATGAAATCGTGACACTTTCTCCAGCTGGACGCTGCCATCTCAACTTGTCGCGAAATCATGACGTTTTCTGCATCCATAAGTTGTACCTCCATCTTGTTGCAAAATCATGATGCTTTCAGCTTTCGTACACTTTCTCTACTGCTTGTCATGAAATCATGACACTCTCTACGTTCGTACGCTTTTTCTTCAGCCTATCATGAAATCGCGATGCTTCTCATATCAAACTCTTTCCTTTGCTGCATGTTGTGAAATCGTGACAGTTCTCACTGAGTTTTTTAGCATGTCGTGAAATCGTGACAGTCCTCACTTCGTATTTTGCAGCATGTCGCAAAATCATGACACTTTCTAAATAACTTTCTCTCTCTTCAAACTTGTCGCGAAATCGTGATAGTTCACCTTGCAGATTCTCTCTTCTACATTATGTCACGAAATTGCAACACTTTTTCGTCTGTACAACCTTCCTTGCATTATGTCACGAAATCGCAACACTTTTCCTTTTCTGGATTCCTACACTTTTCGAGTCGCAAAAATGCGACATGTCGTGAAATCGTGACACTTTCCAACTTGCTCTCCTTCTCTACCAACATGTCACGAAATCGTGACAGTTTTGCCTGAACTTTCTCTCTCCTCAAACATGTCGCGAAATCATGATAGTTTTGCCAACACTTTCTCTCTCCTCAAACATGTCACGAAATCATGACAGTTTTTCCAGTACTTTCTCTCTCCTGAAACATGTTGCAAAATCGCAACAGTTTTGCCAGCACTTTCTCTCTCCTAAAACATGTCGTGAAATCACGACAGTTTTGCTAGCACTTTCTCTCTCCTGAAACATGTTGCGAAATCGTGACAGTTTTTCTAGCCGCCTGCATACTTTTTCTTACTTGTCTTTTTCTTGATCTTTTGCAACTGGGCTACTCTGATCTTCTTGGAAACTCACTATCCAAACTAAAACCTTCATCAAAACACATTCTTTGACATCAAACCAAATTGCTTCAAGACCTTCTTGACATCAATGACAACATCTATATTTAGAGCAAAGGCAATGTACCCAAGGTACCCAAAATTGCCAACAGATATTTCTTAAACAAGAATTTGAAGTATGTGTAATGGTAGATATGACTTGATTTTTTTAGATTGCATATGTATGTTGAGTGTACATATTTTAAAATTGATCTGCTTTTGGAGGAGGTTGCCCCTTGATTAAATAGATGTATAGTTCTTTATATTTCTTGACATATGAGAGTTTGTATATGCAAAGATTTATATGCATGTGAGGAATTGGATTTGAATGGAAGTGCATTGTCAAAGGTGACAATAGAGGTTGCTTTGAAATCATATGCCCCCAATCATCGTATCCATGATGTAATCATGAGTATGTGGTTTAGGTGGGTATGATAAGAAAGTTTACTTAAAAGGCACATCAGGTTATGCTTTTACCTATGTAGATAAAATGTTTGCTAGATGTTGGTTTCTTAAATATTTCAATGCATAATATGAGACATCCAGATCATAGGTATGTTATCTAATGAATATGCAAATATTTATAGACACATGAGGAATGGAGCTAGTACCCAGAAGCACATATGATGTATTGAAATAATTAAGAACCTATGTAACAACAAAAATTTTAGATTGAGGATAACACTTTCATATGGACAATCTAAAAAAATAAGAATCCCTTATTTGCTCGACGTATGTACAAAGAATTATATATGCATAGAACATGAAAAAAATAAATTATCTTTAGTTGAGGGTCCATATGATAGCATGGTCCCTAGTCTAAAAGATATGTTGCCAATGTGAAGATAATATCTTTGTTGGATTATAGACCTTTTGGAAGCATAGGAATTTAAAGATCTACTACTTGGCACATTAGTAAATTATTATGTTTCCTAAGGGCCTACAAACCAACAAGATATTTTTTTTGTATTTAGGATTGAATATTTATAGAGTATGGTCTAGTGGATTCATCACCCCTAGTTTCATTGCCTAGAATTTATATAAAGTCCTTATATATATGAGGTATTGAAACAAGAGAATTTGATTCCATTTGGGCATATGCTAGAGAATTATTCATATAATGAAATTTGAGAAGAGGTTGGGGTGAGAATGGTCATAATAGAATGTGCTCAAAAACACTTCAAGTGTTTTTCACTCCAAACTTATTTTCCAAAAAACCAATCAATCAACTCAACTATGGAAGAATGTGCTCATACCTTTTTATTGATGATGAAGAAATATCATAAATCTGTCACAACCACAAACACTTCTATGCCAAGATCAAAGAGGTTAGAAGATAAATATTTCTCACAATATAATGTAAATACTCAATTACACCTTATCACTCCACCTTTCAAAAAAAACCATCAACATACATAAAATATTTATGCAATAACACCTTATAAACTCCCAACTAAAAATAAATTCAACCACCAAAATAAATCAAAACCTATTTAATAAAATTTAATGGCAAAAAGAACTTTGGAAAAAATCAAATCCACTTTCCTTATAACTCCAATAACATAAATCACTTCTCAATAAAACAATCTTTCATAAACTCTTTTATCTCCAAATAACACAAATCAATTATGAATAAAATAACCTTTCATAAACCCTTATTACTCCAAATAACACAAATCAATTACCAATAAAATAATCCTTCACAAACCCTTATAACTCCAAATAACACAAATCAATTACCAATAAAATAATTCTTCATAAACCCTTATAACTCCAAATATCCCCTTAGAAAAACTTTAGGCAACATAAAAAATTTAATAAAAAATTACCCTTGCCACTAGTGGGATTCGAACCCACAATCGCTGCCTCTGCGAGCGCTCTAGCCATAGATTTGACCACTGCGTGCACTATATGCATGTTTGAAACTCCACGAGCACCTCATGCTCTTTCTTCCACACTTGGAACTAAAATTGAATGTGAACCAAAAGCTTTCCCCTTGGTGCTCAAGTCAAACATGCCAATTAATGTCCATGCCAATCGATCATGGAATATCCCACTCCCAACGCTATCATGAAACATGATGTACCAATGGACCATCGTGTCCAATATGGGTTAGACCTTACCTCACCATTTTTGTCTTCTTATTGGTGCTAATAAGACAAACAAACTCTTTGTATTCTTCCTCAACATTCAACGATTGCACAAATTTCTTTTAGCTTGGTCGCATGAAAATTAATTTGAAGAGGGATAAATTTTGAATTCCTCTTGGCATATTATTTATACATGAATTCACCATATAGCTTAGAAATCAACGTTCCATTTAATTCAATGATGTCGGCGCATTTTAAAACCTTTTATAATTTATAAATTATTTAAATTCTAATAGAATATAAATTATATAAATCATATTTATAAACCTTTTACTTTAATAAAATTAAATTCTTCCTTGGAATAAAATTTAGACCTTCAAATTGTACTCCACTGATTTGATTATTCTGCCATCATGGTTTTAATAAGAACCTTAATTTTTCCATTAGGACGTTTAACAAAAACCCTTGAAGAGTAATATTTTAAAAGCCTTTGTCTTCAACTCTTCACATTGCTCCTGGTGTTAATGATGGTGTACTCCATGGTATAAATGACAACTTCATGTGTTCACTTTGACATTAATGACAAATTCTCACTTTGAAATCAATGACAACTTCTCACTTTGACATCAATGAAAACTGAATGAGCTCAAAATATCCAACAATATCCCCCTTTGTCATTTATGGCAACCCAATTTCCTTTTACCGAAAACTTGACCTTTCCATTATTTTGCTCCCTTGGGACATTGGTCCCCCTGGCTCAATGCTCTCCTATTTTCTCAAATACCCAATCTCTCCCCCTTACTCAAATATCTCCCCATTTGACATCAATGGCAAAGGGTCACCTTTGGGGATGGGGACTAAAAATGAGCCTCTTAGCTTAGTCCCTCCCCCACCTTCTTTTGAGGTGGTTAATTTCAGGGTGGGCGTATTTCTACTCCCAGAAAGCACTATTATTTACCTTTATCCTCTTTCCTTATTATTTGATCCTTATGATTCCTCTAACTGTTCATTTCCATGTTTACATTATTGTTCTTGTTCATGTTCCTGTTCATATCCATATTCCTATTCCTATTTATATTCATGTTCCTGTTCCTATTCATATTCATGTTACAGTTCATGTTCCTGTTCATGTCTGTTTCTGGAATGTATGTTGTACACCACTTTGCTATGTGACCATCATTATTGAACTTATAACACTTAATATTATTATTCCTTAGATGTGCAAATGTCTTAGGATTTCTTCTAGTGAAGCCATATCCTCTTCTGTCATGAACTCTGCAATTCATTGCCTTGTGACCAAAATGATTACATGAGTAGCAATACCCATGGAAAAGCTATCTGTTCCCATATTTCTATCTTTCATGTGTCCTACACTATGAAGCCATGTGCCTAAAATTGTGACATGAAAAACATCTTCCATTGAAGTTTCCTTGTATTGACCTCATTGGTCTCTTAGTCTCTCTTGACCTATTCTGATTGTTGTTCCATTTGTATCTTCTTTATGCATTGTTCCTATTTTTGTTGAAATATCTATTGTCCAACTCATCCTCGGATGTCTCACTTTATTTTATACTATATTTTTTCTAAAGTATCTTCATCTGAAGTTTCTTCTCCCCAAAACTTGAGGTTGACTCTCCTTCCCATTTCTTTTGATTCTATTCAAATCCAAGACCTATTTTATTTTATGTAGTCTTTTGTATCTTGATGAACTTATCCAAGTTATTTGAGCTATTTTTAAACCCTTTCATATTGACCTTGGAGTCTTCTAAATCTTCTCTTAGTAGTGCCATTTCTTATGCTAACTTATCACATTCTTAGATATTTTATTCTTACTTATCTTTGAACCTTTTTACCTTAGCCTTTGATTTTTATAAATCCTCTATAAGCAATCTTATCTCTTCATCATATTATTGAAACTGAATTTCAATTTTAGAGTTCTACTTTCTTACCATCTTAATCGTGTCAAGGGCATAGATAAGTTCTCCTTTGAGATCATATCCATCCTTTTCTGAATATTCCTCTATTTGTTTACCTTTATCCACATATTTATTTTTTGTTGGCTTGTCTTCTATAGGATCACCTTCTCCTTCTTCTAATGCCATTAGAAGTTTTTCATCTGGTCCTTCAAATGCATCCTCATATTCATCATCATTAAAACTATAGCCATCCCTTGTAAAATCATCTTCAAGATATCCAAAGTTACCACATCTAAAATACTGGAGAATTACTGGAGTCCTTTTCTTAACTTATTCTTTTTCTTCAATCATAAATAGGACTTCATCTCTATCATATTCTAAAAAATTGGCATCATTGTAACTTGAGTACTTACTTGCATTATCTGCATAGTAGCTCATATTTTTCCTTTGTAAGAAATTCTTTCCTTGTATGTTTTGTCCATCCTTGCTTTTCTTTTGGTGCCTACGTCCTTACGATTCCCTATTCTTGTGATCTTGTTTCTCTTCATCATTGTTATTATTAGCTTCTTGAAATTCAGTTGCATAATGACCATACTTTCCACAATTGAAACATTTAACAGATCTTGTATCTCTAGATCTTCTTGAATCCTTATTCCTTATGCCATAATTTACTTCTTCATCACTGGATGACTCATTGCTTGATTCTGACTTCTTACCCTTAGTATTCTTGATTGCTTTGAATGATTCTTATTTCTGAGGAATAGGATATTTTGTTATTATCTCATGTGATGTAATATTAGTTATCAAATTCATCGAATTTTTGAGATAAAATTTGAAATTCGACAAATTTTAAACTCTGGTGAATAAATTCGCCGAACAAACGTTAAATTCAGCATGGAAAAAAATTGGCAGAAAATAGGTTTGATATTTATGAATTCTCCTATTTCTGGTTCTACATGCGGCCATATTTAGTTTATAATTGGCATAGGGTAAGTCATTTTATTTATTTATTTATTTTGAGTCAACCTGTTAGTTTTTAAAACTTATTTTTAATTTTTTTTTAATGGTGGATGTTTGAAGTTGCAAGGTAGTGTAAATACTGTTAGTACAACATGGAAGAAAGGTGCCAGTGGATCAACATCAACATTACAAAGGCAAAAAAAGGAGCCATATGAATTTACTATCATGAACCATTGCTCAAAGTGTGGTGTGGTGCATTTTAATTTGTTCCAATGAAAATATGTAGGTAAAACCAATTGCTACGGGTCAAACGGTGTATTTCGTGTATCGCTCATTAAAAAATAGCCTGGTCAGGTCACATTTGTCACTGTAGAATTTATTAACTAAATGATTCAGAATGTAGGACCTCAAATCCCCATTGCCATCATAATGCTCCATCCATATTCTGTCATCGCCATCGTACCCTATCTACTACTTTCCTTTCATTTCCATATCTGCTATTATAGATCCAACCCTAATTTGTAGGCTCGCTAGAGAGGCTACCATTTTATAGGAACCCTCTAGAGCTTGCCAAGCTCACTATAGATCCTTCCAGATGCCCTCCAGAGCCTACCATATCATAGGCTTGATCTAGAGCCTACCCAAGCTCATGTTAGAGCCTGCCAAGTGTATGCCAGAGACAACCGTAATCATCAAATGTGAACCAAGTCTGCTGCATAAAATCATCAGATGCTATTGGGGAATTCTGACACTAAATCTACAAAAAATCAACAAGGAATCAAGTCCATAAAGGTAAATCAACATTGATTATTATTTTATTGCATAATATGTAGGTTTTTGTATGATATTTCATTCAGTAATAACTAGGGTTTTATTAATAACTAAGGGTCTCACTCTATGGAGCCCTCACAGGTATTACTAACTGCTTATTTTGTTTATATGTGTGTAGATATATAGGTTTCATTCATTATTGGATAGTTTCTAAAGCTGGAGTGGCCTGAAATAGGATACCAAAGCCCACTCAATTTGTTGGGAGTGAAACACACTAAAGACACTCAAATCTATGTAGCTAGGATTTCAGAGAACCCTGACATTTATTTGTAATATTTGTATCAAAAATAATTTTGTTGGATAAAATAGTTGTAACAAGGAGTTTCTCAGCTCCCCCCCTTTTATTATTGAATAAAATAATATCTTGTGCAATTATTGTCTATATTGAGTTATTTGCTTTTATATCTGCATAGTATCATGTTTTTAGCTCTACATAGATATTTTGCAGTTTGACAATGCATAACTTTCATAGACTTTGTTCTATACAAACCTCTCAAAAATGCATTCATTGCTTTTGAATTGTAATGTTGTAGGATCTTACCTTACTTATATGTAGGAGTATTAATCAAGGGATCGTATCCAAATTCAACTAGTTCTCAAATTTCATTTCCAAGAGCCATAAGGTAGATTTGCATTCTCAAACTCCAATATATATAGTCACTTCCATCAAATATTGGTGTTGAATTATCTGAAGACACATTATTAGAATCCATTGTGTTCTTGTTAGCTTTTCCTTCAAGCTATTAAACTCTTCTAAAGGAACCTACTCTGATACCAATTGAAGAACACAAGCTTATACTAAGAGGGGGGGCAAACAATATAAGACTACTTTTTTTTTTTTTTCCAATCAATATTATGCAATGCAAAGATAGCAATATCAATAGTAGTAATCAAAGCAATGCATAAATCACCACACTTAATAGAGACACCACAATTTATGTGGTTCACCCAATGTGGGCTACTCCACGAAGAAAATATTTCAATAAAATCTTCTTAATCAATATCTTGGGAATCCTTTCCCTATTACAATGTTTATGGACCTCTATCCAATGGAGATAAAAATACCCTAAATCAAGTTCATGGATCTCTATCCATAGGAGAACTCCTTCTCCTTTGCTCTAGTTTGTGATCCTCTAGAAGACTACTACCTCCACTTCACCGGCTTATGGATATCTCTCCATTGAAGACTCTTATCCCCACTCAGAAGACCTATCCTCAATGCCCTGGCTGATGGATCTCTATCCACTAGAGACTACTGTCCTCTCTACTTTATCACCTCCAAATATCTGTCTCAAATATTCACTAAACTCAGTCCTTCGATCTAGCATAAATCTACTCAATCTCTATCTCTAGTCTAGCACAAACCTATCCTCAATTCTATACCAAACTTTGCTACACAAGTACACACATATCTTGCTCAAATATTCTTAACAAGTCCACACAGAACTTGCTCAAATATTCTCAACAAGTCCACACAGAACTTGCTTAAATCTGCTCAATAAGTCCACATAGAACTAGCTCAAATCTGCTTAACAAGTCCACATAGAACTTGCTCAAATCTGCTCAACAAGTCCACCTAGAACTTGCTCAAATATGCTCAACAAGTCCACACAGAACTTGCTCAAATATGCTCAAAAATTCCATAAAAAACTTGCTCAAATATGCTCAACAAGTCCACATAGAACTTGCTCAAATATGCTCAACAAGTCCACACAGAACTTGCTCAAATTTACTCAATAAGTCCTCTCTAGAACTTAACCAAATCTGTATTGTAAGCTTCCACAAAAATCTCACACAAAATCAGTCCACAAGTCTCCTCAAAGACTTGCCTCAAATTTGCTTAACAAGTCCACACAGAACTTGTCCAATATCATAGAAACATAAAGAGAATTGTTAGAGACTCAATATGTTCTATACTTATCACAATGCTCAATTACTTTCTCAACTCAATTCAGAATATAGAATAGTTTGTTTTATGGAACTTAAACAATCACTTCACACATCCACTTGACTAGGAACAATAAACTCTACTCAACCAATCACTCAATGAAACAACCCTTGCTCACAAACCCTAGTCCAAGCATATGAACACTTCACTCAAAATATTTTCAACAATGCTCAACAAAAAATCTTACATAACAATGATACTCATGTTCTTTTCAAACCCTAGTTCAAGTTATTTGCACAACAACTCACTTCAACAACAATGCTTATAAAGCAATGATACTCTAACCCTCACTCAATTTTTTCACACAATCAATGGCTTCAACACCAATGCTTATAAAACAAGGTTTTAATAACAACTCTTTATTCCAAAAAACCTTGAAGCATTAACTCAACACACTCAATAGGAAACCCTAATCAAGTCCTTTTCACTCCAAACTTATTTTCTAGAAAACCAATAAATAAACTCAACTATGGAAGAATGTGCTCATACCTTTTTATTGATGATGAAGAAATCTCATAAATATGTCACAATCACAAACACTTCTATGCCAAGCTCAAAGAGGTTAGAAGATAAATATTTCTCACAATATAATGTAAATACTCAATTACACCTTATCACTCCACCTTTCAAAAACAACCATCAACATACATAAAATATTTATCCAATAACACCTTATAAAATCCCAACTAAAAATAAATTCAACATCCACCAAAATAACTCAAAACCTCTTTAATAAAATTTAATGGCAAAAAGAACTTTGGCAAAAATCAAATTCACTTTCCTTATAACTCCAATAACATAAATCACTTCTCAATAAAACAATCTTTCATAAACTCTTTTATCTCCAAATAACACAAATCAATTATGAATAAAATAACCTTTCATAAACCCTTATTACTCCAAATAACACAAATTAACTACCAATAAAATAATCCTTCACAAATACTTATAACTCCAAATAACACAAATCAATTACCAATAAAATAATTATTCACAAACCCTTATAACTCCAAATATCCCCTTAGAAAAACTTTAGGCAACATAAAAATTTTAATCAAAAATTACCTTTGCCACTAGTGGGATTCGAAACCACAATATCTACATTCGTGAATGCTCTATCCATGGATTTTACCATCGTGTGTGCTAGACGTACATTTGAAACTCCATGAGCACCTTGTGCTCTTTCTTCCACACCCAGCACTCAAACCGAACGTGAACCAAAAGCTTTATCCTTGGCGCTCAAGTCAAACACGCCAATTAACGTCCATGTGAATCGATCGTGGACTCTTTCACTTCCAACACTATCACAAAATATGTTGTACCAATGGACCATCGTGTCCAATGTGGGTCAGACCTTACATTCACCCTTTTTTTCTTCTTCCTAGCGCTAATAAGACAAACAAACTTTTTGTCTTCTTCCTCAACGTTCAACGATTGCATGCATTTATTTTAGCTTGGTTGCATGAAAATTAATTCAAAGAGGGATAACTTTTGAATGCCTCTTGGCATATTATTTATACATGAATTCACCATATGGCTTAGACATCGGTGCTCCATTTAATTTGATGATGTCGATGCATTTTAAAACCTTTTATAATTTATAAATTATTTAAATTCTAATAGAAATTATATTTATAAACCTTTTACTTTAATAAAATTAAAATATTCCTTGGATAAAATTTAAACCTTCAAATTGTACTACATGGATTTGATTATTCTGCCATCATGGTTTTAATAAGAACCTTAATTCTGCCATCAAGATGTTTAACAAAAACCCTTGAAGAATAATATTTTAATAACCTTTTTATTCAACTCTTCACAATGCTGTTGGTGTTAATGATGGTGTACTCCATGGTATAAATGACAACTTCATATTTTCACTTTGGCATCAATGAAAACTTCTCACTTTGACATCAATGACAATTGAATGAGCTCAAAATGTCCAACAATGATTTTGTGATGCAACGATTGATAAAATACCAATGCATGATGAAAAATGGTGAACAAGCAGATGAGAGGATAGTTTAAAAGGGTTCCTAGGGTTTTGGATGAAATTTGCATGATTTCCTATGATTTTGGAATGAATTTGATTGGATTTAGGGATCATATGATCAATTCGTAGGGCAGGGGGCGAATTGGATCCTAATTCGTGGGGCGGGGGGTGAATTAGACTGTTTGACCCATTTGCAATGTTTTGGCAGTTTGGGGGACCAAATGATGTCAAAATTAGATAAATATTATATCGTTGGAAATATTATTTCAAGATTGATCAAATGGTAAAAGTTTTGGGAAATTTGGAGATGATTTTATAGGTTAAAAGGTAGGCCAAATATGACCCTACTTTTAGAAGTGATGAATGCACAATTTCAAGCCTTGTGAAGGGTGTGCATGATGATTTTGTGTTGTGCCTACATATAATGTATGTGATTTAATGTGTATGTAATGTGATTTGATGTGAATGCAATTGTAGTAAATGCATGTGATATAGGTGCGATGATGCAATGTAAGAAAATGCATGTAGGATAAATGCATTGATGTAATGTTTGATGTGATGCATGTAGTGTAAATGCATTGATGTAATGTTTGGTGTGATGCATGTTTGGTAAATGCATTGATGTAATATTTGGTGTGATGCATGTTTGGTAAATGCATTGATGTAATATGTAATAAATCTATGTAACATAGATGCATGGATGCATGTATGGGAGGGCTAAAATGCACAAAGGAAGCACTTGTATCGTTGCATGTACCTATGTGAATGCGTACATTACATGATCTCAGATATGTAGGATGGTATAAGGTATCTGTAATGGATTTGACCAATGTAGTTTTGGTAATAAAATCTTGGACCCAAAATTGTGCAAGTTTATGTGGCAACTCATAACTAATCGGACTAGTTCAAAATTTGTCATGGACTTGTGTGTGTAAATGAGTGATGTTCATTTATCCATTTTGAGGGAGGTAGAATTAACCCATTGTAGACATGGCCAAACTAGCTAGCTCATCCATACATGAACAGTGGTATGTACAAAAGTGGGTAGCTAATGTAATAGATATATCACCACTTTTAAGACTATTCCACTGGTAGGTAGGCTTTTGGAGCCTATTGCTAGCGATGGAAATCATCCCATGGTGTTATGTTGAACCTACGGACCAAAGGTGATGAAGCATAACATGGGTGATATTAGGAGGCTTTTCATTTTATTTTATTTCCCTCATATATTATTGACCTATTTATTATGGTGCTCTTTTTTTTTCTCTTTTTCTCTATTCTCTTTTTTTTTTCTATTCTATAGGTGTTGGATTTTGTTTTCTGCCCCATTATTTTACTTTTACTTATGCTTATCCCTTTGTTTATCCCCAGGTCGTATGTTGACCATGCAAGTGATAGGACAAGCAGGGGAGACCATTCGCTAGATGGTGCCATCTACTCAAGATGTCATCTTTCCTAGGCTCAAAATTTGTTTAATGTGTAACCTGTTGTGAATGGTCTATGAGAGAAGTTGAACCAGCCTAAAGAACCATAAGAAGAATGTAAAACCTATCAGCTAGGGGTGGCATTTTATTGACTGAACTAGTAATTAGTCAAAGCGTAGCACGAAACCTATGTATACCCTAATCCTTAAAAGGAGGAATGGATATCCAGGTGGTGATGCTAACAAGTGCATGTATTACTCCTTTTGAAGGTGCATTTTTGGAGGAAGAATGTACAAACTTAAAATGAAATTAACATAAAAAACATATGGATATGTGCATGGATGTAATGTAAATGATGCAGGTGGGAAAATGCAATATCTACAAGAGGGAAATTATGAAGTGTAGAAGGAGAAGTTTGGAAAACTTATTTACATATGAGTAAGATGTATGATAATGGCCAAAATGGGATGGCATGATAAGGGTTTCCCCAACGTGTGGGGTGTGTGTGTAGTAGGTGCATAAAATGTGATGTGTTGGATGCATGCAATAATGCCAAAAATAGGAAAGGAATGAAGGTGGAATGTACAACTAGAAGGAAATAGAAGAAGTAGTCTTTGGCAACCAGCAAGATAAGGAGATTACCAAAGTCAAAGGATGATATAAGAAAGGGGATATATCAGCGTAGGTATGTAGCCGCTTGAAGCATGACCATACAACTACACGATGAAGTAAGAAGAAGTAGAAGAGGAGGAAGATGAAATGCAAGATATACCACCAATGGAAAGTTTTTATTTGTTTGTATTTTTATTTTTATTTTGTGGATGTTTATTGTGTTCGATGTCGCATGTACAAGAATGTGAAAGCAAGGAAGGTTGCTCATGGAAGCAAAATCTTTGTTAGGACCAAGAAGTAAAAAATTATTTTTCTATGTTAGGGTATGTATGCTATGCTATGCTAGGCTATGCTAGGCTATGTGTATGCTATGCCTATGCTAGGCTATGAGTATGCTATGACTATGCTAGGCTAGGCTAGGCTATTTTTTTTGAGGTTTTTGGAGAAACCTATCCAAATTTTTACTGAGGTTTTTGGAGAAACCTATGTTGTTAAGAGATTCTAAAAAGAATGTTCCAAAATTTTTGCTAAGGATTTTGGAGAAACCTGGTGCTAAGATATTCTAAAAAGAATGTTCCAAATTTTTTGTTGAGGATTTTGGAGAAACCTAGTGCTAAGAGATTCTAAAAATAATGTTCCAAAATTTTTGCTGAGGATTTTGGAGAAACCTAGTGCTAAGGGATTCTAAAAAGAATGTTCCAAAATTTTTGCTAAGGATTTTGGAGAAACCTGGTGCTAAGGGATTCTAAAAAGAATGTTCCAAAATTTTTGCTAAGGATTTTGGAGAAACTTGGTGCTAAGGGATTCTAAAAAGAATGCTAAGAGATTCTAAAAAGAATGTTCCAAAATTTTGTTGAGGATTTTGGAGAAACCTAGTGCTAAGAGATTCTAAAAATAATGTTCCAAAATTTTTGCTGAGAATTTTGGAGAAATCTGGTGCTAAGGGATTCTAAAAAGAATGTTCCAAACTTTTTTCTAAGGATTTTGGAGAAACCTGGTGCTAAGGGATTCTAAAAAGAATATTCCAAAATTTTTGTTGAGGATTTTGGAGAAACCTGGTGCTAAAAGATTCTAAAAAGGATGTTCTAAAATTTTTGCTGACGATTTTGGAGAAACCTGGTGCTAAGGGATTCTAAAAAGAATGTTCCAATTTTTTTTTTGAGGATTTTGGAGAAAACTGGTGCTAAGAGATTCTAAAAAATAATGTTCCAAAATTTTTGTTGAGGATTTTGGAGAAACCTGGTGCTAAGGGATTCTAAAAAGAATGTTCCAAAATTTTTACTGAGGATTTTGGAGAAACCTGGTGCTAAGGGATTCTAAAAAGAATGTTCCAAAATTTTTGTTGAGGATTTTGGAGAAACCTAGTGCTAATTGTTTTTGCTGAGGTTTTTAGAGAAACCTTTGTGTTGATTTGTTTTGCTAAGGTTTTTAGAGAAACCTTTGTGTTGATTTGTTTTGTTGAGGTTTTAAGAGAAACCTGTGTGTTGATTTGTTTTGCTGAGGTTTTAAGAGAAACATGTGTGTTGATTTATTTTACTGAGGTTTTAAGAGAAACCTTTGTGTTGATTTACTTTGCTAAGGTTTTAAGAGAAACCTTTGTGTTGATTTGTTTTGCTGAGGTTTTAAGAGAAACCTTTGTGTTGATTTGTTTTGCTAAGGTTTTAAGAGAAACCTTTGTGTTGATTTGTTTTGCTAAGGTTTTAAGAGAAACCTTTGTGTTGATTTGTTTTGCTGAGGTTTTAAGAGAAACCTATTGTTTGGAAAAACAATTGTGATGAAGGTAAGGCAAAGGACACAACCTTTTATAAAAGGATACAACCTTTTGAACCTGGTGATTGATTTTATTTGGTGAGGGCAAGGCAAAGGATGCAACCTTTTGATAAAATGATACAATATTTTGAACTTGGTGATTGCTTGAATTTGGTGAGGGCTAGGGTTATGCATAGTGGAGAATATTCACAAATTGGGCAAATATTAGGATTTTTAAAATTGGAAATTGGTGAATATGAGGACCCTCGACGTCAGCCCATTCGCCTAAAATTTTTAGGACCAATTTTTTATTAGGGTCAATTCGCCATAATATATATCCAAACATAGGTATATTTGTACTCATTGGAAAGTTCTTTTTGAGCCTAATATAATGGTGGTGTTTTTATGAAGTTATAAGGTCATTTAATAGGTCAAAAGTTACCCCAAATATGAATTTATATTTTAGGGCTTCAAATACCCTAAATTTTGGTGTGAAGATGATTGATTTGATTTTCTTAGGATTCGCCATGATTTGTCTTGATTTTGATTAGGATTCACCATTTTTTTACAAGTACATTTTGAGTCCAACCCCTTATGCATAAACCTAGTGAGCGAAAGGCAAAGGATGCAACCTTTTGAACCTGATGATGCATGATGTATGCCCCTGCATTGAATTATGTATGGGGAGAAGATAAAGTTACCCCAGTTCGATTTATGGATTGGGAGAGGATGAAGTTATCCCAATTTTAATTATGAATTAGGAAGAGGGTGAATTTGCGCTCGTGTTGAATGATGTATGGGGAAATATACCCCCAATTTGATTGATGGATTGGGAGAGGGTGAAGTTGCCCTCGTGTTGAATGATGTATGGGGAAAGATGAAGTTACCCTAATATTGAATGGAATGATTGTGAGAAAATGACATTGTCCCCAATTTTAAATGATGGATTGGTAGCATATAAGGTTACCCCCATTTTGAATTATGGATTGGGAGCATATGAGGTTGCCCCCATTTTAAATAATGGATTTGGAGTAGATGAAGTTGTCCCAGTTTTGAATGATGGATTGGGAGCATATGAGGTTACCCCCATTTTGAATGATGGGTTGGGAGCAGATGAAGTTGCCCTAGTATGAATGATGTATTGGGAGCATATGAGGTTACCCCCATTTTGAATGATGGGTTGGGGAGAGTGTGAAGTTATCTCTATTTTGAAGGATGGATGGGGAAGATGGAATTTCCCTAGTGCTTAAATTATGTATGGGGGAAAGATGAAATTGCTCCAGTTTTGAATGATGGATTGGGAGAATATAAGGTTGCCCCCATTTTGAATGATGAATGGGATAGGGTGAAGTTACCCTAATTTTGAATGATGAATTAGGGAGAGGGTGAAGTTGCCCTCATTTTGAATGATGTATGGGGAAAGATAAAGTTATCCTTGGTTTTATTGATGGATTGGGAGTGGATGAAGCTACCCCAATTTTGAATGATGAATTAGGAGCAGATGATGTTGTCACAGTTTTGAATGATGGATTGGGAGCAGATGAAGTTATCCCAATTTTGAATAATGTATTGGGAGCATATGAGGTTGCCCCATTTTGAATGGGAGGATTGGGAGGAGATGATGTCCTAGTTTTGAATGATGTATTCGGGGAAGATGAAATTACCCCCAGTTTTGCATGATTTTTGGGGATAGGATGAAATTTCCCTAGTTTTAAATGGGAGGGGATGAAATTGCCCCCCAATATTAAATTATGGATTAGGAGAAAGTGAAACTCTGCTAGATGTGGAGAGTGTGATGGAAAGAAAGAAAATCCTCCAAATCATGAATGATGGATTGGAAGGAGATTAGAAATATTCGTAGTTGTAGAAGATGTAGAACAAATGGAAAAAACCATTGTAGAAGGGTAATAAAATAAATGGTGTAATGATGAAGATGTGATTGAAAAATGATGAAAAATGAAATGTGAAGAAAGGAAGAATGGTGAACACAACATAGAAAAAAGGAATGCTATGTAGGAGGAAGGTGAAAAGTGGAAGTGGATGATGGTGGAAGTGGAGGAATGGGCACATCCCAATGTGGTAGATAGTGTTGATTATGAGTAGTGATGCTAATCATGCCAACCACTTTGTGGGAAAGAGGATTGCGGTGGATATGATTGACCTACCTTGTTTGGGCTTGTTGAGTGGCTCCAGTCTCATGAGGATTAGTCCCCTCATGTTCAGGTAATGGGATCTGATAATCACTTAAATTTTAATTTTGTGGTATGATGGGATTTGAAAATTGAACAGTACCATGATAGATAAGGTCCTCAACTAAGTCACGAAAGGTGCAATACAAACGAACATCATGACCCAACTGGTGATGGTAAACACAAAAGGCATGTTCGATGTGCCCATGAGGGTTGGGTCAATTTGGATCTATAGGTCGAATGTCTAGTAATATAACATGACCAACATAAAAAAACCTTTGGAATAGGTAGAGGCTCAGAAAGTGAAGTCCAATAATGATGTTTATGTGGAGGACGTGGACCATGAGATTGTTGTGGTTTGGATGGAAGAGGCACATTAGTATGATAAAATTTATTGTTGTGGAGGAGGAGGTTGTGATACTGATGAATAATATGGAGAGGTTACATCTACTTGATTGGTCTATGGTGGCTTTGAGAAGGGTTGATTCGGTGTGTTGCAATTGAAGTGAGGATTTATAGTGTAAGATGACTTTTGTTGAAGTTTGATTTTATCAGATTGGACCTTGATGTCCTTGATAATATTTGCCTATGAAATAGCTTCTTCAAAGGTGCAAATTTGGTGAAGCTTTAGAGAATTAGAAATGTGTTTGTGGCAAATCATGGAAAAGAGTGTCACTAGCTCCGTAGTGGGGAGCTATGGGCAAGATCATGGATGTTCACTCTCCATCTAGACACAAATGTAGTGATAGGTTTATCATCAACCTGTTGTAAGGTGTAGACGTCTGAGAAGGTAGTATTATTTTTTATATTGATAGAAAAGTCCTCATTGCATAGTTCATTGTAGGATAGTTTTAGTGGCCCATAGCTTATGGTGCACAAGTTTAGAATTTTAACTTCATCTCATAGGAGTTGAAGTTCAGGTGTCAAGGGCGTTGAGGACTATGATATGGTAGGCTAGGTATATGAATGTGGTGGGTATTGGAGTTGTTGCTCTTCCCAATACTATGAAGGGTATTTGTGCACCTAATCCTGGTAAGGCAGGTATTAGGCAACGTGTGATATCACATCTACGTGCACACTAGATTATGAGGTAGATGTTTACTAAGGGTAATAATACTGTGACTATAGGATGTGTGGTTGTGGCACAGGTATTTGATGGGTAGGAGCCTATTACAATGAATGGGTCATAGCTGGCAATGACCAATATGGAGGAGGCATAAAGAATGTGGGTTTTATGGATAATGGTGTAGGTGTTGGGACTACCTATGCTAAGGGTGGTCAAGATGAGGTATCAAAATATGGGATCTGTCTCTATCCTAGAGGATAGGAGGTGGTGAACCTAAATTGTGTATAATAGTCTGGAAGGGTAAAGGTGTGAGTTGTAGGTCTTGATCCATAAGTAGGAAGAAGACTAGTGGTGGGAGCTTGGAAAGGAGGGGGGTTGGTATCCTAAAATTTGATGGAGATAAGGGTGGAGTAAAGGACTGTATATCATATACTATGAATACTTGGGATGTTAGTGGGAGTACCACAGAAAAATAAGGGTAAGCTTATGAAGTAGGAGCTTGGGAATAGGGGGAGGTGAGTGTGTCTACTCCTAATTGAAATTGTGTTGTTGGTTGTTGTTTTTGGCATTGTGTATCTTGTGTTTTAATATGTGGTTGAGATAGGTCTTCAAACATTGTGAAGAATGGCTGTTAGGAGGATGATGGTTGAGACTCTTGAAAAGAGTAGGGGTGTGATGTTTGAGGGAGGGCTTGTTGTTCCTTCTAGAGAGGAAGCTATTGCATGGTTTGAAAGGATGGCCTCTGGGTACCTACGGTGGAAGAGGAAGAGTCAAAAATAATTCCTATGGTAGGGATAAATGATGCAACCTTAGGGTGAGTGCGGTTTAGGAGTGAGGAGTCATTCTCAAATAGGGATTGAGATAAACTTTAGAAAAAGGGGTGTGATAAGGTAGGGGAAGTAGGTGTAACTTCCTATTATATGATGAAAAATGGATGGGGATGTTCTAGAATCGTGTAAATTACATGGTAGTAGAATGTGATGGGTGAATTAGGTGAATATGAAGGTGAGAGAAGTATATGGTACTCAATGAATGAAGTAGAAAAAGATTCACTCGAGGTAGACGTCTCACCCTGAGATGTTGTGTGTGGATATCATAGATAAAACTTAGTGAGTAGATTGGGTATGCATGTGGCTTTCCCCTTCATGATCGAAGGAGGAGGGGTGGACTGACTAGAAGGGGCACTGGATGCCTCCTCCATACATTGTGCTTGCTTGCATACTTGGCTATGGATGACATCAGGCATGGAAAAATGTGCTATGTTGTGAAGGTTTTGAACTATGAGGAATTAAATCCTGTAATTATAAACATGCTGTGTGAAGGGGTTTGGGAACAAAACTATGTGGTGTGAAGTCAATTATATCTAATGTAAAAGTAAAGCAATGATGTATTGCATGTAGCTCAAACAATAAAGTGACAAGTGGTGTACTATGCTGAAACCAGTTTGTGATCATGCAAATAATGGTAAACTAGAATCAGTTCTAAATGCTAAAAATAAAAGTGTTTTGTTCATTTATGTGTGTTTTGATGTTGGTACCTCCTAGGTAGTATCACAGGTAATGGAGTGAATACTCTAGTAAATTGAGAATGTTGTTGGTATCGAACCTCCTGCAACACCCAAAGATGCACATAATAGAACGATATCACAATGTGTGAATGGTGACCTATATGGAAGGTGTAGTAAAATGATATCCTAAAAGGGGGAACCCACTATGCTAAAGTAAGTTTGCTATATCCTTTCGTGAGAAGAGGTGGTACTATCTGAGACTTGCTATCGACATACCCATGATTTTGCTTCACCCTCGAGTGGACTTAGTCAATAACGATAGTTACTATGTTCATTAATTATGTAAGCCTTGTGAACAAAGGCATCTAATCCTATCCCACTCCAAATGTAACAATTGGTGATGAAATCCAGAAGCCCAATATCAAAAGTGAGGGGTTTTTCGATCATGAGGCCTAGAAAACCACTCATGTGGGGCTACTAGGTGTCTAGGGGGTGAGTTGGTGGAGGGTAAAACACCTACCACACCAATATCGAGTGATGGATTGGGGATGAAGTCCAATATCACCACTTGTTTAAGATACCACATGCGTGTGTGTGGGTTTTTGTTTTGTTATCGATGTTATGTAAAACAAGAAATCTAACTAATTGCCTTTTCAAATTGAAAGCTAGCCTTATATGCATTTTTTAAAGCAAAAGACTAGAATGAAATGCTTTTTGTAAAAAAATAATCTAATCCTATATGCCTTTAGGAAAATAAATTAGTTCTATGTTTTTTCAAAGCCTAGAAATATGCAATACAGATGTGTGAAGAAAGGGGTTTATGTGACCCTAAATATGTGTGACAACATGTAGTGATTGCAATGAAAATTTATACAAGCATAGAAAAGCAATAACAAGAAATTTATACGTGCAAATTAGAAAAAGGAAAATTAAAATTTACATGGCATTTTTGGAATTTAAAGTTGCTGGAAATTTGACAGGTTTTGCAATTACAACAATATTTAAACCAAATGGAGATGCAAAGAAGGGGAAGATTTGTTTTTAGCTATTATGCCTTAACTAGTAAACATATTACACATACAAAAATTAGAAAACAAAGCATATAAAGAAGAATACCTGGACTCTGATGTTGTAGGCGGTCTAGGTGATCCCTCTGCTGCTCACCCCTGCAATTTTGGGGGTTTTTGAGGCTACCAAGTTGATTTAGCCACCCGAGGGGTGAATTGAGATATGGTTCATGAGGTAGGGGGAAAATCAGATTTAGAAGCTTCCAATCTGGTTTCCAATAGTTTGGAAGGGTTCCAGGGACTGTAAAAACCTCTATGCAACTCAGATTTAGGGTTTTTGGTGATCTTCAACTAAATTCATGGGGTAGGAGGAAAATTGGGTTTGGAGGCATTAGATATATAATTTAAGGGTTTGGAAGCATTCCAGGGGTCCTAGGGACCTCTATAAAACTTATATCTAGGGTTTTTGGGGTTCAAAAATGCAATTCATGGGGCACCCTATGAATTGGGATCTAATTCATGAGGCAAGGGGCAAATCAGATTTGGAGACTTCAAATTTGGTTCCTGAAGGCCTGAGGTGGTTCCCAAGGCTTTGGATATATTTTTATTAATAAGATATAGTACCTTCAAAATATAGAAAAAAAGGATAATATCAGATTTATAAAATAGTCATTCCAACACTATCCATTGTGGGGGTCCCACTGGGTGTGCCAGAATGAAACAGGTAAAAAATGACATTTGATCTAACAACATATTAAAGATACATTCTATTCAGAACAATATTTTATTCATGATAATATTTGTATAGGTTACAAATAGGTAGAATTCCCATTTTTCTTTTCTTTTTCACAAATTTTACAATAGGCCTAATGCCTTCTTTTGGGTTCCTTAGTGTAGATGGGCTTGCATACCACCGTGGGGTTGTAGTTGTTTGTTTTTTCCTACTTGGTTCTATGATAAACCTACAAAAAGGGGTTAGTTCATTGGGGGATTGCCTCTGTCAGGCCCATATTAAGAAAGACAAATCAATTGAAAAACATGATACAAACTAAAATAAATGATGTTAAACTACATAAAAATGCAAAATGAAGGTTACCTCCCAAATCTGAGTTGATTTGGGTCTGTAGACCTAATTTGCCACTCGGGGGTAAACTAGTGCTAAATTCATGGGGCGAGGGGTGAGTCAGACTTCGAGTGTTGTTCTGCAAAAATCCTTCTATGGAGAGGTTCCTCAAGTACTGTACTATTGATGTGCGGGTTCAGATTGTTGTTTATGTGCTTTTGTATGTATTTTGGCAGAGTTTATGTGCTTTGGACATAAGTGGAGAGAGCTTGATAAATGAGGGTTTGGACCCACTATTTATAAGAAAACCCAAGGTGTAGGGGGGGTATTGGGATAACTATGCCCTAGGATCAGATCCTATGATGGTTAGGTTAGGGTTTGTGAGGTGGATTCCTCACATTCCCTCTAGGAAATATCTCATCCTCACACATGTATGAGGAGAGATTAGAGTTAACTAGGGTTAGTCAACTCTAGGTTGGATGTGGGGTTAGGTTAGGGTTTCCTAAGAAATATCCTAACTAACCTAGTGCACACACATGTGGGAGGAAGTAATTAGGGATTAAGGACATAATTAATATTTTTAGCCCTAAAAGTGGACTTTAAGTGAAGTCAACTTAAAATTAGATTTATGAATTGACTTAATAATTACTTTTGCCAAGTAATAGCCCGTGGGGGCCTCAATTAAGTGAAATAAGGATCTGTATTACCTTGGGAAGTTGATGGAAGGTATCCTGATGAATGGGAAATGTTTGTGATGTAATTTTACTAACATATTAGTGTTTTGGACTTAAAAACTAGTAAAGTGGTGTGTGGAAGTCTACGCAATGCTACAAAAATCTACGATGATTTATGCATGACTACACATGAATACGGTTGTCTACACATGTCTAGGAGTATCTACAATAGCCTACGTTGGTCTACGATAGCCTTGGGGTATTTAGGATTGCTTGTGTAAACCTACAAGTGTCCGAAAGGATATACAAGTACGCAGGTATAGCAATGTACGACTTTTAGGTGTCTACAAAAGTATACCCTCGAAAGAGCATCAATATAGGATATCTCCAATGATGACATATTTATAGGATTTTAGCTTAAAATTTATTCATTTTTTAGAAGTGAATCCTTTCAAAAATGTTCCTTCCTTGAGGAACTTAAAGATATCTTGATACCAAGGTTCTTAAGTTAGGGCTGATTCAATGGTGTAAATTATTAGGGGTTGCGAGCATAATTTTAATGTGGAAGGCTCATTTATAGATCTTATGATAATAGAAGCCTCCTTGTATTCTAATTCTAAGGGAATATGGGAGCCATGTCATCAACATGGTATTGTAATATTATGGGACGACTTCTATAGTGATTTGGTTGAAATTCGTCTTTAATTTTTCTATGATGTCTTTATAAGGCTTTAGCTTATCATATTTAGTTTGATAAACATAATTCACTTGGTTGATAACTAACTATGAATCACCATATATTGGTATTTTTTTAATTCCAATATTAGCATGACTCTAAGGCATAAGATTAATGGTTTGTATTTTGTTATATTTTTGGTGCATGATATGCAGAGCTTAAAAGATAATGGTATGAGTTTTGTGGGGTGACTAAGATAATTTCTACCTCTACACCTTTAGGATATATAGCTCCCTCAAAGTATAGGATCCAAGTATCAGGGTCTTGGAATTCTATATTTAAAATTTTTTCAATGGGGAGGAATAAATTTATGGGATGTTTTTATTCTAAAGGTGCCACAACAAGTTGATCAACTATAACTTGTCCTTTTAGTGATTTTTGATTAATGAATTCAAGATAAAATTCACTAAGGGCTATAACCCATGTGGCGGTTCATCCTAATATGTAAGGTTTTGATATTAAGTATCATAAGGGATATACCCTTGCTATGACATAGGCCTTTTTTTTGGTAAATAAGGAGCTTTATATTAATAAAGGATTTTGAAGGATCCTTTAACCTGATTACAAAAGTAGTCGAATGGCATAGACATAGTAATAGAGGTACTTACAGACTGAAGAAAAATCTGAACTGATAAAAGCAAAGTGTGAGGACGCAACCTCAGACTCAAAAAATCCATGAAAATGATCGTAAGTTTAGATAAGGAGGATCCTGCCTCAATATTGAGGAAATAAACAAAAAGGACATCACCTATTTGCATAAAACTAGGAGAACTAGGCATAGGTATTTTGACTAAGCATATAGTATCTTAATTTGAGGGATGAGAAAGCAGCTACCAGGTATAGCTTTTTCAATTGCATGTAGCAAGTTTTGTAACTCTCAAAAGTTATACTTATATAGTAGATGGCCCTTTCTTGATGTTGTTCATCATATTGAGATAATAAGGCTCCAAGGGCATGTTTAGTAGAAACTATGTATAGTAGTAATATTTAACTTGGGTTTTATGGTATTAAGATAGGTGGTGTCAAGAGATAAGTATTCAAGGCTTCAAAGGCATTTTGACACTCATCATCACATTCAAATTTTATTCCTTTCTTGAGTAATATAGAGAAGGGTTGACATTTATCTACTAGTTGTGAGATGAACCTTTGAATGGATTTCAATTTACCTTGGAGGCTACAAATTTTAGTCAAGTTTGTAAGTGGTAGCATATTTGTTATTGCTACGATTTTGGAGGGTCAACCTCAATTCCATGATGGAATTCAATAAACCCTAATAGTTTACCTGATGTTATCCCAAAGATACATTTTTGAAATTTTAGTCTAACTTTATAATATTGTAATCTTTTGAGTGTATCTAAGATCTTGAACATGGTTTTCTCTTTTATTGGAGTGACCTAAGAGGTCATATACATAGTATTTTATGGTGTTGTGCATAAGATCATGGAATATGTATGTCATGGCTCTTTGATATGTTGCTCCTACATTCTTAAGACCAAATGGTATAACTTGATACCAAAATATTACCTAAGGGGTAGTGATAGCTATTTTGGATTGGTCTTAGAGAATAATTCTTATTTGATTATATCCTAAGAATCCATTTATTAGAGATAACATTTTGGATCCTATAGTGAAATCTACTATCATGTCTATGTTTGATAGAGGAAATTTGTCTTTTGGGAAAGCATTTTTTATGTCTATAAAGTCTATGCAAATTCAAATGGATCCTTATTTCTTAGCAATGGGAACAATCTTGGAGATCTAATCTGAGTAGTCTATGAATTTTATAAAACCAATGTCTATGAGATTTTGTAGTTTGTCTATTTCTAAAAGAACAACTTTAGGGTGTATATTCCTTACTTTTTGTTTAATATATTTGGCACCTGGATGCACTACCAAATATTAGACTACCAGTGAGGGGTCATTTTGTGATATACCATCATATATCAAAGTGAAAATATCATGAAAGTATTTTAGTAGGTTCATGTGTTCTTTTTTCTCATATTGGGTGAATACTTTACCCAATTTGAGAAATCAAGGGTTTTATTCTGTAATGATATTGATGTCTATAATTTCTTTGATCAAGGCTTGTGATTCATCATAAAAATTATGAGGGGTAGTTAATATCTATAAATATTCAAGTTCTTGTGGATCTAATAATATTTGTTCTGATTCAGATAGTTGAGCAGAATCTAAGTTGAAAATTTGTTTAAGGGATTCTTTAATATGTTGTTGATCAGAAGGTTCTTATTTCTATCCTCATTTGGGTTTGTTATTGGTTCTATGTGCATAATTACATGTTAATGCTACCAAAGCATATGGTTTTATGGGGTGATTTATTGAGAAGTGACTATGGTTCTTCATCATCTTCATCACCCCATTGAGATCCATGTAGAGATTTGTGATAGTTATGCTCATTGTCCTCTTATATTAAAGGTGAAGGTTCATTTTTACTTGGGATGAACCTGATACCACATCAACCTATCCAAGGTTTTGTTTCTAGAGGTTCTCTGATACCTTGTTCATAATGAACTATACCTTTTACTTGGTATCCCATGTTGGTTAACATCTACTTGGCTATGGAAAATGCGGATGATATGTAACATGAGGTATATGTCCACTCATTAGGGATGAAGTTGCATCCTTGAATTATTTCATCAAAGGTGGTTTCACTATAGATAAAAGCACAAGTTACTATTTGGACTTTCAATACTTTTCTATTAATTAAACCCATAACACAAGGGGACAAAAACATACTTAATAATTATGCGAAGTGGTCTAGGTATTGATGAATTAAATTAACTTAGTCTATGGAAAATTTTTTGGGGTTGTCCCTTAAATTTATAAGGGGTTCTTCCAACATTTCCTCTCCTTTGTCTATTTTAGTTTTATTAGATGGTAATACGAGTTGTATAGAGGGGTAGAGGTTGAACAATATTTATTGAATGTCTAAGAAATTACATGAGGTAAAATGTTCAAGGTCTCAAAGGACATGGATAATAATCCCTTGATATTTGTATTTTAGGCATTGATGTAAGGTGTAAGGTAACTGCCTTCATGGCATGTATCTAAGATCTCCCAAGGAGCATGTATTTTACATTGCATGATATAACATAAAAGAGAGTATTGAGGACATGTGTCCCTACTTTTAAGGGTAAGGTAATGGTGCATGTTAATTCTATTTATTCATTGTTAAATGGAGTAATAATAAGGTCTAATTTTTGTAAATATTTTATACCTAAGTAAAACTTTTATAAACATTTGACATTACAAACATTTAGGGTTGATTTGTTATCCACTAAGACTCTCGTGATGTGTTTATCCCTACTTGAGCTATGATATAAATGGGTGAATCCCCTAATATTATTTCAAGGGGTGTGTTTGTTTCATGGAACACTAAAATAGTACTATTTACCCTAGTAAACCCAACTATGTTGGTGATATTAGTAGGGGATATCTCGTAAGGAACTTCTTGTTCACTTGAGAGCTTGAGCAATATCTCCCTATGAGTAGGTGATGTCTTGAGCAATTCTAGAAGGTATTTTATAGGTATTTCTAATTTTTGATAAAGGTCAAAATAATGTAAGGTATTTTGGGGAGGTGTGAGAACTAAAGATGATTTATTAGGAATATTCATCTTGATGAGCTCATCTTATTCATATTTTTAGGGATATCATTTTTGGTTTAATTAACATTTGAGATGTATTTTTGTATTACCATTGCATCTAATTAAAATAAAATGTTGTACTTATGCTCAATTGGTATTTTTAGCTATACATGTGTGTATTTATAGATATATTTGTATTTTCAAGTCAAGTTCCTATACAGACTTGATATTTTATGGACGAGTCACTACTTTGTGAGATGAGGATATTCAAAAGGTAGTCCTATGGGTGTAGGAGGTGCCTACACCCCACAAGAGTGAAATACCTATGTCCTAATAAATGTAGGAGGTGCCTACACCCCATAAGGATGAAGCACCTACCTCTTGTAGAATGTAGGAGGTGCCTACACCCTAGAAGGGTGAAGCGCTCTAGGAAGGAACCTACATCCCACCAATGGTAAAGTGCCTAAACCCCACCATAAGTGTAGTGCCTACACCTTGATGAGTGTAGGATGGTACCTACACCCCACCAATGATGTTGTACCTATTTGTAGACACCAAATTTTAGCCATTAGTCCTCCATACTAACCATCCCACCACCCACTTGTCCACCATACACCTTTCCCACCAATTATTTGGCCCAATTCCACCTTTCCTGCCATTATTTGGCCCACATCCACCTTTCCCTCCATTTCCTAACCCAATTGGGCTTATTTTAATATTATTTTATATTTAATATATTATATTATATTATATTATAATATATTTATTATAAAATATGTATTTATAAAACCAATTAACTACATCCGTGTGATCCAATCTAATCTCCACCGTCCATATTCATCAATACATGCCACACTTAAAGTACATTCTCAGCCCTAGGATGTGATTTAATCTTAGCCACACGATCTAAAGTGTTGATCTAAAACCCTAAAAAAAACCCTAAGGTTGGATTATAAGTAAAGGCATGAGCAAATGCCTAAACCCCAAAATCGTGGAATACCTTGGAAAATATTTGCACATAGAGAGATCAGTGAAAGAATCCCCTGAGAAGCATAAGGTCATAGAGCCCTAAAGATCCAAAAACCTAGCTTGCCATAGGACTTCAACCGTTCCAACTACCCCCGCATCCATCCCCTAGCCATTTTCTATCACTGCCATCATTACCCATCTTCTGAATACTCCACACCCCCCATGATATGCTTATGTAGATTTACCTTTACCCGCAGGTGCCCTCTGATCTTGCCAGGCTTGCTATAGAGCCTTCCAGGCACTCACTAGAGCCTGTCGTATCTCGTAGGTACACATCAGAGCCTACAAAGCTCGTTGCATAGCTTGCCAGACACTCACAAAAGCCTGTTGTATCCCACAAGTGCACACCTGAGTCTGCCAAGTGTGTACCTGAGCCTACCGTAATCATAAAAGCATGAACTAGAGTCTGATACATCAAGTCATCTATCATTAGATCTATAATAATGAAGCAATGAATCATCACAAGCAAGGTAAATCTAAATTTTTGTTATCATTTGTTGTTATTGCATCTTACATATCTAGCTTACATAGATATAGGGTTTTAGTTTTCATTTTTGAGGGTTCACACTGTGGAACCCTCCTTTTGTTTACTAAAAAATTTATTGTTTGCTGTGTGTGTAGGATTGGATAGCACCAACCAAAAGAGCAATTGGAAGACTAATACAGTTAGAGTAGCCTAAAAACATGAATATCTAAAGTCCACTCATTCCATTGGGAGAAAAGCACGCTAAAGATACTTATTCTATTATAGCTAGGGTTTCAGAGAACCCTACAAATCTGTATTCATTGTATCACAACATTTTTGTCAAGGCAAAATTAATTGTACAAAGGAGTTTTTCAGCTCCCTCCCTATTATTTAATAATAATATTACTTGTGCAATTACATTCATCTTATCATATTTGTTTACTTTCTACTATTATTTAGTGTCATGATTTTAGCTCTACAAATGGTGATCACGGTGGGAACCCACAAGGGTTTAATTATTTAAACTTATTTACTTTGCTAAATTGAGTTTATTTCTATCTGTTGCAGGGATTTTTAGAAGTACAAAAGTTGTTGGTCTCACCACTAGGGTTTCTACAACATTCTGTAGCCCTTTTTAAAATATTACGTAGGCGTTCAACAACGACTATAGACAACCATAGGAACCCACCTACACCTACACAGGTACCCTACTGTGCCTACTCAAGCACCCTACCATGCCTATGTAAGCATCCTACTATGCCTACACAAGCACCTGTATGCACCTGGTAGCAATTTTGGAGAAGAGCTAAGGCTTTCGAGTAAGTCCCATAACCCTAGTTGTTCATTTCACGATTTACATATTATGTATTTTTTGCAGTTTTTCGCTGTTTTGGGGTTATAAAAGGAACTATACACTATGTAATTTGGGAAATAATCCTTAGAAATATTACATTTAGGGTTTTGTGCATTTATTTACACAAGTTTAATTTCTTGTTCTAAAATGGTGGATTTAGGTGACTGTTTGCATCCTGGCTTGCATTGAAATAAAAAAGATCATACCTAGTTGCATTCTTAGGGTTAAAAGTTGCTTGTTTTCTTTGTTTAAATGGAAATAACATGAACATACAAAAATTAGTCCTGATGTAGGGTGGCACCTTTAGCGAAAAAGTGGACGAACCCTCCAGTGCTCTTTTGATATCATTTGGTATCATTTGTAGGCAGGGGTTTCAAGTGGTGTACTTCGATTCCATTGAAAAAAAGTATCTTTATGTTAGCTTCTAGTTTAAACTTAGGAATCTTGTTCCTTTTAATATTTCTTGAAACACAATAAACAACAAGAAACATAAAATTAATCACACACACTTGCACGATTGACTTTTTAACAATAGTGGTTGGATTTCATCACCAGCCATTGCTTGAGATTTGGTGACGGTGGTAATGATTTCCATCCATCAATATCTACTCTAGAAACCATAGGATTATGCCCAAGCAAAATTTTTGGAGGTCATTACCAACAAGAATCTCGTTGCCCCAACCAACCATAGCTTTTTACCTTTGTTTTCTTTAAGCAAGATTAAGTTACATCAAAACACACAAGCCTACAACTCTAAAAAGAATCTCACATTAACAAAAGAAAATAATTAATGAACAAGGTAAGTTGCACATGGTAAAACCTAGGATTGATTGTTTTATTTTACTTTAAATTATGTAAGATTTTTTCGTTTGTGTAATTTTGATAAACTTTAAATTTTTGGTTTAAATACTTTATGGTACTAACATGGCAACAAAATAAAGTAATAAACCAAAATTATTTAATGGAAACATTTCCCATTCTCCTGCTACTTCGGTAGCCAACCTATCCAGTATGGTACATACTACTTCATTTGGATCATCATATCCATCCCTACCTCAAGTAGGATCCTTCCCACATGATGTGGAAACAACCATCCCCCACATAGACATGGACAAAGTGAGGGCCATCTACAAGTCTTCCAACTATGTCTTAGAACCCCTTATCCAAGAGGATTTTGAAGAACCCAAATTGGCTACCTCCTGCCTCACCCAAGGACATCATAATTCTATCTATGAATATGGTATGCCTTCTTCCATGATCCAATCACAATAAAATCCAAGTGTTCTTAACACTTACCCCACATCCACCTATTCCAACTCGTTGTATGAGGAGTATGTCAATGCTGCCTCACAAGTTAACAAACCCCAATTGTCACATCTAATGCAACTTCCTCCATGACCATGTCTTCCCAACCATATTCATCCACCCCTCCATCATCTAACCTAACTACAACACCATACTTTAACACCTAGTCAGATCAAGAAATTACAGATACATTAGAGCTCATAAACAGGTTGCTTTCACAACGAACAAAAGGCAAACAACCAGTCCATATAGACCCTATGATCCAAAAAGTTCAAAACAAACCTTCATCAACCAATAAAAATCCAGCATGGGTTCCCAAATATTCCATAGTCTTCATTCTTAATCCTCCATAAATCCACAAATCAACCCCACCAATTACCATTGCCACCAGCCAATCACACCCAATTATTCCATCAACACCCTCATAAATCATCCCCATATCTTAACCATCAATCTTCATCTCATACCCAACCCAAATCATTGCACAATGCCATGCTAGTTACACCACAACATCTCTCATCCAACCCATCAAAATACCACTACATAATCCAAGGTTCTCGTAATACAGCAAAATATATTAGATTCCAGATAATAAAAAAGTAAATTGATCAGTTGATGTAAAACTCACCAAGCATAACAAGCCAAAAGCCAACCTTAAGCCAATTGATTCATCAACCAATTCACCCTTCGGTACCATCATTGCTATATCCGACATATTTCACGGTACCGAAGTTTGATAAGTTTAGGGGAACTGAGGATCCCAAGGAACATGTGAGTTCATTTGTTCATGAATGTTTTCATATTAACGATGATAATGCTCTTATGCTCTGAAAATTTCCTCAAACATTAGGGGGAGATACCATTGAATGGTACAATCAATTGCCTATACATAGTATTTATAATTTTGACCAATTGATGGACCTATTATTTGAATGTTTCTCTCTCAATATTAGAAAGAAGGTATCATTATCAGACATATATTATTTGAAACAATGGGATGATGACCCTATCTATGATTTTGGAAACCGTTGAAGGGTAGTCATAAAAATGTTACCATTCTCTCTACCAATGGAATAAATTATAAAAATTTTCTCCAAGAGTTGCTTAAAACCCATCTCTTGGATGCTACAGATAAATACCTATAGAACATTTGAATAAGCTTTAGCACAGGATAGTGTCATTGAGGAGATAAAAATCCAAGAAGGTGTCATTAAGCCTAAGAAAAAGGAATGGCAAAATAAGGGCCAATATTGAAATAATCAATCTAGCCAAACTAAATCAACACAAGCCTCAATGGCTAACACCGCTAATCAAGTCAATCAAGTGGTGATGAGCCAGCCCGTAGTGGATCAAAATCTGGTGCGACAAAAAATTACCTATCATGTGATCCCATCAGTAACACAAGCACCAAAAATAGAAAACACGTCAACTGTAGAACAACCTACCTACCACTAATACAATCGACCCCAATGACAATACACTTCCTTAGCGGAGTCATATTCATCCATATTTCGAAGGTTGTATGAGACTAATAAATTAGCCTTACCAGAAATAAGGCCCGATGACCCTTGTATCGCTCCAAATTTTTTGCATCCTTACCCTCAGGCTATAGGATCCATGCCCGAAAGGGGGATGCGAGAAGGATGGGACAATACCTCGGACTGAGAGGCCCTTTGAAGGTCCCGCCTCTCGGGGAGGGGTATAAGGGTGAATTTTTGATGGATGGTGGGTTCACCAGGAAACTTTTGAGTGGCAGTTTCCACACCTAGGTTGATAGTGGGTTTGATGTGTTCATTTTGTACTTTAATCATTCAATTCCTAGGTTTGGCCAAGATGAATCTAAACTATTCTATATGCCAATGCTGATTTTATGGATACAAAAAATATGAATAAATGCTAAACACAGAGAATATGCCAAATGGGATAGAACATACCTGATTCCGGATGTCTGATGAAGATTCTGAGTTTTGTAGCGGTCCAGATCATCTCAACTCGTACGTAATCATCTGATATTTCACATAATCATCTCAAATCACGAATCGGTCGATCCGAGATCATACGAAATCGTCGAGTTAGACGAATTTGTCATAAACCTGCAATCACAGGAATAGATACAAAATACCAAATATGCAACTGCAAAAGCAAAGGAGAATGATAGAAATAACAACAAACATGCCTAAATAATAGATTCAAATAACAAATAAGAGAAATGCAGTAGATTTAATGATTGATTTTAACTTTATCATGCGGTTATGCTAAATGAGGTGAACTCCAAGATGCATAAATATAATAACTAAGATAATGTATAAAGAAATGCAGAAAACAATAAAGAGATGCAAACTCTGGGCTCTGATTGCCCCCAATCTGGACTACAGTCGGGATCGCCTCCAATCGTACGAGATCATCTGCGCTCCTCGACAGGATCGTCCGAAATCGCTTGGAATCGCTTGCGACGATCCGAGCTAGCTTCGATTGAAAAATAGTAAAGTTCCTGCAAGAAAACATGAAATACAGAATGCAAATGATGGTGTGAGGATGCTTGAGGTGCGTGGAAGTTCAAGGAGGTTTAAGCAGAGTTTCGGGAGAAATTCGAGGGGAATCAGGGGGATAAACTGAGAAAATCTTAATTTATATAGGATTAGGGAGAGGTTAGGAGGTTGGAGATCATCCCAATTTGGGAGATCTCCAACGGGGAGACTCTAACTGCACGGACACGCTTTCGCCCAAGTTGGAGAGGTTGTTGAAACAGAAGCTAATTATGAAAATTTGGTTTTGGGACGAAATCGTCTGGACGTTCTGTCCATGATGAATTCATCAGATCTGGGATGATTTCATCTAATCTGCGACGATATCGTCCAACGGTCAAAACAAATCCTAAAAATGGCATGAAAAATGAGGAAAGCGGGTAACAGGCGGTTAACGGGCGGTTTGAGGTTAAAATTTGAATTTTTATCTTTTTACTAAGGTTTAACTGTGCCAATTTTAGGGTGCTACATTTTGCCCCCTCTTTAGCAAATTTTTCGAAGAAAATGCGTTAAAGACGAGTTCTTCCCATTTTACGAGAAAGCAAAAATGTACTCAATTTTTTAGACGATGATTCTTGGTCGAATCGTACGATCGTTGACTATGGTGCCCCCTCCGTGTTTTTACCCAAATCGAACGTTTGAGGTAAAAACGCGGAAAAGCAAAAATTAAAATGTTGTTGTTTTTAAATAAAATTAAGAAAAATAGGGAAAACCCTAATTCATTTTTACTATTCATTTTTACTGGTTTTAGAGCTCTGCAGAGAGAAAAATGGTGGAGACAGTGCACCGATCGACAGAGGTCCGACGTGGGCTACGGGTAAGGATCTAATCCTAGTAAATTAGGTTTGAATTTAATTTGTGCAATTTTTTGTTTTAAATTTTGATTGTTTGGGGCATCGCGGCCATTTTTAGGCCGTCGACGACGTCGGGACGAAATCGTCCCGATTTCATCGAAATCGTCCCTAGATCGTCGATTTCGTCGGAGGGCGAAATCGATGAACTAGGGGCGATCCCGTCCAACAAGGGGCGATCCCCAAGTTGCGAAATCGGAGATGATTTCATCCTACAAAGGACGATTTTGCCCAATTTGGGACGATATCATCCAATGGTGGACGATATCATCTTACTTGAATGGTTAAAATGTATTTAATTTGATTTTAATGATTGGTTTATTAATGAATTTTATTGTTTTATTGTTTGTTTTGTAGAGGGGATTACTAAAGAGTCGAGAATGGAAATACGGGGGACTGAGAGATGACATAGCCACGCTCGACCAGGCAGAGCATGACCGACTAGCATAGGTCGGGCTACAGCATGTGGCAGAGATGCCACAAGTACCGATGGACATGGGGCTACTGACAGCCCTAGCAGAGAGGTGGTATCCGGGGTCATCCTATTTTTGGTTATCGATAAGGGAGATGGCTCCCACTCTAGAGGACGTATGGAGGATCATGAGGATCCCCATACAAGGATGGTTGATGATGCCTATGGCCAATCAGGGCCAGGCTATGATGAGATTGACTGGAGACCCGAGCTTCGCCCTGGAGAAGGGCGAGGTGAACATCGAGTCTCTAAGGTAGATGCCTGGGGCATCTAGGCTGACTCGAGTTTTGGTCGGGGTGGTAGGTGGCTTACTGTTGTGCCACCAGAGCGGGTGCAGACTACCATGGCTCCTCTCAGATGTGGTCTGCGACATGAGAGACCACGGGTACTAGGTTTGCATGGGGCAGCTTTGTACTATGTCGCTTGTATAGGATCCTGCATGGGGTCGTATACAAGGGAGGCCGATGTCTGGTCTTGACATCGCTACTACAGGTTTGGTGCTGGGAGCACATCACGGTGCGGAGGCCGGTAGGGCTCCCATTGATAGGGGTTGACCGAGAGAGGCCTCGGGTTTTCTACTGGTGGCTACAGAGGGGGTCACAGTGGTGGATAGATCTGTCGATGTCACGGAGGTTGCTAGATGACCTCATCCCAGACCAGATCACCTGGAGGCCATGGCGAGAGCACCCAGGGTGGGCAGAGGATGGGCAGGAGCTGGCTCGCATCAGGTGAGTCTACTGGCTGAGGATGGAGTGGGGAGAGGTAGAGCTCCACCGCTACGATCGGGTTCTATGATAGTTCGGTCTACAATAGGGGATCCCTTCTCTCAGGGATTACGAGTACTCCTAGACTATCTAGGATAGTACCACATTGAGCGGGGCTCCAGACATGCAATGATTCTGGAGTCAGGACACGGATGATGCCCCCATCCAGCCAGTGGATGGTGATGACGCTAGGGTTACGAATGGATACGATGCCTGGTACATAGGCATCCACCCTCCTCGGATGATGAGGGCATAGGGTCCAATGCATGCTATTGTGCAACGGATGGGGAGGCGACATCAGGCTGCTATTGAGGCAGCACGAGGTCACGACGGGAGAGAGCAACGATGGTCTCCATAGGAGAGATGCCAGAGGATGGCACGGGCTCCACAGAGACCACAACAGACAGGGAGGAGGGAGGAGGGACTCCCTTCTCAGTAGGGGGAGAGACCACCATCACCCGATAAGGGCAAGGGTGTCGAGGTAGGGGAGAGCAATGAGACGATGGCTCTTCGAGCTGAGGTTGCCCGCCTTCGGGCTCAGGTGTAGACATTGCAGGATGAGGCTACATGGCTCAGAGCTCGGGGTGGAGGAGCGAGCATGCAGGAGTTGGCATGGTCTATGGCTCAGACTACATTCTACCAGGGAGCATACTACCAGATGGTTCCAGAGAGCCAGAGGTTATAGCTGCCAACTGACATTGCGGGGTCGATTAGGATGGGGTCATCGAGGACATCATCACGATCGATGTCGAGGACCCACGACATAGGGCGGACTCCGATGGGGCCTCCTCCTCCACCTCAGGGCGGGAGAGGAGATGAGGCTGAGAGCTCGAGGGCTTCTCGAGGCTAGACGCTCACTGCACAGAGATTGTATTTATTATTATATATTTTTTGAGAGGATTGAGTATGCCAGGCTATTGATTGTGGCATACCAGTCCAGTTTTGATATGATGTACATAATTTGTATATATATATATGGTCTTTTTGATGATATGACTTGTGTATATGTTGTATGATGCTTTAATGTTGAATTTTGCAATTGATTATTGATGATTCATGTAATTATGTCATTTTTAGAAATATTATAATTTTATGTCATGTTGTAAAATTTAAATGAAATAATCTGATGTAAACAATTGGTTGTTTTGGTGTGATTTGATGAAAAATAAAAGGGACTTCTAACAATAATTTCAAAGGACATTGTCGTTGTTATAGACCATTTCATGGAGTCACCGCTCGCTCGGTCGTCAAGCTAATCCCAGTATAGAAATATTGTTAAAAGTAAAAGAATGCTTAAGAGATTGTCTTAAGACTTTGTGTTGTGATGATGGATGATGATGATTTGTTTTCAGATTTTCATAAAAATATTATGCATGAGATATTAAAAGAAATATGATTTTGCTAGGCATAAATTCCTAAGTGTGATAAAATTTTGAATAATTCCTTAGAAATTATACCATGGTTGCAAAATTGAATGTTGACATAATGACATGAAATAGAATAAGTGTTAGCGTTCTTTTTAAAGCACAATTGTGTAACATAATGATGTAAGTCATATGTTTGTTTTTTTTTTTAAAATGAATGGGAAAATAAAATTAGAACAATGGTTTGCGCTAGGCATAGAATTATAGGTATAGACTTATACCATCATCGCGAAATCCAAAGAAGAAATTGATATTTTAGTTTTATTGCATGATTGATTTTTGATTTTTGATAAACAGAAAATAATAATATACAAACTTGACTTTATTTGCTAGATTTTTGTAATAGGTTGTTTAAAAGAATTTTGGATTTTTGAAAACAATGTATGTAATTGTTTTTATACTAAAAAAGATGTTCTGAAATAAGAATAAAATTTATTCCAAAAGAGTTGCAGAAATATTTTAAATTATCTCAAAGACAAATGTAGATTTGTAAGGAACCCTCATGTGCATATGTGAGTTCATTGCCGATCTTGATTTATCATAATGATAGAGAATCTCTCAAATACAAATGTGTGTGCAATTGTATTGTTCGTTCACCAATTTTGAGCAAGATAATTTGATACAAGTAATTTGAATTAACCAAATGAATGTTCGTTGACCATGATTTATATGCATGTAACCGTACCAGACTACTATGTAAGTTAGGTTATCAAGAGCTAGCTAATCCATAAGCCGACATAGGTCTATACAAAAGAAGGTCGCTAATGTGATAGACATATCACCATGCTAGGGATTACCCAAGGCCAAGCGGGTTGGGCACAAACCACCTGTTATGGGGCTTACCTCACAGTTTTCGAATAATTGAGAATTCCAGGGATTCAAGCTCATTCACCCTTCTTTTCTTTTCAAGGGGTAGGGAAAGGGATTTTATTGCATTTTGCTTTTGCTTTTTCTCTTTTCTCTTCTTTTTTTTTATTTTTTTTTTGTATTTTTGCTTGGAACTTGAGATAATGCTGAAATATTGTTGCGATGGTACAAAATGATATTTTTCTTTTTCTCATTTTCTTTGACTTTTCTTTTTCTTCCTATACTAGGGATACTTGCTCGGATTAGTTGTAGAGCAAGGGATTTTTATTCTGGGTAGGGGTGAGCTTGTCCTTTTGTCAATTCTCAAAGATTCTAGACCATGTGCATGATAGGATAGCAGGGGAAACTTTTCGCTCAAGAAACCACTTCTACTATGTAGCATCATATTGAATTTGCAATGAAATCATTTTAATGTGAAAAGATATATTTGGTTCAAGTAAATAACAAGATCAATTCTCTATGCTCAAAACTTTATTTAATTCAACTGTGGACTTTGATATAAGAGAGATTAATAATCATACAAAATAAAATCAAGATATTTATTCATGTGAATGTGAAAGTGCGGGATTCCAAATAAATGCTAATTTATCCAAAATAATTGAAAATATAACTGCAATACTTCAAGAATTGATAGGTATGAAAATAAAAGATGTTTTTGAAGATTTTGAAGATTTTGATGTTTTTATATTTTGATTTTGATTGATGAATTGAGAAGATACACAATGTGATTATTTTTTGAAATTTTTTATTATTATTTTTTTTGATGATGGAATTGGTGGTATATACAAGATGATCTATATACACTATACAAGGTTATTTGAGTATAGCATGTCTAAGGTTGCTTCAAAATCAAAGGAGGTTTTGAAGGATAATTTGGTTGTGGTGAAGGTAAGAACAAAAGGTGATGAATAAAAGGTAGTGATAACAAAAGCTTTGTTATAATGTAGAATAATGTAGCAAAAGATTTTACTTTTATATGTGTAAAATTGATCATGTTACAAAATAAAATGTCGGAAGGATAAGAAGGTTCTTCATTCTTATCACTATCTTCCAAGTCTTGATAATATGGAGGGAGCATATGTGAAAGATATGCATGGGTGTTATTTGGTAAACAAGGATGATCATATATGGATGAAGAAAAGTGATGGATAGAAGGTAATTGTGACAATGGAGAATGTATAGAACTTGATGTTTCAACCGTTAAATATTCTTCAAATGGTGTTGGGTCATTATGTATGGTAACAATTTTACTTGCAAGTTCAAACTTTAAACATTGGTGAAGAGTGGAAGGGACAACCCTCATCGTATGAATCCAAGGACTTCTGAGAAGTAGGTTGTAAGGTGAAGGGCAATATGCTACATAAAACAAAGTATCCAGGATCTTGGATCCAATATTAAGGGGAAGAATTATAGTACCTTGAGCTTCTTGAATTTCATTGTTAAAATATTTTATAATAACATTTGATTCATTAAGATCTTCTTCCTTTAATTTGAGTTTTTGGAATAATTGATAAGTGCATAAATTAAGAGAGGAGCCATTATCTACCATGATAGTTTTAACAGGTGTTTCTTTACTAGATCCTGTAATGTAAAGAGAGGAGTCTTCTTGTGGAGTAGAGGAAGGAATCTCCTCATCATAGAATGAAATATGGTTAACCTCAAGAGGGCTTACACCATTAATTATGTTCTTAGGGAAAATATCATGAGGAACAAATTGTTGGCTAGGTATCTTGAACAAAGTTTCCTTATGAGAACTTTGTAATACTTCTAAAAGGGATATCTTTGCTTGAGGATTAATCACTTGTTGTTGGCTATCAAAGTGGATTTCAGATTGAGATTTTGATTCTAAAGATGAGCTTTCTATGCTTACATTCCATTTTGGATCATTCTCTAGAGCCAAAGATAGTTTTGAAGGTTGGTCAAATGAGGAATCCATATCTTGAATATCAGATTGAGTTGATTGAACTTGAGGTTGCTCATTTGTAGTTTCTGTTACAATATTAGTAATATCATCATGATGGGACACATTAACATGCAATATTTGATTGGTTTCCTATTGTTGATAATTGAATAGGGGTTCTTGGGAGATCCCCATGTCTTGATTGATTATTGGTATTTGTTGTGTAGGAGTTTGATAGTTTACTTGGAGATTTATAATCAGTTGTAGATTGTAATTCCTTTATATTAAAAAGACCCTCATCAATCAAATCTTGAATTGCACATCTTAAATCTTTACAATTTTGTGTCATATGTCCATCTACTCTATGATATTCACAATGTAGCTCAGGTTTAAACCAATCTGTTGTGGTATCAAGTTGTCTTATGGAAGGGAGTTCAATCTTATTTGTATCAAGTAAATGCTTGAGAATTATATCCATTGGTTGATTGAGCTTTGTAAATGTACGTGATGAAGGTTTTCGAGAGGTTTTTGATAAGTGCCTTAGGAGTTCAGTCATAAAAGGACCTAATGGTTTTTTACCTCTCTTTTCTTTGTTATGGGTAGAATGATGATAGGAAGATTGTGAAGTATGATGTGAGTGCATGGTAGGATTGGAAGAATAAGTATTTTCTTGTTGAAATGGATGTGTTGTATTGAAAGAAGAATATTGAAAGGGTGGAGGAGGATTGTATGTGGATTGATAGACATAATATGGATATATGGGAGAATAGATAATATCATTATGAAGAGGATTGGAAAAGGGATTGTCCTGTTGGGGTAATGATGAAAAATGAGAAAAGTGTGATGGAGGTGATGTTGAATAGGGATGAGGTTGGTCATAATCAACAAATGTATTTGGCTGAATTCTTCCAACATTACTGATGGGCTCATATTGATTTGAGTAAAAACTCATGGTTTCTTTAGTACTTCTAAAAGTAATATTTAGTATCTATTATTTAGAATTGAATCTAAAACATACAAACTTGAAATGATGATTTTGTTTTTGTTTTTCTTGTATACATATATATATATATATATATTTATTTTTTTTTTTTTATATTTTTGAATCAGAAATATGCCTATGTTATTCACGTCGGGTTCACCAAAATGTATCGCTCCAAATTTTTCGCATCCTTACCTTCAGGCTATAGGATCCGTGCCCGAAGGGGGATGCGAGAAGGATGGGACAATACCTCGGACTGAGAGGCCCTTTGAAGGTCCCGCCTCTCGGGGGAGGGGTATAAGGGTGAATTTTTGATGGATGGTGGGTTCACCAGGAAACTTTTGAGTGGTAGTTTCCACACCTAGGTTGATAGTGGGTTTGATGTGTTCATTTTGTACTTTAATCATTCAATTCCTAGGTTTGGCCAAGATGAATCTAAACTATTCTATATGCCAATGCTGATTTTTATGGATACAAAAAATATGAATAAATGCTAAACATAGAGAATATGCTGAATGGGATAGAACATACCTGATTCCGGATGTCTGATGAAGATTCTGAGTTTTGTAGCAGTCCAAATCATCTCAACTCGTACGTAATCATCTGAAATTACACATCGAATCGTCTCAAATCTCAGACGATCATCTGAGATCAGACGAGATCGTCGTCAATCTGATGAATTCATCAGACGAATTCGTCAAAAACCTGCAATCACAGAAATAGATACAAAATACCAAATATGCAACTGCAAAAGCAAAGGAGAATGATAGAAATAACAACAAACATGCCTAAATAATAGATTCAAATAACAAATAAGAGAAATGCAGTAGATTTAATGATTGATTTTAACTTTATCATGCGGTTATGCTAAATGAGGTGAACTCCAAGATGCATAAATATAATAACTAAGATAATGTATAAAGAAATGCAAAAAACAATAAAGAGATGCAAACTCTGGGCTCTGATTGCCCCCAATCTGGACTACAGTCGAGATCGCCTCCAATCGTACGAGATCGTCTGCGCTCCTCGACAAGATCGTCCGAAATCGCCTGGAATCGCTTGCGATGATCCGAGCTAGCTTCGACTGAAAAATAGTAAAGTTCCTGCAAGAAAACATGAAATACAAAATGCAAATGATGGTGTGAGGATGCTCGAGGTGCGTGGAAGTTCAGGGGGTTTAAGCAGAGTTTAGGCAAAGAGTCAGGGGGATAAACTGAGAAAATCTCAGTTTATATAGGATTAGGGAGAGGTTAGGAGGTTGGAGATCATCCCAATTTGGGAGATCTCCAACGGGGGAGACTCTAACTATGCAGACACGCTTTCTGCCCAGGTTAGAGAGGTTGTTGGAACAGAAGCTAAGTATGAAAATTTGGTTTTGGGACGAAATCGTCTGGACGTTCTGTCCATGACGAATTCGTCAGATCTGGGACGATTTCGTCTAATCTGCGATGATATCGTCCAACGGTCAAAACAAATCCTAAAAATGGCATGAAAAACGAGGAAAGCGGGTAACAGGCGGTTAACGGGCGGTTTGAGGTTAAAATTTGAATTTTTATCTTTTTACTAAGGTTTAACTGTGCCAATTTTAGGGTGCTACAACCCTACCAAAATGCCTAAAATTTATAGAGAGCACTTGTTTTGCCCATATCATAGGAAAAATGGGCATGATATTAACTCTTTCCATGTTTTCAAGAACATAGTGCAAGACCTCATAGACCTAGGGGTCATTAATGTGGATAACCCCTTAGTTCCAAAAAACCAAAATTTGGGCATATATTAGACACCTCTACCTAACCATGGGGAGGTCCAACATAATATAGGAGGTAACAATCAACAAACACCTCCTAACCAAGTAAATCATGTCCAACAGTACCAAAAATTTTTAGGAGAAGTCCATGTGGTCACTAGAGGGCAACAACAAAACTAAAAAAATGATCAACAACCTTTGAACCCACTTCCCATACAAACATAACCAAATCCATCTCCGCCAATCAATCTATCCAATCCATCCAATCAACCCATCCTTCATCCAATAAGGCCAGTGGTAACCTTAACTAGTCAGTTAACCACTAGTTTGAAAATGGCATCAGCCAAGCTTTCTATGTATGAGCTTATCCAACAATGTCCTAGGCATAGAGATGCTTTAATGGAAATACTCAAGTCAATTGAGTTAGAATACCAAGACACTAATGCCTTCAATAATTTTGTATGGAGTGTTAGGACATGTATGGAGCCATCAATCACCTTCTTTGAGAAAAAGTCAATGAGTTCAGAATCAGTAGACCCTCCATTACACATAATGGCCTTAATATACAAAAATCCATTCAAAATATTCCCAATTAATACTGGCTAATCCATCAATATCATCACTACCGCTACCCTTAGCCACCTCAAATTACCTCCATCACATATTTCCAAACCATCATTCACCCTCAAAGCATTTAACGATACTTTATGTACCATAGTTGGCACTGTTGTTTTACCCATAGAAGTAGGGTCCATAATATTGTACACAATGTTTCATATATTGGAAGGAGCCATGGCGTACACTATACTCTTTGGTAGACCTTGGATGATGAAAATGAAATGTTTTCCTTTGATTCTCCACCAGTGCTTGAAATATGTTCATGATGGATAGGTCCATTGCATCCTTACAGATGTCAAACCTTTTAAGTATTATAATTTCATTTCAAATCCTTATGAATCCATGTTACCTTCCACCCATTTATTCTTGGCACCATCATCGAATCCATCCACATCATCTTTTAATCCACCTTCTTCCAATACATCTATGTCTTATTCTAAATCTCCCAGATTAGAGGAGCTACCCATAACATCACCTCCTATAACATCCATTTATTCTTGTACATGTGGTCATGGTCAATCTACTATCAACACATCATACAACACAACTACCCCTTCTTCTACAACCACTTATTTTGTTTCATAATTGCCCCATTTATAACCATATAATCTCGCATCACCATCCAACCCCACTATGTCAGTCAATGTTTCAAAATTCAAAATTTTAGACTATGAAATATTTAATTCACCATCATCCACAACCAACCCAAAACCCTTTGAGTGCCCATAACCAACCACATCAGCCCAAGTCAAATTCCACATCACCAATCCTGGTATAGGTGAATACGTGGTCCAAGACGTCACCATTGCACCCCTAGAAATTCCCAAAACTAAGGATTTTGGATACCCCAAGGACCGTTCTTTAACCATATGAGTTATTTATGACATGAGCGCAACTCCAAATAGTATTAACTTTATTTATGGAGGTTTGGATTGCTCAACTAGAGCAAAACCACCCGAAGAACCAAATGAACCTAGACATGCCAACATACATAATATGGAGGAGTTTCCATCCTACTACTTTAGCATGGTTAATTGGCAAGGTCAAGGTCTAGGTTCCCATGAGCAAGGGATGCATGATATCTTAGATGTTCCATATAGAGGAACCCATGATCATTCTGGTTTAGGCTATACCCCGTTATCTTCCACCTCTTCTCTTGAGAAAGCCTTTAAAAATCTTAGCCTCAATGGTGAAGATCACCCCACCCATCCATTATGTGAGACAAGTAAAGTCCCCCCAAGATCTAAGAATGATCCACTATATCAATCACACATAAAAGAGGAAAACCCACAACACCAATATTAAGTGGTAAAACCCTACTTCAAATGAAGAAGGGAAACATCCACTATGAAGCTCACTATATTAATGTTATGCAACAATATGCATCAACATGATATATGACAAGATGTAGTAGACAACACCCCTATTTAAAGAGAAGCTTTTCTACTACAACCCTAAAATTACCCTAATCTTATCACAATCTTATCTTGAGATGTGTGACAAATCTTATCATAATATTATCTTGAGATGTGTGATAAGTGGCATCTATCAAATATTAAAAAGTGATTGGTTACTTTTTAATATTTGCTAGAAAAGGGAAAATAATTTTTTTCCAAAAATTAAATATTCCTAGCACCCTTATTTTATTTATTAATTGGGTGGGAATATTTATACATAAAATAGAATTATTTTCTAATTCAAATATTATTCTTTAGACTTTATATTTTAGTCTAAGAATAATTTACACAATGTTGCATTACATATTCCAACACTCCCCCTTAATGCAATATTGGATAAAGGAATTATGAAACAAAGAAACATTCTTCCCTAAAGATAAAAATAGGGATGAGAATCAAATGAGTAATATAGTTACAATGAGCTTCTATGACCAAGAATGGTCTATAATAAGGCACTAATACAAAATGGGTGAAAATGAGACTGCAAGCCCCCAACAGAGTAGCTTCAGGTACAAGTAGCTTACAAAGCCATCCATAAACCACAAGTGGTTACAAATTACAAGAATAAAACATCACAAGGGTGTCTTCAGTAAGCTTACCAAACCCCAAACGAAAGTACTTGCAAGCTACAAGCAGCTCAACATAAGATTAGTTAGATACATAATCATAAATATATTCACCATAGCATATATGAATATCCAAATATGATAACGAACTTATCTAACAAATAGTGAACTATAAATCATCACAAAAATATATCAAACCATACTTAAGGTCACGTGTTATATAGTTGATAAAAAAATATCATGTACAAAGTTGCATAAAGCAAACAAGGAGTACCATGATAATGCAAACTCTAAAGTACCATGTACAAAAGTAGCACAAGGCTAACAAAAAAGTACCATGTACAAGAGTTGCATAAGGCAATTGCATCCTATACCATAATTGCACAATGCCATCTACAAAGTAACATGTACAAAAGTTGCACAAGGCAAACAAGAAAGTACCATGTTCAAAAGAGATGCAAAAATCAATTATACCACCAAATATCAACTCATATATATAGCAAAAAACACCTCATAAGGATGAATTTGTCATCACACAAGTGTAACTACACTTCATTCTCCCTTGAGGACAACTTCACCAAACCAAGTGAGTCCCTTAGCTTACAAAAATACTCCTTGGGAAGAGGTTTTGTGAACAAATCAACAGAATTAGAAGGTGATGGGCAATACTCCAACTGAATATATCTTCTCTCTTATAAAGTGGGCTTGGATTTCAATATGATTTGTCCTTTGATGCATTTTAGGATATTTAGCCAAGGCAATAGCTGATTGATTATCGAAGAGCAAATGTGAAGGACCAAATTGCTCAAATCCAATTTCCTTTATGAGGGTACGAAGCCAAACCGCTTCCTGTACAACTACTGTCGTAGCCTTATACTTCACTTCAATTGTCGAAAGAGCAATTGTATCTTGCTTCTTGGAATACCAAGAGATAGTTGTAGATCCAATACTAAAAACATATGCTATGGTAGACTTTATGTCTATTCTATCCCCTCCAAAATCAAAATTAGCATAGTCGAAAAGAGTAAAGGAAAGAAGCCTAGAATACTTGAGTGCCAAATCTATAGTACCTGAAAGGTACTTCAGAATATTCTTGGTAGCTTGTAAGTGCTCAATATCAGGTTTTTGCATGAACCTAGCCATCATACCAATTGCAAAAGCAATATCTGGCCTTGTGATGGTGACATAAAGAAGAATACCAATGAGCTCCTTATACAATGTAGCATCAACCTACTGATATTTTTTACTTACTTCCAATTTAACCCCTGTAGAAATGGGAATGGAAGTAGGATTTTCATCCTCCAAATCAAACCTCTTAAGAAGATCTTCAATATACTTGGATTGACTGAAAAAGGTACAATCCTCATGCTGATAAACTTGCATACCAATATAGTAGTGTAGAAGACCAAGGTAAGTCATTTCATACTCTGAATTTAATTTAGAGATGAAATAAAAAATGGCCTCATTCTCATTTCCAGTCATAATAAGGTCATCAAAAAATAGAGCAATTAAAATGACCAATTATCCTTCCTAAGCACATAGAGATCTGTATTTGAATAACATTTATCAAAACCAAGAGACAAGAAGTAACCTGAAATCTTCATGTACCATGCTCTAGGTGCTTACTTCAGATCGTACAAGGTTTTCTTTAGTTTACACACAAGTGTTTCCTTATCTTGTACAAAAAATCCTTGTGGTTGACTCATGTAGATATCCACATCTAAATCACCATTTAGAAAGGCACCTTTTACCTCAAGCTAAAAAATCTACCAATCTTGAGCAACGATAATAATAATGAGAAGCCAAATGGTGGGCATTTTTGCAACGGGTGCAAAGGTTTCATCATAGTCAATGCCATGTTTTTGAGCATAAACCTTAGCAACCAATCTAGACTTATAATTTTCTATCTCTCCATTAGAATTGTACTTGATTCTAGAGACCCACTTGTTCCAAATAACATTTATCTTATTAGGATAAGGCACTAGATCCTAAGTTTTATTCTTTAGAAGAGAATCCATCTCAACCTTCATGTCATCAACCCAACAAGAGTGTTGTTAAGCTTATTGGTAAGAAGTAGGGTCATGATAATTTTCTATCTTAGCTAGAAGAGACATGTTAAGGGTCATACTTCTAGTTATCCTTTGGCTAACTGAATTTTGCTCTTTAGGACCCCTAGAATGATCCAACCACTTGGTCCTTTTGACACAAGGCCCACCATTTTCTAACTCAATAATGTCTTCATTGAATTTAACATCTCTTGAAACAAATACAATGCGTGAAGAAGGTGAGTATAACCTGTAGCCCCTATGTTCTGCATCATAGCCAAAAAAGACACATTTTTGAGACTTTTTGTCCAATTTCTTCATATTTTTTGAAGGAATATATGAAAATGCATCACATCCAAACTAAGTGTGATAAATTTGGCTTCTTACCATTCTAAACCTCATAAGGAGTCTTCCCCTCAACTAATTTTGAAGGATGCCTGTTAAGAATGTATATTGTTGTACTGGATGCTTCACCCCAAAGAAATTGAGGTAAGTGGTCACCAAGCATGCATCTTACCATATCCATGATTGTCCTATTTTTCCTCTCCGCAACACCATTTTTTTGAAGAGTGTATGGACAAGTAAACTGCCTTTTGATCCCATGAGAAGAATAAAACTCATTGAAATAATTACTATTGTACTCCCATCCATTGTCACTTCTAATCATTTTGATCTTTGCTCCCTTTTGATTTTCTACCAAAGATTTGAACTCCTTGAATATCTCAAAACAATCTAATTTATTCTTAAGTAGATACCCAAAGATCATTCTTGAATAATCATCTATAAAGGTGAGAATATAGGATGCACCACCAAGTGATCTACCATGTAATGGACACATAATATCTGTATGAATGAGTTGAAGAATTTGTGTGGCCCTTGTTGAATTTTCCTTTGCAAACTTTTGTTTGCTCATCTTGCCTAAGATGCATGTTTCACACAAACCATGAATAGGTGAAATGTTACGCAAGCCTTCAACCAAATTTTTGGACTTCATCATTTGAATATTTTGATAGTTTGTATGGCCTAACCTTTAGTGCCAAAGCTTTCTACTAGGAGAAACATTAGTTGCTAAACACACTTTAGGAGGAGAATCACTTAACACATAAATATTATGCTTCACATAACCTTTAATGATTGGTAACATGCCTTTCCTAATGCTCCATGAAGTTGCATTGAACTCAATAGTGTGGCTACTTCTAGCAACTTGCAAAATAGAAATTAAATTTCTCCTAAGGTTAGGCACATATAGGACATTATCAAGTAATTTCCCTTCAATTACAACATTGCCAACACCTTCTACTTGAAGTCTAGTATTATCACCAATGACAATTGAATCTGAAGAGTGCTTATGAAAGTCCACAAACTTATCCTTTTCAAAACACATATGGTTAGTGCATCTAGAATCTAACACCCATTAATTAGAATTAGATGAGTCAATGGAGTAGAGAGCACAAACAAAGGTATTTTTATTAGAATTTTGATTTACATTGTTGTTCTTTTTCTTTCCCTTTCCAAATAATTTCTTAGGTCCTCGTCCCTTAGCCTTTTATTGCTCTTCCTTTTATGTAATATTCTTCTTATTGAAACAATTTTGTTCCTTGTGGCCTTTCTTGCCATAAAAGTTGCAAGTGAAATCAAATCTAGGCTTGTTGGGTTGGAAATTTTTATTTTTCCTTCCCTTGTATTTCTTTTTGAAGGAAGATTTAGTGGCACTCAAGGCAACATTCTTCTCCTTGACAACTTGACCATTCACTCTGTCTCTATTAAGAGACTCTTCATGTTGAATCAATAATTGTGAAAGAGTGTTGAGAGGAATACCATCCTCTTCTTGCTGTATCCTAGTCTCAATAAAGGTGATAAAATTCTTGAACTTTCTTGACAAGTTCCTCAAAATTATTAAGCTTAAGAGCTTCTCACTTATCCAATCACAATTATAAGCCAATAGTTGAGTTCTCATGTCTTTCATATTTGAGAGGATGATCAAGGCACTTTCTTCTTCACCTTGCATAGTGCTAAGAGTTTTGGATAATAAAGTGAATTTCCTTGATGTGTTGGACCCTAGATGGACTTGTTTTAGCAAATCCCATGCATCTTTAGCATGCTCACAATGGATTATAGTGAGCAATATATCATCACTCACACTATTGATAATCATGGAAAGTGCAAGGTGACTCTTGTTGTTGTATGTCTCAAGTGCCCTTGCCTGGGTTGGGGTTGCTTCATATCCATTCACAATGGGCCATAACTTTCTTGCTTGAAATACAACCCTCATCCTTGGTTCCCATATTCCAAAATTTGATCCATCAAGGATGTGCTTAGGGGTGAAGGAGATTCCATGATCAGCCATTCTAGAAAGTGAACATAATCAAAACATAAGATGAATTGACAAAAGAAATAAATGATGCGATAAGAAAGTAGATAAACATACTTGCATATATATACAAAAAAATATAACTTTCAAGTAATCTACTTTTCAATCATCAAATATAATCATCATGAAAAAATATATAAAATTAAGCTTCATCAAGAGAGATAAGCATCATCATGAAAGATAATCAACATCATAATGAACTACTATAACCATATTGCAATTGAATAAAGGAAATAAACCAAGATCAACTTGAAATATATTGACTTGCAATAATAAGGTAACTAACCATAACAATCATCTTGTAAAAAAATAAACTAACTTGAATTGAACCATAAAATATTTGTTAAATGTTAGATAGTCAATAAGTTAGTAGGTTAGTGTTCATTTTAAGGTTTTGTTATAGCCTAATGAATTTCCAATTCATCTCACCCAAGTTCAACCAAGATACCCAAAAGGGTACAGGTACAAGGACCCAAAAAGGACTTGCTATCGATAGAGCGAATTCTTTTGTATTCAATAGGGGTTTAGCAAATATAAACTGTGTTGCAAGATTAAGTAAATTTTAATCAAATACTAAAGTTGTGGTTAGTTAGTTGATTCATTTTTAACCTTCTTGATTAATATGAAAATTAGTAAATTGCAAGTTAGTTGGTTAGTAGATTGTTTAGTAGCAAGTTAGTAAGTTAGTAGTTAGATTTGTTGAGATGAAAAATAGGCAAAACACAAATACTCTCTCTCTCTCTCTCTATTTCTCTCTCTCTCTCTCTCTCTCTCTCTCTCTCTCTCACTTTCATTCTCTTTTACTTTCATTATGAGAGATACAAGTTACATTAATTTACATTATGCTTCAAGCAAATGCTTGAGAGAGATTAGAAGAAATTAATAAAAATAGGGGGAAGAGAGTGAAAAATTTGATTCGAAATTGCCTTGTATACTCCAAAACATACTTGGATAACCTTGCAAAACAAGCAAACTCACAAACAAGCATTGTTAATGTGAGAAAAAAATGACTATAAGGTCTAAATTATTTGACAATTTGACTAAAAATTTGCCAAAAATTGCATAAAAGGATTCTAGTTGCATTATACAATAATAAAAAATGCATTTCAATTTATGCAAAATAAAATGACTATTAGGTCTTAAAATAAAATAAATGACTATTTTTTATTAAAAAACAAAATAATAAATGACTTTTTTTATTAAATGACTATTTTTTTAATTAAAAAACAAAATAGTAAAAAATGGCTGTTTTTTTATTAAAAAAACAGAATAATAAAAATAAATTCAGACTGTACAACAAAATGGGTGGGGGGCCATTTGGCCCCCAAATAAAAAAAAATTTACCTCAGATTTATTTTTCACCAAAATAGGGCAAATAATACATGGAAATAGGGTTTTTGGGCCTTCCGGACGCAACCATGGGGTTCGTTTGGCTCCAAAACCCTTCCAGTAAAAGCTCAATGCCAAAAATTTATAGATTTAAAATGAAAACACCATTTAAAAAATATCTAACAATTAGATAAAAATAAAATAATAAATCTATAAACCCTAATGACATATTTGCAAAATAAGTTTACACAAATATCAAATGCATAAAATACCCAAATATCAAATGCATTCATTAAAAAAAAACCTTAATGGGTTTTTCATCTCAAAATATTGAAGACACTTGATGGAGATCCCAACCGCTCTGATACCAAATGTGAGACAAGCAAAGTCTCCCCAAGATCTAAGAATGCTCCACAAGATCAATCAAACACAAAAGAGGAAAACCCACAACACCAATATTAAGTGGTAAAACCCTACTTCAAATGAAGAAGGGAAACATCCACTATGAAGCTCACTATATTACTCAATGATTCAAGAATACAAGGATGCTTCAATTTTATGCAACAATATACATCAACATGATATATGACAAGATGTAGTAGACAAAATCCCATTTAAAGAGAAGCTTTTCTACTACAACCCTAAAATTACCCTAATATTATCACAATATTATCTTGAGATGTGTGACAAATATTATCACAATATTATCTGGAGATGTGTGACAAGTGGCATCTATCAAATATTAAAAAGTGATTGGTTACTTTTTAATATTTTCTAGAAAAGGAGAAATAATTTTTTCCCACAAATTAAATATTCCTAGACCCTTAGTTTATTTATTAATTGGGTGGGGATATTTATACATAAAATAAATTAATTTTCTAATTCAAATATTATTCTTTAGACTTTATATTTTAGTCTAGGAATAATTTACACAATGTTGCATTACATATTCCAACACATTACCCTTAACATCCTCTCTTCAACAAGCCCTTCAAGAACTTTGCATTGACGAAGTAGATGAGGATGATCCCATAAACTTCTCTTATCCTATCTTTGATTCCGACAATGAAAGTTACAAAGAGTTTGAAGTCATGTCAAATGCTTCTGATGATTCTGAAGAAGAGTCACAACCCATTGTCTCCATCACCCAATAGAAAGAGTTTTACCTCCGAATGTTCTCCATCCATCATCCCATATTTCACTTACTTCTTCCACAAGAACAAGTAGACCCACCTGGAAATCCACCTTGAGTTGCACACATCATCCAAGAATTGTAACATATGTACATATTTAAAAAAAAAGATCAACAAAACATTTAAAAAAAAAAAACAACAAAAACAAATTTCATTTACATATGCATGCTTTCATAAAATCCTCAATGACTAACACCACTAATCAAGTTAATCAAGTGGTGATGAGATAGCCCGTAGTGGCTCAAAATCCTGTGCAACAATAAATTACCTATCATGCGATCCCATCAGTAACACAAGCACCAATAGTACAAAACACAATGCCAACTATGGAACAACCTACCCACCGCTAATACAATCAACCCCAACGACAATACACTCCCTTAGTGGACTCGTATTCATCTGTATTTAGAAGGTTGTATGAGACTAATAATTAGCCTTGCTAGAAATAAGGCTTGATGACCCCAAAAAAATGCCTAAAACTTATAGAGAGCACTTGTTTTTCCCATACCATAGGCAAAATGGGCGTGATATTAACTCTTGCCATGTTTTCAAGAACATAGTGCAAGACCTCATAGACCTAGGTGCCATTAACATGGATAACCCCTTAGATCCATAAAACCAAAACTTGGGCATATATCAGACACCTCTACCTAACCATGGGGAGGTCCAACATAATATAGGAGGTAACAATCAACAAACACCTCCTAACCAAGTAAATCATGTCTAACAATACCAAAAATTTGTAGGATTAGTCCATGTGGTGACTAGAGGGCAACGACAAAACCAACAAAATTCTCAAAAACCTTCGAACCCACCTACCATCCAAACATCACCAAATCCATTTCCACCAATCAATCTATACAATCCATCCAATAAATCCATCCATAGTCCAATAAGGCTAGGGGTAAACTTAACCTATTGGTTAACCACTAGTTTGAAGATGGTGTCAGCCAAGCTTTCTATGTATGAGCTTATCTGAAAATCCCCTAGGCATAGATATGCTTTAGTGGAAATACTCAAGTCAATTGAGTTAGAATCCAAGGACTCTAATGCCTTCAACAACTTTGTAGGGAGTTTTAGGACTTGTATTGAGCCATCAATCACCTTCTATGACTTTGAAATAAAGTCAATGATTTCAGAATTTGTATACCCTCCATTACACATAATGGCCTTAATAGACAGAAATCCATTCAAAAGAGTCCTAATTGATATCAAATTGTCCATCAATATCATCACTACCACTGCCCTTAGACACCTTAAATTACCTCCATCACACATTTCCAAATCATCATTCACCCTCAAAGCATTTAATGATGCTTTGTACCACAATTGGCATTATTGTTTTACCCATAGATGTAGGGGCCAGAACATTGCACACAATGTTTCACATATTGGAAGGATCCATGGCATACAATATACTCCTTGGTATACCTTAGATGAGGGAAATGAAATGTGTTCCTTCGATTCTCTACTAGTGCTTGAAATATGTTCATGATGGACAGGTCCATTGCATCCCTGCAGATGTCAAAACTTTTAAGTATTGTAATTTCATTTCAAATCCTTATGAATCCATGTTACCTTCCACCCATTTATTGTTGGCACCATCATCGAATCCATCCACATCATCTTTAAATCCACCTTCCTCCAATCCATCTACATCTTCTTCTAAAGCTCCCATCTTAGAGGAGCTACCCATAATATCACCTCCTCAAACATCCATTTCTTCTTATACATGTGGTCATGGTCAATCTACTTTTGACACCATACAACACAACTACCCTTTATTATACAACCACTACTTCTATTTCATCATTACCACATCTATCACCATCTAATACCAGATCACCATCCAACCCCACTTTGTCAGCCGATGTTTCACAAGTCAAAATTTTGGACTATGAAATATTTAATTCACCACCATCCACAACCAACCCAAAACCCTTTGAGTGCCCATCATCAACAACATCAACCCAAGTCAAAGTCCACATCACCAATCCTGGTATAGGTTAGTACATGGTCCAAGACATAACCATCACACCCCTAGCCATTCCCACAGCTAAGAATTTTGGATGCCCTAAGGACCATTATTTAACCATAGGAGTTTTTTATGACATGAGAAAAACTCCAAATAGTATTAACTTTGTTTATGGAGGGTTGGATTTCTCAACTGGAGAAAACCCACCCAAAGAACCAAAAGAACCTAGGCATGCCAACATACCTAATATGGAGGAGATTACATCCTTCTACTTTAGCATGGTTAATTAACAAGGTCAAGCTCTAGGTTCCCATGAGCAAGGGATGCATGATATCTTAGATGTCCCATATAGAGGCACCCATGATCATTTTGGTTTAGGCTATACCCTGTTATATTCCACCTCTTCTCTTGAGAAATATTTTAAAAAGCTTAGCGTCAATGATGAGTATCACCCCACCCATCCATTACCCTCAACATCCTCTCTTGAACAAGCACTTCAATAACTTTGCATTGATGATGTAGATGAGGATGATCCCATAAAATTCTCTTATCCTATCTTTGATTCCGATGATGAAATTTACAAATAGTTTGAAGTCATATCAAACTCTTTTGATGATTTTGAAGAGAAGTCACAACCCATTGTCTCCATCATCCAACATGAAGAGTTTTACCTCCGAATTTTCTCCATCCATAATCTCATATTATGCTTACTTCTTCCACAAGAACAAGAAGACCCACATGGAAATCCACCTTGAGCTACACACATCAGCCAAGAATTGTAACATATGTACATATTTCAAAAAAAAAGTCAATAAAACATTTAAAAAAAAAAAACAAAAACAAGTTTCATTTACATAGGTATGCTTTCATACAAGCCTCAACGGCTAACACTGCTAATAAAGTCAATCAAATGGTGATGAGCCAGACCATAGTGGCTTAAAATATGATGCAACAACAAATTACCTATCATGCGGTACCATAAGTAACACAAGCACCAATAGTACAAAACACAACGACAACTATGGAAAAACCTTCCTACCACCAATACAATTGACTCCAACGATAATACACTCCCTTAGCGAAGTCGTATTCATCCATATTTCGAAGGTCGTATAAGACTAATAAATTAGCCTTACTAGAAATAAGGCCCGATGACCCCACCAAAAGACCTAAAAGTTACATAGAGAACTTGTTTTGCCCATACCATAGGCAAAATGGGCATGATATTAACTAATGTCATGTTTTCAAGAACATAGTGCAAGACCTCATAGACCTAGGGGCCATTAACGTGGATAACACCTTAGGTCCAAAAAATGAAAACTTGGGCATATATCAGACACAACCTTACCATGGGGAGGTCCAACATCATATAGGAGGTAACAATCAACAAACACCTCCTAACCAAGTAAATCATGTCCAACAGTACCAAAACTTTGTAGGAGAAGTCCATGTGGTCACTAGAGGGCAACGACAAAACCAAAAAAATGATCAACAACCTTCGAACCCACCTCCTATCCAAACATTTCCAAATCCATCTTCACCAATCAATCTATCCAATCCATCCAATCAACCCATCCTTTGTCTAATAAGGCTAGCGGTAACCTTAACTAGTCGGTTAACCACTAGTTTGAAAATGGCATCAGCCAAGATTTCTGCGTATGAGCTTATCCAAAAATCCCCTAGAAATAGAGATGATTTAATGGAAATACTCAAGTCAATTGAGTTAGAATACCAAGACTGTAATGCCTTCAACAACTTTGTAGGGAGTGTTAGGATGTGTATGGAGCCATTAATCACCTTCTATGGATTTGAGATAAAGTCAATGAGTTCAAAATCAGTAGACCCCCCATTACACATAATGGCCTTAATTGACAAAAATCCATTCAAAAAAGTCCTAATTGATACTGCCTCATCCATCAATATAATCACTACCACTGACCTTAGCCACCTCAAATTACCTCCATCACACATTTACAAATCATAATTCACCCTTAAAACATTTAATGATGCTTTGTGTACCACATTTGGCACTATTGTTTTACCCATAGAAGTAGGGTCCAGAACATTGCACACAATGTTTCACATATTGGAAGGAGCCATGGCATAAAATATACTCCTTGGTAGACCTTGGATGAGGGAAATGAAATGTGTTCCTTCGATTCTCCACCAGTGCTTGAAATATGTTCATGATGGATAGGTCCATTGCATCCTCACGGATGTCGAACCTTTTAAGTATTGTAATTTCATTTCAAATCCTTATGAATCCATGTTACCTTCCACCCATTTATTCTTGGCACCATCATCGAATCCATCCACATCATATTTTAATCCACCTTCCTCCAATCCATCCACATCTTCTTCTAAAGCTCCCATATTAGAGGAGCTACCCATAATATCACCTCCTCAAGCATCCATTTCTTCTTTTACATGTGGTCATGGTCAATCTACTATCAACACATCATACAATACAACTACCCCTTCTTATACAACCAATTCTTATGTTTCATCATTATCCCATCTATCACCATCTAATATCGCATCACCATCCAACCCCACTCTGTCAACCGATGTTTCATAAGTTAAGCTTTTGGACTATGAAATATTTAATTCACCACCATCCATAACCATCCCAGAACCCTCTGAGTGCCCATCATCAACCATATTAGCCCAAGTTAAAGTCCACATCATCAATCCTGGTATAGGTGAGTATGTGGTCCAAGACATCACCATCACACCCCTAGCCATTCCTAAAGCTAAGGATTTTGGATGCCCTAGGGACCATTATTTAACCATAGGAGTTGTTTATGGCATGAGATCAACTCAAAATAGTATTAAATTTTTTTATGGAGGGTTGGATTTATCAACTGGAGAAAACCCACTCGAAGAACCAAAAGAACCTAGGCATGCCAACATACCTAATATGGAGGAGTTTCCATCCCGCTACTTTAACGTGGTTAATTAACAAGGTCAAGCTCTAGGTTCCCATGAGCAAGGGATGCATGATATCTTAGATGTCCCATATAGAGGCACCCATGATCATTTCAGTTTAGTCTATACCCCGTTATATTCCACCTCTTCTCTTGAGAAAGCTTTTAAACAGCTTAGCCTCAATGTTGAAGATCACCCCACCCATCCATTACCCTCAACATCCTCTCTTGAACAAGCCCTTCAAGAACTTCGCATTGATGAAATAGATGAGGATGATCCCATAAACTTCTCTTATCCTGTCTTTGATTTTGACAATGAAATTTATAAATATTTTGAAGTCATATCAAATGCTTCTGACGATTCTAAAGAGGATTCACAATCCATTGTCTCCATAACCCAACAGGAAGAGTTTTACCTCTGAATGTTCTCCATCCATCATCCCATATTCTGCTTACTTCTTCCACAAGAATAAGTGGACCCACCTAGCAATCCACCTTGAGCTGCACACATCAGCTAGGAATTGTAGCATATGTACATATTTAAAAAAAGAAAAATATCAACAAAATATTTCAAAAAAAAAAACAACAAAAAAAAAAATCCATTTACATAGGTATGCTTTCATACAAGCCTCAACGGCTAACACTGCTAATCAAGTCAATCAAGTGGTGATGATCCAGACCGTAGTGGCTCAAAACCTGGTGCAACAAAAAATTACCTATCATGCGGTCCCATCTGTAACACAAGCACCAACAGTACAAAATACAATGCCAACTGTGGATCAACCTACCCACCACCAATACAATCGACCCCAACGATAATACACTCCCTTAGCGGAGTCGTATTCATTCGTATTTCAAATATTGTATGAAACTAATAAATTAGCCTTACCAAAAATAAGGCCCGATGACCCCACCAAAAGGCCTAAAAGTTATAGAGAGCACTTGTTTTACCCATACCATAGGCAAAATGGGCATGATATTAACTCTTGCCATGTTTTCAAGAACATAGTGCAAGACCTCATAGACCAAGGGGTCATTAATGTGGATAACCCCTTAGCTCCAAAAACTAAAACTTGGGCATATATCAGACACCTCTACCTAACCATGGGGAGGTCCAGCATAATATAGGAGGTAAAAATCAACAAAAACCTCCTAACAGTACCAAAAATTTGTAGGAGCAGTCCATGTGGTCACTAGAGGGCAATGGAAAAACCAAAAAAATGCTCAACAACCTTCGAACCCACCTCCCATACAAACATCACCAAATCCATCTCCACCAATCAATCTATCCAATCCATCCAATCAGCCCATCCTTCATCCAATAAGGCCAATGGTAACCTTAACCAGCTGGTTAACCACTAGTTTGAAAATGGCATCATCCAAGATTTCTGTGTATGAGCTTATCCAACAATCCCCTAGGAATTGAGACGCTTTAATGGAAATACTCAATTCAATTGAGTTAGAATACCAGGACTCTAATGACTTCAACAAATTTGTAGGGAGTGTTAGGATGTGTATGGAGCCATCAATCACCTTCTATGACTTTGAGATAAAGTCAATGAGTTTAAAATTAGTAGACCCTCCATTACACATAATGGCCTTAATAGACAGAAAGCCATTGAAAATATTCCTAATTGATACCACCTCGTCCATCAATATCATCACTACTACTGCCCTTAGCCACCTCAAATTATCGCCATCACACATTTCCAAATCATCATTCACCCTAAAAGCATTTAACGATGCTTTGTGTATCATAGTTGACACTATTATTTTACCAATAGAAGTAGGGGCCAGAACATTGCACAGAATGTTTCACATATTGGAAGGAGCCATGGCATACAATATACTCCTTGGTAGAACTTGGATGAGGGAAATGAAATGTTTTCCTTCGATTCTCCACCAGTGCTTGAAATATGTTCATGATGGACAGGTCCATTGCATCCTTGTAGATGTCGAACCTTTTAAGTATTATAAATTCATTTCAAATCCTTATGAATCAATGTTACCTTCCACCCATTTATTCTTGGCACCATAATCGAATCCATCCACATCATATTTTAATCCACCTTCTTCCAATCCATCTACATACTCTTCTAAAGCTCCCATATTAGAGGAGCTACCCATAACATCACCTCCTCAAACATCCATTTCTTCTTGTACATGTGGTCACGGTCAATCTACTGTTAACACATCATACAACACAACTACCCCTTCTTCTACAACCACTTATTCTATTTCATAATTACCCCATTTGTCACCATCTAATCCCACATTTCCATCCAACCCCACTCCATCAGTAAATTTTTCACAAGTCGAACTTTCATACTGAGAAATATTTAATTCACCACCATCCACAACCAACCTAGAACCCTCTGAGTGCCCATCATCAACCACATCAGTCCAATTCAAAGTCCACATCACCAATATTGGTATAGGTGAGTATGTGGTCGAAGACATCACCATCACACCCCTAGGCATTCATATAGCTAAGGATTTTGGATGCCCTTGGGACCATTATTTAATCATAGGAACTAAAATATGACATGAGCACAACTCCAAATAGTATTAACTTTGTTTATGGAGGGTTGGATTGCTCAACTGGAGCAAACCCACCTAAACAACAAAAAGAACCTAGGCGTGCCAACATACCTAATATGGAGGAGTTTCCATCCTACTACTTTATCATGGTTAATTGGCAAGGTCAAGGTCTATATTCCCATGAGCAAGGGATGCATGATATATTATATGTCCCATATAGAGACGCCCATGATCATTCTAGTTTAGGCTATACCCCATTATCTTCCACCTTTTCTCTTGAGAAAGCCTTTAAAAATTTTATCCTCAATGATGAATATCACCCCACCCATCCATTACCATCAACATCCTCTCTTGAACAAGCCCTTCAAGAACTTCACATTGACAAAGTAGATGAGGATGATCCCATAAACTTCTCTTATCCTATCTTTGATTATGATGATGAAAATTACGAAGAGTTTGAAGTCATGTCAAATGCTTATGATGATTCTGAAGAGGAGTGACAATCCATTGTTACCATCACCCAACAAGAAGACTTTTACCTCTGAATGTTCCCCATCCATCATCCCATATTCCAATTACTTATTCCACAAGAACAAGTAGACCCACATGGAAATTCACCTTGAGCCGCACACATCAACCAAGAATTGTAACATATGTACATATTTCAAAAAAAAAAATCAAAAAAATATTAAAAAAAAATAAAATATGTGTTGCTCTCATGTTAATTTCATGTCCATTATTACAAGGATAACATGACTTGACATCGGTTTAGATTCAATCATTCCATATACCCATTCATCCATCCCATCCTTCCTTTTGATAGGTCAATATGAATCCTATTGACTTATTCACCCCACTCCGCAATCCATACAATTTGGCTAGGACAATTTCGATTGACATTAGCCTTATTGAATTGCACCAGATTTCTTCCCCACCCTCCTTTTCGGAGCTCATCCTATTAGATGAATTTCTAAGGGCTTCGGCCAATTACATTCCTCCTTCATCGCCACCTTCGTCCCCATCACTTTCCACTAATGGTCCTAAGGTCTTTCAGGTAGAGTTAGGCAATGATAAATAGGAATGGTTGGATGACATCTTAGACGACATAAATCTAATCCCAATACCACATCAACTTGAGTAAGGCTCAGATATGTCCATTGAAGAAACCATCAATGTGAACCTTAGTTCAGATCCCAAAAATCCCCAAGTTTTCAAGCTTAGAAAAATTTTAACACCCGATGAACAAGAGCAATTCATTGCTCTCCTCAAGAAAAAGAAAGAAGTTTTTGCATGGTCCTACAAGTATATGCCTAGCCTTGACCCTAATCTGGTGATCTATAACATCACCTTCCATCCTAATTCCAAGATGGTCAAACAAAAGCTTAGGAGAATGCATCCTATCATGGCCCTCATAGTCAAGGAATAAATACAAAAGCTACTCTATGTACATTTTATCATTCCTATTGACTATCTTGAGTGGTTGCCAAACATGGTACCTGTTCGCAAGCCTAACGGGGTGATACGCATTTGCAATGACTTTCGAGATCTAAATAAAGTGTGTTCTAAGGATGAATTCCCTATACCAAACATTGAAATTCTCATCGACACCTACATAGGCCATGAAATGCTTTCCCTCATGGATGGTTTTTCAGGATACAACCAAATTCGAATAAATCTTGATGACCAACACAAAACAACATTCACAACACCTTGGGGAACATTTTGTTTCAGAGTTATACCCTTTAGCCTCAAAAATGTAGGAGCTACTTATCAAAGAGCCATGACTTACATATTTCACGATTACATGCATAGAATTATCGAAGACTATGTAGATGATCTCTTGGCTAAATCTAAAACTTGATAGGAGCACGTTGACATATTGGAAAATATTTTTGATCAACTTCTAGAATACAAGGTGAGGTTAAATCCCAAAAAGTGTGCCTTTGATGTTATATCTGGTAAAATTTTAGGATTCATTATTTCTGAAAGAGGCATTGAAGTGGACCCAAATAAGGTTAAGTCCATAATGGAAATGTCACCCCAACTAATGTCAAGGAATTGCATAGCTTGCAAGGCAAAATTCAATCAATCAAATGTTTCATTGTGCAAATTTCAGATAAATGCAGACTATTTAACCACCTGATACAAAAGGGAGTGCCATTCGTATGGATAGAAGAATGTCAAAAAGCATTTGATGACATAAAGTGATACCTAACTTCACCGCCAGTCTTAACTCCTAGGCTAGGAGTCCATTTTCATCTCTATGTCTCAGCTACAGAGGCTACTTTAGGGACAATGCTTGCACAGAAAAATGAACAAAACCAAGAGCAAACAATATATTACATTATTTGAACATTGGTAAGTTATAAAACACGATATGCTTACGTAGAAAAACTATGCTTAGCAGTGGTCTTGGCCACTAAGAAACCCCGACATTATATGTTAAGCCAAACAACCTATGTCATAGCTAGAGAAATCCTCTATGTTACATGATGTCTCGCACTTATAACAACACTTGTACTAAAAAATTGATAATGCTCCTCACAAAATTTTATCTCGAATTTATTAACCCTAAAATCCATTAAAGGTCAAGTTATAGCCGACCAACTTGCGGAAGCTCGACTACCTAGTGATCATCCTTTGATTATTGAGCTCCTAGATGATTTGGTATTTTCAATCACAGAATTAGAAGAAGATTTCATTTCAAATGAAGATGTTGATATCACTTTATTATTTGATGAATCCAAGTACGAGAAAGGTCAAGGTGCAGGAGTTATCTTTCATACACCATAAGGGATTCCCATCCCCTTATCATTCAAGCTAGACTTCTCATGCACGAAAAACACATCAGAGTACGAAGACTTAATATTAGGTCTTCAATCAGCTATAGCTATGGTTATCAAGTGTATTCAAATATTTGAGGATTCTCAACTTGTAGTTAAACAGGTAACCAGAGAATACCAATGTAAATAACCTACCATTAAGCTTTATCATGGGGTAGCAATGAAATTGCTCGCAACATTTGAATGGTATGAAATCAACAACTTACCTTGTTTGACTAATAGATTTATAGATGCAATGGCCTCCCCAGGATTATTGATTCCAAAGAATGGCTTTGGAGAGGTAAAACCCCTAATAATCTCAACAATCTCTAAAGCATCCATTGTTCGTGCTACCCCTACGGATGGAAAGGATGTTTTATTTATCCATATGGAACCATGTGAGTCTTGGTCAAGACCCATAGTAGCCTTATTGAAATTTGGAACACTCCCATATAATATGTCTCGGTCTACCAAACGTGATTTCAAGAAAAAAGTAGCATATTTCATTCTCTCGAGTGACGTGTTGTATAAGCAGGGTTATGATGGAATCCTTATCTATTATCTTGAACAAAGTGAGGCTCAAAAAACCATACAATAAGCTCATGATGGTACTTGTGGTGGTGACTTTAGTGGAATGGCCATTGCAAAGTGTCTATTACACATGGGTTATTATTGGCCCACAATGGAGCATGACTGTTGCACCTATGTCAAAAATTGCAAACAATGTCAAACACACACCAATTTAACTCATGTACCATCACAAGCCTTACAGCCTATACAAATATTTTTTCCCTTTTCACAATGGGGCCTAGAATTAATTGGAAAAATCTCACCTTCTTCTTTGGGACAACATACATTCATCATCATCACCACAAAATACTTCACAAAGTGGGTTGAGGCTATACCTCAAACTAGTACGATAGGACCTCGAGTTGTGGATTTCATACTCCACCATATCATCTGTTGCTTTGGAATTCCATCTAAAATAATTTCTGATAATGGTAAGTCTTTCAAGAATAAGGATGTTTGAGCACTTTGTGAAAATTATAATATTCAACATAGTTTCTCGACTCCTTACTACCCATAAAAAAATGGACAAGCTAAAGCTACCAATAAGACCTTGATTGCTATTATTAAGAAACTCGTCAAAGAAAATCATAAATATTGGCATACAAAAATTCCTTTGGCACTTTGGGCTTATCGAACAAGCATATGAATGCCAATAGGAGCAACACCATTTTCATTGGTCTATGGAGCAAAAGCTATTATGCCTCTTGAGCTCGAGATTTCCTCCTTACAAATATCCTTGCAGGAATTCATCGATGACGATACAACTAGACAAGCACGACTTGACAAACTGACTCTCCTAGATGAAATGTTTTGTTGTGGACTATGTTGCATGATGGGACATGTGAGTATTATATCATTTTTGCCTCAATGTACTACCCAAGTATGGTACTAGCCTTCCTTAACTCAAAATGTTCTTAAGATGTGCAAAAATATGGCTAGTTCAGGATTGTGTTTGGAATCAATCGATAATGCTCAAGACTTTCTTAGTATGTAAGGTGTGTTTTTGGTCCTAAATAAAATAGGACATTCATTTAGAGGTTGCTTGCTACACTAGTACTGGCTGAGTGATTGAAATCTAGGCTTTTATGATTTTGGCATATGGTATTGTTTACCTATATCTTTTGTTAGAGTTGCCAGATTGTTTCAAATGAGGTACCCCCAATTTTTATAATTTGACTTTTTTTTATGGCCATATCATCATTACTATGCCAGATCATTGAAAATGGGATGGTATAAATGCGATTTGTATAATGTATGAATATTATGTGATGAATGCAATTATGTATGTCTATATGCAAACATAAGTAAAATGCATGCCTAGATGTATGCATGTAAGTGTGAAAAATATATGTAAAGATGCTTATATGAAAGCATGCCTATGTAAATAATTTTTTTTGTTGTTGTTTTTTTTTTGGCCATGTATATATACATATAAAGTATCACTTTTAACAATAGAGTACCATCTCTCTATCAATGATGAGAGATAACCCTCATCCATCCTCACAACATCCAACCTAGCTACCCAATTTAGGCCCACATTCTCAAAAATATCCCAATCCTCATCCATGAGCTTCTTACTCATCCCAGGAACAAGAGGAGAGAAGTGATGTCGAGGCTCTATGTACCTCAACTACAACACGAAAAATTTATTTAGTATTAATACTACTTCACAAAAAAAAAAGAAACAAAAGAAAATTTTGCATAAAACACAAAGTGTTTTTAAATATTATCGGGGCAAATGGTGCCTCAGATCCCCCACTACCATAGCTTCCATGCCAATTCTCACTAGCCTCACTAAGCTCACCAAACCCACTCCAATCCCCAGATGCAGCTTCTAAAAGTTTAAAGTGGGCAACTAAGCCTCCCAATTCACTCAAAAAGCTATTTGTAGCTTTCATTAGTGCATTCAGGCGTAGACCTGTTCCTATAGTTCACAAGATTATGCAGGCACCTATGGGCATGCCCAGGTGCACACAGGTGCCTGCAGAATATGCTAGGTGTAGCTGCATGCCTGGTGACAAAATAACATGAAGGCAAAAGCCCCCAAAATAGTAGCTCCCCTCATCCAAATTGCATCAAATTTCATGCACACATCATATACATATCAATCAAGGTTAATTTTTCATAAAATTAATATTCCACAATTATACCTCATATGCTTCATCATCCCATAAAATTTCATGAAATTTGGAGTTGATTTGACCACTGAATCATTCATTTTTGACAAAAAGTGCAACAAATAGTAGCAAAACACAAAATCAAAAATCAATCAACTCCACAGCCAGTGAAATAACTACATGAATCCATAAAACATTCTTCCATAATCATATTTCATGAATCACTCATCATACATCACATTTCATCTTGTTGAGTAGATGGTAAGCGAACCTTGTATCTAGTGGGTTATCCTATCAACTTGGCAGTTGTAGCGATTTGCATCCATGTAATTCGGTAAGATGAATAGCCTACAATAAGGACACTTGACCATGATCATAATTAATCATCTCATTGTCATAGATCACAATCACATGGGCTACTTCACATTTTGGAGTGAAAATTTACCAAGAACAATTTGCACAACTATTGTCATTGATGGTCTCATTTGTGAGGCTTAACACACAAACACAAACTCAAAATTCATCATGTTCTTCAAAAAACTAATGATCGAAACTGACTAGACTGATTAGTTCCAATTGTATGAAAAATCACCAGTAGGCTATCCATGGTTCTATCATCTGCATCATCATACTTGCATATCAATGACATCAGAAAGCACACTATTCAACAACATCAAATCATCCCAAAATTTGGGGCAACCACAATTTGATCTTGATTTCCCACAATGAGATACATATTACATGATCATGATATATACACTTGACAAAACCCCATTTCCACCATTGGGGCAAAAATTGTATCACATTTTGCATCATTCATATCATCCACAATCACATGGTATTTCACACCAACCCCCTTTTCCACCATCGGGGCAAAAAAAATATCATAGTTTACATCATTCATATCATCTACAATCACATCACATTTCATCTCATCATTCATCACTTGAAAAAAATTCTTTTTTAATTGGCTCATGAGATGCTTCTCATTCACCAATTGAGGGGGTAAGCTACAAAAATTCCAAAAATTCTTTATTCTTTTGTCTTCAATATTGAGTGCTCAAATCTAATAACAAAGAGAAAGTTGTTTTTGCACCCATAGCCCAAGCAGGTGTCTTGTATTTTTGCACCATATTGTGTTTCATGCAACATGGTACAAAAAGGGGCATCTGTAGACACCAAATTGCAGCCATTAATCCTCCATCCTAACCATCGCACCACCCACTTGTCCACCATACACCTTTCCCGCCAATTATTTGGCCCAATTCCACCATTCCCGTAATTATTTGGCCCACATCCACATTTCCCTCCATTTCCTAACCCAATTGGGTTTATTTTAATATTATTTTATACTTAATATAATATTTTATATTATATTATAATATATTTATTATAAAATATGTATTTATAAACCCAATTAACCATATCCATCCAATCTAATATAATCTCCACCATCCATATTCATCAATCCATGACACACTTAAAGTACAATCTTAGCCCTAGGATGTGATTTAATCTTAGACACATGATCTAAAGTGTTGAGCTAAAACCCTAAAAAAACCCTAAGGTTGGATTATAAGTAAAGGCATGTGAAAATGCCCAAACCTTGGAACCCTGGAATGCCTTGGAAGATATTCTTACATAGAGATATCAGTGAAAGAAGTCCTTGAGAAGTATAAGGTCATAGAGCCCTGAAGATCCAAAACCCTAGCTTGCCATAGAACTTCAACCATTCTAGCTGCCCCCACATCCATCCCCCAACCATTTTTCATCATTGTTATCATTCCCCATCTGCCAAATCCTCCACATCCCCTATGATCTACTTCTGCATAGTTACCTTTACTTGCAGGTACCCTCCTGAGCTTGCCAGGATCACTGCAGAGCTTGCCAGGTGCTCACAAGAGCCTATAGTATTCCATAGGTACACGTTAGAGCCTACAAAGCTCGCTATAGAGCTTACCAAGTACTCACTAGAGCCTGTCGTATCCTGTAGGTGCACACCAGATCCTATCGTATCCCGAAGGTGCATGCCTGAGCCTACCAAGTGCATGCCTGAGCCTGTCATAATCATCAAAGTGAAAACCAGAGTCTGCTGCATCAAGTCATATGTCGTCAAATGAGCAAAAATGAAGCAAGGAATCACCACAAGCAAGGTAAATCTAAATTTCTATTATCATTGGTTGTTATTGCATCTTACATATCCAACTTACATAGATCTAGGGTTTTAGTTTTCATTTCTAAGGGTTCACATTGTGGAACCCTCCTTTTGTTTACTGGCAACTTTACTGTTTGTTGTGTGTGTAGAATTGGATAGCACCAACCAAAAGAGCAATTGGAAGACTACTATAGTCAGAGTGGCCCGAACACATGTATATCAGAAGCCCACTCATTCCGTTGGGAGTGAAGCATGCTGAAGACACTTGTTCTATTATAGCTAGGGTTTCAGAGAACCCTAGCAATCTGTATTCATTGTATCACAACATTTCTATCAAGATAAAATTAATTGTACAAAGGATTTTTTTAGCTCCCCTTGTTATTTAATAATAATATTACTTATGCAATTACATTCATCTTATCAGATTTATTTACTTTCTGTTGTTATTTACATAGGCATGCATACTCCCTTGGGTCGGTGAGTAGATCACTCACCAACCCCAATAGGTTCCAAGGGAACCTTAAGCCAGTGTTATTAGGTAAAACTATGTTTTCTAACACAAACATGATCAAGGCTGGGAGCACATACAACTCATTTGCCTTGTACATGCTCAGATAGCATATACCCCCATATCCCATCCAAGCCTCCTACCATTGATCTCCAAACATCTCCATATTAGCCTTCTTGTCACGACCAACCACAACCTTCTCCCCTTCTACTGGAACCTTGAGGATGTGGTATGCATCCTTGAGGGTGACAGTAGACTCCCTAGTTGGTAGCTGGAAAGTCCCCCTATTAGAGTCCCATATCTCTATCAATGATGAGAGATACCCCTCATCTGCCCTCATAACATCCAACCTAGCTACCCCCTCTAGGCCCACCTTCCCCAAAAGCTCCCAATCCTCATATGTGAGCTTCTTCCTCATCCCAAGAACAAGATGAGAGAAGCAATTTCAAGGCTCTATGTCCCTCAACTGCAACAACAAACATTTGGTTAGCATTAATACTACTTACAAAAAAAAAACAAATAAACAAAAGAAAATTTTGCACAAAATACAAAGTGTTTTTAAACATTACCAGGGCAAATGGTGCCTTAACTCCACTAGCAGCATTCGATCCCTCTGCCACCATAGCTTCTGCATCAATTCTTACTAGCCTCACTAAGCTCACCAAACCCAGTCCACTCCCCAGATGCAACTTCTCAAAGTTCAAAGCGCGCAACTAAGCCACCTAATTCACTCAAAAATCTATTTGTATCTTTCATTAGCGCATTCAAGCGCAGACCTACACCTATAGTTTGCAGGCTTGCACAGGCACCTGCGGGCACACACAAGCACTTGCAGAATACTCTAGGTGTAGCCGTGCCCCTGGCGATAAAATAACATGAAGGAAAATCCCCTAAAATAGTAGCTTCCCTCATCCAAATTGCACCAAATTTCATACACACATAATATACATCATAAAATTAGATTTTGTGAAAACATAAATTATTTTGCATGCATATTTTGTGAGAACAAACCAAATTATTCAAATACACATATCACATTACAAAACATATCAATCAAGGTCAAATTTTCACAAAATCAACATTCCACAATTCTACCTCATCTGCTTCATCATCCCATAAAATTTTGCAAAATTTGGAGTTGATTTGACCACTGAATCATTCATTTCTTCCAAAAAGTGCAACAAATAGAAGCAAAACACAAAATAAAAAATCAATCAACTCCACAACAAACAAAATCACTACATGAATCCATAAAATATTCTTCCATCATAATCTTTCATGAATCAGTCATCATACATCACATTTCGTCTTGTTGAGTATATGGTAAGCGAACCCTATATCTAGTGGGCTATCCTATCAACTTGGTGGTTGCATCAATTTGCATCCATGTAATTCAGTAAGATGAATAGCATATAATAAGGACACTTGACCATGATCATCATTAATCATCTCATCATCATAGATCACAATTGCATGGGCTACTTCACATTTTGGAGTGAAACTTTACCAAGAACAATTTGCACAACTGTTGTCATTGATGGCCTCATTCATGAGGCTTAACACATGAACACAAACTTAAAATTCATCATGTTATTCAAAAACCTAATGATTGGCACTAATTAGGATGATTAGTTCCAATTGTATGAACACTCACCAGAAAAATATCCACGGTTCTATCATTTGCATCATCATACTTGCATATCAATGACATCAGAAAGCACACTATTCAACAACATCGAATCATCCCAAAATTTGGGGCAACCACAATTTGATCTTGATTTCCCACAATGAGATACATATTACATGATCATGACATCTACACTTGACAATACCCCCTTTCCACCATTGGAGCAACAATGGTATCACATTTTACATCATTCATATCATCCACAATCACATGGTATTTCACACCAACCTCCTTTTCCACCATTGAGGAAAAAATGATATCACATTTTACACCATTCATATCATCTACAATCACATCACATTTCATCTCATCATTCATTACTTACACAAAATGCTTTTTCAATTGGCTCATGAGATGCTTCTCATTCGCCAATTGAGGGGGTAAGCTACGAAAATTCCAAAATTTCTTTATTATTTTATCTTCAACATTGAGTACTCAAATCTAACAATAGAGAGAAAGCTGCTTCTGCACCCATAGCCCAAGCAGGTGTCTCGTATTTTTGCATCATATTGTGTTTCACGCAACATGGTACAAAAAGGGGCATTTGTAGACACCAAATTGCAGCCATTAATCCTCCATACTAACTATCCCACCACCCACTTGTCCACCATATATCCTTCTTGCCAATTATTTTGACCAATTCCACCTTTCCCACAATTATTTGGCCCACATCCACCTTTCCCTCCTTTTCCTAACCCAATTGGGCTTATTTTAAATTATTTTATATTTAGTATAATATTTTTATATTATATTATAATATATTTATTATAAAATATGTATTTATAAACCCAATTAACTACATCCGTCCAATCCAATATAATCTCCATCGTCGATCTTCATCAATCCATGCCACAGTTAAAGTATAATCTCAGCCCTAAGATGTGATTTAATCTTAGCCACACGATCTAAAGTGTTGAGTTAAAACCCTAAGAAACCCTAAGGTTGGATTATAAATAAAGGCATGTGCAAATGCCCAAACCCTAGAACCCTAGAATGCCTTGGAAGATATTCGCACATAGAGAGATCAATGAAAGAAGCCCCTATGAAGCATAAGGTCATAGAGCCCTAAAGATCCAAAACCCTAGCTTGCCATAGGACTTCAACCATTCCAGCTGCCCCTGCATCCATCCCCCAGCCATTTTCTGTCATCACCATCATTCCTCATCTGCCGAATCCTCCACATACCCCATGATTTGCTTTTGCAGATTTACCTTTACCTGTTAGCACCCTCCTGAGCTTGCCAAGCTCACTGGAGAGCCTACTAGGCACTCACCAGAGCCTGTCATATCTTGCAAGTGCATGTCAGAGCCTGCAAAGCTCACTGCAGAGCTTGCAAAGCGCTCACCAGAGCCTGTTGTATCCCATAGGTGCAGGCCAAAGCATACCATATCCTATAGGTGTGCGACCAAGCCTGCCAAGTGCATACCCAAGCCTATCGTAATCATCAAAGTGCAAACTAGAGTCTGCTGCATCAAGTCATTTATTGTTAGATCTACAAAAATGAAGCAACGAATCATCATAAGCAAGGTAAATCTAAATTTATATTATCATTGGTTGTTATTGAATCTTACATATCCAACTTACATAGATCTAGGATTTTAGTTTTCATTTTTGAGGATTCACACTATGGAACCCTCATTTTTTTTACTGACAACTTTGTTGTTTGTTGTGTGTGTAGGATTGGATAACACCAACCAAAAGAGCAATTAGAAGACTAATACAGTTAGAGTGGCCCAAACACATGGATATATGAAGCTCACTCATTCCATTGGGAGTGAAGCATGCTAAAGACACTTGTTCTATTGTATCTAGGGTTTCGAAGAACCCTACCAATCTGTATTCATTGTATCAAAATATTTTTGTCAAGGCAGAATTAATTGTATAAAGGATTTTTTCAGCTCCCCCCCCTCGTTATTTTATTTTATTTTAAGAGAAAACCCCTTGTGGGGTCGCCTTGTTCTGAGAGACCACGAACAGGGGGTTCTACACCGTCAAAGTCACCCGAGAGTCGCACCCGACCTCTGCCCACACCAACATTATCAATTGGATTTTGGGTACCCAATTCAGATTTCTGGTAGGGTGGAGATTCAAACTTGGGACCTCCCTTGGAGGATTTCCCTCTTCTCTCTAACTCACCTACAACACCTGGGTGCCCCCCTTCGTTATTTAATAATAATATTACTTGTGCAATTACATTCGTCTTATCAAATATTTTTACTTTCTTCTATTATTTAGTGTCGTGCTTTTAGCTCTACACTATTCTTAGTGAGAATGTAGCACCTACTGATGAGGCCAAATATTGCCTCATTTTTTATTATTTTAGACATCCTTAATAGACCTTTTTGATATGTTTTAATTTTAATTATGCTGATGAAATGCAATATTTACTACTATTTACATATTTGACTGTTTAGAAGCATAATATTCTGTTTTTACTAATTTTCTGTATTTTTTGCATAAGTTTTGTTGATAAATAATTATTTATTGTGAAATGTGTTAGTGCAATCACGTGTGGAATATATAACATTCATATCATGCTCTCTGAAGTTGTCAAATGCAGAAAATAGCATTAAAAATAGGACAAAACTGCAAGCTGTGCAAAACTGTTTTTGACTGTTTTAACTTGGACAAATTCCAGCTAGATTTGCATGGCTTGGGATTTGGTCAAATTCAACTTAGGAAAGCGTGTGACTAGGTTTTTGAAAGACTTACAAGTCTGGTCCACCAAATTCTCGGCCAAAGAACCACAAACTGTGTTGAAAACATTCATTTTGGCGCTGCTCTGGAAAAAATAGGGATACTACTCCGGAATAACATGACTGCTTTGAAATAACTGAAAAAGCACAGTTTTGACCAGAACAGCTCAGGAAAGACAGCAAATTGTAGGAGAATGATAAGTATAGCTATGTAAATATGTTATGCATATTTTTCAACGTAGAAGACCTCCAGCAAGTGTGCAATGAATAGATTTCATTCATGTAACCATATTCTGCATTTTAGGAATGCAGTTTTAACAGCATTCCTAAAATGCCTGAATTTGAATCATTCCACATCTGATTTAGCATGTTTTTAATATAAATAACCAGCTCCCATTTGGGTTGAGCTATGTAGGAAGAATTATGATTGCAATTAGTGTAATTTGAATATTGTGAAATCAAATTTCTGTAGCAGTAATATGCAGAATTTTCCTACATGTTTTTAAATCAATAAAAAGTGCAGTTTTTGTCAGTTTTACTTTATGATTGAAGGAGTGATTAAGTAGAAAACTAGAACTACTTCTTCACCTTCTTCTGAACTAGGGAGCAAGGGCCACTCCCAGGAGCAGAAGAAGGTTTATACCAGGTTTTCTTGTTTAATTCTGTCTGCAGCAGAATAACAGGAAACCTGTCATTTTTCCTGCACTTCTTTATTTTGCTGAAATTATTTCCAGTTTCAGAATTTGTAGTTTCTTTATCATTTCTGAGTTTATTTTTAGATCTGTTCTTTTATTTTGCAAGATAGTTAAGTTTATTTTCTGCAATTCTTATTCCAGCAACTTTCATTTCAGCAATTTTAATTCAGTTTTGAGTGCATTTCCAGATTTAGCAAAAGTAAATAGGTTTCTTTGACTGTTATTTCATTTCTGTAGTTTTATTTCAGCAAGCATAATTTAGTTTCCTTTCAGTTCATAGGGTTTAGAGTGACAGAAGAACCCCCAGCAAACACTAACTGTTCTACCAATAAATCCATTTTCTGAATGGAGTGTCTTACACCTGCCTGAATTGACTATCGTAAACAGCCTTAGGACACCTGCCCAGATTGATAAATAACGATCAAATGATGAATTAAATGACACTCATTATTTTTGGTGCCATTTCCAGGGAACATGGTGTTGTTAGTCAAATATAAGTAGGTCAAGAACTGTAGGCTGGATACAGAAAATAGTTCTTGTAAATTCTACAGTCTGTTTAGTAAATGTGCATGAATGCATAGGCTGAGAGACGAAAGAGGGAGGTTTATCCGAAGTGGTTCTGAGCCACCAAAGAGACCTACTCGATCTGATGAAGAATTACCTTCATTTGAAATCACTGAGGAAAATCCAGACATACCTTCTTCATCAGAAGAATTGTTGGAAAAATTAGAAAAGGAGCTTTTTGAAGCACTAGCTGCTAAACACTCCCCTCTGACTAAACTATTTCTAGCATCCTTTAGAAAGAAGACAACTATGGCTACAACAGCAGCAGCAGGTGGATATGTTGATCCTGATGATGCCCCTAAAACTTTTGAATATCCTATTCGGTTGGATCCACTTCTAGATGCCCCCATGAAAACAATCTCCCCATCTATATTGCCAATATTTAGGGGAACTATTATGACTACATAAATGATAATCAGAAATTGAAGTTGTTTCCTTCCACACTTAAGGACGCTGCTCTCCGATGGTTCATGAGCAATCTTGAACCTAACTCAATTACTACCTGGGATGAGATGGAGACTGCATTCTTAAATAAATATCAAGATTATTGTAGAGTAAGAAACAGGAAAGATGAGTTGTTCAGGATCAAGCAAGAAGAGGATGAGAGTTTAGAAGATTATCTTGATCACTTTGCCTTTGTCCAAAAGAGGTGTGGTGCTGTAGAGCCTGATTTCTTAAAGCCTATTCTCTTAAGAGGATTACATGATGAATCTAGGGAAGTGTTAGATTTAATGGGAAAAGGAGACATAGATCAAATTGACCTTGACGAGATTGTGGAGTTATGCAAAAATTATTCCCGTACTCACCAATGAAGAAAGAAAAATAATTTTGGCAATAATTGTATGAAAGAGTTGATGGAGGAAATGGCCAATTTAAAAATTGATATCCTTATTCAACTTAATACTGCATTAGGTGAGAAAAACACAAGAAATAATTCTACACCACCTTTAGCAATTTATTGCCCAAGGTGTAGGAGTAAGCATGCCTTGCAGGATTGCCCCCTAAACAAAACATCTATTTGTGGAATTTGTTCCAAGGAACATTCAATAGATAAATGCCATTTGTTGCCTCATCTAAAATATGTTTTGGGCACCCAAACAGAAGAACTCAATGCTATTGGGCAAAGACCTGGTGGTGGTTATGCACAATATCCCAATGCTCCTAGATTTCCAAACTGGGGACAATCTCCTTGGAATATGAATATGCCATGGGGACAGGCAGAAGCTTCTGCACAACCTTGGAATCAACCTTGGACAGTTCCTCCAGACTGGTCACAATCTGGATGGATGAACCAACCTTGGTATACCATGCCTCCACAATGGACACAACAAGGACAAATATGGGGACAACAATATCAAGGACAACCATTTCTACCAGAACAATATCAACCTTATCAAAGCCAGCAATATCAATCCCATCAAGGACAGCAAAGGTATCAAGGGCAAACTCAAAATTTGCTGCCAGCTCCTAATCCAAATTTTTAGGGAAGAACACAACATCAACAAGCACAACCAGTAAGACAACCTCCACTCCCAACTCAGCCTGTGACTAACCCCAATAATGTCAGACAAACAACCCCTGTTTATGAGGTTGAGTCTGAATATACTGTCGTAGTTCATGTACTTGACTGTGGTAACATCCAATTACGCTCAGGGAAGGTCTTACCTGACCCTGCTCCACCTACAGTTGAAGAAATTCCAAAAATTTCAAGTCCAAAAAAAATACAATCAGAGCAAAGGAATGCAAAAAACTTACAAAGAAAATCTGAACGTGTCACATCAGATTTACCATTTCCTGAAAGGTTTGATCATCCTATCACTACCCCTGAATCAGAGTTAATCATAGAATTAAAGAAAATGTCAATCTCACTTCCTCTATTGCAGGAAATCAAGGATGTACCATTGATTAAGAAAACCATTCAGGATTTATGCATAAGGAAACCTAGCAAGAAGAAGAAAGCCTTTCCACAAACTGTACAAGTGGATGGGAAGTTGGCTGATCTTCCCTCTGGGAAATTAGTACCTCCCAAATATGATGATCCAGGAAGTCTAGTAATCACCATTACTGTAGGATTGGTTCAAATTCCCAATGTACTTATTGATTTAGGAGCTGCAATTAATGTCATGACCAAAGATATTATGCAGAAATTGCAGCTCACTGATTTGAGTCCTACAACTACAGTTTTGGAAATGGCAGATAGGTCAGTTGCCAAACCAGAAGGACTTTTGGAGGATGTTCCCATTGAAGTATCTTCTTGGGAATACCCTGTATATTTCCTAGTATTACAACCTAGGAGTATAGCTAATGGCTATCCTATCATCCTGGGATGACCCTGGCTTGCTACTGCAGCTACTTTCATAGACTGTAGATCAGGAGAAATGACTATTTCAAATGGAGTAGATCTTAAGAAAATTTCTTTGTATCCACCTGCTAAACCATCATCTAAATTTTTTGGACAGTTATGGTATCCTGAGTCCGATGAAGAACAGGAGCCTCTTGTTACCCTTGCCACCATTGTAGTACAGGAACACATTGAAGAATTGAATTCACCAGAGAGAGAAATTTTTGAACATGAAACAGTCTTGGTGAATACATTGCATGAAGAAGGCCTCAGGGATGATCAAGTTCTGGTCAATTGCCTATTATGGAAAGATGATGAACAAGTTGCTGAACATTTACCATCTATTCCACTTCATGAAAGTTCCTTTACATTGCCACATGGGTGGCATCATCATCTTTTGACTTCTTTCACCTGCCCTATGTCAATGCTTCCATCATGTATTGCATTTAACTCAGAATCAAGAGTATTTCATGATCTGCAACCACATCATTGTCCTTTAAATGCTTTGATCAGCAAATATGAACATGTTAACTCTGTTTATCCCGAAATCAAGCAAATTGAAATTCAACCAGGAAAACCTGTAAATGTTAACAACTGGTTGACTGACGATCAAGAAGCCAAACTATTTGTTGTTTTGCATAAACATGTTCAAGCTTTTGCTTGGAATTATACGGATATGGTTGGAATCCACCCTGATGTATGCACACATAGGATATACACTGAGGATGTCAAACCAGTTAGACAACCGCAGAGACGTCTGAATCCTGCTTTAAAAGACATTGTTAAAGAAGAAATTGAAAAATTGTTGGAAGTAGGATTCATTTATCCGATTTTAGATAGTCAATGGGTTTCTCCATTAGTTATTGTGCCTAAGAAGAATGGAAATATGAGAGTGTGTGTGGATTACAAGGAATTAAACAAAGTCACACACAAGGACCACTTTCCATTACCCTTTATAGACCGAGTGCTGGACACTCTTGCTGGTAAGAAATATTTTTGTTTTCTGGATGGTTTTAGTGGGTATAACCAGATCCAAGTGGCACCAGAAGACTAAGAAAAAACAACTTTCACATGTCCTTGGGGGACATTTTCTTATAGAGTATTACCCTTTGGATTATGTAATGCACCAGCAACATTTCAACGAGCTGTCTTGGCCATTTTTTCTGATTTAACCAATGAGAGTGTAGAGATTTACATGGATGATTTCACAGTGTTTGGTGACACATTTGAGTATACATTAGAGCAACTTGAAAAGGTTCTAATACGCTGTGAAGCATATCATTTATCTCTTAATCCTAAAAAATGTTTCTTGATGATGGAGGAAGGAATTGTTTTAGGACATCATATCTCTGCTCACGGTATTAAGGTTGATCCTAAGAAAGTAGAGGTCATCAAGAGTCTTCCTCCTCTGAAATCTCAAACTGATGTCCGTAGTTTCTTAGGACATATTGGCTTTTATCGCAGATTCATTACTGATTTCAGTACCATTGCTAATCCAATGTTTGCATTATTAATGAAAGATTCTGAATTTGTATGGTCTGATGATTGCCACAAGTACTTTGAAGCTTTGAAAGAAAAGCTAACCAGTTCGCCAGTACTAAGAGGACCTAACTGGGGGCTGCCATTTCATATTCAGGCTGATGCCTCCAATACTGCTATTGGAGCCGCACTAGGGCAGATTGAAAATGGACAACACTATGCCATTTATTATATTAGCAAAAACTTGACAGGAGCTGAAAAGAATTACACTACAACTGAGAAGGAATTCTTAGCTATAGTATATGCCATTAACAAGTTTCAACACTATATCACAGGTTATCCTGTATTCATCCATACAGATCATGCTGCTATCAAATATTTGATGAATAAGCCTTTGGTTAGTGCACGAATTATTCGCTGGTTGATTTTACTACAGGAATTTGATATTACTATAGTAAATAGACCAGGAAAGGCTAATGTAGTGGCAGATTTCTTGTCAAGATTGCCAAATGCAGAAACTGAAGAACTAGTTGAAGACGCATTCCCTGATGAAAAATTATTTGCTGTCTCTGTTCAAACTCCATGGTTTGCGGATATAGCTAATTATTTAGCTACAGGGAAGATTCCACTTCATTTTACCTCAAAACAAAAAAAACAGTTAATCAAGCAAAGCTCTTCTTTTGAATGGATAAAAGGAATATTGTTTAAATGCAGTCCTGATCATGTTTTACACAGGTGTGTTCGTAAGGATGAGATATATGAAATTTTGAGAGCCTGTCATGATGAACCTTCAGGAGGGCATTATTCAGTAAAACATACCATTCAAAATATTTTAGGTGCTGTTTACTACTGGCCATCATTGCATAAGGATGTAAAAAGGTATATTAGAAATTGTGATGCATGTCAAAGAATGGGTAAGCCTACTTTCATAAATGAAATTCCTTTACAGCCTCAATTAGGTGTAGAACCGTTTGAAAGGTGGGGGTTAGATTTTGTAGGACCTATTGATCCACCCTCCCAAGGGAAGGTGCACATCCTAGTATGTGTTGATTATGTAACCAAATGGGCAGAAGCCCGTGCCTTTAAGCATGCCCGAGAAGACAAAGTGGCTGATTTTTTGTATTCACAGATTTTTCTACGATTTGGAGCCCCACAGTCTATTACTTCTGATCAAGGACCTCAGTTTATTTCAAAGGTTGTTGAAGCCTTTGTAAAATTATATGAAATCAAGCACAGGAAGTCCTCTCCTTATCATCCACAGGCCAATGATCAAGTTGAAGTGACAAATAGGGAATTAGAGAAAATATTGACCAAAATTGTAGCAGTTCATAGAAGGAATTGGGTAGAAAGGTTACCTGAAGCAATTTGGGCTTATAAAACTACTTGGAAATCCACTACAGGATTTACCCCTTTTGAATTGGTTTATGGTAAAAAACCCCTTTTGCCCATTGAATTTGAATTACTAACTCTTCGAACTGCTTTGGAAGTTGGTATTGATTTGTCACAGGCACAAAAGGACCGGATCCTGCAACTCAATGCATTGGATGAAATACGAAGAGACGCTTTGCATCAGAACGAGATGATTCAAGCACAACGTAAAATCTGGCATGATAAGCATATCCAAGAATGAAAATTTCAGCAAGGGGATTGGGCATTACTGTTTGACTCCCGTTATGAAGATTTTCCTAGGAAGTTGCAGACAAGGTGGCTTGGACCATACCAGATTGAAGAGGTTTTCTCGAATGGAGCAGTTTGTCTCTCACCAATTGATGATTCGCGAAGGAAGTTAGTGGTTAATGGACATCGTCTTTGGATTTACCATAAGCCACTAACTAAAAATGAATTCTTAAAACAAATAGAGCACTTGGATGTGCATTTAATGGAAGAATTCCCTTCTTCCACTGAAGCAGCAGTAGTATAGTTTTTGTCAAAAAAAATAATAATAATAATTAGTTTACATGAAAACCAGTTATCTGGCATGTTTACTAAGTCCCATTCCATCATCCATTCCATCGCCATATCCATCACCATTCATTCCTTAGCATTATCATTTTTGTGCCATTATCATTCACCACCATTGTCATTGCCATCACCCACCTTGTTTGTGTTTTTTTCAAAATTACAGTACTGCACTTGTCAGCAAAAAAATAGCAAAGCTAATCAAATTGTATGAAATGTAGAAAGGTAGTCAAGACAGGTATGTGTTTCTTTACATTTTAAATATTGTAAATAGTTAAAGTATGTAGTGTATAGATTCACTTGATTAGCATTCAAAGCATTCATAAGGTTTAAATTGGGGATGTCTAAATTAGTCAATGAAAATGGGGGAATGACATATGCTCCGAAATGACATATGCTTCAGAATGAAGTTTGCTTCCGAATAACCACTGCTTCGAAACATCAAAAGCTCCGTAACAGTTGTGCTCTGGAATGGGTAATGACAGTTGTGCTCCGGAATGAGTATTGACAGATATGCTCCAGAATGACAAAATAACGACATGTGCACAGTGCGTCGGAATAAGTTGACATTTCTTAAAATATTCATGCAGGGACACGTGGCAAGCGATTATGGAACACGTGATTTTTGAAATGCATGATATTTAGATATCATAATTTTGCGATACGCGTAATCATGGCACACACATCAAAGCACATCAAAAACAAATTTTGTTTGCCTTGAAAAATTCACATCAAATTAATGGATGCCAACTCAGCAAACCGTAATCGCGTAATCTGCATTGGCATTAATTTTTCCTCATTTTCAGCATATTCCACCGGTTTTAAAAATAACAAATCAACAAGTTGGTTTTACATGCTCTGTTCCGGCGCACAAACTATTATTCCAATGCATGTACGATAGAACTGTCATTCCAGTGCATTTCTGCTAAGACTGTCATTCCAGCGCTTCTGAAACATATTCGTGAATATAGAAAGGAAAAATGGGTGGCAGGAAGAATAGGAGTGAACCAAAAAATGCCAACTTCATACTGGAAAATCCTACGCTGCTGTAAATTTTCATCGATGCTGGTTTGATGCCGTTTCTGTAGAAATTTGATGGGAACTCCGAAGGGTTGGCTGCAGAATTTGCACGAACCTTCAGAAACAACAGGATCAACATCAATGGCATGACAATCCAGGTAACTCCAGACATTTTGAGCCAAATTACTGAATTTCCTTTGCAAGGAATTAATCTTGGGAAAATAGCTAGAAATACCCTAAGTGAATTGACCAACCAATTTAGGGCAGAAAATGATAAACCTATCGAATATGTCATGAGCAAAAATGTTTGTAAAGGAGTTAAAAGGGAAAGTCTGGAGTCTCACTGGGATGAAGTAGCCAAATGGATGATTAGATTTATTACTTGTGAAGGTCAGTACGCTGTTTTATCAAGGCACCATATGAGAATTTTAATTTATTTGAGATATGGCCACACAAACCCTGAATTCCAAGTCAATTTTCCCCTGTATTTTTATGAAAATTTAAAATCTATGGCCAAGAAATATCAGGAGGGAAAAGGAACCCCTAGGCATCATGGTTTGATTAAAATAATCTGTAAACATCATTTTAGGGGTAATTTGCAGAGCTTTGACAGATTCTTTGCTCCATGGGACGAAACTAGAAGCCCTGTATTTGTAGCAAGAAGTGTGGTAAAAACACAAACAGGTTGGATAGAGAAGTGTCAAGATTCTATTTCAGAAAAAGATCAAATGATTGCAATGTTGCAGAAATAAGTGGCAATTTTAAAGGCTAAAATTGCATCTTTAGAGCCACAACTTGATGAAAGTATGCATGCCACTCAATTGGATGACATCTTGTTAGAATTAGCAACTGCTGCACATGTAGTAGAATCACCAATCAGGGAAGAACCTATAATGGATATTGAAGGAGAACAGGGACAAGAACAACTTCTGATCTCCTCAATTCCTGCTGCAGATATTGAACTATATGAACCCCTCATAATAACACAGGACATGGGAATCCAAACTGAATTACCTATGACAGGAACAGAGGAACAAGGAGTACAGGTCAACCTGCCTTTGGCAGAAATAGAAGAAAAGGAAACACAAACAGATTCTGTCAGGGTTGACATGACTGACAAAGAGATACAGGTTCATATTGTTCCTCAAATGCAGCAACCTATTCGCAATCCCCTTATGGTTCCACTTGAGGAATATAATACAGATTTATCAAAGTGGATGATGAAATGCCAAAGGCTGGAAGAAAAGGTTTTAGCTTTGAAGCCTTTGGAGGAAAAATGTGAGGCTAAAGAGGCAGAAATAACCAAATTGAAGAACCAAGTGCAGGATCTCTGTCAGAATGTAGAGTGTTTAGTCCAGTGCAGAAGACCTGCAAGGTTTTACACCTTAATTCTTAGAGAAAGATTTATCCATTGGCAAATTATGAGAATCCACTCTAATTTGCCATACAAATTGGAAAATCCTGAAGAATTTGTGGATACCTACCTGCACAGCCCAAAAGAACAAAAAAATCTACTGTGTGAGTTATTCCTACATAATTTCTTTATGCCTGATGATGACACATTCCTACCTCACATTTTTCTAGGGGATATTCAGTTAAGAGCTTTCTTGTCCACTCTGCAAAATCAAGAATATTGGGAACAACAGAAGCAGATGATTAAGGATAATGAGGCAAATGCAGCACTATATCTGAGGCCAATTCATGGTGATTACAGGGGTGCAACCAATCAACATTTTACTATGATGAGGGAAGAAAAGGTGAGAAAAATTTATGAAACCAATCTTTAGAGATGCTTAGTCGATTTTCAAAATTTTACTCACCAGCATTTTAATAGTGCTTTAGCAGCCTGTAGAAATCGTTGGGGAGAGTTACCTATTTCCTTGCAGAAGAAAGAACCTATCTCCCCCAATAACTTGCAATGGTCAAAAAGAAGAGCTGAAGGTATCATGCAAGTTATTCAGCAGCTGCAACATCAGTGGATAGGATTAAGATACAGATTGCCCATTGTAATCACTCATGTTCCATGGTTTTTTGATGAAGACCCCCAACCAGATGATTAGTTTCAGGCATGGCTCAAGCAGATAAAGGAAATCAAAGGTTTTTACAGGATTCCTGGTCCAAATTTTAGCTACCAAGAGAGAGTCATGGACAAGGATCTCTGCTCTATTGTAGCCTCACAGAATGCATGAGGACATGCATCAGAATAAGTTGGGGGGGATGATGAGGCCAAATATTGCCTAATTTTTTATTATTTTAGACATCATTAATAGACCTTTTTGATATGTTTTAATGTTAATTCTACTAATGAAATGCAATATTTACTACTATTTACATATTTGACTGTTTAGAAGCATAATATTATGTTTTTACTAATTTTTTATATTTTTTGCATAAGTTTTGTTGATAAATAATGATTTATTGTGAAATGTGTTAGTGCAATCACATGTGGAATATATAACATTCATATCATGCTCTCTAAAGTTGTCAAATGCAAAAAATAGCATTAAAAATAGGACAAAACTGCAAGCTGTGCAAAACTGTTTTTGACTATTTTAACTTGGACAAATTCCAGCCAGATTTGCATGGCTTGGGATTTGGTCAAATTCAACTTAGGAAAGCGTGTGACTAGGTTTTTGAAAGACTTACAAGTCTGGTCCACCAAATGCTCGGCCAAAGAACCACAAACTGTGTTGAAAACAGTCATTCTGGCACTACTCTGGAAAAAACAGGGATACTGCTTCGGAATAACAGGACTGCTCCAGAATAACCGAAAAAGCACAGTTTTGACCAGAACAGCTCAGGAAAGACAAAATATTGCAGGAGAATGATAAGGATAGCTATGTAAATCTGTTATGCATATTTTTCAACGTATAAGACCTCCAGCAAGTGTGCAATGAATAGATTTCATTCATGTAACCATATTCTGCATTTTAGGAATGCAGTTTTAACAACATTCCTAAAATGCCTGAATTTGAATCATTTCACATCTAATTTAGCATGTTTTTAATATAAATAACCAGCTCCAATTTGGGTTGAGCTATGTAGGAAGAATTAGGATTGCAATTAGTGTAATTCTGAATATTGTGAAATCAGATTTCTGTAGCAGTAATATGCAGAATTTTCCTGCATGTTTTTAAATCAATAAAAAGTGCAGTTTTTGTCAGTTTTACTTTATGATTGAAGGAGTGATTAAGTAGAAAACTAGAACTACTTCTTCACCTTCTTCTAAACCAGGGAGCAAGGGCCACTCCCAGGATCAGAAGAAGGTTTATACCAGGTTTTCTTATTTAATTCTGTCTGCAGCAGAATAACAGGAAACCTGTCATTTTTCCTGCACTTCTTTATTTTGCTGAAATTATTTCCAGTTTTAGAATTTGTAGTTTCTTTATCATTTCTGAGTTTATTTTTAGATCTGTTCTTTTATTTTGCAAGATAGTTAAGTTTATTTTCTGCAATTCTTATTTCATCAACTTTCATTTCAGCAATTTTAATTCAATTTTGAGTGCATTTCCAGATTTAGCAAAAGTAAATAGGTTTCTTTGACTGTTATTTCATTTTTGTAGTTTTATTTCAGCAAGCATAATTTAGTTTCCTTTCAGTTCATAGGGTTTAGAGTGATAGAAGAACCCCCAGCAAACACTAACTGTTCTACCAATAAATCCATTTTTTGAATGGAGTGTCTTACACCTGCCTGAATTGACTATCGTAAACAGCCTTAGGACACCTACCCGGATTGATAAATAATGATCAAATGATGAATTAAACGACACTCATCACCTACACTCCATTGAAGGGTGCCTAAAACCCAACCATTGAATGTTGACCAAGACTGTTCAATTTTTGAAAAATAGAAAAAGTAATTATAATTCCAAATATGCATCATTTTCAACCAATAACATGCGACGTCGATGAACAGACAATATTTATATGGTAAAGATCATAGTTGCACATGTAGCCATTATAACAGACCAACATAACACATCTTATTTTGGGTATTCAGTTGTATGCAGTTGTAACAGGTATTGCTTGCATATTGTATAAATATGTAGAGTGATCCTAAGATGAATTTTTATCTAAGTTTAATCTAAATTTTATGTAAACATTTGTAAATAATTAGGTTCTGGTAATTAATTATTCACATTAATTTAGGATATCTTCTTTAGTAGTGTGTTGTTGGATCATCTATGGAATATTGGGACCACTCTAGGCAGTAATCCTCTTCTTTTCATTTTGTTATTTTTAGTAGAATGTGTGTGTTTTATTTCTTTAGAACATAGATGTGTGTTTATTATTAATTAATTAATTTTTTTTAATAAAAGAGGGGTAAAAATTTATTAGATCAAAGAAACCTTACAACTGAGAACAAACAACCACCAAAAAACAACCAACAAAAACCTCAACCAGACATATCCTTAGCAAGTAAATTATGAAGATGCTGAGAATAGTCAAAAGGGAGGTGATCCCAACCCTTAACAGACCAATTCCCCTAAAAATGAGAAGCCCATTTGGCCAAACAATCCGTAACCCTATTCCATTCCCTAGGAATGTGAACAAAAGAGATAAACTCCAAATTACAACATATTTGAAGAATCTGTCGAACAACCAAGGTCAACCTCCAGTGAACATTATCAAGATGGTGAGTCTTTAAAAAATTGATAATAATCTATGAATCAGACATAGATTATCCTCCACCAACCCATAGCCAAACCTTATTCCAAAGCACAATAGATAGCAAGAGCCTCCATATAATTATTAGAGTGTATCCCATTATAGCATCAAAAAATAAAATAAGCATTCCCAACACACTCTCTCCCAACTCCTCGAATACCAAAATGCCCAGGATTACCCCGAGAAGACCCATTTATATTGATCTTGAACACCCCTGGAGGAGGAGGATGCCATCTACCATCTCTCTGCACCTTTTGTCTAACATCTCTTCTTCCAGATGAAATAGAAGGACGAGGACCATTCTCCACAAATCCCAAACTCTGCATCATCAAAATCTCTGACTGCTCCAAAGGAAGACTAATCTGGCATTTAGAAGAGACAGTTTCCTGGATCATACCAATGATTCACTGCCAAAGCTGAGGAACAGTAAGCTTCTTATCATGAAAAATTCTTCGATTTCTTTCCAACCAAATCTGCCACAGAATGCAAGAAGGGCCAATAGTCCAAGAAACATAGAGAAAGAAAGCCTTAGTAGGAGGTCTCCCTAAACTCCTCCAAAACTCCAAAAGAGAAGAAGCATGGGAACAAGGCTGCTTCCACACCCCCACCAAAGATGCCAAATATCCCATGCAAAATAACATTGAAAAAGTAGATGACTTGAAGACTCTTCACTGTTCGCACATAAAAAATAGAAAGAAGGTCCCTGAAAACCTCTCTTTTGAAAATTATCCCAGGTAGGGCATCTATTGTGAGTAGCTAACCATAGATAAAAATTACATTTAGGCCAAGAGATCTTTGACCACACCTGCTTCCACCAGGGCACCTCAGCATCCCCAAAATATTGTCGATCCAACTCCCTATATCCCAAAGCCACCGAATAAACCCCTCTAGGATCCAAGCCCCAAGCCAAAACATCATCATCCTATAAAGAAGAGCAGTTCCTAGAAGCCAAAATATGAGCCAACTCCTCTCTTTCCTGACAAGTACCCCCTATCGGCCAATCTATAGGATCCTTCCAATGAACAACCTCAACCTGCCCAACTCTGTCAACAAATTTATAGTCCATAACCCGATGCCAACCTGCATCCAAAAACACCTTACACATATTTTGAAGATGAGGATACATGGATAAAATAGCAGGGAATCCATCCCAAGCATCCTACCAAAAGAGAGCCTTGGAACCCTTATGACATATCTAGAACAAACCTTGCTTAACAAGATTCACCCCCTTCTTAAGAGTGTTCTAGATGAAAGAGCCCCTACCAGACAAACTGTATCGAGGAATCTCAGAGCCCTCAACCCCATTTAAATATTTATAGGAAATAATATTTGCCCAAGCTTGGTCTTGAGAAATACACCATAGAAAATAAAACTTAGCCGCCAAAGCCTCTCCATAAAGAGAAGACAAACGAAGACCCAAACCCCATTCTTGCTTCGGTCTACAAATAGTTTCCCACTTAACCAAGCTCCACTTCGAAGACTCCAAATTACTAGCCCATAAAAATCTTCTAGAAAAAGAGTCCAACTCATGAATAAAGCTAGCAGGAGTAACCTGAATCATGCACCTATAGATGCAAAGGGTATGAACCACAAACTTAAGGAGTAAAACTCTACCAGTAGAGGAGAGCCATCTAACAACCCAATGAGAAACATGAGCACATAATTTGTCCAAAATGGAGTTCCAGATCTCACGAGGCAAAGGACCCACAGAAAGAGGAATACCCAGATACTGCAAGGGAAGAGCACCAATATGAAATCTTAGAATTTGCGCAATACGAGCCTGTATAAACGGATTAGTGTTAAAGAAGAAAATGGAATATTTCCCCTCATTAATATTCTGCCCCGAAGTAGGAAAATATATATCCAAAGCCCTTCGAAATTAGGTAGCTTCCCTAATATAAGCAAGTCCCATCAAAGCCGTATCATCCATAAATTGAAGATGAGAATAAGAAGGTAAACTCATACCCCACCTCCAACCATGAATCAAACCCTGATTGACATGTGATTTCAGAAGTCTACCCAAACCTTTAGCCATAATGATAAACAAATAAGGGGACAAAGGGTCACCCTGTCGAAGACCTCTTGAGGCTTGAAACAAAGAAGATGGTTGACCATTAACAAGAACTGAATAAGAAGGTGAAGTAATGCAGCTCATCACCCAACTTACCCAACTGGAATGGAAACCAAAAGCTAGAATGATCTTGCTTAAAAAAAACCATTTAACCCTATCATAAGCCTTAGCCATATCCAGTTTCATAAACATAACTTTTTTCTTAGAAATACCCATAGAGTGAATGGTCTCAGCAACAATAGTCACCCCATCCAGGATTTGTCTGCCCACCACAAAACCTCCCTGTTCATCAGAAATGACCTTGTTAAGCCAAGGCTTAAGATGCTCAACAATCAGCTTTGTTATAATTTTATACACCACATTGTAGAGAGAAATAGGTCTAAAATGATCAAGATAAGTGGCTCCTTCTCTCTTAGGAATAAGCACCAAGAAAGTAGATTTTAGAGAACGTAACATTTGATGAGATTTGAAAGACTCTTGCACAATAGAAAAGAGATCCAGTTTAACAATTGCCCAAAATTCTTGAAATAATTCCATCGAAAAACCATCAGGCCTCGAAGATTTCCCTTTATTCATATGGAAAACAATACCCTCAAGCTCATAAATGGAAATAGGACACATGAGAGCATCATTCATTTCATAAGTAACCATAGGAGGAATACAACTCAACACACTATTTTCTTCAACATCCGTAGATGAAGAATCCTTAGAATATAGAGAAGAGAAAAACCTAATAGTCTCACCTAAAATATCCTAATCTGCAATTAACTAAACCCCTTGAGAAGAAGTAAGAGATGAAATGATAGTATTGTGTCTTCTAGCATTCATTGAATTGAATAAGAACGTCGTATTCCTATCCCCTTATTGCAACCAATCAATTTGGGCCTTCTATTTCCAATAAATTTCTTCTCTAAGTTCCCACTCAGCTAACTCCTAAAGGGTAGCATATTCCTCTTGGATATTTCTCTCTTTAAGACCATAATTCCAAATCTGTCTTGTAATAACATCTAACTTCTCTTGAGCATCTAATTTAGCCCAAAAAAGATTGCCAAAATTTAGTCTATTCCACTTATTTGTTCTAATATTTGGCATGCTAAAGTTTCTTAACAAGATAATACATAGCAGTACCATGATGAGGCTTACCTTGAGTCCACCAAACCTGCATAAGATTATGCAAATAAGGCTCTTGGAGCCACATTAACTGGAATTTAAAGGAGAATTTTATAGAAACACCACAACAACTGACCATCAACTTGATGGGCCAATGATCAGAGCCTTTCTAGTCTAAAATAGTAGAACTAATATTCTAGTTAGAACTTATCCATAAGGAAGAAACCAAAAACTTATCCAATCTCTCTGTAATACCCTCAAACCCACATCTCCTATTGTTCCAAGTAAATATGCCATTATCAAGTTTAATATCAATCAGGTTATGCAACAAAATGTTATTATTAAAAAGCAAATAATCTTGACCAAGGGTGCCCAACCCTCCTCTTTTCTCCTCCAAACTAGTGATAGCATTAAAATCACCAGCAAGAATCTAGTGATACAAAGGAACCATCAACTGAACCTACTAAATATGATGCCAAAGTGCAATTTTCCCAACAAGATCAGTAGGGGCATAAACATTAGTTAATAAAATCACCTCACCCGACTCTTGGGAAGAGGCAACTATAGAAAGAGAAAAATGATCAGATATCCACCATAAAGGAGAAATATTTTGAGGATTTCAAAAAGTAAAAATACGTCCAGAGCTTCCATGAGATCCAATGCACTGATATTGACCATGAAATCATAATTTAGAAGCAATATTAACCATACAATCCACAAATAATTTAGATTCTTGTAACAAAACATCAAGATTATGCAACTTAATCAAATCATGAATAACTTTTTGATGAGGAGAGCTATTCAAAACTCTCACATTCTAGGATAGAACAATTATTGATGAGGATTAACGAAGTGAGATTCAAGAGGCATAACCAACCCTGACTCAACCAAGGACTCTCCCTGAATTTTAAGTTTGACTACATCTTTCTTCCTCCCCACATTATTAGTCTTTTCAAGGACCCCTTTTTTATAATTCTTCTGTTGTATTTCCAACACAGGACTTGCCTTGGAGACCTTACCATGAATTGGGGTGACTAAATCCACCAAAAGAGGATCTTCTAACATAACCTCATCCCACACTACCATATTATCCACAAGAGGGATAGGATTACCAAACTCCCTTGAGAATGTCAATGCCAAAGGCTAAATTGAATATTGCACCACACCATTCTCAATCTCTGAATATGGAATCTCAATGTGGGGAGGGCCCTGCTCAATATCCAAAAGAGCATCCACTTGATCCACGAGATCCACCTCTTCCTCATGTTCTAGAACCTGCCCATCCACAAGATGGTCTATAGGGAGCCCAACTTGTTGTTCTAATTATTCAAGAGCATCAAACCTATTATTTTTATTTTTTTAAAGTGAAAAATCCCTTGTGGGGCCACATTGGTCTAAGAGACCATGACCAAGGGGTTCTACACCATCAAAGTCACTCGGGAGTTGCACCCAACCCTGCTCACACCAACATTATCAATTGGATTTTGGGTACCCAATTCAAATTTTTGGTAGGGTGGAGATTCGAACCTGAGACTTCCTTTGGAAGATTTCCATCTCCTCTCCAACTCACCTACAACACCTGGGTGCATCAAACCTATTATGAATCCCATATATTTGCCTATCATTTAAAGTTTGCTTCTACCCCCGACCTTTATTTCTAGATTTGATCTATTGAAAACCCTCAATATCTTTACCACTATCCTAAATAGGAGCTTTCCCTTTATCATATTTGGGCCTTGAAGATTGAGGATTAGAATTCATTTTACTCACCACCTTAGGACACTTTTCTAAAAATGCCCATATTCATGACACAAATGACATCTAAAAGGTAGAGTTTCATAATCAAGTCGCTGGACCCATGAGTAAGACCCAAAATATATTTTCAAATAATCGGGTAAAGGTTTATTCAAATCAAGCTCAACATATATACGGGCACAAGAAATTACCTTTTTATCCTACGTGAACTGCGAAGCCCCAACTAGCTTTCCTAGAAGCAATGCAATTGAATGAAGAATATCGCTTCTCTAGAGTTCCACAGGTAACCATGGAAGCTGAACCCATACTAGAACTTGAGATGAGATCTCCTCTTTCAGATTAAAACATGCATGCCATGGTTTGATAAAAAGTTTAACTTGATTATAGAAATATGGACCCCCTTCAAAGACCTTGCAACAATCCGCCAAGAACAAAAATACAACAAAAAAATAATTATTGACCCCCATCATAATAGCCATGTCTCCCACGAGATTCCAAACATTGCATGCCCAAGAATCCAATGCCATAATCATAACTCGAATACCAAGAAATTTATAAATTAGAGCATGCTTTGACATGTACTCAATATCCTCTACAATTGAATTTGGTTGAATAACCAGAACCGTTCTCTCCGTAGCCTTCTCCAAACAGCCATTATTTTTCTTAGCTTTAAAAAAACCATATGGGGAAGAACTTCCATCAAACCCGAAACCATCCCTAGATGAGAACTCACCAGACCCCATGATAACCTCTTGAAATGATCTTCCATTCAAACCAATGGCCCTTCCTAATGAAGCCATATCTTTAACAAAGCAGTAGAACAAAAAAAGTTACGGCCCCAAACTATAGAAATAACCCACCCCCAAACTTCAAAAAAACCTCTCATGCACCTTGGCAAACACCCATACAAAAAAAGATAACAACAAAGGCATATGCACCAGCATGCACACCTCACAACGATACATGCAGGCCCTGTGCACCATCCACAGAATCCATAATTATGATCAATTACTTTAGTCCAATTGTTATTTCTTTATAAATGAGTATTCCTTTTAGATTAATTTAATACACAATGTGAATTTATTTTCTTGCACGGTTATGCATAGCGGCTATTTATAGCCAATTGGCTAAAATTAGGATTTTCAAAATTTGGAATTGGCTAATATTTGGGACCCTTGACCAAGGCCCATTAGCAAAAAAATTTGGGTGCAATATTTTTTGGGGGGTCAATTAGCCCTAATTTTATAATAATTTGACCATTTTAAGTTTAAATTTCCAACATTACCCCTAATAATAGTTAACCTTCTACATGCATTTCGATACTATTCGCCTAGATTTTGAAACTAATTTGCCAAATTTTTATAACTACATTTTGGGGCTGACCCCTTATGCATAACCCTGGTTCTCTTGCTTTAATTTAATTAAATGCCTTTATTTCTATCAATATTGTTTTTGTTTATACTGGGTTAGAACATTTGCATGCAAACAAACACCCCATTAAAATAATAGGCTTATAAAAGGGACTCATTCCCACACTACAAATATATATTGTTCATTGCATCTCACAAGTTTATGATTCCTCGACTTGACATGAGTTGAAAGGACTCAACGTTTTTAGAAAACATCATTTTTGCCTATCATTATGGCACCATTGTTGTGGAACTACCAAAAATTGTAGTGTCTAGGGTCCATAGAGTAAGTCAACATGAAAGTGCATGTTCAATTTGCCTCACCTATAGACCCACTACCTGAGATGCATGAGTCCACCGAGGCCTAGAGTGTTGAGCATAGTGCAGCAACAGGATTGTCATTGTTTTCAACACAATCAGCTAGATCATTTGATTTAGTGCAGCAACAGGAAGTTCAGATGCAGCAAATAGGAAGTTCAGAGATCTCTCAGAATATGTACAGTGTTTTTCCAAAAAGACCTAAGTGGCCCACATGCAAAAATTCAAAGAAAAAGACAAGTAAGGAAAGTGTCGCGATATCGTGACATATTCAGAAAACAGGAAAACTATCGTGATTTCACGACATATTGGAGGAGAGAGAAAGTGCAAAGAAAAAATGTCACGATTTTGTGACATACTGGAGGAGAGAGAAACATCAGAGAAAACTATCATGATTTCATGACATGTTCGAAGTAGAGGCGCAAGCAGGTAAAACTGTTGTGATTTCATGACATGTTGGAAGAGAAGAAGGCAAGTTGGAAAACTATCGTGATTTCGTGACATGTTGGAAGAGAAGAAGGCAAGTTGAAAAACTGTCATGATTTCACGACATGTTCGAAGCAGAGATGCAAGCAGGTGAAACTGTCATGATTTCATGACATGTTGGAAGAGAAGAAGGCAAGTTGAAAAACTATCACGATTTCATGACATGTTCGAAGCAGAGATGCAAGCAGGTGAAACTGTCGTGATTTCACGACATGTTGGAAGAGAAGAAGGCAAGTTGAAAAACTATCATGATTTCACGACATGTTTGAAGCAGAGGCACAAGAAGGTTAAATTGTCACAATTTTGTGACATGTTGAAAAAAAAAGTGCAAGGGAGGAAAACTGTCGCGATTTCGTGACATGTTCGATGAGAAGGCACTTGCAAGAAAACTGTCACGATTTCACAACAAGTTCGGGGAGAAGGAGCTCGCAAAGAAAAGTGTCATGATTTCACAACAATTTGCAAGAGAGACAGTACAGACGAAAAAGTGTCACGATTTCGCGACATGTTCGGAAAGAAGGTGCAAGCAAAGAAAACTGTCACGATTTCGTGACATGTTTGGAGAAGAAGAGCTCACAAAGAAAGGTGTCATGATTTCATGATAAATTGCAAGAAGGATTGTATGGATGAAGAAGTGTCATGATTTCACGACAGGTTCAAAGAGAAAGCACCAAGGAGAAAAAGTGTCGCGATATCGCGACATGTCTTGTTTTCGCTAGTGCAAGCCGAACAATGAATCAAGGCAGTGAAAGTGTCATGATTTTGCGACGTGTTCCATTTTTACAGGCAGAAGATAGAAAAGAGTACAGATGCAGAAAGCATCACGATTTCGTGACATGTTTCGTTTTCACGGGTGAAAGGTAGAGAAAGGTGCAAGGCAACGAAAGTGTCACGTTTTTGCGACGTGTTCCATTTTTGCAGGTGAAAGACAGAAAAGAGTACGGATGTAGAAAGCGTCACGATTTCGTGACATGTTTCATTTTCACGGGTGAAAGACAAAAAAAAGTTTGAAGTGAGAACTGTCACGATTTCACGACATGCTATAGAGGAAATAATTTGAAGTGAGAACTGTCACGATTTCGTGACATGTCATGTTTTCATGGATGCATGCCAAGAGTGCAAGGAAGCAAAAAGTGTCACGATTTTGCAACATGTCTATTTTTTGTTGGTGCAAGCCAAGTAGAGTGTATGGAAGCTAAAAGTGTCATGATATCGCGACATGTTGTGTTTTCACGGCAACAACAATAGAAGAGTTATAGGGGTAGTTGAGGCCGACGAAGACCGATGTAAGCCGACAAAAATTAGGGTTTGTAGCCGACTAAGTTTAGGGTTTGTAGCCAACTAAGATTAGGGTACTTCAGCCGACTAAGATTAGATTTTTCATCATGATAAGTTTGTTATAAAAGGAGGGCTATTTGGAGATTTTAGGGGTATCGAATTTGTGCGAATTAAGCCTATAGTGCGCAGAGAGCGAGTCATGTCGAATCGAGCTAAGTGTGAAGCAAGATCACATAGACAGCAAAAAAATGCACAGGGGCAGAAGCGATCGTTCGATTGCTTCAAAGTAGAGTGTATGAGGCATTTGCACAGAAGCAAAATGTTCTAAAATAGATTGTGCGAAGCGATTGCACATAAGAAGGAGAGTGCATAGAATCAGCAGACTGTGTGCGAAAAGGGTGAAGGTATTTTTCTATAAATTTCATAGATTCATTTGAATTCCAAGTTGCAGCTTGGCATCAGGGGTTGGTGCTCCTTCCAGCAGGTGCTGGTAAATTAAGGGTTGTTGCTCCTTTCTTTTAGTGTAGAAAAATTGAGGGGTTGGTGCTCCTTCTAGTTGGTGCTAGTAAATTGGATGTAAAGTTGTTTCTTTGCAAAGGCTGGATTTGGATGGTAGTCCAAGTAGTCATTTTTGAGGAGTAGCCACATTGGTGAACCTCGTTAAATCTTGTGTTGTGTGATGCTCTCTTGTTGACTTACTGTATCTATTTGAGTTTGCTTTATTTCAGCATTAAGATTTGAAAATTTAAATTTTTAAAAGAACACACTAATTCACCCCCCATCTCAGTGTCACTATGAGTATAACAATTGGTATCAGAGCAAGGTTCCTGAATAGGCTCAATTAGCTAGGGTGATCTTGGAAGTGATGCAATGGCAAGTAGTGAAGGTTTCTCCTCAAATAAAGCACCATTGTTTGATGAAACTAATTATGTGTTCTATAAAATCAAGATGCAGACATATCTCCGTGCTTTAGGATTTGATATCTGGAATGTAGTAGTTAATGGTTACATAGCTCCCGCCACTGCTCCAACTGACAACACCGATAAAAAGGCATTTGAAATGACTCAAAAGCAAAAAATGCCATCATGTGTGGATTAGTGGACAGTGATCTGGTCAGGATCATAAGTTGTGAATCAACAAAAGATGTATGGGAAAAACTAGAGAATATTCATGAAGAAGATGATAAGATCAAGGAAGCCAAGCTTCAAACATATCGAGCTCAATTTGAATCATTAAAGATGATCGACAATGAGAACATAGAGGCTTTTATGCTAAGAGTTAATGGAATCACTAATTTGATCAGAGGTCTCGACAAAGATTTGGATGATGCTACTATCGTGAAAAAGGTATTAAGATCGCTTCCTCAAAGGTTTGATTCTAAAGTCTTAGCCATAGAAGAAGCTAAAAATCTAAATCGCTTTAGTATGGATGAGATGCATGGTTCTTTGACTGCTTATGAAATGAGAATAGGAAGGTCTAATCCCACAGATAGAGAAGTAGCTTTTAAAGCCCTAAAAGGTAAATACACAAAACAAGAGTTTGAAGAAGAGACATCAGATGAAATGGAAGGAAATTTTGTCAAAAAACTGAGAAAGGGAAAAGGAAAATACAAAGGAAAGCTACCATTTAAATGTTTCAACTGTGGAGGCATTGGGCACTTTGCGACCAAATGTCCACTCAATGAGAAGAACAAGGGTGAGGAAGCATCGCACCAAGAAAGAAGTGACTGGAAGAAGAAAACAAACTTTAGAAAAGGCAACTTCAAAAAGAAAAGTTTCATCTCCAAGAATGCAAAATTTTTAGAGGACATCTCAAGTGAGGATTCTAAAGAAGAAACAGGTGAAGCTCTATTCATGGCATTTGAAGTAGAAAAATTAGAAGAGGTAGAAAAATTAGAAAAGAGGGAAGGAATGAACTCTAAAGTATCTATTGAAAAACCTGAGGCTGAAGTAGATCTAGAAGGTGAGCTGGTCTCTACACTTGTAGAATGGAAATCTAAGAAAATAAAGAATAATAAACTTTCAATAAAGCTTGAGGATGCGAAAAACATCATAACCAGCTTAAAAATACAGACAGAAGAATACAAGAAAATTTCTGAAGATCTCGAAGTTTAGATAACCATGAAGATAGATTACTGCTGTAAACTAGAAGAAGAGAATGTTGGTCTACGAATGCAGATACAAGAGCTGGATTGAAAAATTATCTGCCATCACAAACGTGAAGAAATTTTGATGAAGCTGGATAAAATTTTAAGTGATCAAAGACCTGCAGGAATCAAATTTGGTCTGGGCTTCGTTGAAGGAGATTCGTCAAGTGGACCAAAATCCAGAAATGTAGAAACTGTCAGGAATGAAGATAAGAAATAGGCTGATGAAAAAAAAATAACTCATGCAAAAGAAAGTAGTAATGTCAGGCCCGAAAGGAGAACTGACAATGATGGATTTACCAAGGTCACACATCAAAGGAGAAGAAGACGTATGGCTCCTAAAAAAACCTGGCAAAAACCATCTTTCAGGTTCAATAATTTCTTTTCTGGTTTCTGATTCAAATGTAATGGTTATGGGCATAAAATTGCAGACTGCAAGTATAATGTAGGACCAAGAAACTTCACTAGTAGAAATGTTTTTTCATCGCTAATAAATTATGCAGTGGAATGTTTTAACTGTCATAATTTTGGGCATATTGCAAGAAACTGTCGTAGTACTTCTATTTCAAATCAACTTCAAAAAAAAAAATTTCAACCAAATAGGACAAGACAAAATAGAAAACTTCCTGAAAGATATGCAAAAGATATTGAAAAGGGAAAGTCCAAACTAGAGCCCAATACGATAGTCAAAACAGAGTGGAAACAGAAAGAGCAGCTTAAGGAAGAAAAGGAATCCCTAATAGTATAAACAACTTTCAAGGCACAAAATAAAAGTGTACCATGGATACTTGACAGTGGATGCTCAAGCCATATGATAGGTGATAAAAAAAAAATTGAAAAATTATAAAAATATGAGGGTGGTTCTGTAAAGTTTGGGAATAATGATGGAGCTAAGATAATTGAAAAAGGATCAATTAAAATTAGTGATGGGAAAATCAAGTCAGAAGAAGTTTTGTTTGTGGATGGGTTGAAACACAACCTGTTAAGTGTCAGTCAGATATGTGATAAAGGACATGAAGTAGTTTTCAAGAAGCAGGGTTGTGAAGTCAAAAAAGCTAACAATGGAAAATTGATAGCAACTGGATCAAGGACATCTGGCAACCTGTACACACTCTTAGAAACTTCAGAAGGTACTTGTTTCATTAGACAGGAAGAAGAAAACTGGCTATGGCACAAGAGGCTTGGACACATCGCTTCTGATAATCTGGTGAAAATCAGCTCAAAACAGGCAGTGAGAGATATTCCAACCATTAGAAAACCTTCAAATAGCATTTGTGCTTCATGTCAAAAGAGAAAACAAATCAAAGTCTCATTCAAAACAAAAGAGTACCACACTAGAAAACCTTTGGAACTTATACATACAGATTATGTGGACCCATGAGAACACAAAGCATAAATGGTGACAAATACTTTATGTTGTGTATTGATGATTATTCCAGAATGACATGGATATTTTTCTTAAAGAATAAAACAGAAGCTTTTGAAATTTTCAGATCCTTCAAACATCTAGTTGAGAATGAAACAGGAAAAATGATCAAATTTTTAAGATCAAATAGAGGAGGATAATTCATTTAAGATGAGTTTACAGAATACTATGAAAAACATGCTATCAAGAGACAATATTCAGTAGCTAGAAAACCCCAACAGAATGGTGTGGTAGAAAGAAAGAACATAACAGTACAGGAAATGGTATGCACTATGCTAGCTAAGAAAAAAATAGCAAACAGATATTGGAAAGAAGCAGTCCACACTGCAGTATACATCCAAAATAGGTACATGCTGAGAACACATGAAAGCAAAACTCCTTATGATTTGTGGTTAGGTAGAAAGGCAACAACAAAACACCTCAAAGTTTTTGGTTATAAGTGTTACATCAGAAAAACTAAAGATAATCTTGGGAAGTTTGAAAATAGAGCAGATGAAGGTGTCTTCGTTGGCTATTCGTCAAAAAGCAAAGCTTACAAATGCTACAACAAGAGACTCAAGAATATTGTGGACAGTGCCGATGTTAAATTTGATGAAGGTAGGGAACGAATAGTTAACTTTGAAGAAAACTACCCAATTTATGAAGAATTCATTGAAGGTGATGAGAAAAATGAAACATAAAAGAAACCAACACTTGACTCAGATGATTTAATTGATGACTTAGAGTTGGAAGAAAATAAGAAATTCAAAATAGGCAACTGGCAGAAAAATCATCCTAGAAATCAAATAATTGGAGATCCCATAGCTGGTGTTCAGACAAGAAAGAAAGTAGTAAGTAACTACTCTCTTTTATCCAGCATTGAGCCTAAAAATATAGCTAAGGCAAGCAAAGATGATAGCTGGATGAAGGCAATAAATGAAAAATTAGATCAGATTGAAAAGAACAAAACTTGGGAATTAGTACCTAGACCTGCAAATAAGAATGTAATTGGCACCAAATGGATATTTCGAAACAAATTGAATGAATACGGACAGGTAGTTAGGAATAAAGCAATACTGGTTTGTAAAGGTTATTCTCAAGTTGAAGGCATTTATTTTGAGGAAACTTTTGCACCAGTGGCTAGACTAGAAGCAATCAGAATTTTTATGGCCTTAGTAGTCTATAAGAATTTCAGAGTTTATCAAATGGATGTAAAATCAGCTTTCTTAAATGGGAAACTTGAAGAAGAGGTTTATATTGAACAACCAGATGGTTTCCAAATTGGTGAAGATCCCAACCTTGTCTGCAAATTAAAGAAAGCTTCATATGGCTTAAAATAGGCACCCCAAGCATGGTATGCAAGGCTAGACAACTATCTCTCTCAACAGGGGTTTAAGAAAGGTATGGTGGACGATGATCGTATGTCAAAACAGAAGGTGGGCATCTCATTGTTCTTGTTGTATATGTAGATGATATCATATTTGGCAAGCAACAAAGATGAATCATGTAAAGACTTAGCAAATAAAATGCGGAAAGAATTTGAAATGTCTATGATTAGTGAACTGTCTTACTTTCTTGGGTTACAAGTTAATCAAAATGAGAAAGGCATATTTATTTCCCAAGTAAAATATGTGAAAGAGATGCTAAAAAGGTTCACAATGGAGGACTGTAAGCCAGTTAGCACTCCCATGATGACAAAGTTGCAAGTTGAGCAAATATGACAAATCTCCACCTATTGATCAAACCATGTACAGATCAATGATTGGAAGCTTACTATATTTAACAGCTACTAGACCAGATATTCTGCAAGCAGTTTGCATGGTAGTAAGATTTCAGGCTAGTCCCAAAGAGACTCATGTGACAGCAATAAAAAGGATTCTTAGGTATCTCAAGGGTACTATGGAGTATGGGTTATGGTATCCGAAAGGTAAAGACTTCACCCTTATTTCATATTTAGATGCAGATTGGGCAGGATGTGTTGATGACAGGAAGAGTACCAGTGGAGGTGCATTCTATCTTGGTGACAGGTTGGTTGCTTGGCATAGCAAGAAACAAGAGTCAGTTTCTTTATCAATAGCTGAGGCAGAATATATTGTAGCAACAACATGCTATACACAAGTTTTGTGGATGAAACAAACTCTGAAATATCTTGGTATTAATTTTAGTGAGCCAATATCAGTTAAGTGTGATAACACCAGTGCAATTAACATCTCCAAGAATCTAGTAATGCATTCACGGACAAAACACATTGCTATCAGATATCATTTTTTGAAAGAGAAAGTTGCTGAAGGTGAGGTTAAGCTGGATTTTTTTCCAACTACAGAGCAAGTAGCAGATATCTTCACAAAATCATTGCCCAAGGATGTTTTTGAATACCTTCACAATAAATTGCGAGTGGTGACCCTTCCCAAGAAGTGACTAGCTACAAAGATCACATTCTCAAGGGGAGCATTGAAGTATTTGTTTATCTTCTTGCTCATGGTCTTGTTTATTACTAATTTTAATAAATTTTGCTTGAGAATGTTGTGCGTGGACTCAGGGGGAGTCTACAGTAGCCATTTGGTATTATTGTCAAAGGGGGAGAAGAGCTACAGGAAGCTGCACATGTGTTGCCAACAATTCCAAAGGGGGAGATTGTTGAGCAAAGTGCAACAACATGATTGTCATTGTTGTCAACACAATCAACTAGATCATTTGATTCAGTGCAGCAATAGGAAGTTTAGATGCAGCAAACAGGAAGTTTAGAGATCTCTCAGAATATTTACAGTGTTTTTCCAAAAAGACCTAAGTGGCCCACATGCAAAAATTCAAAGAAAAAGACAAGTAAGGAAAGTTTCACGATATCGTGACTGTAGATTAAAAATACACGCCAAACAAAAATAAATAAAATCACAATAACAGAGTACAGAATAGTTGCACAAAACAAACGATTTCTATTAATCGATGGAGTTTAAAAACTCCTTTTTGAATACAACTGGGCCTGTAACCCTTTATTTGTGATACACAATTACAAGTTATGCTAGGGTTCTCCGAAACCCTAGCTGGCACAAATGGTGGCGCTTCCGAAGAATGTATCTTCAATCCCAACCGAGTGAGTGGGCTTTGTTGTATCCCTTTCTTGGACCACTCCAGCTTAATCAGCTGCCATCAATAAACCGGATCTGCTGTCAAAAACCTGCACACATTAACACTATCAAGGAGTTAGAAATTAATAATGAGGGCTCCACTGTGTGAGCCCTTGGAAACAATATAAAACCCTAGAAAATGAAGTGCAGGAATTCAATAACAGATCAATAAAAGAAAAGAAGTTACTTGCTTTAAACTAATTTATACCTATTCTCTGTTAATGCAGCTAGACCATACGACACCTGGAAGTAATGTGGCTGTCAAATCAGCTGCGGAAGGCACCCTGGTGCACTCGTTGAATGCCCGCGTGCTTTTGGATTAAGGTTTCAGATGCCGGTCTAAGTCTGTGGCTATGGGTAAACGCCTGTGGGCACTTGGTAAACGCCCATGGGCACTTGGTAAATGGGTAAACGCCCACAGGCACTTGCGACAAGAATGGGGGATTCTGCAGAATGCTGCAGAAGAGATGGCGACAAAAAGCGACGACGGAAGTGACGATGGATGCGGCGAAAGGGTAGCAAAAGAGAGATAGAGGAGATAGTAGTAGAAGAATTAGAATTAGAGATAGCGCATAGGAGATAGGTCAAAAAGATAGCAAAGATAGCAAAGATAGCCAAGATAGAAGTAGCAAAAGACATAGGGTTTGAGCCATCAAGGTGACTCAATTTATAATCCACTCTTAGGGCACACTTTAGGGTTTTAACGACACTTTGAACGTGTGGCTAAGATTAAAGTGGATCTAAGGGTAGAGAATAAATTTAGGTTGTGAATTGGATTAAGATGGATGGACGGATGAGATTAAATGAAGGATGGACGGCTCAGATTAAATCACTTAAACCATTATTTAAATATATATATTAAAATATTAAAATATTAAAAAATATATATAAATATTAATTTAAATAAATTTGGGGATGAAAAATGGCGGGAAAGGAGAAATTGGGCTAAATAATGACGGGAAAGTGTGTATTTGGGCCAAATAATGGCGGGAAAGATGGATGACTGACACGTGGCTGACAGGAAGGTATAGATGATTTGCAAGTGGCTGGATTTTGGTGTCTACAGATGCCTCTTTTTGAGCTGCTTTGTGTGAAGACACAATGCAAGCACAAAAAATTAGGACACCCGAAAAGTCGGATCAGACGCAACTCTCTCTCAAGACTAAAGCACAACTTTGAAGACCAAAGAATAAAAGAATGTTTAAAATTTATCAGCTTACCCCCTCAATTGGCGAGCGAGAATGGTTCTCACGAGCCAATTGGAAGAAATTCGGAAGAAAATGAACCGTTTTTGCCCCAACGGTGAAAAAAGGGTTGGTGTATGAATCATCTGTTTATGTCCCAACAGAAAAGGGGTTGGTGTACAAACCAGAAAAGAATATGATTGAAGACGATATGAGTGATGTGAAAAATGAACCGTTTTCTTTCCCAACGGTTAGAAAGGGATTTTTGCCAAATTTTAAATTCCATGATCATGTAAGATGAATTTTACTATTAGGAAAGTTAAAAATTGATAACGGATGCCCCAACTCCTGTGGGTGAATCCATACTGTTGATGAAATTGCCTTGTTGGCACCATTGATATGCAGAGATGCAATATGAAAGAGTCTAGAACTTCAAAGATGCTCCTAGTGACTGTATGGATAATTCCTTGGGTCGGAACCAATCAACCTAGGTAGCCTTAATCTCTAGCAAGACTCAAAATAATGATGATATTGTAGATTTGTCCACGTTTAAGGCCCCATGAACTAGGCCATCAATGACAACTGTTGAGCAAATTAATCTTGGTATGAGGTCACTTGAAAAGTAGGATACCCAAAATTGATTTCCAATTTTCAAACAGTGAAATAATTGATGATGATAAATGGTAAGTGTCCTTATGGTGGTTTAATCCTCTTACCGAATTGCATAGATTCAAATCGCTGCAATCGCCAAGGTGATAGAATATACCACTAGATACAAGGTTTACTTTAATTTTATTTGGCAAAAATATGCATGATGAAAGAAGAATGAATGAAATTGACGATAGATCAGAAAAATTGATGAATGTTGTTAATTTTGTGAAGGTTTTGAATGTTTTTAACCCAATTTGTAAATCAATGATGAATGATGCGCTTTTTGAGCAAAATGAAAAAATTTGTTTCCAAAACTCGTTGTAACCTTCACAAAATGTTTTATTATGATAAGAAGAATGGATGGATGCAATTTGATGAAATTTGGAGGAGGTAAGCTTCAATTTTGTAAGTTTTGTTCTTTTATTCAATACTGACACCAAACTCCGGTATGCATTTGGAGGTGGCAGAAACGCCCGTCGGTGTTTGAATGCATCATGAAATGCCCCACTGCATTTGAATGCACCATGAAATTCCCCACTGTGTTTTAGGGTGCCAAAACCAGCTATTTAAATAGTTTCAGCGAGAATTTCGCTCATTTGTGCGTTCGAGCTTGAGAGAAGTGCGTCTGAGGGAGTGGAATGAAGTGAAGTGAAGTGAAAGGTTGTGTGGGAGAGTGAAGCACGCGGGAGCTATGGCAGAGATGGGAGCGGATGCGCCAGTGCAGCCATCTGAGGTATTTGTTTATTTAAGCAAGTACTTTTATTTTTTTATTTTTTATTTTTATTTTTTTGCAGTTTTTTATTTTTTATTTTTTATTTTTTGAAAAAAATTTGTAACCAATTTTTGTTTTGTTGTTTTTGCAGCTTAGGGTGTTAGAGGCACGACACCGATTCTCCCCTATCATTTCGGGGATGAGGAGGTCATTGTCCCAGGCAGACTGGGAGATATTGGAGGCAGTGGGGCTAGCGGAGGCAGCCCGGTTGGAGGTAGTACACCACTAGGTCTAGGGCTCCTACTAGGTCTCAGGGGTCCTCTTTTGATGGTTAGCTTAGTGCTTAGATGCACTCTTTATGAGCCTTGGTGCTCTATTGTATATTGTAGCCTTTTGGCATTCCTCGTACAGTTTGTCCTTTATACATATATATATATATATATATATATACATGGCTTTTATTTATTTGGTGTTTTACTCTCTTTTGTGTGAATGCCTATGTTTTTGTGATGCATGTTTTGATATGTTTTAATGTTTTTGATGCATATGTGATGGAATGGAATGCAAACTTATAGATGATTAATGCGAGACTAAGTATATAACATACAAATCTATGGATTATTAATGCAAGACTAAGTAAATGATATGTAAATCTATGGATGATTAATGCAAGACTAAGTAAATGAAATATGCACTAAGAAGCACTCATATTTTTAGATAGTTAGATTTAGCCAACTATTATCATAATTGTTTAATCAGGGGCACCAAACTTGGTGGCTTGTGAATGGATGACGTATGGAATGACATGAATATGGAAGAAGATATGGAGGGTGATATGGAGGTTGATATGGAAGACTGTTTTACAAAGACTCAAACATGCTAGTGGTATCAAACAAACTTACTAATACTGCCTAATTCAACTAGGACCAAATGTGTGTGCATGCGAGTTCATTAACAAAATTAGAAGCATGGTAGTGACTCTAGGCAATCAAAAACCTATGTGTGTGCAAGTGTGTTCATTAACCTCATATTGCATAAATTAGGTAACCCTGTTATGGAGAAGACCCCGAAGCTAGTTTGTCCGTATGAGCATTCAGAGGTCTCTTTTTTAGGAGAGACATGTCACCACGCAAATGAGTATACTCCACTGCCAGTCAAGCGTCTATAGCCCCGATGAAGGTTAACTCCATAGTCCATGTTGTTTTTGACCTTTGTAAGCCTTGGGGATGACTACCTATCTGCCTGACTGGACAAGTAGTACGATCCTTACAACTTATTTGGGATCAGTGATGTGTGAAAAAATTTCATTTCCTTAGAGCTTTGGGGAATCAGATTCTCAACCGAAGTATGATGAGAATTTTACCCTATCCTTAGTACTCTGTTTATATTTATATTTTGTTATTTGCTTGTGATAGTATTCAAAAAATAGGAAAATTGTCATGATTTCGCGACATATTGGAGGAGAGAGAAAGTGCAAAGAAAAAATGTCATGATTTCATGACATACTGGAGGAGAGAGAAACAACAGAGAAAACTGTCATGATTTCATGACATGTTCAAAGCAGAGGCGCAAGCAGGTAAAACTATCGCGATTTCACGACATGTTGGAAGAGGAGGCAAGTTGGAAAACTGTCACGATTTCGTGACATGTTGGAAGAGAAGAAGGCAAGTTGAAAAACTGTCACTATTTCGTGACATGTTCGAAGCAGAGATGCAAGCAGGTGAAACATGTCACAATTTCACGACATGTTGGAAGAGAAGAAGGCAAGTTGAAAAACTATCACGATTTCAAGACATGTTCGAAGCAAAGATGCAAGCAGGTGAAACTGTCGTGATTTTGTGACATGTTGGAAGAGAAGAAGGCAAGTTGAAAAACTATCATGATTTTGTGACATGTTCGAAGCAGAGGTGCAAGCAGGTTAAACTGTAGCGATTTCATGACATGTTGAAAGAAAAACTGCAAGGGAGGAAAACTATCATGATTTCATGACATGTTCGAGGAGAAGGAGCTCGCAAATAAAAGTGTCATGATTTCACGACAATTTGCAAGAGAGAGTACGAACAAAAAAGTGCCACGATTTCATGACATGTTCAGAAAGAAGGTGCAAGCAAAGAAAACTATCACGATTTCATGACATATTTGGAGAAGAAAAGCTTGCAAAGAAAGGTGTCGTGATTTCGCAACAAATTGCAAGAAGGATTGTACAGACGAAGAAGTGTCGTGATTTCACGATAGGTTCGAAGAGAAAGCGGTAAGGAGAAAAAGTGTCACGATATCGCAACATGTCTTATTTTCGCTAGTGCAAGCCAAACAATGAATCAAGGCAGTGAAAGTGTCGTGATTTCGTGACGTGTTCCATTTTTGCAAGAGAAAGACAAAAAAGAGTACGGATACAAAAAGCATCACGATTTTGTGACATGTTCTGTTTTCATGGGTGAAATGCAGAGAAAGGCACAAGGCAGTGAAAGTGTCACGTTTTTGCGATGTGTTCCATTTTCACGGGCAAAAGATAGAAAAGAGTACAGATGCAGAAAGCATCGCGATTTCGTGACATGTTCCATTTTTACGGGTGAAAGACAGAAAATAGTTCGAAGTGAGAATTATCATGATTTCATGACATGCTATAGAGGAAAGAGTTCGAAGTGAGAACTGTCATGATTTTGCGACATGTCATGTTTTCACGGATGCATGCCAAGAAGAGTGCAAGGAAGCGAAAAGTGTCATGATTTCACGACTTGTCTAGTTTTCGCTAGTGGAAGCCAAGTAGAGTGTACGGAAGCTAAAAGTGTTGTGATATCGTGACATGTTGTGTTTTCATGGCAACAACAATAGAAGAGTTACAGGGGTAGTCGACAAAAATAGGGTTTGTAATCGACTAAGTTTAGGGTTTGAAACCGACTAAGATTAGGGTACTTCAGCTGACTAAGATTAGATTTTTCATCATGATAAGTTTGTTATAAAAGGAGGGTTGTTTGGAGATTTTAGGGGTATCAAATTTGTGCGAATTAAGCCTGTAGTGTGTAGAGAGTGAGTCATGTCGAATCGAGCTAAGTGCAAAGCAAGAGCGCATAGAGAGCAAAAAAATGTAGAGGGGCAAAAGCGATCATTTGAATGTTTTGAAGTAGAGTGTGTGAGGTATTTGCATAGAAGCAGACTATTTTGAAATAGATTATGCAAAGTGATTGCGTAGAAGAAGCAGAGTGCATAGAATCAGCAGAATTTGTGCGAAAAGGGTGAAGGTATTTTTCTGTAAATTTCATAGATTCATTTGAAGTCCAAGTTGCAACTTGTCATCAGGGGTTGGTGCTCCTTCCAGTAGGTGCTCGTAAATTAGGGGTTGTTGCTCCTTTATTTTGGTGCAAAAAAATTGAGGGGTTGGTGCTCCTTCTAGTTGGTGCTGGTAAATTGGTTGTAAAGTTGTTGCTTTGCAAAGGCTAGATTTGGATGGTAGTCCAAGAAGTCATTTTTGAGGAGTAGCCACATTGGTGAACCTCGTTAAATCTTATGTTGTATGATGCTCTCTTATTGACTTGCTATATCTGTTTGAGTTTTCTTTATTTCAACATTAAGATTTGCAAATTTAAAGTTTTAAAAGAACACACTAATTCACCCCCCCTCTCAGTGTCACTGTGAGTATAACATAGAGGACTTGATGGACAATTTATTAGAAGAATATAAGTCACCACAGAACCACAAACTTAGACTACTCCAAAAATACCTACTAAAGAGTTTGAAATATTTCTAGAAGAGATACAACCTTCCCCACCTAAGTCACCTTAGCACGTTAACCCATTATATGACATAGCTAGTGGATCAAACCATAAACATAGCCAATTTGAAGATTTATTGAATACTTAAAGATGAAAAGTATTCAAAGAGAGAACTATCTCAAACATTAGTCTAAGAGTATTCCTAGAGGATAAAAGGAATGAGTGTGATGCTACGTTAAATTCCATAGAAATAGCTAAACCTACACCCCTTATAAAGACAAAAATGACTCAAAATAATGAAGCCTCCATAAGCTTTGAATTTCCAATTGAAGAATTGACAGAAGAAACCAAAATGAAAAATATTTCTCCAACATACCTCCCTAATTTTAAAGGTTTACCAATAGAGGACCATGACCTTTTTATTTTTAAATTTGATGTCCTCTATAGATAATTTGAATACAAAAAATATCCCCATAAATTGATGCCTACGCTTAGGCAAGTGCAGGTGGTACCTACTTCCCACAAGGAAGGCAACACCTAAACTCAAGTGAGCATAGGAAGGATACCTACACTTAAGCAAGTGTAGGAGCAATGCCTACACTCAAGTGAGCGGTGCCTACTTCCCACAAGGAAGGCAGTGCCTACACTTGGATGAACAACACCTACTTCCCACCAAGAGATGCCTATTTTTTGGTACCTACTTCCAAATTTTCAATGATAAAGTATGCCTAATTCTGAGCTTCTAATAAAGAAGTATTCCTACTCTAGTTGGCATGACATCAAGGAAATAATAAGCTAAACTTTTCAAATATATAAACTCAAAGACCAAAATTGATACATACCATAATAAACCAACTATTAATGAGAACATACTGAAGAATAAAAGCTTATACTAAGAGAGGGGGTGAACAATATAAGATAAAACAATTACTTTTCTTTCCAAAGCAATATGATCCAATATTTATAAATTGCAATAATGAAATAATGCACAGATCATCACACACAAAATAGACATAGAATTAACGTGGTTCACCCAATGTGGGCTACGTCCACGAAGAAAATATTTCTTTTAAATTTTCTCAACAAATATTTTGGGAAACAATTCCCTATTACAATGTTTATGGGCACCAACCCAAAGGAGACACAAATTCCCTATGCTCAAGTTTATGGACCTCTATCCATAGGAGACACCAATTCCATTTACTCTGGTTTGTGTACCTATATCCATTTGAGACACCAATTCCCTTTGCTTTGTTTCATGGACCTCTATCCATAGGAGATACCAATCCCATTTTCTTTGGCTCATGGACCTCTATCTATAGGAGACACCAATCCCCTTTGTTGTAGTTCATGGACCTCTATCCATAGGAGACACCAATACCATTTGATATGATTCATGGATCTCTATCCACAGGAGACACAAATTATCTTTGCTCTGGTTTATGGGCCTTTATCCATAGGAGACACCAATCCAATTTGATATTGTTCATGAAACTCTATCCATAGGAGACACCAATCCTATTTGCTCTAGTTTATTGATGTCTATCCATAGGAGACACCAATACCCTTTACTATGATTCATGGACCTCTATCCACAGGAGACACCAATCCTCTTTACTATGGTTCATGGACCTCTATCCACAGGAGACACCAATTCCCTTTGCTCTGGTTCACTCCAAAGCCTACTCAAAATGATTTAACCTACACAAAATTCTTGCTCAAATTTGCTCACCAAAACATGCTCAAATTTACTCCAAGTTTACACACAAAGCTTACTCAAATCCACTCACCAAGACCTACTCAACTATGATCCAAGCCTACATAAAAGGTTTGCTCAAATCTTCTCACCAAAACCTACTATCAACTCTGATCAAATCTGCTTCAAGCCTACACACAAGGCTTGCTTAAATCTGCTCCAAGCCTACACACCAGGCTTGCTCAAATCTGCTCATCATAACCTACTCTTAACTATGCTAAAATTTGCTAATAATTCTACACCAAAACTTGCTCACAAATTTGCTCAAACCTGCTCATAACTTTCCCAAATATTGCATACCATCTATATAATGATGTCATCAAGTGCTTTATCTAATATTCAATGTACTTTATTCAACTAAAGTAGTTTAGACATATTCTACCCAGAATTCATTTAATCTCTTGAACATATAGAGAATGATATGCACTAACAAATGTTTAATATGTTCTTCGTATTCATTAAGTCTGTCGCCTTCACATGTGTCATATTTATTTTATTTTAAGGGTAGCTCTAGACCATCACTTGAAAATTGACCTGGTAATTACTAATTTGAACCTTCACTCCAAAACCAATCACAATGCATACGTTTACCTTTTTCATCTATTCCCAAAATCAATCATGAAGATGCATAAATTTGCTTCACAAATCTGATCTATTATACTTGCACATGCATTCCCAAATCCTCTCAAAATCAATGCATAGATTTGCTTTACAATATTGGTCTATAACCCTTGCAATTTCATTTTCAAATCCATTCAAAAATAATGCACAAATTTATTCTCAAACCCTAGCACATATATTTCCAATTTCATTCAACAATAATTCACAATTACTCCCAACTTCAATCAATCACTAATGCACATCAAATTTACTTTCAAACCCTTGCACTTTTATTTCCAATTTCTATCAAATCAATGCACACTCAATCGATCCTTATTTCTCCAAACATATGACAACTCAACCACCTTAAGAATTAACTAAATCACCATACCTTTAAAACTACCTTGATGATGATGTACCTTCAAAACCTGCTTAAAAATAAATTTTCTTTCTTGTCCCACTTCAAAAACTGGTTACCAAATCTCTTTTTCAAATCATCCACATTAAATTCCTTCTCAAAAATATGTGCACAATAATACTTGAAAATAATTCTTTATAACTCCTTTTTAGTCTCCAAAATAAAACTTTCAATAATGAACAAAACCCCTCAAAATTTTCCTTTTCTATCATGTAAAGAATACAATCAATAAATAAACCATAATCACACTGTATAACTCCTACTTTCACAATACACAAAAATAATTTTTAATACACCCAAAAATGCCTTATAACACCCAATAACATAATGTACAAATGACCATTCAATTCAACCTCATACACCTTATATCTCCTTTACTAATGCACAAAATAAATTTAACTTGATACTCCCTTACACAATATCTGAAATGTAATTTTCAATTAATCACTATATACCTTATGAATCCAAACAATATGTAAAATATAACTAATTATAGCACACCTTATGACTCACTAACATAGTAAAACACAATGCATACCTTATAATTCCTAAAATAAATTTTAATCAAAATTTTGCCCTTACCAATATATAGTTGTCGCAAATTGAACCTGCCACCTCTTACTTGCCCACATCCTAGTGCAATCTAGGCTTCCGCTTGAGCTAGTTGCCCACACGAAACTTAAAGTACGCGAATAGCCTCTTCAACATATTTTGTAATTTATTTGACCAAAATTTAAACCAAAATAGAGTCCTTGTGAATTGAACCCACAACCTCCTTCTTTCCCACATCTTAGTACAGGGACGACCTATCGTCTGGACTAGCCACCCAGATGGAACTACAAACACACTGTCTTCTATTTGTCTTTGATTTCAGATTTTTCTCAAACAATGTGTGTACTTCCCCTTTCTTTTCTTTTGCCCTCTATGAAATTTGTGCAAACATATTTTGATTGGTGCACATAAAAAACCTTAGCTCAATGAATTATTTTCCCTCATTTAAATATGCATTTCGATTACTCCTTGGAAATGTCAGTGCTGTATTTACTTTTTGATTTTTTGATTTTACATTGGCACATTTTAACCTTACACTTGTTTAAAAAATATTATAATAATAACTTTTAACCTTTTACCTCCCTTTGTGGTATTTAAATATTTTTCAAGCAAATAAAACCTTGTCCTTTTCTTGCAATATTTAATCCCAAGCCTTTTAAACTTTTGTCTTTCTTCATAATATTTAAATTTGACATTTAAATATTATAACCCTTCTCTTAGAAAAATAACTTCTTTTGCCTTGAATTTTTGTTCGTTGCTTGCTATCAAAACCATGGGGAATATTTTTGCCTTGACAACCATGCACCTTTGACATCAAAATATTTCTGCCTGATGTACCCTTTGACATCAATGACAACTCAATATGCTTAATATTTCCAATACATACAAATACAAGAGAGTACCATGACTTACCCATTTGCTGATACACATGATTAAAGTAGCATCTAGTTGATTTACACCACTTTATGTAATGCACACTGTGTTTTGCAAACTACACCCAAGTAAGTACTCTTATTCCTTTCAATTATATGTATATTTAAATGGAAATCATTTCAATGTTAATATCAGATATGCCCCACATTATTTTTATCCCACATTCATGTTCAACCACATAACACAAATTAGGCATGATAAGATATGTAATTAGATAGCACTACACCTGGGCACATGCTCCAAAACTAAAAATATAACTATGAGGGTGTAGTGATTATCTTTAAAATAATTGGGGTAGGTGCATGTTACGATATACTATCACCTGTAGTCACCACAAAGCATATAGTGATACAAAAAAATAAATGCAACAACCATGGGAGGACCATAAAAAATCACACATAAATATGGAATAAGCCCACAAATATTAAAGTAGTAATAAGAATAGTAAGAGAGCAATTCACAAGTGTAGGATGGATGGATTGCTACAATCTAGTCAATCAAGACAAGGACCTCACCATGGCCCATAAATTTATGGTATCCATGAAAGGCATGATTGTTTGCATGAGGGGCTAGTTATTCCAATAATAGAGGAGTACATTTTCGAGTTCACAAGCGTATCATACATGGGAGATATAATTTATAAAGGAGATAAAGTCAAACTATGCATGTAGATATTTTTGGTTGATCATTGACATTGTTGATGCATTCAAGGTTGCCTAAATAACACCTACCGAATGCATTAAATCCTCAGTTCAAGCAATTGAATCAAATTTTCACCTGTAGTGAGTGATATTTCTTCATGCATGCAAACCACTTCTAGTTCCTAAATTATATATGGTATGGATATGACATTAATATTCCATAGTACCTGGCCAATGTATTACAAGATGAAGCTAAAATATATAGGGTAGGCACCCAAATTTGTTTGGCCCACCATGGGATCATTATGGACCTTATGTGGCATGCATAAAGGCAATATATAGCTCTTCCACCACCAAATGCTTGATAAGGGAAAATTATAGAAGCATAATTAGAGGAGTATATATAGTAAGAGGTTGCTATATATGGAGGTGTAAAGGCACCTACCTCCCAATAAAGTATCCCAATTCATGAGGAGGTAGGGCAGTTGGTTTTGAGACCACATAAGAAAACATAAACCACTACACCCAACTCAAAAGTAGGTGTAAGTTCACCAGCAGATGATGTCTTGCTAGAAGAATACACCCTGGTCAATACACAGACTGCACATATATTGTAGGACCTACAATTTTTTGCAATGCCTTATGATAGATCACCTAATGAAGATCTTAGTGGCCAATTATAGGAGGTAAAAGAAAAAACCTCCTACTAGGAGGATAAATATAAGGTGGTATAGATGGAATTTGAGGTATACTAGCAAGTTACCATCGTAAAACAATAGCAGTTGGAGGTAACTATTTAGTAATTAAGGGAATTGTTGAATGCAAGAGGAAATTGAGTGGATGCCACCACTCAAAAAAATTATGCCATGGATATACAATTGACCTCCATGGATGATCAAACAAAGGTGGCCTCTATGGGGGCATATTAGTCTAATGCTATGAGGCCTACATTAGATAATCAATAATCCAACATAGGCCTATAGTAGAATGCATCTATGGAAGATGACTCAAAGGAGAAGAGGAGCCTTCTAGCTCAATAAGAGCCCATAATTATGAATATATTTGATAGTTAGGGCACACAACTTGAGATAAAATATTTAGCATGAATAAAATATACACCAAAACATCCAGGTTTAGAGAAATCTACCAATTTAAAATATCGAGAAGAAGAGAAATATACCAGTCTAGACTAGTCAAAGATAGATCAATTTTTCTTTGGCCAGTCTATCAAAATTTTGGTTGTAAGTCTTTCTATACAAAATTCTATGTAGGATCAATCTACATAAGACCCCCCTGAACACATGTTGGAGGATGACATACAAGAGGAAATATTTCCCCTACCCCTGAAGCACCTATGGCCATGACACACTTTAGCAAAGGGAAAGAAAAAAGGAAATGCAACACAACCCTATTACGATGTTGTATAAACAGGAGAAGAAAATAGGATGATCCTAAATATAATGAGGAATGGGTTATCTTCATGTAAGAATATTAGGTCAATCACCAACGATTGGTTCAATATATAGAAAATGAGCAGATAACTAGAATAAAATATAAGTGAACTAGGAAGAAAATCAAAGGAGATCTCATCATCTATGTAAACCTTGCAAACAAGGACCAAGTATAAAAATTTCTCACCCCTGTGGATGGGTGTCCTACTCTTCTATTCCTAGTAGCACCACCAATATTGGAATACTTATTTTGAAATGGTCTTTTTGGAATAGATCCCATGTGGGTACCCATAAAAAATGCAAAATAAACTCTACCTCCAAAATCTAAGGAATAAAAATAAGAAGCACTAGCAGAGGATCCAAAGTCACTAGTCCTGCTAGAAGCTCAAATTGTTGACACACCACAAATAGTGCCTTGGGATACTTCGACTATTGAAGAAGAAATACATTTGGATGATGATAATTTTTTATGGTAGTAAGAAGAAATAAGGCTTCAATGGGGAAGGCTTAACCTCACTTGTTTTCCATTGCCTAAATCTCCCAAGCAACCAAATAGAGGTGGATGTGAGGGAAGAAATAGAGAAACGGACAATGCTTGGGCTTGAGAGTAGTGCCAACAAAACATGGCATAATGGTAGAACATTGATAAAATAGGATACACCAATAGGATGTGATATGAGGATATATCAATGATTAGACATGGTGGTATGATGAGCATAAAAAATGTTCATCTTATTCATATTTATGGGGTTATCATTTCTAGTTTAATTAATAGTTGAGATGTATTTTTGTATAACCATTGTCTATAATTAATAGAAATTGGTGTACTTATGCCTAATTGGTTTTTTTAGTTGTGCATGTGTGTAGTTATAGATTTATTTGTATTTTTGAAGAAATATCCTATATGGACCTAACATTTTGTGAATGAGTCACTACTTCATGAGATGGATATGTTTAGAAGGTAGTTTGACGAGTGTAGGATGTGCCTACACCCCATAAGGGTGAAGCGCCTACATCCCATGGAATGTAGGAGGTACCTACACCTCATAAGGGTGAAGCACCTACCTCCCATAGAATGTAGGAGGCACCTACACCCCACAAATATGAAGCATCTACATCTACTAGAGTGTAGGAAGGTGCCTACATCCTACTAATGGAAAAGCACCTCCACCTCGATGAGTGTAGAAAGGTGCCCACACCCTGCCAACAGTGTGGTGCCTACTCTTAGCAAAAATGTAGCACCTACACCCTAACCATTGAACATTGACCAAGATCATCCAATTTTTGAAAAATAACAAAAGTGGTTGTAATTATAGATGCACATCATTTTCAGCCACTAACATGCAATATCGACGAACAACCAATATTTCTATGGTAAAGATCATAGCTACACATGCAGTCATTATAAAAAATCAATATATCATATCTAATTTTAGGTATTTAGTTGTATGTAGTTATAACATGTGTCACCTACATATTGTATAAATATGCAAAGTGACCTTGAGATGAATTTTTATCTGAGTCTAATATGAATTTTATCTAAATTTCATGTAAATAATTGGTATTGTATCAATAAAGACTTGAGGGTTTTTGTAATTCATTGTTTGCATTAATATAGAAGCTCTTTAGAATTGAGCTGGGTGAATAATATATGGGAGCTCCATCCACTCCAAGCAGTAATCATCCCCTTATTTTCATTATGTTATTTTTAGTAGAATGTGTGTATTTTATTTCTTTAGAACATAGACGTGTGTTTTTTTGTTTGTGGAAAACACCCCAAATGGGTTGCCACTTTTGGGTAAGTCCCAAGGAGGCAGAGGTATATATTCCATCAAAAATACCAAGGGCTCACACTTGGCCTACCCCCTTCGACACACTCAATGAGCATGTATAAAACAACAAAAACAAGAACAAACAAACACAAAAATAAATAAAAAAAACACAAAAACACAAACAAACACAAACAACACAAAAAACACAACAAAAAACAAAGACAAACAAAAAAAATAAACAAACAAACACAAAACAAACAAAACAAGATAAAAGCATAAAAACAACAAAAAATAACTTAAAAAATAACAAAACACAAAACACCCAAAAAAACAATAAAAACAACAAAACAACACACAAACACAAAAAAAAACACAAAACATAAAAAACAAAAAACAAAAAACAAAAACACAAAACATAAAAAATAAAAAACACAAAAAACACAAAACAACAAAAACATAAGAACAAAAAATACACAAACACAAAACACACACACACACACACACACACCTCAAAAAAGTAAACAAAAAAATAAAATAAAAAAGAAAAAAGAAAAAAATACAATACAACAATGACCTTTGTAGACAAAAAGACTTTTAAGGCAAGAATCAATAGAGGAAACAAAAGAAATATTAGTTTGAGCTAGGTAACTAAAATAATCTAACCGAACCATAGAGAAACAAAAATAAAGCAAGAAGAAACAAGTACCTCCAAAACTAGAGCCATCCAAAGAAATGATAGAAATAAGAGCTTCCCTTATTTGCGAAGCCCACCATCTAGGAGGATATTCGTAGCAAGTAATATCAACTTAGTCAAAAGCCCAATTAGCTAAAGAATTAGCACTCTTGTTCTGATCTCTGACCACATGATTGTAATAAAATTTTAAAAATCCTATATGGATTAACTGAATCTTCTCAATAATTCTTTCTATTCTCTAATCAACCTTATGATTCTTAGGAGTCTTCAAAATTTTAATCATGAGTTGAGAGTCAGACTCAACTAGCACCTTTTCCTATCCAAACTTAGTAGCCTCTTGAAGGCCTCTAAGGATAACATACCCTTCAACAAAGTTATTGGATAGAATACCCAAATTCTCAGCAAAAGTAAAAACCAGGGAGCCATCTAAAAGTCTACCAATTTCTCCTACACTAGCTTTTCTAGGGTTCCCTCTAGAGGCTCCATAAATATTAAATTTTCTAAAATCCTTACGATGAGGTTTCCAATTACTTGTTCTATCCATATTGCAATTACTCACATTACATTTAAGCTAGTTTCCCTTAGAAGAGTTAATATTTAACCTTTGCATCACTTGATCCCATATTTGGTAGGAGTTTTGTGGGTGATTAAGGAGTTGTTGGACTGATTCAAATAAGTTGGAAATGGTATTTTTCTAGATACAATGAATATCCTTCCTTTATTGATTAAAAATTTGGGTTTTCCTTTCATTCTAGATATTCCAAAGAAGAATGGTAGAACCCATCTAGACTAACTTCCTAATAAAATGATCAACACCCTCTTTTTTAGGCCAATCCCTCAAAATTTGTTCAAAAGTACAAAAAATGGACCACTGTAAGCCAAGTAAAGTGGCCATTCTCCTCCATAGCTCAGAGGCTAAAGTACATTCAATAAAAAATGGCTGAGATTTTCCACATTCTCTCCACACATTTCACATCTAAAAGGGCCATGAAAACCACGCTTCATAAGTTACTCACTAGTAAGCACCCTGCGATGCAATAAAATATAAGTAAATAAACTCACCTTAGGCCAGATATTTTGAGCCTACAATTGAGAAAATATGTCAGATGATTGGTTGGAATTATTATGTAATAAGGTTAAATAACCTTGAGCAATTGAATACTCACCCTTAGTAGTGTTGTTCCATCCAAAAAAATCTTTATCATGGGACCAAGAGAAAGATCTCATATGAAGGATGCATTGGATGTCTTGTCTTTACATTTTTGGTATTTGAATAGTCTCATCCTCAATAGGGATCCAATATCTACCAAAATTTGAATTACTAGTATGGTACCGACAGTAATTAGCCATATTTATCCAGTTAGCTCGATGAAGCTCCTCCATCCAAGGCCTCAAATCAGGAAACTGAGTTATCAAAGGCTTGTGACCATCCCAAGAATCTATCCAACAATTTACCTGTTGACCATTATGAATGATCCAAAATAATTTTTCTTTATTAAATCCTCACCAGTATTAAGAACTGCTAAAATGGGAGAACCTTTGGTGGGCAATTGATAGCGAACAAGGTCTTCAGGACTTTTGTTCTCAACATGTTTAGTATGAATATTTTTGGTCCAAAGAGCATTGGGATTATGCAAAATTCTCCAATACAATTTAGTAGCTAAATATTTGTTGTTATTAATAGTAGACTAGAATCCTAACCCCCTTTATTCTTAAGAAGACATAAAGTGTTCCATTTTACCAAGGCCCATTTTATTTTCTTCTTAGTACCACTCTAGAGGAACCGATGACTGATTTGATCCAGTTATCAAAGAACAACCTTTGGGATATTCAACACGGTAGAAACATAAATAGGAATAACTTGAAGGACTTATTTTACCAAGGTGATTCTACCCCTAGAAGAAAATCACCTATTGGTCCACTTTCCAATTTTCTTCTTGACTTTGTCCAACAACCAATTCCAATCATTTTTTTCTATCTTTGAATATTGATGGGAATACCTAAATAAGTGATTGAAATGGAGGTCTTATTATATCTTAATTTATCTAAGACCATGGATTCCTGTTTGGTAGAGCAGTGAAATAAAATGACTTTAGATTTATCTTCATTGATCAATTGCTTGGTAGCCTTAGAAAAACAACTAACGATTTGATTAATATTAGAATTTTCCTTAATTGTAGCTTTACATAAAAGAGTAGAGTCATAAAACAATTGAATATGAGAGATAGGTCTAGCTCCATGAGCAATGGTAACTCCCTAAAGAATTTTTTTTCTCTCTTTTTGGTTATAGTCCTATCCAAGATTTCAACAAGAATGATGAATAAATAAGGGGATAGGGAGTCACCTTGCCTAATACCTCTACAAGCTAGGAACATCTGATAAGGCTTACCATTAATAAGAACTAAGTAGGAAATTGAAGAGATACATCCCATAATCAAAACCATCCAATCTTGAGAGAAACCAAATTGCCTCAAAAATTAGATAAGGAAGTGCCAATCCACTTTGTCATAAGCTTTGGATAAGTCTAACCGAGTGAACATGGAAGGATATTTTTGCATATCCATGGAATGGATGGCTTCCTGAGAAAGAACAATCTCATACACTATTTGATGCCCTTCCACATAACCCCCTTTTAAGGGAAAATAATCTTATGCAAAAGAGGCTTCAACCTTTCTACCTTGATCTTAGTAATGATTTTGATAAGAACATTACATAAAATAATAGGTCTAAAAGTTGAGATATGTTCAACCTCTTGATATTTTGGAACAAGAGTAATATAAGTTTTATTGATAATATTCAAAATTTCTTTGGATTCGCTTCTTCCACCATCTCTAATAAATCAGCAAGAAGGATATCCTAGACCTCTTGGTAGAACTCAATGGGAAAACCATTAGGACCTGGAGTTTTCCCTTTTTTGCATTTTAAAAACTACTTGTTGAAGCTCATTGATAGTAACAATAGTCAAAATAGAGTTATCATCAAAAGTGATAAGAGAAGGGATTTCTTGAAGAATATTTTATTGAGAAGCCGAGTCAAGAGGAGTAGCAAAAAAAATATTGGAAATGTAGTAGACAATAATATAGTTCATTCCATCCCAAGTGTAGACAACATATCTATTATATGATTTTAGGAAAGAAATAAAGTTGTGAGATATTCCAGCTAGAAGAAATTTGTGGAAAAATTGTGTTTCGATCTCCTTCTTTAAGCCATTGAATTCTAGATTTTTCTTCCATAAGAGTTCTCTTTCTTCCCATTCCTCTAATTGAGCTGTGAGCTTAATTTCATATGCACTTCTACTCTTTATGAGACCATATAAACATATCTTCTTATTCAAATTTTCAAGCTGAGTAATAAATTCATGTGTTTTTTATGAACATCCCAAAATCCTTCCAGTTCCAAGTCTTGAATTTAGATTTAATATATTATAATATTTTGGTAAAATAGAACATATTAGTCTGATACCTAGGTTTACCTTCCTTCCACCATTGTTTCACTTGAGATCTAAAGAAACTATATCTAAGCCAAATTAACTAAAATTGAAAAGGAGAGAAACTTACATTGTTTTCCACATGTCCACCATGATTTGTGTAGACACCAAATTAAGAACACAAGCTTATACTGAGAGGGGGGGTGAATAGTATAAGACCACCTTTTAATTTTCTTTCCCAATCAATATTATACAATGTAAATATAGCAATATCAATAGTAGTAATCAAAGCAATGCACAAATCACCACACACAATAGAGACACCACAATTTACGTGGTTCACCCAATGTGGGCTACTCCACGAAGAAAATATTTCACTAAAATTTTCTCAATAAATATCTTGGGAATCCTTTCCCTATTACAATGTTTATGGACCTCTATCCAATGGAGATGCCAATATCCTGATCAAGTTTGTGGTACTATATCCATAGGAGAACTCCTTTCTCCTCTTGCTCTAGCTGGTGATCTTATAGAAGAGCTACGGCCTCCACTGTACTGGATAATTGATCTTTATCCACTGAAGACTCTTATCCTCATTAACCTGGCTAATGGACCTCTATCCACTAGAGACTATTGTCATATATACTATGTCACCTCCAAAGCTCTATCAAAAATATTCAATAAACACAGTCCATCGGTCTAGCATAAATTTGCTCAATATCTATCCTCAAATCTGCACTAAACACAGTCCTTCGATCTAGCACAAATCTACTCAATATCTATTTTCAAATCTACACTAAACACAACCCTTCGGTCTAGCACAAATCTGCTCAATCTCTATCTCTGATATGACATAAATATATCCTTAAATATGCACCAACTCTTGTCCTCGAATATATACTAAACACAATCCTTCGATCTAGCACAAATCAGTCCTCAATATTTGTCCTCAAGCCTTAACTCAAAGCTTGAATCAATCTCAAATCAAATCTGCTAGATCTGCCCCAAACCTTAACTCAAGGTTTGAAAAAATTGATCAATTCTGCTCACAAGCCTTCTCAAGACCTGTCTCAAATCTGTCTTGTAAGCTTCCAAAAAAGCTCACACCAATCTGTCCACAAGTCCTCTCTAGAACTTTTCCAATCTGCTCAATAAGTCCTCTCAAGAACTTAACCAAATATCCTCAATAATTCATCATAAGAAATTAACAAAATCTACTCAAAAAATGTATTGTAAGCTTCCATAAAAGCTTGCTAAAATCTATCCACAAGTCTTCTCAAATACTTACCTCAAATATGCTCAACAAGTCCACACAAGAACTTGTCCAATCTCATAGAAACATAAAGAAATTTTTTAGAGACTCAATATGATCTATACTCATCATAATGCTCAATCACTTTCAATCACTCTTTTAGAAACATACAAAGAATTGTTAGAGACTCAATATGCTTCAACTCAATACTCAATTACTTTATCAATTCAATTTAGAATATAGAATAGTTTGTTTTATGGAACTTGAACAATCACTTCACACACTCACTTGACTTGGCTCAACCAACTCTACTCAACCAATCACTTAATTAAATAATCCTTGCTCACAAACCCTAGTCCAAGAATTGTTGGCAATTTTGGGTACATTGGGTACATTGCCCTCGCTCAATTGTTGATGTTGTCATTGATGTCAAGAAGCGGAAAGGTTTTTTGTGAAAACCAAGGCAGTAAAAATAAAAGGTTTTATTTAAAACCATGGACAACATATTTGTAATGGGTTTTTCTTAAAACCCAAGTTGGCTCTTCGTTTCGTTGAAAAAGGTGCCCCGGTGATGAAGATATTTAATTTTAATATTTAGTTTAAATTTTATTTAAAATTTAAATTAATATTTTAAAATTAAATTAAAGTATTTGCCGACGTGTTTGGTAATGCATCGAAGTGCATATATAATGAGGCTAATAAATTCATTTCAAAAAAAAAAGTAATCGATATGAATGGGTGTGCATTTCGTTTTTGTCTTCGTCTGTGCCAGCGAAGGAAGCGTATGTGATGGACAAGTCTTTGCTGTGACGAATGGTCGCGGTGCCGAAGAGAGGAGGCAGAAGATTGCACGAACATCGAAGTTTAAAATGCAGTAAAGAAACAAGTTTTCGTCTATGAATGAAGAGGCGCCCAGTCAGTAAGAAAACAAAGACAAGAACAACATCACAGAATTTTTGGAAGAAGAATGCCGAAACCAGAAAGCTCTCTCGGTAGGTGAATTTTGATGCTATTAGCTTAAACCACGCAGGAAAAATTGAAATAAGATCGCAAGGTCGGAATTGCTTGATGACGGTTTAGTAGAACACGCTTATCGAAGAGATGGACTCTGCACAAAATTTGATAGAGAGGAGGTTCTAAGTTCAAGTCTCATCGACGACTGAGTTGTTCACGTTCTTGTTGACATCAAATCCGAGACGGGTATAAGAATAAGTGGAGCATCTTTTGTATCAAACAGCTCGACAGCAGAGTTGCCAAGAGCGCTAGTAACAACGTTGTGGTAGCAGAGGTCTGCGGGTCGAAACCCACTGAGTAACACCCTTTTGGAAGAAAATTTCGTGATTAAATTAATAATGTTGGAAAGTGCTCAAGTTCGTCTAGGTAACATTTAATTTCCTTTTATTATGATATTAAGTAGATACAAGGTTTTATAGAAAAATATGGTGTGTATGTTTTAAAAGGAATAATTTCTTTAAAGGAGGAGTTATAAGGTTATGCATTGTTGTGATTTATTTTATTTTATAGTATAAGTGGTTTTGGGAGTTATAAGGTTATGCAATGTTATGATTTATTTTATTTTATAGTATAAGTGGTTTTGGGAGTTATAAGGTTATGCAATGTTATGATTTATTTTATTTTATGGTACAAGTGGTTTTAGGAGAGATAAGGGAGTTGTGCAATTAAAGGGTTTGGTGATGATTATTGAAAGGTGGAATAATGTTGATTATTTTGTAATCTACTAACCCTTGTGAAGATTGGAAAAAGAATGTTGTGATGGTGGCAGATTTCCAAAGGGGTTCCTTCACTTCAATAAGGTATGGGCACATTCTTCTTATGAGTAATGAGTGGTGTATGTTATTCCTGAAATAAGATTGGAGTGAAAAGGTATTCAACTAGGTTTCTTTTGGTTAGGTGTAAGTCCTAGTTTTCGGTTTGTTGAAGACTACTTATGCATTGTTATCCTTGATGAGAATTTTGGTGAATGCATAATTCTGGTTTGAGGTTGTGGAAGCATTGTGCACTAGGGTTCATGTTTGTAAGTCTTGTTACTTGCATTGAGATGGTGAAACCCTTGGATGGCTATGTTGAGGTTGATGGTTGAGTTGCTTCCATAGAGGTTGGTTGATCAAGTTATTGCTTTTACTTGATACATGATATTGGGCTTACTCCATTGAGTTGATTTGAACAAGTTATTCTTTGCATTTGGTAATATTGTGTTGGTGGCTGTTTTGTTCAAATATCTTTGGAGGGAAAAGGATTTCTACTTGTTTTCTTTTCTTGTGTTGATTGGTTGAATGCTTCAAGGTTAATGTTGAGTTGAATGATATTGGTTAAACCTTGTCTTTGAGCATTGTTGTTGAAGCCCTAATTGGTTGAGAAAAGATATTGGTTGTTGGAAAGAACATGAGTATCATTGTTATATGACATATTGCTTGGTTGGCAATTGTTGGGTTGTGTTTCATGTTCTTGAGAAAAGCACACTACATCTATCATATTCTATTGAGATTGAGATTGAGTTGAGATTGAGATTGGGAGTTAAGTATAGAACATATTGAGTCTCTAACAATTCTCTTTATGCTTCTATGAGGTTGATGAATCACATTGGGTCTCTAACAATTCTCTTTGTGGGTTCACGCCAAGCAAGTTTTCTTGATGAACTTGTGAGTAGGTTTGGACAGGTCCAGGCTTGTGAGCAGGTTTGGACAGGTTCCATTGGGGACTTGTAAGAAGATTTGGACAGGTCCTAGCAGAGGACTTGTGAAGCTGAGTTTGATAGTTCTATCAGAGAACTTGAGGACAGAGGTGCATTGGTTCTATGAGTAGAACTCGAGGACAGATTTGTGCCAGACCGAAGGACTGTGTTTGGTGCTGATCAAAGACAGAGGACGAGGACATTTGTGCTAGACCGAAGGACTGTGTTTAGTGCAAATTCGAGGACCAGCTTTGAGGTGATAGAGTTGAGGACAGAGGTCTCCATCCAGAGCAGGGAAGACAGGTGTCTTCTATGGATAGAGTTCCATTTGCTAAGGGCAGCGGAGGCAGAGGTCTTCTAGAGGATCACCAGCTAGAGCAGAGGTAGGGGAAGGTATCTCCTTTGAGCAGAGGCTCATAAATTCAGATTGGGGGAAGGTTTCTCCTTTGAGCCGAGGCTCATAAACATTGTAATTGGGAAGGTTTCCCAAAGAACTTTGAGATAACTTTTAGAGAAAAGTTTTGTGGACGTAAATTGTTGTGTCACTTTGTGGATGGTTTTGTGCATTGCTTTGATATTGCTTTGGGTATATTGCTTTACTATTTTGAAGTATAAAGGAAAAAGTAAAAAGCGGTCTTATACTGTTCACCCCCCCCTCTCAGTATAAGCTTGTGTTCTTCAATTGGTATCAGAGCAGGTTCCTTCGAAAAGTTTAACAGCTTGAAGGAAAAGCTAGTAAAGAACACAATGGATCATTCAAGTGGCAATGCAGCACCTATTCTTGATGGGTCATATTTTGGTCTTTGGAGTGCAAGGATGAAGGTTCATCTAATGGCACTTGGGAATGAGGTTTGGGAAGTGATTGAAGATGAGTACACTATTCCTGAACATGGTCCTAATACTAAAGAAGAAAGGCTCCTACATCACAACAATTCAAAAGCAATGAATGCAATCCTGAAAGGCTTACAAAAAGCAGATCTCACCAAAGTGATTCACTGCAAGACAGCTAGTGAAATGTGGAAACAAGTTGAAAGTGGTTCATACAGGTGATACAAATGTCAGAAAGGCCAAGTTGAGACACTTCAAAGGTATGTTTGAACAACTTAAGATGAATGATGATGAAAATATTAGTGACTACATGCTTCGTATGGATGAAGTTGTTAACTCCATGAAAGACTTAGGTCTTGAGCTTGCTGAAAATGATGTTTGTGATAAGATTTTAAGATCTCTTCCTAATAGATTTAGTGAAAAGATTTCTGCTATTGAGGAAGCTAAAGATTTGGATAAGTTGAAAAAAGATGAGCTCCATAGTATACTTGCAACATTTGAGTTGAGAACTCAAGTGAAGGTTGATGTCAAGAAGGAGGCAGCTTTCAAGGCTACCAAGAATTCCAAAGGTAAACAGCTTCAAGAGAGTGATGAGTCTTCTGGTGATGAAGAGGCATATTACAACAAGAAAGGCAAGTTCTTTAGAAAGCACAAAAATATGAAAAACGTGAGATGTTTCAATTGTGGAAAGTTTGGTCATTATGCTACTAACTGTATTGTTGCCAAGGATGAAAGTGATGAAGTTAAACAGGATTGTAAGAGCAAGGATTCTGAAAGGCATAGGCATCAAAGGAAGAACAAATATGAGCACAACAATAAAGGAAAGAGGTATTCTCACAAGCACAAGAAGAGCTTCTACCTAGACAAAGCAAGTAAGTGTTCTAGCAGTGATAGTGAAAGTTCTTCTAGTGATAATGAAAATGAGATGTTGTTCATATCGAGAAAAGGAGGAAGAACCAAAACATAGATTCATTATCATGAAATGTCTTAGATGTGGAAATTTTGGTCACTTTGAGGATGATTGCACAAATAATGAATTGGTTGTTAGTATGTATGAGGATGTTTCAGAAAATGATAAGGAAGATGCATGTATGGTTTTTGAAAAGGGTAGCACCTCTAGTGATAAGAAATCTGAAAAAGGCCTTGATAATTCAAAGTGCAATCAAATAGAGGATCTTGAATGTGAACTTACAAATGCTCTTAGTGTTTTGAAAAAGGAAAGAAAGAAGAATGCTAGACTCAAGGATAAGTTAAATGAATGTTGTATGGAGAGAGATGATCTCATAGAAAGTCTTGACATCTCTATGGCTAAGACACAAGAACTCAAGGATGAGTTGAAGTCTAAGGTTCTTGAGAATAGTGAGTTAGAGCAGAAAATGGCTTCTTTGAAAGAAGAAAATAAAGAGTACAAGGATAAGCTCTACATATTTTAGGAAAGCTCCAAAAAGGTTAAGTCTCTCATCCAAAGTCAAAGAAATCCAACAGATAAAACAGGTCTTGGTTTTGTTAAGCCTCACAAGAAACAAGTTGGAGAGTCTAGTAAGAGATTCCAAAAGGAAGAGAGTTCTAATGAGGAAAGTTTTTCAGATCATGAGTCCTTGAATGATAGATGCATAGAAACAGAAAATAGAATTCAGAATGAGAAGAAGTTTTTAGGACCCAAGAGGTCAAATAATGGAAAGTTTCAAGGCAGATGTTTTGCGTGTCACAGATTTGGTCACATGGCTGTACATTGCATGGCTCAAGTGAAGAAGGTAAATGATAGTTTTAGAAGTGGTAATTTCTTTCATGGGTATTGCTACTCCTGCAATCAGTTTGGGCACAAGGCAGTTCATTGCAAGGCAAATAATAGGAACAGGTTTAATCAGAATAGATGGATTCAAAGAATAGGTATGCCTCAAAGAAATAATATTGTTACTTGTTACAAGTGCAACAATGAAGGTCACATAGCTAGACAGTGTAGAACTGAAATTCCAGAATACGAGAACAGGAACAGTGGCATGATCAGGTCCAAGGATCAGAACAATGACAAGAACAGGAATATGGACCAAGAGTTCAAGAGAAGGCCTGGCAAGGAAGTTATAGAAGCTGATGATGATCAGTGCCTAATGGGAGTTTTACTCCCACTCTAGAATTAATCACCTCATCAGGAGGTGGGGGAGGGACTAAGCTAAGAGGCTCATTCTTAGTCCCAAGCCCCAAAGGTGGCCCTTTGCCATTGATGACAAAGGGGGAGAGATATGAGTAAGGGGGAGAGCTTCAAGTGAAGAGGAAAGCTTCAAGTCAAGGGGAGCAAAACTTCAAAGGTAGATTCTCAGTTGTGGGTTTCAGTTTTGGCTCTTGAAGATGTGTTTTTAGTAAAGGTTTGCCATCAATGACAAAGGGGGAGATTGTTGGCAATTTTGGGTACATTGGGTACATTGCCCTCGCTCAAGTGTTGATGTTGTCATTGATGTCAAGAAGCGGAAAGGTTTTTTGTGAAAACCAAGGCAATCAAAATAAAAGGTTTTATTTAAAACCATGGACAACAGATTTGTAATGGGTTTTTCTTAAAACCCAAGTTGGCTCTTCGTTTCGTTGAAAAAGGTGCCCCGATGATGAAGATATTTAATTTTAATATTTAGTTTAAATTTTATTTAAAATTTAAATTAATATTTTAAAATTAAATTAAAGTATTTGCCGACGTGTTTGGTAATGCATCGAAGTGCATATATAATGAGGCTAATAAATTCATTTCAAAAAAAAAGTAATCGATATGAATGGGTGTGCATTTCGTTTTCGTCTTCGTCTGCGCCAGCGAAGGAAGCGTATGTGATGGACAAGTCTTTGCTGTGACGAATGGTCGCGGTGCCGAAGAGAGGAGGCAGAAGATTGCACGAACATCGAAGTTTAAAATGCAATAAAGAAACAAGTTTTCGTCTATGAATGAAGAGGCGCCCAGTCAGTAAGAAAACAAAGACAAGAAAAGCATCACAAAATTTTTGGAAGAAGAATGCCGAAACCAGAAAGCTCTCTCAGTAGGCGAATGTTGATGCTATCAGCTTAAACCACGCAGGAAAAATTGAAATAAGATCGCAAGGTCGGAATTGCTTGATGACGGTTTAGTAGAACACGCTTATCGAAGAGATGGACTCTGCACAAAATTTGATAGAGAGGAGGTTCTAAGTTCAAGTCTCATCGGCGATTGAGTAGTTCATGTTCTTGTTGACATCAAATCCGAGACGGGTATAAGAATAAGTGGAGCATCTTTTGTATCAAACAGCTCGGCAACAGAGTTGCCAAGAGCGCTAGTAACAACGTTGTGGTAGCAGAGGTCTGCGGGTCGAAACCCACTGAGTAACACCCTTTTGGAAGAAAATTTCGTGATTAAATTAATAATGTTGGAAAGTGCTCAAGTTCGTCTAGGTAACATTTAATTTCCTTTTATTATGATATTAAGTAGATACAAGGTTTTATAGAAAAATATGGTGTGTATGTTTTAAAAGGAATAATTTCTTTAAAGGAGGAGTTATAAGGTTATGCATTGTTGTGATTTATTTTATTTTATAGTATAAGTGGTTTTGGGAGTTATAAGGTTATGCAATGTTATGATTTATTTTATTTTATAGTATAAGTGGTTTTGGGAGTTATAAGGTTATGCAATGTTATGATTTATTTTATTTTATGGTACAAGTGGTTTTAGGAGAGATAAGGGAGTTGTGCAATTAAAGGGTTTGGTGATGATTATTGAAAGGTGGAATAATGTTGATTATTTTGTAATCTACTAACCCTTGTGAAGATTGGCAAAAGAATGTTGTGATGGTGGCAGATTTCCAAAGGGGTTCCTTCACTTCAATAAGGTATGGGCACATTCTTCTTATGAGTAATGAGTGGTGTATGTTATTCCTGAAATAAGATTGGAGTGAAAAGGTATTCAACTAGGTTTCTTTTGGTTAGGTGTAAGTCCTAGTTTCTGGTTTGTTGAAGACTACTTATGCATTGTTATCCTTGATGAGAATTTTGGTGAATGCATAATTCTGGTTTGAGGTTGTGGAAGCATTGTGCACTAGGGTTCATGTTTGTAAGTCTTGTTACTTGCATTGAGATGGTGAAACCCTTGGATGGCTATGTTGAGGTTGATGGTTGAGTTGCTTCCATAGAGGTTGGTTGATCAAGTTATTGCTTTTACTTGATACATGATATTGGGCTTACTCCATTGAGTTGATTTGAACAAGTTATTCTTTGCATTTGGTAATATTGTGTTGGTGGCTGTTTTGTTCAAATATCTTTGGAGGGAAAAGGATTTCTACTTGTTTTCTTTTCTTGTGTTGATTGGTTGAATGCTTCAAGGTTAATGTTGAGTTGAATGATATTGGTTAAACCTTGTCTTTGAGCATTGTTGTTGAAGCCCTAATTGGTTGAGAAAAGATATTGGTTGTTGGAAAGAACATGAGTATCATTGTTATATGACATATTGCTTGGTTGGCAATTGTTGGGTTGTGTTTCATGTTCTTGAGAAAAGCACACTACATCTATCATATTCTATTGAGATTGAGATTGAGTTGAGATTGAGATTGGGAGTTAAGTATAGAACATATTGAGTCTCTAACAATTCTCTTTATGCTTCTATGAGGTTGATGAATCACATTGGGTCTCTAACAATTCTCTTTGTGGGTTCACGCCAAGCAAGTTTTTCTTGATGAACTTGTGAGCAGGTAGTGACAGTGACAGGTTCCATTAGGGACTTGTAAGAAGATTTGGACAGGTCCTAGCAGAGGACTTGTGAAGCTGAGTTTGATAGTTCTATCAGAGAACTTGAGGATAGAGGTGCATTGGTTCTATGAGTAGAACCTGAGGACAGATTTGTGCCAGACCGAAGGACTGTGTTTGGTGCTGATCAAAGACAGAGGACGAGGACATTTGTGCTAGACCGAAGGACTGTGTTTAGTGCAAATTCGAGGACCAGCTTTGAGGTGATAGAGTTGAGGACAGAGGTCTCCAGCCAGAGCAGGGAAGACAGGTGTCTTCTATGGATAGAGTTCCATTTGCTAAGGGCAGCGGAGGCGGAGGTTTTCTAGAGGATCACCGACCGGAGCAGAGGTAGGGGAAGGTATCTCCTTTGAGCAGAGGCTCATAAATTCAGATTGGGGGAAGGTTTCTCCTTTGAGCCGAGGCTCATAAACATTGTAATTGGGAAGGTTTCCCAAAGAACTTTGAGATAACTTTTAGAGAAAAGTTTTGTGGACGTAAATTGTTGTGTCACTTTGTGGATGGTTTTGTGCATTGCTTTGATATTGCTTTGGGTATATTGCTTTACTATTTTGAAGTATAAAGGAAAAAGTAAAAAGCGGTCTTATACTGTTCACCCCCCCTCTCAGTATAAGCTTGTGTTCTTCAATTGGTATCAGAGCGGGTTCCTTCAGAAAGTTTAACAGCTTGAAGGAAAAGCTAGTAAAGAACACAATGGATCATTCAAGTGGCAATGCAACACCTATTCTTGATGGGTCAGATTTTGGTCTTTGGAGTGCAAGGATGAAGGTTCATCTAATGGCACTTGGGAATGAGGTTTGGGAAGTGATTGAAGATGAGTACACTATTCCTGAACATGGTCCTAATACTAAAGAAGAAAGGCTCCTACATCACAGCAATTCAAAAGCAATGAATGCAATCCTGAAAGGCTTACAAAAAGCAGATCTCACCAAAGTGATTCACTGCAAGACAGCTAGTGAAATGTGGAAACAGTTGAAAGTGGTTCATACAGGTGATACAAATGTCAGAAAGGCCAAGTTGAGACACTTCAAAGGTATGTTTGAACAACTTAAGATGAATGATGATGAAAATATTAGTGACTACATGCTTCGTATGGATGAAGTTGTTAACTCCATGAAAGACTTAGGTCTTGAGCTTGCTGAAAATGATGTTTGTGATAAGATTTTAAGATCTCTTCCTAATAGATTTAGTGAAAATATTTTTGCTATTGAGGAAGCTAAAGATTTGGATAAGTTGAAAAAAGATGAGCTCCATAGTATACTTGCAGCATTTGAGTTGAGAACTCAAGTGAAGGTTGATGTCAAGAAGGAGGCGACTTTCAAGGCTACCAAGAATTCCAAAGGTAAACAACTTCAAGAGAGTGATGAGTCTTTGAGTGATGAAGAGGCATATTACAGCAAGAAAGGCAAGTTCTTTAGAAAGCACAAAAATATGAAAAACGTGAGATGTTTCAATTGTGGAAAGTTTGGTCATTATGCTACTAACTGTACTGTTGCCAAGGATGAAAGTGATGAAGTTAAACAAGATTGTAAGAGCAAGGATTCTGAAAGGCATAGGCATCAAAGGAAGAACAAAGATGAGCACAACAATAAAGGAAAGAGGTATTCTCACAAGCACAAGAAGAGCTTCTACCTAGACAAAGCAAGTAAGTGTTCTAGCAGTGATAGTGAAAGTTCTTCAAGTGATAATGAAAATGAGATGTTGTTCATATCAGAAAAGGAGGAAGAACCAAAACATAGATTCATTATCATGAAATGTCTTAGATGTGGAAATTTTGGTCACTTTGAGGATGATTGCACAAATAATGAATTGGTTGTTAGTATGTATGAGGATGTTTCAGAAAATGATAAGGAAGATGCATGTATGGTTTTTGAAAAGGGTAGCACCTCTAGTGATAAGAAATCTGAAAAAGGCCTTGATAATTCAAAGTGCAATCAAATAGAGGATCTTGAATGTGAACTTACAAATGCTCTTAGTGTTTTGAAAAAGGAAAGAAAGAAGAATGCTAGACTCAAGGATAAGTTAAATGAATGTTGTATGGAGAGAGATGATCTCATAGAAAGTCTTGACATCTCTATGGCTAAGACACAAGAACTCAAGGATGAGTTGAAGTCTAAGGTTCTTGAGAATAGTGAGTTAGAGCAGAAAATGGCTTCTTTGAAAGAAGAAAATAAAGAGTACAAGGATAAGCTCTACAGATTTCAGGAAAGCTCCAAAAAGGTTAAGTCTCTCATCCAAAGTCAAAGAAATCCAACAGATAAAACAGGTCTTGGTTTTGTTAAGCCTCACAAGAAACAAGTTGGAGAGTCTAGTAAGAGATTCCAAAAGGAAGAGAGTTCTAATGAGGAAAGTTTTTCAGATCATGAGTCCTTGAATGATAGATGCATAGAAACAGAAAATAGAATTCAGAATGAGAAGAAGTTTTTAGGACCCAAGAGGTCAAATAATGGAAAGTTTCAAGGCAGATGTTTTGCGTGTCACAGATTTGGTCACATGGCTGTACATTGCATGGCTCAAGTGAAGAAGGTAAATGACAGTTTTAGAAGTGGTAATTTCTTTCATGGGTATTGCTACTCCTGTAATCAGTTTGGGCACAAGGCAGTTCATTGCAAGGCAAATAACAGGAACAGGTTTAATCAGAACAGATGGATTCAAAGAATAGGTATGCCTCAAAGAAATAATATTGTTACTTGTTACAAGTGCAACAATGAAGGTCACATAGCTAGACAGTGTAGAACTGAAATTCCAGAATACAGGAACAGGAACAGTGGCATGATCAGGTCCAAGGATCAGAACAATGACGAGAATAGGAATATGGACCAAGAGTTCAAGAGAAGGCCTGGCAAGGAAGTTATAGACGCTGATGATGATCAGTGCCTAATGGGAGTTTTACTCCCACTCCAGAATTAATCACCTCATCAGGAGGTGGGGGAGGGACTAAGCTAAGAGGCTCATTCTTAGTCCCGAGCCCCAAAGGTGGCCCTTTGCCATTGATGACAAAGGGGGAGAGATATGAGTAAGGGGGAGAGCTTCAAGTGAAGAGGAAAGCTTCAAGTCAGGGGGAGCAAAACTTCAAAGGTAGATTCTCAGTTGTGGGTTTCAGTTTTGGCTCTTGAAGATGTGTTTTTAGTAAAGGTTTGCCATCAATGACAAAGGGGGAGATTGTTGGCAATTTTGGGTACATTGGGTACATTGCCCTCGCTCAAGTGTTGATGTTGTCATTGATGTCAAGAAGCGAAAAGGTTTTTTGTGAAAACCAAGGCAGTCAAAATAAAAGGTTTTATTTAAAACCATGGACAACAGATTTGTAATGGGTTTTTCTTAAAACCCAAGTTGGCTCTTCGTTTCGTTGAAAAAGGTGCCCCGGTGATGAAGATATTTAATTTTAATATTTAGTTTAAATTTTATTTAAAATTTAAATTAATATTTTAAAATTAAATTAAAGTATTTGCCGACGTGTTTGGTAATGCATCGAAGTGCATATATAATGAGGCTAATAAATTCATTTCAAAAAAAAAGTAATCGATATGAATGGGTGTGCATTTCGTTTTCGTCTTCGTCTGCGCCAGCGAAGGAAGCGTATGTGATGGACAAGTCTTTGTTGTGACGAATGGTCGCGGTGCCGAAGAGAGGAGGCAGAAGATTGCACGAACATCGAAGTTTAAAATGCAGTAAAGAAACAAGTTTTCGTCTATGAATGAAGAGGCGCCCAATCAGTAAGAAAACAAAGACAAGAACAACATCACAAAATTTTTGGAAGAAGAATGCCGAAACCAGAAAGCTCTCTCAGTAGGCGAATGTTGATGCTATCAGCTTAAACCACGCAGGAAAAATTGAAATAAGATCGCAAGGTCGGAATTGCTTGATGACGGTTTAGTAGAACACGCTTATCGAAGAGATGGACTCTGCACAAAATTTGATAGAGAGGAGGTTCTAAGTTCAAGTCTCATCGGCGACTGAGTTGTTCACGTTCTTGTTGACATCAAATCCGAGACGGGTATAAGAATAAGTGGAGCATCTTTTGTATCAAACAGCTCGGCAGCAGAGTTGCCAAGAGCGCTAGTAACAACGTTGTGGTAGCAGAGGTCTGCGGGTCGAAACCCACTGAGTAACACCCTTTTGGAAGAAAATTTCGTGATTAAATTAATAATGTTGGAAAGTGCTCAAGTTCGTCTAGGTAACATTTAATTTCCTTTTATTATGATATTAAGTAGATACAAGGTTTTATAGAAAAATATGGTGTGTATGTTTTAAAAGGAATAATTTCTTTAAAGGAGGAGTTATAAGGTTATGCATTGTTGTGATTTATTTTATTTTATAGTATAAGTGGTTTTGGGAGTTATAAGGTTATGCAATGTTATGATTTATTTTATTTTATAGTATAAGTGGTTTTGGGAGTTATAAGGTTATGCAATGTTATGATTTATTTTATTTTATGGTACAAGTGGTTTTAGGAGAGATAAGGGAGTTGTGCAATTAAAGGGTTTGGTGATGATTATTGAAAGGTGGAATAATGTTGATTATTTTGTAATCTACTAACCCTTGTGAAGATTGGCAAAAGAATGTTGTGATGGTGGCAGATTTCCAAAGGGGTTCCTTCACTTCAATAAGGTATGGGCACATTCTTCTTATGAGTAATGAGTGGTGTATGTTATTCCTGAAATAAGATTGGAGTGAAAAGGTATTCAACTAGGTTTCTTTTGGTTAGGTGTAAGTCCTAGTTTCTGGTTTGTTGAAGACTACTTATGCATTGTTATCCTTGATGAGAATTTTGGTGAATGCATAATTCTGGTTTGAGGTTGTGGAAGCATTGTGCACTAGGGTTCATGTTTGTAAGTCTTGTTACTTGCATTGAGATGGTGAAACCCTTGGATGGCTATGTTGAGGTTGATGGTTGAGTTGCTTCCATAGAGGTTGGTTGATCAAGTTATTGCTTTTACTTGATACATGATATTGGGCTTACTCCATTGAGTTGATTTGAACAAGTTATTCTTTGCATTTGGTAATATTGTGTTGGTGGCTGTTTTGTTCAAATATCTTTGGAGGGAAAAGGATTTCTACTTGTTTTCTTTTCTTGTGTTGATTGGTTGAATGCTTCAAGGTTAATGTTGAGTTGAATGATATTGGTTAAACCTTGTCTTTGAGCATTGTTGTTGAAGCCCTAATTGGTTGAGAAAAGATATTGGTTGTTGGAAAGAACATGAGTATCATTGTTATATGACATATTGCTTGGTTGGCAATTGTTGGGTTGTGTTTCATGTTCTTGAGAAAAGCACACTACATCTATCATATTCTATTGAGATTGAGATTGAGTTGAGATTGAGATTGGGAGTTAAGTATAGAACATATTGAGTCTCTAACAATTCTCTTTATGCTTCTATGAGGTTGATGAATCACATTGGGTCTCTAACAATTCTCTTTGTGGGTTCACGCCAAGCAAGTTTTTCTTGATAAACTTGTGAGGGTTTGAAGTTCCATTGGGGACTTGTGAGCAGTTTGGACAGGTTCCATTGGGGACTTGTAGAGCAGATTTGGACAAGTCCTAGCAGAGGACTTGTGAAGTCGAGTTTGATAGTTCTATCAGAAAACTTGAGGACAGAGGTGCATTGGTTCTATGAGTAGAACTTGAGGACAGATTTGTGCCAGACCGAAGGACTGTGTTTGGTGCTGATCAAAGACAGAGGACGAGGACATTTGTGCTAGACCGAAGGACTGTGTTTAGTGCAAATTCGAGGACCAACTTTGAGGTGATAGAGTTGAGGACAGAGGTCTCCAGCCAGAGCAGGGAAGACAGGTGTCTTCTGTGGATAGAGTTCCATTTGCTAAGGGCAGCGGAGGCGAGAGGTCTTCTAGAGGATCACCAACCGAGTGCGAGAGGTAGGGGAAGGTATCTCCTTTGAGCAGAGGCTCATAAATTCAGATTGGGGGAAGGTTTCTCCTTTGAGCCGAGGCTCATAAACATTGTAATTGGGAAGGTTTCCCAAAGAACTTTGAGATAACTTTTAGAGAAAAGTTTTGTGGACGTAAATTGTTGTGTCACTTTGTGGATGGTTTTGTGCATTGCTTTGATATTGCTTTGGGTATATTGCTTTACTATTTTGAAGTATAAAGGAAAAAGTAAAAAGCGGTCTTATACTGTTCACCCCCCTCTCAAGTATAAGCTTGTGTTCTTCAATTGGTATCAGAGCTAGGTTCCTTCGAAAAGTTTAACAGCTTGAAGGAAAAGCTAGTAAAGAACACAATGGATCATTCAAGTGGCAATGCAGACACCTATTCTTGATGGGTCGGATTTTGGTCTTTGGAGTGCAAGGATGAAGGTTCATCTAATGGCACTTGGGAATGAGGTTTGGGAAGTGATTGAAGATGAGTACACTATTCCTGAACATGGTCCTAATACTAAAGAAGAAAGGCTCCTACATCACAACAATTCAAAAGCAATGAATGCAATCCTGAAAGGCTTACAAAAAGCAGATCTCACCAAAGTGATTCACCGCAAGACAGACTAGTGAAATGTGGAAACAGTTGAAAGTGGTTCATACAGGTGATACAAATGTCAAAAAGGCCAAGTTGAGACACTTCAAAGGTATGTTTGAACAACTTAAGATGAATGATGATGAAAATATTAGTGACTACATGCTTCGTATGGATGAAGTTGTTAACTCCATGAAAGACTTAGGTCTTGAGCTTGCTGAAAATGATGTTTGTGATAAGATTTTAAGATCTCTTCCTAATAGATTTAGTGAAAATATTTCTGCTATTGAGGAAGCTAAAGATTTGGATAAGTTGAAAAAAGATGAGCTCCATAGTATACTTGCAACATTTGAGTTGAGAACTCAAGTGAAGGTTGATGTCAAGAAGGAGGCAACTTTCAAGGCTACCAAGAATTCCAAAGGTAAACAACTTCAAGAGAGTGATGAGTCTTCTGGTGATGAAGAGGCATATTACAACAAGAAAGGCAAGTTCTTTAGAAAGCACAAAAATATGAAAAACGTGAGATGTTTCAATTGTGGAAAGTTTGGTCATTATGCTACTAACTGTACTGTTGCCAAGGATGAAAGTGATGAAGTTAAACAAGATTGTAAGAGCAAGGATTATAAAAGGCATAGGCATCAAAGGAAGAACAAATATGAGCACAACAATAAAGGAAAGAGGTATTCTCACAAGCACAAGAAGAGCTTCTACCTAGACAAAGCAAGTAAGTGTTCTAGCAGTGATAGTGAAAGTTCTTCAAGTGATAATGAAAATGAGATGTTGTTCATATCAGAAAAGGAGGAAGAACCAAAACATAGATTCATTATCATGAAATGTCTTAGATGTGGAAATTTTGGTCACTTTGAGGATGATTGCACAAATAATGAATTGGTTGTTAGTATGTATGAGGATGTTTCGAGAAAATGATAAGGAAGATGCATGTATGGTTTTTGAAAAGGGTAGCACCTCTAGTGATAAGAAATCTGAAAAAGGCCTTGATAATTCAAAGTGCAATCAAATAGAGGATCTTGAATGTGAACTTACAAATGCTCTTAGTGTTTTGAAAAAGGAAAGAAAGAAGAATGCTAGACTCAAGGATAAGTTAAATGAATGTTGTATGGAGAGAGATGATCTCATAGAAAGTCTTGACATCTCTATGGCTAAGACACAAGAACTCAAGGATGAGTTGAAGTCTAAGGTTCTTGAGAATAGTGAGTTAGAGCAGAAAATGGCTTCTTTGAAAGAAGAAAATAAAGAGTACAAGGATAAGCTCTACAGATTTCAGGAAAGCTCCAAAAAGGTTAAGTCTCTCATCCAAAGTCAAAGAAATCCAACAGATAAAACAGGTCTTGGTTTTGTTAAGCCTCACAAGAAACAAGTTGGAGAGTCTAGTAAGAGATTCCAAAAGGAAGAGAGTTCTAATGAGGAAAGTTTTTTAGATCATGAGTCCTTGAATGATAGATGCATAGAAACAGAAAATAGAATTCAGAATGAGAAGAAGTTTTTAGGACCCAAGAGGTCAAATAATGGAAAGTTTCAAGGCAGATGTTTTGCGTGTCACATATTTGGTCACATGGCTGTACATTGCATGGCTCAAGTGAAGAAGGTAAATGATAGTTTCAGAAGTGGTAATTTCTTTCATGGGTATTGCTACTCTTGCAATCAGTTTGGGCACAAGGCAGTTCATTGCAAGGCAAATAACAGGAACAGGTTTAATCAAAACAGATGGATTCAAAGAATAGGTATGCCTCAAAGAAATAATATTGTTACTTGTTACAAGTGCAACAATGAAGGTCACATAGCTAGACAGTGTAGAACTAAAATTCCAGAATACAGGAACAGGAACAGTGGCATGATCAGGTCCAAGGATCAGAACAATGACAGGAACAGGAATATGGACCAAGAGTTCAAGAGAAGGCCCGGCAAGGAAGTTATAGACGATGATGATGATCAGTGCCTAATGGGAGTTTTACTCCCACTCCAAAATTAATCACCTCATCAGGAGGTGGGGGGAGGGACTAAGCTAAGAGGCTCATTCTTAGTCCCGAGCCCCAAAGGTGGCCCTTTGCCATTGATGACAAAGGGGGAGAGATATGAGTAAGGGGGAGAGCTTCAAGTGAAGAGGAAAGCTTCAAGTCAGGGGGAGCAAAACTTCAAAGGTAGATTCTCAGTTGTGGGTTTCAGTTTTGGCTCTTGAAGATGTGTTTTTAGTAAAGGTTTGCCATCAATGACAAAGGGGGAGATTGTTGGCAATTTTGGGTACATTGGGTACATTGCCCTCGCTCAAGTGTTGATGTTGTCATTGATGTCAAGAAGCGAAAAGGTTTTTTGTGAAAACCAAGGCAGTCAAAATAAAAGGTTTTATTTAAAACCATGGACAACAGATTTGTAATGGGTTTTTCTTAAAACCCAAGTTGGCTCTTCGTTTCGTTGAAAAAGGTGCCCCGGTGATGAAGATATTTAATTTTAATATTTAGTTTAAATTTTATTTAAAATTTAAATTAATATTTTAAAATTAAATTAAAGTATTTGCCGACGTGTTTGGTAATGCATCGAAGTGCATATATAATGAGGCTAATAAATTCATTTCAAAAAAAAAAGTAATCGATATGAATGGGTGTGCATTTCGTTTTCGTCTTCGTCTGCACCAACGAAGGAAGCGTATGTGATGGACAAGTCTTTGCTGTGATGAATGGTCGTGGTGCCGAAGAGAGGAGGCAGAAGATTGCACGAACATCGAAGTTTAAAATGCAATAAAGAAACAAGTTTTCGTCTATGAATGAAGAGGCGCCCAGTCAGTAAGAAAACAAAGACAAGAACAGCATCACAAAATTTTTGGAAGAAGAATGCCGAAACCAGAAAGCTCTCTCAGTAGGCGAATGTTGATGCTATCAGCTTAAACCACGTAGGAAAAATTGAAATAAGATCGCAAGGTCGGAATTGCTTGATGACGGTTTAGTAGAACACGCTTATCGAAGAGATGGACTTTGCACAAAATTTGATAGAGAGGAGGTTCTAAGTTCAAGTCTCATCGGCGACTGAGTTGTTCACGTTCTTGTTGACATCAAATCCGAGACGGGTATAAGAATAAGTGGAGCATCTTTTGTATCAAACAACTCGGCGAAGAGTTGCCAAGAGCGCTAGTAACAACGTTGTGGTAGCAGAGGTCTGTGGGTCGAAACCCACTGAGTAACACCCTTTTGGAAGAAAATTTCGTGATTAAATTAATAATGTTGGAAAGTGCTCAAGTTCGTCTAGGTAACATTTAATTTCCTTTTATTATGATATTAAGTAGATACAAGGTTTTATAGAAAAATATGGTGTGTATGTTTTAAAAGGAATAATTTCTTTAAAGGAGGAGTTATAAGGTTATGCATTGTTGTGATTTATTTTATTTTATAGTATAAGTGGTTTTGGGAGTTATAAGGTTATGCAATGTTATGATTTATTTTATTTTATAGTATAAGTGGTTTTGGGAGTTATAAGGTTATGCAATGTTATGATTTATTTTATTTTATGGTACAAGTGGTTTTAGGAGAGATAAGGGAGTTGTGCAATTAAAGGGTTTGGTGATGATTATTGAAAGGTGGAATAATGTTGATTATTTTGTAATCTACTAACCCTTGTGAAGATTGGCAAAAGAATGTTGTGATGGTGGCAGATTTCCAAAGGGGTTCCTTCACTTCAATAAGGTATGGGCACATTCTTCTTATGAGTAATGAGTGGTGTATGTTATTCCTGAAATAAGATTGGAGTGAAAAGGTATTCAACTAGGTTTCTTTTGGTTAGGTGTAAGTCCTAGTTTCTGGTTTGTTGAAGACTACTTATGCATTGTTATCCTTGATGAGAATTTTGGTGAATGCATAATTCTGGTTTGAGGTTGTGGAAGCATTGTGCACTAGGGTTCATGTTTGTAAGTCTTGTTACTTGCATTGAGATGGTGAAACCCTTGGATGGCTATGTTGAGGTTGATGGTTGAGTTGCTTCCATAGAGGTTGGTTGATCAAGTTATTGCTTTTACTTGATACATGATATTGGGCTTACTCCATTGAGTTGATTTGAACAAGTTATTCTTTGCATTTGGTAATATTGTGTTGGTGGCTGTTTTGTTCAAATATATTTGGAGGGAAAAGGATTTCTACTTGTTTTCTTTTCTTGTGTTGATTGGTTGAATGCTTCAAGGTTAATGTTGAGTTGAATGATATTGGTTAAACCTTGTCTTTGAGCATTGTTGTTGAAGCCCTAATTGGTTGAGAAAAGATATTGGTTGTTGGAAAGAACATGAGTATCATTGTTATATGACATATTGCTTGGTTGGCAATTGTTGGGTTGTGTTTCATGTTCTTGAGAAAAGCACACTACATCTATCATATTCTATTGAGATTGAGATTGAGTTGAGATTGAGATTGGGAGTTAAGTATAGAACATATTGAGTCTCTAACAATTCTCTTTATGCTTCTATGAGGTTGATGAATCACATTGGGTCTCTAACAATTCTCTTTGTGGGTTCACGCCAAGCAAGTGTTCTTGATAGACTTGTGAGCGAGGTTTTGGAGGTTCCATTGGGACGCGACCATGGGGACGTGAGAGGTTTTGGACGAGTTCCATTGGGGACTTGTGAGAAGATTTGGACAAGTCCTAGCAGAGGAGTTGTGAAGCTGAGTTTGATAGTTCTATCAGAGAACTTGAGGACAGAGGTGCATTGGTTCTATCAGAGAACCTGAGGACATATTTGTGCCAGACCGAAGGACTTGTGTTTGGTGCTGATCAAAGACAGAGGACGAGGACATTTGTGCTAGACCAAAGGATTGTGTTTAGTGCAAATTCGAGGACCAACTTTGAGGTGATAGAGTTGAGGACAGAGGTCTCCGACAGAGTAGGGAAGACAGGTGTCTTCCGTGGATAGAGTTCCATTTGCTAAGGGCAGCGGAGGCGAGAGGTCTTCTAGAGGATCACCGACCGGTGCAGAGGTAGGGGAAGGTATCTCCTTTGAGCGAGAGGCTCATGAATTCAGATTGGGGGAAGGTTTCTCCTTTGAGCCGAGGCTCATAAACATTGTAATTGGGAAGGTTTCCCAAAGAACTTTGAGATAACTTTTAGAGAAAAGTTTTGTGGACGTAAATTGTTGTGTCACTTTGTGGATGGTTTTGTGCATTGCTTTGATATTGCTTTGGGTATATTGCTTTACTGTTTTGAAGTATAAAGGAAAAAGTAAAAAGCGGTCTTATACTGTTCACCCCCCCCTCTCAGTATAAGCTTGTGTTCTTCAAGAATATGATTCTTCACTCAAAATGTTTTCACAAATGCTCAACAAAAAATCTCACATAACAGTGATACTCATATTTTTTTCAAACCCTAGTTCAAGGTCTTTGCTCAACAACTCACTTCAACAACAATGCTTATAAGACAACTCTCACATAAAAATGATACTCATGTTCTTTTCAAACCCTAGTTCAAGTTATTTTCTCAACAAGTCACTTCAACAATAATGCTTATAAAAAAACTCTCAGATAACAATGATACTCATGTTCTTTTCAAACCCTAGTTCTTTGCTCAACCAATGGTTTCAACAACAATGCTTATAAAATAAGGTTCTAATAACAACTCTTTATTCTAGAAAACCTTGAAGCATTAACTCAAACACACTCAATAATGAAGCCCTAACAAAATCCTTTTCACTCCAAACTTATTTTTAGAAAACCAATCAATCAACTCAAATATAGAAGAATGTGCTCATACCTTTTCTTGATGGTGAAGGAACCTCAAATATCTATCATAATCACAACCACTTCTATGCCAAACTCAAAGAGGTTATAAGATAAATGTAATGCAAAAACTCAATTACATGTTATCACTCCATCTATAAAAACAACCATCAACATACATAAATATTTTTCCAATAACACCTTTAATATCCCAACTAAAATAAATTCAACATCCACAAAAATTTATCTCAAAAACCTCTTTAATTAAATTTTAATGGCAAGAAGAACTTTGGAAATAATCAAATCCACTTTACTTATAACTCCAATAACATAAATCAATCACCAAAAAAGCAACCATTCATATACCCTTATAACTCCAATTAACACCTTATAAAAATATTAGGCAAATAAAATATTTAATAAAAATTACCTTTTCCACTAGTGGGATTCGAACCCCCAATCACTGCCTCCTCGTGCGCCCTAGCCGTGGGCTTGCCCACCGTGTGTGCTAGACACACACTTGGAAGGATAAGAGCATCTCGTGCTCTTTATTCCAAGTCTGGCACTCTAAACGAGCACATACCAAAAGTTTTTCTTCTCAGAGCTCAAGAAAAACATGCCAACAACCTCCATGCAAATTGATCGTGGTCACTTTCACTCTCAATGCACTCACAAAATGCACGTTGCCAATGGACCACACTGTTCAATGTGAATGAGGCCTTAAGTCATCTCATTTCATCTTCTCTCTGGTGCTAAAAGACAAAATTAATTCTTTGTCTTCTTCCTCAATGATTTCACAAAAATTCTCTTTGCTCGATCACATGAAAAATTAATCGAAGAAGGGTAAGTTTTGAATGCCTCTTTGGCATATTATTTATACACAAAATTCACCATATGGATTAGATTTCAGTGCTCCATTAAATTTTATGACGTTGACATTTTTATAACCTTTATAATTTATAAGTTATTTAAATTCTAAAAGAATTTAAATTATATAAATTATATTTATAAACCTTTGACTTTAAAAATTAAAGCCTCCTTGAGATAAAATTTAAACCTTCATTTGTACTTCATTGATTTGATGAAAATTATTCTGCCACCATGGTTTTAATAAAAACCTTATATCTACCATTACAATGTTTAAGGAAGCCTTTATATCCTCATAACAGTTTTAATAAAAACCTTTTAATTTTCCACCATGGTTTTAACAAAAACCTTTATAAAATAATATTTTGACAACTTTTCTTCAACTCTTCGCATTGCTCCTGGTGTCAATGATGGTGTAATCCATGGTATTAATGACAGATTCACGTATTCACCTTGGCATAAATGACAACTTATCACCTTGACATCAATTAAAACTAAATGAGCTCAAAATGTCCAACAATATCCCCTTTTGTCATTGACAGTAACACAAATTATTTTTATCGAAAACTTAACCTTTCCTTTGTTTTGCTCCCCATGGGACATTGCTCCTCATGGATCAATAATCTCTCCTCTTTTATCAAATACAAAATCTCTACCCCTTACTCAAATATATCCCCCTTTGACATCAATGTAAAAGGGTCACCTTTGGGGCTCGAGGCTAATAATGATCCTCTTAGCTTAGCCACTCCCCCACCTTCTCTTGAGGTGGTTAATTTTTGGGGTGGGAGTATTTCTACTCCTAGAAAGCACTGTTATTTACATTTATCCTCTTTTCTTCTTATATGATCCTTCTTATTCCTCTGACTATTTATTTCCATGTCCATGTTCTTGTCCATGTCTACATTCTTGTCCCTATTTCTATTCTTGCTCCTGTTCATATCCATGTTCTTGTTTCTATTCATATCTATGTTCTTGTTCTTTTTCCTGTTCTTGCTTGAGTCTGGAATGTCTACTCTACACAACTTTGCTTTGTGACCATCATTATTGTACTTATAACACTTAATGTTATTATTCCTTGGAGGTTCAAATGTCTTAGAATTTCTCCTAGTGAAGTCATATCCTCTTCTATCATGAACCCTGCAATTCATTGCCTTATGACCAAACTGATTACATGAGTAGCAATACCCATGGAAAAGCTCTCTATTTTCATATTCCTATATTTCATGTGTTCTGCACTATGAAGCCATGTGCCCAAACCCGTGACATGAAAAATGTCTTCCATTGAAGTTTCCTTGTATTGACCTCATTGGTCTCCTAGTCTCTCTTGACCTATTCTGATTTTTGTTCCATTTGTATCTTCTTTGTGCATTGTTCCTATTCTTGTTGAACTTTATTTTGTCCATATCATCCTAAGATAACTCACTTTCTTTTACACTGTCTTCTTATTAAGTATCTTCATATGAAGTTTATTCTCCTCCAAAACTTGAGGTTGAATTTCATTAATATTTCTTATGTCCTTGTTCAAATCCAAGACCTGTTTTGCTTTATGTAGGCTTTCATATCTTGATGAACTTATCCAAGTTATTTGAGTTGTTTTTGAACCCTTTTAGCTTGACTTTGGAGTCTTCTAAATCTTCTCTTAGTAGAGCCACTTATTGTGCTAACTTTTTACATTCTAAGATGTTTGCTTCTAACTTATATTTGAACCTTTTTGCCTTAGCCTTTGATTTTTCTAAATCCTCTATAAGCAATATTCTCTCTTCATCACATTATTAAAACTGAATTTCAAGTTTAGAGTGTTGCTTTCTTACCTTATTTACTATGTCAAGAGCATAAATGAGTTCTCCCTTGAGATCATATCCTTCTTTCTCTGAATATTTCTCTATTTTTTTACCTTTTTCCACATATTTATTCTCTATTGGCTTGTCTTCTATAGGATCACCTTCTCCTTATTCTAGTACCATTAGAATATTCTCTTATGGTCCTTCAAGTGTATCTTCATATTCATCATCACTGAAACTATAACCATTCTTTGTACAACTTGTTGGAAATTTGAGTGATTTTATGTTTTCATTGATGTCACATGGATCACATTGAGTTTTGGTGGCCAAAGCATTTCATAAATAAGCATTTATGATATTTTGGATAGCATGGATATATACAGGGTTTTTGTGAAAACCAAGGTAGGAAAAATAAAAGGTTTAATTTAAAACCATGGATGGCATATTTGAAATGGGATTTTCTTAAAACCCAGGTTGGATTTTCGTTTCGTCAAAAAAGGTGCCCCAGTGATGGAGATATTAAATTTTAAATATTTAAGTTTAAATTTTAAATATTTGAGTTTAAATTTTAAATTATTTAAAATTAAAATTAAAATTTAATTTATAGCGCCGACATCAAAGAAAGGAAAAGACATAAAACTAATATTTAAATTATAGCACCGATGTCAAAGGAAAGGAGGAGGACATATATATATATATATATATATATATATATATATATATATGCCCAAAGTTTCGATTTATTTTCCTAAGCGCTCGATTTGATATTTGGATTCGAATGGTAAAAGAGCCTGCACATTGTGTGTCGAAGTGTGTGTGAAAAGGGTTTTAAAAGGCTTACAATTTTCATGTTCGTTGAAGAGACTATTGTGGAGTAAAGCCAAATATATAGGCCTCATTTTCCTAGTGGTTCATATGTTGTGTGTGAAGGAGGTCCTACATTCGATTCTTGTCGAAGGTGTTTTACTGTGTTGAAATATGTGAAGCACATTTTGTTTTTGAAGGGGCATATATTCACGGCATAAGGCTTTGTTGTGTGCTCATTTTGAGCACATGAGGGTGTGTGGTTCAACGACAAGTTGGCTATGGTTAAGGCACTAAGTAAGGAAGGTCACGAGATTGAATCCCATCAGGGACAGAGGCAAGTTAATTTTTTTAATATATTTTATTTTTCTAAAGTGACCTAGGAGGAATAAGGGTTGTGATGCATGTTTAGAAAAAGTGAGATTTATGATGATTTAATTTTTGAAAGTATATCATATTATATATCATTGGAAATATTATTCTTAGGGCTATTTGATTAACTTGATTAGAGGGAGAAATAAGGTGTGTGTAAAGAGATATTTTTGATTTATATAAAGAGGTTCAAAAGTGATGGTTGCTTTGTTATTTTTCAAAAGACATCAATTCATTTATGAAGTGACATGGTGTATGTTATTGAGTAGGAGTAATAAGGTGTTATTTGGATGTTATTGTTGTGTTATTAAGCAAGATCTCTAAACCTTTTTTAAAATTGAAAATGAAAGTGTGTTGAGTGAGATAGATTTTATGGACAACCAAAATGCTTCTTCATCTTCATAAAATATTGAATTATTGAGCAAGTTCTTAGTGAGCTTGGTAGAGAAGATTTGGGCAAGTTCTTGGTGAGCTTGCTAGTGCAAATTTGGGCAAGTTCTTGGTGAGATTGCTAGTGCAGATTTGGGCAAGTTATTGGTGAGCTTGCTAGTGCAGATTTGGGTAAGTACTTGGTGAGCTTGCTAGTGCAAATTTGGGCAAGTTCTTGGTGAGCTTGCTAGTGCAGATTTGGGCAAGTTATTTGTGAGCTTGTTGAGCAGATTTGGACAAGTTTTATATGAGATTGTTGAGTAGATTTGGACAAGTTATGTGTGAGATTGTTAAGCATATTTGGACAAGTTCTGTGTGAGCTTCTTGACTAGGTTCTGAGTGAGCCTATTGAGAAGGTTCTGAGTGAGCCTATTGATAGAGATTTATAGGTGACAGAGTACAGAGGACAAAGTCTCAGTGGATAGAGATACAACATCCATCATAATTGAAGATAGATCTGAGTGAGGAGTCTTCAATTGGAGAGAGATCCACCAGTCAGTGTAGCAGAGAGACAGAGTCTTCTAGAAGATCACTAGCCAGAGCAGAAGGGGAAATAGTTCTCCTGTGGAAGAGATCCATAAAATTGAGATTAGGGGATAAAAATATCCTTTGAACAGAGATCCATAAAAATTGTAATTGGGAAGGATTCCCAAATAAATTGATTGAGAAAGTTTTAGTAAAATATTTTCTCTATGGAGTATCCCATATTGGGTGAACCACATAAACTGTGGTGTATCTATTATGTATGGTGTTTTGTGCATTGCTTGATTACTACTATTAATACTGCTATCTATACACTGCATAATATTGAATTGAAAAGAAAAGTAAAAAGTGGTCTTATACTATTCAGCCCCCTCTCAGTATAATCTTGCGTTCTTCAATTGGTATTAGAGCATATTTCTTCGAAAATGCTAACAACTTGAGGGTAGATTCTACAAGAAAACAAATGGATTCATATAATGGATCATCTACAAATAAGGCTCAACAATTTGACGATAATAATTATGCTTTCTGGATCATGAGAATGAATAACTACTTGATATCACAAGGATATGAGGTATGATAGATGGTTGCAAAAGAGTATAAGGTTGAAGGTGATCCCGAGGCAGATAAGACTATCAATAAATTGGTTGAGATCAATGTAAGGGCAATAAATTGTATTTTGAGTGGACTATGTGAGATATATTTTGCAAAGGTCATGGTATGTAATTCAACAAATGAAATGTGGACCAAGTTGTGGAATACCTATGAAGGATATTCCAAGGTAAAGTTGGCAAAAATACAAACTCATAGAAAAATATTTGAGGAATTGAAATTGAAGATTCTAAAGATATTGCATAGTTTTTACTTTGATTTGATGAGATTGCTAACACCATGAGAGGTATAAGATTTAAGATGAAAGAATTAGATGTTACTCAAAAGGTTTTGAGATCACTTCCCATGAAGTATGATGCAAAGGTTTCATAAATAGAAGAAATAATGGATATCAACAAGCTAATAATGGAAGAACTACAAGGAACACTCACAACTTATGAGATGAGGAGAAGTAAGCATCAGGTTCCAATATAAGAAACTCTATTCAAGGCTTCAGAGAAAAATAAAGGGAAATTTCCAGAGATATATAGAGATTCAGATAATGATGAGGAGACTAAATTCATCAAAAGGAAAAAGGACTTAAGAAATTACAGGGATATGAAGAAAGTCAGATGCTACAAGTGTGGTGATTTTGGTCACTATGCATACAAGTGTCCACATGAATAAAACAGTGATGATGAAAAATAGGGTCACAAAAGAAAAGAATATGGAAAGCATAAACATGACAAAGATGACAAATACAAGCAAAATAGGTATGAGAAGAAGAAATTTTTTTGTAAGATAAAGAAAAAATTCTACATTTAAGAAGCAAGTGATAGCTCAGATCACAGTGATAGAGACAAGTCAAATGATGAAAAGGAAGAACATATATTCCTAGGAATAGAAGGTGAAAGATAACAGTGCTTTGTGTGTGGTCAAAGAGATCACAGATCAGGATATTTCAATGGCTTTAGTGATAGTGAAGATGAGATGACACATCAAGGAAATAGGTATCGTCAAAGAAATCTTGAGAGTTTGTTTGCTATAGAATATTATAATGATCTTAGTGACAGTGAATATGAAGAAGGGTTTTTCTATGGGATAAAATAAATATAAGAAGAACATTCACTCCAAACAGAAGAAATCCCACTTTTGGAAATAGAAAAAGAAGAAGTTAAACAAGATAATATTGTGAGAAATACAAATGTCTCAGTTGATCTAAAGGAAGACTTCAATGATATCCATAAGCAACTATAAGAGGTTAAGGAGAATTTAAAATAATTGAGATGTTACCTACTTGAGATGTTTGATCCATCACATGACTCAAAAGGTCAAGATATTTTCACTAAGAAGGAAACATGTATTTTAGAGACAACAAATATGGATGCTAATTTGCTATTTGACACAAATGAAGAGAAAGAAGAGGAAGGTTCCAAAGCACCAAATGTCTCATATTTTAGGTCTGGTAAATCACACTCAAAAGGAAAGGAAGTTCTAAAATATGAAAGCAAGGAGGCACCTAAGATTTATGAATAAAGTTCCAAAGTTCCTATGGCTCGAAACATCTAGTTTGGATCTTGTTTTGAGATAGGTGAATCAAGTTCAAAAGGAAAATAAATTCTTGAAGAGAAAATCAAGGAAGAAACTAATGAAGAGGATTTAGATACTACAAATAAGGTTCAAGGATACTATGCACAAGTCAAAGATGTTTACAAGGATAATGATCAAGAAAGGTATGAGAAACCAAGGCATGGACAAAGGGATTTTCAAGGACATTATTTTTCTTGTAATGGATTTGGACACAGGGCTACACACTACAAGATCCATGGATCAAAGAAGTTTGGTTTGTCTAGAAGAAACTTCAAAGGAAGAAGGTATGGTTTTCAGGGACATTGCTTCTTATGCAACAAGATTGGTCATAGAGCTTCTCAGTGCAAAGAAAATGAGCAACATGGTTTTGGTTTTAGAGCTACACAAATCAGAAGTGATGGTCATAATGGTCATGAAAATAGAACTTCACAATACAGGGTTCAAGAAAGGAATGGATATGGAAATTATTTCAAGAAAGAATTCAGGATATGGGCACCATCCAAAGGCTACAATATCAAGTGCTTTTAATTTAAATAACTTTGGACATATTGCAAAATGGTGTAGGACTCAATTCCAACCAAGTTCAAGACAAGAAGGTCAAGTAGTTTCAAGGCAAGAAGGTAAAACAAGTTCAAGACAAGAAGATCAAGTAATTCATCAAGATAAGGATATTAGAAAAAAAATGGAAGGAAGTTGACAAAGGAAAGAAACAATGTAATATGGGAGTAAATGTACTCCCACCCCAAAATTAATCACCTCAATAGAGAAGGTGGTGAGGGGGCTAAGCTTAATAGTCATATATTTTAGCCCCATAGGTGTCCCTTTTGCCATTGATGTCAAAGGGGGAGATATTTGAGTAAGGGGGAGAGCATTAAGTTAGGGGGAGTAGCCTCAAAAGAGAGCATTGAGATAGGGGGAGCAGCCTCCATAGAGAGTATTGAGTCAGGGGGAGTAGCTTTGATTCTCAGAGATGGTTTTTGCAGTGATTGTGATGATTTATAATAGAGGTCTTGCCATCAATGACAAAGGGGGATATTGTTGTAAATTTGAGTGATTATATGTTGTCATTGATGTCACATGGATCACATTGATTTTTGGTGGCCAAAGCATTTCATAAATAAGCATTTATGATATTTTGGAGAGCATGGATATATATAGGGTTTTTATGAAAACCAAGGCAGGAAAAATAAAAGGTTTTATTTAAAACCATGGATGGTATATTTGAAATGGGTTTTTATTAAAACCCAGGTTGGCTTTTTGTTTCGTCAAAAAAGGTGCCCCGGTGATGGAGATATTTAATTTTAAATATTTAAGTTTAAATTTTAAATTATTTAAAATTAAAATTAAAATTTAATTTATAGCGTTGACATCAAAGAAAGGAAAATACATAAAACTAATATTTAAATTATAGCATCGACGTCAAAGGAAATGAGGAGGACACACACACACACACACACACACACACACACACACACACACACACACACACACACACACACACATATATATATATATATATATATATATATATATATATATATATATATATATATATATATATATATATATGCCCAAAGTTTCGATTTATTTACCTAAGCGCTCGATTTGATTTTTGCCTTAGCCTTTGATTTTTCTAAATCCTCTATAAGCAATCTTCTCTCTTCATCACATTATTGAAACTGAATTTCAAGTTTAGAGTGTTGCTTTCTTACCTTATTTACTATGTCAAGAGCATAAATGAGTTCTCCCTTGAGATCATATCCATCTTTCTCTGAATATTTCTCTATTTGTTTACCTTTTTCCACATATTTATTCTCTATTGTCTTGTCTTCTATAGGATCACCTTCTCCTTATTCTAGTACCATTAGAATATTCTCTTCTGGTCCTTCAAGTGTATCTTCATATTCATCATCACTGAAACTATAACCATTCTTTGTACAACTTGTTGGAAATTTGAGTGATTTTATGTTTTCATTGATGTCACATGGATCACATTGAGTTTTGGTGGCCAAAGCATTTCATAAATATGCATTTATGATATTTTGGATATCATGGATATATACAGGGTTTTTGTGAAAACCAATGCAAGCAAAATAAAAGGTTTAATTTAAAACCATGGATGGCATATTTGAAATGGGATTTTCTTAAAACCCAGGTTGGCTTTTCGTTTCATCAAAAAATGTGCCCCGGTGATGGAGATATTAAATTTTAAATATTTAAGTTTAAATTTTAAATATTTGAGTTTAAATTTAAAATTAAAATTTAAAATTAAAATTAAAATTTAATTTATAGCGCCGACGTCAAAGAAAGGAAAATACATAAAACTAATATTTAAATTATAGCACCGATGTCAAAGGAAAGGAGGAGGACATATATATATATATATATATATATATATATATATATATATATATATATATATATATATATATATATATATATATATATATATGCCCAAAGTTTTGATTTATTTACCTAAGTGCTCGATTTGATATTTGGATTCGAATGGTAAAAGAGCCTGCGCATCGTGTGTCGAAGTGTGTGTGAAAATGGTTTTAAAAGGTTTACAATTTTCATGTTCGTTGAAGAGACTATTGTGGAGTAAAGCCAAACGCATAGGCCTCCTTTGCCTAGTGGTTCATGCGCTGTGTGTGAAGGAGGTCTTGCATTCGATTCTTGTCGAAGGTGTTTTACTGTGTTGAAACACGTGAAGAACATTTTGTTTTCGAAGGACGCATATATTCACGGCATAAGGCTTTGTTGTGTGCTCCTTTTGAGTACATGAGGGTGTGTGGTTCAACGACAGGTTGGCTATGGTGAAGGCACTGAGTAAGGAAGGTCACGAGATCGAATCCCATCAGGGACAAAGGCAAGTTAATAATATTTTTAATATATTTTATTTTTCTAAAGTGCCCTAGGAGGAATAAGGGTTGTGATGCATGTTTAGAAAAAGTGAGATTTATGATGATTTAATTTTTGAAAGTATATCATATTATATATCATTGGAAAGCTTATTCTGAGGGCCATTTGATTAACTTGATTAGAGGGAGAAATAAGATGTGTGTAAAGAGATATTTCTGATTTATATAAAGAGGTTCAAAAGTGATGGTTGCTTTGTTCTTTTTCAAAAGACATCACTTCATTTATGAAGTGACATGGTGTATGTTATTGAGTAGGAGTAATAAGGTGTTATTTGGATGTTATTGTTGTGTTATTAATCAAGATCTCTAATCCTTGTTGAAAGTTAAAAAAGAAAGTGTGTTGAGTGAGACAGATTTTATGGACAACCAAAAGGCTTCTTCATCTTCAAAAAAGATTGAATTATTGAGCAAGTTCTTGGTCAGCTTGCAAGAGTAGATTTGGGCAAGTTCTTGGTGAGCTTGCTAGTGCAGATTTAGACAAGTTCTTGGTGAGATTGCTAGTGCATATTTGGTCAAGTTCTTGGTGAGCTTGCTAGTGCATATTTAGGCAAGTTCTTTGTGAGCTTGCTAGTGCAGATTTGGGCAAGTTATTTGTGAGCTTTTTGAGAAGATTTGGACAAGTTCTGTTTGAGCTTGTTGAGCAGATTTAGACAAGTTTTGTGTGAGCTTGTTGAGCATATTTGGACAAGTTCTGTGTGATCTTGTTGAGCAAGTTCTGAGTGAGCCTATTGAGTAGGTTTTGAGTGAGCCTATTAACAAATATTTGGAGGTGAGAGAGTACAAAGGACAGAGTCTCAATGGATAGAGATCTAGCAGCCATCACCATTTAAGATAGATCTAAGTGAGGAGTCTTCAAGTGGAGAGAGATCCACCAGTCAGTGCAGTAGATATATAGAGCCTTCTAGAAGATCACTAGCCAGAGCAAAAGGGTAAAGAGTTCTCATTTGGAAGATATCCACGAAATTGAGATTAGGGGATCAACATCTCATTTGGACATAGATCCATAAACATTGTAATTGGAAAGGATTCCCAAAGAAATTGATTGAGAAATTTTTAGTAAAATATTTTCTTCGTGGAGTAGCCCACATTGGGTGAACCACGTAAACTGTGGTGTCTCTATTGTGTATGGTGTTTTGTGCATTGCTTGATTACTGCTATTGATACTATTGTATATACACTGCATAATATTGAATTTAAAAGAAAAGTAAAAAGTGGTCTTATACTATTGACCCCCATATCAGTATAAGTTTGTGTTCTTCATAACTATATTCAAGATATCCAAATTTACCACATCTAAAACACTTGACAATTACTGGAATCCTTTTATTAACTTGTTTTTTTTCTTCAATCATAAATAGGACTTCATATCTATCATTATATAAAAAACTAGCATCACTATCACTTGAGTACTTACTTGCCTTATCCGCATAGTAGCTCCTCTTTTGTCTTTGAAAGAACTTCTTTCCTCATCTGCTTTGGCCATCCTTGCTTTTTTTTGTTCCTGTATCTTTCTGATTCCCTGTTCTTGTGATCCTATTTTTCTTCATCATTGTTATTCTTAGCTTCTTAAAAGCCAGTTGCATAATGACCATGCCTTCCATAATTGAAACATTTAAAGGATATTTTATCTATAGATCTTCTTAAATCATTATTCCTTCTGCCATAATTTACTTCTTCATCACTGGATGAATCATTGCTTGATTATGACTTCTTACCCTTTGTATTCTTGATTACTTTGAATGCTACTTATTTTCTGAGGATTTGGTTCCTCTTTTGTTCTTATATCAAATATTGTAAGAATACCAAAAAACATCTCTTGTCAAATAATCACCATCCATTGACACTTCTATAGCAGAAACCTTTTCACTAAACCTTTTTGGAAGAGTTCTTAAGATTTTATCACAAACATCCGATTCATAAATATTCATTCCAAGTCCTTGCATATCATTAACAACCTCATCAATTCAAAGTAGATAAGTACTAATATTTTCCTCATCCTTCATTCTTAATGCTTCAAATTGTCCTTTGAGATTTCGTATCTTTGATTTCTTGATACTTTTATCTCCATATATATTTTGCAGTTTATCCCACATTTCTTTTGCAATTTGATAATGCATAACTTTCATAGAATATATTCTATGCAAACGTCTCAAAAGTGCATTCATTGCTTTTGCATTGTAATGTTGTAGGAGCTTACCTTCCTTATCTGTAGGAGGATTAATTAAGGGATCATATCCAATTTCAACTACTTTCCAAATCTCATTGCTAAGTGCCATCAGGTCGATATTCATTCTCATACTCCAATATATATAGTCACTTCCATAAAATACTGGTGCTGAATTATCTGAGGACACATTCTTAGAATCCATTGTATTCTTGTTATATTTTCCTTCAATCTGTTAAAATATTTCGAAGGAACCCGCTCTAATACCAATTGAAGAACACAAGCTTATACTGAGAGGGGGGTGAATAATATAAGACCACTTTTTACTTTTCTTTCCCAATCAATATTATGCAATGTAAATATATAAATATCAATAGTAGTAATCAAAGTAATGCATAAATAACCACACACAATAGAGACACCATAATTTACGTGGTTCACCCAATGTGGGCTACTCCATGGAGAAAATATTTCATTAAAATTTTCTCAATCAATATCTTGGGAATCCTTTCCCTATTATAATGTTTATGGAACTCTATCCAATGGAGATACCAATCCCCTTCTCAAGTTTGTGGAACTCTATACATAGGAGAACTCCTTGCCCTTCTTACTCTAGCTGGTGATATTCTAGAAGAGCTGTTGCCTCCACTACACTAGCTAATTGATCTATATCCACTGAAGACTCTTGTCCTCACCCAAAAGACCTATCCTCACTTACCTAGCTAATGTATCCATTTCCACTAGAGACTATTGTCATTTATACCCTATCACCTCCAAAGCTCTATCTAAAATCTACACTAAACACAGTCCATTGGTCTAGTACAAATCTGCTCAATATCTATCCTCAAATATGCACTAAACATAGTCCTTAAGTCTAGCATAAATCTGCTCAATCTCTATCCTCAAATATACATTAAAAATAGTCCTTCGGTCTAGCAGAAATATGCTTAATCTCTGTCTCTGATCTAGCACAATTATGTCCTCACATTTGCACCAACTAATGTCCTCGAATATGTGCTAAACATAGTCCTTCAATCTAGAAAAAATTAGTCCTCAATATCTATCCTCAAGACTTAAATCAAAGCTTGAATCAATCTCAAATCAACTCTACTAGATCTGCCCCAAACCTTAACTCAAGATTTGAAAAAATAAATCAATTCTTCTCACAACCCTTCTCAAGATCTATCTCAAATCTATCTTGTAATATTCCACAAAATCTCACACTAATCTGTCCATAAGTCCTCTCTAGAACTTGTCCAATATACTCAATAAGTCCTCTCAAGAACTTAATCAAATCTGCTCAATAAGTCCTCACAAGAACTTAACCAAATCTGCTCAAAAACTGTATTGTAAGCTTCCAAAAAAGCTTACTAAAATCTGTCCACAAGTCTTCTCAAAGACTTACCTCAAATATGCTCCACAAGTCCACACAAGAACTTTCCCAATCTCATAGAAACATAAAGAGAATTTTTAGAGACTCAATATTCTCTATACTCATCACAATGCTCAATCACTTTCAATCACTCTTTCAGAAACATACAGAGAATTGTTAGAAACTCAATATGATTCAACTCAATACTCAATTACTTTATAAATTCAATTTAGAATATAGAATAGTTTGTTTTATGGAACTTGAACAATCACTTCACACACCCACTTGAATAGACTCAACCAACTCTACTCAACCAATCACTTAATGAAATAATCATTGCTCACAAACCCTAGTCCAAGCATATGATTCTTCACTCAAAATGTTTTCACAAATGCTCAACAAAAAATATCACATAACAATGATACTCATATTTTTTTCAAACCCTAGTTCAAGGTCTTTGCTCAACAAATCACATCAACAACAATGCTTCTAAGACAACTCTCACATAAAAAATTATACTCATGTTCTTTTCAAACCCTAGTTCAAGTTCTTTGCTCAAAAAATCACTTCAACAACAATGCTTATAAAAAAACTCTCACATAACAATGATACTCATGTTCTTTTCAAACCCTAGTTATTTGCTCAACCAATGACTTCAACAACAATGCTTATAAAACAAGGTTTTAATAACAACTCTTTATTCTAGAAAACCTTGAAGGATTAACTCAAACATACTCAATAAGGAAGCCTTAAAAAAATGCTTTTCACTCCAAACTTATTTTCAGAAAACCAATCAATCAACTCAACTATGGAAGAATGTGCTCATACCTTTTCTTGATGATGAAGGAACCTCAAATATATGTCACAATAACAACCACTTCTATGCAAAATTCAAAGAGGTTAGAAGATAAATGTAATGCAAAAAATTAATTACATCTTATCACTCCATCTATAAAAACAACCATCAACATAAATAAAATATTTTTCCAATAACACCTTATAATCTCCCAACTAAAATAAATTTAACATCCAGCAAAATTTAACTAAAAAACCTCTTTAATTAAATTTTAATGGCAAGAAGAACTTTCACAATAACCAAATCCATTTTCCTTATAACTCCAATAACATAAATCAATTACCAAACAAGAAACCTTTCATATACCCTTATAACTCCAAATAACACCTTATAAAAACATTAGATAAAAAAAATATTTAATAAAAATTACCTTTGCCACTAGTGGGATTCGAACCCCCAATCACTACCTCCTCATGCGTTCTAGCCACGTGATTGCCCACCACATGTGCTAGACACATTATTGGAAGGCTAAGAGCACCTCATGCTATTTCTTCCAAGTCTAGTGCTCTGAACGAGCATGTGCCACAAGTTTTTCTCCTCAACGCTCAAGACAAACATGCCAACAACCTCCACGCGAATCGATCGTGGTCACTTCCACTCCCAATGCTCTCATAAAATGTGTGTTGCCAATGGACCACATTTTCCAATGTGAGTGAGGCCTTAAGACCTCTCCTTTTGTCTTCTTCCTGGTGCTAAAATACAAAATGAACTCTTTATCTTCTTCCTCAATGATAGCACGAAAATACTCTTTGCTCGATCACATGAAAAATTATTCGAAGAAGGGTAGGTTTTGAATTTCCCTTTGACATATTATTTATACGTGAATTAACCATATGACTTAGATGTTGACACTCCATTAAATTGTATGACGTCGACACTTTTATAACCTTTAAAATTTATAAATTATTTAAATTCTAAAAGAATTTAAATTTTATAAATTATATTTATAAACCTTTGAATTTAAAAATTAAAGCCTCCTTGAGATAAAATTTAACCCTTCATTTTTACTTCATTGATTTGATGAAAATTATTCTACCACCATGGTTTTAACAAAAACCTATATAAAACAATAATTTGACAAATTTTCTTTAACTCTTCACATTGATTCTAGTGTCAATGATGGTGTAATAATGCCAACTTCATGTGTTCACATTGGCATCAATGACAACTCACCTTTACATTAATGACAACTAAATGAGCTCAAAATGTCCAACACCAAAATCTATCCACTTGTCATCCATTTAGGTCTTCTCACCTTTTTTACCCATTGTTTACATATATTTATGTATATTTGTTTAATATATATTTAAATATTAGTATTTTATATTTTATTATATATTTAATACATATAATATATATATATATATATATATATATATATATATATATATATATATATATATATATATATGTGTGTGTGTGTGTGTGTGTGTGTATGTGTAAATTAATCTCAGCCATTCATATTGGTTTAATCCTAGCCATTCATCTACCTTAATCCATGCTACCTACCCAGATGTAATCCCCACCCTCCATCACCTTTTAATATTGACCACACAAACTATAATTGAAACCCTAATGTGTCCTAGGGAAGATTATAAGTAGAAGTCATTTTGATGAATCAAACCCTAGAAAAATTCGTAAGCAATCTAAGAAATCCAAGATCTAAGCTTTTAAAAATCCCCTTTCACATCCCTCACCTTCATCTTTGCATCTGCAACCATAGCCCTCACTTGAAGCAAATCTACTTTTGTAGACCTTGCCTTAATCCTTGAATGCCTCATTGCTATCCCCAAGTGCCCATATGCTACTCCTGAGTGCCTCTGGGTGCTTTTCACCATCATTGAGCATCCATGGGCATTTCTTGCTACCATCGAGCACCTGTAAGCATTTCAAACCCTAGGACTACATACCAGTGAACCCTCAGGTGTCGCTAGGGCATCTGTATACCTATTTTCTTGTAATTATGATAATGATAGATCAAAAAACGATAAGTTTACAAGGTAAATATTCTATTATTGTATTGATTTCATTATTTCTATATTTTCTCATAGAATTGTTATTTGATAGCTAGGGTTTTTATTTATTTTTGAGGGTCTCACATAGTGGAGCCCTCACAATTGCTATTAACCCTATTTTATCATTTTATGTGTGCAGATATGGAGATATATAGGCATTTGGTAGCTTATTAAGTTGGAGTGGTCCGATCAATGGATAGTTGAAGCCCACTCACCTCTATTGGAATCAAAAACAAGCTTTAAAGACACCACAAGCATTGTTGACTAGGGTTTTAGAGAACCCTAGCTTATTGTATTCATTGGATCAAAAAAATACTGTAAACACCTATTTTAGACACATTTGATTGTATTGAGATCCATCGACATTAATAATATAAGATCTATTTTATCGTGTAATCTCTTGTATCACTGTTTGTTCATTTTCTAGTATATATATCATCCCTTGATATTTGATATTCCATATGATTTAATATTTTCTGTCACTAAACAAGAAGAAGATATCATTTTTGAGGAATATGTTGATATCACACTATTCTTTGATGGTTCTAAGTGCGAGAAAGGTCAAGGTGCTAGAGTCATGTTTCATACACCCCAAGGGCTACCTATCCCCTTATCATTCAAACTTGACTTCTAATGCACAAACAACACTGTAGAGTATGAAGTCTTAATATTAGGTCTTTAATGACCTATAGATATGCATATAAAGTGTATCAATATATTTGGTGATTCTCATTTTTTTGTTAAGCAAATAAATGAAGAATACCAATGCAAAGAACCTACCATTAAACTTTATCATAAAGCAACAATAAAATTGCTCTCTACATTCGAATGGTATGAAATTGATAATTTGCCATATTCAACTAATATATTTGCAGATGTGATGGCCTCTCTTGGATCATTTATTTTGAAATACTCCTTAGGAGAGGTACAATATCTAATTATCACAAAAATCTCTAAATCTACAATTGTCCGTGCTATATCTAAAGATGAAAAGAATGTTTGCTTTATCCAGTCAGATCTATATGAGCCTTGGTCAAGCCAAATAGTAGCCTTTCTCAAGTTTAGAACACTCCCATCTGACATGTCTTGAACTACTAAACACACTTTCAAGAAAAAAGTAACTCATTTTATTCTCTTGGGGGATATGTTGTATAAACATGGTTATGATGGAATCCTCCTTCGATATCTCGAGGCTGTTGAGGCACAAAGAGCCATAGTTGAAGCTCATTATGGTACTTGTGGTGGTTATTTTAGTGGGATGACCATCACAAAGCATATTTTTATGCATGGGTTATTATTGGCCCACAATGGAATGAGATTGTTGCACATATATCAAACATTGTAAGCAATATCAAGAACATGATAATTTAACTCATGTACCATCACAAGAGTTACAACTTATTCAAATCCTTTGGCCCTTTTCATAATGGGCTCTTGATTTAATTGGAAAAATCTCACCTCATTCCTCAGGACAACATACATTCATCATCATAGCCATAGAATACTTCACAAAATGGGTTGAGGCAATTCCTTTAACTAGTATGACATAACCTAGAATTATGGAGTTTTTACTTCATTATATCATTTGTCGTTTTGGTATTCCATCATAAATCATCTCCAACAAGGGTAAGTATTTCAAGAACAAGGATGTTCAAGCACTTTGTGAGAAATATAACATCCAACATAGTTTCTCAACTCCTTATTACCCACAAGTAAATGGACAAGTTGAGGCTACCAACAAGACCTTAATTGCTATTCTCAAGAAACTAGTTAACAAAAATCATAGAGATTGTCATACACAAATTCCCTTGGCATAATGGGCTTATCGAACATGCATTCAAATGCCTACTAGGAAAACACCATTTTCATTGGTCTATGTAGCCAAAGCAAATATGCCTCTTGAACTTGAGACCCTTACGAATTTATTTGCAGGAATTCATAGATGACGACACTGCTAGACAAGCATGTATTGACCAACTCAAACTTTTTAATGTGAGGTAAGTCAATGCTTTAGATAATTTATGAGTTTATCAAGACAACATAAAGCATGCTTACAATGCCAAAGTTCATCTACATGAATTCCAAGTAGGAGATCTTGTCCTTATAGATAATCAATAAAATACCAATGCATTATCGAATCTTCATGATAAGTTCATGGCTAATTGGTTGGGTCCATATATTATAACTCAAAAAGTGCGTAAAGGTACTTATAGGCTTGCTATTCTAGAGGGAGAGGAAGAACCCAAACCACTTAATGTTATACACTTAAGAGCATTCTATGCTTAATGATATTTATATATATGTATATATACATGGCTAATACACAAAAATATTACACTTCATTTGCATATATCTCATTTTACATATTTCATTTCATACACATATTTACATTATACTCATTTCATACATTGCATTCACACCCTCATTTTCAAATATTTCATATTTCATATTAAGGATCATTTATTCAATTTAGATATAAATTGGTCAAGTAAAGTCATGTTGCCTTAACCAGGGGCACCTTAAAATTTATTTTATTTACACCATTCCATAAAGCTAAAGTGTCATTTCCAAAGCCATATTTTCATAATTCCTACATGTTTTTGATCACTCAACCACTCCTAGTGTTTTAAGCAAACCATAAATACATGTCGAGTTTTCTATAGGACCAAGATACAATTTTCACTAAGAAAATCTTGAGTTCTGGGAATTGACTCCAAAACATTCTTGAACCAAACACAATTTCATATAGTAAAATAATCTTGTATCAAAAATGGATAACACCATACTTGATTTAAATCTCGAAGTAAAAAGGGTAATCATTGCTTTTCCCATAATGCAACATAGTCCACAAAAATAGTGGTTTTCACCACTATCACAATTCCAAAAATAAAAGAAAGAGTAGGGAAAAAACCCTAAAAACTCTAAAAATTACACATCACACACCACTGATCATTGGGTTATAAGGATCGTACTAGATTTCTAGTTATACGGTTAGGTATTCATCTCCAAAACTTGAGAGATAAAAATTCCTAGACTATGGAGCTAGTCTCCACTAGAGCTATAGATGCTTGAATAGCAGTGGAGTACGTTCATGCGTGGTGACACATATCTTTTAAAGAGATATTTTATCGCACATATAGACAATATAGCTTCTTGGTATCATCCATAATAGGTCACACCCAATTTACTCAAGATGAGTTAATGAACTGACTTGCACACACACTGGTTCTTGATCACCTCTATTCATTAGCATGATCTTGATTCTGTAAATGAATTCACTGTACACACATTTGGTCTTAGAGGAATTAGGCATTATTTAGTGAGTTTGTTTGATACCACTAGTATTTATGAGTCTCTACAAAATAGTCAATATTCCATATCAACATTCATATCTTCTTCCATATCAACATCCATATCTTATTCCATATCAACATCCATGTCATTTTATAAGTCTTTCCATCCCACATACCACCAATTTTGGTGCCCCTGATTAAACAACAATGATGAACATGGCCAAGAAAAATTTAAACCATGAATGATCATTAGAACACATGCATTCCTACACCATATCATATGCATTAATCATCCATATAAATTTACATTCCACAAAAAGCATATACACAAGAGCATTCACACAAATATATAACACAAAAAGTAAAAGCCATGTATATATATAAAAATATCGCATATACAATGAGTGCCCAAAGGCTACATACAATGGAGCACCAAGGCTCATATACAAAAAGTGCATCTAAGCACTAGATAAACCCTCTAAGAGGACCCCTATGACCTATAAGGAACCCTAGACTTAGAGCTATGCCTAGAATCACTATGCCTAGCAAACTCAAATATAGATAAGGAAGGTGGATATAGAAGCAGAATATGATGCCCCATAAACCTATCCTCCAATGATTCGATATAACTCTATCAAGATCAAAGGTGTACTATGTCAATATTATGATGATGCTCCCTCTTTAGTAGCTCTTCTTAAAGCCTTGCAATCCTCTCCTCCCAATCCATCACCATCACATCCCACTCTACCACCAAATGCTCCAACCTTGCACAATCCTCCTCGCTCAGACCTGGAGATCCATCCAGAGTCTCCTCCATATCATCCTTGTCTCCACCATCTCCTCCACTCTCTAGATCCTACCCCACAACACCCTTATCCCTCCTCCTTCAAATATCATATTTAAGGTGCTTCCACCATTTAGGATCCTCATATGTCTCCTCGACCTTAGCCTCATCCCCATATACACCAACTACTACTAGAGTTGATGCCCATGGTGGCTATGTAGTGAACCATGTATCATAATCTATAGTAGTCCCTGCATCATCCACATCAGTAAGATCTATCTCCTCATCATCCTCATAAGTATCCCTCCATGCCTTAGCACATGGTAACCTTATCTCATCTTGATACCTCCTATAGAGACTAGATCATCAGGAACTCCCTGCATCAAGCTAAACTAATAGAGCACCCATGATAACTGGATGTACTTAGCATCACTTTAATGCCTCCCAACCACCCACATAGCCTGCTTGATTTGTTACAATTGCTCTCCATATCCTTTCCACCTGGCACCCTGTCATGGCCTCCATATCACTTGGGTAGATGTCAATCCAACCAATAAATCCTTGTACCATTGACTCATTCATACAGGATAACTTGGTTGTACCTCCCCTACCACCACCCATCTCCTAGCATAGGGTCACTTCCTATCCCAACTTGCAACTGGTAGATCCTCTGATCAAACCACACTAAAATACTCCATCCCTAGCACTGCGGTAAAAAACCACATCACAATCCCTTCCTCCCATGCCTCCTCACCTTATAAAGCTCTTGATACATCCACATAAATAATGTTAGAGCCCATGCATACACCTATGGTGTAGCGATCATATCACTCACCAACCCTATGCGGTTACAAGATAACCTATAGTTGGTTATGTTCAAGACCATGAAGTTGGCCAACACAAATATTACCAAAGCTAATATAGCATCCAATGTCTTGTCCATATACATGGAAAAGTATAAAATACCCCACATATTATCATAACACTCTACCATCTATCACCAAACATCTTCCTCATCTCCATTCCCTGATCGTTTCTAACCTTGACATGAATCCCCTCCATTAGTAGCTTGAGGATGCAATATACATAATCAAGTGTAAGGGTAATCTCTCAAGTAGGGAGCTGAAAGGTCCCTCTATATGGATCCCACCACTCTACCAAGGCAGAGAGGTACCCCTCGTCTGCCCTCACCACATCTATCTGGGTGTAGCACCCTAAAATTGTCACAGTTAAACCTTAGTAAAAAGATAAAAATTTGAATTTTAACCCAAATCACCCGTTACCCGCTTTCCTTGTTTTCCATGCCATTTTTAGGATTTGTTTTGACCGTTGGACGATATCATCACAGATCAGAAGAAATCATCCCAGATCTGACGAATTCGTCTGGAACAGAACGTCCAGACGATTTCGTCCCAAAACCAAATTTTCATAATTAGCTTATATTTCAACAGCTTCTCTAACTTGGGCAGAAAGCGTGTCTGCGTAGTTAGAGTCTCCCCCATTGGAGATCTCCCAAATTGGGATGATCTCCAACCTCCTAACCTCTCCCTAATCCTATATAAACTGGGATTTTCTCAGTTTATCCCCTTGAACCCCCTAGCTGATGGATTTCCCTGCAAATTTAGTTCCTTGTGCCTTAGAACACCTTCATACTTTTGTTTGCATTGCGTATTTCAAGTTTTCTTGCAAGAATCTTACTTTTCTTCAACTGGAGCAAGCTTGGATCGTCGCAGGAGATTCCAGATGATTTTAGACGATCCTATCGTAGATCGACGATGATCTCGTACGATTGGAGGTGATCTCGACTGTAGTCCATATTGGGGGCAATCAGAGCCCAGAGTTTGCATTTCCTTATTGTTTTTCTGCATTTCTTTATGCATTATCTTAGTTATTATATTTATGCATCTTGGAGTTCACCTCATTTAGTATAGATGCATGATAAAGTCAAAATAAATTGTCAAATTGATGCATTTCCTTTTTAATTGCTATCTAGATTTATCATTTAGGCAAGTTTACTATTATTTCTATCATTTCCCCTTGCTTTTGCAATTGCATTTTTGGTATTTTGTATCTATTTTTGTGATTGCAGGTTTTTGACAAATTCTTCTGACAATTCGTCAGATCGATGATGATCTCGTCTGATCTGAGATGACCGACTATGATCTGAGATGATTCTGTGCAATTCTAGATGATTACATACGATTTGAGATGATTTGGACTTCTACAAACCTTAGAATCTTCATCAGACATCCGAAATCAGGTATATTCTATCCTATTTAGCATATTCTCTATGTTTAGCATTTATTCATGTTTTTTGTATCCATAAAAATCAGCATTGGCATATAGAATAGCTTAGATTCATCTTGGCCAAACCTAGGAATTGAATGATTAAAGCACAAAATGAACACATCAAACCTACTATCAACCTAGGCGTGGAAACCGCCACTCAAAAGTTTCTCGGTGAACCCACCATCCATCAAAAATTCACCCTTATACCCCTCCCCTGAGAGGCGGGACCTACAAAGGGCCTCTCAGTCCGAGGTATTGTCCCATACTTCTCGCATCCCCCTTTCGGGCGTGGATCCTATAGCCTCGAAGGTAAGGATGCAAAAAATTTGGAGCGATACATTTTGGTGAACCCGACGTGAAAACTAAAAACCTTTTGAAAACAATCCAAAAAAACCAAAAAACAACAAAACATAAATGCATTTAGAATCAAAGATTGCATATCATATTTAGATGGTAGATTATAATAAAAGATGAGCTATCACCATTAATGTTGAGAATCAATTAGCAACTATAGAGATTACTTCTATACTTAGAGTACCTCAAACAAATAGGGTTCAACCTTTATGGGATGAACTTAATAGGATATTGAATATCATTGAATCTAGATCAACCGAACTTAGGCAAATCAAGAGGTTTGTCCTAGATAGAATCTTGGATCCTGATCAAGTGACCTTGTATCATGAGCTTCAGAGAGCTTGCCATAGGTGGTTAGTAGATAAAAGAGCCCTTGTGTCTTTTGAGTTGTACACCTTTGAGGAATACCTCGACAATGCAGTTGTAGTACATAAATTTCTATCTCGTATAGAGGATCAAGAGGTCATCCTTATGGATAGAAAGATATGGAATAGAGTTCCTAGAGCTATGTTATATCGAGAGTATTGCCATGAGCTCTATTTTTACAAGTCAGAGTCAGAAGTAGATAACATCACCATAGCACACTTTGTCAAATTCCTGAAAAACCATTTTCAATTTGAAGAGGAGCATTTCATGACTCCTGATGAACTTGATCCTATCAATGACATCTATAAACTATTTATAGAAAACTAAGCCATTATTTTATTATTATTATTTCTTGCATTTAGTGTGTTGTTTGTTGTCTTTATAATCATAAAAACAAAAAAACAAAAACATAACAAAAAATCAAAATATTTTCTTTTAAGTATTATAGTAGGTATATAATTAAAATATATACCTCCCAAATTTGTTGCAAATATATTAATATATATTTGCTAAAATCTAAATTTAAGCATAATGACTAGACTTAGGAATGGAAAACAGACTGAAGTAGAAGAAGATTGGTTAGGAAAACTAGTAAATAAACCAGATGTCCTTCCTGAAGACCCAATTCAAGAAGAAGGAACCCTAGACCAACAAGAAGAAGAATTTTCTGAAGGAAATGAACAAAGAGAAATTGTTAGAGAGGAAGGATCCTCATCTCCTAAAATATCTCCGGAAGGAGCTGTTACTTTTGAGAACATGGAACATTTCTGGAAGTTCCTCAATACTAATATTGGCACTCTTAATAGAGCAGTCCATATGGACAAGGATCAAATTAGTGACACTCAAGCAACCCTAGAAGACATATATCACACACGCACTAATCCCTTGTCCTTCGTTGATCAAGAAAGTGATCAAGCTGGACCATCCAATTTGGATATGGCCGCTATAATCCAGAACATGCAACAACAACAGGTTACCCAACCATCTAGAGTGCCTGTTACCAAGCCTAGGGTTATTCCCACACAAAAGAAACCATCATTCACTGCTCTATTTTGCCAAGTTATTGATCAACATACCTCAAATCAACAAAAGCCTAAAACAAAACCAAACACCAATTTCCAACAATCTGGGATACAACATAATGCTACAATAAATCTTCTTCATAATACTCTTCCTACCAACCATTTGCATAACAACAATATAGCATCTAATCCTTATGTCACGCCATCCTACGCTCACAAATCCCATACTCATGTACCACCGAACCAATATGGTGGACAAACTGGTAATCTGGAAGCCATGGTGAAACAGTTAGTCTCCCGCATGGACCAGATAGATCCCTACCATCCCTCGTACAATTATCGAGAGATGTGTAGTCAGCCTCTAGATCCTATAGTTGTAGCACAACCATACCCTAAACACTTTCCTATGCCTCTCCTACCTATATACAAAGGAACTAAAGATCCCATAGAGCATCTTCGTATGTTTAGGATAGCGTGTCATGATATATCACATGATGATTTGTTATTACTAAAAATGTTCCCAAAAAGTTTAGGAGGAATGGCATTGGAATGGTATTATCAACTACCCACTCATTCTTTGAGGAATTTCGAAGAAACCGCCAAGTATTTTGTGCATCAATTTAGTGCCTACATTGAAAGGCATGTAACCATTAAAGATTTGTACAACCTAAAACAAGACAAAGATGAATGTTTTGCTGATTTCCTAGCTCGATGGAGACAGTTGATAGGAAAATTGCACTTTGTGTTACCTTATCGAGAAATGTTGGATATCTTTATCAATAATTTACAAGAACAACTATCCTATGAGTTATCAACTGCTACCTTGACCACCTTCGATCAAGCTATATATTTAGCTCGAAGAGTGGAAGATGCTCTTGTTAGGAGAGGTCAACTTAAAAAGAAAGATGATGAGAAAACATCCAGAAATCAATATAAAAATAAACAAGTTGTGGGTGATGGAGTCACTGATAGTAGAAATATCGCTACTATTAATGCTACGAAAACAACAGAGAAATTTATACTGAAACCTCCCGATAAACCACCCCGAGAATTTACTAGGTTAAATCAACCTTTATCAACCATTCTCCCGCAATTACTAGCATGAGGATTGATCCAATTACCAAATATCCAGGAACCTGATCCAACTATACCCGGATACAGAGCTGATTTACACTGTGATTTCCATAGAGGACCTGGACACGCTACCAACTCTTGTAAAATATTAAAACATAAAATACAAGACCTGATTGATAACAATGAGATGGAGGTGCAAGCCTTTCAACCTAAACAAAATCCTCCTAATAATGCTCAAAAGAACATCCCTCAAAATCAGAATCAGAATGCCAATCAATCATTGGACATATTTCAACATCCTTTACCAAAGCATGGTAAAGAGGTGGCTAATCAAATTGAGCACCATAATGTTCCCCCTCCTACCCGATATGTAGGAACTATTAGTGGACATTTACCTACTCATGATCCGGAAGTATTTGACACAACTTTATCCATGGTTACGACCAGACCTCTACATAATATTCGGACACCTGATCTTAGTGATACCGAATACGAGACTGAAAGTGACATGGAAATCACCTCAAATCAATCGAATAGTTCTGAAGATGAATCAGATCCTATTCAACCTATCACAAGTTCTATGGTTCCAGAAGAACCATTTCCAAGAAGAGTCACTACTCGACCATCTTCTCACCAATTACTTTCTAATGAACAAGCCATAAATGCTAGACCAAGACCCATTCATCATCCACAAAATAATATTGTAGGTACCATCGGAGTTGTTACTCGACAACAGGCTCAAAATTCTCAACAAGATCAGACTCAGAATGATGGATCAGCTCCATTTGTTTTGAAAATTCCTAATAAAGGGAATCATGCCCCTAATGTTCAACCTAAACCTCCTTATAATATTAATGAACAATTATCAAATACTACAGCTAGAATTTCCCTTTTGGACCTTTTAAGATCTTCTCCTACCCATAGGGATGAATTAATGCTCACATTAAGCCAAATGATGGTACCACAAAATATTCAACCTAAAGCCATGTCCAATACTATCATAACTCGAGAAGTCGATTGTATTGACTTCCGGGATAGAGATATACCGCAACATAGTTTACATAAGGATAACCCCTTATATATTACTGCCCTAATTGGAGATGTAGCAGTTAAATGAGTCTTGATTGATAATGGTTCATCTTTAAACATATGCACTTTTGACTTCTACCAAATATTTGGGTTTAGAAGTGATGAAATGAAAAGAACTAATATGATCATAAAAGCCTTCAATGACGAAACACAAGAAACATGTGGAGTTATTACTATCCCATTGCAAGTTGGTCCTAGAACCTTAGACACGACCGTGTTTATTGTACATTGCCCTGCATCGTACAATATACTCTTGGGTCACCCTTGGATCAACGCGATGCGAGTTGTTCCCTCAACTTTACATCAGTGTGTTAAATTCAAATTTAAAAATCAATTGGTTACCATTCATGGTGATCCTAGACCCTTTGATATGTGTGCTTTGGCAGAACCTGTTGGAGTTCAATTTTGCCCTACTCTGTCATCCACACATCCTAATTCTAATCATCCGCCTAAACGTGTGAAACACACACTCATAACATCATCTACTTTTTCCCCACCAACTACACCTCTACATATAGTTCAACCATCTTCCGAACAAACCACATTAGGACCTCAAAAAGATCCTAAACCCACAACCAATGCTTCTTGTTTTACTCCTATAACTTCCATACCTTTAGATCCATCCATAGACATCTCTACAACGTCTACGCCTATCAGAGGCATGTTTTCCGCATCCAAAAACATAGGAAATGATCCTTCTACCTCTTATGCTCTTACTGATGAGCTCTTACCCGATTTATCTAAAATTCTTGTATCAGAGAAAACAAACGTTGCTATGCAATATTCCCATATTTTAAATAAATTGCCACCCTCTCCTCGTACCTTGGGCCTCCCACAGCCTATGGGAAGTATCTACCAAGTCGAGAGTTGTGCTTTTATTTATAAGGGATATGACTGGGGAAGAATACCTAGAAACATCAAGACTCATTATGATGGGTATGCTCGATGTTATTTTGCTAATGAGTATGTTAAAGCTAAGCCTATAATGCTTAAATTGGGATATAAAGGGAAAGGTTTGGGACCTTCCCAAAATGGTATGAAAGAACCTTTTGAGGTAGAACCATGGCCTGCCCGATGTGGTGTGGGCCTATTTCCTAGTAAAGGTCAGCCCTTCCCATTTGAGGATGATGACCATCTCATATGTTACCAAGATTATTTGGATAAACGTGATGCTTTGCATTTAAGGGATAATCCATTTACATGTAATATGCTATCCATAGCTTACCCTGAGATGATTGCTGAATCCGACGATGAGTTGGAGGGGGATATCTTCCATGATGTCTCCATTGAAGAATTGTTACATAACGAATTTTATTTCGATGGCTCTATACCTAGTATAGCCCAGCTTGAGGCCACGACTCCTCAAGACGAATTATCCAAGCTAACCTTGGAAGAATTACAAGAATTAGGCGTTTCACCCGCCCCATCTAATTTTGAGAGAGATCTACATATGGAAGTTGAAAACGTTATAAAAATTAACATTGGAACCGAAGATAACCCTCACATAATCAAAATTGGATCAGAATTGAGTCAAGAAAAACAAGATAAATACATTGCATTCCTTAAATAATATGAAGACATTTTTGCTTGGACATATGAAGATATGCCAGGATTAGACCCTTCTATAGTTATGCATCACCTAGTAGTCCATCCGGATGCTAAACCTGTTAAACAAAAACTTAGAAAAATGCATCCTAAAGTGGCCTTACTAGTCAAAGGAGAATTAGAAAAACTCTTGAAGGTTATTTTTATACAAGCCATTGATTATGCTGAATGGATCTCAAATGTAGTTCTAGTAACTAAGAAATAAGCTACCAAAGTTAGGGTTTGCACAGACTTTAGAGATATTAATGTTGCATGCCCTAAAGATGATTTTCCTCTTCCCAACATGGATCAGATCATTGATTTTACTGCTGGGAGTGGAATGATATCCCTAATGGATGGATTCTCTGGTTATAATCAGATCAGGATAGCTCCTGAAGATCAGGCTAAAATAGCCTTTATTACCCCTTGGGGAACCTTTTGTTGGAAAGTGATGCCATTCGGTTTGAAGAATGCAGGTGCAACATATCAACGAGCCATGACTTATATCTTTCATGATATGATGCATGATATTCTACATGATTATGTAGATGATATTATAGCTCGTTCCATCAAAGAAGATGATCATTTAGATGACTTGAGAAAAGTATTTGATCGGTTAAGGGAATATCTTATCCGACTAAATCCAACCAAATGTATATTCGGAGTTAAGTACGATAAATTATTGGGGGTTATAGTTTCTTTACGTGGCATTGAAATTGACCCTCTCAAGATTGCGGCTATCACTGATATGCCCACACCCACAAATATATCTGAATTACGAAGTCTACAAGGTAAGCTTCAAGCTATTCGTCGCTTCATCGATAAGTTGGCAGACAAAACTGGACCCTTTCTTAAGCTTCTTAAGAAAGATGTCTCTTTTCATTGGGATGACGAATGCCAGGAAGCATTTGAACTCCTCAAAAAATATCTCCTTAAACCACCGGTGCTTTCACCACCTAGATCTGATCGTCCATTTATCTTGTACATTTTTGCTTCAGATTTTGCCTTAGGAGCTATGTTAGCTCAACTTGATGATGAGAAGAAAGAACGTGCTAATTATTACATTAGCAGAACTTTAATCAGTTATGAAACTCGCTATACAGTATTAGAGAAGTTATGTCTCGCAGTCGTATTTTCTACACAGAAACTACGCCATTATATGCTCAGTCAAAAAACGTATGTTATTGCTAAATTTGATCCTTTGCGGTATCTCATGAGTCAACCGTACTTATCTGGTCACATAGCCAAGTGGGTTCTTGTGCTAAGCGAGTTTGAACTCATGTTTATAGGACAAAAGTCTGTTAAAGGTCAAATCATAGCAGATCAATTAGCTGTTGCACCCTTAGAGTCTACCCATCCCCTCATCATTGAGTTTCTCGATGAATGCCTTAAACTAGAGGCAGACCATCCCGAGCAATGGTCCCTATACTTTGATGGAGCCCGATGCATGAGTGGGGCTGGTGCAGGTATTATTTTAATATCTCCATAGAAACATCTTATACCTCTGTCCTTCAAACTAACATTTGCTTGCACTAATAATACTTGCTGAATATGAGGCTCTAATCCTTGGATTACGAGCTGCCTTGGCACTAAAAATTAAAAATTTATTGGTTTTCGGTGATTCTCAACTTGTCATAAATCAAATCAATGATGTTTATCAGACCAGAGATGATAAATTACACCCATATAAAACATATGTCTTACAATTATTATCTTTATTTGATCAAGTTACCTTGGAAGCTATTCCTCGAACTAGCAACCGTGCGGTTGACGCTATGGCTGCAGCTGCATCTCTTTTGCCCTTGGAGTTAGATGATGAATATGCTACCATCATTATTCATCGACTCCAAGAACCCGCTTCAAGAAAATCATGCTTAGAACCTTTGGATGTGTTTCTAATCAACGAAACTACTCTCGAACCATGGTACACTGATATATTTAATTTTCTTCAAAATGGGACCTTCCCTGAAGGTTGTAATAGCAACCAACATCGGTTATTACGTAGACGAGCAAGTCACTTCGTAATTATTGGTAATACCTTGTATAGGAGATCTTTTGAAGGCATCCTACTGAGATGTTTGAATCTAGCAGAATCTAGATCAACTTTGAGTGAAGCCCACAATGGATCTTGTGGGGGGCATTTTAGTGGTAGCGCCATTGCTAAGAAGCTCCTTAGGATAGGATATTTTTGGCCTACCATGGAGAATGATGCACATGATTATGTGTGCCATTGCAACAAGTGCTAGAAACATGCTGACCTTGTCCATGCGCCTGCACAAGAACTACAGGCTATTTCATCTCCTTAGCCCTTTTCAAAATGGGGCTTAGACATCATTGGAAAAATCAACCCTGTGTCATCCGATGGACACAAATTCATCATAACCGCCATCGAGTATTTCACGAAGTGGGTTGAAGCTATGCCCTTAGCTTCTTGCACTGGAACCCAAGTTTCCAAATTTATTTTTAATCAAATTATTTGTAGGTTCGGAATTCCTGCAAATCTCATCTCAGATAATGGAACTTGTTTAAAAAATAAAGATGTCAAAAAATTATGTCAAAAATATAAAATTCAACATCGTTGGTCCACCCCCTATTATCCTCGGGGTAATGGCCAAGCAGAAGCATCTAATAAAACATTAATCAAAATCCTCAAAATACTGGTCAATAAACGGTCGAGATTGACACATTCAACTATATCCTGCTTTGTGGGCTTATCGAACTAGCGTTCACACCCCCACAGGTACTTCACATTTTGTTTTGGTTTAGGCACTGAAGCTATTTTTCCCTTTGAATTAGAGGTTCCTTCTTTGGCTCTACTACTTCAAGATATACTGAAGTAGGAGATGAATATCGTGCTGGAAGATTTAGTCAGTTGGAACTCCTAGATGAAAAGCGCATCAATGCTTTGGAGCATCTTCGTGCCTACCAAAACAAGCTTAAGAGAGCATACCTCAAGAAAGTTCATCATCGATCCTTTGAGATCGGTGACCTTGTCTTAAAAGAAAATCAAAAAAATACTAATGCAACTAAATACCTTAAAGGTAAATTTGAGCCCAACTGGCTTGGACCGTATATCATCACTGCTAAATTTGGATCGGGAGCATACCAATTAGCTACCTTAGATGGTAAATATATTAAAGAACCTATGAACATTATGCATCTTAAGCGTTATTATGCATAACATTGGGTCATTTCATCATTTGTATATATTGTATTTTGCATATTGTTTCATTTTAGTCATTTATATAAAAATTTCAAAAATAGTAACAGTATTTATTCTTTCAATTCATCAATCAAAATCAAAATATAAAAACTTCAAAATCATCAAAATATTCAAAAACATCTTTTATTTTCATACTTGTCAATTCTTGAAGTATTGCAGTTATATTTTTAATTATTTTGGATAAATTAGCATTTATTTGGAATCCCGCACTTTCACACTCACATGCATAAATATCTTGATTTTATTTGGTATGATTATTAATCTCTCTTATATCAAAGTCCACAGTTGAATTAAATAAAGTTTTGAGCATAGAAGAATTGATCTTGTTATTTCCTTGAACCAAGTACATCTCTTCACATTAAAATGATTTCATTGCAAATTCGATATGATGCTACATAGTAGAAGTGGTTTCTTGAGCGAAAAGTTTCCCTTGCTATCCTATCATGCACATGGTCTAGAATCTTTGAGAATTGACAAAAGGACAAGCTCACCCCTACCCAGAATAAAAATCCCTTGCTCTACGACCAATCCGAGCAAGTATCCCTAGCATAGGAAGAAAAAGAAAAGTCAAAGAAAAGAGAAAAAGAATTTTTTGTACCATCCCAACAAAATTTTAGCATTTTCTCCAGTTCCAAAAAAAAAAAAAAAAAAAAAGAAGAGAGAAAGAAAAAAGCAAACAACAAATAAAATCCCTTTCCCTACCCCTTGAAAAGAAAAGAAGGGTGAATGAGCTTGAATCCCTGGAATTCTCAATTATTCAAAAACTATGAGGTAAGCCCCATAACAGGTGGTTTGTGCCCAACCCGCTTGGCCTTGGGTAATTCCTAGCGTGGTGATATGTCTGTCACATTAGCGACCTTCTTTTGTATAGACCTATGTCGGCTTATGGATTAGCTAGCTCTTGATAACCGACTTATTTGGTTATATGCATATAAATCATGGTCAATGAACCCTTATTTGGTTAAGTCAAATTACTTGTATCAAATTTTCTTGCTCAAAATTGGTGAATGAACAATACAATTGCACACACATTTGTATTTGAGAGATTTTGTATCATTATGATAAATCAAGATCGGTAATGAACTCACATTTGCACATGAGGGTTCCTTATAAATCTACATTTTTGTCTTTGAGATAATTCAAAATATCTCTGCAATTCTTTTTGAATCATTTCATCTTCTCATTTAAGAACATTTGCTTAGTATAAAAACAATTACATATATGTTTTTCCAACAATCACAAAATTCTTTCAAACAAAATATTACAAAAACCTAGCAAATAAAGTCATGTTCATATTATTTTTTGTTTATCTCAAAATCAAAAATCAATCATGCAATAAAACTAAAATATCAATTTCTTCTTTGGATTTCACGATGATGGTATAAGTCTATACCTATAATTCTATGCCTAGCGCAAACCATTGCTCTAATTTTATTTTCCCATTCATTTTAATTTATAAAAACATATGACTTACATCATTATGTTACACAATTGAGCTTTAAAACAAACGAACACTTATTCTATTTTATGTCATTATGTCAACATTCAATTTTGCAATGATGGTATAGTTCCTAGGGACTTATTCAAAATTTTTATCACACTTAGGAATTTATGCCTAGCAAAAATCATATTTCTTTAATATGTCATGCATAATATTTTTTATGAAAATCTGAAAACAAATCATCACCATCATCATTTCCATCATCACAACACAAAGTCTTAAGACAATCTCTTAAGCACTCTTTTACTTTTAACAATATTTCTATACTAGGATTAGCTTGACGACCTAGCGAGCGGCGACTCCATGAAATGGTCTATAACAGCGACAATGTCCTTTGAAATTATTGTTAGAAGTCTCTTTTATTTTTCATCAAATCACACCACAAAACAACCAATTTATTCACATCAAATTATTTCATTTACAATTTTATGCCATGACATAACATTATAATTTATTTCCAACGACATAATTACATAAATAATCAATCACAAAATTCAAAATTAAAGCATCATACAACATATACACAAGTCATATCATCAAAAATACAATCTATATATCTCAATCAATTATGTACATCATCTGGATTGGTATGCCACAATCAAAACCCTGGCATACTCAATCCCCTCAAAAAGTACTAATAATACAATCTGCACTCTGTAGTAGCTAGCCTCGAGAAGCCCTCGAGCTCTCAGCCTCATCTCCTCCCCCGCCCTAACGTGGAGGAGGTGGTCCCATAGAGGTCCGGGCTGTGTCCCGAGTCCTCACCATTGATCGTGAGGATGTCCTCGATGATCCCATCATGATCGGCTCTGCAATGGGGGCTGGCAATGGTACCCTCTATCCCTCTGGGACCATGTGATAGTATAACCCCTGGTAGAATGTGGTCTGAGCAATAGACCATGCCAGATCCTGAGTGCTCGCCCCTCTGCTCTGAGCCCTGAGCCATGTAGCCTCATCCTGTAGCGTCTGCACCTGAGCCCAAAGGTGGGCAACCTCAACCCGAAGAGCCATTGTCTCACTTCTCTCCCCTACCTCGACACCCTTGCCCTTATCGGGTGATGGTGGTATCTCCCCCTACTGAGAAGGGAATCTCTCCTCCCTCCTCCCTATCTGTTGTGGCCTCTATGGAGCCTATGCCATCCTCTAGCGTCTCTCCTATGGAGACCATCGCTACTCTCTCTCGTCGTGACCCCGCATTGCCTCAATAGCAGCTTGGTGTCGCCTCCCCATCCGTCGCACCATGGCATGCACTAGACCCTATGCCCTCATCATTCGAGGAGGGTGGATGCCTGCATACCAGGCATCATACCTGTCTGTGACCCCAACATCATCACCATCCACTGGCTGGATGGGGGCATCATCCATGTCCTGACTCCAGAACTGCTGCATGTCTGGAGCCCCGCTCAGCATGGTACTATCCTGGATAGTCCAAGAGTACTCGTAATCCCTGAGAGAAGGGATCCCCTACTGAAGACCGAACTGTCATAGAACCCGGTCGTAGCGATGGAGCTCTACCTCTCCCCACTCCATCCTTAGCCAGTAGACTCACCTGATGCGAGCCAGCTCCTACCCATCCTCTGCCCACCTAGGATGCTCTCTCCATGGCCTCCAGGTGATCTGGTCTAGGATGAGGTCATCCAGCAACCTCCATGACATCGGTAGATCTATCCATCGCTGTGACCCCCTTTGTAACCACCAGTAGAAAACCCGGGGCCTCTCCCGATCAACCCTTGTCAGTGGGAGCCCTACCGGCCTCCGCACCATGATGTGCTCCTAGCACCAAACCTGTAGTAGTGATGTCAAGACCAGACATCGACCTCCCTTGTATACGACCCCATGTAGGATCCTATACAAGTGGCATAGCACAAAACTTCCCCATGAGTATCTGTATTCGTGGTCTCTCATATCACAGACCACATCTGAGAGGAGCCAGGGTAATCTGCACCCACTCTGGTGGCACAACAGTAAGCCACCTACCACCTTTGCCAAAACCCAAGTCAGCCTAGATGCCCCAGGCATCTGCCTCAGAGACTCGATGTTCACTCCGCCCTTCTCCAGGGTGAAGCTCGGGTCTCCGGTCAACCTCATCATAGCCTGGCCTTGATTGGCCACAAGCGTCATCAGTCGTCCCTGTATGGGGATCCTCATGATCCTCCATACGTCCTCTAGTGTGGGAGCCATCTCCCCTATCGATAACCGAAAGCAGGACGACCCCGGATACCACCTCTCTGCTAGGGGTGTCAGTAGCCCCATGTCCGTCGGTACTTGTGGCATCTCTGCCACATGCTACAAACCGACTTGAGCTAGTCGGTCACGCTCTGCCTGATCGAGCGTGGCTATGTCATCTCTTAGCCCACCGTATTTCCACTCCCGAATATTTAGTAATCCCCTCTGCAAAACAAACAATAAAACAATAAAATTCATTAATAAACCAATCATTAAAATCAAATTAAAAACATTTTAATCAAGCTTAATTTCTTAAAAAAATGATGATATCGTCCACCATTGGATGATATCGTCCCAAATTGGGCAAAATCATCCTTTGTAGGACGAAATCATCTCCGATTTCGCAACTTGGGGATCGCCCCTTGTTGGACGAGATCGCCCCTAGTTCGCCGATTTTGCCCTCCAACGAAATCGACGATCTAGGGACGATTTCGATGAAATCGGGACGATTTCATCCCGATGTTGTCGACGGCCTAAAAATGGCCGCGATGCCCTAAACAATCAAAATTTCAAACAAAAAATTGCACAAAACAAATTCAAACCTAATTTACTAGGATTAGATCCTTACCGGTAGCCCGCGTCGGACCTATGTCGATCGGTGTGTTGTCTCAACCATTTTTGTCTGCAGAGCTCTAGAACAGTAAAAATGAAAAGTAAAAATGAATTAGGGTTTTACCCTATTTTCTTAATTTTATTTAAAAAACAACATTTTTTCTAATTTTGCTTTTCCGCGCTTTTACCTCAAACATTTGATGTGGGTAAAAACACGGAGGGGGCACCATAGTCAGTAGTCGTACGATTCGACCTAGAATCATCGTCTAAAAAATGGAGTAAATTTTTGCTTTCTCGTAAAACGGGAAAAACTCGTCTTTAACGCATTTTCTTTAGAAAATTTGCTAAAGAGGGGGCAAAATGTAGCACCCTAAAATTGGCATGGTTAAACCTTAGTAAAAAGATAAAAATTTGAATTTTAACCCCAAATCGCCCGTTAACCTCACGTTACCCGCTTTCCTTGTTTTTCGTGCCATTTTTAGGATTTGTTTTGACCGTTGGACGATATCATCGTAGATCAGACGAAATCATCCCAGATCTGACGAATTCATCTAGAACAGAATGTCCAGATGATTTCGTCCCAAAACCAAATTTTCATAATTAGCTTTTATTTCAACAGCTTCTCTAACTTGGGCAGAAAGCGTGTCTACGTAGTTAGAGTCTCCCCCATTGGAGATCTTCCAAATTGGGATGATCTCCAACCTCCTAACCTCTCCCTAATCCTATATAAACTGGGATTTTCTCAGTTTATCCCCCTGAACCCCCTAGCTGATGGATTTCCCTACAAATCTAGTTCCTTGTGCCTTAGAATACCTTCATACTTTTGTTTGCATTGCATATTTCAAGTTTTCTTGCAGGAATCTTACTATTCTTTAATTGGAGCAAGCTTGGATCGTCGCAGGAGATTCCAGACGATTTTGGATGATCCTATCGTAGATCGACGATGATCTCATACGATTGGAGGCGATCTCAACTGTAGTCCAGATTGGGGGCAATCAGAGCCAGAGTTTGCATTTTCTTATTGTTTTTTTGCATTTCTTTATGCATTATCTTAGTTATTATATTTATGCATCCTGGAGTTCACCTCATTTAGTATAGATGCATGATAAAGTCAAAATAAATTGTCAAATTGATGCATTTCCTTTTAATTGCTATCCGGATTCATCATTTAGGCAAGTTTATTGTTATTTCTATCATTTCCCCTTGCTTTTGCAATTGCATTTTTGGTATTTTGTATCTATTTCTATGATTGCAGGTTTCGACAAATTCATCTGACGAATTCATCAGATCGATGATGATCTCATCTGATCTCAGACGATCGACTATGATCTGAGATGATTCTATGCAATTCCAGATGATTACGTATGATTTGAGACGATTTGGACTTCTACAAACCTCAGAATCTTCATTAGACATTCGAAATTAGGTATATTCTATCCTATTTAGCATATTCTCTATGTTCAGCATTTATTCATGTTTTTTGTATCCATATAAATCAACATTGGCATATAGAATAGCTTAGATTCATCTTGGCCAAACCTAGGAATTGAATGATCAAAGCACAAAATGAACACATCAAACCTACTATCAACCTAGGTGTGGAAACTGCCACTCAAAAGTTTCCTGGTGAACCCACCATCCATCAAAAATTCACCCTTATACCCCTCCCCCGAGAGGCGGGACATTCAAAGGGCCTCTCAGTTCGAGGTATTGTCCCATCCTTCTTGCATCCCCCTTCCGGGCACAAATCCTATAGCCTGAAGGTAAGGATGCAAAAAATTTGAAGCGATACACTGGGCTACCTTCATTATCTCCATAGCCTTCAACCAATCCTAATCCTCACCCTACAATACCTTTATCATCCTAGGGATGAGAGGTTAGAATTGGTGCTGAGCCTCCAAAATCCTAAGTAGCACAAAACAAAATATTTATTGTTAATACATTTTCATAATTAAAAAAAATGCAATTTTTTTTGCACAAAATTAAAAAGAGCTTCAAAGAAGGGATTTACCTTGGAAAATAATTCTTCCAATCTAGTTGCACCTTCTGGAGCTATAACTTATGTGACCACCTCACTTCACTCTACTCCAATCCACCCAATTCTCCCAGACATAACTTCACAAATTCATAAATGCACGAATGAGCTCTATTTTTTCTCTATAGGCTATTTATAGCTGCTTTAGGTACCTTGAAATGCCATGGGTATTTCTTGGTGCATTGAAGCACATTGGGACATTTGGAGAACGCCCAAACACTAGGTATCAAATCTAAAAAAAAAGATAAAATTAATGCAAAATAGTGTCTTACCCCCACCAAATCACTCCAAATTGCATCCATGCATCCATTTCATCATTTTATCAGGTTTTCTGAATGTCTAAACTGATTTGGATGCATAATTTTAGTCTACACGCAAAAAGCGGTAAAATCACTCATTAAATTCCAAAGCACTCCAAAATGATCAAAATTTTTACAAAACCACCACAATCATCGTCCTCATCATCGATGCTTCATTTTCACATCATTTTTGATCATCAATCATAAAATTTGCACATTTTCCAAGTTCAAACAAAAGTTCAAGTGAACCTAGTATCTAGTGGTTTATTCTATCTACTTGGTGATTGTAGATATTGGTATCCATGCAAGTCGGTAAGATGAATAAATAACCATAAGAACACTTGGTCATTTTCATCATCCCATATCTCCTTGTTCAAAATCATAATAATTTTTGGTACTTCACATTTTGAGTGAAAACATGCCAAGAATAATTTGTGTAAAAGCTATCATTGATGGCCTAGTTCATGGGGCTTGAAACATGGACAAATCATATTTCATCATTCACCATTTCCTTGATAGTCACATAGTGACTAGACTTAGCTAGGGTGATTGGTTCCGACCATAGGAATTACCTAAGAATCACTAACTGACACTCTGAATTTGACTCTTTTTATTTTATATCTTCATATTTGCATATCATTGATACCAGAAGGTACATTCTTCAACAATATTGACTCAACCCAAATTTGGGATAACCACATTTGGTTTTGACTTTCCCACAATGGGATACATCTTACATGATCATGGCATATACACTTGGAAAAATCCCTTTTCCATTATGTTTTTGCCCCAATGGTGGAAAGGGGGTTGTTGAAATATGCAAGTGCCTATGTGTATTTTAAACCCTAGGCCTATAGACCAAAAAACCCTCAGGTGTTGCTAGGATATTTGCATACCTATTTTCCTACAATGATGACAATGATAGATCAGTATTATTTTCATGATTTCTATATTTACTCATAGAATTATTATTTGTTAGCTAGGGTTTTTATTGATTTTTTAGGTTCTCATATAGTGGAGTCCTCAAAGTTGCTATTAACCCTCTTTTGTCATTTTTTATGTGTAGATATGGAGATATACAGGCATTTGGTAACTGCTTAAGCTAGAGTGGTCCACTCAATGGATAGCTGGAGCCCACTCACCTCTATTGGGAGTAAAAACGAGCTTTGAAGATACCACAAGCATTGTTGGCTAGGGTTTTAGATAACCTTAGCAGATTGTATTCATTGTATCAAAATAAATAGTGTAAACCCCTATTTGGTTTTCATTTGATTGTATTGAGATCCACCGATATTAATAATATAAGATCTATTTTATTGTGCAATCTCTTGTATCAATACTTCTTAATTTTCTAGTATATATATTTGGTGTTTCATTTTTTTCTTCACAACTGGCTAGTGATATGAACCAATATTATTAAGAGTCTTCACTTTAGGAATGTGACCATGGATTAAGAAATTGTCAGAGAGCAAGAACCTATCCAATATCTCCATTATACAAGCTAAGATTTGCCTTCTGTTAGACCAAGTCATATGGAAATTATCTGGTTGAATATCTACAAGATGGAGGTTTGAAAAATATTCACTCATGAGGTTAGTGCTCCTATACAAATTTCTATTTCCCCCCATTTTCTCATACAAAGAGAGCATAGTTGAGAAAATATGCAAAAAATCCTGATTTTTTCTAAAAAATTCTGATATGCATGAAAAAGCTTTTTTTCAATAAAAATTTGCATTTTCTTTGGTTTTTTTAATAATAATGCTGATTTTTTCTCGATTCCAATTCTTTTTCTATTTTTAAACCAACCGATTTATTATCCAATTTTGATTTTATTAACTATGAAAGAGAGGATGGTATTGAAATCTACTCTGATCAAGATCCAAGATTTAGGAAAATGAGATATAACATAAGTTATATCCTTTCACTGTCTTCTTTTTGCCTCCAAAGTAGTCAGAGCATAAACAATAATGCAGAGAATTATTTGATTGGAATGTCTACTTTGAATAGCTATAGCCAAAAGACCCCAACTACCAACCATATGGTCAATAACTACCTCTTTTGGGTTCCAAAGGTAAGCAATGCCACCAGAAGTTCTCTAGGAACTGAGGGAAACCACTTTTTTAGCTGGTCAAATTTTACTAGCAATTGATTCTATTTCCTCTATTGACATATTCGATTCTTGAAGGAAAACAAGATGTGGATGATTTATCTGAATCATTATTCTAATTTCATTTTGTTTTGAAATATTACCTTTGAGTCCTCTAATATTCCAAGTGATGATATTCATTAATACCAGGGCTAAAAAATTTGGGAAGTGCATTAATATTACCTTCCTCTACAATCTTCTCACCTTCTTTTACCATATGTTGTTGATTGGTCTTGCAACCTGCCTTTTGATTAGAATGCATCTTTAGTTTTTTTTCCCTATTTCTTGACTTACTCCAATTGAATCTGAAATGGATTCTAACCTTGAATAATGTATTTACATAGCCAAAGTGTTATAATAAGGTTCAACAGAGTCTATATTAGTACCTTATTATTTGAAATTTAAAATTTAAAAGATTGTTTTTCTTGTGTATGTTTTCTCCCTTTTTTTTGTTGAAAATATTTGATTTGTTGGTTTATCTCTGAGTTCTTCCCTTCATATTTAAATTGCGTTTCTAATATTTATGTTTCCATTATTTCCTATTCGTAACTTGGGACATTTTTTGTGGAAATAATTTCAAACATATTAGCAGATAACTTAGATTGATCCTTCATAACTAGTTTTTTTAGAGTGTTCTTCTTAGGCATTTAGAAATCTGCTGAGTTTATATCTTCTTTCTTTTGATCTAGAATTTTATTTGGGCAAACACTAACCAAATGACCATATTCATGGTAAATTCTAAAATGAAAAGGAATTTTCTCATCGTCCACTAATTTCTTAAAAGTGTTCTCCATAAATTATAATGCAATCTTTATAGGTAGGGGTTTGTCAAAATCCATTAAAATACAAATCCAAGAATAAATAATATGTTCAGAATTTTGAGTACAATCAACATTCATCATAGAAGTTCCTAAAGAGTTTCCAATTGAAGAAAAAATAGTCAGATTCCAAAATTCAATTGGGAGGGCAAAGAGTCTAACCCACATGAGACCTATAGAAGACATCTCTTATTTAGCTTTAAATTTGGTATTCCAGGGCTTCATGAAAAGCCCTGCCCTTCCAAAGAACCAGAGACCCCCTTGAAATGTTTTCTCTCTATCTTCATGATTAGAAAATAAAATAAGAAAATACCCATTTGGATAAATAGAGATTTGTAACTCACCTTTAGTTTTTCAGCGTTTTGCAGCCCAAAATTTTAAAGTAGATAGGCTCGTACGAAAACCCATGAAACAAAAACATTAGTCCTCTTTTTTCCAAATCTTCAATGCTAGTCTGAATGTTGCCCATATCAAGCTTAATAATAGGAGTTCCATAAGATACTTTAAGACATCCTGACTCCATTTTCCTAGGATCCATATTATGCATTCTTAGAGGTTTACGAGAAACCCTAAGATTAATATTAGCATTAGGCTGAGGTTGTCCACCATGGAGGGTATCCCTAAAATTTATTTTTGAGGCTGAGTCTTGGAAATCCTTACCCTTGACAGGGGTTTCCATAGTGGATTTATTTTGTGTGTGCACCTTAGAACTAGATTCACTTGAGATCTAAGCTATTTTTTGATAATCTGCTTGAAACTTATTTCGTGATCTCTTTAATCCATGCCCTAGATGTCATGGAAAGGTATGATTTTAACTTTTATTTTATGCAGTAAATTGAAAGCTATTGTCAATTAAGTTCACAACATAAATATCTATTGAAAGATAGATTTCTAACCCATCTTGGATCCTCTACAACATATCCTTCTAAAATATTGAGAAAAAACCATTAAAATATTGGTCGTTAGGACCCGAAGGCCTCAAAAGCCAACCTTTGGAGCTGCTTGTACTCAACCCAGATGAAACCCTCACACAGTCGCTTGCCAAAATATTATTCGCACATAGGGATGCGCTAGCTCATAGATGTGTGCTTATGATTAATTTCTTTAGTCCAATTATTATTTATTCATGAATGAGTGTTCCTTTTAGATTAATTTAATATGCAATGTGCATTTATTTTCTTGCTTTAATTTAATTGAATACCTTTATTTTTATTAATATGACATTTCATTTAAATTGGGTTAGAACATCTGCGTACAAAAAAACACCCCCTATTAAAATAATAGGCTTAGAAAAGGGACTTATTGCTACACTACATGTATATATTATGTGTGGCATATCACAAGTTTATGATTCCTCATATTGACATGAGTTGATAGGACTCAACCTTTTTAGGAAACACCATTTCTACCTATCACACCTTAGTATTGCAAGGGATAACTAAAGGTGGTTGATCAAAAGATGTTTTTTCTTGCTTGTTATCTAGTTATCGCGTAAGATGGTCTTGATAAATGCATGGTGCCTAAAAAGTTGAAAAATTATTTATTGTGTTGGAAAGAGATTTTAAAAAATCTCTAATTTTTTGTTGGGGATATCTTGTTGATTGAATACTATATTTCCTTCTTCTATAAGGTCTTGAATAAGGTTCTCTAGGGTGGTGCATTTATTGGTTGTATGTCCTTCTATGCGTTGGTATTCACAATGCTCATCATGTCTATACCAATTTGGTATTTCTTTGGTTGTATCCCAAGGTCTAATAGGTGAGAGTTCCACCTTCTTACAATCAAGGAGTATCTTTAACATGAAGGATTGGCTTTATCTAGTGTTCGTGTATTATCTCTTGTTTTGTCTTGTATTTGGACAACTAGATTTTGAGGAATATTTTAGGTTGTATTTACATTATTGTTTTATTAGAAATTTGGTACACCATCCCCTATGACTTGTTTTTTTTTTTAGTGTCCTTTGTTGGAAGGTTTTTTCCCTCTTTCTTATTGTAGTTGAGTTTTCCTCTCCTTATTAGGATGACTTCTACTTTTTTATCCATATCAATAAATTTTTGAAAAGAGGTTATGTTTGTCATTTATAAAGAATATGATAGTTATTCATGAAGGTTTATTATGAAAATATGTAAGAGTTCCATATAGGAAGGAACGTATTGAAGTCTTCCAGCTAAACACCTCCATTTTGCTAAGAAATCTAAGAAATGTTTGCTCTTGGTTTGTTTAAGTTGGTATAGGTCAACTATGGTGAGCTTGTCTTCTATATAGACTAAAAATTGTTTAATAAAGGATTCCATAAGCTCTTTGAACTTTTTATGGAAATACAAGGTATTTGGGGATACCATTCCAAGTCTAAGCTACTAAGGATTTTAGGGAATAACCTAAGAAGAAGATTTTCATCATGATTAATGTCACTATATGCTATTTGAAATAAACTTATATGGTTAATAGGGTCTTTATTTCCATTGTACATTTGAAAATTAGGAGTTTCAAAGTTTTTTAGAAATGGCTAATTGATTATTGTGGGATCTAATGGTTCATTATAAATTATTCAAAATAATACTTTAACTTAGATGTCCCTTAGAGAGAGAAATTTTGATGCTCAAGTTCTTCAAAATTGGAGTCCTTATTTTTAAGGTCTAGAATCTTAGTGTTGATATATTGAAGATCATTAGATGGAGGATTAAGTGAGGTAGGTAAGGTTAAAAGGGATTGTGTAATAGGTTGAGACATAAAAGGTAAGATAATGAAAGATGAAGTAGTTTGGTTGGATGTCATAGCTGAAGGATTTTGGTTAAGCCCTAATTCATGAGTTAGAAAGGGGTTTGTAGAATTTGGATTTAGAATAGGCATTGTGAAACTAGAATATGATGATGAAAAGGGGATTCCCATAATGGGTATCCTTATGGATATGGTTGGAGGTGTTGTAGAATTTGTGGGGTATGCCATAGCCACATTAATACTAGCCAAGTTATTTCAATTTTCATTGATTTATGACATATTTGATTTTCAATAGAATGTTTAATGTTATCATGAGTTGTAGGTGATTTTCACTTTGTTCTCTAAGTTCATCCCTTGTTAGCATATGATATCACGTTATGCATATATTACATTATCTAATTACATTTACTCCTAAGCGCTTGTGATTGCGCAGTTGGGCGGGTAGTTCACCAACCGTTGGTTGGTTGGTTCAACAAACCAAACCAACTAAGCCTTGTATTTATTTCCAATATCAATTCATTGATCATTCATTGCTTGGTATATTTGAATTATTCACACAAGTTCGACATGGTACCAGAGCCAGCAAGGAGGGAGGGTGAAGAACGTTGACGCACATTTCTTGAGGATCCCTACACACCCTGGACCAGATACTGCATGTGGATGAGCTTATTTCTTGAGGTGGCACAAGGAGGATGCAGGTGGGTGAAGAGCACAACCAAAATCAAGCTCGCTTCTTGAGATGACATAATTTTTTGTTTGTAGGTGACAGGATGCAAACTGGACATGTGGTGGTTGGACAATTTTTGGACACATGGTGGTTGGATCTACTGGGACACATGGTGAGGTTGAGGTGGTGGAAGCACACATGGATGACTGACTAGGTAGAACATGTGGTAATGGGTTGATTACTAAGCGGTATAGTTGGTGATGGTGACTAGGCAACATAGTTGGCAATAAGTTGCTAACTAGGTGACAAAGTTTGGCAAAAGGTTGGCAAGGATCTTGATTGCCTGAAGGTAATCAACTAACTACACACCCCGCTTTGTTTAAATACTACCCACAGTGTAGCCACAGGTTGCATGTGGGATAAAATATTTTTTCCCACCTCACAAGGTGAACAAATATAAAGAACACAATGCTCTCTCCTCTTCCCATCCATAGTGGTAGCTGGGCTGGTTGATTACCTAGTGCTAGGTACTAGTGTGGATGAGGTCCACGGTTTGAATCCTACGAAGGGATTCCAAAAAAAAGTTTTTTTTAATGCCCCATCACCATTTGATACCCCAAAGAGCATTTGATACCCCAAAAAGAAAAATTGATGCCCAACAAAAAACAAATAAAATTGATGACCAACAAGAAATTGACAATTGTTTTTGAATTTTTTTTGTCAATTTTTGCAAATTTTTGACAACTTTTGCCTACCCTATTTTTGACCAAGGAGGGTCATTTTTTTTTGCAAACCAGGGGTATTTTTTTGTCAAAGGAGGGCATAGGAGCATTTTTTTTTCCACAAGCCAGAGGAGACACACATTTTTTTGAGGTATTTTTTCGTACTTCAATTTTTTTCCTTTCAAAGCATTTTTTGGAGGGATAAGTTGTTTTTTTTGGAATTCGAAAGGGTCCACATACAATTTTTTCATCCTTGTTTATTTTGCAACAAAAGGGGGGATCTCTAGCATTTCTTTTTGCAAAATTCTAAGACACAAGGGGGAAGAAATTTTGTTGATTTGTGGAAAGTGAATATTTTTCATTGTAAAACTGGCATTGTAATAGGTGCATTTTTGGTGGAAACCGACACCTAGAGTAGTTAAATTTGTGGGCATTTGTGGTTGTATTTTGCATTTAAATTTCCTATTTTCTTGCATTATCAATCATAAAATAAAGCAAAAGAAAAGACCCCAAATTTATACACCTATTTGTGCAATTTATTGCACAACAACATTCGATATATACGATACCTCTGGTCCACACTTACAGGTGATGTTGTCGTGCTTGGACTACTGTATCTAATGCCTAATATAGCTACAACAATGACATCTGAGCTATTGTTCTCTATAAATAGTCAGGGAGAAATAAGGCAAACCAGTTCTAATATTCACTCCATTCAATACCCTAATTCTTTCTGATTGCTTGGCTTAATTTCCTCCAACTCATCAACCTTCTTTCGAAGGGTTTTGAGGTAGGTGCCATCAATTTTGATCAAATTCCCTTTCACATACTCTTGCAAGTATAAATAAAGGGGGACCATTTGGTGTTATAAGGAACCTTCACAATGGCCACTGTTCACAAATATCTCTCAGATTCATAGTTGTTGAAAGGTTCTAACTTCGCACCATGGAAGACAAAGATGCGTGCTATTCTTCAAGTGGAATATTTATGGGATGTAGTGACTGGCACTACAAAATGACCTGGAACAACAGGAGCAGATCAAGAAGCTTTTGATAAGAAGGACAAAATATATCTCATGTTTATTCTCTTGCTACTACAGATGAGGTCCAACCTCATATCTGTGATGCCAAAACTAGTAAGGAAGCTTGGGATGCTTTGATTACTATTTATGAAGGTAAGAATCAGTCCACTATTCTACACCTTCAAACTCAACTACATACACTCAGTATGAAATATGGTGAGACAGTGGACCTATTCCTATGCAGAGTGGTAGAATTGAAAGCCAAACTGAATGCTATGGGACAACCAGTGGACGATGCTCTCTTGACCTCTGTCATCTTGAGAGCATTACCAGAGTCCTATAAGATGTTGATAACCTCACTTCATGTATCTGGTAGACAAGTGTCTTTTGTGGAATTAGTGAATTTGCTACAAACTGAAGAGGTAAATCAATTTTAGAAGGATGAAGTGCCAGATAATGCCCTCTACACCAAACAAGGGGGTAAGAAACATGGTCAGTTTCAAAAAGGAGGATCTTCATCAAAGGGAAAAGGGAAACAACATCAGCAAAAAGACAAACAATATTGCAATATTTGTGATATGAATAACCATGACACCAATAGGTGTTGGTTTAAGAACAAACAATAGAATGACCAAGATCATAAGAAGAAGGGCAAAGGAAAATACAAACCACAAAAGAAGAATAAGCCACCCAAGGGGAATGTTGCTTATGCCAAATCAAACTCAGACTCAGATTCTATCGAATCAGACTCGGACTCAGATTTTGAGCGAGCACACAAGGTGCTCATGACTCATACTTCATCTCAGTAGAAAGATGTAGTGTGGTATATTGATTCAGGTGCCAGTAAGCACATGATTGGCGATCGATCATGGTTTGAGATATTTGAGGAAAAGGAAGGTAAGCCAGTAATAATTGCTAACAATCAGACCTACCAAGTGAAGGGTGAAGGTGATGTTTTTGTCACTCTTCCAGATGGCAAATGTCATATTGAGAAGGTACTCTATGTTCCTGGATTGGCTAACAATCTATTTTTAGTCCCTCAGATCTTGGATCGAGACATGGATGTTATGTTCAGTGTTGAGAAAGGCAAGAAGAGATGTTTTATAACCAAAAAAGGAAAACATGTAGCAATAGGATCATACAAGCATGGCTTGTTCATTTTAGATGTTGTTTCAATGCCTCATGTTGCCCTGGTAGCAACTACCAAGGAGGCTACTTCTCTATGGCACAAGAGATATGGGCATCTAAGTTCAGGATATTTGCTTGAGTTGAGAAAATATGAGATGGTGAGAGGACTTCCCACCCTTTCATCCACATTGCCAGTTTTCTCAGATTGCTTAGCAAGGAAGCAACACCGGGTACCATTTGAAGTTAGCTCTTCACGAGCTAAGAAACCTTTGGAGTTGGTACACACCGATCTGTGCGGTCCTATGCCAACCAACTATGGTGGAAAGAAGTATTTTCAATTGTTTGTTGATGATTACTCATGGAAGATGTGGGTTTTATTTCTTCAATTGAAGTCAGAAGTATTTTTGTACTTTCAATAGTTCAAGAAGCTTGTTGAGAAGGAGTCAAGATGTTCCATCAAAACCCTCTGCTCAGATCGAGGGGGAATATACTTCCAAAGAATTTTCATCATTTTTGAATGAACATGGGATTAAGAGACAACTGACAACAACCTATACTCCACAACAAAATGGAGTTGCAGAGAGGAGAAATCATTCCATTATGGAAATGGTTTGATGTATGCTTACAGGGGCACACCTTGAGCATGAGTATTGGGCAGAAGCAGTAAACACAACATCATACCTCCTGAATAGAGCACCCACAAGAGCTCTATAGGGTAAAACTCCACAAGAAGCATGGAGTGGTAAGAAACCCTCCATTTCTCATCTAAGGGTTTTTGGATGTAAGGCATTCATGCACATACCAAAATAGAAAAGGAAGAAGTTAGATGAGAAAACCTTGCAATGTATCTTTCTTGGTTATGATGAGCATTCAAAGGGATATCGATTGATAGATCCTATGACCAAGAAGACACACATAAGTTGAGATGTGGTATTTGATGAAGCTTTCACATCAAATAACACTTCTACAACTGTATACCTTGAGGAAGATGAGCCTAAGAAAGAGGCTCCACCCCCATAGAACAAGATTCCCAAATGGTATACCAGTACATTGAGATATTCAAAGTTGACATCACTTCCAGATCTAACTCTAGATTGACCTTGTACTCACAGTATGACTCAGTAGATGAGAGCAGAGGCATCAACTTCAGAGGTTGATGAGCTTTACCAACAATTTGATGAACTATCTGTAGATGCAGAGGAAGATAGGGAAATAGATATGGAGGATGAGAGGGTTTATATGACAACATTGGATGCAAATGAACCCACAACAGTTTAGGATGCACTTAGTGAGCCTCAGTGGAAGGCTACTATGGAAGCAGAACATACATCTCTCATGAAAAATCATACATGGAAGCTAGTAAATATGCCTTCAGGAAAGAAGCCCATTGGCTGCAAATGGGTGTTCAAAGTGAAGTATAAGGTAGATGGTACTATTGATAAGCATAAAGCCCATCTTGTTGCAAAGGGCTATGCTAAAAAAGAAGGCATAGATTATGAAGAGACTTTTGCCCCTACTACAAAAATGACTACCATTCATGTACTTTGTGCCATGGCAGCTCAGTTTGGGTGGAAGTTACATCATATGGATGTAAAAAGTGCTTTCTTGAATGGTGACCTACAAGAAGAAGTGTACATGACCCAACCAGAAGGATTTTTTGTTGAAGGGCAAGAACAAAAATTTTGTAAGTTGATCAAATCCTTGTATGGGCTAAAACAAGCTCCACGAGCTTGGTACATCAAAATAGATAGTCACCTAGTGCAACATGGTTTCAAAAGAAGTCCTTTAGATGCAAATATCTATATCAAGAACAATGGTTCTGACATAGTGATTTTGGTGCTATATGTAGATGATCTGATCATAACAAGGAGCTCAGAGAGTATGATTGATGTAGTAAAATATGATTTGAAATAATCTTTTGAAATGATAGATCTAGGACTTCTTCACTATTGTCTTGGTTTGGAAGTGACTCAAAAAAAGCATCATATCCGAGTAACACAAAAGAAGTATTCCAAGACATTGGTTGATAAATATCGCATGATTGACTGTAAGTCTAAGGCAACTCCAATGGAGCCTAGACTCAAGCTATCATGATATGATCAATCACCACAGGTAGATGGCACTCTCTATCACCAACTGATTGGGAGTCTCATATATCTGACAAATACCAGGCCAAATCTCAATTTTTATGTGGGTTATCTTTCAAGGTTCATGTAGGAACCTAATAGGATCCCTAGTAAGGATATGTTCATCAATAGCCCTGGGCTGATTTTTGTAAAAGGTTTTGGGTCAACTTGTAAAACCCGATATTAATGCTATAGTTGTAGACACCAAAACAACACCAATCCGATTACGGGACAGTGCTTTGGTTATTTCTCGTTTGCTTTCTTTGACCGTTCCACCTTCCCTGGTGAGAAGGCCCAACTATCGAATGTATCCTCCAAGTCCAGCTCGGGTTTGAGCTTAAGCAAATGCTGCTTTAAGCACTTAAGCAAATGCTACTTTTAGCACTTAGGCAAATGCTTCTGTCGTGATATCACGACATCGCGACATCGCGCTGTCGCGACATCACGCTGTCATGATATCACGACAGTCGCGACATCATGCAGTTGCGTCATTGTGCTATCGTGATATCATGATAGTCACGATATTGTGATAGTCACGACATTGCACTGTCGTGATATCATGACAGTCGCGACGTTGCACTGTCGTAATGTCATGATTGTCATGATATTGCGACTGTCGCGATATTGCAATAGCTCCTACCACTGCACCCTGTTTCCTTTTTGGTGTCGCGATATCATGACATCGCGATATCGCGACAAAACTCCGCATTTATGCCTGGGCAGACTTTAACCAACGAGGACGGATTTTACACCAATTAAAGTGGACTTTTAAACAATTAGAAGTGCATTTTAAAAAATTAAAAGCGAGCATTAAACATTCGAAAGCGGACGTTAAAAAAATACAAAGGTGGACTTTAAACAACTGGAAGTGGAAGTCAGTCAAGTGCGTGGGCCGTTAGAGGACTGTCACAGAGGCATTCATGAAAGCCCGAGTCATGGAGGACTTTCCTCTCTCGTGGGAAGACATGACCGCCACATGGCACCTATGACCAACACATGGCGCTTATGCATGCCTATCCAAAGAGACCCCCTGGGTCTATAAAATGGTGGACTTTTCCACCCAAAAAAGGGGGAGCAAAAAAGAAACGTTTGGAGCAGCGAAGCCCTGCCAGTTTACCGCCAGACGTTTTAGCATTGATTTACGTCATCCGCATCCGTGATCTCTTCTACAAGGGAGGTCATTGGGTGTTCATGGAGAACGTGAATCCGGATCCCTGGATCCATCCACTCGCCGACAAAGCTCAGTGTTCTATTTTTATTTCTTTTGCATTATGATCTCGGGATTTTAATTGCAAGCATATCAACATGCAGATTTTGATTTTAAGCATGCATTCATCGGATTTTATTTCATTCAAAAATGATGCAGACCTAGTTGACTTTATATGTATTATGACGTAATTATTTTATTACGTTTATGTTATGTTTTCCATGCTGCACTAAACCATATTTTCTTTTATGTCACTGTTTTATTTGTTTTAAAGATCGAATGTTTTATTTTTACACAAGTGCTACTAACGGATTTGTTGTTTCTTTGAACACAGGAGAAGCAACAGCGATTGAAGATTCACCAACACAAGCGGTGGCGACAGTTTGGCCCACCCATTCTACATGTGGGCATGCGAAAGGAGAACTACTAAAGATAGATTGTAACCGAAACATGCTAATCTTCCTAGCCCTTAAAAGGGAAGGAGAGAGATTGTAACCGAATCCGGAATCATATTAATAAATAAAAAAAAGGGTTGTGCTCCTGTTTCTCATTTTATGTTAATTTTGATTCGATTACGTTCATCTTATTTTGTGCATGTTCATTTGGTATCAAGTTAGTATTGTTTTTCTTTCGAAATCTCGTGCTTTCAATGGCGATCACGGTGGGACCCTGTTCCCTGCATTTTTGAGATCAAGAAACTGATCGAAATTTATGTTTTTATGCTTGCAGGTACTGGGCCGAGAATCAAAAATAGCCGATTTGGGCGGAAAAGACAGCCGATTTGGGCAGAAAAGAGGTAACGGTTTCTAACTGTCCCTATCATTTTCTGCTGTGATATTTTTGTTTTCTGTCATGTTTGCCTTCTTAGGGAAAGAGGTTGCTGCCTGTTTCATTTTTAAATAAAAAGAACCACACACACTTCACGTGGTAAAATTAAACCAAGGAGCTGGTCGTAAAACCCCAGCCCTTGATCAAGACCATCGATGGATTTCATCACCACCTTGGCTTGATTTTGCATCCATTACCCCGATTGTCACTTTTGTTAGGCGTAAATCCCGATGAAAGCCGACCGAGTGTTGCTGGGGTGATTCCCAGCACGCGAGGATAAGTCTTCTATGGTAGGTGCCATTAACAGGACAATCCCCCTTTCGTACCGCCTACGTACCACGTACCATCTGCTCTCACGTACCTATAGTCTCCCTCTCATAAGGGCGGGTATATAGAGAGGTTGGTATATCGGCCTGGTTGGTATATTGAAGGGGCGACCATTTATGGGAGTTATATGAGCCTTCATTATGCATTTAAACGTTCTTCAAAACTTTCAAAAACAAAACAAAATCATCAAAACGCACTAAAACCAGTCTAGGACACACCATTAATCTTTAAAAGAGATAATCACCGTTTGTGTATGTGTGTGTTCATTTCTGCTTAGTGTAACAAAAAAAATCAGAAAAATCATAAACAAAAGATAAAAATCTATGCATTTTGTCACTCGCTCCAAAAGCTCCAAGGATTCCCGCAATCGCTTGGTCATCCCCAAAATGCCCCAAAGGTGTCCATGAACCCTTTGGTCAACCCAAGAGCACCCCAAAGGTGCCCATAAGTGATGCAGGAGCATCCAACAAAATATGGGAAATCTTATTTTTTTCCCTAAATTTTAGTGCATCTTGCCGGGGCCATAACTTCTCAACCGTAGCTCCGATTGACTTGAAATTTTACAGGGAGTTAGTTGGGATAATTTTAAACAAATATAATTCCTTGGAATTTTATTTGTCCAAAAAAGTCAGTTTTCGGGGCCAAATTCCATCATCTAGTGCTCCAAAATTAGGTTTTAAATTTGATAACCTAATTTTTTACGCTTTTTGAGCTGTTCGGAGGTCAATATCTCCTAATGTATTTAGATTTAGGACTTGAAACTTTATTTATGGCTTATATATTGTAAGAAGGATGCGCACCCCAATTTTGGGCCCCATCTGACTCATTTCAATTTTTAGGGTTTTTAGAGAGACATCATCATGGTGCTCACCCATAGCCAAGCCCAATCATGGGCGGATGCTATGGGGAATATCCAAGGAGGCACAAGTCACCTCTGGTATAGCCCCAAGGATTTGGTCATACCACCTTGGTGACCTGACACACAAGGCAGACCCCTCCACACCTTAACGAATAAGGACTATAGGGGCACCCCTTCTAGGAGCACTTCTGTTCAGCATAGCACCCAACACACACCCTTCCATGAGGGGTATATCCATAGGAGAGCTCCCTTAGATGCTCGCTATGAGTGGTCACCACGTGATGAAGTGCTAGGTCAACATAGGGTTCGACGGGAGGAACCACATGATTACACTATCCCTCCTTCACCCCCTCTAGTTGTCAGGACTACAAGGACAAATCCAGAGCACAAGGCTCCTCAGGCGGGGTGAGCCAACTCCACCCGTCCCCTTTTCACTTATGAAAGAGAGCATGAGGAAGACCCCTACCTTCCTCGAGAGCAATATACAGTGCGAGAGCAATACGCCTCCGCACCTGCTATCTATCAGGACCACTCACTGAGGCCAAAGCCCCGAGGGAATGCCGCTACCCCCAACAGAGGGAGGTGGCCTATAGAGATCTTGGATCACTACGACCAAGATAGATATGTCAGAGAGGCGTCTAACCCTTCTAGACATGAGACGACAAGACCAACTATCTTAGAATCTGTCGAGCATGTCGCCTGTCGGGTGCAACTCACGCAACTTGAGCTAGAACGACAATAGTTAGAGCAATGGTATCTTCTAAATAAAGAGCACCTTCACTGTCAGAAGGATGAGTTGTTCCAACACACTATGCAGGAGAAGACTCCAACCCCTCACATGCATAAGACAAAACATTATGAGAGGCACAACCCCTGGGTGCGAGACAAGTCTCCGTGACCTTATCGAGCACCACCCCCGATGCCTCCTAGACATGAGCGGGAGGCTACTCCTATAACCAATGACGGGCACCTTCCTCTAGAACCCACCCAAGTTTATGGGCCACCCTTAGAAATTCCTCAAGAAGCCTCTAAGGAATCAGAGCGAGAAGGAGAGCGGGATGAAATACCCTACCAAGGCATGGGGGGTGCTATCTGGCCACCCCTCCATAGGCCCCAAGTTCCTCAACAAGAACCAACCAAAGAGGAGGAGCTCAAATCCTCGGATACATGCAAAGCGCTAGAGCACTTAGAGTTGGTAGAGACCAAGATTTTGGAGCTCCCAAGGCCCAACTTACATGAGGCTCCTTTCGAAGAGGATCAACCTCTGACCGTAGGGCTACCTGATGATGCAGTCCTCCATGTCTCAAAATCTCTAGATTTTGATGAGTTGTACTCACTGGCCGAAGGTGAGGATAAAACAAAGATAGCCCACAGCAATCACATGCGACAGCATCGACATCCCATAAATATCAATGAAGCAATTCAATAGCTAAACATAATACTAGGGCATGAGTGGCACGTTAACCCACCGCAGTGGGACCAAGCGTTACATCCACCACTTTGGGCACACAAAGATCAACTTTCACCCAGAGACCTCATAGCAACATCAGTGCCGAGGGTGGACCCTGTCCTCCTATCCGTGCATAGGGCCGATCCATTCATGCCAATACCTCCAGAGCCAGATCCGGAGCGCAAAGACCATCAAGCTGGGGGTACCTCTATCCCCTGAAGAGCCATAGTCCAAACCAAAAAGCTCCAAGGATTATCGCAATCACTTGGTCACCCCAAAATGCTCCAAGGATTATCGCAATCACTTGGTCACCCCAAAATGCTCCAAGGATTCTCGCAATCACTTGGTCAACCCCAAAAAGCTCCAAGGATTATCGCAATCGCTTGGTCAACCCCAAAATGCTCCAAGGATTCCTACAATCACTTGGTCAACACCAAAAGGCTCCAAGGATTCTCACAATCACTTGGTCACCCCAAAAGCTCCAAGGATTCTCGTAATCGCTTGGTCAACCCCAAAATGCTCCAAGGATTCTCGCAATCGCTTGGTCAATCCCAAAATGCTCCAAGGATTCCTATAATCGCTTGGTCAACACCAAAATGCTCCAAGGATTCTCGCAATCACTTGGTCAATCCCAAAAAGCTCCAAGGATTATCGCAATCACTTGGTCACCCAAAAGCTCCAAGGATTATCGCAATCACTTGGTCACCCAAAAAGCTCCAAGGATTATCACAATCACTTGGTCACCCCAAAATCTCCAAGGATTATCGCAATCACTTGGTCACCCCAAAATCTCCAAGGATTACGCAATCTTGGTCACCCAACGGAAAAGGCCCCAAAGGTTCTCAAATCCCTTGGTCACCATCAAGAAAATTCAAAAACAACAAAAATCATCAAAAACAACAAAAATTTTGCATCTCATTTCTAGGCATGCTCAAATTCATCAATAAAAAGCGCTTCTCACATCTCATCTTCATATTCACAAAAATCAATCCATCAAAAATACAAAAAAAAAACAAAAATACATAGCTGCATTAACCATTGCATCCATACATTGCATATTTGTGGTTGTACAGGTCAAAGGCACCATAGGCTGTAATTGCTCTGCTAGTTCATCTTGTTCCACATTCTTCCATTTTATAAAACACAAACAAAAATGCCATTTACTACTTTTTCTCACACTAAGAGTCAGGGGTCTTCTAATGTATCAAGAGTTTTCGTAATTCAGTCATCATTTTGCTCTCTAGCCACGTAATGTACCGAGTCAGACAGATTTTACGAAGGTAGAGTTACACTTGAAATACGCCTTGTTACGTAGCATCCCAACACAAATTAAAACACATAAAAATTCCCAAGTTGTGTGAACGAAAGATGAAACCTGCATAGTAATCCAGGTCACCATAAGTGAAACGGTTATCTTGCTCATCCCCCTGTGCGAATGGTTCTAGAATGCTGAGAATTGATAAAAGGACGAGCTCTTCCCTATCCATTCACCTTAATACACAATGGTTTTTTACCACTACCAAATCCCAATCATAGTTGGTCCCCAAAGTTGTAAGGATTCATACTACACGTCCCTGCCAAGGATGGGTAGTCATCCCCAAGACCTAAAAGGATCAACGCCATTCACAAACAAAATTCCAACAAATCATCATCCTAACACTTTCCATTCACCTTTGGTCTCCAAGTTGTAAGGATTCGTACTATCCGCCCCTAACCAGGATGGGTAGTCATCCCCAAGGCCTAAAAGATCAATGCCCTTACTTCATAATCTCCATCATCCCCTTGGTTCCCAACGTCGTAAGGATTCGTACTATCCATCCCTAACCAGGATGGGTAGTCATCCCCAAGGCCACAAGGATCAAGGTCATTCACAAGCTCAAACTCACACCGCTCAAAATACAAAATCAAGTAACAATGGTTATCACCACTATTCAAAATCCTTGCTCAAAAAGAAAAATAAATAGAAAAATAAATAGTGATTTGCATCACTATATAGACGAGCAAGTCTCCCAAATCATTCAACCAACAAATAACCTGAACTTGAATCCTTGGAATTCTCAGCATTCGAAAACCATCTAGGTGATCCTCATTACAGGTTTGGTTGATAGCCTATCTGGCAATGGTGGTATCCTACCCGCATGATGATATATCTGTCACATTAACTCATGTATATGCGGATCAATGTTTGCATATGGATGAGCTAGCTTATGGTATCCTAGATAGCACCGTAGATTAATCTAACTAAATACAACAAAGGAGTTAGTGGAGCTAATTAGGTGATCCTCAATACAGGTTCGGTTGAAAGCCCATCTGACACTGGCGGTATCCTGATAAATACCACATAAATGAACTCAATTGCACACACAGGGATGTGAAATAACTTGGTCAAAAACAAGTCCAATTCATACCTTGTTCAAAAGTCTTGTAAGATAAAGTACAATCATGGCTAGTGAGTTAAAACCGTCTGAGTCTCAAAAAACCTTAGCTACATTTCTAAACCAACTGCGCTACTTTTCATCCTTACAATACCATCAGAAAATACAAAAAAAAAACCACATGCATACATACAAAGTCATCTACCACAGCAATCACATAAAAACAAAATCACAAAGTCCTAAACAGTCTATGGTGCCCTAACAAAACAAAACAAATTCATTTCATCCATTACATTTTGCATATCACATATATATCAAAAACATTTGCATTAATCATACCATATACATCCATTACCATTAGCATGCATCCATCAACATCAATCATTGTGCATAACATAAAATCATGACATATACACAAAGCAAGAAAATCCAAACAACAAAAACATCACAAAAATGCAACACAAAAAAAAACACAGCAATAAAAATTGCCAAACAAGAGTGCTCTTGCACTTAACCTCTTGGCATAGCAAAACTGATGTCGGGGTTTACATTGTCACTATCCTACTCCCTAAGAAGGCTACCATAGCCGGACCGCTCCACGGGAGGTCGGATTTTGCCAATTTTAAACCCAAATGGCGTCACAAAAACAACCAAACAACAAAAACATCACAAAAATGCAACACAAAAACACAGCAATAAACATTGCCAACAAACTCCACTAACCCCATAGCAAACCGTTACATTGAACTATCTACCCTAAGAAACCCAAGCACGCTCCAAGGGAGATCCAATTTTAATCCCAAATGGCGTCACAAAAACAACAAAACAACAAAAACATCACAAAAATGCAACACAAAAACACAACAATAAACATTGCCAAACAAGAGTGCTCTTGCACTTAACCTCTTGGCATAGCAAAACTGATGTCGGGGTTTACATTGTCACTATCCTACTCCCTAAGAAGGCTACCATAGCCGGACCGCTCCACGGGACGACGGATTGTTGACACTTTCACCCCATTATGGCATCACCAAAAGGGTTTTTACCCACCAAAAATAGGTCCAAAAGTCAGAAAACTACTTGCACATTCAACGGACAAACATCTAAAGGCACCCTAACCTAAGTCACCTCGGGTCAAGTGACTCGTCGCTTTTCTCATGGCGGTCATTCCCTCATCGATTCGTCGCTTGAGGGGGTAGTCACACTTAGTCACCAATCAACAAACACACACCCAATCAAGGCAATGGCATGCATTCAAAGAATCATTGACAAAGACAATCACGCTCTTGCTTGGGGCAATAAACAAGCAACAATCACAAATCGATCAAACGTGATCAAACGCTTGGCATTCTCGAAGCATGAACTCAAGGTTCCCCCGTGGATAAAAGGTTGCGCCCTTTGCCTATTCATGACCGATCAATGTCTAAGTTCAAGTCACACCTCACCAAAATAGGTTAATACTTGAAATCAAATTCCTTAGCTCGTCAGAAGCAAGGATTCAAGAATGCATGCCCTTTCCATACTTGGGGCATCACAATTTGGTTAGGTTACTAAGAAACCCTAATCACTAGTGCTTTGGTTATCTATTTTTGCTTAGCACTGCGTCACCCGTAGCGCTTCCCAAAAAGGGGCATCTGTAGACACCAAAACAACACCAATCCGATTACGGGACAGTGCTTTGGTTATTTCCCATTTGCTTTCTTCGACCGCTCCGCCTTCCCTGGTGAGAAGGCCCAACTATCGAATGTATCCTCCAAGTCCAGCTCGGGTTTGAGCTTAAGCAAATGCTGCTTTAAGCACTTAAGCAAATGCTGCTTTTAGCACTTAGGCAAATGCTCGTCATATCGTGACGTCGCGACGTTGCGACGGTTGTGACGTCGCGATGTCACGATATCACGACGGTCGCGACATCGCGCTGTCACGATATCACGTCGTGATATCCATCGACGTGTCGCGACAGTCACGACGTCGTGCATCGCGATATCACGATAGTCGTGATATCGCGATAGCTCCTACCACTGCGCCCTATTTCCTTTTTGGTGTCGCGATATCGCAATGTCACGATATCGTGACAAAACTCCGCATTTATGCCTGGGTAGACTTTAACCAACGAGGACGGATTTTACACCAATTAAAGTGGACTTTTAAACAATTAGAAGTGCGTTTTAAAAAATTAAAAGCGAGCATTAAACATTCGAAAGCGGACGTTAAAAAAATACAAAGGTGGACTTTAAACAACTAGAAGTGGAAGTCAGTCAAGTGCGTGGGCCGTTAGAGGACTGTCACAAAGGCATTCATGAAAGCCCGAGTCATGGAGGACTTTCCTCTCTCGTGGGAAGACATGACCGCCACATGGCACCTATGACCAACACATGGCGCTTATGCATGCCTATCCAAAGAGACCCCCTGGGTCTATAAAATGGTGGACTTTTCCACCCAAAAAGGAGGAGAGCAGAAAAGAAACGTTTGGAGCAGCGAAGCCCTGCCAGTTTACCGCCAGACGTTTTAGCATTGATTTACGTCATCCGCATCCGTGATCTCTTCTGCAAGGGAGGTCATCGGGTGTTCATGGAGAACGTGAATCCGGATCCCTGGATCCATCCACTCGTCGACAAAGCTCAGTGTTCTATTTTTATTTCTTTTGCATTATGATCTCGGGATTTTAATTGCAAGCATATCAACATGCAGATTTTGATTTTAAGCATGCATTCATCGGATTTTATTTCATTCAAAAATGATGCAGACCTAGTTGAATTTATATGTATTATGACGTAATTATTTTATTACGTTTATGTTATGTTTTCCATGCTACAGCTAAACCGTATTTTCTTTTATGTCACTGTTTTATTTGTTTTAAAGATCGAATGTTTTATTTTTACACAAGTGCTACTAACGGATCTGTTGTTTCTTTGAACGCAGGAGAAGCGACAAAGATTGAAGATTCACCAACACAAGCGGCGGCGATAGTTTGGCCCGCCCATTCTACATGTGGGCACGCGGAAGGAGAACTACTAAAGACAGATTGTAACCGAAACATGCTAATCTTCCTAGCCCTTAAAAGGGAAGGAGAGAGATTGTAACCGAATCCGGAATCATATTAATAAATAAAAAAAAGGGTTGTGCTCCTGTTTCTCATTTTATGTTAATTTTGATTCGATTACGTTCATCTTATTTTGTGCATGTTCATTTGGTATCAAGTTAGTATTGTTTTTCTTTCGAAATCTCGTGCTTTCAATAGTATATTATATACCAAAAAAAAAAGGTGAGTCATTGGAAAGCAACAAAAAGAATTCTTCATTATGTCCATGGTACTACAAATTTTGGCTTGGAATACAAAAAGAATAGCAAATTCTATCTACAAGGATACACACACTTAGACTATGCCACATACGTTGATGATCGCAAGTTGACTTCTAGATACATTTTCCATCTTGGATCTGGTCCTATGTCGTGGCACAGTAACAAGTAGTAGGTGGTTGCTTTATCATATACAAAGGTAGAATATCACATAGCTAGTAGAGCAATCTATGAGATAATATGGTTAAGTCGCATTCTTACAAACATGGGTCTTTCAAAGAACCTTCCATTTCATTTATTTTATGATAATCAAGGTGTTTTTTTTTTTTTTGGCAATTAAGGATCAATTTCATTGCAAACGGGTTTCCTAGGTTGACCCAAAACCTTTTATAATAATCAGCACAGAGCTGTTATGGATAAGAAAAAAAAATGGCGCACCATAGCCACCCGTCACCAATAACCCCCACCTCCGTGATTTCGTGACAAGTCGCGAAAATGAGACAAGTCACGAAATTGCGACAGCAACCGGCCAAGCGCTACACTTTTCAGCAACACCGCGATTTCGCGACAAGTCGCAAAAATGCGACATGTCGTGAAAATGCAACATGTCACAATTTCATGACAAAAAACATCCAGCAGTATCCAAAGCCAAAAAATTTGTGATTTTGCGACAGGTCACGAAAAGGTGACAAGTCGCGAAATCGCGACAACAACGAGCCTTCTGCTTCACCTTCATGCAGCACCGCGATTTCGCGACAAGCCGCGAAAAAATGACACGTCGCGATTTCGCGAAATTTTTTTCCCTTTTTCTTTGCCTGCAAAACAGCCCACGATTTTGCGATAGGTCGCGAAAATGCGACAAGTCACGATTTCGCGACAATTTTCTGCCTTCAGCAACAATTTCCAACCACTTCGCGATTTTGCTCCTTGTCACAAAAATGGAAAGTCTTATCAAAATTGACTTCAACTTTAACTTTTTCTCTTGACATCTATCTGCATTTAGTTTCACTATCTGCATCTCCGCGAAATCGTGACAAGTCGCGAAAATGCGACATGTCACGATTTCGCGACATCTAACAGCCTTCTGCACCATAGTCACATCCGCATCGCGAAAACGCGACATACTTGCCGGGAGCTTCCTTCTGTCGTTGTTGGTCGTGAAATCGTGACAACTTTCCATACTTCACAAAATCCAATCTTGGGCATCGCGAAACTGCATCAAGCCACGAAAATGAGACACTTCATGAAAACACGACAAAAATACTCTAAGCTCTTGAATGTTTCTTTTGGGCGCGACAACGCAACATGTCGCGAATTCGCGACATGTCACGATTTCATGACACTTTTCGGTCAACGCCACTCTTGCTTTGCTTTGACCGTGAAAGGGCGACACATCACGAAATCACGATGATTTAGTAGGGCGCTCTCTTCTGACTCTGTCGGTCGTGAAATCGTGCCAAACTTCCACACTTAGCTTTTTCCAGCCTCGAGCACCATGAAAACTCAGTAGATCGCAAAAATGCATCAAGCCGCGAAATTGCGACAAAAAATCATGAAGCTCAACACTGCTTCTCATAGGCGTGAAAGCGTGACAAGTCGTGATTTCATGACAATTTTGGGTCAACACATTGTCACCTCTACTTTGACCGCGATACGACGACACGTCGCGATATCGGGACAAAAACCTTATGAGCTTTTCACTGCAACTTTGGAGCGTGACACCACGACAAGTCATGATATCGTGAAAAATTATGGTCAAAAACTTTGCTACTCTGCGTTGACCGCGATACAGCGACATGTCGTGATATCGCGATAGTTTTGGAACATGGTCACACTTGTGTTTTTTGGTCACGAAAACGCAATAGAAAATATTCGGGAGACAAAACACTTCTCTTCCTTTTTCCAACTTCCACAGATGCAACATCATTGGCGGTCATTTTGGATAATCTTGTCCACTTCACTTGGAACCCCGAGTTCCCAAGTGACCAAACCATCAGCTTCCACTCCTAAATTGGCTAAGATATCAACAGATTTATTAGCTTCCCTAAACACATGCTCGACTCTTCGCTCATTCCTGGCTTGGTAGAGGTACCTCTCCTCTTCTATGACAGTCTTAAACCGCCATGGAGGAGTTTTCCCATTGTTGATAAGGTTAATGATATGCATGGAATCTACTTCAACAATAAGATTATCTTCTATGTCCTGAGCCAACTGAAGACCCCTCCAGAGCACTCTAGCTTCTGCCTCATTGTTAGTTCTGGTTCCTAACTGCTCAGAAAAGGCCATCACCAAACATCCTTGATGATTTCTCACTACACCTCCAGCCCCTACTTTGCCAGGATTACCTTTGGAAGCCCCATAAAAGTTGAGCTTGATCCATCCAATAGGGGGTGGATTCCACTTGACATTAACTCTGGGATTAACCTTGGGGGTCATGGGATTTTTAGCCAGGGTAAAATTTAAAGAGTGAGCGATCAGTCTCTCCCAGAGGGGAGGGTTGCGAGCTTCAAGGGGGATAAGGCTAATGTTTTCACGGGCAAAGGAAATGATCTTATTGGTGATGGAAGAGGCATCATGGTAGGACTCATGGAAAGCACTATGATTTCGTTCAAGCCAAATCTGCCACATAAAATGATGAAGACAGACCTTCCAAAAAAACTTCAATCTAAGGCTGACAAAGGGATTTGGCCATTGGTGGAAGAGGTCAAGGATGGTAGTAGGTTTGACCCAAAAAATGTTAAATGATTGCAATAAACTATTGAGGATGCTCTAAGAGACCGGGCATTCAAGGAAAATATGGAGGGTGGACTCCCAATTGGCCCTGCACAAACAACAACGATTAGCAACAATCAAACCTTTCCTAATCAAGTTGTCAATAGTAAGAATCCTGCCTTGGATCACCAACCACGAGAACATAGCAACTTTGGGAATAAGATTTTTGACCCACACCAACTGAGGCTGGAGGATGGGGTCCTGAGAATCAACCATTAGCATATAAGCAAATTTTACTGTGAACTACCCATTTTCGAAAGGTGCCCAAATCACCCGATCCTGCCCAGGACTCATGGAAATGAATTGAAGATGCAATATGCTTTGGATTTCTTCTGAGATTGCTTCAAGCCCAGGGATCCTAATATGTTTCTAGCTAAGCCTTCCTCTATCCTGCCTCATAAAGTCAACAACTTTCCTTCCATATAAAACCTCCGTGATTCTTTTGACCCTAGCAAGGTGAGAAACCTGAGACAAAGCTACTTCCTTGGCCCACCTGTCATCCCAGAACCTGATCTTCTGACCATTGCCAAGGACCCATATTAGGCCTTTCTTTAGGACTTCTCTGCTAGATAGGATAGCTCTCCAGAACACAGAACCTCTTCTATGCACCGTATCATCTAGGAAATCAAGATCTTGAAGATATTTCCTTCTAATTATGGCAGTCCACTCATTTTCATCATTGTTAATAAGGCGCAAAGCTTGTTTAGCTACTAAAGATGTGTTTAGACGTGCAATTCTTCTCAGTCCAAGCCCTCCAAATTATTTCGGTCTACAAACCTTGCCCCATCCCACAAGGTGGATCCTCTGTTTTTCTTCAGATCCAGACCAGAGAAAGTTCTTTTGAATCTGTTCTATTTTTTGAAAAATTCTGGTTGGAGCTCTAAATACAGAAAGAAAATAAATTGGAATGCTCTGGAGGGAGGCCTTGGTGAGGGTGAGTTTCCCGGCCTGAGACAGAAAATGACCTTTCCAACCAGCCAGTTTCTTTTGGATTCTTTCTACCACTCTATCCCACATAGAACTACACGAAGAGCCGTAGAAGAGGGGGAGGCCTAGGTATGTGGTCGGGAGAGACGCTATCGAACAACCCAATATGTGAGCAATTCTGGATTGTCTCTGATTTGGGGTGTTAAGGAAATAAAGCTTGCTTTTGTTAAAATTCACCTTCTGGCCCGTTGCATCTTCATAGAGTTGGAGGATGAGCTTGATCCTTCTAGTTTCAACCACAGACGACTGGGTCAACAACAAAGTGTCATCCACAAATTGTTGGTGACTAATAGGGTTGATGAGAGAGGTGGATTTGATCCCTGAAATTAACCCAGTATTGCATGCTGCTTTAATAGTTCTTCCCAGAGCCTCTGCCATAATGACGAACAACATTGGGCTAATTGGATCTCCTTGTCTGAGCCCTCTATGACTCTGGAAGTACCCAGTTGTCATACCATTGACCAGAACTGAGAACCAGGGTTCAAAAATGCACTCTTTTATCAACCTGACCCACTGAGGATGAAAACCAAACTTCAAGAGAACAGCCATCAAAAAATCCCAGTTGATACGATCAAAATCTTTGTTCATATCGAGCTTTAGGGCTAATACCGCCTTGTTGGTTTGACTTGCAGAGTGCAAAGCTTCATGGACAGTAATCACACCATCCAAAATCGATCTCCCTTTGATAGAGCTGCCTTGGCTTGAATCGATAATGAGGGGAAGAATTTCTTTCATCCTATTAGCAATGGCTTTTGAAAATATCTTGTAGGACACATTGCAAAGACTAATCGATCTGAAATCTGCCATGGTCTCAGGAGATGGGCCCTTAGGAATCAGGGCGATAAAGGTGGACTTGAACCCTCGCAGTATATGTTTTGAAGCCTAAAATTCTTTGATAGTAGAGATGACAACCGGTCCTACCGTATCCCAGAAATCTTGGTAGAACTGAGGAGGGAACCCATCAGGGCCAGGGGCCTTCTCAGGATCCATGCTAAACAGGGCTTTTCTAATTTCCTCGTCAGTGAAGGGAGCAAGAAGCTTACCATTTATGGCCTCACCAACCAAACTCGAAATGGACTGAAGGAGGGTTTCCTTGGCTTCTTCTTTAACCTGGGATTCATCCTCGAGAAGGGAGCTGAAGTAAGCTACTGCTTCCTCCCTGATCTCCATTAAATCTTGGGTTTTGGATCCATCAACTTTGGTTAACTCTCTGATCTTATTATTACTTCTGTTCCTCAAGGTGGTAACATGAAAAAAATTTGAGTTTGAATCTCCATCCTTTAGCCATAGAGCCCTGGATTTTTGTCTCCAGTAGGTCTCCTCACATGCTAAGATATTATGATATTCTGACAGATTGGCTAGTTCCTCCTTCCTAGTAGCTTCATCATTGGCACCACTCTAGATCGAGTTGTCAATGACCTGCAACCTTTCCCTCACTTTTTCCTTGTTCTCAAACAGGTTCCCAAAAACCTCCTTATTCCAAGTTCTAAGGTTATTCTTAACTAATTTTAGCTTTTGAGAAATAATAAAACCTGAACTTCCATGGAAAGGTTGCTGCCACCAAATGGACATGCTTTATTTTAGATCTGGGTGTCTGATCCACATCGACTGAAAATGAAAGGGTTTTTTGAAAGAGTTAGACTTTGGGACCTCCAAGAGGATGGGGTTGTGATCAGAAGAGATTTTGGGGAAGTTATGCAAGGTGGAGTCTCCAAACCCAACCATCACCTCCTTGTATAAGAAGAACCTGTCAAGTCTTTCCTAGATCAGTTGGCTGCCAGAACTCCTGTTGCTCCAAGTATACTTGGCTCCTCTTAGCTTCACATCCATCAGTTGATTCGAGTTAACAAACTCGTTGAAGTCTTCCATGCTTCTGGAGGGGAGCCCAGATCCATCCTTTTTGTCTGATGGGTATAGCAGTGTGTTGAAGTCACCTGCCACAACCCAGGGGATGTCATGGAAAGCATCACCCAGATTTCCCAAAAACTCCCACAAAGAGGCTCTCCCCTAAACAGAGTTAGGAGCATACACATTGGAATAGATCCACGATCTATTATTTTCAAAATCATGGAAAAACACACTTAACACCTTGTCATCCTCTTGGATGACACTGCCTTCCACTACCCGAGGGTCCTACAAAACCATGAGGCCCCCAGACGTTCCCCTTGCTAGAATAAACACCATTTCCCCTTGATTCCACATCTTTTTAGCTATCGATTTTGATTGGACTTCGTCTAATTTTGTTTCTTGCAACATCAAAATTGTTGGATTGTACTTCCTTCTTAGCGAACTAACCACTCTCCGAGTGGGCCGGCCATTGAGGCCTCTCACATTCCATGAGAGAACCTTCATTTAGATTGTTTAGAGTTCTTCCCTTTCCCCCTTCCCCGAGGAGGTTTTCCTGATTTGTTATCTTCGAACCCCGGGATAACTTGTTGGATCGAGTTTTTTGTTTACCACGGCAATTTCATTTTCAGTCCTCATTCTGTTATGCTCTGCGTTTGAAATCCTCCCCTTCTTTCTCTCACAACCAAAGTCAATGGGTGACTTAGTCGTGCTCCTGGTATTTTTGGGGCTAAATTGAGGGGGATCTAACTGTTGAAGAACCGGACTCCCACATTCCTCGAAATCATGCAGTTCTATCATCTCAGTACTCGAGTCTAACTCCTCCATATTATTCCTATATTCTCATGGTTTGAGAGAAGAATCTTCTATCTGGTTGGGTGGACTTCTGGCTATGATATTGGGGAGGTCTGGTTTAGAAGATGAAATCTCCTCCACTCTTTTTCTATAATATCTGGGGCTAAGCCTAGCCCCTTCCTAAGGGATTGGAGGGATATTTGATATGGGATTAGATGGGCCCACCTTTGATGGGGATTCTAGGGTTTCAGGGAGAGCACATTGCCTGTTATCCTCTTCTACTTCCTCGATCTCCCCTTATCTTTGGTAGATCGGCTAAAATATTGAACTGATTTGAGCTTGGAGATTTAGGGCTTACCTGGTTTTTCGGATCTTTGGTGAGATGATGCTTGTATTTTCTCTGAGAATGCCTTGCACTCTGATAGTCTTTCTACTAAGACATGTAGTTATTTTTGAATGGCCTAAACCCTCCTTTGCCACTAGGGCCTCTTTTTAGAGGGAGGTTCCTAGGAAGCCCTTTCTCATTTGCGTAATTGCTTTCCGATCTGGGGATGTCTCTCTTTGCTGCTAGTGTAGGGAACTGATTTTGTAGGTGGCTTTGTGATTTACACTCAGGGCAATAAGCTGGCTTATTTTCGTATTCCACCGTATGATATCTAAGATAGTTTCCATACTCAAGTTCCACAACATTTGGCAGTTCAGATTCAAGATTGGCATTGACGCAGAGTCTTGCATGAGTCATCCTTGTCCTAGCCAAGGTTGCATGATCTATGGACACCAGTTCACCGATCATTCTGGTGATGCCATGTAGCAAATACTCATTGACAAACTGAGCTAGAAGATTGGGAAGCCGCACCCAAATGGGAGCAGTATTAATGTTCTATTTTTTAGGGTCAAAATCTTCACCCCATTTCCTAAGGAAAAGGCTGCATTTCCCTAAAAACCAGGGTCCTCCAGTGAGAACGTGGCTCACATCCTCCTTATTGTTAAATATTAATATGAAAAACCCCCTGGAAAGGGCAAAAACCTCCAAACTACCCGTTGTCCTCCATTTGGATAGGGCCTAAGAACGAATAGTTTCTATATCTGGCCTTCCACCCAGAAACTTGCCCACTAAAGAAAACTCTTCCATGGCTAAACATTGCCCCATCGAATCAATAGGTGCCTTTACCCTGTTATTTACCAGAATTAGGGGCAGGAGAGAAATAAAGACACTCTTTCTCCCTAAGACTATATTCGCAAAGGATCGGGCTCCTCTAGGGCCCACCCCGCTCAGCTGGGTCCCTTTGTTCGGGTCTTTATGGGGGGGTCGCACTCTCTCTGGATAACCTCTACTGCCACCGCTGGCCTCCCATACTCTGGATCTATGCCTGGATCAAGCTCAAGGGTCCTGCCCAAACCCTCTGAACCACCGCTGCTTTTCTCGCCTAAAAAATTCAAAAACTCGTCGCCGCTGCTCCTCTCCTCCATCTCGCTGCCCCGAACATGAACTTTTTTTCGATAATCAAGGTGTTTTGAATCTCATCAATAATCCAATATTTCATGATCAAACCAAGTACATTGACACTCGATGTCATTTCATTCATGATGAAGTTCCAAAGCATCATATACAACTCCAGTACATTCCCACTGATGAGCAAGTTGTAGATATTTTCACCAAGGCACTTGCACGTGTCAAGTTTGAATTGTTTCACAATGCTCTTTGTATTTGCCAATAATGTAATAAGGGGGGATGTTAGCATATGATATCACATTATGCATATATTACATTATCTAATTACATTTACTCCTAAGCGCTTGTGATTGTGAAGTTGGGTGGGTAGTTCACCAACCGTTGGTTGGTTGGTTCAACAAACCAAACCAAATAAGCCTTGTATTTATTTCCAATATCAATTCATTGATCATTCATTGCTTGGCATATTTGAATTCTTCACACAAGTTCAACATCCCTAAGAAAATATAGAAATATATTTTTATTTCTTCTGATGTAATCACTAATATGATCAATAGAAATGAAAGTAATATTTTCAATGATATGCTCTTCTTCCATAGACACATGATGTGGCCAAGGATTTTCCACTTGGTCATCATGCTCATGTGTGTAAACCTCATAAAATGAGAAACATAAACCCTTTATTCAAGTGTTATAGGGGTGTTTGGCCATGGCTTGGAGGTTTTTGAAAGAGAGGAGTAAATTTATTAGTCTTATTTATATAGTACTTATAGAAAAGAAGAGAAGACATTTTAAAATCTATTACAATCCCATAATAATATTTTTTTGTAATTATCATTGGCTTATATAATGACCTACTTCTAACATGGGGGATTCTATTATAATGTTATTTTGTAATACTTTATAATTTATGTGGTAAGGCACCTATCCAAGTGGTACCATCTCATGTAACCGTTATAAATATTGTAACCGATGTTTGGTAGAAGATTCTAACTCAAGTGGTATTTTACATGTAAGCCAACTCTTGAGCCTTTAGGTAGGGTTGCATGTAGCTTTCTCTTTAAAAGACATGAAGCCATGTATGAATGTATCTTTTTGCAAGTTAATAAAATATTTAAGCAGGTTGCCCCCTCAAAGAGGCCTATGGTTCTAAGTTATTTATGAGATTGTTTCAATTTTGCCATTACTTTCTACATAGGTTATTTTGTTATTTTTATGTATTTTAGTTATTTTTTAGTATTTTGTGTGAGTGGGATTTATTTTAATAGTAGGTTCCAAACAAGTGGTATTAGAGCACTTTCTAGGGCTAAGTTTTTCTATGATTGCAACAATTCTTGCTCAGCCATTTTGACCTGTTAGGTGTAAATTCCTATATTTGTTTCTAGTAGTTGAGTAGACTAGAAAATTTGTGTTGAGGGTTTTAAAATATTGCAAAGGAGCTATCATTATTGTATAAGCTAGATAGTCCATAAAGCATCTAGTGAAGTGAGGGGTGATCAGGCTCCAATACCCAAGCCTCAGATAACACTCATGCATAGAATTGAGCTCCCATGCATATTCTAGTGTATCAGGAGACCGTTTTAGGCTTAAAAAAAATTATCTAGTAGGAATATTTTCAGACTTGTATCATCCATAGTCTACGAGACATAACATCCCATACGATTACCCTATTTTATTGTTAGAGAGGAAAATAGTATGCTTAAGGGTATGTGTGGAATCCTCCTTGGGTAGTGGCTTGAAATATTGGTTCAAGCACTATTGTTCATCACATTAGTATAAAAAAGGTCCTATGGGTGTTACATACTCCTCTACCTAGTGTACCCTAGTTTTTTTAAATAGTTCAACCTATAAAAATAACATTCCTCTATTTTTCTAAACCTGCATTCATGAACCCCAAAAGTGAGCATACATAGAACTTTCCTATTACAAAAGAACAAACTTGCATGCACAAACAGTCAGGACAAAGTCTACAAGTGTCTATCATAGTATGAAATATTCTAGTAATAGTTGTATTAGTGATAGTAATGGTTGGGATAGTAATGATAACAGTCGGGTCAATGATAGTACCATTTATGTCGATAGTGATAGTAACAAACATCTATAACAGTCAAAAATCATAGGTGGTCAGGATTAGAAATAAAATTGTTAGTGTCAGTAACAACACAATACATGCACAATATCAATAACTGTAGTATAAGTGACAGCGAAAAAGACATGATGGTCAGTAAATACAATGCATAAGTCAAATATTGTTGATCTAGTATCCAAATTTTGAACCATAGCTCCAAATAAAAATTGACCACACCAGTAGAATCGTTAAAATAGAGGATAAAAAATTAAATAAATTTTTTTGGGGTGTCCAAAATCCATGTTATGGGATATAGCTCATTGTGACCATATTTTAAAGTTGTTCATTTTGATATATAGCACCCAAGCACTTTTTTATACTCCTTACTAAAATAGTAACTCCTAAAGTCACACTTCTATTTTTAGTAATTCAGTAAAAGAGGTTCAAGACTATCCAAAATGGCTAGTGGCACTCGTGGACATAAAAAATAGAAAGATCAAATCACCTCATTGTTGGAAACCCTACAAAGCACCATTGATAGCATACAAATATAAAATCAAAACATGATGAAAAAGCTTCAAAATTTTAGAGATGATTATGGTACCTCTAAAATTCGTATAGAATAACTTGTAGATGTTGAGTCCAAATTGCAAGGTGGTCCAAGCAAGTATGAGTACCATACTGAACACTCGCATTATAATAGAGGTAAAGGGAAAAAAATGACTCTCACCCTTGCTATGATCGTGATCCTACCTTTAATATTCCTAAATTAGAATTTTATAAGTTTAACGGGAAGGATGTGGATGGGTGGTTATGTCATGTTGCTCAATTTTTTGGACTCCACAATATCCCTATATATTATCGAGTTCAAATGTATTCCTTCAAATTGGAATCTAAAGCTTTGCGGTGGTACCAATGGTTGCTGAACACTACCCCTAATCCTTATTCGGAAGAATTCGAGTCTCAATTACTCACTCGCTTTGGCCCTAGTGAGTATGAAGATGTTATAGAAAAATTGAAAAAGTTGAAACAAGCTTTGATAGTTTGATATTTACCAAATACAATTTGAGAAATTGGCCAAAAAAACTGAGGGATTGAATGAAGGGTTCTCTATAAGTTTTTTTGTTATAATTTTGAGGGAAGATCTCCAAGCCGAGGTCATAATTTTTAAACCACAATCCATGATGTAGGCTATCAAGTTGGCTCATTTGACCAAATTCAAATTTTTAGCTCAGAGGCAGATATCTAAATTTCCATAAGCTAGACCCTCTTTTCCTTCTAGATTCCAAAGTTAGACTAAACAAAAACCTATTACATCCACTACTACACCCAAACATCTAACCACTACCAAAATGGATGCTTGATGCACCCAAGGGTTGTACTACAATTATTATGAAAAGTTTTCTCATGAGCATATGTGCACCCAAAAGAAGTTATTCCTCATTGATACTAATGAGCCTGACACCAAAAACCATAATGATGATGATACAAAATCAGTAGAGAAACCACCCAAACTGGAGGAAGAAAACCAATATGAACCATAGGTTGAAATTTTTGTTCATGCTCTTGTTGGTATTACTACTTGGAGGCAAAAAAATATACAAACATGTGAATTAGAGATATACAAATGGATATTGAATAATACTTGCCACTTTAGGAGGGCTACACCCTTCACCATTAAGGAGGGCTTAGTCCTTGTGATTACACAAATGATTATGAGAGATGAAAAGATGATCGATAATAAATCAACCTACACTATATATAATGATAAATAAATAAATTAATTATTACTTGGAAATATAGTTAACTTGGCTATATTGGTATTGTAACATGGCTTCCCTCCTCAAAAGGCTTTGTCCTCAAAGATGGAATTGTCTCAAATATTAGAAATTCTAGAGCATGATCTGCTAAAAATTATCTTAGCCACATTGCTTGCTAAAAATGGATGTTCTAGTGTATTGAAGTGAGCATACTTGGAGAGGCGATCCACTACCACAAAAATTATTGTTTTACCTTATGATAGGAAGCCCTTCAATAAAATCCATTGAAATATGTTCCCATTGGTGATCCAGGATAGGTAGTGGTTGAAGTAATCCTAGAGATTTAACTGTTTCACCATTATTGCATTGACATACTTCACATTAAACCACCCAAATTTTGACCTTAGATTTTAAATTTTTTCAATAAAAGGATTGTTTTACCCGCATATATGTCTTAAAAAAACTGAAATATCCTACTGATGGAGAAGCATACGATTCTTCAAGAATATTGGATTTGATGGTAGAATTACATGGAATGTAAATACAATTATTTCTTCTTAATACCTTGTCATAATATGAAAAGTGTGGATGCTTGGATGATCCTAGCATAAATATTGAATTATTTGAGTAGTTTCTATATTTGACACCCATTCCTCTTGGAGCTAAGAAACCCATTGGGAACAAGGGCCTAAAATGGCGTTGATCACCACTTCATCTTCAAATTTATGAGGTAATGCATCTGCTACCACATTGTCTTTCCATTTCTTATGATCGATAACAAAATCATATCCCAATAATTTTGTTAACTACTTATTTTATTCTGGATAAGAAAATCATTGTTGTAGAAAGTGCTTGAGACTACTATGATCAGTTTTTATGATAAAACGACTACTAATTAAGTAGTGTTTCTATTTATCAATCGCATGTAGAATAGCCAACATTTCTTTCTCATATGTGGACCTTCCCAAATTCTTACCAAAATTCTCTTTACTCTTGAATTCCAAGGGATGCCCTTCTTGTATTAGTATTACCCCAATACTGGTTCCCGAAGTGTCACATTCAATCACAAATGGTTTGTGGAAATTGGGGGTTGCCAAAACTAGAGTAGTACACATTGCTTCCTTGAGAGCCATGAATGCTTGAGTGGCTACTTCAGACCAATGAAAAACATCCTTCTTTGTGAGAGTTGTGAGAGGGGCTACAATTTTACCATAATTGCAAATAAACTTGTGATAGTAACCAGTAAGACCCAAAATTCATGAAGTTTCTTGATGGTTTTAGGTAAAGGCTAGTCCTGAATGGCCTTAATATTATTAGGATCCACTTTAACACCTTCATGAGAAATGATATGACCCAAATATTCAACTTCTTAAATACCAAAAGAGCATTTGGAGCATTTGAAAAAAAGTTTTTCCTTATGTAATATACGAAGAACCTTGCCCACATGCATCAAATTATTCTTCCATGTTTTACTGTATACTAGAATTTCATAAAAACAAAAACTAAGATAAATTTGTGAAGGAATGGATGAAATACATGGTTCATGAGAGTTTGGAAGGTGGAGGGAGCATTAGTGAGACCAAATGGCATGACTAAGAATTCATAATTACCGTCATGAGTATGAAAAGTAGTTTTGGAAATGTACTCATCTCTGACTCTGATTTGATGAAAACCAAAATGTAGATCTAATTTTATGAAAAAATAATTTGGCATGCAATTCATCTAATAAATCATCTATGAAAGGGATAGGGAATTTATCCTTGATGGTGATTTTATTGAGGGGACCAAAATAAGGACACATATGCCAAGAGTTATCTTTACGACAGACCAAAACCTTTGGTGAGGAATAAGGACTAGTGCTATGACGAATGACTCCATGTTCAAGGAGTTCTTGGATAATCTTTTCAATTTTTTTTTGAGTTGAGGGTATCGATAAGGACAGACATTAGGAGGAAATATTTTTGGAACAAGATGAATGACATGGTCATGAGATCATTTGGGAGAGAGTCCTTTTGGTTCTTGAAAAACTTCATCATAGTTAGCCACAATATCTTTAAGATCCTTAAGAGTGAATTTCAAGAATATCCTATGCTTGCTTTTCCACACAATTAATTTGAGCTCTGAATCCATAAAACTCTCTTCTTAATTTTTATGGAATTACAAGGTATTTGGGGATACCATTCCAAGTCTAAGCCACTAAGGATTTTAGGAAATAACCTAAGAAGAATATTTTCATCATGATTAATGTCACTACATGCTATTTGAAATAACCTTAGATGGTTAATAGGGTCTTCCTTTCCATTGTACATTTGAAAATTAGGAGTTTAAATTTCTTTAGAAAGGGTTGATTGATTATTCTGGAATATAATGGTTCATTATAAATTCTTCAAAAGAATACTTTAACTTAGATGTCCCTTAGAGAGAGGAAATTTAATGCTCAAGTTCTTCAAAATTGAAGTCCCTCTTTTTAAGGTCTAGAATCTTAGTGTTGATATCTTGAAGATCATTAGGTGGAGGATTAAGTGAGGTAGGTAAGGTTAAAAGGGATTGCGTAATAGGTTGAGACATAAAAGGTAAGGTCATGAAAGATGAAGTAGTTTGGTTGGATTTCATAGCTGAAGGGGTTTGGTTAAGCCCTAATTCATGAGTTAGAAAGGGGTTTGTAGAATTTGGGTTTAGAATAGGCATTGTGACACTAGAATATGATGATGAAAAGGGGATTCCTATAATGGGTATCCTTATGGATATGGTTGGGTGTGTCATTGCCACATTAAAACTAGTCAAGTTATTTCAATTTTCATTGATTTATACCATATTTGATTTTCATTAGAATGTTCAAAGTTATCATGAGTTGTAGGTGATTCTCACTTTGTTCTCTAAGTTCATCCCTAAGAAAATCTAGAAAGATATTTTTATTTCTTCTAATGTAATCACTAATATGATCAATATAAATGAAAGTAACATTTTCAATAATATGCTCTTCTTATCTAGACACATGATATGGCCAAGGATTTTCCACTTGGTCATCATGCTCATGTGTGTAAAAATCATAAAATGAGAAATATAAACCCTTGATTCGAGTGTTATAGGGGTGTTTGGCCATGGCTTGGAGGTTTTTAAAGAGAGGAGTAAATTTATTAGAGTTTTATTTCTATAGTACTTATAGCAAAGAAGAGAAGATGTTTTAAAATCTGTTAGAATCCCATCATAACATTATTTTGTAATTCTCATTGGCTTATGTAATGACCTAATTCCAACGTGGGGGATTCTATTATAATGTTATTTTATAATACTTTATAATTTATGTGGTAAGGCACCTATCCAAGTGGTACCATCTTATGTAACCATTATAAACATTGTAACCGATATTTGCTAGAAGATTCTAGCTCAAGTGGCATTTTGCATGTAAGCCAACTCTTGAGCCTTTAGGTAGGGTTGCATGTAGCTTTCTATTTAAAATACATGAAGCCATGTATGAATGTATATTTTTGCAAGTTAATGAAATATTGAAGGAGTTTATCCCTCGAAGAGGCCTACAATTCTGAGTTATTTATGAGATTGTTTCAATTTTTCCATTACTTATTGCATAGGTTATTTTTTTATTTGATGTATTTCAATTATTTTTTAGTATTTTGTGTGAGTGAGATTTATTTTAATAGTAGGTTTCCAACAAGTGGTATCAGAGCGCTTTCCAAGACCGAGTTTTGCTACAACTACGACAATTCTTGCTTAGCCATTTTTGCTTGTTAGGTATAAATTTCCTATGTTTTTTATCCTGCTTTCCTTATTTAAAAAACCAAAAAAAAATTAACAAAAACCAAAAAAATCCAAAAAAAATATACAATTTTTTTTAAGTAGTTGAGTAGACTAGAAACCCTGTGTTGAGGGTTTTTAAATATGACAAAGGAGCTATCATTATTGGCTAAGATAGATAGTCCATAGATCATCTAGTGAAGTGAGGGATGATCAAGCTTCAATACCCAAGTCTCAAACAACACTCATGCATAGAATTTATTCCATGCATCTTCAGGTGTATCAGGAGACCATTTTAGGCTTAATCTTTTTTTATCAAGTAGGAAGCTTTTTGGCCTTGTATCATCCATAGTCCATGAGACACAATATCCTATACGATTACCCTCCTGTATTGTTAGAGAGGAATATAGCATGCTTAAGGGTATGTGTGGAATCCTCCTTGGGTAGTGACCTGAAATATTTGTTCAAGCACTATTGTTCATCACAATAGTATAACAGAGGGCCTATGGATATTACATACTACTCTACCTAGTGTAACATGGTTTTTTCAAATAGTTCAAATTGCAAAAAAAATATTCCCTTATTTTGCTAAACCTACATTCACAGACCCCAAAAGTGAGCATACAAAGGACTTACCTATCACAAAAGAATAAAATTACATGCACAAAATAGTCAGGATAGAGTCTGCAAGTGTCTATCATAGTTTGAAATATTATAGTAATAGTTGGATCAGTGACAGTAATGGTCAGGATAGTAACTATAACAATCGGGTCAATAACAACACTAGTCAGGTTGACAGTGATAGTAACAATTATCTATAACAGTTAAAAATTATAGGTGGTTAGGATTAGATATAGAATTGTTAGTGTTAGTAACTACACAATACATGCACAATGTCAGTAACTATAGTACAAGTGACAAGGATAGATACATGATGGTCGTTCAATAGAATGCATAGGTCAGATATTGTTGATATAGTACCCAAATTTTGAACCATAGCTCCAAATAAAAAACCAACCACACCAATAGATTCATTAAAATAGAGGATAAAAAATTAAATAATTTTTTTTGAGGTGCCCAAATAATAATTTTTTTTGAGGTGCCCAAAATCCATGTTATGGAATATAGCTCATTGTGACCATATTTTCAAGCTGTTCATTTTGATATATAACACCCAAGCACTTTTTTAGACTCCTTACTAAAATAGTAACTCCTAAAACCACATTTCTATTTTTTAGTAATTCAGTAAAAGAGGTTCAGGACTACCCAAAATGGCTAGTGGTACTCGTGGACATCAAAAATATATAGATCAAGTCACCTCATTTTTGGAAACCCTACAAAGCACCGTTGATAGCGTGCAAATATCAAATTAAAATATGATGACAAAGATTCAAAATTTTAGAGATGATTACGCTACCTCTAGAATCCGTATAGAAGAACAACTTGTAGATGTTGATTCCAAATTGCAAGGTGGTCCAAGAATGTATGAGTACCATACTAAACACCCACATTCTGATAGAGGTAAAGGGAAACAAATGAATCTCACCCTCGCTATGATCGTGATACTACCTTTAAGATGCCTAAATTAGAATTTCCTAAGTTTAATGGGAAGGATGTGGATGGGTGGTTATGTCGTGTTACTCAATTTTTTAGACTCCACAATGTTCCTATATATTATCGAGTGCAAATGACTTACTTCAATTTGGAATCTAAATCTTTGCGGTGGTACCAATGGTTGCAGAACACTACCCCTAATTCTTCTTTGGAAGAATTCAAGTCTCAATTACTCACTTGCTTTGGCCCTAGTGAGTATGATGATGTTATAGAAAAATTGATAAATTTGAAACAAAATTTGACAGATCGAGATTACTAAATACAATTTGAGAAATTGGCCAACGAAACTAAGGGATTGAATGAAGGGTTATTTATGATTTTTTTTGTTAAAAGTTTGAGGGAAGATATCCAAGATGAGGTCACGATGTTTAAACCACAATCCATGATACAGGATATCAAGTTGGCTTGTTTGGCCGAATCCAAAATTTTAGATCAAAGGTAGATATCCAAATTTCCATAGGCTAGACCATTTTTTCCTCCTAGATTCCAAAATCAAACTAAATAAAAACCCGCTGCACCCACTACTGCACCCAAATGTCTAACCACTGCTGAAATAGATGCGTGATGCACCCAAGGGTTGTACTGCAATTGTGATGAAATTTTTTCTCATGAGCATAGGTGCACCCAAAAGAAGTTGTTTCTCATAGATACTAATGAGTATGACACCAACAACCACAGTTATGATGACACATAATTAGTAGAGGAACCACCCAAACTGGAGGAAGAAAACCAAGATGAACCACATGTTGAAATTTTTGTTCATGCTCTTGTTGGTTTTACTAATTGGAGCTAAAAAAATACACAAACATACAAATTAGAGATATACGAATGGATATTGAATAATACTTGCCACTTTAGGAGGGCTAAGCCCTTTGCCACTACAAAGGGCTTAGTCCTTGTGATTACACAAATGATTATGAGATATGAAAATATGATAAATAATAAATCAACCTACACTAATATAATGATAAATCAATAAATTAATTATTACTTGGAAATATAGCTAACTTGGCTATATTGGTATTGTAACATGGCTTCCCTCCTCAAAAATATTTGTCCTCAAAGCTAGAAATGTCTCAAAGATAATATATATTTCCCATGTAGCATCTTTGACTGGTAGGTCCTGCCATTTGATTAGAAATTATTTGATGTGACGGGATCAAAGAATACATGATCTACTCTACAAAATTACTTCTAGCTAGAGATATATACATCCTTCTTCATCAAGTACTAGCCATTCTGTCTGAGAGTGTACTTTTTTTATATCACCTTCTTGAGTCAAGAAACATGAAATATTGGATGTATACAGGATGAGGGAGGAATCTCTAGTTGATATGCCACTTTTTCTATGCGGTGCACTATCTTGTAAGGACCATAAAATCTTGGAGCCAACTTCTGATTGGTCTTGATATTCAATAACAACTATTTGTAGGGTTGTAGACGTAGGAAAAACATATCACCTGTATTAAATTATATTTTGGAATGGTGTGAGTCTTGTGACTACTTCATGTGATTTTGTGCTTGGACTATATTGTCTTTGAGAATGTTGAGCATTGATTGTCAGTTTTAGAACCAATCGTCTACTTGGGCCACTTTGGAAGAACCTGGAATAAAATTTGCTATTGTTGGTGGTTTGACTCCATATAATGCTTCTAATGGAGTCATCTTATTTGAATAATGGTATGAAGTGTTGTACCACCATTCTACTAAAGAAAGCCAATGACTCCATTGATACTATTTATCATGAGAAAAAAATATAAGATAGGTACCCATACATTTGTTAACTATTTTAGTTTGGCCATCTATTTGAGTATGGTATATAGAAGACATATTTAACTTGGTACCACTAAGATGAAATAATTCTTTTCAAAAATTGCTAGTAAAAATGGGATCACAATCACTTATAATATTTTTGGGTATTCCATGCAACTTGAAAATTGAGTCCATAAATACCTTAGCCACTTTGCTTGCTGAAAATAGATGTTGTAGAGCATTGAAGTGAGCATACTTGGAGAGGCGATACACTACAACAAAAATTACTGTTTTACCTTCTGATTTAGGAAGCCCTTCAATAATATCCATTAAAATATGTTCCCATTGGCGATTCGGGATAGGTAGTGGTTGAAGCAATCCTGGAGTTTTAACTATTTCACCCTTATTACATTGACATACTTCACATTCAGACACTCAAGTTTTGACCTTGAATTTTAATCCTTTCCAATAAAAGGATTGTTTTACCCACATATATGTCTTCAAAAAAATAGAATTTCCTACTGATAGAGAAGCATGCGATTCTTCAAGAATCCTGGATTTGATGGTAGAATTGCATGGAATTTAAATGCAATTATTTCTTCTTAATACCTTGTCATCATATGAAAAATGTGGATGATTGGATGATCCTAGCATCAAATATTGAATTATTTGAGCAGTTTCTATATATGACACCCATTCCTATTGGATCTGAGAAACCCATTGGGAACAAGGACCTAAAATGGTTTTGATAACCACTTCATCTTCAAATTTACAAGATAATGCATCTGTTGCCACATTTTCTTTCCCTTTTTGATACTCGATAACAAAATCATAACCCAATATTTTTTTAATCACTTATTTTATTATGGATAAGAAAATTGTTGTTCTAGAAAGTTCTTGAGACTACTATGATTATTTTTTATGATAAAACGACTACTAATTAAGTAGTGTCACCATTTCTCAACCGCATGTAGAATAGCCAACATTTATTTCTCATATGTGGACCTTCCCAAATTCTTACTCGAAAGCTATTTAATATTGAATTTAAAGGTATTCCCTTCTTGCATTAGTACTACCCCAATACTGATTCCTGAAGCATCATATTCAATCACAAATGGTTTGTGAAAATCTCGGGTTGCTAAAATTGGAGTAGTACACATTGCTTCCTTGAGAGCTATGAATGCTTGAGTGGCTACTTCATACCACTAAAAAGCATCCTTATTTGTGAGAGTTGTGAGAGGGGCTACAATTTTACCATAATTATGCATAAACTTGTGATAGTAACCAATAAGACCCAAAAAACCATGAAGTTTCTTGATGGTTTTAGGTAAATGCTAGTCCTGAATGGACTTAATATTATTAGAATCCACTTTAACACCTTCATGAGAAATGATATGACCCAAATATTCAACTTATTGAACACCAAAAGAGCATTTTGAGAATTTGAAAAAAAGTTTTTCCTTATGTAATATATGAAGAACCTTGCCCACATGCATCAAATGATCCTTCCATGTTTTATTGTATACTAGAATGTCATTGAAAAAGACTAAGACAAATTTGCGAAGGAATGGATGAAAGACATGGTTCATGAGACTTTGGAATGTGGAGGGAGCATTAATGAGACCAAATGGCATGACTAAGAATTCATAATGACCATCATGAGTACAAATGGCAGGTTTGGTAATGTCCTCATCTTTGACTGTGATTTGATAAAAACTAAAACATAGATCTAATTTTGTGAAAATTTTTATGGCATGCAATTCATATAATAAATCATCTATAAAAGGGATAGAAAATTTATCCTTGATGGTGATTTTATTGAGGGGATGAAAATTAGGACACATGCGTAAATATTTATCTTTACAACGGACCAAAACTACTGATGAGGAATAAGGACTAGTGCTATGATGAATGACTCCATGTTCAAGGAGTTCTTGGATAATATTTTCAATTTCTATTTTTTGAGGTTGAGGGTATCAATAAGTATGGACATCAAGAGAAAGGCTTCCTAGAACAAGATGGATGGCATGGTCATGAGATCATTTGGGAGGGAGTCCTTTTGGTTCTTGTAAAACTTCATCATAGTTAGCCACAATATCTTGAATATCCTTAGAGTGAATTTCAGGAATATCCTATGCTTGCTTTTCCACACAATTAATCTGAGCTCTGAATCCATAACCCTCTTTCCTTAATATTTTTTCCATGTTGTGAGAACTCACTACCTTTTATGGAAGGATTGGAATTTCTTGGAGGTGAATGGTCCTTCCATTTTCTTTCCATTCCACAAACAGTGTCCAATTGTTCTAACCATTCCACTCCCAAAAATACATATGAATTCCCTAAACTCATAACAAAGAGAGTTTCATTGCAAGTATAACTTCCCATTTGTATAAAAAATAAAGATGTTCTACCAATACATTGATAATTTCCTCCATTTGGAGAATTAGTTAAGAAAATTTCAAAATTTATAGACCTGGTCTGTTTGGAGTATGCAAGATTAGAGGTAGTGGAGTGAAAACATTCGTATGCCCCTCGTGCTAGAAGATTTTGGTCATTTTGCAAATTCACCATTGGCGAATTTTCCATTGATTGGTGATTTTGACCAACGATCAGTTTGATTGGTCAAATAACCTAAAATGAACTTTTTACAAATTCACCACTGGTGTGCAAATTCACCACTAACGATTTTACCACTAATTGGTATTTTTGACCAACAGTTAGTTTGAGCTGCTAGGATTTAATTTTCAGGTGTTTTGCAAATTCTCCACCAGGTGATCAAATTTACCATTAGTAATATTAACACTGAGTGGTAAATTTTTCAGAGGTAAAAAATGATGCTCAAATTACTAAGTTTAGGCTGATTAAGTGTTTATTAATACTAAATTACTTGCTTGATATCTTTTGCTTTGTAGATATGTCAATATTAGATATCTATAAAAATTAATAAAAAAATTAAAATTGCAAAAAATAATAACTAAACCAAATTTAAAAATTAATATTTATAATTAATATTTTTAAATTCTTGTCCCATTAAATGCTTTTAAAATTGTCAACCTTAAATACCTTAATTTTTTTTTTAAAGTGAAAGAAAATATTTTTTCTAACATTAGAAAAACCATGAGGACAATAAATTATATAAAAACAAAATATTCAAAAACCACCATAAGAGAATAGATTTCCTCACAATCCGTTTTTTAGATTATTATTATTATTTTTTTTAAAGTCAAGAAACCATCACCCATATTCAAGTAGAGATTTGCTGATCGCTGAGGTTGAGGATGACTTCAAGCAATTGGGAAACAATAAAAGCATTCATATTTATCGTTAGTTTTTTGAAGACAGGGAACGCGCTTCCAAAAGAGATAACATCATCATGATCACAGAGGCAATAAGAGCCAAACTCGCTGCTATCTCCACGTTGAAAAAAAATCTGTCAAGCTCAAGAAAAATTTCAACCAACAGAAGGCTATCATATATTCTTTTCACTTCGATTGCCGCAGCAAGAGCCGCAGAAGCGCTGGACACAGACAAATACCCAAAAGCCTGCATTCACACCAACCGAAACCTAATTCGAACCTTCCCATATTGTGTTTGGAATAACACATGAAGTGTAATATGATGAGCTTACCTGGTCTAAAATGAGGTTGAAATACATTGCAGAAGCGTAGGAAGACGATAACTTCCTTGTAGTAGCGGTATAAACTGCCGACCCAATTTGTGAAACATTATAAAATCCCACGATCGCGATTGCTGCCACGAAATACCTACACTTCCATCATACAAATTCACATTAAATTCAATTCCAACCAAAAAAAAAAAAAAACGAATGAATGAACTATAGCCATCCTCTTGATGGGATGTAAACTGTGAAATTTTCTCGCCTGAACGAATCGAAGTTCTGAAATGTGGTATCACTATCTTCTTGATCGCCTAATAAGGTGACATCTTCGATTTTAACGGTCACCATAAGATAGATGGAGACGCCAAGCAATGCTATGGTGGGTATTCTCAGAATCAAGCTAGTGACTGCATAATTTCTAGCGTCAACGCTTCCTTTCATTTTACCTTGCAGAGGGAGAAGAATTGTTTGCTGGTCTTTTTTATGTGAAAAACAGTGTATTGGTGTTTTCCGTGTCCTGCATGGTTTTCTCCTCAATATTGTCTGCATGTACGTCTACGGATTGTCCGATGGAAAACGCATTGGTTATCTCGACTAAATACCGACACATATTATCGGCGAAGACATTGCAGGTCGTTGATAAAAATGGTTATGGTAAGGATTAGATTATATTATAATATATTAATATTATTTGCCATTGATAATGTAAACAGTATAGACCGTCCTGATGAAGCGCAGGCACCATCTATAATCTAATAGTTCTTCAAAACCCAACGTGTTCTCAAGTCGTTGAGCGTAACTTAGACTCAAAACTAAAATATCATTTGAACAATGAAACAGACAAGAATACTTAGAGGATTGGTTTGGATGACTTCATATAATCATGGGTCTCCATATAATCATGGGTCTCCTTGTTGAAGCGTAACATTTGTCTTTTCCTATTTTCCCACTCTTTTGGTGGCTTTGTTTAATCTTGGGTATTATGTTAGAAATTGTAAACTTCTTTCACCCTTGACGCGAGTCGCTTCGGAGGCGAGCGATTTCGGGAATCGTTCAGAAAAGGAGTGATTTTGGGAATCACTCAACAAAAGAAGCGATGGTGAGCTTCCCGCCAAAAACTGAAGTGATATGACCCGCAGTTAATTCGCAGCATGCGAGCAGTTGAAGTTTTCCCGCCTTTTTGTTTTCAAGCCCAGCTATATAAACCCTGGAGCAGCTGGCATTTTTGTGATTTGATGCAGAGTTGCAGATCTGTGATAGAATCGAGCATTCCCGTTTTTCAGTTTATCGTGCACTTTCGCAGAAGTTTGTAATCCCTCTATGGAGGAAGCTCTGTAATTATTCTGCATATATAAATAAAATTGTGTTTTATTTGAGTGTGTCGCATTTTCCAAGAACCCCCGATTTACCTTGATTTCATTCTCACCGAGCAAAGCATTGTGAGTGTGTTTGAATCGACTGCGGACGGGTTTCATTTGTCAAGTTGAGTTCGGAGTGTTTTTTCCTTTGTCGCTGGAAATTTTTGTGTTGTTGCCAGTCGCTCCTCCAAGCGAGCGACCTTCAGCTTTACAAGCATCGTGAGCGATTTTTTGTCCACTCTCCTTATCGCTCATTTGGCTTCGAATCTCCCTTTATCGCTCTTCATTTAAGCGACTTTTAGCCACTTCCCACTTCGTCAATCATACAAAAGAATAGTGCCTTGTCTTTAATTGCTTTGTCCTTAGGCCCTTTGTCTTTTAGTGTTTTGTCTTATTCTCTTTCTTACTGACGATCGCCATCATTTGTTTGAAGACTTGTCTAAACTGTTTTTTGTCTCTCACTATCGCTAAATATTCTAGTGACCGTCGGTTATCGCTCAATTTTTGAGTAACGCCCGGAGTCACTGCTGGAAGACAACGACTCCCACGATCGCTAGCCTAGTGAGTGACGCTCAGAGTCATTGTAGGGAGATAGTGACTCCCGTCGTCGCTAGGTTTTAGAGCAACGATCATCACTTCAATTACTTCAAATTTGTATCAGAGCTGTCTGGTGGCTTGACACAGAAGACTAAAGCATGGCTTCCAGTAGCAACCACTCACTATAGTTGCAGATACCGGGCTTCAATAGTAAAAACTATGACTACTAGAGCATCCAGATGTATATCCTATTTGGATCTTAGGAGCTGTGGGAGCTGGTCGAGAACGACTACCCAGAACCGAAAGATGCAACAACACTAACTGCGCTCTCCCAAGCAGACAAGGACCTGTTGAAGGAGAATATGAAGAAGGACCAGAAGACCTTATTCTATATCATGCAAGTGGTCAAGGATACCATTTTCCCATGGATCACATCTACAACCAAGGCGAAGTAGGCTTGGGAAACCCTTGCCAGTTTGTATCAGGGCACCAACAAGATGAAGTTAGTGAAGCTACAAATGGTAAGGAGGGAGTTCGAGAATATGTAGATGAACGAGTTAGAGTCCATGGATCATTTCTTCACCCGAACAACATATGTCATCAACCAAATGCAGTTGAATGGAGAAATCATGCAGAGCCAGAGAATCGTGGAGAAGATTCTCAAAAGCCTATCTGCTAAGTTTGACTCGGTTGTGATAGCAATCGAGGCATCGAGGGATATGATAACCCTCTCGATGGAAGAGCTCATGGGTTCCTTGCAGATGCATGAGCAAAGGCTGAGTTGTTCAACTCAATCCTCTCTGGAGTAGGCATTCAAGGTGTAAGTCTCATTCCAAGATAGTGGCAGACAAGATTCCCACCATGGAGTCTCCAGTTCTCAAGGAGGAAGAGGCAGAGGCAAGCGTGGAAAAGACAAAAAACAAGGAGGACAGTCAAACCCTAATGAGGGAGAGACCAACTACAACTTCCATCAGCAAGATGGATCTGGTTATAAGAAGGACAAACCGAAGGTCCAATGCTACTATTGCAAGAAATTCGACCATTACATATCCGAGTGTAGAAAAAGGATGGCCAAGAAGAACCAACATCAAGACCATTATACAGATGATGTTGAAACTATGGGGTGCAGAGATGTTGGTGGGAATGTGCTATTGACCTACAATATTAAGGAGGAGATCCAAAAGAATGTGTGGTATCTTGACAATGGGTGCAACAACCATATGATGGGAAACAAGCAAATGTTCTCACAACTAGATGAAACAGTCCAGTCCAAGGTAAATATGGAGATCAACAAAAAGGTTCCTATGATGGGGAAAGACAAAATCCTCATCTGCACCAAGAACAATGAGAGAAAGTAGATCTATGATGTTTACTATGTGCCTGGTCTAAAGCACAACTTACTGAGTGTTGGATAGCTCATGCAAAAGGAGAACATTGTTCAATTCAAATATGGAGTCTGCACCATCAGAGACAAAGTGCATGGGCAAATTGTAACTGTGTCCATGATGAAAAATAAGATGTTTCCACTACATATTCAGAATGAATCTTTGATGTCTCTAAGTGTAGTTGTGAAAGATGCTACCTGGCTGTGGCATCTCAGATTTGGTCACCTAAGCTTTAGTGGCCTGAATCTATTGCACAAGAAGCAAATTGTGAAGGGTTTACCCCTTATTGAGCAGCCGAATAAAGTTTGTGAGGGCTATTTAGTCGGCAAAAAACATAGGGATTCATTCCCTTTCGAGAAGTTTTGGAGAGCATCACAACAATTGGAGCTGGTGGACTTAGATATTTACGGTCCGATGCAGACCATCATGTTTTTTAGCAACAAGTACTTCCTGACATTTATTGATGACTTCAACTGGAATACATGGATTTATCCCATAAAGCTAAACTCGAAAGCATTTGCCAAATTCAAGGAGTTCAAGACTATGGTGGAGAAACAGAGCGGCTACCAAGTGAAAACCCTCAGGATAGATGGTGGAGGTGAATACATCTCCAACGAATTCCAAAATTTCTACAAGGCAAATGGAATTCAGAAGTAGCTTACTGCTAGATACACATCGCAGTAGAACGGCATAGCTAAGAGGAAGAACAAAACCATCATGTAGATGGCACAAAGCATGCTGAAGGTGAAGACTTTACCACATTAGTTCTGGGCAGAAGCTATCATGTGCAGTTTACCTGCTGAACATATGCCCCACCAAGAACGTGAAGGACTTCCTGAGGAAGCCTGGAAAAATCAGAAGCCAAGTGTGGCTCATTTGCATGTTTTTGGGTTCATAGCATATGCACATGTTCCAGAAGAAAAGAGGAAGAAGCTAGATGACAAAGCGGAGAAGTGCATCTTCATAGGGTACAGTGAGGAGTCAAAGGCGTACAATTTGTATAATCCTGTGACAAAGAAATTTGTCATCATCCGTGATGTGAAGTTCCTGGAAGATCAAGCCTAGAACTATAAATTGAAGACTAGCTAGCCTGAGCTAGTAGTTATTGAGTCTATGGACTTGGAGGAGAATACTATGTAGCCACCTATAGCCTCAAGAAGAAGCGGTGGTGCTAGCAACAATAGTGGTTCCAGTAGCAGCACAACCTCACCATATCAGTCGCCTCCACTTGCAAGCAGGATCCCAAACTTGAGGACAGCCGTGAAGATGAGAAGCTTGCAAGACATCTACGAGACAACCCAAAATCATGAAGACGAAGAGCACTCTGACTTTACCTTCTTTATAGAATGTGATCTAGTTGAGTTTGAAGAGGCAAGTCAGAATCATAAGTGGGTGAAGGCGATGGATGAGGGGATAAACGTCATTGAGAAAAATGATACATGGTAGTTGGCAGATCTCCCAACAGGGAAGAAGACCATTGGGGTCAAATGGGTTTATAAAACCAAGTTCAACACCCAAGGTGAAGTTGATCGGCATAAGGTCAAATTGGTGGTGAAAGGCTACAAGTAGAAGTCAGGGATTGATTACCATGAAGTGTATGCACCTATAGCCTGACTTGACACAGTTAGGATGATCCTGGTATTGGCAGCTTAGAAGGGCTAGAGTGTTTACCAGATTGATGTCAAGTCAACCTTCCTCAACAAATTTTTGGAGGAGGTCTACATAGACCAACCACCAGGTTACGAGATTGAAGGACATGAGAGCAAGGTCCTCAAGCTAAATAAGGCCTTGTATGGGTTGAAGCAGGCACCTCGGGCATGGTACAACCAGATTGACAACTACTTTCAGGAGAATGGGTTCATAAAATGCACATATGAGCACACCCTGTAATTGAAGATAAATGAAGAAGAGGAGTTGATAATCGTCTGCCTGTATGTAGATGATATGATTTATATTGGCAACATCACTACCCTATTCGACCAGTTCCAAACAGCCATGAAGAAGGAGTTCGAGATGATAGATTTGGAGCTGATGAAGTATTTTCTCAACATCAAAGTTGATCAATCTACAGATGGCATATTCATTTCTTAGGGCAAGTATGTGAAGGAATTCCTGAAGAGATTCAAGATGGAGGACAAAAAACTTGCCATCACACCTGTTGCCACAGGTTTGAAGCTGAGCAAGTTGGACTCTAGCAGAAATGTTGATCCAACTCTGTTCAAGCGGCTAGTTGGCAGTATAATGTATTTAACTGCAACTCAGCTAGATCTAATGTTTAGAGTAAGCTTGATCAGTCAATTTATGGAGATTCTAAAGGACACACATTGGCAACCAGGTAAGCAGATCTTGTGCTTTGTCAACGGGATGCGCAACCATGACATCTTCTATGCCAGATGAGACCAGTTGAAACTGGTGGGCTACACAAATAGTGATAGGGATGGCAACACTGATGATCGAAAGAGCACTTCTGGGTATATATTCCATCTCATATTGGGAGTTGTGTCATGGGTATATAAGAAGCAATCAATCATTGCGTTGTCCACTACTGAAGCAGAGTATGTCATCGCCATGTCAGCCACATGCCAGGCAGTATGGCTACGAAGGGTTTTGGGTGAACTGAACCATCCACTGGAAGGCATGACAATGATATTTTATGACAACTTTGCCATAGCACTATCGAAGTATCCAGTGTTCCATGGCCGAACAAAGCACATCGACATCCGATATTACTTCATCAGAGAGCTGGTGAAGTCGGGTGAAGTTCAACTATAGTTTTGCAGATCCAAGGAGCAGGTAGCTGACATTTTCACGAATCCTTTGAAGGATGAGGACTTCAACAGATTACGACTGTAGTTGGGGGTCAAAGGGCTTGTGAAATTAGGTTTAAAGGATGGTGTTAGAAATTGTAAACCTTATTTCACCCCTGACGCGAGTCGCTTCGAAGGCGAGCGATTCTGGGAATTGCTCACCCACTACAGTGATCTTGGGAATCACTCAAAAGAAGCGATTTCGAGAATCGCTCAAAAAAAGAAGCGATGGTGAGGTTACTACCAAAAACCAAAGTGACTTGACCCACAGTTAATTCACATCATGTCACATGTGTTCTCTGCCCCATCTGTCGTTTATTCCTGTGTGCGAGCAGTTGAAGTTTTCTTGCCTTTTTGTTTTCAAGCCCAGCTATATAAACCTTGGAGCAGTTGGTATTTTTGTGATTTGATGCAGAGTTGTAGATCCATGATAGAACCGAGCAACAACTTCAAGTTCTTCCTATTTTTCAGTTTATCCTGCGCTTTCACAAAATTTCGTAATCCCTATGGAGGAAGCTCTGTAATTATTCTGCATATATATAAATAAAATTGTGTTTTATTTGAGCATGTCACCTTTTTCAAGAACCCCTGATTTGCCTTGATTTCATTCTCACCGAACAAAGCACTGTGAGTGTGTTTGAATCAACTGCGGATGGGTTTCATTTGGCAAGTTGATTTCGAAGTATTTTTCCCTTTGTCGCTAGAAATTTCTGTGTTGCTGCCAGTCGCTCCTCCAAGCGAGTGACTCTCAACTTTACAAGCATCATGAGTGATTTTCATCCACTCTCCTTATCACTCATTTGGCTTTGAATCTCCCTTTATCCCTCTTAATTTAAGCGACTCTCGGCCACTTACCACTTCGTCAATCATACAAAAGAATAATACCTTGTCTTTAATTGCTTTGTCCTTAGGCCCTTTTGTCTTTTAGTGTTTCGTCTTATTCTCTTTCTTGTTGACGATCATCGTAATTTGTTTGAAGACTTGTCTAAATTGTTTTTCGTCTCCCGCTATCACTAAATATTCTAGCGACCGTCGATTGTCACTCAATTTTTGAGCGACACCCAGAGTCGTTGGAAGACAGTGACTCCCGTGGTCGTTAGCCTAGCGAGCGATACTCAGAGTCACTGCAGGGAGACAATGACTCCCATCATTGCTAGGTTTTAGAGCGACACCCGTCGCTTCAATTACTTCAATTATACCCTCAAGGTAGGTGCCATGTGTAGTAAAAATGGTCCTATCAAGGCAAAAAATGTAGTATTTTGGTAGTAGTGAAGGGTTTTGCATAGATGCTGATCTTAAAATACTAGTAACATTGAGTTTTTCATGCAACACAATAATATTGAAATTATTGCTACAATGGCATATTGATGCAACACAACAATGTTGAAGTCATTGCTACAATGGTATGTTGATACAATACAATAATTATTATAGATTTTAGCTATTGTTGTGATAATGGTCCCTTATGCATTTTATTTATAGTCTTTAGCTATTGTTGTGGTAATGGCCCCTATGCCTTTAATTTTACCCCGATGATTGGATGCTTCATTTTTTTTCATTGGGGATTCTAATTGAGGGTGAGTTAGCTCCTTAGTGTTGGTTGTTGGCTATAGGTTACATATTATCCCCCACATGGGGTCAACATTTATATTTTTTAGATTTCAATTTTCATTTCTTCTATCATAGTTTCAGTTGCCCCTTATGTTCTCATTCTTAGCTTTGTCTCAATTCATGTAAGTTCTAAAAGGATTTAGAGGGTGTTGGTGGTAAAAATGTTGTACCATCTAGCTCTATCTTGGAGGGCATAGTTGGAGGGTATAGTTATTGTATCTTCAAGAAGAGAAAATGACTTGGTGGGAGGAGAATATGGAAGAATCAAATATGATTTTGAATTCTAGGGGCTATTTAACCATGGAAATTGAGTTCATAGCATTAAATATTATGTAAATTTCCAAAGATCTTATTGCCAAGTGGTATAGTTTTTAGAATTTAGGATTTTTAGATGCATACTATTGGTTTATTTTTTGGTGTGGAATCCTTATAGAGCACAAGTTTTATAAGTGGGGTAGGTTAAATTATAAGTCATATGGTTTGATCTTACAACAAATAAGGGGGTCAAAGCATACATTTTTTTTTTTATATTTTATTCAAAGGAAGCAATCTAGATGATCCTTCAATTTTGTACCTAGGTCATATTTTATGAGGTCTATATTTTATGGTCTAGTATTTTGAATTTCACCCACAAGGGCTATGTAGGACCAAATTTTTGCTCTAGGTAGAATTTTTATTTTTGAACTTGGCATTCCATCCCTATCTTAATAAGCTCATGGGTAGTATTGGTAGGGTAGTTTGATACAAGGATTAGAGAGAAAAAATATTGAGTTTTAAATATTATCATTATGCTTATGCTGAGGTGGATCTTGATAGCAAGCTTCCATAGAGTATTAAGCTAATTAGGATTGGTTTTGAATGTGAAAAAGTTATGTATTTGAACCATCATAATGCAAGTTTTTAGTGTCGAGAATTTGGTTATATGACAAAGAGCTATCCTGATAGGAACAACAATGATCCTATAGGGATTTTTTTTGGGTCCATGGAGGGAAGTCTCTTCAAAATGCTAAATTTTCTCAACCATAACTAGGTTTCAAAATGTGGCAAATGATGTATTTGGTGCACAAGGAATATAGGGTAAGAATGTTGGGGTATAGTCCTTTAGTACATCCTTTTGTAGTTTGAATTAGCTAGTGATTCCAATTTTAGGTGATAGTGTGGTTGGAACTAAGGCACATAAGGAGCAATATGAGACTGCCTTTAGTTCTATATTTGGTGGTGTTGCCAAGGATATAGTTCTAGGAAGAAAATTCTTTCTTCAAATTGGTTCTAGTATTCATAATGTTGAAAAATATTATGTTGGAATATGTAATGCAACATTGTGTAAATTATTCTTAGAGTAATATATAAAGTCTAAAGAATAATATTTGAATTAGAATATAATTCTATCTTATGTAAAATATTCCCACCCAATTAATAAATAAATTAAGGGTGCTAGGAATATTTAATTTTTTGGGAAAAAGTTATTTCCCTTTTCTAGCAAATATTAGAAAGTAACTAATCATTTTCTAATATTTGATAGATGCCACTTATCACATATCTCAAATATTAGATTGTGATAAAATTAGAAAGTAACTAAAACACTTTCTAATATTTGATAGATTGTGATAAGATTAGATTGTGATAAGATTTAGGGTTGTAGTAGAAAAGCTTCTCTTTAAATAGGGGTGTTTTCTACTACATATGAATATATCTTGTCATATTGATTTGTGTTGTAGTTTATGTTGATGCATATTGTTGCATAACATTAAAGCATTCTTGTACTATTGAATCATTGAGTAATATAGTGACCTTCATAGTGGATGTTTCCCTTCTTAATTTGAAGTAGGGTTTTACCACTCAATATTTGTGTTGTGGGTTTACCTCTTTTATGTGTGATTGATCTTGTGGAGCATTCTTCGATCTTGGGGAGACTTTGCTTGTTTCACATTTGGTATCAGAGCGGTTGGGATCTCCATCAAGTGTCTTCAATCATTTGAGGTGAAAAATGCATTAAGGTATATATATTGCATGCATTTGATATTTGGGTATTTTATGTAAACTTATTTTGCAAATCTACCATTAGGGTTTATAGATTTATTATGTTTTTAGATCCAGTTGTTAGATCTTTTGCAAACAATGTTTTCATTTTAAATCTATAAATTGTTTTTGGCATTAATATTTTTCTAGAAAGGTTTTTGGAGCCCAACGGACCCCATGGTTTCATTCGGAAGACCTAAAAACCCCTATTTCCATATATAGTTATTTAAAAAAAAAAAAAAAAAACAGTTGGCTATATATATATATATATATATATATATATATATAATAGTTTTGCTTTATAAAAAAAAAAACAGTTTTGCTTTATAAATTTTTTTTTTTTTGAAAACATTTTGCTTTATAAAAATCTTTAAACGTTTTCATGCCATTTTTTATTAATAAAATAATTTTTTTTAATTTAATTGCATTTTTTTAAGTAATTTTTTGTATTAAAAATTATTATTATTCTCCTTAAAATGCATTATTTTTTTGTCTCACATTAACAATGGTTGTTTGTGAGTTTGCTTGTTTTGCAAGGTTATCCAAGTATGTTTTGGAATATACAAGGCAATTTTGGATCAATTTTTTCACTCTCTTCCCCTATTTTTATTAATTTCTTCTAATATCTCTCTAGTATTTTCTTAAAGCATACTGTAAATTAATGTAACTTGTATCTCTCATTATGAAAGTAAAAGAGAATGAAAGTGAGAGTGAGAGAGAGAAAGAGAGAGAGAGAGAGAGCGTATTTGTGTTTTGCTTTGTGTCTCCACTATCTCTTGTTCATCTTTCTTACATTTTGCATCTCAACTAATCTAACTACTAACTTGCTACTAAACAATATACTAACCAACTAACTTACAATTTACTAATTTTCATATTAATCAAGAAGGTTAAAAATGAATCAACTTCCTAACCACAACTTTAGTATTTGATTAAAATTTATTTAATCTTGCAACACATTTTATATTTGCTAAACACCTATTGAATCCAAAAGAATCCGCTCTATTGGTAGCAATTCCTTTTCAGGTCCTCGTACCCGTACTCTTTTGGGTAGCTTGGTTGACCTTGGGTGAGATGAATTGGCAATTCATTAGGCTATAGCAAAACCTTAAAATGAACACTAAATTACTAACTTATTGACTATCTAACATTTAACAAATGTTTTATGGTTCAATTCAAGTTAGTTTATTTTGTTGCAAGATGATTGTTATGGTTAGTTACCTTCTTATTGCAAGTTAATCTATTGCAAGTTGATCTTGGTTTATTTCATTTATTCAATTACAATATGGTTATAGTTGTTTATTGCAATATGGTTATAGTAGTTCATGATGATGTTGATTATATTTCATGATGATGCTTATCTCTCTTAATGATGCTTAACTTTGATTATCTTTCATGATGTTTTATCTTTGATGATTGAAAAGTAGATTACTTGACAGTTATGTTTTTTTATATATTCAAGTATGTTTATCTAATTTCTTATTGCATCATTTATTTACTTTGTCAATACATCTTATGTTTTGATTATGTTCACTTTCTAGAATGGTTGATCATGGAATCTCCTTCACACCTAAGCACATCCTTTATGGATCAATTTTTGAAATATGGGAACCAAGGATGAGGGTTGAATTTCAAGCAATAAAGTTATGGCCCATTGTGAATGGAGATGAAGCAATCCCAACCTAGGAAAGGGCACTTGAGACATACAACAATAGGAGTCACCTTGCACTTTCCATGATTATCAATAGTGTGAGTGATGAGATATTTCTCACTATAAGCCATTGTGAGCATGCTAAATATGCATGGGATTTGCTAAAACAAGTCCATATAGGGTCAAACACATCAAGGAAATTCACTTTATTGTACAAAATTCTTAGCACTATGCAAGGTGAAGAAGAAAGTGCCTTGATCTTCCTCTCAAAGATGAAAGACATGAGAACTCAACTATTGGCTTGTAATTGTGATTGGATAAGTGAGAAGCTCTTAAGATTTATCATTTTGAGGAACTTGTCAAGCAAGTTCAAGATTTTTGTCACCATTATTGAGACTAGGCTAGAGCAAGAAGAGGATGGCATTCCTTTCAACACTCTTTCACAATTATTGATTCAACATGAAGTGTCTCTTAATCGAGACAAAGTGAATGGTCAAGTTGTCAAGGAGAAGAATGTTTCCTTGAGTGCCACTAAAGCTTCCTTCAAGAAGAAATACAAGGGAATGAAAAATCAAAATTTCCAACCCAACAAGCCTAGAGTTGATTTCACTTGCAACTTTTATGGCAATAAATGCGACAAGGAACAAAATTGTTTCAAGAAGAAGAAGATTGTAGAAAAGGAAGAGCAAGAAAAGGCTAAGGGACAAGGACCTAAGAAATGGTTTGGCAAGGGAAAGAAAAAGAACAACAATGTAAAGCAAAATTCTAATAAAAATATAATTGTTTGTGCCCTCTACTCCATTGACTCATCTACTTCTAATGAATGGGTGTTAGATTTTGGATGCACTAACCATATGTGTTTTAAAAAGGATAAGTTTGTGGACTTTCATAAGCACTCTTCAGATTTAGTTGTCATTGGTGATAATACTAGACTTCAAGTAGAAGGTGTTGGAAATGTTGTAATTTAAGGGAAATTAATTGAAAATGTCCTATATGTGCCTAACCTTAGGAGAAATTTAATTTCAGTTTTGCAAGTTTCTAGAAGTAGTCGCACTATTGAGTTCAATGCAACTTCATGGATCATTAGGAAAGGCATGTTACCAATCATTATAGGTTATGTGAAGAATAATATTTATGTGTTAAGTGATGCTCCTCCTAAAGTGTGTTTAACAACTAATGTTTCTCCTAGTAGCAAGCTTTGGCACTTATGGTTAGGCCATACCAACTATCAAAATATTCAAATGATGAAGTCCAAAAATTTGGTTGAAGGCTTGCCTAACATTTCACCTATTCATGGTTTGTTTGAAACATGCATCTTAGGCAAGATGAGCAAACAAAAGTTTGCAAAGGACAAGTCAACAAGGGCCACACAAATTCTTCAACTCATTCATACAGATATTATGGGTCCATTACATGTTAGATCACTTGGTGGTGCATCCTATATTCTCACATTTATAGATGATTATTCAAGAATGATATTTGGGTATCTACTTAAGAATAAATCAGACTATTTTGAGACATTCAAGGAGTTCACAACTTTGGTAGAAAATCAAAAGGAAGAAAATATCAAAATGATTAGAAGTGACAATGGAGGGGAGTACAATAGCAATGATTTCAATGAGTTTTGTTCTTCTCATGGGATCAAAAGGTAGTTTACTTGTCCATACACTCCTCAACAAAATGGTATTGTAGAGAGGAAAAATAGGACAATAATGGAGATGGTAAGATGCATGCTTGGTGACCACTTACCTCAATTTATTTGGGGTGAAGCAGCCAATACAACAATCTACATTCTTAACAGGTGTCCTTCCAAATAAGTTGAGGGGAAGACTCCTTATGAGGTTTGGAATTGTAAGATGTCGAATTTGTCACACTTAAGAGTGTTTGGATGTGATGCTTTTTCATATATTCCTTCAGAAAAGAGGAAGAAATTGGACAAAAAATCTAAAAAATACATATTTGCTGGCTATGATGTAGAACATAAGGGCTACAGGTTATACTCACCTTCTTCATGCATTGTATTTGTTTCAAGAGATGTCAAATTCAATGAAGAACTTCTCGATTTAGAAAAGGGTGGGCCTTGTGTCAAAAGGACCAAGTGGTTGAATAATTCTAGGGGTCCTAAAGAGCAAAATTCAGTTAGCCAAAGGATAGCTAGAAGTATGACCCTTAACATGTCTCTTCTAGCTAAGATAGAGAATGATAATGAGCCTACTTCTTACCAAGAAGCTTCACAACACTCTTGTTGGGTTGATACCATGAAGGTTGAGATGGATTCTCTTCTAAAGAATAAAACTTGGGATCTAGTGCATTATCCTAATAAGAGAAATGTTATTGGGAACAAGTGGGTCTATAGAATAAAGTACAATTCTAATAGAAAGATAGAAAAGTATAAGGCTAGATTGGTTGCTAAGGGTTATGCTCAAAAACATGGCATTGACTATGATGAAACCTTTGCACCAGTTGCCAAAATGCCCACCATTCGGCTTCTCATTGCTATTGTTGCTGCTCAAGGTTGGCATATTTTTTAGCTTGATGTGAAAAGTGCCTTTCTAAATGGTAATTTGGATGTGGATATCTACATGAGTCAACCGCAAGGATTTTTTGTACAAGGTAAGGAAACACTTGTGTGTAAACTAAATAAAACCTTGTACGATCTGAAGCAAGCACCTAGAGCATGGTACATGAAGATTTTAGGTTACTTCTTATCTCTTGGTTTTGATAAATGCTATTCAGATACAGATCTCTATGTGCTTAGGAAGGATAAATTGGTCATTTTAATTGCTCTATTTGTTTTTTTTGGTAAATAAAAGTCTTAATTAATTACCGGGTTTTGCAGGTTAACCCAAAACCTATTACAATATCCAGCCTTCTGCTGAGATTGTAGATCCTAGTAATCCTTGAAACTTTCTTACCAAAAATTGTGTTGAATCCCCTACAACACCTTATTAACAAAGCACACCCATACCTAAACATAACTGTAAACATTACTTACATTGACAGGAATTGAAGTTTGGAACTTTGCACTTGTGAAACCTATTGCTTGCCCATTTTCTATTCTCTTTCGGAATATTCCAAGGCTTACACCCTGTTACCTTCACAATTTGGTATGATTTAGAGGGAAACCCCATAGTTATTACTAGCTCCATGGGGAAATAACATCCATTTATATTTCTCCTTAATGGGTAGTGATGAGGCCTGGAAATGCCTCAATCATAACATGTTTTGAACACTAAAAATGCCTATAAACTCTTATGTTTTATCTGATATGTTAGTTAAGTTGATTCAATATGTTGTATATTAACCATTTTGCATGATCAATGTATTTGAAATATTATATGCTAATTTTATAGCTTTTTGCATAGTTTTGTGTTCTTTTTGCTATGATTTGCTAAAATGGGATATGCTTAGAATAATAGTAGCATTTCACTAATCATGTTTTGATTTGCCTCAAGCATTTATTTCACCTAAATCTAGCAACAATGAAAGCAAACTGTTGCTGTGCAACAAAAACTAGTCTTTCCCATGTAAATTCCAGCCACCTGTCCATAAATAGCAAGGCATGGAATTCACATGAGGAAAGAGATGAAGACCATTGGAATTTGATCTTAAGAGATAACCCACCTGAGAGATGCAGAAGAAATCACTAGAAAAGCATACATTTGTTCATTCCGAAGTATCTTCAGAATGAACAGATATCTTCGAAATGAGAGAACACAGCGTCTTCGAAATGAGCGGATCTTCGAAATGAAGAATGCAGTATCTTCGAAATGAGCGGATCTTCATAATGAAGAATGCAATATCTTTGGAATGAGTGATCTTAAGAATGAGAATGCAGTATTGTCTTCGGAATGAAGCCACTTATCTTCGGAATGAAGAACAGAATGTGTTTTTTGACTTGTTGACCGATTTTTGAAGCCAAAAAAAGGGGAAATAAAGGTTGGAAAAGGTAAAGGAAAGATCTTCCAGTTTTGTTGTCATTGCTGACCAAGCATCATTAAGGGAAAGATCAAGTTTTAGTCCTCTTCTAGGATAAAACCAGAATTTGTTGCAGCATTGTAGGATTAGATCTTTTGAGATATTCTTTGTTTGTAATCAGATCATAGGATAGCTATAAATATTGCTCTCATTCAATTTGAGCCTAGTAGGTAGTAGATAGTAAAGGAGGTAGAAAATAGTGTAAGGAAGCTAGCAGAAAATACAAAGTATAGGTAGAAATTGACTGTTACAGTCTTGTAACAGTTTTTCAACAAAATTATTGTAATCATGTCTTCTAATCAATAAAGTGCACCAGTTCTATTTCATATTGCTTGTAAATGAGTGTGATTAAGATTTAGAAAGAGAGAGAGACTCACACCTTCTTCTAGAAAAGGAGGCTGGCCACTTCCAGACCTAGGAGGAGGACTAACAAGCAGGTTTTTATTTTTAATTTTGCTACAGCAGAATGAGTTGTAGAACTTGTTATTTCAATTGCTTGTAAACAATTGACAATATTTGTAGTCTTAGTTTATTTATGCTTAGATTAACCTTGTGCTTAATGTTTTAGTTGCAATCTTACTTTCAGCAAAGCTTCCACTTTATTTCATACTGTTATTTCTAGAATTTACTATTTTTCAGCAATTTCCTGCATTTTATGTTTTGCTGTCAAAATCCTGCATAGAAGATTGACAACCTTCTGTTACAGAACTTTGATAGTTTTTATTTCCATATTAGATCTAGACTTTCATTACTGCAAAAGTAATTAGATTTTCCTTTTGCAATTAGGATCAGACTTTCAATTTTGCAACTGTTATTTCTGCAATATAATTAGGTCTCATTCTGCAATTGTAATTAGGACTTCATTTCTATAGTTAATGATTAGTTTCCAATTCTGCAACTTAGATTAAGATTTAATTCATGCAATTTAGAGATAGGAATGTTCCAAAACCCCCCACACAACCGGTTCCACCAATAAAACCTATTGCTCTAGATTGACCTAAGTTATAGCTGTTTCACTTCTTCTTTCACAGATAGCCTTGTACACTACCCTGGATTGACAGATTCATTGAGAATTAATGATGGTATAATGACTACGCATAATTTTGGTGTCATTGCTAGGGAATAGTGTTGTCAGAAGAAAACAAACAGTCCAATAGCTGTAATCAGACTAAGTTGTGAAAATTCAGGTTAAAATATGAATACAACAGCTGAGGAAGATAACAACTATTGACTTAATTTATGTCATTTAAGAGTAAACATGAATGAATAAGTCTAGGGATGAAAAAGGTAGAACTACCCCAAAGGATCCTTGGCTTGTTCCATTAAGGAGATCTTCACGCCTAAGGGGTGAATCACCTGATGTTTGAATTACCGAGAAATATTGATAGAAAAATCACCAGTCTCACCATCACTAGAACATTCTGAGATAGGAAAATCACCAATTTTATCATCATCAGAATATCCTAAGAAAGACAATTCATCAGACTCATCATCAACGAGAGATGCTTGGACCTCTTGAGAGAATAATTTGGGAAGCTTTAACTTCTCCCAACAAATAGGAAACTATGGCGAAAGGAGGCAATATAGATGGCCAACATGGCTATGTTCATAATGAAGGAGATGATCGGGATATACTCCAACCTGTCCAGAACATTTGAATATCCTATTCGATCGAATCCAACACAAAACTCTCCCATGAAGACCATTTCACCTTCAGTACTTCCAACCTTTCGAGGTGTTGTATCTGAAGATCCTAACCAATTTTTGTTTGAATTCAAGGTAGTGTGTCAGACCTATGATTATATAAATGACAATAAAAAACTTAAGGTTTTTCCCTCAACTCTCAAGGATTCAGCATTGCGCTGGTTCATGAGCTTAGAGCCAAATTCCATAAGAACTTGGGATCAAATGGAGACTGTCTTTTTAGACAAATATCAGGAATATTATCGTGTAAGGAATAGAAAAGATGAGTTATTCAGAATCAAGCAGGAAGATGATGAGACCTTGGAAGATTATCTTGATAGGTTCTCCTTTGTTCAAAGGAGATGTGGACTTGTAGAACCAGAATTATGTAAAACCATATTTTTGAGAGGATTGCAAGATGAATCCAGAGAAGTTCTGGATTTGATGGGAAAAGGGGATGTAACCACTCTCAGTAATGAGGAAATTATGGATCTCTATAGGAATTACTCTCGCACTAAGAAGAGAAGAAGAAAAAGCCGCACAAATGGCACTGATGTGAAGGACTTGATAGAGGAACTTGCAAATTTCAAAACTGATATTCTAGTGCACTTAAACACTACTTTGGGGGAAATGTCTACAAAAGCAAAAAACATAGAACCTTTGGCAATTTATTGCCCAAGATGTAGAAATAAACATGCTTTGCGAGAATGTCCTTTGAATAAAACATCTATTTTAGCCATTTGTAGTATCTATTCAAAAAGGCATTCAACTGATCAATGCCACCTGCTACCACAACTCAAAACTGTGTTAAAAAACCAGACTGAGGAACTCAACTATATTGGACCAAAACAAGGGGGAAATTTCTCTCAATATCAAAATCCCCCTCGTTTTCCTATAAATTGGGGGCATAATCCTGGTACTATGCCTTGGGGACAATCAGAACCACCCCAACGTCCTTGGAATTATCCTCAATGGACAAATTCCCAAGAATGGCCACAAGCAAATTGGAGTAACTCGACCTGGAATCAGAATCAAAACAACCCCTCATGGAATCAAAACAACCCATCTTGGAATCAAAACAATCCAACTTGGAATCAAAATCAGACTAATCCACATTGGATGCAAAACCAACCATAGTGGAATCAGCAATACCAGTCCTATCCAAGGCAGCAAAGGAATCAAGGTCAAACTCAGCATTTGTTGCCTGCACCTAATCAAAATTTTCAAGAAAAACAATAGCAAACACAACAAGTGAAACAACCTCAATTGCCATCTCGACCGATCACTAATCCAAACGAGTGTGAGACAGACACCTCCTGTCTATGTGGTGAAAGTCTGAAGAAAATGTTGAAATTAATGTTCTTGATTGTAGTAACATCCAACTTCGTTCAAGAAAAGTTGTACCTGAACTAGTTTCAATTGAAATCAAAGAAAATGAAGAGCAAGAATCATCAGAACCAGAGAGAATCCAACCAACAATAGAAACAGAAGAATTGGAACCAGAGAGAATCCAACCAACAATAGAGAAAGAGACACAAGCAGAACAATTACCAAGGATAATTCCATATCCTGAAAGACTTAATGCAATACCAAAAAATTCTGAGTTAGAATTGGTCAAAGAACTCAAAAAGTTGACTATATCATTGCCCTTATTGCAAGCCATTAAGGAAATACTAGAGATTAATAGTACTATCCAAAATTTGTGCATTAAAAGAGCAGGAAGAAAGAAGAAAGCATTTCCCAAGACTGTGCAGGTTGAAGGAAAGATAACTGATCTCTTATCTGGAAAACTAGTACCTCCAAAGTATAGTGATCCAGGAAGCCTAGTTATCACAGTTACCATAGGTTCAATACCAATATCAAATGTTTTAGTGGATCTAGGAGCTGCAATAAATGTCATGACCAAGGATACAATGGAACAATTACAGCTCAAACATCTCAGCCCCACATTTACAGTTTTAGAAATGGCTGATAGGTCAGTTGCAAAACCTGAAGGAATCATTGAAGATGTCCCTATAGAAGTTTCTTCTTGGTAATTCCCTACAGATTTTTTGGTTTTACGGCCAAGAAATTCAGCACATGGATATCCCATTATTTTGGGAAGACCTTGGCTTGCAATTGCAACAACCTTCATAGACTGCAGATCTGGAAATATGACTATTTCAAATGGTATTGATCTGAAACAGATTTCTTTATATCCTCCTGCAAAACCATCTAGCAAATTTTTAGGTCAGTTATGGTTTTTGACTCAGAGGAAGAACCAGAAGAGGTCATTTCTACACTAGCTACCTTAGTAGTAAGAGAACACACAGAAGACCTCAGTGACACAGAAAACTTAGAAAATGAAACAATCCTGATGAATGTTCTGCATGAACAAGGTTTAGAAGAGGAAGCAACAAATATCCAACAGTTGTTAAGTAATGAGGAGAATCAAAAATCTGAAGATGAACCATCTGTACTATCATAGGGAAACTTTGTTTCACTACCACATGGATGGCACCATCATCTAATTTTTCCTTCTCACTGTTCCATACAAGATATGCTTCCCTCAAGCAACAATAAAACAGAAACTGCTTCTTTTCTCCCATCTCAAAAATGTCCTCTTAATCCCTTAATCACTAGGTATGAAGGAGTGAATTCAGTCCTTCTAAATACAAAACAAATAGAAGTCCAACCAAGCAAATTTTTGAACATCTACAGCTAGCTTACTAGGGAAGAGGAAGAAAAACTGATAGTTGTCTTGCAGAAGCATGTTCATGCTTTTGCTTGGAACTACAAAGATATGTCAGGAGTTCATCCTGATATATGTACCCACAGAATCTATACTGAAGAAGTCAAGCCAGTCAGACAACCTCAAAGAAGATTGAATCCTGCCTTAAGAGATATTGTGAAAGAAGAAATTGAAAAACTCCTAGAAGTAGGATTCATTTACCCAATTTTTGATAGCCAATGGGTTTCTCCATTGGTAATAGTTCCTAAGAAAAATGGAAAAATGAGAGTATGTGTAGACTATAGAGAGTTGAATAAGGTGACATACAAAGACCATTTTCCATTACCTTTCATAGATCAGGTGTTAGATACTCTTGCTTGAAAAAAGATACTTTTGTTTTCTTGATGGATTTAGTGGATATAATCAAATTCAGATTGCACCTGAAGATCAAGAAAATACAACTTTTACATGTCCATGGGGAACATTTGCCTATAGGGTTTTACCTTTTGGTTTGTGTAATGCCCTAGCAACTTTTCAGCGAGCAGTCCTAGCAATTTTTGCTGATCTGACCACCAAAAGCATTGAAATATACATGGATGATTTCACAGTATGTGGACAAACTTTTGATTTTACATTGGAAAATCTTGATAAAGTCTTAACTCATTGTGAAACATACCACTTATCCTTAAATCCAAGATAAATGCTTCATGATGATGAAGGAAGGGATAGTTCTTGGTCATCACATCTCTCCTGAAGGGATCCAAGTTGATCCAAAGAAGGTTGAAATTATCAAGAATCTCCTTCCTCCTAAAACTCAGACTAATGTCAGAAGCTTCCTAGGACACATTGGTTTTTACCGTAGGTTTATTCCCAACTTTAGTACAATAGCCAGTCCTATGTTTGCCCTATTGACTAAAGATTCTGAATTCTCCTGGACTGCAAAGTGTCAGGAAGCATTTGAAGCTCTGAAAGAGAAATTGATAACTCCACCTGTGCTCAGAGGACCTAATTGGACATTACCATTTCACATACAGATCGATGCCTCCAATACAACAATTGGAGAAGCATTAGGACAAATTGATAATGGTGAACATTATACCATCTACAACATTAGCAAGAACTTGACAGGAGCCGAGAAAAATTATACAACAACCGAGAAGGAATTCCTAGCGATAATTTATGCCATCAACAAATTCAGGCATTATATCACGGGTTATCAAATATTTATTCACACAGATCATACAACCATTAAGTATTTGATGAATAAACCTATGGTAAGTGCAAGAATTATTCGTTGGTTGCTATTGCTTGCAAGAATTTGATATCACTATAATCAACAAACCAGGAAAAGCTAATGTTGTGGCAGATTTCTTGTCCAGGTTGCAGAACACAGATGAAGGGGAATTAGTTGATGACACTTTTCTTGATGAAAAACTATTTGCTATATCAGTCCAATCACCTTGGTTTGTAGATATAGCCAATTATTTGGTCACAGGGAAAGTTCCTCCACATTTCACTTCAAAACAGAAAAAAAAATTGATCAAACAGAGTTCTTCTTTTGAATGGATTAAGGGTATGCTTTTTAAGTGCAATCCTGACCATGTGTTACGTAGGTGCATCCGCAAGGATGAAGTGTATGATATCCTTAGAGCTTGTCATGATGAACCCTCAGGTGGACACTATTCTATAAAAAGCATAGTTAGGAAAATCTTAGGGACAGGATATTATTGGCCATCTCTTCACAAGGATGTGAAAAAGTACATCAGGCATTGTGATGCATGCCAAAGAATGGGGAAACCCACTCATACAAATGAGATGCCATTGTAGCCTCAAATGGTTTTAGAACCATTTGAGAGGTGGGGGCTTGATTTTGTAGGACCTATTGATCCACCTTCTCAAGGAAAGGTGCATATTCTAGTATGCATTGATTACCCGACAAAGTGGGTAGAGGTGCGTGCTTTCAAACATGCTCGTGAAGAGAAGGTCGCTGATTTCTTGTATACTTAGATTTTTTAGAGATTTGGAGCTCCACGGTCTATCACCACAGACCAAGGACCCCAATTTGCATCCAAAGTCATAAAAGCATTTACAGAATTGTATGAAATCAAACATAGGAAATCATCACCTTACCACCCACAAGCAAATGGCCGGGTTGAAGTAACAAACAGGGAACTAGAACGCATCTTGACAAAAATAGTAGCTTTTCATAGGAGAAATTGGCTAGATAAATTACCTGAAGTAGTTTGGGCCTACAATACTACTTGGAAGTCCACTACTGGATTCACACCTTATGAACTAGTCTTTGGTAAAAAGCCTCTCTTACCTATTGAATTTGAGCTACTAACATTGCGCACAACACTGGAAATTGGAATTGAATTGTTGTAGGCACAAATAGACAGGATTTTGCAGTTGAATGCATTGGATGAACTTAGATTGGATGCTCTGCACCAAACTAAGGTAATTCAAGAGCAGAGGAAGTTGTGGCATGACAGTCACATTCAACAAAGGAAACTTCAACAAGGAGATTGGGCTTTACTGTTTGATTCTCAATATGAAGACTTCCATGGAAAACTGAGAACTAGATGGTTGGGACCTTACTGGATTGAGGAGGTATTTAACAATGGAGCAGCTCGTTTATCCCCTATTGATGGGTCACAAAGAAAGTTGGTAGTGAATGGACATCGCCTCAGGGTATACCATACACCTCTGACTAAAGAAGAATTCTTGCAACAACTTGATAGTTTGGATACACAGCAGGTGGAAGAGATTCCCTCTTCCACTTCAAAACAATCAACATGATCAATGGATTTCAAGAAAAAGCAGAAAATACAAAAAAAATAAAAAAAAATAGAAAACAAAAAGATGAATAAATTCTGAGTATGAATTCCTTCATGGGCATGGTTTCAGGGGAAATCATGAAATTCCTTCATGGGCATAGTCAGGATCAAGAAAAAAAAAAGAGAGAAAAGGAGAGGTAAAAAAAAAAAAAAAAAAAGAAGGGGAAAAATCAAGAAAAAAAAAAAGAGAGAAAAATGAATAACTCAGCAGTGAAAACCTTTTCTTAAGGCACTACTGGGTTGGTATGCATGAAAACCAATTTTCTGGCATGCATAACCTTGAGAAATTTCTGAACCATCATTGTACAAATTCACCAAGTGCACTTGTTTTGAAATGTTGTAGAAAATCTCAGCAAAATATCAACAAAGGCAGTCATTCTTCAAAACTGGCATTAACTGTTTTTATCAAGTATATATTTCTTACATTTCTTCATTGTAAAATGATTGGTATATAGTATGTGACAATTAACCATTAGCATAAAAGGTATTCATAAGAGTTGGCATACTTAAGACATGTTTTGAGAATGAAAATATTGATTTCTGCCTAATCTTCGGAACAAGAATGCCAAAAATAGTGCCTGCTGTATTATCTTCGGAATGAAATTGTCTTTGGAATGACAACAAAATGAATGTTGCACTTTGTCTTCAAAAAGAAACTTTGTCTTTGGAATGACAATTTGTCTGCATCATCTTCGAAATGAAGATCTGTCTTCGGAATGAGGATCTGTCTTCGAAATGAGTGTCTGTCTTCGAAATGACAATTTACCTTCACAATACAGCCTAATCTTTGGAATGAGGATTGATCTTCGAAATGAGGATTGATCTTCGAAATGAGGATTAATCTTCGAAATGAAAATTTTGCAAAGAGGATTTGTCTTCGGAATGAAGACCTGTCTTCGGAATGAGGTCATAATCTTCGAAATGAGGATTTGTCTTCGGAATGAAGACTCGTCTTCGGAATGAAGTCATAATCTTTGGAATGAAGTTTTGTTTGCGCAATAAGTTATAATCTTCAAAAAGAGCATTTCCACGTGGCATCCAAGAAGACAAGGTACGACAAAACCAAACTCTTTTAGTTGCATATGAAAGAGGAACACGTGTCAGTCAGCACATGGTTTGTTTTTGCACTCATTGGAAAGTACTAGAATTACAGAGGACGTGACCAACCATATGCCACCAATTTTTAATGCCAATAAACATGCACGTGAGAATCTGTAGGAAAAACAAAAAAATTAAAAACAAATGAGGTGGATCTGACGACAAGGACATCCATGCAATCATCAACGAACAGGTGTTCAGTGCAAAAGTAGAAATGTGTGCCACCTTTCTTTCCGAAGACGTGTTTGCGAAGTACAGTGCACAGGTTATGGTTCATTCCGAAGAAGAAGACAAGAAACAGGGCAACGAAGGTTTCAAACTAAAACTCTGCAAATCTGCAACATAAAACAACCAGAGATCCAGTAGAAGAATAGCAGCCACAATGTACATTTTTTTAAACAGAAAAGATGGGGTGAAATATCAGAACAGAGCCTGCAGATACCACTTACCTCCGAGAAAATCTGACAGTTGTGCAAATTTTTGAAGATGGAGGGTTTATGCCATTTCTGGATAAATTCAATGGGTCTTCTAAAGATTTGGCTGGCATGTTCGCCCATACGTTCATAAACAACCGAGCACATGTTAACGACATGACTATTGAGGTAAGCCCTAAAATTTTAAGTCAGATTACAGAGCTGCCATTAGAAGGGATTTCAATTTCTAGATCTGGCAAGAACACATTGGAAAATGTAGTTAATCAATTTGTAGAAGAAAATGATAGAGAACCAGAGTACTTAACCCATAACAACACATGTAAAGGGTTAAAAAGGTCCAGCCTACAGGAACCCTGGGATGAAGTAGCCACCTGGGTAATTAAATTCCTAACTTGTGAAGGGCAGTATGTGCTGTTATCAGGGCATCATCTGCAAATTTTGAACCATCTCAGACATGGTGGGCAACAACCAAAAGTTAGGGTAAATCTTCCCCTATATCTGTATCAAGAGTTAAAGAACATGGCAAAAAGATATCAGGAGGGTAAAGGAAGCCTTCGCCATCATGGCCTCATCAAACTAGTTTGCCAACACCATTTTAGAGGAAACCCTAGGAGTTTTGATAGGTTTTACTCTACCCTAAATGATGTCATTTTTGGGGATGAAAGTGAGGAAGAAGAAGAACCAAATGCTACTGTTGTTGCTACAAAAGAGGAAACAACTGCTGCAAAAAATGTTGCAGAATATACTGCAGAAGAAACTATAGAAGGTGCCCTTGAAGCTGTTACAGAACTACACCCCATAGCAGCAATAGAAAACCTTGCTCCTAAACCCTCAACTTCACGAGCCAAGAAACAAAAGAGAAGAGGATCTGGAGCCGGCGAGAGAGCAGAAAAACAAAAGAAGGTTCATTTTGCTGAAGCTGCAACTGATTTGTTAGAATAGAGAAGTGAAGCACTTAACCAAATAGAGGCAAAAACAATAAGGGAAACAGAGGCATCTAAAACTGACCCCATGACCCCTACTGTCACCAAAAAATAGAGCAAAAAGAAGAAGTTTGCATCTGGAACTAGGAGGTCTACAAGAATCCATTTGAAAGAAACTGTAGAACAGGTCATGGAGGAAGAAGATAGACCAAGTAGCCCAGATGTCACAGAGATACAACCAGCATCTGAAAACTTTCCAAAATTCCCTGAACAGATAGTCGAGGCAAAAACTGAGCAGGATGGTTTGGAGGAGGCTATAGTTCAACAGGCTATAGATATGGTAGATACCATTATAGACAGTCTCACAGAGCCTCCTGAACAAGAACAAATTGTTGCAAAAGAAGAGGAAATATTGGTTGAGCAGCCAACTACAATTGATTTGTCTGCATCGACTCGAAGTAGAAACAAAAGTGGAAGACATCACGAAGCAGCTGAGGGTAGCAAGGAGTGTTGTCAAAACACAGACCAGATGGATTTTAGAGAAAGAAAGCATCATTGAGATGCAAGAAAGAAAAATTGTAGAGCTTCGATGAGAAGTGGCAGAATTAAGAAAAATGTTGTCACAATCGAAAAATAGCCAACTGTATCCATTGATGAAGACAATTCGGCTCAATTGCTTCGGGTTTATCAAGGGCGAGATGACTCGTTGAGGCAGACATAGGAGTTCATCCTGAAATAACACTCCTTCATTTTGAAGAAGTGCCTATTCATTCTGAAGCAGCACCATCTTATTCTGAAGCATTGCCTTCTTATTCTGAAGATGCTTCAAAAATGGTAAAGAGCATAGCAGAGGATGTTGAAGATGAGCCACCAACACAAGAACAGTCCCAGCAGCAAGAAAATGTTCAAGTAAGTACTCCTATTGAGGTCCCTGCATTTCAACTTGTTACACTTCTAGTAGAAACAACAGATAAGGGGGTACAAGTAGAAATACTATCTGATGACAACCCCATAGAAATAGCAAATAAGGGGGTGCAAGTAGAGTTATTGATAGATGAACAACCAGTGGAAGTGGCAGAAAAAGGAGTTCAGATAAATCTTTTGCCTAGGATCCCCTTGTAGTCAGACCACCTAATACTGTGTCTCTAGAACAGTACAATGCAGACATAGCTAGCTGGATGATTAGATATGAGCAACTTGCCACTAAAACTAAAAAGTTCAAATTGGAAGCAAAACAGCTAGAAGCCAAGGACACAGAAATTCAGGCATTGAAAGAAAAGGTGTCTGACTTATGCCAAATTGCTAAATTTTTAGTCCAATTTAGATGACCAGCCAGATTTTACGACCTTATTTTGAAGGAAAAACACCTCAGATGGCAGGTCATGAGAATTACTTCAAACCTCTCATATAAATTGGACACTATTGAAGATTTTCTGGAGGCATATTTTGATAGTCCTTTTGAATAGAAAAATCTCTTGTGTGAAGTATTTTTACATAGTTTTTTCATTCCAGAGAAAGTTGACTCTCATCCTCAAATCTACATTGGAGATGTTCAGTTGAGAGCATTTATGTCTACTTTGCAGAATCAACTTTATTGGGATCAAGAGAAAAAGCAGAATAAAGTGATTGAAACAAGGGCTGAGTTGTTAGTCAGAGCAATCTATCCAAATCACCTAGTTATCACCAGACAGCACTTCTCAATGATGAACATGGATGATATAAAGAGAATGTACTTGAACAACTTAAGGGACTGTGTGGCCAGATTTAACAATTTTTGTGATCACAATTTCTTCCTAGCATTATCAGTATGCAGAGACAGATGGAATGAAATTTCCATGTCTTTGAGGAAAAGAGAACCTATCTCCCCCATCAACTTAGAATGGTCCAGAAGAAGAGCAAAAGGTGTAATCCAGCTGATTCAGATCATGCAACATAATTGGATAGGTCTCAGGTTTAGGCCTCCGACCATCATTACTCCGAGTTCCATTCTACTTTGAGGAAGATGCCCAATCTGATGAACAATTTGAAGATTGGCTCAGAAACATTCAAGAAAACAGGGGGTATTACATAGGCAAGAAATTATTCTACAGGTCATGGAATCTAAACATGGACATATGTGATTCCATAGCCCAATAGAATGCATGAGGGCATGCATTAATATAAGTTGGGGGGAAAATGATGAGGCCTGGAAATGCCTCAATCATAACATGTTTTGAACACTAAAAATGCCTATAAACTCTTATGTTTTATCTGATATGTTAGTTAAGTTGATTCAATATGCTGTATATTAACCATTTTGCATGATCAATGTATTTGAAATATTATATGCTGATTTTATAGCTTTTTGCATAGTTTTGTGTTCTTTTTGCTATGATTTGCTAAAATGGGATATGCTTAGAATAATAGCAACATTTCACTAATCATGTTTTGATTTGTCTCAAGCATTTATTTCACCTAAATCTGGCAACAATGCAAGCAAACTATTGCTGTGCAGCAAAAACTGGTCTTTCCCATGTAAATTCCAGCCAGTTGTCCATAAATAGCAAGGCATGGAATTCACATGAGGAAAGAGATGAAGACCATTGGAATTTGATCTTAGGAGATAACCCACTTGAGAGATGTAGAAGAAATCACTGGAAAAGCATACATTTGTCAGAATGAACAGATATCTTCGGAATGAGAGAACACAACGTCTTCGGAATGAGCGGATCTTCGGAATGAAGAATGCAGTATCTTCGGAATGAGCGGATCTTCAGAATGAAGCATGCAGTATATTTGGAATGAGTGATCTTCAAAATGAGAATGCAGTATCTTCAGAATGAGTGATCTTCGAAATGAGAATTGCATTGTCTTCGGAATGAAGCCACTTATCTTCGAAATGAAAACAGAGTGTGCTTTTTGACTTGTTGACCGATTTTTGAAGCCAAAAAAAGGGAAATAAAGGTTGGAAAAGGTAAAGGGAAATATCTTCCATCTGTATTTGCTGTCATTGCTGACCAAAGCCATCATTAAGGGAAAGATCAAGTTTTAGTCCTCTTCTAGGATAAAACCAGAATTTGTTGCAGCATTGTAGGATTAGATCTTTTGAGATATTCTTTGTTTGTAATCAGATCATAGGATAGCTATAAATATTGCTCCCATTCAGGTTGAGCCTAGTAGGTAGTAGTAGTAAAGGAGGTAGAAAATAGTGAGAAAGAGTAAGGAAGCTAGCAAAAAATACAGAGTATAGGTAGAAATTGACTATTACGAGTCTGTAATGATTTTCAATAGAATTATTGTAATCATGTCTTTTAATCAATAAAGTGCACCAGTTCTATTTCATATTGCTTGTAAATGAGTGTGATTAAGATTTAGAAAGAGAGAGAGACTCACACCTTCTTCTAGACAAGGAGGCTGGCCACTTCCAGACCTAGGAGGACTAACAAGCAGGTTTTTATTTCTGATTTTCTTTGTAGCAGAATGAGTTGTAGAACTTGTTATTTCAATTGCTTGTAAACAGTTGACAATATTTGCAGTCTTAGTTTATTTATGCTTAGATTAACCTTGTGCTTAATGTTTTAGTTGCAATCTTACTTTTAGCAAAGCTTCCACTTTATTTTAGACTGTTATTTCTAGAATTTACTGTTTTTTAGCAATTTCCTGCATTTTATGTTTTGCTGTCAAAATCCTGCATAGAAGATTGACAACCTTCTGTTACAGAACTTTGATAGTTTTTATTTCCACATTAGATCTAGACTTTCATTACTACAAAAGTAATTAGATTTTCTTTTTGCAATTAGGATCAGACTTTCAATTCTACAACTGTTATTTCTGCAATATAATTAGGTCTCATTCTGCAATTGTAATTAGGACTTCATTTCTACAGTTAATGATTAGTTTCCAATTCTGCAACTTAGATTAAGATTTAATTCATGCAATTTAGAGATAGGAATGTTCCAAAACCCCCCACACAACCGGTTCCACCAATAAGACCTGTTGCTCTAGATTGACCTAAGTTATAGCTATTTCACTTCTTCTTTCGTAGATAGCCTTGTACACTGCCCTGGATTGACAGATTCATTGAGAATTAATGATGGTATAACGACTATGCATCTTGGCTGCACCATCAAAATTTAGTTTAAACCAACCCTGAGGGGGTGGCTCCCAAGAAATCCCATTTTTGGGATTGGGCAAAGGAATGGAAGGTTTGTCCTCAATACCTAAGGCCCGAGCTAATTGTTTTTCTTGGGGAAGAATTGAGTGGTTCTCATCCACTAAGGTGCTAAGGTTTTCTTTCGCAAAGACAATAATCCTGTTGAGGATGGTTTTTGGGTTGTGAATGGTATCCTTAAAGGCTCTATGGTTCCTTTCTAGCCAAATATACCAGAGAAAATGATGCCAACAGATTTTCCATAGGTACTTAAGTTTTAGGCTAACAAAGGGTTGATGCCATTGATGGAACACTTCGGATATAAGAGCAGACTTAACCCACGAGATCCTAAAGGCTTGGAAAAGTTCATCCAGGATGGACTCCACTACCGGACACTCCAAAAACAAGTGTTGGGTTGTCTCCCATCCTGCCCTGCACATGTAGCAACGGTTAGCAATAACCATACCTTTGGATAACATATTGTCCATAGTGAGGATTTTTCCTTGAATCACCAGCCATGAAAAAAAGGATATTTTAGGAATTAAGCCTTTGATCCAAACCAAACTCGATTGAAATTGTTGACCTTCCACATTGAGAAGAAAATTATAGGTAGACTTAACTGTGAAGTCACCACTTTCAATCTCAGCCCAAACAATGTGATCTTCATCCTCTCTAGAGGGAATAATTTGCTGAGTTAAAATGTTATAAAGCTCTTCAGACTTCGCTTCAAAACCCTGTACTCTGATGTGTTTCCACCTATTGATATTTATATCCTGCCACATATAATTTGCAACCTTCTTCCCAATATGCTGCTCCATATGCTCTTGAATCCTAGCCAAACGAGGATTCTGGGATAACTCCTCAGCTCTCACCCACCGATCCTTCCAAAAGTCTATTGTTTGCCCATTTCCTAGAATCCATCTAAGACCTTTCTTGACAAGATCCCTGCTCGTGAGGATTGCCTTCCAAAAAGTAGACCCCTTGCTTGCTAAGTTGTCATTAAGGAAGTTCACACCTTGGAGGTATTTCCTCCTAACTATGGCAATCCATTCATTATCGACCTTAGTCAATAACCGCCACGCTTGTTTGGCTAACAGAGTTGTATTGAGATGAGCAACTCTCCTCAATCCTAACCCCCCATCAGCTTTAGGTTTGCAAACCTTGTTCCAACCTACTAAATGGATCCTTTTCTTATCCTTAGTCCCTGACTAGAGAATTTTTTTTTGAAGTTGCTCAATTTTATGATACACCTTGCTGGGAGCTCTGAAGACTGATAGGAAGTAAACGGGTATACTTTGAAGTGAAGCCATAGTTAAAACTGCTTTGCCTGCTTGAGATAACAGATGTCCTTTCCAACCTGCTAGCTTTTTTTGGATCCTCTCTAGAACTATGTTCCACATTGATCCTTCAGGTTTCCCCGTAAACAGGGGAAGACCTAAATAGGAGGTGGGAAGGGATGCAATCTGACATTCCATGATCCTTGCTATGTTGTTTTTCCTAGGAATGGGGGTATTGATGAAATAAAGTTTGCTCTTATCAAAATTCACTTTCTATCCAACCGCTTCTTCATACATTATGAGAATATTTTTAATCCTTCTTGCCTCAACCACAGAAGCCAAATTCAATAGCAATGTATCATCAACAAATTGCTGATGTGTCACCGGGGTAGTTAGCGACGTGGCCTTGATACTTGATATGAGTCCAGCTACCGTTGTTGCCTTAATGGTTCTTCCCAAGGCCTTAGCTACAATGATGAACAACATAGGACTTATGGGATCTCCTTGTCTTAGACCACATTTGCTTTGAAAAAAACTTGTAGTAGACCCATTAACCAAAACTGAAAAACAAGGCTTAGAAATACACTCTCTTATTAACTTGACCCATTTCATGTTGAAGCCAAATTTTAATAAAATTGCCTCTAGGAATTCCCAATTTATCTTGTCATAAGCTTTGTTCATGTCTAACTTTAAAGCCATGACTACTTTTTTGGTCTGAGCGATTGTATGAAGAGCCTCATGAACAGTAATAACTCCATCTAAGATTGATCTTCCTTGTACAAAACTTCCTTGACTTGGATCAATGATAACCGGTAGAACTTTCTTCAAACGGTTGGCTAAAACTTTGGACAAAATTTTATAGGATATATTACATAGGCTAACCGGCCTAAAGTCAGCCATAGTCTTGGGGTTGGGGCCTTTAGGGATCAAAGCAATGAAAGTTGAATTGAAACCCCTTGGAATATGATTTGAACTTTGGAACTCCTTGATTGCAACAATAACTTCTGCTCCAACAATATCCCAACAAACTTGGAAAAACCACGATGAAAACCCATCCGGCCCAGGAGCTTTGTTAGGATCCATGTTAAACAAAGCCTCCTTGATATCTTCGTCTAAAAAAGCTATTGTAAGAGACTCATTAATCGTTTCATCAATGAGTTGTGGAATGAATTGAAGGAGAGAGTCCTTTGCTTGGGCATTACAAGCCCGTTCTTCACCCAATAATGAACTGAAAAAATTAACAGCCTCGTCCCTGATCTCCTGAATGTTTTGAGTTGAGGATCCATCCACCTTAGTTAAATTTCTAATATTATTGTTGCTTCTATTGCTCAATGTGGTAACATGGAAAATTTTTTAATTAGAGTCCCCTTCCTTTAGCCATAATGCCCTTGATTTATGCCTCCAATACATCTCTTCACAAGCTAAAATATTATAAAACTCACAAAGGGTTTCCTTCTCTTCAGTCCTTGTCGCCTCATCATAGGTTCCATTTTGGATTTTGCTTTCTATTATTCTTAGTTTTTCCCCCACTGCTCTCTTATTCTCAAAAATATTTCCAAAGACTTCTTTATTCCATATTCTAAGGTTGTTTTTCACCATCTTAAGTTTTTGAGATAGTTTGAAGGAAGCACTTCCCTGGATAGGCTGCTGCCACCATTCCTCTATTCGTTTCTTGAAGTCCAGATGTTTAACCCACATTGACAAAAATCTGAATGGCTTTTTAAAGGAGTTAGCCTGAAATGCCTCCCATAGAATAAGATTATGGTCTGAAGCGCATTTAGGAAGGGCTTGTAACGTTGAATCACCAAACATTGTTGTAGCTTCCTTGGATAAAAAAAACCTGTCCAACCTTTCTTGAATCAACTGACTTCCTATCCTCTTGTTACTCCATGTAAATTTGGCTCCTTTTAGTCTTACATCCATCAATTCATTTGTGTTAATGAATTCATTGAAGTCCTCCATGCTCCTTGAGGGTAACCCAGATCCTCCCTTCTTATCAGATGGGTAAAGGGGGTATTGAAATCTCCCCCAATCACCCAAGGAATGTCTTTAAAAGCTTGGCTCAAATGCCCCAAAAACTCCCACAGTTTAGACCACCCTTGGACAGAGGTGGGGGCATAAACATTTGACATAATCCAATTCTTATTAGTATCAAAATCATGAAATAATACGCTTAAGACTCTTTCATTTGCCTGAATAATACTTCCTTCTATTTTAATAGGATCCCATAAGATCATGAGGCCCCCAGATGCTCCTCTCGTCTGTTGAAAGGCCACTTCCCCTTGCTTCCAAATCCTTCTAGCTATAAGTGCTGATTGTGCCGCATCTATTTTGGTTTCTTGAAGAAAAATGATAGTAGGATTCCAATCCTTCCTTATAGACTTCACCATACTTTGTTTTGGTGGGCCATTTAGGCCTCTCACATTCCATGAGAGAACCTTCATTTAGACTGTTTGATATTTTTTCCCCGCCCCCTTCCCTGATCCAAAGGGGGTTTGTCAATTTTGCTATTATCTTGGCCAGGAATAGCTTGTTGTAACAATGTTCTTTGCTTTCCATTTGCAATTTCTTCATTGATTCTCATTCTATAGTGCTCTATTGTAGATATTCTCCCTTTCTTTCTTTCACTTCCATAATCTATCGGAGGCTTGGTAGTGCTTCTAGTCTGTTTTGGACTGAAATGAGGGGGCATATACTGTGATAATCTAGGGCTTGAACCTTCTTCCTCATTTTGGGGGTTTTCAATTCCCTCTTCATCCTCAGCCTTGTTTTGGTTCACCTCTCCTATCTGGTTCCTAAATAGGGGGCTTTCCTTCAAGGAACCTTTTACCGTTGGGCTCGTCTGATAAGGGATAATTTGCTCCACTATCGGATTAGGAGCTACATTCCTAGCTCTTGTTTCCACAACTTCGACTCTTGACTCTATTTTTTCCATGTTTAAACTGAAATGACCTAGCAATTTTTCTTCATTTTGAGCATAGCTTTTGGGGCTTTTTGTCATAGCTATGGATGGTCCCGATTTGGATGGGGAGTCTAGGGTTTCAAGAAACTTGACACTGATGGTATCATCCTTACTATTTTATTTTTCAACTTCTAGATTTGCTAGGATATCAAACATGTTCAAGCTGGGATCTTTATTACATACCTTATGATTTTTTCCAGTTCTGTGTTGGCTTGGTCAACCTGGTTATTCTTAACTTGTTTGTATCCTTCCAAGTTAAGACGCGGTCCTTGAAACTTTGGGATCCCTCTCCCATTAGCTTTCCCTAGAAAACCTTCGCTCGTGGCTTCCTTGTTTGTAGTTATTGTCAGACATTGGGCTTGAAGGTGGCCCTGGGTTTTGCACACGCTACAAAATGTCGGCTTGTTCTCATACTCCATAGGTTGAATCCTTAGAAACTCTCCATATGCTAGTTCCACCTGAGAAGGTAGATCAATTGATCTATTTGTTGATGACCTTGTTGTGATTGGAAATGAGAATGAGGCCATTTTTTATTTCATCTCCAAATTAAAGTTAGAGTATGAAATGACTGACCTTGGTTTTCTACACTACTATCTTAGAATGCAAGTTTATCAGCATGAGGATTGTACCTTTTTGAGTCAATCCAAGTATATTGGAGATCTTCTTCAAAGATTTTATTTAGAGGATGACAATTCTACTTCCATTCCTATTTCTACAGGGGTTAAGTTGGAAGTACATCCTCAAGGGGAAATGAAGTGTAGTTACACTTGTGTGATGACAAATTCATCCTTATGAGGTATTTTGTGCTATATATATGAGTTGATCTTTGGTGGTATAATTGCTTTTTGCATCTCTTTTGAACATGGTACTTTCTTGTTTGCCTTGTGCAACTTTTGTACATGTTACTTTGTAGATGGCATTGTGTAATTATGGTATATGATGCAATTGATTTATACGACTCTTTTACATGGTACTTTCTTGTTGCCTTGTGCAACTTTGTACATGTTTTTTTATGTAGTTGTCATTATGCAATTGGTTTATCATGGTACTTTCTTGTTAGCATTTATGCTACTTTTGTACATGATATTTTATGGTTGGATTTATGCAACTGGTGTGCACACTTTATTATTTTCATATACCTTATGCAACTCTTGTACATGGTACTTTTTTGTTAGCCTTGTGCTACTTTTGTACATGGTACTTTAGATTTTGCATTATCAATGTAATCCTTGTTTACTTTATGCAAGTTTGTACATGAAATTTTTTATATCAACTATATAGCACGTGACTATAAGTATGGCTTGGCATATTTTTGTGATGACTTATAGTTCACTATTTGTTAGATCAATTTTGTTATCATCTTTGGATATTCATATATGCTATGGTGAATATATTTATGATGATGTATCTAACTGATCTTATGTTGAGTTGCTTGTAGCTTGTAGGTACCATTTGGGATTTTGCAGGCTTACTAAATATACCCTTGTGATGTTTTCTTCTTGTCATTTGCAACCAATTGTGGTTGATGTATGGCTTTGTAAGCTGCTTGTATCTGAAGCTACTTTTTTGGGGGCTTGTAGTATCATTTTGGCCCATTTTGTATTGGTGCCTTATTGTAGACCATTCTTGGTCATAGAAGCTCATTATAACTATATTACTCATTTGATTCTCATCCCCGTTTGTATATTTATGGGGAGAATGTTTCTTTGTCTCATAATTCCTTTCCCCAATATTGCATTAAGGGGGAGTGTTGGAATATGTAATGCAACATTGTGTAAATTATTCTTAGACTAAAATATAAAGTCTAAAGAATAATATTTGAATTAGAATATAATTCTATCTTATGTAAAATATTCCCACCCAATTAATAAATAAATTAAGGGTGCTAGGAATATTTAATTTCTTGGGAAAACGTTATTTTATTTTTCTAGAAAATATTAGAAAGTGACTAATCACTTTTTAATATTTGATAGATGCTACTTATCACATATCTCAGAGATTATATTGTGATAAAATTAGAAAGTAAATAAAGCACTTTCTAATATTTGATAGATTGTGATAAGATTTAGGGTTGTAGTAGAAAAATTTATCTTTAAATAAGGGTGTTTTCTACTACATATGAATATATCTTGTCATATTGACTTGTGTTGTAGTTTATGTTGATGCATATTGTTGCATAACATTGAAGCATTCTTGTACTGTTGAATCATTGAGTAATATAGTGAGCTTCATAGTGGATGTTTCCATTCTTAATTTGAAGTAGGGTTTTACCACTCAATATTTGTGTTGTGGGTTTACCTATTTTATGTGTGATTGATCTTGTGGAGCATTCTTCGATCTTGGGAAGACTTTGCTTGTCTCACATATTATTCCTTATAGTCTTCATAGTATGAAAAGGTCAAGGTAAACTTATATGTGGATGAATTGGTTTCTAATGGATGGAGGGAAATTTATGAATAAAATTAAGGATTATTCCTCTTCCTGCCTTATATCTAATAAGAGTATGTAGATGGTAGTATGGGTAGTGAAAGTAATGAGAATTCAGTCGATAGTTTTGTTTAGTAGATGAATCATGGTGTAGGAGATTGCTCCAAATATCTTGTAAAAGTCAATAAAGTAATCACCATTGGTAAATATTTTGATATTTTAGATAATAAATCCTTGTAGGGTCTCTCTTCTATTTAGATATAAGTTTGTTAAATAATAAGGTCTAGTTGTGATAAATATTAGGGTTTTTTTTTGGGGGGGGAGCTTTTGAGGTTGTTTTTGGAGTTTTGTCTATTTCAACTTTGTTTAATATGGGTTTTATTTTGCTACTATGTATAATGCATAGTTTTTCTATTATGTGTTGCTTGATTTGCTTGAGATGAAGTTTTTATGGATGTTAGTACTTCTAAATTTTATTTTAAGAGATTTTTAGATGGAGGCTTAAACTAAAAGTGTTACTGAATAATCCAAGAACAATTAAGCAATTAGATATCCTTACCATATCCTACTTTCTTCTATGCATTTAAGCATGAGGATCAATAATGACCATTTAATTACAATAAAAAATGGTGAAGTAGAAGATTGACTCTAGTCATATACAATGGTTAGAAACCATCAAGGTTCAATTGGAGGAAATTACATAAAATCTAGAAGAATTATACCCTCACAAACATAGGTGAAGGCTTGGATATATTTTTTTATTTAATCTATTTTGGGTTTTGCAAGTTTTAGTTAGATCACTCCAAAATAGAGTTTATGTATTGCTATTATTACTATAAATCGTGTACACTAATATTTTCTTGTCTACAATTATGTATTATTTTTATTACATTTTTAATAAATAATAAAAATAATGACATTTATGTATAATGATTTTTATTATCTCAAAATAATGGTTATAATATTGTTTTTTATTTAATTGATGATATAAAAGCAATATAAAATGGTATGTGCAACAACATAGTATATCATTTCATACATGATTAAAAGATATCTCTTGGATATTCCAGCATTGCAGTTCATGAATCATCCTTACTTCATGTAATTTTTGAAACTAAAATAGAAAATTAGCATGATGTTGTTTTTTAAACTTTATATAGATGGTATGGAAGTAGTACAAAAAACATGTTAGAATCATATGTTTAATTAACAAAATAATTATAATGACATATAAGGGTTTGATATATGAACCTTTTAATATTTTAATAGTGGTCTAAAATAAGCATATAAAGTAGTCAATTTTAATTATCCAATTCTTGTTCTAATAATGAGACTTGATGCCAATATTTTCTAATATTGAGCCAATACTCCATTGCTTAGCACTCGCCATCTTAGTGTCAATCATCAATATGGAAACAAACTTCTTTAGCATATCAATAAATCCTTTTTCTACATAATGTAAATTATAATACCACCATTTACATGATTAGTGGTATCTTAAACATGTAGATGAACCGTTTCCAACTATTGAAAAATGAAGTGCTTCATCTTCTCTAGCACCTCACAATATTTCTAATATGTTTATGTATTCTATATGAATATTACTAAGGAAAAGTTAATGGAATTATCCAGTATTACTAATAGGTATTATAGAAATATATGTCATATAGAGGTTATTTTACATCTAATATGCCTTTTCGCAAAGATGAAACTATAATATTATATAATTAATATAGAAATATTCCTATAATATGTCTCATTATTTGATTTTTTTATCCTATTAGTATAATTATGACTAGATCATCCAAATAAATCTAGATCACTAATGTTAAACTAGTATTTCCATGTCTATGGAACACTAGACGAGGTTAGACTATTAAGATAATAGTATCAAAACAGGTGACCTCTCCACATGCCACATTATGAGTAATATTTATAAATTCAAACACTTCAATAAAATCTTAGAAAACTTATTGGCCAAACAAAGAATATATATGTTTATTCCCTTTATACAAATTATTTAATGAATCCCTACCATAAATCAACTTTCCCTTCCTACTCAAACATAAAGGAAATTTAAAAATTCTATGTCATTTGGAACTTTGGCATCCTTAATTTGAAGGAGATATTAACATTGATTGCACAAAAATGGTTAGATAAATAATAATATTATTTCTAGATTCATGATCAAATGGCATTATATCAACTAGTTAGACCAAGGTTTGAATCTTTCCAATCAATACATGCATAATTGCTAAGCTTGTTATAGTATGACCATGTGGTCATGGTGAATAAATATGGGGTCCGTTTCAATATTATATAATCAATCCAAAAATATTTCTATATTCATGAATTTTCCAATGAAAATATTATTTTTTTATCGTGATATGCACCATACATATTATTAACTATTAATGATATATATGATTCAAACTAAAATATAAAATACTAATGCTAGCATACACAACATCAAAATTAAATATATAAAGTGGTGTTAGCTCAACCGGTTAGATTCCTCAATATTTAAATAGGAGACCAAGGTTCAAATATTTCCAAGCGAAAAATGGATATTATCCAAGCTTTGTTGTAATACCACTTTATGGTGATGATGTAATATGGGTGGGGCCCATTTCAATCCCATATAATTAATTGAAAAAACATAAATATTAAAAGAAATCCATAAATGCTATCAAGGATAAATACTATGATATAGGTTATTATGTTGAATAGTATATTTAATATCAACAACAATAATAAGGAAGATACTAGTTTACAAAGGATTGGAACAATGATTTAAATAATATTTCAATAAACATGAACATTCATATGCAAAATAATTTAGAAATTTTGAGCAACATAATAGTTTATAAATTTATTCAAAACTAATATGGAATTTCCCAACATCATCACACTAGGAAAAATATATCAATATACAACATATTGTTGAATAACAAATTTTTTTTAAAGGGAAATAGTTCCAATCAAAATTTGTGGTCCAATAAATATAGTAGTGCTAATTCTTATACTAGATCATAGAAAAAGAGACAATAATGACAACACCAACCTAAAATATTACCAAAGAAATTAGCTAATTGGTATGGTTAACATAGAATCCAATTTTCTAATTAGGATGAAGAATAAGCAAACATATATCTACTTGAATATATATAGTCTTCTTCATCCTCAACATGAGATAATGCTAGAAATTGTAATATTGAATGAGACTAAAAATTAAAGAGTAAAGGTAATGGCTGAGCGCCTAAAACCTCTTCTTCACAACATTGTCTCCTCTGAGCAAGGGGGTTTTGTTGAGGGATGACAGATTCTAGATGGGGTGTTTGTGGCCCAGGAAGCAATCCATTCAATGCACACTTCTGGAAATAAAGGGATGTTCATAAAACTAGACATGTCAAAGGCTTATGATAGGGTTGAATGGACTAAAATGATGGCAACCTTTGGTTTCTCTCAGGAATGGATAGAGTGGGTCATGAGTTGTGTCTCTACCCCGACTTACTCTATGCTAATCAAGGGCCTTCCTTCGCAACCATTTGGAGCTACTCGGGGACTGTGCCAGGGGGATCCATGTTCTCCTTATATTTTTCTCATTTTTGCTGAAGGTTTTGGCAGAATTTTCTTGAGGAGAAGACAACAAGGTAGATTATTGGGTATCAGGGTGGGTGACAAAGTTTTAACGCACCTGCAGTTTATGGATGACACTGGTTTGGTGGGGGTGGCTAGATTTAGGGAAGCAAGAATGATTAGGGATACTCTTAATGTCTATCTCAGGGCTACTCAACAAGTCATTAATGAAAAGAAATCCAAAGTGGTTTTTTTTAATCTGGAGCAAAGGCTTCAAAATAGAATTTTAGAAATCCTGGGATTCACAAGGACTTCTCTCCCAGTGGTTTACTTGGGGGTCCCATTGCACTTTAAGAAGCTGAAATTAGACACATGGAGGAATATACTGGAGTGTATCAAGGACAAAATTAATCACTGGTCTCACAAGTGGTTAAGTTATGGTGGCAGATTAACGTTCTTACAGTCAGTCATTCAAGCCATGCCAATTTATAAATTCTCTATCCTGGCTGCCCCGATTACAATATGGAAAGAGTTGGATAGGATGGCTAGAAATTTTTTATGGGAAGGAGCAAATGGAGAGAGAAAGTGGGCCTTAGTGGTCTGGGACAAAGTTACCCAGCCCAAGGTTAAATGAGGTTTGGGTTTGAGAAAATCTAAGCTAAATAATAAAGCTTTGGCTGGAAAGCTATACTGGAGATGGATCTCCCAACCCACCTCCCTTTTCAGTAGAATCCTAACTAGAAAATACCTGGGATAGGCCAACCCAATCGATGTAGCTCGCATCCCCTTGGATGGTACTGGGTCCCTAGTTTTGCAGGCTCTCAAGTTAGGGTCTCAGGTTTTTAAAAACCGCTTATTTTGGAAAGTGGGAAGAGGGGAGAAGGCTCGTTTCTAGATAGATTCTTGGGATCAGTTCCCATCCATCATTGTTGAATTTCTAGAATTATAACCAATAAAAGAAGCCATTGAAGCCAAGGGATGGATCCGTATTGAAAATTATTTTACTCAACTGGGGGAGTGTAATTTTAAGCAATTCAAGAAGTTGGATGAGTGGCCCATTTCAATATCTTTGGATTTGACTCCCATCATGACTAAAATTCTGACAGAAAGATTTCTTACAGGGGGAGACATGGAGGATGAATTAGCCTGGGGCTTTGGGAGTCTTGGTGTCTATACAGTAAAGGATGGATATGACAACATTATCCTAAAGCCCCCCCTCATACTTTTTAGGTTGAGGACTGGAGAAAAATTTGGCACTCTAAAGGTTGGTTGAAAGTTAACTTTTTTGCCTGGAAGTGCATGCACAATGGAATCCTCACTTTTGATAATCTCAGATCAAAAGGTATCATCGGCCTTCTCAATGTGTACTATGCTACAAGAGCGAGGAAACTGTTGACCATTTGCTATTTGGTTGCCTTTTCACCCAACATATTTGGTTGCGTTGGTTTGCTTACTTTAAAATTCAAGTAAGTGGTGACCTGAATCGGATGAATATCTAGGAAAAATGGCAAAAAGGTAGATTCAAATCTAAAGCTCTTCATTTTTGTTGGGAGCTTAGTTTAAGCTTTATCTAGTGGCAAGTATGGCTGGAAAGAAATGCCAAAATTTTTAGAGAAACTTTTACTGCTCTAGACGGGGTTTGGCAAACCATTTGGAGCAAGGTTATCGAAATTGTGGCTGTTCATGCTGAGGAGGAAGCTCAAATTGACATTGTATCTTTGGAAGAACGCCTTGAACTACAAGAGGGATAGGAAAAAAATTATTGGAAACCTCCCCCTAAAGGTTGGATTAAAATCACTACTGATGGAGCTACAAAAGGTAATCCGGGTAGAGCCAGAATTGGAGTGGTGTGCCGAAACCATGTTGGGACTGTGCTCTATTGGGAATTGCAAGGCCTGGGAAGATCCACTAACAATGAAGTCAAAGCCATTGCCATCAAGTCTGCTTCTATTTGGGCAATGAAACATGGCCATCGCAGGATTATTCTTGAATCAGACTCGCAAATAATGGTTGGAGCTCTAGACTGTATGAGGAACTTTGATATGAAAGCTTGGAGGTTGAGGGATCTTGTTACCCAAATTAAATAATTATGAAAGGAATTGGAGGACGTGATCCCAGTTTATGTGAGTAGATATTTGAACAAAGTGGATGACTTTCTGGCTAAGATGGGTGCGGAAAAGGAGGTTGGAGTTCAGTTGCACAGTGACATGGATATTGAGGATGAGGTGATTAGACAAGGTCTGGAAAGGTCCTTGAGCCAATGATTAAAGAAAAAGCAAAGGGAGGAAAGTTGTCATGATATCGTGACATGTTGTGCCGTCACGGTCACTGGAGGAAAGTTGTCACGATATCATGACATGTTGCATCGTCACGATCACTGGAGGAAAGTTGTTGTGATATCGCGACATGTTGTTTCGTCGTGGTCATGGGTGAAAAGTTGTCATGATATCGCGACATGTCGCTTCGTCATGGACAAGGGAGGAAAGTTGTCATGATATCATGACATGTTGCTTCGTCACGGCCAAGGGTGGAAAGTTGTCACGATATCGTGACATGCTGCTTCGTCACAACCATGGGTGGAAAATTGTGATATCATGAAATGTTGCTTCGTCACGGCCAAGGGTGGAAAGTTGTGATATTGCGACATGTTACTTCGTCGCGACCAAGGGTGGAAAGTTGTCATGATATCGCAACATGTTGCTTCGTCAGGGCTAAGGGTGGAAAGTTGCCATGATATCATGACATGTTGCTTCATCATGGCCAAGGGAGGAAAGGTTTCGTGATATCGTGACATGTTACATTTTCATGGCTAAGGGAGAAAAGGTGTCGTGATATCGCGACATGTTGCATTTTCATGGCCAAGGGAGAAAAGGTGTCATGATATCATGACATGTTGCATTTTCGTGGCCAAAGGAGAAAAGGTGTCGCGATATCGTGACATGTTGTTTTTTCGTGGCCATGAGAGAAAAGGTGTCGCGATATCGTGACATGTTGCATTTTTGCGGCCAAAGGAGAAAAGGTGTCGCGATATCGCGACATGTTGCATTTTCACGGCCAAAGGAGAAAAGGTGTCACGATATCGTGACATGTTGCTTTTTCATGGCCAAAAGAGAAAAGGTGTCAATATATCATGACATGTTGCTTCATCGGCCGAGAGAGAAAAAGTGTGCGATATCACGACATGTTGCACTTTCGTGCCCAAAGGAGAAAAGTGTTGCGATATCATGACTTGTTGAATTTTCACGACCAAAGGAGGAAAATGTTGCGATATCGTGACATGTTGCTTTTTCACAACCAAAGGGGAAAGGTGTTGTGATATCGTGACATGTTGCATGTTCGCAGCCTAAGGAGAAGAATAGTGTCACGATTTCATGACAATCTGCATCAACTGTCCATGCCGACCCCCTACTAGCTAGTTAATGGTTCAGGAGATTTGGATCCATTACAAATATTCTTCTACTATTGTAAGCTTGTGTTCTCTCTTAATTAGGTTGGGAAGAGTCTCTTCCCTTATTGTAATTGATCTTTGTTTTAATACAAGTTTTTTCATTTTTTTCATAAAAAAACTAAAGAGTAAAGGAAAATATTAACCATCAGACCATGGTAAAAATCCTTCACTTTAAGGAGGATGGAGGAGTGAGAGAGTGAAAAGGAAGCAACTGTAGTAGGAACAACAGTGCATGGAAAGGAATAGGAGCAACAACGGATGAAAATTAGAATCCAAACACAAGCGAACCTGGTGAAGGCAACAAAGATAATACCGACCACATCAGTGAGCGCAATAAAAACTAGGGTAGAATTTGGGGTCTATTGAGCAATTTGAACAAGGATAGGTCACACCATCATGCAAAAACTAGACTCTTTCCTGCCTAGATTTACGTGGCTCAAGCGAAGGATCCAGGACCAAAAATCGTGTCCACCATAGGATCCCGATACTAGGGGTCAAAATTTGATCCTGAACCACAGACCCATGGACCTTTCGATCAAATAGAGAGAGACTCAAGAGTGGTAGGTGAACCATAGAATTCCTTCTGATCCTTCACATAGATAGTCAACCCAAACCCTAATCCAAATATAGGACCTAATATCAAGTTTCTCCCTTCCAATGACAACCTCAAGATCCCCTATGAAATCATGACCAACATGATCAACCAGAACTCAAACTCACTAATTGGCAAATTTCTTAGATCCCAATGTGACATGGAGTCCATTTACAAATGGGCCAACACCTCTTGGTGCCCTATCAGATCCATGGAGCTAGTTGCCCTATGTAGAGGTTTCTTTCTAATTCGTCTGAACAATCCTGTAGACTCTTGATGGATTCTCACTAGCGGACCTTGGTTCTTTGATCGAAGAGATTTCTTCCTCAAAAGGTGTGGGTGGAATTCAACCCTAGAACCCAGAGCATTAACTTTTCTCTAATCTAGATCCACCTTCTCGGTATTCTAGTTCAATTTTGGTATGAAGACGGCATAATGAGAAGCATTGGAGAACTGATATTTTTTTACCCTCTAAAACACTCTAGGACTCGAATAACCTAGGCTCGCATGTGTGTCAATGCCAACTTGGATGCATACCTCCCATACTTGATCAACCTCATTTCCAAGGTATGTATCTTTGATCAAGTTATTGAATATAAAAATAAACTTGAATTTTGTAGTCTGTGTTGCAAATAAGACCATCTTAACTCCTAGTACCATTATCAACCCCCAACCACCCAATCTAGTAGGAATCATCGATTTTCCAAAACCATTCATATCCATGGCCGTGATACCATCCCCAACCCTCCTGTCTACCCTTATATAGCCTCCTATTAGGATAAGGATCCTTTGGAATCCCCCCCAACTAGGCCTTTCCCCCTACAACCCATCCATCTCGATGTCAAAACACTTCTTCTCCATGTCCTCTGATGACCCTTCCTCTGATCCCTCTGAACTATATTTCAACTGCCTATTGTGCTTGCCGCCCTTCCCTCCCTCATCCTTCGAGCCTCGACATCCTTGAATAGCCTCCCCTCCCTTAACATCTTCCACCAAGTCCTCCCCCTCCCACTCTCTAAGGAAATCAATGGCAGATGTGGGCTCAGTTAAGAAGAGGGGTCACCCCTCAACATAGGACATTATAAACAAGGAAGCCTTAGAAGAAGTCACAAATGGCACCCAAATCACTCTCAAAAATTCCTCCCAAATTTTTAAGACCTAGGAACAGAAAATAAACAACCTTCCCCCCCACCTAGGAGAGGGAAGTGCACATCATCAAGAGTTATCAAATGAATATCCTCTCATGGAATGTGAGAGGCCTCAATGGACGAAATAAGAAAATCTTAGTAAATTCCATGAGGAGAGAACACAGACCCACCAAGAAACCAAGATTGATTCTTAGGACGTTTCTTCCATTTCAAATTATATTAGGAAAGACTTTACCTCCTATTTCAATCCAACCAATGGATTTTGTTTTTATGGGATCCAGCCAAGGTCAATGGGACGATGTTGTCTACAGCTGAGAGCTACATTAATATTTTGTTCTTTGAAAAATTTGATGGGTTTCGATGGGTTCTGTCAAATGTTTATGTCCCAAATGCTCCTTCTTAGAGGAACTCATTATGTAAATCCCTCAATCTGCTAAGAGATGTCCTTTCTACAGAAGCCTCGATGCTGACCAAAGACTTTAACTCCTACCTCTTTCCTTTCAATAAGAAATGAGGGACTCCAATAATTGAGATATTCTATGAGCACTTCGTGAGATTTATAGACAATAATGAACTAATGGCTATCATTATTACAGGGCCAAGGTTCACTTGGAGTAACCATAGGAAGGGTGACCAGTTGATACAAATGCACCTTGATCGTGTCCTCATTTTTGTCAATGCCATCCCAAAGTTTGGTGATGCAACCAGGCACTCCCTACCTAGGATAAAATATGACCACAATCCCCTCTTGATGGATTATCATCCTCATACCTCATATTTCAAATATCCCTTCATATTTGAATCAATGTGGCTCCACCATCCAAACATCAGATATCTAATTTCTCAAGTGTGGGCCCGCCCTTTCCATGGATCCAAAATATCTCAAGTGAGCAACAAAATATGACATGTAAAATATAATATAAAATGCTGGATTAAAGAAGTGTTTGAGAATATTTTCTAGAAGAAGCACAAAATTCAATCCCAGCTCCGAGACATCAAAATTAATCTTCAGGATGGTGATCTTGATCCCACACTTCAAGACTCTAAAAGAATATTCCTATCTGACTATCATAACATTCTCATAAGTGAGGAAGTATTTTGGAAATAAAAATCCAAAGTAACATGACTCAAAGAAGGCATTTTGAACACCATGTTCTTCCATGCCACAACAGTGAGGCACAAGGGGAGCAACAAGATCAAGGAACTAGTTCATTAGGATCGCTAGGTAGTATCGGATATTCATGAAATTAGACCAAAGGTAGTTCCTTTCATTGAGGAGCTTCTCAACCCCTCTTCTAGTTGTGACCACAAAAAATTTGAGGACCTCCTCTAGAACATCCCTAGGTTAGTCACTGCTGACCAGAATTGAATGTTACTTAAAACTCTTTCTATTGAAGAAATTAGGTCTACTATTTTTTCTATGCAAGGAGGGAAAGCTCTAGGTCCGGATGGCTTCCTACCCATTTTTTATAGCACTTTTTGGACGTCCTAGTCCTATATGTGGTCTTGACCATCCAAAATATGCATAAATATAGGGAGATCCTAGGGGAAATCAACTCCACCTTCTTAGCACTCATCCCCAAAGTCAACTAGACCCACACCCTCTCTGACTTCTGCACCATTAGTCTATGTAATATCTTATACAAGATCCTCATAAAGTCCATGTCCACTAGGCTCAAGCTCATCCTCCCTTGCATCATTTCCATAAATCAAGGTAGTTATATCCATGGTAGGCAAATCACTGACAATATTATCACCATCCATGAGCTCATCAATTTCATCTCCTCGAGTGACCAAGTGAGCTTCCTCTTGAAGCTCGATATAAATAGAGCCTTTTATAGTCTTCTAGGATTTCATGTTTTTGGTCCTCTAAATATTTTTTTCCCATCCAGACTAGATTAGCCTAATCAAAGGCTATGTTACCTTGAAAAATATTTATATCCTAGTTAATGGATCCCTAGCAGGTTACTTCATGAATTTCAAGGGCCTCAGGAAAGGATACCCCATTTCCCCCTTTCTATTCATTATTGTTGTGTAATCTATCAGGAGGGCTCTTATCCATGCTTACCTTGAAGGGTCTATCTCTGGCATCAAACTTCCTTCCTCTCTTTAGGTCGTGCCCCACCAATAGTTTATCGATGTCACTATTCTGGCTACTCGTGCCTCGATTCCCCAAGATCAGTGCATTAAATCCATCCTCTATTCCTTCGAAGCTGTGGTAGGTCAAAAAGTAAATTTTGACAATAGTAAGATCTACTTCATATATACTTCGACGAGATGCCAAGCTCACATTGTTGCAACCCTTGGATGCTCCATTGGCACCTTCCGTACCACTTACCTTGGGTTTCGTCTCTTCGAAGGCCAGTACAGAAGATCCTTATGGAACCCCATCATTGAAAACATCCAAAAAAACTTGGAAAATTGGAAATATAGCCTCCTGAGTCAAGAAGGCAAAGCCACCTTAGTCAAAGCAACCCTGTAGAGCATCCCCATCTTCTTCCTATCCATTTTCCAAATCACTGCTGAAGTTTGCAATCGCATCGAGCAACTACAATGGAATTTTATTTGGTTAGGATAAGAGAACAAGTAGTGGATTCACTTGGTGGCTTGAAATTAGGTATGCTCTAGGAAGGAATACGATGGCATTGGGCTCCAAAGGATCTGCAACATGAACCAGGCTCTCATTGGTAGGCAAGGTTGATGGATCCTCACCAAAGAAAAATATTTGTGGGTTTCCATCATCAAGGCAAAATACCTATGGCATAAACCAAAATTTTTGGATGATCCTAACCCCATACGAGGATCTATGGTTTAGAATTCAATCCTTAGTACTAAGCATATCCTTTAGAAGGGCATCAGATGGAAGCTAGGAAATAGATACAGGATCAAATTTTGGAGCGACCTATGGTTGGGCAACTGTTTGCTACAGGAATGTGAGGATCTAGTGTGCCTCATACGATTGACTAATGCCATGTTTGAGCCAAAGGTAAAGAATTTATTCCTCTCAAAGAGCTCTTCCTAAAATCTCTTTCCAGCTGATGCCCTCTTAGTTGAGTAGAAGCTTACCTCTATCATTCTATCTGATCTTCTTCACCTTTATGTCATCCTTTCCTCCTTGATAGAGGATTCTATCCTTTGGGCTCCCACCACTTCTAGCCTCTTATATGCAAATTAGCCTATGCCATTTTTGAGAACCTTGACCCTCCTTGGTTTCCCTCTAGGATCATTTGGAAGCTCCAAATTATCCCTAAGGTAAATTTTTTCCTTTGGCTATCTATCCAAGACAATATTATCACCATAAAAAACCCCCATCACCATGGCCTATCTCTCCTCAATCATTGCTACCTGTTCCTCTTAGATTGTGAGTCTACCCAACACATCTTCACTTCCTACCCCTTCTCCCAATCCATTATTTCTTCCTTGTTCTCCTTGGTTGGTATATTCTGGGTCCTGCACTTCTAGATTAGTGACCACCACTTAAATTTTTTTTGGTCCTTATACCTCCCAAAATTCCTATGGGAGGTTTTGCAGGAGTGCAATTCTCGTGCCTTCAAATATTTTTCCCACAATGAGAATCATGTCCTCTCTAGGATCAAAGTTGCTTCCATTGAAAATGTGTTTGTCACCCAAGGAAAAAATGATCTAGAGCCTCATTATGAAGTTCTCCTAGCTTCCTCTCTTAGTATCCCTAATGGTATCCACAAGCAGACCTCTCCCAAGGCTGATCACACCCTCATCAGGTTGACTTCTTCCCATCTAGGCTTCCTCAAGCTAAATTTCGATGGTGTAACCAAAGGAAATCTGGGACCTACAGGTGCAGAAGGCATCATCCGAAATCACAAGGGAAAAATCATCATGACCTACATCAAGAATCTAGGGTTTAACTCCAATCACTTCGTCGAAGCCAGGGCTCTCTATCAAGGTGTTATCCATATTCATAGCTTGCAGGTTCCCAATGTCATGGTGGAAAGGGAATACAAAAATATTATCACCTACTTTACTTTTGGATCCTCCCCCCACTTCATGGAACATATTAAGTATGATAAAAAAAGTCAATCATTTGATACTCTTCTTCTCGAGTATAAGGCTGACTCACACCTATAGGGAGGGAAATCACACGATTGATTAGCTAGCCAAAATTAGAATCTTAGAGTCTAGACTCACAGTGTGGAAATACTCCCTTCCCTAGATGATTATTGAAACCAATGCTACTGATATCATCATTTAGTAAGTTTATGTTATCTAGAGTCAGAATCCAACTCCATTAATTTCAAGCCCATAGCTACCTTAGCATATTGAATATTCAGCCCAAATCCAATTTGGCAAGTCTTCATCATGGTGCTATAAGATTTGGTTTTGATCATCTCTCACATGTGGGACTTTTTTAAATTAGTCTCCCATGGGTGGATCCCCCCAATAATTACAAGAATAGGAGAGTTTAATTCCAACCAACTATTAGCCCAGCCCTGGTGGTACACTTATAAGTCCTTATTCACATGTAACTGGGAGAACTTTAGCATCAAAAGCATTCGACTTGAGAACATCACTCCTCTATCCAACTTTGGTAAGGGTGCCTGAAACTTAATAATGTTTATCCCCTTAACCTGTGTTCTCAATTGGGTCAATATCATTGTCCCAATGTGTAATGGACATTCCATTTGCTTCCTCATTTTCAATCGATCCTTACTGACTCTTTGCAACCTCTCCAATGCCTTTTGGGCAAGATGCATTGTCAGCATTGGACCAGTGGCATATTTTATTTTTTACTTCCCCATGGTGGTTGCTTTCATCACCCCTTTCACGTGTCTCCACCACATCTTTCTATCCAATAAGGATGTTCATCCCCCTCATCATGTCTCATATTGGCCTGCCCATTTAGTTAGACTTGGTGCCACCTCCGCTCCCCTCCACCTAGCCCTCCCCCTTTTTTGGTGTGCCATTTCACCCATGTCCGTTGATTTTTGCTCGATTTGGTTGATATGGAGCACCATCCACCTTGGGTGGTGGATTCTTCTAGAGTTTTTCTGTAGCTTTATTTCCACCCTCGCCACCTTTCCTCCTTATCATTTTTATCCCCCCTAATCACTATCTATAGAATCATTTTTGTTTTCCTACCATGGATGAAATTGAACCTGCATCCCTCCAACTATATCCCCTGGTCAAAGAAATCTTTAAATACCATGGCCTCCTTAAATTTCTATAGTGGTTTTGTGGGACCGAGCCAGATATGTCCATGGATTTCATTCACTTGTGTAATGAAGGGCACATTTTCATTAGAGGGATGGGCTTCACATTCATAATGGACCGCTTAGAAAAAGTTATTGGCCTCTCCAATGATGAGGAAATTATCAACTGGGAAAAACACTCCCTCCAAGGGAAATTGGCCCTGTTCAATGACAAAGGGGAGTCCCTTGGCAAAGAAAAAAGTGGTATAGTGAGGGAAACATTTATGAAACTATGGGACACGATGATGATAATGGTGCTACAATATTTTACGCCCGACAACTTGAACACTATCCTTCAGAACTTTCATCTTGCGTTCTTGAATCACCTCCAAGGAAAACATCTATCAACATTCTTGAGTATATGTTTTTATCTGTGGAGATATCGGTCTTGAGAATGAAGAGAGGTGCCTCCTCCTCCTCCCTCCAACATGACCTCTATCATGTGTTGTTCAACTTCATGGTTGTAGAGGAGAACCATGGGGTGACTATGCCTACTAAACCCACTCTCATTGTTGGAGGACCTGTTAACGCTAGAGATGAGGTTGGGGGAGACATCTTGGTCTTCCCTCCTCCTAATTACACTATGAGCTTTGAAACCAAGAAGGACGATACCCTAGGCTATTAGAATTCTAAACCCCACCAGTACCTCCTCTGAGCCAAGGTGGGGAGCAGCAAGAATAAGGCCCCGCTCATCATTGATGATGCTTCAGATGATTCCCTCTTATTATAGGTCAAGAAAGACAATCCAAAAAGGATATTGATACACAAAAAATGGACTTCTACTCAGGCTCCCTTATTGGCCTACCAAATGATGCACTTCCTAAACCTTTTCGATCATGGGTACATCTAGGAGATCCAGGACCTCCTCAAAGTTATTGGTTGGGCGACAAGGACTATCTCCTCTCTCTTGGTTCAGGTAGACTCCCTCCTTGAGGAATACAAGGATTAGTATGAATTTATCAAGGAATTCAAAATATTGGTTGGAGAGAGTCTTGTGGTAATGTTCTGGGATCAAATGTTTAATCTGTGTTGCAAGTGGTTCCTTGGCCATGGGGGTTTTCCCTTGGTGTTTTTCATTTTTCTTGCTCTAGTGCGAGATTTTTGTTTATTTTCATGGTTTGCCCCTATGTGGGCCCTTTTTGTTTATTGGTTCTCAAGCCTTGCCCCTACATGGGTATTTTTGGTTGTATGTTGTTGCCCCTACGTAGGCCCTTTTCAGTGTTGAGGCCCTCCCTTATGTGGGACTCAGGGATGATTTTATACCTTGGCAATAGTTTCTCTAGGGTTATGGTAAGATTACCTGCCTATTGATTGATTTTCTCTTTGGAGCTTCTGGTTATTTCTTTGTTGTTGTAAAAGGTTATGGGACCCTTTCAAAACCCCTTTTCACCAATAAAACAAAACTAAAGAGTACAAGAATAAAGTACAAATAAAAATAGGATAGAATTAAAATTACAAGGAAGTTTTTTGAAAAAGAGGAAAAAGTATTATTCTCACCCTTATTTGGATAGAATATGAAGCACCAAGAGTCTCTTAAGATAACAAAGATATAGAATCTCACACACACATATAGATAGGGGGGGGATATGGAGAGAATATAAATTGATCTTTTGTTCAATTTATTATTTCTATTCAATGTTAAATATCTAATTTAGAGTATCACCATATCTTGAATTCTTATTTTAGCTATCATGGCTAATGGTCTTCACTATGCATTCTAGATTGTAAAGAAGAAAATAAAATCAAAATAGGGTGCAAGTGAATTTAAAAAAGAAAAAGAAAAAAAGTATTAATATCACCCATTTGGATAGAATATGAAGTACCAAGAGTATCTTAAGACAATCAATATATAGACACATAGACACACACACACATACATAATACATATCTATCTATCTACCTATTTATCTCTCTATAGATAGATAGATATGTAGGGGGGACAAGGAGAGAATATAAATAGATTTTTCATTAAAATTATTCTTTCTATTCTATGTTAAATATCTATTTCAGAGTATCGCCATATCTCATATGCTTGTTTTAGCTATCATGGATCATGGTAATGATTCACTACACATATTAGAATTTAAAGGAGAAAATAAAATCAAAATAGAGTAGACTTAAAATTGCAATTAAATTTAAAAAATAAGAAGAAAAAAAGCAATATTCTCATCCATATTTGGATAAAATATGAAGCACCAGGAGTCTCTTAAGATTACCAAGATATAGATATGCACATGTGAGTGCACACACACACACACACATATAAAAAGAATATAAATTGATTAAATTGTTCAACTTCGACTTTGCATTCTATGTTAAATATCTATTTTAAAGTATCACCATATCTCCCATACTTGTTTTAGCTATCATGGCTCGCAATAATGCTTCACTACACATCCTAGAATTTAAAGTACAAAATAAAATTAAAACTATAAGTAAATTGTAATAAAAAGAAAAAAGTATTATTCTCATCCATATTTTGATAGAATATTAACCACCAAGAGTCTCTTAAGAAAACCATGATATAGACACAAAGATAGATAGAGAGAGATTTGTGGAAAGAAAGGGAAGATAAGGAGAGAATATAAATTCACTTTTTGTTCAATTCATCCTTTCTATTCTATGTTAAATATCTATTTTAGAGTATTACCATATCTTGTATGTTTATTTTATCTATCATGGATCACGATAATGCTTCACTACACATCCTAGAATGTAAAGGAGAAAATTATTATTATTGATCAATAAATATGAGTGCTTTTATAATTTCCAAGGAAGTGTGTAGTGTTGTGGAATATAATTGAAAGGAACCAAGAGATTAGAGTATTTTACTAGTCATAGAAAAAGAAATATGGAGTAAGAATTAAGAGAATATACCTTTTCTTTGTATAAAAAAGTAGGCCTTGATACAAGAACTTCTCTAAGAATTACAAGTGCCAAGACCACCAAAGGAGCATGGAATAGCTCAAGTATAGGATATAAAAGGTATGTTCATATGAAATTTATAAAATTATAAACACTAAGGTGAGAGTATACAATTTGGATAATGTTAGATGTTACTATCTAAGGTGAATGACATTGTGAATAAAATGGATATCTATAGTAAAAAATGAGCATAAGGAGGTGTTAAAATTGTATTGAGCACATTGACACCAAAGTGGAACAATTTTTAATAACTATTGAAGAAAGAAAATATTTGAAAAAGTTGGAGTTCAATGAATTAGTTAAGTCACTTATGTTTATAATGACAAGTCACTACTTTGGGGAATTCACAACTTTAAAAGGTTATAAAATATTGAAATTAGTTAACTAATACCTTACAAACCCTACCAAAATTTTCTAAGTCAATGACAAAGATTGTTTGCTCCATGAAGGTTGGTTTGTTCCAAGAGTAATCTATTAGAAACGATGAAGCAATTGTCTTGTAAGAGCAAAGCACTATGTAAAAACTAGCAACATGCTACTAGAACGAAGTGATTATATTACCTCCTAGGGTAAATTACTCATGAACCAACAAGGGGATAAAAAGACAAGTGCAAATCCTAAGGAAGATCTTTAGAAAGTGATAATTTTGCATGTAGTGGTACCATAATTCATTTTAGAAGCCTTATAAATATTTTATCGGTATAATGAGAGGTATGTAATATTTTTAGGTTCATTAGTTGTTTACATATAACCCAAAATATTTAATAGGATTAATAATTTCTCAACCTAGGTAACTAAGGGGTAAATATTTCCTATAAGTAGAATCCATTGAATCCATTATAAAGATCCTTTTCCTTGAGCAATTCATAGTTATACTTCATGAAGCCTATTGTAGATTCAAAATATTGCTTGGCTATGTGTGATTTTATAGAATATTGAGTCTCTTTCAAAAAGAGACCTAAATATTAACTTCACATGAGTAGGCTCTACCTCCAAGTCTAAGTTCATGTTATTATATATATGTTCAAAGTTATGAGGTGTTTTATAAGTTTATTTACAAACACCTAAGTTTTTGTGTCTAATAGCCTTCTTAAGATAAAATTTACTAAAATTAAATAAAATGATCACTAAAATTGTAAGCTAAATGCAATCAAACAATAATGTAAGAAAATAATATTTCTAACCTAGTATGCTCTTCAGTTTTGAATGATTTACTTACTAAATAGTGCTTAATAGTGCTTTTCTTTTCAAAGAAAATAAGATATTATGTAGCAAACTGAATAGCCTAAAATTAAACTAAATAAATTCAATTTATTTTCTAAGTACTTTGAAATGGAAAGACAAATTAGACTAAGGTTCTTTAATTTGACCAAAATGAATGTGTTTTAAGATTAAATTGCAAGAAATATAGAATTAAAAACATAGCAAATAATAAAATAGTAGTAAGAAAGAAACCAAAAAGGTAGAATCACCTATTATAGAGGTTAAAAAAACACCACAAAGAAGAAAAAGTGCCACTAGAACTTTTGATAATGAGTGGTAGTTTTGAAACCTGCAAAACTTAAGTGAAAAAAAAGTTAAATAAGTCTATTTTAGGGTTTTTTTTTAATGCAAAGATATAGTAAACTATATTTCCAGTTGATAAAAAACCTTTTATATATAATAAAATGAAATCTACCTTTAATTTGAAGCAAAAAGTGAGCTATTAGAAGCACCACAATTGAGCAAAAGCACCACTAGCACCACAATTGGTAGTTTTTACAATCTATTTTTACACTGTGTAAAAATAGATAGTAAAAACTACCAATTTATAGGTTAAGTGGTAGTTTTGACCTAAAAATTAGAATTTATGAATTTTGGAAATAAATTAGAAGTGTTTTGGATTCAAATGATCCTAAATTCAACAAAGGGGTTAAAAACCCTAATCCCCAAGGCCTGTAGACCTAGAAATTTACAAAAAACTTGCTAAATTATTTACAATTTTTCCAAAAGTTATAGGATGAGTTGAATATGATAGAGAGGAAATATAAATTCTAGTTTATTTCTTGAAATATTTTAAATAAAATTTTAGGGATTCCTAAATGTCAAGATAAATGAGCCAAAAATACCCATAAGAGGGAAGAAAAGGGATTATAAAAGATAATTAAACTCAAGATATAGCAAATTAAATGCTATAATATGGTGAGTAAGATAAAATTCTACTACTGCAACTCAAGCAAACCTACAACATGGATTATTGATATTTTTAAGTTCAAAAGAGGAGCTAAGAGTATGCAAGACAATAACAAGTGTTATAATAAAGGAAGGAGAATGCTACTATGCCTACAAGAATATTAGTATGAGAGTAAAATATGTAAATCCTCCAAAAAAAGACAATATAGATTTATAACAAAGCTTATTGATTAATGCATAAAAATGGCAAAACTAATTTGCAAAGGATATGCATAATCTTGTAAATAAAATGTTAGTAAGTAGATAAAATGGTCATAACATGAAAACCTGCAATAATATAGGATTAGATAAAATAACCACAAAATTCCTAAAAATAACAGAGACTAAATATTAAAATGCTTAAATAAAATATGAAACAAAGATTTAATATGCAAAATTGAGTAAAATAACCTTGCAAAAATGTTAGAAATATAAATATAAGTAGATATTGCTACAAATAAAGTAATAGAAATATAAAAAAAAAACTTGTTAGAGAGATTAAAATATGGATTAGAATGCAAATATAAAAATAAGTACAAGGATTAGTGACAATAATATGAAAATCAAGTGTTAGTAAGGCTTACGCAAGAGGGGAATGCATGAAATAAAAAGCAAGGATATAGAAGAGAAGAAAAATAGAATTTTTATAGCCTAGTAGGGAATACTCAATATATGGTATCCGTATCCCAATTCCACTTTGCATTGCTTCATTTTATCCAAAATGCTTGATTCAAGTGCTCCAAATGCAAGAATGAAAGTATGGGAAAGAGGGAGAATGAGAGTAAACTCTGACAGAATGTAGCTAGAAATAATTATTCATGAAATACCAATTCCAATGGATATATTTATAGATTTTGGGAGGGAAAATTGTTGTAGGGAAGATAAATTCCAATATGCCATTAGGAATAAAAACCAAATTCAAATTTATAGGTTTGATTTGATATTGGAGCATGTGTGATCAGAGAAGGGAGTGGAACAAAGGAATCTACATACTTTTGAATAATGCCATAGAGTTTGCATATGTTGGAAAAAGCACCATTGAATGTCAAAAGTGCCATTGGCATTTTTGCACTTGATTGGCAATTTTGACCAATGACCAAGTTGGCTAGTCAAACTGTTAAAAATGATTGTTTTGCAAAAGTACCAGTATTTTGCAATAGAATTGCTAGTGCTTCTGAAAAGTGCAGAATTTTTGAAAGAAATCTTAATTTGATGTCTTTATTTCTTGGTTTGAGATGATTAAATACTGATGTGATGCTTGATATATTTTCCTAGAGTCAAGGATAACAAGGTGTATCCAAATTGGATGTATATATTTTATCCTATTTTGATGTGGTCATTGTGAAATAATTACATATAAAACAAGTTTTATGACTCCTATTTTAGAAATATAATGTTTGTAGATGTCATAAAATTCTATGCCAATGAAATTATTATGATTGGAGTTAATTTGGAAAATTGATGATTGATCAGTGTTATTGTTGCATGTATGCCTTGAAATTGATGCCCCATGGGTGTCCCCATGATATTTATCTCAAAATGTAATTTGGAGACAAATATTGATGTAATGGGGTGCTACATGAACAAGTTAGAGAGCATAAGTCAACTTGGATGGAAAGTTAGATAAGGTGGGAAAAAGGAGGAGAGGGGTGAAGATAAGTTCATTTTCATCATGAAAGGTTGCTAGTTAGGAAATCTCATGAGTGACTACTTAGAATTTGATGGAAATATTAGGAGACTTGCACATCACACATACTTTATTCAAGGGTTGAATCTAAAAATAGAGGAGGTTCTATGGGTATGTCATAAAAATAGGACTTTAAATTTTTATTTGGGGTCATTTTTTTATTTTTCTTAGTTTTTGGTGCTTTTGCCATGAGTGGCACTTTTGATAGCGATGCTTTTCATAATGGTACTTTTTCCATTGGTGGAACTTAAAAAAATTTGAGAAAAAAGATTTGTAATGTGCTGATTAGATTTTGGTTTCATTGTTTGTAGGGATTAGGGATACTAGTGAGCCAAGATTGATGACAAAAGGTGATGGATACTATATTATATTTGGTAGATGATCATGACATTGGGATACTTATTGTGACTAGTTTGTACCATGTGGAATTTATGCAAAATATAGAGTCTGATTATCTACTACTAAGAGCACTAGTAGAGATGTGGTACCTTAATATTAATACCTTCCAACTTCCTAAAAGAGATATGACAATGGCACTTGAGGATGTATAGTGGGTTCTATGTGTTCCTATGTGAGGAGTTCTGATCCAGCTTGGGAGTGTTGGTAGGTATGGAATGGAGTTATTAATAGGGGATAGAGGATATACAAAGGTGTGGTCAAGATCATGCATTAATAATGCATATCAAGGAGGAAACTTGGATCATATTATAGCATTGTTATGTTTGACCATATCTAGGATTCTCATGGTAGACATAAGTCAACAAGTACTTCCCTAGGTTTGAGGAGAGGTGATCACTAGTATGTGGGAGCATGGGAATATTTATGCATGGGCTCCTTCTATTCCAGCTAAGCTATATATATGATGCTATATTAGGTAGGTTACCATAGTGGTAAGATTTTGGTCAATTGTACTCTATTGCAGGTGTGGGATTGGAAGCATATCATAGTCAGGTGGCTAGTGGTATTTAGGGAAAGAAGACATTGTTTGGAGAGTATTGCATATTATAGGTGCGTAGGGAGCTTTAGGCCTAGTCAATGTACTCTGACTTAGGTTTGATATATGATTGAAGGATTACGATCTAGGTAGGTTACTTAGTAATCATGTAGAGGCCAATATAATTAGGTCAAGGATGATTAGGAGTTAGATCAAGTGAGGAGGAACCAATAAGTAGATGATAAGGATAAATATTACAAGTTCTATCACTATGATAGAGTGGTGCATCAATATAGAGAGGTTTAGTAGAGGCCTAAGATAAGGGAGATGTGGGTTCATCAGACCACCCAACAGAGAGCATACAATCATCCTAACTTCATTTTATTTGTGGAGGACACATATGATGTTGAGATGCTAGATCTAGATAAGGATAATCCCAAAGCTACATGGGGCTATATGAAATGGTATGTCAACTTCTACCTATGGTGAGTGATATGAGAGGATCCATGGGTATAGTGTTCCATGATAGTATAGGAGATAACATATATCTTGATGGGTGTATCGCTCCAAATTTTTTGCATCCCTACCTTCAGGCTATAGGATCCGTGCCTAGAAGGAGGATGGGAAAAGGATGGCGCGGTACCTCGGACTGAGAGGCCTTGCGAAGGTCCCGCCTCTCAGGGGAGGTGTATTATGGTGATTTTTTGATGGATGGTGGGTTCACCAGGAAACGTTTGAATGGTAGTTTCCATGCCTAGGTTGGGAATGTGTTTGATGTGTTCAGTTTTATCTTTAATCATCCAAGTCCTAGGTTTGGCCAAAATGCGTCTAAGCTATTCTATATGAAATGCAAATTTAAATGAAGACAGAAACATATTTGGACAAAAAAATAGAAAGAACAAGATGGATTAAAGACCCATACCTGATCTGGATGTCTGATGAAGGTTCTAATTTTTGAAGCAGTCAAGATCATCTAGAATTTGATAGGATCGTCTCCTATCTGACAGGATCGTCTGAGATCTGACGAATTCATCAGACGAATTCGTTAGAGACCTGCAAACAGAGAAACAGATGCAAAATACAAAGAATGCAACTATGATAACAGAGGGTAATGATGTAAAATGGCAGTAAGAACATTAAAATGATAATATCAAACTAAGACACGAATGCATTATAACGATCTAATGACAATTTATGCTTTTATTATGCATTAAAGCTACATGGGTGAACTCCAAGATGCAGAATAATAAAGAATAACCATAGAATTAACTAAATGCAGAATAATACAGCAAAAAAAGGATGAAGAAATGCAAACTTTGGGCACTGATTGCCCCTAATGTGGACTGTAGTCGAAATCATCTCGAATTGGGCCGAGATCGTCTGCGATTGTACAAGATCATCTGAGACGAATTGAGCTTGCTATGGCTAAAAAACAATGAAGTTCCTACAAACAAACTTGGAAAAATACAAATGCAAACATTGATTTAAGATGGTCTAGTGCATGTAGAATTCGAGTTACAAGGAATTTCAGCCAGGGGGATGCTAAGGGGAGGGCCTAGGATTAAATAGGCTTAGGATAGAGGTTGGGAGGTTGGAGATCATCCCAATTTGGGAGATCTCCAATAGGGGAGGTCTCTAACGGCGCAGACATGCTTCTGCCCGGATTAGAGACGTCGTTGGAACAGAGTCCAACTATGCACAAATCATTTTGGGACGAGATCGTCTGGACATCCTTCTCCAGACGAAATCGTCCGATCTAAGGCGATATCGTCTTATCGGAGACGATATCGTCAAACGGACAAAACAAACTCTAAAAATGGTGCGGGAAAGGAGGAAACGGGTTAAACGACGGTTTGGGAGCGGTTTTGGAGGTTGAAATTTGAATTTGAATATTTACTAGAGTAATTGTAATTATTAAGGTTTTACTACGCCAATTTTAGGGTGCTACATTTTGCCCCCTCTTTAGCGAATTTTTTGAAGAAAATGCGTTAAAGATGAGTTCTTCTCGATCTACAAGAAAGCAAAAATTATTCTCATTTTTAGGCGACGATTCTTGGTCGAATCATACGACAGCTTACTATGGTGCCCCCTCCATGTTTTTACCCAAATCGAACGTTTGAGGTAAAAACACGAAAAAACAAAATTTTAAAGTGTTTTTAATTGTGTTTTGAATAAAATTAAGAAAAATAGGGTAAAACCCTAATTCATTGTTACTGTTCATTTTTACGGTTTTTAGAGCTCTGGAGACAAAAATGGTCGAGACAGCGCACAGATCGACAGAGGTCCGACGCGGGCTACGGGTAAGAGTCTAAACTTAGTTTAGAATGCTTTAAGTTGAATTTACATGCTTTTTAGGTGAATTTTGAGCAATTTTTGAGCATCGTGGCCATTTTTGGGCCATCGACGTCGTTGGGACGAAATCGTCCCGATTTCGACAAAATTGTCTCAAGTTCGTCGATTTCATCTAAGGGCGAAATCGACGAAAGGGGGACGATTTCGTCAAATTAGGGACGATTTCGGCTTGCGAAATCGGAGACGATTTTGCTCAAATTTGGGACGATATCATCCAATAGTGGACGATATCATCATTTATATAAAATTGAACTAATTTTACTTGCATTATTAATTATTGAGTTTTTATTAATGATTTTTATTGTGTTGTTGTTTTTATGTTGCAGAGAGGATTACTAAAGAGCGAGAGAATGGAAATATGGTGGGTTGAGGGATGACTTGGCCGCCCTATCTCAGGCAAAGCGAGATCAACTGGCATAGGTCGGCTTACGGCATGTGGCAGAGATGCCACAAGTTTCTATAGATATGGGGCTATTGATAGCCCTAGCAGAGAGGTGGTATCCGGGTTCTTCCTGTTTTCGGTTACCGATAGGGGAGATGACTCCCACACTAGAGGATGTATGGAGGATTTTGAGGATCCCCATACAAGGACGACTGATCACTCCTACGGCCAATCAAGGCCATGTGATGATACGACTATGTGGAGATCCGAGCTTCGCCCTGGAGAAGGGTGAAGTGAACATCGAGTCTCTACGTCAGATGCCTGGGGCATCGAGACTCACACGGGTTTTGGTTGGGGTGGTAGGTGGACTTTTGTTATGCCACTAGAGCGGATGCAGGGTACCATGGGTACTGGCAGATGTGGTCTATGACATGAGAGACCACGACTACAGGTTTTCTTGGGGTAGCTTTGTTCTATGCCGATTGTATAGGATCTTGCATGGGGTCGTATACAAGGGCGATCGATGTCTGGTTATGACATCACTTCTATAGGTTTGGTGCTGGGAGCACATTATAGTGTGGAGGCCGGTAGGGCTTCCTTTGATAGGGGTTGATGGGGAGAGGCCTTGAGCTTTCTACTGGTGGCTTCGAAGAGGGTCACAGTGGCGGATAGATCTGCCAATGTCCTGAAGACTACTTGATGACCTTGTCTTTGACTAGATCACCTGGAGGCCTTAGAGGGATCATCCAGGGTGGGCCGAGGATGGACAAGAGCTGGCTCGCATCAGGCGAGTCTGCTGGCTGAGGATGGAGAGGGGAGAGGTGGAGCTCCACTGCTATGATCGAGTTTTGAGGTAGTTCGGTCTACAGTAGGGGATCCCATCTCTCAAGGATTACGAGTTTTCCTAGACTGTCTAGGATAACACTACAGTTAGCGGGGCTCTAGATATGCAATGCTTCTGGAGTTAGGACATAGATGATGCCCCCATTCAACCAGTGGATGGGGACGATGTTGGAGTAGTCGACGACTACGATGCCTAGTACACAGGCATTCGCCCTCCTCGAATGACGAGGGCTTAGGGTTCGATTCATGTAGTTGTGCATCGGATGGGGAGGCGATGCTAGGCGGCCATTGAGGCAGCCCAAGGTCATGGCGAGAGAGAGCAGAGGAGACCACAGGTGCAGTAGAGGCCATGACAGTGGGAGAGGAGGGAGGAGAGACCCCCTTCTCCATAGAGAGAGAGGCCACCATCACCCGATAAGGGCAAGGGTGTTGACACTGGGGAGAGCAGTGAGACATCAACTCTCTGAGCGGAGACAGTCCATCTCTAGGAATAGGTGCAGACATTGTAGGATGAGGTTGCATGCCACTGAGCTGAGGTGACAAAGCTCAGAGATGAGATTGCATGCCTCAGAGCACGGGGTGGAGGAGCGAGCACTCAGGAGCTGGCATGGTCGATTGCTCAGACCATGTTCTACCAGGGTATCTACTTCCAGATGGTGCTAGAGGGTCAGAGGGTATAGCTTCCAGCCAACATTGCTGACCCGATCAGGATTGGGTCATCGAGGACTTCATCTCGATCGACGACTAGGACTCGTAGTACCACACATACTACGATGGGGCCACCTCGTCCACCTCAGGGCGGGGGAGGAGATGAGGCTGAGAGCTCGAGGGGTTCTCGAGGCTAGCTACTATAGATTGCACTACACAGATTGATATATAGTATTTATTATTTTTGATAGAGGATTGAGTATGTCGAGGTACAGATTGTGGCATACCAATTCGGTTTTGATATGATGTATATTATGGTTGATACATATATAGATGAGATATTTTTGATCATATGACTTATGTCTTATGTATTTTTATGATGCTTTTAAATGTTTTGATTGATTGATTTGATGATTCATGTAATTACGTCATTGGAAATATTATGGTTGAAATGTCATGCTTGAAAAATTTAAATGAAATAATCTGATAGAACAAATTGGTTGTTTGTGATGTGATGATTTGATAAAAAATAAAATAAAAGGGACTTTTAACAATAATTTCAAAGGACATTGTCACTATTATAGACCATTTCATGGAGTCGTCGCTCACTCGGTCGTCAAGCTAATCCTAGTATAGAAATATTGTTAAAAAGTAAAAGAGTGCTTAAGAGACTGTCTTAAGACTTTGGTGAAATGGTGCAAATGATGATGATGATGGTTTGTTTTCAGAGTTTCATAAAAATAGTATGCATGAAATAATGTTAAAATGATTTTTGCTAGGCATAAATTCCTAAGTGTGATAAATTTTTTGGATAATTCCCTAGGAATTATACCATCATTGCAAAATTGAAGGTTGACATAATGACATGAAATAGTGATAATGTGCATGCTTTTTGTTAAAAAAAACATAATTGTATAATAGAATGATTTAAGTCATATGGTTTTCATGATTTGATTTGAAATAAATGGAGAATAAAAATTGGTACAATGGTTTGCGCTAGGCATAGAATATGTAGGTATAGACTTATACCATCATCGCGAAAATCAAAGAAGAAAATAGATTGTTTTATTGCATGGTTGATTTTTAATTTTTGAAAATATGAAGATGAGGACTTGTGCTAGGCATAAAATTCCAATTTTGGTTTTGGAACTATACCATCGTCGCGAAAGTCGACAATATATATATATATATATTGGTGTGTGTGTGTGTGTGTGTGTGTGTGTGTGTTTTGATTGTATGGTTTTGAAAGAAATTTTGATTTTTTCTATTATGTATGTAGTTGTCTTTTATACTAAACAACTGTACTTTAAAGAAGAAAATGAATTTATTCCAAACAATTTGCAAAAAAAATATTTCAAAGTATCTTAAAGACAAAAGTTAGATTTATAAGGAATCCCATGTGCATATGTGAATTCATTTCCAATCTTGATTTATCATAATGATACACAAAATCTCTCAAATACAAAATGTGTGTGCAATTGCTATGTTCGTTTACCAGTTTTGAGCAAGATAATATGATACAAGTGATTTGAATGAACCAAATAAGTGTTCATTAACCATGATGTAGATGCATATAACCATACTAGACTACTATGTAAGTCGGATTATCAAGAGCTAGCTAATCCATAAGCGGACATAGGTCTGTACAAAAGAAGGTCGCTAATGTGACAGACATATCGCCATGCTAGGAGTTACCCAAGGCCAAGCAGGTTGGGCACAAACCACCTGTTATGGGGCTTACCTCACAGTTTTCGAATAATTGAGAATTCTAGGGATTCAAGCTCATCAACCCTTCTTTTCTTTTCAAAGGGTAGGGAAAGGGATTTTATTGCTTTTGCTTTTGCTTTCATTTCTTTTCTTTTTGTATTTTTGCTTGATAATGCTTGGAACATTGCTGTAATGATATAAAATAACATTTTTCTTTTTCTCTTTTTCTTGAACTTTGCTTTTTCTTTTTGTTCTATGCTAGGGATACTTGCTCGGATTAGCTGTAGAGCAAGGGATTTTTATTCTGGGTAGGGGTGAGCTTGTCCTTTTGCCAATTCTCAAAGATTCTAGACCATGTGCATGATAGGATAGCGAGGGAAAATTTTTGCTCAAGAAACCACTTCTACTATGTAGCATAGCATGGATATTACAAATATAATCATTTTATTGTGAAAGGATGTGCTTGGTTTAAGTAAATAACAAGATCAATTCTCTATGCTCAAACTTTATTTAATTGAATTTTGTGGACTTTGATATAAGAGAGATTAGTAATCATGTCAGATAAAAATCAAGATATTTATTTTGTGTTTGTGAAAGTGAGGGATTCCAAATAAATGCTAATTTATCCAAAATAATTTGAAACATATAATTGCAACATTTGTAAGAAGATATATATAAATACTTTTTGAGAAGTTTTGAGAATGTTGACTCTCTCTTTCTTCTTTATGTTGTTTTGGTTTCGAAAGAGTCAAGAATATTGCTGTTTTTTTATTTTTATTATTATTTTTTTGTTTTTGAAAGAATTAACAAGTGCCATAAATAAATACAACAAATAGTTTTGAAGATTTTGATGATTATGAATGTTTTTGGTGTTTTTGAATTTGAAAGAAATACAAAATAGTGATTGTGAAATATTTTAAACAAATATATACAAGGATGAAATGACCAAATTTATACATAGTAACGTTTAAGATGCAAAATGTTCATGGGTTCTTTAAGTTCTTTACCATCTAAGGTAGATAATTTGTATGCTCCCAATTCAAATTTAGCAGTGATAATGTATGGTCCAAGCTAGTTGGGCTCAAATTTACCTTTAAGGTCCTTAGTTGCATTAGTATTTTTTTTATTTTCTTTTAAAACAAGGTCGCCGATCTCAAAGGATCGATGATGAACTTTTTTAGCATATGATCTTTTAAGCTTGTTTTGGTAGGCACGGAGATGCTCCAAAGCATTGATGCATTTTTAATCTAGGAGTTCTAGTGGACTGAGTCTCGCGACTCGATATTCATCTCTTACTTCGGTATCTTGAAGTAGTAGAGCCAAAGAAGGAAATTCTAATTCAAAGGGAAAAACGGCTTCAACACCATAAACCAAAACAAAAGGTGAAGTTCCAGTGGGAGTTCGAACACTAGTTCGATAGGCCCACAAGGCTGGATATAACTGAATGTGCCAGTCGTGGCCAAATTTATTTACCAATATTTTGAGAATTTTGATTAAGGTTTTGTTAGATGCTTCTGCTTGACCATTACCCTGAGGATAATAGGGAGTGGACCAACGATGTTGAATCTTATATTTTTGGCATAATTTTTTAACATCTTTATTTTTGAAACAAGTTCCATTATCAAAGATGAGATTTGCAGGAATTCCGAACCTACAAATGATTTGATTAAAAATAAATTTAGAGACTTGTGTGCCAGTGTAGGAAGCTAAAGGCATAGCTTCAACCCACTTCGTGAAATACTCGAATGGCGGTTATGATGAATTTGTGCCCATCAGATGACACGAGATTGATTTTGCCAATAATATCTAAACCCCATTTTGAAAAGGGCCAATGAGATGAAATAGCCTGCAGTTCTTGTGCAGGCGCATGGACAAGGTCAACATGTTTCGGCACTTGTTGCAATGGCGCACATAATCATGTGCGTCATTCTCCATGGTAGGCCAAAAGTATCCTATCCTAAGGAGCTTTTTAGCAATGACACTACCACTGAAGTGTCCTCCACAAGATCCATCGTGGGCTTCACTCAAGGCTAATTGGGATTCTTCTAAATTCAAACATCTTAATAGGATACCTTCAAAAGATCTCCTATATAAAGTATTGCCAATTATTACAAATCGACTTGCTCTTCTACGTAATAACCGACGTTGGATTCTATTAGAATTGGCAGGGAAAGTCCCATTTTGGAGAAAATCAAATATATCCATATACCAAGGTTTAGGAGTAGTTTCATTGATTAGAAACACATCCAAAGGTTCTAAGCATGAATTATTTGAAGCGGGTTCCTAGAGTCGACGAATAATGATAGTGGCATATTCTTCATCTAACTCCAAGGTCAGGAGAGATGCAGCTGCGGCCATAGCATCAGCTGCACGGTTGCAAGTTCGAGGAATAGCTTCCAAGCTAACTTGATAAAAGAGAGACATTAATTGTAAAACATAGGCTTTATATGGGCATAGTTTATCATCTCTGGTCTGATAAACTTCATTAATTTGGTTTATAAAAAGTTGAGAATCACCAAAAACTAACAGATGTTTAATTTTTAGTGCCAAGGCAGCTCGTAATCCAAGGATTAGAGCTTCATATTCAGTAGTATTGTTGGTGCAAGCAAATGTTAATTTGAAGGATAGAGGAATAAGATGTTTTTGCGAGGATATTAAAATAATACCCGCACCAGCCCCACTCATGCATCGGGCTCCATCAAATTATAAGGACCATTGTTCAATATGGTCTACCTCTAATTGAAGGCATTCATCAAGAAACTCAATGATGAGGGGATGGGTAGACTCTAAGGGTGCAGCAGCTAATTGATCTGCTATGATTTGACCCTTAAAAGACTTCTGTCCTATGAATGTGAGATCAAACTCGCTTAGAGCAAGAACCCACATGGCTGTGCGACTCGATAAATAAGGTCGACTCATGAGATACCTCAAGGGATCATATATAGCAATGACATAAGTTTTATGATTAAGCATATAATGGCATAATTTTTGTGTAGCAAACACGACTGCTAGACATAGTTTTTATAATTTTGTGTAGCGGGTTTCATAACTGATGAAGGTTCGGATAATATAATAATTAGCATGTTCTCTCTTCGCATCATCAAGATGAGCTAACATAGCTCCTAAGGCAGAATCTGAAGCTAAAATATACAAGAGAAATGGGCGATCACGTCTAGGTGGTGAAAGCATAGGTGGGTTAAGGAGGTATTGTTTGAGAAGTTCAAAAGCTTATTTACATTCATAATCCCAATTAAAAGGGACATCCTTCTTAAGAAGTTTAAGAAAGGTACCAGTTTTGTCTGCCAGCTTATCGATGAAGCGACGGATGGCTTGAAGCTTACCTTGTAAAATTCATAACTTAGATATATTAGTAGGTGTGGGCATATCAGTGATAGCCATAATATTGAGAGGTTATATTTTGATACCACGTAAAGAAACTAAAACCCCTAATAGTTTACCGGACTTAACTTCGAATATGCATTTGGCTGGATTTAATCGAATAAGATATTCTCTTAATCGATTAAATACTTTTCTCAAGTCATATAAATGATCATCTTCATTAATAGAGCGAGCTATAATATCATCTACATAATCATGTAGGATATCATGCATCATATCATGAAAGATATAAGTCATGGCTCGTTGATATGTTGCACCTGCATTCTTTAAGCCAAATGGCATCACTTTCCAACAAAAGGTACCCCAGGGGGTAATAAAGGCTATTTTAGCCTAATCTTCAGGAGCTATCCTGATCTGATTATAACCGGAGAATCCATCCATTAAGGAAATCATCCCACTCCTGGCAATAAATTCAATGATTTGATCCATGTTTGGAAGAGGAAAATCATCTTTAGGGCATGCAGCGTTAATATCTCTAAAATCTATGCAAACCCTAACTTTGGTGGCTTCTTTCTTGGTAACTGGAACTACATTTGATATCCATTCAGCATAATCAATAGCTTGTATAAAAAAAACATTCAGGAGTTTTTCTAACTCCCCTTTGACTAGCAAAGCCACTTTGGGATGCATTTTTCTAAGTTTTTGTTTAACAGGTTTAGCATCCGGATGGACTACTAGATGATGCATGACTACGTAAGGGTCTAGACTTGGCATATCTTCATATGTCCAAGCGAAGACATCTTCATATTCTTTAAGGAATGCAATGTATTGTTCTTATTTTTCTTGACTTAATTCTGAGCCAATATTGATTATGTGAGGACTATCCTCAGTTCCAATATTAATTTTAATGATGTTTTCTACCTCCATGTGTAGATCTCTTTCAAAATTAGGTGGGGCAAGTGAAATGCCCAATTCTTGTAATTCTTGTAAGGTTAAGTTGGATAATTCATCTTGAGGATTAGTGGTCTCAAGCTGGGCTATAGTTGGTATAGAACCATCAAAATAAAATCCATTGTGTAACATCTCTTCAATGAAGACATCATGGAAGGTATCTCCTTCCAACTCCTCATCGAAGTCAGCAATCATTTCAGGGTAAGCTATGGATAGCATGTTACATGTAAATGGCTGATTTTTTAGAGGCAAATCATCACGCCTATCCAAATAATCTTGATAACATATGAGTTGATCATCATATTCAAAAGGAAAGGGTTGACCCTTACTAGGAAATAGGCCCACACCACAATGGGCAGGCCACGGTTCTACCTCGAAAGGTTATTTCATGCCATTTTGGAAAGGTCCCAAGCCTTTCCCTTCATATCCCATTTTAAGCATTATGGGTTTAGCTTTAATATATTCATTGGTAAAATAACATCGAGCATATCCCTCATGATGAGTTTTGATATTCCGAGGGATTCTTCCCCAGTCATATCATTTATAAATGAAGACACAACTCCCGACTTGGTAAATACTTCCCATAGGTTGTGGGAGGCCCAAAGTACGAGGAGATGGCAGCAAGTTATTTAAAATAATTGAATCTTGCATGAAAGAATTTGTTTTTTTTTATATTAATATTGTGGATAAATCTGGTAAAAGTTCATCAGAAAGAGCATAAGATGTAGAAGGATCATTCTCTATATCTTTAGATGTGGAAGGTATGATAGATGTTGATAATGTGGAAGTGTTAATAGATGGGTCTATAGGTTTTGAAATTATAGGGATAGAACATGAAGGATTGGTCGTGGATTGAAGATCTTTTTGAGGTTCTAGAGTGGTTTTTTTAGAAGATTGTTGATCTATATATGAGGGTGAAATGAATGGAGGGGAAATAGGTGAAGCTATGGGTGTGTGTTTCATAGTTTTAGATGAAAAATAAGAATTAGGATGTGTGGATGACAGAGCAGGGCAAAATTGCACTCCAACAGGTTCTACCAAAGCACACATATCAAAGGGTCTAGGATCACCGTGGATAGTGACCAACTAATTTTTAAATTCGAATTTAACACATTGGTGTAAATTTGATGGGACAACCCGCATTGCATTGATCCAAGGATGATCCAAGAGTATATTATACGATGCAGGGCAATGTACAATAAACATGGTGGTATCTAGAGTTCGAGGACCAACTTGCAATGGGATGGTAATAACTCCACACGTTTCTTGTGTTTCGTCATTGAAAGCTTTGATAATCATGTTAGTTTTCTTCATTTCATCACTTCTAAAGCCAAATTGTTGGTAGAAGTCAAAAGTACAAATTTTTAGAGATGAACCATTATCAATCAAGACTCTTTTAACAACTACATCTCCAATTAGAGCAGTAATATATAAGTGATTATGTTGGCAATTTTGGGTACCTTGGGTACATTGCCCTTGCTCAAGTGTTGATGTTGTCATTGATGTCAAAGAGCGAAAGGGTTTTTGTGAAAACCAAGGTAGACTAAATTATAGGTTTTGTTTAAATCCATGGTCAGCAGTTTTGAAATGGGTTTTTCTTAAAACCCAAGTTAGCTCTTCATTTTGTTGAAAAAGGTGCTCCGATGATGAAGATATTTAATTTTAAATATCTAGTTTAAATTTTATTTATTTATTTAAAATTTAAATTAATATTTCAAAATTAAATTAAAGCTGTTCACCGGCTTGTTTTCAAAGCCGACGTTGCTAGGGTTTTGCAACGGATCAATTAGTGTTTCATGCTGACAAAGCAAGGTTAAGCAACCAAAAAATTCTAGGGTTTCATGTTGACCTAATTAGGGTTGCAGCCGACGTGTTTGAGAATGTTTTGATGAGATATTCTATTCTATAAAAATGCGGGACTGTTGCAAGGTTAAAGTGTGGGCGTGATGCGATAAATGCAAATGAATTTCATGTGCAGCAGAGTGTAAGTCGATGATAGTTCTTTGGAGTTAAAGAAAAGATATCGCAACGATGAGATAGTGAGTGAGTGCGTATCGACTGATCGAGAACAAAGAGAGCGATATGCAGACGATGTGTTTAAAGTCCGAGGCAAAAATACGTAGATGGTAGAAGTGAGATTTCATGGAAGGTGCAGCAGAGTGAGTGGTGCAAAGAGAAGATAAGAACGCGGTATGCAAAAGTCGTGTTTCGAGTGTGAAATGATAGTGTGCTGGCTGTAGAAGTAATATTTCTGTGAAGTTGCAGCAGAGAACGCAGAGAGATATAGAGGAGTGGTTGAAAAAGTGTGAATCATTTTTCACAAGTAGCAGTCGAATGCCGACAAGCAGCAGATCGCAGAAAAATAGCGAGATCATGATAATTGAGGTGAAAGTTTACATTCTGCAATTTTTATTATTATCTTCAAGTTGTAGCTTGAAAAAGGGGTTGGTGCCTCTTTCCAGTTGGTGCTAGAAAAATTGGAGTTGGTGCTCCATTCTGTTGTAGTAGATAAAATTTAGAGGTTGGTGCCTCTTACCAGTTGGTGCTGGTGAATGATTATGTAAAGTTGTAGCTTTGCATTTGACTGGATTTGTATGGTAGTCCAAGCAGTCTTTTTGAGGAGTAGCCACATCGGTGAACCTCGTTAAAATGTCATGTTATGTGTGATGCTCTTAGTACTTTTATTATTTCTGTTTTAATCTGCTACTGTTTATTTAAAAGTCTAAATTGCTTTTAAGTTTTTAAAGAACACACTGATTCACCCCCCCTCTCAGTGTCATTGTGATTACAACAATTGGTATCAGAGCAAAGTTCCCAATTTTGGCTAAATCAGTCAGGGTTGATCTTGGATTAGTACACAATGGCTAAGAAGAATAGATCCTCATCCAAAAAGGCATCCTAGCCAGTTTCAGTTCCTATGGTTGAGAAAATTGAACTAGAAATGGCAGAAGGAATGAACTCTGAAGTTGAAGAAGTTGAGGCTGAAGTTGATTTAGAGGGTGAGCTAGTGTCTGCCCTTACGCAATGGGAATCAGAGAAAAAGAAGAATGAAAAATTGTCAAGGAAACTTAAGGATGCAAACAACATTATTGCCAGTTTAAAAATACAGACTGAAGAATACAAGAAAAATTTTGAAGATCTAGAAATACAGGTATCAATGAAGATAGACCACTGCAGCAAATTGGAATAAGAAAATGTGAGTCTTCGAATACAGATACAAGAGCTGGATCGAAAAATCAACTGTCATGTAAAACATGAAGAAAGCTCGATGAAATTGGACAAAATTTTGAGCGATCAAAGATCCACAGGTATCAAATTTGGTCTCGGATTTTTTGAAGGAGAATCATCAACTGGACCAAAAGCAAGCAATGTTGAAAGTGAAAAGAACAAAGACAAGAATCAGGCAAAAGAAAGATATAATGCCAGACCTGAAATAGCAGTTGACAATGATGGCTTTACTAAGGTCACACATCAAAAGAATAGAAGATCCAAGGCTCCAGCAAAAACCAGGCCAAGACCATCTTTCAGGTTTAATCATTATTTCTATGGTTTTTGTTTCAAGTGTAATGTTTATGGGCATAAAATTTTTGACTGCAAATACAACGTAGGTCCAAGAAGTTTCACTAGTAGAAATGCATTTGCTCCTTTAATGAGTTATGCAATAGAGTGTTTTAAGTGTCACAACTTTGGTCATATTTCCAAAAATTGTCGTAGTATGTCTGTTTCATATCAACCTCATGAAAGCAGATTTCAACCGTATAGAGCAAAACAAAATAGAATTTATACTGAAGGATATGTGCAAAATTCTAAAAATGGGAAGTCACAGCTAGAACCCAATACCACAGTTAAAATAGAATGGAAACAAAAAGAATAGCTCAGGAAAGAACAGGATTCTTTAATAGTGCAGACAGCTTTTAGAGCTCAGAATAAACATGTTCCTTGGATTCTTGATAGTGGTTGCTCAAGTCATATGATAGGTGACAAACAGAAATTTGAAAATCTACAAAAGTATGAGGGTGGTTCTATAAAATTTGGCAACAATGACAGAGCCAAAATAATAGGTAAAGGAATGGTCAAAATTAGTGAAGGAAAGATCAAGTCAGAGGAAGTTTTATATGTGGATGGTTTGAAACATAATCTATTGAGTGTGAGTCAAATCTGTGACAAAGGACATGAAGTAGTTTTCAAGAAGCATGGTTGTGAAGTCAAAAAAATAAATAGCAGGAAATTAATAGCAATCGGCTCAAGGACGTCTGGCAATCTGTACACACTCTCAGAGTTTTTAGAAGGTATGTGCTTCATGGGACAAGAAGAAGAGAACTGGTTGTGGCATAAGAGGCTTGGACACATAAGTTTTGATAATCTGGTAAGAATTAGCGCTAAACAAGCAGTGAGAGATATTCCAATCATTAAAAAACCTGCAAATAGTATGTGTGCTTCATGTCAGAAGGGTAAACAGACCAGATTTTCATTTAAAACAAAAGAACATCACACTAACAGGCTTGGTCAAAATAGGTTTAGTCAGAACTGGCTTAGTCAGAACATGTGGATTCAAAGAACAGGTATGCCTAAAAGAAACAACACTATTACTTGTTATAAGTGCAACAATAAAAGTCACACTTTCAGACAGTGCAGAGTTGAAATTCCAGGATATAGGAACAGGAATAGTGGCATGATCAGGTCCAAGGATCAGAACAATGACAGGAACAAGAATATGGTCAAAGAGTTCAAGAGAAGACCCGGCAAGGAAGTTATAGATGTTGATGTTGATCAGTGCCTAATGGGAGTTTTACTCCCACCCCAGAATTAATCACCTCATTAGGAGGTGGGGGAGGGACTAAGCTAAGAGGCTCATTCTTAGTTCCGAGCCCCAAAGGTGGCCCTTTGCCATTGATGACAAAGGGGGAGAGATATGAGTAAGGGGGAGAGCTTCAAGTGAAGAGGAAAGCTTCAAGTCAGGGGGAGAAAAACTTCAAAGAGATTGATTTCAGTTTTGGCTCTTGAAGATGTGTTTTTAGTAAAGGGTTGCCATCAATGACAAAGGGAGAGATTGTTGGCAATTTTGGGTACCTTGGGTACATTGCCCTTGCTCAAGTGTTGATGTTGTCATTTATGTCAAAGAGCGGAAGGGTTTTTGTGAAAACCAAGGCAGACTAAATTATAGGTTTTGTTTAAATCCATGGTCAACAGTTTTGAAATGGGTTTTTCTTAAAACCCAAGTTAGCTCTTCGTTTTGTTGAAAAAGGTGCTCCGATGATGAAGATATTTAATTTTAAATATCTAGTTTAAATTTTATTTATTTATTTAAAATTTAAATTAATATTTCAAAATTAAATTAAAGCTGTTCACCGACTTGTTTTCAAAGCCGACGTTGCTAGGGTTTTGCAACGGATCAATTAGGGTTTCCTGCTGACAAAGCAAGGTTAAGCAACCGAAAAATTCTAGGGTTTCATGTTGACCTAATTAGGGTTGCAGCCGACATGTTTGAGAATGTTTTGATGGGATATTCTATTCTATAAAAATGTGGGACTGTTGCAAGGTTAAAGTGTGGGCGTGATGCGATATATGCGAATGAAGTTCGTGTGCAGCAGAGTGTAAGTCGGTGATAGTTCTTTGGAGTTAAAGAAAAGATATCGCAGCGATGAGATAGTGAGTGAGTGCGTATCGACTGATCGAGAACAAAGAGAGCGATATGTAGACGGTGTGTTTAAAGTCCGAGGCAAAAATACGTAGATGGTAGAAGTGAGATTTCATGGAAGGTGCAGCAGAGTGAGTGGTGCAAAGAGAAGATAAGAACGCGGTATGCAGAAGTCGTGTTTCGAGTGTGAGATGACAGTGTGTTGGATGTAGAAGTAATATTTCTGTGAAGTTGCAGCAGAGAACGCGGAGAGATATAGAGGAGTGGTTGAAAAAGTGCGAATCATTTTTCACAGCAGCAGTCGAATGCCGACAAGCAGCAGATCGCAGAAAAATAGCAGATCGTGATAATTGAGGTGAAAGTTTACATTCTACAATTTTTATTATTATCTTCAAGTTGTAGCTTGAAAAAGGGGTTGGTGCCTCTTTCCAGTTGGTGCTGGAAAAATTGGAGTTGGTGCTCCATTCTGTTGTAGCAGATAAAATTTAGAGGTTGGTGCCTCTTACCAGTTGGTGCTTGAGTGAATGATTATGTAAAGTTGTAGCTTTGCATTTGACTGGATTTGGATGGTAGTCCAAGCAGTATTTTTGAGGAGTAGCCACATTGGTGAACCTTGTTAAAATGTCATGTTATGTGTGATGCTCTTAGTACTTTTATTATTTCTATTTTAATCTGCTGTAGTTTATTTAAAAGTCTAAATTGCTTTTAAGTTTTTAAAGAACACACTGATTCACCCCCCCTCTCAGTGTCATTGTGATTACAACAGATTATCCTTATGTAAACTATGTTGTGGGATATATTTATCCTGGAAGTCAATACAATCAACCTCTCAAGTGATGATAGTATTGGCCATGGCTTTAGGTTGAATATTTTGAGGTACCATCATTTGGCTTAATGTAAGCATCAACTCATCCCTATGGGTAGGAGAAGATCTTAATAAATCCAAAAGGGAAATTCTGGCTGTAGTATTGGATAATTGCTCATTAATATTGTAAGGGGGTTTAAGTTGAACATTGGAAGCATGATTCCCTTTATTGGGATTTTTCAAAACAAATGGAGCTGATCCATCATTCTGGTTTGGTTCTTGTTGAAAATTTTGAGCCTGTTGTCGGGTAATGACTCCAATGGTACCTACAATGTTATATTGAAGACGTTGAACTGGTATCGGTTGAGCATTATGGCTTGTTCATTTGGGAGGAATTGATTAGAAGAGGGTCGAGTAGTAACTCTTCTAGGAAATGGTTCTTCTAGAACCATAGCATCTATGATGGGTTGAATAGGATCTGATTCATTTTCAGAACTATTCGATTGGTTTGAAGTGATGTCTATTTCACTATCATTATCTGATTCTATATCACTAGGATCTGGAGTTTGAATATTATGTAGGGGCCTGGTTGTGACCATGGATAAAGTTGTGTCAAATTTTTGTAAATCATGATTAGGTAAATGTCCACTAATGGTCCCTACATATCGGGTAGGAGGAGGAACATTATGATGTTCAATTTGATTGGCCACCTCTTTACCATGTCTTGGTAAAGGGTGTTGAAATATGTCTAATGATTGATTAGCATTTTGATTTTGATTTTGGGGAATGGTCTTTTGAGCGTTATTAGGAGCATTTTGTTTAGGTTGGAAGGCTTGCACCTCCATTTCATTATTATCAATCAGATCCTATATTTTATGTTTCAACCTTTTACAAGCATTGGTAGAGTGTCCAGGCCCTCTATGGAAATCACAGTGTAAGTCAGCTCTGTATCCGGGTATAGTTGGATCAGGTTCCCGGATAGCTGGTAATTGGATCAAACCTCTTTCGAGTAATTGATGTAAAATAGTTTATAATGGTTGATTCAATCTAGTAAATTCTCGAGGAGGCTTATCAGGCCGTTTCAATATAAATTTTTTTGTTTTTTTCGTTGAATTGATATTAGCAACATTTCTGTTGTCAGTGACTCCGTCACCTATGACTTGTTTGTTTTTATATTGATTTCTGGATGTTTTCTCATCATCCTTCTTCCTAAGTTGGCCTCTCCTAATGAGGGCATCTTCTACTCTTTGAGCTAAATCTATAGCTCTGATCAAAGGTAGTTAAAGTAGCGATTGATAGCTCATAAGATATTTGTTCTTGTAAATTATTAATAAAAATGTCCAACATTTCCCTATAAGGTAGCACAAAGTGCAGTTTTCCTATCAACTACCTCCATCTAGCTAAGAAATCAGCAAAACATTCATCCTTGTCTTGTTTTAAGTTGTATAAATCTTTAATGGTTACATGCCTCTCAATGTAGGCACTAAATTGATGGACAAAATATTCAGTTGTTTCTTCAAAGTTTCTCAAAGAATGAGTGGGCAATTGATAGTACCACTCTAATGCCATTCCACCTAAACTTTTTGGGAACATTTTTAGTAATAGCAAGTCATCATGTGATATATCATGATATGCTATCCTAAACATGCGAAGATGCTCTATGGGATCTTCGATTCCTTTATATATAGGCAGGATGGGCATGGGAAAATTCTTATGGTATGGTTGTGCTACAACTATGGGATCCAAAGGTTGACTACATATCTCTCGATAATTGTATGAGGGACGGTAAGGATCTATCTGGTCCATACACAAAGCTAACTATTTCACCATGGCTTCCAGATTACTAGTTTTCCCACCATATTGGTTCGGTAGGGCATTGATATGGGATTTGTGAGCATATGATGGAGGTACATGAAGATTAGATGCTATGTTGCTATTGTGTAAATTGTTGGTGGGAAAGGTGTTATGAAGGAATTTTGAAGTTGTATTATGCTGTATTCCAGATTGTTGAAAATTGGCGTTTGGCTTCATTTTAGGTTTTTGTTTACTTGAAGCATATTGATCAATAGTTTGGTGAAGTAAAGCAATGAAGGAAGTTTTATTTTGTGTGGGAATGATTTTAGGCTCAATAAAAGGTTCCTTAGGAGGTTAGATAACCTGTTGTTTTGGCATGTTCTGAATCATAGTGACCATGTCTCTATTGGATGGTCCAGCCTTATCACTTTCTTGATCAATGAAAGACAAGGGATTAGTGTGCACATCAAACATATGTTCCATGGCTGCTTGAGTGTCACTAATTTTCCCTTTATCAATACGAACTGCCATATTAAGAGCGCCAATGTTATTATTGAAAAATTTCCAGAAATGATCTAAGTTGTCAAAAGCAATAGTTCCATCTGGAGCTACTCTAGGGGATGAGGATCCGTCCTCTTTAACATTTTCTTCTTGTTCATTGTCTTCACCTAGGTCATATTCTGGTTGATCTAGAGTTTCTCCTTCCGGAATTGGATCTTCAGGAAGGACATTTGGGTTTCTAGTTTTATCTTCTAACCAATCTTCTTCTTCTCCTTTAGTTTGTTTACCATTCCTAAGTTTAGGCATTGTGCTTAATTTAGATTTCAGAAAATATATATATATATGCAACAAGCTTAAGAGGTATATATTAATTATATACCTACTACAATATTTAAAATGAAAGGTTTTGGTTTTTGTTATGTTTTTTTAGTTTTTCTTGTTTTTGTAATAATATTGTAAAGATAAAAAACAACACAATAAATGCAAGAACTAATACTAAAAGTAATGATATAGTTTTCTATAAAAAATTTATAAATATCATTAATGGGCTCGAGTTCTTCAGGAGTCATGAAGTGTTCTTCTTCAAATTGAAAATTTTATTTCAAAAATTTAATGAAAAGAGCTATAGTGATATTATCTGTCTCAGATTCTGGTTGATAGAAGTAAAGCTCGTGGCAATACTCTCGATATAACACAGCTCGAGGAACTCTATTCCATATTTCCCTATCCGTAAGAACAACCTCTTGGTATTCTACACAACCTAGGAAATGGTGTATAATGGCTGTGTTCTCGAGGTATTCCTCGAAGGTGAAAAATTCTGAAGACACAAGAGCTCTCCTATAAGCTAACCATCTATCGCAAGCTCTCTGAAGTTCATGATAAAAGACGAGTTGATGAGGATCCAGAATTCTATCTAGGACAAGCCTCTTGATTTGTTTAAGTTTTGTTGACCTAGATGAAATGACACTTAGTATTCTATCAAGTTCGTCCCACAAAAGTTGATTTCTATCTATTTCAGGCACACTAAGCACAGAATTGATTTCTATGGCTGCCAATTGGTTTTCAACATTTATAGCAACTACTAATATTTTCTTAGGAGCTACCATCTAAACATGATATGCAACTTATTAGTTTTAGATGATTTGAAAATGCATCTATGTTTTGGTTGTTTTATTTTTTGTTTTCAAAAGGTTTTAAATGCATTCACGTCGGGTTCACCAAAATGTATCGCTCCAAATTTTTCACATCCCTACCTTTAGGCTATAGGATCCGTGCTCGGAAGGAGGATGGGAAAAGGATGGCGTGGTACCTCGGACTGAGAGGCCTTGCGAAGGTCCCACCTCTCGGGGGAGGTGTATTATGGTGATTTTTCGATGGATGGTGGGTTCACAAAGAAACGTTTGAATGGCAGTTTCCATGCCTAGGTTGGGAATGTGTTTGATGTGTTCAATTTTATATTTAATCATCCAAGTCCTAGGTTTGGCAAAAATGCGTCTAAGCTATTCTATATGAAATGCAAATTTAAATGAAGACAGAAACAGATTTGGACAAAAAAAAATAGAAAGAACAAGATGGATTAAAGACCCATACCTGATCCAGATGTCTGATGAAGGTTTTGATTTTTGAAGCAGTAAAGGTCATCTGGAATTTGACAGGATCGTCTCCTATCTAACAAGATCATCTGAGATCTGATGAATTCGTCAGACGAATTCGTCAGAGACCTGCAAACAGAGAAATAGATGTAAAATATGGAGAATACAACTATGATAACAGAGGGTAATGATGTAAAATGGCAGTAAGAACATTAACATGATAATATCAAACTAAGACATGAATGCATTATAATGATCTAATGACAATTTATGATTTTATTATGCATTAAAGCTACATGGGTGAACTCCAAGATGCAGAATAATAAACAATAACCATAGAATTAACTAAATGCAGAATAATACAGTAGAAAAAGGATGAAGAAATGCAAACTTTGGGCACTGATTGCCCCCAATGTGGACTGTAGTAGAAATCATCTCGAATTGGGCCGAGATCGTCTACGATTGTACGAGATCGTCTGAGACGAATTGAGCTTGCTCTAGCTGAAAAACAATGAAGTTCCTACAAACAAACTTGGAAAAATACAAATGCAAACATTGATTTAAGATGGTCTAGTGCGTGTAGAATTCGAGTTACAGGGAATTTCAGCTAGGGGGATGCTAAGGAGAGGGCCTAGGATTAAATAGGCTTAGCATAAAGGTTGGGAGGTTGGAGATCATCCCAATTTGGGAGATCTCCAACGGGGGAGGTCTCTAATGACACTGAAACACTTCTACCCAGATTAGAGATGTCGTTGGAACAGAGTCCAACTATGCACAAATCAGTTTGGGATGAGATCGTCTGGACATCCTTTGCTAGATGAAATCATCCGATCTGAGGCGATTTTGTCTTATCAAATACGATATCGTCAAACGGACAAAAGAAACTCTAAAAATGGCATGGGAAAGGAGGAAACGGGTTAAACAACGGTTTGGGAGCGGTTTTGGAGGTTGAAATTTGAATTTGAATATTTACTAGAGTAATTGTAATTATTAAGGTTTTACTGCACCAATTTTAGGGTGCTACAATGGGTATTTGTCATAGGTTAGGTAGATATGGGGCTACTCAAAGGGCAGCTAGATAAGAAACTAGGGGTGATATATAGAACAAGAGTAGGGAAGAGGATGTCCCACTACATATAGAACCTTTAGACATGATACCTCCAATGTCAAGAGGATTTGTAGGAGTTGGTCCTAATAGGTCAATAGAGGATGCTACACAAGCTAAGATAGAGGCTTTAATGAGGATATTTCATGAGGTGATAGAATAGTTAGTGGTAATTGAGGTAGCATAAGAGGAGGAAGAAACTAGAGATCAAGATGAGTTGGTAAGGGTAGAGCCAGAGCATGATGCTTTTATCACTCAGTGGAATATGTTCATCATGGAGTATGATGTAACATTTAATTAGCTATAGGAAAATTTTGAGCAAGTTACTAGAGAGGGATGAGGATATTTATAGAGTGGGTGGAGGAGTTGGTGAAAATGTAATAAATGTAGTGATTAGCTCATTAGAGTGGCAAATTGAGGTTGGAGGGGAAGCTTGACAAGATGAGGGTAAAGGTCAATATGATGAGGATAGACCTATGGCTAGCAAAAGTAGAGGCTAATATGGAAAGGAATCAAGATATCCACTATCAATATTTGTATCATATGGTTATAAATACCATGGAAAAGGCACCATCACTAGTGTGATTAAGGTCAAGAACTTAATATATGAGTAGATACTCATAGATATTGGTGGGATTTAGGTCTCCACCACATCCACCAACACTTGAAGGTGTGACGCATGGTTGAGTTATGAATAGGGTTAGTCATGTGGGGGTGCACCAATTTTGATCTATGTGGTGCACTACATTTTGATGATAGGGTTGAGTGTATCAACTTTTGATATTGTGGTACACTAGACCCATAAGCATGTATTATTTTGAGACTTTTATCCATTAATGATACTATATTATTATATTTTCATTTTCCTTTATCATGATGCATTGAAATGATGTTGATACATATTATTAGTGTAAAATATTGAGAAAATATGTGACTTAGATAGATAAAATATATCAAGGACCTAATAAAATATAAAAAGGTAGGCATTATACACAACAAGCATGCCATTGTAAAATGCATCATCCTAGTGATGGTCTAAGAAATTGGATAATGCAAAAATTCTAAGCGTGACTAAATTTTAATATTGAGTGATGACATAAAATTTTAATAATGGACAAGCACTCAAAAGTATATTTTGATTTTGATTTTACTTACGAGCAATGGTATTTGGACTTGATAAAGAACAAGCACTCAACATGGTATCATTTTATGTTTTAACCCGTGTGCAAAAAAAAAAACTTATGGGATGAGATAAGTATGCATAAAATCAAAGAATTTCATCTTAAAGTGGTGGTCTAAAAGTCTCAGTAATGAACAAGTGCTTCGAGAATGGGATAAAACACATCATGTTTAAGTGGTGGTCTAAAAATCCACATAAATAACAAGCCCTTAAAACATGATGGTAAGGTACGTGTAGTATGTACAATATGATACAAAAAGTTATATATTATGGTTAGAGATGTTAGTAATGTTAGTTATTGATAATAATATCTTACATTGTATTAAGTATATCCCAAAGGAATTTACATGGACTGAAGTACTTTAATGTATTATGTTGTGATAAGCATACCCCAATGGACTTTACATGGTCTAGATGACTTTAGTATCTTATGCTATGATAAACATAGCCCAAAGGACTTTATATGGTCCAAAGGACTTCAATGTCTTACATTGTGATAATCATAGCCCAAAGGACTTTACATGGCTTGAAGGACTTCAATATCTTATGTTGTTATATGTATAGTTCAAAGGATTTTACATGGCCTAGAGGACTCCATTGTCTTATGCTATGATGAGTATAGTTTAAAGGACTTTATATGTCCCAAAGGACTTCAATGTATTATGCTATGATAAGTGTAGCCTGAAAGACTTTACATGACCTAGAGGACTTCAATGTCTTATTCTATGATAAGAATAACCTAAAATACTTTACATGCCCTATATAACTTCAATGTCTTATGCTATTATAAGAATAGTCTAAAGGACTTTACATGGCCCAAGGGACTTCAATATCTTATGCTATGATAAGTGTAATCTAAGGGACTTTACATTAGTATGTCTTACACTATGATAAATGTAGATGAGATCTAAGTATGTTTGAATAAATACAATATGCTATAAGGGGTGTAAATGAGACCTCAGTATGTATATAATGTTTGAAAATGAAAGATGTTTGTATATGATGCTTGTGCATGATCTAATGCAAAAATTCTTAATAATTTTTATGCATGATGCTTTTATATAATATCAAGGTAGTAGTTCAAGGAGAATGATTTGTATATCTATGTCAATATGTGATCCAAATGGGGAGAAATTGTAGGATGAACATGGATTGTGATGTTAAGATGGTGTATTTAATTTAATACAAGCTTGGTGGGTGAGTTTCCTCCAAGTGAATGTAAAGCAAATGCAAATATGTATTTTGTTTTATAATTATTGAAGGGGTGTTGAAAGGTCCCTGAACCTTTTACAACAAGAATAGAGCCAAGCCTACAATATTATCAAAAGGGGTAAGAAAAGAAAGCAGTCCACATAGGGAATTAAGGTTAACCAACCCACCAGGATATAATTAGAACAACCCATAAAAAAATAATGAATCTAGCCAGACAAATGTGTAGACCCCCAATATAAAAATGCTCACAAATATCAATGAGAAACATCAAATAATCTGTTTAACTTCAATGGGAAATTTTTTCCTCCAAATAGAGAGATTATCCCGGTTTATCCTTAACTTAGCTAATAAGTCAACACTCTTGTTACCTTCTCTAAAGACGTGTCTAACTTGAATTCCCTCCAAATTATGACAAAATCTCATAGCTTCCTTAATTAGGTTGAAGATGTTCCAACAAGGATTTTGATCATCGAAAAAGGCCTTAACCACATTTAACAAGTCCCTTTCAATAATAATGTTTTTTCAATTTTAAGATTCCATTAATGTAGTGCCTTGATACAACACCCTTGATTTAGCAAAATTACAAGTTTGAGACCCCATTTTTTTCACAAAGGCAAGGAGAATATCCCCATTGTGATTTCTAAAGAGGCCACCTACCCCCATAGGCCTTAGATTCCCTTTTGAAACTTTGTAAAAATTAAATTTAATCCAATCCTAAGGTGGGGGTTGTCATTTAATGGAGGTTATAATATTATATAGAAGATCTATCATTCTAGTGATAATTAAAAAGCCCAATTTTTTCAAGAGAGCAATCTCAACTACCCCTCCACAACTAGGAATAGAAGCCAAATTCCCTACATTTTCAACAATTATCATTAATTCTCTAAGCCAGACTAATTCAAAATTTCTCTTCATGATTTTAAAAAATCTTCTATTTATCTCCTTCCAAAAACCCAAAGGAGATGTAGAAGGCTAAAGGACTAAAAGTATCTTGAATGCCTAGTATTTCTTGAAAATAGCTCAAAGAAAGATGTTGGTTCTTGGCTATTTTTTGTAGCTAACCTGGTAAACATGAAATATAATGATGATAAAAAAGGGCTTCTAGGTTCTTATACTCAAGGAGTCACCAAGTGAATTTGATTTCTCTACTTAATAAGGTCAAGGAAATTCTCTAAACCTTGATTTATTCAAGAAACAAAACAATCAGTGGGACTAATTTTTACTTGGTTCAGAAATAAAACCTTGTGAAAGGTCTAATCGGGTGTACCAAAAACTATTGTGTATTGGATTTACACCTAAGTGGAATTACACTATAACTATCATCTAAGATTATTCCTATATGTGAGCACCCATTAGTTATAATCCAAAATAAACATTGAATGAATCAAATTGCTTTGAATCAATATCCAGGGTAGGTTAGTTCCTTGTCAACTTACTGAATGTCAAATATTTCAAGGTAAAAATGAAATGATAAAATATTAGGGATAGAAATGAGAAGGGTTAAGGGATTATGAAATGTAAGGTGGATAGATGAAGCTAACAACATAGGATTCTACTAAAACCTTTGAAAAATAATACTTGAAAAAATTACTGGAACTAACAACATTCACAATCTGAAGTCTTCATAGTTAAAGATCATTGCATACTTCAAGAACCATTTCAAACATCTAAGGTACTAGCAATCCAATATCAGTAGAATAAACTAATACTTAGACTAGCAACAATAAATTCCCATAGGTATACATTATATTATGTATCATTCCATATTACCTAGGCTATCAATCCAATATCAACAAAATAAACTATCCTAGCAACATTTATAGAAATGACTTCACAAAGATTAATACTAGATAATGAAGAAGATCAACAAATCTAAGGCAAACATTCCAAGTAATGCTCCATTATTGATTGTCAAAAAATTTATAGTAGTGCAAGCAAACACTTTAGAGCCAACCCTTTGAAGTGAGGGTTTGATCTCTATTTATAGATTTTTACATTGTTTATGAATATGAGCATTATAAGGATATTAAAACTGTGTCTGATTCTCTAAAACTTGCTTAATTTTGGTGTTCTCTGGATGTGTTTCTTGAAATGGTTGAGGAAAACTAAATCTAGTCCATTCTCTAGTCTTTCAACAACTCATCACCATAGATCCTACAACTAAAATCTATTTATAGAATCATTATAGAAGTCTCTAGGTTAAGATGCTTCGTTATTTCAATTATTTCATCCTCCATGGCCCTAGATTCATTTTTATTTTTCAATCTATCATGCAGCCATGGCAAGAATTTCATCATTTAAAAATTATTACGGAGATTCAACATCATCCATTGATCTGAATGTGGATGGATGCAATTAAGTTCTAGGGACTTAGATTTGGTGTGTTACTCAAATCTTGTTCATATACTCAAAAACATACCTCAATCTCCATATTTTATGCTTTAGATGACCCTACCCATGGCTATAATAACTTAGCTTCATTTCTTTAATTTTCTCAAAATCGTGCCCAATTTTTGGACTTGGGGGTGTTTTATTGGTTTGACCATGGATTCAAGAAATTTCATGGTTCTGAACCTCCAAATCTCTTGGGTAATATTGAATTATGGTTGTGCGATGCTTTCAATATTAAACTTTGTTGAGAATGCTAACTGTGATTTTGAGATGGCTCCAAGCTGTAACTACTTCCCATAACAAGCCCTATTTGACCATTTTGATCGTGGTAGAGAGACTATTCATAGGCATGATCGTATGATAATAATCCTTTATTCACCAATATGGTTGTGGGTTAGAGAATAATCTTTTCCTTTAAGTACCAATCTCATGGCCATGCTTCAAAATTAGATTTCCCTAATGTTGACCATTCTAACCTTCATTTGGGAAAAATCATGGTCTTGAGATTCTCCTTTGCTTATGTTTCATCTATGGTTTTGAGGCTTCACCTTCCACCACAATGCTTAAGAAAAATATCTAGTGGCCATAATAAAAACCCTAAAATGTTGGATTCTCACCATTTTGATCGTGGTCTCATAAAAAATCACAGAATTTGAGAACCTAACATCTTGCAATCACATTTATTTTTAGTTGAGCACACTTTGGCCTTCCCTTGATCATTTGTTTGAGTAAAATTAATGTAGCCATGATTTTTTCATGTCTAAACCTCTTCTTTACCAAATGAACATGGTTTTGAGCAAGTTATCTCCCATAACCAAAATATTCTTCCTGCTAAGTAGTGTTGATGTTGTGAACCTCTCTTCTCAATACCATAAATCATTCACCAGTATGCCAAAATATTCAACATGCATCCATAAATAAATTGCACATAATAAAGTAGATATTGATTATATCCTTGAGGTAGGGTAACATCACACAATGCTCCTTTGGGAAGGAAGCCACTCCACAAGATCTCTAGCTACACGAGCTAATATTTATCCAAGAATACATCATAGATAATAGATACCTTCTACAATGGGGTACATCTCTCTTTATACAAGAGTGTGATGGTTCACCTTCCATGAGTTACAAGATCACCCATGTGGCGATTCACCTTACAAGGTGCATAATAATATGACAATATTATTTGCGGTTACATATGACAATATTCCTTATGGTTACATATGAAAATATTCATTGCAATTACATATGATGATATTCCCCCAACTACTACATATATGATTCTATAACATACCTATTTCTAATTTGACATGTGGCCTTCCTTAATAATCAATTTATGGCTCATCCATTTTACAATACAATATTAAATTATTAAGTACCTATCTTGGGTACTTAACATCCCATACCTCTTAAAAAATGTTTAATCCTTGAAATATTAAAAGAGGCTAAATAATATGATCTTTTGATCCATGCTAAATATTGGTATGAATATCGATCATCCATCCATCCCAATGAAACTATGATTGGTGGTGGTCTTCATTGATGCCAATGCCATGTGTTGGAAGCATAAATTTTATTTTTTTCATCCATACCATCTTGTATTTATGACTTGTAGCATATCTAAAGCTTTGAATCCTTTGGTTCCTTATATGTCCCTCATTGTTCTTATACTGCCTCAAGCCCTATCTCCATGATTGTTACCTCTAATGGTGGTGTGGATGGTAATAAACTCCAACCTTAGATTGATGTGCAACCTATTTTTTCTCTTATCTCTTACTCCCTTATATTTATTATTTCCTTACTTTTACTTCCTTTATTTATAATACTACCTCCTCTTGAGATTATATTTTAGGTTCTTTTGTTTGCTCTGTACTTTTTTCCCCTACAATAGCTACTTGTTTATCCTTACATTGAGAAATGTCCTATAATGTTATCTTCTTATTGTTGTACTATAACTTCGTGATTTGTTTTTTTACATTGATGTTAATAGTACCCAAAGAATACAACCAAGGATAATTAAGGATAATATCTACATCATTCATCTCAATAGCATGAAAATATGAATGTAAAACATATTTATCCATGGTGAGCTTGAAATCTTCAAAAAATTGAATATTTTTACTCTCAAGCTATGTCTTTGATTTTCTTTGCTTGAACTTCCAACCTCTTAGTCAAAGACATATTTATAAAATTATATTTACTACTAGGGTTAATGGAAACAATAATTTTTTAATTTTGAATGCAACCATGAACTTGCAAAATAAAATTATTACATTCAAACAAATATTTTTGACTATTGTTTGCCCCTAACACAAAAAGTGCAATTTTCTTAGCCTGGAAATTATCATCCTTTTTCATTGAACCCAATTTGCTAAAAAATGCAACTTTAAATTCTTCCTGTGTATATATAAAATTATGGGCATGAGAAAAATTCTTAAGCCAAGATAAAGCTTCCCCGTCTAAATAATCATAAAGCACATAACTCCATTAAAAAGTAGAAGTATTGGAAGACTTATAAAGTTTCCACCATTCCCAAGCATCTTTATCATCCTCTCCATTGAATTTTGGCAACTCCATGATTTTTTTCAAAGTAGCTAGGGTTTGAAATGATGAAATTTCTCAAAAATTAAAATTTTTGAAATCTCATCTATTTATTCTTCAAATAATTAAATCTATATATTTTCTTCAAAACAAAATAAAATGCAACCATTTTGTTTACCCAAAATGAGAGTTATGAATTTTTTTCTTTTTCGTGCAGCCCCAAAAGTAGCACCAAAAGCCCAATTTGCAACAATTGTAACTCCCTCAATATTTATCAGAATTTAACAAGTGAATAGTCATTTTTGTAGTACTCAAAATAACCTATATGCTGGTGCAAAAATCTTCTAAAAATGATTGCTAAAAAAATTAATACAATTTTTTTCTTTTTGAAAGAAATATTCGTGCAACCTAAAAAAAACCTCAACAATCCAACTTCAAATAGATGTAGCTCTCCCAATACTTATCATAATATCACAAATGAATAAAAATTTTTGTATTACTCAAAATAATATACATTTTGGTGCAAAAATATTTTGAAAATGACTAATAATAATTTTAATACGAATTTTTTCTTTTTAAAAAAAAATTGTGTAGCCAAAAAACAACCTCAATAGCCCAACTTCAAAAAATTGTAACTCTTTCAATATGTATCACAATTTTACAAGTGATAAGTCATAGTAATCAAAATAATCTACATGTTGGTGCAAAAATATTCTAAAAATGACTGCTAAAACATTTAATACGATTTTTTTTATTTTGAAAAAATAATTGTGTGACCAAAAAAACAACTTCAAACAACCATAAATTTCTCAATAATTATTAGAATTTAGCAAATGAGTAGTCATTTTTATAGTACTCAAAAATATCTATACAATAGTACAAACACCTGAAAATGACTATTGAAATAAAAAATATGGCCTCCGCAAAATATGATATTTTTTATGAAAAATGTGTCATAGCTCTACAAAAAAAAACCTGCTTTGCTAAAATCACTGCTCTGAAACCAAATGTTGTGAACCTCTCTTCTCAATATCAAAATAATTTAACAATATGTCAAAATTTTCAATATGCATCCATAAATAAATTGCACACAATAAAATAGAGATTGATTATACCCTTGAGGTAGGGTAACATCGTACAATGCTCCTTCGAGAAGGAAGCCACTCCACAAGATATCTAGCTCCACTTATTGAGAATTATCCAAGAATACATCATAGATCATAGACACATTCTAAAATGGGGTACATCTCTCTTTATATAAGAGTGTGATGGTTCACCTTCCATGAGTTACAAGATCACCCATGTGGCAGTTCACCTTACAAGGTGCATAATAATATGACAATATTCCTTGCGGTTACATATGATAATATTCCTTATGGTTACATATGAAAATATTCCTTGCAGATACATATGATGATATTCACCCAATGGTTACATATATGATCTATGACATATTTATTTGTAATTTTACATTTGGCCTTCCTTAATAATTAATTTATGGCTTATCCATTTTACAATACAATTTTAAATTATTGAGTACCTATCTTGGGTAACTAATATCTGAATTTGATTGTAGTTTTGAGATTTGTCCTCAACACCTAGCCAATTTTTTAAAAAAATTGGTTGCATTACTTTGTGATGTATCCCTTTTGATCTATAGGTATGAATTCAAGCGATTTAGGCAAGCAACCATGCAATCAAGCACATGAGCAAACAAACCATAAATATTAAAGCATAATATTATTTAAAATGTATTATGTTAATTGATTCATTATGTTATTTTCCATCTAATGTGGCTAGGTGGTAAGCTCCAATGCTAAATTTGGTGGTAATGTTGAAAGGACCTGTAGACACCTAAAATATGTTATCTCAAGGAGACTCCCATAGACCTTCCTTTCCAACCCACGCAATCCACTTTGGGTAGCCTCAAGGCTAAGTCCATGGATTTATCTAATAGCAGGAAAATTTCTCCATAGAAGTTGTAATTATCTCGACCTAATACGGTCATGCAAAATAAAAAATAAAAAATAATAGGTAGGTAGACTGCTTGTCAACAATCATACATAGGCCAAAATGTCATGCTTGAATTCACACCAGTGCCAATCAATCTATACGTAATAATTAACCTACCACTTGTAGTCACATGCATGTAGTAGATTAGGCTACCCCTAATTACCCCCCTTTTCTCATCTATCTTCTACGCATCCTCCCTCTACAAATAAACCCCTAAAATTTGAAATTGCTCATCATGAAGTGCTACCAAGGATTTGCCAAGTCTTCCTGTTGCAAAAAATATGTCAGATTTCCACAAATGATTCAAAATCAAATCCACTCTTTCCCTCATATAAAATATCCTTATCATACTACTGATATTCTATTCTCGTGTTGTTGCCCTTTGATGCACTATCAATCACTCAAAAACCCCTATGTGTTGCTCTAAATCCAATCCAAACCTGATCATGATGAGGTGCATAATTGCAACAACAATCGTCTCACCATGAGATGGTCTATAGATGAAAACATATTGACTTGGCATGGTCTCAAATGACTAGTGAGGTGATAAGTTTTTTTTACACTTTTGGTGTAGATATCTATCTGTATGTGCATTTTAGTATTAGATCCTTCATATTTGATGCATTTTATTTCTTTCTATCTTATTTTACATTTTTATATTTGATACGAGTCCAACCATAGTGGACCTTGCATATATTATTGATTTGCTTGTTGTTTCCCTTTGTGTGCAGGTGATAGGATTTGAAGACAATGAAAGGTTCCAAATCTGACCTAACATGGTGGTCATAAAAAATCTCTCTCCAAACGACATGTTGACACATAAATGTCAAGATTGCATTTGAAGACATTCTTTGTTGAAAAAGGGATAATTAAACCCTTCTTGTAATATTTTGTATTATTTGTAAATATCCTCTTGAGATGAATCTTTGTAACACAAAAAATACAAATATATAAAATCTAATTTTACTGATTGAAACATTTTGTTCATTTGTATGGTGTAATTATTTTTCATTCAAATGGAAATCATAGTGGGACCTTCACATCCCCCTTTTTTTAATCATATTGTTATTTTTCTATATTTGAAAAATGACTAATTTCTTCTAGTTTTTGTGATTATATATTTTAGGATTAACCGTCTCTACCCTATATGGTCCCTATTTTGAAATTGTCTCACCCCAATATGGTCGATGATCAAAGGCTTGAAATAGTTACACATCTACATTTCATTATCAAATCTTCTGTGGGCTATCAAGGGTAGGCTTATTGCTCTCATTTTCTTTTTATTTGTAATATTTTTAAAGGTTAAAGAACATAAACAAATAATATATATATAGCTACATGCATTTATTTTAGTTTTTTTGTTTGTTTCTAATCTATTAGACTATGATTATCTCAAGTTAAGACAATCTCTTATCTACAACCATATTAGTAAGATATGATTTCTACATTTACTTCTATTTTCCTTGCATTACTACCTATTAAAGGATATATAATCATTTAAGGATAATCATTTAAGGAAATATTGTATTTAAGGATAATCATTTAGATTATTGTATGCTCTATGATTTACTTTTTACAATAAAATTGAATCATACACTCAACAAGTTGGATTTCATCACCAATATCCAATAGCAATCACATGATGTGGGCCTTCATATCTCACCATGTATTGGCTCCCTAAAAATCCATATTAGCCCCCATGATAGGTTTTTTCATATTTCATCATCGAAAAGTCCCCTACTCTTGGGTATGTCCTAGAGTGGGTTAGGTTTAAATGCCCTTTGACCATAAGATTTAATAATTAGTGGAATGTAGTTTTTGCTCTTATCTAGGCCTACTTGAGGGTGAAGCGAAAGCATGGCTATACAAATAGTAGGATTCAAACAGTGTGGCCCATTCTTGGAGGGGTATTTTATTATTCTTGTAAACGTACCTATCACCTATCTATCATCATAGGAAGCTATCTTGAATATTTTGTGTTATTTCTCGATAGAGGTTGTGTGCAAACTACCTTTTCTATAGCATTCATTCCATCCACCTTAGTCATTTTAGGAATAGAATTTTGAACACAAAAAAAACAAAATAAAAAAAATTACAAGCAAAAACATAAATTATAATATCACATTTCTTGTTTGCTTTGCTAGCTTTGTGGTGTAGTTTAGAAAGTATACTTCATTTGCCTAGCTTATGGTCATACCACATAGTCAGGATCAACATGACCAACAAGGTGATTGGCCTAATGTACCCTCTCACCAAGATCTTGATCCTCCTGAGGGATAATGATGAGCACCAAAATGCTCATATTTATATATGGATTTCTAACATATTATGCGACATTATTATTATAGAATGTATGTTTTATGAAAGTTTTATATATATTTAATAGTAAATTATGTATATTATCTAATATTTATTTTTAATTAAATTATGTGCATATTTAGTTGTTTTTACAAGTATTTTAGCATGTTTACATTAAGGTCCCACTCGGACCTGGCACTTTCAATTTGATGAAGGAAAAACATCTGTAGTACACCAGTATGAAGCACTAAGTCAGGCATCCAATTCCCTTTGAAGTGCCCAAATTCTATTTGGTGCTTAACTGACGGGCGCCTATTTCCCGTTAGGTGCCTGCATCCCATATAAAATAAGGTGCCTACTTCCCATATAAAATAAGGTGTATGCTTCCCATATAAAATAAGGTGCCTGCTTCCCAGTGATGCATAATTATAACATGATTTCTATTGACGTAAAATGACAATGTGGCTCCTGTGGTCGACATAAAAGAACACATATTTCAGTGATGGATGCAGATGATATTTCAGAAGATATGAATATGAAGGACAATATCAAAGACCATGTGTTATTTATTTTTCAGCAATACATAAACAACAATGTAAAGCATAATATTAAATGTATTCTATTCTGATAAAAATAGAATACGTTAAATCAATCATTAATTAAATATTTTTGCTTTATCTCCATTATTCTTGCATGTTGTTGTAATAAAAAAATCAAGAATTGGTTTACTCTCAATTGTAACAGGGCATGGCTAGATATATTATAAATATGCATGCCACCCCTAATAAAGATATCCTGGATCCTAGACATGAGAATTATTATGTAATTTTTTGAAGCTGCAATATATTCATTTGAGTGTTTTTATTAATATCAATATAGTGTCCAATGAATGAATTGATCGGGTGGAATACTGCTGGATCCTAGGCCCACTCTAAAAAGTATTCCTCCCCTTTTACATTGCTTTTTTTTGTTAATTTATTTACTATTTTTTTATATTATTTAATTTCTACAACTTCCCCTGTTTTATGTGATTTCCAGCAAATTACCATTTTTATTTTTGTGTGCATTTTAGTCTTGTTTTCATATATGTGTGATAGATTATTGGTTTATAAATTAAAATTATAACTTCAATGAAATATTAACACCCCTAAACCAATAGGCATAGAGGGACTCATTCCCCGCACTACAGGAATATACTATGGGTGATACAAGTTTACGAGCTACCCTGGGTTGACAATTAAATGGAGATAATTAATTGAACTATAGAAAAAATAACCAATGTTTTTCCCAATATGAAATGTGTCCAATATGACTCAAATATCATATATCATCCCATTGATCCCAGCATGTCATGCATCACTATTATGAATCTACCTATAGACCATAATATTGATCATGAGATTGACTATCCACACCATACTATGTGCCCTCTATAAGGACACTTATTTCTACACTGAAGCACCTAGGAGGCTATTATTGTGTATTCACATTCCAAATCACCCTACAACTCCACTATATCAAGAACAAGTGTACAGTCCACACCAAGATGAGAATGCTCAAATTACTATAGCTAAGAGCCCATGGATGAGCCATGAATATGATTATGTAGACACATACATAAACAAAAATTATAATAAACCTTCCATATTTTCCCAAGTCCATTGCACTTTGGCACCACTTACCTATACAAAACAAATTCTTTATCCCCAACACCAGGTTAATGTGGCCTCGCATGGTCCCAAAAAATAAATTGTCAAATCTTCTAGGGCCATTGTACAATACTCACCTATGGGCATCACTCATACACATGTGAAACTCCATCATACAACTGACTAGGTATAATTTTTTAATCAAGAAGCCAAGCCAATCCTTGGTCACCAATAATAGTTACAGTGAATAATCTGCCAATCGCCACCCACACCTGTGCATTAGATTCAACAATTCCAACATCACCAAGAGTGCCCAATGTAACACCACAATATTTCACCTTGCCTGAATAAAAATATTCCACCCTATACACACCCAGATCCACTTCACCCCTAATACCATAGGCCAAGACCCACTCATTACCAAGAACCACTTTCGCCCGAACAACACCAACTACACACCTATTAGCAAGAATATAAAACCTATGAGGAACTTCAACCAGAGTATTAGGACCAAATTGATACATATCTTGACATACATTATGGTAAAATTTTTATTGATAACACATATCCACAACCTCATTAACATCAAAATATACCACCTCCTCTTTATCAAAATCAAAGGTGAGCAACCAACATAATATCGCTAGAAGCCTATCAATTATTGATCGATCATATCAACTCCTTGGAGAAACAAGCCTCTGGTGTGGGTTACCAAAACCCCACACTAACTCAAAAATCAACTCATTCATCCATCCATCCCCTCACCTCCATATACACCTCATTTTGAGATGCCCAAATTGGATAAATTCAAAGGCAAATAGGATGCACAAGAACATGTAAGCATATTTGTAAATATTTTCTTTTGTCTTGAAGATAGTGACCCCCTAATTATCTAGAAATTTCTTATAAAACTTGTTGGGGATGCTTTAGAGTGGTACAATTATTTATCATGTCATAGCATTTACACATTTGAACAACTAGCCAATACTTTTTTAGAACACTTCTTTAATATTAAGAAGAAGACTATCTTTACTGAGTTGTACACTATTTTCCAATTTGAATATGATCTAGTCATGGATTATGGTAACAAATGGATTTATCATAAGATTTCCCTTTACCTTACCTATTATGGAGCACACTTGTATATTCATCAGAATTTGATTAAAATAAATCTTAATTTTACTATAATTTCACCAATATCAAACTTTTGAGGAAGCCCTATCTCAAACAAAGGTCATCGAGGACATCAAAATCCAAGAAGGAGATATCAAGCTCTAAAATAAGGAATAGCCCAAAAAAAATACTAAATGCAACCAAAACCAAAACAAGTCATCTACTATAAATCAAGTCATATTGAGTGCCCCTAGGCCCTCTAATTCAATCCCACCACAATAGCCCAACTATCAGGTTCAGCATCCACCTACCCAATATCATCGTCAACCAACTCATAAACCATTACAAAATCAACCTCCAACTCAACCCCACCATCCACCTCACCAATACACATCATTGTTAGAGTCCTTGGTGATAATATTCCATCGATTGTGTGAGGTGTAAGTGATCTCCTTTCCAGAGATTCACCCATAAGATCCAAACCAACCCAAATATAAATCTTACAAGGAGGGTCACTACTATGTTTTAATAGATAAAAGGATCATGATATCCAATCATGCTACTCATTCAAGAACTTAGTGCAAGATATTCAAACTGATAACCTTCCTATCTCTTCCAATCAAAACATTGGTGTTTACAAATATTCGTTACCTCAACATGGAATAACAATAGTACCTACCATTATTACTAAACAACCCAAGAAGGTCAATCAGGTACACACTACCCCACACAACTAAGGTTTTTTGGAATGATAAACATTGTGGCAAAGAATTAAAGATATCTAAATCGATGCACATAACTGATGGATCCATCTAATATCCCCTCAATGTCATATGCACCTTCACAATCAAATCTGATCACACCTTCTTCGCCTTACCCAGTCCTTACATTGAGAAATAGGCTTACTTAGAGTTTTAAAATAGTATTATCAAAACTCTCCATTTATAAGCTTATACAACAATCGACTCCACATCATGAAGCTCTAATGGATATTCTAAAATATATTGAATTACAACCACAAGATTCCAATACTTTCATCATCTTTGTGGGACACATTCAAACTTGCAAGGAGATTGTAATAATATTTTAGGACCATAAAATCAAGACCATACCTATCAAAATACTTGATCCACCACTACACATTATGGCTAGTGTGGATGGGATCACTTATAAATGCATATTTATTGATACATGCTCTTTGATTAATATTATTACCACCTCTACCCTCAAACATTTGAGTCTTCCACTATCACACATCACATCATCCACCTTCACCCTATGTACCTTTAATGATACCATGTGTTCCACTATTGGGATATTGGTCCTCCCTATTCAGGTTGGACTAAAAATCATTCATACAGTATGTCATATCTTGAAATTTGCCATGCAATATAATTTATTTCTTGGTTGGCCCTATATTTGAGATATGAAGTATGTGCCTTCCATACTACACTAGAGCATCAAATACATGCATGAAGGTCAAGTCCATTGCATTCTTGTAGATTTGGAACCATTCAAATTTTACCATATGGTATCACATTTGCATGAGTCCACCTTGCCATCCACTCATTTGGATATTCAACACAATCACCCCATCAAACACTCAAATCCTCCACCAAAAACCTTTGTTCCTTCATCACCATAATCATATCATAGCCATTGTTGACAAATTTCCTAGGAATCCCTTTGGATTCATCCAACCTCCCACTAGAAACCCGTAAAAAGTACCAATTCCATCCTCTTCATCTGCACCCTTGCCAACTACTACATCTACATCTCAATCATCTATTCCACCTCCCACACCTTATATCTCAACCATATCTACAAAATATTCCCACACTTCTCCCATTACTAAAAACCATCCTATGCCATACATATCCCCTCATAGTTGACACTTCCATCCTCATCTACCCCTACTCCATAAGTCACTGTCCATATGGCTAATTTAGGCCCCGGTGAGTATTTAGTGCAAAATATTACATTCACCCCTCTCATTGAGTCAATTAGAGACTTTGGCCAACCTCGTAATACACCACTACCTATTGGTACTATCATCCCACTTGGATATTTTCCAAATCAAATAAATTTTGTCTATAGAGGTATTGATGCCTCTACTAACACACCTCTTATATCAAAAGAGGAAGAGTTATTTCTCATGAACATTGAGTATCTATCAAATATATCCTTTACCCTATCCTATTTTTATTGCTTCCATTGGCATAAAAATGGCCTAGGTTGCTACAAGCAAGGTTCTTGTACCCCTCTTTAACCATGATATCAATTTCCTACAAATAATTTAGTATTAGGGTATTCCATACGTATGCCTAATGAACTTCTTGTAGATTCTCTTCAATGCCTTACCCTAGGCCTTGAAGAGGATATAAACAATAATGAGTATATTAATCCTAGCTATACTCATTTTCTTAGCAATCATCTCCAAATTTCCACATTATCAATGGATACTTTTGACTCATCTTATGAGGAGTCCAAATATAATCTAGATGCACTATCCATTACTTCATCTAGTTCATAGGACGATTCCTCTATCATTATTCCTATCATGAATGTCAATGAATTTTATCTTTTCCTCTTCCCTAGGTAGCTTCCCATTTGGTGACAAATTCTTCCACTAGAGCATCCAGTCATCCCTGTTTTACCTCTATCACATCCTATCATCCTAATTCCACACCATACACCTCCTACACTTTTTTTCCTCCATATCATTAATCACCTATTTCCACCCAATAATGAAGTTCATCCACCATCCATTAACATGATCTCCATCAATATTTCCACTCCATTATTCTATTAAGGAAACCCTTCACAATATTTACCACTCAGACCTAAGGCCATTAATTTTGATCATGTTGCCCTTCTATCCCCACCTTTTGAGTTTCTTCCCTCTGAGAACATGCTACAACTATATCATTTATCATCACACCCACCCTTAGCTATTCTCCAAGCTGAGATAGAGTTTGATGACACATCTAACTCATTTAATCCAACTGATGCCATCCATATGATCCCCACTCCCCATTAATTGGAGGAGGTATCTCACATGTTAATTGAAGAGACCACTGATATTGATATCGACACTAGCCTTGATAAAACCTTAGATTCTTAAATTGGAAAAATATCTCTCACCTACATAACGTGTTGCATTCACCACTCTTATAATAGAATATAAACAAGTTTTTGCTTGGTCATACAAAGACATGTCTAGTCTTGATCCAAAATTAGTGGTCCATAATTTAACTCTCGATCCAAATTTCAATCTTACCAAGTAGAAGCTTTGAAAACTTCATCCAATGATAGCTCTAGTGGTCAAAGATAAACTATAGAAATTTTTGGATGTAGGCTTCATCCAACCCATCGATTATCTTGAATGGGTTTTCAACATGGTTCCTATTGGGAAGTTGAGTGTAGGGTTATGCATAGTGGCAAATATTCACAAACTGGACAAATATTAGGATTTTTAAAATTAGAAATTAGTGAATATTAGGACCCTCGACATCGGTCCATTCGCCTAAAATTTTTAGGACTAGTTTATTTTGAGGGTCAATTCACCATAATATATATCCAAACATAGGCATATTTATAGTCACTGTAAATCTCTTTTCGAGCCTGATCTAATGGTGGTGTTTTTATAAAGTTATAATATTATTTAATAGGTCAAAATGTGCCCTAAAGACAACCTTAATTTTTAGGGCTTCAAATACCCCAAATTTTGGTATGAATATGATTGATTTGATTTTCTTAGGATTCGCCATGATTCACCTTGATTTCGATTAGGATTCATCATTTTTTTACAAGTGCATTTTGAGTCCAACCCATTATGCATAACCCTCATTGAATGGGAGGTTCACATATGTATAGATTTTAAAGATCTTAATAAAGTAAGCCCTAAAGATGAGTTTTCACTCCCCAACATCGATACACTTGTAGATGCAACTATGGATCATGAAATTCTTTCCCTCATGGATGGTTTCTTAGGCTAATCAAATTTGAGTCAATCCTGATGATCAACCAAAAATAGCTTTTACCACACCATAGGGGACGTTTTATTATGAAGTCTTACCTTTTGGTCATTAGTGCTACTTATCAATGAGTTATGACATACATTTTCATGACTACATGCATAATATTATCGAAGACTATTGAAAATCTACTGGAAAAATATTTATCGCATAATGAGCATATCAATGTTCTACATAAGGTCTTTGATTGTTTCTTGGAGCATAATGTTGGGTTGAATCATAAAAAGTAAATTTTTGGTGTAACCTCTAGAAAACATTTAGGCTTCATCATTTCTAAACAAGGCATTGAAGTTGATCTAATCAAAGTCGAGGTAATCTTAAACATACCTCATCCCAAAAATCTTAAGCAACTTCATAGCTTACAAGGGAAGATACACGCCATTTGATGTTTCATCGTGCAAATCTTAGATAAATGTTGGCCTTTGAAGATATAAAATAATAGTTGACTTCTCCCTAGTATCATCTCCTCCTCCACTTGGGGCTCCATTCTTATTATATATCTTTACCATAGATTTTGCCTTAGGATCCATGTTGGCTCAAAATAATGAGGTCAATAAGGAGTAGGCCATCAACTACATTAGTCACACCTTAGTCAATTATGAGGTCACATATTTTTATGTTGAGATGATTTGCATAGTAATGGTCTTTACAACTAAAAAAATGTCATGAAATGATCAACCAAATAACTTATGTTATCTCCAAGGAGAACCCCTTGTGGTATATGATGAGTCATACATATCATAATAGTCATACTATAAAATGGATCATACTCTTGATGGAGTTCAGCCTTAAATTTATTAATGAAAAATCTATTAAATATCAGGTTATCATTGATCAATTATCAGAATCTCCTCTTCACGATGATAATCCTTTGACTATTGAACTACTTGATGATGCCAAATGAACTTGAGCACAAAGCTAATCTTACACTATTATTCGATGGCTCTAAGTGTGAGCAAGGGGGTGGTTCTAAAATTATGTTTTTCACACCATAAGGGACTCCTATCTCCTTTTCATTTAAACTCAAATTTTTGTGCCAATAACAACACTGAATATAAAGCCCTCCTTTTGGGTCTTCAAATAGCCCTTGCTATGAATATCAAGTGACTTAGCATCTTTGGTGATTATGAGCTCATGATTAACCAAGTTAAAGGCATCTATTAGTGTCAGTGCTAAGTCTTACAAAATATAAGACCCTTGTGGATAAATTAATTACAAAATTTTAATGGTATGACATCAAGGCTAGCCCTTGTTTCTTGAACTATTTTATGGATACAATGTCTTCCTTAGGATCACTAATTCCAAATAATCCTTTTGATAATATCACAACCATCTATTCTAAAAAGCTCAATCAATATGTACTTTTGTATGATTTTTCTACAAGAGAGCAAAACATCCACTTGGTCTAAATAAAACCATATTAAGACCAGTTCTCTCAAATATAGGATTTCTTGAAACTTGGTAATCCTCCTTCTAAATTATCGCATACCACCGAATGCACATTTAAGAAAAAAGTGACTCAATATGTTTTACTAGGGGATATACTATACCATTAAAGCTATGATGGTCTCCTTCATTTCTACTTAGAGCCCCAAGAAACTACTTGGATCATTTCTAAAGCTTATGATGGTACTTGCAGTGGCCATTTCAATGGTATGGCTATCACAAATTGCATCCTCTAAATGTTCTATTATTGGCCTACCATGGAGCAATATTGTTGTGCTTATTTCAAAAAGTACATTAAGTGTCACTATCATGCTAATCTATCTCACATACCTTCACAAGCTTTGCAACTGATTTATTAATTATAGCCTTTCTCACAATAATACTTTGATTTAATTGGTAAAATGTTACCCCCATATTTATGCCACCACACATTCATCATAACAACCATTGAATACTTCACTAAATGGGTTGATGCTATCCCCATTACCTCTACAACAAGATCATGCATCATAAAGTTACTACTTTATAACATCATTTATTGTTTTGGTATTCCATCTAAAATCATTTTGGATAGTGGACCATATTTTAAAAAGAAGGATGTTCAAGCTTTGAGTACCAAGTATCATATCCAACACAAATTCTTGACCCCTTATTATCTACAAAGTAGTGGATAGGCTAAGGCCTCAAATAAAATGATTATCACCATCCTTAAGAAAATGGTTAATAATAATCATAAGGATTGGTACCTTCAATTACCTCTGGTACTATGGGCTTATTGAACAAGTGTTTGAGCACCAACTAGGGCAAATTTATTTTTGTTAGTCTATAGTGCTAAGGCCATCATGCCCTTGGAGCTTGAAATTTTCTTGTTGCACATCTCACTACAAGAATTCATCAATAATGATATTGTATGATAGACTCACCTTGATCAACTCACTCTTCTTGATGAACAAAGCATTAATGCTCTTGAATATTTTTGCGTTTACCAAGATTACATTAAATGAGCCTATGATACTAAAGTACATATTATAGAATTTCAAGTTGGTGATCTCATGTTAAAGGAGAACCAACATAATTCTAACTTACCTAGACATTTCCATGATAAATTTATGGTAAATTAGATAGGCCCATGCATCATCACACATAATCTAGGACCAAGAACTTATCACCTAGCTATGCTTGAGGGTGTTGAGGAACCTAAACCCCTTAATATTCTCCACCTATGTTAGATTTAGAATATATTACATCATTTAGGTTATGTAAATGTACCATATATGGTACATAGTTAGATTAGAGATTAATTTAGGGAGAATTTAGCTACTTAAAGCAATGTAATAAATGTACAAGTGTCAATGCGTATGCTGTAATGTGCAAGGTGTCCACTTGTACAACTAGGTAGAGTGTTGGTCAAGAAATCTATTTCTTATATAAAGAGCCTCATAGTGATAAATTAGAAGATGAAGCATATAGATATCAAGATTATTATTGTAGAGAGTAGATTATGGCAAAGCTCTTGTATGGAGCACAATATAGTTATTTAGATTATATTAATGAAGTGACCATTTCCTCCATACTACATTGTATTTTCACCACTTTCTATTTATAGTATATTTTATTCATATTGTAGACTCACTTCTTTTATATTATTAGGACCTATATTAGACATCTCCTATTGCATATATCCTCAAAAGCTAATGGTGGTATCAGAGCCACATTGAATCGAGATAGGAATAGGAGGACCTACATCTATCATAAGCAAATTCCTATTCCAAAATCCAAAAGTAGTAGAATCAGATATCCGAGAAGAAGATCTCATCATCAACACTTCAAGAAGTAGATTGTTGAATAAAAGGTCTCAATTGGAAGACCAAAGAAGCTACCATATAGAAGACATTGGAGAGGTATCAAGCATAAAAAGAAGAAGGTTTGGAGAGCCTTACTACAAAGCTCATAAAAACATCATTAAAAGAGTTCCTAGGAGAACTCATTGGAGAAATCGACTATCAAGGAAAACCTCTTGTTAATTAAGGACTTGGGACAATTATCGCCATATAACAACAAGCCCAATAAAAGAAGATTTTGGCAAGGAGTGCCAAATCCATAAGAATATTCCAGTGAAGATCTCAAAATATTCAGAATATTGAGAAGAAGACCCTATTTGAAGTTATAATTCTACAAGAAGGTTGAAGAAAGATTCAAACAAAAGAAGCCTTCCAAATACAAGATATTTGAAGATTACCTCTCATAGAAAGAAGGTACAAATTCAAAGAAAGGTGTTATTTGAAACTATAACAGAAGGTCGAATATCACTAGAAGGATCAAGCCATAAAGGCTCAAGACAAAAAGTTCAATACCTCGGTTTGGTGAAGCATGAAGCTATTCTGGATAGCCAACAAGAAGTTGTGAATTCATCTACTACAAGGCAAAAAATTGGTAAAACAAAACACCAAGATATACATCTAATTCAAAAGCCATTAAAGGTAAGCAACTAGGGTGTAATCAGTTGAACTTAAATTAGGGTTCATTATCAAATTCCATTAAGCACCATATTTGGATTAAAGTTACAAGAATAAGGGCTCATATTATAGTCTTCTAGAAAGTGCAAAAAGGAGAATTCCTTTTAAGATATATTTACACATTAAAAAGAGTTGGATATTTTTGAAATAAAGAAATTTATCATCTACCTATTATCTATCTAGAAAGCAATAAAACTACATCCTACAACATTGATTGTAGTGAAAATTATAGAAAATTATTGAGTGCATTAGAATTTATTATGATATTTTATCATTATTAAAAGTGCATTATTAATCCATTATAGCACTATAGTAGTTGATATTTGACTAGTTACTCTCAAAAAAATAGTTTGTGTTACTAAAAATAAAAAACTAGCACAAGAATTTGTAGCACTGTATGGCCACAGGAAGCCACCATTACAAGTAAAATGTGAAGAAGGAAGCCACCACTAATATCCTTGAAGGAAGCCTCAAATTGAGACTTCATGAGTCTCAATATTCAAGGAGAATATAAGGATTTTATGTAAGTACAAAGAGCAAAAATCCTTACTTAAAAAACATCTCATTAGCTCTAATTAACTATCAATTACAGATCCAAGGAAGAATATTAAAAGATGCAATAAGGATTTCATAAAATGGTCCTTCATATTGGTGCAAATCTAACTATTACAAAGTACCTCTTTTTTTCCTTTGAAAGGACAAAAGCTATCATATTTATAGGGAGCATCACAACCATTATATTTTGTAGGTTGAAGGGAAGAATTTGAGCAATAGTAAGGAGCCACTAAAAAGCTCACACGTCTAAGAATCAAGGTGTTTAAAAATATTATTTCTCCATGTCCAATCCAAGCCCTAGAAGAGAGTGCATCACTTGTAATATTGAATTCATAATAAAGCCATTACCGTCCAAGTCTACGTAGAGAAAAGGGCAACATACAGAGGAAGACTATCTACATAAGAAGAACCACCATCGAAGCTAAGCAAAAGGCTAGCAATTAGATGTTATAAAAGATACAAACAATGTAGGAGAAGAAAAATACTAGAAATCAACTATTATAAAAGGCATACATATAGTATATTATAGGTGTGAAAATACAAAGAAAGAAGTGCAATCTCGAAGGTTTCTACTTGGAGAGAATGAATGCCATCGAATAGCACAAGAAGCTACCATAATACCATCATTGAAGAGCACCATAGAACTAAGGATAAATACATATGGTGCCACCAATTATCCTCATAAAGACAACATACAAACAAAAGAGGGAATGCTTGATTTTCAAGAAACATAGTAAGCCAACATAGATTTCAAAGATACAGGTAAATATAGGGTATCAACACCTATCATTGGAGCATTAGAAGAAAGGTCTACATGCACAGTCATGAGTTCCACTTGGCATAATATTTCTAAGTATCCAATGTTTGTAAATAATCCAACGCTCACCCAGGAGGAGTTACACTACCACCAACCTCATCATTGCATATGTTGGAATATCAACACCTACTAAGTAATTTTCAAGTGATACTTATCCAAAATTCACAAGGAAGCATTCCTATTTAAGGTATTCATATTGAAGAAGGAAAGCACCGAAGGTCAAAGGAGAAGACTAGCATTGAATGGTGTGAAGCATATTTAGAGGAGAAGGCTAATTCAAGCCTATGCACCAATCGAAGATGAGAGATCTAGGATTAAAGAAGATATCATAAAGATCAACAAATACATTGCCCATGCATAATGAAGAATACAAAGTAGCATGAAGAGATATGAAAAAACTAGATAAATAAGAAGAAAACTAAAGTTTTTATGAATAGATAACAAAACAAAAAAGAAGAGCATGTGAGTTCAAGATAAGAAGAGATAATTTATTTAGGGAAGAATAACCCAAAATTATTGTAAAAGGAACTTTGATAGAAACACAAATAAAAATAATATTATACAAATAAAATGATTGGAATATGAAAAACAATTGTATAAACAAGATCAAATAGAAGAGGATATTTCCTTAATCATCATAGTGAGACATATGTATACCTTAAGGGAAGCCAAGAAAGCTATTAATATATTAGGAATAAGTAAGGATTGTGATGTGGATGTTCTATAGGAAAAATACTTTAAATTAGGACTAGAGCACTTAGCACCATATATCAAGAGGATGTTGAATAACATCATCTAGGATGACATTCTAAGGAATTGAATAACAAGTCTAATAATGGTTATATTTAAGAGTGGAGATGTAGACAAGCCTTTGGATTATTGAACCATTATGGTCAATTCCCTCTTAATAAATATGTTTAAAATATAGTTGATAATATAATCACCAAGTACGTAGAACAAAAAAAGAAAGAGAAAAAGGACAAATAAGTTTTAGACTAAAACACTTAATGATAGACCACATCATCACTTCAAAATATATCATTGAAAAAAATGTGAAATGAGAAATAATAAGCCTATTGTTATTTTGTGGAATTTAGGAGGGATTTTGACATAGTGTTTGGAAGTAAACTATGGAGAAAAATAGTATATTAGGCATGCTAGAAAGCATAGAATAATAGTTTGTAGAATCTACAAGGAGGCATAAATTCAAACCAAAAATGCAACTAGGCCATTCAAAATGCTTTATAAGTGACATAAGGGTTAAACTAGTATGCCCATTATCCCCTATATTTTTAGGTTTATATATTGAAAAATTCGAAAAATGAATATATCTAAGTGAAAGGAGCAGTATTCATTTGGAGAGTTATGTGGAAAGGCTTCTTTTATATGTAGATGATCTCATTTTGATTGTACTATCAACACAAGGTTTGAGAGAGTATTTAAAATCCTTAGAACCCTTCCACAAGGAGTTAGGAATGTAAATAAATACAAAGAAAACCAAGATCATGATAATCTCCAGTCAAAAGAAAAAATAATTAAATTCTTATTTTGAAGTGGATCTTTTAGAAGAAATATCAAAGTACAAATATCTTAGAAGAAAATTCAATAATAAGCTTAGTTGACAAACATGTAGGATGGAGAGAAATTTTTATAATATAAAATAGTAGAAAAAAGGTTGAACTGTAGGACTAGAAGACTATATGAGTTTTACTTGGGTTACTAGTGGTACCATTGTTATATGGGTTTGAAGTGTGGGCTAACAACATATCAAACTCAAAATGAAAACAAATAAAAAAGATTAAAAAATATTTGAATACAAATAGATTCAAAATAAAAGAATCAATTCCACGAGACCATCCTAACATAAAAATATAGATTCCTTATAAAGACATTTGCTATGCTTTCTCTTCTAAGATATCTAAAAAATATGAATAGGTGATGCAAATAAATGAATTAAAGTTGTAATAAAAAAGGTTTGAAAAACATGGATAAAGCATAACAAAAAAAGTGGATGAACAAATAAAATATCACTTAGATAAATGCTTAAATAATAACAAATATATAAAAACATTTGTTAAGAAAAATTTAAAACAATTATATGAAAAAAAGTTACCTAATTGAACTTTTTTTTTTTAATAAGTAACATTTATATACAAAAGTGGGTTTTTCTAGAGGATCCCAAAAACCTTATTACAAAAATGGGATGAACCCATTACAGCCGTGAGGTTGAGGTCTCAAAGCGAGCCTCAGACCTGAACAGAAAGACAGGGAAAAGAAGCTGCCATAGCATAGAAAAAAGAAGCTGTACAAAAAAAAGAAGCTGTACCGCAGGCAGTAATTGGATGCCGCAAGAAATCCAAACGCCAACTATCCACCTTTCCAAGAAAGCTTGACGTGTCCCACTTAGCTGATCTGGCGAGACTCATTGAGCTTTTTGAAATTCTGACGCAGCCACGTCAGCAACATCTTGAGGGATTTCAAGATCCCACGTGGTGAGTCTGCCGGAGGAAGATCCTCTGTTTGCTAGGAGGTCAGCCAAAGAATTTCCTTCCCTGAAGATGTGCTGGCATCTGTAGGTCCTGCTGCGGAGAATCCTTCGAATTTCTTCGATGGTGTTGTGGACCCTCCAGGTAGGGGTCTTATCCTTGTTCAAGTAGTTTATGATATTCATGGAGTCGCCTTCAATGATGATAGCTCTGGGGTCCTCCGAAATGAGGACTAAACCTCTCCAAAGGGCTCTGGCTTCCGCGACATGGTTGGTCTGAACCCCAAGATCTTCAGAGAAAGCGAGGATAACCATGCCCCGATGGTCCCTGACCATGCCACCCGCCCCCGCTGCTCCTGGGTTCCCTTTGGAAGCCCCGTCAAAGTTAAGCTTGATCCATCCCGGAGGGGGAGGACTCCACTTAGCAAGGGTACGGGGATGAGGCAGAGGGTTCCCCAGGGGGGGACAATCAGAAATATTAAGAGAAGAGAGGATATGCCCTTCCCGGGACAGAGGAGAGGGGCTGGAACAGTGAATGAGATTAGCATTTTCGGAAGCGAAAGCCATAGCCCTGATGGCCACCGATTGAGGGTCCCGGGAAGAGGTTCCAAAGATCCTGTAGTTTCTCTCAAGCCAGACTTGCCATATCAGGTGGTGAAGGCAGATGTCCCAGAGGAAACGAAGCTTAAGATTAGCAAAGGGTTGGGGCCACTGATAGAAGGCACCACACAAAGACTTGGGAGGAACCCATTGGATCTGAAAGGTAGACAGGGCGAACCCAAACACAGTCGAGGTGAATTCACAGTGGAGGAACAAGTGATCGGTGGATTCCCAGCCGGACAGGCACGGGTAACATCTGTTGGGAAGGGGGATGCCTCTTTTGATGAGGTTCTCAGTGGTGAGGGATTTGTTTTGGAAGGCAATCCACGAGAAGAAGGCCACTTTCGGAATGAGGTTCTTCTTCCAAACAATATGGGAAGGGGAGACAGGGTGATCCTTCAGGAGGGAGAAGGCAGACTTAACAGTGTACAACCCTTTGTCGAAACCAGCCCAGGCAGGCTTGTCATCTTTTTGCTCAGTGGGAATGGTAGTTGCTTGGAGCAAAATGTTGAGAGCAGCAACCTCAGGAGAGGTGCCCGTGAGGAGCCTCCAACGGGGATGACCATCCTCCCAAACTATGAAGTCAGAAACTTTCATTCCCAACCGAGAGTCAGGGACTGTTTGAAGCATGGCGAGGTCCGCTCTGCCACTTAGGGGTTCATCCAGCAACCATCTGTCGCTCCAGAAATCAATGCTCCGACCGTCTCCCAGAACCCATCTGAGGCCTTTCTGGATGAGTGCTTTGGAATGAGTCACAGCCTTCCAGAAGGCAGATCCATTGGGGTGGTTGCCAGAATCAAGGAAAGATTGGTTTCCCATGTATTTCTTACACACTAGCGTGGTCCACTCCGTAGGGTCTTTCGAGATAATCCTCCAAGCCTGCTTACCTAGCAATGCTGTGTTCATGTCTGACAGTTTTTTGAAACCCAGCCCTCCTTGCTTCTTGCTTCTACAGATAGTGTCCCAAGCCACCAGGGGAATCTTAGCTTTGTCTTCGGATCCTGACCATAGAAATTTTTTTTGGATGCGTTCAATGAGCTTGCACACTGACTTGGGAAGAGGGAACACTGACATGAAGTAAATGGGGATGCTCTGGAGGGTTGAACTTGATAGGGTTGCTTTTGCCGCTTGGGAGAGAAGTTTACCTTTCCAGGCTGCCGACTTTCGTTGGAATCTTTCAACAACATTGTTCCACATACTCTCTTTAGGTCTTCCCCAAAAAAAGGGGAGCCCCAGATAGGAGGAAGGGAGAGCACCAGCAGAGCACCCAAGGATCCGCCCAATCCTGCCCTGACGGTCCAGGGGGGTGTGAACGAAAAATAGCTTGCTTTTGGAGAAATTCACCTGCTGCCCAGCCGCTTTCTCATAGAGGGAAAGGATATGCTTGATGTTCCTTGCCTGAAAGATAGACGCCTGTGTAGAAAGGATGGTGTCATCAACAAATTGCTAGTGAGTAGTGGGAGTGGAGTTGGACGTCACTGGGATGCCAGAGATCTTCCCCGCCACTCTGGCCGCAGAAAGGGTTCTGCCAAGGGATTCCGCCAGAATGATGAACAAAAGAGGGGATAGAGGGTCTCCTTGATGGAGTCCTCTAACGCTGGGAAAAAAACCAGTGGGGGAGCCATTGACCAGCACCGAGAACCAGGCCGAGGAGAAGCAATTATGGATTAGCTGAACCCAACTGGGGTGGAAGCCGAACTTCAAGAGGACGTCCCGGAGAAACTCCCAACTAACCCGATCAAATGCTTTGGTCATATCAAGTTTGAGAAAGAGACCTGCTTTTTTGTTCCGGACCGTAGAATGAAGGGTTTCATGAATGGAAATGACTCCGTCCAGAATGTTTCTGCCTTTGACCGAGCTTCCTTGGTGGGGGTCAATAATGATGGGGAGGATGGGCTTCATTCTGGACGCCATGGCTTTGGAGAGGATCTTGAAGAGAACGTTGCAGAGACTAATGGGCCGAAAATCAGCCATAGACCGGCAATCAGGGGACTTGGGGATCAAAGCAATGAAGGTGGAGTTAACAGCCCGGGGGATGGGGTGAGACTGGAGATCACGAATGGCAGCGCAGACGTCCGGTCCTACCAGGTCCCAGCAGGCTTGGTAGAACCAGGGAGGAAATCCGTCCGGCCCGGGAGCTTTATCGGGCTGCATGGAGAAGACCACCTCCTTAATTTCCGAGTCGGAGAAGGGCTTGAGGAGGGAGGAATTGGAGTCACCAGAAACCAGACTGGGGATGTTCTCTAGAAGGGCGGCCTTGGCAGAGGCAGAGCTTTTTGGGGAGGTTCCTAGGAGGTTTTGAAAGAAAGAGACAGCCTCAGTTCTGATCTCGTTGATATCTTCAGTGCTGGAACCATCGCTGCATTGAATTTTACTAATCTTATTGGAGCCTCTGTGTCTCATGGTTGAAGCATGGAAGAATCTGGTGTTGGAGTCTCCCGCTTTGATCCATAGTTCTCTGGATTTTTGCCTCCAGAAGGACTCCTCACTGGCAAGAATGGAGTGGAATTCAGCAAGAAGTTTCCCTTCCTCCTTCCTCACGGCATCCCCGGAATCCCCTTCTTCGATCCTTCTCTCAATGGCTCGGAGTTGATCAGAAATAAGCTTCTTTTGGCTGAAAATGTTGCCAAACACCTCTCTGTTCCATCTCCGCAAGTTATCCCTGGTGAGCTTGAGCTTCTGAGTTATCCTGAAGATGGGAGATCCATGGACATGCTGGCTCCACCACTGACTCATCATTGCACGGAAGTCCTTGTGATTGAGCCACATAGCCTGAAACCGAAAGGGGGTTCGAAACACAGGAGACTTGCCCACCTGGAGGATAATGGGATTATGGTCCGAACCAATCTTGGGGAGAGCCGAAAGGGAAGCATCACCAAAGAGAGGAATAGCTTCCTGGGAGATCAGGAACCTATCCAATTTGACCTGAATCAGGTTACCTCCAATTCTCCTGTTGCTCCACGTATAGCGAGTCCCTTTGAGAGGAATGTCAATGAGCTCGTTTGAATCCACAAAATTCTTTAGATCCTCAGTAGAACGGTGAGTGGCAGCCAACCCTCCCTTTTTCTCCGTTGGATACAGGGGGCTATTGAAATCCCCTACAGCCACCCAAGGGATAGTGCTGAAGGAGTCCCTCATCCGGGAGATGGACTTCCAAAATTCAGTTCTCTCGAAAGGGGAATTTGGAGCGTACAGGTTGGACAGGATCCAAGACTGATTACTGGAGATGCAATGAAAGAGAATATTAATGACTCTGTTGGAGGATGATAAGAGCCTACCTTCCACTTGGGATGGGTCCCAGAAGCAAATAAGTCCGTCGCAGGAACCTTGAGCGGGGCTGTGAAGAGCTTCTCCTTGAGACCAGATGGACCTGGCAGCTTTCCTGGAGGACTTCTCGTCACATTTGGTTTCTTGCATAATGAAGATGGAGGGTCGGATATCCTTACGCATATTAGCGACCGGCCCTAAGCTTGGCTGCACTTGTTGAGCCCTCTCGCATTCCAGGAGAGGATTTTCATCTAGAAGATCTGAGAGGTTTCTTGCCTCCCTTCGCCTGCTTGGAAGGGGGGTTTAGACACTTTAGGATCATCGGAGAGGGATGCGTCGAGTTTAGGAACGAGGGTCCGCCGGGAGCCGTTAGCTAAGTCATCCTCCGTTGCCCTGATACGCTGTTCAGCCGTAGAAGGTCGACCTCTTTTTCTCTCGGCTCCGAAATCCATGGTTTGCCCTTTGCTTCTGGTGTTGATTGGACTAAACTTCCCAGACGAAGACTGGTGGGGTAGGAAGTTCTCAATTTCCTGGAGGATGGGGTTTAAGGATTCTAAATTGATGGCAGAGGCTCTGAGGGCTTCTGGGGATGGTTCAGGGTTGGCGCTAGGGTTTGAAGCAGAATCCAGAGATTTGCCTTTGACAAGCCCCTCCTGGCTCAGACCTTGGATTACTGAAGGGACGAAGGGGGTTTCCGCCTCCGGGACTGGGACTTCCCTGCCACGACTATGATACTCGCCTTTGCCAAGAGGGCCCTGCGAAGGAGGCTTCGGAGCTCGAGTTTGGGGACATTGGTTGATGAGATGCCCTTGGGTATTGCATGCAGAATAGAAAGCGGGTTTGTTTTCATAAACAATGGGCTGCTTTTTGATGAGAATGGAATCCTTGAACAGGTTAACAAAGGAAGGAAGGTCGGTTTCCAAATTGGCATTGACACACAGGCGAGCGTGGATCATGCAGGAGTGTACCTTAGTAGACGAATCTACAACAACGAGTTCTCCAACAGTGCGGGCAATTCCTCTTAGGACTTCTTCTTGCCAGCAGTGGAAGGGTAGGTTTGGAAGCCGAATCCAAATAGGCGCCACATTGATGTTTTGCGTGTCTGGGTTGAAGTCCTCTCCCCACCTGCGGAGGAAAAGGCTTCGCCTACCTAGGAACCAGGGCCCCCCAGCAAGGATATTGCATGAATCTTCTGCATTGTTTAATCTGATCGCAAAAAAACCCCTGGACAGGGCTATAAGCTGCAAGCTCCCACTAGTGCGCCATTTGCTGCTCGCCCATTTACGGATTGTTTCCATATCTGGTCTACCTCCGATGAATTTTCCGATGAGGGTGAATTGATCCTGAGCCGCATAGCTATCCAGCAACGCCCCTGGAATCACCAGGTCGGAGCCGTTGGGAAGCAGGGTTTGAGAGGGAAGAGGGTTTGGGGTCCCTTTAGAAACTGCGTGCGCATACGACCCCTGGGAAGGTGAAGAGGGATCGGGGGGTTTTCGAGGGGGAATTTCCCCTTCCTCAGGTGGATCAGGCTCTGGACCGCCGGGTCCAGAAACCAGGGAGGTGGATCCCGGAGGGCTTCCAGAGTGCCTCCCGCTTGCGGTCCCGCTTGCGATCCCTAAGTGTTTTTATGTTTGTTACGATCATTACCTAATTGAACTTAACCTTACATACCATGAGTATTTAAAAAAAAAAAAAAAACCTGTGTCCAAATGGGAAGCTTCCTAATCAAATTTAACCTTACATACGATCACTACGAAAAGGCTTATCCGAGTCCGATGCGTCCAAATCCGAGGCTTCGGAGCTGCCAGATTCTTCCGAGTCGAGATACTCCGTTTCCGCGTCCTTCTGAGCTAACCGAGTCGGGGTTCCGGAGTGCCCGAGGCATTTCGGACGTCCGTCCGAATCCGAGCTTGTCTTCCGAATCCGGGGCCTCCGAGTTGTTCCATTGCGCAATCGCCCGAACTGTCCGAGTCCGAGGTCCGAGCCCTCCGGATCAATCATCATGATCACGGAGGCAATAATAGCCAAACTCGCTGCTATCTCCACTTTGACAAAAACTGTCAAGCTTACGCCCAATTTCACCCAATGGAGCGTCATCATATATTCTTTTCATTTCGATTGCCGCAGCAAGAGCCGCAGAAGCGCTGGACACAGACAAATACACAAAAACCTGCACTCACAGCAACCGAAACCTAATTTGAACTTTCCAGTATTGTGTTTGGAATAACACATGAAATGTAATACGATGGACTTACCTGGTCTAAAATGAGGTCGAAATACATTGCAAAAGGGTAGGAAAACAAAAACTTTCTTGTAGTAGCGGTGTAAACTGCCGGCCCAATTTGTAAAACGTTATAAATTCCCACGATCGCGATTGCTGCCACGAAATACCTGCACTCCATCATACAAATTAACATTAAATTCAATTCCCAAAACAAAATTAAATAAAATGGAATGAATGAACTATAGTCATCATCATGATGGGGGTGTAAATTGTGAATTTTTCTCGCCTGAACGTATCGAAGTCCTTAAATGTGGTATCACTATTTTTTTGATCCCTAGATACGGTGATATTTTCCATTTTATCCATCACCATTAAAAGGATGGAGACGCCAAGCAATGCTGTGGTGGTTATTCTCAGGATTAAGCTAGTAATAGCATAATCTCTAGCCTCAACGCTTCCTCTCATTTTATCACTTTTAAATTTTGTGTGAACTCTAATTTGCTTTGTGAACTACCTTGCAGAGGGAGAGGAATTGGTTGCTGGTCTTTTTATGTGAGAAAGACTCTATTGGTGTTTTCCGTATCCTGCATAGTTTTTCCGTCAATATTCTGTATTGCATCTACGGGTTGCCCGATGGAAAAAGCATTGGTTTTCTCGACTAAATACAGACATATTATCGGTGAAAACATTGGAGGTCGTTGATAACGACTATATCATATTATGTTAATTGTCATTGATTATCTAAGCAATATAGATCATTTTCATAAGTGCCAGGAACCAGCTATAATATAATAGTCCTTCAAAATCCAACTAACATTTAAAAAATGAAACAGATAAGGGTGCTTAGATCTAGGTTGGTTTGCCCCCTATGTTCTCGTTCTTAGCTTTGTCTCAATTGGTAGCAGTTCTATAAAGGAATTAGAGGGTGTTGGTTTTCTCGACTAAATACAGACATATTATCGGTGAAAACATTGGAGGTCGTTGATAACGATTATATCATATTATGTTAATTGTCATTGATTATCTAAGCAATATAGATCATTTTCATAAGTGCCAGGAACCAGCTATAATATAATAGTCCTTCAAAATCCAACTAACATTTAAAAAATGAAACAGATAAGGGTGCTTAGATCTAGGTTGGTTTGCCCCCTATGTTCTCGTTCTTAGCTTTGTCTCAATTGGTAGCAGTTCTATAAAGGAATTAGAGGGTGTTGGTGGCAAGAATGTTGTGCCATCTATCTTGGAGGGTGTAGTTGTTGCATCTTCAAAAAGAGAGAATGAGCTACGAGGAGGACAAGATGGAAGAATCAAATGTAAATTTAAAATTTAGGGGATATCCAACCATGGAAATTTAATTCATAGTATTAAATGTTTATGTAAATTTTCAAAGTTCTTATTGTCAAATGGTATAGTTTTTAGAATTTAGGATTTTTAGATGCATACTATTGTTTTATTATTTGATGGGGAATTATAAGTCATATGGTTGGATCTTAGAGTAAATAAAGGGGTTAAAACATACATTTTTTATTTTATTTTATTGAAAGGAAGTAATCTAATTAAGAGGTCTATTTTTTGTGGTCTAGTTTTTTTACTTTCATCCAAAAGGCTCATGTAGGACCAAATTTTTGCTCTAGGAAGAATTTCTATTTTTTAATTTGGTATTCCATCATTATATTAATAAACTTATGTGTAGTCTTGGTAGGGTAGTTTAATACAAGGATTAACAAGAAAAATGACTGAGTTTTAAATATCATCAATGTGCTTATGTTGAGTTGGATTTTGATAGCAAGCTTACATGGAGTATTAAGTTGATTAGGTTTAGTTTTGAATATGAACAAGTTGTCTATCTAAACCATCATAATGCATGTTTTTAATGTCAAAAAGTTGGTTATATGGAAATATCTACCTTGATAGGAATAACAATAAATCTATAAGGAAATTTCTTTTGAGTCCATGAAGAGGAATCTCTCCAAAATGCTAAAGTTTCTCAATTAGAACTAGGTTTCAAAAATATGGCTAATGGTGTATCTGGTGCACAAGGAATTTAGGGTAAGAACACTAGGGTATAGTCCTTTAGTGCATACTTTTGTAGCTTGAATGAGCCAGTGATTTTGATTTTAGGTGATAGTATGGTTGCCACTAAGGCACATAAGGAGCAACATGATATTACCTTTAATTCTCTATTTGGTGGTGTTTCCATGGATATAGTTTGGAAAGGAAAATTCCTTCTCCAAATTGGGTCTGGTATTCATAATGTTAAACAATTTTATTCCTTATAGTCTTCATAGGAAAAATAGGTCAAGGTAATCTTATATGGATGCATTGATTTATATTGAATGGAGGGAAGTTAAAGAAGAAAATAAAGGATTCTTCCTCCTCCTTCATTATATCTAATAAGGGTATATAGATGGTAGGATGAGTAGTGAAAGTGATGAGGATTCAATTTATAGTTTGTTTAGTTGATGGCTCATGGTTTAGGAGACTGATCCAAATATCTTGTTATAGTAAAGAAAGAAACCACTATCGGGAAATACTTTGGCATTTTAGATAATAAATATTTTTAAGATCTCTCTTTTATTTTAGATATGATATTGTCAAACTATAAGGTCAAGTTGTGGTAAAGATTAAGGTTATTTTTGTGGGGGGAATTATTTTAAGGTTTTTCTTGGTGTTTTATCTATTTCAACTTTGATCAATATGGGTTATATTTTACTACTATAGATAAAGCACATTTCGTCTATTATGTGTTTCTTGATTTGTTTAAGGTTAAGTTGTAATGGTTGCTAGTATTCCTAAATTTTATTCTAAGAGCTTTCTAGATGGATTCTTTAACTACAAGTGTGAATGAATAATTCAAGAATAGTTAAACAATTAGATGCCTTTACCATGTCCTAATTTCCTCAACATATTTAAATATAAGGATCAATAATGACTATTTAATTATAATAAAAAATGATGGAGAAGAAGTTCAATTCTAGTTGTATGCAATGGTTAGCAACCATTAAGGTTCAATTGGAGGAAATTATTGTTAGGAACCTACTATTAAAATAAATCTCACTCACACAAAATACTAAAAAATAATTGAAATACATCAAATAACAAAATAACACTATGCAAAAAGTAATTGCAAAATTGAAACAATCTCACAAATAACTCAAAATTGTAGGCCTCTTCGAGGGGAAACTGTTGAGAAGCAACACACCCCCACTGAAAAATGAATTTCCACCCTTTGAAAACTTTGAGCTTTCATTTTTGCAGTAGGGACCCTCTTGATGATTTTCAGTTTTAATCCTGATTTTTACTTGCCTCTTTCTTCTTCAAGTTTTTCTGTGTCAAAGCATCCAAGTTTTCTTGCATTCTGGCTTTGTTATCTCAGACTTCACTTTTTACATGCTAGAATCATTCATGGATAAAGAAAATCTTACACCGGTACGAAAAAAATGCAGAAAACAGATAGATAAATTCTTTGAAAATCAAAACTTTCCTTTTTTGGAAGTGTCGCGATATCGCGACACTTCCATTTTTGGAAGTGTCGCGATATTGCGACAGGTTTTCAGAAAATCCGCCAAGTCAGAAATGCGTAGCGAAATCACGACACTTTTCAAAAATGGAAATGTCGCGATATTGCGACATTTCCATTTTTGGAAATGTCGCGATATCGCGACATTTCCATTTTTGGAAATGTCACGATATCGCTACCGTTTTGGAGAGAGAAGACAAGTTGTACGGAACGTCGTGATTTCGTGACATGTCGCGAAATCGTGACATGTCGCATTTTCGCGGAGAGAGAAAAATCGACTAAGGCATGAAAGAGGCCGCGATTTCGTGACACGTCACGAAATCGCGACAGGTTTGAGTCAGAAGCTGCAAGTGTGAAAAATGTCGCGATATCGCGACACATTTTGGAAGGAAGCTGCAAGTGTGAAAAATGTCGCGATATCGTGACACATTTTGGAAGGAAGCTGCAAGTGTGAAAATGGTCGCGATTTCGCGACATGTCACGAAATCGCGACATGTTGCATTTTCGCGACAGATGGAGGCAGAAGGAAGCAAGTCAAGAAGCAGGTCGTGATTTCGTGACACGTCGTGAAATCGTGACGTTTTCGGCAAGGAGGGCTCAAGGCGTACGGACTGTCGCGATTTCGTGACATGTCACGAAATCGTGACAAGTCCAGGCAAAGCAAGCAAGAAGGAGCAAGAGAAAGTTTGAAAAGCGTCTAAGGCAAAAAGATGTCACGAAATCACGACAAAATTGGCGGAGGAAGCCTAGGGAGTATGGACTGTCGCGATTTCACGACATGTCACGAAATCGCGACGAGTCCAAGTCAAAGCTGCAAGCAAGGGGAGAACAGGGCATGATTTCGCGACATGTCATGAAATCGCGACATGTCGTGTTTTTGCTGCCAATCAAGGAGAAAATCGACTAAGGCAGAAAAGGGTCACGATTTCGCGACATGTCGTGAAATCGCGACATGTCGCATTTTCGCGGCTCGTAGGGCAAAAAGAAGGCAAAGAAAGGTTACCCAAAAACAGCTAAGGCAAGATGCACGTCATGAAATCGTGACGCGACGGAGAAAGTTGTACGGTGGCCAGGAAGGGTCACGATTTCGTGACATGTCGCGAAATCGTGACATGTCACGTTTTCACGGCTTGCAGGGAAGAAAGTGTCGAAAAGGAGAAGCAGTCGCGATTTCGTGAAATGTCATGAAATCGTGACATGTCACGTTTTCGCGGTCTTGGCGGAGAAAAGTTGCGCAGCAAGGGAGGATGTCGCGAAATCGCGACATGTCGCAGTTTCACGCCAGGAGAGATAAAGAGCCCGAAAGTGGAGACAGCTGGAAATGGACACGTGTCGTGATTTTTTTTGTGACACGTGTCAAAACAGAGCAGGCCTACGTATAATGAAATTTAGGGTTTTGACTGAACTTTAGGATTTTGATTTAGTTTTAAAGTTTTGTTTTAATATTTTTAAAGTACTAATCCGTATTTTTGTCCTTTCATGCAGGAAGCCATCTGGCACTTACGGGATAATGGAGAAATGGCCATAAAGACGAAGTTAAGTGCAAATTAATCAAAGACAGCCATTTCGAAAGAGAAGTTGCTGTGTCATCCAATTTTTTTAGATCTAGCCACAAAGAGACTTTACGGTGACTAAGCTGCTGCCCATAGTGGAATATGTCGGGAATTGGCCGAGAAATGAAAATATCTGCACACAGTTACCGGATTTTTCCAGTGAATGCATTTAATGAAAATTTATGGCAGAATTAATAGCTTGCAGAGATTTTCAACTCGGGGATGGCTTTGCGGAGATGAAATGTCAGAGAAGTGGTGATTCATCCAAATTACCCGAGGGCATTAATGAAGACATTTATTCACAGTTGCGGGTGAATGCAAGTGGCATTCGAATTCTATCTTCTCCATTTATGGCAAGTGACTGCACTGATTTGCAGAGTGGTTAAGTTTTATCCGGACTTTGTTTTAAATGGCTTTATATTGTAAAACCCGGGTCCTAGGGTTTAAGATGATAAGATTTGCGGTTGGAGAAGAAGATATTTCTGAAAAGATCAGGGTTTGTCCTGAGTCTATAAATACTTCTTCTCAATGTAATCGCAGGAGGCGAAAACTTAGAAATAAAAGACTATTGAAGCAATTTCTTGCAGATTCGGTGAAATATTTTATTTTTGGACTTGGAGTTGATGTGCTTTTGTTTTCTGTGATAGCATGGCCGGGAGCCTAATCTTTTGCAGATTGTGATAAGTTCATTTTCTTTTGTTATCCGTTTCATTAAAGTTTATTAGATATATGCTGTAAATCGGTGTTATCAAGATTAAATATGCTGTTAGGCTTCATTTATTCCATTGTATACTAAGGGAAATTACAGATTTAAGGTTCAAGTTTGTTCTAATTGCTCTGTCCTCACTGTACGAGCTAGGCTGTCGGTGAAAGATATCAATTTTAACCGACTTCCCTTCGGTTTATAATTTTCTGTTAGATCTGTTCCATCTCTGCCTTCTGCTCTTAGTAGAAAGTGATCTTAGAAAACTGGACACTTTCTTCTTTGATTTGTTCTGTTGTGAAGCTGATAGTATAGATAAAATTGGTAGTTTTGGCCTTACAGTTAAAGTTTGATAAACTTCTCTTTCTGCCTTACCCTACCCTCTCTTTGTTTTACCGTGAAATGATCCATTTTTATTTTCTTTTAATTTTGTCTTTTATTTAAATCTGCTGACCCATGAGAGCTAGATCAAAGAATCAATTTTAAATCTGATTGTCAACAAGTGACAACTTCGAACAATACTGAACAAGTTCATTGAGCCCGTTGTAAGGTAAGAAACGAGTCCATATTAAAAACTATTCCAGAAGCGGAAAAGAGTGAATTGACATTCGACCCGACTCTGTAACTCGCACCTTGGATAACCGAGTTAGATCCTAAAGTGAGTGGGATTTATCCCATATAAGTGTTATCAGAGTTTCCTGCTCATTCTTCACAGGGTGTGTATGAAAGTCGGACCAACATTTAAAAATGGCGCTAGAAGGAGGGCCTTTTGAACTCCGTTCAAGTATTGTAAGTTGTATGTGCTGAGTCTAGTATTTTATCTTTTGAATCATTTTCCCTCCTCTTTAGCTCTTTTAAATTTTGTTGTTTGAGTTTTTTCCTGAACAGCGGGACTTAACACCAACATTTAAAAATGGAAAGCTGGTTAGGTGCCACTGCTTTGAATATTCCGGGTATAGCCCATGACTTGCCCAGAAATCCGAAAAGATATCTCCCCAGATATAAACATGATGGGACAAGGACAGCAGAGGAACATCTGCTAGCATTCAAGAATGCTTTGAAATTATTAAATATACAGACATGAGGATGTTGCCTGCAGATTGTTCCCGTTCACTCTCTAGGAAGGAGCTTATGACTGGTTTCTAAATCTCACTAGCAATTACGTTACCGGTTGGGATGACCTAGAGAAAGTTTTTATATCACAATTTGGGGAAGTGATAGACCCCAGTGTGTTATACCAACAATTTTTCAGCATCAAGAGAGAGTCGGGAGAAACTGTCGAGGTCATTCAATATGAGGTTCCAAAGAGCTTACGGTAGAATGACTGGTCATTACATCCCAAATGCAAATATGGCCTTAGAAATCTATAAGAATGCATTGGATTCAGTGACCTCTATTTTCCTCAAGAGAGACATCAATATCACAACCCTGGCAGGAGCTTATAAAGAGGCTTTAATTCTTGAAAGATAGTTAGGACCTCAAATTCTGAGCAATCCTTTGATATCCTATGTTACATAGAACATGCCTATTTCGGATCCCATTCCACATCATGAGTTAGTACCAACATGTCATGCTCTACCCAAGGAGACTTCGTTAACTGTAACATCCACTCAGCATGTGCAAAATATAGAGAAAGGTTCTGACAAATTCAAAGTGGAAGTGCTTGAAGTAAACATTTGTGATCTAGCATTACCCAAATCTGAAGTTTTTCCTGGTGAGTTAAATTTTCCTAGGAACCAAAGAAATATTGATATTTCTGGTTCATCCAAAAATAGTACAACCGGGGTTTCGGGTTCTTTCACTTTTCTCGAAGAGTCGAGAAAGTCTTGTAGAGACTCCTATGGATGAAATGCAAGATTTTCAACGAGTTCAAAGGGGACGAGTTATAATTTGAGATGTGAGAGTCCAGAACCTAATAATGATCCTTCCTCATCGAGAGGATGATGAAAGTGGGATTCAATATCACTATGCGGAAGTAACTGAGGAGAAGGATAACATCATTGAGGATATGAAGGAAATTGAAGCTGACATCACCCTCCATGAAGCGGCCCGATTGTTGAACAAAAAGATAACTTGATTGAAGCTTACTCTGGACCACCTATTGAATTTCAAGAAGAGGAGGAAAAGATAGTAAATGTGAATGTGGTCAACCAACTTGGAATAGGTGAAGAGTCTCAATATAAGCTCTGTAACTACGAACATAATATCAAAGAAAAGGTTGTAAACTATGTTGATGCAGATATTGGATCTTATAATTTGGCAGTTGAGAAGGTGAGAATAATTACAGCTCTAATCAATCACAACAATGATGTTTGGACATTACACATTGATAGGGTTAAATCTAAGCAAGTCTCAGGTGAAAAAGCAAATTATGAGAATTCTGCTAGAGGGATAAAAATTGAAGTCTTGGATATTGAAGCAGTACAGCAACCACAAAATGTTCAAGTTGTCAAGAACAAAGACATACGGATAAAATATGATCTCTTTGAGTTGTCACATAAATATGAAGATGTGATGGACTGGGTCTATAGAGGCTTTAAGGTATTTGATCCTGGGGGTTTTACATTCAGTCCCTTTGAAAGAATTCTGCAAACCCTTCAAGTAGAAGCATAAACATGTTATCATATGATTTGTTATTATATGATTTGTTTAAATTGAAAGAGTTGCAGATTTGTTTTTCGAGTGGGACAAGATCCATATAAAAAATAAAAAAATAAAAAAAAAGAAGAGAGAGAAGATGGTAAACACAAGTTTTTCCCAGGTAACAGAAAAATTTGGAAGCATAGTCCGGAGTGCATTTCGTCAACAGGACCTGAAAGGTAATTTTTCTAAATTTACTTGCAAATGGTCAAAATTTTTTTAAGGCACTAGTTCTCTGCTTTTCCATCTGCTACATATTTTGAGTCACAAAGAAGTTGTAACATGTGTATACATTGTAAATAGCTCTATAGTTTTTAGTTTATTTATTTTAGTTGTTTTAGTTTTATTTTATTTTAGTTTACTTTTAATTGCCTGTACAGTTTTTAGTTGTTGTGCTTTAGCTTAATTTGTTTTGCCTGTACAGTTCTTAGTTTATTTATTCTAATTTAATTCTAGGTGCTTGTACAGTGTTGTTTGTTTTAGTTTAATTTTAAATGTTTGTGCAATGTTCTTTTATTTTGTTTAATCCTAATTGCCTGTACAATTTGTAGTTTTCAATTATTTAGTTTAGTTTACCTTTCATCTCTGTACCGTTGTTTAGTTTAGTTTACCTTTCATGTCTGTACAGTTGTTTAGTTTAGTTTACTTTCATGTCTGTGCAGTTGTTTTAATTTTAGCTTAGTTGCCTGTACAGTTTTTAGTGTTCTTTTGTTTTATCTAATCCTAGTTTTCTGTGCAGTTTTAGTCTGTCTTGAATTTCTGTATTTTATTTCCTTTGTAAATAACCCTGTAGTTTTGTTTCCTTTTAGGTCTGTACATTTATGTATTCTATTTCCTTTCTTTGTCTGTACAGCAGTTGTTTTATTTTAAGGTTCTGTATTTTATTTTTATTTAAGGTCTGTGCAGTTTATTTTCTTTGTAAATAGCTCTGCAGTCTTGTTTTATTTCATTTCCTTTAATTGCCTGTATAGTTTTATTTTGTTTCCTTTGTAAATAACCCTGCAGTTTTGTTTGCTACCTGTACAGTTTTATTTTAAAGTCTATGCAGTTTTATTTTATTTTGTTTTTAGAGGCCTGTGTTTATCCTTGGAGGTCTGTACAAAGTTCTTTGGCTTTTAAAAAATTATGTTCTTTAACCTTTGCTTGAGCATTCATAAAAAAGGTCAGCCTTCCAAAAAATTGTTTTTATTTCGAGCTGATCAATCCAGTGTTCATTATCATAATTGTGAGATAGTCTGTTTGAACTGAATAGTGGAACTATTTTCTTAGTCAGGACAACAGTGGAAGGATGATTGGATTTTGTGTCTTACTTGCCACAGTTGTTTTAATTATAAAGAAACTGCTATGTTTTTTGGTTGGAGAAACTCCCGGGGAATCCAAGAAAAGTTGGTTATAAGAGGGGACTATGATTCATGTAATTATTTGAGTATCCATAGAGGCTATCAGTGCCTAGGCTGAAGCAGTTCCAGATTGATGAAATATTAAAAGAACATTGTTATTCTTTCCAAGGCTTTTCAGATGTTGATGTATTTCAAAAGAAAGAGATGTAAGTTGAATTGGCACTCTGTTATTTCCAATATATATATATAAAAAGAAAAAAAAAGAGGGAGATAAAGAAAAAAAGAAAAAAGAGAGTTATATAATGAAGGAGGCAGCCAAGATTTCAAAAGATGTTTTTCTTCTACCAAGTTGTAGATTCTACCTTACAGTTGTAAATTTGGGTCGTGTAAATCTAAAGGGTAACTCTGTCGAAGCTGTAAAAGGCTAAACTAGTAAACATAGCTCTACTCGGTTTCCCCTTTTTACAATCTAGAAAAGCTGATCAATCCAGAGTTCAACATTCGATCCAGTCATTCTTGAAGACAGTTTTATACGCTTGTAATTGCACATCAGAAATCTTCCTTAAGTAATTCAGCCTAGTATGTCCTTGGGAAATTTTAACAACATCAGTTAGTAGTCAATTTATTATGAAGAATATATGTGGCAAGGCAAGATATATGGTCTATGTTGTTTTGAAACTAGAGTCCTGGGTTCTAAAATAATGCTACTATTTTACCCGTAGATATCGCCATTTGTTGAGAAGCAACACACCCCCACTGAAAAATGAATTTCCACCCTTTGAAAACTTTGAGCTTTCATTTTTGCAGTAGGGACCCTCTTGATGATTTTCAGTTTTAATCCCAGATTTTTACTTGCCTCTTTCTTCTTCAAGTTTTGCCTGTGTCAAAGCATCCAAGTTTTCTTGCATTCTGGCTTTGTTATCTCAGACTTCACTTTTTACATGCTAGAATCATTCATGGATAAAGAAAATCTTACACCGGTACGAAAAAAATGCAGAAAATAGATAGATAAATTCATTGAAAATCAAAACTTTCCTTTTTTGGAAGTGTCGCGATATCACGACAGGTTTTTGGAAAATCCGCTAAGTCAGAAATGCGTAGCGAAATCGCGACACTTTTCAAAAATGGAAATGTCGCGATATCGCTACCGTTTTGGAGAGAGAAGGCAAGTTGTACGGAATGTCGCGATTTCACGACATGTCGCGAAATCACGACATGTCGCATTTTCACGGCTGAGAGAGAGAAAAATAAGCTAAGGCATGAAAGAGGTCACGATTTCGTGACACGTCACGAAATCACGACAGGTTTGAGTCAGAAGCTGCAAGTGTGAAAAACGTCGCGATATCGCGACACATTTTGGAAGGAAGCTGCAAGTGTGAAAATGGTCACGATTTCGCGACATGTCGCGAAATCGCGACATGTCACATTTTCACGACGAGATGGAGGCAGAAGGAAGCAAGTCAAGAAGTAGGTCACGATTTCATGACACGTCGTGAAATCACAACGTTTTCGACAAGGAGGGCTCAAGGCGTACGGATCGTCGCGATTTCGTGACATGTCGTGAAATCGTGACAGTCCAGGCAAAGCAAGCAAGAAGGAGCAAGAGAAATTTTGAAAAGTGTCTAAGGCAAAAAGATGTCGTGAAATCGCGACGTTGCAAAATTGCGACAAAATTGGCGGAGGAAGCCCAGGGAGTACGGACTGTCACGATTTCGTGACATGTCACGAAATCGCGACGAGTCCAAGTCAAAGCTGCAAGCAAGGGGAGAACAGGGCACGATTTCGTGACATGTCACGAAATCGTGACATGTCGTGTTTTCGTTGCCAATCAAGGAGAAAATCGACTAAGGCAGAAAAGGGTCACGATTTCGTGACATGTCGCATTTCATGGCTCGCAGGGCAGAAAGAAGGCAAAGAAAGGGTTACCCAAAAAAATAGCTAAGGCAAGATGCACATCGTGAAATCACAACGTCGTGATTTCGCGACGTCGCAAAATCGCGACGCGACGAAGAAAGTTGTACGGTGGCCAGGAAGGGTCGCGATTTCGTGACATGTCACGAAATCGTGACATGTCGCATTTTCGCGGCTTGCAGGGAAGAAAGTGCCGAAAAGGAGAAGCAGTGCGCGATTTCGCGACATGTCGCAAAATCGCGACATGTCACGTTTTCGCGGTCTTGGCGGAGAAAAGTTGCGCAGCAAGGGGGGATGTCGCGATTTCGCGACATGTCGCGATTCGCACCAGGAGAGATAAAGAGCCCGAAAGTGGAGGCAGCTGGAAATGGACACGTGTCGTGATTTTTTTTGCGACACGTGTCAAAACAGAGCAGGCCTACGTATAATGAAATTTAGGGTTTTGACTGAACTTTAGGATTTTGATTTAGTTTTAAAGTTTTGTTTTAATATTTTTAAAGTACTAATCCATCTTTTTGTCCTTTCATGCAGGAAGCCATCTGGCACTTACGGGATAATGGAGAAATGGCCATAAAGACGAAGTTAAGTGCAAATTAATCAAAGACAGCCATTTCGAAAGAGAAGTTGCTGTGTCATCCAATTTTTTCAGATCTGGCTGCAAAGAGACTTTACGGTGACTAAGCTGCTGCCCATAGTGGAATATGTCGGGAATTGGCCGGGAAATGAAAATATCTGCACACAGTTACCGGATTTTTCCGGTGAATGCATTTAATGAAAATTTATGGTAGAATTAATAGCTTGCAGAGGTTTTCAACTCAGGGATGGCTCTGCGGAGATGAAATGTCAGAGAAGTGGTGATTCATCCAAATTACCCGAGGGCATTAATGAAGACATTTATTCACAGTTGCGGGTGAATGCAAGTGGCATTCGAATTCTATCTTCTCCATTTGTGGCAAGTGACTGCACTGATTTGCAGAGTGGTTAAGTTTTATCCGGACTTTGTTTTAAATGGCTTTATATTGTAAAACCCGGGTCCTAGGGTTTAAGATGATAAGATTTGTGGTTGGAGAAGAAGATATTTTTGAAAAGATCAGGGTCTGTCCTGAGTCTATAAATACTTCTTCTCAATGTAATCGCAAGGAGGCGAAAACTTAGAAATAAAAGACTATTGAAGCAATTTCTTGCAGATTCGGTGAAATATTTTATTTTTGGACTTGGAGTTGATGTGCTTTTGTTTTCTGTGATAGCATGGCCAGGAGCCTAATATTTTGCAGATTGTGATAAGTTCATTTTATTTTGTTATCCGTTTCATTAAAGTTTATTAGATATATGCTGTAAATCGATGTTATCAAGATTAAATATGCTGTTAGGCTTCATTTGTTCCATTGTATACTAAGGGAAATTACAGATTTAAGGTTCAAGTTTGTTCTAATTGCTCTGTCCTCACTGTGCGAGCTAGGCTATCGGTGAAAGATATCAATTTTAACCGACTTCCCTTCGGTTTATAATTTTTTGTTAGATCTGTTCCATCTTCGCCTTATGCTCTTAGTAGAAAGTGATCTTAGAAAACTGGACACTTTCTTCTTTGATTTGTTCAGTTGTGAAGTGATAGTATAAATAAAATTGGTAGTTTTGGCCTTACGGTTAAAGTTTGATAAACTTCTCTTTCTGCCTTACCCTACCCTCTCTTTGTTTTACCGTGAAATGATCCATTTTTATTTTCTTTTAATTTTGTCTTTTATTTAAATCTGTTGACCCATGAGAGCTAGATCAAAGAATCAATTTTAAATCTGATTGTCAACAAGTGACAACTTACGAACATTACTGAACAAGTTCAGTGAGCCCGTTGTAAGGTAAGAAACGGTCCATATTGAAAACTATTCCAGAAGCGGAAAAGAGTGAATTGACATTCGACCCGACTCTGTAACTCGCACCTTGGATAACCAGTTAGATCCTAAAGTGAGTGGGATTTATCCCGTATAAGTGTTATCAGAGTTTCATGCTCATTCTTCATAGGGTGTGTATGAAAGTCGGACCAATAGAAACCTCCTTCAATATTTCATTAACTTGTAAAAATATACATTCATACATGGCTCCATGTATTTTAAAGAGAAATCTACATGCAACCATACCTAAAGGTTCAATATTTGTCTTACATGCAATATGTCACTCGAGCTAGAATCTTCTACCAAACATTGGTTACAATTTTGATAATGATTACATGAGATGAAACCACTTGGTTAGGTGCCTTACTTGCCACATACATTACAAAGCATTACAAAATAACATTATAACATAATCCCCCATGTTGGAAGTGGGTCATTACATAAGCCAATGAGAATAACAAAATAACATTAGGATGGGATCCTAACAAGTCCTTCCCCTTAAAAAAACTTTGTCCTCAAAGCTAAAGATGAGAAAAATGGTGCTAGAACTAGTGGAGAGATTCCCATGTAGCATCTTCTAGATAAAGGCCACACCACTGAATAAGGACCTCAGTAATGGTGCAGTTGCTGAGAGTGCGAGTTTGATGATCCAACAATTGTTTAGGCTCGAGCAAGATAAAATCTTCTTCATCAAATTCTAGAAGTGTAGATTAAACCTGTACCTGAGTCCCCACTACAAATCAAAAATCAAGCAACACCAATATAAAGTATAAATAATAATAAGCACCATAAGACACAATGATTGCACAAAATAGATAAAACTCTTTATTGTTGCGGGTGGATCTCAAATGTTACAATCAATATGCCCCAAATGTGGGGTTTTATAATGCTTATGTTTGATACAAAATTATAGATACTAGGGTTCTTTGAAACCCTAGTTGAAAATAATGGTTGGTGTCTTCATGCTTGTGTTCGATCCCAACGAGGTTACGGGTGGGCTTGTGTATCCTAGATAGGGTCATCCTAGCTTCAACATCTCCCAAAAATTGTAATCCTTATACCTACACACAAAAAACAACAACATAAATTAGTAATTTTTATGAGGGCTCCACTGCATGATACCCTCAAATTAAAATCACTAACCTTAGATGTTGTAATAAAACTGTAAACAAAGCATAAGAATATAAAAATAAATGCACATAATTATTACCTTGTCAACAATGCTAACTTCCTATTTTTTTTTACATCAATGATGGCAATGATGGTTGCGAAGATGTCCTAACGGTGCTCGAGGATCACAGGGTTGTAGATCTGGTACAATAAATACCTATGAGTACTTAAGGATAACCAAAAAAACCTAGAGGTGCTTAGTTGGATCTGGAGGATGATCGAATGGCTTCAGAGGGTGCTTGACTAGCTCTAGAGGGCGTTTGAGGACTAATGGAAGTGGTGCAGAACTAGGTATATTTTGTGTGGGAAGGATAGTGGCAGAAGCAAAGGGCTATAAATAATGGTGATGGGGGTGAGGATGAAAATGAAGGGGTTAGGGCTTGGGACCTTCTAAGAATTCTTTATGAATGAACATCGGAAAAATTTAAAGTAGGGTTCACAAATCTCCTAAGGATGTTCAAGGTTTTTGGACTGTTATGGGTCTGAGTCATCAAAATGACTCAAAATGACTTGACGATACAATTTGAGTGGCCAAGATTAAAACATGAGAAAGGGTGGAGATTAAATTTGGGCAAGTGGTATGGATTGATATGGATGAATGGCTGAGATTAAAATATGGTGGAGGGCTAGGATTAATTCATATAAATACATATATATTTATTAAATATATATAAATATTAATATTTAAATATATATATATATATATATATATAATGGACATGATGATGGGAGGATATATATGGATGATATGTGGCTAGATTTTGGTGTCTACACCCATAACATTTTTGAGAGAGGAGATATGAAAAATAGGATGAAGCTTGGAAGTAGGTGGGAGGGTCAATTTGTAAGTTGTGGCACAAATCCACTATAAAACTTGATAGAGCCCATATTAATATTTAAATCACCAGAAGGGTCTTATGGGATTAGTGACCCCAAGGAGGCCATAGTGTCTGCAAAATGATTCGATGATCGAGGGAGTGCCTCGATGTCGTACCATTAAAGCTGTGCTAGGAATTTGTCCACAAGGGCTTTGTAGGCTTGCATAACTGGGCATTTACATTGGAATACCCCTTTGACTTAGTTGAAAATTAACAATGAATCACCAAAGATGTTTAATCATTTGATGTTCATGGTGATTGTTGTCTGAAGACCTATGAGCAAGGCTTCATATTTTGCATTGTTGTTGGTGCATGGAAAATCTAATTTAAATGACAGAGGCATTGGAGCCCCTTACGGTGTGAAGAATACAATTCCTGTGCCACCTCCTTGCTCACATTTAGAACCATCAAATAATAGGATTATGTCGGCCTGTGACTCAGGATCATTAGAATCTGGCAATTCTGAGACATGGAAGACCCCATCATCAGGTAGTTTTATGATCAGAGGCTGATCATCTTCGAGAGGAGCCTCTTCTAGTTGATCGACTATGACTTGAACTTTGATGGATTTCTGTCCAATAAAATTTATGTCAAACTCCGTCAACAACATGATCCACTTCACCGTGTAGCTACTATGATAAGTACGACTCATCATGTATCACAATGGATTCTCCTTAGACACAATATATGTCATGTTGCTCAACATGTAATGGCGTAGCTTTTTGGTAGCAAACACCACTGCCAAGTAGAGCTTCTCGATGTATGCATAGTTAAGTTCATAACTAACCAGGGTGCGGCTAAGATAGTAAGTAGTCTATTCTTTGTGAAGTTCATTCTTCTGGGCTAACATGGCGTCTAGTGCCACCTCAGTAGCTGAGATGTATAAGTAGAACGACACTCCTGGTCTAGGTGGTGCTAATACTAGTGGCGAAGCCAAGTATTGTTTAATGTCATTGAAGGCTGACTGGCACTCGTCATCCCAATGAAATGCTACCCCCTTGTGCAATAATTTATTCATGGGTCGGCACTTGTCAGATAGTTGAGCTATGAAGCGCTTGATTGACGCGACCTTTCCTTGCAGGCTTCTGAGCTGCTTGATGGTAGTTAGGGGGAGCATTTCAAGGATTGCCTTGACTTTGTTTGGGTCCACCTTGATGCCTCATTTTGAGACTATAAAACCAAAGAGTTTTCCATATGTGATGCCAAATACACACTTCTTGGGATTCAGTCTGAATTTGTGTTCCATGAGGTGATCGAGGATCTTGCTTAAGTCATCGAGATGATCTAGGCGCAAAAGAGATTTGGCCAACAAATCATCCATGTAATCTTCCAAAGTTTTATGCATGTGATCATGGAAGATGTATGTCATGGCACATTGGTAGGTGGTGCCAATATTTTTAAGGCCAAAGGGCATGACCTTATAACAAAATGTCCCCCAAGGCATTGTGAACGCCATTTTTAGTTGGTCCTTGGGATTGATACGAATATGATTGTATCTCGAGAAACCATCCATGAGGGAAAGAATTTCATGGCCCGCTATAGCGTCTACCAATGCATCGATTCTCGGCAAGGGGAAATCATCCTTAGGAATCGCTTTGTTCAGATCTCAAAAATTAGTGCATATGTGAATCCTCCCGTCAAGATTTTTGATGGGCACCATGTTGGACAACCATGGTGGGTAATCCATGCAGATGACAAAATGTGCATCCAACAACTTTTGTAATTTATCTTTGACCATTAAGGCCACTATTGGGTGCATCTTACGTAGTTTTTGATTTATTGGCTTGACTGTTACATCAAGCGTTAGATTATGCGTTACTAGCTACAAATCTAGCCTCGACATGTCTTTGTAGGACCATGCAAAAACCTCCTTCTTCTATTTGAGAAGGGCAATGTAGTCAGCTTGCTCTTCAGGGGATAAGCTTACCCCCAGCTTGATAATCTATGGATTCAGTGGATCAGAGCTGATGTCTACATCAATCGTCTCCTCGATAGACATGTGGGATCCGTCCTCCAACTGGTGTGGAGTTGGGATCAAATGGATATCATTTGTTGAGTTTAAATCTACGTTGGGAACCTCAGGTTCCTCTTCAGCATGGAAGATATCCCGAGTTGGCCTTGGGGTAAAATGAAGTATTTCATTGAAAGTCCAGTACTCTGATGGGGATGGTGGTGAATTGACGTGATCCTAGTCTATGGCATCTATGTCTAGATACAATGACTATGCTGGATCGACCAGATTATGGATGGGGGTGGTTAAGTCAATGGAGATCATGTTGAAATAATTTTGGTCTCCATTACCGTGGGTGTGATGACTCGAACATTGTGGATGATATTGGTGCTCTGGATCTGGCTCTGGAGGTATTGGCACGAATGGATCGACCCTATGTGCGAATAGGAGGATAGGGTCTACCCTCGACACTAATATCTCTATAGGGTCTCTGGGTGGAAGGTGTTCTCCGTATTCCCAAAGTGGCAGATTTAACACTTGGTCCCACTGCACTAGGTTTAAGTGCCACTCATGCCCTGGCCTTATGTTTAGTTGTTCAAATATGTCATCAATATCTAGGGGTAATTTTTGTTGCATCTACTGCATGTGACCGAGATATGCCATCTCAGTTTCATCTTCATAATCACTGTCAGATGTCCAAAGGCCCTTGTTGGTTCCAATAACTGTTTGAGACATTAGAGGCTCATCTTGCATGAGCAAATTGATCTGGCCCCATCGGGGTTGTTTCGCTCTCTACGGGGGGACCTAATTTCCTTGAGGTGGCCCTTGCTCGATTGGAGCATCCAAAGGGAACATTGCCAAGAGGCTTTATTGGTAGTCATCCATGGGGGTCACTTGTGAGTGATTGCTATCTGATTTGAAGGGGTCCCATGGTGCTACTTCATATTATGACTCATCTTCTAAAGATCCTTCCTGACCTTGTCTATACCCCTATTGTAGGTAAGTACTCAAACTTTCTCCTCTCTCGAGCGAAGGGAAAGGGTTGTCGAGGTCAACAAGGTTGGTTGTCCACAATGGGAGATAATCCCCCAATGTGTATGTCGTGTTAGGATTGGCATATGGATCTAATGCCAATCCACCCTTGTTGCCTATCCCTAGGCCTTGCATGTTCTCTACCAAGATGTCCAAGGGCAGGGGATGGTTGAACCCTACTCCTGATTTGTCGTATGGCATTTGGTATCTCGGTTGGCAAAAAACACGCACTCCTTGCTCATATCTACCTAACCTATATCCATGCCAATTGCATTGGCCAAGGTATCTCAAAGCAAAGTATGGGTTAGACAAATAGTTGAAATCTTCTGCAAAGGGCTCTTCATCTTCGTCCTCTTGTAGGTATGGTTCAATACCATGATCAAGGCCCCCATACACAAAGTTTGTCTAGTTCCACGGATAGCCTAGAGGAACAATAGTATCGATGGGGAGGCGAGGTCTCCCCATGTCCTACATGGACTCCAGTGTGGGTGTTGCTACAATATTTCGCACCAGATACTCCCCCAGGCCCGTATTGGCCATCTCAATAGTGATTATTGGCGGTTGAGGTGGAGGGAACGAAAGTTCTTCCTAATTCCACTCCATGTCAGGTGAACTAGTAGCCTCGATTTCTATTCTTATAGGCATCTCCTTAGTAGAGATGGTTGAGACTGATGGCGATGCCTCTTCTAGAGTTTGCACCTCTTCCAGAGGTTTCTTCCCTTTGTCCTTCTGTGTGGCCACCATACGTGGCATCATTGGTGAAGGACCAGACGATGAAGATGGACCTGGCTAGGGATTTGATAGACTTGTCAACAAGGATGCCAGTAGAATCGAACCCTGTTTATATGGATTCAATTGGAAATCCAAATGCATTGATGGAAGGGTCGATTACAACATCAACTGCATCGCATTGCAATACTTGAAGGGTTCCAAGTCTGCTAGGACTACATGCACCTACCCTTTGAATGTATACTTTAAGCACTAATGAGCTATCGAAGGGACACACTTCATGTCCCTGATCCATGGCCGACCCGGCAAGATGTTATAGGCCATCTCACCATCCAAGATGTGGCACAACGTAGGTATAGTATTTTGTCCCACTTGGATGGGTAGGACAATTATGCCAACTGTCGAGCATATTGCATCATTGAATGCTCACAGTGTATAGGTGGAGGCCACTATATGAGATACGGAAAACTTTAGGTGCTTCAAGGCCACTGTTGTAATGATATTACTGGATGAGCCAATATCCACCAATACCCTCTTGTACAAAATCCTGTTGACCCACACGATGATGTGCAGGGGTGGATCTGCCATGTCACCAGCCACTGATTTCACTTTGTCTTCTCGAAAGGTGATGACTGGCTTAGTGCATCATTTGACATGTCCTACAAAGTTGTTGAAAGAGTTTGCTTCATGGGGCTACAACTCGATAGCTTTTAGTATCTCCATTAGAGCATCCTAATGGGGCGTTGATTATTGTATGAGTTCGTAGATGGAGAGCCTAGCCGACATGGTCCTCAAACTCTGGGTGAGTTTGGTTCAAATTGTAGCCACTGGTCTAGGCGAAGGAGTTGGTGCAAGGTGCTGTTGTGGTTGTGACATTGTTGGCACCTCTCCTATAGCTGTCGTGGGGGTAGCTGTGCTCGGGTACCTCTTGTTTCGAGTCACTATACTGATCATCCCTACATACCCCTACATGGGGCAGTTTTGTGTGACCTCATTGACTTGTAGGTTTTTTTCTTGTGCATCATGGGTAGGTAAGGGGTCATTAAAGACATCCATTTGTTGGTTGCTTGGTGCCACAAGGTTATCCATTGCTAATGTCTTGTTATCTATTAGGTCTTGCACCAAGCCTTTAAACATCCAACATGCATTAAGGTCATGTCCCTTTAGTCTGTGGAACCTACAATACAAATCTTCCTTGTAGCCCTTAGGTTTTGGTGCATTGGGGTCTATGGGTTGAATCTCGGGTAGGTTGATCAAGTTTGCCACTGACAAGCGGTCAAACAGGGAGTCTTTGGACTCTGTGTAAGGTGTGAATTATCGCCTAAGGCGACACTGCTGATTTTGTTCTTGCCTCTGATTTTCTCGGTCATAACTGTTAAGAGGCACCGCTTGATAGTTAGTCTTTCAGGGCTGTGTTGCTTGTGCAGGCTTAGGGATGTTTATAGCAACCTTATTGACCGTAGCGGGTTTCTGTTGCATGGTCCCTATTTTAGTGTTCTTAGACTATTATTTCTTCTTTGGCTTGGCTATCTCGCCATCCTGAATCTTTATCTCCTCAATGATTCTATCTTGTGCCAGAGCTTCCTCTAAAGTGGCATATTTCTATAGCTGTAATAACACGAAGATTGATCTTAAACAGCTCTTTGAGAACATTTGGGTGAGGTCAGACATAGGAGGGAGGTAGGGTAGCTTTGAAAGCAAATTCCTCCACTGGTTCCCATAGGCTGCTATGGTTTCTTCCTCATACTTCCTGAGGTTGGCTAGGTCACTTAGTGATGCCTTCTTCTTGGTGTTGAAGGCGAAGAATTCGAGGAATGCATCCACTAGCTGATCTAAGTTATTAATGTTGTGCTTTGGCAATTGAGTGAACCAATCCAAGGCAGGGCCTACGAATGTGGTGATGAATGTTATTAAAAGCAAAGCATCATTATCCTAAATGTCAAAGCATTGGCTCAAGAATCTAGTCACGTTCTCTTGGGCATCCTCCTCCCCTCTAAAGATTGCCAACTGAGGTAGTTTAAAGTGTTCAGGGTAAGGGGGTACCGACACTGATGGATGCACAGGATGACTGCAGAGTTAGCATAAAGTGGGCTTTTGGGACCTAGAAGTCTTGGTCTCCATAGACTGCAAGCACTCTAGCAATGATTTATATGCATCAAAAGATTTAATCTCTTCCTCCTTAGTTAGTTCCCATTGTGGGTTGGGGGGAACTTGAGGCCTATAGAGGGGTGGTCGGATAGTAGTCCCTCTGCCTTGGTAGGGCATTTCAGCCCACTCTTCTTCTTGCTCATACTCCTCATAGGCTTCTTGAGGAGTTTTTGGATGAGACCTATGACCATGGGTGGGTCCCCATGGAGGGTGCCCATCATTGTTCCTAGGAGTGGCCTCCTACTCAGGTCTAGGAGGTTTCGAAGGTAGCACATGGTACGATCATGAAGACCTATCTCATACCAAGGGGTTGTACCTCTCATATGGTTCTACTCCTTGGGTGCAAGGGGTTGGAACCCTCTCATGCATAGGGTTATGGAGCAGCTCATTTTTTTGGTGCCTAATGTGTTCTTTGCTAAGGTGATATAAATGCTCTAGCTGCTATTGGTCTTTCTCAAGCTGCATGATCTATGCTTGGTGGGCGGCATGTATGGTGACTACCAAGTCAATTTGTTTTGACATATTTATTCTAGGAGGCCTAGATGCCTCTCCTACACATTTATCTCAGTCATGATGATCCGATATCTCTATAGGTTGCTTCCCTCTATCGAGGTTAGCGGCATTCACTCGAGGCTCTGGCCTCAGTGGGTGATTCTGGTAGATAGCAGGTGTAGAGGCGCATTGCTCCCATGCTGTGTATTGCTCTTGAGGAATTTAATGGTCTTCCTCGTGCTTCCTTTTGTATATGTGAAAGGGGTGGGCAGAGTTGGCTCGCCCTATTTGAATAGCCTTGTGCTCTAGATTTTGCCTATTGTTTCTAATAGTAATGGGGGGTAAAGGAGGGATGACATACTCATGTGGCCTCTCCTCATGGACCCTATGTTGTTCTAGCACTTCATCACACGGTGGCCATTCATACCAAGCTTTTAAATGAGCCTTCCCATTTATATTGAGGGCCACGTGTAAGGACTCCTCCTGAAAGGGTCTATGTTGGACGGGAGTGCCCCTCAAAGGGGTGCCTCTATAGTCCCATTATGAAATGGCACGATGCAGACTCTCTTGTGGGTTGGGCCACCAAGGTGGTATGACCAAGTCCTTGGGGCTATAGCAGAGGTGACTTGTACCCCCTTGTACACTCTCCGTAGCTCCTGCCCATGATTGGGCTTGGCTACGGGTGTACACCATGGTGGTGTTTTCCTACAAGATGCATAGATTTTTTTACTTCTTTTTATGATTTTTATGCTACACTAAACAGAAGAGATCACACACACAAAGCAATGATTATCTCGTTTAAATATTAAAGGTGTGCCCTAAACCTGGTTTAGTGTGTTTTGATTTTTTTTTGAAAGCTTTTGTAAAGAACATTTAAATGCAATATGATGGCTCTTATGACTCCCAAAAATGGTCGCCCCTTTGATATACCATTGCCAGGCTGATATACCGACCTCTCTATATACCCGCACTTACATGAGGGAAACTATTAGTACGTGAGAGCAGATGGTACATGGAACGTAGGCGGTACGAAAGGGGAATCACCCTATTTTTGACACCTACCATAGAAGAATTATCCTCATGCACTGGGAATCACCCTAGCTACACTTGGTCAGCTTTCGTCAAGATTTACGTCTAGCAATAGTAGTGATCGGGGCTTATGGATGCAAAATTTCAAGCCAAGGTGGTGATGAATTCCACCATTGGTTTTGATCAAGGGCTGGGGTTTTCTAACTAGCTCCTTGGTTTTCAAATTACCATGTGGTGTGTGGGGTTCTTTTTATTTTTGCATAAAAGGAAGAAAGCATGCAATAAATTTTTTGCCCAAATTTGTTGGTTCTGAGTTTCTATCCTGAAACTATATAGAGAGCTATTCGTCCCTAGGTGGGATGAATAATAGAACTATATTCATCATAGGGTGGTGCAAATGCCCATTCCTCCCTAGGTAAGATGAATTCCAGCTCTGTATTTGTCATAGGCTAAAATGAACAGCAGTCCAGCGTTTGAAAACTTGATACCTACAAGCAAAAACAATCAAGTTTTTATCAGATTTATGATATTAAAAATAGAGGACAAGAATCCCACTGTGATTGCCACTGAAATCACGAGGATACAAAAACAAAAAGGAAAATCCCGGATGCGATGTAAATGAACAAAAGATAACGCTAAACCCTATGAATTGAAAGTGCATGAAAAGAAAGGAGCATAAATGAATCAAAACCAAATGGAAAGCCAATATGGAAGACAAACCTTTTCATTAATAAGCTTCAAAACTTGGTTACAATTTTCCTCCTCCATTTTTAGGGGCTAGGAGCATTAAATGTGTTTCTTGTCACATCAATGGATGTTATTCCTTCTTCCGCATGCCCACATGTAAAATGGACAACCAAACATTGTCGCCGTTTGCATTGATGAATATTGACTCCTTGCTGCTCCTCTAATATCCAGATCTTGCATTCAAAGAAACAAAAAATAGTCAGTAGCACCTGTACATAAAATGAAACATGCAATCCCCATGCCTTCAATTAGCACATGCAAAATATAAATAAAAAGATGACTGAAATAGATCCAAATGAACTAAAAACTTGAAAAGGGTATCAAAACATCATCGGGAAGGAACTACAAAAAGGATAGTCAGGAAATTCACCATAGATTTGTATTCACTCCAGGGCGGGACGAATAAACCTACAACAAAACGTCAAATAGCACTGTCCCAAATGTCACATCCGTGAAGCTCAAAATCACCTGCAAAGTTTGGGGTTAGCTAAATGGGGGTATTTTGGGAAGACCCAGAAGGTCATATTTTCTCAATTTGGCCTCTATCACTGGGAATTTGATGATGCTACCTACATGTTAGTAAAGGTGGAAAATGATAAAAACATGATAAAAAATGCTCAAAACAATGTGAAGTTTAAATGACAACCTATCTAATAAGTATAGAATCAGATGCAAAAATAATAGAAAGGAAATCTACCACATATTTATAATCGCTCTGGGGCAGGGCGATTAGGACTGCAGCAGCGATCTAGCATAGATCTAGAAAGGTCAAATACAGGTGTTTATCTTGAATCAAATTTATCAAACATTCCTAAAAATATCATGGACTTGGATCGAGTTCTTAAAGTCGTTCCTGGTGAACCCATTCCCCCTAACACCTAGTGTAGAGAACAACACAACCCTCGTGGTTCAACCCATAAGTCTTATCTCCTCTCTTGCAGATCCAACCTCTTGGGAATTATACATAGTAGATCAATTTTCCCTGTCTACACTTTTAAAGCTTATTGAAGATTAATGAATGTAAAATTTAATGATTATTTTTGTAAAATTGAAATTTGAAAATTCAAAATAATTCTTTAGAGTCATAAGAAGATCATTTATTGCATGACTATTTGATTAAAATATATGGAGAAAAAGGGAATTCCATGTGAAATGAAGTAATTTGAAGAATTTAAAAAGTTTATATCATGTATAGAAGATAAATAAATGCATCTTAGAGTTCATATAAATTTAGAAGGCCAAATATTATGAGAGGAAATTTTCAAAATCAAAGATTTCTCAAAGACATGAAACAAGATCACTTGGATATCATCAAAAAATAAAAATAAAAAAGACATATGGCATATATATTTACATGTTAGTCATCATATGATTAGGAATTTACATTGGTTTGATTCATTGGAAGTTAGACCAAAAATTCCACTAAAAATAACAAATGACAAGATTTAATATGTGCAAAAAGTAGGAATATTATACATATCGTGTCATTTTTAGATTTCATGCTAGATGATGCATTGTATATTCTAGGATTATCAAATAATCTTGCCTTAGTATCTTAATTGGTTGAAAGAGGTAGGAAAGTGGAATTCAAATTTTTCAATGGAAATAGAAAATGTGTCATCAAGAAATAAAACAAAATTGAAGCTATGGGTTCCATCAAGGATGAAATATTTTCTCTAGATACCAATGGGTTTTCAAAAATAATCTTAGACTACCATTTACCTCAAAAAACGTATGATGAACTATATGACTTCTCCAAAAGATAACAAATAAGCTAATTAAATAGGTATAGTACAATATTTTCGAGCAATGCTAATAGATAGAGTTCATGGATGGACACAAGGTGAAATATGAAGATGAATATTAAAGATTAAAAGTATTCAAATAAAAAAATATAATATAAGGGGTGTTTGAGAATAGTACATGATTTGGTAAGGTGTTAAAGTATCCCCATGGTATATTTGTAAATATTAGACTAGGGTGTGATTTATTATATTAGAAAGTGTGATTTATATTTCTCTTATGTATGTGTTAATGCATGAGAAGAGTCCAAGTGTAATGTAATAAAGTGTGTACATGTGTAATACATGATAATGTGCAATGTGTCATGTAAGTAAGTCAATAGTCATATGCAGGTGTTAAGTATACAAGTGAAGATTTACATAATATGGGTAAGATATAAATTCAAAAGTCATGAGATTTTTATCATGTGAGGAATATAAAAGGATGCATCTCTTAGATATGTGATGATAGATATAGTGATATATTGAAGAGTTACCTTCTAAAGCTATATTATGGTGATAAAGCTCCATGTATTGTGACAAGATGATATGAAGCATTGTATCAAGCATTTAATCCTAAAGAATACAAGATATATTGTATATTTGATAAATTCTATTATAAATTTTATATTAAATTTTATTGTTATTATTTCATGATGGTAATTAATTAATATTGGTCAGAGAATTTTCTGCTTCAATGTTGTGATTGATTAGGATCTTAGATATTGGGACCTATGATTTAATCTGGCTAAAAATCTAATAGTGGTACCAAAGCTACACTCTGGTCATCTTAAATTTAAGTTGTTTAAAGGATACGATTGAAGTCACCCAAAATTGGAGTCACTTGATATTAAAAAAAAATAAGATTAAAGTTTTAAATTTGGTTGATATTACATCAATGAAAATTTGATATTAGAGTCTTTGTTGAAGATGTCACTATGAAGCAAAGAAAAACACAAAAGCATGAGAAGCATTAAATAAATATAAGGGACTTGAAGCATAGTTATCCCTACATTGAGAAATATTGAATGAATACCCAAGAGTAGTTAGAGGAGGAGAAGATAACACATTAAGAAGTTTGAGTTGGAAGTACCTAAAAGAAGGTTGCTAATAAGTAGACATAAAATATTAAAGGGAAAATCAAAATAGATGTTCCTAAAGCTGACTAGATCTTGAGTAGATAGTTGAGAAAGTCATGAAAGGAGGACGAGCTTTCAAAAGTGAAGAAAATAGCAGTTGAAAATAGTACCTGAGGTGAAAGAATCAAAATTCAATCAACACTTATGTGTAGATGTTGAATAAACTAAGTATATCACCTCTAAATGAAGTATAGATCCACAAATAACATCTATGAGTGTAGAATCTAAATAAGGTAAGCATATCATCTATAAGTAGAGTATGGATCCATTGATAGCATCTATGCTAAAGTATATCACCTGTTAATGGAGTATAAAGTGATGAACAATATCTGTGAAGGAAATAAGTCATGGATAGCATCTACAAAGTGCAATACCATAAAGCATTTGCCCTAAGAAAAAGTGTTTCAAATTCTTAAGAGTAAAGACTAACATGGAGCCACCTAAATTAGAGTTGTATTCATTAGTGTAACACTTGAGGTGGAGCGATATTTAGGTAAATGATACCCTAAAAAATTTTCCACATGGATTAGCAAAGTGATGTGAGAGCTAAAAGGGTAAATTTCAATTTATTACCTTGAATTTCAAATTTGAGCACTTTATTTGGTAGGTTAAATTTATTTTTGGATATTATAAAGTTTGGGTAAATAAGGAAAATACTGAACGAAATATTGCATAATAAATTACTTTGGGAGAAATAACAAGGAAGTATAATATGTAAATTGAATTAAATTAACATGATAAGAAGTAAATGAATGATTGCTTTATTAAATATTTAAACTGATTATTTAAAATTAAATTTTAAAAATTTGATTGATTTGAAGATTGAAAAATTGAAGAAATTTGAAGCGTATTGAATATTTATGAATGCAAAATTGATTGATTAATTTTGTAAATTTGATATTAAAAAAATATTTGGGAGTCATAAGAAGATCATTGATTGCATAATTGTTTTATTAAAAATTTTGGAGAAAAAAATGAATTCTACTTGAAAGGAATTAATCATGGATAAAATATAAATAAATGCATGTCAAACTTCATATAAATTCAAAAGGTCAAATTTTATTAGATAAAATTTTTCAAAATCCAAGATTTCTCAAACATAAAACAAGATCACTTCAGTATCATCAAAAAATAAAAATTAAGAAAAAAGACACATGGTATATATTTAGGTGTTAGTCATCACATGATAGAGAATTTATATTGGTTTGATTCATTAGATGTTAAACCAAACATTCCACTAAAAATAGTAGATGATAAGATTTTTATGTGCAAAAAGATAGAAAAGTTATACCTAGCATACCATTGTCATATTTTATGCTAGTTGATGTATTGTATGTTCCAGGATTATCAAATAATCTTATCACAGTAGATTAATTGGTTGAAAGAGGTTGGACAATGAAATTCAAATTTATCAATGGAAACATAATGTGTGTCATCAAGAAATAAAATAAAATTAAAACTACATGTTCCATCAAGGATGGAACATTTGCTCTAGATACAATGGGTTTTTCATAAAAAATCTAAGATTACCTTTTGCCTCATGAAATGTTTAATGATGATCTATTTGAATTTTCCAAAAGATAGGAAATAGGACAATGGATCAGACATAATGTAATATTTTAAGCAAGATCTACAAGTAGAGTTCATGGATGAACACAAGGTGAAAGATGAAGATGAAGATTAAAGACTAAAAGTATTCAAACCAAATAATGTAATATAGGGGGTTTTGGATAATATTATATTATTTGGTAATATGTTAAAGTACCCCCATGGTACATTTGTAAATATTAGACTAGCGCATGATTTATTAGATTAGGGAGTGTGATTTATATTTCCCTTAAGTATGTGTCAATGTGTGAGAAGAGTGCAAGTGTGTAGAGTGTGAGTGTGAAAGTGTGTAATGTGTGAGAGTGTACAATATGTTATGTAAGTCAAGAGTCATATGTAGGTGTCAAGTATAGAAGTGGCAAGCCACATAGTATGTGGCTAGATGTAAAGTCAAGAGTCATGAGATTTTTCTCATATGTGAGGAATATAAAAGGATGTATATTTCAAATATATGAGGAGAGCAATACTCAAATATTGAAGAGTTATATTCTAAGGTTATATTATAGAGATAAATATCTATGTATTGTAACAAGATGATTTGAAGCATTGACTCAAGAACTGAATCTTGAAGAGTACAAGAAGTCTTGTATATTTAATCAATAATATTATGAGTTTTAAATTATAAAATATTATTATTATTTTATGATTGTAATTGATTCATATTGGTTAGAGAATTGTATGTTTCAATATTGTATTTTATTAAGATCATGGATATTGCAACCTATGATTTAATTTGGCTAAAAATCCAACAAAACAAACAAAAATAACATTATAAAAATAAAATGGTTGGAATATTAAAAATATATGTATAAAAAAAATTAAGTAGAAGATGCCATTTCTTTAATCATCATAGTGAAATATATATACTTTAAGAAAATCCAAGAAAGTTATTGATATATTATAAATAAGTAAGGATTGTGATGTGGATAAATTATAGGTAAAATACATTAAATGTGGACTAGAGCACTTAGCACCATATATCAAGAGGATGTTGAATAATGTCATCTAGGATGGTGTTCTAAGGAATTGGATAACAAGTCTAATAATGGTTGTCCTTAAGAGTGGAGATGTAGTCAAGCCTTTGGATTATTGAATCATTATGATCATTTACTTATTTATAAAGTTATTTTAAAGTATAGTTGATAGTATAATCACTAGGTATGTAGAAGAAAAAGGAAAGAGAAAAAAGGATAAGTAATTTTTAGACTAAAACACTTCAAGATAGACCCCATCATCGCTTTGGTACATATCATTGAAAAAATATGAAATGAGAAAGAAGAAACATATTTTTATTTTGTGGAATTTAAGAAGGATTTTGACATAGTGTTTGGAAATAAAATTTGAAGCAGATTAATAGTTAGGCATGCTAGAAAATATACAACAGTACTTTGTAGAATCTATGAGGGCATAAGCTCAAACTAAAAATGCAACTAGGCCATTCAAATATGTTTTATAAGTGACATAAGAGTTAAACAAATATTACCATTATCCCTTATATTTTGGGTTTATATATTGAAAAATTACAAGAATGAATAAATCTAAGTGAAGGGGGTAGTTTACATTTGGAAAGTTATGTGGCAAGGCTTATTTTATATGTATTTAATATCATTTTGATTGCAAGGTCAACACAAGGTTTGAGAGAGTATTTTATGTTCTTAGAGTCCTTTCATAAGTAGGTTGGCATATAAATAAATACAACCAAAACCAAGATCATGATTATTCCCAACCAAAAGAAAAAATTAATTAAATATTTATTTTGATTAATAGAAGTATCAAAGTACAAATATCTTGGTAGAAAATTCAATAATAAGATTAGTTGACAAATATGTAGGATGAAGAGTACTTTTATAATATAAAATAATAGAACAAAGGTTGAATTATGGGACTAGAAGACTATATGGGTTTTACTTGGGCTACTAGTGGTACCCTTGTTATATGGGTGTGAATTTTAGGCTAGCAAAACATCAAACTCAAAATTAGAAGCAAATAAAGAAGATTAAAAAAGGTTTGATTAAAAATAAATTTAAAATAAAATAATTGGTTCCATATGCAATCATCCTAACAAAAATATATACATTTCTTATAAAGGCAGTTACTATACAGTGTCTTCTAGAATATCTTGAAAATATAAATAGGTGAATGCAAACAAATAGACTAAAGTTGTAATAGAAAAAGTTATAAACAAAAGGAAAAAAACATGGATGAAACAAAAAAAGTGGAAGAACAAATGAAATATCACTTAAATGAATGCTTAAGTAACAAAAAAGATACAAAAGTATTTTTTAAGAAAAAATTTAAACAACTATATGGAAAAAGAAGGTATGAAGAAGAAAAGAACATTGTTTAATTGAACTTAACTTTACATGTGATCACCACCAAAAGGCCGATATAAAAATATATATCATTAAAAAAATAAATATGCTCATGACCCAATGGATGACTAACTCTTACCAATGTAAATATAAAATACATAATTGAAAGAAATTAAAAAAAAAAACAAGAAGAACAAATATATATACCTTTTATACATTATGAGTAGTTAAGATAAAAAAACATTTTAATATTTTTTTTGGTAAGTAAGAGAATATTATAATTAACACCGGGTTTTAACTGGTTGACCCAAAACCATTTTACAAAATAGGGTCCACTGACCAACTGGACAAAGGCCAAGCCCTAAAAGTTTAAACTGACAACAAAAAGGGCCAAGACCTACTCTTCCAACAGAATACAGCCAAAATAAACTATGGAAGCCTAATATTATGGCCATTAGAAAAGAAAGACGCAAAATAGAACTAACAAAGACAAAAAATAATCATGCAAGCACCAAGCAGAGTAGCTTAAGCCCATATAAAAATAATAGAATATGGTCAAAAAAACATCCCATAGAATGGACAACCAAGAGGCCAAGCAGTCTTCCTTGTAGTCCTCATCTAACTTCTTATCATCCTCCTTGCCATCATCTTTAGATTTTGCCTTCGACTCCTTGTGCCCACTGAGCTGCTGGCTATAAAACGAGAAGATTTAGAGAATCACACAAATCAACAATTGCACCGATGAGGCCGGATAGACTCTTCAAGCTGGTTGATACTTGTTGGAGGCTGATGAAATTGTCATCTTCTCCAAGACTATTATGGTGGGGTCTGGTACCTCATTGTCAGGGATCTCCAACACTTTGTTATTTCTTGCTAGGGCCTTTTTGCGACATCGAATCCAAACACACCTTGGGAAATACTTGAGGCCAAAGTGGATGTTTCCAATGCATGAATTTGTAGATAAAAAACCTATATCAGTGCCCCACCAGCTACAAAAAACACTAGTCACATGAACAAAAAAAACAAATATGACAAAAGCCATTATAAGGTTCAAGAAAATATTTTTTAAAAATGCCCCCATTTTCTGTCATTGATCCACTTTGAGCCTTCCAATCAAAATTTTTCATTATCTATCACCATTGAGACTGCATGAGGAATATTTTCAGTCCACGTGATCAAATTTGCTGCTACAATGCCTTCATTTGCCAGCCTATCAGCTGCCATGTTTGCTTCTCGAAAGGTATGCAAAATTATGGCCTCAGGTCGATCATGAATTAGAGCCCTTGCTTCGTGGATGTAGTCATCAAATCTCCAAGGAGCTCTCTTAGTGTTCTTTAGAAGATTTATAATAATAAGAGAATCACCTTCCACCAACAGTTTCCCTGGATAATTCTCTGCCACCTTGAGGCTCCTCCAAACCGCCTCGCTTCAACCACATTGTTAGTTTGAGCTCCAAGATGTTCAGCAAAAGCTACAAGCACCTCACCCTTGTGGTCTCTAAGTAAGCCACCAGCCCCAGCTTCAGCCACATTTTTAATTTAGAATGTAAGATATATAACAATATTCAAACTAACTATGTTGATATTTTAATAGTGAAATAATTTAAAGAATTGACCAAAGAAAAAATATAAAGAAAAGCAAGAAAATTCATACTAAAATTAATATTAAAAAAATCAAAGTTATAGAAAGAAAAATAATTACACCAAGTTTTTTTATTTTCTTATACACATCCACCATCCACCATAGGGATTGAACCCTAGTCACATCACCTATAATGCAAGTGGAGTCTTTACCGGTAGACACACTCATAGGGATAATTAAACCAACTTTTAAAATTGATATTTATAGTTTACACACTCACAAGGATAACTAAACCAACTTTTAAAATTGATATTTATAGTTTTTATTTTTAAATTCTTATCCCATGAACTTTTGACTTTGTGAATCTTAAAAACCTTCTATTATTTTATATTTTAAAATATTTAAAAAGAATATTATTTTTAGGAGACATAGGTTCAAACCTGGTGGCCCAACCTAGCATACGTAGTAGTCTGACCTGAATTCTATCCTCTGAGTGCTTGCCAAACCTAGAACCTTGTGTAACCTCTACTAAAAATAATGATTGTACCAACTCCTCTATTTTAAAAAAAAAATCTATTATATTCTTTTTTATTTAAAAATGTATTTATTATATTAAAAAAATATAGTATAATAATTTAAAAATATAAGTGAATAGGAAATTAAACCCAAAGTCCATGCTGGACAGGTCGTTAAATTAAAATTGTAAAAAATTCAGAACAGAGCTAATTATACAAGAAGAAGAAGAAAGAGAGAGTTATTTATACAGTAAGAGTTAGAGAAAAAGAAAGAGATGGTGGATCACAGGAGATGTTCGCTGTTGTGCATCATTTTTATTATTATTCTTAATTTAATTCAAAATACCATCACCCATATCCAACTACAGATTTGCTGATCGCTGATGTTGAAGATGACTTCAAGCAGCAATTGGGAAACAATAGAAGCATTCCTCTTTATCATTAGTTTTTGAAGAGGTAATGCGCTGCCATAAGAGACAACATCATCATCATCACGGAGGCAATAATAGCCAAAGTCGCTGCCATATCCACTTTGACAAAAAACATGGCAACCTTACTCCCATCTTGACCCTGATCATATGCTCTTTTCAATTCCATTGCCGCAGCAAGAGCCGCAGAAGCGCTGGACACAGACAAATACGCAGAAACCTGCACTCACAGCAACCGAAACCTAATTTGAACCTTCCAGTATTGTGTTTAAAATAACACATGAAGTGTAATATGATGGGCTTACCTGGTCTAAAACGAGGTTGAAATACATTGCAAAAGGGTAGGAAAACAATAACTTTCGTGTAACAGCGGTGTAAACTGCCGGTCCAATCTGTAAAACGTTATAGATTTCCACGATCGCGATTGCTGCCACGAAATAACTGCACTCCATCATACAAATTCACATTAAATTCAATTCCCAAAAACATAAAATAAAATGAAATGAATGAACTATAGCCATCATCACCTGAACGAATAGATGTCCTTAAATGTGGTATCAAAATCGTTTTGATCCTTATATAGGATGATATGTTCTATTTTATTCGTCACCATTATAAGGATGGAGACGCCCAGCAATGCTGTGGTGGTGATTCTCAGAATCAAGCTAGTGATAGCATTATTTCTAAAGACAATGCTTCCTTTCATTTTATCACTTTTAAATTTTATGTGAACTCTAATTTGCTTTTTGAACTGGCTTGCAGAGGGAGAGGAATTGATTGCTGTTCTTTTTATATGAAAAGCATGGTATCGGTGTTTTCTTGTATCCTGCATGGTTTTTTCCGTCAATATTATCTGTTGCCCGATGGAAAAAGCCTTGGTTTTCTCGACTAAGTGCCGACACATATATACCGACACATAAATACGGACACATATAACCGACACATAAATACCGACACGTTATCGGTGGAAACATTGCAGGTCGTTGATAACGATCATATGGATGCTTCTTTTTGTACGTTCGGGTTTCTAACGTTTATGTAATTTTCCAAAGTTCTTATTGTCAAGTTGCATAGTTTCTAGAGTTTACGATTTTTAAATGTATACACTAGTTTTATTATTTGGTGTGGAACTCTTATAGAGTAAAAGTTTTACAAGCATTATTTATTTTTATTTTTTTCCCTTTTATTCAAAGGAAGCAATTAAGGTGCGAGGTTTATTTTTATGTGGTGTAGTTTTTTTACATTTATCTAAAAGTCCATGTAGGACCAAATTTTTGCCCTTCCTTATCTTAATAGGCTTATGTGTAGTCTGGGTAGGTAAGTTTGATACAGGAATTACCAAGAAAATATATTAAGTTTTAAATATTATAAATGTGTTTATGTTGAGTTGAATATTAATAGCAAGCTTGCATAGAGTATTAACCTGATTAGATTGGTTTTGAATATGAATAAGAAATTGTCTATATGAACCATCCTAATGCATGTTTTTAGTGTTAAAAGGTTGGTTATATGGAACAAAGCTATCTTAATAGGAACAACAATGATTCTATAAGAAAATTATTTTTGAGTCCATAGAGAGGAGTCTCTCTAAAATTCAAAAAAAAAATCAAATAGAAGGTATCTTCATCTATGACCCCTTGTATTTTTAAAGACTTCATAATAGGTTTGAGGTGTAGATCAATTGGTTCGACCAAACCCCATAAGAGGGGTAGAGGTCCAAGGTTCAAACCTCGAGCCTCATTGGACTGAATGCTTGTCCCATTCCTGGTGCTTTCAGCCATGTAAAAGATTTAAAATGATTATGGCATGGTGGTTATAGGGGTGGACTACGTGAAGATCTGTGTGGCGACTTCCGGGGTGGATAGCGCAAAATACTATGGCAACCATAAAAAATGGACAAATTGATCAGATTCGTGGTGGCTACCGATTCCACCATGTAAATTAAAAAAAAAAAACTCTTCATAACCCTAATTATAATGCTCAAGGGTTGGATTTGCATGAGAGTGGCCACTAGAGCTAGAATCTTTTACCAAACAAGCAATTACAATCTTTATAATGGTTACATTAAATGATCCCACTTGTTTAGGTGCCTCAAATACCACATGCATATTAAAAAAAATTACATATTATTATTAATATTAGCTCACCACATTAGGAAGGGGGTAATTACATAATAAGGTTAGGAGGGGGTCCTACAAATCCAAGCCTTCATCTATATTTGTATGGGTATACGTTTTCTAGATTTTTCATAATTTCCTCTAATTGAACCTTGATGGTTGCTAACCATTGCATATAACTAGATTTGAGCTTATTCTCCATCATTTTTATTATAATTGAATGGTCATTATTGATCCTCATGTTTAAATACATTAAATAAAGTAGGAAATATAATTACCTAACTATTCTTGGATTATTCATTCACACTTGTAGTTAAAGCCTCCATCTAAAAATCTCTTAAAATATAATTAAAGAGTACTATCAACCATTGTAACTTGACCTAATAGGAATAAATATTATATTCTATAATATTACCCCTCCTCACATGGATCATGTTATATTGCATTTAATACTCACACGGATTGTGCATATTAAATATCGATTGTAAAGGTAGACATACCTATAAATATATTTTTGATTAATGCAATTCTAAGTTTTCACTTAAGCTATTTTATGTCATATTTTAAGAGTGTTTCCCATAATATTGGTATCAAAGCTAAGCATTGGATAGGTGAGTATACTCTTCCTCTAGGCAAGTCTGGTTCAAAAGAGAAACAAGAAAACCACCAACGAATATTGACATTGGGTTAACATTATTTATTTATTTTGTAGACATCTTCGAGCACTTTTGTTCATGAAAACTCTTAACTGGGGTCCCTCTAACACTGATCCTTATTTAGCTAGGTCCCTCTAACTCCGACCTTCAGATCGTGACCATCATTCACAATGTCAACCATTTTGCTTGCTAACTTCACCGTATAACTTTAACTACTCTGTGCAGAAATGGTTGCACTTCAAAAATTTTATACAACAATGGCTATCAATTTTCAATAGTTTATAGCTGAAATACTTACTGCTATTATCGAAGAACCTACTATTGATGATCTCATTCCTATTGAATATCTCATTAAAAAATTAGGATTGTGCACCTGACCCAAATATTACAGCATTTATAGACACACCTAGATTCAAACTAAGATCTCTAGGTGATCTACCTAGCATCTTTACATTAGATGATATGGCTTCTATTGCTCCTGATGTGGATCAGAGCTTCGATGAAGACCTTGATGCAGATCTGGCCCCTTTAGATGCTACAGATCTAAGCTATCCAGAAGTCATTGTTGTTGCTATCATCATACCTACATCTCATTGTTTTCCACATTTTTTATCATGGTATTCATCGATATACCACTTTCTGGTGTTGCGTCCATGTTTTTTGGTCTTGATCTGATTGCCAACCCACTTATAATCAATTTTTACAATAATTTTTGAAATTCATATCTACACAACCATAATATAGGTGATTCATCATTTTATGATGATGATCTCCTATTTTTTGGTGTGGCTCCATAGTGTCTTTATAGCTTTCAGTAGTTTCTTGCTCATTCAAGCTCAATCCATTGTTTTTAGCATTGATTTGCCATATTTTGTCGATGATTTCTCTTTTCAATCTGAAGTAACTGCTCAGTTCTCTACTGCATTCATTCTATCACCATGCATATTTTTTCCTCTTGGTTGCAACCTTTTGTCTAGCATAACCGATCACATTTTTGGTAGGTTTGCTTTGTTTCTAGGTGATGAGCTATGAGAAGATTTTCTGCCAGCTTCCACCTTGAAACCATGGCGATGACCATTTGATCTCGACGGGTGTTGCACATACTTCTGGACACATTTCTATAAATTAAATTAAATTAAATTTTTAATTTAATTTAATTTTTCCATCATTAAACTACATTCATTAATGCATTTATTAAATTAAATTAAAATTTAATTTAATTTAATTTAATCAATAACCGCCATAACTATCATTTAATATGCATCAAAACAAAAATTTTATTCCCTTTAGAATGCATTGGAGTCCAATGCTTCTACGGTAGCGAGGAATGATAGGGATTAATATTATATTCTATAATACTACCCCTCCTCACATGGATCATGTTATATTGCATTTTTTTAAGCGAAAAACCCCTTGCGGAGCTGCCTTGGTCTAAGAGACCACGAATAGGGGGTTCTACACCGTCAAAGTCACTCGGGGGTCGCACTCGACCCTTCCCGCACCAACATTATCAATTGGATTTTGGATACCCAATTCAGCTTTTTGGTAGGGTGGATAGTTGAACCTGGGACCTCCCTTGGAGGATTGCCCTCTCCTCTCCAACTCACATACAACACATGGGTATGTTATATTGCATTTAATACTCACATGGATCATGCATATTAAATGTTTATTGTAAAGACAAACATGTCTATAAATATATTTTTTATTAATGCAATTCTAAGTTTTCACTCGTGCCATTTTATATCGTCTTTTAAGAGTGTTTCCCACAACATGAACTTAATCAAATTAAGAAACACTTAATAGAATAAATTTATTTTATCCAAAGTAGCAAAATAGAACCCATATTGATCAAAGTTGAAATAGAAAAAATACCAAGAAAATATTAAAATATTCCTTCCCAAAAAATAATCTTGATCTTTACTACAAATTGGCATTATAATTTAACAATCTTATATCTAAAATAGAAGTGAGACCCTACAAGAATTATGTATCTAAACCAAAGGATTTTCCAATAGTGATTGCTTTTTTGACTATAATAGGATATTTGGAGAAATATCCTAAACCATGAGCCATAAACTAAATAAACTATCAACTAAAACAACATTAATTTTACTACCCATCCTACCATCTACATATGCCTATTAGATCTAAGGAATAAAGAGGAAGAATCCTTTATTTTATTATTCAAATTCCCTCCATTCATTAGAAATCAATGCATCCATATAATATTACCTTGACCTATCCATCCTCTGAATATTGTTAGGAATTTAATTGTTCAATGTTATGAATACTAGACCCACTTTTAAGGAGAAAATTTCCTTCCATATCTATATCCTTGCCAAAACCACCAAATATGTCATGATCCTCCTTAGCAGACTCTTTGGAACAAAGAAATAATGTGTTAATATGTGATACTTTAATACTTAAATTGAGCAATTGAACCAACTATACAATGATTAGTTGATTTTAAAGAGCATGATATTGCAAATATATTACCAAGTTGTGTAGGATTAGGTACACTCGTAGATGGAAGAAGTAGAATCATCCACTAGAAGTGAGGATACTTGAGGTTGGGGAAGTGATGATTAAAGTAACTTGGGGGTAATATTTATGGATACTTTCATATAGGTATGCATTGGGTTAGGTATAATCATAAAAAACTAGTCACCTTGATCCCTAGATTGATATCCTAGTAGCTATCCTAAATTTCGGAGGCTAGGATAGGTAACTAGGTTGATGGAAGATTCCCATTTTATCTGATGCATATGTGTGATTATTTGTTCTTCATTACTCATTGCATCATTGGTTTAAAAAATATGCATAAATCAATCATCTTAAAAATCCTTGTGATTCTTTAATATGTTTGGTATGATGTTACTCAATAAAAAGAGTCCTTGAATAATTTTATAACTCATATAACAAGTCTTTATTTTTAAATGATTAACAAACTTCATTTCAAAATAAAGGCTAGATTAATAATAAAGGAATTCATTTATTTTTATGTTGATAGATAACTTGTATATATATATATATATATATATATATATATATATATATATATAAGAGAAAATATTATTCAAAAAAATAATAAACCTTTTTATTATTAAGTTATTGAATCTCTTAAAGAACCATGGGGCTTCTAGAACATGACAAATCTATTCTTAATGAAGTATAGGGCCTCTATAATGTGGTATATCTATTCTTAATGAAGCATGAGGCTTCTAGAACGTGGTAGATATATTATTAATGAAGTGTGAGGCTTCTAGAATGCGGTATATCATGCATTCATGGATATGCCTACCACTCTCCACCAACCAAAGGAAAGGAGAGCATTTTGTTGGAAAGATAATGTTTAAAAAAAAATAAAATATCCCATCTATCGTGAGGACATCAGAGAGAGATTATGGTGCAAGATAGAACTTAGGGGGATAATACAAGAGAGGAAATAAAGGAAAGGGGATGATCATTCTTGAAGAGGAAGGAAAAACTATAGATGCTAGGAGAAGAGAAGACAGGAAAGGGATGAAAATAAAGATAGTGAATTTTATGATATCAACTATGCAATGAATGGTTAGATGCTTTGTTTGAATTTGTATAGTTATAATTTAATAATAAATTAAGTAAATGCATTTAGAATCATGTCTATAATGGAACCATGTGTTCCCCGATCCCCTAATAGCCTCAAATTGTTGAGGGAAAGCTGAGAAGGAACAAGGAGGTAGTTGGAACCAATGCATCGGTTTGATTCTTCTTATAATGATTTACTTATGCTTAAATAGTTTAACTATGTGGGGATATTTCCCTAAGGAATATATGTAATTTACTATTATTTAAGAGTATGGAATATTTACCATACTTTATTATGTAATCAATACTTATTAATGAAAGGTGTACCTCCAAATTACAACTTTATTTATCTATGTCTTGTATGAATTTCTTTGCCAATAAATTTTGTTGATTTTTGAATTTTTCCTTCCTTTAATTCTTTTGTATGTTGTGATTTATATCTTATTATATTTAGTGTATGATTTATTCTTGATTTCTTGCTAAATATTAAAAACTTAATTAGGAGTTCTATGGTGACCTAAGGGATTAAGACCCCTTAGGAAAACTAATAACTAAGTAGGAAAGACTACATATGAGTTAATATAGCTTGTCGTGAAGATAATATGGATATTTTAGCATGTAATACGTGTAATATACCTACATATTTTGACTTTTGTATGGTTTGGTTATGGGCGTATACCTTCTATTGACTGAATATGATAATTTTAGCTCATAAAGAGTGATGAGAAGGATAAAATTATTTGTGGTAAAATACTATATGCCTACACAGATGGAATTGTGTTAAGGATATTTGGTGATATATGTTTTTTCAGGAAACTTGGGGTATTTGAGATGTAGACCTAATAGGGATCTAATAGGGGTTTATGAATCCCTCTTCTTAGTAAAAAAAATTATTTTCTTTCTGTGTGTTTTTTTATAGTTGAATTTTGGATTATTACATTTGGTATGAGATATATAGGTACGAGGGTATAGAGCTTCTTATGTATGCTAAATATATTTTATATATCCAATGAAGGCTTTCTTAAAATATAAGCTAAATCTGAGATGACCTAGAATGCCCTATTTGCTAGAATTTTATGGGAACTAATCCCAAGGGTGAATGAATATTATGATACTTTAGTATGGGCTTTGTTATTAATTATAAATCATAATCATATTACCCCATCTATATTATTGATACTTTTAGCAAGAGAACTCTATATTGTAGCTTGAATTAGTAATACAGTTTAAGCATAAAATGTACCCTAATCATTTATTGGTTGTAACTAGATTAAGCATGCCACCTAATGCTAAAAAATAGAGTCTTAAACCTAGGTTAACTTAACAAAAAAATATCCAAGAAGATATCCAAGATGATAATCCAAGGAATTCCAATAGAGAGGCAGAAGATCTCACTACTATGGTTTCTACAATGTAGGATCAAATGAGACAAGTGTTGGAAATAATTGTGAATTAGAATTTGCAAGCTAGAGGCTTATAGGTTGACCAAGATTATGAGATAACTATAAAACATTTACAATCTAGAGCCTTTCTATAAAAAAATAGTTAGAAATATGAAAAATGTATGTATCTCCAAGTTTGATGGAGAAGGAGAAGGGGATGCAACCAAAGCATAGCTGAGAGAGTTAGGAGTTTACTTCATGGTAAAGGGTTATTCCCTAGGAACCCAGATGGTTTGTGACATGATATAATTATAAGGGGTTGCTATAGATTGATGGGAAACCCAATATGATGTAAATAAAATAGAGCCTATTGATATTCCATGGAAGGAATTTGTAAAGATCTTTAATAAGAGGTTCCTTACCATAAATTTCTATTCTAAAGTTTGAGGAGTTTGCTAGCCTATGGTAAGGGACCAAAATAGTAGATATATACTATAATAAATTTGTCAGGTTACTTACATATGTACCTTCCTATGATGAGAAGATGAGGGTTCACAAGTTTATTCACAGGTTAGAATCTATAGTGAAGCATGATGTAAACATGTATTAGCCTAAATCACTATAGAAATTGTATGACTTAGTAAATAAATCATAATCCCATCTATAATTCAACTATGTTGGTTTATCTAAGTGATATTAGTAAGCACTAAGAAAGAGAAATAATTATGGGTTTGTGAAATGGGAAAATGAATAGAGCTAGAACGCGAAGCATTTTTCCAAATTTGAAAAGGGAAATAGCATAAATTATAAGTTCAATTAAAACTTCCAAAATAAGAACAACCACAACCCCAATGGTGCTAAATCTCAATTACAAAAGCCATAAACCTTAATCCCATCAAGTCAGGGGAACTAAAACTAGAAAAGAAGCAAGGACCCAAGGATGGGTGTTACCATTGTAGAGGTACATATTATGCTAATCAATATCAACACCAAATAGGACTCAGTTCATCCAAAACCAAGGGAAAGTAACCTGAGCATTGGATCTACACTACAATGAGAAAATAAAATCTAGAGGGGCAAGCCACTACATTGCATATAAAAGGTAAAACTTTTAATAAGCAAGTGAACATTTTAATAGATAGTGGGACCACTAATAATTTTTTTTCTTCTAGTTTAGCAAGGAATATGTTAGAAAGGCCAAGCTATTTGGTCCATGGGTGGAAGGTAGAGTATGGTTTTGGATGAACCTACTCAGTAAACTAGTGTTATCCAATGGCAGAGATTACTATAGACAATAATACCATTGAAGGTTATCCGTACATAGATCTACTTCATGCCTTTGATGTGATCCTAGTGATGGATTGGTTGTAGGTCCATAATTTTTTTATTAAATTCCAATATAGATGAATCAATTATTCATAGAAAGGCAATGGAAGACTAAGGATTCATAATGAATAAGGGGTATTCAAAACCCAAATTTTGTCAGCTATGCAATTGAATAAAGCCTTCAAGAAATGAGGGATAGTGTATGTTGTAAAAACAAATGAGGTCAGATATGTTCAAAAGAAATATGTGCTAATAAAGCACCCAATTTTGTAGGATTTTAAGGATGTATTTACATAATATTTACCTATATTTCCTCCTATATAGGAATTTGATTTCACAATTGATCTTATGCCAGAAGCAGAACCTATTCATATATCTCTATATAGGATGAACCCTATCGAGATGTAGGGACTAAAGGTTCAATTGCAAGGAATATTAGAGAAGGGATCAATAAGACCAAATGCATCACCTTGGGGTGCATTGGTTTTATTTGTGAAAAATAAGGATGGTTAACTTAAATTATGTATTGACTCAAGGATGTTAAATAAAGCTATAATCAAAAACCTATATCACCTATAAAGGATCAAATATTTGTTCAATCAATTAAGAGATGCCACAATATTCACAAATATAGATCTAACATCAAGGTACCATCAGTTAAGAATATGTGAGGAAGACACTCACAAAATGATATTTAAAACTAGATACGAGCACTATGAGTTTAAAGTTATACCCTTTGGATTGACTAATGCCCTAGTTGCATTCATGAATCTAATGAATAGTTTGTTTAGAAGACACTTGGACCAATTTGTTCTTATATTCCTAGATGATATCTAAATATACTCTTGGAACAAAGAACATGATAAACATATCAAGATTGTGTTAGAGTTAAGAGAAAATCAATTCTATGGAAATCTAGATAAAAGTGATTTCTATGTTACAGATGTACGATATATTGGATATATAATATCAGTAAAAGAAATTATTTTGGATCCAAAGAAAATAGATGCCATCCTGAATTGGCCAGCCCCTACTAATGTGATTGAAGTACAGAGTTTCATGGGATTAACAAGCTACTATAGATGTTACATAAAAGATTACACTAATATTTTTTTGATAATAACTAACCTTTAGAAGAAGGGAAAGGAATTCAAGTGGTCAAATAAGTATGAATTTGTCTTTGCACTACTAAAATATAAACTTACTATCACACTAATATTAAATATTCCTGACCCTCAATAGGAATTTTTAGTATGCACAAATGCATCATTGAAAGGGTTAGGAAGAGTACTCTCTCAAAATAAGTCACTAGTAGAATATACTTCAAGAAAGCTCAATAAGCATGAAGTTGACTATGATACCCATTATTTAGATCTATCTATAGTGGTGATGCTCTAAAGGCTTAGCACCACTATTTGGTGGGAAGACCCTTTGAATTAAATATTGACCATCAAAGACTGAGGTATATATTTACCCAACCTATACTTGATGAGATATAGATATGGGTCACGTTTCTAGTTGAGTATGACTTTGAAATTGAGTACATAAAAGGGAAAGAGAACAAGGTTGTAGATTCTTTGAGTAGAAGAAAGCACATAGTAACCATAGCTAGAATTCACATAGATTTGATGGATCAAGTGAGGCAAGGGTGACCTTAGGATCAATATTTCAAGAATATTTGAGTTAGGATGAATCAAGACCCTATGAATAATAAGGAATTTGGTATAAAATATGACCTTTTGTGCTGCAAATGTAGTGTCATCATACCAAAAATGGGTGATTTAAGGAAGTTTATAATGCAAGAGGTACATAGGTCTCCTTATTATGATCATCCTAGAGGAGCCAAAATGCAAGAAAATATGAAAAGAACCTTCTTATAGGTATGAATGAAGAAGGATATGACCAGTGTTTTTTCTTGATGCCTCAAATATCATAAAGTTAGGGCAGAGTGCAAGCATATTACATGAAACTTGTATCTGCATGATATAGCTATGTAAAAATGATAGGTTATATCTATAGATTTTACAGTAGAGTTACCCAAGACCAAGTATCAAAATGATATAATTCTTGTAGTAGTTGACAAATTGACTAAGGTTATATATTTCATACCTGGAAACATCAATGATCATTCTCAGGTAGTGGCTAACAAATTTTATAGAGAGATATTCTTCTTACATGGAGTTTTTGAGGTGATCATTTTGTATAGGGATCCCAAGTTCACTTTTGAATTCTAAAAGTCCCTAAATCATGTAGTAGGTACAAAAATAAACATCATCTCAACAAACCATACTAAAATAGATGGTCAAGTTGGATGGATAAACCAAGTACTAGAGGACATGCTTTGCATGTACTACATGGATCATAAGTCTCATTGGGAAGACTACTTGCATCTTGTAAAATTTACCTATAATAATGGACATCACTCCTATCTAGGAATGGCGCATTTAGATGCCTCGTATATAAAAAAGTATAGAATATCATTTTATTGGGATAACTTAGAAGATAAATTTGTGATTGCGTAGATACTAAAATTATGTCAATCTGAGTAGACTATCAAGATGCACTCTTATAAACACCATATGGCCTCCTTGGGCAACCCTCATGGGTTAAATAGTGGTCCTTACAACTTTTGGAAATTTTTTTCCCACTTTTTGGAAGTTTTGGGCCATGTAGCCATGGCCATCCCACCTTGGAATGGCCACCAGTTCATGGTCATCCCATATAGCGATGGCCACCCATGATTGTCCCTGGATGGGATGACTAGCAAAAGTTGTCCCTAGGTGGGACGACTAACGCCCTTGGATTCCCAAAAAGTTAAGGGTGGGATAAATGGCAATCAAATTCTGCCATTTATACCACCCATTGATTTATGATAGATTCAGGGCACATCAAATCTATCACAAACTACAAATTGGAGTTCTAAATTGTAGGTTTTCTCCCACCCTATACATTGCAAGGTTTTGACAAATGACATCACTTGCCTCACATGCCCTAACTTGCCCATTTTACCTTGTGCTCTCTTGAGCTATAAAAAGGAGTCAATCCACCCAATTCAAAAGAGGATTCTTCAAAATATTTTGCAATGAAGTGCTACTGAGATTCAATTAAACTTTCACCCATGTATTTACCCTTAAAATCTCCATCAATCGAAGGAGGTTTCTAAGTGTAGAGGAGAAAAACTACCCTATCACATATAATTCCTAAATAGGCTATATCCACAAAGGTAGAAAGCCTTATGGGGTGAACCACAGGGGTTGTGTTGTTCTCTACACTCGGTGCTATGGGGAAGGGTTCACTAGGAATAGTTTTAGGACTCACTCCAAGTCCTTAGGAGTTTCAAGATAGTTTGATGTATTCAATTAAAATAAATCACCTAAGTTTGGTATTTCTATATCTATGCTATGAAATATAAAGGACAATGTAGAAATTAGAATGTAAGAATACAAGATCTAACCTAATATGATTCTTTCTTTTGAATGCTTGCTAACCTAGGTTTTATCTAGAAAATCTTTAAAACAAGAACACAAGATAAATGCACAACATTAATTCTAGATTGCACATTATATGCTTTCACTTTAAGATGCCTAAGAACCAATAATCATATTAGATATTCAACCAATAAAATAATTAGAACACTTATCTTGATTGATGGTTGACTTATATTTTTTTGCCTCTTATCCAATGATATCAGATTTACTTGTTTCTGCAAGGTAAATTATGAAACACTTGAAAATGGGATTAGTATTATGGGGCTACTTAGGTTGATATACAAAAATACTTGGAGGAATAGTATTCAAGACCCCTAGGTCCTTTTAGATGATATTTGGAAACAAAAGTGAAAATTGATCTTCAAATAATTAATCATAAAATAGCAATGTAATAGTAGAGAAGAAGAAAATAAATTATGTTATCATACCCTAAATACAATTTAGAAACTACTCATACAATCATAATCTGATAAATACCCCTAGTTCAATATTTGGCAAAATTGCACCTCATAGATGGTGGGCGCGATAACACTACAGACAAATTCATGCTCCATAAAAATGGGGTGCGATCTCACCTTTTGTGAGAAAAAACCCTAAATTAGGGATAGTGAAATTATGCATCATCAAGATAGGGCATGATTTCACTTCAGAGACACAAAAAATAAAATTTAAATGTAGAGCATAAATAAATGTAGGAAACAAAGTGCGCACAACCTGATGGACAATGCAAAAGTAGAGATCGAGGTAACTACAACATGAATCCACCAAACCACACAATAATCCAAATCAATGCAGTAGAAGATCAAATCCAAAATTTGCACTTTGGGGTTAGCTTGTAGAAGAAATAGGAAGTAGAGCAAAAGTAAGAATGCAAGCACTAATTAATCATAAGAATTTTGAGCTTAATTATTTCCAATATTGATCACATGTCTATATCTCTAGGAGTGGGATTAACCCCTCCTTTTATAGATGAAAATTGAGGTGAAATAAGTAGGAAAACAAACACAAGCTGATGTCAAGCACACTAAAAAGGTTAAACCTAGGTTTTAATAAATTAAAACCCTAAAATAGCAAAATTGTACCCTATACTGATGGGGTGCGATATCGCTTCTATGAATTCGCACCCATCGTAACTAGGTGTGATTTTTCTAAAAGTCTAAATAAAGGTAAGGTGGGAGGGGAAAGAGGCTTACCCTTGCCTAGGTCAAGTGTTAGGGATATCTTAGAGGTTCTAAGGAATATTACTCACTAAAAATGGGTCAATTTTTCATGTCTACATTTTTCCCCCTCTTTGATGCATTTAAGTCCAAGTAAATACGTCAAAGAAAGGTTAGACTCCTATGTAAAAAAGGACAACAAACACACAAAATAAATTGAGTGGCTAGGTTTAGACAAAGTAATGGTGCAATATGGGTACTGTAGAAGGATACTCTAGACTCTTGCACACTAGATGAGGCATTACTACCGCTAATGCATTTATGGATGGGGTGCCCCATCAAGTTTTAGCCTCCTTAAAAAACTCAAAAAGGTAAAGAAAGAAATAATAATTAGAACACAAAAATATGGAGAACAAAACAAGCAAGCAATAAAGCAAAGATTACGAGGTACAACATGAATCTAATATAGCTAGTATGAAATGCATAGAAGAAAGGGAAAGATAGAAGAATGGAAGAGAAGAAGAATAAGAAGAATAAAAAGAAGATCCAAAGGTCAATCATCTAAAATTGAGAAGAAGGCTAAATCAAAACCTTGAATAGAGGGTGTTATGCTCAAAATATGGTCCATGTATGGCATAAAATCTGCTATCGATGTATTACTTGCTAAGATGGAAATATTGGAAAAACGTGGAGTGTAACCTACTATGGATGATTGCTCGTTAGTGACTGCTATGGGGTTATTACCTACTAGGATGTATACCGAGGCCTACTTAAGTGGCCAAGGAGTTGATCCTATAATGGGGTGTTGATCCCACTGAGTCAAAGAGATACGTAATCTGATATGGGTGATATATGATGTATGTTGATGTAAATGATGTATATGCTAGTACTACCCAATAGGGTGTATGTGGATGTATGTATGATCCAATCAATGTGAGCATAACACAACATGAGTGTGTGCATGTGTTAGAAGAAATAAGTAGAAGAAAATGAGGAGCAAAGAATTATGCGTGTGTACCCCCTACTTTAAGTTTTAGCAAGTGAAAAAATCAAGAGGGAGGAAGTGTGATCAAATAGAGAAGAGAAGAATGTATATCCTTGTCTGAATCAAATAAGGCAAAAGAGAAATAATTATCATGTAAAAGATAAGAATATACAAAAGGAGAATTTTATTCCTTGAATTTGACAAGAGATGATGAACATTATAAAAAAATTCAAATTCAAGGAAGACAAGAAGAAGAGAGCAGAAGAATAATGTAGGGGAAAACCAAGAAGATAATTTGAAAATAAAATAATAGAAGGGATGAGGATTCCTAGGTTGGGGTTTTGCTGATCATCAAAGCCCCAGTGAGAATGCAATGCATGTGAGATACAACCCAACTTGGTATAATAACCTACTATTATCGTGAATCCCTATCATCTATATGAACAAGCAACTATGAGAAAGCAATAATGCAAATATGATAAGCAATATGCAAGAATAGAATGTCAAGCAATCATACATAATATGATAGGCAAGCATGTAAAATGTGTTAGGGAAACGTGAAACGTGATTTAACTAAATACATATGCAATATGAAAAATGGATAAAGTATAATATCTTTTTAAATGTATTATATTCATTGGTTCTTTAATTTCTTTACCATCCATAGAAATTAACTTATAAGCACTTGAGCCAAACTTAGATTTTATGACAAAGGGCCCCAACTAGTTGGGTTGAAACTTACCTCGAAGATCAACATGAGCATTAGTGTTTTTTGGTTCTCCTTGAGGATAAGGTCCCCAACCTAAAAATAATGGTTGCAAAATTTCTTAGAGTAAGATTACTGGAGCCTACCCTGATAGGCTTGCAAATTCTCTAAGGTATGAATATGCTTCTCATCCAGCAACTCTAATTGGTGTAAATAGTTTGCACAATACATATCACTGATCTCAACATATTGCAATAAGATGCACAAAAAGGAACCTCAATCTCAAAAGGAAAATCCATCTCACATACATACACCAAGACATATGGTGAACCCCTATGGGGGTACACACACTAGTACGGTAGGCCCACAATGCAGGATAAAGCTAAGTATGCTAGTCATGATCGGTATTACTAAACAACTTCTTCAAAATCCTAATCAAGGATGTTTTGGATGCTTCATCTTGTCCATTACCCTGACGATAATAAGGATTTGACCATATATGCCAAGTATTGTACTTAGCACAAATATTACGGACATCCTTGTTCTTGAAAGGAGTACCATTGTTAGAAACAATCACCGAAGGAATTCCAAACCTACAAAGAATTTGGTTGAAGATGAACTTGGAAACCTAATTTCCAATAACCATAGCCATTGGTATGGCTTCAACTTATTTAGTGAAGTACTTTGTAGTAGTAATGATAAACTTGTAACCATAAAACAACACTAGGTTAACCTTCCCGATAATTTTCAACCCCCACATGGAGAATGGTCATGAGGAAGAAATAACTTGAAGGTCTTGAGAAAGATCATGAATAATATGATCATAGCATTGACACTTGTCATAGCACCGAATATAATTGCATGCATATTTCTCCATGGAAGGCCAATATTACCCCATATGAAGGATATTTTTGGCAATAGCATTACCACTAAAATGACCTCCACAAGAACCTTCATGAGCATCACTGAGAGCAAGTCAGGATTCATAGGAGTTAATACATTGCAAGAGGATGCCTTTAAAATAATATTGATACAAAGTACTACCACTTATAACAAATTGGCATACCCTTTTACATAGAATATTATGCTAATTACGACCTAAACCATCAAGAATTGACCCATATTTAAGGAAATTAAAGACGTCATAATACCATGGTTCAAGTGGGGAATATATGATGGTAAAACACTCTAGGGGATACAAACAAGAAATCAAAGACATAGGTTTTTGAAGTTTCCAAATGATAATCGAAGCTTGATCATATTATAACTCCAAAGGGAAAAAAGATGCAGTAGCAGCCATGGCATCGACATGGCAACTTGAGGATTTAGGAATAGACTCTATGGTTAATTTCTCAAAATAATATAACAACTTCATAAAAATATCCTTATAGAGTTTAATTTTATCATCTCAAGTTTAATAAACATCATTTATTTGATTAACCACAAGTTGAGAGTTACCAAAGACCAAAAGGACCCTAACCTACAAATTTAAGGCTAATCTAGGACCAAGGATCAAATATTTGTATTCTGTAGTGTTATTCGTGCAAGAAAAAAAGTTTGAAGTACAAGGGGATAAGCTATTTTTATGGTGTAACTAGAATGACTCCAGCTCCAACATCCTTCATGCAGTGATATCCATAAAAAAACAAATTCCAAGACTCACACTTCAATTTTAACATTGAAGCACTCATCGAGAAATTCAAAAACTATAGTGTCGATAGATTCTATGGGAGTGGAGGCTAATTGATCAGTAATTACATAACCATTAATAGCCTTATGACCTATGAAACTTAGGTTGAATTCACTAAGTGCCAACACCCATTTAGTAGCTTGACCTAATAGCTAGGGCTTAGACATTAAATAGCATAAAGGATCAAACATTGTAACCACTAATGTCTTATGGCCGAGTATGTAGTACCTTAAATTCTAGGAAGAAAATACTATAGCTAGACAAATATTCTCTAAGGATGTGTACCTAGTTTCATATCTGACCAAAGTTCTACTAATATAGTAGATAACTATATCTTTATTTTCATCATCATGTTGAGCCAGTATGGCTCCCAAGGCATGAGTTGTGGCTGCTATGTAAAGCAATAAATACTTACCAAACATAGGGTAAACTAAAATAGTTGGGGAGATGAGATACCTTTTTAGATCATCAAAAGCTTGTTAACACTTAGAATCCTATCGAAAAACTATATCCTTCTTAAGGAGCCGAAGGAAAGGCTAACACTTATCTATTAACTAGGCAATGAACTGAGAATAGACTGGAATTTACCTTGCAAGCTACACAATTCAATGAGGGTTTGGGGAGGAGGTATATCAGTGATGCCTACTATCTTAGCAGGATCCACTAAAATATCTTGCCTAGACACTATGAATCCTAGAAACTTTCTAGATGTGATTCCAAACACACACTTAGTAGGTTTAATATGAACTTTATATTGCCAAAGCCTATCAAATATTTGTCTTAAATCATGGACATGATCCTTTAATTCTAAGGAATAATCCAAAAGGTCATCCACATAGTCCTGGAGAATATCATGCATAATATTATGAAAAATATAATTCATAGCCCACTGATAGATAGCTCTCATATTTTTTAAGCCAAAAGGTATGACTTTACAATAGAAGAAACCCCATGGAGTAGTGAATGTTATTTTGGCCCAATATTCAGGAGCATTCATAATCTTATTATAACTTGAGAAACCATCCATAAGAGAAAGCATTCCACATTTGGTTATAAAATCTACGATCTAGACTATGTTGGGAAAGGGAAAATCATCCTTGGGACATGCTAAGTTAATGTCCTAAAAGTTGGTACATACTTTGATTGTTCCTTATTTATTAGCTACAAGAAAATATTAGAAATCCAATTATAATAGTCGATGGCTTTTATAAAACCTATATCAAGGAGTTTTTGGAGCTCCTCCTTGACTAAGAGGGTGACCTTCAGATGCATCTTATGAAGTTTATTCTTAACAGTCTTAGCACTAGGCTTAGCTACCAAATGGTGCATGACAAGGGAGGGGTCAAGCCCTAACATGTCATCATATGACCAAGCAAAAATATCCTGATATTATTTCAATAAATTGGTCAATTACTCCTAATCATCCATGGTCAAAGCTTTGGCTAACTTAAGGACTCTTGGGGCTTCCTCAAAACCTATGTTCACATCTATGGTCTCCTCAATGAGGATGGATAAATTATCCTCAAGAAGATGCAGGGAAGGAATCACTCCTAATTTCTCAAGGTCCTTGGGAGACATAGAACCAAAATCCACTTGAGAACTAGAAGACTCAACCTACGATGTGCAAGGGACAAACCCATAAAAGAAGACATCATTTTGAGGTAAAGCCTCATCTATAACATGTGACTCTGGGATTAAGACCATAGGAGAGGGTGTACCCTCTTCCTCAACACTTCACTCTAAACCTTGATGATATTCATCAAAGATAAGATCTGAACAGGAAGAGTAATCTTGATATTGTGATGAAATATTTGTAGAAATTTTCTTACAGGAATATTGTGAGGAATGAATTTGGGCTAAATTCTTTGGTGAACAATATTCAAATAGATGGGCATCACCCATGATAGAAATAATTTGGTTTTCAAATTCAAACTTCACATAGTGAGGAAAATTGGAAGGGACAACTTTCATCATATGAATCCATGACCATCTAAGAAGAAGATTAAAAGATGCAGGACAAGACACCATGTAAAACATTATGTGCAAGATTTTAGGCCCAACTCTAAGAGGGAGTGATATAGTACCACAACCCTTTTGAGACTCATCAGTGAGATTTTTATGATGTCACTGGTTACAATTAAATCTTCATATTTCAATACAAACTTCTAAAATAAATGATGTGTACATACATTAAGTGAAGAACCATTATCAATCATAACCCTTTTGATGAGAGTATCCCTAATAAAAGCAGTGATATATAAACATGAATCTTCTTGTATTTCTGAGAAAGACATCATTATCTAAAAATGTGAGATGAAGCATCCCAAGAGAACTTACAACCTTTTCCATGTCACTAGGAGAAATATTAGGATGTACCGTATGCTGATTCAAAAAATTTACCATAGCTTCTTCATGGGCTTGAGAATTATGTAGAAACTCTAAGAGAGAAATTTTTGTTGACATACTCATCTCCTATTGAGATCACTAAATTTGTTGACTCTGTATAAATTCTCTAGAGTAGCTATTATAATTCCAACCATATTGTTATTATACTGATGTGGCACAATCTTATAGGACACTTGGTTGACTTATCTAGTTCTATCCTAATTTTGTTGGTTGTTGGAAGACTAAAAACTACTGGTGTCAATACAACCAACATCAATTAAATCCTAAACCATATGCTTAAAATTCTTACAAGAGTTTTTCTAGTGTCCTTATACTCTGTGATATGTGCAAATTGACCTACCTTATACCAATGAGCTATAGTATCTGATTGTCTTACATGAGGTACTTCAATTGCCTTAGCTTATAATAGTTGTTTCAAAACTCCTTCCATAGGTAAATTCCTTTGAGGAGGTTTCTAAAGTACAATCTTTTGTAGGTCATTGGTGACATTATTAATAGGCCTACCATCGTTATAACCTCCTGTATGCTTACTCTTATGTTGATACTTAGTAGATTTTTCTTCTTTATTATTAAGCTAACATCTTCTAATGAGATCTTGTTCTACTTTTCTAGCTAACTCAATTTCTTGATCAAGAGATGTTCCAGTAGTAGTTTCTAGTGCATATAATATATGTTCTTGTAAATTACTAACGAATATATCAAGCATATTTTTATGAGACACAAGATGTCTTAATCGGCCAACTAAACTTCTCCAACGAGCTAAGAATTCTAAGAAATTGTCTTCTTTACTTTGTTTTAAATCATATAGGTCTCTCATTGTCACTTCCTTTTCAATATAAGCACTAAATTCATGAATAAAATTTTCTATAGTCTTTTCAAATTTATTTAAAGAATAGTTGGGAAACCAATAATACCATTCCAATGCAACCCCAACAAGACTCTTTGGAATTTTTTTCAATAGAAGCATATCATCATAAACAAGATCATGGTAAGATATTATAAATCCCATTAGATGCTCTATTGGATCTTTTGTTCCTTTATAGATTGGTAAAACTTGTATAGGAAAATGCTTGGGATAAGGTCTAGCAACAACAATAGGATCCAATGGCTGACTAAAAATTTCCTTATAATTGTATGTAAATCTTGAAGGCTTAATCATATCCATTCTCGAAACCAACTGATTCACTTTATTTGCTAAATTTTGCATTTCTAAATTATGAGTATTTCCCATATTTCATTGATTTAAGTTGGACATGATAAGATTGTTGTTATATATGGTGCCTTGTAATAATGGAATATTAACTTGTGGTGGAATAAAAGCAATAGTTTTGACATTAGAAGATGAAGAATTAATTTGAAAATAATTTTGGGTGTCATTACTAGTTGGAGGAACGGGTGGATTCCATCAAATATCGGTGGCCACAGTAGTGGCATAAGTAGGTGGATAGACTAGATTACCATGATTCAAAGGTTTACTCAAAAGATTTCCTTGAGGTGGAATATCATTTTCAAGTAATCCTTCTTCCTCTAAGGCTAGATCCAATGCATGCTTATGATATTTGAAAAAAGTCCATACATGGTCAAAATATATAATATTACCATTGGGATCTCGAATAGGATCAATATGATTATCAGTCTATTATCTAGGTTATGATTTTCTCTATTAATTTTATCATTCTCACAAAAAATATCATCAAACCTAAGGAGTATTCATCCTTCCCCAAGGTCAAAAGCCATTGAGAAAAAGAAAAAAGACAAGAAGAAGAAATAAGACCAAAGAGATCTATGCACTTACAAAAAGATATTATTTTTTTAAATATTTAGAACATAAATTAATGGTCTTGCTTATTGTTTTTAAAATAAGAGGAGGTATTCACATTGGGTTCACCAAAGATGTTTAAGGGGAAAACTACCCTACTACGTATAATTCCCAAATAGGTTGTATTTGCATAGCTAGAAAGCCTTATAGGGTGAACCACAAGGGCTTGTTGTTCTCTACACTCGGTGCTAGGGGGAAGGGTTTACTAGGAACTATTTTAGGACTTACTCCAAGTCCTCAGAATTTTAGGGATATTTTGATGTGTTTAGTTAAAATAACCTAAGTTTGGCCTTTCTAGATCTATGCTATGAGAGTGAATGATAACGCAAAAACAAGAATGCAATAATACAAGAGCTAACCTAATATGATTATTTCTTTGAATGCTTTCTAACCTAGGGTTTTATCCAGAAAACCCTTAAATCAAGGACACAAGATAAATGCACAACATGAAATCTAGATTGTACACTATATACTTTCACTTTTATATGCATAAGAATCAATAATCATATTAGATCTTCAAATAATAAAATAATTATAACACTTATCTTGATTGGTGGTTGACTTAAATTTTTTTGCCTCTTGTCCAATGATATTAGAAATACCTATTTTTGCAAGACATGTTATGAAACACTTAAAATTGGGATTAGCATTAGGGGGTCTACTTAGGCCGCTATACAACAATGCTTGGATGTACAACAGTCAAGCCCCTTAGGTCCTTTTATATGACCTTTGGAAACAAAAGCAAAAAAATTACCTTTATAGAATTAATCATAAAATAGCAATGTAACAGTAGAGAAGCAAAAAAACAATTATGCTATCATGCTCTAAATGCAATTTAAAAACTACTCCTGTAATGAGAATCTGACAAATGCTCCTATTTTAGTCTTGGGTAAAATTGTGCCTCATGAATGGTGGGTGTGATAACACTATAGGTGAAGTTACACTCCATCAGAATGGGGCATGATCTTGCTTATATGAGTGAAAATCCTAAATTACGGTTAGCAAAGTTGCATCTCATTGGGATAGGGCACAATTTCGCTTTAGAGACACAAAAAATAAAAGATAAATTTAGAGCATAAATAAATGTAGAAAAAAAAGTGTGCAAAACCTGATGGATGATGCAAAAGCAAGTAGAAGAGATCAAGGTATCCAATGGGCACTCTCTTTTCTTTTGAACTACAACATGAATCCACCAAACCACATATTAATCCAAATCAATGCATAAGAAGATAAAATATAAATTTTGCACTTCAGGGTTAGCTTATAGAAGAAACAAGAAGTAGAGTGAAAGTAAGAATACGAGCATTAATTAATCATAAGAACTTCAAGCTTAATTATTTCCAAGATCAATCACATGTCTATCTCTCTAGGAGTGGGATTAACCCCTCCTTTTATAAATGAAAATCAAGATGAAAGAAGCAGAAAAACAAACACAAGTTGATGTCAAACATGGTAAAAAGGCTGAACCCGGGTTTTAATAAAATTTGAACCCTAAAATAGTGAAATCGCACCCCATGCTGATGGGGTGTGATATCGCTTCTATGAAGATGTACCCCATCGTAATTGAGTGCAATTTCAATAAAAGGCCAAAGAAAGGTAATGTAGGAGGAGAAGAGGCTTACCCTTGCCTAGGGCAAGGGTTAGGGATCTCTTAGGTGTTCTAATAAATATTACCCTATAAAAGTGGGTTAATTTTCTATCTACACTAAGTGATCCCATTCAAAAACCCACCATTTCAATGAATCAAATCACAAAATCTGATGACAACACTGTTAGAAAATTAAAATACCTGATGTTATTGAATGAAAGGAGACTTTATTAAACAACAAAGTCATAAAATTTTATCCATTGGATCATAAATAATTGAGCTAATCTCAGCCACATAAATTATCCTAGTAACAACTTAGGATATAATTTATTATTCTAACACCCCCTTAAGTGGTACTAGGATATACTAACACCTCCCTTAAGTGATACTAGGAGGTAGTGAAAAACAACAAAACCAAAAAATAAGTGGCATATCCACAAGTATGAGTCTCAAAAATAAGGCCTGGTAAGGTACTCATGTACAATATGTACATAATAAGATCTGTTAGAGAGATTTTTAAAAACCACAAGCGAGAAAACCCACTTGCTAGAATAGAAGAAGAATAATAATAAGAAGAAGAATAAGAAGAATAAGAAGGAAAATGTGTATGGAGGATGGAGAGGAAGGAATATGTCCTCTCCAACCCCCTCGAGGACAATTTACATCAAGAAGCTTGCAAAGTATGCATGAGATGCCTCAAAAAAGTAGAGAAGCCTCATCACCAAATTGAAATAAAACTTTCTCCCATATTGGTGCTTGTGACACAGATCAAGGCTATGAACCATGATAAAAATATCAATAAATAAAATCCCTTGAAAGAAAAGTTTTTTACAAAAAAAGAGTGTGAAGATAGTGTGGAAAGAACCACAAGAATCACAAGGGATGTCCAAATCGACTCCATAATAAAAGTAGTGGTTTCCACCTATATGAACACAATGGTATGATAAAAAGATCCAAAAAACATCTGCAAAAACAAAAAAAATAAGGGAAAAAGAAGCACCAAGGTAGTTGTGAATGTGTCCTTATGGTCACCTCCCTATCCTACTAGAATACATGGGTAACTAGTTGTTGCATCTGCTAGGTGATAGAGAGGAGATGACTAGATATGATGATAACTTACAAATCTAGGGAGTGTTGGGTTCAACCGACAATGCACTCCATCATACACTACTTTTGAGGCTAGAAAAATAGGTTAAACTATCTCAAAAAATAAAAATGACACCACCAATGTGTTCATATCGTAAAAACCTTTCTAGTAACTATAAAAACCCTTATGATCTGGTTTGAAATTGGCATTTATTTGAATAAAAAACAACAATAGTATTCTTCTGTATGAAACACAAAAAAACTTTCCCTTACCCTTTATAAAGGAATATCCCAAAATTTTCTTCAAAAAATCATAGTCTAAAAATTTTATGAGCCTATCCTTTCTTTGAGGAAAACAATTGGGCTTGCATAAACTCTCCACAAAGAAGGTGGGAAAAACATTTAAAAAGAATTTAAGTGGATTTGTTTTAATCAAAATATGAGCATAAAAAAAAATTGGTCTTACAATGTCGTCGTTGACCAATGTCCTTCTCTTACACAGCCGTACACATCGAAAAATGTGCTTGGACTAGCATTAAAAAATTCATTTCAACCGCCATTTGAGACACATGAGAGAGCTGAAAAATAGCTCTTGTCGATCGAAGATAACAAAAAACAAAGAGAATTTTAAATAAAATTCCTTTGCAAAAGCATATGGCCACTGATTGTAGTGGTAAAAATGTTGTCTGTCAAATCTGCAAAGATACAAAAATCAATCTACTAACATAATGGGTGGCCAAAGATCAATTCACTATGAAGCCACACAAGAAGGCCTGATCTTCTTTTATTGGCAAAAAAAAAGTGTCGACCTCAGATAGCAGCACAGTGCCCCGAAATAGCCATTATCATCATCAACATGCTGCTTCATCATCAATTGTCTCATCCACCATGATTGTTCCATCATCAACTATTTTGTCATAGGATTTAGGAAGCACACCATCAAGTTCTCTACAAATGCTCCCAAAACTCCATAAAAGTCACCAACAATAAATGCCAAACATTTATATACAACGGGTTGTTTGTTTAACATAGAGATATCTACATCACACTGCAACTTCTCCATACTGTGTGTAATGTAGCGCGTGTGCCATACAATGTTGCCCTCAGTTCATATAATATGCATATTTGTTTGCAAGAAAAAAATTTTGATTCACGGATGCCTCATTGTCAAATAATGCCATGAAATCATCATAATTCATAGATTATCATCATAGTTCAGATCTGTCAGGGACAAAGGCGATAATATTCACCTTCTCCAACAACATTTTCTTCACATAAATGGTTGGTTAAAAACTTCAATGCCCTCTCATGCACACAAGCCACGAGTTTAAATCTTCATAACAAAAATTTGCACATGCATCACAGGAAAAAATCTAGGCAAAAAAAAAAACTAAATAGCAGTGTTCCTGTAGTTTTGCATCACTCTGCAAGCTCCTTTATTTTTAGAATCAATGATATGCGCATCGAAACATATCTGACATATTTAGATTTAATTTACCACTTTTTATCAATAAGATAAAAAAATGGGCATCATCATATGGCAATAGGTTGTTAAAGCAAGGGAACTTCTCTGGATGATTCAATGATCAATCAAAATCTCACTAATTTACTAGAAAAATAGTGGGCCTGATCTTCCGGTACGTTCATGCAAATTCTTCATGGTGGCACTACAGTGTAGTTGTAGTAAGAAATTTTAGCATCTGCATTTTGGAAGTGATCTTTCAATATCAACGAATAGGAGACTAGTGAATCCACAGGTGATTCAAAACATATTTCAACAGGTGGGAATGGAAGTGCCACAATAAAAAAATAAAATTGACAAAAACTCAACAAATCATGGCTTTAGTATCTCTCCAACACCTTTGATATTTTGATACGAACAACAAAAACATTAGAAAAATCCTTTCATAACTGGAAATCCACAACATCATCTGCTCAACTACAGTGTAGACTAGTGCTTTCCATACTTCGAAACCATCTCTTTGCGTGATAAAAAAATTTCTTTGTGGCGGGCACAAGAAATTTCAGATTGGGAAATAATAATAATATCTTCAAAAAATGCACACAATGCCATACAGGTGACAAAAAAGTGTTGGCCACAAATAAGGGGTCAATTTTCCATTATGAAATATTTCGTCACATCATTGCTACATCGATCTTCTACAATTGTGTCCATTATCACCTTTCCCTATTGTTGCTGTGATTTTTCCAGATGCTCCTCCTGTGTTGTGAATCACCACTCCCAAGTCTCTCATCATTACCTCTATAGATACCATCATGGAACAAATTAAGCACCACCACTATTAGAAATATTAAACCCGCCTTTCACAAGTCGCCCAACTACACACCGAATTTGAGCACAACCAGAATTCACTCAAAAAAATAGCAAAGCTAGACATTTCATCAAATGTCTGATGTGATGTCGCATGTGCCCTCTAACATATGTCCAATCAGCATTGATCTCTTTCATGTAGGGTAGGTAATTGGTTAATTTCATTCGTGCAGTATTTGGTGTTTGAATCCTTAGCCCCTGCTATTTAAATCTCAATTTTACAAGCAATCAAAGAGCAAAGAGGAGAATAGTTGGAGAATAGTAGAAGCAAGGGAGCAGAAGTGCATTGCAGTACAGAAATAGTCACACCATTTGTATTACCAAAAAACAGCTTCGAAAAACCAAGTTTATTTTTGTTTATCCTACAAGTATATGCAGATGTTTGAAATCCCTCGATCAAGGAAAAATTGTAACCCTTAGTTATTCTCATAATATAAACTTTGTTATGGTTCATTTATATTTTTCTTCATATTTTGCTCTTCTCCCATGCATCCGTAATATGTCTGATTAGATGAGTGAATAGTTTAGCAGGTCTCCTTATCACCTCCCAAACCCTGATTTAATTTTTGTTTCCTCATATTATAAATGCTATTGGACTGATAAAATTTCTTTTCTTCTGATTCTGTATGAGGAACCGGTGCCAAGGTTTCATGTAAATTTCATCGGTAGGTACAATAGCTAAAATTTGGCTAAGTTTTGTGAAAGTATCACCCGCTTGCATAGTGCAGTCTGACTATGCAAGCTTGGTTTCATGCAACTGGATGGGATAGCAAAATTTTTGGCTAATTCCTTTTTGTCATTTCCACTTACATAGCACAGTCTGACTGCGCAAGGTTTCCTTTCCATAGTCGGATGGGAACTAGCATTTTTTGGTTGTGCAAGGCCAACGCTTGACTACGCAGTGTAGTCAGACTACACAAGTGATTTTGTGTGTAGTCGAGTGTTGACTGACAATTTGTGCATAGTTTGGCATTGACCTACTCGATTGGCCTACTGTCACAATTTATTTTATCTCTCGCCTTCATGATTTTTGCATCGTACAACCTGACGTCACAGGGTATTTTTATGCACTTAGGAGGACTTGATTTTTTGAATGCATCTTTAAAATTGGTATCAAATCTTTAGTGCCTTGATTTGAAGACCAAAGTAGAATGGCTTGTAGCAATCATTCACTACAGTTGTAGATCTTGTGCTTCAATTATAAAAATTATGATTACTGGAGCATTCAGATGAAGATCCTATTTGGATCTTAGGAGCTATGGGAGTTAGTCAAGAACGGATACCTAGAACTAGTAGATGCAACAACACTAGCTGCCCTCTCCTAAGCAGAGAATGACCTACTAAATGAAAACACAAAGGACTAGAAGGCCCTCTTCTACATCATGTAAGAAGTTGAAGAGACTATCTTCCCGTAGATCACATCAGCCACCAAAGCGAAGCAAGCCTAGGAGATTCTGGCCAGCTCATATTAGGGCACCAACAAGGTGAAGTTGGTGAAGCTGCAAATGCTCAGGAGAGAGTTTGAGAACCTATAGATGAGTGAGTTTGAGTCCTTGAGTGACTTCTTCACCTGAACTATGGATATTATCAACCATATGCGATTGAATGGAGAAATCATACATAGCCAGAGAATCATGGAGAATATTCTCAAAAGTTTGCCTGCCAAGTTTGACTTGATTGTGATAGCCATCAAAGAGTTGAGGGATATGACAACCCTATCAATAGATGAAATCATGGGTTCATTGTAGATGCATGATTAGAGGCTGAGTCATTCATCTCAAACCTATTTAGAGTAGGCATTCAAGGCTCAGGTCTCATTCTAAGATAGCGGCAGATAAGACTCCCACCAAGGCACCTCTAGTTCTCAAGGAGGAAGAGGTAGAGGTAGACGTGGGAAAGGAAATAAGTTAGGAGGATGGTCAAACCCTAGTGAGGGAGAGACCAACTACAAATTCCATCAACAAGGAAGAGGTAGTGCAAAGAACTAGCAAGCTAAATTTGATAAAAAAAAAGACATGTCAAAGATCTAGTGCTACTATTGCAAGAAATTTGGCCATTAAATCTCATAGTGCAAAAAAAATATGGCCAAGAAGAATCAGTAGCAGGGCCATTATATGGATGAAGCTAGAAATGCTTTAGGACATAATGTACTGCTGACTTGCAACATTGAGGAAGAGTTCCAGAAGAACGTCTAGTATCTGGATAACGAGTGCAACAACCACATGATGGGAAACAAGGAGATGTTCTCACAAGTGGATGAAATAGTCCAGTTTGAGGTCAATATGGGGAACAACAACAAGGTTCCTATGATGGGGAAAGGAAAAATCCTCATTTGCACCAGGCACGGTGAATGGATGTATATCTGTGATGTCTATTATGTGCCTAGTCTGAAGCACAACCGGCTGAGTGTTGTATAGCTCATGCAGAAGGGGCATATGGTCCAGTTCAAAGATGGAGTATGCACCATTAGATAAAAAATGCATGGACATATTGCAACTGTGTCCATGATGAAGAATAAAATATTTCCACTACAGATTCAGAATGAATTGTTGATGTCTCTGAGTGCAATTGTGAAGAATACTACCTGGATATGACATCTCAAGTTTGGTCACTTGAGTTTCAATGGCCTGAATATGCTACACAAGAAGTAGATGGTGAAGGTTTTACCCCTTATTGAGTAGAAAAATTAGATTTACGAAGGTTGCTTAATCGGTAAAAAATATAGGGATATGTTCCCTTCTTAGTACTCTTGGAGAACATCACAACTGTTGGAGTTGGTGCACTCAGACATTTGTGGTCTGATGCAGACCAACACATTTGTCGGCAACAAATACTTCCTGAACTTCATTGACAACTTCAGCTGAAAGAACTGGGTCTATGCCATCAAGCTGAAGTTAGAAGCATTTGCCAAATTCAAGGATTTCAAGGATCTGATGGAGAAACATAGCGAATATTAGATTAAAACTTTTAGGATAGATGGTGGAGGTGAATACATTTCCAAAAAATTCCACTTCTACAAACAACACGAAATTCAAAGGCAACTCACTACTAGATACAGGCTACAGCAGAATGACATAGCTAAGAGGAAGAACCAGACCATCATGGAGATGGTACGTAGCATGATGAATGTGAAGAGATTACCATACGAGTTTTGGGTAGAGGATGTAACCTGTGTAGTCTACCTACTGAATAGATGTCCCACCAAAAGCATGGAAAAAATCCCTCAAGAGGCTTGGAGTGGTCTGAATCCAAGTGTAGCTCATCTGTATGTGTTTGGGTGCATTGCATATGCACATTTTCTAGAAGAGAAGCAATAAAAACTGGATGATAGAGTTGAGAAATGCATTTTCATAGGGTACAATGAACAAGCAAAGGCATATCGTCTATACAACCTTGTGACGAAGAAGCTCATCATCAATCATGATGTGAAGTTCCTGGAATATGAAGCCTAAAACTAGAAATAAAAGACTGGCTAGTCAGAGCCAGCAGTAGTTGAGTCTATTAACCTAAATGAGGGTAGTGTGCAGCCACCTACATCCTCAAATAGCAACAATGGTGCTACAAATAGCATAGCCTCACCATCTCGGTCGCCTCCACTTGCAAGAAAAATCCAAAACCTAGTGATGCCAAAAAATACAAGGAGCTTAGAAGACATTTATGAGGCAACTCACAACCATGAATATGAGGAATATTTTGATTTCGTGTTCTTTAATGAGGTTGATCCGGTGGAGTTTGAAGACACAAGTCAAAATCATAAGTGGATGAAAGCAATGGACGAGGAGATATAAGTCATTGAGAAGAATGACACATGGCAACTATCAGATATTCTAGTAGGGAAGAAGACCATTGGGGTCAAATGGGTGTATAAGATGAAATTCAATTCCCAAGGAGAAATTGGTAGGCATAAGGCCAAATTGATGGTGAAGGGCTACAAGCAGAATTCAGGCATTTATTACCATGAGGTATATCCACCTATAGCCCGACTTGACACAGTGAGGATGATTCTAGTACTGGCAGCTCAGAAGGGCTATAGTTTCACTAGATGGATGTCAAGTTATCCTTCCTCAACAAAGTTCTATAGGAAGAGGTCTACTTTGACCAACCACTGAGTTACGAGATTGAATGCTAGGAGGTCAAAGTCCCAAATCTAAAAAAGGCCCTGTACGGTTTGAAGCAGGTGCCTTGGGTTTGGTACAACTGGATTGATAGCTATTTTTAGGAGAATGGGTTTGTAAAATGCCCATATGAGCACACCCTATACATGAAGACAAATGAAGAAAGAGAGCTCATCATCATCTATCTGTATGTGGACAATTTAATTTACACCGGCAACAGTAATGTCCTGTTTGACCAGTTTAGGACAACCATGAAGGAGTTTGAGATGACAAACTTAGGGTTGATGAAATATTTCTTAGGCATCAAAGTTGACCAATTGGTAGATGGCATTTTCATTTCTCAGGGCAAGCATGCGAAGGATGTCCTGAAGCAGTTAAATATTGAGGACAACAAACCTGTCGTCACACCTATTACCACAGGTTTGAAGATGAGCAAGCTGGATCCATGGAGGAGTGTTGATCTAGCATTATTCAAGTGTCTAGTTGGCAGTCTGATGTATCTAACTGCAACTAATCCAGATCTAATTTTCAAAGTCAGTCTGATCAGTTGCTTTATAGAGACTCTAAACGACACACACTGGCAAGTAGGCAAGATAATCCTACACTATGTCAATGGGACTTGAAACCATGGCATATTTTATGCTAGATAAGACCAATTGGAGCTGGTGGTATTCATAGACAGTGACTGGGCTAGCAGCATCGATGATCAAAAGAGCACCTTCAGGTATAATTTCCATCTCAGATCAGGGGTAGTCTCATGGGTATCCAAGAAGCAACCTATTATTACATTGTCCACTATAGAAGCAAAGTATGTCACTGCCACATCAGCCGCATGCCAAGCAGTTTGGCTGCAAATAGTTCTAGGTGAACTTAACAATCCATCGACAGGCACAAAAATAGATTTTTGTGACAAAAATTCTACCATTGCACTATCAAAGGATCCAGTTTTCCATGTCCAGATGAAACACATCATCATTCTATATCACTTCATTCAAGATTTGGTGAATTTCGATGAAATTCAACTATAGTTTTGTAGATCCAAAGAGCATTTGGCAGATATTTTCATGAAACCTTTGAATGAGGAAGACTTTAGCAGATTGTGAGAGTAGCTAGGAGTTAAAGCACTCATGAAATCAGGTTTAAAGGAGGGTGTTAGAATTATTAAACCCACCTTTCATGAGTCGCTCAACTGCACACCATATTTGAGTACAGTCGAACTTCGCTCAAAAAAAATAGCGAATCTGGACATTCTGTCAAATGTTCGATGTGACGTCGCATATGCCCTCTGACATATGTCTAGTCATCACTGATATCTTTCATGCAGGGTAGGTGATTTGTTAATTTCATCAATGCAGTAGTTGGTGTTTGAATCCTCAACCCTTGCTATTTAAACCTCAGTTTTACTAGCAATCGAAGAGCAGAGAGGAGAATAGTTGGATAATAGCAAAAGCAATGGAGTAGAAGTGCAGTGCAGTACAAACATAGTCACTACATTTGTATTACCGAATAGCAGCTTTAGAAAACCTAGTTTGTTTTTGTTTATCCTACAAGTATATGTAGATGTCTGAAATCCCTCAATCAAGGAGAAATTGTAACCCTTAGTTATTCTCATAATATAAACTTTGTTATGATTAATTTGCATTTTTCTTCATATTTTGCTCTTCTCCCATGCATCCGCAATATGTCTTATTAGATGAGTGAATAGTTTAGCAAGTCTCCTTATCACCTCCTAAACCTTGATTTAATTTTTGTTTCCTCATATTATAAATGATATTGGACTGATAAAAAAAAAAATTGCTGAGTTTGTGTGAGGAACTAGTGCCAGGGTTTCATGTAAATTTTGTCGATAGGTACAATAGCTAAAATTTGGCTAAGTGTTGTGAAAGTGAAAGCACGAGGATATGAAAACAAAAAGGAAAAGCCAAGATGTGATGCAAACGAAACAAAAGATAACACTAAATCCTATGAATTGGAAGTGCATGAAAGGAAAGAGGCATGAATGAATCGAAACCAAAGAGAAAGCCAATATGGAAGATGGCCATTTTTATTAATATGCTTCCGAACTCGGTTACAATTCGCCTCCTCCCTTTTCAGGGGCTAGGAGCATTAAATGTGTTCTTGTCACATCAATGGATGCCATTCCTACTTCCACGTGCCCACATGTAAAGTGGGCGGACCAAACATCACCACCACTTGCGTTGATGAGTCTTGACTCCTTGCTTCTCCTATGATGTTAAGACCCTACGTTCAAGGAAATAGGAAACATTCAATAGCACCTGTAGATAAAATGAAACATGCAATCCCCATGCCTTCAATTAGTGCATGTAAAATATAAATAAAGCGATAACTAAAATAGATCCAAATGAAGTAAAAACTTGACAGGGGCATCAAAACATCACAAGGAAGACACTACAAATGGAACAGTCAGAAAATTCACCACAGATTCGTATTCACTATAGGGTGGGATGAATAGACCTCCAACAAAGCGCCAAAAAGCACTGTCCCAAATGTCACATTCGGGAAGCTCCAAATCACCTGCAAAGTTGGGGGTTAGCTAATTAGGGGTATTTTGGGAAGACCCAGAAGGTCAAATTTTCCCAATTTGGCCTCTATCACTAGGAATTTGATGATGCTACCTACAAGTTAGTAAAGGCGGGAAATAATAGAAACATGATAAAAATTTCTCAAAACGATGTGAAATTTAAATGACAACCTATCTAAGCAGCATAGAATCAGATGCAAAAATAACAGAAAAGAAATCTACCACAAATTTCTAATTTCTCTAGGATGGGGCGATTAGGACTGTAGCAGTGCGAGGGGCACTCGGGGGCAGGATGTCCACCGTTTGTGGCCCGATTTCAGCACCAATCCACTTGGGATGGGTCCAAAACCTCTTGTGGGGTGTTGTCGGTAAATTTGGTAGGATGTTGTGGCCAAATGTCGGGTTTTGATTCTAGATTTGCGCTTCCAATAACCACCCTATGACCTCCCTTCAAAAATATATCAAGGATGTTAAAGGCACAAATCAAAAAGGTGTGTGTGGAAGTAAAATGACAACACTTCATTAATCAAAATGATCCTTCTTTGTATCTTTTGTGGTGATAAAACTCACCAATTTATACACCTGGAGGTCTCTTGTGATTGAGCATGCAGAGGCACCACTTGGAAATCATGCCTTCTTAGGGGGGAGAAGATTTATCCCTGATTAGGAGATTCATGACTACCCTTGTATCTGCCTCTAATGCTTAAAAATGCTCACTCACACTCCCATGTAATGAAGGAAGAGTTAAGTGGCGAATCTGAGCTGCCATTTGTCAAGATTTGAATTTTTGCCCGTCAAACCTGCTATTCGCCCCACCCTAGAGCGAATACTACTAATCGTCCCTAGGTGGGACGAATAGAAGTTTGTAATCGTCCCTGGGTAGAACAAGTATGAAGCAGAGTGCTTGAAGGTGCCAAATTGACTTTTGACCTTCCAAAACTGCTATGAGAGTGGTTAGGACCACTATTTAACCTTTGAGGGCTTCCTTGGTGGCTGTGTGTGTCAATGCAATCAGTGTTTGCAATCACGTAATTGGATTGGTGCTATTTTGGTGTCTACAGATGCCCCTTTTTGGGATGCACTATGCATGGCGTAGTGCTAAGCAAAAATAGATAACCAAAGCACTAACGATTAGGGTTTCTTAGTAACCTAACCAAATTTTGATGCCCCAAGTATGGAAAGGGCATGCATTCTTGAATCCTTTCTTCTGACAAGCGAAGGAACTCTATTCAAGTGTTAACCTTTTTTGGTGAGGTGTTACTTGATCTTGGACATTGATCAGTCATGAATAGGCAAAGGGCGCAACCTTTTGTCTATAGGAACCTTGAGTTCATGATTAACGAATACCAAGTTTTTGATTAGCTTGTGATTATTGCTTGTTTGCTTCCCCAAGCAGAGGTGTGATTGTCTTTGTCAATGATTCTTTGAATGCATGCCATTTCCATGATTGGGTGTGTATTTTTTGATTGGTGACTAAGTGTGACTACCCCCTCAAGTGACGAATCGATGAGGGAATGACCTACATGAAAAAAATGACGAGTTGCTTGACCCAAGATGACTTGTGTAAAGGTACCTTCAGATGTTTATCGTTGAATGTGTGTGTAGTTTTATGACATTTAGACCTATTTTTGGGGGGTGTTAACTCTTTTTGCGATGCTTTTTGGAGCTAAAATTGTCAAAAATTTGTCTTCCCGTGGAGCGGTCCGGCTATGGCAGCCTTCTTAGGGAAAAGGATAGTGACAATTTGTGACCCCAACGTCGATTTTGTATGCCAGTGACTGTCGAGCACAAAGGCGCCTTTGTTCAACAATTTTATTGCTATTTTGGGTGGATTTTGACCCATTTTGGGACGTCGTTTTTGTTTGGCAATTTTATTGCTATTTTTGGGTGGATTTTGACCCTTTTTGGGACGTCGTTTTGGATGAAATTCTTGGCAATCCGTCCTCCCGTGGAGTGGTCCAGCTATGGAAACCTTCTTAGGGAGTAGGATAGTGAGGATTTGTGACCCCGACGTCGATTTTGCAGGCCTGGAATGTCAGGTGCAACATCACTCTCATTGGACAGTTTTATGGCTTGTTTTTGTGCATTTTGGTGCATTTTTTTGTTGTTTTTGAAATTTTTGCTCTGTAATCATCCTTGGGAGGGATGAATACCAGTTTAGTAATCATCCCGAGGTGGGACAAGCAGTAGCTAGAGCGCTTGTCCCAAGGTGGAATGATTATAGGCTAAAAATCCTATTTAAGGGCCAAAACTAGGGTTTGGGCTCATTTGCATTCTTTTTTTTCTGGCGATTTGGAGCTCTGAGGAGGAGGAGGTCGATTCTGTGAAGCGAAGCACTGCCAAACTTTGTCCAGACATCATGAGTGCATGAACTGGGTCATCAGGTGGCGGAGCCAATGTGAGACCGATGAGTGCGCCTCCTCTTTATTGTTTGTGTTGCAGTTTTAAAACCATAATTTATTTGTTTGTTTTGTAGGTTGTTTTTCAAATTAAAAATGAAACCTTAAAAAGAAGTTGTTTTGTTTTGTATGTGTGTGATTATGTGTGAATTTTTTTTTTTTGTGTTTTGTATGGCTTCATTAAAAATTAGGTTGAAACCCTAGTGGAAACCATGTTTATTTGGAATTTGTGATAAACTAAAAGAAACCCTAGTCTAACAAAAATCAAAACTTAACTTAAAAAGACTTCGTTTAAAACTTTGCTTAAAAACTTGGCCTAACCCGAGTTTAACAAAGACCAAAAATTAGCTTAAAACTTAGTGTAACCCTAGTTGTTTGTGGTTGTTTTTGTTTTTTTGAATTGATCAGTTAACTTTTTGAGTTAAAAACCCACGGGACTGAAAAATTGCTTTTGAATTTTCTTGTATTTTTGTTTTTAATTTATCAGTTGACCGTTTAGATTTAAAAACCTTAGGAACTGAAAAATTATTTATGATTTTTTTTTGTTTTTAATTTATCAGTGTAGATGTAGAGTTAAAAACCCTAGGACTGAAAAATTGCTTTTGAATTTTCTTGTATTTTTGTTTTTAATTTATCAGTTGACCGTTTAGATTTAAAAACCTTAGGAACTGAAAAATTATTTATGAATTTTTTTTGTTTTTAATTTATCAGTGTAGATGTAGAGTTAAAAACCCTAGGACTGAAAAATTGGTTTTGAATTTTTTTTTTTTGTATTTTTGTTTTTTTAATTTATCAGTTGACCGTAGAGTTAAAAACCCTAGGACTGACAAATGGTGTTTTTGAATTTGTTTGTGTTTTTTTTTTTTTAATTTATCAGTTGACCATAGAGTTAAAAACCCTAGGACTGACAAACGGTGTTTTTGAATTTTTTTGTTTTCAATTTATCAGTTTAGACTTAGAGTGAAAAACCCTAGGGACTGAAAAATTGTTTATTTTTTGAATTTTTGTGAATTTTGTCGCTCGTTATTTGTCTATTTTTAGTTGTACATTGTTTTATGCATTGTTGTATATTCATGTTTGCTATACAATTTATCATGTTTTTTAATGTTTTTGTCTTGTTTTCTTTTGCAGATTGTGAAGAGTCGGTACCGTGTGCCTACGGTTTTCTCAGAAGCACGGGAGGCACTGACTTTGGTTGACTGGGAGTGGCTTGATGCCCTTGGGCTCAAGCAGGTGATTTGATTGGAGCCTATGGTCAGGGATTGGGCATATCTAATGACACTGATCAACTTTTGGGATCCCTGGACCAACACCTTCCATATCCCAATAGGGGAGATGACAGTGACCTTGGAGGACGTTTATCAAATTTTGTGGATTTCGATATACAGACTGCCGATCAGGAGGACATCTCGGGATCAGTGGACAACAGTGTTGACACGCTACTTTAGGCATGGGGAGGAGGTGGGTGTGGATAGCCCAGTGGAGAGGGCAAAGGGCGACTGCCAAATTGGTGGCATTCTGGTACGATGGTGGCTAGAGAGGGGCATGTTGGGAGTGAGGCACGCCATATTGATGGGCCTCATTTCCAACATGTTGTTACCTAAATCTTTGGGTGTGAGGTTCCCATGAAACTTGTTGGATGTGGTATTTAAGCTGGTGGAATGTTTGACACATGAGCCCTTGATTATGATGTGGGGGCAGACACTGCTGGCACAACTCTATGATGAGCTGTATGAGGTTCGTTGTTAGAGGCAAAATGGGATTGGCTATAGCTATCTGTTGCAAAGCTGGGCTTGGCAGCACATAGCAATGGAGAGGCCAGTGGGGTTGCCATGGACTACTTAGGCAGAGATGGTGGATAGGGATATAGGTTATGCAACTCTGTGGCAGCGGGCTAAGGAGCAGGGGCAAAGTTGATGGTGGGCAGGTGCCATAGGGCACTATGCTGATGCATTCGCTTAGCTTATTCTAGTGGAGGTGTTATGGCACCCCTATCGGGACTATCCAACCTGGCCTGAGGCTAGAGAGTGGCTCCAGCGAGTTCGTAGGGGGCAGTGGCTGATTGGGCGACATGGGATCGAGTAGGAGTTATTTCCTTATTACTGAGTGACATGATAGTTTGGGGTGCACCAAGGGTTTTCTGGTGAGCCCTTGGTATATCAGCACCAGGGGGACGAGAGGACTCTAGTTTGGCCATTCATTATGCACCTGGGTGAGGATTTAGATATAGTGATTGACGTCCTAGATGTGGACAACATCGGGACTACCGTGGAGTACGACCAGTGGTGGACACTACGATGATGGCGAGGAGAGGGACCACTGGGAGGCATAGAGGCAGTAGTAGTAGGCAGGGAGGGTGGAGAGGCACCAGGAGATGATTGGGGAGCTCCGCTGGAGGATGCGGATATGGTGGAGGTGGATGATGTGGGTGTGGATTTTGGGGTTACAATCATCTGGATATGCAGGACATTCCAGAGTAGTGGGATCCTGAGTAGCCTGCAGTATCAAATTTGCTTATGCACTAGGCAGTCTTGGAGGGTGTGGAGACAAGGCATCGTGATGAGATAGTGTGATTGAAGGACCTACTATGGAGGTGAGATGAGGAGCTAGGGGAGGCTCTACAGGAGAGATATCTCCTACAGACTCATCTGAGTGAGAGAATGCATTTACTGCATATCGCTAGCAGGATGGGGACATGGATGCTGCACAAGAGAGGGATATTCTATGGACACAATTGGCAAAGAGGGAGAAGGCATTGGTGTAGTGCAATGATGTAGTAGCTTTGTATCATCGATGGGAGGTAGAGTGGTTTTGGCATTGGATGGATTTTGAGGGAGAGATAATCCACCTCGGTGGGCGGATACCTGAGCCCTCTGGATGTGGGTCTTCATGCCAAACGAGGGATAGTGATACCGAGTAGTCAATATCATCTCATCACAGGTGATTGGATGAGGGGGGCGCTAGCGGTCATGATGTAGGGGTGAGTAGCAGTCGCCCTGAGAGGTCCCATAGGACCCACACCACGGGGGGTAGTTCTCGTCGCACCGATCTTGCATGATCATGGTGGCCGATGCCCTAGGCTTGGGTTTTTTTTTTTTAAGTTTTTGCTTTTTGCGGGGTCAAAGGACTGGTTATTGTAGCCTACGGGTATTTTTGATGATATATATATAGATGACTTTATTTTTTTTATACACGTGTATGTATGCATGTTAATTTATGGTGATGGATACATATGTTATAATGAATGCAAATGTTTCTAATGTTTATGATATGCAAATGGAATGGATGAATTAAATTTGTGATTTTTGGTGATGGCACCATAGACTGTTTAGAACTTATGGCTTTTTGTCCTAGGCGATTGCTATGGTAAATGAATTTTTATGTATACATGCTATTTTTGTATTTTCTGATGGCAATTTGAGAATGAAATATTGCATAGTTGGTTTAGAATGTAGTTAAGGTTTTCTGAGACTCATGTTTTAACTAACTAGCCAGTACTGTATTTTTATCGTACAAGACTTTTGGACAAGGTATGAATCAGACTTGTCTTTGATCAAGTTATTTCACATCCCTGTGTGTGCAATTGAGTTCATTTATGTGGTATTTGTCAAGATAATGCCAGTTCCAGATAGTCTATCAACCAAAATTGTACTGAGGATCACCTAATTAGCTCCACTAACTCCTTTGTTGTATTTAGTCATATTAATCTGCGATGCTATCTAGGACACCATAAGCTAGCTCATCCACATGCAAACATTGATCTGTACACAAGTTAATGTGACAAATATATCATCATGCGGGAGGTTTACCACCAGTGATCGATAGGCTATCCACCAAACCGGTACTGAGGTTTACTTCATGACCTTTTGAATGCTGAGAGTTCTAGGGATTCAAGTTCGACTCCCTTCTTTTCTTCAATTGTTATTGGGATACTTGCTCTTTTGTAGTGATAAAAATCACTGCGTATTTTTTTTTTTTTTAGCACGAGATTTTAAATATTGAGTGATGAGAATCACTACTGTATGTGCCTTTTGATGTATGCACTTTGGTTGTGATGTCAAATTTTTGGAGTTTTGAATTTTGCAAATTTTTATTTTTTGCAACTTTTTGAGAACATGGGATTCTTGGGGAATTGAGTAAGGAAGATATTTGTCCTTTTGCCAACTCTCAGCATTGTTGGGGTCATTCGCATAGGGGGATGAGCAAGATAACCATTTTGCTTATGGTGACCTGGATTACTTTATAGATTTCATCCTTCGTTCACACAACTTAGGATTTAAAAAAAAAAAAATTATGTGTTTTAATGTGTTGGGATACTACGTAACAAGGTGTGATCCAAGTAGAACTCTACCTTTGTAAAATCTATCTGATTTTGTACAGTATGTGGCTAGAAATCTAATGATAGCTAAATGATGAAAACTCTAGATACATTAGAAGACAACTGATGCATGATATGGTGAAACTATGGATGACATTTATGTTTGATGGACTGTTTATAGAATGGAGAAATGTGGAAAATGATGAATGTGCCGAATAATTACAGTCTATGGTGCCTTTGACCTTTATGACCACAAAATATGTAATGTATGGATGTGATGCTTAATGTAGCTATTATTTTTGTGTTTTTAATGGATTTATTTTTGTGAGTATGAAGATGAGATACAAAAAGAGCTCCTTATTGTTGTGATGATTTTAAGCATGCATGGAAACGAGATGCGAATTTTGTTATTTTTTTTTTGATGATTTTATTGCTTTTGAATTTTCTTTTGGTTTGACCAAGTGATTGTGCTAACCCTTGGAGCTTTTGGTTTGACCAAAGGGATGATGGGCACCTTTGGGGCATTTTTGGGTTTGACCAAGCGATTGTGGGAATCCTTGGAGCTTTTTGGTTTGACCAAAGGGATAATGGGCACCTTTGGGGCATTTTGGGGGTTGACCAAGCGACTATGAGAATCCTTGGAGCTTTTTGGTTTTGGATATGGCTCTTTTAAATATGGAATGGCCTCAAATGACTGATGTTCAAGGGTTCTAGTTCCTTTATTCCATCAAGAGAGGCTAGCCGGTATGTTTTAGGTCCTATTTTACTATCGATGACATAAGGACCTATCTAGTTTGCCGTGAACTTGTCCCTTAGATGGGGCGGCAAGTTAGAATTTTGTTGGTTCTCTTTTAAGACCAAGTCACAAACTTGAAAGTCCCTCAGGTGAACCTTCATGTTGTATGCCCTCTTAATTTGCTCTTGATAGATACGTAAATTCTTGAGAGCATTAACATGTCATTCTTTGAGCAACGTAAGCTAGTCTAATAGGGTCTACCATGCAGTGTCATCATCGATGAACTCTTGCATTGATATGCATAGGGAAGGAATTTCCAACTCGAGAGGCATGATAGCCTCGGAGCCATACACGAGCGAAAATGGAGTTGCCCTAGTGGGCATTGAAAATGTGCGAACTAGAAAATATTATTCAGAGTGCAGTTTAAATAATAGTTACAATGCCGGGAATAGCACACCGGCGTAAACTGAACTGTTACAGGAGTTGTAACAGTGAGCTAAATAATGAAATAGAGACAAAATATGTTAAGTACGCTAACATCCCCATTTATTACATTATTTGGGTAATGTAATAACTAATAGCTATACTAACATCCCCTTACATTATTTTGCAATACAAAGTGAGCTGCGAAACAATTCAAATTTGACACGTCCAAGTGCCTTAGTGAAAATGTCTGCAACTTGAGCATCGGTGGGAATGTCTGAAGCTGAATTCGGTGCTTTGGAACTTCCTCTCGAATGAAATGACATTGTGTGTCAATGTGCTTTGTTTTTTCATGATGGACTGGATTCTTGACGAGGTTCAGAACACCCTGATTGTCGCAAAACAAGTGTATTGGAGATTTTGATGGATGGCCCATACTTGTTAGAATGCGACGTAACCATATCACTTCACACACAGCTTCACGTGCGGCGCGATATTCTCCTCTCGTTGAAGAAATAGCAACCACTCGTTGCTTCTTGTCGTGCCAAGAGACAGGACCGGATCCCGGATGAAAAATGTATCCGAAGTTGACTTGCAATCATCAAATGATCCGGCATAGTCGGAGTCCGTGTATCCTTGCAAGAAGAATTTGTTGTTCCTCTTGTATTCTAGGCCATATTCTATAGTACCACGGACATAGTGAAGAACACGTTTTGTCGTTTCCAATGAATAGTCTTAGGCTCCCGCATGAACCTCGAAAGATAGTTTACAGACAAATACGAGATCCGGCCTAGTATTGGTCGGATATATGAGACTCCCAATCAATCGTCGATAGAGAGTGCCATCTACCCGGGGTGAGTCATCATATCGCGATAATCGAAGTCCATTCTCCATAGGAGTTGCCATTGGCTTGCGATCGGTCATGCGATATTTATCGAGCAATGTCTTGGCATACTTTTTCTGAGACACTTTGATGGTGTGCTCCTTCTGGCTGAATTCCAGACCAAGACAGTAATGGAGAAGTCCGAGATCTGTCATATCAAAAGATTTGCACAAGTTTCTTTTGACAGTAGAGATCATATCTTCCGAACTCCCGTAATGAGCGAGATCATCCACATAGAGTACAAGCAACACTATCTCGGAACCCTGTTTCTTGAAATAGAGGTTTGCATCCGACGGACATCTCTTAAATCCATGCTCGCATTAGGTGATTGTCCATTTTTATATACCAAGCTCGAGGAGCTTGTTTCGGACCATACAAGGATTTAACCAATTTGCAAACTTTCACTGTTGGCCTTCCACTTCAAATCCTTCAAAGTCGAGTCATATAGACTTCTTCTTGGAGATCACCATTAAGAAAGGCACTTTTGACATCCATTTGGTGAACTTTCCACCCATATTGTGCTGCCATAGCACACATAACCCGAATTGTGGTCATCCGAGCAGTAGGTGCAAAAGTTTCTTCATAGTCGATGCCTTCCTTTTGAGCATAGCCCTTTGCAACAAGACGGGCTTTATGCTTATCAATTGTTCCATCTTCCTTGTACTTGACTTTGTATACCCATTTGCAGCCAATAGGTTTCTTTCCATGCGGAAGATCAACAAGCTTCCAAGTTTTATTCTTCATCAGAGACTCATACTCTGTATCCATAGCGGCCTTCCACTGAGGCTCACTAAGAGCATCTTGCACTGATGCAGTCCAAGACTATCTATGGTAGACATGAATGCCCTATCATCATCAATATCCATATCCTCAACTTCTCTACTTGGAGTCACGGAAAGTTCCTCAAAAGATTGACAAAGATCATCAACCTCACCGGTTTCTCCGGCTTCTCTTTCTCGTTGAGCCATACTGCGTGTACGAGGTCTATCCAAATTCAAATTGGGAGGAGTGGATAAATTTGCATCTCTCGATTGTATTTGTACACCATTTAGGATTCTCCTTCGGTGGTGGTGAAGAAGATGTAGAAGGACCTCCTGTCCGTGTTGATGAAGGAATCTCCTCTTCCTTTGGTTCCACAATATCCTGGTGTATTGTAGATGTGCTCTGTGATGTGAAAGCTTCATCAAAGACAACATCTCTCGCTGATATGAATTTTCTTGGTCAAAGGATCTATCAACCGATATCCTTTAGAGTGCTCAGAATATCCAAGAAAAATACATCTCGGTGTTTTCTCATCTAGCTTCTTCCTTTTTTCTTTCGGTATGTGCATGAAAGCTTGACACCCGAAAATACGTAGATGAGATATGGAGGGTTTTCGACCACTCCATGCTTCCCGTAGAGTCATTCCTTTTAGGGCCTTTGTGGGTGCCCTATTCAAAAGATACACCGCAGGTGGTGACAGCTTCTCGCCCAATATTGTTGCCCAAGAGTTGCACCCGTGAGCATACAACGAACCATTTCCATGATAGAACGGTTCCTTCTCTCAGCAACTCCATTCTGCTGAGGAGTATAGGCAGTTGTTAACTGTCTCTTGATCCCATGTTTATCTAGGAATGCAGAAAATTCAGTAGAGGTAAACTCTCCCCCTCGATCTGAGCGGAGGGTTTTAATAGAAGCCCCTGACTCCTTCTCAACGGATTTCTTGAACTGTTGGAAGAATGCGAAAGCTTCAGATTTCAGTTTGAGAAAGAAAACCCACATCTTTCGTGAGTAGTCATCTACGAATAATTGAAAGTACCTCTTCCCTCCAACACTGTTGGGTGTGAAAGGACCGCATAGATCGGTGTGAATTAGCTCCGGAGGTTTTCTTGCTCTTGTAGAGCTCTTCTCAAATGGTACTCTATGTCTGCTTTCCGCTAGCGGTCGAGCACACTCGGCAATGTGGCGTAAATGGAAGGAAGACCCTTTACCATCTCATACTTGCTTGAGCTCAAGTAAGTAGCCAGAACTAAGATGCCCATATCTCTTGTGCCATAGGGAAGTTGCCTCCTTGGTAGAGACAATCATGGCAACATGTGGAATAGAGATAGCATCTAGTGCAAATAAGCCATGCTTATATGAAGCCGTTGCAATCTGCTTACCCTTCCTGGTAATTGTACAACACTTCTTTCCATTCTCAACACGAAAGTTGACAACCATATTTCTGTCCGGGATTTGTGTCACTGACAACAAATTGTTGGCCAATCCCGGAACATAGAGGACCTTGTCAATCTGACACTTGCCATCAGGAAGAGTGACAGAAACTGTACCCTCTCCCTGAACCCTATAGGTTTTATCATCAGCAATGGTGACAGGTTTTCCCTCCTTGGCCACAAATGATTCAAACCACGATCCGTCGCCGACCATATGTTTACTAGCTCCGGAATCGACATACCAAATAGGATCCCTCTGAGTGGAATCTATGGTAGTCATGAGCACCTTGTGTTCCCATTCAGAATCTGAGTCAGATTCTTCAACAACAACATTCGCCTGGGGTTGCTTGTTTTTATTTTGTGGTTTGTTTTGGCCTTTTTGCTTGTTCTTATGCCAACACCTGTTGGTGTCATGGTTGTCTTTCTCACAGATCTTGCACCACCTCTTCTTCTGTTGATGTTGCTTGCCTTTTCCTTTCGTATCCTGTTGAGAATTTCCTCCTTTCTGAAAGTTGCCTCCTTTTTGCCCATTACATTTCTTCCTAGAACCCTGCCTGTTGGTGTATAGGGCTGTATTGGAAGAATCATCCTTATGAAGTTGGCGTGCCTCCTGTTGTTGAAGCAGATTGACCAACTCGATGTAGGTAATTTGTCGTTGGGACACCTGGATGGAGGTTATCAACATGTCAAATGAAGAAGGTAAATCTCTCATCACAAGTGAAATGAGAAGCTTTTCATCCACAAGTATCTCCTAGAGAACTCAATTTCTCTTTCAACTCGGACACTCTGCACGTGAAAGAGTTCAACTGCTTTCACCTCGTCTCAAACTCGAGTTATGAAGTTGTTGTTGAAGATGAAGAATGGTGGATTCATTCTTCCCCTCATAGATGGTTCTAAGGGCATCCCATGCCTCTTTACCACTTGCTTTATCAGCTATATGAGGTTGCACTTCATCGGAAACGACAAACAAAATGATCACCTTTGCTCTCACTGTCTTTCTTGTCAAAAGCAATCTGATCTGTCAAGGACTCGTGGATCTCGCTGTTGGTGAAGGCCTTATTGCTACTCCAGTAACAATATCCCACAAATCTTCCATTTGGAGAATAGCCTTCATCTTATGTTTCCATGGTGTATAATTTGGACCTTTCAATAACTGATGCGGATCAGTCATCAATTTTGCAACAACGGCCATAGTGAAGGTTCCTTATATCACCAAATTTGTCCCCCTTTCGATATACCTTTTGCTAGGCCAATATACCGTACAAAATACCCGCCCTTACGTGAGGGAAACTATAGGTATTTAGAAAGATCAACAAAAATCACCCGCCCTTACGTGAGGGAGACTATAGGTGAATTTTAGAGATCATACGATACGTGGAACATAAGCGGTACCGAAAGGGAATCGCCTTGTTGATGGCACCTACCATAGAAGATTCTTCTCATGCGTGGGGCGTAACTTCCCCTAAACACTATGAAGAATACTTCGTCAAGATTTACGCCTAAACACAAGTGCGATAAAGGGTAGTGGATGGAGTAAAAAATGCAAAAATGGCGTACTTATTCCTCCCCGACGATTTATAGAGAACAAGCTCAGACGTCGTTATAGCAGCTATATTAGGCGGCGGATACAGTAGCCAAATCACGACAGCTTTACCTGTAAGTGCTGGCCAGAGGTATCGCAAATACCGAACGCTGCAGTGCAAATAAATTGCACAGATGGGTTTTATATTCCGGGGACTTTAGGGAGTGTTTGATTTTAATTTTTAATGTTATAGTGCAAAAATGAAATATGCAACATACAACAAAAAAAAATGCCCACTAGAATAACCCACTAGGTGTCGGTCACAGCCGAAAATGCACCTTTTACAATGCCAAATTGCTATTTTTCATAAAAATTACTCTCAATCCCCCTTTGATTTTTTTGAAAAAAATCCCCCCTTAAAAGGCTTTCTTTAACAAAGCATTTTTATAATTATTATCAATTTTAAAATTAAAATAAATAATTTTAATTTCTATAGTTTTAAACTTTTAGAAAAAATAAATTAAAATTAAATTTAATTTATTAAAGTTTAAAAACTATATTAAAAAAAAATTAAAATTAAAAATTTTAATTAAAAATAATAATAATAAAAAATAACTTTAAAAAAAAAAATTATACCTTGGGGGAGTCGGCGGGATTCGAACCCCCGACCTGTAGGCTCCCTGAGCCTTACCGCACGGCTCACGACCACGTGAGCCAGCGGGCTGATCCGAAAAGATCAGCAAGTCACCTCCCTTTTCAACACCCTCTGCAGCAGCCTCCGGCTCGGCTTCCTCTCTGCAAGTCGTAGCGAAAATTTTTTTTTTTATAAAAAATCCAGGGCCAGCCCCGCGCGCAGGAATTCGGGCTAGAGGGCCCTCGGCCCTTCTGCGCAATCACTGCGTCTCACGGACGCAGTCCCGGCGGGGGGTGCGCAAACACTGCGTCTCACGGACGCAGTCCCACGGGGGGGGTTTGCGCCGCGGACGGACGCAGTCCCGCGGGGGGCGCAAACACTGCGTCTCACGGACGCAGTCCCGCGGGGGGGGGGTTTATACCCCCTCCGATTTCCCGCGCGGGCGGGAATTTGAATTCCCGCTCCGCGGGCGGGCCGGGGGGGGCGCCTCCTCGGGGTTCCCGCGCGGGCGGGAATTTGAATTCCCGCTCCGCGGGCCGGGGGGGGCGCCTCCTCGGGGAGCGCACGTGCGCAAATGGCGCGTCGTGCGTGGGTGGGGAGGGGGGCGGGCGCGCGTAGATCGCGCGGCCGCGCGATGGTGGGGGGGGAGGGGGGGGCGGGGCCACCTCGGGGGGCGCGCGCGTCTGTTGACGCGTGACGCGACCTCCCTCCAACGCGCAACGTTTGCGCTGCGCGGGGGGGTTCTCCCCTCCTCGACTGCCGCGCGCGGCTCCTCTGTCGTGCGTCCAGTGCTCGATCGTCGCGAACTGGACGCGCGTTCGGCTCCTCCCCGCTCTGCGCGAGGTCCTGCACGTCCCTTTTTTTTTTTTTTTTTAAACGCACGGACTGCGAGAAAAAAAACGCGTCCGAATCAAAAAAAAATCGCGCTCTGCTCCTCACCTCGCCCCTGGCTCTGGTACCATGTAAATGTGCGAACTAGAAAAAATTATTCAGAGTGCAGTTTAAATAATAGTTACAATGCCGGGAATAGCACACCGGCATAAACTGAACTGTTACAGGAGTTGTAACAATGAGCTAAATAATGAAATAGAGACAAAATATGTTAAGTACGCTAACAGGCATCCGAATGATAGTGCAATAAGCCCACAGGGCAAGTGGGATCTGAATGTGCCAATCCTTATGACTGTCTGCGACTGTCTTTTTGAGGATGGCAACTGGCCTTTTTTTTGACGCCTCTGCTTGCCCATTTTCTTGCAGATAATAGGGTGTCAAAAAACTATGGTAAATTTTGTACTTTGTGGTCAAAGCATGCACGTCTTTGTTCTTGAATTACGTCCCATTATCTGAGATTATCTTGAATGGAATACTAAAACAACATATGATATTATGTAAAATAAACTCTGAAATGCGGGTTCCAGTCATAGAGGTAAGCGAAATTTCTTCCACCCATTTGGTGAAGTACTTTGTAGCCGTTATGATAAATGTGTGATGGCCTGACGATACATGGGAGATATTTTCGATTAGATCTAAGCTCCACTGCAAAAATAGCCAAGTCGATTGGATTGGATGCAAGGCCTGAGAAGGTACATGTGTCAAATTGGCATGGTTTTGACACTTCACTCACTTCCTTACATATGCGCAACAATCTCGCTCTAAAGATGGCCAATAATAGCCCATACAGAGAATGCACTTTGCGATGGCCATACCACTGAAGTGGCCACCGCATGTACCATCGTGCACTTGGGTGATCACCCAAGTGGACTCTTGTTGGTCCAAGCAACGAAGGAGGATTCCTTCGTAGCTATGATGGTACAAAATATCTCCTAACAAGACATGCTTTATCGGTTTTGGTTTGAATGATCATTTTGTGGCATGCGTCAATCCAAGTGGGAGGTTACCTAACTTGAGGTAGTCTCTTATGGGTGTATACCAATCCTGCTGATCGAAAACCTCAACAGTCTGAACAACCAATCCCTCTTGAAGTTCATCCCTAGCAAAATCTGATCAAAAAATAACTTGTAATAATAGCATTGTGTTGCTATTAATGGGAGTAGGGGAGAACAAGGACCCCCAATTGGCATGATTCAAACAATCATGGATTCGAGAGAACTTGTCTGGGGATGGTTCAATCTGGATCGAGTGGATTCCTAGCACTAAGTCAGAGCTTGCATGCTCCATAGCTGATTGCGATAGTTTTTTGACTTGAATGTTTGTCATATCACCAGAAATGTCTTACGGGATTAGTGACCCCAAGGAGGCCATAGTGTCCACAAAATGATTTGATGATCGAGGGAGTGCCTCGATGTCATACCATTCAAGCTTTACTAGGAATTTGTCCACAAGGTCTTTGTAGGCCTGTAGAACTAGGCATTTACATTGGAATACCCCTTTGACTTGGTTGACAATTAACAGGGAATCACCAAAGATGTTCAATCATTTTATGTTCATGGTGATTGCTATCTGAAGACCTATGAGTAAGGCTTCGTATTCTGCATTGTTGTTGGTGCACAGGAAATCTAATTTAAATGACAAAGGCATTGGAGCCCCTTGCGGTGTGAAGAATACAATTCTCATGCCACCCCCTTGCTCACATTTAGAACCATAAAAAAATAGGGTTATATCGGCTTGTGACTTAGGCTCATCAGAATCTAGCAATTCTTAGACATGGAAGACCCCATCATTGGGTAGTTCTATGATCAGAGGCCGATCATCTTTGAGAGGAGCCTTTGCTAGTTGATCAGCTATGACTTGACCTTTGATGGATTTTTGTCCAATAAACTCTATGTAAAACTCCGTCAACAACATGATCCATTTTGCCATGCGGCTACTATAATAAGTATGACTCATCATGTACCACAATGGATTCTCCTTAGACACAACATACGTCTTGTTGCTCAACATATAATGGAATAGCTTTTTGGTAGCAAACACCACTACCAAGTAGAGCTTCTCGACGTATGAATAGTTAAGTTCATAACTGACGAGGGTGCAACTAAGATAGTAAGTAGCCTATTCTTTGTGTAGTTCATTTTTTGGGGCTAGCATGGCACCTAGTGCCACCTCGCATAGCTGATATGTATAAGTAGAATGACACTGCTGGTCTAGGTGGTGTCAATATTGGCGGTGAAGCCAAGTATTGTTTAATATCGTCAAAGGCTAAGTGGCACTCGTCATCCCAGTGAAATGATACCCCTTTGTGCAATAATTTATTCATGGGTTGGCACTTGTCAGATAGTTGTGCTATGAAGTGCTTGATTGACGCGACCTTTACCTGCAGGCTTCTGAGTTGCTTGATGGTAGTTGGGGGAAGCATTTCAAGGATTTCCTTGACTTTGTTTGGGTCCACCTCGATGCCTTGTTTTGAGACTATGAAACCCAATATTTTTCCATATGTAATGCCAAATACGCACTTCTTGGGATTCAGTCTGACTTTATGCTCCATGAGGCGATCGGGGATCTTGCTTAAGTCATCGAGATGATCTAGGTGTAAAAGAGATTTGGCCAAAAAATCATCCATGTAATCTTCCAAAGTTTTGTGCATGTGATCATGGAATATGTACATCATGGCACGTTGGTAGGTGGCGCCAACATTTTAAAGGCCAAATGGCATGACCTTATAGCAAAATATCCTGCAAGGCATTGTGAACACCATTTTTAGTTGGTCCTCAGGATTGATACGAATCTGATTGTGTCTCGAGAAACCATCCATTAGGAAAAGCATTTTGTGACCCACTGTAGCATCTACCAATGTGTTGATGCTCAGCAAGGGGAAATCATCCTTAGGACTCGCTTTATTTAGATCTAAAAAATTAGTGCATATGCGAATCCTCTCGTCAAGATTTTTGACAGGCACCATGTTGGACAACCATGGTGAGTAATCCACGTATATGACAAACTATGCATCCAATAGCTTTTGTAATTTGTCTTTGACCATTAAGGCCACTGTTGGGTGCATCTTGCATAGTTTTTGCTTAACTGGCTTGACTGTCGGATCAAGCATTAGATTATGCGTGACTAGCTGTGGATATAGCCCTGACATGTCTTTTTAGGACCATGCAAAAACCTCCTTCTTCTCTTTGAGAAGGGCAATGTAGTCGGCTTGCTCTTTGGGGGATAGACTTACCCCGCATTGATAATATATGGATTCATTGGATCCAAGCCGATGTCTATGTCAGTCATCTCCTCGACCGACATGTGGGATCTGTCCTCCAACTGGTGTGGAGTTGGGATCAAGTGGATATCATTTGCTGAGTTTAGATCATCATTAGGAACCTCGGGTCACTCTTTAGTATGGAAGATATCCTAAGTTGGCCTTGGGGTGAAATGAAACATCTCACTAAAAGGCCAGTACTCTGATGGAGATGGTGGTGAATTGATGCGATCCCAGTTTATGGAATCTATGTCTAGATACAATTACTGTGTTGGATCGATCGGATTGTGGATGGGGGCAGTTAAGTCAATGGAGATCATGTTGATAAAATGATTTTGGTCTCCATTATCATGGGTGTGATGACTCGAACATTCTATATGATATTTGTGCTCCAGATCCAACTCTAAAGGTATTTGCATGAATGGATCGGCCCTATGTGCAGATAGGAGGACAGGGTCTACCCTCGACACTAATATCTCTATAGGGTTTCTGGGCGGTAGGTGCTCTTCGTATGCCCAAAGTGGTGGATTCAAAACTTGGTCCCACTACGCTGGGTTTATGTGCCACTGATGCCCTGGCACTATGTTTAGTTGCTCAAACATGTCATCAATATCCAGGGGGTATTGTTCCTGCATCTACCGCATGTGATTGAGATACGCCATCTCAGTTTCATCTTCATAATCACTGTCAGAGATTGAAACGCCTTCATTGATTTCAATAACTGTCTGTGGAATTAGGGGCTCATCTTGCTTGAGAAAATTGATATGGCCCCATTGGGGTTGTTCTGCTCTCTGCGAGAGGACCTGATTTTCTTGAGGTGGCACTTGCTCGATTGGAGAATCCAAAGGGAACATTGCCAAGAGTATTTCTTTGTAATCATCCATGGGGGTCACTTGTGAGTGATTGCTATCATATTCGAAGGGGTCCCAAGGTGCTACCTCATATTCTGACTCATATTTGAAAGATCCTTCTTGACCTTGTCTATACCTCTCTTGTAGGTGAGTTCTCAAACTTTCTCCTTTCTCAAGCGAAGGGAAAGTGTTATTGAGGTCAACAATGTTGGTTGTCAATAATGGGAGATAATCCCCCAGTGTATATGTTGTGTTAGGGTTGGCATATGGATCTATTGCCAATCCCCCCTTGTTGCCTATCCCTAGGCCTTGCATGTTGTCTACCAAGATGTCCAAGTGTAGAGGGTGGTTGAACCCTACTCCTGACTTGTTGTATGGCATTTGGTATCTTGGTTGGCAAAGAACACGCACTCCTTACTCATATATGCCTAACCCATATCCATACCAATTGCATTGGCCAAGATATCTTAAAGCAAAATCTAGTTTGGAAAAATAATTGACATCTTCTGTAAACGACTCTTCATATTCGTCCTCTTGCATGTATGGTTCAATACCATGATCAAGGCCCACATACACAAAGTTTGTCTAGTTTGGCAGGTATCCTAGAGGAACAATGGTATCGATGGGGAGGCGAGGTCTCCCCATGTCTTGCATGGACTCCAGTGCAGGTGTCGCTACAATATTCCACACCAGATACTCCCCCAGACCCGTATTGGCAATTTCAACGATGATTGTTGGCGGTTGAGGGGGGGGAACGAAAGTTCTTTTGGAGTCCACTCCATGTTGGGTGAACTAGGAGCCTCGACTTCCATTCTTCTAGGCATCTCCTAAGTAGAGATGGTTGAAACTGATGGTGGTACTTCATCCAGAGGTTGTGCCTCTTCCAAATGTTTCTTCCCCTTGTCCTTCTATGTGGCCACCATAGGTGGTGTCGTTGGTGAAGGACCAGATGATGAAGATGGACTCGGTTGGGGTTTTTATGGACTTGTTAATGGGGATGCCTATAGAATCAGACCCTGTTTATATGGATTCAACTAAAAATCCAAATGCATTGATGGAAGGGTCTATTGCGGCATCAGCTACACCATATTGCAATACTTGAAGGGTTCCAAGTCTGTCGGGACTACATGCACCTACTCTTCAAATGTATACTTTAAGCACTGATGAGCTATCAAAGGGACACACTTCATGTCCCTGATCCATGGTAGACCCAACAAGATGTTATAGGCCATATCACCCTCTAAGATGTGGCACAATGTAGGTATAGTCTTTTTTCCCACTTGAATGGGTAGGACAATTGTGCCAACTGTCGAGCATATTGCATCATTGAATGCTCACAGTGTATAGGTGGAGGCCACTATGTGAGATGCGGGCAACTTGATGTGCTTCAAGGCCACTATTGTAATGACATTACTGTATGAGCCAGTGTCCACCAATACCTTTTTGTATAGAATCCCGTTGACCCACACGATGATGTGCAGGGGTGGATCCGCCATGTCACAAACCACTGATTTCAATTCATCCTCTCAAAAGGTGATGACTGACTCAGTTCATCGTTTGACATGTCCCATGAACTTTTTTAAGGAGTTTTATTTGTGGGGTTGCAATTCGATGGCTTTTAGTATCTCCATTAGAGCCTCCCGATGGGGTGTTGATTGTTGTATGAGCTCGTAGATGGAGAGCCTACCCGATGTGGTCCTCAAACTCTGGGTGAGTTTGGTTGAATTGTGGCCACTGGTCTAGGTGAAGGAGGTGGTGCAAGGTGCTATTACGGTTGTGATGTTGTTGGCACCTCTCCTATAGCTACCGCGGGGGCATTTGTGCTTGGGTACCTCATGTTTCGAGTGACTATACTGATCATCCCTACATACCCATGCATGGGGCAATTTTGTGTGACCTCATTGACTTGTAGGGTCTTTGCATGCACCTCATGTGCAGGCAAGGGGTCTTTAAAGACCTCCATTTGTTGATTGCTTAGTGCCACAGGATTATCCATCACTAATGTCTTGTTTTCTATTAAGTCTTGCACCAAGCATTTAAACTTCCAAAATGCATTAAGGTCATGTCCCTTCCATATGTGGAACCTACAGTACAAATCTTCCCTATAGCCCTTAGGTTTTGGTGCATTGGGTTCTATGGGTTGAATCTCGGGTAGGTTGATCAAGTTTACCGTTGACAAGAGGTCAAACAGGGAGTCTCTGGACTCTGTGTATGGTGTGAATTGTCACCTAGGGCGACGCTGCTAATTTTGTTCTTACCTCTGATTTTCTCTGTCATAACTGTTAAGAGGCACTACCTGATAGTTAGCCTTTTGGGGCTATGTTGTTTGTGTAGGCTTAGGGAATTTTATAGCAATTTGATTGACCGCAGTGGATTTCTATTGTGTGGTCCCTATTTTGGTGTTCTTAGACCATTCTTTCTTCTTTGGCTTGGCTATCTCGCCATCTTGAATATTGATCTCCTTAATGATTCTTGCTTGCGCCAGGGCTTCCTCAAGAGTGGCATATTGCTGCAGCTACAATAGCACAGAGATCGATCTCAAACAACTTTTTGAGAATATTTGGATTAGGTCAGACATGGGAGGGAGGTAGGGCAACTTTGAAAGCAACGTCCTCCATCGGTTACCATATGTCACCATGGTTTCTTCCTCATACTGCCTGAGGCTAGCTAGGTCGCTTAGTGACGCCTTCTTCTTGGTGTTGAAGGTGAAGCATTCGAGGAACATGTCCACTAGCTGATCCAAGTTACTGATGCTGTGCTTTGGCAACTGAGTGAACCAATTTGAGGCAAGGCCTGTGAACATGTTTATAAATGTTCTTAGCAACAAAGCATCGTTGTTATGAATTCCAAAGCATTGGCTTAGGAATCTAGTCATGTGCTCTTGGGCATCTTCCTCCCCTCTAAAGATTGCCAACTGAGGCAGTTTAAAGTGTTTAGGGTAAGGGGGTGTCGACACTGATGGATGCACCATATGACTACAGAGTTGGCGTAAAGTGGGATTTTGGGGCCCAAAAGTCTTGGTATCCATGGACTCCAAGTGATCTAACAACACTTTATATGCATAAAAATATTTAATTTCTTCCTCCTTAGTTTTCTCCCGTTGTGGGTTGTGGGAAACTTGAGACCTATGGAGGGGTGGCCGGATAACAGCCCCTTCATCTTGGTAGGGCATTTTGGCCCGCTCTTCTTCTTGCCCATACTCCTCATAGGATTCTTTAGGAGTTTCTAGACGAGACCTATAACCATGGGTGGGTCCCTACGTGGGGTGCCCATCATTGTTCCTGGGAGTGGCCTCCCACTCAGGTCTAGGATTTCTCAGAGGCAGCACTTGGTAAGGTTGTGGAGACCTGTCTCGTACCAAGGGGTTGCACCTATCGTATAGTTCTGCTCTTTGGGTGCGAGGGGTTGGAACCCTCTCAGGCACAATGTTATGGAGCAGCTCATCTATTTGGCACCGAATGCACTCTTTTCTAAGACGATATAGATGCTCTAGCTACTATTGGTCTTTCTCAAGCTGTGTGATCTGTGCTTGGCAGGTGAAATGTCTGGCCATCGCTAAGTCGATTTGTTTTACCATATTTAGTCTATGAGGACTAGATGCCTCTCCTATGTATTTATCTCAGTCGCAATGATTTGATATCTCTATGGGACACTTCCCTCTATCGAGGTTGGCGACATTCACTCGAGGCTCTGGCCTCAGTAGGTGATTCTGGTAGATAGCAGGTGCAGAAGTGCATTGCTCCCATGCTATGTATTACTCTTGAGGAATGTAATGGTCTTCCTTGTGCTCCCTTTCGTATATGTGAAAGGGGTGGGCAGAGTTGGCTCACCCTGTTTGAAGAGCCTTGTGCTCTGGATTTGGCTTATTATTTCTAAAAGTGATGGGGGGTAAAGGAGGGATGACATAATCATGTGGCCTCTCCTCATGGACCCTATGCTGTTTGTATCACTCCAATTTTTTTGCATCCTTACCTTCAGGCTATAGGATCCATGCCCGAAAGGGGGATGTGAGAAGGATGGGACAATACCTCGGATTGAGAAGCCCTTTGAAAGTCTCGCCTCTCAGGGGAGGGGTATAAGGGTGAATTTTTGATGGATGGTGGGTTCACCAGGAAACTTTTAAGTGGCAGTTTCCATGCCTAGGTTGATGACAGGTTTTATGTGTTCATTTTATGTTCAATCATTCAATTCCTAGGTTTGGCCAAGATGAATCTAAGCTAATCTATATGCTGATGCTGATTTTATGGATACATAAAACATGAATAAATGTTGAACACAGAGAATGTGCTAAATAGGATAGAATATACCTGATTTTAGATGTCTGAATGAAGATTCTACGGTTTGTAGAAGTCCAAATCATCTCGAATCATACAAAATAATCTAAAATTGCACAAAATCATCTCAGATCATAGTCGGTTGTCTGAGATCAAATAGGATCATCAGCGATCTGATGAATTCATCAGAAACCTGCAATCACAAAAATAGATACAAAATACCAAAATGCAACTGTAAAATCAAGTGGAAATGATAGGAATAACGATGAATTTGCCTAAATGGTAGATCTAAATAGCAATTAAAAGGAAATGCGTCAATTTGAAAATTTATTTTAACTTCATCATATATCTATGCTAAATGAGGTGAACTCCAGGATGCATAAATATAATAGCCTAAGATACTGCACAAAGAAGTGCAAAAAAATAATAAGGAAATGCAAACTCTGGGTTCTGATTGCCCCCAATCTAGACTACAGTCAGGATCCCCTCCAATCGTACGAGATCATCTGCGCTCCTCGACAGGATCGTCCAAAATCATTTAGAATCACCTACGACGATCCAAGCTTGCTCTGACTAAAAAATAGTAAAATTCCTACGAGAAAACATGAAACACAGAATGCAAATGATGGTGCGAGGATGCTCTAATGCATACAAAACTAACTCTACAGGGAAATCCATCAGCTAGGGGTTCATGGGGATAAACTAAGAAAATCCTAGTTTATATAGGATTAGGGAGATGTTAGGAGGTTGGAGATCATCCCAATTTGGGAGATCTCCAATGGGGGAGACTCTAACTACGCAGACACACTTTCTGCCCAAGTTAGAGAAGCTGTTGAAACAAAAGCTAATTATGAAAATTTGGTTTTGGGGTGAAATCATCTGGACGTTCTGTTCCAGATGAATTCGTCAGATCTGGGACAATTTCATCTGATCGTCGATGATATCGTCCAACGATCAAAACAAATTCTAAAAATGGCACAAAAAATGAGGAAAGTGGGTAACGGGCGGTTTGGGTTTAAAATTCAAATTTTTATCTTTTTACTAAGGTTTAACTACACCAATTTTAGGGTGCTACACTGTTCTAGTGCTTCATCGCACGGTGGCCACTCATACCGAGCTTTTAAGGGAGCCTTCCCATTTATATTGAGTACCACGTGTAAGGACTCCTCCTGAAAGGGTCTATGTTGAATGGGAGTGACCCTCGAGGGGGTGCCTCTATAGTCCCATTCTAAAATGGCATGATGTGGACTCTCTTATGGGTCAGGCCACCAAGGTGGTATGACCAAGTCCTTGGGGCTATAGCGGAGGCGACTTGTACCCCCTTGTACACTCTCCACAGCTCCTACCCGTGATTGGTCTTGGCTACGGGTGTACACCATGGTGGTGTTTTCCTACAAGATGCGTAGATTTTTATTTCTTTTTTTTTATTGTTTTTACGCTACACTAAATAGAAAATATCTCACACACAAAGAAATGATTATCTCGTTTAAATATTAAAAGTGTGCCCTAAATCTAGTTTAGTGTGTTTTGATTTTTGTTTTGAAATATTTTGTAAAGAACATTTAAATGCAATATGATGGCTCTTATGACTCCCAAAAATGGTCGCCCCTTCGATATACCATTGCCAGGCCGATATACCAACCTCTCTATATACCCGCCCTTATGTGAGGGAAACTATTGGTACATGAGAGCAGATGGTATGTGGAACATAGGCGGTACAAAATGGGAATCGCCCTATTTTTGACACCTACCATAGAATACTTATCCTCATGCACTGGGAATCACCCTAGCTACACTTGGTCAACTTTCATCAGGATTTACGTCTAGCAATAGTAGCGATCGGGGTTATGGATGCAAAAATTCAAGCCAAGGTGGTGATGAAATCCACCGTTGGTCTTGATCAAGGGTTGGGGTTTTACAACTAGCTCCTTGGTGTTTATATTTCCACATGATGTGTGGGGTTCTTTTTATTTTGCATGAAAGAAAGTAAACATGCAGTAAAACTTTCTCTAAGCAAGCAACCAGAAAATAGAAAACAGAAAGTAGAAAATGACAAAAGGTTTTTAGGACCCTTACCTCTTCTCTACCCAAATTTATTGGTTCTGAGTTTCTATCCTAAAAATGCACAAAGAGATATTCGTCCTGGGGTGGGAAAAATAACATAACTGTATTCGTCACAGGGTGGGACGAATGCCCATTCATCCCTGGGTAAGACGAATTCCAGCTCTGTATTCGTCACAGACTGGAACAAACAGCAGTCCTGTGTTTGAAAACTTGGTACCTGCAAGCAAAAACAATCAAGTTTTGATAAAATTTATGATCTTAAAAATAGATGACAAGGTCCCACCGTGATTTCCACTAAAAGCACAAGGATACGGAAACAGAAAGGAAAAGCCAAGATGCGATGCAAACGAAACAAAAGATAATGTTAAATCCTATGAATTGGAAGTGCATGAAAGGAAAGAGGCATGAATGAATCAAAACCAAAGAGAAATCCAATATGGAAGATGGCCCTTTTTTATTAATATGCTTCTGAACTCGGTTACAATTTGCCTCCTCCCTTTTTAGGGGCTAGGAGCGTTAAATGTGTTCTTGTCACATCAATGGATGCCATTCCTACTTCCGCGTGCCACATGTAAAGTGGGTGGACCAAACGTTGTCGTCGCTTGTGTTGATTAGTCTTGACTCCTTGCTGCTCATTTGATGTTAAGACCCTATATTCAAGGAAATAGGAAATAGTCAGTAGCACCTGTGGATAAAATGAAACATGCAATCCCCACGCCTTCAATTAGTGCATGCAAAATATAAATAAAGCGATAACTAAAATAGATCCAAATGAACTAAAAAATTGACAGGGGAATAAAAACATAACAAGGAAGACACTTCAAATGGAACAGTCAAAAAATTCACCACAGATTCGTATTCACTCTGGGGTGGGACGAATAGACCTCCAACAAAGTGCCAAAAAGTACAGTCCCAAATGTCACATCTAGGAAGCTCCAAATCACCTACAAATTTAGGGGTTAGCTAATTGGGGGTATTTTGGGAAGACCCAGAAGGTCAGATTTTCCCAATTTGGCCTCTATCACTAGGAATTTGATGATGCTACCTACATGTTAGTAAAGGCGAGAAATAATAGAAAAATAATCAAAAATGCTCAAAATGATGTGAAATTTAAATGACAACCTATCTAAGCAGCATAGAATTAGATGCAAAAATAATAGAAAGGAAATCTACCATAGATTTATAATCGCTCTCGGGCGAGGCGATTAGGACTGCAGTAGTGCGGGGGGTGCCCGAGGGCAGGACGCCCATGTTTGTGGCTCGATTTCGGTACCAATACACTTGGGATGGATCCAAGACCTCTTGTGGGGTGTTTTTGATAAATTTGGTAGGATTTTATGGCCAAATGTTAGGTTTTGATTCTAGATTTGTGCTTCCAATAACCACCGTATGACCTCCCTTCAAAAAGAGATCAAGGATGTGAAAGGCACAAATCAAAAAGGTGTTTGTGGAAGTAAAACAACATCACTTCGTTGCTCAAAATGCTCCTTATCTATATCTTTTATGGTGAGAAAACTCACCAATTTATAGACCTGGAGGTCTCTTATGATTGAGCATGCAGAGGCGCCACTTGGAAATCATGCCTTCCCAGGGGGGAGAAGATTCCTCCCTAATTATGGGCTTCATGACTACCCTTGTAACTGCCTCTAATGCTCAAAAACACTCACTCACACTCCAATGCATTGAAGTAATATTTAAGTGGCGGATCTGAGTTGCCATTTGTCAAGATTTGACTTTTTTCCCGTCAAACCTACTATTCGCCCCACCTTGGAATGAATACTGCTAATTGTCTCTAGGTGGGGCGAATAGAAGTTTGTAATCATCCCTAGGTGGAACGAGTATGAAGCAGAGTGCCTGAAGGTGCTAAATTGACTTCTAACCTTCCAAAATTGATGTGAGAGTGGTTAGGACCTCTGTTTATCCTCTGAGGGCTGCCCTGGGGGCTGTGTGTGTCAATATGATCAGTGTTTGTAGTCACATAATTAGATTGGTGCTATTTTGGTGTCTACAAAAAGTGTCACCCACTTGTGTAGCACAGTCTAACTATGCAAGCTTGCTTTCACACAACTAGTCAGGACAACCAATATTTTAGCTAAGTCATTTTTGTCCCTAACACTTGAGTGACTCAGTCTAACTATGCAAGGTTTCTTTTACACAACCAGTCGAGAACTGCCAGTTTTTAGCTAAGTGCCAAGCTAGCAGGCTGATTGCGCAAGTGAGTTTGTGCGCAGGGCATTGACCAACATTTTGTGTGCAGTAAGGCATTGACAAACTTGGTTGGGCCGCTATCATAATTTTTTTACCTCTCACCTTCACTATTTTTACATCACTTAGCCCGACGTCGTAGGGAATTTCTTTGCACTCAGGTGGACTTAATTTTTTGAATGCATCTTTCAACCACCATAAAATATTATGGCCCCTATGCATAGGAAAAAATTCTCACAGTGGCTCACAACATCCAGCTCCTTAGAACACTATGATTCTGGGAATCCAATAGGAATGCAGAGATGGAATGGTGAAAATTGTTATAAATATTAACCTAGATTTCATGCCTCAGTTGGACTACGCTCCGAACTTAGGAAAAGTCAGACTGCGCTCACACCTACCCTCTAATATATGTGATTTCTGATAGATCCGATCACCATAGAAGTTAATGCCAGTTCAGTGATTTAATGACAGTTCGGTGATTGGTCAGAAACCCTAGTTGAAGGTCTGTCAGAACCTGTCAAAGGAAAACCCCTATATTCCTCTCCTCATGGCTATGTAAGGTAGTTTGGGTCTTCAAAAATGTGTGTGGAAAGAGAGCAGAGAGAGAGGAGAGTGGGGGAAAACTTGGAAAAAATAGTCATTCACAGAGTAGCGAATGAGATTGTTTTAGTGAGCAGTGCAACTCATCTATTTAATGTCCGAGTAGCAGACTCGACATTTGTTTTCCCTTTCAGTTTATCCTATAGCTTTAGTCTACAAATGTTAAGTTTTTCTTCAGTTGAGTACTTTTGTAACCCTCGTCTTATAAAAATAAAGTTCACTATTGTTTAAGGCATCTATAAGGTTTGTGGTTATTTTGTCGGCACAAAATCAGTTGTTGTCTGTATAATCATCTCAGAGCATTTTCCTTTGGGTTCTATAAGTTTGAGCTCTGATATAAAACTTTGCATTTAGATTCGGTGTTTCTCTCCTCTCATATTGTTCTTGCCAAGCCAGGAAAACCAACGTCAAAGCCACGCAAGCCTCCGGACAACAAAATTTTGCAAGGCAAAAATATTTTGTAAGGTAAAAATTTGGCTAAGTCTGGAGCTGTCCTCCTGACTTCATAGTGAATTCGGACTTCGTTGCCTTTGATTAGCGTAGTCGAGCATTGATCGAGTGCTTGCTAGACTTAGCAATTTATTTCGTATGCAACCCGACTACACACCAGATCCATGCACAACCCGATTGTGCACCTCGATCTATGCGCAACCCGACTACGCACCAGATCCGTGTGCAACCTGACTATGCACCTTGATTCATGTGCAACCTAACTGCACAAGTTTTGCTTGTGCATCCTGATTGTGCAACCTGACTTCGGGACCTCCCTCCTTCACAATTTAAACTTTGCACTTCGCATTTCGCACTTTGCATTGCCCTCATCTTGACGTTTGCAAAAATAAATTTTATTTTTTCAAATTGGTATCAAAGCCACTAATCCCTTGATGCGAAGGCCGAAGCAGAATGGCTTCTAGTAGCAACAACTTGTAGTTGTAGATCCCATGCTTCAATGGGAAGAATTACGATTATTGGAGCATCTAGATGAATATCATGTTCAGATCTTAGGAGTTGTGGGAGTTAGTCAAGAATGGCTACCCAAAATTGGTAGATGTAGTAGCACTAGATGCCCTCTCTCAAGTAGACAAATACCTGTTGAAAGAGAACCTGAAGAAGGACCAGAAGGACCTATTCTACATCATGTAAGAGGTCGAGGAGTCCATCTTCCTATGGATCACATCACCCACCAAGGTGAAGCAGGCCTGGGAGATTCTGGCCAGCTCATACTAGGGCACCAATAAGGTAAAGTTGGTGAAGCTGCAGATGCTCAAAAGGGAGTTTAAAAATTTGTAGATGAGTGATTTCGATTCCATGAGTGATTTCTTCACCTCTACGATGAACATTGTTAACCAGATGTGGTTGAACAGAGAAAATATGCAAATCCAAAAAATTGTGGAGAAAATTCTCAGAAGTCTGCTTGCTAAGTTTGAATCGATTGTGATAGCAATCAAAGAGTCAAGGGATCTAAAAACCCTCTTGACAAATGAGCTCATGGGTTCATTGCAGACACATGAATAGAGGCTGAGTTGTTCATGTCAGACCTCTCTAGAGCAAGCATTCAAGGCTCAGGTCTCATTTCGAGACAACAACAGACAAGATTCCTACTATGGCACCTCTAGTTCTCACAGAGGAAGAGGCAGAGGCAGGCATGGGAAAGGCAAAAAACAAGGAGGATGGTCAAACCCTAGCGAAGGAGAGACCAACTATAATTTCCATTAGTAAGGTGGAAGAGGCAGTTCAAAAAATTAGCAAGCTAGACCTGGTCACAAGAAGGACATGTCAAAGGTCCAGTGCTATTTCTGTAAGAAGTGTGACCATTACATCTCATAGTGTAGAAAATAGATGGCCAAGAAGAACCAGCAGCAAGCCCATTACACGGATGAAACCAAAAATGTGGTAGGAGGAAATGTGTTGTTGACTTACAACATCGAGGAGGAGTGCCAGAAGAATGTCTGGTATTTAGACAATGGGTGCAACAACCACATGATGAGGAACAAGGAGATGTTCTCCCAAATAGATGAAATAGTCTAGTCTGAGGTGAATATGGGGAACAAAAACAAGGTTACCATGATGGGGAAAGGAAAGATCCTCATCCGCACCAGGAATGGTGAACGAAAGCAGATCGATGATGTCTACTATGTGCATGGCCTAAAGCACAACCTGCTGAGCATTGGACAACTCATGTAGAAGGGACATATGGTCCAGTTCAAATATGGATCTTGCACCATCAGATACAAGTCGCATGGGCAGATTGCTACATTGTCCATGACGAAGAATAATTTTTTTCCATTGTAGATTCAAAATGAATCATTAATGTCTTTGAGTGCAGTTGTGAAAGATGCTACCTGGATGTGGCATCTCAGATTTGGTCACCTAAACTTTAGTGGTTTAAATCAACTACACAAGAAGCAAAATCAAGTTTGTGAGGGCTACTTAGTCAGCAAACAACATAGGGATTCGTTCCATTCTAATCAGTCTTGGAGAGCATCACAGCCACTAGAACTGGTGCACTCAGGCATTTGTGTTCTGATGTAGACCAACACGTTTACCAACAACAAATACTTGTTAACATTCATAGATGACTTCAATCGAAAGACTTGGGTCTATGCCATCAAGCTGAAGTTAGAAGCATTTGCCAGATTCAAGGATTTCAAGGCTCTGGTGGAGAAATAGAGCGGATATCAGATCAAGACTCTCAGGACATATGGTGGAGGTGAATACATCTCCAACGAATTCCATAACTACTATAAGCAACACATAATTAAAAGGCAGTTCACTGCTAGATACATGCCACAATAGAATGACATAGCTGAGAGGAAGAACCGAACCATCATGAGATGGCACAAAGCATGATGAAGGCGAAGGGATTTTTGCATAAATTTTGGGCAGAGGCTATAACATGTGCAGTATACCTACTGAATAGATTTCCCACCAAAAACGTGAAGGACAAAATCCCTCAAGAGGCCTAGAGCGGTGTGAAGCCAAGTGTGGCTCACTTGCATGTATTCGGGTGCATTGCATATGCACATGTTCTAGAAGAGAAGTGGCAGAAGTTGGATGATAGAGCTGAGAAGTGCATTTTCATAGGGTACAGTGAGCAGGTGAAGGCATATAGGCTATACAACCTTGTAACAAAGAAACTCATCATCAGCCGTGATGTGAAGTTTCTTGAAGATGAAGCCTAGAACTGGAAATCAAAGACTGGCCAGTTAGAGCCAGCAGTGGTAGAGTCTATTGACTTGGAAGAAGGAAGTGTGCAACCACCTGCAACCTATAATAGTAGCAGTGGTGCAAGCAGTAGCACAACCACTCCATCTTGGTCGCCTCCATGTGCAAGTAGAATCTAGAACCTGGTGACGCTAATGAAGACACGGAGCTTGCAAGAAATCTATGAGGCAACCCAAACCCATGTAGATGACGAGTACTCTGACTTTGCATTATTTACTGAAGTTGATCCAGTAGAGTTTGAAGACACAAGTCAAAATCAGAAGTGGGTGCAAGTTATGGATGAGGAGATTAAAGCCATTGAAAAGAATGATACATGGAAACTGATAGAACTTCTAGTAGGGAAGAAGACCATTGGAGTCAAGTGGGTGTATAAGACAAAGTTCAACGTCCAAGGAGACATTGGTAAGCATAAGTCCAGACTGGTGGCAAAGGGCTACAAGCAAAAGTCAGGCATCGATTACCATGAGGTTTATGTGCCTGTAGCTCAACTTGACACAGTCAGGATGATCTTGGCATTGGCAGCCCAATAGGGTTGGAAGATGTACCAGATGGATGTCAAGTTAGCCTTCCTCAATGGAGTGTTGGAGGAAGAAGTCTACATAGACCATCCACCAGGTTACAAAATTGAAGACCAGGAGGGCAAAGTCCTGAAGCTGAAGAAGGCCCTATATGGTTTAAAGCAGGCACCCCAAGCTTGGTACAACTGGATTGATAGTTATTTTCAAGAAAATGGGTTTGTAAAATGCCCATATGAGCACACCCTATACATGAAGACAAATGAAGTAGGTGAGCTCATTATCATTTTCTTGTATGTGGACAATTTGATTTATACTGGCAACATTAATGACCTGTTCGACCAGTTTGGAACAGCCATGGAGAAGGAGTTCGAGATGACAGACTTAATGCTAATGACGTACTTTCTCGAAATTGAAGTTGACCAATCGACTTATGGCATCTTCATTTCTCAGGGCAAGTATGCGAAGGATGTCCTGAAGTGGTTCAAGATGGAGGACAACAAACCTGCCATCACACTTGTAGCCATAGGTTTGAAGCTAAGCAAGTTGGATTCAAGGAGGAATGTAGATCCAACCCTATTCAAGAGGCTAGTTGGTAGTTTGATGTATTTGACTACAACTTGGCCAGATCTGATGTTCAGAGTCAGTTTGATTAGCCATTTTATGGAGACTCTAAAGGACACGCACTAGCAAGCAGGCAAGAAGATCTTGCACTATGTCAATAGGACATGAAACAATGGCCTATTTTATGCCAAATAGGACCAGTTAGAATTGGTGGGCTTCACAGACAGTGACTGGGCTGGTAGCACCGACGATTGGAAGAGCACCTCTGAGTATGCTTTCCATCTCGAATCAGGGGCAATCTCATGGGCATCCAAGAAGCAACACATCATTGAATTGTCCACAGCTAAAGAAGAATGTCACCGCCATGTTAGTTGCATGCCAAGCAATTTGGTTGTAAAGAGTTCTGAATGAACTGAACTATCCTCCGAAAGGCGTGACAATAATTTTTTACGATAACAATTCGGCCATTGCACTGTCAAAGGATCCCGTGTTCCATGGTTGAATGAAGCATATCGATATTTGTTATCACTTCATCAGAGAGTTTGTGTAGTCCAGAGAAATTCAACTGCAATTTTGCATATCCAAGGAGCAGTTGGCAGATATTTTCACAAAGCCTTTGAAGGAGGAAGACTTCAGCATATTGTGAGAGCAACTTGGAGTCAAAGCACTTGTGAAATCAGGCTTAAAGGTGGGTGTTAGAAATATTAACCTAGATTTCATGCCTCAGCCAGACTACACTCCAAATTTGGGTGAAGTCGGACTGCGCTCATGCAGTCAGGGATCCCGACAAAAGTTTGACATGACGTCGCACCTACCCTCTAACAGATGTGACGTCTGATAGATCCGATCACCACAAAAGTTAATGCCAGTTTGGTAATTGGTTAGAAACCCTAGTTGAAGGTCTGTTAGAACATGTCAGAGAACCACCCCTATCCTCCTCTCCTCATGGCTATATAAGGCAGTTCGGGTCTTTAGACATGTGTGTGGAAAGAGAGTGGAGAGAGAGGAGAGTGGGGGAAAAATTGGAAAAAATAATCATTCGTCGAGTAAGGAACGAGATTGTTTCAGTGAGCAGTGTAGCTCATTTGTTTAATGTCCGAGCAAAAGACTCGACATTTGTTTTCATTTTCAGTTTATCCTACAGCTTTAGTCTGCAGATGTTAAGTTTTTCCTCAGTTGAGGACTTTTGTAACCCTCTATCTTATAAAAATAAAGTTCGCTATTGTTTAAGGCATCTGTAGGGTTTGCGGTTATTTTATCGGCACAAAATCAGTTGTTGTCTATATAATTGCCTTAGAGCATTTTCCTTCGGGTTCTATAAGTTTGAGCTCAGATCTGAAACTTTGCATTCAGATTCGGTGTTTCTCTCCTCTTGTACAGTTCTTGCCAAGCCAGGAAAACCAACGCCGAAGCCGCGCAAGCCTCCGGACAGCAAAATTCTCCAAGGCAGAAAGATTTTGCAAGGCAAAAATTTGGCTAAGTCTGGAGATGTCCTCCCGACTTTACAGCGAAGTCAAACTTCGCTGCCTTTTATCGGCGCAGTCGGGCGTTGACCAAGTGCTTGCCGGACTTAGAACTTTCTTCTGTGCGCAACCCGACTATGCACCAGATTCATTCACAACCCGACTGTGCACCTTGATCCATGTGCAACCCGACTGCGTAAGTTTTTCTTGCGCAACCTGATTGCGTAACCCGACTTCGTAACCCGACTTCGGGCCCTCCCTCCTTCGCACTTCTCACTTCTCTCATCCCGACGTCGGCAAAAATAAATTTAATTTCTTCAAAAATCACTTCAACACTAGCAGCAACAGAAACATCAAGAACCATATGCCAATCTCAGAAAATAATGGATGTAAAAAAAACCACTAGCAATAGTCTTAAAACATTATGATCAAAACTGAAGTGACAACACACCAACGTCGCAACAAACTAGAAAAAATGTATGTCCAAAAACTTTTAATGCACCAGTTGTATATGACAATGTCACCAAAAAGAAGGTACGCATGGAGATTTTTTGGCATCTTTCACAGGATATGCGAGCAAAAACAAATAGAAACAATATAGAAATCTCTTCCTCCATTGCGTTTAACTCAGAATGATGTACAGCTCCAACAAGACTACACGCCAGCAAGCTCTGCATCATTGATGGACAACATCAGTATCAACGAAAGTACTAGCAGTTTCTTCTTTTCCAGCATCCGTGGATATGAAATTTTCTCCATAGCCATCGATCGAGCATGCTTCATGGGGGCCAAATCACGTTCAACGACTTGGTAAACCTTGCATAATGCACGAATGATTCGGATTTGAGCCCTTGAAAAAAGGATGTGGTAAGGCAGCTTGTGAGTACCGCATAACTTCATTTGGTCATTGCTTTTGGCCTGACGATCAATAACAAAAAAAAATTTGTCGTTCTCGTACTCATCCATACGCTCTAGGATATCTTGGAGATCCATTGTAACAACGTTCAACAAGAAAAATATCTCCCTAAAATGTACCCTACATATCATAGGGGCCAAGCCTACAGAAAACATCTGACGCAGTGACGACTTCTCCAAATGAACAGTTACACAATGTATCTCTTGTCTTCCAAATTTTGGGACATATACAACAATTCTCCCCATCATTATCAATTCTTGGCCGATGTTTCCCAATACTTCATTTTTAGATAAAATCATAAAAATAACACATTATTAAAAAACAATCACAACTATCAAACTCATCAACTCAAACCATCACCTCATCATGGCGCCCAATACGGGGAACATGTACTGCACTTCATATTGCTACGCTATTTTGCAACTCATGTGGGTTAGCATGGAGCACAGTGCCTCCAACCTTATTTCATCACAACAAAATCCAATCGATGAAATAACTCATAGGACATTATCGCAGGCCTTGTCCAGGGCACAATGAGCTTTTCAAAAACTTTCGGGTGAAAATCGTGCATTCATTGGAATAGCTTTAGTGCATAGATATTTGGCTTTATCAATATGTTGCTTATGAAAAGGAGTAGAAAAAAGTGATCATCAATGAGCCACGATCAGGTTCTTAGCACTCTAATGAGCATCCTCTCCCTCGATATCACACCAACACTGCTGGAGCAAACAAAAGTAAACAGCAAGTCCACGCGTAGATCATCGACAATCAATTCCACCATAAGAAACAAAATAATCCCACCATCGCGATGCCAAAATACCCATCGTCCTCAACCAGGATGATGACCAATTGAAACTACCTTGAAATTGGGTAACGTCAAAGCAAAAAAAAAAACAATGGTCGACGAAATCTAGCGGGAAAAGAATACCTGCTACGAGGACCATGCTCTTCACATTTTTGAATAGCAGTGCTAAGTTTTCAAACAAGGTAATCAAACAACCAGCCTTTGCCAATCAACTTTGAGCACAAACAATAATTTTTCAAAGGCCACCAGGATTGATACCAAAGGTGGCACAAAGGGTTACTATCCGTTGTGGTAGCCAGATCTAATCCATAGATTATGTCACGATGGTGCCCTTCGCATTTATGTACTGCCAAATACGATATTTTTACATTGACACTAACGCTCCCTATTTTTTTTATGGACTGGATGTGTTGCAACAATCTGTCTTTGCTACAGTCTACCTCGTACACTATAACATTCTCCGACTCGATCAAAAATTTGCAACAATCTCCATTGTTATCGAAGATTTCTCTGATACTAAACCGTGCCATCAATACATTCACAGCATAAAAATCTCTACCAAAGGTGATTCATTGCGCCAATGAAAATAAAATCAGATCATAGATGATACATGAGCATTTATTGAACACATGATTGTTGAGCAGTCTATCGCACGACAATCGGTGCCATGTGAATTGCGTCTTTTGGTAAAATTTTTTAAATAAACGCTGGATATCAAAAACAATTATTGTTTATCCCGATCTTAACATAGCAACACTGCACATTCTATGCTAATCTTGACGACCGAGGCTATTCTTGGAATATGCCACCACAGATGAAAAAAAAACCATCTTGTTGTTTACCGGAGGTCCAGTTTGATCTCTCAAATAGGGAATAAAAATATAATCAAATAGTGAATAAAAATATGATCAATGACGATAACTTTACTCAAATAGGGATGATGCGCGCATTCTAAAAATAAAAAAAAAAGGTGCATATACCAAGTGGAAAGAAGTCGCATATCCAGTCCACCGCGAAGAGAATGTATTTTCTTGGATAATGAATTTTCTTGGATATTCTTGCAGCATTGAGATAGGTCATTGTCGCCTGTACGCTGAACAACATATCAAAAGACCTAGATCTTAAAAAAAAAGGAATGGCATCTCACAGATTGAAAAATAGAATATGAACTGTGGTCATGTAATTTAGCCGATGCTGATGCTGTAGATTGTTATGTTCAATCAAAATGAACCCATCATATGCTTTGGATGTAAACATCAAGTTACATAGAGTTTTCACAGAGCAGGTGCCATTTTTTTTTCAGAGAATTAAACCCTCATGAATGCAACAAACCCATATAAAAACTAAAAAATTATCTAAAAAGACCTCCAAAAAAATTTAACCATATGGTTTTTGATCCATTAAAATATGAAGAGCATACTGCCTCAATAAAAAAATTGGAGGAAAAAAATTGAAGGGGGATTTTCACGAGGGAAATATCTCCATGAGGAAAAGCTCCTTAGACTCACAGGGCATGGAATACCCGCTCTGATACCATGTTAGAAAAGTAAAATACATGATGTTATTGAATGAAATGAGATTTGCTTAAATAGCAAAGGCATACAATCTGATCCATTGGATCATAACTAACTGAGCTAATCTTAGCCACATAAATTATCCTAGTAACAACTTAGGATATAATTTATTATTCTAACAAACACCCCTAGGAATAGTTTGAATCATATCCCAAAGGAATTAGTGGCAAAAACTACCAAGTTTGGTGGTCGTCCCCACCTGGGACGATTAATAGTCACAATTGAAACACACAGGTATGACCATGACCTTTGCATCAAATTTCATTTCTATTTTAGTATAGATCATTTCTAGAATATATTATATGCACTTTGATAAGTTTTGGTGCCATTTTGAGTAGTTTTGCACCTTCTATTTTCTTTTCACTTCTAACAGATCCAATTGGAACACCTAGGGATGACCATGAACTTGACATATAATTTCCTTTATGTTTTAGCATAGATCATTTCTAGATTAGAATATATGCATTATACTAAGTTTTGGTGCAATTTTGATTAGTTTTGCACCTTCTATTGCACTTTTTTATATTCACTATTGCATGCATCCCTTCGATTTCATTTCAATCCACATATGCTATTAACAAATTTGAGTTCTTTGTGTGTAGATCCAGGTATTTCAGCATGCAAGGAAGGAGCTACAAGTTTGAATACAAATAGATCATTGTAGCGGTATCGAAAATCTACTCTTCAATTCGTGAGTGCAAGGAAGGCCTTGAAGGACATCTTGAATCTTTGAAAGGATTAGATACTTTCAATATCTTGTAATGATTATATCAATTTAGATCCCTCAAGGGGACACATTGTAACCATGGATCCTACAAATTGATTAATATAAAGAGGACCCTCATTTCTTTTTATATATTTTTATCATGCTTACATTAATGTCTCTTTTTAGTGTTTATATCAATAGATGTATTTCATTTCCCTTTTCTAGGTGCATTGTTTTTCTACTCTACAATGGTGATCAGAGTGAGACTCCTGTCATATTTGATTTAGATAAGTTTTAACTTAGTTTTTTCTTTTGAAATGTTGTAGGTTTTGGTCGTTATGGCATGAAAAAACCCTTGATTTCCTAATTGTAACACCCAAGGATGAGCATGATAGCCATCCCCCCTAGGGATGACCCCCAAATTGGCAATCATCCCACCTAGGGATGGCCACAAAATAGGGAGCCTACAACTCAAATTGATAGAAACAACAACAAACTTAGGCTTCAAGATGAGTATCTTGACCTTATTTAGCATTCTTACTATTTAAATAAAGTTAGATTTAGCTTTTACTTATTTTCCTTATTTTCTTGATAAGTAGATTTCACTTTTTCTTAATCTCAAAAACATTAAAAAGAAGAAAAACAAGAAAACAACCAAGTAGGAATGCATTTGTGTGGTTTGATTTCTTGTGACCTACATAATGGTTAGGTTGACATATAGGGTATGCATTTTGTAGGTTCCATTATTTATTCAATACTTATGAAAGTGAAACATTATTTTACATTTAGTGAAGTTATCATTGAGTGCTATTTGGTTTTAATTTTCTTAAATATAAAATGAACCACACACACCACGTCATATTTGAATATTAGTGAATTGGAACTTCATCCCCAAACACTAATAGAGACGAACAATGGTGGGCTTCATATCCAGCCGTTGGCTCACATGATACAAACCCTATTATTTGGCCAAAGCCATATCCAAGAACCATCTTAGCTGTGGAAAATAACATGTAATCCTCTTTAGAGGGTGTATCACTTCCCACGGTCAAGATGGGTGAGAACTAGTAGGACCTATGCTCCTTGATCAGATATGGGTTTCATCACTATATTTTGATGGGTATGACTGCCTGGACTTCATTAACAGGTTTTGTCGTTGTGAGTATACAGGTGAAATCCTTTTAACATTGAGAATATCATCCAAAAAAAGTAAAACATATGAAAAGAGATCTCTTTGCAAACAATAAATAAAAAACACACCAAACAATTTTAGAAAATACATATAAAATATTTAAAATATATAAACACATGTGTTATTGTGTGTTTTCATTCTTGTGTGTTGCATCATTAAAATTTATAAAAGAGATAATCACATAGGATTTGTAACTAAGTAGCTATGGTATGCACCCACAACCAAGCCCATTCAAGGGCTAATGCTATGGAGAGTAGGCATGGAGACATAGATTGTCACTGATTTTACCCTAAGAATATGATTATATATCCTTGGCGGTCTCCTACTCATCCAAGTACTAGAATTTCAAATTAGGATCCTAACCTATAAGGAATCCCTATGTGGGATACCCCTACAGGTCTTGGTCCTAATTAGGAAATATACTTTCCAAATATAGACACTTCACATGCCTTCTATCAAGAATGACAACTGCTCATTGAGCTATAAACAAATAGAGCAATACCATGCATTCAAATGCCTGCTTGGTCTACCTTGCACACCTATGTGTAAGATCAAGATTACTCCCCATGAACAAGGCCAAATGATTAAAATACACCCTTAAACCATCCTAATAGGTCTCTGCAATATAAGTATCAATATGAGTATGATACTCATCGCCCTGGGTGAGCAAATTCACCCCTTCCCTTCCTCATTTATGAAGGAAGACTCAAGGAAAATATTAATTATCCTTGGTCTCATTATTACACACAAGCACGATGTGCTTCTACAATAGTTGAGTATAAATAAAATCCATTTAGGATTAAGCCTCAAGTGAAAGTGATGTCTCTCGATTGAGGGAAGCTCGTAGTCGATATTTTAGATCCTCCTAAACAAGATATGTCCCATGGAAATATTGCTAGGGCTAATAAATCTCACATGATTGATCAGATAAACCAAGTTGTTAAAATATATACTGACTTCCAAGCTCAATTAAATCAGCTTTGATTAGATAAATAATGCTTGCATTGTCAGCATCAGTTATAAAAGCAAATAATTTAATAGCAAACCCATGAGTTGTTTCAAGAGATCTTACGTAATGGGGTCCCTACTCCAAGTACTCATAGATAAGGGGTTCATCAAAGGTAGCCTATGTTTAACCAAAATAGGCTTCCTAGGCCTAAAAAAATGTTACCTCTTTGACCTTCTAGGCCTAATAGGGACTTGCCTCCTAGGCCAAACATAGATCATGTTCTGCAGGTATATGTTCCTCCTTGTAGGTCAATTCAAGAAACACCTTATAGAGCCTACGATGATCTTAAAATAGAAAAGGAATATTTGGAAGCACATTATGGAGGCATGGTCGATGATAATCAACCACCATACCATATGCTTGACATTCCTCACCCTCCCTCATGAGACCAAAGCAAAGAATAGGAGATCGAATCCTCTAATGCATATAAAGCATTACTTGAATGCATGGAAATAATAGAAAACAAGATCACTGGGTTCAATCTTCAAAAGCCCACTTTATGCTAGCTTTACAATCAACTGCTTCACCCATCAATACCTTTCCCTCCATACCTAGAGCATTTTAAAATGCCCAAGCTAGATAGATTCAAAGGAGATGAATATGCATAGGAGAATTTTACTAGGTTCATGAACCAATGCTTCAGTATCTAGGATAACGATGCCTTACATATATGGATATTTTTTATTATCCTCTCTAGCCCAGTCATAGAGTGGTATAATCAACTTTCAAGGCACAACGTCCATAGCTTTGAACAATTTTTGGACGCATTCTAGAATTTTTTACTTTTAATACTAAAAGAAAGGTGACCTTAACAAACTTGACAGGGTTGAAGCAGTATGATGATGATTCAATCATAGATTATGGTAATATGTGGTGAATGCTTATTGCTAAGCTACCATACCTACTACGAGTGTTTGAGTTGACTCACATGTTTTCAAATATTTTTGTAAATACAATTTCATTATTAACATAACTCCAACAATACCAAACTCTTGAAGATGTTCTAGTGCAGGCTAAAACAATCAAAGAAATCAAAATTCAAGAGGGAAAAATATCAAAACCTCATAAAAAGAAGTGGAATAAAAATAAAAAGGCAATCCAGCACAACCAAATCTAGTAGCAGTTAATCAAATTACCATTAGTATTTCAAGGCTTGTGCAACCAATGCTGCCTTAGAAGGCCAACTATCAGGACCAACCTCCTCCTACAAACTACAATAACAACACTCAAATTAATTAAGGGAAAAACCAACAACGTCATCCTTCGTGACAATTTATGCCCTTTTCTAAGTCTATGGATTCCTTATTTGATCATTTATGTGTGGCCAAAGCAATTACTCTACCTAAGATCTAGCCTATAGATCTAAATAAAACAAAGCCAATGGGATGTTGTGAATATCTATACTATAAGTACCATAGGTAGAATGGGCATACCATGCAAATGTGATACTCATTTAAACACCTAGTACAAGACATGATTGATAGGAACAATCTTGAATTTAATAACCTCTTGCAAAAAATAATCAATAGATGGATATATTTAAAGACCTATTTCCCAATCACGAGGTGCAAGAAAATCAAGAAAAATGAGTGAACGAGGTCCATACGACACCCCCTCAACAAGGTTTCATCAGAATGATTAACATCATGACAAGGAATAGGAATTATCCAAATCAAGTTGCACCACCTATAGCTTCAAATGATATTTCCTCCACATCACAACCTCCACCACGTCCAGTGTAAAGCCTTCCACCTTGTCTAGTGGTCACAATAAAGAGTACGCTTGCTCAAATCTTATGAACAACATCAGACCAAATCTCTATTTATTAGCTTATACAACTATCTCTACCTCATCGAGAAGCTCTTATAGAGATCCTTAAGTAAAATGAACTACAACCCCAATAGTCCAACTCCTTTATCAATTTTGTGGGGTAAGTTTAGTAGTGCAAAGAGCTAGTAATCATATTTCATGAACATGAAATCAAACCAATATCAAATTATAGGGTTTATTCTCCCTTACACATAATTACATGTGTAAATGGAACACCTTATAAAAGAGTTCTAATTAATACTGGTTCTTCAAGCAATATTATCATAATAAATGCTCTCCAACATCTAGGTCTTCTAGCATCCCACATTGTTGCATCCATGTATACCCTTCGATCATTCAATGATACTCTATGATCAATGGTTAGCACTATAGTCTTACCTATTCAGGTGGGACATAAAACTATACCAACATTGTATCACATCTTAGAGGGTGTAATGGCTTATAATATCTTTTTGGGTAGATGCTAGATTAAGGATATGAAGTGTGTGCCATCCATAGCTCACCAATGTTTAAAGTACACCCATGAAGGGCAATTACATGTTATCTCTACAGACCTTGAGCCCTTCAAATACTGTAACTTGGTAAAAATCATCCCTGAGTTGACCTTACCATCAAATCATTTGGACTTCCAACCAAATACATCCATTCAAGGTTTGAATCCTTCATTATCACCTTCCATAAATACATTATCATCTTCTTCTATACCATCATCATCATTGGCACCTTCATATGTACCCTCATCATTGTAAAATCCTTCGCAGAGGACCATGTTGAAGAGGTCTATTTATGATATCCCTCCAATCATCTCTACCATTTCCACAAAAGAAATTTATAGTCTAGCAAATAAGGAACCACTTCATGAGATATCAAGCCTCACTTCTATATTATCCATCCTCACCATCATAGGTCACAGTCCATCTGGATACTATGGTATTAGGAGAATACTTAGTAAGGAACAATAAAATAGTTCCAACCATTAATATAATACAAATATGGGATGACCTCATCTTCCCATAGGTAATATTGTACCTCTAGGCATGCCTCCCAATCAAACAAACTTAATATATGGGGGTATTGAATATGGCACAGAACCATATCCTCAGTAAGAATATGATGAAGAACCCTTTTTTGAGGATATCAATTAGATGTCAAATCCTGACTTTGCCATGCGATATCTCCATCACTAACATTGACATGGCTATGATTTGGGGTTGTATGAACAAGGTAATCACATTCCTTGCCAGCCACAATATCAAATGTCATATGATAAATTTGGCTTAGGATACAACAAGCATGTGCCTCTCGACATCCTCATAGATAGTTTAGAGTGCCTAGGTATGAACTATTGGGATGAGCTTGCACGTGATCCTTACACTAATCCTAATCATATCCACTCTTTGGGGATTATTTCCCCAAAAATATGATAGATCAAAATATATCTCATGATTTCAACCGATCCTATAAAGAAGGTAAATATTTTTATACTCTTCCATCCGAAAATGAATAAGAGGATCATGAATGAAAAACTGATGATGAATTAGATTATGGCATAGCACATATTAACTTCCCTAGTTCATATGAATAATATGAAGAGATCATCCCATTAATTTATGAATAAGATTTCTATCTATAAATATTTCCAAACCACATCCCATATGGCGATAGCTTCTACCATTCGAGTATCAAGCGTGCCCCCTTCCACATCGACCACCTTCAATCGTTCCACCTCCACTGCAGCCACCACTGCAAGTCTTGCAACAACCTATTATCAATAGACCCAACCATCCATCGAATGGAGATTATCCATCCATCCATATTATTTCCATAGATCTTATTGCACCCTTGCATGATCTGAATAACCCATTAAACCTATTGCACCTTGACCTTGAGGTAATCAAATTTGATCAAGGATATTATCTACCATCTCAATTAGATTATTGTCCTTACGATGAAATGTTACAACCATTTCATTTTTCTTCAAGATATGCCCAAAATATGTTTCACACTGAGGTTTACCATGATTTTCCAATTGATGACATAAAACCAATTGACGATATTCATTTGATCCCTACTCCACACCAATTGGAAGAGGGATCTCATATGTCAATTGAGCCAATATTTGATAGTGATATTGGTACAAATCCTGAGACTCCCCAATTCATCATATTGGGGGAAGGCTTATCCCTTACTGAGCAAGCCAATTTCATAGCTCTTCTAAAATAGAAGAAGGAAGCTTTTGCATGGTCTTATAAATACATGCCAGGACTAGATCTAAATTTAGTCATGCATAATATTATGATTGATCCAAATGCAAAACCATTCAAGCAAAAGCTATGCAAAATGCATCCAACAGTAGCCTTAATGGTGAAATATGAATTGTAAAAATTATATACTAATTTCAATGACCAAGCCGCCAAGGTGGAATGACCAAGTCCTTGGGCCTGTAGCGGAGGTGACTTATACCTCCTTGTACACTCTCTGCAGCTTCCACCCTTGATTGGGCTTGGCTACGGGTGTACACCATGGTGGTGTTTCTCTTTTATGATTTTTATGCTACACTAAAAAAACAAAAAAAAATCACACACGCAAAACAATGATTATCTCATTTTAAAGATTAAAGGTGTGCTCTAAACCTGGTTTAGTGTGTTTTGATTTTGTTTTGAAAGATTTTGTAAAGAACATTTAAATGCAATATGATGGCTCTTATGGCTCACCCATTCGATAAACCATTGCCAGGTTGATATACCAACCTCTCTATATACCCGCCCTTACGTGAGGGAAACTATTGGTACGTGAGAGCAGATGGTACATGGAATGTAGGTGGTACGAAAGGGGAATCACCCTATTTTTGACACCTACCATAGAAGACTTATCCTCATGCACTGGGAATCACCCCAGCTACACTCGGTCAGCTTTCGTCAAGATTTACATCTAGCAACAGTAGCGATCAGGGTCACGAATGCAAAATTCAAGCCAAGGTGGTGATGAAATCCACCGTTGGCCTTGATCAAGGGCTGGGGTTTTACGACCAGCTCCTTGGTCTTTATGTTGCCACGTGATGTGTGGGGTTCCTTTTATTTTTCATGAAAGAATATAAACATGCAGTACAACTTTTCCTAAGCAAGCAAGGAACCAAAAAAAATAGGAAACAGAAAACATAAAATGATAGAAGGAGTTCAAGACCCTTACCTTTTCTCTGCCTAAATCTGTTGGTTCTGAGTTTCTGTCCTGAAACTACATAGAAAGCTATTCATCCCACCCAAGGATGAATAATAATACTGTACTCATCACAGGGTGGGGAAAATTCCCATTCGTCCCTGGGTAAAATGAATTCCAGCTCTGTATTCACCATAGGTTGGAACGAACAACAATCCAGCGTTTGAAAACTCGGTACCTACAAGCAAAAACAATAAAGTTTTGATCATTTCTGATCTTACAAAAAAAGGAAAAGGGTCCCACCATGATCACTACTGAAAGCACGAGGATACGAAAAAAAAAAGGAAAATACCAAGTACGATGCGTGTAAAACCAGAATTAACGCTAAAATCCTATGTATTGAAAATTGCATGAAAGGAAAGAACATAACGAATCGACATGAGATAAAAGTAATATGGAATACAGTCCTCTTTATTGATATGCTTTTAAATTCGTGTTACAATATGTCTCTTTCCCTTTTAAGGTATAGGAGCGTTAAATATTTTTCTTATCACATCCATGGATAGCCATACTTCTTCCGCATGCCCACATGTAAGATGGGAGGACCAAAATGTCGTCGCCGCTTGTGTATATGAAATTTGACTCCTTGTTTCTCCTCAAATTTCTAGATCCTACATTCAAGTAGAAAACAGTTAGTAGCACCTGTAGATAAAATAAAACATGCAATCCCCATGCCTTCAATTAGCGCAAGCAAGATGTAAATAAAATGATAACTAGCATAGCTCCAAATGAACTGAAAATTATATAGGGGCATAAAAACATCACAAGGAAAACACTACAAATGGAACAGTCGAGAAATTCATCACATATTTGTATTCACTCCGGGGCGGGACGAATAGACCTATAACAAAATGTCAAAAGGCACGGTCTCAAATGTCATATCCGGGAAGCTCCAAATCACTTGTAAAGTTGGGTTTAGCTAATTGGGGGAATTTTGGGAAGACCCAGAAGGTCAGATTTTTCCAATTTGGCCTCTATCACTAGGAATTTTATGATGCTACTGCATGTTAGTAAAGGCAAGAAATGATAGAAACATGATCAAAATTGCTCGAAACAATGTGAAATTTAAATGACAACCTATCTAAGCAGCATATAATCAAATGCAAAAATAACAGAATGGAAATATACCACAAATTTCTAACCTCTCTAGGGGAGGCAATTAGAATTGCAATAGTGTGGGGGGTGCCTGGGGGCAGGACGCCCGCCATTTGGGGCCCGATTTCAGCACCAATCCACTTGGGATGGGTCCAAAATCTCTTATGGGGTGTTGTCGACAAATTTGGTAGGATGTTGTGGCCAAATGTTGGGTTTTTGGTCCGTATTTGCACTTCCAATAACCACCCTATGAACTCTCTTCCAAAAGAGATTAAGGATGTGAAAGGCACAAATCAAAAGGTGTGTGTGTGGAAGTAAAACGACAACACTTCGTTGCTTAAAATGCTCCTTCTCTGTGTCTTTTGTCGTGAGAAAACTCACCAATTTATAGACCTGGAGGTCTCTTTGGATGAGCATGCAGAGGCGCCACTTGGAAATCATGCCTTCCTAGGAGGGAGGAGATTCCTCCCTGATTAGGGGCTTCATGACTGCCTCTGCAACTACCTCTAACGCTCGAAAATGCTCACTCACACTCCCATGCAATGAAGGAAGAATTAAGTGGCGGATCTAAGCTACAATTTGTCAAGATTTGACTTTTTTCCCATCAAAACTACTATTCGCCCCACCCTGGAGTGAATATTGCTAATCGTCCCTGGGTGGGGCGAATACCAGTTTGTAATCGTCCCTGGGTGGAACGAGTAGAAAGCAGAGTGCCTGAAGGTGCCAAATTGACTCCTGACCTTCCAAAACTATTGTTTGAGTGGTTAGGACCACTTTTTAACCTCTGGGGGCTGCCCTGGGGGTTGTGTGTGTCAATGTGATCAGTTTTTGCAGTCACATAATTGGATTGGTGCCATTTTGATGTCTATAGATGCCCCTTTTTGGGATGCGCTATGTGTGGCATAGTGCTGAGCAAAAAATAGACAACCAAAGAACTAATGATTAGGGTTTATTAATAACCTAACCAAATTTTGATACCTTGAGCATGAAAAGGGCATGCATTCTTGAATCCTTTCTTTCGACGAGCGAAGGAACTCAATTCAAGTGTTAACCTTTTTCGGTGAGGTGTTACTTGATCTTGGACATTGATCAGTCATGAATAGGCAAAGGGTGCAACCTTTTTTCTATGGGAACCCTGAGTTCATGATTCATGAATGCCAAGTGTTTGATCAGCTTGTGATTGTTGCTTGTTTGCTACCCCAATGAGAAGCGTGATTGTCTTTGTCAATGATTATTTGAATGCATGCCATTTTCATGATTGGGTGTGTATTTGTTGATTGTTGACTAAGTGTGACTACCCCCTCAAGCGATGGATCTATGAGGGAATGACCTACATGAGAAAAGTGAGGAGTCACTTGACCCAATATGACTTGTGTAAGGGTGCCTTCAGATGTTTTATCGTTGAATTTGTGTGCGATTTTTTGACATTTAGACCTATTTTTAGTGGGTTTGAACCCTTTTTGGGACGTTGTTTTGGGGATGAAATTCTTGGCAATTTGTCTTTCCGTGGAGCAGTCCGGCTATGATAGCCTTCTTAGGGAATAGGATAGTGAGGATTTTTGACCCCGATGTCTATTTTGCATGCCCAGAATATCAAGTTCAAAAGCACTCTCATCGGGCAATTTTATTGCTTGTTTTGGTGCATTTATGTGCAGTTTTTTGTTGTTTTTGGAATGTTTGCCCTATATTCGTTCCTAGGTGGTACGAATACCAGTTTAGTATTCGTCCCAGGGTGGAACGAGCACTAACTAGAGTGCTCATCCCAGGGAGGAATGATTACAAGCCTAAAATCCTATTTAAGGGCCAAAACTAGGGTTTGGGCTCATTTGCATTCGAATTTTCTGGTGATCTGGAGCTCTGAGGAGGAGGAGGCTGATTTTGTGAAGCGAAGCGCTGCCAAATTTTTATTTATACCATGAGTGAATGAACCAGATTGAGCGATGGAGCCAAAGTGAGACCAGTAAGTGATCTTCCTCGTCATTGCTTGTATTTCATTGTTACAGTTTTTAATATCGTAGTTTATTTGTTGTTTCGTTTGTAATTTGTTGTTCAAATTAAAAATGAAAACCCTAATTAGATGTATGTCATTATGCGTGATGTGTTATTTTATGACATCATGAAAACTTAGGTAAAAACCCTAGGTGAACAAAGATCAAAATTTAGGTTATAACTTAGCTAAAAACTTAGTTGAAAACGTAACTGAAAAAAAAAAACTTCACTTAACCCTAGTTAAACAAAGACAAAACTTAGGTTAGAAATGTAGGGTAAAACTAAGCGTAAAATGTAGCACAACCCTAGTTTTTTTTTTTTTTTTTTGTGTGTGTTTTTAATTTGTCAGTTGACCTCTAGAGTGAAACCCTAGGTACTAACAAACCATTTTTTGAATTTTTTTGCTTGTTTGTTTTTAATTTATCAATTAGAATTAAAACCCTAGGACTAACAAACCATTTTTTTTTTTGTGAATTTTTTTTGTTTGTTTGTAATTTATCAGTTAGAATTAAAAACCCTAGGACTGACAAACCATTTTTTGAATTTTTTTTTTGTTTGTTTGTAATTTATTAGTTAGAATTAAAAACCCTAGGATTGACAAACTGTTTTTTGAATTTTTTTGTTTGTTTGTAATTTATCAGTTAGAATTAAAAACCCTAGGACTGACAAACCATTTTTTTTTTGTGAATTCGTTTGTTTGAATTTTTGTGAATATTGTTGTTCAGCATTCGTCTATTTTTATTTACATTTGTTTTATGCATTGTTGTATATTTATGTTATTGATGTATATTTTTTCATGATTTTAATGTTTTTATTTTGTTTTCCTTTGCAGGTTGTGAAGAGCCGGTACCGTGTGCCCATGGTTTTCACTGAGTTGTGGGAGGCACTGACTTTGGCTAACTGGGAGTGGCTTGATGCCCTTGGGCTCAAGCAGGTGACTCAGATGGAGCTTGTGGTAATGGATCAGGCCTATCTGAAGGCCCTGATCAACTTGTGGGATCCCTAGACTAACACCTTCCATCTCCCAATAGGGGAGATGACAGTGACCTTGGAGGATATCTATCGGATTCTATAGATTTTGATAGATGGATTTTTGATTAGGACGACACTGCATGATCAGTGAACATCTATACTGACACGATGATTCATTCATGGGGAGGAGGTGGGTTTGGATAGCCTAGTGGAGAGGGCAGAGTGTGACTGCTAGATTGGTAGGATTCTAGTTTGATGGTGGCTGGAGAAGGGGATGTTGGGAGTGAGGCACGCAATACTTATGGGCCTCATTTCCAACATGCTGCTACCTGACTCATTAGGTGCAAGGTTCCCATGGAACCTACTGGATGTGGTATTTTGACTGGTGGAGTGTCCGATGCATGAGCCCTTGATTATGAGGTGGGTGCAGACACTACTGGCACAACTCTATGATGAGTTGTAAGAGGTTTGCTATCGAAGGTGGAAGGGTATTGGGTGTAGCTTTCTGTTGCAGTGCTAGGATTGGCAACACATAACGGTGGAGAGGCTGGTGGGGTTGTCATGGACGACTCGAGCAGAGATGGTGGATAAGAATATAGGTTATGCGGCTCTATGGTGGTGGTATGAGGAGCAGGGGTAGAGTCAGTGGTGGGCAGGTGCCATAGGGCACTATGTTGATGCCTTCACTCAGCTTTACTCCAGGGGAGGTGTTCTGGCACCCCTACCAGGACTGTCCAACCTAGCCTGAGGCTGTAGAGTGGCTCCAGTGGGTTCACAGGGGGCGGTGTCTGATTGGGCATCATGGGACCGAGCAGGAGTTCTTCCCTTACGGTCGGGTGACATGATATTTTGGGGTGCACTAGGGGTTTCCTGGTGAGCCCGTGGTCTATCGGTGCCGGGGGGACGAGATAACTCTAGCCTGGTCGGTCATTGCACTGTTGGACAAGGATTCAGATACAACTATTGACGTCCCAAATGTGGACGACGTCGGGACTACCATGGAGTATGATCAGTGGTGGACACTATAGCGATGGTGGGGGGAGGGACCACTGGGAGGAGTCGAGGTAGCAGCAGTAGGTGATGAGGGTGTAGAGGCACCAGGTGAGGGTTGGGGGGTTCTACTAGAGGATGCAGATATGGTAGAGGTGGATGATTTTGTGGGGGAGGATTTTGGGGTTTCGTATCATCTAGAGATGTAGGATGTCCCAGAGCAATGGGAGCCAGAGCTGGGTACTGTCCTAGATTTGCCTATGCCTCAAGCAGTTTTGAAGGACATGGAGGTAGGGTTGCGCACTAAGAATGCACGATTGGTGAGGCTGCTTCGAAGGCGATATGAGGAGCTGGGGGAGGCTCTTTAGGAGAGGGATCTCTTTTAGACTCAGCTAGTAGAGTAGGAGAACGCATGGGCTATGTACCACCGATAGGAGGGGGATACCGATGCTACACGGGAGAGGGATATTCTATGGATGAAGCTGGCGAAAGGGAGAAGGTGTTGGCGTAGTGCGACGATGTAGTAGTGATGTATCGGCGGTGGGAGGCAGAGTGGTGTTGATACTGGATGGATCTGGAGGGAGAGATCAACCACCTCAGGGGGCGGGTACCTGAGCCCTCTGGAGGTGGATCTTCACGTCGGACGAGGGGCAGCGATACTGAGCAGTTAGCATCATTTCGTCGCAGGTGATTGGATGAGGGGGGGGCTAGTGGGCATGATTCAGGGGCTAGTAGTAGCCTCCCTGAGGGGTCCCATAGGACCCACACCATGGGGGGTAGTTTTCATCGCATCGATCCTGTGTGATCATGGTGGTCGACGCCTTAGGCTTGGGGGATTTTGAGGTGTTGCTTTCTGTTGGGTCAGATGACCAGTTATTGTAGCCTGTAGGCATTTTTGATGATATATATATACATATGACTTTATTTTGTTTATACACATGTCGGCATTTGATGTTATGCTCAATTATTGTTGAATGTGTATGTATGCATGTTACTTGATGTTGATGGATGCATATGTTATGATGAGTACAAATGTTTCTAATTTGTAGGATATGTAAATGGAATGGATGAATTAGATTTGTGATTTTTGGCGGGGGCACCATAGACTATTTAGAACTTATGGCTTTTTGTCTTAGGCGATTGCTGTGGTAAATGACTTTTGCTATATAGATGCTATTTTTGTATTTTTTGATGGCAATTCAAGGATGACAGATTGCATAGGTCGTTTAGAATGTAGTTAAGGTTTTCTGAGACTCAGATGTTTTAACCAACTAGCCAATACTGTAATGTTATCTTAAAAGACTTTTTAGACAAGGTATGAATCAGATTTGTCTTTGACCAAGTTATTTCACATCCCTGTGTGTGCAATTGAGTTCATTTATGTGGTATTTGTCAGGATACCGCCAATGCCAGATAGGCTGTCAACCAAACCTATACTGAGGATCACCTAATCAGCTCCACTAACTCCTTTGTTGTATTTAGTCAGATTAATCTATGGTGCTATCGAGGATACCATAAAATAGATCATCCACATGCAAACATTGATATGCACACAAGTTAATGTGACAGATATATCATCATGCGGGAGGTTTTCCACCAGTGACCGATAGGCTATCCACCAAACTGGTATTGAGGTTTACCTCATGACTTTCTGAATGTTGAGAGTTCCAGGGATTCAAGTTCGACTCCCTTATTTTCTTCAATTGTATTGGGATACTTGCTCTTTTGTAGTGATAAAAATCACTGTTTATTTTTGTTTTTTCTTTTGAGCAAGGGATTTGAATATTGAGTGATGAGAATCACTATTGTATGTGCCTTTTTATGTATGCACTTTAGTGGTGATGTCAAATTTTTGGAGTTTTGACTTTTGCAATTTTGTGATGTTTTGCAACTTATTTAGAACTTGGGATTCTTGGGGAATTTGGTAGGGAAGATGCTTGTCATTTTTCCAACTCTCAGCATTCTCGATGTCATTCACACAGGGGGATGAACAAGATAATTGTTTCACTTATGGTGACCTGGATTGCTTTATAGGTTTCATCTTTCGTTCACACAACTTTGGAATTTTTATGTGTTTTAACTTAAGTTGGGATGCTACGTAACAAGGTGTTATCCAAGTAGAACTCTATCTTTGTAAAATCTATCTAAATTTCTACAGTACTTGGCTAGAAAGCTAATGAAAACTGAATGACGAAAACTCTTGATATATTTAGAAGACAACTGACTATGCTAGGGCGAAAAGATGTGAATGGATTTTATTTTTAATGGATTGTTTATAGAGTGGAGAAATGTGGAAAATGATGGATTTGCCAAGTAATTACAGTCTATGGTGCTTTTGACTTGTATGACCACAAATATGCAATGTATGGATGTGATGCTTAATGCAGTTATTATTTTTGTGTTTTTGATGGATTGATTTTTTTTTTGTGGGTATGAAGATGAGATGCAAAAAGAGATCTTTATTGTTGTGATGATTTTTGAGCATGCAAGGAAATGAGATGCAAATCTTAGTTGTTTTTTATGATTTTATTATTTTTGAATTTTCTTATTTTTGACCAAGCGATTGTGGGAATCCTTGGAGCTTTTTGGTTTGACCAAAGGGGTAATGGGCACCTTTGGGGTATTTTTGGGGTTGACCAAGCAATTGTGGGAATCCTCGGAGCATTTTGGTTTGACCAAAGGGGTAATGGGAACCTTTGAGGAATTTTTGGGGTTGACCAAGCGATTGTGGGAATCCTCGAAGCATTTTAGGATTGACCAAGCGATTACAGGAATCCTTGGAGCATTTTGGGATTGACCAAGCAATTGCTTTAATCCTCAAAGCATTTTGGGATTGACCAAGTGATTGCAAGAATCCTCGAAGCATTTTGTTTGGGATATGGCTCTTTTAAATATGGAATAGCCACAAATGATGGATGTTCAAGGGTTCTAGTTCCTTGATTTCATCAAGAGAGGCTAGCTGATATGTTCCAGGTCCTATTTTATTGTCAATGACATAAGGACCTAACTAGTTTGCGGTGAATTTGTCCCTTAGATGGGGTGGAAAGTTAGAGTTTTTTTGGTTCTCTTTTAAGACTAAGTCACCAATCTAAAAGTCCCTCAGGTGAACCTTCATGTTGTACGCCCTCTTAAGTAACTCTTGATAGATACGTAAATGATCAAGAGCATTAACGCATCGTTCGTCGAGCAACGTAAGCTGGTCTAATTGAGCCTATCGCGCAGTGTCATCATCGATGAACTCTTGCATTGATATGCATAGGGAAGGAATTTCCAACTTGAGAGGCATGATAGGCTCAGAGCCATACATGAACGAAAACGGAGTTGCCCCAGTGGGTGTTTGAATGCTAGTGTGATAAGCCCACAGGGTAAGTGGGATATGAATGTGCCAATCCTTATGATTGTCTACGACTATCTTTTTGAGGATGGCAACTAGCATTTTTTTTTACACCTCTGCCTGCCCATTTGCCTGCAGATAATATGGTGTCAAAAATTTGTGCTAAATTTTGTACTTTGTGGTCAAAGCACGCACGTCTTTGTTCTTGAATGACGTCCCATTATCCAAGATTATCTTGGATGGAATACAAAAACAACATATGATATTATGTAAAATGAACTCTAAAATGCAGGTTACAGTCATAGAGGTAAGCAGAATTGCTTCCACCCATTTGGTGAAGTACTCCGTGGCCGTTATGATAAACGTGTGACGGCCTGACGATAAAGGGGAGATATTTATGATTAGATCTAGACCCCACTGTGAAAATAGATAAGCTGATTGGATCGACTGCAAGGCCTGAGAAGGTACATGTGTCAAATTGGCATGGTGTTGACACTTCATGCACTTCCTTACATACATGCAACAATCTCGCTCTAAATATGGCCAGTGATATCCCATGCAGAGAATGCGCTTTGCGATGGCCATACCACTGAAGTGGCCACCGCATGTACCATCATGCACTTGGGTGATCACCCAAGTGGACTCTTGCTGGTCCAAGCAACGAAGGAGGATTCCTTTGTAGTTGTGACGGTACAAAATATCTCCTAAAAAGACATGCTTTACCACTTTCTGCTTGAATGCTCATTTTGCAGCATGCGTCAATCCAAGTGGGAGGTTACCTAACTTGAGGTAGTCCATTATGGGTGAATACCAATCCTTCTGATCAAAAGCCTCGATGGTATGAACAACCAATCCATCTTGAAGTTCATCCCTAGCAAAAGCTAAGTGGGAAAGAACTTGTAAGAATAGCATTATGTTGCTATTAAGAGGAGTAGGGGAGAACAGGGACCCTCAGTTGGCATGATTTAGGAAATCATGGATTTGATAGAACGTGTCCAGGGATGATTCAATCTGGATCAGGTGGATCCATGGCATTAAGTCAAAGCTTGTACAATCCATCGTGGATTGTGATAGTATTTTGACTTGAATGGTTGTCATATCACGAGAAATGTTTTGTGGGATTAGTGACCCCAAGGAGGCCATAGTGTCCACAAAATGATTCGATGACCGAGGGAGTGCCTCGATGTCGTACCATTCAAGATTTTCCAGTAATTTTTCCACAAGGGCTTTGGAGGCCTATAGAACTAGGCATTTACACTGGAATACCCCTTTAAACTGGTTGAAAATTAACAACGAATCACCAAAAATGTTCAATCATTTGATGCTCATGGTGATTGCTATCTGAAGACCTATGAGCAAGGCTTTGTATTCTACATTGTTGTTGGTGCATGAGAAGTCTAATTTAAATGATAGAGGCATTGGAGCCCCTTGCAGTGTAAAGAATACAATTCTTGTGCCACCCCCTTATTCACATTTAGAACCATAAAAAAATAGGGTTATATTGGCCTGTGAATCAGGCTCATCAGAATCTCACGATTCTAAGACATTGAAGACCCCATCATTGGGTAGTTGTATGACCAGAGGATGATCTTCTTTGAGGGGAGCCTCTACTAGTTGATTGGCTATGACTTGACCTTTGATGGATTTTTGTCCAATAAAATCTATGTCAAACTTCGTCAACAACATGATCCATTTCACCGTGCGGCTACTATGATAAGTATGACTCATCATGTACTGCAATGGATTCTCCTTATACACAACATACGTCTTATTGCTCAACATGTAATGGCACAGCTTTTTGGTAGAAAACACCATTGCCAAGCAGAGCTCCTCGACGTATGCATAGTTAGGTTCATAACTGACCAGGGTGCGGATAAGATAGTAAGTGGCCTATTCTTTATGAAGTTCATTCTTCTAGGCTAACATGGTGCCCAGTGCCACCTTAGTAGCTGAGATGTATAAGTAGAATGACACTCTTGGTCTAGGTGGTGCTAATACTGGCAACAAAGCCAAGTATTGTTTAATATCGTCAAAGGCTGACTGGCACTCGTCATCCCAATGAAATGCTATACCCTTATGCAATAATTTATTCATGGGTCGGCACTTGTCAGATAGCTATGCTATGAAGTGCTTAATTGATGTGACCTTTCCATGTAGGATTTTGAGCTACTTAATGGTAGTTGGGGGGAGCATTTCAAGGATTACCTTGAATTTGTTTGGGTCCACCTCAATGCCTCGCTTTGAGACTATGAAACCCAAGAGTTTTCCAAATGTGACACCAAATACGCACTTCTTGGGATTCAGTCTAACTTTATGTTCCATGAGGCGATCGAGGATCTTGCTTAAGTCATCAAGATGATCTAGGCACAAAAGAGATTTGGCCAACAAATCATCCATGTAATATTCCAAAGTTTTGTGCATGTAATCATGGAATATGTACGTCATGGCATGTTGGTAGGTGGCACCAACATTTTTAAGGCCAAAGGGCATGACCTTATAACAAAATGTCCCCCAAGGCATTGTGAACGTTGTTTTTAGTTGGTCCTCGGGATTGATACAAATCTGATTGTATCCTAAGAAACCATCCATGAGGGATAGAATTTCGTGACCTGCTATAGCATCTACCAATGTGTCGATGCTTGGCAAGGGGAAATCATCCTTAGGAATCACTTTGTTTAGATCTCAAAAATCAATGCATATGCAAATCCTCCTATCAGGATTCTTGACGGGCACCATGTTGGACAGCCATGGTGGGTAATCCACGCAGATGACAAACTGTGTATCCAACAACTTTTACAATTCATCTTTGACCATCAAGGCCACTGGTGGGTGCATCTTACGTAGTTTTTTCTTAATAGGCTTGACTACCGGATCAAGCGTCAGATTATGCATGACTAGATGCAGATCTAGCCTCGACATGTCTTTGTAGGACCATGCAAGAACCTCCTTCTTCTCTTTGAGAAGGGTAATGTATTCGACTTGCTATTCGAGAGATAATCTTACCCCCAGATTGATAATCTATGGATTCATTGGATCCAATATGATGTCTACATCAGTCGTCTCCTCGAATGACATGTGGGACCCATCCTCCAACTGGTGTGGAGTTGGGATCAAGTGGATATCATTTGCTGAGTTCAAAAATGTGTGTTGGGAACCTCGGGTTCCTCATCAGCATGGAAGATATCCTGAGTTGGCTCTAGGGTTAAATGGAGCATTTCATCAAAATGCTAGTACTCTGATGGGGATGGTGGTGAATTGACATGATCCCAGTCTATGGCATCTATGTCTAGATACAATGACTGTGCTGGATTGGCCAGATTATGGATGGGGGTGGTTAAGTCAATGGATATCATTTTGATGAAATGATTTTGGTCTCCATTACCATGGGTGTGATGATTCAAACATTCCATATGTTCTCTGTGCTCTGGGTTTGGCTCTAGAGGTATTGGCACGAATGGATCGGCCCTATGTGCGGATAGGAAGACAGGGTCTACCCTCAACACTGATATCGCTATAGGGTCTTTGGGTGGAAGGTGTTCTTCATGTGCCCAAATTGGTGGATTCAACACTTGGTCCCACTGCATTGGGTCTACGTACCACTCATGCCTTGGAACTATTTTTAGTTGTTCAAATATGTCGTTAATCTCTAATGGGTATTGTTGCTGTTACATATGATTGAGATAGGCCATCTCAGTTTCATATTCATAATCACTGTCAGAGATCCAAAGGCCTTCATTGGTTCCAACAACTATTCGTGACATTAGAGGATCGTCTTGCTCGAGCAAATTGATCTAGCCCCATTGGGGTTGTTTCGCTCTCTATGGTGGGGCCGGATTATCTTATGGTGGCACTTGCTCGATGGGAGCCACCAAAGAGAACATTGCTAGGAGGCTTTCCTGATAATCATCCATGGGGATTGTAGACACCAAAATAGCACCAATCCAATTATGTTACTGCAAACACTGATCGCTTTGACACACACAACCCCAAGGGCAGCCCCTAGAGGTCAAACAATGGTCCTAACCACTCTCACAATAGTTTTGAAAGGTCAGAGATCAATTTGGCACATTCAGGAACTTTGCTCAGTATCCATCCCACCCTGGGATGAATTCAAACTGGGATTTGCCCCACCCAGGGACGAATTCTAAATTCGCTCCAGGGTGGGGCAAATTACAGGTTTGACGGGCAAAAAAATCAAATCTTGACAAATGGTAGCTCAGATCCGCCACTCAATGCTTCCTTCATCGCATGGGAGTATGGGTGAGCATTTTTGAGCGTTAGGGGCATTTGCAAGGTCAGTCATGGAGTACCAATTCAGGGAGGAATCTCCTTCCCCTAGGAAGGCATGATTGCCAAGTGGCGCCTTTGCATGCCCATTTCAAGAGACCTCCAGGTCTATAAATTGGTGAGTTTCCTCACCTCAAAATATGGAGAAAAGTAGCATTTTAGAGCAACGAAGTGCTGTCATTTTATTTACACGTCTCGCACCTTTTGGATTTGCACCTTTGGCATCCTTGATCTCCTTTAGAAGGGAGGTCATTAGGTGACTATTGGGAGGACACATTTTGATCCCAAAACCCAAAATTTTGCCACAATACCCCACCAAATTTGTCGACAATACCACACAAGAGGTTTTGGACCCATCCCAAGTGGATTGGTGCCGAAATCAGGCCTCAAAATGGTGGGCGGCCTGCCCCATGGGTGCCCCCTCCCACACTGCCACAATCCTAATCGCCCCCTTTCATAGTGATGGGAATTCCATGTCAGATTTTCTTTCTTTCATTTTTTAATTCAATTCTATGATTTTTAAATAGGTTGTCATTCGAATTTCGTCCCATTTTGGGCAATTTTGATCATATTTCTAGCTTTGTTCGCTTTTACTAATCTGCAGGTAGCATCATCAAATTCCCATTTATGGAGGCCAAATTGGGAAAATATGACCATCTGGGTATTCCAAAAATGCCCCCAATTAGCTAATCCCAATTTTGCAGGTCTTTTGGAGCTTCCTAGGAAGGACATTAGGACAGTATCTTTTCGGTGTTTTGTTGCAGGTGAATTCGTCCTGCCCCGAAGCAAATTCAAATTGGTGAGTAATTTCCTGACTGTTCTTTTTGAAGAACCTTCCTGGTGGTATCTTGATGCCCCTGTCAAATTTTTAGAGCATTTGGATCTATTTTAATCTTGGTTTAATTTGTTTTTCTCATTCACTTATCGTAGGCTTGGGGATTGCATGCATTGTTTCATCTACAGGTGCTACTGACTATTTCTTGTTCTTTTGAACGTAGGGTTCGGACATCGAAGGAGCAACGAGGAGTCAAGACTCATCATTCCAAGTGGTGGTGATGTTTTGGTCTACCCAATTTTACATGTGGGCACGCGAAAGAAGGAAAGGCACCCATGGATGTAACAAGAACTCATGCTTAAACGCTCCTAGCCCTTGGAATGGGAGGATGTGCATTGTAACTGAGTTTGAAACATATCAATAAAAAGGGTTGTCTTCTTTATTCACATTTTTTTTAGTTTGATTCGATCATGCTTTTCCCTCTTTTCATGCACTTTCAAGTTTTTAGGATTTAGTGCTAAGTTCAATTTCTTTGTTTGCATCGCATGTTAGCTTTCCCTTTTTGCTTCCTTATCCTCGTGCTTTTAGTGGTGATCATGATGGGAACCTCTCATCTATTTTTAAGATCAGAGATCTGATCCAAACTTGGTTTTTTTTGCTTGCAGGTACCACGTTTTCATACGCTGACTGTTGTTCGTTCCAGCAAAGGGTGAATGCAGAGCTGTAATTCGTTTCACCCAGGGACGAATGGTAATTCACCCCAAACTACGACAAATACAGTCCTATAATTCATTCCACCTTGGGATGAATTCTATCCTATGATGTTTTCAAGCAAAAACTTAGAATCGACAGATTCGGGCAGAGAAGAGGTAAGAATTCTACACTTTTCCTGTCATTTTCTGTCTTCAGTTTTTCTATTTTTTTGGTTTCTTTTTGCGTGCTTAGGAAAAGTTTTGCTGCATGTTTATTTTGTTCCATGCATAATAAAAGGAACCCCACACACCACGTGGAAACTTAAACACCAAGGATCTAGTCGTAAAACCCCAGCCCTTGATCAAGACCAATGATGGATTTCATCACCACCTTGGCTTGAATTTTGCATTCATAAACCCCGATCGCTACTATTGCTAGACGTAAATCTTGACGAAAGCTGATCGAGTGTAGCTGGGGTGATTCCAAATGTTTGAGGATAAGTCTTCTATGGTAGGTGTCATAAATAGGGTGATTCCCCTTCCGTACCGCCTATGTTCCACGTACCATCTACTCTCACGTACCTATAGTTTCCCTCACGTAAGTGCGGGTATATAGAGAGGTTGGTATATCAGCCTGGCAATGGTATATCAAAGGGGAAACCAATTTTTGGAGTCATAAGAGCCATCATTTTGCATTTAAATGTTCTTTACAAAAACCTTCAAAAACAACAACAAAACACACTAAACCAGGTTTAGGACACACTCTCAATATTTAAATGAGATAATCACTGTTTGTGTATGTGTGTGTTATTTTCTGTTTAAGTGTAGCATAAAAAATCATAAAAGAGAAAAAAATCTACTTAGCTTATAGAAGAGCAACACCATGGTATACACCCGTAGCCAAGCCCAATCAAGGGTAGAAGCTACAAAAAGTGTACAAGGAGGGGGCACGAGTCGCCTCCGCTATAGTCCTAAGGACTTGGCCATACCGCCTTGGCGGCCTGACCCACAAGAGAGTCCACATCATTCCATGTCAAGATGGAACTATAGGGACACCCCTTTGGGGGACAAGCCCGTTCATCATAGCCCCTTTTAGGAAGAATCCTTACACATGGCACTCAACATAGATAAGAAAGCTCCCTTAGAAGCTCGATATGAGTGGCCACCATGCGATGAAGCACTAGAGCGGCATAGTGTCCATGAGGAGAGGCCACATGAGTATGGCATCCCTCATTTGCCCCCCATCACTGTTAGAATCAATAGACAAACCCCAGAGCATAGGGCTCTGCAAGCAGGGTAAGCTAACTCCACCCACCCCTTTCACACATACGAAAGGGAATACGAGGAAGACCATCACATTCCTCAAGAGCAATGTACAATGTGGGAGCCATGCACTTCGGCACCTGCTAGATACCATGGTTACCCAATGAGGCCAGAGCCTCGGGTAAATGTCACCAACCTCGACAGAAGGAAGCAACCCATTGAGATCTCAGATCATCACGATCGAGGTAAATGTATAGGAGAGGCATCCAGGCCTCCTAGGCTCAATATGGTAGAGCAAATTGACCTGGTAGTCACCATACATGCCGCCCACCAAGCCCAAATCACGTGGCTTGAGCAAGATTAGCAGCAACTAGAGCATCTATATTGCCTTAGCAAAGAGCGCATTCAGTGCCAAACAGATGAGCTGCTTCATATCCTAGCTGAGAGGGTTCCAACCCATCACAACCAAAGAGTGGAACCATATGAGAGGCATAATACCTTGGTGCAAGATAGGTCTCCTTGACCTTATCAAGTTTTACCTCCAAGACCCCCTAGACCTGAGAGGGAGGCCACTCCCCGAAAAAATGATGGGTACCCTCCACGGGGACCCACCCAGGGTCACAGGACTCGCCCATAGACTCCTCAGGAAGTTTACGAGGAGTATGAAGAAGAAGCAAAGCGGGCCAAAATGCCCTACCAAGGCAGAGGTGTTGCTATCCAGCCACCCCCCCACAGGCCTCAAGTCTCCCACAACCCACAACGAGAGCAAACTAAAGAGGAAGAGATTAAATCTTTCGATGCATACAAAGCATTGCTAGAGCATTTGGAGTCTATGGAAACCAAAGATTCTGGGCCCCAAAATCCCATGTTATGCCAACTCCGTAGTCATCCTGTGCATCCATCAGTGCCTACACCCCCTTACCCCAAACACTTCAAGATGCCTCAGTTAGCAGTAATTAAGGGTGAAGAGGATTCCCAAGAGCATGTGACTAGATTCCTGAGCCAATGTTTTGGCATTCAGGACAACGATGCATTGTTGCTAAGGACATTTATAATCACATTCAGGGGCCCTACCTCGGATTGGTTCACTCAGTTGCAAAAGCATAGCATCAATAACTTGGATCAGTTAGTGGATGTGTTCCTCGAACATTTCACCTTCAACACCAATAAGAAGGCATCACTAAGTGACTTGGCCAGCCTCAGGCAGTATGAGGAGGAGACCATGACGGCCTACAAGAATCGATGGAGGACTTTGCTTTCCAAGATACCCTACCTTCCCCCTATGTCCGACCTTACACAAATGTTCTCACAAATTTGTTTGAGATCGATCTCTATGCTATTGCAGTTGTAGCAATATTCCACCTTAGAGGAAGCTCTGGCACAAGCCAAAATTATCGAAGAGATCAAGATATAGGATGGCGAGATTGCCAAACCTAAGAAGAAATAATGGAACAAGAACACAAAGACAGGGACTATGCAACAAAAACCCACTGTGGTTAATCAAGTTGCTATAAATGTCCCTAAGCCTGCACAAGAAATATAGCCTCAAAAGGCTAACTATCAGGCAGTGCCTCCTAACAATTATGAAAGAGAAAATCAAAAGCAGGAGAAAAATCAGCAGCATCGCCCTAGGCGACAGTACACACCTTATACAGAGTCTAGGGACTCCCTATTTGACTACTTGTCAGCGGTGAACTTGATCATCCTATGAGAGATTCAAACCATAGATCCTAACACTCCCAAGCCTAAGGGATACAAAGAAGACTTGTATTGTAGGTTCCACATGTGGAAGGGACATGACCTAAATGCATGTTATAAATTCAAAGGATTGATACAAGACCTGATTGACAATAATACATTGGTAGTGGACAACCCCGTAGCACCAAAAAACCAATAGATGGGGGTTTTCAAGGACCCCTTGCCTTCCCATGAGGCACAGGCAAAACCCCTTCAAGTCAATGAGGTGCAACAAAATTTCCCCATGCAAGGGTATGTAGGAATGATAATCATAGTGACTACGAATAAGAGATACCCAGGAGTTGCCGTCGAGGCAGCCACAAGAGAGGTTCCATCGATGTCACAACCTCAACAACACCCTATGTAGCTACCTCTTCCTAGACCCGTGGCCATGATTCAGACCAAACTCATGCAGAGTTTGAGGACCACGTCATCTAGGCTCTCCATATACAAGCTTATACAACAATCAGCGCCCCATCAGGAGGCTCTCATGGAGATTTTGAAAGCTATCGAGTTGTAGCCCCACGAAGCAAATTCCTTCAACAACTTCATGGGACATGTCAAACAATGCACGGATACAGTCATCACCTTTCGATAGGATGAAGTTAAATCATTATCTGATGACATGGTAGATCCACCCCTGCACGTTATCATGCGGGTCAATGAGATCTCGTATAAGAGGGTGTTGATAGACACTGGCTCGTCCAGTAACATCATTATCACAGCAATATTGAAACATTTGAAGTTGCTAGCCTCTCACATCATGGCTTCCACATATACACTTTGAGCATTCAATGATGTGATATGATCGATAGTTGGCACACTTGTCTTACCCATTCAAGTAGGACAAAAGACGATACCTACATTGTGCCATATTTTGGAAGGCGAGATGGCATATAACATATTGCTCGGGCAGCCATGGATCAGGGACATGAAGTGTGTCCCTTCGATAGATCACTAGTGTTTGAAGTATGCATTTGAAGGGGAATTACATGTAGTCCTAATGGAATTAGAACCCTTAAAATATTGCAATGTGGTGCAGTTGATACTGCAATCGACCCTCCCATCGATGCACTTGGATTTTTAGTTAAATCCATCTAGACAGGGTCTGATGCCGCAAGCACCACTGGTGATAAATCCATAAAAACCCCAACCAGGTGCATCTTCATCGTCAGGTCCTTCACCACCAACGCCACCTATCATGGCTAAACAGAAGGACAAAGGGAAGCAAACCCTGGAAGAGGCTCAACCCTTGGAAGAGGTGTTGCCAATAATATCAACCATCTCTACCGAAGAGATGCCTAGCACAATGGAATTTGAGGCTCCTAGTCCACCCAACATGGAATGGACTCAGGAAGAGCTTCCATTCCCTCCCTCTCAATCACCAAAAATTATTGTTGAAATGGCCAGTACGGGCCTGGGGGAGTATCTAGTGCGAAATGTTGTAGCAACGACTGTGCTAGAGTCCATGCAAGACATGGGGAGACCTCGCCTCCCCATAGATACAATTGTTCCTTTAGGCTACCCATCAAACCAGACAAATTTTGTGTATGGGGGCCTTGATCATGGTACTAAGCCATGCATACAAAAAGACGAGGATGAAGAGCCTTTTGCAAAAGATGTGAACTATCTGTCTAACCCAAACTTCGCTCTGAGATATCTTGGTCAATGCAATTGGCATGGATACAGGCTAGGTAGGTATGAGCAAGAAGTGCGTGTCCTTTGCCAGCCAAGATACCAAATGCCTTATGACAAGTCGGGAGTAGGGTTCAACCACCCCCTGCCCTTGGACATCTTGGTCAAAAACATGCAAGGCCTAGGAATAGGCAACAAGGGTGGATTGGCATCAAATCCTTATGCCAACCCAAACACAACATATACATTGGGAGATTACCTCCCATGGTCAACAACCACCCTTGTTAACATCAATAACCCTTCTCCTTTGCTAGAGAGAGGTGAAAGTTTGGAAACTCACTTTCAAGGAAAGTATAAACAGTGTCAAGAAGGATCTTCGGAGGATGAATCAGAATATGAACCAACATCATATGATCCCCTCGAATCCGATAGTGATCACTCACAAGTGATCCCCATGAATGACTATCAGGAGAGCCTCTTGACAATGTTCCCTCTAGAGGCTCCAAGCGAGCCAGTGCCGCGTCAAGAGAATCAGGTCCCCCCACGGAGCATGGAACAACCACAATGGGGCTAGATTAATTTTCTTGAGTAGGATGAGCCTGTAATGCCTCAAACAGTTGTCAGAGCCAATGAGGGCTTTTGGATCTCCGATAGTGATTATGAAGATGAAACAGAAATGACATATCTTAATCACATGTGACAGAGGCCGCAACCATACCCCTTGGAGATTAACGACATATTTGAACAGATGGGCATAGTTCCAGGACACGAGTGGTACGTAGACCCAGCGGGGTGGGATCAAGTGTTGGATCCATTGCTCTAGGTATACAAAGAGCACCTTCCACTCCGAGACCCTAGGGTGATATCAGTGCCGAGGGCAGACCCTGTCCTCCTATTAGCACATAGGGCCAATCCATTCATGCCACTACCCCTAGAGCTAGATCCAGAACACAAAGAACATCTAGAATGTTTGACTCATCACACCTGCAGTAATGGAGACCAAAATCATTTCATCCACATGATCTCCATTGACTTAACCGCACCCATCCGCAATCCGACCAATCCGGAATGGTCCTTACATCTAGACATAGATGCCATTGTCTGGGATTGCATCAATTCACCTCCATCCCCATCAGAGTACTGGAATTTTGATAAAATGCCTCATTTTACCCCAGGGACAACTCAGGATATCTTTCATGCCGAAGAGGAACCCGAGGTTCCCAATGTAGATTTAAACTCAGCAAATGATATCCATTTGATCCCAACTCCACATCAGTTGGAGGACGGATCCCACATGTCGGTCGAGGAGATGACTGACATAGACATCGACTTGGATCCAATGAATCCATAGATTATCAAGATGGGGGTAAGCTTATCCCCCGAAGAGCAAGCCGACTACATTGCCCTTCTCAAAGAGAAGAAGGAGGTTTTTGCATGGTCATACAAAGACATACCGAGGCTAGATCCATAGCTAGTAAAGCATAATCTAACGCTTGATCCAAAAATCAAGCCAGTTAAGAAAAAGCTATGTAAGATGCACCCAACAGTGGCCTTGATGGTCAAAGACAAATTGCAAAAGCTATTGGATGCACAGTTTGTCATCTGCATGGATTATCCGCCATGGCTGTCCAACATGGTTCCCGTCAAAAATCCCAATGGGAGGATTCACATATGCACTGATTTTCAAGATCTAAACAAAGCAAGTCCTAAGGATGATTTCCCCTTTCCAAGAATTGATGCATTGGTAGACGCTATAGCAGGTCACGAAATGCTATCCCTCATGGATGGTTTCTCGGGACAATCAAATTCGTATCAATCCTGAGGACCAACTAAAAATGGTGTTCACAATGCATTGGGGGACATTTTTTTATAAGTTCATGCCCTTTGGCCTTAAAAATGCTGGTGCCACCTACCAACGTGCTATGACGTACATCTTCCATGATTACATGCATAAAACTTTGGAATATTACATGGATGATTTTTTGGCCAAGTCCCTTTTGCGCCCAGATCATCTCGATGACTTAAGAAAGATCCTCGATCGCCTCATGGAGCATAAAGTTAGACTAAATCCCAAGAAGTGTGTATTTGGCATCACATCTAGAAAACTCTTGGGTTTCATAGTCTCAAAGTGAGGCATCAAAGTGGACCCAAACAAAGTCAAGGCAATCCTTGAAATGGTTCCCCCAACTACCATTAAGTAGCTCAGAAGTCTATAGGGAAAGGTTGCATCAATTAAGTGCTTCATAGCATAGCTATCTGACAAGTGCCAACCCATAAACAAATTATTGCACAAGGGGGTAGCATTTCACTGGGATGACGAGTGCCAGTCAGCCTTTGATGACATCAAACGATACTTGGCTTCACCGCCAGTATTGGCACCACCTAGACTAGGAGTGTCGTTCTACTTATACATCTCAAAAACTGAGGTGGCACTGGGTGCCATGCTAGCCTAGAAGAATGAACTTCACAAAGAACATGCTACTTACTATCTTAGCCGCACCCTAGTTAGTTATGAACTTAACTATGCATACGTCGAGAAACTCTGCTTAGCAGTGGTGTTTGCTACCAAAAAGCTATGCCACTACATGCTGAGCAACACTACGTATGTTGTGTCTAAGGAGAATCCATTGCGGTAAATGATGAGTTGTACTTATCATAGTAGTCGCACGACAAAATGGAACATGTTGTTGATGGAATTTGACATAGAATTTATTGGACAAAAATCCATCAAAGCACAGGTCATAGTCGATCAACTAGTAGAGGCTCCTCTTGAAGACGATCAACATCTGGTCATAGAAATACTTGATGATGGGGTCTTCCATGTCTCAGAATCGCCAGATTCTGATGAGCCTAAGTCACAGGCTGACATAACCCTATTTTTTGATGGTTCTAAATTTGAGCAAGGTGGTGGCACGGGAATAGTATTCTTCACACTATAGGGCGCTCCAATGCCCCTGTCATTTAAATTAAATTTCCCATGCACCAAAAATAATGCAGAGTATGAAGCCTTGCTCATAGGTCTTCAAACAACAATCGCCATGAAAATCAAATGACTGAACATATTTGGTGATTCGCTGTTAATTTTCAATCAATTCAAAGGGGTATTCCAATGCAAATACCTACTTCTGCAGGCTTATAAAGCCCTTGTGGACAAATTCCTAAAAAAACTTGAGTGGTACAACATCGAGGCACTCCCTCGGTCATCGAATCGTTTTGCGGACACTATGGCCTCCTTGGGGTTACTAATCCTGCAAGACCTTTCTGGTGATATGACAACCATTCAATTCAAAACACTATCACAATATGTGATGGAGCGTGCAAGATCTGACTTGATGCCAGGAATCCACATGATCCAGATTGAACCATCCTCGGATAAGTTCTCTCGAATCCACGATCATCTGAAACATGCCAACTGGGGGTCCTTGTTCTCCCCTACTCCCATTAATAGCAACACAACACTATTCTTACAAGTTCTCTCACATTTAGCGTTTGATAGGGATGAACTTCAAGAGGGATTGGTTGTTCATACCGTCAAGGCTTCCAATCAACAGGATTGGTATTTACCCATTAGAGACTACCTCAAGTCAGATAATCTCCCACTTGGATTGATGCAGGCCGCAAAATGAGCATTCAAGCAGAAAAAGACTAAGTATGTCTTGTTAGGAGACATTTTGTACCGTCGTAGCTATGAAGGAATCCTCCTTTGTTGCTTGGACCAGCAAGAGTCCACTTGGATGATCATCCAAGCGCATGATGGTACATGTGGTGGCCACTTCAGTGGTATGACCATCCCAAAGTGCATTCTTTGCATGGGCTATTATTGGCCTGTTGGTCCAAAATCTGCCACAGGAAAGGATTTTACAAGTGCGCCCTAGAACCGACCAACATTGAAAGGCTGGAAGAAAGAAATGGCTCCCAGACCAATCTCCAGAGTGGGCTGGTTCCCTTCACTATTCTAAACTTGGTTAAGATAAGGGTTACTGGAAATAAATTGAAAAGGTTACAAAAAGAAATGGGAAATATGGCCATAGGCTGAAGTGATGAGATCAGAAAATAGCAGTAGGAAACTTCAAGTGTAGCAACAACAAGCAATAAAAGTTACTAACTTAACTTCCGCACGATGCATATAGAAAACTCTCCAAAATCACATTCCAAGAATTTATACTCTTACGACAATATTCAAATCCAGTATGCAAAATTTAAATGTAACAGCCATGAAGACATACAAATGCTATTAGAAATCCAACATCAACAGAAAGGAAATCACCAATGCAAACGCTTGAAAAGTTAGAAGCCAATCCTTTATTCCTGCAATGAACTTCCAGTCTCTAGCAGAGAATTTTCCAACCTCTGTAAATGAGAATTACATTGGTTTTTATAGAGGTCCGTCCTCTTTGCAGCATTAAAAATGCGCCACCACCCCTCTCGTGATCTACAATTGTGCATTGGAAATTACATACATGATCCCCTTAGTTGCAGCAAAAATTAAATACAATTAGACGCTAGCGGTCTTCTTCATTAAATTCATTTTTTAAAATATGCATGAAACCGTTACAACAATCCACGAACAGCAGCCTCGAATGCATTAAATCTTCAATCTTGGTGGCCTGGGCGCGTCTTTGACCTTGACTGCATTGGAAAGCTGCATTACATTGAATTTGGGCCAGCATTTAATCATCGAAAATCAAAAAAATCTCCTCGGCCGTTCACACTGTGCTTTGGCAGAAAACAGTTGGAGGTCGCGAAAATGCGACGGGTCACGAAATCGCGACATGTTTTAACTCCGTACACTTTGACCACCTTTGACCCGCGAAAATGGCACCTGTAGCGATATCGCTACGTCTCCAACTTCGTTTTCCCTATCACTAGCTCAACATCGAGAAAATAGTACATGTAGCGATTTCGCTACGCACTTTGGTTCTTGGTTCTTCCTTGCGCTCTGCCCCGCGAAAACGGAACATGTAGCGATATCGCTACATGTTTCGGGCACCTTGTACGGCCTTGCTGACGGTCCGTGAAAACATAACACCTTTTGCCCTTGAATGCCTTCAATTCTTCCTTGTCTCCATTTTGCTACCAATTTGAGCACTTAATCATTTTTTAACGAGGCATCATGGAATTGCTACCATTTCCATGCTTTTTGATCAATTTTCATCCCTTGCATGATTTCGCTGCATATTCATGTCAGTTGGCCTTATTGTTGATATTGCAGCGAATCGCTACAACTTACTCCTCTTTTGCTTCTTGGACCAAAATGGTCGTGATTTTGAAGCATGTACCGATATCGCTACGTTTTGATCCTTCTGTACCAATCGCCACTTTGCCATCGCAAAAATGCTACATCCTTGCCCTTTAGATCCTTTTAAAGCTATTGGCATCCTTTTTGCAACGAAACACCTTGCAGCTTCGAAATGTGCAGCGTATCCTGCAACCTTCACCGTCAACTCCTCTTTGTCAAGTGTGCAGCGCATCGCTGCACTTTCATCTCTTAGACTTTTTTGCAAACCACCCCACGCTTTTGAAACATTGCAGCGCATCACTGCAAGTCTTGCTTTGAACTCTCCTTCGCTCGAACACGCAGTGCGTCGCTGCAAGTTTTGGCACTTAAGCTCTTCTTCGACCAATATGCAGCGAATCGCTGCACTTTGCACCACTTGAGCCTTTTGAAACCACTGCGTCGCAAAAATAAGACGTCAGCGTGTCGCTGCAAGTTTAGCACCTTAGTCTTCGAAGCCGCCAGCATCACGATTTTGGAACATGTTAGCGACGCGCTGCAACTTTTGCTTTAAGTCTTTGGCTGAGATTTTCGTCGCGATTTCGCGACAATTTGTCGTTGTTCCTCCTTTGCCTTCCGAAAGTCACGAAAATGGAACACGTCGTGATATCGCGACGGTTCTCTTTGGCTGCATGCGTTGACCGCGTTGACCATGATTTTGCGACATGTCAGCGAATCGCTGCAGTTTTTAGACTTAGTCATTTTTTGCTCATTTTTTCTTCTTTTTTCGCCATAAACCGCATTAAAGCCTATATAGAGGTCAGATTTTCAATAATACATTAATGCATTAATCAATGAGAATCAATGTGGCAAAAATGCCAACATTCTTGGTGGCTCGCGGGGTATACAGCTCGCTGTATGCAAGAATCCAGGCCTTAGTCCATTGGGCACAGAGTCATATTAGAACAGGAAGCTGGCTGCTGTGAACCATCTCAGGGGACTGCTGCAAAAAAACTGCTGCTGCGAATCTGAAACCGAAAGTACTTGCATATAATGGGTTATGAAACAAATGGAGTGGTAGGATGGAGTGAGACCCTGCGATTGCGCAGGCGGTGACTGCAATGGAGTGATGTGGAAGTAAGTGAACGAATTGATGGAATGGTAATGGAACTAGGAAAGTTGTGAAATGAAATGAACTAGACTATGAAATAAATGCATAAAATACTGAACTTAGAGGAAAGGGATAAGAAGGGACGGGGAAAAATAGAAAAAGGGAAAAGAAACAACAATCGTGGCTTATTTTTGTTTGAATGCAAAAAAAAAAAAGGAAGAAGATGAAGAAAGGAAAGAGAGGAAACGGGGAAGGGAAAAGAAGAATTTTCTGAAAGCCACCAACTGCCAGGAAAGGAAGAGACAAAAGGAAAAAAAGATGCACCTACATCTCGCAGGCAACAAAAGAGCTGAGAGGAACAAGTAATAACAAAATATATATATATATATATATATATATATATTTTGTTTTTTTTTTTTTTTTTTTTTTGAAAATACTATATACAATAGTTCACGACATGATTGGCATGTCACCACCAGAAACCCGGTCTCAGGGGGTTATCCGATAAATCTGCAATGTCCCGACCAGATCCAATCATACTTGAGTCGGTTCTTGAAATTGGGCTGGCTCCTTCCTGAAGTTCTCCATGGTGCGAATAGGATGCAATGCGATATATTATCCTTCTTACTAGTACCCACATGGAGGACTTCTTCAGGTACTGGATGTAGTGGCTGGAACCAACACCACCACTTTGCAGACTTTACTGGCTGTGGGCTGAGTACAGGATCCTCTAACTCCTTGATGTGATCACAGGGCTCTTCAAGTGAGAAATCTAATTCTGGGATCTCCTCAGGTTCTGGAATTTGAACTTGTTCTTCTACTTGGCCCATCTCTTGATGAAAACTGCAAGCAACCATATTGTTCATTGCTGGAAAATTTCTTGCATGTTTCAATCCTTGACTTTGGACGAGATCTGTCCCTTGAACTCCACATGACTGCATCTCAGGTTTCTGCTCAGTATAAGGGATCTGGCATGAAAAGTACTGTGCAGGGTAGACAGGAGCAGCAACCACCGGAGAAGGTAATGGAGTTTCTCCCCATGGTAACTTTCTCGATAAGAGCAAAAGCTGTTTCGCTCGCACTGCTTCCTCAAAGATTTGTGGGAACCGTTGTTCACCTGACTGCAGCAAAAAGAGACCTATGTAAGAATTAAAAGCTCGAACATAAAAGAGGTGGGCTTGGGTGGGTGATGGATGGATATTCTCTGGAATTCTCTTCCAACTTATCAAGAATCGGACATTGAAGTCCGTGATGCTTTCTTGAGGTGCTCTCTTGATGTACATGAAAAATTGGTAGAGATCCAAAGAACTGTAGAAAGGATCTTCGTCAAATCTTTTGATCAGTTCCCTCGCTAGATCGTCCCATGAGCTGATGCTTTGACGTTTGAGCAATCTGTACCACTGCAATGCTCTTCCTTCCAAAGACTAAACCAGAAGTCGGATCATGACATCTTCATGTTCTATGACATGGATCATGGACAGAGTAGCAATGTCTTCAACATGTGCCAGAGCCATGCCTTCGGTACCATCATATTTTGCCAGGTTCTTCAGGGCACCTTCGGGAATTTCATGTCGAACTTGGAGATTTAGAGGGCCAGGATCATCCCATCTAGGAAAAACCCTCACCTTTGTGGCAGTGGTCTACGGAATCATGGCCATCGCCATTAAGTCAGAGTCACCAGATGAACATTCTTTGAATTAAAAAAAAAAATAGGCGTCCACGAACAGATCTTCAACTCAGCAAAGTCGCCAGATGAACTTACAAATCTCCGCTGTGAGGCCAAGACAGCTCATCAAATCTTGAGACCTCCGGGTGTTTAAAAAACTTATGGATCTTTGTGAGACAGAAGAAGTCTGTCCCACCGGGCGTGCCAAAACTGTTGGCACCGGTGGGTTTATCACTTTGGAAAATTATGCTTATCCCACCGATTATGAATTCTTGGAGACAAAACTTGTCTGTCCCACCGGGCGTGCCAAAAACTGTTGGTCCAAAATCTGCCACAGGAAAGGATTTTACAAGTGCGCCCTAGACCCGACCAACATTGAAAGGCTGGAAGCAAGAAATGGCTCCCAGACCAATCTCCAGAGTGGGCTGGTTCCCTTCACTATTCTAAACTTGGTTAAGATAAGGGTTACTGGAAAGAAATTGAAAAGGTTATAGAAAGAAATGGGAAATATGGCCACAGGCCGAAGTGATGAGATCAAAAAATAGCAGCAAGAAACTTCAAGTGTAGCAACAGCAAGCAATAAAAGTTACTAACTTAACTTCCGCACGATGCATACAGAAAACCCTCCAAAATCACATTCCAGGAATTTATACTCTTACGACAATATTCAAATCTAGTATGCAGAATTTAAATGTAACAGCCATGAAGACATACAAATGCTATTAGAAATGCAACATCAACAGAAAGGAAATCACCAATGCAAACGCTTGAAAAGTTAGAAGCCAATCCTTTATTCCTGCAGTGAACTTCCAGTCTCTAGCAGAGAATTTTCCAACCTCTTGTAAATGAGAATTACATTGGTTTTTATAGAGGTCCGTCCTCTTTGCAGCATTAAAAATGTGCCACCACCCCTCTCGTGATCTACAATTGTGCATTGGAAATTACATACACGATCCCCTTAGTTGCAGCAAAAATTAAATACAATTAGACGCTAGCGGTCTTCTTCATTAAATTCATTTTTTAAAATATGCATGAAACCGTTACGACAATCCACGAACAACAGCCTTGAATGCATTAAATCTTCAATCTTGGTGGCCTGGGCGCGTCTTTGACCTTGACTGCATTGGAAAGCTGCATTACATTGAATTTGGGCCAGGATTTAATCATCGGAAATCAAAAAAATCTCCTCGGCCGTTCACACTGTGCTTTGGCGGAAAAAAGTTGGAGGTCGCGAAAATTCGACGGGTCGCGAAATCATGACATGTTTTAACTCCGTACACTTTGACCACCTTTGACCCGCAAAAATGGCACCTGTAGCAATATCACTACGTCTCCAACTTCATTTTCCCTATCACTAGCTCAACATCGAGAAAATAGTACATGTAGCGATTTCGCTATGCACTTTGGTTCTTGGTTCTTCCTTGCACTCTGCCCCGCAAAAACGAAACATGTAGCGATATCGCTACATGTTTCGGGCACCTTGTACGGCCTTGCTGATGGTCCGCGAAAACATAACACCTTTTGCCCTTGAATGCCTTCAATTCTTCCTTGTCTCCATTTCGCTACCAATTTGAGCACTTAATCATTTTTTAACGAGGCATCATGGAATTGCTACCATTTCCATGCTTTTTGATCAATTTTCATCCCTTGCATGATTTCGCTGCATATTCATGTCAGTTGGCCTTATTGTTGATATTGCAGCGAATCGCTACAACTTACTCCTATTTTGCTTCTTGGACCAAAATGGCCGCGATTTTGAAGCATGTAGCGATATCGCTACGTTTTGCTCCTTTCGTACCAATTGCCACTTTGCCATCGCGAAAATGCTACATCCTTGCCCTTTAGATCCTTTTAAAGCTATTGGCATCCTTTTTGCAACGAAACACCTTGCAGCTTCGAAATGTGCAGCGTATCCTGCAACCTTCGCCGTCAACTCCTATTTGTCAAGTTTGCAGCGCATCGCTGCACTTTCATCTCTTAGACTTTTTTGCAAACCACCCCGCGCTTTTGAAACATTGCAGCGCATCGCTGCAAGTCTTGCTTTGAACTCTCCTTCGCTCGAACACGCAGCGCGTCGCTGCAAGTTTTGGCACTTAAGCTCTTCTTCGACCAATATGCAGCGAATCGCTGCACTTTGCACCACTTGAGCCTTTTGAAACCACTGCGTCGCAAAAATAAGACGTCAGCGCGTCGCTGCAAGTTTAGCACCTTAGTCTTCGAAGCCGCCAGCATCATGATTTTGGAACATGTTAGCGACACGCTGCAACTTTTGGTTTAAGTCTTTGGCTGATATTTTCGTCATGATTTTGCGACAATTTGTCGTTGTTCCTCCTTTGCCTTCCGAAAGTCACGAAAATGGAACACGTCACGATATCGCGACGGTTCTCTTTGGCTGCATGCGTTGACCGCATTGACCGCGATTTTGCGACATGTCAGCGAATCACTGCAGTTTTTAGACTTAGTCATTTTTTGCTCATTTTTTCTTCTTTTTTCGCCATAAACCACATTAAAGCCTATATAGAGGTCAGATTTTCAATAATACATTAATGCATTAATCAATGAAAATCAATGTGGCAAAAATGCCAACATGGCCATCTTTAGAGCGAGACTATTGCGCATATGTTAGGAAGTGCGTGAAGTGTCAACATCATGCCAATTTGATGCATGTACCTTCCCAGGCCTTGCAGATAGTCCAGTCCACTTGGCCATTTTCATAGTGGGGCTTCGATCTAATTGGAAAGATCTCCCCTACATCGTCAGGCCATCACACGTTTATCATAATAGCCATAGAGTGTTTCACCAAGTGGGTGGAAGCAGTTTCGCTTACCTCTACGATAGGATCCCACATTGTGGAGTTCATTTTACATAACATCATATGTCATTTTGGTATTCCATCCAAAATAATCTTGGATAATGGAAAATCATTTAAGAACAAAGACGTGCGTGCTTTGACCACAAAGTACAAAATTTAGCATAGTTTTTTGACACTCTATTATCCGCAGGCAAATGGGCAAGCAGAGGCATCAAACAAAATGCTAGTTGCCATCCTTAAAAAGACCGTCGTAGATAGTCATAAGGATTGGCACATCCAAATCCCACTTGCCCTATGGGCTTATCACACTAGCATTTGGACGCCCACTAGGGCAACTCCATTTTCACTCGTGTATGGATCCGAGGTAGTCATGCCTCTTAAGTTGGAAATTCCTTCCCTGCGCATATCAATGCAAGAGTTCATTGATGATGACACTGCATAGCAGGCCCGGTTAGACTAGCTTACGTTGCTTGATGAACAATGTGTTAATGCTCTCCAGCATTTATGTATCTATCAAGAGCAACTTAAGAAAGCTTACAACATGAAATTTCACCTGAGAGACTTTCAGATTGGTGACTTGGTCTTAAAAGAAAACCAATAGAACTCTAGTTTGCCGTCCCACCTAAGGGACAAGTTCATGGCAAATTGGTTAGGTCCATATGTAATTGATAGCAAAATAGGACCCGGGACGTACCGGCTAGCCTCTCTTGACAGAATAAAGGAACCAGAACCCTTGAACATCAGTCATTTGCGACCATTCAATATCTAAGAGAGCCATATACCAAACAAAATGCTCCAAGGATTCTTACCATCGCTTGGTCAATCCCAAAATGCTCCAATGATTCCTAAAATCTCTTGGTCAATCCCAAAATGCTCCAAGGATTCCTACAATCACTTGGTCAATTCCAAAAAGCTCCAAGGATTCCCACAATCGCTTGGTCAAAAATAAGAAAATTCAAAAATAGTAAAATCCTCAAAAATAACAAAAATTTGCATCTCATTTCTAGGCATGCTCAAATTCATCAATAAAGAGCTCTTCTCGCATCTCATATTCATATTCACAAAAATCAATCCATCAAAAACACAAACATATGTAGCTGCATTAAGCATCGCATCCATACATTGCATATTTGTGGTCATACAGATCAAATGCACCATAGACTGTAATTACTCTGCTAGTCCATCTTGTTCCACATTTCTCCATTTTATAAGTAGCCCATCAAAAAAAAAATGCCATTCACTGATTTTTACCACACCAGAGTTAGTGGTCTTCCAATGTATCAAGAGTTTTCATCTTTCAGTCGTCATGTATCTTTTTAGCCACGTACTGTACCAAGTTAGACAGATTTTACAAAGGTAGAGTTCTACTTGGATCACACCTTGTTACGTAGCATCCCAACACAAATTAAAACACATAAAAATTCCCAAGTTGTATGAACGAAAGATGAAACCTCACAACAATCCAGGTCACCATAAGCAAAACGGTTATCTTGCTCATCCCCCTGTGTGAATGACCCCAAGAATGTTGAGAGTTTGCAAAAGGACAAGCATCTTCCCTACCCAATTCCCCAAGAATCCCAAGTTCTCAAAAAAGTTGCAAACATCAAAATTTTGCAAAAAGTCAAAACTCCAAAAATTTGACATCACCACCAGAGTACATACATCAAAATGCACATACAATAGTTATTCTTATCACTCGAAATCCAAATCCCTTGCTCAAAAGAAAAATATATAAAAATAAATAGTGATTTTTATCACTACAAACGAGCAAGTATCCCAACACAATTGAAGAAAATAAGGGAGTCGAACTTGAATCCCTGGAACTCTCAGCATTCTAACAGGTCATGAGGCAAACCTTAGTACCGGTTTGGTGGATAGCCTATCGGTCACTGGCGGTAAACCTCTCGCCTGATGATATATCTGTCACATTAACTTGTGTATAGATCAATGTTTGCATGTGGATGAGCTAACTTATGGTATCCTAGATAGCACCACAGATTAATCTGGTTAAATACAACAAAGGAGTTAGTGGAGCTAATTAGGTGATCCTCAGTACAATTTTGGTTGATAGCCTATCTGGAACTGGTGGTATCCTGACAAATACCACATAAATAAACTCAATTGCACACACAGGGATGTGAAATAGCTTGGTCAAAGACAAGTCCGATTCATACCTTATTCAAAAGTCTTGTAAGATAAAGTACAGTCGTGGCTAGTTAGTTAAAAAATTTTGAGTCTCAGAAAACCTTAGCTACATTTCTAAACCAACTGTGCTATATTTCATCCTCGCATTGCCATCAGCAATCGCCAAAAAAAACAAACCCCACAAAAGTCCTAAACAGTCTATGGTGCTCTCGCCAAACAACACCAATTCAATTCATCCATTACATTTGCATATCCTACAAATTTAAAAATATTTGCATTCATCATAACATATGCATCCATCAAAATAAATTAACATGCATACATCCATACTCATCACTCATCATGCATAAAATCAAATCATCACTCGCATAAACAAAATAAAGTCATTTGTATATATCATCAAAAGTGCACTAAAACAACTAATAAACTTGCCTGATGAGAGTGTTGTTGCACTTGACATCCCGGGCATGAAAAACAGATGTTGGGGTTACAAATTGTTACTATCCTACTCCCTAAGAAGGCTACCATAGCCGGACCACTCCATGGGAGGATGAATTTTTGCCAATTTCAGCTCCAAAAAGCGTCGCAAAAAAGGGTTACCACCCACCAAAAATAGGTCTAAATATCGGAAAACTACACACACTTAATGCTAAAACATCTAAGGGCACCCTTGCACAAGTCATCTTGGGTCAAGCGACTCATCACTTTTCTCATGAAGGTCATTCCCTCATCGATTCATCGCTTGAGGGGGTAGTCACACTTAGTCACCGATCAAAAAACACACACCCAATTAAGGAAAACGACATGCATTCAAAGAATCATTGACAAAGACAATTACGCTCCTACTTAGGGTAGTAAAAAAGCAATAATCAAAACCTGATCAAATCAGTTGGCATTTTTTGAATCATGAACTCAAGGTTATCACAGACAAAAGGTTGCGCCCTTTGCCTATTCATGACCGATCAATGTCCAAGATTAAGTAACACCTCACCGAAAAAGGTTAAATACTTGAATTGAGTTCTTTCACTCGTCAGAAGCAAGGATTCAAGAATGCATGCCATTTCCATACTTGGGGCATCAAAATTTGGTTAGGTTACTGAGAAACCCTAATAATTAGTGCTTTGGTTATCTATTTTTTCTCGGTGCTGTGCCATGCACAATGCATCCCAAAAAGGGGCATCTGTAGACATCAAAATAGCACCAATCTGATTATGTGACTGCAAACACTGATCGATTTGACACACACAACCCCAAGGGCAGCCCCCAGAGGTCAAACGGTGGTCCTAACCACTCTCACAGCAGTTTTGAAAGGTCAAAGATCAATTTGGCATATTCAGGCACTTTGCTCAGTATTCGTCCCACCATGGGACAAATTCAAACTGGGATTCGTCCCACCCAGGGATGAATTCTAAATTCACTCCAGGGTGGGGCAAATTATAGGTTTGACGTGAAAAATGTCAAATCTTGAAAAATTGCAGATCAGATCTGCCACTCAATGCTTCCTTCATCGCATGGGAGTATGGGTGAGTGTTTTCGAGCGTTTAGGGGCATTTGCAAGGTCAGTCATGGAGTCCCAATTCAGGAAGGAATCTCCTTCCCCCTGGGAAGGCATGATTTCCAAGTGGTGCCTCTACATGCCCATTTCAAGAGACCTCCAAGTCTATAAATTGGTGAGTTTCCTCACCTCAAAATATGGAGAGAAGTAGCATTTTAGAGAAACGAAGTGCTGTCATTTTATTTACATGTCTCACACATTTTGGATTTGCGCCTTTTGCATCCTTGATCTCCTTTAGAAGGGAGGTCATTGGGTGATTATTGGGAGGAAAAATATTGATTCCCAAACCTGACATTTTGCCACAATACCCCACCAAATTTACCGACAATACCACACAAGAGGTTTTGGACCCATCCCAAGTGGATTGGTGCTGAAATCGAGCCTCAAAATAGCGGGCGACCTGCCCCATGGGTGCCCCCTCCCACACTGCCACAATCATAATCACCCCCTTTCAAAGTTATGGGAATTCCATGGCAGATTTTATTTCTTTCATTTTTGCATTCAATTCTATGATGTTTAAATAGGCTGCCATTCGAATTTCGTCCCGTTTTGGAAAATTTTAATCATATTTCTAGCTTTGTTCGCTTTTACTAATCTACAGGTAGCATCATCAAATTCCCATTTATGGAGGCCAAATTGGGAAAATTTGACCATCTGGGTCTTCCCAAAATTCCCCCAATTAGCTAATCCCAAGTTTGTAGGTCTTTTGGAGCTTCCTAGGCAGGACATTGGGATAGTATCTTTTCGACGTTTTGTTGCAGGTGAATTCGTCCCGCCACAGAGCGAATTCAAACTGGTGAGGAATTTCCTAACTGTTCTTTTTGCAGAACCTTCCTGGTGGTATCTTGATTCCCCTATCAAATTTTTAGAGCATTTGGATATGTTTTAATCTTGGTTTAATTCATTTTTCTCATTCACTTATCGTAGGCTTGGGGATTGCATGCTTTGTTTCATCCACAGGTGCTACTGACCATTTCTTGTTCTTTTGAACATAGGGTTCAGACATCGGAGGAGTAGCGAGGAGTCAAGACTCATCATTCTAAGTGGTGGCGATGTTTTGGTCCACCCAATTTTACATGTGGGCACGTGAAAGAAGGAAAGGCACCCATGGATGTAACAAGAACTCATGCTTAAACGCTCCTAGCCCTTGGAAGGGGAGGATGTGCATTGTAACCAAGTTTGAAAAATATCAATAAAAAGGGCTGTTTTCTTTATTCACATTTGTTTCAGTTTGATTCGATCATGCTTTTCCCTCTTTTCATGCACTTTCAAGTTTTTAGGATTTAGTGCTAAGTTTGGTTTCTTTGTTTGCATCGCATGTTAGTTTTCCCTTTTTGCTTCCGTATCCTCATGATTTCAGGGGTCACTTGTGAGTGATTGCTATCTAATTCAAAGGGATCCTATGGTGCTACCTAACATTCTAACTCATATTTTGAATATCCTTCCTGACCTTGTCTATATCCTCTTTGGAGGTGAGCTCTCGAACTTTCTCCTCTCTCGAGCGAAGGGAAAGGGTTATTGAGGTTAACAAGGTTGGCGGTCGACCATGGGAGATAATCCTCCAATGTATATGTTGTATTAGGATTGGAATAAGGATCTAATGCTAATCCACCCTTGTTGCCTATCCCTAGGCCTTGCATGTTCTCTACCAATATGTCCAGGGGCAGGGGGTGGTTAAACCCTACTCCTGACTTGTCGTATGGCATCTGATATCTTGGTTGGAAAATAACACACACTCCTTGCTCATATCTGCCTAACCCATATCCATGCCAATTGCATTGGCCAAGGTATCTCAAATCAAAGTCTAGGTTGGACAAATAGTTGACATCTTTTGTAAAGGGCTCTTCATCTTCGTCCTCTTGCATGTATGGTTCAATACCATGATCAAGGCCCCCATACACAAAGTTTGTCTGGTTTGGAAGGTAACCTAGATGAACAATAGTACCAATGGGGAGGCAAGGTCTCCTCATGTCTTGCATGGAATCTAGTGTGGGTTTTGCTACAATATTCCGCACCAAATACTCCCTCAGGCCCATATTGAGGGGGATGGAACGAACGTTCTTCCGGAGTCCACTCCTTGTTGGGTGAACTAGGAGCCTCGACTTCCATTATGTTAGGCATATCCTCAGTAGAGATAGTTTATACTAATGGTGGTGCCTCTTCCAAGGGTTTCTTCCCTTTGTCCTTCTATGTGGCCATCGTAGGTGGCATCATTGGTGAAGGACCAGCCGATGAAGATGGACCCGACTATGGTTTTGATGGGCTTGTCAACGGGGATGCCTGTAGAATTAGACCCTGTTTAGATGGATTCAACTGAAAATCCAAATGTGTTGATGGAAGGGTCAATTACGGCATCAAATGCACTGCATTGCAATACTTAAAGGGTTCTAAGTCCGCTACAGGAAAGGATTTTATAATTGCACCCTAGACCTGGCCAACATTGAAAGGCTGGAAGCAAGAAATGGCTCCCAGACCAATCTCCAGAGTGGGCTGGTTCCCTTTACTATTCTAAATTTCTGTTTGAAGATAAGGGTTGCTGGAAAGAAATTAAAAGTTGCAGAAAGAAATGAAATATGGCCACAGGCCGGAGTTATGGGATCAGAAGAACAACAACAGAAAACTTAAAGTGCGGCAACAAGGAAGCAACAGAATATAATGACTCAACTCCCACACAACTGTATGCAGAAAATCTCTCCAAGACTACACTCCAAGAATCATATCCTTATAAGCAATATTCAAATCCAATATGCAGAATTTGAATGTAACAGCACTCAAGGAATATAAATTTGATTAGAAATGCAACGAACATAAAAGACAATCACCCAAACAACTGCTTGAAAAATCCGAAGCCAATAATTTATTCTTGCAAATGCACTTCCAGTTTTTAGCAAAACTTCCAACCTTTTGAAATGCGAATTACATTGGTTTTTATAGAGGTCCGTCCTCTTTGCAGCATTAAATAATTAAAACCAACTTCCTCGTGATCTACAATCATGCGAAGGAAACGAGGAACATGATCCCCTTAATCGCAGTCTCGAAGAAATAAAAATTAAATTCCATGAAACGCTTGCGGCCCTTCATTAAATTCGATTCTTTGAATATGTGCATGAAAAACCGTTGAATTAATCCACGAACGGCAACTTCGAACCAATAAACCCTTTAATTTTGGTAGCCTGGGCACCCTTTGACCTTAACCGCATTGGAAATCCGCAAATTATTTAATTCGGGTCATCATTAAATCATCGGAAATCGAAAAAACCCTCTCGGCCGTTCATACTGCACTTGGCGGGAAAACTGCGCAGGTCGCGAAAACGCGACGGGTCGCGAAATCGCGACATGATTTTACGCCGTACGCTTCGCTGCTGAAGACCCGCGATTCCGGAACATGTCGCGATATCGCTACATGTCCGGCTCCCTTTTGCTCCTCCCTCGCGCTCGCCTCGCGAAACGGAACACGTAGCGATTTCGCTACATGTTCCTTCTCTCCGCATCAATCGCCATTTTCGGTCGCGATTCGCTGACATGTCGCCGACGCGCCGCAAGTTTTCACTTTTTGCCTTCGACGCTCCCGGGTCGCGATTCGCCGACATGTCAGCGAATCGCTGCATGTTTTCAACTTAGTGCTTTTTCTGCCCGCCGACCCGCGATTTCGGAACACGTCGCGATATCGCGACGGCTCCGCCAACCCCGCTCGCGTTGGATCGCGTTGGACCGCGATTCCTCGCAACATGTCGGCGCGTCGTCGCAATTTTCGGACTTAGCCATTTTTTGCTCAATTTTTCTCCTTTTTTCGCCCAAGCCGCATCAATCAAAGGTCGATCCCCAACAATACATCAATGCATTCATCAATGAGAATCAATGTGGCAAAAATGCCAACATTCTTGGCGGCTCGCGGGTATACAACTCACCGTATGCAAGAATCCGGGCCTTAGTCCATTGGGCACGTAGTCATATTGGAACCGTAAACTAGCCGCCGCAAAACATGTCGGGGACCGTCGCCAAACTTCTTCTCGCTACGGAAAACTAGAACTGGAAGAACTCGCATAGAAGCGGTTATAAATCGAAGAAATGGAATGTGATGGTGGAGTGAGCTCTCGCGATTGCGCAAGCGGTGATCGCAATGGAGTGATGTGGAAGTGAGCAAGTGATGAATGAGATAGACATAACAACATCATGTTGATACACTACCAGCGGCAATAGATGGAATGAACGAATGGATGGAACATAAGTGGAAGTTTTGAAGCGTGAAATGAAAATGAACTAAGCTGGAAAGGAAATGCCTTTAAACTGAGAAGAAAGGGATAAGAAGACATGGGAAAAGTAGAAAAGGGGAGAAGAAACAACAGCCGTGGCTTATTCTGAACTGCAGAAGGAAAAGAAGTAAAAGAAGGAAGATGAAGAAGGGAAAGGAAAGAAAAAAGGGGAGGGAAAAGAAGAAAGCCACCAACTGCTGGGAAAGGAGGAGACAAAAAGGGAAACCAACACCTACAGCCCACAAGCAACAAGAGCCAAGGTGACAATAAAAGGCAACACATATATACATACTTTTTTTTTTTTTTTTTATATATTATATACAAACTCAAATTGAACTTGCGAAGTCATGAAAAGTAGGCTTTCAAATGAAAGCCATTAACTGAAATTGGAAGTGGGCTACCATCCATCTCTTCCAAATAGAAAGAATTAGCTGCACCAGTACTGGAAATACGGAACGGACCCTCCTGTAATGCATCAAACTTCTTATGATTGCCAGGTTTAGCTTTATTCTCATTCCATTTCAGCACCAAATCTCCTGTCTTGAATGGACGAGATGCAGAATGCTTATAAAACCACTTCGAAATCCCTTGTATGTGCTTGTCAAATTCATTATATGCTTTGGAACGATGCTCCTCTAATTCCAACAATTGTGCTATTCGCAGATCCAAGGAACTCAGGTCTGTCTCATCATCTTGAAAAGACTGCAACTGCTGTAGTACTGGCAACTCAAGATGGACTGGCAACCTTGCTTCTTTGCCATAGACTAGGGCATATGGTGAGGTTTTAATGGACTTCTTAACGGAAATCCCGTCCGCCCATAACACCCGATTCAAGAACAAGTGCCAAGATCTTTTGTTCTCTCCCAATGACCTCTTCAAAATTCTCGAGCAAATTTTTATTCGTTGACTCGCCAAGCCATTTCCCCGTGGATAGTAATTGGATGATGTCTTAAGGAAAATGCCAAACTTGTTAGCAAACTCAGCCAATTCAGCTCCAATGAATGGAGTCCCATTATCTCGTAATGATGGCATCCGGAACACCAAAACGTGTAATTAAACTTTCAACGAAAGAAATCACTACGGATTGATTGGCCATCTTTGTAGGTATGGCTTCGCACCACCCGGTGAAATAATCAGTAGTCGTTAAAATGTATCTCGTGACCACCGAGGAATTAGGATCAATTATTCCAATAAAATCTAACCCCCATTGCCGAAAGGGTGCTTCAACCTCGAACCGGATGCAAAGGCAGTAGCCGCATTCCTTACTCTTCCTGCATATCTTTGACACTTATCACAAGCTTGTGCAATCTTGAAGGAATCTGAGAACAGGGTCGGCCAGTAGTAACCAGTTCGAATGATTTTCAAGGCCATCGGTCTTCCTGCAAAATGTCCTCCTGATAGACCGGAATGGAACTCTTCCAAGATCCTATCCTTGTCTGCTTGTTTAACACACTTCAAAAGAACACCATCAATATTTTTAAAAAACAAACCATCCGAAAACAAAACATACCGCAGAGCTTGCAACCGAAATCTCCTTCTCTCGAGAAGCGACCAATTGTGACGGACATTTTCCAGCTTGTGAAATAATCAATCGTGTCCTCTCGTCCAATCTTTTTCCGTAATTAAGAAATTCATTAAATTGTTATTACCAAGGAAGAGCTTCTCCCCGATCTTCGCATACATCAAATGTCGCTATCTTTGCTAACCGCCGGCACGTAGCTTTACCACGCACTAATTTAGTCGAGTGAATTTCTACATCAAATTCCTCGGATCTTGGTGACCCAACCAAGACGTTTATTACCCAATTCTCCTTGAAGAATAAAATTTCTCACATCTAGGTGAAGCACATGAACAAATGTCCCGCTCTGGGAAATAAAATGTTTGAATTTCTTCAGGGATTTCATCACAGCATATACCTGTTTCTCAATAAAATTGTACCTTGCTTCGTGAGGTAAAATAACTTGGCTCAGAAAAGCGATGGGCCTTTCATTCCCATCATCTCCCTTTTGCGTCAAAACTGCAAGGATAACCGTCATCTTCTCCAACCGCATATAAGATGAAATCCTTGGAGTAGTCGGGATTAATCGAGACAGGGGCCTCGCACTATTCTTTCCTTGATCTCCCGAAATGCTTCCTTTCTTTGAGCCGTCCATTGGAAAACCGCATCTTTCTTCAACAATTCAACCATTGGTTTAACAACCCGAGCAAAATCAGCAATGAATTTTCTAATGAAATTTATCTCGTCCAAAGAAAGATTGAAGCTCCTTCTTGTTTGCAGTGGAGTGACAATTTCTTCAGTGGCTTCAACACGGGCCGGATCAATTGCTAATCCATCTTCGTAAATCACATGACCCGTAAGCTTACCCTCTTTTACAAAGAAACACAGACTTCTTTGGATTAATGGAGATTCCGAATTCTCTCGCATTTCTCAAAAATCAGCCTCGAGTGAGAACAAGTGGTCTTCTCTTCTATGTGAAAAGACCGTCATGTCGTCAAGGTATATTACAATGATCTTGTTCAACAAATCCTTGAAAGCAATGTCCATAGCTCTTTGGAAGGTAGCTCCAAAGATTTGACAGCCCAAAGGGCATTCGTTGATATGCAAAAGTACCCCACTTCGTGGTGAATGCTGTCTTAAACCGATCTTCATCTTTTACCCGTATCCGGTTATACCTGTAAAATCCATCCAAAGAAAGAAAAACGCCGTGCACCAACCACAACATGCAATATTTGATCTATTCTCGGCAAAGGATAATGATCCTTTAATGAAGCACGGTTCAAATTCCTGAAATCAACGCACAATCTAATATCTCCATTCTTCTTACGGACGGGGACCAAATTGGCGACCCATGTGGAGTGCTTGATCGGATAAATGATCTTAGCTTGCAGCATTTTAACGAGTTCAGCCTTCATCAACGCCTCAATCTTTGGGTTTACAGGTCTCTGCTTCTGCCGAAAAGGCCTAACTCCTTCTTCTAGTTCAATTGTATGTTGTATAATCTGCTTGTTATAACCCTTTAAGTCTTTATAGCTCCAAGCTATAATATCGGAAAACTCTTTACGTAGCCGCTCGATTTTTTGCGCTTCTTCCGGGGTTGAGTCGTGCCAACCTTAATCACTTTGTCAGTCGAAGCTCTAGCTCCATGAATTCCTTTCTATCAATCTCCATTCGAGGCTTTCGGAACGATCATGTTGGTCAAACAAGCTCTCCGTAGTTATTAGACCCTTTGGAATATGGTTATTCCTTAATTGAATAAGACCTTCAGCTTCCTCATCTTCCAAAGTTCTCGCCTTCAACAACCGCAACTTCATGTATCAGAAATTCACAATCTGCTCATCTGTTTCAAAGACCTGCCAAAAATTTTCCTTATCTGGCACACTGGGTCTGTATACCATTCTCACTGTCTTGGGCTTGTTCACAACTTGATCAACAGGAGAAAAATTCGCTCCAAGAGATGCTAATAAGTCAGCATGTTTATTCATCTCTCTGGAAACAACTTGAATATTAAGCGCAGTGAAAAGTTCAAACAAATCCCAAACCTGATTACGATATGCTTTCAGATAATGCCGCTTTGAGATGCATCTATTTGTGACCTGGTTTACAATAAGCTCGGAATCACCAAAAATATTGAGCTGTTCTATTCCTAACTTCTTCGCTTTCTTCAGACCCAAGCACAATGCTTCATATTCAACAACATTATTAGTACAACTCCACGTAAGTCGATATGAATAAGTTCTCTCGTACACCGTAAGGAGAAATTAACACAATACCCCGCTCCGGCACCATTCCCGCATCTAGCTCCATCGAAATACAGTTGCCATAATCGATCTATAACCTCGGACCGATCAACTCGGGTTAGACAATTTCTCGCTTTGTCTTAATCTCGTGTTTTCGAATGGCATAGCAACCAATCTCTCGTTTCCATCATGGCATTGAAGTTAAGCATTGAAAACCGGTCTTCCAACTGAAGATTGTTTAAAACTTCACTCATTAACACAAGATCTTCGGACTCTTCAAGGAGCATATGGACCGACCGCATGTCTTTTCCAACATCTTCCAACTTCTCAATGTGAAAAGGGGAAGGCTTTTCATTCTCGTATTCTCGAGACGTCTATTCTTAAAAGGAATTTCCGGATGAGAATAATCCAATGCCGGATAACCCCCTAATTTTGCGGTAAATTCCCCGGATAAACACATGCTAAAATAGGGCTCTAAATCTACTACAACTATTTCTTGAATCACAGTGATTTGGGGCATTGTATGCGGGACAATGGGTACATCCTTAATGACACCTACTGTTTTTACAAGCGCACTCATCCAATTGCGTAACTCCAGGACTACTCCGGGTATACTCCATTCCCATGGCTTCACAGACTCCCTTAGGCATGACAGTGGTTGCAGCTCCAGAATCAATCATACAATTGTGTACAACCCAACCTTCTATTTGCAATGACAAGTAAAAAGGAGGAGGTCTGTTCTTGCCAGTAACAGAGGTGGTTAAAGTTTGGGCATAGATGGTCTGGGTAGGCCCTATTTCACTCTCCTTCACAGATTTCAATGACTCTTGTAATAAATCTACTTGACCAGGTAATTGCAAAGCATCATAAAGGCTTACCTTAGCAGGAGTCTTTTTAAGATCATCAACAATGTTGTATGAAACTGCAACAGAATTTTTCATCTCAGCAGGTTGCTCAAATCTAGTCCTGTACTGTTGTGTAGCTTCCACTCTCAACCTCTTGGTCAGTGATGGATACTTCAATTTTTCACGTGCCTGCTCCTCTGCTTCTGACCTTACTGGTGCAACCGCCGCCTTTTCTTGAACCTCGTTAAAAGTTGGATCTTTGGGCAAAGGCTTTGGAGCTAGCACAGAGCTTTCACCGGCCTTTTCACTTCAGCCGGTACTCTTAACGGCTCTAAGTCGAGAGGGATCAACATTCATAGGCTTCTTTCCAGTCCTTGTTAGAACTGAAACTTGATCTTCCACTGCAGTCATCAAATTACAACCAGCTTCCGAGATCATATTAACATGGTCACCTGAGGTGCTGGCCGCCAAGGTCTGCACATAATTTAAGTGGACCATACATGTATCCTCTCCGTGAGGATCATTACAAGTCGAGCACCAATATACTCCATCTCGCATGGGCCGCATCTTCATTTGCTAGAACAGCCTAAGCCCCTTTCGTGTGCTTTGCTTGTGGAGGCAGACTTGATCTCTAGTAACTTGAGGAGGTTGAAATCTCCTTGGCTGGAAATCTCTCTCAGCCTGCTTCCTCTCAATGAGTGTGATCTTGTTTCCCATGGTTCTAATAGCAGAATTTGCAGACTTAACCTCTTGCAATAATGTTGTATATGGATCAGGATTTGCAGGTGCAGGAAGTGCTGGTAAGGGCAAAGGAGCTGGTGGTGCTGGCAAAGCTGGAAATGCAGTGGAAACGGGAGATGGTTGAATGCTGGGTGCAGGGAGCGGTAAAGGAGTTAAAGCAGGCAATTGAGGAGCTGGGACAGTTGCAACCTGAGGTGCTTTAGAACTCCATGATGGTGTAGGATACATAGTTGGCATGGGGTGTGGTTGTGAACCATATAAATATTGAGGCAAACTGGAATAAGAGGCATAGTTACCTTTGGAGGCGCTCTTCCTACAAAGAACCGGATCGCTTCGCTTTAATTGCTTGTTCAAAGATTTCGGAAACGTCACCACATTAGACCGCCGAACCGCCCATCCGATATCTCGAGTGAAACGCTCCGAGGTAGTACATCGCAGCTAATTCATCACAGGTCGAATACCATCAGAATCCTTTGCCAAGTTCGGTAAACCGAACATTAAAATCGGTATCTCTTCTTGTGGATGTCTCTCGTATGACAAGAACCGATTTAACAATGAGAAAGGGTCACTGCTCATGAAAATGTTTCACCAAAGAAATCACCCAATTGATCCCATGATGTTATGGTGCCGGGAGGCGTAGTTCGTACCAAAACAGCAGTTTACCTCTCAATGAACACACTAACAATTTGATCATTACATCTTCATCAGTAATGTCATGAATAGCAGCCAGAGAAGCCACATCATTTATGTGCTCATAGGCTGTTTTGCCAGTACCATCGTAAGTGGGCAAAGCCTTCAGTGCAGCCTGTGGTACTGGATTCTGAGCCTGCAGATTCAAGGCTCCAGTGCTGTTCCATGCCAAGAATTTTCTGGGTGGAGGAAATTGTGCCATTGGTGGAACTTGTAGGGGTGCAACACTAGCAACAATACTGGGTATTTGTACAGCAGAAGATGGAAGAGACGAGGAAACTAATCTAGAATGCTCACCACTTCTCGAACTATCAAGTTCAAAAAACTGAACAAGATCGCCAAATTTCTTTGACTGTGATCTTGTGATCATGAAGTATTTCTGAGTTCAAGACAGATCACCAAATAACAGCAAAGGCCCACGCTCAAAAATCTGGATCTTCAACTCAAGAAAGTCGCCGGATGAACTTACAAATCTCCGCTATGAGGCCAAGACAAACTCATCAAATCTTGAGACCTCCGGGTGTTAAAACAAATGTGGATTTTTGTGAGACGAAGAAGTCCTGTCCCACCGGCGTGCCAAAACTCGTTGGTCCAAAATCGCCACAGAAAGGATTTTATAATTGCACCCTAGACCCGGCCAACATTGAAAGGTCGGAAGCAAGAAATGGCTCCTGCACCAATCTCCGTAGTGGGCCGGTTCCCTTTACTATTCTAAATTTCTCGTTTGAAGATAAGGGTTGCCGGAAAGAAATTAAAAGTTGCAGTAAAGAAATGAAATATGGCCACAGAGCCGGAGTTATGGGATCGAAGAACAACAAGCAGAAAACTTAAAGTGCGGCAACAAGGAAGCAACTGAATATAATGACTCAACTCCCACACAACCGTATGCGTAAAATCTCTCCAAGACTACACTCCAAGAATCATATCCTTATAAGCAATATTCAAATCCAATATGCAGAATTTGAATGTAACAAAGACTCAAGGAATATAAATTTGATTAGAAATGCAACGAACGTAAAAGACAATCACCCAAACAACTCGCTTGAAAAATCCGAAGCCAATAATTTATTCTTGCAAATGCACTTCCAGCTTTTAGCAAAACTTCCAACCTTTTGAAATGAGAATTACATTGGTTTTTATAGAGGTCCGTCCTCTTTGCAAGCATTAAATAATTAAAACCAACTTCCTCGTGATCTACAATCATGCGAAGGAAACGAGGAACATGATCCCCTTAATCGCGGCCTCGAAGAAATAAAAATTAAATTCCATGAAACGCTTGCGGCCCTTCATTAAATTCGATTCTTTGAATATGTGCATGAAAAACCGTTGAATTAATCCACGAACGGCAACTTCGAACCAATAAACCCTTTAATTTTGGTAGCCTGGGCACCCTTTGACCTTAACCGCATTGGAAATCCGCAAATTATTTAATTCGGGTCATCATTAAATCATCGGAAATCGGAAAAACCCTCTCGGCCGTTCATACTGCACTTGGCGGGAAAATCGCGCAGTCGCGAAACGCGACGGGTCGCGAAATCGCGACATGATTTTACGCCGTACGCTTCGCTGTTGAAGACCCGCGATTCCGGAACATGTCGCGATATCGCTACATGTCCGGCTCCCTTTTGCTCCTCCCTGCGCTCTGCCCGCGAAACGGAACACGTAGCGATTTCGCTACATGTTCCTTCTCTCCGCATCAATCGCCATTTTCGGTCGCGATTCGCTGACATGTCAGCGACGCGCTGCAAGTTTTCACTTTTTGCCTTCGACGCTCCCCGGGTCGCGATTCGCTGACATGTCAGCGAATCGCTGCATGTTTTCAACTTAGTGCTTTTTCTGCCCGCCGACCCGCGATTTCGGAACACGTCGCGATATCGCGACGGTTCCGCCAACCTGGCTCGCGTTGGATCGCGTTGGACCGCGATTCTCGCAACATGTCAGCGCGTCGCTGCAATTTTCAGACTTAGCCATTTTTTGCTCAATTTTTCTCCTTTTTTCGCCCAAGCTGCATCAATCAAAGGTCAGATCCCCAACAATACATCAATGCATTCATCAATGAGAATCAATGTATAAGCAATATTCAAATTCAATATGCAGAATTTGAATGTAACAGCACTCAAGGAATATAAATTTGATTAGAAATGCAACGAACAGAAAAGACAATCCCCCAAACAACTGCTTGAAAAATCCGAAGCCAATAATTTATTCTTGCAAATGCACTTCCAGTTTTTAGCAAAACTTCCAACCTTTTGAAATGCGAATTACATTGGTTTTTATAGAGGTCCGTCCTCTTTGCAGCATTAAATAATTAAAACCACTTCCTCGTGATCTACAATCATGCGAAGGAAACGAGGAACATGATCCCCTTAATCGCAGTCTCGAAGAAATAAAAATTAAATTCCATGAAACGCTTGCGGCCCTTCATTAAATTCGATTCTTTGAATATGTGCATGAAAAACCGTTGAATTAATCCACGAACGGCAACTCGAACCAATAAACCCTTTAATTTTGGTAGCCTGGGCACCCTTTGACCTTAACCGCATTGGAAATCCGCAAATTATTTAATTCGGGTCATCATTAAATCATCGGAAATCGGAAAAAACCCTCTCGGTCGTTCATACTGCACTTGGCGGGAAAACTGCGCAGGTCGCGAAAACGCGACGGGTCGCGAAATCGTGACATGATTTTACGCCGTACGCTTCGCTGCTGAAGACCCGCGATTCCGGAACATGTCGCGATATCGCTACATGTCCGGCTCCCTTTTGCTCCTCCCTGCGCTCTGCCCCGCGAAAACGGAACACGTAGCGATTTCGCTACATGTTCCTTCTCTCCGCATCAATCGCCATTTTCGGTCGCGATTCGCTGACATGTCAGCGACGCGCTGCAAGTTTTCACTTTTTGCCTTCGACGCTCACCGGGTCGCGATTCGCTGACATGTCAGCGAATCGCTGCATGTTTTCAGACTTAGCCATTTTTTTCTCAATTTTTCTCCTTTTTTCGCCCAAGCTGCATCAATCAAAGGTCAGATCCCCAACAATACATCAATGCATTCATCAATGAGAATCAATGTGGCAAAAATGCCAACATTCTTGGCGGCTCACGGGGTATACAGCTCGCTGTATGCAAGAATCCAGGCCTTAGTCCATTGGGCACAGAGTCATATTGGAACTGTAAACTAGCTGCTGCAAAACATGTCAGGGGACTGCTGCCGAACTTCTTCTGCTACGGAAAACTAGAACTGGAAGAACCTGCATAGAAGCGGTTATAAACTGAAGAAATGGAATGTGATGGTGGAGTGAGCTCCTGCGATTGCGCAAGCGGTGACTGCAATGGAGTGATGTGGAAGTGAGCAAGTGATGAATGAGATAGACATAACAACATCATGTTGATACACTACCAGCGGCAATAGATGGAATGAACGAATGGATGGAACATAAGTGGAAGTTTTGAAGTGTGAAATGAAAATGAACTAAGCTGGAAAGGAAATGCCTTTAAACTGAGAAGAAAGGGATAAGAAGACATGGGAAAAGTAGAAAAGGGGAGAAGAAACAACAGTCGTGGCTTATTCTGTAACTGCAGAAGGAAAAGAAGTAAAAGAAGGAAGATGAAGAAGGGAAAGGAAAGAAAAAAGGGGAGGGAAAAGAAGAAAGCCACCAACTGCTGGGAAAGGAGGAGACAAAAAGGGAAACCAACACCTACATCCCACAAGCAACAAGAGCCAAGGTGACAATAAAAGGCAACACATATATACATATTTTTTTTTTTTTTTTTATATATTATATACAAACTCAAATTGAACTTGCGAAGTCATGAAAAGTAGGCTTTCAAATGAAAGCCATTAACTGAAATTGGAAGTGGGCTACCATCCATCTCTTCCAAATAGAAAGAATTAGCTGCACCAGTACTGGAAATACGGAACGGACCCTCCCAGAATGCATCAAACTTCTTATGATTGCCAGGTTTAGCTTTATTCTCATTCCATTTCAGCACCAAATCTCCTGTCTTGAATGGACGAGATGCAGAATGCTTATAAAACCACTTCGAAATCCCTTGTATGTGCTTGTCAAATTCATTATATGCTTTGGAACGATGCTCCTCTAATTCCAACAATTGTGCTATTCGCAGATCCAAGGAACTCAGGTCTGTCTCATCATCTTGAAAAGACTGGCAATCGTCGTAGTCATCGGCAACTCAAGATGGACTGGCAACCTTGCTTCTTTGCCATAGACTAGGGCATATGGTGAGGTTTTAATGGACTTCTTAATGGAAATCATGTCTGCCCATAACACCTGATTCAGTAACAAGTGCCAAGATCTTTTGTTCTCTCCCAATGACCTCTTCAAAATTCTGAGCAAATTTTTATTCGTTGACTCTGCCAAGCCATTTCCCTGTGGATAGTAATTGGAAGATGTCTTAAGGAAAATGCCAAACTTGTTAGCAAACTCAGCCAATTCAGCTCCAATGAATGGAGTCCCATTATCTGTAATGATGGCATCTGGAACACCAAAACGTGTAATTAAACTTTCAACGAAAGAAATCACTACAGATTGATTGGCCATCTTTGTAGGTATGGCTTCAGACCACCTGGTGAAATAATCTAAGCTGTTAAAATGTATCTGTGACCAGCTGAGGAATTAGGATCAATTATTCCAATAAAATCTAACCCCCATTGCTGAAAGGGTGCTTCAACCGAATCTGGATGCAAAGGCAGAGCTGCATTCCTTACTCTTCCTGCATATCTTTGACACTTATCACAGGCTTGTGCAATCTTGAAGGAATCTGAGAACAGGGTCGGCCAGTAGTAACCAGCTCGAATGATTTTCAAGGCCATCGGTCTTCCTGCAAAATGTCCTCCTGATAGACCGGAATGGAACTCTTCCAAGATCCTATCCTTGTCTGCTTGTTTAACACACTTCAAAAGAACACCATCAATATTTTTAAAAAACAAACCATCTGAAAACAAAACATACCGCAGAGCTTGCAACCGAAATCTCCTTCTCTGAGAAGCAGTCAATTGTGACGGACATTTTCCAGTTGTGAAATAATCAATCAGGTCCTCTGTCCAATCTTTTTCCAGAATTAAGAAATTCATTAAATTGTTATTACCAGCAAGAGCTTCTCCCTGATCTTCGCATACATCAAATGCTGCTATCTTTGCTAATCGCTGGCACGTGAGCTTTACCACGCACTAATTTGGTTGGGTGAATTTCTACATCAAATTCCTGGATCTTGGTGACCCAGCCAACACGTTTATCACCCAATTCTCCTTGAAGAATGAAATTTCTCACGTCTTGGTGAAGCACATGAACAAATGTCCTGCTCTGGGAAATAAAATGTTTGAATTTCTTCAGGGATTTCATCACAACATATACCTGTTTCTCAATAAAATTGTACCTTGCTTCGTGAGGTAAAATAACTTGGCTCAGAAAAGCGATGGGCCTTTCATTCCCATCATCTCCCTTTTGTGTCAAAACTGCAGCATAACTGTCATCTTCTCCAACTGCATATAAGATGAAATCCTTGGAGTAGTCAGGATTAATCAGGACAGGGGCCTGCACTATTCTTTCCTTGATCTCCTGAAATGCTTCCTTTCTTTGAGTTGTCCATTGGAAAACTGCATCTTTCTTCAACAATTCAGTCATTGGTTTAACAACCTGAGCAAAATCAGCAATGAATTTTCTAATGAAATTTATCTATCCAAAGAAAGATTGAAGCTCCTTCTTGTTTGCAGGGAGTGACAATTTCTTCAGGGCTTCAACACGGGCTGGATCAATTGCTAATCCATCTTCAGAAATCACATGACCCAGAAGCTTACCCTCTTTTACAGCAAACACAGACTTCTTTGGATTAATGGAGATTCCGAATTCTCTGCATTTCTCAAAAATCAGCCTCAGGTGAGAACAGTGGTCTTCTCTTCTATGTGAAAAGACTGTCATGTCGTCAAGGTATATTACAATGATCTTGTTCAACAAATCCTTGAAAGCAATGTCCATAGCTCTTTGGAAGGTAGCTCCAGCATTTGACAACCCAAAGGGCATTCGTTGATATGCAAAAGTACCCCACTTCGTGGTGAATGCTGTCTTAAATTGATCTTCATATTTTACCCAGATCTGGTTATACCCAGAAAATCCATCCAGCAAAGAAAAACGCTGTGCACCAGCCACAACATGCAATATTTGATCTATTCTCGGCAAAGGATAATGATCCTTTAATGAAGCACGGTTCAAATTCCTGAAATCAACGCACAATCTAATATCTCCATTCTTCTTACGGACGGGGACCAAATTGGCGACCCATGTGGAGTGCTTGATCGGATAAATGATCTTAGCTTGCAGCATTTTAACGAGTTCAGCCTTCATCAACGCCTCAATCTTTGGGTTTACAGGTCTCTGCTTCTGCCGAAAAGGCCTAACTCCTTCTTCTAGTTCAATTGTATGCTGTATAATCTGCTTGTTATAACCCTTTAAGTCTTTATAGCTCCAAGCTATAATATCAGAAAACTCTTTACAGAGCTGCCTGATTTTTTGCAGTTCTTCCAGGGTTGAGTCAGTGCCAACCTTAATCACTTTGTCAGGTGAAGCTCTAGCTCCATGAATTCCTTTCTATCAATCTCCATTCGAGGCTTTCTGGAACGATCATGTTGGTCAAACAAGCTCTCCAGAGTTATTAGACCCTTTGGAATATGGTTATTCCTTAATTGAATAAGACCTTCAGCTTCCTCATCTTCCAAAGTTCTGCCTTCAACAGCTGCAACTTCATGTATCAGGAAATTCACAATCTGCTCATCTGTTTCAAAGACTTGCCAAAAATTTTCCTTATCTGGCACACTGGGTCTGTATACCATTCTCACTGTCTTGGGCTTGTTCACAACTTGATCAGCAGGAGAAAAATTCGCTCCAAGAGATGCTAATAAGTCAGCATGTTTATTCATCTCTCTGGAAATAGCTTGAATATTAAGCGCAGTGAAAAGTTCAAACAAATCCCAAACCTGATTACGATATGCTTTCAGATAATGCTGCTTTGAGATGCATCTATTTGTGACCTGGTTTACAATAAGCTCGGAATCACCAAAAATATTGAGCTGTTCTATTCCTAACTTCTTCGCTTTCTTCAGACCCAAGCACAATGCTTCATATTCAGCAGCATTATTAGTACAACTCCATGTAAGTCGATATGAATAAGTTCTCTGTACACCAGAAGGAGAAATTAACACAATACCTGCTCCGGAACCATTCCTGCATCTAGCTCCATCGAAATACAGTTGCCATAACTGATCTATAACCTCAGTCTGATCAACTGGGTTATACAATTTCTGCTTTGTCTTAATCTCAGGTTTTCGAATGGCATAGCAGCCAATCTCTGTTTCCATCATGGCATTGAAGTTAAGCATTGAAAACTGGTCTTCCAACTGAAGATTGTTTAAAACTTCACTCATTAACACAACATCTTCAGACTCTTCAGTGAGCATATGGACTGACTGCATGTCTTTTCCAACATCTTCCAACTTCTCAATGTGAAAAGGGGAAGGCTTTTCATTCTGTATTCTGAGACGTCTATTCTTAAAAGGAATTTCCAGATGAGAATAATCCAATGCCAGATAACCCCCTAATTTTACGGTAAATTCCCTGGATAAACACATGCTAAAATAGGGCTCTAAATCTACTACAACTATTTCTTGAATCACAGTGATTTGGGGCATTGTATGCAGGACAATGGGTACATCCTTAATGACACCTACTATTTTTACAGGCGTACCATCCAATTGCAGAACTCCAGGACTACTCCGGGTATACTCCATTCCCATGGCTTCACAGACTCCCTTAGGCATGACAGTGGTTGCAGCTCCAGAATCAATCATACAATTGTGTACAACCCAACCTTCTATTTGCAATGACAAGTAAAAAGGAGGAGGTCTGTTCTTGCCAGTAACAGAGGTGGTTAAATTTTGGGCATAGATGGTCTGGGTAGGCCCTATTTCACTCTCCTTCACAGATTTCAATGACTCTTGTAATAAATCTACTTGACCAGGTAATTGCAAAGCATCATAAAGGCTTACCTTAGCAGGAGTCTTTTTAAGATCATCAACAATGTTGTATGAAACTGCAACAGAATTTTTCATCTCAGCAGGTTGCTCAAATCTAGTCCTGTACTGTTGTGTAGCTTCCACTCTCAACCTCTTGGTCAGTGATGGATACTTCAATTTTTCACGTGCCTGCTCCTCTGCTTCTGACCTTACTGGTGCAGCTGCTGCCTTTTCTTGAACTCGTTAAAAGTTGGATCTTTGGGCAAAGGCTTTGGAGCTAGCACGGGAGCTTTCATCGGCATTTTCACTTCAGCCGGTACTCTTAACGGCTCTAAGTCGATAGGATCAACATTCATAGGCTTCTTTCCAGTCCTTGTTAGAACTGAAACTTGATCTTCCACTGCAGTCATCAAATTACAACCAGCTTCTGAGATCATATTAACATGGTCACCTGAGGTGCTGGCCGCCAAGGTCTGCACATAATTTAAGTGGACCATACATGTATCCTCTCCGTGAGGATCATTACAAGTCGAGCACCAATATACTCCATCTGCATGGGCTGCATCTTCATTTGCTAGAACAGCTAAGCCCCTTTCAGGTGCTTTGCTTGTGGAGGCAGCTTGATCTCTAGTAACTTGAGGAGGTTGAAATCTCCTTGGCTGGAAATCTCTCTCAGCCTGCTTCCTCTCAATGAGTGTGATCTTGTTTCCCATGGTTCTAATAGCAGAATTTGCAGACTTAACCTCTTGCAATAATGCTGTATATGGATCAGGATTTGCAGGTGCAGGAAGTGCTGGTAAGGGCAAAGGAGCTGGTGGTGCTGGCAAAGCTGGAAATGCAGTGGAAACGGGAGATGGTTGAATGTTGGGTGCAGGGAGCGATAAAGGAGTTAAAGCGGGCAATTGAGGAGGTCGGGACGAGTTGCAACCTCGAGGTGCTTTATAACTCCATGATGGTGTAGGATACATAGCTGGCATGGGGTGTGGTTGTGAACCATATAAATATTGAGGCAAATCTGGAATAAGAGGCATAGTTACCTTTGGAGGCAGTCTTCCTACAGCAACCAGATCAGCTTCTGCTTTAATTGCTTGTTCAAAGATTTCTGGAAACGTCACCACATTAGACTGCCGAACCGCCCATCCGATATCTGAGTGAAACGCTCTGAGGTAGTACATCGCAGCTAATTCATCAGCAGGTCGAATACCATCAGGAATCCTTTGCCAAGTTCTGGTAAACCGAACATTAAAATCAGGTATCTCTTCTTGTGGATGTCTCTGTATGACAATAAACTGATTTAACAATGAGAAAGGGTCAGCCTGTTCATGAAAATGTTTCACCAAAGAAATCACCCAATTGATCCCATGATGTTATGGTGCCGGGAGGCAGAGTTCTGTATCAAAACAACAGTTTACCTCTCAATGAACACACTAACAATTTGATCATTACATCTTCATCAGTAATGTCATGAATAGCAGCCAGAGAAGCCACATCATTTATGTTCTCATAAGCTGTTTTGCCAGTACCATCGTAAGTGGGAAAAGCCTTCGATGCGACCTCGTGGTATCGGATTCCGAGCCTGCAAATTCAAGGCTCCAGTGCTGTTCCATGCCAAGAATTTTTTGAGTGGAGGATATTGTGCCATTGGTGGAACTTGTAGGGGTGCAACACTAGCAACAATATCGGGTATTTGTACAGCGAGAAGATGGAAGAGACGAGGAAACTAATCTAGAATGCTCACCACTTCTCGAACTATCAAGTTCAAAAAACTGAACAAGATCGCCAAATTTCTTTGACTGTGATCTTGTGATCATGAAGTATTTCTGAGTTCAGCACAGTCACCAAATAACAGGCAGGCGTCCACGCTCAAAAATCTGGATCTTCAACTCAGCAAAGTCGCCAGATGAACTTACAAATCTCCGCTATGAGGCCAAGACAGCTCATCAAATCTTGAGACCTCCGGGTATTAAAACAAATGTGGATTTTTGTGAGACAGAAGAAGTCTGTCCCACCGGGCGTGCCAAAAACTGTTGGTCCAAAATCTGCCACAGGAAATGATTTTATAATTGCACCCTAGACCTCGCCAACTTTTAATTTCTTTCCAGCAACCCTTATCTTCAAACAGAAATTTAGAATAGTAAAGGGAACCAGCCCACTCTGGAGATTGGTCTGGGAGCCATTTCTTGCTTCCAGCCTTTCAATGTTGGCCAGGTCTAGGGTGCAATTATAAAATCCTTTCCTGTGGTAGATTTTGGACCAACAGTTTTGATGGGCTTGTCAACGGGGATGCCTGTAGAATTAGACCCTGTTTAGATGGATTCAACTGAAAATCCAAATGTGTTGATGGAAGGGTCAATTACGGCATCAAATGCACTGCATTGCAATACTTAAAGGGTTCTAAGTCCGCTGGGACTACATGCACCTCCCATTCAAATGTATACTTTAAGCATTGGTGAGCTATCGAAGGGACACACTTCATGTCCCTGATCCATGGCCAACCCAACAAGATGTTGTAGGCCATCTCACATTCCAAAATATGGCACAATGTAGGTATAGTATTTTTTCCGACCTGGATGGGTAGGACAATTGTGCCAACTATTGAGCATATCGCATCATTGAATGCTCACAGAGTGTAGGTGGAAGCCATGATGTGAGATGCTGGCAACTTTAGATGTTTCAATGCCACTGTTGTGATGATATTACTAGATGAGCCAGTGTCTACCAACACCCTCTTATACGGAATCTTGTTGACCCATGCAATAATGTGTAGGGGTGGATCCACCATATCATCAGCCACTAATTTCACTTCGTCTTCTCGAAAGGTGATGACTGGCTCAGTGCATCATTTGACATGTCCCAAAATTTTTTGAAGGAATTTGCTTCATGGGGTTGCAACTCGATGGCTTTCAATATCTCCATTAGAGCCTCCCGATGGGGCATTGATTGTTGTATGAGCTCGTATATGGAGAGCCTAGCCAACTTGGTCCTCAAGATCTGAGTGAGCTTGGTCCAAATTGTGGTCGTGGGTCTAGGCGGAGGAGGTTGCATAAGGTGTTGTTGTGGTTGTGATGTTGTTGGCACCTCTCCTATAGCTACCACGAGGGTAGCTACACTTGGATACCTCCTGTTCTAAGTTACTATACTAATCATCCCTACATACCCCTACATGGGGAAGTTCTATGTGATCTCATTGAATTTTAGGGTCTTTGCCTATGCATCATGGGTAGGCAAGGGGTCCTTAAAGACCTCCATTTGTTGTTTTCTTGGTGCCACAGGATTATCCACCGCCAATGTCTTGTTATCTATTAGGTCTTGCACCAAGCATTTAAACTTACAACAAGCATTAAGGTCATGTCCCTTTCGCCTATGGAACCTACAGTACAAATATTCCCTATAGCCCTTAGGTTTTGGCACGTTGGGATCTATGGGTTGAATTTTGGGAAGGTTGATCAAGTTTACCACTGACAAGCGGTCAAACAGGGAGTCTCTGGACTCTGTGTAAGGTGTGAATTGTCACCTAGGGTGATGCTACTGATTTTGTTCTTGCATCTAATTTTCTCAGTCATAATTGTTAAGAGGCACCACCTAATAGTTAGCCTTTTGGGGCTATGTTGCTTGTGCAGGCTTGGGGACGTTTATAGCAACCTGATTGACTACAATGGGTTTCTGTTGCGTGTTCCATGTTTTGGTGTTCTTAGACCATTCTTTCTTCTTTGGTTTGGCTATCTCGCCATCCTAAATCTTGATCTCTTCAATGATTCTAGCTTGTTCTAGATCTTCCTCTAAAGTGGCATATTACTATAGCTACAATAGCACAGAGATCGATCTCAAATAGCTCTTTGAGAAAATTTGGGTGAGGTCGGACATAGGAGGGAGGTAGGGCAGCTTTGAAAGCAAAGTCCTCCATAGGTTCCCATAGGCCACCATTGTTTCTTCCTCATACTTCCTGAGGTTGGCTAGGTCTCTTAGTGATGTCTTCTTATTGGTGTTAAAGGCGAAGCATTCAAGGAATGCATCCACTAGCTGATCTAAGTTGCTAATGATGTGTTTTGGAAATTGAGTGAACCAATCCAAGGCAGGGCCTACGAACATGGTGATAAATGTTCTTAGCAGCAAAGCATCATTATCCTGAATGCCAAAGCATTGGCTCAGGAATCTACTCACATGCTCTTGGGAATCCTCCTCACCTCTAAAGATTGCCAACTGAGGCAGCTTAAAGTGTTCATGGTAAGGGGGTGCTGGCACTGATGGATGCATAGGATGACTGCGAAGTTGGCGTAACATGGGCTTTTGGGGCCCAAAAGTTTTGGTCTCCATAGACTCCAAGCACTCTAGCAATGCTTTATATGCATCGAAAGAATTAATATCTTCCTCCTTAGTTAGCTCTTGTTGTGGGTTATGGGAGACTTGAGGCCTATGGAGGGGTGGCTGGAGATCAGCCCCTCTGCCTTGGTAGGGCATTTCAGCCTGCTCCTCTTCTTATTCATACTCATCATAGGCTTCTTGAGGAGTTTCTGGATGAGACCTATTACCATGGGTGGGTCCCCACGGAGGGAGCCCATCGTTGTTCCTAGGAGTGGCCTGCTGCTCAGGTCTAGGAGGTCTCGGAGGCAGCACTTGGTAAGGTCATGGGGACATGTCTCGTACCAAGGGGTTGTGCCTCATACGGTTCTATTCTTTGGGTGTGAGGGGTTGGAACTCTCTTAGGCATAGTGTTATGGAGTAGCTCATCTATCTGGCATCGAATGCACTCTTTTGTAAGGCGATATAGATGCTCTAGCTACTGTTGGTCTTGCTCAAGCTATGTAATCTATGCTTGGCGGGTGACATGTCTAGCAACTGCTAGGTCAAATTTTTTTGCCATATTGAGTCTAGGAGGCCTAGATGCCTCTCCTATGCATTTATCTTGGTCATGATGATCTGAGATCTCTATAGGTTGCTTCATTTTGTCGAGGTTGGCAGCATTCACTCGAGGCTCTAGCCTCGATAGGTGATTCTGGTAGATAGTAGGTGTGGAGGTGCATTGCTCCCACATTGTGTATTGCTCTTGAGGAATGTAATGATCTTCCTCGTGCTCCCTTTCATATATGTGAAAGGTGCGGGTAGAGTTGGCTCACCCTGTTTGAAGCACCTTGTGCTCTAGATTTTGTCTATTGTTCCTAACAATGATGGGGGGTAAAGGAGGGATGCCATAATCATGTGGCCTCTCCTCATGGACCCTCTGCTGTTCTAGCACTTCATCATGCAGTGGCCACTCATACTGAGATTCCAAAGGATCCTTCCCATTTATATTGAGTACCATGTGTAAGGACTCCTCCTGAAAGGGTCTATGTTGGACGAGAGTGCCCCACGAAGGGGTGCCCCTATAGTCCCATTCTAAAATGGCATGATGTGGGCTCTTTTGGGGGCCAAGCCGCCAAAGTGGAATGACCAAGTGCTTGGGGCTATAGCAGAGGTGACTTGTGCCTCCTTGTACACTCTCTATAGCTTCCGCCCTTGATTGGGCTTGGCTACGGGTGTACACCATGGTGGTGTTTCTCTTTTATGATTTTTATGCTACACTAAAAAAAAAAAAATCACACACGCAAAACAATGATTATCTTGTTTTAAAGATTAAAGGTGTGCTCTAAACCTGTTTTAGTGTGTTTTGATTTTGTTTTGAAAGTGAACTTTTAAATGAAATATGATGGCTCTTATGGCTCCCAAAAATGGTCGCCCCTTCTATATACCATTGCCAAGACGATATACCACCCTCTCTATATACCCGCCCTTATGTGAGGGAAACTGTTGGTATGTGAGAGCAGATGGTACATGGAACATAGGTGGTACGGAAGGGGAATCACCTTGTTTTTGACACCTACCATAGAAGACTTATCTTCATGCACTAGGAATCACCCCAGCTACACTAGGTCAGATTTCATCACGATTTACGTCTAGCAACAGTAGCGATCAGGGTTATGAATGCAAAATTTAGGCCAAGGTGATGATGAAATCCACCGTTGGTCTTGATCAAGGGCTGGGGTTTTATGACCATCTCCTTGGTGTTTATGTTGCCACATGATGTGTGGGGTTCCTTTCATTTTGCATGAAAGAAAATAAACATGCAGTACAACTTTTCCTAAGCAAGCAAGAAACCAAAAAAAAAAGGAAATAGAAAACAAAAAATGATAGGAGTTCAAGACCCTTACCTCTTCTCTGCCCAAATCTGCTGGTTCTGAGTTTCTATCCTGAAACTTCACAAACAGCTATTCATCCCACTAATAAGGCCTAACTTAGAATTAAAATCAAGCTACCCAATATTGCAACTACTAAGGTTTTAAATAGGCCCTTAGTGCCATAAAATACAACCATAATCCGTAATTGCATAACAACACGCCTAAGCACGTAGGAGCAAGAATAGTGAGGAAAAAATCCCTAAGTATATGCTAAATAACCCTAATAAGCAGCTAAAAATATGCCAACTATTGTCATAAGATATTATTAGCAAATAATAACTATCCTAGGAATAATAGAAACATACGAAAGCCTAAATAGAAATAGATGCCCTCATCATACCTCCCCACTCAAGAAGCATTGGACTCCAATGCTTTTACAATAGGAGTGGAAATAGAACTCACCAAACGTTGTAATGAAGGCTCATAACCGGGTGGAAGAACATCCTGGAAGCAATGGGATGCCGATGGAGAGAGACAATATTAAGAGTTCTCCCTTGCTAAATGAATGCGATGACAAGGAGTAAGGAAGTACTACCAAATCTATGAAGGAGCAACAGGAGGAGGCACTACTATTGGAGGGGAAATAACCTCCTTAAGAACAGAAGAATGAGTGTCATTTGGCCATGAAACTAAAGAAATTCTTGGTAAAGACGCCAAGAAATGTGTATGTGGAAGATTACGTATAAGAAAGCTCTGACTTTGATGGTGCAAAGTATAGGTTTTATGATAAGCATCATAGGAATCTCGCTTATCATATTGATAAGGTTGACCAAGAATCATTCCACATAAGTCCATGGGAGTCACGTCATAGGTGACTTGATCCACATAGTGTGGACCAAGGGCAAACGACAAAGTACAACGTTTTGTGATTGCAGAAGTAGTTCCCTCATCCTTCCATCCAAGTGAATATGGAGAAGGATGGTGTTCGACTGGCAATTTTAGGCAATCAACTACATCTTGAGAAATGAGGTTGGCCGTGGAGCCATTGTCGAAGATGCAACTTATAGAAAATTTGGGAAGAAGATGAGCTCGTGTGAAGAACAAAATCTCTCTATGTTTATGTCGATGTAGGAGGGTCACTTGGTTTAGTTTCCCTTGAAGTTCTGGATATACAATATCTTCTCCTTCATACACAATGGGCTCATATTGTGGTTCCTCCTATCGAGGTTGTGCAAGAAAATTTTTCTTTTTCTTGAAGCACTCCGCTTCATTGTGTCCTCGTGTCTTACAATAATTACAAAACTTTTTCCAATTATAAGAAGAGGAAGAAGAAGAAGTAGGAGAAGAAGAATTTTTTGAAGCCTTGTCAGACTGCTGTTGTGGTGGCCCTTGTTTGGATGCTTTGTTTAAGGCCCCTGAGTTCATAGCAATTTTCTCCTCCTCCAGTTGTGCCTTATTATAGACCTCATTCAAAGTGGCACAAGGTGCATATTTCAACTCTCGAAAGAGTTGATCTTGCAAACCACTCTTAAACTTGTTGATAATTTTAGGAGTGGTATCAAGGATGTTATTGAGAATCCTCAATTTTTTGAACTTCCCAATGTAATCTTGAACACTCATGTTGTGTCCTTACCTCAAACGGAGCCATTGGAAGTCCAAATCCTCAGAAAAATTGGAAGGATAGAATGTATCCTTCAATGCTGTGACCAGGTCATCCCAAGTGTCTATGGGATCCTGGGTGCTTTGATGATCCTGTACCAAAACTATTTAGCAATTCCAAAAAGTTTCAATTTTGCAAACGCAACTTGGTCATATTTTTTAATTTTGCTGTAGTCAAACCAGGTATCCATGTCGAGAATCCAACTATTGAGGACATCTGGATCTCGAGAGCCATTATAAATGGTAACTTCACATTTGATTTGATGTCGAGGTTCAGGAGCGGAACTAGGTGGACTAGGTCCAGTCATGTATTGAACCTTGTCAGCCAAGAGGCTAACAATGTCAGCGATGGCGGCCACTTGTTCTGCCAAACTAGCAGCCATCTGACCTCTAGTGTAAGCCAGGAGGCTACAAAACTCGTAAAAAGAGTTACAAAATTTTACCTCACAGGGCAATTTACAATGAGTGCTATGAGTTCCAAGCACAATAAGTCTCGTAGGCTTACAATTGGTTGCCTCTTAGGAAATTTACAAAAGCTTTTTCCCAAGGTTTGGGAATTTAAAAAAATCATGCAAAACTTGAATGTTTAATTAAAATATTTAAACATTTAAAATTTTAAAATGATTGAAACATTTTTAATTTTTTTTTTTAATTAACTTTAATTAAAATTAATTATATACCTTTGAAGGTATACTGTGCGGTATACTTCACCGACACACAATGGATGGCACGAAAGGTAATAGAACCCCGACGATTTTGATTTATTCCCTTCGGTGCCCGCCACTAAACCCCGGTGATCATCTTCAGCTACAACCACCGCTATCATCTGGTGTAAGCAAATGTCAGCTACAACCACCGAGCTATGGAAGAATGCATGCGGATGTTGGATTTTGCTTTGATTAATTTGGAAAAGAGCCTATCCGAATTGAACAAGTCCGCCGACAATTCTTTGAATTGGAAATCTGCACTGGAAATCCAGAGTTTCCTCAGCGCAGCCCTGACAAACCAGGCCACCTGTCTCGAACGCCTCCAGGAAGCCAATGTAACGCTCCTGTTGAATATCGCTCCTATTGAAGATGATCGCCATGGAAGATAGAATTCAACACAACAACGGGCCTGTCGCAAAACCCCTCGTACGCATACACTACAACAATGTCTGAAGGAAAGATGTTGGAACTTGATCGAAATGTGACCAAAGCCAACACCGCAAGATTGCGATTCTCAGATAAATGTGAGTAGCACAACAAATTTTCATAGGGGCAATTGTCCCACATGTGCAACAGGAAAGGCAAAATATATTTTTAAAAACAAAAACGGTCAATTAGACTTATGACCATAATGGGTGGTCAACCCTCTTCTTGCCCGGGTTTTGTTTGCTACTTCATGCATCCATGTAGTTGTTCGTTTGTTGCTTGTAGTTGACCGTCACCTAGCCCACTTGTTGAATTAGATCTTGAGGCTTGTTCACCAGTCCCCAACGCCAGCGCTGATTTGATATTTAAGACGAAGGAGGGCCATCGACATCTCGTTGGTCCACAGAAAATAACAAATTTTTGGAAATAAAATTGCTGCCTAGTCAACAAATTTGACTGACAGAGCCATCAATGGAATGAAGTGGTGTAATTCCGAGAGGAATTCTAACCACTTAAGGAGCCCGATCGATCGATCGGGCTCTGATACCAATAATAAGGCCTAACTTAGAATTAAAATCAAGCTACTCAATATTGCAACTACTAAGGTTTTAAATAGGCCCTTAGTGCCATAAAATACAACCATAATCCGTAATTGTGTAACACCACACCTAAGTGCGTAGGAGCAAGAATAGGGAGGAAAAAATCCCTAAGTATATGCTAACTAACCCTAATAAGCAGCTAACAATATGCCAACTATTGTCATAAGATATTATTAGCAAATAACAACTATCCTAGGAATAATAGAAACATACGAAAGCCTAAGTAGAAATAGATGCCCTCATCACCCACCTAGGGATGAATAACAGGATTGTATTCATCACAAGATGGGGAAAATGCCCATTTGTCCCTGGGTAATACGAATTCCAGCTTTGTATTCACCATAGGTTGGAACGAACAACAGTCCAGCATTTGAAAACTCGGTACCTACAAGAAAAAACAATCAAGTTTTGATTAGATTTTTGATATTACAAAAATAGGACAAGGGTCCCACCGTGATCACCACTGAAAGCATGAGGATACAAAAACAAAAAGGAAAATGCCAAGTATGATGTGTGTAAAACCAAGCTTAACGCTAAAAGCCTATGTATTGAAAATTGCATGAAAGGAAAGAACATAACGAATCGACATGAGATAAAAGAAATATGGAATACAACCATATTTATTGATATGCTTTTAAATTTGTGTTACAATACGTATCTTTCCATTTTAATGGATAGGAGTGTGAAATATGTTTCTTGTCACATCCATGGATAGCCATCCTTATTCTGCGTGCCCACATGTAATATTGGAGGACCAAAACATCACCGCAACTTGTGTATATAAAAATTGACTCCTTGCTACTCCTCCAATGTCCATATCTTGTGTTCAAGGAAATATAAAATAGTCAGTAGCACCTATAGATAAAATAAAACATGCAATCCCCATGCCTTCAATTAGCGCAAGCAAGATGTAAATAAAATGATAACTAGCATAGCTCCAAATGATCTAAAAATTTGACAAGGGTATCAAAAACTCACAAGTAAAACACTACAAATGGAACAGTTAGGAAATTCATCATAGAATTGTATTCACTCTGGGGCGAGACGAATAGACCTGCAACAAAATGTCAAAAGGCACGGTCCCAAATTTCATATCCGGGAAGCTCCAAATAACATGCTAAGTTAAATTTAGCTAATTGGGGGCATTTTGGGAAGACCTAGAAGGTCAGATTTTTCCAATTTGGCCTCTATCACCAGGAATTTGATGATTCTACCTGCATGTTAATAAATGCGAGAAATGATAAAAACATGATCAAAATTGCTCGAAACAATGTGAAATTTAAATGACAACCTATATAAGAAGCATAGAATCGAATGCAAAAATAATAGAATGGAAATATACCACAAATTTCTAACCACTCTGGGGCAAGGCGATTAGAACTGCAACAGTGTGGGGGGAGCCTGGGGGCAGGACGCCCACAGTTTGGGGCCTGATTTCGGCACCAATCCACTTGGGATGGGTCCAAAATCTCCTGTGGGGTGTTTTCGGTAAATTTGGTAGGATGTTGTGGTCAAATTTTTGGTTTTGGTTTCAGATTTGCGCTTCCAATAACCACCCTATGACCTCTCTTCCAAAAGAGATCAAGGATGCGAAAGGCACAAATCAAAAGGTGTGTGTGTGGAAGTAAAACAACATCACTTCATTGCTCAAAATTATCCTTCTCTGTGTCTTTTGTGGTGAGAAAACTCACCAATTTATAGACCTGGATGTCTCTTTGGATGAGCATGCAGAGGCGCCACTTGGAAATCATGCCTTCCTAGGAGGGAGGAGATTCCTACCTGATTAGGGGCTTCATGATTGCCTTAACTGCATCTAACACTCAAAAACGCTCACTCACACTCCCATACAATGAAGGAAGAATTAAGTGGTGGATCTGAGCTACCATTTGTCAAGATTTGACTTTTTACCCGTCAAACCTGCTATTTGCCCCACCTTGGAGCGAATACTACTAATCGTCCTTGGGTGGGGTGAATACCAATTTGTAATCGTCCCTGGGTGGAACGAGTAGAAAGCAGAGTTCCTGAAGGTTCCAAATTGACTCTTGACCTTCCAAAACTATTGTGTGAGTGGTTAGGACCACTTTTTAACCTCTAGGGGTTGCCCTAGGGGCTGTGTGTGTCAGTGTGATCAGTGTTTGTAGTCACATAATCGGATTGGTTCTGTTTTGGTGTCTACACTTATAAATACATGCCAGGACTAGATCTAAATTTTGTCATGCATAATATTATGATTGATCCAAATGCAAAACCATTCAAGCAAAAGCTATGCAAAATGCATCCAGCAGTAGCCTTAATGGTGAAATATGAATTGTAAAAATTATCATATACTAATTTCAATATATCAGTCTATTATCCACCATGGGTTTCCAATATGGTACCTATCAAGAAACCCGATGGAAGGATTCACATCTACACCGAATTTCAATATCTAAATAAAGTGAGTCCTAAGGATGAAATCCATTTTCCAAACATTAATGCATTGGTGGATGCGACATCTGGCCATGAGATGTTATCCCTAATGGACGTTTTATCTAGATACAATCAAATTTACATTAATCCAAAGGACCAACTCAAAATGATATACACAAAACCTTGGGGGAAATTTTGTTATAATGTCATACCTTTTAGCCTCAAAAAACCTGGCAGTACCTATCAACAAGCTATGACTTACATTTTCCATGACTACATAAATAAAATTTTGAAAAATATTACATAGATGACTTATAGTATAAATATTTACTCCACCATGAGCACATTGATGTATTGCTCAAAGTTCTCGATCACCTCATCAAACATAACATTAGACTAAATCCCAATAAGTGTGTCTTCAACATCACGTATAGAAAATTATTGGGATTCATAATCTCTAAATGAGGTATAGAGGTTGATCCAAATAAAGTCATCCTTTAAATGCCTTCCCCCACTACTATCAAGTATCTATGTAGTATGCAAGGAAAGGTCGCATCCATAAAGCACTTCATAGCACAAATATCGGATAAGTGACAACCCATGAAAAAATTATTATACAAGGGGATTGCATTTAATTTGGATGATGAGTGTTAAGCTAAATTTGATAAAATTAAAAAATATCTGGCTTCATCACCAATATTGGCTCCTCCCCAACTAGGAGTGTCGTTCTATCTATATATCTCAGCTACTAAGATTACAATGGGCACCATGTTGGTCTAAAAGAATTAATTGCATAAAGAACATGCTACTTACTATATTAGCCACACCCTAGTCAGCTACAATATATATTACACATACATTGATAATTTATGCTAAGCAATGGCTTTTACCACTAAATAGGTACACCATTATATGCTCAATCATACCACGTATGTAGTATCCAAAGAGAATCCATTGTGATATATGATGAGTCAAACTTACCATATTAGTCACACAAAAAAATGGATTATTTTGTTGATGGAATTTGACCTCAAATTTATCAGATAAAAATAAATTAAAGGTTAGGTTATCCTTGATCAACTTGCAGAGGCTTTCCTTTAGGATGACCATCCTCTTAGCATAAAGCTTCCCAATGATGGAGTCTTTCAAGTGTTAGAATCACCTGATATTGAAGAGCCTGAAACACAGGCTGACATGAATTTATTTTTTGATGGCTCTAAGTGCAAGCAAGGGGTGGCACAAAAATTATATTTTTTACACATCAATGGGATCCAATACCCCTTTCATCCAAACTTGATTTTCCATGTACCAACAATAATTACAAGTATGAAGCTCTTCTCATAGGCCTTCAAACAACAATCACCATGAAAATAACTAACCTCAATATTTTTAGTTATTCCTTACTCATAGTGAATCAATTCAAGGGAATATTCCAATGTAGATGCCCAATATTGCAAGCCTACAAAGCCCTTATGGATAAAATTTTGGTAAAATTTGAATGGTATAATATTGAGGCACTCCCTTGATCATCTAACCATTTTGCAAACACAATGGTCTCCTTACGTCTTTAATCCCATAGAATACTTCTGATGATATAAAAACCATTCAATTCAAAATGATATTGCAATCCACAACTGAGTATGAGGACCTTTACTCCATGCTAGAAGTCCACATGATTCAAATTGAACCTTCTCATGAATGGTTCTCTCAAATTCATAATTACTTAAATAATACCACTTGGAGGATTTTATTCCCTTAAACTCTTTATGATAGCATCACAACACTATATCTACAAGTTCTCTCCCAATATGTGCTTGCAAGATATGAACTTCAAAATGATCAAGCAATTCATGCAATTGAGGCTTCTTCAAATCAATATTGGTTCATCCAACTAAAATATTACCTAAATCTTGGTAACATCCCTTTAGGATTATTGCATACCACCAACGCACATTCAAATAAAATTGGTAAAATATGTATTAATTGGAGACATATTGTATCTTCAAATCTATGAGGGTATTCTCCTTCGTTTCTTAGAACCTTAAGAGTCAGTTTGGGCAATTACCCAAGCACACAATGGTACATGTGATGGACATTTCAGTGGCATGGCCATCGCAAAGTGCATTCTTCAAATGGACTATTATTGGACAAATTTAGAGCAATATTATTGTGCTTATGTTAAGAGGTGTATAAAGTATCAACACCATGCTAATTTTACACACATATTTTCTTACGTTTTACAACAAATTCAATCAGTTTGGTCCTTTTTGCAGTGGGGGTTTGAATTAATCAAGAAAATATCACCCTCTTCCTCAGTTCATCACATGTTCATCCTTATGGCCACCAAATATTTTACAAAATGGGTGGAAGCAATTCCCCTTACCACTACAAGTGGGCCTTGGATTACAAAGTTCATGTTACATAATATCATTTGTCAGTTTGGTATTCCATCCAAAATAATTTTATATAATGGGCCACCTTTCAATAATAAGGATGTGCATGATTTAATAGCTAAATATAACATCCAACACAAATTTTCTACACCATATTATCCACAAGCCAACGGGTAAGCTGAGGTATCAAACAAAATAGTAATTGCTATTTTAAAGAAAACCATTAAGGATAATGACAAATATTGGAATACTCAATTGCCTCTTGTCCTTTGGGCCTACCACACTAGTATTTGGACACCTACTAAGGCAACTCTATTTTCATTAGTATATGGTGCTAAGTTTATCATGCCTTTAAAGCTAAAAATCTTGTCGCTATGCATATCCATGCAAGAGTTCATCGATGATAACATCATGTGGCAAGATCTCCTAGACCAATTAACTTGATGAACAATGCATTAATTCTCTAGAGCACCTACATGTTTATCAAGAGTGGATTAAGAGAGCCTATAACATGAAAGTTCACCCTAGAGACTTTCAGGTTGGTTACCTTGTTCTAAAAGAGAATCAAAATAACTCTAACTTTTTTCCCCATTTGTAGAAAAAATTTGCGATAAGCTAGTTAGGTCCATTCATTATCACTAGTTAGATTGAACCTGGAACTTATTTTATAGATTCCATTGAAGGATGTGAGGATCCTGAACCCTTGAATATCCTTCATCTATGGCCTTTTCACACTTAAAGCACCACACCCTACCAAAAAGCCCTAAAGGTATCCATAAATTCTTTGGTCACCCAAAAAGCCCCAAAGGTACCCATAAACCCTTTGGTCACTCAAAAATCCCTAAAGGTACCCATAAACCCTTTGGTCACCAAAAAAGTCCCAAAGGTATCCATAAACTTTTTGGTCACCCAGAAAGCTCCAAAGGTATCCATAAATCCTTTGGTCACCCCAAAAATACCCAAAGGTATACATAAACCCTTTGGTCACCCAAAAATCCTGAAAGGTACCTATAAACCCTTTGGTCACCAAAAAATCCCCAAAGGTACCCATAAACCCTTTGGTCAACCAAAAATTCCCAAAGGTATCCATAAACTCTTTGGTCACCCAAAAAGCCCCAATGGTATCTACTAAAATATATATAAATATATATATATATATATATATATATATATATATATATATATATATATATATATCCAAAAACATCATTAAAATAACAAAAATACAAAAATATTTTATTACATTTCATATCACTGCATTGTACAATCACTTGCATTAAGCATACCCATCATCGCATTTTGCATTCTAGAGTTGCTCATACGTGTCTAGAACCATGTCTGTACACTATACATCCTTCAAAATCAACTTTGTCAAAATTTATTATTAACACTCATCTACATTACAATCATCATGTCCATCCACATTCCCCACCTTTCAAATTTGTGTTTGTTTCCCTTCACCTAGTCATTTGTTATAAGGCATCATTAGGGTTTTTGATCACTAAACCATATCAAATTTTTAGAAGATAGAGTCCTGCTTTGATTTTACCTTGTATACGTCATAATAACAATACAATATCATATTAATAAATCCAAGTTTGGCGTAAGAAAATATGAAACCTACAAGTGGTCCTTGTTAACTTAAGGGAAACGTTTAACTTGCTCACCCCCTATGCGCATGGTTCAAAATTTCTAAGAATTAACAAAAGGAAAAGCTCCTCCTTACACAAAGCAATTAAAATCCCTTTCCCCATGCCAAATCTGGGCAATTATCCAAAGATAAACAAATACAAAAGCTAAAATACCCAAAAGAAAAAGTGGTTTTTACCACTAGCAAAAGAAAAAAGTAAAATAATTAGTGGTTGTCACCACTACCAAAATACCTTGATCACCAAAATAAAAATGAGAAAATCCTTGGAGTAATTAAAAAATAAAATAAAATAAGGGAGTACTAAACTTGAATTCTAGGAATTCTTAGTACTTGAAAAGCATGAGGTGATACTTATTATAGGTTGGGTGGCATCAATCCTACCTTGCAATGGTAGTATCCTTACACATGATGATATGTCTGTCACATTAGATACCTTCTTTTATATAGACCAATTTTATCTTCTAGATGAGCTAGATTTTGGTAGCATGTATTGCCTAATGGTCTAATCTAACTTTGTACAAAACTCAGGATCATGATACTCACAGGGTGATCTTCAGTATATATGGGATGCATGAATCATGCTTAGCACTGGTATAACTTTATGCTTTATTATAGCAATGAACTCACATGCATACAAATGGATATTGAATATCTTGGTCATCCTAGAAGATTTATACCTCGCCAAAAAGTCTTGCATAGTTAATATATAACATTTGACTAGTTCACTAGAGTGTTTGAGTCTCATGAAAATATCAAGGAAATTCTATAACATCTTACTATTTATTCCATTCCATACAATTTTATCATATGTTTGTTAATTCACATTTTCACATTCCATTACATAATATTATGATAACGTGAAAATGAATCAATAAATTTTGTATTGTCTATGGTGCTAGCATCTAGTGTGTCAAATAGTATTCATAATTCATTAATACAAATTAAAAAATCATCCATTTTATTATGCATACTCATATGTACATATAAGCTAAAATCATATTAAAATACATGCATTCATGATAAGCATCCATAAAAGCATCAGTAAAGTAAACATAACCATATCATACATCTAATAAAGTAGTAAGGAAACACATGATGACAATAGAAAAACTCATATATATATATATATATATATATATATATATATATATATATATATATATATATATATATATATATAGATATATATATATATATATATATATATATATATATATATATATATATATATATATATATGTATGTATGTATGTATGTATGTATCTATGGGATAAAAAGCTATATCATAATCCAAAAAATACCCATAGGCTACAATCAAGTGGGTCCTTAGACCTCACACTCCCAAAATACAAAAATAACCACAACATGGTCATTCAAGAATTGCACCATGACTCTCACCACCACCCTTGGTATTCGCTCATTTTGAGCTTCAATATATGCTCCCCCTTACCCTATCTAATCTCCTCATGGATCTAGGATCCCCTATACTCTCATATGATTACCCTGTACCACTCTTCCTACTTTGCTAGGACCCACTAGAAGAAGTATGAGATAGTAAGCACCCTCTAAGATATGCTATATCATCTTCCAAATCCTACGTGTATGATAGCTCCTCTAAGCGATGAGCTTGGTAGTCACCTAGTAAAATCTAGAGCTATGTTACCTCCCCCCATATTCTAGCTACCTTGTCACTGTCCAATACGCCTGGCTCAAGCTCCCTGCTCTAACTTGTGATTGAAAAGTAGCTAGCCCTACTTACTACCCCTTAATAACTATTGCTTACCTCTCAATATCTACCTCAATAGTCTATACCTGTACCTGTAGGTGATTCCTCTCCTATGCATATTCCCTCTACTCCTATCGTACTCTAATAATATTTTTATGTAGCTCAGTAATGGTGGTATCTTATGCTAAAAACTGTGCCTACAATCCCTGCTCATCAACATACTCCTCATAATCATCCTATTTATCCTTTATATCCATGTTGTCCATCCACTCATCATCTGTCTGGTGACACACATGTCACTCCCCTAAGTCTATATCCTCATCATATTGCTCACCTAATTCTGGATCCTCCTCATCTAGATCTGTAATTGGAACCTCATTCGGAGCCTCCCCACGAGCCTCCTCTATCATCACATATGTACCATATCCTAGCGATCTCTCCCCTTACCACTAGTGCATCATCCATTAAATGGCATACTCTATTGTGGTCCTTGTATCATCTAGCTTAGATATGCCCTCTATAGGATCTGCCTCCTCACCAATTGCCTCCACTATAGGCCAAGTAAGTGTCCTCTCATCCACACAATATTAATAGATCACTAGGTTGCTAAGAAACCCCTGGTATAGCCCAAGATATCACATAACTCAAGTATATGGGAAATACTCTTGCTCAATTTTGTGTCAACCAACTAACCATATCCCTCATTGTACCTATCAATGTTTCACCTCAACCTCAGTCCATGCTTGACAATCCTTGTATGATCTCCAGATAACGTCCTCTACCCTGAGCCATGCAAATAAATTTGCATAGTGATCAATCGTATATACATAAGGATGGATCTAACTCCTCTCCTAGTCCTACTAACAAAGTATACCATATCCAATATCTACATCTATGAGGTGTGTACGCATCATACAAAGTAGTCCTTAGAGTTGGCCCACAACAATGTGTTGCCATACCCACATCTATAGTAGGAAATTAAAGCCCAAGCCCCTTTATCCATGGTAGCAGATCTCATGCAGATCATCATAAAGATATGCTAGCAAAGTAGTACCCCACACCATCACTAATGACCTCTCTATGGTGCACTCCACCAGTGAAAACACCAAGTCCAAAATTTTCCAAGCGAACCTGGATACTAATGAGTCTAGGAGTAGCATGTTGGAGATAAGCATCCTTAGCAAGGTATATCTCTTAGTCATAACCTCTACCTCATATCGTAGCTCCACTAGGATACCTCAACTAGGTAAGTCTCGTAATACCTTGTGCTAGTTCTCTTCGAAATACCTTTATAAAATCGTGTCTCTAAGATCTTGATGATTGGACATAATCAGAATCCCCTCTATTATAATATGTAAAATCTAGTAGGTGTCCTATAATATCACCATCATATCTGTAGTCAGTAAGTGGAAGGTGTTGGTGCGAGGGTCCCACAGATCTAGCAAAGTAGTCAGGTAGGCTCTATGTCCCATCATTGGATCTAACTGTGTCACTTGATTGATACCAATGACATCAAGCCATTTCTAGTAATCCTCCATCAATATCCCATCAGTGGTCTTAAAATGATTCAAAAATCAATACCAACTCTTGATCACCTAGCAAGGGCAAGCAAGCTAAAAAATAACAACAACAAAAACAACCAAAAAAGGCACATTTTTATTTTAAAATCATGGTCATCCCACCCAAGGACAACCCCCAAATTTGTATCTTTCCCACCCAAGGACAACCCCCAAATTCGTATCTTTCCCACTGAAGGATGACCACTAGTGGTCATCCCATCTAGGGATAGCCCCCAAAAATGCTCAAAAATGGCCTCTTCGACCACTAAAAACAAGCAAAAAACCTCATAAAAAATACAAAACAAATCAAAACAAATTGCACAAAAATAAAAATTGAAACAAAAAATAATAAATGCTACCACTAATAAGGTTTATTTACCAAGTTTTAGTGTGTTTTTTTTGCAAACACAAAAATAATTACATTTCCAAATTTAATAAAGTGTAGTAGCAAATTTAGCCCTTACCCATCTCGCACAGGTTTCACCGCTCATCGAGTCTATAGGCTGGCTCATGGTAATTGTGGGATGGTTTCAGTAGTGCTCCACTTTGAAAAATTACTCTCCTACTCATCACTTCTTAATTTGGCAAGTCATAAGTGTGCAAATGAGCTCATTTTGCCAATTTTGAGTTTAAAAAGGTCTAAAATAAGCATGGCCTCGCCAGGGTGGGATGACTAGAAAATTTGGTGACCATCCCATATTGGGATGGCCATGAAATTTTTAGTCATCCCACCCTAGAACAGCCACCAAAAAACACCAAAACAATAGAAGACACGACAAAGAAAAAGACCTCAAACCCACCAAAACATAACAAAACTGATAAAATTTACAATGGAAAAATATTGAATCAAATTATTCATTAATAAATTGAAAAGTCTCTACTTCAATCCACAAGAAGGCCATTGTGGTTGGACTACTCCACAGGAATGAGGTAATCATTTTATTTCTTCTATGAAATATCAACAAAACCATCAAAATTCTAACAAAACTGATTAATTTTACAAGGGGTAAAGTTGGAGGAACCCCAATCAAGTCATATGGATCAAGTGACTCGTCACTTGTATTATTGGTAATTCCATCATTGAATCATTGCTTAAGGGGGTAGTCATAATTAATGAGTTCATAATCAAAATAAAAACTCAAACACTCAAAAGTGTAACTTGCATAAATTCAAAAAATTATTACCAAAGATAATTTCAAGTCCACGTTGGGTAACATAATTCAGCACCAATTCCACAAAAAAAAATCTTGGTCTCCTTGAAGCCTTGGGACACTTTTCCTAGAATAGGCTTATAAGTTAAAAAAGGAATCAAGACCAAGTATATCCTAAGCCCCAAAACTTGTCCTTACAGTGCATATGAAAGGTATACCAAAATCAAATCCTTCAAATATGTCAAAAGCAAGGATTCCAAGAATGTATGTTCCTTCCATGATGGAGGTATCTAAAGTTGGTTAGGTTACTAAATAACCTTAATAATTTGATTATTTAGTCATCTATTTTTGCTCCATGCTCTATTTCACAAAATGCATCCCAAAAAGGGCATTTATAGACACTAAAATCATGTCAATTCGAGTAGACTACTAAAATGTGCTCTTATCAACACCATATGGTCTCCTTGGGAAACCCTCAGCGGTTAAATAGTGGTCCTTACCACATTTGGAAAATTTTACCTCAATTTTGGGAAGTTTTGGGTTATGCAACCATGGTCCTCTCACCTTGGGATGACCACGAGTTCATGGTTTTCCCAGGTAAGGATGGCCATCCACGAGTATCCCTGGGTGGGACAACCACCAACAACCATCTTTGGGTGGGATGGCCAAGCCCCTGGATTCTCAAAAAGTAAAGGGTAGGATAAATGACAATCAAATTTGGCCATTTATCCCGCCCATTGATTTATGACAGATTTAGGGTGCATAAAATATATTATAAACTACAAATTAGAGGTTTATCCCATCCTATGCATGACAAGATTTTGAAAAATGATGGTACTTGCCTTGCATACCCTAACCTACCAATTTGACCTTGTGCTCTCTTGAGCTATAAAAATGAGTCAATCCACCCAATTTGAAAGAGGAGTCTTCACAATATTTCATAACAAAGTGATGCCAAGATTCAATCAAAATTTCACTCGTGTATTTACCCTTGAAATATCCATCAATAAAAGAAGATTTATAAGTAACCATAAATACGCAAACCCATTCCAAAAACCACCAAATTTAGTGAATCAAATTATAAAATCTGATGAAAACACCCTAGGAATAGTTTGAGTCAGATCCTAGAGGAATTGGTGGCAAAAACCACCAGTTTTGGTGGCTTTCCCCACTTGGAATGGTTAACAATCACAATTGGAACATCTAGGGATGACCATGAAATCTGCATCAAATTTTATTTCTATTTTAGCATAGATAATTTCTAGAATATATTATATACACTATTCTAAGTTTTAGTGCCATTTTGAATAGTTTTACACCTTCTATTATGCTTTTCACTTCTAATAGTCCCAATTGGAACACCCAGTGATGACCATAAACTCGGCATATAATTTCCTTTCTATTTCAGTATATATCATTTCTAGATTAGAATATATGAATTATACTAAGTTTTGGTTCAATTTGGATTTACACCTTCTATTGCATTTTTTATATTCACTATTGTATGCATCCCTTTGATTTCATTTCAAGCCGTATATGCTATTAATAAATTTAAGTTCTTTGTATGTAGATATAGGTATTTCAATGCACAAGAAAGGAGATACAAGTTTGAATATAAATATATCATCACAGAGGTATCAAAAAACTACTCTTAAATTTGTGAGTGCGAGGAAGGCCTTGAAGTGCATCTTGAGTATTTGAAAGGACTATATCCTTTCGATGCATTGTAATGATTATATCAATTCAGAGCACTCAAGGGGATGCGTTGTAACCATGGATTCTACAAATTGATTAATACAAAGAGGACCTCCATTTATTTTTATATATTGTTATCATGCTTACATTAATATCTCTTTTTAGTTCTTAGATCTATAGATGCATTTTATTTCCCTTTGCTACGTGCACCATTTTATTGGCCTACATATTGGGCCAAATATGGTCATAGAAATGGAAGATCAGTTGAAGGTAATTAGACAAAGACTTAAAGAAGTTGTCGATAGGTAGAAAAGTTATGTTGATCTAAAATATACTCCAAGGGAGTACTCAGTTGGGTATAAAGTGTTTCTAAAGGGTTAAACCAATGAAGAGTGCTATCAAGTCCAAAAATTTGGATCTAAAATTTGTAGAAACCTTTGATATCATTGAAAATATCAATCCATTTGTGTATCAACTTGCCTTACCATATAACTTGTCAAAGATCCATGACACCTTCTACATATCATTGCTTAGGAAATATTTTTTTTACCCTAAACATGTATGTGATGTTTCTAATTTGAAGATGGTAAATCTAGAGGCTATTGAAGTGATGTCAATAAATATTCTTGATTTTTGTTCTAAGTCCATGTGAAATCAAACTCTTGAGCAATGTAAGGTCTAGTGGGACCATTTTTATTGAAAGAAATACCACTTGGAAAAAAGTGGATGATATGCAAAAACATTTTCCTTTTTTGTTTAAAAATATTTAATGTAATAATTTTTATTGTTGAGAAAATTGAAAATGCTCGGGATGGTGTTTAGTCATAGGAGGTAGGATGTTATAACCCTCCCTAGTAGACTCTTTGACACAAACAATAATGTATTAATCTATGATACTTTAATACTTAAGTTTAGCAATTGAACCAACTATATAATGATTAGTTGATTTAAAAGAGCATGATACTATTGACATATTAGCAAGTTTTACATGATCAGGTACACTCATAGGTGGAAAAAGCAAAATCATCCACTATAAATGGGGGTAATTGAGGTTGGAGAAGTGATGATTAAGGTAAATTAGGGGTAACATTGATGGATACATTCATATAGGCATGCATTTGGTTACGGATAATCATAAAAAATTAGCCACCTTGAGCCCTATATTTATAGCCTAGTACCTATCATAAATTCTCAAGGTTGATATAGGTAACTAGGTTGATGTAAATATTCTCTTTTTATCTGATGTATATGCATGATTATATTTTACTTCATCATTGGCTGCATCATTGGCTTAAGAAATATGCATAAATCGATCATCGTAAAACTCATTGTGATGCTTGAATATATTTGGTATGATGTTACTCAATAAAAAGAATCCTTGTATGATTTGAGAACTCATATAGCAAATATTTACGTTTAAATGATAACGAATTTTATTTCAAATTAAAAGATTATTTTTAAATGACTAATAAATTTTATTTCAAAACAAAGGCTAGATTAATAATAAAGGAATTCATTTATTTTATGTTGATATATGACTTGTGTATATATATATAGAAGAGAAAATGTAATTTAAAAGAATAATAAACCTTTTTATTATTAAGTCAATAAAACTCTTAAATAAGTATGGGACTTCTAGAACATGGTAGATCTATTCTTAATGAAGCATGGGGCTTCTAGAACATGATATATTTATTCTTAATGAAGCATGGGGCTTCTAGAATATGGTAGATCTGTTCTTAATCAAGAATGGGGCTTCTAGAACATGGTAGATTTGATCTTAATGAAGCATGGAACTTTTGGAATATGGTAATTCATGCATTCATAGATATGCCTACCACTCTTTACTGAAAAAAGAAAAGGAGAGCCTTTTACTAGAAAGATAAAATTTTAAAAAATAAAATATCCCATATACCATTAGGATATTAGAAATAATTGATGATGGTAGATAGACCTTAAAGGGATAAAATAATAGAGGAAAGAAAGAAAATGGGTTGATCATTCTTGGAGAGGAAGGAGAATCTATGGATGATGGGAGAAGAGAAGAAAGGAGAGTTGTTGTATTAAGAACCAAGACCTCAACATTCATTATGGAGCAATATCATTTAAGATTGGTCGATGTATTAACTCCCTTGTTTGTGTACACTCATTGATATTAGAAATACATGTTTTATATTTTGATTAAAGCTTGTTAGTGCTGGTCATACCTCCCTGTGGTATCAGTCTACCAATAGGTAGTAGCATGTATTTAGAGTAGAACCTTTGTCAAGAATCAGTAGAGATATGTTTCTATTTTTTTCTATTCAAACCATGGCTACGCAAGTAGTAGTTGTGAATCCCTACTACGCCTAGAGCGTAAACCATGGATTATTTCCTTTGAATTCATGGTAGAAGTAAAACCAGACCAAAGCACATTTGAGTGAGGGGACCTCCTCCTCGATGGTAGTTTAAACATTTGTCATATGCATGTGCATTTTTAGGGTAGTACTCCTTGTTTTAATCTTAGTGGTTGTTGACTAGTGGCTTAAACCAAGCCAGTACTCAGTGCCTTTGTATTCATAAATTTTTTATCTGGCGTTGTCTATGGGAAGGCATCGAGCATAGATGTTAGCTGGCATATGGTTGATATTAAACTCTATGTTATTCCTTGTCAACCTCTATGGCATATAAACATGGTTAGGGGTTTGTGTAGATTTCCTTGTAGTTATTGTATTCCATGTGTAACTCCTTGTGGGACTCCCTACATCATAGAACCAATGATGTATTTCCATCTTAAGGTCGTAGTTGTGGTGTTATCAAAATCTTGGAGAAGAGCTCGGTAATCCTTAGGTTGTGAGTCATGGGATTATTCCTTAGTTATACAGTCACATGTTCCTGGATACCTTTGTTGTTTGTATTAATTAAATAATCTTGCTATATTTCCTAAATTAAGTAGAGAAAATTTAATTTAGTAGAAATAGGGAACCTTATAATATTTTTATAAATTAAGTAAGGTAATCTTAATTTAGGGAAAAGTAGAGAAGCTTATAATGTTTTCATGCATTAATAAATATGGTTTGATGTATTTTTATTAGTTAAAGGTATGGGGCTTTGATTAGTGAAAATAAGATGGTTTGATGTATTTTTATTAGTTAAAGTTATGGGGCTTTGATTAGTGAAAATAAGAAGGTTTGATGTATTTTTATTAATTAAAGTTATGGGGCTTTGATTAGTGAAAATAAGATGGTTTGATGTATTTTTATTAATTAAAGTTATGGGGATTTGATTAGTGAAAATAAAATAGTTTGATGAACTTTTATTAATTAAAGTTATGGGGCTTTGATTAGTGAAAATAATATGTTTTGATGTTTTTTTATTTATTAAAGTTATGGGGCTTTGATTAGTAAAAATAATATGGTTTGATGTATTTTTATTAATTAAATTTATGGGAATTTGATTAGTTAAAATAATATGGTTTGATGTATTTTTATTAATTAAAGTTATGGGGCTTTGATTAGTAGAAGTAAGGAACCTAACTATTTATAAATTGAAGTGGGTGACTTTGATTTGTTAAAGTAAAAGAAATGGTTTATTTTATGAATTGAAGTAAGGTAACTTTAATTGTGGAAATAACGGGAACCTAGCTTATTTAAAGGTTAAGGGTATGAGACCTTAATTGTTTGAATAGATATTATAAAGAAAATTATTAAAGCAAAATCTGTAAGACTAGTTGATTAGTTGAATAACTCTTTATGGTTGATGAGAGATGAAAATAAAAATGGTGATTTTTATGACATCAACTATGCAATGAATGGTTAGATGCTTTGTTTGAATTTGTATAGTTACAATTTGGAAATGAATTAAGTAAATGCATTTAGAATCATGCCTATCATGCAATCATGAGTGCCTTGATCCCCTACTAGCCTCAAATGATCGATGGAAAGTTAAGAAGGACCAAGGAGGCAGTTGGAACCAATGCATAAGTTTGATTCTTCTTATAATAATTTAATTATGCTCAAATAGTTTAACTATGTGGGGAGACTTCCCTAATGAATTGATGTAATTTATTATTCTTTAAGAGTATGGAATATTTATAATACTTGCTTATGTAATAAATATTTATTAATGAAAGGTGTACCTCCAAATTACCACTTTATTTATCTATGTCTTGTATGAATTTCTTTTTTAAAAATGTTGTTGCTTTTTGAATGTTGCCTTCCTTTTAGTCTTTTGTATGTTGTGATTTATATTTTGTTAGATTTAGTATATGATTTATTCATGCTTTCTTGCTAAACATTAGAAACTTAATTAAGAGTTCTTGGGTGAACTTAGAGGGTGACCTAAGGGATTGAGACCCCTTAAGGTGAAAATAGAGGACCTAAGAGATTAAGACCTCTTAGGGATATTGATAACTACGTAGGAAAAACTACATCTCAGTTAAGATAGCTCATCATGAAGATGAGATGGATAGCTTAGCTTGCAATACGCATAGAATACCTACACATATTGACTTGTGTATGGTATGGTGATGGGTGTATACCTTCGATTGATTGAAGGTGATAAGTTTAACTCATCAAGGGTGATAATAAGGATAAACTTATTTGCAGTAACATACTATATGTCTACACGAATGAAATTGTGTAAAGGTATTTGGTGAGATGTGGCTTTTCAAGAAACATAGGTGATTTTAACTATAGACCTAATAGGGCTTGAATAGGGGTTTATGAATCTCTCTTCTTAGTAAAGTAATAATAATTCTTTTCTTGTTGTGTGTTTTCTTGTTGTCGAATTTTGGGTTATTACAAAATAGATAACTAAAGAAAATATTATGTTGCTCCTTATGTGCCTTAGTTGCAACCACAATATTACCTGAAATTGTAATCATTGGCTCATTCAAGCTACAAAAATATGTACTAAAGGACTAAACCCCAATATTCTTATCCTAAATTCCTTGTGCACTAGACACATCATTAGCCAAATTTTTAAAACCTCGTTCTAATTGGAATTTTTTAGCATTTTAAAGAGATTCCTCTCCATGGAATCAAAAATAATTTCCTTATAGAATTATTGTTGTTCGTATTGAGATAGCTCTTTCCCATATAACCAACTTTTTGACACTAAAACATGCATTAAAATAGTTTAAATAAATAATTTCTTATTCATATTCAAAACCAATCCTAATCAATTTAATACTCAAGCTTGCTATCAATATCCAACTTAACATACACATTTATGATGTTTAAAACTCAATATATTTTCTTGGTAATTCCTGTATCAAACTTACCTACCAAGACTACACATAAGCTTATTAAGATAAGGAAGGGCAAAAATTTGGTCCTACGTGGACTTTTAGATAAATGTAAAAAAACAAAACCACAGGAAAATAAACCTCGCACCTTAATTGCTTCCTTTGAATAAAAGGAAAAAAAATAAAAATAAATAATACTTATAAAACTTTTACTCTATAAGAGTTCCACACCAAATAATAAAACAAGTGTATGCATTTAAAAATCGTAAATTCTAGAAACTATGCAACTTGACAATAAGAACTTTGGAAAATTACATAAACGTTAGAAACCCCAACGTACAAAAAGAAGCATCCATATGATCGTTATCAACGACCTGCAATGTTTTCACCGATAATGTGTCGGTATTTATGTGTCGGTTATATGTGTCCGTATTTATGTGTCGGTATATATGTGTCGGCAGTTAGTCGTGAAAACCAATTCTTTTTCCATCGGGCAACAGACAATATTAACGGAAAAAACCATGCAGGATATGGAAAACACCGATACCATGTATTTCATATAAAAAGAACAGCAATCAATTCCTCTCCCTCTGCAAGGCAGTTCAAAAAGCAAATTAGAGTTCACATAAAATTTAAAAGTGATAAAATGGAAGGAAGCGTTGTCGCTAGAAATAATGCTCTCACTAGCTTGATTCTGAGAATCACCACCACAGCATTGTTTGGCGTCTCCATCCTTATAATGGTTACGAATAAAATAGAATACTTCAACCTATATAAGGATCAAAACGATTATGATACCACATTTAAGGACATCGATTCGCTCAGGTGAGGAAATTTCACAGTGAGGATGGCTATAGTTCATTCATTTAATTTAATTTTTTTTTTTTTGGAATTGAATTTAATGTGAATTTGTATGATGGAGTGCAGTTATTTCGTGGCAGCAATCGCGATTGTTGGATTTTATAGCGTTTTACAGATCGGGCCGGCAGTTTACACCGCTATTACACGAAAATTATTGTTTTCCTACCCTTTTGCAATGTATTTCAACCTCTTTTTAGACCAGGTAAGCCCATCATATTACACTTCATGTGTTATTTCAAACACAATACTGGAAGGTTCAAATTAGGTTTTGGTTGCTGTAAGTGCAGGTTTCTGCGTATTTGTCTGTGTCCAGCGCTTCTGCGGCTCTTGCTGCGGCAACCGAACTGAAAAGAGCATATGATCAGGGTCCAGATGGGAGTAGGCTTGACAGTTTTTTGGTCAGAGTGGAGATAGCAGCGACTTTGGCTATTATTGCCTCCGTGATGATGATGATGTTGTCTCTTATGGCAGCGCATTACCTCTTGAAAAACTAATGATAAATAGGAATGCTTCTATTGTTTCCCAATTGCTTGATGTCATCTTCAACATCAGCGATCAGCAAATCTGTAGTTGAATATGGGTGATGGAATTCTGCATTAAAATAAGATTAATAATAAAAATGATGCACAACATCGACCATCTCCTGGACTGTGATCCACCATTTCTTTCTTCCTTTATAATTCTTGCGGCATACATAGCTCTATGTTTATCAGTATTTATTTTTTATTGTTTATAATTTTGGTTAATGGCTGCCTAACACAGATTTTGGATGTGATTTCTATTGTATTATATTTCTTTAATATAATAAATAATTTTTTTTTTGGTTAATAAAAAGATAAATATGTTGTCTTATGAATGTTTAATTTTAAAATAAATAATTAACTTCATGGTTTTTATGATGCTAGAAATAATATTCTTTCTCAGCCTTTGAATGCTCCATCTCCAATCTCCTAGCAACTTACCTCGGTCTTCCTCTCTTTCAGGGCAGACCATCTGAAAGCATGTAGAATAATGTCATCTAGAGAATAATGAAGAAGTTAGCCGGATGGAAAGGTGTCCTCCTGAGTCAAGCGACTAAAACTACCTTGGTCCAATCCTGCTCCAGAGTATCCTAGTCTTTTTCCTTTTGGTCTTCAAGGCTCCCATGTCTGTTTGCCACAACATTGAAAAAATCCAGAAATGCTTTCTTTGGTCTGACACTGAGAACAAGTTCATATTTCCATTGATGATGTGGGATAAGGTGTGTTCAAAGAAAAATCAAGGAGGTCTCGGGTTCCAAAAAATTCACAAGATGAATTTGGCCTTAATAAGCAAGCAAGGATGGAAAATTGTTTTCAATGCTTAGACGTTATGGGTTGACATAATTAAAAGCAAATATCTCCAACAATGTTCCTTTCTTGAAGACAATGCTTTCCCAAAAGTGTCTACCTTATGTTATCTTGTGATTCATACCTGGCATATTATCAAGAAATACATCATATGGTGTGTTGGTAATGGATCCTTCATCCGATTTTGGGAAGACTCTTGGATTTCTCTTGGATTTCTTAGTAACCTTTAAACAAATATTCGGTGCTCTAACAGCTTAAGCCTCTCACTCATTATTTGTTTGGGGGGTTGGTCTCTCATTTTATCACCAGATACCATTGTAATAAACCCTGTTAGGAAGGTTTGCTTGATAACCTTATTCATCTCAATCAGAGTGAGGCTTCCAAGGTTCTGTCTTCTATGCTCAAAGGTTATGTTCTTCCTAGGAACCTTCCTCTTGATCATCCTTTCTGGAAGCTAACTAAACCTAGTAAGTTTTATGTCAAATATGTGTACTTTGGATTAACAAGCTGACTCCCAAAATTGCTCACTTCTTCTAGCTAGCTATCCAAAACAGAGTCTTAACCACCAATAATATCATTTATTGTGGCCTTATCATCCCTAACAGATGCCTTCTTTACAAATCAGACTAGGCATCGATGAATCACTTGTTTGTTTCCTATCCTTTTTCCAATATGGGTTATTTCTCTCTATTTAGAAAGCTTCACATTGAATGGGTTTACCCTAATACTATTGAAAATATCTGCATCTAATGGCCCAACCCTTTCCAATTTTCTTAGCTCAAATTTTCCTAGTCATTCATGCTTCCCCATTATATTTGGCAACAAGGTTATGCATAGTGACTATTTATTATCAAATTGGCTAAAATTTGGAATTGACTAATATTTGGGACTCTTGACCAGGGCCCATTAGCCAAAAATTTCTAGGTGTAAATTACTTTTGGGTTGATTCACTCGAATTTTATAATAATTTTACTATTTTAAGTTTAAATTTTCAACATTCCTCCAAATAATAGTGAACCTTCTACATGTGTTTGGACACTATTCACCTAGGTTTCAATACTGATTTGCCAAACTTTTATAAATACATTTTGGTGCGGATCCCTTATGCATAACCCTATTTGATAATTATGGTTGGAAAGAAATAACATACTCTTTAAGGACCTATCCAAAAACCATGATGCCATTGCAGTTAGAGTTCTTTTATTTGTTGTTTAAAATGCCAACATCACCACTTCCTCAAACTATATCAAGTCTAAATTTACGTCTAAAATTTATTCTAAGCTTAATATCATCATTGATCAGTCCAAAATAATTTCACCCATGAATAGGGATGAGGTTGTTTAGAAGCTGCCACCAGTTGGATGGTATAAGATCAATTTTGATAGAGCCTTGAAAGACAATCTAGGAAGAGCCAACATAACTGGGATTATCAGAGATGATAATGCCAAGATTCAATTAGCTTATGGAGAATTCATTAGGGTCCATTCCAATAGTGTGGTTGAAGCCTGTAAAATATTACAGGGGATCATAGCTACCTGTGATCTCAGCATTCAAAATTTAGTGATTGAATGAGACTCCCTCAACACCATAAACCTCTTGAAGAATAGCAAAACCCCATGGAGTATAGCTAATATGATTGAGGAAGCAAGGTTGTATGTTTAAAAATTTATCAATGTTAATATTCAGCACGTCTTCCATGAAGCCAACCAGCTTGCTGACTTCATGGCCAATTTGGGTCAAAATATAGAACCTTTGAAAATATGTGTACAATATTTCCCCCAATACATGTTGGACAAGTGTATTTCTAATTCTCCGATTGCATATATGTAAGATAATTTTGGAAATGTTATTGACTGGCTAAAGCAACAAAAAGTGAACGTGACATCCTCTGTCATTACCAAGGTGCTCAAATATCTTCAGGTTGATCTCGATGACCAAAATGCTGATGAGTAAAGCATAATTCCTCCTTTTTGGTTCTGCTAGTAGTTTGTTCTAGGGTTTTGGTTGGTTCTAATTTTTATTAGGAGATGATATCCTTTTGCCTCTCTATTTTCTCTACTTATTTTGCTTCATACAGGTTCTAGGATCACCTCTGTCCTTTGGGAAGGCTTCTGTTCTGGATTATCCTTCTTGTTGTTCAATATTTGGAGATCTTTCAACACTCTATTTTATCAATCAAAAAATATATATAATGATAGAAGGTTTTTAACATCCACTACATAAAAAACAGTTCATGTGATAAGAATTTAAAAATAAAAGTTGTAAATGTCAATTTTAAAAGTTGGTTTAATTATTTGTCTTTCTATAATTTTAATTTATTATTATTTATTTTACTAATTTTTTTTTTTCTATATTTTTATTTGGGTAATTATTTAAATTATTTTACTACTAAAATTTTAGTATAACTAGCTTGAATATTGTTATATATCGTATATTCTAATTTAAAATGTTTCTTTATCTCAACTACCCTCAATGTATAAAAGATATATGTATTTTCTCTTCTTGTTTTATTTTTGGTTTCTTTCAATTGTGTATTTCATATCTAAGTTGGTAAGAGTTAGTCATCAATTAGATCATGAGTATCTTTACTCTTTAAATAATTTTTTTTTATATAGGCCTTTTGGTGGTGATTGTATGTAAAGTTAAGTTAAATTAGGTAATGGCAATGTTCTCTTCTTCTTCATACCTTCTTTTTCCACATAGTTGCTTAAAAAAAATTCTTAATAAATGACTTTACATATTTATTATTATTTAAGCATTCATCCAAGTGATATTTCATTTGTTCACCCAAATATTTTATTTTATAAATATCTTTTTCTTTTGTTCATAAAATTTTCTATTACAAACTTCAGTCCATCTATTTTCATCTACCTATTCATATTTTCTAAATATCCTAGAAGACAAGTAATAAAAACCACCTTTATTAGGAGTGTATATGTTTTTGTTAGGATGATCTTATATGGAACCAACTCTTTTATTTTGAATTTGTTTGTAACCAAACATTTTTAATCCTCTTTATTTACCTCTATTTTAGGTTTGATGTGTTCCTAACCTAAACTTCATACCCATGTAACAATGGTACCACTATTAGCCCATGTAAAATCCATATAGTCTTCTAGTCTCATAATTCAACCTCTCTTTTATTATTTTATATTATAAAAATTGCTCTCCATCCTACATGTTTATCAACTAAGCTTGTTTTTGAAGTTTCTCCTAGGATATTTGTACTTTTGATACTTCTTCTAAGAGATCCACTTATAGATAAAATATTAATTAATTTTTTCTTTTGATTGGATATTATCATGATCTTGGTTTTATTGGTATTTATTTACGTGCTAGCCTACTTGTGAAAGGGATCTAAGGACTTAAAATACTCTCAAACCCTATGCTGACCTTACAATCAAAATAATATTATTTACATATAAAATAATTCTTACCACATAACTTTCCAAATGTATACTACCTCCACTTATATTTATTCATTCTTGTAATTTTTCAATATAGAAATCCAAAAATATAGGGGATAATGGGTATATTTTTTAACTCTTATGTCAGTTATAAATCATATATGAATGACCTAGTTCCATTTTTAGTTTGAGCTTATATCCTCATATATTATACAAACTATTGTTGTATGCTTTTATAGCATACATAATCGATTATTCTACTCCATAGTTTACTTCCAAATACTATGTCAAAATCCTTCTTAAAGTCCACAATACAACAATAAATTTCTTCTTTCTCATTTTATAGTTTTTCAAAGATATGTACCAAAGTGACGATGTGGCCTATCATTAAGTGTTTTAGTCTAAAATTGCTTGTCCTTTTTTTCTTTCCTTTTTCTTCTGCCTACCTTGTGATTAGTTTTGAAACTAAATCTATTTTTCCTCTAGATTTTTCAATCAAATTTTTAATTCCAAATTTTATGATATCTACTTTTTCTTTTCTTATCATAGACTCCATATTATTATTTATAAACTTTTTGAAGTAGACTTACTTATAACTCCTAGGTTTAAATAATTTAAAGTTTCTAATTTAATTCCTATGGAGTACAAAACCTTATACCTCCCTAATTCTAGAAACTAAGAATAAATTTTACAAACTTATGTTTTCCTAAGGTTTTGGTGTAGAAATCCTTTTGACTCCCAAATAACTAAATTTGCAAATATTCAAAATTTTATTTCAAAAATAAAACAAAAAATAAATAGACTTCAAAAAACTTGAAAGCTTAAAAAAACCTTTTCACTCCTTATCACTCCATTCTTAATAAAAGACTTCAAAAAGTAAAATTTTAAATTATACAACTTATTACTCCAAATTTAATCTAAATAAAATTTAATCTACCAAAATATTAAATTACTCTAAACAAACCTTATCACTCCAATAAACTTAAATTTAATCAAATTAACAAAACATGACTTTTTTTTTAAAATAAAGGGGTAAAAATTTATTGATAAAAAGTCTGGATTACAAAGTATAGCTGAGCCCCCACCCAGGACTCAAATAAGCAACAAGACAGGCTAAATCACCAAACAAGGTCAACTCCCAAAGAAAACCAAAAAAAACAAACCACATTAAGTCTGAACATCCTTATGGATCAACTCCCGTAGGTGTTGAGAATCCCTAGATGGGAGACTCTCATAGTTATCAATACTCTGAGTATCCAATAGCTCAAAAGCCCTTTTTGCCAGGTAATCAGCAACCCCATTCCATTCCCTTGGAATGTGCACAAAGGATATAAATTCGAACTCTTCACTCATTCTGAGAATTTGAATGGTCACAGAGGCCAACTACCAATTAACATCCTCCACTCTTTTTTTGTTTAAAATATTAACCAAAATTTGAGAGTCAGACTCACAAAGAATCCTACGCTAGCCAAGAGAAAACCCCCTTTGCAAGGCCTCAAGTATCGCCAGAGCTTCCATAAGATTGTTGGAGTGAACACCTTTATAAATGGAAAAGAAAAAATTGACCACGCCAGCAGAATCTCTCCCAACACCACCAATTCTAGCATGTCCAGGATTGCCCCTGGACGACCCATCAGTATTAATTTTTAAAAATCCTCTAGGAGGCAGTCTCCATCTACCCTCTCTCCTAACCTTCTTGCTAAGCTGAGGAATCCTACTAGGGCTAGAAAAATTCACACCAACCCCAAACAAACCAAGGGCTTGTCATACCTTCTCCTCCTTAGAGTCCAAATGAGGGTCCACATCACATTTACTATGGATAGTTTCTTGAACCATACACAAGATCCTTTTCCAGATCTATTGAACAACCAAATGACTTCCCTCAAAAATGCGTCAGTTTCGTTCGAGCCAAATCTGCCAGATGATGCAAGAAGGGCCCAAATTCCAAGCCACTTGGAGGAAGGGGGCCTTGGTTGGAGGTCTGCCCAGACTACTCCAAAACTCCACTAGGGAGAGCACATGAAAACAAGGATGGTTCCGGGGAACTCCACCAACGATGCCAAATGTCTTTGGCAAGGGAGCATTGGAAAAATAAATGAGAAGAGTCATCCTCATTCTTACCACAAAGGACACATAAAGAGGGACCCCGAAATCCCCTCTTCCTCAAGTTATCCCAAGTGAGGCATTTATTACGAGCTACCACCTAGAGAAAAAGTTACATTTCGGCCAAGAAAATCTATTCCACACCTTTTTCCACCATGTGACAGGGAGACTCCCAAAATTTTGCTTATCAAGAACTTGATAACCATAGGCTATAGAGTAGGTTCCCTTGGGATTAGGGTTCCAAGCCGGAATGTCTTTATCCCTCAATGAAGAACAAGTACCTCCCCTGCAAGAATAAGAGCAAGCACCTCTCTATCCTCGGCCAATCCCCCTTGGGGCCATTCCTATGGATCTTTCCATTTGTACATCTCCATATTTCCAAAATACTAGATTTTTTTAAAGTCCTCCACATGAGACCAACCTGCTTCCAAGAAACAAATACTTAGGGAATGTAACCTTGGATATTGAGTCAAGATAGGAGGGTGGCCATCCCAAGAATCCTCCCAAAAAAGAACATCTGATCCTTGATTGCAAATCCAGAACAAACCCTACTTAATTAGATTAGCTCCTCTTTTCAGAGTGTCCCAGATAACAGAACCTTTCCCAACCAAAGCGGCTCTAGGGATATCTGCCTCAGAAATACCTCTCAAGTATTTATAAGATAATATTTTAGCCCAAATATGATCTTGAGAGGTACACCATCTCCAATAAATTTTCGCGACCAAAGCCTGCCCAAAAAGAGTTGCCCTGTCGCAACCCAAGGCCTCCCTCTTGAACTGGCCTACAAATGGAATCCCATCTAACCAAACTCCATTTAGATTGATCAAGTTTGCCAGACCACAAAAAATGTCTTGACAGAGCATCCATGTCCTTGATGAAATGAGAAGGAGCTGTTTGCACAAAACATCTGTAAATGGGTAAAGCTTGAATAACAAATTTTAAAAGCAATACTCTACCTGCAGAGGATAGCCATCTAACAGTCCAATGATTTACCTTCCTTCTAAACTTATCAAGTATAGACTACCAAGAATATCTAGGCAGAGGATGAGATGAAATCGAGATCCCAAGATAAATGAAGGGGGGAGTCCCGACCTAGAATCTTAGAATGCCAGCAATCTTGGCCTGAATAAGAGGGGGGGTATTGAAGAAGAAAATAAAGGACTTGTCCTCATTAATCACCTGTACAGAAGCACCAAGATATATGTCAAGATACTGTCTAATGTTTCCAGCTTCCTTGATAGTGGCAACTCCCAACAAAGTAGTATCATCAAAAAATTGAAGGTGGGAAAGAGGTGGCAAACTGTTATCCCACTTCCACCCCTGAATGAGACCATGCCTGACCTGAGACTTGAGTAATCTGCCCAACCCTTTTGCCATAATGATAAACAAATAATGAGATAGAGGATCTCCTTGCCTCAATCCCCTTGAGGCCTCAAATAGCTCCGTAGTCTCGTTATTAACAAGAACAGAGAATGAGGAAGAAGAAATACAGCTCATCACCCATCTAATCCATTCCTCCTCAAAGCCAAAAGCAGCAAGAACTTTTTGAAGAAAGGACCATCTAACTCTATCATAGGATTTTGCCATGTCCAACTTAATGAACATAGTTTTCTTCTTAGAAGTTTCCATTGAGTGGATAGCTTCTGTAGCAATAACAACCCCATCCATGATTTGTCGGCCAGCAACAAACCCATCTTGCTCCTTAGAGATGATTTTGCTCAACCATATCTTCAACCTCTCAGCAATAATTTTTGTGATGATCTTATATACAACATTACAGAGAGCAATAGGCCTGAACATATCCAAGGAATTCGCTCCCTCTTTCTTGGGAATAAGCACCACAAAGGTAGCATTTAGGGCCCTTAGCATCTGTTTGTTCTTTTGGGACTCACGGACCACTTCCAAAAGGTCAAATTTGATTAACTCCCAAAACTCTTGATAAAACTCAATCAAGAATCCATTCGAACCTGGGGCTTTCCCATTTTTCATCTTGAATACAACACTTTGCAGCTCCTCAAGGGAAATTAGATCCATCAAGTGCTCATTTATCTCTCTAGAAACAATCGAGGGAATACAGTTTAGAATAAGTTTTTCTTCCTCATCATCTGAGAGGGCATCCTCCTTGAAGAGAGAGGAAAAATACCTCTTAGTATCTTCTAAAATATCCCTAAAAGAAGAAAGCAGGGCACCCTGAGAATTAACAAGAGAGGTAATCAGGTTACCATTACGATGAGCCTTAATAGAGTTATAAAAGAAGGTTGTGTTCCTATCCCCTTCCTGAAGCCAATCTACTTGAGCTTTTTGTTTCCAAAAAATTTCTTCCCTCAGTTCCCATTCAGCAAGGTCTTTTACAGCTTCAGATTCCTCAACAAGAAGCTCCTCTGTGAGTCCCTAATCTCTAATCTTCCTTGAGGCTTCTTCCACCCTCCTAAGAGCTTCCAGCTTAGCCAAGGAAAGGTTCCCAAAATTTAGTCTATTCCATATCTTCAATTTATGCTTAACAAATTGAAGCCGCTTCATAAAGGAGTACATAGCGATGCCATGAGGAGGTTTGCCATTAGTCCACCAGCCTCGCATGCAATCATGAAGCTTAGTATCTCGCAGCCACATAAGTTGAAACTTAAATGAGGGATTCTTTTTTAGCCCTAACTCCGAGAGCAGAGAGTTTGATAGGCCAATGATCAGATCCTCTACCCTCCAGAATCACAGAACTAGTGCTTCTATTATTGACAATCCAAAAACTAGAGATCAAAAACCTATCCAGTCTCTCTGAAATGGAATATTCCCCACATCTTCTATTATGCCAGGTAAATATCCCATTATCCGACTTGATGTCAACCAAGTTCAAGGCCCGGATATGAGCATTGAAGACAAAAGAAAAAGGCTCAAGAAGATCTATCCCCCCACGTTTTTCCTCTAGATAAGTGATAGAATTGAAGTCTCCAGCCAAAATCCATGGGTAAAGGGGAGCCAGACTTCTCACAAAGCCAATGTGCTCCCATAAATTCACTTTACCATTGTATTCAGTAGGAGCATACACATTTGTAAGTAGGATGGTCTCACCAGATTCATTATCATGCTCGATCATTGAAATAGACCACCTGCTGGAAATCCAGGTAAGAGGAGAGATCTTAACTGGATCCCATAAACAAGCAAGGCCACCAGCATATCCACATGCACCAATACACTGACATTGCCCCTTTCTCCACAACTTGGGAGCAATATTGAACAAACTATCAATAGCTAATTTAGTCTCCTGAATAAAAACCACATCCGGAGAATGAACACAAATCAAATAACGAACAACTTTTTGTCTGGGGATGCTGTTCAACCCCCTTACATTCCATGAAAGTACAATTATTTTTGGGGGTTATAAAAATGGGAGTCCAATGTTCTCACCAAACCTGACTCTACCAAAGTCTCCCCCATTAACTTAATTTTATCCTGGTATTTCTTTCGACCCACCTTCATATTCTTATCTGAAGCAGTTTTTTTAATTATTTTATGCTGCAATCCTAGCACCGTAGGAGTTTTACAGTCCATGGATGACTACATCAGTGCCTGGGTAGGAGAGGGCATGTCTAAATCTATGCCATTTTCTAAGATAACTTCACTTCCAAGGCTAGGGCCAACCATATCACCTATACTCGAAACCAAAGCCCTCTGTTCTTCATTTAAACCCCCTATATCTCGTTCCCTTGGTTCCACCTCATGAAGAGACAACTGATTTGGTCCTGTTATATCTATAACGGTAGCGATGTTTCGGTATCTCCACGCACCGATCAAGATTCTCTAGAATTTCAAAACGGTTGAGTCGAGCATCCGGTCGGTTATCCTTAATGTCTCTTTTTGCCTTTCTTCCTTTGTTTCGAGGTTTTACCGTAACAAAGCCTTCCTTATCTTGATCCCCCTCCTTTATCGGGGCTTTTACTTTATCCATATTTTGTACAACTTGAGAGGGCCTAGGATTTGAAGCCACAGGCAGGACAAACTTAGGGCATTTTCTTTGTAAGTGGCCATATTCATGGCAAATATGGCAACGAAATGGGAGAGCTTCATAGTCAATTTTTTGAACCCATTTGGTTGATCCAAACTGTATTTCAATAGAATTTGGAATAGGATTGTTTAAATCAATTTCAACACAGATACGGGCAACAGAGATTACCTTTTTATCTAGCATTTGTCGTGACGGCCCAACCGACTTCCCAAGTAGAAGGGCAATCATATGCAAGATGTCATTTCTCCAAAATTCCAATGGGAGCCATGGAAGCCGAACCCACACCGGAACCTATGACGGCCGCTCCTATGATGGGTTGAAACCCACATGCCAGGGTTTAAGAAAGAGTCCCGCTTGGTTACAAAAATAGGTACCTCCTTCAAATGCTTTTTTACGATTCGCAAGACAAGAAAAAACCACCATAAAATAGTTGTTTGCACTCAGCATGACCTCCACATCACCTTCAGGGTTCCAAGTCTTCCTAACCCAAGCCTCCACAAAGGGAAGAGAAATTCGAATGCCCATAAATTTACCAATAAGTGCATGTTTGGTTAAATACTCCACATCTTCCGCCATCGAGTCTGGTTGAACCACTAGAACCGGCCTGGCTTCACATCGTTCCAAACATCCATTGTTCTTTAACAAGTGATTCCTGGCATGCAATGGGAAATCCTGTTCCTTCCAATCATTTTTAAAAGAAATACCAGCCCTAGCATGCACACTCTATGATGGACCTGATGCCATCACTACATTCCTCCAGTTGTTCATACCTCCTCCAGAAACTGCTGCCATCCCCGCAGAGCCCACCAGATAGCATTAACAAAACATGAATTATCACTCAATTAATAAATAAATCATATAACCTTGTAAAATTAGCTTTACTTTGCAAAACCCTAAATATCAATAATATATCTATCAACCTCTTGAATTTTCATGTTTTTTTATGAAAATTTTATGTGAATGCTTATCTAGGTACATGTCAATGCTATTAATGAGCTAGTTGGAATGAATCGTGTCTCTAGAGTGATTCAGTTTGGAATATTTAAGCTTCAAGCATGTAGAGGTAGCATTATATTTTTAGGTAATATTTTTCACATCAATTGTTGTGTCATTCTACTTAACCATAAACCTACTCTTTGGGAAATTACAATCATAACCAAAATATGCTTGGCACTTGATTTTAATTTTTGTACCTATTCTCACCAACCAAATGTTTCAATTTTTGTTTATTTCACATCGCTTAGACCAATTTTCAATGTATTGCCTTCTATTGGAGACTAAACATTTTATCTTCCACGTTATGCTACTCTTTTTTTTCTATGTGCATCATTCTAGAATGTTGTCCAATACTACTTCAATGCTACTCAATGTAGTATATCAAAGGATGTTGTTGTTTGATTCTTAAATATCCAAGACACTGCATACTATCCACTATCCTAAGCACTATATTCTACTCACTATTATTTGTCTAGAGTGTTTTTAATATCTCAGGTACTATATAATATCCACTAATTAGGGTGATATAAAATACGCTTGATCAGGGTGTTATCCAATACCCTATATTAGGAACCTTCTCATTAAAATCAACACAATAACAAAAAATATTGTAATAAAATATAAATGTATGAAACATAAGATAATGCAATACAAAATATAAGTGCAAAAAAAAAAAAACTCACAAAGTAACATAGGATCATAGGCCACTTTGAGGGGGCAATCTCCTTTAATACTTTCATTCAATTATGCAAAAATTATATATTCGTTCTTACCCCTTGTAGTTTTAAATATTCTATCTCCCACCTAGATCTCAAGGTTGGCTTACATGCAAAATGCCACCCAAGCTAGAATATCTACCTAAAAAATAGTTACATTCTTGATAATAATTACATATAATAGCACCACTTAACTAGGCACTTATAGAGCCATAACTATTATAAAATATTATCATGGGTGTCCCCCACATTTATAAAATATTACTAAACATTTATCATGGGTGTACCTCATGTTTAGTAAGGGTTATTGCATCATAGTGTTAGTATGGGGTCCTAACATACTCTTTCCCTTATGAAATATTTATCCTTGAAGCTAAATATGATGAAACAATTGTTGAAGTTGTTAAAGAGATTATCAAAAATATCTTCAAGTTTTAAGCCACGCCATTGGACAAGAACATTAGCGATGACATTATGGTGAAGGGTATATGATCTATTATCTAGAATGCATTCAGGTTCAAGAATGACGAAACCTTCATCATCCAACTTTGGGAGTGTATACTTCACCTAGACCTTATTTCCAATTACCTCCTTGAGAGAAGTTACATGGAAGACTAGATGAATTTTAGAACTAGCCAAAAGGCTAGTTTGTATGTTTTTGATCCAATCCTTTGTAACACTTAATAAGGACCATCATATTTTATGATAAGTTTTTGATAACCATGAAGTTGGAGTGAGAACTATTTTTATGGCTATAGGTAAAGAAAAACCATGTCTTCAACTTCAAAGCTATGTTCAACGTAGTGTTAATCAACTTGTTGTTTCATATAATTTAGAGCTATGTCTAGATTAATCTTGAGTTGGTGAAGAATGAAATCATGTTGGCAGAGAGTAGAATCCATAGATTAAATCTTGGAACTACTTGGAATGTAAGAAGATGATGCTAGATGAGGATAACCATAGATTGCTTTAAATGGACTCACCTTAGTGGAATTATGATATGTTGTGTTATACCACCATTCAGTCAAAGGAAGTCACTTGACCCACTATGCAGGATGTTTAGAGGTGAAGTAATACATGCATATTCCCAAGAATTTGTTTACAATTTTAGTTTGGTCATTAGTTTGAGGATGATATACCTGTTGGTCACGAATCTGCCACAGGAAAGGATTTTCTACATCTATGCGCCCTAGACCCGACCAACATTGAAAGGCCGAGAGAAAGAAATGTCTCCCGGACCAATCTCCAGAGAGGGCTGGTTCCCACACTAATCTAAACTGGTTTCAAGACTAGAGATACAGGAAAGAAATGGGAAAATGCGGAAAGAAATGGGAAATAAACTGAAAGGGATGTAAATATAGCCGAAGCCGATCGTTAATGGGGAGAATAATCTCGAACAACAATAACTTCAACTAGATCCTAAAGCTCAGTAGCAACTGACTCTTAGAACACAAAAATTAGATCACGCATTAGCCATGAGTTTGCTTCCAAATAAACTTCAAACATTCAAATGCCAATACAGCCAAATTCAACACAGCAGAATTCAACTGATATTACACTGGACTACACAGAAGTAAATCACACAGAAAGCCAAACATACACAACAAATTAGATCACCAACTCTAGAAGACACTAAGAATGGAAGCAATTGCATCTAGGATTTCTATTTCAATTTCTGCAACAAGATCCTCCTCCCTTTGCTTGAGTTTTACATTGGTATTTATAGAGGTCCGTCCTCTTCCTTTCATATTACAACATTTAATACATGAAGCAGATTTCGAAGAACAATCCCCTTAATCTGCCTCGGAGAAATGACAGTCCCTGCTTTTAATGGATTACAACTGAGAATGAAACAGAAACGAGGGCCCATATCTCTTCATCAAATGACCATTATCAAGGGAAGCTGAAAGCTGTAAGAGATCACGAACAGGCGCTTTGAATATTGGAGGCGTCTTTAATTCTGGCGGCATCGAAAACTGCTTCAGGTTCTTCCATCTTGCACACCTCGATAATCAGCAACATTTAATCTTGGAACCGCTTCTTTGACCATGATCTAAAAACCGTTGGAGAGCCTTCAATTGATCCTTATCTCCTCTGCACGTTCTCCTATGCAATCCTGAAGAAAAATGCAACAGAATTGTATCGGGCCTTTTGTCATTGATTCTGTCACGAAAATGAGACAGGTCACGAAAATGCGACATGTCGCGATATCGTGACATGTTTCTCTTGTGTTGTCTTTGCCTCCTTCTTACCCGTAAAAACGTGACAGGTCACGAAAATGCGACATGTCATGAAATCGTGACACTTTCTCGCTGTCTTGTACGGTTCAGCTTTCAACCCGCGAAAATGCAACAGGTCACGAAAATGCGACATGTCGCGATATCGCGATGTTTTTTTCATTTGGTTCTTTCATCTTCAACACGTCGCGAAATCGTGACAGGTTTCTATGTTCTCCTTATTTTCGCCTTTCGCCTCGCGAAAATGGAACATGTCACGAAATCATGACATTCCGTACAATCTGGCCGCCTCCTTGCTTTCGCCTCGCGAAAACGCGACATGTCACGAAATCGTGACAATTCTCCGCACTTTGCCCTTCCTATCAAATATGTCATGAAATCGCGACATTTTCTTGCCTTCTTCATCATTATCGCTTCATGTCGCGATATCGCGACAAGTTTCTCTTACTTGGCCTCGTCCTCAAAAATGTCACGATATCGCGACGTTTTTCTCCATTTGCTCCCTCTTTGCTTTTCTATCGCGATATCGCGACGAGTTTCATTGACATTGCCCTTTGCTCAATTATGTCATGATTTCGTGACATTTTCTATCACTCTGCTCCATGGCCACCGCAAGTCATGATTTTGCAACATGTCGCGATATCGCGACAACTTTCATTTTAGTGCTTCCGTTGACTGCGTTGACCGCAAAAATCCAACACGTCGCGATATCGCGACGGTTTTACCCCCTGCTGCCGTTGACTGTTTTGACCGCGATAACGCGACAGGTCATGAAAATGCGACATGTCGCGATATCGCGACATTTTTTGTACTTAGCCGAATTCTGCATTTGGACTCATGAAACTGCAACACGTCGCGATATCACGACATGTAGCGATATCGTGACATGTAGCGATATCGCGGCATCTTACATTTACCTTGCTCTAACACAAAACTTATAGAGATTTTTACATTTTCCCCTTCAAAGTGCATGAAGGGACAAACAGAAGAATTAGTATCTCTACAATTCATGCATTCTTTTATATTAACAGTAGCAACAAAAACAATGTGGCAAAATTGCCAACATTCTTGGCGGCTCGCGGGGTATACAGTTCTGCTGTATGCACGAATCTCAGGCCTTAATCCATTGGGCAACAGAGTCAAGAAGCTGGAGAAGCAGGAAAGTAAGTGCTGGTTGATGTTGGATGTGTCTGCAGACTGCTGCAACAAACTCTTGCTGGTACTCAGCACTCAAAAATAGGATCTTCAACAAAAATGTGTGGAATAGCAGAACTTCCTTTATTTCTTTAGAACTACTGCACTTTGCCTAGCTCGGATGAGCTGGGTAAGGACCAGGTGTTGTGCAAAGATCTCCAGGGCAGTAGAGAAAAGCACCTGAGATACAAAAATAGAAATGAATGGAGGGATGACCCGTGGATGCGCAGGCCATGGAACGAGGATGGGGAATGATGGAATGGTGGAAGATGGAGGAATGGAAATGGTAGATACAACAACAGAGTGTTACTATGCTACCCATTGTGGAGATACTATGAAACAGAGAATGAAATGGAAGTGGATGGAATGGATATGGTAGTAGAACCCATGGCTATGATGAAGTACTCACACGACAAAGGACTAGAAGAAAGGGAAAGTAGAAATGGGAACATCAGAGGGGGAAGTAGAAACAATAGCAGTGGCTTGATTATTTGCAGAAGAAGGAGTAGGAGAAGAAGGGAATGAAGAGGGGAAGGAAGAAGTAGAGAGGAAGCCACTAACTTCTGGGAAGGAAGGAAAAGAAAAAGAAAGAAACGTACCTACGGGCTCGCATGCAAAAAGAGCCGAAGTAAAAATTTTTTTTTTCTTTTTTTTTTTTTATGTACAAGGTAACTCCCGAATTAGTTGTGAACTCTCGGGAAAGACACGAACCCAAACATGGTTCTATCATCTCCTGGATTCCAGACCTTTGATAGACACTCAGTAGACTCCTGATTGATAATCAGCTCGGAGTCACCAAAGATCTGCAACTGACGCGCTCCAAGTTTCTCAGCCGTCTTGAGACCTAGGCATGATCGTTCAGTCCCAGTGTTAGCGCCATTTTTGTATTGTGCTCCATCAAAATAGAGCTGATCTGGCAGAGAGTCTCGACCAACTTGATCAGGAGGCAACTTGACTTCAACCTCTTCAGGCTTCGTAATGGAGTAACAACCAATCTCAGTTTCGATCATGGCATTAAAATTGAGCATTGAAAACTCATCCTCCAAATCAAGATCCTCCAATTCTTCAGTTATCATATTGACAGCATGTTTGGACTTTTCTTCCTCTTCCATATTCTCTATATGAAAAGTAGAAGGCTTTGATTATAGATCCGGACTCTTCTTCCTTTGAAAGGAATCTCCAAGTGAGAATAATCCAGAGCAAGGTAGCCTCCCAACTTAGCAGTGAATTCTCTCGATAAACACATACTGAAATATGGTTCCAAATCAACCACAACTATCTCTTGAATTACTGTAATCTGAGGCATATTATGCAGAGCAATAGGAACATCCTTGATTACACCCACTATTTTCACTGGAGTCCCATCCAACTGCAAGACACCAGGGCTACTTCTTGTATATTCCATTCCCATCGCTTCACAAACTGCCTTTGGCATGATAGTTGTCGCAACACCAGAATCAATCAGGCAGTTGTGTACAATCCAACCCTCCATCCTGAGTGACAGATAAAATGGGGGTGGTCTATTCTTTCCAGTGGTTGAAGAAGTTAACGTTTGAGACATAACTACCTGGGCTGGAGCTTTCCCCTTACTTTGTATGGTCTTCAAGGATTCTTGTAAAAGATTTACCTGTCCAGGCAACTGCAAGGTGTCATACAGACTTACCTTAGCTGGTATCCATTTGAGTTCTTCAACAATGTTGTACTCCATGGAGATCTATTCTTTTCCTCCACTAGCAGATTCAAATTTGCTTTTATATTGTTGGGTAGCCTCCACTCGTTGTCGTTTGGTCAATGATGGATACCGCAACGTCTCTCTGGCTTGTTCCTTTGTTTCTGCTTGCGGCTGGGAAGTAGAAGCTTTTTCCTTCTCTTTTTCTGGTGGTGGAAGTGGATCCTTCGACAAAATAGGTGATTGTCATTGCGTTGGGGGATCATGAGCCTTTGTTGGCATTTGCTGCTTTGTTGCTTGTACAGGAGGCACTTTCAATGGCTCCATCTTAGCCGGATCTACCAACATTGGTTTCTTGCCGTTGCGTGTCAGTATTGCTATATGTTCCTCCAGAGACTCCACGGAATTAAGATCCACCTCTCGAATCATGTTTACATGGCTCCCTGCAAGAACTTGCAAATAATTTTGGTGGACCATGCAAGTGGACTCATCATGTGGGTCATTGCAGGAAGAACACCAGTAAGATGGCTCATGTGAAACTTCAGAAGGGCCAGCCTCTTCACTTACCAGGATTGCTGAGTTCCTTTCAGGTACTTTCTCCATAGCCTTGCTAGGAGCAAGTTGTTCTCTAGTTACTATCGGCATAAATCTTCGTGGCTGATAGTTCCTTTTCGCCTCTCTCCGTTCCATAGATGTCACCTTGTTAGTGAGAGATCTCATAGCCGACTGAATTTCTTGTAAAATAGCCAATTGAGGATCTGGGCTTGAGGACACAGGCGATGCCGATAAAGGTAATGGAACCTATGGGGAAGGTAATGCAGGAGTTGGAAGTGGAGAGGCTAACCGTGGAATGCTCGGTGCAGGCAACTGGGGAATAGTTGGAGCAGGAAGCTGGGAAGCTGGAATGGGTGCGATCTGAGGTGCACTTGAGCTCCATGATGGGGTAGGATACATGGAAGGCATGGGCTATGAAAGCGAACCAGAGTACAAATACTTAGGAAGATCAGGTATGATAGGCATTGTTACCTTTGGAGGAAGCCTACCTATAGCAATCAAATCAGCTTTCGCCTTTAACGCTTGTTCGAACAGCTCTGGAAATGTAGTCACGTTGGACTATCGGACAGCCCAACCGATGTCTATGTTAAATGCTCTGAGGTAATAAAATGCAGCTAGCTCATCAGCAAGCCGAAGACCATCAGGAATTCTCTGCCATATTTTGGTAAATCTGACATTGAAATCAGCTATCTCTTCCTGCGGGTGCCTTTGAATTACATTAAATTGATGCAATAAAGAGTATGGATCAGCTTGTTCATGAAAATTTTTGACTAACAATTCTCCTAATTGATCCCATGATGTAATGGTGCCTGGTTGCAATGATCGGTACCAATACAACAATTTACCTCTCAGTGATAACACCAACAACTTTATCATCACATCCTCATCGGTTATGTCATGGATGGCCGCCAAAGAGGTTACATCATTAATATGCTCATAAGCAGTCTTACCAGTACCATCATAGGTCGGCAAAGCTTTCAAAGCAGCTTGAGGAACTGGATTTTGTGCCAGTAGGTTCAAAGCTCCCGAACCATTCCATGCCGAGAACTTCCTTGGTGGAGGATGCTGGGCCATTTGGGCTACTGGATCTGGATATAAGAAGCTTGTAGCAGTACTGGGAGGAGTCGGGGATGGCACAAACTGACCTGTAGCCTACGATGAAACAGCAAATGATGGATTCATAGGGCTTACCAATCTTGGGCGCTCCCTCCAGTTTTGAACATCAATCTCGAAGAATTCGACTGGATCTTCCGATTCTTTGGCACTTGATCTCGTGATCATGAAGCAAATATTTTCACCAGCTTCACAATTAGAAATTTCTAGGTACAATCACCTTCAACAGAGTCACCAGATGAACTTACAATCTCCGCTTTGAGGTCAAGACAGTTCATCAAGATCTTGATTCCTCCGGGTATCGATTTGAAATAATACTTGTCCCATCGATTGTGGATCTTTGAGAGACAGAAATAGTCTGTCCCACCGGGCGTGCCAAAAACTGTTGGTCACGAATCTGCCACAGGAAAGGATTTTCTACATCTATGCGCCCTAGACCCGGCCAACATTGAAATGCCGAGAGAAAGAAATGTCTCCCGGACCAATCTCCAGAGAGGGCTGGTTCCCACACTAATCTAAACTGGTTTCAAGACTAGAGATACAGGAAAGAAATGGGAAAATATGGAAAGAAATGGGAAATAAACTGAAAGGGATGTAAATATAGCCAAAGCCGATCGTTAATGGGGAGAATAATCTCGAACAACAATAACTTCAACTAGATCCTAAAGCTCAGTAGCAACTAACTCTTAGAACACATATAGAAATTAGATCACGCATTAGCCATGAGTTTGCTTCCAAATAAACTTCAAACATTCAAATGCCAATACAACCAAATTCAACACAGCAGAATTCAACTGATATTACACTGGACTACACAGAAGTAAATCACACAGAAAGCCAAACATACACAACAAATTAGATCACCAACTCTAGAAGACACTAAGAATGGAAGCAATTGCATCTAGGATTTCTATTTCAATTTCTGCAACAAGATCCTCCTCCCTTTGCTTGAGTTTTACATTGGTATTTATAGAGGTCCGTCCTCTTCCTTTCATATTACAACATTTAATACATGAAGCAGATTTTGAAGAACAATCCCCTTAATCCGCCTCGGAGAAATGACAGTCCCTGCTTTTAATGAATTACAACTGAGAATGAAATAGAAACGAGGGCCCATATCTCTTCATCAAATGACCGTTATCAAGGGAAGCTGAAAGCTGTAAGAGATCACGAACAGGCGCTTTGAATATTGGAGGCGTCTTTAATTTTGGCGGCATCGAAAATTGCTTCAGGTTCTTCCATCTTGCACACCTCGGTAATCAGCAACATTTAATCTTGGAACCGCTTCTTTGACCATGATCTGAAAACCGTTGGAGAGCCTTCAATTGATCCTTATCTCCTCTGCACGTTCTCCTATGCAATCCTGAAGAAAAATGCAACAGAATTGTATCGGGCCTTTTGTCGTTGATTCTGTCGCGAAAATGAGACAGGTCATGAAAATGCGACATGTCGCGATATCGCGACATGTTTCTCTTGTGCTGTCTTTGCCTCCTTACCCACGAAAACGCGACAGGTCATGAAAATGCGACATGTCGTGAAATCGTGACACTTTCTCGTTGTCTTGTACGGTTCAGCTTTCAACCCGCGAAAATGCAACAGGTCGCGAAAATGCGACATGTCGCGATATCGCGACGTTTTTTTCATTTGGTTCTTTCATCTTCAACACGTCATGAAATCGTGACAGGTTTCTATGTTCTCCTTATTTCCGCCTTTCGCCTCACGAAAATGGAACATGTCACGAAATCGTGACATTCCGTACAATCTGGCCGCCTCCTTGCTTCCGCCTCGCAAAAATGCGACATGTCACAAAATCGTGACAATTCTCCGCACTTTGCCCTTCCTATCAAATATGTCACGAAATCGTGACATTTTCTTGCCTTCTTCATCATTATCGCTTCATGTCGCGATATCGCGACAAGTTTCTCTTACTTGGCCTCGTCCTCAAAAATGTCGCGATATCGCGACGTTTTTCTCCATTTGCTCCCTCTCTGCTTTTCTGTCGCGATATCACGACGAGTTTCATTGACATTGCCCTTTGCTCAATTATGTCACGATTTCATGACATTTTCTATCACTCTGCTCCATGGCCACCGCAAGTCACGATTTTGCAACATGTCGCGATATCGCGACAACTTTCATTTTAGTGCTTCCGTTGACTGCGTTGACCACGAAAATCCAACACGTCGCGATATCGCGACGGTTTTACCCCCTTGCTGTCGTTGACTGTTTTGACCGCGATAACGCGACAGGTCACGAAAATGCGACATGTCGCGATATCGCGACATTTTTTGTACTTAGCCAAATTCTGCATTTGGACTCGCGAAACTGCAACACGTCGCGATATCGCGACATGTAGCGATATCGCGACATCTTACATTTACCTTGCTCTAACACAAAACTTATAGAGATTTTTACATTTTCCCCTTCAAAGTGCATGAAGGGACAAACAGAAGAATTAGTATCTCTACAATTCATGCATTCTTTTATATTAACAGTAGCAACAAAAACAATGTGGCAAAATTGCCAACAATACCAAACTCATATTTTAGCTTTATTTCCTACAACTTGAATAATTCTTACCCAAAATGATTGGTGAAGGTATAATCCTTATCAAAGACAATGGATTTAGGTATTCCATGGAGATGAAATATAGATCCTAGAAATATTTGAGCAACAACAAAGGTAGTGTATGGGTGGGATAGGAAATATAAATGAGCATACTTTGTAAGATGATCCATTACCACTAGAATAAAAAAAAATTCTCTAGATTTAGGTAATCCCTCAATTAAATCCATAGAAATATTTTTTCAAACTTGTTTAAGAATTGACAAGGGTTGAAGGGTGCCAGAGGAACGTACATGTTCACCTTTCATACATTGACAACAATCACATTTAGTCTCACAAGTATGAATATCCCTTTTCATTTCCCTCCAAAATAAGGTACGCTTAGTCCTTGTATAGGTTTTAATAAACCCTCAATAGCTAGCTATTGGGTAACCATGCATCTCTTATAGGATGATATTCTTTATGTGTGACTAATAGCGCATAATAAGATGGTAATGGTATCATAAATATTGACCATCCCAAGTATAGTCAGGGTATGAATGAGGATTTTCTTGATGTTTGTAGATGATAATTCACAAAGAGGAATCCTTGATCAGTTTCTCACAAAGTTGATAAATTCATTGAGGATGTGGTGTGAATATAACATGTAGCATTTCCTATTCTTCACGTAGTCAAGATAAGACATCCACCACCATATTCTCCTTACCCTTCTTATAGGTGATGGTCACAACTTAGAAACCCAATAACTTAGAAATTTGTTTTTGTTGTTCTAGTGTGGCCACCCTTTATTCTAAGATATATTTGAGACTGTAATGATCAATATTGATGGAAAAATATCTCCCAATGAGATATGTGCATCAATGACTGACCACATGTAAAATGGTAAGCATTTTATTTTCACAAGTTGACTTACCCAAATTCCTACCTAAGAGTGTTTTGTTAGTGAATGCCAAAGGTCTACCTTATTGCATTAAAACTATCCCAATTCTATTTCTATATGCATCACTTTCAATGACAAAAGTTTTAAATAAATCAAGCATTACTAACATAGGGGTAGTGGTCATGGCATGCTTCAAATTTACAAAAGCCTTTTCTATAGGTTTGATCCACATAAAAAAATTATTCCTTAGCATGGTTGTCAATGGAGACACTATATTTTCATAATTATTCACAAATTTCCTATAATATCTAGTGAATTTAAAAAAACCATGAAGTATCTTTAGGGTACAATGCTTAGGCCAATCTTGAACAACTTGAATTTTATTAGGATCAACATGAACTCCATCATTAGTGATGATGTGACCCAAATATTAAACCTCTTGTTGGCCAAAAGAACATTTGTACTTCTTTTCATAGAGTTAATTCTCAGAGAAAAGTTTGAGTGCTTGATCTAAGTGCTAGAGACGCTCTTCCCATGAATGACTATAAATCAATGTATCTTCAAAAAATACTAAAATAAAATTGCAAAGGAAAGGGCAAAAAATGGATTTCATCAAACTCTAGAAGGTATAAGGTGCATTGGTTAATCCAAATGCCATAACCAAGAATTCATAATTTTATTCATGGGTTGTAAAAGCTATTTTTGGAATATCCTCATCTTTGATTCGAATTTGATGATACCCTAATCACAAATCTAACTTGGAAAAGTATTGAGTCCCATGCAACTCAATAAGTAATTCATCAATCACTAGAATATGGAATTTATCTTTAATAGTGATCTTATTGAGAGCCCAATAATCCATACACAAACACTAAGTACCATCCTTTTTCCATACTAATAACACCAGAGAATAATAGGGACTAACACTGGAATGTATAATATCAAAAACTTGAAGCTCTTGAACTATTTTCTCAATATCAAACTTTTGAGCATAAGGATACCTGTAGGGATGGACATTTGGGGGAAGACTACTAGAAAAAAATTGAATGACATGGTCAAAAAAATTATGATGAGGTAGTCCTTTCAGTTTCTCAAAAACATGGGCATATTTGTTCAATAAACCTTGTAGTTGCACTGTATAGCATTTTTCCCCTTCCTTGAAAGCATCGATAGCAAAAATTTATGCCACCACTCCATGAGAGGAATTTTTAATAACTTTTCCATATTATGGGTAGAAATAAACTAAGCCACACTAGCTATCATGCCACACAAGGTATAATTGGTTCCTTCTTGACTAAACTTCATCCATGGCTTAGAAAATCACATAAAACTGGACCTAACATCTGCAACCATTATGCTTCCATAACTATATTACACCCATATAATGGTAGGGAAACCATGTCTATCTTGAGATTATATTCCCTAATTTGGATTTTGAAATTACAACATTTTCTTTTGTATGGTAGGTTGCTTCCATTAGCAATCATAAATTCAAATGATATTATGTAGTAATGTAATAGTTTCTATAATTAGCCATACGTGGATCAACAAAGTTATGTGTACTAAAAGAATCAATAATAATTATGACTCTTTGGCCCTTTAAGGACTCAATGACTTCCATTATTTGGGGATTTGATACTCTTGCTAAAGCATGCATTGATATTTCTAGTTGGGTTTCCTTTGGAACTTTTGTCTGTTTTGTCATTTTTACCTCTTATGGATCCTCTTCTTCCTTTGAAGATTCATCTTTTGGTGTCTCATCTATATCCAATGGATACAATATTTCCACATACACTTGTACCTTAGGGAATACTTTTCATCACAATTATAACATATCCCTTGGGCCTTTCTGGTCTCCTTCTCTTTATGAGTCAATTTTTTTTATGGTTGAAGATTTAGTGGTACAACTTGTCATAGGCTTAGACAAAAAAGGTGGCCAAGATTATTTAATTTAATTTAATTTAATGTGGGAATTGAATTTAATGTGAATTTGTATGATGGAGTGCAGTTATTTCGTGGCAGCAATCGCTATCGTGGGATTGTATAGCGTTTTACAGATTGGACCGGCAGTTTACACCACTATTACACGAAAGTTATTGTTTTCCTACCCTTTTCCAATGTATTTCAACCTCGTTTTAGACCAGGTAAGCCCATCATATTACACTTCATGTGTTATTTCAAACACAATACTGGAAGGCTCAAATTAGGTTTCTGCATATTTGTCTGTCTCCAGCGTTTCTGCGGCTCTTGCTGCGGCAATGGAATTGAAAAGAGCATATGATCAGGGTCAAGATGGGGGTAAGGTTGCCATGTTTTTTTGTCAAAGTGGATATGGCAGCGACTTTGGCTATTATTGCCTCCGTGATGATGATGATGTTGTCTCTTATGGCAGCGCATTACCTCTTCGAAAACTAATGATAAATAGAAATGCTTCTATTGTTTCCCAACTGCTTGAAGTCATCTTCAACATGAGCGATCAACAAATCTGTAGTTGAATATGGGTGATGGTATTCTGAATTAAAATGATAATGATAATAAAAATGATGCACAACAACGAACATCTCCTGTGATCCACTATCTCTTTCTTTTTCTCTAACTCTTACTGTATAAATAGCTCTCTCTTTTTTCCTACTATAACTCTGGCTGTATAAATAGTTCTCTTTTTTTTACTATAACTCTTGTTGTATAAATAGTTTTTTTTTTTTCTACTATAACTCAAGAAACTTAGGTGATTTGAACTATAGACCTAATAGAGCTTGAACAGGGGTTTATGAATCTCTTCTTAGTAAAATAATAATAATTCTTTTTTTGTTATCGAATTTCGGATTATTACAAAATAGATAACTAGAGAAAATATTATGTTGCTCCTTATGTGCCTTAGTTGTAACCACAATATTACCTGAAATTGTAATCATTGGCTCATTCAAGCTACAAAAATATGTACTAAAGGACTAAACCCCAATATTCTTATCCTAAATTCCTTGTGCACTAGACACATCATTAGCCAAATTTTTAAAACTTCGTTCTAATTGAAATTTTTTAGCATTTTAAAGAGAGTCCTCTCCATGGAATCAACAATAATTTCCTTATAAAATCATTGTTGTTTGTATTGGGATAGCTCTTTTCCATATAACCAACTTTTTGACACTAAAAACATACATTAAGATGGTTCAAATAGATAATTTTTTATTCATATTCAAAACCAATCCTAATCAATTTAATACTCTATGCAAGCTTGCTATCAATATCCAAATTAACATACACATTTATGATATTTAAAGCTCAATATATTTTCTTGGTAATTCCTGTATCAAACTTACGACTACACATAAGCTTAGGACTTTTAGATAAATGTAAAGAAACTAAACCACAGAAAAATAAACCTCGCACCTTAATTGCTTCCTTTGAATAGAAGGAAAAAAAATAAAAATAAATAATGCTTATAAAACTTTTACTCTATAAGAGTTCCACACCAAATAATAAAACAAGTGTATGCATTTAAAAATCGTACACTCTAGAAACTATGCAACTTGACAATAAGAACTTTGGAAAATTACATAAACGTTAGAAACCGCAACGTACAAAAAGAAGCATCCATATGATCGTTATCAACGACCTGCAATGTTTTCACCGATTATATTTGTCGGTATTTATGTGTCGGTTATATGTGTCCGTATTCATGTGTCGGTATATATGTGTCGACAGTTAGTCGTGAAAACCAAGGCTTTTTCCATCGGGCAACAGATAATATTGACGGAAAAAGCCATGCAGGATACGGAAAACACCGATACCATGCTTTTCATATAAAAAGAACAGCAATCAATTCCTCTCCCTCTGCAAGCCAGTTCAAAAAGCAAATTAGAGTTCACATAAAATTTAAAAGTGATAAAATGAAAGGAAGCGTTGTCTTTAGAAATAATGCTATCACTAGCTTGATTCTGAGAATCACCACCACACCATTGCTGGGCGTCTCCATCCTTATAATGGTGACGAACAAATTAGAACATACCATCCTATATAAGGATCAAGACGATTTTGATACCACATTTAAGGACATCGATTCGTTCAGGTGAGGAAATTTCACAGTGATGATGGCTATAGATCATTCATTTCATTTTATTTTATGTTTTTGGGAATTGAATTTAACGTGAATTTGTATGATGGAGTGCAGTTATTTCGTGGCAGCAATCGCGATCGTGGAAATCTATAACGTTTTACAGATTGGACCGGCAGTTTACACCGCTATTACACGAAAGTTATTGTTTTCCTACCCTTTTGCAATGTATTTCAACCTCGTTTTAGACAGGTACGCCCATCACATTACACTTCATGTGTTATTTTAAACACAATACTGGAAGGTTCAAATTAGGTTTCGTTGCTGTGAGTGCAGGTTTCTGCGTATTTGTCTGTGTCCAGCGCTTCTGCGGCTCTTGCTGCGGCAATGGAATTGAAAAGAGCATATGATCAGGGTCAAGATGGGAGTAAGGTTGCCATGTTTTTTGTCAAAGTGGATATGGCAGCGACTTTGGCTATTATTGCCTCCGTGATGATGATGATGTTGTCTCTTATGGCAGCGCATCACCTCTTCAAAAACTAATGAGAAATAGGAATGCTTCTATTGTTTCCCAATTGCTTGAAGTCATCTTCAACATCAGCGATCAGCAAATCTGTAGTTCAATATGGGTGATGTTATTCTGAATTAAAATGATAATAATAATAAAAATGATGCACAACAGCGAACATCTCCTGTGATCCACCATCTCTTTCTTTTTCTCCAACTCTGTATAAATAGTTCTCTCTCTTTTTTTCTACTATAACTCGTATAAATAGTTCTCCCTCTTTTTTCTACTATAGTTCTCTGTTTTGTGTTTTTAAAGCAATTCTAATTTAATGAAAGCTATATTTATTTATATATTTTAAATTATTGTAATATATTTTTTAATATATAAATGCATATTAAAAAAAGAGTATGATAATTTTGGAATATTTTATTTTTAAATAAATTATTGGCCTCATCGTTTTTATAATGATACAAAGAATATTCTTTTTCAGCCCTTTAAAATATCAAATAACGTCCACAAAGTCAAAAAGCAATTGATGGGATAAGAATTTAAGAACAAAACCTATAAATATTAATTTTAAAAGTTGGTTTAATTTTTTTTTTTTATAACTTTAATTTTTTTAATATTGATTTTAATGGTGAGTTTTCTTACTTTTCTATAATATTTTTTGGGTAAATTCTTTAAATTATCTCACTACTAGAATATCAAACTTGAATATTGTTATATATTTCATATTCTAAATTAAAATATTTCTTTATAAAAAATGATCATTGTGGATGAGGAAAAACTATTTCCTCATTGTTAGGGTTTGGGTCTACTATCATTCATAAATTTGGTTACTTTGGTTTTGAATACTGATATTATCGTTAATTAGGTGGTTGTTCTCCTTTTTTACGGTTTCATTGTTTGTAGATCTAACGGTTATTACAAATAGTAGAACTCATGGCACCGAAGTGAGCTTGAAAGTTTATTTTGAAAATGGTGGACGACGTAATAATTCTTCTCTTGATGTTGTTTCTCTAGTTGTAAAATAGTATTAGAATCATTGTCTTATAGCTTATTTTGTTGGTCGGATCTCATTGCAAGAATATTTTCAAAATTAGTTAAAACTTCACTGGAAAGCTTATGGTATTGTGGTTGCAGGTATCCGTAAACTTACTAAATGCTTTCCTTCAAACAACCTTCATAATTACAAACCATGGTTGCTAAGTCTAGTTTTTGGTTTCTTCACAATACTTTGATGGTCCTTTCTCCTTGGATTCCTTTCCAAGTTTCAGAGCAAGCTGCCTTGAAAGTGTCGGTTTGGCTTGAACTCCCTCGTCTTCCACTACCCTTATGGGTGTTTATTGATGATATTGTTAAACCTTTTGGTTAGGTAATCTGTTGGGAAGAAGAGCGGTTCTTCTCAGCACAACCTAATAAAATATTATGTGTTGAGTTTGACCTCGCATAGGATCTCAGAAAATTTATGAATATTCAAGTTGGTACAAAGAATTTTATGCAAAAATTGTTTACTCTAATTTACCTAATACTTGTTTTTGGTGCCAATCCACCATGCATCATATCAAGTATTATTCATTGGTTGCTTAAAAATCTTTGATGGTTGCCTCTGCTCCTCATACCATATATGCACCTCCCAAACCCTCTATTGAGGGTGATTGGATCACAATGTCTAATAAAAATAGGATGACCAACTCTAAGGTAATGCTTTATAATAGATATAAGTTTGTGAAGCCACCATGTCAGCCTTATGTTATTCTTGTTTATCCTATTTTGGTCCTCAATCTTTGTCTATTGAGAAACATCTCAAACATAAGTCAACCTTAGAAGAAGAAAATTCACTGCCAATACCTCCACCCTCCAAGTGTTCATGTAGTCCATATTGATATGGCTTACCATCATCAAGAGAAATCTAGGAGGTTAAGCATCATATTTTGATTGTTGATGACTTATTTTACCTTGTCAGACCTCTTTATTTAATAGGTTTTCAATGCTAGTCGATCATATGGCTAGTCTCTTAGTTGTTGGTGAATTAGTTCAACCTTCTTAGACCTCTGCATTTAATAATTCTTTGGTGTTGGTTGATAGTGGAGGTAGCGCCATGAGATATGGATACATGGATATTTATCCTTCATGAATTTCCTTTCGTAGAATGTTTGAGGACTTATAGAGTCCTCAAGAAATTTTTTTGTTTGATATGCTCTCCAAAGTATTGGCCATGTTGATGTTATTTATTTACAAGAAGTTAAGATATTTAGTTTTTTGTTAGATGTTTTTCTCAATTGTATTGTAGGTTCTTTTATGCATTTCACTACTCACCATGAAGATGGATGGGGTGGTGCTTCTATTTCTATCTCCTCCAAACTTGAGGATTGTTTTCTTGGGTCTAACAAGGATCCTTCTCATCATGTGGTCTAGATTTTTCTAAATATTAATGGGAACACCCTAGGCATTACCAATATTTATGCACCTAATGATGGGCCTAGTCACTCTACCCTTTGGTGGTACCTGGATGATCACTTACCAATGACATATTAGCTTTTTTATGGTAATTTTAATATGGTTGAGCATATTGAATACAAATTTGGTTACCTCTTGATGTGTTGATGTGCTGGAGAGCATGAGGCCTAGTTTTTCTTAAATATAGATGGGGTCTTTTTGATCCTCTTTTTTCCTAGCGTAAATGCATGCCTCCACCCTAGTTCGCATGGTCCAATTTTTATGCGGGTAATGACAAAGTCTTCAAGCACCTTGATTGAGTTATGATGTCAAAGTAATATTTTTTATTCTTATCCATAAATAATAAGATTATGATGGTCTAGGATCAAATTTTTCTATAAGAATATTTCTTTATTTCCTTTCAGATTGAGTGGAGTGGTCACCAATTTAATTTTCCTTATAATAATTTGTTTCTAAATACTTATTTATTGCAACACCTTGGCATGATTATTGCGATTGAGAGAATCTAGAATTTATTACTCAGCCTCCACTTTATCAATTCGATTTCTTGGTGGAATGAGGTGATTGTTTGTACTACCTATTGTATACAACATTTTAGCAAATAAGTGGCACATATAAAAAAGTATGCTCATTTGACTGTTACAAAAGGTGTATCAACAAAATTTACAATTATTAGAAAATAATCTGTATGATCGATAGTTGTAAACTATGATTGTTGGTCTTTACCACTAGCTTATAGTCCATGATCGACATGAAGCCATGGTGGCTCATATTTGGGCTCGTCCAAATTGGTTGAGGGTTGATGATTGCCAATCCAAATTATTTTTTAAATCTCTTCATTCCAGGTAAACCAAGATCTAGATCAAGGCTATTCAAGTCTCTCATGATAGGATTGCTTCTCTTTTTGATATTGCATCAGTATTTGTGGATCATTATAAACTTATATTTCAAGTGTAATAGGATTCTATAGAACGTCAGATAACACTCCAATAGCATCTTGATGTTTCTCCTACTAAGTTGTATTCTTATGATAGACTTGTTTGTGATCTCATCTTTCACTTATTGAGCTAAATAATGCTTTTATGACTATGTCAGATGATAATTTCCTTGGTATTGATGGCTTTCTGTATAAATTTTATTAAGGCACATGGAATTTTACTAGGCTTGATCTGCTCAATATCTACAATGAAGCATTAGAAAATAATTCTCTAGGCAATATCATCAATCGTGGAAACATTAAATTTATTCCTAAATTAGGTAATCCTGAGCTTATTACCAGTTGGAGTTCTATTACTCTACTTAATATATCTTATAATATTTTAGCTAAAATTTAGCTCTTTGTATTTGTAATATTCTCCTTATGATTATCAGACCAAAGAAGATAGACTTCATTAAAAGGAATTACATCTTGGATAATCTTATTATTATCTGGGAAGGTTTATAATGGGCTCGCCTCTCTAGAAAAAATCCCCTTTTCCTTAAACTAGACTTTGAGAAAGCTTATGATTGTATTGAATGGCCTTTCATTCTCACCATGCTTCAAACACTTGGCTTTGATCCCTTTCTTATCAGGGCTATCAGTGTGTTGTTTGTTGATGCTTCAATTTGTCTTACTATTAATGGACATAGTGATGAGTGTCATAAATTATTTATCATTTAGTCATTATACTTATCAATCCAGGTCAGTGTCCAATGGTTGTATATTATAGGAAAGGTAAGCAGTTTAAGGATCAGTTCATTCAGGAGATGGCTTTATTGGTGAAACAGTTAGTGTTTGGGGGTTTTATGTCACCTCTAAATCCTATAAATCGAAATTGACTCCTATTTACCCTTACAGAAATAAAATTATAGGAATTGAAACTTTGAAGGAAAAAGGAAACTATCTAAATTTGTAGAATCTAAAATGATAGGAATGAAATGATGTAGAAATGGAAATAGCAAAAATGAAACTTGCATAATTAAAAATCACACTTTGCATAAAGTAGAACCTAATTACAGTAACATAATTCAAAGGATAGTAATCAAATATTGCAAAACTTGAACATCAAGAAATTCTCTGTTGCAAACTGGAAATGCCAAAATCTGAGAATACTATGGGAAACATAAAATATTGTATGTTGTGAGATGCATGAGTCTACCCTATATGATCAGTTGAAATACATTAATTATTACCAAACATCATATACAATATAACACAACTAGTAACATGCAATAAAAACTGTCAGGTTCTTGCTAATCTGCTGCAGCAAAAAATGAGTAGAAAACCTATCAATGAGATCCCTTCTCTTGGACATGGAAGTGGACCTTGCTCACTGAACCAGAAGAAGGTTAAAAGAACTTGTTTTAAACTATCTAAACCTTACACATTCATTCAAAATTCCAATGTAATGGAGAAATTACACCTTTATTGATTTTGCAATAGCAATACAATAGTGCAGGAGAAAGCCTACAAAATACTACTCTGCTACAAAAACTTACAATGCCACAATACCAAAATTCTTCTATATCTCCATCTATCTCCTATATGCTGAGCTAGGTTATTTATATTATTCTATTATAATGCTGATATGAGTTGTTATTTTTCAAGGATTTTACAACTATTTTCATAACTGTCTTCCTAGAATGTGGGAAACTATTCTACTACAACTTATCCATTTCCTTTGTTGGGCCGCATCCTTTGGAATAAATGTGCTGGAAAAGGTAATACAACCCCTTATATAGCTACAATCAATTTTGTATCCTCATTTGCCACCTTTTTGACTTGTTTGTGAATGATTTTGACCAAAATTATTCCTGCTCCACTCATTCCGGAGCTGCTTCGAAATATCAGGCAGTGTAAGAGTTTTAGCACTTATCCATGCATCAGATGTGTAGGAAAGTGATTTTGAAAGACTAAAAATTCTCCCTTTGTCCCAAAAATACCTATTCCATAGTTGGTGCATGCTGGAGCTGACCAATTCTATATCATGTTATTCATACATAGCTGGCTGGAATTCATATGGTCAAATTTTGTTTCCTACATAGTCAGATTATTTTGAACAGGTTTTGGACAATTTTTAGTCATTTGAAATTATTAGACAATAGGGAAAGTAGATGTAATGATTTCAGCACTGAATACATATCAACACCTATTATTACAACTTCAAATAAATCCTAATTTGCTTAGAGAATTCAACTAAAATAGGTCAAAAAATACAGAAAAATAGTTAAATAGAATATATGCTCTTCAACATTTAAAACATGTAAACACTAATACATAATGCATTCTATCACCATAATCAACATCAAAACACAACATAATGTGTTTTAAATATTTTAGAAGTTATCAAAAATAGTCCATGGATGAGGAAATTCCCAGCCTCATCATTTCCCCCCCAACTTGTTATAATGCATGTCCTCATGCATTCTGTGCAGCTACAGAGGCACAAATATCTATGTCAAGATATCTTTCATGATACTTCCATAGTATTCTCTCAATATTATAATATCCTCGATGCTACTTTATTTCTATAAGCTATTCTTGGAATTGTTCATCAGATTGAGGATCATTATCAAATAAATAAGGGACAAGGGTGATGACTATTGGTGACCTATACCTGAGACCTACCCATTGTTCCTTTACTTCTAGGATGTTATGGATAATACGTTATGCTCTTTGTCTTGACCACAACAAGTTGTTTGGAGAGATGGGCTCCCTCTTTTGCATTGATATGGGTAATTCTCCCCATCTACTTTTGCATGCTGATAAAGCATCAACAAAATATTCTGCACAAAAATATTGAAAATGAGTCATACACCTTTGAAGATTTTCCATATACATATTTTTGACCCTTGTATCTCTCATCAGAGTATAATGCTGGTAGGTGGAATCTTTGTGGTTACGATGAACATGTCTGATGAGTAACACTACTTGTAGCCCCATATCCTTACTTTATTTTCATGTTCCCAGTGAATTTGGTTTTACAATGTTGACATAAAAGCCTTCAATTGGAGATCACCTGTAAAGATGTGTGGCACGAATATCACTTCATTTGGTAAGAAAAAATTATGTAGGAATAGCTCACATAATAGGTTCTACTGGGCTATTGAAATTTACCAAAATATTTCTAAAAACTCTCTAGGAGTTTCTAGTGTATGAGGAAGATCAGAAGTAATTCTTATTAATTGCCATCTGAGATATTTCTCTTTCAATATCAAACTATATAATCTTGCTGGTCTCCTACACTACACTAGACACTCTTCAATTTGGCATATTTCTTGTACCTGTTCCTACAACTTATTGATATCTGCATTTTTAGCTTCCAGATGTTCTTTCAGAGGTTTTAAAGACAATATTTGTGTCTCTTGCTTATGACATTGCCCCATCCAGTATGCTATATCCTCATTGTATTTTTTAAGGTCACTATATCTGGATGCCTAATTATAGGTTGCATATAAGGGATAATATTTACTTGTATGCCTACTTTTGATGTTTCAATAGTGGGTAAATATGTTTGTATCATAGTTTCTACTATTTCCACTTTAGGTGTAACAAATAAAATCAAGACAACATAAACTTGAGAGGAATGTGGATTTACCTCTTCTTGTACTTCTATCCCTGCATCAATATTTGTTGCTTGTTCTTCTTGTTACTATAGATCCTTAGAAGATTGTACAAGTGCCCCTGAATTTTCATGCTCTGTTCTATCCACATCCTACTGGGTTGTTTGTGTGGCCACTCCTTCTGTATCTGCTTCCATTATGGGTGAGTTTATTTCAGGTAAGGCTGCATTTCCATGTTCTACAGCTAATTCTAGAAAAATGTTGGCCAATTCATTCTCAAGAATTAGCTTGAGGGAGTTGTTGCTCTAGAATGGACAGTCTAGATTTTACTTCTTCTATTTTCTACCATAATTTAGAAATGAGGTCATATTTTCCTTAATGGAGGCCTCATGTTTCTCAATCCAACCCATTTGTGTCTTGATGACACTTCTAGTAGTATGAAACTAGGTTTGCATGTCAGTTTCTTTTTATTCTCTTATGGATCCTTTGTCAAAATGAGAATCTTTAGAATCTGAATAGTCAACAAGTGGGATTTTAGGCATCTATGCATATAAATATGTTATTGTGCCTACTCCTACATATTTTGGACCTATATATTCCTCCTGGGTACCTAAATTTTCAGATTCCTCCATGAATTCCTTTTCTTGTAACATGTCCTCATAGGACAAATTAATATGCTATGTTACACTTTCTTTTATCTCTTCTTCCATGGTACTAGATTTTTGAAGTCTTGAGGACATCTGTAACCTTAGAGCAAGTTGTTTTTATTTCTTTTTAGATCTCAAAATAGAGCTTGTCAATTCTAGGGCAGGGTCTACTTTAGGTGTTTCCTTCTCCATTTGACCTTCCTTGCTTGAACTTCCAAATTACTCAATGGACTGTGTGGGAAAAATAGTTATATTTTCATAAAATGTAACCTTCCTCCTATTTCCTACAGGATCAATTTTAGACTATTTCTCTCTTTGCTTCCTGGTCCTGGAGGATGGAGGTCCTGTGGTGAGGAGGGTATTTCCTTTTTAGAGGATTCATTTTCAATTTCATGTTCAGAACTTTCAATTTCTACTCTCTGCTTTAGATTCAGGTCTTTAAAACTCTACATATTCTTCAAATCCAGGGCTTTCAACTTCTAATTCATTCCATGCAGAGAAAAATTATTCAAAACTCCTAGGGTTTCCCCTAAAGTGTTATTTGCATATGAGCTTGATGAGCCATAGTATTTGGGAGTGTCCTTTCCTTATTGGTATTTTCTAGCCATATTTTTCAATTCTTGGTGAAGATATAAGGGAATATTTATCTTGACCTCCATGTTTGAATGACCATGTCGTAAATTATTTAAAATTCTGATATGATGCCCAGATAGAATAGGAAATTATCCATCGCAGGTCAAAAACCTAATAACCCACATAGCTACATCATCCCAGGGAGGTGGTAGACTAGACCGTTTAACCCCTTTGCAGGCATTCTTACTCATTAAAAATTCAATTGGTCTATCTTCTTCTTCCCTAAACTGGTTAACAATTTCTACTAAAGCATTTTTACCAGTTTTCATAATCTGAAATCCTTGTAAAGGCATTTCAGTAATATGGCTAAGAAATTTTGGAGTTACCTGGATGGTCATACCACTGATATGGACTTGGTTGTTCCTGAATGTCTGGGTGAACTTAGATTTCAAACCTTCAGAATATCCATCGAAATTGCTCAAAAACGACATGAATCCACCCTCCGTGAAAACCCGTAGGGATTTAGAATCCTTTTGAAAATACTCAATACTTTTTGGGTCAACCCTATTTTTCTTACCCCCAATTGTAAATTGCTTGTGCTATGTGTATTTTAGCCCTACAAAATTCTAGCATTAGAAGTTATCTCTAGTTTGGAATGATCAATTTCATTCGAAGCTTATGTTTGGCTTTGAGGAGTAAATTTTGGCAGTGTAGGAACGACTTCAGAACGTGTCTAAGAATATGAATTGGACACATGGCAAAATTTTATTACACAGAGGAGTCCTCAATGATCTATTTTATTATGTTTCATTAAATTATTACGACTTGATTGAGGTGAGGTAGAATCACCAATCTTATGGTGGTTTCCTTTCCAAATTTTACCTTGATACATGTGTCGTAAACATTTAAATTCCTCGAAACCATATATTTCCTTGAAATATGCAATTGAAACTCGTGCTTCATTTCATATTTCAAACCCCAATGGTAACAAAAATTAGGAGGACACGTGTTACTTTCTATTTCCAACTAACTCATTTCGGAGTTTATTGAATCATTTTGAAGTGTAATGTTAGTTTAAATTCCAGAGCACAATTTTTTTTATTCCAAAGCTGCTTTCTATTTTTTGGTTTTGGACCTTCCATTTATTAACAACATTCTCATTCTGGAGCATTAGCATGCAAAATCATTTGAAGATATTTTTCATGATCATATCATAGCCACATTTCCCATGAACCAGATGGATAACTTCTAAATCAACCTTATGTATGCCTTATATACTAACTAGGGATATTATACACTACATACTAGATATTGATAATGTTCTAAAATAAAAAATGCACATACCTAATATAACCATTTGTCTACATTTATACAGATGGTTGTTCCTATTGATTCCCATCTGGCTGCTCTACTGACTAAGATAGGTGTAATCTGAAAACAGGTGAAACAGTGATTGTGAGAAAAGACAGAATAGTGATGGTGGATCCAAATTGTGATTTCAACAAGGCAAACATGCCGGAAGACTGATTTCCATGCAAGCATAATTTAGAAGCGCCTCAAAGAGGTTTTCACTTTCTGAGTTATTCATTTTTTTATCAATTTATATATATATATATATATATATATATATATATATATATATATATATTATTGTTTTATTTTTATAAATTTTTTTATGTTACTTTGCTGAGTCCAGTGTGGAAGAAGTATTTCTCCCAACATGTGTAAATCCAAGTTTACCTCTTGCTTTAGAAACTCCTTTTTAGTTAGTGGTTTATGGTATGTTCAAATATGATGTCCTTTAACCACCAACTTTCGTCGTGAATCATCAATGGGTGAAAGGTGAACAACTCCATTTTCAAACACTTCCTCAATATGATATGGCCCAATCCACCTTGTTTGCAACTTCCCAGGAAAGTCTTCATAATGAGAGTCAAACAACAAAGCCCAATTGCATTGCTAAAATTTTTGTTGCTGAATGTGATTGTCATGCCACAATTTTCGTTGTGCTTGGATCATCTCAGTCTGGTGAAATGCATCTATTCGTAGCTCATTCAATGCATTGAGCTATAGAATTCAATTCATTTGTACCTGTGACAAATCAATACCTATATCAAAAGCAGTTTGAAGAGTCAGTAACTCAAATTCAATAGGTAAAAGAGGATTTTTACCATAAACTAATTCATATGGTGTAAATCCAGTGGTGGATTTCTAAGTAGTGTTTTAAGCAAAAATTGCTTCAGGTAGTTTGTCCAACCAATTTCTCCTATGGGCTTCTATAGTTTTAGTTAAGATTCTCTCTAGTTCCTTATTAGTCACTTCAACCTGTCCATTGGCTTGTGGATGATAAGGTGAGGATTTCTTGTGCTTGATTTGATATAGTTGAGTGAAAGATTCAACAAATCTTGAGGTAAAATAAGGTCCTTGATCTGTGGTGATGGATTGTGGGGCTCCAAAACACAAGAAAATCTGTGAATACAGGAAATCAACAACTTTATCTTCTCGAGCATGCTTAAAATCATGGGCTTCTACCCATTTTGTTACATAGTTAGTACATACCAAGATATGCACTTTCTATTGGGAAGGAGGGTCAATGGGTCCTAAAAAATCTAACCCCCATATCTCAAATGGTTATGTTTCTATTTAAGGTTGTAATGACATTTCCCTAGTTAAGGTAGGTTTTCCCATCCTTTGGCATGCATCACGATGTCTGAAATACCTTTTCATATCTTTATGTAAATATGGCCAGTAGTAACCAGTACCCAAAATATTTTGAATGGTGATTTTTACTAAATAATGTCCTCCTGACGGTCCATCATGACATGCCCGTAATATATCATATACCTCATATTTGCGAATACACCTATGTAAAACATGATCAGGACTTCATTTAAACAATAATCCTTCTATCCATTTGAAGAAATTTGCTTGATTAACTATTTTTTTTGCTTAGGAGTAAAGTGAAAAGGAATTTTTCCTGTAGCCAAGTAATTAGCTATATCTGTAAACCATGGAGATTGTACAGAAATAGCAAATAATTTTTCATCTGGGAATGTTTCTTCAACCAATTCTCCTATATCTACATTTGGCAACCTTGACAAAAAATTTGCTACCAGATTAGCTTTTCCTGGTTTATTAACTATGGTGATATCAAATTCCTACAAAGGTATTAACCAATGAATAATTCTTGCGCTAACCAAAGGTTTATTCATCAAGTATTTTATGGCATCATGATCTGTATGAATGAACACTTGATATCCTGTGATATAGTGTCATAATTTATTAATATCATATATCACAGCTAAGAATTCCTTTTCAGTGGTGGTGTAGTTATTTTTCAGCTCCTGTCAAGTTTTTACTGATGTAATAAATGGCATAATGCTCCCCATTTTCAATTTGTCCTAATGCAGCTCCAATAGCAGTATTGGAAGAATAATTCTAAATATGGAATGATAATTCCCAATTAGGTCCTCTCAATACAAGGGAAGTTATTAACTTTTATTTCAATACTTAAAAAGATGTTTGACACTCAGTAGACCAAGTAAATTTAGAATCCTTAGTTAGTAATGCAAACATTGGATTGGATATGGTATTGAAATTGACAATAAATATATGGTAGAAACCAATGTATCCCAAGAAACACCTTACATCAGTTTGAGTTTTTTGAGGAGGAAGGTTTTTAATGACTTCCATATTTTTAGGATCAACCTTGATCCCATAAGAGGAAATATGATGACCAAGGATAATCCCTTCCTCCATTATTAAAAATAATTTCTTAGGATTAAGAGACAGATGGTATGTTTCACAACGTATTAAAACCTTTTCAAGTTGTTCTAAGGTATACTCAAAACTATCTCCAAACACTGTGAAATCATCCATGTAAATTTCTACACTTTCATTTGTCAAATAAGAGAATATCGCCAAAAAAACTCTCTGAAAGGTTCCTGGAGCATTACACTTGTTCTTGTTTATCCTATTTTGGCTCCTCAATCTTCTTATATTGAGAAACATCTCAAACATAAATCAACCTTAGAAGGAAATTCACTACCAATACCTTCACCCTCCAAGCGTTCATGTAGTCTATATCGATATGGCTTACTGTTAGTGACTAACTACAAAAAAATAGCTGATGCATCTTTTTGCATATTTTCCAAGAAGACCGAAGTGGCCCATATGCTAAAGATCAAAGAAAAATCAAAATACCACAAGGAGGCAAAAGTGTCGCGATATCGCCACATGTTGCATTTTTGCGGCTAAGAGCAACAAAAGGGAGCAAGGAGGCAAAAGTGTCGCGATATCGCGACATGTTGCATTTTCGCGGCTAAGAGCAACAAAAGGGAGAAATAAGGCAAAAGTGTCACGATATCGCGACATGTTGCATTTTCATGGCTAAGAGCAACAAAAGGGAGCAAGGAGGCAAAAGTGTCGCGATATCACGACATGTTGCATTTTCACGGCTAAGAGCAACAAAAGAGAACAAAGAGGCAAAAGTGTCATGATATCGCGACATGTTGCATTTTCATGGATAAGAGCAACAAAAGGGAGCAAGAAGGCAAAAGTTTTGCGATATCGTGACATGTTGCATTTTCATGGCTAAGAGCAACAAAAGGGAGCAAGGAGGCAAAAGTGTCGCGATATCGTGACATGTTGCATTTTCGTGGCTAAGAGCAACAAAAGGGAGCAAGGAGGCAAAAGTTTCGCGATATCGTGACATGTTGCATTTTTGTGGCTAAGAGCAACAAAATGGAGCAAGGAGGAAAAAGTGTCGCGATATCGCGACATGTTGCATTTTTGCGGCTAAGAGCAACAAAAGGGAGCAAGGAGGCAAAAGTGTCGCGATATCACGACATGTTGCATTTTCGTGGCTAAGAGCAACAAAAGGGAGCAAGGAGGAAAAAGTGTCGCGATATCGCGACATGTTGCATTTTCACGGCTAAGAGCAACAAAAGGGAGCAAGGAGGCAAAAGTGTCGCGATATCGCGACATGTTGCATTTTCATGGCTAAGAGCAACAAAAGGGAGCAAGGAGGAAAAAGTGTCGCGATATCGCGACATGTTGCATTTTCACGGCTAAGAGCAACAAAAGGGAGCAAGGAGGCAAAAGTGTCACGATATCGCGACATGTTGCATTTTCGTGGCTAAGAGCAACAAAAGGGAGCAAGGAGGCAAAAGTGTCGCGATATCACGACATGTTGCATTTTCGCGGCTAAGAGCAACAAAAGAGAACAAAGAGGCAAAAGTGTCGCGATATCGCGACATGTTGCATTTTCGCGATCCAAAGCAAAGAGAAAGAGCAAGGAGGAAAAAGTGTCACGATATCGCGACATGTTGCATTTTCGCGGTCCAAAGCAAAGAGAAAGAGCAAGGAGGAAAAAGTGTCGCGATATCGCGACATGTTGCATTTTCGTGGTCAAGAGCAAAAAAGGGAGCAAGGAGGCAAAAGTGTCGCGATATCGCGACATGTTGCATTTTCGCGGCTGAAGGCGACAAAAGAGTCCAAGCGGGAAAGAATGTCGCGATTTCGTGACATGTCGCATTTTCATGGCTGAAGGCGGCAAAAGAGTCCAAGCGGGAAAGAATGTCACGATTTCACGACATGTCGCATTTTCATGGCTGAAGGCAGCAAAAGAGCAACGCGAAGGAGGAGTGTCGCGATTTCGTGACATGTCACATTTTCGCGACCATCCGAAAGGAAATAAAGGAAAGACATAGGAATGTCGCGATTTCGTGACATGTCTTATTTTCGCTAGAAAATAGCAAGAGGAGACTAAGAAGGTAAGGAATGTCATGATTTCGCGACATGTCGCATTTTCGCGACCGCCCAGAAGAAATGAAGGAAAAGACATAAAGATGTCACGATTTCGTGACATGTCTCATTTTCGTGGCTGGAAGCGGCAGAAGAGCAAAGCAAGAGACGGATGTCGTGATTTCGTGACATGTCTCATTTTCACGGTGGGAGGCAGCAAAAGAGCAAAGTAAGAGACGAATGTCACGATTTCGTGACATGTCTCATTTTCATGGCTAGAAGCGGTAGAAGAGCAAAGCAAGAGACGGACGTCGCGATTTCGTGACATGTCTCATTTTCGCGGTGGGAGGCAGCAAAAGAGCAAAGTAAGAGATGAATGTCACGATTTCGTGACATGTCTCATTTTCACGGTTGGAAGCGACAGAAGAGCAAAACAAGAGACGAATGTCACGATTTCATGACATGTCTCATTTTCGTGGCTGGAGGCGGCAAAAGAGCAAAGCAAGGAAAGAATGTCACGATTTCGTGACACGCCAGTTGTAAAGGAATAAAATGTATTTTTGGCAATCAAAGGCATGCATTGACACCAAGAAGTGATTTCTGACATGATTATCAGAAATCTAGGATAGAGCAGGCTTGCCAGACGATTGAAAATGTGATAGGCTCATCTAGAATTATTAGAAACTGCAGATGATTGCTTGTAAAATAGTAAGATGTACTTAGAAAAAGATACTCTTTTAGGGTATATATAGGGGTGAGCGACTCCAGAAAAAGGGTCGGCTCTTGGACGTTTACAAGACTGAATGCATGTACTTTGAATACAAGCAATAAAATCACATCTCCCATTGGCTTCTGGTTCATATCGTGCAAGTGTATGTATTAATGTTCTTTATTTCTACTTACAATATTGAATTGTAAATTGAGTTTGTTCTTATATCTGAACTTTCGCAATACATAAATCATATTGCTGGAATAAGAATCTAATATATACGCATGTTAAACAAAATATTAGAAATCATATCTGAAATTATATAATTTTTGCATGGAAATGTGTTTAAATGCTTTGGATAGAAGTAAGTAAATTTGTCTTTGTTGTTGTCTAATCTGCACCATATAAAAGTTCTAGCTTAGGCTATATTTCCCTTATCTCTTGTTCCCCTTTTCTCTAAAAAACTCAAAGGAACCAGCCTTCTCTGGAGACTAGACAGATGATCTCAAGCAAGATCTGTCTATTCAATGTTGGCAAAGTCTAAGGTGCAACACTATTAACCGAAGGCAGATTTTGTTCCAATAGTTTTTGGCACGCCCGGTGGGACCAGCAATCCCACAGTATTGTATAAGTTTTGGTGTTTTACCTTAAGAGCCTTTTTGTTTGAAAATCTCAAGAAAAACCACCTGGCGACTCCGTTGCAATTTAGACCATAAAAGAAAGACCTTGTCTAGAAACCTTCTGGTTATATAGCCATATGATAACCAGATCCCGAGCTAGAAACTCGAAGAACCTATCGAGTTCTTTGAACTACATCTCGGAAGCCTAAAAGCACACCCTGTGCTAGCCGCATGATCAAATCCACCCGACACCATTAGCACCTCTTTAACACCCATTGTAGGAGCATCTGCAAGCAATCCCATAGCGGTTGTAACTCCTTTAGCAATCATGGCAGCCGCCCCTACCCCAATGCATCTTGTGTGGAATCAAACTGGCCCTTTGAACTTGGGAACACACCACCAAATTCCACAAGCTGCACTAAAAGCATTACCGACCTTTGACGGAATAGGAAAAATAGCAGATGAGCACTGTTTAGATGTATCATCGCTAGCATCTATTTACAACATCACTCAGGAAGATGTAATGGTCAGATTGTTGATTATATCTTTGAAAGGAAAGATGCTCTATTGGTACAGAGCGCTTCCCACTGGATCCATTACTTCTTGGGCAGTACTGGTCGGCCGTATGGTCGATGAATTTAATATACATGCGGATCCTTTCACATTGTTGAATCAATTCACTGTCATTGAGAGGCATCCACAAGAAGAAATCCAAGATTTCAACATCAGATTTACCAGAACTCGTGATAGAGTACCGCAAGGCCTAAAGCCCATGGAAGAACAAGCTATATGCTATTATTTAAGGGCTTTTGATTCAGATCTCAGTATGATAATAAGGCAATCCTGTGTAACCACTTTTCCTGGGATCTATCTAGAGGCAGCAAAGGGCGAAGCTGATCTCATCGCTACAAAAAGATATCCATCAAAAAGTCTATTGCCAATTTTACCAGAGCTTTCCCAAGCATCAATTTCTAAACTGCCTGTACTCCCATCAACGCAGGCCCTCCCAGCTATAGCCGCACCTCCTACATTCCTTGCATTACCAGCTACACCCCTTGCATCAGCTCCCCCCAGTGATCAATACACGACCATAATTGATACAATGAAGACATTGTCAAATGAAATGGCATCCATGAAAAAGAGAGAGGCTGAAAGGAATTTTTTGCCAAGGAGGTTCCCTCAGGTAACGAGAGATGCAACACAATCAAGCAATAGGGGACAAGAGAGACCGAGCATGGTATATACAAATGAGACAGTGGAGGCCGAGGAGCCTCCCACTGATTCTAACTTTTGGTGTACTACATGTAACGATCCACATGGGGAAAGTTTCGTGTATGATACACCAGCATTATGTACAAAGTATAGCAGTTGAAAAGAGTAAAGAAAAAATGAAAGGCCATGTAAATATAATTAGAGAGAAGGACCACAACTTCATGATGCCTATAGTAGAACAGGTTTTAGTTTTGACAAGATCAGGTAAGAAACCACTGCAAGTAGACCCTAAAGAGCTTCAACCATTGAATGTTTCCCCTGCTCCCAAGGAAGTTCCCAAAGAAACTCCTAAGGGAAGTCTCCCTCAGGAAAGAAAATATTAGTTTCCAGCCAAAATTCAAGGGCAAGAAACACACAAAGAATTTATTCCTCGGGGGGAAAATGAAACCCAAGAACAGGCTAGGGAAAGGTTGAGATTCCCCTCGTTGACAAAAAGGCAAAGAACTGAAGCTACCCAGGGATACAAAAATAAATATGAAACTTTTGCCAAAGAAAGAGAAAGGATAGTTGATTCACCTACATTCAGTATAGTAGAGGAAATGAAAAAGACTCCTTCTAAGGCAAGTATGTATGATGCTCTTCAAATCCCGAGGTCAAATCGATCTCCTACAAGAATCCCTAAGAACAATGAAAAATGGAGGTGGGACTGCATCATCTTCAAAAATGGTTCTAACGAACTTGACGTCTGCCACTGGTAAGAACAGGCCACCACCCTTTTATTTGTCCCTTCAAATGGAAGGATGGGTTGTCCACAACTGCATGATAGATTCAAGCACTGCTACCACTTGTGATACCCAAAGCAGTATGTGATATTATGGGAATGGAGTACACTAGGAGCAGCGTAGGCGTCCTACAGTTAGATGGTACTCCAATAAAAACTATAGGAGTGATAAAGGATATTCCCATACGGCTGCATAAAATGCCTCAGATGACAGTCATACAAGAGGTAGTAGTCGTAGACTTGGAGCCCTATTTTGGTATGTGTCTATCCAGAGAGTTCACAGCAAAGATGGGAGGATACTTATCCTTAGATTATTCTCATTTGGAGATACCTTTCAAAGGTAGAAGGGTCAAGATTTTTAATGAGAAACCATCTACGTTTCATGTAGAAAATATTGGTGAAACTGACCGTGTAAATATGATGACTGAAGAAACAATAGAAGAAGATCTAATGGAAGAAACATTAGAAGAGCTCCAAGCTGAGGACGAGTTTTCTCTACAGAATTTTAATGCCATGATAGAAACAGAAATAGGAAACTATTCTATTGAGAAACCAAAAAGAAAATTGATACCCTCCCTAGAAAAGGATGGTTATGTGAATCAATTGTGGAAGCTTTTCTTTGATGGGGCTAGGTGCAAGAATGGAGCTGGTGCCGAAATAGTTTTGATTTCTCCCACCGGAGAGGAAAAGGTTTTCTCTTACAGGTTGACTTGGAGTTGCTCCAATAACGTAGCAGAATATGAGGCCTTGTGCTTAGGGTTAAGAAGGGCTGACAAATTGGGAATCAAACAGTTACTCATCTATGGAGATTCAGAACTTATTGTGAATCAAGTCACCAAAAAATGTATAAGTAAACAACATTATTTGAAGGCTTACAGGAACAAAGTGTGGGATCTCTTAGAGGCCTTTGAGGCCCTAAATATAAAGTTTATCCCTAGAGAACAGAATACCCACGTAGATTTGTTAGCTTCAGTGGGAGCTGATTTTTGTCCTGTAAGTAATGTTATTCAGAAGTCTAAAACTGTTAGACTTATATACAGGCCTTCAGTGCTTGATAAAAATATTTTTTGGCAAGTTTTTGAAAATGATGAACAGATATCTGGATTTCTTAATCCATGAAATGAATTGCTCGACCAACCGGGATCTGCAGGATGAAGAGGAAGAGGACATTATTCAGTTAAAAAACAATCATATTCCTAAGGGTCTCATCACCCTTGAAAGCCTATTTGATAACAATGATAGAGCGGTTGGCCAAAAAATCAAGGTCGATAAACGAAGATACAAAGATGTAGAGTTGGAGCCAGGCAAAATGATTAAGGTTGGAATCAGTTGTACAGAAGAGGAAGTGAACCGGATCAGAGAATTGTGTAAAAAATTCCCCGACATCATAGCTTGGGTGTATAGTGATCTAAAAGTGTACAATAAAGATGTTATTCAACATACCATAGAATCGAAAGAAGGAGCTAAGCCTTTTAGGAAAAAGCAAAGACCAGTGAATCCGAAGATAGAATCTTTGATGAAACAAGAACTGCTAAAACTCCTTCAAGCTAAAATAGTATACCCTATTAAACACTCCACCTAGGTGGCAAACTTGGTACCAGTCAGGAAGAAAAATGGAGATATCAGATTGTGTGTAGATTTTAGAAATCTGAACAGAGCATCACTCAAAGATCATTACTCGCTACCTCAGATTGACCAAATTCTACACATAGTTGCAGAAGCAATGCAACTCTTATAGTTAGAAGAACAAAGAGAGCAATCATACAATCACAATCAGAAGCATATGGCAGAATACTGAAGGATGGTTCAACAAAAAGACAACTGCCAAAAAATTTAGAGTGGGAGACTTGGTTTTGAAATGGAATGTAAAGAAAGCTAAGCCAGGTAACCATGATAAATTCGATGCTTTTTGGGAGGGACCATTTGAAATTATTTCAGAGAAACAGTTCAATGCTTTTGAGTTGAAAGATCAAGATGGATTGGTTTTTCCCATCACGGTGAATGCATTTCACCTAAAGTTATATTTCTGTTGAGAAAGCAGAAAAGGAATTATATGTACAGTATAATATTAAGTATATTCAGACAATATTTGTAAATATTACCGTTTTTCGGCCTTAACAAAAAATTTCAGTCGCAGCCAATCAGAAGTCGACATTTTTTTTTGAATAGAGATACTAAGGTATAGAGGGAGTTTTGACGAGGTAATGTTCACTTTTTATCTAAGTGCATTTTCCTATTTTCTTTGTCTTTCTCTGAAATATTCTTTTTACAACTGCGTTGTTGACTCCGTTTCCCAATGGATGAAGGCCTGGTTCAAAATTTTTGCAAGCAAAAAATTCCCCCGAAAGGCGCCAAGAATGTTAGTCAAAAAGTGACTAACTACAGAAAAATAGCTGATGCACCTTTTTGCATATTTTCCAAGAAGACCGAAGTGGCCCATATGCTAAAGATCAAAGAAAAAGCAAAATACCGCAAGGAGGCAAAAGTGTCGCGATATCGCGACATGTTGCATTTTCGCGGCTAAGAGCAACAAAAGGGAGCAAGGAGGCAAAAGTGTCGCGATATCGCGACATGTTGCATTTTCGCGGCTAAGAGCAACAAAAGGGAGCAAGGAGGCAAAAGTGTCGCGATATCGCGACATGTTGCATTTTCGCGGCTAAGAGCAACAAAAGGGAGCAAGGAGGCAAAAGTGTCGCGATATCGCGACATGTTGCATTTTCGTGGCTAAGAGCAACAAAAGGGAGCAAGGAGGCAAAAGTGTCATGATATCGCGACATGTTGCATTTTCATGGCTAAGAGCAACAAAAGGGAGCAAGGAGGCAAAAGTGTCGCGATATCGTGACATGTTGCATTTTCATGGCTAAGAGCAACAAAAGGGAGCAAGGAGGCAAAAGTGTCGCGATATCGCGACATGTTGCATTTTCGCGGCTAAGAGCAACAAAAGGGAGCAAAGAGGCAAAAGTGTCGCGATATCGCGACATGTTGCATTTTCGTGGCTAAGAGCAACAGAAAGAGAGCAAGGAGGAAAAAGTGTCACGATATCGCGACATGTTGCATTTTCGCGGTCCAAAGCAAAGAGAAAGAGCAAGGAGGAAAAAGTGTCGCGATATCGCGACATGTTGCATTTTCGCGATCCAAAGCAAAGAGAAGGAGCAAGGAGGCAAAAGTGTCACGATATCGTGACATGTTGCATTTTCAGGCAAGGCGGCAAAAGAGTCCAAGCGGGAAAGAATGTCGTGATTTCATGACATGTCGCATTTTCATGGCTGAAGGTGGCAAAAGAGTCCAAGTGGGAAAGAATGTCGCGATTTCGTGACATGTCGCATTTTCACGGCTGAAGGCAGCAAAAGAGCAACGCGAAGGAGGAGTGTCACGATTTCGCGACATGTCACATTTTCGTGACCATCCGAAAGGAAATAAAGGAAAGACATAGGAATGTCACGATTTTGTGACATGTCTTATTTTCGCTAGAAAATAGCAAGAGGAGACTGAGAAGGTAAGGAATGTCATGATTTCATGACATGTCGCATTTTCGCGACCCAGAAGAAATGAAGGAAAAGACATAAAGATGTCGCGATTTCGTGACATGTCTCATTTTCGTGGCTGGAAGCGGCAGAAGAGCAAAGCAAGAGACGGACGTCACGATTTCATGACATGTCTCATTTTCGTGGTGGGAGGCAGCAAAAGAGCAAAGTAAGAGACGAATGTCATGATTTCGTGACATGTCTCATTTTCATGGCTGGAAGCGACAGAAGAGCAAAGCAAGAGACGGACGTCGCGATTTCGTGACATGTCTCATTTTCACGGTGGGAGGCAGCAAAAGAGCAAAGTAAGAGATGAATGTCGTGATTTCATGACATGTCTCATTTTCACGGTTGGAAGCGGCAGAAGAGCAAAACAAGAGACGAATGTCGTGATTTCATGACATGTCTCATTTTTGTAGCTGGAGGCGACAAAAGAGCAAAGCAAGGAAAGAATGTCGCGATTTCATGACACGCCAGTTGTAAAGGAATAAAATGTATTTTTGGCAATCAAAGGCATGCATTGACACCAAGAAGTGATTTCTGACATGATTATCAGAAATCTAGGATAGAGCAGGCTTGCCAGACGATTGAAAATGTGATAGGCTCGTCTAGAATTATTAGAAACTATAGATGATTGCTTGTAAAATAGTAAGATGTACTTAGAAAAAGATACTCTTTTAGGGTATATATAGGGGTGAGCGACTCCAAAAAAAGGGTCGGCTCTTGGACGTTTACAAGACTGAATGCATGTACTTCGAATACAAGCAATAAAATCACATCTCCCATTGGCTTCTGGTTCATATCGTGCAAGTGTATGTATTAATGTTCTTTATTTTTGCTTACAATATTGAATTGTAAATTGAGTTTGTTCTTATATCTGAACTTTCGCAATACATAAATCATATTGCTGGAATAAGAATCTAATATATACGCATGTTAAACGAAATATCAGAAATCATATCTAAAATTATATAATTTTTGCATGGAAATGTGTTTAAATGCTTTGGATAGAAGTAAGTAAATCTGTCTTTGTTGTTGTCTAATCTGCACCATATAAAAGTTCTAGCTTAGGCTATATTTCCCTTATCTCTTGTTCCCCTTTTCTCTAAAAAACTCAAAGGAACCAGCCTTCTCCGGAGACTAGACAGATGATCTCAAGCAAGATCTGTCTATTCAATGTTGGCAAAGTCTAAGGCGCAACACTATTAACCGAAGGCAGATTTTGTTCCAAAACTTACCATCATCAAGGGAAAGCTGGGAGGTTAAGCATCATATTTCGATTGTTGGTGACTTATTTTAACCTTCTCAGACCTCTTTATTTAATAGTATTTTTATGCTAGTTTATCGTATGGGTAGTCTCTCAGTTGTTAGTGAATTAGTTCAACCTTATCAGACCTCTGCATTTAATAATTTTTTGGTGTTGGTTGATAGTGGAGGTATCCCCATTGGAGATGGATCCATGGATATTTCTCCTTCATGAATTTCCTTTCGTAGAATATTTGAGGACTTATAGAGTCCTCAAGAAATTTTTTTGTTTGATGTGCTCTCCAAAGTATTGGCCATGTTGATGTTATTTGTTTACAAGAAGTTAAGATCTTTAGTTTTTTGTTGATGTTTTTCTCAATTGTATTGCAAGTTCTTTTATGCAATTCACTACTCACCATGAAGATGTATGGCATGGTGCTTCTATTTCAATATCCTCCAAGCATGAATATTGTCTTCTTGGGTCTAGCAAGGATCCTTCTCATCATGTAGTCTAGAATTTGCTAAATATTAATGGGAACACCCTAGGCATTGCCAATATTTATGCAGCTAATAATGGGCCTAGTCACTCTAACCTTTGATTTTACATGGATGATCACTTGCCAATGACATATTAGCTTTTTTATGGTAATTTTAATATGGTTGAGCATATTGAATGCAAATTTGGTTGCCTCTCGATGTGTTGGTGTGTTGGAGAGCAAGAGGCCTAGTTTTTCTTAAATGTAGATGGGATCTTTTTTATCCCATTTTTTCCTAGCGTAAATGCATACCTCCACCCTAGTTCAAATGGTCCAATTTTTGTGCAGGTAATGAAAAATTCTTCAAGCACATTGATTGAGTTATGATGTCAAAGTAATAATTTTTTATTCTCGTTCATCAATAATAATATTGTTGGTTCGACTTTTATACACACCCTGTGAAGAATGAGCATGAAATCCCGATAACACTTATAAGGGATAAATCCCACTCACTTTAGGATCTTGCTAGATATCCAAGGTGTGAGTTACAGAGTTGGGTCGAATGTCTATTCACTCTTTTTCGCTTCTGGAATAGTTTCAAGCGGATCTGTCTGTTACCTTACAACGGGTTCGGGACTTTAGTTCAGTAATGTTTTTGGAGTTGGTTATCTTTGTGGACACTCAGATTTACAATCAGTTCTTTGATCTAGCTCTTTATGTTTTAGCAGATTTAAATAAAAGACAAATTCTAAAGAAGATAAAAATGGATCATTCAATCGGTGGAACAGAGAGAGTAGAGTAGGGCAGAAAGAGAAGTTTACCTAACTTAGATGCAAAACCAAAACTACCAATTTTAGTTATACCGATTAGCTTCACAATAGAACAAATCAAAGAGGAAAGTGTCCAGCTTTCTAAGATCACCTTCCACTAAGAGCATAAGACAGAGACGAAACAGATCCGAAAGAAAATCATAAACAGAAGGGAAGTCGGTTGAAATTGGTATCTCTCACCAGCAGCTTAGCTCGCACAGTGAGGACAGAGCAATTAGAACAGGCCTGAACCTTAAATCTGTAATTTTCCCTAGCATACAATAAAAAGAATGAAGCCTAGTAGCATATCCAATCTTGATAACACAGATCTACAACATAAATTAAATAAACCTTAATGAGACGAAAACAAAAGAAGATGAACTTATCGCAATCCGAAAGAGATTAGGCTCCTGGCCACGCTATCACAGAAAACGAAAATCACACCAACTCCAAGTCCAGAACAAAGCATTCAAACAAGATTTGCAGGAAATTGCTCCAATAGCTTTTTATTCTAAGTTTTCGCCTCCTGAGTTTACATCCGGAAGAAGTATATATAGACTCAGGACAAACCCTGATCTTTTCAGAAATATCTTCTTCCCAAACCCTAAATCTTATCACTTAAAACTCTACTACCCAGGTTTTACAATATAAGGCCTTTTAAAATAGAGTTTCGATAAACCCTAACCATTCTGCAAATCTTAGTGCGGTTACTTGCCATAAATGGAGAAGGCATGATCTGATATTATTCTCATCCATCTGTAACTGTGAGTAAATATCTTCGTTTTCGGTCGGTCGTCGATATATTCCATAAATGGGCACTGCGTGTGAAGGTATCTTCATCTTTCTGGTGCATCTGCTGGGAGCATCTCATTAATTCCTCAGAGAAATTCGGATGAGTCACTGGTTTCTCTGACATTTTATCTTCGCAGAGCCGCCTCTGAGTTGAAATTCTCTGCACGCCATTACTTTCACCATAAATTCTCCTGTTAAATGCGTCCATCGGCAAATTTCGGTAACTATGTGTAGATATTTTCATTTTCTGGTCAATTGTCGACATATTCCATTAAATGGGCAGCTGCTTAGTCACCGTAAAGTCTCTTTGCGGCCAGATCTGTAAAATCTGGATGGACCAAAAATTCTCGGCATCTCCCATTTCCATCTGACGGCCTTCGCTTGATCCGCGCTTATTTTGTCTTTTTCGCCATTACTTCCGCTAGTATGCAACTGCCAGATGGCTTTCTGCAAAAGACAAAACCAGGATTAGCATTTTAATATTATTAAATTAAAACCCTAATTTTCATTATATGTCGGCTTGATTTCCTTCTTCCAACTCATGGCATCGCAAAACGAGACAGTCCAAAAATGGGACATGTCACGATATCACGACGTTTTCTTTCTTCCTCCACTTCCTTGTCACGAATCCACTTTCTTCTTCCATCAAATCCCATTTCTCATCTTTCCACTTATCACGATATCATGACTTTTCTCTTTCTTCCCAATCAGATTCTCCTTTAATCCATTCCTTCTTTCAAACGTCGAATCACGAGTCTTCTTCACCAAACTTGTCATGATATCACGACGTTTTCATCTTTGTCTTCCCACTTTCCAAATCATGACATTCACTTCCGTCATCATGACGTTTCATCTTCCTTTCACCAAACATCACAAAATCATGACGTTCTCATCACTTAGCCTCTTCTACCAAAACACGTCATGAAATCACGACGTTTCTATCACTTGGCACTTTCTACCAAAAGGCGTCATGAAATCACGACGTTTCTATCACTTGGCACTTTCTACCAAAGCGTCATGAAATCGTGACGTTTCCTATCGCTTGGCTCTTCCAAATCATAATCATGACGTTTTCTTACTTAGCTCTTTCAACCAAATCTGTCACGAAATCAGACGTTCATCTTGTCTCCAAAATCGTCACGAAATCATGACGTTCTCCATCACTTGGCTCTTTCATCCAAACACGTCACCAAATCACGACGTTTCTATCACTTGGCTCCTCTTTCCAAAATACGTCACGAAATCACGACGTTCTCATCACTTGCTCTTTCAACCAAACGTCACAAAATCATGACATTTCTCATCACTTGCTCTTCAACCAAATGCATCATGAAATCATGACGTTTTCATCACTTGGCTCTTCAACCAAACTTCATGAAATCACGACGTTCTCCACTTGCTTCACCAAATTCATGAAATCACGACGTTTTTACACTTCTTTCCAAAACATGTCACGAAATCACGACGTTTCTCATCACTTTGCTCTTTTTAGTCCAAATATGTCACGATATCGCGACGTTTTCAAAAATGGAATATGTCACGAAATCGTGACGTTTCCAAAAATGGAATATGTCACGAAATCGCGACGTTTTCTCAAGTTACTTCCACTTTGCAAATTTTCCAAAAATTGTAGGTTGACTCCAATGAATTTATTCATATGTATTCTGCATTTTTTACATATTAGTGAAAGATCTTCTTTACTCAGAATGATTCTAACATTAAAAAATAAATTCTAAATTGAAATCAAAGCCATATGCAAGCCTACTTAGATACTTTGGTATATGCAAAACTTGAAGAAGGAGGCAAGCAAAATTTGGAATTAAAACCTGAAAAACATCAAGAGGGTCCCTACGGCAAAATGAAAACTAAATATTTTCAAAGGATGGAATTTCATTTTTTTAGTGGGGGTGTGTTGCTTCTCAACAAATGGCGATATCTACGGGGAAAATAGTAGCACTATTTTAGAATCCGAGGACTTTAGTTTCAAAACAATATAGACCATGTACCATGCTTTGCCACAAATATTCTTCAAAATAATTTAACTACTACCTGATAGTTGTTAAAATTTCCCAAGGACATACTAGGTTGAATCACTTAAGGAAGATTTCTGATGTGCAATTATAAGCGTATAACTTTCTTCAAGGATGACTGGGCCTTCGAATGTTTTACTTCGGATTGATCAGCTTTTCTAGATTGTGAAGGGGAAACCGAGTAGGGCTCTGTTTACTAGTTTAGCCTTTTACGACCCCGACAGAGTTACTCTTTAGATTTTCATGACCACGATCCACAACTATGAGGTGGTATCTACAACTTGGTAAAAGAAAACATCTTATGGAGCCTTGGCTATCTCCTTCATCACATAACTTCTTCTTTCCTTTTTTTTTTTGTATAGAAAAGAGTGCCAGTTTTATGTTGCCCTGCTCAATTTTCACCTTCTCTCTCTCTCTTTTGAAATATACCGAAATCTGGAAAGCCTTGCTAAAAAAAAATTTTTTATTCTTCATCGATCTGGAAAGCCTGGGTACCGATAGCCTCTATGGACACTTAAATAATTTCATGAATCAGAGTCCCCTCTTACGACCAACTTTTCTTGGATTCCCTGGGAGTTCTTCAGCCAAACAGTATAGTAGTTTCTTTATAATTAAAATAATTGTGGCAAGCAAGACACAAAATCCAATTATCTTTCTACTGTTGTTGAATAACAAAATAGTTCCACTTTTTAGTTTAAGCAGACTATCTCTTAATTAGAATAAAACAAAATGAACACAGGATTTTGAACTCAGAATAAAACAATTTTTAAAGGTTGATTCTTTCTTTGCTGCCCAGGCAAAACTTAAACAAACAAAATTTAAAAGCTAAAAGAAATTTGTACAGACCCCAAAGGATAAAACACATAACTTCAACCTAAAATAAAACAAAAATAAAAACACACTACTTCAAACCTTATTTATAACATATACATATTTTACAACGTCTTTGTGATTTATTCAAACGATGTATTGGATGGAACAGCTGAGAAATAATGCTTTAGGTATTGACCATTAACAGGAAGGTTCAAAAAATTACCCTCGAGGTCCTGTAGATGAAATGCATTATTACCTAGGATCTCGGCAATCTGGTATGGCCCTATCCATAGCGGTTGCAACTTTGTGTGTTTACCTTTCTTTTCATGGGCTTTGTCCCATAGAAGCACCAGGTCTACGAGTCTGAAGGCCTTCACTCTGGCTCTTTTGTCAAACCAGCGCTTGACTGTTTCTTGGTGCCGACTGAAATGTTCCAGGGCTTGAAGTCGTTCATCCTGCAAATTAGTTAAATCCAAAATACGAGCCTCTGCATCCGCTTGATCCTCAAAATAGTCTAAAACAAATTGATAAGTGGGCAATTTCAAAGAAATAGGAACAATGGGCTGAATACCATACAACAAAGCAAATGGGGAAGTCTTAAGAGCTACTTTATGTCTTATCCTGTCAGCCCAAAGTGCATATTTCAATAATGTGTGCCATTGTGCAGGTTTGTCTATAGCAGACTTCTTAATGGCATTCATCAAATTCTTATTTGTGGACTCGGCTAGTCCATTACCTTGGGGGTAATAGTTGGATGAAAATCTGATGACTATCCCCATCTGGTATGCCCACTCTGCAAACTCTAATGATTGAAAGGTTGGCCCGTTGTCGCACACCAAATTCAAAGGAACTCCAAACCTGGTTATGATATTTGACTCTAGAAATTCGATCACCTCATGGGTTGTACTCCTCATGGTGGCTGTTGCTTCAACCCATCTTGTGCAATAATCAGTGGCTGTTAGAACATACTTATGCCCTGCTGATGAATTTGGGTTTATCACACCCACAAAGTCAAGTCCCCATTGCATAAAAGGTTTGTTTATTACAACAGGCTGCAATGGTAGAGCTCGATTAGCCTCTTTGGATGCAAAAGTCTGACACTGATGGCAAGTTCTCACATGCTGATGTGCATCTTTAAACAATGTAGGCCAGTAATAGCCTGCTCTCAATATCTTGTGTGCAGTAGCGAAACCTGAGGAATGCCCGACCCCTAACTTCTCATGAAAACTGGACATCACCTCATTGACTTCATTCTGAGAAATGCATCTTAAGAATATGCCAGCATAGTTTTCTCTATACAAGTTACCTCCTTTGAGCAGAAAATGAGCAGATTTCAACTTTAGTGCTCTTCTCTGGGTTCTATTCAGGTGAGATGGACAAATTCCAAATTGCAGCAAATGAATGATATCTCCATACCAATCATCGAATCCAGAATCCAGCTGATTAATTTCTCCTTGTACAGGTACTTCAGCAATATGTCGAGACAACCCAAGTCCTCTGATTAATTTTGTAGGCCAAATTTCTAAGTCGTATTCCTGCAGTCTTGTAACCCAATTACCTCTTAGCTCACCCAATTCGTCCTGGCTTAACAAGTATTTGACAGTTGGATCAGGAACTATAGCATGGACTTTGCTTCTTAGTATGTAGTGCCTGAATTGCTTAACTGCTCTTACTAAGGCATAGGCTTGCTTATCCAAGCGAGAGTATTTTAGCTCAGCCCCCTTTAAGTTGGTACTCTTGAAGGCAATCGGATGCTCCCCTGTTTCTCTTCGTTGGGTCAAAACCGCAACAAGTGTGTGTTCAGAAGAAAAAGAGTACAAATAAAAATTTGTACTAAAGTCTGGGCTCACCAGCACTGGAGCTTGTTGGATGGCAGATTTGATCTCCTGGAACGTTGTTTTGGCTTCTGTTGTCCAAACGATCTTAGCAGTTTCCTTCAGCATGTCATTCAGTGGCTTGACTATTTTCGCGAAGCCGAGAGATGAATTTTTTGACAAAATTAATTTTCCCAAAAAAGGATCTTAACTCTTTCTTAGAGTTGGGAAAGGGTATCCCGGATATGGCTTCAACTCTGTCAGGATCCATGGAAATGCCATCTTTGGTGATCAAGTGTCCAAGGAGCTTTCCTTCAGTTACACCAAAAACACACTTCTTCGGGTTCAAAGAAATGCCGAACTCCCTGCATTTGTTGAAAACAGATTCCAAGTGCTTCACGTGGTCAAACCGAGATTTGGAAAAAACTGTCAAGTCATCCATGTAGACAACTATGCATTTACCCATAAGGCCTTTGAAAGCATGATCCATTGCACGTTGAAAAGTAGCTCCGGCATTAGTCAATCCAAACGGCATTCTTTTGTAGGCGAAAGTTCCCCACTTGGTTGTGAAGGCAGTTTTCATCCTGTCTTCCTTTTCAACTAGTATCTGATTATACCCTGAGAATCCGTCTAAGAAAGACATCATTTCCGAACCATTGACAATTTGTAGCACCTCATCCATGGAAGGCAGAGGATAATTATCTTTCTCAGATGCCTTGTTCAAGTTTCTAAAATCCACACACAAGCGGATCTCTCCATTTTTCTTTTTGACCGGCACCAAATTGGCCACCCAAGTAGAATGCCTAATGGGAAAAATAATGGCGGCACTCAATAATTTTTCCACCTCCTTCTTGATGAGGGGCTCTAGCAAAGCGTTGACATGCCTCTGTTTCTGCCGAAAGGGTTTGCAGAACTCTTTTAAAGGTATTACATGGGTGTAAACTTTCGGATCAAAAACCTTTAAGTCTTTGTAAGACCAGGCCATAACATCCTTGGACCTGTGAAGAAATTCAATCATATTTCTTTTTATTTTAGGGTCACAAGTTTTAGCCAACTTAAGGTGCCTGGGATCTTCTTCAGTCCCGACATTCAGGTTCTCAGTCTCACTGTTTGCTACACCAATAGAATCCCCAGAACTCACCTTTTGCTTAATTTGGTCAACATCAAACAGTCGCTCCAGTTCCACCATCCCTTTTGGAATTCTGTTATCTTTCAACCTTATTATTCCCCTTTCATCGTCTAACTATTCCAGTAGAGTATCCCTTTGACCATCATCGATTATAGCATTTTCAAACGCATTGGTACTCTGTAAAAAGTTTATAATCTGCTGGTCATCAGAGAAAACCTGAAAATTATCTACATTATTTGGGACCGAAGGACAAGGGACTAACTCGATCAAAAATTTGTTCCATTTGAACTCTTCCAGTGGCTTCAGACTTGCGGTTGATGAAGCTAAGACATCTGCACGTGAATTCTGCTCTCTAGGTATGTGCGTTAAATTAAAAGCATCAAAATCTTCCATGAGATCCCACGCTCGGTGTTTGTATCCTTTTAAGTAGGATGCTTTGCACTGAAATTTACCTTTAACTTGATTAGCCACCAACTCTGAATCTGTAAAAACTTGGATATTTCTTACACCTCTATCCAAAGCAAATTTCAATCCTAGCACCAGTGCTTCATACTCTGCTAAATTATTTGTGCAAGGGAACTGTAGGCGATAAGACATAAAATATGTCTGACTCTCAGGTCCTTTAAGAACTGCCCCCATACCAGAACCTTGTTTAGATTTAGCCCCATCCACATGAAGCGTCCAAACTTCATTATTATGAACAAGATGAGCTTTACTAAGCTTCTCATTTTGTCCCGTTGTTAAATTATAAACCCCAATATCTACATCAATAATATTTATAGTCTCATTTTTTGCATTATATTCAGTGATCGTATGTTTGTATCTAGGTTCTCTTTCAACCCTTAATTGGTTTGCAACTCCTTTCCACGGCAACCACATATGTGAAAAATCAGTTGCCAAGTATCCATTCAAATATTTTGACCAATCTCTGCTCAGAAGCATCCCGTACCCCACAGGAATATCTACCACCTGAATTTCAATTTTGTGTTGTGCCCTTGGCTCAGATGCTAGCTGGATATGAATATTTTGAAGTTCACCTACTACTTTAACCTCAGATTTATCCAATTGGACAACTCTTCTTTCAGACTTCATTGGGGTTAAACCCAACTGTTGACAAATGGCCAAAGGCATAACATTGGCTGAAGCACCCGAATCTACCAGACAGTTGTGTAAGTTTTTCCCAAATATACGAACAGTCAGTAGAAAAGGCGGAACTTCAGTCTTCTCTTTATACATGGCCACATTTGCATTTGCCATCTTCTTTCCCTTTTCCAAAGGTTTGGTAGTAGGCCCAGAGTATGTTTTAATCAAGTTATCCCTCTGTTCCAAAATTTGAGCTAACTCATGGAGAGTGATATTAGCCTTGATCTTCTTCATGTCCTCCACTATATTGTACCCTTTATTGAGTGGAGCAATAGATCCATATGGGACTCTTGGATCTCCTCCCTTGGGTGGAGATGGGTTATTACTTGAAGATGGATCTGGAGGAACATTGTGGGAGTTGTCCGGAGGGGTAGATGTAGTGTTGGGCTCCGGATTTCTATTTCTGAGGTTGTAGTTGTCCCTCCTGTATTGTTGAAAAGCTTGCACCTCATCCATAGGCATCTCCACTACATTCTCAGACTCACCTGGAAAAGTGAAAGAATCTAAGACCATAGCTGCACTATGGCTGGATGAACTTGGGCCATCCGCATTTCTTTGATGTTCAGGAGAAATCAACTCACCAGATAAAGCTTCAAAGGCGTTACAGAATTCCAAACAATCCAATTCCCCGTGTTGAGAAGTGGCATGTATCCTGCACCAATTAGGCAAAGCCAAGTCACAAATATTTACATCATGCCCTTTACCTTTATAATCCTTATTGGGTTCGTATGGGGGCTGAGTGAATCTATTCTGCTGATAGGAAAACCTGTTTGAGTTCTCCCTAGTAGAAACCTGCCTTTTAAAACTTAAAAAGTCATTTGCCAACTTTTGGACTATTTTTGACACTTCCTCGACTCTTGTGTTATCAGCTTCTTTACCTGGATTCTGTACACTTTCAGCAGGTGTTAGAGTCAATGGATTGCTTATCGGTGGGGTTTGATGTGTTGGCAACATCATCTGATGTGGTATGGGATTGAAGATAGGGGTACCTTGTGTGACCAAAGGAATTTGATGAGTATTTAAAGGTTGAGGTCCCAATTGTCTTTCCAAAACCAAAGCTTCTTTATAAGCCTCTGTTAGATTGGTAATAGAGGCATCTCTTTTCAAGAAAATAGAAGTCATTGGATCTAGAGAATTCCTAAAAATTTCTAATGCCAAGTCTGCATTTGGCACATAATAACCCATCAGTCTACCATAAGCCTTTTGAAATCTGACATTGTAAGATCTGACAGATTCATTTATTTCTCTTTTAATACCAGAAAATTGTTGATATAATACACTGGGATCTATCACTTCACCAAACTGCGATACAAAAACCTTTTCCAAGTCATTCCAACTAGTAATAGAATCGTTAGTGAGATTCAAAAACCAGTCGTATGCTCCCTCCTGGAGAGTGAACGGGAACAATCTGCAAGCCACATCTTCATGCTTGTACATTTAACAATTTTAGAGCATTCTTGAATGCTACTAGGTGTTCTTCTGCTGTTCTAGTTCCATCATGCTTGTATCTAGGAAGATACCTCTCAGGATTTCTAGGCGAGATCATGGGCTGCACCGGGGATATTTAAGGCAGTGGAACCCAACCAGTTTGCCATTACTACTTGATTGACGATGATACTTTCAGTTGTAGTTGGAGTAACTACAAGTGGTGATAAAACTATTTTAGACAAGGACTTGGCCCTTCTGAGGCTGCTTCTTCTTGGGGTTTCTAACTCAGGCACAAGGAGCTCTCCAGCTCTGGAGTGGGACCTTGTTACTCTATAAGTAGAATCCAACTTTTCACAAGCACTTACAACCTTACAATCCTTAACAAACTACTAAACTTCAGGCCCTCCTTCTAGCACCAATTTTAAATGTTGGTTCGACTTTTATACACACCCTATGAAGAATGAGCATGAAATCCCGATAACACTTATAAGGGATAAATCCCACTCACTTTAGGATCTTGTTGGATATCCAAGGTGTGAGTTACAGAGTTGGGTCGAATGTCTATTCACTCTTTTTCGCTTCTGGAATAGTTTCAAGTGGACTATCTGTTACCTTACAATGGGTTCTGGACTTTAGTTCAGTAATGTTTTTGGAATTGGTTATCTTTGTGGACACTCAGATTTACAATCAGTTCTTTGATCTAGCTCTTTATGTTTTAGCAGATTTAAATAAAAGACAAATTCTAAAGAAGATAAAAATGGATCATTCAATCGGTGGAACAGAGAGAGTAGAGTAGGGCAAAAAGAGAAGTTTACCTAACTTAGCTGCAAAACCAAAACTACCAATTTTAGTTATACTAGTTAGCTTCACAATAGAACAAATCAAAGAGGAAAGTGTCCAGCTTTCTAAGATCACCTTCCACTAAGAGCATAAGACAGAGATGAAACAGATCTGAAAGAAAATCACAAACAGAAGGGAAGTCGGTTGAAATTGGTATCTCTCACCAGCAACTTAGCTCGCACAGTGAGGACAGAGCAATTAGAACAGGCCTGAACCTTAAATCTATAATTTTCCCTAGCATACAATAAAAAGAATGAAGCCTAGTAGCATATCCAATCTTGATAACACAGATCTACAACATAAATTAAATAAACCTTAATGAGACGAAAAACAAAAGAAGATGAACTTATCGCAATCCGAAAGAGATTAGGCTCCTGGCCATGCTATCACAGAAAATGAAAATCACACCAACTCCAAGTCCAGAACAAAGCATTCAAACAAGATTTGCAGGAAATTGCTCCAATAGCTTTTTATTCTAAGTTTTCGCCTCCTGAGTTTACATCCAGAAGAAGTATATATAGACTCAGGACAAACCTTGATCTTTTCAAAAATATCTTCTTCCAAAACCCTAAATCTTATCACTTAAACTCTACTACCCTAGGTTTTACAATATAAGGCCCTTTTAAAATAGAGTTTCGATAAAACCTAACCATTCTGCAAATCTTAGTGCAGTTACTTGCCATAAATGGAGAAGGCATGATCTGATATTATTCTCATCCATCTGTAACTGTAAGTAAATATCTTCATTTTCTAGTCGTCGATATATTCCATAAATGGGCACTGCGTGTGAAGGTATCTTCATCTTTCTGGTGCATCTGCCAGGAGCATCTCATTAATTCCTCAGAGAAATTTGGATGAGTCACTGGTTTCTCTGACATTTTATCTTCGTAGAGCCGCCTCTGAGTTGAAATTCTCTGCACGCCATTACTTTCACCATAAATTCTCCTGTTAAATGCGTCCATCGGCAAATTTCGATAACTATGTGTAGATATTTTCATTTTTCGGTCAATTGTCGACATATTCCATTAAATGAGGCAGCTGCTTAGTCACACCGTAAAGTCTCTTTGCGGCCAGATCTATAAAATCTGGATGGACCAAAAATTCTCGGCATCTCACATTTCCATCTGACGGCCTTCGCTTGATCCGTGCTTATTTTGTCTTTTTCGCCATTACTTATGCTAGTATGCAACTGCCAGATGGCTTTCTGCAAAAGACAAAACCAGGATTAGCATTTTAATATTATTAAATTAAAACCCTAATTTTTATTACCTTGTCGGCTTGGTTCCTTCTTCCCAGCTCATGGCATCGCGAAATCGAGACAGGTCCAAAAATGGGACATGTCGCGATATCGTGACGTTTTCTTTCTATCCTCCAATTAACACTTGTCACGATATCGCGACGTTTTCTTCTTTGCTTTCCCTCGCAAATCATGACGTTTTCCTCAATTCTTTCCAAACTTGTCGCGAATATCGTGACGTTTCCTCATTTCTTAAAACTGTCCGAATCACGTTCCTCTTAATCTGATTTCACTTGCTTCACATGTCACGAATCATGCATTTCCACTTTTTCCAAATGTCACGATATCATGACGTTTTCTCTCTCCTACCAACACTCGAAATCATGACTTTCATACTTGCTCTTTCAACCAAAACTGTCACGATATCATGACGTTTCCTATCACTTGTCTCTTTCACCAATCGTCATCAAATCGCGACGTTTCTCCTTAGTCTTTCAACCAAACACGTCGCGAAATCATGACGTTCTCATCACTTGGCACTTTCAACCAAATCATTCATCAAAATCATCATGTTCTCATCACTTGGCTCTTTCACCAAATCGTCACGAAATCATGACTTTTCTATACTTGCTCTTTCAACCAAATGCGTCATGAAATCATGACGTTTCTATCCCTTGGCTCTTTCAACCAAATACATCGTGAAATCATGACGTTCTCATCACTTGGCTCTTTCAACCAAAATGCGTCATGAAATCATGACGTTCTCATCACTTGGCTCTTCTTTCCAAAACACGTCATGAAATCGTGACGTTCTCATCACTTGGCTCTTTCTACCAATCGTCACGAAATCGCGACTTCTCTACCTTCTTCAACCAAACGTCACGAAATCACGACGTTTCCTTCTCTTCAACCAAACGTCAAAATCGTGACGTTCTCATCACTTGGCTCTTCCAACATGTCCTGAAATCCTGACGTTTCTCTTGCATCCAAAACGTCACGAAATCGTGACGTTCTCTCATCACTTCTTTCTCAAAACATGTCGCGAAATCGCGACGTTTTCATCGCTTGGCTCTTCCATCCAAATATGTCGCGATATCGCGACGTTTCAAAAATGGAATATGTCACGAAATCGTGACGTTTCCAAAAATGGAATATGTCGCGAAATCGCGACGTTTTCTCAAGTTACTTCCACTTTGCAAAATTTTCCAAAAATTGTAGGTTGACTCCAATGAATTTATTCATCTGTATTCTGCATTTTTACATATTAGTGAAAGATCTTCTTTACTCAGAATGATTCTAACATAAAAAATAAATTCTAAATTGAAATCAAAGCCATATGCAAGCCTACTTAGATACTTTGGTATATGCAAAACTTGAAGAAGAAGGAGGCAAGCAAAATTTGGAATTAAAACCTGAAAAACATCAAGAGGGTCCCTACGGCAAAATGAAAACTAAATATTTTCAAAGGATGGAATTTCATTTTTTTAGTGGGGGTGTGTTGCTTCTCAACAAATATTATGATGGTCTAGGATCAATTTTTTCTATCAAAAAATTTCTCGATTTCCTTTTAGATTGAGTGGAGTGATCACCAATTTAATTTTCCATGTGATAAATTTTGCTTAAATACTTCTTTATTGCAACACCTTAGCATGATTATTGCAATTAAGAGAATCTAGAATTTATTACCTCAGCCTCCTCACTCTATCAATTTGATTTATTGGTGTAATGAGGTGATTGTTTGTACTACCTATTTTATGCAGCATTTTGGGAAATAAGTGGCACATATCAAAAACTATGTTCATTTGGCTGTTACAAAGGAGTATCAACAAAATTTACAATTATTGGAAAATAATCTGTATGATCGATAGTTGCAAAATATGATTGCTGATATTTACCTCTAGCTTATATTCCATGATCGACATGAAGCCATGGTAGCTCATATTTGGGCTCGTCCAAATTGGTTGAGGGTTGGTGATTGCCTATCCAAATTATTTTTTAAATCTCTTCATTTCGAGTAAACCAATATCTAGATCAAGGCTATTCAAGTCTCTCGTGATAGGATTACTTCTATTTTTAATATTGCATCAGTCTTTGTGGATCATTATTAGCTTATATTTCAAGAGTAATAGGATTCTATAGAACGTTAGATAACACTCCAATAACATCTTGATGTTGTTCCTACTAAGTTGTATGCTTATGATAGACTTATTTGTGATCTCCTCTTTCACTTATTGAGCTAAATAATGCTTTTGTGACTATGTCGGATGACAATTTCCTTGGTCTTGATGGCTTTCTCTATGAATTTTATTAAGGTACTTGGAAGTTTACTAGTCTTGATCTGATCAATATCTCCAATGGAGCATTAGACAATAATTCTCTAAGCAATATCATCAATCGTGAAAACATTAAATTTATTCCTAAATTAGGTAATCCTGAGCTTATCACCAGTTGGAGTTCTATTACTCTGCTTAATATATCTTACAATATTTTAGCTAAAACTTTAGCTCTTTGTATTCTTAATATTCTACCTACGATTATCAGACCACATCAGATAGATTTCATTAAAATGAATTACATCTTGGATAATCTTATTATTGTCTAGGAAGGTTTATAATGGGCTCGCCTCTCTAGTAAAAATCCCCTTTTCCTTAAACTGGACTTTGAGAAATCTTATGATTGTATTGAATGGCCTTTCATTCTCACCATGCTTCAAACACTTGACTTCGATCCCTTTTTCATCAGGGCTATCAATGTGTTGTTTTTTTATGCTTCAACTTGTCTTACTATTAATGGACATAGGTCAAAGGATTTTGTTTTATTTTTTTCTATTCACTAGGACTATCCTTTGGCCCCCTCACTTTAATCCTTTTTACTAAATTGTTTGGTTATCTTCTTGCCAATAAATAATCTAAGAGGTTGATCAAAGGTATTCTTTTTCCTAGCATGTCCACCTAGCTTATTAATGAGCACTTTGTAAATGATTATTTTCTTACTATCAATGAGGATGATATTTTAGTTTCAACTACTTTGGTTTGTTTAGACACTTTTTATAAGGCCTTGGGTTCCAACATCTAATGGTCTAAGTCTCTTTGTTTTTGCATGTATTCTTCTACTGTGCCTACTTGGCTTAGATATTTTTCATAGCATTGGCTTGAAAGGGGTGAGAATTTTAAGTTCTTAGGAATCCTCTTTACTTTTGATAGCTCACCCTCTAAAATTTTGAAGTATATCATTGACAAAATTGAAAATTATATTTTTCTGTTAGACCTTGCATTTCCTTTATCTTACCAGTAAGTTTTAGGTTTGCACAAAGATTCTTTATGCCACCCATATTTATTACTCCTCCTATTGGACCCTATATAATAATTCTTATAATAATTTGGCCAAAATCCTTAGGGATTTTATTTGGACCAAGGGGAATAATTCATGTGGTTGTTGTCAATTTAATTGGGATATCTATTACATGCCTACTGATAAAGGGAGGATGAACATCATTGATATTTACAGGTAAAGTATCTCTTGTGTGATAAGTGGGTGGTTAAAGCTATTGAAGGCCCTAAAGTTTGGAAGGTTTTGATTCACCATTGTATTTATTCAAGGCTATCTTATGGGTTCAAATCTTAGGCTAATATTGGCCTTCATACTCTCATTATTATTTTTGATCCAATTAATATTCATGGTTCCTTCGTTTTTAAAAGTATTTGGTAGGATTTGAGACGATGAAACCTTATCTTTGCTGGATTGGTGATGGTTTTCATAATGGTATTTCATTTAATTCTTATAATATGTGGTGGTCTCCTATTATTTATAAATATTCAGTTCTTATTACTGATATAATAGGGATTAAATCTTTGAAGTTATTTTACAAGGGCACAAGGGAATTTGCCTTATTAAATGTTTAGTGCACTCTCAAGATTGGATTTCTTGGCTTAATCTCAAACAAAAATTTAATATTTAAAATTTATATGTTCCTTGATTTATCAACTTCTTAGTCCTATTTCCCTCAATTTTTATAAACTAAATGAGAGATGGTAGACTCACTCTACCTCCTATACTTGGATTTCTTTTTTGAACCATATAGGGTAATTTAACCTTGAACCCAAGAATACCTTTTTCTTTGATCTCTTATTTATCAAGGGATTCATATGGGAGAGAGACTTAGTAGGGTTGTTATTCCTAATCCTAAGTGTCTATATTGTGGTCATTTTGATACTTGTAAACATTTTCATTCTTTCCTTGTGCTTAGTCTACCTAATATTGGATTCACTCACTATTTAAGCCCTTTCATCTTAAATTCTTTAGATGGGAGTTTATATATTTGGACATAATAGTTGTTGGCCTAATTATATTTCTACTTTGTGGAATTTATTTCATGCTATTATGTTGTTTCAACTTTGGAAAGATAGAAATGTATTTATCTGTTCTATAGATTCAATTTATAGTCATTTTTCTATGCATGGAAATATTACGATGCTTTCTACTATTACTATTTAGATCCATTCATAGGCTTCGAAGTTGACTCATGAGTTGGTACATTTGATAAATCTTATCAAGTACTAGCACAAGGATCTGTGCACTATTATAAGGTTTTTCCTAACATCCCTATACCTCAAGGTCCCTTTGTTTTAGCGTAGTAGGTCGAGAGGACGATGTTTCTAATCTCAAGTCAATTTATCAATTTTACATTAATTTTACCATTTCATTAAAGAAAAAATATCGCCTTACCATATCTCATTAAGGGAAAATATTACCTCCACCATATTTCATTAAGTTTACCCTTTTAAGAGCTAGTTTTGTTTTTGACCTCGGGCCTTATCATTATAGTATTGATCGTTTGAGTGGCCTTGCACCCCAAGCTCTAATTTTTCTAGCTCCCTTTTTATTGTAACCTCTCTTATTTTTATTTAATATAATTGTTGGTTCCAATAAAAAAATATTTCTTTATCTCAACTATGCCCAATGTATAAAAGTTATATATATTTTATCTTCTTATTTTTTTTTGGTTTCTTTCAATTATGTGTTTCATATTTACATTGATAATAGTTAGTCATCCATTAGGTCATGAGCATATTTTCTCTTTAAATGATATATTTTTTATACAAACATTTTTGTGGTGATCTCATGTAAGGTTAAGTTCAATCAGGCAATGTTCTCTTCTTCTTCATACCTTCTTTTTGCACATAGTTGTACAAAATATTTCTTAATAAATGTCTTTATATATTTGCTATTATTTAAGAATTCATCCAAGTGATATTTTATTTGTTAATCCACTTGTTTTGTTTCATCCATGTTTTTTTTCTTTTATTCAAAACCTTTTCTATTACAAAATTTGTTGGAATATATTACTTTATTTAGTACATACCAATGAACCATCATGGGTACATCTATATATTAGGAACGAGTGTCTTAGATTAAGTTTTACTTTATGAAATATAATGCATAAGTGTGCAATGATATTTTGGTAATGTAAATATGCATAGTTATTCCTATGTACATGTGTCAATAGAGTAGGAAGATGAGGAGTTACAGGAAGAGTGAGGTCCAAGAAACTTCCATACAAAGAGTCACATTCCATTCTATATATGGATGTATTGATCTAAAAGATTTATAGCAAAGGAGAAAGAGTTACCTATACAAGCAATGGAAGGTGATGTAGTATGATGTATTTTGAGATCTTCAATAAATAAATATTTCTTAGTATTTTTTGAGCATTTGTCATTCGAATTATTTTTATCATTATATAGTTGATTCTGAGTTTATATGCTTGATTTATCGGTATTATTATATATTTCATATTGCAATTGTATTATTGATCTTGAGGTAATATTATTTTGAGTATTTATTCATCAAAATCTAATAGTAGTATCAAATCCATAAGTGATCACCATTACTACTAAGTATGAATATCGCTACGTATTTGTAAACTAGATCAACCATTGTGCACTATTACACATAAACATCATTGTTTTATGATTATTTGATAGAAGTCATAATATAGATCATAAGCAAAAAAAAATTCTAATGGTTAAGAAGAGATAAGTAACAATAAAGGAATTACCTCTATTAAAGGAACCAGATAAGATAAATAAATTACCTCTAGAAAATAAACCAAAGAAGATAAAGGAATTACCTCTAGAAAGAGAAACCAAATAAGATATCATGTCTCACTATGTTGAAGAAAAACCAGTGATATTTAAGGACATACCTATTTCGAGAGCAAAATTGGAATAGAAGGAAATAGAAAGATCTTGAAGATAGACCTTACCATTGAAGATATTAAGAAAACCTTAGAATATGTCCTATTTATAAGCTTGATAAGGAAGTAAATATTCTAGATTATTATTTGGCTAGAATCTTTCCATATGGTTGAAAGGAAAACCTATGAAGATTAGGATTCAGTATATATTTGATTCCACTATTTTTAAGAGATAGCTAGTAAAAATTATTATTTTTGAAACTTTGAAAACATATGATTATTACTATCTAATTTTTGTTGCAGAATATTGGTTCTTAGAAGTTGAGAAGCTTCCTACAATAGATAAATAAGAATTTTATCTTTGATTACCTGAATGTCTATCTGCTTTCTTAGTGCAAGGATTAACTCTTTTATTATATAAAATTAGACATTGAAGGAGGTCTAAGAAGGAGACCTTATTGAATATTGAGAAGAACCAGGAAGATTTTCATTCTAAGATTGCATATTGAAGATAAAGATCCAAGAAGAGGTCACTTTGAAGAACTTCAAAGTTTTGGAAAATTGAATATTAAGGACTGAAGATAGAGACCCAAGAAGAGGTCACATTGAAAAAATTCCAAGTTTTGGAAGATTGAATATTTAATATTGAAGATAGATACCCAATGATATGTCATATTGAAGAACTTCAAATATTAGAGGATTGAATATAGAAGATAGAAGATAGAAGATAGAAGGACTACAAAATATCCTATTTTAGATAGAAGCAACATAGTCTAGAGATCCAAGAAAGAGATCTCATTGAAAAAATTCCCATTGTTGTAAAAATGAAGAAACCAAGGTAAGGTTTCATTAAATCATATACTAAGAGAATTGAAGGTTGCAGGATTAGAAGACCCAAGAGAAGAGGTCTCAAGAAGATTTCATTGAAGCAAGAAAATATAATAGAAAGCCTTATTGTAGAATTTTGAGAACTTAACCAGAAGATATTGGGAAAATTATCACCATGCAACAACAAGACCAAAAGAAAAAAGGATTTGGCAAGAAGTTTATCAAATATTGAGAAGATCTTGGAGAGATCAAGACATCCATATTATAGTAAAATAAGATAGAGAAATATGTATTATTTGAAGTTATAATTCAACAAGAAGTTAGAATAAAGAAATAATATTATAGAGGTCATAGTTTAGAGATATTTTGAGGCAACCAAAAAAGTTTTGTAGGCTTATTTATAAAATCATAAGTTGCTGATTCTTGAAGGAGAATACGAAAGGTCATGGGATAGTAAATAGTAGATGTAGAAAGCTGCATTTTGGAAACTCTTTGGAGAATATTTTGGAGCATTTTTGGACAGCCAACTAAGAGAAGTCTTGAAAACAAAAGAGATCAGCAGATTTCAAAATTTATGGACATCACCAAAACATATATTGTAAGTAGTAATCAGAGGAGTTTAAGCTACAATTTTGGGTAGCATTGAAAGAGTAAATATAGCAATATTTTGGAGGAAATTTTGAAATATATTTGGAATATATTTGGACAACAAATCTTTAGTATTCTTAGTAGCACCTAAGTAGGAGATTGACTATATATTTGAATAGCAAAAGGACAACATTTGGAGATACATATTTTGAAGATAACTAGCACATATTTAAATGAGAAAAAAAGCAAAATTTGGGTAGCAAATATAGCTACAAATTGAAGAGTCCACTAACAACAAAATAAAGGTGCATTACAGAAAATATAAGATAACAATCTATAAAGAAAGGAGCTACAAAAATGTGTGTTAAATTTTATGCCATATAAAGTATTATTGTAGAGATTTTGAAGGTGCATATTGAGAGTTTTTATAGTATAAGATTTTAGAGCTATTTAGAGCTGGTAAAAGGAAATTTTTTTAGAAGTGTCATTATGACAATGAAAATACACTATTACACACCATTATTTTTAGATAAATCTGCAAGATTATAACAACATTAGTTAAAGCTTTTAAAGGAGTGATAAAGTGAATAGTATATATTTTTTAAGTAAATTTAAGAGTTTATTTATCCTACGTTTGTGAGGAAGAATATCCCTAAAAATACAGTAGATTTTTGCAAGCAAATTGTTCTAAATTTAAAGGTTGATTTTAGGTGTTTAAAAAAATGAGACATGTAGTTAAAAGTGCTGATGAGAACCACTAAAAAATTGGTGTGGATCTCCACCATATTAAGCACCACTGAGCAAAAAATCATAGGGAGGAAAGATCTTCATCAATGTCCACCTATTTATGGGAAAGAAGCACTAACAAGAGTGCTTAAGGAAAGAGCCATTAGGATTAGGAATCAACCAGCCAAGGAGTTAGAAGATGTTAACTGCAACTTATAAAATATTACCCTACGTAAATCCTACGTAGAACATCCATTCTATCTACACAAAGCAAGGTAGATTGTAAGTACATGGTGAATCATAAAAGAAATATTACCAATAGATCAAACTACCAAAAAGGAAGCACCATAAAGCCACCATTGGAGTTCTCTAAAATAGTCACAGATGGAGCTAGCCATGGGAAAATTCATCATCATCCAAAGAGATAAGAAACAACACAAATTGTTATTACAAAGAAGCATTAATACATTGGAGTAATAGTGAAGAAGAAATACATTGGAATAGTCTTGAAATTCCATACATTTGAGAAGGGAGCACATGCATAGAAGGCTATAACACTTATCCGAAGCAAGGAAGAGGAATATTACCATTTGGTATAAGTTTGAGAGTTGGTATATAGTCATAACATACATATCCAATAAATAAGAGAACTCAACACTCTAAATCATCACCCAATGCTCAAGGAAGGATTAGTAACTGTAAGAAAATGATGAGTGCAAAATGTAGGCAGAATTATTAGCTAAAATATATTATATGCTTGGTTTATATAACATTATATATAGGCCAAAAATATCCTAGTAGTAACTACTCCCCCCTTAGGTAGATAACATGTGAAATAGGATTACCCCCCCAAGTTAGCTAACTACTTAGAATAGTACGCTAACAACTAACCAACTATTAATCACATAACATATGTGATTAATCAAATTAGTAACTATATCATTAACTATAGTAAATAGTTAATGATATTTACAATGGTAAATAATGAAATAACCTAGTGGTAAAAATAGAAACTACTTTTTACCCTAACATCCCCCCTTATTACATTATTTTTGAAATACATAGTGTATTTCTAAACAACTCAAATTTGACACGTCCAAGTGCCTTTGTGAAGATGTCTGCAACCTATTCGTCAGTGGGAATGTAGTGAAGCTTGATGTTGTGTTTTGGAACTTCATTATGAATAAAATGAAACTATGTATCAATATATTTGGTGCACTCGTGGTGAATCAGATTCTTCACTAAGTTCAAAACACCCTGGTTGTTGCAATACAAGTGAATTGAAAGTTTCTTGGGTAAACCCATATATGCAATAACATGACTCAACCATATAGCTTCACACACAAAATATCGTGCTGCGTGATATTCTACCTCTGTTGAAAATATAACCACCTGTTGCTTCTCGTTATGCCATGAGACAGGTTCAAATCCTATATAAAAAGCATATCCAGTTGTTGAATTTTGGTCATCTATTGATCTAGCATAGTCAGAGTCTGAAAAACCCTGTAAGAAGAATTTTTCATTCTTCTTATATTCTAAACCATACTCCATACTACCATTGATATAGTGGAGAACACGTTTTGCTACTTTCCAGTGAGAAACTTTGGGTTCTTGCATGAACCGAGAAAGATAATTCACAACAAATGTGATATCTGGTCTAGTATTTATCAGGTATATAAGGCTCCCAATAATTTGATGATAAAGTCTACCATATACCTGAGGTGAATCATCATATCATGATAAATGAAGTGCTTGTTCCATTGGTGTAGCTTTTGGTTTAAAACCAATCATTGAATACTTTTCTATTAGTGTCTTGGCATATTTATTTTGAGTTACCCTTAGGTAATTCTTTTTCTGTTAAATCTCTAGACCAAGAAAATAGTGGAAAAGTCCTAAATCTATCATATCAAATGACTCTTTCAAGTCATTCTTCATGGCATCTATAAATGTCTCTGAGTTTCTAGTTATGATCAAATCATCCACATAGAGTAAAAGTATCACTATCTCAGAACCCATGTTCTTAACATAGATATTTGCATCTAAAGGACTTCTCTTAAATCCATGTTGTATAAGGTGATTATATATCTTTGTATACCATTCTCTAGGGGCTTGTTTCAACCCATAGAATGATTTAACCAATTTTTAAACTTGTTGCTCATGGCCTTCCTCAACAAATCCTTGTGGTTGAGTTATGTATACTTATTCTTTTAAACCACCATTTAGGAAGCCACTTTTTACATTCATTTGATGAATTTTCCATCTGTATTGTGCTACCATAGCATATATAACATGAATGGTGGTCATCCTTACTATGGGTGAAAATGTCTCTTCATAATCAATACCTTCCTTTTGATCATAGCCCTTTGCCACAAGATGGGTCTTATGCTTGTCAATGGTTCCATCTGCCTTGTATTTCATTTTTTAAACCCATTTACAACCAATGTGTTTCTTACGTAAAGGTAAATTAATCAGATTTCATGTATTATTCTTGATGAGATATTTATATTCATCATCCGTAGATGCCCTCCGTTGTGGCTCACTAAGTTCCTCTTTTACTATGGAGGGTTCATGTTCATCATATGAAGATATATAGACCCTTTCATTATCAATCTACATGTCTTCTCCACTATCAATATCTCTATCTAAATAAAACTCTTTGAAATGTTGGCAAAGGTCATCAACTGTTTATTGATGCTTCTACTCTCTTCTATCGAGACATGCTACGATTTTGAGGATTTTTTAGAGTAGGATCAATAGGTGAGGTCAATTTTGAATCTCTCACCATACTTGTATACCATTTCAAAACCTTTTGATGAGGTGAAGGAGTTTGTTTCTGTGGCTCCTCATCTTCCAGGTATACATTTGATGTGATGTTAGGTGTGAAAGCCTCATTGAACACCACATATCTACTTATGTGTATTTTATTGTTTCTAGGGTCATACAATCGATACCCTTTAGAATATTCATCATATCCAAGAAAGATGCACTGTAAGGTTTTCTCATCTAGTTTCTTTCTCTTTTTCTTAGGTATATGCATAAATACCTTACACCCAAAAACTCTTAGATGATATATGGAGGGCTTCCTACCGCTCCATGCTTCCTATGGAGTTATATCTTTATGGGCCTTTGTGGGTGCCCTATTCAAAGGATATATGGTTGTTGTGACAACTTCTTCCCAATAGCTTTGCTCAAGGTTTGCACCTTTAAGCATACTACGAACCGTTTCCATGATGGAATGATTTATCCTTTCAGTAAATCCATTTTTTTATGGAGAGTAGGTTGTGGTGAGCTGTCTTTTGATCCCATGTTTGTGCAAAAATGAAGAGAATTCATTTGAGGTATATTCCCCCTCGATCAGAACAAAGGGTCTTTATGTAGCATCCTGACTCTTTCTCAACAAGTTGCTTGAACTGTTGAAAGTAAAATAATGCTTCTAATTTTAGTTGAAGAACAAAGACCCACATTTTTTGTGAGTGATCATCCACAAACAATTGATAATACCTTTTTCCTCCAAATCTTGGTGGCATGGGACCGCACAAATCAGTGTGTACTAATGCCAATGGTTTGGTAGCTCAAAATGAGCTAGCTTCAAATGGTGCTTGGTGTTACTTGTCTGCTAAGAAATCTGAGCATATGGGTAATGTAGATGAAAGGGTAGGAAGTCCTTTCACCATTTGATATTTACTTAGATCAAGTAAATACCCAGTGTTTAGATGCCCAAATATCTTATGCCAAAAAGAAGTGACCTCCTTTTTTTTGACCACCATGGCAACATGAGGTGTTGAAACTACATCTAATGTGAATAAGCTATGCTTGTAAGAACTGGTTGCTATGTTTTTGCCATTTTTGGTGAGATAGCAACATTTCAGTCCATTTTCTACTTTGAAATTGACAACCATTTTCTTATCCAAGATTTGTGGAACTGACAACAAATTATTTGTCAATCTCAAAATATAAAGGACATTTTCAATGTGCCACTTGCCTTTTAGAAGTGTAGACACCAAAATAGTACCAATCCGATTATGTGGCTACAAACACTGATCGAATTGGCATACTAGCCCCTAAGGCAGCCCCCAGAGGTTAAACAGTGGTCCTAACCACTCTCATAGAAGTTTTGGAAGGTTAGAGGTCAATTTGGCACCTTTCAGGCACTCTTCTCCCTACTCGTTCCATCCTAGGATGATTACAAACTGGTATGTGTCCCACCCAGGGACGATTAGCAGCATTCACTCCAGGGTGGAGTGAATAGTATATTTGATGGGAAAAAGGTCAAACCTTGACAAATGGCAACTTAGATCCTCCACTTAATGCCTCCTTTAATGCATGGAGTGTGAGTGAGCATTTTTGAGATCAAAGATGCAGTCATAGAGGCAATCATGGAGCCCTAAATCAGGGAGGAATCTTCTTCCCCCTGTCAAGGCATGATGGCCAAGTGGTGCCTCTACATGCTCATTCACAAGGGACCCTCAGGTCTATAAAATGGTGAGTCTTCTAACACCAAAAAGGAACAGAGTAGGAGCATTTGGAGCAATAGAGTGCTACCGAATTACATCCTCACCCATCATTTGTGCTTCTTACATCCTTGATCTCTCTTTTGGAAGGGAGGTTATTGGGTGATTATTGGAAACGCAATCTAGACCCAAAACCTAAACATTTGGCCACAATACCCCACCTAATTTGTCGACACAACACCATAATTTGTTTTGGATCCATCCCAAGTGTATTGGTTCTGAAAACAAGCCCCAAATTGTGGGCGTCCTACCCTCGGGTGCCCCCCGCACTGCTGCAGTCCTAATCGCCCCACCCCAAAGCAATTATAAATTTGTGGCAGATTTCCATACTAATATTTTTTGCATTTTATTCCAGGTCACTTACATATGCTATAATTTAAATTTCATGTGATTTGGATGATTTTTTACTATGCTTTCAATGCTTCTCGCTTTCACTAATATACATGGAGCATCATCAGATACAGGGTAATAGAGGTAGAATAAAAAAAATCCGGCCATCTGGGTCATCCCAAAATGATCCATTTTGTCTAACCCCAAATTTGAAGGTATTTTGGAGGCCCCTAGATGGGAAATTTAAGAGGTCACCTACTGACATTTTATGACAGTCCTAATCATCCCACCCTAGAGCGATTAGAAATATATGGTAGATTTCTCAACTATTCCTTTTGCAGTGTGTTCTTGGTAAGGTTTTCTTGCTTTTGTCAAATTTTTATCTCATTCTGATATGTTTTAGTTATTGTTTTAATTATTTTTATGCATGCACTAATTGTAGGCCTTGGGGATCGCATGTTTCCTTCCATCCACAAGTGCTACTAACCGTTTACTATTTATTTGAATGTAGGACCTTGACACCAGAGGGGTAGCAAGGAAATTTATACACACTCATGCAAGCATCGGTGACATTTGGTCCACCCATTTTCAATGTGGGCACGCGGAAGATCCCAAAGGGTCTCATTTTTGGTGTAACAAAATTATGTCCGACGCTCCTAGCCCCTGAAAAGGGAGGAGACACATTGTAACCCGATATCAAGCAAATTAATAAAATAAAGGGCTGCACTCTTACATTTTGCTTTAAATCTCATTTCAATTCATTTGTTTTCCATCTTTTCATGCATTCTCGCTCGTAGGACTTAGCATTGCATTTTCCTCTGGTTTGTTTTCGTATCCTCGTGATTTTAGTGGCGATCATGGTGGGACCCTATCCCCTAATTTTTAGATCAAATTTTTGATCAAAATTTGTGTGTTTTTTCTTGCAGGTATCAATCTTTCAAGCACTAGACTGCTGCTCGTTCCACCCTGTGGCGAATACAAAGCTGGAATTCGTGTCACCCAGGGACGAATAGGCATTCGTCCCACCCTGTGATGAATACAAATATATTATTCATCCCACCTTAGGACGATTAGCTCTCTGTGCAGTTTCAAAGAAGAAACCCAGAGGCATCCAGTTTGGGTAGAGGAGAGGTAGGGATTCTGAGCATCCTCTGTCATTTTCTATTTTACGTCTCTGTCATTTCATGTTTCTTTGCTTGAATAGGAGAGTTTTGCTGCATGTTTTTCTTTATTTATGCATGTAAAAAGAACCCCACACACCACATGGTAATTTAAACACAAAGGAGTTGGTCTTAAAACCCCAACCCTTGATCAATACCAATGGTGGATTTCATCACCACCTTGGCTTGAATTTTTGCATACATAACCCTGATCGCTACTGTTGCTAGACATAAATCCTAACGAAAGCTGACCAAGTGTAGCTAGGGTGATTCCTAGTGCATGAGGATAAGTCTTCTATGGTAGGTGTCAAAAATAGAGCGATTCCCCTTTCGTACCGCCTATGTTCCATGTACCATTATGCTCTCGCGTACCAATAGTTTCCCTCACGTAAGGGTGGGTATATTGAGAGGTTTGGTATAATGGCTTGGCAATGGTAAATTGAAGGGGCAACCATTTTGGAAGACATAAGAGCCATCATATTGTATGTATGGCAATACTTATTTTCAAAGCTTTCAAAACAAAAATCAAAACACACTAAACCAGATTTAGGGCACACCTTTAATCTATAAACGAGATAATCACTCCTTTGATTGTGTGGTTCCCTTTGTTTAGTGTAGCATAAAAATATAAAAACCTACATAGCTTGTAGAGAGACACCACCATGGTGTACACCCATAGACAAGCTCAATCACGGGAGGAGGCTACAAAAAGTGTACAAGGAGGCACAAGTCACCTCCGCTATAGCCCCAAGGACTTGTTCATACCACCTTGGTGGCCTGACCCACAAGATAGTCCACATCACATCATTTTAGAATGGGACTATAGAGGCACCCCTTCGAGGGGCACTCCCATTCAGTGTAGACCCTTTCAGGAGGAGTCCTTACATGTGGCACTCAACATAAATGGGAAGGCTCCCTTAGATTATCGTTATGAGTGGCCATTGTGCAATGAAGTGCTAGAAAAACATAGGGTCCATAAGGATGGGCTACATGATTATATCATACCTCCTATACCCCTCATCACTGTTAGGAATAACAAGCCAAATCTAGAGCACAAGGCTCTTTAGACAGGGCGAGCCAACTCTGCCTGCCCCTTTCATATATACAAAAGGGAGCATGAGTAAGACCATTACATTCCTCAAGAGCAATACACAACATAGGAGTAATGCACCTTTGCACCTGCTATCTATCAGGATCACCCACTGAGGCCAGAGCCTCAGGTGAATGCTACAAACCTCGACAGAGGGAAGTGACCTATAGAGATATCAGATCATCACAACCGAGATAAATATGTTGGAGAGTCATCTAGGCCTCCTAGACTCAATACGGAGGAACAAATTGACCTAGAATTTTCCAGACATGCTACCCACCAAGCGCAAATCACACAGCTTGAGCAAGACCAACAACAGTTGGAGCACCTGTATCACCTTAGAAAAGAGCGCATTCTACATCAGATAGATGAATTGCTCCATACCACTTTGCCTGAGAGGGTTCCAAACCCTCACACATAGAGGACAGATCCATATGAGAGGCACAACCCCTTGGTGCAAGACAGGTCTCCATGACCTTACCAAGTGTTGCCTCTGAGACCTCCTAGACCTAAGCAGGAAGCCACTCCCAAAAACAATGATGGACACCCTCCGCAAGCACCCAACCATGTTTATAGGTCTTGCCCAAGAAATCCTCAAGAATCCTATGAGGAGTATGAGCAATAAGAAGAGTGAGCTAAAATGCCCTACCAAGGTAGAGGGGGTGCTATCCGGCCACCCCTCCATAGGCCTCAAGTTCCCTGCAACCCGTAGTAGAAACAAACCAATGAGGAAGAGATCAAATCTTCTGATGCATATAAAGCACTGTTAGAGCACTTAGATTCTATGGAAACCAAGACTTCTGGGCTCCAGAAGCCCACTTTATGCCAGCTCTATAGTCACCCTATGCATTCATCAGTGCCGACACCCCCATACCCTAAACACTTTAAACTGCCCCAGTTGGCAATCTTTAGAGGGGAAGAGGATTCCCAAGAGCACGTGACTAGATTCCTGAGCCAATTCTTTGGCATTCAGGATAATGATGCTTTGTTGTTAAGAACATTTATAACCATGTTCGCAGGCCCTGCCTCGAATTGGTTCACTCATTTGCCAAAACATAGCATTAGTAGCTTGGATCAGCTAGTGGACGTGTTCCTCAAACGATTTGCCTTCAAAACAAAGAAGAAGGCATCACTAAGTGATCTAGCTAGCCTCAGGAAGTATGAGGAAGAAACCATGGTGGCCTATGGAAATTGATGGAGGACATTGCTTTCAAATTTGCCCTACCTCCCTCCTATGGCTGACATGACCCAAATTTTCTCAAAGAGCTATTTGAGGTTGATATCCATGCTATTGTAGCTACAAAAATATGCCACTCTTGAGGTAGCACTGGTGCAAACCATAATCATTGAGGAGATCAAGATACAATATGGTGATATTGCCAATCCACAAAAGAAAGAGTGGCCTAAAAATTCCAAAATAGGGACCATGCAACCGAAACCCATAACGGTCAATCAGGTTGCTATAAACATGCCTAAGCCTACACAAGAAACACAACCCCCAAAGGCTAACTATCAGGTGGTCCCTCTTGACAGTTATGAAAAATAAAATCATCGACAAGAGCAAAATTAGCAGCATCGCCCTAGGCAAAAATTCACACCCTTTACAGAGTCTAAAGACTCCTTGTTTGACCATTTGTTAGTGGCAAATTTGATACACCTGCCAGAGAGTCGACCTGTAGACCCCAACATGCCAAAACCCAAAGGTTATAGGGAATACTTGTACTATAGGTTTCACCGATAAAGGGGACATGACCTTTATGTATGTTGGAAGTTCAAAAGCTTAGTGCAAGATCTAATCGACAACAAGACGCTAGTGGTGGATAATCTCGTAGCACCAAAAAACCAACATATGGAGGTCTTCAAAGACCCCCTACCTGCCCATGATATGCAGGCAAAAATCCTTCAAGTCAATGAGGTGACACAGAACTGCCCCATGCAGGGGTATGTAGGGATGATAAGCATAGTGACTCAGAACAAGAGGTACCCAAGCACAGCTGCCCCTGCGATAGCCATAGGAGAGGTTTCGTAAATGTCACAACCTCAACAGCACCCTACACAACCTCCTCTGCCTAGACCAATGGCCACGATTTGGACCAAACTCACCCAAATTTTGAGGACCACGTTGGCTAGGCTCTGCATTTATGAGCTCATACAACAATAATCACCCCATCGGGAGGCTCTAATGGAGATACTAAAATCCATCGAGCTGCGACCCCATGAAGCAAACTCTTTCAACAACTTCGTGGGACATGTCAAATGATGCACCGAGCCAGTCATCACCTTTAGAGATGATGAGCTAAAATCAGTGATTGGTGACATGGTAGATCCACCCCTACACGTTATTGTGCGGGTCAATGGGATTCCGTATAAGAGGGTATTGGTGGACACTGGTGGAATTGAAACACCTGAAGTTGCCATCATATCACATCATGGCCTACACCTATACTCTGCAAGAATTCAATGATGCAATATGCTCGACGGTTGGCACAATTGTCCTGCCCATCCAGGTGGGACAAAATACTATTCCTATATTGTTCCACATCTTGGAGGGTGATATGGCTTATAATATCTTGCTAGGCCAGACCTAGATCAGGGACATGAAGTGTGTCCCTTCGATAGCCCACCAGTGCCTAAAGTACACATTTGAATGGCAAGTGCATGTAGTCTCGATGGACTTAGAACCCTTCAAGTATTGCAATGTGGTACAATTGATGCCGCAATCTACCCTTCCATCAACACATTTGGATTTTTAGTTGAATCCATCTAAAAAGGGTCCGATTCCACATACATCCCCACTGTTAAGTCCATGAAACCCCCAATCAGGTCCATCTTCATCATCTGGTCCTTCACCAATGATGCCACCACGGTGGCCACACTGAAGGACAATGGGAAGAAACCCTTGGAATAGGCACCGCCATTAGTCTCAACCATCTCTACCAAAGATATGCCTAGCAAAATGGAAGTCGAGATGCCTAGTTCACCCGACATGGAGTGGACTCAGGAAGAACTCCCATTCCCTACCACTCAACCACCAACAATAACCATTGAGATGGCCAATACGGGCCTAGGGGAGTATCTGGTATGGAACATTTTAGCAACACCCGCAATTGAGTCCATGCAGGACATGGGGAGACCTCGCCTCCCCATCGATACTATTTTTCCTCTAGGATACCCACCAAATCAGATAAAATTTGTATATGGGAGCCTCAATAATGGCATTGAACCTTACATGCAAGAAGAAGAAGATGAATAGCCCTTTGTTGAGGACGTCAACTATTTGTCCAACCCAAACTTTGCTTTGAGATATCTAGGGCAATGCAATTGGCATGGATATGGGTTGGGTCGATATGAGCAAGGAGTGCACGTTCTTTTCCAACCAAGATATCAGATGCCATACGACAAGTCAAGAGTAGGGTTCAACCACCCCTTGCCCCTTGACATATTTGTAGAGAACATGCAAGGCCTAGGGATAAGCAACAAGGATGGGTTGGCATTAAATCCATATGCCAATCCTAACACAATATATACATTGGGGGATTATCTCCCATTGTTGACAACACACCTTGTTGACCTTGATAACCCCATCCTTTTGATTGAGAAAGGAGAAATTTTGAGAACTCACTTACAAGAGGGATATAGACAAGGTAAAGAAGGATCTTCGAAAGACGAGTGAGAGTATGAGATAGCACCATGGGACCCTTTTGAATCGGATAGCAATCACTCACAGGTAACCCCCATGGATGACTACCAAGAAAGCCTCTTGGCAATGTTCCCTTTGGATGCTCTAATCGAGCAAATGCCACCTCAAGAAATTTAGGCCCCCCCATAGATATCATAGCAACCCCGATGGGACCACATTAATTTGCTCGAGCAGGATGAGCCTCACGAGCCGCAAACAATCGTCGAAGCCAATGAAGGCCTATGGATCTCCGACAGTGATTATGAAGACAAAATTGAGATGGCATATCTCAATCATATGTGACAGCAACAATACCCCATGGATATTGACAACATGTTTGAACAACTAAACATGGTGCCAAGGCATAGGTGGCACCTAAACCCATCACAGTTAGACCAAGTGTTGCATTTGCCACTTTGGGCATACAAAGAGCACCTTCCGTCTAGAGACCCTATAAAGTTATCAGTGCCAAGGGCAGACCCTGTCCTTATATCCGTACATAGGGCCAATCCATTTGTGCCAATACCCCCAGAGCCAGATCCGGAGCATAAAAATCATCCAAGATGTTCGAGGCACCACCCCGGTGGTAATGGAGACCAAAATAATTTCATCAACATGATCTCCACTGACTTAACCACCCCCATCCACAATCCATCCGATCTAGCACGGTCATTGTATCTAGACCTAGACGCCATAGACTAGGATCGTGTTAATTTTCCACCATCCCCATCAGGGTACTAGCCCGGTGGTGAGATGCTTCATTTCACCCCAGGACCAACTCAAGATATCTTCCATGTTGAAGAGGGACCCAAAGTTACCTATGCAAATCTAAATTTAGCAAATGATATCCACTTGATCCCAACTCCACACCAGTTGGAGGACGGGTCCCACATGTCAGTCGAGGAGATGACTGATGCAGACATCGGCTCTGATCCAATGAATCCATAGATCATCAAGCTGGGGGTAAGTCTATCCCCCGAAGAGCAAGCCAACTACATTGCCCTTCTCAAAGAGAAGAAGGAGGTTTTTGCATGGTCCTACAAAGACATGTCGGGGCTAGATCCGTAGCTAGTCATGCATAATCTAATGCTTGATCCGACAGTCAAGCTAGTTAAGAAAAAACTACGTAATATGCACCCAAAAGTGGCCTTAATGGTCAAATACGAGCTACAAAAGCTATTGGATGCATAGTTTGTCATCTGCATAGATTACCCACCATGGTTGTCCAACATGGTACCCATCAAAAATCCTAACGGGAGGATTCACATATGCACTAATTTTTGAGATCTAAACAAAGTGAGTCCTAAGGACAATTTCCCCTTGCCTAGCATCAACGCATTGGTAGATGCTACAACGGGCTATGAAATGCTATCCCTCATGGATGGTTTCTTAGGATACAATCAGATTCATATCAATCTCGAGGACCAACTAAAAATGGCATTCACCATGCCTTAGGGGACATTTTGTTATAAGGTCATGCCCTTTGGCCTTAAAAATGCTGGCGCCACCTACCAACGTGCCATGACATACATCTTCCACGATCACATGCATAAAACTTTGGAAGATTACATGGATGATTTGTTGGCAAAATCTCTTTTGTGCCTAGATCATCTCGATGACTTAAGCAAGATCCTCGATCGCCTCATCGAACACAAAGTTAGACTAAACCCCAAGAAGTGCGTATTTGGCATCACATCTGGAAAACTCCTAGGTTTCATAGTCTCAAAATGAGGCATCGATGTGGATCCACATAAAGTCAAGGCAATCCTTGAAATGCTCCCCCCAACTACCATCAAGCAGCTCAGAAGCCTACAGGGAAAGGTCACGTCAATCAAGTGCTTCATAGTGTAGCTATCTGACAAGTGTCGACTCATGAATAAATTATTGCACAAGGGGGTAGCATTTCACTGGGATGACGAGTGCCAATTAGCCTTTGATGACATAAAACAATACTTGGATTCACTGCTAGTATTGGCACCACCTAGACCAGGAGTGTCATTCTACTTATACATCTCAGCTACTAAGGTGGCACTGGGCGCCATGCTAGCCCAAAAAAATGAACTACACAAAGAACATGCTACTTACAACCTTAGCCGCACCCTGGTCAGTTACGAACTTAACTATTCATACGTTGAGAAGCTATGCTTGGAAGTGGTGTTTGGTACCAAAAAGCTATGCCACTACATGCTGAGCAACATGACATATGTTGTGCCTAAGGAGAATCCATTGTGGTACATGATGAGTCATACTTATCACAATAGCCGCACAACAAAATGGATCATGTTGTTGGTAGAGTTTGACATTGAATTCATTGGACATAAGTCCATCAAAGGTCAAGTCATCACCGATCAACTAGAAGAGGCTCCTCTCGAAGAAAATCAACCTTTGACCATAGAGCTACCCGATGATGGGGTCTTCCATGTCTCGAAATCACCAGATTATGATGAGCCTAAGTCACAGGCCGACGTAACCCTATTTTTTAATGGTTCTAAATGTGAGCAAGGGGGTGGAACAAAAATCATATTCTTCACACCACAAGGGGCTCCAATGCCTCTATCATTTAAACTAGATTTCCTATGCACCAACAACAATGTCGAATACGAAGCCTTACTCATAGGTCTTCAGACAACAATCACCATGAACATCAAATGCTTGAACATCTTTGGTGATTTGCTATTAATTTTCAACCAATTCAAAGGGGTATTCCAATGTAAATGCCTAGTTCTGCAAGCCTACAAATCCCTTGTGGATAAATTCCTAGAAAATATTGAGTGGTACGACATCGAGGCACTCCCTCGGTCATCGAATCGTTTTTCGGATACTATGGCCTCCTTGGGGTCACTAATCCTGCAAGACCCTTCCAGTGATATGACAACCATTCAAGTCAAAACACTATCGCAATCCATGATGAAGCATGCAAGCTTTGACTTAACACAAGGAATCCACCTAATCCAGATTGAACCGTCTCAGGATAGGTTCTCCCGAGTCCACGATTGTCTGAATCAAGCCAATTGGGGGTCCTTGTTCTCCCCTATTCCCCTTAATAGCAACACAACACTATTCTTACAGGTTCTTTCCCGTTCAAGTTTTCCTAGGGATGAAATTCCAGAGGAATTGGCTATTCATATCATTGAGGCTCCTGATCAGCAGTGATGAGCACCAGAAATGCTCATTTTATATACACGGTTAAGGAGAATTATCACTGGTTCAATTAGCATATGAGATGTATTTTATATAACTTATGCATATAACTGATAGAAAATCCGGTATTATGCTTGATTGGTGTTTTTAGTGGGAAATGTGTATAAATGCATGTTTTATTACTAATATGGTGTTTTCCAGTCTACATCCACTTGGACCTGGCATACTTCTGCTTACAAAGACTAAGGCAAGAGAGCAAGTGCCTTCCTCTTCAAGGAAGGTGCCCAAGTAGAAGTAGGTGCCTTCCTCTTCAAGGAAGATGCCCAGCAGAAGTAGGTGCCTTCCTTATAAGGAAGGCATCCCCAAAAAAAGTAGGTGTCTTCCTTATAAGGAAGGCACCCAAAAAAAGTAGGCACCTTCCTCATACGGAAGGCACCTCCATGCCTTCATACTTTGCAAGATTTACCAAGTCAAATTTGACTTGTTGACCAAGGACTATGGAGGATATTGCACGTGAAGACAAAGGAGATCTATTTTAATCATGTATTTATTAAATATAATAAAGTGCTTGTTATTATTATCAACCGATTGGCCGATTGACCTTGTAAAGCTCTTAAAGCATATTATTATTTTTAGGATGCATTAGTTTGGAATTTGTTGTTAAGTACACCTAAGGATGTTTATATTTATCCTTTTGGTGAACGAACATACTTTAAAATAGAAAAATAAAATATGTGCAGAATCAATTGTAACTAAATCACATCACGTGATTAAAATAGACTGATTTGTTATTGTAATGAGATCTGACTGCGCTTTATATAAAGACGTAGGCAAAATGAATAGGATGGGATGAATGATTAATTTTACACAAAACTTATTTTATTCTATTGTTTAATTAATTAAGAGTGCAACTCCTCTTATTCTAGAAAGCTCTACGTAGCTAGTCGGGTAGACTATCTGCGGGAGCTTGGGCCCACTCCCTACAGTAGTCCTCCCCTGTTTAATTTGTGCATTTGCTTTCTGTAGATTAGTTTACTGCTTTATTTAATTTTAGTTGTGTGTGTTTATTTCCTCACATTTTATTTCCACATTTTATTTCTAGCACTTTACTTTTTGTTTATAATTTATTTATTTCATTTCCCGCACTTAGTTTATTTGGTTTGGCTAGAATCCAATTACACAAACCTCCCCACCAAACTAAATAAGGTACAACCAAATTTTTTCCCCAACACTGCAGGCATATATTATGTGTGACACTCATAATTTTATGGACTTACCGGATTGATAATTTATGGAAGAGAAATGAATGTTTTTCGGAACGTAATTTCTGCTCACCATTTTGGCACCGTTGTCGGGGAGTGTCTAAACTGTAGTGTTCTGTTTTACAGGTCAGATAAAAAGCCTATTTAAAATTACCTATAGATATTTTACCTGAGAAGTGTGAGTCGACCAAGGGCCTTTTTATAAGGCCAAAAATAGTTGCCGGAATAGTCAGAGCTAAATTCCATTAGCAACTATTTGTATTTTATAGCTTCTCAGGTAAACGTGGGAATGAACCTGATGTACCAAATTAAGTGTAGAAGTAGGAATAAAACGTGTTGTTGAAAAGAAAAAAAATTAGAAAAAATTTGGCATTGATCATGTTCTAAATGGTTTCAAGAAATAAAAAGAAAAAGCACAACCCAAGTCTGATTGAAAATTTTTAGGGACATGTTTTTATACAGAAACCAATTAAAAATTGTGCCTCTAGAAGCTTGGTTTTAAATTAAAAAAATTTACAGGATTGAAATTTTTGCAACATATTGGTAAATGTTTTTTATGATGAAATTAATAATGCATGGAAAATGACAGAGCATAATTTAAAGAGAACACCTTGTTATGGAGTATGCTCTTCACTTGCGCTTAAGGCGACCTGGTGAATCATAAACTAGCATGTGTTTTTAATAGACTGCTATGCCATGTTTTCTTCAAGTTGCTAGCTCATGGATAGTCATTGGCTGGCCTACACACTTTACCATTACGTTGAAAGAATTTTGGTTGTGAGGCCATGAAGGAAAATGCTCTTCTCATGCTACAACATATCAGACTAGTTGAAAAAAAAAAAATTCGAGAAGACTAGTTTATATTTAGGCATGGGGGAGACCCCACCTTCATCAATACCGCCAACAGCACAATCAACACTATTTATAGTGTTTGTGAAAAAAAAAGAAAAAAAAAGAGAGAAAAAAATAAATCATCTGCTAGAAAGGTACATGGAATGTAACTTTCACACAGTAAGTTGCATAGTTACCTGACTCACACGACCTCCAGTTTTGAATGCATAGTGCCAACATTACAGTTTTTATGGTAACATTCTCATTCTATTAAAATATGTGAAAAAAATATACAAAAGAGAGGCAGAGTCTCACTATGGTGGAAGATAACATCAACTTTGAGAGGATCTGAAACCATGGAGAAATCTGCTTTTCACAAAAAAGTGTCAGAGCAATGATGTTTCAGTACATGGCACAATTTACCAAATTCTTAGGATGGATCATTGCCAAACCTCCAGATGTAAAAATCACCAGCTCAAATGGTTGAAGTTGACATTCTGTTCTTTGATGTAGATGATGAAAAAAAAAATGATAATCCAAGATCTGTTCTGGTCAAGGCAGAATAGACCAAAAAAAAAAATAGAAAAAAAAATTAGTTAGAATTTTATTTTAATGCCTTTAGTTTAGATTTTTCTTTTATTTTTTGTAGGACAACATGAAGTGCGATGTAGACAAATAAGGAGGTGTCTGTGAAGATTTTGTGAATTGAGATTTATACATGGAGTTCGTAATAACACTATACAAACTATCTTGTGTACCTAATCAGGTAGCATCCAATCTAGCAGGTGAAAGCTAGCAAAGTTTTACCTTGGTAACATTAGCACCGGAAGACAGGCTAAGTAACCCTGATCAAGCGAAAGGCTTCCAATCCAAGGTGCTTGTGAAACTTTGGGAAATTTTTTCTGCAAGGTGTGTGACTATTACAACCTGAGTAAATGATGAGCAGAGTCAAAGATGCTACACCACGTACAAGAGAAGAGTGTTGAGACAATGTTCGAGTAACGGTCAACGAGCTCCATTAACAATCGCCTCACATTTGCGAGAGTGGATCAAACATCAGCATGGGGGAAACCCCATACCATACTAGTAGCTGGGATGAATGCTCAATCATTCGTTTATCAAAAAAGAAAAAAAAAAGAGAAAGAAAGAAAAAAGAGAGAAAGAAATGAAAAAAAAAAGAGAAAAAAAGAGAGGAGGATATGTAAAAAAAAGAAAAAAAAAATGAAGTGAAAAACGTTGTGTTCATCAAGAATGCGCCTTCTGCATCAGGAAGGCGCCATAAATTTTAGGTGCATTCTGCATCAGGAAGGCGCCACACATTGGATGTGCCTTCCATAGGAAGAAGGCGCCATACATTGGATGCATATTCCATAGGAAGAAGGTGCCATACATTGGAGGTGCCTTCCATATGAAGAAGGTGCCATACATTGGATGTGCCTTCCACATTAGGAAGGTGCCATACATTGGAGGTGCATTCCATATGAGGAAGGTGCCATACATTGAAGGTGCCTTCCGCATCAAGAAGGTGCCATACATTGGAGGCACCTTTCGTATGAAGAAGGCACCATACATTGGAGGCACCTTCCACAGGAAGAAGGTGCCATACATTGGAGGTGCCTTTCGTATGAAGAAGGCACCATACATTGGAGGCACCTTCCACATCAGGAAGGCACCATACATTGGAAGTCCCTTTCGTATGAGGAAGGCACCATACATTTAAGGCGCCTTCCGCATCAAGAAGGTGCCATACATTGGAGGCGCATTCCGCATCAGGAAGGCACCATACATTGGAGGCACCTTTCACATCAAGAAGGTGTTATACATTGAAGGTACCTTCCACACCAAGCATGCGCCTTCCACAACAAGTAGGCACCTTCCACAACAAGCTGGCGCCTTGAAATCTAGGGTTCCTTGATCAATTTCCTGCACCTAGGTGGTTTGATGGCACAAAGAAAAAAAAAATTTATGAGATGCCTTGATGGCATACAGTAGAGGTGCCTTGATCTAAAAAAACAAAAAAAATTATTATTATGCAAATCCTCCCAATGAAAAAAAAAAAACATAGAACATGTCCTACTTAGCATAAAAATTGCTTTCTTATTGCTTTGCAGGAAATCATGAACCGAATGCAAGTTGCAAGCATCCTGAGAGCCAGGGCCTAATAGGAACGGAGTCATGACTCCTGTTTTACTGCTTTCATGTGTGCAGGTAATTGTTCCCGATGAGTGCAATCTGAAGGAATCCTAAGAGCTAGGTCCTCAGACACAGACCATGATTCTTGTTTTCAAATTTTTGTAGGTGTATTTTCACAGTACACAACCATGAGCATGATCTATATGCGAAGTCGGCTTAAACTAGGCCTAACGGATGTGAAATTTTGTGCCCTACAATTGGGAGTGCGACGAATCAAAAAAGGCACTTACTTCCCACCAGGAAGAGAGTGCCTATAATCAGTCCAATACAACAGTGCCTTTTTCCACCTGGAGGAAGACACCAATAAGCAATTTTCTTCTCCCTTGGAAGGAGGTTCCTGTTGCTCAGTGTGGGACCTGATGTTCAGAGGGCTATAGACCTGTTGTACAGAGGGACCTGACACTAGTGACAAGGGCATCACCAATTTAAGTGGGGGAAGATGCGGGTGAACCAAAACCTCCCATAAAAAAAAAAAACTTATGTTGTTTGACTCCCAATTGAAATGCAAATTAGAAACAAAGCTTGTACGGGAACACCAACAGAAGAAGGCTCAGCCTAAAAAAAAAAAAAAAAAAAAAAAAATAAGGGGAGTTCGGAAGGCTGTTGTCACGAGGACGTGACAATTTTTAGACATGGGGGGAAAAACACCTTATTGTCGGCGCCTAACTTACTACTATGAAAAAAAAGGGGATTTCGAAATGCTATTGTCATGAGGACATGACAATTTTTAGACATGGAGGGAAAAACGCCTTATTGTCGATGCCTAACTTACTCCTATGATGAAAAAAAAAAAAAAAACCTTTTGTTGAAATAGCTCCACGATGAAATGCAAATCAGAAGTAAAGTTTTATTTTTGCTGCCCGTTGGAAGAGAGTATCCTCTTTCCCGAGGACCAGCTTGGTCCCGAAGGGAAATGAGAAACCTCCAACTGGTAGCTAAATAAAATAGGGGAGGAGTTTGAAAAAAAATAGATGTCAAATATATGTTTCCTTTGGAATCAACGCATGGTAAGTAGGCACCTTCCTCTTCAAGGAAGGTTCCAGAAGAAGGTAGGCACCTTCCTCTTCCAGGAAGGCACCAAGAAAAGATAAGCACCTTCCTTTTCCAGGAAGGCACCAATAGAAGGCCAGTGCCTTCCTCTTCTAGGAAGGCACCAAAAGAATGCAAGCACCTTCCTCTCACCGAAAGGCACCCATAGGAAGGCACCGATAGGAAGGCGCCACAAGAAGGCATCGATAGGAAGGTGCCATAGGAAGGAACCCACAAGAAGGCACCACAAGAAGGCACCACAGGAAGGCATCAACAGGAAAGCACCATAGGAATGCACCCATAGGAAGGTGCCACAAGAAGGCACCGACAGGAAGGTGCAACAAGAAGGCACCAACAGGAAGGTGCCACAGGAAGGTGCTACTAAAAGGCAAGCGCCTTCCTCTCATAGGAAGGCGGTGAGAGGAAGGTGCCACTAGAAGGTAAGCACCTTCTTCCAATTATGCATGCAAAAGAAATAATTTATAGGGGAGATAATTTTGGATGCACACGTGTCAGAGGATGAAAAAAAAAAGTGAGAGTCAAGATCTGTTCTGTTCATCGCAGAACAAATAAATATACATATAATTAAATAAATAAAATCTCCAGGAGCACCAACATGAAGACGTATCACACCACCAACATCATATATATCATATTCTATGAAATTCACCCAGGTATGTACTAATTTTCTTGTTAATTATGTGTATAGTTATTTTAAAATTATTTCTATGCTAATACCAGTCGATGCCTCCATAGTTTTTCAAAATCTCCCATTAGAATTCAAACACATGATGTGCCTTGAAAAAAATATAATTGAAAAAAAAAAAGGAGAGGCTATGGCATCTACATGAATAAATTTGGCATCATTTTCATTGCCGCCTCTTGAAAATGGTAGTCATATTGAGTGAACACATATAAATGATGCTACTCTCTACCACAAAGGAGGTTCTAGAGATGCCAAATATGTTTTAGATGTGGGTAAAAGTAGTAGCTGGTGATTGCACTTGTTTTAAACAAATTTGGTCTCACCAAATCTAACTAATGTGCAACAATGGAAAATGCCAACATTAGTGCAGTGGTAATTTGCCCTAAATAGTGTGGTCATGATTTAACTATTTATCCACAATGATTAGTCAGGATGTGTTTATGAATTCTACTGGTGCCGCATCGCTCTATGGATGAAGAATAGCAACACTCAATTAAAAAAACATAGTGCTGAATAAAAAAAATAGTACTGAGAAAAAAAATAGTAGTGCTGAATGGAAAAAAATAGCAACACTCAGCGGCAGAGAAACAGAGATGTTGAAGGCCATTAAAATAAAAAAATTAAAAAATTAAAAAATAAAATAAAAAATAAAAATAAAAAAAGAGGAAAAAAATATATATATCCCAAGGGTTGTTATCACGAAGACATGACAAACTTTTTGGCATGGTCAGCCTGCGAGAGGGATAACTTAACCTTTTGGTGCCACGAGGGCGTGGTACATGTTAGGCATGGGGGGATGATGAGCACCAAAAATGCTCATTTTATATACATGGTTAAGGAGAATTATCACTGGTTCAATTAGCATATGAGATGTATTTTATATAACTTATGCATATAATTGATAGAAAATCTAGTATTATGCTTGATTGGTGTTTTTAGTGGGAAATGTGTATAAATGCAGGTTTTAATACTAATATGGTGTTTTCCAGTCTACATCCACTTGGACCTCGCATACTTCTGCTTACAGAGACTAAGGCAAGAGAGCAAGTGCCTTCCTCTTCAAGGAAGGCGCCCAGTAGAAGTAGGTGCCTTCATCTTCAAGGAATATGCCCAACAGAAGTAGGCACCTTCCTTATAAGGAAGGCACCCCCAACAGAAGTAGGCACCTTCCTTATAAGGAAGGCGCCCAACAAAAGTAGGCGCCTTCCTCATACGGAAGGTGCCTCCATGCCTTCATACTTTGCAAGATTTACCAAGTCAACTTTGATTGGTTGACCAAGGACTATGGAGGAGGTTGCACGTGAAGACAAAGGAGATCTATTTTAATCATGCATTTATTAAATAGAATAAATTTCTTGTTATTATTATCAACCGATTGGCCGGTTGACCTTGTAAAGCTCTTAAAGCATATTATTATTTTTAGGATGCATTAGTTTAGGATTTGTTGTTACGTACACCTAAGGATGTTTATATTTATCCTTCTAGTGAACGAACATACTTTAAAATAGAAGAATAAAATATGTGTAGAATCAATTGTAACTAAATCACATCACATGATTAAAATAGACTGATTTGTTATTGTAATGAGATCTGGCTGTGCTTTATATAAAGACGTAGGCCAGATGAACAAGAGGGGATGAATGATTAATTTTACACAGAACTTATTTTATTTTATTGTTTAATTAATTAAGAGTGCAACTCCTCTTATTCGAGCAAGCTCTACGTAGCTAGCCGGACGGACTATCTGTGGGAGCTTGGGCCCACTCCCTGTAGTAGTCCTCCCCCTATTTAATTTGTGCATTTTATTTCTGTAGATTAGTTTTCTACTTTATTTAATTTCAGTTGTGTGTGTTTATTTCCTCGCATTTTATTTCCAGCACTTTACTTTTTGTTTATAATTTATTTATTTCATTTCCCGCACTTAGTTTATTTGGTTTGGCTGGAATCCAATTACACAAACCTCCCCACCAAACTAAATAAGGTACAACCAAATTTGTTCCCCAAAACTGCAGGCATATACTGTGCATGACACTCATAAGTTTACGGACTTACCGGATTGATAATTTATGGAAGAGAAATGAATGTTTTTTGAAATGTAATTTCTGCTCACCATTTTGGCACCATTGCCGGGGAGTGTCTAAATTGTAGTGTTCTGATTTACAGGTCAGATAAAAAGCCTATTTAAAATTACCTGTAGATATTTTACCTGAGAAGTGTGAGTCCACCAAGGGCCTTTTTATAAGGCCAAAAATAGTTGTCGACACAGTCAGAGCTAAATTCCATTGGCAACTATTTGCATTTTATAGCTTCTCAGGTAAACGTGGGAATGAACCAGATGTACCAAATTAAGTGTAGAAGTAGGAATAAAACTTGTTGTTGAAAAAAAACAAAATTAGAAAAAATCTGGCATTGATCATGTTCTAAATGGTTTCAATAAATAAAAAGAAAAAGCACAACCCACGTCTGATTGAAAATTTTTAGGGACGTGTTTTTATACAGAAACCATTGAAAAATTGTGCCTCTAGAAGCTTGGTTTTAAATTAAAAATTTTTACAGGCTTGAAATTTTTGCAACGTATTGGTAAATGTTTTTTATGATGAAATTAATAATGCAGGGAAAATGACAGAGCATAATTTAAAGAGAACACCTTGTTATGGAGTATCCTCTTCACTTGTGCTTAAGGCGACCTAGTGAATCAGAAACTAGCATGTGTTTTTAACATACTGCTATGCCATGTTTTCTTTAGGTTGCTAGCTCACGGATAGTCATTGGCTGGCTTACATACTTTACCATTATGTTGAAAGAAGTTTGGTTGCGAGGCCATGAAGGAAAATACTCTTCTCATGCTACAACATATCAGACTAGTTGAAAAAAAAAAAATTCGAGAAGACTAGTTCAGATGTAGGCATGGGGGAGACCCCACCTTCATCAATGCCACCAACAACACAATGAACACTATTTATAGTGTTCGTGAAAAAAAAGAAATAAAAAAAAGAGAGAAAAAAATAAATCATCTGCTGAAAAGGCTCCAAGTTAATGAGAAAATAAAAAACAGAGTTTTATTTTGCTACTTGTTGAAAGAGAGTATCCTCTTTCCCGAGGACCAGCTTGGTCTAGAAGGGAAATGAGAAATCTCCAACCGGTAGCTAAATAAAACAGGGAAAGATCTTGGAGGAGATCAGATTTCAAATGTCTGCACAAAGGCCACATGGTGCTTGAGCACAAAAAAAAATGTGTGAATGGAGCTCAAGGTGGCTAGAAAAATAATAGCACATAAATCTCATCGAGGCATTTTATGAAGGTGTCACACTTGAACACCCAACACATGTTGTAGATTATGGAAAATATTTGTTTTTATCCTCACTTTGAGAAATAGAGGATCGTAGGGCCACTCTAACTCCACCTGCGATGTAAATAATTCAAAGTGGGAGATTATTCAGATGCACATGTGTTAGGATTGTGTAAAGATTACTTAATTGAAAAAGTGATGCGTTTAGGGGCACACGATGAGAAAATAGTGCACGAAGATTAATCCCTGCAATGCATACAGAGAGTCCAATACTTTGGATATGCATTAGAGCAGGATTAAATTTTTTTATGTGCTAATTGAGGAGGAGCTTGGTGTTTCAAAAATGTGAGTTGTTGGTTGTCATAAAATCCTTTCATAATGGTACATGGAATGTAACTTTCACACAGTAGGCTGCATAGTTACCTGACTCACATGACCTCCACTTTTGAATGCACAGTGCCAACATTACAGTTTTTATGGTAGCATTCTCATTCTGTTAAAATATGTGAAAAAAATATACAAAAGAGAGGCAGAGTCTCACTATGGTGGAAGATAACATCAAATTTGAGAGGATCTAAAACCATGGAGAAATCTGCTTTTCACAAAAAAGTGTGAGGGCAAAGATGTTTCAGTACATGGCACATTTTACCAAATTCTTAGGATGGATCATTGACAAACCTCCAGATGTAAAAATCACCAGCTCAAATGGTTGAAGTTGACATTCTATTCTTTGATGCATATGATGAAAAAAAAATGATAATCCAAGATCTATTCTGGTCAAGGCATAATAGACCAAAAAAAAAAAACAGAGAAAAAAAATTAGTTAGAATTTTATTTTAATGCCTTTAGTTTAGATTTTTCTTTTATTTTTTGTAGGACAACATGAAGTGCGATGTAGATAAATAAGGAGGTGACTGTGAAGATTTTGTGAATTGAGATTTATACATGGAGTTCGTAATAACACTATACAAACTATCTCCTGTACCTAATCAGGTACTATCCAATCTAGCAAGTGAAAGCTAGCATAGTTTTACCTTGGTAACATTAGCACCGAAAGACAGGCTAAGTAATCTTGATCAAGCGAAAGGCTTCCAGTCCAAGGTGCTTGTGAAACTTTGGGAAAGTTTTGCTGCAAGGTGTGTGACTGTTACAACCTAAGTAAATGATGAGCGGAGTCAAAGATGCTACACCACATACAAGAGAAGAGTGTTGAGACAATGTTCGAGTAATGGTCAACGAGCTCCATTAACAATCACCTCACATTTGCGAGAGTGGATCAGACATCGGCATGGGGGAAACCCCATACCATACTAGTAGCTGGGACGAATTCTCAATCATTCGTTTATCAAAAAAAAAAAAGAGGAAGAAGAAAAAAAAAAGAGAAAGAAAAGAAAAAAAAAGAGAAAAAAAAAGAGAGGAGGATACGTAAAAAAAAAAAAAAAGAGAAAAGAAAATGAAGTGAAAAATGTCGTGTTTATCAAGAAGGCACCTTTCGCATCAGGAAGGCACGATACATTGGAGGCGCCTTCCACATCAGGAAGGCGCCACACATTGGAGGTGCCTTCCATAGGAAGAAGGCACCATACATTGGAGGCGCCTTCCATAGGAAGAAGGTGCCATACATTGGAGGTGCCTTCCATATGAAGAAGGTGCCATACATTGGAGGCACCTTCCACATCAGGAAGATGCCATACATTGAAGGCGCCTTCCGTATGAGGAAGGTGCATTCCACATCAAGAAGGTGTCATATATTGAAGGTGCCTTCCGTATGAAGAAGGCGCCATACATTGGAGGCGCCTTCCATAGGAAGAAGGTGCCATACATTGGAGGTGCCTTCCATATGAAGAAGGCTCCATACATTGGAGGTGCCTTCCACATCAGGAAGGCATCATACATTGGAAGCGTCTTCCATATGAGGAAGGCGTCGTACATTGAAGGCGCCTTCTGCATCAAGAAGATTCCATACATTTGCGGCGCATTCCGCATCAGGAAGGCACCATACATTGGAGGTGCCTTCCGCATCAAGAAGGTGCTATACATTGAAGGTGCCTTCCACAGCAAGCAGGCGCCTTGACATCTAGGGTGACTTGATCCATTTCATGCACCTAGGTGGTTCGATGGCACAAAGAAAACAAAAAATAATAATTTAATGAGGCACCTTGATGGCATACAGTAGAGGTGCCTTGATCTAAAAAAAAAATTATTATACAAATCCTCCCAATGAAAAAAAAAAGCATAGAACATGTCCTGCTTAGCATAAAAATTGCTTTCTTATTGCTTTGCAGGAAATCATGAACCGAATGCAAGCTACAGGCATCCTGAGATCTAGGGCCTAACAGGCACGGAGTCATGACTCCTATTTTACTACTTTCATGTGTGCAGGTAATCGTGCCCGATGAGTGCAATCTGAAGGCATCCTAAAAGCTAGGTCCTCAGACACAAGCCATGATTCTTGTTTTCCAGTTTTTGTAGGTGTAGTTTCATAGTACACAACCATGAGCATGATTTGTAGGTGGAGCCGGCTTAAAATAGGCCTAAAATATGTGAAATTTTGTGCCCTACAATTAGGAGTGTGGTGAAGCGGAAAAGGCACTTACTTCCCACCAGGAAGAGAGTGCCTACAATCAGTCCAATACAACAGTGCATTTTTCCACCTGGAGGAAGACACCAATAAGCAATTTTCTTCTCCCTTGGAAGGAGGTTCCTGTTGCTCAGTGTGGGACATAATTTTTAGAGGGCTGTAGACATGTTGTACAGAGGGACCTAACACTAGTGACAAGGGCATCACCAATTTAAGTGGGGGAAGATGCGGGTGAACCAGAACCTCCCGTAAAAAAAAAAAATTGTTGTTTGACTCCCAATTGAAATGCAAATTAGAAACAAAGCTTGTACGGGAACACCAACAGAAGAAGGCTCAACCTAAAAAAAAAAAAAAGGGGGAGTTCGAAAGGTTGTTGTCATGAGGACGTGACAATTTTTAGACATGGGGGGAAAAACGCCTTATTGTCGGCGCCTAACTTACTCCTATGAAAAAAAAAAAATGGGAGTTCAGAAGGCTGTTGTCATGAGGACATGACAATTTTTAGACATTGGGAGAAAAACGCCTTATTTTCGGTGCCTAACTTACTCCTATGATGAAAAAAAAAAACCTTTTTTTGAAATAGCTCCACGATGAAATGCAAATCAGAAGCAAAGTTTTATTTTTGGTGCCCGTTGGAAGAGAGTATCCTCTTTTCCGAGGACCATCCTGGTCTCGAAGGGAAATGAGAAACCTCCAACTAGTAGCTAAATAAAATAGGGGAGGAGTTTGAAAAAAATAGATGTCAAATATCTATTTCCTTCGGAATCAATGCATGGTAAGTAGGCACCTTCCTCTTCAAGGAAGGTGCCAGAAGAAGGTAGGTGCCTTCCTCTTCCAGGAAGGCACCAAGAAAATATAAGCGCCTTCCTTTTCCAGGAAGGCACCAATAGAAGGCCAGTGCCTTCCTCTTCCAGAAAGGCACCAAAATAATGCAAGCGCCTTCCTCTCACCGGAAGGCGCCCATAGGAAGGCACAAATAGGAAGGCACCATAGGAAAGTGTCGATAGGAAGGCACCATAGGAAGGCACCCATAGGAAGGTGCCATAGGAAGGCACCAATAGGAAGGCACCATAGGAAGGCGTCGACAGGAAGGCGCCATAGGAAGGCGTCGATAGGAAGGTGCCACAGGAAGGCACCAACAAGAAGGCGCCATAGGAAGGTGCCACTAGAAGGCAAGCACCTTCCTCTCACAGGAAGGCGTTGACAAGAAGGCACCACTAGAAGGCAAGAACCTTCTTCCAATTATGCATGCAAAATAAATAATTCAGAGGGGAGATAATTTTGGACGCACACGTGTTAGAGGATGAAAAAAAAAGAAAAAAAGAAGTGAGAGTCAAGATCTGTTTTGTTCATGGCAGAACAGATAAAGATACATATAAATAAATAAATAAAATCTCCAAGAGCACCAACGTGAAGACGTCTCACACCACCAGCATCATATATATCAGATTCTACGAAATTCACCTAGGTATGTACTAATTTTCTTGTTAATTATGTGTATAGTTATTTTAAAATCATTTCTATGCTAATACCAGTCGATGCCTCCATAGTTTTTCAAAATCCCCCATTAGAATTCAAACACATGATGTGCCTTGAAAAAAAATATAATTGAAAAAAAGAAAAAAGGAGAGGCTATGGCATCTACATGAATAAATTTGGCATCATTTTCATTGTCGCCTCCTGAAAATGGTAGTCATCTTGAGAAAACACATATAAATGATGCTACTCTCTACCAAAAAGGAGGTTTTGGAGATGCCAAATATGTTTGAGATATGGGTAAAATTAGTAGCTGGTGATTTCACTTGTTTTAAACAAATTTGGTCTCACCAAATCTGACTAATGTGCAACACTGGAAAATGCCAGCATTAGTGCGGTGGTAATTTGCCCTAAATAGTGTGGTCACGATTTAACTATTTATCCACAATGATTAGTCAGGATGTGTTTCTGAATTCTGCTAGTGCCGCATCGCTCTATGGATGAAGAATAGCAACACTCAATTTAAAAAACACAGTGCTGAATAAAAAAAAATAGTACTGAGAAAAAAAATAGTAGTGCTGAATGGAAAAAAATAGCAGCACTCAGTGGCAGAGAAACAGAGATGCTGAAGGCCATTAAAATAAAAAAATAAAAGAACAAAAAAATAAAAGAAAAAAAAATAAAAAATAAAAAACAGGAAAAAAAAATATATATCCCAGGGGTTGTTGTCACAAAGACATGACAAACTTTTTAGCATGGTAAGCCTACGAGAGGGATAACTTCACCTTTTGGTGCCACGAGGGCATGGCACATGTTAGGCATGGGGGGATGATGAGCACCATAAATGCTCATTTTATATACATGGTTAAGGAGAATTATCACTAGTTCAATTAGCATATGAGATGTATTTTATATAACTTATGCATATAATTGATAGAAAATCCGGTATTATTCTTGATTGGTGTTTTTAATGGGAAATGTGTATAAATGCAGGTTTTATTACTAATATGGTGTTTTTCAGTCTACATCCACTTGGACCTGGCACACTTCTGCTTATAGAGACTAAGGCAAGAGAGCAAGTGCCTTCCTCTTCAAGGAAGGTGCCCAACAGAAGTAGGCACCTTCCTCTTGAAGGAAGGCACCCAGTAGAAGTAGGCACCTTCCTTATAAGGAAGGCACCCCCAACAAAGTAGGCACCTTCCTTATAAGGAAGGCACCCAACAAAAGTAGGCACCTTCCTCATAAGGAAGGCACCTCCATGCCTTCATACTTTGCAAGATTTACCAAGTCAACTTTGACTGGTTGACCAAGGACTATGGAGGAGGTTGCACATGAAGACAAAGGAGATCTATTTTAATCATGCATTTATTAAATAGAATAAAGTGCTTGTTATTATTATCAACCGATTGGTCGGTTGACCTTTTAAAGCTATTAAAGCATATTATTATTTTTAGGATGCATTAGTTTAGGATTTGTTGTTACATACACCTAAAGATGTTTATATTTATCCTTCTGGTGAACGAACATACTTTAAAATAGAAAAATAAAAAATGTGTAGAATCAATTGTAACTAAATCACATCACGTGATTAAAATAGACTGATTTGTTATTGTAATGAGATTTTGCTGCACTTTATATAAAGACACAGGCTAGATGAACAGGTGGGGATGAATGATTAATTTTACATAGAACTTATTTTATTCTATTGTTTAATTAATCAAGAGTGCAACTCCTATTATTTGAGCAAGCTCTACATAGCTAGTCGGGCGGACTATCTACAGGAGCTTGGGCCCACTCCCTACAGTAGTCCTCCCCCTATTTAATTTATGCATTTGATTTCTATTGATTAGTTTACTGCTTTATTTAATTTTAGTTGTGTGTGTTTATTTCCTCGCATTTTATTTCTAGAACTTTAATTTTTGTTTATAATTTATTTATTTCATTTCCCGCACTTAGTTTATTTGGTTTGGTTGGAATCCAATTACACAAACCTCCCCACCAAACTAAATAAGGTACAACCAGATTTGTTCCCCAACACTGTAGGCATATACTGTGCGTGACACTCATAAGTTTATGGACTTACTGGATTGATAATTTATGGAAGAGAAATGAATGTTTTTCGGAATGTAATTTCTACTCACCAAGCAGGATTGGTACACACCCATAAGGGACTACCTCAAGCTAGGTAACCTCCCACTTGGATTGAGGCACATCGCAAAAAGATCATTCAAACAGAAAGTGGCAAAACATGTCTTACTAGGAGATATTTTATACCATCGAAGCTATGATGGGATCCTCCTTCGTTGCTTGGACCAGCAGGAGTCGACTTGGGCGATCAGCCAAGTGCACAATGGTACATGCGGCTGCCACTTCAGTGGTATGGCCATTGCAAAGAGCATTCTTTGCATGGGCTATTATTGGCCATCTTTAGAGCAATACTATTGTGCGTATGTAAGGAAGTGCATAAAATGTCAACACCATGCTAATTTGACACACGTACCTTCTCAGGCCTTGCAGCTGATCCAATCGGCTTGGCCGTTTTCATAGTGGGGCTTAGATCCAATTGGAAATATCTCCCCTGCGTCGTCAGGTCATCACACGTTCATCATAATGGCCACAAAGTACTTCACCAAGTGGGTGGAAGCAATTTCGCTTACCTCTACGACTAGAACCCGCATCACGGAGTTTGTTTTACATAACATTATATGTTGTTTTGGTATTCCATCCAAGATCATCTTGGATAATGGGACGTCCTTTAAGAACAAAGATGTGTGTGCTTTGACAACGAAGTACAAAATTTGGCATAATTTTTTGACACCCTATTATCCACAGGAAAATGGGCAAGTAGAGGCATCAAACAAAATGCTAGTTGCCATCCTCAAAAATACAGTCGTATACAGTCATAAGGATTGACACATTCAAATCCCACTTGCTTTATGGGCTTATCGCACTAGCATTCAGATGCCCACTGGGGCAACTCCATTTTCGATGGTGTATGGATCCGAGGCAGTCATGCCTCTCAAGTTGGAAATTCCTTCTCTACCCATATCAATACAAGAGTTCATCGATGATGACACTGTACGGTAGGCCCGATTAGACCAGCTTACATTGCTTGATGAATGATGCGTCAATGCTCTCAAGCATTTGCGTATTTACTAGGAGCGAATTAAGAAAGCATACAACATGAAAGTTCACCTAAGGGACTTTCATGTTGGTGACCTGGTCTTAAAAGAGAACCAACAAAACTCTAACTTGTTGCCCCATCTAAGGGATAAGTTCATGACAAACTGGTTAGGTCCTTATGTGATTGACAGTAAAATAGGACCTGGGACATACCGACTAGCCTCTCTTGATGAAATCAAGGAACTAGAACCCTTGAACATCAGTCATTTGAGTCCATTCCATATTTAAGAGAGCCATAGCCCAACCAAAAAGCCCCAGGGATTCCCATAATCGCTTGGTCAACCCCAAAAATACCCCAAAGGTGTCCATAAACCCTTTGGTCAAACCAAAAGCCCCAAGGATTCCCATAATCGCTTGGTCAACCCCAAAAAATGCCCCAAAGGTGCCCATAAACCCTTTGGTCAAACCAAAAGCTCCAAGGATTCCCACAATCACTTGGTCAACCCCAAAAATGCCCCAACGATGCCCATAAACCCTTTGGTCAAACCAAAAGCTCCAAGGATTCCCACAATCGCTTGGTCAACCTAAAATGCCCCAAAGGTCACAATAACCACTTTGGTCAAACTAAAAAGCTCCAAGGATTCCCACAATCACTTGGTCAACCTAAAATGCCCCAAAGGTATCAATAATCCCTTTGGTCAAACCAAAAGCTCCAAGGATTACAAAAATCGCTTGGTCAACCTAAAATGCCCCAAAGGTATCCATAAACCCTTTGGTCAAACCAAAAGCTCCAAGGGTTCCCGTAATCGCTTGGTCATAAACAAATATTCAAAAAAAAACACAAGATAAATCAAAAATAACAAAAAAAATGCATCTCACTTTCATGCATAAGATTAACACTCAAAAACACAAAAATATATAGCTGCATTAGGCATCACAAACATACATTGCATATTTATTGGTCATACAATTCAAAAGCACCATAGACTGTAATTACTTGGAAATTCCATCATTTTCCACATTTTCCCACTCTATAAATAGTCCATCCAAAATAAATGCCAGTCACATTTTTCACCATACCATAGTCAATCGTATTCTAATGTATCTAGAGTTTTCATCATTCAACTGTCTTTAGATATCTAGCCACAACTGTACAAAGTAAGACAAATTTTTACAAAGGTAGAGTTTTACTTGGATCACACCTTGTTACATAGCGTCCCACACAAGTTAAAACACATAGAAATTCCCAAGTTGTGTGAACGCAAGAGAAACCTACAAAGCAGTCTAGAGTACCATAGGTGAAAGGTTAGCCTGTTCATCCCCCTGTGAGAATGGTTCGAGAATGCTGAGAATTGACAAAAGGACACGCTCTTCCCCATCTAATTCCCCATAATAAAATAGTGGTTTTCACCACTAACAAAAATCCCCAACACCTTTGATCCCCAAAGTCGCAAGGATTCATACTACACAACCTTGACAAAGATGGGTAGTCATCCCCAAGGCCTAAAAGATCAATTCCATTACATAATCAGATCTCCAAACACATTTGGTCCCCAAATTCATAAGGATTCAGACTACACACCCTTGACAAGGATGGGTAGCCATCCCCAAGGCCTAAAAGATCAATGCCATTACATAATCAGATCCCCAAATCACATTTGGTTGCCAAAGTCGTAAGGATTCGTACTACACATCCCCAACCAGGATGGGTAGTCATACCCAAATCCAAAAGGTATCAATGCCATTTACAAGCCAAAGACCTATGAGCTCAACTTTGCAAAACCAAATAACAGTGGTTATCACCACTATTCAAACTCCTTGCTCAAAAATAAAAACAAAAAAAGAAAAATAAATAGTGATTTTCATCACTATGCATGAGAGCAAGTTTCCCAAAAATTTGAGCAACTGAAAGACACCTGAGCTTGAATCCTTGGAATTCTCAGCATTCAAAAAACCATCTAGGTGATCCTCATTACGGGTTTGGTGGACAGCCTACCTGACAATGGCGGTATCCTAAACGCATGATGATATGTCTATCACATTAGCTTTACGTGTGAGCAAACCAATGTTTGCATGTGGATGAGCTAGCTTATGGTACCTTAGATTGTACCATGGATTAATCTTACTAAATACAAAAATGGAGTTAGTGGAGCTAATTAGGTGATTCTTAGTACAGGTTTGGTTGATAGCCTATCTGGCACTGGCGGTATCCTAACAAATACCACATAAACGAACTCAATTGCACACATAGGGATGTGAAATAACTTCGTCAAACTCAAGTCGGATTTATACCTTGTTCAAAATTCTTGTGAGATAGATGTATAGTCTTGGCTAGTTAGTTAAAATATTTGAATCTCAGAAAAACCTTGACTACATTTTAAAACAACTGGTACATTTCATTCCTTACATCACCATCAAAAAATACGTAAAATACCAAAATAATATTATCACATGCAAAGTCATTCCACAAAGTAATCACATAGTATGGAAATCCAGTAAATCCTGTACATTCTATGGTGCCATCGACAAGTTATCAACAACTCATTTCATTCATTCCATATGCATACATCATATAATTAGAAACATCACATTCATAATAACACATGCATACATCAACATAAATAAATGTGCATTAAAAAAAAAAATCATGACAAGTGTATAACAAAAAATACCGTCATGTATATATATCATCAAAATGACTACAGGCTACAATAATTCGGTCCTCTAACCTCGCAAAACAAAGCAAAAACTCCATCCCATCGACATAGCGTCACAAAAGGGTCCAAACCCACCCAAAAATAGCAATAAAACTGCCAAACAAAGGCACCTTTGCACCTGCGATTCTTGGCATGCAAAACAAATATTGGGGTCACAAATCCTCACTATCCTACTCCCTAATAAGGCTACCATAGCCAGACCGCTCCATGGGAGGACGGATTTTCAAGAATTTCATCCCCACATACGTCACCAAAGGGTCCAAACCCACCCAAAAATAGAAATAAAATTGTCGAACGAAGGTGCATTTGCGCCTAACATTCTTGGCATCCAAAATAGACATTGGGGTCACAATTTTTCACTATACTACTCCCTAAGAAGGCTACCATAGTTGGACCACTCCACGGGAGGACGGATTTTTAACAATTTCAGCTCCAAAATGTGTCACAAAAAGGGTTCAAACCCACCAAAAATAGGTCATAATGTTCGGAAACTACATAAGCATTCAACGGAAAACAACTGAAGGCACCCTTAAAAAAGTCATCTTGGGTCAAGAGACTCGTCGCTTTTCTCATTTCTATCATTCCCTCATTGATTCATCGCTTGAGGGGGTAGTCACACTTAGTTACCAATCAACAAATACATACCCAATCAAGGAAATTGCATGCATTCAAAGGATCATTGATAAAGACAATCACTCTCCTGCTTGGGGCAGCAAACAAGCAAGAATGACAAGCTGATCAAACACTTGGCATTATAGAATCATGAACTCAAGGTTTCCATAGACAAAATGTTGTGCCCTTTACCTATTCATGACTGAACAATGTCCAAGATCAAGTAACATCTCACCGAAAAATGTTAACACTTGAATTAATCTCCTTAGCTCGTCAGAATCAAGGATTCAAGAATGCATGCCCTTTCCATACTTTGGGCATCAAATTTTTTTTAGGTTACTGATAAACCCTAATCATTAGTGCTTTGGTTATCTATTTTTGCTCAGCATCGTGCCTTGCACAACGATTCCCAAAAATGGGCATATGTAGACACCAAAATAGCACCAATCCAATTATGTGGCTACAAACACTGACCAAATTGGCATACATAGCCCCTAGGGCAGCCCCCATAGGTTAAAAAGTGGTCCTAACCACTCTCATAATAGTTTTGGAAGATTAGAGGTCAATTTGGCACCTTTCAGGAACTCAGATCCCTACTCGTTCCACCCTAGGATGATTACAAACTGGTATTTGTCCCACCCAAGGACGATTAGCAACATTCACTCTAGGGTGGGGCGAATAGCAGGTTTGACAGGCAAAAGGTCAAACCTTGACAAATGGTAGCTCAGATCCACCACTTAACACCTCCTTCAATGCATGGAGTGTAAGTGAGCATTTTTGAGCTCAAAGAGGCAGTCATAGAGGCAGTCATGGAGCCTTCAATCAGGGAGGAATCTTCTTCCCCCTGGAAAGGCATGATGGCCAAGTTGTGCCTCTACATGCTCATTCATAAGGGACCCTCAAGTCTATAAAATGGTGAGTCTTCTCACCCCAAAAAGGAACAGAGTAGGAGCATTTGGAGCAAGGGAGTGCTACTGAATTACATCCTCACCCATCATTTGTGCTTCTTACATACTTGATCTCTCTTTTGGAAGGGAGGTTATTGGGTGATTATTGGAAGCCCAATCCAAAACCAAATCCCAAATATTTAGCCACAATACCCCACCTAATTTTTTGACACAATCCCATAAGTGGTTTTGGACCCATCCCAAGTGGATTGGTGCCGAAACCAAGCCCCAAACGGTGTGCATCCTGCCCCCGGGCGCCCCTCACACTGCTGTAGTCCTAATCGCCCCACCCTAGAGTGATTAGAAATCTATGGTAGATTTCCATACTGTTATTTTTGCATTTGATTCTAGGTCACTTACATATGCTGTCATTTAAATTTCATGTGATTTGGATGATTTTTGACCGTGCTTTCAATGTTTCTCGCTTTCACTAACATACAGGGAGCATCATCGGATACAGGATGATAGGGGAAGAATCAGAAAAATCTGACCATCTGTGTCATCCCAAAATGCCCCATTTTGTCTAACCCCAACTTTACAGGTATTTTGGAGGCCCCTATATGGGACATTTAGGAGGTCACCTATTGACGTTTTATGATAGTCCTAATCGTCCAACCCAAGAGTGATTAGAAATATATGGTAGATTTCTTGACTATTCCTTTTTCAATGTGTTCTTGGTAAGGTTTTCTTGCTTCTATAAAATTTTCAGCTCATTCTGATATGTTTCAGTTATCATTTTAATTATTTTTATGCATGCACTAACCATAGGCCTTGGGAATCGCATGTTTCTTTCCATCCGCAGGTGCTACTAACCATTTACTATTTCTCTGAACATAGGAACTTGACACCAGAGGGGAATAAAGGAACTATATACACACTCACACAAGCGACGGCGACATTTGATCAGCCCATTTTCAATGTGGGCACGCGGAAGATCCCAAAGGGGAATATCTCATTTGTGGTGTAACAAAATTATGTCCGATGCTCCCAGCCCCTGAAAAGGGAGGAGATGCATTGTAACCTGATCTCGAGCAAATTAATAAAATAAAGGGCTACAATCTTACATTTGGCTTTAAATCTCGTTTCAATTCTTTTGTTTTCCCTCTTTTCATTCATTCTCGCTTGTAGGACTTAGTGTTGTATTTTCCTCTGGTTTGTTTTCGTATCCTCATGCTTTCAGGAAGATAAACAAATATACTGCCTTCTCCATTGACTCGATAGGTCTTATTATCAGAAATGGTAATTGGTTTGGCTTCTTGTACCACAAATGCCTCAAACCACTTTCTATCGCCAATCATGTGTTTGTTGGTGTTTGAATCAATGTACCAAACAAAATCCTGTTATGTAGAATCTGTATGGGTCATAAGCACTTTGTGTGCTCTTTCCGAATCAGAATCATAAGTTTCAATAGAAACATTTCTTTGTTGTCTATTCTTTTGTTGTGGCTTGTTTTTTCCCTTCTTATTTTGTTTGTTCTTAAACCAACATTGATTGGTGTCATGGTTGTCCATTTTGCAATTCTTGCAATATTTGCCTTGTGACTGAGATTGTTTCCCTTTATATTTTGTGGATGAACCTGAAGATGAACCTCCATTTTTGTAATTACCTTTGTTTGTGCCACTTTGATTATGTGAATAAAGTGCATTGTTTGTCACTTCATCACTCTAGAGCTGATTTGCTTCTTCTATTTGAAGCAAGTTTACCAACTCCACAAAGGTGACCGTTCTTTGAGAAACATTTAGGGAAGTAATTAGCATCTTAAAGGATTCAGGAAGAGCCCTCAAAATTACTGAAGTGAGAATGGTGTCTTCTACTTTAGCTCCTAAAGAATTGAGCTTAGACTTCAGTTTTGCTACAGAGAAAAAGTTCTATTGATTCACCCGCCTTCATATGGAGTGTATGAAGTTGGGTTTGAAGGTTGAGAATCATGGATTGATTATTTCCTTCAAAAATGGTGCATAAGGAGTCTCATGCATCTTTTCCATTATTTGCCTTACAAATGTGAGGTTGAATCTCATTAGTAGTTTCTAGGAGTATCAAAATAAGGAGATGATTGTTATTTTTATCCCATGCTTTTTGATCAACTCTTGCGGATGCGGGTCTTAAATCAGTGCCATCCACTAAATCCCACATCTCCTCTATAGTAATAATTGCTTTCATCTTGGTCTTCCATGCTGCAAAATTAGAGCCCTTTAGCAATTGTGTATCATTTAAATATTTATTGATAGTTGCCATTTGAAGAAGGGTCTAGAATGGATCCAAGATGATGTCTCTTTCTTTCTTGACTTGATATTTAATGGCACCTACTTGATAAATATTTTGTGAAGGATTTATCAATTTGAGGGAATTAAGCCAAACAAGAAGAAATTTTAGAGATTATTTACTCTTTAGTGATATTTAATGGCACCTGCCTGACAAATATTTATGAAGGATTTATCAGTTTGAGGAAATTAAGCCAAACAACAAAAGAGTATTTAGTGAGAATTCACTCTTTAGTGATATTTAATGGCACCTGCCTGACAAATCTTGATGAATAATTTTATCAGTTCGAGGTAATTAAGAAAAAAAACAAAAAGAGTAAATTAGGGTGTTTGATGAAAGAGAGAATGTTTAAGAACTAATTGGCTTAAAAACCTGTGCAATGGAATGTTACACAAATTATTTGTGAAATTTTTGGGTTTTAGTGCTCTTGATTTTGTTGAATTTTAATTGCAAAATACAAGAAAGTAATGCAATAATCAATCAAAGAGGACCCAGAAAAATTTTAATCACAAAGATGTTGGATGCAATCAAAAATACACCTTATTTAGAAATGCCAATCTTAATGGAGGTGTCGAGTAAAATTGAAAATGCACCTAATTATTAATTTTTGCAACAAAAGATGTGTTTGTATTATGCAAAAATAATAATTTTTAAAGTTCAAATTCTCCCTTATTTATAAGTTTTTCAAAAATATAATGGATCAAATATCAATCATCCCCATTTTATTTGCATAAAATAAAGTAGCTCACCTTTCAAGACAAGTCAACACACGACAAGCTTTTGAAAGGCTTTCTAGAATCAGTCGATAAACGACTTGGTTTTAGTGGACCCTTTGAATCTTCAAAAATAAAAAATTGGAAGGGCATTAGGATTGAAGGGTTCACGAATCCTCATGGGACCATAAATTCTATCCAATCCCTTCCAAGGATCAGTGTAAGTGTTGAAATGAGGTAAACTTCTTTGATGCTCTCGAAGCATACGATGAAAATGAGATCGAGTTTTTTGTCATCGAAGTTTGTTCCTCTTTCTTATAACTCTTTGATGATGACGATATTTCTTAATCCAAGGTTTTTTCTTCATGAAATAAAATTTGTACTCTCAAAAATGATGAGAAAGAACAAGTTTTGAAGCAAAGTGTTAAACAAATTTATGTTTTGAATTTTATCTTTTGATCTCCCTTTTGATACCTTACAAAATAAAAATAAAAAAATGTCTTCAAATATGCTCTTAATGCCTCAAAATAAAGGCCTTTGAATTTAGTTTTTAATAAAAATTTAAAGCTTTTGATGAATAATTTTAATTTTAATAAAATAATTTAATTTGGAATAAATTAAATTTGAATCCAAAATAAATTAAAACATTAAAAAAAAAAATTAAAAACAAAATAAAACTTTAAAGGATTAAAAAAAAAAAAAAAAGGTATTCATAGTTTAATATAGGGCATATATATATATAAAATATTCCTTGGAGCGCCGACGGGGTTCGGAACCCCGACCCTAAGGTCTCAAGGGTTCTAGAGCCCAACCCGATCAACCGGTCTAGCTAGGAGTGTCCGTGAGAACAAAGCGCATAATCAAAAACTTATGTCGATCAAATGCAAAGGTTGGGTTTTAAAAAAAATTAAACCCGTTTATCCCACATCGATCTTGATGTGGGATGCGAGGTTTTTATAAGCAAGGGTGAGGCCCTTCCTTCTTGATTGCCTACGAGAAATCACCAACCTACATAATGCCTTTTTCCAATCACTCAAGCCAACAAAAACTTGCCATGTTGTAAACCAAACAAATCATGCCACGTAACTCATGCCCTAGCCAATGACACGATGCCACGTCATTCATACCCTAGCTAATGTCATGATGCTACATCAGTTTAGTCTCGAATTGCATGTTGGGTCTCATTTACATGTCAATGAGTTTTCTCATGCTTATCACATGTGTTCAGTTCATCTTTGGGTTTCGTGTGAGGGTTGCTTCACCTGAGGTTGCATCAGTGTCTATTGATTAGGTTGCATGTGAGGGCACTTCACCTAAGGTTGCATCAACATCTATTGTTGATAGGGTAGTCAACCCTATCAGAATATGTCAAGGTAGACTCTCCTAGCTCCACGCTCCTCCCTATGGGAGGACGATCATGATTGTCCTATCGATAATCGTCGGTGGTCAGGGTGGTCAATGGTTGTCATCCCGTCAATGAGATGTGACTGTCAGATAGTCTGGTGTGGCTGTCCCACTAGTAGGGGTGGAACCTGATAGGGGTGGATGCTACCGATGGTAGGTTTGACCATCGAATGCACTGAACCATATTTCAATGTTCGGTGGTTTGGTATGGATCTACGACCTGACTGCTAGAGGGCACTCCTACACACTAGGTGGTTTGTCATGGATCCTGCTTTGATCTTGAGGTCGACCCCAGAGGGCACTTCTGCCCGTTGGGTGGTCTTATATTTATTTGGATTGAAATGTCCACGTAGGACTGTAGGCTTGACCAGATGTTTCCTTGGAAACAAAAAAAAAATTAGGAGATTAATAAAAATTAATCAACAAAAATAGCACAACTTTAGGTATTCTGTGTAATGCAAATAGAATTAGGAATCCTCTCACCTTGTCTACAGTGGAAAGAGGGTTTCTACAACCTTTCCTATTGGTGCGTATTGTTGCCTCAACATTCGTAGCTCTGATGTCAATGTAAGAAAATGATGAGTGCAAAATGTAGGTAAAATTATTAGCTAAATTATATTATAAGCTTGGTTTATATAACATTGGCTATAGGCTAAAAATAGCCTAGTGGCAACCGCTCCCCCCTTAGGTAGGTAATGCATGAAATATGAGTCCTCCCCCTAAGCTAGCTAACTACTTAGAATAGTACGCTAACAACTAACCATCTATTAATCACATAACATATGTGATTGATCAACTTAGTAACTATATCATTAACTATAGTAAATGGTTAATGATATTTACAATGGTAAATAATGAAATAACCTAATGGTAAAAATAGAAATTACTTTTTACCCTAACATTAACATCCAAAAAAGACTAGGAATATTGGGCTAAGTATCCATTCATCTTACAAGAACATTAGCACCACCTAAGGGAGTCAAGAAGTATCCATAATGTATACTAAAATTGGCACATTGTACAAGAGGAAATAAGTGCCCATATAGCCACTAGTGTAAGAGAGTAAAGGTAGATTCGTAGCAAGTTTGAAGCAAGAGAATTGAAGGTACATTAAAAGCACCTATTAACAAGTCCAATGAAATTTGACTAGAAGGAGGAGAACCCAAAAATTTAAGGAGGAGCACTTAAATAATTAAGGTAACATTTACCATAGTATTTTCATATTAAATTTTATATTGGTAGGAGGAATAAGGAATAAAATGAACATATTCTAAGGTTAAATATTTAAAGATTTAAGTAGAGTGATAAGCATTATAGAACCATAGAAAAATCTAGATATTGCATTTTGAAACATTCTATCATATTTGAAGAAGCATTATATTTATGCTTTGTAAAATTACATATTTAGATTTACAAAATAAATTGAATATTTGTAAAATTACTAAGGTTGGAGAAATAAGGTATTCTACATCAAACTAGGATTATAAAAACCTTGCAAATATTATTTTTCTACAGTTGGGATATATAAGGAATTCTACATAGAGATATTGCATTTGATAATTTTAGTCTCTAAGTTCAAAATTATTAGAGATTTGAAGATTTGTAAAGGATTGAAATTGTATTCAAATCACACATTGATTGATAGAGTTGATATTAAAATTGCATTACCTTTCAAAATTAGAGAGATAAAACGAGTTCTACAAAACATATAATTGAAAGGACATTGTTGAGTCTACGAAATCATAAGGAAGTATACCTCAAAATATTAAAGTTTAATAATGGAATAACCTTATTAAATATAGAGGATTCAATAAATCAACTTAGATTAGAGATATAATTTATTCAAAGTGAAATAACAACATATTATATGTGGATAGAATAAAATAACCTATATGGCTTTAAATAATTATTGAATAATCACAAATTAGTCCAATACGAAAAAATACCTTAGAGATATAGTATAACAATATGATAGAAGAAAGTCACAGTGAACACTCTCAAAGTCTAGAAAAACATGTAGCACAAGAATTCCTTTTATAAGTCTATGAAAGAAGCAAAAGTAAAATTTCTTCAACCATTCATGCATGGTTATATCAATTGATCAAGAAAATAGATGAAGTCGAGGTATTCAAAATAACACAAGAAAACTTGAAATGTACATATTGTAACAAAGAAGGCCATGAAAAAGCTGATTATTGGGATTAATATACATGCACATATTGTGGGATAGGATTTCACCCGTATTCCATTTGTCATTACAGAAAGGCGTATTACATGAGTTTTGAAATAATTCTAACGTTCAGGTTACAATGACTATTTCAAATTATTATTTTTAAAGCTTTTGATAACAAAAAATATAAGTTCAAAGAAAAGGAAAGAAGAGTACACAAAGATCAAGAAAAAAAATGGACTAATGAGGTGATTGGATCTCTAGTTCAACAAGGATATCTAGTGGTTGACTATATCAAAAATCCCAAACAAAACTCGAAGAAAAAAAAAAGGAACCAAGAAAAATGAAGACTTGTAATACGAATAACAAGGGGGAAAAGAATAAGTCTCTACAAGGATTAAATAACAACACAACATCATCCAAGAGTCTACATTGTGAAGAAGAATTTGAACCTGAACAAAATGAAGAGTATCTACAATATGAAGGACATAAATTCGAGAAATAAGATGAAGACCATATTGAAGACTAAACTCTTCAATAACTAAATAATGTAATACAAGGAGGTGTTGGAATATATTACATTATTTGGTACATACCGATGTACCATCATGGGTACATCTATATATTAGGAAAGAGTGTTTTATATTAGGATTTACTTTATGCAATGTAATGCACAAGTGTGCAATGATATTTTGGTAATGTAAATGTGCATATTTATCCCTATGTACAAGTGTCAATAGAGTAGGAAAGATTCATAGAAAGAGTGAGGTCCAAGCAACCTCCATATGAAGAGTCACATTCCATTCTATATATATGGATGTATTGTTCTGAAAGAGGCATAGCAAAGGAGAAAAATTCACCTATGTAAGCAATGGAAGGTGATGTAGTATGATGTATTTTGATCTCTTAATTCAATAAATATATCTTATTATTTTTTGAGAATTTATCATTAGTATTATTTGAGTTATTATATAGTTGATTCTTAGTTTATATGTTTGATTGATCAACATTATTATATCTTTCATATTGCAATTGTATTATTTATCTTGAGGTAATATTATTTTGAGTATTTACTCATTAAAAGCTAATAAATTTATTCCATTCATTTGTATCCATCTATTCATATTTTCTTGATATCCTAGAAGATAAAGCATAGCAATTGTTTTTATAAGGAATGAGTATTTCTTTGTTAGGATAATCACATATGGAACCAATTCTTTTATTTTGAATTTGTTTGTAATCAAAAAATTTTTAATCCTTTTCTAATTGTCTCCATTTTAAGTTTGTTGTGTTGCTACCCTAGACTTCACATCCATATAACAATGGTATGACTAGTAGCCCAACTAAAACCCATATAGTCTTCTAGTCCCATAAATCAACCTATCTTATATTATTTTACATTATAAAAAGTGCTCTCCATCCTACATGTTTGTCAACTAAGCTTATTATCGAAGTTTCTTCCAAGATATTTGTACTTTTATACTTCTATTAAAAGTTCCACTTCAAAATAAATGTTAATTAATATTATTTTTGATTGGAAATGATCATGATCTTTGTTTTGGTTGTATTTATTTACATGCAAGCCTACTTACGAAAGGAATCTAAGGAATTAAAATAATCTCTCAAAATATTATGTTGATATTACAATCAAAATGATATCATTTACATATAAAAAAAGCCTTGCCATATAACTTTCCAAATGTATACTATCCCCTTCACTTCTATTTATTCATTCTTGTAATTTTTAAATATACAAACTCAAAATATATGGGATAATGTACATATTTGTTGAACTCTTATGTCACTTATAAAACATATATGAATGCCCTCATAGATCCTAAAAAATATTATTTTATATTTTTATAGCATGCCTAACTATTAATATGCTCCATAGATTATTTCCAAACACTGTCAAAATCCTTCTTAAAGTCCACAAAAAGAACAATAGTATTCTTCTTTCTCATTTCATAGTTTTTAAATGATATGTACTAAAGCGATGATGTTGTCTATCTTTAATTTTTTTAGTCAAAAAATTACTTGTCTTTTTTTCTCTTTCCTTTTTCTTCTTCATACCTAGTGATTATACTATAAACTATATTTTTATATAAATTTATAAAGAAGTAAATGACCCTAATGGTTCAATGATCCAAATTATTGACTACATATCCACTCTTAAGTACAATGATTAGTAGACTTGTTATCAAAATCCATAGAAAACCATCCTAGATGATATTATTCAACATCCTTTTGATATATGGTGCTAATTGCTCTAGTCCCCATTTAAATTATTTTACCTATAATCCATCCACATCACAATCCTTACTTATTTCTAATATATCAATACCTTTCTTGGATGTCCTTAAGGTATATATATTTCACTATTATGATTAAGGAAAGAGCCTCTTCTACTTAATATTGTTTATATAATTATTTTTAATATTCCAACCATTTGATTTTTGTAACATTATTTTTGTTTGTTTTGTTGGATTTTTATCCAGATTAAATCATTGGTCCTAATATCCATGATCTTAATCAAACACAATATTAAAACATACAATTATTTGACCAATATAAATCAATTAAAATCATAAAATAATAATAATAATAATAATTTAGAATATAAAACTCATAATATTATTGATAAAATATACAAGACTTCTTGTATTCTTCAAGATTCAATTCTTGAGTCAGTGCTTCAAATCATATTGTTACAATACATGGAGCTTTATCTCTATAATATAACCTTAGAATGCAACTCTTCAATATTTAACTATTGCTTTCCTTGTATATTCAAAAGATGCATCATTTTATATTCCTCACATATGAAAAAATTCTCATGACTCTTGAATTTACATCTAGCCACATACTATGTGGATTACAGCTTTTATACTTCACACCTACATATGAATCTTGAATTACATGACACATTGTACGCTGTCACACGTTACACACTTGCACACTCTCACACTCTGCACACTTGCACAATTTATTACATGATACTTACACTTTTCTCACACATTGACACATACTTAAGGGAAATATAAATCACACTCCCTAATCTAATAAATCACACACTAGTATAATATTTACAAACATACCATGGGGGTGCATTAACACATTACTAGATAATGTAATATTATCCAACACTCCCTATATTACATTATTTGGTTTAAAGACTTTTAGTCTTTAATATTCATCTTCATATTTCACCTTGTGTCCATACATAAACTCTATGTGTTGATCCTGCTTGAAAATATTGCACTATGTCTGATCCATTGTCCTATCGAAGAAGTCAAATAGTTCATCATTAAATATTTCAGGAGGCAAAAGGTAATTTGATGTTTCTTGTGAAAAATCCATTGTATCTAGAGAAAATATTCCATCCTTGATGGAACCTGTAGCTTCAATTTTGTTTTGTTTCTTGATGACACATTTTATGTTTCCATTGATAAATTTGAATTTCATTATCCTACCTCTTTCAACCAATGTATCTATTGTGAATATTATTTGATAATCCTAGAATATACAATACATCATATAGCATGAAATGTGACAATAGCATGCTAGGTATAACTTTTCTATATTTTTTCCCATAAAAATCTTATCATCTGCTATTTTTAGTGGAATTTTTGGTCTAACATATAATTAATCAAACCAATATAAATTTCCTATCATATTATTAATAGCACCAAAGTCTATATACCATGTGTCTTTTTTTCATTTTCATTTTTTTATGATACTAAAGTTATCTTGTTTCATGTTTGAGAAATCTTGGATTTTGAAATTTTCATCTAATAAAATTTGGCCTTTTGAATTTACATAAAATTTGACATGCATTTATTTATTTTCTATCCATGACATAAACTTTTTAAATTATTTAAATTAATTTCTTTCAATTAGAATTCTTTTTTTTTCAAAAAAAAATTTAATCAAACAATTATGCAATCAATGATCTTCTTATGACTCCCAAAATTTCTTTTTAATTTCCATTTTACAAAACTAATAAATCAATTTTGCATTCATTAATATTCAATAAGATTCAAATTTCTTCATATTTTTAACCCACGTATTGAATCTCCACACTACCAAATGCACATCGGGTATGCAAAATCCAATTGATAATGTTGGTCCGGTTAGGTCCAAGCACAACTCTTGGGTGTTTTTGATGATGTAGAATCCCTTGGTCATGGTTTTTCAGACCAAGGTGGCATTGCAAGGGGTTTTTTTCTAAATTCAAAAAAAAATCTTGAATTTTTCAATCTTTAAATCGATCAATTTTTGAAATTTTAATTTTAAATAATCAGTTTAAAAATTTAATAAAGCAATCATTCATTTACTTCTTATCACTTCAATTTAATTTAATTTACATATAATACTTCCTTATTATTTCTCCTTAAGTAATTTCTTATGCAATATTTCATTCAGTATTTCCCTTATTTCTACAAAATTTATAATATCCAAAAATAAATTTAATCTACCGAATAAAGCACTCAAATTTGAAATTCAACATAATAAGTTAAAATTTACTCTTTTAGCTCTCATATCTTTTTGCTAATCCATGTGGACAATATGTTAGGGCATCATTGAACTAAATATATCTCCACCACAAGCATTACACTAATGACTACAACTCTATTATATGTGGCTCCATGTTAGTCTTGACTTGAAAGAATTCAAAACACTTTTTCGTAGGGAAAACGCATTCTAGTATTTCACTTTGTAGGCACTATTCATGACTTATTTTCTTCAAAGATGTTGTTCATCACTTTATACTCAATTTACAAGTGATATACTTACCTCCTTTGGTTTTTTCATCATAAAAGATATCAATGGCTCCATACTCTACTTATAGATGATATGCTTGCCTTATTTAGTTTCTACACTCATAGATGCTATTTATGGTTATATACTTCATTTAGAGGTGATATGCTTATCTTCTTCAACATATACACACATTTGTGTTGATCGGCTTCATATTATTTCACATCACGCTCCTATTTTCAACTGTTATTTTCTTCACTTTTGAAATCTCATCCTCCTTTCATGACTTTCTCAACTATCTACTCAAGCTTTAGTCAACTTTAGGAACATATATTTTGGATTTCACTTTAATATTTTATGTCTACTTGCTAATAACCCTTTTTTTTAGGTACTTCCAACTAAAATTTCTTAATGTGTTATCTTATCCTCCTCTAAATACTCTTGGGTATTCATTCAATATTTCTCAATGTAGGTAGAAATATACTTCAAGTTTCTTATATTCATTCAATATTTCTCAATCTAGGTAGAAATATGCTTCAATTCTCTTATAGAATACATAAATATATTAGACACATTGAGAGGTGCTATAGAATATGAAACACTTAAGTTTTTAGTAGTTATAGGGTATGATCATTTCATAGTTGACAACGATTCATCTACATGTTCAAGATAGCACCACTCATGTAAATTCTAGTATTGCAATTAACATTAAGTAGAATAAGGATTTATTGATGTTCTAAAGAAGATTTTTTCCACATTGATGATTAACACCATGATGGCCAATGTCAAGCAATGGAGTGTTGGCTTGATATTAGAAAATATTACCATCAAGTCTCATAATTAGAACAATAATTTGATGATTGGTATTGACTACTTTATATGCCTATTTTAGATCATTTTTTAAATATTCAAAGGTCTATATAGTAAACCCTTATATGTTATTATAAATTTTTATTAATTAAATATAAAATTATAACTTGTATTTTGTACTACTTCTATATCATCTATGTAAAGTTCAAAAGCAATATTATGCTAATTTATTGGTTTAGTTTTAAAATTTTAATGAAGTGGGGATGGACTCATGAACTAAAATGGTAGAATATGCAAGAGATATATCTTCATTTCATGTATGACATGATATTCTATGTCATTGCACATAACATTTTATATTTTACTTTGATATCATCAATTCAATAATAACTATTACCATTTATATAAATTGTTAAGTTACTCATCTTACACCATATATATAAAATAAAAAAAATTATAACCATTAGTTTGATATAATAAAATCATTATACATAAATATATTAATTATTATTATTATTATTATTATATTAAAAATGTAATAAAATAATATATAAGTATAAACTAGAGAATTTTGGTATACATGCTTTGTAGTAACAATAGCAATAAAAAAATATATTTTGGAGTGATCTTATTAAAACTAGCAAACTTCAAAATAGATTAAACCCAAAAATAGATCCATGTTATGAATATTACAATAAAATAAAAGCACATCCACACAATATTACAATAATAATAGAAAATGAGTTTGAAATTAACAATATTGCAAGATGAAATAAAAATACAATAGATTATTAAAGGGGGGAATATCCTTAGCAGAATACCTTCATCTATGCCCCCTTGATATTTTAAAGACTCTTTGTAACACTAACTATCATACTCAAGGATTGGCTTCGCATGTAAGTGGCCACTTGAGCTAGAGTCTTTTACAAAAAAAACATAGTATTTTGCTCTTACAATTTAACAATCTCATATATAAAATAGAAGAGAGATCCTACAAGGATTTATTATCTAAACCAAAATATTTCCCAATAGTGATTTCTTTCTTCACTATAATAGGATATTTGGAGCAGTCACCTAAACCATGAGCCATCAACTAAACAAACTATCAACTAAAACCTCATTAATTTGACTACCCATCCTACCATCTACATACTCTTATTAGATTTAAGGAAGGAAGAGGAAGAATCCTTTATTTTCTTCTTGAAATTCCCTCCATTCATTAGAAATTAATTCATTCATATAATATTCATCCTGTGAAGATTGTCACAAATAAAATTGTTCAATATTATGAATACTAGACCCAATTTGAAGAAGGAAATTTCCTCCCATAATTATATCCTTGGAAAAACCACCAAATATATAACTAAAGGTAATCTCATGCTTCTTCTTATGTGATTTAGTTGCAACCACACTATCACCTATAAAATTGGAATCACTAGCTCATTCAAGATACAAAAATATGCACTAAAGAACTATGCCCCAATATTATTACCCTAAATTCCTTATGCACTAGTGAAAGCACGAGGATACGGAAACAAAAAGGAATATGCCACAAGAAAAGAACAAGAAAGAACATATGCAAATCGAAACAAGATAAAAGAAATAGGAAATATGGTAATCTCTTTATTGATAAGTTTTACAAATTGTGTTACAATATGTCTCCTTCCTTTTTAGGGGATAGGAGAGTCAAATGTGTTTCTTGTCACAAGATCCATGGATAATAATCCTTCTTCCGCGTGCCCACATGTAACATGGGTGGACCAAAAAATCACCGCCACTGTTGTATTTGATTATTTGCTCTTTGCTGCTCCTCTGCTGTCAGAAACCTGTGTTCAAAGAAACAAGTAATATTAGTAATACCTGCAGACCAAATGAAACATGTATTTCCCAAAGCCTATTGTCAGTGTATGCATGAAAATAATAAAACGACTATCATATGACCTATGATTGACCTGAAAATTTTACAGAAGCATAAAAATATCATCAGAAGAACATTGCAAAAAGAACAGTCTGAAAATTCCTCACAGATCTGTACTCACTCCAGGGTGGGACGAATAGGACTATGAGAATTGGCCAGAAAGCACCCTGTTCAATGTACTACTTAGGAAGCTCCAAAAGACATGAAAACTTGGGGTTAGCTAATTGGGGGCGTTTTGGGAAGACCCAGATGCTCAGATTTCTCCAATTTTGTCTCTAGAACCCATATTTTGAAGATGGTATCTGCAAGTTAGTGAAAGCGGGAAATAACAATAACATGGTAAAAAATGATCAGAATGACATGAAATTTGAACTCTAACCTATTTAACCTACCTAGAATCATATGCAGAAGAAAAAACAAAAAAATATATCACAGATTTCCAATCGTCCCGGGGTGGGGTGATTAGGACTATGATAGTTTGGGGAGCGCCCGGGGGCAGGACGCCCACCGTTTGAGGCACTATTTCAGCACCAATCCACTTGGGATGGGTCAAAAACTTGTTATGGGATGTTTTAGACAAATTTTGTGAATATTTATGGTCAAAAATCAGGTTTTGGGTCCGTATTCGCGCCTCCAATAGTCACCCAATAACCTCCCTTTCGAATGAGAGATTAAGGATGTAAAAGCACAAATCGTAAGTAGGTGTGTAAATTAGCAGCACTTCGTTGCTCAAATGCTCCTTATTTGTATATATTTTGGGTGGGAAAACTCCCCAATTTATAGACCTTAAGGTCTCCTTTTTTGAATTGCGCATGCGAGGGAACCACTTGAGTTAACTGTCCTATTTTCAGAGAAAAGCTAACTCCCTGATAAAAAATCTTCTTGCATGGGGTTTCTAAAATAAAGACACTCATCACTGAAGTCTCTCTTCTTTAATAAAAGCTATCCCTCACAATTGCATGTCTTGAAGCCTCAGTTAACTGGTGGAGTTACCGAGGTTTGAATTTTTGCCAGTCAAACTTTCTATTCACCTCACCCTGGGGCGAATGCTGCTATTCGTCCCTGGGTGGGACGAGTACCAGTTTGTATTTGTCCCAAGGTGGGACGAGTAGAGAGCAAGGTGCCAAAAAGGTGCCAAATTGACCTATGACCTCTAAAACTAATTTTGGAAGTGGTTAGGACCACTGTTTAACCTCTAGGGGCTGCCCTTGGGTCTATGTGTGTCAATGCGATCAGCGCTTGTTGTCACGTAATCAGATTGGTGCTATTTTGGTGTCTATAGATGGTCTTTTTTGGGAAGCGCTGTGCAAAGCGCAACATCGAGAAAAAATAGATAACCAAAGCACTAATGATTAGGGTTTCTTAGTAACCTAACCAACTCTTGATGCCCCAAGTGTGGAAAGGGCATGCATTCTTGAATCCTTGCTTCTGACGAGCTAAGGAACTTAAATCAAGTGTTAACCTGGTTCGGTGAGGTGTTACTTGAGCTTGGACATTGATAAGTCATGAATAGGCAAAGGGCACAACCTTTTGCCTATGGGAACCTTGGTTCATGATTCACGAATGCCAAGTGTTTGATCAGCTTGTGATAATTGCTTATTTTTTGCCCTAAGCAGGGGCGCAATTGTCTTTATCAATGATCCTTTGAATGCATGTCATTTCCATGACTGGGTATATTGTTGTTGATTGGCAACTAAGTGTGACTACCCCCTCAAGCGACGAATCGATGAGGGAATGACCAACATGAGAAAAGTGACGAGTCACTTGACCCAAGATGACTTAGGTAAGGGTGCCTTCAGTTGTTTACCATGGAATGCGAAAGCAAATTTTGAACATTTTGACCTATTTTTGGTGGGTTTTAACCCTTTTTGTGACGCATTTTGGAGCTAAAATTGACAAAAATCTGTCCTCCCTTGGAGTGGTCCGGCTATGGTAGCCTTCTTAGGGAGTAATATAGTGACAATTTGTAACCTCAACGTCTATTTTGGATGCCAAGAATGTCAGGCGCCAAAACGCCTTCGTTTGGCAATGTTATTGCTATTTTTGGATGGGTTTTGACCCATTTTGGTGACGCCATTTGGGGATGAAATTATTGAAAATCCAGCTTCCCGTGGAGCGGTCCGACTATGTTAGCCTTCTTAGGGAATAAGATAGTGAGGATTTGTGACCCCGACATTAGTTTGCATCCCCAGAATGTCCAGTGCAAGAGCACTCTGATTGGACACTTTTAGGGCTTGTTTTGGTGCATTTTTATGCATTTTTTATGGTTTGTTTTTATGTACATGTTTTTACATTGATGTATGCAAATGCGATTATGAATGCGATGTTTCTAATTTGTATGATGTATGCCAATGGAATGAATGACATGAGTTGTTGATAACTTGTCTATGCACCATAGACTATGCAAGATTTGACTGACTTGCTGTACTAATGGGATGACTTTGTGGAATGACTTTGTAGGTGAAAATTTTGTTTTTGTATTGTTCATATTTTCAAATGGTGATGTACGAAATGAAATGTGACAGTTTTTTTAAAATGTAGTGAGGCTTTTTTGAGATTCGAATATTTTAACTAACTAGCCAAAACTGTACATTTATCTCGTAAGACTTTTGAACAAGGTATAAATCCAACTTGAATTTAACCAAGTTATTTCACATCCCTCTGTGTGCAATTGAGTTTTTTTATGTGGTATTTGTCAGGATACCACCAGTTCCAGATAGGCTATCAACCAAACCTGTACTAAGGATCACCTAAGTAGCTCCACTAACTCCGTTTTTGTGTTTAGCAAGATTAATCCACGGGACAATCTAAGGTACCATAAGCTAGCTCATCCACATGCAAACATTGGTCTACCCACATGCAAAGCTAATGTGATAGACATATCGTCATGCGTGTAGGATACCGCAATTGCCAGGTAGGCTATCAACCAAACCTGTAATGAGGATCACCTAGATGGTTTTTCGAATGCTGATAATTCTAGGGATTCAGGTTCAGGCTGTGTATTAACTCAAGGGTTTGGGATACTTGCTCGTCTATATAGTGATGAAAATCACTGTTTATTTTTCTCTTTGTTTTCTTGTTGAGCAAGGATTTTGAAAAGTGGTGATAACCACTGTTATTTGATTTTGTATTTTGAGCTTTGTAAGGTTGAGCTTGTGAATGGCCTTGATCCTGTTGGCCTTGGGGATGACTACCCATCTTGTTCAGGGATGTGTAGTACAAATCCTTACGACTTTGGAAACCAAAGGGATGATGGAGATTATGAAGTGAGGGCATTGATATTTTAGGCCTTGGGGATGACTACCCATCCTGGTTAGGGATGTGTAGTACAAATCCTTACGAATTTGAGACCAAATATGAGTGGATATGGTTGTGATGATGGTTTTTTGTAATTTTGTGTTTGAATGGCGTTGATCCTTTTAGATCTTGGAGATGACTACCCATCCTTGGCATGGACGTGTAGTATGAATCCTTACAACTTTGGGTATGAACTATGATTGGGATTTGTGGGAGTGGTGAAAACCATTGTTTATGATGTGGAATGGATAGGGAAGAGCTCGTCCTTTTGTCAATTCTCAGCATTTTGGAACTATTCACACAAGGGGATGAACAAGATAATCTTTCACCTATGGTACCCTAGACTGCTTTGTAGGCTTCTCTTGCGTTCACACAACTTAGGAATTATTTTATGTGTTGTAATTTGTTCTGGGATGGTATGTAACAAGGCATGATCCAAGTAAAACTTTCCCATGTAAAATCTGTTTAACTGTGTATAGTTTTGGCTAGAAAGCATGATCGCCACTGAAAGCATGAGGATACGAAAACAAAAAGGAATATGCCATAAGAAAAGAACAAGAAAGAACATATGCAAATCGACACAAGATAAAAGCAATAGGAAATATGGTAATCTCTTTATTGATACACTTTACAAATTGTGTTACAATACGTCTCCTTCCTTTTTAGGGGATAGGAGAGTCAAATGTGTTTCTTGTCACAAGATCCATGGATAATAATCCTTCTTCCGCGTGCCCACATGTAAGATGGGCAGACCAAAAAGTCACCACCACTGTTGTATGTGATTATTTGCTCTTTATTACTCCTCTGCTATTGGAAACCTACGTTCAAAGAAACAAGTAATATTAGTAATACCTACAGACCAAATGAAACATGTATTTCCCAAAGCCTATTGTCAGTGTATGCATGAAAATAATAAAATGACTATCATATGACCTCTGATTGACCTGAAACTTTGACAGAAGCATAAAAATATCATCATAAGAACATTGCAAAAAGAACAGTCTAAAAATTCCTCACAGATCTGTACTCGCTCCAGGGTGGGACGAATAGGACTATGAGAATTGGCCAGAAAGCACCCTATTCAATGTCCTACTTAGGAAGCTCCAAAAGACCTTAAAACATGGGGTTAGCTAATTTGGGGCATTTTGGGAAGACCCATATGCTCATATTTCTCCAATTTTGCCTCTAGAACCCAGATTTTTAATATGGTATCTGCAAGTTAGTGAAAGCGGGAAATAACAATAACCTGGTCAAAAATGATCAGAATGACATGAAATTTGAACTGTAACCTATTTAACCTATCTATAATCATATGAAAAATAAAAAAAAAGAAATATATCATAGATTTCTAATCATCCCGAGGTGGGGCGATTAGGACTATGATAGTTTAGGGAGCGCCCGGGGGCAGGACGCCCACCATTTGAGGCACTTTTTCAGCACCAATACACTTGGGATGGGTCCAAAAATGGTTATGGGGTGTTGTTGACAAATTTTGGGAATAGTTGTGGTAAAAAATTAGGTTTTGGGTCCGGATTCGCGCTTCCAATAGTCACCCAATAACCTCCCTTTCGAATGATAGATTAAGGATGTAAACACACAAATCGCAAGTAGGTGTGTAAATTGGCAGCACTTCATTGCTCAAATGCTCCTTCTCTGTATATATTTTGGGTGGGAAAACTCCCCAATTTATAGACCTTAAGGTCTCCTTGTTTGAATTGCGCATGTGAGGGCGCCACTTGAGTTAACTGTCCTATTTTCATAGAAAAGCTAACTCCCTGATAAAAAATCTTCTTGCATGGGGTTTCTAAAATAAATACACTCATCACTGAAGTATCTCTTCTTGAATAAAATATATCCCTCTCAATTACATGTCCTGAAGCCTCAGTTAACTGGCAGAGTTACCGAGGTTTGAATTTTTTCCAGTCAAACTTTCTATTCGCCTCACCTTGGGGCGAATGCTGCTATTCGTCCCTGGGTGGGACAAGTGCCAGTTTGTATTCGTCTTAGGGTGGGACGAGCAGAGAGAAAGGTGCAAAAAAGGTGCCAAATTGACCTATGACCTCTAAAACAGCTTTTGGAAGTGGTTAGGACCACTGTTTAACCTCTGGGGGTTGCCCTTGGGGCTGTGTGTGTCAATGCGATCAGCGCTTGTTGTCACGTAATCTGATTGGTGCTATTTTGGTGTCTACAACTAGATACATCATTAGCCATATTTTTAAAACCTGGTTCTAATTAAAAAAAATAGCATTTTAGAGAGACTCCTCTCCATGGAATCAAAAGTAATTTCCTTATAGAATCATTTTTGTTCCTATTGGGATAGCTCTTTTTTGTATAAACAATTTTTTGACACTAAAAATATGCATTAGGATGGTTCAGATAGATAATTTATTTTTCATATTAAAAACCAATCCTAATAAGTTTAATACTCTTTGCAAGCTTACTATTACTATTCAACTCAACATAAACACATTTATGATATTTAAAACTCAATATATTTTCTTGGTAACTCTTGTATCAAACTCACCTACCAAGACTACACATAAGCTTATTAAGATAATGATCAAAGATCAAGTTTCAAAAATAAAAATTTCTACCTAGAGCAAAAATTTGGTCCTACATGGACTTTTAGATAAAAATAAAAAACTAAACCACAAAAAATAAACCTTGCACCTTAATTGCTTCCTTTGAATAAAATAAAACAAAAAAATAATGCTTATAAAACTTGTATTCTATAAGAGTTCCACACCAAATAATAAAACAATTGTATGCATTTAAAAATTGTAAACTCTAGAAACTATGCCACTTGACAATAAGAACTATAGAAATTTACATAAATGTCAGAAACCCCAACATACAAAAAGAAGCATCCATATGATCATTATCAATAACTTGCAATGTTTTCACTCATAATATGTCGGTATTTATTTGTCGGTAATATGTGTCCATATTTATAATGAATCCCGAGGATAAGTTTCACGATAAATTTACTCCATGGAAATGAGAGCATCTCTGGATTGGATTTACTATTCAACAAGTGTTCTCCTTGTTTATTATTTTATCCTATGGAGATCACGAGTGTACCACACAAAGGGTTTGAAATGGTTCCAATGTTATTCCTCAAATTTGAATGTATTGATTTCTTTGGGTTGGCAGCTGAGTAGATCTGTAAGGATATTTTTCTTTCCTGTAATATGTTCAGTATCAAATTAAAAATTATCAAGGAAAACATTCCATCTTCCCATATGACTATCTTTAGTTGTATGATTGTCAACATTGTTAAGATGTTTGTGCCAATGCTTGAGATTGGATCTGATTAGAAATTTTTCACTAGCAAGGAAAAATTTAAACATCTTAATGGCTTTGATAATGGCAAAAATTTCTTTCTGCCAACTAGATATCAAATTTTTGCTACTTTTAAAGATCCCAAACCATAATGGCATATTTTTCTTTACCCTAATTTTCTTCACACAGGATAACACCCCAAGTGTTTACAGAAGCATCGGTATATAAAATATTTTTACCTACACCAGGAAAATCCAAGGGTGGTAACTAGACAATAGTTTGTTTGATTCATTGGAAAACTGCAGTGTGGTGTGGGGACTAGGTAGGTGCATCCTTTTTCAATAACTAATTTAGAATCAGTCTATCTTCAACAATGCGATGATAAAAACCAAAAATAACTATTGAATGTGTTTCTTATCAGAAAGATGATCCAAAAATTATAATATTTTTTATATGACATTCTCCTGAAGTTTTATTTGACCATATTATATAGTAATACCAAGCAATTTTATAAAATATTTAAAAACGTCACATTTTGAAAAAGAGAGAACTAAACCATTATCTTTGCAGATATTATAAAACTGTCAAAGATAGTAAAGATGATCTTTGTGTATTTTAGAAAATATGAAGATGTCATCAATGTAAACACATATGAAGTCTCTATAATATGCAAAAATTTAATTCATATTTTTCTAAAATATTGCTGGAGCATTTTTTAATGTCGAAGGGTAGAAACTTCCACTGGTATTGACCAAAAGGAATAATAAAAATAGTTTTATATCTTTCATCAAGATGTACCTAAATCTGCCAAAAAATAGATTTAAAATCAAACTTAGAATAAACATGGCCGCCATAAATTCCTCTAAGGAATTCATCCCTTGAAGGAATAGGATGTTGAATGGGTGCTGATCATATCCTTCTAATTCAATACAAATCCCAACTTGGGTATAACTGGCTTACTTCTCAAGTCCCCCATGTCACATAGGTTGAATGTTAAATGGGATTTTGTCTCCTCACCCTTAAGGTGGATTTTACATTTTTTCCAAGTTTGGGCTTCATATATTGAGCCTAAACAAAGTTCTTTATTTGGAGTCTTATTCACCAAGGACTTCCTCTAGGGAATAAACTTAAGCAACTAGGTATTCAAAACCCTATCTGTCTTTTTTTATGGTGAACCTAAGGACGTGTTGCGTGTTTTTTTGCAATTTCGATGGGCTTCTATCACTTGGAAATAGCTCCTAGAATTCTTTCAACCTTTCATGTAGAATCACTTCTTATGGCCTCACACTCTTCTAGGGGACCCCATTGATTTTTTTGACAATATTGAACTAGTATGGAATATTTTTCGTATCAGTACTCTCTTCCATTTGTGAAAAACCATGAGCAAGATAAGTTTTACACAGCTTGACTCCACTTTGATGTTTTCTTTCACTGATAAGTATACTATTTTTTATGACTGTTGGATGTAGATTTTTGTATAGGTGGACAAAGTGAATTTTGAGCTACAACACCTTCATGCTCTAATAAATCATTGGGATAATACCCCATATACGGTTAACCATATCCCTCCTAATTCCATGAGAAGATCCTCTAGGTCCGGTTCTCAGCACTATCAAGGTTCCCAATACTTCAACCATTCTATTATGGATAGACACTGGTCTCAACCCTCTCAGTGCTGCAAATGCTTGGATGATGTAGTCGATCCATCCTCCCGCTAGGAATTCAGATGGGATTTTTTGCCTACTGCTTTTGAGCTAGTTTTTGGGTGGGATGACACTGCTACTTCGATTATTTTTTATCATACTGATGCTCCTACGACCTATCAACAGACTTTTATTTGTGGTAACGTAGAATAATGATGGAATACCCTGGTCTCTTCGGATGGAGGCTAGTAGTATGTCAGCGCGAGGAAGATAATATCCATCCCACTCCTTGATATTTGTTTAATGATTTTCTTGGTATGTCTATGTAATGATTTCTCGTGGTGGCATGTAGTAATGTTTTTTGACCTCTGTTCTTTATGGGGAGGTGTGATTTCCTCCACCTAGCGGCTTCTATGGTTTGTGGGGTGTGCTAATTCTACTCGTCCTTTTTTGTATGATTAATCTTAATTAATTAATATAAGGTTTTTCATTAAAAAAGATCTATATAAAAAATATATCATTTAAGTATCAAAAATTCTCATGACCCAATGGATGACTAACTCTTACCAATGTAAATATGAAATAGATAATTGAAAGATACATAGAAGAAAATTAAAGGGGAGAAAAAATATATATACCTTGTATATATTGGATGTAATTGAGATAAAAAAACATTTTCATTTAGAATATGAGATATATAATAATATTTAAGCTAATTATGTTGATATTTTAATTATGAATTTTTTTTTAAAATTGAAAAAAAAATAAAAAAGTAAGAAAATTCATCATTAAAATCAACATTAATAAACCAAAATAAATTAAAAATATAATAAATAAACCAACTTTTATAATTTATATTTACAATTTTATTTTTAAATTCTTATCCCATGAATTAATTTTTGACTTTATGGTTGTTAAAAACCTTCTATAATTTTATATTTTAAGGAACTAAAAAAAAAATAGCATTATAAAAACCATGAGGCCAATAATTTATTTAAAAAGTCCTAGGGAGACATCACAATGGATCAGAATTTATCTCTTCTTCAGGAGGTCCAAGGTTTAAACCGTGGTGTAGGTGAGTGTGTGAGGGGGTGGGTGTGTGGTGGTTGTTTGTTAGAATCCCTTTTGATAAGAATAGCTCTCACATTTAGGAGGGATCGTGGTTAGAGGGAACCTTCTCAGCCCTCTGCGTTGGTCGTAGGGGTTTCTCACACCAACCAAATAATATATATATATATATTTAAAAATAAAATATTCAAAAACTATCATATTCTTTTTTATTAAAATGCATTCATTATATTAAAGAAATATAGTATAATAATTTAAAAATATAAGTGAATAGAAAATTACAACCCAAGCTAGACAAGTCGTTAAATTAGAATTATGAAAAATACAGAACATAGAGCTATTTATACAAGAAGAAGAAATAAAATAAAGAGAGAGCTATTTATACAAGAAGAAAAAAAAGAGACAACTATTTATACAATACGAGTTAGAGAAAAATAAAGAGATGGTTGATCACAGGAGACGTTTGTTGTTGTGCATGATTTTTATTATTATTCTCAATATATTTCAAAATACCATCACCCATATCCAACTACAGATTTTTTGGTCATTAATGTTGAAGATGACTTCAAGTAATTGGTAAACAATAGAAGCATTACTCTTTATCATTAGTTTTTGAAGAGGTAATGCACTACCATAAGATATAACATCATCATGATCACGAAGATAATAATAGCCAAAATCGATGCTATCTCCACTTTAACAAAAAAAAAAATTAAGGATCCATATATAATTAAATAAATATATCTCATTATAATCCAAACTTGGATAGATAATTATAATAATGGACTTCAATGTAAGCACAAAAACAAGTAAACTAACATTCTAAGAAATAAAGATGATCTAGGTAGCAATCCATTATGGCTAGCAAAAATATCAATGAACAAGATGCTTAGACACCTAAGGGTTCATTAGTTATTTTGATGATGAACTATCAACTTTGCATGGTATACGTGGATTGATAATATATGACGGTATAATGAGGTGGAAAAAATGTAGAAACTATACCTAAAAGACTTATAATGGGATAAGAATTTTGAACTATACTAATAAGGAAGAAAATAAAGGTGGATATTGAAAGCTTCACAACATGATTAAAACTACACCACAATCTAGTGTGTAGAAAATTGTCATGATAGAAATTAAATCAACATATATAAAAATAACAATGCAATTAATAATCATCAATAGAGGAAAAACTCCTCAACCTAGGAGAATTATTTAATTTTCAAGGAATCAATACAATATATTTTCAAGGGGAAGAAAAATAAACAACAAAGTAAATAAATAATAGTTGTGAGTTAACAAATATAATTTTATAGGCATCAAAAGGGTGCAAAATTCTAAAGTAAGGAAGAAGAAAAAAGTAAATTTATGAGAATTGTATGATATGATGAAGAACACAAAGTAGCATGAAGAGATATGAAATAACTAGGTAAATAAAATGAAACTAAAGTTTGTAAAAATAGATAGCAAAACAAAAAAGAAGAGCATGCGAGTTTAAGATGAGAAGAGATAATTTATTTAGGTAAGAATAACCTAAACTTATTCTAAACGAAACTTCAATATAAAAATATATTGGATAATATTACAATATTTAGTAATGTGTTAAAGCACCCCCATGATACATTTATACATTTGTAAATATTAGACTAAGGTGTGATTTATATTTCCCTTAAGTATGTGTTAATATGTGAGAAGAGTTCAAGTATCATGTAATAAAGCGTACAAGTGTGTAGATTGTGAGAGTGTGCAATATGTCATGTAAGTGAAGAGTCATATGTAGGTGTCAAGTATACAAGTAAAGAATCACATAATATGTGGCTAGATGTAAAGTCAAAAGTCATGAGATTTTTATCACACATAAGGAATATGAAAGGATACATATCTCGAATATTTGAGAAGAGGAATAGTCATGTATTGAAGAGTCACCCTCTAAGGTAATATTATGAATACAAAGCTCCATGTATTGTAACAATATGATATGAAGCATTGTATCAAGCATTGAATCCTAAAGAATATAAGAGATCTTGTATATTTGATCAGTAATATTATTTATATTCTAAAATATTGTTATTATTTCATGATCATATTTAATTCATATTGGTTAGAGAATTGTATGATTCAATATCGTGTTTGATTAAGATCCTAGATATTGGGACCTATGATCTAATATAGATAAAAATTCAATAGTGGTATCAAAGCTACACTCTGGTCATATTGAATTTGAGTTGTTTGAATAATATGATTTAAGTCACCAAAAATTAGAGTCACTTGATATTCAACAAGAAATAAACATTAAAGTAATAAACTTTGGTTGATATTACACTAATGAAGAATTTGATATTAGAGCCTTTGTTGAAGATATAACTATGAAGTAATGGAAAACACAAAAGTAAGAGAAGCATTAAATAAAAATAAGGGACTTGAAGCATATTTCTACCTACATTGAGAAATATTGAATGAATACCAAGAGTATTTTTATGAGGAGAAGATAAATTATTAAGAAGTATGAAGTGTGAAACTTCAGAAAATAGTGTAAGAACACATATCGAATGAATTAAATCTAAAATATCTTGTCACATAAATAGGGCTCCTTTTCCACTCGAAGAGGGCTAAGTATCTTGCTAATATGCAACAATTAATAAAGATGATTGATGATGAAATGTAAATCAACCTAAATCTATAAATATTAATAAATAAATAAAATAAATGAAAAAAGGAAACATAGCCGACTAGCTATATTGGAGTTGTAACATGGCTCCTCTCCTCGATAAGCTTTGTCCTCAAATCTAGAAATGACTCAAAAATACTTTTTGGTTCCCATGTACCATCTTCTATTGGTTGGTCTTGCCATTTTATTAGAAATTTCTTAATCTAGCATGATCGAAGATGACATGATCTGATTCATAATATTGTTTCTAGTAGAAGAGTTATACGTCCTTATTCATTTAGTATTTGGAGCTCTATTTATAAGTGCACTTTTTGACCAATCACTTCTTTGAGGTAGAATACATGAAAATTTGGATGTATACGGGAAGAAGGTGGAAGACCCAATTGATATGCTACTTTACCAATGCGACGAACTATTTCGTAGGGCCCATAAAATTAAGGAGCAAAATTTTGATTGGTCTTGATCTTCAAGGATAATTGCTTATAAGGTTGCAGGTTTAAGAAAACCATATCTCCTATATTGAATTATTGTTCTAAATGATGTAATTCGTGTTGCTTCTTCATACGATTTTTTTCCTGGATCAAATTGTCCTTAATAAAGTTGAGTTTTGACTAACAATGCTGGAATGAGCCATCTATTTGAGGTACTTTGAAAGATCCTGGAACATAATATGTGGTTACCGATGGTTTTAACCCATACAATGCTTCATATGGAGATATATTATGGGAAGAATGGTAAGAAGTGTTATACCAATGACTCCATTGATATTGCTTATCTTGAGTAAAGAAATGAAGATAGGTACCAAAATATTTGTTAACAATTTCTATTTGACCATTGGTTTGGGGATGGTATACAATAGATATATTTAATTTGGTACCACTGCGACAAAATAATTCTCTCCATAAATTGCTAGTAAATACGGTATCATGATCACTTACAATAGTTTTGGGTATTCCATGTAACTTGAAAATGGAGTCAATAAATACCTTGGCCACTTTGCTTGTTGAATAGGGGTCTTGTAGAGCGCTAAAGTGAGAATACTTGGAAATATGATCCACAACTACAAAAATCATTGTTTTACCTTTTGACTTGGAAAGACCTTCAATAAAATCCATTGATATGTGTTCCCACTAGCGGTCTAGAATTGGTAAGGGTTGTAGAAGTCCTAGAGATTTGATTATTTTAGCTTTATTGCATTGGCATGCATTGCATTCATTCGCAAATCTCTTGACATCTGATTTTAATCCTTTCCAATAAAAATATTGTTTCACCCACTAATACATTTTCAAGAATCCTGATTTCCTTGTTGATGGATATGAATGTGATTCTTCAAGGATCATTGATTTAATAGTGGATCCCTACGGAATATAAATGCAATATTTATTGCATAGCACTCCATAAATATATGAAAAATAAGGATGATTTGATGATAAATTATTCATATATTGAATAATTTGAGTAGTTTCAGTATCAACCAACCATTCTTATTGGAGTTTAGAAACCCATTGAGAAAAATGACATGAAATAACATTGATGGAGACTTCATCTTCATATTTACGCGATAATGTATCTACCACTACATTTTATTTTCCCTTATTATAATGATGAAATCATACCCCAATAGCTTGGTCATCCACTTGTTTTGTTCAGGATAAGAGAAACATCATTCTAGAAAGTGCTTAAGACTACTATGGTCAGTTTTTATGATGAAACAACCGATGAGTAAATAATGCCTCCATTTCTCTATGGTATGTAAAATATCTAAAATTTCTTTATCATATGTGGATCACCCTAAATTTTTACTTAAAATTTGCTGAATTTCGAATGCCAAGGGATGACCATCTTACATTAAAACTATACCGATTCCTATACTCGAAGTGTCACACTCAATGTCAAAGTAAAATCTAGAGTAACTAATACTGGAGTGGAGCACATAGCATATTTGAGTGCTTGGAATACCTGAGATGCAACTTCATTTAAAATAACTGTGTCCTTTTTGGTAAGTGATATGAGAGAAGCAATAATTTTACCATAGTTGCGAATAATTTTTCTGTAATAACTTGTAAGGCCTAGGAATCCCCTAAGTTTTTTGAGAGTTTTAGGTAATGGCCAATCTTGAATAGCTTTGATTTTTTGTGGATCTACTTTGAATCCTTTATGAGAAACAATATGATCTAAGTATTTGACTTCTTGGACCCCAAAGGAACATTTGGATCTCTTAACAAAAAAATTTTCCTTCCGTAGTAAATGTAGAACCTTATCAACATGGCTTAGGTGATATTTCCAAAATTTTCTATAAATTAGGATATAATCAAAGCAAACTAGTACAAAATTGTGAAGGAATGGCCTAAATATGTGATTCATAAGGCTTTTAAATGTTGATGGAGCATTAGTAAGACCAAAGGGTATGACTAGGAATTCATAATGATCTTCATGTGTGTGAAAATTAGTTTTAGATATGTCTACTTCCCTCATCTGGATTTGGTAAAAACTAGAGCAAAGATCCAATTAAATAAAATAACTAGCACCATGTAGTTCATCTAATAGGTCTGTTGAGAAGCAACACACCCCCACTGAAAAATGAGATTCCATCCTTAGAAAATTTTGAACTTCCATTTTGCAGCAGGGACCCTCTAGATGTTTTTCAGGTTTTAAATCCAAATTTGCTTGCCTCCTTTTTAAAGTTGTGTTTTTTCTTGCATTCTAGCTGTGTTATCCCAGACTTCACTTTTGCATGCTAGAATCCTTCAGGAATAAAGAAAATCTTGCATCGATACCGAGAAAATCCAGAAAACAGTTGCATAAATTCATGAAAAATCAAACTTTTCATTTTTGGTAGTGTCGCGATATCGCGACACTTCCATTTTTGGAAATGTCGCGATATCGCGACGGGTAAATCAAAATGCAGCTAAGTCGGAAAAGTGTCGCGAAATCGTGAAACTTTCCATTTTTGGAAGTGTCGCGATATCGCGACATTTCCATTTTTGGAAAGCGTCACGAAATCGCTGCAGGATGAGGAGAGAGAAAGTCGGGGAGAAAAATGTCGCGAAATCGTGACATGTCACATTTTCACGGCAAGAGAGAGAAAATGCATGAAAATCGGCTAAGTTCCAGAAAGGGCGCGATTTCGCGACATGTCGCGAAATCGCGACAGCTTTTGGAGAGAGAAGAAATCAGTACGGACCAGCGCGATTTCGCGACATGTCGCGAAATCGTGACATGTCCCATTTTCGCTGAGGAAAAATGAAAAAGTGGCTAAGTCCAAAAATTGCAGCGATGCTCTGCATGTTTCGAAATCACGGGCTAAAGGGTGCAGCGATGCGCTGCATGTTTCCAAGTCGAGAGAAAAAGTTGCAGCGATGCGCTGCGTGTCTCAAAATCGCGGGTCGGAGCTTGCAGCGACGCGCTGCACGTTTCGAAGGTGAAGGGAGAAAATTGCAGCGATGCACTGCATGTTTTGAAATCAGGGGTGAAAAGTGGCAGCGATGCGCTGCATGTTTCAAAGGCAAAGTAAAAAATGGTAGCGACGCGCTGCACGTTTTGAGGAAGTTGTACAGCAGCTGGCAGGACGCGCGATTTTGCGACATGTCGCGAAATCGTGACATGTCGCATTTTCACGATCGACAGAGAGAGAAGTAGTGCAGCGCTAGAGACGTCGCAATTTCGCGACATGTCGTGAAATCGCGACATGTCGCAAAATCATGGTAGGAGAGAGAAAGTCATAAGTTGACCTGAAAGTGCATTTCGGCGGGAAACAGAAGGCATCCTGGGGTAGCGACATGTGTCAAAGCGTGAGGCAGATATGCAGAAGCCGACATGCAAGATTTTTTGCAGATTTTAATCTATTTTTAATGTTTTAAGCTTGGATTTAATGTTTATTAAAGTGCTAATATAATCTTTTTGTCTTTCATGCAGGATTCCACCTGGCACTTGCGGGACAACCGAGAAAGACCATAAAGGCAAAGATAAAGTGCGGGTTTAGTCAAGGACCGCCATGCTAGAAGAGAAGCTGCCGGTGAGAGCATTCAATGACAAATTTATTGCAGACTTGATAGCATGAAGACAATTTCAACACAGGGATGGCTTTACGGAGATCAGATCTGAGAGAAGTGGTGACTCATCCGGCTCACCAGCAGAATTAATGGAAGCATTTATTTGCAGCTGCGAATGAATGCAAGTGGCTTTAGATTTTATCTTCTCCATTTATGGCAATTGACTGCACTGATTTGTCGAAGGGTTAAGTTCTATCCGGAATTTGATTTTAAATGGATTTTTATTGTAAAACCCGGGTCCTAGGGTTTAAGTGCGATAAGATTTAGGGTTTGAAGAAGATATTTTGAAAAGATCAGGGTCTGTCCTGAGTCTATAAATACAGATTCTAAATGTAATCGCGGGAGGCGGAGACTTAGAAATAAAAGGCTTATAAGCAATTTATTGCAAATTTGGTGAAATCCTTTGTTTCTGGACTTGGAGTTGATGTGCTTTAGCTTTTCTATGATAGCATGGCCAGGAGCCTAATCTTTTGCAGAGTGTGATAAGTGTATCTTCTTTTGTTATCCGTTCCATTTAAAGTTTGTTAGATATATGCTATAAATCTGAGTTATCAAGTTTAAATATGTTGTTAGGCTTCAGTTGTTCTTTTGTCTGCTAGGGGAAATTACAGATTTTAGGTGTAAGTTTGTTCTAATTGCTCTGTCTTCACTGTGCGAGCTAGGCTGCCGGTGAAAGATACCGATTTTAACCAGCTTCCCTTGGATTTATAATTTTCTGCTAGATCTGTTTCACTCTGCCTTGTGCTCTTAGTTGAAAGTGATCTTAGACTGACTGGACACTTTCTTCTTTGATTTGTTCTGTTGTGAAGCTAGTAGCATAGATAAAATTGGTGGGTTTAAGTTTTACAGTTTAATGTTTGATAAGCTTCTCTTTCTGCCCTACCCTACCCTCTCTTTGTTTTCGATGAATGATCCATTTTTATTTTCTTTCTTTGTCTTTTATTTGAATCTGCTGACCCATGAGATCTAGATCAAGAATTCAAGTTAAATCTGATTGTCAACAACTTTTGCAACTACCGAACAAGTTCAAGAACCCCCTGTAAGGTAACAGAGCAGTCCATATTGAAATCTATTTTAGAAGTGGAAAAGAGTGAATTGCCATTCGACCCAACTCTGTAACTCGCACCTTGGATAACCAGCTAGATCCTAAATATGAGTGGGATCCATCCCGTGGGTGTCTCCGGAGCTTTCCTTACTTCATCCTTTCCCGGGGTGTGCATGAAAGTCGGGCCAGCACCTAATTGGCGCTAGAAGGAGGGCTATTGAACATCTCGGTTCAAGTTCAGTAGTTTGTCAAATACTGTATTGTATGTGCTGAGTCTGGTATTTTATCTTTTGAATCCTTTTCCTTTCCTCCTCAGCCAACAATCCAATTGGCACTAAAATGAGGGCATGAACTCAGTTCAAGTATTGTAAGGGCATAACAACAACATTTGAAGGACCCACAGTGAACTCCGGACAATTTTGTAAATTGTCAGTATAGTTTTCTAAATTGTCAGTGCAGTTTTTAAATTGTCAGTGCAGTTTTTAAATTGTCAGTACAGTTTTTGAAATTGCCAGAGAAGACCTCAAGTTCAAAACAGTTTTATCTCCACTGGCAGTTATCCAATTACAACTCAGAATATCACTGTCAGCCAAGTAATAATGGCAAATTGGTTAGGCCCCACTGCTTTGAACATCCCGGGTATAGCCCATGACTTGCCCAGAAGCCCGGAAAGATATCTCCCCAGGTACAAACATGATGGGACAAGAACTGCAGAAGAACATCTGCTAGCTTTTAAAAATGCTTTAAAATTGTTGAATATACAGCATGAAGATGTTGCCTGCAGATTGTTCCCATTCACTCTCCAGGAGGGAGCTTATGACTGGTTTTTAAACCTCACCAGCAATTCCATTACTAGTTGGGATGATCTAGAGAAAGCTTTTATATCACAATTCGGTGAAGTGATAGATCCCAGCATTTTATATCAGCAATTTTCCACCATCAAGAAAGAGTTGGGAGAAACTGTCAGGTCTTTCAATATGAGGTTCCAAAGAGCTTACGGTAGAATGACTGGCCATTACATATCAAATGCAAATCTGGCCTTAGAAATCTACAAGAATGCATTGGATTCGGTGACCTCTATTTTCCTCAAGAGAGACATCAATATCACAACCCTGGCGAGTGCTTATAAAGAAGCCTTAATTCTTGAAAGACAGTTAGGGCCTCAAATTCTGAGCAGTCCTTTGATATCCTATGTTACACAGAACATGCCCCATTCCACATCATGAGTTAGTGCCAACATGTCATGCTCTACCCAAAGAAACTCCGTTAACTGTCACATCCACTCAGCATGTGCAAAATATACAGAAAAGTTCTGACAAGTTCAAAGTGGAAGTGCTTGAACTGAATATTTGTGATCTGGCACCACCCAAATCTGAAGTTTTTCCTGGTGAGTTAAATTTTCCTAGAGATCAAAGAAATATTGATATTTCTAGTTCACCCAAAAACAATACAACCAGGGTTTCAGATTCTTTCACTTTTCTTGAAGAGACAAAAAGTCTTGTAGAGACTCCTGTGGATGAAATGCAAGATTTTCAACAGTTCAAAATGGATAGTTATGACTTGAGATGTGAGAGTCCAGAACTTAATAATGATCCTTCCTCATTAGAGGATGATGAAAGTGAGATTCAATTTCACTATGCAGAAGTAACTGAGGAGGATAACATCATTGAGGATATGAGGGAACTTAAAGCTGACATCACCCTCTATGAACTGCCTCAGATTATTGAACAAAAGGATAACTTGATTGAGGCTTACTCTGGACCACCTGTTGGATTTCAAGAAAAAGAGGAAAAGATAGTAAATATGAATGTGGTCAGCCAACTTGGAATTGATGAATTGTCTCAACATAAGCCTGCAACTTCTGAACATAATATCAAAGATAAGGCTATAAACTGTGTTGATGCAGATATTGGAGTTTATAATTTGGCAACTGAAAATGTGGGAACAGTTACAGCTCTAAACCATCACAACAGTGATGTTTGGATATTGCACTTTGATGAGGTTAAATCTAAGCAAGGCTCAGGTGAAAAGGAAAATTGTAAGCATCCTTCTAGAGGGATAAAAATTGAAGTCCTCGATATTGAAGCAGTACAACAACCACAAAATGTTCAAGTTGTTAAGAACCAGGGCATACAGATAAAACATGATTTCTTTCAATTGTCACATCATTTTGAAGATGTGGTGGTCTGGGTCTGTCAAGATTTTAAGGTATTTGATCCTGGAGGTTTTTTACATTCAGTCCTTTTGAAAGAACTCTGTAAACCCTTCAATTAGAAGCATAAACATGTTATCATATGATTTGTTATTATATGATTTGTTTAATTTGAAGGAGTTGCAGATTTGTTTTTCAAATGGGACAGGGAAGACAGTAAACACAAGTCTTTCCCAGATAGCAAATTTTTGAAGCACAGTCTGGAGTGCATTTCGTCAACAGGACCTGAAAGGTAATTTTTTTTAATTACTTGCACATGGTCCAATTTTTTTTTAAGGCACCATTTCTCTGCTTTCCCAACTGCTGCATTTTTTGAGTATGAAGGGAAGTTGTAACATATGTATACATTGTAAATAAGCTTTGAAGTTTTTCAGTTTATTTCTTTGTCAGTGCAGCTTTATTTTTAAATGTCTGTACAGCTGTAGTTTTTCAGTTTTTTTTAATTGTTTTTCAGTTTTAGCTTGTGCAGTTTATTTCTTTTGTCAGTGCTTTTTATTTCCTTTCTTTGTCTTTTTATTTTAGCTTGCTTTTATTTTAGTCTGTACAGTTTTTATTTTCTTCCCTGCCTTTCCTTTTCTTTGTTGTCTGTACAGTTGCAGTTTAATTTATTTCGGTTGCTTTAGTTTATTTTAGTGATGTTGCAGTTTAGCTTTCTTTGCAGTTCAGCAGTTTTAGTTGCTTTGCTTCAGTTCTTTTAGTTTGTTTCTTTTATTGCCTGTGCAGTTTTTATTTTCTTCCCTGCATTTCCTTTTCTTTGCTGTCTGTACAGTCTTTTGTTTCAGTTCTTTTCTTTGCTGTCTGTTCAGTTTATTTTATTCCCTTTGCCTGTACAGTTCTGTGCTTTAGTCTGTGCAGTTTTATTTTTGTTTTGCTTTAGAGGCCTGTCTCTGTCCTTGAAATTCTGTGCAAAGTCCTTTGGCTTCTAAAAATTTTGTTCTTTGCCTTTGTCTGAGCATCAATGAAAAGTCAGCCTGCTAAAAATTGTTTATTCTAAGCTGATCAATCCAGCCTCAATCCAGTGTTCATGGTCATTATTATTCTAATTGAGATAGTCTGCTTACTCTGAACAGTGGAACTATTTTGTCATTCAAGACAAAAGTAGAGAGATGATTCGATCTTGTGTCTTACTTGCCACAGTTGATTTAATTATAGAGAAGCTGCTATGTTGTTTAGTTGGAGGAACTCCCGAGGAATCCAAGAAAAGCTGGTTATAAGAGGGGACTATGGTTCATGCAATTATTTGGGTGTCACCAGAGGCTATCAATGCCTAGACTGAAACAGTTCCAGATTGATCAAATGATAAAAGAAAATTGTAATTTCTCTAAGGTCTTCCAGATAGTGATATATTTCAAAAGAGAGAGAGAGATAAAAAAAAGAAAAAGAAAAAAAAGAGTTGAATAATTAAAAGAGGCAGCCAATACTTCCAAAAATATTTTTACTGAATATTAGATTCTGCCCTGCAGTTGTAAATTGGGTCGTGTAAATCTAAAGGGTAACTCTGTCTAGGCTGTAAAAGGCTAAACTAGTAAACAGAGCTCTACTCGGTTTCCCCTTTTATAATCTAGAAAAGTTGATCAGTCCAAAGTTATCATTCAATTCAGTCATCCTTGAAGAAAGTTTTATACCCTTTGAAATTGCACATAAGAAATCTTCCTTGAAGTAATCCAGCCCAGTATGTCCTTGGGAAATTTTAACAGTTGGCAGTTAGCAGTCAATTTATTATGAAGGATGTCTGTGGCAAGGCATGATGCATGGTCTTTTTGTTTTGAAACCAGAGTCTTGGGTTATAAAATAGTTCTACTATTTTACCTGAAGATATCGCCATTTGTTGAGAAGCAACACACCCCCACTGAAAAATGAGATTCCATCCTTAGAAAATTCTAAACTTCCATTTTGCAGCAGGGACCCTCTAGATGTTTTTCAGGTTTTAAATCCAAATTTGCTTGCCTCCTTTTTAAAGTTGTGCTTTTTCTTGCATTCTACCTGTGTTATCCCAGAATTCACTTTTGCATGCTAGAATCCTTCAGGCATAAAGAAAATATTGCACCGGTACCGAAAAAATCCAAAAAACAGTTGCATAAATTCATGAAAAATCAAACTTTCCATTTTTGGTAGTGTCACGATATCGCGACACTTCCATTTTTGGAAATGTCACGATATCGCGACAGGTAAATCAAAATGCAGCTAAGTCGGAAAAGCGTAGCGAAATCACGACACTTTCTATTTTTGGAAGTGTCACGATATCGTGACATTTTCATTTTTGGAAAGCGTCGCGAAATCGCTGCAGGATGAGGAGAGAGAAAGCCGGGGAGAAAAATGTCGCAAAATCACGACATGTCGCATTTTCACGGAAAGAGAGAGAAAATGCATGAAAATCGGCTAAGTGCCAGAAAGGGCGCGATTTCGTGACATGTCGCGAAATCGCGACAGCTTTTGGAGAGAGAAGAAATCAGTACGGACCAGCGCGATTTCGTGACATGTCGTGAAATCGCGACATGTCCCATTTTCGCTGAGAAAAAAATGAAAAAGTGGCTAAGTACGAAAATTGCAGCGATGCGCTGCATGTTTCGAAATCGCGGGCTAAAGGGTGCAGCGATGCGCTGCATGTTTCCAAGTCGAGAGAAAAAGTTGCAGCGATGCACTGCACGTTTCGAAGGTGAAGGGAGAAAATTGCAGCGATGCGCTGCATGTTTTGAAATCGGGGGTGAAAAGTGGCAGTGATGCGCTGCATGTTTCAAAGGCAAAGTAAAAAATGGTAGCGACGCGCTGCACGTTTTGAGGAAGTTGTACGGCAGCTGGCAGGAGGCACGATTTTGCGACATGTCGCAAAATCGTGACATATCGCATTTTCGCGGCCGACAGAGAGAGAAGCAGCACAGCGCTGGAGACGTCGCAATTTCGCGACATGTCACGAAATCGCAACATGTCGCAGAATCGTGGTAGGAGAGAGAAAGTCATAAGTTGACCTGAAAGTGCATTCCGACGGGAAACAGAAGGCATCCTGGGGTAGCGACACGTGTCAAAGCGTGAGGCAGACATGCAGAAGCCGACATGCAAGCTTTTTTGTAGATTTTAATCTGTTTTTAATGTTTTAAGCTTGGATTTAATGTTTATTAAAGTGCTAATATAATCTTTTTGTCTTTCATGCAGGATTCCACCTGGCACTTGCGGGACAACCGGGAAAGACCATAAAGGCAAAGATAAAGTGCGGGTTTAGTCAAGGACCGCCATGCTAGAAGAGAAGCTGTCGGTGAGAGCATTCAATGACAAATTTATTGCAGACTTGATAGCATGAAGACAATTTCAACACAGGGATGGCTTTATGGAGATCAGATCTGAGAGAAGTGGTGACTCATCCGGCTCACCAGAAGAATTAATGGAAGCATTTATTTGCAGCTGCAAATGAATGCAAGTGGATTTAGATTTTATCTTCTCCATTTATGGCAGTTGACTGCACTGATTTGTCGAAGGGTTAAGTTCTATCTGGACTTTGATTTTAAATGGATTTTTATTGTAAAACCTGGGTCCTAGGGTTTAAGTGCGATAATATTTAGGGTTTGAAGAAGATATTTTGAAAAGATCAGGGTCTGTCTTGAGTCTATAAATACAGATTCTAAATGTAATCGCGGGAGGCGGAGACTTAGAAATAAAAGGCTTATAAGCAATTTCTTGCAAATTTGGTGAAATCCTTTGTTTCTGGACTTGGAGTTGATGTGCTTTAGCTTTTATGTGATAGCATGGCCAGGAGCCTAATATTTTGCAGAGTGTGATAAGTGTATCTTCTTTTGTTATCTGTTCCATTTAAAGTTTGTTAGATATATGCTGTAAATCTGAGTTATCAAGTTTAAATATGTTGTTAGGCTTCAGTTGTTCTTTTGTCTGCTAGGGAAAATTACAGATTTTAGGTGTAAGTTTGTTCTAATTGCTCTGTCTTCACTGTGCGAGCTAGGCTGCGGGTGAAAGATACCAGTTTTAACCAGCTGCCCTTGGATTTATAATTTTCTGCTAGATCTGTTTCACTCTGCCTTGTGCTCTTAGTTGAAAGTGATCTTAGACTGACTGGACACTTTCTTCTTTGATTTGTTCTATTGTGAAGTTAGTAGCATAGATAAAATTGGTGGGTTTAAGTTTTATAGTTTAATGTTTGATAAGCTTCTCTTTCTGCCCTACCCTACCCTCTCTTTGTTTTTGGTGAATGATTCATTTTTATTTTCTTTCTTTGTCTTTTATTTGAATCTGCTGACCCATGAGAGCTAGATCAAGAATTCAAGTTAAATCTGATTGTCAACAACTTATGCAACTACTGAACAAGTTCAAGAACCCCCTGTAAGGTAACAGAGTAGTCCATATTGAAATCTATTCCAGAAGTGGAAAAAAGTGAATTGCCATTCGACCCAACTCTGTAACTCGCACCTTGGATAACCAGCTAGATCCTAAAGATGAGTGAGATCCGTCCCGTGGGTGTCTCCGGAGCTTTCCTTGCTTCATCCTTTCTCGGGGTGTGCATGAAAGCCGGGCCAACAAGGTCATCAATGACAGGGATAGGAAACTTGTATTTAACGGTAATTTTGTTGAGAGGTCAAAAATCGAGACACATGCACCATGAAGTATCCTTGTGGTGAACCATTACTACTGGTAATGAATTAGGGCTGATGCTAGGATGAATGATGCCATGTTCTAATATTTCTTGAACCAACTTCTCTATTTCTATCTTTTGCGGTTGAGGTTAACGGTAAGGACGAACATTAGGAGGAAGACTTTCAGGGACAAGATGTATGGCGTGGTCATGAGATCATTTGGGAGGTAGTTCTTTTGGTTCAATGAAGACTTCTTCATATTTATCCAAAATATCTTTAAGATCTTTTGAGAAAATTGCAGGAGTATCCAATGCTTGAGCTTCCATGAAATTGACTTTCTTTAATAACCTTTCCACACAGTGTGAACTTACCACCTTGGATGGTGGAGATTGAATTATTGGAGACAAATATTCTTTCCATTCTCATTCCATTTGATATATAATAATTGAACATTAAAAGTAATATCATCTAGTTGTGATAACCATTCAACACCCCAAAATAACATCTAAAATTCTCAAGTTCATAATGAAGAGAGTTCCTCGCCAAGTGTAATTTCCTATTTGGATTTAAACTAGAGATGTTCTACCTACACATTGAGCATTTTTTCCATTTGCAATTAAAACTTGGAACTTATAGTGATTAGTCGTATTAATATACAATTTCAATGCTTTAGCAGTTTTCATATCAATAAAGTTATATGTATTGCCTAAATCAATCAACACATTAATACACATGTGCCTAGTAAATTCTTATACCTTAATTGTATGATGAGTTGCTAACCCCATAAGTGCATGTATTGAGAGATAGTGTCATCTTTTGGTGTTGCTTCATTAGTATCTATTGAGATTTATTATGTATTCGTGGATGACTCTTGTTGAGTTATATCATCTTCTTCTTCTTCATTATTTTTAAATTCTACTTGAAAGGTTTCACACACTACACATAGTTGATCTCTAGAATGATAAGAATGATATTTAAAGCAGAAAAATATTGATGATTATTCATTATTATGAAAATATTGATGAAAATTAGAATCACTTTTATAGGATTCCCCATCTTGAAGTTTAGTTTCAATTGCTTCAGCTATTTTGGTAGCCTCATCTAGAGTACATGGATAATGAATGTCGACTTCTTTTCGTATTTTATCCTTGAGACCATGATGGAAAGAAGACACCAATACTACTGGGTTTAATTCATGTGTGTAAGCAATAAGACTTGTGAACTCCGATACATAATATTCTACTAAATCTATTTTCTTGAGATCCATGAGGTAGACTACATATGATGAAGATGAACCCTTATAGAATATTTTAAGGAATAGTTCCTTAAATTTAGGCCACATAAGAGATTGATTATGTTGATAGAGCTGCCATAATAACCATTGATAAGCTTGGGTGCCTAGTTTACAAGATGCATATGCAACTCGACCAGTTTCAAGAATACGATATAAATGGAAAATATCATCCATCTTGGCTATCCAGCATATGGGATTAAATTCTTAAAAAGTGGGCATGTCAGTATAGGGTACTTGAGCATCATTAGGCTAAGTTAAGAATAGAGACACATTCGCTATGGAGGGATTGAAATCAAAAGAATATTTTGGGGGTACCAATGTCTGATGAGTATTCAATGGTGGAGGGTTGACAATGGCTTGAGTGGCTTGAGTATTTAGAGGTGGAGGATTGATAATGACTTGAGAATCTTGATTATCTAGGGATATTATACCATATCTTTAATATTATGTAGTTTTGAATACATCTGACCAATGTCATCTTCTTATTGCTTAAGACATTCACAGACATTGGAATCCACACTAAGTAGAAATTTTTTAACAAGATCTCTTTTAGGGTGAAGTTTTACTTAATTAAGAACATGGTCCACTCTGTAAGAGTCTAGTTCATCTGGGTTGGATGAAGGGCTAATGTGGTCTAGTGAAGGAGGAAGGACATTGTTATGATTTGGTGAAACCATGGACCAGTGGCGAGGGTTGAAACTATTAATTATAAAAAGAGAGTTGTGTTCATACCTTTATTTTGCGGATGTCTTCTTAGTGAATTTATTAATACTTCATTAAGAATATTAGCGATTTTTAATCATCTATTAGCCCCTCTATTGCACTTGTTAGCAATATTTTGGTCACTCATGCATTTAATTTTAAAAAATTACAAACATTTTTAAAAATTAAACAACTATTTTTTATTTGAATACCGCAACCGGCTACTTTGACTTGAGAACAATATCAATAACTATTTTGATTGGGTGGAATCACATGACTGACTACTCGAAATGATGATAAATTTTGGACTTGATACGGATGGAACAAGGAGTGAGACATCCAACTGGCATGCAGACCTGATCTAACCACACACTAGATGACTAGACCTGAAACAATACCTGAACGACCCAAATGATAACCATTTTTGGGCCTGATGTAGAAGAAGCAAGGACTAACACATTCAACTGATATGTAGACCACACACTATCCACATATGAATGGGACAAGGTGACACAAAATTTTAGAGAGGATAGGGATCTATTAAAAATGAGCTTAATGACTGTGCTTTCCACTACACGACCACGTAAGCAGTAATTGTGAGCACCAAGAATGCTCAGAAGAGCTTTATGATGTGTTTGTGCTTAAAAATCTCTTAAAAATTTATATACGGGTAATGTGGTATTTTTGATCCCAATAGCAAAAATTATTAAGCCACTTGCTACTTACCAGCAATCGCACCTGACTTCACCTAAATTTCTTACTAGAAACCGACATCCAAAATGTTGTTTTAGGGTTTAAAACCTCATCGAAAATCATGTGTTTTGGAATTCTCTTCTGAAACGTTGATTTATATGCTTAGTGAACAACTCGAACTGGAAGAATTGATAGCGAGATTGTTTATGAACCAAGCAACTTAATAATCCAAGCAAACTGTGATGAATTATTAATATTTGGAATACCTAATTGTTCGATGGTTCATTTTCTATGAACGTGAATATTAACTGTATGTGATCATATTTCTCCTTGGCTCGATATACATTGAATACCCTTAATTTTTTTCAATGTATTGTGCACCATCTATAAAAATGTAACATGCGATCGTACATATTTGCTTGAACTTTTGCAGTGATTTCACGATTGTATTTTGTCAAGTGATTGAATTTAAATAGATGAATGATATGTTGCCACGCAATGAAGGCTATGAATATAAACTGAGCACTGATTTCCTGTCTAATACATGATAAATTATTTTCCCGAGTTGGTTTCAGCGACTGATGTAAGCTGTAGTGGTATGAAAAAAACATAATTTGAACTGCTAGTATACCACTTGAAGTGTGAAACTTTAGAAACAATGTAAGAATACAAATCGAATGAATTAAATACAAAATATCTTCCCGCTTCAGGAGGTCTAAGTCTCTTGCTAATACACAATGTTTAATAAATATTATTGATTATAAAATGTAATAGGTCAACAAATCAATGAACAAATGGAAATATAACCGGCTAGCTATATTGGAGTTGTAAGAAAGTATGAGTTGGAAGTCTAAAAAAAGGTTGCTATCAAGTAGACATGAAATATTAAAGGGTATATCAAAATAGATAGTTGAGAAAGCCATGAAAGGAGGATGAGCTTTCAAAACTGAAGAAAATACCACGAGACAATAGGAGTGCTTGAAGTGAAAGAATTAGAATTCAATCAACACCTATGAGTGTAGAAGCTAAAGAAGAAAAACATATCACATGTAAGTGGAGTAAAGAGCTACAGATAGCATCTATGAGTGTATAAGCTAAATAAGGTAAGCATATCACCTGTAAGTGGAGCATGGAACCACTGATAGCATCTATAAGTATAGAATCCAAAGGACGTAAGTATATCACCTATAAATGGAGTATAAATTCATAAATAACATCTATGAGGGAAATAAGTTATGGATAGTACCTGTGAAGTGTAATACCAAAAGGAGTTTGCCCTAAGAAAAAATATTTTGAATTCTTTTCCGTAAATACTAACATAGAGCCACGTAAATTAGAGTTGTAATCATTAGTGTAACACCTAAGGTGGAGAGACATTCATGTTAGTGGTGCCCTAACATATTTTACATGTGTATTACTAGAGTGAAGTAAGTTCTAAAAAGTTAAAGTTTAATTTATTACCTTGAATTTTAAATTTGACGGCTTTATTGGGCAAATTAGATTTATTTCTAGATATTATAAAGTTTGTAGAAATAAGAGAAATATTGAATGAAATATTGCATAAGAAATTGCTTTAGGAGAAATAAGAAGGAAGTATAATATATGAAATCAAAATAAATTGGAGTGATAAGAAATAAATGAATTATTGTTTTATTAAAGCTTTAAATTGATTATTTGAAATTAAAATTTGAAAATCTTATTGATTTGAAGATTGAAAAATTGAAGAAATTTGATTATTAAAATTTTTGAAGCTTATTGATGATTTATAAATGCAAAATTGATTGATTATTTTTGTAAAATTGAAATTTAAAAATTAAAAAGTATTTTTTGGAGTCATAAGATCATTTATTTCATGATTGTTTGATTAAAACAAATAGATAAAAAAATAATTCTACTTGAAATAAAGTAATTTGAAGAATTTAAAAAAAAATTATTATAGATAAAATATAAATAAATGCATCTCACATTTCATATAAATTAAAAACTTCAAATTTTATGAGAATAAATTTTCAAAAACAAATATTTATCAAAGACATGAAACAATATCACTTGAATATCATAAAAAAATTAAAACTAAAAAGGAAACATGGTATATAGATTTAGGTTCCATTCATCATATGATTATAAATTTACATTGGTTTGATTCATTGGATGTCATACTAAATATTCCACTAAAAATAGCAGATTATAAGATTTATTATGTACAAAAAGCTATAAAAGTTATACCTAGCTTGTCATTTTTAGATTTCATGCTAGATGATGTATTGTATGTTCTATGGTTATCAAATAATATTATCTTAGTAGCTCAATTGGTTGAAAAAGGTAGGGTAGTGGAATTTAAATTTATCAATGAAAACAAAAAATGTGTCATCAAGAAATAAAACAAAATTGAAGCTACGAGTTCTATCAAGGATGTAATATTTGCTCTAGATGCAATAGGTTTTTATAAAAAATATTAGATTACATTTTGCCTCAATACAAATTTAATTATGAACTGTTTGACTTCTTTAAAAGATAAGAAATAGGACAATGGATTAGGTATAGTGCAATATTGAAGCCAACAGGTAGTGTTCATGGATGGACACAAGGTGAAAAATGAAGATGAATATTATATACTAAAATTATTCAAACCAAATAATATAATATAGAGGGTGTTGAAGAATATTACATTATTTGGTAATGTGTTAAAGTACCCCCATGGTGCATTTGTAAATATTAGAATAGGATGTGATTTCTTAGATTAGGGAGTGTGATTTAAATTAATCTTAAGTATTTATCAATGTGTGAGAAGAGTCCAAGTGTGTGATGTGTGAGAGTGTACAATGTGTCATGTAAGTAATTCAAGAGTCATATTAGGTTTCAAGTATACAAGTGATGAGTTATAAAAGGTGTGGCAAGATGTAAAGTCAAATCATGAGAGTTTTGTCATATGTGAGGAATATAAAAGGATGCATTTCTCGGATATGTGAGGAGAGAAATAGTCATGTATTTAAGAGATACCTTCTAAGGTTATATTATGGAGATAAATATCCATGTATTGTGATAAGATGATACGAAGCATTGTATCAAGCATTTAATCCTAAAAAATACAAGTGATTTTGTAGATTTGATCATTGTATAATTATTTTTATATTTTAAAATATTTTTATTATTTAATTTATATAATTGATTCATATTGGTTAGAGAATTTTATGCTTCAATATTATGTTTGATTAAGATCCTAGATACTGGGACACATCACTTAATCTAGCTAAAAATCCAATAGTGGTATCAAAGCTACACTTTGGTCATATTGAATTTGAGTTGTTTGAAGGATATGATTAAAGTCACTTAAAATTGGAGTCACTTGATGTTCAACAAGAAATAATATTAAAGTATTAAACTTTGATTTATATTACACATATGAAGAATTTGATATTAGAGATATTGTTGAAGATATCACTATGAAGCAAAGGAAAAAATAAAAGCACGAGAAGCATTAAAGAAATATAAGGGACTTGAAGCATATTTCTACCTACATTGAGAAATATTGAATGAATACCCAAGAGTATTTAGAGAAGGGATCAAAGATAAAGAATTAAGAAGTTTGAGGTGGAAGTACTTGAAAAAGGGTTGTTAGCAAGTAGATGTAAAAGATTAAAGGGAAAGTAAAAATAAATTTTCCTAAAGTTGAATGAAGCCTGAGTATGCATTTGAGGAAGCCATAAAAGGAGGATGAGCTTTCAAAAGTGAAGAAAATACAAGGAGAGAATAGGAATGCTTGTAGTGAATTAGAAGTAGATTAACACCTATGAGTGTAGAAGCTAAAGAAGACAAACATATCACATGTAAGTGGAGTATAGAGCCAAATATAACATCTATGAGTGTATAAGCTAAATAAGGTAAGCATATCACTTATAAGCTAATCATGGATCCACTAATAGCATGTATGAGCATAGAAATCAAATGAGGAAAGTATATCACTTGCAAATGGAGTACAAATTTCTAAACAACATCTATGAAGGAAAGAAGTTAAGGATAGTACCTATGAAGTAATATACCAAAAGAAATTTTCCCTAAGTAAAAGTTTTTTGAATTATTTTGAGTAAATACTAACATGAAGCCACCTAAATTAGAGTTGTAGTCATTAGTGTAACCCTTAAGGTGGAGAGATATTCAAATCAGTGACACCCTAACATATTTATCATGTGGATAAAGAGAGTTAAGTGAGTGTTAAAAAGGTAAAGTTTAATTTATTACCTTGAATTTCAAATTTTATTGCTTTATTGGGTGAATTAAATTTGTTTCTTGATATTATAAAGTTTGGAGAAATAAAGGAAATATTGAATGAAATATTGTATAAGAAATTGCTTTAGGAGAAATAAGAAGGACGTATAATATATATGAAATTGAAATAAATTGGACTGATAAGAAGTAAATGAATGATTGCTTTATTAAATCTTTAAACTGATTATTTAAAATTGAAATTTAAAAATTTGATTGATTTGAAGATTGAAAATTTGAAGAAATCTGATTATTGAAATTTTTGAAGCTTATTGAATATTGATGAATGCAAATTTTATTGATTATTTTTGCAAAATTGAAATTTGAAAAATAAAATGAAAATTTGGGAATCATAAGAAGATCATTTATTGCATGATTATTTGATTAAAACATTTTGGAGAAAAAATAAATTCTACTTGAGAGTAAGTAATTTGAAGAATTTGAAAATTTTATATCATGGATAGAAGACAAATGAATTCATCTCAAAGTTCATATAAATTCAAAAGGTAAAATATTATGAGAAAATTTTCAAAATTAAATATTTCTCAAACACATGAACAAGATCACTTGAATATCATCAAAAATCTAGATTTAGGTTCCATTCATCATATGATTAGGAATTTACATTGGTTTGATTCATTGGATGTCAGATCTGTTAGGGTAAAATAGGTAGTATATTGCATTATAATACATAGGTTGATTATTACATTTACTTTTCTACTTTCTACCATGTAGATATTTACTATTTCAAATATCTAATGGTAAACTATGGTTAATTCCTAAATATCTTAGGTTAACAAACCTAAACCAAACTCTCTACCTCCTATGTCACATTGGTTAGCGTGGATAGTGGTATTATAGTTTGGATTACTATTTTGTAACCTATTTAAATACTAGGCTTTGCTCCTAAGTTTGGTTAATGTAAATTATCATTTTATTTAATCAAACTCATTCTCCTAGTCACATTGGTATCAGAGCTAGAGCACGGGAGTTGAGCTGGAGAGTTGGAAATACGGCACCATTGGTGACCCTTAATTATTTTGAATAATTACTCCTTATGCTTTTCAATTCTCCTAAGGTTTGTTTATTTATTTGCATGCATCCTAATTTCATGGATAGTGAGTTGAGAGCCCCCGTAGGAAGGCCCACAACATAGGGCATGAATCCCGATGTAGGGACCATTTGACCCCTGCCGTGATTGCCACCCATGGGAAATTTTTTTCCATCATGGATCGCGACCACCGGGATCTCCCCACCGGTGATCCAACCTATGGGTCCGCAGTTAGCCCATGGGAGCGTTCGAGGGTATGTGACCCTCACACTCCCCATGGCAAGGGGAGAGTTTTCTTAGCTTCTCTTAAGGTTTGTTTATTTATTTGCATGCATCCTAATTTCATGGATAGTGAGTTGAGAGCCCCCGCAGGAAGGCCCACAACATAGGGCATGAATCCTGATGTAGGGGCCACTTGACCCCTGTCGTGATCGCCACCCATGGGAAATTTTTTCCCATCGTGGATCACGACCATCGGGATCTCCCCACCGGTGATCCAACCTATGGGTCTATAGTTAGCCCATGGGAGCGTTCGAGGGTAGGTGACCCTCACACTCCCCATGGAAAGGGGAGAGTTTTCTTAGCTTCCCCTTGGGCCTGCATCCTGAGATCGAGGCAAGAATGCATCGAGGGTAGGAGCACCCTCACATTTCCCACAACACGAATCTTGAGGTAAGAAAGCATCGAGGGTAGAAGCGCCCTCACATTTCCCATAGATATACATTCACCCTAAGGTAGTGCTGATGTGGACCTGACTTGACCTACTACCTAGGTGACATGTGGCACTTTGGCCATGTGCCACCTGGAACCTGACTGGACCTGACCAGACGTGGACCTGATGTGGACCTAACAAGACCTAACGTGGACCTGACTGGACAAGACTCAACATGTGGACACCCCCTTGCCATGCCATGTGGACATCGATAAAAAGGAGGGCCCGAACTTGATTACCCGAGGGCAATCATGAGCTTAGTCACTTGTTCAGGCCTTTAAAGACCTTTTCCTCCAAAACATGATGCATGTGGGATAATTCCCACAACATCCCAAAGAAGCCCACATGCTTCTTTAAGAATCAGGCGGTCCAGCCTAAGAACCAAGCCAACCACTTGGTTAGTTGGCCAAGGCAGATGCTTTAGGCCATTGAGAGTTGCAGGTTCGACTCCCACGCCCGCCAAATTGCAAAGGGATTAAATTTTGATGAAAATTTTATTACTTTTGGCATACCAAAGGTTATTTTTCTTTATGCTTAAATTAAGTTAATTCTTAAATTTTTTTAGAACTTTTCATAGTTTTTTTTCTAAATAAATTGCATCAATTTTTTTACTCTTAAATTGATGTTTTTTATTCCAAAAATTATGTTATATTCTATTTAAAAAAAAAAAACTTTAAATTTTTTTTTAGCATTTAAATTGAAAATAGAAGTGCCAAATTTTTTATGCAACTAAGCAATTGTCTTTATTTAGTTTTCTCCAAATGTGGGGATAAATATACAAGGTATAAGAGGCATTTTGTTGCTTAATTTTCATCAACATTTCCTATATTTTTCATCACTCTTCAAATTTTTCATGAAGATCAAATATTGGGTAAGGAAAGTTCTTCGTACACAAAGAATCATAAGAAAAAGAAATGAATTATGAAGGCAAAAAACATGATCACATTTTTGTTTTATGTTTCATGAATATCATAGATCCATTCCTCACTCACTTATCTATACTGATCCATGAAAGTGTTGGACAAAAGCTATGGTCCCATGAGAATTCGTGAGCCTTTTGATCCTAATGCACCACCTATTTTTGAGTGTTGAAAACAAAAACCAATTCGTGTGTCGACTAGTATGGAAACATTTCAAACGCAGGTCGTGTGTCGACTTGTCTTGAAAGGAGTGCTATAATTTTTCAATTTTGTAAAAATTAAGGGGGGATAGAAGTCATATCTTGTGATTCTATTTTTTTGCATAATTGTAAATAGAAAGTGGGGATATTTCAAAGCAACAAAAGGTGCATTCTTGATTGTACTCGATACCTTCTCTTTAAAATTGACTATACTAGGTGCATTTTCGGTTGCATCTAACACCTATAGTGATAATAATTTGGGTTGCTCTCTTATTTTTTATTATTGCACTAACAATCATGTTTTTTGTGTGCAATTAAACAATCAGATAGAACATTGAAGAAGCATTTCACAAAACCCAAACTTCACTCCAAATCGTGCTACACCTTGCACAATTTAAAACAAAGTCAATTTTATTCCCCATAAAAGGTCAAAATACAAAACACCTTGATTAACTCTCTTTTTTTGGCTTAATTTCCTCAAAATTTCCATCCTTCTTGAAGGGTGTTAATGCAGGTGACATTAAATATCCTAGAGAGCACAATCAAAAGTCTTTCAAAACCTACCCCTTTAATTTGCTCTATTTGTTTAGCTTAAAATCCTCAAAATTTTCATCGCTTGTTAGGGATGTTAAGGCAGGTGCCATTAAATATCTTATAGAAGAAAATTAAACATCTTCCATATACTCTTTTGAGGGTATAGTGCAAGATACAACCATATTAGTCCTATCAATTTTAAACCTTCACCATGGCCATGATGCACAAGTATCTCACTGAGAGCCAACTGCTCAAAGGTTTAAATTATTTTGTATGGAAGACTATGATGAAAGCTATCTTAACTTAGCAAGAGCAGATCAAACAAATTTTGATAAAAATGATAGAAAACTATCCTTAATGATCTTGCTAGCTATTACTGATGATATCCAACCTCATATCAATGAAGCTAAGAATGGTAAGGATGCATGGGATGCCTTAAAAACCATATTTGTGGGGAAGAATCAATCAAAAATTCTTCACCTCCAAACATAGCTTCATACTCTTCATATGAAATTAGGAGAAACAGTAGAGCTATTCCTCTCTAGAGTGGTAGAATTGAAAACAAAACTATAATCCTTAAGAGAAAAAGTGGAAGACCAAGTATTGACCTCTATCATTTTGAGGGCTCTTCCTAACTCCTACAAAATATTGATCACTTAATTATAAGACTATGGAAGGACAGTGACTTTTGTCGAGTTGGTAAATATGCTTTAAACAGAAGAAGCTAATCAACTCCAAAGAGATGAGGCATCCAAAAATGCACTTTTCTCAAATAGACAAGGTGGTAAGAAAAAGTGGAATCAATAGAAATGTTCTTCTTCTAATAAAGACAAGGGTAAAGGCAAAGAGACTTAGAAGAAGAAGAAATATTGTAATATTTGTGACAAGGACACTCATGAAACCAAAAGATGTTGGTTTAAGAACAAACCACCCAATGAACAAGGAACCAAGAAGGGTAAAAGCAAACCAAAGAATAAGAATAAACAGCAATAAGGACACAATGTAGCTGAAGATTCTAGTTTAGAATCTAAATGAGCACACAAGGTGCTCATGACACATAAATATTACCCTCACAAGGATACTTTGTGGTACATATATTTAGGTTCTAGTAAGCATATGACTGGCGATAAGTCCTGGTTTGAGATATTTTAGGTTCGAGAAGGTAGACCGGTCACCATTACTGATGATCAAATCTATCGAGTTTAGGGAAAAGAAAGTGTTTCTATCTCCCTTCTAGATGGAGAATGTAAAATTCAAAAATTTCTTTATGTACCAGGATTGAAAAATAATCTCTTGTCAGTTCCACAAATCCTAGACAATCACATGAATGTCAATTTCAAGGTGGAAAAAGAAAAAAAATGTTGCTTTATCAATAAGAAAGGAAAAAAAAATAGAAACAAGTTCATACAAACATGGTTTGTCTTAGATGCACTTACCTCAACACATACTGCAATGGTAGTAACTACAAAAGAGGCCACATATCTATGGCATAAGATATTTAGGCATTTAATTTTAGGATATTTACTAGAACTTAGTAAATATAAAATGGTGAAAGGACTGCCTACTCTTTCATCTACTTTGCTAGTGTGCTCAGATTGCTTGTCAGGAAAGCAACACAAAGTAACCTTTGAACCTAGCTTCTTTCGATCTAAGGTACCTTTGGAGTTGGTTCACATAGATTTATGTGGTTCCATGTCTACTAGTTGTGGAGGAAAAAGGTATTTTAAATTGTTTGTAGATGATCAATCATGCAAGATGTGGGTCTTTTTTTTGTAGTTGAAGTCTGAAGTATTTACCTATTTTCAACAGTTCAAAAATCTTGTTGAGAAAGAATCAGGATGCTTCATCAAGACCCTCCATTCAGATCGAGGGGGGGAATACACAACAAAGGAATTTTCCTCATTTTTACAGACACATGAGATAAAAATATAGCTTACCATAGCCTATTCTCCTCAATCAAATGGAGTTGTTGAGAGGAGAAATTGGTCCATTATGGAAATGGTTCTATGTATGCTTAAGGGAGAAAATATTGAGTAAATTTATTGGGTTGAAGCTGCTCAAACTGTAGTATATATTCTAAATATAGCACCCATAAGGGCTCTTGAAGGTATGACTCCTCAGGAAGCATGGAGTGGAAGGAAACCCTCCATATATTAGTTACGGGTATTTGTGTGTAAGGATTTTATGCATATAACCAAGGAGAAAAGAAAGAAATTAGATGAGAAGTCCCTACCATGTGTTTTTCTTGGATATGATGAATTCTCAAAATGTTATCGATTGATAGACCCATTTACCAAGAAAATACATATCAGAAAATATGTAGTGTTTGATGAAGTTTTCACACCCAACACTACATCCATATACCTAGATGATGAGGAGCAACAACCACTTCCTTCTCCACAATATAAAAAGCCTCTCAAATGGTATACGAGCACAATGAAAGATTCCAAACTCACTTCCCCACATGATCTTACTCTCAATCATCCAAAGACACAAAGTATGACTCAACAAGAAAAGACTGAAGCATCCACTTCAGTTGATGATCTTTGTATCGATTTTCAAGACCTTTCTATTGATATAGAGTTAGCAAGGGAATATGATATTGAAATAGATGATGAGAGGGTTTACTTGTCATCATTTTATGAAAATGAACCTTCTACAGTTGATGAAGCACTTAGACTACCTCAGTGGAAGGTAGTTATGGATGTAGAACATAACTCCCTCATCAAGAATAAAATATAGAAGCTGGTAGATTTACCTAAAGGAAAGAAACCCATAGGATGCAAATGGTTTTACAAAGTCAAATATAAGGCAACTGGTACCATAGACAAGCATAAAGCCCATCTTGTGGCAAAGGGCTATGCTCAAAAGGAAGGCCTTTATTATGAGGAAACCTTTGCACCCATTGCAAGGATGACCACCATTCGAGTTATTTGTGCTATGGTAGCACAATTTGGATGGAAATTACATCAAATGGATGTAAAAAGTGCCTTTCTGAATGGTGACTTAGAAGAAGAGGTATACATGACTCAACCCATAGGATTTTATAAGGAATGCCATGAGCAACAGGTTTGCAAGTTGGTCAAATCATTATATGGGCTCAAACAAGCCCCGAGAGCATGGTACATTAAAATGGATAGTCAACTATTACAACATGAATTCAAGAGAAGTCCATCTGATGCAAATCTCTATATCAAGAACACAGGTTCTGAAATAGTGATTCTTGTATTATATGTAGATGATTTGATCATCATCGATAATTTAGAGAAAATGATTAGCATCATGAAATATGACTTGAAAGAGTCAATTGATATGACAGATCTGGGACTTCTCCACTTTTGTCTTGGCCTTGAGATAGAACATAAGAAGAATCATATTAGGGTGACTCAATAAAAGTATGCCAAGACTTTAGTAGAAAAATATCGTATGACTGATTGCAAGCCCAAGGCAACACCGATGGAATAAGGGCTTCAGTTATCACGATATGATGATTCACCATAGGTAGATGGCACACTATATATACAGGTGATTGGAAGCCTTATCTATATGACCAATACTAGACCAAACATTACTTATGCTATAAACTACCTTTCTTGGTTCATGCAGGAACCAAAAGCCTCTCATTGGAAAGCAGTTAAGCATGTTCTTCACTACATTTAAGGTAGTGTAGAATATGTCTAGAGTACAAGAATAATAACTCATTCTTCTTACAGAGTTATACTGACTCTGACTATGTTGGATCCCTAGATGATAGAAAATCAACATCAGGATATGTATTTCATCTTGAATCTAGTCCTGTCTCATGGAATTATAAAAAGCAACAGGTGGTTGCTTTATCTTCAACAGAGATAGAGTATCACGCTGCATGAGGAGTTGTGTGTGAAGCGATATGGTTAAGTCGCATCTTGCCTACCATGGGCCTACCAAAGAAACTTCCTATTCATATGTTTTATGACAACTCAGGTGTTTTGAACTTAGTCAAGAATCCAGTCCATCATGAAAGCACAAAGTATATTGACACAGATTAGCATTTCATTTGTGATGAATTTTCTAAACACAGAATCAAGATCCAATACATTCCCACCGACGAACAGGTTTCTAAACTCTTCACCAAGGCACTTGGATGTGTCAAATTTGAGTTGTTCCAAAGTAAAATTTGTATATCAAAGTAATATAATAAAGGGGGGATGTTAGGGTAAAATAGGTAGTATATTGCATTATACTACATAGGTTGATTATTACACTTTTCTACTTTCTACCGTGTAGATATTTACTATTTCAAATATCTAATGGTAAACTCTGGTTAATTCCTAAATATCCTAGGTTAACAAACCTAAACCAAACTCTCTACCTCCTATGTCTTGTTGGTTAGCATGGATAGCGGGATTATAGTTTGGATTACTATTTTGTAACCCATTTAAATACTAGGCTTTGCTCCTAAGTTTGGTTAATTCAAATAATCATTTTATTTAATAGAACTCATTCTCTTGGTCACAAGATCAAGCATTCCACTAAAAATAACAAATTATAAGAATTATTATGTGTAAAAAGCTAGAAATGTTAGTGTAATATTGTAAAACAAGGCCAATATGTAGTGTTCATGGATTGTGACAAGGTGAATGATGAAAATGAATATTAAAGACCAAAAGTATTCAAATAAAATAATATTATATAGGAGGTGTTGGAGATATTCCATTATTTGGTAATGTGTTAAAGTACACCCATGTTAAATTTGTAAATATTAGACCAAGGTGTGATTTCTTAGATTAGGGAGTGTGAATTATATTTCTATTAAGTATGTGTTAATGTGTGAGAAGAGTTAAATTATCATGTAATAATATTTACAAGTGTGTAACGTGTGAGAGTGTACAATGTGTCATGTAAGTAAGTCGAGAGTCATACATAAGTGTCAAGTATACAAGTGAAGAGTTATATAATATATGAAAAGATGTAAAATCTAGAGTCATGAGAGTTTTTTCATATGTGAGGAATATAAAAGGATGCATCTTGTGGATATATAAGGAGATAAATAGTGATATGATATGAGCATTGTATCAAGCATTGAATTTTAAATAATATAAGAGATATTGTATATTTTATCAATAATATTATATGTTTTAAATTCTAAAATATTGTTATTATTTCATAACTATAATTGATTCATATTGGTTAGATAATTGTATGCTTCAATATTGTGTTTAATTAAGATCCTAGATATTGGGACCTATGATTTAATCTGGCTAAAAATCCAATAGTGGTATCAAAGCTACACTCTAGACATATTGACTTTGAGTTGTTTGAAGGATACAATTGAAGTCATCCAAAATTAGAGTTTCCTGATATTCAAAAATCAAGAAGAATAAAGGATTAAACTTTGTTTGATATTACACCTATGAAGAATTTGATATGATATCCTTTGTTGAAGATATCACTATGAAGCAAAGGAAAATACAAAAGCATAAGAATAATCAAAGAAACGTAAGAGACTTGAATCATATTTCTACTTGCATTGAGAAATATTGAACAAATACCCAAGAGTATTTAGAGGAGAAGAAGATAAAGCATTAAGAAGTCTGAGTTGGAAGTACCTAAAAAAAGGTTTTTTAGCAAGTAGACATAAAATATTAAAGGGTAAGTCAAAATAAATATTTCTAAAGTTGACTAAAGGTTGATTAGATAGTTGAGGAATCTATGAAATAAGGGTAAGCTTTCAAAAGTGAATAAAATACTATGAGAAAGTAGGAGTTCCTAAGGTAAAAGAATCAAAAGTTGATCAACACCTATGAGTGTAGAAGCTGAAGAAGATAAACATATCACCTATAAGTGGAGTATAGAACCACAAATAATATATATGAGTGTATAAGCTAAATAAGTCAAGCATATAGCCTATAAGTTGAGTATGGATCTATTGATAGTGTTTATGAGCATAAAAACCAAATGAGTCAAGTATATGACCTATAAAGGGAGTATAAAGTCACGAACAATATCTATAAATGAAAGAAGTTATGGATTGTGCCTATGAAGTGCAATACTAGGAGTTTTTTCTGTTGAGCAAGGTGCAAAAATAGTATTGTCATTATTGTCAACACAGACAGATAGATCAGTTGATGCAGTGGACAGGAGTTCAGAGGTCAGTCAGAGCATGTACAGTGAATTTCCAAGAAGACCAAAGTGGCCCATATTCAAAAGATCAAAGAAAAGGCCAAGTAAGAAAAGTATAGAAAGAATGAGAAACTGTCGCGATATCGCGACATGTTGAGAAAGCTGGAAAAACTGTCATGATATCACGACATATCGAAGGAGAGAGAAAATGCTGGCAAAACTGTCATGATTTCGCGACATATCAAAGGAGAGAGAAAATGCTGGCAAAACTGTCATGATTTCGTGACATATCGGAGGAGAGAGAAAATGCTGGCAAAACTATCGTGATTTCGTGACATGTTGGATGAAAGAGAAAGCGCAAGGAAAACTGTCATGATTTCGTGACATGTTTGAAGAGAGAGAAAGCGCAAGGAAAACTATCATGATTTCATGACATGTTGGACGAAAGAGAAAGCGCAAGGAAAAATGTCATGATTTCGCGACATGTTAGAAGATAGAGAAGAAGAAATAAAAACTATCATGATTTCGTGACATGTTAGAAGAGAGAGAAGAAGATTGAAAAACTGTCGCGATTTCATGACATGTTGGAAGAGAAAGAGGAGATAGAAAAAGATGTCATGATTTTACGACATGTTTCATTTTCATGGTCCAAAGTGAAGAAAAATAGGAGAGAGAAAAAGATGTCACGATTTCGTGTCATGTTTCATTTTCGCGGTCCAAAGCAAAGAAAAGAGGAGAGAGAAAAAGGTGTCACGATTTCGCAACATGTTTCATTTTCACGATCGAAAGCAAAGAGAAAGAGGAGAGAGAAAAATGTGTCACGATTTCGTGACATGTTTCATTTTCATGGTCCGAAGCGAAGAGGAAGGCAGAGAAAGAAAAAGTGTCACGATTTCATGACAATTTGCAAGAAGGATTGTACGGACAAAAAAGTGTCACGATTTTGTGATAGGTTCGAGAGAAAGAGCTCGCAAAGAAAAAGTGTCGTGATATCATGACATGTCGGGTTTTCATGACCCGATGAGAAGAAAAGCACCAAGGAGAAAAAGTTTCACGATATCGCGACAAAAGGAAAGAAGGAGAGTACGAAAGCAAAAGTGTCACGATTTTGTGACATGTTCTATTTTTATGAGGTCAAGGCAAGAAAAGGCATAAGGTAGAAAATGTGTCACGATTTTGCGACATGTTGTGTTTTCATGGGAAAAATACAGAGAAGAGCACAAGGCAGCAAAAGTGTCGCAATTTCGCGACATGTCATGTTTTCACAGGTGCAAGCCGAGAAAAGGACAAAGAGGTGGAAAGTGTCACGATTTCACGACATGTCATGTTTTCGCGGGTGCAAGCCGAGAAGAAGACAAGGAGGCGAAAGTGTCACGATTTCATGACATGTTGTGTTTTCACGGGTATAAGCCAAGAAAAGAAGTACGACAGTGAAAGTGTCGCGATATCGCGACATGTTATGTTTTCGCGAGGCCAAAGTTAAGAAATAGAGCAAAGAGAAAAAGTGTAGCGATATCGCTACATGTTGTATTCTTGTAGGCCAAAGTTGAGAGAAAGCGTAAGGAGGAAAAAGTGTAGCGATATTGCTACATGTTGCATTCTCGTGTGCCAAAGCTAAGAGAAAGCATTCAGAGGCGAAAGTGTCGCGATATCGTGACATGTTGTGTTTTCGCCGCAACAGCAACAGAAGAGTTGCAGGTGCAGTTGAGGCTAACGAAAACTGATGTAAGCCGACAAAATTTAGGGTTTGCAACCGACGAAGACTAGGGTTTGCAATCGACTAAGATTAGGGTTACAGTTGACTAAGATTAGGTTTTTGATCTTGAAAATATTGTTATAAAAGGAAGGTTGTTTGAAGAGTTTGAAGTTGGGTAGTGCGACGCTTAGAGACAGTGCACATAGTGTGAAGTTCGGTTGAAGATATCATCGAATAAGTGTCGAAGCGAGAAATTTGGCTGTAAGAGCACAAAAAGCGTAGAAGCGACGAGATGATGGCGAAGTGCACAAAGTGAGCAAAGAAGTTGAATCATGCCAAGTGTGAAATTCGCAAAGGAAGCAGAGTGCGCAAAAGTGAGAAGACGATCGTGAAGCTTGACAGTGAAGCAATAGATTGTGTGAAGTGTTTGCACAGAGAGAGCAAAGTGTGTAGAGGATGCAAAGGTGAAACCGACTAGTTAGGGTCTTATACAAGCAAAGGTATTTTATCATCAAACTTATAGATTCAAAATTGAAGTCTATGTTGTAGTCTGGCATCAGGGGTTGGTGCTCCTTCCAATAGGTGCTGGTAAATCAGGGGTTGGTGCTCCTTTCTGTTGGTGTAGATAAATAAGGGGTTGGTGCTCCTTCCAGTGGATGCTAGTAAATAGATTGTAAAATTGATTGCTTTGCTAAGGCTAGATTTGTATGGGAGTCCAACTAGTCAATTTTTGAGGAGTAGCCATATTGGTGAACCTCGTTAAATCATGTGTTGTGTGATTCTCTCTTGTTATGCTTGTTGTTTTTTGTTTTAATTTTTCATTATTTCAGCATTAAGAGTTGCAGATTTAAGTTTTTGAAATGCTACACTGATTCACCCCCCCTCTTAGTGTCGTACTAAGTATAACAATTGGTATCAGATCCAAGTTCTCTTCAAAGGCTAAATCAGCTAGGATTGATCTTGGATTAGTACGCAATGGGTAAGAAGAATAGATCTTCCTCCAAAAGGGCATCTCAGTCAGTTTTAGTTCCTATAGAATAGAAAATTGAACCAGAAGAGGTTGAAGGTTTTTTATCAAACAAAGCACCTGTGTTTGATGGAAAAAATTACACGACCTAGAGAATCAGGATGAAGGCATATCTTTGTGCTTTGGGATACTATGTCTGGGATTTAGTAATCAATGAATGCATAATACCCATAACTTCTCCAACCGATGCTGCCAGTAAGAATCTAGTTGAAAATAACTCAAAAACAAGGAATGCTATCAGGTGCAGATTAGTAGACAGTGAGCTGATAAAGGTCAAGAGTTGTAAAACGACAAAAGAAATATGGGACAAACTGAGGAGTGCTCATGAAGGAGACAATGAGATCAAGGATGTCAAGCTGCAAACACATCAAGCTTAGGTCGAAGCTGTAAAGTTGAATAACAATGAAAACATAGAGATATATATGCTAAAATTTAATGAAGTCCTAGAGGATGATTATAAAAGAGAAACAAAAAAAGAACAAAAATGTGATGAAGAAGAAATTAATGTTGAAATAAATTTGAAAGAGGAACTAACTGTAGCTCTAGATGAATTGAAGATAGAAAGAAAAAGGAATAAGAAAATCTCAAGAAAGCTTGATGATGCAAATGAAATAATAACCAGGTTGAAAGTATAGGTAAAAGAATTCAAAAGGATTGAATAAACTCTCAGGTCATAGATCAATGAGAAAGAGATTGGTTGCTGCAAACAAGAGGAAGAGACTGTGTTATTGAAGAAACAACTAGAAGAGGCCAATACAAATCTCAAATTTGAGAAGAGCACAGAGCTGCTAGATAAAATGATAGACCAACAAAGAAGCTCCACAGATAAGCGTGGTCTTGGATATGAAGCTGAACGACCTTCATCTTCCAACTCTGCAGAGAAGAAGTTCACTGCTGAAGGATCGAAGCAAGAAAAGTTTGAAGCTAAATCTTCAAAAGGAAGAAAATATCAAAGGAGATCTATAGCAAAGCAGCCACAACAAAAGAGGTTCTATCACTCTCACTCTATTCATACTAATACTTTTAATGGCTATTGTTTCAGATGCAACCAGTATGATTACAAGGCAACTTATTGTGGATTGAATAATAAATCAAAAATTTATGCTGGTAGAAATACTTCTGCGTTTCTGAGTGAACAATATGTACAATGTTTTAAATTTAATGGTAATGGAAATATAGCAAGGTTTTGTCCAAGCATGTTTGTATCTAATCCAAGGCAAAATAGTATATTTTATCAGACGCAAAGAACGTAACATAGACTGGGAATAAATCAGGTGCATAAAAAGGAAAATAATCATTCAACAAGGATGCACAAGATAAAACCACACAAGATAAATGTTCGAGTTCACGAAAAGGTTCAAAACAAGGATGCAGCTGAAAAATCCAAGCCCGAGTTCAAGAAAGTTTGGAGAAATATAGAAAAAAGGAATTCATGTCTTCTTGGACTAAAGGAGACTACTCCCCTATTGCACTAAGCAACTCCAGGTAGAACATCCTCAGGGGGAGAAATCTTAAAGTTTTATTTTTAATGCTCCTATGTATTTGTTTGGGTTTCTGAGGATGAAAGGCAAGTAGTTAGGGAGAGTTGTCTATAGTTGTCGAAGCGTGTTATTAGTTCATGTAGTTGTTTGTGGAAGTGTCGTGAAGGGTGGTGATTAAATTAAAAGTTCTCATTATTGGTAGTATTGCTATATGTCATTATTGTACTGATGATGGTTCTTACTACCACCGTCCAAAGTTAAGGATTATAACAGTTTATATAAGTTGGTTTGTGAAAGAATGTTGCTCTAGTCGTATATGTGTTCTGATAAAAGTAGTGGGTATTTGAACTACACATTGATGGGAATATTGTTAGATCTATTTTTGATGTTGTGGTAAAAAATATTGAAGTTTGATCTTTGATTCATGTTTAGCTCATCAAGATGAGCAACTTTGCTTTGTGAATCATACCTATCCGAGGTCCAGAAGTATGAGTTTAAGTAAGGTGCATTATAGTTGGCCGTGAAGTGGTTAACAAAATATTGTTTTCGATTCAAACAGTTGATAATAAGGTGTGACCAGCGGTGACTACAGAAAACATAGACCAAGCTGAAAATGTAAAAAGGGATTTGGTTGGTGTTGTGATACTGTGTTTGATGCCTGCACAGAATTGACAGTAAAATTATAGTGTTGGTACAGTATTGGACAAAAGGTGGTACAAGTATGAGTCACTTGTCAATTTTGAAGAAGAGGTTTATATTGAGTAGTCATATGGTTCCCAGCTTGGTGATGATCCCCATTTGGTTTGTAAGTTGAATATATATGGCTTGAAACAGGCACCCCGAGCATAGTATGCATGGTAGCACAATTTTAGGCCAATCCCAAGGAGACTCATGTGACAAGAGTAAAATGGATGCATGTGGTTGTTCAAGTTCCATAAAATAAACTTTCCTTGATTTGAGTTGAGATTGAGATTTGAGAATAGAAGATATTAAGTCTCTAACAATTCTCTTTATGCTTCTATAAAGTGGATTTGGTTTAAGACTGTCATTCATTGTTGAGTTCATTATGAGTACTACTTGAGAATGATTGATTGAGCCTTTGAAGAAGGCCTTTGGGAAATATTTGAGGAAAGTGTTGGGATAGGTTTCTAGAGCAAATTTGGGCAAGTTCTTGGTGAGATTGCTAGAGAAGATTTGGGCAAGTTCTTGGTGAGCTTGTTAGACCAGATCTGGACAGGTTCTATGTGAGCCTACTGAGCAGGTTCTTAGTGAGCCCATTAATAGAGCTTTGGAGGTGACAGAGTACAGAGAGACAGAGTATTCTATAATATCAAGGGTACTATGGAGTATGGGTTATGATATCCGAAAGGTAAATACTTCACCCTTATATCATATTCAGATGCAGATTGGGCTAGATGTGTCAATGATAGAAAGAGTACCAGTGGAGGTGCATTCTATCTTAGAGATAGATTGGTCGAGTGGTTAAACTTTCCAAGAATTGGCTAGCAATCGAGACTGCATTCTCAGGGGGAGCATTTATGCCTATGTTTATAGTTTTGCTCATATTCATGATTTTTGCTAACTATAACAATGTTTGTCTGAGAATGTTGTGCATAGACTCAGGGGGAGTCTGCAACAGCCCTTTGGTATTATTGTCAAAGGGGGAGAATAATTACAGGAAATTGCACATGTGTTTCCAACAATTCCAAAGGGGGAGATTGTTGAGCAAGGTGCAAAAATAGTATTGTCATTGTTGTCAACACGAGACGGATAGATCGATTGATGCAGTGGATAGGAGTTCAGAGGTCAGTCAGAGCATGTACAGTGAATTTCCAAGAAGACCAAAGTGGCCCATATTCAAAAGATCAAATAAAATGCCAAGTAAGAAAAGTATAGAAATAATGAGAAACTATCGTGATATCGCGACATGTTGAGAAAGCTGGCAAAACTATCGCGATATCGCGACATATCGAAGGAGAGAGAAAATGCTAGCAAAACTGTCATGATTTCACGACATATTGGAGGTTAAAAAAAATGCTGGAAAAACTATCATGATTTCACGACATATCGGAGGAGAGAGAAAATGCTAGCAAAACTGTCATGATTTCGCGACATGTTGGACGAAAGAGAAAGCGTAAGGAAAACTGTCGTGATTTCGTGACATGTTCAAAGAGAGAGAAAGCGCAAGGAAAACTGTCACGATTTTGCAACATGTTGGACGAAAGAGAAAGTGCAAGGAAAAATGTCATGATTTCGCGACATGTTAGAAGAGAGAGAAGAAGAAAAAAAAACTATCGCGATTTCATGACATGTTAGAAGAGAGAGAAGAAGATTGAAAAACTGTCGTGATTTCATGACATGTTGGAAGAGAAAGAGGAGATAGAAAAAGATGTCACGATTTCACGACATGTTTTATTTTCGCGGTCCAAAGCAAAGAAAAAATGGAGAGAAAAAAATGTCATGATTTAGCGACATGTTTCATTTTCGCGGTCCAAAGCAAAGAAAAGAGGAGAGAGAAAAAGGTGTCATGATTTCACGACATGTTTCATTTTTGCGGTCGAAAGCAAAAAGAAAGAGGAGAGAGAAAAATGTGTCGTGATTTCATGACATGTTTCATTTTCGTGGTCCGAAGTGAAGAGGAAGGCAGAGAAAGAAAAAGTGTCGTGATTTTGTGACAATTTGTAAGAAGGATTGTACGGATGGAAAAGTGTCACGATTTCGTGATAGGTTCGAGAGAAAGAGCTCACAGAGAAAAAGTGTCACAATATTACGACATGTCGGGTTTTCGCGACCTGATAAGAAGAAAAGTGCCAAGGAGAAAAAGTGTCACAATATCACGACAAAAGGAAAGAAGGAGAGTACGAAAGCAAAAGTGTCACGATTTCGTGACATGTTCTATTTTCATGAGGTCAAGGCAAGAAAAGGCACAAGGCAGTGAATGTGTCGCGATTTTGCGACATGTTGTGTTTTCATGGGCGAAAGAGAGAGAAGAGCACAAGGCAGCGAAAGTGTCATGATTTCGCAACATGTCATGTTTTTGCGGGTGCAAGCCGAGAAAAGGACAAAGAGGAAGAAAGTGTCACGATTTTGTGACATGTCATGTTTTCATGGGTGCAAGCTGAGAAGAAGACAAGGAGGCAAAAGTGTCGTGATTTTGTGACATGCTATGTTTTTGTGGGTATAAGCCAAGAAAAGAAGTACGACAGTGAAAGTGTCACGATATCATGACATGTTATGTTTTTACAGGGCCAAAGTTAAGAAACAAAGCAAAGAGAAAAAGTATAGCGATATCACTACATGTTGTATTCTCGCAGGCCGAAGTTGAGAGAAAGCGTCCGAAGGAAAAAGTGTAGCGATATCACTACATGTTGCATTCTCACAGGCAAAAGCTAAGAGAAAGCGTTAGGAGGCGAAAGTGTCGCGATATCGTGACATGTGTTTTCATGGCAACACCAACAAAAGAGTTACAGGGGCAATTAAGGTCGATGAATACTGATGTAAGCCGATAAAATTTAGGGTTTGTTGTCGACAAATATTAGGGTTTGCAATCAACTAAGATTAGGGTTACAACCAACTAAGATTAGGTTTTTGATCTTGAAAATATTGTTATAAAAGGAAGGTTGTTTGAAGAGTTTGAATTTGGGTAGTGCAACGCTTGGAGACAGTGCGTGGAGTGTGAAGTTTGGTCAAAGATATCGTCGAATAAGTGTCAAAGCAGGAAATGTGGTTGTAAGAGCATAGAAAGTGCAAAAGCGGTGAGATGATGGCAAAGTGCACAAAGTGAGAAAAGAAGTCAAATCATGCCAAGTGTGAAATTCACAAAGGAAGTAGAGTGTGCAAAAGTAATAAGATGATCGTGAATCTTGACAGTGAAGCAGTAGATTGTGCGAAGTGTTTACGCAAAGAGAGCAGAGTGCGTAGAGGACGCAAAGGTGAAATAGACCAGTTAGGGTCTTGTAAAAGCAAAGGTATTTTATCATCAAACTTATAGATTAAAAATTGAAGTCCAGGTTGCAGTCTAGCATCAGGGGTTGGTGCTCCTTCCACTAGGTGATGGTAAATCAGGGGTTGGTGCTCCTTTTTGTTGGTGCAGATAAATAAGGGGTTGGTGCTCCTTCTAGTGGGTGCTGGTAAATAGATTGTAAAATTGATTGCTTTGCTAAGGCTGGATTTGGATGGGAGTCCAAGCAGTCAATTTTTGAGGAGTAGCCATATTGGTGAACCTCTTTAAATCCTGTGTTGTGTGATGCTCTCTTGTTATGCTTGTTGTTTCTGGTTTTAAGTTTTCATTATTTCAGCATTAACAGTTGCAGATTTAAGTTTTTGAAATGCTACACTGATTCACCCCCCCTCTCAGTGTCGTACTAAGTATAAAATTTTCATGTGGATTAGGAGAGTGAAGTGAGTGCTAAAAATGTGAAGTTCAATATATTACCTTGAATTTCAAATTTGAGTGCTTTACTGGGCAACTTAATATTTTTTTGGATATTATAAAGTTTGGAGAAATAAGGGTAATATTGAATGAAATATTGCATAAGAAATTCCTTTAGGATAAATAATAAGGAAGTAAAATATAAGAAATTAAAATAAATTGGAGTGATAAGAATTAAATGAATTATTATTTTATTAAACCTTTAAATTGATTATTTGAAATTGAAATTTTAAAAGTTGATTGATTTGAATATTGAAAAATTGAAGAATTTTGATTATTGAACCTTTTAAAGCTTATTGAATATTGATGAATGAAAAATTGCTAAATACATCTTAAAATAAATAATTTATATCATGGATTAGAAGATAAATAAATGCTTCTTAGAGTTCATATAAATTTAGAAGGCCAAATATTATGAGAGGAAATTTTCAAAATCAAATATTTCTTAAAGACAAGAAACAAGATCACTTGGATATCATAATAAAAAATAAAAAGGATACATGGTATCTATATATATTTATGTGCAAATAATAATATTATTAGGAATTTACATTGGTTTGATTCATTGGAATTCAAACCAAACATTCCACTAAAAATAACAAATGATAATATTTATTATGTGCAAAAAGCAAGAATATTATACCTAGAATGTCGTTTTTAGATTTCATGCTAGATGATGCATTGTGTATTCTAGGATTATCAAATAATCTTACCTTAGTAGCTCAATTGGTTTAAATAGGTAGGGAAGTGGAATTCAAATTTGTCAACAAAAAATAGAAAATGTGTCATCAAGAAATAAAACAAAATTGAAGCTTTGATTTTCTTCAAGGATGGAATATTTGCTCTAGATACAATGTGTTTTAAAAAATTTAGACTACCATTTTACTCAAGAAAAGTTTAATGATTAACTATTTGAATTCTCCAAAAGATAACAAATAGGATAATAAAAGAGGCATAGAGCGATAATGTCAGGAAAGGCCAACATATAGAGTTCGTGGATGGATATAAGGTGAAAGATGAAGATGAATATTGAATACTAGAAGTATTTAAACCAAAAAAATATAATATAAGGGGTGTTCAAGAATATTACATTATTTGGTAATGTGTTAAAGTACCCCCATGGTACATTTGTAAATATTAGACTAGGGTGTGATTTATTAGATTAGGAAGTGTGATTTATATTTCTCTTGAGTATATGTCAATGTGTGAGAAGAGTCCAAGTGTTATGTAATAAAATGTGTATATGTGTAACATGTGATAATATGCAATGTGTTGTGTAAGTAAATCAATAGTCATATGTAGATGTCAAGTATACAAGTGAAGAGTTACATAATATGTGGTAAGATATAAATTCAAAAGTCATGAGAGTTTTGTCATGTGAGGAATATAAAAGGATGCATCTCTTAGATATGTGGTGATAGATATAGTGGTATATTTAAGAGTTACCTCCTAAAGCTATATTATGGTGATAAAGCTCCATGTATTGTGGCAAGATAATATGAAGCATTATATCAAGCATTTAATCCTAAAGAATACAAGATATATTATGTATTTGATCAATTCTATTATGAATTTTATATTATAAAATATTATTATTTCATCACAATTATTGATTCATATTGGTGAGATAATTGTATGCTTCAACGTTGTGTTTGATTAAGATCTTAGATATTGGGACCTATGATTTAATCTGGCTAAAAATCTAATAGTGGTATCAAAGCTAAACTCTGGTCATCTTGAATTTGATTTGTTTGAAGTATATTATTGAACTCACCCAAAATTGGAGTCACTTGATATTCAACAAACAAGAAGACTAAAGTATTAAAATTTGGTTGATATTACATCAATGAATAATTTGATATTAGAGTCTTTGTTATAGATATAACTATGAAGCAAAGGAAAACACAAAAGCATGAGAAGCATTAAATAAAGATAAGGAACTTAAAGCATATTTATACCTATATTGATAAATATTGAATGAATACCCAATATTATTTAGATGAGGATAAGATAACACATTAAAAAATTTTAGTTGGAAATACCAAAAAAAAGGGTTGTTAGCAAGTAGACATAAAATATTAAAGGAAAAGTCAAAATAGATGTTCCTAAAGCTGACTAGAACCTGAGTAGATAGTTGAGAAAGTCGAGAAAGGAGGATGAGCTTTCAAAATTTAAGAAAAAAATAATTGAAAATAGATGTACCTTAGGTAAAAGAATCACAATTCAATCAACACTTATGTGTGTAGATGTTGAAGAAGATAAGCATATCACCTCTAAATGGAGTATAGAGATACAGATAGCATCTATGAGTGTAGAATCTAAATAAGGTAAGCATATCATCTATAAGCAGTTAAGAACACAATATTATATTGAGAGGGGGGTGAACAATATAATACCACTTTTTATTTTTCTTTCCCAAACATTATTATGCAATGTATAGATAGCAATATCAATAGTATTAATCAAAGCAATGCACAAATAACCACACATAATAGAGACACCACAATTTACATGGTTCACCTAATGTGGGCTACTCCACGAAGAAAATATTTTACTAAAATTTTCTCAATCAATTTCCTGGGAATCCTCTCCCTATTACAATGTTTATGGACCTCTGTCCAAAGGAGATACCAATATCATAAATCAAGTTCATGGATATCTATCTACAGGAGAACTCCTCATCTACTTTGGCTGATGATCCTCTAGAAGACTACTACCTCCCCTACACTGGCTTGTGGATCTCTCTCCACTAAAGACTATTTTCTCCACTTAGAAGACTTGTCCTCACTACCTTGGCTAATGGATATCTATCCATTGGAGACTATTATCCTCTGCTCTATATCACCTCCAAATATCTGTCTCAAATATGTACTAAACATTGTCCTTCGGTCTAGAACAAATATGCTCAATATCTATCTCTAGTCTAGCAAAAACCTATCCTCAAATATGCACCAAACTCTATTCTCAAATATGCACTAAACATAGTCCTTCGATCTAGCACAATTTTTTCTTCAATCTCTATCCTCAAGCCTTGACTCAAATCTTGACTCAATCTCAAATCAACTCTATTGGATCTACCCTAAACCTTAACTCAAGGTTTGAACAAATAAATCAATCAACTCTACTCTCAATCATTATCAAATACTTGTCTTAAATATACCTTATAATATTCCTCAAAAGCTTACACTAATATGTCCACAAGTCCTCTCTTAAAAATTTCTCAAATATGCTCTACTATTCCTCTTTAGAAATTGCTCAAAACTGCTCCACAAGTCCTCTCTAGAACTTGTCCAATATTCTCAATAAGTTCTCTCAAGAACTTATCCAAATTTTCTCAATATCTATATTGTAAGCTTCCACAAAATCTTACACCAAATCTATCCACAAGTCTTCTCAAAGACTTACTTAAAATCTTCTCAACAAGTCCACACAGAACTTGTTCAATCTCATAGAAACATAAAGAAAATTTTAGAGACTCAATATGTTCTACACTTATCACAATGCTCAATTACTTTCAATCACTCTCTTAGAAACATAAGGAGAATTGTTAGAAACTCAATATGCTTCAATTTCAACTCAATGCTCAATCAATTTCTCAAAAAAGAATATAGAATAATTTATTTTATGGAACTTGAATAATCACTTCACACACCCACTTGACTAGGCTCAACCAACTCTACTCATACAAACACTCAATGAAACAAACCTTTCTCATAAATCCTAGTCCGAGCATATGATCACTTACTCAAAATGTTTCCAACAATGCCCAACAACAAGTCTCACATAACAATGATACTCATGTTATTTTCAAACTCTAGTTCAAGTTCTTTGCTCAACAACTCACTTCAACAACAATGCTTATAAAACAATATTCACATAGCAATGATACTCAAACCTTAGTTCAAGTTCTTCACACAACCAATGACTTCAATAACAATGCTTATAAAAAAATATTCACATAGCAATGGTACTCAAACCCTAGTTCAAGTTCATGACATAACCAATGGCTTCAACAACAATGCTTATAAAAAAAGGTTTTAAAAACAACTCTTTATTATAGAAAACCTTGAAGCATTATCTCAACACATTCAATAGGAAACCCTAATAAAGCTCTTTTCACTCCAAACTTATTTTCTAGAAAAACCAACCAATCAACTTAACTATGGAAGAATGTGCTCATACCTTTGTCTTTATGATGAAGGAATATCATAAATCTACCAAAACCATAAACACTTCTTTGACAAGCTCAAAGAATTTATTAGATGATAAACATCCTTAAAATACAATGTAAATATCAAGATACACATACACCTTATCACTCCATCTTTAAGAAAACATTCATCAATATTTTACAAAAAATAATACACCACTTACACTTGATAATATCTCAATTAAAATTATATTCAATACACTCTTATTTTTAAAATAACTCAATGCTATAAGTTCCCTCTATCCTTTTAATACTTCAAAAAATAAACGTGACAAAAGAACTTTATTAAAATAAACCTAACACCTTATTCCTCCAAATTATCAAAATAATTTTCAACAAACAAACCTTTTAAGAAACCCTTTTAACTCCAAAATTTAGGCAACACACAAAAATAATAATAATAAATTATTACCTTGCCTTGGAAGGGATTCAAACTCACAGTACATCCTCAATCAATGCCCTAGCCATGGATCCAACCATCGTGCGAGCTAGGCTCTCGCTTAGGGACTAAGGAGCACCATGTGCTCCAAAAGACTCCCCATCTTGCCTTGCACAAAAACATATGCCTTTCCTTTGGCACTTCCAACACTAATGCAACCACCAAAAATGCTACCGTCACGTTTCGAACATGTCTCCTAGCACCCAAAAACTCTAATCGTTGTCCTCTTGCCACTAGGTCACATACCTAGTTGGTTCTTGGTACTTTGGCATTGTTCCCCTTAAACCTTATTCATTGAAGCTAAAAAAAAAAAATTCACTTCTCTTATTCCGTATGAATTCAACACAATTGCACACATTCATTAATCGAGCAAAAGAATATGTTTTAATGCCTCTAAGGCATTGGTATATATATTGATTTCCCTCCTTCATGCATAATGTCGGTGCTCGAAATTCCTCCAATATATTAGACGTCGACACTTTTTATTTCCTTTTGAACTTATTAATTTATAAATTATTTAAATTCATTTGAATTTAAATTTTATAAATTAATTCTTTAAAATCCTTTGGTTTTATTAAGGCCATATTTCATTGTACAACTTGGTATAAATAGTATTTATTTATAAAATTTAAATTCACTTTGACTTTAAATATTTTATCAAATAAATATTAAACTTTCCTTTAGCTTTGCAATAATATTCCTTGGGTTTTTATGAAAAACCTTTTAACTTATGCTTCCACAATATATTAAAAATATTATGAAGCCCTTTTGCCTTTAACCTTTGCATTGTTCTTCTTGACCTTTGACATCATTAGTGGTTTATTCTTGGATATTAATGACAACTTTGACAACTTTATTTCTTGATAAATTCCTTGAAATTGACTTCATTCCTTGACATCAATGACAACTTGACATAATGACTCAAAATGTCCAACAATCTCTCCCTTTGTCATTTATGGCAACCCAAATTATTTTTACTAAAAACTTACCTTTTTCTTTGTTTTTCTCCCCTTGGGACATTGCTCCCGATGGCTCAATGCTTTCTCCTTTTACTCAAATACCAAATATATCCCCCTTAATCAAATCTCTCCCCCTTTGACATCAATGGCAAAGGGTCACCTTTGGGGCTCGGGATGAAGAATGAGCCTCTTAGCTTAGCCTCTTCTTCACCTTCTCTTGAGGTCATTAATTCTAGGGTGGGAGTATTTCTACTCCTAGAAAGCATTGTTCTTTATTTTTATCCTCTTTCCTTCTTATCCGATCCTTCTGATTCCTCTAACTATGTCTTTCCATGTCCATGTCTATATTTCTATCCCTATTCCTATACCTATTCCTATTTTTTTTCATATTCATGTTCATGTTCCTATTCATATCCATGTTTTTGTTCCTATTCATGTTCCTTATTGATTATCGAATGTTTTCTCTACACTAGTTTGTTGTGTTACCATCCTTATTGCACTTATATAACTTAATGTTATTATTACTTGGATGTGCAAATGTCTTAGCATTTCTCCTAGTGAAGCCATATCCTCTTCTGTCATGAACCCTACAATTCATTACCTTGTGATCAAACCGATTACATGAGTAGAAATACCCTTGGAAAAGATATATGTTCTCATAATACTGTATTTTATGTGTCCTAAACTATGAAGCCGTGTATCCAAACCTATGAAATGAAAAGCATCTTCCATTGAAGCCTCCTTGTCTTGACCTCATTGGTCTCCTAGTCTCTTTTGACCTATTCTGATTGTTGTTCCATTTGTATCTTCTTTATGCATTGTTCTTGTTCTTATTGAAATCTCTATTGTCCAACTCATCCTCAGATGTCTCAGTCTCTTTTACACTGTATTCTTTTAAAGTATCTTCATCTAAATTTTCTTCACCTTCAAAACTTGAGGTTGAATTTCCTTCCCTTTTTTTTGAACCTTTTCAAATCCAAGACCTATTATGCTTGATGTAGGATTTTGTATATTTATGAACGTATCCAAGTTCTTTGAGCTATTTTTGAACCCTTTTAGCTTGAATTTGGAGTATTCTAAATCTTATCTTAGTAGTGCCACTTCTTGTGCTAAATTTTCACATTCTAAGATCTTTTCTTCTAACTTATCTTTAAACATTTTTGCCTTAGCCTTTGAATTTTCTAAATCCTCTATAAGCAATCTTATCTCTTCATCACATTCTTCAAACTGAATTTCAAGTTTGGAGTTTTGCTTTCTTACCTTATTTATTGTTTCAATATCATAAATAATTTCTCCCTTGAGATCATATCCATATTTCTCTAAATATTCCTCTATTTGTTTACCTTTATCCACATCTTTATTTTCTATTGTCTTGTCTTCTATAGGATCACCTACTTCTTCTAATGCCATTAGAAGGTTTTCATCTACTCCTTCAAGTGCATCCTCATATTCATCATCACTAAAATTATAACCATCCCTTGTACAATTATGTTTAATATGTCCAAATTTACCACATCTAAAACACTTGAGAATTACTGGAGTCCTTTTCTTAACTTGTTCTTTTTCTTCAATCATAAATAGGACTTCATCTCTATCATTATCTTAAAAACTAGCATCACTATCACTTGAGTACTTACTTGCCTTATCTACATAGTAGCTCCTCTTTTGCATTTGAAAGAACTTATTTCCTTGTCTGCTTTGTCCATCCTTACTTTTATTTTGGTGCCTATATATTTTTGATTCCATGTTCCTGTGATCCTGTTTTTCCTCATCATTGCTATTCTTAACTTCTTGAAATTCAGTTGCATAATGACCATACCTTCCACAATTGAAACATTTAATAGATCTTGTATCTTTATATCTTCTTGAATCCTTATTCCTTCTACCATAATTTTATTCTTCATCACTGTATGACTCATTACTTGATTATGACTTCTTACCCTTTGTCTTCTTGATTGCTTTGAATGCTACTTTTTTCTGAGGATTTGATTCCTCTTTTGTTCTTATATCATGTGTTGTAATAATACCAAGAAACATATCTCTTATCAAAGTATCACCATCCATTGACACTTCTATGGTAGAAATATTTTAACTGATTTTTTTGAAAGAGTTCTTAATACTTTATCACAAATAACCAATTTATCAATCTTCATTCCAAGTCCTTGCATAGCATTAACAACCTCATCAATTTGAAGTAGATAAGTACTAATGTTTTCCTCATCCTTCATTCTTAATTATTCAAATTTTTCTTTGATATTTTGCATCTTTACTTTCTTGACACAAATATCTCCTTCATATATATTTTGCAATTTATCCCATATTTCTTTTGTAGTTTGACAATGCATAACTTTCATAGACTATGTTCTATGCAAACTCTCAAAAATGCATTCATTGCTTTGTAATACTTTAGGATCTTACCTTTCTTATCTGTAGGAGGATTAATTAAGGGATCATATCTAAATTCAATTACTTCCCAAATTTCATTGCCAAGTGCCATCAGGTGGATCTTTATTCTCATACTCCAATATATATAGTCACTTCCATAAATACTAGTGTTGAATTATCTAAGGACATATTCTTAGAATCCATTGTGTTCTTGTTAGATTTTCTTTCAAGATGTTAAACTCTTCTGAAGCAACCCACTCTGATACCAATTGAATAACACAAGCTTATACTAAGAGGGGGGTGAACTATAAAAGACCACTTTTTACTTTTCTTTCCCAAACAATATTATGCAATGTATAGATATCAATATCAATAGTAGTAATCAAAGCAATGCATAAATAACCACATACAATAGAGACACCATAATTTATGTGGTTCACCCAATGTGGGCTACTCCATGGAGAAAATATTTCACTAAAATTTTATCAATCAATTTATTGGGAATCCTCTTCCTATTACAATGCTTATGGACCTTTGTCCAAAGTAGATACCAATCCCCTAAATCACTTTCATGGATATCTATCCATAGGAGAAATCCTTCTCCTCTACTTTAGCTGGTGATCTTCTAGAATACTCCTACCTCCAATACACTAGCTTGTGGATCTCTCTCCACTAAAGACTCTTGTCACCATTTGGGAGACCTATCCTCACTATCATGGCTAATTGATATCTATCCACTAGAGATTATTATCCTCTATTATCTGTCACCTCCAAAGCTTTGTCTCAAATTTGTACTAAAAATTGTCTTTAATTTTAGCACAAATATGCTCAATATTTGTCTCTAGTCTGGCACAAACCTATCATCAAATATAAACCAAAATCTGTTCTCAAATCTACACTAAATATAGTTCTTCTTTCTAGCACAAATCTATCCTCAATCTCTATCCTCAAGCCTTAAATCAAAGCTTGACTCAATATCAAATCAACTCTATTGGATTGGCCCTAAACCTTAACTCAAGGTTTTAACAAATCAATAAATCACCTCTACTCTCAAGCCTTCTCAAATACTTATCTTAAATATGCCTTGTAAGCTTCCTACAAATCTCACATTGATCTATCCACAAGTCCTCCCTTAGAACTTGCACAAATCTGCTCTACTAGTCCTCTCTAGAACTTGCTCAAAATTGGTCCACAAGTCCTCTCTAGAACTTGTCCAATATGTTCAATAATTCCTCTCAAGAAATTATCCAAATTTTATCAATATCCGTATTGTAATATTTCACAAAAGCTCACACCAAATCTGTCCACAAGTCTTTTCAAAGACTTACCTCAAATATGCTCAACAAGTCCACATAGAACATGTCCAATCTCATAGAAACATAAAGAGAATTGTTAGAGACTCAATATGTTCTACACTTATCATAATTCTCAATTACTTTCAATCACTCTCTTAGAAACATAAGGAGAATTATTAGATACTCAATATGCTTCAATTTCAACTCAATGCTCAATCACTTTCTCAAATCAGAATATAGAATAATTTATTTTATGGAACTTGAACAATCACTTCACACACCCACTTGACTAGGCTCAACCAACTCTACTCATCCAAACACTCAATGAAACAACCCTTGCTCATAAAACCTAGTCCAAGCATATCATCACTTACTCAAAATATTTCTAACAGTTCCCAACAACAAGTCTCACATAACAATGATACTCATGCTCTTTTCAAAATTTAGTTCAAGTTCTTTGCTCAAAAGCTCACTTCAACAACAATGCTTATAAAACAATCTTCACATAGCAATGATGCTCAAACCTTATTTCAAGTTCTTCACACAACCAATGACTTCAACAACGATGCTTATAAAAAAATATTCACATAGCAATGATACTCAAACCCTAGTTCAAGTTCTTGACACAACCAATGGCTTCAACAACAATGGTTATAAAACAAGGTTTTAACAACAACTCTTTATTCTAGAAAACCTTGAATAATTAACTCAACACATTCAATAGGAAACCCTAATAAAATCCTTTTCATTCCAAAAAACCAACCAATCAACTTAACTATGGAAGAATGTGCTCATACCTTTTTCTTAATGATGAAGGAATCTCATAAATCTACCACAACCATAAACACTTATTTTTCAAGATCAAAGAATTTATTAGATGATAAACTTATTCAAAATACAATGTAAATATCAATACACACATATGCCTTATCACTCCATATTTAATAAAATATTCATCAATAATTTACAAAAAATAATACACCACTTACACCTTATAATCCTCCAATCAAAATTATATTCAATACACTCTTCGTTTCAATATAACTCAATGCTAGAAGTTCCCTCTATCCTTTTAATACTTCAACAAATCAATGTGACAAAAGCACTTTATTAAAATGAACCTAAAACCTTCTTCCTCCAACTTTCAAAAATAATTTTCAACAAATAAATCTTGTAAGCAACCCTTTTAACTCCAAACTTTAGGCAACACACAAAAATAATAATCAAATTTTATTACCTTACGTTGGAAAGGATTTGAACTCATAGCACGGCCTCAACCAGAACCCTAGTCGTAGCTCTAACCGTCACATGAGCTAGGCACTCACTTGGGGACTAAGGAGCACCACATGCTCCAAAATACGCCCCACCTTACCTTGCACAAAAATTTACACCTTTCCTTTGGTGCTTCCAACACTAATGCAACCACCAAAAATGTTGTCACCGCATTTCGAACGTAGGTCTCCTAGCGCCCAAAAATTCTAACCGATGTCCTCTTGCCACTAGGCAATGCTACCAAGTTGGCATTTTTCTCCTTAAACCTTATTTACTGGTGTTAAAACATAAAAGTTGCTTCTCTTATTCTGTATGAATTCAACACAATTGCATGCTTTCATTAATTGAGCAAAAGGATAAGTTTTAATGCCTCTAAGGCATTGGTATATATATTGATTTCTCTCCTTCATGCATAGTGTCGGTGCTCAAAATTCCTCCAATATATTAGATGTCGGTGCTTTTTATTTCCCTTTGAATTTATTAATTTATAAATTATTTAAATTCATTTGAATTTAAATTTTATAAATTAATTTTTTAAAACCCTTTGGTTTTATTAAGATCATCTTTCATTGTACAACTTGGTATTAATAATATTTATTTATAAAATTTAAATTCACTTTGAATTTAAATATTTTATCAAATAAATATTAAACCTTCCTTTAGCTTTGTAATAATCTTCCTTGGGATTTTATGAAAAACCTTTTAACTTATGCTTCCACATAATATTAAAAATATTATGAAGCCCTTTTGCCTTTAACCTCTGCATTGTTCCTCTTGACCTTTGACATCATCAGTGGCATATTATTGGATGTCAATGACAACTTTGACAACTTTATTTCTTGAAAAATTCCTTGACATTGACTTCATTCCTTGACATCAATGACAACTTGATTTAATGACTCAAAATTTCCAACAAGAAAAGTATGGAGCCATTGATAGTATCTATGATTAAAAAAAGCTAAATTAGGTAAGCATATCACCTGTAAATGGAGTATAAAATAATGAATAAAATATGTGAAAGAAATAAATCATGGATAGTGCCTACAAAATGCAATACCAAAAGGATTTTACCCTAAGAAAAAGTATTTTAAATTCTTTCGAGTAAAGACTAACACGAAGTTAACTAAATTAGAGTTGTAGTCATTAGTGTAATGTCTGAGCTAGAGTGATATTTAGGTCAATGATACCTAACATATTTTCAACATGGATTAGCAAAGTGATGTGAGAGCTAAAAGGGTAAATTTCAATTTATTACCTTGAATATCAAATTTGAGCACTTTATTTGGTAGGTTAAATTTATTTTTGGATATTATAAAGTTTGGATAAATAAGGGAAATATTGAATGAAATATTGCATAAGAAATTACATTAGGAGAAATAAGAAGTATAATATGTAAATTGAATTAAATTGAAGTGATAATAAATAAATTAATGATTGCTTTATTAAATCTTTAAACTAATTATTTAAAATTGAAATTTGAAAATTTGGTTGATTTAAAGATTAAAAAATTGAAGAAAATTGAAGCTTATTGAAGACTGATGAATGCAAAATTGATTGATTAATTTTTTAAAATTGAAATTAAAAAGAAATTTAGGGAGTCATAAAAAGATCATTGATTGCATAATTGTTTGATTAAAAATTTTAGAGAAAAAAAGAATTCTACTTGAACGGAATTAATTTAAAGAATTTAAAAAGTTTATATCAGGGATAGAAGATAAATAAATTCATGTCAAACTTTATATAAATTCAAAAGGTCAAATTTAACTAGACAAAATTTTTAGAATCCAATATTTCTCAGACATGAAACGAGATCACTTAAGTATCATAAAAATAAATAAAAAATAAAAATATATGGTATATAGATTTAGGTGCTAGTAATCATATGATAGGGAATTTAAATTGGTTTGATTCATTAGATGTTAGACCAGACATTCCACTAAAAATAGCAGATCATAAGATTTTTTATGTGCAAAAATCTAGAAAAATTATACCCAGCATGCCATGGTCAGATTTTCTCCTAGACGATGTATTGTATGTTATAGGATTATCAAATAATCTTATCATAGTATATCAATTGGTTGAAATAGGTAGGACAATGGAATTCAAATTTATCAATGGAAACATAATATGTCTCATCAAAAAACAAAATGAAATTGAAGCTACATGTTCCATAAAGGATGAAATATTTGCTCTAGACACAATGGTCTTTTCACAAGAAATCTCAGATTACCTTTTACCTCATAAAAAATTTAATGATGAACTATTTGACTTCTCTAGAAGATAGGAAATGGGACAATGGATCACACATAGTGCAATAATGATGTAGGAGCATCCGGTGGCAACAGAGCAATCTTACATCAACAAAATTTTTCTAAGTGTTTGCCTTGGTGTCGCGATATCGCGACCGAAAAAGAGTCATGATATCGCGACATGTGTTTTCACGACTCAGCTAGGAGAGAGAAGGTGCGGGGCAAAAATGTCGTGATTTCACGACATGTCATGAAATCGCGACCAAAAACAAGAAAGAGCAGAAGCACGATGAAAAAATCATGATTTCACGACATGTCGCAAAATCACGACTAGAAGCAGGCGAGAGAAGGTACCGATGAGAATGTCACGATTTTGTGACATGTCATGAAATCGCGACTGTCACGAAATCACGACCAGGAGCAGCCAGGGGAAGGTACCGATGAGAATGTCATGATTTTATGACATGTCACGAAATTGTGACCATCGCGAAATCATAACCAGGAGCAGCCAGGGGAAGATATCAATGAGAATGTCATGATTTCGTGACATGTCATGAAATCACGACCATCGTGAAATCACGACCAAAAGCAACCGAAAGATGATGCTGATGAAAATGTCATGATTTTACATGTCGTGAAATCATGACCAGCAGTAGGAGGGAAAATATGCAAAAGAAATTGTCGTGATTTCCTAACATGTCGTGAAATCATGATTGAAATAAAAAGCGGAGGCGTCTGAAGGCAAATGTCATGATATCGCGACTTGAAGATAGGAAAGGCAGCGAGAAAGGAAAATGTCATGATATCGTGACATGTCGCGATATCACGACCCGAAGGCAAGGAAGGTAGCGAGGAAGGAAAATGTCATGATATCACGACATAGGCAGAAGCGGGAAGGCGTGAAGGAAAGAATGTCGCAATATCACGACATGTCGCGATATTATGACCAAAGCAGGAGAGAGAAAGCATAGAGGAGAATTATTGTGATATCACGACATGTCACGATATCATGACCAAAAGAAAAACACGCACTCCAAGCTTTCATAATTGCATTCCTTCATGCATGGCAAGCTAGCGATAGTGAAGCAGCAGTCTCAAAGGAAGATTCCAGCAAGCATGTCGACCACTCGTGCACTATATCTAGAGATGCATTTATGGCAACTAGCAACAAAGCAGCAGTTCCAAAAGAATATTCTAGTGGTTATGGTAGCCAGTCGCGCACCTCACCCAAAGTCCCATCAATGCAACTTTCCAGTATTGAGCCAGGTGGTAGTTGTAGATCATGGAAATTTTAAAAACACAAAGGGTCAGGGCCTCGATAAAAACCTAGGAATTGTAATGAGAAAGGACTGTAAAATGGCAGATTGCCTATATATTTTTTGTGAATTCTTCTGAAGCTATTGAATAATAAATTTGGCTCTTGTTTTCTTTGTGCTCTATCCTATGTTAGTTTTGTTCTCCATCAAGTGGTATCAGAGCTGGAAGTTCCTGAGTGTGCAAGAAGATCACCAAAAGTGAGGTGGTTTGCACCAGGATCTATGGAAGGGCTTGTGAGAGGAGTGAGCAGAATGCCTCCAAGAAGAAACCCTAGTTGTGGGAGAGGCATAGCAGCAGCAGAAGATGTCTGAGTCTTGGAGAGGCAAGTTTAGGCCCTGTAGGAAGAGCTATGTAGATGATTGGAGCCAAGAAGAGATGAAGGTAGTGAAGAGGAAGATGACGAAGAATAGGGCCAGCCTGAGGAAGAAGAAGAAGTAGTAGATCCTGCACAAACTAGACTATACAAAGCCATATCCCAAATTGGGAAGAGGCCAAAGATGGAGGTTTCCACGTACTCTAGGAACCTTGATCTAGAGGAATTGATCGACTAGATCAACGATCTGGAAGAGTACTTTGAGTACGAGGAGGTTGAGGACCCTGATAGGTTTAGATTCGCTAAGACCAAACTAAAAGGTCATGCCAGCATATGGTGGAAGGGAGTGTAGCTGGAGCAAAATAGAAGAGGAAAAGAGAGAATAACAAAATGGGAGTAGATGGTAGAAAAGTTGAAGACGCAGTTCATCCCTGGTGATTATGAGTTAGACCTGCTAAAGAAAATGCAAGGTTTGAGGCAATCAAGTAAGTCTGTAAAATAATACACAAAGGAGTTTCATAAAATTATGATCAGAACAGGCCACTCAGAGGCCAACAAGGAGAAGGTAGCCCGTTATATTAATGGGTTATGAGCAAGTATTCAAGAATAATTAAGTCTGGTCAGGATGACCACCATAGAGGACGCTTACCAATTTTCTCTAAAAGTTGAAAAAAAGCTCAATAGGAAGTTTGAGAACAAGCAAAGAGGAAGAGGTCATGGCGGAAGAACCAACAGAAGGACCAGTGGAAGAAGAAATGAATATTCTCAAAAGAATGGAGAAGGTAGCAGTAATCAGGAACAGAGGGGATAAAATACCTATCGCCCCTGTAATCAGAACAATGATTACCGAAAGGGAAGGGGCAGATCTGGACGTGGCCATGGAAGAGGAAGATTTTGTGGAACTTGTTTCCAGTGTGGAGAAGAGGGAAATCACCAATATGAGTGTCCACAACAACAAGAAAGGACTAAGAGGAGGCTGGAAGGTAATGCCAGAGCTGCGGCCACTAAAGAAGGTGTTGGATCTGAGCACTCTGAAGAAGCAGAGAGAGGAGAAGTATTGATCACAAGGAGAGTCCTGCTGAATGAGGAGGGGGACGCATATCAGAGGAAAAGCTTATTTCGCATAAGGTGTAAATGTGTAAGATTTGCAATATTATTATTGATAATGGTAGTATAGATAACCTAGTTTTAGAAAGAATGGTTACAAAGCTACAACTAGAGAGGAAGAGACACCCGCATCCATATCGGATCGCATGGTTACAGAAGGACCATAGGGCTTTGGTCAGTGAGCAATGCCTGGTAAGATTCAATATTGGGAATTACCATGATGAAGTCTTGTGCGACATACTACCCATGGATGCTTACCATTTGCTATTGGGAAGGCCATGGTAGTTTGACAGGTGCACGGTTCATGATGGTCGTTCCAAAACCTACTCCATAACAAAGAATGGAGTTTGCCATAAGCTGAAACCCTTGAAGGAGGTGGACGAAAAGGTATGTGGCAATGCCAAAATTTGCTTAGTTGATGGGAGAAAATTTTTAGATGGTTTGAAGCATGAAAATATGTGTTATGCATTAGAGTTAGGGAGAAATAATGCAAATATAACCCAGTAGAAGTCCTAGATCTATTGGAGGAATTTCTAGATATTATATCTGATAATGTACTTCAGGGTTTACTGCCAGTAAGAAAGATCAATCACCATATAGATTTGGTGCCAGGATTGAGCTTGCCCAATAAAGCTACACATAGAATGACGCCTGTAGAAACTAAGGAGCTAAATAGGCAGGTCCAGGAGTTGCTGGAGAAGGGACTGATTTGGGGGAGCTTGAGTCCATGCACAGTGCCTACAGTGCTAGCACCAAAGAAATATGGAGAGTGGAGAATGTGTACAGACTCTCGAGCCATCAACAAGATCACAATAAAATATAGATTTCCATTGCCAAGGATGGATGACATAATGGACTGTTTGAGTGGAGCCAAGTACTTCACCAATATTGACCTCAAGAGTGGTTACCATCAGATCCGTGTCAGAGAAGGAGATGAGTGGAAAATAGCCTTCAAGACCAGAGAGGGTTTGTATGAGTGGTTGGTCATGCCATTTGGGCTAACCAATGCACCAAGTACCTTCATGCGGCTGATGAATGAGGTACTGAAAGAATTTTTAGGCAAATTTGTCATTGTCTATTTAGATGATATATTAATATTTAGCAGAACCCTGGAAGAGCACCTGATGCACATCAGAAGGGTTTTTGAGAAGCTGTGGGAGGAGCAGTTATTAATTAATCTGAAAAAGTGTAATTTTATAAAGAAGGAGTTAGTGTACCTGTGATTTTTCATCTCAATAAAAGGTCTAAAAATGGACCCAAAAAAGGTGAGAGCTATCATCGAATGGCCTACTCCGAGAAGCACAACTGAGGTAAGATCATTTCATGGTCTAGAAAGCTTTTACAAAAAAATCATTAGGAACTTCAACAGCATTTGTGCACCCCTTACAGATACAATGAGAGGGGATAAGAAAGAATTTAAGTTGACCTTAGGAGTAGATAGGAGCTTTGATATGTTGAAGAAGAAGGTCATAGAGCAACCTATTTTGGCACTTCCAGATTTTAACAAGGTATTTCAGGTAGATTGTGATGCCAGTGGTAGTGCCATAGGAGCCGTACTGAGTCAAGAAGGCAGACCTATTGCTTACTTTAGTGAGAAACTCAATGATTTTAGGAAAAGTATTCATTTTATGATCAAGAGTTTTATGCTATAGTTCAGGCTCTAAAGAAGTGGAGACATTATTTGTTGCCAAAAGAGTTTGTTCTATTTACTGATCATCAGGCCTTACAGTTTATCAATAGCCAAACAAAGCTGAATCAGAGACACTTGAAGTGGGTTGAGTTTCTCCAAAGTTATACCTTTGTGTTGAAGCACAAAAGCAAAAAATCAAATAGAGTTGTAGATGCCTTAAGTAGAAGGCATAATTTGCTGATAGAAATGAAGGTGTAAGTGGTAGGATTTGAAGAACTGAAGGGTTTGTACCCTGAAGATCCTGATTTTGCAGAAGCCTGGAGGGCTTGCTTGGCACCTATTACTTTGGATAGAAAAAAGTGGTTGGATTTTCTAATCCAATATGGAATGTTGTTCAGAGTAAGTCAATTATGCATTCCAAGGAGTTCCATGCAGGAAAACCTAGTCAAGGAGAAACACAACGGAGGACTGGTTGGACATTTTGGTCAAGATAAGACCATTGCCTTGGTGAGCGAGAACTACTATTGGCTACAACTGCAGCAAGATGTGAAAATGTTTGTACAAAGTTGTAGAATATGCCAGATGGTGAAAGGCGTGAGGCAGAACACTGGATTATATCAGCCATTACCTGTACCAAAGAGGCCATGGGAGGACATCAGCATGGATTTTGTTCTTGGATTTCCGAGAACGCAGAGAGGAAATGACTCTGTATTTGTGGTAGTTGACAGATTTTCCAAGATGGCACATTTTATTCCCTGTCAAAAAATAAGTGAGGCAATTCACATTGCAGGGTTATTTTTCAAAGAGGTGGTACGACTTCATGGTCTACCAAAAAGCATCATTTCTGATAGAGATACCAAGTTTATTGGGTATTTCTGGAGAACCTTGTGGAAGAAGTTGAAGATAGACTTGAAATACAGTTTTGCATACCACCCATAGACTGATGGACAGACAGAGGTGGTAAATAGAAGTCTAGGTAATCTATTGAGATGCTTGATAGGGGATAAGCCAAAGGGATGGGATTTGGTTTTGCCGTAGGCGGAATTTGCATACAACAATTCGACAACAAGAGTACAAACAAATCTCCATTCCAGGTCATATATGGAAACAGCCCAAGAAATGTTTTTGAGCTGAGGAAATTGGTAAAGGGGAAAAGTGCAGTGTCGAGGCTGAGGAATTTGTGGAACATATGAAAAGCCTGCACGAAGAAGTGAAGAAAAAAATTACAAAAATGAATACTCAATATAAGACAAGGGCAGACCAGAAGCGACGGTTCAAAGAGTTCAAAGTAGGAGATGAAGTCATGGTCCATCTCAGAAAAGAAAGATTTCCTGCCAAAACCTATAACAAGTTGAAGATGAAGAAGTTTGGGCCATGCAGAATAATGGAAAAATAGGATTCAGGCAATGCATATGAAGTGGAATTGCCAAGTGGGCTTGATATTTCACCTATTTTTAACAACTCAGATTTAGTGGAATACCATGAGGGAGACAGTACAGAGGCACCAAGTACAGAGTTGTGGAGCATTCCAGCATCTACCCCAACCACAAACGAGATCGAGGAAATATTAGACACTCGTGAAGGTAGAAGCACTAGGAACAAATAGTATTCTGAATATTTGATCAAGTGGAAGGGCAGACCTGTAGAAGATGCAACTTGGTTGTCAAAAATAGAGGTTGACCACCTGGGTCTTCCTCTCATAGATCAAAAGTGAGGATCACTTCTCAATCCACCCGAGTGTCTGATGCAGGAGCATCCAGTGGCAGTAGAGTAATCTTGCGTCAACAAAAAAATTTCTAAGTGTTTGCCTTGATGTCATGATATCGTAACCAAAAAAGAGTCGCGATATCATGACATGTCATGTTTTCATGACTCAGCCAGGAGAGAGAAGGTGCGGGGCGAAAATGTCATGATTTCGCGACATGTCACAAAATTGCGACCAGAAACAAGAAAGAGCAGAAGCACGGTGAAAATGTCACGATTTCGCGACATGTCACGAAATCGCAACAGAAGCAGGCTAGAGAAGGTATCGATGAGAATTTCATGATTTTGTGACATGTCATGAAATCATGACTGTCACAAAATCGTGACCAGGAGCAGCCAGGGGAAGGTACCGATGGGAATGTCACGATTTTGTGATATGTCACGAAATTGCGACCAGGATGTTAGAGTTATTATAGTAAATCCATTTTTATTACCTTCTTTGGTTAGTATTTCCTACCCTAGGTTAGTTTCTTTACTCCCTATGTTAGATATCAACATTTCTATTGTTGGCCGAATACTTTATTATTAGGCATATATTATTGTTAGTATTATTATTGTTGGTTTGTTACCTATATTCATGGTAACACGTTAGGCTATTCCTAGCCTAAGCTTTGTATATATTTCATTACCATCAATAATAATATATTGCATAGTGCTCAATATGGTATCAGAGCGGGATACCTCGCTCTGATTTTGGAGAAGTTCGCATTCTAATATGGAGTCTTGGAGTCAAAGCTGAGCTAAACTGCATTCAGATCTCTGACAGTATTTTTTTTTGCTTTATTTAGCGTGATGATATTTGTATGTTTTGGCTTATTGAACGGTTGTAATTGGATGTGGTGACACAGTCACCTAAGGCCAACCACGTGGATCTTGACTAAGAGCTGGACAATCCATTGATGCTACCTGACGATCTGCTATGTGGATAAAAACCAATAAGTTATTATGGTAAAATTACTATGGTTGTCATAGTCAATCAAAATCATAGATCTAACGCGCTCTCGTTAAATGGATCAGTTATACAGATTGTGAGATATCACAATTATGGCAGCATGGGTGACAATCATTTTGTAAAAATTTCTATTGACGAGTCGTGTAGCAAACAATTGTAGTCCGGTGCTTTACAGCTGTTTGCTGGTGCATTGCAGAGGCATCACAAAAATTGTAGAAAATAAGCAGAGCCCATCGTGAAAATTGTAGAGGCACTGCAAAAATTACATTGTCTCACAAAGAGCGGTATTTTGTTTTTAACATCTGTAGACATCATCGATATTGGGAGGATTTGTCACCCATAGTCATGGAGTCTGACATAGGCCATACACCTGTTAGTATACACATCTGCATACTGCACAAAGCCAAACGACATCAAAGGAAGTTTACCCAGTTTTATTTCCAGGCGATGCACTCACAACAAGGAGAAATGGATCAGTAACTTTGATCCTCATTTTACCAAAGTTGCTGCAGCACACCTGTAGAATGCCGTATTGGCTCACAGACGTCTAGAACTAACATAGGAGGCATGGTAAAACTATGTAGTCATGGATGCACTCTCTGACAGGCCCCTGTTGAATCGATTAAAAAAAATTGATGCCATTTTGCAGTCAGGTGATAGTGCAACCGCTGCTAGGTAGCTGAAAACCACTGCTCAAGGAGAGTTGTTGCCTCTCTCCCCGCCACTCGTCCTCCCGTCGATGGAAGAAGCTAAGACGGAGATTGTTTCCCCTCTTTCTCATCGGGCTTGGTAGCTCGATTGGCAACATAAGTGGATTGCTAAGCGTTCAGACACAACAAGGATTGCAGTTGGGAGTTCCATTCCCACCGTCACAAGAGGGTGGATCGCAGATGAGAAAAAAAAAATTGTCGTCACCTGTAGGAGGAAGGGTCACCTCCGTCGCTATGATCGCATCATTGGTCATCGATCTTCACAAGTGCAACTCTAGTAGAAGGAGGCACCGTTCATGGATAGTACATGCTAAGGGAGCAATGTTTTTGAGGTTTGGCTGTAGAGGTGATGCAGGAGGTGGTGCTACAGGAAGCAGCGTCTCCACCAGCGGGCGAGGGCACCACCAAATAAGGGAGGCACCCCTTCAAGGTAAATAAATGGCCCTACCCTTTATATCCCACCCGAGCAGCTAGCTCGGCTGGTTAGTGGCCAAGCTTTGGAAGCTCGAGGTTGGGGGTTCAAACCCCGTCGACCCCCCCCAAAGGTTTATTTTTTTTTGCATTTTATTTAAGTTTTTTTTTTTCAATTTTTTTTAATAATTTAATTTTTTTGATTAAAAATCATTTATTTTAAATTTATGATTTCTTTTTAATCAAAATTATTTAATTATTAATTTAAATATTAAACTCATCACCCCTCCAAACCAATTTTTTTAGGCTTCATAAATAGCAAACTTTGTTTGTTTGAAGTACTTCACACAGGGGGGGATTTTTTTTTTTGGTGACATTTTGTGCTAATTTGCCTAGGAGGCAAGCTTTGTAAGAGGGGATAAATTTTGCAACACCAAGGGGGGACAAGCCTTCTGGAGCACCCATTTTGCGCTTCCAGAAAATTTTGGACTACCCCTTGGAACCCCGTATAGGGGAGATATAATTTTGTAGAAGCTGTTGGCATTTTTGCCACATTTATTTGATTGTTGTTTATTCATGCATAAGCTGTTGAATTCTAACTCCTCTATAGGTTTTGATGCAAAAAACAAGCTAAGTCTGAAGGCTGTCGTGAAATTGTGACAAAAAACAGCATGGAGAGCCAAAGTTGAAAATCGTCGCAATATCGTGACATGTCACGTTATCACGGGTCTACCGAGGAGAGAGAAAACAAATGCAAAGTCGTAGTGATTTTGCGACGTGTCAGAAAATCGCGATCAACGCAGTCAATGACAGCAGGGGGCAAAACTGTCGTGATATCGCGATGTGTTAGATTTTCACGGTCAAATGGTCAATGGAGGGCAAAGCGACAAAGTTGTAGTGAAATCATGACATGTCACATTTTTGCGGCTTGCAACAGCCAGGGAGCATAAGGTTAGAAATTGTCACGAAATCGTGACATAACTGAACCAAGGACGATGAAACTCAAAGTTGTAGCGAAATCATGACACAATATGGCACACAGCACACAAAGCAAAAAATGTAGCGAAATCCTGACGCATCGCGTTTTCACAGCATAGGTGGACAAAAAAGCTCCAGGCGTAAAATGGTAGCGATTTTGTGCCAGTTGTGGGATGAAGCCAAGCCAAGCGAAGGATGTAGCGAAATCACTACGTGTTGTGTGGTCACAGTTTAGGTGGATGAAAAATTCTAAGGCACGAATGGTGTAGCGATATCGTGACACTTTTGAGAATGGGTCCAAGCAAGACGAAGACGTCGTGAAATCGCGACAGAAAGTGGGAACAGTGAAAAATGCAAGCAGACATAGTGATTTCGCAATGCAGTGTCCAAGGAAAGAGTCTAAGGCAAAAAATGGTAGTGATTTCATGACATTTGTAGGATGGAGCTAAGGAAACAGAACTTGTAGCGAAATCGCGACATGGTGGAAGTTGAAGAAACACAAAGGCAGGAATGTCAGATTTTTGCGATGTAAAAGCCAAGACTGAGTAGTGGGAAGATAGCGTCGCGATTTCGTGCATTGTCTCATTTTCGTGACATGATTGGTTTTTGTGGTCCAAAAGCGATAGAAGTGTATGGAGCAAAGATATGTCGCGATTTTGCGACCTATCACGTTTTCACGACCTATTACAATTTTGTGCCAAAATGCAGTTCAAATGGTCCGATGTAGTTTTGTGAGTTTCGATGATTCAAAGCACTCCAGAATTTAATGTGTTGCTGCTTTCCAATGTGGTCAAGCTAGAAGAACATGCCCAAGCTACCAGAATTGAATATTTCTATTATTCGAAGCTACTGTTCGTGATTTTTCTAACAGTTTCATGCACATTTTCAAGAACAACAATTTAATGAAGACGACCGACTCCTTATGGCATTTAATTTCTGGTTTCTTCGAGGTTGTTTAAGGATAACATCTCCTTGTTTTTTTTGCATAATTTGTAGATCTCGAGGAGGTCCGTTTCATATTTTTAATGCTGCAAAGAGGCAGGCCCTCTATATAAATCAATGTAAATCTCAAGAACAAGTATCGGGAGTTTGAGAGATACTTTTGCTGAAATATTTTCAAGTACTTTGCATGAATATAAGACATTTGGCTCTCTGGTTTCGCAAGTAATTTTATATGCATTTTCCCTTCTATATTCTGCATTCCTAATTGGTGCTCGCATTTCTTATTTGCTGCTTAGTTTTAATTCTGTATTGAGTTTTAACATTTGCTAGTAAGAGAATGAGTTCTATAATATTATCTTGGAGGTCATCTGTGCAAGGTTGTGAGTGAATCACGTCATTGTCTTCTATTATTTGTTGTTTGCGTACTTAGAGTTATCTCTTGTTGTTCTTTCCTGATCAGATAAATTCGGCCTACGGCTATATTTCTCATTTCTTTCTGCATCTTTACAATTCCTTTCCTATAACTTTGATCTAAAAACAAGTTTAGAATAGTAAGGTAACCAGCCTACTCTGGAGATTGGTCTGGGAGACATTTCTTTCTCCCAGCATTTCAATGTTGGCCGGGTCTAGGGTGCTTAGTTTTAGAAAATCCTTTCCTGTGGCAGATTCATGACAAACAGTTTTTGGCACGCTCGGTGGGACAGACTTATTCTGTCTCATAAAGATCCCATAGCATTGAATGTTTAATGTTTGTCTTCATGCCGTAAAGTTAGAACATTTGGTGACTCTGCAGTACCCAAAAATCTCTGGACGTGGATGCAGTGAAAGCTGTACTTCATGATCACAAGATCATAGTCTAAAAAAGTTGAAGATCTTGTTGAGTTTTTTGAACTTGACAGCACAAGAAGTGGTGAGAAATCTAGGTTGGTTTCCCCATCGCTTGCATCATCTGCCATATCTACACAAATCCCTAGTATTGTTACTAGTTTTCCACCTTCTCAGTCACATCCATTAGTCCCAATGGCTCAGTATCCTCCACCCAAGAAGTTCTTGGCATGGAACAGCTCAGGGGCCTTGAATCTGTAGGCTTAGAATCCAATTCCTCAGGCCGCTTTGAAGGTTTTGCCAACTTATGATGGTACGGGTAAAATGGCATATGAACATATTAATGATGTAGCTTCTCTAGCAGCCATTCATGATATAACTAATGAAGATGTGATGGTGAAGTTATTGGTGTTATCCCTGAGAGGAAAATTGTTGTATTGGTACCGAACGTTGCAACCAGGCACCATTACGTCATGGGATCAGCTAGGAGAACTGCTAGTTAAAAATTTTCATGAACAAGCTGATCCATTTTCATTGTTGCATCAGTTTAACGTGATCCAGAGGCACCTGCAGGAAGAGATAGCTGATTTTAATGTTTGATTCACCAAAACCTGGTAGAGAATTCCTGATGGTCTTTGGCCTGCTGATGAGCTGGCTGCATTTTACTACCTCATAGCATTCAACACAGATATCGGTTGGGCTGTCCAAAAATCCAATGTGACAACATTTCCAGAGTTTTTTGAAAAAGCGTTAAAGGCAGAAGCTGATTTTATTGCCATGCATAGACTTCCTCCGAAGGTAACTATGCCTATTATACCTGATCTGCCTAAGTATTTATATTTTGGTTTTCTTCCACAGACCATGCCATCTATGTATCCTACCCCATCATGGAGCTCCAATGCACCTCAAATTGCACCTATTCTAGTTCCCCAGCTTCCTACTCCAACTGTTCCCCAATTGCCTGCACCGAGCATTCCAAGGTTAGTCCCTCCACTTCCAACTCCTATAGTATCTTCCCCACAATTTCCATTACCTTTACCAGCATCGCCTGTGTCCTCAAGCCCAGATCCTCAATTGGTTATGTTACAAGAAATTCAGTCGGCTATGAGATCTCTCACTGACAAGGTGACATCTATGGAATGGAGAGAGGCGAAAAGAAGCTATCAGCCACGAAGATTTATGCCGGTAGTGACTAGAGAACAACCTACTCCAAGCAAGGCTATGGAGAAAGCACCTAAAAGGAACTCAGCAATTTTGGTAAGTGAAGAGGCTGGCCCTTCTGGAGTTTCACATGAGCCCTCTTACTGGTGTTCTTCCTATAATGACCCACATGATGAGTCCACTTGCATGGTCCACCAAAATTATTTTCAAGTTCTTACAGGGAGCCGTGTAAATATGATTTGAGAGGTGGATCTTACTTTCATGGAGTCTCTGGAGGAACATGTAGCAATACTGACACGCAGCGGCAAGAAACCAATGTTGGTAGATCCAGCTACGATGGAACCATTGAAAGTGCCTCCTGTGCAAGCAACGAAGTAGCAAATGCCAACAAAGGCTCATGAGTTCCCAGAAAAATGGCAATCACCTATTTTGTCGAAGGATCCACTTCCATTACTAGTAAAATATAAGGAACAAGCTTCTACTTCCCAGCTGCAAGCAGAAACAAAGGAGCAAGCCAAAGAAACGTTGTGATATCCATCATTGACCAAATAGCAACGGGTGGAGGCCACCCAGCAATATAAGAGCACATTTGAAGCTACTAGTGGCGAGAAGGAATAGACCTCCATGGAGTACAACATTGTTGAAGAGCTTAAATGGATACCAGCTAAGGTAATTCTATACGACACCTTACAGTTTCTTGGATAGGTAAATATCTTACATGAATCCCTGAAGACTATACAAAGTAAGGGGAAAGCTCCAGCCCAGGTGGTTATGGCTCAAATGTTAACCTCTATAGCCACTAGCAGGAGTAGACCACCCTTGTTTTATCTGTCATTGCAAATAGAGGGTTGGATCATACATAATTGCCTGATCGATTCTGGCGCCGCTACAACTGTCATGCCTAAGGCAGTCTATGAAGCAATGGGAATGGAATTCACATGAAGTAGCCCTAGAGTTTTAAAGTTAGATGGTACTCTAGTGAAAACAGTGGGTGTAATCAAGGATGTCCTGATTGTTTTGCATAATATGCCCCAGATTATAGTCATTTAGGAGATAGTTGTGGTAGATTTAGAACCCTATTTTAGTATGTGCTTATCTAGAGAGTTTACTGCAAAGTTGGGCGGTTACCTTGCACTAGATTATTCTCACTTGGATATTCCATTCAAAGGAAGACGAGTCCGGGTCTACAATTAGAAACCTTCCACTTTTCATATTGAGAAGATAGAAGAAGAGCATGTTGTTCATATGATAACTGAAGATTTGGAGGATGAGTTTTCAATGCTCAATTTCAATGCTATGATCTAGACCGAAATTGGTTGTTATTCCATTATGCAACCTGAAGAGGTTGAAGTCAAGTTGCCACCTGATCAAGTTCAACAAGATTCTCTGCCAGATCAGCTCTATTTTGGTGGAACACAACGATCATGCCTAGGTCTCAAGATGGCTAGGACACTTGGAGTGCGGCAGTTCCAAATCTTTGGTGATTCTGAGCTAATCAAGAACCAAAATTTTACTAAGTGTTTGTTAAAGATCTGGGATCCAGGGGACATAACCGTGTTTGGGTTTGTGTCTTTCCTAAAAGTTCACATCTAATTTGGGAGTTACCTTGTCTATAGTAAAATATATATATATAGAAAACAGAAAAAAAAAAAGTATTGCTTTCATTTGTCTACTTCAGCTCTTTTTGCATGCGAGCCCATAGGTACGAGTTTTTCTTTCTTTTTTTTTCTTCGATCCTAGTAGTTGGTGGCTTCCTATCAATTTCTTCTTTCCCTTCCTTTTTCTTCCTTTCCCTTCTTCATTTTCTTCCTTCTCCTACTTCTTTTTCTTCTGCAGTAAAAAAAGCCACTGTTGTTGTTTCTTTTCCCATTCTTGTTATTCCTACTTCTTATCTCTTTCTTCTAAGTTCTCTGTCATTTTAGCATTTAGCATCGGTTTATCCACGGTTCACACCTTTCTCATCATTTATTCCACTTCCATTCCATTAGTTCATTTACTTCCATTCCACTTCCATCGTAGCTGGTAGCATCGAAGCATTCTGTTACTGTATCTACCACATCACTCCTCTACTTCACCATTCCATCATATCACTATTCCATTCACATTTCACCGCCTGTGCATCTGCAAGATCTCATTCCATTCATTTCTATTTTTGTATCCCTGTGCTTTCATGGAGATTATTTTATAGCACCTGATCAGTTGAGCCAAATGCAGATTCTTTAAGTTTCAGTTATTCAGCAAAAGTTGTTGCAGCAGTCCATCAAGATGAACCCTAGCAGCCAGCTTTTTGTTCTAAGTTTTCATGACTCTATTGCCCAAAGGATTCAGGCCTAGGATTCTTGCATACAGCAGAACTGTATACCCCATGAGCCGCCAAGAATGTTGGCATTTTTGCCACATTTATTTGATTGTTGTTTATTCATGCATAAGCTGTTGAATTCTAACTCCTCTACAGGTTTTGATGCAAAAAACAAGCTAAGTCTGAAGGCTATCGTGAAATTGCAATAAAAAATAGCATGGAGAGCCAAAGTTAAAAACCGTCGCGATATCGCGACATGTCACGTTATTGCAGGTCTATCGAGGAGAGAGAAAACAAATGCAAAGTCGTAGCGATTTCGTGACGTGTCAAAAAATTGCGGTCAACACAGTCAATGGTAGTAGGGGGGCAAAACTATCACGATATCACAACGTGTTAGATTTTCGAGGTCAAATGGTCAACGGAGGGCAAAGTGACAAAGTTGTAGCGAAATCGTGACATGTCGCGTTTTTGCGGCTTGCGACGGCCAGGGAGCATAAGGTTAGAAATTGTCGCAAAATCATGACATAACTGAGCCAAGGACAATGAAACTCAAAGTTGTAGCAAAATCGTGACACAATATGGCACACAACACACAAAGCAAAAAATGTAGCAAAATCGCGACGCGTCGCGTTTTCATGACGTAGGTGGACAGAAAAGCTCAAGGTGTAAAATGGTAGCGATTTCGTGCCAGTTGTGGGATGAAGCCAAGCCAAGCGAAGGATGTAGTGAAATCGTTACGTGTTGTGTGGTCGCAGTTCAAGTGGATGAAAAATTCTAAGGCACGAATGGTGTAGCGATATCGCGACACTTTTGAGAATGGGTCCAAGCAAGACGAAGACATCGCGAAATTGCGACAAAAAGTGGGAACAGTGAAAAATGCAAGCAGACGCAGTGATTTTGCAACGCAGTGTCCAAGGAAAGAGTCTAAGGCAAAAAATGGTAGCGATTTTGCGACATTTGCAGGATGGAGCTAAGGAAACAGAACTTGTAGAGAAATCGTGACATGGTGGAAGTTGAAGAAACACAAAGGCAGGAATGTCAGATTTTCGCAATGTAAAAGCCAAGACTGAGTAGTGGGAAGATAGCGTCGCGATTTCACGCATTGTCTCATTTTCGTGACATGGTTGGTTTTCGCGGTCCGAAAGTGATAGAAGTGTATGGAGCAGAGATATGTCACGATTTTGTGACCTATCATGTTTTCACAACCTGTTACAATTTTGCGCCAGAATGCAGTTCAAACGGTCTGATGCAGTTTTATGAGTTCTAATGATTCAAAGCACTCCAAAATTTAATGTGTTGTTGCTTTCTGATGTGGTCAAGCTAGAAGAATTCGCCCAAGCTACCATAATTGAAGATTTCTATTATTCGAAGCTGTTGTTCATGATTTTTCTAGCAGTTTCATGCACATTTTTAAGAACAACAATTTAATGAAGACGACCGACTCCTCCTTATGGCATTTAATTTCTGGTTTCTCCGAGGTTGTTTAAGGATAACATCTCCTTGTTTTCATTGCATAATTTGTAGATCTCGAGGAGGTCCGTTTCATATTTTTAATGTTGCAAAGAGGCAAGCCCTCTATATAAATCAATGTAAATCTCAAGAACAAGTATCGGGAGTTTGAGAGATACTTTTGCTGAAATCTTTTCAAGTACTTTGCATGAATATAAGACATTTGGCTCTCTGGTTTCGCAAGCAATTTTCTATGCATTTTCCCTTCTGTATTCTGCATTCCTAATTGGTGCTCGCATTTCTTATTTGCTGCTTAGTTTTAATTCTGTATTGAGTTTTAACATTTTCTAGTAAGAGAGTGAGTTTTGGAATATTATCTTGGAGGTCATCTATGCAAGGTTGTGAGTGAATCATGTCATTGTCTTCTGTTATTTTTTTTTTGTGTACTTAGAGTTATCTGTTGTTGTTCTTTCCCGATCAGATAAATTTAGCCTACGGCTATATTTCCTGTTTCTTTTTGCATATTTACAATTCCTTTCTTGTAACTTTGATCTAAAAACAAGTTTAGAATAGTAAGGGAACCATCCCACTTTGGAGATTGGTCTAGGAGACATTTCTTTCTCCCAGCCTTTCAATGTTGGCCGGGTCTAGGGTGCTTAGTTTTAGAAAATCCTTTCCTGTGGCAGATTCATGACCAACAAGAACCAAGGGGTGAAGACTTATAAGGGTGCATTTTCGACAGTGACCGACACCTTAGTCAGATTATTTTTGCAAAATTCATTGTAAAAGGTGCATTTTTGGCAGTGACCGACACCTTAAAAATGGGCAGATCAAAGAAAAAGATAGCCCTAAAAATTGATGTTGCTAAATCAGTTAAAGACCCATACTTTCCACCATAGATGGATGGGTTGGATTTTTATGAGGGCACATTCCTCACACTAAACAATGGTTTAGTAGCTCTCCTCGATGATTTTGAGTCTTGCATAGACCTTCATACAAATGGTTCTCAAGTTCCTATTGGCGTTCTAAGGGGCATATACTTGGTCTTTGTTGCACTTGACCGTGCCCAACGTAAATTGGAAATAAATGAGGAAAATGAGGTCCTAAAGGCGAATGCTTGTTGTGATACAAGTGACCTTCAGCCCATTGTAGCACATGCTTGTTGTGATACAAGCAATCTCATACCTTCTATGGTAGATATCAGTTGTAGCACAGGTGATCTCATTTCAGTAGCAGATTTTGCTTGTGACACTAGTGACTTAAAAATTGAACCTCCTCAAAAAGAGCTCCATAATCTCATCAATAATGACAAATGCAAAATTGTTAAAAGCATTGATGAAGATGATGAAATTGGGTGTTTTGAAAAACACACCAAAGGATTTGGTTCTAAAATGATGAAGAAAATGGGATTCAATGGTGAGAGATTAGGTAAACAGGAACAAGGCATTAAATCTCCAATAATGCTAAGTGTCAAGGCAAAGCATGAAGGCCTTGGCTATACTGGACATGCAAGTACCAAGTAATTCTATGTTTGTAAAACCTAAATCTCCTACAACTCCTAAAAAGCATTGTTGCAATCACTGTGGAAAGATAGTACATGTTGCAGCTAAGTGTTGGAGATTACATCCTTGTGATTCATGTGGATGTACGAATCACTCTTCTTCAAGATGTTGGTACAAAGTGAAAATAACCAACAAGGTATTGTGGATGGACAGATCTCACACAATGGACCATGATGAAAGAAATGTTGTATGGATTCTACCAAAAAGGTAAAACCTATGGTAGACCCAGAGGTAAATTCAGTGATAGACCGAGTGGCAGTCCCAAAGATAATAACCCAGAGATAGACCTAAAAACAGACCCAGAGACAAAGTTCCAGAGGCAGATCTACAGGCAGATCCAGAGGCAATGATCTAGAGGCAGATTCACAGGTAGATTATGAGATAGATCTAGAGGTACAATTCCAAAGGTATGCTTAGAGCCAGAGCCATGAGCCAGAGCTAGAGCCGAAGACAAAGCACGAGCCATCATTCTTTCATTTCTCTTATTCTTTTTCACTGTATTGGGGTAGTTATATACTTTACCCAAATATTGTTGTATGGGGGGATGTTAGCATAGCTAGTAGTTATATTATTACCCAAATAATGTAATAAGGGGGGATGTTAGAGTTACTATAGTAAATCTATTGTTATTACCTTCTTTGGTTAGTATTTCCTACCCTAGGTTAGTTTCTTTACTCCCTATGTTAGATATCAACATTTCTATTGTTGGCCGAATACTTTATTATTAGGCATATATTATTGTTAGTATTATTATTGTTGGTTTGTTACCTATATTCATGGTAACACATTAGGCTATTCCTAGCCTAAGCTTTGTATATACGTATATATGTACTGATGAGAATGTCGCGATTTCATAACATGTCGTGAAATCGTGACCGTCGTGAAATCGTGACCAAAAGCAATCGAAAGACGATGTCGATGAAAATGTCATGATTTTATGACATGTCGTGAAATCACGACCAATAGCAGGAGGGAGAATATGCCAAAGAAATTGTCATGATTTTGTGACATGTCATGAAATCGTGACCGAAATAGAAAACCAAAGGCGTCCGAAGGCAAATGTCACAATATTGCGACATGTCGCGATATCATGACTTGAAGATAAGAAAGGCAGCGAGGAAGGAAAATGTCGCAATATCATGACATGTCGCGATATCCTGACCCAAAGGCAAGGAAGGCAGCGAGGAAGGAAAATATCATGATATCGTGACATAGGCAGAAGCGGGAAGGTGTGAAGGAAAGAATGTCGTGATATCACGACCGAAGCAGGAGAGAGAAAGCGTAGAGGAGAATTGTCATGATATCACGACATGTCATGATATTGCGACCAAAGGAAAAACATGCACTCCAGGATTTCATAATTGCATTCCTTCATGCACGACAAGATAGCGGTAGTGAAGCAGCAGTCTCAGAGGAAGATTCCAGCAAGCATGTCGGCCACTCATGCACTATATCTAGAGATGCATTTATGGCAACTAGCAACGAAGTAGCAGTTCCAAAATAATATTCTGGTGGTTATGGCGGCCAATCGTGCACCTCACCCTGAGTCCCATCAATGCAACTTTCCAGTATTGAGCCAGGTGGTAGTTGCAGATCATGGAAATTTTGAAAACACAGAGGGTCGGGGCCTCGATAAAAACCTAGGAATTGTAATGAGAAAGTGCTGGCAAACGGCAGATTGCCTGTAAGTTTTCTATAAATTCTTTTGAAGCTATTGAATAAGAAAGTTGGCTCTTGTTTTCTTTGTGCTCTGTCCTATGTTAGTTCTGTTCTCCATCAAATAATGTCAAGTATGGTCAACAGGTTGAGTTTATGAATGGACACAAGTTGAAAGATGAAGATAAATATTAAAGACTAAAATTATTCAAACTAAATAATTTAATATATGGGGTGTTGGATAATACTACATTATTTGGTAATGTGTTAAATTACATCCATGGTACATTTGTAAATATTAGACTAGTGTGTTTTTTATTAGATTAGGGAGTGATTTATATTTTTCTTAAGTATGTGTTAATGTTTGAGAAGAGTGCAAGTGTCATGTAATAAATTGTGCAAGCATGTAGAGTGTGAGAGTGTGTAAGTGTGCAATGTGTGAGAGTGTACAATATGTCATATAAGTCAAGAGTCACATGTATGTGTCAAGTATACAAGTGCCAAGCCACATAGTATGTGGCTAGATGTAAAGTCAAGAGTCATGACAATTTTGTCATATATGAGGACTATAAAAGGATACATATTTCGAATATATGATGAGAGCAATAGTTAAATATTGAAGACTCACCTTCTAAGGTTATATTATAGAGACAAACTTCCATGTATTGTAACAAGATGATTTGAAGCATTGAATCAAGAATTGAATCTTGAAGAGTACAAGAATTCTTGTATATTTAATCAATAATATTATGAGTTTTGTATTATAAATTATTATTATTATTTTATGATTTTATTTGATTCATATTTGTCAGAGAATTATATGTTTCAATATTGTATTTTATTAAGATCCTGCATATTGCAACCTATGATTTAGTCTGGCTGAAAATATAACAAAACAAACAAAAATAACATTATAAAAATCAAATGATTGGAATATTAAAAATAATTATATAAAAAAGATTAATTATAAGAGGCCCTTTCCTTAATCATCATAGTGAAATATATATACCTTAATAAAATCTAAGAAAGGTATTGATATATTAGAAATAAGTAAGGATTGTGATGTTGATGGATTATAGGCAATATACTTTAAATGTGGAATAGAGCACTTACCACCATATATCAAGAGGATGTTGAATAATATCATCTAGGATGGCATTCTAAAAAATTGGATAACAAGTCTAGTTTTCCTTAAGAGTGGAGATGTAGTAAAGCCTTTAGATTATTGAATCATTATGATCATTTATTTATTTATAAATTTGTTTAAAAGTATAGTTTATCGTATAATCACTAGGTATGTAGAAGAAAAAAGAAAGATAAAAAAAAGGATAAGTAATTTTTGTTGGATATTTTGAGTAGATGAGTTGTCATTGATATCAATAGTGAATGGTCATTAATGTCAAGCTTCTAGCACTATTCAGTGGCAGTTCCAGTGGGCAGCATCAATTTTAGGTTCTCCAATTTAGTTGATCAATACCCGGTTTCACGAAGTTCGATGTGGTCCAAAGTGCAAAGAAAAAGCCCAAGTAAATAATATTATAATACTTATTTATAATATTATACAGGGAATTTTAAATTAATTAGAAATTATTTAATATAATTTTTATTATAGATTAATTTATTAATTAATTTACTTAACTTATAAGCTATTTAAATTAATTATTATTTAATTTTAATATTAATTATAAGTTAATTTATATTAATTTTAAATAACCCTAAGGTGGGTTATTGAATTAAAATTCGAATTTTGAATTTGAATTCTTAGCACCGACGTGGAAGCAAAATCAACCAAACATGTATAAATGGTGGAATGCCCCACCTTAGCCAAACCTAACTTATGTCGTCGAATTAAATTGATTAATGTAAGCTTGTGCGAATTGTGCTGCATCAAAGAGGATTGCATTGTAGTTTTCATGTGAAGTCAATGATGCATGAAAGGATAATAGGAAGGGAGTCTTCCTCCCTTCATGTGGGTGCCTATAGCCCATGTAATGGGCTCCAAAGCACTAAGGTGCTTGGCACTTGGGGAGATGGTGGTTTGAATCATGCCAAAACTATTTTGGGGAGAAAAATGAAGGTATGCATTAGTTGAGCACCAAAATTTTTGGAGAAGTTAGTTGAGGTATTAAAAATTAATTTTTGCATATTTTATTTGGTTTATAAGGTTGTAAGGAGAGTTATAAAGTTGATGCAAAATAAAATTTTGGTGTTATTTGCTTTGGTTTTTGATAAGGGTAGTAAGTTGTTTTAGGAATATTATTTGAAGTTTTGTGGTGTTGGATATTATTTTAAGTTGGATATTATAAGGTGTATTAAAATGATTAATTTTCATGTATGATTTGATGGGTGTTATTTTCAAAAGGGAGCAATAAGGAATAATTGAGATTTGATTATTTTTGTGTCTAAATAATATTTTAAGAAAGTGTTGAAGTGATATTTTATTCATTTAACCATTGAAATTGGAAAGAAGAAAATTGTGATTGAGACAAGTTTTCTATGGGCACTTTTACATCAAACAAAAGGTATGGGCACATATTCCTAGTGAGTGATTGTTGAATGTTGCGAATACAAATTTGGAGTGAAAATTATTTTTTGGTAAGCATTATTGAGTGTGTTTTGAATTAAAGCTTCAAGGTTTTCTGGAATAAAGAGTTATTGATAAAACCTTGTTTTATAAACATTGTTGTTGAAGTGATTAAGTTGAGTGAACTTGAACTAGCATTTGTAAAGATTATGAGTATCATTGTTATGTGATATTAGAATTATTATTGAAGCACTTAGTTGAGTGAGTAACTTGAACTATGGTTTGCAAAGATCATGAGTATCATTGTTATATGAGATTGATTGATAAGCATTGTTGGAAACATTTGAGTGAGTGTTCATATGCTTGGACTAGGGTTTGTAAGTAAATTCATTGAGTGATTGGTTGAGTAGTGTTGGTTGAGCCTAGTCAAGTGGATGTATTGAAGTGATAGTTCACGTTCTATGAAACAAATTATTCTATATTCTAAATTAATTTGAGAAAGAAGTTGAGTGTTGGTGAGTATGATATATATTGAGTCTCTAACAATTCTCTATATGTTTTTGTGGTAAAAAGAGAGATTGGAAGTAATTCAGAATTGTGGTGAATGTGAAGCATATTGAGGCTCTAAAAATTCTTTATATGTTTCTGTGTTAAAAAGAGTGATTAAAATTAATTGAGCATTGTGGTGAATGTGAAGCATATTGAGTCTCTAACATTTCTCTATATGTTTCGAAAATGAATTATTCTATATTCTGAATTAATTTGAGAAAGAGGTTGAGTGTTGGTGAGTATGAAATATATTGAGTCTCTAATAATTCTCTATATATTTTTGTGGTAAAAAGAGAGATTGAAAGTAATTGAGAATTGTGGTGAATGTGAAGCATATTGAGGCTCTAAAAATTCTTCAAGTTCTATTAAACAAATTATTCTATATTCTAAATTAATTTGAGAAAGAGGTTTAGTGTTGGTGAGTATGAAATATATTGAGTCTCTAACAATTCTCTATATGTTTCTGTGGTAAAAATATAGATTGAAAGTAATTCATAATTGTGGTGAATGTGAAGCATATTGAGGCTCTAAAAATTCTTTATATGTTTCTATGTTAAAAAGAGTGATTGAAAGTAATTGAGCATTGTGGTGAATGTGAAACATATCGAGTCTCTAAAAATTCTCTATATTTTTCTATGGTAAAAAGAATGATTGAAAGTGATTGAGAATTGAGGTAAAAATAAAGCATATTGAGTCTCTAACAATTATATATATGTTTCTAAAAGAGTGCTTGAAAGTGATTGAGCATTATGATGAATGTGAAGCATATTGAGTATCTAACAATTCTCTCTATGTTTATATGAGATTGGACATGTTCTAGTGTGGATTTTTTGAGTGGATTTGAGGTAAGTCTTGAGAAGAATTGTGAACATATTTGTGTGAGATTTTGTGGATGCTTACAATACAAATTTGAGGATAGAGATTTCTGAGTTGATTGGACAAGTTCTAGAGAGGACTTGCGGATAAATTAGTGTGAGCTTTTGTGGAAGCTTACAAGGTAGATTTGAGACAAGTCTTTGAGCAGACTTGTGAGCAGAATTGATTTATTGGTTTGGGGTAGATCTATAAGTGTTAATTTATGATTGGATTAAGCTTTGTGTTAAGGTTTGAGGATAGATATTGAGGACAAATTTGTGCTAGACCGAAGGACTATGTTTAGTGCAAATTAGAGGACAGATATTGACGATAGATTTGTGCTAGATCGAAGATCTATGTTTAGTGTAGATTAGAGGATAGATATTAAGAATAGATTTGTGTTAGAATGAAGGATTATGTTTAGTATATATTTTATGATAGATTTTGTTGTATATTTGAGGACAAGTTTATGCCAAACCAGAGAAAGGGATGGAGCAGATTTATGCTAGACTAAAGGATTATGTTTAGTGAAAATTTGAGATAAATTATTGAATGTGACAGAGTATAGAGGATGATAGTCTCTAGTGGATAGATATTCATTAACTAGGGTAGTCAGGACAGGTATCTTCAGTGGATAGATATCCATTATCCAAAGCAGTGGGAGTAACAGTTCTTCTATAAGATCACTTGTAAGAGCTAAGGAGAAAGATTTATCCTATGGATAGATATCCATGAAATTGATTAGGGATTGGTGTCTTCTTTAGACAGAGGTACATAAACATTGTAATAGATAAAGGATTCCAAAGATATTGATTGAGAAAATTTTAGTGAAATATTTTCTTCATGGAATATCCACATTGGGTGAACCATGTTAAATTGGTATCACTATTGTGTGTGGTGATTTGTTCATTGATTTAATTATTGATACTAATATTACTATCTATACATTACATAATATTTATTAGGAAAGAAAATTAAAAAATTGTCTTATAATATTCACCCCCCCTCTTAGTATAAGCATGTGTTCTTCAATTGGTATTAGAGTGGGTTCCTTTAGAAGAGTTTAACAGCTTGAAGAAAAATATTTCAATAATACAATGGATTCTAAGAATATGTCCTTAGATAATTCAACACCAATATTTTATGGAAGTTATTATATATTTTAAAGTATGAGAATTAAGATTCACCTGATGGCACTTAGCAATGAAATTTGGGAAGCAGTTGAAAATGAATACATACCACTAGTTGATCCACCTACAGATAAGGAAGGTAAGATTATAAAACATTACAATTCAAAAGCAATGAACGTAATTTTGAGAGGTTTTCATAGAACAAAATAAATTAAAATTATGCATTGTAAAGATGCAAAAGGAATTTTGGATAAGTTGCAAAGCATATATGAAGGATATAAAAGTGTCAAAAAGGCAAAGAAACGAAATATCAAGGGAAAATTTGAAGAATTATGAATGAAGGATGAAGAAAATATTAATACCTATCTAATTCGGGTAGATGACATTGTTAATGCCATGCAAGGACTTGGAATTAATGTTGAAGAATCAGATGTTTGTGATAAAGTCTTAAGATCTCTTTCAAGAATATTTAGTGAAAAGATTTTTGCTATAAAAGAATCAAAATATGGTGATTCTTTGACAAGAGATATGTTACTTGGTATTCTTACCACTTTTGATTTAAGAAAAAAATAGGAACCTAATATTCGAAATAAAGCAACATTAAAAGCTACTAAGAAGACAAAGGGCAAAAATTTAAAATCAAGCAATGAGTAATCCAGAGATGAAGAAGCTAATTATGGAAAGTATGGTTACTATAAAATCGATTGTCAAGAAGCTAAAAATAACAATGATGAAGAAAAACAAGATCATAGGAATAGGGAATCAAAAAGATATAGGCACCAAAAGAAAGGCAAGGATGGACAAGGAAATGAAGGAAAGAAGTTCTTTCAAAGACAGAAGAGGAGTTACTATGTATACAAGGCACGTAAGCACTCAAGTGATAGTGATGCTAGTTCTTCAATTAATGATCAATATGAATTTCTATTTTTTATTGAGGAAATAGAAGTTAAGAGAAGGTCACCAATAATTCTCAAGTATTTTAAATGTGGTCATTTTGGATGTCTTGAAAATAGTTGTACAAGGAATAGTTTCAGTTTCAGTGATGATGAATACGAGGATGCACTTGAAGGACCAGAAGAGAATATTCTAATGGCACTAGAATAAGAATAAGGTGATCCTATAGAAGACAAGTAAGAAAATAATGAAGATGTTATCAAAGGCAAACAAATAGAGGAAGAATCAGAAAAATGAGGAGTTGATCTTGAGGGAGAGATTATTTATGCTCTTAAAACCTTAAATAAGGTGAGAAATCAAAACTCCCAACTTGAGATTCAATTTCAATAATGTGATGAAGAGAGAGGAAATCTTATAGAGGATCTAAAAAATTCAATGGCTAAGACAAATAAGTTCAAGGATAAGCTAGAAGCAAAGGTCTTAGAATGTGAAAAGTTAGAACAAGAAGTAGCTCTACTAAGGGAATATTTAGAAAAGTCCAAGGATAAGCTACATAATTTTGGAAAGAATTCAAATATTGTAGATAAGATGATCAAGGTACAAAGAAGGTCAACAAACAAAATAGGTCTTGGTTTTGAACAAGCTCAAAACAAATAAGAAGAAGAATCAACCTCAAGTTCTGAAGAAGAAAAAAATTCAGAAGAAAATAGTGTAAGAGAAAGTGAGACTTCTGAGGATGCATCGGATAAAATAAAGTTCAACAAGGAAAGGAACAATGCACAAAGAAGAAACAGATGGAATAGGAACCAACATAGAGAAAAAGAGACTAAAATACCAATGATATCAAGGCAAGGAAATTTCAATGGATTATGTTTCTCATGTCACATATTTGGGCACATGGCTTCATAGTGCAGGACACATGAAATACAGGAGTATGTGAACTTCAAAAGAAGGTAGCTTTTCCATGGGTATTCCTACTCACATAATCAGTTTGTTCACAAGGCAATGAATTACAAGGTACATGATAGGAATAGAGATGTCTTCACTTGGAGAAATCCTAAGATATTTGCACCTCCAAATAATAATAACATTAAGTTTTATAAGTGCAATAATGATGGATACACAATAAAGTGGTGTAGAGCATACATTACAGAACCAAACATGAACAATAATAGGAACAAGAATATAGATATGAATAAGAACAGGAGCATGGACATGAATAAGAATAGTCAAAGTAATCAGAAGGATCAAATGAGAAGGAAAGAAGACAAAGGTAAAGACCAGTGCTTGCTAGGAGTAGAAATACTCCCACCCCCAAATTAAGCACCTCAAGAGGAGGTGGAGGAGAGGCTAAGCTAAGAGATTAATTCTTAGCCTCGAGCCCCAAAGGTGACTTTTTGCCATTGATATCAAGGGGGAGAGATTTGAGTAAGGGGGAGATATTTGGTTTAAAGAGAGAGAATTAAGTCAGGGGGAGCAATGTCCCAAGGGGAGCATAACAGGAAAAAGGGTCAAGTTTTGGTAAAAATAATTTGGGTTGCCATCAATGACAAAGGGGGATATTGTTGGACATTTTGAGTAGATGAGTTGTCATTAATTTCAAAAGTGAGTAGTCATTAATGTCAAGATTTCAGCACTAGTCAAGGTAGTTATAGTGGGCAGCATCAATTTTAGGTTCTCCAATTTCAATTGATCAAGACCCGATTTTAGGAAGTCTGATGTGGTCCAAAGTGTAAATAAAAACCCCAAGTAAATAATATTATAATACTTCTTTATAATATTATACAAGGAAGTTTAAATTAATCATAATTTAATTACTATAATTTTTATTATAAATTAATTTATTAATTAATTTACTTAACTTATAAGTTATTTAAATTAATTATTAATTAATTTTAATATTAATTATAAGTTAATTTATATTAATTTTAAATAACCCTAAGGTGGGTTATTGAATTAAAATTTGAATTTTGAATTTGAATTCTTAGCACCAACGTGGGAGCAAAATCAACCAAACATGTATAAAAGAGGGACTACCCCACCTTAGCCAAACTTACCTTATGCCTTTGAATTAAATTGATTATTGTGGGCTTGTGTGAATCATGCTTCATCAAAGAGGATTGCTTTGTGGTTTTCATGTGAAGTCAATGGCGCACAAAGGGATAATAGGAAGGAAGTCTTTCTCCCTTCACATGGGTACCTATAGCCCATGCGATGGGATCCAAAGTGCTAAGGCACATGACACTTGGGGAGATGGCAGTTTGAATCATGCAGAAAATATTTTGGGAAGAAAAATGAAGGTATGTATTAGTTGAGTGCCAAAATTTTCAGAGGAGTTAGACGAGGTATTAAAAAATAGTTTATGCACATTATATTTGGTTTGTAAGGTTATACGGGGGGTTATAAGGTTGATGCAAAATATATTTTTTGTGTTATTTTCTTTGGTGTTTGAAAAGGGTAGTAAGTTATTTTAGGAAGATTGTTTGATGTTTTGTGGTGTTGGATATTATTTTAAGTTGGAGATTGTAAGGTGTATCAAAATTATTATTTTTCATGTATGATTTGATAGGTGTTATTTTCAAAAGGAAGCAATAAGGTATAATTGAGCTTTGGTTATTTTTGTGTCTAAAGAATATTTTGAGAAAGTGAATTTATATTTTGTCATTTAACCATTGAAATTGGAAAGAAAAAAATTATGATTGAGACAGGTTTTCTAAGGGCACTTTTACATCAAATAAAAGGTATGGGCACATCTTCCTAGTGAGTGATTGTTGAATTTTGTGAATGTAAAGTTTGAGTGAAAATGATTGTTTGGTAAGAATTGTTGAGTGTGTTTTAAATTAATGCTTCAAGGTTTTTTGGAATAAATAATTTGCAAAGAATTGGTAAGCATTGGTAAGCATTGTTTTTGAAGCACTTAGTTCAGTGAGGAACTTGAACTAGAATTCGCAAAGATCATGAGTATAATTTTTAAGTGATATTGATTGATAAGCATTGTTGGAAATATTGAGTTAGTGTTCAAATGCTTGTACTAGGGTTTGTAAGCAAAGGTTAATCCATTGAGTGATTGGTTGAGTAGTATTGGTTCAGTCTAGTCAAGTGGATGTGTTGAAGTGATAGTTCAAGTTCTATGAAATAAATTATTCTATATTCTAAATTGATTTGAGAAAGAGGTTGAGTGTTGGTGAGTATGAAACATATTGAGTCTCTAACAATTCTCTATATGTTTTTGTGGTAAAAAGAGTGATTGAAAGTAATTGAGCATTGTGATGAATGTGAAGCATATTGAGTCTCTAAAAATTCTCTATATGTTTATATGGTCGAAAGAATAATTGAAATTAATTGAGCATTGTAGTGAATGTGAAGCTTATTGAGTCTCTAACAATTCTCTTCTCTATACGTTTTTGTGGTAAAAAAAGTGATTGAAAGTGATTGAGCATTGAGGTGAATGTGAAGCATATTGAGTCTCTAACAATTCTCTATATGTTTCTAAAAGATTGATTGAAAGTGATTGAGCATTGTGATGAATGTGAAGCATATTGATTCTCTAACAATTCTCTTTATGTTTCTATGAGATTGGACAAGTTCTAGTGTGGACTTGTTGAGTAGATTTGAGGTAAGTCTTGAGAAGACTTGTGAACATATTTGTGTTAACTTTTGTGGAAGCTTACAATAAAAATTTAAGGATAGATATTACTGAGCATATTGTACAAGTTCTAGAGAGGACTTGTGGATATATTAGTGTGAGATTTTGTGAAATCTTACAAGGTAGATTTGAGATAAGTCTTTGAGAAGACTTGTGAGCATAATTGATTGATTTATTTGTTCAAACCTTGAGTTAAGGTCCGGGGCAGATATAGAAGTGTTATTTTATGATTAGATCAAGCTTTATGTTAAGGCTTGAGGACAAATATTGAGGATAAATTTTTTCTAAATCGAAAGACTATGTTTAGTGCATATCAGAGGATAAATATTGAGGATAGATTTGTGCTAGATCGAAGGACTAATTTTAGTGTAGATCAGAGGGTAGATATTAAGGATAAATTTATGCTAGACCGAAGGACTATGTTTAGTATAGATTTGAGGATAGATTTTGGTACAAATTTGAGGATAGGTTTGTGCATGACTACGGACAAATATTGAGCATATTTGTGCTAGATCGAAGGACTATGTTTAGTGCAGATTTGAGAGAGACATTTGAAGGTAACTGAGTATAGAGGATGACAGTATCTAGTGGATAGAGATTCATTATCTAGGGCAATGAGGATAGGTGTCTTCAATAGATAGAGTTCCATTAGCCAGATCAGTGGGGGCAATAGTTTTTGTATCGCTCCAAATTTTTTGCATCCTTACCTTCAGGCTATAGGATCCGCGCCCGGAAGGGGGATGCGAGAAGGATGGGACAATACCTCGGACTGAGAGGCCCTTTGAAGGTCCCGCCTCTTGGGGGAGGGGTATAAGGGTGAATTTTTGATGGATGGTGGGTTCACCAGGAAACTTTTGAGTGGCAGTTTCCACACCTAGGTTGATAGTGGGTTTGATGTGTTCATTTTGTACTTTAATCATTCAATTCCTAGGTTTGGCCAAGATGAATCTAAACTATTCTATATGCCAATGCTGATTTTTATGGATACAAAAAATATGAATAAATGCTAAACACAGAGAATGTGTAGAATGGGACAGAACATACCTGATTTCGGATGTCTGATGAAGATTCTAAGTTTTGTAGCAGTCCAAATCGTCTCAAATTGTATGTAATCATCTGAGATCGGATGAGATCATCATCAATCTGATGAATTCGTCAGACGAATTTGTTAGAAACCTGCAATCACAAAAATAGATACAAAATACCAAATATGCAACTACAAAAGCAAAGGAGAATGATAGAAATAATAACAAACATGCCTAAATAATAGATTCAAATAACAAATAAGAGAAATGCAGTAGATTTAATGATTTATTTTAACTTTATCATGCGGTTATGCTAAATGAGGTGAACTCCAAGATGCATAAATATAATAACTAAGATAATGTATAAAGAAATGCAAAAAACAATAAAGAGATGCAAACTCTGGACTCTGATTGCCCCCAATCTGGACTACAGTTGGGATCGCCTCCAATCGTACGAGATCATCTACGCTCCTCGACAGGATCGTCCGAAATCGTCTTGGAATCGCTTGCGATGATCCGAGCTAGCTTCGACTAAAAAATAGTAAAGTTCTTGCAAGAAAACATGAAATACAGAATGCAAATGATGGTGTGAGGATGCTCTGAGGTACGTGGAAGTTCGGGGGTTTAAGCAGAGTTTCAAGCAGAGAGTCAGGGGGATAAACTGAGAAAATCTTAGTTTATATAGGATTAGGGAGAGGTTAGGAGGTTGGAGATCATCCCAATCTGGGAGATCTCCAACGGGGAGACTCTAACTACGCAGACACGCTTTCTGCCCAAGTTGGAGAGGTTGTTGAAACAGAAGCTAATTATGAAAATTTGGTTTTGGGATGAAATCGTCTGGACGTTCTATTCCAGATGAATTCGTCAGATCTGGGATGATTTCGTCTAATCTACGATGATATCATCCAACGGTCAAAACAAATCCTAAAAATGGCATGAAAAACAAGGGAAGCGGGTAACGAGCGGTTAACGGGCGGTTTGAGGTTAAAATTTGAATTTTTATCTTTTTACTAAGGTTTAACTGTGCCAATTTTAGGGTGCTACATTTTGCCCCCTCTTTAGCGAATTTTCTGAAGAAAATGCGTTAAAGACGAGTTCTTCCCATTTTACGAGAAAGCAAAAATGTACTCAATTTTCTAGACGACGATTCTTGGTCGAATCGTACGACTGCTGACTATGGTGCCCCCTCCGTGTTTTTACCCAAATCGAACGTTTGAGGTAAAAGCACGAAAAAGCAAAAATAAATAAAAAGAAAGTTGTTTTTAAATAAAATTAAGAAAAATAGGGTAAAACCCTAATTCATTTTTACTATTCATTTTTTGTTCTAGAGCTCTGCAGAGAAAAATGGTGGAGACAACGCACAGAGCGACAGAGGTCCGACGCGGGCTACGGGTAAGGATCTAATCCTAGTAGATTAGGTTTGAATTTAATTTGTGCAATTTTTTGTTTTAAATTTTGATTTTTTGGGGCATCGCGGCCATTTTTAGGCCGTCGACGACGTCGGGACGAAATCGTCCCTATTTCATCGAAATCGTCCCTAGATCATCGATTTCATCGGAGGGCGAAATCGGTGAACTAGGGGCGATCCCGTCCAACAAGGGGCGATCCCCAAGTTGCGAAATCAGAGATGATTTCATCCTACAAAGGACGATTTTGCCCAATTTGGGATGATATCATCCAATGGTGGATGATATCATCATTTTATGAAATTTTGCTTTGTTTGAAATGCATTTAATTTGATTTTAATGATTGGTTTATTAATGAATTTTATTGTTTTATTATTTGTTTTGTAGAGGGGATTACTAAAGAGTCGAGAATGGAAATACGATGGGCTAAGAGATGACATAGCCACGCTCGACTAGGCAGAGCGTGACCGACTAGCATAGGTCGGGCTACGACATGTGGCAGAGATGCCACAAGTACCGACGGACATGGGGCTACTGACAGCCCTAGCAGAGAGGTGGTATCCGGGGTCATCCTGCTTTTGGTTACCGATAGGGGAGATGGCTCCCACTCTAGAGGACGTATGGAGGATCATGAGGATCCCCATACAAGGACGGTTGATGATGCCTACGGCCAATCAAGGCCAGGCTATGATGAGATTGACCGGAGACCCGAGCTTCACCCTGGAGAAGGGTAGAGTGAACATCGAGTCTCTAAGGCAGATGCCTGGGGCATCTAGGCTGACTCGAGTTTTGGTAGGGGTGGTAGGTGGCTTACTATTGTGCCACCAGAGTGGGTGCAGACTACCATGGCTCCTCTCAGATATGGTCTGTGACATGAGAGACCACGGGTACAGGTTTGCATGGGGTAGCTTTGTACTATGCCGCTTGTATAGGATCCTGCATGGGGTCGTATACAAGGGAGGTCGATGTCTGGTCTTGACATCGCTACTACAGGTTTGGTGCTGGGAGCACATCACGGTGCAGAGGCCGGTAGGGCTCCCACTGATAGGGGTTGATCGAGAGAGGCCCCGAGTTTTCTACTGGTGGCTACAGAGGGGGTCACAATGGTGGATAGATCTGTCGATGTCACGGAGGTTGCTAGATGACCTCATCCCAGACCAGATCACCTAGAGGCCATGGCGAGAGCACCCAGGGTGGGGAGAGGATGGGCAGGAGTTGGCTCGCATCAGGTGAGTCTACTGGCTGAGGATGGAGCGGGGAGAGGTAGAGCTCCACCGCTACGATCGAGTTCTATGATAGTTCGGTCTACAATAGGGGATCCCTTCTCTCAGGGATTACGAGTACTCCCAGACTATTCGGGATAGTACCACACTGAGCGGGGCTCCAGACATGCAATGGTTCTAGAGTCAGGACACGGATGATGCCCCCATCCAGCCAGTGGATGGTGATGATGCTAGGGTTACCGATGGATATGATGCCTGGTACGTAGGCATCCACCCTCCTCGGATGATGAGGGCATAGGGTCCAATGCACGCTATGGTGCAATAGATGGGGAGGCGACATCAGGCTGCTATTGAGGTAGCATGGGGTCATGGTGGGAGAGAGCAATGATGGTCTCCATAGGAGAGATGCCAGAGGATGGCACGGGCTCCATAGAGACCACAGCAGATAGGGAGGAGGGAGGAGGGACTCCCTTCTTAGCAGGGGGAGAGACCACCATCACCCGATAAGGGCAAGGGTGTCGAGGTAGGGGAGAGCAGCGAGACGATGGCTCTCTAGGCTGAGGTTGCCCACCTTCGGGCTTAGGTGCAGACACTACAGGATGAGGCTACATGGCTCAGAGCTTGGGGCGGAGGAGCGAGCATGCAGGAGTTGGCATGGTCTATGGCTCAGACTACATTCTACCGAGGAGCATACTACCAGATGGTTCCAGAGAGCCAGAGGTTACCAGCTACCAGCTGACATTATGGAGCCGATCAGGATGGGGTCATCGAGGACATCCTCACGATCGATGTCGAGGACCCATGACACAGGGCAGACTCCGATGGGGCCTCCTCCTCCACCTCAGGGTGGGAGAGGAGATGAGGCTGAGAGCTCGAGGGCTTCTCGAGGCTAGATGCTCACTGCACAGAGATTGTATTTATTATTATATATTTTTTGAGAGGATTGAGTATGCCAGGATATTGATTGTGGCATACCAATCCAATTTTGATATGATGTACATAATTTATTGATATATATATATATGATCTTTTTGATGATATGACTTGTGTATATGTTGTATGATGCTTTAATGTTTGAATTTTGATTGATTATTGATGATTCATGTAATTATGTCATTTTTAGAAATATTATAATTTTATGTCATGTTGTAAAATTTAAATGAAATAATCTGATGTAAAAAATTGGTTGTTTTGGTGTGATTTGATGAAAAATAAAAGGGACTTCTAACAATAATTTCAAAGGACATTGTCATTGTTATAGACCATTTCATGGAGTCATCGCTCGCTCGGTCGTCAAGCTAATCCCAGTATAGAAATATTGTTAAAAGTAAAAGAATGCTTAAGAGACTGTCTTAAGACTTTGTGTTGTGATGGTGATGATTTGTTTTCAGATTTTCATAAAAATATTATGTATGACATATTTAAAGAAAATATGATTTTTGCTAGGCATAAATTCCTAAGTGTGATAAATTTTTGAATAATTCCTTAGAAATTATACCATGGTTGCAAAATTGAATGTTGACATAATGACATGAAATAGAATAAGTGTTCGTTCGTTTTAAAGCACAATTGTGTAACATAATGATGTAAGTCATATGTTTTTATGATTTAAAATGAATGGGAAATAAAATTAGAACAATGGTTTGCGCTAGGCATAGAATTATAGGTATAGACTTATACCATCATCGTGAAATCCAAAGAAGAAATTGATATTTTAGTTTTATTGCATGATTGATTTTTGATTTTTGATAAACAGAAAATAATAATATGAACATGACTTTATTTGCTAGATTTTGTAATAGGTTGTTTAAAATAATTTTGGATTTTTGAAAACAATGTATGTAATTGTTTTTATACTAAACAGATGTTCTGAAATAAGAATAAAATTTATTCCAAAAGAGTTGCAGAAATATTTTAAATTATCTCAAAGACAAATGTAGATTTATAAGGAACCCTCATGTGCATATGTGAGTTCATTGCCGATCTTGATTTATCATAATGATAGAGAATCTCTCAAATACAAATGTGTGTGCAATTGTATTGTTCATTCACCAATTTTGAGCAAGATAATTTGATACAAGTAATTTGAATTAACCAAATGAATGTTCGTTGACCATGATTTATATGCATGTAACCATACCAGACTACTATGTAAGTTAGGTTATCAAGAGCTAGCTAATCCATAAGCCGACATAGGTCTATACAAAAGAAGGTCGCTAATGTGACAGACATATCACCATGCTAGGGATTACCCAAGGCCAAGCGGGTTGGGCACAAACCACCTGTTATGGGGCTTACCTCACAGTTTTTGAATAATTGAGAATTCCAAGGATTCAAGCTCATTCACCCTTCTTTTCTTTTCAAGGGGTAGGGAAAGGGATTTATTGCATTTTGCTTTTGCTTTTCTTTTTCTCTTTTTTTTTTCTTTTTTTTTTTTTGTATTTTTGCTTGGAACTTGAGATAATGCTGAAATATTGCTGTGATGGTACAAAATAATATTTTTCTTTTTCTCATTTTCTTTGACTTTTCTTTTTCTTCCTATGCTAGGGATACTTGCTCGGATTAGCTGTAGAGCAAGGGATTTTTATTCCGGGTAGGGGTGAGCTTGTCCTTTTGTCAATTCTCAAAGATTCTAGACCATGTGCATGATAGGATAGCAGGGGAAACTTTTCGCTCAAGAAACCACTTCTACTATGTAGCATCATATTGAATTTGCAATGAAATCATTTTAATGTGAAAAGATATACTTGGTTCAAGTAAATAACAAGATCAATTCTCTATGCTCAAAACTTTATTTAATTCAACTGTGGACTTTGATATAAGAGAGATTAATAATCATACAAAATAAAATCAAGATATTTATTCATGTGAATGTGAAAGTGCGGGATTCCAAATAAATGCTAATTTATCCAAAATAATTGAAAATATAACTGCAATACTTCAAGAATTGACAAGTATGAAAATAAAATATGTTTTTGAAGATTTTGACGATTTTGATGTTTTTATATTTTGATTTTGATTGATGAATTGCAAGAAGAAATACTATTACTATTTTTGAAAAAGATTTTGATAGAAATGGCTAAAATGAAACAATATGCAAAATACAATATATACAAATGATGAAAATGACCAAATGTTATGCATAATAACGCTTAAGATGCATAATGTTCATAGGTTCTTTAAGATCTTTACCATCTAAGGTAGCTAATCGATATGCTCCCGATCCAAATTTAGCAGTGATGACATATGGTCCAAGCCAGTTGGGCTCAAATTTACCTTTAAGGTCTTTAGTTGCATTAGTATTTTTTTTATTTTCTTTTAAGACAAGGTCGCCGATCTCAAAGGATCGATGATGAACTTTCTTGAGGTATGCTCTCTTAAGCTTGTTTTGGTAGGCACGAAGATGCTCCAAAGCATTGATGCGCTTCTCATCTAGGAGTTCCAGCTGACTAAGTCTGCCAGCACGATATTCATCTCCTACTTCAGTATCTTGAAGTAGTAGAGCCAAAGAAGGAACTTCTAATTCAAAGGGAAAAATGGCTTCAGCGCCATAGACCAAAACAAAAGGGGAAGTGCCTGTGGGAGTACGAACGCTAGTTCGATAAGCCCACAAAGCAGGATATAATTGGATGTGCCAATCTCGACCAGATTTATTGACCAGTATTTTGAGGATTTTGATTAATGTTTTATTAGATGCTTCTGCTTGGCCATTACCCTGAGGATAATAGGGAGTGGACCAACGATGTTGAATTTTATACTTTTGACATAATTTCTTAACATATTTATTTTTAAAACAAGTTCCATTATCTGAGATGAGATTTGCAAGGATTCCTAACCTACAAATAATTTGATTAAAAATAAACTTGGAAACTTGGGTTCCAGTGCAAGAAGCTAATGGCATAGCTTCAACCCACTTCATGAAATACTCAATGGTGGTTATGATAAATTTGTGTCCATCAGATGACACAAGGTTGATTTTTCCAATGATGTCTAAGCCCCATTTTGAAAAGGGCCAAGGAGATGAAATAGCCTATAGTTCTTGTGCAAGCGCATGGACAAGGTCAACATGTTTCGGCACTTTTCACAATGGCGCACATAATCATGTGCATCATTCTCCATGGTAGGCCAAAAATATCCTATCCTAAGGAGCTTCTTAGCAATGGCGCTACCACTAAAATGCCCCCCACAAGATCCATTGTGGGCTTCACTCATAAAAAGAAAAATAAATTTTATAACGAGCTATAATATCATCTACATAATCATGTAGAATATCATGCATCATATCATGAAATATATAAGTCATAGCTCGTTGATAAGTTGCACCTACATTATTTAAACCGAATGGCATCACTTTCCAACAAAAGGTCCCCCAAGGGGTAATAAAGGTTATTTTAGCATGATCTTCAGGAGCTATCATGATCTGATTATAACTAAAAAATCCATCCATTAGGGATATCATTCCACTCCCAGCAGTAAAGTCAATGATCTGATCCATGTTGGGAAGAGGAAAATCATCTTTAGGGCATGCAACATTAATATCTCTAAAGTCTGTGCAAACCCTAACTTTAGTGGCTTCTTTCTTAGTTACTGGAACTACATTTGAGATCCATTCAGCATAATCAATGGCTTGTATAAAAATAACATTTAAGAGTTTTTCTAATTCTCCTTTGACTAGTAAGGCCACTTTAGGATGCATTTTTCTAAGTTTCTGTTTAACAGGTTTAGCATCCGGATGGACTACTAGGTGATGCATAACTACAGAAGGGTCTAATCCTGGCATATCTTCATATGTCCAAGCAAAGACGTCTTCATATTCTTTAAGGAATGCAATGTATTTATCTTGTTTTTCTTGACTCAATTCTGATCCAATGTTGATTATGTGAGGGTTATCTTTGGTTCCAATGTTAATTTTTATGATGTTTTCTACTTCCATATGTAGATCTCTCTCAAAATTAGGTGGGGCGGGTGAAATACCTAATTCTTGTAATTCTTCCAAGGTTAGCTTGGATAATTCATCTTGAGGAGTCGTGGCCTCAAGCTGGGCTATACTAGGTATAGAGCCATCGAAATAAAATCCGTTATGTAACAATTCCTCAATGGAGACATCATGAAAGATATCCCCCTCCAACTCATCGTCGGATTCGGCAATCATCTCAGGGTAAGCTATGGATAGCATATTACATGTAAGAGGCTTATTCATTAAATGCAAGACATCCCATTTATCCAAATAATCTTGGTAACATATGAGATGGTCATCATCCTCGAATGGGAAGGGCTGACCTTTACTAGGAAATAGGCCCACACCACATCGGGCAAGCCATGGTTCTACCTCAAAAGGTTCTTTCATACCATTCTAGAAAGGTCCCAAACCTTTCCCTTTATATCCCAATTTAAGCATTATAGGCTTAGCTTTAATATACTCATTAGCAAAATAGCATCTAGCATATCCATCACAATGTGTCTTGATGTTTCTAGGTATTCTTCCCCAATCATATCCCTTATAAATAAAAGCACAACTCCCGACTTGGTAAATACTTCCCATAGGCTGTGGGAGGCCCAAGGTACGAGGAGAGGGTGGGAGTTTATTTAAAATAAGGGAATCTTGCATGGCAGTGTTTGTTTTTTTGATATAAGAATTTTAGATAAATCGGGTAAGAGCTCATCAGTAAGAGCATAAGAGGTAGAAGGAACATTTCCTACATCGTCGGATGTGGAAAGGATGCTTGTAGTGGATGTAGATGTTATAGAGATATCGATGGATGAGTCTATAGGTATGGAAGTTATAGGAGTAAAACAAGAAGCATTGGTTGTAGTTTTAGGATCTTTTCGAGGTCCTAATGTGGTTTGTTCGGAAGATGGTTGAGCTATATGTAGAGGTGTAGTTGATGGGGAAAAAGTAGATGATGTTATGGGTGTGTGTTTCACACGTTTAGACGGTTGATGAGAATTAGGATGTGTGGATGACAGAGCAGGGCAAAATTGAACTCCAACAGGTTCTGCCAAAGCACACATATCAAAGGGTCTAGGATCACCATGAATGGTAACCAACTGATTTTTAAATTCGAATTTAACACACTGATGTAAAGTTGAGGGAACAGCTCGCATCGCGTTGATCCAAGGGTGACCCAAAAGTATATTGTACGATGCAGGGCAATGTACAATAAACACGGTCGTGTCTAAGGTTCTAGGACCAACTTGCAAGGGGATAGTAATAACTCCACACGTTTCTTGTGTTTCGTCATTGAAGGCTTTTATGATCATATCAGTTCTTTTCATTTCGTCACTTCTAAACCCAAATATTTGGTAGAAGTCAAAAGTGCATATGTTTAAAGATGAACCATTATCAATCAAGACTCGTTTAACGGCTACATCCCCAATTAGGGTAGTAATATATAAGGGGTTATCCTTATGTAAACTATGTTGTGGTATATCTCTATCCCGAAAGTCAATACAATCGACTTCTCGAGTTATGATAGTATTGGACATGGCTTCAGATTGAATATTTTGTGGTACCATCATTTGGCTTAATGTGAGCATTAATTCATCCCTATGGGTAGGAGAAGATCTTAAAAGGTCCAAAAGGGAAATTCTAGCTGTAGTATTTGATAATTGTTCATTAATATTATAAGGAGGCTTAGGTTGAACATTAGGCGCATGATTCCCTTTATTGGGATTTTTCAAAACAAATGGAGCTGATCCATCGTTCTGAGTTTGATCCTGTTGAGAGTTTTGAGCCTGTTGTTTGGTAACGGCTCCGATGGTACCTACAATATTATTTTGTGGATGATGAATGGGCCTTGGTCTAGCGTTTATGGCTTGTTCATTAGAAAGTAATTGGTGAGAAGATGGTCTAGTAGTGACTCTTCTAGGAAATGGTTCTTCCGGAACCATAGAACTTGTGATAGGTTGAATAGGATCTGATTCATCTTCAGAACTATTCGATTGATTTGAGGTGATTTCCATGTCACTTTCAGTCTCATATTCGATATCACTAAGATCAGGTGTCCGAATATTATGTAGAGGTCTGGTCGTAACCATGGATAAAGTTGTGTCAAATACTTCCACATCATGAGTAGGTGAATGTCCACTAATAGTTCCTACATATCGGGTAGGAGGGGGAACATTATGATGCTCAATTTGATTAGCCACCTCTTTACCATGCTTTGGTAAAGGATGTTGAAATATGTCCAATGATTGATTGGCATTCGATTCTGATTTTGGGGGATGTTCTTTTGAGCATTATTAGAAGGATTTTGTTTAGGTTGAAAGGCTTGCACCTCCATCTCATTGTTATCAATCAGGTCTTGTATTTTATGTTTTAATATTTTACAAGAGTTGGTAGCGTGTCCAGGTCCTCTATGGAAATCACAATGTAAATCAGCTCTGTATCCGGGTATAGTTGGATCAGGTTCCCGGATATTTGGTAATTGGATCAAACCTCATGCTAATAGTTGCGGGAGAATGGTTGATAAAGGTTGATTTAACCTAGTAAATTCTCGGGGTGGTTTATCAGGAGGTTTCAATATGAACTTCTCTGTTGTTTTCGTAGTATTAACATTGGCAATGTTTCTGCTATCAGTGACTCCATCACCCACAACTTGTTTATTTTTATATTGATTTCTGGATGTTTTCTCATCATCTTTCTTTTTGAGCTGACCTCTCCTAATGAGAGCATCTTCCACTCTTCGAGCTAAATCTATAGCTTGATCGAAGGTGGTCAAGGTAGCCATTGATAATTCATAGGATAGTTGTTCTTGTAAATTATTGATAAAGATATCCAACATTTCTCGATAAGGTAACACAAAGTGTAATTTTCCTATCAACTGCCTCCATCGAGCTAAGAAGTCAGCAAAACACTCATCTTTGTCTTGTTTTAGGTTGTACAAATCTTTAATGGTTACATGCCTTTCAATATAGGCACTAAATTGATGCACAAAAGACTCGGCGGTTTCTTCGAAATTTCTCAAAGAATGAGTGGGTAGTTGATAATACCACTCCAATGCCATCCCTCCTAAACTTTTTGGGAACATTTTTAGTAATAACAAGTCATCATGTGATATATCATGACATGCTATCCTAAACATACGAAGATGCTCTATGGGATCTTCGGTTCCTTTGTATATAGGTAGGACAGGCATAGGAAAGTGTTTGGGATATGGTTGTGCTACAACTATAGGATCTAGAGGCTGACTACACATCTCTCGATAATTGTACGAGGGATGGTAGGGATCTATCTGGTCCATGCGGGAGACTAACTGTTTCACCATGGCTTCCAGATTACCAGTTTGTCCACCATATTGGTTCGGTGGTACATGAGTATGGGATTTGTGAGCGTAGGATGGCATGACATAAGGATTAGATGCTATATTGCTGTTATGCAAATGGTTGGTAGGAAGAGTATTATGAAGAAGATTTGTTGTAGCATTATGTTGTATCCCAGATTGTTGGAAATTGGTATTTGGTTTTGTTTTAGGCTTTTGTTGATTTGAGGTATATTGATCAATAGCTTGGCAAAATAGAGCAGTGAATGAAGGTTTCTTTTGTGTGGGAATAACCCTAGGCTTGGTAACAGGCACTCTAGGTGGTTGGGTAACCTGTTGTTGTTGCGTGTTTTGGATTATAGCGGCCATATCCAAATTGGATGGTCCAACTTGATCACTTTCTTGATCAACGAAGGACAAGGGATTAGTGCATGTGTGATATATGTCTTCTAGGGTTGCTTGAGTGTCACTAATTTGATCTTTGTCCATATGGACTGCTCTATTAAGAGTGCCAATATTAGTATTGAGGAACTTCCAGAAATGTTCCATGTTCTCAAAAGTAATAGCTCCTTCTGGAGATATTTTAGGGGATGAGGATCCTTCCTCTCTATCATTTTCTTTTTGTTCATTTCCTACAGAAAATTCTTCTTCTTGTTGGTCAAAGGTTCCTTCTTCCTGAATTGGGTCTTCAGGAAGGACATCTGGGTTATTTCCTGGTTTTCTTAACCAATCTTCTTCTACTTCGATCTGTTTTCCATTCCTGAGTCTAGTCATTATGTCTAAATTTAGATTTTAGCAAATATATATTAATATATTTGCAACAAATTTGGGAGGTATATATTTTAATTATATACCTACTATAATGCTTAAAAGAAAATGTTTTGATTTTTGTTATGATTTTGTTTTATTTTTTTTATTTTATGTTTTTATGATAATATTATAAAGACAACAAACAACACACTAAATGCAAGAAATAACAATAATAAAAGAATAGCTTAGTTTTCTATAAATAGTTTATAGATGTCATTGATAGGATCAAGTTCATCAGGAGTCATGAAATGCTCCTCTTCAAATTGGAAATGGTTTTTCAAGAACTTGATAAAGTGTGCTATAGTGATATTATCTGTTTCTAACTCTGACTTGTAGAAATAGAGTTCATGGCAATACTCTCGATATAACACAGCTCTAGGAACTCTATTCCATATTTTTCTATCCATAAGAACGACCTCTTGATCCTCTATACGAGATAGAAATTTATGTACTACAACTGCATTCTCGAGGTATTCCTCAAAGGTGTACAACTCAGAAGACACAAGGGCTCTTTTATCTCCTAACCACCTATGGCAAGCTCTCTGAAGTTCATGATACAAAGTCACTTGATCGGGATCCAGGATTCTATCTAGGACAAACCTCTTGATTTGCCTAAGTTCGGTTGCTCTAGATCCAATGATACCCAATCTCCTATCAAGTTCGTCCCACAAAGGTTGAACCCTATTTGTTTGAGGTACTCTAAGCACAGAAGTAATCTCTATAGCTGCTAATTGATTCTCAACATTAATGGTGACAGCTCGTCTTTTATTATAATCTACCATCTAAATATGATATGCAATCTTTGATTCTAAATGCATTTATGTTTTGATTTTTTTTTTGGATTGTTTTCAAAAGGTTTTTAGTTTTCATGTCGGGTTCACCAAAATGTATCGCTCCAAATTTTTTGCATCCTTACCTTCAAGCTATAGGATCCATGCCCGAAAGGGGGATGCGAGAAGGATGGGACAATACCTCGGACTGAGAGGCCCTTTGAAGGTCCCGCCTCTCGGGGAGGGGTATAAGGGTGAATTTTTGATGGATGGTGGGTTCACCAGGAAACTTTTGAGTGGCAGTTTCCACACCTAGGTTGATAGTGGGTTTGATGTGTTCATTTTGTACTTTAATCATTCAATTCCTAGGTTTGGCCAAGATGAATCTAAACTATTCTATATGCCAATGCTGATTTTTATGGATACAGAAAATATGAATAAATGCTAAACATAGAGAATGTGTAGAATGGGACAGAACATACCTGATTCTGGATGTCTGATGAAGATTCTGAGTTTTGTAGCAGTCCAGATCATCTCAACTCATACGTAATCGTCTGAGATCAGATGAGATCATCGTCAATCTGATGAATTCATCAGATGAATTCGTCAGAAACCTGCAATCACAAAAATAGATACAAAATACCAAATATGCAACTGCAAAAGCAAAGGGGAATGATAGAAATAACAGCAAACATGCCTAAATAATAGATTCAAATAACAAATAAGAAAATGCAGTAGATTTAATGATTGATTTTAACTTTATCATGCGGTTATGCTAAATGAGGTGAACTCCAAGATGCATAAATATAATAACTAAGATAATGTATAAAGAAATGTAGAAAATAATAAAGAGATGCAAACTCTAGGCTCTGATTGCCCCCAATCTGGACTACAGTCGAGATCACCTCCAATCGTACGAGATCATCTATGCTCCTCGACAAGATCGTCCGAAATCGCCTGGAATCGCTTGCGACGATCCGAGCTAGCTTCGACTGAAAAATAGTAAAGTTCCTGCAAGAAAACATGAAATACAGAATGCAAATGATGGTGTGAGGATGCTCTAAGGTACGTGGAAGTTCAGGGGGTTTAAGCAGAGTTTCAAGCAGAGATTCAAGGGGATAAACTGAGAAAATCTTAGTTTATATAGGATTAGGGAGAGGTTAGGAGGTTGGAGATCATCCCAATCTGGGAGATCTCCAACGGGGAGTCTCCAACTGCGTAGACACGCTTTCTGCCCAAGTTAGAGAGGTTGTTGAAATAGAAGCTAATTATGAAAATTTGGTTTTGGGATGAAATCGTCTGGACGTTCTGTTCCAGATGAATTCGTCAGATCTGGGATGATTTCATCTAATCTGCGATGATATCATCCAACGGTCAAAACAAATCCTAAAAATGGCATGGAAAAAAATGAGGAAAGTGGGTAACAGGCGGTTAACGAGCGGTTTGAGGTTAAAATTTGAATTTTTATCTTTTTACTAAGGTTTAACTGTGCCAATTTTAGGGTGCTACAGTTCTTCTAGAAGATAACCAGTCAGAGCTAAGAAGAAAGAGTTCTCCTATGGATAGAGATCCATGAAATGTAATATGGGATTGGTGTCTTCTTTGGATAAAGGTACTTAAAAATTGTAATAGAGAAAGGATTCACAAGAGATTGATTAAGAAAATTTTAGTGAAAGAGTTTCTTTGTGGAGTAGCCAACATTGGGTGAACCACGTTAAATTTGTTTCTCTATTGTGTATGGTGATTTGTGCATTTTTTTGATTAGTAATACTAATATTACTATTTATACATTGCATAATACTGATTAGGAAAGAAAAGTAAAAAATGGTCTTATAATGCTCACCCCCCCTCTTAGTATAAGCTAATGTTCTTCAATTGGTATCAGAGCGGGTTCCTTTGAAAGATTTTAATAGCTTGATGGAAAATATTTCAAGAACACAATAGATTCTAAGAATGTGTTCTCAGATAATTCAACACCAATATTTTATGGAAGTGATTATATATTTTGGAGTATGAGAATGAAGATTCACCTAATGGAACTTGGCAATAAAATTTGGGAAGCAATTGAAAATGGATACATACCACCAGTTGATCCACCTATAGATAAGGAAGGTAAGCTTCTACAACATTACAATTCAAAATAAATGAATGCAATTTTGAGAGGTTTGCATAGAATATAATCAATAAAAATTATGCATTGTAAATATGAAAAATGAATTTGGGATAAGTTGCAAAGCATATTTGAAGGATATAAAAGTATAAAAAATGCAAAGATACTAAATCTCAAAGGATAATTTGAAGAATTATGAATGAAGAATGATGAAAGCATTAGTACTTATCTACTTCGGGTAGATGAGGTTGTTAATTCCATGCAAGGACTTGGACTTAATGTTGAATAATTAGATGTTTGTGATAAAGTCTTAAGATCTCTTCCAAAAATATTTAGTGAAAATGATTTCTGCTATAGAAGAATCAAAATATGGTGATTCTTTGACAAGAGATATGTTACTTGGTATTCTTACCACTTTTGAGTTAAGAATAAAAGAAGAACCTAATATCTGAAAGGAAGCAACATTAAAAGCTACTAAGAAGACAAAGGATAAAAAGTTAGAATCAAGCAATGAGTCATCCAATAATAAAGAATCTAATTATGGTAGAAGGAATAAGGATTAAATAATATTTAAAGATATAAAATCTATTAGATGTTTCAATTGTGGAAAGTATGGTCACTATGCAACTGATTTTCAAGAAGCTAAAAAAAATAATGATGAATAAAAACAAGATCACACGAATAGGAAATCAGAAATATACAGGTACCAACATAAAGGTAAGAATGGACAAAGCAAATAAGAAAAAAAATTCTTTCAAATATAGAAAAGGAGTTACTATGCAGACAAGGCAAGTAAGTACTCAAGTGATAGTGATGCTACTTCTTCAAGTAATGATAAATATGAAGATCTATTTCTGATTGAGGAAATCGAAGTTAAGAAAATATCACCAATAATTCTCAAGTGTTTTAGATGTGGTAATTTTTTACATCTTGAAGATAGTTGTATAAGGAATGGTTTCAGTTTCAGTAATGATGAATACAAGGATGTACGTGAAGGACAAAAAGAGAATATTCTAATGGCAATAGAAGAAGAAGAAGGTGATCCTATAGAAGACAAGTCAGAAAAGAATGAATATGTTATCAAAGGTAAACAAATAGAGTAAGAATCAGAAAAATAAGGATTTTATCTCGAGGGAGAGCTTATTTATACTCTTAAAACCTTAAATAATTTGAGAAATAAAAACTCCCAACTTGAGATTCAGTTTCAATAATGTGATGAAGAGAAAGGAAATCTTATATAGGATCTAAACAAGTCAATGGCTAAGACAAATAAGTTCAAGGATAAGCTAGAAGGAATGGTCTTAGAATGTGAAAAGTTAGAACAAGAAGTAGCTCTACTCAGAGAATGTTTAGAAAAGTCTAAGGATAAGCAACACAATTTTGAAAATAGTTCAAAGAGTGTAGATAATATGATCTAGGTATAAATAAGGTCAACAAACTAAATAGGTCTTGGTTTCGAACAATATCAAAAGAAACAAGAAGAAGAATCAACCTCAAGTTTTGAAGAAGAAGAAACTTTAGAAGAAAATAGTGTAAGAGAAAGTGAGACTTCTGAGGATGAGTTGGATAAAAAAATCTCAACAAGGAAAGGATCAATGCACAAAGAAAAATGGATGGAATAGGAACAAAAATAGAGAAAAAGAGACTAAGATACCAATGAGGTCAAGGCAAGGAAATTTCAATGGATGATGTTTCTCATGTCATATATTTGGGCATATGGCTTCACAGTGTAGGACACATGAAAGATAAGAGTATGGGAACTTCAGAAGGAGGCAGCGTTTCCATGGGTATTGCTACTCATATAATTAGTTTGGTCACAAGGCAATGAATTGCAAGGTACATAATAAGAACAAATATGGCTTCACTAGAAGAAATTCCAAGATATTTGCACCTCCAAAGAATAATAACTTTAACTATTATAAGTGCAACAACAAAGTGGTTTAGAGCAGATATTCCATAACCAAGCATGAATAGGAACAGGAACAAGAACAAGAAAGGGCAGAAGAAAAAAAAAAAAAAAAAAAAAAAAAAAGAAAAAAAAGAAAAAGAATATAGATATGAACAAGAACAGGAACATGGACATGAACAGGAATAGTCAAAGGAATCAAAATTATCAGATGAGAAGGAAAGAAGACAGGTAAATACCAGTGCTTTCTAGGAGTAGAAATACTCCCACCCTAGAATTAACCACCTCAAGAGGAGTTGTGGGAGGGACTAAGCTAAGAGATTAGTTCTTAGCCCTGAGCCCCAAAGGTGACCCTTTTCCATTGATGTCAAAGGGGGAGAGATTTGAGTAAGGGGGATAGATTTAGTTTAAGGAGACAACATTGAGTTAGGGGAAGCAATGTCCCAAGGGGATCATAATAGGAAAAAGGTCAAGTTTTGGTAAAAAGAATTTGGGTTGCCATAAATGACAAAGGGGGAGATTGTTGGACATTTTGAGCATATGAGGTGTCATTTATGTCAAGAGTGAGTGGTCATTAATTTCAAGCTTTCATCTTTAGTCAGTGGCAGTTTCAGTGGGTAGCATCAAAATCAGGTTCTCCAATTTTAGCTGATCAAGACCCGATTTCAGGAAGTCCGAAAGTGCAAAGAAAAATCCCAAGTAAATAATATTATAATACTTTTTTATAATATTATACAAAGGAAGTTTAAATTAATTATAAATTAATTAATATAATTTTTATTTAAATTAATTTATTAATTAATTTATTTATAAGTTATTTAAATTAATTATTAATTAATTTTAATATTAATAATAAGTTAATTTATATTAATTTTAAATAACCCTAAGGTGTGTTATTGAATTAAAATTTGAATTTTGAATTTAAATTCTTAGCACCGACGTGGGAGAAAAATCAACCAAACATGTATAAAAGGTGGACTACCCCACCTTAGACAAACCTAACTTATACCTTCAAATTAAATTGATTAATGTGATCTTGTGCAAATCGTGTTGCATCAAAGAGGATTACTTTGTGGTTTTTGTATGAATTCAACGACGGACGAAGGGATAATATGAAGGGAGTCTTCCTCCCTTCATGTAGGCACCTATAGCCCATGCAATGGGCTCCAAAGAACTAAGGCACTTGGCACTTGGGGATCGGTTCAAATCACATTGAAACCCTTTTGGGAAGAAAAATGAAGGTATGCATTAGTTGAGCACCCAAATTTTGAAGAACACAAGCTTATACTGAGAGGGGGGGTGAACAGTATAAGACCACTTTTAACTTTATCTATCAATACAGCTTTCAAACCATTAACATGAAGAATAAATATAGCAGTAATAACAACAGTAAAACAATGCACAAAATGCAATCCACAAAGAGACACGACAATTTACGTGGTTCACCCAAGGTGGGCTACTCCACGGATAAAACTTTTCTTCTAAAAGTTGTATCAAAGTCCTCTGGGAATCCTTCCCAATTACAATGTTTATGAGCCTCAGCTCAAAGGAGACACCTTCCCCTAATTTTGCTTTGGCTGGTGATCCTCTAGAAGACCTCTACCTCATCTGCCCTTAGCAAGTGGAATTCTGTCCACAGAAGACACCTGTCTTCCTTGCTCTAGCTGGAGATCTCTGTCCTCAATTCTGTCACAGCAAAGATGGTCCTCTTCTCTGCACCAAACACAGTCCTTCGATCTGGCACAATACTGTTCCTCTTCCTCTATTATTTTTTTGCACTTGGTTGAAACCAATATTTTACTATTTATGCAAATACTGCAGTTCTCGATCAGAAACATAGTAGCACAGATTTCGTGTATTCTGCATATACACAGCAATACAGTCTTCGCAAAATACAGTAGCACTATCTTCGCAAATACAGTAGCACTTCCTTTTCACTTTTTGTCTAAGTCACGATAGCACTGTCTTCGCAACCTCTGTCTAAACACATCAGACGCTTAGGCTTCTACTTATGCACTTTTGTGATCGATCTTCTCCCTGCACTCTCTCTGCATAATTCGCACTTCGAACGCACACACTTCATCGATGCCCAAACTATCCAAACATCCCTCCTTTTATAGAGTAAGATCCATGGTCATTACATCCAAACTTAGTCGGCTGTAATACTTCCACTGCGTCGATTGCAAAACCCTGTGCTACGTCAGCCCAGATTTTAACTTTGTCGGCTCAAAGTTAACTCTGTCCTCAACCGCCTCCCTGTAGCTTCTGGTGCAAAACTTCAACATGTCGTGATATCGTGACACCTTTGCCTGTCGTACACCTTCTATAGCTTGTTGTAGCGATATCGCGATGCTTTTGCTTTTGTCTGCTTCCCTTGGCACTTCTATCGTGAAATCGTGACACTTTTGCCTTTCACTGATGTCATCTCACTTCTGTCATGAAATCACGATGCTTTAGACTTCAAAGCCTTCTTCTCCGCTTCTGTCGTGAAATCGTGACACCTTTGCCTCTTGCTGACGTCATCAGCAACTCTATCACGAAATCACAATGCTTTAGACTTCAAAACCTTCTTCTCAGCTTCTATCATGAAATCGTGACACCTTTGCCTCTTGCTGATGTCATCTGCAACTTTGTCATGAAATCACGACACTTCTTGCTTCTTCAACCTTTTCTTGGTTTGCACTAGCAAAAATGGAACATGTCACGAAATCGTGACGCTTTCGCTGCCTTAAGCTCTTTTCTGCCAACTGCTCGCAAAACTGGAACATGTCACGAAATCGCGACGCTTTCGTTGCCTTAAGCTCTTTTTTGCCAACTACTCACAAAACTGGAACATGTCGCAAAATCACGATGCTTTCGTTGCCTTAAGCTCTTTTCTGCCAACTACTCACGAAACTGGAACATGTCACGAAATCGTGATGCTTTCGCTGCCTTAAGCACTTTTCTGCCATATGCCCGTAAAACTGGAACATGTCACGAAATCGTGACGCTTTTGCCAACTACAGGCTACCAACTCAACCTGTCGTGAAATCACGACACTTTCTGCATCCGTACAACTTCTTTGAAACCTGTCACAAAATCGTGATGCTTTTGCCAACTACAATCTGCCAACTCAACCCTACCAACTCAACTTGTCACAAAATTGTGACACTTCCTATAACTCAACGCTGCCAACTCAACTTGTCACGAAATCGTGACACTTCCTGCAACTCAACACTGCCAACTCAACTTGTCGCGAAATCGTGACACTTTCTACAACTCAACACTGCCAACTCAACTTGTCGTGAAATCGTGACAGTTTTGCCTGAACTTTCTCTCTCCTAAAACATGTCGCAAAATCACGATAGTTTTTCCAGCCGCCTGCAAACTTTTACTAACTTATCTTTTTCTTGATCTTTTGCAACTGGATTTTCTAGGAGACTTACTGACCAGCTGAAACCTTCATCAAAACACATACTTAGACATAAAAACAAATTGCTCCAAGAACTCCTTGACATCAAAGACAACAACTACCAAGAGCTTCTTGACATCAATGACAACAACTAAACTTAGGCAAATGCAATGTACTCAAGGTACCCAAAATTGCCAACAATCTCCCCCTTTGTCATTGATGGCAACCCTTTACTAAAAACACATCTTCAAGAGCCAAAACTGAAATCAATCTCTTGAAGTTTTGCTCCCCCTGACTCATATCTCTCCCCCTTACTCAACACTCTCCCCCTTTGTCATCAATGGCAAAGGGTCACCTTTGGGGCTTGGGACTAAGAATGAGCCTCTTAGCTTAGTCCCTCCCCCACTTCCTAATGAGGTGATTTAAAACAGAGTTGGGAGTGAAACTCCCATTAGACACTCATCATCATCAATGTCTACAATTTCTTTGTCGGGACTTTTCTTGAGCTCTTTGTTAATGTTTCTGTTCTTGGCACTTTTCTTGTTCTTGTTCTCATCTCTTTTCTTGTCCACACCTTGATCCTTGGACCTGTTTATACCACTATTTTTGTTCCTGTACCTTGGAAGATCAGCTCTGCACTTTCTGGCTGAGTGACCTGTATTGTTGCACTTGTAACAAACAACATTATTTCTTTCAGGCATAGCTGTTCTTTGAATCTGCCTATTCTGACTAACCCGGTTCCTGTTATTTGAATTGCAAAAAATTGCCTTGTGCCCAAACTGATTACAAGAGTAGCAATACCCTTGAAATAAATTACGACTTCTGAATTTATTGTTAACCTTCTTCATTTGAGACATGCAATGTGCAGCCATGTGTCCAAACCTGTAACACACAAAACATCTACCAAAAAATATTCTTTTAATCGATCTCTTGGGTCCCGAGAACTTCTGTTTCACATTCAAAAATCTGTTTTCTATTTCTACGCATTCATCACTCACAGACTCATGATCTGAAGTACTTTCTTCATCAGAACTTTCTTCTTTTTGAAATCTCTTGCTAGATTCCCCAACCTGTTTCTTGTGCGGCTCAACAAAATCGAGACCTATTTTATCTGTTGGATTTCTTTGATTTTTGATGAGAGACTTAACCTTCTTGGAGCTATCCTAAAATCTGTAGAGTTTATCCTTGTAATCCTTATTTTCTTCTTTCAAAGAAACCATTTTCTGCTCTAACTCATTATACTCAAGAATCTTAGACTCTAACTCATCCTTGAGTTCCTGTGTTTTGGCTATAGAGAAGTCGAGACTTTCTATAAGATCGTCTCTCTCCATACAACATTCATCTAACTTAACCTTGAGTCTATCATTCTTCTTTCTTTCCTTTTCCAAAACACTGAGAGCATTATTGAGTTCACATTCAAGATTCTCTATTTGATTGCACTTTGAATTATCAAGACCATTTTTTGATTTCTTATTACTGGATGTGCTACCCTTTTCAAAAACCATACATGCATCTTCCTTATCATTTTTTGAAGCATCCTCATACATACTAGCAACCAATTCATTATTTGTGCAATCATCCTCAAGGTGCCCAAAATTTCCACATCTAAAGCATTTCATGACCGTGAATTTATGTTTCGGTTCTTCCTCTTTTTTTGAAATGAACAGCATCTCATTTTCATTATCACTGGAAGAGCTTTCACTATCACTGCTAGAACACTTACTTACTTTGTCCAAATAGAAGCTCTTCTTGTTCTTGTGTGAATACCTCTTTTCTTGATTGTTGTGATCATCTTTGTTCTTTCTGTAATACCTGTGCTTTTCAGAATCCTTGCTTTTAACATCCTGTATATCTTCATCACTTTCATCTTTGGAAACAGTACAGTCAGTAGCATAATGACCATACTTTCCACAGTTGAAACATCTTATATTTTTCTTGCTTTTGTGCTTTCTAGAGAATTTGCCTTTCTTGCTGTAATATGCTTCTTCCTCACTAGAAGACTCATCACTTTCTTGAATCTATTTGCCTTTTGATTTCTTGGTAGCTTTGAAAGCTGCCTCTTTCTTTATATCAATATTCACTTGAGTTCTCAGCTCAAAAGCTGCAAGAATACTATGGAGCTCATACTTTTTCAACTTATCTAAATCTTTGGCTTCCTCAATAGCAGAAATATTTTCACTAAATCTATTAGGAAGAGATCTTAAAATCTTATCACACACATCATTTTCAGCAAGTTCGAGACCTAAGTCTTTCATGGAGTTCACAATCTCATCCATCCGAAGCATGTAGTCACTAATATTTTCATCATCATTCATCTTGAGTTGTTCAAACATACCTTTAAAATGTCTCAATTTGGCCTTTCGAACATTTGCATCACCTGTATGAACAACCTGCAATTGTTTCCACATTTCACTAGCTATCTTGCAGTGAATAACTTTGGTAAGATCAGCCTTCTGTAAACCTTTCGGGATTGCATTCATGGCTTTTGAGTTGCTTGTGATGTAGGAGCCTGTCTTCTTTAGTATAAGGACCATTTGCAGGAATGGTGTACCCATCTTCAATAACTTCCCATACCTCATTACCAAGAGCCATTAGATAGACTTTCATTCTTGCACTCCACAGACCAAAATCTGATCCATCAAGAATAGGTGTTGCATTGCCACCTGAGAAGTCCATTGTGTTCTTAACCAGTTCTTCCTTCTGGCTGTAAAACCTTTTCGAAGGAACCTGCTCTGATACCAATTGAAGAACACAAGCTTATACTGAGAGGGGGGGTGAACAGTATAAGACCACTTTTAACTTTATCTATCAATACAGCTTTCAAACCATTAACATGTAGAATAAAGATAGCAATAATAATAGCAGTAAAACAATGCACAAAATGCAATCCACAAAGAGACACAACAATTTACGTGGTTCACCCAAGGTGGGCTACTCCACGGATAAAACTTTTCTTCTAAAAGTTGTATCAAAGTCCTCTGGGAATCCTTCCCGATTACAATGTTTATGAGCCTCGGCTCAAAGGAGACACCTTCCCCTAATTCTGCTTTGGCTGGTGATCCTCTAGAAGACCTCTACCTCCTCTGCCCTTAGCAAGTGGAATTCTATCCACATAAGACACCTGTCTTCCTTGCTCTGGCTGGAGATCTCTATCCTCAATTCTGTCACAGCAAAGTTGGTCCTCTTCTTTGCACCAAACACAGTCCTTCGGTCTGGCACAATATTGTTCCTCTTCCTCTGTTCTTTTTCTGCACTTGGTTGAAACCAATATTTTACTGTCTACGCAAATACTGCAGTTCTCGATCAAAAACACAGTAGCACATATTTCACGTATTCTGTATATACACAGCAATACAGTCTTCGCAAAATATAGCAACACTATCTTCGCAAATATAGCAACACTTCCTTTTCACTTTTTGTCTAAGTCATGATAGCACTGTCTTCGCAACCTCTGTCTAAACACAGCAGACGCTCAGGCTTCTACTTATGCACTTCTATGATCGATCTTCTCCCCACACTCTCTCTGTGCAATTCGCACTTCGAATGCACACACTTCATCAATGCCCAAACTATCCAAACATCCCTCCTTTTATAGAGTAAGATCCATGGTCATTACATCCAAACTTAGTCGACTGTAATACTTCCACTGCATTGACTGCAAAACCCTGTGCTGTGTCAGCCCAGATTTTAACTTTGTCGGCTCAAAGTTAACTTTGTCCTCAACCGCCTCCTTGTAGCTTCTGGCATGAAACTTCAACATGTCACGATATCGTGACACCTTTGCCTGTCGTACACCTTCTATAGCTTGCTATAGCGATATCGCGATGCTTTTGCTTTTGTCTTCTTCCCTTGGCACTTCTGTCATGAAATCATGACACTTTTGCCTTTCGCTGATGTCATCTCACTTCTATCATGAAATCGTGATGCTTTAGACTTCAAAGCCTTCTTCTCCGCTTCTGTCATGAAATCGTGACACCTTTGCCTCTTGTTGACGTCATCAGCAACTTTGTCATGAAATCGTGACGCTTTAGACTTCAAAGCCTTCTTCTCAGCTTCTATCATGAAATCACGACACCTTTGCCTCTTGCTGACGTCATCTGCAACTTTGTCATGAAATCATGACACTTCTTGCTTCTTCAACCTTTTCTTGGTTTGCACTAGCGAAAATGGAACATGTCACGAAATCGCGACGCTTTCGTTGCCTTAAGCTCTTTTCTGCCAACTGCTCGTGAAACTGGAACATGTCACGAAATCGCGATGCTTTCGTTGCCTTAAGCTCTTTTCTGCCAACTGCTCATGAAACTGGAACATGTCATGAAATCACGATGCTTTCGCTGCCTTAAGCTCTTTTCTGCCAACTGCTCGTGAAACTGGAACATGTCACGAAATCGCGACGCTTTTGCTGCCTTAAGCACTTTTCTACCATATGCTCATGAAACTGGAACATGTCACGAAATCGTGACGCTTTTGCCAACTGCAGGCTGCCAACTCAACCTATCATGAAATCGTGACACTTTCTACATCTGTACAACTTCTTTGAAACCTGTCGTGAAATCGTGACGCTTTTGCCAACTGCAAGCTGCCAACTCAACCTGTCATGAAATCGTGACACTTTCTGCAACTCAACCCTGCCAACTCAACTTGTCACGAAATCATGACACTTCCTGCAACTCAACACTGCCAACTCAACTTGTCATGAAATCATGACACTTCCTGCAACTCAACGCTGCCAACTCAACTTGTCATGAAATCGTGACACTTTTTGCAACTCAACTTGTCGCGAAATCGTGACAGTTTTGCCTGAACTTTCCCTCTCCTAAAACATGTCGCGAAATTGTGACAGTTTTTCCAGCCGCTTGCAAACTTTTACTAACTTATCTTTTTCTTGATCTTTTGCAACTGGATTTTCTAGGAGACTTACTGACCAGCTGAAACCTTCATCAAAACACATACTTAGACATAAAAACAAATTGCTCCAAGAACTCCTTGACATCAAAGACAACAACTACCAAGAGCTTCTTGACATCAATGACAACAACTAAACTTAGGCAAATGCAATGTACTCAAGGTACCCAAAATTGCCAACAAATTTTTGATGGAGTTAGTTGAGGTATTAAAAATTAATTTTTGCACATTTTATTTGGTTTGTAAAGTTGTAAGGGGAGTAATAAGGTTGATGCAAAACAAATTTTTGGTGTTATTTGCTTTAGTGTTTGAAAATGGTAGTAAGGTGTTTTAGGAAGATTGTTTGAAGTTTTGTGGTGTTGGATATTATTTTAAATTGGAGATTATAAGGTGTTTCAAAATGATTATTTTTCATGTATGATTTGAAGGATGTTATTTTCAAAAGGGAGCAATAAGGCATAACTGAGCTTTAATTATTTTTGTGTCTAAATAATATTTTGATAAAGTGTTGAAGTGATATTTTGTCATTTAACCATTGAAATTGGAAAGAAGAAAATTATGATTGAGACAGGTTTTATAAGGGCACTTTTACATCAAACAAAAGGTATGGGCACATATTCCTAGTGAGTGATTGTTGAATGTTGTGAATGTAAATTTGGAGTGAAAATGATTGTTTGGTAAGCATTGTTGAGTGTGTTTTGAATTAATGCTTCAAGATTTTCTAGAATAAAGAGTTGTTGATAAAACATTGTTTTATAAGCATTGTTGTTGAAGTGATTACATTGAGTTAACTTGAACTAGCATTTGAAAATATCATGAGTATAATTGTTATGTGAGATTAGCATTGTTTTTGAATCACTTAGTTGACTGAGTAACTTGAAATAGGGTTTTCAAATATCATGAGTATCATTGTTATGTGAGATTGATTGATAAACATTGTTGGAAATATTTGAGTGAGTGTTCATATGCTTGAACTAGGGTTTGTAAGAAAAGGTTAATTCACTGAGTGATTAGTTGAGTAGTGTTGGTTCAGTTTAGTCAAGTGGATGTGTTGAAGTGATAGTTCAAGTTATATGAAATAAATTATTCTATATTCTGAATTGATTTGAGAAAGAGGTTGAGTTTTGGTGATTATGAAACATATTGAGTCTCTAACAATTCTCTATATTTTTCTGTGGTAAAAAGAGTGATTGAAATTAATTGAGCATTGTGGTGAATGTGAAGCATATTGAGTCTTTAACAATTCTCTATATGTTTCTATGGTAAAAAGAGTGATTGAAAGTAATTGAGCATTATGGTGAATGTGAAGCATATTGAGTCTCTAACAATTCTCTATATGTTTTTGTTGTAAAAAAAGTGATTGAAAGTGATTGAGCATTGTGTTGAATGTGAATCATATTAAGTCTCTAAAAATTCTCTATATGTTTCTAAAAGAGTGATTGAAAGTGATTGAGCATTGTGCTGAATGTGAAGTATATTGAGTCTCTAACAATTCTCTTTATGTTTCTATCAGATTGGACAAGTTCTAGTGTGGATTTTTTGAGTAGATTTGAGGTAAGTCTTGAGAAGACTTGTGAATAAATTTGTGTGAGCTTTTATGGAAGATTAAAATATATATTTGAGGATAACTATTGTTGAGCATATTGGATAAGTTCTTTAGAGGACTTGTGGATAGATTATTGTGATATTTTATGGAAGCTTACAAGGCATATTTGAGATAAGTCTTTGAGAAGACTTGTGAGCAAAATTAATTGATTGATTTGTTTAAACCTTGAGTTAATATTTGGGGCAGATCTAGCAGTATTAAATTATGGTTGGATCAAGCTTTGTGTTAAGGCTTGAGGACAAATATTGAGGATAAATTTGTGCTAGATCGAAGTACTGTGTTTAGTGCAAATCAAAGGACAAATATTGAGGATATATTTATGCTAGTCCGAAGGACTGTGTCTAGTGCAGACCAGAGGATAGAGATTGAGGATAGAGATGTGCTAGACCAAAGGACTATGTTTAGTATATATTTGAGGATAGATTTTGGTGTATATTTGAGGACAAGTTTATGCTATATCGGAGATATATTAAGTAGATTTGTGCTAGAATGAAGGACTATGTTTAGTGTAGATTTTAGATAGATATTTTAAGATGATAGAGTATAGAGGATGACAATCTCTAGTGGATAGAGATCCATTAGCCATGGTAGTGATGACAGGTGTCTTCAGTGGATAGAGATCCATTAGCCATGGTAGTGATGACAGGTGTCTTCAGTGAATAGAGATCCATTAGCTAGTATAGTGGGGGTAATAGTTATTCTAGAAGATCACCAATCAGAGCTAAGGAGAAATATTTCTCCTGTGGATAGAGATCCATGAACTTGATTAGGGGATTGGTGTCTCCTTTGGATAGAGGTCCATAAATATTGAAATAGGGAAAGTATTTCCAAGAGATTGATTCAAAAAAATTTAGTGAAATATTTTCTTTGTGGAGTAGCCCACATTGGGTGAACAATGTTAAATTGGTGTCTCTATTATGTGTGGTGATTTGTGCATTGCTTTGATTATTGTTTCTGATATTGCTATCTATACATTGCATAATATTGATTGGGAAAGAAGAATATAAAATGGTCTTATACTGTTCACCCCCCTCTTAGTATAAGCTTGTGTTCTTCAATTTTTAGACTAAAAGACTTCAAGATAGACCACATCATTGCTTTGGTACATATCATTGAAAATATATGAAATAATAAAGAATAAGCCTATTGTTATTTTAAATACTTTAAGAAGTATTTTAACATAGTATTTGGAAATAATTTATGGAGTAGATTAATAGTTTATTAGTTAGGCATGCTAGAAAACATACAACAATATTTTGTAGAATCTATGAGAGCATAAGCTCAAACCAAAAATGCAACTAGACTATTCATATATGTTTTATAAGTGATATAATATTTAAACAAATATTTCTATTATCTCTTAAATTTTGGATTTATATATTGAAAAATTACACGAATGAATAAATCTACGTGAAGGGGGTAGTAAAAATTTGGATAGATATGTGGCAAGGCTTATTTTATGTGTAGATAATATCATTTTGATTGAAAGGTCAACACAAGGTTTGAGAGAGTATTTATGTCCTTAGATTCCTTTCATAATTCGGTTGGCATATAAATAAATACAACCAAAACTGAGATCATGATCATTTCCAATCAAAAGAAAAAATATTAAATATTTATTTCGAAGTGGATATTTTAATAGAAGTATCAAAGTACAAATATCTTGGGAAAAAATTCAATAATAAGCTTAGTTGAAAAACATGTAGGATAGAGAGCACTTTTTATAATATAAAATAATAGAAGATAGTTTGAATTATGGGACTAGAAGACTATATGGGTTTTACTTGGACTACTAGTGGTACCATCGTTATATGGATGTGCAGTATAGGCTAACAACACATAAAACTTAAAATAGAAGTAAATAAAGAGGATTTAAAAATGTTTGATTAAAAATAAATTCAAAATCAAAGAATTGGTTCCATATACAATCATCCTAATAAAAACATATACATTCCTTATAAATGCAATTGCTATGCTTTATCTTCGAGGATATCTATAAAAGATGAATAGGTGGATGCAAACAAATGGACTAAAGTTGTAATAGAAAAGGTTTCGAACAAAAGAAAAAAATATGAATGAAACAAAACAAGTGGATGAACAAATGAAATATCACTTGGATGAATGCTTAAATAATAAGAGAACATTACCTAATTGAACTTAACCTTACATGTGATCACCACCAAAATACCTGTATAAAAATATATATCATTTGAAGAACAAAAATGCTCATGATCCAATGGATGACTAGTTGTTACCAATGTAAATATAAAATACATAATTAAAAGAAACAAAAATAAAAATAAAAAATATATATATATATGCACCTTTTATACGTTCGGCTTAAATAATAACAAAGATATAAAATTATTTGTTAAGAAAATTTTTGAGCAACTATATAGAAAAAGAAGGTACCAAGAAGAGAACATTACCTAATTGAACTTAACCTTACATGTGATCACCACCAAAATACCTGTATAAAAATATATATCATTTGAAGAACAAAAATGCTCATGATCCAATGGATGACTAGCTGTTACCAATGTAAATATAAAATACATAATTAAAAGAAACAAAAAATAAATAATATATATATATATATATATATATATGCACCTTTTATACATTCGGCTTAGTTGAGATAAAGAAACATTTTAATTTATAATGTGAAATATTTAACAATATTCAAACTAACTATGTTAATATTTTAGTAGTCAAATAATTTAAAAAATTAACAAAAAATATATATATAAAAAAAAAAAAAAATCATCATTAAAATCAATATTAAAAAAAATCAAAGCTATAGAAAGAAAAAATAATTAAAACTAACTTTTAAAATTGATATTTGCAGTTTTTATTTTTATATTCTTATCCCATGATTTTTTATTTTTTTTAAATTGAGTAAATACTTTTTATATATATACATATCTGCTGTGGAGAATGAATCCGGGTCACATCACCGATAATGCAAGTGGCATCCTTGCCCAGTAGACCACATCACATCTTATCCCATAAACTTTTGACTTTGTGGATGTTAAAAAACTTCTATCATTTTATATTTTAGGACTGACAAAGAATATTCCTTTTAGCATGCCTAAATAATTTATTTTAAAATAAAATATTTAAAAATTATTATATTTTTTTATTTATTAAAGAAGTGCATTTATTATATTAAAGAAATATAGTATAACATTTTAATTTTTTATATATATAATTATATACATTCATTCCTTTACATACTCATCTATATTGTAATTTCAAACTTTAGGTCTCTTAAGAAGAGACATAATCCAAAACATTATAAAAATATAATAATTTAAAAATATAAGTGAATAGAAAATTAAACCCATAGTGATCATTAAATTGGAATTATGAAAAATAGAGAATATAAGAAGAAAGAGAGAGCTATTTATTGAAGAAGAAACAGGAGAGCTATTTATTGAAGAAGAAAGAGAGAGCTATTTATAGGAGAAGAAAGAGAAGAGCTACAGATTTGTTGGTCGCTAATGTTGAAGATGACTTCAAGCAATAGAAGCATTCCTCTTTATCATTAGTTTTTGAAGAGGTAATGCGCTGCCATAAGAGACAACATCATCATCATCACGGAGGCAACAATAGCCAAAGTCGCTGCTATCTCCGCTTTGACAAAAAAAATTGCCAACCATACTCCCATATCCACTCTGAACATGCCCATCAAGTATTCTTTTCATTTCGATTGCCGCAGCAAGAGCCGCAGAAGCGCTGGACGCAGACAAATACGCAGAAACCTGCACTCACAGCAACCGAAACCTAATTTGAACCTTCCAGTATTGTGTTTAAAATAACACATGAAGTGTAATATGATGGGCTTACCTGGTCTAAAACGAGGTTGAAATACATTGCAAAAGGGTAGGAAAACAATAACTTTCGTGTAATAGCGGTGTAAACTGCCGGCCCAATCTGTAAAACGCTATACAATCCCACGATCGCGATTGCTGCCACGAAATAACTGCACTCCATCATACAAATTCACATTAAATTAAATTCCCAAAAAAATATAATAAAATGATATACTGTGAAATTTTCTCGCCTGAATGTATAGATGTCCTTAAATGTGGTATCATATTGTTCCGTATATAGCCAGTAATTCATTTGATTCGTCACCATTATAAATATGGAGACGCCAAGCAATGCTGTGGCGGTGATTCTCAGAACCAAGCTAGTGATAGCATTATTTCTAGCCACAACGCTTCCATCCATTTTTATCAATTTTAAAATTTATGTGAACTCTAATTTGCCTTTTGAGGGAGAGGAATTGATTGGTGGTCTTTATATAGGAAAAATGTTGTATTGGTGTTTTCCGTATCCTGCATGGTTTTTTCCGTCAATATATACGGGTTGCCCCGTCAATATATACGGGTTGCCCGATGGAAAACGCATTTGGTTTTACTTGGCTAAATCCCGACACATATTACCGACACATATTATCGGTGAAAACATTGCAGGTCGTTGAAAACGATCATATGGATGCTTCTTTTTGTACGTTGGGGTTCTAACGTTTATGTAACTTTCCAAAGTTCTTATTGTCAAGTGGCATAGTTTCTAGAGTTTAGGATTTTTAGATGCCTACAATAGTTTTATTATTTGGTGTGGAACTCGTATAGAACGCAAGTTTTATAAGTGGGATAAGTTATATAGTTGGATCTTAGAGCAGATAAAGGGGTTAAAGCATTGTTTTATTATTTAGTGTGGAACTATTAGTTTATAAGTGGGCTAAGTTATATAGTTGGTAGTTTTATTATTTGGTGTGGAACTCTTATAGAACGCAAGTTTTATAAGTGGGATAAGTACTATAGTTGGATCTTAGAGCAGATAAAGGGGTTAAAGCATTGTTTTATTATTTGGTGTGGAACTATTATAGAACGCAAGTTTTATAAGTGGGCTAAGTTATATAGTTGGATATTAGAGCAAATAAAGGGGTTAAAGCATTCAATTTAGGTGTGAGTGGTTTTTTTTTTTTAAATAAGTTGTTTTAATTTTTAGGATTAAATTTTTGTTCTAGGTAAAATTTTTATTTTTTAACTTGATATTTCATTCTTAGTTTAATAAGTATATGTAGTTTTGATAGGTCAGTTTGATATAAGAATTAACAAGAAAAAATATTGAGTTTTAATATTATAAATATGTTTATGTTGGGTTGGATATTGATAGCAAGTTTGTATAGAGTATTAATTTGATTAGAATTGGTTTTAAATATAAATAAGAAATTATCTATTTGAATCATCTTAATGCATGTTTTTAGTGTCAAAAAGTTGGCTATATGGTAAAGAACATTCCGATGGGAACAACAATGTTTCTATAAGGAAATTATTTTTGAGTCTATGGAGAGAACTCTCTTGAAAATACTAAAGAATTTAGATAAGAACTAGGTTTTTAAAATATGACTATTGATGTGTTGCATAAGAAATTTAGGGTAAGAATGTTGGGACATAGTCCTTTAGTGCATATTTTTGTAGCTTGAATGAGCTAGTGATTCTAAGGTGATAGTGTGGTTGCAACTAAGGCATATAAGAAGCAAAATGAGATTACCTTTAATTATCTATTTGGTGGTGTTGCCAATGATATAGTTATGGGAGGAAATTTCCTTCTTAAAATTGGGTCTAGTATTCATAATGTTGAACAATTTTATTCTTAACAATCTTCACAAGATGGACAAATCAAGGTAATCTTATATGGATGCATTGATTTCTAATAAATAGAGGGAAGTTCAAGAAGAAAATAAAGGATTCTTCCTCTTCCTTCCTTAGATCTAATATGAGCATGTAGATGGTAGGATGGGTAGTGAAAGTAATGAGGTTTTAGTTGATAGTTTATTTAGGTGATGACTCATGGTTTAGGAGATTGCTCCAAATATTCTATTATAGTGAAGAGAGAAATCACTATTAGAAAATACTTTGATTTAGATAATAAATTATTGTAGGGTCTCTCTTCTGTTTTAGATATGAGATTGTTAAATTATAAGGTCAATTTGTGGTAAATACTAGGGTTATTTTTTTTTTTTGGGGGGGGGGGCTTTTGAGGTTTTTCTTAGTTTTTTGTCTATTTAAACATTGATCAATATGGGTTCTATTTTGCTACTATGGATAAATTTGTAATGGTAAAGTTGTAATGGTCGTACTCTTGAATTTTATTCTAAGATATTTTTAGATGGAGGCTTTAATTACAAGTTTGAATGAACAATCTAAGAATAGTTATGCAATTAGATGTCCTTACCATGTCCTACTTTCTTCCATGTATTTAAATATGAGGATCAATAATGACCATTCAATTACAATAAAAATGATGGAGAAGAAGCTCAACTCTTTTCATATGTAATGGTTAGCAACCATTAAGGTTCAATTGGAGAAATTATGTAAAATATAGAAGTATCCCCTGATAAACATAGATGAATGCTTCGATTATTAGAACCCCATACTAACCATATTATTTAATTAATACCTTCCTAATATGGGTACCCTATCTTAATAATATTATGTAATATTTTGTAATATGTATGTGGTATTTGAGGCACCTAAACAAGTGGGACCATTTAATGTAATCATTATAAACATTGTAATTGCTTATTTGGTAAACGATTCTACCTTGGGTGGCTAGTTGCATGCAAAGCCAATCCTTGAGTGTTATAGTTAGAAATACATATAGTCTTTAAAATGTCAATGGGGGTATAGATGAAGATATATCATAATTTATTGTTTTGAATTTATGCTTCTAAGGAGGTTGCCCTCTTGAAGAGACCCACAATTTTGTAATGGGTTCTTGTTTTTTTGTAATATAATCTATTGTATTTTTATTTCATATTGTAATATTGTTAGCTTTAAATACATTTTCTATTTTTATTGTAATATTGTGTGGATGTGCTTTTATTTTATTGCAACATTCATAACATGGATATATTTTTGGACTTAATCTATTTTGGATTTTGTTAGTTTTAATTAGATCACTCCAAAATAGAGTTTTTGTATTGCTATTGTTACTAGAAAGCATGTGTACCAAAATTCTCTTATTTATACTAAATATTATTGTTATTACATTTTTAATATAAAAAATATTAATAATGATATTTATATATAATGGTTTTATTATCCCAAACTAATGGTTATAATATTTTTTATTATTTTATATATGGTGTAGTATGAGTAACTTAACAACTTTTATAAATCTTATGGTATTGATTATTATTGAATTGATGATATAAAAACAATATCAAGTTCTATTGGAGAAGTTATGCAAAATCTAGAAGAAGTATCCCCTAATAAACATAGATGAAGGATTGGATTATTAGAATCCCATACTAACCATATTATGTAATATGAGGACCCTATAGTAATAATATTTTGTAATATGTATGTGGTATTTGAGGCACCTAAACAAGTGGGACCATTTACTGTAATCATTATAAATATTGTAATTTCTTATTTGGTAAAAGATTCTAGCTTGGGTGACCACTTGCATGTAAATCTAACCCTTGAGTGTTATAGGTAGGGTTACATAGAGTATTTAAAATGTAAGGGGATATAGATGAAGACATATCATATTTTATTGTTTCGAAGCTATACTTCTAAGGAGGTTTCCCTCTTGAAGAGACCCACAATTTTGTAATTTTTTCTTGTTTTTATATAATATAATATGTTGTATTTTTATTTCATATTGCAATATTGTTAACTTCAAACTCATTTTCTATTATTATTGTAATATTATTTGGATGTGCTTTTATTTTATTGCAACATTCATAACATGGATATATTTTTGGGCTTAATCTATTTTGAAGTTTGTTACTTTTAACTAGATCACTTCAAAATAGAGTTTTTGTATTGCTATTGTTACTGCCAAGCATGTATACCAAAATTCTCTTATTTATACTAAATATTATTTTTATTACATTTTTAATATAGAAAATATTAATAATGATATTTATGTATAATGATTTTAATATCCCAAACTAATGGTTATAATATTTTTTAAATTATATATATATGATGTAAGATGATTAACTTAACAACTTTTATAAATATTCTAGTATTGATTATTATTGAATTGATGATATAAAAGTAAAATAAAAAAGGTATGTGCAATGACATAGTAGATCATATCATACATGACATACAAATATGTCTCTTGCACATTCTACCATTGTAGTTCATGAGTCCATCCCCACTTCATTAAATTTTGAAAAATAAACTAATAAATTAGCATAATATTGTTTTTTGAACTTTACATAGATGGTATAGAAGTAGTACAAAACACATGCTATAATCATATATTTAATTAATAAAAATTTATAATAACATATAAGGGTTTACTATATGGACCTTTGAATATTTTAAAAATGATCTAAAATAGGCATATAAAGTAGTCAATAGCAATAATTAAATTATTTGCTAATATTTTCTAATATCAAGCCAACATTCCATTGCTTGACACTAGGCATCATGGTGTCAATCATCAAAATGGAAAAAACCGTCTTTAGCATATCAGTAAATCCTTCTTCTACTTAATGTTAATTACAATATCAAAATTTATATGAGTGGTGCTATCTTGACCATGTAGATGAATTATTGCCAACTATAAAATTATCATGCCCTATAACTACTAAAAATTAAGTGTTTCATCTTCTATAGCATCTCTCAATATGTCTAATATGTTTATGTATTATATAAGAGACTTGAAATATATTTCTACCTACATTGAGAAATATTGAATGAATACCCAAAAGTATTTAGAGGAGGATAATATAATGCATTAAAAATTTTGAGTTGAAAGTACCTTAAAAAGGGTTCTTAGAAAGTAGACATAAAATATGAAATGGAAAGCCAAAATAGATGTTCCTAAAACTAACTAAATCCTAAGTAGATAGTTGAGAAAGTTGTGAAAGGAGGATGAACTTTCAAAAGTGAAGAAAATAGCAGTTGTAAATAAGAGTGTCTAAGGTAAAAGAATTAGAAGTCGATCAATACCTATGTGTGTCGATGTTGAAGAGGATAAGCATATTACCTCTAAATGGAGTATAGATACACACATAGCATCTATGAGTATAGAAGATAAATAAGGAAATCATATCATATATAAGTAGAGTATGGAGCCATTGATAGCATCTATGATCAAAAAAGCCAAAGGAGGTAAGTATACCACCTGTAAATGGAGTATAAAGTGATGAACATCTATGAAGGAAATAAGTCATGGATAGCGCCTACAAAGTGCAATACTAGAAGAAGTTTACCCTGATAAAAAGTATTTTGAATGCTTTCAAGTAAAGACTAACATGAAACCGCCTAAATTAGAGTTGTATTTATTAGTATAACATCTAAGGTGGAGAGATACTCAGGTTAATGATGCCCTAACATATTTTCCACATGGATTCGTAAAGTTATGTGAGAGCTAAAAGGCTAAAGTTCAATTTATTACCTTGAATTTCAAATTTGAGTTCTTTATTCAGTAGGTTAAATTTATTTTTGGATATTATAAGGTTTATAGAAATAAGAGAAATATTCAATGAAATATTGCATAATAAATTACTTTATGAGAAATAAGAAGGAAGTATAATATGTAAATTGAATTAAATTAAAGTGATAAGAAGTAAATGAATGATTGCTTTATTAAATATTTAAACTGATTATTTAAAATTAAAATTTGAAAACTTGATTTATTTGAAGATTGAAAAATAAATAAATTTGAAGCTTATTGAAGATTAATGAATGTAAAACTGATTCATAAATTTTGTAAAATTAAAATTAAAAGGAAATTTTGTGAGTCATAATAATATCATTGATTGCAGAATTGTTTGATTCAAAAATTTTGGAGAAAAAATAAATTCTACTTGAAAGGAATTAATTTGAAGAATTTAAAAAGTTTATGTTAAAGTTCATATAAATTCAAAAGGCTAAATTTTACTAGACAAAATTTTCCTAGTCTAATATTTCTCAAACATGAAATAAGGTCACTTAAGTATCATCAAAAATGAAAATAAAAAGGAAAAATAGACACGTAGTATATAGATTTAGGTTCTATTCATCATATGATAGGGAATTTACATTGGTTTGATTCATTATATGTTAGAAAAAACATTCCACTAAAAATAGTAGATGATAAGATTTATTATGTGCAAAAAGCTGGAAACGTTATACCTAGCATGTCATTGTCAGATTTTATGCTAGATGATGTATTGTATATTTTAGGATTATCAAATAATATTATCACAATAGATCAATTGGTTGAAATAGGTAGGACAATGTAATTCAAATTTATCAATATAAAAATAATATGTGTCATCAAGAAATAAAATAAAATTGAAGCTACATGTTCTATCAAATACGGGATATTTGCGCTAGATACAATGGGTTTTTACAAGAAATATTATATTACCTTTTTCCTCATGAAACATTTAATGATGAACTATTTGACTTCTCCAAAATATAGGAAATAGGAAAATAGATCAGACATAGTGTAATATTATCAAGCATGATCAACAAGTAGAGTTCATGGATGGACACAAGGTGAAAGATAAAGATAAATATTAAATACTAAAAGTCTTTAAACTAAATAATATAATATAGGGGGTGTTGGATAATATTATATTAAATATTAATGTGTTTTAGGAGAATTGTTCTTGAGGGGGATTCCAAGAATATTATAACTCCCCTTCAAAAAGGGAAGTTAAATAATTCTAGCATTTTCCAAATAATTACATATGTGAGGAGTATTTTGGGAAACCTAGAAGAAATTCAATCTAAAAATATTTATAGAGAGGGAAACAAAGTTGCCGATATAATGGTGAATATGGAAGTTAAATATGATAATTTCAAGGTCTGGTCATATGCCCCCATGGAGTTGGAAGAGATTATAAGAATTGATAATGAAGCTAGCAGATAAAGAGGGCAGAGAAAAGAAAAATACTTATTGGAATCATGCGATGAAGGATTTGAGCACTCTAAATTACATTATTATCGATAGTTTCTTTATTAGTTATATAAAGCATTGGGCACTGCATCATCTATCTTAAATAGAAGGATAGTAGAAGGAATATTATTTTAGCTTCTCCATCAATAGGTTTAACCCAGGTTTGTTTGTTTTACTAAGATAGGTCTATCTTGCATTTGTATGATCTTATATTAATTTTTTCTTGTATATATTTTGAGCTCTATGTAAACGGTCGGGGCCCTTCAACCCTTTTTTTATCAATACCTAAAACAAAGTATCCCCATGGTACATTAGTAAATATTAGACTAGTGTGTGATTTATTAGATTAGGTACTGTGATTTATATTTCCCTTAAGTATGTGTCATTGTGTGAGAAGAGTGTTAGTATCATGTAATAAACCATGCAAGTGTGTAGAGTGTGAGAGTGTGCAAGTGTGAAATGTGTGAGAGTGTATAATGTGTCATGTAAGTTAAGAGTCATATGTAGGTATCTAGTATACAAGTGGCAAACCACATAGTATGTGGTTAGAAGTCATGAGAAGTTTTTCATATGTGAGGAATATAAAAGGATGCATCTTTTGAATATACAAGGAGAGAAATAGTTAAATATTGAAGAGTTGCCTTTTAAAGTTATATTCTAGAGAAAAAGCTCCATGTATTGTAATAAGATGATTTGAAGCATTGACTCAAGAATTGAATCTTGAATATTACAAGAAGTCTTGTATATTTAATCAATAAGTTTTATATTCTAAAATATTATTATTATTTTATGACTGTAATTGATTCATATTGGTCATAGAATTGTATGTTTGAATATTGTGTTTGATTAACATCTTAGATATTGGAACCTATGATTTAATTTGGTTAAGAATCCAACAAAACAAACAAAAATAATATTATAAAATTCAAATGGTTAAAATATTAAAAATAAATATATAAACAAGATTAAGTAGAAGAGGTCCTTTCCTTAATCATGATAGTGAAATATATATACCTTAATAAAATCCACAAGTTTTGATATATTAGAAATAAGTAAGGATTGTGATGTGTATGGATTATAGTCAAAATACTTTAAATGTGGACTAGAGCACTTAGCACCATATATCAAGAGGATGTTGAATAATGTCATCTAGGATGGTATTCTAAGGAATTGGATAACAAGTCTAATAATGGTTGTCCTTAAGAGTGGATATGTAGTCAAGCCTTTAGATTATATAACCATTATGGGCATTTAATTCTTTATTAATTTGTTTAAAAGTATATTTGAGAGTATAATCATCAAGTATGTAAAAGAAAAAATAATGATAAAAAAGGATAGGTAATTTTTTTTTTGAATGTAAAGGTCTAACTTTTAACTAATTTAAAAATACAAGTATTTACAACAAAAAAAAGGATGGATAGGCACACCTCAATAGGTAGTCACACTAACTTAGTTTGAGTTAGGAAGTGGTTGCTCAAACCAATAAAAATATGGTTAAACCCATCACCAACCACATCACCAAAAAGCATGCATTAAATCATGTCAATCATGAGTTGTATTCTCACGATGTGAATGTCCCTCACCCTCCATATGTTTCCAACCGATATTAGAAGGAATGGAAATAAGTCACCCATAATACCTAGGCGTGTGAACATTATTACATGTATCAAAGACATAAATACCATCATATACACCCCAACCCACCACATTAGCTAGAGTGACTCAGCACATGGAAATGGGATCTGTCCAACAAAAAATGGGGTCTAGCTCCACCTATAAAACCTCCTAGCCACTACCATGATGAGATGTATTATTGCCAATGTTGCCTTAGGGTTGGCGAATAGGAGATGATTGAGACCAATGTATTTCTGCAAATTAGGAGGGAAGTCATCGACGAGATCACGATCAGGAAACTTTGCAAGACTGATAAGGCTCTGTAGAAGGCATTTTACTGATCATACATGGGGTATTACATTATTTCTACATAAAAGTGTGAAGATGCTCCATATCCATATGAAATTTCTCCACTTGAACTGAAATATGGAGCCAAAAATTAGAATAAACTATGCACTTATCAATAATTAAAAATTCATCTGAACTTTTTTGTTGAGAAAAGATAACTCTATTACGAGTTTTCTAAATATGACAGAGCACTCTAATGTGAAGAATATTCCACACCTTCAACAAGGGTAAGAAAAAATATTATGGATCTCTAAGCAAAGCATAATTCCAAGTGATGAAATGGGCATATGAGGCCAAAATAAGGACTCAAGCCAATCCCAAGCCATTCAAGCCTTCTTGCACTACCAAAAATGATGGAGATCCTCCAGAGCACCATAAAAATGGTAGGATGTATTATCTATTCCAAGATACTTTAATATTTTTCCAAGAGGAATACCATAGGATAATAAGATCTAGGTAAAGAAAGCCTATTTGGATTTAATATATCCTACCCAAGCCATTTTAAATCTTATAATCCAACGAGTTTGAGTGGAAAGAATATCCCACCGCTTTTTGAGTATTCAAACTATAGGGGCATTGGTAGTAATACAAGCATACCCTAACTTAGGCTTGTAAGTAAGAAGTGGGGTTTTATTAAACCATCCCCAGTTAGACCATAAAGGATTTTGAGAATATCTACAAATCATGGGCTAAAGAGAAAAAGGGATATAATCCAAAATGGTGTCATAAGTATTTTTATCATCTGGTCATAGACCAAAAAATCTCTTGAAATCATATCATGGGATCTAATCCCTAGAATATCTTGAAAAACAATCTGCCACTATTGAAATCCCTTTCCTGAAGAACCATTGAGCATGAATCCATTACATAGAAGCAAGAGGGGAGCCTTGAAAAGTAATAAAATATGACCACCAAATATTACAAGTGGAAATAGAAGCACCTTTCTAATGCCCATCCCATTTCCAACACAACCAGGGCTTAATTTTTCTCCCAAACCCTCCATATGCTCTGAATGACAAAAGAGCCTTGAATTTTAACTGGGATAAGAGCAACTAGGAGGGATTGAAAATTCATGCCTTTCTTAGCCTTTCTACCAAGAGGAAAACCAATGGAAATGCAGTGCCGAATTAGAACTTTCCAAGCTTTAGAACCATTTAAGGCTTGAAGAATCCATTTAGAAGATAAATCAAAATCTTATCTTTGACAATCATGTGGTCCCATACCTCATTTTTGGGAAGGTAATAAATCTCTCAAGCAACTCGATGAAACCCTTGTTTATGTGATGAGTTAGCCCAAAGAAAATCCCTCAAAAGCTTTTCCAAATTTTTATAGCATACTTGAGAAGGGACCGAACATGATGAATAATACACATTAGTAGTAGCAATTATTTTAGAACACACCAAAAACTTACCAGCTAGAGTAAGTTTTTAGTGATCCAAAAGGAAATTGTTTTCTCTACTTTTTGTAAAACATAATTCCACAAGAAAGTAGGGAAACTCTAGAATTAAATGGGATGCCAAGGAATTTAAACATCTCCTCTGGTTGGATATAATAGCACTAGAAGCTTTCAAGCTAGCTTGAAAGGTCCAAAGATGTGCCTATAGCATTAGATTTTCCTCCATTGAATGCTATATCCTGGTGCTTTGCAAAAAATATCCAGGCAATCTAGTGCTTGTTTGATAGAGAATTCATCCTCATGAAGTCTCAAAAAAGAATTATCTATAAAATTTTCATTTATGAGTTGAGAATATTCTCTTGGTAAAGAAATAATATTAATATTACCTTGACTCACTTGGTTAGCAAGAACGTATCCAAAAGCTTCAGGTGCCAATATGAAAAAAGAAGGAGACAAAGGACAGTCCTGTCTGAAAGATCTGAATAATCCAATTGATTTAGAATGACAATTGTTCAAAGTAAGCATAGATGAAGCATCCACAAAAAACATACTAATGGAGCTCAAAAAATGTTACCCAAACCAAGAGCTCAAAGTATGGTAAGGATGAAATTCCATTCAATCCTATCACATTCTTTCTCAAAATCAGTCTTGATGAAAAGATTATTTTTTTAAGTGGATCCAGCCCATTCCATGCCCTCCCAAACAACAATTACATTATCTAGAATGTATATACTCTGCACAAACCCAGTCTTCTCAGGGTGGATAATAAGTGGTAAAAGAGGTCTAAGGCATAAGGCCAAAGCCTTAACAATAATTTTGTAACACACATTGAGTAAAGTAATAGGCCTTTATTTGGTGAGCACTTATGGATCCCCCTACTTAGGAATGAATTTAATATTACTCTTATTAATTATAGAATCTAAAGAGGTAGAAGCAACTACTTCATAATAAACATACAATAAATCCAGGTCAACCATATCAGTACTCCTTATAAAATTTACAAGGAAATACATCTAATCCTAGAGCTTTATCATTAGCCATCCTAGACAGGGCTTTATAAAGATCATCCAATGACAAATGATGTTTACAAGCTTCATTTTGAAGAGCTTAAAGCTTCTCAGGAACAACGGCATAGTAAGCTTGAATTGTAGCCTATAATTCAAGAGTTAACTCCTAAGAAGCAAAAACTTTTTGATAATGCTTGACAAAAACTTTAATAATATCAAGAAGTGATGTCCAATGAACCCCTACATATTGAATAGCATTGAACTGGATGGCTTATCTCAAGGGATTTATTTTTAAAAAAAAATATTTTGAAACCCTATCACCAATTTTCATCGAGTGAAGTTGAGGATGAATCTGAGCTCCACCTTGCTTCATAAAGCTCATCCCTAATACTTACAACTTGGGCTTTAAGAATAGAGCTTAGAGGGTATGCTTCTAGTTTGATAGAAGCTAAAGCTAGTTCAGCTTTAAGGGATGCATTAGATATTCATCTTCACTTGGATTCTTCAACTCCTAAATTCTTGAGAAGAATAGTTGTTCTGGAGATAGCTACATTCCACAAAAAAAATCTACCATGAATTCCAGATGGTCTGGGAACTAGATTCCAAATCCTGCAAATATGAGCATAGTTTCATGTTTCAAAAAAGAAAAATTCAAATAGAACTAATACTTGAATTGACAAGGCAGAGATGAAGAACAAGAAATGGAAAACACAATGGGACCATGATTAGAAAGGGTGGTATCAGGAATAGTTTAAACAAAGGATAGAGAAGCCAAAAAGCGATGGAAATAAAAATGATAATATTCACATAGCATAGCTCTATCAAGTTGCTTCAAAATGCAGGCTTTTCTAGCTTGAAATTTAGACCAGGTTTACCACATAGACTCTAGAAAATAAGAGGGTATAAAGTAATAATTAGGTTCACTCAACCCAAGATTATTATTATAAAAAACCATGCTTCATGCTCTCCAATATTCCAATGCATAGGGAGCAAACCAAGTTTATCAACTGGTTTTTCCACCATATTTAAGTCACCACACACCATCCAAACCACTTCAAACAAGGAAAGATCAATCCATCACCATAAATTACACCTTTCTGATGCATTATTAGAAGCATACATATTAATCAAACCAAAAGGGATACCACCAGCTTCAAAAAAAATTTAAACTACTTGATTTGAGGGGTCCAACCCCCATGTGACAATATGGGAATGCCACCTAGGATAAATGAAAGTGATAACTCCTCTACTAGGAGTATTATGGGAACAAAAAAACTTACTTGTCAACCGTAAAAAGGTACATATACTATCCAAAATTAAGTCAACAACTTTAACTTCTTGCAAATACAAAAAATATAAATTGTCATGCAAGAAACCAATATTATGAATCTCTCTATAGATCTTATATGTTTGGATTGGGTTCATTAGTCCTCTTACATTCTAGGACAAAATATTCATTGAGGAAAATCGAGGTTCATTCTCTCGAGAACATATTTAGTATCTCCCAACTGTCATAGGGAAGTGAACGAATTGATGAGAAATCATTCATGATTTTCCCTAAGAAAATTATTTTTATATCTTTTTTCTTGATGTAACCCATCATGAGTCAGACTACGTGAATGGCGAGACTTGGAGAATGACACATCCTCAGGTAACGATTGCTTAAGAATGGAAGTAGACAAATCATCAGAAGAAGATATTGGAGATGGTTAAAATCTATTTGAAGAAGGTATAGAAGAGGACCCTCCTGATGTTGATGGAGATGGCTGCACTAGAGTAGTGGTAGCCATAATGACTAGCATGTGTGGTTTCAAGGGTTATTGCACCAGAGGGTTAGAACTAGAACCTCCTTGCAACATCGACTTCTTAGGTTGATATTTTTTTTCTATTTATCATGGTAGTCCATTAATATGGATGATTTTTGGCTCCTTGTATTGGATCTATCGAAGCAAGGGGAGGAAAAACATTGCATAATTTAAATTTAACATCCATAAGTGAATATATTTAACTTTATGCTCTGTGGATTGACAATGGTAGCAAGTATTGGGTATATTAATGTACACAAAACGCTATGTAAAATCCTTGTCACCAATATTCATGTTAATAGACTCAGTAAGATCCTTATAAATATCGACTTTGACACACATATGCCTATTAGAGTGGACATTATAGATTTTATTTGGTTCTAAGCAGGCCACTTTCCCAAGGGTGGAAGCAATACTTTGTAGGAATGGCCAAAATATCATCAAAAGACCAGGGAACTTAGCCTAAATAGGTACTTCCAGAGAAGCCTCATCATTGATAGAGAAATCTTTGGACCACTTTTGAAAGACAAGAAAAGAGCTTCAGATATACCAGGGACCCTAACTAAAAACTTCTTGCGCATGTTGAGCATCAACAAAGCAAAAAAGTAAAAAACCTTTTTGACAAATTATGGATATTCTCTATCTTAATTCCATAAGGTTGCCAATACTACTGAATCCAAGATCGTATTAGAGTATAATTAGTGATATGAACCAAGAAATATCCTATCAAGGTATGCTCTTCTAGCCACTTACATGCATTATAAAACTTAATAACAAGAATTTCAACAACATGATTGACATTGTTACCTCATGGAAAACTTTCGAGATGAACTTGTAGGGTCTCTTTCTTGGCACTATTCCTTACTCAAGTAGCTTCAGCATAATTTGAAGTTGTCGTCTAAGTGGTAGCCATTACAAGGATGAAGGTATATTTCTAGCTTCTAGGTTTTTCTCACACTAACCTAATTTCTGCGTAGAGACCATTTCTCATCCAAGATAAGTAATTTTTAGACTAAAAAACTTAAAGATAGACTGCATCGTTGCTTTGGTACATATCATTGAAAAACTATGAAATTATAAATAATAAGTCTATTGTTTTTTTTGTGGAATTTAAGAAGGATTTTGACATAGTATTTGGAAATAAACTATGGAGAATATTAATAGTTAGGCATACTAGAAAACATACAACAATATTTTTTAGAATCTGTGAGGGCATAAGCTCAAACTAAAAATGCAACTAGCCATTCAGATATGTTTTATAAGTGACATAAGAGTTAAAAAAATATGCACATTATCCCCTATATTTTGGGTTTATATATTGAAAAAATACAAGAATAAATAAATATAAGTGAAGGGGATAGTTTACATTTGGAAAGTTATGTGGCAAGGCTTCTTTTATATGTAAATTATATCATTTTGATTGTAAAGTAAACACAATGTTTGATAGAGTATTTTAAGTCTTAGAGGCCTTTCATAAATAGGTTGGCATGTAAATAAATACAACCAAAACCAAGATCATAATCATTTCCAATCAAAAGAAAAATAATTAAATATTTATTTTGAAGTGTATCTTTTAATAGAAGTATCAAAGTACAAATATCTTGGGGAAATTTCAATATTAATCTTAGTTGAAAAATATGTAGGATGAAGAGCACTTTTTATAATATAAAATAGTATAAGAGAGATTAAATTATGGGACTAGAAGACTATATGGGTTTTACTTGGGCTACTAGTGGTACCATTGTTATATAGGTATGAATTCTAGGCTAGAAACACATCAAACTCATAATGTTGCAAATAAAGAGGATTAAAAAAGGTTTGATTACAAATAAATTCAAAATAAAATAATTGGTTCCATATGCGATCATCCTAACAAAAATATATAGATTCCTTATAAGACAGTTGTTATGCTTTATCTTCTAGAATATCTAGAAAAAATTAATAGTTGGATGTAAAAAAATGGGCTAAAGTTGTAACATAAAAGGTTCTAAATAAAAGAAAAAAACATGAATAAAATAGAATAAGTGGACGAACAAATTAAATATCACTTGGATGAATGCTTAAATAATAACAAATACATAAAGGTATATGTTAAGAAATGTTTTGAGCAACTATGTGGAAAATGAAGATATGAAGAAGAAGATAAAGTTACCTAATTGAACTTAACCTTACATGCAATCACCACCAAAAGGCCTATATAAAAAAAATATCATTTAAATAGTAAATATGCTCATGACCTAATGGATGACTAAATATTACCAATGTAAATATGAAATACATAATTGAAATAAACCAAAAATATATATAAGAGAAAATATATATACTTTTTATACATTGGGCATAGTTGAGATAAAGAAATATTTTTTATTGGAACCAGAAATTATATTCAATAAAAATAAGAGAGGTTATAAGAAAAAGGGAGCTGGAAAAATCATAGATCGCGATGCAAGTACACTTAAATCATTAATACTATAAAGATGATGCTCGAGGCTAAAAATAAAACCAACCCTTAGAAGGGTGAATAAACAACATAACTAGGCATAGGGTCGGGCCTTGTTGTGGGCACTGATAGAATGGCCTGAGGTTGGAAAATATTACCTCCTTGATTTGCTACGTTGAAACAAAGAGATATTGAGATAGAGGGAGGTTAGGTGAATCCCTAGTAATAATGCATGGAGCTTCGTTCTAGTACTTGATAAGATTTATCAAATATTCCAACTTGTGAGTCAACTTGGAATCCTACGAATGGATCTAAATAATAACAGTAGAAAATATTGTTATTTTTTCATGCATAGAAAATTAACTAGAAATTGAATCTCCATAATAGACAATAGAATTCCTAGCTTTCCAGAGTTGAAACAAAATAATATCACGAAATAAATTCCATAGAGCAACAATATAAGAAGTCCAATAACTATTATCTCCAAAAAATAGCATCTGCTATCTAAATAAATCATGTAGATTGACTATGAGGGTAGAACCAAAATAGATGTTTAAAAGTCTCAAAATGACCATAAGTCGAACACTCAGGATTAGGAAGACCAACCCTACTAAGTCTCTCTCATAAGAAACCCTTGATAAATAAGAGACCATATAAAAATGGTAATCTTGTGTTTAATATTAAATTTCTAGATATGGTTCAGACGAGAAATCCAATTATAGGAGGTAGAGTGAGTCTACCAACACTTAATAAGTTTATCAAAACTAAGGGAAACATGATTAAGAAGTTGATAAATCAAGTAAGAAGAGTAGTTCTTGAAAGGAGTACCTATATTCCAATACCATTCCCTCCACCAAGTACTCGAGGGTTGAATGTCGAGCTTATGAAGCATGAAATTAGGCATAAGCTCTCAAATATTAAGAATAGAAGGAAGATCTAAAATCTAAAGATTAATTTTTTTTTATATCAGGCTAAGGAATCCAGTATCGAGAGTGCACTAAATATTTAATAAAGTAAATACCCTTGAAAAATAGTGTAGAAACCAAAACAGCACCAATCCTATTATGTGACTGCAAACACTAATCGCACTGACACACACAGCCCCCAGGGTAGCCCCCAAAGGTTAAACAGTGGTCCTAACCACTCTCACAGCAGTTTTGGGAAGGTCAGGAGTCAATTTGGCACCTTCAGGCACTCTGCTCCATACTCGTTCCACCCAAGGACGATTACAAATTGGTATTCGCCCCACCCAGGGATGATTACAAATTGGTATTCACCCCACCCAAGGACGATTAGCAGTATTCGCTCCAGGGTGGGGCGAATAGCCGGTTTGACGGGAAAAAAGTCAAATCTCGATAAATGGCAGCCCAGATCCGCCACTTAATTCTTCCTTCATTGCATGGGAGTGTGAGTGAGCATTTTTTAACGTTAGAGGCAGTTACAGGGGCAGTCATGAAACCCCTAATCAGGGAGGAATCTTCCCTCCCATGTTTTTACGACAGGTTGAGATGGCAGCATTGAGTTGGAGAAAGTGTCATGATTTCACGATAGAAATAGTTAGCAAGTCTTCAACAGAAGAAGCATCACGATTTCATGATGAATTCAAGAAGATCTCGAAGGCGAAAGCGTCATGATTTTGTGACATGTTCTAGTTTCACAGGTATAAGGCAGAGAGAAGCTCAAGGCATCGAAAGCGTCGCGATTTCGCGACATGTTCCATTTTCGCTAGTACAAGCCGAGAAAAGGTTGAGAAAGAAAGAAGGGTCACGATTTCACAATAGGAGTGAAGATGATGTCAGCAAAGGCAGTAGTGTCGCGATGTTGCGACAAAAGCAGAGAAGAAGGCCATGAAGTCATAAGGGTCGCAATTTCATGACAGAAGAGAAGATGACATCAGCAAAAGTAGAAAGTGTCACGATATCGCGACAAAAGCCATAAGATAGTGTTCGGTTGCAAAAATGTCACAATATCATGACATGTTGTGGTTTCGCGATAGAATCTACTGAACCACAGAGGCGGTTGAAGCCGAAAGAGTTAAAATTGGGCCGATGAAGATTAGGGCATGCAACCGATGGAGTTAGGGTTTGCATTTGCATAACAGCTGACTAAAACCAAGGTTTAGATCTTGATAATGTTAGTATAAAATGAGGGTTGTTTGAAGAGATTTTGCATCGATCGAAGTGTGTGTTTGAAGTGCCACTTTCACAGATAGAGTGTGGGGAGAAGTTCGATCATCAAAAAGCAGAGTGCAAATTCGATTGCAGTTTACAGAGTACATTCCATCGAATCTTCTAAGTGAGAGAGATTGCAAGGAAGTAGAGTGTGCGAAGATCATGCTGCTGTGATTGTGCAGAGGTGCAGAAGTTGATGTTTGATCGAGTGTTGCTGTGATTGCATAGAGGTGCAATTTCGAGGACATTTGTGATAGACCGAAAGATTGTGTTTGGTGTAGAACATAGGAAGCGAACGAGGACATTTGTGCTGAACCGAAGGACTGTGTTTGGTACAAATTCAAGGACCAGATTTGGAGGTGAAAGAGTTGAGGACAGAGGTCTCCAACCAGAGCAGGGAAGATAGGTGTCTTCTGTGGATAGAGTTCCACTTGCTAAGGTCAGAGGAGGCAGAGGTTTTCTAGAGGATCACCGACCAGGAGCAGAGCTAGGGGATTGGTGTCTCCTTTGGGTTGGTGCCCATAAACTTTGTAATCGGGAAAGGTTTCCCAAAATTTGAGGTGATAAAATTTAGTGAAAAATTTTATTCGTGGAGTAGCCCGCATTGGGTGAACCATGTAAATTGTTGTATCTCTATTGTGGATGGTATTTTGTGCATTGCTTTGATTATTGTTTTTGATACTGCTATCTATTCACTGCATAATATTAATTTGAAAGTTGAAGGAAAATTTTTAAAGTGGTCTTATACTGTTCACCCCCCCTCTCAGTATAAGCTTGTGTTCTTCAATTGGTATTAGAGTGGGTTCCTTCGAAAATTTTAAACAGCTTGAAGGAAAATCTTGATAAGAACACAATGGATTATTCAAGTGGCAATGCAGCACCTATTCTTGACGGATCATATTTTTGTCTTTGGAGTGCAAGGATGAAGGTTCATCTAATGGCACTTGGCAATGAGGTATGGGAAGTGATTGAAGATGGGTACACTATTCCTATAAATGTTCCTTATACTAAAGAAGACAGGCTCCTACATCAGAGCAATTCAAAAGCAATGAATGCAATCCTGAAGGGTTTACAGAAGGCAAATCTTACCAAGGTGATTCACTGCAAGACAACTAGTGAAATGTGGAAACAGCTGCAGGTGGTTCACACAGGTGATGTAAATGTTCAAAAGGCCAAGTTGAGACACTTCAAAGGTATGTTTGAACAACTCAAGATGAATGATGATGAAAATATTAGTGACTACATGCTCCGTATAGATGAGGTTGTTAACTCCATGAAAGACTTAGGTCTTGAACTTGCTAAAAATGATGTTTGTGATAAAATCTTAAGATCTCTTCCTAATAGATTCAGTGAAAATATTTTTGCCATTGATGAAGCTAAAGATTTGGATAAGCTTAAAAAGGATGAGCTTCATAGCATTCTTGCAGCATTTGAGTTGAGAACTCAGGTGAAGGTTGACGTCAAGAAAGAGGCGACTTTCAAGGCTACCAAGAAATCTAAGGGTAAATAGCTTCAAGAGAGTGATGAGTCTTCTAGTGATGAAGAGGCATATTACAGCAAGAAATGCAAGTTATCTAGAAAGCACAAAAGCATAAAAAATATAAGATGCTTCAATTATGGAAAGTTTGGTCATTATGCTACTGACTGTACTGTTTCCAAGAATGAAAATGATGAAGAGAAACAGGATGTTAAGAGCAAGGATTCTGAAAAGAACAGGTATTACAGAAAGAAAAAAGATGAGCACAGCAATCACGGAAAGAGGTATTCTCACAAGCACAAGAAGATTTTCTACCTAGACAAAGCAAGTAAGTGTTCTAGTAGTGATAGTGAAAGTTCTTCAAGTGATGTTGAAAATGAGATGATGTTCATTTCAGAAAAGGAGGAAGAACCGAAACACAGATTCATTATCATGAAATGTCTCAGATGTGGAAAGTCACCTTGAGGATGACTGTACTAACAATGATTTGGTTTTCAGTATGTATAAGGATGCTTCAGAAAACTATCAAGAAGATGCTTGTATGGTTTTTGAAAAAGGTAGCACCTCTAGTGATAAGAAATCTAGAAAAGGCCTTGAGGATTCAGAAAGCAAACAAATAAAAGATCTTGAAAGTGAACTTAATAATGCTCTTAGTATTTTGAAAAAGGAAAGAAAGAAGAATGATAGACTCAAGGATAAGTTAGATGAATGTTGTATGGAGAGAGACGATCTTATAGAAAGTCTTAACCTCTCTATAGCTAAAACATAGGAACTCAAGGATGAGTTAGAGTCTAAGATTCTTGAGTATAATGAGTTGGAACAGAAAATGGCTTCTCTGGAAGTGGAAACTAAAGAGTACAAGGATAATCTATATAGGTTTCAAGATAGCTCCAAAAGGGTTAAGTCTCTCATCAAAGGTCAAAGAAATCCAACAGATAAAATAGGTCTTGGTTTTGTTAAGCCACAAAAAGAACAGGTTGGGGGATCTAGCAAGAGATTCCAAAAAGAAGAGAGTTCTGATGAATAAAGTACTTCAGAACATGATTCTGTGAGTGATCGATGCGTAGAAATAGAAAATGAAATTCAAAATGCAAAGAAGAAGTTTTCAGGACCCAAGAGGTCATATAAAGGAAAATTTCATGACAGATGTTTTGCGTGTTATAGGTTTGGTCACATGGCTGCACATTGCATGGATCAAGTAAGGAAGATAAATGATAGTTTCAAATGTGGTAATTTATTTCAAGGGTATTGCTACTCGTGTAAATAGTTTTGGCATAAGGCAATTTTTTGAAAGGCTAATAACTGGAACAGGGTTAGTCAAAACAGGAGGATTCAAAGAACAAGTATGCCTAAAAGAAATAACATTGTTACTTGTTATAAGTGCAACAATGAAGGTCACACAGCTAGATAGTGTAGAGTTGATCTTCCAAGGTATAGAAATAGAAACAGTGGCATGATCAGGTCCAAGGATCAAGGCATGAAAAAGGACAAGGATGAGAACAAGAACAAGAACAGTGACAAAAATAGGAATGCAGGCAAAAAATTCAAGAAAAGGCCCAGCAAGGAAATTGTAGACACTGATGATGATCAGTGCCTAATGGGAGTTTTACTCCCACCCCTATTTTAATCACCTCATCAGGAGGTGGGGGAGGGACTAAGCTAAGTGGTTCATTCTTAGTCCTAGCCCCAAAGGTGACCCTTTGCCATTGATGACAAAAGGGGAGAGATATGAGTAAGGGGGAGAGATATGAGTAAGGAGGAGAGCTTCAAAGTTAGGGGGAGAAAATCTTAAAAAGGAGATTCTCAGCTGTTAGCACAGTTGGTTTCAGTTTTAGCTCCTGAGACATGTTTTTAGTAAAGGGTTGCCATTAATGACAAAGGGGGAGATTGTTGGCAATTTTGGGTACCTTGAGTTCTTTGCAGTTGCTAAAGTAAATAAGTTGTCATTTATGTCAAGAAGCTTTTGAAAGAATTTGATTTGATGTAAAATAATGTGTTTTGTTGAAGTTTCGGCTTGACAGGTTCGAAAGAAAGTTGGAAAAATGTCACGATATTGCGACATGTCGTATTTTTGTGACTTAAATAGGAGAGAGAAAGCTTTTTGAAAAAATGTCGTGATATCGCGACATGTCACATTTTCACGACTTAGGCAAGAGAGAGAAATATTTTTGAAAAAGTGTCACGATTTCGTGACATATTGGAAGAGAAAGAAGAAGCTGGCAAAACTATCATGATTTCGCAACATGTTAGAAGAAGCTGGCAAAACTGTCATGATTTCGTGACATGTTGGAAAAGAAAGAGAGCAAGGTGGAAAGTTTTGTGATTTCGTGACATGATGCAGAAGGGAGAGTTCACAGTGTGAACTGTCATGATTTCACGACAAGATCGAAGAGAGATAAAGTATCTCGAAAAGTGTTGTGATTTTGTGACATGCTGCAAAAGACTAAGTGAGGACTGTCACGATTTTGTGACATGCTAAAAATCTCGAAGTGAGAACTATCATGATTTTGTGACATGTAGAAAAAGGGAAGAGTCTGAAATGAGAAGCGTCGTGATTTCGTGATAGGCTACAAATAAGTTGTACGGATGCAGAAAGTGTCACGATTTCATGACAGGTTGAAGAGAAAGCTTGCGAATGCAGAAAGTGTCATGTTTTCATGACAGGTTGAGATGGCAGCATTGAGTTGGATAAAGTGTCATGATTTCATGATAAAAATAGTTAGCAAGTATTCAACAGAAGAAGCATCATTATTTCGTGATGAATTCAAGAAGGAAGAGCTCGAAGGTGAAAGCGTCATGATTTCGCAACATGTTCCAGTTTCACAGGTATAAGGCAGATAAAAGCTCAAGGCCAGCGAAAGCGTCACGATTTCGTGACATGTTCTATTTTTGCTAGTGCAAGCTGAGAAAAGGTTGAGAAAGTGATAAGGGTCATGATTTCACGATAGCAGTGAAGATGACATCAGCAAAGGCAGTAGTGTCGTGATGTCGCAACAAAAGTAGAGAAGAAGGCCATGAAGTCAGAAGGGTCACGATTTCATGACAGAAGAGAAGATGACATCAGTAGAAGTAGAAAGTGTCATGATATTGTGACAAAAGACATAAGATAGTGTTCGGTTGCAAAAATGTCACAATATCACGACATGTTGTGGTTTCACGGTAGAAGCTACTAAACCACAGATGCGGTTGAAGCTGACAGAGTTAAAATTGGGCCGACGAAGATTAGGGCGTGCAGCCGACAAAGTTAGGGTTTGCATTTGCATAACAGCCGACTAAAACCAAGGTTTAGATCTTGATAATGTTAGTATAAAAGGAGGGGTTGTTTGAAGAGATTTGGCATCGATCGAAGTGTGCGTTTGAAGTGCGACTTTCATAGATAGAGTGTGGGGAGAAGTTCGATCATCGAAAAGCAGAGTGCAAATTCGATTGCAGTGTATAGAGTACATTCCATCGAATATTCTAAGTGAGAGAGATTGCAAGGAAGCATAGTGTGCGAAGATCATGTTGTTGTGATTGCGCAAAGGTGCAGAAGTTGATGTTTGATCGAGTGTTGTTGTGATTGCATAGAGGTGCAATTTTGAGGACATTTGTGCCAGAACGAAAGACTATGTTTGGTGCAGAAAAGAGGAAGCAAACAAGGACATTTGTGCTGAACCGAAGGACTGTGTTTGGTGCAAATTCAAGGACCAACTTTGGAGGTGAAATATTTGAGGACAGAGGTCTCCAGCCAGAGCAGGGAATACAGGTGTCTTCTATGGATAGAGTTCCACTTGCTAAGGGCATAGGAGGTAGAGGTTTTCTAGAGGATCACTAGCCAGAGCGAGCTAGGGGATTGGTGTCTCCTTTGGGTTGGTGCCCATAAACTTTGTAATCGGGAAAGGTTTCCCAGAATTTGAGGTGATAAAATTTAGTGAAAAATTTTATCCGTGGAGTAGCCCGCATTGGGTGAACCACGTAAATTGTTGTCTCTATTGTGGATGGTATTTTGTGCATTGCTTTGATTACTGTTTTTGATACTGCTATCTATTCACTGCATAATATTAATTTGAAAGTTGAAGGAAAAAGTTTAAAGTGGTCTTATACTGTTCACCCCCCCTCTCAGTATAAGCTTGTGTTCTTCATCAAGTCTCCCACAACCCACAATAGGAGCTAACTAAGGAGGAAGAGATTAAATCTTCTGATGCATATAAAGCGCTGCTAGAGCACTTGGAGTCTATGGAGACCAAGACTTCGGGCCTCAAAAGTCCACATTATGCCAACTCCATAGTCATCCTGTGCATCCGTCAGTGCCAGCATCCCCTTACCCTTAACACTTTAAGCTGCCTCAGTTGGCAATATTTAGAGGTGAGGAGGATGCCCAAGAGCATGTGACTAGATTCTTGAGCCAATGCTTTGGCATTCAGGATAATGATGCTTTGCTATTAAGAACATTCATCACCATGTTCGTAGGCCCTACCTCGAATTGGTTCACTCAATTGCCAAAGCACAACATTAGCAACTTAGATCTACTAGTGGATGCGTTCCTCAAACGCTTCGCCTTCAATACCAAGAAGAAGGCGTCACTAAGCGACCTATCCAACCTCAATTAGTATGAGGAAGAAACCATGGTGGCCTATGGGAACCAGTGGAGGACTTTGCTTTCAAAGCTGCCCTACCTCCCTCCTATGTATGACCTCACCCAAATGTTCTCAAAGAGTTGTTTGAGATCGATCTTTGTGCTATTGCAGCTGCAACAATATGCCACTTTAGAAGAATATCTAGCGCAAGCCAAAATCATTGAAGAGATCAAGATTTAGGATGGCGAGATATCCAAGCCAAAGAAGAAAGAATGGTCTAAGAACACCAAAATAGGGACCATGCAACAGAAACCCACTACGGTAAATCAGGTTGCTATAAACGTCCCCAAGCCTACACAAGCAACACAGCCTCAAAAGGCTAACTATCAGGCGGTGCCTCTTAATAGTTATGATAGAGAAAATTAGAGGTAAGAACAAAGTCAACAGCATCGCCCTAGGAGACAATTCACACCTTACATAGAGTCCAGAGACTCCCTGTTTGACCGCTTGTCAGCGACAAACTTGATTAACCTACTCGAGATTCAACCCATAGATCCCAATGTGCAAAAACCTAAGGGCTATAGGGAATACTTGTACTACAGATTCCATATATGGAAGGGACATGACCTTAATGCATGTTGGAGGTTTAAAGGCTTGGTGCAAGACCTAATTGATAACAAGACATTAGCGGTAGATAATCCCATGGCACCAAGCAATCAAAAAATGGAGGTCTTAAAAGACCCCTTGCCTACCCATGATGCATATGCAAAGACCCTACAAGTTAATGAGGTCACACAGAACTACCCCATGTAGGGGTATGTAGGGATGATCAGTATAATGACTCGAAACAGGAGGTACCACCGCACAGCTGCCCCCGCGGTAGCTACAGGTGAGGTGCCAAAAATGTCATAACCATAATAGCACCTTGCACCACCTCCTCCACCTAGACCAATGGCCATGATTCAGACCAAACTCACCCAAATTTTGAGGACCACATCGGCTAGGCTCTCCATCTATGAGCTCATACAATAATCAACACCCCATTGGGAGGCTCTAATGGAGATACTAAAAGCCATCGAGTTGTAGCCCCATGAAGCAAATTCCTTCAACAACTTTGTGGGACATGTCAAATGATGCACTGAGCCAGTCATCATCTTTTGAGAAGACGAAGTGAAATCAATGGCTGATGATATGGCGGATCCACACCTGCACATTATCGTGCAGGTCAATGGGATTCCGTATAAGAGGGTGTTGGTAGACACTGGCTCATCTAGTAATATCATCACAACAGTGGCATTGAAACATCTGAAGTTGCCAGCATCTCACATCATGACTTCCACCTACACTCTACGAGCATTCAATGATGTGATATTATCGACAGTTGGCACAATTGTCCTACCCATCCAGGTGGGACAAAAGACTATACCTACATTGTGCCATATTTTGGAAGGTGAGATGGCCTATAACATCTTGTTGGGTCGACCATGGATCAGGGACATGAAGTGTGTCCCTTCGATAGCTCATCAGTGCTTAAAGTATACATTTGAAGGGGAGGTGCATGTAGTCCTAGTGGACTTAGAACCCTTCAAGTATTGCAATGTAGTGCAGCTGATGCCGCAATCAACCCTTCCACTAACGCATTTGGATTTTCAATTGAATCCATCAAAACAGGGTCTGATTTTGTAGGCATCCCCGTTGACAAGCCCATCAAAACCATAGTCGGGTCCATCTTCATCAACTGGTCCTTCACCAACGATGCCACCTACGATGGCCACACAAAAGGACAAAAGGAAGAAACCCCTGGAAGAGGCACCGCCATTAGTATCAACTATCTCTATTGAGGAGATGCCTATCAAAATGGAAGTTGAGGCTCCTAGTTCACCCGACATGGAGTGGACTCCGGAAGAACTTTCATTCCCTCCCCCTCAATCACCAACAATCACTATTGAAATGGCCAATACGGGCCTGGGGGAGTATCTGGTGTGGAATATTGTAGCAACACCCACACTAGAGTCCATGCAATACATGGGGAGACCTCGCCTCCCCATTGGTACTATTGTTCCTCTAGGCTACCCGTAAAACCAGACAAACTTTGTGTATGGGAGCCTTGATCATGGTATTGAACCATACATGCAATAGGACGAAGATGAAGAGCCCTTTACAGAAGATGTCAACTATTTTTCCAACCCAGAATTTGCTTTGAGATACCTTGACCAATGCAATTGGCATGGATATGGATTAGGCAGATATGAGCAAGGAGTGCATGTTCTTTTCCAACCAAGATATCAGATGCCATATGACAAGTCAGGAGTAGGGTTCAACCACCCCCTACCCCTGGACATCTTGGTAGAGAACATGCAAGGCCTAGGGATAGGCAACAAGGGTGGATTGGCAATTGATCCCTATGCCAATCCTAATACAACATATACATTGGAGGATTATCTCCCATGGTCGACCACCAACCTTGTTAACCTCAACAACCCTTTCCCTTCGCTCGAGAGAGGAAAAAGTTTGAGATCTCACCTCTAAAGGGGATATAGACAAGGTCAGGAAGGATCTTCATAATATGAGTCAGAATATGAGGTAGAACCATGGGATCCCTTCGAATCGGATAGTGTAGACACCAAAACAGCACCAATCCGATTATGTGACGACAAGCACTGATCGCACCAACACACACAGCCCCCAGGGCAGCCCTCGGAGGTTAAACAGTGGTTCTAACCACTCACACGACAGTTTTGCAAGTCAGAAACCAATTTGGCACCTTTTGGACACCTTATTTCTTATTCGTCCCACCCAGGGACGAGTAAGAATTTTACTCGTCTTTCTTAGGGACGAGTCTTGACTAGCACTCGTCTCTCTTAGGGACGAGTGCTTGGCGATAGATACTCGTCTTTCCTAGGGACGAGTCTTGATCGATACTCGTGTCACCCAGGGACGATTATCGGCGCTCGCTTCGGGGTGGGACGATTGTAGAGTTTGACTTGCAAAAAAGTCAAATCTCGGCATATAACAACTCAGAACTGTCACTTAGCTTTCCCTGCATGACATAGGAGTGCGAGTGAGTTCTTTTAACAACACACATCTGTCACTTAGCTTTCCCTGCATGGCATAGGAGTGCGAGTGAGCTCTTTTAACAACACACATCTGCCACTTAGCTTTTTCTGCATGGCATAGGAGTGCGAGTGAGTTCTGTTAAGACAACTCAGATTTGCCACTTAGCTATCCCTTCATTGCATGGGCGTGCAAATGAGTTTTTCTAAAACATGCAAAGACATGCACAGAGGCAGTTAAGAAGCCCTTGATCAAGAAGAAGTCTTCTCTTCACAAACAAAAGCATTCATGCAAAGAAACACTTTTGCATGTTAATTCAAAAAGACCCCTTGGGTCTATAAAAACGGTGAGTTTTCTCACCCAAAAAGGATATACAGAGAAGGAGCATTTTGAGCGACGAAGTCTTTGCTAGTTCACTTGCGGCGATTTGTGCTTTCATAATCGTGGTATTTCTTTTAGTTTCATGTTTATGCTTTTGTCAAGTCTTTCATTTCATTTAGATTCATTTCAACCATCGTTAGATTCATCTTTTATGTTTCATACACAGGTGCTACTGACTTTCTTGTTTGTTTCTTTGAGTGCAGAGTTGCAGCATTAGAGGAGCGGCGAGGAGTCTACCTTACCAACGCAAGCGGCGGCAACATTTGGCCCGCCCATTCCAAACGTGGGCATGCGGAAGGAGGAAGACTAAAATCACAAATTGTAACAAAGACCAATTCTAACGCTCCTAGCCCCTAAAAGGGGAGGAGACGTATATGTAACACGAAGGAAAAGAAATTTGAATAAAGAGGGCTGTGATTTCCTTACATATGTGCTTTCATTTCCAATTTATCTCTTTTCCTTGTTTCTGTGCATAGGATTAAAGCGTTACATTTCGTCTTATATTGCATAGTTATAGTTTTCCTTTTTCTTCCGGAATCTCGTGCTTTCAATGGCGATCACGGTGGGACTTATGTCCTCTGTTTTTGTTTAGGTTAAATTACTGATCTAAAAATTGCTTGTTTTTTTACAGGTACCTGTTTTTCAACAATCGGACTGTTATTCGTCTCTGCAAGTGACGATTACAGAATTGTTACTCGTCTCACCCCGGGACGAATAAATTATTCGTTCCACCCTGGGACGATTACGGTCTGTTATTCGCTCCACCCAGGGACGATTATAGATCTGTGCAAATTTTCAGAGCAAATCAGAAATTTCCGATTAGGCAGAGAAGAGGTAGGGGTTTTTACAGCTTCTGTCAAATTTTTTTTTTTTTGTTTTTTGGTTTTCAGTTTGAATGGCTTAGGGAAAGATTTCTTTTCGTTTGCTTGTTTCAATTTCGCAAAATTAAAACGAACCCCACACATCACGTTACATTTTAAACCAAGGCGTTGGTCGTAAGACCCCAACCCTTGAGCAAGACCAACGGTGGGTTCATCACCACCTTGGCTTAGCTTTGCATCCATTCCCCGATTGTCAAGCTGTTGTTAGGCGTAAATCCTGACGAAAGGCGACCGAGTCTTCGTTGGGGTGATTCCCATGCGCGCGAGGATAAGTCTTCTATGGTAGGTGCCATTAACGGGACAATCCCCCTTTCGTACCGCCTACGTACCACGTACCATCTGCTCTCACGTACTTATAGTCTCCCTCTCGTAAGGGCGGGTATATAGAGAGGTTGGTATATCGGCCTGGATGGTATATTGAAGGGGCGACCATTTTTTGGGAGTTATAAGAGCCTTCATACTTGCATTTAAACGTTTCACAAAAATTTTCAAAAACAAAACAAACAACAAAAACACACTAAACCAGATCTAGGGCACACTATTAATCTTTAAAAGAGATAAGCATTGCTTGTGAGTGTGTATGCTATTTTCTGTTTTAGACAAAAAAAAAATCATAAAAAGAAAATCATAAAAAGAATTTTTGCATTTTTAGGATAGCATTACCATGGTGAATACTCGTAGCCAAGCCCAATCACGGGCAGAAGCTGTAGAACATGCACCAAGAGAGACAAATCGTCTCCGATATAGCCTTGAAGACTTAGTCATTCCGCCTCACTGGCGAAATACAACAATTAGTTCACATCATGCAGAACATGGTTCTAGAGCCCCATCATGGCGGGGCACTCCAACCCATACGGTCATAGAACAAGGTTCTAGAGGTGTCTCAAGGAGTGGCTCTCCAAATTAGGCCTTCAATAGACGAGACTTTAGAACCCCTTCTCTAAGGGAAACTCATGAGCAACAAGAATCTTTTCAAGACAATAACTTATATATACCACCTGGTCTAAGCACGAAGCCTCCCTTTGAAGTTCATTATGGATGGCCTAGTGATGAAACATTGTGTAATGCTATGGAACAACAACGGGTCCAAAATGAAGAATTACATAATGTTGTGGTTCCTAATTTACCCCCAATTAATGTCGAAAACTAGTAGACCACATCCAGAACAACAAGTCCTCCCGACAGAGCAAGGCAATTATGCCCGCACCTTTTATGCATATCACGGACAAAGAGAGGAGGATCACTACATCCCTCCGAGTCCAGTGTCCAGTACCAAAAAGATGCACGTACTGCACTGCATTATATCCGAGATCGCTTATTGAGACCCGAGTTTCAAGTTAATGCGGCCAACCTCGACGAGAGGGAAGCAACATGTAGGGGTCTCAGAGTACTATGATCGAAATAGATATGTAGGAGAGACATCTCGGCCTATCAAACAAGAGACAACGGCACAAAGTAACTTGGCATTTACACAACTAGCCGCCCGCCAAGCGCAAATCATGCGGCTTAAGCAAGAACAACAGGAATTAGAGCATTTGTGTCACCTTGATCAAGAGCGTATTCAGCGTCGAGCTGCTGAAAGGTTTCACAACCATGCACGTGAGAGGGCCCCGATCCCTCGTGCACAACACTCTGAGATGTATGTGAGGCACAACCCTTTAGGGCGAGATAGGTCTCCACGACTTCAACAAGCATTGCCTCCAAGACCTTTTAGACCTGAGCGGGAGGCCATTCCCCGTGACCATGATGGGTATCCTCCACGGGCGCCCATCCATATTTATAGGCCTAGGCCAAACACTCCTCACGAAGATTATGAGGATTATTACCAAGAAGAAGAGCGGGTTGAAACACCCTATCAAGGCGGAAGGAATGCTAACCATTTAGTCATTCAAAGGCCTCAAGTTTCCCGCAACCCACAACGGGAACAAGCTAAGGAGGAGGAAATTATATCCTCCGATGCCTACAAAGTGTTGTTAGAACGCTTGGAGAATATGGAACTTAAGGCTGGTGGGCCTCAAAAGCCTACCTTGCGCCAACTCCGTAGTCATCCAATACATCCATCGGTGCCGACACCTCCATACCACTGAACATTTCAAGCTGCCCCAGTTGGCACTCTTTAAAGGGGATGAGGATGCTCAAGAACATGTGACTCGATTTTTGAGTCAGTGCTTTGGTATACAAGACAATGATGCATTGCTATTGAGAACATTCATAACCACCTTTGCGGGGTCTGCCTCGGATTGGTTTACCCATCTACCAAAGCATAGCATCTACAATTTGGATCAACTAGTGGACGCGTTCCTAGAACGTTTTGCTTTCAATACAAAGAAAAAGGCGTCACTCAGTGATCTAGCTAGCCTCAAACAGTATGAGGAAGAGTCCATGGTCGCATATGGGAATCGGTGGAGGACGGTGCTTTCAAAGTTGTCCTATCTCCCTCCTATGTCCGACCTAACTCAAATGTTCGCAAAGAGTTGTTTGCGATCGATCTCTGTGCTATTGCAGCTGCAGCAATACGCCACTTTAGAAGAAGCTCTGGCGCAAGCTAGACGTATCGAAGAGATCAAGATACGGGATGGCAAAATTGCCAAGCCTAAGAAAAAGAGTGGAACAAGAGCACCAAAATAGGGAATACGCAACGAAACCCGCCGCGGTCAATCAAGTTGCTATTAATGCCCCTACGCTTGCCCAAGCAACACGGCCTTCAAAGGCTAATTATCGAGCGGTGCCTCATACTAATTATGAGAAAGATAACAAAAAATAGGATCAAAATCAGCGGCGTCGCCCTAAGCGACAATTTACTCCATACACTCGAGTCTAGGGATTCCTTGTTTGACCGTTTGTCAGCGGCAAACTTGATTAATCTGCCAGATATTCCAACAATCGATCCTAATGCGCCGAAGTCTAAGGGCTACAGAGAGGATATTTTCTGTAGATTCCATCGGAGGAGAGGGCATGACCTTAATGTATGTTGGACGTTTAAAGGTTTAGTGCAAGATCTTATTGATAATCACACATTGGTAGTGGATAACCCCATCGCACCCAACAACCAACAAATGGGTGTTTTCAAAGATCCTTTACCCACACATGATGCACAAACAAAACCTTTGCATGTCAATGAAGTGCAACAGAGTTACCCCATGGACGGGTATGTTGGAATGATAAGTATTGTGACAAGAAACAAGAGACACCCGGGAGTTGTCCCCGTGACGGCCACTAGGGAAGCTTCATCCACGTCACAACATCAACCGAATCCTACACGAGTTGCCCCCACCTAGACCGGTGGTCACGATTCGATCTAGACTTACTCAAAGTCTACGGACCACATCGGCTAGGCTCTCCATTTATGAGCTTATTCAACAATCGGCGCCCCATCGGGAAGCTCTTATGGAGATATTAAAGGCAATTGAGTTGCAACCCCACGAAGCGGATTCGTTCAACAATTTTGTGGGGCATGTTAAACAGTGTACTTGAACCAGTTATTACCTTTAGGGAAGATGAGCTAAAAACGGTGACTGGAGATGTACCGGATCCGCCCCTGCACGTTATTGCGCGGGTCAACGGGACTCCGTACAAACGGGTGTTGATAGATATTGGTTCTTCCAGTAACCTTATTACAACCGCTGCCTTGAAACATCTGAAACTACCAGCCTCTCACATTGCACCTTCCACTTATACCCTTCGAGCATTTAATGATACGATATGCTCGACGGTTGGCACAATTGTCCTGCCCATACAAGTGGGACAAAAGATCATTCCTACGTTGTGCCACATTTTAGAAGGGGAAATGGCTTACAATATCTTGCTTGGACGGCCTTGGATCCGGGATATGAAGTGTGTCCCTTCAATTGCTCATCAATGTTTGAAATATACATTTGAAGGACAAGTGCACGTGGTCCCTACAGATTTGGAACCTTTTAAGTACTGCAATTCAGTGCAAATCATGCCGCGATCGACCCTTCCTTCAACGCACGTGGATTTCCGGTTAAATCCATCTAAACGGGGTTCGACTAAGCAAGAATCTCCCTTGCCAACTCAATCAAGTTTCTAGGCGGGATCATCTTCTTCATCCAGTCCTCCCACAACGACGCCACCTACGATGGCCACACCAACGGACAAAGGAAAGAAGCCCCTGGAAGCGGAACCACCTCTAGTCTCCAACATCTCTACAGGAGAGACGCCTAATCGAATGGAAGTTGAGACGCCTAGTGCACCCCACATGGAGTGGACTCAAGGAGAACTCCCATTCACTTCCCCTCAATCGCCAACGATTACTAGTTGAGATGTCTAACACGGGCATGGGGGAGTACATAGTGCGAAATGTTGTTGCAACGCCCACACTTCGATCTATGCAAGACATGGGAAGACCTCGACTCCCCATAGGCTCCGTGGTTCCTTTAGGCTACCCACCTAATCAGACAAATTTTATTTTTGGGGGCCTGGATCATGGCATTGAACCTTCCCGAAAAGAAGAAGAAGATGAAGATCCCTTTATGGAAGATGTCAACTATCTGGCTAACCCAGACTTCGCATTACGTTATCTTAGCCAATGCAATTGGCATGGATACGAGTTAGGCCGGTATGAACAAGGAATGCGTGTTTTGTGTCAACCAAGATACCAAATGCCTTATGACAAGTCAGGAGTAGGGTTTAACCACCCTTTGCCCCTCGACATCTTGGTCGAAAACATGCAAGGCCTAGGGATAGGCAACAAGGATGGGTTGGCATCGGATCCATATGCCAATCCAAATACGACTTATACACTGGGGGACTATTTCCCATTGCACACAAATAACCTTGTTGACCTCAACAACCCTTTCCCTACGGCTGAACAAGGAGAAACCTCACGGACTCACCCACAAGGGGAAGATGGACAAGACCACGAAGGGTCTTCTGAAAATGAGTCGGAGGACGATCATTCGCATGAATATCAAATGAATGATGATCAGGAAAGCTTCCTGAGGATGTTCCCATTGAATGATCCTAGTGAGCATAGGTTGCAAGATCCTTTAGACATAGATGACAGGTTGGAACACTTACACATAGATCCAAGACCTAGGAGGCATTTCACCCTGGCGCAGTTATAGCAATTACTGCACCCCCCACTCCAGGCATACAACGAACATCTTCCGCCTAGAGACCCTATCAACTCATCAGTGCCTAGGGCAGACCCTATTTGCAGGACTGCGTATAGGGCTGATCCCTTTGTGCCAGTGCCCACAGAGCCAGATCCAAAGCACCAAGAACATCCAGAATGTCCAGAGTTGTCACATTTGCGGTTATGGAGATTACAATCATTTCATCAACATGGTCTCCATTGACTTGACCGCCCCCATCCATGATCCAGCCAATCCAACACGATTATTGCATCTAGACATAGAAGCTATTGATTGGGATCGCATTGACACACCACCATCTCCATCAGAGTATTGGCCTTGCGGTGGGATGTTTCATTTCACTCCAAGACAGACTCGGGATGTCTTTCATGCTTGAGGAGGAACTTGATGTTCCAAATGACGATCTTAATTCAGCAAATGATATCCATCGATCCCCATTCCACACCGGTTGGAAGACGGATCCCATATGTCGATTGAAGCAACGGCCTGATGTAGACATCGGCACAGATCCAATGAATCCACGGATTCTCAAGCTGGGGGTAAGTCTTTCCCCTGAAGAGCGAGCCGATTATGTTGCCCTTCTTAAGGAAAAGAAGGAGGTTTTTGCATGGTCATACAAAGATATGCCGGGACTAGACCCACGACTAGTCACGCACAATTTAACGCTTGATCCGACAATCAAGCCGGTAAAGCAAAAACTACGCAAGATGCATCCAACAGTAGCCTTAATGGTAAAAGATGAGTTACAAAAGTTGTTGGATGCCCAGTTTGTCATCTGTGTGGATTATCCGCCATGGTTGTCTAACATGGTTCCTGTCAAGAAACCCGACGGGAGGATTCGCATATGCACTGATTTTTGAGATCTTAACAAAGCGAGTCCTAAGGATGATTTTCCTTTGCCGAGCATCGACGCGTTGGTAGACGCTACAGCAGGCCACGAAATGCTTTCCCTTATGGATGGTTTCTCAGGATACAATCAGATTCGTATTAATCCTGAGGACCAGCTAAAAACGGCATTCACAACGCCTTGGGGGACATTTTGTTATAAGGTCATGCCTTTTGGCCTTAAAAATGCCGGAGCTACCTACCAACGTGCCATGACATACATCTTTCACGATTACATGCACAAAATTTTGGAAGATTACATGGATGATTTGTTGGCCAAATCTCTTTTGCGCCCAGATCACATCGGTGACTTGAGTAAGGTCCTTGATCGCCTCATTGAGCATAAAGTCAGACTAAACCCCAAGAAGTGCGTCTTTGGCATCACCTCAGGAAAGCTCTTGGGTTTCATAGTCTCCAAACGAGGAATTGAGGTTGATCCAAACAAAGTCAAGGCAATCCTTGAAATGCGTCCCCCAACCACCATCAAGCGGCTCGAGAGTCTGCGAGGGAAAGGTTGCGTCGATCAAGCGCTTCATAGCGCGGTTATACGACAAATGCCGACCCATGAATAAATTATTGCATAAAGGGGTCACATTTCATTGGGATGACGAGTGCCGGTCAGCCTTTGACGACATTAAATAGTACTTGGCTTCGCCACCGATGCGGCACCACCCGGACCGGGAGTGTCGTTCTATTTATACATCTCGGCCATCGAGGTGGCATTGGGCGCCATGCTTGTCCCAGAAAAATGAACTTCACGAGAGAACGAGGCTACATACTATCTTAGCCGCACCACGGTCGATTATGAACATAACTATGCATATGTTGAAAAACTATGCTTGGCGGTGGTGTTTGCTACCAAAAAGCTACGCCACTACATGCTTAGTAATAAGACGTATGTTGTGTCTAAGGAGAATCCATTGCGATACATGATGAGTCGTACTTATCATAGTAGCCGCACGGCGAAATGGATCATGTTGTTGACGGAGTTTGACATAGAGTTCATTGGACAGAAATCTATAAAAGGTCAAGTCATCGCCGATCAACTAGCTGAGGCTCCTCTTGAAGACGATCGGCCTACGACTTTTGAACTACCTGATGATGGGGTCTTCCATGTTTCAGAGTCGCCAGATTCTGATGAGCCTGAGTCCCAGGCTGACATAACCCTTTTCTTCGATGGTTCTAAATGTGAGCAAGGGGGTGGTGCGGGAATTGTATTCTTCACTCCACAAGGTGCTCCAATGCCCTTGTCATTTAAATTAGACTTCCCGCTAACCAATAACAATGCAGAATACGAAGCCTTGCTCATAGGTCTTCAGACAGCAATCACCATGAACATTAAACGATTGAACATCTTTGGTGATTCGCTGTTAATTGTCAACCAAGTAAAAGGGATATACCAATGTAAATGTCCAGTTTTGAAGTCTTATAAAACCCTTGTGGATAAATTCTTGGCACAATTTGAATGGTATGACATCGAGGCACTCCCTCGATCATCAAATCATTTTGCGGATACTATGGCCTCCTTGGGGTCACTTATTCCGCAAGACCCTTACGGTGAAATGACAACCATTCAGGTTAAAACATTATCGCAATCTGCGATGGAGCGTGCAAGCTATGATTCGATGCCAGAAATCCACATGATCCAGATTGAACCATCTCCGGATAAGTTCTCTCGAATTCGAGATTGTTTGATTAAAGCCAAGCTGGGGGTCCTTGTTCTCCCCGGCCCCTCTTGCTAGCAACACCACGTTGTTTTTACAAGTTCTTTCCTGTTCAGCTTTTGTTCGGGATAAACTTCAAAAGGGATTGGCCGTTCATACTATCGAGGTTTATGATCAGCAAGACTGGTATACACCCATTCGGGATTACCTCAAGCTAGGTAATCTCCCACTTGGATTGACCCAAGCCGCGAAAAGATCATTCAAACAAAAAGCGGCAAAGCATGTCTTGGTAGGAGACATTTTGTATCGTCGAAATTATGAAGGAATCCTCCTTCGTTGTTTGGACCGGCAAGAGTCCGCTTGGGCGATCACCCAAGCTCACGATGGTACATGTGGTGGCCACTTCAGCGGTATGGCCATCGCAAAGCGCATTCTTCGCATGGGTTATTATTGGCCATCCTTAGAGCGAGATTGTTGCGCATATGTGAAGAAGTGCGTGAAGTGTCGGCATCATGCTAATTTGACACACGTACCTTCTCAGGCCTTACAACCGATTCAATCGGTTTGGCCTTTTTCGTAGTGGGGCTTTGATCTAATTGGAAAGATCTCCCCTGCGTCGTCGGGTCGTCACACGTTCATTTTAACGGCCACTGAGTACTTTACCAAATGGGTGGAAGCAATTCCGCTGACCACTACGACTGGAGCTCGCATTGCGGAGTTTATTTTGCATAACATCATATGTCGTTTTGGTATTCCATCCAAAATAGTCTCGGATAATGGGACACCATTCAAGAATAAAGATGTGCGTGCTTTGACCACAAAGTACAAGATTCAACATAGCTTTTCAACACCCTATTATCCGCAGGCAAATGGGCAAGCAGAGGCGTCAAACAAAATGCTAGTCGCCATTCTTAAAAAGACAGTTGCAGATAATCATAAAGATTGGCACATTCAGATCCCGCTTGCCCTATGGGCTTATCGCACCAGCATTCGGACGCCCATTGGGGCAACTCCATTTTTGCTGGTGTATGGCTCCGAGGCAGTCATGCCTTTTGAGTTGGAAATTCCTTCCCTGTGCATTTCAATGCAAGAGTTCATCGATGATGACAATGTGCACGGCAGGCCCGGTTAGATCAAATGACGTTGCTTGACGAACGACGCGTTAATGCTCTCGAGCATTTGCGTATCTATCAAGAGCGACTTAAGAAAGCATACAACATGAAAGTCCACTTCAGGGAATTTCAGGTTGGTGATTTGGTCTTAAAAGAGAACCAGCAGAATTCTAATTTGCCCTCCCATCTTCGGGATAAGTTTGCAGCAAACTGGTTAGGTCCTTACATCATTGATAGTAGAATAGGACCTGGAACATACCGGCTTGCCTCTCTTGAAGGAATCAAGGAAAGCGAGAACCCTTGAATATCATTCATTTGAGGTCATTCCACAACTAGAGAGCCATAGTCCAACAAAAAGCTCCAAGGATTACCACAATCGCTTGGTCAACCCAAAAGCTCCAAGGATTCCCACAATCACTTGGTCAACCTAAAAGCTCCAAGCGTTACCATAATTGCTTGGTCAACATAAATATTCAAAAATCAACAAAAACAACATAAAAATCAAAATCACAAAAACAATCGCATTTCAATTCCATGCATTCTCAAAAAAAAAAAAAAAAAACATTTGCATTTCCATTCCATGCATTCTCATAACAATCAAAATACAAAAGTATAGTTTGCATTCCGCATTGCATACATACATTGCATACTCTGCTAGGTCATATAAGTCAAAAGCACCATAGGTTGTCATTATTTGGCAATTCCCTCATTTCCACCTTAGATCTATTTTCATAAACACCTACATCCAGCATATCACCCTTTTATTTTTAGCATCATCAGTGTCGCCTAATGTATATAGGGTTTTCGTCATTCAGATGTCTTTAAATTTCTAGCCAAGAACTGTACACAATTAAGCAGATTTTACATGGGAAAGTTTTACTTGGATCACACCTTGTTACGTAGCATCCCAACACATATTAACACACATAAAATAATTCCTAAGTTGTGTAGACGAAAGATGAAACCTGCACCGTAATCCTGGTTACCATAAGTGAAACGGCTATCTTGCTTATCCCCCTGTGCGAATGACCCTAGAAATGCTGAGAATTGGCAAAAGGACAAGCTTCCTCCCTACCCAATTCCCCATGAATCCCAAGTTCTCAAAAGTTGCAAAACCATCAAATATTTGCAAAACGTCAAAGCACTAAAATTTGACATCCTACAGTGCACACATCAAAAGACACAAATAACAGTGATTATCATCACTCTATATTCAAATCCCTTGCTCAAAAAAAAAAAAAAAAAAACAAGACGAGTACTATCATTTTATCACTACCAAAGAGCAAGTATCCCAATACCCTTGAAGAAAAGAAGGGAGTCGACCTTGAATCCCTGGAATTCTCGAGCATTTCGACGAGTCATGAGGCAAGCTTCGATACCGATTTGGTTGATAGCCTATTGGTTCTTGGTGGTAAACCTCTCGCATGACGATATATCTATCACATTAACTTGTGTACGAGATCAATGTTTGCATGTGGATGAGCTAGCTTACGGTATCCTAGATAACATCGCAGACAAATCGACTAAATACAATAAAGGAGTTCGTGGAGCTAATTAGGTGATCCTCGGTACGAGGTTCGGTTGAAAGCCCATCTGGCACTGGCGGTATCTCGATGAATAACACATAAATGAACTCAATTGCACACACAGGGATGTGAAATAACTTGGTTAAATTCAAGTCAAATTTAGACCTTGTTCAGAAGTCTTGTGAGATAAACGAACAGTCTTGGTTAGTTAGTTAAAAATATCTGCATTTCAGAAAAGCTTAACTACATTTTCAAACAACCGATACATTTCATTCCATACATCACCATAAAACAATAGACAAAATACAAAAACAAAGTTTTCATATGTACAAGCATTCCACAAAGTTATCTTATTACTATAACAAGCCACTCCAATTTTGTACGAGTCTATGGTGCATCGACATATCATCCATTCCATATGCATACATCATATAAATTAGCATCATCACATTCATATTAGCATATGCATACATCAATGTAAAAACATGTACATAAACATAAATCATGCAAAAAAAAAAAGATACACACCAAACAGAATCATCTGTATATATATCACAACAAAATTGCCCGTAGGCTACAAAACTGGTCCTCAGACCTCCCTCCCATCATCCAAACTCCCAAAACCCCCAGCCTAGGGCGTCGGCCACCATGATCACGCAGGATCGGTGCGACGAGAGCTACCCCCGCGGTATCTGTTCTCTGAGATCTCTCAGGGCGACTGCTCGCCCCTGCATCCCGACCACTCGCACTGCCCTCCTCTCGTCGCCTGCGTCGGGATGATGCCGACTGCTCCGTCCCGCTGTCTCTCGTCCTGTGCGACGAGCCACTGGTCGGAGGCTCTGGTATTCGCCCACCCAGGCGGAGAATCTCAGCCTCCATCTCTGACCGATGCCGCCCCCACGCTTCCTCTCGTCGTCTCAAGTCTACCTCCCGTAGCCTCCACTCGGCCTCCCGCCTACGGTAATACGCGATGGCATCATCATGCTGTGCTAGCTGCACCCGTAGGAGATCTCTCTCCCGTGCAACATCTGTATCTCCCACTGCTCTGGCGAGACGCAGCCACTGCGCTCCCCGCCTCGCCAAGCGTCTCCGTAGGAGATCCCTCTCCTGTGTCATCTTCTGCAACAATCCCGTCAAACGCGCTACCTCAGCGCGCAACCCTGCCTCTGTCTCCCCCGAGCCAGCCGGCTCTGACGCCTCCTGCATCTTCGGCTGCTCCTCCTCCCCAAAGTCATCTCCCACCTCTGCCACCTCCACCATCTCTACATCTGCAGGTGCTCCCCAACCCTCTCCTGGTGCCTCTGCACCCTCTCCGCCTCCCGCTGCCTCCTCTCCTCCCAAGGGCCCCTCCCCTCGCCACTACCGTAGCGTCCACCACTCCTGATATTCGGCTGTCACGCCGACGTCATCAACATCCGGGATGTCCAACACAGCATCTGACTCCTCCCCTAGTGGCTCGAGGATCGGCGTCGCTAGGGTCCTCTCATCACTCCGACGTCGGTAGGCTACGGGCTCCCCAGGCAACCCCTGGCGTACCCCAAACTACCGCGTCACTCGGAGGTAGTGGAAGTACTCCTGCTCTGTCCCATGCCGCCCAATCACCCATCTCCCCCTTCGGACCCGTCGAAGCCAATCATCTGCCTCTGGCCATGCGGGACAATCCCGATATGGCCTCCATATCACATCTCTGGGAGTCAGTCGTGCTAGTGCATCTCTGTAATGGTCCACGTCTCCCGCGAACCGTCGACTATGCCCCCGCTCCTCTGATCGGTACCATAAAGCACCATACCCAATATCCCTATCCACCATCTCCGCTCGGGTAGTCCAGGGCAACCCTCGTGGTCGCTCTATGGCTATGTGTTGCCATGCCCAGCACTGCAACAAGAAACTGCACCCCAACCCCTTTCGCCTCCGACAGCGGACCTCGTACAACTCATCATATAACTGCGCCAAAAGCGTCTGGCCCCACCTCATAATAACCGGCTCTGTCATCGGGCAATCCACTAACTGCCATACTACCTCCACTAGGTTCCATGGGAACCTCGCTCTTGACGAATCTGGCAAGAGCATGTTGGAAATGAGGCTCATGAGTACTGCATGCCTCACTCCCAACACTCCCCTCGCGTACCACCATCGTACCAGTATCCCCCCAATCTGACAATCCAGCTCTGCCCTCTCCAACGAGGTCATCCCATCCCCATCCCCTCCATGTCCAAAGTATCGCGTCAGTACCGCCGTCCTCTGGCTCCGTGGTGTCGTCCGAATGGGAACCCCGTCTATTGGAATCCGAAGAATCCGATACACGTCCTCTAGGGTGACTGTCATCTCCCCTGTAGGAAGATGGAAGGTGTTCGTACGAGCATCCCACAGGCCAATCAATGCGGTAATGTACGCCCGATCTGCCACAACTGCATCCAACCGAGCCACATGCTTGAGCCCTAGGGCATCAAGCCACTCCCAATCATCATCAATCAACGCCTCGCGGGCATTAGAAAAAATGGTCGGTACTCGATGTCGACTCTTCACCACCTGCACATCACAAAAAAAAACAAAAACAACAAACATCAAAAACATGCATCATATCACCATTACATGTACAAAAATGCATAACTATACCGTACTATTTTTCATTCACATGTACATCCAAAAAAAAAAAATCATCAATTTTTCATTTCATCATCAAAAACACCAAAAATTTGCCATGGTTTACCTACGGTTTTTCCTAAGTTTACCATTTCAAAACAAAAAATTCATCCATTTTGCATCTTTAATTTCATCAAAATCAATAAAAATTTGACATGGTTTACCTACGGTTTACCTAAGTTTACCATTTCAAAACAAAAACAATTCATCAATTTTTCATTTAAAAACGACAACAAATTTGACATGGTTTACCTACGGTTTACCTAAGTTCACCATTTCAAAAAAAAAAAAAAATTCACCTTTCATTTCATCAAAAATGACAAAAATTTGACATGGTTTACCTACGGTTTTATCTAAGTTTACCATTTCAACCAAAAAAATTCATCTTTAATTTCATCACAAAAAAAAAAATCATCAATTTTCATTTCATCATCAAAAACACCAAAAATTTGACATGGTTTACCTACGGTTTTTCCTAAGTTTACCATTTCAAAACAAAAAATTCATCCATTTTGCATCTTTAATTTCATCAAAATCAATAAAAATTTGACATGGTTTACCTACGGTTTACCTAAGTTCACCATTTCAAAAAAAAAAACAATTCATCAATTTTTCATTTAAAAACGACAACAAATTTGACATGGTTTACCTACGGTTTTACCTAAGTTCACCATTTCAAAAAAAAAAAAAAATTCACCTTTCATTTCATCAAAAATGACAAAAATTTGACATGGTTTACCTACGGTTTTATCTAAGTTTACCATTTCAACCAAAAAAAATTCATCTTTAATTTCATAAAAAAAAAAAAAAAATCGACATGGTTTACCTACGGTTTCGACCTAAGTTTACCATTTCAATAAAAAACAAATTCATTCATTTTCCATTTTTTAATTTCATAAACATAACACAAAAATATGGGCATGGTTTACCTATGGTTTCGACCTAAGTTTTACCATTCACATAGAAAAACATTTTTCTAACCATGGTTACCCTAAAGTGTTACTCTAAGTTTCATTTTGGGTTTATCCTATAGTTTTCCATCTAAGTTTCCATCAGGTTTGCATCCATGTTTCATTCGGTGTCATTCATTTACCTTTTACTTTAATTAATTAGGGTTTCATGTTTAAACACAAGAAAAACACCATAAAAACAACTTTGCATTTTTCAAATTGACAATCGAAGAGATAGTGCACTTACTGGTCTCGCCTCGGCTCCGCCGCTCGACGACCCGGTGCTGTGCACTCATGGTGGTTGGATGATCCGGCAGCGCTTCGCGTCAGAAATCTACCTCCTCCTCCCGAGCTCCAAATCGCAATCGTTGAACAGTGCAAATGAGCCAAATCCGTCATTTTCGCATATTTATAGTTTTTGTCAGCTGGTACTCGTCCTTTATCGGGACGAGCGCTTTTCGGCGCGCTCGTCCCACCCCGGGACGAGTACCTTCGGAGATGCACTCGTCTTACCCCGGGACGAGTACAATCCTGCCACTCGTCTCACCCCGGGACGAGTACAATCCTGTCACTCGTCTCACCCCGGGACGATTAAAAGAATAAAAAAAAAAAAACACAACAAAACCAAACATAAACATGACAAATGCCAACAAAATCAAAAATAGGTCAAAACAGTCGGGGAACTGCTCGAGCATGCTTAGCGGTAAACCATCTAAAGGCACCCTTGCACACGTCATCTTGGGTCAAGCGACTCGTCGCTTTTCTCATGTCGGTCATTCCCTCATCGATTCGTCGCTTGAGGGGGTAGTCACACTTAGTTGCCAATCAACAACATTATACCTAGTCTTGGAAAAGACACGCATTCAAAGGATCATTGCAAAAGACAATCGCGCCCCTGCTTGGGGCAGCAAACAAGCAATCATCACAAACTAATCATATACTTGGCATTCGTGAATCATGAACTCAAGGTTCCCACAACAAAAGGTTGCGCCCTTTGCCTATTCATGGCTGATCAATGTCTAAGTTCAAGTAATACCTCACCGAACCGGGTTAATACTTGACTTAAGTTCCTTAGCTCGTCGGAAGCAAGGATTCAAGAATGCGTGCCCTTTCCATACTTGGGGCATCAAGAGTTGGTTAGGTTCTTGAGAAACCCTAATCATTAGTGCTTTGGTTATATTTTTGCTCAGCGCTGCGCCTTGCATAACGCTTCCCAAAAAGGGGCATCTGTAGACACCAAAACAGCACCAATCCGATTATGTGACGACAAGCACTGATCGCACCAACACACACAGCCCCCAGGGCAGCCCTCGGAGGTTAAACAGTGGTTCTAACCACTCACACGACAGTTTTGCAAGTCAGAAACCAATTTGGCACCTTTTGGACACCTTATTTCTTATTCGTCCCACCCAGGGACGAGTAAGAATTTTACTCGTCTTTCTTAGGGACGAGTGCTGACTGGCACTCGTCTCTCTTAGGGACGAGTGTTGACTGATAGATACTCGTCTTTAGTAGGGACGAGTGCTGACTGATACTTGTGTCACCCAGGGACGATTACCGGCGCTCGCTTCGGGGTGGGACGATTGTAGAGTTTGACTTGCAAAAAAGTCAAATCTCGGCATATAACAACTCAAAACTGTCACTTAGCTTTCCCTGCATGACATAGGAGTGCGAGTGAGTTCTTTTAACAACACACATCTGTCACTTAGCTTTCCCTGCATGGCATAGGAGTGCGAGTGAGCTCTTTTAACAACACACATCTGCCACTTAGCTTTTTCTGCATGGCATAGGAGTGCGAGTGAGTTCCGTTAAGACAACTCAGATTTGCCACTTAGCTATCCCTTCATTGCATGGGCGTGCAAATGAGTTTTTCTAAAACATGCAAAGACATGCACAGAGGCAATTAAGAAGCCCTTGATCAAGAAGAAGTCTTCTCTTCACAAACAAAAGCATTCATGCAAAGAAACACTTTTGCATGTTAATTCAAAAAGACCCCTTGGGTCTATAAAAGCGGTGAGTTTTCTCACCCAAAAAGGGATATACGAGAGAAGGAGCATTTTTGAGCGACGAAGTCTTTGCTAATTCATTGGCGATTTGTGCTTTCATAATCGTGGTATTTCTTTTAGTTTCATGTTTATGCTTTTGTCAAGTTTTCATTTCATTTAGATTCATTTCAACCATCGTTAGATTCATCTTTTATGCTTCATACACAGGTGCTACTGACTTTCTTGTTTGTTTCTTTGAGTGCGGAGTTGCAGCATTAGAGGAGCGGCGAGGAGTCTACCTTACCAACGCAAGCGGCGGCAACATTTGGCCCGCCCATTCCAAACGTGGGCATGCGGAAGGAGGAAGACTAAAATCACAAATTGTAACAAAGACCAATTTAACGCTCCTAGCCCCTAAAAGGGGAGGAGACGTATATGTAACCGAGGAAAAGAAATTTGAATAAAGAGGGCTGTGATTTCCTTACATCTGTGCTTTCATTTCCAATTTATCTCTTTTCCTTGTTTTTGTGCATAGGATTAAAGCGTTACATTTCGTCTTATATTGCATAGTTATAGTTTTCCTTTTACTTCCGGAATCTCGTGCTTTCAGATAGCAATCACTCACAAGTGACCCCCATGGATGATTATCAGGAAAGCCTCTTGGCAATGTTCCCTTTGATGGCTCCCATCGAGCAAGTGCCACCACAAGACAATCAGGCCCCACCGTAGAGAGCGAAACAACCCCAATGGGGCCAGATCAATTTGCTCGAGCAAGACGAGCCTCTAATGTCGTGAACAGTTGTTGGAGCCAACGAAGGCCTTTGGATCTCCGACAGTGATTATGAAGATGAAACTGAGATGGCCTATCTCAATCATATGCGACAACAACAATACCCCTTGGAGATTAATGACATATTTGAACAACTAAACATAGTGCCAGGGCATGAGTGGCACATAGACCTAGCACGGTGGGACCAAGTGTTGAATCTGCCACTTTGGGCATACGGAGAACACCTTCCACCTAGAGACCCTATAGAGACATCAGTGCCGAGGGTAGACCCTATCTTCCTATCCACACATAGGGCCGATCCATTCGTGCCAATACCTCCAGAGCCAGATCCGAAGCATAGAGAACATCCAGAATGTTCGAGTCATCACACCCATGGTAATGGAGACCAAAATCATTTCATCAACATGATCTCCATTGACTTAACCGCCCCCATCCACAATCCGGCCGATCCAACACAGTCATTGTATTTAGACATAGATGCCATAGACTGGGATCGCGTCAATTCACCACCATCCCCATCAGAGTACTGGCCTTTCGGTGAAATGCTCCATTTCACCCTAGAGCCAACTCAGGATATCTTCCATGCTGAGGAGGAACCCAAGGTTCCCAACGTAGATTTGAACTCAGCAAATGATATCCACTTGATCCCAACTCCACACCAGTTGGAGGATGGGTCCCACATGTCGATCGAGGAGATGACTGACGTAGACATCGGCTTGGATCCAATGAATCCATAGATTATCAAGCTAGGGGTAAGCCTATCCCCCGAAGAGCAAGCCGACTACATTGCCCTTCTCAAAGAGAAGAAGGAGGTTTTTGCATGGTCCTACAAAGACATGTCGGGGCTAGATCCGTAGCTAGTCATGCATAACCTAACGCTTGATCCGAAAGTCAAGCCCGTTAAGCAAAAACTACGTAAGATGCACCCAATAGTGGCCTTGATGGTCAAAGACGAATTACAAAAGCTGTTGGATGCATAGTTTGTCATCTGCATGGATTACCCACCATGGTTGTCCAACATGGTGCCCATCAAGAAGCCTGATGGGAGGATTCGCATATGCACTGATTTTTGAGATCTAAACAAAGCGAGTCCTAAGGATGATTTCCCCTTGCCAAGCATCGACGCATTGGTAGACGCTACAGCAGGCCATGAAATGCTTTCCCTCATGGATGGTTTCTCGGGATACAATCAGATTCGTATCAATCCCGAGGACCAACTAAAAATGGCGTTCACAATGCCTTGGGGGACATTTTGTTATAAGGTCATGCCTTTTGGCCTTAAAAATGTCTGGCGCCACCTACCAACGTGCCATGACATACATCTTCCATGATCACATGCATAAAACTTTGGAAGATTACATGGATGATTTGTTGGCCAAATCTCTTTTGTGCCCAGATCATCTCGATGACTTAAGCAAGATCCTCGATCGCCTCATGGAACATAAAGTCAGACTGAATCCCAAGAAGTGCGTATTTGGCGTCACATCTAGAAAACTCTTGGGTTTCATAGTCTCAAAGTGAGGCATCGAGGTGGACCCAAACAAAGTCAAGGCAATCCTTGAAATGCTCCCCCCAACTACCATCAAGCAGCTCAAAAGCCTACAGGGAAAGGTCGCATCAATCAAGCGCTTCATAGCGCAGCTATCTGACAAGTGCCGACCCATGAATAAATTATTGCACAAGGGGGTAGCATTTCACTAGGATGACGAGTGCCAGTCAGCCTTTGACGACATTAAACAATACTTGGCTTCGCCGCTAGTATTGGCACCACCTAGACCAGGAGTGTCATTCTACTTATACATCTCAGCTACTGAGGTGGCACTGGGTGCCATGCTAGCCCAAAAAAATGAACTTCACAAAGAATAGGCTACTTACTATCTTAGCCGCACCCTGGTCAGTTATGAACTTAACTATGCATACGTTGAGAAGCTCTGCTTGGCAGTGGTGTTTGCTACCAAAAAGCTATGCCATTACATGCTGAGCAACATGATGTATGTTGTGTCTAAGGAGAATCCATTGCGGTACATGATGAGTCATACTTATCATAGTAGCCGCACGGAGAAATGGATCATGTTGTTGATGGAGTTTGACATAGAGTTTATTGGACAAAAATCCATCAAAGGTCAAGTCATAGCCGATCAACTAGCAGAGGCTCCCCTCAAAGACGATCAACCTCTGGTCATAGAACTACCCGATGATGGGGTCTTCCATGTCTCAGAATCACCAGATTCTGATGAGCCTGAGTCACAGGCCGACATAACCCTATTTTTTGATGGTTCTAAATGTGAGCAAGGGGGTGGCATGGGAATTGTATTCTTCACACCGCAAGGGGCTCCAATGCCTCTGTCATTTAAATTAGACTTCCCGTGCACCAACAACAATGCAGAATACGAAGCCTTGCTCATAGGTCTTTAGACAACAATCACCATGAACATCAAATGATTGAACATCTTTGGTGATTCGCTGCTAATTGTCAACCAAGTCAAAGGGGTATTCCAATGTAAATGCCCAGTTCTGCAGGCCTACAAAGCCCTTGTGGACAAATTCCTGGCAAATCTTGAATGGTACGACATCGAGGCACTCCCTCGATCATCGAATCATTTTGCGGACACTATGGCCTCCTTGGGGTCACTAATCCCGCAAGACATTTTTGGTGATATGACAACCATTCAAGTCAAAACACTATCGCAATCCATGATGGAGCGTGCAAGCTCTGACTTAACGCCAGGAATCCACCTGATCCAGATTGAACCATCCCCGGACAAGTTCTCTCGAATCCATGATTGTCTGAATCATGCCAACTGGGGGTCCTTGTTCTCCCCTACTCCCCTTAATAGCAACACAACGCTATTCTTACAAGTTCTTTCCCACTCAGCTTTTGCTAGGGATGAACTTCAAGAGGGATTGGCTGTTCATACCATCGAGGTTTCTGATCAGCAGGATTGGTATTCACCCATAAGGGACTACCTCAAGTTAGGTAACCTCCCACTTGGATTGACGCATGCCGCAAAATGAGCATTCAAACAGAAAGCGGCAAAGCATGTCTTGTTAGGAGACATTTTGTACCATCGTAGCTATGAAGGAATCCTCCTTCGTTGCTTGGACCAACAAGAGTCCACTTGGGCGATCACCCAAGCGCACGATGGTACATGCGGTGGCCACTTCAGTGGTATGGCCATCGCAAAGCGCATTCTCTGCATGGGCTATTATTGGCCATATTTAGAGCGAGATTGTTGCGCATATGTAAGGAAGTGCATGAAGTGTCAACACCATGCCAATTTGACACACGTACCTTCTTAGGCCTTGCATCCGATCCAATCGGCTTGGCCATTTTTGTAGTGGGGCTTAGATCTAATCGAAAAGATCTCCCCTGCATCGTCAAGCCATCACACGTTTATCATAACGGCCACAGAGTACTTCACCAAATGGGTGGAAGCAATTCCGCTTACCTCTACGACTGGAACTCGCATTTCGGAGTTCATTTTACATAATATCATATGTCATTTTGGTATTCCATCCAAGATAATCTCGGATAATGGGACGTCATTCAAGAACAAAGACGTGCGTGCTTTGACCACAAAGTACAAAATTTAGCATAGTTTTTTGACACCCTATTATCCGTAGGCAAATGGGCAAGCAGAGGCATCAAACAAAATGCTAGTTGCCATCCTCAAAAAGATAGTCGCAGACAGTCATAAGGATTGGCACATTCAGATCCCACTTGCCCTGTGGGCTTATCGCACTAGCATTTGGACGCCCACTGGGGCAACTCCATTTTCGCTCGTGTATGGCTCCGAGGCTGTCATGCCTCTCGAGTTGGAAATTCCTTCCCTACGCATATCAATGCAAGAGTTCATCGATGATGACACTGCACGGTAGGCCCGGTTAGACCAACTTACGTTGCTCGACGAATGATGCGTTAATGCTCTCGAGCATTTACGTATCTATCAAGAGCGACTTAAGAAGGCATACAACATGAAGGTTCACCTGAGGGACTTTCAGGTTGGTGACTTAGTCTTAAAAGAGAACCAACAAAATTCTAACTTGCCGCCCCATCTAAGGGACAAGTTCATGGCAAACTGGTTAGGTCCTTATGTCATCGATAATAAAATAGGACCTGGAACATACCGGCTAGCCTCTCTTGATGGAATCAAGGAACTAGAACCCTTGAACATCAGTCATTTGAGGCCATTCCATATTTAAAAGAGCCATAGCCCAAACCAAAAGCTCCAAGGATTCCCACAATCACTTGGTCAATCCCAAAATGCTCCAAGGATTCCCATAATCGCTTGGTCAATCCCAAAATGCTCCAAGGGTTCCCATAATCACTTTGGTCAATCCCAAATAGCTCCAAGGATTCCCACAATCGCTTGGTCAACCCCAAAAATGCCCCAAAGGTGCCCATTACCCCTTTGGTCAAACCAAAAAGCTCCAAGGATTCCCACAATCGCTTGGTCAAAAATAAGAAAATTCAAAAACAATAAAATCATCAAAAATAACAAAAATTTGCATCTCATTTCCATGCATGCTCAAAATCATCACAACAATAAAGAGCTCTTTTTGCATCTCATCTTCATACTCAAAAAAATCAATCCATCAAAAACACAAAAATAATAGCTGCATTAAGCATCACATCCATACATTGCATATTTGTGGTCATACAGGTCAAAGGCACCATAGAACTGTAATTACTCGGCAAATCCATATGTTCCCACATTTCTCCATTCTATAAATAGTCCATCAAAAATAACCACCATTCACATTATTTTACCATATCATAGTCAGTTGTCTTCTAATGTATCTAGAGTTTTTGTCATTCAACTGTCATTAGCTTTCTAGCCAAATACTATACAAAGTCAGATAGATTTTCCAAAGGTAGAGTTCTACTTGGATCACACCTTGTTACGTAGCATCCCAACACAAATTAAAAACACATAAAAATTCCCAAGTTGTGTGAACGAAAGATGAAACCTGCAAAGCAATCCAGGTCACCATAAGCGAAACGGTTATCTTGCTCATCCCCCTGTGCGAATGACCCCAAGAATGCTGAGAGTTGGCAAAAGGACAAGCATCTTCCCTACCCAATTCCCCAAGAATCCCAAGTTCTCAAAAAGTTGCAAAACATCATAAAATTTTGCAAAAGTCAAAACTCCAAAAAATTTGACATCACCACCAAAGTGCATACATCAAAAGGCACATACAATAGTGATTCTCATCACTCAAAATTCAAATCCCTTGCTCAAAAGAAAAAAATATATAATAAAAATAAATAGTGATTTTTATCACTACAAAAGAGCAAGTATCCCAATACAATTGAAGAAAAGAAGGGAGTCGAACTTGAATCCCTGGAACTCTCAGCATTCAGAAGGTCATGAAGTAAACCTCAGTATCGGTTTGGTGGATAGCCTATCGGTCATTGGTGGTAAACCTCCCGCATGACGATATATCTATCACATTAACTCGTGTACAGATCAATGTTTGCATGTGGATGAGCTAGCTTATGGTATCCTAGATAGCACCGCAGATTAATCTGACTAAATACAACAAAGGAGTTAGTGGAGCTAATTAGGTGATCCTCAGTACAGGTTTGGTTGACAGCCTATCTGGCACTGGTGGTATCCTGACAAATACCACATAAACGAACTCAATTGCACACACAGGGATGTGAAATAACTTGGTCAAAGACAAGTCCGATTCATACCTTGTCCAAAAGTCTTGTAAGATAACATTACAGTACTGGCTAGTTGGTTAAAACATCTGAGTCTCAGAAAACCTTAACTACATTCTAAACCACCTGTGCAATCTGTCATCCTCGAATTGCCATCAAAAAATACAAAAATAGCATGTATACAGAAAAATTCATTTACCACAACAATCGCCTAAGACAAAAAGCCATAAGTTCTAAACAGTCTATGGTGCCCCCACCAAAAATCACAAATTTAATTCATCCATTCCATTTGCATATCCTAAAAATTAGAAACATTTGCATTCATCATAACATATGCATCCATCAACATCAATTAACATGCATACATACACATTCAACAATCATTGAGCATAACATCAAATGCCGACATGTGTATAAACAAAATAAAGTCATCTATATATATCATCAAAAATGCACCAAAACAAGCAATAAAATTGCCCGATGAGAGTGCTTTTGCACTTGACATTTCGGGCATGCAAAATAGACGTCGGGGTCACAAATCCTCACTATCCTACTCCCTAAGAAGGCTACCATAGCTGGACCGCTCCACGGGAGGACGGATTGTCGAGAATTTCATCCCCAAATGACGTCACCAAAAGGGTCAAAACCCAACCAAAAATAGCAATAACATTGCCGAACGAAGGCGCCTTTGCGCCTGACATTCTTGGCATCCAAAACCGACGTCGGGGTCACAAATCCTCACTATCCTACTCCCTAAGAAGGCTACCATAGCCGGACCACTCCACGGGAAGACGGATTTTCGAGAATTTCATCCCCAAAATGGCATCCCAAAAAGGGTTCAAACCCACCAAAAATAGGTCTAAATGTCGAAAAACTGCACACACATTCAACGATAAACATCTGAAGGCACCCTTACACAAGTCATCTTGGGTCAAGTGACTCATCACTTTTCTCATGTAGGTCATTCCCTCATCGATTCGTCGCTTGAGGGGGTAGTCACACTTAGTCACCAATCAACAAATACACACCCAATCATGGAAATGGCATGCATTCAAAGAATCATTGACAAAGACAATCACGCCCTTGCTTGGGGCAGCAAACAAGCAATAATCACAAGCTGATCAAACACTTGGCATTCGTGAATCATGAACTCAAGGTTCCCATAGACAAAAGGTTGCGCCCTTTGCCTATTCATGACTGATCAATGTCCAAGATCAAGTAACACCTCACCGAAAAAGGTTAACACTTGAATTGAGTTCCTTCGCTCGTCAGAAGCAAGGATTCAAGAATGCATGCCCTTTCCATACTTGGGGCATCAAAATTTGGTTAGGTTACTAAGAAACCCTAATCATTAGTGCTTTGGTTATCTATTTTTGCTCAGCACTGCGCCACGCACAGCGCATCCCAAAAAGGGGCATCTGTAGACACCAAAACAACACCAATCCGATTATGTGACTGCAAACACTGATCGCATTGACACACACAGCCCCAAGGGCAGCCCCCAGAGGTTAAACAGTGGTCCTAACCACTCTCACAGTAGTTTTGGGAAGGTCAAGAGTCAATTTGGCACCTTCAGGCACTCTGCTCCATACTCGTTCCACCCAGGGATGATTACAAACTGGTATTCGCCCCACCCAGGGACGATTAGCAGTATTCGCTCCAGGGTGGGGCGAATAGCAGGTTTGATGGGAAAAAAGTCAAATCTTGACAAATGGCAGCTCAGATCCACCACTTAACTCTTCCTTCATTGCATGGGAGTGTGAGTGAGCATTTTTGAGCGTTAGAGGCAGTTACAGGGGCAGTCATGAAGCCCCTAATCAGGGAGGAATCTTCCCTCCCCTGGGAAGGCATGATTGCCAAGTGGTGCCTCTGCATGCTCATCCAAAGAGACCTCCAGGTCTATAAATTGGTGAGTTTTCTCACCCCAAAGATATACAGAGAAGGAGCATTTTGAGCAACGAAGTGCTGTCATTTTACTTCCACACACACACCTTTTGATTTGTGCCTTTCACATCCTTGATCTCTTTTGGAAAGGAGGTCATAGGGTGGTTATTGGAAGCATAAATCCGAAACCAAAACCCAAAATTTGGCCACAATATCCTACCAAATTTTTTGACAACACCCCACAAGAGGTTTTGGACCCATCCCAAGTGGATTGGTGCCGAAATCGGGCCCCAAACGGCGGGCGTCCTGCCCTCGGGCGCCCCCCACACTGTTGTAGTTCTAATCGCCCCGCCCCAGAGTGATTAGAAATCTGTGGCAGATTTCCTTTCTATTATTTTTGCATTTGATTCTATGCTGCTTAGATAGGTTGTCATTCAAATTTCACATCGTTTTGAGCAATTTTGATCATGTTTCTATTATTTCTCGCCTTTACTAACATGCAGGTAGCATCATCAAATTCCTAGTGATAGAGGCCAAATTGGGAAAATCTGACCTTCTGGGTCTTCCCAAAATACCCCCAATTAGCTAACCCCCAACTTTGCAGGTGATTTGGAGCTTCCCGGATGTGACATTTGGGACAGTGCCTTTTGACATTTTGTTGCAGGTCTATTCGTCCCGCCCCGGAGCGAATACAAATATGTGGTGAATTTCCTGACTGTTCCATTTGCAGTGTTTTCCTTGTGATGTTTTTATGCCCCTGTCAAATTTTTAGTTCATTTGGATCTATTTTAGTTATCATTTTATTTATATCTTGCATGCACTAATTGAAGGCGTGGGGATTGCATGTTTTATTTTATCTACAGGTGCTACTGACTATTTTTTGTTTCCTTGAACGCAGGATCTAGACATTGGAGGAGCAGCAAGGAGTCAAGACTCATCAACGCAAGCGGCGGCGACGTTTTGGTCCGCCCATTTTACATGTGGGCACGCGGAAGAAGGATGGCCATCCATGGATGTGACAAGAAACATATTTAACGCTCCTATCCCTTAAAATGGAAGGAGACGTATTGTAACACAACTTTAAAAGCATATCAATAAAAAGGGCTGTCTTCCATATTGCTTTTATATCTCGTTTCGATTCGTTTATGCTTCTTTCCTTTCATGCATTTTCAATTCATAGGCTTTTAGCGTTAAGTTTGGTTTTACACGCATCGTACTTGGCATTCTCCTTTTTGTTTCCGTATCCTCGTGCTTTCAAATAGCCTCAAATATTTAATCCATAGCATATCAACAATAAGAACTAAAGAGTTAAAAAAAATAGGATACCACAAAATATTTTGAGAATTAAACAAAATATCATTACGAAAACCATCACCAATCCATTGAAGGTGAGGTTTCACTACCTCAAAAGCCTACAAAATACTTTTAACAACAAAGAAACTTTGAACCATAATTGGAGTAGAAGTAATGATGAGAGTATGAAGGCCAATATTAGCCCAAGATTTGCACCCTTAAGGTAGCCATGAAGAAATACAATGGTGAATAAAAACCTTCTAGGATTTCGGGCCTTCAATAGCTTTAACTACCCACTTAGCACACAAAGAAATGCTTTGCCTATAAATTTCAATGATGCTCATCTTGCCCTTATCAGTAGCTATGCAATAGATATCTCAAGCAACTCGATGAAAACCATGTGAATTTTTCCCCTTGGTCCAAAGAAAATATCTAAGAAATCTAGCCAACTTATTATAAGAATTCTTATAAGGGGACCAATAGGAGGAGTAATACACATGGGTGGCAGTAAGAATTTTTGTGTAAAATTGAAACTTATCGGCAAGAGAAAAGGGATGTGAGGCCCAACAAGAAATTGTATTTTCAATTCTATCAATAACATACTACCAGAGTTCAGAGGGTGAGCTATCAAAAGCAAAGGGGATTCCTAAGAATTTAAAATGCTCACCCCTTTAAAGTCAATACCATAAAAAATTTCTAAGCCAAGTAGACACGAAATAAGCAAGATGAAAAAAAAAGATACCATTGGATGTTGGAACCTAAGGACTTACAAAAAGTATCCAAACAAACCAAAGTAGTTGAAACTGAAACCTCATCCTCAATGATATTGAGAAAATAATCATCTACAAAGTGCACATTTATAAGTTGGGTGGACATGTCAATAAAAAAATACTTTTGATCAGCCCCTTAGATGCTTTATTGGCAAGAATATAACCAAAATATTTAGAAACAAGGATGTAAAGTGAGTGGGCCAAAGGACAGCCCTAACAAATAGAAAAAAATAAATCAAAATCCTCTGACCTATGTCCATTAATAGTTAGACAAGTTGAAGCATCAACAAACAACATACTGATAGCCTTGATAAAAAAGGGGTCAAAGTTGAGAGCTTGAAGCATGGCAAGAATGAAAGGCCACTCAATATGATCATAAACTTTCTCAAAGTCCAATTTAAGGAAAAAGGGCTTCTAGCCAGAGAGATGCGCCTATTCTAAACTTTCCAAGACAATAATAATATTATCCAAGATGTAATGTCCTTTAATGAAACATGTCTGCTCTGGTCTGATAATCATAAAGAATGTTGTAAATACGAAGAGATAAAGCTTTAGCAAACATCTTTTAAGAGACATTAAGTAGATTAATAGGTCTCCAATTTATGATAAGCTCAATATTGCTTGCTTTAGGAATAAATTTAATTTTTCCATGATTTATGATATTACCCAAAGAATTATTGGCTAATGCTACATTGTAGACATTGAGAGTATCAGTCCTAGTAAACTTCCAAGTGGATTTAAAAAATTTATAAGGAAAGCCATCAATACTAGAAGACTTATCATTTGACATAGTCAGAAGAGAATTATGAAACTTAGTAAGTGAAAGAGGAGCCTCAAAAACAAGTCTATAATAAGTAGATAACTTAGTAGAAACAACATCAAGACACTATTGGATCACTCTCTAATATTCTAGAGAATCTTGGTGTGCTTGAAAGACAAGCTTATAATGATCCACAAAGGCTAATGTAATATCAAGAAGAGAAGTCGGTCTATCATGAGAGACTTTAATAGCCTTGATCTGGATCTTGGCCTACCTATAATGAAGATATTTTAGAAAGACTTTGGATGGATCATCACCAACCCTTAGCCAGTGCAGATGAGCCTAAATATGAGCCCCCTGGATTCATTTTGATCATGGACTATAATTTGGTGGTGAATACTAGAAACCCTAGTTTGTAATTCTTGGTCATACAAATTATTTTCCAGCAACAGTAAATAATTTTTATACTCCTTCATAACAATGAAATGAACACACTTTCTGACATGTGCCACCTATTTGTGAAAATACAACATGAAAGAGATAGTATGAACAATCACCTCATTCCACAAAGAAATCCAATCCATAGAGTGAAGAGGCCAAGGTAATAAATTCTAGATTCTCTCAATCATAGCAATTGTTCTAGGGTGTTGTAATAAATAAGTATTTAAATAAAATTGATTGCACAAAAAATTAAATTGGTGACCACTCCACTCGAATCTGAAAGAAAATCAAGAAATGGTCTAATAAATAAAATTGATCGAACTGTCACAATCCTATTATTGATGGAGGAGAATAAAAAAATTATTGCTTTGACATCATAACTCAATCAAGGCACTTTCAGACTCCGTCATTACCTACACGAAAATTGTACCATGCAACCCAAGGTGGACATATGCAATTATGTTGGGAAAAAAGGATCAAAAAGACCCCATCTACATTTAAGAAAAACTAGGCCTCATGCTCTCCAACACACTAGCACATCGGAAGGCAGTCAACTTTGTCTTCAACATGCTCAACCATATTAAAATCACCACAAAAAATCCAATAAACCATTGTTAAGTGATAATTTAGGTACCACCAAAGGGTATAGAAACTAGACCCATCATTAGGTGCATAAATATTGGTAGTGTCCAGGGTATTCCCATTAATATTCAACAAAATCTAGACCACATGATGAGAAGGATCCTCGCTAGATCTAAGTAGATAATATTGAATATTGGAGGTGAAGAACACAAGCTTATACTGAGAGGGGGGTGAACAGTATAGCACCCACTTTTTACTTTCTTTCCAAACCAATATCAATTAGTGTCCTTAATTGCAATAACCAAATATAGTAGTGTGCATTAATGACATAGATAGCAATAGTAAGCAAGTGCACAAATCACCACACACAATTGAGACACAAGATTTAACGTGGTTCCCCCAATGTGGGGTAGTCCACAAGATAATATCCTTATAATATTTCACAAATAAATAGGGATCCTTATCCCAATACAAATGATTACTTTGATCTGCTCAAAGCTAGGCTATCCTGATCTGCTCAGGTGGGCTCCACTGATCTACTCAGCTAGGCTATCCATTGATCTTCTTAGCTAGGCTATCCACTAATCTACTCAGCTAGGCTATCCACTGATCTGCTTAGCTAGGCTCTCCATTGATCTGCTCAGCTAGGCTATCCATTGATCTACTCAGCTAGGATATCCACTGATCTTCTTAGCTAGGTAATCCATTGATCTTATTAGCTAGGTAATCCACTGATCTACTCAGCTAGGTAATCTTGATCTGCTCAGGTGGGCTCTTCACTGATCTGCTCAGCTAGGCAACTGGTGTTGGTATATTTTTCTATTTATGTTCTATCTCTTTCACTGCTCACAAATCTGCCTCAATGCCTTCTCACAAGGCTCAAACAATCCTGCTCAAATGTTGTCCCAAATCTGTACTCAAGGCCTTCACAAAAAGGCTCAAACAATGCTGCTCAAATGTTGTCCCAAATATGTACTCAAGGCCTTCACAAAAAGGCTCAAACAATGCTGCTCAAATGCTGTCCCAAATCTATCCACAAATTTGTCCCAAAAGCCTTCTCAAAGGCTCACTCAATCATGCACAAAAGCTACCTCAAATCTGTCCAAAAATTCTATCCCAAAAGCCTTCTCAAAGGCTCAATCAATCATGCTCAAGTAGCACTCAAATCTCATCCACAAATCAATGAAGGCAAGGCTCAATGATGAACTCAACAATGAATGGCAATGTACTCTTCAATGGATGACAACAATGATCCACAATGATCTCAACAATGTATGACAAATACTCTCTCAAATGGAATGATAACAATGCTCAACAATGAACTCTCAAATATATGGAAAATGAGCTCTCTCAAATGGATGATAACAATGCTCAACAATGAACTCAACCATGTATGACAAATACTCTCTCAAATGGATGATAACAATGCTCAACAATGAACTCTCAAATATATGGCAAATGAGCTCTCTCAAATGAAAACCTCTCCAAGCAATAACAATGAGGACTTTAACCAACCAAGGACAATCTCCACAAGTGATAGCAATAGGTTCTCAATAATATCTTCCTCATGCAATGTCAATAAGCTCTTCAAGAAACAAGCACAACTCCCTCAAGCAAAGAGCTCTCAAATAGCCAACAATGATCTCCTCAAATGAAAGACAAATGTATCCACAAGTGACTAGCAAATGATCTCCTCAATGGTCTCAAATAGGGGCAATGTACTTCAACAAGTAACCAACAATAATCTCCTCAAGCAATGGCAAAAACCTCCTCAATAATGGCAATACTCTCAATGAACTCCACTAAAGCAATAATGAACTCAAGCATCAATTTTATCCACAAAATTGATTTTCTAATCCATCCACTTCTTCTTAATAGCCAAGGCACATAATCAAGCAATTTGTCTTCAACTTCAAACCCTAACTCATGTGCATGTCTTCTAACTCAAGGTGGCAATTAACTAGGTCTCAAGTTCCTAGTTTAATTTCATAATTAAATCATGCACTAGAACATATAACAAATTCAACACTTTTCAACCTTATGACTCCCTAATTTTTATTAATACATACAACAAGCACCTATGCTTTTATTTTTAATTCCACACCTTATAACTCCACATACAACAATCACAAATATTTAACTTCAAACCTTATAACTCCCTAAGCACATACAACAATCATTTATTTTTACTAAATACCTTATAACTCCCTAGTTATAATAGAAATGATTTTCAATGCACCAAAACTTTGGCAATATCAAATATTACCATGCGCTAGAGATAAATACCTTTTTATGAAATTTGTAGCCCTCGTAACCTTTGAAATCAATAATGCCTTTGCCAAAATTAATGTGCCTTCACCATCTTCGAAATCGTTAATGCCTTGCCAAAAACAATGTGCCTTCACACCTTTGCGGGAGTCAAACTTTGTTCCTCTCACTTAGCGTTGTGAAGCGCTTACCACATGGGCATCAGCCCATGTTGGGATTTAATCCCAAACACCCAACTTTTCCTGCGCTCAAATCTGAAAACTCAAATTGCCTTCCTTAGCAAAACACTTTGCCCCTGGCGGGATTCGAACAATGAACCTGCCTTGTGCAAAGTTCATGCGCTACCAACTACGCTATAGGCTCCTGTGTGATGTCACTTTCCTATGTTGTCTCCTTGACCTTGCTCTCAAACAAAAATTATTTTTCTTTATTTCTTCACTGCTCCCCTTTCGACGATTCTCACTCATGCGCAATTATTCCCAATCTCTTATAAACAAAGGTTTTACCTTTTATTTATATGCACCTCCATGCCTTCGAATGACGTCGGTGGATTTTATTAATCTCCCCAACCATTGCACGTCGGTGAATAATAAAATTCAACTTTAGACCTTAGAATTATTAAATAAGAATTTAATAATTCACCTCTTAACTTTGAATTGGGATATCTCCTTCATTCTTTTGAATTTTGCCATGAAACTTTTTGCACCTAGGTTTTATTTGAAAAACCTTTTCATCCATCATTATTTGGAGAAGTCTTAGCATAGTGGTTTTAATGAAAAACCCTTTCCAATGGTTTTAATAAAAACCCTTTCCATTGGTTTAAATAAAAACCTTTACCATTGGTTTTAATAAAAACCCTTGCCATTGGTTTTAATAAAAACCTTTACCATTGGTTTTAATAAAAACCATTAATATAATATTTAAAAATTAAATATTATATGCCTCTTGTGCCACAAAACCCTGTATACATCCATGCTCTCCAAAATATCATAAATGATTATTTATGAAGTGCTTTTGCCACCAAAACTCAATGTGATCCATGTGACATCAATGACAACACAAAATAACTCAAATTGCCAACAATCTCCCCCTTTGTCATTGATGGCAACACCTCTAATGCAAATCACCACAATCACTGTAAAAACTATCTCTGAGAATCAAAGGTGTCCCCCCTAAATCAATACTCTATATGGAGGTTTCTCCCCCTATCTCAATGCTCTCTTTGGAGGCTGCTCCCCCTAACTCAATGCTCTCTCCCTTACTCAAATATCTCCCTCTTTGACATCAATGGCAAAACGGACACCTATGCGGCTAAAATATATGACTCTTAAGCTTAGCCCCCCCACCACCTTCTCTCTTGATGTGATTAATTTTGGGGTGGGAGTACATTTACTCCCATCTTACATTGTTCCTTTGCTTTTTCAATTTCCTTCCACATCTCTCTGATATCCTTTTCTTGATGAGTTACTTGATCTTCTTGTCTTGAACCTATTTGGAATTGAGTCCTACACCATTTTGAAATATGTCCAAAATTATTGCAATTAAAATACATGATATTGTAGCCTTTGGATGGTGCCTATATCCTGAATTCTTTATTGAAATAATTTCCATATCCATTCCTTTCCAGAACCATGTGCTATGAAGTTTTGTTTTCATAATCATTATAACCATGAATTTGTTGGCAATTTTGGGTACATTGCTTTTGCTCAAGTGTATAAGTTGTCATTGATGTCAAAAGGCATTTTTGTGTTGATATCAAAAAGAGTGTGATGTCAAAAATATCTTGAGAAAGCTTCATATTGTTAAAGGGTTTTTATTAAAACCATGGTGACAAGGTTAAAGGTTTTTCTTAAAACCATTTGGACTCATTAAGGGTTTTTATTAAAACCAAGCTTAACTTAATGCAAAGGTTTTTGCTTCTTGAAAAACCTTGAAGGTCCATGTTTATTATTAATAATTAAATTAACTCAAACCTTTGACAAAGGTCTAAGTTTAATTTATTATTAATAAAATAATAATTATTATTATTTTAATTATTATTAAAGGGTCTTTTAACCCTTAAGCGACGCAGATAAAGTTTTCTTTCGCCGACGTGTTGCCATCGTTGGAGGAGCGCCGACGTCAAACAGTTAAGGAGAAATGGCTATATAAGTGGGGATGATTTTCTAAAGTAAGTGCACCACCGATTATTTGGAGTCTTCGATTTGCGTTTGCTCTGTATCATTCGAATAGCGCTTGGTGTCTTCGATTTGTGCTTGCTCTGTGTCTTCGAATCTCCAATTGACGTCTTTGAAATCGTGCTTGATCTATGTCTTGGAAACCATGCTTGGCATACTCGGATTTGAGCTTGGGCTGCATCCTTACTTTTTTGCTTGACGTTAGTGGATTGGCAATTGCACCTGAACTGTGTTTTTCCAGACTGTGTTGTGAGATGATTAATGCAAGCATTCAGTGACTTATGTTTTGGACAGTGCTAGGAAAACGAATACGTTTTCCATATCCTACGATCAAGTGAAGATAAAACAAAGGATAGTTTAATATTTCTTTGTCGAGCACTTGTGCTCCAACGACGATGGAGTTTGAGTAAAGGCGCTCGCTAGGCAGAGATACAGGTTTCGAATCACGTCGAGTGCATTTTTCCTTTTGTTGCGATGCACGAAGGAGAGCGGCTATGATTGGGCTACGTAAGTAGAGGAGAATGCGCTTTAGCGCTTATAGTGGTGGCTCCTCATTTCTCCTAAGGTTGGAGAACTAAGTATTGCCAAGGTAAATCTTTTTATTGTTGACTTGGGATATTTGAGTTGATTTGATCAAGAATTATTGATGGAGGTATAAGGTTAAGTTGTAATCTTTGTTTTGACATTGTTATTATTAATGCTTGATGCTTATGTGGAGTAATAAGGTGTAAAGAGATTTTACTTTGTATGTATATTATATTTTTGGTGGTTAATATTAAGTTGGAGTAATAAGGTGTTATTTTGGATCTTTATTATTGTGTATTATTGTATAGTTGCTAACTCTAATTGGTGGTAAATTGAGAGTTAATGTTGTGACAGTTTTTGAGTTCTCCTTCTTCATCAAAGTAAAGGTATGGGCACATTCTTCCATGGTTGTTATTGATTGATGGTTTTCTAAAAATAAGTGTGGAGGGAAAAGGATTTCTACTTGTTTCCTTTTCTTGTGATGATTGGTTGAATGCTTCAAGGTTGATGTTGAGTTGAATGGTGTTGGTTGACTAAACCTTGTTTGATGAGCATTGTTGTTAAAACCCTAATTGGTTGTGGAAAGAACATGAGTATCATTGTTATATGAGATATTGCATGGTTGGCAATTGTTGGGTTGTGTTTCATGTTCTTGAGAAAAGCATACTACATCTATCTTATTCTGTTGAGATTGAGATTGAGTTGAGATTGATACTGGGAGTTAAGTATAGAACATATTGAGTCTCTAACAATTCTCTTTATGCTTCTATGAGGTTGATGAATCACATTGGGTCTCTAACAATTCTCTTTGTGGGTTCATGCTAAGCAAGTTTTTCTTGGTGAGCTTGCTGAGGTTTTGGACAGGTTTTGGTGGGGACTTGTGAGCAGATTTGGACAGGTCCTAGCAGAGGACTTGTGAGCTGAGTTTGAGAGTTCTATCAGAGAACTTGAGGACAGAGGTGCATTGGTTCTTTGAGAAGAACCTGAGGATAGATTTGGCAAGTCTTTGAGAAGGCTTGTATGTAGAGGATTGATTTGTTCAAGAGTTGGACAGATCTGACAGACAGAGGAAGACTTGTACTAGACCGACTGATTGTGTTTGGTACAAGTTGTTGAGTTGTTGTGGACGTGATCATAGAAGGCAGAGGTCTCTTAGGCTAAGCATTGAGGACAGGAGGTCTTCGGTGGAAAGGAGTTCCACGTGCTGGCAAGAGGTAGAGGCAGTTGATCTTCTGAGGGATCATTTCCAGAGCAGAGGGGAAGGTATCTCCTTTGAGCAGAGGCTCATAAATTTAGATAGAGGGGAAGGTATCTCCTTTGAGCAGAGGCTCATAAATTTAGATTGGGGGAAGGTATCTCCTTTGGGCCGAGGCTCATAAACATTGTAATTGGGAAGGTTTCCCAAAGAACTTTGAGATAACTTTTAGAGAAAAGTTTTGTGGACGTAGCCTAGGATTTTTGGGTGAACCACGTTAAAATTGGTGTCACTTTGTGGATGATATTGTGCTTTGTTTTGATATTGCTTTGGGTATATTGCTTTACTATTTTGAAGTATAAAGGAAAAAGTAAAAAGAGGTCTTATACTGTTCACCCCCCTCTCAATATAAGCTTGTGTTCTTCAATTGGTATCAGAGCAGGTGCCTTCGAAAAGTTTAACAGCTTGAAGGAAAAGCTAGTAAAGAACACAATGGATTATTCAAGTGGCAATGCAACACCTATTCGTGATGAGTCTTCTAGTGATGAAGAGGCATATTACAGCAAGAAAGGCAAGTTCTCTAGAAAGCACAAAAGTATGAAAAATATAAGATGTTTCAATTGTGGAAAGTTTGGTCATTATGCTACTGACTGTACTGTTCCCAAGAATGAAAGTGATGAAGATAAACAGGATTCTAAGAGCAAGGATTCTGAAAAGCACAAGCATCACAGGAAAAACAAAGATGAGCACAACAATCAAGGAAAGAGGTATTCTCACAAGCACAAGAAGAGTTTCTACCTAGACAAAGCAAGTAAGTGTTCTAGTAGTGATAGTGAAAGTTCTTCAAGTGATAATGAAAATGAGATGTTGTTCATATCAGAAAAAGAGGAAGAACCGAAACATAGATTCATTATCATGAAATGTCTTAGATGTGGAAATTTTGGTCACCTTGAGGATGATTGCACAAATAATGATTTGGTTTCTAGTATGTATGAGGATGCTTCAGAAAACTATAAGGAAGATGCATGTATGGTTTTTGAAAAGGGTAGCACCTCTAGTGATAAGAAATCTGAAAAAGGCTTTGATGATTCAAAAAGCAAACATATAGAGGAAGGTGAAGTAGATCTTAAAGGTGAACTTATTAGTGCTCTTAGTGCTTTGAAAAAGGAAAGAAAGAAGAATGCTAGACTCAAGGATAAGTTAGATGAATGTTGTATGGAGAGAGATGATCTTATAGAAAGTCTTGACTTCTCTATAGCTAAGACACAAGAACTCAAGGATGAGTTAGAGTCTAAGGTTCTTGAGTATAGTGAGTTAGAACAGAAAATGGCTTCTTTGAAAGAGGAAACTAAAGAGTACAAGGATAAGCTTCACAGGTTTCAAGATAGCTCCAAAAAGGTTAAGTCACTCATCAAAGGTCAAAGAAAGACAACAGATAAAATAGGCCTTGGTTTTGTTAAGCCACACAAGGAACAAGTCGGAGAGTCTAGTAAGAGACTCCAAAAGGAAGAGAGTTCTGATGAGGAAAGTATTTCAGATCATGAGTCCTTGAATGATAGATGCACAGAAACAAAAAATAGGAAACAAAAAAAGGGGAGAAAGTTTACAGGACCTAGAAAGCCATTTACAGGAAAGTTTAATGGCAGATGTTTTGCTTGTCACAGGTTTGGTCACATGGCTTCACATTGCATGACTCAAGTAAGGAAGGTAAATGACAGTTTCAGAGGTGGTAATTTCTTTCAAGGGTATTGCTACTCTTGTAAACAGTTTGGGCACAAGGCAGTTTATTGCAAGGCAAATATCAGGAACAGGTTTGATCAGAACAGGTTTGGTCAGAATAGGTTTGGTCAATTTAAAGTTTGCAAGTTTGGTCAACATTTGTGAACAGGTTTAGTCGTAATAGGTGGATTCAAAGAATAGGTATGCCTAAAAGAAATAACATTGTTACTTGTTATAAGTGCAACAATGAAGGTCACACAGCTAGACAGTGTAGAGCTGAACTTCCAAGGTACAGGAACAGGAACAATGGTATGAACAGGTCCAAGGATCAAGGCATGGATAAGAACAGGGATGATAACAAGAACAAGAATAGTGACAAGAACAGGAATATGGACAAAGAGTTCAAGAGAAGGCCCGACAAGGAAGTTATAGACGCTGATGATGATCAATGCCTAATGGGAGTTTTACTCCCACCCCAGAATTAATCACCTCATCAGGAGGTGGGGGAGGGACTAAGCTAAGAGGCTCATTCTTAGTCCCGAGCCCCAAAGGTGACCCTTTGCCATTGATGACAAAGGGGGAGAGATATGAGTAAGGGGGAGAGCTTCAAAGTGAAGAGGAAAGCTTCAAGTCATGGGGAGCAAAACTTCAAAGGAAGATTCTTAGTTGTGGGCACAGTTGGTCAGTTGTTAGCACAGTTGGTTTCAGTTTTGGCTCTTGAGAAGTGTTTTCAGTAAAGGTTTGCCATCAATGACAAAGGGGGAGATTGTTGGCAATTTTGGGTACTTTGGGTACATTGCTTTTGCTCAAGTGTATAAGTTGTCATTGATGTCAAAAGGCATTTTTGTGTTGATATCAAAAAGAGTGTGATGTCAAAAATATCTTGAGAAAGCTTCATATTGTTAAAGGGTTTTTATTAAAACCATGGTGACAAGGTTAAAGGTTTTTCTTAAAACCATTTGGACTCATTAAGGGTTTTTATTAAAACCAAGCTTAACTTAATGCAAAGGTTTTTGCTTCTTGAAAAACCTTGAAGGTCCATGTTTATTATTAATAATTAAATTAACTCAAACCTTTGACAAAGGTCTAAGTTTAATTTATTATTAATAAAATAATAATTATTATTATTTTAATTATTATTAAAGGGTCTTTTAACCCTTAAGCGACGTAGATAAAGTTTTCTTTCGCCGACGTGTTGCCATCGTTGGAGGAGCACCGACGTCAAACAGTTAAGGAGAAATGGCTATATAAGTGGGGATGATTTTCTAAAGTAAGTGCACCACCGATTAATTGGAGTCTTCGATTTGCGTTTGCTCTGTATCATTCGAATAGCGCTTGGTGTCTTCGATTTGCGTTTGCTCTGTATCATTCGAATAGCGCTTGGTGTCTTCGATTTGTGCTTGCTCTGTGTCTTCGAATCTCCAATTGACGTCTTTGAAATCGTGCTTGATCTGTGTCTTGGAAACCATGCTTGGCATACTCGGATTTGAGCTTGGGCTGCATCCTTACTATTTTGCTTGACGTTAGTGGATTGGCAATTGCACTTGAACTGTGTTTTTCCAGACTATGTTGTGAGATGATTAATGCAAGCATTCAATGACTAATTTTTTGGACAGATGCTAGGAAAACGAATACGTTTTCCATATCCTACGATCAAGTGAAGATAAAACAAAGGATAGTTTAATATTTCTTTGTCGAGCACTTGTGCTCCAACGACGATGGAGTTTGAGTAAAGGCGCTCGCTAGGCAGAGATACAGAGTTTCGAATCACGTCGAGTGCATTTTTCCTTTTGTTGCGATGCACGAAGGAGAGCGGCTGTGATTGGGCTACGTAAGTAGAGGAGAATGCGCTTTAGCGCTTATAGTGGTGGCTCCTCATTTCTCCTAAGGTTGGAGAACTAAGTATTGCCAAGGTAAATCTTTTTATTGTTGACTTGGGATATTTGAGTTGATTTGATCAAGAATTATTGATGGAGGTATAAGGTTAAGTTGTAATCTTTGTTTTGACATTGTTATTATTAATGCTTGATGCTTATGTGGAGTAATAAGGTGTAAAGAGATTTTACTTTGTATGTATATTATAATTTTGGTGGTTAATATTAAGTTGGAGTAATAAGGTGTTATTTTGGATCTTTATTATTGTGTATTATTGTATAGTTGCTAACTCTAATTGGTGGTAAATTGAGAGTTAATGTTGTGACAGTTTTTGAGTTCTCCTTCTTCATCAAAGTAAAGGTATGGGCACATTCTTCCATGGTTGTTATTGATTGATGGTTTTCTAAAAATAAGTGTGGAGGGAAAAGGATTTCTACTTGTTTCCTTTTCTTGTGATGATTGGTTGAATGCTTCAAGGTTGATGTTGAGTTGAATGGTGTTGGTTGACTAAACCTTGTTTGATGAGCATTGTTGTTAAAACCCTAATTGGTTGTGGAAAGAACATGAGTATCATTGTTATATGAGATATTGCATGGTTGGCAATTGTTGGGTTGTGTTTCATGTTCTTGAGAAAAGCATACTACATCTATCTTATTCTGTTGAGATTGAGATTGAGTTGAGATTGATACTTGGGAGTTAAGTATAGAACATATTGAGTCTCTAACAATTCTCTTTATGCTTCTATGAGGTTGATGAATCACATTGGGTCTCTAACAATTCTCTTTGTGGGTTCATGCTAAGCAAGTTTTTCTTGGTGAGCTTGCTGAGGTTTTGGACAGTTTCCGATGGGGACTTGTGAGCAGATTTGGACAGGTCCTAGCAGAGGACTTGTGAGCTGAGTTTGAGAGTTCTATCAGAGAACTTGAGGACAGAGGTGCATTGGTTCTTTGAGAAGAACCTGAGGATAGATTTGGCAAGTCTTTGAGAAGGCTTGTGTGCAGAGGATTGATTTGTTCAAGAGTTGGACAGATCTGACAGACAGAGGAAGACTTGTACTAGACCGACTGACTATGTTTGGTACAAGTTGTTGAGCTGCTGTGGACGTGATCATAGAAGGCAGAGGTCTCTTAGGCTAAGCATTGAGGACAGGAGGTCTTCGGTGGAAAGGAGTTCCACGTGCTGGCAAGAGGTAGAGGCAGTTGATCTTCTGAGGGATCATTTCCAGAGTAGAGGGGAAGGTATCTCCTTTGAGCAGAGGCTCATAAATTTAGATAGAGGGGAAGGTATCTCCTTTGAGCAGAGGCTCATAAATTCAGATTGGGGGAAGGTATCTCCTTTGGGCCGAGGCTCATAAACATTGTAATTGGGAAGGTTTCCCAAAGAACTTTGAGATAACTTTTAGAGAAAAGTTTTGTGGACGTAGCCCAGGCTTTCTGGGTGAACCACGTTAAAATTGGTGTCACTTTGTGGATGATATTGTGCTTTGTTTTGATATTGCTTTGGGTATATTGCTTTACTATTTTGAAGTATAAAGGAAAAAGTAAAAAGAGGTCTTATACTGTTCACCCCCCCTCTCAGTATAAGCTTGTGTTCTTCAGACTTCTAAATTGTGTAGCTCTAAAACCAAAACCATGTTGCTCATTTTCTTTGCACTGAGAAGCCCTATGACCAATAATATTGCATAAGAAGCAATGTCCTTGAAAACCATACCTTCTTCCTTTGAAGTTCCTTCTAGAAAAATCAAACTTCTTTGATCCATATACCCTATAGTGTATAGCCATGTGTCCAAATCCATTATAAGAAAAACAATGTCCTTGAAAGGCCCTTTGTTCATGCCTTGGTTCCTCATATATTTCTTGACCATTATCCTTGTGATAATTTTTGACTTTTGCATTGTATCCTTGAACCTTATTTGTAGTATCTAACTCTTCCTTAATTTCTTCCTTGCTTTCCTTTTCAAGAATTTCTTTTGAACTTGAGTCACCTATCTCAAAACAAGATCCAAACTGGATGTTTAGAGCCATAGGAACTTTGGAAATTTATTCATGAATCTTATGTGCTTCCTTACTTTTATTTTTTAGAACTTATTTTCCTTTTGAGTGTGATTTTCCAAACCTGAAATATGAGACCTTTGGTGCTTTGGAACCTTCCTCTTATTTCTCTTCATTTGTGTCAAATAGCAAATTGGCATCCATCTCTATTGTCTTTGAAATACATGTTTCCTTCTCAGTGAAAATGTCTTGACATTTTGAGTCATGTGATGGATCAAACTTCTCAAGTACAGAACATATCAATTATTTTAGATTCTCCTTAACTACTTGTAGTTGCTCATGGATATCATTGAAGTATTCTTTTAGATCAACTAAGAAATCTATCTTTCTTACAATATTCTCTTGTTTAACTTCTTCTATTTGGAGTGAGTGTTCTTCTACTTCTTTTATCCCATAGAAAAACCCTTTTTCATCTTCACTATCACTAAGATCATTATAACCTTCTATAGCAAACAAACACTCATGATTTATTTGACCATGTCTGTTTCCTTGATGTGTCATCTCATCTTCACTATCACTGAAGCCATTGCAATATCCTGATCTGTGATCTCTTTGACCACACACAAAACACTATTATCTTTCACCTTCTATTCCTAGCAATAGATGTTCTTCATTTTCATCATATGACTTGTATCTATTGTTGTGATCTGAGCTATAACTTGCTTCTTCAATGTAGAAAGTTTTCTTTATCTTACGAAAAATTTTCTTCTTCTCATACTTGCTTTGCTTGTAGCTATCATATTTGTCATGTTTATGCTTTCCATATTCTTTTTTCTGTGACCCTATTTTTCATCATCACTGTTTTCTTCATGTGGACACTTGTTTGCATAGTGACCATAATAACCACACTTGTAGAATTTGACTTTATTCATATCTCTGTAATTTCTTAAGTCCTTTTTCCTTTTTATGAATTTAGCTTCCTCATCATTATTTGAATCTCTATCTGTCTCTGAAATTTTCCCTTTCTTTTTCTCTAAAGCCTTGAATGCAATTTATTTTATTGGAACCTGATGCTTACTTATCCTCATCTCACAAGCTGTGAGAGTTCCTTGTAGTTATTTGTTGGAAATTTGAGTTAATTTGAGGTATTTTATGTTGTCATTGATGTCACATGGATCATTGATGTCACATGGATCACATTTGGTTTTGGTGGCAAAAACACTTCATAGATAATCATCTATGATATTTTGGAGAGCATGGATATTTACAGGGTTTTTATGAAAACCAAGGCAGACAAAATAAAAGGTTTTATTTAAAACCATGGTGGGCTTATGTGGAAAGGGCTTTTCTTAAAAGCCAAGGTGGAATTTTGTTTCATCGAAAAAGGACCTCCGGTGATGAAGATATTAAAGTTTAAAGTTTAAGTTTAAATTAATGGAGGGCCGACCTATGTGCAATTAATGGAGGTTGGCATATATATATATATATATGTAAAGGTTTCAATTTATTTCGGAAAGGGGGCATATTATATATCGTCGGAAAGCTTATTTCGAGGGCTATTTGACTAACTTATTTAGAAGGAGAAATAAGGTGTGTGTAAAGAGATATTTCTGATTTTGCAAAGGGGTTCCAAAAGTGAAGTTTGCCTTGTTCTTTTTCAAGAGGATTAATTCTTTCATGAGGTGACAAGGTATGCAATATTGTGATTTATTTTATTTTATGGTATAAGTGGTTTTGGGAGTGAAAAGGTTATGCAATGTTTTGATTTATTTTATTTTATGGTACAAGTGGTTTTAGGAGAGATAAGGAAGTTGTGCAATTAAAGGCCTTGGTGATGATTATTGAAAAGTGGAGTAATGTTGATTATTTTGTGATCTACTAACCCTTGTGAAGATTGGCAAAAGAATTTTGTGATTGTGGCAGATTTACAAAGAGGTTTTTTCATCTTCATAAAAGGTATGGGCACATTCTCCTATTGATTGTTTATGGTGGTTGATTTCTGAAATATCATTGGAGGGAAAAGGATTGTTTGTGGTTTCCTTTTCGAAAGTGGTTGGTTGAATGCTTCAAGGTTTTCTGAATTGAGAGTTGTGTTTAAACCTTGTTTTATAAGCATAGTTGTTGAAGCCCATTGGTTGTGAAAGAACTTGAGTTAGAAAAGAACATGAGTATCATTGTTATGTGAGATTTGTGGTTGAGCATTGTTGGAAACATTTGAGTTGGTTGATACATACTTGGACTAGGGTTGTGTGAGAAAGAGTTGTCCCTTGTGGTGATTGGTTGAGTTGAGTTGATTGAGCCTAGTCAAGTGATATGTGAAGTGATTGTTCAAGTCCTATGAAACAAACTATTCCATTATTCTTATTTGAGTTGAGAGTAAGATTAGAACATATTGAGTCTCTAACAATTCTCTTTATGCTTCTATAAGATTGACTTGAGTTGAGTTGAGATTGATTTGAGTTGAGTTGAGTTGAGATTGAGATTAGAACATATTGAGTCTCTAACAATTCTCTTTATGCTTCTATGATTTGATTTGAGTTGAGTTGAGTTGAGATTGAGATTAGAACATATTGAGTCTCTAACAATTCTCTTTATGCTTCTATGAGTTGAGTTGAGTTGAGTTGAGATCATTGTGGATCATTGTTGTCATCCATTGAAGAGTACATTGCCATTCATTGTTGAGTTCATATTTGAGCTTTGCCTTGATAGATTTGTGGATGAGATTTGAGTGCTACTTGAGCATGATTGATTGAGCCTTTGAGAAGGCATTTGTGGATAGTTTTGAGAAATTTGTGGACAGTTTTGTGGATAGATTTATGGATAAGTTTTGGGAAAGTTTTATGGATAGATTTGGATTTTAGACAGATTTGGGCAAGTTCTTGGTGAGCTTGCTAGAGCAGATTTGGGCAAGTTCTTGGTGAGCTTGCTAGAGCAGAATTGGGCAAGTTCTTGGTGAGCTTGCTAGAGCAGATTTGGGCAAGTTCTTGGTGAGCTTGCTAGAGAAGATTTGGACAAGTTCTGTGTGAGCTTGTTAAGTAGATTTGACAAGTTCTATGTGAGCTTGTTAAGCAGGTTCTATGTGAGCCTATTGAGTAGGTTCTTAGTGAGCCTATTGATAGATCTTTGGAGGTGATAGAGTCACAGTGGATAGAGATCCAACAACCAACACAGTTGAAGATAGATCTGAGTGAGGAGTCTTCAAGTGGAGAGAGGTCCACCAATTAGTGCAGTAGAGAGATAGAGTCTTCTAGAAGATCACATAGCCAGAGCAGAAGGGGAAAGAGTTCTCCTGTGGAAGAGATCCATGAACTTGAGATTAGGGGATCAACATCTCCTTTGGATAGAGATCCATAAACATTGTAATTGGGAGTGATTCCCAAAGATATTGATTGAGAAAGTTTTAGTAAAATATTTTCTCCATGGAGTAGCCCACATTGGGTGAACCACGTAAATTGTGGTGTCTCTATTGTGTATGGTATTTGTGCATTGCTTTTATTACTACTATTGATACTGCTATATTTACACAACATAATATTGATTTGGAAGAAAAAGTAAAAAGTGGTCTTATACTATTCACCCCCCTCTCAGTATAAGCTTGTGTTCTTCAATTGGTATCAGAGTGGGTTCCTTCAAAAAGGCTAACAACTTGAGGGCAGATTCTACAAGAACACAGATGGCTTCATAGAATGGATTATCTACAAATAAGGCTCCATTGTTTGATGGTAACAATTATGCTTTCTGGAGCATGAGGATGAAGAACTACTTGATATCACAAGGATATGAGGTATGGCAGATGGTTGAAAAAGAGTATAAGGTTGAAGGTGATCCCGAGGAAGATAAGACTACCAGGAAATTGGTTGAGATAAATGCAAGAGCAATGAATTGTATTTTGAGTGGGCTACGTGAGATATATTTTGCAAAGGTCATGGTATGTACTTCAGCTAATGAGATGTGGACCAAGTTGAGGAATACTTATGAAGGAGATTCCAAGGTAAAGTTGGCAAATAAATCTTACTACATTGTAGAAGCAAGTGATAATTCAGATTACAGTGATAAATATCAGTCAGATGAAGAAGAATGTACATTCTTTGGAATAAATGAAGAAAAACAAGAACATCTATTCCTAGGTATTGAAGTTAAAGAAGAGGATAAATCTATTGAAGAAAGACATGAAGAGCTTGCCACAACCATTGAGCAAGAAGATAGGTACAAGAAAGGTCTAAGAATACTAAAATGCTTCATATGTGGAGATTTTGGGCATATAGATGATGATTGCACATACTACAACAATTGCAACAAGGAAAGTTTATTTGAAGAAGAAAGCAACAGTTCTAGTGACAATTCTAGCAGTAGTGATGATGAAGAAGAGAATTCCACAAAACAAGAAAAGAAAATTAGGAGGTTGAAAAAGAAAATCAAGAGGCTTGAAAATAAGGTTCAAGAAAATGAAAAAGTCAATATGATGCTTAATCAACACATTCAAGATTTTGAAAAAGAGCTTCAGGAATCAAAAGAGTTTGGCATCACTATTTCTGAGAAACTAAAGGAGAGGAAAGAAATATGTGATCAGTTAGAAGAAGAAGATCAGAAAAGTTTGGGGACCTACATAAATGAGTTAGCATGATTTCAAAGAAATTCAAAAACACTGGATAATTTTTTGGATTTACAACGAGATCCATTTATAAAGACAGGGCTTGGTTATGAAGAAGGGAAATAAAAAATAAGTACACAAGGTCCTATATTTGTATCAAGAGGTTTCATTTCAGAAATCTATAAGGAAGAACCAGTTCTCAAAGAAAAAGAAGCAGCAGAAATGGATACTTGCATTTCAGAGGCTATAGAGATGTGTGCCAATTTGCTACTTAACACAAATGAAGAAAAAGAAGAGGGAGATTCCAAAGCACCAAAGGTTTCATATTTTAGGTTTGGGGAATCACACTCAAAAGGAAAGGAAGTTCTAAAATATGAAAGCAAAGAAGCACCTAAGATTTGTGAGGAAAGTTCCAAAGTTCCTATGGCTCCAAATATTCAGTTTGGTTCTTGTTTTGAGATAGGTGAATCAAGTTCAAAGGGAAAATAAATTATTGAAGAGAAAGGCAAGGAAGAAACTAAGGAAGAGGTTTTAAATGCTACAAAGAAGATTCAAGGATGCAATGCACAAGTTGAAGATGATCATAAGGATAATGATCAAGAAAGGTATGAAGAACCAAGGCATGAACAAAGGGCTTTTCAAGGACATTGTTTTTCTTGTAATGGATTTGGACACAGGGCTATACATTGCAGGATCCATGGATCAAAGAAGTTTGATTTTTCTAGAAGAAACTTCAAGGGAAGAAGGTATGGTTTTCAGGGACATTGCTTCTCATGCAATAGGATTGGTCATAGAGCTTTTTAGTGCAAAAGAAATGAGCAACATGGTTTTGGTTTTAGAGCTACACAATTCAGAAGTCATGGTTATAATGGTCATGAAAACAGAGCTTCACAATACAGGGTTCAGGAAAGGAATGGATATGGAAATTATTTTAAGAATGAATTCAGGATATGGGCACCATCCAAAGGCTACAATATCAAGTGTTTTAATTGCAATAACTTTGGGCATATTGCAAAATGGTGTAGGACTCAATTCCAAACAGGTTCAAGGCAAGAAGGTCAAACAGGTTCTAGACAAGAAGATCAAGTAATTCATCAAGAGAAGGATATCAGAAAAACATGGAAGGAAGTTGATAGAGGAAAGAAACAAAGTAATATGGGAGTAAAGATACTCCCACCCCAAAATTAATCACCTCAAGAGAGAAGGGGGTGAGGGGGCTAAGCTTAAGAGTCATATATTTTAGCCCCATAGGTGTCCCTTTTGCCATTGATGTCAAAGGGGGAGAGATTTGAGTAAGGGGGAGAGCATTGAGTTAGGGGGAGCAGCCTCCAAAGAGAGCATTGAGTTAGGGGGAGAAGCCTCCAAAGAGAGTATTGAGTTAGGGGGAGCAGCCTCCATAGAGAGTATTGAGTCAGGGGAGTAGCTTTGATTCTCAGAGATGGTTTTTGCAGTGATTGTGGTGTTTGCATTAGAGGTGTTGCCATCAATGACAAAGGGGGAGATTGTTGGAAATTTGAGGTAATTTGAGGCATTTTATGTTGTCATTGATGTCACATGGATCACATTTGGTTTTGGTGGCAAAAGTATTTCATAAATAAGCATCTATGATATTTTGGAGAGCATGGATATATACAGGGTTTTTATGAAAACCAAGGCGAGCAAAATAAAAGGTTTTATTTAAAACCATGGTGGGCTTATGTGGAAAGGGCTTTTCTTAAAAGCCAAGGTGGAATTTTGTTTCATCAAAAAAGGACCTCCGGTGATGAAGATATTAAAGTTTAAAGTTTAAGTTTAAATTAATGGAGGGCCGACCTATGTGCAATTAATGGAGGTTGGCATATATATATGTAAAGGTTTCAATTTATTTTGGAAAGGGGGCATATTATATATCGTCAGAAAGCTTATTTCGAGGGCTATTTGACTAACTTATTTAGAAGGAGAAATAAGGTGTGTGTAAAGAGATATTTTAGATTTTGCAAAGGGGTTCCAAAAGTGAAGTTTGCCTTGTTCTTTTTCAAGAGGATTAATTCTTTCATGAGGTGACAAGGTATGCAATATTGTGATTTATTTTATTTTATGGTATAAGTGGTTTTGGGAGTGAAAAGGTTATGCAATGTTTTGATTTATTTTATTTTATGGTACAAGTGGTTTTAGGAGAGATAAGGAAGTTGTGCAATTAAAGGCCTTGGTGATGATTATTGAAAAGTGGAGTAATGTTGATTATTTTATGATCTACTAACCCTTGTGAAGATTGGCAAAAGAATTTTGTGATTGTGGCAGATTTACAAAGAGGTTTTTTCATCTTCATAAAAGGTATGGGCACATTCTTCTATTGATTGTTTATGGTGGTTGATTTCTAAAATATCATTGGAGGGAAAAGGATTGTTTGTGGTTTCCTTTTCAAAAGTGGTTGGTTGAATGCTTCAAGGTTTTCTAAATTGAGAGTTGTGTTTAAACCTTGTTTTATAAGCATAGTTGTTGAAGCCCATTGGTTGTGAAAGAACTTGAGTTAGAAAATAACATGAGTATCATTGTTATGTGAGATTTGTGGTTGAGCATTGTTGGAAATATTTGAGTTGGTTGATACATACTTGGACTAGGGTTGTGTGAGAGAGAGTTGTCCCTTGTGGTGATTGGTTGAGTTGAGTTGATTGAGCCTAGTCAAGTGATGTGTGAAGTGATTGTTCAAGTCCTATGAAACAAACTATTCCATTATTCTAATTTGAGTTGAGAGTAATATTAGAACATATTGAGTCTCTAACAATTCTCTTTATGCTTCTATGAGATTGACTTGAGTTGAGTTGAGATTGATTTGAGTTGAGTTGAGTTGAGATTGAGATTAGAACATATTGAGTCTCTAACAATTCTCTTTATGCTTCTATGAGTTGATTTGAGTTGAGTTGAGTTGAGATTGAGATTAGAACATATTGAGTCTCTAACAATTCTCTTTATGCTTCTATGAGTTGAGTTGAGTTGAGATCATTGTGGATCATTGTTGTCATCCATTGAAGAGTACATTGCCATTCATTGTTGAGTTCATCTTTGAGCTTTGCCTTGATAGATTTGTGGATGAGATTTGAGTGCTACTTGAGCATGATTGATTGAGCCTTTGAGAAGGCATTTGTGGATAGTTTTGAGAAAGCTTTGTGGACAGTTTTGGGATAGATTTGTGGACAAGTTTTGGGATAGTTTTATGGACAGATTTGTGGATAGATTTTAGAGCAGATTTGGGCAAGTTCTTGGTGAGCTTGCTAGAGAATATTTGGGCAAGTTCTTGGTGAGCTTGCTAGAGCATATTTGGGCAAGTTCTTGGTGAGCTTGCTAGAGCATATTTGGGCAAGTTCTTGGTGAGCTTGCTAGAGCAAATTTGGACAAGTTCTAGGTGAGCTTGTTAAGCAGATTTGACAAGTTTTGTGTGAGCTTGTTAAGCAGGTTCTGTGTGAGCCTATTGAGCAGGTTCTTAGTGAGCCTATTGATAGAGCTTTGGAGGTGATAGAGTATAGAGGATAGAGTCTCAATGGATAGAGATCCAGTAGCCAACACAGTTGAAGATAAATCTGAGTGAGGAGTCTTCAAGTGGAGAGAGGTCCACCAATTAGTGCAGTAGAGAGACAAAGTCTTCTAGAAGATCACATAGCTAGAGTAGAAGGGAAAAGTGATGAGAAAGGTGCAACCAAAGTATTGTCATTGTTGTCAACACAGTCAGGTTGATCAGTTGATGTAATGGACAGGAGTTCATTGATGAGCAAGGTGCATCCAAAGTATTGTCATTGTTGTCAACACAGACAAAGGATCGGTTGATGCAATGGATAGGAGTGTAGAAGTCATTAGATGGATTGGTTGATGAAGTGAACAAGAGTTCAGAGCAGTCAAAGCATGTACAGTAAATTTCCAAGAAGACAAAAGTGGCCCAGATTCAAAGAATCAAAGAAAAAGACAAGTAAGAAAACTGTCATGATATCGCGACATGTTTTATGTCATGATTTTGTGACATGTTGGAAGAGAGAGAAAATGCTAGCAAAACTGTTGCGATTTCACGACATATCGAAGGAGAGAGAAAATGCTAGAAAAACTATCGTGATTTCACGACATATCAAAGGAGAGAGAAAAAGCTGGAAAAGCTCTCGCGATATCGTGACATGGCTGAGGAGAGAGAAAGCACAAGGAAAACTGTCGTGATTTCATGACATGTTGGCAGAGAAAAATCCAAGTGGAAAAACTGTCATGATTTCGCGACATGTTGGCAGAGAAAAAGCCAAGTGGAAAAACTATCATGATTTCGTGACATGTTGGCAGAGAAAAAGCCAAGTGGAAAAACTATCACTATTTCGTGACATGTTCGAAGAAGAAGCGCATGCAAAGAAAACTGTCATGATTTCACGATATGTTTGGAGAGAAGGCGCAGACAAAAAAAATTATCATGATTTCGTGACATGTTCGGCGAGAAGGAGCTTGCAAAGAAAAGTGTCATGATTTCACGATAATCTGTAAGAGAGGCAGTACGGATGAAAATGTGTCGCGTTTTCATGACATGTTTGAAAGAAGGAGCTCGCAAATAAAAGTGTCACGATTTCATGACAATTTGCAAGAGGAAGCGCTAAGGAGAAAAAGTGTCATGATTTCACGACATATTGCAGGAGAGAGAAGGCAAGATAAAAAGTGTCATGATTTCGTGACATATTGCAAGAGAAAGAGCTCGATAGAAAAAGTGTCATGATATCACGACATGTCACATTTTCGTGACTCGAAGAGAAGAGAAGAGCTAAGATGATGTTGTGGCTGATCCACAACACACCCCAAAATTGGGGACCCACCTTTTTTGATTGCTTCCAAAGAAGACCTCAGTGACCCAGATGCTAAAAATCAAGAAAAAAGCAAAATTTCACAAAAGAGAAAAAGTGTCACGATATCGCGACATGTTGCTCCGTCGCGGCCGAAAATGAAAAGTTGTCACGATATCGCGACATGTTGCTCCGTCGCGGCCGAAAATGAAAAGTTGTCGCGATATCGCGACATGTTGCTCCGTCGCGGCCAAAAATGAAAAGTTGTCGCGATATCGCGACATGTTGCTCCGTCGCGATCGAAAAGAAAAGTTGTCGCGATATCGTGACATGTTGCTCCGTCGCGGCCAGAAATGAAAAAACGTCGCGATATCGCGACATGTCAAGCTTTCATGGCCCAGGCAAGCAGGAAGAGGTGTTGATCAAAAATTGTCGCGATTTCGCGACGTGTTGTGAAATCGCGGTCCAGAGAGGAGAGAGAAAGACAGAATGGAAAATTGTCGCGAAATCGCGACATGTCACAAAATCGTGGTCAAACCAGTCAAACAGGGCAAGGCACTAAAGTTGTCGCGATATCGCGACATGTCACGTTTTCGCGACCTGAAGCAGCAAGACATGCCAAAGATGAAAAGCGTCGCGATTTCACGATAGGAAGCAGCAAAGGGGTACGAAGCAGAAAAACGTCGCGATATCGCGACAGGTCGCGTTTTCACGGCTCCAAGCAGCGAGATGGTACGGAATGAAAAAGTGTCACGATTTTGTGACATGTCCTATTTTCGTGGCTAAGTGCAACAAAACACAGCGAAGGAGAAAAACGTCACGATTTCGTGACAAGTTGCATCCATGCGGTCCGAAGCACAAAAATGTCGCGATATTGCGACATGTATCATTTTCGTGATGCATGATGACAAAAAAGGCTGCTGACAGAAAAATGTCGCGATATCGCGACATGTCTTGTTTTCGCGATACAGGTAGAGGGGCAAAGCTGCATACATAAAAACGTCGCGATATCGCGACATGCTATTTTTGGTCACGATTTACAGGGGCCGTTACAGAACATGCAGAAAAGCGCGGAACACGTGGCATACATGTGTAAGGGCTACAGGAGCGTTACAGTGCACAGAGAAGATCAAGCGTCTCAATGTCGAGCATAAAGTCAAAAGCAATGGAAAGGCGGGGAAGGTGAAACGAAGCAATACTGGAAGACGAAACGAACCGTCGTAGGGAAGGAGAAGCAATTTGCCGAAACTATAAAAGCGGAAGCACAGATTGGTACGAGGGGTCGAAAACCGCTGCGGGCAGAGTTGCAGTGCCGAAGGCGAGAAGCCATTCGGGCCTCGCTTGGGAGTGTTTTTCTTCCCCTTTTTCTGGTTTTGAGAAAACCAGAGATTCTCGCTATTGTAACATGATTTATTTTTAATGCAGGAGTGTTCAGAAATTTGCATCTTGTGGGCAAGAAAGAAGGAGATCTTCTGTGCATGCTATAGATTTAATGTTTATTCTTTCATTTTTCAGATTTCGGATTTATAGATAATGTTAAATGCCACTTTTGTGGGTTGCATTAGGCGAATATTCGAAATTTGAATTTTATTTCAAAACCCTTTGAATCAGCACTTAGCTTATCGGGATTGTGCGTGTTTGCAGGTCCAATAGGTTAGGTTGCATGCATGGAAACCTCACATCTTCGGTTTTTCCAGAACGGGATAGCATCAAACTGAATGCAATTTTAATTTCTTTTTCTTTTGCATTTTATTTTCTTTTTTCTGCACTTTATTTTTCGAAGTTCCAATTTTATTTTTCAAGCATTAAAATAAAATAAAAAAATTTAAAAAAACTTCAAAATCCATAAATAATTCCTTCATTTTATGGCATTTCATTAAATTTCATTTTGAAGTTACAGAATGGTTATTTAAGGACCAAATCACATTTGCTTTATTCGGGTTCAATGAACAATCATTAAAGTTTCATGGTGAAATAAACCACAGTGCCCCTTGTTTTCAGTTACTTGCAACCACTAAGGTGTTCCAAGCATTTTAATTGAATATCTTCATTTGAGATCATTAATACACAGATGCAAAATGCTAACATAACAGGAACCTTGGAGAAGTTACTTGTTTAATTTCTTTGCAAGCAGAGGATTTAGAACCCAAATCCTATCGGAGAGTGTGTTTTCACAATCGGGTGAAAATACCACTCAACAGATTGGCGCTAGAAGGAGGGCTTGAATGGGTTTATTTTAGTGTGATTTAAATGCTATAGGGATTTAAATTTTGAATATTTCATGCCCTATTGGTTATTATTTTTAGCTCTCTTTTAACAATACAACTCTGTACTGTTAAAAGGAGGACAGGAATTGCTATGCACTGTTCCAATGCTTTGATTGTTCATACAGGTAATGTGATTTGATTTGATTATAAAAATAAAAAATAAATAAATAAATAAATTAAAATAAAAAAAAAAGAATTTTTGGGTATTAAAGTTATATTCTTTAAGATTCACTAATGGCTATGTTTACACCTTGGATGACAGGTAGCCCATTGAATATACCAGGAGTTCAACATTATTTGCCCGTTGGTTTTGAGAGATGTCTTCCTCAATTTTTGTCTAATGGGACAAATACTGCAGAAGAACACATTCAAGCATTCAAATTTGTTGTGAATCACTTAACAATTTGGTATGATGATGTTGTTTGTAAAATGTTCCCTTACACCTTGGACAAAGTGGCATATGATTGGTTTACAAGTCTACCGTTAGGGTCTATCACTTCTTGGGCTCAACTAGAGGCAACATTTCTTAATCAATTCAACAAAAAGCGAGTTGACCCAATCCTCATGTACAATCAGTTGGTCTATATTAGAAAAGAACCAAGTGAAAATGTGAAGTCATTTTCTGAAAGGTTCTTTGGATTATATACTCAATTAGTGACATTTTATGCTCTTCGAGAAGAAATGGCTCTCCAAATATACGTCAATGCTCTTGACCCACTCATCTCCACATATTTGCGAGGGATACCTCAAATCACATCCTTGTCACAAGCCTATACTCAAGCAATGGCAATTGAGCAACAATTGAGTTGTCAAAATTATGGTGTGGGTTTTGGATCATATAATCTTCAATCATTTAATGCCTCTCTTACCCACCCAATGATTTATCCACCTCAACCAAGTTCAAGTGTGAATCAATTTCAGAATCAACAATCATTCCCAAGCTTCAATCAATTTCAAAATCCTCAACCTACTATGCAAGATCAACCATCTGTCTTAAGTATGAATCAACTTCAAAATGCTCACCTTGATTCAAAAGATGTTTCTAAAATCAATTTCAATGATTTTCATACGAATATGATTTTAGGCAAGGGAGGAGTACTAGATCCAACTAGTATGGAAACATGTGACAGATTGGAAACCCTTGACTCACCAAAAGATGAATTCTATGAGGATGAATCCGATTCGGATGACACATTGGATGACATTGTTGAAAGTAATGGCCCAAAAAATTCACACCTTCCAAATTATGTTAAACGTGAATCATGGGTTACACATGTGGATTATGATAACCTTATCAATTTGAATACAAGCAATAACCCAATTTTGGAAGTAATTGAACCATCTAAGGAAGGAGAAAATAAATTTGATGAGAAACATGTTGATGAATTAAAATATGATGAAGAAATAGTTGAGCATCACAACTTGATTTTGAAATATGATCATTATGATTCTTGGGAAGAGTATGCTCACTCCAAACCTTCTGATGAAATTTGTGTGCCTATTGATATGCAGGATAATACAATTGCCCTTTCATATGAGGATATTACAAGTCCTGTACAATCTGAGAATGTTTTGGAAGAAGGGTTGGAATCTCATCAAAGGTTGAAGAAGGATAATGATTGTACTACCATGGATGAAGAAGGAGAATCAATTGTCTTTGTTCCCCTTGAGGGGCAAGAAATCGAAAATCTTGATCCACCTATTGTTTCTACAATGTCTATGCCATCTCAAAATGAGGAAATTACGAAACCTAAGTGGTGTGGGTTTGATACTATTGATGATCCTAATGAAAATATGGATTTTGAGGCAACTCAAGCCATTGATCATGGAAAGGTGTCACGCGACACATATCTTGAAAAGCTAGGCTCTTGTTTTGAAAAATATGGACGCATGTTTGATTGGGTGCCTAACTTTGGTGTTTTTGAACAGGTATTGGATGATGAAGAAGACAATGAGAAAAAAGAAAAAGCTACTAACACTCATCAAGTTGTGGTAAATTCTAATCATGATGGGTTGAGTAGGGATGACAAGGTGAAATCTCTACCTTTGGTAGTAGCTACAAAAATTTCAAGTGATAAGTTACATGATGTCCCTTTGGATGCTAACATCATTAATGAGGAAATGCCAAATTTTGTTGATGCTTGTCAAGTTTTGAATGATTTTGATTGCTTTAAAATCCTGGAAAATAATTTAAATTCAAGACTTTTAGAAATAGGCTCTTGTTTGCAACATCTCACATTTGAAAAGGGAAGCCTACTTCTAAATCATGAATGGAATGATGAAACTTGCACTTTAAAGAATAGACAAGATAAAATTGAATACCAACCATTGTCTAATCAATTAGATTTGAATCTCACCTATAATGTTGGTAATAGAACTAAATCAAATTGGTATGGTGAGCATGGCAAGTTGAAATTTGTTGCATTGCTTGGTTTGATCTTATTATTGTTGGATTCCTACAAAATTTGGCATGTCTATTGTGTCATATGTTTTTTGATATGTTCTAATCATGTTTGGGATCCAGGAAAGTAATGGTCCAAGCTTGGCATCATCTTGTACAATAATGTATATAATTTTTGGTTTTTTGGTGTGGGTTTTCAAGTTTTTGTTTTTGGGATTGTTTTTGGGTTTTTGTTTTTCAAGTTTCATTTTTTTTGGATTTTTAGTTTAATCATGATTTAAGTCGTGTGTTTGATTTCATTTGACATGTTTAGTTTGTTTTTATATAAAAAATAAAAAATAAAAAGCGAAATTTTTTGAGATGCTAACTTATGTTCTAGATCGGGGAAATATGAAACATTGGAATTGTGTTGTAGAAGCTCCACAAGTAACACAAACATTTAAATAGTATCGTTTGAAACTTGTGATGCATGAAGTAGTTAGTTTTATATGGCAATATTTCATCTGCAATTCAAAAGACAATGCATTCATATTACATCTCACTTTGCACATACATGCCATCTTAGTTGCAAATGCATTTCAAATACAAATCATTAAAGTGTGTCAAATCCTCTTAAGGTTATGCTATCACATAAATAAGAAGAAAATCCTAAGGTTGGGAACCGAGTCTTGAGATATCTAGAACCAAGCACATTTTATACACATTAAAAAGGATCTTGAGCAAAATGATCAAAACCTTGCTTGGAAGAAAAGGTTGGGCGAAGGAAGTATTTCATGTCTATCCTATTATGCAACATGATCCTTAAAACAGTGGTTTTGACCACTTCCATAAAGCTTAAAGCCTAAAATCAGAGTAGTAAGGATAGGGCTAAATCCTCATCGAACTTAGGTTGAGGATCCAACTCCCCAAAGCTTTGATTTGACCTACATGGAGTAGTAAGGATAGGGCATAAATTCTCATCTCGCTTAGGTTGAGAATCTGATTCCCCAAAGCTCATATGTCTCATTTCATGATAAATCTTGGATTGGAAGGATCGTACTACTTGTCCTCTGCAAAGGATGGGTAGTCATCCCCAAGGTCCAAGCAATAAAATTAATATTCTCCATTTACATCTAAAGCTTGGATTGGAAGGATCGTACTACATGTCCCTAGCAAGGATGGGTAGTCATCCCCAAGGTTCAAGAAGTAAAAAATTAATTTTTCCCATCTCATCTTTATATTGGATTGGAAGGATCGTACTACTTGTCCTCTCGCAAAGGATGGGTAGTCATCCCCAAGGTCCAAAGAAATGAAGCTAAGTCATGGATTATGGGGTTAAGTATGCCCATGCATGGCAGCATGTCTTGTCTAAAAAACAAGACCACTGACTGTTCAAAGGGTTAGACTAGCATGACCATTTCTTCCATAATTGGTTAAATTATTTTGCTCAAAGTGAGGTAATGAATTCCAAATCGGAGTAGTAAGAATAGGGTTAAACTCCCATCTCGATTAGGTTGGGAGTCTGATTTCCCAAAGCTCGATTTCACTTTCACTTACACATGGGTTCAAGATAGTAGTGACTCATAACCAACTTTGGGATCTAATAAAGCAATTCATTATACATATAGTTGATCCTAAGAGGGTTTGATAATCTTGAATGTTTGTGTATGATACTAGAAGGACTATGCCTTTTATAAAAGCAAAATCTCTTAGCATACTTATTAGGTTACACAAAGCATTCACAATCTCACATATGCATTCATGTAAAATTGACGATGGAATGTTGATCAATTTCAAACGATAGGGAATGAAACACATTGCACACATCGAGATGATACTTAATGATTCTGATGATTCATGTATTTTTGATCTATGGGCATTTGTTTATATTTCTTATGTGCTAACGCCTGTTTGCGAGTTGTATACTTCCAGGTTGGGTTCTCACCAAATGCTCAGGAGCATTTGACAGCAGAGTCGCCATTTGTTGTGGCTGATCCACAACACACCCCAAAATTGGGGACCCACCTTTTTTGCTTGCTTCCAAAGAAGACCTCAGTGACCCAGATGCTAAAAATCAAGAAAAAAGCAAAATTTCACAAAAGAGAAAAAGTGTCGCGATATCGCGACATGTTGCTCCGTCGCGGCCGAAAATGAAAAGTTGTCGCGATATCGCGACATGTTGCTCCGTCGTGGCCGAAAATGAAAAGTTGTCGCGATATCGCGACATGTTGCTCCGTCGTGGCTGAAAATGAAAAATTGTCGCGATATCGCGACATGTTGCTCCGTCGCGGCCAGAAATGAAAAAATGTCGCGATATCGCGACATGTCAAGCTTTCGCGGCCCAGGCAAGCAGGAAGAGGTGTTGATCGAAAATTGTCGCGATTTCGCGACATGTTGTGAAATCACGGTCCAAAGAGGAGAGAGAAAGACAAAATGGAAAATTGTCGCGAAATCGTGACATGTCACAAAATCGCGGTCAAACCAGTCAAACAGGGCAAGGCACTAAAGTTGTCGCGATATCGCGACATGTCACGTTTTACCGACGACAAGAGCATGCCAAAGATGAAAAGCGTCGCGATTTCGCGACAAGAAGCAGCAAAGGGGTACGAAGCAAAAAAACGTCACGATATCGCGACAGGTCGCGTTTTCGTGGCTCCAAGCAGCGAAATGGTACGAAAAGAAAAGTGTCACGATTTCGTGACATGTCGCGTTTTCGCGGTGAGTGCAACAAAACACAGCAAAGGAGAAAAACGTCGTGATTTCGCGACAAGTTGCATCCATGCAGTCCGAAGCAGAAAAATGTCGCGATATCGCGACATGTATCATTTTCGCGATGCATGATGACAAACAAGGCTACTGACAGAAAAATGTCACGATATCGCGACATGTCTTGTTTTCGCGATACAGGTAGAGGGGCAAAGCTGCATACATAAAAACGTCGCGATATCGCGACATGCTATTTTTGGTCGCGATTTACAGGGGGCCGTTACGGAACATGCAAAAAAGCATGGAACACGTGGCATACATGTGTAAGGGCTATAGAGGCGTTACGAGTCACAGAGAAGATCAAGCGTCTCAATGTCGAGCATAAAGTCAAAAGCAATGGAAAGGAGGGGAAGGTGAAACGAAGCAATCCGGAAGACAAAACGAACCGTCGTGGGAAAGGAGAAGCAATTTACCAAAACTTTAAAAGCAAAAGCATAGATTGGTACGAGGGTCGGAAACCGCTACGGGCAGAGTTGCAGTGCCGAAGGCGAGAAGCCATTCTGGGCCTGCTTGGGAGTGTTTTTCTTCCCCTTTTTTTGGTTTTGAGAAAACCAGAGATTCTGCTATTGTAACATGATTTATTTTTAATGCAGGAGTGTTCAGAAATTTGCATCTTATGGGCAAGAAAGAAGGAGATCTTCTGTGCATGCTATAGATTTAATGTTTATTCTTTCATTTTTCAGATTTCGGATTTATAGATAATGTTAAATGCCACTTTTGTGGGTTGCATTAGGCGAATATTCGAAATTTGAATTTTATTTCAAAACCCTTTGAATCAGCACTTAGCTTATCAGGATTGTGCATGTTTGCAGGTCCAATAGGTTAGGTTGCATGCATGGAAACCTCACATCTTCGGTTTTGCCAGAACGGGATAGCATCAAACTGAATGCAATTTTAATTTCTTTTTCTTTTGCATTTTATTTTCTTTTTTCTGCACTTTATTTTTCGAAGTTCCAACTTTATTTTTCAAGCATTAAAATAAAATAAAAAAAATTAAAAAAACTTCAAAATCCATAAATAATTCCTTCATTTTATGGCATTTCATTAAATTTCATTTTGAAGTTACAGCATGGTTATTTAAGGACCAAATCACATTTGCTTTATTCGGGTTCAATGAACAATCATTAAAGTTTCACAGTAAAATAAACCACAGTGCCCCTTGTTTTTAGTTACTTGCAACCACTAAGGTGTTCCAAGCATTTTAATTGAATATCTTCATTTGAGATCATTAATACACAGATGCAAAATGCTAACATAACAGGAACCTTGGAGAAGTTACTTGTTTAATTTCTTTGCAAGCAGAGGATTTAGAACCCAAATCCTATCGGAGAGTGTGTTTTCACAACTGGGTGAAAATACCACTCAATAGGAGAAAAGATGTCGTGATATCGCGACATGTCACATTTTCACGACTAAGAGAGGAGAGAGAATGTACGGAGATAGAAATGTCACGATATCACGACAACAGCAGAGAGGAAGACTCCGAAGGATGAAGTGTCACGATTTCATGATAGAAGCAAAATGAAAGAGCATGGAAGCAGAAGCATCGCGATTTCATGACAAATTCAAGGAGGAAGAGCTCAAAGGCGAAAGCATCACGATTTCATGACATGTTCCATTTTTGTAGGCGTAAGGCAGAGAAAAGCACAAGGCAACGAAAGTGTCACGATTTCGTGACATGTTCCATTTTCGTTGGTGCATGCAAAGAAGAGTGTACGATAGTGTAAAGTGTCACGATTTCGTGACATGTTCCATTTTCACTGGTGCATGCAAAGAAGAGTGTACGGTAGTGTAAAGTGTCACGATTTCGTGACATGTTCCATTTTTGCTGGTGCATGCAAAGAAGAGTGTACGACAGCGTAAAGTGTCACGATTTCATGACATGTTCTATTTTTGTTGGTGCATGCAAAGAAGAGTGTACGAAAGCATAAAGTGTCATGATTTCATGACATGTCATGTTTTCGCTGGTGCATGCAGAGAAGAGTGCAAGGAAGCGAAAAGTGTCACGATTTCGTGACATGTCATGTTTTCATGGGTGCATGCCGAGAAGAGGACTAGGAGGCAGAAAATGTCGCGATATCATGACATGTCTTGTTTTCATGGTCAACGACCAAGGAAGAGTTAAAGGGGCAAAAATGTCGTGATATCGCGACATGTTGTTTTCGCCATGCAAAAATAACCCAGCCAAAGTAAAGTTAACTGAAGGAAAACGACAGTTACAGATGCATTTGTAGAGGAAATACATGCAGCCAAAATTAGAAGAGTTAACTGAAGTCAGTACAACAGTTACGAGGTGCAATTACAGATAGAAATCATGCAGTTAAATAAGAATAGTGAACTGAAGTAATTACGGCGATTATGAGGGCGATTACGATGACGATAAATAGAAGTCATTACTGTAGTTACAGGAGCCATTACAAAGAAATATCATGCAGTAGTGGTTATTGAAAGTCATCAGATGAAGACCATGAGTTGGACAGAGAAATGTTTCGAAGCCCAAACAAAGAACCGTTCTATTAATAAGATTGCATGTGAGAATAAAGGAGTCGTTACTATTAATAGGCTGCATGCACGAATATGGAAGTTAAGAATAGAAATAGAACACTGTTATAAAAGGAGATTTGCGTGAAGTAGTAAGGTTGAGCTCCGTGCGAGAAGAGAGAGCAGCGTGTTGCTCAGTAGGAAAGAGTGTTGCTGTATAGAGGGATAGTGTTGTGGGCTGTTACAAAGCTGGAAGAATGTTGTAAGAAGTACAGAGCTATGAGAGCTGCAAGAGTAAGCTATAAGAAAAGGTTGTAAGTGTGCAGTAAGTGAGCTGTGAGAGTGCTGTAAGAGTGCAGTAAGCAGAGAGCAAGAGTGCAATAGATAGAATGCAGTAGATAGAGTGTTGTAGATAGAATGCAGCAGATAGAGTGCAATAGATAGAATGCAGTAGATAGAGTGGAGAGAGAGAACTGCTGAGAAAAGAGCGGTGGAGAAAGAGAGCAGCTGATAGAGTGTGACTGAGAGAGTGTGGTTGTAAGTGCACAGAAGGAATATGTGTTTCCTAGATTGAAAGAGAGGTTGGATGAGCAATAGACCAGTGAGGGTCTTGTAAAAGCGAAGGCATTTTTATGTCAAAAATATTCAAAATAGAATTCCAAGTTGGTGCTTGGAATCAAGGGTTGGTGCTCCTTTCGTTGGTGCGGATAAATTAGGGGTTGGTGCTCCTTCCAGTGGGTGCTTGGTAAATTGATTGTAAAGTTGGTGCTTTGCAAAGGCTGGATTTGGATGGGAGTCCAAGCAGTCTATTTTTGAGGAGTAGCCAAAACTGGTGAACCTCGTTACATCTTGTGTTATGTGATGCTCTCCTGTTATATCTGCTTTATCTATTTTAAGTTCTCCTTGCTTCAGCTTTAAGAGTTGTAGATTTAAGTTTTTAAATAGCTACACTGATTCACCCCCCTCTCAGTGCCATTGTAAGACTAACAATTGGTATCAGAGCCAAGTTCCTGAATAGGCTAAATCAGCTAAGGTTGATCTTGGATTAGTACACAATGGGTAAGAAGAATAGATCCTCCTCCAAAAAGGCATCTCGACAGTTTTAGTTCTTGTGGAAGAGAAAACTGAACTAGAGAAGGTAGAAGAAGTGGATTCTGAAGTATGCAATGAAAACCTGGAGATTGAAGTAGATCTAGAAGGTGAGTTGATAGCCGCACTTGAAGAGTTGAGTATAGAAAAGAAAAAGAACAAAATAATGTCCAAGAAATTAGAAGAATATGGGGATGAGATTGAAGATCTCTTCCTACAAGTTCAAAAGGCCAAGAAATCAGAAGAAGCCTTGAAGACACACCTGGATGATGAGGATGATGTATGCAGCACAAGTAAAGAGGAATCTAACAAAGTTATTGTTGATCTAAAGCTGCAAGTAGAACAGTACAAAAGGATTGAAGATATTCTCAGGTCTCAAATCAATGAGAAAGAGACTGTTTGCTGCCAACAAGAAGAAGAGATTGTTTCATTGAAGAAACAACTAGAAGAGGCCAATATAAGTCTCAAATTTGAGAAGAGCACAGAGTTGCTAGATACAATGATAAAGCAACAAAGAAGCTCCACGGCTAAGTTTGGTCTTGGATATGAAGCTGAACAACCTTCATCCTCCAAATGTGCCGAGAAGAAGAAGCTCACGGTTGAAGGATCGAGGCAAGGAAAGTATGAAGCTGAACAACCGTCATCTTCCAAATATGCAGAGAAGAAGAAGTTCAAGGTTGAAGCTGAATCTTCAAAAGGAAGAAAGCATCAAAGAAGATCTACAGCAAAGAAATCACATCAAAAGAGGTTCTCTCACTCTCACTCTTTTAATAATAATGCTTTTAATGGCTATTGTTCTAAATGCAAGCTGCTATGGTCACAAGGCAATTTATTGTGGACTGAACAATAGATCAAAAAGTTATGCTGATAAAAACACATCTGCTTTCCTGAGTGAACACCCTGTGCAATGTTTTAAATGTAATGGCCATGGGCACATTGCAAGGTTCTGTCCAAGCACTTTTGTATCTAATCTAAGGCAAAACCCTAGATTTCATCAGACACAAAGAGTGCAACACAGAAAGGGGACATATCATGTGCAATGTTTTAAATGTAATGGTCATGGGCACATAGCAAGGTTTTGTCCGAGCACGTTTGTATCTAATCTAAGGCAAGACCGTAGATTTCATCAGACGCAAAAAATGCAACACAGGAAGAGAACATATCATGTGCATAAAAGAAAGGAAAATAATCAACCATCAAGGATGCACAAGAAACAACTGTGCAAGAAGAATGTTCAGGTTCACGAAAAGGTTCAAAATAGGGAAGTAATTGAAAAACTCAAGCCCAAGTTCAGGAAAGTCTGGAGAAAGGTAGAAGAAAGGAAATCGTGTCTCCTTGGACTGAAGGAGGCTACTCCGCTATTGCACTAAGCCACTCCAGGTGGCACATCCTCAGGGGGAGCAATATTAAAGTTTTATTTTAATGCTCCTATGTATTTGTCTGGGTATCTGAGGATGAAAGGCAAGTAGTCGGGATATTGTTGTTTCAGTTGTTAAAGTGTGTTTTTAGTTTTAGTAGTGGTTTGAGGAAGTGTTGTGAATGTGTGCGAAGTGAGTGCAAAGAGAGAGCGGAGTGCGTAGAGAACGCAAAAGGCGAAGACAATCGCTAAGTTCGGATGGAACGGTGCAGAGCATACTACAGACATATTTTTGGCTGGGTGGATTGAGGTAGCCTACTGGATTCTCACTACAGAGAGAGACAAACAGCTGTCATTAGGTTCAAGCTTGTTGAGAATATCCAAGATGCATGGTGGAGATGTATGCAGATGCTGCTGGCATTGCAGAACAAAAAGTTGGCCGTGAAGTGTGTGACAAAATGTTGTCTCCTGAGTCGAACAGTTGAAAGTAAGGTGTGACCAGCCGTGACTGTAGAAAACACAGACCAAGTTGAAAATGTAAAAAGTGATTGGTTGAGTTGTGTTGAGATTGGGAGTTAAGTATAGAACATATTGAGTCTCTAACAATTCTCTTTATGCTTCTATGAGGTTGATGAATCACATTGGGTCTCTAACAATTCTCTTTGTGGGTTCATGCTAAGCAAGTTTTTCTTGATGAACTTGTGAGCTGATTTGGACAAGTTCTAGTGAAGACTTGTGAGCTGAATTGGACAGGTTCTAGTGAGGACTTGTGAGCTGATTTGGACAAGTTCTATGAGAGCTTGTTAAGCAGGTTCTGTGTGAGCCTATTGATAGAGTACAGAGAATAGAGTCTCAATGGATAGAGATCCAGTAGCCAACACAGTTGAAGATAGATCTGAGTAATGCCTATTATGCTTATCATGATGTTGTCAAACAGTGAAATGAAGTGGTCACATATTCCCAAGAATAGTCTAAGAATTGACTAGCTATCGGGATCAAATTCTCAGGGGGAGCATTTATGCATCTGTTTATCATATTGCTCATGTTTATGCTTTTTGCTAACTGTAATAATTTTTGCCTGAGAATGTTGTGCATGGACTCAGGGGGAGTTTTGCAATCGCCCTTTGGTATTATTGTCAAAGGGGGAGAAGATTTACAAGTAATTGCACACAATTACGTGTGTTGCCAACAATTCCAAAGGGGGAGATTGATGAGCAAGGTGCAACCAAAGTATTGTCATTGTTGTCAACACAGTCAGGTTGATCAGTTGATGCAATGGATAGGAGTTCATTGATGAGCAAGGTGCAGCCAAAGTATTGTCATTGTTGTCAACACAGATAGAGGATCGGTTGATGCAATGGACAGGAGTGCAGAGGTCATTAGATGGATCGGTTGATGAAGTGAACAAGAGTTCAGAGCATTCAGAGCATGTACAGTAAATTTCCAAGAAGAAAGAAGTGGCCCAGATTCAAAGGATCAAAGAAAAAGACAAGTAAGAAAACCATCACGATTTCATGACATGTTGGAAGAGAGAGAAAATGCTGGCAAAACTGTCATGATATTGTGACATATCAGAGGAGAGAGAAAATACTGGAAAAACTATCATTATTTCATGACATATTGGAGGAGAGAGAAAAATCTGGAAAACTGTCATGATTTCGTGACATGTTGAGAGAGAGAAAGTGCAAGGAAAACTGTCATGATTTCATGACATGTTGGAAGAGAAAAAGCCAAGTGGAAAAACTATCACGATTTCAAGACATGTTGACAGAGAAAAAGCCAAGTGGAAAAACTGTCACGATTTCATGACATGTTCGAAGAAGAAGCGCATGCAAAGAAAACTGTCATGATTTCGTGACATGTTTGGAGAGAAGGCACAGACAAAGAAAAGTGTCACGATTTCATGACATGTTCAAGGAGAAGGAGCTTGCAAAGAAAAGTGTCATGATTTCATGACAATTTGCAAGAGAGGTAGTACGGACGAAAATGTGTCGCAATTTCATGACATGTTTGAGAGAAAGAGCTCGCAAAGAAAAGTGTCATGATTTCATGACAATTTGCAAGAGGAAGCGCTAAGGAGAAAAAGTGTCATGATTTCACGACATATTGTAGGAGAGAGAAGGCAAGATAAAAAGTGTCACGATTTCATGACATATTGCAAGAGGAAGAGCTCAAGAGAAAAAGTGTCACGATATCGTGACATGTCACATTTTCATGACCTGAAGAGAAGAGAAGAGCTAAGGAGAAAAGATGTCGTGATATCGCGACATGTCACATTTTCACGACTAAGAGAGGAGAGAGAATGTATGGAGATAGAAATGTCATGATATCGTGACAACAGAGAGGAAGACTCCGAAGGATGAAGTGTCATGATTTCATGAAAAGAAGCATAACGAAAGAGCATGGAAGCAGAAGCGTCATGATTTCATGACAAATTCAAGGAGGAAGAGCTCAAAGGTGAAAGCGTCACGATTTCATGACATGTTCCATTTTTGCGTAAGGCAGTGAAAGTGTCACGATTTTGTGACATGTTCCATTTTTTTTGGTGCATGCAAAGAAGAGTGTACGGTAGCATAAAGTGTCATGATTTCGTGACATGTTTCATTTTTGTTGGTGCATGCAAAGAAGAGTGTACGACAGCGTAAAGTGTCATGATTTCATGACATGTTCCATTTTCGTTGGTGCATGCAAAGAAGAGTGTACGCGAGCGTAAAGTGTCATGATTTCGTGACATGTCATGTTTTCGCTGGTGCATGCAGAGAAGAGTGCAAGGAAGCGAAAAGTGTCACGATTTCGTGACATGTCATGTTTTCGCGGGTGCATGCCGAGAAGAGGACTAGGAGGCAGAAAATGTCGTGATATCGTGACATGTCTTGTTTTCACGGTCAAACACCAAGGAAGAGTCAAAGGGGCAGAAATGTCACGATATCACGACATGTTGTTTTTCGCATGCAAAAAGGAGAACCCAGCCGAAGTAAAGTTAACTGAAGGAAAATGACAGTTACAGATGCATTTGCAGAGGAAATACATGCAACCAAAATTAGAAGAGTTAACTGAAGTCAGTACAACAGTTACAGGTGTAGTTACAGATAGAAATCATGCAGTTAAATAAGAATAGTGAACTGAAGTAATTACGACGATTACTGAGGCGATTACAGATGATGATAAATAGAAGTCATTACTGCAGTTATAGGAGCCATTACAAAGAAATATCATGCAGCAGTGGTTATTGAAAGTCATCATGAAGACCATGAGTTGGACGAGAGAAACGTCTCGAAGCCCAAACAAAGAACCGTTCTATTAATAAGATTGCATGTGAGAATAAAGAAGCCGTTACTATTAATAGGCTGCATGCACGAATATGGAAGTTAAGAATAGAAATAGAACACTGTTATAAAAGGAGATTTGCATGAAGTAGTAAGGTTGAGCTCCGTGCGAGAAGAGAGAGCAGCGTGTTGCTCAACAGGAAAGAGTGTTGCGAGGGATAGTGTTGTGGGTCATTACAAAGCTGGAAGAATGCTATAAGAAGTACAGAGCTATGAGAGCTGCAAGAGTAAGCTATAAGAAAAGGTTGTAAGTGTGCAGTAAGTGAGCTGTGAGAGTGCTGTAAGAGTGCAGTAAGTAGAGAGCAAGAGTGCAGCAGATAGAATGTAGCAGATAGAGTGTTGTAGATAGAATGCAGCAGATAGAGTGCAGCAGATAGAATGCAACAGATAGAGTGGAGAGAGAGAACTACTGAGAAAAGAGTGGTGGAGAAAGAGAGCAACTGATAGAGTGTGACTGAGAGAGTGTGGTTGTAAGTGCGCAGAAGGAATATGTGTTTCCTGGATTGAAAGAGAGGTTGGATGAGCAATAGACCAGTGAGGGTCTTGTAAAAGCGAAGGCATTTTTATGTCAAAAAGATTCAAAATAGAATTCTGAGTTGGTGCTTGGAATCAGGGGTTGGTGCTCCTTTCTATTGGTGCAGATAAATTAGGGGTTGGTGCTCCTTCTAGTGGGTGCTGGTAAATTGATTGTAAAGTTGGTGCTTTGCAAAGGCTAGATTTGGATGGGAGTCCAAGCAGTCTATTTTTGAGGAGTAGCCAAAACTGGTGAACCTCGTTACATCTTGTGTTATGTGATGCTCTCCTGTTATATCTACTTTATCTGTTTTAAGTTCTCCTTGCTTCAGCTTTAAGAGTTGTAGATTTAAGTTTTTAAATAGCTACATTGATTCACCCCCCCTCTCAGTGCCATTGTAAGACTAATAGAAAGAGTTCTCCTATAGAAGATATCCACAAACTTGAGATTAGGGGATCAGCATCTCCTTTGGACAGAGATCCATAAACTTTGTAATTGGGAGTGATTCCCAAAGATATTGATTGAGAAATTTTTAGTAAAATATTTTCTCCGTGGAGTAGCCCACATTGGGTGAACCATGTAAATTGTGGTATCTCTATTATGTATGGTTTCTGTGCATTGATTTTATTACTGCTATTGATACTACTATATTTACACAACATAATATTGAATTGGAAGAAAAAGTAAAAAGTGGTCTTATATTGTTCAATCCCCCTCTCAGTATAAGCTTGTGTTCTTCATTATTCCATTGTTAGCTTGTTGATATCCATTGTTTCTTCTATTGTTAAAACCTTTGCATCATACTTCATGGGAAGTGATCTCAAAACCTTTTGATTAACATCCAATTCTTTCATTTCAAATACTAGACCTCTCATAGTGTTAGCAATCTCATCAAATCAAAGTAAAAACTTTGCAATATCTTCATAATCTTCCATTTTCAATTCCTCGAATCTTTTTCTATGAGTTTGTAGTTTTGCCAACTTTACCTTGGAATATCCTTCATAGGTATTCTGCAACTTGGTCCACATTTCATTAGCTGAATTACATACCATAACTTTTACAAAATTTGTCTCACGTAGCCCACTCAGAATAACATTCAATGCCTTTGCATTTATCTCAACCAATTTTCTAATAGTCTTATCTGTCTTGGGATCACCTTCAACCTTATACTCTTTTGCAACCATCTTTCATACCTCATATCCTTGTGATATCAAGTAGTTCTTCATTATCATTCTCCAAAAGCATAATTGTTACCATCAAACAGTGGAGCCTTATTTGTAGATGATCCATTCTGTGAATCAATCTATGTTCTTGTAGAATCTACCCTCAAGTTTTTAGCCTTTCAGAAGGAACCCACTCTGATACCAATTGAAGAACACAAGATTATATTGAGAGGGGGAGTGAACAGTATAGCACCCACTTTTTACTTTATTTCTAAACCAATATCAATTAGTGTCCTTAATTGCAATAAACAATAATAGCAGTGTGCATTAATGATATAGATAGCAATAATAAGCAAGTGGACAAATCACCACACACAATTGAGAAACAATATTTAGCGTGGTTCCCCAAATGTGGGGTATTCCACAAGATAATCTCCTTATAATATTTCACAAAGAAATAGATACCCTTATCCCAATACAAATGATTACTTTGATCTACTCAAAGCTAGGCTATCTTGATCTTCTCAGGTGGGCTCCACTGATCTGCTTAGCTAGGCTATCCACTAATCTTCTCAGCTAGGCTATCCATTGATATGCTCAGCTAGGCTATCCACTAATATGCTCAACTAGTCTCTCCACTGATCTGCTCAGCTAGGCTATCCACTAATCTGCTCAACTAGGCTATCCATTGATCTTATCAGCTAGGTAATCCACTAATTTGCTTAGCTAGGCAATCTACTGATCTTATTAGCTAGGTAATCCTGATCTGCTCAGGTGGGCTCTTCATTGATATTCTCATCTAGGCAACTAGTGTTGGTATGTTTTACTATTTATGTTCTATCTCTTTCACTGCTCACAAATCTACCTCAATGCCTTCTCACAAGACTCAAACAATCCTACTCAAATACTGTTCCAAATTTGTACTCAAGGTCTTCAAAAAAAGTCTCAAATAATTTTTCTCAAATGTTGTCCCAAATCTGTACTCAAGACCTTCACAAAAAGGCTTAAACAATTCTGCTCAAATATTGTCCCAAATTTTTCCACAAATCTATCCCAAAATCCTTGTCAAAGGCTCACTCAATCATACATAAAATCTGCCTCAAATCTATCCAAAAATTTTGTCCCAAAATCCTTCTCAAAGGCTCAATCAATCATGCTCAAGTAGCACTCAAATATCATCCACAAATCAATGAATTCAAGGCTCAATGATGAAATCAACAATGAATGGCAATGTACTCTTCAATGGATGACAACAATGATCTCAACAATGTATGATATAATGCTCAACAATAAACTCTCAAATATATGGAAAATTAGCTCTCTCAAATGGAGGATAACAATGCTCAACAATGAACTCAACCATGTATGACAAATACTCTCTCAAATGGATGATAAAAATGCTCAACAATGAACTCTCAAATATATGGAAAATGAGCTCTCTCAAATGAAAACCTCTCCAAGCAATAACAATGAAGAATTTAGCCAACCAAGGATAATATCAACAAGTTATAGCAATAGGTTCTTAATAATATCTTCCTCATGCAATGACAATAATCTCTTCAAGAAACAACCACAACTCCCTCAATCAAAGATCTCTCAAATAGCCAACAATGATCTCCTCAAATGAAAGACAAATGTATCCACAAGTTATTATAAAATGATCTCCTCAATGGTATCAAATAGGTACAATGTACTTCAATAAGTAACCAACAATAATCTCCTCAATCAATGGCAAAAACCTCCTCAATAATGGCAATACTCTCAATGAAATCCACTAAGGCAATAATGAACTCAAGCATCAATTTTATCCACAAAATTTATTTTCTAATCCATCCACTTCTTCTAAATAGCCAAGGCACATAATCAAGCAATTTGTCTTCAACTTCAAACCCTAACTCATGTGCATGTCTTCTAATTCAAAGTGGCAATAACTAGGTCTCAAGTTCCTAGTTTAATTTCATAATTAAATCATGCACTAAAAAATATAACAAATTCAACACTTTTCAACCTTATGACTCCCTAATTTTTATTAATACATACAACAAACACTTATGCTTTTATTTTTAATTCCACACCTTATAACTCCACATACATCAATCATAAATATTTAACTTCAAATCTTATAACTCCCTAAGCACATACAACAATCATTTATTTTTACTAAATACCTTATAACTCCCTAGTTATAATAGAAATGATTTTCAATGCACCAAAACTTTGGCAATATCAAATATTACCATGTGCTAGATATAAATACCTTTTTAAGAAATTTTTAGCCCTCGCAACCTTCGAAATCAATAATTCCTTTGCCAAAATTAATGTGCCTTCACCATCTTCGAAATCGTTAATGCCTTGCAAAAACAATGCGCCTTCACACCTTTACGGGAGTCAAACTTTGTTCCTCTCACTTAGCACTGTGAAGTGCTTACCACATGGGCATCAGGCCATATTAGGATTTAATCCCAAACACCCAACTTTCCCTATGCTCAAATCTGAAAACTCAAATTACCATCCTTAGCAAAACACTTTACCCTTGGCGGGATTCGAACAGTGAACCTACCTTGTGCAAAGTTCATGTGCTACCAACTGCACTATAGGCTCCTGCATGACATCACTTTCCCACGTTGTCTCCTTGACCTTGCTCTCAAACAAAAAATTATTTTTATTTATTTCTTCATTGCTCCCCTTTTGATTATTCTCACTCATGCGCAATTATTCCCAATATCTTATAAACAAAGGTTTTACTTTTTATTTATATGCACCTCCATGCCTTCAAATGATGTCAGTGGATTTTATTAATCTTCCCAACCATTGCACATCGACGAATAATAAAATTCAACTTTAGACCTTAGAATTATTAAATAAGAATTTAATAATTCACCTCTTAACTTTGAATTGGGATATTTCCTTCATTCTTTTGAATTTTTCCATGAAACCTTTTGCATCTAGGTTTTATTTGAAAAACATTTTCATCCATAATTATTTGGAGAAGTCTTAGCATAGTTTTTTTAATGAAAAACCCTTTCCAATGGTTTTAATAAAAACCCTTTCCATTGGTTTAAATAAAAACCTTTACCATTGGTTTTAATAAAAACCCTTGCCATTGGTTTTAATAAAAACCATTAATATAATATTTAAAAATTAAATATTATATGCCTCTTGTGCCACAAAACCCTGTATACATCCATGCTCTCCAAAATATCATAAATGATTATTTTTGAAGTGCTTTTGCCACCAAAACTCAATATGATCCCTGTGACATCAATGATCCGTGTGACATCAATGACAACACAAAATAACTCAAATTGCAAATAGGAGGAGATAGAAATAGAAGCACCATGTCATCCATCTTCATGATGAGTAGTAAAATGCATAAAATAACCTACAATACAGTTGAGAGAAACATCTAATAAAAAACTAGAGATATTAACTTGTAAAAAAATAACATCAACATGGCCAATAAAACAAAAAAAAATATCTTGAGGACTCTATAAGTCCTTGAACATTCCACAAAAGGAAATTCATGGAGGAACCATCTCCCACGGGGCTTCCCCCATTGTCATCCAACATTGAAGAATTATTAAATGTAGAGGTTTGAGAAGGTTGAACTAATTCACCAACAATCAAGGGACTGCCCACACTATCGGCCAACATCAAAAATCTATTAAATAAAGAGATCTAAGAAGGTTGAAATAAGTCACCAACAATCGAAGCACGATTCTTAGCCTCCTAGATTCCCCTTGATGAAGGTGATCCATCCCAATATGTACTACATGAACACTTGGAGGGTGGAGGTATTGGTAGTGAGTTCCCTCCTTTTGAGGCCAGTTTATGTTAGGAGGTTCTTAGCAAGTAGAGATTGAGGAGACAAAACAAGATGAATAAGAACAATAGGAGGTTGAGATGGGAGCTTCCTAACCTTATCTCTGTTAGAAAGCATCGAATTAGGGTTTTTCACCCCCTTATTATTGAAAAATGTGATTAAATCACCCTCAACAAAGGGCTTTGGTAGGTATAGGTGTGGTATAAGAAGCAGGGGTAGCCATAGAATAATCCTTGATACGATGCATGGTGGATTGGTACCAAAAACAAGTATTAGGTAAATTAAAGTAAATAATTTTTTGCATAAAACACTCTACACCAACCTGAATTTCCACAAATTCTCTGAGATCCTATGTGAGGTCAACCTCAACACAATCTCTTTTATTAGATCGTGCTAAGAAGAACCACTCTTCTTCCTGATAGATCATACAACTAATGGGTTTAACAATATCATCAATAAATACCTATAAAGGCGATGAAAGACCACAGAGTTCAAGCCAAACTAGCACTTTCAAGGAAACTTGTTGTGAAACTTGGAAAGGATTCCAAGGAGATAGGACTATAAAAGTATTGCGAAGAAACCAAAAACTAGACTTAGCAACCATGGTTTGCAATTACAAGATTTATTTGAAGGAAAACAAAAAAAACTTTAGTGAGATTACGGATACCTACAACCACAATGCCATAAGCTTCCTAGTGAAGTTTCAACCAATTTTAAAAATATTCTTATGATGAGATCTGACCAATAAAATAAGCTAGAATACAATGATTCTCATATTATTTTACAAATTGAGAAACAACAATAAGAGAAAGCACATCTGGGGAAGAATCTGTTAGAATTATTGAGTTATCATTGATGTTAAAGGTTGATTTGGTTGCATGATTGGGTAAAGTATTCAAGACAGATATATTCTTTCATGGGTAATAAGTTTGCTTATGAGTTTGGGCAATATCAAAGAAAGTATTCAAAGCAAATATATCTCCAAGGATGATTTAATTATATGAGTATGTTTTAACATTTAAATTTTTAATTTAAATATTAAAGTGATGTTTTTTTTTTAATTTACATGGTGGAATCGGTAGCCGCCATGAATCCGAGCAGGCTGTCCAGCTTTTTATGGCCACCATAATATTCTGTGTTGTCCACCGGAGAAGTTGCCACACATATCTTTGTGTAGTCCGCCCCTATAACCACCATGCCATAATCATTTTTAAACCTTTTACGCTACTGAAAGCACTAGGAAAGGGACAAGCGTTTAGTCCGACGAGGCTCGAGATTTGAACATTGGACCTCCACCCCCCATGGAGTTTGGATGAACCAATTGGTCTACACCTCGGACCTAATATTAAAGTGATGTTAAAATATGAGTATTCTTTAATATTCAAATCAGAAGATTTAAATATTTTAATTAAAGTTTCTAAATTTAAGCATTCAAATAGTGTGGGCTGACCCCTTAGCGCAAATAGAAAGAAAGTGAAAGTTTACATATAAATTAAAGGCCAATATTTCATTTAAATAAGGTTTATGAAGTGAAATACCTTCAAGAGATAGGTGTTGCACCAGATACAAAGAGGAGAGAAGAATGGAGTAGGAGATTGGAGTTTCCACGAAGGCGTAGAGAGGAATTTTATGGTATTGATGAATATCTTCAATAAAAAGGAGTAGACAAGGCTATCTCATAGTGCGATGACCAGATAAGAAGACATCGGATGTTGTAAGAAGTTGAAGGTTCATGAGGTGCACGAGCACATATGTTGAAGGTTGGCATTTTTGCCACACTAAATAATAAATTTTTAAAATTTATTCAAGTGAATTACATCCATAGTGAAAGGAAAACTAAATTAAATGATCTTTAGATACATTTTTGTGATAGATATTTTCTCGATATTTCCAACGATATATTACAATAGACAATCGGGTGAACAGATCAAAAGTTATGGCTCCAGGAAGTTTTACCACAGAAAATCAATTTTGGGGCAAAAAATCAATTTCGGGGAAGCAAATGCAATTACAAAGTCAAACAGGTCAAAGGTTGATTCACCCCAAGTGAGGGGCGAAACTCCCTTTTACCCCTCCTTGGGACGAACGTAGAAAATTTACAAAAATGGAAACTTTTTTAAAATGGCAAGTCATCGAAAATGGCAAGTAGTCGAAAAAGGAAAGTCACAGAAAAAGGAAAGTTGCCAAAAATGGCACGTCATCGAAAAAGGAAAGATACCAAAAAAGGAAAGTCACCAAAAATGGCAAGTCATCAAAAAAGGAAAGTGGCCAAAAAAGGAAAGTCACCGAAAATGGTAAGTCACCGAAAAAGGAAAGTCACCGAAAATAGTAAGTCGCTAAAAATGGCAAGTCGCCGAAAAAGGAAATTCATCAAAAATGGCAAGTCATCGAAAAAGGAAAGTTTCCAAAAATGGAAAAATGCTGAAAATGGAAAAAATGCTGGAGTTTGAATTGGCGAAGAAGGGACGAACTTGGCTAAAATCATGAAATATCTCAAGGAAGAAGTACAATGCTTTCACCCCAAGTGAGGGGTGAAACTCATTGTCGCCCCTCTTTGGGGTGAAAGCCAATGGAGAAATAAAATTGTTCTACCCCAATTGAGGGGTGAAAACCATGTGCATCCCTATTAGAGGTGAACGTAATGATGAAAAGTGAATTCGCCTCAACGTAAGCATCTCAGGGGTGAAAGCACCTCAGGAGCGAAATTGATGGGCGAAGGCAATGTGCGAAAGCATCTCAGGGCGAAAGCAATGGGTGAAATCATTTTCAGAGGTGAAATTGCCTAGTTAAGGGGTGAAAGCATTTTAAGGTTTAGGGGAAAATGCAATTTTTATCGCCTAAAAGGGAAGGTAAAACTCAGTTTCACCCTTTCTGAAGGCAAATATCAATTTAAAAGGGAATGACACAGTTATCAAAACATTTTCGCTTGAAAATAAAAAACAATTACAAATATGATAAAATAGAATTCTTGGGGCAACAAGAGCCACGATCTAGAATTTCTACAAGGATTAAATGCTACATCCTCTAATCTGGTGTGATTCTGATGATTTTCGAAGTGCCTTCTATGGACTTTATTCATTTTCAAAAAAAAATTATATTTTACTATTTTCAATCAACAAGGGTTATATTCCAAGGTAAATAATGAGAGAATGTGATGGTGCCCAAGATTTAATATTCAAGATATCGATTACCACATGATATTGTTGATTCTTAATGCACCGACGCTTGGGAAACTCTCTCTATCATTCTTTTTTTTTGGTTTTCCAAGCATATCCCATGAAAACTGGATCGTCGTCCCCTAAAGAATAATCTAATTCGAGCAACGTCATTACCAAGGGAGAGAATTGTTGTTTTTGATTTTTGACCAACTCATATTTTATTTGTAAGCACATTAAATGAAAAGAGGCAAAAACTCTATAAATACTACTCAATATTCATTGTAAAAGGGAGGTTAGACATTTTGCAAAAAAACTCTTCAAGTTATTTACATCAATAGAAGACACCATGCTTCTGAATTTGTAAGTGATATTGTGTGATTTTCTTCTACTTTATACACTTATATTACGCTTATGCTCTTTATTTTCTGTTAAATTTAAATTCTGCATTTGGATTTAAATACTGTTGGTGAGAGAGTGAGTTTTGGAGTGTTGTTCTAAAGGTTATTTCTATGATTTTGCAAGTAAATTTTGTTGTTTTTTGTCTATTACATGCTATTTCATACTTGGGTTAATTTTATGTTGTTAGTCTACCCAAAATCCTACACTTTTGGCCTATGGCCATATTTCCCATCTCTTTCCGTATTTTTTAATATCTTTCTTGTATCTCTAGTCTTCAACCAGTGTAGGATTTAGTTTGGGATCCAACCCTCTCTGGAGATTGGCACGGAGGACATTCCTTTCTCCCAACCTTTCAATGTTGGTCGTATCTAGGATGCACAAACTCAATTTTTTTGACTAGGAAAATATTTGACCAAAAAATGTATCATTGGAGTGTTCTCTTTTTTGTTCAAATAAGTTGATTGGTAGATTGGAACATAGCACCCAAGTACAAATTTGTTTTGTTGGAATATCTTAAAATATCTACTGCAATTTTCTATACCAAACCAATTTCAACAAGATCATTGAAGGACAAGAGGAGAAGAATGTGGTCTAGCATGATATCAAAGGAGAGTTTTCATAGTGGCAGAGTGGTACTATATTTTATAAATATTGTGTGGTGAAGGCGCATTGATGTGGTACCCGAGTAGCACGTCTATTGATAGTACCTTGAGTGTCATATAAGGAGAAGCAATATCATCGGATTATTATTGCTATGCATGCCAAATAAAAGGATGTCATCAAGGTAGAAAATATCATGTACATTTGAAATGTAGAAGAAGACATTCATAGGAGGAAAAACCAAGCATAATACATCAAGCATCAAATTGAAAATAGTTACAAAGCACATATTGAAACAATTAAAATCCTACCTCACGACATTATTAATACAATCATATATTTCAGATCACATGCACTTTGAGGATCATTTATAGATGGAGCAGTTAAACATAGGTTGTAGGTAAAAAGGATTTGCATCAACAAGGCTCAATTATTATTCGAAGAACATCGGCTTGTGATTTTTCCTTTTTCCAGAAGGCGAGTCTCTTCAGTAGGGTTGCTCTTTAAAAAATAAAGTGGGATATTATCCCTAACTAAATATGATATGAAGCATAATAGTTTTTATAAGCGTTGATAGGTGCTAAGGTCATTGTGACCATCTAGAGTGCTAACTTACACTTGCACGTGGGAGGATCCTAGTGGTTTGAGTGTGTAGTTATTGAGGCATTAGAGGGACCAGTTGGTGGCTTTGCCATAGTCGTGGTGAAAGTGACACTTAGCAGCATCTGGTGTAATCATTGACTTCAAATATCATTGACATCTCAAGTGTTCGTTTATCATGCCTAAACAAATATTTTTGAACCTGAAAAGGGTGTTAGAAAAGATTTTGCTATACACATGGCTATCACAAGATGGAATTCAATATAGATCATGGAACAAGGTAACAAGGAGTTTAGGTTTTGAAGTGGAATAAGTTGTCCATGATTTGGAAAAAATAAGGTAACACTTTGCATAATATCTTGTAACCCTTAGATAGGAGATATAAGTGAAATGTTTATTGTCTAAGGAAGAATGAATGCTACTATATTGCAATTTTGATATCCAAGTGCTTTAGCAAGTTGAAGAAAGAAAACTCAAGAAAAGGGAACAACATGGATAATATCTTGATGAGCAAATATTAGACTGCAGATCCAAGAAAACATATTGAGTAGTGTTTGTGATCAGTTTTAGGAACAGATTTGAGCAGTGTCTGTGATCATATTTTGAAGCAGATCTAAGTAGAGTTGTTGACCAGTTTTGTGAGTAGAAGGTTGGTGACTTCAATACCATAGGTTGGTGCCTCTAGGGTATTGGTGTCTCCTATGGTTTGGTGCCCATGAAATCATACAATGGGATTGGTGTCTCCTATGTGTTGGTACCCACAAACTTGTATACGGGAATTGGTTTTTCCTATGGGTTTGTGCCCACAAACTTGGATAAGGGGATTGGTATCTCCTATGGGTTGGTGCCCATAGACTTGTATAAAAGGATTGGTGTCTTTTGTGGGTTAGTGCCCACAATCTTGGATAAGGGGATTGGTGTCTCTTATGGGTTGGTTCCCATAAACTTGTATAAGGGTATTGGTGTCTCTAGTGGGTTGGTGACCACAAACTTGGATAAGGGGATTGGTGTCTCCAATGGGTTAGTGACCACAAACTTGGATAAGGGGATTAGTGTCTCCTATGGGTTGGTTCCCATGAACGCAAATAATGGTATTGGTGTATCCTATGGGTTGGTGCCCATGAACTTGTACTAGGATATTGGTGTCTCCTGTGGGTTGGTGCCCATGAAAATTGTTAAAAAAATATAAGCAATATATTGTTGTAGTTTTCTTCCAAAAGGGTGTTTCCATATAAATCATTGTCTCTTATGTGTGTGGTCATTTGTGCATTGTTTTATTCATATTATTGTAGTTATTATTTTGGAAAGAAAAGAGAAATTTTTATCTTATACTATTCACCCCCCTCTCAGTATAAGTGTGTGTTTCTTTAATTGGTATCAGAGCAGGTTCCTTCATGAAATATTAACAGCTTAAAGGAAGATCTTACATGAATACACATGGCTTACCAAGAAGGTTTTTTCGTCAAATAAGGCTCTATTATTCGAAGATACTGATTATACCTTATGGAGTGTAAGGATGCAAACCTATTTTATGGCACATGACTATGATATATGGCAATCTATTATGGATGGGTTCAAACCACCTACAACCCCTAATACAAATCAAAATGGTAAGAAACTATTGAACATAATGCCAAGTCAATGAATGCAATACTAATTAGGTTATGCAAATCAAAGTTTGTGAAAGTCATGCAATGCACTTCAGCAAACTAAATATGGGACAAGTTAAAAAGAACATATGAAGGAGATGATAAGTGTTAAATGGTAAAAATTCAAACCCAAAGGAGGAATTTTGAAGAATTAAAGATAAAATATGAGGAAGATATTGCTAAATATCTACTTCACATTGATAAAATTATCAACACCATTCGTGGACTTGGAGAAAGTATTGATGACTCTAATATTGTTCAAAAAATATTAAGGTCACTTCCAATAAGGTTTGATGCAAAGATCTCAACGATTGAAGAAATGAAGGATATTAAAACCTTAAGCATGGATGAGCTACACAAAATTCTTATAGCCTATGAGATAAGGACTAAAAAAGATCAAACATCCAAATGGGGGACCACGTTTAAAGCTTCCAAGAAGATAAAGAATAAAGAACTAGAGTCAAGTGAAGAATCGAGCAATGGATAAGAAGCTAAATTTGTAAAAATAGATAAGAAGGGACCAAGAAAATACAAAGGTAAGCATACTGTGAAATTTTTTAATTGTGGTAACATTGGTCACTATGCATCTCAGTGCACATAAGATGAAAGTAGTAGCAGTGAAGAAGAGGAATACAACAAAAATAAGGAAAACAAATTATCATGAAAAGAAAAAGTGGTATGGTCAAAGCAAGCATGAGAAGAAGATATTTCAAAGGAATAATAAGAGTATTTATGTTGAGGAAACAAGTAGTTTTTCCAATAGTAGTGATGAAATTCTCTCTGATAGTGAAATAGAAGAAATCCTATTTTTATCCATGGAAGTGAAAGAAGATGCTCCTATTGTTGAAAAAAAAGAAGAGAAAGATCCAGAAGATGAAGAGGAAGCCATAGTTGACATAGAAGAGGAACTTATTTTTGATATTGAAGAGTTAAAAAGGCTTAGAAATAAGAACTCAAGATTGAAGACTCAAGTACAAGAGGATGAGAAGACAACGACAAATCTTTCACAAGATCTCATCGACTTAAAAGTGAAAATTGAAGAGATAAAGTAAATTGAAGAAGGTATGCCTAAGCATTTAAAGGCAAAAGAGTTGGACTATAAAAAACTAGAACATGAGATTATCTCTCTGAGGAAGAAAGTGGAAGAATCTAATGATAAGCTACATCAATTTGAGAAAAGCATAATAATCATGGATGATATTATCAAAGCACAAAGATCTTCGGTTATAAATATTAGACTTGGTTTTGAAGAAAGTCAAAGAAAAAAAATACAGATTCAAGATAAAAATGAACAAAGGCATCAAAGAAAATAATTAAAGAAGAGCCTAAGACCTATGTCGATGTGTTGAGAAGTGGAGACATAAAGAAGGAAGAAAAAAAAGCATCATCATGGACGAATGACCATCATAGAAATAACAATAAGAGAACCAGACGACCATATCCTCCAAGGCAATCAGAAAGGTTTCAATATTATTTTCGAGGTTATTATTTTTCATGTAACCAATTTGGTCATAAAGTGTTACATTGTAGGGTTCATGCTAAAATTGATTTTTGTCTTCAACAAGAGGAATTTCAATTCATTTGTGCCTCTCATAGACTACAACATCATTTGTTACAAATGTGATAATTTTGGGCATACAACTAAATGGTGTAGAACGACATTCCTTGAACTTCCGAAATGAAGTAAGAAGGAGGATGGTAAAATAGTTCAAAAGGATATGCCTTCAAAAGTTTGGAAAAATAAAATGGAACAAGAAAAAAAGAATTATAATTTGGGATTAGATTCACTCCCATATCATCATTGAAGTCTCAAGTAGAGCAATGAATAAGGGGGCGTTATCATGTGTCTTATCCTTCAGCCCCGAAGAGCCTTTGCCATTGATTTCAAAGGGGGAGAATTTTAGTAAGGGAGAGCAGCTTCTCAAGGGCAGCAATTTGTGATATGGTTGCAATAAATGATAGTTTCTTTGTAGGGTTACCATCAATGAAAAAGGGGGATATTATTGGAATTATTGAGTTTCCATTGATGTAAAAGGTTGATTTGGTTGCATAATTGGGAAAAGTATTCAAGACAGATATATTCTTTCATGGGTAATATGTTTACTTATAATTTTGGGCACCAAAGAAAGTATTCAAAGCAAATATATCTCCAAGGATGATTTAATTATATGAGTATGATTTAATATTTAAATTAAAAATTTAAATATTAAAGTGATGTTATAATATGAGTATGCTTTAATATTTAAATCAAAATATTTAAATATTTTAATTAAATATTTCAAATTTAAGCATTCAAATAGTGTGGGCTGACCCCTTAGTGCAAATAGCAAGAAAGTGAATGTTTGCATATAAATTAAAGGCCAAGAGTTCATTTAAATAAGGTTGATGAAGTGAAATGCCTTTGAGAGATAGGTGTTGCACCAGATACAAAGAGGAGAGAAGAACGGAGTAGGATATTGGAGTTTCCATGAAGGTGCAAAGAGGATTTTTGAGACATTGACGAATATCTTCAACAAAAGGGATCAAACGAGGCTATCTCATAGTGCGATGAATGGAGAAGAAGACATTTAGTGTCAGGATAATTTGAATTTTCATGAGGTGCATGAGCACATATGTTAAAGGTGTCATTGGAGTATTCTCTTTTCTATGCAAACAAGTTGATTGGTAGATTGGAACATAACACCCAGGTACAAATTTGTTTTGTTGGAATATCTTAAAATATCTGTTGTAATTTTCTATACCAAATTAGGTTCCACAAGATCATTGAAGGACAAGAGGAGAATAATGTGGTTCAACATGATGTTGAAGGAGATTTTTTGTAGTGGTAGAGGGGTACCATATTTTCTAAACATAATGTATTATAAGCACAATGATGTGATGCTCGAGTAGCACATCTGTTGATAGTACTTTGAGTGTCACATAAGGAGAAGTAGTATCATCAGATTATCATTGCTATGCACACCAAATAAAAGGGTTTCATCAAAGGAGGAGATATCCTATACATTCATCATGTAGAAGAAGACATTCATAGGAGGAAAATAAAACATTATACAACAAGCATAAAATTAAAAAGTGTTATGAAACACATATTGAAAAAATTGAAACTCTACCTCACCATGGCATTAATACAATCATCTATTTCAGATACATGCACTTTTATAATCATTTATAGATGATGCATTTAAATGTAGTTCGTAGGCAAAGTAAGATTTGCATTGACAAGGCTCAAAGATTATTCAAATAAAAACATCATGAACACTGATGGCTTGTGATTTTTCGAGTAGATGGGTTTCTTTGATAGGGTTGTACTTTGTAAAATAAAGTGGGATATTATCCTACACTAATCATGCTATTAAGCACGATAATATTTATAAGCATCGACAAGTGCTAAGGTAATTGTGACCACCTAGAGTTGTAATATTGCACCCATGCACAAGAGGCTCCTAGTGGTTTGGGCATGCAGTTATTGAGGCAATAGAGAGACCAGTTGGCAGACCTACCATAATTGTGGTGAAAGTGACACTTGGTAGCATCTAGTGTAATTTTTGACTTCAGATATCATTGACGTATCAAGTGCTCATTGACCACACCTAATTAAATATTTTTGAACCCAAAAAGGATGTTAGAAAAGATTTTGGTGTACACATGGCTATCACAAGATGGAATTCAATAGATATCATGGAACAAAGTAACAAGGAGCATAGGTTTTGAAGTGGCATAAGTTGTCCATGATTTGGAAAAAATAAGGTAACACTTTGCATAATATCTTGTAACCCTTAGATAGGAGATATAAATGAAATGTTTATTGTCTAAGAAATAATGAATGTTACTATATTGTAATTTTAATATCCAAGTGCTTTAGCAAGTTGAAGAAAGAATATTCAAGAAAATGGAACAATAGGGATAATATCTTGATGAGTAAGGATTAGAGTGTAGATCCAATAAAATATTTTGAGCAGTGTTTGTGATCAAATTTTAGAGCAAAATTGAGCAGAGTTGTTGACCAGTTTTGTGAGTAGAAGGTTGGTTCCTTCAAGACCATATATTGGTGCCTCTAGGGGATTGGTGTCTCTTATGGGTTAGTGCCCATGAACTTGTACAAGGTGATTTTTGTCTCTTATGGGTTGGGGCCCATGAACTTATATAAGGGGATTGGTGTCTCCTATGAGTTGGTACCCATGAACTTGAAAAAGGGGATTGGTTTCTCTTATGGGTTGGTGCCCACAAACTTGTATAAGGGGATTGTTGTATCCTGTGGATTGGTTCCCATGAACTTGTATAAGGGGATTGTTGTATCCTGTGGATTGGTACCCACGAACTTGTATAAGGGGATTGGTGTCTCCTATGGGTTGGTACCTACAAACTTGGATAAGGAGAATGGTGTATGTTGGGGATTGGTTTCTCCTATGGATTTGTGCCCACTAAAGTGCACTAGGAGATTGGTGTCTCCTGTGGGTTGGTGCCCACAATTTTTTTTGAAGAAAATATAAGCAATATTTTTTCGTGGTTTTCTCCTAAAAGGGTGTTTCCATATAAATCATTGTCTCTTATGTGTGTGGTGATTTGTGCATTGATTTATTCATATTATTGCAATTATTGTTTTGGAAATAAAAGAGAAAAGTTTTATCTTATACTTTTCACCCTCCCTCTCAGTATAAGCATATGTTTCTTCATAATCATTACCTTGTCCACCATTTTCAAAATAAACTTTTGGGCTCACTTCGACACCATCAGTTCCACTATATGTAACAACCATTAAATTTGTGTATGGTGAAGCCATAAAAAGGAGAGCAACTACCTAATTGATGGTAATATTAGTATCCAAATCAAAAGTAGATAAATTTATTAATGATAGCAGACCCAAATCCTAGCAAGTAATTTTTCCTCATCCACAACAATATTTTTTCATAAAGGAACAATTTTAATTTAGAATATGAGTTATATAACAATATTCAAGATAACTATGTTGATATTTTAGTAGTGAAATAATTTAAAGAATTGACCAAATAAAAAATATAGAAAAGTAAGAAAATTCATCATTAAAATCAATTTAAAAAAATTAAAGTTATAAAAAATAAAATTAAACCAGCTTTTAAAATTGATATTTACAGTTTTTGTTTTTAAATTCTTATCCCATGAACTACTTTTTGACTTTGTGAATGTTAAAAACCTTCTATCATTTTATATTTTAAAGGGATAAAAAGAATATTCTTTTTAGCATTATAAAAACCTTGAGGTTAATAATTTATTTAAAAATAAAAATTCTAAAAATATCATATTCTTTTTTTATTAAAAAAATTGCATTTATTATATTAAACAAATAAAATATAATAATTTTAAAAATATAAGTAAATAGAAAATTACAACCAAATTATATGCTAGGCAGATCATTAAATTAGAATTACGAAAAAATAAAATAGAACAAGAGAACTATAGTATAATAATTTAAAAATACAAGTGAATAGAAAATTAAACCCAAAGTCTATCCTAGACAGGTCATTAAATTTGATTTTTTTTTTATAAGTTAAAATTTCATTAAAAGGGGTTTTGAAAGGGCCCCAAAACCTTATTACAATAGGTCACTAGACCACAAGCAAGGCCACATGAAAGGTCATAGGAAAGGCCATAGGAAAGGCCCGAGGAAAGGCCTAAGGAAATACTTAAGAAAAAAATTCAAGAAAATCATGAAAAAAAATGCACCTAAAGCGGGAAATAAGAATGTCCCACCCACAAATTTGAATAGCCCACTGATTAGGAAAATGAAAAAATGGGAATTTTTAAAGTTTGAAAACTCTCGCCTAAACACTAATTTGAACAGCCCTTTCAACGGGAAAAAAGAAGAAACCTTCCAAAGAAGGAAAAATACAAAATGTACAATCCTATGTAGGAGAAAAACTAGAATTTAGTAAGGCAAAACTAGAAAACCATAACTAGTTTACAAAAAAACACCCTAAATAGTAGGATGGAGAAAATCCCAAGGACGTCCCAGAACGAAGGCACCAAAAAAAACCCACAAAAAGGCATGGAAAGGGGCATACAAATGGATCAGTTACCTCCCAACACAAGGATATCATTTACAACATCATCCAACTAAGAAGGAGGGGCCAGGGAAGTGCTAGGGAATTGTAACAAGACCAGGGAGGGGGAAGCAATAGAACAACATCTCGCATAGGCCTAAAAATTGGAATAACAAGCTGGGGATCTCCACAAGCCATGAAATCCCCTTGCACAGAGGTTGAGCTATAAAGATGCTAGTAGAATCAGAGGAAGCATCATAAGTAGAATCGTAAGCCATAGTAAAGATATGGGAAAGTTCCAAGGGAACCCAAAATTAAGGAGCCATGGGATGAACAAGATATAGGTATTAAGCACAGGGATATCTACACCAAAAAAATGTGGTAAGAAACCCCTGATAACCTTCAGCATCACCAACAAATAGCTTTTGGGAACCATAAAAGGAAGACTGATAGGATCACAATAGCAAGAAATGCAAAGGCCCCTATCCAAGCCATGAAAAAGGCTGATAATCCACAAAGAATTCCACATCCACAAACCCAAAGAGTAGATTCACATTAATAAGCACATGGTCCCAACCTTACCCAAAAAGATACTATGCAAAACTACTCAATAAGCAACTCTCCTAAAGCCATGGGCCCCCACACTTGGAGAACCATTGAATATCGACACCAAGTAGAAACCTGCAAAAACCTGGTGACACACTAAGAGCCCCAAGGAAATAAATCCTTGAAATAATCTAGAAAGCCTAGGGAATGTCCTAGGGATATCCCAAACTAGAGGCACGTGAAGGAACCCTTCAAACAGGTATGTAAGGGGCGGACAACATGAGAAGTGACCTCCCATCGCAAGGAGATTGTCTATCAAACTAGACAACCAAGAAGGAAGGGTAGGAAATTTCCAAGAAACTGGAAAAAATCCAGGGAGGGGGGAAGTAGGAAAGTAGAATAGGACTTCCTGGGGAAGTCCCCTATAGTTTCCTCCCACCATTAAATTTGAATTTTGAAAAATACAGAAAAAAGCTATTTATACAAAAGAAGAAAGAGAACTATTATACAGTAAGAGTTAGAGAAAAATAAAGAGATGGTGGATCACAGGATATGTTCATTGTTTAGCATCATTTTTATTACTATTATTATTTTAATTCAAAATATCATCACGTATATCCAACTACAGATTTGCAAGTCACTAATGTTGAAGATGACTTCAAGCAATTGGAAAACAATAGAAGCATTCCTCTTTAACATTAGTTTTTGAAGAGGTAATGCACTGCCATAAGAGACAACATCATCATCATGGAGGTAATAAGACAACATTGTAAGCCATTGATAACCATCATATGGATGCTTCATTTTGTACGTTGGGGTTTCTAACATTTATGTAAATTTCTAAAGTTCTTATTGTCAAGTGGCATAGTTTCTAGAGTTTAGAATTTTTAGATGCCTACAATTGTTTTATTATTTTACATGGAACTCTTATTGAACACAAGTTTTATAAGTGGTTTAGGTTGAATTATAATTTATATAGTTGGATCTTAGAGCAAATAAAGGGTTTAAAGAATTAATTTTTGTTTTGTTTTATTCAAAGGAAGCAATTTAGGTGTGAGAGATTTTTTTTAATAAGTTTTTTTTTTACTTTTAGAACTAGGTAGAATTTTTATTTTTTAATTTAATATTTTATCCTTATTTTAACAAGTTTATGTGTAGTTTTGGTAGGTTAGTTTAATATAAGGATTAGCAACAAAAAAAATATTGAGTTTTAAATATCATAAATGTCTTTATGTTGAGTTGGATATTGATAACAAGCTTCCATAGAGTATTAACCTGATTAGGATTAGTTTTGAATATGAACAAGAATTTATCTAGCAGAATCATCTTAATGCATGTCTTTAGTGTCAAAAAGTTGGCTATGTGGCAAAGAACTATCCCAATAGGAACAATAATGATTTTATACGAAATTTGTTTTTGAGGTCATGGAGAGGAGTCTCTCTAAAATACTAAACAATTTCAATTAGAACCAGGTTTTAAAAATATGGCTAATGATGTGTCTAGTGCATAAGGAATTTATGGTAAGAATATTGGGGCATAGTCCTTTAGTGCATCTAATTTGTAGCTTGAATGAGCTAGTGATTCCAAGGTGATAGTGTGGTTGCAACTAAGGCACATAAGAAACAACATGAGATTGCATTTAGTTATCTATTTGATGGTGTTGCCAAGAAAATAGTTATGGGAGGAAATTTCCTTCTTCAAATTGGATCTAGTATTCATAATGTTGAACAATTGTATTCCTAACAATCTTCATAGTATGGATAGATCAAGGTAATCTTATATGGATGCAATGAATTCTAATAAATGGAGGGAAGTTCAAGAAGAAAATAAAGTAAATTTCCTCTTCCTTACTTAGATCTGATAAGAGTATGTATATGGTAGGATGGGTAGTGAAAATAATGAGGTTTTAGTTGATAATTTATTTAGCTGATGGCTCATGGTTTAGGATATTGCTTCAAATATCCTATTATAGTGAAGAAAGCAATCACTATTGGGAAATTATTTGGTTTAGATAATAATCCTTGTAGGGTCTCTCTTCTATTTTAGATATGAAATTGTTAAATTATAAGATTGTTAAATTGTAAGGCCAAGTTATGGTAAATACTAGGGTTATTTTCGGGGGGAGAAACTTTTGATATTTTTATTAGTGTTTTTTCTATTTCAACTTTGATCAATACGGGTTCTATTTTACTACTATGGATACTACAAATTTATTTTATTATGAGTTGCTTGATTTGATTAAGATCAACTTGTAATGGTTGCTAGCACTCTTGAATTTTATTCTAAGATCTTTCTAGATGGAGGCTTTAACTACAAGTGTGAATGAACAATCCAAGAATAATTAGGCAATTAGATGTCCTTACCATGTTCTACTTTCTTCCAAGTGTTTAAACATGAGGATCAATAATGACCATTCAATTACAATAAAAAATTATGGAGAAGAAGCTCAACTCTATTCATATGCAATGGTTAGCAACCATTAAGGTTCAATTGGAGGAAATGATGCAAAATCTAGAGGAAGTATCGCCTCACAAACATAGATGAAGGCTTCGATTATTAGGACCCCATCCTAAACTAATTATGTAATTTACTCCTTCCTAATGTGGGAAACCCATATTAATAATATTATGTAATAGTTTGTAATGTGTATGTTGTATTTGAGACACCTAAACAAGTGGGACCATTTAATTTAGTCATTATAAATATTGTAACTACTTATTTGGTAAAATATTCTATCTCGGGTGGCCACTTGCATGTGAAGCCAACCCTTGAGTGTTATAGTTAGGGTTACATAGAGTCTTTAAAATGTCAAGGGGGCATATTTGAAGATATATCATATTTTATTGTTTCGAAGCTATGCTTCTAAGTATGTCACCCCCTTGAAGAGACCCACAATTTTGTAATGTGTTCTTATTTTTTGTAATAATCTATTGTATTTTTATTTTATCTTGCAATATTGTTAACTTATAACATATTTTCTATTATTATTGTAATATTGTGCATATGTGCTTTTATTTTATTGCAATATTCATAACATGGATCTATTTTTGAGCTTAATCTATTTTTAAGTTTTAGTTTTAATTAGATCACTCCAAAATAGAGTTTTTATATTGCTATTGTTACTACAAAGCATGTATACCAAAATTCTCTTATTTATACTTATATATTATTTTTATTACATTTTTAATATATAATAATAATAATAATGATATTTATGTATAATGGTTTTATTTTATCAAACTAATGGTTATAATATATTTTTTATTTTATATATATGGTGTAAGATGAGTAACTTAACAACTTTTATAAATATTATGGTATTGCTTATTATTGAATTCATGATAGAAAAGCAACATAAAATGGCATGTGCAATGACATAGTAGATCATGTCATATATGACACGAATATATGTCTCTTGCACATTCTACCATTGTAGTTCATAATTCCATCCCCGCTTGATTAAATTTTGAAAAATAAACTAATAAGTTAGCATAATGTTGCTTTTTGAACTTTACATATATGGTATAGAAGTAGTACAAAAAACATGTTAGAATAATATATTTAATTAATAAAAATTTATAATAACATATAAGGGTTTACTATATGAGCCTTTTAATATTCTAAAAATTATCTAAAATAGGAATATAAAGTATTCAATACCAATAATTAAATTATTGTCCTAATTATGAGACTTGATGCTAATCTTTTCTAATATCAATCCAAAATTCTATTGCTTGACACTAGCCATCATGGTGTCAATCATCAACATGGAAAAGACCTTCTTTAGCATATCAATAAATCCTTCTTCTACTTAATGTTAATTGCAATACCAAAATTTACATGAGTGGTGTTATCCTGAACATGTAGTTGAACCGTTGCCAACTATGAATTGATCATATCCTATAACTACTAAAACATTAAGTGTTCCATTTTGTATAGTACCTCTGAATGTGTCTAATACATTTATGTATTCTATAAGAGACTTGAAGCATATTTATACCTACATTGAGAAATATTGAATGAATATAAGAGGCTGGAAGCATATTTCTACCTACATAGAGTCGATTGAGAAATATTGAATTAATAACCAAGAGTATTTAGAGGAAGAGAAGATAATGCATTAATAATTTTGAGTTGGAAGTACCTAAAAAAGATTTGTTAGAAAGTAGACATATAATATTAAAGGAAAATCCAAAATAGATGTTCCTAAAGCTAACTAAATCTTGAGTAAATAGTTGAGAAATTTGTTAAAGGAGAATGAGCTTTCAAAAGTGAAGAAAATAACAATTGAAAATAAGAGTGCCTGAGGTGAAAGAATCAGAAGGTGATCAACACCTATGTGTGGAGATGTTGAATAAGATAAGCATATCACTTCTAAATGGAGTATAAATCCACAATAGCATCTATGAGTGTAGAAGCTAAATAAGGTAATCATATCATCTATAAGTAGAGTATGGAGCCATTGATAGCATCTATGATCAAAAAAACCAAAGGAGGTAAGTATATCATTTTTAAATGGAGTATAAAGTGATGAACATCTATGAATAAAATAATTCATGGATAGCACCTACAAAGTGCAATGCCAAAAGGAGTTTACCCTAATAAAAAATATTTTGAATTCTTTCAAGTAAATACTATAGGCGGTGAGAAAACCTTGCATTCTTTACCCTTTAGATCTAATTAATTTCAAGTGTGTGTGTGGGGAAGATTCATTAGAATCTCTTCTTCACTTGAGGATCTATTTCCAAAGGAGACCCCAATGATATGAAAATCCTCAACACAACTAGACCCCTACTTTTATGATTTTTCTATGGTTGTAATAGGTTGATGTAATGCTTGTTTTACGGTGTTTATAGATTCAATTAAGATAAACACCTAAAATTTTTGTATCTCTATTAATATTGACTCTTTATCGATCCTTAACATTTATTTGAACCTAATTCATCAAGAATCATCTAAAATACAATCATTATTTTAAATCACATAAATAAAAGCAAACAAGAGCTAACCTATATGCACTTCAAGTTTTGAATGCACTAGACTAAGGAGATTTCGATTTCAGGGTAAACAAAGAGAGATGCAATCAAACAAGCTAGCCTAAATGAAACTATATGCTTTTCAATTTCTTGCCTAAGTACTTGAATATGAAGGAAATACTAAAACTAAGCCTAGGGTTCCTTGATTGATTAGTATTTTAGTATTTTATAAAGAAACTAATGCATTTTGTGAAGAAATTGCAAGGTTTTGTAAATGATTTGGGTTTTGTAACTATGATTCATTAATTTCTTAAAGCGTGATTTATGTTTCTGTAACCACCAGAAAGGGTCACACCCGATTGTAGCTCCTATTGCGATAAATGGTAAAGATATAACATGCATACAAGAAAACAAAATTGACAACAAATGAAACAAGAAAGAAAGCACTTTATTCAATTGTATTCAAAGCCAAAATCCAATTACAAGTACGTCCCTCTTAGGGATATTCATTTTGATGCAATATTAAAATAGAATTGCACAATTGTTTTCCCTCTTAAGGGTAGGTGTGATTTCCAAATGCCTTTCAGAATGGCACGAACTTCTCTAGGGTGGAGGTGCCCTCTTCTTCGCAATGGGGAAGGAACTTGATGGTTTGTTCTCCTTTGAAATTGTTCCCTGTGGTCAAGAAACAACAAGAATTTCAAAAATATAGGTAGCCTCTCATGATGAGGCCCTTTTAGGTAAATTGCATAATGACACCATTAACATGCATAATCAAGAAAACATAAATAAGGCTTCTAAGCTATGCAAAGTGAATCAAGATTCATGTAATAACGTAAAGGAAAGTAGTAGCTATACTATGCATGGATCAGATATGAAAAGTGAAGCATAAACATGCATAAATAAAGCATTTAAGTTCTAATTACAACATAAGCATAAAATGTAAATTTAACCTAGTTCTACGATCAAAAGTATTATAAAATGCTATTAAACCTTACAAACATCTAATCTAACCTAATTAGCTAGACAAAAATAGAAATAGGAAGGTGGTTATACCTCTGCTACAAACTATAGCTCTGGTGCATGGTCTGCATTGTAAACCATGGATGACAACCATGGTTAGCACTCTTATAGGCTTACCCTCAATTCCAAGGGTAGTGGACTTAACCTCCTTGTCCAATTGATGTTCAAGGGTCACCTTCAATGTCCTTATAACAGGTTTGGCGGTCAAATCACTGTGATGGGCCTTGGTTTTCCCAGATTAACATTATTTGGCTCTCCTAGACTCCTAGGGCATCCATAATGCAATTCATCATGAATATTGGCAAGCAGGTAGGGGATAAGTGCAATATCTCTCTCTTTGTATACTCGATTGAGTGTACAATTCGATAGGGCTCCGCTGCTCAAATATCCAATGCTCTCTATGATATTTTGTCCTAATTCTGAGGTGTACTAGGACTATCCAAGGGCTAGGGGTGGCTTCTTGGAGAAGACAAGATCAATAAGGGGTGGTTAGGAAAGTTGTAATGGAAGATTCCACCCTCTAATCACCTTCTTCTAGATCTAATGGCCATTTCAACCGATTTGGCTCGGATTGAAGGCCAACTGAACTTCAGTTAAGACCGTAGGTCATAGCTATAGTCTAGACTACAAACCATAGGTCTTAGTCATGGTTCAGTTGTAAATCATAGGTCTGGGCTACAGTTCATACTGATTAGGCCAAGGAGCTCAAATTGAGTGGTTAGAACCACTGCTTTATCTTGAATTTTATCCTAGATCTTCCATATGGTTTTGTAGCATGTCCATATGAGTAGTCACGCTCGACATGACACATTTTAGGTGTCTACAAATACCCATTTTAAGATGCATTTTGAGATCAAAAAAATTTGAGAAAAAATAGACCTCCTAAAATGATGTTGAAGGTTCTATGATGATCATTAGTCAGATCAAAATTAGATGCCCCAGGTCTAACAAAAGGATGTGCATCCTGGAATTATTGCTTCCAACTCTTTGAAGGCTTAAAATTTCAAAGCTTGTGCCCTTATCATCTCATTCTATGTGACTATGCGTTCCATAAGTATCTTTTGACCCATAGATCTTAAAGGTAGAGAACAACAAGCAACATCATATTTGCTATTTACCTTAAGCAAAGGGGTAAGCTTATGATAGTTGTTTACAATGATTCGCAAGGACGAACACAATTTTGACAAGATCAAGGGATCTACGATATCCGAGATAATCTATTGATTTTGATTATAATTTGATATTATGACTACCCCCTCAAGCAATGATTCGATGAGGGTAATGACAATGTATAAAGCGATGATGTTGCTTGACCACCATGGATGATCTGAACAAATTTAGATTTGAGAAAATTAATACCTTGGCTAGGCCTAGTTCAGATTTTGATTCCAACTGTTAATAGTGTTTGCACACTTCTATCCCATGGAGCATTCGGGCTACAATAGCCATCTTAGTGAATCGAATTGATACAAATCCAATCAGATTTGTGTTGAATCAAATTATCGATGATTTGCTAAAAATGAGGTCAGAAGAAATGACATGCAATGCCTCGTTCTCGTGGAGCAGTTCAACCATGAAGGCCTTCTTAAGGATTGAAAAGAAACATATCATATTGACGATGACAATTTTTACCCCAAATGTCCTTATGGTAATTTACTCATCCTGTCGGATTGCATGGATCACAAGTCGCTACAACCGCCAAGTGTATAGGGTAAATTACTGAATATGAGGTGCATTTGGTGTTTTTAATTATTTGATTTTTTTGTGAATATTTTAAATTATATATTGAACTTATTTATTTGGCTAGGAGGTGTGTCGCTCCATAAAAGGATTATCATAGCGACGACCTCGGTTGTACTTTATAATCTTGGCCAAATTTTTAATTTTTTATTGGATCTCGGTGCTTGATTATCACAAAATTTCCAAATTAGCTTACTTTTATTGAGTTCTGACCTAATGGGAGGCATTAATTGATCTTTTTGGACCTTCCCATGGTGGGATTTTCTAAAATTGTCTGTCAGTTGCAAACTACGGCTAGGGTTTGCGGTTCCCATTTGCAAATTTAGGAACTACGGCTAGGGCCTACGGTCCACGCTGAATATGAGAAGTCTATAAAAATTCCAATTTTCAAATATCTCTCATTATTCCTTGATAGCAACTTGCAACTGGATATTTGATAGTGAAAACTAACAAAACTGACCTACAACCTACCATTCCTTACCTGCATACTGACTTACAACACGATGGTAGGGCGCGGGAAAGCATCTTCTAGCCACGGGGGACAAGACGAGGGCAAGGTAACTCAAAAACCAAGACCTCACATCCATTACCAATTAAAATGAACCCAATTAAGAAATTTGTAAGTAAATTACAGTAAACTATTGGTAATGTACCTCATATTAGGCTAGGATAGTTTAGATTTAATTTTTTTGCATTTTTGGTCGCGGTATCGCACCCGACCAGACTTCAATCGAAGACAGTAGGTACCAGCTGTGGTTCCCAATTGGTAAATTAGGGACCATAGCTACCATTTGTGGTCATCATTCAAAATCCCAACGATCAATTTTTGACCGCATGCGGACTGCAAGGTTGACCCACGGTTCGCCAACTTTTAGGAAAAATTTATAAAAATTTTAATTTTTCTAAATTTTTAGAGGCAATTAATATCATTTAATGTGTTTTTGACCTGTCTGATTGCAAATTTGATTTGTAGGCCTGCATGATGACATTTTTTTGCAATTTTATCAGTTTTTAACTATTTTTGATAATTTTTAGATCAATTATTTTAATTTTTTTACTTATTTTAGTTATATTTTTCCTTATATTATGCTATTTATTTTAGATATTGACCTCTAGAGCATGAGAGCCTAAAATTCTGAAGACTCTCCATGGAGATATCACTGATGGTGAGTGAGAGTGGTTCGAAGCTATCGACTTCAGCTACATTCTGGATCTACCCACCATTAGGGTAGATCAATCCTATCTGACTGTGTTGACCCGATGTTGGAATATGTTGACCAACACGTTTCACCTACCTATAGGTGAAATGACAGTTACACTAGAGGACATATACAAGATCTTCAGGATCCCCATTGATGGTGAGGCCATCGTATGCTCTACTTCTAGGGCTAAGGAGTTTGTCTTCGATGCTATCTTTGGTGCTCAGAGTGAGGAGGCTCATGGTGCCATTGACCACATAGGGGTCCACATCGGATACTGGTAGGGGAAGAATGTCTTCTTCATGTAAGAGGCCATTTTTATGCACCTGATGGTGCAATATGTGCTTCCAGACTCCTCAGGTGTGAGGATTCCCTGGAACCTTCTAGCTATTATGCATAGAGTTGTCCAGAGATCTATCTACCAACCACTACTCCTAGCCTGGGGGAGCACTCTACTAGCTTAGCTATACCATGAGCTATATTATATTACTAAGCATAGCCATAAGGGCATCAATTTTAGTCTACTTTTATACATCTAGGGCTGGAAACATATCAGGGTTGAGCATCCTAGGGAGCTACCCCTACACATTACATACATTAATGATGAGCATCAGTGCTATACTACCTATTGGCCTCAGGAGTAGGGTTTTTGTAGCAAGACTCATGCTAGTGAGACCCATCATTACATTACCCCATTTACAGCACTTGGGCCAGATGATATCCAGTGGTAGTCCTACATGGATTGTCTTGACTATCTTGAGGTTAGTGAGAGGCTTCGACGGGCTCGTCAGGATAGATGGCTACTCGGCCAAAAGGCTGATATCAAAGAGTTTTAGTTTTTCTCTCATGTCCTATAATAATTTGGCATGGTGTAGGACATCCCAGATATCCCATTCACTTATAGGCACCTAGCTTTGGAGAGGGATCTATCATGGATCTAGCCTCCAACTCTAGGTGATGCTCAAGATGACTTCAAGGAGACTGGGGTTGACATAGCAGTGACAACTCAAGAGTACAATGAATGGTGATCTATATTATGTTGGTATGGGATAGGGCCTCTGGGTCGAGTGATAGATCAGGTTGGAGCAGAGGTGGATCCTTATGGGCATAGGGTGCACCAACGTACAGAGGGTGACTGGGGCATAGAGGCTATCATTGATGAGACTCCTGAGATTGATCCCAATGAGGAGGCTCTAGAGGAGGGTGAGGTCCCTCATAATAGTGCAAATGGGCTACTATTAGCATAGGTGGTTGACTTGCAAAGTCATCTCAATCGATTCCAGATGTAGCAGAGGGAGTAGGACACTACTATCGCTACTATGTAGGCACAACTGATATAGATATCATCGATTGACATAGATGGAGTAGGATATTGCTATCCTGACAACATAAGCAACCATAGTAGAGACCCAGGTTAGTGAGCTCACTCATGATCGTGACTTGGTAGAGGCACAGAGGGATGTGAGCATAGTAGAGCGATATTTGCTCAAGGTATAGAGTGGGGATCCTCCATCCTCTTAGATGATTATGGGACCTCTGATAGCACCAATAGTAGTACTACTAGGTGGTCGGGATCCTATGGTAGAGATACAACACCTGTAGGGTTTACTTATGAGTGCCAATGAGAGGAACGCATCCAAGGTTGCTCGGGTAGACCATATGGTTGGATACATTCATATGTTGGGTGTAGAGGTTCCTAAGGATCCATATGTTGTAGAGTCCTAGTGGAATAGATCTCGGACTACAGGATAGTCCACTACTAACTCTAGCTATCACACCCATCAGAGTGAGAGGACACACAGGTTCTCCAATACGCATGGTGACAATAGTCATACCAGGACCAGGGAGGTATGGTAGTCTTTTGTAGTATCCAGTCATAGGTCTCGATGCACAGATGTGCCCATAGCATAGGGGGTAGTTGGACAAGTGCTAGGCCTCTTTGGGCTAGGCGATACATAGGGCTCATAGCAGGATCCATAGCAGTCAACAGGGTAGCAGGTAGAGTAGTCTCTTGAGCATAGTACCGAGGGATTTGATGAGAGCTCTGGTACAGGGGAGTAGATCATAGCTAGAGCTCTACTATTATAGGACACATTTTTAATATATCTCCTTTTTTAAGTAAGGTCGAGGACCTACACATTTTTAGCCTGCGAGCATTTTTGTACTCCTGATATACTCTGAGACACACATTATATATAATATGATAATTATTGTGGCTCATTTATTGTGTACTTATTTATTTTTAATTTTATGTTTATGTGATGCACATGGATGCAATGCTTATGTTATACTAATGCTATATGATGTGGTGTATGGATGACATGCAATAGCTATCTATTTGATTTATGATGATGATATGCAGTGATCTAGATGCTTAGATGTGCTTTTTTATGGATGCATATGGATGCGATGTTTTTCTCTTAACGCATATTTGATATTGCTTTTTTTTATGCATTAATGTATGTAATGCTTTACTTACACAATGTTGATCTAATGTAAAGGAACCTGTATGCTTTAATCACTTAAAACATAAGGAATTAATGCAATTATGTTTATCAATCTAATTGATGATGCCACAAAATGTATAAAAATCATGAATGTAATTGAAAATCCTTAAGATAAGAATGTAATCAATTAATCACCCATATATGAAATGCGATGGTATGCGATGTTTATAATACGAATGATAATGTGTAATTCATTTTTCTTTTGCAATTTTGAAAAATGTGCACGATATAGTCAGTGGCCATCTAAATATTATTGCTATTATCCATCCGGTATCTATCCTATATGTTGATTGTGCTTTATATAATGATGTATCATGGTTTTGGTACTTTGCAATTTGATGATTTATATGGTTGCCATTTTTGACACTTTGTTGTTATGGGATAAATTTTTGAGGTTTTACATGAGACTTAAACACCCTAATAAACTTATTAAAAGTTGCATACTAACCACACTAGACTTTTGAGATAAAAGGATTTTTCTAGGATAGACCCTAACTGTTCATTATCCTTGTGTGTGCAAATGAATATTTTAAGATAAGACACAAGCATTCCCCGATGTCAGGCGGGATTCTTTCAGCCCATTGCTAATATAGGGGTTCCACAAATGTCTTATCCAATCTCAAGTTTATATTTTAGTTGGACTAAGCCACTAGGCAATGTATGACACCTAAAGCTAGATCTTCCACATTCAAACATTGGTATTTTTCATAAGCGAGATGCTAATGCGTTAGACATATCATCATGCGTAAGGTATAATAGTGCTGAAAATTCCAAGGATTCAGACTCATTCCTTTCTATCCTTCAATTTTTGGGATACTTACTCATATGTAGTGAAGCAAGGGAGTCGATTCTATATTCTTTTTACACTGTCTTTGGATCTTCATTTGATCTCTCTTCGAACTAGATTTTGGATCTTCATTTGATCTTTGCTCGAAGTTTTGACTTATGATCTTTATTTGATATTCACTTTGAACTTCAATTTGAAATTTGATTTAAGAATATTTTTTGATCTTCACTTTATCTTTACTTTTCAACATTTACATTTGATAATTTTCTTCAAAAACTTTCCTTTGGGGAGATTTACTTGGAAAAAATATTTCTGGTATATCGATTGAGAATATCAATCTTACGATATCACTATGGGATATCACTCTGGGGAGTCAATATATGATATCGATCTATGGTATCAATCATGAGGATTGATATAGGATATATCTTTGGGATATGTTCATTTTATCGTAAGCGAGGTATTCTGAATAGGGAACTAATTTGTCCTTTTGCCAACTACCAAAATTTCCCATAATTTTTGCATAGAGGGATAAGCAAGAATAACTCTTTTCACTTCAGGATATCCGGTCCTACTTCATGGCTTTCATATTACCCTAGTCCTTGTTAGGATTGTTTAAATTTATTTATTAGTGGTAGGTTTTTGATATGCTAAGGGCTAACTAACTGAACCTTAGCTACAAAAGTAAAGCAAGCTTTCTACCAACTCTTGATAAGACTACTAGGTATGGATGAGTGACCGAAAAACCATAGTATATATCCATAGCAACATTATAGGTTGTGTTGAAAAACACAATTACTCACATGAATGATGGATCATGATAAATGTAGAGGTGCATGATTTAAACACAAACGTGGCATCATTTGTAAGACTAAAAAACACAATGCCTTCTATTATGGAATGCAATGAATGGTGAATGCCTATATGCAATGGAGTAATGTAGTGAATGCATGAGTGAATGTAAAATGAAAATGCAAAATTCAAATGCAAATGCAATTGTTTTTAGATTTTATGCTTTACCAATTTTTTTGTATTTTTTTGATTTTATAATTTTTATGGGTTTTGAGCCTCGTAATTGACCAAATGACGAGTACATGCCTCTGGAGCCTTTAGATTGACCAAGCAATTTTTAGGAATCCTTGGAGATTTTGGGATTGACCAAAGGGATTATGGGTACCTTTGGGGAATTTTGGGATGACCAAGAGATTTTGAGAATCCTTGGCGCCTTTGGGGTTGACCAAGCAGTTTTTCAAAAACTCTTTGTACCTTTTGCATTTGACCAAAGGGCTAACAGGTGCATTTGGATATTTTTAGGATGACCGAGCGATTATATGCAAATATTTGGGGCTTTTAACTGACACGACCAAGTGGTTTCAGGGACCCTTGGAGCCTTTTTGGGATGACCGAGTGGTTTTGACCAAATCATCAGAGCTTTTGAGGTTAACCAAAGGGCTTATAGATGCCTTCAGAGATTTTTGACTTGACCAAACCACTAATGAGAGTGTTTGGAGATTTTTAGGATGACCGAGCAATTACAAGCAACTCTCAGAGCATTTTACTATGCTCTTCAAGCATAAAACACCTTAATATGGATGATATTGAGAGGTTTAGGCTCTTCAAAACCCCCTAGCAATGTTAGGCGATAGGTACCTAGACCAATATTTTTAGATATGATGTAGGGTCCTAGCCAATTAGCTGCAAATTTGTCTCGCATTTCTGGCGATAAATTAGAGTTCTGTTGGTTTTCTTTCAAGACAAGATCCCCAACTTCAAAGTCTCTCTGGTGGACTTTGATATTGTAAGCTCATTTTAGTTGCTCTTGATAAATATGGAGATGCTCCAGAGCATTCATGCGACATTCATCAAGTAGCGTAAGTTGATCTAGTCGAGCTTGCCATGCAGTGTCATCATCGATGAACTCCTTCAAAGCGATGTGCAGCATTGGAATTTTTAATTCCAAAGGCATAATGGCCTCAGTGCCATATCCTAGTGAGAAAGGTGTTGCCCCAGTAGGCATCCGAATACTAGTCCTATAGGCCCAAAGCGTAAGGTGCAGCTGGATGTGCTAGTATTTGTGGTTTTCTTGTACCATCTTTTTCAAGATGGTCACCACTATCTTATTTCAAGCTTCAACTTGACCATTTTCTTGTGGATAGTATGGAGTTACAAAATTGTGTTTGATTATATATTTAGATGTCAAATATCTCATAGTTTTGTTCTTGAAAGACGTTCCATTATCCGATATTATTTTGGATGGAATCCAAAAATGAATTATGATATGCTCTAGTATAAACACTGCTATACGAGCTCTGATTGTAATTATTAAGGGTATTACTTCCACCCACTTTGTAAAATACTTAGTCGCCATAATTATGAATGTATGCCAACCCGATGATGGAGGAGATATCTTACCTATAAGATCCAATCCCCACTGAGAAAATGGCCAAGCCACTTGAATGGGTTGTAAGGCTTGCAATGGCAAGTGTGTAAGATTAGTGTGATGTTGGCATTTAACACATTTCTTGACAAACGCATTACATTCCTTATCCATAGTGGGCTAATAATAACCCATTCAAAGGATGCACTTTACGATGGCCATGCCATTGAAATGGCCATCACATGTACCATCATGGGCTTGTGAAATCACCTATGATGCCTCTTGGGGCTCTAAGCAATAGATGAGAACTCCATCATAGCTTCTTCGATACAAGATGTCTTCTATTAAGACATATTTGGCTACTTCCTATTTAAATGTGCACTTCGCGGCACATGGAAATCCATCTAGGATTATACTAAACTTTAGGAAGTCTTTAATTTGCGACGTCCAATTTTGATAAATCTCAACTTTAACTGCCAAGATAACTTTCTCCCCCTATGTATTTACTTTTGTAAATACAGACTCAGAAACAACCCTGTGGTGAATGGTAGTACCACTCCCCATGGGACTCAAAGAGGTTAATGACCCCCAAGGTGCCTTCTTAATAAAGTCTTTAGCTCTACAAAACCATTCAGCTTGTGGTTCTATATTGATCATGTTGACTGATTCTCTGTTATCATAGGTTGCATGCTTTGCTACTGGATGAGAGAGTGTCTTGACATGGATGGTAGTGAAATAGGTATACAGATTCTGAGGGATTAAATATCCCAAATAAGGCATGGTATCTGCAAACTTATTTGATGATCAAGAAATTGCCTCAATGTCATACCATTCTAGTTTGGCCAAATATGTGTCAACTAGATCTTTATAGGCTTTTAGTAAGAGACATCAACACTAAAAAAACCCCTTGACTTGATTTAATATGAGAAAGGAATTTACAAAGATGTTCAATCTCTTAATATTCATGGTGACAGCTATGTGGAGGCCCAGTAGTAGGGCTTCGTACTCAACGTTGTTGTTGGTGCATGGAAAATCCAACTTGAAAGACAAGGGCATTGAAGCTCATTGCGGTGTGAAGAACACTATTCCAGCACCACCTCCTTGTTCGCACTTGGAACCATTGAATAATAGAGTCATATAAACATTGTTCTATGGTTATTTAGGTTCAGGAGCTTTAGATATGATGAAGACTGCATCATTTGAAAGCTTAATTTTTAGAGGCCTACTGTTTGACAGTGGTGCCTCAGCTAATTTATCTGCTATGACCTATCCCTTAATGGAATTTTGGCTTATGAATTCCAGATCAAGTTCCATCAAAAGCATGATCCACTTTGTAGTACGCATATTGTGATAAGTCTTACTCATTATGTACTGCAAAGGATTTTTTTTGGATATAACATACGTCGTATGACTTAACATATAGTGTCACAATTTCTTTGTAGTGAACACTACTGCTAAACACAATTTTTCCATGTATGCATACCCAATATCATAGCTCACCAAAGTTCGAATAATGTAATATATGTCCTGCTCTTTGCCTTACAAGTTCTCTTGGACCAACATGGTTTCCAGTGCAAAGTTAGTTACCGATATATATAGCAAAAAAGGCACCTCTGGCCTTGGTGGAGCTAGCACTCGCAGCGTCACCAGGTATTGCTTTATCTAAATGAAGGCTACCTTGCAGTCTTCATCCTAGTTGAATGGGACACCCTTATGTAGTAGTCGATTCATGGGTTGACATTTATCCAATAGTTGGGTGATAAATCGCTTTATCGAGGCTACCTTGCCTTGAAGGCTCCTTAATTCCTTAATATTGATGGCAGGACGCATTTCTAAAATGGCCTTGACCTTCATTGGGTCTACTTTGATGCCTCTCTTAGAGATGATGAACCCTAATAATTTTCTAGAAGTTATACCAAATATGCACTTCTTAGGATTCAACCTGATGTTGTGCTCTATCAAGTGATCGAAGACTTTTCTTAAGACCTCTGCATTCTCTTCTCATAGCAATGACTTGGCTAAAAATCATTGATATATTCTTCAAGAATTTTGTGCATATAGTCATGAAAAATGTATGTCATGGCCCGCTGGTATGTGGCACCAACGTTTTTAAGGCTGAATGGCATAACTTTATAGTAAAATTTTCCCCATGTCGTTATAATGTGGTTTTGTACTGGTCTTCGGGTTTAATCCAAATTTGATTATAACCAAAAAAACCATCCATTAAGGAGAGCATTTCATGACCTATAGTTGCATCTACGAGAGCATCAATATTGAGCAATGGAAATGAATATTTAGGTATTACCTTATTTAGGTATCTGAAATCCATGCAAATACGGATTATTCCATCGAGTTTTCCCACGGGTACCATAGTGGACATCCATTTTGGGTAATCGATGGAAATCACAAATTCCACATCCAACAGCTTCTGCAGCTCATATTTCACCATTAAGGCTATTGTTGGGTGCATTTTCCTAAGATTTTTCTTGATTGGATTCTTCGTCAAATATAGCGAAAGGTTATGAGTAACCAATTTTGGGTCTAGACCTAGCATATCCTTATACAACCAAGCAAAAAAATTTGGTCTCTCTTTCAGTAGAGGGATGAGGGTGGCCCACTCATCTGGAGTGAGACTCTCTCCAAATTTAACCTTCTTTGCATTGGTGGGATCATCATTGATATCCACCTCAAAGGTTTCCTCTATCGACATATGTGATCCCTCCTCAAGCTGGTGAGACATAGAAATTAGATGAATATCATCAACCGGGTTGAGTGGTTCCGCGTTGGAAGAATTTTTGGCATGATAAACATCATATGCATAGCCTAGTACAAAATGCAAAGGTTGCAACATTTCTTCATTGGGGAAGAAATCCTCAGGCTCAACGGGTGAATCAGTGTGATCCCAGTCGATAGCATCTTTGTTAAGATACAATGATTTAGATGGATATACTAGATTGTAGAGTGGAGTGGTCAAATCAATGGATACCATGTTTTTGGAATGGAATTGATCTCCAGGACCACATGGACTGACCTCTATAAAATCTGCACAGTCCTCATACCCACAATATGGATCTAATGACACAAGCACAAAAGGGTCTTCCCTATGATTACTATGAATAAATGGATTCTCCCTATGCACTAAATGCAAAATATGATCATTCGTCTCACAAATTTGTATGTAGGTCGATAGAAGGGAATTAACCAATTGATGGATTTGATCTAGGTTTAATCGTCTCACTCTCAGATGTGGACCAACATGTATCTGCCTATAACCTCATCGATGTTTATGGGTTGATGGTGGTGACGTAAATAAGGAGGATCAAGGTAGGCCCTCTCTAGCTCATCTTATTCATCACAATCATAAGAGAATCCTTCATTCTCCCACAATCTTGGAGGGCGCTCCTCTAAGTGAGGCCCCATAAATATCACTTCTTGCATACTGTCATCGCTATCAATAAAAACCAAATAATTATACCTTATGTATGATGCTACCGAGAAAACTAGCTCGATCTCTTCCCCTAGATGATCAACGTTGGGAAGGATCTCTTAGGTATCCTATATCGATTCCATAGCTAATAAATGATGTGCATACAAAGGCCTTACATAAGTGCCTTCGACTTCATCCCTATATTCATCGTCGATTGAGGAATCCTCAACTGCATCATAGCCTAGTCCACTCATATCGGATGTGGACTCCACTCCATCTTGATTATAAATATCTCCTAACTCGAGATCGTTTGCAGTAATGGGGTTGCTCCCTTGCATGTCTGTGTCATCGATTGCCTCACAGGTTTGGTGGCCTAGTTGATCTCTGGGGTTAATTTTTGCCTCAATATGCTCATAGAGCCCTTCACAATGATCTTCGAGTGGCTCAATGGTGATGGTAGATATCATAGGGTGATTCCTACATAATTTGGAAGGATTCAGATGATATGGATTAAAATCCACATCGTCCACCATACTGAGGTAAAGACGATCTAGGGATGCTATGAGCAAATCATCCTACCCATGTATCTGTAACCCTAGACTAAATCTATCAGGGACTAACTGATAATGAGGTTCTAGCAGAGTCCTCCATATTTATTCAAAGAGACCAAGGCCGTATCCATGTCAGTGATATAGCTTGAAAATATGTATGTCATACTCTAGATTAGACAAATAACAAATATTTACCATGAAAAGTTTCTCATCATATTCATCCATAGGCTCTCACATTGGAAGATGATCTAGCCCTGTATAGATGAAGTTAGTCTAGTTAGGTGGCTCTCCCAATAGAACCACTGATCCAACCAGATAACGATAAGTGAAAGGTCTGCCCATATCTTGCACAGTCTTTAGAATTGGTTCGAAAGTCACATTTTGCACAAGGTACTCATCTAATCTAGAATTAGTGAGATGTACTATCACCCATAGTGTGGATGACCCCACTAAATATGCAAGAGAGGTAGGTTGAGGTGCCTCTTTAGCTTTGTCTTGGGGTTCCTCAACTTCCATGGTAATGGGAACGTCCTCGACGATTGGCTCGAACTCACGCTCTTTCTTTTTTTTGCCCATATTCACCTTCAATTTCCTATCATCCCAACGCATTACTTATACCGACAACTTCAAGGAAGTGGCAGTGGTATGCTTTGATATGTGTGACACATATGACATTGGTTGAATATGCACCTCCATTTTACCTCCTGGTTTCCTTATTGGCGATGATGATCGAACATCCAGGTGTATTGATGGGAGTATGAAACTCCCAAGAAAATCTACTAGGTTCACAAACTTAAATGGCTCCTTATTCGATGCCACCACGTGAACCAGTTCCTCATGAATAAAATGTTGTACTGCATGGCCCCTTCTATCACATGAAACATTACTGAAATTGTCTTCAGACCTACTTATATGGGTAGGATAATTATGTTGACAGTCGAACATAGTGCATCGTTAAACACTCTCAATGTAAATGTAGTTGGCATAATATGTGATTTAGGTAGCTTCAAATGACTTAGTGCATTGGTTGTTATTATGTTGATCGATGAGCTAGTATAAATCAAGACCCTTTTAAATGGCATGTGATTCACACATGCAATTATATGCAATGGTGGGTCAGTCGTAGTTGTAGAAATTATCCTTATCTCATGATCGTAAAATTGGATCATCGGTTCCTAAAACTGTTGTACATGTCCCACAAAATTTGTGAATTCCTACGCATTTTGGGCCTGTAATCCAATGGAACTTAAAATATCCATAATAGTCTCCCTATGCCCCGAGGACTACTAAATTAATTCATATATTAATAACTTTATAGGATTTTTCTATAGGTTTTGGACCAACCTGCTCCTTAGGGTCACCACCGATCTTGTTGGTGGGCCTGGAATATTCTGTGACAGTTGTTGATTCAGTGTGGCTTGTATTTGGATAGGAGCATGAGTTTGATTTTATTGTTTGTATCTCCCGTGCCTAGTGATAATATTGACCATACCTATGAACCCCTAGGTAGGTGGTTCAACTCATATCTGGTTAAACTGACCAATGTTGTTCTGAGGCACCTCATGATTCGGTAAGGGGTTCTTGTAAATCCTCATATTTTGATTGTCGGGTGCCTGCAGGTTGTGAGACACTACAAGCTCACCCTTGTCAATCATATTTTTTACTAGGTGTTTAAAATACCAACACATCTTGATTTCATGTCCTTTAATTCTATGAAATATGCAAAATAGATCATCTTAAAACCCCTTTGGTTGGGTTTATTGGTGTCTATCATCTTGAATTCGGGTAATTTTATTACCTTGGCCACACATAATTGATGGAAAATCACCGCCAGTGATTTATTCAATGGTGTGAACTAGCGAGGCAGGCATTGTTCTTTGTTTTTGCCCTTGTAGTTTTTGTGCTTGTCATACTATGTAGGGGGAGGTTGAGCCTGATAGTTCTGCTTTTTCTGCACCTTGTCCTCCCATTGGAGATTTAATACAACTTGATTTACGTGGGATTGCTTGCACTATTGTTTTGTGGTACTCTTATTCTGTCCCTCTCTCCTATTTTTTAGCTTCAAGTTGCCTTCTTGCAACTTGATGTCCTCAATCATCTTGGCTTGCACCAAAGCCTCTTCGAATGTAGCATACTATTGCAGTTGCAACAGTAATGAGATGTACTTAGCACAACTCTTTGTAAACATATGAGTTAATTCAATGGCAGGAATGGGGAATGGCAACTTCACCATTAATATTCTCCACCTCTTTCTATATTTTTTCTATTGGCTCATCGTCACACTGAGCTAGCACAGCCAGATCGAAAAGGTTGGCCTATTTCTTGATGCCAAAATAATAGCATTCAAGAAAGGCATCAACTAACTGCTCAAAACTTGTTATACTATGTTTCTTTAGCTTATTAAACCACTCTTGGATAGGCTATGAAAGTGTCATAATGAACATGTGCAACAATAATGCATCATTGCTTGCTATATGAAAGAAAGCATTTAGAAAGCTCATTGCATGTTTTTATGCGTCTTTATCGCCCTTGAAATTATCTAACCTTGGCATATCAAAATGCTTAGGGTAAGCTATAGTAGGCACTAAAGGATCCAAAGGCTCATTATGTATTTTCCTTAGATTCATATTTTGAATAGCCACGCCTTGTATCTCAATGGCTTTAATTTTCTCGGCCAAGGCCTTATAGGCTCCTGAAGACAGAAAGTCCTCCTCCCTAAGTTGATGCTTAGGTGGCTTAGGAGGTACTGTCTTCCTTGCACAAGATGGAGGTATTTTCTCTTCCTCCTCTTTAGCTAGGGAGCTTTTGGGATATTCTTATTTTTATCCATCTCCCACTGCTACTTCATGTTGTCTCTGCCTTTGGTTATTGAGAAGTGGTAGCTGCTCTCTTTGTTTGGTAGTAACATGAATATGAGCATATCTATGCTCTTTATGCATCTTGGTTTGTGAGAAATCCTTCCTATGTGTATGCTCTCAATGCTCATCTTAAGGATATAGGCCAGCCCTAGCTAGACGATCCTCTTATTCTATGCATTCCTTTTCGATAAGGATACGCTCTTCACTCATGTGCTGCTCATATAACCTCTATCTCATGAGCCTTTGCACTTGAAGATTTTCATCTTCGATACACTTCCTCTCTAGGTGAGCATCCTACAATTGGTCTTGGAGGAGTTGGAATTTTTGCTCTTATGCCAGTCTATGTGATCTATTGATCTGGTCGATCATGGGAGGTCTTTGATACCTCTACTTTGTACGAGAGACTTCGTGGGTTCTGTGCCCATAGAACTGATGTGTTGTGTCTTTGCCTCTATCTATGAAGATGGCATTGGCCTCCTGCTATATCCTATAATGTGACCCACCATGCGCATATAGTGGGTATGTGACATGTAGGCACTTAGAAGCCTCCCCATGTTCTCTAGTAGTGCAGATGACACTCACGCTATGCTCACTTGGGGCTCGAGTGGATGGAGCAAAAGGCTTTCATCCTAGCTACTCTAGAATACTACCTAGACCTTCTAACTGCCTAGACCACCATAACTCATGTGGTGGTGTACCATTATCTCCCACCTTTGATATGTCAATGGTGATCTTGCATGGTGGACCACGCATGGGAGTATGATTAGTTCTATGCTCGATAACGAGCCTATTTGCCTACCCCTAAATAGGCAAGTATCTAGTCCTTCTATACTCATAAGGTGGAGTTATAGATCCTCTAGTAGACTTAGTATGTAGGGGTACAAATCTAGTACCCTGTATAATAAACTCTTCAGTAAACCCCATGGATGCATGTGCATTGCGGTCTCGATAACGGTTCTCAAGTGGAACACCTTTGTGCTAGAAGGTTTCCTATTCTACTCTATGCCTAGAGGAGTGTAATAAAGCTCCTCTATTTGGTGTTTGCTCTATTGGCTCCCCCTGTGTTGATTTGTCTCCTCGAATGCTAGCCAAACGACGTTTGGTTCTCTCATGTGGTTTAGGATTCAACACGTATTATTGTGAATTAGTTAAGGTTTGGTCATCGACATTGGATTTGGACCTTTTTCGACCACCCCGTATGTCCACCATTGTGTACCTAGAGTCTAAATGTACTATTATTAATAAAATAAGGTATACAAAAATGATTATCTTATTTTAAGTGTTAAAAGTGATTCCTAAAATATTTGATGTGTTTTCAATATGTGTTGTATCAGTTGTAGAAACTCTTATCGTGTTTTGTAAAACTTGTTGGATTTTATTCTTGGTTTAATGGATTTAACCTATACGCTCATAGCTCGACAACTTGGCTATGAACTCCAAGTCACATAAATTCCCCGTGTGTGGTAATGAAGCCCACACCTGAAAAAGGAGCATAGGTCCTACCATATCCTCACCCAATATCACCTAATTAGTGTTATATCCTCTGAAGAGGATTACATGCAATTTTTTTGGGCTGCAAATGATTCTTGGATCTGGTATTTGTCTATGTATCAAGGGTTTATAGGATTTGGGCCAACGGATGGAAGTTACACCCACCGTCATTGAACCCTACTAGTGGTTGGATGTCAAGCCCAACTCACTAGCATTTAAGTGTTTCATGGTGTGTGTGGTTATTTTTAATGTACATAAAAGAAATGCATCATATAGCACACATGCTCATTTTCTAAATGCTATGCAAATGAAAGACATTTTAGATTTAGAAAATGCAAGTTACTCTAGATGCTCTTTAGGACTATGCATATTATGATGCTAAACGACCACTAATCGGGCCTCACACATGCAAACCATCAACACATATCTATCAAGAATTTTGTAGCCTAGGGTGGACTACAATTAGAGGTCTGTTGTTCCCAACAGTGTCTTTCTATGGAAAGGAAAGTACAAAAGCAAACTAGGACAATTGATTTACCATTTTTTATAGTTATTTTCCTAATTTGCATTTGAATTTGACCTACAATAAAAACATAGAGAACAGAAAAGTGACAGAGGTTTGGAAAAAGGACCTACCTCATGTCCTGCACTGTCTATAGTTCTAAAATTATTTTTCTATGTTGTCAACAGGAAACCGTAGGTCTGACCTATAGTTCTGACTGTGAACCGCACCTTGTACCTGTAGTTCAGTCATTGGGCTACAACTGATAGTTGTGGTTTGTACTTACAAATACAAAATCCAAAAAAGCACAGTCAGATCCTAAAAATGTGGGGTGCCACTATGATCACCTCTGTAACCACCAAAAATGGTCACACTCGATTGTGGCTTCTATTGCGATAAATGGTAAAGATATAGCATGCATACAAGAAAATTAAATTGACAACAAATGAAACAAGAAGGAAATCACTTTATTCCATTGTATTCAAAGCCAAAATCCAATTACAAGTACATACCTCTTAGGGATATTCATTTTGATACAATATTACAATAGGAGTGCACAATTGTTTTCCCTCTTAAGGGTAGGTGTGATTTCCAAATGCCTTTTAGAATGGCACGAACTGCTCTAGGGTGGAGGTGCCCTCTTCTTCGCAATGGGGAAGGAAATTGATGGTTTTTTCTCCTTTGAAACTATTCCCTGCAGTCAAGAAACAACAAGGATGTCAAAAATATAGATAACCTCTCATGATGAGGCCATTTTAGGTAAATTGCATAATGACACCATTAACATGCATAATCAAAAATAAATAAATAAGGCTTCTAAGCTATGCAAAGTGAATCAAAATTCATGTAATAACGTAAAGGAAAGTAGCAGCTATACTATGCATGGATCAGATATGAAAATTCAAACATAAACATGCATAAAGAAAGCATTTAAGTCCTAATTGCAGCATAAGCATAAAAAGTAAATTTAACCTAGTTCTATGGTAAAAATTCTTCTAAAATGCTATTAAACCTTAAAAACATGTAATCTAAACTAATTAGCCAGACAAAAATAGAAATAGAAATATGGTTATACCTCTATTGCAAACCACAGCTCTGGTGCATGGTCTACACTATAAACTGTGGCTAACAGTTGTGGTTAGCACTCTGATAGGCTTACCCTCAATTCCAAGGATAGTGGGCTTAAAATCCTTATCCAATTGATGTTCAAGGATCACCTTAGATGTCCTTCTGATAGGTTTAGCATTCAAATCACTATGATGGGCCTTCGTTTTCCCGAATTTGTGTTTCTTGTCTCTCCTAAACTCCTAGGGCATCCATAATACAATTCATCATGAATCTTGGTAAGTAGGTATGGGATAAGTGCAATAGTTATCTCTTAGTATACTCGATTGAGTGTACAATTTGATAGGGCTCCGCTGATAAAATATCCAATGCTCTCTCTAATAGTTTACCCTAATTCTAAGGGGTACTTATAGGACTACCAAAGGGCTAGGGGTGGCTTCCTGGAGAAGCTAAGATCAAGAAGGGGTCGTTAGGAAAGTTGGAATGGAAGCTTTCACCCTTTAACCGCCTTCTTCTATATCTAATGGTAATTTCAACTGATTTGGCTTGAATTGAAGGCCAACTAAACTTTAGTTAAGACCGCAGGTCACAGCTGTGATCTAGACTACAAACCATAGGTCTCGGCCATAGTTCAACTGTAAACTACAGGTTTGGACTATGGTTCAGACTGATTAGGCTAAGGATCCAAAATTGAGTGGTTATAACCACTGCTCTATCTTGGAGTGTGTCCAAGATCTTCCATATGGTCTTGTAGCATGTCCTTATGAGTAGTCACCCTCGACATGACGTGTTTTAGGTGTCTACAATTTCAAAAAAAATAGATAATTAGAAATAGAATGCAATTAAAATCAAATTGATGAGCTAGGGATGGGCCAAGTGGCCAGATTACCTATTCTAGAGTCTATCTACAAAATTTACCGCTAAAAAGTGCTAAATTTTTCGTTGATGCCAAATTTGCCCTAGGGGTGGCAAATTTGGTAAACTAGCACAAAAACTAAAAAAATTAGTTTTCTAGTTTAAGGGGTCTGTCTGAGGGCTGGAAAGGGTAAAAACTTGTCTAAACAGTTGATCAGACTCCTTATTGATACAAAAAATGATTATGCTTACCTCCTAGAGTGGAATTTGACTTGTTGCCAAATTCACCACTAGGTTTGCCAAATTTACCACTAGAAATATGGTCTGGGTGGGAAATTTGGTTTTGTTGTTCTAGTTACCAAATTCACTATAGGGATGGCAAATTTGGTATTGGACAAGGTTTTTGAGGTCAATTTTAGCAGGTTTCGACTATGCTTTTGATCTATGATAAGGGTCCTACTATGATTTATAAGGTTTGTGAATCACAAAATTAGAGGATTGAACCTCTTAAAGTTGGTTTTTCTAAATTCTCCATAGGGGTAGCGAATTAGGTCTTAGGTAGAATTTTTGAAGTTTCAAGGTAGATTTAGGATCAATTTGAAATGGGTTTTATCTGAAATTGGTATGGAAGGATCCCACTATACTTTAGAATTTTTTTCTGTAATAAAAACATGGAATTAAACATCTAAAACAAAGAATTGAAGAACTAGAATTTTAATAACAAAAGAAAAGGGTGAAATTACCCTAGGGGTCTACAAATCTAACAAATGATAGTTATAAAAGGCTATGGGGTGCAATCAAAAGAACAAGGAATACTATATTAGGGATAAACTAACCTCCAAAAAGATTATATTAGAAAATTATAGTGATAAATTTGACAATTTAATAAACTATGTTATGAAATTGCTCAAAACATAAAAGAAATGAATAACATGTAAGAGAAAAAGGAACTAATATTTTTATGTAACACAAATATTAAGGATCTAAAATTCAATGCTAAGTGTTATTAAATGCAAAATACAACTAATTTTACTTGATAAAAGCAAATTAGTACTCAAATGATAAGAAATTTTACTTCAAATAGAGTTCATGAGATGAAATAAATGTTATTTAAATTATTAAACAATTAAAAATAGAATACAAAAATACATAATATATGAAAGAAAAATGGCATGGAGGAAGACAACAAGTGTTATTATGTTCTAGTCAAGATAAAAAATCTGCAATCAAGACAATTAGTAATATTTTATCTCAAAACATGCAAGAGAAGTATAAGGAAAATCCTGTAAAAATATAGGATTAGAGATGAAATGTGGCAAAACATAAATGTAAACTAAAATAATTCTACACAAAAGTATTATTTATGGTAGTAAGAATGCTAAAATTGATTGAGATAGCTACAAAATTACTATTAAGATAATGCAAAATAAAGTTAGGGGCTACCAAAGAGAAGGATTAAAATCCTGCAAGAGAAATTAGAACATAAAAGATGAACACATAAAAGAGATATGACAAGTTAGCAAGGCTACAACCTAGAGGACAAAATGCTATGAAGCCAAGGTGAGAGGAGAGAAGAAAGAAGCTAGGATAGCTCTCCTTATTACCTCCAATGGTGACTTACTTGCTCCCAAGTCCTCCTTGCCTTGCTTGACTTGCTCTCAATGCTCACAAAGAATGCTCAAATGCTTGATGAAGACTTAGTAATGCTTGGGAAAATCTTAGAATAGATAAATTCTACGATATAATGCTAGAGTAATATGGGTAGAGCTTTTCTACAGTGGACTTGCTTCCCAAATGCTTGCCCCATGACCTCCTTAAATAGGAATTAAGAGGGGACTTGGAGGGAATGATAAGATAAGATCAATTCAAACCAATTCAACTTAGACCTTCTTGGAGCATGAAAGATCAATGGTGGATGTGAAAAGAGGCTTGATCTGTGTCCAACTATTTCACGTGGAAGATTCTCGGCTATTTTGCCAAATTTGCCATTGTTTGCCAAATTCACCACAAGTGTGGAAAATTTGGTTTTGAGTGGTAAAAGAATTATTTAAGATTTTGGATAGTTTGAATTTTGAAAAGGTTTCCATTGACCACTAGCCAGATTCACCACTAGACTGAAGGACACAAGCTTATACTGAGAGGGGGGTGAACAGTATAAGACCACTTTTTACTTTTTCTTACAATTCAATATTATGTTGTGTAAAGATAGCAGTATCAATAATAGTAATCAAATCAATGCACAAAAACCATACACAATAGAGACATCACAATTTATGTGGTTCACCCAATGTGGGCTACTCCATGGAGAAAATATTTTACTAAAACTTTCTCAATCAATCTCTTTGGTAATCACTCCCAATTACAATGTTTATGGATCTTTATCCAAAGGAGATGCTGATACCTTAATCTCAAGTTCGTGGATCTCTTCCAGAGGATAAATCTTTCCCCTTATGCTCTAGATATGTGATCTTCTAGAAGATGTTGTCTCTCTATTGCACTGACTGGTGGACCTCTCTCCACTTGAAGACTCCTCACTTAGATTTGTCTTCAACTATGTTGGCTTCTGGATCTCTATCCACTGATACTCTATCCTTTGTACTCTGTCACCTCCAAAGCTTTTTCAATAGGCTCACTAATAACTTGCTCAATAGGCTCACATAGAACCTGCTTAATAGGTTCACACAGAACCTACTTAACAATCTCACACAAAACCTATCAAATATGCTCAAGCAAGCTCACCAAGAACTTTCCCAAATCTGTTCTAGCAAGCTCACCAAGAATTTACCCAATTCTGCTCCAACAAGCTCACCAATAACTTGCCCAAATCTCCTCTAGCAAGCTCATCAAGAACTTGCTCTAAATATGTCCACAAATCTATCCTCAAATTTGTCCTCAAATATATCCTCAAATGTGTCCCAAAACTATCCACAAAGGCCTTCTCAAAGGCTCAAAAAATCATACACAAACTACCACAAGTATGTCCACAAATCTATCCCAAATACCTTCTTCAAAGGCTCAATCAATCATGCTCAAGTAGCACTCAAAATGAACTTAAAAATGAATGGCAATCTCAACTCAAATTAACTTCATAGAAGCATAAAGAGAATTGTTAGAGACTAAATATGTTCAAATCTCACTCTCAACCCAAATCAATCCCAACTCAACTCAACTCAAATCAATCTCAACTCAACTCAAGTATTATAGAACCATAAAGAGAATTGTTAGAGACTCAATATGTTCTAACCTTAATCTCAACTCAACATAGAATGATGGAATAGTTTATTTCATAGAACTTGAACAATCACTTCACACATCACTTGACTAGGCTAAATCAAATCAACTCAACCAATCATCACAAGAGACAAGTCTTTCTCACACAACCCTAGTCCAATTATGTATCAACCAACTCAAATGTTTCCAAAAATGATCAATCACAAATCTCACATAACAATGATACTCATGTTCTTTTCTAACTCAATTTCTTTCACAACCAATGGGCTTCAACAACTATGCTTATCAAATAAGGTTTAGACACAACTCTCAATTCAGAAAACCTTGAAGCATTCAACCAACCACTTTCAAAAAGGAAACCACAAACAATCCTTTTCCCTCCAATGACATTTTAGAAATCAACCACCATAAACAATCAATATGAGAATGTGCCCATACCTTTTTTTGAAGATGAAAAAACATCTTTGTAAATCTACCAAAATAACAAAATTCTTTTTCCAATCTTCACAAGGGTTAGTAGATCATAAAATAATCAAAATTACTCCACTTTTCAATAATCATCACCAAGGTCTTTAATTGCACAACTTCCTTATCTTTCCTAAAACCACTTGTCACCTCATGAAAGAATTAATCCTCTTGAAAAAGAACAAGGCAGACTTCACTTTTGGAACCCCTTTGCAAAATCAAAAATATCTCTTTACACACACCTTATTTCCCCTTCTAAATAATTTAGTCAAATATCCCTCGAAATTAGCTTTTCGAGGATATATAATATGCCAAATTTCTGAAATAAATTGAAACCTTTACATATTATATGCCACCCTCCATTAATTGCACATAGGTCGGCCCTCCATTAATTAAAACTTAAACTTTAAACTTTAATATCTTCATCATCGGAGGTCCTTTTTCGATGAAACAAAATTCTACCTTGGATTTTAAGAAAATCCCTTTCCACATAATCCCACCATGGTTTTAAATAAAACCTTTTATTTTTCCTGCCTTGGTTTTCATAAAAACCTTGTAAATAGCCATAAATGCTTATTTATGAAATATTTTGGCCACCAAAACCAAATGTGATCCATGTGACATCAATTACAACATAAAATACCTCAAATTAACTCAAATTTCCAATAATATCCCCCTTTGTCATTGATGGCAACACCTCTAATGCAAACACCACAATCATAGTAAAAACCATCTCTAAGAATCAAGGTTGCTCTCCCTGACTCAATACTCTTTATGGAGGCTACTCCCCCTAACTCAATGCTCTCCCCTTTACTAAAATCTCTTCCTCTTTGACATCAATGGTAAAAGGGACACCTATGGACTAAAAAATATGACTCTTAAGCACAACCCCCTCACCACCTTCTCTCGAGGTGATTAATTTTTGGGGGGGAGTACCTTTACTCCCATATTACATTGATTATTTCCTCTATCAACTTCCTTCCATATTTTTATGATATCCTTCTCTTGATGAATTACTTGATCTTCGTATCATGAACCTTTTTGACCTTCTTGGTTTAAACTTGTTTGGAATTGTGTCCTACATCATCTTGCAATATGCCCAAAGTTATTGCAATTAAAACACTTGATATTGTAGCCTTTGGCTGGTGCCCATGTCCTGAAATTATTATTAAAATAATTTCCATATCCATTCCTTTACTGAACCCTGTATTATGAAGCTCTATTTTCATGACCATTATGACCATGACTTTTGAAATGTGTAGCTCTAAAACCAAAACCATGTTGTTCATTTCCTTTGCATTGAAAAGATTTATTACCAATCCTATTACATGAGAAGCAATGTACTTGAAATTCATACCTTATTTCTTTGAAGTTTCTTCTAGCAACATCAAACTTCTTTGATCCATGGATCCTGCAATGTATAGTCATATGTCCAAATCCATTACAATAAAAACAATATCCTTGAAAATCTCGTTGTTCGTGCCTTGGTTCCTCATATATTTTTTGACCATTATCCTTATGATCATCTTCAACTTGTGCATTCCATTCTTGAACCTTCTTTGTAGTATCTAAAACCTCTTCCTTGCATTTCTCTTCAAGAATTTCTTTTCCCTTTGATATTGATTCACCTATCTCAAAAAAAGAACCAAACTGAATATTTGGAGCCATAGGAACTTTGGAATTTTCCTCACAAATTTTAGGTGCTTCCTTGCTTTCATCTTTTAGAAATTCCTTTCCTTTTGAGTATGAATTTTATTGGAAGTAAGATACAACCTTAAAATAAGTTTCCAGTCCTTTTTGAATCTTTTAATCTAATGTATCATGTCTTGCCATGGTTACCCTTAGTTCTTCATTCATCCTTTCTTCTATCCTTTTTGCATTTTGAAGCTCTTCTCTGAGATTACTGATTGTTTGAAGTAGTTCTTATCTGATTTTGACATCTATTCAAATCTTGTTTTCAAGATTCATGTATTCTTATTTTAACCTTTTTATTTCTTATTTTTGTTTACTTGGATCATCCTCTTCCTTTTCTATTACCAAAAATGAGACTTCTTTGTTTTCACTACTACTGGAATTGTCACTAGAACTGTTGTTTTCTTTTTTAAATACACTTTCCTTGTTGTAATTGTTGTAGTATGTGCAATCATCATCTATATGCCCAAATTCTCCACATATGAAGCATTTTAGTATCCTTAGAACTTTCTTGTATCTATCTACTTGCTCAATCGCTATGGCAAGCTCTTCATGTCTTTCTTCAATAGGCATATCTTATTCTTTAACTTCAATACCTAGGAATATGTGTTCTTGCTTTTCTTCACTTATTCCAAATAATGTACATTCTTCTTCATCTGACTGATCTTTATCATTATAATATGAACTATCACTTGCTTCTACAATGTAGTAAGATTTCTTAGCCTTATAAAAAAATTTCTTCTTCTCATACCTATTTTGCTTGAATCTATCATCTTTGTCATGCTTATGATTTCCATCTTTTTTTCTTCTTTGACCTTGTTTTTCATCATCACTAATTTCTTCATGTGGACACTTGTATGCATAGTGACCAAGATCACGACACTTGTAACACTTGACTTTCCTTATATCTTTGAAATTCCTTGAGTCCTTATTCCTTTTGATGAAGTTAGCTTCCTCATAATTTTATAAAACTCTATCTATTTTTGAAACTTTTCCTTTCTCTTTTTTTGAAGCCTTGAATGCAATCTCTTTTATTGGATCTTGATGCTTACTTACCCTCATCTCATAAGTTGTGAGAGTACCTTGCAATTCTTCCATTGTTAGCTTGTTGATATCCATTGTCTCTTCTATTTCTGAAACCTTAGAATAATATTTCATGGGAAGCGATCTCAAGACATTTTGAGTAACTTTTGGTTCTTTCATCTCAAAACCTAGGCCTCTCATGGTGTTAGTAATCATCAACTCAAAGTAAGAAATTTGCAATATCTTCAAAATCTTCCATTTTTAATTCCTCAAATATTTTTCTATGAGTTGGTAGTTTTACCAACTTTACCTTAGAATATCCTTCATAAGTATTCCTCAACTTGGTCCACATATCATTAGATAAAGTACATACCATGACCTTTGTAAAATCTATCTCACATAGCCCACTCAAAATATAATTTATTAATCTTGCATTGATCTCAACCAATTTCCTGGTAGTATTATATTTCTCGGGATCACATTCAACCTTATACTCTTTTTAAACCATCTTCCATACCTCATATCCTTGTGATATCAAGTAGTTCTTCATTCTCATGCTCCAAAAAGCATAATTGTTACCATCAAACAATGGAGCCTTATTTTAAGATAATACTTTTTGTGAAGCCATCTATGTTATTTGTAGAATCTTCCCTCAAGCTGTTAGCCTTTCTGAAGGAACCCGCTCTCATACCAATTAAATAACACAAGCTTATAATGAGAGGGGGGGTTGAATAGTATAAGACCACTTTTTACTTTTTCTTCCAATTCAATATTATGCTGTGTAAAGATAGCAGTATTAATAGCAGTAATCAAAGAAATGCACAGAAACCATACACAATAGAGATATCACAATTTATGTGGTTCACCCAATGTGGGCTACTCCATGGAGAAAATATTTTACTAAAACTTTCCCAATCAATCTCTTTGTGAATCACTCCTAATTACAATGTTTATGTATCTTTATCCAAAGAAGATGTTGATCTCCTAATATCAATTTCATGCATCTCTTCCATAGGAGAACTCTTTCCTCTTCTACTCTGGCTATGTGATCTTCTAGAAGACACTGTCTCTCTATTGCATTGACTGGTGGACCTCTCTCCACTTTAAGACTCCTCACTCAAATATATATTCAACTGTACTGGCTACAGGATATCTATCCACTAAGACTCTATCCTTTGTACTCTGTCACCTCCAAAGATCTATAAATAGGCTCACTAAGAACATGATCAATAGCCTCACACAGAACCTGATCAATAGGTTCACACAGAACCTGCTTAACAATATCACATAGAACTTGTTAAATTTTCTCAAGCAAGCTCGCCAAGAACTTGCCCAAATATGCTCTAGCAAGCTCACCAAGAACTTGCCCAATTGTGCTCCAACAAGATCACCAAGAACTTTCCCAAATATTCCCTAGCAAGCTCATCAAGAACTTACCCTAAATCTATCCACAAATCTATCCTCAAATATGTTCTTAAATATATCCTCAAATGCGTCCTAAAACTATCCACAAAGGCCTTATCAAAGGGTCAAACAATCATACACAAAGTTCCACAAGTCTATCCATAAATATATCCCAAAGACCTTCTTCAAAGGCTCAATCAATCATGTTCAATTAGCACTTAAAATGAACTAAAAAATGAATGGCAATCTCAACTCAAATTAACTTCATAGAAGGATAAATGGAATTGTAAGAGACTCAATATATTATAATCTCACTCTCAACCTAAATCAATCTCAAATCAACTCAACTCAAATTAATCTCAACTCAAATCAAATTAATATCAACTCAACTCAAGTCTTATAGAACCATAAAGAGAATTGTTATATACTCAATATGTTCTAACCTTAATCTCAACTCAACATAGAATGATGGAATAGTTTGTTTCATAGAACTTGAACAATCACTTCACACATCACTTGACTAGGCTCAATCATATCAACTCAACCAATCATCACAAGAGACAAGTCTTTCTCACACAACCCTATTCCAAGTATGTATCAACCAACTCAAATATTTCTAGCAATGCTCAACCACAAATCTCACATAATAATTATACTCATGTTCTTTTCTAACTCAAGTTCTTTTACAACCAATGGGCTTCAACAACTATGCTTATAAAATAAGGTTTAGACACAAATATCAATTCAAAAAACCTTGAAGCATTCAACCAACCACTTTTGAAAAGGAAACCACAAACAATCCTTTTCCCTCCAATGATATTTTAGAAATCAACCACCATAAACAATCAATAGGAGAATGTGCCCATACGTTTTTTGAAGATGAAAAAACCTCTTTGTAAATCTGCCACAATCACAAAATGCTTTTTCCAATCTTCACAAGGGTTAGTAGATCACAAAATAATCAATATTACTCCACTTTTTAATAACCATCACCAAGGCCTTTAATTTCACAACTTCCTTATCTCTCCTAAAACCACTTGTCACCTCATGAAAGAATTAATCCTCTTGAAAAAGAATAAGGCAAACTTCACTTTTGGAACCCCTTTACAAAATTAGAAATATATCTTTACACACACCTTATTTCTCCTTCTAAATAATTTAATCAAATAGCCCTCGAAATAAGCTTTCCAATGATATATAATATGCCCCCTTTCCAAAATAAATTGAAACCTTTACATATATATGCCACCCTCCATTAATTGCACATAGGTCGGCCCTCCATTAATTAAAACTTAAACTTTAAAATTTAATATCTTCATCACCAGAGGTCCTTTTTTATGAAACAAAATTCCACCTTGTATTTTAAGAAAATCCTTTTCCACATAAGCCCACCATGGTTTTAAATAAAAACTTTTATTTTGCATGCCATGGTTTTCATAAAAACCCTATAAATAGCCATGCTTTCCAAAATATCATAAATGGTTATTTATGAAATATTTTTGCCACCAAAACCAAATGTGATCCATGTGACATCAATGACAATATAAAATGCCTCAAATTAACTCAAATTTCCAACATAGCCAAATTCACCACAGAGATGGTGAATTTGGTAAAAATTGATTTTTGGCTAAAAAGGTCAATTTTACAGTTTTGTCAAATTCACCACTCAACTTACCAAATTTGCTATTGGCAAATTTGGTCAGGGTGGTAAATTTAGTAAAGGTAAATTTCAATGCCTATATTTATGGAGAATGGTATATTTGATGTTTAGTGAAGTTTAGAACTAATTTTGGGAAGTTTTGGAGTGTTTACGACCAATTTTGGAAAGTTGCGACTAGTGTGTCAAAATTGGGTGTCTACATTTTGCCCTAGTTTTGATGTGATATCTAAGATGTTACATCAAAATTTAAGTTGTGATACTCAATTTTTATGCTATACTTTATTACTATTTGTTATACTTTGCTGATTTGTATAATTGATTACGTTTTGTTGTTTTTGATGGTTATAAATATGCCTTATTTTGCATGCCTCGATATTTGGAGAAAATTGTTTGGTCCTATGAAATTTTCTTACCCCAAAAACATGATCTCATGAAAAATCATATGCCTGGTTATTGGTTTTAGAGCAAATATTTTGAGATACAGGGTGCTTAGATTGATTAACATTGATAAACTAAGGGTTTAAAATGCAAAAGAGGATGTGAAAGTGACCTCATTTGTACTTTTTCATGTTATAGAAAGTTATAGAGGGTGATATAGATTTTTTGGAGAGTATGGATCATATCCAAGGATGAACACATTGTGCTAACATATTTCGAGGGATAGTCAAGGTATCAGAGTGATACCGAGATGTAGGTGTTCATTCTAACTCAAAATATTTGTATTTAGGGTATTTTTATGCATTTTTTGAAACTTATGGTGAAATTGGTAGAGATGCCACTGGTTATTTTGGTCCTAGTGGTGAATTTGGTGCCAGTGATGAATTTGATCAAGGATAGCCACTTTTGTTTTGCATTTTTTGACCTCGATATGTGTGCAAATATAGGTATATTTATACTTTTTGAAAAGTTACTTTTGAGGGCTATCTAATGGTAGTATTTTTGTGAAGTTTTGAGATGATTTTATGAGCTTTATAACTCATTATTTTGGATGGATTTTGGTAGGTGATAAAGGTTTTGATGAGTATGGAGCGTTGTCCTAAATTCTTGGGGAGCATCTTAGAGGGTGAGAAAAATGTTGAGGATGTGGTGCTCTTGTTGGTGATAGGTCTATACTATGTTGGCTATATACCTAAGTTAGAGTTTGATTGCTCACTATTGACAACCTTTGTGAAAAGGTGGTATTTGTCTACAAATACTTTCATATTTCTGATGCGGGATATGACTGTTACTTTGGAGGATGTGTGGTGCATCCTCAAGGTGCTAGTTTGAGGTGTACCTATTCATTTAGGTATGAATATTGTTACAAGGAAGAAAGCCTTTTTAGAGGATGGTGACTTATCAAGTATGAGAAATGGACTGAGGATCAATGATGCTTATATTTGGGGGAACATTGATCAAAGCACTACACTTTTGGCTACAGTGGTATCTATATTGATGATGAGTGATACTAGCAAGAATTCTATGTCATGGGTATGGGGATATATTATGGTAGTGCTAAGGGATAGTCAGATTGTTTTTCTTGGGCCCTAGTCATCTTAGCCAAAATATACCATACTTTATATATGGAAATATACAGATAGGGTTAGAGTCTGACTTGTTACACATTGTTGAAGAACACAAGCTTATACTAAGAGGGGGGGTGAACAATATAAGAACAATTTTTACTTTTCTTTTCAAATCAATATTATGCAGTGTATAGATAGCAGTATCAATAGCAGTAATCAAAGCAATGCATAAAACACCATACACAATAGAGACACAGATTTAATGTGGTTCACCCAATGTGGGCTACCTCCATAGAGAAAATATTTCTTCTAAATATTTCTCAAATAATCTTTGGGAATCCTTCCCAATTACAATGTTTATGGACCTCTATCCAAAGGAGATGTTGATCCCCTAAATCTGGTTTGTGGATCTCTATCCATAGGAGAACTCCTTCTCCTTTGCTCTGGTTGGTGATCCTCTAGAAGACACTACCTCCACTGCATTGACTGTGGATCTCTCTCCACTTGAAGACTCTTATCCTCACTCAGAAGACCTATCCTCAATGTCCTGGCTGATGGATCTCTATCCACTGGAGACTTTATCCTCTCTACTCTGTCACCTCCAAAGCTCTTCTCAATAGGTTCACTCAAAACCTTCTCAAATCTACTCAACAGGTCCACTTAGAACCTGCTCAAATATACTCAATAGGTCCACTCAGAACCTACTCAAATCTGCTCAACAAGTCCACTCAGAACCTACTCAAATATACTCAATAGGTCCACTCATAACCTGCTCAAATATACTCAACAAGCTCACTCAGAACTTGTCCAAATATGCTCAACAAGCTCACTTAGAACTTGTCCAAATCTGCTCAACAAGCTCACTCAAAACTTGTCCAAATCTGCTCAACAAGCTCACTTAGAACTTGTCCAAATCTACTCAACAAGATCACTCAAAACTTGTCCAAATCTGCTCAACAAGCTCACTCAGAACTTGTCCAAATATTCTCAACAAGCTCACTCAAAACTTGTCCAAATCTACTCAACAAGATCACTCAAAACTTGTCCAAATCTGCTCAATAAGTCCTCTCTAGGACTTGCTCAAATATGCATTGCAAGCTTCCACAAAAGCTCACACAAAATCATTCCACAAGTCTTCTCAAAGACTTACCTCAAATCAGCTTAACAAGTTCACACAAAACTTGTCCAATCTCATAGAAGCATAAAGAGAATTGTTAGAGACTCAATATGTTCTATACTCAATGCTCAATCACTTTCTCAACTCAATCTCATAGAAGCATAAAGAGAATTGTTAGAGACTCAATATGTTCTATACTCAAAACTCAATCTCAACTCAAATCAATATCATAGAAGCATAAAGAGAATTTTTAGAGACTCAATATTTTCTATTCTCAAAACTCAATCTCAACTCAAATCAAATCATAGAAGCATAAAGAGAATTTTTAGAGACTCAATATGTTCTATTCTCAAAACTCAATCTCAACTCAAATCAGAATATTGAATAGTTTGTTTCATGGAACTTGAACAACCACTTCACACAATCACTTGACTAGGCTCAATCAACTCTACTCAACCAATCACTTCAAGGAACAACCCTTTCTCACAAACCCTAGTCCAAGCATGTATCATCCAACTCAAAATATTTCCAACAATGCCCAACACAAATCTCACATAACAATGATACTCATGTTCTTTTCTAACTCAAGTTCAAGTTCTTTGCATAACCAATTGGCTTCAAAAATAATTCTAATAAAATATTCTTCATCTAACAATGATACTCATGTTTTTCTCAAACCCTAACTCAGGTTTTTCATACAACCAATGGTTTCAACAACAATGCTTATAAAACAAGGTTTTAATCACAACTCTCAAATCAGAAAACCTTGAAGCATTAAACCAACCACTTTTGAAAAGGAAACCCTAATCAATTCCTTTTCACTCCAAACTTAATTTTCAATCAAGCCAATCACCTAACTCAACAAAGAAGAATTTTGCCCATACCTTTTCTTGAAGAGTAGTTGTCTTTGCAAATTTTCCACACTCACAATTACTTCTTTGACAAACTCAATAAGGGTTAGAGGATATTTATTTTCTCAATAAATCACAACACAAAAATAATATCAACCAAAATACACCTTATCACTCCATCTATAAAATAATGCTCAATATCTTTCAAAAATAATCTCCTTGGAAAATATCTCTTTCACAATAAAATCAACTCTATTAAAGTCTTACTTCTCAAATATCCAAAATTTATTATTTAAGACTTTAATTAAAACAATACCTAAACTCCTTATGCCTCCTAACTTTATTTCCAATCAATAATTCTTAGCTAGCAATTTTCCAAATAATAAAAACCTTTTAACTCCCACTTTGCTAAAAGTAATTAATCATCAACATAGGCAATATTATTCAAATGCTCAACAAAAATATTACCTCTGCCTTGGAGGGGATTTGAACCCCTAACTCTGCCCACGACCTGCGCCTTAGTCGTGGCTCTATTGCCACGTGAGCTAAGCGCTCACTTGGAGCATTGAGAGCACCATGTGCTCTAAGTTCCTTATGCTATCGACGAAAACAAAAATGTGCATAGCGCTTTGGTGTTCCCAACACCAACCAAAATGTGTCTTGCCAGGATTCGAACATAGCTCAACATTACCACAAAAACTTAACCAATGTCTCCTTGCCACTATGCCATACTTCCCAGCTGGCTTGAGGGTTTCAATGCGCTTTCCTTTATTTCGATCATCGTCCTTCAAATATGTTCATTGTTTCTCATGAGCTCAACCACCAATTCGTATGCCTTTTCTTATTTCAAGCAAGGATAAATTAATCAATGTATTTTAGGCATTATATATAGTGCCCTTTGTCTTCCATGCAATCACGTCGATGCATCGATTTAATTCGACGTTGGCTTGGTTTATTAGGTTATAAGGTATTTAAATTTAATTAAAATTAAATTTAAAATATTATAAATTAAATCAAACCAACCTTAGGCTTTAACTTAATTAAACCTTGGAGCCTTGTCTTATTGCACAACCTTGTAACAAATATTTATTTATAAAATTTAAATTCCTTGTGAATTTAAATAATTTATAAAATAAATATTGGACCTCCTTTTTAACCTTTGCAATAACCCTTCTTGGGTTTTTATGAACCAATCACTTAACCTATGCTCCCAATAATATTAAAATATTATGGAGCCTTTTTGCCTTTAACTTTTGCACTGTTGAAGCTTTTTCCTGGATGATAGTGACAACCTTTTATGACTTTATTTCTTGTCGAATTCCTTGATATGAGTGATAACTCTATCAGGTGACATCAATGACAAATTTGAATTAGAGGACTCAAAATGTCCAAAAATCTCCCCCTTTGTCATTGATGGTAACCCAAATACTTTTTACTGAAAACTTGACCTTTCTGTAATTCTGCTCTCCCTAGGACATTGCTCCCCCTGGCTCAATGCTTTCTCAAATATCGAATCTCTCCCCAATACACAAATCTCTCCCTCTTTTCCATCAATGGAAAAGGGTTACCTTTGGGGCTTGGGGCTAAGAATGAGCCTCTTAGCTTAGCCCCTCCCCCACCTCCACATGAGGTGGTTAATTATGGGGTGGGAGTATTTCTACTCCCCGAAAGCACTGTTCTTTACCTTTATATTTTTCTCTTATTTTATGAGTTTTCTGAATCCTCTTTCCCAAGTCATCATCCCTGTTCCTGTCATCACTTTTGTTCCTATTCTTGTTCTCATCCATATTCCTATTCTTGTTCCTATTTTTGTTCTCATCCATGTTCTTGTTCCTATTCCTGTTCTCATCCATGTTCCTATTCCTGTTCTTGTTCCTATTCATATTTCTATTTTTGTTCATATTCTTGTTCCTGTTCATACCTATTTTTGTAATATTTTCTCTACACCATCTTGTTGTGTGACCATCATTATTGCACTTATAACACTTAATGTTATTATTCCTTGGAGGTGCAACTATTTTAGGATTTCTCCTAGTGAAGCCATATCCTCTTTTGTCATGAATCTTGCAATTCATTGCCTTGTGACAAAACTCATTACATGAGTAGCAATACCCTTGGAAAAACTATCATTTTCCATATTATTATCTTTCATGTGTCCTGCACTGTGAAGCCATGTGCCCAAACCTGTGACATGAAAAACATCTTCCATTGAAGCTTCCTTGTCTTGACCTCATTGGTCTACTATTTTGATTGTTGTTCCATCTATATCTTCTCTGTGCATTGTTCCTATTTTTGTTGAAATCTTTGTTGTCCAACTCATCCTCTAATGTCTCACTCCCGCTTACACTATATTCTTATGATGTATCTTCTTCTGAAGTTTCTTCTTCTTCAAGACTTGAAGTAGACTCTTCTTCCCTTTTCTTTTGAACCTGTTTAGAACCAAGACTTTTCTTGTTTGTTGCTCTTATTTGTATCTTGACTATTTTATCCACACTCTTTGCACTGTTTACATACTTGTATAGTTTATTATTGGAATCATCTAAATATTTCTTTAGTAGGGCCACTTCTTGTGTTAACTTTTCACATTCTATAATCTTTGCTTCTAAATTATCTTTGAACTTGCTTGCCTTAGCCTTTGACTTTTCTAAATCCTCTATGAGCAATAATATTTCTTCATCACATTCTTGAAACTGATTTTCAAGCTTAGAGTGTTGCTTTCTTACCTTCTTTATTGTGTCAAGGGCATAGATAAGTTCTCCCTTGAGATCATAACCATTATCTACTGAATAATACTATATTTTTTTACCTTTATCCATATCATTTCTTTCTTTTGTCTTGTCTTCTATAGGATCACTCACTTCTTCTTCTAATTCCATTAGAATATTTTCATCTAGTATTTCAAGTGCATATTCAAAATCATCATCACTGAAACTATAACCATCCCTTGTACAATCATCTTCAAGATGTCCAAATTTACCACATCTAAAACATTTGAGAATAACTAGAGTCCTTTTATTAACTGGATCTTTCTCTTCAACCATAAATAGGACTTCATATCTATAATTGTTTGAAAAACTAGCATCACTATCATTTGAGTACTTACTTGCATTATCCGCATAGTAGCTTCTATTTTCCCTTTGGAAGAACTTCTTTCCTTGTCTGCTTTATCCATCCTTACTTTTATTTTGGTGCTTGTATATTTCTAATTCCCTGTACCCGTGGTCCTATTTTTCTTCATCATTGTTGCTTTTGGGCTATTTGCACTCTATTGCATAATGTCCATACTTTCCACAATTAAAAAACTTAACAAATATTAGATCTATGGGTCTTTTGGAACCTTTATATCTTCTGCCATAATTTTCTTCTTCATCACTAGATGACTCACTACTTGATTCTATATTATTACCCTTTTTATTTTTGTCCACTTTGAATGCAACTTCTTTTGGAGGAATAGGATATTTTGTTCTTATCTCAAAAGTAGTAAGCATGCCAAGAAAAGAATTCCTTGTCAGAGAATCACTATAAATTGATATTTCTATAGCAGAAACCTTTTCACTATACCTTTTTGGAAGAGTTATCAAGATCTTATCGCAAGCATCAGATTCATAAACCTTCATTCCAAGACCTTTCATCTCATGTATAAGTTCATCAACCTTGTTGAGATAGTCACAAATATTTTCATCATCCCGCATTCTTAGGTTCTCAAATTATCCTTTGATATTTTTGATCTTAGCTTTCCTGACACTTTTATCTCCTTCATATATGGTATGCAATAGTTCCCACATATCTTTTGTTGTTGTAAACTCCATAACATTCATAGATTTTGATCTATGTAATCCTTTTATAATTGCATTCATAGCTCTTGAATTTACATGCATTAGAAGCTTACCTTCCTTATCTATAGGAGGATTAGCTTCTTAATCATATCCAAGTTCCACTGCATTCCAAACTTCATTGTCAAGTGACATTAGGTGAAATCTCATCAATACACACCAATACAAGAAGTCACTTCCATCAAATACTGGTACTACATTATTGATGGACCCATCCATTTGATCCTTTGATCCATTTTATTCTTAGACCACTTTTCCTTCAAGCTATTAAAATCTTCTGAAGGAACCCACTCTGATACCAATTGAAGAACATAAGCTTATACTGAGAGGGGGGTGAACAATATAAGACCTTTTTTTACTTTTCTTTTCAAATCAATATTATGCAGTGTATAGATAGCAGTATCAATATTAGTAATAAAAGCAATGCATAAAACACCATACACAATAGAGACACATATTTAACATGGTTCACCCAATGTGGGCTACCTCCACAGAGAAAACATTTTTTCTAAATATTTCTCAATTAATCTTTTGGAAATCCTTCCCAATTACAATTTTTATGGACCTTTATCCAAAGGAGATGTTGATCCCCTAAATATGGTTTATGGATCTCTATCCATAGGAGAACTCCTTCTACTTTGCTCTAGTTGGTGATCCTCTAGAAGATACTACCTCCACTGCATTTATTGTGGATCTCTATCCACTTGAAGACTCTTGTACTCACTCAAAAGACCTGTCCTTAATGTATTGGTTGATGGATTTCTATCCACTGGAGACTCTATCCTCTCTGCTCTGTCATCTCCAAAGCTCTCCTCAATAGGTTCACTCAAAACCTTCTCAAATATAATCAAAATTTCCACTTAGGACCTACTCAAATATACTCAACAGGTCCACTCAGAACCTACTCAAATATGCTCAAAAAGTCCACTCAGAACCTGCTTAAATATGCTCAATAGGTCCACTTAGAACTTGCTCAAATATACTAAACAAGCTCACTTAGAACTTGTACAAATCTACTTAAAAAGATCACTTAGAACTTATCCAAATCTGCTCAACAAGCTCACTCAGAACTTGTCCAAATATTCTCAACAAGCTCACTCAGAACTTGTCCAAATCTGCTCAACAAGCTCACTCATAACTTGTCCAAATCTGCTCAACAAGCTCACTTAGAACTTGTCCAAATATTCTCAACAAGCTCACTCAAAACTTGTCCAAATCTGCTCAACAAGCTCACTCATAACTTGTCCAAATCTGCTCAATAATCTCACTCAGAACTTGTCCAAATCTTCTCAACAAGCTCACTCAGAACTTGTCCAAATATGCTCAACAAGCTCACTCAGAACTTGTCTAAATCTGCTCAATAATTCCTCTCTAGGACTTGCTCAAATTTGCATTGCAAGCTTCCACAAAAGCTCACACAAAATTAGTCCACAAGTCTTCTCAAATACTTACCTCAAATCAGCTTAACAAGTTCACACAAAACTTGTCCAATATCATAGAAGCATAAAGAGAATTGTTAGAGACTCAATATGTTATATACTCAATGCTAAATCACTTTCTCAACTCAATATCATAGAAGCATAAAGAGAATTGTTAGAGACTCAATATGTTCTATACTTAAAACTCAATCTCATAGAAGCATAAAGAGAATTAATAGAGACTCAATATGTTCTATACTCAAAACTCAATCTCAACTCAAATCAATATCATAGAAGCATAAAGAGAATTGTTAGAGACTCAATATTTTATATTCTCAAAACTCGGTCTCAACTTTGTTGAGCAAGGTGCAACAAAAGTATTGTCATTATTGTCAAAACATACAGATTGATGCAGTTGATGTAGTGGACAGGAGTTCAGAGGTCAGTCAGAACATGTACAGTGAATTTCCAAGAAGACAGAAGTGGCCCAGATTCAAAAAATCAAAGAAAAAGGCAAGTAAGAAAATTATCGCGATATCGCAACATGTTTTCTGTCGCGATATCACAACAGGTTGAGAAGAAAGAAGGTAGAAAGCAAAACTATCATGATTTCATGACATATCAGAGGAGAAAGAAAATGCAAGCAAAATTGTCATGATTTCACGATATGAACAAGGAGAGAGAAGGTGCAAGCAAAATTGTCATGATTTCGTGATATGAACGAGGAGAGAGAAGGCACAAGCAAAATTGTTGTAATTTCACGACATGGCCAAGGACAGAGAAGGCGCAAGGAAAACTGTCATGATTTCATGACATGTTGGCAGAGAAGGAGGCAAGTAGAAAAACTGTCACGATTTCGTGACATGTTTGAAGAAGAGGCATAGACAAAGAAAACTGTCATGATTTTGTGACATGCTCGAGGAGAAGGAGATCGCAAAGAAAAGTGTCAGGATTTCATGACAGGTTCCAAGAGGAAGCGTTAAGGAGAGAAAGTGTCATGATTTCATGATAGGATCGAAGAGAAAGCACCAAGGAGAGAAAGTGTCACGATTTCACGACATGTTCTGTTTTCGCTGGTTGAAGCCAAGAAGAGTAGCGAGAAGGCAAAAGTGTCATGATTTTGTGACATGTCTGGTTTTCACTAGAGTAAGCCAAGAAGAGTAGCGAGAAGGTGAAAGTGTCACGATTTTGAGACATGTTTGGATTTCATGAGTGCAAGCGAAGAAGTGGACAAGGATGCAGAAACTGTCATGATTTCGTGACATGTTGTATTTTCAAGGGTAAAAGGCGAGAAGGGTAGAAAGATACATAAGTGTCGCAATTTCATGACAGGTTGCAATAGCACAATAACAGACAATTAACTGGAATAGAACAACATTTAAAGGGGCAGTTGTAGAGGGAAAGCATGCAGCCAAAAAAAGAAGAGGTAACTGGAGTAAATGCATCAGTTACAGATGCAGTCATGTAGCTTTTTAAGAATTGGAGTTAATTGGAGTAAATCGAACAGTCGTATTAATATAATCATAAAATACATGCATGCATAGAAATGAATTCGTATAGTCATGGTAGAGATATACGTTGCATGTAACGTAATAATGCACACTCTATAAACATAGGAGTTACAGTTGATAAGTGGCAAAAGAGAATAATAAAAGAATAGTTACGGGTTGCATGCATAAATATGGAAGCTAAAAATAGAGACTTACTTATTATAAAAGCAGGTCTACATGAAGTATATTGTTGTTGTTGTAAGTGAGAATTTGTTGCGTAAAGAGGGTTAGAAGAGGGTCGAGAGAGATATAAGCAGAGCCGTGAGAGCATGCAGAGTTTAATCAAGTTTAATTAATTGCAGACCAGTCAGGGTCATGTAAATAGCGAAGGCATTTTTATGTCACTAAATTAAATTAGAATTGCAGTCCAAGTTGGAGCTTGGCATTAGGGGTTGGTGCTCCTATCTGTTGTAGCAGAAAAACAAGGGGTTGGTGCTCCTTCCAGTGGGTGCTGGTAAAGTGTTTGTAAAATTGGTGTTTTGCAAAGGCTGGATTTGGATTGAAGTCCAAGCAGTCATTTTTGAGGAGTAGCCAAATTGGTGAACCTCGTTACATTGTGTGTTGTGGTGTGCTTTCTTGTGATTATTGCTTTATTTGTTTTTTAGTTCTCTTTGCTTCAGTTTTAAGAATTGCAAATCAAACTTTTAGCTACACTAATTTACCCCCCCTCTCAGTGTCATTGTGAGAATATCAATTGGTATCAGAGCAAGGTTCTTGAACTAAGCTTAATTAGCTAAGGTGATCTTGGAAGGAACACAATGGCAGATAATGAAGGATTTTCATCAAACAAAGCTCCTTTATTCAATGGAACTAATTACCCATTCTAGAGACTCAAGATGCAGACATATCTAAGTGCATTAGGATACGACATTTGGGATTCAGTAGAAAGTGGATACACAATACCCGCTACTCCTCCAACAGATACTTCCAATAAGAAACTGTCTAAGAATAACTCCAAAGCAAAGAATGCCATAATGTGTGGGCTAGTATATAGTGAACTGATAAGGGTCATGTGCTGTAAATCGACAAAAGACATATGAGACAAATTAAAGAGCATCCATGAAGGAGACAACAAGATCAAGGAAGCCAAGCTGCAAATGCATCGAGCTCAGTTTGAGGCATTACAAATGAATGATGATGAGAACATAGAGGCCTATATGCTGAGAGTCAATGGAGTCATTAATGTAATCAGAGGACTTGGCGAAGAGATCGAAGATGCGGTTGTCATGAAAAAGGTACTTAGAACTCTTCACAAAATATTTAATTCTAAAGTTTCTGCAATAGAAGAGGCTAAAGATCTAAATAATTTTAGCATGGACGAGATGCATGGTTCTTTGACTACATACAAAATGAGAATAGGATAAACTAGGCCCATAGACAGAGAAGCTGCTTTTAAAGCACACAAGAATAAAAAAGCTGAACAAGAATCTGAGGATGAAGAGACATCGAATGAAATGGAAGCCAACTTTGTTTAAAAACTTACAAAGGGAAAAGGAAAGTATAGAGGAAAGTTACCATTTAAGTGTTTCAATTGTGGAGGGGTCGATCACTTTGCAGCTAAGTTTCCAATGAATGAGAAAACCAAAAGTGATGAAGGGTCACACCAAGAAAGAAGTGACTGGAAGAAGAAACCAAATTTTAGGAAAAGCAATTTCAAAAATAAAAGTTTCATATCCAAGAATGTCAGCTCTTCTGAAGATAGCTCGGTGAAGACTCGAAGAAGAAACAGGTGAAGCTCTATTCATGGCATTTGAAGAAGCAAAAACAGAAGAAAAATAGGAAGGTGATACAAAAATTAAGGATGAGGTTGAATTTTATCTGGAAGGAGAGTTGGTTGCTGCACTTAAAGAGTTGAAGACAAAAATAAAAAATAATAATAAGGTCTCAAGAAAGCTTGAGGATGCGAATGACATAATAAATAGTTTGAAAGTATAGACAGAAGAATTTAAGAAAATGTCTGAAGAACTTGAAGTACAATTAACCATGAGAATAGATGAGTGCAACAAACTAGAATAAGAGATTGTTGTTTTAAGAATGCGGCTAGAAGAAAAGAATAAAAAATTGAGTTGCTATCACAAACTTGAAGGAAGTTCTGCAAAGATTGAAAATATTATAAGTAGTCAAAGGACTGCAGGCATCAAGTTTGGCTTGGGGTTTGTCGAAGGAGAATCATCAAGTGGATCAAAGGCCATGACTGTAGAACCAGTAAAGAAAGAGGATAAGATCAAGGTTGACCAAAGAAAAATGAATCTTGTAAAAGAAAGCAACAATGCCAGGCATGAGAAGACTGTTGACAATAAGGGATTCACAAAAGTCACACATCAAAGGAGAAGAAAATTTGTGGCTCCTACTACAAATTAGCAAATACCAACTCCCAGGTTCAATCATTCATTTTTTGGTTATTGTTTTAAATGCAATACTTACGGTCATAAGATTTCAAACTGCATTTATAATATAGGACAAAAATTTTTCCAGTAGAAATGTTTTTTCACCCTTGATGGATTATGCAGTAGAATGCTATAACTGTCATAACTTTGGTCACATTGCAAGAAACTGTAGAAGCACATATGTAGCAAATAAATATCAGGGAAGAAGAACTCAACCAAATAGTTTAATACAAAATAGAAAATTCCTAGATAAACATGCATAGGCCACTGACAAAGAAAATTCTAAACAAGTGACCAAAACTACAGTCAAATCAGAATGGAAAGAAAAAGAGCAACTCAAGGAAGAAAAGGAATCCTTGATCGTACAGACAGCATTCAAAGCACAAAACAAATCGACACCATGGATATTGGATAGTGGATGCTCCAGTCACATGACAGGAGATAAACAAAAATTTGAAAAATTACAGAAATATGAAGGGGGCTCTATAAAGTTTGAAAATAATGATGGACCCAAAATAGTTGGCAAAGGATCAGTCAATATAAGTGATGGAAAGATCAATTCCAAAGAAGTTTTGTTTTTAGTTGGTTTGAAGCACAACTTACTAAGCATAAGTCAAATCTGTGACAGAGGTCATGAAGTCATCTTTAAAAAGTAGGGCTATGAAGTCAGAAAAGCACACAGTGGGAAGCTGATAGCTACTGGATCGAGGACTTCTAGAAATCTATATACTCTCTCAAAAACTTTAGAAGGATCATGCTTGATTTGACATGAAGATGAAAATTGGCTGTGGCACAAGAGGCTCGGTCATATTAGCTTTGAAAATATGTTAAAGATAAGTTCAAAAAGAGTAGTAAGAGATATACCTACCATTGGCAAACCAGTAAATAGCATCTATGCTTCATGCCAAAAATGGAAGCAAACCATATCCACATTTAAAGTAAACGAATACTTCACCAGCAAACCGTTAGAGCTGATACATACTGATTTATGTGGACCCATGATAACACAAAGCATAAATGGTGACAAATACTTTATGTTGTTCATAGATGACTACTCCAGAATGACATGGGTACTATTTTTAAAGCTTAAATCAGATGCCTTTGAGATGTTCAAGATTTTTAAAAAATAGGTTGAGAATCAAATTGGAAAAAGAATTAAATGCCTAAGATCAGACAGAGGATGAGAGTTTATCTCAGAGGAGTTTGTAGAATACTGTCAAAAATATGGAATCAGAAGATAGTTTTCAGCAGCAAGGACACCTCAGCAGAATGGTGTTGTTGAAAGGAAGAACAGGACTATGCAAGAAATGGCACAGACAATGTTGGCTGAGAACAAAATAGTTGATAGATTTTGGAAAGAGGCAGTACATACAACAGTTTACATTCAAAATAGGTGCATGTTAAGGACGCATGAAAGCAAAAAAACTTATGAGCTATGGTTCGACAGGAAAGCAACAACAAGATACTTCAAAGTGTTCAGCAGCAAGTGTTATATCAAACGAACTAAAGATAATCTCGATAAGTTCGAAGATAGAGCTGACGAAGGTATTTTCTCGGTTACTCAACAAAAAGCAAAGCCTACACATGTTACAACAAGTGGCTAAAGAAAATTATTGAGAGTGTTGATGTTAAAGTTGACGAAGGTAGAGAACGAGAAATTACGTATCAAGAAAACTACCCTATTTATGAAGAAGTCATTGAAGGAGATGAAGAAATGGAAACAGAAGAAAATCAAAAAATTGACCCAGCTAATTTAAGAATTGACTCAGAAGAAGAAGAGAACAAGAAATTCAAAATAGGCGATTGGCAGAAAAATCATCCCAGAGAACAGGTTATTGGGGACCCAACAGTTGGTATTCAGAAAAGAAGAGTAGTAGTACAGAACTACTCTCCTTTATCCAGCATTGAACCCAAAAATATTGTTGAAGCAAGCATAGATAAAATTTGGATGAAGGTAATTAATGAAGAACTAGATCAGATTAAGAAAAACAAAACCTTGGAATTAGTACCACAGCCAGCAAATAAAAACATAATCGGTACTCAATAGATTTTTTGAAATAAATTAAATGAAGATGGAAAGGTTGTCAGAAATAAGGCAATATTGGTCTGTAAAGGCTATGCTCAGGTTGAAGGCATTGATTTTGAGGAAACCTTTGCACCAATAGCCAGACTAGAGGCAATCAGAATGTTTTTGGCTTTAGCAGTCCATAAAAATTTCAAAGTATATCAAATGGATGTAAAATCAGCATTTCTGAATGGAAAACTGGAAGAAGAGGTTTACATTGAACAGCCAGATGGCTTCCAACTCGGTAACAATCCTGATTTTGTTTATAGGTTAAATAAAGTGTTGTACGGTCTAAAACAAACATCTAGAGTATGGTATGCAAGGCTGGATAACTATCTTATTAAATAGGGTTTCAAGAAAGGTATGGTGGACAACAATTTATATATCAAAACAAAGAATGGCCATATTATTGTACTTGTTGTTTATGTAGATGATATAATATTTGGCAGCAGCATGGATGAATATTGTAGGGACATAGCAAATAAAATGAAGACATAATTTGAGATGTCAATGATTGGTGAACTTTCTTATTTCCTCGGACTGCAAGTCAATCAAAGTGAAAAGGGCATTTTTATCTCTCAAGTAAAATATGTGAAAGAAATGTTGAAAAAGTTCACAATGGAGGATAGTAAACCTGTCAACACTCCCATGACAATAGGTTGCAAGTTGAGCAAGGATGAAAAATCTCCAGATGTAGATCAAACCATGTACAGGTCTATGATTGGAAGCCTGTTGTATTTGACAACCACTAGACCAGATATATTATAGGTAGTATGCATGGTAGCAAGATTTTAGGCTAGTCCCAAAGAGACTCATGTGACATGACTATAAAGAGGATTTTTAGGTACCTCAAGGGTACTATGGAGTATGGGTTGTGGTACCCAAAAGGTAAGGACTTCACTCTTATTGCATATTTTAATGCAGATTGGGCATGATGTATTGATGACAGAAAGAGTACCAGTGGAGGAGCATTTTATCTTGGAGACGGGCTGGTAGCATGGCACAGTAAGAAACAAGAATCAGTCTCTCTATCCACAACAGAGGCAGAATACATTGCAGCAACAACATGCTATACTCAGATATTATGGATGATACAAACACTGAAAGATCTTGGTATTCACTTCAAAAAGCCAATTTCAGTTAAATGTGATAACACCAGTGCTATAAACATATCAAAGAATCCGGTTATGCATTCTCGAACCAAACATATTGCAATCCGGTATCACTTCTTGAAGGATAAAGTTGTAGAAGGTGAGGTCAAATTGGATTTTGTTTCGACTACGGAGCAAGTAGCAGATATATTCACAAAACCATTGCCAAAGGAAGTTTTTGAGTACCTTCGGAGTAAGTTGGGAGTAGTCACATTTCCCAAGAACTGACTATCAATTGGGATCACATTCTCAGGGGGAGTATTTATGCATATGTTTATAGTTTTGCTCATATTCATGATGTTTGCTAACTATAACAATGTGTATCTGAGAATGTTGTGGATAGACTCAGGGAGAGTCTGTAGCAGCCCTTTGGTATTATTGTCAAAGGGGGAGAAGAATTACAGGAGAGTGCATGAGTGTTGCCAACAAGTCCAAAGGGGGAGATTGTTGAGCAAGGTGTAGCAAAAGTATTGTCATTGTTGTCAACATAGACAAGTTGATGCAGTTGATGTAGTGGATAGGAGTTCAGAGGTCAGTCAGAACATGTACAGTGAATTTCCAAGAAGACAGAAGTGGCCCAGATTCAAAAAATAAAAGAAAAATGCAAGTAAGAAAACTTTCGCGATATCGCGACATGTTTTCTGTCATGATATCATGACAGGTTGAGAAGAAAGAAGGTAGAAAGCAAAACTGTCATGATTTCACAACATATCAGAGGAGAGAGAAAATGTAGGCAAAATTGTTGCAATTTCACGACATGAATTAGGAGAGAGAAAGCACAAGCAAAATTTTCATGATTTCGTGACATGAACGAGGAGAGAGAAGGTGCAAGAAAAATTGTCGCGATTTCACGACATGGCCGAGGAGAGAGCAGGCGCAAGGAAAACTGTCATGATTTCACATGTTGGCAGAGAAGGAGGCAAGTAGAAAAACTGTCACGATTTTGTGACATGTTTGAAGAAGAGGCATAGGCAAAGAAAACTGTCACGATTTCATGACATGCTCGAGGAGAAGGATCTTGCAAAGAAAAGTGTCACGATTTCATGACAGGTTCCAAGAGGAAGTGTTAAGGAGAGAAAGTGTCAAAATTTCATGACAGGATCGAAGAGAAAGCGCCAAGGAGAGAAAGTGTCGCGATTTCGTGACATGTTCCATTTTCACTGGTTGAAGCCAAGAAGAGTAGCGAGAAGGCAAAAGTGTCACAATTTTGCAACATGTCTGGTTTTCGCTAGAGCAAGCCAAGAAGAGTAGCGAGAAGGCAAAAGTGTCACAATTTTGCAACATGTCTGGTTTTCTCTAGAGCAAGCCAAGAAGAGTAGCGAGAAGGTGAAAGTGTTGCGATTTTGTGACATGTCTGGTTTTCACGAGTGCAAGCGAAGAAGTGGACAAGGAGGCAGAAACTGTCACAATTTTGCGACATGTATTTTCACGGGTAAAATGCGAGAAGGGCAGAAAGATACAGAAGTGTCACGATTTCATGATAGGTTGCAATAGCACAATAACAGACATTTAACTGGAATAGAACAATAGTTAAAGGGGCAGTTGTAGAGGAAAAGCATGCAGCCAAAAAAAGAAGAGGTAACTGGAGTAAATGCGTCAGTTACAAATGCAGTCATGCAACTTTTTAATAACTGGAGTTAATTGGAGTAAATCAAATAGTCACATTAATAGAATCGTAAAATACATGCATGCACAGAAATGAATTCGTACAGTCATGGTAGAGATATACGTTGCATGTAATGTAATAATGCACACTCTATAAATACAGAAGGAGTTACATTTGACAAGTGGCAGAAGAGAATAATAAAATAACAGTTACGGGTTGCATGCATAAATATGGAAGCTAAAAATAAAGACTTATTTGTTATAAAAGCAGGTATGCGTGAAGTATATTGTTGTTGTTGTAAGTGATAATTTGCTACGTAAAGAGGGTTAGAAGAGGGCTGAGAGAGAGATAAGCAGAGCCATGAGAGCGTGAAGAGTTTAATCAAGTTTAATTAATTGTAGACCAGTCAGGGTCGTGTAAACAACGAAGGCATTTTTATGTCACTGAATTAAATTAGAATTGCAGTCCAAGTTGGTGCTTGGCATTAGGGGTTGGTGCTCCTATCTGTTGCAACAGAAAAACAAGGGGTTGGTGCTCCTTCTAGTGGGTGCTAGTAAAGTGTTTGTAAAATTGGTGTTTTGCAAAGGCTGGATTTGGATTGAAGTCCAAGCAATCATTTTTGAGGAGTAGCCAAATTGGTGAACCTCGTTACATTGTGTGTTGTGGTGTGTTCTCTTGTGATTATTTCTTTATCTATTTTCTAGTTCTCTTTGCTTTAGTTTTAAGAATTGCAGATCAAATTTTTAGCTACACTGATTCACCCCCCCTCTTAGTGTCATTGTGATAATATCAAACTCAAATCAATCTCATAGAATCATAAAAGAGAATTGTTAGAGACTCAATATGTTCTATTCTCAAAACTCAATCTCAACTCAAATAAGAATATTGAATTGTTTTTTCATGTAAGTTGAACAACCACTTCACACAATAACTTGACTAGGATCAATCAACTATTCTCAACCAATCACTTCAAGGAACAACCCTTTATCACAAACCCTAGTCCAAGCATGTATCATCCAACTCAAAATGTTTTCAACAATGCCCAACACAAATATCACATAACAATGATACTCATATTTTTTTCTAAGTCAAGTTCATGTTCTTTGCATAACCAATTGACTTCAACAATAATGCTAATAAAACATTCTTCATATAACAATGATACTCATGTTTTTCTCAAACCCTAACTCAGGTTTTTCATACAACCAATGGTTTCAACAACAATGCTTATAAAACAAGGTTTTAATCACAACTCTCAAATCAGAAAACCTTGAAGCATTAAACCAACCACTTTTGAAAATGAAACCCTAATAAATTCTTTTTCACTCTAAACTTAATTTTCAATCAAGCCAATAACCTAACTCAACAAAGAAGAATTTTACCCATACCTTTTATTGAAGAGTAGTATTTGCAAATCTGCCACACTCACAATTACTTCTTTGAAAAACTTAATAAGGGTTAGAGGATATTTATTTTCTCAATAACTCACAACACAAAAATAATATCAACCAAAATACACCTTATCACTCCATCTATAAAACAATGCTCAATATATTTCAAAAATAATCTCCTTGGCAAATATCTCTTTCACAATAAAATCAACTCTATTAAAGTCTTCTCAAATATCCAAAATTTATTATTTAAGACTTTAATAAAAAATATATCTAAACTCCTTATGCCTCCTAACTTTATTTCCAATCAATAATTCTTAGCTAGCAATTTTCCAAATAATAAAAACCTTTTAACTCCCACTTTGCTAAAAATAATTAATCATCAACATAGGCAATATTATTCAAATGCTCAACAAAAATATTACCTCTACCTTGGAAGGGATTTGAACCCCTAACTCTACCCACGACTTGCACCTTAGTCATGGCTTTATTTCCACATGATCTAATAACTCACTTGGAGCATTTAGAGCACCACGTGCTCTAAGTTCCTTATGTTGCCGGTGAAAACAAAAACATGCATAGTGCTTTGGTGTTTCCAACACCAATCAAAATGCGTCTTGCCAGGATTCAAACACAGCTCAACGTTGCCACAAAAACTTAACCAATGTCTCCTTACCACTATGCCACGCTTCCCAGCTAGCTTGAGGATTTCAATACACTTTCCTTTATTTCAATCGTAGTCCTTCAAATTTGTTCATTGTTTCTCACGAGCTCAACCACCAATTCGTATGCCTTTTCTTATTTCGAGCAAGGATAAATTAATCAATGTATTTTAGGTATTATATATAGTGCCCTTTGTCTTCCATGCAATAACGTTCGTGCATCGATTTAATTCGACGTCGTCTTGGTTTATTAGGTTATAAGGTATTTAAATTTAATTAAAATTAAATTTAAATATTATAAATTAAATCAAACCAACCTTAGGCTTTAACTTAATTAAACCTTGGAGCCTTGTCTTATTGCACAACCTTGTAATGAATATTTATTTATAAAATTTAAATTCCTTGTGAATTTAAATAATTTATAAAATAAATATTGGACCTCCTTTTTAACCTTTGCAATAACCCTTATTTGGTTTTTATGAACCAATCACTTAACTTGTGCTCCTAATAATATTAAAATATTATAGAGCCTTTTTACCTTTAACTTTTGCACTGTTGAAGATTTTTTCTGGATGATAGTGACAACCTTTGACAACTTTATTTCTTTTTGAATTCCTTGATATGAGTGATAACTCTATCAGGTGACATCTATGAAAACTTTAACTTAGAAGACTCAAAATATCCAATAGTTGCTCCAAGTTTGGGCATGGGATCATGTAGTTATTTTATGATCCATAGTGGTGATGAGGAGGATTATCCAGGAGAGTCCTACAAATTACATATGGTATAGATGCATTCATCCTTCATCTTGTAATCTAACTTTGGTGAGGCATATTATTGATTATATACGGGTGGTGCACATCACATGGTGACTGTGGAGAGATGTATATGTGTGGTCTTAGGATCACAAGGAGTTAGCTAGAGTGAGATAGATTTGGTGGCTAGATGAAAACAAAAAGGTCTATGAATTGTCTCAATATGATTGAGTGAATCATTAGTTTGGGGAGGCACAAGGAGTACCAATTGTTGGGGGGGTTTGGATATGATGACTGCATCGTGAGATCTAGTGAGATTCTATGGATCCTCTTACCCATTTGGAGGATGATGAGGATGATTCTATGGTCTTGACTCTTGCATTGGATTATGTAGGGGTGATAGTAGACTATGGTTCTTGGTACAAGTGATTTAGATCTCATTGATTGACTATGTGTCCACCATTAAGGTACCAAATGTAGATATTCTAGGATATATTAAGTTCCTTACGAGTGGTTAGGCATCATTATGGAAGCAAGAGATGGTGGAGGATGATGGTAAGGCAAAGGATGATGAGGTCATATCCTTTATAAGTAGCTCCATGTACTACTATCCTGCTCCTGCATGCCCTAATTTATGGAGGGGCATCAAGTTCAGGTGGAGTTAGAAAGGATTTTGGTAGAGCAGTGATAAATCTTAGCAAAGGTGTGGGTCCTAGTAGGATAGTTGTATAGGCTATGATGGTAGAGTTGAGAGTGCTCTATCATACTTTGGAGGAGGTGAGGAGCTAGTTAGAATTCTTATTGGATTTGTAATTGGATAATGTGATCAGGCTTAGGGGTGAGGTGGTCTAGCCTAGGTATGACATGGTTCGAGTACATACAGATAGTGGAGGAGCCATTTCTAGGCTTCAATCATCCCTAGATCACATTGTGCAGGAGTAGACCACCAATAAGGGGATTATTACTAACCTTATATTTGATCTAGAGAGTGGAAAGAGAGAGATATGAGGCTCAAGATACGATCGAGTGGGACTTGGATGGGACCATGGTGGCCATTATTATGGGACCACTTTAGCATGAGTTAGTGGCTTCTAGGAATATAATGGAGGCTATGATATCAGATCTCATAGAGTAGGTGTATCACTTGTCAGCTTGGGTTGATATGGCATGAGGTAGAACCACACACTATCATGAGTTGTATCACTCAACAGTTCCTATGGAGCAGAAACCACCATCTCATTCAGGATCACGATTGAGATCTACAATGACGAGTGATACTTGAAGGACTACAAACTTTTAGTCACCTCCTCCTCCTCCAATGAATTATTCTAGGGAGGCTGGATCCTATTGTTAGGTTATACTAAGGGTATTTACGAGTGAGTGCACTAATTTTTGATATTTTGGTGCATCCTCTTATGATAAGTTGAGTGTATCATTTTTCTCTTTTGTGATACATTGTCTCTACCAGCTTGTATATTACGAGGTATATATATATGATGATAATTATTATTTTGGGTTGATCCAAGATGTTTTTTAAATTTTGTGATTTTTGATGATGATATGTGGAGTGTTGATGTTTTGATTTATAATGATGTTTAGATTTTTGAAATGATAAGGATGAGGGGATATGCCCCAATTGTGAGAACTACTAAAATATCTGTATGTGAGTGATGGTCTCTAGACCTAAAATAGGAGAACACTAATTTTATTTTATAGGTAAATATTATGTCTTTCATTTCATTCCTATTGGTGGTAATAAGGTCTCACTATTTTTAAATGGTGGCCTATGATGCCATATTCATGATATCATTTAAAATATAATGAGGTACTTGTAATATGTACAATGAAGTATATATTTTTTAAAGTAACTTTCCTCTCATCAATTTTTAAGTGTCATACTCTATGAAACACTTAATTGCATAGACGAGGTGCTTGTAGTATGTACAAATGAAGTATAATAAGTTTTATTCTCATCCATGTTCAAATGAAATTCTCTATGAAACATTTGATTGCGTAGATGAGGCACCTATAGTATTTACAATAATATATAATATTTTTTCTCATCAGTGTTCAAATGTCATTCTCTATGAAACATTTGACTGCGTATATGAGGTACCTGTAGTATGTACATATGTTGTTTATCCCTTATCAGTGTTCAAATACCATTCTCTATAAAACATTTAACTATATAGATAAGAGGTTAGCTCTTCATCAATGTTCAAGTAACATTCTCTATAAAATATTTGACTACGTAGATGAAGTTATTTGCATATTATCAATGTTCAAGTGCCATTCTCTATGAAACACTTGACTACATAGATAAGATATAGGGTTTTCATCAATGTTTAAGTCTCATTATCTATGAAACACTTGATTGCATAGGTGAAAATGTTATACTTCTTATCAATGTCCAAGTACCATTCTCTATGAAACATTTGGCTAAATCGATAAGATTTTTTCTCTTCATTAGTGTTCAAATGTCATTCTCTATGAAAAATTTAAATACATAGATGAAGGATATTCTTATTTTCATCAATGTCTAAGTTCCATTTTCTATGAAACACTTAGCTACGTAGATGAAAGATAATTTGATTTTCATCAATGTCTAAGCATCATTATCTATGAAACACTTCGCTACGTAGATGAAAATAGTTTGATTTTCATCAATATCTAAGTGCCATTCTTTATGAAAATACTTAGCTACGTAGATGAAAGATAGTTTGATTTTCATAACTAAGTGCCATTCTCTATGAAACACATAGTTGCGTAGATGAAATATAGTTTGATTTTCATAAATGTCTAAGTGTCATTATTTATGAAACACTTAGCTGTGGAGATGAAATATAGTTTTGTTTTCATCAATGTCTAAGTGCCATTATTTATGAAACACTTATCTACGTAAATGAAAGATAGTTTGATTTTCATCAATGTCTACGTGCCTTTTTTATGAAACACTTAGCTAAATAGATGAAAGTTTGTTTTTAATCAATGTATAAGTGTCATTTATTATGAAACACTTAGCTACGTAGATGAAAAAAGTTTGATTTTCATCAATGTCTAAGTGTCATTATTTATAAAAAACTTAGCTATGTAGATGAAATATTTAGATTGATAGATTCTTATCAATGTTCAAATATCATTCTTTATGACACATTTGAATACATAGATAATATTTAGATTGATATATTCTTATCCATATTCAAATATCATTATTTATGACACATTTGACTACATAGATAATATTTATATTGATAGATGTAGGTCCGAAGGTAAGTTCACAAAATTATCAATTGAACATTAGCTTAGGCAATAGTTTGCCTAAAGTATTTATAACAATAATAATAAACTAATCTAACATCTATCTCGCTAACCAACATGGTAGGAGAGACGTGTAGCTAACTACTAACCTAGGTAGAGAGTTCTAACCATAACACTAACCTAAATAGCTTAACATAGGATATTTAGGTACTTACCTACTTTAACCATGAGGAAAATATCTCATGGTAATTACATAATTACATAGAAAATTAAATGTAATAACCCCACGTAGTGTAATGCAATACACTACCTTATTTTATCCTAACATCCCCCCTTTATTACATTACTTTGATATACAAACTTTGCTCCGAAACAGTTGAAATTTGACACGTCCAAGTGCCTTTGTAAAAATATCTGCAACCTGTTTGTCGGTGGGAATGTGTTGGAGCTTGATTTTGTGCTTAGGAAATTCATCATGAATGAAATGACAATCTATATCAATATGCTTAGTTCGTTCATGATGCACTGGATTCTTGACCAAGTTCAAAACACCTGAGTTGTCACAAAACATGTGAATGGGAATTTTCTTTGGTAGGCCCATGGTAGCCAAGATGCGACTTAGCCATATTGCTTCACATAGCTCCATGTGCAGTGTGATATTCTGCCTCAGTTGAAGATAAAGCAACCACCTATTGCTTTTTACTATGCCATGAGACAGGACCAGATCCAATATGAAAAACATAGCTTGAGGTTGATTTTTTGTCATCTATGGATCCAGCATAATCAGAGTCAGTGTAACTCTGTAAGAAGAATGAGTTATTCTTCTTATACTCTAGACCATAATCGACACTATCTTGAATGTAGTGTAAGACTCTCTTAGCTACTTTCCAATGGGAGACCTTTGGTTCTTGTAGCACCCTAAAATTGGCACAGTAAAACCTTAGTAATTACATTTACTCTAGTAAATATTCAAATTCAAATTTCAACCTCCAAAACCGCTCCCAAACCGCCGCTTAATCCGTTTCCTCCTTTCCCATGCCATTTTTAGAGTTTGTTTTGACCGTTTGACGATATCGTCGCCGATCAGACGATATCGCCTCATATCGGACGATTTCGTCTGGGCTAGGACGTCCAGACGATCTTGTCCCAAAACTGATTTTTCACAATTAGTCTCTGTTCCAACGGCGTCTCTAATCCAGGCGTAAGCGTGTCTGCGCCGTTAGAGACCCTCCCCATTGGAGATCTCCCAAATAGGGATGATCTCCAACCTCCTAACCTCCCTCCTAAGCCTATTTAATCCTAAGCCCTCCCCTTAGCATCCCCCCGGCTGAAATTCCCTCGTAACTCGAATTCTACACACACTAGACATCCTAAATTACTATCTGCACTTGTTGTATCCAAATTTTGTTGCAGGTACCTTAGTATTTTTCAGCCGGAGCAAGCTTACATCGTCGCAGACGATCCCTGTTCAGATCGGAGGCGATCCTGTCGAATCGTAGACGATTTCGACTGCAGTCCACATTGGGGGCAATCAGTGCCCGTAGTTTGCATTTCTTCATCCTTTTTCTACTATATTATTCTCGCATTTAGTTAATATTATGATTATTTCTTATTATTTTGCATCTTGGAGTTCACCCATCTAGATCAAATGCATAATTAAGTTATAATTGTCATTAAATCAGTATAATGCATTCATGTTTCTGTTTATAATTCTCAGTTTGATATTGTTATTGTCATTTTACATCGTTTCCCTCTGTTAGCATAGTTGCATTTTCTGTATTTTGTGTCTACTTCTCTGATTGTAGGTCTCTGACGAATTCTTCAAATCTCAGACGATCTTGTCTGATAGGAGATGATCCTGTCGAAATCGGAGACGATCCCGACCGCTTCAAAAATTAGAATCTCCATCGACATCCGGATCGGTATGACTCTTTAATCTTAGCCTTTTCTCTCTATTTTTTGTCTAATTTTGTTCTCTTGTATTCATTTAATCTGCATCTTCATATAGAATAGCTTAGATTCATTTGGCCAAACCTAGGACTTGGATGTTTAAGGATAAAACTGAACACATAAAACACATTCCCAACCTAGGCGTGGAAACCGCCATTCAAAAGTTTCCTGGTGAACCCACCATCCGTCAAAAAATCACCATAATACACCTCCCTCGAGAGGCGGGACCTTTGCAAGGCCTCTCGCTCCGAGGTACCACGCCATCCTTTTCCCATCCTCCTTCCGGGCACGGATCCTATAGCCTCGAAGGTAGGGATGCAAAAAATTTGGAGCGATACATTTTGGTGAACCCGACGTGAATGCATTTTAAACCTTTTGAAAACAAAAAAAAAAATAAAACAACCAAAACATAGATGCATTTCAAATCATTTAAAATTAATAAGTTGCATATCATGTTTAGATGGTAGCTCCTAAGAAAATATTAGCAAGCTATTATAAATGTTGAAAACCAATTAGCAGCCATAGAAATCAATTATGTGCTTAGTGTGCCTGAAATAGATAGAAATCAACTTTTGTGGGACGAACTTGATAGAAGACTAAGTGTCATTTCATCTAGGTCAACAAAACTTAAACAAATCAAGAGGCTTGTCCTAGATAGAATCCTGGATCCTCATCAACTCGTCTTTTATCATGAACTTCAGAGAGCCTGCCATAGATGGTTAGCTTATAGGAGAGCTCTTGTGTCTTCATAATTGTTCACCTTCGAGGAATACCTCGAGAACGCAGCCATTATACACCAGTTCCTAGGTCGTGTAGAAGACCAAGAGGTTGTTCTTACGGATAGGGAAATATGGAATAGAGTTCCTCGAGCCGTGTTATATCGAGAGTATTGCCACGAGCTTTACTTCTATCAACCAGAATCTGAGACAGATAATATCACTATAGCTCTTTTCATTAAATTTTTGAAAGAAAATTTTCAATTTGAGAAGAACACTTCATGACTCCTGAAGAACTCGAGCCCATTAATGATATTTATAAATTGTTTATAGAAAACTAGATCATTACTTTCAATATTAGTTCTTGCATTTATTGTGTTGTTTGTTATCTTTACAATATTATTACAAAAACAAGAAAAACTAAAAAACATAACAAAAACCAAAACCTTTCATTTTAAATATTGTAGTAGGTATATAATTAATATATACCTCTTAAGCTTGTTGCAAAAAAATATATATATATATATATATATATATATTTGCTGAAATCTAAATTAAGCACAATGCCTAAACTTAGGAATGGTAAACAAACTGAAGGAGAAGAAGAAGATTGGTTAGAAGATAAAACTAGAAACCCAAATGACCTTCCTGAAGATCCAATTTCGGAAGGAGAAACTCTAGATCAACCGGAAGATGACCTAGGTGAAGACAATGAACAAGAAGAAAATGTTAAAGAGGATGGATCCTCATCCCCTAGAGTAGCTCCAGATGGAACTATTGCTTTTGACAACGTAGATCATTTCTGGAAATTTTTCAATAATAACATTGGCGCTCTTAATATGGCAGTTCGTATTGATAAAGGGCAAATTAGTGACACTCAAGCAGCCATGGAACATATGTTTGATGTGCGCACTAATCCCTTGTCTTTCATTGATCAAGAAAGTGACAAGGCTGGACCATCCAATAGAGATATGGTCACTATGATTCAAAACATGCCAAAACAACAAAGTTACCCAACCTCCTAAGGAACCCGTTATTGAGCCTAAAATCATTCCCACACAAAAGAAAACTTCCTTCACCGCTTTACTTCGCCAAACTATTGATCAATATGCTTCAAGTAAACAAAAACCTAAAATGAAGCCAAACACCAATTTTCAACAATCTGGAATACAACATAATACAACTTCAAAATTCCTTCATAACACCTTTCCTACCAACAATTTACACAATAGCAACATAGCATCTAATCTTCATGTCCCTCCATCATATGCTCACAAATCCCATATCAATGCCCTACCGAACCAATATGGTGGGCAAACTAGTAATCTGGAAGCCATGGTGAAACAGCTTAGCTTCGCGTATGGACCAGATAGATCCTTACCATCCCTCGTACAATTATCGAGAGATATGTAGTCAACCTTTGGATCCCATAGTTGTAGCACAACCGTACCCTAAGCATTTTCCCATGCCCATCCCGCCTATATATAAAGGAACCGAAGATCCCATAGAGCATCTTCGCATGTTTAGGATAGCATGTCATGATATATCACATGATGACTTGCTATTACTAAAAATGTTCCCAAAAAGTTTAGGTGGAATGGCATTAGAGTGGTACTATCAATTGCCCACTCATTCTTTGAGAAACTTTGAAGAAACAAATGAATCTTTTGTCCATCAATTTAGTGCCTACATCGAGAGGCATGTAACCATTAAAGATTTATACAACTTAAAACAAGACAAGGATGAATGTTTTGCCGATTTCTTAGCTAGATGGAGGCAGTTGATAGGGAAACTGCACTTTGTGCTACCTTATAGGGAAATGTTGGACATTTTTATCAATAATTTACAAGAACAAATATCTTATGAGCTATCAATCGCTACTTTAACTACCTTCGATCAAGCTATAGATTTAGCTCGAAGAGTAGAAGATGCCCTCATTAGGAGAGGCCAACTTAGGAAGAAGGATGATGAGAAAACATCCAGAAATCAATATAAAAACAAACAAGTTGTAGGTGACGGAGTCACTGACAGCAGAAATGTTGCTAATATCAATGCAACGAAAACAACAAAAAAATTTATATTGAAACCGCCTGATAAGCCTCCTCGAGAATTTACTAGATTGAATCAACCATTATCAACTATTTTACCTCAATTACTCGAAAGAGGTTTGATCCAATTACCAGCTATCCGAGAACCTGATCCAACTATACCCGGATACAGAGCCGACTTACACTGTGATTTCCATAGAGGGCCTGGACACTCTACCAACGCTTGTAAAAGGTTGAAACATAAAATACAGGATCTGATTGATAATAATGAAATGGAGGTGCAAGCCTTCCAACCTAAACAAAATGCTCCTAATAATCCTCAAAAGAACATTCCCCAAAATCAAAATCAAAATGCTAATCAATCATTAGACATATTTCAACACCCTTTACCAAGACATGGTAAAGAGGTGGCCAATCAAATCGAACATCATAATGTTCCTCCTCCTACCCGATATGTAGGAACTATTAGCGGACATTTACTTAATCATGATCCTCAAATATTTGACACAACCTTATCCATGGTTACAACCAGGCCCCTACATAATATTCAAACTCCAGATTCTAGTGATATAGAATCAGATACTGAAAGTGAAATAGACATCACCTCAAACCAATCGAATAGTTCTAAAAATGAATCAGATCCTATTCAACCCATCACAGATGCTATGGTTCCAGAAGAACCATTTCCTAGAAGAGTTACTACTCGACCCTCTTCTAATCAATTCCTCCCAAATGAACAAGCCATAAATGCTCGACCGAGACCAGTTCAACGTCTTCAATATAACATTGTAGGTACCATTGGAGTCGTTACCCGACAACAGGCTCAAAATTCTCAACAAGAACCAAACCATAATGATGGATCAGCTCCATTTGTTTTGAAAAATCCCAATAAAGGGAATCATGCTTCCAATGTTCAACCTAAACCCCCTTACAATATTAATGAGCAATTATCCAATACTACAGCCATAATTTCCCTTTTGGATTTATTAAGATCTTCTCCTACCCATAGGGATGAGTTGATGCTTACATTAAGCCAAATGATGGTACCTCAAAACATTCAACTTGAAGCCATGGCCAATACTATCATCACTCGAGAAGTTGATTGTATTGACTTTCGGGATAAAGATATCCCACAACACAGTTTACATAAGGATAATCCCTTATATATTACCGCTCTAATTGGAGATGTAGCCGTTAAAAGAGTCCCGATTGATAATGGTTCATCTCTAAACATTTGCACTTTTGACTTCTACCAACGATTTGGCTTTAGAAGTGATGAAATGAAGAAAACTGACATGATTATCAAAGCTTTCAATGACGAAACACAAGAAACGTGTGGAGTTATTACCATCCCATTGCAAGTTGGTCCTCGAACTCTAGATACGACCGTGTTTATTGTACATTGCCCCGCATCGTACAATATACTCTTGGGTCGTCCTTGGATCAATGCAATGCGGGCTGTCCCATCAACTTTACACCAATGTGTTAAATTCGAATTTAAAAATCAGCTGGTCACTATCCACGATGATCCTAGACCCTTTGATATGTGTGCTTTGGCGGAACCTCGTTGGAGTGCAATTTTGCCCTCGCTCTGTCATCCACACATCCTAATTCTTATTTTTCATCTAAAACTGTGAAACACACACCCATAACTTCACCTATTTCCCTCCATTAATTTCATCCTCATATATAGATCAACAATCTTCTAAACAAACCACTCTAGAACCTCAAAAAGATCTTCAATCTACAACCAATCCTTCATGTTCTATCCCTATAATTTCAAAACCTATAGACCCATCTCTTAACACTTCCACATTATCAACATCTATCATACCTTCCACATCTAAAGATATAGGGAATGATCCTTCTACATCTTATGCTCTTTCTGATGAACTTTTACCAGATTTATCCACAATCTTAATATCGAAAAAACAAATGCTTTCATGCAAGATTCAATTCTTTTAAATAACTTGCCGCCATCTCCTCGTACTTTGGGCCTCCCACAACCTATGGGAAGTACTTACCAAGTCGGGAGTTGTGCCTTCATTTATAAAGGATATGATTTGGGAAGAATCCCTCGAAATATCAAAACTCATCATGAGGGATATGCTCGATGTTATTTTACCAATGAATATATTAAAGCTAAACCCATAATGCTTAAAATGGGATATAAAGGGAAAGGCTTGGGACCTTTCCAAAATGGCATGAAAGAACCTTTCGAGGTAGAACCGTGGCCTGCCCGCCGTGGTGTGGGCCTATTTCCTAGTAAGGGTCAACCCTTTCCTTTTGAAGATGATGATCAACTCATATGTTATCAAGATTATTTGGATAGGCGTGATGATTTGCCTCTAAAAAATCAGCCATTTACATGTAACATGCTATCCATAGCTTACCCCGAAATGATTGCCGACTCCGATGAGGAGTTGGAAGGAGATATCTTCCACGATGTCTCCGTTGAAGAGATGTTACACAATGGATTTTATTTTGATGGTTCTATACCAACTATAGCCCAACTTGAGACCACTAATCCTCAAGATGAATTATCCAAATTAACCTTACAAGAATTACAAGAATTGGGCGTTTCACCCGCCCCACCTAACTTTGAAAGAGATCTACACATGGAGGTAGAAAACGTCATTAAAATTAATATTGGAACTGAGGATAGTCCTCACATAATCAATATTGGATCAGAATTAAGTCAAGAAAAACAAGAGCAATACATTGCATTCCTTAAAGAATATGAAGATGTCTTCGCTTGGACATATGAAGATATGCCAGGTCTAGACCCTTCTGTAGTCATGCATCACCTAGTGGTCCATCCGGATGCTAAACCGGTTAAACAAAAACTTAGAAAAATGCATCCCAAAGTGGCTTTGCTAGTCAAAGGGGAGTTAGAAAAACTCCTGAATGTTGTTTTTATACAAGCTATTGATTATGCCGAATGGATCTCAAATGTAGTTCCAATCACCAAGAAAGAAGCCACCAAAGTTAGGGTTTGCACAGATTTTAGAGATATTAACGCTGCATGCCCTAAAGATGATTTTCCTCTTCCAAACATGGATCAAATCATTGACTTTACTGCTGGGAGTGGGATGATGTCCTTAATGGATGGATTCTTCGGTTATAATCAGATCAGGATAGCTCCCGAAGATCAGGCTAAAACAACCTTTATTACCCCTTGGGGTACCTTTTGTTGGAAAGTGATGCCATTTGGCTTAAAGAACGCAGGTGCAACCTATCAACGAGCTATGACTTATATTTTTCATGATATGATGCATGATATCCTACATGATTATGTAGATGATATTATAGCTCGCTCTATTAATGAAGATAATCATTTAGATGATTTGAGAAAAGTTTTTAATCGATTACGAGAATATCTTATTCGATTAAATCCAGCCAAATGCATATTCGGAGTTAAGTCCGATAAACTATTAGGGGTTTTAGTTTCTTTACGTGGTATCAAAATCGACCCTCTCAAGATTGCGGCTATCACTGATATGCCCGCACCTACTAATATATCTGAGTTACGAAGTTTACAAGGTAAGCTTCAAGCCATCCGTCGCTTCATCGATAAGTCGGCGGACAAAACCGGTCCCTTTATTAAACTTCTTAAGAAGGATGTCCCTTTTAATTGGGACGACGAATGTAAAGAAGCTTTTGAACTTCTCAAACAATACCTCCTTAATCCACCCGTGCTTTCATCGCCTAGACATGATCGCCCATTTCTCCTGTATATTTTAGCTTCAGATTCTCCCTTAGGAGCTATGTTAGCTCAGCTTGATGATGAAAAGAGAGAACGTGCTAATTATTATATTAGCCGAACCTTCATCAGTTATGAAACCCGCTACACAACATTAGAAAAACTATGTCTAGCAGTTGTGTTTGCTACGCAAAAATTATGCCATTATATGCTTAGTCATAAAACTTATGTCATTGCTAAATATGATCCCTTGAGGTATCTCATGAGTCGACCTTATTTATCGGGTCGCACAGCCAAGTGGGTTCTTGCTCTAAGCGAGTTTGACCTCACATTCATAGGACAGAAGTCTGTTAAGGGTCAAATCATAGCAGATCAATTAGTTGCTGCACCCTTAGAGTCTACCCATCCCCTCATCATTGAGTTTCCTGATGAATGCCTTCAATTAGAGGCGGACCATATTGAACAATGGTCCTTATACTTTGATGGAGCCCGATGCATGAGTGGGGCTAGTGCGGGTATTATTTTAATATCCTCGCAAAAACATCTTATTCCTCTAGCCTTCAAATTAACATTTGCTTGCACTAACAATATCGCTGAATATGAAGCTCTAATCCTTGGATTACGAGCTGCCTTGGCGCTAAAAATTAAACATCTCGTTAGTTTTTGGTGATTCTCAACTTGTTATAAACCAAATTAATGAAGTTTATCAGACCAGAGATGATAAACTGTGCCCATATAAAGCCTATGTTTTACAATTAATGTCTCTATTTGATCAAGTTACCTTGGAAGCTATTCCTCGAACTTGCAACCGTGCAACTGATGCTATGGCCGCAACTGCATCTCTCCTGCCCTTGGAGTTAGATGACGAATATGCCACTATCATTATTCGTCGACTCCAGGAACCCGCTTCAAATAAGTCATGCTTAGAACCTTTGGATGTGTTTCTAATCAATGAAACTACTCCTGAACCTTGGTATACGGATATATTTGATTTTCTCCAAAATGGGACTTTCCTCGCCAATTCTAATAGAAACCAATGTCGGTTATTACGTAGACGAGCAAGTCGATTTGTAATAATTGGCAATACTTTATATAGGAGATCTTTTGAAGGTATCCTATTAAGATGTTTGAATTTAGAAGAATCCAAATCAGCCTTGAGTGAAGCCCACGATGGATCTTGTGGAGGACACTTCAGTGGTAGTGTCATTGCTAAAAAGCTCCTTAGGATAGGATACTTTTGGCCTACCATGGAGAATGACGCACATGATTATGTGCGCCATTGCGACAAGTGCCATAAACATGCCGACCTTGTCCATGCGCCCGCACAAGAACCGCAGGCTATTTCATCTCCTTGGCCCTTTTCAAAATGGGGTTTAGATATTATTGGCAAAATCAATCCCGTGTCATCCGATGGACACAAATTCATCATAACCGCCACCGAGTATTTCACGAAGTGGGTTGAAGCTATGCCTTTAGCTTCCCGCACCGGCACACAAGTCTCTAAATTTATTTTTAATCAAATCATTTGTAGGTTCGGAATTCCTGCAAATCTCATCTCCGATAATGGAACTTGTTTCAAAAATAAAGATGTTAAAAAATTATGCCAAAAATATAAGATTCAACATCGCTGGTCCACTCCCTATTATCCTCATGGTAATGGTCAAGCAGAAGCATCTAACAAAACCTTAATCAAAATTCTCAAAATATTGGTCAATAAAACTGGCCGTGACCGGCACATTCAGCTATATCCAACCTTGTGGGCCTATCGAACTAGTGTTCGAACCCCCACCTGAACTTCACCTTTTGTTTTGGTTTATGGGGCTGAAGCCATTTTTCCCTTTGAATTAGAAGTTCCTTCTTTGGCTCTACTACTTCAAGATACCGAAGTAGGAGATGAATATCGAGCTGGCAGACTCACCACTGGAACTCCTAGATGAAAAATGCATTAATGCTTTGGAGCATCTCCGTGCCTACCAAAACAAGCTTAAAAGATCATATGCTAAAAGTTCGTCATCGATCCTTTGAGATCGACGACCTTGTTTTAAAAGAAAATAAAAAAATACTAATGCAACTAAGGACCTTAAAGGTAAATTTGAGCCCAACCGGCTTGGACCATACATTATCACCGCTAAATTTGAATCAGGAGCATACAAATTATCTACCTTAGATGGTAAAGAACTTAAAGAACCCATGAACATTTTGCATCTTAAACGTTACTATGTATAAATTTGGTCATTTCATCCTTGTATATATTTGTTTAAAATATTTCAAAATCACTATCTTGTATTTCTTTCAATTTATAAATTCAAAAACACCAAAAACATTCATAATCATCAAAATCTTCAAAACTATTTGTTGCATTTATTTATGGCACTTGTTAATTCTTTCAAAAACAAAAAAATAATAATAAAAATAAAAAAACAGCAATATTCTTGACTCTTTCGAAACCAAAACAACATAAAGAAGAAAGAGAGAGTCAACATTCTCAAAACTTCTCAAAAAGTATTTATATATATCTTCTTACAAATGTTGCAGTTATATGTTTCAAATTATTTTGGATAAATTAGCATTTATTTGGAATCCCTCACTTTCACACTCACAAAAATAAATATCTTGATTTTATCTGGCATGATTACTAATCTCTCTTATATCAAAGTCCACAAAATTCAATTAAATAAAGTTTGAGCACAGAGAATTGATCTTGTTATTTACTTAAACCAAGCACATCCTTTCACAATAAAATGATTATATTTGTAATTTCCATGCTTTGCTACATAGTAGAAGTGGTTTCTTGAGCGAAAAGTTTCCCCGCTATCCTATCATGCACATGGTCTAGAATCTTTGAGAATTGGCAAAAGGACAAGCTCACCCCTACCTGTAATAAAAATCCCTTGCTCTACAAACTAATCCGAGCAAGTATCCCTAGCATAGAACAAAAAGAAAAAGCAAAGTTCAAGAAAAAGAGAAAAAAAAAATTATATTTATCATTACAGCATTATCAAGCAAAAATACAAAAGAAATACAAAAGAAAGAAAAAGAAAAAGCAAAAGCAAAAGCAATAAAATCCCTTTCCCTACCCTTTGAAAAGAAAAGAAGGGTTGATGAGCTTGAATCCCTGGAATTCTCAATTATTCAAAAACTGTGAGGTAAGCCCCATAACAAGTGGTTTGTGCCCAACCCGCTTGGCCTTGGGTAACTCCTAGCGTGGCGATATGTCCGTCACATTAGCGACCTTCCTTTGTACAGACCTATGTCTCGCTTATGGATTAGCTAGCTCTTGATAATCCGACTTACATAGTAGTCTAGTATGGTTATATGCATCTACATCATGGTTAATGAACACTTATTTGGTTCATTCAAATCACTTGTATCATATTATCTTGCTCAAAACTGGTAAATGAACAAAGCAATTGCACACACATTTTGTATTTGAGAGATTTTGTGTATCATTATGATAAATCAAGATTGGAAATGAACTCACATATGCACATGGGATTCCTTATAAATCTAACTTTTGTCTTTAAGATACTTTGAAATATTTTTTTGCAAATTGTTTGGAATAATTCATTTTCTTCTTTAAAGTACAGTTGTTTAGTATAAAGACAACTACATGCATAATAGAAAAATCAAAATTTCTTTCAAAACCATACAATCAAAACACACAAAAAAAAAAAAAAAAAAAAAATATATATATATTGTCGACTTTCGCGACGATGGTATAGTTCCAAAACCAAAATTGGAATTTTATGCCTAGCGCAAGTCCTCATCTTCATATTTTCTATTTATTAAAAATCAACCATGCAATAAAACTATCTCTTTTTGGATTTTCGCGATGATGGTATAAGTCTATACCTACATATTCTATGCCTAGCGCAAACCATTGTACCAATTTTTATTCCCCATTTATTTAAAAATCATGAAAACCATATGACTTAAATCATTATGTTATACAATTATGCTTTCAAAACAAACAAACATTATCACTATTTCATGTCATTATGTCAACCTTCAATTTTGCAATGATGGTATAATTCCTAGGGAATTATCCAAAAATTTTATCACACTTAGGAATTTATGCCTAGCAAAAATCATTTTAACATTATTTCATGCATACTATTTTTATGAAAATCTGAAAACAAACCATCATCATCATCATTTGCACCATTGCACCAAAGTCTTAAGACAGTCTCTTAAGCACTCTTTTACTTTTTAACAATATTTCTATACTGGGATTAGCTTGACGACCGAGTGAGCGGCGACTCCATGAAATGGTCTATAATAGCGACAATGTCCTTTGAAATTATTGTTAAAAGTCCCTTTTTATTTTTTTATCAAATCATCACATCACAAACAACCAATTTGTTCTATCAGATTCTTTCATTTAAATTTTTTAAGCATGACATTTCAACCATAATATTTCCAACGACATAATTACATGAATCATCAAATCAATCAATCAAAACATTTAAAAGCATCATAAAAATACATAAGACAAGTCATATGATCAAAAATATCTCATCTATATATATCACAAATATATATACATCATATCAAAACCGGATCGGTATGCCACAATCTATACCTTGGCATACTCAATCCTCTATCAAAAATAATAAATACTATATATCAATCTATACAATGCAAATAGTAGCTAGCCTCGAGAACCCCTCGAGCTCTCAGCCTCATCTCCTCCCCCGCCCTGAGGTGGACGAGGTGGCCCCATCGCAGTCTGAGTGGTACTACGAGTCCTAGTCATGGATCGAGATGAAGTCCTTGATGACCCCATCCTGATCGGATCCACGATGGTAGCCGAAGTGGTAATCTCTCCTCCTCCGGCACCATCCGGTGGTATAGTGTCCGATAAAAGTGATCCGGGCAATAGCCCATGCTAGCTCCCGAGTGCTCGCCCTCCGCCCCGTGCTCGAGGCGTGCAATCTCATCTCCGAGTTGTGTCACCTCAGCTCGATGTCGTGCAGCCTCCTCCTGCAGGGTCTACACCTGTGCTTAGAGACGGACTGTCTCCGCTCGGAGAGTCGCTGTCTCGCTGCTCTCCCTAGTGTCAACACCCTTGCCCTTATCGGGCGATGGTGGCCTCTCTCTCTGTGGAGAAGGGGGTCTCTCCTCCCTCCTCTCCCACTGTCGTGACCTCCGCTGTGCATGTGGTCTCCTCTGCTCTCTCCCTCCATGACCCTGGGCCGCCTCAATGGCCGCCCGGGCCGCCTCCCCATCCGATGCACAACCGCATGAATCGGACCCCGAGCCCTCGTCATCCGAGGAGGGCGGATGCCTACGTACCTGCATCATAGCCATCGGCTACCCTCGATCGTCCCCATCCACTGGCTGAATGGGGGCATCATCTGCGTCTTGACTCTAGAAGCGCTACATATCTGGAGCCCCGCTGACCGTAGTGTTATCCCGGACAGTCCGAGAAAACTCGTAATCCCTGAGAGATGGGATCCCCTACGTAGACCGAACTATCGCAAAACTCGGTCGTAGCGATGGAGCTCCACCTCTCCCCTCTCCATCCTTCCAGACTCGCCCGATGCGAGCGCTCCCGTCCATCCTCGGCCCACCCTGGATGGTCCCTCCAAGGCCTCCAGGTGATCTGGTCTGGGACAAGGTCATCCAGAGTCTCGAGACATCGACGATCAATCCGCCACTGTGCCCCTCTCCGGAGCCACCAATAGAAAACTCGGGCCTCTCCCCATCAATCCCTGTCAAAGGAAGCCCTATCGGCCTCCGCACTGCAATGTGCTCCCAGCACCAAACTTGTAGAAGCGATGTCATAACCAGACATCGGTCGCCCTTGTACATGACCCCATGCAGGATCTTGTACAATCGGCATAGAACAAAACTGCCCCAAGAGAACCTGTAACCATGGTCACACATGTCGTAGATCACATCTCGCTAGCACCCATGGTACCCTGCACCCGCTCGGGTGGCACAACAGAAGTCCACCCACCACTCCGGCCAAAACCTATGTGAGTCTGGATGCCCCAAGCATCTGACGCAGCGCCTCGATGTTCACTCCGCCCTTCTCCAGGGCGAAGCTCGAATCGCCACACAACCGCATCATAGCATGGCCCTGATTGGCCGTAGGAGTGATCAACCGTCCTTGTATGGGGATCCTCAAAATCCTCCATACATCCTCCAATGTGGGAGTCATCTCCCTATGGGTAACCGAAAATAGGAAGAACCCGGATACCACCTCTCTGCCAGGGCCGTCGTAGGCCCCATGTCTCGTAGAAACTTGTGGCATCTCTCGCCACATGCCGTAAGTCGGCTTGAGCCGACCGATCCCGCTCTGCCTGTGATAGAGCGGCCAAGTCATCTCTCAACCCGTCGTATTTCCATTCTCTGCTCTTTAGTAAACCTCTCTGCAACATAAACAACAACAAAATAAAAAATCATTAATAAAAACTCAAGTGATTAATAATGCAAGTAAAATCAGTTCAATTTTATACAAATGATGATATCGTCCACTATTGGACGATATCGTCCCAAATTTGAGCAAAATCGTCTCCGATTTCGCAAGCCGAAATCGTCCCTTATTTGACGAAATCGTCCCCCTTTCGTCGATTTCGCCCTTCGACGAAATCGGCGAACTTGAGACGATTTCGTCCCGACGACGTCGACGGCCCAAAAATGGCCGTGATGCTCAAAATTTATTTAAAATCAATCTAAAAAGCATGTAAATTCAACTTAAACCATTCTAAGCTAAGTTTAGACTCTTACCCGTAGCCCGCGTCGGACCTCTGTCGATCTGTGCATTGTCTCCACCATTTTTGCTTGCAGAGCTCTAAAAACCAAAAAAATGAACAATAAAAATGAATTAGGGTTTTACCCTATTTTTCTTAATTTTATTCAAAACACAATTAAAAACATTTTAAAATTTTGCTTTTTCATGTTTTTACCTCAAACGTTCGATTTGGGTAAAAACACGGAGGGGGCACCATAGTAAGCTGTCGTACGATTCGACCAAGAATCGTCGCCTAAAAATGGGAATAATTTTTGCTTTCTCGTAGATCGAGAAGAACTCATCTTTAACGCATTTTCTTCAGAAAATTCGCTAAAGAGGGGGCAAAATGTAGCACCCTAAAATTGGCGCAGTAAAACCTTAGTAATTACATTTACTCTAGTAAATAATTCAAATTCAAATTTCAACCTCCAAAACCGCTCCCAAACCGCCGCTTAATCCGTTTCCTCCTTTCCCGTGCCATTTTTAGAGTTTGTTTTGACCGTTTGACGATATCGTCGCCGATCAGACGATATCGCCTCAGATCGGACGATTTCGTCTGGGCTAGGACGTCCAGACGATCTTGTCCCAAAACTGATTTTTCACAATTAGTCTCTGTTCCAACGGCGTCTCTAATCCGGCATAAGCGTGTCTGCGCCGTTAGAGACCCTCCCCATTGGAGATCTCCCAAATAGGGATGATCTCCAACCTCCTAACCTCCCTCCTAAGCCTATTTAATCCTAAGCCCTCCCCTTAGCATCCCCCTGGCTGAAATTCCCTGTAACTCGAATTCTACACACACTAGACATCCTAAATTACTATCTGCACTTGTTCTATCCAAATTTTGTTGCAGGTACCTTAGTATTTTTCAGCCGGAGCAAGCTTACATCGTCGCAGACGATCCTGTTCAGATCGGAGGCGATCCTGTCGAATCAGAGACGATTTCGACTGTAGTCCACATTGGGGGCAATCAGTGCCTAGAGTTTGCATTTCTTCATCCTTTTTCTATTGTATTATTCTGCATTTAGTTAATATTATGATTATTTCTTATTATTTTGCATCTTGGAGTTCACCCATCTAGATCAAATGCATAATTAAGTTATAATTGTCATTAAATCAGTATAATGCATTCATGTTTCTGTTTATAATTCATAGTTTGATATTGTGATTGTCATTTTACACTATTTCCCTCTCGTTATCATAGTTGCATTCTCCGTATTTTGCGTCTACTTCTCTGATTGTAGGTCTCTGACGAATTCGTCTGACGAATTTGTCAAATCTCAGACGATCTTGTCTGATAGCAGACGATCCTGTCAAATCGTAGGCGATCCCGACTGCTTCAAAAATTAGAATCTCCATCGGACATCCGGATCAGGTATGGCTCTATAATTTAGCCCTTTCTCTCTATTTTCTCGTCCTAATTTTGTTCTCTGTATTCATTTAATCCGCATCTTCATATAGTGTAATTTAGATTCATTTGGCCAAACCTAGGACATGGATGTTTAAGGATAAAACTGAACACATAAAACACATTCCCAACCTAGGCGTGGAAACTACCATTCAAACGTTTCCTGGTGAACCCACCATCCATCGAAAAATCACCATAATACACCTCCCTCGAGAGGCGGGACCTTCGCAAGGCCTCTCAGTCCGAGGTACCGCGCCATCCTTTTCCCATCCTCCTTCCGGGCACGGATCCTATAGCCTGAAGGTAGGGATGCGAAAAATTTGGAGCGATACAAGTTCTTGCATGAATCGTGAGAGATAGTTTACAACATAGGTAATATATGGTCTAGTATTAGTTAGATAGATGAGGCTTCCAATCATCTATCTATAAAGTGTTCCATCTACCTGTGGTGAGTCTTCATATCGTGATAATTGTAGACCTAATTTCATCGGTGTTGCTTTGGGTTTACAATCAGTCATACAATATTTTTCTACTAAAGTCTTGGCATACTTTTTCTGAGTCACCCTTAGATGATTCTTTTTCTATTCTATCTCAAGGCCAAGACACTAGTTGAGAAGTCCTAGATCTATCATATCAAATGAATCTTTCAAGTCATCTTTCACGGTGTTAATCAAGTTCTCTGAATTGCCAGTGATGATCGGATCATCTACATATAACACAAGAATCACTATCTCAGAACCTGTGTTCTTGATATAGAGATTTGTGTCAAATGGAATTCTCTTAAATCCATGCTACAATAGGTGACTATCCATTTTTATGTACCATGCTCTTGGGGCTTGTTTTAGCCCATATAATGATTTGACCAATTTGCAAACATGTTGCTCATGGCCTACCTCTACAAATCTAGGAGGTTGAGTCATGTATACTTCTTCTTTTAAGTCACCATTAAGAAAGGTTCTTTTTACATCCATCTGATGTAATTTCCATCCGAAATGTACTGCCATAGCACAAAGTACTCGAATGGTGGTCATCCTTGTTGTAGGAGCAAAGGTTTCCTCATAGTCAAGTCCTTCATTTTGAGAATAGCCGTTTGCCAAAATATGGGTTTATGCTTATCTATAGTGTCATATGCCTTATATTTTATTTTGTAAACCCATTTGCAACCTATGGGTTTCTTTCCTTTAGGCAAATCCACTAGCTTCCATGTTTTATTCTTTATGATGGAGTTATATTCTGCATCCATAGCTACCTTCCACTGAGGTAGTATAAGTGCTTCATCAAATATAGAAGGTTCATTCTCATCACATGCTGATAATTAAACTCTCTCCTCATCTATTTCCATCTCATATTCCCTTGGTAAGTCTCTATCAACAAAAATATCTTGAAAATCTGCACAAAGATCATCAACTAAAGTGGATGCTTCAATATTTTCTTTCTGTGTCATGCTTCTTGTATTTGGACAATTGAGAGTAATATCAGGTGGGGAAGTGAGTTTCAAGTCTTTCACTATGCTTGTATACCATTTGGGTGGATTTTTTTATTGTGAAGAAGGAAGTTGATGCTCCTTCTCATCATCTAGGTATACTAATGTAGTGTTCGATGTGAAAGATTCATCAAACACTACATCTCTACTTACATGTATCTTCTTGGTAAATGGGTCTATCAACTGATAGCCTTTTGAAAATTCATCATATCCAAGAAATATACAAGGTAGGGACTTCTCATCTAATTTATTTCTTTTCTCCTTAGGTATATGCATAAATGCCTTACACCCAAATACCCTTAGATGAGTTATGGAGGGTTTCCTACCACTCCATGATTCCTGAGGAGTCATACCTTCAAGAGCCCTTGTGGGAGCCCTATTCAGAAGATATACTATAGTTTGAATAGCTTTAGCCCAGTAAGTTTGCTCAAGATTGGACCCCTTAAGCATACATCGAACCATTTCCATTATGGACCGATTTCTTCTCTTAGCAACCCCATTGGATTGAGGAGTGTAGGCTATTGTTAACTGTCTCTTTATCCCATGTGTCTATAAGAATGAGGAAAATTATTTTGATGTGTATTCCCCCCTCGATCTGAACGAAGGGTTTTAATAAAGCATCTTGATTCCTTCTCAACAAGATTTTTGAACTGTTGAAAATAGGAAAATTATTTAAACTTCAACTACAAGAAGAAGACCCACATTTTTTGTGAGTGATCATCGACAAACAATTAAAAATACCATTTTCCTCCATAACTTGTAGACATGGGACCACACAAATATGTGTGAACCAACTCCAAAGGTACCTTAGCTTGAAAAGAGTGAGGTTCAAAAGGTACTCTATGTTGCTTTCCTGACAAGCAATCAAAGCACACTGGCAAAGTAGATGAAAGAGTAGGCAGTCCTTTCACCATTTGATATTTACTCAACTCTAGTAAATATCCTGAACTCAAATGCCCAAATATCTTATACCAAAGAGAAGTAGCCTCCTTTGTGGCTACTGCCATTGCAGTATGGGTAGAGGTAATGGCATATAAGACAAACAAACCATGTTTGTATGAACCTGTTGCTATTTGTTTTCCCTTTTTAGTGATAAATCAATGTTTCTTTTCTTTTTCTGCTGTAAAATTGACATTCATGTTATTGTCCAGGATTTGTGAAACTGACAAGATATTATTTTTCAATCCTGGTACATAAAGAACTTTTTGAATATTACATTCTCCATCCGGAAGGGAGACAGAAAAACTTCCTTCTCCCCGAACTCGATAGGTCCGATCATCGACAATGGTGACCGGTCTACCTTCTTGAGCCTCAAATGTTGCAAACCAAGATTTATCGCCAGTCATATGTTTACTAGTGCCTGAATCTATGTACCACATAGAGTCCTTGTGGGAGGAATCTGTATGTGTCATGAGCACTTTGTGTGCTCTCTTAGAATCTGAACTAGAATCTTCAGCTGCAATGTGTCCCTTTTGCTATTTGTTCTTGTTCTTAGGTTTGCCTTGGCCCTTTTTATTTCCTTGTTCATTGGGTGATTTGTTCTTAAACCAACATATTTTGGTTTCATGAGTGTCTTTGTCGCAAATCTTACAATACTGCTTCTTCTTCGGAATCTCTTTGGCTTTACCTTTTTCTTGATTAGAATAAGAACCTTTCTGTTGACTCCACTTTTTCTTACCACCTTGTCTTTTTGAGAAAAGAGCATTGTTGGATGCCTCATATCTTTGGAGTTGATTAGCTTCTTCTGTTTGAAGCATGTTTACCAACTCGATAAAAGTTACTGTCCTACCAAAAACTTGTAGTGAGGTGATCAAAATTCGGTAGGAGTCAGGAAGAGCTCTCAAAATTATTGAGTTCAATACTAGGTCTTCCACTTTCTCTCCTAAGGATTGCAGTTTTGTTTTCAATTATGTGACTCTACAGAGGAATAGCTCTACTGTTTCTCCTGATTTCATATGTAGAGTATGAAGCTGTATTTGAAGGTTAAGAATCGTTGATTCATTCTTTCCCTCAAATATGGTATTTAAGGCATCCCATGCTGCCTTACCGGTCATAGCTTCACTAAAATGTGGTTGGATATCATCAGTAATAGCAAGCAAGATCATTAAGGATAGTTTTTTTATCCTTTTTATCAAAGTCTCTTTGATCTGCTCCAGGTGATTGAGGTCTAGTGACACTTCCATTCACTATTGACCATAATTCATCTACAGTTAAGATAGCTTTCATCTTAGTCTTCCAAGCTGAATAATTTGAACCTTTGAGCAGTTGGCTCTCAGTGAGATACTTGTGTATCATGGCCATGGTTTAGGTTTCAAATTTGATAGGACTAAGATGGTTATATCTTGCACTATACCCTCAAAAAAGTATATGGAAGTTGTTTTCAATTTACCTCTATAAGATTTTTAATGGCACCTACCTTAACACCCTTACCAAGGGATGAAAAGTTGGAGGAATTTTAAGCCAAACAAAATAGAGCAAATGAAGCAGGGGAAGGTTTGTGTAAAACTTTTAATTTTGCTCTCTAGGATATTTAATGGCACCTGCTTTAACACCCTTGAAGAAGGATGAAAAATTTGAGGTTATTAAGCCAAAAAAAGAGAGTGAATCAAGGTGATTTGAATTTTTGACCTTTTGATGGCGACTAAAAAAAATGACTTGTTTTAACCTAGGAAAAGTTTAGCATGGTTTTTGAGTGAAGTTTGGGTTTTGTGAAATGCTTATTTTAATGTTGTATTTGACTTTTTAATTGCATACAAAAACATGAGTGTTAGTGCAATAATAAAAACATGAGAGTGAAAGCATGAGATTTCGGAATAAAAGAAACACTAAGGTGCAAATAAAAATAGAACTAATTTGATGCATGTAATAACACGAATATAATCAAATTAAAAGGCAGGAGCACGACCCTTTTTATTAATAAGATTCCGCTCGGTTACAATACATCTCTTCTATTACATATATTTTTTTAAATACACCAGATGAATAGTGATCTCCTTCCGCATGCCCACATTTGAAACAGGCGGGTTAAAATGTTGCCGCCGATGGTTGCTGATGAATCCTTGCTGTTTGTTGTTTTTCCTGCGGTCAAAGAAACAATAAAAATGTTTAGTAGCACCTGTAACAAGGAAGTAAGACGTAGGCAAGAGAACATGCAGTTAAAAATGTAATGCAGATATAGAACGCAATAGCACGATAATATATAATCTCTAAACTATTTAAATATGGCAATACGTGATATATATTTCTTAAACTCCATGTTGTAAACTATATAACAGCATACAATAAAACACAAGATATACGCGTGATATAGAATGAATCGAAATAAAGCTAGCAAAAGACGTGGGGTGCCCAAGCGGGCCGCCCTCGTTAGAACTTAGTTTCGACGCCAATCCACCAGGGATGAGCTCGAAATCTAAAACTATGGTGTTGTCGGCAAATTAGTGGGATATAGTGATCCACCTGTCGAGTATTACTGTCCGGGTTCACCTTCAAACAGCCACCAATAACCTCTCTTCAGAAAGAGATTACAGGTGCAGAAGATTGAATCCGAAAGGAATATGATCGGGTCTCTGGATGAGCAGCACTTCGTTGCGTTTCTAAAAATGCTTCGTCGTCCTTTTTTACATGGCATTGAGCTGGTTTTTATAGAAGATTCTGCGTCAAAACCCTAAGTCTGTAGGCGCCATTGAGATTTGACCGTTGTCAGATGAGTATGAGGCATGGCTTGTACTGAGATTGTCGCTAGAAAATCACATCCGTAATTACGAAGCATGGCCTCGGGTCAGATTTGTTGTTGAGATTGCTCGTCTCATTACTCCAGTTGGTGAAGTCCGCCGTTCTTTTAAAAATGGCATGCAGGGATGCCACGTGGCGTGAATTGCTTTAATGCTGCCTTTGACCGATGAAGTCCACCGTTGAATGCTGACGTGTCGTCTTTGAATGCTTAAATTCTATTTTATGTGCAAAATGTCGAAGTGTCGCGATATCGCGACGTCGCGATATCGCGACACTTCGGCCGAGCCTCCCCCTTGGGGCCTTAGGTGTCACGATATCACGACGTCTAAGGCCGAGGCCTCCCTCGGGGCCTTAGACGTCGCGATATCGCGGCGCGATATCGCGACGTCTAAGGCCGAGGCCTCCCTCGGGGCCTTAGACGTCGCGATATCGCGACGCGCGATATCGCGACGTCTAAGGCCGAGGCCTCCCTCGGGGCCTTAGACGTCGCGATATCGCGACGCGCGATATCACGACGTCTAAGGCCGAGGCCTCCCTCAGGGCCTTAGACGTCGCGATATCGCGACGCCCCCATATCATCGCGTCTAAGGCCGAGGCCTCCCGGGGCCTTAGAATCGCGATATCGCGCGCACGCGATATCGTGACGTCTAAGGCCGAGGCTTCCCTCGGGGCCTTAGACGTCGCGATATCGCGACGTGCGAAATCGCGACGTCGCGATTTTGCGACGTCTAAGGACAAGGTTCCCTTTTGACTAAGGCTTGTTTGCGTTTGAAGTTTTGCTCTTGATTGCGGCTTTCTTGCTTAAGACTTAAAGTTTGTTAAAGGCTCGCTTTAGATTAAAGGCTTTAAAATGACCAACTTTGCTCTGCCATTTTTTGACCTTCTAAATTGTTGTGTGAGTGGTCAGGACCACTTTTTGACCTCTGAGGGCTGCCCTGAAAGCTGTGTATGTTGATGCGATCAGTGTTTGTAGTCACTTAATCGGATCGGTGCTGTTTTGGTGTCTACAGATGCCCCTTTTTGGGATGCGCTGTGCATGGCACAGCGCCGAGCAAAAATAGAAAACCAAAGCACTAATGATTAGGGTTTCTTGGTAACCTAACCAACTTTTGATGCCCCAAGTATGGAAAGGGCATGCATTCTTGAACCCTTGCTTCTGACGAGCTAAGGAATTTGATTTCAAGTGTTAACCTATTTTGGTGAGGTGTGACTTGAGCTTGGACATTGATCAGTCATGATTAGGCAAAGGGCATAACCTTTTGTCCACAGGGGAAACCTTGTGTTCATGCTTCGGGAATGCCAAGTGTTTGATCAATTTAATGATTGCTTGTTTATTGCCCCAAGTAGGAGCGTGATTGTCTTTGTCAATGATTCTTTGAATGCATGTCATTGCCTTGATTGGGTGTGTGCTTGTTGATTGGTGACTAAGTGTGACTACCCCCTCAAGCGACGAATCGATGAGGAAATGACCTTCGTGAGAAAAGCGACGAGTCGCTTGACCCAAGATGACTTAGGTTAGGGTGCCTTTAGATGTTTTACCGTTTACGCACGTGCAGTTTTCCGATATTTGGACCTATTTTTGGTGGGTGTTAACCCTTTTGGTGATGCCATAATGGGGTGAAATCATCAAAAACCCATCTTCCCGTGGAGCGGTCCAGCTATGGTAGCCTTCTTGGGGAAGTGAGAAAGTGACAATTTGAGCCCCGACATCGATTTTCGTTATGCCAAGAGGTTAAGTGCAAGAGCACTTGTGTCCGAAAACTTATTGCTATGGTTTTTGTGGTGCAATTTTGTGATGTTTTTGTTGTTTTGATTTTCTTTCTTTGTATATGTCATGATTTTATGCACAATGATTGATGTGGGTGGATGCATGCTACTTTATAGTGATGGATGCATATGTTATGATAAATGCGATTGTTGTATGTTGATTTATTTTGATGGATGCATGATGGATGCAAATGCATGTGATATGCAGAAATGAAATGGATGGGTGGACTTTGTGGTGTTTGGCCATGGCAGCATAGACTGTTTAGAACTCCATTATTAGACTGTGTACACATGTGGTGTTTCTTTTTTTGTATTTTCTGATGGTATTGCAAGGATGAAAAGTAGTGCAATTGGTTTAGAAATGTAGCTAAGGTTTTCTGAGACTCAGACAGTTTTAACTTACTAGCCATGATTGTACTTTATCTTACAAGACTTTTGAACAAGGTATGAATCGGACTTGTTTTTGACCAAGGTATTTCACATCCCTGTGTGTGCAATTGAGTTCGTTTATGTGGTATTTGTCAGGATACCGCCAGTGTCAGATGGGCTTTCAACCGAACCTGTACTGAGGATCACCTAATTAGCTCCACTAACTCCTTTGTTGTATGTAGTTAGATTAATCTGCGGTGTCATCCAGGATACCATAAGCTAGCCCATCCACATGCAAACATTGGTCTGTACATACGCAAAGCGAATGTGATAGACATATCGTCGTGCGGGTAGGATACCACCATTGCCAGATAGGCTATCAACCAAACCTGTAATGAGGATCACCTAGATGGTTTTTCGAATGCTGAGAATTCTAGGGATTCAGGTTTAGGATGTTTGTGGGCTGAATGATTTAGAGGGTTGCTCGTCTATATAGTGATGAAAATCACTGTTTATTTTCTATTAATTCTTTTTGGGCAAGGATTTTGAATAGTGGTGATAACCACTTGTTATTTGATTTTGTATTTGGAGTATTGTAAATAGCTTTGATATTTGTGGCCTTGGGGATGACTACCCATCCTGGTTAGGGGCGGATAGTACGAATCCTTACGGATTTGGGGACCAAGGGGATGATGGAGGTTATGAAGTAAGGGAATTGATCTGTTAGGCCTTGGGGATGACTACCCATCCTGGTTAGGGGTGGATAGTACGAATCCTTACAACTTGGAGACCAAGAGTGAATGGAACATGGTAAGATGATGATTTGTTGGAATTTTGTTTGTGAATGGTGTTGATCCCTTTAGGTTTTGGGGATGACTACCCATCCTGGTTAGGGGCGGATGGTACGAATCCTTACAACTTTGGGGACCAACTGTGATTGGAATTTGGTAATGGTGAAAAGCACTGTATATGGAGGTGAGTGGATAGGGAAGAGCTTGTCCTTTTGTCAATTCTCAGCATTCTAGAACCATTCGCACGGGGGGATGAGCAAGATAACTATTTTGCTGATGGGAACTTGGATTGTAATGCAGGTTTCATCTTTCTTTCACACAACTTGGGAATTTTTATGTGTTTTAATTTGTGTTGGGATGTTACGTAACAAGGCGTATTTCAAGTATGACTCTACCTTCGTAAAATCTGTTTGACCAGATACATTACATGGCTAAAGAGCAAAATGATGACTGAATCACGAAAACCCTTGATACATTAAAAGACCATTGACTCTAGTGTGGAAAAAGAAATGCATGGTGTTTTTGTTGTTTTTTTTTTGGAAAATGGAATAGTGTGGAACAAGACGGACTAGTGGAATTAGTACAACCTATGGGGCCCCTGACCTGTACGACCACAAATATGCAATGTATGGGTGCAATGCTTTAATGCAGCTATGTATTTTGGTATTTTTGATGGATTGATTTTGGTGAATATGAAGATGAATTGCGAGAAGAACTCTCTATTGATGAATTTGAGTATGCCTAGAAATGAGATGCAAATTTTTGTTGTTTTTGATGATTTTTGTTGTTTTTGAATTTTCTTGATTTTTGACCAAGCGATTATGGAAATCCTTGGAGCATTTTGGGATTGACCAAGTGATTGCAAGAATCCTTGGAGCATTTGGGGATTGACCAAGCGATTGCAAGAATTCTTGGAGCATTTGTGGGTTTTGACCAAGCGATTGCAAGAATCCTTGGAGCATTTTGGGATTGACCAAGCGATTGCAAGAATCCTTGGAGCATTTTTGGGATTGACCAAGCGATTGCAAGAATCCTTGGAGCATTTTTGGGATTGACCAAGCGATTGCAAGAATCCTTGGAGCATTTTTGGGATTGACCAAGCGATTGCAAGAATCCTTGGAGCATTTTGGGGTTTTGACCAAGCGATTGCAAGAATCCTTGGAGCATTTTTGGGATAGATTCTCTTAGATATGGAATGGTCGCAAATGACTGATATTCAAGGGTTCTGTTTCCTTGATACCATCAAGAGAAGCTAGCCGGTATGTCCCGGGTCCGATTTTGCTATCAATGATATATGGACCTAACCAATTTGCCGCAAACTTGTCCCTTAGGTGGGACGGCAAACTGGAATTTTGCTGGTTTTCCTTCAAAACCAAATCACCGACCCGAAAGTCCCTTAGGTGAACTTTCATGTTGTAAGCTTTCTTAAGTCGCTCTTGATAAATACGTAAATGCTCGAGAGCATTAACGCGTCGTTCGTCAAGCAACGTAAGCTGGTCTAACCGGGCTTGCCGCGAGGAATCATCGTCGATGAACTCCTGCATTGATATGCGCAGGGAAGGAATCTCCAACTCGAGAGGCATGACTACCTCGGAGCCATACACAAGCGAAAACGGAGTGGCTCCAGTGGGTGTCCGAATGCTAGTGCGATAGGCCCATAGGGCAAGTGGGATTTGAATGTGCCAATCCTTATGATTTTCTGCGACGGTCTTTTTAAGGATGGCAATTAGCATTTTGTTTGACGCCTCTGCTTGCCCATTCGCCTGTGGATAATAGGGTGTTGAAAAGTTGTGCTGAATCTTGTACTTTGTGGTCAAAGCACGCACGTCTTTGTTCTTGAAAGGCGTTCCATTATCCGAGACTATTTTGGATGGAATACCAAAATGACATATGATGTTATGCAAAATGAACTCCACAATGCGGGGTCCTGTCGTAGAGGTAAGCGAAATTGCTTCCACCCACTTGGTAAAATACTCTGTGGCCGTTATGATAAACGTGTGATGGCTCGACGATGCAGGGGAGATCTTTCCAATTATATCGAAGCCCCACTGCGAGAACGGCCAATCGATCGGACTGTTTGCAAGGCCTGAGAAGGTACGTGCATCAAATTGGCATGATGTTGACACTTCACGCACTTCTTGACATAGGTGCAACAATCTCGCTCTAAAGATGGCCAATAATAGCCCATGCGAAGAATGCGCTTTGCAATGGCCATACCACTGAAGTGGCCACCACATGTACCATCGTGCGCTTGGGCAACTGCCCAAGTGGACTCTTGCTGGTCCAAGCAACGAAGGAGGATTCCTTCATAGCTGCGACGATACAAAATGTCTCCTATCAAGACATACTTAGCCGCTTTTGGCTTGAGTGCTCGTTTTGCGGCATGAGTCAAACCAAGGGGGAGATTACCTAACATGAGGTAGTCTCTGATGGGTAAATACCAGTCCTGTTGATCAGAAACCTCGACAGTATGAACAACCAACCCCTCTTGAAGTTCCTCCCTAGCAAACGCTGAATGGGATAAAACCTGCAAGAATAGCGTTGTGTTGCTATTAATGGGAGTAGGGGAGAACAAGGACCCCCAGTTGGCGCATTTTAGACGATCGCGGATTCGAGAGAACTTATCCGAGGATGGTTCAATCTGGATCATGTGGATTCCTGGCGTCAAGTCTGAGCTTGCACGCTCCATCACAGATTGCGATAAGGTTTTGACTTGAATGGTTGTCATATCACCGGAAAGGTCCTATGGAATTAGTGACCCCAAGGAGGCCATTGTGTCCGCAAAATGATTCGATGATCGAGGGAGGGCCTCGATGTCATACCACTCAAGTTTTGCCAGGAATTTGTCCACAAGGGCTTTATAAGCCTTCAGAACTGGGCATTTACATTGATATACCCCTTTGACTTGATTGACTATTAACAGCGAATCACCAAAGATATTCAGTCGTTTGATGTTCATGGTGATTGTTGTCTGAAGACCTAGGAGCAAGGCTTCATATTCTGCGTTATTGTTGGTGCATGGGAAGTTTAATTTAAATGACAGGGGCATTGGGGCACCCTACGGTGTGAAGAATACAATTCCCGCACCACCACCTTGCTCACATTTAGAACCATCGAAGAATAGGGTTATATCGGCGTGTGACTCAGGCTCATCAGAATCTGGTGATTCTGAGACATGGAAGACCCCATCATCGGGTAGTTCTATGACCAGAGGCTGATCGTCTTCAAGAGGAGCCTCTGCTAGTTGATCGGCTATGACTTGTCCTTTGATAGATTTTTGTCCAATAAACTCTATGTCAAATTCCGTCAACAACATGATCCATTTCGCCGTGCGACTACTATGATAAGTACGACTCATCATGTATCGCAATGGATTCTCCTTAGACACAACATACGTAGTGTTGCTCAGCATGTAGTGGCGTAGCTTTTTGGTAGCAAACACCACTGCCAAGCAGAGTTTCTCAACGTATGCATAGTTAAGTTCATAACTGACTAGGGTGCGGCTAAGATAGTAAGTAGCCTGTTCTTTGTGAAGTTCATTCTTCTGGGCTAGCATGGCGCCCAGTGCCACCTCAGTAGCTGAGATGTATAAGTAGAACGGCACTCCTGGTCTAGGTGGTGCCAATACTGGTGGCAAAGCCAGGTATTGTTTGATCTCGTCAAAGGTCGACTGGCACTCGTCATCCCAATGAAATGTAACCCCCTTGTGCAATAATTTGTTCATGGGTCGGCACTTGTCAGATAATTGTGCTATGAAGCATTTAATCGATGCGACCTTTCCTCGCGAGCTTCGAGCCGCTTGATTGTAGTTGGGGGAACCATTTCAAGGATTGCCTTGACTTTCTTTGGGTCCACCTCGATTCCTCATTTTGAGACTATGAAACCCAAGAGTTTTCCAGATGTGACGCCAAAGACGCACTTCTTGGGGTTTAGTCTAACTTTATGCTCCATGAGGCGATCGAGGATCTGGCTTAAGTCAGCGATATGATTTGAGCGCAAAAGAGATTTGGCTAACAAATCATCCATGTAATCTTCCAAAGTTTTGTGCATGTAATCGTGGAAGATATATGTCATGGCACGTTGGTAGGTGGCACCAACATTTTTAAGGCCAAAAGGCATGACCTTATAACAAAATGTCCCCCAAGGCGTTGTGAACGCCGTTTTTAGTTGGTCTTCAGGATTGATACGAATCGATTGTATCCCGAGAAACCATCCATGAGGGAGAGCATTTCGTGACCTGTTGTAGCGTCTACCAACGCATCGATGCTCGGTAAGGGGAAATCATCCTTAGGACTCGCTTTGTTTAGATCTCAAAAATCGGTGCATATGCGAATCCTCCCGTCGGGCTTCTTGATGGGAACCATGTTGGACAACCATGGCGGATAATCCACGCAGATGACAAACTGTGCATCCAACAGACTTTTGCAATTCATATTTGACCATCAAGGCCACTGTTGGGTGCATCTTACGTAGTTTTTGCTTTACGGGCTTGATTGTCGGATCAAGCGTTAAATTATGCGTGACTAGCTGAGGGTCTAGTCCTGGCATATCCTTGTACGACCATGCAAAAACCTCCTTCTTCTCTTTGAGAAGGGCAATGTAGTCGGCTTGCTCTTCGGGGGAAAGACTTACCCCCAGCTTAAGAATCTATGGATTCATTGGATCTGTGCCGATATCTACATCAGTCATTTCCTCGACTGACATGTGGGATCCGTCCTCCAATTGATGTGGAGTCGGGATCAAATGGATGTCATCAGCTGAGTTTAGATCTGCATTGGGAACCTCGGGTTCCTCTTCAGCCTAAAAAATATCCTGAGTTGTCCTTGGGGTAAAATGAGGTATTTCACCGAAAGGCCAGTACTCGATGGGGATAAAGGTGAATTGACGCGATCCCGGTCGATGGCATCTATGTCTAGATGCAATGACCGTGCTGGATCGGCCGGATTGCGGATGGGTGCGGTCAGATCAATGGAGATCATGTGGATGGAATGAATTTGGTCTCCATTACCGCGGGGGTGATAACTTGATTCTTCTAGATGCTCCCTATACTCTGGATCTGGCTCTAGGGGAACGGGCACGAATGGATCGGCCCTATGTGCTGATAGGAGGACAGGGTCTTCCCTCGGCACTATTGTCATGATAGGGTCTCGGGGTGGACGGTGCTCATCGTGAATGTGGAGCCATGGATCCAAGATCTGGTCCCACCCTGCTGGGTCTACCCACCATTCATGTCCTAATCTTATGCCCATCTGTCCCATTAGATCTTCATGAGTTAAAGGGCGGTGATTCCATCGCGCATGTCTGAGATAGTCCATCTCAGTCTCATCTTCTGAATCACTTTCGGAGATCCAAAAATGTTCATTCTCTTCAGCAATTGTTACTTGCGACGTTGAGGGTTCTCCTTGTTCCAGTAAGTTAATCTGGTCCCATTGCGGTTGTTCCACTTTGGGTGGAAGGACCTGATTCTCTTGACATGGTATTGATTCAACTGGAACCTCTAAGGGGAATAGCTGCAAAAAGATGTCCGAAAGCCGTTGATGTTCTTTTTGAGGATTAATCTCCGAACTTTCACCTCTCTCTAGCAAAGGAGAGGGATTACTGCTGTTGCCAAGGGTGTTTGTTGACCATGGGAGGTAATCTCCCAAAGTATATTCTGTATTTGGGTTGGCATAAGGATCTGGTGCCAATCCCCCCTTGTTGCCTATTTCTAGGCCTTGCATATTTTCTACCAAGATGTCTAAGGGCAGGGGATGGTGGAACCCTACTCCTGACTTATCATATGGCATCTGATATCTTGGTTGGCAAAGGACCCGCATCCCTTGCTCATATCTGCCTAGCTCGTATCCATGCCAATTGCATTGGCCGAGATATTTGAGGGCAAAGTCCGGGTTTGACAGATAGTTGAGGTTTTCAACAAAAGGTTCGTTGTCTGCTTCCTTTTGTTTGCATGGTTCAAGACCATGATCAAGGCCCCCATACACAAAATTTGTCTGGTTGGGTGGGTGACCTAGAGGAACAACTGTTCCTATGGGAAGGCGAGGTCTCCCCATATCCTGTACTGACTCTACTGGTAGGCATTGCCACAACATTCTGCACTAAGTACTCTCCCAAGCCTGTATTGGCCATTTCAATAGTGATTGTTGATTCTTGGGAGGGAGGGAACGACAGTCCTTCCTGAGTCCATTCCATGTTTGGTGGTTTAGGAATCTCAACTTCCGTAGTGCTAGGTGTTTCCTCTGTTGATACCGTTGATATTGTGGGCAAACCCTCTTCTAGGGGCTGAGCCTCTTCCATGATCTGTTTTCCCTTGTCCTTCTGTTTAGCCATGACAGGTGGCATTGGTAATGAAGGAGCAGATGATGAGGATTCACCTGGCTGGGATTTTGGTGATTTGGTCACCAGTGGTGCTCGTGGTATTGGACCCTGTTTGGATGGATTTAACTGGAAATCCAAATGCGTTGAAGGGAGGGTCGATTGAGGCATTAGTTGTACCGCATTGCAATACTTGAAGGGTTCCAAGTCCATCGGGACTACATGTATTTCTCCTTCAAAAGCATACTTTAAGCACTGGTGAGCGATGGAAGGGACACACTTCATGTCCCTGATCCAAGGCCGCCCTAGCAAGTATATTGTAAGCCATCTCGCCTTCCAACACATGGCACAATGTTGGTATTGTCTTTTGTCCTACCTGGATAGGTAGAACGACTGTGCCGATTGTCGAGCATATTGCATCATTGAAAGCTCGCAGTGTGTACGTGGAGGCTGTGATATGAGAGGCTGGCAGCTTTAAATGTTTTAGTGCTGCAATGGTGATGATGTTACTGGACGAGCCAGTATCTACCAGCACTCTCTTGTATGGGATCCCGTTGACCCGCGCGATGACGTGCAGGGGTGGATCTGCCGTGTCATTCGATATTGCTTTGACTTCATCCTCTCTGAAGGTGATGACCGGCTCCGTACATCGCTGCACATGTCCTACGAAGTTGTTGAAAGAATTTGCTTCGTGAGGCTGTAAGTCGATGGTTTTTAAAATGTCCATAAGAGCTTCCCTATGAGGTGTTGACTGTTGAATAAGCTCGTAAATGGACAGCCTAGCCGATGTGGTCCGCAAACTCTGCGTGAGTTTGGTCCGTATCGTGACCTCGGGTCTAGGCGGAGGTACTTGCACAGGGCATTGTTGAGGCTGCGATGTCGTTGGAACTTCCCTCGTAGCTACCACGGGGGCAGCTTCTGGGTACTTTTTGTTCCTTGTCACTATGCTGATCATTCCCACAAATCCTTGCATGGGAAGATTCTGGCGCACCTCATTAACTTGGAGAGGTTTTGTCTGTGCCTCGTGGGCAGGCAAAGGGTCTTTGAATACCCCCATTTGTTGGTTATTTGGCGCTATGGGGTTGTCCACGGCCAATGTTTTATTGTCGATTAAATCTTGGATTAATCCTTTGAATTTCCAGCATCCATTTAAATCATGGCCCCTTCGCCTATGAAATCTACAATACAATTCCTCTCTGTATCCCTTAGGCTTGGGGGCGTTAGGGTCTATAGTTGGGATCTCTGGAAGGGTGACTAAATTTGCCGTTGACAAGCGGTCAAATAAGGAGTCCCTAGACTCCGTGTAGGGGGTGAATTGTCGCCTAGGGCGACGCTGCTGATTCTGCTCCTGTTTCTTATTATCTTTCTCATAACTAGGAGGCACTGCCTGGTAATTGGCCTTTTGAGGCTGCGTGTCTTGCACAGGCTTGGGAACATTTATCGCAACTTGATTAACCGCTGCGGGTTGTGATTGCGTATTCCCAGTCTTAGTGGTTTTATTCCACTCTTTCTTTTTAGGCTTGGCAATTGTGCCTTCGCCTATCTTAATCTCTTCTATAACTCTGGCTTGCGCCAAAGCTTCTTCTAAGCTGTCGTATTGCTGCAGCAGCAATAGACCAGAGATTGATTTTAAGCAACTTTTTGCGAACATCTGCGTAAGATCAGACATAGGGGGACGGTAGGGTAACCTTGAAAGCAAAGCCCTCCAGCGATTCCCGTATGCTGTCATTGTTTCTTCCTCATATTGCTTGAGGCTGGCCAGATCACTCAGTGATGCTTTCTTCTTTGTGTTGAAAGCAAAGCGTTCAAGAAACGCATCTACTAATTGATCGAGATTGTTTATGCTGTGTTTGGGTAATTGTGTGAACCAATCCGAGGCAGGGCCTGCGAATGTGGTTATGAAAGTTCGAAGCAACAATGCATCATTATCTTGGATGTCGAAGCATTGACTTAGGAACCTTGTGACATGTTCTTGTGCGTCTTCTTCACCTTTAAAAACTGCCAATTGAGGCAACTTGAAGTGTTCGGGGTAAAGAGGTGTAGGCACTGAGGGATGCACTGGATGACTGCGGAGTTGACGTAATGTGGGCTTTTGATGCCTAGAAGCTTTTGTCTCCATAGACTCCAAACGCTCTAATAGCGCTTTGTATGCATCGGAAGATTTTATTTCTTCTTCTTTGGTTTGCTCCCGTTGTGAGTCATGGGAGACGGGAGGCCTATGGGGAGGTGGCCGATTGGCAGCCCTCCCGCCTTGATGGGGCGTGTCGGCCCGTTCTATTTCTGGTTCGAACTCCTCATAAACTTCTTGAGGAGTCCCTGGGCGAGACCTATGACCTTGATTGAGTCCCCGTTGGGGGTACCCATCATTGTTTCGGGGAGTGGCCTCCCTCTCGAGTCTATAAGGTCTCGGAGGCAAAACTTGACGAGGTCACGGAGACCTGTCTTGCACCCAGGGATTGTGCCTCTCATATTGTTCTTCTCTGTGGGTGCGAGGGGTTGGCACCCTCTCAGGTAGCTTATAGCGCAATTCATCCGCTTCGCGTTGCATGCGCTCTTTATTCAAGCGGTATAAATACTCTAACTCTTGATGACCCTGCTCAAGCTGCGTGATTCGAGCTTGGCGAGCGGCATGTCTAGCGACTGCCGGGTCAACTGGGTCTGCCCTATTTTGTTGAGGAGGCTTGAATGTTTTGCCTATGTGTTTGCCTCGATCTTGATGGTCTAAAATTTCAATGGGTTGCTTCCCTTTGTCGGGGTAGGCGACATTTGCTTGAGGCTCTAGCCTTGATGTGTGATCATGATATCTGGCAGGCGTAGAAACACAAGGTTCTCGCGCTGTATGTTGTTCCTGAGGAATGTGATGATCTTCCTCGTACTCCCTTTCATGGGTGTGAAAGGGGCGGGCGGAGTTAGCTTGCCCTGTGTAAAGAGCCCTGCGCTCTGGATGTTGTTTTTCTGTTCTGATGGGAGGTAAAGAAGGGACGCCATATCCATGTTGCCCCTCCAAATGGACAGTATGCCTCTCTAGCACTTCATCGCGCTGTGGCCATTCAAATCTAGCCTCAAGAGGCGGTTGTCTACCGACATTGAGACCTACGTGTATAGCGTCTTCCCGAAAGGGGCTGTGTTGGATGGGCATACCCCAATGAGGAGGCTCCCAATAATTTCTTTTTGATGGGGTCTGATATGGACTCTCTTGTAGGCTAGACCGCCAAGGCGGTATGGCCAAATCCTCAGGGCTAAAGCGAAGGCGACTAGCGCCCTCTCTTTGTGCACCTTCCACAGCGTTTGCCCTTGATTGGGCTTGGCTACGGGTGTACACCATTGTAGTGCTTCTCTAAGCAGATTTTATCTTGTTTTATGATGATTTGTCTTTTTGTGCACACTAAGCAGAAATGAACACACACACATACACAAAGCCGTGATTATCTCTTTTACGGATTAAATAGTGTGTCCTAAACTGGTTTAGTGCATTTTGATGTTTTGTTATGTTTTTGCAAATTTGGAAGAACGTTTAAATGCATAATGTTTGGCTCATATGACTCCCATAAATGGTCGCCCCTTCAATATACCATTGTCGGACCGATATACCAACCTCTCTATATACCCGCCCTTACGAGAGGGAAACTATAGGTACGTGAGAGCAGATGGTACGTGGAACATAGGCGGTACGGAAGGGGGATTGTCCTGTTTATGACACCTACCATAGAAGACTTATCCTCGCGTGCATGGGAATCACCCCAAGCAACACTCGGTCGACTTTCGTCGGGATTTACGTCTAACAACAGTGACAATCGGGGAAATGAATGCAAAGCTAAGCCAAGGTGGTGATGAACCCACCGTTGGTCTTGCTCAAGGGCTGGGGTTTTACGACCAGCGCCTTGGTTTAAAATACCACGTGGTGTGTGGGGTTCATTTTACTTTGCAAGATTGAAACAGACAGCAAAGAAAGAAAACTTTCCCTATGCCAAACAGACACTACAAACCGGAAAACAGCAAGTAGAAAACTAAAAATTGACGGAATTTTTTTTTTTTTTAAGCAATTAAATAAATAAATAAAGCAAGAAAAATTTTATAAAAAATTTCTCTACCATTTTTTTTTTTTTAAAAATTAATTATTGAATAAATAATTACATGAACAAATAAATAATTAATTAAAGCAAGAAAAACTTTATAAAAAAAATTTCTCTAACTTTATTTAATTAATTAAAAAAAAACTGAAAGTAAACGATTGAACAAATAAAATAAACGGAAATTTTACAGCAAAGAATGACCTGGACAGTTAGAAACCGTTAATGTCCGGACTTGCTGCTTCTGACCTCCGGCTAAAAAGGGTACCTGTTAAGCACAAAACACAGCAAATCTGATTAGTTTCTGTGATTTAAAAATCTGGGAACGGTCCCACCGTGATCGCCACTGAAAGCATGAGATTTCGAAATAAAAGAAACACTAAGGTGCAAATAAAAACAGAACTAATTTGATGCATGTAATAACACGAATATAATCAAATTAAAAGGCAGGAGCACGACCCTTTTTATTAATAAGATTCCGCTCGGTTACAATACATCTCTTCTGTTACATATTTTTTTTAAATACACCAGATGAATAGTGATCTCCTTCCGCATGCCCACATTTGAAACGGGCGGGTTAAAATGTTGCCGTCGATGGTTGCTGATGAATCCTTGCTGGCTGTTGTTTTTCCTGTGGTCAAAGAAACAATAAAAATGTTTAGTAGCACCTGTAACAAGGAAGTAAGACGTAGGCAAGAGAACATGCGATTAAAAATGTAATGCAGATATAGAACGCAATAGCACGATAATATATAATCTCTAAACTATTTAAATATGGCAATACGTGATATATATTTCTTAAACTCCATGTTGTAAACTATATAACAACATACAATAAAACACAAGATATACGCGTGATATAGAATGAATCGAAATAAAGCTAGCAAAATACGTGGGGTGCCCAAGCGGGCCGCCCTCGTTAGAACTTAGTTTTAATGCCAATCCACCAGGGATGAGCTCGAAATCTAAAACTGTGGTGTTGTCGACAAATTAGTGGGATATAGTGATCCACTGTCGAGTATTACTGTCCGGGTTCACCTTCAAACAACCACCAATAACCTCTCTTCAGAAAGAGATTACAGGTGCAGAAGATTGAATCCGAAAGGAATATGATCGGGTCTGGGATGAGCAGCACTTCGTTGCGTTTCTAAAAATGCTTCCTTGTCTCCTTTTTTACATGGCATTGAGCTGGTTTTTATAGAAGATTCTGCGTCAAAACCCTAAGTCTGCAGGCGCCGTTGAGATTTGACCGTTGTCAGATGATTATGAGGCATGGCTTGTACTGAGATTGTCGCTAGAAAATCACATCCGTAATTACGAAGCATGGCCTCGGGTCAGATTTGTTGTTGAGATTGCTCGTCTCATTACTCCAGTTGGTGAAGTCCGCCATTCTTTTAAAAATGGCATGCAGGGATGCCACGTGGCGTGAATTGCTTTAATGCTGCCTTTGACCGATGAAGTCCACCGTTGAATGCTGACGTGTCGTCTTTGAATGCTTAAATTCTGTTTTATGTGCAAAATGTCGAAGTGTCGCGATATTGTGATGTCACGATATCGCGACGTCGCGATATCGCGACACTTCGGCCGAGCCTCTCCCTCGGGGCCTTAGGCGTCGTGATATCGCGACGCGCGATATCGCGACGTCTAAGGCCGAGGCCTCCCTCGGGGCCTTAGACGTCGCGATATCACGACGCGTGATATCGTGACGTCTAAGGCCGAGGCCTCCCTCGGGGCCTTAGACGTCGCGATATCGCGACGCGCGATATCGCGACGTCTAAGGCCGAGGCCTCCCTCGGGGCCTTAGACGTCGCGATATCGCGACGTGCGAAATCGCGACGTCGTGATTTCGCGACGTCTAAGGACAAGGTTCCCTTTTGACTAAGGCTTGTTTGCTTTTGAAGTTTTGCTCTTGATTGCGGCTTTCTTGCTTAAGACTTAAAGTTTGTTAAAGGCTCGCTTTAGATTAAAGGCTTTAAAATGACCAACTTTGCTCTGCCATTTTTTGACCTTCTAAACTGCTGTGTGAGTGGTCAGGACCACTTTTTGACCTCTGAGGGCTGCCCTGAAAGCTGTGTATGTTGATGCGATCAGTGTTTGTAGTCACTTAATCGGATCGGTGCTATTTTGGTGTCTACAGAGAGCAACCCAAATTTGTATCACTCTAGGTGTCGGATGCAACCGAAAATGCACCTAGTACAAGCAATTTTTAAGAGAAGGTGTCGAGTAAAATCGAGAATGCACCTTTCTTACTCTGAAATATCCCCCCTTTTTCGTTATAATTTTGCAAACTATAGAATAAAAAAAAATGAATTCTATCCCCCCTTAATGTTTAAAAAATGTAGAATATAGAGCACTCCTTTCAAGACAAGTCGACACATGACCCGCGTTTGAAATGCTTCCACAACTAGTTGACACACGACTTAGTTTTTATGGACCCAAGGTTACAAAGTCTTCTCAAATTTGTAGAAAAAAAATATATGTGCAATATATGTATTATATCTCCTTGGAGAAAACAAATGCACTCTTTGAATTTTTTATCTTTACAAAAAATTTCAGGAACCTTGTTGTCTAATTTGCAAAAAAATGTGCTCTTGCTATGTCTCATATCTCCATTTTGTGAGAAAACACTAGCACATTTAAATTTCGAAGTTGCAAAAAAATATTTCTTTAATTTTAATTTGCAATAGTTAATAAAATTTTAATAAATCATTTTAATTAATAATAAAAAACTAAAAAATATATGTTTTAAAGAAATCAACTTAAATATTAAAATAGAAATTGATTTAAAATAAAATAGTACTTTCAAGTTTAAATTATTAAAAAAATAATACAAAAAACTTTAAGTAAAATGCAATAAAAAAAATTAAAAAAAATTTAATGTACCTTGGAAGCGTTGAAGGCTAAAAAAAATTGCCTTCTGTTCCCGATGGGAGTCGAACCCTGGAATCCCTGCCTAGGGCCTTAGCTCGACCCGATAAACAGGTCAGGCTAAAGCGCCCGATGGGAACTAAGGCACACAACGTGCCTTTTAATATCTACAGACAGTGGGATTTTTTTAAAAATCATAGGATTTTTATCCCACATGCATCCCGTAGTGGGATGTATTGTGGTTGATAAGGCGAAGGGCTCCCCTTGTTCGTTGATTGCCTTCGGGCAATTGACCAGAGTCGCCTGCCCTTTTGGACGCTGCCACATGGCAACAGGTATAGGCAAGTTAGTCCGGGTTGATCCTATGGCGATGTGCCACATGTCAAGTCATGTCCAATCAGCATCCAGTGGCTATCTGCCACTTGTTCGATCCTAGTCCAGTATGCATCGTCTAGTGGCTATCTACCATGTGTCTTCTAGTGGCTGTCTGCCATGTGTTCGATCTCGGTCCAATCTAGTCAGAACCTCAGGGTGTGTTCCAGGGTCTAGTCCATGTGTCCCTCGGGGTGCATGCCAGGGTCAAGTCTGCATCGATCTAGTCCACATGTTTGTCAGGGAGTGGAGGGTCGCTTGCCCTCTCAAATCCCAAATTTTGGGTCTGTTTCCATGGGGATGGGAGGGTGCTACTACCCTCGTAGCTCTCCCATGATTGGGCCACATGGCCTACGTGGCTCTGCAGACCCTGGGAAAACGTAGGAGCCAAGGATGAATGGCCTCAAGACGTCGACTGTGTCTAGTCTAGGGGATCACGGGCCCTTGGCCTGCGTCGACTGCATCGACCAGGTCTATGGGCCAACACGCGGGCCCTCTGGCTACGTCGACAGCATTGGCCAGGGTTGGAGCACTGCAGTTGCTCCATGAGGGAGAGTCCATTTTGAGCGCCATGATTACTCCATGAGGGACTCCCTACATCGAGCATCTCAGCTACTCCGTGGGAGTCCGCTTTGATGGGGAATGAGAGAGATCTCGTATTCTCCTCCTTGGAAAATGATACCAATGTAGGTCCGAAGGTAAGTTCACAAAATTATCAATTGAACATTAGCTTAGGCAATAGTTTGCCTAAAGTATTTATAACAATAATAATCAACTAATCTAATGTCTATCTCGCTAACCAACATGGTAGGAGAGACGTGTAGCTAAATACTAACCTAGGTAGAGAGTTCTAACCATAACACTAACCCAAATATCTTAACATAGGATATTTAGGTACTTACCTAGTTTAACCATGAGGAAAATATCTCATGGTAATTACATAATTACATAAAAAAGTAAATGTAATAACCCCATGTAGTGTAATGCAATACACTACCTTATTTTATCCTAACAATAGATTCTTTTCCATGTTTAAATACCATTCTTTATGAAACATTTGATTGTGTAGATAAGAGTTTTGTTCTGCAAGCCTTTTGCAAATCTTTGATATGAATGCTTTTGATGTTGATTGCAATGATTGTGAGATGTTTTACCTGTATGATTTTTGCAATGTCTTGCTAATTTTCGGAGAGGTATTTGCAAGTGTTTTGCAAAGTAATGATGATAATGCCTTTGTGATTGTATTAGTATTCTTTGTGAATATTTTGCAAAGTGTTGGAGAGCGATCTTTACAAATATTTTTGTAAAGTAATAGAATGATATTTCAAAATTCTTTTATGATTTGATTTTGCATTCTTTACAAAATATCTTTGCAAAGTGATGGAGAATGATCTTCGCAAGAGGTATTGCAAAGTAATGAAATGAACTTCACAAAATATTTTGTAAAGCAGTAGAATATTTTTGTGAATGTGTTTACAAAATAGATGTTTTTATTTTGCAAGTATATTTTGCACATGAATGAAGTAATATTCACAAATATTTTTGAAAAGTAGTGTTTTGATTGCTATTCGAGAAGTGTGACGTTGAAGCTCTATTTTTTTATTGTCATGACTTACAATAAATCTTGAAATGGTTGTAAAATTTTTCAAAAAGGCTTGTAGAATGATTTTGTGTTGTTCTTTCATTTTTCTAAAAGCAAAATTGCTTTTAAGGATAAATATATAGTGTTATCGAGTTTATTAATATATGAGAAAGGGTAACAAGAGTATACAAGTCTATTATCTAACACATATACAAATATTTATATGTACGTGAGGAATTGGGCTTGATACTCATTGTCTTATTTTATGTATTGAAATATTTATAGATTTGTATTGCAAACAAAATATTTCAAACTGAGGGTAATACTCCCATATGGACGATCCAAGATAAGAAGAGGTCTTTATCCCATGCTCGACATGTGTACAAAGAAGTGTATATGCACATAATATAGAAAAAGGACATCCCCTTATATAGGAGGTCCATATGATAGCATTACCTTGAGTTCAAAGGAACTCATTTGTATGAATGAATGGATGACATCCATGCTAGCTTATAGGTTGTTAGGATGCATAGGTATTTGATAATCGATTGCTTGATACAGTCATAAATGATTATGGGTATGTGAAGTGCTAGTTATCAAATCCTAATGTTATCGAAGAGTTTATAAGTCAACCAGGATGTTTTAGTTTTGAAAGAAGAAATAATTGACGAGTTGTTTTCACTTATCAATAAGGAGGAAGTTCTCTATCTAATTCATGTGAATAGATAGAGAATATCCAGATTGATAGTTTTTTAGTCTTTTGATGTTTGATTACATATTTGCATAATGTAGTTGACTGGAAATAGAATTCTATTGATCCAATAGTATTATTAAGTAAATATCTAATGGTGAGTGTATGATCTGTGAATGTTCTGCTATTGTAGAGGCTCAGGAAGTTATGAAGATAATATAGATCCAATATCTGGTGAAGCATACAAATTATTGCATGCTCATAAGGGATTGGATATATACGGACTCATTGTTTGATAGACCCTTTTAAATAATAGTTTATGAGAGACTTGATGTCATTTGATAAAGTACCAATGATATGATCCAGGGGGTTATGAGAAAAATATTGATCCAATGCCTAGGAAGATATATAAATGATTTCATATTTATGAGATATTGGATCAATAAAGTCTCTGATAAACTCATGGATTATTTAAGGTAGTCATTGAGATTTGTAAGATGTGATAGTATGCTAACGCAATGAATTAGAGAGGAAGTAAAGGTAACATTTATCCATTTCCTAAGGATATTTTCAAAGAAATTACAAACTTGTGTGTCATTGGATCAAGGTAACCTTGTAATTCCTATGAATTGTTGAAAAGATAGCGTGAGAGAATTATATTCACGTTTGATTGCATACTGAAAACATAATGTCAAATAGGGAGAAGTACTCTTAATCATTCATTCACATATAAATTTGATAAGTAATTATTAATTCATATGGAATGGATAACTAGGGGAATCTTGGTCCACATGACCAACCGAATGAGTAAGCGAATGATATATTATTATGTGAATTCAGATGATAGGCCAATAAAGGAAGAGAATCCCATTCAACCAATAACTAGTAGAATTCACAAATGATTCACATGAAATTGGTTGAATGTGATTTCTCATCCCTGAATGGACTATAAAATGAGTTATATGTGAATAGAATGATGAGTATATGTCATGATACATTTGATATACTTCCCTTAAATTATCTAATACAATACATCCTTTTGTATTATAGAAGAGAAAGAGATGTCTTTGAGGAGTCTATGGAATAATCATGAGTGTTGTTAGAACATAAAATTCTTTTGCTGAGATATTGTATATATGTATTGTTGAGAATGTTGTAGAATGTTGTTGAAATTAATTATTTGACTTATGTGTAATATAGAAGAAAGAAAGTTGTGTGCAATGTTTTCTTAAAGAGATAGAATATGTGAAATAGACGAATATTTGATTGTCATTTTTTTGTTGATTACCCCAATGATTGGGATAGAATAAAAGAAGAAGGTCGGGTTATTAGGATCATGAATGATCACATCATACATAACTTAACCCAAGATAGAGATAAGAAGATAAGGATTATAGTAGAAAAGTAGGATGTAGAGGTAAATTGTAGAGGATAATATTTTTGGACTGAGAGAGTTTACACAACATAGTTAGCCTAGGTGGATGCAATGTAGACGTATTTGTAATAAGGATTAGCCTTTGCATCATAGTAATCCCTCCTAAATTGATGGTATGATGAAGAAAATGAGTCAAGAATGAAAGGGGTGAAATGGGTATGATTATATGTCGGTTCTTGCCATGTATCAAATCAAATGAATAAGCAAATGACTTGATGTGATTTATGCATAATATAATTTAAGATGAATGATATTAATTGGTTCTTTGTGCTCTTGGCCATCCAATGTGGCTAGGTGGTAGGATATTGATCCAAAATTGGTTGTGATAATAAAGGGTCCTAACCAATTGGGCTTGAATTTTCCTTTAAGATCGATGTCAATGTTAGTGTTCTTTTGATTTTCTTTGAGGACTAAGTCCCCAACTTCAAAATATCTATGATGTAATTTTTTTTTGTAAGCTCATCGAAGTTTATTATGGTACATTTTAAGGTAATCTAAGGTATTTATATGTTTTTATTCTAAGAGTTCTAGTTGTTTTAATAAACTCGAACGATATTCATCCCCTATAGAAGAGTCATGCAATAAGACTCATAAAGAGGGGATTTCAAGTTCGAAGGGAAAAACAACCTTGGTACCATAAAATAATGCATACGGTGTTTCCCCAATGGGAGTACACACAATTGTATGATATGCTCAAAAGGTAGGATAAAGTTGGAAGTGCTAGTCCCAACCATTTTTATTGACTAGATTCTTAAGGATTTTCATTAGCATTTTGTTGGAGGACTCAGCTTGTCCATTTCCTTGTGGGTAGTAAGGTGTAGACCATTTATATTGGATTTTATATTTGGTGCATATTTTTGTGACCTCTTTATTTTTAAAAGGAGTACCATTATCTACAATTATGGTTGAAGGGATACCATATTATCTAATGATTTGATTTAGGATAAATTTTGATACCTGAATGCCTATGGTGGAGGATAGGGGTATTGCCTCAACCCATTATGTGAAATATTTCATGGCTGTAATAATGAATTTATGTTCATGTGATGATTGAGGGTTTATTTTACCTATGATATACAATCCCGAGGAGGAGAAAGACCAAGGGGATTTCATAGGTTGAAGTTCTTGTAATGGAATGTGAACAATATTATCGTGTCATTGATACTTGTCACATTTCTTGAAATATTTGTGAATATCCATTTCTATGGAGGGCCAGTAATAGCCCATACTAAGAATCTTATTAGCTAAAACTAGCCCACTAAATTTTCCACCACATGATCCATCATGGGCTTATTTTATGAGATATTGTGCTTCATCTGAGTTTACACATCTAAGGATCATAATTTCAAAGGAACATCAATATACAATATCTCCAATGATATATTTACAAGCTTTTAGCCTAAATCATCTATGCTTTTGATATTTAAATCCTTCAAGGAATGTTCTTTGAGGAAATTGAAAATATCTTGCTAGTAGGGTGCTTGATGTACATATGTTTCAATATCACATATGTTAAGAGGTAGTAAGCATGATTCTATGATGGAAGGTTCATTGATTGACCTTATGATAATAGAATCTTATTCATATTCCAATTCTAGAGGGACAAGGGATGCAGATGTTGCCATAGCATCAACATGATGATTGATAGAATGTGGTATGGTTTCTATCGTTATTTGATTGAAACAATTTTTTAACAAGTCTACAATATATTTGTATGGTTTTAGCTTTTCATATTTGGTTTGATAGGTGTCATTTACTTGGTTGATAACTAGTTGGGAATCACCATATACTGTTATGTTTTTTATATTTAGTTTTGTTGTGGCCCTAAGACCTAAAATAAGTACTTCATATTCTATTGTGTTGTTAGTGTAGGATAAGCGTAGTTTAAATGATAGTGGGATGAGTTGCTATTGCGAGGTGACCAGGATAATTCCCACCCCTTCACCTTTCACACATATTGATCCATCGAAGTACAAGACCCATTCTTTAGGTTCTTGAAATTATATTGATAAGACCATCTCATCAAGAAATTAGATGTTTATAGAATGTTCTGAATCTAAAGGAGTTGCAGCAAGTTGATCCGCTCTAACTTATCCCTCTAAAAAAATTTGGTTTATGAATTCTATGTCGAATTCACTGAGGTCTATGACCCACTTTATTTTTCTACCTGATAGATAAGGTTTCAGCATGAGGCACCATAGCAAGTCTACCCTTACTAAGTCGTAAGTCTTATGATTGAGCATGTTATATCTTAATTTAAGAGATGATAATATGACCACTAGACAAATATTCTCTAATGGTGTGTAATGAGTTTTGTAATTCACTAAGGTCCTACTAATATAATAGATATTCCTTTCTTTATGTTGTTCATCATATTGGGCTAATAGAGCTCCCAAGGCATGTTCAGTAGTGGTTATGTATAGCAATAACGGTTGATTTATGTTTGATGGCACCAAGACATATGGTGTTAGCAGATAATATTTTAGGGCTTCAAATACTTCTTGGCATCCTTTGTTCCATTTAAACTTGGATATTTTCTTCAATATTTTGGAGAGATGTTGACACTTGTCTATGAGTTACGATATGAATTTACGTATAGATTGTAATTTTTATTGATGGTGATATGTTGGTTATGGCTATGATTTTGGAGGGATAAATTTCAATCCCACAACAAGATATGATGAATCTGAGTATCTTTCCTGATTTCACCCCAAAAATACAATTTAGGGGTTTTATTCAGACTTTATATTCTCGCGATCTTTGGAATATGCATATAAGATCCTAGCTATGGTCTTTTTTTTTGGGACTGACCTATAATGTCATCCACATAATCCTCCACTATTTTATGCATGACATCATGGAATATGTAGGTCATAGCTCTCTAATAAGTTGCTCCTACATTTTTAAGGCCAAAAGGCATGACCTGATAGTAGAAGGTTCCCCAGGGGGTGGTGAAGGCTATTTTAGATTAATCATATTCTAAGATATTGATTTGGTTATAACCTAAGAATCCATATATTAAGGATAACATTTCAGATCCTATAGTGAAATCAACTATCATGTCTATATTAGGTAAGGCAAAATTATCTTTAGGACAAGTATTATTTAAGTCTCTAAAGTCAATACAGATTCAAATGGATCCTTATTTCTTAGAGACGGGAATGATGTTGGATATCTAATATGAATAGTATATGGCCTTTATGAAACCAAAATCTAGTAGTTTTTGGAGTTCATCCTTTATTAAAAGGGTGACTCTTGGATGAGTTTTCCTTAATTTTTGTTTGACGGGTTTGGAATTAGGACGTACTACTAGATGGTGGACTACCAATGAGGGGTCAATTCCTAGCAGATCACCATATCCCTAAGTGAAGATATCAAATAATTATTTCAATAGGTTTGTGTATTCTATTCATTCTTCTTGGGTTAGGACTTTTCCTAGTTTGATAAGGTGTGGATCTTGATTTGTTCTAATGTTGACTTCTATGGTTTCTTCAATTAAAGCTTATGACTCATCTTAAAAATGAAGAGGGACATCTATAATACCTAATTATTTAAGTTCTTGAGGATCTATATATGTTTACTCCAATTCAAAAGGTTAGGCTAAGTTTAAATTGAATATTTGATCTAGAGACTCGTTGATATAACAATTGTCTAAATATTATTCAAGAACTTCATGGATTGATATGGATTTTGGATGGATCAACTCTAACATGTGAATTATCCCAAATCATATAGTTTTATGAGGGATATTATTGAGGAGTGACCATAGTTCTTCTTCATCCCATTGAGAGCAATGTATTGATCCAAAGTAGTCATCTTTGTCCTCTTCTCTAGATAGAGGAGAGGGTTCATTTTTGTTGGGGATAAATCCAATCCCAAATCATGTTGGCCAAGGTATATATTCTAAAGGTGTTTTAATATGTTGTTCATAATTACCTAGGCCTTTATCCCGATAATCCATATTAACTAGCATTTTTTTAACTATGGGGAATGCAAGTGGCATGTAACATATAGCGTAGTTTAGTTCACTAGGCATAAGTTTGCATACTTGGATCTTTTCATCAAAGGTAGTCCCTATGTGTATGAAAGTACAAGAACCTATCTGGTTTTTGAGTCTCTTTCTTCTAGGTATACCTATGTCTCTAGGAGAAAGAAACATGATTACTAGTTCTATGAAAGGATCTGATTTTCAACAAATGTGGTTAATTTGATTAGCACCAAAGGATGATTAAGAACTTTCATCTAAGTCTATAAGATATTAATCTAACATTTTCTTTTCTTTATCCATTTTTTGTTGATCATTTGACTTTGCTGATTGTATGAAAGGATAGAGGTCAAGTTCTTATAAATATATGGAATTGCACATGGAAAAAGGTTTTGGGTCTCAAGGAACATGGATGACCCTTTCTTCATATTTGTATATAATAATTTGATGTAAGGTAGAAGGTACAACCCTTATGGCATGTATCCATGAACTTCCAAGAATCATATTATAAGTTACATCACATGAAATGACAAAAGAGAATGTTTAAGATACGATGTCCTACCTTAATAGGCAAAGTAATGGTGCCTATCACTTCTTGTTCTTCATTATCGAAGGCCCTAATGATGAGGTATAATTTTTGTAAATAATTTTTAGTTAATTCAAATTTTCATAAGAATTTAACGTTACAATGTTTAAGGTTGATCCGTTGTCTACCAAGACTCTCTTAATGTATTTATCGTCTATTTGAGTTATGATGTAGAGGGGAGAATCCCCTGATATTATCTCAAGTGAAGTGTCCTCATCATGAAATTCTAGGACAGCATTATTAATTCTAGTAAACCCAACCATGTTGGTGATGTCATTTGGAGACAGATCTTGAGGGACTTCATGTTCACTTAAGATTTTAAAAAATATTTCCCTATGAGAAGGTGATGTTTTTAGGAGTTCTATAAGAGATATATTTGTGGGTAATTCTTCTAATTGTTGAAAAATATTGAATGTATGCAAAGTATTTTGAGAAGGTGTAACTACCAAGGGTGATTTATTAGAAATTTTGATTATTGCTTTGGGGACAACCACTAGGGATTGGTCCAAAGATTGATTCTTCACTTGTTTTCTAGTTATGGTGTGGGAAGATCTTGATAGGTAAATGACACCCTCAAAGTTTGCTAATTTTTTATCATGTGTTGGTAGGGGTATTGAAATATTCCCATACCTTTTTTAGGTTTTTATTTTCTATTAATTATCACTTTCCATTATCCAATGAGTTATTGAATAATTTTATTTAGGGTTCTACACTTGTTGGTAGTATGCCCTTCTATTTAGTGATATTCATAGTATTCGTAATGTCTATACCTAAAGGGTGCTCCTTTTGATAAGTCTCAAGGTCTAACAGGTGGAATTTATATTAGATTATATTTGAGGATCATTTTTAGCATGGTTTTTTGACTTTGTCCTCTATTGGTATATTGCCTTTGAGGTTTGTCCTCCTTTTGGATAACCAAATTTTGAGGAGAATTTTGAGTAGTGTTTAAATTTTTTTTTGTCAAGAATAGGTTCCTCCGTCTCCCACAACATATTTTTTTTTTTGTATTACCCCTTGTTAGAGGTATTTTCATCCTCTTTATTGATATAGTTGAGTTGGCCTCATCTTATGAGGATAGCCTCTACCCTTCTAGCCATGTCAATGACTTCATTGAAAGAGGTTAAGTTTTTCATGTCTAAGGGGTATGCCAATTGTTCTTTAGGAGTAGGAATTTATTAGAGTATTCCTATGAGAGCACTTCATTTGGCCAAGAAGTCTAAAAAGTTTTCATTTTTACCTTTTTTAAGTTGTTAAAGGTCATCTATGATAATATTATCTTCTATATAGATCAAAAATTATTTAATAAAGGCTTCCATAAGTTATTTGAATCTCTTAATGGAATGATGAGGTATTTGGAAGTACCATTCTAAGTCTAACCCACTAAGGCTTTTAGGGAATAACCTAAGGATAAGTTTTTCATCGTACTTGATGCCACTACAAGCTATGTGGAATAGCCTCAAATGGTTTATGGAATTTAATTTTCCATTATACATTTGAAACTTGGGAGTTTCAAATTTATTTGGAAATGGGTGATTAAGAATTTCAGGATCTAAAGGTTCATTCTAGAATTATTGAAAATATTATTTAAGTTTAGATGTCCCTTGAAGGAAGGCAATTTGACGCTCAAGTTCTTTGAACTTGGCATCTCTCTTTTTTAATTCTAAAATTTTGGTATTGATATTTTGAATATCATTTGATGGAGGTTGAGTTTGTGATTGAGCAAAAGTATGCATTGTAAAAGGTATACTTGTAAGAGTTGAAGCATTTTTATTTGAAGTTGTGACATGAGGGGCTTGACTAGGTCTCGTGTTGAGAGTGAAAAAGGGATTTGTAGAATCAGTTGTTTCACTAGGAAAAGTTGAAAAAGGATTTCCTAAAGTGGGAATTTCCATAGACAAGGTATGAGGTGTTGTAGAATTAGTAGGATGTATCGTAGCCACATTGAGACTTGTCAAGGTGTTTTGAATTTATTTGATTTGACCAACTACTATTTTTTCATTAGAATAGCCTATGTTTTCATGCATTATGATGGATTTTTCTTTCACTTTTTCTCTAAGCTCTTCTTTAAGGACATCTAAAATAATATCTTTATTTATTCGAATATAATATTAGACATGGTCTATAGTTCAATAAGAAATTTATTCAAAAAATAAATGTTCTCTTTGTACTTGTTGTGACCAAGGGTTTACTTCTTGTTCAATTTCTCCTTGAGAGGATGATCCTTCTTGGGAAGGAATATGTACACCATTGTTTCGGGTGATAAGGATGTTGAGACATGGTTAGAAGAATTAGCTTCAAATAGGAGGTTAATTTATTAAATTTTTGTTTCCAAAGTACTTATAGAAAATAAGAGAAGATGTTTGATATCCTTATGTCACCCAGATAAGAAACCCTCCTTGTGACTCCCACTAATCCACCAAGATATACTTGCCAAAGAAGATTGTTCCTCTAATATTCATACTTTGGTTTATTCAAGGGGTTGTTAACCTTCCCCTAGTAGGATTACCAATTGGTTATGTTATTTTTATCTTAATTTAATGTGATGTAAATGAAGTAAACAAATTGGATGGTCTATTCAATTTCAACAAACTTTTATCTTTGTTAAGGCAAAAGGAGTGTTCACATAAGGTTCACCAATTTATGTAGATGGTGGAAAAACTTCATATTATTTTTACTTTAGATCTAATTAATGTCAAGTGTGCATGAGGGATATTCAATAGAATATCTACTTCCCCACTTGAGAATCTCTTTTCGAAGGGGACCCTGATGATATGAAAATCCTCAATACAACTAGATCCCTACTTTTATGCTTTTTACTATGGTTGTAAGAGGTTGATTTAATGCTTATTGTGTGGTTTTTATGGATTCAATTAAGACAAACACCTAAAATTTTTGGATCTCTATTAATCTTGACTCTTTATAGAGCCTTAATAGTTATTTGAACCTAAATCATCAAGAATAATTTAAAATGCAATGCTTAGTTTAAATCACATAAATGCAAGTAAAAAAGAGTTAACCTATATGTACTTAAATTTTTGAATGCACTAGAATAAGGAGATTTTGATTTTAGGGCAAAAAAAGAGAGATGCAATAAAACAAGCTAGCCTAAATGGAACTATATGCATTTTAATTTCTTGCCTAAGTACTTAAATGTGATGTAAATAGTAAAACTAATCCTAGGGTTCCTTGATTGACGAGTCTTTTAGTGCTTTGTAAAGAAACTAATGCATTTTGTGAAGAAATTATAAGGTTTTGTAAAATATTTGGGTTTTCTAACTATGATTCTTTAATTTCCCAAAGTGTGATTTATGTTTCAAAACAATATAGAATCAGAAATAGAATGTATAGAAAATCAAATTGATGAGCTAGGGATGGGCAAAGTATCCGCATTACCTCTCCTGGAGTCTGTCTACAAAATTCAGCACTGAAAAGTGTCAAATTCACCACAAGGATGGTGAATTTGGCAAAACCTACACAAAAACTAAAAAAATAGGTTTTTCGGTTTAAGGGATATTTTTGAGGACTGAATAGGGAAAAAACTTGTCTAAACAATTGATTAGACCCCTTATTGATACAAAAAATGATTATGATTACCTCTTGGAGTAGAATTTGGTCAGTTTCCAAATTCACCATTGGGTTTGCCAAATTCACCACTGGTGGCTTTGGTTTTGTTGTTCTGGTTTCCAAATTTGCCACACGGGTGGTGAATTTGGTCCTGGGTAAGGTTTTTGAGATTTTGGAGTCAATTTTAGTAGGATTTGATTGTGCTTTTGATATGAAACTTTATGATAAGGGTCTTATTATTATTTATAAGGTATATGAATAAAAAATTAGAGGATTGAACCTCTGAAAGTTGGTTTTACCAAATTCACCATAGGGATGGTGAATTTGGTCCTAGGTAATATTTTTGAAGGTCCAGGGCAGATTTAGGATTAATTTGAAAGGGGTTTTGACTAAAATTGGTAGGTAAGTATACCAATATACTTTATAAATTCTATGTGCAAGAAACATAGAGAATTAAAACTCTAAAATAGAGAATTGAAGAACTAAAATTTTAATAACAAAAGAAAAGCGTGAAATTCCCCTAGGGATATGCTAATGTGATAAATTAAATTTATAAAGACTATGGGATATAATCATAAGATAAATTAATACTATATTAGGTCCAACCTAACCTTCAAAAATATTATATCAGCAAATTATAGTGATAAATTTGAGAATTTAATAAACTATGTTATGAAATTGCTCAAAACTTAAAAGAAATGAATAAAATGTTAGTAAGAGAAAATTGAACTGAAATTTGATGTAAAAGAAGTATTAAGGATCTAAAATCCAATAGTAAGTGTTAGTAAATGCAAGAGATAACTAATTTGACTTGAGATGATAAGAAATTTTAGTTAAAAATATAGTCCATGAGATGAAAGAAATGTTATTTAAATGCTTAAACAAGTAAAAATAGAATATAAAAATACATAATATATGAAATAAAAATGGAATGGAGGAAGACAACAGGTGTTAGTATGTTTTAGTCAAGATATAAAAGTTACAATAAATATAATTAGTAAGATTTTATCTCAAAACATGCAAGAGAAGTATAAGGATGATCTTGCAAAAATAGAGGATTAGAGATGAAATGTGGTAAAATATAAATGTAAACTAAAATAAGTCTACACATAAGTATTATATATGGTATTAATAATTCTAAAATTGATGCTGCAAAATAGAGTTAGGGGCTTCCAAATAGAAGGATTAAGATCCTACAAAAGAAATTAGAACATAAAATATGAACACATAGAAGAGATATGGCAAGTTAGCAAGGCTACAAGCTAGAGGACAAAATTATATGAATCCAAGGTGAGAGGAGAGAATAAATAATCTAGAAGAGCTCTCTTTCTTGCCTCCAATGGTGATCTCCTTGCTCCCAAGTCCTCCTTGCCTTGCTTTTCTTGCTCTCAATGCTCACAAAGAATGCTCAACTTGATTAAGACTTAGTAATGTTTGGAAAAATATTAGAATAGAGACATACTAAGAAATAATGCTATAAGAATATGAGTAGAGTTATTCTATAGTGGAATTGCTTACCAAATGCTTACCCTATGGCCTCCTTAAATAGGAATTTGGAGGGGAATTAGAGGGAATGAGAGGATAAGATCAATTAAAACCAATTCATATTAGACCTTCTTGAAGCATGTGAGATCAATTATGGAGGTGAAAGGAGGTTTAATCAATGCCAAACTAGTTTATGTGGAATATTATTGGTATTTTTGCCAAATTTACCATTGTATGCCAAATTCACTACAAGTGCGGTGAATTTGGTTTTGAGTGGCAAATTTAGTAAAGAATTAGATCTAATTATAGATAGTTTGAATTTTTATTTTTTTTCCAAATTTTCCACTAGCCAAATTCATCACAATGGTGGAAAATTTGGTAAAAACTAATTTTTGGCTAAAAAGGTTAATTTTTGTAGTTTTATCAAATTCGCCACTCAACTTGCCAAATTCACCACTCGCAAATTTGGTCAAGGTGGTGAATTTGGTAAAGGTAAATTTGGATACCCAAATTTATGAGGAATGATAGATTTGATGTTTAGCGAAGTTTAGAACTCATTTTGGGAATTTTTGGAGTGTTTACATCCAATTTTGGGAAGTTGTGACTAGTGTATCAAAATTGGGTGTCTATAAAGACTAACATGGAGCCACCTAAGTTAGAGTTGTAGTCATTAATATAAATCTTGAGGTGAGGGAATATTTAGATTAATGATACCCTAATATATTTTCCACATGGATTAGCAAAATTATGTGAGATCTAAAAGGGTAAAGTTTAATTTATTACCTTGAATTTCAAATTTGAGCGCTTTATTTGATAGGTTAAATTTATTTTTGGATATTATAAAGTTTGGAGAAATACTGGAAATACTAAATGAAATATTACATAAGAAATTAATTTAGGAGAAATAATAAGGAAGTATAATATGTAAATTGAATTAAATTGAAGTAATAAGAAGTAAATGAATGATTGCTTTATTAAATATTTAAAAGAATTATTTAAAATTAAAATTTGAAAATTTGATTGATTTAAAGATTGAAAATTTGAAGAAATTTGAAGCTTGTTGAATATTTATGAATACAAAATTGATTGATAAATTTTGTAAAATTGAAATGAAAAAGAAATTTTGTGAGTCATAAAAAGATCATTGATTACATAATTGTTTTATTAAAATAAATTGGAGAAAAAAGAAATTCTACTTGAAAGGAATTAATTTGAATAATTTAAAAATTTTATATCATGGATAAAAGATAAATAAATGCATATCAAAGTTCGTATAAATTCAAGAGGTCAAATTTTATTAGATGAAATTTTTAGAATCTAATATTTCTCAAACATGAAACAAGATCACTTCAGTATCATCAAAAAATGAAAACAAAAAGGAAAGATAGACATATGGTATATAGATTTAGGTGTTGAAGAACACAAGCTTATATTGAGAGGGGGGTGAATAGTATAGCGCCCACTTTTTACTTTCTTTCCAAATGAATATCAATTAGTGTCCTTAATTGCAATATCTAAATATAGTAATGTGCATTAATGGCATAGATAGCAATAGTAAGCAAGAGCACAAATCACCACACACAATTGAGACACAAGATTTAACGTGTTTCCCCCAATGTGGGGTACTCCACAAGATAATATCCTTATAATATTTCATAAAGAAATAAGGATCCTTATCCCAATAAAAATGATTACTTTGATCTGCTCAAAGCTAGGCTATCCATTGATCTACTCAACAAGGCAATCCACTGATCTGCTCAGCTAGGAAATCCACTGATCTACTTAGGTAGGTAATCCACTAATTTTCTCAGCAAGGCAATCCACTGATCTACTCAGGTAGGTAATACATTGATCTGCTTAGCTAGGCAATCCATTGATATGCTCAACAAGGCAATCCTGATCTTCTCAGGTAGGCAATCCACTGATCTGCTCAGCTAGGCAACCTTGATTTTATCAAGTAGACAATCCATTGATCTTATTAGCAAGATAATCCACTGATCTGCTCAGGTAGGTAATCCACTGATCTTCTCAGCTAAGCAATCCACTAATCTATTTCAGCAAGCTCACCAAGAACTTACTTAAAATTTCCTCTAGCAAGATCATTAATAACTTGCTCAAATATGCTCTAGCAAGCTCACCAAGAACTTGCTCAAAATATGCTTTAGCAAGCTCACCAATAACTTGGTCAAAATATTTCCACAAATCTATCCACAAGCCTTCTCAAAGGCTCAATCAATCATGCACAAAAGCTACTACAAATCTATCTAGAAATATATCCAAAAGCCTTCTTAAAGGCTCAATCAGTCATGCATAAAAACTGCCACAAATCTGTCCAAAAATCTATCCAAAAGCCTTCTCAAAGGCTCAATAAATCATGCACAAAAGCTACCACAAATATATCCAAAAATATATCCCAAAAGCCTTATCAAAGGCTCAATCAATCATTAACAAAATCTACCACAAATCTGTCCATAAATCTATCCAAAATACTTCTCAAAGGCTCAATCAATCATGCACAAAAGCTATCGTAAATATGTCCAAAAATATATCCCAAAAGCCTTCTCAAAGGCTCAATCAATCATGCTCAAGTAGCACTCAAATCTCATCCACAAATCTATGAAGGCAAGGCTAAATGATGAACTCAACAATGAATGACAATGCACTCTACAATGGATGACAACAATGATCCACAATGATCTCAACTCAAATCAGAATATAGAATAGTTTGTTTCATGGAACTTGAACAACCACTTCACTCAGTCACTTGAATAGGCTCAAAAAACTCTACTCAACCAATCATAACAAGGAACAAATCTTTCTCTCAATCCCTAGTCCAAGCATGTATCAACCAACTCAAATGTTTCCAACAATGCTCGACCACAAATCTCACATAACAATGATACTCATGTTCTTCTCTAACTCAAGTTCAAGTTCTTTGTACAACCAATGGGTTTCAACAATAATGCTTATAAAACAAGGTTTAATCACAACTCTCAAACCATAAAAACTTTAAGCATTCAACCAACCACTTTCAAAAAGAAAACCACAATCAATCCTTTTCTCTCCAATGATATTTCAGAAATAAACCACCATAAACAAAGTCAATGGAGAATATTGATCATACCTTTTGATGCCTTATTAGTTGTCCACTAAATCTGCCACACTCAACAAAATTTCTTTTTAAAATTTCAATAAGGGTTAGGGATCATGATTAATAACACAACAATAATATCCAAATAACACCTTATTACTCCTACTCAATAAAATACATCATGTCCCCTCATGAAAGAATTAATCCTCTTTGAAAAAGAACAAAACAACCTTCACTTTTGAACCTCTTTATAAAATCAGAAATATCTCTTTACACACACCTTATTTCTCCCTCCAAGAAATTTAATCAAATATCCCTTGAAATAATATTTCCAACGATATATAATATGATATACTTCCAAAAAGAAAATCAACAGAAATCTCTCTTTTTCTTAAGGTGCATCATAACCCTTATTTCTCCTAGGGCAACTCTAGAAAAATAAAATATTAAAAAATATTAACTTTCCTCTACACCTGATGGGATTCGATACCTTGATGCCTCCTCACTCAGTGCCTTAACCACAACCAAGTTGTCGTTGGGCCACATGACCTCACATGTTCAAAGGGACATGAACCAAAACAAATACCTCAATATTCTGCACCCTTCAAAAACTCAAAAATGCTTCGAGCGTTTCAACACGACAAGCATCCCCGAAAAGACTCGATCGTAGGACATCCCACTTCTTACACAGTTTATGAAGCACTAGGACAAAGGTGCCTATGCATTTGGTTATCCTCTATGAATGATTCTTCAATGGACCTAAATTTCGTAAACCCTTCACATGCCTCTTTACACACGCTTCAACACATAGGCTCTTTTCGCATTACATTCTCAATTCGAATGCATTAGAAAATCGAGGACAAGTGTTTATCGAACATTTTGGTGGTATATATATATATATATTAATTTCCTCCTTTCTTAGATGTTGACGCTAAAATTTTATTTTTAATTTTAAAATTAAAATTAAAATTTTAAATAATTTAGAATTTAAACTAAATATTTAAAATTAAATATCTCCATCACCGGGGCACCTTTTTCGATGAAACAAAAATCCAACCTGGGTTTTAAGAAAAAACCATCTCAAATATGCCATACATGGTTTTAAATAAAACCTTTTACTTTTCCTTCCTTGTTTTTCACAAAAATCCTATATATATCCATGCTCTCCAAAATATCATAAATGATATTTTATGAAGTGCTTTTGCCATAAAACTCAAATATGATCCATGTGACATCAATGATCCATGTGAAATAAATGAAAACATAAAATAACTCAAATTTCTAACAATCTCCCCCTTTGTCATTGATGGCAACACCTTTAATCCAAATCACCACAATCACTGCAAAAACCATCTCTGAGAATCAAAGCTGCTCCCCCTGACTCAATAATCTCTATGGAGGCTGCTCCCCCTAACTCAATATTCTCTTTGGAGGCTGCTACCCCTAACTTAATTCTCTCTTTTGAGGCTTCTCCCCATAACTCAATGCTCTCCATCTTACTCAAATATCTCCCCCTTTGACATCAATGGCAAAAGAGACACCTATGGGGCTAAAATATATGACTCTTAAGCTTAGCCTCCTCACAGTATTATCTCTTGAAGTGATTAATTTTGGGGTGGGAGTAATTTTACTCCTATATTTTCTCTCAAATGGTCAAACTTTTCTCTCAGTAATGGTTTTGTAAATATATCTACAATCCAATATTTTGTAGGAACATATTCCAATATTACTTGTTGCTCTGTAACTTGTTCTCTTAAAAAGTGATACTTTATTGGAATGTGCTTTGTTATGGTATGCATTATTGGATTCTTCAAGATACTTATAGCACTAGTATTATCACACAAAATAGGAATGGGATGATCATGTTATATACTAAAATATTTGAGAGTTTGTTTCATCCATAATACCTGTGAACAACATGCTATCACTGCAATATATTTTGCCTCTGTTGTGGAAAGTGACACTGATGGTTATCTCTTACTTAGCCAAGAAATTAGGCAATCACCAAGAAAGAATGCTCCTCCGCTTGTGCTTTTATTATCATCAATATTTCCTGCCCAATCTGCATCTGTGTATGCTATGAGAGTAAACTTACTGCTTCTAGGATATCATAGAACATACTCCATTGTTCCTTTGAGATATCTGAGCATTCTTTTCATTGCTATCACATGTGATTATTTTGGATATGCTTGAAATATTTCCACTACACCAACTGCCTGTATTATATCTGGTCTAGTGGCTATAACATATAACAGGCTACCAATCATAGATCTGTATACATTTTGATTTACATCAGGAGATTCATCATCTTTACTTAATTTACACCCTGTAACCAGTGGATTACTAACTGGTTTACTATCTTCCATTTTGAATTTCTTCAACATCTCCTTTATATACTTTGTTTGTGAAAGAAATATCCCTTTTTCTAATTGTGAGATCTATAATCCAAGGAAAAAGTTTAATTCACAAAGCATAGACATTTCAAACTCATTATTCATGTTTCTTGCAAATTCTTGACACATTCTATCATTGCTACCCCCAAAAATAATATCATCCACATAAACTTCCACAATCATCAAATCATTTCCCTTATTTTTAATATACATATTGCTATCAATTGTTCCCTTTATGAAACCTTTCTCTCGAAGATATTTATCTAGTCTTGAATACCATGCTCATTGAGCTTGCTTTAAGCCATAGAGAGCATTTTTCAATTTGCATACATAATCTGGCTTATCTGCTTGAGTAAACCCATATGGTTTTCAATGTAAACTTCTTCTTCTAAGTGAACATTCAGAAATACTGATTTGACATCCATCTGATATACTTTGAAATTCTTGTAGCTTGAAAGTGCCAAAAACATTCGTATAGCTTCAAATATTGCAATTGGTGCAAAGGTCTCATCAAAATCAATTCCTTCTACTTGTGCATATCCTTTACACACCAATATTGCCTTGTTTCTGATTACTTGACCATATTAATTTAGTTTTTTCCTGTAGACCCATTTAATACCAATTACATTTTTTCCCTTTGGTCTTGGAACTAATTCCCAAGTATTACTTTTTTCAATCTAATCTAGTTCTTCCTTCATTGCTTTAATCCAACATTCATCATTTTCTACCTCTCTGAAATCCTTTGGTTCTATCTTGGATAGTAGTGAAACATTTGCTTGTTCTATTGAGCCTATGATTGCTCTTCTTGTTCGTCTTACATCAGGGCTACCAATTATCAAGTCCTCTGGATGATTTTTATGAATATATCTTGATGAAGTTTTTGAAGGTATATTCTACAAATATTCTTCATCTGAATATTCATCCATTTCTTCCTGACAACTTTCTTCTTCTTCAAGAATATATTCCTGAGATGGCTTATTTATTCCTATTATTTCATAAACTTTGACATTTATAATTTCCACTATGGTATGTGTTCTTTTATTATAGCATCTGTAGGCCTTACTCTTTGTAGAGTATCCAAGAAAAATACCTTCATTGCATCTAGGATCAAACTTGCCCAAGTCCTTATCATCTCTTTTGATATAACACTTCTAAAATTCTAAAGTAGTTTACCATGGGAGGTCTTCATTTCCAAATCTCATATGGAGTCTTATGTTGCTTTATTCTAACTTGAGCTCTATTCATAACATATACTGTTGTACTGATTTCTTCCCTCCAAAACCCATCTGAGATTCTTGATTCATTTAGCATTGCTCTAGCCATATTTTCAAGAGTTCTATTCTTTATTTCTACTACTATATTTTGCTAAGGATTCCTGGCTGCTGAGTATTCTTTTTTGGTTCTATGTTCTGCACAAAACTTAATGAATTATGTAGAGATGAATTCACCTCCTCTATCTGATTGCAAAAACTTGATCTTCTTTCCTGTTTCATCTTCTACCATTTCTTTGAATACTTTGAAATGCTCAAATGCCTTTGATTTCTCTTTCAAAAAAACAACCCAAGTCATTCTAGAATAATCATCTATGAAAAATATGAAGTAGCTTTCTCCTTGTAGGCTTTTGGTTCTCATAGGACCATATAAATTAGTATGAATCAATTCTAAAACCTTGGAAGAGGAATATTCTTTTGCCTTGAAACTCGATCATGTCTGATTTCCATACTGAAACTGTGCATAAATTATATTTGAAGGTCTTTTTATCTTTGGTAGATCTCTGAAAATTTATTTGTTGCTTATCCTTACTATTTTGTCGAAGTTCAAATGACACAACCTTTTATGCCATAACCAAATTTCTTCTTCTTGAGATAGAAGATATTTTTCCCTTTCTATTTTACTGAGCATGTAGAGATTGTTATTAGTTATTTCTGCATTTGCAACAAGCTTCCCTGATATTGTTTCCCTAATTTTGCATCTTGTAGAGGAAAAAATAACTGTGTACCCTCGATCACAAAGTTGACTTACACTTAGTAGATTGTGTTTTAGACCCTCAACATAGAGTACACCCTGTGTAGTAGTCTTTCCATAATCCAAACTTAAAGTTTCTCTCCCTTTTATTTTAGCTGAAACATTATCACCAAATCTCACAGATTCGTTGTTGTTCCCTTTTAGAGAAATGAACTTATCCTTATACCCAATCATATGACTAGAGAACCCACTATCAATATACCATTTGTCCATCCTATAACCCAGTAGAATATGCCCTCAAGTTGTTAGCCTTTTCGAAAGGAACCTGCTCTGATACCAATTGAAGAACACAAGCTTATACTGAGAGGGGGGGTGAACAGTATAGCACCCACTTTTTACTTTCTTTCCAAATCAATATCAATTATTATCCTTAATTGCAATATCCAAATATAGAAATATGCATTAATGACATAGATAGCAATAGTAATCAAGAGCACAAATCACCACACACAATTGAGACACAAGATTTAACATGGTTCCTCCAATGTGGGGTACTCCACAAGATAATATCCTTATAATATTTCATAAATAAATAGGGATCCTTATCCCAATACAAATTATTGCTTTGATCTACTTAAATATAGGCTATCCACTGATCTACTCAACAAGACAAGCCACTGATATGCTCAACTAGGCAATCCACTGATCTGCTCAACAAGGAAATCCATTGATATTCTCAGGTAGGCAATCCACCGATCTGATCAGATAGGCAATCCACTTATCTACTCAACAAGGCAATCTTGATTTTTTTAGGTATGCAATCCATTGATCTACTCAGCTAGGCAATCATGATCTACTCAGGTAGGCAATCCACTCATCTACTTAGTATGACAATCCACTAATCTACTTAGGTAAGCAATCCACTGATCTACTCAAGTAAGCAATCCATTGATCTACTCAGCTAGGCAATCCACTTATCTACTTCAGCAAGCTCACCAAGAACTTACTCAAAATATACTCTAGAAAGATCACCAAGAACTTGCTCAAATTTTCTCTAGTAAGCTCACCAAGAACTTGCTCAAATCTGCTCTAGCAAGCTCACCAAGAACTTACTCAAAATTTGGTTCAGCAAGCACACCAAGAACTTGCTCAAAATCTATCCATAAATCTATCCACAAGCCTTATCAAAGACTCAATAAATCATGCACAAAAGATACCACAAATATGTCTATAAATCTATCCAAAATCCATCTCAAATGCTCAATCAATAATGCACAAAAGTTGCCACAAATCTATCCAAAAATATATCCAAAAGCCTTCTCAAAGGCTCAATCAATCATGCACAAAAGCTGCCATAAATATGTCCAAAAATCTATCCCAAAAGCCTTCTCAAAGTCTCAATCAATCATGCACAAAATCTACCACAAATTTGTCTAGAAATCTATCCAAAAGCCTTCTCAAAGGCTCAATCAATCATGCACAAAAGCTGCCACAAATCTATCTAAAAATATATACTAAAAGCCTTCTCAAAGGCTCAATCAATCATGCTCAAGTAGCACTCAAATATCATCTACAAATATATGAAGGAAAGGCTTAATGATGAACTCAACAATGAATGGCAATGCACTCTACAATGGATGACAACAATGATCCACAATGATCTCAACTCAAATCAGAATATAGAATAGTTTTTTTCATGGAACTTGAACAACCACTTCACTCATTCACTTGACTAGGCTCAAAAAACTCTACTCAACCAATCACAACAAGGAACAACTCTTTCTCACAATCCCTAGTCCAAGCATGTATCAACCAACTCAAATGTTTCCAACAATGCTCAACCACAAATCTCACATAACAATGATACTCATGTTATTCTCTAACTCAAGTTCAAGTTCTTTGTACAACCAATGGGTTTCAATAATAATAATTAAAAAACAAGGTTTAATCACAACTCTCAAACCAAAAAACCTTGAAGTATTCAACCAACCACTTTTGAAAAGGAAACCACAATCAATCCTTTTCTCTCCAATGATATTTTAAAAATGAACCACCATAAACAAAGTCAATGGAGAATATTGCTCATACCTTTTGATGCCTTATTAGTTGTCCACTAAATGTACCACACTCAATAAACTTTTTTTTTCAAATTTCAATAAAGGTTAGGGATTATGATTAATAACACAACAATAATATCCAAATAACACCTTATTAATCCTACTCAATAAAATACATCATGTCCCCTCATAAAAGAATTAATCCTATTTGAAAAAGAACAAAGCAACCTTCACTTTTGAACCTATTTACAAAATCAGAAATATATATCTACACACACCTTATTTCTCCCTCTAATCATGTTAATCAAATAGGCCTCGAAATAAGATTTCCAACGATATATAATATGATATACTTCCAAAAATAAAATCACCAAAAATCTCTCTTTTTCTTAAGGTGCATCATAACCCTTATTTCTCCTAGGGTAACTTTAGAAAAATAAAATATTAAAAAATATTAACTTGCCTCTGTCCCTGACGGGATTCGATCCCTTGAAACCTCATCACTCAGTGACTTAACCATGGCCAAGTTGCCATTGGGCCACATGCCCTCACGTATTCAAGGGACACGAACCAAAACAAATAGCTCAATATTTTGTGCCCTTCGATAACTCAAAAATGCTTCCAGTGTTTCCCCATAGTAAGAATCCTTGACAAGACTCGATCGCAGGACATCCTACTTCTTACACAACCCATGAACCACTAGGCCAAAGGTTCCTATGCGTTTGGTTATCCTCCATGAACAATTATTCAACTGACCCGAATTTTGTAAACTCTTCACACGCCTCTTTACACATGCTTCAACACACAGGCTCTTTTCACATTAAATTATCAATTTGAATGCATTCAAAAATTGAGGACAAGTGTTTATCGAAGATTTTGGTGGCATATATATATATATATATATATATATATATATATATATATGCCTTTCCTCATTTCTTAGATGTCGACGCTATAATTTTATTTTTAATTTTAAAATTTAATTTAAATTTTAAATAATTTAAAATTTAAACTAAATATTTAAAATTAAATATCTCCATCACCGGGGCACCCTTTTCGATGAAACAAAAATCCAACTTGGGTTTTAAGAAAAATCCATTTCAAATCTGCCATCCATGGTTTTAAATAAAACATTTTATTTTGCCTTCCTTGATTTTCACAAAAACCATGTATATATCCATGCTCTCCAAAATATCCAAAATGATATTTTATGAAGTGCTTTTGCCACCAAAAATAAAATATGATCCGTGTGACATCAATGACAACATAAAATAACTCAAATTTCCAATAGGTGCTAGTCATGATATGATAGGGAATTTACATTGGTTTGATTCATTAGGTGTTAGACCAAAAATTCCACTAAAAATAGAATATGATAAGATTTTTTATGTGCAAAAAGCTAGAAATGTTATACCTAGCATTTCATTGTCAGATTTTATGGTAGATGATGTATTGTATGCTCTAGGATTATAAAATAATCTTATCATAGTAGATCAACTAGTTGAAAGAAGTAGGGCAATCAAATTTAAATTTATCAATGGAAACGTAATATGTGTCATCAAGAAACAAAACAAAGTTGAAACTACATGTTTCATCAAGGATGGAACATTTGCTCTAGACACAATGGATTTTTTACAAGAAATATTAGATTACCTTTTACCTCATTAAATTTTTAATGATGAACTATTTGACTTCTCCAAAATATAGGAAATAGGACAATGGATCAATAGTGCAATATTGTCAAGGAGGGTCAACAAGTAGAGTTTATGGATGGACACAAGGTGAAAGATGAAGATGAATATTAAATACTAAAAGTATTTAAATCAAATAATGCAATATAGGAGGTTTTGGATAATATTATATTATTTGGTAATGTGTTAAAGTACCCCCATGGTACATTTGTAAATATTATACTAGCATGTGATTTATTAGATTAGGGAGTGTGATTTATATTTCTCTTACGTATGTGTTAATGTATGAGAAGAGTTTAAGTGTTATGCAATAAACCATGCAAGTGTGTGAAGTGTGAGAGTGTACAATTTGTCATGTAAGTCAAGAGTCATATGTAGGTGTCAAGTATACAAGTGGCAAGCCACATAGTATATGGAAAGTCAAGAGTCATGAGAATTTATCATATGTGAGGAATATAAAAGGATGCATCTTTCAAATATACGAGGAGAGAAATAGTCAAATATTGAAGAATTACCTTCTAAAGTTATATTATAGAGATAAATCTCCATGTATTGTAACAATATGATTTGAAGCATTGACTCAAGTATTGAATCTTGAATAATACAAGAAGTCTTGTATATTTGATCAATAATATTATAAGTTTTATATTCTAAATTATTATTATTATTTTATGATTGTAATTGATTCATATTGGTCAGAGAATTGTATGTTTCAATATTGTGTCTGATTAAGATCCTGGATATTGGGACCTATGATTTAGTATGGCTAAAAATCTAATAAAACAATTAAAAATAATATTATAAAAACTAAATGGTTGTAATATTAAAAATAATTGTATATTATATCTTAAGTGAAATATATATATCTTAAGTAAATCCAAGAAAGGTATTGATATATTAGAAATAAGTAAGGATTGTGATGTGGATGGATTATAGGAAATATACCTTAAATGAGGACTAGAGCACTTAGCACGATATATAAAGAGGATGTTGAATGATGTTATCTAGGATGGAATTCTAAGGAATTGGATAACAAGTCTAGTAATGACTGTCCTTAAGAGTGGAGATGTAATCAAGCCTTTGGATTATTGAACCATTATGGTTATTCACTTCTTTATAAATTTGTTTAAAAGTACAGTTGATAGTATAATCACCAAGTATGTAGAAGAAAAAAGAAAGAAAAAAATACAAGTAATGTTTAGTCTAAAATACTTAAAGATAGACTGCATCATCACTTTGGTACATATGATTGAAAAACTATGAAATGAGAAAGAAGAAGCCTATTTTTGTTTGTGTACTTTAAGAAGGATTTTGACATAGTGTTTGGAAATAAACTTTAGAGTAGATTAATAGTTAGTTATGCTAGAAAAACATACACCAATATTTTGTATAATCTACGAGGGCATAAGCTCAAACAAAAAATGCAACTAGGCCATTTAGATATGTTCTATAAGTGACATAAGAGTTAAACAAATATGCACATTATCTCTTTTATTTTGGGTTTATATATTGAAAAATTACAAAAATGAATAAATCTAAGTGAAGGGGGTAGTATACATTTGGAAAATTACTTCTTTTATATGTAGTAAGGTCAACACAAGGTTTGAGAGATTATTTTAAGACCTTAGAGACCTTTCATAAGGAGTTTGGCATGTAAATAAATACAACCAAAACCAATATCATGATCATTTCTAATAAAAAAATAATAATAATTAAATATTTATTTTTAAGTGGATCTTTCAATAGAAGTATCAAAGTACAAATATCTTGGGAGAAAATTCAATAACAAGCTTATTTGAAAAACATGTAGGATGGAGAGCACTTTTTATAATATAAAATAATAGAAGAAAGATTGAATTATGGGATTAGAAGACTATATGGATTTTACATATATAAAAATCCTATATAAAAATGCCTATATAACCTTACATTTGATCACCACCAAAAGGCCTATATAAAAATATATATCATTTAAAGAAAAAATATGCTCATGATCCAATGGATGAATAACTCTTACCAATGTAAATATGAAATACATAATTGAAAGAAACCAATGTAAATAAGAGGAGAAAATATATATACATTTTTATATATTGGGCATATTTGAGATAAATAAACCTTTTTTATTGGAACCAAAAATTATATTCAATAAAAATAAGAGAGGTTATAATAAAAAGGGAGATGGAAAAATCACAGATCGAGGTGCAAGGCCACCAAAATTATTAATACTATAAATATGAGGCCTGAGGCCAAAAATAAAACCAATCCTTAAAATGGAAAATAAACAACATAACTAGGCACATGGTTGGGCCTTGCTGTGGGCACTCATAGAATGGCCTGGGGCTAAAAAATATTTCTTCCTCAATCTGCTATACTGAAACAAAGGGACCTTGAGGCAGAGAGAGGTTATGTGAAACCCTACTAATAGTGCATGGAGCCTCATGCTAGTACTTGATAAGATATATCAATTGTGCCAACTCATGAGATAACTTGGAATCTTGTGAATTGATCTAAATAGTAATAATAGAAAACATCGTAATATTTTCATGCATAGAAAACTAACTAGAAATTGAACCTTCGTAATAGATAGTAGCATTCCTAGATTTTAAAAGTTGAAATAAAATAATTGCACAAAAGGAATTCCATAGAGCAACAATATAACTAGGTCAACAACTATTATCTCCAAAAATATCATTTGATATCTAAATAATTTAGGATGAAAGGGCTTGAACAATGAGTGAATCGAAGACTAGGTAGACTGAGCACAAGGGCAGAACCAAAATAGATGTTTAAAAGTCTTAAAATTACCACAATATAAATACTTAGGGTTAGGAAGACCAACCCTACTAAGTATCTCTCCCATAGGAAGCCCTTGATAAATAAGAGATCATAGAAAACTAGTCATCTTGGGTTTAAGGTTAAATTACCGGATATGGTTTAGATGAGCAATCCAAGTATAGCAGATAGAGTGAGTCTACCATCTCTCGTTAAGTTTATCAACACCAAGGGAAACAAGAGTAAGAAGTTGATAAAGCAAGGAAGAAGATTATTTATTGAAATGAGTATCAAAATTCCAATGCTAATCCCTCCACCAAACACTTAGTGATTGAAGGATAAGAATATGAAGCATGACATCAGGTATAAGCTCTCAAATATTAAGGGTAGAAGAAAGATCTGAATTTTAAATATTAAATTTCCATTTGAGATCATGCCAAGGAATATAGTCTCGAGAGTGCACTAAATATTTAAAAAAAAAAAAGGCCCTTGCAAAACAACCTCAAAGCTTTAATCCCTAGCATATCAACAAGAAGAAATAAAGAGTTAGATAAAATAGGAGATCACCATATATTTAAAAATTAAATGAAAAACCATTACAAAAACCATCACCAATTCATCAAAGATGAGGTTTTACTACCTCAAAAGCCCACCAAATACTTTTAATAACAAAGGAACCCTAAACCTTAATTAGAGAAAAAGTAATGATGAGAGTATGAAGGCCAATATTAGCCCAAAATTTGCACCTTTAAGGTATCCCTGAAGAAATGCAATGGTGAATAAAAACCTTCTAGGATTTAGGGCCTTCAATAGCTTTAACCATCCACTTAGAACACAAAGAAATGATTTACCTGTAAATGTCAATTATGACCATCCTACCCTTATCAGTAGGTGTGCATTAGATATCCTAAGCAAATTGATGAAAACCATACAAATTCTTCCCCTTTTCCCAAATAAAATCCGTAAGGAGCATGGCCAAGTTATTATAAGAATTATTAGAAGGAGCCCAACAAGAGGAGTAATAAACATGGGTGGCAACAAGAATATTTCTACAAATTTGAAACTTATCGGTAAGAGAAAGCGGAAGTGAGGTCCAATAGGAAATATTCTTTTGAATTCTATCAATGATATACTACCATATTTTAGAGGGTGAGCTATCAAAAGAAAAGGTGATTCCTAAGAACTTAAAACACTCACCCATTTGAAGCCAATTCTATGAAAATTATCTAAGCCAAGTAGGAATAAAAGAAGAAGCAAGACAGAAACAAAGATACTTAGACCATTATATATTGGAACTTGAGGACTTACAAAAATATTCTAAAAAAACCAAATTAGTTGATACTAAAATCTCATCCTCATTGATATTAAGAAAATAATCATCTACAAAGTGCATATTAAGAAGATGGGTGGACATGTTAGGCAAAACAGTACCTTTGATCAACCCCTTAGATACTCGATTAGCAAGAATATAACAAAAAGCTTCAATAGCAAGATGTAAAATAAGGGAGCCAAATGAAAGCCCTAATAAATAGAATAAAATAAATCAAAATCCTCTAATGTATGCCCATTAATATTAAGACAAGTTGAAGAATCAACAAACAACATATTGATAGCCTCGATAAAAAAGGGGACAAAGTTGAGAGCTTTGTTAGAATTTCCCAAAATAAACATGCAAAGCATTAAACAAAATATGAATAAAGAGTAGAACTGATTGATTATTCCATGGATCAACTTTGTATAAATAACAAAGTTGATCATTGAGAGTTGTTGGATTACAACAACTCATAAAATCTGATGTAGACTTTAACTGAGAGTTCACCTCACTCATGAAGGAGTGGAAACTCAAGTAAGTCTATCCTAGTAGAAATTAAGAGAATAATTACTTATTCTAACACCCTCCTTAAGTGATACTAGGGGTGGATTGTGGAGATGAGTCCCAAAAATAGAGCTTGATTAGGTACCCATGTACAATAGTTTTATGAAGAGATGGTAAAAACCCCATGGGAAAAACCATCTATCAAAAAAAAAAAAAATGAAGAGGCTTGTCTTCGGTTTGCAAAGATTGTCCTCTTAATATAAAAAAAAAATATGAGTCTCGGCAACATGGCCTAATGAGGTACTAATTTATAATATATATTAGATATGGTGAAAAACCACATGGGAAAAACCATCTGCTATTAAATAACGAGGCATGTCTTTGGATGGTGAAGATTGTCCTCTTAATACACAAAAAAAGGATGATTCCTAGCAACATGGCCTAATGAGGTACTCATTTACAATATATATGAGAGATGGTGAAAAACCACATGGGAAAAACCATCCTCTAAAGAATACAATAATAAAAGGAGAGGTGAAAGATCTCTGTTTCAATGTAGCTGTAATACTCTGAGTTTCTCTCACAAATGTATGTAACGTGGAGAAGGAAATGACTTGGTGAAGATGTTTGCAACTTGATTTTTAGTTGGAATATAGTCCAAGTATATGTCCCTGTTATGAATGTGCTGACGAATGAAGTGCATGTGTATCTCAATATGCTTGGTGTGTTGATGCTCAACTGGATTGTGTGCAATATAAATTGTGCTATGATTGTCACACCAAAGAGTAATAGTTTTTCATTGGAAAACCCAAATTACTTTATAATTTGATAAAGCCAAATAGCTTCTTAACTTGCTAAAATTGCTACCCTGTATTATACCTCTATATATGATAAGGACATTGCTTGTTGTTTCTTCCATAACCACGTAATTGGTGAAGAACCAAGACAAAAGACATAGCCATAAGTTGAACATCTGTCTTCTACTGAACCTACCCAATTTGAATTTGTGTAGCCAATGATATCCATGAATTTTCCCTCATATAAGAGCCTAAAGTGAGTAGTTCTTTGCAAGTAGCAGAGCATCCTTTTTGCTGCTTTCCAGTGACTGAAATGAGGTTGATGTGAGAATATGGATATTAAGCGAACAACATATGAGATATCTGGATGAGTATGAGAAAGGTATAACAGAATCCCTACAAGTTGATGGTATAGAGTTGCATGACATAGAAGGATGTGCGGGAAGTACTTAGATTGACTCCAGATTGAAAATTTGTAGGAGAAGATTTGAAATCTATAATTTTAAATCTTTGAAGAAGATCTAGAGTGTATTTTATTGACAATGAAATTCCTGTATTTGTTTGAAATATTTAGATTCCAAGGAAGTAATGGGCCAGACCCAAATCAACCATATCAATTTTTTTAGAGAGGGAGTCTTTTATAGTCTGAATGTGAGTGAAGTCACTACCAGTGAGTAGTAGATAATCAACATATAGAACAAGTATGGTGATTTGTCCTTCATCTCTCCAAATGTAGACTGTGTTATCAGACTCACAATGCAAAAAACCTGAGGAAATAAGGAATGAGTCAATTTTTCATACCAAGATCTAGGATCTTGTTTGAGGTCATAGAGACACTTCTAAAAACAAGAGAGGGTTCTTGAGTGAAACCATTAGGTTGTTCCATGAATATCTCTTCCTTTAATTCCCCATGTAAGAAAGCACTTTTTACATCCATTTGAAAGACAGATCACTTTTGGGAAGTAGCCAGAGCAAGAACCAATCTAACAGAATCCATTTTGGCAACTGGTACAAAGGTTTTAGCATAATCAATTCCTACAATTTGAGAGAAACCTTTGGCTACTAGGCTAGCTTTATGTTTATCAATTTTTCCATTAAGTCCATATTTTGTTCTGTAAATCCATTTACAACGAACTAATTTCCTTCCTTTAGGTAGGGGAACTAAATCCCAAGTTTCATTTTTGATTAAGGAAGAGAATTTGTTTTCCATGGCATCATCCCATTATTTAATACTAGTGGCTTATTTGAAGGATTGAGGATCAAAGGAAATAGACTGACAAACAAGACCAGTGCCTATGGAGTTGGTTGATCTGGATGATGGAATATTTTGGATGTAAGGAGTAGCTTCTTTAACAATATTGCGTGACCATTTTGGCATAGTAGAAGGCGTAGAAGGAATGTAAATACTTTGAGTTGGAGTTATAGGTTCCTCATATTGATAATAAATCTCTAAATTAATCTCTAAGGTTGTTTCTTCATTATATTGAGGTTCTGCTGTAGGAGAAGGCTCAATAGAGGAAGAGGATGTTTGAGGTTTTTTTGAGGGAATTTTTCAACAAATTGGACATTCCTATGAAAAAGACCTCATGAGTTGAGGGATCAAGGAGTCTATATGCTTTCATTTCCTCATAATAACCAACAAAGATGAGCTTTTTGCTTTTATTATCTAGAGCCTTCCTTTTATTCTTTGGGATGTGCGCCCAAGCAGTACACCCAAAAATATTAAAGAAGGAGACATTTGGTTTTGAACCAGTCCATGCTTCTTCAGGAGTTAAATGGTCAAGATATTTATGAGGTGTGTGGTTTTAAATATAGTTGGCATAGTTAATAGCTTATGCCCAAAAAAACTTTGGAATATATCTTGAATGAAGCATATAGTTTACCATTTCCTTCAATGTTTGGTTTTTCCTCTCTATAATATCATTTTGCTATGGATTATAGGAGACAGCATGCTGATGAATGATGCCATGACTTGATAGAACGATTGAGAACTCATTACTGTAGTATTTCCCCCCATTATCTGTGCAAATTTGTTTGATGTTGCAAGATGCCTGATTTTCAACTAAGGCTTTGAAGGATTTGAAGTGGGATAGAACATCACTTTTGTGTTTTAGGAAGTAGACCCAAGTTCTTCTTGAAAATTCATCAATGAAGGTTAGAGCATATTTTTCTCCTTTGAAATAAGGCTCTGGAAAAGACATTAAGTCACTATGAACTAACTCTAGAGGGGATGAGGCTTTTAGAGATCCACTTGGATGGAAAGGATACTGATGTTTCTTTCCAAGAGAACATATAGGACATAATCCATCTATAGAAGAGACTTGAGGTAGACCTGTTACCATTTCATGGGTTTTCAATTCCTTTAGGTAGTTATAACTGAGATGACCAAACCTTTCATGCCAAATTTTGATCTCAAGATCTCCTTGAGTCACAAAATAGGAAGCCCCTTTTGGATTTTTGAATCCCTTGAATTTAAATAGGTGAGTGTTGTGATCAATATAACCTTTGGCTATAAGAGAGTGGAGCTCTTGAAAGTCTCTTATCTCAACTCTTGTTCGAGAGAAGAGAACAATTTTCCCCTTTTCGAAAGTACAAATATGACATAGGGAGAGGGGATTTGTTGAAATGTTTGGAACATAGAGAACATTATTGATAGAGCCACTATAAATGGATATGTCACCCTTTCCTTCGACTGGGATAAAGTAAGAGTCACCAACTTCTATGCTACATGTTGAAATTGAGGAGATAGAAGAGAATGACTCACCTGAAGCAGTCATGTGATGAGTTGCTTTAGAATATAGGACCCAGTAATTAGAAGAAGTATTTGTGGTATTCCCTTGAACATTTAGGGCTTTTCCTATATGATTTTTATTGTCTATATTTTTATCCTTCATAGCTACCTCTAGTTGTTGTAATCTTTTCCAGCATTTGTTTATAGAATGATCATTCTTTTTGTAGTGAGTACAGGTTATGGGAATTCTTTATTTATTTATTTTTTATTTAGAGGAGGTAGAAGCTACTATGGCTTTAGATGAAGAGGAATAGATCTCATACTTAGCAAGTTTTGTTTCTTCTCTAATTAGTCTCTCACAGAATTCTTCTAAGGAGGGCATTTTGAAACTTGTACCAAGAGCATATTTTGTAGATAGAAAGGTGGTTGCGAATATTTGAAATACACCATTTAATTTAGAAATAATTAGATAGATGTATTATTCATATTTTTTATCCTTACCACTGTCTTTAAATTTAGTAAGGACTTCTTTAAATTTGATGAAAAATTCAACAATATTGCTGAAGTCATCAGGAGATAAAGTTATTGATTCTGCCTCAATCTGCATTGACCTCATTTGATCTATTTTGCCAAATAAATTCTTTAATTTTTCCTAACTTTCATAAGGATTTTTACAATATGTAATGTGAAACCATAAGCTTTCATGGACATTAGTGCTTATAATAACCATCATTTCACACATCTTTCCTTTATGAATAAATTTTTCATATTCTTTCTCAAATTCAAGTTGCTTTTCTTCTAGAAAATGAGTGAGCCCTTTTTGAGATATAAGATTTAAATTTTTGGGTTTCCAAGTGTGATAGTTATGAGGGTGAGAAGATCAATTGTATTAATTTTTCCAAGAAATTTGAAGTTTTAACCAATATACCCTCCTTACAACTTCAAGTTTATATTAGTGCAATTGAAACAAGAATGCAAGTTTTTTTTTAATTTCACAACCCTCAGATTACCTGCCCTAACGAGAGGGAAAATATAAGTAATAGAGTGTTGTTATATTAAAATTAGCTTAGAAATAGTTTTCAGGCCCAATATCATTCTTCTCAATTACCCGCCCTTACTTGAGGGAAACTGTAAGTAATGAGTAGAAAAAATATTTGGAATATTGGATTGAAATGCAAGTAGATAGCTAAATTTAGATATTGGAATATCTCAATGACTCGCCCTTACGAGAGGTAAATATAAGTAATAGAGATATCCAAAATTAGAAATAAGGTGATCAAAAAATATATGCCACGCCTGTATACCAAGTCTTTCAAAAAACCCGCCCTAACTTTGAAGAACACAAGCTTATACTGAGAGGGGGGGGTGAACAGTATAAGACCACTTTAAAATTTTTCCTTCAAATCAAATTTTAAATCAATATTATGCAGTGTATAGAAAGTAGTATTAATAGCAGTAATCAAAGCAATGCACAAAACACCATCCACAAAAGAGAAACAGCAATTTACGTGGTTCACCCAATGCGGGCTACTCCACGGATAAAATTTCTCTCTAAATTTTATCAACTCACAATCTGCGAATACCTTTCCTTATTACAATATTTATGGGCACCAACCCAAAGGAGACACCAATCCCCTAGCTCTGTTCTGGCTGGTGATCCTCTAGAAGACCTTTGCATCCTCTGCCCTTAGCAAGTGGAACTCTATCCACAGAAGACACTTGTATTCCCTGCTCTGGCTAGAGACCTCTGTCCTCAACTCTTTCACCTTCAAAGCTGGTCCTCGAATTTGCACTAAACACAGTCCTTCGGTTCAGCATAAATGTCCTCGTTAGATTCCTCTGTTCTGCACCAAACACAGTCCTTCGGTCTGGCACAAATGTCCTCGAAATTGCACCTTTGCGTAATCAAAGCAGAACTCGATCAAACATCAACTTATGCACCTCTACGCAATCACAATAGCATGATCTTCATGCACTCTGCTTCCTTGCAATCTCTCTCACTTAGAAGATTCAATGGAATGCACTCTATACACTGTAATCAAATTTACACTCTATTTTTTTAGCAATCAAACTTCTCCCTGCACTCTATCTATGAAAGTCGCACTTCGAACGCACACTTCGATCGATACATATTCTCTTCAAACAGCCCTCCTTTTATACTAACATAATCAAGATCTAAACCTTGGTCTTAGTCGACTGTTATGCAAATGCAAAACCCTAACTCTGTCGGTTGCATGCCCTAATCTCTGTCGGCCCAAATTTAACTCTATTGGCTTCAACCGCCTCTGTGGTTCAGTAGCTTCTACCATGAAACCACAACATGTCATGATATCATGACATTTTTGCAGCCGTACACTTTCGTTTTGCTATTGTCGCAATATCACGACACTTTTGCTTTTGTCTGCCTTGACTATGTTCTTGTCGTGAAATCATGACACTTCTATCTTTGCTAACGTCATATTCACTCCTATCGTGAAATCGTGACACTTTAGTCTTCTTGGTCTTCTTCTAGGCTTGCACTAGTGAAAACGGAGCATGTCACAAAATCGTGACACTTTCGTTGCCTTGAGCTTCTCTCTGCCTTACACTCGCAAAACTGGAACATGTCGCGAAATCACGACGCTTTCACCTTCAAGCTCTTCCTTCTTCAATTCGTCATGAAATCACGACGCTTCTTCTATTGAAGACTTGCTAACTGTTTCTGTCATGAAATCACGACACTTTCTCCAACTGTAAGCTACCATCTCAACCTGTCGCGAAATCGTGACACTTTCTGCATTCGCAAGCTTTCTCTTCAACCTGTCGTGAAATCGTGACACTTTCTACATCCATACAACTTCTTTGTAGCCTGTTGCAAAATTGTGACGCTTCTCATTTTAGCCTCTTCTTTTTGCTGCATGTTGCGAAATCATGACAGTTCTCACTTCGAGCTTTTCAGCATGTCGTGAAATCGTGACAGTCCTCACTTAGTCTTTTGTAGCATGTCACGAAATCGTGATAGTCCTCACTTAGTATTTTGCAGCATGTCACGAAATCATGACACTTTTCGAGATACTTTATCTCTCTTCGAACTTGTCATGAAATCATGACACTTTTCGAGATACTTTATCTCTCTTCGAACTTGTCATGAAATCGTGACAGTTCACACTGTGGACTCTCCCTTTTGCATCATGTCGCGAAATCGTGACACTTTTTCGTCCATACAACCTTCCTTGCATTATGTCATGAAATCATGACACTTTTCCTTCTTTGCCTTCCTGCACTTTCCGAGTTGCGAAAATGTGACATGTCACGAAATCGTGACACTTTCCACCTTGCTCTCTTTCTCTGCCAACATGTCGTGAAATCGTGACAGTTTTTCAAAAATCTTTCTCTCTCCTGCCTAAGTCGTGAAAATGTGACATGTCGTGATATCACGACACTTTTTCAAAAATCTTTCTCTCTCTTGCCTAAGTCGCGAAAATGCGACATGTCGCGATATCGCGACACTTTTTCAACTTACTTTCTTTCGAACCTGTCAAGCCGAACCTTCAACAAAACACATTATTTTTACATCAAATAAAATTCTTTCAAAATATTCTTGACATCAATGACAACTAATTCACTTGAGCAAATGCAATGTACTCAAGGTACCCAAAATTGCCAATAATCTCCCCCTTTGTCATTGATGGCAACCCTTTACTAAAAACACGTCTTAGGAGCAAAAACTGAAACCAACTCCTATTGAAGTTTTGCTCCCCTTGACTTGAAGCTTTCCTCTTTACATTGAAGCTCTCCCCCTTACTCATATCTCTCCCCCTTTGTCATCAATGGCAAAGGGTCACATTTGGGGCTTGGGACTAAGAATGAGCCTCTTAGCTTAGTACCTCCCCCACTTCCTCATGAGGAGATTAAAACTGGGGTGGGAGTAAAACTCCCATTAGGTACTAATCATCATCAGTGTCTATAATTTCCTTGCTCGGACTTTTCTTGAACTTTTTTCCCGCATTCCTATTTTTGTCATTGTTCTTGTTCTTGTTCTCATCCCTGTCCTTTTTCATGCCTTGATCCTTGGACCTGATCATGCTACTGTTCCTGTTATTGTACCTTGGAAGATCGGCTCTACACTGTCTAGCTGTGTGACCTGCATTGTTGCATTTATAACAAGTAACACTATAATTTCTTTTAGGCATACCTGTTCTTTGAATCCACCTATTCTGACTAACCGTGAACTTGATATTAGCCTTGCAGATAATTGCCTTATGCCCAAACTAATTACAAGAGTAGCAATACCCTTGGAAGAAATTACCACTTCTAAAATTGTTGTTAACCTTCTTCATTTAAGACATGCAATGTGCAGCCATGTGACCAAACTTGTAACACGCAAAACATCTGCCATGAAATTTTCCTTTATATGACATCTTGGGTCTTGAAAACTTCTTCTTCGCATTCTAAATTTTGTTTTCTATTTTTGCGCATCGATCACTCATGGACTCATGTTCTAAAGTACTTTCTTCATCAGAACTCTCTTCCTTTTGGAATCTCTTACTAGATTCCCCAACCTGTTCTTTGTGCGGCTTAACAAAACCAAGTCCTATTTTATCTGTTTGATTTCTTTGACCTTTGATGAGAGACTAAACCCTTTTGGAGCTATCTTGAAACTTGTACATCTTATCCTTGTACTCTTTAGTTTCCACTTCCAAAAAATCCATTTTCTGTTCCAACTCATTATACTCAAGAATCTTAGATTCTAACTCATCCTTGAGTCTATCATTCTTCTTTCTTTCCTTTTTCAAAACACTAAGAGCATTATTAAGTTCACTTTCAAGATCTTTTATTTGTTTGCTTTCTGAATCCTCAAGGCCTTTTCCAGATTTCTTATCACTAGAGGTGCTACCTTTTTCAAAAACCATACAAGCATCTTCTTGATAGTTTTTTGAAGCATCCTTATACATACTGGAAACCAAATAATTATTTGTATAGTCATCCTCAAGGTGACAAAAATTTCCACATCTAAGACATTTCATAATAATGAATCTATGTTTCGGTTCTTCCTCTTTTTTTGATATGAACAACATCTCATTTTCCTCATCACTTGAAGAGCTTTCACTATCACTGCTAGAACACTTACTTGCTTTGTCTAGGTAGAAGATCTTCTTGTTCTTGTGTGAATACCTCTTTCATTGATTGTTGTGCTCATATTTGTTCTTTCTGTAATACCTATGCTTTTCAGAATCCTTGCTCTTAACATCCTGTTTCTCTTCATCACTTTCATTCTTGGAAATAGTACAGTCAGTAGCATAATGACCAAACTTTCCACAATTGAAGCATATTATATTTTTCATGCTTTTGTGCTTTCTAGATAACTTTTCTTTCTTGCTGTAATATGCCTCTTCATCACTAGAAGACTCATCACTCTCTTGAAGTTGTTTACCCTTAGATTTCTTGGTAGCCTTGAAAGCTGCCTCTTTCTTGATGTCAACCTTCACCTAAGTTCTCAACTCAAATGCTGCAAGAATGCTATGAAGCTCATCCTTTTTCAGCTTATCCAAATCTTTAGCTTCCTCAATAGCAGAAATCTTTTCACTGAATCTATTAGGAAGAGATCTTAAGATTTTATCACAAACATCATTTTCAGCAAGTTCAAGACCTAAGTCTTTCATGGAGTTAACCTCATCCATGCGAAGCATGTAGTCACTAATCTTTTCATCATCATTCATCTTGAGTTGTTCAAACATACCTTTGAAATGTCTCAACTTGGCCTTTCTGACATTTGCATCACATGTGTGAACCACCTACAACTGTTTCCACATTTCACTAGCTGTATTGCAGTGAATTACTTTGGTGAGATATGCTTTCTATAAGCCTTTTAGTATTGCATTCATTGCTTTTGAATTGCTATGATGTAGAAGCCTATCTTATTTAGTATATGGACCATTTACAGGAATAGTATACCCATCTTCAATCACTTCCCACACCTCATTTCCAAGTGCCATTATATGAACCTTCATCCTTGCACTCCAAAGACCAAAATCTGATCCATCAAGAATAGGTGCTACATTTTCGCTTGAATAATCCATTGTGTTCTTATCAAGCTTTTCCTTCAAGCTATTTAAACTTTTTGAAGGAACCCACTCTGATACCAATTGAAGAACACAAGCTTATACTGAGAGGGGGGGTGAACAGTATAAGACCACTTTAAACTTTTTCCTTCAAATCAACTTTTAAATCAATATTATGCAGTGTATAGAAAGCAGTATTAATAGCAGTAATAAAAGAAATGCACAAAACACCATCCACAAAAGAGACACAACAATTTACATGGTTCACCCAATGCGGGCTACTCCACGGATAAAATTTCTCTCTAAATTTTATCAACTCACAATCTAGGAATACCTTTCCTGATTACAATATTTATGGGCACCAACCCAAAGGAGACACCAATCCCCTATATCTATTCTGGCTGGAGATCCTCTAGAATACCTCTGCCTCCTCTGCCCTTAGCAAGTGGAACTCTATCCACATAAGACATCTGTCTTCCCTGCTCTGGTTGGATACCTTTGTCCTCAACTCTTTCACCTTCAAAGCTGGTCCTTGAATTTGCACTAAACACAGTCCTTCGATTCAGCACAAATGTCCTCGTTAGCTTCCTTTGTTCTACACCAAACACAGTCCTTCGGTCTGGCACAAATGTCCTCAAAATTGCACCTCTGTGCAATCACAGTAGCACTCGATCAAACATCAACTTATGCACCTCTGTGTAATCACAGTAGCATGATATTCATGCACTCTACTTCCTTAAAATCTCTCACTTAGAAGATTTGATGGAATGCACTCTGTACACTGCAATCGAATTTGCACTCTGCTTTTTCGGTGATCGAACTTCTCCCCACACTCTATCTACGAAAGTCGCACTTCGAATGCACACTTCAATCGATACATATGCTCTTCAAACAACCCTCATTTTATACTAACATAATCAAGATCTAAACCTTGGTCTTAGTCGGCTGTTATGCAAATGTAAAACCCTAACTCCATCAGCTACACGCCCTAATCTCTGTTGGCCCAAATTTAACTCTGTCGGCTTCAACCACCTCTGTGGTTCAGTAGCTTCTGTCGTGAAACCACAACATGTCATGATATCATGACATTTTTGCAACCGTACACTTTCGTTTGGCTATTGTCGCAATATCATGACACTTTTGCTTTTGTCTGCCTTGACTACGTTCTTGTCATGAAATCATGACACTTCTATCTTTGCTGACGTCATCTTCACTCCTGTAGTGAAATCGTGACACTTTAGTCTTCTTGGTCTTCTTCTAGGCTTGCACTAGCGAAAACAGAGCATGTCATGAAATCGCAACACTTTCGCTGCCTTGAGCTTCTCTCTGCCTTACACCCGTGAAACTGGAACATGTCGCAAAATCGTGACGCTTTCACCTTCGAGCTCTTCCTTATTCAATTCATCATGAAATTGTGATGCTTCTTTTGTTGAAGACTTTCTAACTATTTCTGTCGCAAAATCGTGACACTTTCTCCAACTGCAAGTTGCCATCTCAACCTATCATGAAATCATGACACTTTCTGCATTCGCAAGCTTTTTGTACAACTTCTTTGTAGCCTATTGCGAAATCGTGATGCTTCTCATTTCAGCCTCTTCCTTTTGCTACATGTCGTAAAATCACGACAGTTCTCACTTCGACCTTTTCAGCATGTCGCAAAATCGTGACAGTCCTCACTTAGTCTTTTGCAGCATGTCACGAAATCATGACAGTCCTCACTTAGTCTTTTGCAGCATGTCACGAAATCACAACACTTTTCGAGATACTTTATCTCTCTTCAAACTTGTCACGAAAATGCGATAGTTCACACTGCGGACTCTCCCTTTTGCATCATGTCGCGAAATCGTGACACTTTTTCATCCATACATCCTTCCTTGCATTATGTTGTGAAATCGCGACACTTTTCCTTCTTTGCCTTCCTGCACTTTTTGAGTTGCGAAAATGTGACATGTCACGAAATCACGACACTTTCCACCTTGCTCTCTTTCTCTGCCAACATGTCGCGAAATTGTGACAGTTTTTCAAAAAGCTTTCTCTCTCCTGCCTAAGTCGCGATATCGCGACACTTTTTCAAAAAGCTTTCCCTCTCCTACCTAAGTCGCGAAAATGCGACATGTCGCGATATCGGGACACTTTTTCAACTTACTTTCTTTCGAACCTATCAAGCTGAACCTTCAACAAAACACATTATTTTTACATCAAATAAAATTCTTTCAAAAGCTTCTTGACATCAATGACAACTAATTCACTTGAGCAAATGCAATGTACTCGAGGTACCCAAAATTGCCAAAAAACTTGAGGGAAACTATAAGTTTATGGAAGATATTGGTACGTGGAACGTAGGTAAAATATATTAAAAAAATTAAGAAACTATAAGTTTTTGAATAAGATTACTTAATTAGAAATTGACTTCTTTAGTATTAAAAAAAATGAATAGATAGAAAAGAATTTAATTTTAAGAACAAGCAACAAGCCAAAAAAAACTATATTAGTTTTGAGGGCTTGAAAAAAGTTTTTTTTTTTTTCTATCTATATCTTATGAATTAACCTAAAAAAAAGTGTATTTAAAAAACCATAAAGATTATGATAGCATAATTTTAAGAAGTAAGTGAATATCTTCTTATACCATATGGATATTTTAAATGAGATTAAACAATATATACCTCTAAAAATTAAAAACCACTATAAAGAAATTTAGAAGAGCGATTTAAATAAGATAGACACAAAAAATATATAAGAATACTCCCCCCTAAAAGATAAAATAAAAAAGATGCAAAATTGAGCACCCTAAACCCCATCCCTCGAAAAAAAACTTTGCATTTACTAGGTTACAAATGACTCTTTTCACTAAAGCCCTTTGATAGACAAAAGGGCTTTAGAAAAAAACAAGTCAGAATAAAATACGAAATACATAAAATCTAAGGGGATATTTATGTATGGTTTTTACCTTTGAAATTGAATGGACAGATAAAAACCAATACAAATAAGCTTTAGACCAAAAATAAATAGAAGAGATATACTTCAAACAAGGCATCTGTGATTTGCAACTGCGCTAAAACAAAATAATGAACCGAGATAACTTCTGAAAGAATGATATTGTCATCGCACGAAGAGGAAACTCAAAATTATTTGGGTAGGTACCACGAAATAGAGAGGTAGAAGTGGTTTTCCTTTGATGCATCACAGAAGATAAATATCACTAGTTCTTTTGATGAGAGAGTCGAAGAAGGTGCAGACCTATCACTTAGTAGACCTAGCACTCACAGACGTAGTTCCTCGCAGACACAGTGCCTCAAATTTTGTAACCTGCAAAACAAAAGTAAAACAGGAGAGACAATAAATGGAAATATGGACTGTTATAAATTAATTTTTAAAAGACATAACAAATGAATGATATCAAAATAAGAAAAAAAAATTAGTTGCTTGCTTTAGCACCACGATGCATCGTCTTTGAGAAAAAAGAAAATAACAATCTGCACATATAATTTATCATAGAATAAATGAAGCTCAAGATCATAAGAAAACAATGTGAAAGGAAGAGAGATGGAGATAACTAAATAGGAGTTAATGAGAGCCATTTGTAAATATTCCAACCCAGAAAAAATCCATCGATTGGTGTTAAATGAATGCTATCCCAGCTTTAGGGGGCTCCTATGAAGTTTTCCAATGCAGCAAAAAGTACGCCAAGGAATATCGCAAGATAGAACGGTATAAAACATTTTATCTTGCAACTGAAGTGACATGGCCTAAGAGCATACCAAAATAATTGAAAAAAAAAAATTAAAGGATTTTATAATAGTTGACTTGATTGAGAGTTGCGCCAAGTGTCAAAAACAAAGGAGACCATAGATTATAGATCTCCAATGAAGAAGATATGGAAATCGATTAGAGAGGCATCACGAATAGAGACGTTGGTGCCCAAAATTGGGTGCTCTACACAAGATTCGAGAGCCTCAATCGTGATTCTCCGAGAGCAACGATAAGGTAGTGAACAAAGCCCTTTTTTCCTGTAAAAAAAGAAACTCTAAATATAGGAAATAAAATTCCTATTAATCAAGCTTTTATATAATTTTTTTAATAAAAAAAACTTGAAAAAGGTGTTTTATTTTTTTAAGAAAAAATATTTAATATATATGACTATGGGAAATTTTTTCTGAAAAAAATATTTATATTAAGAGTCAATGAATCTTCCTTCCTTTTGTAACATGAGAAGAAGACAAATAATATTTAGAATAATCCACATATATATATTTCAAAAAAAATATAGAAAAAAAAATATAGAAAAAAAAATATATATATAATCTTATTGAAGACTTAAATCCAAGAGAAGAGGAGAAGCCAACAAAATATCCAAAGAACCAACTCCTAAAACCTTCAAAATAGAATGCTAGCAAGATATATCTTGCTTTGGTACCATGTTAGAATTTCCTAAAATAGACATTCAAAGCATTACACAAAATATGAAGAAAGAGTAGAACTAATTGATTATTCCATAGATCACCTTTGTATAAATAACAAAGTTGATCATTGAGAGTTGTTGAATTACAACAAGTCATCAAATCTGATGTAGACTTTAACCGAGAGTTCACCTGACTCATGAAGGAGTGAAAACTCAAGTAAGTCTATCCTAGTAGAACTTAAGAAATAATTACTTATTCTAACAAGCTTGAAGCATGGAAAGAATGAAAGACCACTCAATACGATCATCAAATTTCTCAAAGTCCAGTTGAAGGAAAAGGGGCTTTTGGTCATGGAGATGAGCCCATTCTAAACCTTCCTACACAACAATAATATTATCCAAGATGTAATGCCCTTTAATGAAACTCGTCTACTCCAGTTTACTAACCACAAGGAGAATGTTATGAATATGAAGAGCTAAAGTTTTAGCAAAATATTGTAAGAGATATCAAGAAGAGTAATAGGTCTCCAACTAGTGATAAGCTCAGGATTATCAACTTTAGGAAATAATTTTAAATTTTTTATGATTTATGATATTACCCAGATAATTGTTGGTTAATATTTCATTGTATTGAGTAGATCAGACCTAGTAAAATTCCAAGTGGCTTTATAAAATTAATAGAAAAAGCCATCAAGACTAGTGGACTTGTCATCTAACATAGTCATAAGAGCATTATGAAGTTTAGCAAGTGAAATATGAGCCTCACAACGAAGTTTTTCATAGGCAAACAACTTAGTAGGAACAACATAAGGACACTTCTAGAGTGCTATCTAATGTTCTAGAGAATCCTATTGTGCTTAAAATATAATCTTATAATGATCCACAAAGGTTGATGTAATATCAAGAATATAAGTTAGCTTATCATGAGAGACTTGAATAGCATTGATCTGGATCTTTACCTTCTTGGAATGAAGAGATTTAAAAAAAGGCTTTGGATAAATGATCACCAACCCTTAGCCAATGCAGATGAGCCTAAATTTGATCCCCCTAGCTTTATGTTGATCATGGACTATAATCTGATGGTGAAGACCAACAACCCTGGTTTGCAACTATTGGTTATATGGATCATTTTCCAACAACAATAAATTATTTCCATACTCCTTTGTAACAACGAAATGAGTACATTTTCTGACATGTGCCACCTATTTGATAAAATACCGTATGAAAGAGGTAGTAGGAACAATCACTCATTCCACCAAGAAATCCAATTGATAGAGTGATGAGGTTGAGGTAATAAATTATAGATTCTATCAATCGTAGCAATTATGTCAGGTTGTTTCAATAAAGAAGTATTTAAATAAAATTTATTGCACAAAAAATTAAATTGGTGACCACTCCACTTAATCTGAAAGAAAATCAAGAAATTATCTGATAGCAAAAATTGATTCTAGACTATCATAAACTTATTATTGATGGGGGAGGATAACAAATTGTTGCTCTAACATCATAACTTGATCAAGGCACTTATAGAATCTACCATTTTTTGCATGAAAATTGGACCATGTGAACTAAGGTGGAGGTATGCAATTGCGTTAGGAAAAAAAGGGATAAAAAAGACCCCATCTATGTTTAAAAAAAACTAGGCCTCATGCTCTCCAACATACCAACACATCAGGAGGCGATCAAATTTGTCTTCAAAATTATCAACCATATTAAAATTGCCATAAAAAGATAATATGCCATCAATAAGTGATCATCCAAGCACCACTAAAGGGTAGAGTGACTAGACCTATCATTAGGTGCATAAATATTGGTAATGCCCAGGGTGTTCCCACTAATATTTAGCAAAATCTAGACCACATGATAAGAAGGATCCTTGCTAGACCTAAGCAAACAATCCTCAAGTTTAGAGGAGATAGAAATAGAAGCACCACATCATCCATCTTCATGGTGAGAAGTTAAATACATAAAATAACCTGCAATACAGTTGAGAGAAACATCTAACAAAAAACCAGAGATATTAAATTGTAAATAACATCAATATGGCCAATACTTTGTAGAGCAGATCGAACAATTTTTTTATTAAGGACTCTATAAGTCCTCAAACATTCCATGAAAGGAAATTCATGGAGGAGGAATATCCATGGAGTTATATTCCATAGGGTTGCCACCACTATCAGAAAATATTATAGAATTATTAAATGTAGAGGTCTAAGAAGGTTGAACTAATTCATCAACAATCGAGGGATTGACCACACTATCAGCCAACACCAAAAACCTATTAGATAAAGAGGTGTAATAAGGTTAAAATAAGTCACCAAAAATCGAAGGACGATGCTTACCCTCCTATATTCCCCTTGAATTTGGTGAGTAATCTCGATATGGACCACACGAACACTTGGAGGGTGGAGGTATTGGTAGTGAATTCTCTTCTTTTGAGGTTAATTTATATTTGGGAAGTTTTTGAGTAGGTGAATATTGAGGAGCCAAAATAATATGAACAAGAACAACAAGAGGTTAATATGGTGGCTTGATAATATTATCTCTATTAGAAAGCATCGAATTAGGGTTGGTCACCCCCTTATTATTATAAACTGTGATCCAATCAACCTCAACAAAAGGGTTTGTGAGGTGTAGCATGGTATAAGGAGCAGGGGTAACCAGTGGAGGTTTTTGAGCAACCAATAAATAATCCTTGATATGATGCATGGTGGATTGGCATAAAAAATAAGTATTAGGTAAATTAAAGTAAATAATTTTTTGCATAAAGCTCTATGTACCAACCTGCAGACACCAAAACAACACCAATACGATTATGTGACAACAAGCATCGATCGCATTGACACACACAGCCCCTACGGTAGCCCCCAGAGGTTAAACAGTGGTCCTAACCACTCCCAACATCAGTTTTGAAGGTCAAGAGTCAATTTGGCACCTTTTGGCACTTTGCTCCCTACTCGCCCCACCTTGGAATGAATACAAACTGGTATTTGCCCCACCCAAGGACGAATAGCAGCATTCACCCCAGGGTGAGGCGAATAGCAGGTTTGACTGGAAAAAAGTCAAACCTCGATAGGTCCGCTAGTTAACTGCAACTTTAGGACATGCAATTGCAAGGAACGGCTTGAAATCAAGAAGAGAGACTTCAGTCATGCATTTCTTTATTTTAGAGACCTCATGCAAGGAGACTCTAAATCAGGGAATAATCTTTTCTCTCAAAATAGGAAAATCAACTCAAGTGGCGCCCTCGCATGCGCATTCAAACAAAGAGACCCTAGGTCTATAAATTGGTGAGTCTTCTCACCCAAAATGATATACAAAGAGGAGATTTTGGAGCAATGAAGTGCTGCTAAAATATATCCTCACCCATTGTTTGTGCTTTCACATCCTTGATCTCTCTTTTGGAGGGAGGTTATTGGGTGATTATTGGAGGCGCATTCTAGACCCAAAACTAAAAATTTGGAGACAATATTCCACAAAATTTATTGACAACACCCCATAAGAGGTTTTGGACCCTTCCCAAGTGGATTGGTGCCAAAACAAAGTCCCAAACGACGGGCGTTCTGTCCTCGGGAGCCCCCCAAGCTGTCGCAGTTCTAAATGCCCCACCCCATATAAATTAGAAATATGTGATATATTACCTTTAGTTTATTTTTTCATATTATTCTAGGTCATTTAAATAGGCTGTAGTTTAAATTTCACTTCATTCTGAGCATTTTTTACCATGTTTTTATCATTTATCGCCTTTACTAACTTGCAGATGGCACCATCAAAATATAGGTGATAGAGGCCAAATTGGAGAAATCTGACCTTCTGGGTGTTCCCAAAATACCCCCAATTAGCTAATCCCAACTTTGCAGGTCATTTGGAGCTTCCTAGATAGGACATTGAGGAGGGTGCTTTCTAACAATTTATTGCAGGTTTATTCATCCCGCCCCGGAGCGAATAAAAATCTGTGAGGAATTTCCTGAATGTTCCACTTCCAGTACCCTCTTGGTAACATAGTCATGCTTCTGTTAAATTTTTATGTTGTTCTGATGTTATTTGGTTATCGTTTTAATATTTTCATGCATACACTAACAGTAGGCCTTGGGAAACACATGTTCTATTCTATCTGTAGGTGCTACTGATCTTTTCTGTTTCCTTGAACATAGGTTTCTGAAATTAGAGGAGCAGTAAGGATTCAACACTCATATACACAAGTTGTGGTGATGTTTTGGTCCGCCCATATTACATGTGGGCACGCGGAAGAAGGATTGCTATCCATGGATGTGATAAGAAACATATTTAACGCTCCTATCCCCTAAAAGGGAAGGAGACGTATTGTAACATGACTTTAAAAACATATCAATAAAGAGGGCCATATTCCATATTGCTTTTATCTTTTTTTTATTCATTTATGTTCTTTCCTTTCATGCATTTTTCAATATATAGGATTTTAGTGTTAAGTTTGGTTTTCCACGCATCGTACTTGGCATTTTTCTTTTTGTTTTCGTATCCTCCTGCTTTCAGTGGTGATCATGGTGGGATCTCTGTCCCTTGATTTTAAGGATAAATTTTTGATCAAAATTTGCTTGTTTTTGCTTACAGGTACCAAGTTTTCAAATGTTGGATTGTTGTTCGTTTCAGTCTGTGACGAGTACAGAGCTGGAATTCGTCTTACCCAAGGACGAATGGGCATTCACCCCATCCTGTAATGAATACTATTCTAATAATTTGTTTCACCTAGGGATGAATAGCTCTTTGTGCAATTTTAGGGCAAAAATTTAGAGACATCCAATTTGGGCAGAGAAGAGGTAGGGGACCTAAACACCTTCTATCAATTTTTGCTTTTTGTTCTCTGGTTATTTGTTTGCATAGGAGAGTTTGAATGCTTGTTTGCTTCATTTATGCAACTTAAAAAGAACCCCACACACCACATGGTAATTTAAAACAACAAAGAGTTGGTCATAAAACCCCAACCCTTGAGCAAGACCAACGGTGGATTTCATCACCACCTTGGCTTGAGATACTGCATACATAACCCCGATCGCGACTGTTGCTAGACGTAAATCCTGATGAAAGCTGACCAATTGTAGCTGGGGTGATTCCCAGTGCATGAGGATAAGTCTTCTATGGTAGGTGTCATAAACATAGTGATTCCCCTTTCGTACCGCCTACGTTCCATGTACCATCTGCTCTCACGTACCAATAGTTTCCCTCATGTAAGGGGGTTATATAGAGAGGTTGGTATATAAGCCTAGCAATGGTATATCAAAGGGGTGACCATTTTTGGGAGTCATAAGAGCCATCATATTGCATTTAAATGTTCTTTACAAAAGCTTTCAAAACAAAATCAAAACACACTAAACCAGGTTTAGGGCACACTTTTAATCTATAAACAAGATAACCATTGCTTTGATTGTGTGTTTCCTTTTTGTTTAGTGTAGCATAAGAAATCCTAAAATAAGATAAAAACATACACATCTTTAGGTAAGCATCACCATGGTGTACACCCGTAGCCAAGCCCAATCACGGGCAAGCGCTATAGAAAGTGTACAAAGGGGGACAAGTCGCCTCCGATATAGTCCTAAGGACTTGGTCATCCCACCTTGGCGGCCTGAAACACAAGATAGTCCACATCATGCCATTATAGAACAAGACTATAGAGGCACCTCTTTAAGGGGCACCCCCACTCAGCATAGATCCTTTCAAGAGGATAACCTACACGTGGCACTCAACATAGACAGGAGGCCTCCCTTAGATGCTCGTTATGAGTGGCCTAGTGATGAAGTGCTAGAGCAACATAGGGTCCATAAGGAGGGGCCACAGGATTTCATCATACCTCCTCTACCCCGTATTATTGTTAGAAACACTAGACCAAATCCAGAGCACAAGGCTCTCCAAACAGGGTAAGACAATTCTACCGGCACCTTTCATGCATACGAAGGGTAGTACGAGGAAGAAAAATGCGTTCCTCAAGAGTAGTACATAGCGTGGGAGTGATGCACCTCCGCACCTGCTATGTATTAGGATCACCCATCGAGGCCAGAGCCTCAGGTGAATGCAGCTAACCTCGACAGAGGAAAGCAACCCATAGGGGTCTCGTATCACCATGACCGAGATAGACATGTAGGAGAGGCATCTAGGCTTCCTAAACATGAGACGGTGGAACAAATTGACTTGGAATTTTCTAGACATGTCATCCACCAAGCGCAAATCATGCAGCTTAGGCAAGATCAACAATATTTAGAGCATCTGTATCACCTTAACAAAGAGCACATTCAGCATCAGATAGTTGAATTGCTTCATAACAATGTGCTTGAGAAGGTCCCAACCCCTTGTGCACATAAATTAGAAGTGTATGAGAGGCACAACCCCTTGGTACGATACAGGTCTACACGACATTATCAAGTATTGCCTCCAAGACCTCCTAGACCTGAGCAGGAGGCCACTCCTAGAAAAAATGATGGGCACCCTCCACGGGCACCCACCCATGTTTATAGGTCTCGACCAAGCACTCCTTAAGAAGCCTATGAGGAGTATGAACAAGAAAAAGAGCAGGCTGAAATGCCCTACCAAGGTAGAGGGGCTGCTATCCAGCCACCCCTCCATAGGCCTCAAGTTCTCTGCAACCCACAACGGGAGCAAACCAAGGAAGAAGAGATAAAATCCTTCGATGCATATAAAGCGCTGCTAGAGAACTTAGAGTTTGTGGAGACCAAGACTTCTGGGTGCCAAAAGCCTACTTTACGCCAACTCTGTAGTCATCCTGTGCATCCGTCAGTGCCGGCACCTCCATACCCTGAACATTTTAAACTACCCTAGTTGGCACTCTTTAGAGGGGATGAGGATGCCCAAGAGCACGTGACTAGATTCCTAATCCAGTGCTTTGGCATTTAGGACAATGATGCTTTGTTGCTAAGAACATTTATAACCACATTCGTAGGCCCTACCTCGGATTGGTTGACTTAGTTACCAAAACATAGCATCAGTAACTTGGATCAGCTAGTGGACGCATTCCTCAAATGCTTCACCTTAAACACCAAGAAAAAGGTGTCACTAAGTGACGTAGCTAGCCTCAGGTAGTATGAGGAAGAAACCATGGTGGCATATGGGAACCGATGGAGTACATTGCTTTCAAAGATGCCCTACCTCCCTCCCATGTCAGACCTGACCCAAATGTTCTCAAAGAGCTATTTGAGATCGATCTCTCTGCTATTGTAGCTACAACAATATGCCACTCTTGAGGAAGCTCTGGCGCAAGCCAAAATCATTGAGGAGATCAAGATATAGGATGGTGAGATTGCCAAGCCAAAGAAGAAAGAATGGTCTAAGAACACCAAAATAGGGACCACACAACAAAAACCCGCTACGGTCAATCAGGTTGCTATAAATGTCCCTAAGCCTACACAAGCAACATAGCCTCAAAAGGCTAACTATCAAGTGGTGCCTCCTAAAAATTATGACAGAGAAAACTAGAGTCAGGAACAAAATCAGTAGCATCGCCCTAGGCGACAATTTACACCTTACACAAAGTCTAGGGACTCTCTGTTTGACCGCTTGTCAAAGAAAAACTTGATCAACCTACTAGAGATTCAAACCATAGACCCCAATGCACCAAAGCCTAATGGGTATCAAGAGGAATTGTACTGTAGGTTCCACAGGCAGAAGGGACATGACCTTAATGCATGTTGGAAGTTCAAAGGCTTGGTGCAAGACCTAATTGACAATAAGATGTTGGTGGTAGACAACCCCATAGAACAAAACAACCAACATATGGGAGTCTTCAGAGACCCCCTGTCTGCCCATGATGCACAGACAAAACCCCTTCAAGTCAATGAGGTGCAATAGAATTGCCCTATGTAGGGGTATGTAGGGATGATAAGCATAGTGACTAGAAATAGGAGGTACCTAGGAGCTGCTCCTGCGATGGCCATCGAAGAAGTTCCATCGACATCACAACCTCAACAACACCCTACGCAACCTCCCCCGCCTAGACCAGTGGCCACAATTTTGACTAGACTTACCCAAATTCTAAGGACCACATCGGCTAGGCTCTCCATATACAAGCTCATTCAACAATCAACGCCCCATCGGGAAGCTCTAATGGAGATATTAAAAGCCATTGAGCTGTAGCCCCATGAAGCAAACTCTTTCAACAACTTTGTGGGACATGTAAAACAATGTACAAAACCAGTCATCACCTTTAGAGAAGATGAATTGAAATCAGTGACTGGTGATGTGGCGGATCCACCCCTACATGTCATTGTGTGGGTCAACGGGATTCCGTATAAGAGGGTGTTGGTGGGAATTGGCTCATCCAGTAACATCATTACAACAACATAATTGAAACATCTGAAGTTTTTAGCATCTCACATTGTGGCCTCCACCTATACCCTTCGAGCATTCAATGATGCAATATGCTTGACGGTTGGCACAATTGTCCTACCCATCCTTTCGAGGTAGCACCTTGGGATCCTTTCGAGTCTGATAGAAATCATTCACAGGTAACTCCCATGGATGATGATTAGGAGAGCTTCCTGACAATGTTCCCTTTGGATGCTCCAATTGAGCATATGCCACCTCAAGAGAATCAAGTCCCCCCGTAGAGAGCGGAACAACCTCGATGGGACCACATTAATTTGCTCGAGCAAGATGAGCCTCATATGTTGCAAACAACTTTTAGAGCCAACGAAGGGCATTGGATCTTTGACAGTGATTATGAAGATGAAACTGAGATGGCTTATCTCAATTATATGTGACAATAGCAGTATCCCTTGGACATAGAGGACATGTTCGAACAAATGCACATAGGGCCCAGGCATAGGTGGCATTTAAACCAGGTATAGTTATAGCAATTACTGCACCCACCACTCCAGGTATACAGAGAGCACCTTCCGCCTAGAGACCCTATAGAGCCATCAGTACCTAGGGCAGATCCTGTCCTCTTATCCGCACACAAGGCCAATCCATTTGTGCCAGTACCTACAGAGCCATATTTGGAGCACAAAGATCATCTAGGATGTTCGAGTAACAACACCCACGGTAATGGAGACCACAATAATTTCATCAACATGATCTCCATTGATTTAATCGTCCCCATCCATGATCCAGCTGACCCGACACAGTCATTGCATATAAACCTAGATGCTATATACTGGGATCGTGCTGACACACCGCCATCCCCATTAGAGTACTAGCACTGCGGTGGGATGTTCCATTTCACCCCAGGATAGACTCAAGATGTATTCCATGCTGAAGAGAAACCTGATGTTCCGAACGATGATCTAAATTCAACAAACGATATCCACTTGATCCCAACTCCACACCAGTTGGAGGATAGGTCCCACATGTCGGTCAAGGAGAAGACTGACGTAGACATCAGCTCAGATCCAGTGAATTTGCAAATCATCAAGATGGGGGTAAGTCTATCCCTCGAAGAACAAGCCGACTACATTGCCCTTCTCAAAGAGAAGAAGGATGTTTTTGCATGGTCTTATAAAGACATGCTGGGGCTAGACCCATAGCTAGTCATGCATAATCTTATGCTTGATCCGACAGTCAAGCCAGTAAAGCAAAAACTATGTAAGATGCACCCAATAGTAGCATTAATGGTCAAATATTGTTAAGATCCTGCTATAAAATAAACTCAAATAACACACTCTCACACAATTGCTTGGAAATAACTCACATAAACATCACATTAATATAACAAAAATTTGCATAAAGAACAATCTCACAATAGAACTGAATCGCAGGCCTCTTCGAGGGGGCAACCTCCTTCAATACTTCATTAATTTTGCAAAAGATGGTTACATTGGTGCCTTTTCGGGTATTTAAGGAGTTTCCTTCCAAGGTTGGCTTACATGCAAAATGCCACCTGGATTACATGCATAATGCCACCCGAATTACATGCATAGTGCCACTTTGAATTACATGCACAATGCCACTCGAATTACATGCACAATGCCACTCGAATTACATGCACAATGCCACACGAATTACATGCACAATGCCACCTATCTACCATGTGTTACATAAAAAGGGTGCCATTTGTCATAGGCACTACCTAAGCTAAAACTTAGAACATTACAAAATATTAATCATGGGTACTACCCATGTTCACTAGGAATTATTACAAAAGGGGAGTTATTACATTAAGGGTTAGGATGAGATCCTAACATGCCCTTCTCCTTAAAGGAGCTTTGTCCTCAAAGCTGAAAATGAGGAAACTGTTGCTCGGAGTTGATGGAGAGACTCCCATGTAGCATCCTCAAAGTTGAAGTCCACGCCACTGAACCAGGACTTCTGTGATGGTACGGTTGCGCAGAGTGCGAGTTCGACGATCCAGCAGCTGTTCTGGTGCAAGTAAGATGGAGCCTTCTTCATCCAATTCAGGGAGTGTTGATTGAACCTGTACCTTTGAGCCCACAACTTTCTTGAGAAGGGAAACATGAAAAATAGGGTGGATCTTGGAAGTGGGGGGAAGAGCCAATTTGTAAGCTGTTGGACCAATCCGCTGCGTAACCTGATAAGGACCATAGAATTTTGGAGCAAGCTTCTGACACCTACGGAGTTGTAGGGATGATTGTTTGTATGGCTGCAAGCGAAGGAAGACCATATCACCCACATCAAAACTACGCTCAGAACGATGCTGATCAGCTTGTTGGCGCATCCGATTTTGGGCCATGTTCAAATTTTGCTTGAGTTGGCGGAGGACCTCGGTGTGTTGACTCAGAGCATTGTCGACGGCCTGGACCTTGGAGCTGCCCGGAATGTAGGAGGAAGGCGTGAGTGGAGGGCACCCGTAAACTACCTCAAATGGTGTGAGTTTGGTGGTGGTATGATAGGAAGTGTTGTACCACCATTCAGCCAAAGAAAGCCATTTTGCCCAATGAGTAGGATGATCAGAGGCAAAGCAGCGAAGGTAGGTTTCCAAGCATTTATTAACAACCTTCGTTTGACCATCCGTTTGCGGATGGTAGGCTGAACTCATTTTGAGCTGAGTCCCCCGCAACTTAAACAACTCTTGCCAAAAATTGCTAGTAAAGGTGGGATCACGATCGGATACAATGGAGGCGGGCATGCCATGAAGGCGAAATATGGAGTCAAGAAAAGTTTGGGCAATAGTGGATGTCGTGTAAGGATGGGTTAGGGCACAAAAGTGAGCATACTTTGAAAGGCGGTCCACTACCACAAAAATAACAGACTTGCCTCCAGATTTAGGTAGCCCTTCTATGAAGTCCATGGAGATGTCAGTCCACACCTGATCTGGTATCGGCAATGGTTGAAGAGTGCCTGGGGAGCGCACTGTTTCTCCTTTCATCCGTTGACAAGTGTCGCAATCCGCTACAAAAGAGCGAATGTCCTGTTTCATGCCTTTCCAAAAGAAGGTGCGCTTGAGTCGTTCATACGTTTTTAGGAACCCTGAATGGCCAGCAGATGGAGTAGCATGTGATTCCTTCATGAGGAGTTCTCGAAGTGGGGACTTAGAAGGAAGAACCAGACGTTGATGGTAACGTAGATCTTGGCCATCCCAACTATATCCTGGTGTAGACTCTGGATCATCCCTAAGTGAAGCAACCAGGTCTTTCAAATCTGCATCCTGAAGTATTTCCTGACGTAAGGGCTCAATCCATTGGGGCAATGGTGCAGAGATGGCACACAACATACTAAGGGCCTCAAATTGGCGAGAGAGAGCATCTGCCACAAGATTTTCCTTCCCTTTTTTGTACGTGATGTCATAATCATAGCCCATGAGTTTTGATACCCACTTTTGTTGCTCGAGAGTGGCAACTCGTTGTTCTAGAAAGTATTTAAGGCTCTGGTGGTCAGTTTTGATGGAGAAATGGCACCCAATGAGGTAAGGCCGCCAATGTAGGACTGCATGCAATATTGCCAACATTTCCTTAGCATAGGTGGATTTTCCTAGATTGCGATCAGATAGGGCTTTGCTGGTAAAAGCCAAAGGGCGTCCTTCTTGCATCAATACTGCCCCAATACCACGACCAGAAGCGTCACTTTCAATGACAATTTTTTTTGAGAAGTCTGGCATGGCTAAAACCGGAGTGGTGGTCATGGCATGTTTGAGGTCCAAGAATGCTTGCTCAGCCGGCCTTGTCCACATAAAAGAATCCTTCTTCAACATGGAGGTGAGGGGGGCGGCTATCTTTCCATAATTGCAGACAAATTTATGGTAATATCCTGTAAGCCCTAAAAATCCTCGAAGTCCCTTGAGTGTGCGAGGTTTTGGCCATTCTTGGACTGCTTGGATCTTCTTAGGGTCAACCTTGACACCATCCTTTGAGACAATGTGTCCCAGATATTCTACTTCAGTCAAACCAAAGGAGCACTTGGACCTTTTTGCAAACAATTTATGGTCGGCCAGTAGTTGGAGAGTTTGATCTACATGATTGAGATGCTCTTCCCATGTGTGACTGTAAATCAAGATGTCATCGAAGAACACAAGGATGAACTTCCGCAAGAAGGGGCGAAAGATGTTGTTCATCAGGCTTTGGAATGTGGAAGGAGCATTTGTGAGACCAAATGGCATTACCAAGAATTCATAATGACCTTCATGAGTGCAAAAAGCAGTTTTAGGAATATCTTCATCCCTAAGCCGGATCTGATGGTACCCAGAGCGAAGGTCTAGCTTGGTGAAGTACATGGTCCCATGTAATTCATCTAGTAATTCATCAACCACAGGGATAGGAAATTTATCCTTGACCGTTATCTTGTTGAGCTCTCGGTAGTCAATACACAATCGCCAAGAGCCATCCTTCTTGAGGACCAGTAAGACTGGTGCAGAGTAGGGACTAGTACTAGGCCGAATGACACCCGCCTTGAGTAATTCCTGTATCATCTTCTCAATCTCTGACTTCATGGCATGGGGGTATCTGTACGGGCGGATATTGGGAGGTGTACTATCTGGAAATAATGGAATGGCATGGTCATGAGAGCGATGCGGTGGTAGTGTGATTGGTTCTGAAAATATGGCCTCATGTTTGTGGAGAACCTGTTGCATGTCTGGTGGAATTTCACCCATTGGGGATGTGGATGGTTGGATGGAGAATAGTTGTGCAATGACCCCACGTGATGATTTCTTTAGCAATTTCTCCATGCCGTTTGAAATGATAATTTGAGGTGTCCCTGCTGGGGAGCCCTTGATGATGTGTGTTTGTCTATTCTCGGGAGAACCGCATCCAAAGTTCAAGCAAAGTTCCAACCGATAGTGCCCAGTGTACTCAACCATTGAGATCCCAAAACAATATCACATCCACCCAACCGGAGGGCAAACATGTCCTGCTTGAGTGCATAGTCCCCTATCTGGATTTTAACATTGCGACACTTTCCCTTACAAGGTAAGGTTCCCCCGTTGGCTACCATGACCTCAAAGGAGTTACAAGTGTGGATATAGCAATTTGCCCGCTGAGCAACTCTAGGGTCAATAAAGTTGTGTGTGCTTCCCGAGTCCAAAAGGATGGAAAGACGTTGGCCCTTGAAAAATCCTGTAACCTTCATGGTTTGAGGGGTAGTAATGCCTGCAAGGGCATGGACTGTAATTGCTGTTTCAGGTTCCTGTTTCACTTCTTCTTGTGGAGGAGGTGTTTCTGGAGGGTCCTCATCCTTATCACTCTCATCAGAGGTATCAGGTTCTTCAACATCGATCAGGAACAATTTTTTGTGTGCACATTTATGCCCTTTGAAAAACTTTTCATCACAATTATAGCATAATCCTTGGGCACGACGTGCATCCATCTCTTCGATGGTGAGGCGCTTTGGTGCAGCAGGTTTATTATCAACTGGGTTTTGGGCTCTAGGAGGAAATGAAGGTCTATTTTGCAAAAACTTTGATGGGCGTCTTTGGGCAGAGAGTTTAGATTCGGCCAGACGGGCCAAACTGATAGCTTCCATCATAGTTCGTGGTTTCAACATTTTGACTTCTGCTTGGAGTTCCATCTTCAACCCACTGATATAACAACTCTGAAAGAACCCTTCACTCAATCCTCTTGTTCGATTGGCCAATTTTTCAAATTGAGCTTGGTACTCTCGAACTAACCCTGTTTGTTGTAGTTTGGATAAGGCTCCTGTGAAGTCCTCAAACTCACTAGGACCAAATCGAGTGAGTATTTGGGATTCAAAATCCTCCCAAGAGAGATTTGGGTAGGTAAGACGCAACCATTGAAACCAGTGTAGAGCCTCAGATTCCAAGTTAAAGGAAGCCATCCGGACTCGATGAAATATGGGTACATTATGAAGTCGAAAGAATTGGTCAACCCGACATAGCCACCCATCAACATCCTTCCCACTGAATTTGGGAAAGTCCAACTTGGGCATTCTGAAGGGTGTATCATGGTCACGATTCCTTGTAGAACTCTCACCTTGGTATTCTGATTTGGGTGGTTCTCTTCTCAATTTGCTGTCCACTTCTACCAATGCTTCTTCTAAGCGATTGCTAGTGGCCTCATGCTCTAGGCGAAGACCTTGGACTTCTTCCCTTATGGAGTGAAAAGCCGAGTTCAAGTTCTCAATGGCTTTTGTTAGGGAATCCAAGTGTTCTAGTTCTTTCTGGTGTCCACGAGTACCCTGGGCCATTTTTTGACCTTTTGTGACCAGTTACTAAAAATAGAATTGAATTTTTTTGACTTACTATTTTTAGTAAATGCCCAAAAAAGTGCTTGGGTGCTATATATCAAAATGATCAGCAGGAGAAGGTGGTCACAATGAGCTATATCTCTTAACACTACTTTTTGGCACCCTGCACTTTTTTTTTTTATCTCCTGTTTTGCTGAGTCTAACGGTGTTTACAGATTCTGATTCTGAGCTACTGAGCAAAAGTTGGGTACTGGAGCACTATCTAAAATTGGCCGTGTTTCACACTCAAGATTCTCTGTATTTTGCAGGTGACTGATATGACAGCTTCGTTTCGACTCAAGACTGTGAATTCCGCCTCGACCGTGCCGACCTCTCCGACTCCGATCGACTCGACTATGGATCGCCACTGTAAATTTGACTGTTACTCTCCAGAATTTCAACTTAAGTGTCACCCTCATGGCTTATCCCGAATGCATGTCCCTTTTGTTATTTTTTTTGGTAGAGGACTCCTTTCTCATATGCTCACTTTTGAAATGCAGGTTTACGAATGGGGGTGTTTGGATTCTTATTTTGATTTTTATTTTTGTATTTTTTACAAAGTTGCGCTTTAACGTAACCGGGGAATGCTAAGTATAGGGGTATGTACCACCCATAGGCCCTCTAATATACCGACAAGTGACGAACAATAGTGCTCGGACCAATATTTCATGCCACTACTCAAGGAGGATTCCACACATACCCTTGAGCACACTACCTGCCTCTCTGACAATACGGGAGGGTAATCGTCCAGGATGCTGTGTCCCGTAGACTATGAGTAATACAAGGCCGAAGAGCTTCCTAATGGCTAAAAGTTTGTTTAATCCTAGATGGTCTCCCGATATACCCGAAGATACGTGGGAGCTCAAGTCCGTGCGCGAGTTCTGTCTGAGGCCTGGGTATTGGAGCCTGATCGCCCCTCACTTCACTAGACGCTTTATGGGCTATCTAGCTTAGCCAATAACGACATATCCTTCATGATATTTTAAAACCCCCGTACAGGGTTTCTACCTACTCAACTAATAATATATTTTTTTGTTTTTGGTCTGGAAAAAAAAACACTGTATTTTTTTGGATTTTTTTTTTAATAAGGAAAAACAGAATGGAAAAAACACACGGAATTTATACCTAACAGGCAGATTTGGATGGCAAGAATCATTGCAGTTGCAGCAGAACTTGGCCCTGGAAAGTGCTCTGATACCACTTGTTAAGATCCTGCTATAAAATAAACTCAAATAACACACTCTCACACAATTGCTTGGAAATAACTCACATAAACATCACATTAACATAACAGAAATTTGCATAAAGAACAATCTCACAATAGAACTGAATCGCAAGCCTCTTCGAGGGGGCAACCTCCTTCAATACTTCATTAATTTTGCAAAAGATGGTTACATTGGTGCCTTTTCGGGTATTTAAGGAGTTTCCTTCCAAGGTTGGCTTACATGCAAAATGCCACCTGGATTACATGCATAATGCCACCCGAATTACATGCATAGTGCCACTTTGAATTACATGCACAATGCCACTCGAATTACATGCACAATGCCACTCGAATTACATGCACAATGCCACACGAATTACATGCACAATGCCACCTATCTACCATGTGTTACATAAAAAGGGTGCCATTTGTCATAGGCACTACCTAAGCTAAAACTTAGAACATTACAAAATATTAATCATGGGTACTACCCACGTTCACTAGGAATTATTACAAAAGGGGAGTTATTACATTAAGGGTTAGGATGAGATCCTAACAAATATGAGCTACAAAAGTTGTTGGATGCACAGTTTGTCATATGCATGGATTACCCACCATGGTTGTCTAACATGGTGCCCATCAAAAATCTCGACGGGAGGATTCGCATATGCACCAATTTTTGAGATCTAAACAAAGCGAGTCCTAAGGATGATTTCCCCTTGCCAAGCATTGATGCATTGGTAGATGCTACAGTGGGCCATTAAATGCTTTCCCTCATGGATGGTTTCTTGGGATACAATCAGATTTGTATCAATCTCGAGGACCAACTAAAAATGACGTTCACAACGCCTTGGGGGATATTTTGTTATAAGGTCATGCCCTTTGGCCTTAAAAATGTTGGCGCCACCTACCAACGTGCCATGACGTACATCTTCCACGATCACATGCACAAAACTTTGGAAGATTACATGGATGATTTGTTGGCCAAATCTCTTTTGTGCCCAGATCATCTTGATGACTTAAGCAAGATCCTCGATTGCCTCATGGAACATAAAGTCAGATTAAATCCCAAGAAGTGTGCATTTGGCATCACATCTAGAAAGCTCTTGGGTTACATAGTCTCCAAACAAGGAATCGAGGTAGACCCACACAAAGTCAATGCAATCCTTGAAATGCTTCCCCCAAATACCATCAAGCAGCTTAGAAGTCTGTAGAGAAAGGTTGCGTTAATCAAGCGCTTCATAGCATAGCTATCTAACAAGTGCTGACCCATGAATAAATTATTGCACAAGGGGGTAGCATTTCACTGGGATGACGAGTGCCAGTCAACCTTTGACGATATTAAATAATACTTTGTTTTGTTGCCAGTATTGGCACCACCTAGACCAGGAGTGTCATTCTACTTATACATCTCAGCTACTGAGGTGGTACTGGGTGCCATGCTGTCCTAGAAAAATAAACTACACAAAGAACATGCTACTTACTATCTGAGCCGCACCCTGGTCAGTTATGAACTTAACTATGCATATGTTGAAAAGCTCTGCTTAGCAGTGGTGTTTGCTACCAAAAAGCTATGCCATTACATGCTCAGCAACATGACATATGTTGTGTCTAAGGAGAATCCATTGCGATACATGATGAGTCATACTTATCATAGTAGCCGCACGGTGAAATGGATCATGTTGTTGATGGAGTTTGACATAGAATTTATTGGACAGAAATCCATAAAATGTCAAGTCATCACCAATCAACTGGCAGAGACTCCTCTTGAAGATGATCAACCTCTAACCGTAGAACTACCTAATGATGGGGTCTTCCATGTTTCAGAATTGCTAGATTTTGATGAGCCTGAGTCACAGGCTAACATGACCCTATTCTTTGATGGTTCTAAATGTGACCAAGGAGGTGGTGCAGGAATTGTATTCTTCACTCCACAAGGGGCTCCAATGCCTCTGTCATTTAAATTAGACTTCCCGTGCACCAACAACAATGCAAAATACGAAGCCTTGCTCATAGGTCTTCAGACAACAATCACCATGAACATTAAACATTTAAACATCTTTGGTGATTCATTGTTAATTTTCAATCAAGTAAAGGGGGTATTCCAATGTAAATGCCCAATTTTGTAGGCTTACAAAGCCCTTGTGGACAAATTCCTGGCACATCTTGAATTGTACGACATCGAGGCACTCCCTTGATCATCAAATCATTTTGCAAACACTATGGCCTCTTTGGGGTCACTAATCCCGCAAGACCCTTTCAGTGAGATGACAACCATTCAAGTAAAAACATTATCACAATCTATGATGGAGCATGTAAGCTATGACCTAACACCAAGAATCCACCTGATCCAGATTGAACCATCTCAGGATAGGTTCTCCCAAATCCATGATTGTCTGACTCGAGCCAACTGGGGGTCCTTGTTCTCCCCGACCCCTCTTAATAGCAACACAACATTGTTTTTACAAGTTCTTTCCCACTCAACTTTTGTTAGGGATGAAATTCAAGAGGGATTGGCCATTCATACCATCGAGGTTTCTGATTAGCAGGATTGGTACACATCCATAAGGGATTACCTCAAGCTAGGTAACCTCCCACTTGGATTGACACAAGCCACGAAAATATCAATTAAACAGAAAGTGGCAAAACATGTCTTGTTAGGAGATGTTTTGTATCGATAGAGCTATGAAGGAATCCTCTGTTGCTTGGACCAGCAAGAGTCCACTTGGGCGATCACCCAAGCCCACGATGGTACATGTGGTGGCCACTTCAGCGGTATGGCCATCGCAAAGCGCATTCTTCGCATGGGCTATTATTGGCCATATTTAAAGCGATATTGTTGCATGTATGTAAAGAAGTGCGTGAAGTGTCAACACCATGCTAATTTGACACATGTACCTTCTCAAACCTTGCAACAGATCCAATCGGCTTGGCCTTTTTCATAGTGGGGCTTTGATCTAATCGAAAAGATCTCCCCTACGTCGTCAGGTCGTCACACGTTCATCATAACGACCATAGAGTACTTCACCAAGTGGGTGGAAGCAATTCCGCTAACCTCTACGACTAGAACCCACATTGCGGAGTTTATTTTGTATAACATCATATGTCATTTTGGTATTCCATCCAAGATCATCTCGGATAATGGGACGTCATTCAAGAACAAATATGTGTGTGCTTTGACAACAAAGTACAAAATCTAGCATAGTTTTTCAACACCCTATAATCCGTAGGCAAATGGGCAAGCAGAAGCATCAAACAAAATGCTAGTCGCCATCCTCAAAAAGACCATCATAGACAGTCATAAGGATTGGCACATTCAAATCCCACTTTCCCTAGGGCTTATCGCACTAGCATTCGGACGCCCACTGGGGCAACTCCATTTTCGCTAGTGTATGGCTCTGAGGCAGTCATACCTCTCGAGTTGGAAATCTCTTCACTGCGCATTTCAATGCAAGAGTTCATCGATGATGACACTACACGAAAATCTCGGTTAGACCAATTGATGTTGCTCGATGAAGGACGCGTCAATGCTCTCGAGCATTTGTGTATCTATCAAGAGCGACTTAAGAAAGCATACAACATGAAGGTTCACCTAAGGGACTTTCAAGTTGGTGACTTGGTCTTAAAAGAGAACCAACAAAATTCTAATTTATTGTCCCATATAAGGGATAAGTTCACAATAAACTAGTTAGGTCCTTATGTGATTGACAGTAAAATAGGACCTGGAACATATCGTCTCACCTCTCTTGAAGGAATCAAGGAGCTAGAACCCTTGAACATCAATCATTTGAGGCCATTCCACATTTAGAGAGCCATAGTCCAACCAAAAGCTCCAAGGATTCTCGCAATCGCTTGGTCAACCCAAAATGCCCCAAAGGTATCTATAAACCCTTTGTTCAAACCAAAAGCTCCAAGGATTCCCATAATCGCTTGGTCAAACCCAAAACGCCCCAAATATCCCCATAAACCCTTTGGTCAAACCAAAGGCTCCAAGGATTCTCATAATCGCTTGGTCAAACCCAAAAATGCCCCAAAGGTATCCATAAACCCTTTGGTCACACCAAAATCTCCAATGGTTACCATAACCGCTTGGTCAAAACAAATATTCAAAAAAAAAAAAAACAATAAAATCATCAAAAATAATAAAAAAATTGCATCTCCATTCCATGCATACTCGTAAAAATAAAAATACAAAAATATATGTTGCATTAGGCATCGCATCCACACATTGCATATTTGCTGGTCATACATGTCACAAGCACCATAGACTGTAATTGCTCGGCAATTCCATCATTTTCCACATTCCATCCATTTTATAAACACATACATCCAGAATAACACCATCCCCATTTTTAGCATAGTCAGTTGTCTCCTAATGTATATAGGCTTTTCATCATTCAGTTGTCTTTAAATTGCTAGCCAAAAACGATACAAAGTTAAACAGATTTTACAAGGGAAAGTGTTACTTGGATCAAGCCTCGTTACGTAACATCCCTACACAAGTTAAAACACATAAAATAATTCCCAAGTTGTGTGAATGCAAGAGAAACTACAAAGCAATCTAGGGTACCATAGGTGAAATATTAGCCTGCTCATCCCCTTATGCGAATGGTTCAAGAGTGTTGAGAATTGACAAAAGGACAAGCTCTTCCCCATCAATTCCCCCTAATCAACAGTGGTTTTCACCACTAGCAAAAATCCCAATCACCATTGGTATCCAAAGTCATAAGGATTTGTACTACACGTCCCTGAATAGGATGGTAGTCATCCCCAAGGCCTAAAAGGATCAATGCCATTCCAAAAAAAAATCCCAACAAGCCATCATCACAATCACCTTTGGTCTCCAAATTCGTAAGGATTCATACTACACGTCCCTGAACAAGATGGGTAGTCATCCCCAAGGCCTAAAATATCAATGCGCTTACTTCATCGTATCCCTAATCCCCTTTGGTTCCCAAATTCGTAAGGATTCATACTACACATCCCTAAATAGGATGGGTAGTCATCCCCAAGGCCAAGAGGATCAAGGTCATTCATAAGCTAACAACCTACAAGCTCAACCTTGTGAATATCAACCTCCAAAATCAAATAACAGTGGTTATCACCACTAGTAAAAATCCTTGCTCAAAAAGTGAAACAAAAAGAGAAAAATAAACCATGATTTTCATCACTATGTATATGAGCAAGTATCCTAAATTGTTGAGCAAATAAAAAGCCTGAACTTGAATCCTTGGAATTCTTAGCATTCGAAAACCATCTAGGTGATCCTCATTACGGTTTTGGTGGATAGCCTACCTAGCAATGGTGGTATCCTAACCGCATGACAATATGTCTGTCACATTAGCTTTGTGTGAGCAGACCAATGTTTGGATGTGGATGAGCTAGCTTATGGTACCTTAGATTATCCCATGGATTAATCTTACTGAATACAACAATGGAGTTAGTGGAGCTAATTAGGTGATCCTCAGTACAGGTTTGGTTGACAACCTATCTGGCATTGGTGGTATCCTGACAAATACCACATAAATGAACTCAATTGCACACACAGGACTATGAAATATCTTGGTTAAACTCAAGTCAGATTTATACCTTGTTCAAAAGTCTTGTAAGATAAATGTACAGTTTTGGCTAGCTAGTTAAAATATCTGAATCTCAGAAAAGCTTAACTACATTTTAAAAACAACTGGAACATTTCATTACGTAAATCACCATAAAAAAATATGCAAAATACAAAAAAAAAGTTATCACATGCAAAATCATTCCACAAAGCCATCCCATAAGTACAACAAGCCATTCAATCTTATACAGTCTATGGTGCCATCGACAAGTTATCAACAACTCATTTCATTTATTCCATATGCATACATCATATAATTAGAAACATTGCATTCATATTCGTCCCACCCAGGGACGATTACAGAGAAAATTTTTCAAAAACAGCAAAAATTGCACAAAATGCACCAAAAACAAGCAAAAAAAGTGTCCGATAAGAGTGCTTTTGCACTTGATTTTTTGGGCATGAAAAATATATGTCGAGGTCACAAATCCTCACTATCCTACTCCTTAAGAATGCTACCATAGTCGGACCGCTCCATGGGAGCACGGATTTTTGAGTATTTTATCCCCAAACAACGTCACCAAATGGGTCAAAACCCAACCAAAAATAGCAATAACATTGTCGAACGAAGGTGCCTTTGCGCCTGACATTCTTGGCTTCCAAAACCAACATTTGTATTGCAAATTGTCACTATCCTCCTCCTTAAGAAGGCTACCATAGCTGGACTGCTCCTCGGGAGGACAGATTCTTGACAATTTTAGCTCCAAAATGCGTCACAAAAAGGGTTAAAACCCACCAAAAATAGGTCAGAATGTTCAGGAACTGCTTAAGCATTCAACGGTAAACAACTGACGACACCCTTACCTAAGTCATCTTGGGTCAAGCGACTCGTTGCTTTTCTCATGTCGGTCAGTCCCTCATCGATTTGTCGCTTGAGGGAGTAGTCACACATAGTCACCAATCAACAAAAACACACCCAATCAAGGAAATAACATGCATTCAAAGGATCATTGACAAAGACAATCACGCCCCTGCTTGGGGTAGCAAACAAGCAATAATCACAAGCTTATCAAACACTTGTCATTCGTGAATCATGAACTCAAGGTTCCCACAGACAAAAGGTTGTGCCCTTTGCCTATTCATGACTGATCAATGTCCAAGCTCAAGTAACACCTCATCAAAAAAAGGTTAACACTTGAGTGAAGTTCCTTAGCTCGTCAGAATTAAGGATTCAAGAATGCATGCCCTTTCCATACTTGGGGCATCAAGAATTGGTTATGTTACTAAGAAACCCTAATCATTAGTGCTTTGGTTATCTATTTTTGCTCAGAGTTGTGCCTTGCACAGTGCTTCCCAAAAAGGGGCATCTGTAGACACCAAAATAGCACCAATTCGATTATGTGACAACAAGCATTGATCGCATTGACACACACAGCCCCTAGGGAAGTCCCTAGAGGTTAAACATTGGTCCTAACCACTCCCAACAACATTTTGGAAGGTCAAGAGTCAATTTGGCACCTTTTGGCACTTTTCTCCCTACTCGCCCCACCCTGTGATGAATACAAACTGGTATTCGCCCCACCCAGGGACGAATAGCGGCATTCACCCTAGGGTGAGGCGAATAGCAGGTTTGATCGGCAAAAAGTCAAACCTCGATAGGTCTGCCAGTTAACTGCAACTTCAGGACATGAAATTACGAGGAACGACTTCAAATCAAGAAGAGAGACTTCAGTCATGCATGTCTTTATTTTAGAGACCTCATGCAAGGAGACTCTAAATTAGGGAATAATCTTTTCTCTCAAAATAGGACAATCAACTCGAGTGGCACCCTCGCATTCGCATTTAAACAAAGAGACCCTAGGTCTATAAATTGGTGAATCTTCTCACCCAAAAGGATATATAGAGAGGATATTTTGGAGCAACGAAGTGCTGCTAAAATATATCCTCACCCATTGTTTGTGCTTTCACATCCTTGATCTCTCTTTTGGAGGGAGGTTATTGGGTGATTATTGGAGGCGCATTCTAGACCCAAACCCAAACATTTGGCCATAATATTCCACAAATTTTTTTGAAAACACCCCATAAGAGGTTTTGGACCCATCCCAAGTGGATTTGTGCCAAAATAGAGTCCCAAACGATGGGCGTTCTGCCCCCGTGCGCCCCCCAAGTTGTCGCAGTTCTAAATGCCCCACCCTAGAGCGATTAGAAATCTGTGACATATTCCCTTTATTTTATTTTTGCATCTTATTCTAGGTCATTTATATAGGCTTTAGTTTAAATTTCACTTCATTCTGAGCATTTTGACCATGTTTTTATCATTTCTCGCCTTTACTAACTTGCAGATGGCACCATCAAAATCTGGGTTATAGAGGCCAAATTGGAGAAATATGACCTTCTGGGTCTTCCCAAAATACCCCCAATTAGCTAACCCCAACTTTGTAGGTCATTTGGAGCTTCCTGGATAGGACATTGAAGAGGGTGCTTTCTAACAATTTATTGTAGGTTTATTCGTCCCGCCCCGGAGCGAATACAAATCTGTGAGGAATTTCTTGATTGTTCCACTTGCAATACCCTCATGGTAACATATTCATGCTTCTGTTAATTTTTTAGGTCATTTTGATGTTATTTGGTTATCGTTTTAATATTTTCATGCATACACTAACAGTAGGCCTTGGGAAACACATGTTCTATTCTATCTGCAGGTGCTACTGATCTTTTATGTTTCCTTGAACGTAGGTTTCTAACATTAGAGGAGTAGTAAGGATTCAACACTCATATACACAAGCGACGACGATGTTTTGGTCCGCCCATATTACATGTGGGCACACGGAAGAAGGATTGCTATCCATGGATGTGATAAGAAACATATTTAACCCTCCCATCCCCTAAAATGGAAGGAGATGTATTGTAACATGACTTTAAAAGCATATCAATAAAGAGGGTCGTATTCCATATTGCTTTTATCTTGTGTCGATTCGTTTATGTTCTTTCCTTTCATGCATTTTTCAATATATAGGCTTTTAGCGTTAAGTTTGGTTTTCCATGCATCGTAATTTTTTGCATAAAGCTCTATGTACTAACCTGAATGTCCATAAATTCTATGATATCCTGTGTGAGATCAACCTCAATAGAGTCTCTTTTATTAAGTCGTGCTAAGAAGAACCACTCTTCTTCCTCATAGATCATCCAACCAATGGGTTTAACAATATCATCAATAAATACCCATAAGGGTAGCGGAATACTAGGGAATTCAAGCCAAAATGACACTTTCAAGGCAACTTGCTCTGAAACTCAAAAAGGAGTCCAAGGAGAAAGGACCATCAAAGTATTGTGAAGAAACCAACAACTAGACTTAGAAACCACAGTTTGCTATTGCAAGGGTTCTTTGAAGGAAAGCAAAAAATATCTTTAATAATATTGTGAATATCTGCAACCACAATGCCATAAGCTTCCCAGTGAAGCTTCAACCAATTTTGAAAATATTCTTGCGATACGATCCGATCAATAAAATTAACAATAATACAACGATTCTCATACCATTTTACACTTGAGAAACAACATCAAGAAAGAGCACAACATTTGGAGAAGAATCATTACCTTGTCCACCACTTCTAAAACAAATTATCGAGCTCACTTCGATACCATTAGTTTCGCAGATGTAACAACCATTACATCTGCAGATGATGAAGCCATAAAAAAATAGAGCAGCCACCTAGTTAACGGTAATATCAATATCCAAAACCAAAAAAATCAAATTTATAAATGATAGTAGACCCAAACCCTAGCAGAACAATTTTTCCTCATCCACAACAATCATTTTTCATAAAAAAATATTTTAATTTAAATTATAAGATATATAACAATATTCAAGCTAACTATGCTGATATTTTAGTAGTTAAATAATTTAAAAATTTGACCAAAGAAAAAATATACAAAAGTAAGAAAATTCATCATTAAAATTAAAATTAAAAAAATCAAAGTTATAAAAAGAAAAATAATTAAACCAACTTTTTAAATTAAAATTTACAGTTTTTATTTTTAAATTCTTATACCATGAACTGCTTTCAACGTTGTGGATGTTAAAAACCTTCTATTATTTTATATTTTAAAGTACTTAAAAAAAAAAAAAAACTTTTTAGCATTATAAAAAGCATAGGGTTCAAACCTTTGCATGGGCAAGTGTGAGGGGCTGGATGTATGGTGACTGAGTTAAATTTTTTTATTGATAAGACAATTTTTTTATTAAAAAAAAAGCTTTTGTTATATTTAAGAAATATAGTACAACAAGTGGAAAAAATTACAACCTAAATTTAAATCATTAAATTAAAATTATAAAATAATAAAAAATACAGATCAACATAGCTATTTATACAGCAAGAGTTATAGAACGAGATGTTAGATCACAGTCCAGAAGAAGAAGAAGGAAATGATAGATCATAGTCCAGCAGACGGTCGCTGTTGTGCATCATTTTTATTATTATTTTTATTTTTATTCAGAATAGCATCACCCATATTCAACTGCAGAGAGATGATAGATCACAGTCCAGCACATGGTCGTTGTTGTGCATCATTTTAATTATTATTTTTTTATTTTAATTCAGAATACCATCACCCATATTCAACTACAGATTTGCTCATCGCTGATGTTGAAGATGACTTCAAGCAGCAATTGGGAAACAATAGAAACATTCCTATTTATCATTACTTTTTGAGGAGGTAATGCGCTGCCATAAGAGACAACACCATCATCATCACGGAGGCAATAATAGCCAAAGTCGCTGCTATCTCCACTCTGACAAAAAAACTGTCAAGCCTACTCCCATCTGGACCCTGATCATATGCTCTTTTCAGTTCTGTTGCCGCAGCAAGAGCCGCAGAAGCGCTGGACACAGACAAATACGCAGAAACCTGCACTTACAGCAACCGAAACCTAATTTGAACATTCCAGTATTGTATTTGAAATAACACATGAAGTGTAATATGATGGGCTTACCTGGTCTAAAAAGAGGTTGAAATACATTGCAAAAGGGTAGGGAAACAATAATTTTCGTGTAATAGCGGTGTAAACTGCCGGCCCGATCTGTAAAACGCTATAAAATCCCACAATCGCGATTGCTGCCACGAAATAACTGCACTCCATCATACAAATTCACGTTAAATTCAATTCCCAAAAAAAATAAAATAAAATTGAATGAATGAACTGCACTCATGAACTGCACTCCATCATGATTGGGTGTAAACTGTGAAATTTCCTCACCTGAGCGAATCGATGTCCTTAAATGTGGTATCATAATCGTTTTGATCCTTGTATAGGTTGAAATATTCTATTTTATTCGTCACCATTAAAAGGATGGAGACGCCAAACAATGCTGTGGTGGTGATTCTCAGAATCAAGTTAGTGAGAGCATTATTTCTAGCGACAACGCTTCCTTCCATTTTATCACTTTTTGTGAACTTCTAATTTGCCTTTTAACTGCCTTTGGAGGGAGAGGAATTGATTCCTGGTCTTTATATAGGAAAAATATTATATTGGTGTTTTCCGTATCCTGCATGGTTTTTCCCGTCAATATTGTCTGTATGTACGTCTACGGGTTGCCCGATGGAAAAAGCATTTGGTTTTACTCGACTACATACCGACAAATATAATTGTGTATCTCAACGAAATACCGACAAATATTGCTTATCTCAATATTGTCTGTATGTACGTCTACGGGTTGCCCGATGGAAAAAGCATTGGTTTTCTCAGTCATGAAAACATTGCAGGCCGTTGATAAGGCTCATATGGATGCGTTTTTTTTACGTTGGGTTTATAGAAGTTTGTTTATTTTTAGTGGTATTTTTATGTTGGAATTTTATGTTTATATAAGTTGTTTATTTCTAGTGGGATATTTTTATCTTGAAATTTTGTTCTACTTTAATACCTTTTCATAGAAGAGGTATTAAAGTGGAACCAAATTCTATACCATTCGAAAAAAATATTTTGTATGAAAACAATATCACTTGAATTTGTTAGAAAGCAAAAGGGCCAACTATCCCACACATGCATGTTAATAGAAAGTAAGTGGGCCAACTACCCCCACACATGCATGTTAATAGAAAGCAAGAGGGCCAACTACCCCCACACACATGCATGTTAATAAGGGTGAAAAGTTTAATAGAAAGCAAGAGGGACAACAACCCCCACACACATTAATAGGGGTGAAAAGTCCCACATAAACGGTTAGATATTAAGAGTTTAGGATTTTTAGATGCATACTACTATTGTTTTATTATTTGGTGTGGAATTCTTGCAGAAAACAAGTTGTATAAGTGAGCTATGTTAAATTATAAGCTATATAGTTGAATATTAGAACAAAGAACAAATAAAAGGGTTATTATTGAAGAGGTTTTTTTTTTTTTCAGTTTTTTTACTTAATTAAATTTTTGCTTTAGGTAGAATTTTTATTTTTTAATGTGACATTTTATCTTTACCTTAATAAGTTTATGTGTAGTTTTGGTAGGTTAGTTTGATATAAGGATTAACAAGAAAAAATATTGAGTAAATATCATAAATGTGTTTATGTTTAGTTGAATAGTGAAAGCAAACTTGCATAGAGTATTAAGCTAATTAGGATTGGTTTTGAATATGAAGAATAAATTATCTATTTGAACTATTCTAATGCATATTTTTAGTGTCCAAAAGTTGGTTATATGGCAAAGAGCTATCTTGATAGGAATAACAATGATTCTATAAGGAATTTTTTTTAGAGTCCATGGAGAGGTCTCTCTAAAATGCTAATAAATTTTAATTAGAACTAGGTTTTAAAAATATGGCTAATGATGTTTGGTGCATAAGGAATTTAGGGTAAGAATGTTGGGGTATAGTCCTTGAGTGCATCCTTTTATACCTTGAATGAGCTAGTGATTCTAATTTGAGGTGATAGTGTGGTTGAAACTAATGCACATAAGAAGCAAGATAATATTACCTTTAGTTATATATTTGATGGTGCTGCCAAAGATATAGTTATGGGAGGAAATTTCCTTCTTCAAATTGGGTCTACTATTCATAATGTTGAACAATTTTATTCCTCACACGGGATGGAAAAGTCAAGGTAATATTATATTGATGCATTTATTTCTAATGAATGAAGGCAATTTCAATAAGAAAATAAAGGATTCTTCCTCTTCCTTTATTATATCTAATTAGAGTATGTAGATGGTAGGATGAGTAGTGAAAATAATGAGATTTTAATTGATAGTTTGTTTAGCTAATAGATCATGGTTTAGGAGATTGCTCCAAATATCCTATTATAGTGAAGAAAACAATCACTATTGGGAAGTCCTTTGGCTAAGATAAAAAATCCTTTTAGGGTCTCTCTTCTATTTTAGATATGAGATTGTTAAATTATAAGGCCAAGTTGTGGTAAATATTAGGGTTATTTTTTTGGGGAGGAAACTTTTGAGGTTTTTCATGGTGTTTTGTCTACTTCAAATTTGATCGATATAGGTTCAATTTTGCTACTATGGATCAAAGTTTATATATGCAATGGTTAGAAACCATTAAGGTTCAATTGGAGGAAATCATGCAATAGCTAGAAGAAGTATCCCATGATAAACATAGATGAAGGCTTGGATTATTAGGACCTCATCCTAACTATTTTATGTTATTAACCTCTTCCTAATGCGGGGACCCCATATTAATAATATTATGTAATATTTTGTAATGTGTATGTGGAATTTAAGGCACCTAAATAAGTGGGGTCATTTAATGTAACCATTATAAATATTGTAACTACTTATTTAAACTTATAAGTGGAATTTAAGTTACCTAGATAAGTGGGGTCATTTTGCTATTGTTACTAAAAAACATGTATACCAAAATTTTCTTATTTATACTTATGTAATATTTTTATTACATTCTTAATATAAAAATAAGAATAATGACATTTATGTGTAATGGTTTTATTCCCTCAAATTAATGGTTATAATATTATTTTTTATTTTATATGTATGGTGTAATTTGAGTAACTTAACAACTTTTCTAAATCTAATGGTATTGATTATTATTCAATCAATGATATAAAAGCAATATAAAATGGTATGTGCAATGACATATTATATCATGTCATACATGACATGAAGATATGTCTCTTTCACATTCTACCATTGTAGTTCATGAGTCTATTGACACTTAATTAAAATTTGAAAACTAAACTAATAAATTAGCATAATGTTACCTTTTGAACATTACATAGATGGTATGGAAGTAGTATAAAACACATGTTTTTTTAATTTAGCGAAAAAACTCCTTACTGCCTTGGTTTGAGAAACCATGACCAAGGGGTTCTACACCATAAAAATCACTCGGGAGTCATGCCCAGCCCTGAACGCACCAGCATAATCAACTATATTTTGGGTACCCAATGTGCATTTGGTAGGATGGATATTTGAACCATGGACCTCCCTTGGAGTATTTTTCTACCCTCTCCAACTCACCTACAACACGTGGGTAGTACAAAACACATGTTAGAATCATGTATTTAGTTAATAAAAGGTTATAATAACATATAATGGTTTACTATATGGGCCTTTGCTTATTTAAAAATGATCATATAAAGCATTCAATACCAATAATAAAATTTTTATTCTAATTATAATACTTGATGCCAATATTTTCTAATATCATTGCCAACACTCAATTGCTTGACACTAGTCATCATGGTGGCAATCATCAAAATTGAAAAACCTTCTTTAGCATATCAATAAATCGTTCTTCTACTTAATTTTAATTGCAATACCAAAATTTACATGAGTGGTGGTATCTTGAACATGTAGATGAACCATTACCAGCAATAAAATGATCATATTATATAATTAGTAAAAATAAAGTGTTTCATATTTTATAGAATCTCTTAATGTGTCTAATATTATTATGTATTCTGTATGCATATTACTAAGGAAGAGTTAATAGAATTATCCATTTTTTTTAAATAAGCACTGGAATTGTAAAATTTTACTAATAGGTATTATAGAAATATATTCTATATAGAGTTTATTTTACATATAATATGTCTCTTCACGAAGATCATTTTACAATATTTTTTAATTAATATAGAAATCTTCCTATATTATGTCTCATTATTTCCTTTATTTTATCTATTAGTATCATTGTGAATAGATCATCCAAAAAAATATAGATCTCTTATGTTAAACTATGATTGCTATATGTATAGAACACTAGATGAGGTTAGACTATTGAGAGAATAGTCTCACACTAGGTGGCATCTTCACATGCAAAATTGTGAGTAATATTGATAAATACAAACACTTCAATAAAATTATGGAAAAAGCATTGGACAAACAAAGCATAAATATGTTTTATTTATTTTTAAGAATTATTCAATAAACTCCTATGATAAATCAAATTCCTCTTCCTCCTTAAATAGGAATGGATTTTAAAAATTCTAGGTCCTTTGGATGTTTGGTAAACTTTGGCATCCCTACTTTGAAGTAGATATTTTTTTTTATGCCATAAAAATGGTTATATAAGTAGTAATAATATTTCTATATTCATGATCAAATGGCATTATCTCAACCAACTATACTTCTCCACTTTCAAGGAGGATATAAAGTTTTCAATATTTCCAAGCGATACATGCATAATTGTCAAGTTTGTTGTAGTATGACCATGTGGTCATGATTTAATATGGATGGGTCTCATTTCAATTTCATATTTTTATGAAACTCCTTTGCTCATCCACATAAACAATTAATAGATTGCAAAAATATTAAATAAATTGTTGGACATTTTGAGTAGATAAGTTGTCATTGATGTCAAGAGTGAGTTGTCATTGATGTCAAAAGGTCCTAAGGAGAAATGCAATTGATTGGTTCCAAAAGAGCTTCATAATTTTATGTGAGCAAAGATAAAAGGTTTTTATTAAAACCATGGATGAGCAAAAATAAAAGGTTTTATTAAAACCATGGAGGAGCAAATTAAAAGGTTTTTTATTAAAACCATGAAGGAACAAAATAAAAGGTTTTTATTAAAACCATGGATGAGCAATGTAAAAGGTTTTTTAATAAAAACCCAAGGAGGCCTTTAATTTCAAATTAGAAAGCCCAAGGAAGTTTTAATATATAATTTATAAATATTTAAATTCAAATTGAATTTAAATTTTATAAAAACATAATATTTATTTATTCAAAGTGGCAAAACCTAAGTTTATTCTGCTGACATGCAAGTCAAAGACTTCCCCCCATTGACATGATGGAAGTGATAATAAAGGTATATATATTGCCTTTGCTAAGGCCAAAAAGGATGAGTGATATCCTTTGAAAAATGTGTTGTAACTCATGGAGGAAACATAGTAGTTTTCATGCACTATATAAATCTAAAATTTGGTGTTTAAGACATCGAGGTGCTTAGTTCCTAGCACCATCTTATGGTTAGCTCAGGTGGCATTTGGATTGGAACTTGTGGTAGAGTGGTTATGGGTTAGAAAATCGGTGGCAACAAGTTTGGAAGCCCTTTTTGTATTTTTTTTTTGGCGCCGGTAGAGAAGGTAATAGAGTACGTGGGAACTCTAGCTCCCATGTGAGCACCTACCTCACACGACAGCCAAGGCTGCAGCTAGGGTGCTTGGGGAGGTAGCGTCGTGGGTTCAAAACCCACTAAGGGCAAAGGTACATTTCATTGCCCTAAGGTTTTATGTGAGGTAGTTGGGAGGCATAAGGATTAATTAAAGTTAATTTCTTATGGTGATTTTTCATAGTAAAATAGTGAAGGGATTTATAAGGAGTTTGATATTAATTTTAAAATAAATTCCTAATTGTTATATTTACGTATTGGAAGAGTAAGCCTTTTAAGGTGTTGATTTTATTTTTAAAGGACTTTTTTCCAAAGGGATTATTGTGAAAGTAATTGTTCTAATCTTTTTAAGGTGTTGGATGTTATTTTAAATATGGAGTGATAAGGTGTATTTGTGTTTGATATTATTTTGTATTGTGATTTCTTGAGAGAGAGATTATTATAGTCTAACCTCCTTGAGTTTGGAAAAGAAGTGTTTATGATTGTGGTAGATTTTTGTGGTCTAATCCTCATCAATAAAAAGGTATGGACACATTATTCCTTGGTTGAGTTGATTGGTTGGTTTTCTAGAAAACAACTTTGGAGTGAAAAGGACTTGATTAGGTTTCCTTATTGAGTTGTTGAGCTATTGTGAAGTGAATGATATGCACCTTGTTTTATAAGCATTGTTGTTGAAGTGAATGGTTGAGTGAAGAACTTGAACTAGGGTTTTAAAATAACATGAGTATCATTGTTATGTGATATTGGTTTATAAGCATTGTTGTTGAAGTGAATGGTTGAGTGAAGAACTTGAACTAGGCTTTAAAATAACATGAGTATCATTGTTATGTGATATTGGTTTATAAGCATTGTTGTTGAAGTGAATGGTTGAGTGAAGAACTTGAACTAGGGTTTTAAAATAACATGAGTATCATTGTTATGTGATATTGGTTTATAAGCATTGTTTTTGAAGTGAATGGTTGAGTGAAGAACTTGAACTAGGGTTTGGAAAGAACATGAGTATCATTGTTATGTGAGATCGGTTGATAAGAATTATTGGAAATACTTGAGTGAATGTTCATATGCTTGGACTAGAGTTTATGAGCATGTATTATTTCATTGAGTTATTGGTTGAGTAGAGTTGATTGAGCCTAGTCAAGTGAATGTGTTAAAGTGAATTGTTCAAGTTCTATGAAACAAATTTTTCTATATTCTAAATTGAGTTGAGGAAGTGATTGAGAGTTAGTGAGTATGAAGCATATTGAGTCTCTAACAATTCTCTTTATTTTTCTATAATATTGGACAAGTTCTAGTGTGGACTTGTTGAGAAGATTTGAGGTAAGTCTTTGAGAAGACTTGTGGACAGATTTGTGTGATCTTTTATGTACAAGTTCTAGTGATGACTTGTTGAGAATATTTGGACAAGTTCTAGTGCAGACTTGTTGAGCATATTTGGACAAGTTCTAGTGAGGACTTGTTGAGCATATTTGGGCAAGTTCTAGAGAGGGCTTGTGGATATATTAGTGTGAGATTATTTTGAACCTTACATGGAAGAATTGAGAGAAGTATTTGAGAAGACTTGTGAGCAAATTTGATTGATTGATTTGTTCAAACCTTGAGTTAAGGTTTGGGGCAGATCTAGCATAGTTGATTTGATATTGATTCAAGATTTGTGATAAGGTTTGAGGATAGATATTGAGCACAAATTTGTGCTAGACCGAAGGACTGTGTTTATTGAATATCAGAGGACAAAGATCGAGGATAGAGTTTGGTAAATATTTGAGGACATGTTTGTGCCAGACCAGAGATAGAGATAGAGTAAATTTGTGCTAGATCAGAGGACTATGTTTAATGCATATTTGATACAAATCTTTGAAGATGATAGAGTACAGAGGACAATAGTCTCTAGTGGATAGAGATACATTAGCTAGGACAATGAGGATAGGTGTCTTCAATGGATAGAGATCCATTAGCTAGAGCAGTGGGGGTAACATTTCTTCTAGAAGATCACCACTTAGAGCTAAGGAGAAAGAAGTTCTCATGTGGATAGAGATCCATGAACTTGATTAGGGGATTGGTGTCTCCTTTGGATAGAAGTCCATAAATATTGTAATAGGGAAAGTATTCCCAAGAGATTCATTGAGAAAATTTTAGTGAAATATTTTCTTCGTGGAGTATCCCACATTAGGTGAACCACATAAAATTTGTGTCTCTATTGTGTGTGGTGATTTGTGCATTGATTTGATTACTGTTATTGATATTTCTATCTATGCATTGCATAATATTGATTGAGAAAGAAAAGTAAAAAGTGGTCTTATACTGTTCACCCCCCCTCATTATAATCTTGTGTTCTTTGATTGGTATCAATGTGGGTTCCTTCAAAATAGTTTAACAACTTGAAGGAAAAACTTTCAAGAATACAATGGATTCTAAGAATGTGTCCTCAGATAATTCAACACCATTTTTTTATGGAAGTGATTATATATATTGGAGTATGAGAATGAAGGTTCACCTTATGGCACTTGGCGATGAAATTTAGGAAGCAATTGAAAATGGATACGTACCACCAGCTAATCCACCTACATATAAGGAAGGTAAGCTTATACAACATTACAATTCAAAAGCAATGAATTCAATTTTGAGAAGCTTGCATAGAATAAAATCAATAAAAGTTATGCATTGCAAATATGCAAAAGGAATTTGGGATAAGTTGCAAAGCATATATGAAGGAGATAAAAGTGTCAAAAAGGCAAAGATACGAAATATCAAAGGAAATTTTGAAAAATTAAGAATTAAGAATGAGGAAAAAATTAGTACTTATCTACTTCGGGTAGATGAGGTTGTTAATGCTATACAAGGACTTGGACTTAATGTTGAAGAATCATATGTTTGTGATAATATCTTAAGGTCTCTCCCAACAAGGTTTAGTGAAAATATTTCAGCTATAGAAGAAGCAAAGGATGGTGATTCTTTGACAAGAGATATGTTACTTGGTATTCTCACAACCTTTGAGTTAAGAACAAAATATGAACCTAATATTTGGAAGGAAGCAACCTTCAAAGCAATTAAGAATTCAGTAATGAGTCATACAGTGATGAAGAAGCAAATTATGGCAGAAGGAATAAATATTCAAGAAGATTTAAAGATGCAAAATTAGTTATATGTTTCAATTGTGGAAAGTATGGTCACTATGCAACTAATTTTCAAGAAGCTAAAAATAATAATAATGAATAAAAACAGGATCACGGAAATAGGGAATTAAAAAGATTCAGGTATCACAAGAAAGGCAAGGATGGAAAAAGCAAACAAGGAAAGAAGTACTGTCAAATACAAAAGAGGAGCTACTATGCAGACAAGGCAAGTAAGTACTCAAGTGATAGTGATGCTAGTTCTTTAAGTATTAATAAATATGAAGTCCTATTTCTGATTGAAGAAAAAGAAGAAGTTAAGAAAAGGTCGCCAATAATTCTCAAGTGTTTTAGATGTGGGAATTTTGGATATCTTGAAGATAGTTGTACAAGGAATGGTTTTAGTTTTAGTGATGATGAATATGAGGATGCACTTGAAGGACCAGAAGAGAATATTCTAATAGCACTAGAAGAAGAAGAAGGTGATCCTATAGAAGACAAGTCAAAAGAAAATGAATATGTAGACAAAGGTAAAAAAATAGAGAAAGAATAAAAAAAAGGAGGAGTTGATATTGAAGGAGATCTCATTTATGATCTTAAAACTTAAAAAATGTAAGAAAGAAAAATTCCCAACTTGAATTTCAGTTTCAATAATATGATGAAGAAAGAGGAAATCTTATAGAGGATCTAAACAAGTCAATGTCTACGAAAATGAAGTTCAAGGATAAGCTAGAAGAAAAGGTCTTAGAATATGAAAAGTTACAACAACAAGTAGCTCTAGTAAGGGAAGAATTAGAAAATTCCAAGGACAAGATACACAAGTTTGGGGAGAGCTCAAAGATTGTAGATAAGATGATCAAGGTAGAAATAAGGTCAACAAATAAAACAGATCTTGGTTTTGAATAGGCTCAAAAGAAACAAGAATAGGAGTCAACCTCAAGTTTTGAAGAAGACAGTGTGAGGGAAAGTGAAACTTCTGAGGATGAGTTGGACAACAAAAAGTTAAAAAAGGAAAGGAACAATGCACAAAGTAGAAACATATGGAACAACAATAAAAATAGGTTAAGAGAGACTATGAGACCAATGAGGTCAATACAAGGAAACTTCAATGGAATATGTTTCTCATGTCACAGATTTGGGCACAAGGCTTCAGAATGCAGGACACATGAAAGATAGGAATATGGGAATTTTAGGAACATGCAACTTTTCCATGGGTATTTCTACTAATGTAATCAGTTTGGTCACAAGGTAATGAATTGCAGGGTTTATGACAGGAATAGATATGGCTTCACCAAGAGAAATACCAAGACATTTGCACTTCCAAGGAATAATAAAATTAAGTGTTATAAGTGCAATAATGATGGACATACAACAAAGTGGTGTAGAGCAAAAAATCTAGAATCAATAATGAACAGGAACAGTAATAGGAACAAGAACAATAATATGGACATGAACAGGATTAGAATAGGAATATGGACATGAACAGAGACATGAACAAGAATAGGAACATGGACATAAATATGAATAGTCAAAGGAATCAGAAGGATCAAATGATAAGGAAAGATGACAAAGGTAAAGACCAGTGCTTGCTGGCAGTAGAAATACTCCCACCCTAGAATTAACCACCTCAAGTGGAGGTGGAGGAGGGGCTAAGATAAGAGACTTATTCTTAGCCTCGAGCCCCAAAGGCAACCCTTTGCAATTGATGTCAAAGGTGGGAGATATTTGAGTAAGGGGGAGATATTTGTTCTTAAGGAAAGCATTGAGTTAGGGGGAGCAGTTTCCTAGGGGGAGCAAAAAAGAAAAAGGTCAAGGAAATGGTAAAAATTAATTTGGGTTGCCATCAATGACAAAGGGAGAGATTTTTGGACATTTTGAGCAGATAAGTTGTGATTGATGTTGTTGTGGTTGATCCACAACACACCCCAAAATTGGGGACCCACATTTTTGCAGGCTTGCAGGGAAGGATCTCAGTGACCCAGATGCCAGAATTGAAGAAAAAGAGAAAATGCCCAAGTGTAGAAAGGGGTCGCGAAATCGCGACAGGTAGCGAAATCGCGACCGAAGCCAGAAAACGGTAGCGAAATCGCGACGTGTCGGAAAATCACGGTCAACGCGGTCAACGGCAACAAAACATAAAAGCGGTAGCGATATCGCGACAGAAAGCTGCACGAAGGTCCGAGGGGGAAAAACGTCGCGATATCGCGACAGGTTTTGCCAAGGCGTACGGAAGATAAAAGCGGTAGCGATATCGCGACGGTTTGTGGCAAGCAGGTTCGGAAATAAAAACGGTAGCGATTTCGCTACGCCTTGCGAAAAGAAGACTCAAAGTTCAAAACGGTAGCGATATCGCTACAAATTTCATAAAGGCCAGTCTCAAAGTCAGAGGGTAGCGATAGCGCTACAAGTTTAGTGAGAGAGGGCTTGAAACAAAAATGGTAGCGAATCGCTACCATGTCACAAGGAGAAGGCTTGAAACGAAAGTGGTAGCGAATCGCTACCACATTTCAAAGGGACGCTGCAAGGCCAAGGTGGTAGCGATATCGCTACCACATTTTGAAAAGGGCTCAAAGTTAGAAAGTGGTAGCGATATCGCTACCATTCGAAGAGGAGGGCTCAAAATGTTAAAAGGGTAGCGATATCGCTACGAGAAGTTGCCGGAGGTAGACAAATGAAAAACGGTCGCGACATCGCTACGGGGAGCTGATGAAGGCGTACGGCCGGGAAGCATGTAGCGATATCGCGACATGTCACGATTTCGCGACATGTCGCCATATCGCGGCTAAGAAGATGAACGAGCAGACTTGCAGTTTTGTCATTTTTTTTCGCAGTAAGCGTTACACAGGACGCAGGAAAAGCGGGACACGTGGCGCACGAGTGTCAAACTTGCGGAGGCGTTACATGCGAGAGATGAATTTCGAAGCGTTTTCAAATTTGAGCGTGAATCAAAGCGAGAAAAAGCAAGAATTTGAGGGGTCATGTGCAGGAAGGTGAAATGAAGCGACAGAGAAGATCGAAGAGCCGCGTCAAACATTATAAGACCAGAATTGCAAATCGAAGAAGGGGTTGGAAATTGCCGAATACGGAGTTGCCAGAGACGAGAGCTTTGTGCTATTTTGGGCCCGTACTTGGGCAATTTCCTTCTTTTTGTTATGGGATTTTCTTTTACACCTGGAACATTTTTGAATGTAATCGAAATATTCTTTAATACAAAATACAGAGAGTTGGCATCTTTTGGATGAGAAAGAAGGAGTTACTTCTGCATGCATGATTTAATGTCTATCTTTCCTTCCAGATTTCTTAGGTTTTTAGGTGAAGTTAATGCAAGATCTCTTGGTTGCTTCATGCGAATGCCTGTTTTCTGGAATTACCACAGAAACCCTCGAGACTCGCACCTGGCCTATTTGGATTGTGTGGATGTGCAGGTTCATTAGGTTAGGTTGCATGTAGAAAGCCTCAGTATCTTCGGTTTCATCCGATTAATGACAGCTTTCTGATTGTAATTTATTTTACGTTTTTATTTATTTTGCTTTGCTTTTCAAACCCATATTTTATTTTCAGCAGTTTAATTATTGTGTTTGAATAAATCACTAAAAATCCATCAGAATTAAAGATTAAAACAGATTTTATTCATTTTAGAGTCCATTGCACTTTCAGAATTAAATAAACCACAGTGCCCCTTGTTAACATCCACTTGCAAACCCTAAGGTGTTCTTAGCATTTCATTTTAAACAACATCCTTGATAATCAATAATTAGCATAATAAGAACCTTGGAGAAATCGTTTTTCTTTGCAAGCAGAGGATTTAGGACTCGGATCCTACAGGAGAGTGTGTTTTCACAATCGGGTTAAAACACCACTCAACAGATTGGCGCTAGAAGGAGGGCATGAAACGGTTTATTTCATCATGATTTTAAATGCTTAAAATTGCTTAAGAACTTTACAATGCATTTTGATTGTTCATACAGAAATAAAGTGATTTAATTTTTCAGAATTTTGGTCTCATGCAATTACGTTTCATTTGATTTTAATGAATACATCTCTTAGTTGATGCTAACTTGATTTATGTTTTATATTGCAGGTTGAATATTCAACAAATTTGGTTCTAAAATTACATTTTAAGTTCACTAATGGCAACACTTGAGGAGCAAAGGGTGTCCCTGAGAGCTAAAATAACATCTCTAAGAGAGAGAATGGTATTAATAATAGAGGATCATTATAAGGGTTTGTCTATACCTGTGGTACCATATCAAATTCCTACAATGTTATTGGATTTTTTACGGTGTTTTAATCAAGAGGTACCACTAGGATACTTGCAAAAGCTGCATGTATACAAAAGTACATTGTGTCAATTCCAGATTTTTTATGAGGAGGTGGCTTGTAAGTTATTTGCATACATTTTGGATGATAGACCATTCTTTTGGTATAGCCAACTACCCATGGAGGTTAGGACTTCTTGGATACAACTAGAAGCAGCCTATCTTAATCATTTTGGTAATCGAGTTGACTTAGAAATATTGAAAAATCAGTTTACCTCCATTTGTAAAGAGTCTAATGAATCCTTGAGTCAATTCAATGGAAGATTTCGTGAATTGCACTCCCAAATGTGGGAAAATTTTAACACATTGGAAGAAGAAGCCATGGAAGTATACCTAGGAGCCATACACCCCACACTTGCTTCACTCATTGAGGAAAAAGCCGAGTGGTTTGTCCCTAGAGAGAATCCATGAGATCTTAGAAGAGATAGAACGACAAGGTCTTGAAGAAGAAAAGGCACAACATGTTCACATGAGAGATTGTTCTTTTGATGCCAACCTACACCAACCATCAAACATAGCACCCTCCACTCCAATGATATCTAAGGTAAATGATCAAGGGGATGAATCGGAATACCCAAATTTTATGACCACCTTGGATATAGTTCACGAGGAGGTGCAAATTGCTAAGACAACATCCAATAGTGAGGATCATGTAGAGATACATGATTATCTAGATTCAACAATGTTTGATATATGTGAATGGATGGAACCCACCATAGAATTGAATGAAGTGGTTGAAAGAGAAATGGAAAGAAAATCAATAAATAAATTTGAAGATATGATAGAATTTCACCACTTGTTCTTGGAAGATACTATTGATGAAATGTGTAAAATTAAAGATCAAGAAATTCTTCACCCTCCAAATTATGATAATGAATCATGGGTTACTAATTTGGACAATGATAGCCTTATAAATTTGAATTCAAGAAATAACCCACTTTTGGAAATAATTGAACCATCTAAGGAAGGTGAAGACGAATTTGATGAGAAACACATTGATGATTTGGAAAATGTTGAAGAAATAGTTGAACGTCACCACTTGATTTTGGAAGATGATTATTATGATGCTTGGAAGAAGTGGGAAGACTTCACTCTTTCCAAAACTACTAATGAAACTCGTGTGCCTATTGATATACAGGACAACATAATTGCCTACTCAAAGGAAGATATTATAACTCCTGTACGGTTTGAGGATGTTTTGGAAGAGGGTTTCAAATCTCATCAAATTTTGGAAGATTATAATTATTCTATTACCAAGGACAAAGAAGAAAAAGAATTGACGAAGGAATCAAAAGAGCATGTCATAAATATCATGGAGTTTCATCTCCATAGATTTGGATGACGATTTTTACAATGGTTGGGGAAGGTATGGTAATGCATTCTTTTCTCACATCCCTATAGATGAAACTCATATTTCACTTGACGTGCAGGATGGTGAGCCTTCTACATCATACGAAGATCTCATATTCACAAGATTTGAAAAGGGGACAAAATATGAATTCATTGAAAGTGTGGATGCAAGTTTGCAGGATGATTTTGGGGATTCAAATGAAGAGATGCCATGGATAGTGAACAAAGAATTAGAACCAAATGATAAAGAGATGGATCAATTGGAAGAAACTCAAATAAGTGATCATCAAAGCAGATTACTTGACATACACTTTGACCAAGAGTGTTTGAGGATTGAAAAGGATGACCATATTTTGAATTTAAATAATTTGAATGATGAAATGTCACTAAAGGTAAATGAAAAACAAGGTATAATTTTTAATCACACCTTTAAGAACATGGTTTTAATGAATGGAAAAGAAGTTGATGCACTTGAATTGTTAAATAAAATTCATCAACAATTACTAATTGAATCTAGGATAAAAACTTTTAATGATCCTAATTTAGTAAATATCCTAGATGCTTGTAAATTGTTACACAAATTTGATTGGCCTACAAATTTGGAAAATGATTTGGCTTTGAAGTTTGTAGAAATAGGCTCTTACTTACAAAATTGCATATTTGAAAAGGATAGCCTAATTCTAAATCAAGGAGGCAATTATGAAGTTCACATTTTAAAGAATAGACAAGATAAAATTGAAAATCATTTATTGTCTAATCATTCTAGTAATTTGATGCTCACCTATGGGAGTATTATTGGAACTAAATCAAATTGGTATGGTGAGCATGGCAAGTGGAAATTTGTTGCATTGTTTGGTCTGATCTTAGATTCCCACAACATTTGGCATGCATATTATGTCATATTTTTATTGAAATGTTCTAATCATGTGTGGGATCCAGGAAAGTGATAAGCTAAGCTTTGCATCATCTTGTATTATAGTGTACATTTGTATATAAATTTTGGTTTTTGGTTTTTGGTTTGTGTTTTCAAATTTTCATTTTGGGATTGCTATTTGGATTTGAATTTAAAGTTGTGTATTTATTTGACATGTTTTATTTGTCTATAAAAAAAAAAAAATAATAAAAAAAAAAAAAAAAAAAAAAAAAAAAAAAAAAAAAAAAAAAAAAAAAAAAAAAAAAAAAAAAAAAAAAAAAAAAAAAAAAAAAAAAAAAAAAAAAAAAAAAAAAAAATAATGCATTCATATTCCATCTCACCTCACATACATCTCATCTTAGTTACATATGCATCTTAGGTACAAGCCATTAAAGTATGTCAAATCCTCTTAGGGTTGTGTTATAACATATATGTAAGTAGCTCCTAAGGTTGGAAACTGAGTCTTGAGATATCTAGAACCAAGCACGTCTCATACATTAAAAAGGATCTTGAGCAAAATGATCAAAACCTAACTTGGAAGGAAAGGTTGGGCGAAAGTGGTTTTCATGTCTATCATATTATGCAACATGATCCTTAAAACAGTGGTTTTGACCACTTCCATAGAGCTTAAAGCTTAAAATCAGAGTAGTAAGGATAGGGTTAAATCCTCATCAAACTTAGGTTGAGGATCCAATTCCCCAAAGCTTTGATTTGACCCACATGGAGTAGTAAGGATAGGGCATAAATTCTCATCTTGGTTGGTTGAGAATCTGATTCCCCAAAGCTCTTATGTCTCATTTCATAGTAAGTCTTGGATTGTAAGGATCGTACTACTTGTCCCTAACCAGGATGGGTAGTCATCCCCAAGGTCTAAGCAACAAAATTAATATTTTCCATTTACATTTAAATTTTGGATTGTAAGGATCGTACCACTTGTCCCTAACCAGGATGGGTAGTCATCCCCAAGGTCCAAGAAGTAAAATATATATAAATAAGTGAATTTTTCCCATCTCATCTTTATTTTGGATTGTAAGGATCGTACTACTTGTCCTCCGCAAGGGATGGGTAGTCATCCCCAAGGTCCAAAGAAATGGAGATAAGTTTTGGATTGTGGGGTTAGATATGCCCATGCATGGCATCATGTCTTGCCTAAAAAACAAGACCACTGATTGTCTAGAGGGTTAGACTAGCATGACCATTTCTTCCATAACTGGTTTAATTATTTTGCTTAAAGTGAGGTAATGAACTCTAAATCAGAATAGTAAGGATAAGGTTAAACTCTCATCTCGGTTGGTTGGGAGTCTGATTCCCCAAAGTTCTGATTTCACATTCACTTGCACATGGGTTCTAGATAGTAGGGACTCATAACCAACTTTGGGATACAATAAGATAATGAACTAGTGGATCCTAAGAGGGTTTGGCAATCTTGAATGCTTGTACATAGTATTAGAAGAAGTACCATGCCCTTTATGGAAGCAAATCTCCTTGCACATTCATTAGGGTACACAAATCATTCACCATCCCATATATGCATTCATGCAAAACTGATAATGGAATGTTGATCAATTTCAAACGATAGGGAATGAAAACACATTGCACACACTGAGCTAATACTTGATGATTCTGATGATTCATGTACTTTTGATCTTTGGGCATTTGTTATTTTGCTTATGTGCTAACATGTATTTGCGAGTTTGTGATATGTTTCAGGTTGGGTTCTTACTAAAATGCTCAAGAGCATTTGACAATAGAGTCGCCATTTGTTGTGGTTGATCCACAACACACCCCAAAATTGGGGACCCACCTTTTTGCAAGCTTGCAGGGAAGAATCTCGGTGACCCAGATGCTAGAATTGAAGAAAAAGAGAAAATGCCCAAGTGTAGAAAGGGGTCGCGAAATCGCGACAGGTAGCGAAATCGCGACATGTCGCGAAATCGCGACCGAAGCCGAAAAACGGTAGCGAAATCGCGACGTGTCGAAAAATCGCGGTCAACGCGGTCAACGGCAACAAAACATAAAAGCGGTAGCGATATCGCGACAGAAAGCTGCACGAAGGTCCGAGGGGGAAAAATGTCGCGATATCGCGACAGGTTTTGCCAAGGCGTACGGAAGATAAAAGCGGTAGCGATATCGCGACGGTTTGTGGCAAGCAGGTTCGGAAATAAAAACGGTAGCGATTTCGCTACGCCTTGTGGAAAGAAGACTCAAAGTTCAAAACGGTAGCGATATCGCTACAAATTTCATAAAGGCCAGTCTCAAAGTCAGAGGGTAGCGATAGCGCTACAAGTTTAGTGAGAGAGGGCTTGAAACAAAAATGGTAGCGAATCGCTACCATGTCACAAGGAGAAGGCTTGAAACGAAAGTGGTAGCGAATCGCTACCACATTTCAAAGGGACGCCGCAAGGCCAAGGTGGTAGCGATATCGCTACCACATTTTGAAAAGGGCTCAAAGTTAGAAAGTGGTAGCGATATCGCTACCATTCGAAGAGGAGGGCTCAAAATGTTAAAAGGGTAGCGATATCGCTACGAGAAGTTGCCGGAGGTAGACAAATGAAAAATGGTCGCGACATCGCTACGAGGAGCTGATGAAGGCGTACGGCCGGGAAGCATGTAGCGATATCGCGACATGTCACGATTTCGCGACATGTCGCCATATCGCGGCTAAGAAGATGAACAGGCAGACTTGCAGTTTTGTCATTTTTTTTCGCAGTAAGCGTTACACAAGACGTAGGAAAAGCAGGACACGTGGCGCACAGGTGTCAAACTTGCAGAGGCGTTACATGCAGAGATGAATTTCGAAGCGTTTTCAAATTTGAGCGTGAATCAAAGCGGGAAAAAGCAGGAATTTGAGGGGTCATGTGCAGGAAGGTGAAATGAAGCGACAGAGAAGATCGAAGAGCCACGTCAAACATTATAAGACCAGAATTGCAAATCGAAGAAGGGGTTGGAAATTGCCGAATACGGAGTTGCAGAGACGAGAGCTTTGTGCTATTCTGGGCCCGTACTTGGGCAATTTCCTTCTTTTTGTTCTGGGATTTTCTTTTACACCTGGAACATTTTTGAATGTAATCGAAATATTCTTTAATACAAAATACAGAGAGTTGGCATCTTTTGGATGAGAAAGAAGGAGTTACTTCTCATGCATGATTTAATGTCTATATTTCCTTCCATATTTCTTAGGTTTTTAGGTGAAGTTAATGCAAGATCTCTTGGTTGCTTCATGCGAATGCCTATTTCTTGGAATTACCACAGAAACCCTCGAGACTCGCACTTGGCCTATTTGGATTGTGTGGATGTGCAGGTTCATTAGGTTAGGTTGCATGTAGAAAGCCTCAGTATCTTCGGTTTCATCCGATTAATGACAGCTTTCTGACTGTAATTTATTTTACGTTTTTTATTTATTTTGCTTTGCTTTTCAAACCCATATTTTATTTTCAGCAGTTTAATTACTGTGTTTGAATAAATCACTAAAAATCCATCAGAATTAAAGATTAAAACAGATTTTATTCATTTTAGAGTCCATTGCACTTTCAGAATTAAATAAACCACGGTGCCCCTTGTTAACATCCACTTGCAAACCCTGAGGTGTTCTTAGCATTTCATTTTAAACAGCATCCTTGATAATCAATAATTAGCATAATAAGAACCTTGGAGAAATCGTTTTTCTTTGCAAGCAGAGGATTTACGACTCGGATCCTACAGGAGAGTATGTTTTCACAATCGGGTTAAAACATCACTCAACAGATGTTAAGAGTGAGTTGTCATTGATGTCAAAAGGTCCTAAGGAGAAATACAATTGATTGGTTCCAAAAGAGCTTCATAATTTTATGTGAGCAAAGATAAAAGGTTTTTATTAAAACCATGGATGAGCAAAAATAAAAGGTTTTATTAAAACCATGGAGGAGCAAATTAAAAGGTTTTTTATTAAAACCATGAAGGAAAAAATAAAAGGTTTTTATTAAAACCATGGATGAGCAATGTAAAAAAAAAATTATAAAAACCCAAGGAGGCCTTTAATTTCAAATTAGAAATCCCAAGGAAGTTTTAATATTTAATTTATAAATATTTAAATTCAAATTGAATTTAAATTTTATAAATAAATATTATTTATTTATTCGAAGTGGCAAAACCTAAGTTTATTCCACCGACGTGCAAGTCGAAGACTTTCCCCTCCGACATGATGGAAGTGATAATAAATGCATATATATTACCTTTTCTAAGACCAAAAAGGATGAGTGATATCCTTTGAGAAACACACTATAAATCATGGAGGAAACATAGTAGTTTTCATGCACTGTGTAAATCCAAAATTTAGTGTGTTTAATATGTCGAGGTGATTAGTTCCTAGTACCATCCGACGGGTAGATCAAGTGGCATTTGGCTTGGTGCTTGTGGTAGAGTGGTTACAGGTTCGAAACCCAACGATCACAAGTTTGGAAGCCTTTTTTGCATTTCTATTTTGACAGTGGTAGAGAATGTAATAGAGTGTGTGGGCACTCTAGCAACCACGTGAGAACCTAGCTCATGTGGCAACCAAGGCTGCGGCTAGGGCACTTGGGGAGGTAGAGTCATGGGTTCAAAACCCACTAAGGGCAAAGGTACATTTCTCAATTTAATTTTCTTTACCCTAAGGTTTGACATGAGGTAGTTGGGAGGCATAATGATTAATTAAATTTAATTTCTTGTGGTGATTTTTCATAGTAAAATAGTGAAGGAAGTTATAAGGAGTTTGATATTAATTTTAAAATAACTTCCTAATTGCTATATTTGCATATTGGAGGAGTAAGCCTTTTAAAGTGTTGATTTTATTTTTAAAGGACTTTTTGCCAAAGGAATTATTGTGAAAGTAATTGTTCTAATCTTTTTAACATGTTGGATGTTATTTTAAAGATGGAGTGATAAGGTGTATTTGTGTTTGATATTATTTGGTATTGTGATTCCTTGAGAGAGATTATTCTATTCTAACCTCCTTGAGTTTGGCAAATAAGTGTTTAATATTATGGTAAATTTATGTAGTCTACTCCTCATCAAGAAAAAGCTATGACCACATTCTTCCTTGGTTGAGTTGATTGGTTGGTTTTTTGGAAAACAACTTTGGAGTGAAAAGGACTTTATTAGGTTTCCTTATTGAGTTTTTGAGCTATTGTGAAGTGAATGATATGCACCTTGTTTTATAAGAATTGTTGTTGAAGTGAATGTTTGAGTGAAGAACTTGAACTAGGGTTTGAAAAGAATATGAGTATCATTGTTATGTGAGATTGGTTTATAAGCATTATTGTTGAAGTGAATGGTTGAGTGAAGAACTTGAACAAAGGTTTGGAAAGAACATGAGTATCATTGTTATGTAAGATTGGTTGATAAGCATTTTTGAAAAATATTTGAGTGAATGTTCATATGCTTGGACTAGAGTTTGTGAGCAAGGATTATTTCATTGAGTGATTGGTTGAGTAGAGTTGATTGAGCCTAGTCAAGTGAATGTGTTAAAGTGAATTGTTCAAGTTCTATGAAATAAATTGTTCTATATTCTAAATTGAGTTGAGGAAGTGATTGAGAGTTAGTGAGTGTGAAGCATATTGAGTCTCTAACAATTCTCTATATGTTTTTGTGGTACAAGGAGTGATTGAAAGTGATTGAGCATTGATGTGAATGTGAAGCATATTGAGTCTCTAATAATTCTCTATAGGTTTCTAAAAGAGTGATTGAAAGTGATTGAGAATTTTGATGAATGTGAATCATATTGAGTCTCTAACAATTCTCTTTATGCTTCTATGAGATTGGACAAGTTCTAGTGCAGACTTGTTGAGCAGATTTGAGGTAAGTCTCTGAGAAGACTTGTGGATAGATTTGTGTGAGATTTTTTGGAAGCTTACAATACATATTGAGAGTAGAATTGGATAAGTTCTAGTGAGGACTTGTTGAGTATATTTGGACAAGTTCTAGTGAGGACTTGTTGAGTATATTTGGACAAGTTTTAGTGAGGACTTGTTGAGCATATTTGGAAAAGTTCTAGTGATGACTTGTTGAGCAGATTTGGACAAGTTCTAGAGAGGACTTGTGGATAGATTAGTGTGAGATTTTGTGGAAGCTTACAAGGCAGAATTGAAACAAGTCTTTGAGAAGATTTGTGAGCAGATTTTATTGATTGATTTATTCAAACCTTGAGTTAAGGTTTGGGGTAGATCTAGCAAAGTTGATTTGAGATTGATTTAAGATTTGTGTTAAGGCTTGAGAATAGAGATTAAGGAAAAATGTGTGCTAGATCAAAGGACTATTTTTAGTGAAGATCATAGGACTGAGAGTGAGGACTGAGTTTGGTGTAGATTTGAGGATAGGTTTGTGCCAAACCAGATACAGATAAAGTATATTTGTGCTAGATCAAAGTACTTTGTTTAGTGTAGATTTGATATATAGCTTTAAAGTATAGAGAATGACAATATTTAGTGGATATATATCCATTATCCTGATTAGTGGGGGTAACAGTTCTTCTAGAATATCACCAGTTAGAGGTAAGGAGAAAGGAGTTCTCTTATGGATAGAGATCCAAAAAATTGATTAGGCGATTGGTGTATCCTTTGGATAGAGGTCCATAAACATTGTAATAGGTAAAGGATTCCCAAGAGATTGATTGAGAAAATTTTAGTGAAATATTTTCTCTGTGGAGTAGCCCACATTGGGTGAACCACGTAAAATTGGTGTCTCTATTGTGTGTGGTGATTTATGCATTGTTTTGACTACTGTTGTTGATATTGCTATCTATACATTGCATACTATTGAATGGCAAAGAAAAGTAAAAAGTGGCCTTATATTTTTCACCCTCCCTCTCAGTATAAGCTTGTGTTCTTCATAAATAATCATAATTAATAATCTATATAAATCAATACAAGATAGACTATTTAAATTATTTAAATATTTCCAATTTATATTTTAGACCCTTAAGGTAGGGCAACACCATACAATGCTCCTTATTGGAAGGAAGTCACTCAATATATCTCAACTTGAGATAAATACAATATTTTTCTCTTCATATCCTCTCTATGAGTATTTTCCCATATTTATAATGCCTAACTACCCACCACTCCCACTTATCAATGCATTTGGGATAATTACATCTAATATAATATTATAACATTTACACGATATTATAATATTAAATACTTATATTGGGTACGTAGCATTCCATCCCCTTACAAAATGTTTCATCCTCCAAACATAAGAAAATACTAAACAATATGATATTTTGAGCCTTGTTGTGAACTAATACCAATCATGATCATCCATCCATCCTAGTGAAAATTTTATTGGTTTTGATCTTTGTTGATGTTGATATGCCCTTCTACCATTTAAATTTTTGAAAGGAGTCCTTTGGTTATAGGTGTTGGAGACATCTTTATGTTGGCAATAAGTATCACTCTTTTTTATCCATACTTGTTTGCTTTTGCCACATGAGTATCTAGGACTACTTTATTAGCTCTGCACTTTTGCTTCTCTACTCTAGTATTCAAATGATGGGTCCATTTGTTCCTTGATGCTATGATTACTCTAAAAACTATAATCAATATTATTTATTTGCCAAACACTACCATGGTTGTTGCCCTTATGATTCCATGTATATCCATTATAACGCCTTTGTTTCTCTCTTTCGTATCTCTATGATTATTGCCTCTCATGGTGATGTGGATGATGATATGCTCTAACCTTAGCCCTTGACTATTCAATATTTTGTTCCTCTATTTTGTGTCTTTTTTAATGCTCCCATCCATTATATCTTCCGTTACTTTCACTTCTTTCTTGATTTTTGGTACTACTTCCTTCTTAGATTCTATTTCAAGTTCTATTTTTTCTCCTGCATTAGCTACCTATATGTTTTTGGATCCATGTCCCTTATATTGAGAAATAACTTGTAATAATATCTTTTTTTCTTGTACCATAGTTTCATAAAATTCATTTATAGATTAATGTTAACAACATCCAAATAATTCAACCAAGGATAACCCAAAACAATATTCATATCTTAACTCTAAATGATATAAAAATAAGAGTGTAAGACATAATTATCCATAATAATCTTTAGATTTTATAAAATTTCTTCATGCCCTCAAGATTTGTGTCTTAAAATTTTTGAACCTGCAATTATGCAGCCAAAGCAATATTAATGAAATTAAATTGGCTACTAGGGTTTATAGAAATAACAACCCTTTCCCTGTGGATGTAGCCATAAACCTGCAAAATATATTTTTTTGGCTCAAACAATTATTCTTGATCTGCATTATCTGACACAAAATATGTGCTTCCTTTCAAAATATATTTTTTGGTTCAAATAATTCTTCCTGATCACTATTTGTATTATTTGATACAAAATATGTGCTTCTAATCATATGCATATTATTATCCTTATGGTTTTCTTTTTCTAATTTATTGAAATCTTTACAATCTTGTGACATGACTCTCATCTGTTCAATTAGTTTTCTCATTCTCTCTTTTTGATCTTTAGAAAAATCCTCTAACTCCATGACCTCAATGCCCCAAAAAATTCAAAACTTAGATTTTTTTATAATAAAGTGTCACTTTCAAACTACTACCAAATTTATGGACCTTTTTTTTCAAAATTATTACCAAACTACAAACCTTTTTTTGAAATTGCTACCAAATTGTGAACTAAGTATTTTAACATTGCTACCTAATTACAACTGCTACTCTAGGAACTAGTACCAAATTGCAAGATACTACTCTATAAATTTTATTAATACTGATAACATCTTGTTATACAAACTATTTTTTTACTATAATTAGACTACAAACTTCTCTATTTTTTAAAACAACTACCACTTTCATATTGTTGGTAGACTACAAACTATCTACTCTATTGAAGTTGTGGAACTGTTGTAGACTATGGAAACTATGTAGAGACTATTTTTGAAGTTGTTGTTGATGGTTGTATGGCATTTCTATAATGAAAATTACAAAGAACTAGGCCCTATATTTTGGATTCCTAGTGACTTAATGCAAATCTCATACGCCACAAAATTTTTCTAAGTGAGTACCACTCTCTAATTACCAACTACATTTACCAAGGGAATATTTGATGAGAAACTAGCCATATTTTTACCTCTAAATGATATCTCTTTGTATACTCTTACAGGGTAAAAAAACTAATAATAGGGTGTGCGATCGTTGACCCTTTTCACTAGTGACACACTCAAACCAGTTACTCTAAGATTCTTGGGATACTCCTCAAAAATATTTTTAAGGCAATTATTACCTCAAGTACTTCCTCTAGTTAAGTTGTTAGGACTTACACCCGATACTACAAGAGGTTATTAACCTAATGTAGGTGCTTATTAAGCACCAAAACTTTTGCAATTGAACTTGGCCCTAAAATGTCTTTTGGTACATCATCTTCTATAGCAAAATACAACCTTGGAAAGTCCTTTGATACCACTTGTTATGAACCTCATTTTCTCATCCACATAAATCATTAACAAATTATAAAAATATTAAATAAATAATCACAATGAATAATCTACATAAATCAATACAATATAGAACATGAAAATTATTCAAATATTTCTAATTTACATCTCAAACACTTAAGGTAGGACAAAATTGTATAATACTCCTTATTAGAAGGAATCCACTCCTTACAATATCTCAACTTGAGATAAATACAATATTCTTCTCTTCATATTCTCTCTCTAAGTCTCTGTCCATATTTATAATCTCAAAATTCCTACCATTCACACTTATCCATACATGTGGGATAATTACATTATTTGACCATATTTATAATGTCGAACTACCTGAAGAACACAAGCTTATACTGAGAGGGGGTGAACAATATAATACCATTTTTTACTTTTCTTTTCCAAACTTTATTATCCAATATAATCAATGGCTATATCAATAGTAGTAACCAAAGCAATACAAAAATCATCATACACAATAGAGATACCAATTTAACGTGGTTCACCCAATGTGGAATACTCCACAGAGAAAATATTTCACTAATATTTTATCAAAAAATATCTTGGGAATCCTTTCCCTATTACAATGTTTATCGGCCTCTATCAAAATGAGAAAACAATCCCCTAATCAAGCTCATGGATATCTATCCACAAGAGACACCAATCTCGTCAGCTAGTTTGTGGATCTCTATCCATGGGAGAAATTCTTTCTCCTCTGCTTTAGCTGGTGATATTCTAGAAGAATGGCTACCTCCACTACACTGGCTAATGGATATCTATCGACTAAAGACTACTATCCTCACTCAAAAGACTTGTCCTCACTACCTTGGCTAATGGATCTCTATCCACTAGAGACTATCATCCTCTATACTCTTTCACCTCCAAAGCTTACTCTCAACTCTATCTCAAATCTAAATTAAACATGGTCCTTAGTTCTAGTACAAATATGTTCAATCTCTATCTCTGGTCTGGCACAAACATGTCCTAAAATCTGCACCAAACTCTATCCTCAAATCTGCACTAAACACAGTCCTTCTGTAGCACCCTAAAATTGGTGCAGTAAAACCTTAATTACAATTACTCTAGTAAATATTCAAATTCAAAATTCAACCTCCAAAACCACTCCCAAACCACCGTTTAACCCGTTTCCTCCTTTCTCATGCCATTTTTAGAGTTTGTTTTGTCTTTTTGACGATATCGTCTCTGATAAGATGATATCGCCATAGATTGGACGATTTCTTCTGGTGCAGGATGTCCAGACGATCTCATCCCAAACTGATTTGTGCATAGTTGGATTCTGTTCCAACAGCGTCTCTAATCTGGGTAGAAGTGTGTATGCACCGTTAGATACCTCCCCCATTTGAGATATCCCAAATTGGGATGATCTCCAACCTCCCAACCTCTATCCTAAGCCTATTTAATCCTAGGCCCTCCCCTTAGCATCCCCCTGGCTGAAATTCCCTATAACTCAAATTCTACATGCACTAGACCATCTTAAATCACAGTTTGCATTTGTATTTTCCCAAGTTTTTTTGCAATAACTTCATTGTTTTTCAGCCGGAGCAAGCTCAATTCGTCTCAGACGATCTCGTACAATCTCGGATGATCTCGACCCAATTCGAGATGATTTCGACTACAGTCCACATTGGGGGCAGTCAGTGCCCAGAGTTTACATTTTCTCCACTATTTTCTGTTGCATTATTATACATTTAGTTAATTCTATGGTTATTCTTTATTATCCTGCATCTTGGAGTTCACCCATATAGCTTATATGCATAATATAATCATGATTTGTCAATAAGTCATTATATTGCACTTATGTCTTAGTTTGTTATTATCATTTTAATGTTCTTACTGACATTTTACATCATTACCCTCTGTTATCATAGTTGCATTCTCTGTATGTTGCATCTATTTTTCTATTTACAGGTCTCTGATGAATTCATCTGACAAATTCGTCAGATCCCAAACGATATTGTTAGATAGGAGATGATCCTGTCGAATTCTAGACGATCCTGACTACTTCAAAAATCAAAACCTTCATCAGACATCCGGATCAAGTATGGGTCTTTAATCCATCTTGTTCTTTTTGTTAATCTGTCCAAATCTATTTTTGTCTTCATTTAAATTTGCATTTCATATAGAATAGCTTAGATGCATTTTGGCCAAACCTAGGACTTGGATGATTAAAGATAAAACTGAACACATCAAACACATTCCCAACCTAGGCATGGAAACTACCATTCAAACGTTTCCTGGTGAACCCACCATCCGTCGAAAAATCACCATAATACACCTCCCCCGAGAGGCGGGACCTTCACAAGGCCTCTCAGTCCGAGGTATCGCGCCATCCTTTTCCCATCCTCCTTGTGGGCATGGATCCTTTAGCCTGAAGGTAGGTATGCAAAAAATTGGAGCAATACATTTTGGTGAACCCGACGTGAATGCATTTAAAACCTTTTGAAAACAAAAAACAAAAAAAATAAAACAACCAAAACATAGATGCATTTTCAAATCATCTAAAACTAATAAATTGCATATCATGTCTAGATGGTAGCTCCTAATAAAATATTGGCAGTTACTATAAATGTTGAAAACCAATTAGTAGCCATAGAAGTTAATTTTGTACTTAGTGGGCCTAAAATAGATAGAAACCAACTTCCGTGGAAATAACTTGATAGAATGCTAGGTGTCATTTCATCTAGATCAACCGAACTTAGACAAATCAAGAGGCTTGTCCTAGATAGAATTCTGGATCCTCATCAACTCATATTTTATCATGAACTTCAGAGAGCCTACCATAGATGGTTAGCTTATAGGAGAGCTCTTGTGTCATCAGAATTGTTCACCTTCGAGGAATACCTCAAGAACGTAGCCATTATACACCAGTTCCTAAGTCGTGTAGAAGACCAAGAGGTTGTTCTTACGGATAGGGAAATATGGAATAGAGTTCCTCAAGCTGTGTTATATCGAGAGTATTGCCATGAGCTTTACTTCTATCAACCAAAATCTAAGACAGATAATATCACTATAGCTCTTTTCATTAAATGTTTGAAAGAAAGTTTTCAATTTGAAGAAGAACACTTGATGACTCCTGAAGAACTCGAGCCCATTAATGATATTTATAAATTGTTTATAGAAAACTAGATCATTACTTTCAGTATTAGTTCTTGCATTTATTTTTTTGTTTGTTATCTTTACAATATTATTACAAAAACAAGAAAAACTAAAAAAAACATAACAAAAACCAAAACCTTTCATTTTAAATATTGTAGTAGGTATATAATTAATATATACCTCTTAAGCTTGTTGCATATATATATATATAAATATATATATATTTTCTGAAATCTAAATTAAGCACAATGCCTAAACTTAGGAATGGTAAACAAACTGAAGGAGAAGAAGAAGATTGGTTAGAAGACAAAACTAGAAACCCAAATGTCCTTCCTGAAGATCCAATTCCGGAAGGAGAAACTCTAGATCAACTAGAAGATGACCTAGGTTAAGACAATGAACAAGAATAAAATGTTAAATAGGATGGATCCTCGTCCCCTAGAATAGCTCCAAATGGAACTATTGCTTTTGACAACTTAGATCATTTTTGGAAATTTTTCAATAATAACATTGGTGCTCTTAATATGGCAGTTTGTATTGATAAAGGGAAAATTAGTGACACTCAAGCAGCCATGGAACATATGTTTGATGTGCACACTAATCCCTTGTCTTTCATTGATCAATAAAGTGATAAGGTTGGACCATCCAATAGAGACATGGTCACTATGATTCAGAACATGCCAAAACAACAGGTTACCCAACCTCCTAAGGAACCTGTTATTCAGCCTAAAATCATTCCCACACAAAATAAAACTTCCTTCACTGCTTTACTTCGCCAAACTATTGATCAATATGCTTCAAGTAAACAAAAACCTAAAATGAAGCCAAACACCAATTTTCAACAATCTGGAATACGACATAATACAACTTCAAAATTCCTTCATAACACCTTTCCTACCAACAATTTACACAATAGCAACATAGCATCTAATCTTCATGTCCCTCCATCATATGCTCACAAATCCCATATCAATGCCCTACCGAACCAATATGGTGGGCAAACTAGTAATCTGGAAGCCATGGTGAAACAGTTAGCTTTGCGTATGGACCAGATAGATCCTTATCATCCCTCGTACAATTATCGAGAGATATATAGTCAACCTTTGGATCCCATAGTTGTAGCACAACCGTACCCTAAGCATTTTCCCATGCCCATCCTGCCTATATATAAAGGAACCGAAGATCCCATAGAGCATCTTCGCATGTTTAGGATAGCATGTCATGATATATCACATGATGACTTGCTATTACTAAAAAATGTTCCCGAAAAGTTTAGGTGGAATGGCATTAGAGTGGTACTATCGATTGCCCACTCATTCTTTGAGAAACTTTGAAGAAACAACTAAATCTTTTGTCCATCAATTTAGTGCTTACATCGAGAGGCATGTAACCATTAAAGATTTATACAACTTAAAACAATACAAGGATGAATGTTTTGCCGATTTATTAGCTAGATGGAGGCAGTTGATAGGAAAACTACACTTTGTGCTACCTTATAGGGAAATGTTGGACATTTTTATTAATAATTTACAAGAACAAATATCTTATGAGCTATCAACTGCTACTTTAACTACCTTCGATCAGGCTATAGATTTATCTCAAAGAGTAGAAGATGCCCTCATTAGGAGAGGACAACTTAGGAAGAAGGATGATGAGAAAACATCCAAAAATCAGTATAAAAACAAACAAGTTGTAGGTGACGGAGTCACTGACAGCAAAAATGTTGCTAATATCAATGCAACGAAAACAACAAAAAAATTTATATTGAAACCGCCTGATAAGCCTCCTTAAGAATTTACTATATTGAATCAATCGTTATCAACTATTTTACCTCAATTACTCGAAAGAGGTTTGATCCAATTACTAGCTATCCGGGAACCTGATCCAACTATACCCAGATACAGAGCTGACTTACACTGTGATTTTCATAGAGGGCATGGACACTCTACCAACGCTTGTAAAAGGTTGAAACATAAAATACAGGATCTGATTGATAATAATGAAATGGAGGTGCAAGCCTTCCAACCTAAACAAAATGCTCCTAATAACGCTCAAAAGACCATTCCCCAAAATCAAAATCAAAATGCTAATCAATCATTAGACATATTTCAACACCCTTTACCAAGACATGGTAAAGAGGTGGCCAATCAAATCGAACATCATAATGTTCCTCCTCCTACCCGATATGTAGGAACTATTAACGGGAATTTACCTAATCATGATTTACAAAAATTTGACACAACTTTATCCATGGTCACAACCAGGCCCCTACATAATATTCAAACTCCAGATCCTAATGATATAGAATCAGATACTGAAAGTGAAATAGACATCACTTCAAACCAATCGAATAGTTCTGAAAATGAATCAGATCCTATTCAACCCATCACAGATGCTATGGTTCTAGAAGAACCATTTCCTAGAAGAGTTACTACTCGACCCTCTTCTAATAAATTCCTCCCAAATGAACAAGCCATAAACGCTCAACCGAGACCAGTTCTGCATCTTCAATATAACATTGTAGGTACCATTGGAGTCGTTACTTGACAATAGGCTCAAAATTCTCAACAAGAACCAAACTAGAATGATGGATCAGCTCCATTTATTTTGAAAAATCCTAATAAAGGGAATCATGCTTCCAATGTTCAACTTAAACCCCCGTACAATATTAATGAGCAATTATCCAATACTACAGCCAGAATTTCCCTTTTGGATTTATTAAGATCTTCTCCTACCCATAGGGATGAGTTGATGCTTATAGTAAGACAAATGGTGGTACCTCAAAATATTCAACCTGAAGCCATGGCCAATACTATCATCACTCGAGAAGTTGATTGTATTGACTTTCGGGATAAAGATATCCCACAACATAGTTTACATAAGAATAATCCCTTATATATTACTGATCTAATTGGAGATGTAGCTGTTAAACAAGTCCTGATTGATAATGGTTCATCTCTAAACATTTGCACTTTTGACTTCTACCAACAATTTGGCTTTAGAAGTGATGAAATGAAGAAAACTGGCATGATTATCAAAGCTTTCAATGACAAAACACAAGAAACGTGTGGAGTTATTACCATCCCATTGCAAGTTGGTCCTCGAACTCTAGATACCACCATGTTTATTGTACATTTCCCCACATCGTACAATATACTCTTGGGTTGTCCTTGGATCAATGCAATGCAGGCTATCCCATCAACTTTACACCAATGTGTTAAATTCGAATTTAAAAATCAGTTGGTCACTATCCACGGTGATCCTAGACCCTTTGATATGTGTGCTTTGGCAGAACCTTTTGGAGTGCAATTTTGCCCTGCTCTGTCATCCACACATCCTAATTCTTATTTTTCATCTAAAACTGTGAAACACACACCCATAGCTTCACCTATTTCCCCTCCATTCATTTCACCCTCATATATAGATCAACAATCTTCTAAAAAAACCACTCTAGAACCTCAAAAAGATCTTCAATCCACGACCAATCCTTCATGTTCCATCCCCATAATTTAAAAACCTATAGACCCATCTCTTAACACTTCCACATTATCAACATCTATCATACCTTCCACATCTAAAGATATAGGGAATGATCCTTCTACATCTTATGCTCTTTCTGATGAACTTTTACCAGATTTATCCACAATCTTAATATCAGAAAAAACAAATGCTTTCACACAAGATTCAATTCTTTTAAAATAACTTGCCGCCATCTCCTCATACTTTGGGCCTCCCACAACCTGTGTGAAGTACTTACCAAGGTGGGAGTTGTGCCTTCATTTATAAAGGATATGACTGGGGAAGAATCCCTCGAAATATCAAAACTCATCATGAGGGATATGCTCAATTTTATTTTACCAATGAATATATTAAAGATAAACCCATAATGCTTAAAATGGGATATGAAGGGAAAGTCTTGGGAACTTTCCAAAATGGCATGAAAGAACCTTTCGAGGTAGAACCGTGGCCTGCCCGTTGTGGTGTAGGCCTATTTCCTAGTAAGGGTCAACCATTTCCTTTTAAAGATGATAATCAACTCATATGTTATCAAGATTATTTGGATAGGCGTGATGATTTGCCTCTAAAAAATTAGCCATTTACATGTAACATGCTATCCATAGCTTACCCTGAAATGATTACTGACTCCGATGAGGAGTTGGAAGGAGATATCTTCCATGATGTCTCCGTTGAAGAGATGTTACACAATGGATTTTATTTTGATGGTTCTATACCAACTATAGCCCAGCTTGAGACCACTAATCCTCAAGATGAATTATCCAACTTAACCTTACAAGAATTACAAGAATTGGGCATTTCACCCACCCCACCTAATTTTGAAAGAGATCTACACGTGGAGGTAGAAAACGTCATTAAAATTAATATTGGAACTGAGGATAGTCCTCACATAATCAATATTGGCTCAGAATTAAGTCAAGAAAAACAAGAACAATACATTTCATTCCTTAAATAATTTGAAGATGTTTTCGCTTGGACATATGAAGATATGCCAAGTCTAGACCCTTCTGTAGTCATGCATCATCTAGTAGTCCATCCGGATGCTAAACCTGTTAAACAAAAACTTAGAAAAATGCATCCCAAAGTGGCTTTGCTAGTCAAAGGGGAGTTAGAAAAACTCCTGAATGTTGTTTTTATACAAGCTATTGATTATGATGAATGGATCTCAAATGTAGTTCCAGTTACCAAGAAAGAAGCTACCAAAGTTAGGGTTTGCACAGACTTTAGATATAGTAACGTTGCATGCCCTAAAGATGATTTTCCTATTCCAAAAATGGATCAAATCATTGAATTTACTGTCAAGAGTGGAATGATGTCCTTAATGGATGAATTCTCTGGTTATAATCAGAGTAGGATAGCTCCTGAAGATCAGGCTAAAATAGCCTTTATTACCCCCTGGGGTACCTTTTGTTGGAAAGTGATGCCATTCGGCTTAAAGAACGCAGGTGCAACCTATCAACGAGCTATGACTTATATTTTTCATAATATGATGCATGATATCCTACATGATTATGTAGATGATATTATAGCTCGCTCTATTAATGAAGATAATCATTTAGATGATTTGAGAAAAGTTTTTAATCGATTACGAGAATATCTTATTCAATTAAATCTAGCCAAATGCATATTCGGAGTTAAGTCCGGTAAACTATTAGGGGTTTTAGTTTCTTTACGTGGTATCAAAATCGACCCTCTCAAGATTACGGCTATCACTGATATGCCCGCACCTACTAATATATCTGAGTTACGAAGCTTACAAGGTAAGCTTCAATCCATCCATTGCTGCATCGATAAGCTGGCAGACAAAATCAGTCCTTTTCTTAAACTCCTTAAGAAGGATTTCCCTTTTAATTGGGACAATGAATGTAAAGAAGCTTTTGATCTTCTCAAACAATACCTCCTTAACCCACCTGTGCTTTCACCGCCTAGACCTGATCGCCCATTTCTCCTGTATATTTTAGCTTTAGATTCTGCCTTAGGAGCTATGTTAGCTTAGCTTGATGATGTGAAGAGAGAACGTGCTAATTATTATATTAGCTGAACCTTCGTCAGTTATGAAAACCACTACACAACATTAGAAAAAATATGTCTAGCAGTCATGTTTGCTATGCAAAAATTACGCCATTATATGCTTAATCAGAAAACTTATGTCATTTCTAAATATGATCCCTTGAGGTATCTCATGAGTCGACCTTATTTATCGAGTCGCACAGCCAAGTGGGTTCTTTCTCTAAGCGAGTTTGACCTCACATTCATAGGACAAAATTCTGTTAAGGGTCAAATCATAGTAGATCAATTAGCTGCTACACCCTTAGAGTCTACCCATCCCCTCATAATTGAGTTTCCTGATGAATGCCTTCAATTAGAGGCAGACCATATTGAACAATGGTCCTTATACTTTGATGGAGCCCGATGCATGAGTGGGGCTGGTGCGGGTATTATTTTAATATCCTCACAAAAACATTTTATTCCTCTGTCCTTCAAATTAACATTTGCTTGCACCAACAATACTACTGAATATGAAGCTCTAATCCTTGGATTACGAGCTGCCTTGGTGCTAAAAATTAAACATCGGTTAGTTTTTGGTGATTCTCAACTTGTTATAAACCAAATTAATGAAGTTTATCAGACCAAAGATGATAAATTGTGCCCATATAAAGCCTATGTTTTACAATTAATGTCTCTATTTGATCAAGTTTCCTTGGAAGCTATTCCTCGAACTAGTAATCGTGCGACTGACGCTATGGCCACAGCTGCATCTCTTCTGCCCTTGGAGTTAGATGACGAATATGCCACTATCATTATTTGTCGACTCCAAGAACCCACTTCAAATAAGTCATGCTTAGAACCTTTGGATGTGTTTCTAATCAATGAAACTACTCCTAAACCTTGGTATACGAATATATTTGATTTTCTTCAAAATGGGACTTTCCCTGCCAATTCTAATAGAAACCAGCATCGATTATTACATAGACGAGCAAGTCGATTTGTAATAATTGGCAATACTTTATATAGGAGATCTTTTGAAGGTATCCTATTGAGATGTTTGAATCTAGAAGAATCCCAATCAGCCTTGAGTGAAGCCCACGATGGATATTGTGGAGGACACTTCAGTGGTAGTGTCATTGCTAAAAAGCTCCTTAGGATAGGATACTTTTGGCCTACCATGGAGAATGACGCACATGATTATGTGCACCATTGTGACAAGTGCCAAAAACATGCTGACCTTGTCCATGCGCCTGCATAAGAACTGCAGGCTATTTCATCTCCTTGGCCCTTTTCAAAATGGGGTTTAGATATTATTGACAAAATCAATCCTATGTCATCTGATGGACACAAATTCATCATAACCGCCATTGAGTATTTTATGAAGTGGGTTGAAGCTATGCCTTTAGCTTCCTGCACGGGCACACAAGTCTCTAAATTTATTTTTAATCAAATCATTTGGAGGTTCGAAATTCCTGCAAATCTCATCTCTGATAATGGAACTTGTTTCAAAAATAAATATGTTAAAAAATTATGCCAAAAATATAAGATTCAACATCACTAGTCCACTCCCTATTATCCTCAGGGTAATGGTCAAGCAGAAGCATCTAACAAAACCTTAATTAAAATTCTCAAAATATTGGTCAATAAATCTGGCCGCGACTGGCACATTCAGTTATATCCAACCTTGTGGGCCTATCGAACTAGTGTTCGAACTCCCAATGGAATTTCACCTTTTGTTTTGGTTTATGGTGTTGAAGCCGTTTTTCCCTTTGAATTAGAAGTTCCTTCTTTGGCTCTACTACTTCAAGATACCGAAGTAGGAGATGAATATCGAGCTGGCAGACTCAGTCATCTGGAACTCCTAGATGAAAAATGCATCAATGCTTTGGAGTATCTCCGTGCTTACCAAAACAAGCTTAAAATATCATATGCTAAAAAAGTTCGTCATCGATCCTTTGAGATCGGCGACCTTGTTTTAAAAGAAAATAAAAAAAATACTAATGCAACTAAGGACCTTAAAGGTAAATTTGAGCCCAAGCGGCTTGGACTATACATTATCACTGCTAAATTTGAATCAGGAGCATACAAATTATCTACCTTAGATGGTAAAGAACTTAAAGAACCCATGAACATTTTGCATCTTAAACGTTACTATGTATAAATTTGGTCATTTCATGTTTGTATATATTTGTTTAAAATATTTCAAAATCACTATCTTGTATTTCTTTCAATTTATAAATTCAAAAACACCAAAAACATTCATAATCATCAAAATCTTCAAAACTATTTGTTGTATTTATTTATGGCACTTGTTAATTCTTTCAAAAACAAAAAAAATAATAATAAAAAAAAAATAGCAATATTCTTGACTCTTTCGAAACCAAAACAACATAAAGAAGAAAGAGAGAGTCAACATTCTAAAAACTTATCAAAAAGTATTTATATATATCTTCTTACAAATGTTGTAGTTATATGTTTCAAATTATTTTTGGTTAAATTAGCATTTATTTGGAATCCCTCACTTTTACAAACACAAAATAAATATCTTGATTTTTATCTGACATGATTACTAATCTCTCTTATATCAAAGTTCACAAAATTCAATTAAATAAAGTTTGAGCATAGAGAATTGATCTTGTTATTTACTTAAACCAAGCACATCCTTTCACAATAAAATGATTATATTTGTAATATCCATGCTATGCTACATAGTAGAAGTGGTTTCTTGAGCAAAAAGTTTCCCCTGCTATCCTATCATGCACATGGTCTAGAATATTTGAGAATTGGCAAAAGGACAAGCTCACCTCTACCCAGAATAAAAATCCCTTTCTCTACAACTAATCCGAGCAAGTATCCCTAGCATAGAACAAAAAGAAAAAGCAAAGTTCAAGAAAAAAAGAAAAAAAATGTTATTTTATATCATTACAGCAATGTTCCAAGCATTATCAAGCAAAAATACAAAAAGAAAAGAAATGAAAGCAAAATCAAAAGCAATAAAATCCCTTTCCCTACCCTTTGAAAATAAAAGAAGGGTTGATGAGCTTGAATCCCTGGAATTCTCAATTATTCAAAAACTGTGAGGTAAGCCCCATAATAGGTGGTTTGTGCCCAACCTGCTTGGCCTTGGGTAACTCCTAGCATGGTGATATGTCTGTCACATTAGCGACCTTCTTTTGTATAGACCTATGTCTGCTTATGGATTAGCTAGCTCTTGATAATCTGACTTACATAGTAGTCTAGTATGGTTATATGCATCTACATCATGGTTAATGAACACTTATTTGGTTCATTCAAATCACTTGTATCATATTATCTTGCTCAAAACTGGTAAACGAACATAGCAATTGCACACACATTTTGTATTTGAGAGATTTTGTGTATCATTATGATAAATCAAGATTGGAAATGAACTCACATATGCACATGGGATTCCTTATAAATCTAACTTTTGTCTTTAAGATACTTTGAAATATTTTTTGCAAATTGTCCGGAATAAATTTATTTTCTTCTTTACAGTACAGTTGTTTAGTATAAAGACAACTACATGCATAATAGAAAAAATCAAAATTTCTTTCAAAACCATACAATCAAAACATACATACATATATATATATATATATATATATATATATATATATATATATATATATATATATATATTGTTGACTTTCGTGATGATGGTATAAGTCTATATCTGCATATTCTATGCCTAGCGCAAACCATTGTACCAATTTTTATTCCCCATTTATTTGAAAATCTTGAAAACCATATGACTTAAATCATTCTGTTATACAATTATGTTTTTTTAACAAAAAGCATGCACATTATCACTATTTCATGTCATTATGTCAACCTTCAATTTTGCAATGATGGTATAATTCCTAGGGAATTATCCAAAAAATTTATCACACTTAGGAATTTATGCCTAGCAAAAATCATTTTAATTATGAAACTCTGAAAACAAACCATTATCATCATCATTTGCACCATTACACCAAAGTCTTAAGACAGTCTCTTAAGCACTCTTTTACTTTTTAACAATATTTCTATACTAGGATTAGCTTGACGACCGAGTGAGCGGCAACTCCATGAAATGGTCTATAATAGCGACAATGTCATTTGAAATTATTGTTAAAAGTCCCTTTTATTTTATTTTTTTATCAAATCATCACATCACAAACAACCAATTTGTTCTATCAGATTATTTCATTTAAATTTTTCAAGCATGACATTTCAACCATAATATTTCCAACGACGTAATTACATGAGTCATCAAATCAATCAATCAAAACATTAAAAGCATCATAAAAATATATAAGACACAAGTCATATGATCAAAAATATCTCATCTATATTTGTATCAACCATAATATACATCATATCAAAATCGGATTGGTATGCCACAATCTACATCTCAGCATACTCAATCCTCTATCAAAAATAATAAATACTATATATCAATCTATGCAGTGCAATCTGTAGTAGCTAGCCTCGAGAACCCCTCGAGCTCTTAGCCTCATATCCTCCCCCGCACTGAGGTGGACGAGGTGGCCCCATCGCAGTATGTGTCGTACTACAAGTCCTAGTCGTCGATCGAGATGAAGTCCTTGATGACCCAATCCTGATCGGGTCAGCAATGCTGGCTAGCAGCTGTACCCTCTGACCCTCTGGCACCATCTGGAAGTAGATACCTTGGTAGAATGCAGTCTTAGCAATCGATCGCACCAGCTCTTGAGTGCACGCTCCTCTAGCCCATGCTCTGAGGCATGCAATCTCATCTCTGAGCTGTGTCACCTCAGCTCGATGGCATGCAGCCTCATATTTCAATGTCTACACCTATGCCTAGAGACAGACTATCTCCGTTCGAAGAGTCACTGTCTCGTTGCTCTCCCCAGTGTCAACACCCTTGCCCTTATCAGGCAATGGTGGCCTATCTCTCTATGGAGAAGGGGGTCTCTCCTCCCTCCTCTCCCGTTGTCGTGGTCTCTGCTACGCCTGTGGTCTCCTCTATTCTCTCCCACCACAACCTTGGGCTGCCTCAATGGTCGCCTGGCATCGCCTCCCCATCTGACGCACAATTGCATGAATCGAACCCTGAGCCCTTGTCATCCAAGGAGGGCGGATGCCTGCGTACTAGGCATCATAGTCGTCAGGTACCCCTATGTCATCCCCATCCACTGGCTAAATGGGGGCATCATCTGCATCTTGACTCCAGAAGCACTGCATATCTGGAGCCCCGCTAACTATAGTGTTATCCTAGATAGTCCAAGAAAACTCGTAATCCCTAAGAGATGGGATCCCCTACTATAGACCAAACTATTGTAAAACTTGGTCATAGCGATGGAGCTCCACCTCTCCCCTCTCCATCCTCAGCCAACAGACTCGCTTGATGTGATCCAGCTCCTATCCGTCCTCATCCCACTCTGGATGATCTCTCTAAGGCCTCCAAGTGATCTGGTCAGAGACAAGGTCATCAAGTAGTCTCCGAGACATCGACAGATCTATTTGCCACTATGACCCTCTTTGGAGGCACTAATAGAAAGCTCGGGGCCTCTCCCTGTCAACCCCTATCAAAGGAAGCCCTACCAACCTCTGCACTGTAATGTGCTCCCAGCACCAAACCTGTAGAAGTGATGTCATAACCAGACATCGACTGCCCTTGTATACGACCCCATGTAGGATCTTATACAATCGGCATAGAACAAAGCTACCCCAAGCAAACCTGTATCTGTGGTCTCTTATGTCACAGACCACATCTTCCAGTACCCATGGTACCTTGCATTTGCTCTGGTGGCACAGCAGAAGTCCACATACCGCCCCAGCCAAAACCCATGTGAGTCTCGATGCCCCAGGAATCTGACGTAGTGACTCAATGTTCACTTTGCCCTTATCCAGGGTGAAGATCGAATCGCCACACAATTGCATCATCACGTGGCCCTGATTGGCCATGGGAGTGATCAATCATCCTTGTATGGGGATCCTCAAAATCCTCCATACATCCTCTAGTGTGGGAGTCATCTCCCCTGTTGGTAACCAAAAATAGGAAGATCCCACATACCACCTCTTTGCTAGGGCTGTCAGTAGCCCCATGTCTGTAGAAACTTGTGGCATCTTTGCCACATGCTGCAAGCCGACCTGTGCCAATTGATCTCGCTCTGCCTGAGATAGAGTGGCCAAGTCATCTATCAACCTGCCATATTTCCATTCTCTGCTCTTCAGTAATCCTCTCTGCAACATAAAAACAACACAATAAAAATCATTAATAAAAACTCAGTAATTAATAATGCAAGTAAAATTAGTTCAATTTTATATAAATGATGATATCGTCCACTATTGGACGATATCGTCCCAAATTTGAGCAAAATCGTCTCCAATTTTGCAAGCCGAAATCATCCCTAATTTGATGAAATCGTCCCCCTTTCGTCGATTTCGTCCTTAGACGAAATCGGCCAACTTGAGACGATTTCATCGAAATCGAGACGATTTCATCCCGATGATGTCGATAACCCAAAAACGATCGCGATGCTCAAAAATTGCTCAAAATTCACTTTAAAAGCATGTAAATTCAACTTAAAGCATTCTAAACTAAGTTTAGACTCTTACCCGTAGCCCGTGCCGGACCTCTGTCGATCTGTGCGCTGTCTCAACCATTTTTGTCTCTAGAGCTCTAAAAACTAGAAAAATGAACAGTAACAATGAATTAGGGTTTTACCCTATTTTTCTTAATTTTATTCAAAACACAATTAAAAACATTTTAAAATTTTGTTTTTTGCGTTTTTACCTCAAACGTTCGATTTGGGTAAAAACACGGAGGGGGCACCATAATAAGCTGTTGTACGATTCGACCAAGAATCGTCACCTAAAAATGGGAATAATTTTTTCTTTCTCGTAGATCGAGAAGAACTCATATTTAACGCATTTTTTTCAAAAAATTCGCTAAAGAGGGGGCAAAATGTAGCACCCTAAAATTGACGCAGTAAAACCTTAATAATTACAATTACTCTAGTAAATATTCAAATTCAAAATTCAACCTCCAAAATCGCTCCCAAACCGTCGTTTAACCCATTTCCTCCTTTCGCATGCCATTTTAAGAGTTTGATTTGGTCATTTTATGATATCGTCTTCGATAAGACGATATCACCTCAGATTGGACGATTTCGTCTGGCGTAGGACGTCCAAACGATCTCGTCCCAAATTGATTTGTGCATAGTTGGACTCTGTTCCAATGACATCTCTAATCTGGGCAGAAGCATGTCTGTGTCGTTAGAGACCTCCCCTGTTGGAGATCTCCCAAATTGGGATGTTCTCCAACCTCCCAACCTCTATCCTAAGCCTATTTAATCCTAGGCCCTCCCCTTAGCATCCCCCTGGCTAAAATTCCCTGTAACTCGAATTCTACATGCACTTGACCATCTTAAATCACTGTTTGCATTTGTATTTTCCCAAGTTTGTTTGCAGGAACTTCATTGTTTTTCATCTAGAGCAAGCTCAATTTGTCTCAGACAATCTCATACAATCTCAGACGATCTCGACCCAATTCGAGACGATTTCGACTGCAGTCCACATTGGGGGCAATCAGTGCCCAGAGTTTGTGTTTTCTCCACTCTTTTCCACTGCATTATCCTGCATTTAGTTAATTCTATGGTTATTCTTTATTATCTTGCATCTTGGAGTTCACCCATATAGCTTATATGCATAATATAATCATGATTTGTCAATAAGTCATTATATTGCACTTATGTCTTAGTTTGTTATTATCATTTTAATGTTCTTACTGACATTTACATCATTACCCTTTGTTATCATAGTTGCATTCTCTATATTTTGCATCTATTTTTTTGTTTGTAGGTCTCTGACGAATTCGTCAGATCCCAGACGATCTTGTTAGATAGGAGATGATCCTATCAAATTCCAGATGATCCTGACTACTTCAAAAATCATAACCTTCATCAGACATCCGGATCAGGTATGGGTCTTTAATCCATCTTGTTCTTTCTATTTTTCTGTCCAAATTTGTTTCTGTCTTCATTTAAATTTGCATTTCATATAGAATAGCTTAGACGCATTTTGGCCAAACCTAGGACTTGGATGATTAAAGATAAAACTGAACACATCAAACACATTCCCAACCTAGGCATGGAAACTTCCATTCAAATGTTTCCTGGTGAACCCACCATCCATAAAAAAATTACCATAATACACCTCCCCCGAGAGGTGGGACCTTCGCAAGGCCTCTCAGTCCGAGGTACCGCACCATCCTTTTCCAATCCTCCTTCTGGGCACGGATCTTATAGCCTAAAGGTAGGGATGCAAAAAATTTAGAGCGATACACCTTCAATCTAGCATAAATCTATCGTCAACATTTGTCCTATGATTTGCACTAAACACAGTCCTTTGGTCTAGCACAAATCTATCATCAATCTCTATCCTCTAATATGCACTAAACATAGTCCTTCGGTCTAGCAAAAATCTACCCTCAATCTCTATCATAAAGCCTTAACACAAAGCTTGATCCAATCACAAATCAACTCTACTGTATTTTCCCCAAACCTTAACTCAAGGTTTGAACAAATCAATCAATCAACTTTGATCTCAAGTCTTCTCAAAGACTTATCTCAATTCTACCTTGTAAGCTTCCATAAAATCTCATACTAATATGTTCGCAAGTCCTCTCTAGAACTTGTCCAATCTACTAAACAAGACCTCACTAGAACTTGTCCAATCTACTCAACAATCTATGTCCTCAAACTCTATATTGTAAGCTTCCACAAAAGCTCACACAAATCTGTCCACAAGTATTCTCAAGACTTACCTCAAATATGCTCAACAAGTCCTCACTAGAACTTGTCCAATATCATAAAAACATAAATAGAATTTTTAGAGACTCAATATGCTTCACATTCACCACAATTTTGAATTACTTTCAATTTCTTTTTTTACCATAGAAACATATAGATAATTGTTAGAGACTCAATATGCTTCACATTCACCACAATGCTCAATTACTTTAAATTTCTCTTTTTACCATAGAAATATATAGAGAATTGTTAGAGACTCAATATGCTTCACACTCACAAACTCTAAATCACTTTCAATCTCTCTTTTATCACATAAATATATAGAGAATTGTTAGAGACTCAATATGTTTCACATTCATCAACACTCAACCTCTTTCTCAAATCAATTTAGAATATAGAACAATTTGTTTCACATAACTTGAAATATCACATCAACACATCCACTTGACTAGGCTCAACCAACTCTACTCAACCAATCACTCAATGAAATAATCCTTGTTCACAAACCCTAGTCCAAACTTATGATCATTCACTCAAATAATTCCAACAATGCTTATCAACCAATCTCACATAATAATGATACTCATGATCTTTGCAAACCCTAGTTCAAGTTCTTCACTCAACTAATTGCTTCAAAAATAATGCTAGTATCACATAACAATGATACTCATGATCTTTGACAACTTCACATAACAATGATACTCATAATATTTGATAACTTCACATAACAATGATACTCATGATATTTGCACAAACTCTAGTTCAAGTTCCTCACTCAAATAATCACTTCAACAACAATGCTTATAAAACAAGGTTACTTTCCTTAACCTCTATTCCAGAAAACCTTGAAGCATTAATTCAAACACACTCAACAAGGAAAACTTAACAAAGTCCTTTTTACTCCAATATTAATTTTATAAAACCTCAATAAATCACTTCAACCAAAGAAGAATATGCCCATACCTTTTATTTGATGTAGAAGTGACCTTAGAAAACTTGTCTCAATCAAAATTTTCTCTTTTACCAATTTCAATAGCTAGATGATAAAATATCACACTAACCTCTTCACAAAATAATTCTCAATTACAAAAATAATCAAACTTAACTACACCTTATTACTCCATCTTAAAATAATATCCAAAACCACAAATATTTAATCAAAACACTTCTTCCAAAACTCTAACTCATCAAAAGAGCATCTTAACAATTTAGTTTCATCATAACTCTTTTCAGAAATATATCTCAAAAATATGCCAAACTCTACTTATGACTCCCTACTTATTATTGCATCAATTAAACAAATCACTTTGTAAAATAATGCAATAAGTCAATCTCTCACTTTTCTAAGGTAAAACAAAATTACCCTAGCTTTTACTTTAGCAAAAATAACCCTTCATATATCAAAAAAAATTATTTCCTCAACACTTAGTTTAATTTCACAACTTAACTTCCACTTTATCCCTCCTAAACCTTAGCAAAACAAACTAAAATAATTTCCAAAAATTATTATTTTTTGCAATCCATGAGGCTCAAAATGTGGCACAATACTCCCACAACGCCTTGGATGCGGCTTCTACGTCATGTGAGCCACATGCTCCACTTGGAGTTTCAAAGCACAACATGTTCTATGACTTATTCAAACCCTTAAGAGACCTTGGCTCTTCCTTCAACGTCAATGGAACCACACACTACGCTTTTTGGGAGGCACACATTTCAATAATTCACACAAGATTTTTCACTTAAGGTAGATGCAATAAAATCAATTCCAAACCTTAGGAATGGCTATGGTATTTATACCATATGCCTTCTCTTATCACATACGTTGGCGGAGAGGAAAATTCATCGGGGAAACAATGTTGTCATTGGCGCTACTATATATACCTTCAAAATATATTTATTTCTAATTATTTAAATTCAAAGGAATTTAAATATTATAAATTTAATATTTAAATATCCTTTGGGATTTTTAAAATAAAATACTCCTTATGTTTTAGAAAACCTTTTTGCTTTTCCCAACCATGGTTTTAATAAAAACTTTTTATTTTGCCCAACCATGGTTTTAATAAAAACCTTTTATTTTGTGCTTCACATAATATTTAAAAATAAACATTATGAAGATTTTTCACCACAAACATTTTGCATTTATCCATTTAACCTTTCAACATAAATGACAATTCATCCTTAACATCAATGACAACTTCATCTACTCAAAATTTCCAACAATTTCCCCCTTTATCATTGATGGCAACCCAATTATATTTTCAAATTTTATTAACCTTTTTATGTATTGATCCCCGTGGGAGACTGCTTCCCTTGACTCAATGTTGTCTTCTTAAATAAAATATCTCCCCCTTAATTAAATCTCTCCCCATTTTACATCAATGGCAAAGGGCCACCTTTGGGGCTTGGGGCTAAAGATAAGTATATTAGCTCGGCCCCTCCCCCACCTCCTCTTTTGAGGTGGTTAATTTTGGGGTGGGAGTATATCTACTCCCAGCATACACTACTCTTAATTTTTTCCCATATTATTTTTCCATACCTTTGAAGTCATACCCTTTTGAACCTTTTGATAATCCTCTTTCTTGCCTGTCCTTGGAAGATTTGGAAATTATTTTCTACACCACCTTGTTATATGCCCAACATTATTGCACTTGTAGAACTTAATTTTGTGACTCCTTGAAGGTGCAAATATCATGTAGTTCCTCCTTGTGAAGCCATATCCATTCCTTTCGTGAACCTTGCAATTTACTACCTTATGACCAAACTAATTACAAGAGTAGCAATACCCTTGAAAAAATTGCCCATTTCTAAAGTTCCCTTATACTTGTCTTTCATGTGTCCTGCACTGTGTAACCTTGTGCCTAAATCTGTAATATGAGAAGCATCGTCCATTGAAGAAACCTTGCCTTGACCCCATTGGTCTCTTAGTCTCTTCTACCCTATCATGTTTACTATTCCATCTGTTCCTTATTTGTGCATTGTTCCTTTCCTTGTTGAACCTTCTATTGTCCAACTTATCCTTATAAGTATCACTCTCTCTTTCACTTTATTCTTGTAGATTAAAGATACAACGCCAAACATAAATAAAGAAATCACAATAAAGGAATGCAGAACAATTGTACAAAATGAATGATTTTTATTAATCAATGGAGTTTAGAAACTCCTTTTAAGTACAACAGGGCCTGTAACCCTTTTCGTGATACAAAGTTACAATTTGTGCTAGGGTTCTCCGAAACCCTAGTTGGCACAATGTGGTGGCGTCTCCGAAGAATGTATCCTTAACCTCAACAGAATGAGTGGGCTTCGTTGTATCCTTTGGCTCGGACCACTCCAGCTTAAGCAGTTGCTATCAACAAATCAGATCTACCACTAGAATCCTGCACACATTAAAATTATCAAAGAGTTAGAAACTAATAAGAGGGCTCCACTGTGTGAGCCCTCAGAAACAATCTAAAACCCTAGATTTATGAAATAAAAATAAACAGAATGCAGAATTCAACAGCAGATTAATACATAAAGAAATATTACTTGCTTTAGACGAATCTATACCTTTTCTTGTTAACGCGGCGAGACCAGGCGGCGGCGATGGATGCGGCGAAAGGGTTTAGTTCAGACTTAGGGCCGTAGAAGACTCAGAAGACTCAGGATTAACAGCAATAGCCAACTCCAGACTTAGATAGGGAAGATAAGTAGGTTTAGCCGAAGAGATAGATAGGGTTTGAGCCATCAAGGTGACTCAATTTATAATCTACTCTTAGGGCACACTTTAGGGTTTTAACGACACTTTGAACGTGTGGCTAAGATTAAAGTGGATCCAAGGGTAGAGAATAAATCTAGGTTGTGAAACGGATTAAGATGGATGGACGGATGAGATTAAATGAAGGATGGACGGCTCGGATTAAATCACTTAAACTTTATTTATATATATATTAAAATATATTAAAATATTAAAATATATATATAAATATTAATTTAAATAAATTTGGGGATGAAAAATGGCGGGAAAAGTGAAATTGGGCCAAATAATGGTGGGAAAGTGTGGATTTGGGCCAAATAATGGCGGGAAGGATGGATGGCTGACACGTGGCTGGAAGGAAGGTATAGATGACTTACAAGTGGCTGGATTTTGGTGTCTACAGATGCCCCTTTTTGAGTTGCTTTGTGTGAAGACACAATGTAGCACAAAAACTTAAGACACTTGAAAAGCTGGATCAGACGCAACTCTCTCTCAAGACTAAAGCACAACTTTGAAGACCAAAGAATAAAAGAATATTTAAAAATTTTCAGCTTACCCCCTCAATTGGCGAGCGAGAATGGTTCTCACAAGCCAATTGGAAGAAATTCGGAAGATAATGAACCGTTTTTGCCCCAACGGTGAAAAAAAGGGTTGGTGCATGCACCATCTGTTTATGTCCCAATAGAAAAGGGGTTGGTGTACAAACCAGAAAAGAATATGATTGAAGACGATATGAGTGATGTGAAAGATGGACCGTTTTCTGCCCCAACGGTTATAAAGGGATTTTTGCCAAACTGTAAATTCCATGATCATGTAAGATGAATTCCACTATAGGAAAATTAGAAATTGATAACGGATGCCCCAACTCCTGTGTGTGAATCCATACTGTTGATGAAATTGCCTTGTTGGCGCCATTGATATGCGAGAGATGAAAGATGCATGAAAGAGTCCAGAACTCGAAGATGCTCCTAGTGACTGTATGGATAATTCCTCGGGTCGGAACCAATCAACCTAGGTAGCCACAATCTCTAGCAAGACTTAAAATAATGACGATATGAAAGATTGTCCATGTTTAAGGCCCCATGAACTAGGCCATCAATGACAACTGTTGAGCAAATTAATCTTGGTATGAGGTCACTTGAAAAGTAGAATACCCAAAATTGATTTCCAATTTTCAAACAATGAAATAATTGATGATGATAAATGGTAAGTGTCCTTATGGTGGTTTAATCCTCTTACCGAATTGCATGGATTCAAATCGTTGCAATCGCCAAGGTGATAGAATATACCACTAGATACGAGGTTTACTTTAATTTGATTTGGCAAAAATATGCATGATGAAAGAAGAATGAATGAAATTGACGATAGATCAGAAGAATTGATGAATGTGGTTAATTTTGTGAAGGTTTTGAATATTTTTAACCCAATTTGTAAAACAATGATGAATGATGCGCTTTTTGAGAGAAATGACAAAATTTGTGTCCAAAACTGTTGTAACCTTCACAAAATGTTTTATTATGATAAGAAGAATGGATGAATGCAATTTGATGAAATTTGGAGGAGGTAAGCTTCAATTTTGTAAGTTTTGTTCCTTTATTCAATATCGACACCAAACGCCGGTCTGCGTTTGTGGTTGGCAAAGACGCCCGTCGGTGTTTAGGCGCTCTGCAGACGCAGGACTGCATCTGAATCCGCCATGAAATGCCCTACTGCGTTTCAGGGCACCAAAATCAGCTATTTAAACAGTTTCAGCGAGAATTTCGCTCATTTGTGCGTTCGAGCTTAAGAGAAGTGCGTCTGAGGGAGTGGAGTGAAGTGGAGTGAAAGGTTGTGTGGGAGAGTGAAGCACGCGGGAGCTATGGCGGAGATGGGAGCGGACGCGCCAGTGCAGCCATCTGAGGTATTTGTTCATTTAAGCAAGTACTTATTATGTGTTTTTTTTTTTTTTTTCGGAAAAATTTGTAACAAATTTTTGTTTTGTTGTTTTGCAGCTTAGGGTGTTAGAGGCACGACACCGATTCTCCCCTATCATTCCGGGGATGAGGAGGTCGTTGTCCCAAGCAGACTGGGAGATATTGGATGCGGTGGGGCTAGCGAAGGCAGCCCGGTTGGAGGTAGTTCGGGCGGATGAGGGGTACCTCTCGGCTTTGGCCGAGAGGTGGGATCCAGATCGGGGGACGTTCCAGCTCTCGACTGGAGAGATGACGGTGACGCTTGAGGATGTATACCGCATCCTCAAGGTGCCCGTGGAGGGGGCGTGGGTGGAGGTTGGATGAGATAGGGCCACGGAGATGGCCAAGGTGTTTGGGGATGACTAGAGGGAGATCCGGACGGAGAGGGCCTAGGAGAGGCCGCAGGAGAGGCTAGGGAGGTACCCCCTAGCGGGCACGAGAACGAGCTGGCGCAGCTGCAGCAGCAGATAGCGGAGCGCGATGCTATGCTAGCTGCCCGGGACGAGAGGATAGCTCGGCTGGAGCAGCAGGCGATAGAGCGGGATGCCCTGTTAGCTGCTCAAGAGGAGAGGATGGCCCGGTGCGAGGCAGACTTGGATGGAGCGACCAGGGTGCCCCAGGATGACAAGGTGACGAGACTCCGAGCAGAGCTAGCGGAGCGGGAGCGACGGCACGGGATAGACATAGCTAGGCTTAGGTCTAGGACTCGTTACATTGAGGCTCGGAGGACACATTGTTTAGGCATCACATTGTGTTGCCCGATCCTCCATCCTCCTCTCGTCTCTAGGCGTAGTGAGTCTAGGCACACCACTAGGTCTAGGGCTCCTACTAGGTCTCAGGGGTCCTCTTTTGATGGTTAGCTTAGTGCTTAGATGCACTCTTTATGAGCCTTGGTGCTCTATTGTATATTGTAGCCTTTTGGCATTCATTGTATAGTTTGACCTTTATACATATATATATATATACATGGCTTTTATTTATTTGGTGTTTTACTCTCTTTTGTGTGAATGCCTATGTTTTTGTGATGCATGTTTTTATATGTTTTAATGTTTTTGATGCATATGTGATGGAATGGAATGCAAACTTATAGATGATTAATGCGAGACTAAGTATATAACATACAAATTTATGGATGATTAATGCAAGACTAAGTAAATGAAATATGCACTAAGAAGCACTCATACTTTTAGATAGTTAGATTTAGCGAACTGTTATCATAATTGTTTAATCAGGGGCACCGAACTTGGTGGCTTGTGAATGGATGACGTATGGAATGACATGAATATGGAAGAAGATATGGAGGGTGATATGGAGGTTGATATGGAAGACTGTTTTACAAAGACTCAAACATGCTAGTGGTATCAAACAAACTTACTAACATTGCCTAATTCAACTAGGACCAAATGTGTGTGCATGCGAGTTCATTAACCAAATCAGAAGCATGGTAGTGACTCTAGGCAATCAAAAACCTGTGTGTGTGCAAGTGTGTTCATTAACCTCATCTTGCATAAATTAGGTAACCCTATTATGGAGAAGACCCCGAAGCTAGTTTGTCCGTATGAGCATTCAGAGGTCTCTTTTTGAGGAGAGACATGTCGCCATGCAATGAGTATACTCCATTGCCAGTCAAGCGTCTATAGCCCCGGTGAAGGTTAACTCCATAGTCCATGTTGTTTTTGACCTTTGTAAGCCTTGGGGATGACTACCTATCCGTATGACTGGACAAGTAGTACGATCCTTACAACTTATTTGGGATCAGTGGTGTGTGAAAAATGTTCATTTCCTTAGAGCTTTGGGGAATCGGATTCTCAACCGAAGTATGATGAGAATTTTACCCTATCCTTACTACTCTGTTTATATTTATATTTTGTGATTGCTTGTGATAGTGGTAAGAACCATCTGTTTTATGGACTATGTTTGCATGATAGGACAAACGAGGATTACCCTTTTCACTTCAAGGCACAACCCAAGGATGGTGTTATCTCTCTTTGACACAAGATGTTTTTAAGATGTGAAAATGTGATAGGTTCAAGACCGCTTTTGAAATCATTTCCCAATACTCAAGATTTTATTTAGTGTAATTTGTGATATGGCCCTAGAGAACTTTGACATGCATTTCGAAGTTTGCTTAAAACACTAGGAATGGCTGAGTGACTGAAAACATTTTGGCAATGTAAATATGTGCAAATGGAAAATGGGTGTACGAATGACAATTCGGTTTGATGGATTTTATGAAGGTGCCCCTGATTAAGGCAACATGACTTTTGCTTGACCAAATTTTATATCCAAAAGATAGAATGGTCTCTAACATGATATGCAACTATGGCTGAAAATGAAATGTTATGGTTTTGAATGAGATGTATGCACATGAAATGCAATGTTTTTGAATGAGATGTATGCAACTAGCAATGAAATGCAAATTCTTTTTATTTTATTTGTTTTTTTTTTCTTTTTTTGTTGTACAAGCCATGTATATACGTACATATAAAATTCAAACTATGCGTAGAATGCCCTCAAGTGTATAACATTAAGTGGTTCGGGTTCTTCCTCTCCCTCTAAAGTGGCAAGTCTATAAGTTCCATTACCCACTCTTTCAGGTGACCATATATGGACCTAACCAATTAGCCACGAATTTATCTCGAAGATGCGGCAATGCATTGGTGTTTTGTTGATTCTCTTTAAGGACAAGATCCCCTACTTGAAATTCTCTTAGATGAACTTTGGCATTGTAAGCACGTTTCAATCGGTCTTGATAAACTCGCAAATGCTCTAAAGCATTGATTCATTTTTCATCTATGAGTGTGAGTTGATCAAGACGTGCTTGTCTAGCAGTATCATCATCGATAAATTCCTGCAAAGAAATTCGCAAGGAAGGGATCTCGAGCTCAAGAGGCATGATTGCTTCAGCTCCATAGACCAAAGAAAATGGCGTTGCCCCAATGGGAGTTCTGATGCTTGTTATGTAAGCCCATAATGCTAAGGGGATTTGTGTATGCCAATCTTTATGATTTTCTTTAACAAGTTTCTTAAGAATAGCAATTATGGTCTTATTGGAAGCTTCAGCTTGTCCATTGGCTTGTGGGTAGTAAGGAGTTGAGAAACTATGTTGGATATTATACTTTTCGCAAAGAGCTCGAACATCCTTATTCTTAAAAGACTTGTCGTTATCAGAAATAATTTTAGAGGGAATACCAAAACGACAAATGATATGGTGAAGTATAAACTCCACAATTCTAGGACTTGTCGTACTGGCTAGAGGAACAGCTTCAACCCACTTTGTGAAGTATTCAGTGGCTGTAATGATGAAAGTATGCTTTCTGAAGAGCGGGTGAAATCTTGCCAATTAAATCGAGACCCCATTGTGAGAAGGGCCAAAGGCTTTGGATGGACTGTAAAACTTGTGATGGTATATGGGTTAAATTAGCGTGTTCTTGACACTTTTTACATTGTTTAACATATTTGCAACAATCTTGTTCCATAGTGGGCCAATAATACCCCATACGTAAAATACACTTCGCAATGGCCATTCCACTAAAATGACCACCACAAGTACCATCATGGGCTTCAGCAATAGCTCTATGTGTTTCACCTGCTTCTAGACAACGGAGGAGTACTCCATCATATCCACGTTTATACAACACATCCCCCAAAAGAACAAAACGAGCTGCCTTTTGCTTAAAACAGCGACGGGCAATTCGAGACAAATCAGATGGGAGTGTTCCAAACTTGAGGAAGGCTACTATCTCACTAGACCAAGGCTCATATGGATCCGAATGGATAAAGCAAACATCTTTTTCATCCTTAGACTCAGCACGGACAATTGCAGACTTAGAGATTGTGGAAATGATTAGGGGTCGTACCTCTCCAAGGGAGTCCTTTGGAATCAATGATCCAAGAGAGGCCATGGCATCCGCAAATCTATTAGTCGAACGAGGCAAACTAGTGATCTCATACCAATCAAACTTAGAGAGCAACTTCATTGCTACATCATGATAAAGCTTAATGGTAGGTTCTTTGGCTTGGTATTCTCCTGTAATTTGTTTAACCACGAGTTGAGAATCCCCAAATATCCGAATACGCTTAATGCTCATAGCTATGGCTGATTGAAGACCTAAAATTAAGGCTTCATACTCTGCTGTATTATTGGTGCATTGGAAGTCTAGTTTGAATGATAAAGGGATGGGAATCCCTTGAGGTGTATGAAACACAACTCCAGCGCCTTGACCTTTCGCGCACTTAGAGCCATCAAAAAATAGCGTGATGTCAACATCTTCCTCCGGAATGATGTCCTCTTCTTGTTCAGTGATAGCAAATACCGAATCATCTGGGAGCTCAATAATCAAAGGATGATCACTAGGTAGTGGAGCTTCCGCAAGTTGATCGGCTATAACTTGACCTTTAACAGATTTTTGGCTAATGAATTCAAGATCGAATTCGGTAAGCAACATTATCCATTTAGCGGTACGAGTGTTATTATAAGTGCGAGACATCATATAACGCAGAGGGTTTTCTCTAGCTATGACATATGTTGTATGGCTAAGCATATAATGACGAAGTTTCTTAGTGGCAAAAACCACTGCTAAGCACAACTTTTCCACATAAGCATATCGGGTTTCATAGCTTACCAATGTTCGACTAATATAATAGACAGCTTGCTCACGATTTTGTTCATTCTTTTGTGCAAGCATTGTCCCTAAGGCAAAGTCCGTTCTCTGAGATATAAATATTGAAAGGGACCCCCGGACGAGGCGGAGCTAAGACTGGCGGAGACGCTAAGTACTGCTTGATGTCATCAAAGGCTTTTCGACACTCATCTCGTCCATGAAAATTGTACCCCCTTTTGTAGTAGGTGGCAAAATGGCCTACATTTATTAGAAAGTTGTGCAATAAAGCGACGGATTGAATTAATCTTTCCTTGCAAACTACGCAACTCCTTCAAATTAGTTGGGGGACACATTTCCATAATGGCTTTGACCTTGTTTGGGTCCACCTCAATACCTCGTTTAGAGATAATAAAACCTAGGAGTTTGCCCGAGGTAACACCAAAGACACATTTCTTAGGGTTCAACCTTACTTTATGCTCTAGAAGTCTATCAAAAACTTTTTCCAATACATCAAAATGCTCTTGTCGAGTTTTAGATTTTGCCAATAAATCATCCACATAATCTTCGATAATCTTATGCATATAATCATGGAAAATATAAGTCATGGCTCGTTGATAGGTTGCACCTGCGTTCTTAAGGCCAAAGGGCATCACCCTGTAACAAAAAGTTCCCCAAGGTGTGGTAAATGTTGTTTTGTGTTGATCTTCAGGGTTTATTCGAATCTGGTTGTATCCCGAAAATCCATCCATGAACGAAAGCATTTCATGACCAGCACAGTTATCGACAAGAGTATCAATGTTTGGAAGAGGAAAGTCATCCTTAGGACACGCTTTATTTAGATCTCAAAAATCGGTGCAAACACGTATTCCCCCGTTAGGCTTGCGAACGGGTACCATGTTAGAAAGCCACTCAGGATAATCAATCGGGACGACAAATTTAACATCCAAAAGTTTCTGAATCTCCGATTTAACTATGAGGGCCACGGTAGGATGCATTTTCCTAAGTTTTTGTTTGACAAGTTTAGCATCTTTTTGTAAGGTGAGGTTATGGACAACCAAATTAGGGTCTAGGCCCGGCATGTCTTTGTAAGACCATGCAAATATCTCCTTCTTCCGCTTGAGTAGAGCAATCATTTGCTCTTGTTCCTCTGATGATAGACTTTTAGCCAGTTTCACAATTTGGGTGCCATCTTGGTCCGTACTAAGGTCTACATCGATAGTTTCTTCAATAGACATGTGGGAACCTTCCTCAAGCTGATGGGGAGTAGGGATCAGATTTATGTCATCTAAAATGTCATTAGGCTCTTGTGCCTTGCTCTCGTCTATGTCTGCCTGGAAGACCTCTGGCTTAGAAGATGAAGGTGAATGTGGAGGTGAAGGAGGAATGTAGTTGGCGGAAGCCCTTAACAATTCCTCGGAAAGGATGAACTCTAAAATAGATGGAGGAGATGAAATCCGATCCATGTCAATCAAGTTTGGGTTGATCGGGATTGGCTTATCCGGATCATATGGATTATGGAGCGGGGTGAATAAGTCTTCAAAATTCATTGTCGACTTATGGAAGAAAGGATGGGCGGAATGGAAGGGAAAACCGGTGAAGACCTCGGAAGACCTGAAATGCAAAACAACATAGTTTTTCAGTTTTTTTTTTTTTTTTTGTAGTTTGAGTTTTTTTTTTTTTTTGTAGTGGTGAAAACCACTATTACACACATACATAAAGCAATAAAGTATTTTTATATATTTTGATATTTCTTTTTTTTTTTTTTTTTTGGGAATTTTCTGATTTTTTTTTTTTTTTTTTTGGTAGTGGTGAAAAACCACTATTTTAGTATATACATATAATACAGGTTTGGATTATGGCTTATGGATGTGGCGGAGGGGGTGGTTCACCTCGTTCTTGTGGAAGAAGCAAGTGAAATATGGCCTCTTGGAGAGGGAACAATTGGAGATAAAACTCGTCTTGTTCAGTGAGGGGAACAATGGGCGCCGACTCTTCTTCAGATTCATCACCATTTGACATGACGTCAAATTCTTCATAGGCTTCATCTTCGGATTCGTCGGGGTGGAGGATTTCTTCTTATGAATTAAGATTAATGCTTTGAAAAGCTGGTTCAAAAGAAGAAAGGGATGGAAGTGGTTGGTAGCCCAGACCAAAACGCTCAGTGGGTCTCTGGTATGGCATATCGATGCGTTCAGTTAACCCTTGCTCGTATCGACCTAGGCCAAATTGCTGCCAATTATGTCTGTGGAAATAGCGAGATGGAAAACCCTCCATACTTTCGATATTGGCAGGGACTAGATGCTTGGGTTCTGGTATGGTGGTAGGACTAGAAGATGACTCTATTCCCCCATATACAAAATTAATGGAATTTGGCATAGAACCCATGTTATAAACCGATCCAATGGATAAATGTTGGTCATGTGGACGACAAAAATCTTTAACTGTTTGCACATTGAACGGTGTGATGTGGACATCTTGGATGGCATACTCACCAATACCTGCATCAGTTAGATGGACCTTGACTTGGGAGGGAGATGAGATGTGTCCCTTCTATACTGCATCAATGTCTAAAGTATGCATATGAGGGACAGGTTCATTGTGTACGTACTGACATTGAACCCTTCAAACATTGCAACCATGTCTCAAATCCTTATGAGATTGTGTTGCCATCCACTCATCTTTTCTTGACCCCATCTACTTCTTCTATACCATCTTCTTTTAAATCTCCCATTCCTGAGGAGCTACCCATCATATCGTAACCATATTCCTCTTCCGCTATTCCATCTCATTCACCACTTTCTTCATCTCCTAATGAGTTGATGGCAACACAATCTCATAAGGATTTGAGACATAGTTGCAATGTTTGAAGGGTTCAATGTCAGCATGTACACAATGAACCTGTCCCTCATATACATACTTCAGAAATTGATGCAGTATAGAAGGGACACATCTCATCTCCCTAAGCCAAGGCTGTCCAAGCAATACATTGTATGCAATGGACCCTTCCAAGATGTGAAACAAGGTATGCAAAGTTTGGGCCCCTACCTCAATGGGCAAGATAACCGTGCCAACCATGGAAGATAAAGCATCATTGAATGCTTTAAGAGTAAAAGTCGACTTGGTGATAAGGGATGGCGACAGCTCTAGATGACTCAACGCTGATGTTGTAATGATATTGATTGAGGAACCGGTGTCAATTAAGACTCTCTTGAATGGCTTGTGATCGATCTTGGCCATGATATGCAGTGGAGGATCTATACTTTTTGTTGACAAAGGTTTGATTTCAAAATCATAGAAAGTGATGGAGGGCTCCATGCATGTTTGAATACTCCCCACAAAGTTTTTGAAGGCATTAGTATCTTGAGTTTGAAGCTCAATTGACTTTAATATTTCCATTAATGCCTCTCTATGCGGGGGAGATTGTTGAATGAGGTCATAGATCGATAACTTGGCAGAAGCCATTTTTAAACTGGTAGTTAATCGGCTACTCAATGACATGATGGGTCGTTGGCGTTGAGTAGAATGATTTAGCGGTTGTTGAGAAGTACTAGCATGTCGTTGGGTCACTGTTACCTGAGGTGGACTAAGAGTTTGTACAGGTGGCTGTGGTTCAACCTAATTTGGTTGGTTCACCCTTTGACCCCGGGTTACTACATTAATAGTACCCAAAAAACCTTGGTATTGTTGTACATGATTGACTTGATTAGGAGGAGTTACCTGAGTTACTCCACCTGAAGTTGTTGGAGCTTCCTCCCGATATGGAAGGGGTGTTTGAAATACACCAATATTTTGATTTTGTTGGGCTAAGGGGCTATCCAATTTAATGGCTCCAATCTCAATAAGATCTTGGATCACATGTTTGAAAGCTGTACAATTATTGATATCGTGTCCATTTTTCCTATGATAAGGACAAAATAGGTACTCCTTGTAATACTTCCCCCTTCTAGATGGTTCTAAAGGTTTAAAATCAGGTAAAGTTAACTGATTTGTGCTATATAACTTGTTGAATATGACCGCATATGGTTCATCTAAAGGTGTGAACTGTCACTTGGGATGATTTGTTTGCCAAGGTCGAGTTTCCATGGTTGGCCCAGTATTGTGAGCTGGTTGAGGAGGGGCGGGTACCGCATGATAAGCAATTGATTGCGGTTGACTTTGCATTACTTGTTGTTGTTGAGCCATTACGGGCTGGCTCACCACCACTTGATTAACTTGGTTAACATTTGAGGCTGTACTAGCCTGTGCTTGTTTATTTTGGCCATAATTATTATTTCGTTGTTGGCCCTTTTGTTGCCATTCTTTTCTACGAGGTTTTAAAACACCCTCTTGGACTTTAATGTCTTCTATGATACTTGCTTGGTCCAAAGCCTCTTCAAAAGTCCTGTATTGTTGTAATTGGAGTAACCAAGAGATAGGTTTTAGACAACTCTCGGTGAACATTTTGGTTAACTCCTCCATTGGTAGGGAGAATGGCAATTTATTAATGATAGCCCTCCAATGGTTTCCAAAGTCATAAACAGTCTCATCGTCATGTTGCTTGAGCTTGTATAAGTCGGACAATGAGACTTTCCTTTGTACATTTAGGGAGAATCGTTCTAAAAATAGATTAATCAATTGCTTGTAAGCATAAATGCTATGGTGAGGTAAATGATTGTACCACAGCATCTCCTCCTAATGTCTAAGGAAAAGTTCTGAGCATAAGAGCGTCATTATTTTGGATTCTAAAGCATGCATGCATGAATGAGCTCACATGTTTGTGAGGATCCTCAGTTCCTCAAAATTTGTCAAACTTCGGTAATGTGAAATCAGTCGGATATGGCGATGAAGGTACCGAAGGATGAATTGGTTGATTGATCAATGACCTTAGCGTAGGTTTCTGACTAGATGAGCTAGGCATGTTGAGCATAAGGTTGTCAATCTGTTGTTGCATAGCATGGAGTCAAGAATCTTCATGAAAATTTTGATTCGTTTGATGATTATGATGATGCAATGGAGGAGTGGAAAAATTATGAGATGGGATGAAATTGCCTGGATTAGGCGGTGTGGAATGGACAGGTTGTTGGTATGGATGATACCGAAAAGAAGGTTATTGGGGTGAATGATGAACTGGACTGGGTTGGGAGAAAGGTGGGGTAGGAATGGACACCACCGAAGATTGGGGTACCCAGGTGGGGCCTGAGCTAAGAAAAGCTGGCTGGGTAGAAATTGGTTGGAGTGTAGGATTTACTACGACAGGTGGTTGGGCATTTTGTTGTTGTTGCTGAAGCAACTTGTCGAGGTACTCCCTAACCTTATTAATTTCTAACCCAAGGGATGTGGGATGATTGGATGAAGGTGGAGGGCAGGCTGCCATGGTAGTCACAGGAGACTGCGTAGCGAGGGCAATGAAGGTGGCTGAAGTAGGCGGTACCTGGGAAGAAACAGTAGACTGTGCCCCAGGTAGGGTGAAACCATAAATGGTTTGGGAAGAAGAGGGTTGAAATTGGTCATGGCTAGAGGACGTTCCATCAACCTTATAGAGAGAATTGGTGTACACACGGGTAAATGGAGGAGAAAGTGGTCGGGAAGACACTACATTTGTCTCCAAAGAAGGACAATTGAGCATCTGGGAAGATGTTGGAGATGAAGCCAGCTGAGCAGATACAACATTAGCCTCAAAAAAAGGGTTATTGTAGACCTGAGTGAAACCAGCGGGTAGGGTTGATGCAATATCCTGTTGAAAAATAGAATCTTGCATAGGGGAATCTTGGATTGGCTCAAGGACATAGCCAGTGCCATCTCTTAAGTAAGTTTGCACTTGGGCCATATCAATGTGGGTAATATGACAGGAATTGTCTTCCTCCATGGGCATGGCCATGCGATAGACGGTAGAAGGACATGAAAGACCTGTAGGCGAACCTGCCTAAAATTCACTAGGATAAGTGGTCATGTTGGTGGTGGGGATGTTCTGTGAATTATTCATTTGATTATTTAGATTTAACACTTTAGATTGATTCCTTGTTAAGACCATAACACAATAAATCTAAACAAATTCAGAAGTTTAATGGATGGAGATGAATTCCACCGTCACTAAACTTCAAGCAATACTTGGTGATGAAATCCAGATATTACTGTTTTAAATGCAATATGAAATGCAGTGAATTTTATTTTAAGTGTTTTAGTTGTCTAATGTATACATACAAAGCTATAAATCAAAAGTTCTAATGATCTAAGCAAGAGGCTACTGAAAATATGCCATTTCCTCTGAAGAAGTGGAGTACACCATTTAAAACCCCCTGCCTACAAATGATATCAGATATCAAAGGAGCAACCGGAAGGTTCGTCCACTTCTCTGCCTGGAATCACCCAATGGCAGGAGTACTATTGACATCCAATCAATAGTCCTACTTAGATAACTAAAACAGATAATTTGTAGCTATTCTAATATGCAGCTAGGTATGCAATTTTTTTTTTATGCAAGCAACAACCAATAATGCAATGCAGAAAAATGTAACTAAAAATGTAACAAAAAAAAATGTATATACAGCTTAACTGTTCTTTTCCAGATTACTTATTTTTTTTTCATTTTAAAGCAATGATCTGAAAAATAAACAGAATACAGCAGAAAAACCAAAAATGTAAAAAGTACAGTTTAACAAAGAAAAAAAAAACGCACTTACTCGGAAGCCTATGCTTTTTCTGTAAAACTGCCTTCAAACGCCCAAGGGAGTCTGCGCAGGCTGAAACGCACCTCTGTGTTTTGGATCGGACTTCCAAACGCCGCTCTGCGTCTGCTACATTTTTTGCAAACTCCTCAGAAACCCTAGTTCACTGGAACAGCGAATTTCACGATTTTCAAAACTTGCAAAATAAAACAAAAACAGGAATAGATTAGTAAAGCAAGTATTAAAAACAAGAAACCCTAGGGGGTCCCACCGTGATCGCCATTTGTAGATTAAAGATATAACGCCAAACAGAAATAAATAAATCACAATAAAGGAACGCAGAACAGTTGTACGAAATGAATGATTTTTATTAATCAATGGAGTTTAGAAACTCCTTTTAAGTACAACAGGGCCTGTAACCCTTTTCGTGATACAAAGTTACAATTTGTGCTAGGGTTATCCGAAACCCTAGCTAGCACAATGTGGTGGCGTATCCAAAGAATGTATCCTTAACCTCAACAAAATGAGTGGGCTTCGTTGTATCCTTTGGCTCGGACCACTCCAGCTTAAGCAGCTGCTATCAACAAATAAGATTTACCACTAGAATCCTGCACACATTAAAATTATCAGAGTTAGAAACTAATAAGAGGGCTCCACTATGTGAGCCCTCAGAAACAGTCTAAAACCCTATATTTATGAAATAAAAATAAACAGAATGCAGAATTCAATAGCATATTAATACATAAAGAAATATTACTTGCTTTAGACGAATCTATACCTTTTCCTGTTAATGCGGTGAGACCAGGCGACGGCGATGGATGCGGTGAAAGGGTTTAGTTCAGACTTAGGGCCGTAGAAGACTCAGAAAACTCAGGATTAACAGCAATAGCCAACTCCAGACTTAGATAGGAAATATAAGTAGGTTTAGCCGAAGAGATAGATAGGGTTTGAGCCATCAAGGTGACTCAATTTATAATCTACTCTTAGGGCACACTTTAGGGTTTTAACGACACTTTGAACGTGTGGCTAAGATTAAAGTGGATCCAAGGGTAGAGAATAAATCTAGGTTGTGAAACGGATTAATATGGATGGACGGATGAGATTAAATGAAGTATGGACGACTCAGATTAAATCACTTAAACTTTATTTATATATATATTAAAATATATTAAAATATTAAAATATATATATAAATATTAATTTAAATAAATTTGGGGATGAAAAATGGCGGGAAAAGTGAAATTGGGCCAAATAATGGTGGGAAAGTGTGGATTTGGGCCAAATAATGGTGGGAAGGATGGATGACTGACACGTGGCTGGCAGGAAGGTATAAGTGGCTGGATTTTGGTGTCTACAATTCTTTTGAAGCTTCCTCTTATCTGGTGCTTGATCTTGACTCTCCTTTTTCTACTTCCTATTTCCCTTATTATTTCTCAAAACTAAGTCCTATTTTTATGGCTGATAATCTTTATGCAATGATAATTCTTTCCAATATCTTTGATTTTTTCTCAAACTTGTGTAGCTTGTCCTTAGAGTCTTTCACTTCCATCCTTAGTGAAACTATCTCATGTTCTAATATTTCACACTCTAGATATTTTATCTATAATTTTTTAGCCATACCTTCTTCCTTTTTCTTTACTTCGTCAACCTCAATTTTGAATTTAGTGAGCTCATGTAGAAACTTTGCTTTTGCTTTTTCATTTTATTGAGTTTGAACCCTTAATCCTGAGTTATCCCTTTCAATATCAACAATAAGTCTTTCACATTCTAGTTCTTTTACCTTTGACTGTTCAACCATACCTTTTTCATCTCCCATTCTCTTTTCAACCTTATCTTTCAAGTCAAATAGATCTTGTAGGAGCTTTGTCTTACATTTCTCATTCTATTGTATTTGAGCCCTTAATTCTAAGTTCTCCCTCTTCAACTCAACAAGTTCCTTAAGTGTGGCTTACTCCTTTTATTTTTCAAAAAAAATTTCTTTTCCTTGGTTTTCAATTCCTTCTCTTATCCAAAGTAGAGTTTCTTTTTCATACCTATTTTGACTATCCCTGTTATCCTTTTTTAAACCATCCTATAGGACTTCAATTTTGAAAGTATCATATTCAACTTCACTGCTACTAAACCCATTGCAATAACTTGTATCATGATCGATCTGACCACAAACAAAACATTCTTTAGCTTCTTGTGAACAATAAGCTACAAGGTGACCTGTCTTTCTACATCTAGTACAAAACTCTATGTAGACACCAAAACAACACCAATCTGATTATGTGACTGCAAACACTGATCGCATTGACACACACAGCCCCAAGGGCAGCCCCTAGAGGTTAAACAATGGTCATAACCACTCTCACAGCATTTTTGGAAGGTCAAAAACCATTTTTGCACCTTCAGGAACTTTGCTCAATATCCGTTCCACCCAGGGACGAATTCTAATTGGGATTCGCTCCACCCTGGGATGAATTCACAATTCACTCTAGGGTGGGGCGAATTGCAGGTTTGACGGGAAAAAAGTCAAATCTTGGCAAATGGTAGCTTGGATCCACCACTTAATGCTTCCTTCATTGCATGGGAGTATAGGTGAGCATTTTTGAGCGTTAGAGGTTGTTACAGAGGCAGTCATGGAGTCCCTATTCAGGGAGGAATCTTCCCTCCCCTGGAAGGGCATGGCTACCAAGTGGCGCCTCTGCATGCTCATCCCAAGATACCTCCAGGTCTATAAATTGGTGGGTTTTCTCACCCCAAAACATAGAGAGTAAGAGCAATTTGGAGCAATGAAGTGCTGCCATTTTATTTCCCCATACATCCTTGTGCGATTTGTGCCTTTCACATCCGTGATCTCTTTTGGAGAGGAGGTCATTGGGTGATCATTGGAAGGTCAAATATTGAGCCCAAAACCTGAAATTTGGCCATAGAATACCACCCCAATTTTTTGACAACACCTTACAAGAGATTTTGGACCCATCCCAAGTGGATTGGCATCAAAATCAGGTCCCAACGGTGGGTGGCCTGCCCGGGCGCCCTCGCATTGCCGCGAGTCTAATCGTCCCTTTTAGAAATGATTAGGAATATGTGGAAGATTGTTATTTCTATAATTTTTATCTTGCATTTCATATTATGCTACTTAGGTAGTTTGCAATTTCGATTTCGTAATGTTTTGAGCAAATATTATCATGTTCTATCACTTTTTGTCTTTACTAACTTGCAGGTAGCATCATCAAATTCCCACTAATGGAGGTCAAATTGGAAAAATATGAGCATATGGGTCTTCCTAAAATACCCCCAATCAGCTAACCCCAAGTTTGTAGTTCTTTTGGAGCTCTCTAGGCAGGACATTTGGGACAGTACCTTTTCGGCGTTTTGTTGTAGGTAAATTCGTCCCGCCCTAGAGCGAATTCAAATCGGTGAGGAATTTCTTGACTATTCTTTTTGCAGTGCCCTCCTAGTGATGTCTTGATGCCCCTGTAAAATTTTTAGAGCATTTGGATTCATTTTAGTTATAGTTTAATTCATTTTTCTCATTCACTGATCGTAGGCTTGGGGATTGCATGTCTTGTTTCACCCGTAGGTGCTACTAACTATTTCTTGTTCCTTTGAACGTAGGATCGAAACATTAGAGGAGCAGCAAGGAATCAAAATTCGTAGACACAAGCGGCGATGACATTTTGGTCCGCCCATCTTACATGTGGGCATGCGAAAGAAGGATGGTTATCCATGGATGTGACCAAGAGATGAATTTGACGCTCCTCGCCCCTAAAAAGGGAGGATGTGGATTGTAACCAAAATGTGAAATACATCAATAAAATAGAAGGGCTGTTATTTCATTTGGGCTTCAATTCATGTTTTTCTCCATTTCATGCATTTTTAATTCGTAGGGTTTAGCGTTAAGTTCAGTTCCATTTTTGCATCGTGCTTGGAGCTTTTCCTTTTTTGTTTTTGTATCCTCATGCTTCTAGTGGTGATCACGGTGGGACCTTATCCTCTATTTTGAGATCAGATATCTGATCCAAACTTGGTTGTTTTTTGCTTGCAGGTGTCGAGTTTCACACACTGACTGTTGTTCGTTCCATCAGGAGGCGGATACAGAGCTGTAATTCGTCTTACCCAGGGACGAATGGGAATTCACCCCACCCTGTGATGAATACAGTCCTATAATTCATTCCCCCTAGGATGAATTTCTATCTATGCAGTCTTCGAGAAGAAACTCAGAATCGGCAGATTTGGGTAGAGAAGAGGTAAGGATTCTGAACTTTTCTTGTCTATTTTTGTCTTTAGTTTTTCTATTCTAGGGTACTTGCTTGCTTAGGGAAATTAGTTTTCCTTTACCACTTGCTTGTTTCCATTTGGAAAAATAAAAATAACCCCACACACCACGTGGCAACTTAAAAACCAAGGCACTGGTCATAAAACCCCAGCCCTTGATCAAGACCAACGATGGATTTCATCACCACCTTGGCTTGAATTTTGCATCCATTACCCCGATCACAACTATTGCTAGACGTAAATCCTGATGAAAGCTGACCGAGTGTAGCTGGGGTGATTCCCAGTGCATGAGGATAAGTCTTCTATGGTAGGTGTCATAAACAGGGTGATTCCCCTTTCGTACCGCCTACGTTCCACGTACCATCTGCTCTCACGTACCTATAGTTTCCCTCACGTAAGGGTGGGTATATAGAGAGGTTGGTATATCGGCCTGGAAATGGTATATCGAAGGGGCGACCATTTTTGGGAGCCATAAGAGCCATCATTTTGAATTTAAATGTTCTTTACAAAAACCTTCAAAAACCTTCAAAAAAAAAACAAAAACAAAAACCAAAAACACACTAAACCAGGTCTAGGACACACTCTCAATATTTAAACGAGATAATCACTGCTTTGTGTGTGTGTGTGTTCATTTTTGTTTAGTGTAGCATAAAAAAAAAAAAAGAGATAAAAATCTACATAGCTTGTAGGAAAGCACCACCATGGTGTACACACGTAGCCAAGTCCAATCAAGGGTAGAAGCTGTGGAAAGTGTACAAGGGGGTACAAGTTGCCTCTGCTATAGCCCTAAGGACTTAGTCATACCGCCTTGGCAGCCTGACCCGCAAGAGAGTCCGCATCATTCCATGTCAAGATGGAATTATAGGGACACCCCTTTGAGAGACATGCCCGTTCATCATAGCCCCTTTTGGGAAGAGTCCTTACACGTGGCACTCAACATAGATAAAAAGGCTCCCTTAGAAGCTCGATATGAGTGGCCACCATGTGATGAAGTGCTAGAGCAGCATAGTTTCCATGAGGAGAGGCCACATGATGATGGCATCCCTCCTTTGCCCCCCATCAGTGTTAGAACCAATAGACAAAATCGAGAGCGCAAGGCCCTTGAAGCAGGGCGAGCTAACTATTCCCACCCCTTTCACACATATGAAAGGGAGCCCGAGGAAGATGATTACATTCCTCAAGAGCAATATATAGCATGGGGGCCATGCACTTCCACACCAGCTAGATACCATGATCACCCACTGAGGCCAGAGCCTTGGGTAAATGCCGCCAACCTCGATAGAGGGAAGTGACCTATTGAGATCTCGGATCATCGAGACCAGGGTAAGTGCATAGGAGAGGCATCCAGGCCTCCTAGGCTTAGGATGGCAGAGCAAATTGACCTGGCAGTCACCAGACATGCCACCCGCCAAGCGTAGATCATGTGGCTTGAGCAAGACCAGTAGCAGCTAGAGCATTTATATCGCCTTAGCAAAGAGCACATTTGGCACTAAATAGATGAGCTGCTCCAGAACCCAGTGCCTAAGAGGATCCCAACCCCTTGCACCCAAAGAGCGAAACCATATGAGAGGCATAATCCCTTGGTGCGAGATAGGTCTCTGTGACCTTACCAAGTGTTGCCTTCGAGACCTCCTAGACCTGAGCGGGAGGCCACTCCCTGAAACAATGATGGGTACCCTCCACGGGGACCCACCCAGGGTCATAGGTCTCATCTAGAGACTCCTCAGGAAGCTTACGAGGAATATGAGCAAGAAGATGAGTGGGCCGAAATGCCCTACCTAGGCGGAGGATTTGCCATCCGGCCACCCCTTCAGAGGCCTCAAGTCTCCCACAACCCACAACGGGAGCAAACTAAAGAGGAAGAAATTAAATCCTCAGATTCATATAAAGCACTGCTAGAGCATTTGGAGTCTATGGAGACCAAAACTTTTGGGCCCCAAAATCCCATTTTACGCCAACTCCACAGTCATCCTGTGCATCCGTCAGTGCCAGCACCTCCTTACCCTGAACACATTAATCTGCCTCAGTTGGCAACATTTAGAGGTGAGGAGGATGCTCAAGAGCATGTGATGAGATTCCTAAGCCAATGCTTCGGTATTTAGGACAATGATGCTTTGTTATTAAGAACATTTATAACCACATTCGTAGGCCCTACCTCGGATTGGTTTACTCAGTTACCAAAGCACAACATTAACAACTTAGATCAGTTAGTGGATGCGTTCCTTGAATGCTTCGCCTTCAATACCAAGAAGAAAGTGTCATTGAGTGACTTAGCTAGCCTCAGGCAGTATGAGGAGGAGACCATGGTGGCCTATGGGAATCGATGGAGGACATTGCTTTTGAAGCTGCCCTACCTCCCTCCTATGTTTGACCTCACTCAGATGTTCTCCAAGAGTTGTTTGAGATCGATCTCTATGCTATTGCAGCTACAACAATATGCCACCTTAGAAGAAGCTCTAGCACAAGCCAGGATCATTGAAGAGATCAAAATACAGGATGGCGAGATAGCCAAACCTAAGAAAAAAGAGTGGACTAAAAACACTAAAGTTGGGACCATGCAACAAAAACCCGCTACGGTTAACCAAGTTGCTATCAATGTCCCTAAGCCTGCACAAGCAACATAGCCTCAAAAGGCTAACTATCAGGTAGTGCCTCCTAACAACTATGACAGAGAAAATTAGAGGCAAGAATAGGGTCAGCAGCGTCGCCCTAGGCGACAATTCACACCCTACACAGAGTCCAGGGACTCCTTGTTTGACCCCTTGTTAGCGGTAAACTTGATCAACCTGCCAGAGGTTCAGACTATAGATCCCAATGCACCCAAGCCTAAGGGGTATAGAGAGGACTTGTACTACAGGTTCCATAGGTGGTAGGGACATGACCTAAATGCCTGTTGGAAATTTAAGGGCTTGGTGCAAGACCTAATTGATAACAAGACACTAGCGGTGGATAATCCCATCGCACCAAGCAATCAACAAATGGATGTCTTCAAAGACCCCTTGCTTGCTCATGCTCCATAGGCAAAGACCCTACAAGTTAAAGAGGTCACACAGAACTACCCCATGCAGGGATATGTAGGGATGATCAATATAGTGACTCGAAATAGGAGGTATCCGAGCATGAATGCTCCTACGGCAGTGGCAGGAGAGGTGCCAACAACTTTGCAACCACAACAGCACCTTGCACAACCTCCTCCACCTAAGCCGGTGGCCACACTTTGGACCAAACTAACTCAGAGTTTGAGGACCACCTCGGCTAGGCTCTCCATATATGAGCTTATACAACAATCTACGCCCCATTGAGAAGCTCTAATGGAGATTTTGAAAGCCATCGAGTTGCAGCCCCATGAGACAAATTCTTTCAACAACTTTGTGGGGCATGTAAAATGATGCACTGAGCTAGTCATCACATTTTAGGAAGACGAATTGAGATTAGTGACTGATGACATGGCAGATCCACCCCTGCATGTTATCGCGCGGGTCAAAGGGATCCCATACAAGAGGGTGTTGATAGACACTGGCTCATCCAACAACATCATCACAACTGTGGCTCTCAAACATTTGAAGTTGCCCGCATCCCATATCATAGCTTCCACCTACACTCTGCGAGCATTCAATGACGCAATCTGCTTGACAGTCGGCACAATAGTCCTACCAATCCAAGTGGGACAAAAGACCATACCCACATTATGCCATGTATTGGAAGGTGAGATGGCCTACAACATCTTGCTAGGCCGGCCGTGGATCAGGGACATGAAGTGTGTCCCTTCGATAGCTCACCAATGTTTAAAGTATACATTTGAAGGGGAGGTGCATGTAGTCCCGGTGGACTTAGAACCCTTCAAGTATTGTAATGCGGTGCAGCTGATGCCGCAATCGACCCTGCCATCAACGCATTTGGATTTCTAGTTAAATCCATCTAAACAGGGTCCGATTCCATAGGCATCCTCGTTAACAAGTTCTTCAAAATCCCAGCCGGGTTCATCTTCATCGTCTGGTCCTCCACCAACGACACCATCTCTAGGGGGCAAACAGAAAGACAAAGGGAAGGAACCCCTGGAAGAGGCAAAACCTTTGGAAGAGACACTACCATCAGTGTCAACTATCTCTACTGAGGAGATGCCTAGCCAAATGGAAGTCGAGGCTCCTAGTCCACCCGACATGGAGTGGACTCAAGGAGAACTTCCATTCCCTCCCCCTCAACCACCAACGATCACCATTGAAATGGCCAATACGGGCCTGGGGGAGTATCTGGTGTGGAATATTGTAGCAACACCCGCACTAGAATCCATGCAGGACATGGGGAGACCTCGACTCCCCATTGGCACTATTGTTCCCCTAGGCTACCCGTCGAACCAGAAAAACTTTGTGTATGGGGGCCTTGATCATGGCGTTGCACCATGCATGCAAGAGGACGAAGACGAAGAGCCTTTTGCTAAAAATGTCAACTATTTGTCTAACCTAGACTTTGCTCTAAGATACCTTGGCCAATGCAATTGGCACGGATATGGGTTAGGCCGATATGAGCAAGGGATACGTGTTCTTTACCAACCAAGATACCAAATGCCATATGACAAGTCAGGAGTAGGGTTCAACCACCCCCTCCCCTTGGACATCTTGGTGGAGAACATGCAAGGCCTAGGGATAGGCAACAAGGGGGGATTGGCATCAGATCCATATGCCAACCCTAACACCACATATACATTGAGGGATTATCTCCCATTAACGACAATCAACCTTGTTGGCTCTAGTAATCCCTTCCCTTCACTCAAGAGAGGAGAAATCTCGAGAGCTCATTTTCAAGGAGGGTCTAGACAATGTCAAGAAGGGTCCTCGAAGGATGAGCCAGAGTATGAACCAACATCGTATGACCCCTTCGAATCAGATAGCGATCACTCACAGGTGATCCCCATGGATGACTATCAAGAAAGCCTCTTGAAAATATTCCTCCTGGATGCTCCCATCGAGCAAGCACCACTCCAAGGAAATCAAGTCCCCCCACAGATAGAGGAACAACCTAGGTGGGACCACATTAATTTGCTTGAGCAGGATGAGCCTGTCATACCTCAAACAGTTTTCAGAGCCAACGAGGGCTTTTGGATCTCCGATAGTGATTATGAAGATGAAATTGAGATGGCATATCTTAATCACATGCGGCAGATGCAGCATCGGCACCCCTTGGAGATTAACGACATATTCGAACAATTAAACATAGTGCCAGGGCATGAGTGGTACATGGACCCAGCGCGGTGGGACCAAGTGTTGGATCCGCTACTCTGGGCATACGAAGCATACCTTCCACCCAGAGACCCTATAGTGACATCAGTGCCGAGGGTAGACCCTATCTTCCTATCCACACATAGGGCCGATCCATTCGTGCCCGTCCCTCTAGAGCCAGATCCCGAGCATAGAGAGCATCTAGGATGTTCGAGTAACCACACCCATGGTAATGGAGACCAAAACCATTTCATCAACATGATCTCCATTGACTTAACTGCCCCCATCCAAAATCTGGCCGATCCGGCATAGTCATTGTATCTAGACATAGATGCCATAGACTGGGATCGTGTCAATTCCCCTCCATCCCCATTTGAGTACTGGCATTTTGGTGAAATGCTCCATTTTACCCCTGGGCCAACTTAGGATATCTGCCATGCTAAAGAGGGACCCGAGGTTCCTAACAATGATCTAAACTCAGCAAATGATATCCACTTGATCCCAACTCCACATCAGTTGGAAGACGGATCCCACATGTCGATCGAGGAGATGACTGACGTAGACATCGGCTCAGATCCAATGAATCCATAGATCATCAAGTTGGGGGTAAGTTTATCCCTCGAAGAGAAAGCCAACTACATTGCCCTTCTCAAAGAGAAGAAGGAGGTTTTTGCATGGTCATACAGAGATATGTCGAGGACTAGATTCATAGCTAGTCACGCATAATCTAACGCTTGATCCGACAGTCAAGCCAGTTAAGCAGAAACTATGCAAGATGCACCCAACAGTGGCCTTAATGGTCAAAGATGAATTACAAAAGTTGTTGGATGCATAGTTTGTCATCTACGTGGATTATCCACCATGGCTGTCCAACATGGTGCCCATCAAGAAGCCTGATGGGAGGATTTGCATATGCACTAATTTTTGAGATCTAAACAAAGCGAGTCCTAAGGATGATTTTCCCTTTTCGAGCATCGACGCCTTGGTAGATGCTACAGTGGGTCACAAAATGCTTTCCCTCATGGATGGTTTCTCGAGATACAATCAAATTTGTATCAGCCTCGAAGACCAGCTAAAAATGGCGTTCACAACACCTTGGGGGACATTTTGTTATAAGGTCATGCCTTTTGGCCTTAAAAATGTTGGCGCCACCTACCAATGTGCCATGACATACATCTTCCATGATTACATGCACAAGACTTTGGAAGATTACATGGATGATTTGTTGGCCAAATCTCTTTTATGCCCAGATCATCTCGGTGATTTAAGCAAGATCCTCGATCGCCTCATGGAGCATAGAGTCGAACTGAATCCCAAGAAGTGTATTTTTGGCATCACATCTGGAAAACTCTTGGGCTTCATAGTCTCAAAATGGGGCATCAAGGTGGACCCAAACAAAGTCAAGGCAATCCTTGAAATGCATCCCCCAACTACCATCAAGAAGCTCAGAATCCTGCAGGGAAAGGTCACGTCGATCAAGCGCTTCATAGCATAGCTATCTAACAAGTGCCGACCAATGAACAAGTTGTTGCACAAGGGGGTAGCATTTCACTGGGATGACGAGTGCCAGTCAGCCTTCGATGACATTAAACAATACTTGGCTTCACTACCAGTATTGGCACCACCTAGACCAGGAGTGTCATTCTACTTATACATCTCAGCTACTAAGGTGGCACTGGGAGCCATGTTAGCCCAAAAGAACAAACTTCATAGGGAATAGGCTACTTACTATCTTAGCCGCACCCTGGTCAGCTATGAACTTAACTATGCATACGTTGAGAAACTCTGCTTGGCAGTGGTGTTTGCTACCAAAAAGTTGCACCATTACATGCTGAGCAACAAGACGTATGTTGTGTCTAAGGAGAATCCATTGTGATACATGATGAGTCGTACTTATCATAGTAGTCACACGACGAAATGGATCATGTTGTTGATAGAATTTGACATAGAGTTTATTGGATAGAAATCCATAAAAGGTCAGGTCATAGCCGATCAACTAGCAGAGGCTCCTCTCGAAGACGACCAGCCTCTGACTATAGAACTACCCGATGATGGGGTCTTCCATGTCTCAGAATCACCAGATTTTGACGAGCCTGAGTCACAGGCCGACATAACCCTATTTTTTGATGGTTCTAAATGTGAGCAAGGTGGTGGCACGAGAATAGTATTCTTCACACCGTAGGGTGCTCCTATTCCCCTGTCATTTAAATTAAATTTCCCATGCACCAACAATAATGCAGAGTATGAAGCCTTGCTCATAGGTCTTTAGATAGCAATCACCATGAACATTAAATGATTGAATATCTTTGGTGATTCACTGTTAATTGTCAACCAAGTCAAAGGGGTATTCCAATGCAAATGCCTAGTTCTACAGGCCTACAAAGCCCTAGTGGATAAATTCCTGGTAAATCTTGAATGGTACGACATCGAGGCACTCCCTCGGTCATCGAATCATTTTGAGGACACTATGGCCTCTTTGGGGTCGCTAATCCCACAAGACATTTCTGGTGATATGACCACCATTCAAGTCAAAACACTATCGCAATCCGTGATGGAGCGTGCAAGTTTTGATTTAACGCCAGGAATCCACTCGATCCAGATTGAGCCATCCATGGACAGGTTCTCTCGAATCCATGATCATCTGAAACACACCAACTGGGGGTCCTTGTTCTCCCCTACTCCCCTTAATAGCAACACAATGCTATTCTTACAAGTTCTCTCCCACTCAGCTTTTGCTAGGGATGAACTTCAAGAGGGACTGGTTGTTCATACCATCGAGGCTTCTGATCAGCAGGATTGGTATTCCCCCATAAGGGACTACCTCAAGTTAGGTAACCTCCCACTTGGATTGATGCATGCCACAAAATGTGCATTCAAGAAGAAAGCGGCAAAGCATGTCTTGTTAGGAGACATTTTGTACCATCATAGCTATGAAGGGATCCTCCTTCGGTGCTTGGACCAGCAAGAGTCCACTTGGGCAATCGCCCAAGTGCACGATGGTACATGTGGTGGCCACTTCAGTGGTATGGCCATCACAAAGCGCATTCTTTGCATGGGCTATTATTGGCCATCTTTAGAGCGAGATTGTTGCGCATATGTCAGGAAGTGCGTGAAGTGTCAACACCATGCTAATTTGACACATGTTCCTTCCCAGGCCTTGCAATCGATCCAATTGGCTTGGCATTTTTCATAGTGGGGCCTAGATCTAATTGGAAAGATCTCCCCTAGGTCATTTGGTTGTCACACGTTTATCATAATGGCCACAAAGTACTTCACCAAGTGGGTGGAAGCGGTTCCGCTAACCTCTATGATTGGACCCCGCATTGTGGAGTTCATTTTGCATAACATCATATGTCATTTTGGTATTCCATCCAAGATAATCTTGGATAATGGGATGTCATTCAAGAACAAAGATGTGCATGCTTTGACCACAAAGTACAAAATTCAGCACAATTTTTTGACACCCTATTATCCGCAGGCAAATGGGCAAGCAGAGGCGTCAAACAAAATGCTAGTTGCCATCCTCAAAAAGACAATCATAGATAATCATAAGGATTGGCACATTCAGATCCCACTTGCCCTGTGGGCCTATCGCACTAGCATTCGGACACCCACTGGGGCAACTCCATTTTCGCTCGTGTATGGCTCCGAGGCTATCATGCCTCTCGAGTTGGAAATTCCTTCCCTACGCATATCAATGCAAGAGTTCATCGATGATGATACTGCATGGCAAGCCCGGTTAGACCAGCTTACGTTGCTTGACGAATGATGCATTAATGCCCTCGAGCATTTACGTATCTACCAAGAGCAACTTAAGAAAGCATACAACATGAAAGTTCACTTGAGGGACTTTCAGGTCGGTGACTTGGTCTTGAAAGAAAACCAATAGAACTCTAGTCTGTCATCCCATTTAAGGGATAAATTTGTGGCAAACTGGTTAGGTCCCTATGTAATTGATAGCAAAATAGGACCTGGAACATACCGGCTAGCCTCTCTTGACAAAATCAAGGAACTAGAACCCTTGAACATCAGTCATTTGTGGCCATTCCATGTTTAGAAGAGCCATAGCCCAAACAAAATGCTCCAAGGATTTTCGTAATCGCTTGGTCAATCCCCAAAATGCTCCAAGGATTTTCGTAATCGCTTGGTCAATCCCCAAAATGCTCCAAGGATTTCTGTAATCGCTTGGTCAATCCCCAAAATGCTCCAAGGATTTCCGTAATCGCTTGGTCAATCCCCAAAATGCTCCAAGGATTTTCGTAATCGCTTGGTCAATCCCCAAAATGCTCCAAGGATTTTCGTAATCGCTTGGTCAATCCCCAAAATGCTCCAAGGATTTTTGTAATCGCTTGGTCAATCCCCAAAATGCTCCAAGGATTTTCGTAATCGCTTGGTCAATCCCCAAAATTCTCCAAGGATTTCTGTAATCGCTTGGTCAATCCCCAAAATGCTCCAAGGATTTTCCATAATCGCTTGGTCAATCCCAAAATGCTCCAAGGATTTTCGTAATCGCTTGGTCAATCCCCAAAATTCTCCAAGGATTTTCGTAATCGCTTGGTCAATCCCCAAAATGCTCCAAGGATTTCCGTAATCGCTTGGTCAATCCCCAAAATGCTCCAAGGATTTCCGTAATCGCTTGGTCAATCCCCAAAATGCTCCAAGGATTTTTGTAATCGCTTGGTCAATCCCCAAAATGCTCCAAGGATTTTCGTAATCGCTTGGTCAATCCCCAAAATGCTCCAAGGATTTCCGTAATCGCTTGGTCAATCCCCAAAATGCTCCAAGGATTTCCATAATCGCTTGGTCAATCCCCAAAATGCTCCAAGGATTTCCGTAATCGCTTGGTCAACCAAAAAATAAAATTTAAAAACAATAAAATCATCAAAAATAACAAAATTTGCATCTCATTTCCATGCATGCTCAAAATCGTCACAAAAATAAAGAGCTCTATTTTGCATATCATCTTCATATTCACACAAATCAATCCATCAAAAACACAAAAACATATAGTTGCATTACGCATCACACCCACACATTGCATATTTGTGGTCATAAAGGTCAAAGCGCCATAGACTGTCATTACTTGGCAAAACCATCATCTTCTACATTTTTCCGCTTTATCAATAGCTCATCGCCTATAACCACCATTCATGTTATTCTCCCACATCATAGTCAGTTGTTTTCTCACGTATCGAGAGTTTTCATCATTCAGTCATCATTAGTTGTCTAGCCACATACTATACCAAGTCAGACAGATTTTACGTAGGTAGAATCCTACTTGGATCACACCTTGTTACGTAGCATCCTAGCACAAATTAAAACACATAAAACATTCCCAAGTTGTGTGAACAAAATATGAACCCTGCAAAGCAATCCAGGTCACCATAAGCAAAATGGTTATCTTGCTCATCCCCCTGTGCGAATGACCCCAAGAATGCTGAGAGTTGGCAAAAGGACAAGCATCCTCCCTACCCAATTCCCCAAGAATCCCAAGTTCTCAAAAGTTGCAAAACATCAACAATTTGCAAACGTCAAAAATCCAAATTTTGACATCACAACCAAAGTGCATACATCCAAAAAAAAAAAAGCACATAAAATAGTGATTCTCATCATTCCATATCCTAATCCCTTGCTCAAAAGAAAAATATAATACAAAAATAAACAATGATTTTTATCACTACAAAAGAGCAAGTATCCCAATACAATTGAAGAAAAGAAGGGAGTCGAACTTGAATCCCTGGAACTCTCAGCATTCCGACAGGTCATGAGGCAAACCTCGATACCGGTTTGGTTGATAGCCTATCGGTCACTGGTGGTAAACCTCCCACATGACGATATATCTGTCACATTAACTTGTGTGCAGATCAATGTTTGCATGTGGATGAGCTAGCTTATGGTATCCTACGATAGCACCGTAGATTAATCCGACTAAATACAACAAAGGAGTTAGTGGAGCTAATCAGGTGATCCTCAGTACAGGTTTGGTTGATAGCCTATCTGGCATTGGCGGTATCCTGACCAACACCACATAAATGAACCCAATTGCACACACAGGGATGTGAAATAACTTGGTCCAAAACAAGTCCGATTCATACCTTGTTCAAAAAGTCTTGTGAGATAAAGTACAGTCATGGCTAGTTAGTTAAAACATATGAGTCTCAGAAAACCTTAACTACATTCGAAACCAACTTGCTATATTTTATTCTCGCCATACCAAAAAAAAAAAACATGTATACATAAAAAGCTATTTACCGCAGCCATCGCCTAGGACAAAAAGCCATAAAGTTCTACACAGTCTATGGTGCGACTACCAAACATCACAAATTCAATTCATCCATTCCATTTGCATATCATATAAATTAGAAACATTTGCACTCATCAACACATATGCATTCATCACTATAACTTAACATGCATACATCCATATTCATCAATCCTCATGCATAAAATCAAATCATCACATGCGCATAAACAAAATAAAGTCATCTGTATATATCATCAAAAATACCCATAGGCTACAAAGAGCTGGTCCTCTGACCCCGCAACAAAGAGCTGGTCCTCTGACCCCGCAACAAAATCCAAAATCTCCAAACCCCCAAGCCTAAGGCGTCGACCACCATGATCACGTAGGATCGGTGCGACGGGAACTACCCCCCGTGGTGTGGGTCCTATGGGACCCCTCAAGGTGGCTACTGCTAGCCCCCACATCACGCCTGCTACCACCTCCCTCATCCAATCGTCTATGATGAGATGATGTTGACTGCTCAGTACCAATGTCCCTCATCCGACATGAAGAGCCACCTCTAGGGGGCTCAGGTAACCACCCATCGAGGCGGATAATCTCTCCCTCCATATCCATCCGATGTCGAGACCAATCTATCTCTTGTCGCAACCACTCTGCATCCCATCGATGGTAGTAAGCTACTGCATCGTCGTGTTGTGCTAGCTGCATCCATAGGAGATCCCTCTCCTATGCAGTGTTGGTGTCCCCATCCCCCCGATGGTGTGCAGCAAACGCGCTATCCCGCTCCACCAGCTGAGTCCATAGGAGATCCCTCTCCTGCAAAGCTTCCCCCAACTCCTCATCTTGCCTCCATAGTAGCTCTACCAATCATGCATTCTCAACGTGCACCCCTGCCTCTATGTCCTCTACCATGGTCGGATGCATAGGTGCCTCTAGAACAATAGCCTGCTCTGGCTCCCACTGCTTTGGGACGTCCTGCATCTTTGACTAGTCCGGAGCCCCAAAATCCATGCCCAAGTCATCCACCTCCACCATGTCCGCATCCTCTAGAGGAGCTCCCCAACCATCACCTGGTGCCTCCACACCATCATCCCCTATTGTTGCTGCCTCCGCACCTCCCAGTGGTCCCTCTCCCTACCATCGCCATAGAGTCCACCACTGATCGTACTCTATAGTAGTCCCGATGTCATCCACATCCAGGATGTCGATCATCGCATCTGAATCCTCACCCAATGGCACAATGATCAGCCGATCTAGAGTCCTCTCATCCCCTCGATGCCGATAGACCACGGGCTCACTAGGCAACCCCTGGCGCACCCCAAACTATCATGTCACCCGACTATACGGGAAGAACTCTTGCTCGGTCCCATGCCACCCAATAATCCATCGCTCCTTGTGTACCCATTGGAGCCACTATCTAGCCTTTGTCCAGGCTGGACAATCCTGATAGGGGCGCCAGAACACCTCCCTCGGAGTAAGCCAAGCGAAGGCATCGGCATAGTGCCCTACAACACCTACCCACCATCGACTATGTCCCTGCTCCTCCGACCGCCACCATAGAGCTGCGTAACCTATATCCTTATCTGCCATCTCTACCCACGTCATCCATGGTAACACCCCTGGTCTCTCCACTGCTATGTGCTGCCAACCCTAGCTCTGCAGTAGATAGCTACAACTGATCCCTTTCAGCCTTCGACAGTGAACCTCATATAGCTCCCCATAAAGCTGTGCCAGTAGCGTCTGTCCCCATCTCATGACCAAAGGCTCCTGCATTGAACAATCCACCAGCTGATAGACCACATCCAGCATATTCCATGGGAACCTCGCACTTGACGAGTTAGGTAGCAACATGTTGGAAATGAGGCCCATAAGCAATACGTGCCTCACTCTCAACACCCCCCTCTCAAACCACCATCGAACCAAAATCCCGCCCATCTGGCAGTCAATCTCTGCCCTCTCCACTGGACCATCCACCCCCAACTCCTCCCCGTGCCTGAAGCAGCGTGTCAGCACCGCTGTCCTTTGATCCCATGGCGTCGTCCTGATCGGGAGTCCGTCTAGGAATCCTAAGAATCTGATAGATATCCTCCAAAGTGACTGTCATCTCTGGTGAGCAGAAATTCATGTCCCGAAAAACATTCATTTCTCTTCCATAAATTATCAATCCGGTAAGTTCATAAACTTATGAGTGTCACGCACAGTATATGCCTGCAGTGTTGGGGAACAAATCTGGTTGTACCTTATTTAGTTTGGTGGGGAGGTTTGTGTAATTGGATTCCAGCCAAACCAAATAAACTAAGTGCGGGAAATGAAATAAATAAATTATTAAACAAAAAGTAAAGTGCTGGAAATAAAATGCGAGGAAATAAACACACACAACTGAAATTAAATAAAGCAGTAAACTAATCTACAGAAAGCAAATGCACAAATTAAATAGGGGAGGACTACTGCAGGGAGTGGGCCCAAGCTCCCGTAGATAGTCCGCCCGGCTAGCTACGTAGAGCTTGCTCGAATAAGAGGAGTTGCACTCTTAATTAATTAAACAATAAAATAAAATAAGTTCTGTGTAAAATTAATCATTGATCTCCGATCTCCCTCTGTTCATCTGGCCTGCGTCTTTATATAAAGCGCAGCCAGATATCATTACAATAACAAATCGGTCTATTTTAATCACGTGATGTGATTTAGTTACAATTGATTCTACACATATTTTATTCTTCTATTTTAAAGTATGTTCGTTCACCGAAGGATAAATATAAACATCCTTAGGTGTACGTAACAACAAATCCTAAACTAATGCATCCTAAAAATAATAATATGCTTTAAGAGCTTTACAAGGTCAACCGGCCAATCGGTTGATAATAATAACAAACACTTTATTCTATTTAATAAATGCATGATTAAAATAGATCTCCTTTGTCTTCACGTGCAACCTCCTCCATAGTCCTTGGTCAACCAATCAAAGTTGACTTGGTAAATCTTGCAAAGTATGAAGGCATGGAGGCGCCTTCCGGTTGTAGGGAGGCGCTCTTCTTCCGTTGGCGCCTTCCGGTTGTAGGGAGGCGCTCGTCTTTCGTTGGTGCCTTCTGGTTGTAGGGAGGCGCTCGTCTTCTGTGGGTGCCTTTCGGTTGTAGGGAGGCGCTCTTCTTTTGTTGGCGCCTTTCGGTTGTAGGGAGGCGCTCTTCTTCCGTTGGCGCCTTCCGGTTGTAGGGAGGCGCTCGTCTTCCGTGGGCGCCTTCCGGTTGTAGGGAGGTGCTTACTTCTGTTGGGTGCCTTCCTTGAAGAGGAAGGTGCCTACTCTCTTGCCTTAGTCTCTGTAAGTAGAAGTATGCCGGGTCCAAGTGGATGTAGACTGGAAAACACCATATTAGTACCAATACCTGCATTTATACACATTTCCCACTAAAAACACCAATCAAGCATAATACCAGATTTTCTATCAATTATATGCATAAGTTATATAAAATACATTTCATATGCTAATTGAACCAGTGATAATTCTCCTTAACCATGTATATAAAATGAGCATTTTTGGTGCTCATCATCCCCCCATGCCTAACATGTGCCACGCCCTCGTGGCACCAAAAGGTGAAGTTATCCCTCTCGCAGGATGACCATGCCAAAAAGTTTGTCATGTCTTCGTGACAACAACCCCTGGGATATATATTTTTTTTTCTCTTTTTTTTTTTAATGGCCTTCAACATCTCTGTTTCTCTGCCGCTGAGTGCTGCTATTTTTTCCATTCAGCACTACTATTTTTTTTTATTCAGCACTGTGTTTTTTTTTTCATTGAGTGCTGCTATTCTTCATCCATAGAGCGATGCGGCACCAGCAAAAGTCAGAAACACATCCTGACTAATCATTGCGGATAAATAGTTAAATCGTGACCACACTGTTTAGGGCAAATTACCACTGCACTAATGTTGGCATTTTCCAGTGTTGCACATTAGTCAGATTTGGTGAGACCAAATTTGTTTAAAACAAGTGCAATCACTAGCTACTACTTTTACCCACATCTGAAACATATTTGACATCTCCAGAACCTCCTTTGTGGTAGAGAGTAGCATCATTTATATGTGTTCGCTCAAGATGACTACCATTGTAAGGAGGCGGCAATGAAAATGATGCCAAATTTATTCATGTAGATGCCATAGCCTCTCTCTCTCTTTTTTTTTTTCAATTATATATATATTTTTAAGGCACATCATGTGTTTGAATTCTAATGGGAGATTTTGAAAAACTGTGGAGGCGTCGACTGGTATTAGCATAGAAATGATTTTAAAATAACTATACACATAATTAATAAGAAAATCAGTACATACCCGGTTGAATTTCATAGAATCTGATATATATGATGTCGGTGGTGTGAGACGTCTTCACGTTGGTGCTCCTGGAGATTTTATTTATTTATTTATATGTATCTTTATCTGTTCTGCCATGAACAGAACAGATCTTGACTCTCTTTTTTTTTTTTTCTTTTTTTTCTCTTTCTTTTTTTCGATTTTTTTCTTCTTTTTTTTTTCATCCTCTGCATCAAAGAACAGAGTCAATCCGCAACAACTGAGTTGGTGACTCTAAACTTTGAAATACCCAACTTTTTCTCAATAGCACACAAAATATTTTAATCCTGCATTGACGTATCTCTCTCCGAATGCATTTACAGGATGAATATTAAAATTTATACCTGACACGTGTGCGTCCAAAATGATCTCCCCTCTGAATTATTTCTTTTGCATGCATAATTGGAACAACACTACATTCCTTTGTTTTCTGGAGTGAGGAAAAATAGTATTTCTTTCATTATTCACGGCATCTGTCAGGTGCATTGCTGAGATGTATGTGTTGTATGTGCTGGCGTTGGTAGGATGTTCTCATCCGTTGGTGCGATCCCCAAATTAACCTACATGCCGTAGAGTTGGAACTGCACCAATTTTTGTTGCCCACATCATGCTTGTCTAGTCAACGGGCGAAGAACAGGGGCGCCTTCCCTCTGAGGAAGGCGCTTGCCTTCTAGTGGCACCTTCCTGTTGGTGCCTTCCTGTGGCACCTTCCTATTGGTGCCTTCCTGTGGCACCTTCCTATCGGTGCCTTCCTATCGCCTTCCTATGAGAGGAAGGTGCTTGCCTTCCTGTGGGCGCCTTCTAGTGGTGCCTTCCTATTGGTGCCTTCCTGTGGCACCTTCCTGTCGGTGCCTTCCTGTGGTGCCTTCCTATGGCACCTTCTTGTCGATGCCTTCCGGTGAGAGGAAGGCGCTTGCATTCTTTTGGTGCCTTCCTGGAAGAGGAAGGCGTTGGCCTCCTATTGGCGCCTTCCTGGAAAAGGAAGGCGCTTATCTTTTCTTGGTGCCTTCCTGGAAGAGGAAGGCGCTGGCCTTCTATTGGCACCTTCCTGGAAGAGGAAGGTGCCTACTTACCATGCGTTGATTTCGAAGGAAACAGATATTTGACATCTCTATTTTTTTTCAAACTCCTCCCCCATTTTATTTAGCTACCAGTTGGAGATTTCTCATTTCCCTTCGGGACCAGGCTAGTCCTCGGGAAAGAGGATACTCTCTTCCAATGGGCAGCGAAAATAAAACTTTGCTTCTGATTTGCATTTCATCGTGGAGCTATTTCAACACAAGGTGGTTTTTTTTTTTCATAGGAGTAAGTTAGGCACCGACAATAAGGCGTCTTTCCCCCCATGTCTAAAAATTGTCACGTCCTCGTGACAACAGCACCTTCCGAACTCCCCCTTTTTTTTTTTTTTTTACGGGAGGTTCTGATTCACCCGCATCTTCCCCCACTTAAATTGGTGATGCCCTTATCGCCGACAATAGGTCCCTCTGCACAACAGGTCTGCAGCCCTCCAAACGTCAGGTCCCACACTGGAACAATAGGCACCCCCATCCAAGGGAGAAGATCATTACTTATTGGTGCCTTCCTCCGGGTGGAAAAAGGCACTACTCGTATTGGGCTGATTGTAGGCACTCTCTTCCTAGTGGGAAGTAAGTGCCTTTTCTGCTTCGCCGCACTCCTAATTGCAGGGCACAAAATGTCACATCTGTTAGGCCTAGTTTAAGCCGGCTCCACCTACAGATCATGCTCATGGTTGTGTACTGCGAAACTACACCTACAAAAACTGCACACACGAAAGCAGTAAAACAGGAGTCATGACTCCGTGCCTGTTAGGCCCTGGCTCTCAGGATGCCTGCAGCTTGCATTCGGTTCATGATTTCCTGCAAAGCAATAAGAAAGCAATTTTTATGCTAAGCAAGACATGTTCTATGCATTTTTTTTTTTCATTGGGAGGATTTGCATTTTTTTTTTTTGTGGAGGGCGCCTTCAATGTATGGTGCCTTCTTGATGCGAAATGCACCTCTAATGTATGGCACCTTCTTCCTGTGGAAGGCGCCTCCAATGTATGGCGCCTTCTTGATGCGGAAGGCGCCTCCAATGTATGGCGCCTTCTTGATGCGGAAGGCGCCTCCAATGTATGGCGCCTTCTTGATGCGGAAGGCGCCTCCAATGTATGGCGCCTTCTTCCTGTGGAAGGCGCCTCCAATGTATGGCACCTTCTTCATGCGGAAGGCGCCTCCAATGTATGGCACCTTCTTCTTGATGCGGAAGGCGCCTTCTTGATGAACAAGGCGTCTTTCACTATTTATTTATTTTTCTTTTTTTCTTTTTTTTTTCACGCATCCTCCTATTTTTCTTCCTCTTTTTTTCTTTTTCTTTCTCTCTTTTTTCTTCTTCCTTTTTTTTTTTAACGAATGTTTGAACATTCGTCCAAGCTACTAGTATGGTATGGGGTCTCCCCCATGTCGATGTCTGATCCACTCTTGCGAATGTGAGGCAATGGTTAATGGAGCTCATTGACCGTTACTTGAACGTTGTCTCGAAACTCTTCTCTTGCACTTGGTGTAGCATATCTGACTTTGTTTATCATCCAGGCTGTAACAATCATGCACCTTGCAGCAAAATTTTCCCCCAAATTCCACAAGCACCTTGGGCTAGAAGCCTTTCGCTTGATCAGGGTTACTTAGCCTGCCTTCAAGCGCTAATGTTTCCAAGGCAAAACTCTGCTAGCTTTCACCTGTTATATTGGATGCTACATGTACACGAGACAGTTCGTATAGTGCTATTACGAACTCCATGTATGAATCTCAATTCATGAGATCTTCACAGACACCTCCTTATTTTTCTACTTCGCACTTCACGTTGTCCTGCAAAACATAAAAGAAAAATCTAAACTAAAGACGTTAAAATAAAATTCTAACTAATTTTTTTTCTCTTTTTTTTTTTTTGGTCTATTCTGCCTTGACCAGAATAGATCTTGGATTATCATTTTTTTTTTTCATCATCTGCATCAAAGAACAGAATGTCAAATTCAACTATTTGAGCTGGTGATTTTCACATCTGGAGGTTTGTCAATGATCCACCCTAAGAATTTGGCAAAATGTGCCATGTACTAAAACATCTTTGCCCTCACACTTTTTGTGAAAAGCAGATTTCTCCATGGTTTCAGATCCTCTCAAAGTTGATGTTATCTTCCACCATAGTGAGACTCTGCCTCTTTTTTGTATATTTTTTTCACATATTTTAACAGAATGAGAATGCTACCATAAAAATTGTAATGTTGGTACTGTGCATTCAAAAGTGGAGGTTGTGTGAGTCGGGTAACTACGCAGCCTACTGTGTGAAAGTTACATTCCATGTACCATTATGAAAGGATTTTATGACAACCAACAACTCACATTTTTGAAACACCAAGCTCCTCCTCAATTAGCACATAAAAAAAAATGTTAATCCTGCTCTAATGCATATCCAAAGTATTGGACTCTCCGTATGCATTGCAAGGATTAATCTTCGTGCACTATTTTCTCATCGTGTGCCCCTGAACGCATCACTTTTTCAATTAAGTAATCTTTACACAATCCTGACACGTGCATCTGAATAATCTCCCACTTTGAATTATTTCCATCGCAGGTGGAGTTAGAGTGGCCCTACGATCCTCTATTTCTCAAAGTGAGGATAAAAACAAATATTTTCCATAATCTACATGTGTCGGGTGTTCAAGTGTGACGCCTTCATAAAATGCCTCGATGAGATTTATGTGCTATTATTTTTCTAGCCACCTTGAGCTCCATTCACACATTTTTTTTTTTTTGTGCTCAAGCACCATGTGGCCTTTGTGCAGACATTTGAAATCTGATCTCCTCCAAGCTCTTTCCCTGTTTTATTTAGCTACCGGTTGGAGATTTCTCATTTCCCTTCTGGACCAAGCTGGTCCTCGGGAAAGAGGATACTCTCTTTCAACAAGCAGCAAAATAAAACTCTGTTTTTTTATTTGCCCATTAACTTGGAGCCTTTTCAGCAGATGATTTATTTTTCTCCTTTTTTTCCTTTTTTTTTTTAGACAATGTTTATTGTGTTGTTGGTGGCAATGATGAAGGTGGGGTCTCCCCCATGCCTACATCTGAACTAGTCTTCTCGAAATCTTTTTTTTTTCAACTAGTCTGATAGGTTGTAGCATGAGAAGAATATTTTCCTTCATGGCCTCGCAACCAAACTTCTTTCAACGTAATGGCAAAGTGTGCAGGCCAGCAAATGACTATCCGTGAGCTAGCAACCTGAAGAAAACATGGCATAGCAGTCTGTTAAAAACACATGCTAGTTTCTGATTCACCAGGTCGCCTTAAGCGCAAGTGAAGAGCATACTCCATAACAAGATGTTCTTTTAAATTATGCTCTGTCATTTTCCCTGCATTATTAATTTCATCATAAAAAACATTTACCAATACGTTGCAAAAATTTCAAGCCTGTAAAATTTTTTAATTTAAAACCAAGCTTCTAGAGGCACAATTTTTTTTCAATGGTTTCCGTATAAAAACACGTCCCTAAAAATTTTCAATCAGACTTGGGTTGTGCTTTTTCTTTTGATTTCTTGAAACCATTTAGAACATGATGGAAATCCTTCAATGCCAGATTTTTTTCTAATTTTTTTCAACAACACATTTTATTTCTACTTCTACACTTAATTTGGTACATCAGGTTCATTCCCGCGTTTACCTGAGAAGCTAAAAAATATAAATAATTGCCTATGGGATTTGGCTCTGACTGTGCTGGCAACTATTTTTGGCCTTATAAAAAGGCCCTTGGTGGACTCACACTTCTCAGGTAAAATATCTACAGGTAATTTTAAATAGGCTTTTTATCTGACTCCGTAAATTAGAACACTACAGTTTAGACACTCCCGACAACGGCGCCAAAATGGTGAGCAGAAATTCATGTCCCGAAAAACATTCATTTCTCTTCCATAAATTATCAATCCGGTAAGTTCGTAAACTTATGAGTGTCACGCACAGTATATGCCTGCAGTGTTGGGGAACAAATCTGGTTGTACCTTATTTAGTTTGGTGGGGAGGTTTGTGTAATTGGATTCCAGCCAAACCAAATAAACTAAGTGCGGGAAATGAAATAAATAAATTATTAAACAAAAAGTAAAGTGCTGGAAATAAAATGCGAGGAAATAAACACACACAACTGAAATTAAATAAAGTAGTAAACTAATCTACAGAAAGCAAATGCACAAATTAAATAGGGGAGGACTACTGTAGGGAGTGGGCCCAAGCTCCCGCAGATAGTCCGCCCGGCTAGCTACATAGAGCTTGCTCGAATAAGAGGAGTTGCACTCTTAATTAATTAAACAATAAAATAAAATAAGTTGTGTAAAATTAATCATTGATCTCCGATCTCCCTCTGTTCATCTAGCCTGCGTCTTTATATAAAGTGCAACCAGATATCATTACAATAACAAATCGGTCTATTTTAATCACGTGATGTGATTTAGTTACAATTGATTCTACACATATTTTATTCTTCTATTTTAAAGTATGTTCGTTCACTAGAAGGATAAATATAAACATCCTTAGGTGTACGTAACAACAAATCCTAAACTAATGCATCCTAAAAATAATAATATGCTTTAAGAGCTTTACAAGGTCAACCGGCCAATCGGTTGATAATAATAACAAACACTTTATTCTATTTAATAAATGCATGATTAAAATAGATCTCCTTTGTCTTCACGTGCAACCTCCTCCATAGTCCTTGGTCAACCAATCAAAGTTGACTTGGTAAATCTTGCAAAGTATGAAGGCATGGAGGCGCCTTCCGGTTGTAGGGAGGCGCTCTTCTTCCGTTGGCGCCTTCCTGTTGTAGGGAGGCGCTTGTCTTCCATTGGCGCCTTTCGGTTGTAGGGAGGCGCTCATCTTCTGTGGGTGCCTTCCGGTTGTAGGGAGGCGCTCGTTTTCTATCGGTGCCTTCCGGTTGTAGGGAGGCACTCTTCTTCCGTTGGTGCCTTCCGGTTGCAGGGAGGCGCTCGTCTTCCGTTGGTGCCTTCCGGTTGTAGGGAGGCGCTCGTCTTCCGTGGGCGCCTTCCGGTTGTAGGAAGGTGCCTACTTCTGTTGGGCGCCTTCCTTGAAGAGGAAGGTGCCTACTCTCTTGCCTTAGTCTCTGTAAGTAGAAGTATGCCGGGTCCAAGTGGATGTAGACTGGAAAACACCATATTAGTACCAATACCTACATTTATACACATTTCCCACTAAAAACACCAATCAAGCATAATACCGGATTTTCTATCAATTATATGCATAAGTTATATAAAATACATTTCATATGCTAATTGAACCAGTGATAATTCTCCTTAACCGTGTATATAAAATGAGCATTTTTGGTGCTCATCAATCTCCCCTATTGGGATATGGAAAGTATTAGTCCGGGGATCTCACAAGTTGATTAGGGTCGTCATATAGGCCTGATCCCCAATCACTGGCTCCAGTCGAGTCACCTTCTTGAGCCCCAGGGTGTCAAGCCACTCCCAATCAGCCATAGCTATCACCTCCCATGCTTCAACAAAAATAGTCAACATGCGATACCGACTCTTCATAACCTACAACAAACAACAAAATAAGCACATTAGAATCATGCAAAACAGTGTACAGATACAAACAGCACAAACACAAAAAACTCAGAAATAACAAAATTTAATTTTTCAACCTAGGTTTTTATACTCTCAAAATTGATAAATTAACACAAACACAAAAAAACTCAAAAATAACAAAATTTAATTTGTCAACCCAGGGTTTTATACTCTCAAATTGATAAATTCGAAAAAAAAAACTATAATACAAGAAACTAATAAAGAGGGAGTTCACTTACTGGTCTTGCTTCGGCTCCACCGATCGATCCGGTTCGTGCACTCATGGTGGCAAAAAAATTCAGCAGTGCTTCACTTCGCAGAATTGACCTCCTCCTCCTCAGAGCTCCAAATCGCTAGAAAAAACAAGTGCAAATGAGCCCAAACCCTAGTTTTGGCCTTTAAATAGGCTTTTTGAGCCTGTAATCATTCCTCCCTAGGATGAGTGCTCTGGTTAGCACTCATCCCACCCTGGAACGAATGCTCAATAGGAATTTTTCCCACCCAAGGACGAGTACAGAGCAAACATTTCACAAAACAGCAAAAATGCACAAAAATGCACCAAAAAAAGCAATAAAACTGTCCAATGAGAGTACTTTTGCACTTGATATTCTGGGCATGCAAAATAGATGTCGAGGTCACAAATCCTCATTATACTACTCCCTAATAAGGCTACCATAGCCAGAATTCTCCACGGGAGGACGGATCTTCGAGAATTTCATCCCCAAACGGCGTCGCCAAAAGGGTCAAAATCCACATAAAAATAGCAATAGAGTTGTCGAACGAAGGTGCCTTCGTGCCTGACCTTCTTGGCATCCAAAATAGATATTTATGTTATAAATATTCACCATCCTACTCCCTAAGAATGCCACCATGGCCGGACCTCTCCACAAGAAGTTAGATTTTTGACAATTTTAGCTCCAAACGGCATCACCAAAAGGGTTAACACCCACCAAAAATAGGTCTAAATGTTGGGAAATTGCACACACATTCAAAGATAAATCTTTGAAGGCACCCTTACCTAATTCATCTTGGGTCAAGTGACTCGTCGCTTTTCTCATGCAGGTCATTCCCTCATCGATTTGTCACTTGAGGGGGTAGTCACACTTAGTCACCAATCAATAAGTACACACCCAATCATGGAAATAACATGCATTCAAAGAATCATTGGCAAAGACAAATCATGCTCTTGCTTGGGGCAGTAAACAAGCAATAATCACAAGTTGATCAATCACTTGACATTCATGAATCATGAACTCAAGGTTCCCACAGACAAAAGGTTGCGCCCTTTGCCTATTCATGACTGATCAAAGTCCAAGATCAAGTAACACCTCACCGAAAAAGGTTAACACTTGAACTGAGTTCCTTCACTCGTCAGAAGCAAGGATTTAAGAATGCATACCCTTTTCATGCTTAGGGCATCAAGATTTGGTTAGGTTACTAATAAACCCTAACCATTAGTGCTTTGGTTATCTATTTTTGCTTGGCGTTGTGCCTTGCACAACACATCCCAAAAAGGGGCATTTGTAGATGAAGAACACAAGATTATACTGAGAGGAGGGGGGTGAACAGTATAAGACCTCTTTTTACTTTTTCCTTTATACTTCAAGACAGTAAAGCAATATACCCAAAGAAATATCAAAGCAATGCATAATATCATCCATAAAGTGACACCAATTTTAACGTAGTTCACCCATAATGGTTGGGCTACGTCCACAAATTTTTTCTCTAAAAGTTATCTCAAAGTTCTTTGGGAATCCTTCCCAATTACAATGTTTATGAGCCTCAGCCCAAAGGAGATACCTTCCCCTAATAATAATTTATGAGCCTCTTCTCAAAGGAGATACCTTCCCCTCTGCTCTGGAAATGAACCCTCAGAAGATCAACTACCTCTACCTCTTGCCAACACGTGGATCTCCTTTCCATCGAAGATCTCTTGTCCTCAATGCTTAGCATAAGATACCTCTGCCTTCTATGATCACGTCCACAATAGCTCAACAACCTGTACCAAACACAGTCAGTCGATCTAGTACAAGTCTTCCTCTGTCTGCCAAATCTGTCCAACTCTTGAACAAATCAATCCTCTGCATACAAGCCTTCTCAAATACTTGCCAACTCGTCCTCAGGTTCTTCTCATAGAACCAATGCACCTTTGTCCTCAAGTTCTCTGATAGAACTATCAAACTCAGCTCACAAGTCCTCTGCTAGGACCTGTCCAAAATTGCTCACAAGTCCCCATCGAAACCTATCCAAAAACTACTCACAATTCCCCAATGAAACCTGTCCAAAAACTACTCACAAGTCCCCACCGGAACCTATCCAAAAATTGCTCACAAGTCCCCACTGGAACCTGTCCAAAACTCAACAAGCTCACCAAGAAAAACTTTCTTAGTAGGAAATCACAAAGTGAATTGTTAGAGACCCAATGTGATTTGTCAAACTCATAGAAGCATAAAGAGAATTGTTAGAGACTCAATATGTTCTATACTCAAATCCTAATCTCAAAACTCAACTCAAATAAACTTAGCTCAATCTCAATCTCAAATCTGAAAACTCAACTCAATATCTGAAATGGATAGGATAGAATGTTTTCTTTCAAGAATATGAAACCCCAAAAATTGCCAACTATGCAAAGAATCACATAACAATGATACTCATGTTCTTTTCACCATCAATTAGGGTTTCAAAAACAATGCTCATCAAACAAGGTTTAGTCAACCAACACCATTCAACTCAACATCAACCTTGAAGCATTCAACCAATCATCACAAGAAAAGGAAACAAGTAGAAATCCTTTTCCCTCCAAAGATATTTGAACAAAAATAGCCACCAACACAATATCACCAAATGCAAATAATAACTTGCTCAAATCAACTCAATGGAGTAAGCCCAATATCATGAATCAAGTAAAGCAATAACTTGATCAAACAACCTCTATGGAAGCAACTCAACCATCAAACTAAAAATAGCCAACCAAGGGTTCCACCAACTCAATGCAAGTAGCTAGACTCACAAATATGAACCCTAGTGCACAAAGCTTTCACTATCTCAAACCAAAAATTATGCATTCACCAAAACTCTCCTTAAGTATAACAATGCATAAGTAGTCTTCAACAAACCAGAAAATAGGATTTACACCCAACCAAAAGAAACCTAGTTGAAAACCTTTTCACTCCAACCTTATTTCAGAAAAACATACACCAATCATACTCATAAGAAAAATGTGCCCATACCCTTTTTGAAGATGAATAAGCCCTTGAAAATCTACCACAATTAATAATTTTGATCTTCCCTAAAAATTATTAACCCAACATTGGCATGTCAAAATAACTCAACCACCATGGCAATTATTTCCCCTTTAATTTTCAATCCGACTATAGCAAAAATATTAAGCTTGCATTCCTTATACCTACCAAAGTTAACTTTATAAAACCTTCGCAAGAAAAATATTAAAATTTAATTGCCACTCTTTCTGTAAAAATTGGAGCGCATACCTTTGGTAAATATCCCGCAAATTTCGGAGTGCATACACTACCCTCAAAAGGGTCTTCGACGATTTGAACCGCCGACCACCATGCTACTAAGTCCTTTGGCCATGTCGCATGGGCTAGGAGAGCCCACGTGAGGGAGAAGGGAATTATCCGTTCTTATCATCGCGTGCGCCTCCTCCTTGGCACCAAGACCAACCTGTCACACCTTTGACCATGCAACGCTTGACTTCCACCTTCGCTGGCGTAGGGGCTTCGATGTTGAAATCGAAATGCTCAGGGATTAATTTCAAACTCTTGGCAAACCATAAATGAATTCATTTGCCTCATTTTATATGCACTTTGATGCATTTCCAAACACGTCGGCTGAATTCGAAAAGTAATTTTGAATTTAATCGAAATTGCTTTCTAAAGGGTTTAAAAACCCTTAAGATAAATTAAAAATAATTTCTCCCTTAATTAATTAAATAATTAAATAATTAAAACCTTGAAGGGTTTAAAATAATAATTAAATAAATAATAAATAGAACCTCCATTGGTTTTAATAAAAACCATTTAACTTGGTTTTAATGAAAAACCCTTGCCAATGGAATCTCTCCGGATTCTCTTGGAATCTTCCACCTTTGAAGCCAACACATCCTCTTAACATTAATGCCATTTCCTTTTGACATCAATGAAAACTCATAGACAAGAAACTAGGATCTCAAACCCAAAATTGCCAACAGTAGACACCAAAATAGCACTAATCCGATTACGTGACTACAAACACTGATTGCATTGACACACACAGCCCCAAGGGCAGCCCCCAGAGGTTAAACAGTGGTGCTAACCACTCTCATATCAGTTTTGGAAGGTCAAAAACCATTTTGGCACCTTCAGGCACTTTGCTCAATATATGTTCCACCCAGGGATGAATTCTAATTGGGATTCACTCCACCCTGGGATGAATTCACAATTCGCTCTAGGGTGGGGCGAATTGCAGGTTTGATGGGAAAAAAGTCAAATCTTGGCAAATGGCAACTCAGATCCACCACTTAACGCTTCCTTCATTACATGGGAGTATAGGTGAGTGTTTTTGAGTGTTAGAGGCTGTTTTAGGGGCAGTCATGGAGTCCCTATTCAGGGAGGAATATTCCCTCCCCTGGAAGGGCATGGCTGCCAAGTGGCACCTCTACATGCTCATCCCAAGAGACCTCCAGGTCTATAAATTGGTGGGTTTTCTCACTCCAAAACATAGAGAGTAAGAGCAATTTGGAGCAACGAAGTGCTGTCGTTTTATTTCCCCATACATCCTTGTGTGATTTGTGCCTTTCACATCCGTGATCTCTTTTGGAGAGGAGATCATTGGGTGATCATTGTAAGGTCAAATATTGAGCCCAAAACTCAACATTTGGCCATAGAATACCTCCCCAATTTTCCAATAACACCTTACAAGAGATTTTGGACCCATCCCAAGTGGATTGGTGCCGAAATCAGGTCCCAATGGTGGGCGACCTACCCGGGCGCCCTCGCACTGGCACGAGTCTAATCATCCCTTTTAGGAATGATTAGGAATCTGTGGTAGATTGTTCTTTCTATAATTTTTATATTGCATTTCATATTATGCTCCTGTTGGCATTTTTTCCACATTGATTCTCATTGATGAATGCATTGATGTATTGTTGGGGATCTGACCTTTGATTGATGCAGCTTGGGCGAAAAAAGGAGAAAAATTGAGCAAAAAATGGTTAAGTCTCGAAAACCGCAGCGATGCGCCGACATGTTGCGTAATCGCGGTCCAACTCGGCCAACGCAGTAGTTGACGGAACCGTCGCGATATCGCGACATGTTCCGAAATCGTGGGTCGGCGGGCAAAAAAAGCATTAAGTTGAAAACATGCAGCGATTCGCTGACATGTCAGCGAATCGCGACCCGGGCAGCGTCGAAGGCGTCAAGTCAAAATTTGTAGCGCGTCGCTGACATGTCAGCGAATCGCGACCGAAAAAGGCGATTGGTATGGCGACGGAAACATGTAGCGAAATCGCTACATGTTCCGATTTCGCGGGGCAGAGCGCAGGGAGGAGCAACGACGGGAACATGTAGCGAAATCGCTACATGTTCCGTTTTCGCGGGTCTTCAGCAGCGAAGCGTACGGCATACAAACATGTCGCAATTTCGCGACCTGTCGCAATTTCGTGACCCGTCGCGTTTTCGCGACCTGCGCAGTTTTCCCGCCAAGTGCAATATGAACGGCCGAAAGGGTTTTTTCGATTTTCGATGATTTAATGCTAACCCGAATTAAATATTTGCGGATTTCCAATGCGGTTAAGGTCAAAGAGTGCCCAGGCTACCAAAATTAAAGGGTTTATTGGTTCGAAGTTGCCGTTCATGGATTAATTCAACGGTTTTTCATGCACATATTCAAAGAATCGAATTTAATGAAGGGTCGCAAGCGTTTCATGGAATTTAATTTTTATTTCTTCGAGACTGCGATTAAGGGGATCATGTTCCTCATTTCCTTCGCATGATTGTAGATCACGAGGAAGTTGGTTTTAATTATTTAATGCTGCAAAGAGGATGGACCTCTATAAAAACCAATGTAATTCTCATTTACAAGGGTTGGAAAAACTTGCTGCTAGAAACTGGAATTGTATTTGCGGGAATACAAGGATCGACTTCTAATTTTTCAAGCATCGCATGGATGAATTTGCTTTCTGTTTTTTGCATTTCTAAAGCATTTGTACTCCTACATTGCTATTACATTTAAATTCTGCATACTGGATTTAAATACTGCGGTCAGGGTACAATTCCTGGAATGTGGGTTTGGAGGGATTTGCGGCATGTGATTGTGCGAGGATGAAGCTGATTTCTTATGTTACTTGCCGTTGTTGCGTTTGTAGTTTCCTCGTCGTTGTTTTTCTCGATCTCATCACTTCGGCTCGTGGCCATATTTCCCATTTCTTTCTCGCAACCTTTTAAATCTCTTTCCAAAGAACCCTATCTTAAACCCATTTTTAGAGTAGTGAAGGGAACCAGCCCACTCGGAGATTGGTCCGGGAGCCATTTCTTGCTTCCACCTTTCAATGTTGGCCGGGTCTAGGGCGCAATTGTAAAAATCCTTTCCTCGTGGCGATTCGTGACCAACAGCTTTTGGCACGCCGGTGGGACAGATCAGTTTCGTCTCCAAGAATTCATAATCGGTGGGATACGCATAATTTTCCAAAGTGATAACCCCACCGGTGCCAACAGTTTTGGCACGTTTTAACACCCGGAGGTCTCAATATTTGATGAGCTGTCTTGGCCTCATAGCGGAGATTTGTAAGTTCATCTGGCGACTTTGCTGAGTTGAAGATCTGTTCGTGGACGCCTATTGTTTTTTTTTTTTTTTTTTTTTTAAATTCAACAAATGTTTTTTCTGGCGACTCTGACTTAATGGCGATGGTCGTGATTCCGCAGACCACTGCCACAAAGGCGAGGGTTTTTTCTATATGGGATGATCCTGGCCCTCTGAATCTGCAAGTTCGGCATGAAATTCCCGAAAGTGCCCTGAAGAACCTGACAAAATATGATGGTACCAAAGGCATGGCTCTGGCACATGTTGAAGATATTGCTATTTTGTCCATGATCCATGTCATTGAACACGAGGATGTCATGATCCGACTTCTGGTTCAGTCTTTGGAAGGAAGAGCGTTGCAGTGGTACAGATTGCTCAAACGTCAAAGCATCAGTTCATGGGATGATCTCGCGGGGCACTGATCAAAAGATTTGATGAAGATCCTTTCTACAGTTCTTTGGATCTCTACCATTTTTTCATGTACATCAAGAGAGCACCTCAAGAAAGCATCACGGACTTCAATGTCCGATTCTTGATAAGTTGGAAGAGAATTCCAGAGAAGATCCGTCCATCACCCACCCAAGCCCACCTCTTTTATGTTCGAGCTTTTAATTCTGATATAGGTCTCTTTTTGCTGCAGTCAGGTGAACAACGCTTCCCACAAATCTTTGAGGAAGCAGTGCGAGCGGAACAACTGTTGCACTTATCAAGAAAATTACCGTGGGGAGAAACTCCATTACCTTCTCCGATGGTTTCTGCTCCTGTTTACCCTGCACATTCATGCCAGATCCCTGAGATGCAGTCATGTGAATTTCAAGGGACAGATCTCGTCCAAAGTCAAGGATTGGAACATGCAAGCACTTTTCCAGCAATGAACAATATGATTGCTTGCGCTTTCATCAAGAGATGGGCCAAGTAGAAGAACAAGTTCAAATTCCGAACCCGAGGAGATCCCGAATCAGATTTCTCACTTGAAGAGCCCCGTGATCACATCAAGGAGTTAGAGGAGCCTGTACTCAGCCCACAGCCAAGAAAGTCTGCAAAGTGGTGGTGTTGGTTCCAGCCACTACATCCGGTACCTGAAGAAGTCCTCCATGTGGGTACTAGTAAGAAGGATAATCTGCTGCATTGCATCCTATCAGCACCATGGAGAACTTCAGGAAGGAGCCAGCCTAATTTCAAGGACCGACTTAAGTATGATCAGATCTGGTCGGGACATTGCAGATTTATCGGATAACATTCTAAGATTGGAAGTCTGGTGGCGACATGCCAATCATGTCGTGAATTATTGTATATAGTATTTTGAAAAAACAAAAAAAAATAGAAAAAATAAGAGAAAAAAAAAAAAAGTGGTATTTTTTTTATTTGTTCATCTCGGCTCTTGTTGCCTGCGAGCCGTAGATGCTTGTTTTTTCCTTTGTTTTTCTCCTCCCAACAGTTTGGTGGCTTTCTAGCACTTTCTTCTTTTCCCTTCCCCGTTTCCTCTCTTTCCTTTCTTCATCTTCTTCCTTCTTTTTCTTCTGCATTAAAACAAAATAAGCCACAACTGTTGTTTCTTTTTCCCTTTTCTGTTTTTCCCCGTATCTTCTTATCCCTTTCCTCTAAGTTCAGTCTTTTACGCATTTGCTAACAGTCTAGTTCATTTCATTTCATAGCTTTCCTAGTTCCATTCCCACTTCATAATTTCGTTCATTTTCATATCACTCCATTGCAGTCACCGCTTGCGCAACCGCAGGAGCTCACTCCACCATCACATTCCATTTCTTCAGTTTATAACCGCTTCTATGCAGGTTTTTTCCAGTTTCAATTTTTCAGCAGAACATGTATTGCAGCAGTCAGCTTCTGTTCGGATATGACTCTGTGCCCAATGGACTAAGGCCTGGATTCTTGCATACAGCGAGCTGTATACCCCGCGAGCCGCCAAGAATGTTGGCATTTTTGCCACATTGATTCTCATTGATGAATGCATTGATGTATTGTTGGGGATCTGACCTTTGATTGATGCAGCTTGGGCGAAAAAGGAGAAAAATTGAGCAAAAAATGGTTAAGTTTGAAAACTGTAGCGACGCGCTGACATGTTGCAGAATCGCGGTCAACTCAGTCAACGCAGGCAGGTTGGCGGAACCGTCGCGATATCGCGACGTGTTCCGAAATCGTGGGTCGGCGGGCAAAAAAAGCATTAAGTTGAAAACATGCAGCGATTCGCTGACATGTCAGCGAATCGCGACCGGGCAGCGTCGAAGGCGTTAAGTCAAAATTTGCAGCGCGTCGCTGACATGTCAGCGAATCACGACCAAAAATGCGATTGGTATGGCGACGGAAACATGTAGCGAAATCGCTACATGTTCCGATTTCGCGGGGCAGAGCGCAGGGAGGAGCAACGACGGGAACATGTAGCGAAATCGCTACATGTTCCGTTTTCGCGGGTCTTCAGCAGCGAAGCGTACGACATACAAACATGTCGCGATTTCGCGACCTGTCGCAATTTCGCGACCCGTCGCGTTTTCGCGACCTGCGCAGTTTTCCCGCCAAGTGCAATATGAACGGCCGAAAGGGTTTTTTCGATTTTCGATGATTTAATGCTAACCCGAATTAAATATTTGCGGATTTCCAATGCGGTTAAGGTCAAAGAGTGCCCAGGCTACCAAAATTAAAGGGTTTATTGGTTCGAAGTTGCCGTTCGTGGATTAATTCAACGGTTTTTCATGCACATATTCAAAGAATCGAATTTAATGAAGGGCCGCAAGCGTTTCATGGAATTTAATTTTTATTTCTTCGAGACTGCGATTAAGGGGATCATGTTCCTCGTTTCCTTCGCATGATTGTAGATCATGAGGAAGTTGGTTTTAATTATTTAATGCTGCAAATAGGATGGACCTCTATAAAAACCAATGTAATTCTCATTTACAAGGGTTGGAAAAACTTGCTGCTAGAAACTGGAATTGTATTTGCGGGAATACAAGGATCGACTTCTAATTTTTCAAGCATCGCATGGATGAATTTGCTTTCTGTTTTCTGCATTTCTAATAGCATTCGTACTCCTACATTGCTATTACATTTAAATTCTGCATACTGGATTTAAATACTGCGGTCAGGGTACAATTCCTAGAATGTGGGTTTGGAGGGATTTGCGGCATGTGATTGTGCGAGGATGAAGCTGATTTCTTATGTTACTTGCTGTTGTTGCGTTTGTAGTTTCCTGCTGTTGTTTTTCTGATCTCATCACTTCAGCCTGTGGCCATATTTCCCATTTCTTTCTGCAACCTTTTAAATCTCTTTCCAAAGAACCCTATCTTAAACCCATTTTTAGAGTAGTGAAGGGAACCGACCCCACTGGAGATTGGTCTGGGAGCCATTTCTTGCTTCCAGCCTTTCAATGTTGGCTGGGTCTAGGGCGCAATTGTAAAAATCCTTTCCTGTGGCAGATTCGTGACCAACAGCTCCTTAGGTAGTTTGCAATTTTGATTTCGTAATGTTTTGAGCAAATCTTATCATGTTCTATCACTTTTTGTCTTTACTAACTTGTAGGTAGCATCATCAAATTCCTGCTAATGGAGGCCAAATTGGGAAAATATGACCATCTGGGTCTTCCCAAAATACCCCCAATTAGCTAACCCCAAGTTTGCAAGTCTTTTGGAGCTCTCTAGGTAGGACATTTGTGACAGTACATTTTCGGCATTTTGTTGTAGGTAAATTCGTCCCGCCCCAAAGTGAATTCAAATCGATGAGGAATTTCCCAACTGTTATTTTTGCAGTGCCCTCCTGGTGATGTCCTGATGCCCCTGTCGAATTTTTAGATCATTTGGATTCATTTTAGTTATAGTTTAATTCATTTTTCTCATTCACTGATCATAGGTTGGGGGATTACATGTCTTGTTTCACCCCCAGGTGCTACTAACTATTTCTTGTTCCTTTGAATGCAAGATCGAAACATCGAAGGAGCAACAAGGAATCAGAATTCATAGACACAAGCGGCAGCGACGTTTCGGTCTGCCCATATTACATGTGGGCATGCGAAAGAAGGATGGTTATCCATGGATGTGACCAAGAGATGAATTTGATGCTCCTCGCCCCTAAAAATGGAGGATGTGGATTGTAACCGAAATGTGAAATACATCAATAAAAGAGAAGGTTTGTTATTTCATTTGGGCTTCAATTCATGTTTTTATCCATTTCATGCAATTTTAATTCGTAGGGTTTAGCGTTAAGTTCAGTTCTATTTTTGCATCGTGCTTGGAGCTTTTCCTTTTTTTTCTGTATCCTCATGCTTCCACTTTATTAATATGGCATTTTCTCCACTACTTGATTCATATCTTGAATCTATTTTTATTCTTCCTCCCAAAACAACAACATTGAATTCATATTCCTCTTATTTCATGGCCATGTGTGTTCTTTTATTTTTGTGTCTCATGGTTCTACTTTGCCTTCCTTTTCCGTTTGTGTTCTTGTAAGATCTTCCTTCTAGTTGTTAAATATTTTTTGAAGGAACCCGCTCTGATACCAATTGAAGAACACAAGCTTATATTGAGAGGGGGGGTGAACAGTATAAGACCTCTTTCTTTGCCAAATGGTATTATCCAATATAGTCAATGGCAATATCAATAGCAGTAACAAAAGTAATGTATAAATAATCACACACAATAGAGACACCAATTTAAAGTGGTTCACCCAATGTGGGCTACTCCACGAAGAAAATATTTCACTAATATTTTCTCAATAAATCTCTTGGGAATACTTTCCTTATTACAATATTTATAAACCTTTATCCAAATGATATACGAATATCCTAATCAAGTTTGTGGATATCTATTCATAGGAGACACCAATATATTCAGTTGGTTCATGGATCTCTATCCATAGGAGAACTCCTTTCTCCTCTACTTTGGTTGGTGATCTCCTATAAGAACTATTGCCTCCACTACACTGGCTAATGGATATCTATCCACTAAATACTATTGTTCTCATTTAGAATACATTTCCTCATTGCTATGGCTAATGGATCTCTATCCACTGGATACTATCATCCTCTATACTTTATCACCTCCAAAGCTTGCTCTCAACTCTGTCTCAAATTTGTACTAAACATAGTCCTTTGATCTAGTATAAATTTGCTCAATCTCTATCTCTGGTCTAGCACAAACCTATCCTCAAATCTGCACCAAACTCTATCCTCAAATCTACACTAAACACAATCCTTCGATCTAGCATAAATATGTCCTTAATATCTATCCTCTTATCTACACTAAACACAGTCCTTAGGTCTAGCACAAGTATTTCCTCAATATCTGTCCTTTGATCTGCACTAAACAGAGTCCTTCGGTCTAGCACAAATTTGTCATCAATATCTATCCTCAAGCCTTACCACAAATCTTGATTCAATCACAAATAAACTCTGCTATATTTGCCCCAAACCTTAACTCAAGGTTTGAACAAATAAATCAATCAACTTTGCTCTCAAGTCTTCTCAAAGACTTGTCTCAATTCTACCTTGTAATCTTCCACAAAATCTCACACTAATTTGTCCATAAGTCCTCTTTAGAACTTGTCAATTTTGCTCAACAAGTCCTAACTAGAACTTATCCAATCTGTTCAACAATATCTTTCCTCAAACTTTGTATTTTAAGCTTCTACAAAAGCTCACACAAATCTATTCATAAGTCTTCTCAAGACTTGCCTCAAATCTGCTCAAAAATTCCTCACTAGATCTTGTCCAATCTCATAGAAACATAAATATAATTGTTAGAGACTCAATATGCTTCACATTCACCACAATGCTCAATTAATTTCAATTTCTCTTTTTACCATAGAAACATATAGATAATTGTTAGAGACTCAATATGCTTCACATTCACCACAATGCTCAATTACTTTCAATTTATCTTTTTACCATAAAAATATATAGAGAATTGTTAGAGACTCAATATGCTTCACACTCACAAACTCTCAATCACTTTCAATCTATCTTTTATCATATAAACATATAGATAATTGTTAGAGACTCAATATGTTTCACATTCATCAACACTCAACCTCTTTCTCAAATCAATTCAGAATATAGAACATTTTTTTTCACATAACTTGAACTATCACATCAACACATCCACTTGACTAGGCTCAACCAACTCTACTCAACCAATCACTCAATGAAATAATGCTTGCTCACAAACCCTAGTCCAAACTTATGATCATTCACTCAAATAATTCCAACAATGTTTATCAACCAATCTCACATAACAATGATACTCATGATCTTTGCAAATCCTAGTTCAAGTTCTTCACTCAACTAATTGCTTCAACAATAATTCTAGTCTCACATAACAATGATACTCACGATCATTGACAACTTCACATAACAATGATACTCATAATTTTTTATAACTTCACATAACAATGATACTCATGATCTTTGCACAAACCCTAGTTCAAGTTCCTCACTCAACTAGTCACTTCAACAACAATGCTTATAAAATAAGGTTACTTTCCTTAAACTCTATTCCAAAAAACCTTGAAGTATTAATTCAAACACACTCAACAAGGAAAACTTAACAAAATCCTTTTCACTCTAATCTTATTTTCAGAAAACCTCAATCAATCACTTCAACCAAAGAAGAATATACCCATACCTTTTATTTGATGTAGAAGTGACCTTAGAAAACCTGTCTCAATCACAATTTTCTCTTTTACCAATTTCAATAGTTAGATGATAAATTATCACACTAACCTCTTCACAAAATAACTCTCAATTACAAAATTAATCAAACTTAATTACACCTTATTACTCCATCTTAAAATAATATCCAACACCAAAAATATTTAATCAAAACACTTCTTCCAAAACTCTAACTCATCAAAAGAACATCTTAACAATTCAGTTTCATCATAACCCTTTTTAGAAAGATATCTCAAAAATAATCCAAACTCTACTTATGACTTCCTACTTAATATTGCATTAATTAAATAAATCACTTTATAAAATAATGTAATAAGTCAATCTCTCACTTTTTTAAGGTAAAACAAAATTACCCTAGCTTTTACTTTAGCAAAAATAACCCTTCATATATCAAAAAAAATATTTCCTCAACACTTAGGTTAATTTCACAACTTAACTTCTATCTTATCCCTTCTAAACCTTAGCAAACAAATTAAAATAATTTCCAAAAATTATTACCACTTTTTGCAATCCACGAGGCTCAAAACTTGGCACAATACTCCCACAATACCTTGGCCACGGCTTCTACGTCGAGTGAGCCACGTGTGCCACTTGGAGCTTCAAAGCACAATGTGTGGTTTGACTTCTTCAAACCCTTAAGAGCCCTTGGCTCTTCTTTCAATGTTGGTAGAACCACACACTACACTTTTTTGGAGGCACACGTTTCAATAATTTGCATGAGCTTTTCACTTAAGAAGAATGCAATTAAATCAATGCTCAACCTTAGGAATTGCTATAGTATTTATACCATATGGCTTCCCTTGTCACACACATTGGTAAAGAGGAAAATTCATCGAGGAAACAATGATGTCATCGACACTACCATATTTACCTTCAAAATATATTTATTTATAATTATTTAAATTCAAATAAATTTAAATATTATAAATTAAATATTTAAATATTCTTTGGGATTTTTAAAATAAAAGTCTCCTTAGGTTTTAGAAAACCTTTTTGATTTGCCCAACCATGGTTTTAATAAAAACCTTTTATTTTGTGCTTCACATAATATTTAAAAATAAATATTATGAAGCTCTTTTACCACCAACCTTTTGCATTACTCCATTTAATCTTTTAACATCAATGACAATTCATCCTTGACATCAATGAGAACTTCATCTACTCAAAATTTCCAACACTACCCACCACTCCTACTTATGAATGCATATGAGATAATTACATCTAATATAATATTATAATATTAAATACTTATCTTGGGTACCTAACACATATAACCATTTAAAATATATTTCTCGATTCACGACTTCTACAATGACAAGATTGTCTTCTCCATCTTGAGATGCACCATATATTTTCATAACTAATAGTGACATAGGCAATTCAAGCCAAAATATAAAATACTGATTTTAATAGACACAACACTAAGATTAATTAGAAAAAACTAGCCAATGCCATAAAGGACAAATATTATGTTATGGGTGATTATGATAACTAGTATCTTAAATAGAAACAAAAATGAAGATATTAGTCTATAAATTACTAGAATAATGATTTTTTTAAGATTTCAATAAGCACAAACATACATACATAAAATGATATAAGAATTCTGACCAATGTAACAGTTTACACATATTGAAAACTAAGATGGACTTTATCAACATCATTACACTAGGATAAGTGTATCAATATGCAACCAAGACATTGAATAATAATTTTTTTTTAAATAAAAATGATTTCAATCCAAATGCATAGTCCAATTAAGATAGGAGCAATACTGACGCTAATACTTGGTCATAGAGAAAGATACAAAGATGACAACACCAACCTAACAAATCAGTAAAGAAATGGGGTAATTACTATGGTTAACGTATAAGACAATTTTCTAATTAGGATGAAGAATAAGAAAATATCTTTCCATTGAAATATACACTAACTTCTTAATCATCGATATGATATAATTCTAGAATTTATAATATTGAATGACAAAAAAAATAAAGAGGAAAAGAATAAAACAAAAAACAAAACAAGATATAATCAAAATTGCAATTATTTTTTCTATTTTAAAGGAAAATAAGTATTATTCTCATCCATATTTTGATAGAATATGAAGCACCAAAATTTTGTTAAGACAACCAAGGCACACATACACACATAGATATGGGGGTAGAGAGAGAAAATATAAATTGATTTTTATTCAATTTCTTCTTTCTAATTTATGTTAATTATGCATTTTTAGAGAATCTTCTCATATTGAACGCTTGTTTTAGCTATATTGGATTATGGTAATGCTTCACTACACATCCTAGAATTTAAAGAAAAAAATCAAAATAGAGTAGAATTAAAATTACAAGTAAATTTAAAAAAAAATGAAAAAGTGTTATTTTCACCCATATTTCGCTAGGATATGAAGCACTAATATTATATTAAGACAATTAAGACACATACACATATAGAGAGAGAATATAAATCACTATTTTTTTCAAATTATTCTTTCTATTCTATGTTAAATATATATTTTAGAGTATCACCATTTCTCTCATGGTTGTGTTAGCTATCATGGCTCTAAGCAATGCTTCACTACACATCCTCTACTTTGAAGGAGAAACTAAAATCAAAATAGGGTAGACTTTAAATTGTAATTAAATAAATAAATAAAATCATTCTCATCCATATTTGGATATAATATGAAGCACCAAGAGTCTCTTAAACTAACCTAGATATTAATACATGCACATGCACACACACAGATATATCTATATATATATAGGGGAGGGGGAGGGGGAGGGGGAGAGAATATAAATTTATTCTTTGTTTAATTTTTTTTTATGTTATGTTAAATATCTATTTTAGAGTACCACTATAGATAGATAGATAAATAGATATATAGAGAGAGAGAAAGAGAGAGAAGTCAATTTTTTGTTCAATTTCTTCTTTCTATTCTATGTTAACTATATATTTTAGAGTATCACCATATCTCCCATGCTTGTGTTAGTTTCCATGGATCAAACTAATCCTTCACTACACATCCTATATTTTAAAGGATAAAATAAAATTAAAATAGTGAATTTGCAAGTAAATTGTAAAAAAAGAGAAAAAAATATTATTCTCATCCATATTTAGATATAATATCAAGCACCAAGTGTCTCTTAAGACAAACAAGATATAGACACAAACACACACACATATATAGAGAGATAGAAGATAAATCCATTTTTGTTTACTTTATCCTTTCTATTCTATGTTCAATATCTATTTTAGAGTATCATCATATATCACATGCTTGTTTTAGCTATCATGGCTCGTGGTAACACTTCATTATACATCCTAGAATTTAAAGAAGAAAATTTTAATTATTGGTCAAAAAAGATGAGTGCTTTCTTAATTTCCAAAAAAGTATGGAGTTTTGTGGAATATACAAGAAACCAAGAAATTAGATAATTTTTTAACCATTGTAAAATTAATATGGAGTAAGAAAAAAAATTGATGTATTTGCCTTGTCTGAATATGAGTAGGTCTTGATACAATAATTTTTTCCAAGAATTATAAGTACCACGATTACCAAAGGAGCTTGTAATACCTCAAAGATAGCCTATCAAGGGTATGTTCATATGAAATTAGTGAGATTTTAAACACTAAATAGAGAGTGTAAAGTTTTTAGAATGAAGGACAATGAGAATGCTAGATATTACTATGTAAGGTTAATTCTATTGTGTACAAAATGGGTATCTATGAAGAATCAACACAAGGTGATGTTAAAAAGGTATTGAACACATTGAAACCAAAGTGGAATAATTGTTTAATGACAATTGAAGAAAAGAAATATATAAAAAAGCTAAAGTTCAATGTATTTGTTAGATCGCTTATGTTTGTAGTGACAAGTCATTACCTTGGGGAGTTCACAATTTTAAAATGTTATAAAATAGTGAAATTAGTTCATTAATACCTTCTAAAGCCCCCAAAAAAATTCTAAGTCAAATCCAAGGAATAGTTTGTTTCATGAAGGATGATTTGTTCCAAGAGTGATCCACTAGAAAAGATGAAATAAATAGCTTTAAAGAATGAAGTGCTAAGAAATGCTCACAATGTGTGAGCAAAACGAAGTGATTATCTTACCTCCTAGAGTGAATCACTCATGAACCAATAAAGGGATAAATAAGACAAGTGTGGAACCTAAATATGATATTTATAAAGTTATATTCTGGCATATAGTGGAATCATAACTCGTTTTGAAAGCCTTCTATATCATTTGGAGGTTGTAGAACCAAAACATTTGTAGCCCTTTCTCCCAAGCTAATGGATTCATGCCTGAAAGGGGGATGAAAAATTAAGGATCTACAACTTGAATGAGAAGTGCTTTTGTTGTACTCTCTTTGGTGTTTGTCAATGATTAGGGTAGGGTTCACCAGGAAACACTTGCTATGGTAGTTTCCACGCCTAGGTGAGGTGGTAATTTGATGTGTTCTTTATTTTAAAAGCATACACCTAACATTTGACCAAAATGCAATTTCTACCTAACTATGTGTAATTCAATTTCAAATGAATACAAGGTAAGCAAACCTATTTAAAAAGCATTAAAAAGTTTAACTAATATGCAAAAGGTTTTATTTATGTTAACATGTTTTCTTTTTGTATTTTGAGTTTTGAGAAGCATAATAAAGTCTATGTATTTGAGAGTTTTCAATTTTTTCTAGTTTAATACAGATACATACAGAACAGAGAATATGAATCTAAGTATGAAAGAATGAATTTTGAGCACTTACCTAACCCGAACGTTTGATTTTTGATGAATTCAGCTTTGTAGTATGAAATCGGATGTAGACAGGATGAAACCGGATGTACAATTTTGTCAGACAAAATTGGATGCGTACGGATTTGTTTGAAACCTGCAATTGCATAGAAAAACACTATATTTTGAAATCATGGAAGAGGGGTCTACATATGCCATAGTATATCATGGTTTGTGACAATCAAATACCCTCGGTTCTTTTAGCCAACCGTAGAGAAAATGGAAGATTAATTATTCTAATATGCAACATGTGATAATAAAGTAATAGATCTAGCAATAATAGAGAATTGCAATGCAAGACTAAAGTAATAAATGATGATATAATGCAAATAAAATAAGACCAAAAATCTTATGCTTAAAAATTTACCCCCATAGGGACACATGTATGAATTCATACTTGAAATCGTACACAATGTATGAAATCATACGTAGCCAAATTTATCCAACGGCTAGTTTTGCAAAATAGGATATCAGATCGGATGCAATAGGGACGAATTCAGATGCAACCAAATTTGTACAAATGATACAAAAAAATAAGTATAATTCAAATGAAAACTAGATCTATGTATACTAAGAGTGATGGCATGGTTGTATGTTCCTTAGATGATGATATGATAGTGATGTTCTCCATTGTAACCTGAAAAAACATCTCTAAAAATCCTTTTATCTAAGCTCTTATTGCAAAATATCATCAACTATACTAATTACTATGGATCTAAGGGGTTAAATGGTTGCTTCAATTTGAGAAATCAGGTGGGTGGTAAAACTAGACTAGGTTGTTAGGGAAAATTAAGTTTTGGATTTATTTGGATGAAACTGGCTACATATAATTTTATCAGATCATTCAATTTCATCAAGAATTTGGTGATACCCATAAAAAGTTCAAAATCCGATTGGGCACCTAAATTATGTGCACGTGTGATTTGGATAAAATTGGATGTATTCAATTTTATCGGATACATCCGATTTCGTTGGGATCATCTAAGTTTATCGAAAAGAGTGCAATTAAATTATTTTTTATTTCTTTTGGCATGGATATCGATGTAAGGGTTTTTGAGGGTGTTTTACACATTATTAGTATAATTAGGATGTCTTAATAACATTAATAATTTGGATGTGTATCCAAATTTGGTGGTCACATTTTACCCCCTCTTTAACACATTTATGAGCAATAAATGCATTAAATAAAAATTGATGAAATGGTATGTTATATTGCAAAAAAAAAAAAAAATTGTTTATAGTTACTATCAGGGATAACCGCTTTGATTTTTGTAAAAAAATCACAATTTATGGCAAAACTCAAAACTCGAATTGAAAATGGGGTAAAATAGGGTATAAAAAATAAATTAGGGTAAAAAAACCTAATTAATTTTTTCTTTCAGTTTTAGTAAATTTTGCTCTAGAGAAAATAGGAAAAATGGCTACTACAGTGCATTGAGCGAATGGATTTTGAGTCAGGAGTGATGGTAGTGGTAAGAATATCATGAAGAACATGTGCTTATACTGAGAGGGGGGGTGAACAGTATAAGATAAAACTTTTTGCTTTTCAATCCATATGATAACATCAACAATATTAAAGTAGTAAACATCACACAAAGCATCACACACATGAGAGACATGATTTAACGTGGTTCACCCAATGTGGGCTACTCCACGGAGAAAATATTCCTTATAAAATTTTCTCAAATAAATTCTCTTGGGAATCCTTTCCCTATTACAATGTTTATGGACCTCTATCCAAAGGAGACACCAATCCCCTAATCTCTATCTCAAATATGTACTAAACACAGTCCTTCGATCTAGCACAAATTTGCTCAATCTCTATCTCTGATCTGCACTAAACACAGTCCTTCGGTCTAGCACAAATCTGCTCAATATCTATCTCTGATCTGCACTAAACACAGTCCTTCGGTCTAGCACAAATTTGCTCAATATCTATCTCTGATCTGCACTAAACACAGTCCTTCGGTCTAGCACAAATCTGCTCAATCTCTGTCTCTGGTCTGGCACAAACCTATCCTCAAATCTGCACCAACATTTGTCCTCAAATCTATCCTCAAATCTATCCTCAAGCCTTAACACAAGGCTTGACTCAATCACAAATCAACTCTGATAGATCTACCCCAAACCTTAACCCAAGGTTTGAAAAAATCAATCAATCAACTCTGCTCACAAGTCTTCCCAAAGACTTACCTCTAATCTATCCACAAGTCCTCTCTAGAACTTGTCCAATATTCTCAACAAGTCTTTACCAAGACTTACCTAAAATCTGTATTGTAAGCTTTCACAAAAGCTTACTTCACTCAATCAATCACTCAATGAAAACTTAGTCAACAATGCTTATCAAACAATCTCATATAACAATGATACTCATGATATTTCACAAACCCTAGTTCAATATAGTTCACAACTTCACATAACAATGATACTCATGATCTTGCACAAACCCTAGTTCAAGCATATGAAGGCTCACTCAATATTTCCAACAATGCTTATCAAACAAGGTTTCTATCATCAACTTTCATTCCAAAAAATCTTTAAGCATTAATACAAAACCAAACTCAACAATGCTTATCAAACAACCCTTTTCACTCCAACTTAGCATTCACAACATCCAACAATCACTCACAAGGAAGATGTGCCCATACCTTTTTGTTTGATGAAGAAGTGCCCTTAAAAACTTATCTCAATCACAATTACTCTCTTTGCCAATTTTAAGGGTTAGGTAGTAAAAACCTTCTCTAAATTTTAATCAATAATTTCCTCACAAATTATTTTCACCATACAAAACATGAGAACTCAATTAACCTTATTACTCCTTTCAAATATTAAACAAAATAAAACTTTATTTTGAAATAACATTCAAAACCATCTAAAACCTTATCACTCCATTCAATACTCTAATCACCCAAAAATCACAATATAAAAATCAACTTTCACAACCCTTATATCTCCCTAAAAACCTTATGTCAAAACAACCTTAGGACAAAATTAAATTTGAAAAATTTAAATACCTTTTGCCCTTGGTGGGAATCGAACCCACGTTGTGCTTCCACCAGCGCCCTAGCCACGACTCCAACCACCGTGTGAGCTAGGCGCTCACCTTGGGAGCAAAGAGCACCACATGCTCTATATCCTCCCCTCTTGGCACCTAAACCAAAAAAATGCACTTACTTCCTTTGGAACCCAAACAAAACACTCACAAAAACTACCACCGAGATTCGATCATGGGTCCTCCCACTTCCAAAGCCTTAGCTCACAACCATTTGCCACCAGGCCAACCCATCGGATGGATATGAGGCTTAGAGCCTCACCAAACTTATTCCTTCACTAGTGCACACAAGACAAAAAAATTATCTTCTTCCTCGCACTAAATCACATAAATCGTAGGCCTTTTAGAATTCAAACGAAGGTAAGTTATTTACCACTAAGGCATATGGTATTTATACCATTATGCCACCATTGTTTTTAGACGTCGATGGAGGGATTTTATTTATGACATCGATGCATTTATTTTTTCCTTGTAACCCTAAATTTAGGGTTAATTAAATTATATTATAATTTAATTAATAATAAAATTATTATAATTAATTTAATAACCATAGGGTTAATTAAATTAAATTACAAATTAATTTATAATGAAATTATTATAATTAATTTAATTACTTTAGGTCTTTCCATTAGACCTTTAATATTATAATAAAATATTATAATATTATTTTTCTTGGGCCTTCTAACTTCTCCTATAGACCTTATCTGATCACCTTCTTATTTTTAAAACTGACTCTTGAAATCCTTCCTCTTGCATTGCTCACTGAAACTGACTTTTGACATCAATGACAACAAATCTTGCTCATATTTCCAACAATCTCCCCCTTTGTCATTGATGGCAACCCATTTTCCTTTTACCATTCCTTTTACCTTTTTCTGTTCTACTCCCCCTGAGAAACTGCTCCCCCTAACTGAATGCTCTCCCCCTAACTCAAATCTCTCCCCCTTTGTCATCAATGGCAAAGGGTCACCTTTGGGGCTCGGGGCTAAGAATGAGACTCTTAGCTTAGCCCCTCCCCCACCTCCTCTTGAGGTGGTTAATTCTAGGGTGGGAGTATAACTACTCCCAAATTTTCTCGTAGGTACTCAAAAGTCTCTTTCGAAAGTGGCTTAGTGAAAATATCTGCAATCTGCTCCTTTGTAGTAACATATTCCAACCTGACCTGTTTATCTATCACCTGCTCTCTCAGAAAATGATACTTAATCGGAATGTGCTTTGTCCTGGAGTGCATCACTAGATTCTTTGAGATATTTATAGCACTTGTATTATCACACAGTATGGGAATAGGATGATCATATTTTATCTTAAAATCCTCTAGAGTTCGCTTCATCCATAATACCTGTGTACAACTGGAAACCGCTGCAATATACTCTACCTCTACTATAGATAAGGAAATTGATGCCTGTTTCTTGCTTAACCAAGAGACCAAACAGTCTCCAAGAAAGAATGCTCCTCCACTTGTACTTTTTTTATCATCAATACTGCCAACCCAATCTGCATCTGTATAAGCTGTGAGAGTGAAACTATCACTTTTGGGATACCAGAGCCCAAAATCCATAGTCCCTTTTAAATACTTGAGAATCCTTTTTACTATTGCTACATGTGTTTCCTTGGGTGCTGCCTGAAACCTTGCCACTAATCCCACTGCCTGCATGATATCTGGTCTAGTAGTTGTGACGTACAATAAACTACCAATCATAGATCTGTATAATTTCTTATTTACCTCTAGAGATTCATCATCTTTACTTAACTTACATCCTGTAACCATGGGAGTGCTTACTGGTTTGCAATCTTCTAACTTGAATTTCTTTAGCATCTCTTTTATATACTTGGTTTGTGAAAGGAATACTCCTTTCTTTGATTGTGAAATCTGAAGTCCAAGAAAGAAGGACAACTCACCAAGCATAGACATCTCAAATTCATTCTGCATGCTCTTTGCAAATTCTTTACACATCTTATCATTGTTTCCACCAAAAATGATATCATCAACATAAACAACCATAATTAGTAGATCATTCCCATCATTTTTGATGTATAAGTTACTATCCACTATTCCTTTCCTAAAACCCTATTCCTGTAGGTACTTATCCAATCTTGAATACCAAGCTCTAGGAGCTTGCTTTAATCCATAAAGTGCCTTTTTCAATCTGCATACATAGTCTGATTTATCAGTCAAGTTGAAACCTTCTGGCTGCTCAATGTAGACCTCTTCTTCTAAAACACCATTTAGAAAGGCTGATTTAACATCCATATGATATACTTTGAAGTTTTTGAAGCTTGAAAAGGCTAAGAACATTCTGATAGCTTCAAGTCATGCAACTAGAGAAAATGTCTCATCAAAGTCAATTCCCTCTACCTATGCATAACCTTTGCACACTAATCTTGCTTTATTTCTGACCACCTGACCATCTTCATTTAACTTGTTTTTGAATACCCACTTAGTACCAATCACATTTTTATCTTTTGGTCATGGAACAAGTTCCCAAGTCTTGCTTTTTTCTATATGATCTAATTCCTCATCCATTGCCTTAATCCAGAACTTGTCTTCACTTGCCTCATTGAAGTCTTTTGGCTCAATCTTAGATAATAAAGAAAAATTTGCTTGTTGAGATGGTGTTATTATCCTTCTCCTTGTCTATCTCTCATCTGGATTCCCAATGATTAGTTCTTTTGGATGATGTTTTTGTACATACCTTGATGGAGTCTTAGGAAGAAGTCTTTGTGTTTCTTCCTCTTCTTCATCTGATTCCTCACGAAACTCTTCTTGACAACTTCCATCTTCCTGATACACAATTTGTTGAATCGGTTCTCTTGAATCTATCTTTTCATCAACTATTACATTTATACTTTCTACAATAGTACGTGTCCTTTTGTTGTAGCATCTATAGGCTTTACTCTTAGTAGAATAACCAAGAAAAATACCCTCATCACATCTTGGGTCAAACTTGCCCAAGTTTTGCTCTTCCCATCTTATGTAACACTTGCTTCCAAAAACCTTGAAGTGCTTTACAGTGGTCGATCTTCCTTTCCAAAGCTCATATGGAGTCTTGTGATGGTTTACCCTCATTTGAGCCCTAGTGATTATATATACTATTGTGTTGATTGCTTCCCTCCAAAATCCATCTGAAATCTTGGACTCATTCAACATAGCTCTAGCCATATTCTCAATAGTCCTATTTTTCCTTTCAACTACTCCATTTTGTTGAGGAGTTCTTGCAGTTGAGTATTCTCTCTTGATTCCATGTTGTTCATAGAAGTCTACAAATTCATTTGAGGTAAACTCTCCTCCTCTATCAGATCTCAAACACTTAATCCTTTTGCCAGTTTCATTTTCAACCCGTTCTTTAAATACCTTGAATTTATCAAAAGCTTCTGACTTATCTTTTAGGAAAGCTACCCAAGTCATTCTAGAGTAATCATCTATAAACAATATGAAGTAACTTTCACCTTGAATACTCTGTGTTCTGGTAGGACCACATAGATCAGTATGTATTAGATTTAATGGCTTAGATGACATATATCCCTTTGATTTGAAACTTGTTCTAGTTTGCTTTCCATGTTGACAAGGTGCACAGATTGTGTTTTGTGGCCTTTTTAGCTTGGGTAAATCTTTGACAGCCTATTTATTGCTTATGTTGACTATGTTGTCAAAATTCAAATGACCCATTCTTCTATGCCACAACCAACTCTCATCTTCTTGTGATAGAAAACACTTTTCCCCTTTAATCTCACTAAGCATATAGAGGTTGTTTGGAGTTCTACTTGCATTTGCAATGACTTTTCCAGTTTCTGACTTTCTTATCTCACATCTATCTCGGTGAAATGTAACCATATGACCTTGATCACAAAGTTGACTTACACTTAGCAGATTGTGTCTTAACCCTTTGACATATAGTACATTTTCTGTTCTTGTTTTCCCATTATCTAAACTCAAAGTTCCTCTTCCACCAATTTTTGTTGATCCATTATCACCAAAACTTACTGATCCTCTATTAGTTTCTTTGAGTACAAGAAATTTATCTTTGTCTCCTATCATATGTCTAGAACAACCACTATCAAGATACCATTGTTCTTCTTTATCCTGAGCATGAAGAGTTGTTTGAACTAACATTGATCTAGCCTTTTCATTTCCCTTTTTCTCTTTCCTAGTTGTTGAGGTTGTACTCCTTTTACTAGACTCAGGAAGTACCATATTGCACCATCTAGCCTTGTGCCCAAAATTATTGCATTTGTAACATATGATATCATTATTCATAAGAGGTGCAAAAGAGTTGAAATTTCTATTTACATCATTTTTCACATAACTAGTGCAGTGTACAACTCTATGACCATATTTGTTACAAGAAAAGCAATAGCCATGGAAGAAATTATGTAACCTATTTGGATGCCTTTGAGAGTGTGGTTGAGTGCTTCTCCTTCTGTGATTAACTCTCATCCATGGTTCTTATTTGCTTTCTTCCTTTCTGATGTCTTTTCCTTTTGGGGTATGGGTGACAAGCTCATTTTTGTTTGAAGTTTCTGCTTCTTGAAGACTTGGTTCCTCTTTCTATTTCCCTAACTTTATATCTAGTAGTAGCTTGGTCTTTTCAACTTCATGCCTTAGTGATACAATTTCTGCTTCCAATATTTCACATTTTTTTTCTCTTGCTCTTAATAGATCTATCATATCCTGTTCAATTTTCTTTCCCTCTTCTACCTTTATCTTGAGTTCTGTGATATTTTGTAGAAGTTCTATCCTTGCTTCTTCATCCTCTTGAATTTGTTCCTTCAAGCTTGAGTTCTTCTCTCTAATCCTTTCCAAATTCTTGAGAGCAATGAAGAATTCCTCTTTTATATCAAACATGGTCTCTTCTTCATTTTTTGAAGTCATGTGTGTTTTTGATGGATCCTCCTCCAAGTTGTTAGTCTTTTCATGGAGAGACCCACTCTGATACCAATTGAAGAACATGTGCTTATACTGAGAGGGGGGTGAACAGTATAAGATAAAACTTTTTGCTTTTCAATCCATATGATAACATCAATAGTAATAAAGTAGTAAACATCACACAAAGCATCACACACATGAGAGACATGATTTAACATGGTTCACCCAATGTGGGCTACTCCATGGAGAAAATATTCCTTATAAAATTTTCTCAAATAAATTCTCTTGGGAATCCTTTCCCTATTACAATGTTTATGGACCTCTATCCAAAGGAGACACCAATCCCCTAATATCAGTCTCAAATATGTACTAAACATAATCCTTCGATCTAGCACAAATTTTCTCAATATCTATATTTGATCTGCACTAAACACAGTCCTTTGATCTAGCACAAATCTTCTCAATATCTATCTCTAATCTGCACTAAACACAGTCCTTCAATCTAGCACAAATCTACTCAATATCTATCTCTAATCTACACTAAACACAGTCCTTCGGTCTAGCACAAATCTATCCTCAATTATCTACACCAAAACCTATCCTCAAATCTCAATTGTCCTCAAGCCTTAACACAAAGGCTTGACTCAATCACAAATCAACTCTGCTAGATCTGCCCCAAACCTTAACCCAAGGTTTGAACAAATCAATCAATCAACTCTACTCACAAGACTTACCTCTAATATATCCACAAGTCCTCTCTAGAACTTGTCCAATCTGGTCAACAAGTCTTTACCAAGACTTACCTAAAATATGTATTGTAAGCTTTCACAAAAGCTTACTTCACTCAATCAATCACTCAATGAAAACTTAGTCAACAATGCTTATCAAACAATCTCACATAACAATGATACTCATGATCTTTCACAAACCCTAGTTCAAGATAGTTCTCAACTTCACATAACAATGATACTCATGATCTTGCACAAACCCTAGTTCAAGCATATGAAAGCTTTACTTCAATATTTCCAACAATGCTTATCAAACAAGGTTTTTGTCATCAACCTTTATTCCAGAAAAACCTTTAAGCATTAATACAAAACCAAACTCAACAATGCTTACCAAACAATCCTTTTCACTCCAACTTAGCATTCACAACATCCAACAATCACTCACAAGGAATATGTGCCCATACCTTTTTTTTTGATGAAGAAGTGCCCTTAAAAACCTGTCTCAATCACAATTATTCTCTTTGCCAATTTTAAGGGTTAGGTAGCAAAAACCTTCTCAAAATTTTAATCAATAATTTCCTCACAAATTATTTTCACCATACACAACATGAGAACTCAATTAACCTTATTACTCCTTTCAAATATTAAACAAAATAAGACTTTATTTTGAAATAACATTCAAAACCATCTAATGCCTTATCACTCCATTCAATACTCTAATCACCAAAAAATCACAATATAAAAATCAACTTTCACAACCCTTATATCTCCCTAAAAACCTTATGCCAAACAACCTTAGGACAAAAATTAAATTTGAAAAATTTAAATACCTTTTGCCCTTGGTGGGAATCGAACCCACGCTGCGCTTCCACCAACACCCTAGCCGTGGCTCCAACCGCCGCGTGAGCTAGGCGCTCACCTTGGGAGCAAAGAGCACCATGTGCTCTATATCCTCCCCTCTTGGTGCCTAAACAAAAAATTGTGTTGCTTCCTTTGGCGCCCAAACCAAAACCCTCACCAAAACTGCCACCGAGATTCGATCGTGGGTCCTCCCACTTGCCAAAGCCCTAAGTCACAACCGCTTGCCACCAGGCCAACCCGTCGGATGGATATGAGGCTTAGAGCCTCACCAACTTTACTCCTTTGTTGGCGCACACAAGAAAAAATATTTTGTCTTCTTCCTCGCATGAAATCGCATAAATCACATTAATCACAGGCCTTTTAGAATTCGAACGAAGGTAAGATATTTGCCACTAAGGCATATGGTATTTATACCATTATGCCACCATTATTTTTAGACGTCGACGGAGGGATTTTATTTATGACGTCGATGCATTTATTTTTGCCTTGCAACCCTAACTTTAGTTTAGGGTTAATTAAATTATATTATAATTTAATTAATAATAAAATTATTATAATTAACTTATAATTAATTTAATAACCATAGGGTTAATTAAATTAAATTACAAATTAATTTATAATGAAATTATTATAATTAATTTAATTTCCTTAGGTCTTTCCATTAGACCTTTAATATTATAATAAAATATTATAATATTATTTTTCTTGGGCCTTCTAACTTCTCCTGTAGACCTTATCTGATCACCTTCTTATTTCTGAAACTGACTCTTGAAATCCTTCCTCTTGCATTGCTCACTGAAACTGACTTTTGACATCAATGACAACAAATCTTGCTCATATTTCCAACATATCAAAGTAAGTGATTCTATCCTCTCTTTTTTGGATTTGTTTGGTTGAATTTTTATATTTTTTAAAATTTTTGATGTGACCTACCATCACGCAGCTGCAACAACGAATTCGGACATCCGAATTCATCAAAAACTACATTCGAATTTGATAAACTTGGATGCTTCTCGACGAATTCGTACGTATGATTTTGTACATAATAGGTCCAAAATTGTTAATTCGAACGTACGATTTCATCTTCGTGCATCCGAATTTGTGCTTTAGGTCCGAATTTAGACATTAGGACTAAAATTGTAAAATTTTATCATTTTTATTTTTGTTTATGTAATTTTTGTGAGTAATTTGTTTTTTATTTTTATTTTTTTATTTTTTGCAGGGAGGATCACTTAGGGTCGTGAGTGGCGATATACTAGTTTCGAAGGTTGGGTTGGAGCGCTTCGTACGGATAAGAGAAATATTCTTACCACAGTGGGGCTTAATCATTTGGCTAAAATACCACGTATAAATGTAGACTATAGTCTATTTACTACATTAGTCAAGCTTTGGTATTCGGGATCATCTACTTTTTTATTACCAAGAAGGGAGATGGCCCCTACTCTAGAGGATGTATGGAGGATTCTTAGAGTTTCCATCAGAGGATAGTATGTATATCAGTATTTGGCCCAAGGTCAGGCCATGTGGAAGTTGATAGGAGACCCATATTTTTTATTGAGTGGAGTGGAGTCGACGTAGATTGACTTATTAAAGTAGATGGAGTATCTTCTTATACTCCATAGACCCATATGGGATGCCAAATCTTAGCAAATTTTTAGAGGTGGATGAGGATGATGCAAAGGTCATCTTGGAAGAGGGTGATGATGCAAGGTTTTTGGATGGGTACTCCACTTGGTATACCAAAATTTTTCTAGCGAGGATTACTTAGGAGATATGCATAGTTGATCAGATATAGGAGGTATATTGGGAGGTATCTATGTGACACTCATCCAGATCTAGGGGAGATGGATAGATATAAATGCCACCACAAAGAGAGGAGTCTAAGATGTGAGGAGGGTTTCATTCATAGGGGTTTAGATACGAGGGGTTTACATCCATAAGGGTTTGCTCAGCAAGCTCTTATGATTGAGGGGGAGAGGAGACAACACTAATAGGAGGGAGGCTCATAGTAGGATGCTCCTTCACCAGGGTAGATAATACCCTCTCCTTAGTGAGAGACTCATACTACCCCTAGACCAGATTCACCTAGAAAGGGCATTATAATAGAGATACGAGAGTCGAGCAATGCAGGAGAGGTGGCTACTCTACGGGTAGAGAATAATGATCTGAGGCATCAAATCACCATTCAAGAAACTCGAATTTAGTAGTTGGGGGAATAGCTCACATGGGAACATACCCTCATGAGCCAAGCTCAAGCTCAAGTAGCCTAGATGCAGGGACATGGATTGTCACATCAGACACAGTCATAGTCCTAGCAATCAAGGAGTGTGACTTCAGGCCAGTCTTCAAGGAGCAGGATGATAGTGGCAGAGCTAGTCACGGTATCTCAAAGAACATATTTTTATCATATGTTATACCATAATATTATTTCATAGGGTTAGAGATTTTCTTTACCCCGAGAGTGTGTTCCTCCTAGTCAGGGTAGGTTAGGATATAGGATAGTATCTAGGGCTACTCCATTTTGTGAGCCCAGACCACCTTCGGGTGATGATGCCCAAAGTTCTAGGGGTTCTAGGGGATGATACACTGAGCTAGATTTTTTGGTGTACCCCCTAGTGATTGAGTATACCGATTTTATGATTGTGGTATACCAATCGACTAATTTTTGTATTCTATTGTATATTTTGATAGTATATATATACATATATCTATGGTTTATTTGATGTGTTTGATGATGTTGATGTGTGAATGCGTAATATAATTTATTTTTGATGATCTACATAATCATGCTTTTTAGTTCTTGTTTTTATGGTTTTTGATGTTCATTTTCTCATGCTTTAATCAAGATATCATTGTAGGGAAGTAAAGTGTAATTTAAAGTAATTGATGTTTGTAATGTAGTGTGATTGAATTGTTTGTAGAAGAAAGATAATTATGTTAGGAAATATACCCTTACGATCTTGATCAATTAGCAATAATACCTCAAATATGTGTGCTTGTTTATGACTATTTATGGAGGCTATTTACTTGCTTTAGTCGTGAAGTGAATCTTGTGTGAGGTTTTGTTATATTGCTAACCTCGAAGGGTTATGATCCAAAAGTATTTTGAGTTTGTTGATTGAAAGTAATGTAGTTGATGATAAGTAATGTGTGTGACTTTTAAGATTAATTTTGTTTTAATATTAAAAGAAGTTTTGTACAATGATAATAATCAAGCATGATAAATTTGGATAAAGGACTTGCACTAGGCATAAGATTCCTAAAGAGATTTTTATTAGGGTTATCTCATGCCATCATCATGAAGTCAAATTTGTAGTTGTTATGAAAGAGAGTGATTATGTATGATCAAAATGCAAGTTTTTGATGAATGATAAGTAATCATGTAATATAATAAAATTGACATATTTATGCTAAGTGATAAGTATAAAAAATGCAAGATTGACTATTTTTTAGGATCAATTGCATATGCTAATAGTCATACAAATCCATGATGAAATAATGATGTTTTCTAATCAACCTTCAAGGAGAATTTTGGTCATTTCAAAGATGATTTCAAATTTATCAAGAACTAGTGTGTGATTTGTGTATTCATTTTCCATCTTGACCTTAGTTATGATACAAAATATCTCAAGGATCAAATGTGTGTGCTTATGAAGTTCATTTACCAATTTTGAGTAAGGTAGTTATGCAAGCCAATTTTAAGAACCAATGCGTGTGCAAAAGATGTATTCATTTACCATGATTGTATGCATTTAGTTAGATTCAACTACTATGTAATGCAAGCTACCAAAAGCTAGCTAATCCACAAGCTGACATTGGTCTGTACAAAAGAAGGTCGCTAATGTGACAGACATGTCACCATGCATAAGGATACCACCATTTCCAAGCAAGCTTGATGCCACCTAACCTATAATGAGGATCACCTCATGGTGTTCAAATAACTGAGGAATTCTAGGGATTCAAGCTCATTACCCCCTTATTTTCTTTTGATTTCTTTGAGTAGGGATTATTGTTCATTTTTTGTTTTTGAACAAGGGGATTTTATTTCTTTGTAGTAAAAGGCATTTTGATTTTCTTTTTCACTTTTTTATTTTTTTTTCAAGGGATACTTGCTCATATTAGATAAAGAGAAAGGGATTTTATTTGGGTAGGGAGGAGCTTGTCCTTTTTCCAATTCTTAGTATTCTAGACCATGCGCATAATAGGATAGTAAGGAAAACCTTTCGCTTAAGGAGCTAGGACTACTATAGCATCATCTTCCCTTGTGCAAAATCATTCTTAATATGTGTAAGTTTGTTTTGGTTCAAAAAGCGGCAAGATCAGTTTCTAAAACTTCAAAATTTATTTAGTAGTGTAGTAGTGTTTTTGGTTCAAGAGAGATTTATAATCAATACCAAGAATCAAGATTTTATTAAAATGTGTATTTTGATGAGTGGTTCAAGATAAATTTGAATTTCTTCGAAGTAAACCAAAATTAACTATGGATTTTGACAACATCGGTCTAATTTATAAGTGGAGTAATAAATGGATGTGACCATATGGCATATGTAATTGAGTTCCAATTTTATTTTGATAGATTGATAGATAAATGTAACTAATTGATATAGGATTTTAAATATGATGATTTAAAGTAGATGCAAGAAATATAATTACAAAGTATTTACAACTATGTACAATGGTGATATTGCTTGATTTTATGCATAGTATCATTTTAGGTGCATTATATTCATGGGTTCCTTAAGATATTTTCCATCTAAAGTTGCTAATCGATATGCACCAGATCCAAATTTAGTAATGATAATAAATGGTCCTAACCAATTTGGTTGGAATTTTCCTTTTAAATCATTTTGAGCATTTGTATTTTTTTATTTTCTTTAAGAACTAGATCACCAATCTCAAAATATCGAGTGTGGACTTTCTTAGAATATGATATTTTGAGTTTATCTTGATATGAGCGAAGGTGTTCCAAGGTATTTATACACTTTTCATCTAGTAATTCCAATTGGCTTAATCATCCAACATGATATTCATCTCCTACTTCAACATTTTGAAGTAAAAGACCTAAAGAAGGGACTTCAAGCTCAAAAGGAAATACAACTTCAGTGCCATATACTAAGACAAAAGGTGAAGCACCAGTAGGGGTTCGAACACTAGTTCAATAAGCCCATAATGTTGGATATAGTTGGGTATGCCAATCTCATCCTGATTTATTTGACCAACCTTTTTAATATTTTAATTAAATTTTTATTGGATGCTTCAACTTGACCATTTCCTTGCGGATAATACGGAGTAGACCATCTATGTTGGATTTTATATTTTGCACAAATATTTTTGATGTCTTTATTTTTGAAACATGTTCCATTATCTGAAACAAGTGTGGATGGGATCCCAAATCTATAGATGATTTGATTAAAAATAAATTTTGAGACCTAGGTCTACGTACAAGAAGCCAATGACATAGCTTCTACCCATTTTGTAAAATACTTCATTGTTGTAATAATAAATTTATGGCCATCTAAAGAAATTGGATTGATTTTCCCAATAATGTCTAGGCCCCATTTTGAGAAAGGCCAGGGGGAAGAACTAGCTTGAAGCTCTTGGGCAGGAGCATGGACAAGGTTTGCATGTTTTTGACATTTTTCACATTTACGTACATATTCATGAGCATATTTTTCCATGGAAGGCCAAAAGTATCCCATTCGTAGGAACTTTTTGGCTATGGCATCTCCACTAAAATGACCTCCACAAGATCCATCATGGACCTCGTTTAGAGCTCTTTTAGATTCATTAATATTGAGGTATCGTAAGAGGATGCCTTCAAAATATATTTTATATAAAGTACCTTCAATAATTATGAAGCGAATAGCTCGCTTGCACAATGATCATCGTTGGTTTCTATCAAATCCATCTGGGAATGATCCATCTTGGATAAATTTTAGAATATCTCCATACCATGGTTCTAAAAATGTTTCTTCAATTGTGAATACTTCTAAATGTTCTAGACATAACTCTAATGATGTGGGTTCCTAGAGTTGATGAATGATAATAGTAGCATGATCATCATCCAACTCCAAAGGGATAAGAGAAGCAGCTACTGCCATAGCATCCGTAGAACAATTACTGGTGTGTGGGATAGCTTCTATAGTAACCTTCTCAAATAAAGAAATAAGTTTTAAAACATATTCTTTATAAGGATGGAGTTTCTCATCTCGGGTTTGATAAATATCATTAACTTGATTCACCATGAGTTGTGAGTCTCCAAAAACTGATAGTATTCTAATATTGAGGGTTAAGACTACTCGTAATCCAAGGATTAAATCTTCATATTCTATTGTATTGTTTGTGCAAGTAAATTGGAGTTTAAAGGATAATGGGATAAGTTGCTTTTGCAGGGATACCAATATGATACCTTCACCTATGACACTCCTACAACGTATTCCATGAAAAAAAATAGAGACCATGATTCTAAGGAACCATTATCTACATTAAGACATTCATCAGGGAATTCTATCGTCAAAGAGTGAGTAGACTCAAGAGGGGCAATGATGAGTTGATATACTATGACTTACCCTTTAAAGTATTTATGCCCAATAAAGGTTATATCAAACTCACTCAAAGTGAGAACCCATTTTTCTACTCGTCCTGATAACTAAGGCCTACTCATTAGATATCGTAATGGATCAAAATTGGCGATGACATAAGTCTTTTGGCTAAGCATGTAGTGATGTAGTTTTTGTGTAGAGAATACAATAGCTAAATAGAGCCTTTCTAAAGGGGTGTAACGAGTTTCATAACTTATTAAAGTTCTACTTATGTATTAAATGGCTCGTTCTTTCTTATCCTCATCATGTTGTGCTAGCATTGCTCCTAACACAAGTTCTAAGGCAGAAATATATAAAATAAAAGGGTGCTCTGATCTAGGTGAAACAAGCATTGGTGGGGTAAGTAAATATGTCTTAAGGGTTTCAAAAGCTTCTTGAAATTCCTTATCCCATAAGAAAGACATGTATTTCTTAAGAAACCTAAGAAAGGGTTTACATTTATCTGTCAGTTTATCAATAAAATGGTGGATAGACTGGAGCTTACCTTGCATACTCCTGAGTTCTGTTAGGTTTTTAGGTGGTGGCATATCAATGATAGCCTTAATCTTGGTAGGGTCTATTTCTATGCCACACATAGAAACTATAAACCCTAGTAACTTACCTTATTTTACTCCAAACACACATTTATCTAGATTCAATCAAACTTTATATTCTTGGAGTCTATCAAAGACTTATCGTAAATCAGGGATATGATCTTCTTGTTTTATAGATCAAGCTATGATGTCATCCACATAATCATGTAGGATGTCATACATCATATCATGAAATATATATGTTATGGCTCATTGGTAAGTTACCCTTGAATTATTTAGACCGAAGGACATTACTTTCCAATAGAAATCTCTCCAGGGTGTAATGAATGCAGTTTTAGGTTGATCTTTTGGTGCTATACGAATTTGATTGTATCCTAAAAATCCATCCATAAGTGATAACATTCCACATCCTATCGTGAAATCAATAATTTGATCCATATTAGGAAGGGTAAAGTCATATTTGGGACATGGAGCATTGATGTCCCTAAAATCAGTGCAAACTCTGATTTTAGTAGCCTCTTTTTTGGTTATGGGAACAACATTGGATATCCAATCGGAATAATCTATAGCTTGAATAAATTTTATATCCAAGAGTTTTTGTAATTAATTTTTAAAAAATATGGCTACTTTAGGATGCATTTTCCTAAGTTTTTGTTTGACTGGTTTAGCATCAGGATGAACCACTAAGTGGTGCATAACCATAGAAGGGTCTAGTCCTAGCATGTCTATGTATGTCCAAGCAAAGATGTCAGGATATTCTGTGAGAAGTTATGTATATTTAATTTGTTCTTATTTATTTAAATCAGTCCCAATTTTAACCATACGGGGATTATTTTCTGTTTCGATATTAATTTTTAGGATGGCCTCTATTTTTATGCTTATATCTCTTTCAAAATTGGGAGGGGCAAGCGAAACACCCATTTCTTGGAGTTCTTCTAAAGATAAGTTAGCTCATTCTTATTGTGTAGTCATCTAAATGTAGGCTATACATGGGATAGACCCGTCGAAGAAAAACCTATTTCTCATTATTTTTTCATGAGAAATGTCATAAAATACATTTCCTTCTACACATTCATATGAATAAGCTATTATTTTTTGGTGTACCACTGATAAAATATTGCAAGAGAACCCATGAGCTCTCTTAAGTTTCTTTAGTTTTTCTTGCTTTTCTAAATATTCCCCATATATGATAATATGATTGTCTTCATCAAAGGGAAAAGGTTGAGTTTTTGTAGGGATATAGCCTATGCCACATCGGGCAGGCCATTCCTCTACCTCAAAATTTCACGTATCCCATTTTCTAGGGGGCCTAAACCTTTACCTTTGTATCCCATATTACACATCATTTGTTTAGATTTTATATATTTATTAGAAAAGAAGCATCGAGCAAAACCATAATCATCATACGTAAAGCTCATTCACCTAATGTTAATTCTATCTAGAGCACATCCAACAGCAATGAAAGTTCAACTTCCAACATGACAGATGTTTCTTTGTTTCTATGGTAACCTAACTGTACATGGAGATGTCGGTAATTGAGATAAAATAAGATAATCTTGTACATTGTAATCATCCTATTTTTTGGACTCTAATACAGTGGATAAATCTTGTAAAACTTATGTTGGACATTTTGAGTCCATCGAGTTGTCATTGATGTCAAGGCGTGAAGTTGTCATTGATGTCAAAAGGAATGCAATTGATTGGTTCTAAAAAATTTCATAATGTCTTATAATGCCTGACCAAAAAGGTTTTCATTAAAACCCTGACGAAGCAAAATAAAAGGTTTTCCATTAAAACCATTGAAGGGGAAAATAAAAGGTTTTTCATAAAAACCATTGGAAAATAAGGTATAACAATTTTATTATACTAAGGAAGCTTAAATTTAATTATAAATTAATTTATTAGTTACTTTACCTAACTTAAAAAGATATTTAAATTGATTATTAATTTATTTATGTATTAATTATAAATTAATTAAATTAAGGTTAAAACCCTAAAGTGGGTTTTAGATTTGAAATTCGAAATTCAATTTAGAAAAGCGACAACATGAGGAGGAATGTTATATTATGCATATAAAAGGGAGCACCTACCACTTTAAGAGATGAATGTGCAAAGTAAAGAATTTAGCACTACGACCAAGGGAAACGAAATAGTGTTTTTTACGTGTGAAAAGAAGAAGTGTTGAAGGTATAAGAGGAAGGCATTAACCTTCCTTCATGTGGACCTCCATAGCCCACACGATGAGTGCCCAAGCACCTAAGCACTTAGGCAAGAGGAGACGATGGATCGAGTCACATAGAATCCCCTTTTGGTGGGGAATACAAGGTACACAATGTGTTTAATCTTCAAAAATTTTGGAGGTTGGTTGGGCAAGTTAAAAATTTATTTTACATGTTTATTATCGATTCTAAGGTTGCAAAGGAGTTATAAGGTTGGAGAAATTAAATTTTTAATATTTTTTGCTCAAAGGTTTTATGCATGGAGTGAAAAGTGTTTGGTTAATATTCTACAGTGATGACTATTATTAAGTCTGGTCAATATACTATAGTGGTGAATATAATTAAGAATGGTTGATATTCTATAGTGGTGAATATTATTAAAGTGGTTAATATCCTATAGTGGTGGATATTATTTTAAGAGTGGTTGATTTATTAGGGTGTTGGTCACTATTCTAAGATTAGAGTTGATAAGGTATTTCCAAGTATTTTTTTATGTATGATTTGTTGAAAGAGGAAGAAATAAGGCATTGATTATATCTTGGTGCAAAGAATATTTTTGAGGAAATATTGGAATAATATTTTGTATTCTAACCTTCTTGACATTGGTAAAGAAGTTTTTTATGGTTGTGGCAGATTTGTAAGGTCTACTCATTATCATCAAGAAAAAGGTATGACCACATTCTTCCATAGTTAATTTGATTGGTTGGTTTTCTGTAAAATAATTTTGGAGTGAAAAGGACTTTTTTAGGGTTTCCTTTATTAAGTGTGTTGAGTGAATGCTTCAATGTTTTCTAAAATAAATAATTGTTGTTAAACCTTGTTTGATAAGCATTGTTGTTGAAACAATTGGTTGTATGAAGAACTTGAATTAGGGTTTGAGTATCATTGCTATGTGAAGATTGTTTTATAAGCATTGTTTTTGAAGTGATTTCTTGAGCAAAGAACTTCAACTAGGGTTTGATTATCATTGTTATAAATATTTTTGTTGAAGTGAGTTGTTGAGCAAAGAACTTGAACTAGGGTTTGAAAATATCATGAGTATCATTGTTATGTGAGATTTATTGTTGAGCATTGTTGGAAATATTTTGAGTTGGTGTTTACATGCCTAGACTAGGGTTTGTGAGAAATGAGTATTTCATTGAGTGATTGGTTGGGTAGAGTTGGTTGAGCCTAGTCAAGTGGATGTGTGAAGTGATTTTTCAAGTTCCATAAAATAAACTATTATATATTTTGAATTGAGTTGTGAAAGTGATTGAGCATTGAGCTAAAATTGAAGCATATTGAGTCTCTAACAATTCTCCTTATGTTTCTAAGAGAGTGATGTAAAGTAATTGAGCATTGTGATTAGTATAGAACATATTGAGTCTCTAATAATTATCTTTATGTTTCTATGAGATTGGACAAATTTTGTGTGGACTTGTTGAGCATTTTGGACAAGTTCTATGTGGACTTGTTGAGAAAATTTGGACAAGTTCTGTGTGAACTTTTTGAGAAGATTTGGACAAGTTCTGTGTGAACTTGTTGAGTAGATTGGAAAAGTTTTGTATGAAATTTTTGAGCAGATTTGGACAAGTTCTATGTGGAATTGTTGAGCATATTTGGACAAGTTTTGTGTGAACTTGTTGAACAGATTGGACAAGTTCTGTGTAAACTTGTTTAGTAGATTTGAACAAATTTTGAGTAGACTTGTTGAGCAGATTTGAGCAAGTTCTAAAGAGGACTTGTGGAAATATTAGTGTGAGCTTTTGTGGAAGCTTGCAAGGTAGGTTTGAGACAAGTATTTGAGAATACTTGAGAGTAGTGTTGAGTCAAGCCTTGAGTTAAGGCTTGAAGACAAAGATAGAGGATAAATTTGTGCTAGACTAAAGGACTGTGTTTAGTGCATATTTGAGATCAAATTTTGGTGCAAATTTAAGGACAGGTTTGTACCATACTAGAGATAGAGATTGAGCATATTTGTGCTATATCGAAGGACTGTATTTAGTGCATATTTGAGATAGATATTTGGAGGTGAAAGAGAAGAGAGTACTTTATTCTCTAGTGGATAGAAATCCATTATCCAGGGTAGTGAAGACATATCTTCTGAGTGGGGAAAAGAGTCTTTAGTGGAGAGATATTCACAAGCCAGTGTAGTGGAGGAAGTTGTCTTCTAGAGGTTCACCAGCTTGAGTAGAGGATAATAAGTTCTCCTATGGATAGAGATCCATGAACTTGATTCAACAGATTGGTGTCTCCTTTGGACAGAGGTCCATAAACATTTCAATATGGAAAGGATTCCCTAAAGATTGATCAAGAAAATTTTAGTAAAATATTTTCTTCATGGAGTAGCCCACATTGGGTGAACCATATAAATTGTGATGTCTCTATTGTGTGTGGTGTTTTATGCATTGCTTTTATTACTATTGTTGATAATGCTATCTATACATTACATATATTAATTTGGAAAGAAAATGAAAAAGTGATCTTATACTGTTCACCCCCATCTTAGTATAAGCTTGTGCTCTTCAATTGGTATTAGAGCGGGTTCCTTCAGAAGATTTTAATAGATTGAAGGAAAATCTAACAAGAACACAATGGATTCTAATAATATGTCCTCAGATAACTCAACACCAATATTTTATGGAAGTGACTATATGTATTAGAGTATGAGAATTAATATCTACCTAATGGCACTTGGCAATGAAATTTTGGAAGCAGTTGAATATGGATATGATCCATTAATTAATCCTCCTACAGATAAGGAAGGTAAGCTCCTACAGCATTACAATTCAAAAGTAATGAATGCACTTTTAAGAGGTTTGCATAGAACATATTCTATGAAAGTTATGCACTATCAAACTGCAAAAGACGTGTGGGATAAATTACCAAATATATATGAAGCAAGTAAATGTGTCAGGAAAGAAAATATGCAAAATATTAAAGGATAATTTGAGGAGTTAAGAATGAAGGATGAGGAAAACATTAGTACTTATCTACTTTGAATTGGTGAGGTTGTTAATGCAATGCAAGGACTTGGAATGAAGATTGATGAATTAGATGTTTGTGATAAAGTTTTGAGAACTCTTCCAAATAGATCCAATTAAAATTTTTATGTTATAGAAGTGTCAATGGATGGTGATACTTTGACAAGAGATATGTTGATTGGTATTCTTAGAGCACATGAGATAAGAACAAAATATCTTATTCCTCAAAAGTAAGCAACATTCAAAGCAATCAACAAGACAAAGGGTAAGAAGTCAGAATCAAGCAATGAGTCATCCAGTGATGAAGAAGCAAATTATGGCAGAAGGAATAAGGATTCAATAATATCTAGAGATACAAGATCTGTTAAATTTTTTAATTATGGAAAGTATGGAAATTTTGCAAAGATTGTCAAGAAGCTAAGAATAACAATGGTGAAGAAAAATAGGATCATAGGAATAGGGAATCAGAAAGATATAGGCACAAAAAGCAAAGCAAGGATAAACAAAGCAGACAAGGAAAGAAGTTATTCCAAAGTAAAAAGAGGAGCTACTATGCGGATAATGCAAGCAAGTACTCAAGTGATAATGATGCTAGTTTTTTAGATAATGACAGAGATGAAGTTCTTTTTATGATTGAAGAAAATAATAAGTTAAGAAAAGGACTCCAATAATTCTCAAGTGTTTTAGATGTGGTAACTTTGGACATCTTGAAGATGATTTTACAAGGGATGGTTATAGTTTCAGTGATGATGAATATGAAAATACTCTTGCAGGACCAGATGAAAATATTCTAATGGCATTGGAACATAAACAAGGTTATCCCATAGAAGACAAGTCAAAATAAAATGAATATGCGGAAAAAGGTAAAAAAATAGAGGAATATTCAAAAAAGGATGGATATGATATCAAGGGAGAACTTATCTATGCCCTTGACACGATAAAGAAGGTAAGAAAGAAAAACTCTAAACTTGAAATTCAGTTTCAAGAATGTGACGAAGAGAGAAGATAACTTATAGAGGATCTAGAAAAATCAAAGGCTAAGGCAAAGAAATTCAAGGATAAGTTAGAAGCAAATGTCTTAGAATGTGAAAGGTTGGCCCAAGAAGTAGCTCTACTAAGAGAATATATAGAGTACTCCAAAGTCAAGCTAAAATGGTTCAAAAATAGCTCAAAGAACTTGGATAAGTTCATCAAAATAAAAAATCCTACATCAAGCAAAATAGGTCTTGGATTTGGACAGGATCAAAAGAAATGGGAAGGAGAGTCAACCTCAAGTTTTTGAGAAGAAAATACTTCAGATCAAGATACTTAAGAAGAAGACAGTGTAAGAGAGAATGAGACATCTAAGAATGAGTTGGACAATAGAGAGTTAAACAAGAATAGGAACAATGCACAAAGAGGATATAGATGGAACAACAATCAGAATAGGTCAAGAGAGACCAATAGACCAATGAGGTCAATACAAGGAAACTTCAATGGAAGAAATTTTTCATATCACAAGTTTGGGCACATGGCTTCATAGTATATGACACAATAAATACATGAATATGGGAACATATAGCTTTTCCATGGGTATTGCTACTCATGTAATCAATTTGGTCACAAGGCAATAAATTGCAGGGTTCATGATAGAAGAAGGTATGGCTTCACTAGGAGAAATCCTAAGATATTTGCACCTCCAAGAAATAATGGCATTGAGTGTTATAAGTGGAAAAATGATGGTCCCATAGCAAAGTGGTGTAGAGCAGATATTCCAGAAATAAGTATGAACTGGAACTGGAACAGGAACAATAACAAGAATAGGAACATGGATATAAAAAAAAATAGGAATAGGAATAGGAACAAGAACATGGATATGAACAAGAAAAATACCAATAACAAGAACAAGGACAAGAATGTAGACATGGATAGGAATATGGACATGGAAAACAATAAGAGGAAATAGAAAGCTCAAACAAGAAGGAAAGAGGATAAAGGTAAAGAACAGTGCTTTCTGGGAGTAGAAAGACTCCCACCCCAGAACTAACCACCTCAAGAGGAGGTGGGGGAGGGGCTAAGATAAGAGGCTCATTCTTAGCCCCGAGCCCCAAAGGTGACCCTTTGCCATTGATGTCAAAGGGAGAGAGATTTGAGTAAGGGGGAGAGATTTAGATTTGAGTAAGAGGGAGAGATTTGGTATTTAAGAGAGCATTGAGCCAAGGGGAGCAATGTCCCAGGGGGAGTAGAACAAAGGAAAGGTCAAGTTTTTAGTTAAAAGAATTTGGGTTACCATCAATGACAAATGGCGAGATTGTTGGACATTTTGAGTCCATCGAGTTGTCATTGATGTCAAGGCGTGAAGTTGTCATTGATGTCAAAAGGAATGCAATTGATTGGTTCCAAAAAGTTTCATAATGTCTTATGAAGCATGACCAAAAAGGTTTTTCATTAAAACCTTGACGGAGCAAAATAAAAGGTTTTCCATTAAAATCATTGGAGGAGAAAATAAAAGGTTTTCCATTAAAACCATTGAAGGAGAAAATAAAAGGTTTTTCATAAAAACCATTGGAAAATAAAGTATAATAATTTTATTATACTAAGGAAGCTTAAAGTTAATTATAAATTAATTTATTAGTTAATTTACTTAACTTGAAAAGTTATTTAAATTAATTATTAATTAATTTATTTATTAATTATAAATTAATTAAATTAAGGTTAAAACCCTAAAGTGGGTTTTAGATTTGAAATTTGAAATTCAATTTTGAAAAGCGTCGACGTGAGGAGGAATGTTATATTATGCATATAAAAGGGAGCACCTACCACTTTAATGAAATTACCATGCCTAAGATACGAACGTGCGAAGCAAAGAATTTAGCGCTGCGACCAAGGGAAACGAAAACGTGTTTTTCACGTGTGAAAAAGGAGAAGTGTTGAAGGCATAAGAGGAAGGCATCTATCCTTCCTTCACGTGGGCCTTCATAGCCCACGCGGTGAGTGCCCAAGCGCCTAAGCGCTTAGGCAAGAGGAGACGGTGGATCGAGTCACGTCGAATCCCCTTTTGGTGGGGAATACAAGGTACGCAAGGTGTTTAATCTCCAAAATTTTTGGAGGTTGGTTGGGCAAGTTAAAAATTAATTTTGCATGTTTATTATTGGTTCTAAGGTTGCAAGGGAGTTATAAGGTTTGGCAAAATTAAATTTTTAATATTGTTTGCTCAAAGGTTTTATGCATGGAGTGAAAAGTGTTTGGTTAATATTCTATAGTGGTGAATATTATTAAGTCTGGTCAATATTCTATAGTGGTGAATATTATTAAGAATGGTTGATATTCTATAGTGGTGAATATTATTAAAGTGGTTAATATCCTATGGTGGTGGATATTATTTTAAGAGTGGTTGATTTATTAGGGTGTTGGTCACTATTCTAAGATTGGAGTTGATAAGGTGTTTCCAAGTATTTTGTTATGTATGATTTGTTGAAAGAGGAAGAAATAAGGCATTGATTATATCTTGGTGCAAAGAATATCTTTGAGGAAATATTGGAATAATATTTTTGTATTCTAACCTTCTTGAGTTTGGCAAAGAAGTGTTTTATGGTTGTGGCAGATTTGTGAGGTCTACTCCTTATCATCAAGAAAAAGGTATGAGCACATTCTTCCATAGTTAAGTTGATTGGTTGGTTTTCTGAAAAATAAGTTTGGAGTGAAAAGGACTTGATTAGGGTTTCCTTATTGAGTGTGTTGAGTGAATGCTTCAAGGTTTTCTGAAATAAAGAATTATTGTTAAACCTTGTTTGATAAGCATTGTTGTTGAAACCATTGGTTGTATGAAGAACTTGAATTAGGGTTTGAGTATCATTGCTATGTGAAGATTGCTTTATAAGCATTGTTGTTGAAGTGATTTGTTGAGCAAAGAACTTGAACTAGGGTTTGATTATCATTGCTATAAACATTGTTGTTGAAGTGAGTTGTTGAGCAAAGAACTTGAACTAGGGTTTGAAAATATCATGAGTATCATTGTTATGTGAGATTTATTGTTGAGCATTGTTGGAAATATTTTGAGTTGGTGTTTACATGCCTGGACTAGGGTTTGTGAGAAAGGAGTGTTTCATTGAGTGATTGGTTGGGTAGAGTTGGTTGAGCCTAGTCAAGTGGATGTGTGAAGTGATTGTTCAAGTTCCATAAAACAAACTATTCTATATTATGAATTGAGTTGTGAAAGTGATTGAGCATTGAGCTGAAATTGAAGCATATTGAGTCTCTAACAATTCTCCTTATGTTTCTAAGAGAGTGATTGAAAGTAATTGAGCATTGTGATTAGTATAGAATATATTGAGTCTCTAACAATTCTCTTTATGTTTCTATGAGATTGGACAAGTTTTATGTGGACTTGTTGAGCAGATTTGGACAAGTTTGTTGTGGACTTGTTAGATGAAAGTTTGGACGAATAATAAAGTGAACTTGTTGAGCAGATTTGGACAAGTTCTAAGTGGACTTGTTGAGTAGATTTGAGCAAGTTCTAGAGAGGACTTGTGGATAGATTAGTGTGAGATTTTGTGGAAGCTTGCAAGGCAGATTTGAGACAAGTCTTTGAGAAGACTTGAGAGCAGAGTTGATTGATTTGTTCAAAACCTTGAGTTAAGGTTTGGGGTAGATCCAAGAGTTGAGTCAAGCCTTGAGTTAAGGCTTGAAGATAGATATCAAGGATAGATTTGTGCTAGATCAAGGACTATGTTTAGTGCAGATTTGAGAGTAGAGTTTGGTGCAGATTTGAGGATAGATTTGTACCAGACCAGAGATAGATATTGAGCAGATTTGTGCTAGACCGAAGGACTATGTTTAGTGTAGATTTGAGATAGAGCTTTGGAGGTGATAGAGCAGAGAGGATGGTAGTCTCTAGTGGATAGAGATCCATTAGCTAGGGTAGTGAAGATAGGTCTTCTGAGTGGGGACAAGAGTCTTCAGTGGAGAGAGATCCACAAGCTAGTGTAGTGGAGGCAGTTGTCTTCTAGAGGATCACCAACTAGAGTAGAGGAGAAGGAGTTCTCCTATGGATAGAGATCCATAAACTTGATTCAGGGGATTGGTGTCTCCTTTGGACAGAGGTCCATAAACATTGTAATAGGGAAAGGATTCCCAAGAGATTGATCGAGAAAATTTTAGTGAAATATTTTCTCCATGGAGTAGCCCACATTGGGTGAACCATGTAAATTGTGGTGTCTCTATTGTGTGTGGTGTTTTATGCATTGATTTGATTACTATTATTGATATTGCTATCTATACATTGCATATATTGATTTGGAAAGAAAAGTAAAAAGTGGTCTTATACTGTTCACCCCCTCTCAATATAAGCTTGTGTTCTTCAATTGGTATTAGAGCGGGTTCCTTCAGAAGAGTTTAACAACTTGAAGGAAAATCTAACAAGAACACAATGGATTCTAAGAATGTGTCCTCAGATAACTCAACACCAGTATTTGATGGAAGTGACTATATGTATTGGAGTATGAGAATGAAGATCTACCTGATGGCACTTGGCAATGAAATTTGGGAAGCAGTTGAATTTGGATATGATCCCTTAATTAATCCTCCTACAGATAAGGAAGGTAAGCTCCTACAACATTACAATTCAAAAGCAATGAATGCACTTTTAAGAGGTTTGCATAGAACAGAGTCTATGAAAGTTATGCATTATCAAACTACAAAAGACATGTGGGATAAATTGCAAAATATATATGAAGGAGATAAATGTGTCAAGAAAGCAAAGATGTAAAATCTCAAAGGAAAATTTGAGGAGTTAAGAATGAAGGATGAGGAAAACATTAGTACTTATCTACTTCAAATTGATGAGGTTGTTAATGCAATGCAAGGACTTGGAATGAAGATTGATGAATCGGATGTTTGTGATAAAGTTTTGAGAACTCTTCCAAAAAGATTTAGTGAAAAGGTTTCTGCTATAGAAGTGTCAATGGATGGTGATACTTTGACAAGAGATATGTTGCTTGGTATTATTATAGCACATGAGATAAGAACAAAATATCCTATTCCCTAGAAGGAAGCAACATTCAAAGCAATCAAGAAGACTAAGGGTAAGAAGTCAGAATCAAGCAATGAGTCATCCAGTGATGAAGAAGCAAATTATGGTAGAAGGAATAAGGATTCAAGAAGATCTAGAGATACAAGATCTGTTAAATGTTTCAATTGTGGAAAGTATGGATATTTTGCAATAGATTGTCAAGAAGCTAAGAATAACAATGGTGAAGAAAAATAGGATCACAAGAATAGGGAATCAGAAAGATATAGGCACCAAAAGCAAAGCAAGGATAAACAAAGAAGACAAGGAAATAAGTTCTTCCAAAGGCAAAAGAGGAGCTACTATGCGGATAATGCAAGTAAGTACTCAAGTGATAGTGATGCTAGTTTTTTAGACAATGATAGAGATGAAGTTCTTTTTATGATTGAAGAAAAAGAACAAGTTAAGAAAAGGACTCCAATAATTCTCAAGTGTTTTAGATGTGGTAACTTTGGACATCTTGAAGATGATTGTACAAGGGATGGTTATAGTTTCAGTGATGATGAATATGAAGATACACTTGAAGGACCAGATGAAAATCTTCTAATGGCATTGGAAGATAAAGAAGGTGATCCTATAGAAGACAAGCCAAAAGAAAATAAAGATGTGGACAAAGGTAAACAAATAGAGGAATATTCAGAAAAGGATGGATATGATCTCAAAGGAGAACTTATTTATGCCCTTGAAATGGTAAAGAAGGTAAGAAAGCAACACTCTAAACTTGAAATTCAGTTTCAAGAATGTGATGAAGAGAGAAGATTGCTTATAGAGGATTTAGAAAAATCAAAGGCTAAAGCAAAAAGGTTCAAGGATAAGTTAGAAGCAAAGATCTTAGAATGTGAAAAGTTAACACAAGAAGTGGCACTACTAAGAGAAGATTTGGAAGACTCCAAAGTCAAGCTAAAAGGGTTCAAAAATAGCTCAAAGAACTTGGATAAGTTCATCAAGATACAAAAGCCTACATCAAGCAAAATAGGTCTTGGATTTGGACAGGATCAAAAGAAATGGGAAGGAGAGTCAACCTCAAGTTTTGGAGAAGAAGATACTTTAGAAGAAGATAGTGTAAGAGAGAATGAGACATCTGAGGATGAGTTGGACAATAGAGAGTTCAACAAGAATAGGAACAATGCACAAAGAGGATATAGATGGAACAACAATCAGAATAGGTCAAGAGAGACCAAGAGACCAATGAGGTCAAGACAAGGAAACTTCAATGGAAGATGTTTTTCATGTCACAGGTTTGGGCACATGGCTTCACAATGCAGGACACAGGAAAGACAAGAATATGGGAACAGATAACTTTTCCATGGGTATTGCTACTCATGTAATCAGTTTGGTCACAAGGCAATAAATTGTAGGGTTCATGACAGAAGAAGGTATGGCTTCACTAGGAGAAATCCTAAGACATTTGCACCTCCAAGGAATAATAACATTAAGTGTTATAAGTGCAATAATGATGGTCACACAACAAAGTGGTGTAGAGCAGATATTCCAGAAACAAGTATGAACGGAACAGAATAGGAACAGGAATAGGAACATGGATATGAACAAGAATAGGAACAAGAACATGGATATGAACAAGAACAAGAAAGAACAAGGACAAGAATGTAGACATGGATAGGAACATGGACATGGAAAATAGTCAGAGGAATCAGAAAGATCAGATAAGAAGGAAAGAGGATAAAGGTAAAGAACAATGCTTTCTAGGAGTAGAAATACTCCCACCCCAGAATTAACCACCTCAAGAGGAGGTGGGGGAGGGGCTAAGCTAAGAGGCTCATTCTTAGCCCCGAGCCCCAAAGGTGACCCTTTGCCATTGATGTCAAAGGGGGAGAGATTTGAGTAAGGGGAGAGATTTAGATTTGAGTAAGAGGGAGAGATTTGGTATTTAAGAGAGCATTGAGCCAGGGGGAGCAATGTCCCAGGGGGAGCAGAACAAAGGAAAGGTCAAGTTTTTAGTTAAAATAATTTGGGTTGCCATCAATGACAAAGGGGGAGATTGTTGGACATTTTGAGTCCATCGAGTTGTCATTGATGTCAAGGCGTGAAGTTGTCATTGATGTCAAAAGGAATGCAATTGATTGGTTCCAAAAAGTTTCATAATGTCTTATGAAGCATGACCAAAAAGGTTTTTCATTAAAACCTTGACGGAGAAAATAAAAGGTTTTCCATTAAAACCATTGAAGGAGAAAATAAAAGGTTTTCCATTAAAACCATTGAAGGAGAAAATAAAAGGTTTTTCATAAAAACCATTGGAAAATAAAGTATAATAATTTTATTATACTAAGGAAGCTTAAAGTTAATTATAAATTAATTTATTAGTTAATTTACTTAACTTGAAAAGTTATTTAAATTAATTATTAATTAATTTATTTATTAATTATAAATTAATTAAATTAAGGTTAAAACCCTAAAGTGGGTTTTAGATTTGAAATTTGAAATTCAATTTTGAAAAGCGCCGACGTGAGGAGGAATGTTATATTATGCATATAAAAGGGAGCACCTACCACTTTAATGAAATTACCATGCCTAAGATACGAACGTGCGAAGCAAAGAATTTAGCGCTGCGACCAAGGGAAACGAAAACATGTTTTTCGCGTGTGAAAAAGGAGAAGTGTTGAAGGTATAAGAGGAAGGCATCTATCCTTCCTTCACGTGGGCCTTCGTAGCCCACATGGTGAGTGCCCAAGCGCCTAAGCGCTTAGGCAAGAGGAGACGGTGGATCGAGTCACGTCGAATCCCCTTTTGGTGGGGAATACAAGGTACGCAAGGTGTTTAATCTCCAAAATTTTTGGAGGTTGGTTGGGCAAGTTAAAAATTAATTTTGCATGTTTATTATTGGTTCTAAGGTTGCAAGGGAGTTATAAGGTTTGGCAAAATTAAATTTTTAATATTGTTTGCTCAAAGGTTTTATGCATGGAGTGAAAAGTGTTTGGTTAATATTCTATAGTGGTGAATATTATTAAGTCTGGTCAATATTCTATAGTGGTGAATATTATTAAGAATGGTTGATATTCTATAGTGGTGAATATTATTAAAGTGGTTAATATCCTATGGTGGTGGATATTATTTTAAGAGTGGTTGATTTATTAGGGTGTTGGTCACTATTCTAAGATTGGAGTTGATAAGGTGTTTCCAAGTATTTTGTTATGTATGATTTGTTGAAAGAGGAAGAAATAAGGCATTGATTATATCTTGGTGCAAAGAATATCTTTGAGGAAATATTGGAATAATATTTTTGTATTCTAACCTTCTTGAGTTTGGCAAAGAAGTGTTTTATGGTTGTGGCAGATTTGTGAGGTCTACTCCTTATCATCAAGAAAAAGGTATGAGCACATTCTTCCATAGTTAAGTTGATTGGTTGGTTTTCTGAAAAATAAGTTTGGAGTGAAAAGGACTTGATTAGGGTTTCCTTATTGAGTGTGTTGAGTGAATGCTTCAAGGTTTTCTGAAATAAAGAATTGTTGTTAAACCTTGTTTGATAAGCATTGTTGTTGAAACCATTGGTTGTATGAAGAACTTGAATTAGGGTTTGAGTATCATTGCTATGTGAAGATTGCTTTATAAGCATTGTTGTTGAAGTGATTTGTTGAGCAAAGAACTTGAACTAGGGTTTGATTATCATTGCTATAAACATTATTGTTGAAGTGAGTTGTTGAGCAAAGAACTTGAACTAGGGTTTGAAAAGATCATGAGTATCATTGTTATGTGAGATTTATTATTGAGCATTATTGGAAATATTTTGAGTTGGTGTTTACATGCCTAGACTAGGGTTTGTGAGAAAGGAGTGTTTCATTGAGTGATTGGTTGGGTAGAGTTGGTTGAGCCTAGTCAAGTGGATGTGTGAAGTGATTGTTCAAGTTCCATAAAACAAACTATTCTATATTCTGAATTGAGTTGTGAAAGTGATTGAGCATTGAGCTGAAATTGAAGCATATTGAGTCTCTAACAATTCTCCTTATGTTTCTAAGAGAGTGATTGAAAGTAATTGAGCATTGTGATTAGTATAGAACATATTGAGTCTCTAACAATTCTCTTTATGTTTCTATGAGATTTGGACAAGTTCTGTTCTATTGTGGACTTGTTGAAATTTTGAAATTGAATAAGTTCTAGTGAACTTGTTGAGCAGATTTGGACAAGTTCTAAGTGGACTTGTTGAGCATATTTGAGCAAGTTCTAGAGAGGACTTGTGGATAGATTAGTGTGAGTTTTATGGAAGATTGCAAGGTAGATTTGAGACAAGTATTTGAGAAGACTTGAGAGCAGAGTTGATTGATTTATTCAAAACCTTGAGTTAAGGTTTGGGGCAGATCCAACAGAGTTGAGTCAAGCCTTGAGTTAAGGCTTGAAGATAGAGATCGAGGATAGATTTGTGCTAGACCGAAGGACTATGTTTAGTGCAGATTTGAGAGCAGATTTTGGTGCATATTTGAGGATAAATTTGTACCAGACCAGAGATAGAGATTGAGCAGATTTGTGCTAGACCGAAGGACTATGTTTAGTGTAGATTTGAGATAGATATTTGGAGGTGATAGAGTAGAGAGGATAGTAGTCTCTAGTGGATAGAGATCCATTAGCTAGGGTAGTGAAGATAGGTCTTCTGAGTGGGGACAAGAGTCTTCAGTGGAGAGAGATCCACAAGCCAGTGCAGTGGAGGCAGTTGTCTTCTAGAGGATCACCAACTAGAGTAGAGGAGAAGGAGTTCTCCTATGGATAGAGATCCATGAACTTGATTTAGGGGATTGGTGTCTCCTTTGGACAGAGGTCCATAAACATTGTAATAGGGAAAGGATTCCCAAGAGATTGATCGAGAAAATTTTAGTGAAATATTTTCTCCGTGGAGTAGCCCACATTGGGTGAACCACGTAAATTATGGTGTCTCTATTGTGTGTGGTGTTTTGTGCATTGCTTTGATTACTATTATTGATATTGCTATCTATACATTGCATATATTGATTTGGAAAGAAAAGTAAAAAGTGGTCTTATACTGTTCACCCCCCTCTCAGTATAAGCTTGTGTTCTTCAATTGGTATCAGAGTGGGTTCCTTCAGAAGAGTTTAACAACTTGAAGGAAAATCTAACAAGAACACAATGGATTCTAAGAATGTGTCCTCAGATAACTCAGCACTAGTATTTGATGGAAGTGACTATATGTATTGGAGTATGAGAATGAAGATCTACCTGATGGCACTTGGCAATGAAATTTGGGAAGTAGTTGAATTTGGATATGATCCCTTAATTAATCCTCCTACAGATAAGGAAGGTAAGCTCCTACAACATTACAATTCAAAAGCAATGAATGCACTTTTAAGAGGTTTGCATAGAACAGAGTCTATGAAAGTTATGCATTGTCAAACTGCAAAAGACATGTGGGATAAATTGCAAAATATATATGAAGGAGATAAATGTGTCAAGAAAGCAAAGATGTGAAATCTCAAAGGACAATTTGAGGAGTTAAGAATGAAGGATGAGGAAAATATTAGTACTTATCTACTTCGAATTGATGAGGTTGTTAATGCAATGCAAGGACTTGGAATGAAGATTGATGAATCGGATGTTTGTGATAAAGTTTTGAGAACTCTTCCAAAAAGATTCAGTGAAAAGGTTTCTACTATAGAAGTGTCAATGGATGGTGATACTTTGACAAGAGATATGTTGCTTGGTATTCTTACAGCATATGAGATAAGAACAAAATATCCTATTCCCTAGAAGGAAGCAACATTCAAAGCAATCAAGAAGACTAAGGGTAAGAAGTCAGAATCAAGCAATGAGTCATCCAGTGATGAAGAAGCAAATTATGGTAGAAGGAATAAGGATTCAAGAAGATCTAGAGATACAAGATCTATTAAATGTTTCAATTGTGGAAAGTATGGACATTTTGCAACAGATTGTCAAGAAGCTAAGAATAACAATGGTGAAGAAAAATAGGATCACAAGAATAGGGAATCAGAAAGATATAGGCACCAAAAGAAAAGCAAGGATAAACAAAGAAGACAAGGAAATAAGTTCTTCCAAAGGCAAAAGAGGAGCTACTATGCGGATAATGCAAGTAAGTACTCAAGTGATAGTGATGCTAGTTTTTCAGAAAATGATAGAGATGAAGTTCTTTTTATGATTGAAGAAAAAGAACAAGTTAAGAAAAGGACTCCAATAATTCTCAAGTGTTTTAGATGTGGTAACTTTGGACATCTTGAAGATGATTGTACAAGGGATGGTTATAGTTTCAGTGATGATGAATATGAAGATACACTTGAAGGACCAGATGAAAATATTCTAATGGCATTAGAAGATAAAGAAGGTGATCCTATAGAAGACAAGCCAAAAGAAAATAAAGATGTGGACAAAGGTAAAAAAATAGAGGAATATTCAGAAAAGGATGGATATGATCTCAAGGGAGAACTTATTTATGCCCTTGAAATAGTAAAGAAGGTAAGAAAGCAACACTCTAAACTTGAAATTCAGTTTCAAGAATGTGATGAAGAGAGAAGATTGCTTATAGAGGATTTAGAAAAATCAAAGGCTAAGACAAAAGGTTCAAGGATAAGTTAGAAGCAAAGATATTAGAATGTGAAAAGTTAGCACAAGAAGTAGCACTACTAAGAGAAGATTTAGAGGACTCCAAAGTCAAGCTAAAAGGGTTCAAAAATAGCTCAAAGAACTTGGATAAGTTCATCAAGATACAAAAGCCTACATCAAGCAAAATAGGTCTTGGATTTGGACAGGATCAAAAGAAATGGGAAGGAGAGTCAACCTCAAGTTTTGGAGAAGAAGATACTTGAAGATACTTTAGAAGAAGACAGTGTAAGAGAGAATGAGACATCTGAGAATGAGTTGGACAATAGAGAGTTCAACAAGAATAGGAACAATGCACAAAGAGGATATAGATGGAACAACAATCAGAATAGGTCAAGAGAGACCAAGAGACCAATGAGGTCAAGACAAGGAAACTTCAATGGAAGATGTTTTTCATGTCACAGGTTTGGGCACATGGCTTCACAGTGCAGGACACAAGAAAGACAGGAATATGGGAACAAACAACTTTTCCATGGGTATTGCTACTCATGTAATCAGTTTGGTCACAAGGCAATAAATTGCAGGGTTCATGACAGAAGAAGGTATGGCTTCACTAGGAGAAATCCTAAGACATTTGCACCTCCAAGGAATAATAACATTAAGTGTTATAAGTGCAATAATGATGGTCACACAACAAAGTGGTGTAGAGCAGATATTCCAGAAACAAGTATGAACTAGAACTGAACAGGAACATGGATATGAACAAGAACATGAATAGGAATAGGAATAGGAACATGGATATGAACAAGAACAAGAATAGGAACAGGAACAAGGACAAGAATGTAGACATGGACAAGAATATGGACAGAGAAATAATTAGAGGAATCAGAAGGATCAGATAAGAAGGAGAGAGGATAAAGGTAAAGAATAGTGCTTTCTGGGAGTAGAAATACTCCCACCCTAAAATTAACCACCTCAAGAGGAGGTGGGGGAGGGGCTAAGCTAAGAGGCTCATTCTTAGCCTCGAGCCCCAAAGGTGACCCTTTGCCATTGATGTCAAAGGGGGAGAGATTTGAGTAAGGGGGAGAGATTTAGATTTGAGTAAGAGGGAGAGATTTGGTATTTAAGAGAGCATTGAGCCAGGGGGAGCAATGTCCCAGGGGGAGCAGAACAAAGGAAAGGTCAAGTTTTTAGTTAAAATAATTTGGGTTGCCATCAATGACAAAGGGGGAGATTGTTGGACATTTTGAGTCCATCGAGTTGTCATTGATGTCAAGGCATGAAGTTGTCATTGATGTCAAAAGGAATGCAATTGATTGGTTCCAAAAAGTTTCATAATGTCTTATGAAGCATGACCAAAAAGGTTTTTCATTAAAACCCTGATGGAGCAAAATAAAAGGTTTTCCATTAAAACCATTGAAGGAGAAAATAAAAGGTTTTCCATTAAAACCATTGAAGGAGAAAATAAAAGGTTTTTCATAAAAACCATTGGAAAATAAAGTATAATAATTTTATTATACTAAGGAAGCTTAAAGTTAATTATAAATTAATTTTAAATTAATTTATTAGTTAATTTACTTAACTTGAAAAGTTATTTAAATTAATTATTAATTAATTTATTTATTAATTATAAATTAATTAAATTAAGGTTAAAACCCTAAAGTGGGTTTTAGATTTGAAATTCGAAATTCAATTTCGAAAAGCGTCGACGTGAGGAGGAATGTTATATTATGCATATAAAAGGGAGCACCTACCACTTTAATGAAATTACCATGCCTAAGATACGAACGTGTGAAGCAAAGAATTTAGCGCTACGACCAAGGGAAATGAAAACGTGTTTTTCACGTGTGAAAAAGGAGAAGTGTTGAAGGCATAAGAGGAAGGCATCTATCCTTCCTTCACATGGGCCTTCGTAGCCCACGCGATGAGTGCCCAAGCGCCTAAGCGCTTAGGCAAGAGGAGACGATGGATCGAGTCACGCCGAATCCCCTTTTGGTGGGGAATACAAGGTACGCAAGGTGTTTAATCTCCAAAATTTTTGGAGGTTGGTTGGGCAAGTTAAAAATTAATTTTGCATGTTTATTATTGGTTCTAAGGTTGCAAGGGAGTTATAAGGTTTGGCAAAATTAAATTTTTAATATTGTTTGCTCAAAGGTTTTATGCATGGAGTGAAAAGTGTTTGGTTAATATTCTATAGTGGTGAATATTATTAAGTCTGGTCAATATTCTATAGTGGTGAATATTATTAAGAATGGTTGATATTCTATAGTGGTGAATATTATTAAAGTGGTTAATATCCTATGGTGGTGGATATTATTTTAAGAGTGGTTGATTTATTAGGGTGTTGGTCACTATTCTAAGATTGGAGTTGATAAGGTGTTTCCAAGTATTTTGTTATGTATGATTTGTTGAAAGAGGAAGAAATAAGGCATTGATTATATCTTGGTGCAAAGAATATTTTTGAGGAAATATTGGAATAATATTTTGTATTCTAACCTTCTTGAGTTTGGCAAAGAAGTGTTTTATGGTTGTGGCAGATTTGTGAGGTCTACTCCTTATCATCAAGAAAAAGGTATGAGCACATTCTTCCATAGTTAAGTTGATTGGTTGGTTTTCTGAAAAATAAGTTTGGAGTGAAAAGGACTTGATTAGGGTTTCCTTATTGAGTGTGTTGAGTGAATGCTTCAAGGTTTTCTGAAATAAAGAATTGTTGTTAAACCTTGTTTGATAAGCATTGTTGTTGAAACCATTGGTTGTATGAAGAACTTGAATTAGGGTTTGAGTATCATTGCTATGTGAAGATTGCTTTATAAGCATTGTTGTTGAAGTGAGTTTTTGAGCAAAGAACTTGAACTAGGGTTTGATTATCATTGTTATAAGCATTGTTGTTGAAGTGAGTTGTTGAGCAAAGAACTTGAACTAGGGTTTGAAAAGATCATGAGTATCATTGTTATGTGAGATTTATTGTTGAGCATTGTTGGAAATATTTTGAGTTGGTGTTTACATGCTTGGACTAGGGTTTGTGAGAAAGGAGTGTTTCATTGAGTGATTGGTTGGGTAGAGTTGGTTGAGCCTAGTCAAGTGGATGTGTGAAGTGATTGTTCAAGTTCCATAAAACAAACTATTCTATATTCTGAATTGAGTTGAGAAAGTGATTGAGCATTGAGCTGAAATTGAAGCATATTGAGTCTCTAACAATTCTCCTTATGTTTCTAAGAGAGTGATTGAAAGTAATTGAGCATTGTGATTAGTATAGAACATATTGAGTCTCTAACAATTCTCTTTATGTTTCTATGAGATTGGACAAGTTTTATGTGGACTTGTTGAGCAGATTTGGACAAGTTTTGTGTGGACTTGTTGAGAAGATTTGGACAAGTTATGTGTGGACTTGTTGAGCAGATTTGGACAAGTTCTATGTGAATTGTTGAGATTGGACAATTTTGTGAACTTGTTGATATTTGAGGTTCTAGTGGACTTGTTGAGCAGATTTGGACAAGTTCTTTGTGAACTTGTTGAGAAAATTGGACAAGTTATATGTGAACTTATTGAGCAGATTTGGACAAGTTCTAAGTGGACTTGTTGAGCATATTTGAGCAAGTTCTAGAGAGGACTTGTGGACATATTAGTGTGAGATTTTATGGAAGCTTGCAAAGAATATTTGAGATAAGTCTTTGAGAAGACTTGAGAGTAGAGTTGAGTCAAGTCTTGAGTTAAGGCTTGAAGATAGAGATCGAGGATAGATTTGTGCTAGATCGAAGGACTATGTTTAGTGTAGATTTGAGAGTAAATTTTGGTGTATATTTGAGGATAGGTTTGTACTATATCAGAGATAGATATTGAGTATATTTGTGCTAGATCGAAGGACTATGTTTAGTGCAGATTTGAGACAGATCTTTGGAGGTGATAGAGCAGAGAGGATGGTAGTCTCCAGTGGATAGAGATCCATTAGCCAGGGTAGTGAAGATAGGTCTTCTGAGTGGGGACAAGAGTCTTCAGTGGAGAGAGATCCACAAGCCAGTGTAGTGGAGGTAGTTGTCTTCTAGAGGATCACCAACCAGAGTAGAGGAGAAGGAGTTCTCCTATGGATAGAGATCCATGAACTTGATTTAGGGGATTGGTGTCTCCTTTGGACAGAGGTCCATAAACATTGTAATAGGGAAAGGATTCCCAAGAGATTGATCGAGAAAATTTTAGTGAAATATTTTCTCCGTGGAGTAGCCCACATTGGGTGAACCACGTAAATTGTGGTGTCTCTATTGTGTGTGGTGTTTTGTGCATTGCTTTGATTACTGTTGTTGATATTGCTATCTATACATTGCATATATTGATTTGGAAAGAAAAGTAAAAAGTGGTCTTATACTATTCACCCCCCCTCTCAGTATAAGCTTGTGTTCTTCAATTGGTATCAGAGCGGGTTCCTTCAGAAGATTTTAATAGCTTGAAGGAAAAGCTAACAAGAAAACAATGTATTCTAATAATTTATCCTTAGATAACTCAGCACTAGTATTTTATGGAAGTGACTATATGTATTAGAGTATGAGAATGAAGATCTACTTGATTGCACTTGGCAATGAAATTTGGGAATTAATTCAATTTGGATATGATCCCTTAATTAATCCTCCTAAAAATAAGGAATGTTAGATCCTACAACATTACAATTCAAAAGTAATTAATGCACTTTTAATAGGTTTGCATAGAATAGAGTCTATGAAAGTTATGCACTGTCAAACTACAAAAGACATGGGATAAATTGCAAAATATATATGAAGGAGATAAATGTGTCAAGAAATAAAAGATGCAAAATCTCAAAGGACAATTTGAGGATTTAAGACTGAAGGATGAGGAAAAAATTAGTACTTATCTACTTTGAATTGATGAGGTTGTTAATGCAATGCAAGGACTTGGAATGAAGATCGATGAATAAGATGTTTGTGATAAAGTTTTGAGAACTCTTCCAAACAGATTAAGTGAAAATGTTTCTGCTATATAAGTGTCAATGGATGGTGATACTTTGACAAGAGATATGTTGCTTGGTATTCTTACAACACATGAGATAAGAACAAAATATCTTATTCTACAGAAGAAAGCAACATTCAAAGCAATAAAAAATACAAAGGGTAAGAAGTCAGAATCAAGCAATGAGTCATTTAGTGATGAAGAAGTAAATTATGGTAGAAGGAATAAGGATTCAAGAAGGTCTAGGGATACAAGATTTGTTAAATGTTTCAATTATGGAAAGTATGGACATTTTGCAACACATTGTCAAGAAGCTAACAATAACAATGGTGAAGAAAAACAAGATCATAGGAACAGGGAATTAGAATGATATAGGCACCAAAAGCAAAGCAAGGATAACCAAAGTAGACAAGAAAATAAGTTCTTCCAAAGTTAAAAGAGGAGCTACTATGCAGATAATGCAAGTAATTACTCAAGTGATAGTGATGCTAGTTTTTCAGACAATGATAGAGATGAAGTTTTTTTTATGATTGAAGAAAAAAAACAAGTTAAGAAAAGGACTCCAATAATTCTCAAGTATTTTAGATGTGGTAACTTTTGACATCTTGAAGATGATTGTACAAGGGATGGTTATAGTTTTAGTGATGATGAATATGAAGATACACTTGAAGGACCAAATGAAAATATTCTAATGACATTAGAAGATAAATAAGGTGATCCCATAGAATACAAGTCAAAATAAAATGAAGATGTGGATAAAGACAAAAAAATAGAGGAATATTCATAAAAGGATGGATATGATCTCAATGGATAACTTATATATGCCCTTGAAATGGTAAATAAGGTAAGAAAGCGGCACTCTAAACTTGAAATTCAGTTTCAAGAATGTGATGAAGAGAGAAGATTGCTTATAGAGGATTTATAAAAATCAAAGGCTAAAGCAAAAAGGTTCAAAGATAATTTAGAAGCCAAGGTCTTAGAATGTTAAATGTTGGCCCAAGAAGTAGCTCTACTAAGAAAAGATATAGAGTACTCCAAAGTCAAGCTAAAAGGGTTCAAAAATAGCTCAAAGAACTTGGATAAGTTCATCAAGATAAAAAGCCTACATCAAGCAAAACAGATCTTGTATTTGGACAAGATCAAAAGAAATAGGAAGGAGAGACAACCTCATTTTTTGGAGAAGAAGATACTTCAGAAGAAGACAATGTAAGAGAGAATGAGTTGGACAATAGAGAGTTCAACAAGAACAAGAACAATGCACAAAGAGGATATAGATGGAACAATCAGAATAGGTCAAGAGAGACCAAGAGACCAATGAGGTCAATACAAGGAAACTTCAATGGAATTTGTTTTTCATGTCATAGGTTTGGGCACATGTCTTCATAGTGCAGGACACAGAAAAGACAGGAATATGGGAATAGACAACTTTTCCATGGGTATTGCTACTCATGTAATCAATTTGGTCACAAGGCAATAAATTGCAGGGTTCATGATAGAATAAGGTATGGCTTCACTAGAATAAATCCTAAGACATTTGTACCTCCAAGGAATAATGATATTAAGTGTTATAAGTGCAATAAGGATGGTCACACAACAAAGTGGTGTAGAGAAGATATTCTAGAAATAAGTATGAACTGGAATAGGAACAGGAACAGGAACATGGATATAAACAAGAACATGAACTAGAATAGGAATAGGAACATTGATATGAACAAGAATAGGAATAGGAACAAGAACAAGAACAAGAATATACACATGGACAGGAACATGGACGTGGAAAACAATCAGAGGAAACAAAAAGCTCAAATAAGAAGGAAAGAGGATAAAGATAAAGAACAGTGCTTTTTGGGAGTAGAAAAACTCCCACCCTAGAACTAACCACCTCATGAGGAGGTTGGGAGGGGCTAAGCTAAGAGGATCATTCTTAGCCCTAATCCCCAAAGGTGACCCTTTGCCATTGATTTCAAAGGGGAAGAGATTTTAGTAAGGGGGAGAGATTTAGATTTGAGTAAGAGGGAGAGATTTGGTATTTGATAAAGCATTAATACAGAGGGAGCAATGTCCTTGGGGAAGAAAAACAAAGCAAAGGTCAAGTTTTCAATTAAAATAATTTGGGTTACCATCAATGACAAAGGGGGAGATTGTTGGACATTTTGAGTCCATCAAGTTGTCATTGATGTCAAGGCATGAAGTTGTCATTCATGTCGAAAGGAATGCAATTGATTGGTTTCAAAAAGTTTCATAATGTCTTATGAAGCATGATTAAAAAGGTTTTTCATTAAAACCCTGACGAAGAAAAATAAAAGGTTTTCCATTAAAACCATTGAAGGAGAAAATAAAAGGTTTTCCATTAAAACCACTGAAGGAGAAAATAAAAGGTTTTTCATAAAAACCATTGGAAAATAAAGTATAGTAATTTTATTATAATAATGAAGCTTAAAGTTAATTATAAATTAATTTATTAGTTAATTTACTTAACTTGAAAAGTTATTTAAATTAATTATTAATTTATTAATTATAAATTAATTTAATTAAGGTTAAAAACCTAAAGTGGGCTTTAGATTTGAAATTCAAAATTCAATTTCGAAAAGCGTCGACATGAGGAGTAATGTTATAGTATGCATATAAAATGGAGCACATACCACTTTAATGAAATTACCATGCCTAAGAGACGAACGTGCGAAGCAAAGAATTTAGCGAAGCGACCAACGAAAATGAAAACGTGTTTTTTGCATGTGAAAAGGAGAAGTGTTGAAGACATAAGATGAAGGCATTAATCCTTCCTTCACGTGAGCCTTCGTAGCCCATGCGGTGAGTGCCCAAGTGCCTAAGCGCTTAGGGAAGAGGTGACGGCAGATTGAGTCACACCGAATCCCCTTTTGGTGGGGAATACAAGGTACGCAAGATGTTTAATCTCCAAAAATTTTAGAGGTTGGTTGGGCAAGTTAAAAATTAATTTTGCATGTTTATTATTGGTTCTAAGGTTGCAAGGGATTTATAAGGTTTGTCAAAATTACATTTTTTAATATTGTTTGCTCAAAGGTTTTATGCATGGAGTGAAAAGTGTTTGGTTAATATTCTATAGTGGTGAATATTATTAAGTCTGGTCAATGTCCTATAGTGGTGAATATTATTAAGAATGGTTGATATTCTATAGTGGTGAATTTTTTTTTAAGTAGTTAATATCCTATGGTGGTGGATATTATTTTAAGAGTGGTTGATTTATTAGGGTGTTGGTCACTTTTCTAAGATTGGAGTTGATAAGGTGTTTCCAAGTATTTTGCTATATATCATTTGTTGAAAGAGGAATACATAAGGTATTGATTACATCTTGGTGCAAAAAATATTTTTGAGGAAATATTGGAATAATATTTTGTATTCTAACATCTTCCCATGTGGGGGAGTTGGAGAGAATTGGGTAGTTGAAACTTTCGTGTTGGAGAGACCCCAGGTTCAAATATTTCTCTCTCATATGTTGCGGATATGCTATGTAATAGTTATTAGGGACCTTACTGGAGGTATGTTTATCCACCCACTTAATGTAATCATGTGTTTAGGGTTTCCTTATTAAGTGTGTTGAGTGAATGCTTCAAGGTTTTCTAAAATAAAGAATTGTTGTTAAACCGTGTTTCATAAGCATTGTTGTTGAAACCATTGGTTGTATGAAGAACTTGAATTAGGGTTTGAGTATCATTGTTATGTGAATATTATTTTATAAGAATTGTTGTTGAATTGATTTGTTGAGCAAATGACTTCAACTAGGTTTGATTATCATTGCTATAAACATTGTTGTTGAAGTGAGTTGTTGAGCAAAGAAATTGAACTAGGGTTTGAAAATATCATGAGTATCATTGTTATGTGATATTTATTATTGAGCATTTTTGGAAACATTTTGAGTTGGTGTTTACATGTATGTACTAGGGTTTGTGAGAAAGGAGTGTTTCATTGAGTGATTTTTTGGGTAGAGTTGGTTGAGCCTAGTCAGGTGGATGTGTGAAGTGATTGTTCAAGTTCCATAAAACAAACTATTTTGTATTTAGAATTGAGTTGTGAAAGTGATTGATCATTGAGCTAAAATTGAAGCATATTGAGTCCTAAAATTTCTCCTTATGTTTCTAAGAGAGTGATTGAAAGTAATTGAGCATTGTGATTAGTATAGAACATATTGAGTCTCTAATAATTCTATTTATGTTTCTATGAGATTGGACATATTTTGTGTGGACTTGTTGAGTAGATTTGGACATGTTCTGTGTGGACTTGTTAAGCATATTTGGACAAGTTCTATGTGAACTTGTTGACTTGATTTGGACAAGTTATGTGTGAACTCTTTGAATAGATTGGATAAGTTCTGTGTAAACTTGTTAAGCATATTTGGACAAGTTTTGTGTGGACTTTTTCAGCATATTTGGACAAATTCTGTGTGAACTTGTTAAGCAGATTGGACAAGTTTTGTGTGAACATATTGAGTAGATTTGGACAAGTTCTAAATGGACTTGTTGAGCAGATTTGAGCAAGTTCTAGAGACGACATATAGAAATATTAGTGTGAGCTTTTGTGGAAGCTTACAATGTAGATTTGAGATAAGTATTTGTGGAATCTTGCAATGTAGAGTTGAGTCAAACCTTGAGTTAAGTCTTGAATACAGATATCGATAACTTATTTGTGCTAGACTGAAGGACTATGTTTAGTACAAATTTGAGAGCAAAGTTTGGTGTAGATTTTAGGATAGGTTTATACCAAACCAGAGATAGAGATTGAGAAAATTTGTGCTAGACTGAAGGACTGCGTTTAGTGCAGATTTGAGATAAATCTTTGGAGGTGAAAGAGTAGATAGGACTGTAGTATCCAATGAATAAATATCCATTAGCTAGGGTAGTGAAGATAGGTCTTCTAAGTGGGTAAAAGAGTCTTCAGTGGAGATAGATCATTAAGCAAGTGTAGTGGAGGCAGTTGTCTTCTAGAGGTTCACTAGATAGAGCAAAGGAGAATAGGGATCCATGAACTTGATTCAGGGGATTGGCATCTCCTTTGGACAAAGGTCTATAAACATTGTAATAGGGAAAGGATTCCAAAGAGATTGATCGAGAAAAGTTTAGTGAAATATTTTCTCCGTGGAGTAACCCACATTGGGTGAACCACATAAATTATGGTTTCTCTATTGTGTGTGGTGTTTTATGCATTGATTTGATTAGTACTATTGATATTACTATCTATACATTGCATATATTGATTTGGAAAGAAAATTAAAAAGTGGTCTTATACTGTTCACCCCCCTCAAGTATAAGCTTGTGTTCTTCAATTGGTATCAGAGCAGGTGTCTTGAGAATATTTTAACAGCTTGAAGAAAAATCTAACAAGAACACAATGGATTCTAAGAATGTGTCCTCAGATAACTCAACACCAGTATTTTGTGGAAGTGACTATATGTATTGGAGTATGAGAATGAATATCTACCTGATGGCACTTGGTAATAAAATTTGGGAAGTAGTTCAATTTGGATATGATCCCTTAATTAATCCTCCTATAGATAAGGAAGGTAAGCTTCTACAACATTAAAATTCAAAATCAATGAATGCAATTTTAAGAGGTTTGCATAGAATAGAGTCTATGAAAATTATGCACTCTCAAACTACAAAAGGCATGTGGGATAAATTGCAAAATATTTATGGAGATAAATGTGTCAAGAAAGAAAAGATGCAAAATCTCAAAGGACAATTTGAGTAGTTAAGAATGAAGTATGAGGAAAACATTAGTACTTATCTAATTTGAATTGATGAGGTTGTTAACGCAATGCAAGGACTTGGAATGAATATTGATGAATTGGATGTTTATGATAAAGTTTTGAGAACTCTTCCAAACAGATTCAGTGAAAAGGTTTCTGTTATAGAAGTGTCAATGGATGGTGATACTTTGACAAGAGATATGTTGCTTGGTATTCTTACAACATGTGATAATAAAAAAAGATCCTATTTCACAAAAGGAAGCAACATTCAAAGCAATCAGAAAGACAAATGGTAAGAAGTCAAAATCAAGTAATGAGTCATCCAATGATGAAGAAGAAAAATATGGCAGAAGGAATAAGGATTCAAGAAGATCTAGAGATATAAGATCTATTAAATGTTTCAATTGTGGAAAGTATGGATATTTTGCAACAAATTATCAAGAAGCTAAGAATAACAATAGTGAAGAAAAATAGGATCACAGAAACAAGGAATCAAAAATATATAGGCACCAAAATCAAAGCAAGGATAAACAAAGCAAACAAGGAAATAAGTTCTTCCAAAGGCAAAAGAGGAGCAACTATGTGGATAATGCAAGTAAGTACTCAAGTGATAGTGATGCTAGTATCATGAGTATCATTGTTATGTGATATTTCAAAAGATCATGAGTATCATTGTTATGTGAGATTTATTGTTGAGCATTGTTGGAAACATTTTGAGTTGGTTTTAATATGCCTGGACTAGGGTTTGTGAGAAAGGAGTGTTTCATTGAGTGATTGGTTGGGTAGATTTGGTTGAGCCTAGTCAAGTGGATGTGTGACGCAATTGTTCAAGTTCCATAAAACAAACTATTCTATATTCTGAATTGAGTTGTGAAAATAATTTAGCATTGAATTGAAATTGAAGCATATTGAGTCTCTAAAAATTCTCCTTTTTTTAAGAGAGTGATTGAAATTAATTGAGCATTGTGATTAGTATAGAACATATTGAGTCTCTAACAATTATCTTTATGTTTCTATGAGACTGGACAAGTTCTGTGTGGACTTGTTGAGCAGATTTGGACAAGTTTTGTGTGGACTTGTTGAGCATGTTTGGACAAGTTCTGTGTGAAATTGTTGAGAAGATTTGGACAAGTTCTGTGTGAACTTGTTGAGCATATTGGACAAGTTCTGTGTGAATTTTTTGAGCAGATGTGGACTAGTTCTGCATGGACTTGTTGAGCATATTTGGACAAGTTTTGTGTGAACTTGTCGAGCATATTGGACAAGTTCTATGTGAACGTTTTGAGCAAATTTGGACAAGTTATGAGTGGATTTGTTGAGCAGATTTGAGCAAGTTCTAGAGAGGACTTGTGGATAAATTAGTATGAGCTTTTATGGAAGCTTGCAAGGCAGATTTGAGATAATTATTTGAGAATACTTGAGAGTAGAGTTGAGTCAATCCTTGAGTTAAGGCTTGAATATAGAGATCGAGGATAGATTTGTGCTAGACTGAAGGACTATGTTTAGTGCAGATTTGAGAGTGGAGTTGGGTGCATATTTGAGGATAGGTTTGTACCAAACTAGAGATAGATATTGAGAATATTTATGCTAGATCGAAGGATTATGTTTAGTGCATATTTGAGAAAGAGCTTTGGAGGTGACAGAGAAAATAGAATAGTAGTATCCAATGGATAGATATCCATTATCCATGGTAGTGAATACAAGTCTTCTAAGTGGGGATAAGAGTATTTAGTGGAGAGAGATCCACAAGCCAGTGTAGTGGAGGCAATTGTCTTCTAGAGGTTCACCAGCCAGAGCATAGGAGTTCTCCTATGGATAGATATCCACAAAATTGATTTAGGGGATTAGTGTCTCCTTTGGATAGAGGTCCATAAAAATTTTAATAGGGAAAGGATTCCCAAGAGATTGATCAAGAAAATTTTAGTGAAATATTTTCTCCATGGAGTAGCCCACATTGGGTGAACCACGTAAATTATGGTGTCTCTATTGTGTGTGGTGTTTTGTGCATTGTTTTTATTACTATTGTTTATATTTCTATCTATACATTGCATATATTGATTTAGAAATAAAAGTAAAAAGTGATCTTATACTGTTCACCCCCCTCTCAGTATAAGCTTGTGTTCTTCAACTTCATATATCAAATAATATGATGTAGAGGGATTATACCCATTAGAAGGTTTTGATGATTCAAAGGGAGGTTATGGTTTTGATATGGGAAAAGAGGTCTTAGAAGACAAAGGTTTTAATTATGATAGAGCAAGACAAAAGGGAATGTTAATAGGTTTCACTATTGCACACATTTCAAATGGCTTGGGATCACCATGAATAGTAACCAACTAATTCTTAAGTTCAAATTTAACACATTGATGCAAAGTAGAGGGGACTGTCCTCATGGCATTGATCCAAGGATGTCCCATAAGGATGTTGCAATATGTTGGGTAGGGTACAACAAATATGGATATGTCTAGAATCCTAGGACCAAATTGTAGTGGAATAGATATTACAGCACAAGCCTCTTATATTTCATCGTTGAAGGCTTTAGTGATCATTTCAATTTATCTTAAATATTCTTTCCTAAATTCAAATATTTTGAAAATTTCATAATTACATATGTTTAGGTATAAAAAATTATCAATTAACACTCTTTTAACACAAACATCCCCAGTTAAAGCTTTTATATAAATATTATTATCTCTACGCATACTTTGGAGAGGAATATTTTTATCATGGAAATCAATGTAGTCTGTTTCATGAGAGACTACAACATTGACTATAACATTTGGCTCTATATCCTGAGGTACCTTCATTTGTCTTAGAGTGTTCATTAGTTCTTCTATATGGATGTTTGAAGTTATGAGGAGGTCTAAAATTGAAATCCTAGCAGTTGTATTAGCTAATTGTTCGTTGATATCAAATGGGATCTTTTGTTGAGATCTAATTATGTTATTTTCCTTATGAGATAATTTTAGAACAAGAGGTGATTTATCAACATCCTTTGTTTGAGTTTGAGGTTGAGAATTTTGTGTTTGGGCTTGTTGTCAAGTAACATCTCCAATTGTACCGATAATGTTATTTGATCGGACAACTTGTGGTCTTGTAGTTGAACCTTGTTTTATAGGAATAATTTTTTGTGATGAAGGATGAGTGGTCATTATTCTTGTAAATGGTTCTTTTGGGGTTAGTGAATCCTTAATGGGAAATATTGGCCCTGAATCATCTTCTGAACTATTAGCATGTTGTCATCTAATATATATTTCAGATTTTGATTCACTTTCTATTTCATCCAAGGATGACAATTGTGGTTTTCTTCCTTGGAGTTTCTTAATTGTCATATTGGATTTATTAGGCACAAAAACACTTTGTGGGAGTTGATATGGTAAGTAATTGTCAATTGCTCCCACATATCTCATTATATGAGGTGTATTTTTATAGTCTAGCTAGTTTATAGCTTCCTTGCCACGATTTGGCAACGGGTTTTGAAAAATATCTAGATTTTGGTTTATCTTTTGTGCCTGTTATTGTTGTGTATTTTTTTGAGGATTTTTATTGGATGGAGGGCTTTCCACTTCTAGTTTTCCTTCATAAATTAAGTATTGCACTAAATGTTTTAATTTTCTATAGGTATTTATCGGATATCCATCAACATGGTGGTAGTCACAATGTTGGTCGGGTCTATACCAAAGTTGAGAAGGGTCAAATTATCGTATCTCTGGCAATTTTATTAGACATATTTCTACTAGTTGTGGTAATACCATTGTCAAGGGTTGATTCAATCTTGTAAAATTTTGCAATGGAGGTTTTTGGGGTGACTTCAACATAAAAATTTGTGTGGTATCTGTAGTATTAACATTCTAATGGGGTCTACTATTTGTGACCCCATATCCTACCACATGTTTGTTTTTGTATTGATTTTTAGATGACTTATCTTCATATTTATTTTTAAATTGTCCCTTACTGATTAGACCTTTATATACCCTTCTTGCTAGATCTATATCTTGGTCAAATGACATCACGGTAGTTGTATCTAATTCGTAAGATAATTGTTCTTGCAAATTTCCAATAAAAATATCTAGCATTTCTCTTGGAGGTAAATCAAAATGTATTTTCCTAAAATTTTCCTCCAATGAGCTAGGAATTCTCTAAAACTCTCTTTCTTCCCTTGTTTAAGGTCATATAAGTCCTTTAATATAACATACCTCTCTATGTAAGCACCAATTTGATGTACAAAAATTTCTATGATTTCTTAAAGAATGTGTTTGCAACTGATAATACCACTCCAATGCCATTCCCCCTAAACTTTTTGGGAACATTTTTAGTAATAGCATATCATTGTAAGTGATGTCATGACATGTTGTCCTAAACATGCAAAGATGTTCTATGGGATATTTTGTTCCCCTATATATCGGAAGAATAGGCATAGGGAACCGTTTAGGGTATGGCCTAGAAGTGACCATAGGATCTAATGGTTGATTGCACCTCTATTTATAGCTAAACATAGGACAATACAGATCGATTTGATCTAAGGGTGAAGCTAATTGCTTCACTATAGGTTCCAGATGATGTGGTGGCTCATTGTTTTTGTTTGGTTTTATTATGTTGTCATGTGGTAGATAATAAGTTTGCTACACTGCCATATAAGGAGTTGTAATAGGAATACTATTATTCATAGGGTTCAAAGTATGAGGAGGATATTGAAGTTTATAGGGAATTGTGTTTTGTTGAACATTTGGTCGAGGAGAACTTGGAACTTGTGTATTTTTATTTTTTTGGGAAGAATAATTTAGGGCAAATACATGTTGAAAATATTGAGAAAACAAAGTAGGTTTATTAGAAGAAGATGGTTGCTTTTGATTGGAATCGATTGTAGTAGTTGCACCAACGGGTTGTTGTTGTGGTGGTTCAAGTACCTATTCTTGGGAATTATCTTCTATAGGAGGCATATTTTTAGTAATATATAAAGAGAGATCATTGTCAATGGTATGGTGTAATGAAGTATTCACATATGCTTTAGGTTGTGGGAAAAGTCGAAAGGTTGCTTCCACTGAAAAATTACCCTTTGCAAGTTGATCTTCTATTTCCAACACAATATCTAGCTCATATTCAGAGCTAGTTATCATTTTTTTACCACTTCTAAAATGTTTAGGCATATTTCCTAATGATGCTAAAAAGGATTTTTTTTGTTATTTTTTGTTTTAAGCAAACATTTTACTATGCTTTAACCCAAATATTTACAAAATTTTTGAAAATTAAATTAAATGGTTTCAATCTTCTCCAAAGAGCCTGTGGATGTTATTAATGGGATCTAAATATTTTGGGCTCATGTAGTGTTCTTTCTCAAAAGAGAAATCATCTACTAATTGTTGAATGAAGTGAAAAAATGTGAATCCCTTAGTCTCTAAGTTAACAGGTTGGACTTGTAACTCATAACAATACTCTCAAAATAAGATTGCCCTAGGTGCTTTATGAAATTATTTTCTTTGTTCTAGGGTTACTTCATTATTTTCCATTTATGCTAAAATTTTGTGGACGTTTAAGGCTTCTTCCAAGTGTTGGACATTTTGAGTCAAAGTTGTCATTGATGTCAAGGAACGAAGTCGTCATTGATGTCAAGGAATATGTCAAGGAACAATGCAAAGGTTAATGGCAAAAGAGCTTCATAATATTTTTAATATTATGTGGAAGCATATGAAGGCGGGTTTTTATTAAAACCATGGATGAGAAAAATAAAAGGTTTTTCATAAAAACCCAAGGAAGCTTTTTGAAAAGCTAAAGGAGGTTTTAATATTTATTTTATAAAATATTTAAATTCAAATTGAATTTAAATTTTATAAATAAATATTATTTATACAAAGTGGTAAAATCAAAGAGGGCTTTAATAAAGCCAAAAGGGGTTTAAGAATTAATTTATAAAATTTAAATTCTAAAGAATTTAAATAATTTATAAATTAATTATTCAAATTTCGAAGGCGCCGACGTTCAAAATTATTGGAGGCAATAGGTATATAAACTATATGCCTTAGTGGCATAAAATCTATCCTTCGTTCGAAAGAAATAAAAGTGGCAAGTGTTGTGGTGAATACTCATGCGGAGAAGAAGACAAATCTTTGTCTTAAGGCGCCAGCGAAAGTGTTAAGACCATTGAGGGCTAAACCCTCATATCCACCAAGGCACGTGGCCTAGTGGCAAGCGATCGTGAGTTAAGGCATGTGGATGCAGAGTGGTCCGCGTTCGATTCGCGGCAAGAGCATTTTGGCGTGTTGTGCTTAGGCATCGGAGGAAGCGACATGTTGTCCTTTTTGGTTTTGGTGCATTGGGGGAAGAACATAGAGCACGTTGTGCTCTTTGTTCCTCAAATGAGCGCCTAGCTCATGCGGCGGTTGGAGCCACGGCTAGGGCGTTGGGAGAAGCTGCGTCGAGGGTTCGAATCTCACCTAGGTGGAGGTAATAAATTTTGCATTATTTTTTTAATTGCCTAAGGTGTAAACATAAGGTTTAGGGAGCTATAAGGGGTTATGAAAAGGTGCTTATTTTAATTGTTAATTTTTGATTAAATGAAGGAATAAGGTGTTGAAATTTATTTTTAAATAAATTTATTGTGACATTTTTTATTTATCAAAAAGTGAATTGAAGAGTGATTAAATTTAAGAGGACTTCTTGCCATTGAGTTAGTTTGAAAAGGAGATTGTATTGACATTATTTTTGGTATTGAATATTATTTTAATTGGGAGATCATAAGGTGTATTTGGTCAATCATTTTTGTATATGTTGATGGATGCTTTCTTTAAGATGGAGTGATAAGGTGTATGTGTGTTTTGATATTTTGCATTGTATCTTTGAGAGAGTTTAGTATCTTCTAACTCCTTTGAGCTTGGCAAAGAAGTGTTTGTGGTTGTGGTAGATATTTGAGGTTCCTTCATCATCAAGAAAAAGGTATGAGCACATTCTTCCATAGTTGAGTTGATTGATTGGTTTTCTGGAAAATAAGTTTGGAGTGAAAAGGACTTGATTAGGGTTTCCTTATTGAGTGTGTTGAGTTAATGCTTCAAGGTTTTCTGGAATAAAGAGTTGTTGTTAAAACCTTGTTTTATAAGCATTGTTGTTGAAGCCATTGATTGTGTGAAGAACTTGAACTAGGGTTTGAAAAGAACATGAGTATCATTGTTATGTGAAGATTGTCTTATAAGCATTGTTGTTGAAGTGAGTTGTTGAGTGAAGAACTTGAACTAGGGTTTGAAAAGAACATGAGTATCATTGTTATGTGAGATTGGTTGATAAGCATTGTTGGAAATATTTTGAGTGAAGGGTCATATACTTGGACTAGGGTTTGTAAGGAAGGATTGTTTCATTGAGTGATTGGTTGAGTAGAGTTGGTTGAGCCTAGTCAAGTGGATGTGTGAAGTGATTGTTCAAGTTCCATAAAACAAACTATTCTATATTCTGAATTGATTTGAAAAGAGAAAAAAATAGAAAGTGATTGAGTATTGAAGTAACATTTTAAAATAATATTGAGTCTCTAACAATTCTCTGTATGTTTCTAAAAGAGTGATTGAAAGTGATTGAGCATTGTGATGAGTATAGAGCATATTGAGTCTCTAACAATTCTCTTTATGTTTCTATGAGATTGGACAAGTTCTAGTGTGGACTTGTTGAGAAGATTTGAGGTAAGTCTTTGAGAAGACTTGTGGATAGATTTGGGTAAGCTTTTGTGGAAGCTTACAATACATATTGAGAGCATATTTGGATAAGTTCTTGAGAGAACTTATTGAGCAGATTTGGACAAGTTCTAGAGAGGACTTGAGGATAGATTGGTGTGAGATTTTATGGAAGCTTACAAGGCATATTTGAGATAAGTCTTTGAGAAGACTTGAGAGCAGAGTTGATTGATTGATTTGTTCAAACCTTGAGTTAAGGTTTGGGGCAGATCCAACAGAGTTGATTTGAGATTGAGTCAAGCTTTGAGTTAAGGCTTGAGGATAGATATTGAGGATAGATTTGTGCTAGACCGAAGGACTATGTTTAGTATAGATTTAAGGATAGATTTTGGTGCAGATTTGAGGATAGGTTTGTGCTAGACTAGAGATAGATATTGAGGATAGATTTGTGCTAGACCGAAAGACTATGTTTAGTATAGATTTGAGATAGATATTTGGAGGTGATAGAGTTGAGGATAGATATCTCCAACTAGAGTAGGGAAGATAGGTGTCTTATATGGATAGAGTTCCATTTTCTAAGGGTAGTGGAGGTAGAGGTCTTCTAGAGGATCACCAACTAGAGTAGAGATTAGGAGATTGGTGTCTCCTATGGATAGAGATCCACAAACTTGATTTAGGGGATTGGTGTCTCCTTTGGACAGAGGTCCATAAACATTGTAATAGGGAAAGGATTCCCAAGAGATTGATTGAGAAAATTTTAGTGAAATATTTTCTCCATGGAGTAGCCCACATTGGGTGAACCACGTAAATTGTGGTGTCTCTATTGTGTGTGGTGATTTATGCATTGCTTTGATTACTTCTATTGATATTGCTATCTATACATTGCATAATATTGATTGGGAAAGAAAAGTAAAAAGTGGTCTTATATTGTTCACCCCCCTCTCAGTATAAGCTTGTGTTCTTCAATTGGTATCAGAGTGGGTTCCTTCGGAAGAGTTTAACAGCTTGAAGGAAAAGCTAACAAGAACACAATGGATTCTAAGAATGGATCATCAGATAATTTAGTACCAGTATTTTATGGAAGTGATTATATATATTGGAGTTTGAGAATGAAGATCTACCTGAAGGCACTTGGCAATGAAGTTTGGGAAGCAGTTGAAAATGGATACATACCCCTCAGTTGATCCACCTACAGATAAGGAAGGTAAGCTTCTACAACATTACAATTCAAAAGCAATGAATGCACTTTTGAGAGGTTTGCATAGAACAGAGTCCATAAAAGTTATGCATTGTCAAGATGCAAAAGGAATGTGGGATAAGTTGCAAAATATATATGAAGGAGATAAAGGTGTCAAGAAAGCAAAGATACGAAATCTCAAAGGACAATTTGAAGAGTTAAGAATGAAGGATGAGGAAAACATTAGTACTTATCTACTTTGAATCGATGAGGTTGTTAATGCTATGCAAGGACTTGGACTTAAGGTTGATGAATCAGATGTTTGTGATAAGGTCTTAAGATCTCTTCCAAAAAGATTTAGTGAAAATATTTCTGCTATAGAAGAGTCAAAGGATGGTGATTCTTTGACAAGAGATATGTTGCTTGGTATTCTTACAACTTTTGAGATGAGAACAAAAGAACCTAATCCCTAGAAGGAAGCAACCTTCAAAGCAATTAAGAAGACAAAGGGTAAGAAGTCAGAATCAAGCAATGAGTCATCCAGTGATGAAGAAGCTAATTATGGTAGAAGGAATAAGGATTCAAGAAGATCTAAAGATACAAAATCTATTAAATGTTTCAATTATGGAAAGTATGGTCATTATGCAACTGATTGTCAAGAAGCTAAGAATAACAATGATGAAGAAAAATAGGATCACAAAAATAGGGAATCAGAAAGATACAGGCACCAAAAGAAAAGCAAGGATGGACAAAGCAGACAAGGAAATAAGTTCTTTCAAAGGCAAAAGAGGAGCTACTATGCAGATAAGGCAAGTAAGTACTCAAGTGATAGTGATGCTAGTTTTTTAGATAATGATAGAGATGAAGTCCTATTTATGATTGAAGAAAAAGAACTAGTTAAGAAAAGGACTCCAATAATTCTCAAGTGTTTTAGATGTGGTAACTTTGGACATCTTGAAGATAGTTGTACAAGGAATGGTTATAGTTTCAGTGATGATGAATATGAGGATGCACTTGAAGGACTAGAAGAGAATATTCTAATGGCACTAGAAGAAGAAGAAGGTGATCCTATAGAAGATAAGTCAAAAGAAAATAAATATGTGGACAAAGGCAAACAAATAGAGGAATAATCAGATAAAGAAGGATATGATCTCAAGGGAGAACTTATCTATGCTCTTGAAATAGTAAAGAAGGTAAGAAAGCAAAACTCTAAATTAGAATCTCAGTTTCAAGAATGTGATGAAGAGAGAAGAATGCTTATAGAGGATCTAGAAAAATCAAAGGCTAAGACAAAGAAGTTCAAGGATAAGCTAGAAGCAAAGGTCTTAGAATGTGAAAGGTTAGTACAAGAAGTAGCCCTACTAAGGGAAGATTTAGAAGACTCCAAATTCAAGCTAAAAGGGTTCAAAAATAGCTCAAAGAACTTAGATAAGTTCATCAAGATACAAAAGCCTACATCAAGCAAAATAGGTCTTGGATTTGAACAGGATCAAAAGAAATGAGAAGGAAAGTCAACCTCAAGTTCTGGAGGAGAAGAAACTTCAGATGAAGACACTTCAGAAGAAGGCAATGTAAGAGAAAGTGAGACATCTGAGGATGAGTTGGACAATAGAAAGTTCAACAAGGATAGGAACAATGCACAAAGAAGAAACAGATGGAACAACAATCAGAATAGGTCAAGAGAGACTAAGAGACCAATGAGGTCAAGACAAGGAAATTTCAATGGAAGATGTTTTTCATGTCACAGGTTTGGGCACATGGCTTCACAGTGCAGGACACATGAAAGACAGGAATATGGGAACATACAACTTTTCAATGGGTATTGCTACTCATGTAATCAGTTTGGTCACAAGGCAATGAATTGCAGGGTTCATGATAGAAGAGGATATGGCTTCACTAGGAGAAATCCTAAGATATTTGCACCTCCAAGGAATAATAACATTAAGTGTTATAAGTGCAATAATGATGGTCACATAGCAAAGTGGTGTAGAGCAGACATTCCAGAATCAAGTATGAACAGGAACAGGAAAAGGAATATGGATATGAACATGAACAAGAATAGGAATAGGAACAAGAATAGGAATATGGACATGGATAGGAACAAGAACATGGACATGGAAAGGAATAGTCAGAGGAATCAGAAGGATCAGATAAGAAGAAAAGAGGATAAAGGTAAAGACCAGTGCTTGTTGGGAGTAGAAATACTCCCACCCCAGAATTAACCACCTCAAGAGGAGGTGGGGGAGGGGCTAAGCTAAGAGGCTCATTCTTAGCCCCGAGCCCCAAAGGTGACCCTTTGCCATTGATGTCAAAGGGGAGAGATTTGAGTAAGGGGAGAGATTTGGTATTTGAGTAAAGAGGAGAGATTTGAAAAGAGCATTGAGCCAGGGGAGCAATGTCCTAGGGGAGCAGAACCAAGAAAAGGTTAAGTTTCTGGTAAAAATAATTTGGGTTGCCATCAATGACAAAGGGGGAGATTGTTGGACATTTTGAGTCAAAGTTGTCATTGATGTCAAGGAATGAAGTTGTCATTGATGTCAAGGAATATGTCAAGGAACAATGCAAAGGTTAATGGTAAAAGAGCTTCATAATATTTTTAATATTATGTGGAAGCATATGAAGGTGGGTTTTTATTAAAACCATGGATGAGCAAAATAAAAGGTTTTTCATAAAAACCCAAGGAAGATTTTTGAAAAGCTAAAGGAGGTTTTAATATTTATTTTATAAAATATTTAAATTCAAATTGAATTTAAATTTTATAAATAAATATTATTTATACAAAGTGGTAAAATCAAAGAGGGCTTTAATAAAGCCAAAAGGGGTTTAAAAATTAATTTATAAAATTTAAATTCTAAAGAATTTAAATAATTTATAAATTAATTATTCAAATTTTGAAGGTGCCGACGTTCAAAATTATTGGAGGCAATAGGTATATAAACTATATGCCTTAGTGGCATAAAATCTATCCTTCGTTCGAAAGAAATCAAAGTGGCATATGTTGTGGTGAATACTCGTGCGAGGAAGAAGACAAATCTTTGTCTTAAGGCGCCAACGAAAGTGTTAAGACCATTGAGGGCTAAACCCTCATATCCACCAAGGCACGTGGCCTAGTGGCAAGTGATCATGAGTTAAGGCATGTGGATGTAGAGTGGTTCATGTTCGATTCATGGCAAGAGCATTTTGGCATGTTGTGCTTAGGCATCGAAGGAAGCGACGCGTAGTCCTTTTGGTTTTGGTGCATTGGGGGAAGAACATAGAGCACATTGTGCTCTTTGTTCCTCAAATGAGCGCCTAGCTCATGCGGTAGTTGGAGCCACGGCTAGGGCATTGGGAGAAGTTGCATTGAGGGTTTGAATCTCACCTAGGTGGAGGTAATAAATTTTGCATTATTTTTTAATTGCCTAAGGTGTAAACATAAGGTTTAGGGAGTTATAAGGGGTTATGAAAAGGTGCTTATTTTAATTATTAATTTTTTATTAAATGAAGGAATAAGGTGTTGAAATTTATTTTTAAATAAAGTTATTGTGACATTTTTTATTTATCAAAAAGTGAATTGAAGAGTGATTAAATTTAAGAGGACTTCTTGCCATTGAGTTAGTTTGAAAAGGAGATTGTATTGACATTATTTTTGGTATTGAATATTATTTTAATTGGGAGATCATAAGGTGTATTTGGTCAATCATTTTTGTATATGTTGATGGATGCTTTCTTTAAGATGGAGTGATAAGGTGTATGTGTGTTTTGATATTTTGCATTGTATCTTTGAGAGAGTTTAGTATCTTCTAACTCCTTTGAGCTTGGCAAAGAAGTGTTTGTGGTTGTGGCAGATATTTGAGGTTCCTTCATCATCAAGAAAAAGGTATGAGCACATTCTTCCATAGTTGAGTTGATTGGTTGGTTTTAGGAAAATAAGTTTGGAGTGAAAAGGACTTGATTAGGGTTTCCTTATTGAGTGTGTTGAGTTAATGCTTCAAGGTTTTCTGGAATAAAGAGTTGTTGTTAAAACCTTGTTTTATAAGCATTGTTGTTGAAGCCATTGATTGTGTGAAGAACTTGAACTAGGGTTTGAAAAGAACATGAGTATCATTGTTATGTGAATATTATCTTATAAGCATTGTTGTTGAAGTGAGTTGTTGAGTGAAGAACTTGAACTAGGGTTTGAAAAGAACATGAGTATCATTGTTATGTGAGATTGGTTGATAAGCATTATTGGAAATATTTTGAGTGAATGGTCATATACTTGGACTAGGGTTTGTAAGCAAGGATTGTTTCATTGAGTGATTGGTTGAGTAGAGTTGGTTGAGCCTAGTCAAGTGGATGTGTGAAGTGATTGTTCAAGTTCCATAAAACAAACTATTCTATATTCTGAATTGATTTGAGAAGTGATTTAATGAAATAAAAAAAATATTGAGTATTGAGGTAATTGAAGCATATTGAGTCTCTAACAATTCTTTGTATGTTTCTAAAAGAGTGATTAAAAGTGATTGAGCATTGTGATGAGTATAGAGCATATTGAGTCTCTAACAATTCTCTTTATGTTTCTATGAGATTGGACAAGTTCTAGTGTGGACTTGTTGAGAAGATTTGAGGTAAGTCTTTGAGAAGACTTGTGGATAGATTTGGGTAAGCTTTTGTGGAAGCTTACAATACAGATTGAGAGCAGATTTGGATAAGTTCTTGAGAGAACTTATTGAGAATATTGGACAAGTTCTAGAGAGGACTTGTGGATAGATTAGTGTGAGATTTTGTGGAAGCTTACAAGGCAGATTTGAGATAAGTCTTTGAGAAGACTTGAGAGCAGAGTTGATTGATTGATTTGTTCAAACCTTGAGTTAAGGTTTGGGGCAGATCCAACAGAGTTGATTTGAGATTGAGTCAAGCTTTGAGTTAAGGCTTGAGGATAGATATTGAGGATAGATTTGTGCTAGACCAAAGGACTATGTTTAGTATAGATTTGAGGATAGATTTTGGTGTAGATTTGAGGATAGGTTTGTGCTAGACCAGAGATAAATATTGAGGATAGATTTGTGCTAGACCGAAGGACTATGTTTAGTACAGATTTGAGATAGATATTTGGAGGTGATAGAGTTGAGGATAGAGATCTCCAGCTAGATCAGGGAAGATAGGTGTCTTCTATGGATAGAGTTCCATTTGCTAAGGGTAGTGGAGGTAGAGGTCTTCTAGAGGATCACCAGCCAGAGAAGAGATTAGGAGATTGGTGTCTCCTATGGATAGAGATCCACAAACTTGATTTAGGGGATTGGTGTCTCCTTTGGACAGAGGTCCATAAACATTGTAATAGGGAAAGGATTCCCAAGAGATTGATTGAGAAAATTTTAGTGAAATATTTTCTCCGTGGAGTAGCCCACATTGGGTGAACCACGTAAATTGTGGTGTCTCTATTGTGTGTGGTGATTTGTGCATTGCTTTGATTACTGCTATTGATATTGCTATCTATACATTGCATAATATTGATTGGGAAAGAAAAGTAAAAAGTGGTCTTATACTGTTCACCCCCTCTTAGTATAAGCTTGTGTTCTTCACCAATTAATTATCCCAAGGATAAATATTTATGTGGACACTACCTCATTTATCTACAAGCCAACTCTCACACCCTCTTTTGATTTAAAAGTAAAGAGTGTAGAAGCTAGGTCCTAAGGCTCTAGCAACATCAATTCTTCTAATTTCTTGTGATTTTTTTTCAATGATGCCAAAGTTTTGGCACAAATCTACTTGGCATTCTATTCCATCGTATTCATAGAAAATATTAACATCTTGTTCAATGAGTTTTCTCCTAAGATCTATGAAGAAGGATTCGTTAAGTCTATTTTCTACCATTTAATGGGAATATATATATATATATATATATATATATATATATATATATATTGTTTTTGTAAAGAAAATGAAATTTAATACTAATTGTGTAGTTCATGTTGGGTTCACCAAAGAATGTAGGCCCAAAATTTTCACACCCCTTTCTCCCAAGCTAATGGATCTACACCTGAAATGGGGAGGGAAAATGAAGGATCTACAACTCGGATGAGAAGTGCTTCTATTACACTCTCTTTGGTGTTTGTCAATGAATGGGGTGGGGTTCACTAGGAAACACTTGCTATGGCAGTTTCCATACCTAGGTGAGGTAGTAATTTGATGTGTTCTTTATTTTAAAAGCATACACCTAAGGTTTGACCAAAATGCAATTTCTACCTAACTATGTGCAATTCAATTTCAAATGAATACAAGGCCTACAAACCATTACAAAGTTTAACTAAGATGCAAAAGGTTTTATTTATGCTAACATGTTTTCTTTTTGTATTTTAAGTTTTCAGAAGTATAATAAAGTCTATGTTTTTGATATTTTTTATTTTTTGGATTAATTCAGATACATACAAAACAAAGAATGTGAATCTAAGTATGAAAGAATGAATTTTGAGCACTTACCTAACCCAGATATCTATTTTTTTATGAATTTGACTATGCAATATGAAATCAAATGCAGATAGGATGAAACTGAACGTACAATTTTGTCAGATAAAATTGGATGCGCACGGATTTGTTTGAAACCTATAATTGTACAAAAAAACACTAGATTTTGAAATTAAGGGGGATCTGCATAGGCCACAGTATATTGTGGTTTGTGACAGTCAAATCCCCTTGATTATTTTAGCCAACCATAGATAAAATGGAAGATTAATTATTTGAATATGCAACATGTGATAATAAAGTAATAGATCTAGAAATAACAGAGAATTATAGTGTAAGATTGAAGAAATAAAGGGTTAAATAATGGAAATAAAACAAGACCAACAATATGATGTTTGAAATTTTACCCCTAGAGGGACATAGGAATGAATTCATATGGTGTGAATGAAATCATATGCAATGTATGAAATCATTCACAACCGAATTTATTCAATGGCTAGTTCTGCAAAATAGGATATCGGATCGAATGCAATAGGTATGAATTTAGATGCAACCGAATTTCTTCAAATGATAGAAAAATTTAAGTTTAAATCAAATAAAAACTAGATCTATGTATACTAAGAGTGATGTCATGGTTATATGTTCCTTGGATGATAATATGACAGCGAATTTCTCCATTGTAACCTAAAAAAAGCTCCAAAACTCCTTTTCTCTAAGCTCTTCTTACAAAATATCATTAACTAGATTGATTACTTTGGATCTAAGGGGTTAAATGGTTGCTTTAGTCCAATGAATCAGGTGGGTGGTGAAATTAGACTAGGTTTTTAGGCCAATTTAAGTTTTGGGTTGATTTGGATGATACCGACTGCATCCAATTTTATCGGATCATCTAATTTTGTCAAGAATCTGGCAATGCCTAGATTAGGTTCAAAATCTAACTGGGCACCTAAATTAGGTGCACGTGTGATTTGGATAAAATCATATGCATCTAGTTTTATTGGATACATATTATTTCATCGAGATCATCTGATTTTGTCGAAAAGAGTGCAATTCAGTTATTTTTTATTTATTTTGGCATAGATATTGAGGTAGGGTTTTTTTAGGGTGATTTACATGTTATTAGGATAGTTAATATGTATTAATAACATTAATAATTTGGAGTTGTGTCCAAATTTGGCAGCTAAAAAGGTTCATTAGTTTTTAAGATATAACCTCAAATATTTACTTTCAGTAAGAATAATAGTTTCTCACCTTAGGGTAAATATTTCCTATAAGTAGAAACCATGAAATCCATTGTAAATATCTTTTGCCTTGAGGAATTTATAACTATAATTAATGAATCCTACATTGTGCTCTTGTAATTCATGATATTTATGAGGAAATAATATTTTTTTTGCTTTATATTAGTGGCCTTGTCCCCTTGCATTACATAATGCATAGTGACCATGGCATAACCCTTTTGTCCATATTGTCATTCCTCTCACAACTTAAATTCATATAAATGAGAACATTGCTATTATTTTGATTTCTCATATCTTGATTGATCACACATATCCTTCATATGGTTTTATCCACATTTACTTGTAATCATTTAGACTTTAATCATTTATAATTTACTTTCTACATTCTAGTTTCATTTAATTAGATTAAACTATATTAGACTTTAGAAACTATGGTGGGGAGCCAATCAAAATATAAAAGTTGGAAATATCCCTTAAACCTACCATATAACTTTGTTAAAACCAAAATTTTAGGCATGTAAGAAGTCAAACATTTCCATAATTCAACTTAGTTTTTTGGTACACCTAATGGGACACTAGTGATTGAGTTCATAATTTGGTTAATATCTTCAATTTTGTGCCAAATTTGCATTCTACCATAGGTGGAAAGCATTTAATACAAATTTAAAAAAAAAATCCAAGTCCCCATTTAAGTAGTTATTCACTCCAAACATGGAGTGATTCATTTCATTTGGACCCAATAACCTGAAGATCACTAGAAATATTCTAAATCTAGTTTTTGGAGTGATTTGATCCACTAAGCTAATGATTTACCCTAAATATATAATTTTTATGACTTGAATCTAGAGTGATTCATTACAACCAGAAACTTGATCTATCAAGTCCATCACCATATTGATCTTGAATTTTACGTCTTTTTATTATGTGTGTCTAATTTCTATAGGTTCTTTGTACATAACAACTCATTATGAACTTTAGAATCATGAAATTTTTGCAAAGTGACCAAATATAGCGGCATAAAATTATAAAACAACCAAATTTTATCAATTTTACATCTACCATAGGTAAAAGGTATTTTGGATAAATTTTGGAAATTTGTTTGTTAAAATTTTGAGTTAGGTAGGATTGACCAATTGTAGCTCATTGTATTATAAGCTAGCTCATATACGAGTGGTAATATATCTATACAAAAGAAGGTTGCTAATGTGATAGACATTTCACCATGTAAATGGTATACTCCACTACCAGTAAGCATCTATAGATGATGAGTGTCATCAATCACATCATTTAACATTTAAGTTTATCAATCTAGGGTGGTGTCCAATGGTTGTATACGATAGCAAAGATAAGTAGCTTGAAGATCAGTTCATTCAGGAAATAGACTTTATTGGTGGAACAAGTTAGCTTTTGGGGGTGTTTGGTGTCACTTCTAATCCTATGAACTGAATTTGAATTCTAATTACACTTGCAGAAGTAAAATTGTAGAAATGGAAATATTGCAAAAAATGGAACTTAATTACTCTTGTATAATTTGAAATAATAGGAATGAAAAGTTGTAGAAAATAAAACATACAAGTTGCTAATCAATCAACATAATGGAAATGCCAGAAAGCTAGAAATAACTACTGAAAAATAGGGGAAAACCACAAAGGTTGTAAACTATGCTATGATATCATCTGACATGCACACACATCTACTACACACCAAAAATATTACATACATCCACAATAAACACAGTTAGTAACAAGAAATGAAATTTGCCAAGTTTTTTGCTAATCTGCTGCAGCAAGAAATGAATAGAAAAACCTATCAATAATTGGTCCTTCTCCTGGGCTTAGAAGTGGCCCTTTCTCCCTGATCCAAAAGAATGCAATATGTTGCTTCTTAACTACCTAATACTCACACATTCACTCAGAACAATAAATGGATGAAGAAACTGCACTTTTATTGAATATGAAATAACATTGCAGCAATGCAGGAAAAATCCTGCTAAATTGTTGTTTTGTTATAGCTGAAACAACTATTCTATCTCTACCCTTCTATGGAAACATCTATATGCTCAAAAAACATGAGAGCTTCTTATTTATACTAATCTACTATATATGCTAATTCATTCTAGTGTTATTTTTTAAGGACTCAACAACTATTCTAAGGTTGTCTTCCTGAAATGAAAGAAATTGTTTTGTTGTAGCATCTCCATTTTCCTTGTTGTGTGTCATCCATTGGTGGAAATGCATTGTAATGGGTGATAAAACTCCTCATACACCTGTATCCATTATCATATCACCATTTTCCACCTTTAGGGGTATTATGTTTACCATTTTGACCAAAACTGGTCTTGCTCTGCTCATTTCGGAGCTGCTCTAGAATATCTGGTAGTTTAACCATTTTGACCCTTATCCATACACCAGATGCATAGGAAAGTGAGTTTTACTAGCTAGGTAGTCTTCCTAAGTTCTCAGAAGACCAATTCTATAGTTTTTAAACACTGGAATTGAAAAATCCTAAGCCATGCTATTTATGAATAGTTGGCTGGAATTTGTATGGTCAAATTCTATTTTTCTAGACAGTCACAGCAGTTTGACGCATTTTTGCAATTTTAAACTGGTTATAAGGTAATTAAAACAAATTAAATTCTCCCATAATGGAATACACATCAACACTAACTATTACATATTTCAAGTAAATTTTTATTTGCTATGTAAATCAGTTGAAACAATGTAAATAAATGTACAAAATGGACAAAATAGAGTATTATGCTCTTGAACATTCAAACATGTAAACATTAATACATAATTCATTCAACCATAAAAATTAGCATAAAAATATAGCATAATGTTTATAAAGTAGTTTGTAAAATATCCAAAATAGTCCATGAATGAGGCAATTCCTGGCCTCATAATTTTTCCCCCTTTCCAAAATTTCTTTATTGATACTTCCACAACCTCCCTTTATAGTATCCTCTAGTTTCCTATAATTGTTTGAGTCATTCTTGAAACTGCTCATCTGGTTGAGGATCACTGTCAAAGAAATAAGGAATAGGAGTTATAAAAGTGGGTAGTCTCTACCTCAGACCTATCCAATGATCTTTTATTTCTAGTATGGTTTGCATTATGCCTTTTGCTCTTCATCTAGACCACAATATATTGTTGGGTGATATGGGTTCTCTTTTCTATAGTGGCATTTATAACAATTCCCATATAACCTGGCAAGCTGATAAAGTATTTCCAAAATATTCGGCACAAAAAGTTTGAAAAGTGGACATACAATCATTAAGATTGTTTAGATAAACCAACCTAATATTTTGTTCTCTCATCATGGTAAAATGTTGATTGGTGGTAGTTTTGTGATTGGGATGGACTGGTTTGAGTAGCAGCTCAACTGTTAGTTTAATTTCTTTACTTGCCCTTTTCTCTTGATCCCAATACAGTTGGTTTTATAGGGTGGACATAAAAGCTCTCAACTGAATATCCCCTATGAAGATGTGTGGAAAAAATGTCACACTTTTTGGCATGAGAAACTGGTGCATGAACAATTCACACATCAAATTCTTTTGTTCTTTTGGACTATGCAAATAGGCTTCCAAAAACTCCTCAACTGTGTCTATTTTATAAGGCAGATTAGAACAAATCCTCATCACTTGCCATCGGAGGTACTTTTCTTTCAATATCAACTTGTAGAATCTAGGTGGTCTTCTAAATTGGATTAAATATTCTACAGCCTGACAAAGATATTGTACCTATTCTTACAACCTGTTTATTTATGTATTTTGAGCATCAATATTTTATTCTAAAAGTTGCAAGGATGAAATTTGTGCTTCTATATTTTTACACTTCAACACCTAGTGTGTTATGTCCTCATTATAATTTGTCAATGTAACTATATAGGAAGGTCTGATTATTTGCTGCAATTGTGGAAGTAAATCAACTTTCACCCCAATTTTTGTTGTTTCAACTTGAGATGAATGAGATGGAATCATTGCAATAGAAAATGGATGGGAATGCACATTTACATGATTATTCACTCCCCTTTTCTCATTAACATCTACTAGTTCTTATGGTGTTTTTACCTCTAGCTATTGCAATTTATCAAAGTGTACAACTTTAGAATATTCTACAGAAGCTCTTGAAACTTCATGTTCTGGCATAATTGCATCCTACTGGTAAACCTGTGTTTATGCTACTTCTATTTCAATCCCTATGATGGGTTATCCTTCCTTAAGTCTAGTTTCTTATCTACTCTATTATGCTAATTCCAACAAAATTCTTACCAACTCATCTTTAGATTCATATTCTAAAGGTTAGGGCTCCAGATTGGATAACTTAGCCTTGAGCTCTTTTATCTCCTGCTTCAAATCAATAATGCATTTATATTTTTCTTTTATAGAAGCCTCATTTCGCTCAATCCACCCCATCTGTGTTCTTATGACACTTCTAGTAGCATGTAACTATTCTTTTATATCCTTCTCTTCTACTGCTATGGATTCGACTTCAAAATTAGAAGAATGAGGAAGTGGGATATCTATTACAGGTATTTCTATATCTATACATGTATCCTCTATGACTAAATTTATGATTTATTCTATAAATATTTCCTCCTGATGTGTGTCTACAAAATATGTATCAATGTTTTCCCCTTGATATTCAACCATCTTATGAGGTAATGCTTCTACATCCACTATCTCCTTAATTATTTCATATTTGTGAAGTCGAGAGGACCTTCGCACCCCAAGGGTAAACTACTTTTTTTTTATGTTTTATGGTAGGTTCTGGAGTAGATTCTAATAATTCTGGAGTATACTCTACTCTAGATTGAGATATCTCCTTATCATTATATGTTTCCCTGCTTGGACTACCTAGTAGCTCAATGGGTTGTACTGGAAAAATAGTCACATCTTCGGAGAATGTTACCTTCCTCCTTTTTTCTACAGGACCAATTTTGGATTTTCTTTCCCTTTTTTTCCTAGTCCTAGAATATGGAGGTCCATTTGGTGAATAGGGAATATCATTTTCAGAGGATTCATCTTATGTCTCTTATTCATTAGTTTTAGGGATTTTAGGGCTTTCATCCCCTATCTTCTCTTCATAAATCATTTCATTCCAAGAAGAGAAAAATCTGTCAAAACTCTTAGGGTTTCCTCTAAAATGATATTTTTAGATCAATTTAATTATTCCATGATGCTTAGGGGTTCCCCTTCCTTCCTGGTAGCATTTAGCCATACTATGTAATTCTTGGTGCAGATACAGGGGAAATTTTACCCTAAACTCAGGTTTCTGGCCACCATGCCTTAAATGATTCAAAATTTTAATATGGTGGCTAGACAACACAGCAAATTGCCCTTCACAGGTTAAGAATTTGATTACCCATACAACTACTTCCTCCCAAGTGTATTGTAAACTGGTTCGTTTTATCCCTTTGCAAACATTATTATTCATTTGAAACTCAATTGGTCTATCTCCTTCTCTAAACTGATTAACTATTTCTGTTAGGGTATTTTTACCAACTTTTAAAATTTGTAGCCCTTGTAAAGGTAATTCAGTGATTTGGCTTAAGATTTCAGGTGTTACCTGGATTGTCATGCCACCTAGCCTAGTTATTTCTAAAATTTTGTGAAAATTCTACTACCAGTCCCTCAGAGTACCCATAAAATTTTCTTAAAAATGGCATCAGCCCTCCTTCTATCAAAATCTGTAATGAATCAAGATCCTTCTATAGATAATCAAAATTTTTGGGCTCAACTTTATTCTTTTTCCCCATATTCGGATTTCCCTATGCTCTACTTTCTTATTACCCTACGAATTTTCTTGAAATATATCGTCCTTTGGTTTGGAATCAACAATTTTTGTTTGAGGAGTGCTATGACAATTTGCAATGATTTCTTGGATATGGCAATTAATTTTGTAGAGCGTAGGAACCAGCTTCAAAACATGTTGAATATTTTTAAAAACCACATCCATTTTACCAGTCACGTGGCATATTCTTATTCCGCGTAAAAACTCAATTTACCCATTATGCTGATTTTTCTATTAAGTAATTATGGCTTGCTGAGTTGGTAGTTGGGTATTGGCCATAACATGTTAAATTTGCATGTTTTACGGTTGTCGAAGTGCCTTGTTGCACATGCCAAAGATTTTGCATTACTCGAAGCACGCGGTGGTAGCTTTGAGACCCACAACTTGGAATCTCACGCCTTGACTTTTGTTTCCAACTTTGAATGATGGAATTAAAAACAAATTTATGCCACGTGAAATTTAGTATTTTCAACCAAGTTTACCTCTATTCATTCTGAAGTTTATTTTTTTTCTAGAGGACAAACACTGCTTTATTATGAAGGTCAAAATCTTCCTCGTTCTGAAGTGCAAAATATTTTTATTCTGAAGCTACTTTCTATTTTAAATAGCATTCTTATTCCAGAGCTTAACACCATTCCGAAGCTAATAAGTAGCATTCTTATTTCAAAGCTTAACATTATTCTGGAGCTCTGCATACCTTCCTCCCATAACAAGATTTGCTATCGACAATTTTTCAATTCTTTTGTTTCCTTCATCCCTTTCAAATAGCATGGAATTTTTTCTCTCTGCTTTCCTTTGACTAGGTGGATAACTTTTGGATTTTACAAAACCTTATGAATACTTTATACTAACAAGTGATTTTTACACACTACCTACTAAATATCTACAATTATTAAAATTCAAAGGGTACATACTTGATTTAATGACTTATCTACATCTGTACAGGTTTCTATTTATGTTGACTACCAGTTGATTCTTCTACTAAAAAGATAGGTGCAGTCTGAGAAAATATGAAATAATGATTGTGAGACCAACAAGGCAAACATGCCGAAAAACTGGTTTTCATGCAAGCCAACTCAGAAATACCTCCTAGGAGGCTTTCACTTCATGAATTATTCATTTTTTTTTCATTCCTCGAAATCTATTATGGAAGAGATAGTTCCTTCCATCAAGTAGACATCCAATTACTCCAATTGCTTCAAAAATCCATCCTTGGTTAGTGGTGCATGGTATATCCAGAGATGATATCCATTAACCACTAGCTTCTTTCGTGAATCATCAATGGGTGATAGACAAACAACTCTATTTCCAAATATTTCTTCAATCAGATAAGGTCCAAGCCACGTAGTTTGTAACTTCCCAAGAAAATCTTCATAGCAGGAATCAACTAACAAAGCCCAATCGCCTTGCTAAAATTCATGTTGTTGAATGTGACTATCATGCCACAACTTCCATTATGCTTGAATCATCTCATTTTGATGCAATGCCTCCATTCGTAGTTCATCTAATGCATTGAGCTACAGAATCCTATCTGATTGTGCCTATGACAAGTCAATACCAACTTCCAAAGCAGTTCGAAGTGTTAGTAATTCAAATTCAATAGGCATAAGAGGATTTTTACCATAAACCAATCTATAAGGTGTAAACCCTATGGTGGATTTCTAGGTAGTGTTATAAGTCCAAACTACTTTAGGTAGTTTATCCATCCAATTCCTCCTATGGGAAGCTACTATTTTGGTTAAGATTCTTTCCAATTCTTGATTTTTTACTTCAACTTGACCATTTTCCTAAGGGTGATAATGTGAATATTTTTTGTGCTTAATTTCATATAATTTAGTAAAGGCTTCAATAAACTTTCATGTAAATTGAGGTCCCTGATATGTAGTGATATAATGTGGGGCTCTAAAACACATAAAATTTGTGTATATAGGAAATCAACAACCTTTTCTTCACAAGCATTTTTAAAGGCACACACTTCTACCCATTTAGCCACATAATCAGTACATACCAAAATATGCACCTTTCCTTGAGAAGGTGGATCAATAGGTCCTACAAAATCCAGTCCCCACCTTTCAAATGGTTCTAAGCCTACTTGAGGTTGCAATGGCATTTCAGTTGTATAGGTAGGTTTTCCCATTCTTTGGCATGCATCAAAATTTTTGACATATGTTTTCACATACTTATGCAGATATGGCCAGTAATAACCAGTACCTAATATTTTTTGAATTTTACTCTTTACTAATTAATGTCCTCCTAATGGTTCATCATGGCATGCATGAAGAATGTCATATACTTCATCCTTGCAGATGCACCTCCATAAGACATGGTCAGGACTGCATTTAAAAAGTAGACTCCCTATCCATTCAAAATAAGAGCTTTGATTTATTAACTATTTCTTTTTTTTAGAAGTGAAGTGAGGAGGAACTTTACCTGTAGCCAAGTAATTAGCTTTATCTGTAAACCATGAATATTGCATAGAAATAGCAAATAGCTTTTCATCAGGAAAAGTATCTTCAACCAATTCCCCTGTGTCTGTGTTTGGAAATCTTGAACGAAAATCTGCCACTACATTGGCTTTCCCTGGTTTATTAATTATGGTGATATCAAATTCTTGTAATAGTATTAACCAGTGAATAATTCTTGCACTAACCATAGGTTTATTCATCAAGTACTTAATAGCAACATGATCTATATGGATGAACACTTGATATCCTGTGATATAGTGTTGGAATTTATTGATGGCATATACCATAGGTAAGAATTTATTCTAAGTAGTGGTGTAATTATTTTCTGCTCATGTTAAATTTTTGATAATGTAATGGATGGCATAATGCTCTCTATTTTCAATCTAACCTAATGCAGCTCCAATTGTAGCATCAGTCTAAATATGGAATGGCAGTTCCCAATTAGGACCTCTCAACACCAGGTGAGTTGTTAACTTCTCTTTCAATGCTTCAAAAGAATTTTGACATTCTGTAGACCAAGCAAATTCAGAATCTTTAGTCAATTATGCAAACTTTGGATTGGCTATGGTGCTAAAATTTGCAATAAATCTACAATATAAATCAATATGTCCCAAGAAACTCCTAACATCAGTTTGAGTTTTTTGAGGAGGAATGGTTTTGATGACTTCCACCTTCTTGGGGTCAACCTTGATCCCATGAGAGGAAATGTGATGACCAAGAACAATCCCTTCCTCCATCATCAGAAAGTATTTTTCAGGTTTTAAATACAAATGGTATGTTTCACAATGGGTTAAAAAAATTTCAAGATGTTCCAAGGTATAATCAAAAGTGTCTCCACATACTATGAAATCATCCATGTATATTTCCACACTTTCATTTGTTAAATCAGATAATATATCCAAAACAGCTCATTGAAAATTTTTTGGATCATTACATAAACCAAAAGGTAAAACCCTATAAGCAAATGTTCCCCAAGGGCATGTGAAAGTAGTTTTCTCTTGGTCTTCTGGTGCAACCTGTATCTGATTATATCCACTAAAACCATCAAGAAAATAGAATAACTTATTGCCATCAAGGGTATCTAACACTTGGTCTATGAATGGTAATGGAAAATGGTCCTTATGTGTGACCTTGTTCAACTCTCTATAATCTACACACACTCTCATTTTCCCATTTTTCTTTGGAACAATCACCAATGGAGAAACCCACCGACTATCTAAAATTGGATAAATTAACCTTATATCTAAAAGTTTTACAATTCTTCTTTGACAATATATTTCAGAGAAGGATTCAAATGTATTTGAGGTTGTCTCACAGGTTTAACATCTTTGTATATATCCTATATGTACAAACATCAGGGTGAATTCCTAAGATATCCTTGTAACTCCAAGCAAAGGCCTGAGCATATTTTTGTAAGACAACAAATAATTTTGCTTCTTGTTCATTAGTCAGCCAGCTATTAATATTTAAAACTTTATCTGGTTGTACTTCAATTTGTTTTATCCCTAGATGAACAAAATTGATTGCTTCATACTTGCTAATTAAAGAATTTAATGGACAAAGGTGTGGTTGAAGAGTATGAAATACTCTTGATTCTATTTCAAAAGTAATTCCTGATGGGATCAATTCCTGCATAGGACATGTGAAAGAGGTAAGAAGATGATGATGCCATCCATGTGGCAGTGTGAAAGAACTTTCTTGTATTGGAATGGATGGAAGGTGTTCTGAGGTTTGTTCTTCATCTTTCCACAACAAGCGATGAACAATAATTTGATCATATTTAAGCCCTTGTTCTTGTAATGTCTCAACTAGGACAGTCTCATCCTCAAAAATTTCTCTTTCTTGTGAGTTTATTTCCTTAATGTGTTGCTTCACTATTATTGTAGCTAGGTTGGAAATAGTTTCTTCATGTTCTTCATCAGATTCAGGAAACCATATGTGTCTTTAGTTATTACATTAACTACAACTCCAAGATCAATCAACACATTTTGAATTTGCACTAACCCAATAGTGATTGTGACAACTGGACTTCCTAGATCACTATACTTTGGAGGAACAAGTTTTTCAAATAACAGGTCAGCCAAATTCCCTTCTACTTACATAGTTTTAGGAAAGGACTTCTTATTTTTTCTAGGTCTTTTGATACATAACTCATGAACTGTTTTATTGATTAATGGCACAGGTTGATACATAACCATAGACAGGGGCTGCATGTTTGGTATTATTTGGTTTAGCCACAGGTTGAGCTAGAAGTGAAGGTTGTTTTACTGCCCGTGCTTGTTGTGGTTGCATTCTTCCTTGAAAGTTATGATTAGGAGTAAGTAGAAAGTTTTGATTTTGTCCTTGATACCTTTGTTGCCCTTGATATGATGGGTATTTCTAACCCCATATTTGCCCATATTGTTGATTTTGTGTCCAAGGTGGATTAATCCAACCAGAGTGTGACCCATCTTGAGGAGTTTTCCAAGGGGATTGATTCCAAGGTTGTGAGGGTGGTTCTACATATCCCCATGGAATATTCCAAGGATTTTTTCCCCAAACCATGGGAAAATGAGGAGCATTTTGATATTGTGAAAAATTACCTCCTTGTCTTTTCCTAATAACATTAAATTCTTCAATCTGGGTTTCCAAAATGTTTTTGAGTTGAGGCAGTTGATGGTATTTATCAGTGTTATATCCCTTTGAACAAATGCCAAAAATATTTGAAATGGCAGTTTTGTTTAAGGGACAATCTTGTAAAGCATGCTTGTTTTTGCATCTTGAGCAATAGATAGCCAAGGGTGGTGTAGAGTCAAATTTTACATTTCTCTCCCCTAATACAAAATTCAATTGGACAAGAATATCAGTTTTCATGTTAGCCATTTCTTCCATTAATTCTTTGATATCATTGCTATTAGAATTTTGCTTCTTTTTTATTTGCCTAGTGCAAGAATAATTTCTGCATAGCCCTACAATTTCATCAATCCCAAGGGTGTTCACATATCCCCTTCCCATTAAATCTAATACTTCCCTGGAATCATCCTGTAAACCTCTTAGAAATATGGTCTTTAACAAATCTGGTTCTATAGGACCACATATTTTTTGGATAAAGGTAAATCTATCAAGATAGTCCTCCAAATTCTCATCCTCTTCTTTTTTAATCCGAAACAATTCATCCTTTCTATTTTGCACTACAATAATCTTGATATTTATCAAATAATACAGTTTCCATTTGATCCCAAGTGCATATTGAATCAGGTTCAAGACTCATAACCATCATAAAGTTACGTCTTTGAGTGTATATGGAAACAATTTCAGTTTTTGATTGTCATTTACATAGTCATAATTCTAACACAAAACCTTAAATATAAACAAAAATTGGTCAGGACTCATACAGACAATTCCCCTAAAGGTTGGCAATACATAAGGTGAAATTGTTTTCATAGGAGCATTTTGATTAGGATTCAACCAAATAGGCTATTCAAAAGCCCTAGTAGGGTTTTCACCTTGAACTATAACATCCCTATCGTGTTCTTCTACCATATTGTCTCCTTCATTTTTGACTTTTGCAACCTGTTCGGATGGACCAGACCTAGTGGTATGTCTAGAAGTAAGTGCTTCTAAGAGTTCCTCTTCCAAAGGTCCCAAAATTTTGGCTTATGAAGAAGTGATTCTCATTTAAGTCTTTTAGGGATTTCATACATAGGCAAGTCTTATCCTGATAATCAAGAACACCTTTCTAGGAAAGAGCCGATTTTTATAAATATTTCTCTTTCATCTCTTGGCCTATGCATTCATGCTCATTTACTAAATGAACTAAATTTTAGTTTTCAAGAACTGCTACTTGTACCAAGATAAAAATTCCTGGGTTGTTTTACTTCTCCTAACGACAACTAAATTCCCTGACAACGGTGCCAAAAAATGATGAGTGTCATCAATAACATCATTTAATATTTAATTTTATCAATCCAGGGTGGTTTCCAATGGCTGTATACGATAGCAGAGGTAAGCAGCTTGAAGATCAGTTTATTCATGAAATAAACTTTATTTATGAAACAAGTTAGCTTTTGGGGGTGTTTGGTGTCACTTCTAATCCTATGAACTGAATTTAAATTCTAATTATACTTGCAGAAGTAAAATTGTAGAAATGGAAATATTACAAAAAATGGAACTTAATTACTCTTGCAGAATTTGAAATAACAGGAATGAAAAGTTGCAAAAAATAAAACATACAAGTTGCTAATCAATCAACATAATGGAAATGCCAAAAAGCTAGAAATAACTGCTAAAAAATAGGGGAAAACCACAAAGGTTGTAAACTATGCTATGATATCAGCTGACATGCACACACATCTACTACACACCACAAATATTACATGCATCTACAATAAACATAGTTAGTAACAAGAAATGAAATTTGCCAAGTTTTCTACTAATCTGCTGCAACCATAAATGAATAGAAAAACCTATCAATAATTGGTCCTTCTCCTAGGCCTGGAAGTGGCCCTTTCTCCCTAATCGATAAGAAGACAAGATGCTGCTTCTTAACTACCTAATACTCACACATTCACTCAGAACAATAAATGGATGAAGAAACTACACTTTTATTAAATATGAAACAACATTGCAACAATGCAAGAAAAATCCTGTTGAATTACAGTTCTGTTACAGCTAAAACAACTATTCTATCTCTACCCTTCTATGGAAACATCTATATGCTCAACCAAAATGGGAGCTTGTTATTTATACTAATCTACTATATATGCTAATCCATTATGTTGTTGTTTTTCAGGGACTCAGCAACTAAAGTTGTCTTCCTGAACTGTAGGAAACTATTCTACTGCAACATCTCCATTTTTTTTGTTGTGCATCATCCATTGGTGGAAATACATTATAAGGGGTGAGAAAACTCCTCATACACCTGTATCCATTCTCATATCACCATTTTCCACCTTTATGGATGTTCTATTTACCGTTTTGACCAAAATCGGTCCTACTCCGCTCATTCTGAAGCTACTTCAAAATATCTGGGAGTTTAACTATTTTGACCCTTATCCATACACTAGATACGTAGGAAAGTGAGTTTTATTGGCTAGGTAGTCTTCCTAAGTTCTCAGAAGACCAATTCTATAGGTTTTACACATTGGAATTGACAAATTCTAAGCCATGCTATTTATGAACAGCTGGCTGGAATTTGTATGGTCAAATTCTATTTTTCTACACAGTCACAGTAGTTTGGCACATTTTTGCAATTTTGAACTGGTTATAAGGCAAGGAAAACAAATTAAATTCTTCAAAAATGGAATACACATCAACACTCATTATTACATATTTCAAGTATATTTTTATTTGCTAGGTAAATCAGCTGAAACAATGTAAATAAATGCAGAAACTGGACAAAATAGAGTATTGTGCTCCTGAACATTCAAACATATAAACATTAATACATAATGCATTCAAACATCAAAATTAACATAAAAACATAGCATAAGGTTTATAAAGCAGTTTGTAAAATATCCAAAATAGTCCATGAATGAGGTAATTCCTGGCCTCATCAATAGACCTGATGGAGATAGCCTCATAATACTTCGATATTGCTCCACTACCAACTAGGCATCTATAGCCCTAGTGTAGATGTCTAAAATACCCAACGATCAATGATAAAATGGTAATAATTTTTTTATACCATTTGTTTTTCCATATGGATCCTTAGGTTTATACTATGCACATGATAGGATGAATAGGGGAAATTATTCATTTTATATCTAGAGCTACACATGGATTCATCTTTCCTAGACTCAAAATTATAATTAATATGTAAAATATATGTGTTATTCTAAAGAGAAACTGCGCATCCAAGAAATTCTTGAAGCACTTAAAGTTCGAATAAATTTCAATGAAGGTTGATGGAGTCTTAGGTATGTCTAAATAGCCAAAAGAACTTGAATATTCCCCCAACTAAGGACAAGGAAGGGAAAATACGTCAAGTGGAGAACTATGACGAAGGGGGAAAAGTGAGAATGGAGTAAAAAATGAAAAAAATAGCTAAGTAATGGGTGGGATAGGTATGACTACATAGATACCCTTGATTAACAATAAGAAACAGCATACAATAGCTCTCTCATCAATGAAAGTAGAATATCATGCAATAGGAGATATTGTATGTGAACCACTGTGGTTACAATACATTCTATCAAATATGGAAATTAGAAGAACTCCTACAATACTAAATTGTGATAATCAAGAAGTTCAAATATTAAAAAAAAACCCAGTCATTCATGAGAGAAAAAAACACATTGAAGCTCAATGTAACTTTATTAAGTAATATGTTTTAGATAATCACCTTCAAATAATTAATATTCCTACTAATGATCAACTTGTAGATATTTTTACAAAAGCACTTGGTGAAACAAATATAAGATATTTCATAATCATCTTTGTACAACAAAATATCTTCACACCAAATAATCTAATATAGGGGGTTGTTGGTAGTTTTACATTATTTGGTACCTTGAGTACCATGAAGTACCATTGTAAACATTAATATTAGGAGTGTGTTTAATATTTTTGTGAATAGTAGAGGTCAAAGTGTGAAGAGTGTTCATATGTCATAAATTAAAATTAGAGTTATGAGTGCAAGGTGCCAATTTTTCAAGTGTGAGTTGAGAAGTGTGCAAATGAAAAGTCATAAGTGATAGATGTCAAGTGTGGAAGTGAAGATTCATTAGAGTATTTTTCATAATGTGAGGCATATGAAAGGTTGCATCTCCTATGAGTTTGAGGAGAGCAAAATTCATTAGTATTATTATATATTGAAGATAGAGCTCTATGCAATGTATTGAGTTTTGAATATATTATTGTATGTGAAATTTGATCAATAAATATTGTCATTTTATGAAATACTTATGATATTATGGAGTGAATTTATGTGAATGAGATTGTATGATCCTAAGGGTAATTTTACCTATGATATCTTTAGGTATAGTATCCAACAATGCAAAGTTAGTTGGGTCTATCATAGGGAGAATTGGGTTGATCATAAGGAGAGCTAAGTTAGGTGTAAGAAGAGTTGATCTAAGCACAAATGGGATATACGAGTGACACAAAAGGATCTACATTTCACACAATAGGACTTACAAATAGAGATAGAGAAGGTATCTCACTATAGGGTATTATACCATGCGATATTGCCTATAGAGCTACAACTTCCTTCACCCTCAAGGATTAGACTTAGATATACTTGAGATAAGTGACTTGAGCTTCCTAGTGGTTTATGAGGATACTTCCACTAGTTAGAGAAAAAGGGATACCTAAAATGGGGTATTGATGATAGGGAGTGCAGGTGATATTGGTTTTTATGATGTATAATTTTTACTATGGGGAGTAGGCGATATATTAGTTTTTGATGATGTATCATTTTTACTATGTAATTGAAATGATTGAGATTAACATATACAAAAACTTATGGTTTATGTCATCTAATTTTTTGTGATGACTCATGTTGGATGATGCATATTAATTGTGTTTAACTGATGTTGTTGGATTGATGGTTTACTATAAAAACTTCTACTAGGATGAATAATGATTTGTCTTGATGGTGATTAATGAAAATATTGAGAATTATTATTGGTATGATTAATGGAATGGATGAAGTGGAGAAGGGGTTAAAAAATGAGGTTGTATTTTTGTTTTATTTGGATGATTACTTGATTTATTTTGGTTTTTAGAGTGTATGAGTAAGTAATTAAGTTTTGATTCCAAAATAAGATCTAGCAATTATTGAATCGATTAATCAAAATTGAAATTGAGTGATTAACCTTTGAAGGAGTGCTTATTGAGTTGTAGAGGAAGAAAAGTGATTTTGTAATTGACTCCCTTTAAGTATGAACTTAAAGGCTCCTTTTTGTTGTTTAAATGGATTTAAAGTACCTTCTTGCAATTAAAATATCTTTTATTGTTAATTACCCTTTAGCCATAAAGTTAAAGGACCTTGTTATTTTTTATGACCTTTAAGTATAGACTTAGAGGAACTTTTCATGGGTGATTGCCTTTAATTATAGACTTAAGGATACTTCTTGTAGTTGATTGTATTTAAGTATGGACTTAAAGGATATTTTTGTGATTGATTGCTTTTAAGTATAGACTTAAAGGAACTTATTATTGTTGATTACCTTTAAGTATAGACTTAAAGGAGTATTTTGTGATTTATTGCATTTAAATATAGTGTCAGGCAAGATGTTTTTTATACTATAGTTGATTTTATTGCCTCCATTTAAATTATCAAACCTAGGAAAGTTCATAAACTTTGTGAAGTATCGTGCACATTGTATGCTTGTAAATACAAAAATATGAATCCACTATGTCCTAAGGTTTGGGGGTGGTTTGTGGTGTATTTTTATTCTTGTCTATATCATTAATTTATCCTACATTATCAAATACATGATTGGAAATAGCTACAGAAAATAAAACACACACTTGCTGGAAAAATACAAAAAATAGGGGAAGCTACAGTAATCAAGTAAATTACTAAAAATTTAAAAAACAAAGAATAAATAATGCATAAATAAATTACAAAAACAAAGGAAAGGGGAGGAATATTTTTGAGAGTGGGCCCAAGCTTCTAGGATATTCTGCTCAAATTAACTCATGCATACCAAACGCTTAGAAATATAGAGATGAACATGTGAATGAATTGTATTGCAACTTCATAAGTTATTTTACAAAAAATGTTTGGGGATCCATTTTTAGGGGTGGTCTATGCATTTATATAGTGTAAAACCATCATAGGAAAGTCTATTTTAGACTTTTAATTATAAAAAATATGCAAAACATGATCCTAAACAACGAACATGCACTAATTTTATCCTTTGCAGGATAAATTAGGCATGTTCTATTTATCGAACAAAATATATCTCAATCAATATCCATAGTTTCATACAATCCATTTGCATGTTTGCTTAATCATTAATGGAAAATAAATATTTTTTGTTTCATTCTGTTATCCTCCATATGCATATATCATTGAAAACCATCATTTTGTTTCTTCTAAAAATTGGTTTCTTATTACACTTTGTTTTAATGGAAGTCATGCAATGTCTAGCCTATTGTTGGAAATAAGGCACTCTTGACTCCAAAGTCGGGATTCAAACATCATTTACCTAGAAGCCGAGAGTTAGGAACCTTTGATCTTGAAGTTGGAAGCTAGGCACCTTTGACTCTCAAGTCAGAAGTTAGGCATCGTCGACTCTTAAGTCGAGATTTAGGTGCCATTAACTTTTAAGTTAGGAGTCATTTGTCCATGAAGTAAAAAATCAAACACATTTCAACTTACAAAACTTCTTTATTGTGGTCACTTTTTTCTTTAGTATTCCATCATAAAATATGAAGTGTCAGGTCTTAATGAGACCTTAATGTATATATGCAGAAAGATAGCAAAAACCATTGAATCTACACACAAATTACACTCAAAACACATATTAGAGCATATACACAATTTTCTATTAAATATATATAAAATTTTCATTAAAAAGTACATTCTATTAAAATAATACCACATAATATATTATTATTCCATACAAAAATATGAGCATTTTTTGTGCTCATCATTTCCCCATGCCTAACTATTGCCATGCTTTCATGGCACTTTCTATTGGTAGTCCCCTATTTGGTCAATAGCTAGCTAGTATGCTTTATTTCTATGTTTTCTTTCCCTGGTCATGGCTCATTCCCTTTCCTTATTACATTTTCATTTCATACCTTGTTTTGACTATTTGGGACCTATTTCGAGTACCTTCTTTCATGGACTGCACTATAGGGATTGACTCAATCCTACTTCTATATACAGCCTTGTTCTTCTCTACTTATTTTTACCTATTGCTTCTATGATGTAGAATCCTATAAATATAGTGGTATCCTTTTGGAATGCAATCTTAGCTTGGTTCTAGTATTGATGGTTTAGGGAGAGCTGGAGTGCCACTGGACAGTCAGGCTTGTCCTATGGTGGATAATGAGATGTATCATGCACTCAGGTCTTTTGTAATTTTAGCCCCTCTAGATCAAGTGTGGCATCCTCTATAGAATTATTTTCTACATAATTTTCCTTTGCATCATTACCCTCTACTTCTTCAATAGGTGGAGATTCGAATTCTTGAACTAGTGGTGGCATTATTGGCTTCTTGCTGAATATGCCCATCTTGTTCAAATATTTCCTCATCCTTGAGATATTTCCATATTTTGAACCATATAGGTTCCATATTTGTTTTGGTTGTGTAAGCATAACATAAATACCTAGCTCTCAATCCATTCTTTTGTAAGCCTTTCACTCCTTTTTAGCCTCCTTCAGGCTCTTTTGGATCTCTTGAAATTGCTCCTTTTGGCTGGAGAAGTATTTCATGGATGTAGTCCACTCTTCATATGATTTGGGGTATGGCTGCACCTTCAATTTAATATGGGTGGTCTTCTAATTTTTCTACCTTGCAATTCTAGCCCTTGTGTTTGGCCTTTTCAGTGGTGCTCTCTCAGCTTTCCTTTTAGGCCACAATTTTCTTGATGCTCCAGGTGTTGCTACTTCAACTATGGAAGTCATAGGGTCAACCTCCTCTTCCTTTTGTAGGGGTGGCATATCTTGGACCTTGGAGGACTCTTCATCTTGCTTTTCTTGAGTCCTTGGTGTGTTACCTATTGGACCATCCATGGTTTATTTGTCCAACTATTCAGCCTTGGTTTGGTCAACCATTGGTTGACCAGTTGATTGTAGCCTTTGTGAGATCGGTTGACCCCTATGGATGATCCTTTTCATAGCTTTTTCTTTACTCTACTTCTAACTGGATACTAGGGTCAAAGTTTTATGTGTCATCAACCAGGGAGTCGCACCCTGTTGTGTTTCATATTCTCCAGTAGACTGTGCCACTCTTTCTCTATCATCTAATGTCTAGCCATCAAAATGGGTAGTATCAGGTACCCATGCTGACTCCTCAACCTCACTATCTTCAATTTCTACCATAGGGGGCTCTATTTGTGGAATTGGACCCTCTTCTTCACAATTATTTTTAACAAAATCCTCAAAAATGCACCCTGCCTTAGTTTCTATGCTAGCCTCTTTTTTGGCATCTGACCTAATTTAGCCATAAGAGGTAATATTATCATAAAATTCTAAAGAAGTTGTAGGTACCTCCATTTCCCAATCCATCTCGATTGTAGATTCAACCTTGGCTGGTTGACCAACCTCTATTTGTTTCACTTGTGATTTTAATCCCTACACTATGTCCTACAGGTAGTGTATGGTGTTATACATCTCGAGCTACATTTTTGTAGTAGCATTTCTAGACACCTCAAATAGAGCTACTCTATTTTTTACTTGCCTTCCCAAATTAAGGCTTGCTCCTTCAATGTCTACAATTGTATTTGCATATCTTCTTCTTGGACTTTTGGGTGAGAAGGTTCACCGTTGACCATGTTCTGTAGCACCTAGGTAGAAAATTCATACTTATTCATGCCAATGGTGCCTTCATCACTAGATGGACCATAGAAAACCAAGGATGCTTTCTTTGTTCAACTTCTAGTCCTTGGATATATTGTCACCTAAGCATGGCTTGGCATGTTTGGTCCTACTTCCACATTAAAATGCTAAGAAACACGAGATGGAGGTTACCCTACCTCCATTTTTATTTTATCATGATGGAAGATAGGCACTGACTCGGTTGGCCATGATGCCCCTACAATCGAGTGACTATAGGAGTTAGGTGACTCTACCATCTCCTACTACTTTGGAATACAATGTCTTCTTCAATTGATTCTTCTTTATGTGCCTCTACGTGCTTTATTAGGGTTAAAATCAACCCATGGAGCACTAGGGTAGTGTTGAGAAGCAACACACCCCCACTGAAAAAATGAAATTCCATCCTTTGAAAATTTTTAGCTTTCATTTTGCAGTAAGGACCCTCTTGATGTTTTCCAGGTTTTTATTCCAAATTTTGCTTGCATCCTTTGTCAAAATTCGCCTTCATCAAAGCATCCAAGTAGGCTTGCATATGGCATTGTTTTCAATTTAAAACTTTTGAAAGTTTGCATGTAAATGTATTAATTCATGTTAATGCATTTTCTCTTAATCCCTGATGAATTCTAAAGTTCCGTTTGTAGATTCGGGTACCCTTTGGCCTTATTTAGATCCTTGTAAAGTTTCATCAAATTCTGGGCACTTTGAGTTTTTGTCATTTTTCTGCACCAAAAGAAGCAAGGGAAAGCACATAAGCAAAACGTCGCAAAATCGCAACGCATGGTTCAATGAAGGCACCAAGTCCTGGAAAGGTCACGAAATCGTGACGTTGTGATTTTGCGACGTCACAAAATCATGACACAAATCCTAAAAAAGTGCCAAGGCATGGCCGTGTCACGAAATCGCAACACGATAGGAACTAAAAAGTGCCAAGGGTGGTCGTTTCATGAAATTGCGACGTCACGAAATTGCGACACGACAGGAACCAAAAGGCACTAGGGTGGCCGTGTCGCAAAATCGTGACATGACAGAAATGCAAAAGCATAAGGGTGGCCATGTCACGAAATCGTGACAGACAAAGCAAAAGAAGTGCCAAGTCAGGGGAACGTCGCGATTTCATGACATGTCGCGAAATCGTGACATGTCACGGTTTCGCGACAGAGAAAGCAAAAGAAGTGCCAAGTCAGGGGAGCGTCGCGATTTCGTGACACGTGTCAAAAAAATAAAGCCAGCATATAATGAACATTAGGATTTTAATTTAATAGTATTAAAATACTAATCCTTGTTTGTCTTTTGCAGAAAGTGAGCTGGCAGTTGCATACTAGCGGAAGTAATGGCGAAAAAGGACAAAATAAGCACGGATTAAATGAAGGCCATCAGATGGAAATTTGAGATGCCGAGAATTGTTGGTTCATCCAAATTTTATAGATCTGGCCGCAAAGAGACTTTACGGTGACTAAGCAGCTACCCATTTAATGGAATATGTCGGCAATTGATCGGAAAATGAAAATATCTACACATAGTTATCGAAATTTGCCGATGGACGCATTTAACAGGAGAATTTATGGTGAAAGTAATGGCGTGCAGAGAATTTTAACTCAGAAGTGGCTCTACGAAGATAAAATGTCAGAGAAACCAGTGACTCATTCCGAATTTTTCTGAGGAATTAATGAGGCCCTCCCGGAAAGTGCACCAGAAAGATGAAGATATTTACTTACGCAGTGCCCATTTATGGAATATATCGGCGACCGGCCAGAAAACGAAGATATTTACTTGCAGTTACAGATGGATGAGAATAATATCAGATCATGCCTTCTCCATTTATGGCAAGTAATCGCACTAAGATTTGCAGAGTGGTTAGGGTTTATTAAAAACTCTATTTTTAAAGGGCCTTATATTGTAAAACCAGGGTAGTAAGGTTTAGAGGATAAGATTTAGGGTTTGAGAAGAAGATATTTCTAAAAAGATCAGGGTCTGTCCTGGGTCTATAAATACTTCTTCTGAATGTAAATTCAGGAGGCGAAAACTTAGAAATACAAGCTATTGGAGCAATTTCCTGCAAATCTTGTTTGAATGCTTTGTTCTGGACTTAGAGTTGGTGTGACTTTCATTTTCTATGATAGCGTGGCCAGGAGCCTAATCTCTTTCAGATTGTGATAAGTTCATCTTCTTTTGTTTTCGTTTCATTAAGGTTTATTTAATTTATGTTGTAGATCTGTGTTACCAGGATTGGATATGCTGCTAGGCTTCATTTTCTTTATTGTATGTTAGGGAAAATTATAGATTTAAGGTTCAGGCCTGTTCTAATTGCTCTGTCCTCATTGTGCGAGCTAGGTTGCTGGTGAGAGATACCAATTTTAACCGACTTCCCTTCTGTTTGTGATTTTCTTTCAGATCTGTTGTTGTCTCTGTCTTATGCTCTTAGTGGAAGGTGATCTTAGAAAACTGGACACTTTCCTCTTTGATTTGTTCTATTGTGAAGCTAACCGGTATAACTAAAATTGGTAGTTTTGGTTTTGCAGCTAAGTTAGATAAACTTCTCTTTCGACCCTACCCTACTCTCTCTGTTCCATCTATTGAAATGATCCATTTTTATTTTTCTTTTACATTTGTCTTTTATTTAAATCTGCTAACACATAAAGAGCTAGATCAAAGAACCGATTGTAAATCTGAGTGTCCACAAAGATAACCAACTCCAAAAACATTACTGAACTAAAGTCCCGAGCCCGTTGTAAGGTAACAGACAGTCCACTTGAAACTATTCCAGAAGCGGAAAAGAGTGAATAGACATTCGACCCAACTCTGTAACTCACACCTTGGATATCCAACAAGATCCTAAAGTGAGTGGGATTTATCCCGTATAAGTGTTATCGGTATTTTATGCTCATTCTTCATAGGGTGTGTATAAAAGTCGAACCAACATTTAAAATTGGCGCTAGAAGGAGGGCCTTGAACTTACGTTCTTAGTGCATTGTTGGAAATATGATTGTATGTGGTATTTAACAATATTTTATCCTAGCCTTTTCCCTCCTCCTCAGCCTTTTAAAACTTGTTTGTTTGAGTTTTTCCTAAACATCGGAACTCAACACCAACATTTAAAATTGGCACTAGAAGGAGGGCCGAAGTTCAGTAGTTTGTTAAGGATTGTAAGGTTGTAAGTTGCTTGTGAAAAGTTGGATTCTAATTATAGAGTAACAAGGTCCCACTCCAGAGCTGGAGAGCTCCTTGTGCCTGAGTTAGAAACTCCCAGAAGAAGCAGCCTCAGAAGGGCCAAGTCCTTGTCTGAAATAGTTTTATCACCACTTGTAGTTACTCCAACTACAACTGAAAGTATCATCGTCAATCAAGTAGTAATGGCAAACTGGTTGGGTTCCACTGCCTTAAATATCCTGGGTGCAGCCCATGACCTGCCCAGAAATCCTGAGAGATATCTTCCCAGATACAAGCATGATGGAACTAGGACAGCAGAAGAACATCTAGTAGCATTCAAGAATGCTCTAAAATTGTTAAATGTACAGCATGAAGATGTGGCTTGTAGATTGTTCCCATTCACTCTCCAGGAGGGAGCTTACGACTGGTTTCTAAATCTCACTAACGATTCTATTACCAGTTGGAATGACTTGGAAAAGGTTTTTGTATCGCAGTTTGGTGAAGTAATAGATCCCAATGTATTATATCAGCAATTTTCTGGTATTAAAAGAGAAATAAATGAATCTGTCAGATCTTACAATGTCAGATTTTAGAAGGCTTATGGTAGACTGATTGGTTATTATGTGCCAAATGCAGACCTGGCATTAGAGATTTTTAGGAATTCTCTAGATCCAATGACTTCTATTTTCTTGAAAAGAGATCCCTCTATTACCAATCTAACAGAGGCTTACAAAGAAGCTTTGGTTCTGGAAAGACAGTTGGGACCCCAACCTTTAAATGCTCATCAAATTCCTTTGGTCACACAAGGTACCCCTATTTTCAATCCCATACCGCATCAGATGATGTTGCCAGTGTGTCAAACTCCACCATCAGGAAATCCATTGGCTGTAACACCTGCTGAAAATGTACAGAACCCAGGTAAAGAAGCTGATAACGCAAGAGTTGAAGAAGTGTCAAAAATAGTCCAAAAGTTGGCCAATGACTTTTTAAGTTTTAAAAGGCAAGTTTCTACTGGGGAGAACTCAAACAGGTATTCTTATCAGCAGAACAGATTCACTCGGCCCCCATACGAACCCAATAAGGATTATAAAGGTAAAGGTCATGATGTAAATATTTGTGATTTGGCTTTGCCTAATCGGGTGCAGGATACATGCTACTTCTCAACACGGGGAATTGGATTGTTTGGAATTTTGTAATGCCTTTGAAGCTTTATCTGGGGAGTTGATTTCTCCTGAACATCAAAGAAATGCGGATGGCCCAAGTTCATCTAGCCACAGTGCAGCTATGGTCTTAGATTCTTTCACTTTTCTAGGTGAATCTGAGAATGTAGTTGAAATGCCTATGGATGAGGTACAGGCTTTTCAACAATACAGGAGGGACAACTACAACCTCAGAAATAGAAATCCGGAGCCCAACACTACATCTACCCCTCCGGACAACTCCCACAATGTTCCTCCAGATCCATCTTCAAGCAATAACCCATCTCCACCCAAGGGAGGAAATCCGAGAGGACCAGATGCATTTGTCCCTCCACTCAATAAGGGATATAATATAGTGGAGGACATGAAAAAGATCAAAGCCAACATCACTCTTCATGAGTTGGCCCAAATTTTAGAACAGAGGGATAACTTGATTAAAACATACTCTGGGCCTACTACCAAATCTTTGGATAGGGGAAAGAAGATGGCAAATGCAAATGTAGCCATGTATAAAGAGAAGACTGAAGTTCCACCTTTTCTACTGACTGTTCGTATTTTTGGGAAAAACTTACACAACTGTCTGGTAGATTCGGGTGCTTCAGCTAATGTTATGCCTTTGGCCATTTGTCAATAGTTGGGTTTGACCCCAATGAAGTCTGAAAGAAGAGTTGTCCAGTTGGACAAATCAGAGGTTAAAGTAGTAGGTGAACTTCAGAATATTCATATCCAGTTAGCATCTGAGCCAAGGGCACAACACAGAATTGAAATTCAGGTGGTGGATATTCCTGTGGGGTATGGGATGCTTCTGAGCAGGGATTGGTCAAAATATTTGAATGGATACTTGGCAACTGATTTCTCACATATGTGGTTGCCATGGAAAGGAGTTGCAAACCAATTAAGGATTGAAAGGGAACCCAGGTACAAACATACGATTACTGAATATAATGCAGAAAATGAAACTGTAAATATTGCAGATGTAGATATTGGAGTTTATAATTTAACAACGAGACAAAGTGAGGAGCTTAGTAAAACTCATCTTGTTCATAGTAATAAAGTTTGGACACTTCATGTGGATGGAGCTAAATCTAAACAAGGTTCTGGTATGGGGGCAGTTCTAGAAGGACCTGAGAATCAGACATATTTTATGTCTTATCGCCTACAGTTCCCTTGCACAAATAATTTAGCAGAGTATGAAGCACTTGTGCTAGGATTGAAGTTTGCTTTAGACAAAGGAGCAAGAAATATTCAAGTTTTTACAGATTCAGAATTGGTGGCTAATCAAGTTAAAGGTAAATTTCAATGCAAAGCATCCTACTTAAAAGGATACAAACATCGGGCTTGGGATCTTATAGAAGATTTTGATGCTTTTAATCTGACACACATACCTAGAGAGCAGAATTCACTTGCAGATGTCTTGGCTTCCTCAGCTGCAGGTCTGAAGCCACTGGAAGAGTTTGAATGGAACAAATTCTTGATCGAGTTAATCCCTTGTCCTTCAGTCCCAAATAATATAGATAATTTTTAGGTTTTCTCTGATGATCAACAGATTATAAACTTTTTGTAGAGTACTAACACATTTGAAAATGCTATAATCGATGATGGCCAAAGGGATACTCTACTGGAATAGTTAGACGATGAAAGGGGAATAATAAGATTGAAAGATAATAGAATTCCGAAAGGAATGGTGGAACTGGAACGACTGTTTGATGTTGATCAAATTAAGCAAAAGGTGAGTTCTGGGGATTCTATTGGTGCAGCAAATAGTGAAACTGAGAACCTGAATGTTGGAACTGAAGAAGAGCCCAGGCACCTTAAATTGGCTAAAACTTGTGACCCAAAAATAAAAAGAAATATGATTGAATTTCTCCACAGGTCCAAGGATGTTATGGCTTGGTCTTACAAAGACTTAAAGGTTTTTGATCCAAAAGTTTACACTCATATAATACCTTTAAAGGAGTCCTGTAAACCTTTTCGATAGAAACAAAGGCATGTCAATGCCTTGTTAGAGCCCCTCATCCAGAAAGAGGTGGAGAAATTATTGAGTGCAGGTATTATTTTTCCCATTAGGCATTCTACTTGGGTGGCCAATTTGGTGCCGGTCAGAAAGAAAAATGGAGAGATCCGCTTGTGTGTAGATTTTAGAAACTTAAATAAGGCATCTGAGAAAGATAATTATCCTCTGCCTTCCATGGATGAGGTGCTGCAAATTGTAAATGGTTCGGAAATGATGTCTTTCTTAGATGGATTCTCAGGATATAATCAGATATTGGTTGACAGGGAAGACAGGATGAAAACTGCCTTCACAACTAAGTGGGGAACTTTTGCTTACAAGAGAATGCCATTTGGATTAATAAATGCCGGAGCTATGTTTCAACGTGCAATGGATCATGCCTTCAAAGGCCTTATGGGTAAATGCATTGTTGTTTACATGGATGATTTAACAGTTTTCTCTAAATCTCGGTTTGACCACATAAAACATTTGGAGTCTGTTTTTAACAAATGCAGAGAGTTTGGCATTTCTTTAAACCCAAAGAAGTGTGTTTTTGGTGTAACTGAAGGAAAACTCCTTGGGCATTTAATCACCAAAGATGGCATTTCTATGGATCCTGAAAGAGTTGAAGCCATATCAGGGATACCTTTTCCCAATTCTAAAAAATATTTAAGGTCATTTTTTGGAAAAATTAATTTTGTTAGAAAATTTATCTCTGGTTTTGCAGAAATAGTCAAGCCACTGAATGACATGCTAAAGGAAACTGCTCAGATTTCCTGGACAACAGAAGCTAAAACAACGTTCCAAGAAATCAAGACTGCCATCAAGCAAGCTCCAGTTCTGGTGAGCCCAGATTTCAGTGCAGATTTTTACCTGTACACCTTTTCTTCTGAACACACACTTGCTGCAGTTTTGACCCAACGAAGAGAAACGGGGGAGCATCCAATTGCTTTCAAGAGTACCAATTTAAAGGGGGCTGAGCTAAAATATTCTCGCTTAGATAAACAAGCCTATGCCTTGGTGAGAGCAGTTAAGCAGTTCAGGCACTACATACTAAGAAGCAGAGTTCATGCTATAGTTCCTGACCCAGCTGTTAAATACCTATTAAGCCAGGACGAATTGGGTGAACTAAGAGGTAATTGGGTTACAAGACTGTAGGAATACGACTTAGAAATTTGGCCTACAAAATTAATCAGAGGACTTGGTTTGTCTCGACACATTGCCGAAATACCTATACAAGAAGAAATTAATCAGTTGAATTCTGGATTCGATGACTGGTATGGAGATATTATTCATCTACTGCAATTTGGAATTTGTCCATCTCACTTGAATAGAACCCAAAGGAGAGCACTAAAACTGAAAGCTGCTCATTATCTCCTCAAAGGAGGCAACTTGTATAGAGAAAATTATGCTGGCATTTTCTTAAGATGCATTTCTCAGAGTGAAGTCAATGAGGTGATGTCCAGTTTTCATGAAAATTTAGGGGCAGGGCATTCCTCAGGATCTGCTACTGCGCATAAAATATTGAGAGTAGGCTATTATTGGCCTACATTGTTTAAAGATGCACATCAGCATGTGAGAACTTGCCATCAGTGTCAAACTTTTGCATCCAAAGAGGCCAATCGAGCTCTACCATTGCAGCTTGTTGTAATAAATAAACCTTTTATGCAATGGGGACTTGATTTTGTGGGAGTGATAAACCCAAATTCTTTAGCAGGGCATAAGTATGTTCTAACAGCTACTGATTACTACACAAGATGGGTTGAAGCAGCAGCCACCATGAGAAGTACAACTCATGAAGTGATCGAATTTCTAGAGTCAAATGTCATAACCAGGTTTGGGGTTCCTCTGAATTTGGTGTGCGATAATGGACCAGCCTTCCAATCATTAGAGTTTGCAGAATGGGCATACCAGATGGGGATAGTTATCAGATTTTCATCCAACTATTATCCCCAAGGTAATGGACTAGCTGAGTCCACGAATAAGAATTTAATGAATGCCATTAAGAAATCTGTAGCGGACAAACCCAGGCAATGGCATACATTATTGAAATATGCACTTTGGGCTGACAGGATAAGATATAAAGTGGCTCTTAAGACTTCCCCATTTGCTTTGTTGTATGGTACTCAGCCCATTGTTCCCATCTCTCTAAAATTACCTACTTATCAATTTGTTTTAGACTATTTTGAGGATCAAGCAGATGCAGAGGCTCGTGTTTTGGATCTAACTAATTTACAGGATGAACGACTCCAAGCCCTGGAACATTTCAGTCGGCACCAAGAAACCGTCAAGCGCTGGTTTGACAAAAGAGCCAGAGTGAAAGCTTTCAGACTTGCAGACCTGGTGCTTCTATGGGACAAGGCCCATGAAAAGAAAGGTAAACACACAAAGTTGCAGCCGCTATGGATAGGGCCATACCAGATTGCTGAGATCCTGGGTAATAACGCATTTCGTTTACAGGACCTTGATGGTAATTTTCTGAACCTCCCTGTTAATGGTCAATACCTAAAGCATTATTTCTCAGCTGTTCCATCCAATATAACATTTGAATGAATCACAAAGACGTTGTAACATGTGTATATATTGTAAATAAGCTTTGAAGTAGTTTGTTTTTATTTTATTTTGTTTGATTTTAAAGTTCTTTGGGGTCTGTACAAAGTAGTTTTATTTTATTTTATTTTGTTTATCCTTTGGGGTCTGTACAAAGTAGTTTGTTTTTATGTTTATTTTGTTTGATTTTAAAGTTCTGTGTTTATCCTTTGGGGTTCTGTACAAATTTCTTTTAACTTTTAAAATTTTGTTTATTTTAAATTTTGCCTGGGCAGTAAAGAAAGAATCAGCCTTTAAAAATTGTTTTTATTCTGAGTTCAAAATCCTGTGTTCATTTTGTTTTATTCTAATTAAGAGATAGTCTGCTTAAACTGAACAGTGGAACTATTTTGTTATTCAGAACAATAGTAGAAAGATGATTGGATTTTGTGTCTTGCTTGCCACAATTATTTTAATTATAAAGAAACTGCTATATTGTTTGGCTGGAGAAACTCCTAGGGAATCCAAGAAAAGTTGGTCATAAGAGGGGACTCTGATTCGTGAAATTATTTGAGTATCCATAGAGGCTATCAGTACCCAGGCTGAAGCAGTTCCAGATCGATGAAATATTAAAAAAAAATTGTTTTTTTAGCAAGGCTTTTCAGATTTCGGTATATTTCAAAGAGAGAGAGAGAAGGTGAAAGTTGAGCAAGACAACATAAAACTGGCACTCTGTTATTTCCCACACAAAAAAAAAAGAAGAAAAAAGAAGGAAGAAGTTATGTAATGAAAGAGATAGCCAAGGCTTCAGAAGATGTTTTCTTTTACCAAGTTGTAGATACTACCTCACAGTTGTGGATCAAGGTCGTGAAAATCTAAAGAGTAACTCTGTCGGGGCTATAAAAGGCTAAACTAGTAAACAGAGCCCTACTCGGTTTCCCCTTTCACAATCTAGAAAAGCTACTTATCAATCCAGAGTACAACATTTGAAGGCCCAGTCATTCTTGAAGAAAGTTTTATACGCTTATAATTGCACATCAGAAATCTTCCTTAAGTGATTCAACCTAGTATGTCCTTGGGAAATTTTAACAACTATCAGGTAGTAGTTAAATTATTTTGAAGAATATTTGTGGCAAAGCATGGTACATGGTCTATATTGTTTTGAAACTAGAGTCCTGGATTCTAAAATAGTGCTACTATTTTACCCGCAGATATCGCCATTTGTTGAGAAGCAACACACCCCCACTAAAAAAATGAAATTCCATCCTTTGAAAATTTTTAGCTTTCATTTTGCAGTAAGGACCCTCTTGATGTTTTCCTGGTTTTAATTCCAAATTTTGCTTGCATCCTTTTTCAAAATTTGCATTTATCAAAGCATCCAAGTAGGCTTGCATATGGCATTGATTTCAATTTAAAACTTCTGAAAGTTTGCATGTTAAAAGTATTAATTCATATTAATGCATTTTCTCTTAATCCCTGATGAATTCTAAAGTTCCGTTTGCAGATTCGGATACCCTTTGGCCTTATTTAGATCCTTGTAAAGTTTCATCAAATTATAGGCACTTTAAGTTTTCATCATTTTCTACACCAAAAGAAGCAAGAGGAAATCGCGAAATCGCGACATCGCAAATCACGACAAGAAAGGCCAAGGGAAGGTGTCACGAAATCATGACGTCATGATTTTGTGACATCACAAATATCGACAAAGAAAAAGCTAAGGCAAGGCAGCGTCGCGAAATCCATGACACGAAGAAAGTGCCAAGGCAAGGTGTGTCATGAAATCGCGATGTCACGAAATCGTGACACAAAGAGAAATAGCACAAAAGGCAATGTCACGAAATCGTGACCGACAAAGAAAAAGGAAATAGGGAGTGCAGATCGTGACATGTCGCGAAATCGTGACATGTCACGATTTTGCGGTAGAAGAGACCAGAATGCAGGGGGACGTCGCGATTTCGTGACACGTGTCAAAAAAATAAAGCCGACATATAATGAACATTAGGATTTTAATTTAATAGTATTAAAATACTAATCCTTGTTTGTCTTTTGCAGAAAGCAAGCTGGCAGTTGCATACTAGCGGAAGTAATGGCGAAAAAAGACAAAATAAGCATGGATTAAATGAAGGCCGTCAGATGGAAATTTGAGATGCCGAGAATTGCTGGTTCATCCAGATTTTATAGATCTGGCCGCAAAGAGACTTTACGGTGACTAAGCAGCTGCCCATTTAATGGAATATGTCGGCAATTGATCGAAAAATGAAAATATCTACACACAGTTATCGAAATTTGCCGATGGATGCATTTAACAGGAGAATTTATGGTGAAAGTAATGGCGTGTAGAGAATTTTAACTCAGAAGCGGCTCTGCAAAGATAAAATGTCAGAGAAACTAGTGACTCATTCCAAATTTTTTGAGGAATTAATGAGGCGCTCTCGGCAAGTGCACCAGAAAGATGAAGATATTTACTTACGTAGTGCCCATTTATGGAATATATCGGCGACCGGCCAGAAAATGAAGATATTTACTTGCAGTTATAGATGGATGAGAATAATATCAGATCATGCCTTCTCCATTTATGGCAAGTAACTGCACTAAGATTTGCAGAGTGGTTAGGGTTTATTAAAAACTCTATTTTTAAAGGGGCTTATATTGTAAAACCGAGGGAGTAAGGTTTAGAGGATAAGTTTTAGGGTTTGAGAAGAAGATATTTCTGAAAAGATCAGGGTCTGTCCTGGGTCTATAAATACTTCTTCTGAATGTAAATTCCAGAGGTGAAAACTTAGAAATACAAGCTATTGGAGCAATTTCCTGCAAATCTTGTTTGAATGCTTTGTTCTGGACTTAGAGTTGGTGTGACTTTCGTTTTCTGTGATAGCGTGGCCAGGAGCCTAATCTCTTTCAGATTGTGATAAGTTCATCTTCTTTTGTTTTTGTTTCATTAAGGTTTATTTAATTTATGTTGTAGATCCGTGTTACCAGGATTGGATATGTTGCTAGGCTTCATTTTCTTTATTGTATGTTAGGGAAAATTATAGATTTAAGGTTCAAGCCTGTTCTAATTGCTCTGTCCTCACTGTGCGAGCTAGGTTGCTGGTGAGAGATACCAATTTTAACCGACTTCCCTTCTGTTTGTGATTTTCTTTCAGATCTGTTGTTGTCTCTGTCTTATGCTCTTAGTGGAAGGTGATCTTAGAAAGCTGGACACTTTCCTCTTTGATTTGTTCTATTGTGAAGCTAACCGATATAACTAAAATTGGTAGTTTTGGTTTTGCAGCTAAGTTAGATAAACTTCTCTTTCTGCCCTACCCTACTCTCTCTGTTCCACCAGTGAAATGATCCATTTTTATCTTTCTTTTAAATTTGTCTTTTATTTAAATCTGCTAAAGCATAAAGAGCTAGATCAAAGAACTGATTGTAAATCCGAGTGTCCACAAAGATAACCAACTCCAAAAACATTACTTGAACTAAAGTCCCGAGCCCATTGTAAGGTAACAGACAGTCCACTTGAAACTATTCCAGAAGTGAAAAAGAGTGAATAGACATTCGACCCAACTCTGTAACTCACACCTTGGATATCCAGCAAGATCCTAAAGTGAGTGGGATTTATCCCGTATAAGTGTTATCGGTATTTTATGCTCATTCTTCACAGGGTGTGTATAAAATTCGAACCAACAGTAGTAGTTATCCCTTCTTGATATTGCTTGGCTTCATCCTTTAGGTCACATGCTAAGTAATACAGGATATTGATCTTATCGCTATGTAATATATGATTCAAAAAATAGAAATTATTTACATTGAGTCATGAGTACCTACCCATGTAGGTGAATAATCTGGCTCTTTGCTCAAATAATTGGCTCTAGAGATATGGGAGGTACTACCTTGGTAGTCTAGAATGCATCAGTTATATTTTTGGTTACCAAAAAAATCTCTATCCATAATTTGTAGGGGTATCGTCTTTATATACAGAGTCCTTATTTGAGGGAGACCAATAACTACAGCAATGTAGGCCTCTATGATTGGAATTTCCAGTCCACGTATTCGAATGAACTCATATCTCAAATATTCTATAAATTCATTGGTTGCCTCAGTGTCCTAGTTCTAACTAACCAGGTGACGGTAATCCATACATTCGATAACTTTGAAATACCTCTAAACATCTTCATTAATTCCTAAAATGTCTTTGGGATCTTCCATGGTGAATTACTCTATTTTTTGTTTGCAAATTTTTATGATTCTCTATATTTTTTTACAAATCGCCCTAGCTCACAGGTTCTTTTAACATATTATCTCAATTCAATCATGTTTGTGCAATTAGGTGCTTCGTCACCATAATTAGAAATAATTATGGTGATGTGTGCAAAAGATTGTTAAAATCATGTATCAATTTTTTAATGGATGATTGTTATAATTCATTATCCAATCAATCACTGACACATGGATAAATGTATAATTTGTATGGATGTCTACTGGTAACGTGATGGCACTATTTACAAAAATATATTTTTAATAAAAATTATATACATATAAAATGGAAAATTGAGTACATAACTCAATATTGTGTAGAAACTCGTGGCACATACGGATTGGTTTGTCTCATGATGACTATGATTACTGGAATAAATAATATCATGCATATTTCCCATTTGAAGAAATTATCCTTGGGTATTGGAATTTCCTTTTCATTCGAGGTTCCTTGCTAAAAAAACATGCAAGAAAAATATTAAAATAATACTTTTCTATGGGATGGCACATGTCCCTCCTTAGAAGTTATTTGCTGATTGTATTGGAACATGCAAAAATATCCAATGAAAAAATATTTTTGTAAGTGAGAAGTTTGACTTTGATCACGTGGATAAAAAAATTGATGCGGCTTCGATCACTTCTCAATGTATACTGGAAACAAGCAATTATTAGAATGGAATTCATACACCTTCTCACTAGAAGTCACATGCCTTACTTCAATTTTTAGGAAATAGGTGCTCGTTAGAACGGAAGTCAAGAACCTTTTTGCTAGAAATCAGGTGCCTTACTTCAATACTCAAGAAATAGGCACCCATTAGAATGGAATTCAAGCACCTTTTTGTTGGAAATCAAGTGTCTTACTTCAATACATGGGAAACAAGCACCCACTTATTAAAATATCATATATATATATATATATTAGAATCTCCAATAATGTGATTCAAGCACCTTCAAAATTTCGGTGCCTCCCCACTCTTGAAAATTTAACGTCTACTAATGCATCCATAGTTGAGCACTTCTGGTTGATCAAACTTTCGATGTTCTCCTTTTAAGGACAGAATAAGCATCCACTATATGAACTAGCATGTGGCCATTTCTCTATATGAAGATGTAAACACCCACACATGTGTCCAAACATGGTTATCCCTCTCTAAATGGGGATGAGCATACTCTACTGAAAGTAAATCTCCTAGAAAACTGGAAATGTGTAGGCTCATGGATCCTGTGCTTTATAGGCCTAGGTTTCTCAGGATGCCTTCAAAGTGCATTTAGGACATCATTCTTTCAAAACAAAAACACAAATAAAGAAAGAAAAATGTAGGACATATAAAAGAATAAATTGTTTTTTGGATCATGTGGACAAGCATGTGTCCACTTTTTACTAAACAATATTTTTAAATTTTAATCAAATTGGGTCTCCCCCATGCCTATTCTAGACTGAATAACGTAATTTTTAGGTGCATGATATGGCCACAATCATTGACCATTGACTATCAACATAGTGTTACTGCCATCAATAGTTTTGACACACACATCACCATTTTTTATCACTTCAATCACCTCATATGGCCCCATCCAGTACTGCATGAGTTCCCCCTTTATTTCCTAGAACCAGTATCATACAAAAATGCCCATTCTCTCACATTGAACTAATTTGGTCGAATTTGATGATCATGTCATTGTATTCTTTATTTTTGAATGACTTATGTTTGATGCAAAGAATTACGTCGATATTCATCCAGCTAATTAAGCTTTTGAATCCATTTTTTCTATGCTTCATCCAGATTAAAATTAAGTTTTTCTATAGTTCTGAGAGTTCTAATTTCAAATTCTATAGGCATCATAGCATTCTTCCCATATACCAACCAAAATGGTGTAAAACTAGTGGCAGTTTTCCAGGTGGTTCTGTAAGCCCATATCGCTTCTAGTAATCTCATTGTCCAATATTTCTTGTGTTGTTGCACTGTTTTTGTGAGAATTTTCTCCAATTCATGGTTAGTGACTTCTTCTTGCCCATTTTATTGGGTATGGTAAGGAGTGGCCTTATTGTGCCTAATTTTGTATTGCTGCATTATTTCTTGGATCAACTTTGAACTGAATTGGGTCCCTAATCAGTAGTGATCTCTCTTGGAATGCCAAATCATGTGAAGATGAATGCAAATAGGAATTTTGCAATAGTATTTTTCTTGGAATCATACAATACCTGCACCTCAACCCATTTAGTCACATAGTTAGTACAAACTAAAATATATCTCTTATCTATTGATTATGGATTAATGGGCCCTAAAAAATCTAATCTCCATTTGTCAAATAGCTCAATATACACATATGGTTGGAGTGGTATTTCATCTTAGAAATTTGGTCTGCCCATCCTTTGAAACTGGTCATATTGACTTACATATTTAGTTGCATCCTTAAATAGTGCAGGACACAAATATCTAGAATGCAATACTTTAAATGCAATCCTTTTACCTGCAAAATGGCCACCACAAGGTTTATCATTGTAAGCTTTAAGAATTTTTGTAGTATTTATTTTAGCAACACACCCTCTCATGAGTTGATTAGACCTGATTTTAAATAGGAAACCATCAATCCATGAAAATGCCCCACTCTTTTCTATTAATGTCTATTTTTCATGTGATGATAGTGCAGGGGATACTTTACTCATGGCTAAATACTTAGTCATATTTTCATACCATGATATTTTTTCATTAAGAGAAAATAGATGCTCATTTGAAAATTAATATTCCATGGTTGTATGATATGTAGGTGTTAATCTGAAAAGAAAATATGTAACCACATTGTCTTTTCCTGGTTTTTCAACAATTGTAATTTTAAATTCTTGTAAAATTAAAAGCCATCTAATAATTCTACCACTAATTGTAGGTTTTTTCATCAAGTATTTGATGTCTAAGTGATCAGTATGCACAAAAACCTTTCAACCTAAATATGATGTCCTAATACTATCACCTCATGCATTAACATAAAATATTTTTCATGACTTGGGGACATATTAGTTTCCTTACACCTTTGAAGCACTCTTTCCAAATTTGCTATGGCTTCCTCAAAAGTCTCACCATAAACTATGAAGTCATCCATATATACTTCCATAGTTTCTCCAATTATATCATATAAGAAACTCAATACTGCCCTTTTAAAATTGGTGGGTGCATTACATAAACCAAAAGGTAAGACTTAGTAAGTGAAGGTTCCCCATAGACAAGTGAATGTTGTTTTATCTTGGTCCCCTTCCCCTATCCATATCTAGTTGTATCCACTAAACCCATCCAAGAAAGAAAAGTACTTTCTTCCTGTTAAGGTGTCAAGGACCTGATCTATAAAGGGCAAGGGGAAGTGGTCTTTCTTTGTTGCCTTATTGAGCATTCTATAATCAACCCAGATACGTCACTTTCTATTTTTTTTGGGACCACCACCAAAGGTGATACCCACTCAATATCAGATATAGGGTAGATAAATCCAATTGTTAGGAGTTTTAGAAATTTAGTTTTAACAATATTTTTCATAGGTGGATTCATCCTACATTGTGGTTTTCTTACCGATATTACTTGTTCTTCCAAATATACATGATGAGTACATACTTCAGGAGTAAATCCCCTCATGTCTGAATAGTCCCAAGAAAAATTATTTTGATGTTTGACTAATATCTCCTTCAGGGTGTCTTGTTGAGCAAGTGTTAATTCATTATTTATATTCAATATCCTCTTAGGTTCAACCTCAATTTGTTTATTGTGATGATATTAAATTCTAAAAAGTGGTGATTCTAGAGGAGGGCATGAGGATTATCCTTGGAAACATTTTGACATAACTCTTTCTTCATCATTTTCATCCTCAAGTTCCAATGCCATTATTGGTTGAATTATTGATAAATCACCAGTATTATAATTTTCATAGTCAGGTTCTCCCAAAAATTCAATGGATTGTGCAGGTGTATGAATAATAATATTTTTAACATTATGACCATTAGAAATGGTCATTTGTCCATTATTGCAGGTTATGTAGGTATCAACTGTTGCCATCCAAGGTCTACCTAATATGAGTGGATAACCAACCAACCCAAACTTGGATTGCAACACCAAGAAATCCATTGGATATTCCCATGCATATACTATAACTATAATGTCCTCCAACATTCCTTCAAGGAGAACTGTAGATCTGTTAACCAATTGTAGAACAATCTTAGTTGGATTCAGATTTGTGAGTTTCAATTTTAGCATAGTATCATGGGGCATGACATTAATGGCTTCCCCCAAATTTACTAGTGTATTGGGTAATGGATAGCCTTAAATTTTGATAGTTAAAACAAGGCTTCATGGGTTAGAATATTTTTGGTGGTAGGTGTTTCCCAACATGAGATCAACTAGATGACCTACCACATTAATTGCTTTTACTGGACTTCGACCTGGTTTTCTCAAACATAATTCCCTTATGGCTTTTGTGTAAATTGGAACATCTCTTATAGTCTAGAAAAGTGGAATTGTGACTGTTAAATTTTTTAGATTGGATAAAATATCAAACTTCGGTTGTACTGGATTTCTTGGTTCTTGTAACCTTTTGGGAAAAAGTGTAACCACTTTTCTATCATTTTCAGTAATTTGTTCTTCCTCTACTTCATCTACAAGACGTGATTCCTCTTTTTCTACTTCTATATTTTCCCCCTCTTCTACCAAATGAGCTACTTCTACTCCTACTTGTCTACCTTACCTTAACAATACATAATTGCATCCTACTCTAATATTGTACATTGGAAACATCTCGTTTTCCACTTGGTATACTGGATGGTTTGGTTTTTTTTAGAATTTAATGTGGGTTGTGTAGGAAGTTGAGCAGGTCTCAAAGCAGGGGGAGCTAACAAACTCTACTACAGGGGGACTTGTGGTACATTCTATGGATTTGAAATCCATGCATTATAGTTTCTCCACTGAGGTCTAGGTTGTTGAAATGGCATCCATAGGTATGGATTATAAGGATTGTTTCCTTTGGGGGTGTTTGTCCAAGGTGGTTGTCCCCACCAATCCATATTGGGTGGCTGAACTTGATCTTGATTTATGTGATTACCTACTCCATAGGATGGCATTCTAACTCGTATGTTATTTTCCATAGGATACTACTCTCAATTTCTCCTATTTCCCATGAAATATACTTCCTCTACCCTAGGATCTTATCTATATTTTGGTAATGATGGGAATAGCTTTATATTATGGTATTTCTAACAGACAACACATACTTTAATATTGTTTTTTGGACATGCATTTTTGGGGTGCTTCCCTCTATATTTGGGACAAAAATAGGCTAATGCTACCTCATTCTCCTGCTTCTTTCTCTGAAGCAAAAGAGTATCCATATACAATGCAAGATATGATAGCATCTCACTCTTGAGGTTTTATAGCATGTTACCTATTTTTATTTTGGTGACTATGGCTATTTATTTGATAATTCAAGAGGTTGGTTTATCTTTCCTTCATGAATAATTCTAACATAAATATTGGATATTTATCATTTTATGATAATAAACATCTCTTGATATCATGTTTAGTACTTCAAGAGATTCATTAGTGAGTCCTTTTAAGAAGACAATTCTTAAGGATCTATCACTCAATTTTGCATGGGGAGATATTTGTAGGTTAAAGCTAAATATATCCCAATATTCTTCTAAAGACTCATCTTCCTTTTGTGTATTATCAAAGATTTCCTCTCTAGAATTCCTTGCCCTACAAAAATTTTGATATTAGTATAGGAAGAGTCTTTTCATATCTTCCCAGGTAGTAATATATATTTTTTCTAAACTAATGAACCAGCATAGGGCTGCATCATCTAATGTTGAAGGAAATAATTTTAGTTTTTAGGCATCAATATTGTAATCTATTGACCTGCATAAAACATCATATTTAAATAGGAACATGTCATGATATAGTTTGAAATCCTCTAAATATAGGAAGGTGGATAGGAGAAATGTACTTCATTTTTGTGTCTCATGTTGCCTCTTCAATTGGAAAGTTAAAATTGGTGGATATCTCTTCAATTTCAACCATCTTTTCATAAAATAGAGTATCTACACCTACTTCTCTTAAAGCAGTCTCTAACTCTCTTCTATCGTTAAAAATAATTTGTACAAGAATATCTAAGTCAACTACTGATATAGTTTCATCCTCTATAGATTTCTAATGTTGGTTGTATAGCAAATCCTCCTTGGATTGGGTTCTTCTAAAGTTGTTGGTATCTACCATTAATCCTTCATCAGGATTTGGCTATTTTGGTAAAGAAGAACTCTATGCAAAAATTATATGCTAAATCTAATGCACTGGTGGAGGTGATTTAGGTGAATAAATTTCAATTTCATAATTTAGTACAACTAATGTAAGTTGAAATGCACCTACTTTCTAACTTCAGGAAAAAATGTACCTAACTCTCGACTTTGGGGTTGACGACATCTAACTCCTGACTTAAGAGTTGATGGTGCCTGACTCTTGACATAAGAGTCAAAGGTACCTAAATTTTGATTTAAGTGTAAAAGATACCTGACTCTCATCTTCTAGGTCAATGGTGCCTGAATCCCAACTTTGGAGTCAACAATGCTTGATTTCCAGTGATAGGCTGGACGATGCCTGATTTCCATTGAAACAGAGTGCAATAAGAACCCTTTTTTAGAAGAAATATAATGGTGGTTTTCAATGATATATACATATGGAGTACAACAAAATGAATCAAAAAAATTATTCATTTCTCATTAATGATTAAGCAAACATGCAAATCAATTATATGAAATTATGGATATTGATTGAGATATTTTTGTTCGATAAATAGAACACGCCTTTTATCCTGCAAAGGATAAAATTAGTACGTATTTGTTTTTTAGGATCATTTTTCGTGTGTTTTTTATAACGAAAAGTCTAAAATAGACTTTCCTAGGATGGTTGTACACTATAGAAATGCACAGGCCACCCCTAAAAATGGATCCCTAAAAAATTTTCTATAAATAAATTTTGAAGCTGCAATACAATTTTTTTGATGAAAAGCTAAATTATATTAATAATAAAGTTTAACATGAAAAAAAGTGGCGGGTGGCAATGATAACACCCTTGGAAGATACAAGCCAACCCTAACCACGGTTTGGGAAACCACAAACCAGAGCTCACTACAAACTAGGAAACATCAATCAAACAGGCAGTGAAACTTGCATGCAATTAGAAAGTTTGTGGCTGCACGTCTATGTTGGAGTCCCATGGAATGGACAAGGTATGCGGTAATCCATCTGTGTGTCCCTTATCCTCATGAAAATTTGAATCTCCCCAGCCCTATCCTCGAGATCTATCAAGCTGGCGATTATGTGCACTTATATCCCCTACATTCCAGGCACGATCTTGTGTGCCACCATTAACTTCCACCAGCTCATCCCAGGCACATCTAGGTGGAGAACATGAAGGTGATTGAATTGGCTTTACATTCCATCCATCATTGTAGGTAAAAATGTCATGTCCCCAACCTCCCTGTGCATGCACCATATGTGGCAGTTGATGAGACCTTGAGCGGGAATAGGATGTCTACTGTGCGTTGTTTGGAAAAACCCTGCTAACTGAGCAAGGTGCATTTTTCCAGTCATCCAAAAGTGCCTTCATGTGCACCTGCTCAATGTCAATTTTAGCCTGCTGATTGCAAATCTGGAACCATGTATCTTGAAACACCTCTATTTTTTCAGCTAGAGAAAATTCATCAGAAGGATTTTGATGCTAAAAAACTATCTTGTTTCTAGATTTCCACATGTGAAAAAGAAGACTAATTCGAAAGATGTGCCACACTTTGGACAAGGTAAGAACAAATTTAATCTTATCCCCTAACACAGCTTGCTACCATGTAAGGGATTCATCCTGGAATTGGGAAAAAAAAGACCATCCCCATTCCCAGGAACTCCTTGCTCTTGTGCAGAACCAGAAAATATGAGGAGAAGATTCATCCTCATTACAAAATGCACATTTAGGGTTTGCAACTCCCAAGTGCCTGAGTCTGTCTCCTAAGGGTAAACTTTGAAAGAGAAGGCTCCAAGCAAAAAAGGATTGTTTTGGCTCAAGAAAAGAAGACCAAACTATCTGAAATCGAGCCTTCCAACCAAGAAACCGCCTATCGGATCTCCCCATTTATCATTAAGTCTAGGGACCATTGGCAACATTGGGGAGAGCCACTTGTAACCCAATTTAGCTGAGTAATTCAACAATGGTATATCCAAAAACCAGGACCAATATTTCCACCATGGCCTCTGAGAGTGCTGCCCACACTTGTGCCACATGGAAAAGGGGATAATGTCAATTATTGAGTCATAAGTGAGCTTGTCAATTAAAATAATTCTGCACAATAAATTATTAATCCATATAAAAATATGAGCATTTTTTGTGGTCATCATATAGACTTAAAGAATCTTATTGGTGTTTATTACCTTTAAGTATATACATAAAGGAGATTTTGGTGATTTATTTCATTTAAGTATAGACTTAAAGGACTTCATGTTGTTGATTACATTTAATTATAGACTTAAAAGAGCTTCTTGTTGTTGATTATGGTTATGTATTAATTTAAAAGACCTTTTGTTGTAGACTAATTTTAAGTATGGATTTAAAGTACCTTTAGATATTGATGATCTATAAGCATAAACTTGAAGGAGATTTTATGATTAACTATGTTCAAGTGTGAAATTGAAGGTTCTAATGGATTCACCCTTAAGTGATAGCTTGTTAGTCTGTTATTAGATAAGCACTTAAGTGGATTTAAATGATTAACCTTTAGGAAAGGATCTTAAGGGAAAGTTTTGAAATTAACTACTTTTAAGTATGGACTTAATGGAACTTTTTGTTATTGATGACCTCTAAGCAGAGAAATGAAGGAGCTAATTTATACACCCTTAAGTGTTGGACTCTTAGAACTTTAGGCAATTTGGTCGACAAGCTAGGATTTGGCTCGCATGTATTGGGTGTTCCTCTATGTGGTGTCTGTTAGAATTAATGTAATGTGCACTATGCATTCCTTGACACTTGTCAGTTTCACTTGACAAGTGTCATGCATTTCATATAGGCTTATGCCTATATATTGTAACCCTGTTTCATTTGTAATATATCTTATTGTGTTCATTTTATATAAGTCCCGACATTTGGTATCAGAGCAGGCTTTCCCTGCCCTGTGAAACCCTTGAGGGGGGATTTCCCTCATGGAAATCCTCCCTTCCCCCTCATTTTTTCCCTATTTTTTAATTTTTTATCGAGGGAGTATGCTCTCCATCATTTGATGGATCAAAAACCAGATGGTCAAAAATATTAAAATTTGGGAGTATGCTTGCCAGCAACGTGAGGCATATATCTTTGGTTTCAGATTCATCCCACAGAGCTGTGTTGACAACATTTCCAAATGCTGTAAACGACCATAAAATAATTTGTGACATTATGAGGAAGGCCAAGATTCATCTATGCGCAAATGGAGGTGAACATCGTCTACAACGCACCACAAATTATTCTTTTCTCTATGACATTCAAGATCACATGTTGTACGTGAGGGAAGTTGCAGAAAGGAAGGCATAGTGCACATTACATTAATTCTAACATTCCCCCTTAAAGTGCACTATGCCTCTATTTTGACACTTGTCAGTTTATATTGACACTTGTCAGTCTATCATATAGGCCTTCTGCCTATATATGTAACTCATTTTTATCAATAATATAATCCCATAAGTTTTAGTCCCAACAGTGTCGATCTATTCTTAGGATTGTATGTTCCTAGTTTTTAATTCATATTAGTAGTGGTCTCTATTTCCCAAGAGCTACTAGTTGGAAAGCTAGGGAGTTGGTAGGGATGGTGGGATTGGTAGAGAGGTGACAAAAGTTAAAGTTGCAATGGATGATTAGTTCATCATATGCTATGGTTTTTAGCTTTGTTTTCATTTTTCTATGCCTATGGGATTAGAACCCATAGGGATTGGAGGAGATATTACCCTTTTTTGGGGGATCTCAAGGTTTTTCTTCCTGATGCTTGGCTAGGATAGGAATACCCTTGAGATTTTTGTGGCAATGCCTAGGGTTCCTAGGACTCACAACAACAATGATTGATGTTGGTGGTCATGTTGTAGGTTAGGGTGTGCAGAACTTGTGTATTTTGGTTGCGATAGGGATCCCAACTATATCTATACTATTATCTCTTATTTTTCTTTGTATGACTTTGGGGGTCATTTAGTAGATCCAAATATTTTCTAAATCTTGCAATTATGGGGTCCTTTAGTGGATCCTAAGCATATCCAAAATTTAATATTGTTGGATTTTTTTATCTAGATATGGAGAGGTTTGGAGTCTCCTTTTATGTTTTAGGTTCAAAATCAAATTGGGAGAGGTCTCTATGGTTCTTCACTCAAGATATCTTCTCTGCAAGGTTATGCATAAGGGGTTGGCCCTAAAAAAAAATTATAAAAATGGCAAATTAGTTTCAAAATACAAAATTATTTATAATTTCAAGTTGAACAGTTCCCCTATTATTAGGGATAATATTGGATATTTAAACTTAAAATGGTCCAATTATTATAAAATTGGGGTAAATCTACCCAAAAACAATTTACACCCAAACTTTTTGTGCTAATGGGCCTCGATCAAGTGTCCCCAATATTAGCCAATTCTAAATTTCAAATTTTTAAATATTCATTAATTAACAATGATTAGCCACTATGAATAACCCTGCCTCTCTAGGATGTTGATGAATTTTTACTAGTTGTAGAGCTAGATCCACTAGACAGTCATAATTTAATCGTATAACATTGGTTCTTGATATCTTCCTCTTATAGTATTGGTGCTACTTTATGGGTTATAAGTCTTCAAGCAGTGCTACATAGAACCTATTTTCCCCCCTCGATTGGGGCAAGAATTTTTCAATTTAGTTTTTTGAATTTCTTGACTCAGATGTGTATTCCCCCCTTAGGAGGGAAATTATTAGTTTAAACTTTTTTATTTTTCCTGGAGTATTTATAAGATTCTTGTCTTGGGTGGGAAGTTGCATGATGATATTATTTTTAAAATCTTCCAAGTTAGTATGTGATTTTTTTAGGGGTCGATTTGGATGGATTTGTGTATTTTGAGAGTTTATTGGTATAGACACCTAAAATTCATATTCACAAGGGGATTCTCCAAAACACCTCCTTCTAACCTGTAGGGCTATTTAGTGCTGCTCCTCAGCAAAAATAAACTTTTCCATCATGGGAAGCAATACCATATCACCCAATATGGTCTTAGAGTCGAGGTCACCTCATTACAATACAACCACATATGTATAAATTCAAAAATAATAATCAACCAGTAGGACTGCTTGTTAGTACGGTGGTGGATTTCCCACCACCCTTGATGACCTATAGTTGCCTTTAGTAACCTATAGTTGTACCTACCAACCTAAAAAGTGGTAATCAGTTGCCCTTGATTGCCACATTCTCTCTTTTGGCACCTAGCCAAGGAGGCTATAAAAATGAGACATATCTCTTAGTTTAAGTTATGTAAATTTTCCACTTGAACAATGGAGTGCTACAAAAATTACTTGCTAATTCTTATTTTTTGCTAACAATGTTGATTGGCTGCCATGCAAATCTTGAAGCTACTTTCCTCAACCTTATGTAATCGATATCGCAACTTCAGATCGCTCAAATTTATGTACTCATCCACAAATCACACCCTATATATCAACAAAAATCATCCTTGTATCACCCCAACATCACCTCAGCCTAATTTTAGAAATTTGCGGGTCCACAATAGATACTATATCTATTGAGACGATTCCATAATCAAGATCATCTCACTCGAGATAGTCTTGATCTAGTGATCAATTTTATAGTTGTTCTTACATTTTCCTATAGATTTATACTTGTGTGTTAGCTTTAATGGTAGATCCTACATTTTGAACACTTTTCTTTTCTATATTAGCTTAGATATCAAATATTTTTATGTATGCATATGCTTTATTTTTATTTGTTTTCTAATCAATATGAATCCAACTTTAGTAGGCTCTACAGATGCTACAGATTCTTCTATTGTTTCATTGTACATAGGTTAGAGGATTAAAAATAGTGAACGATCTCAGATCCAATCCTCACTTGGTAGTCACAAGAAAACCTACTTTTAAAGATATTGTGGTGGGCATGAAAACCACTTAGATTACACCAGAAAATCATTGTAAAATTGTATCATGGGTAAAATCCTTGAAATGGATCATATGTAACACATTTTAAAATAAATCAATGCAATATTAATATAGCCAGATTCCATTTCCATTTGATCTATTTTTTCATGTTTTGCATCATGTGTTCCTTTAGCATTTATTTTATCATTATCATTCATACATTGTACAAATTTCCTTGCTTTAAAATGGTGATCTCAGTGGGATCCCTAGTGTGTCCCTCTTTGTCATTATTTGTTGTTTTGATAAATAAAAATGAATATTTTGTGTTTAGTTTTTAATTTTACAAGTACACATTCATAACCGTCTCAGGTAATATGACCCCTATTTTAAAATAATTCAAAGTGAGACGACCTTGACCCAAAGGCAAAACTATAAGGATAAACAAGATCTATATCAAACAAAAGTATTTTAGGTTATGCCTTCACATATTATGATAGCTGGATTTCTTTTTTTATATATAAAAATTAGAAAAATAATAAAAATATACATCATAATTGCATGCATGCATATTCATTCTTAGTTTTCAAACTATCACATCATGGTCACTCAGTTGAAATGGTATTGTATTTGTGGTTATCTCATGTGAGACGGTATTGCTATTTTCACTATTCTCTCTTGCATTGTTGATTGATAAAAAATTGAGCATTATTAAAAAATATATATGTATTTTATTTTATAATTTGCATTTTATAATAATCGTGTGCTCTCTATTTATTTTTTGAAACAAAATAAATTCACACATGCACGTATCACACAAAAATAGGTAAATTTGACCTTCATCACCAACTCCCAATCGAGACCAATGACATTGGATTTCATTTCCTTCCACTGGCTCACCACCTACACACCATAGTAACCCTTGTGAATGGTTTCTTGGACTTCATCACCAAGGAATCCGCTAATTTTGGGTGCATCCTAAAGTAGGTTAGGCTTAGATGCCCCTTAACCACAAGGTTTAATAATTTGTGGAATTCAACTGTTATTTATATTCAAGCATGCTCGAGTGTGAAGCAAAAGCTTGATTGGTGAAGTAGCAGAATATAGATAGTGTGGCCTCTCCTTCGGGGGTATTTTTCTTCTTATAGTGTTACCTATTACCAATTTATCCTTATAGAAATCCACTTTTGCCATTTGTGTCATATTCCTTGATAGAGGATGTGTGCAAACCACCTTTTTATAGAGTTCTCTTCATATTTGTTAGTTTTTGATGTAGAATGTATTATACAATGGGAGATAGCAATCAAAATATGCAGAATAATATGAAAAAATAAAATCTGCAAGATGATTGAAATATGCTATAAATAGAAATGATGAAAATGAATACAATGTAGTTATGGAGGGAATGGACGCTTCATGAATAAATCTACTAGACTACATTGCACCCATCACCAATATATGGTGATCTACACAACACTATGCTACTACCTACAAATATACTCTGAGCTTCTATATTTTGCTTGTTATAATGAGGCCATTCTTATATAGGAAGATAGGTTCCTTGGCCAACACTCTACCTAGTTGTGCAAGGGACACCTTACACATATACAACTTGCACATTGAAACTTGTGCATTTATTACATTGCATGAAGTAACTAGATAAATTCTCCCTAAATTAATCTAATGTCCTAAGTATGTGCCTAGTAAGGTACATTTACATGATCCAAATGATGTAATATAATCTAACTCTAACACCCCCCTATATTACATTATTTGGGTATTGAAGAATTTAGTCTTCAATATGGATCTCCTTCCAATGGATGGATTTGATTTGGTTCTTCTTCTTCAACTACTTTAGTCTTCATGTTATAGCTTTTGATATTTTCCAGTTCTTTGATCCTTCATGCCAGGTAACCTTGATGAATAATTGTTCTCATGATTTTGCATGTATTAAGAGGATCTAAATAGGTTCTTTTCCTTTATTTTGTACCTATGTAAGATCTATTTATGTCCTTCATAAGTATCAACCTTGAGCACAATGTTAGTAGATCCATCTGAAATAAGTTCCTAGAGATAACAATTTATTCTTTGTAGTAATATTCTTTCATAGCCCTTATAGTACTTGTATTTGAATTGACAAGAGAAATTCCTACCTTTGAAATGCTTTGATAAACCCTTTTAATATCCCTTTAGGATTTACTTTTAGTGTATTTAATTTATAATAAATTAATTTGATGTAGTAACCCTTATAACTCCCAAATTTTGGAAAATTAGACCACAATAATATATGCAAATATTTTAAAATCAATTTCTAGTATAAACCCTTATTACTCCTAAGTTTAATATTGCAAATATTATACTGATTTGATAAATTATTCCCTTTGAGATATGGCTTTCAATATGGTTAAATTATTCTAAGTTTAACCTTGATTAATCAACCTTATAACTTCTAAAAATGAAAGCACATTTAAAATGGGAATAAATACTACCTTACACTATACAAAGACCATAATAATTAGCACTAATTTTGGGTGTGCAAGGGCTGAAATATTAATGTCTCTACTTTGGCCGTTCCCTCCAATAGAATGCTTGGGATCCTCCTTGGATTTAATGCTCCAAATATGGTGCCTTTAATATTTGCCTTTGACCTCCCTTGACCAGAGCATTAAAGGCTCTTCTCCTTGCTTCCACACTACAAATTCGACCCTTAATAAAGCTTTGCACCTTTATGAAATCGAATGTGTATGGTTGTAATATATCCTTCTTGGGTGCTATGAGTGATGGAAGAGTCTTCAATGTGATTCTAGGCTTCAATAACCTTCTTTAATGCTTCCCTTGACCTTTTTTTTTTTTTTTTATTTACATGGTGGAATCGGTAGCCGCCACAAATCCGGGAAGGCTGTCCAACTTTTATGGCTGCCATAGTATTTTGCGCTATTCGCCCCAGAATCCACCACATAGATATTCATGCAGTCCACCCCTATAACCACCATGCCACAATCATTTTAAACCTTTTACGTCACTGAAAGCACTAGTAAAGGGACAAGCATTTAGTCCGATGAACCCCTTGACCTATTTGATAGAGAGTTCTTACACTTCTCTTTGCTGCTTCTGAATGCTTTTGAATGCTACATTCACCTTGGTCCAAGTTCTTTTAATAGGTGATCAATATTTTTATGAGTGACAAGTATCATAGTGGTTTCATTAAATGCTCCAAGGATGCTTTGGACACTTGGTGGACTCACCAACTCTGTTCAAACACCTGTTACAAGTGTCACCTTTGCTTGGAATGTTTTTATTCCCTCTTTGTGCACTGTCCAAGTGGCTTCTCTGCTTCAATGTATGTGAGACATCTTACTATAATGCTTATGAATGAAATTAACTCCTTATCTACACGAAATATGGGCATAAAAATGATGTTGTAACATCTCCTTTCACATGTCTTAAATTCAGCATTCCTTTGTGGGTGTTTTAGGGTTTTTTTGGAGAATGACAAGAGGCACCTTCTTTCATTTGCATGCCCTTTTCTTATCAGTGCCTTCTTGCAAGCCCTTCAATGTATTTTTCCACCTTGTTATTTTTTGTACTTCATTGGTGCTAAGATATTTCCATCCAAGTAATGCTTATGGTGGAGCTTTTGTTGCTTTTGAATGGAGTTCAAATGGCAACACTTTGGTGGAGACTTCTTGATGCTCCAATGATGGTATTGAATGCTCCTTGATTGGATGTATGATTCTAATTTGCTTGCTTTGATTTCCCTTACTTATATGTTGTATTATTCTCCTTTAATGAGCAATATGATATCTTTCTTGTGCTTTACAAGTTATTTATTATGGTTGTCCAACCCGTGCACAATTTGAGCCCTTTGGATAGGCTTCGTTATGCTTAGAGTGTGCTAGTATTCAGCTACACTCTTTTGAGAATAATGTGCCTTTGAGGCACCTTAAAATATTTCCTCTTCCTACTTAGAATGTATTAGATAAGTGCAATACCATGTAACAATATTTGTATATAAAAACCTTTTTATTGCACCCTTTCTTGCACTCTTTTTGCAGGTCTGATTTTTTGGTTTTGTGGCAGCTTTTTGAATGCAATGTAAGGGTTTTGAGTATGTCTCTTTGATTAGAAATGTTTTGGATATTTGAGCATGTTTTGTTGTCATTTATGTCAAGAGGATTTATGTCCTATTTTGATGGAATTAATGTCAAGAGGGTTGATTAATGTAAAAAGGTTTAATGTCCTAAATTGATGGAAATATTTATGAGAATATTTATCTTGGTGGCACATGAGGTATAAGGTAGAAAGAAGAAAGGAATACCTCTCCATAATGTTTGATAAAGGATTTATAAATTACCTTGGTGGTAATTTTTCAAAGGTTAAAATATTCATTAATGGTGGCAAGGATATATCTAAATAATTTACCTTGGTGGTAATTCTGCAAAGGTTAAAATTTCCATTAATGGTGGTAAGGTTATCCCTAAAAATAAAAATGCCCAAAAGGTTTTTAAATATTTAAATTTAATATTTAAATCCTTTAGATTTAAATTATTATAATTAAATATAATAATTAAATTTTGAAATACCAAAATTCGAATTGCAAAAAGAAGTCAATGTCAAATATAGAGGAGGGCATGTGTATTAATAAGCTAAGGTTTAGCCTAAGCATAAGTAGTATTTGAATCATTAATCCCCACAGTATTTTCCTTGCACATTCAACGTGGTAGAGGAAACAGAAAGGAGACAACGCAAATTTCAGTACAAAATATTATGGTCAAAGCGTGTATGGCGTGTATCCCCACTCCTGTGAGGTAGCAGTCGAGCTAGCAAGTAAGGCTTGTACAATGGCATAGGAGGCAGAAGGCATGGGTTCGATTCACACAAAGGTCCTTTTGGCTGCATGGTTGATTTAAGTTTTGGTGTCGATGGTATAGGACAAGATGGAGGTCTTGCATTATAGTTACATGTCGATTGGCTGGCCCATGTGGTATCCTAGTAGAGGCTAGGGTGCGAGGCCAGCAAGCAACGCGGGTTAGACTCTCGGTGGCATGCAGTAGGTGACAACAAAGAGGGATTAATTTTTTTAATTAAAAATTAAATTATGCCCTAAGGTCTAAGGTGGATAAGGTATGTGCTAGGGAGATATAAGGTGTTTTAAATGGTTTTAATTTTTGCAAAAAAAAGGTTATAAAAATAATTTATTTTTGAGAAAAAATTAAGGTAGCTTGTTTTGTTAATGCATTGGGATAAAAAGGTGAAGTGATATTTTATTTATCTTTTGTAAATGCATTAATGACAATTAGGAGATACAAGGTGTAAATGAAATTTTTGCTTATGTAATTGGTAACTCTTGTTGATGAAATTTATTGGCAAAGTTAGGAGTAATAAGGTGTGTAAGTGGTTTGGCATTTTATTAATATTTGTAGGGATAAATATTTTTTGAGGTGAAATATTCATGTGGAGGTTTTGAGATAGACTATTGCTATCTAACCCTGAATTGACACAAAAGGATTTAGTTGTAAGTGAGACAGGTTTTGGAGATATATCTCCATCAAAGCAAAGAGGTATGGGCACATCATCTTTTGTTTGAAGTGTTTGTTGGAATAAATGTTGTGAAGCATAAGGTGGAGTGAAAATGATTGTTTGATAAGCATTGTTGGAAATATTTGAGTGAGTCTTATATGCTTCATTGTTGAATGTTTAGAGAATGTTTGAGATAGATATTGAGAATTATTTGAGTTAGGGTTTCAGACATACATTGTGCTCTTTGTTTGAATAAGTATGAAAATACTTGCTTAGGGTTTGTGAGCAAGTTGTGTTTCATTGGTTGAATTATTGAGTGAAACTTCTTGAGCATTGGTTTTGAGTGATATTAAAAGTGAATGTGCAAACATAAGAAATCAAATTTTTGAAAGCAAGAGTATAGATCAAAAATATAGGTGGCATGTGCTAGATTGAATCTATCTTTAGAAGAGAAATAAAATTAAGACATGTGGAAGTGATAGACTTAATTATTGACTAGAACATATTGAGATTTTGATAGATTACATCATTCTCTATATGTTCCAGAGGTTAAATAAATTTTGGATAGAATATATCTAAACTGCTTTAAGTTACAGGAATTACTTTGAAGATTAGACAAAGCATTTGATAGCATTGTGTGCAATATTTGAGATTGATTGAGCATATTTTGTGAGTTGTTTTGAGCATGTTTTAGAACATGTTTGAGCATATGCTATAGTAGACTTGAGCAAGTCTTTAAGAAGATTTGAAGGCAGATTTAAGCAAGTTTTTGAGAACACTTGAAGCTAAATTTGAAAAGTCTTTGAGAAGAATTAAATACAGATTTGATCAAGTCTTGGTGAAGACTTAAGAGCATATTGAGGAAGTTCTTGAGAGGACTTGAAGGTATATTTGAGCAAGTCTTGGTGAAGACTTGAGAGCAGATTGAGCAAGTTCTTGAGAGGACTTGAAGGTAGAATTGAGCAATTTCTTGAGAGGACTTGAAGGTATATTTGAGCAAGTCTTGTGAAGAATTGAAACAACATTAAGAGCAGGATTTATTTGTTCAATATTTGTGTTAAGGCTTGGGGCAGATCTAAGCAGAGTTGATTGGTGATTTGTTCAAGCTTTGTGTTAAGGCTTGGGGTAGATCTAAGAAAATTTGATTGGTGATTTGTTCAAGATTTGTGTTAAGACTTGGAGATAAATTTGAGATAGATTTTGGTGTAGATTTATGAGTAGAGTTATAGCATATCTATACAAGACTTGGGACAGATTTTGGTGCAGATTTGAGACAGAGTTGAGAATAAGCTTTGGAGGTGATAGAGTAAATAGGATAGTAGTCTCCAATGGATAGAGATCCATTAGCCAGTGTAGTGGGGATAGAGGTCTCCTGTGGAGAGATATCCACAAGCTAGAGCAATGGGGATAGAAGTCTTCTAGAAGATCATCAGCTAGAGCAGAGGAAAAAGAGTTCTCCTATGGATAGATATCCATGAACTAGAACAAGGGGAAATATTTCTCCTATGGATAGATATCCATGAACCAGAACAAGAGGAAAGAGTTGTCCTATGGATAGAGATCCATGAACCAAAAAAATGGGAAAGAGTTCTCCTATGGATAGAGATCCATGAACTAGAACAAGAGGAAAGAGTTATCCTATGGATAGAGATCCATGAACTAGAACAAGGAGAAAGAGTTATCCTATGGAAAGTGATCAATGAACTAGAGTAAGGAGAAAGAGTTCTCCTATGGAGAGATATACATGAACTAGAGCAAGGGGAAAGAGTTCTCATGTGGAGTTTGATCCGTGAACTAGCTGGGAAGATGAGTTCTTCTATGGAGAGAGATCCACGAACCAGTTGAGGAGATAGAATTCTCCTGGATCAAGTTCCACAAACCAAAGAAAATGAGAAAGAGTTCTCCTATGGAGAGAGATCCACAAATCAGAGCATAGGGGATAGGTGTCTCCTTTGGATAGAGGTCCATAAACATTGTAATAGAGAATTAATTTCTAAGAATATTTGTTGAGAAATTTTAGTAGAAATATTTTCTCTATGGAGTAGCCCACATTGGGTGAACCAAGATTAAAAAATTTGTCTCTATTATGTGTGATTATTTATACATTACTTTGATTACTTATATTGATAGTACCATTGATAATATTGGATAATATTTTTTGGAAGATAAAAATGAAAGTTGATCTTATATTATTCACCCCCCTCTCAGTATAAGCTTGTGTTCTTCAATTGGTGTCAGAGCGGGTTCCTTCGAAAGAGTCTAACACCTTGAAGGAAAAGTGTACAGAAACACAAATGGCATCTCAAAGTGGATCTTCAACAAATAAGGCACCATTATTCGATGGTAATAATTATGCTTTCTAAAGCATTAGAATGAAGACTTACTTGATGGTACAAGGAAATGAGACATGGCAAGCAATTGAGGATGGATTTATACCTGCAACTAATATTCCCATAGATAAATATGGTAAGCTCTTGCATGTGAATAATGCCAAGGCTATGAATGTAATCTTAAGTGGTTTAGATGAAGCATAGTTTGTAAAAGTTATGCATTGCAAATCAGTAAAGAAAATTTAGGAAAAACTGAAGCAAAAATATGAGGGAGATAAAAAGGTCAAAATGGCAAAATTGCAAAATCACAAGAAGACATTTGAAGACTTGAAGATGAATGAAGAGGAATACATTTTTGCATACTTACTTCATGTGGATGAGGTTTTTAACACCATACGAGGACTTGGATTTAAAATAGAAGAATCTGATGTTGCTTAAATTGTTTTAAGGTCACTTTCTATCAGGTATGATGGAAAGGTTTCAGCCATATAAGAAACAAGAGACATTAAAAATTTAACTATGGATTAGTTACATGGAACTCTCATATCTTATGAGATGATAATAGTAAAGGATTTTATTTCCAAGAAAGAGGTAACTTTCAAAGTAGCAAAGAAGACAAAAGATAAGAAACCAAAATCAAGTGATGAGTCAAGTAGTGATGAAGAAGCTAACTATGGCAAAAGAAACAAGAAGGATTCAAGAAAGCAAAAAGGTACAAAAATAGTGAAGTGTTTTAATTATGGTAAATATGGTCACTATGCATCTAACTGTACGGAAGCTGGAATTAGTAGTAGTGAAGAGAAACAAGATCATAAGAAAAAAGAAACAGGAAAATCTAGGTATGAAAAGAAAAGCAAATATGGACAAAGCAAGCATGAAAATAAGTTATTTCAAAGGAAGAAGAAGAGTTTCTATGTGGACTATAGAAAATAAGACCTGCAATAAATAAACTCTGAAGCAATTGATCATTGTATTAGAATGAGGTTTATATACAACTTGAAAAGTGGTTCATGTGGTTGAACCACCCGAATGGGTTGGTTAACCAACCCATTAATTGGGGAGTGCAAAGAAGTATTTTTTATTATAATTACCCATAATGAAATATAATCCTATGCACTATGATATGCTAACATCCCCCCTTATTACATTAATGGCAAATGCCAAGAGTATTGTGAAACAATTCAAACTTGACACATGCAAGTGCCTTGGTGAAGATATCTGCAACTTGTGCATCAGTGAGAATGAATTGGAGTTGTATATTGTTCTTTGGAACTTCTTTGTAAATGAAATGACAACGGGTGTCAATATGTTTGGTATGATCATGAAATATTGGATTCTTGACAAGTTTAAAAACACCTTGATTATCGTAAAATAAATGCAGTGGAAGATTCTCTATAAAACCCATATTTGTAAGGATGCGATGTAGCCACATTATCTCACAGACTGCTCTACTAGCTGTGTGATATTCTACCTCTGTAAAATAAATGGCAACCACTTGTTGCTTCTTGTTGTTCCAAGAGACTGGACCAGATCCAATATGAAATATGTATCCAAAAGTTGATTTCTGATCACCAATAGATCCAGCATAGTTGAAGTCTGTGTATCCTTATAAATAGAACTTGTTGTTCTTTTTGTACTCCAAGTCATAATATGATGTACCACAGACATAAGTAGAACTCTTTTTTCTACTTTCCAATGACTTACCTTGGGTTCCTACATGAACCATGAAAGATAACCCATAGCAAAACTAAGATCAAGCCTGGTATTGGTTAGGTATAAAAGACTCATGGTCAGTTGACGATAGAGAGTGCAATCTACCTATGGAGATTGATCATATCTTGACAACTTAAGTCCTGCTTCCATGGGAGTAGCTTTGTACTTACAGTCATCCATGTGATAATTCTCAATCAAATTCTTGGCATATTTCTTCTATGTAACTTTGATGTGATGCTTTTCTTGAGTTACTTCTAAGCCAAGACAATAGTGTAGAAGTCCCAGATATGTCATTTCAAAATATGATTTGAGATCACTTGTCACTGTATCAACCATACTTTCTGAACTACCTATTATAATCAAATCATCTACATATAGCACGAGAATCACTATGTCAGAACCATTGTTCTTTATATAGATATTCACATCTAACAGAATTCATTTGAATCCATGTTGTAATAGGTGACTATCAATTTTGATGTACCAATCTTGGGGAGCTTGTTTTAGCCCATACAAGGATTTTATTAACTTGCAAACTTTTTGTTCTTGCCCTTTGACAACAAATACTTCAGGTTGATTCATGTATACTTCTTCTTGTGGATCACCATTAAGAAAGGCACTTTTTACATCCATATGATGTAATTTCCACCCGAACTGAGCTACCATAGCACACAATATTTGGATGGTAGTCATTTTTGTGGTAGGATCAAACGTCTCTTCATAATATATGCCTTTTCTTTGAGCATAGCCCTTTGCAACCAGATGGACTTTATGCTTATAAATTATACCATATGTCTTATACTTTACCTTGAATACCCACTTACAACCAATAGGTTTATTTCCTGAAGGCAGATTTACTAGATTCCAAGTGTGATTTTGCATGAGATGTATGCTCTACCTCCATAGCAATCTTCCATTGAGGCTTACTAAGAGATTACTAGGTAATTATGGGTTCATTTTCATCCAACACTGTCAGATAAACCCTTTCATCCTCTATATCCATTTATCTCTCTTTTGTTGCATCTATGGATAGTTCATCAAACTGGTGACAAATTTCATCAACTTCTGAAGATGGTGCTTCTACCTTCTTCTATTGAGTGATGTTGCACGTACATGGTCGATCTAGAGTCATATCTAGGAATGAGGTCAATTTATAATCTCTCAAAGTGCTAGTATACCATTTGGAAATATTTTTATGAGGTGGTGAAACCTCTTGCTTAGGCTCATCATCCTCATGATATACTGTTGTAGAGGTATTATTTGATGTGAAAGCTTCATCAAATATGACATCTCTACTTATATGTGTTTTCTTGGTTATAGGATCAATCAAGTGATATCCTTTTGAATGCTCATCATAACCAAGAAAGATACATTTCAAGGTTTTCTCATCTAACTTCTTCCTTTTCTGTTTTGGAATATGCATGAAGGCTTTACATCCAAACACTCATAGATGAGAAATGGAGGGTTTCTTCCCACTCCATGCTTCTTGTGGGGTTTTGCCTTGTAGAGCTCTTGTGGGTGCTCTATTCAAGAGGTATGAAGTCGTATTTACTACTTCTATCCAAAACTAATCTTCAATATGTGCTCCTTTTATTATACATCAGACCATTTCCATAATGGAGTGATTTCTTCTCTCAGTAACACCATTTTTTTGTGGTGTATAAGTTTTTGTCATTTGTTGCTTTATCCCATGTTCTTTTAGATATGATGAAAACTCCTTGGAATTATATTCCCCCCCTTCATCTGAGTGGAGGGATTTGATGAGACATCCAGACTCTTTTTCAACAAGTTTATTGAACTATCAAAAGTATGAAAATGCCTCTAATTTCAATTGGAGGAAGAAAACCCATATTTTTCAAGAGTGATCATCAACAAACAATTAAAAGTACTTATTTCCACCATAACTAGTTGACATAGGACCGCATAGATCGGTGTGCACCAACTCCAAAAGTTTCTTAGCTCTAGAAGAATTGGATTCAAAATGTACCCGATGTTGCTTCCCTGTTAAGCAATCAGAGCAAAATGGTAATATGGAGGAGAGAGGAGGAAGGCCTCGCACCATCTCATATTTGCTCAATTTGAGCAAATATCCTACACTGAGATGCCCATATCTTCTATGCTAGAGAGCAGTGGCCACCTTTGTAGTTGTAGCTAGAGCAACATGAGGTGTTGAAAGAGCATCTAGAATGAACAAGCCATGCTTGTAGGAACCGGTTGCAACATGTTTACCATTGTGGGTTATAAAACATCTCTTATTGCCTTTCACAACTCATAATACAACATCCATTTTTCTATCCAACATCTAAGGAACATACAACAAATTATTGGTTAATCTAGGAACATAGAGGACCTGCTCAATCTGACATCTCCCATCTAAAAGAGTGATAGAAACATTTACTTCACCCTTTACTTGATAGACTTGATCATCAACAATGGTAACTAGCTTCCCCTATTTCTCCTCAAATGTTTCAAACCAATATTTATCTCCAGTCATATGCTTACTATAACCTGAATCAATATACCATAAAACATCTATCTGGTAAGATGAAGTATGGGTCATGAGCACCTTATGTGCTCTTTCAGAGTCAAAATCTAAATCGGGACCAGAGGTATCTAATTCTGATTTGGAGTTATCATAATCAACATGTCCCTTAGGTTGCTTATGTTTATTTTTATATTGTTGTTTCTATTTCCCTTTCTTCTTATGAGGTTGATCATTTTTTTGCTTGTTTTTTAACCAACACATGTTGGTTCCATGGTTATTCATATTGCAAATCTTGCAATATTTTGTATCCTTCTACTGATTTTGTTTCCCTTTTCCCTTGGAAGAAGAAAACCCTTTTTGAAACTGACCTTGTTTCGTACTCCTTTGTTGAGTGGAAAGGGCATTATTTGGCACTTCGTCTTTCTAAACCTGATTTGCCTCCTCAGTCTGAAGAAAATTTACCAATTCCACAAAAGATACTTGTCTACCAGAAACGTTGAGGGAAGTGATCAACATCTTGTACGACTATTTCAATGCTCTCAATATGATAGAGTTCAAGATATCATCATTCACTGGTTTACCCATAGCATTCAATTTTACTTTCAGGTTTGCCACTCTGCAAAGGAATAGGTCAACTGTCTCCCCATAATTCATATTGAAGGTGTGTAGTTGAGTTTGAAGGTGTAGAATAGTGGACTGATTCTTTCCTTAATACATAGTAATAAAAGCATCCTAAGATTCCTTATTGGTTTTGGCATCATATATATGAGTTTGGACCTCATCTATAGTAGCAGCAAGTAGGAGAAACATGAGATCTCTTTTGTCCTTCTTATCCCAAGCTTCTTGATCTGTTCCTGCTATTTGAGCGCGTGATGTATTTCCAGTCACTACATCCCATAAATCTTCCACCTAAATAATGGCTCTCATCTTTGTCTTCCATGGAACAAAGTTTGAACCTTTCAGCAACTGAGAATCTGAGAGATACTTGTGACCACTGGCCATTATGAAGGTTCCTTATATCACCATTTGGTCTACCTCCTTTTATCTTATAATTTTGCAAAAATAATATGGTGATCCCCCCTTCTTGTTACAAAATAAAAGTGTATCTGGACCCTTAATAAATGCACTGTGATCCTTGAAAATGAAAAACATCCTTTTCAAGCATCAAAGAAAGCTTCTCAGGTGTTAAAAACAACTCTCAAGGTGTCAAAAACATGCTTTGGGAATCAAATGACTTCTTAGGGAATCAAAAATACCCATGTGGGCATCAAACAACACTCACGAGCATCAAATTCCACCCACGGGCATCAACTGGCTGCTTCAAGCATCAAAAACTGCTACAGGCATCAAAATTTTGGAATAGGGCATCAAAAATTGGTTGGTGTGGCATCCATAGGATTCGAACTATGGACCTCGTCCACACAACTCAGCGTACATAGTCAACTGTGCTACTAAGGGCGATGGAATGAAGAATCCATGTCGTAAGTTTATTCCTTCATTGCCTACAGGTTTTAAAAAAAAATTATGTGGGTTAAATCTCACATGCATCCCATAGATGCTTTGAGGATGTTTAAAAACAAATAACTGCATGTAGAAGGTAACTACCTTCGGGTTACTCCTTTCTACTATTTTTCCACCCATGAGCCATGTGTCAGATCTACCACTAACCCTCATCCATGTCACCCTTGAGCCACGTGTCAATTCTACCATGTCATCCTCAGCCATATCACCCTCGATCCATAAGTTAGGTTTGCCACGTCACCCTCAGCCATGTCACCTCGATCCATGTATCATGTCTTCTTTGGTTTATGTCTGAAGTCCTCCTCAGGATTTGTATCTAGGAGTAGAGTCTAAAACATCAATCCTGGTCCACCTGGCGTGTCGTTGGTCTACCTTGGATTACATGCTGGTCAGTCTTAGGTCGCATTCTCATGTGTTGCTAGTCCACCTCATGTCGTTTGTTGGTCTGCCTACCTTGGATCACGTGTTGGTCAGGCTTGGGTCACATCCTCACATGTTGCTGGTCCACCTCATGTTGCCTCGCGTCACGTGCTGGTCAACCTAGTTGCATAGTTCGTGTCCTCTCGTGTACCACCACCTCCTTGCTCTGGTACCATATAGAAAATAAGACCTGCAATAAATAAACTTCAAAGAAATTGATTGTTGTATTAGAATGAGGGTTATATATAACTTGAAAAGTGGTTCGGGTGGTTGAACCACCCAAATGGGTTGGTTAACCAACACATTAATTGGGAAGCGCTAAGAAGCACTTTTTTATTATAATTGCCCATAATGAAATATAAACCTGTGCACTATGATATGCTAACAAATATAGGTAAGGTTTCAAATGATAGTGATGAAATATCGTCAGACAGAGAACAAGAAGAAATTCTCTTTTTGGCAATAGAAGAGGAATAAAGTGCTCATATTGAAGATAAATCTAATCAATATGAAGATTCTCTTGAAGAAAAAGAAGTAGAGAAAGAATCAGAATATGAAGAGGAAGGAGTAGTAGATCTAGAAGTTGAAATTATTGCTGCTCTAAAAGAATTGAAAAAGGTCATAAAGCAAAATTCAAGACTCAATTTTAATAATGTGATGAAGAGAAATGAAAGCTTATACAATACCTGACAAACTCAATAGCTAAGACAAGGATATTTAAAGAAAAGCTAGAGACAAAGGTCTTAGAATGTGAGATATTAGAAAAAGAGGCAATTTATCTAAGGAAGGAAATGAAAGAGTCTAAGGACAAGCTACACAGGTTTAGGAAAAGTTCAAAGACTTTGGATAAGATTATCAATGCAAAAAAACCTTCATCTAACAAAATAGGACTTGGTTTTGAAGAAGGACAAGAGAAACAAGAAGAAGGGTCAAGCTCAAGATCCAAAGAGGAAGAAGCTTCAAAAGAAGAGAGTGAAGGAGAAATTGAGACTTATGAGAATAAGTTAAAAAATAGAAACTTCACCAAGAAAGGAAATAATGCACAAAAAAGGAACAGGAATCATCATAGAAAAGAAAGGACTAAAAGACCAGTGGGTTCAAGACACGACTTCTTCAAAGGCAATTTTTTTTCATGTAACAGGTTTGGCCACAAGGCTATGCATTGCAAGACTCATGGAAAGGAGTATGGTATTACTAAGAGGAAATTAAAAGATGGACATTTCTTTCAAGGGTATTGCTACTCTTGCAATCGATTTGGTCATAAAGAAATTCATTGCAGGGTTCATGATATAAATAGGTATGGATTCACCAGGAGGAACTTCAATATATTTACACCTTCAAGGAACCACAACATTAAGTGTTATAAGTGCAATAATATTGGGCATAAATCCAAGTGGTGCAGAACAGAGTTTTCAGAGCTTCTAGAGACAAGCAAGAACTAGGATACTCAAAGGGATCAAAATGGTATGTTGAGAAATAAGGTTGACAAAAGAAAAGAGAATTGTATGCTGGAGTAATTTTACTCCCACCCCAAAATTAATCACCTCAAGGAGAGGAGGTAGGGAGGGGGCTAAGCTAAGATTCTTATATTTAGCTCCAAAGGAGTCCCTTTTCCATTGATGTCAAAGGGGAAGAGATTTGAGTTAGGGGGAGAGCATTCAATTAGGGGGAGTAGTTTCTTAGGGAGAGAGAATTTGGAAAATGGTAAAAGGAATGCTTAAGGAAAAAGGGTTGCCATCAATTACAAAGGAGGATATTGTTGGATATTTGAGCATGTTTTTTTTCATTGATGTCAAGATGTTTGATGTCCTAATTTTATGGAATTAATGTCAAGAGGTTTGATTAATGTCAAAATGTTTAATGTCCGAAATTTATGGAAATATTTGTGAGAATATTCCTCTTGGTGGCACATGAGTTATAAGGCAGCAGGAATAAAGGAATACCTCTCCATAATGTTTGAGAAAGGATTTATAAATTACCTTGGTGGTAATTTTGCAAAGGTTAAAATATTCATTAATGGTGGTAAGGTTATCTCTAAAGAATTTACCTTGGTGGTAATTCTGCAAAGGTTAAAATATCCATTAATGGTGGCAAGGTTATCCCTAAAAAGAAAATGGCTTGTCTACCTTGATTGTTTCTTCTTGGGCTCATCATACTATTTTTTCTAAAATTTCTTTGTTTGCATCAAAAAATGATATGAGATCTACAATTTTTACCATAGGTAATAACTGTAAGAGTTTCCCTAGAATGTGGCAAAATATGGAAAATGAATCAACTACATCAAACTCAAATGGACCAGTTAATAATGCAATGGACCAACACAGGGATAATTTATTGATTGGACAAAAAAATGATTATTTTATTTCCATAGTGTTTAATGTTTTTTTGTGAGAGAAAAATGATTGGCAGTATTATTTGGTGCCATAGGACTGGATAAACTCAACCTGCACATATCTACAGGTTTATCACATTATAGGTGCAAGTAGAATTTGACAAATTAAAACTGTAGCAGTCTTTGTATCTATGGATGTTTGAAAATGAACAGACAAAATGAAACAACAGTGTTGGAACAATTCACGAACCCACTATTTGTAGCGTAGTATGCGATTGTTTCAAAATATAAAGAAGTAGTATGTAAGCTATTATTGGAGTAGACTCACATGACCACGCGTGTCAAACGTATTTTTCATTTGTTGTATCAACAGATTCCCATTTAGAAGTTTGGTGTAATGTCATCCAAAAATACACAGAGACAACATCGATTAACTTGCCGAGGCAGTAATAAATACCATGTTTTTCAAAATGGAGGTGAAATTGACCATGCAATTGAAGTATTTTTAAAATACTTGGCTTGGTTGGCTAATGGGTGTTTTTGGGGATAATTTTAATGGTGCAGTAAATTTACAAGACTTCGATTATGAGCTTAAATGGAGCAGTGTTGGCAATTATCACATGTGACTGGTAATTTATAAAGTGGTAAAATTTTGACCCACAAGATGAAAAGCACAAAGAATAGCAGAAAGGAACAAATTTAAAATTTGAATTTCAAACAATGATAACTATAAACAAAGGCAAGAATCAAAGATTGAAGACGAAAGTCTTCAATAACCAGGCAATGTAATACAGGCGGTGTTAGAGTATTTACATTATTTGGTACATGCTAATGTACCAAATTGGGTACATATTTAGATTAGGAGTGTCTTATATTAGAGTGTGAGTTATATTTTATGTAATGTAGTTATATTATATGTAATGTAATAATGTGCAGGAAATGCACAAGTGTCTTGTAGTTAGGTGTGCATGTGCACAAGTGTCCATTATGTAGAGTGCACATGTGTCCTTAGAGTAGGAAAGTGAAGAGTCACATACTATTATATATTTGTGACTAAGCATTGTAATAGGTATCAAAAGTGCATTACTCATAGCATGCATTAGAAGGTTTTTATTCTATAGCACTTTCAATATACTATTTTCGTGAGATATCATTAATGGCTATTTTATGAGTAGTTGTAAAATTTTCTTATGAGTTTTACATGCATAGTATATTGTCATTATCTTATGTTTAATATTGCATGCTCATTTTATATCTTGTGATTGATTTCTCATTAAGTATCTAGCATCAAAAGCTAGCATTTTTTTCAAAAACATTAACATGTTGCCTATGCTTTTTCTGGCAATCACATTCATAATGACCAAACTTTTGGTAATAATAATATTGAAATTATGATTTATCATAATTTTTATTACCTCTTTTATAGTTACTATTGCCTCTTTATCTATTATTGTAGTTATCTCTTTCTCTATTATTGTTGTCTTTGCTTCTTCCTCTATTGTTGCCATAGCTGTTTCTTCCTCTATGGCTAATATAGTTGCCTCTTCCTCATCCACTATTACTTCCTCTGCTTGCACGTCCTCTTCTTCTACAATTTGTTGTTCCTTTATAAGATGATAATCTTCCCTTATCCCTTAGATTTGTTTGAAAAGCTTGTTAAAAAAATATTTTAGTGGATCTATTCATTATCTGCTTGTGAGTTTGAAGATATCCCATAAGCTCATTAACTGGAAATAAGGTTAGATTATTCAATTCTTCAATAGTGATCACAATGGGATAAAAAAGTGGAGGGAGGCTTCTCAAAAAGAATTCTATATTTTTTTATCTAATAAATTCTCCCCACAAGATCTAATTTTTTTCACTAATCCCATCACTCGATTAAAAAAACCTTGAAGATTCAAAATCTTTCATAAAATTATTTTCAAAATCCTCTTATAAGTGACTAAAGTTTGATCATTTTTACCTTAGTTGTTCCTTGATATGTATTCTAAAGTATATCCTATGCTTATTTTAATTTTGTTGTTGTAGAAATTCTTGGAAAAATTAATTCATGTAATGCTTTTTGAATAAGGAAAAGAGCATTTGAGTCTTTTTTTTCTATTCTTCTTTAACTAATATCGTTGTGCTTGAGACAAAATGAAAAGTGATTGTGCATCAATAGTTTCTATGTAACCTATCTCAACCAAATTCCATAAATCTTGAGAAATAAACAACATTTTCATCTTAATGATCCAAAAATCATAGTTTTTCCCCTTGAACAATGGAATCTAAAGCTGAGAAATATTTTGACTACTGCTACTAGTAGCCATATTCAACTATTATCATTATTATTTCTTTTGCTTTTGTTGCTTCTGTCTCTACTATAGCCTTCGCCTAAAAGGTAAACCTCACTTTGTTAGTGATATCTCTACTATAGCCTTCTCAACATTATCCTCACAAACAAACCTTGCTCTAGTACCAATTGTTGAATTTATAGAGAGATACAACTATGTAAACCTTGATATTAAACAATAAAAAAACATAAAGACACTAGTTTTTGTTGCAACAAAAGTTTAATTTTTTTATGCAATTGCACTTTGATCCATACAAATAAAACACACTATTCCATACAAAAATACAATAGCAAATAAAATACAAGCACTCTTTGTGTGTCTTTAGTAGGAAATTATATTCATTCTTGCAATTCATGAAATCCTTCAATAAAAGAAACAAAGACATCTATTGTTTTATTACTTTTGGTTTCTAGCCACCACAAAATTTACTTTTCAAGGTGTTAGATTCCAATTCCAAATAAGGAAACTAAGTTGCTTATTTTGGTTTTATTCTCTATGTTTGTCAAAATTGTAGTATAAGATATATTTTGTATTAAATCACATACTATTTAGAAAAACCTTTAACAAATTTTACATGTGTATCCTAATCAAAATTGCAAGTACATTTTCACAGTTGTTTCATGTCTTATAGTAAGACAAAAATAGGTTGGATATTATGAGATATGTTGTGTCTGTTACAATTAAGCATTAACATTATCATCTTCTCGATTTTATTGATATTATTTATTAATATCATTATTTTTTCCATAACATTTTCATATAGACATAGAGTTATCTCCACTCAATTAAAACAATTAAGTTCTTCAATCATTGTAAAGGTAAAAAGGTAAAAGTTAAATTAAATTTTAATGTCCATGAGATCATAAGCCACATAAAATGACACTTACAGAGGATGTTATTTACCTAATATATGTTTATCCAACCAAACTCTAAAAAAAAAATGAATCTTTATCAAAGAGCTTTAACAAAGTTATAAAATAGAGATAATTATTATTATTGTTATCATTTCCTTATAAAAATTCATTAGATCAAGATCTTAAGATAAAATATATTATTATTTTCTTATCAAATAGTATGAGCTCAACCAATTCAAGGAGGAGTGCTAGGTTAAAATATTTCCAAGTTGTTATAATATCACTATGTGATCACAATATAATAACAGATAATATATAGATAAATAGATACATAGATAGACAGATATTTTTTTCTTCAACAATAATTCTAAAAATAATCACATAGTCATCATTGAATGTTTAATTCAAAAACCAATATTAAAAATAACTCTTATTTTTTCCTTAACTTTTACATCTTTTTACATAAAATGATATCAATTATTATTATTTTTTTAAATACTATTATTATAAAATAAATAAATTTTTATAACTATTCAATATCTAATATATTTAACTTTAATTTATTTGTTTATTCCAATATATAAGACATCTCATTGAGGTAATAGATGAGTTAATTTTTGAGGTGGCACAAGGGCATGAAGATGAAATAAAATATTATCGGTAAGAGAAGATTAAGGACAAGAGGAGATTTGCTAAAGAGGAGATTACCAAAGGAGAATATTACCGACAAGATTACTAGCAAAGAGAAGCAAATTGAAAATTACTGGTAAAGAGAAGTGATTTGAGTTTTATTTGCAATATCTTGTTTATCAGTAAAATATTTTTTTAGCATTATGGTCATCATCATTGAGAAGAACCTCATTGCCATCAAAGTTGTCCATGTTTCTTCACAACAAAAAAAATATGTGTAATAGTGTTGAACCCTTTGGAGGAGAAGCCTGGTAATGGATTAATGCAAATTTGTAATAGATGGTTGTATTTTTTATGTCAATTATATCGCATTTAAATTTTTTTATTGGTGATAACAAATCTTAGAGGATTTTTTTTAAAAGAGAAAATTATAAAAAAAACATACCCTTTTTCCAAAACGCTAGCTATTTTTTGGATTTTTTGGGTTGATATCATGGAGTTACCAATTTTCACTAGAAATGATGATATTGATGCTCGAGAATGGTGGATGAAGTTTAGATCTCTATATTTTGGTGAGATTTTTTGGAATTGTAAACTTTCTTATCTTTTAAAAGATGAAGCTCATGATTGGTGGGATATTTTTACTAAGTAAATGCATGTTAAGAAAAGAACTTGGACATGGGATAAAATAGAGCATGCATTCTTGAGTCAATGGAACCCTTATAAAAATATAGCTAGTTTGAAGGTCACCATTAAAGGATATGAATAATAAATAAAAAGGCTTCAGAAGGAATTGAAATAAATGAATAAAGAGGATATAATAGAAGGAAAAAATACAAATGACAACGTGTAAATTTATGGTCACATTCAAAAAAATATTAAGAAGCAAGGATATAGAGAGAAGCAAGAATAAATTATGGTAAGGGAACAAGTTGAAGAACCATTAGAAAACTCAAAAGTTGAATTTACAGTAGCAACAATAATAGAGTCCATGGAAGAAGCAACAACAAAGTCTAAGAAAGTGTTGTTGGAAGTGCACAAGGATGCAAAAAAAAAAAGGTATAAGAGAGAATATTGTGAAGAATATGAAGAATCAAAGGGAACAAAATTTTAGGTTAAGGTTATAGCATATCAGCACCCACACCACCTTGAGCGATAATAATATTGGAGGTATGGCTTAAGGTATCAATAATTTAGATATACAGGGAGTCCAAAATGCATCAAGTATAGCAGTGTTTGGTAGAAAAAGCATAATGTTTCTAGATTTCAAAGGGGTGTAGTAGCATCAAGGAACAATAGGATCAATCATTCAAAATATCAAAGCAAAGTAGCAGAAACATGGAGCCAACAAAGTAGTTATGAATATTCAAGTGGTACAATGGCAGTTTGACATCATCAAAAACCATCACTAATCAAAATTTCTCTTGGATGGATGGAGATTAGAAATTCTTAAGAAAAATGATGTTGAATATTTGTATTCAAAAAAATTAATATCAAAATTCAAACTTTGTGTGAAAAAAGATGTAGGTATCTAGTGATAGCATCTCAATTGAGTTGAGAACTAAATATTTAATACAATTTCAAGCTTTATAGAAGAGATATGATTTATCAAGGGTAGGGGACCTCAGTACAACCCCTTTTTCTCAAGTAAAAAAAAATATATTTAATATATGTTTGAGATCAACAAAATATTTTACTATATATAAAACTAATCTATGTTTACTCGTAAAAATGATTCATCAAAATATTACATAAATGAATGAAATTAAATAGAAAATCCACTTCATCAATTATATAAATCTTAACACCAACTTCATATAAATTTTCAAAATAATTATATTCACAAGATATAAGAAGAAACATATGAGGCTAGTGTTTTGTAAAAAAAGGTAAAAGGTGAAATATAAAACTTTACCATTTTTAATTATAAAAATATCTATCAAAGTATTATATAATTAAGTAAAATAATATATAGAATTCGTTTCTTCTATATAAGTCATAACACCAATTTCATATACATTTCTAAAAGCATTATATTTCTTAATGTTTACCTTAAGGCCATAAACCAAGTCATCAAAGATAAGAAATCCAAAGTGGTTTTCTTCAATATTGCTTGAAGGATTTAGGATATAATTTTAGAGATCTTGGGATTCACAAGCACTTCTCCTCCAGTGGTCTATTTGGGGGTCCATTTGCATTTAAAAAAATAAATATAGCTATTTGGAGGAATTTTTTGGATCATATCAAAGAAATAATTAACCGTTGGTCTCACAAATGGTTAGCCTTGAGGGGTAGATTAATTTTTTTGTAGTTAGTCATTTAGGCCATGTACATTTATAAAAAATTTATCTGTTTTGCCCCACATATCATATGGAAAGGGTTGGACAAGATGGCTACAATATTTTTATGGGGAGGAGTAAAATGAGAGAGAAAATTGGTATTAGTAGGTTGGGAAAAGTAGACCAATCCAAGGCAAAAGGAGGTTTGGTATTGAGAAGATTAGAGCTAAATAGTAAATCTTTGGTTGGAAAGCTTTATTGGAGGTGGATCTCCCTACCAAAATCTTTATTCATTAGAGTTTCAACTGCTAAATATTTGGGACAATTCAACCCAAATGAGGTGAGTCATTTCTCTTTGGATGGTAATGGGTCCCTAGTGTGGAATGATCTAAAGTTAGAATCTCAAGTAGTGAAATATGGATAATTTTGGAAAGTGGGAAGGAAAAAAACACAATTTTGGATAGATTCATGGGATCAATACCCACCTATCATTATTGGATTCCTAGAACTACAACCTGTAAAAAAACTATGGAAAGTAGGGGTTGTATCAATATTGAAAGTTATTTCAATACCAGAAAACTAGGGAATTATAGGTTTAAATAGTTTAAGAAGTTGGATGAGTGGCCAATTCTAGTCCCTTTAGAATTGAAACCCATCATCACTAAAATATTGTTAAAATATTTCTCCCAGGTAGATATGAGGAAGATGAATTAGCTTGGAGCTATGAGAGCCTTAGAGTCTATATAGTGAAGGATGGATGTGATAATATCCTTCCAGAACCTTCTCCTTATGCATATCAAGTTGAGGATTGGAGAAATATTTGGTAGTCCAAGGATTGGCCAAAAGTAAACTTCTTTTCCTAGCAATTCATGCATAATGGAATTCTTATTTTTGATAGTCTAAGACATAGGGGAATCATTGATCCACCCGAATGTGTTTTATGTTACAAGGAGAATAAAATTTGACCACTTGATTTTTGAGTACCTGTTCACATGCCAAATCTGAAAGCAATGGTGTTTAGCTTATAAAATCTAAGCTAATGGTGATTTGAACCATATTAATGTCTAGGAAATATGGAAGAGGTGCATATTTAAATTTGAAGCTCATTGTATTGGATAGAAGCTTGGATTAAACTTTATTTTATGGTAAGTATGGTTGGAGAGAAATGGCAGAATTTTTAAAGAAACCATTTTATCCTTGGTTAGTGTTTGGCAGGTCATTTACAACAAATTCATGGAAACTATGGCAATGTATGCTAAAGAGGAAACTCAATATGATATAGGACAATGGAGAAATAAGCTAAAGTGCAAGAGGGGTAGGACAAAGCTAGTTGGAAAACACCCCTAGAAGGTTAGATTAAAATTAATACTAGGAGTTGCAAAAGGTAATCTAGGTTGAGTTAGAATTGGAGTGGTCTACATGAATCATGTGGGGATAGTTCTCCATTGGGAACTACAAGGCTAAGGCAAGATCAAGAGCAATAAACCAGAAGCCTTAGCTATCAAATTTTCTTCTATCTGGGTAGTAAGGCAAATTTATAGGAGGATAATAATAGAATTTGATTCTCAAATATTTGTAGGAGCCCTAGATTGCATGAGGAACTTTTCTTTGAAGACATGGAGGTTGAGGATTCTTATCACCCAAATTAAGGAGTTGTGGATGAAATTAAATTATGTGATTTTGATTTATTTGGGTAGATCTCAGAATAAAGTGGTATACTTCCTAACTAATATGGATACCAAGAAGGAGGTAGTAATTCAATGGCATAGTTAGTGAGGATGGGGGGATTAGACAATTTGATGAACAAATCTAGTGTTTGGCTAATTTGGATAGCGTTCCAAACATATGGTTTAATATATTTGGCTCCAATGCAAATCTCCTTTCAATCTTGTAATCAAAAGTGTTCTTTTGATCTTGGTTTTAGATTTATGGAAGTTTATTGAAAATTTAAAAGGAGTAAATGGGTACTCTTGTTGGCTAAGTCTGGGAGGAGTCTAGTTCCAACTTGTAAATAATTTTGTTTTAATATAAATATTTCAAATTCTTTTTCTAAAAAATAGTTTAGGGTTTCAAATTATTTGTTCTTTGTTAATTTTTAGATCATTGTGTAAGTCTCAAACCTCTATTTTTAGTTTTGGATGAATTATCAATTGGAGATTTTGAAATATGCTTTCATACCACCACTTTTTTTTGTGATCAATAAAATTATTAATTTTAATATTACAAAACACTTTAAAAAATAAATAAATAAATAATATACAAAATTTTACCATTTTAATTGTAAAAATAAACTATTAAAGTATTTTATAAAATATTATATAATTAAGTAAAAGAAAATATAAAATCTACTTTTTTTATTTTTTTTCAAAGACTAGTGTCATTGTTATTTTTTTTTATATCTAATAGATAGCATGCTTTTGAAAATGCATATGAATTTGGTGTTATGCTTTAGTATGATTAGAAGAAGTGGAATTTTTTTTATTTTATTATATTTTTACATTAAAAATAGCAAAGTTTTATAATTTGTTTTTCCAAAGACTAGTCTCATTGTATATATTTCTTTTTATATATTATAAATTAAGTGCTTTTTGGAAATGTATATAAATTTGGAATTTTTTTTTGGTAATATTAAGAGAAAAAAGAGTTTTGAAAGGGACCCCACAACATTTTACAGAGAAACTTGCCACAAAGGTAGCCAGAAGAGAAAACCACAAAACACAACAAAGAAAAGAGGCCCTCCAAAAAACATCAAGGAAAAAAAGATGAAAACAATCAATAAGAGAACCGAGAGATTTCTACAACATTAAATCGATTTCATGGGCAATATTACCAAATATTTGAGCAACCTCCTCAGCATAATCCAATGTCATTTTGACAGAACTTCAAACCACACGTTGCTTAATTTTGATCAATTTTAAACTATGCAAAAGTGCACTTTTCTTCGTAGAAGCTTCCCCGGGAATAGACATCAGCCACCATTTTATCCTTAACAAAATCTCTGGGAAGAACCTCCACATCTTCCTCAAGGGATAAGGGAGAGGACTCTGCCACATCCCTATTTTTACCACTTAGCCGCAACAACTTATAGGTGCCACTGCCTTCCGCCATGCTAACAGAAGAGGGACCCCCCACCACTGGAATGGCAACTAAAAAAACTATGGAATTCTTAGCAAAATCAGCAGTAGAGCTTTTAACCGTAGATCCCTTAACTCCTTTAGCAGAAACGTGAACCTTGTAGGAGATCTTCTCCAGGCCAGAACCTATCGAAAAGGAATAAACATCCTCACAGTCCTCACTCAAACTATTTGTAGCCACCAAAGCCTGACCAGGTGTAGGGATTGGAATTTTTATAGAATAGTTTGATTTTATATTTTATTTTACTTAATTATATAATATTTTATATATAATTAGAAATAATAATATTTTATACTTACCTTAAAAAATATATTTTTAAATTAGTACTCTATGTTTCTTATTATTAGTGAATAGAATGCTTGTATATTTTAAATACATGGGTGTGAAGAAATAGATTTTATATTTATTTCATTTAATTATATAATATTTGGATGGATATTTCTTCACTAATACTAAGAAACATAGAGTACTCTATTTCTTCATTAATAATAAGAAACAGAGAGTACTAATTTAAAAAAAAATATTAAATTAGTATTTTTAAATATTGTATCTCATTCTTCACACCTATGTATTTATTTTTGTCATTTTACTTTTTTTTTCAATTTTTATTTTAATTCTCGAAGTTTTAAAAAAAATTGAAAAATGAAGTGTTAAAATAAATAAAATAAAATCTAGAAATGGAAATGCAAACGCAATACGGCATCATGCTCCCCTACTCTATAAAATCGAAGACATGAAAAATCTCTACATGCAACCTAGTTTATCAGAACCTGCATTTGCACAACTCGGAATAAGCTAGGTGCGAGCTTCTAAGGATAGAAAAATATTTTTTTTGTTTTGAGGTATTCAACAATGCAACCATGAAATGCATTAAACATTGTTTATAAACCTAAAAATAGAAAAGAAGAAAAATAAGCATTAAATCTAGACATGCATAAATACTCTCCTTTCTTGATAACAAGGTGCAAGTTTCCAGATTCATTTGCATTAATTCTATTAAAAAATATTTATTTACATCCTAGTTCCAACAGCATTTCTGGTCTTTCCGAAAAGAACCAAACTTTTGTTTTAAACTTGTTTCAGTGTTTGAAAGAGGTATTTAATATTTTCCATCACTCTTCGTTTGGCTTCAAACGTCTCCTTTTCGCCTTCCTCTTCTTATGTTTCATTTTTCTTTTTTTTTTATTTGGCCCTTTTGTTTTCGTATTCTTTCCCTTTCATATTTGTTCATAAAAACTTGTAACTGCCAACTCCAAGTACTTTACCACATTTCTGGGTAATGCTTCTTTCTAATATCATATGAATGTTACTTCACGCACCATGCCAACTCCAAGTATTTTACCACATTTCTGGGTAAATTCCACTCGATTTGTTGTTTATCAATGCCCTTCTCATTGTTGTCAATCAAAAACCTAGTGAAAGCACGAGATTTTGGGCGAAGGAAACACTAATTGCGATGCATTCAAAATCAAATACGCTTAAGTCCTAGAAATGTAGAGTGCACGCAATGAAAGAGACGCATTGAAATGAGATACAAGCAAATGGAGAAAACACAACCCTTTCATTAAAATCTCTTCATCTCTGTTACAAAGACGCCTCCTCCCTTTTCAGGGGCTAGGAGCATTAAAAGAATTTGATTACAATCAAGACTTAAGGTTCCTCTTTCTGCGTGCCCACACTTGAGATGGGCGGGCCAAGACGATGCCGCCGCTAATGTTGATGAGTCCTTGACCTCTGCTGCTCCTCCTACGAACAAAGAAACAATGAAGATGTCAGTAGCACCTGTTGCAAATAAGAAGTGTCTGTTCTCTAAAATCGCCAAAAGATGCATATAAACATTTGTATAAAACAATGAGTAAAGTGAGTCCAAATGACATAAAAACCTGATAGAAGATAGAAGATATTACCAGAAGGCCGTTGCCACTGAAACAGTTGGCCAATCTACCTTCACATGGAATTCGTCCTTGGGCGAGACGAATTCGATCGCAATCGTCCCTGGGTGAGACGAATTCTGCTGTGTTGGAAAAGCCGAGGTGATGCTGCTCCAATGTCGACTCCTGAGACCTCCAAAACACTTGCAAACAGAGGGGTTATGTAATTGGGGCCATTTTGGGACAACCCAGATGGTCGGATTCTCCCAATTTGGCCTCTATCCTCGGGAATTCGATATCGCCACCTGTAAGTTAGTAGGACAACAAAGCGACAAAAGGCATGATAAAATCTGATCAAAGTGTTATTAAATTGAAGCTATGAGTTAACCAGACAGAATAACATAAGATGACATATGAACAAATAATCTAGGATGCTTTAGAATGAAACTTAGAGAGTGTGGAGGTGCCCAAGTGGGCCTCCCACCGTTGGCACTTGATTTCGGTGCCAATCCACTAGGGATGGGCCCAAAACCTCTTAGGATTGGGATGTCTAGAAATTGGTGTTGTAAGGTGGTCAAATGTTGGATTTGGGTTGGATCCACGCTTCCAAAAGCCACCCAATAACCTCCCTTGTGAAAGAGATTAGTGGATGTGAGAAGGTGAATCAAAAAGATGCAAGTGGGTAATCAATCGGACAACACTTCATTGCTTGAAATTGCCTCCAATCTGTTCCTTTGGGTGAGAAAAGTCCCACCTTTTATAGACCCATGGGGTCTCTTTTGAGAGGGAAGCATAAGCGCCATGTGTTGGTCATAGGTTCCAAGTGGCAGTCATGTCTTCCCATGAGGGAGGGGAGTCCTCCATGACTTGAGCTTTCATAACTTCCCTTGTGACAGTCCTCTAATGGCCCATCTGTTCACCCACACATGCGTGCGAGGAAGGAGTCATCAACTGACTGTCCCTGGCTGCCACTTGGCGCCATTCTTCTTTTTGCCCGTTAAACTTGGAATTCGTCCTACCCAGGGACGAATTCAGAATTCGTCCCTTGGTGAGATGGATTCCAATTTGAATTCGTCCCAGGGTGGGACAGATTTGGAGTAGGTTGTCCGAAGGTGCCAAATGTTATAATCACAATGACACTGAGAGGGGGGGTGAATCAGTGTGTTCTTTAAAAACTTAAAAGCAATTTAGACTTTTAAATAAACTGCAGCAGATTAAAACATAAATAATAAAAGTACTAAGAGCATCACACATAACCCGGCATTTTAACGAGGTTCACTGAAGTGGCTACTCCTCAAAAATACTGCTTGGACTACCATCCAAATCCAGTCAAATGCAAAGCTACAACTTTACATAATCATTCACCAGCACCAACTGGTAAGAGGCACCAACCTCTAAATTTTATCTACTACAACAGAATGGAGCACCAACTCCAATTTTTCCAGCTCCAACTAGAAAGAGGCACCAACCCCTTTTACCAAGCTACAACTTGGAGATAGTAATAAAAATTGTAAAATTAAACTATCACCTCAATTTGCACGATCTGCTATTTTTCTTGCGTTCTGCTGCTTGTCGGAATTCGGCTGCTGCTGCAACTTCATAGAAATATTACTTCTACAGCCAGCACACTGTCATTTCACACTCGGAACATGACTTCTGCATACCGCGTTCTTATATTCTCTTTACACCACTCACTCTGTTGCACCTTCCATGAAATCTCACTTCTACCATCTGCATATTTTTGCCTCAGACTTTAAACATGCCATCTGCATATCGCTCTCTTTGTTCTCGATCAATCGATACGCACTCACACACTATCTCATCGCTGCGATCTCTTTTCTTTAACTCCAAAGAACTATCACCAACTTACACTCTGCTGCACACGAACTTCATTCGCATATATCACATCACGCCCACACCTCAACCTTGCAATAGTCCCGCATTTTTATAGAAGAGAATATCCCATCAAAACATTCTCAAACACGTCGGCTGCAACCCTAATTAGGTCAACATGAAACCCTAGAATTTTTTGGTTGCTTAACCTTGCTTTGTCGGCAGGAAACCCTAATTGATCCGTTGCAAAACCCTAGCAACGCCGGCTTTGAAAACAAGCCGGTGAACAACTTTAATTTAATTTTAAAATATTAATTTAAATTTTAAATAAATAAATAAAATTTAAACCGGATATTTAAAATTAAATATCTTCATCATCGGAGCACCTTTTTCAACAAAACGAAGAGCTAACTTGGGTTTTAAGAAAAACCCATTTCGAAACTGATGACCATGGATTTAAACAAAACCTATAATTTAGTCTGCCTTGGTTTTCACAAAAACCCTTCCGCTCTTTGACATCAATGACAACATCAACACTTGAGCAAGGGCAATGTACCCAAGGTACCCAAAATTGCCAACAATCTCCCCCTTTGTCATTGATGGCAACCCTTTACTAAAAACACATCTTCAAGAGCCAAAACTGAAATCAATCTCTTTGAAGTTTTGCTCCCCCTAACTTGAAGCTTTCCTCTTCACTTGAAGCTCTCCCCCTTACTCATATCTCTCCCCATTTGTCATCAATGGCAAAGGGCCACCTTTGGGGCTCGGAACTAAGAATGAGCCTCTTAGCTTAGTCCCTCCCCCACCTCCCCGATGAGGTGATTAATTTTGAGGTGGGAGTAAAACTCCCATTAGGCACTGATCAACATCAACGTCTATAACTTCCTTGTCGGGTCTTCTCTTGAAATCTTTGACCATATTCTTGTTCCTGTCATTGTTCTGATCCTTGGACCTGATCATGCCACTGTTCTTGTTCCTATATCCTAGAATTTCAACTCGCACTGTCTGACAGTGTGACTTTTATTGTTGCACTTATAACAAGTAATAGTGTTGTTTCTTTTAGGCATACCTATTCTTTGAATCCACATGTTCTGACTAAACCAGTTCTGACTAAACCTGTTTTGACCAATCCTGTTAGTGTGATGTTCTTTTGTTTTAAATGAAATTCTGGTTTGTTTACCCTTCTGACATGAAGCATACATACTATTTGCAGGTTTTTTAATGATTGGAATATCTCTCACTGCTTGTTTAGCGCTAATTCTTACCAGATTATCAAAACTTATGTGTCCAAGCCTCTTATGCCACAACCAGTTCTCTTCTTCTTGTCCCATGAAGCACATACCTTCTGAAAACTCTGAGAGTGTGTACAGATTGCCAGACGTCCTTGAGCCGCTTGCTATTAATTTCCTGCTTGTTTATTTTTCCGACTTCACAACCATGCTTCTTGAAAACTACTTCATGTCCTTTGTCACATATTTGACTCACACTCAATAGATTATGTTTCAAACCATCCACATATAAAACTTCCTCTGACTTGATCTTTCCTTCACTAATTTTTACCGTTCCTTTACCTATTATTTTGGCTCCGTCATTGTTGCCGAATTTTATAGAACCACCCTCATACTTTTGTAGATTTTCAAATTTCTGTTTGTCACCTGTCATATGACTTGAGCAACCACTATCAAGAATCCAAGGAACATGTTTATTCTGAGCTCTAAAAGCTGTCTGCACTATTAAAGAATCATGTTCTTTCCTGAGCTGTTCTTTTTGTTTCCATTCTGTTTTAACTATGGTATTGGGTTCTAGCTGTGACTTCCCCTTTTTAGAATTTTGCACATATCCTTCAGTATAAATTCTATTTTGTTTTGCTCTATACGGTTGAAATCTGCTTTCATGAGGTTGATATGAAACAGACATACTACGACAATTTCTGGCAATATGACCAAAGTTGTGACACTTAAAACACTCTATTGCATAACTCATTAAAGGAGCAAACACATTTCTACTAGTGAAACTTCTTGGACCTACGTTGTATTTGCAGACAACAATTTTATGCCCATAAACATTACACTTGAAACAAAAACCATAGAAATAATGATTAAACCTGAAAGATGGTCCTGGCCAGGTTGTTGCTGGAGCCTTGGATCTTCTATTCTTTTGATGTGTGACCTTAGTAAAGCCATCATTGTCAGCTGCTATTTCAGGTCTGGCATTATATCTTTCTTTTGCCTGATTCTTGTCTTTGTTCTTTTCACTTTCAACATTGCTTGCTTTTGGTCCAGTTGATGATTCTCCTTCAGAAAATCTGAGACCAAATTTGATACCTGTGGATCTTTGATCGCTCAAAATTTTGTCCAATTTCATTGAGCTTTCTTCACGTTTTACATGACAGTTGATTTTTTGATCCAGCTCTTGTATCTATATTCGAAGACTCACATTTTCTTCTTCCAATTTGCTACAGTGGTCTATCTTCATGGATACCTGTATTTCCAGATCTTCAGACATTTTCTTGTATTCTTCAGTCTGTATTTTTAAACTGGCAATAATTTTGTTTGGATCCTTAAGTTTCCTTGACAATTTTTCATTCTTCTTTTTCTTCGATTCCCATTCCGTAAGGGCAGACACTAGCTCACCCTCTAAATCAACTTCAACCTCAACTTCTTCAACTTTAGAGTTCATTCCTTCTGCCATTTCTGGTTCAATTTTCTCAACCATAGGAACTGAAACCGGCTGGGATGCCTTTTTGGATGAGGATCTATTCTTCTTAGCCATTGTGTACTAATCCAAGATCAACCCTGACTGATTTAGCCAAAATTGGGAACCTTGCTCTGATACCAATTGTTATAATCACAATGACACTGAGAGGGGGGGTGAATCAGTGTGTTCTTTAAAAACTTAAAAGCAATTTAGACTTTTAAATAAACTGCAGTAGATTAAAACAGAAATAATAAAAGTACTAAGAGCATCACACATAACATGGCATTTTAACGAGGTTCACCGAAGTGGCTACTCCTCAAAAAAACTACTTGGACTACCATCCAAATCCATTCAAATGCAAAGCTACAACTTTACATAATCATTCACCAGCACCAACTGGTAAGAGGCACCAACCTCTAAATTTTATCTGCTACAATAGAATGGAGCACCAACTCCAATTTTTCCAGCTCCAACTGGAAAGAGGCACCAACCCCTTATACCAAGCTACAACTTGGAGATAGTAATAAAAATTGTAGAATTAAACTGTCACCTCAATTTGCACGATCTGCTATTTTTCTTGCATTCTACTGCTTGTCGGCATTCGGCTGCTGCTATGAAAAATGATTCGCACTTTTTCAACCACTCCTATATCTCTCTGCGTTCTCTGCTGTAACTTCACAGAAATATTACTTCTACAGCCAGCACACTATCATTTCACACTCGAAACACGACTTCTGCATACCGCGTTCTTATCTTCTCTTTGCACCACTCACTCTGTTGCACCTTCCATGAAATCTCACTTCTACCATCTACGTATTTTTGCCTCAAACTTTAAACACACCGTCTGCATATCGCTCTCTTTGTTCTCGATCAGTCGATACGCACTCACACACTATCTCATCACTGTGATCTCTTTTCTTTAACTCCAAAGAACTATCACCGACTTACACTCTGCTGCACACGAACTTCATTCGCATATATCGCATCACGCCCACACCTCAACCTTGCAACAGTCCCGCATTTTTATAGAAGATAATATCCCATCAAAACATTCTCAAACACGTTGGCTGCAACCCTAATTAGGTCAACATGAAACCCTAGAATTTTTCGGTTGCTTAACCTTGCTTTGTCAGCAGGAAACCCTAATTGATCCATTGCAAAACCCTAGCAACATCGGCTTTGAAAACAAGCCGATGAACAGCTTTAATTTAATTTTAAAATATTAATTTAAATTTTAAATAAATAAATAAAATTTAAACTGGATATTTAAAATTAAATATCTTCATCATCGGAGCACATTTTTCAACAAAACGAAGAGCTAACTTGGGTTTTAAGAAAAACCCATTTCAAACTGCTGACCTTGGATTTAAACAAAACCTATAATTTAGTCTGCCTTGGTTTTCACAAAAACCCTTCCGCTCTTTGACATCAATGACAACATCAACACTTGAGCAAAGGCAATGTACCCAAGGTACCCAAAATTGCCAACACCAAATTGCCTCTTGACCTTACAAAATTGCTATGAAAGTGGTTAGGACCACCGTTTGACCTCTGAGGGCTGCCCTGGGGGCTGTGTTTGTCAAAGCGATCAGTGTTTGCAGTCACATAATCGGATTGGTGCTGTTTTGGTGTCTACAGATGCCCCTTTTTGGGATGCGCTGTGCATGGCGCAACGCCGAGCAAAAATAGATAACCAAAGCACTAATGATTAGGGTTTCTTGGTAACCTAACCAACTTTTGATGCCCCAAGCATGGAAAGGGCATGCATTCTTGAATCCTTGCTTCTGACGAGCTAAGGAGTTTGATTTCAAGTGTTAACCTATTTTGGTGAGGTGTGACTTGAGCTTGGACATTGATCAGTCATGATTAGGCAAAGGGCGCAACCTTTTATCCTCGGGGGAACCTTGTGTTCATGATTCACGAAATGCCAAATGTTTGATTGATTTGATTGTTGCTTGTTTACTGCCCCAAGCAGGAGCGTGATTGTCTTTGTCAATGATTCTTTGAATGCATGTCGTTTTCCTTAATTGGGTGTGTGATTGTTGATTGGTGACTAAGTGTGACTACCCCCTCAAGCGACGAATCGATGAGGGAATGACCTTCATGAGAAAAGCGACGAGTCGCTTGACCCAAGATGACTTGTGCAAGGGTGCCTTTAGATGGTTTACCGTTAAGCATGTGCAATTTTTCCAACATTTGGACCTATTTTTGGTGGGTGTTAACCCTTTTGGTGATGCCATAATGGGGTGAAATTGTCAAAAATCCATCTTCCCATGGAGCGGTCCGGCTAAAGTAGCCTTCTTAGGGAGTAGGAGAGTGACAATTTGTGACCCCGACATCGATTTTCTATGCCAAGAGGTTAAGTGCAAGAGCACTTGTGTCCGGCAATGCTTATTGCTTTGTTTTTATGTTGCATTTTTTGTTTTTTATTTTCCTTTTGTGACACCATTTGGGGATTAAATTGTCAAAATCCATCCTCCCATGGAGCGGTCCGGCTATGGTAGCCTTCTTAGGGAGTAGGATAGTGACAATTTAAACCCCGACATCAATTTTTCTATGCCAAGAGGTTAAGTGCAAGAGCACTTGTATCTGGCAATGTTTATTGTTGTTTGTTGTTTTGATTTTCTTATTTTTTTTAGTGGGCTTTGACCCATTTGTGATGCCATTTAGGGGTGAAATTGTCAACAATCCATCTTCCCATGGAGCGGTCCGGCTATGGTAGCCTTCTTAGAGAGTAGGATAGTGACAATGTAAACCCCAACATCAATTTTTCTATGCCAAGAGGTTAAGTGCAAGAGCACTTGTGTCTGGCAATGTTTATTGCTTTTTGTTTGTGTTGCATATTTTTGTTGTTTTTTTAGTGGGCTTTGACCCATTTGTGATGCCATTTGGGGGTGAAATTGTCAACAATCCGTCTTCCCATGGAGCGGTCCGGCTATGGTAGCCTTCTTAGAGAGTAGGATAGTGACAATGTAAACCCCAACATCAATTTTTCTATGCCAAGAGGTTAAGTGCAAGAGCACTTGTGTCTGGCAATGTTTATTGCTTTTTGTTTGTGTTGCATTTTTTTGTTGTTTTGTTGTTTTGATTTTCTTTGATCTTATGCATGATGGTTGATGAATATGGATGTATGCATGTTGATTTATTTTGATGGATGCATATGCTATGATGAATACAAATGTTTTTGATTTATATGTGATATGCAGAGATGAAATGGATGAATGAGATTTGTGATGTTTGGCTATGGCACCATAGACTGTTTAGAACTCTGTTATTTTGTTTTTAGGCGATTGTTGTGATGCATGACTTTGTATGTATACATGTGGTTTTTCTCTTTTTGTATTTTTTGATGGTATTGTAAGGATGAAAAGTAGCGCAGTTGGTTTAGAAATGTAGCTAAGGTTTTCTGAGACTCAGACGGTTTTAACTCACTAGCCACGAATGTACTTTATCTTACAAGACTTTTGAACAAGGTATGAATCGGACTTGTTTTTGACCAAGCTATTTCACATCCCTGTGTGTGCAATTGAGTTCATTTATGTGGTATTTGTCAGGATACCGCCAATGCCAGATGGGCTTTCAACCGAACCTGTACCGAGGATCACCTAATTAGCTCCACTAACTCCTTTGTTGTATTTAGTTAGATTAATCTGCGGTGTTATCCAGGATGCCATAAGCTAGCTCATCCACATGCAAACATTGATCTATACGCAAGTTAATGTGACAGATATATCGTCATGCGAGAGGTTTACCGCCAGTTACCGATAGGCTATCAACCAAACCGGTACTGAGGCTTGCCTCATGACCTTTTAGAATGCTGAGAGTTCCAGGGATTCAAGTTCAACTCCCTTCTTTTCTTCAATTGTATTGGGATACTTGCTCGTTTGTAGTGATAAGATCACTATTTATTTTGATTTGTTTTCTTTTGAGCAAGGGATTGGGGACATGGAGTGATGAAAATCACTATCGTTTTTGCCTTTGTGTGCTTTTGATTTATGTGTAAATTTTTGATTTTTGAAATTTATGAATTTTCATACTTTTGAGATTTTACTAAGGATTCTTAGAACTAGGGATTCTTAGGGAATTGGGTAGGGAGGATGCTTGTCCTTTTGCCAACTCTCAGCATTCTTGGGGTCATTCGCACGGGGGATGAGCAAGATAACCGTTTCGCTTTTGGTGACCTGGATTACTATGCAGGTTTCATCTTTCGTTCACACAACTCAGGAATTGTTTTATGTGTTTTTAATTTGTGTTGGGATGTTACGTAACAAGGTGTATTTCAAGTGTAACTCTACCTTCGTAAAATCTGTTTGACTTGATACATTACATGGCTAAAGAGGAAAATGATGACTGAATCATGAAAACTCTTGATACATTAAAAGACCACTGACTCTAGTGTGGTAAAAGCAATGCATGGTGTTTTTGTTGTTTTTGTAAAATGGAACAGTGTGGAACAAGATGGACTAGCAGAGCAATTACAGCCTATGGTGCCTTTGACCTGTACGACCACAAATATGCAATGTATGGATGCAATGCTTAATGCAACTACATATTTTTGTATTTTTGATGGATTGATTTTTGTGAATATGAAGATGAGGTGCGAGAAGAGCTCTCTATTGATGAATTTGAGTATGCCTAGAAATGAGATGCAAATTTTTGTTGTTTTTGATGATTTTTTTTATTTTTGACATTTTTATCCTTGGACTTTTGTGACCAAGCGATTGATAAACCTTGAGCTTTTGTACCAAAATTCAATCCTTGCTACAAAATTTATAATCCTTGGAGCTTTTTGGGTGACCAAGTGATTGCGATAATCCTTGGAGCTTTTGGGTGACCAAGTGATTGCGATAATCCTTGGAGCTTTTTGGGTGACCAAGTGATTGCGATAATCCTTGGAGCTTTTGGGGTGACCAAGTGATTGCGATAATCCTTGGAGCTTTTGGGTGACCAAGTGATTGCGATAATCCTTGGAGCTTTTTGGGTGACCAAGTGATTGCGATAATCCTTGGAGCTTTTTGGGTGACCAAGTGATTGCGATAATCCTTGGAGCTTTTTGGGGTGACCAAGTGATTGCGATAATCCTTGGAGCTTTTTGGGTGACCAAGTGATTGCGATAATCCTTGGAGCTTTTTGGGTGACCAAGTGATTGCGATAATCCTTGGAGCTTTTGGGGTGACCAAGTGATTGCGATAATCCTTGGAGCTTTTTGGGGTGACCAAGTGATTGCGATAATCCTTGGAGCTTTTGGGTGACCAAGTGATTGCGATAATCCTTGGAGCTTTTTGGGTGACCAAGTGATTGCGATAATCCTTGGAGCTTTTGGGGTGACCAAGTGATTGCGATAATCCTTGGAGCTTTTTGGGTGACCAAGTGATTGCGATAATCCTTGAGCTTTTGGGGACCAAGTGATTGTGATAATCCTTGAGCATTTGGGAATCCTTGGAGCTTTTGGTTTGGATTATGGTTCTTCAAGGGATAGAGGTACCCCCAGCTTGATGGTCTTTGCACTCTGGATCTGGCTCTGGAGGTATGGGCATGAATGGATCGGCCCTATGTGTTGATAGGAAGACGGGGTCTTCCCTTGGTACTGATGTCATGATGGGATCTCGGGGTGGATGGTGCTCATCGTGGATTTGGAGCCATGGATCCAATACTTGGTCCCACCTTGCAGGGTCTACCCACCATTCATGCCCTAGTAGTATGCCCATCTGTCCCATTAGATCTTCATGAGTTAAAGGGCGGTGATGCCGTCGCGCATGTCTGAGATAGTCCATCTCAGTCTCATCTTCTGAATCACTTTCGGAGACCCAAAAATGTTCATTCTCTTCAACAACTGTTGCTTGCGACGTTGAGGGCTCTCCTTGTTCCAACAAGTTAATCTGGTCCCATTGTGGTTGTTCCACTCTTGGTGGAGGGACCTGATTCTCTTGACACTGTGTTGGTTCAGCTGGAACCTCTAAGGGGAATAGCTTCAAAAAGATGTCTGGAAGCCGTTGATGTTCTCTTTGAGGATTAATCTCCGAACTCTCGCCTCTCTCTAGCAAAGGAGAGGGATTACTACTATTGCCAAGGGTGTTTGTTGACCATGGGAGGTAATCTCCCAATGTATATTCTGTATTCGGGTTGGCATAAGGATCTGGTGCCAATCCCCCCTTGTTGCCTATTTCTAGGCCTTGCATATTTTTGACCAAGATGTCTAAGGGTAGGGGGTGGTTGAACCCTACTCCTGACTTATCATATGGCATCTGATATCTTGGTTGGCAAAGGACCCGCATCCCTTGCTCATATCTGCCTAGCCCGTATCCATGCCAATTGCATTGGCCGAGATATTTTAGGGCAAAGTCTGGGTTTGACAGATAGTTGATGTTTTCAACAAAAGGCTCTTCGTCTGCTTCCTTTTGTTTGCATGGTTCAAGACCATGATCAAGGCCCCCATACACAAAATTTGTCTGGTTTGGTGGGTAGCCTAGAGGAACAACTGTCCCTATGGGAAGGCGAGGTCTCCCCATGTCTTGTACTGACTCCAATGCGGGGGTTGCCACAACATTTTGCACTAAATACTCCCCCAGGCCCGTATTGGCCATTTCAACAGTGATTGTTGATGATTGGGTGGGAGGAAACGGGAGTCCTTCCTGAGTCCATTCCATGTTCGGCATTTTAGGAGTCTCCGCTTCTGCTGTGTGAGGTGTTTCTTCTGTTGATACCGTTGAAATTGTGGGCAACCCTTCTTCTAGGGGCTTAGCCTCTTCCATGATCTGTTTTCCCTTGTCCTTCTGTTTGGCCATGGCAAGTGGCATTGATAATGAAGGAGCAGATGATGAAGGCTCACCTGGCTGGGATTTTGTTGATTTGGTCACCAGTGGTGCCTGCGGTATTGGACCCTGTTTAGATGGATTTAACTGGAAATCCAAATGCGTTGAAGGGAGGGTCGATTGAGGCATGAATTGTACCGCATTGCAATACTTGAAGGGCTCTAAGTCCATTGGGACTACATGTATTTCTCCTTCAAAAGCATACTTTAAGCACTGGTGAGCGATCGAAGGGACACACTTCATGTCCCTGATCCAAGGCCGCCCTAGCAAGATATTATAAGCCATCTCGCCTTCCAACACATGGCACAATGTAGGTATTGTCTTTTGTCCTACCTGGACAGGCAGAACAACTGTGCCGACTGTCGAGCATATTGCATCGTTGAAAGCTCGCAGTGTGTACGTGGAGGCTGTGATGTGAGAGGCTGGCAGCTTCAAATGTTTTAAGGCTGCAGTGGTAATGATGTTACTGGACGAGCCAGTATCTACCAACACTCTCTTGTACGGGATCCCGTTGACCCGCGCGATAACGTGCAGGGGTGGATCTGCCATGTCATTCGATATTGTTTTGACTTCATCTTCTCTGAAGGTGATGACCGGCTCCGTACATCGTTTCACATGTCCCACGAAGTTGTTGAAAGAATTTGCTTCGTGAGGCTGTAATTCGATGGCTTTTAAAATGTCCATAAGAGCTTCCCTATGGGGTGTTGACTGTTGAATAAGCTCGTAAATGGACAGCCTAGCCGATGTGGTCCGCAAACTCTGCGTGAGTTTGGTCCGTATCGTGACCTCGGGTCTAGGCGGAGGCAACTGCGTTGGGCGTTGTTGAGGCTGCGATGTTGTCGAAACTTCCCTCGTAGCTACCTCGGGGGCAACTGCTGGGTACTTTTTGTTCCTTGTCACTATACTAATCATTCCCACAAATCCTTGCATGGGAAGATTCTGTCGCACCTCGTTAATCTGGAGAGGTTTTGCTCGTGCTTCGTGGGCAGGCAAAGGGTCCTTGAATACCCCCATTTGTTGATTATTTGGCGCTATGGGGTTGTCCACGGCCAATGTTCTATTGTCGATCAAATCTTGGATTAATTCTTTGAATTTCCAGCATCCATTCAAGTCGTGTCCTCTGCGCCTATGGAATCTACAATACAATTCCTCTCTGTATCCCCTAGGCTTAGGAGCGTTAGGGTCTATAGTTTGGATTTCTGGCAGAGTGACTAAATTTGCCGCTGACAAGCGGTCAAATAGGGAGTCCCTGGACTCCGTGTAAGGGGTGAATTGTCGCCTAGGGCGACGCTGCTGATTCTGCTCCTGTCTTCTATTATCTCTTTCATAACCAGGAGGCACTGCCTGGTAATTAGCCTTTTGGGGCTGCATTTCTTGCACAGGCGTGGGAACATTTATCGCAACTTGGTTAACCGCAGCGTGTTGTGATTGCGTTGTCCCGGTTTTAGTGGTTTTATTCCACTCTTTCTTTTTAGGCTTGGCGATTGCGCCTTCGCCTATTTTGATCTCTTCTATAACTCTGGCTTGCGCCAAAGCTTCTTCTAAGTTGGCGTATTGCTGCAGCTGCAATAGCCCAGAGATCGATTTCAAGCAACTTTTTGTGAACATCTATGTGAGATCAGACATAGGGGGACGGTAGGGTAACTTAGAAAGCAAAGCTCTCCATCGATTCCCATATGCTGCCATTGTTTCTTCCTCAAATTGCTTGAGGCTAGCCAGATCACTCAGTGATGCCTTCTTCCTTGTGTTGAAGGCAAAGCGTTCAAGAAACGCATCTACTAATTGATCTAGGTTGCTTATGCTGTGTTTGGGTAATTGTGTGAACCAATCCGAGGCAGGGCCTGCGAATGTGGTTATGAATGTTCTAAGCAACAATGCGTCATTATCTTGGATGCCGAAGCATTGGCTTAGAAATCTTGTAACATGTTCTTGTGCGTCCTCTTCACCTTTAAAGATTGCCAATTGAGGCAACTTGAAGTGTTCGGGGTAAAGAGGTGTAGGCACTGAGGGATGCACCGGATGACTGCGGAGTTGACGTAATGTGGGTTTTTGATGCCCAGAAGCTTTTGTCTCCACAGACTCCAAACGCTCTAATAGCGCTTGGTATGCATCGGAAGATTTTATTTCTTCCTCTCTTGTTCGCTCCCGTTGTAAGTTATGGGAGACTGGAGGCCTATGGAGGGGTGGCCGAATGGCAGCCCTCCTGCCTTGATGGGGAGTTTCAACATGTTCTATCTCTGGTTCATACTCCTCATAAAATTCTTGAGGAGTCTCTGGGCGAGACCTATGACCCTGATCGAGTCCTTGCTGAAGGTACCCATCATTGTTTCGGGGAGTGGCCTCCCTCTCGGGTCTATAAGGTCTCGGAGGCAAAGCTTGACGAGGTCGTGGAGACCTGTCCTGCACCAACGGATTATGCCTCTCATATTGTTCGGCTCTTTGGGTGCGAGGGGTTGGCCCCCTCTCAGGTAGTTCATAGCGTAACTCATCCGCTTCGCGTTGCATGCGCTCTCTATCCAAGCGGTGTCGATACTCTATCTCCTGATGACTTTGTTTAAGCCGCATGATTTGGGCTTGACGGGTGGCATGTCTAGCGACTATCGGGTCAATTTGGTCTACCCTATTTTGCTCAGGAGGTTCGAATGTTTCTCCTATGTGTTTGCCTCGATCTTGATGATCTAAAATTTCAATGGGTCGCTTCCCTCTGTCGAGGTAGGCGACATTTACTCGAGGCTCTGGCCTCGATGTATGATCATGATACCTAGCAAGTGCGGAAACGCAAGGTTCCCACGCTGTTTGTTGTCCTCGAGGAATGCGATGGCTTTCCTCGTACTCCCTTTCATGGGTTTGGAAGGGGCGGGCGGAGTTAGCTCGCCCTGTGTAAGGAGCCCTACGCTCTGGATTTTGTCTTTCTGTCCTGATGGGAGGTAAAGAAGGGACGCCATATCCACGTTGTCCCTCCAAATGGATAGTGTGCCTCTCTAGCGCTTCATCACGCTGTGGCCACTCATGTCTAACCTCAGAAGGCGATTCTCTATTTACATCAAGGTCTACATGTAAAGCGTCTTCCCGAAAGGGGCTGCTTTGAATGGGCATACCCCATCGAGGATTCTGACATGGATTCTTTTGTAGGCCAGACCGATAAGGCGGTATGACCAAGTCCTCAGGACTGAAGCGAAGGTGACTTGTGCCTGCTTCTTGTGTACCTTCCGGAGCTTCTGCCCTTGATTGGGCTTGGCTACGGGTGTACACCATTGCGTTGCTTCTCTACTATCTAAGTAGATTTTTATCTCGTTTATGATGATTTTTCTTTTTGTCTACACTAAGCAGAAATGAACACACACATACACAATCCGTGATTATCTCTTTTAAGGATTATTGGTGTGTCCTAAACTGGTTTAGTGCATTTTGATGTTTTGTTTTGTTTTTGTAGGTTTTTGAAGAACGTTTAAATGCATAATGAAGGCTCATATAACTCCCAAAATGGTCGCCCCTTCAATATACCAACCAGGCCGATATACCAACCTCTCTATATACCCGCCCTTACGAGAGGGAGACTATAGGTACGTGAGAGCAGAAGGTACATGGTACGTAGGCGGTACGGAAGGGGGATTGTCCTGTTAATGGCACCTACCATAGAAGACTTATCCTCGCGCGCATGGGAATCACCCCAACGACACTCGGTCAGCTTTCGTCAGGATTTACGCCTAACAACAGTTGACAATCGGGAAATGGATGCAAAGCTAAGCCAAGGTGGTGATGAACCCACCGTTGGTCTTGCTCAAGGGTTGGGGTCTTACGACCAGCTCCTTGGTTTAAAGTTATTGCGTGAAGTGTGTGGGATTCATTTTATTTAACGAAAATGAAACAAGCATAAATGACTTTCCCTAAGCAATGCAGGATAAAATGAAAACAATCAAAGAAACAGAAACAGAAACAGAAAATTTAACAGAGATTATGAAAATCCCTACCTCTTCTCTGCTTGGACCGGTTGCTTCTGAATTTCTGCTCTGAAAATCTACAGGCAGGAATTCGTCCCTCTGTGAGACGAATTTCAGAACAGAATTCGTCCCTGCAGAGACGAATTTGAATTCGTCTCAGTGGTCGACGAATTACAGTAAAGAATTCGTCACAGTCAGAGACGAATAGCAATCTGCAACAAAAAAATGTACCTGTCAAGCACAAAACACAAAAATTTAATCAGTTTCTGTGATCTTAAAAACCAGGGAACAGGGTCCCACCGTGATCGCCACTGAAAGCACGAGATTTCGGGCGAAGGAAACACTAATTGCGATGCATTCAAAATCAAATACGCTTAAGTCCTAGAAATGTAGAATGCATGAAATGAAAGAGACGCATTGAAATGAGATACAAGCAAATGGAGAAAACACAGCCCTTTCATTAAACTCTCTTGATCTCTGTTACAAATACGCCTCCTCCCTTTTCAGGGGCTAGGAGCGTTAAAAGAATTTGATTACAATCGAGACTTAAGGTTCCTCTTTCCGCGTGCCCACACTTGAAATGGGCGGGCCAAGATGATGCCGCCGCTGATGTTGATGAGTCCTTGACCTCTGCTGCTCCTCCTACGAACAAAGAAACAACGAAGATGTCAGTAGCACTCGTCTGCAAATAAGAAGTGTTTGTTCTCTAAAATCGCCAAAAGATGCATGTAAACATTTGTCAAATCGATAGAGTAAAATGACTCTAAATGACCCGAAAACCCGACAGAGGACAGAAGACATCACCAGAAGGCCACTGCCACTGAGACAATCGGCCAATCTGCCTTCAACTGGAATTCGTCCCTGGGCAGGACGAATTCGATCGCTATTCGTCCCTGGGTGGGACGAATTCTCTGTGTTGGAAAAGCCGAAGTGATGCTGCTCCAATGTCGAATCTCGAGACCTCCAAAACACCTACAAATAGAGGGGTTATGTAATTGGGGCCATTTTGGGATGACCCAGATGGTCGGATTCTCCCAATTTGGCCTCTATCCTCGGGAATTCGATATCGCCACCTGCAAGTTAGTAGGACAACAAAGCGACAAAAGGCATGATAAAATCTGATCAAAATGTTATGAAATTGAAGCTATGAGTTAACCAAATAGAATAACATGAGATGCAACATGAAACAATAATCTAGAATGCTTTTGGAATAAAACTTAGAAAGTGCGGGGGTGCCCAAGTGGGCCTCCCACCGTTGGCACTTGATCTTGGCGCCAATCCACTAGGGATGGGCCCAAAACCTCTTAGGATTGGGATGTCTGCAAATTGGTGGTGTAAGGTGGTCAAATGTTGGATTTGGGTTGGATCCACGCTTCCAAAAGCCACCCAATAACCTCCCTTGCAAAAGAGATTAGTGGATGTGAGAAGGTGAATCAAAAGGATGCAAGTGGGTATTCAATCGGACAACACTTCGTTGCTTGAAATCGCCTCCAATCTGCTCTTTTGGGTGAGAAAAGTCCCACCTTTTATAGACCCATGGGGTCTCTTTTGAGAGGGAAGCATAAGCGCCATGTGTTGGTCATAGGTGCCATGTGGCAGTCATGTCTTCCCATGAGGGAGGGGAGTCCTCCATGACTTGGGCTTTCATAATTGCCCTTGTGACAGTCCTCTAACGGCCTATCTGTCCACCCACACACGCGTGCGAGGCAGGAGTCATCAATTGACTGTCTCTGGCTGCCACTTGGCGCCATTCTTCTTTTTGCCCGTTAAACTTGGAATTCGTCCCTACCAGAGACGAATTCAGAATTCGTCCCTGGGTGAGACGGATTCCATTTTGAATTCGTCCCTGGGTGAGACGAATACTGAGCAAAGTGCCTAAATGTGCCAAATTGCCTCTTGACCTTACAAAATTGCTATGAAAGTGGTTAGGACCACTGTTTGACCTCTGAGGGCTGCCCTGGGGGCTGTGTTTGTCAAAGCGATCAGTGTTTGCAGTCACATAATCGGATTGGTGCTGTTTTGGTGTCTACACCTAGATTATTTCTACATTGGGCACGTCCGTTTCCATGATCCGTGGTGAGTGAACATATTTATATTAGCCATCCTATTTAACTATGTTGAAGCCATCAATGCTCTTGTCCATTTTCTAAATAAAAAAATGTGAAATATGGGCCACGTCTTCACATCGTCACATGTTTGTTATGCCCTAACAAATGCTGCCTCACCATCTGCTATCCATATCATCTTAGTTTTTATCTAATCACAGTACTAACGCCTTCCACAAGAAATGTTTGAAACCCAATCTACATCCTCCAGCAAATAGCACACAATAGTGGGAGGGTCTCATCCTTGTCCTGATGTCATCAAACAACTCTTCATCCCCTGAATACACATAATCGACCTCCACTACATTCATATTCATACTGCATTCACCTCCGACGATGTTCACACCTTGCAATGACAATGCCATTCTCTAGAGCTTACATATCTTCATAACCCTTTAATCATAAAACTATCTAAGACTTGGTTTTGGCATTATGTTATAATCCATAATCTTTCATGGATTGTCGTGTCTTCCATTCATTATTACTGCCCTTACATCCATTTTCGAACCCTCACCGATGCCTATGATTTATGTCCTCATCAATGTTACACCAAACTGTCATTGTCGTTCTGTGTCAGGTCGAGGTCTTGGCTGAATTTTCATCCTCGCAGGGCCCATACATACCCTTGATTTATTTCCAATTTATCTCGCTTATTCACTTGTTGCGCTCAGACTGTACCGCCTTGTCGATCGTACCATTCCTATATTGAAACTTTGTTCCACTGTAATACCTCCTCCTCTGCAATATTCAGCACCACAGAAGCCATTAAATCTAGACTCTGTTATTTATGTTTACGTCGGTATTGTCTTCACTTTCTAGAACACTATGGCATATGGCCCTATCCCCAGTATACCATTTATGAAAGTTGATATTGTGAGCGACATGTGCTATACCATTGACAATATCCTCTCAAACGAAGATGATAGTATACCTCTACACGTATCCACTAAACAATCTGCATCATCCCTTGCATATTAATTGGTTTCCATCAATGAATGGTTGCATCAACGTTGTCCATGTCGAATTTATGGTCATGATCCCAGTTTGGTCCCCCTCATTTCATGCATATGTCATGTTATCGTTGATATCCATATTTAGCATCCTAATCACACAATTGTCATCATGACGTTGACCATAGCTACAAGATCCCTGCCACGTCTAGCTTCTATGTTGAATTTTTGGTGGTCCATGTTGAATGCCCCAGGTCCCTTTGCTACACGTTGTCCGTTGTGTCATTTCCCATGTCCATGCCGAGATCTCCTACTCATCTGTGCTTGTACCACATTATTTTCCTGCCTTGCTGCAGATATAAAACCAAAAAAAATAAACCATTAGCTCCAACTTTAAAAATCAAGACATTTAAAACTTTTTTTTTAAATAAAATCCCCATATTTTAAAGCGATGTCTCACATTGAATGGTCATGAAGCTTGCTTTAAAGCTTATTTAACTTTTATATATATACAAATATAGCCATGTTTTATTATATATATTTGTCATATTTCTTGTCTTATTTATTCTATTTTATTTTCTTTTATTTTAGTTTATTTTATATTATATTATATAATTTTATTTTATATTTTATATTTTTATTTTATTAATTATTTGAAACATACACATGTAGTAAAACATAAAAAACTAACAATAAAATCGCTAACAACAAAATTGATGATAAAAAATCATCAGCAACAAATTGACGATAAAAATCATCAACAACAAATTGACGATAAAAATCGTCGATAACAATTTTACGATAAAAATTGTCGATAATAACTTGACGATAAAAATCATCGACAAAAACTTGACGATAAAAATCATCGACAACAACTTGACGATAGAAATCATCGACAACAACTTGACGATAGAAATCATCGACAACAACTTGACGATAGAAATCATCAACAACAATTTGATGATAAAAATCATCAACAACAGATTGATGATAAAAATCGTCGACAACAATTTGATGATAAAAATCATCAACAACAGATTGAAAAAAAAATCATCAACAATTGCTAATAACAAATTAACAAAAAAACTACAACCTAAAATAGAGCAACCTACTAGACACTCAAAACGAAACAAAAATACCCAAACACAAAAAATGAAAGGTGGATCCTCAATTTTAGGGTAAGTTATGTGATAGTCACAACAAATGGCGACTCTTCTGGGAAATGTGCCTAAGCATTTTGGGTGAAGAACCCAATCTTAAATGAGAACACACAAGATCAACGAAACGTTAATTATTTAGAAATATCCCAATAAGATGGGGGTAAACAACTTCGAATAAAACAATTAATCCATCTGCCTTTGCTCAATGTGTGAAAAAGTGATTCATTATTGCATCTCTAAAAACCCTCCAAATTCCATCATTTGTTTTGCATTAGGCTATGAAGTACAACTCATAAAATGAAAACTTTTACAAACAGAGCCCCACTACCAATCAGGCGTCTATAGCCCCGATAGGGTTTATCCAACTCACCCTTGTGTTCACTCAATGCTTTGCAAAGCCTTTCTTTTTACCCGAGTTGTATCTAAATAGAGCCCTACTACCGGTCAAGCATCCATAGCCCCGGTAGAGTTTATCTAGATCTTGTGATTGATTTTATCAAGCTTTTCAATGCTCGTTTTCCTTTTTTTTTCAAAAGAAAAACTTTGTAAAGCATCAAGCATCACTAGGGTTAGGAAGCCTACAAGTAGAGCATGTTGGATTTTTGCTAGGGTTGCAAATCAAGATAACTTCATCCTTCATAATATCTAAAAATACACTTTAATATATGTGAGTTACATGTGGAGCTATAGCGAGATCTTTCATTGTTCCACTCTCCACCGTCTTAGTCCCAAAATTTGAGCATGATCACCCAATAACTCACCCCCCTTTTCTTGGGTTCACCTATTTTCAAATTAGATACTCCAACCTACTAAACAAAGAAACCCAAAAATGTGCTAGAGACCATAAGTTAGCGACCACAAAACATCACCTCAAAATAAGGGAACAACCCAAAACACAAAACTACAAAGAAACACAAACCAAATCTAACTTAATGCAAATTAACAAGAACGTAAAACAAAACCAAAAAATTAAGGACAAAGTACGAAAACAAAAAACCAAAACCCAAAACATGAAAACCAAAACTATATACAAATGTAAAATATGGTATAGGATGGTGCAAAGCTTGAACTCTCTCTTCTCTAGATTCCAAACATTATTAGCACACTTCACAAGACATATAACATGATACGCATGCCAAGTTTTATAGAAATCTAGTGAAAATAAGATTAACCCAAACAACACAACAATCTTCATCTTTCCTCTCTCACCCCACCAATTTGATTTAGTTCCATTAATTATCCCATAGGTGAGTTTTAAATCATTAAATTTAGTAGACAATAATTGATTTTCAATTCTTTCTTGTCTATTCTTTAAGATGTCAATTTCACAACTCGATTCATGATTTAGTACTAGGCTCTCCTTTTCAAATATGAGATCTTGCAAACAATAGCCTATTTCAAGAACTTTCAAAGCCAAATCATTTTTTATGTTTGTAAGTCAATCACAATTATGCAAAAATTTGCAAGCATCTAGGATATCTACTAAATGAGAATTATTATAATTTTTTATCCTAGATTCTATTATCAGTTGTTGATGAATTTGATTTAACAATTCAAGTGCATCAACTTCTTTTTCATTCAACAAAGCATTCTTATTAGAGGTGTGAGTAGAAATCAACTCAAGTTCTTCATTCACCTCCAATGGCATTTCATCATAAATAACATTTAAATCCAATGAGTGATTATACAAATCTTCACCTGAATCTTGGATGCTTGGACACAAAAGGTTAGATTCTACCTCTTGTAGATTTTCATTTACCAAGGCTTGGTAAGGATTTGCAATTCCCTCTTTTACCTCATGGTCTTTACCTTCTTCATCATCTTGTAGTATTTCATCTTCATTCATTACCTGTTCATCAAACATACCAAAATTAGACACCCACTCAAATATGTGACCATCCTTTTCAAGCCATAAGCCTTGTCTATATAGGGGTGTGTCAAATAACTCATCTTCTTCATTGATCATTTGATTTATTTCAAACCAAACCATGTTTTCATCACTTGAAGGAGTAGAAGTGAATTCTTTTTCCTTGCTAACTACCCATGGTATTTCTTCATCTAAATATTCAAAACAATCATGTGACTTTATACCCAAATTTTCATTATTCCAAAATGAAAGAGATGATTTTACTTCTTCCTCACCTAAAATCGATCAGTCATAGGAAACATTTACCATTTTTTCTCTTTCGATTTCAAAAAAGTCTTCAATGAATTCATATTCAACATGATCAAATTTTGTAACCTTCTCTGATCTTGCGAATGTAAGCTCTTCATATGAAGTAGAAGTTTCAACATCCTGCATATCAAGAGGAATAGGTGTTTCATCAATAAGAGTGTGATAAAATAACACATCTTCATATCTTCCCCAACCATTGTAAAAATTATCATTTAAATTTGTGGGATGAAACTCCATTGTATCATTAACATGATCTTTTGATTCATCTATCAATTATTTTTCTTCTTTATACATGGTAGTAGGATCATCTGAAGAACACAAGCTTATACTGAGAGGGGGGGTGAACAGTATAAGACCACTTTTTAATTTGCTTTAAAAATCAACTTTCAAAACAGTATAATGCAGTGTACAGATAGCAGTAATAACAGTAGTAATCAAAGCAATGCACAACACACCATCCACAAAGTGACACAACAATTTACGTGGTTCACCCAAAGTGGGCTACTCCACGGATAAAACTTTTCTCTAAAAGTTATATCACAGTTCTTTGGGAAACCTTCCCAATTACAAAGTTTATGGGCACCAACCCAAAGGAGACACCTTCCCCTAGCTCGCTCTTAGTGGTGATCCTCTAGAAGACCTCTACCTCCTCTCGCCCTTAGCAAGTGGAACTCTATCCACAGAAGACACACTGTCTTCCCTGCTCTGGTTGGAGATCTCTGTCCTCAACTCTATCACCGCAAAGCCGTTCCTCTTATCTGCACCAAACACAGTCCTTCGGTCTGGCACAAATCTGTCCTCTTCCTCTTTTCTTTTCTATTACAGTTGCACTTGGTCGAAACCAACTTTTCATAGTCTGCGCAAACACAGCAGCACTCGATCTACTTATGCTCTTCTGTGAAAACACAGCAGCACAGTCTTCGCACATCCAGCACAAACACGACAGCACTATCTTCGCAACCTCTACGCAAACACAGTAGCACAGACATCGCACACTTCATGCAAACACAGTAGTCGATCAGACTTCCACTTATGCACCTCTACGATCGAACTTCTCCCCGCACTCTATCTACGCAAATCGCACTTCGAACGCACACTTCGATCGATGCCAAACTCTTCAAGCAGCCCTCCTTTTATACTCACAATCTCAAGATTAAAATCTTGATCTTAGTCGACTGTTTACCCTTAAACAACTTGGTCGCAAAACCCTACACTGTTGGCCCAGATTTAACTCTGTCGGCTTCACTACCTCCCTGTAGCTTCTAGCGCAAAACTTCAACATGTCACGATATCATGACATTTTTACAGCCGTACACCTTCTATAGCCTGTTGTCACGAAATCGTGACACCTTGGCCTTTGTCGACTTCCTTTGTGCTTCTATCGCAAAATCGTGACACCTTTGCCTCTTGCTGATGTCATCTCACTTTTGTCATGAAATCGTGACACTTTAGTCTTCATGGCCTTCCTCTTAGCTTTTGTCATGAAATCATGACACATCTGCTTCTGCTGACGTCATCTACAACTCTATCATGAAATCGTGACGCTTTCACTGCCTTAAGCTCTTTTCTGCCATATGCCCATGAAACTAGAACATGTCACGAAATCATGATGCTTTCGCCTTCGAGCTCTTCCTTCTTCAATTCATCATGAAATCGTGACGCTTCTTCTGATTAAGACTTGCTAACTATTTCTGTCATGAAATCGTGACACTTTCTCCAACTGCAAGCTGCCAACTCAACCTGTCACGAAATCGTGACACTTTCGCATCCATACAACTTCTTTGTAGCCTATCACGAAATCGTGATGCTTTCAGCTTTTGAAAGCTTTCTCTACTGCCTATCATGAAATTACTTTTAAATACACTTCTTCTCTTTCTCCTTACGTAAATCGTGATGCTTCTCCTTTAGACTCTTCTCTTTGCTGCATGTCATGAAATCATGACAGTCCTCAACTCGACCTCTGCAGCATGTCACAAAAATGTGACAGCCCTTACTTGGAACTTTGCATCATGTCACGAAATCATGACAGTTCTTGAATCACTTTCTCTCTCTTCAATCTTGTCACGAAATCGTGACAGATCACACTATGGACTTTCTCTTCTGCAACATGTCACGAAATCGTGACACTTTCTTGTCCATACAACCTCCTTTGCAGAATGTCATGAAATCATGACACTTTTCTTTCTCTGCCTTCCTACACTGTCCGAGTCACAAAAATGTGACATGTCACGAAATCATGACAATTTTGCCTGCTTCGTCTCTGCCTTCTCGCATGTCACGAAATCGTGACACATTTGCCCAAAATTTCTCTCTCCTCAAACATGTCACGAAATCGTGACAGTTTTCCAGCTTTCTCTCTCCTAAAACATGTCACGAAATCGTATTTTCTTTTCTCTCCTAAAACAATAAATCCGACGGTTTTTCCAGCCACCTGCATACTTTTTCTTACTTATCTTTTTCTTGATCTTTTGCAACTGGGCTACCCTGATCTTCTTGGAAACTCACTGTCCATGTTGAAACCTTCATCAAGACACATTCTTTGACATCAAACCAAATTGCTTCAAGACCTTCTTGACATCAATGACAACATCTACACTTAGAGTAAAGGCAATGTACCCAATGTACCCAAAATTGCCAACAATCTCCCCCTTTGTCATTGATGGCAAACCTTAACTGAAAACACTAGTCAAGAGCCAAAACTGAAACCAACTGATCCAACAACTGAGAATCTGCCTTTGAAGTTTTTGCTCCCCCTGACTTGAAGCTCTCTTCTTCACTATGAAGCTCTCCCCCTTACTCATATCTCTCCCCCTTTGTCATCAATGGCAAAGGGTCACCTTTGGGGCTTGGGACTAAGAATGAGCCTCTTAGCTTAGTCCCTCCCCCACCTCCTGATGAGGTGATTTAAAACAAGGGTGGGAGTGAAACTCCCATTAGGCACTCATCATCATCAGTGTCTACAATTTCTTTGTCGGGCCTTCTCTTGAACTCTTTGTCAGTGTTTCTGTTCTTGTCACTTTTCTTGTTCTTGTTCTCATCTCTTTTCTTGTCCATACCTTGATCCTTGGACCTGTTTATACCACTGTTCCTATTCCTATACCTTGGAAGATCAGCTCTGCACTATCTGGCTGTGTGACCTGCATTGTTGCACTTATAGCAAGTAACAATATTATTTCTTTCGAGCATAGCTATTCTTTGAATCCGCCTGTTCTGACTAACCCAGTTCCTATTATTTGCCTTGCAAAAAATTGCCTTGTGCCCGAACTGATTACAAGAGTAGCAATACCCTTGAAATAAATTACGGCCCCTGAAATTGTCATTTATCTTCCTTACTTGAGTCATGCACTGTGAAGCCATGTGGCCAAACCCGTGACACGCAAAACATCTACCGTGAAATATTCTTCTGTTTGACCTCTTGGGTCCCGAAAACTTCTTTTTCGTATTCAGAATTCTGTTTTCTATTTCTGCGCATTTATCACTCACGGACTCTTTCTCTGAAATACTCTCTTCATCAGAACTCTCTTCTTTCTGAAATCTCTTACTTGATTCCCCAACCTGTTTTTTGTGTGGTTTAACAAAACCAAGACCTATTTTATCTGATGGATTTCTTTGACTTTGGATGAGAGACTTAACCCTTTTGGAGCTATCTTGAAACCTGTACAGACTTATCCTTGTATTCTTTATTTTCCTCTTTCATGGCAGCCATTTTCTGTTCTAATTCACTATACTCAAGCATCTTAGATTCTAACTCATTCTTGAGTTCTTGTGTCTTAGCCATAGAGATGTCAAGACTTTCTATGAGTTCATCTTTCTCCATACAACATTCATCTAATTTATCCTTAAGTCGAGCATTCTTCTTTCTTTCCTTTTTCAAAACACTAAGAGCATTAGTAAGTTCACATTCAAGATCCTCTATATTATTGCATTTTGAATCATCAAGGCCTTTTTCAGATTTCTTATCACTAGAGGTGCTATCCTTTTCAAAAACCATACAAGCATCTTCCTTATCATTTTCTGAAGCATCCTCATACATACTAGCAACCAATTCATTATTTGTGCAATCATCCTCAAGGTGCCCAAAATTTCCACATCTAAAACATTTCATGACAATGAATTTATGTTTCGGTTCTTCCTCTTTTTCTGAAATGAACAACATCTCATTTTCATCATCACTAGAAGAACTTTCACTATCACTGCTAGAACACTTACTTGCTTTGTCTAGGTAGAAGCTCTTCTTATTCTTGTGTGAATGCCTCTTTCCTTGATTGTTGTGCTCATCTTTGTTCTTTCTGTAATACCTGTGCTTTTCAGAATCCTTGCTCTTAACATCCTGTATATCTTCATCACTTTCATTCTTGGAAACAGTACAGTCAGTAGCATAATGACCAAACTTTCCACAGTTGAAACATCTTATGTTTTTCTTGCTTTTGTGTTTTCTAGAGAACTTGCCTTTCTTGTTGTAATATGCCTCTTCATCACTAGAAGACTCATCACTCTCTTGAATCTGTTTGCCCTTTGATTTCTTGGTAGCTTTGAAAGCTGCCTCTTTCTTGACATCAACTTTCACTTGAGTTCTCAGCTCAAATGCTGCAAGAATACTATGGAGCTCATCCTTTTTCAACTTATCTAAATCTTTAGCTTCCTCAATAGCAGAAATCTTTTCACTAAATCTATTAGGAAGAGATCTTAAAATCTTATCACACACATCATTTTCAGCAAGTTCAAGACCTAAGTCTTTCATAGAATTAACAACTTCATCCATACGAAGCATGTAGTCACTAATATTTTCATCATCATTCATCTTGAGTTGTTCAAACATACCTTTAAAATGTCTCAATTTGGCCTTTCGGACATTTGCATCACCTGTATGAACCACCTGCAATTGTTTCCACATTTCACTAGTTGTCTTGCAGTGAATAACTTTGGTGAGATCTGCTTTCTGTAAGCCTCTCAAGATTGCATTCATGGCTTTTGAATTGCTGTGAAGCATGAGCCTGTCTTCTTTGGTATAAGGACCATGTTCAAGAATAGTGTATTCATCTTCAATCACTTCCCATACCTCATTACCAAGTGCCATTAGATAAACTCTCATTCTTGCACTCCACAGACCGAAATCTGATCCATCAAGAATAGGTGTTGCATTGCCACCTAAAAAATCCATTGTGTTCTTAACCAGTTCTTCCTTCCAGCTGTTAAACCTTTTCGAAGGAACCTGCTCTGATACCAATTGAAGAACACAAGCTTATACTGAGAGGGGGGGTGAACAGTATAAGACCACTTTTTAATTTGCTTTAAAAATCAACTTTCAAAATAGTATAATGCAGTGTATAGATAGCAGTAATAACAACAGTAATCAAAGCAATGCACAACACACCATCCACAAAGTGACACAACAATTTACGTGGTTCACCCAAAGTGGGCTACTCCATGGATAAAACTTTTCTCTAAAAGTTATATCACAATTCTTTGGGAAACCTTCCCAATTACAAAGTTTATGGGCACCAACCCAAAGGAGACACCTTCCCCTAGCTCTGCTCTTAGTGGTGATCCTCTAGAAGACCTCTACCTCCTCTGCCCTTAGCAAGTGGAACTCTATCCACAGAAGACACCTGTCTTCCCTGCTCTGGCTGGAGATCTCTGTCCTCAACTCTATCACTGCAAAGTCGGTCCTCTTATCTGCACCAAAACACAGTCCTTCGGTCTAGCACAAATCTGTCCTCTTCCTCTTTTCTTTTATTAGTTGCACTTGGTCGAAACCAACTTTTCACAGTCTACGCAAACACAGCAACACTCGATCAACTTATGCTCTTCTACAAAAACAACCACAGTCTTCGCACATCCAACCAAACACGATACCATCTTCGCAACCTCTATGCAAACACAGTAGCACAGACGTCGCACACTTCCACAAACACACAGTCGCTCAAACTTCCACTTATGCACCTCTACGATCGAACTTCTCCCCACACTCTATCTACGCAAATCACACTTCGAACGCACACTTGATCGATGCCAAACTCTTCAAGCAGCCCTCCTTTTATACTCAAGATTGAAATCTTGATCTTAGTCGATTGTTTACCCTTAAACAACGTCGGCTGCAAAACCCTACGCTACGTCGGCCCAGATTTAACTCTGTCGGCTTCATTGCCTCCCTATAGCTTTGGCGTGAAACTTCAACATGTCACGATATCATGACATTTTTATAGCCGTACACCTTCTATAGCCTACTGTCATGAAATCGTGACACCTTGGCCTTTGTCGACTTCCTTTGTGCTTCTATCACGAAATCGTGACACCTTTGCCTCTTGCTGACGTCATCTCACTTCTGTCATGAAATCATGACACTTTAGTCTTCATGGCCTTCCTCTCAGCTTTTGTCATGAAATCATGACACATCTACTTCTGCTGACGTCATCTACAACTCTGTCATGAAATCATGACGCTTTCGCTGCCTTAAGCTCTTTTCTGCCATATGCCCATTGGAACATGTCATGAAATCATGACGCTTTCGCCTTCGAGCTCTTCCTTCTTCAATTCATCATGAAATCATGACGCTTCTTCTGATTAAGACTTGCTAACTATTTCTGTCATGAAATCGTGACACTTTCTCCAACTGCAAGCTGCCAACTCAACCTATCATGAAATCATGACACTTTCTACATCCGTACAACTTCTTTGTAGCCTATCATGAAATCATGACGCTTTCAGCTTTCAAAGCTTTCCCAAATGACAACTTCCATACTTTCTCCACGGCAAAATCATGACGCTTCTCCTTTCAAGCTCTTCTCTTTGCTGCATGTCACAAAATCATGACAGTCCTCAACTCGACCTCTATAGCATGTCACAAAAATGCGACAGCCCTTACTTGGAACTTTGCATCATGTCACGAAATCATGACAGTTCCTGAATCACTTTCTCTCTCTTCAATCTTGTCGCGAAATCATGACAGATCACACTACGGACTTTCTCTTCTGCAACATGTCATGAAATCGTGACACTTTCTTGTCCGTACAACCTCCTTTGTAGAATGTCACGAAATCATGACACTTTTCTTTCTCTGCCTTCCTGCACTGTTCGAGTCACGAAAATGCGACATGTCACGAAATCGTGACAGTTTTTCCTGCTTCGTCTCTGCCTTCCCGCATGTCATGAAATCGTGACACATTTGCCCAAAATTTCTCTCTCCTCAAACATGTCATGAAATCATGACAGTTTTTCCAGTGCTTTCTCTCTCCTAAAACATGTCACGAAATCGTGACAGTTTTTCTAGCTCGCTTGCATACTTTTTCTTACTTGTCTTTTTCTTGATCTTTTGCAACTGGGCTACCCTGATCTTCTTGGAAACTCACTGTCCATGCTGAAACCTTCATCAAGACACATTCTTTGACATCAAACCAAATTGCTTCAAGACCTTCTTGACATCAATGACAACATCTACACTTAGAGTAAAGGCAATGTACCCAATGTACCCAAAATTGCCAACAATCTCCCCCTTTGTCATTGATGGCAACCCTTAACTAAAAAACACTACTCAAGAGCCAAAACTGAAACCAACTGATCCAACAACCGAGAATCTGCAATTGAAGTTTTTGCTCCCCCGACTTGAAGCTCTCTTCTTCACTATGAAGCTCTCCCCCTTACTCATATCTCTCCCCCTTTGTCATCAATGGCAAAGGGTCACCTTTGGGGCTCGGGACTAAGAATGAGCCTCTTAGCTTAGTCCCTCCCCCACCTCCTGATGAGGTGATTTAAAACAAGGGTGGGAGTGAAACTCCCATTAGGCACTCATCATCATCAGTGTCTACAATTTCTTTGTCGGGCCTTCTCTTGAACTCTTTGTCAGTGTTTCTGTTCTTGTCACTTTTCTTGTTCTTGTTCTCATCTCTTTTCTTGTCCATACCTTGATCCTTGGACCTGTTTATACCACTGTTCCTATTCCTGTACCTTGGAAGATCAGCTCTGCATTGTCTGGCTGTGTGACCTGCATTGTTGCACTTATAGCAAGTAACAATATTATTTCTTTCGGGCATAGCTGTTCTTTGAATCCGCCTGTTCTGACTAACCCAGTTCCTGTTATTTGCCTTGCAAAAAATTGCCTTGTGCCCGAACTGATTACAAGAGTAGCAATACCCTTGAAATAAATTACGGCCCCTGAAATTGTCATTTATCTTCCTTACTTGAGTCATGCACTGCGAAGCCATGTGGCCAAACCCATGACACGCAAAACATCTACCGTGAAATATTCTTCTGTTTGACCTCTTGGGTCCCGAAAACTTCTTTTTCGCATTCAGAATTCTGTTTTCTATTTTTGTGCATTTATCACTCATGGACTCTTTCTCTGAAATACTCTCTTCATCAGAACTCTCTTCTTTCTGAAATCTCTTACTTGATTCCCCAACCTATTTTTTGTGTGGTTTAACAAAACCAAGACCTGTTTTATCTGATGGATTTCTTTGACTTTGGATGAGAGACTTAACCCTTTTGGAGCTATCTTGAAACCTGTACAACTTATCCTTGTATTCTTTATTTTCCTCTTTCATGGCAGCCATTTTCTGTTCTAATTCACTATACTCAAGCATCTTAGATTCTAACTCATTCTTGAGTTCTTGTGTCTTAGCCATAGAGATGTCAAGACTTTCTATGAGTTCATCTTTCTCCATACAACATTCATCTAATTTATCCTTGAGTCTAGCATTCTTCTTTCTTTCCTTTTTCAAAACACTAAGAGCATTAGTAAGTTCACATTCAAGATCCTCTATATTATTGCATTTTGAATCATCAAGGCCTTTTTCAGATTTCTTATCACTAGAGGTGCTATCCTTTTCAAAAACCATACAAGCATCTTCCTTATCATTTTTTGAAGCATCCTCATACATACTAGCAACCAATTCATTATTTGTGCAATCATCCTCAAGGTGCCCAAAATTTCCACATCTAAAACATTTCATGACAATGAATTTATGTTTCGGTTCTTCCTCTTTTTCTGAAATGAACAACATCTCATTTTCATCATCACTAGAAGAACTTTCACTATCACTTGCTAGAACACTTACTTGCTTTGTCTAGGTAGAAGCTCTTCTTATTCTTGTGTGAATGCCTCTTTCCTTGATTGTTGTGCTCATCTTTGTTCTTTCTGTAATACCTGTGCTTTTCAGAATCCTTGCTCTTAACATCCTGTATATCTTCATCACTTTCATTCTTGGAAATAGTACAGTCAGTAGCATAATGACCAAACTTTCCATAGTTGAAACATCTTATGTTTTTCTTGCTTTTGTGTTTTCTAGAGAACTTGCCTTTTTTGCTGTAATATGCCTCTTCATCACTAGAAGACTCATCACTCTCTTGAATCTGTTTGCCCTTTGATTTCTTGGTAGCTTTGAAAGCTGCCTCTTTCTTGACATCAACTTTCACTTGAGTTCTCAGCTCAAATGTTGCAAGAATACTATGGAGCTCATCCTTTTTCAACTTATCTAAATCTTTAGCTTCCTCAATAGCAGAAATATTTTCACTAAATCTATTAGGAAGAGATCTTAAAATCTTATCACACACATCATTTTCAGCAAGTTCAAGACCTAAGTCTTTCATAGAATTAACAACTTCATCCATACGGAGCATGTAGTCACTAATATTTTCATCATCATTCATCTTGAGTTGTTCAAACATACCTTTAAAATGTCTCAATTTGGCCTTTCGGACATTTGCATCACCTGTATGAACCACCTGCAATTGTTTCCACATTTCACTAGTTGTCTTGCAGTGAATAACTTTGGTGAGATCTGCTTTCTGTAAGCCTCTCGGGATTGCATTCATGGCTTTTGAATTGCTGTGAAGCATGAGCCTGTCTTCTTTGGTATAAGGACCATGTTCAGGAATAGTGTATTCATCTTCAATCACTTCCCATACCTCATTACCAAGTGCCATTAGATAAACTCTCATTCTTGCACTCCACAGACCGAAATCTGATCCATCAAGAATAGGTGTTGCATTGCCACCTAAAAAATCCATTGTGTTCTTAACCAGTTCTTCCTTTCGACTGTTAAACCTTTTCGAAGGAACCTGCTCTGATACCAATTGAAGAACACAAGCTTATACTGAGAGGGGGGGTGAACAATATAAGACCGCTTTTTAATTTTTCTTTCGATTCAACTTTCAAAAATATAATGCAATGAATATATAGAAGTAAAAATAGAAAATCAAAGCAATGCACAACACACCATCCACAAAGTGACAGTAATTTATGTGGTTCACCCAAAGTGGGCTACTCCACGGATAATGATATTCTCACAATGACACTGAGAAGGGGGGGTGAATCAGTGTAACTACTTAAAAACTTAAATCTGCAACTTTTAAAACTAATAATGCAAGCTTGAAACTAGATAATGCAAGTATCACACAAGAGCATCACACAACACAAGATTTTACGAGGTTCACCAATGTGGCTACTCCTCAAATAATGATTGTTTGGACTTCAATCCAAATCCAGTCTTTGCAAGGATTCAATATTTACAATTGTTTACCAGCACCCCTTGGAAGGAGCACCAACCCCTGATTTATCTGCTGCAACAGATAGGAGCACCAACTCCTTTTACCAAGCACCAACTTGGATTTCTATTTTGCAAGATAAATGGACATAAAAATGCCTTCTCTTTTGCAAGACCCTTACTGGTCTACAGCACATACAAAAATCTCACAGAAGCATAGAGAGAATTGTTAGAGACTCAATATCTTCTGATCTAATCTAAAACCTTTCTCTTGAATATTCAATAGAATAGCAGGTTTTGATCTAAGGCTGTTTTCTTACAGCACCCTTACTAACTGAGACCTTTTAAAATGCACAATGAAAACACAGTCGCAGTAACCTTCTCACTATGCCAATTCGATCCTTATATACTTGATTTCTTCGAATGGCTCAATTTCAAACGGTTTAACTTTCCCTCCAACTTTTCATGCATTCTCGGTTGTAATTGACGTGTCAAATCTTTCTCTGACCTGATCCGCCTTTTAGCCGCTTTCTTTCTGACATTCTGACGTTCTGACAACCTTTTTCTTTGCACAGTCTGCATATTCTGACAGTCCTTCTCTGCATATACTGACAACCCTTCTACGCGTTTCGATGCTCTATTATCTCTACGAAACTGCTCTTTAAAATTCTTTTGCACTTTATTCTAAACGGTGTCAATCCTTCTATTCTACCTGTTACTTTCTTGTGAGTCAAGCACAAGCATCGAGAATTCTGTATCACGGCCCTGCAACAGCCGTTCTACATTCAATGCATAGTTCCGTGGCAACTCTTTGTAACTGCCACCTTTGCCAGCCATCCTGCAACACGGCCCTGCAACAACCGTTCTTTTCTTAATTGCAATGCTTCGTAACTTTCCTTTTAACTTCAGTTAACTACAGCATGAATTTCTCCTATGCATTCTCACCACCTGTCACTTGGAACTGAGATCTGACTCCAGTTAACTTTTCGTAACTGGCGCCTTTTTGACATTGTCACAATGCATGTATCTTTGACTTTTTCCTGCCAAAACATTACCTGTCGTGATATCGTGACGTTTTCCGCTTTGCTGACGTCATCCTCAACTTTGTCGCGATATCGCGACACTTCGGCTTCTGAGGCTTCTCGGCAACTTGTCGTGATATCGCGACATTTTGGGTTTTTTTGACGTCATCCTCTAAGATGTCGTGAAATCATGACGTTTCTGGCTTCATGAGGCTTCTGGAAACATGTCGAAATCCGACATTTTTTTGTCTTGTTGACGTCATCCGCTAAGGTGTCGCGAAATCGCGACGCTTCGACTTCAACGGCTTTTCACAACTTGTCGCGATATCGCGACATTTTTAGACTTCCTGACGTCATCTTCAAAGATGTCACGAAATCAGCGACGTTTTCGGCTTGCAATGGCTCTTCGTTCACCCTGTCGCGAAATCGAGACACATTTTGGTTTCTTTGACGTCATCATCTGGAAGAAATCGCGACCTTCAGCCTCCGTACAATTTTTACTCCATGCAACCGCGAAAAACCTTACATGTAGCGAAATCGCTACACCATTGTTGCCTTAGCATTTTTCTTTTTTGCTTGCTAGTGAAACTCCGACGTGTAGCGATATCGCTACACCTTTCCAACATGTGTTTCTAACCTGTAGCGAAATCGCTACACCTTCGCATTATGCACTTTCAACTTGTAGCGAAATCGCTACACCTTGCACTATGCACTTTCAACTTGTAGCGAAATCGCTACACCTTTTTACCTTGCACTTTCAACTTGTAGCGAAATCGCTACACCTCCGCATTGTGCACTTTCAACCTGTAGCGAAATCGCTACACCTTTTTACCTTGCACTTTGACCATGTAGCGAAATCGCTACTTCTTTTCACCTTGCAACTCGAAGCTGTATCTAAGTCGCTGCACTTTTGTCCTTAGTGTCTCAAGCTTGTAGCGAAATCGCTACGCTTTTCTTACTTGGTGCTTTTTCTTTGCTTATGTTGGCGAAACTCAGACATGTAGCGAAATCGCTACAACTTCTTCATCAACTTTCTCTCTCCTCCGATGTGTCGCGAAATCGTGACATTTTTCATCCTTGGTGCCTTTGCTTCAAACTTGTCACGAAATCGTGATAGTTTCTCGATTTGGCTTCTTTCCTTCCAGCATGTCGCGAAATCGTGACATTTTTCCTTACACATTCTCTCTCCTCCGATATGTCGCGAAATCGTGACATTTTTCAATGCACTTTCTCTCTCCTCCGATATGTCGCGAAATCGTGACATTTTTCAATTTCTCTCTCCTCATATTGCGAAATCACGACATTCACTCTCTCCTCCAACACTTTCTCTCTCCCGGAATTAAAATCACATTTCTAACTTTCTCTCTCCTCGGACATGTCGCGATATCGCGACAGTTTTCTTCCTTGTCTTTTTACAAATTTATGGATACGGGTCCCCTCTGTTTTTCTTGAGATTTTTGCACTTGATCCGGTGACCTATGAACTGCTTCAACTGCATCACTCTATCTGTGTTGACAAAAATTACAATCCTTTTGCACTGCTTTTACTGCACCTTGCTCAACAATCTCCCCCTTTGGAATTGTTGGCAACACTTTGTAGCCTTGCTCAAATTCTTCTCCCCCTTTGCCAATAATGCCAAAGGGCTGCTGCTGAACTCCCCACGAGTCTATGCACAACATTCTCGAGCATAAATAACTTGAATGCTCCCCACGAGAATGTATTTCCCATAGCTAGTCGGTGCTTGGGAAGTGTGACTACTCCCAACTTCTTTCGAAGGTATTCAAATACTTCCTTTGGTAAAGGTTTGGTGAATATATACGCTACTTGCTCTGTAGTGGGAACAAACTCCAATCTGACCTCTCCTTATGCAACCTTATCCTTCAAGAAGTGATACCGGATTGCAATATGCTTGGTGCGGGAATGCATTACCGGATTCTTTGAAATGTTGATTGCACTAGTGTTGTCACATTTGACTGAAATGGGCTCATTGAAGTGAATTCCTAGATCTTTCAATGTTTGTCTCATCCATAGTATTTGTGTACAGCATGTAGTAGCTGCAATGTATTCGGCCTCGTTTGTGGATAAAGAGGCCGATTCTTGCTTCTTCTTGTGCCATGCAACCAATTTGTTTCCAAGAAAGAATGCTCCTCCACTTGTACTTTTTCTGTCATCAATGCATCCTGCCCAATCGGCATCGAGTATGCAAAGAGAGTGAAGTCTTTTCCTTTTGGATACCACAGCCCATACTCCATAGTACCTTTGAGATACCTAAAAATCCTTTTCACTTCTTTGTCACATGAGTCTCTTTTGGGCTAGCATGAAATCTTGCAACCATGCAAACGGCTTGTAAGATATCCGGTCTAGTGGTTCATCAAATACGACGAGGCTCCCAATCATAGATCTGTACATTGTTTGATCAACATCTGGAGATTTATCATCCTTGCTCAACTTGCGGCTTGTTGTCATGGGGGTGCTCATCGGCTTACTATCTTCCATAGTGAACTTTTTCAGCATTTCTTTCACATATTTAATTTGAGAAATAAAGATCCCCTTTTCAGTTTGATTAACTTGTAATCCAAGGAAATATGAAAGTTCACCTATCATAGACATTTCAAACTCTTTATGCATTTTGTTTGCTATGTCTTTGCATGATTCATCATTGCTACTCCCAAAAATTATATCATCTACATAAACAACTAGAACAATGAAATTGCCATTTTCGGTTTTCACATATAAATTGCTATCCACCATACCTTTCTTGAATCCTTGCTTAGTGAGATAGTTGTCCAGCCTTGCATACCAAGCTCTAGGTGCTTGTTTCAAGCCATACAATGCTTTCTTCGACTTGCAAACAAAGTCGGGATTATCACAAAGTTGAAAACCATCGGGTTGTTCAATATATACTTCTTCTTCAATATTTCCATTCAGAAATGCTGATTTTACATCCATACGATAAACCTTGAAGTTCTTATGAACAGACTAAAGCCAGAAACAGTATTATTGCTTCAAGTCTGGCCACGGGTGCAAAAGTCTCTTCAAAATCAATCCCCTCAACTTGGGCATATCCCTTACAGACTAATCTTGCTTTATTCCTTACCACCTGTCCATCTTCATTCAGTTTGTTTCTAAATATCCATTTAGTACCAATTATGTTTTTATTTTTAGGCCTTGGTACTAATTCCCAGGTTTTGTTTTTCTCAATTTGATCTAGTTCTTCATTTCTTGCTTCCATCCAGCTTTCATCCGTGCTTGCTTCAATAATATTCTTGGGCTCAATCTTGGATAACGAGAGAATAGTTATTTACTACTCTTCTTCTTGTCCGAATGCCAGTTGTAGGGTCCCCAATAATCTGTTCTTTGGGATGATTTTTACGCTAGCTGCACATTACTGTATTTTCTATTTTCATCTCTTTCTAAGTCCTCTGAATCTGATTTTTGTCTCTCTTCTTTTTCTTGATCTTCATCTTCTTCAATAAATTCTTCATAGGTTGGGTAGTTTTCATTATTGCTGATTTCTTGTTTCCTGCCTTCATCAACCTTCACATCCGCACTCTCCACTATTTTCTTAAGTCTTTTGTTGTAGCATGTATAGGCTTTGCTTTTAGTTGAGTACCCAAGGAATATTCCTTCATCAACTCTGTCTTCAAACTTGCCAAGATTGCTTTCGGTTCTCTTAATGTAACACTTGCTTGCCAAACACTTTGAAGTATTTTCTTTGTAGCCTTTTTGCCAAACCACGGTTCATATGGTGTTTTGCTTTCATGCGGCCTCAACATACACCTATTATGAATATAAACTGCAGTATGGACTGCCTCTTTCCAGAACCTGTCAGCAATTTTGCTCTCTGTTAACATGGTCCTTGCCATTTCTGTATGGTTCTGTTCTTTCTTTCAACTACTCCATTCTGCTGAGGTGTTCTTGCTTCTGAGAACTGTCTTCTTATTCCATGTTTTTCATAGAATTCAGCAAACTCATTTGAAATAAACTCTCCTCCTCTATCAGATCTCAAACATTTAATTCTTTTTCCAGATTGATTCTCAACCAGATTTTTGAAGGTTTTAAACATCTCAAAGGCTTCTGACTTCTGTTTCAGAAAGAGTACCCATGTCATTATGGAAAAATCATCAATACACAGCATAAAATATTTGTATCCATTTATGCTTTCTGTCCTCATGGGTCCACACAAATCAGTGTGAATCAGTTCTAATGGCTTGCTAGTGAAATATTCTTTTGCTTTGAAGGTAGATCTGGTTTGCTTCCCCTTTTGGCATGACTCACAAATGTTGTTTGATGGTTTGCCAATAGTGGGTATGTCTCTTACTGCTCTTTTCGAGCTGATTTTTACCAGATTATCAAAGCTTATGTGACCGAGTCTTTTATGCCACCGCCAGTTTTCTTCTTCTTGTCCAACCAAGCAAGCTCCCTCTGAAGTCTCCGAGAGAGTATACAAATTTCTAGAAGTTCTCAGTCCAGTGGCTATTAACTTTCCATTTGTTGTCTTTCTTACTTCACGACCCTCCTTCTTGAAAATTACTTCATGACCTCTGTCACAAATCTGACTTACACTCAGTAGGTTATGTTTCAGTCCTACCACAAAAAGAACTTCCTTAGAGTTGATTTTACCGTCACTTAACTTAACTGATCCTTTACCCACTATCTTTGCTCCATCATTGTTTCCGAATTTCACAGAACCACCTTCGTATGTCTGTAGCTTATCAAACTTATGTTTGTCTCCTGTCATGTGACTGGAGCATCCATTGTCTAGAATCCAGGGAGCAGATTTATTCTGTGCTTTGAGAGTTGTTTGAACGATCAGGGATTCTTTGTCTTTCTTCGGTTGTCCCTTTTCTTTCCACTGAGTTTTGACAGCAGATCTGGTTACTTTCTTCACCTTCTCCCTTTCATTTGCTTGTGATAGTTTATTGGGAAATTTTCTGTACTGTTTTGATCCAGTCGATTGATATTTTCTTCCCTGGTATTTATTTCCTGCAAAAGAGCTACGACAATTCCTTGCAATATGGCCGAAGTTATGGCAGTTATAACATTCTACAGCATAATCTATCAAAGGTGAAAAATTATTTCTGCTAGTGAAATTTCTTTGTTCTATATTATATCTACAACTAGAAATTTTATGACCATATGCATTGCACTTAAAACAATAACCAGAAAAGGAGCGAGTGTGCACGGGAAATGGATGTTGCCATGTGGAGGTAGGAGCCATGGGTCTTCTTCTTCTTTGATGAGAGACTTTGGTGAATCCATCATTTGCGGCACTCCTTTCGAGCTTGGATTTGTTGTTTTCTTTTGCATGATATGGTTTATCTTGATCAACTCTACTCTTGTCTTTATTATTTACTGGATCTCTTGTTATGGCCTTTGAGTCCTTTGAGGTTTCTCCTTCATCAAAGCCCAAGCCAAATTTGATACCTGTGGGCCTTTGATTATTCAACATTTTGTTCAGTTTCTCGAAACTGTCTTCAAATTTTTGATGACGACTCAGTTTTCGATTCATTTCTTCTAGCTGCAGCCTTAATCCAACTATTTCCTCTTCTAGTTTATTGCTCTCATTTATTTTCACGGTTAGCTGTGCTTCAACATCTTCGAGACCTTTTCTTGTATTCTTCGGTTTGTACTTTCAAACTTATTATTACATTCTTTGGCCTCCTCAAATTTTCTTGTAATCTTTTTATTTCTTTTCCTTTACGCACTTAACTCTTCAAGAGCGGCAACTAACTCACCTTCCAGATCTATCTCGGCCTCATCTTCTAATTTTTCTTCACACTCCTGTGTTTCCTCAGTTGTTTGTTCTTCAAAAGCCATGAATAGGGCTTCACCAGTTTCTTCTTCTGATTCCTCACTGGAACTGTCTTCAGAAGAATCGATATTCTAGGAAATGAAACTCTTCTTCTTGAAGTTTCTTTTTCTAAACTGCGGTTTCTTTTTCCAGACTTTTCTTTCCTGATGTGTCCCTTCATCATTTTTATTTTTCTCCTTCATTGGGCATTTTGCTGCAAAGTGCCCGATGCCTCCACAGTTAAAACATTTGAACGGCAACTTACCTCTGTACTTTCCTTTTCCCTTTACTAATTTCCTAACAAAGTTTGCTTCATTTTCATCTGCAGATTCTTCTTCCTTTGACTCTTGTTTAGATTTTACATTTTTCTGTGCTTGGAAGGCTGCTTCTCTGTCAGAGGGCTTAGTTTGTCCAATCCTCATTTCATAAGCTGTTAGAGAACCATGCATTTCATCCATACTGAAAAAATTTAAATCTTTTGCTTCTTCTATGGCAGAAACCTTTGCATCAAACCTTTTGTTGAGAGTTCTCAGTACCTTCTTCACAACAACTTGCATCTTCCATTTCTTCCCCGAGTCCTCTTATTGCATTGATGATTCCGTTTACTCTCGGCATGTAAGCTTCTATGTTTTCATCATCGGTCATCTTTAATGCTTGAGCTCGGGCACGATGTGTTTGCAGCTTAGCTTCCTTGATTTTGTTGTCTCCTTCATGAATGCTTTGCAGTTTGTCCCATATGTCTTTAGAAGATTTGCAGTTCATGATGCGTATCAACTCATTGTCGACCAATCCACAAATAATCGCATTCTTGGCTTTCGAGTTGTTCTCAAACTTTTTCTTTTCAGCGGCATCTGTTGGAGGAACGAGTGGGAGTGGTGTATCCATTTTCAACAGATTCCCAAATGTCATAACCCAATGCACGAGAGATAGGTCTGCATTACGAGCCTCCAGAAAGAATAGTTTGTTCCATCGAGCGAGAGGAGCTTTGTTAGAAGAAAAACCTTCACCACCGGCCATTGTATATCTCCCAAGAACACCTTAGCTGATTAAGCTTGTGCGGGTGCCCAGCTACGATACCAATTGATATTCTCACAATGACCATTGAGAGGGGGGGTGAATCGGTGTAACTACTTAAAAACTTAAATCTGCAACTTTTAAAACTAATAATGCAAGCTTGAAACTAGATAATGCAAGTATCACACAAGAGCATCACACAACACAGGATTTTACGAGGTTCACCAATGTGGCTACTCCTCAAAGAATGATTGTTTGGACTTCAATCCAAATCCGGTCTTTGCAAGGATTCAATATTTACAATCGGTTTACCAGCACCCATTGGAAGGAGCACCAACCCATGATTTATCTGCTGCATGAGATAGGAGCACCAACCCCTTTTTCCAAGCACCAACTTGGATTTCTATTTTGCAAGATAAATGGACATAAAAATGCCTTCTCTTTTGCAAGACCCTTACTGGTCTACAGCACATACAAAAATCTCACAGAAGCATAGAGAGAATTGTTAGAGACTCAATATCTTCTGATCTAATCTAAAACCTTTCTCTTGAATATTCAATAGAATAGCAGGTTTTGATCTAAGGCTATTTTCTTACAGCACCCTTACTAACTGAGACCTTTTAAAATGCACAATGAAAACATAGTCACAGTAACCTTCTCACTATGCCAATTCGATCCTTTTATTCTTGATTTCTTCGAATGGCTCAATTTCAAACGGTTTAACTTTCCCTCCAACTTTTCATGCATTCTCGGTTGTAATTGACGTGTCAAATCTTTCTATGACCTGATCCGCCTTTTAGCCGCTTTCTTTACGACATTCGACGTTACGACGACCTTTTTCTCTGCACATTACGACATTCTACTCTGCATTAGCTGACAACCCTTCTACGCGTTTCGATGCTCTATTATCTCTCAAGCTGCTCTTTAAATTCTTTTGCACTTTATTCTAAACGGTGTCAATCCTTCTATTCTACCCGTTACTTTCTTGTGAGTCAAGCACAAGCATCGAGAATCTTTGTATCACGGCCTGCAGACCGTTCTACATTCAATGCATAGTTCATGGCAACTCTTTATAAGCGCCACCTTTGCCAGCCATCTTGCAACACGGCCACTCAACGACCATTCTTTTCTTAATTGCAATGCTTCATAAATTTTCTTTTAACTTCAGTTAACTGCAGCATGAATTTCTCCTATGCATTCTCACCACTGTCACTTGGAGCTGAGATCGACTCGAGTTAACTTTTCGTAAGCGGCGCCTTTTTGACATTGTCACAATGCATGTATCTTTGAATTTTTCTCGCCAAAACATTACCTGTCATGATATCGTGACGTTTTCCGCTTTGTCGACGTCATCCTCAACTTTGTCGCGATATCGCGACACTTCGGCTTCCTGAGGCTTCTCTGGCAACTTGTCGCGATATCGTGACATTTTTTTTGACGTCATCCTCTAAGATGTCGAAATCTGCGTTTTGGCTTCATGAGGCTTCTCTGGAAACATGTCATGAAATCGCGACATTTTATGTCTTGCTGACGTCATCCGCTAAGGTGTCGCGAAATCACGACGCTTCCGGCTTGCAACGGCTTTTCCAGCAACTTGTCGCGATATCGCGACATTTTTAGACTTGCTGACGTCATCTTCAAAGATGTCACGAAATCATGACGTTTTCGGCTTGCAATGGCTCTTCGTTCACCCTATCGCGAAATCGTGACACATTTTGGTTTTTTGACGTCATCTTTTCCGTAAATTAAGCTCGGCCTCCGTACAATTTTTACTCCATGCAGCCACGAAAAACCTTACATGTAGCGAAATCGCTACACCATTGTTGCCTTAGCATTTTTCTTTTCTGCTTGCTAGTGAAACTCCGACGTGTAGCGATATCGCTACACCTTTCCAACATGTGTTTCTAACCTGTAGCGAAATCGCTACACCTTCGCATTATGCACTTTCAACCTGTAGCGAAATCGCTACACCTTCCACTATGCACTTTCAACCTGTAGCGAAATCGCTACACCTTTTTACCTTGCACTTTCAACTTGTAGCGAAATCGCTACACCTTCTTGCACTTTCAACTATGTAGCGAAATCGCTACATCTTTGCACTTTGACCATGTAGCGAAATCGCTACTACTTTTCACCTTGCAACTCAAAGATGTATCAAAATCGCTGCACTTTTGTTCTTAGTGTCTCAAGCTTGTAGCGAAATCGCTACGCTTTTCTTACTTGGTGCTTTTTCTTTGCTTATGCTGGCGAAACTCAGACATGTAGCGAAATCGCTACAACTTCTTCATCAACTTTCTCTCTCCTCCGATGTGTCGCGAAATCGTGACATTTTCATCCTTGGTGCCTTTGCTTCAAACTTGTCACGAAATCGTGACAGTTTCTCGATTTGGCTTCTTTCCTTCCAGCATGTCGCGAAATCGTGACATTTTTCCTTGCACATTCTCTCTCCTCCGATATGTCACGAAATCGTGACATTTTTCAATGCACTTTCTCTCTCCTCCGATATGTCGCGAAATCGTGACATTTTTCAATGCATTTTCTCTCTCCTCAGCCATGTCGCGAAATCGCGACATTTTGGCGTGCTTTTTCTCTCTCCTCGGATATGTCGCGAAATCGTGACATTTTCTTATGGACTTTCTCTCTCCTCCGGTATGTCGCGAAATCGCGACAGGAAACATGTCGCGATATCGCGACAGTTTTCTTCCTTGTCTTTTTCTGCAAATTTCTGGATCTGGGTCCCCTCTGTTTTTCTTGAGATTTTCTGCACTTGATCCGATGACCTCCGAAGCTGCTTCAACTGCATCACTCTGTCTGTGTTGACAATAATTACAATCCTTTTGCACTGCTTTTGCTGCACCTTGCTCAACAGATAAAACTTTTCTCTAAAATTTATATCATAGTTCTTTGGGAAACCTTCCCAATTACAAATTTTATGGGCACCAACCCAAAGGAGACACCTTCCCCTAGCTCTGATCTTAGTGGTGATCCTCTAGAAGACCTCTACCTCCTCTGCCCATAGCAAGTGGAACTCTATCCACAGAAGACACCTGTCTTCCCTACTCTGGCTGGAGATCTCTGTCCTCAACTCTATCACTACAAAGCCGTTCCTCAAATTTGCACTAAACATAGTCCTTCGATCTGCTACAAATTTGTCCTCTTCCTCTTTTCTTTTTTGTTACAGTTGCACTTGGTTGAAACCAATTTTTCATAGTTTGCACAAACACAGCAGCACTCGATCTACTTATGCTCTTCTACGAAAACACAACAGCACAATCTTTACACATCCAGTGCAAACACGATAGCTCTATATTCGTAACCTCTATGCAAACACAATAGCACAAACATCGCACAGTTCATGCAAACACAGTAGTCTATTAGACTTCTATTTATGCACCTCTGCGATCGAACTTCTCCCCGCACTCTATCTGCATAATTCACACTTTGAACGCACACTTGATCGATGCCAAACACTTAAAGTAACCCTCCTTTTATACTCACAATCTCAAGATTGAAATCTTGATCTTAGTCGACTATTTACCCTTCAACCACGTCGGCTGCAAAACCCTATGCTGTGTCGGCCCAAATTTAACTCTATCGGCTTCACTGCCTCCCTGTAGCTTCTAGCACAAAACTTCAACATGTCATGATATCGTGACATTTTTATAGCCTTACACCTTCTATAGCCTGCAGTCGTGAAATCGTGACACCTTGGCCTTTGTTGACTTCCTTTGTGCTTCTATTGTGAAATCGCAACACCTTTGCCTCTTGCTGACGTCATCTCACTTCTGTCATGAAATCGTGACACTTTAGTCTTCATGGACTTCCTCTCAGCTTTTGTCATGAAATTGCAACACATCTACTTCTGCTGACATCATCTGCAACTCTGTCACAAAATCACGACGCTTTTGCTGCCTTAAGCTCCTTTTTGCCATATGCCCGTGAAACTAGAACATGTCACAAAATCACGATGCTTTCGCCTTCGAGCTCTTCCTTCTTCAACTCATCACAAAATCATGACGCTTCTTCTGATTAAGACTTGCTAACTATTTTTGTCATGAAATCTCGACACTTTCTCCAACTGCAAGCTACCAACTCAACCTGTCACGAAATTGCGACACTTTTTGCATCTGTACAACTTCTTTGTAGCTTGTCATGAAATTGTGACACTTTCAGCTTCTAAAAGCTTTCCTTACAACCTGTCATGAAATTGTGATGCTTCTGGCTTCTGTACACTTTCTCCACTGCCTGTCATGAAATTGTGACACTTCTGGCTTTCATACTCTTTCTCCACTACCTGTCACAAAATTGCGATGCTTCTCCTTTTAGTCTCTTCTCTTTGTTGCATGTCGTGAAATTGTGACAGTCTTCAACTCAACCTTTGCAGCATGTCACGAAAATGCGATAGCCCTTACTTGGTACTTTGCATCATGTCACGAAATCATGACAGTTCCTAAATCACTTTCTCTCTCTTCAATCTTTTCGTGAAATCACTACAGATCATACTGCGGACTTTCTCTTCTAAAACATGTCATGAAATCATGACACTTTCTTGTCCGTACATCCTCCTTTGCAGAATGTCGTGAAATCGCGACACTTTTCTTTCTTTGCCTTCCTGCACTGTCCGAGTCGCGAAAATGCGACATGTCGCAAAATTGTGATAGTTTTGCCTGCTTCGTCTCTGCCTTCCCGCATGTCACGAAATTGCGACACATTTGCCCAAAATTTCTCTCTCCTCAAACATGTCGTGAAATCACGACAGTTTTGCCAGCACTTTCTCTCTCCTAAAACATGTCGCGAAATCGCGACAGTTTTGCCAGTGCTTTCTCTCTCCTGAAACATGTCACGAAATCATGATAGTTTTTTCAACCGCTTGCATAATTTTTCTTACTTGCCTTTTTATTGATCTTTTGCAACTGGGCTACCCTGATCTTCTTGGAAACTCACTGTCCATGCTGAAACCTTCATCAAGACACATTCTTTGACATCAAACCAAATTGCTTCAAGACCTTCTTGACATCAATGACAACATCTACACTTAGAGTAAAGCAATGTACCCAATGTACCCAAAATTGCCAACATCATCATCATTTTCCAACACTTGATGAGATTTCAATCCTTCTTCCAAAACCTTCTCAGATTGTACAGGACTGTATCTTCCTACGAGAAATAAATTGTGTTATCCTACATATTAATTGATACAAAGGGTTCATTAGAAGGTTTAGAGAGAGTATATTCACCCAATTTCTTTCGAGAAGCATAGTAATCATCTTCCAATATCGATTTGTTATGCTCAACTACTTCTTCACCATCTTCCAATTCCTCAACGTGTTTCTTATAAAATTTGTCTTCACCTTCCTTAGATGGTTCAATTATTTTCAAAAGTGGGTCATTTCTTGTATTCAAATTTTTAAGGCTATCATAATCCACATTTGTAACCCATGATTCAATTTTATCATAATTTGGAAGGTGTGGGTCTTCTTGACCCTTAGTTTCAACAATCTCATCTAAAGCATCTTCCGAGAACAAGTGGTGAAATTCTATTATGTCTTCAAATTCATTTATTGATTCTCTTTCAATTTCACTTTCAACCACTTTATTCTATTTTATGTAAGGTTCCAACCTATCACGCATTTCAAAACCAGTTAGATCTAGGACTCTTCCATTATCCGAATGCTCATGCATTTCTAAATATGGACTCATTTCTACACAATCCTCATTAGTGGATATTGACTTTGCAACTTGCACCTCCTCTTGGACGATATCTAAGGTGGTTATAAAATTTTGACCTTCAAATTTATCCCCTTGATCCTTCACCTTAGACATCATTGGAGTGGAGGGTGTTATATTAGATGGTTGGTGTAGGTTGGCATCAATAACTTCTGAAGAACAATATCTCATGGGAACATGTTGTGCCTCCACTTGCCATTGTTCTACCATTATTGCGACCTCATAGATTCTATGCAAATATGGGTCATCAATATTTTTCCCTAAAAGTGTAGCAAGTATGGGGGGTATGGCTCCCATGTATACTTGAATGGCTTCCTCTTATGTTATGTTGTAATGTTCCAACACTTTAGTGCACAACCCATAGAACCTGTCATTAAATTGACTCATGGATTCATTAGGTTGTTTATAGATAGAGGTAAACTAATTTTTTAACACAACTGGGTCAACTCGATTTCCAACATGGTTAAGAAACATTGCTTCTAATTGAGCCCATGAAGTGATGGAAGCTATAGGAAGATTGATAAACCAGTCATGCGCAATATTATCCAATGTGTATAAAAATAATTCACATCCAACATCTTCATGCATTATTTGCAAACAACTCATATGACATTTGAATGCATGAATGTGTACTTCAGCTGACCTAGTTCCCTCCTACCTAAACTGAGGTAGATAAGGCACAAGGTCCATAGGCACCTCATGTGAAGGCCCAGGTATGTTTAAAGGACTACTTGCCATCATTGAAGTAAATCTTGCAATAGTCAAGGAGATATAACTTTAGTACCAATTTTGTTAGTCAAATAAAAATATCTTGCAAAGAAGCATGAAATGACTAACAAATCTCAAATATTTAACATATGAATCATCATGTTAGCATCATCCAAAATATATGCATCAATTAAACCATGACATTAAAGAACATTCTCAAATTTGTAAAAAGGTTAGCATCAATGCATCATCAAAATGGAGAATGTTAGAATCAATGAAAGTGATCATATGAAAATAAAACCACGTTAGTCAAGAACAATTTCTTTGAATAAATATTTCAAGTAACATGAACAATTTAGCATCTATGTAACAATAAAATAAATCAATTCAGGCCCTTTTAGCTCCCAAAGTATTGAGTGTTAAAAGAGGCCAAAAGTATTTAGCAATTTAGAGCTCTCAAGGTTACACCAAAATCATATTATTCATTGCATGAACAATTCAAAATCATTTAGAACCACAATGGATAATTTAGCATAAATAAAATAACACCAATTCAAGGCCCTCCTTCTAGCGCCAAAATGTTGGGTGGTAATTTTACCCAATTGCAAAATCACACTCACATTAGAATTTTGATCACAAAACCCTCTCTTGCAAAGAAGTCAAAACAAAACAACTTCTCCAAGGTTCCACTATATTAGCACTGCACATGTGTATTAGTAATCTCAATGAAGATACATTAAATTAAGTACTATGAATACCTTAGTGATTACAAGTAACTGTTAACAAGGGGCATGTGTTGGTTTATTTTACCATGCTATATTAATGATTGTTCATAAAACTTAAAGAAATACAAATGTGAATTGGCCCTCATATGACCACGATGTAAAGCCTTAATTCCTTTTATCTTGAATATTCTTAGGTAGATTTTATCTTCTTTTGATTAAGTAAATTTTAAACAAGTTTTTATCTTGCATTAAACTCTACTTTGAGCATGAAAATGAAGATTAAAATCTATATATGAATGTGAATCTAAAGTGATGAATAGATTCATTAAATTTAGCTTCTATCATGAAGATAAAGATAGCCTTTGATATAATTAATAAATTGTCCCTCTTTGATGAAATTAATTTTCATAAAGAGACCATAATTTATTGCCTTAAAATAATGTCCTTAAAATGTCATTGTAAATTATCCTTTTTTTAATGAAATCATAATTTTCATAAAGAAGAAGTAATTTAATGCTTTAAACAATAACCTTTGATGTAATGTATAAACTACATCTCTTTAATGAAATCAGAATTTTCATAAAGAAAGGTAAATTTGTTGCTCCAAAAATGATGGTTATGGAATGCCATTAAAAATCACCCCCTCTTTTCCGAAATTGAAACTTTTACAAAGGGAAGTTTATTTATGCTTGCAAATAAATATATAAAATTGAAAAAATCTGATTTATCTTCAAAATGTTAAAAAAATAAAATTTCGAAATTATAAAAATCCTCATAAAAAAACGATTTTCAACAATTTTTATAAAATTAAAATGGCTTCGGAATGATTTCGAATTTTTTTCGGATGAAATATTGTATCTCATTCTTCACACCCATGTATTTATTTTTGTCATTTTAATTTTTTTCAATTTTTATTTTAATCCTCGAAGTTTTAAAAAAATCTGCAAAATGAAGGGTTAAAAGAATTAAAATAAAATCTAGAAATGGAAATGCAAACACAATACGGCATCATGCTCCCCTACCCTGCAAAATTGAATACGTGAGAAATATCTACATGCAACCTAGTTTATCAGAACCTGCATTTGCACAACTCGAAATAAGCTAGGTGTGAGCTTCTAAGGATAGAAAAATAAATTTTCTGTTTTGAGGTATTCAATAATGCAACCATGAAATGCATTAAACATTGCTTATAAACCTAAAAATAGAAAAGACAAAAAATAAGCATTAAATCCAGACATGTAAAAATACTCTCCCTCTTTCTTACTAACAAGCTGCAAGTTTCCGGATTCATTTGCATTAAATCAATCAAAAAAAATATTTATTTACATCTTAGTTCCAACAGCATTTCTAGTATTTCTGAAAAGAACTAACCTTCTTTTAGTATTTGAAAAAGGTATTTAATATTTTCCATCACTCTTTGTTTGGCTTCAAACGTCTACTTTTCACCTTCCTCTTCTTCCGTTTCGTTTTTTTTTTTTTTTTTATTTGGCCCCTTTGTTTTCCCATTCTTTCTCTTTTGTCCTCATTCATAAAAACATGTAACTTCCAAATCCATGTATTTTGCCACATTTCTGGACAATGCTTCTTTCTAATCTCGTATGAACGTTACTTCAAGCACCATGCCAACTAAAACATTACACTTACCACGAAATTACCTCAAGGTAAACTTGGTGACGGAACATTCATTACACGAGGATTCTTGTTCTTATTATAAGCATTAATGGTCTCATTGCTGTCAATCGAAACCTTGGACTATTTTTGTGTTGGGCACGTCTGTTTCCATGATCTGTGGTGAGTGGCCATGCTTATATTAGCCATCCTCTTCAAATATTTTAAAGCCATCAATGCTCCTGTCCATTTTCCAAACAAAAGTCTTGTGAAATATGGTCACGTCTTCACATCACTCGCATGTTTGTTATGCCCTAACAAATGTTGCCTCACCATCTGCTATCCATGTCGTCTCAGTTTCTATCTAATCATAGTACTAACACCTTCCACGGGAAATGTTTGAAACCCAATTTACATCCTCCAGCAAATAGCATACAAGAGTGGGAGGGTCTCACCCTTGTCTTGATGTCATCAAACAACTCTTCATCCCCTGAATACACATAATCGACCTCCACTGCGTTCATATTGATATTGTGTTCACCTCCAACGATGTTCGCACCCTACGGCGACGATGCCATTCGTTGGAGCTTACATGCCTTCATCACCCTTTAATCATAAAACTATCTAAGACTTGCTTTTTACATTGTGTTATAATCCACAATCTTTCATGGATTGTCGCGTCTTCCATTCATTATTACTGGCCTTACATCCATTTTTGAAGCCTCACCGATGCCCATGATTTACATCCTCATCAATGCTGCACCAAACTGATGTTGTCGTTCTGTGCTAGGTCGAGGTCTTGGCTGTATTTGCATCCTTGTAGGGCCCATACGTAGTTGAGAAATCCACCCTCAATTTATTTCCACTTTGTCTTGCTTATTCACTTGATGCGCTCAAACTGTACCGCCTCATCGATTGTTCCATTCCTATGTTGGAACTTTGTTCCACTGTAATACCTACTTCTTTGCAATATTCGACACCACGGGAGCTAGTAAATCTAGACTGCTATTTTCATCTACTTCGGTATTGTCTTAACTTTCTAGAACGCTATGGCACATGGCCCTATCCCTAGTAAACCATTTATGAAACCTGCTACTGTGAACGATGTGTGTTATGCAAGTGATGATGTCCTCTCAGATGAAGATGATAGTATACCCCTACACGTATCCACTGAGTGATCTGCATCATCCCCTACTACATATTAATCGATTTCCATCAACGAATGGCTACATCAACGTTGTTCATGTTGTCTCTGTGGTCATGATCTCAGTTTTATCCACCTCATCATCGTCCATGCATGTTAGTATTCTTCCATGCATTCATTATGTTGTCGTTGATATCCATGTTTAGCATCCTAATCACACAATCCTCATCATGACATTGATCACAGCTACAAGATCCCTGCCACGTCTAACTTCCACGTTGAATGTCTAGCGGTCCATGTTGAATGCCCCAGGTCCTTTTGTTGTACGTTATCCATTGTGTCATTTCCCACGTCTATTCCGAGATCTCCTACTCATCTGCTCTTATGCCATGTCATTGTCGTGCCTTGTTGCAGATATAAAACGAAAAAAAAACAAACCATTAGCTCCAACTTCAAAAATCAAGATATTTAAAACATTTTTTTTAAATAAAATCCCCATCCTTTAAAGCGATGTCTCACATTAAAAGTTCATGAAGCTTACTTTAAAGCTTATTTCACTTTTATATATATATATATATATATAGCCATGTTTTATTATATATATATTTGTCATATTTCTTTTCTTATTTATTCTATTTTATTTTATATATATATATATATATATATATAATTTTATTTTATATTTTTTTTATTTTATTAATTATTTGAAACATACAAATGAAAGAAAACACAAAAAAACTAACAATAAAATCGCTAACAACAAAATTGATGATAAAAAAATTGTTAGCAACAAATTGACGATAAAAATTATCGACAACAAATTGATGATAAAAAATCATTAGCAACAAATTGACGATAAAAATCGTCAACAATAAATTGATGATAAAAATCATCGACAACAAATTGACGATAAAAATCATCGACAATAAATTGATGATAAAAATCGTCAACAACAATTTGACGATAAAAATCATCGACAACAAATTGACAATAAAATAATCGACAACAACTTGACGATAAAAATTGTCGACAACAATTTGACAATAAAAATCATCGACAACAACTTGATAAAAATCATCGACAACAATTTGATGATAAAAATCATCGACAACAATTTGACGATAAAAATTATCGACAACAATTTGACAATAAAAATTATCGATAATAGATTGATGATAAAAATCGTCGACAACAATTTGACGATACAAATCATCGACAACAGATTGACGATAAAAATCATCGACAACAGATTGACGATAAAAATCGTCGAAAATTGCTAATAATAAATTAACAAAAAACTACAACCTAAAACCGAGCAACCTACTAGACACTCAAAATGAAACAAAAACACCCAAACACAAAAAATGAAAGGTGGGTCCCCAATTTTGGGGCAAGTTGTGCAACAGTCACAACAAGGGATTGGGATGATTCTGCCCCCTCCTTTTACAATGGGAGCAAGCCTCTTCTTCAAGAAATTATTGGTTAGATATTTTCTAAGTTCAATCCGGTGTGTCTACTACTAGAATGAAAAATCCAGATTGGTTCCAAAACCATGGTTTCTAGGTTGGTTAGGAATTTGTAGTTTTTGGATATTTTATCTTGAGCTGGGGAGGATTGGAGTCTCCTTCTCTTTTTTAGGTTCAATTTTTTAATGTTTGTTTGACCCGTGTTTTTGCTATGATCAACTTTAGGGGTCCTTTTGTAGATCTAGAGCTTTTCTAGTTCTTGTAGAGTAGACCTTACTTTATTGGATGTTTCCTCAGGCTCAAATTGGTTGTGTATTGGAAGAGCTAGATCTTAAAGAGTGAATCTATGTTACTGAGATTCGGACAGGAACTTTTTCAAAATTCCTTGGTTTATTTTGGTGCTTCCCCCATGGCCTTTATGAGCGAGAAACTATTTTTTTAATTTGTTTAAATTTTCTAGGTACAACTCTATGTTTCCTGGTTGGGGTGGGAATGTGCATTGTAATTTTGAATTTAAATCTTTTTTAGGTCATTGGAAGAGCTAGATCTCAATATTGTTAAGATTGGATCTGTTTTCAAAGATTTTGGCAAGATTTTATCTTTTCAAAATTCTTTGGCTCATTTATGGATCCCTCCTCATGAAAATGCCTTTCCTTATGGGCAAGAATTTGTATTTTAGAATTTGTTTGAATTTCTTGGGTGTAGATCTATGTTTCCTATCTTGGGTGGGAAACTGTATGTAATATTGATTTGAATATTTTCCAAGCTGATGTGAGAAAATTATGGAGGTCAAGTTTGATGGTTTTATGGATTCTGAGATTTCCTTGGCACTCCTAGTTTGTTTAACCCTCAGTTTATGTTTGGTCATGTTTGATCCTTAGGATCTGGCACCATTTTTTACTTAGATCCTGGTTTGTTAGATCGTGGTTCAGCTCCACTTTTTAGTTTTTCTGGTAACCATCTTCTCAAGGATCTATATTGTTGTAAGTGGCTTGGGGTTTCTCTAGTCACCTCTCTTGCTTTGTAAAAGGCTTGGGGAACCTTTCAAAATCCCCTCTTAAACCTTATCAAAAAACTTATCAATTTCATTAAAATATTATATAAAAATATTAAATAAATAATTAAAATAAAATATAAAATTCTTTTAGTGATGCAAAAGGTTTAAAATGATTGTGGTATGGTGGTTAGGGACAGAGTGTGTGAGTACTATATGGTAGCTTTTGGGGAAGACTATGTAGAATATTGTGGAAGCCATAAAAATATGGACAGCATGCTTGGATCATTGTGGTGACTACCGATTCCACCATCTAAAATCAAATATATATTTAATTTATTTATTTTAATCATAATATTAACTTTATATACATTTTTAAAAACATTTTATTTATCAAATATAAGAATAAATATTTGATCTTAATTCAAATTATGAATCGATAGAGCTGGGGCAATTTTTTTTTAAATCATATCTTTACATAGAGTTGTCTGATTTAGACGATTCTCATGTTATTTTGTGGAGATATTAAAAATATTTTAAATGAGTGGTTATTTGAAAGAATACAAGCAATATTGAGGGATATATGACCGTGTGAAAATATCTATTCAAAACTAGGGCAATGTTAGGGAAAACAACTTGACAAACATCTCATTTTTTAAGATTCGTACCTTTGTGAAAGGTTGTCCAATTTAGTTGATTCTTGGACTAACTTATGTGGAATTTCAAGAGATTTAAAATGAGTGGCCATATAAATTAATTCAAGCAATATTGAGGGAGATATGATCCTATGAATTTAGCCATACATAACAAGGGTAGTGATGATTTTTCAAGTCACAAAAAATGAAATTGTAAATATCTATCAACCAAGGTTTAAATTATGGGAGGAGCAATGGAGGGCTAGGGCTTCAATGAGATAAGACATTTTATCTTGACATATAATTTTTTAGCTAAGTGTTTTCCTTCTTTATCTTAGAAATTTTACATGCAAATTATTATAGGTTTGTTTTCATATTTTATAATTCCTATAGGATATTCTTATAATTTTTAGTAGATTTTAAGTGTTAGTTCCTTTCCCATGGGTCGATTTATAGCTAAATACTTATAATTATATCTATTAGTATAGGTTAGTGAGGGCCTCGTAGAGTATCGATCATTATTTCTCAAAGATAGGGTAGTTTTTTGGTAAATTTAATGGATCTTAGCCAAGGGTTTTACCTTTGAGAAAATTATAGAAGTTGGAATTCTTCAGGAGTGAGTCAATCCTTTCTCTTCTTTTTTTGTGGAAAACATCCCAAAAGGGATGCCACTTTCGGGTAAGACCCAAGGAGGCAGGGGTATCCATTCCACCAAAAATTCCCAGGACTCGGACCTGGCCTACCACCTTTGACATACTCAAGGAGAAAACAAACACACAAAACCAATTTAAAAATAAGTAAATAAATAAGTAAATAACAACAAAAATAATAAAATAAAATAAAAAACATGCTCCTTGAGTGTGTCAAAAACAAAAGCACAACCAAACACGCACAATAAGATAAAATAAACCACAACACGAACCACATAGAAAAACACAAGAACCACATAACAAAACACAAACAAGAAAAAAACAATAGAACACTACAAAGACATAACCCAAAAAAAACATGAAAAATAAACACAATCAAAACCTAAAAAATTAAAATAATAAAATTAAAATTAAAATAAAAACAACCAAAAATAGACAATAAACAAAAACAAAAAACATAGAAAACACTCACACATAAAAACACGAATTAACAAAAACAAAGAGAAACCCTAGAATAAGAACGAAAAAAACACAAGAAAAATTAAAAAAACAAAAAAACAAAACAAAACAACAAAAACACAAGAACAACAAAAAACAACACAAAGAACACAAAAACAAAACAAAACAAAACAAAGAACCCACCCACCTTAAAAAACTTAAAAAAAAAAAATAGAACAAAACAATGACCTATCTAGACCAGAAGACTATTAAGGCAAGAATCAACAGAGGAAACAAAAGAAAGAATAGAATGAGCTAGGGAACTAAAAAAAAACTGAATGAACCAAAGAGAAGCAAAAAAAAAAAAAAGCAAGAAGAAACTAGGTACCTTCAAAACTGGAGCCATCCAAAGAAATGATAGAAAGAAGAGCTTCCCTAATTTGAGAAGCCCACCATCTAGGAGGGTGGCCATAACAAGTAAGATCACCTTTGTCCAAAGCCAAATTAGCTAAAGCATCAGCACTCTTGTTTTGATCTCTAACCACATGATTGTAATCAACTTTCAAAAATCCCATCTGGATTAATTGAATCTTCTCAATAATTATTTTTATTCTCCAATCCACCTTATGATTCTTAAAAGGAGTCTTCAAGAGATTAATCATAAGTTGAGAGTTAGACTCAACTAACACCTTTTCCCATCCAACCTTAGTAGCCTCCTCGAAGGCCTCCGAGGATACCATACCCCTCAGCAAGGTTATTGGAAAGAATACCCAAATTCTCAACAAAATTAAAAACCAGGGAGCCATCCGAAAGTCTACCAATTCCTCCCACACTAGCTTTTCCAGGGTTCCCTCTAGAGGCTCCATCAGTATTGAATTTTCCAAAATCCTTAGGAGGAGGTTGCCAAATTCTAGTCCTATCCATCTTACTAATATTCACATTCCCTTTAATTTGGTTGCCCTTAGAATATTTAATCCTCAATTTGCTCACTTATCCCATATTTGTATTTGTATAAATTAGGACGCACAAGTTAGGTCTTTCCAAATATATAAATAAGTATTAATAGCTCTTATATCTTAATTTATCCAAACATATTCCTATCAGAAGAAAGAAAATAACTTAATTGTCTTCAATCAACCCAATACCAAAAAATACTAATATTTTCTAAAAGAAGCCAACAAAAACAAAAAGACCACAAATAAGATGAGAGTGAAAGCATGAGGATACGGAAACAAAAAGGAAAAACCCAAGATGCGATGCAAACGAAACAAAAGATAACGCTAAATCCTATGAATTGAAAGTGCATGAAAGGAAAGAGGCATAAACGAATCGAAACCAAATAAAAAGCCAATATGGAAGACAACCCTTTTTATTAATATGTTTCAGAACTCGGTTACAATCCGTCTCCTCCATTTTTAGGGGCTAGGAGCGTTAAATGTGTTCTTGTCACACCCATGGATGCTATTCCTTCTTCCGCGTGCCCACATGTAAAATGGGCGGACCAAACATCGCCGCCACTTGCGTTGATGAGTCTTGACTCCTTGCTGCTCCTCTAATGTCCAGATCCTACATTCAAAGAAATAGAAAATAGTCAGTAGCACCTGTAGATAAAATAAAACATGCAATCCCCACGCCTTCAACTAGCACATGCAAAATATAAATAAAATGATAACTGAAATAGATCCAAATGAACTAAAAACTTGATAGGGGCATCAAAACATCACAAGGAAGACACTGCAAATGGAACAGTCAGAAAATTCACCACAGATTTGTATTCGCTCCGGGGCGGGACGAATAGACCTACAACAAAGTGTCAAAAAGCACAGTCCCAAATGTCACATCCGGGAAGCTCCAAATCACCTGCAAAGTTGGGGGTTAGCTAATTGGGGGTATTTTGGGAAGACCCAGAAGGTCAGATTTTCCCAATTTGGCCTCTATCACCGGGAATTTGATGATGCTACCTGCATGTTAGTAAAGGCGGGAAATGATAAAAACATGATCAAAAATGCTCAAAACGATGTGAAATTTAAATGACAACCTATCTAAGCAGTATAGAATCAGATGCAAAAATAATAGAAAGGAAATCTACCATAGATTTCTAATCACTCCGGGTGGGGCGATTAGGACTACGACAGTTTGGGGGGCGCCCGGGGGCAGGACGCCCACCGTTTGGGACTCTGTTTCGGCACCAATCCACTTGGGATGGGTCCAAAACCTCTTATGGGGTGTTGTCGGAAAATTTGGTGGGATATTGTGGCCAAATGTTCGGGTTTGGGCTCCGGATTTGCGCTTCCAATAACCACCCTATGACCTCCCTTCCAAAAGAGATCAAGGATGTGAAAGGCACAAATCAAAAGGTGTGTGTGTGGATGTAAAATGGCAGCACTTCATTGCTCAAAATGCTCCTTCTCTGTCTCTCTTTTTGGGTGAGAAGACTCACCAATTTATAGACCTAGGGTCTCTCTGTTTGAATGCGCATGCGAGGGCGCCACTTGAGTTGCATGTCCTATTTTGAGAGAAAATATTATTCCCTGATTTAGAGTCTCCTTGCATGAGGCCTCCAAAATCAAAGACATGCATGACTGAAGTCTCTCTCCTTGATTTGAAGTCGTTCCTCGCAATTGCATGGCCTGAAGCTATAGTTAATTGGCGGACCTGTCGAGGTTTGAATTTTTGCCAATCAAACCTTCTATTCGCCTCACCCTGGGGCGAATGCTGATAATCATCCCTGGGTGGGACGAATACCAGTTTGTAATCATCCCAGGGTGGGACGAGTAGGGAGCAAAGTGCCAAAAAGGTGCCAAATTGACCTTTGACCTTCCAAACTACTTTTGGGAGTGGTTAGGACCACTGTTTAACCTCTAGGGGCTGCCCTAGGGGTTGTGTGTGTCAATGCGATCAGTGTTTGTCGTCACATAATCGGATTGGTGTTGTTTTGGTGTCTACAGATGCCCCTTTTTGGGAAGCGTTGTGCAAGGCATAGCGCTGAGCAAAAATAGATAACCAAAGCACTAATGATTAGGGTTTCTCAGTAACCTAACCAACTCTTGATGCCCCAAGTATGGAAAGGGCACGCATTCTTGAATCCTTGCTTCTGACGAGCTAAGGAGCTTAATTCAAGTGTTAACCTTTTTCGGTGAGGTGTTACTTGATCTTGGACATTGTTCAGTCATGAATAGGCAAAGGGCGCAACCTTTTGTCTATGGGAACCTTGAGTTCATGATTCACGAATGCCAAGTGTTTGATCAGCTTGTGATTATTGCTTGTTTGCTGCCCCAAGCAGGGGCGTGATTGTCTTTGTCAATGATCCTTTGAATGCGTGTCATTTCCTTGATTGGGTGTGTTTTTGTTGATTGGTGACTAAGTGTGACTACCCCCTCAAGCGACGAATCGATGAGGGAATGACCAACATGAGAAAAGCGACGAGTCGCTTGACCCAAGATGACTTAGGTAAGGGTGCCTTCAGTTGTTTTCCATTGAATGCGTAAGTAGTTTCCGAACATTCTGACCTATTTTTGGTGGGTTTCAACCCATTTTGTGACGCATTTTGGAGCTAAAATTGTCAAAAATCCATCCTCCCATGGAGCGGTCCGGCTATGGTAGCCTTCTTAGGGAGTAGGATAGTGACAATTTGTGACCCCAACGTCTATTTTGGATGCCAAGAATGTCAGGCAAAGGCGCCTTCGTTCGGCAATGTTATTGCTATTTTTGGTTGGGTTTTGACCCTTTTGACGTACCTTTGGGGATGAAATTCTGGAAAATTCCTCCTCCGTGGAGTCGGGTATGGTAGCCTTCTTAGGGAGGATAGGAGGGGGTGGGGATAAGCTTCTTAGGGAGTAGAGGATTTGTGACCTCCGACGTCTATTTTGCATGCCCAGAATGTCAAGTGCAAAAGCACTCTCATTGGACAATTTTATTGCTTGTTTTTGTGCATTTTTGTGCAGTTTTTGATGTTTTTGAAATTTTTGCTCTGTAATCATCCCTGGGTGGGACGAATACCAATTTAGTAATCGTCCCAGGGTGGGACGAGCGCTAACTAGAGTGCTCATCCCAGGGAGGAATGATTACAGGCTCAAAAAGCCTATTTAAGGGCCAAAACTAGGTTTTGGGCTCATTTGCATTTGTTTTTCCTGGCGATTTGGAGCTCTGAGGAGGAGGTCAATTCTGCGAAGCGAAGCGCTGCCAAATTTTTCCCGCCACCATGAGTTCATGGACCGGATCATCAAGCGGTGGAGCCGAAGTGAGACCAGTGAGTGTTCTTCCTCTTTATTGTTTGTTTGTGTTACAATTTGAAAACCGCAATTTAGTTGTTTTTTTTTTGTATTTTGTTTTTCAAATTAAAAATGAAACCCTAAAAAGAAGTTGTTTTGTTTTGTATGGCTTCATTAAAACTTAGGTTGAAACCCTAGTGGAAACCATGTTTATTTGGCATCTGTGATAAACTAAAAGAAACCCTAGTCTAACAAAAATCAAAACTTAGCTTAAAAACTGTGGTTAACCCTAGTTAAACAAAGATCAAAAGTTAGTTTAAAACTTAGTTTAAAATGTAACTTAAAAACTTAGCTTAACCCTAGTTATTTTTTTGTAGTTGTATTTTGTGTTTTTAATTTATCAGTTGACCTTTAGAGTTAAAAACCCTAGGGACTAAAAATTGTTTTTGAATTTTTTTGTTTGTTTTTAATTTATCAGTTTAGAGTTAAAAACCCTAGGACTGACAAATTGTTTTGAATTTTTTTTTTTTAATTTATCAGTTGAACTTAGAGTTAAAAACCCTAGAATTGACAAATTATTTTTTAATTTTTTTTTGTTTTTAATTTATCAGTTTAACTTAGAGTTAAAAACCCTAGGACTGACAAACTTTTTTTGAATTTTTTGTTTTTTTAATTTATCAGTTGAACTTAGAGTTAAAAACCCTAGGACTGACAAACTATGTTTTGAATTTTTTTTTGTTTTTAATTTATCAGTTTAACTTAGAGTTAAAAACCCTAGGACTGACAAATTATTTTTTGAATTTTTTTGTTTTTGTTTTAATTTATCAGTTTAACTTAGAGTTAAAAACCCTAGGACTGACAAATTATTTATTTTTTGAATTTTTGTGAATTTTGTCGCTCGTTATTTGTCTATTTTTAGCTGTACATTGTTTTATGCATTGTTGTATATTCATGTTATTGTTGTACAATTTTTCATGGTTTTAATGTTTTTGTTTTGTTTTCTTTTGTAGGTTGTGAAGAGCCGGTACCGTGTACCTACAATTTTCTCTGAAGCACGGGAGGCGCTGACTTTGGCTGGGAGTGGCTTGATGCCCTTGGGCTCAAGCAGGTGACTCGACTAGAGCCTGTGGTCGGGGATCGGGCCTATCTGACGGCCCTTATCAACTTGTGGGAACCCCGGACCAATACCTTCCATCTCCCAATAGGGGAGATGACAGTGACCTTGGAGGATGTCTATCGGATTCTATGGATTCCGATAGATGGACTACCGATCAGGACGATGCCACGTGATCAGCAACAATTGTACTGACGCGATGCTTTGGGCATGGGGAGGAGGTGGGTGTGGATAGCCCAGTGGAGAGGGCAGAGGGCGACTGCCAGATTGGTGGCATTTTGGTTCGATGGTGGCTAGAGAGGGGTGTGTTGGGAGTGAGGCACGCAGTATTGATGGGCCTCATTTCCAACATGTTGCTACCCGACTCTTCGGGCATGAGGTTCCCATGGAACCTACTGGAGGTGGTGTTCAGGTTGGTGGAGTGTCCGATGGAGGCACCTATGATCATGAGATGGGGACAGACTCTATTGGCACAGCTCTATGATGAGTTGTACGAGGTCCATTATCGAAGGCGAAAGGGGATTGGATGTAGCTATCTATTGTAGTGTTGGGCTTGGCAGCACATAGCGGTGGAGAGGCCGATGGGGTTGCCATGGATGACTCGGGAGAGATGGTAGACCGAGAGATCGGATACGGGGCATTGTGGTGGAGGTCTGAGGAGCAGGGAGAGTCGATGATGGGCAGGTGTCGTAGGGCACTATGTCGATGCCTTCGCTCGGCTTACTCTAGGGGAGGTGTTCTAGCACCCCTACTGGGACTGTCCAGCCTGGCCTGAGGCTGGAGAGTGGCTCCATGGGTACGTAGGGGGCAGTGGCTGATTGGGCATCACGGGACTGAGCAGGAGTTCTTCCTATATGGCTGGGTGACATGATAGTTTGGGGTGCACCAGGGGTTTCCTGGTGAGCCCTTGATCTATCGACGTAGGGGGACGAGAGGACTCTAGTCTGGCCAGTCATTGCACCACTGGGTGAGGATTCAGATACAATGATTGATGCCCTAGATATGGATGACATCGAGGTTACCCTGAGTATGACCAATGGTGGACACTATGATGATGGCGAGGTGAGGGGCCTCTAGGGGTGCAAGAGGGGCGATAGGGGGAGGAGGGTGGAGAGGCACCAGGAGAGGATTGGGGGTTCCGCTGGAGGATGCGGACATGGTAGAGGTGGATGATGTTGGTGGGGATTTTGGGGTTCCGGATCAGCCGGAGATGTAGGACGTCTCGGAGTAGTGGGAGCCAGAGCAGGTTGTTGTTCTAGAGATGCCAATGCCTCAGGCAGTCTCGAAGGACATGGAGGTAGGGTTACACACTGAGAATGCATGATTGGAGGGGCTACTATGGAGGTGAGATGAGGAGCTTGGGGATGCGCTACGGGAGAGGGATCTCCTACGAACTAGCTAGCAGAGGAGGAGAATGCATTAGTTGCATACCATCGATAGGATGGGGATACCGATGCTGCATGGGAGAGGGATCTTCTACGGAGAGAGGAGAGCGATTGGCAGACGATGATGTAGTAGCTATGTACCATCGATGGGAGGTGGACGTGGTTGCACATCGGATGGATTTGGAGGGAGAGATTATCCACCTCGTGGGGGGATACCGAGCCTTAGGAGGTGGGTCATCGCGTCGGACGAGGGGCAGCGATACTGAGCAATCAGCATCATCTCATCGTAGGCGATTGGATGAGGGGGGCTAGTGGGCATGATGCGGGGGCGAGCAACAGTCGCCCTGAGAGGTCCCATAGGACCCACACCATGGGGGGTAGTTCTCGTCGCACCGATCCTACGTGATCATGGTGGCCGATGCCCTAGGCTTGGGGGTTTTTGAGTTTTTGCTTTGTTGTGAGGTCAGAGGACCGGTTTATTGTAGCCTACGAGCATTTTTGATGATATATATATACAGATGACTTTCTTTGTGTTTATACACTTGTCATGGTTTTTTTTCTATTTATGCACAGTTATTTATGATGATGTATGCATGTGGTATTATGAATGCGATGTTTCTAATTATATGATGTATGCATATGGAATGAATGAAATGAGTTGTTGATAACTTGTCGATGGCACCATAGACTGTACAAGATTTACTAGCTTTCTATACTTATGTGATGGCTTTGTGGAATGACTTTGCATGTGAGAACTTTGTTTTTGTATTTTTTGTATTATCTGATGGTGATGTACGTAATGAAATGTACCAGTTGTTTTAAAATGTAGTTAAGCTTTTCTGAGATTCAGATATTTTAACTAACTAGCCAAGACTGTACATTTATCTCGCAAGACTTTTGAACAAGGTATAAATCAGACTTGAGTTTGACCAAGTTATTTCACATCCCTGTGTGTGCAATTGAGTTCGTTTATGTGGTATTTGTCAGGATACCGCCAGTGCCAGATAGGCTGTCAACCAAACCTGTACTGAGGATCACCTAATTAGCTCCACTAACTCCATTGTTGTATTTAGTAAGATTAATCCATGGGACAATCTAAGGTACCATAAGCTAGCTCATCCACATGCAAACATTGGTCTGCTCACACGCAAAGCTAATGTGATAGACATATCATCATGCATTTAGGATACCGCCATTGCCAGGTAGGTTGTCCACCAAACCCGTAATGAGGATCACCTAGATGGTTTTCGAATGCTGAGAATTCTAAGGATTCAAGCTCAGGAGTCTTTTATTTGCTCAACGTGTTAGGATACTTGCTCGTATACATAGTGATGAAAATCATTATTTATTTTTCTCTTTTGTTTTTCTTTTTGAGCAAGGATTTTGAATAGTGGTGATAACCACTATTATTTGATTTTGCATTTTGAGCTTCGTAAGGTTGAGCTTGTAGGTTTTTGGCTTATGAATGACATTGATCCTTTTGGCCTTGGGGATGACTACCCATCCTATTCAGGGACGTGTAGTACGAATCCTTACGACTTTGGGAACCAAAGGGGATTAGGGATATTATGAAGTAAGGGCATTGATCTTTTAGGCCTTGGGGATGACTACCCATCCTTGTAGGGGTGTGTAGTATGAATCCTTACGACTTTGGAGACCAAAGGTGATTGGAGATGGTCATGATGATGGCTTGTTGGGATTTTGCTTTTGAATGGCATTGATCCTTTTAGGCCTTGGGGATGACTACCCATCCTTGTCAGGGCGTGTAGTACGAATCCTTACAACTTTGGGGACCAACGGTGATTGGGATTTTTGCTAGTGGTGAAAACCACTATTTATTAGGGGGAATTGATGGGGAAGAGCTTGTCCTTTTGTCAATTCTCAGCACTCTTGAACCATTCGCACAGGGGGATGAACAGGCTAATCTTTCACCTATGGTACCCTAGACTGCTTTGTAGTTTTCATCTTCCATTCACACAACTTGGGAATTATTTTATGTGTTTTAACTTGTGTAGGGATGTTACATAACGAGGCGTGATCCAAGTAAAACTTTCCCTTGTAAAATCCATTTAACTTTGTACAATTTTTGGCTAGAAATTTAAAGACAGCTGAATGATGAAAACCCTACATACATTAGGAGACAACTGACTATGCTAAAAATGGGGATGGTGTTATTCTGGATGTATGTGTTTATAAAATGGATGGAATGTGGAAAATGAAGGAATTGCCTAGCAATTACAGTCTATGGTGTTTGGGACATGTATGACCAGCAAATATGCAATGTATGGATGCGATGCCTAATGCAACTTATATTTTTGTATTTTGATTTTTACGAGTATGCATGGAATTGAGATGCAATTTTTTTGTTATTTTTGATGATTTTATTGTTTTTGTTTGTTTTTGAATATTTATTTTGACCAAGCGGTTATGGTAACCCTTGGAGCTTTTGGTTTGACCAAAGGGTTTATGGATACCTTTGGGGCATTTTTGGGTTGACCAAGCGATTGTGGGAATCCTTGGAGCTTTTGGTTTGACCAAAGGGTTTATGGACACCTTTGGGGCATTTTGGGTTTGACCAAGCGATTGTGGGAATCCTTGGAGCTTTTGGTTTGACCAAAGGGTTTATGGACACCTTTGGGGCATTTTAGGTTGACCAAGCGATTGTGGGAATCCTTGGAGCTTTTGGTTTGACCAAAGGGTTTATGGACACCTTTGGGGCATTTTGGGTTGACCAAGCGATTGTGGGAATCCTTGGAGCTTTTGGGTGGGCTATGGTTCTCTCTAAATGTGGAATGGCCTCAAATGACTGATGTTCAAGGGTTCTAGTTCCTTGATTCCTTCAAGAGAGGTGAGCCGGTATGTTCCAGGTCCTATTTTACTATCAATCACATAAGGACCTAACCAGTTTGCCATGAACTTGTCCCTTAGATGGGGCGGCAAATTAGAATTTTGTTGGTTCTCTTTTAAGACCAAGTCACCAACCTCGAAAGTCCCTTAGGTGAACCTTCATGTTGTATGCTTTCTTAAGTCGCTCTTGATAGATACGCAAATGCTCGAGAGCATTGACGCGTCGTTCATCGAGCAACGTAAGTTGGTCTAACCGGGCCTATCGCGTAGTGTCATCATCGATGAACTCTTGCATTGAAATGCGTAGGGAAGGGATTTCCAACTCGAGAGGCATGACTGCCTCGGAGCCATACACCAGCGAAAATGGAGTTGCCCCAGTGGGCGTCCGAATGCTAGTGCGATAAGCCCATAGGGCAAGCGGGATTTGAATGTGCCAATATTTATGACTATCTATGATGGTCTTTTTGAGGATGGTGACTAGCATTTTGTTTGACGCCTCTGCTTGCCCATTTGCCTACGGATAATAGGGTGTTGAAAAACTGTGCTGAATTTTGTACTTTGTTGTCAAAGCACGCACATATTTATTCTTGAATGACGTCCCATTATCCGAGATGATCTTGGATGGAATACCAAAATGACATATGATGTTATGTAAAATAAACTCCGCAATGCGGGTTCCAGTCGTAGAGGTTAGCGGAATTGCTTCCACCCACTTGGTGAAGTACTCTGTGGCCGTTATGATGAACGTGTGATGACCCGACGACGCAGGGGAGATCTTTTCGATTAGATCGAAGCCCCACTATGAAAATGGCCAAGCCGATTGGATCGGTTGCAAGGCCTGAGAAGGTACGTGTGTCAAATTGGCATGGTGTTGACACTTCACGCACTTCTTTACATATGCGCAACAATCTCGCTCTAAATATGGCCAATAATAGCCCATGCGGAGAATGCGCTTTGCGATGGCCATACCGCTGAAGTGGCCACCGCATGTACCATCGTGGGCTTGGGTGATCGCCCAAGCGGACTCCTGCTGGTCCAAGCAACGGAGGAGGATTCCTTCATAGCTCCGACGATACAAAATGTCTCCTAGCAAGACATGTTTTGCCGCTTTCTATTTAAATGATCTTTTCGTGGCTTGTGTCAATCCAAGTGGGAGGTTACCTAGCTTGAGGTAATCCCTTATGGGTGTGTACCAATCCTGCTGATCAGAAACCTCGATGGTATGAACGGCCAATCCCTCTTGAAGTTCATCCCTAGCAAAAGCTGAGCGGGAAAGAACTTGTAAAAATAGCGTTGTGTTGCTATTAAGAGGGGTCGGGGAGAACAAGGACCCCTAGTTGGCTTGAGTCAGACAATCATGGATTCGAGAGAACCTATCCTGAGATGGTTCAATCTGGATCAGGTGGATTCCTGGCGTTAGGTCAGAGCTTGCTCGCTCCATCATGGATTGCGATAATGTTTTGACCTGAATGGTTGTCATTTCACCGGAAGGGTCTTGCGGGATTAGTGACCCCAAGGAGGCCATAGTATCCGCAAAATGATTCGATGATCGAGGGAGTGCCTCGATGTCATACCATTCAAGTTATGCCAGGAATTTGTCCACAAGGGCTTTGTAGGCCTGCAGAACTAGGCATTTACATTGGAATACCCCTTTGACTTGATTGACAATTAACAATGAATCACCAAAGATGTTTAAACATTTAATGTTCATGGTGATTGTTGTTTGAAGACCTATGAGCAAGGCTTCATATTCTGCATTGTTGTTGGTGCACGAGAAGTCTAATTTAAATGATAGAGGCATTGGAGCCCCTTGCGGTGTGAAGAATACAATTCTCGTGCCACCTCCTTGCTCACATTTAGAACCATCGAAGAATAGGGTCATGTCGGCCTGTGACTCAAGCTCATTAGAATCTGGTGATTCTGAAACATGGAAGACCCCATCATCAGGTAGTTCTATGGTCAGAGGCTGATCATCTTCAAGAGGAGCCTCTGCTAGTTGATCGGTGATGACTTGACCTTTTATGGATTTTTGTCCAATGAATTCTATGTCAAACTCCGTCAACAACATGATCCATTTCGTCATGTGGCTACTATGATAAGTACGACTCATCATGTATCGCAATGGATTCTCCTTAGACACAACATACATCGTATTGCTGAGCATGTAGTGGCATAGCTTTTTGGTAGCAAACACCACTGCCAAGTAGAGCTTCTCAACGTATGCATAGTTAAGTTCATAACTGACCAGGGTGCGGCTAAGATAGTAAGTAGCCTGTTCTTTGTGTAGTTCATTTTTCTGGGATAGCATGGCGCCCAGTGCCACCTCAGTAGCTGAGATGTATAAGTAGAATGACACTCCTGGTCTAGGTGGTGCCAATACTGGTGATGAAGCCAAGTATTGTTTAATATCATCAAAGGCTGACTGGCACTCGTCATCCCAGTGAAATGCTACCCCCTTGTGCAATAATTTATTCATGGGTCGGCACTTGTCAGATAGCTGCGCTATGAAGCGCTTGATTGACGCGACCTTTCCCTGTAGGCTTTTGAGCTGCTTGATGGTAGTTGGGGGAAGCATTTCAAGGATTGCCTTGACTTTGTGTGGGTCCACCTCGATTCCTCATTTGGAGACTATGAAACCCAAGAGCTTTCCAGATGTGATGCCAAATACGCACTTCTTGGGGTTTAGTCTGACTTTATGTTCAATGAGGCGATCGAGGATCTTGCTTAAGTCATCGAGATGATCTGGGCGCAAAAGAGATTTGGCCAACAAATCATCCATGTAATCTTCCAAAGTTTTGTGCATGTGATCATGGAAGATGTACGTCATGGCACGTTGGTAGGTGGCGCCAACATTTTTAAGGCCAAAGGGCATGACCTTATAACAAAATGTCCCCCAAGGCATTGTGAACGCCATTTTTAGTTGGTCCTCGAGATTGATACGAATTTGATTGTATCCTGAGAAACCATCCATGAGGGAAAGCATTTCATGGCCCGCTGTAGCATCTACCAATGCATCGATGCTAGGCAAGGGGAAATCATCCTTAGGACTCGCTTTGTTTAGATCTCAAAAATCGGTGCATATGCGAATCCTCCCATCGAGCTTTTTGATGGGCACCATGTTAGACAACCATGGTGGGTAATCCACGTAGATGACAAACTGTGCATCCAACAACTTTTGTAGCTCATATTTTACCATTAAGGCTACTGTTGGATGCATCTTACATAGTTTTTGCTTTACTGGCTTGACTATCGGATCAAGCGTTAGATTATGCATGACTAGCTACGGGTCTAGTCCCGGCATGTCTTTGTAGGACCATGCAAAAACCTCCTTCTTCTCTTTGAGAAGGGCAATGTAGTCGGCTTGCTCTTCGAGGGATAGACTTACCCCTAGCTTGATGATTTGCAAATTCATTGGATCAGAGCCGATGTCTACGTCAGTCGTCTCCTCGACTGACATGTGGGACCCGTCCTCCAACTGGTGTGGAGTTGGGATCAAGTGGATATCATTTGCTGAATTTAGATCATCGTTCGGAACGTCAGGTTCCTCTTTAGCATGGAAGACATCCTGAGTCTGTCTAGGGGTGAAATGGAACATCCCACCACAAGGCCAGTACTCTGATGGGGATGGCGGTGTGTCAGCGTGATCCCAGTCTATAGCATCTAGGTCTAGATGCAATGACCATGTTGGGTCGGCTGGATTATGGATGGGGGCGGTTAAATCAATGGAGATCATGTTGATGAAATGATTTTGGTCTCCATTACCATGGGTGTGGTTACTCGGACATCCTAGATGATCTTTGTGCTCCGGATCTGGCTCTGTGGGTACTGGCACAAATGGATCGGCCCTATGTGCGGATAAGAGGACAGGGTCCGCCCTAGGCACTGATGGCTCTATAGGGTCTCCAGGCGGAAGATGTTCTCTATATACCTAGAGTGGCGGGTGCAGTAATTGGTCCAACTATGCCTGGTTTAGGTGCCACCTATGCCTTGGCCCTATGTGTAGTTGTTCAAACATGTCATCTATGTCCAAGGGATATTGTTGTTATCGCATATGATTGAGATAGGCCATCTCAGTTTCATCTTCATAATCACTGTCGGAGATCCAAAGGCCTTCGTTGGCTCCAACAGTTATTTGCGACATATGAGGCTCATCTTGCTCGAGCAAATTAATGTGGTCCCATCGAGGTTGTTCCGCTCTTTGCGGGGGACCTGATTCTCTTGAGGTGGCATATGCTCAATTGGAGCATTCAAAGGGAACATTGTCAAGAAGCTCTCCTGATAATCATCCATGGGAGTCACTTGTGAATGATTGCTATCAGATTCAAAAGGATCCCAAGGTGCTACCTCATACTCTGACTCATCTTTTGAAGACCCTTCTTGGTCTTGTCTATATCCCTCTTGTAGGTGAGTCCTCGAACTTTCTCCCTTTTTGACCGAAGGGAAAGGGTTGTTAAGGTCAACAAGGTTGGTTGTTAGCAATGGGTGATAATCCCCCAATGTATATGTTGTGTTAGGATTGGCATATGGATCTAATGCCAACCCATCCTTGTTGCCTATCCCTAGGCCTTGCATGTTCTCTACCAAGATGTCCAGGGGCAAGGGGTGGTTGAACCCTACTCCTGACTTGTCATACGACATTTGATATCTTGGTTGGCAAAGAACACGCACTCCTTGCTCATACCTGCCCAACCCATATCCATGCCAATTGCATTGGCCAAGATATCTCAATGCGAAATCTATGGGTTGGACAAATAGTTGACGTCCTCAGCAAAGGGCTCTTCATCTTCGTCTTCTTGCATGTAAGGTTCAATGCCATTATCCAGGCCCCCATAAACAAAGTTTGTCTGATTGGGTGGGTAGCCTAGAGGAACCACAGTGCCGATGGGGAGGCGAGGTCTCCCCATGTCCTGCATGGACTCAAGTGTGGGTGTTGCTACAATGTTTCGCACTATATACTCCCCAGGCCCATGTTGGCCATCTCAATGGTGATCATTGGCGGTTGAGGGGGAGCGAATGGGAGTTCTTCCTGAGTCCACTCCATGTAGGGTGAACTAGGCATCTCGACTTCCATTCTGCTAGGCATCTCTTCGGTAGAGATGGTTGAGACTAGGGGTGGTTCCTCTTCTAGGGGTTTCTTTCCCTTGTCCTTCGGTGTGGCCACCGTAGGTGGCATCATTGGTGAAGGACCAGATGAGGAAGATGGACCCGACTAGGGATTTGATGGACTTGTCAATGGGGATGCATGCGGAATCGGACCCTGGTTAGATGGATTCAACTAAAAATCCAAATGTGTTGATGGAAGGGTCGATTGCGGCATTAATTGCACCGTATTGTAGTACTTGAAGGGCTCTAAGTCTATCGGGACTACATGCACCTATCCTTCAAATGTATACTTTAGGCAATGATGAGCTATTGAAGGGACACACTTCATGTCCCTGATCCAAGGCCGCCCAACAAGATATTATAGGCCATCTCACCTTCCAAGATGTGGCACAATGTATGAATAGTCTTTTGTCCCACTTGGATGGGTAGGACAATTGTGCCAACCGTCGAGCATATCGCATCATTGAATGCTCGAAGAGTATAGGTGGAGGCCACGATGTGAGATGCCGACAACTTCAGATGTTTCAATGCTGCTGTTGTAATTATATTACTGGATGAGCCAGTGTCCACCAACACCCTCTTATACGGAATCCCGTTGACCCATGCAATGACGTGCAGGGGTGGATCCGCCACATCACCAAGCCACCGATTTCAATTCATCTTCTCTAAAGGTGATGACTGGTTCTGTACATTGTTTTACATGTCCCACAAAGTTGTTGAAAGAGTTTGCTTCATGGGGCTGCAGCTCGATGGCTTTTAATATCTCCATTAGAGCCTCTCGATGGGGCGCTGATTGTTGAATGAGCTCGTATATGGAGAGCCTAGCCGACGTGGTCCTTAGACTTTGGGTAAGTCTAGTCCGAATCGTGGCCACTGGTCTAGGTGGGGGAGGTTGCGTAGGGTGTTGTTGAGGTTGTGACGTCGATGGAACCTCTCTTGTGGCCACCGTGGGGGCAGCTCCTGGGTACCTCTTGTTCCTAGTCACTATGCTTATCATCCCTACATACCCCTGCATGGGGCAATTCTGTTTCACCTCATTGACTTGAAGGGGTTTTTCCTGCGCATCATGGGCAGGCAGGGGGTCTCTGAAGACTCCCATATGTTGGTTGTTTGGCGCTACGGGGTTGTCCACCGCCAACGTCTTGTTGTCGATTAGGTCTTGCACCAAGCCTTTAAACTTCCAACATGCATTAAGGTCATGTCCCTTCCGTCTGTGGAACCTACAGTACAAGTCCTCCCTGTACCCCTTAGGCTTTGGCGCATTGGGGTCTATGGTTTGAATCTCGGCAGGTTGATCAAGTTTGCCACTGGGCTATGTTGCTTGTGCAAGTTTAGGGACATTTATAGCAACCTGATTGACCATAACGGGTTTCTGTTGCGTGGTCCCTATTTTGGTGTTCTTAGACCATTCTTTCTTCTTTGGCTTGGCAATCTCGCCATCCTGTATCTTGATCTCCTCAATGATTCTAGCTTGCGCCAGAGCTTCCTCTAAAGTGGCATATTGCTACAGCTGCAATAGCATGGAGATCGATCTCAAATAGCTCTTTGAGAACATTTGGGTCAGGTCGGACATGGGAGGGAGGTAGGGCAGCTTTGAAAGCAACGTCCTCCATCGGTTCCCATATGCCGCCATGGTTTCTTCCTCATACTGCCTGAGGCTAGCTAGGTCGCTTAGTGATGCCTTTTTCTTGGTGTTGAAGGTGAAGCATTCGAGGAACGCGTCCACTAGCTGATCCAAGTTACTGATGCTATGTTTTGGCAACTGAGTGAACCAATCCGAGGTAGGGCCTACGAATGTGGTTATAAATGTTCTTAGCAACAAAGCATCATTGTCCTGAATGCCAAAGCATTGGCTCAGGAATCTAGTCACGTGCTCTTGGGCATCCTCCTCTCCTCTAAAGAGTGCCAACTAGGGCAGTTTAAAGTGTTCAGGGTATGGGGGTGCCGACACTAACGGATGCATAGGGTGACTACGGAGTTGGCATAAAGTGGGATTTTGGGGCCCGAAGTCTTGGTCTCCATAGACTCTAAGCGCTCTAGCAGCGCTTTATATGCATCAAAAGATTTGATCTCTTCCTCCTTAGTTTGCTCCCATTGTGGGTTGTGGGAAACTTGAGGCCTATGGAGGGGTAGCCGGATAGCAGCCCCTCCACCTTGGTAGGGCATTTCAGCCCACTCTTCTTCTTGCTCATACTCCTCATAGGCTTCTTGAGGAGTTCCTAGATGAGACCTATAAACATGGGTGGGTGCCCGCGGAGGGTGCCCATCATTGTTTCTGGGAGTGGCCTCCCGCTCAGGTCTAGGAGGTCTTGGAGGCAATATTTGATAAGGTCACGGGGACCTGTCTCGCACCAAGGGGTTGTGCCTCTCATACACTTCTACTTTATGCGCACGAGGGGTTGGGACCTTCTCAGGCACAGTGTTATGAAGCAATTCGGTTATCTGACGTTGAATGCGCTCTTTGTTAAGGTGGTACAGATGCTCTAACTATTGTTGATCTTGCTTGAGCTGCATGATTTGTGCTTGGTGGGTGGCATGTTTGGAAAATTCCAAGTCAATTTGTTCCATCGTCTTGTGTTTAGGAAGCCTAGATGCCTCTCCTACATGTCTATCTCGGTCATGGTGATCCGAGATCCCTATGGGTTGCTTTCCTCTATCGAGGTTAGCGGCATTCACCCGAGGCTCTGGCCTCATTGGGTGATCCTGATACATAGCAGGTGTGGAGGTGCATTGCTCCCATGTTGTGTATTGCTCTTGAGGAATGTAGTGGTCTTCCTCGTACTCCCTTTTGTATGTGTGAAAGGTGCGGGCAGAATTGGCTTGCCCTGTCTAGAGAGCCTTGTGCTCTGGATTTTGTCTAGTGTTTCTAATAGTAATAAGGGGTAAAGGAGGGATGACAAAATCATGTGGCCCCTCCTTATGGACCCTATGTTGCTCTAGCACTTCATCACTAGGCCACTCATAACGAGCATCTAAGGGAGGCCTCCTGTCTATGTTGAGTGCCACGTGTATGTCCTCCTCTTGAAAGGATCTATGCTGAGTGGGGGTGCCCCTCAAAGAGGTGCCTCTATAGTCCTGTTCTGTAATGGCATGATGTGGACTATCTTGTGTGTCAGGCCGCCAAGGCGGGATGACCAAGTCCTCAGGACTATATCGGAGGTGACTTGTCCCCCTTTGTGCACTCTCTAGCAGCTCCTTCCCGTGATTGGGCTCGGCTACGGGTGTACACCATGGTGATGTTTTCCTACAAGATGTGTAGATTTTTATCTCTTTTTATGATTTTTATGCTACACTAAACAGAAAGTATCACACACACAAAGCAATGATTATCTCGTTTAAAGATTAAAAGTGTGCCCTAAATCTGGTTTAGTGTGTTTTGATTTTTGTTTTGAAAGCTTTTGTAAAGAACATTTAAATGCAATATGATGGCTCTTATGACTCCCAAAAATGGTCGCCCCTTCGATATACCATTGCCGGGCCGATATACCAACCTCTCTATATACCCGCCCTTACGTGAGGGAAACTATTGGTACGTGAGAGCAGATGGTACGTGGAACATAGGCGGTACGGAAGGGGAATCACTCTGTTTATGACACCTACCATAGAAGACTTATCCTCATGCACTGGGAATCACCCCAGCTACACTTGGTCAGCTTTCATCAAGATTTACGTCTAGCAACAATCACGATCGGGGTTATGTATGCAATATTTCAAGCCAAGGTGGTGATGAAATCCACCGTTGGTCTTGCTCAAGGGTTGGGGTTTTACGACCAACTCCTTGTTGTTTAAATTACCACGTGGTGTGTGGGGTTCTTTTTAATTTGCATAAATGAAGGAAACAAGCATTCAAACTCTCCTATGCAAGCAAATAACCAAAGAACAAAAAGCAAAAAATGACAGAAGGTGTTTAGGACCCCTACCTCTTCTCTGCCCAAATCGGATGTCTCTGAATTTCTGTCCTAAAATTGCACAGAGAGCTATTCATCCCTGGGTGAAATGAATAATAGAACTGTATTCATCATAGGGTGGGGCGAATGCCCATTCATCCTTGGGTAAGACGAATTCCAGCTCTGTACTCGTCATAGATTGGAACGAACAGCAGTCCAACGTTTGAAAACTTGGTACCTGCAAGCAAAAACAAGCAACTTTTGATCAAAAATTTAATCTTAAAATCAAGGGACAGAGGTCCCACCATGATCACCACTGAAAGCATGAGGATACGGAAACAAAAAGGAAAAGCCAAGATGCGATGCAAATGAAACAAAAGATAACGCTAAATCCTATGAATTGAAAGTGCATGAAAGGAAAGAGGCATAAACGAATCGAAACCAAATAAAAAGCCAATATGGAAGACAGCCCTTTTTATTAATATGTTTTAGAACTTGGTTACAATCTGTCTCCTCCATTTTCAGGGGCTAGGAGCGTTAAATGTGTTCTTGTCACACCCATGGATGCTATTCCTTCTTCCGCGTGCCCACATGTAAAATGGGTGGACCAAACATCGCCGCCACTTGCATTGATGAGTCTTGAATCCTTGATGCTCCTCTAATGTCTAGATCCTACATTCAAAGAAATAGAAAATAGTCAGTAGCACCTGTAGATAAAATAAAACATGCAATCCCCATGCCTTCAACTAGCACATGCAAAATATAAATAAAATGATAACTGAAATAGATCCAAATGAACTAAAAACTTGACAGGGGCATCAAAACATCACAAGGAAGACACTACAAATGGAACAGTCAAAAAATTCACCACATATTTGTATTCGCTCCGGGGCGGGACGAATAGACCTACAACAAAGTGTCAAAAAGCATAGTCCCAAATGTCACATCCGGGAAGCTCCAAATCACCTACAAAGTTGGGGTTAGCTAATTGGGGGTATTTTGGGAAGACCCAGAAGGTCATATTTTCCCAATTTGGCCTCTATCACCAGGAATTTGATGATGCTACCTGCATGTTAGTAAAGGCGGGAAATGATAAAAACATGATAAAAAATGCTCAAAACGATGTGAAATTTAAATGAAAACCTATCTAAGAAGTATAGAATCAGATGCAAAAATAATAGAAAGGAAATCTACCACAGATTTCTAATCACTCTGGGGCGGGGCGATTAGGACTGCGATAGTTTGGGGGGCGCCCGGGGCGGGACGCCCATCGTTTGGGACTCTGTTTCAGCACCAATCCACTTGGGATGGGTCCAAAACCTCTTATGGGGTGTTGTCAGAAAATTTGGTGGGATATTGTGGCCAAATTTTTGGGTTTGGGCTCCGGATTTGCGCTTCCAATAACCACCCTATGACCTCCCTTCCAAAAGAGATCAAGGATGTGAAAGGCACAAATCAAAAGGTGTGTGTGTGGATGTAAAATGGCAGCACTTCATTGCTCAAAATGCTCCTTCTCTATATATCTTTTGGGTGAGAAGACTCACCAATTTATAGACCTAGGGTCTCTCTCTTTGAATGCGCATGCGAGGGCGCCACTTGAGTTGCTTGTCCTATTTTGGGAGAAAATATTATTCCCTGATTTAGAGTCTCCTTGCATGAGGCCTCCAAAATCAAAGACATGCATGACTGAAGTCTCTCTCCTTGATTTGAAGTCGTTCCTCGCAATTGCATGGCCTGAAGCTGCAGTTAACTGGCGGACCTGTCGAGGTTTGACTTTTTGCCAGTCAAACCTTCTATTCGCCTCACCCTGGGGCGAATGCTGATAATCGTCCCTGGGTGGGATGAATACCAGTTTGTAATCATCCCAGGGTGGGACGAGTAGGGAGCAAAGTGCCAAAAAGGTGCCAAATTGACCTTTGACCTTCCAAACTGCTTTTGGGAGTGGTTAGGACCACTGTTTAACCTCTGGGGGCTGCCCTAGGGGCTGTGTGTGTCAATGCGATCAGCGCTTGTCGTCACATAATCGGATTGGTGCTGTTTTGGTGTCTACAGAGAGAAAAAGAAGCCAAGCATCACAAAAGAAGGGGTCACCTTTCCTAATACCTCTGGAAGCTGGGAATGATTGAGAAGGCCTAAAATTGATAAGAACTAAGTAGGAAACTAAAGAGATACATCCCATAATCCAATCCATCCAATCCTTAGAGAAACCAAATTGCCTCAAAACTTTGATAATGAAGTGCCAATCCACTCTGTTATAAGCTTTGGATAAGTCTAACCGAATGAACATGGAAGGAGATTTTTGCATATCCATGGAATGGATGGCTTCTTGAGCAAGAACTATCTCATATACTATTTGACGCCCTTCCACATAACCCCCTTGCTCAGGGAAATAATCTTATGCAAAAGAGGCTTCAACCTTTCTGCCATGATTTTAGTAATGATTTTGAGAAGAACATTACATAAAGCAATATGTCTAAAAGCTGAGATATGATCAACCTCTTGAGATTTTGGAACAAGATTAATATAAGTTTTATTGATAACCTTCAAAATTTCTTTGGCTTTCCTGGATTCTTCCACCACCTCTAATAAATCAACATGAAGGATATCCTAGAACTCTTGGTAGAACTCAATGGGAAAACCATCAAGACCTGGGGTTTTCCATTTTTGCATTTTAAAAACTACCTGTTGAAGCTCATTGATAGTAATAGGAGTAGTCAAAATAGAGTTCTCCTCAGAAGTGATAAGAGAAGGGATTTCTTGAAGAACATTTTGTTGAGAAGCTGATTCAAGAGGAGTAGCAGCAAAAATATTGGAAAAGTAATCAACAACAATAGAGTTCATGCCATCCCAAGTATAAAAACATCTCCAAAATATGATTTTAAGGAAGAAATAAAGTTGTGAGATATTCGAGATAGAAGATATTTGTGGAAGAAATTTGTGTTTCGATCTCCTTCTTTGAGCCATTGAATTCTAGATTTTTGCTTCCATAAGATTTCTTCTCTTTTTTCCCATTCCTCTAACTGAGTTGTGAGTTTAATTTCATCTGCACTTCTCTTCTCTGTGAGGCCATCTAAATGGATTTTCTTATTCAAATTTTCAATATGAGCAATAACTTCATGTTTTTTTTATGAACATCCCCAAACTCTTTCCAGTTCCAAGTCTTGATTTTGGATTTAATGTATTGCAGTCTTTTGGAAAAATAGAACATCTTAGTCCCATGCCTAGGTTTACCTTCCTTCCACCATTGTTGCACATGAGGTCTAAAGGAAATGTCTCTAAGCCACATTAATTAAAAACAAAAAGGAGAGAAACTCACATTGGTTTTCCACATTTCCACCATGACTAGCCAATGATCCGAACAAACATTATTAAGAGTCTTCACTTTAGGAATGTGACCATGGATTAAGAAATTTTAGAGAGCAAAAACCTATCCAATCTCTCCATTATACAATATAAGCCTTACCTTCTATTAGACCAAGTCATAAGGCCATTATCTGGTTGGATATCCACAAGATGGAGGTTTGCAATATATTCGCTCATGAGGTCAGTGCTTTTATCCAAATTTCTATTTCCCCCCTTTTCTCATCTAGAGAGAGGATGGTATTGAAATCTCCTCCGATCAAGATCCAAGCTTCAGGAAAATGAGAGATAATATGAGTAATATCCTTCCACTGTCTTATTTTTTCCTCCAAAGAAGTCGAAGCATAAACAGTAATGCAGAGCATAATTTGGTTGGAATGTCTACTTTGAATAGCTATAGCCAACAGACCCCAAATGCCAACCATATGGTGAATAACTACCTCTTTTGGGTCCCAAAGACAAGCAATGCCACCGAAGTCCCTTGGGAACTGAGGGAAACCACTTTTCTAGCTGGCCAAATTTTACTGGCAATTGAGTCCATATCCTCCATTGACATCTTTGTTTCTTGAAGGAAAACAAGATGTGGATGATTTATCTGAATCATTCTTCTAATTTCATTTTGTTTTGAAAGACTCCCTTTGAGTCCTCTAATATTCCAAGTGATGATATTCATTAATACCAGGGCTAAAAAATTTGGGAAGGACATTAATATTACCTTCCTCTACAAGATTTTCACCTTCTTTTACCATATGATATTGATTGGTCTTGCGACCTGCTTTTTGATTAGAATCCATATTCAATTTTTTTCCCTATTTCTTGACTTATTCCAATTGAATCTGAGATGGCTTCTAACCTTGAATAATGCTCGTACATAGCCAAAATTTTACTAGATGGTTCAACGAAGTCTATATTGGGACCTGTATTATTTAAAGTTTTGACATTTGAAAGATTGTTTTTCTTGTGTAAATTTTCTCCCTTTTTTTTCTATTGAAAACCTTTGATTTGTTGGTTTGTCTCTGAGTTCTTCCCTTCATATTTAAATTGTGTTTCTAAGATTTCATTTTCCATTATTTCCTCTTCCTCACTTGGGACATCATTTGTGGAAAGGATTTCAAACATATTAGCAGATGACTTTGATTGATCCTTCATAACTGGTTTTTTTAGTGTTCTTCTTCTTAGGTATTTGGAAACCTACTGAGTTTATATCTTCTTTCTTTTGATCAGGAATTTTATTTGGGCAAGAACTAGCCAAATGACCATATTCATGGCAAATTCTACAACGAAAAGGAATGTTCTCATAGTCCACTACTTGCTCCCAAGTGTCTTCCCCCAAATTGTAATGTGATATTTTTAGGTAGGGGTTTGTCAAAATCCATTAAAACACAAATCCGAGCATAAATAATATGTTCAAAATTTTGAGTACAATCAACAGTCATCATAAAAGTTCCTAAAGAGTTTCCAATTGAAGAAAAAACAATAGGATTCCAAAATTCAATAGGGAGGCCAAAGAGTCTAACCCACACGGGAGCTATAGAAGGCATCTCTTCTTCGGCTTTAAATTTAGTATGCCAGGGCTTCATGAAAAGCCCTGCCCTTCCAAAAAACCAAGGACCCCCTTGAAAAGTTTTCTCTCTATCTTCATTATTAGAAAATAAAACAAGAAAATAACCATTTGGATAAATAGATATTTGTAACTCACCTTTAGTTTTCCAGCTTTTTGCAGCCCAGAATTTGAAAGTAGATAGGCTCGAATGAAAACCCATGAACCGACAAATTAGTCCTCTTTTTTCCAAATCTTCAATGCCAATTTGAATGTTACCCATATCAAGCTTAACAATAGGAGTTCCATCAGCTGCTTTAAGACATCCTGACTCCATTTTCCTAGGATCAATATTAGGCATTCTTAGAGGTTTATGGGAAGCCCTAAGTTGATATTAGCATTGGGCTGAGGCTGTCCACCATGGAGGGCATCCCTAAAATTCATTTTTGGGGCTAAGTCTTCAAAATTCTTACCCTTGATAGGGGTTTTCATAGTAGAATTATTTTTTGGGTGCACCTTAGCACCAGATTCACTTGAGATATGAGCCATTTTTTGATCAACTGCTTGAAACTTGTTTTGTGATCTCTTTAATCCTTGCCCTAGACGTCGTGGAAAGGTATGGTTTTCACTTTTCTTTTGTGCAGCAAATTGGAAGTCATTGTCACTCAAGTTCATAGTATGATCTATTGAAAGACAAATTTCTAACCCATATTGGATCCCCTGCAACATTTCTTGCTAAAATATTGAGCATAAACCACAAAAATATTGGCCTCTAGGGCCCGAAGGCCCTAAAAACCAACCTCTAGAGCTGCTTGCACTCAACCCAGATGAAACCCTCGCATAGTCGCTTGCCAAATATCTCGTTCACACATAGGGATCTGAGTCAATCCTTTCTTTCCAAAGGATTCTTCCTAGTATTTTTTTGTTCTAAGGAGGAAAGAGATAGAATTCTAAAATTTTGTCCTTGGTTTATAGGAAGAGCAAGACTCTTTCTTACCTATTGGTATGAATAATTTACACATAAAAATGTAAATCTATCCCTAGTACCAGTATGGGTTGGTTTATGGATTACCCATCAAATTTTAAAAAATGGATACCTTAAAGGCAATAGGCAACACTTTGGGAGAATTCTTTGAGATTTTAGAAACTATAAAATATGGATTCTTGGTTATTTATGCTCAAATATTAGTCATGATTGATATAAGTAAACCTTTACCAAAATCAATCATTCTTAAGTATGGGGATAAGTTATGGACCTAAACCATAGATTACAAAAACATATGTTTTATATGTAGAAGATGTTAGGAGGTGGTGCATATTGAAATATTATGCCCTAATAAGAATCCAATATAAACATATGTAGATAATCATGAGAGTGACTTAAAAAGGGATACGTATGAGGATGATTTTCAACTTCCAAAAAATAGGTCTAGACAGATGAAAGTAAATAAATAGTAAAGGCCAATAATGAAGAATATTTAAATAAATACCAATTTTTTTAAGGATTCAGCCTATGAATAAAAATATTATCAAAGCTAAGAGGACACAATACAATATGTTCAAAATATTAGCAAGGAACCATCAATTCAGTATGGTCTTGATTTAACGATGAACATTCTCAATGAACATAAGAAATATGTCCCATAATATTTTAAACTCTCTTAAAGTACCATGCACAATTTAGGATAATATAATTGGTAGATAACATATAGTGTTATATGTTAAAACCTCTACCATTAATAAAAAATACTAGAAAATGAACAAGACAAGTCAAAAGCTTTCGTAGTAAAGCCAAGAGAGGATAAGTCTAGTGAAAAATAAAGTTATGAAAAAATATTGAGGAAAAATAATAATAAGACCTACTCCTCATACAAGCAACACAAAAAAGAGGAAACTCTTAAATTATCAAGTGATATCTAGGGAAGCAAGACCAAACATAGATAAAGGAACACAAACTAAGTTTGTTGAACTTATCTTTACCAAATAATAAAATGATATTGGTAATTTGCAAGGAGGGCTAGTAGCCCCTAATGAGATATTATTACCATATCATAGAATATAATGGGTGCTAATTCCCCCTCAAAGTAGAGGTGTATCAAGGACCTTTGTTTAAGTAATAAGACTGATATTCTTTGTATACATGAAATTCAAATGATAAACGAAGAAGTTTCCAAATATATGAAAGCAAAATGAACAATATGTGAATGGGATGCTATGGATTTTGAAGGAGTGGTAGGGGGAATTCTAACATGTTAGAATCCTATTATAAAATCTTGTGTAACCATTCATAAAACTAGGTATTGGATAGCCTCTTTAGTCACATATTACTTTATAGATATTTATTTCATCCTTATCAATGTCTATGGACCTTCAACTTAGTCGGTAAAATTAGAAGTATGAAGTGGGATTGAATCCTTTATGAGAAGTAAAGATCAAGAATTTTGATTCATGATCATAGGAGATTTTAATTTCATAACCAATTTGGATGAAAAATTTAGGGAAATTAGGAAATTAACCCAAAGTATGAGATATTTATCAACTTTTACTCAAAATAATAATCTATGGTAGGTTGAGTTTGAATAATATCGGAATCGATAAATGTTTCAATACATGGACCAAAAATAGGAGAGGCTAGAACCTAATAGCAAAAAAAATAGTCAAATGCATACTCTCATATAATTGGCTAGATGAAGGATCATTTGTTAATACCCTGATAAGGATTGGTTCAAATCATTGGCCAATAAGATTTAAATTGGTGCTAAGTGAATTTAGAAAAATATCATATTTTAAATATGAGTAGATATGGGAAGACCATCCTCAATTTTTCATATGATAGCACAAATATGGAATTATTCAAAAAAATAATGGGTTGTACTTCCTAAACAAATTAATTCAATGACATAAATTAAATGAATAGAACAATAACACCTTTGGAAATACTTTTGAGAATAAAGAACTAAAATATAAACTTTCAAAATTCTAAAAAGGTGTTCATAATAATCCAAGCTCAGAAGAAAGGGAGTTGGTTAGTGAATATCATAATATTTTGAGTAAGGAAGAGATTTTTTGGAGATTAAAATTGAGATAGACTTTTTTTTGGTAGTAAGATACTATAGCATTAATACCGGGTTTTACAGGTTGACCCAAAACCTTTTACAAAAATCAGCCTAGGGTTATTGATGAACATGTCCTTACTAAGGATCCTATATATGTAAAATATACATGTCGCCAAAGCCATTATATCCGGTAAGGCACATAGCCTGTTATCAAAAAGAAACTTCCCATACAACATTTTGGGTATACCCCGAGAAAACACACCTGCATCATAATTACAAAAAAAGAAACAGACACGGATCCCTTCCTTGAAACAATGGAGAAACAAAAATTTGTAGACACACATAGCAGAGTATTGAAAAAAACTCCCATAAGCTCTATATTGACAGCTACTCTTAATAATTATTTTCTAATTGCTTTCTTCCATATATGACATGCTTTAGTACCACATATCATCTTGGCCAATCAACCTTGGAGAAGTGAACCTGTTAGCTAGATTTATGGCGATGGCTATCTAGTGGTCCACGTGGCTCTGGTTCAAAGTCTTATATTGTCATTTATTTCCTGCCCTATGATTATCAACCAACCTTAAATTACTAATATGACTAGGAGCCATGTTATCTGACATGTGACTATCCCCATTAGTCTTTGTAGTATTTCCAAGCAGCATCCATGAAGACTGACAACTCGGATAATTTTTATTGTGATTCCATTTCAAAAAAGATGCGGGAATACTCCTAGCCTTTGAACTTACAGTGCCTTCCCTGTTGGTAAATTTGACTATCATTCTTGGAATTCTTTTTGAATAAGCTCCTCTACTTTGCTCGGGATATCGTGTTCCCATTTGAAAATTTTGTCACCATCAACACCCAAATTGGCCAGCTTATCAACAATTTTGTTAGCTTCTCGAAAGACATGTTGGGTTTTTCTGTCCTGTATTCCCTAGAAAAGGATCCTAGCCTCTTCAACAATTGTTTTAATCCTCCAAGGAGGTGTTTTACAATTATTGAGGATATTTATAACATGCATAGAGTCTCTTTCTATGATCAAATTGCCTTATAAGTCTTGAGTCATTTGAAGGCCTCTCCACATAGCTCTAGCTTCAGCTTCCTTGTTCGTCCTTGTTTCCAAATATTTGAAAAATACAAGTATCATATTCCCATTATGATCTCTTACAATACCGCCAATGCCTACCTTGCCAAAATTTTCCTTATCTGCTCCATCAAAATTAAGCTTAAACCAACCCGTAGGAGGTGGGGATAACTTAACATTGGCTTTAGAGTTGACTACCCTAGGCACAGACTCATCTAACAAGGTTAAGCTTAAATATTGAGCAATCATGGTCTCCTGTAGATGAGTTTTATGGCTATCAAAAGGGATAAGGTTCACATTCTCATTGGCAAAGGATAGGATCTTGGCAATGATAGTTTTATGATCATTGATAGACTCATTAAACACTCTATGGTTCATTTCTAACCACACCTATCAAATATAGTGATTGAGATAAATTTTCCACATGTATCTAAGTCTTTGGCTTGAAAAGGGGTAACGCCACTGGATGAACAAATCAAGTATAGTGGTTGGTTTAACCCAAGAAATATTGAAGGCCTAAAAACCCCACTTAGGACAATCAAGGAAAAAGGGCACTCAAGGAAAATGTGATAAATGGTCTCCCAATTAGCCCTGCACAGATAATAGTGATTAGTGATACAAATACCTTTACGCATCATATTATCAATGGTTAGAATTCTTCCTTGGATAACCAACCATGAAAAGACTGCAATTTTTGGAATTAAATTTTTTATCCAAACTAAGTCCTTTTAGAGGATAAAATCCTCGTCATCAAGCACAATCTTGTAAGCTGATTTAACAGTGAACTGCTCATTTTTCGTAGGATCCTAGGTCACTTGATCTTCCTTGGGTATCATGGGGATAAAATATTGCTCGAGAATGTTACAAATATCATTTGATTCCGCTTGAAATCCCTAAATCCTTATTTATTTCCACTTCATTCTGCCTTTGTCTTCAACCATATAATCGAATATTTTTCTACCAATGAGTTCTTCCATGATATCTCTGATTCGAGCTAAGTTAGGATATTGTGCTAGTGGTTCGTCCTTAGCCCACCTATCATTCTAGAAATTTATCCTCTCACCATTGCCTAAAACCCATCTTAAACCTTTTTTGATGATTTCCTTACAATTGAGAATTGCTTTCCAAAAATCAGAACCTCTGATTGGAACTGAGTCACTTATAAATTCCATATTTTGAAGATACTTTCATTTGATGATAGTTATCCATTCATTTTCTTCACCAAAAATGAGGCGCCATGCCTGCTTAGCTAGTAAAGCTAAATTCATATGAGCAATTCTCCTCAGACCTAAGCCCCCATTTTCCCTGGGTCTGCACACTTTGGTCCATCCTACAAGGTGTATCCTTTTTTTCTCCTCTAATCCAGTCCATAAAAATTCCTTTTGGAGTTTCTCAATTTTCTAGAAAACCTTCACATGGGCTTTGAAAATAGAGAGGAAATAAACTAGAATGCTCTAAAGAGAGGCCTTAGTGAGGGTCAGCTTTCCTGCTTGAGATAGAAGATGATCTTTCCATCCAACAAGTTTTTTTTGAATTCTTTCAATAACCTTGTCCCACATTGACTCTCTCGGAGAACCAATGAAAAGGAGACCAAGATACAAAGTGGGGAGGTTTGCTATGTCACACCCTAAAATTTTTGCAATCCTTCCTTACCTCTAAATGGGGGTGTTCAAGAAATATAAATTGCTTTTACTGAAATTAACTTTCTAACTAGCAGCATCCTCATAGAGTTGCAGGATGTATTTAATTCTTTTGACCTCAACCACCGATGCCTTAGTCAATAGAAGGGTATCATCAACAAATTATTGGTGAGAAATAGCCCTAGTGAGAGATTTTGCCTTGATTCCCGATATTAGCCTTGAACTGCAAGCATTTTTTATGGTTCTGCCTAAATATTCTACTATAATGATGAATAACATGGGGTTGATAAGGTCCTCCTTCCAAATTCCTCTATAAATTTGAAAGTAACCAGCAGTTGTTCCATTAACCATAATCAAGAACCATGCTTTAGAAATGCATTTTTTGATCAAATTAACCCATTGGTGGTGAAAACCAAACTTAAGGAGGACAACAATCAGAAAGCCCCAATTTAGCCTGTCAAATGCTTTGTTCATATCAAGATTGAGGGAAAAAATAGATGTGTTAGTCTTATGAGCAGAGTGCAGAGCTTCATGAACTATGATAACTCCATTCAATATTGACCTGCCCTAAATAGAGATTCCCTAGCATGGGTCTATGATGTGGGTTAGAACATCTCTCATTATATTTGCAATGGCTTTCGTTAGGATCTTGTAAGAAACATTGCACAGACTAATTGGCCTGAAGTCAGCCATAGATTTAGGGGTTTTCTTCTTAGGAATTAGAGAAATAAAAGTAGAGTTGAGACCTTTTGGGATATTATTGCTTTCTTGGAATTCTCTGACAACAGAAATTACATCCTCACTTACGATGTCCCAAAAAGCTTGATAGAAATGATGGTGAAAGTCGTCAAGTCCTCGGGCTTTGTTTGGCTCCATGCTAAACAAGGATTCCTTAATTTTCTCATCAAAAAATGGAGCTAGAAGCTTAAGGTTTATATCCTCATTTATTATGCTAGGAATGGATTGCAAGAGAATATCTTTGGCCTCCTCATTGCACTATGATTCCTGACCAAGGATAGAATTGAAATAAGTTACTGCCTCCTTTATGATTTCTGTTAAGTCCTGAGTAATAGAACCATCTATTTTTTTTTTAATTTTATCTTGTTATTGCTTCTATTTCTAAGCATGGTGATGTGAAAAAACTTAGAATTTGAATCTCCATATTTCAACCAAAGAGCCCTTGATTTTTACCTCCAATAGATTTCCTCACAAGCCAAAATGTTATGAAACTCTGCTATTTTTGTCCGTTCCTCCTACCTAGTAGTTTCATCAGCATCACCATGTTGAATCCTCTGATCAATTATCTTCAAACTTTCAAAAACCTATTTTTTATTTTCAAAGAGGTTCCCAAATACCTCTTTGTTCCAAGTTTGAATCTTTTCCTTAACAAACTTTAATTTGCCAGTAATTTTAAAAGTTGCACTACCCTTGACAGGCTACTACCACCACTGAATTAAGTTATCTCTAAAACTAGAATGTTTGATCCACATAGATTGAAATCTAAAAGGTTTCTTGAAGGACAGAGAGTTAGGGATATCCAACAAAATGGTATTATGATTAGAGGTAATTTTAGGAAGGGCTTGCAGGGTAGAATCACCGAACAGATTTGAAGCCACCTTTGATAGAAAAAACCTGTCAAGTCTTTCTTGAATGAGATGACACCCTATCCACCGATTTCTCCAGGTATAATTTGCTCCTCTAAGTTTTACATCCATCAACATGTTGGATTTCACAAAGTCATTGAACTCATCCATGCTCCTGATAGGTGGTCCATTTCCACCCATTTTGTCTAAAGGGTAAAGAGGAGTGTTAAAATCCCCAGCCATAATATAGGGGACATTATGGAATATTTCACTCAGATTGCCTAAGTACTCCCACAGTAGAGATCTCGCTTGAATTGAAGTTGGGGCATAAATATTTGAAAGGATCCACGACCTGTTGCTATTTATTTCCTTAAATAAAGTACTAAGAACCCTGTCATATTTCTGAATAATGGTGCCTTCTCCTATCTGGGGATCCCACAAAGTCATAAGGCCTCCAGACACTCCTCTGGCTGATTTGCAAACCTTGATTCTAGATTTTTTTTGCTACTTTTTTTGACTGAATCTCATAAGTTTTTGTTTCTTGCAATATGATAATAGTTGGATTCACTTGATTTCTTATTGCACTGACATCCCTGTGTTTGGGTATGCCATTGAGGCCTCTCACATTCCATGAGACGAACTTCATTTAGATTGTTTGGGATTTCTTCCTCTCCCACTCCCTTGAGGGGGTTTTCCTAATTTGTTGTCTTCAAAACCAAGAATAACTTGTTGAGACAAGATTCTTTGTTTTCCATTGGCAATGTCATTATCAATTTTAATTTTTTTATTCTTAGCATTTGATATTCTTCCTCTTCTTTTTCACTACCAAAATCTATAGGAGACTTCACAGTGCTCCTGGTTTGTTTAGGACTAAAATGGGGGACGAAATTTGTTGTAGAATTGGACTGCCATATTCCTCAGTCTGAAGAGTTTCACATATCTCCACCCCTACATCCAAATATTCTTCTTTTTTCCTATATTCCCCTGGTATGTGAGATGGCCCCTTAGTAGGATTCACCTAGCTCCTAGTGATGATGTTAAAGAGATGAGATTTTTTATTTTCCAATGCCTCAACTTTCTTCATAATTTCTTCAGCATTAGGGTTTGGTTTTGGGATGCCCACTAGGCTTGAAGTATTTTCAACATTGGGGTTTAAGGATCCCGACTTGGATGGGGATTCTAGAGATCAGGAATTAGGATTTGGCTTTGTGATGCCCACGAGGCTTACAGTAATTTTAGCATTAGGTTTTGAGGATCCTAACTTGGATGGGGATTCTAGAGAGTCAGAAAGGTTAGCCTGAAGGTTCTGGGCTTCGATGTCTTTCGATAATCCTCCTACTCCCATATTGGATAGAATTGAAAATTTATTTGAAACTAGAGGATTGGAACTTACCTGAGTATTTTGGTTGCCAACAACCTGTTGTTTTCCTTTATCTTGTTGGGACCCTGCACCCTCTCTTTTATTTTTTTGGTAGACATATTTTACCTAATTGAAATCGCCTTTGCTAGGGAAACTCCTCAAATTTTCTCTGTATAGCATTCCTTGCTTCTGCTTTTCTCTATTCATTGCCAGGTTAGGGCACTGATTGCATAGATGTCCTTGATTTTTATATTCTATACAGAATGACGATATGTTCTCGTATTCTATCAGCTATTTTTGATAGTATTCTCCATACTCTAGCTCCACAAAACTTGGGAATTCATTATCCAAATTAGAATTTACGCAGATTCATGCATGAGTCATCCTTGTCCTAGCCAAGGTCGCATGGTCAATGGAGATCAGGTCCCCTATAGTTTTGGCTATTCCTTGCAGCCAATATTCATTGAAGAATTGGGCAAGTAGACTCGGGAGACAAACCCAAATAGTGTCAATGTTAATATTTTTCTTTTCAGGGTCAAAATATTCACCCCATCATCTTATAAAAAGTCTCCTTTTGCCTATAAACCAAGGACCTCCTGTTAAAATGTGGTTAGCATCCTCCATATTGGTAAAACAGATAATGAAGAACCCTCGAGTTAGAGCTACCAACTCCAAGCTGCCTACCGGTCATCATTTACCCATCGCCCAAGCCTTGATAGTCTCCATGTCCAGTGTAACTCCCAAAAATGTGCCTACCAGGGAGAATTATTCCATTGAAATAAAAGGGCTCATGGAACTTGCCAGGGCCAAAATTTTATTATTTACTGGAACTAGGTGCGGAAGAGAGAGAACCTCCTTTCCTTTTCCTCTAAGAGTCTCAGTAAAATACAACCACTTCTTGGGCCTCGCATTGTCCTTCATATCTTTTTTGTTGGGGTCTTTCTGAGGAGTGTCGGGCCCCTGCATGATGCTCACCTCCAAGTCTATCATAGCCTGACCGCCTTCCTCTGGATCCTCACTTGATCCATGCTCGAGGTTCCCACCCGCCCATTCCATACCTGCTCTACCTCTACCGCCTTGGTTGAGATTCCTGCCCAAAAAATTCAAACCCTCACTCCCACCGCACCCGCTAAACCTTAGCTCACTCATTCCAGTCCTCCCAAACAATTCATCATAATCGTATAAAATTGACATAGACTTGGTTAAAAGGAGGATATAAATATACAAAGTTTTTTATAGGATGGCAATAATACATAGATTAGCATAAAAATTTAGTAGATTTAAATTAGCATAATGTGCTTGGATTGAAGACCTGAGTGAAATCAGAAATGAGGTAAGATTTTTTTACTAGAATATTTTATAATCAGAGGATTTTGAAGTTCTTAATGTTAAATTACTATAAGAAGCATCTTCAATTATAAAAAATGAAAATAATAGGAAACTGGTGGAGCCTATTACTTTGGAAGAAGTTAATTTAGATCTTTTCTATTTTAATAAGGATAAATCGCTAGCTCTAATTGGGCTCTCTAAAATATTATATCAACATAATTGGGATATAGTGAAGATTTTTTTATTAATGATAGTGGAATAGTCTAGGGTAAAACAATACATTCTTTATCAAATAAACACATCTTACCATGATTCTAACTAAATAAATATGTAAAATAATTTGATTCATTTAGGCCTATAAGCCTATGTAATATGTCACTAGTATTATCTCCAAAGTGATAGTGAATCAGTTAAATTCATTGTCAAAAAAAACTATTTTGGAAGAGCAAGGAGTATTTATGAAAGAGAGACAAATTCTAGATGGAATCATAGTAGCTCATGAAGTTATGCATTCAATGGCTTAAAAAAAGAGAGAACAATGATCTTAAAACTTGATATGAGTAAATCCTAAGATAGGGTTAAATAGGTTTTTTTTGCAATATTAGAAAAGTTTATATCTGGTAAGAAATGGGTCAAATAAATTAAAGCTTGTGTTTCTATAGTTATATATTCAATGTTATTCAATGGGTTAGTAACATAATCATTTAAAGCCAAGAGAGATCTTAGAAAAAGAGATCCTTTATCACCATATTTTTCATTATTATGGCAAATGTTTTGGGTAGGAATTTGAATAAGGCTAACAAAATGGTCTTATAAGTGGACTTAAGGCTAGTGATAACATCAACAACATTACCCATCAACATTTTATAGATGATAGAGACCTTTTTTGGAGGGTAAGGATAAATGAGACTAGAGATTTGAATAACTTATTAAGCGAATATGAAAGAGTGTTAGAGAATAAAGTTAATAGGACAAAGTCCAAATTTTACTTTCTAAACACCCCAACTAGAATCAAAGTAGGGATATGCATATTACTTCAAATGAGTAGGCAAATTCACCAACAACTTATCTAGGGATGCCCTTATTTGAGGGGAGAATGAGGATAGAATTATGAAATCCAATTATAAGTAAATTTTAAAATAAACTATTGGTATGGAAAGGTAGATGGTTATTGTTAGCATGAAGAGTGCAACTAATTAAATTAGTCTTATAGGCCATTCCAACTTATTATATACCCTTGTATACTATGTCAAAATTGATAGAGAAAAGTTTAATATGCACTATGTGGTCTTTTGTGGTCAAGTTTACATGATAAAAAAAAAATTGCTTTGTTGAAATGGAGCAAGGTGTGTGATGATAAAACTAGGTGAGGTCTCGGTTTAAGAGTTTTTATGAATGTAAACTTAGCTCTTAAAGGAAAAGAAATTTGTAGATTGTACAAAGAGAGTCAAAGACAATGGGCAAGAATTATTCTAAGTATGTTTAGCCCAATACCCCAATATTAATATTTACTACATTCTCACTATAAAATGTTTATGCTCTATGGAATATTTAAAAAAAACAATCAATCTAGTGATTAAATGTCTAAGATGGGTGGTGGGAACTAGAGAAAAGATTTCTATTTATATGGATACTTGGTGTGATAAAAAAACCACTCAATCTAGATCAAATTTTGAAACCACGGATGAGATTACTTCAAGAAAGATATGGTGATAGAGTTTTAAACATTATATACAAGAATCAAGAAGGAAGATACAAATGGAAAGAAGATATTTTACAACTATACAAGACATTGATGCTAGGAGGCAATTGAGAAAAATAATAATAACAATGATTGTTCTAAGGGAAGCCAAGGATAAGCTAATTTGTAAGTTAAATAGCTCAAGAAAATACACAGTACGAAGTGGATATAATTTGTAAAGCACCAACAAAATAGGAATATCGTAATAATATGAAGATATATTTGGGATAGTCATAACATTTCTAAAGTCAAAATGTTTGTTTGGCTAGTAGGTCATACAAGAATTTTATCCTAGGATAACCTTATGAAAAGGTTTTTCATGGCCCCTCATAATGTGTTCTTTGTATAAAGGAGGAGGAGAGTATAGACCATCTCTTGGGACACTACTCAATAGTCTAGAATCTATGGCAATGGATTCTTAATATGTTTGGTAAATGCATGGCAATGAATGGAAGAATTGAAGAATGGTTAAAGCAATGATAGATACTATTAAAAGTGAGGCTTTATAAATAATTTAGGATATATCAAAAGATACAATACTTTGGACTATATGGCTAGAAAGGAATAGAAGAATATTTAAAGAAAAGGAAAGCAATTTAGAGGTAATGAAAAGGAAGATTTATTTAGACATAGATGATTCTAGACCAACCCTACCAACCCACCCAATACCTAATCTGGAAGTAGACAACCTTGATAGATGGAGTCAAGTCATCAAATGGAATTATGATGTTAGGTACAGTAAAAAAAAAAATAAGATAAAAATTATAAAGTGGAAACCACCAGATGTGGTGTTGGCTAAATTAAACTTTGATGGAGCATCTAAAGGAAATTCAGGACTAGTAGGAGGAGGAAGAATAATTGGATACAATAGATGAGAGATTTTGTCTCATTACGCTTTAAATAGTGGATTTAAGGCAAAGAATGAAGTTGAAGATTGGGCGGCTTTGGAAGAGTTCAAAATATGCAAACAAATTAAATGAAATAGAGTATGGATGGAAGGTGATTGACTCATAGTAGTAAATTTAATTTTGAGAAAAGCAAAGGCTACATGGAACATATAAGAGATAATTGTGGAAATTCAAGACCTTGCTATAGAGTTTGAAGAAATCAAGTTTACACATATATTAAGGGAAAAAAACAAATATGCAAATAGGCTAGACAATAGAGGGGTTTTAATTGAGGATTATGAATTTAAATTTTTTTTGGATGGTTAGAGGAAGTAATAAGTTTAGGTGAAGCTAACAAGAAAATATTGATTGCATGAATCAAATAATGATTAAGATTTACTTCAATGTTTTCTATTGGTAAAATTTGCTTTATTCTATAACATTAATGTGTATTCATATAAATTGTTTATTACAATATTTGTGGTTGTACTTATTGTTCAAGAAAGAAACTAGCAATACAAGTAAAGTCAACTATGATAGTGCAATATTTTGGAAATATTACTCTACCAAGATGTAATGAATAAAAGGTTGTTGTACGAAAACTTCAAGAAAAATGATGAATTCTAGAATATTTATTTTCACACAAAAAATTAAAAATCAATAATTCAGACATTCTATGAAAAATAATGTAGGTATCTAACTATAGCAAAATTAAATCTGTTTCTAAACTCTCAAGCTCTAAAATAAAAAGTTGTGACTTGTCAAAAGACACGTAATACAATCCTTTATTTTCCAAAGAAAAAGGAAAAAAATATTTGAATGTCAATCTCTTTGAAAAATAAAAAATTAAAAAGGCATCTAACCATACTCCAAAATAACAAAGCGTAGCATATAAGTCGTCGTCATTAAACCCCATCAAGTTAAATTTTAAATAAATAGATAAAATCAATCGATATCGAACTCAAACTCAAACGATCCAGTCAAATGAACCAACTAATCTTCCCGTAAAATCTAAACATGCAAGGCTATAAACCGGACAAATAGATACGTTCAGTGACCTAAATCTTTCATAGTGCCCATAAACAGTTCAACAGTTGGTTACGTTTCTGCATGAAAACCACCACTCCCCAGACTGAGAAACAAGGGCAGGGTTAGATGACTATATCAGCCATGTAGAATACGAATTGAAGACATTGTAGACTAAAACAATCCAATTCAACTAAAACGGAAGGGACTAGATTTTCTTCTAGCGTTTGAAAAGAACCCGAGCTGAAATGATAGCCAAGACTGTCATGGTCACCGCCGCAAGTAGAGCCAGAGCCGCTGCAGCCTCCGCTTTCTGAAAAAACCTGTCAACTTTTTTCTCAGCTTTGTCTCTAAGAAAAAATCTAATGAATGCAACAAAAGTTCTCTCGATCTCGAACGCCACAGCAAGGGCCGCAGAAGCGCTGGACGCCAACATAAACGCAAACACCTGCATTAATACATCCATCCCACTTCAATTTCCCAATGGAATGAAATTTCAACATAGAAATATGTCATTGAAAATAAATAGCTTGTAATGAAAACAATATTACATGAACCGATTAAAAAAACTACACAGGACAGAAAATATTCTTAGTATTCTTTCTAAACTCATCAATTTAAATAAATAAATAAAGTTTTTACCGTATCTAAAATGGAGTCGAAATACAGTGCAAAAGGGTAAGGCAACATCAACTTTGTTGTGGCAAGCAGGTAAATTGTAGGGATGATTTGTAATACACAATACACGAACGCGATAAGGCTTGCTATCACTAAATATCTGCATTCCACCATAAAAAAATTACACAATATATCTTTCTTTTTTTTTGTTTCAAGAGGAAACAAATGACAGGAATCAACCATGGAGTGTATATGGTAAACTTTTCTTGCCTGAATGCATAGAAGTCCCTGAAGGTGGCCTTTTCTTTGTTGCCGTCGTCGTCAATGGTCTTAACCGTATTTGTTACCATGACCACGATGGAGAGAGCAAGTAATCCCGCAGTCACAGCTCTCAGTATCAAACCTGCCGCAGCCAGATTTCTCCAAGAAGCCATTTTCTGTATGTTTGCACTTGAAGGCAATTGGGTCTGTAAAGTACCTGTCTATCGAACGGGGGATGTTCAGAATTTTATAGATTTCTTTGCCGTCCATGTTTTTGTTGATGATGGCGGTGCGGTTAGGTTAGACGGTAAGCATCCATTCTTTTGACAGGATGTAAAAACCGGTTTTCGATAGAGACAATGTGGGTTTTCACATACATTTGGCCTGCAATGGATCCGCCGACAAATCCATAAACAGACAGGATCTGCCGGGCTTAGCAAAGGCACCAATAAGTGGAATCACCTGATTATCCCTGAATGAAAATGTATTTACAAGTCATAAACATTTTTTCTCCCTCCTAAAAAGTGTCATTGGAAGGTCAAGCATTTATCACCTATATACATTGGATATTTGTGTTCATTAAAATTTAAATTTAAACCTTTTTATGGATGATGATTCATCTTAACTATTTGAACTTTTTCAAATCTTAAAGTTAACTTTGGGGTAGAGTTAGTAGTTAATATAAAAGTGGGGTTGGATTCATTATATTTTTATACTTTCTATTATGTATTGTTATGTGTATAATCTTTACCTTTAGGTATCCTTATGGCCTTACAAGGTGTCTTACCTATATGATTAGAGATTTATATTATGAAGCGAAATTCTTCATTTTCATCACTTATCCTAAACTTGTTTGTTTATATAGTTAGATGTATTGAAAACCATGGGATGGATTGGATTTGAACCAAAGGTCTTCTAGCAACAATGTGGGCTCAAAGAGGGTTTCAATCTTGAAGATGGTTACAATTAACAATATGGTCACTCAACTCTAGGTCCATGAATTGTCATAGTTTTCATTCTTACATCTACGTGTCCTTATAGATCCATAATATGCATGTCATGGGGATTAGAAACTTGGATTATGGTGTGGAATCCTTATTTTCCACTACTTACATCACTCCTATTAGATATTATTCTTTATATATTAATATTATCTATAATCTATTTTTTGTTAAATAGGGTTTTGAAAGGGTTTCTTTTTCCCTTTTACATCAACTTAGTGTAATCAAACTATATAGCCTATTTGGTGTCGTTGAGATTTGAACCTTGGTATGAGCTATGTCACCCATATGTCTCAACCATTGAGCCATGGTCCCATTGGCATATTATCTATAAAATATTAAAATTATATATAATAATATATAAAAAAATGATTTCCAATAGGCTTGAGGTAAGTCATCTAGGTTTCTACACCTAAGCTAATATTGCAATCCTCATGGATATGCACCTCATGGATCTATAAGGACACTCAAATATAGTGGTAGAATTGAGGGGGATGCATGGACCTAAGGCTAGGTAGCCATAGACGTAGGTAAAATATAATCATCTTGAAGATCCAAAACCGCCATGAGCTCCATGATTTAGTTTCTAGAAGACCTTATCATAATTTTAACTTCTACCTTTAAATATCCTCATGCCTTTGCAAAGGTGCCTCACCCATGGGATTGGAACCTTCGATTACAATGTGAAATTCTCTATTTTAATCACTTACCCTTGTATAAGCCCAACTTTGTAAGTTAATTAATTATTAAAAGGGATATTTCACTCATCAACTAGTTTTGTAAACAAATCAAGTTACCTTGACTATGGCATGCCCAAATTTATGGTAAAAATTGACATCATATTTGGAGATTACAAAATCCTCATAAAATTTTACAAAAGTACCACCATTAAGATAGGCTCAAAGAGATATTTCCAATGAGTATATACATGCTTATACTTCCATGAGAATTAACACCTCAAAATGACCTAAAAGTGGAAGCATTGTAACCCTCTGAAGGCATTATGGCACTTCTGCTGCCTTGTGGAAATTTTACTAGTCAAATTTTTGTATTGTTTACCTACATTCAATCTATCAAGGAGCAATGACATCATGAGCATAAGTGTCATGGAACTTCTACACTACCATGGCACTTCTACTTTGTCATCCCCAAAGCTAATATTTTGGTAGTTTGATTTCCTATAAATTCCTATTCCATTGTAAATCTTATCTCACCAACCAAATTCATGCATATCAAGGTGGTAAATTTCTAATCAAATATCTTTTGTTAATATTTACATGAAATTTCACTCTAAGCAACTTCTAATCAAGCCTCAATCACCTCCATGCAACTTCCTACAACTCTTAATCTCCTCCATGCAACTCCTAATCAACCTACCTTGCTCCCTCCTTTAGAAATCATTTAAGATTTACCAATATGGGTCTATTTTATCTATAAAATTACCCCTTGAGGAGGCTTTTAATAATATAATGTACACCAACACATTATTGAAACCCTTACAGTTCATAGTTTTTATTGATATTCTTCCTACCTTGAAGTTCTACTAGAATAATTCCATGATCTCCTCTTGTTAACAATATGATCAATAAGGTTTGAGGTGTATACCAATTGGTTCATCCAAACCCCATAAGGGGAGTGGAGGTCCAAGTTTCAAATCTCGGGCCTCATCGAACTGAATGGTTGTCCCTTTCCTGGTGCTTTCAGTGGCGTAAAAGGTTTAAAATGATTATGGCATGGTGGTTATAGGGGCGTACTGCATAAAGATCTATGTGGCAGCTTTTAGTGCAAACAGCATAGAATACTATGGTAGCCATAAAATCTGGACAGCCTACCCAGATTCGTGGCGGTTATCGATTCCACCATGTTAAACAAAACAAAAACAATGTGATCAGTAATCAAGGGCATAGCAAAGAGTGTTCAAAGTATTTATTAGTCTCTTGGAAAGTATCAACAAGAATCAAGGCATTCTCCAAGTCAGTCAAAGAGCACTCCTTAGCAATATCCATTAGAAAAGGGGCAACTAGTAGTTGTGTCTATACTTGTTAGTGCTAGATTAATCACATTCTAGTTTTTTGCATACATTTTATTGTTAACATCGATCATTTTATTGTGATTTATATTATTTCTAATTTCTATCCAAAATATAGGAGTTTTATCCTTTGGAATAAAGAAATCTCTTGATCCTTGTCAAAATTGTACAAACCCCCTTGTATTGGTCACCTATTTTTCTCTAGTTCTATTTGTATATTTTCTATCATTGTAGGTATAATTGATAGTGTTATTTGGAAACAAAAGGATTGTACATTTTTTCTATGGATATTCTACATGGCACTTATGCTCTAGCCTAGAATCGGGAATAGAATCCCTACATTATGTTTGTTTAGGTCTATAAACTATAAATTTGTGTTGTTTTTAATATTTTGTGATTTCTGGTTTGATTTTGTAAAAGAATGCTACAAAAGGATTAGAGTATCATTTTTCTAATTACAAAACTGAAAAAATGGACAAATTTTCATATATAATATTTGCATTAGACACAAAATCACTCGTAGTCGCATTATAGGATTAAGCATGTTTGCATCATAGTCTCAATTTGTAATTTTATTTCTTTTGTAATTACTCAAATTGAAAGAATCACATAGACTAGGTATTTGAGTGGTTTACATATTTTTGTTATTTGAAATCAAAAATAAAATCAATTTATTTACTTTATGCAATTATCTAAATCAAAGAATTACATAGGATAGATACTTATATACTTGCATGTTTGTTTACAAATCTTAGCTTAAGAATCAAATTTTGGGCATCAAAATAGGTTTGGATCTTAGAGGTACATTGTTTCCTCCCAAAACACTATTGGCAATTTGAGTTATTTTATGTTGTCACTGATGTCACATGGATCACATTGAGTTTTGGTGGCCAAATGATATTTTGGAAAGCATGGATAAATACAGGATTTTTTGAAAACCAAGGCAGGCAAAATAAAAGGTTTTATTTAAAACTATGGATGGAATATTTGAACTGGGTTTTTTTTTAAACCCAAGTTGGCCTTTCGTTTCGTCGAAAAAGCTGCCCCAGTGATGGAGATATTTAATTTTTAATATTTATTTTAAAGTTTAATTAATTAAAATTTAAATTTAAATTTAAAATTAAATATGCAAGATTTTCGTCGATGTCATCGAAAATAATAAGGAGGATATATAAAGGGGATATCTAAGGTTCATAAACTTAGGCTTTCTCATGGTTAATAATCGTTGGCTAAGCATCCGAATTGAGCTCGTGCGAAAATCTTTTAGAAAGCAGAAGCAGCAAATAAGTGAAGGTTGGTTGAAGTCCAAAGTCATCATGAGCAGAGTGGCGCATTGGCAGTTTCCTTTTAGCTAAGGTGTGTGGCAGCACAAACGTCAAGGTTTCAAATCCCCTTGACTACATTCAAAAGGTGTTGGAAGAAAAGCACTCGAAGTGCTTTTAATTTGCAGAAAGGGAGGAAAGGTTTTAAGGCACGTTGTGCCTTTCCCTTTCGAATGAGTGGCTAGCTCATGTGGTAACCTTAGTTGCAGCTAAGGCGCTCACGGTGTGGGCAAGTCGGGGTTTGAATCCCCTTGAGGAGGTAAATATGTTTTCTGTTATAAAATAATTTCTGATAGGTTTATTGATTATTATTTTGAAAAGGGTTTTTATTAAAAAATGACTTTGGTGGATGTGTTTATTAAGTTGGAGTAAAAAAGTGTAAATTGAGTTATGCTTTATCTTGTGATTATTATTTTGAAGTCCACTAACCCTTATTGAGATTTGAAAGAAAAGTTGTGTTTAGTGTGGCAGATTTTATGGACAACTTCTTGGCATCAAAAAGGTATGGGCACATTCTTCTATTGATTGTTTATGGTGGTTTATTTCTGAAATATCATTGAAGTGAAAAGGATTGACTAGGGTTTCCTTTTCGACAGTGGTTAGTTGAATGCTTCAAGGTTTTCTAGTTTGAGAGTTGTGTTTAAACCTTGTTTTATAAGCATAGTTGTTGAAGCCCATTGGTTATGTAAAGAATATGAGTATCATTGTTATGTGAGATTTGTGGTTGAGCATTGTTGAAAACATTTGAGTTGGTTGATACATGCTCGAACTAGTGTTTTGTGAGAAAGAGTGTCCCTTGTGGTGATTGGTTGAGTTGAGTTTATTGAGCCTAGTCAAGTGATTGTGTGAGGTGATTGTTCAAATCCCATGAAACAAACTATTCTATAATTCTGATTTGAGTTGGGATTGAGCTTAGAACATATTGAGTCTCTAATAATTCTCTTTATGCTTCTATGAGTTGACTTGAGTTGAGTTGATATTTGAGTTGAGTTGAGTTGAAATCATTGTGGATCATTGTTGTCATCCATTGTAGAGTGCATTTCCATTCATTGTTGAGTTCATATTTGAGCCTTGCCTTCATAGATTTGTGGATGAGATTTGAGTACTGCTTGAGCATGATTTATTGAGCCTTTGAGAATGCCTTTGGGATAGATTTTTGGACAGATTTGTGGCAGTTTGTGTATGATTAATTGAGCCTTTGAGAAGGCTTTGTGGATAGTTTTTGGGACAACTTTATGGATAGTTTTAGACATATTTGTGGACATATTTGGAGCATATTTTGATGATGTTCTGAGTGAGCCTACTGAGCAGAGTTGAGCAAGTTCTTTTTGAGCTTGCTAGAGCAGTTTTGGATAAGTTTTTGGTGAGCGTGTTGGAGCATATTTGAGCATGTTCTTGGTGAGCTTGCTAGAGCAGATTTGGACAAGTTCTTAGTGAGCTTGTTGAGCATATTTGATCAAGTTCTTAGTGAGCTTTTTGGAGTAGATTTGAGCAAGTTTTGTGTGAGATTGTTAAGCAATTTTGGACAAGTTCTGTGTGAGCTTTTTTGACATATTTGGACAAGTTTTGTGTGATCTTGTTGAGCAGATTTGGGTAAGTTCTGTGTGAGCTTTTTGAGCAGTTTTGGACAAGTTCTGTGTGAGCTTGTTATACATATTTGGATAAGTTCTGTGTGAGCTTGTTATTGCCTAGCTTTGAGAAGATCAAAGAAATCATTGAATTGGATAAGGATCCTTATTTTTGTGTGAAATATTATAAGGAGATTATCTTGTGGAGTACCCCACATTGAGGGAACCACATTAAATATTGTGTCTCAGTTATGTATGGTGACTTGTGCTCTTGCTTACTATTGCTATCTGAGTTATTAATGCACACTGCTATATTTGGTTATTGCAATTAAGGACATTAATTGATATTGGTTTAGAAAGAAATTAAAAAGTGGTATTGTACTATTCACCCCCCCATCTCAGTATAATCTTGTGTTCTTCAATTGGTATCAGAGCAGGTTCCTTTGAAAAAGCTAACATCTTGAGGGTATATTCTTAAAACCCAAGTTGACCATTTGTTTCATTGAAAAATATGCCCCAGTGATGGAGATATTTAATTTTTAATATTTAGTTTAAATTTTAATTATTTAAAATTTAAAATTAAATATGCAAGATTTTCGCCGATGTCATCAAAAATAATGAGGCTATATAAAGGGGATACCTAAGGTTCATAAACTTAGGCTTGCTCATGGTTAATAATCATTGGCTAAGCATCCAAATTGAGCTCGTGCAAAAATATTTTAGAAAGTAGAAGCAACGAATAAACAAATGTTGGTCGAAGTCCAAAGTCATCATGGGCAGAGTGGCGCATTGGCAGTTGGCTTTTAGCTAAGGTGTGTGGTAGAACAAACATAAAGGTTTCAAATCCCTTTGACTACATTCGGAAGGCAATGGAAAAAAGCACTCAAAGAGCTTTTGATTTACAAAAAGGGAGGAAATGTTTTAAGGCACGTTGTGCATTTCCCTTTCGAACGAGCAGCTAGCTCGTGTGGCAACCTTAGTCATAGCTAAGGCACTCGTAGTGTGGGCAAGTTAAGGGTTCGAATCCCCTTGAGGAGGTAAATACATTTTTGCTCTAATTAATTTTGTTAATCCCTAAGTTGGATTTATAAGGTGGTTAGGAATAATTAAAGTTTTTAATTAAAATTTGTTTTTATAAGGGCTGTGATTATTATTTCAAACGTGGATGAGTTGTTGATTTAATTTGATGTTCATGAAATTGAGAATTAAGATTTAGGAGAAATAAGGAGTTGTTATAAAATAATTTCTAAGAGGTTTATTGATTATTATTTTGATAAGGGTTTTTATTAAAAAAATACTTTGGTGGATGTGTTTATTAAGTTGGAGTAAAAAGGTGTAAATTGAGTTATGCTGTATCTTGTGATTATTATTTGAAGTCCACTAACCCTTATTTAGATTGGAAAGGAAAGTTGTGTTTAGTGTGGCAGATTTTATGGACAACTTCTTTGCATAAAAAAGGTATGGGCACATTCTCCTATTGATTGTTTATGGTGGTTGATTTCTAAAATATCATTGGAGTGAAAAGGATTGATTGGGGTTTCCTTTTCAAAAGTGGTTGGTTGAATGCTTCAAGGTTTTCTGGTTTGAGAGTTGTGTTTAAACCTTATTTTATAAGCATAGTTTTTGAAGCCCATTGGTTATGTAAAGAACTTGAAAAGAATATGAGTATCATTGTTATGTGAGATTTGTGGTTGAGCATTGTTGGAAATATTTGAGTTGGTTGATACATGCTTGGACTAGGGTTTTGTGAGAAAGAGTTGTCCCTTGTGGTGATTGGTTGAGTTGAGTTGATTGAGCCTAGTCAAGTGATTGTGTGAGGTGATTGTTCAAGTCCCATGAAACAAACTATTCTATAATTCTGATTTGAGTTGAGATTGAGCTTAGAACATATTGAGTCTCTAATAATTCTCTTTATGCTTCTATGAGTTGACTTGAGTTGAGTTGATATTTGAGTTGAGTTGAGTTGAGATCATTGTGGATCATTGTTGTCATCCATTGTAGAGTGCATTGCCATTCATTATTGAGTTCATCTTTGAGCCTTGCCTTCATATATTTGTGGATGAAATTTGAGTACTACTTGAGCATGATTGATTGAGCCTTTGATAAGGCCTTTGGGATAGATTTTTGGATAGATTTGTGGTATTTTTGTGTATGATTTATTGATCCTTTGAGAAGGCTTTGTGGATAGTTTTTGGGATAACTTTGTGGATAGTTTTAGACAGATTTGTGGACATATTTGGGGCAGATTTTGATGAGGTTCTGAGTGAGCTTATTGAGTAGAGTTGAGCAAGTTCTTGGTGAGCTTGCTAGAGTAGTTTTGGACAAGTTCTTTGTGAGCTTGTTGGAGCAAATTTGAGCAAGTTCTTGGTGAGCTTGCTAGAGCAGATTTGGACAAGTTCTTAGTGAGCTTGTTGGAGCATATTTGATCAAGTTCTTAGTGAGCTTGTTGTAGAATATTTGAGCAAGTTTTGTGTGAGCTTGTTGAGCAGTTTTGGAGTAGTTTTGGACAAGTTCTTAGTGATCTTGTTGGAGCATATTTGGACAAGTTCTGTGTGAGCTTGTTGAGCAATTTTAGACAAGTTATCTGTGAGCTTGTTGAGCAGTTTTGGACAATTTTTGTGTGAGCTTGTTATGCAGATATGGATAAGTTCTGTGTGAGCTTGTTATTGCCTAGCTTTGAGAAGATCAAAGAAATAATTGAATTGGATAAGGATCCTTATTTTTGTGTGAAATATTATAAGGATATTATCTTGTGGAGTACCCCACATTGGGGGAACCACGTTAAATATTATGTCTCAATTGTGTATGGTGACTTGTGGTCTTGCTTACTATTTCTATCTTAGTTATTAATGTACACTGCTATATTTGGTTATTGCAATTAAGGACATTAATTGATATTGGTTTGGAAAGAAAGTAAAAAGTGGTCTTATACTGTTCACCCCCCCTCTCAGTATAAGCTTGTGTTCTTCAATTGGTATCATAGCGGGTTCCTTCAAAAAAGCTAATAGCTTGAGGGTAGATTCTACAAGAACACATATGGCTTCACAGAATGGATCATCTACAAATAAGGCTCCACTATTTGATGGTAACAATTATACTTTCTAGAGCATGAGGATGAAGAACTACTTGATATCACAAGGATATGAGGTATGGCAAATGGTTAAAAAAGAGTATAGGGTTGAAGGTGATCCCGAGGCAGATAAGACTACCAAGAAATTGGTTGAGATCAATGCAAGAGCAATGAATTGTATTTTCAGTGGGCTACGTGAGACAAATTTTGCAAAGGTCATGGTATGTAATTCAGCTAATGAGATGTGGACCAAGTTGTAGAATACTTATGAAGGAGATTCCAAGGTAAAGTTGGCAAAACTACAAACTCATAGAAAAATATTTGAGGAATTGAAAATGGAAGATTATGAAGATATTGCAAAGTTTTTACTTTGAGTTGATGAGATTACTAACACCATGAGAGGCCTAGGATTTGAGATGAAAGAATCAGAAGTTACTCAAAAGGTTTTGAGATCACTTCCCATGAAGTATGATGCAAAGGTTTCAGCAATAGAAGAAACAATGGATATCAACAAGCTAACAATGGAAGAATTACAAGGAAATCTCATAGCTTATGAGATGAGGGAAGAAAAAAGGTTCCAAAAAAAGAATTGCATTCAAGGCTTCAAAAAAAAGAGAAATGGAAAGTTCCAAAAATAGATAGAGTCATAGATAATTATGAGGAAGCTAACTTCATCAAAAGGAATAAGGACTCAAGGAATTTTAGGGATATGAGGAAAGTCAGATGCTACAAGTGTGGTGATCTTGGTCACTATGCACACAAGTGTCCACATGAAGAAAATAGTGATGATGAAAAATAGGGTCACAGAAGAAAAGAAGATGGAAAGCATAAGCATGACAAAGATGACAGATACAAGCAAAATAGGTATGAGAAGAAGAAAATTTTTTGTAAGGCAAAGAAATCTTACTACATTGTAGAAGTAAGTGATAGCTCAAAAAAACTATCAAACTTGTTTTGGCCATATCTCACTCATCCGGACTCGGATTGAGCTGAAATTTTGAGGGTAGATGCCTGAAAAACCCTAGAACGTCTCCACCAATTTTCATATCATTTGGAGCAACACAGATCCTAGCGCATCCCTATGTGTGAACAAGATTTTTGGCAAGCGGCTATGCGAGGGTTTCATCTAGGTTGAGTGCAAGCAGCTCCAGAGGTTGGTTTTTAGGGCCTTCGGGCCCTAGCGGCCAATATTTTTGTGGTTTATGCTCAATATTTTAGCAGGAAATGTTGCAGGGGATCCAATATGGGTTAGAAATTTATCTTTCAATAGATCATACTATGAACTTGAGTGACAATGGCTTCCAATTTGCTGCACAAAAGAAAAGTGAAAACCATACCTTTCCACGACGTCTAGGGCAAGGATTAAAGAGATCACGAAACAAGTTTCAAGTAGTTGATCAAAAAATGGCTCATATCTCAAGTGAATCTGGTGCTAAGGTGCACCCACAAAATAATTCTACTATGAAAACCCCTATCAAGGGTAAGAATTTTGAAAACTCAGCCCAAAAATGAATTTTAGGGATGCCCTCCATGGTGGACAACCTTAACCCAATGCTAATATCAATATTAGGGCTTCCCATAAACCTCTAAGAATGCCTAATATTGATCCCAAGAAAATGGAGTCAGGATGTCTTAAAGCAATTGATGGAACTCCTATTGTTAAGCTTGATATGGGTAACATTCAGACTGGCATTGAAGATTTGGAAAAAAGAGGACTAATTTGTCGGTTCATGGGTTTTCGTCCGAGCCTATCTGCTTTCAAAGTCTGGGCTGCAAAAATCTAGAAAACTAAAGGTGAGTTACAAATCTCTATTTATCCAAATGGTTATTTTCTTGTTTTATTTGCTAATAATGAAGATAGAGAGAAAAATTTTCAAGGGGGTCCTTGGTTTTTTGGAAGGGCAGGGCTTTTCATGAAGCCCTGGCATACTAAATTTAAAGTCAAAGAAGAGATGCCTTCTATAGCTCCCGTGTGGGTTAGACTCTTTGGCCTCCCTATTGAATTTTGGAATCCTACTATTTTTTCTTCAATTGGAAACTCTTTAGGAACTTTTATGATGACTCCTGATTGTACTCAAAATTTTGAACATATTATTTATGCTCGGATTTGTGTTTTAATGGATTTTGACAAACCCCTACCTAAAAATATCACATTACAATTTGGGGAAGACACTTGGGAGCAAGTAGTGGACTATGAGAACATTCCTTTTCATTGTAGAATTTGCCATGAATATGGTCATTTGGCCAGTGCTTGCCCAAATAAAATTCCTGATCAAAAGAAAGAAGATATAAACTCAGCAGGTTTCCAAATGCCTAAGAAGAAGAACACTCATAAAAAACCAGTTATGAAGGATCAATCAAAGTCATCTGCTAATATGTTTGAAATCCTTTCCACAAATGATGTCCCAAGTGAGGAAGAGGAAATAATGGAAACAAAAATCTTAGAAACACAATTTAAATATGAAGGGAAGAACTCAGAGACAAACCAACAAATCAAAGGTTTTCAACAGAAAAAAGGGAGAAAATTTACACAAGAAAAACAATCTTTTAAATGTCAAAACTTCAAATAATACAGGTCCCAATATAGACTCCGTTGAACCCTCTAGTAAAATTTTGGTTGTGTACGAGCATTCTTCAAGGTTAGAAGCCATCTCAGATTCAATTGGAATAAGTCAAGAAACAGGGAAAAAAACTGAAGATGGATTCTAATCAAAAAGTAGGTCGCAAGACCAATCAATATCATATGGTAAAAGAAGGTGAAAATCTTGTAGAGGAAGGTAAGATTAATGCCCTTCCCAACTTTTTTAGCCCTGGTATTAATGAAGATCATCACTTGGAATATTAGAGGACTCAAAGAGAGTCTTTCAAAACAAAATGAAATTAGAAGAATGATTCAGATAAATCATCCACATCTTGTTTTCCTTCAAGAAACAAAGATGTCAATGGAGGATATGGACTCAATTGCTAGTAAAATTTGGCCAGCTGGAAAAGTGGTTTCCCTTAGTTCCCAAGGGACTTTTGGTGGCATTGCTTGTCTTTGGGACCCAAAAGAGGTAGTTATTCACCATATGGTTGGCAGTTGGGGTCTGTTGGCTATAGCTATTCAAAGTAGACATTCCAACCAAATTATGCTCTGCATTACTATTTATGCTTCGACTTCTTTGGAGGAAAAAGAAGATAGTGGAAGGATATAACTCATATTATCTCTCATTTTCTTGAAGCTTGGATCTTGATCGGAGGAGATTTCAATACCATCCTCTCTCTGGATGAGAAAAGGGGGGGAAATAGAAATTTGGACAAAAGCACTGACCTCATGAGTGAATATATTGCAAACCTCCATCTTGTGGACATCCAACCAGATAATGGCCTTATGACTTGGTCTAACAGAAGGCAAGGCTTAGCTTGTATAATGGAGAGATTGGATAGGTTTTTGCTCTCTAAAAATTTCTTAATCCATGGTCACATTCCTAAAGTGAAGACTCTTAATAATGTTGGTTCGGATCATTGGCCACCATGGTGGAAATGTGGAAAACCAATGTGAGTTTCTCTCCTTTTCATTTTCAATTAATGTGGCTTAGAGACATTTCCTTTAGACCTCATGTGCAACAATGGTGGAAGGAAGGTAAACCTAGGCATGGGACTAAGATGTTCTATTTTGCCAAAATACTGCAATACATTAAATCCAAAATCAAGACTTGGAACTGGAAAGAGTTTGGGGATGTTCATAAAAAAACATGAAGTTATTGCTCATCTTGAAAATTTGAATAAGAAAATCCATTTAGATGGCCTCACAGAGAAGAGAAGTGCAGATGAAATTAAACTCACAACTCAGTTAGAGGAATGGGAAAAAGAGAAGAAATCTTATGGAAGCAAAAATCTAGAATTCAATGGCTCAAAGAAGGAGATCGAAACACAAATTTCTTCCACAAATCTCTTCTAGCTCGAAGATCTCACAACTTTATTTCTTCCCTGAAATCAGATTCTGGAGATGTTGTTTATACTTGGGATGGCATGAACTCTATTGTTGTTGATTACTTTTCCAATATTTTTGTTGCTACTCCTCTTGACTCAGCTTCTCAACAAAATGTTCTTCAAGCAATCCCTTCTCTTATCACTTCGAGGAGAACTCTATTTTGACTGCTCCTATTACTATCAATGAGCTTCAACAGGTAGTTTTTAAATGCAAAAAGGGAAAACCCTAGGTCCTGATGGTTTTCCCATTGAGTTCTACCAAGAGTTCTAGGATATCCTTCATGTTGATTTATTAGAGGTGGTGGAAGAAGCCAGGAAAGCCAAAGAAATTTTGAAGGTTATCAATAAAACTTATATTACTCTTGTTCCAAAAGCTCAAGAGGTTGATCATATCTCAAGCTTTTAGACCTATTGCTTTATGTAATGTTCTTCTCAAAATCATTACTAAAATCATGGCAGAAAGGTTGAAGCCTCTTTTGCATAAGATTATTTCCCAGAGCAAGGGGGTTATGTGGAAGGGCGTCAAATAGTAGATGAGATAGTTCTTGCTCAGGAAGCCATCCATTCCATGGATATGCAAAAATCTCCTTCCATGTTCATTCGGTTAGACTTATCCAAAGCTTATGACAGAGTGGATTGGCACTTCCTTATCAAAGTTTTGAGGCAATTTGGTTTCTCTAAGGATTGGATGGATTGGATTATGGGATGTATCTCTTCATTTTCCTACTTAGTTCTTATCAATGGCAGGCCTTCTCAGTCATTCCCAGCTTCCAGAGGTATTAGGCAAGGTGACCCGCTATCCCCTTATTTATTCATCATTCTTGTTGAATGCTTGGGTAGGACTATAACCAAAAAGAGGGAAAACAAAACCCTTGAGGGAGTTACCATTGCTCATGGAGCTAGACCTATCTCTCATATTCAATTTGTGGATGACTCTACTCTTTTAGGTAAAGCTACAGTTAAGGAAGCTTCTAATATTAAGCAAATCATTAGCTATTTTTCTAAGGCTACTCGGCAGTTGATCAATGAAGACAAATCTAAAGTTATTTTCTTTCACTGCTCTGCTAGACAGGAATCCATGGTCTTGGATAAATTAAGATATAAGAAGACCTCCCTTCCAATCACTTATTTAGGTATTCCCATAAATATTCAAAGGCAGAAAAATAAATATTGGAATTGGTTGTTGGACAAAGTCAAGAAGAAAATTGGAAAGTGGACCAACAGGTGGCTTTCTTCTGGGGGTAGAATCACCTTGGTAAAATCAGTCCTTCAAGCTATTCCTATTTATGTATCTTCCGTGTTGAATATTCCAAAGGTTGTTCTTCGAGAACTGGATCAAATCAGTCATCGTTTCCTTTGGAGTGGTACTAAGGAGAAAAGAAAATGGGCCTTGGTGAAATGGGACACTTTATGTCTTCCTAAGAATAAAGGGGGTTAGGATTCCGGTCTTCTATTAATAACAACAAAGCTTTAGCTGCTAAATTATATTGGAGGATGTTGCATAACCCCAATGCTCTTTGGGCCAATAATCTCCATGCTAAATATGCTGAGAACAAAAGTCCTGAAGACCTTGTTCGCTATCAACTTCCTACCAAAGGTTCTCCCATTTTAGCAGTTCTTAAGACTGGTGAGGATTTGATAAAGAAAATTTATTTTGGATCATTCATAATGGTCAACAAGTAAATTTTTGGATAGATTCTTGGGATGGTCACAAGCCTTTGATAACTCAGCTTCCCGATTGGAGGCCTTGGATGGAGGAGCTTCACCGAGCTAACTGGATAAAGGTGGCTAATTACTATCGGTACCATACTGGTAATTCAAAGGTTGGTAGATATTGGATCCCTATTGAGGACTGGCCTATTCAAATCCTAGAAAGGCAAAGACAAGATATCCAAGGCATCCTTCATATGAGATCTCTCTCTTGGTCCCATGAAAAAGATTGTTTTGGATGGAACAACACTACTAAGGGTGAGTATTCAGTTGCTCAAGGTTATTTGACCTTATGCCATAATAATCCCAACCATTCTTCTGACATATTTTCTCAATTGTGGGCTCAAAATCTCTAGCCTAAGGTGAGGTTCTTTAATTGGCTTTTATTGCATCGTAGGGTGCTTACTGGTGAGCAACTTATGAAGCGTGGTTTTCATGGCCCTTTTAGATGTGAGATGTGTGAAGAGAATGTAGAAACTCTCAACCATATTTTTATTGAGTGTACTTTAGCCTCTGAGCTATGGAGGAGAATGGCCACTTTACTTGGCTTACAGTGGTCCAATTTTTTTACTTTTGAACAACTTTGGAGGGATTGGCCTAATCAAGAGGGTGTTGATCATTTTATTAGGTAGTTAGTTTGGATGGGTTCTACCATTCTTCTTTGGAATATTTGGATTGAAAGGAACAACCAAATTTTTAATCAAGATAGGAAGGATATTCACTATATTTGGCAAAATACCATAGCCAACTTAGTTGAATCAGTCCATCAACTCCTTAATCACCCCCAAAACTCCCACCAAAGATGGGATCAAGTGATGCAAATATTGAAGATTAAATCTTCTAAGGGCAACCAACTTAAAGGGAATGTGAGTATTAGTAAGATGGATAGGACAAGAAATTGGCAACCTCCTCCTAAGGATTTTGGAAAAGTCAATACCGATGGAGCCTCTAGAGGGAACCCTGGAAAAGCCAGTGTGGGAGGAATTGGTAGACTTTCAGATGGCTCCCTGGTTTTTACTTTTGCTGAGAATTTGGGTATTCTTTCCAATAACCTTGCTGAGGGGTATGGTATCCTCAGAGGCCTTCAGGAGGCTACTAAGGTTGGATGGGAAAAGGTGTTAGTTGAGTCTGACTCTCAACTTATGATTAATATTTTGAAGACTCCTTCCAAGAATCATAAGGTTGATTGGAGAATAAAAAGAATTATTGAGAAGATTCAATTAATCCAGATGGGATTTTTGAAAGTTGATTACAATCATGTGGTCAGAGATCAAAACAAGAGTGTTGATGCTTTAGCTAATTGGGCTTTGGACAAAGGTGATCTTACTTGTTATGGCCACCCTCCTAGATGGTGGGCTTCACAAATTAGGGAAGCTCTTCTTTCTATCATTTCTTTGGATGGCTCCAGTTTTGAAGGTACCTAGTTTCTTCTTGTTTTTTTTGCTTCTCTTTGGTTCATTCAGGTTTTTTTAGTTCCCTAGCTCACTCTTTTCTTTCTTTTGTTTCCTTTGTTGTTTCTTGCCTTAATAGTCTTCTGGTCTAGATAGGTCATTGTTATGTTCAATTTTTTTCTTTTTTTTTTTTGTTTTTTTGTTTAGTTTTTTAAGTGTGTGTGTTCTTTTGTTTTGTTTTGTTTTTGTGTTCTTTGTGTTGTTTTTTGTTGTTCTTGTGTTTTTGTTGTTTTGTGTTTTTTTATGTTTTTTGTTATTGTTCTTGTGTTTTTGTCATTCTTGTTCTTGTGTTTCTCTTTGTTTGTGTTAATTCATGTTTTTTTGTGTGAGTGTTTTCTATGTTTTTTGTTTTTGTTTATTGTCTATTGTTGGTTGTTTTTTATTTTTATTTTTATTTTATTTTTTTAATATTTTAGGTTTTGGTTGTGTTTATTTTTCATGTTTTTTTTGGGTTATGTCTTTGTAGTGTTCTGTTGTTTTTGTCTTGTTTGTGTTTTGTTATGTGGTTCTTGTGTTTTTCTATGTGGTTCATGTTGTGGTTTCTTTTATCTTATTGTGTGTGTGTTTGGTTGTGCTTTTGTTTTTGACACACTCAAGGAGCATGTTTTTTATTTTATTTTATTATTTTTGTTGTTATTTAATTTACTTATTTTTAAATTGGTTTTGTGTGTTTGTTTGCTCCTTGAGTATGTCAAAGGTGGTAGGCCAGGTCCGAGTCCTAGGCATTTTTGGTGGAATGGATACCCCTGCCTCCTTGGGTCTTACCCGAAAGTGGCATCCCTTTTGGGATGTTTTCCACAAATAAAAAAAAGTGAAAATGAAAATTAATAAATTTTTAAAACAATAAAAAGTCAAAAGGCTAAAAGAAGAATACAGGAATCTTAAAAACAAGACTTGAATAGATGTCAAAATTAGAGAAGAACTACCACATACAATCAGTAATCTCAGAGAAGAGCTTCAAAATGCAAAAATAATAGAAGAAAGGATGGATGAAGAACTAAGGGTAATAACGACAAGATATGACACATTAGATGAAAAGGTTCAAAAAGGAGTGGAAACTTATTTTAAAGTTGTATCATATTTCCAAGAAAATTCACACTCAAAAGGAAAGGAAGTTCTAAAATATGAAAGCAAGGAAGCACCTAAGTGTTATGAAGAAAGTTCCAAAGTTCCTATGGCTCCAAATATTCATTTTGGATCTTTTTTTGAGATAGGTGAATCAAGTTCAAAAGGAAAAGAAATACTTGAAGAGAAAAACAAGGAAGAAACTAAGGAAGAGGATTTAGATACTACAAAGAAAGTTCAAGAATGCAATGCACAAGTTGAAGATGATCATAGGAATAATGGTCAAGAAAGGTATGAGGAACCAAGGCATGAACAAAGGGATTTTCAAGGACATTGTTTTTCTTGTAATGGATTTGGACACAGGGCTATACACTACAGGGTCTATGGATCAAAGAAGTTTGATTTTGCTAGAAGGAACATCAAAGGAAGAAGGTATGGTTTTTGGGGACATTGCTTCTCATGTAACAGGATTGGTCATAGAGCTTCCAAGTGCAAAGGAAATGAGCAACATGGTTTTGGTTTTAGAGCTACACAATTTAGAAGTCATGGTCATAATGGTCATGAAAATAGAACTTCACAATATAGGGTTTAAGAAAGGAATGGATATGGAAATTATTTCAAGAAATATTTCAGGATATGGGCACCATCCAAAGGCTACAATATCAAGTGTTTTAATTGCAATAACTTTGGACATATTGCAAAATGGTGTAGGACAAAATTTCAAACAAGTTCAATGCAAGAAGGTCAAACAGGTTCAAGGCAAGAAGGTCAAACAGGTTCAAGACAAGAAGATCAAGAGAAGGATATTATAAAAACATGGAAGGAAGTTGATAGAGGAAAGAAACAATGTAATATGGGAGTAAAAGTACTCCCACCCCAAAATTAATCACCTCAAGAGAGAAGGTGGTGAGGGGGCTATGCTTAAGAGTCATATATTTTAGCCCCATAGGTGTCCCTTTTGCCATTGATGTCAAAGGGGGAGAGATTTGAGTAAGGGGAGAGAATTGAGTTAGGGGAGCAGCCCCCAAAGAGAGCATTGAGTTAGGGGGAGCAGCCTCCATAGAGAGTATTGAGTCGGGGGGAGCAGCTTTGATTCTCGAGAGATGGTTTTTGTAGTGATTGTGGTTTTTGCATTAGAGGTGTTGCCATCAATGACAAAGGGGGATATTGTTGGAAATTTGAGTTATTTTATATTATTGATGTCTGGTCATTGATGTCACATGGATCACATTGAGTTTTGGTGGCCAAATGATATTTTGGAAAGCATGGATAAATACAGGGTTTTTGTGAAAACCAAGGTAGGCAAAATAAAAGGTTTTATTTAAAACCATGGATGGTAGATTTGAACTGGGTTTTTCTTAAAACCCAAGTTGGCCTTTTGTTTCATCGAAAAAGGTGCCCCGATGATGGAGATATTTAATTTTTAATATTTAGTTTAAATTTTAATTATTTAAAATTTAAATTTAAAATTAAAATTAAATATGCAAGATTTTCGTCGACGTCATCAAAAATAATAAGGAGGCTATATAAAGGGGATACCTAAGGTTCATAAACCTATCCTTGCTCGTGGTTAATAATCGTTGGCTAAGCATCCGAATTGAGCTCATGCAAAAATATTTTAGAAAGTAGAAGCAACGAATAAACGAAGGTTGGTCGAAGTCCAAAGTCATCATGGGCAAAGTGGTGCATTGGCAATTGGATTTTGGCTAAGGCGTGTGGCAGCACAAACGTCAAGGTTTTGAATCCCCTTGACTGCGTTCAGAAGGCATTGGAAGAAAAGCGCTCGAAGCACTTTTGATTTGTGGAAAGGGAGGAAATGTTTTAAGGCACGTTGTGCCTTTCCCTTTCAAATGAGCGGCTAGCTCGTGTGGCAACCTTAGCCACGGCTAAGGCGCTCACGGTGTGGGCAAGTCGGGGGTTTGAATCCCCTTGAGGAGGTAAATACGTTTTTGCTCTAATTAATTTTTTTTAAGCCCTAAGTTGGAGTTATAAGGTGGTTAGGAATAATTAAAGTTTTTAATTAAACTTTGTTTTTATAAGGGCTGTGATTATTATTTCAAAGGTGGATGAGTTGTTGATTTAATTTGATGTTCATGAAATTGAGAATTAAGATTTAGGAGAAATAAGGAGTTGTTATAAAATAATTTTTGAGAGGTTTAAGGGTTTTTATTAAAAAAGGACTTTGGTGGATGTGTTTATTAAGTTGGAGTAAAAAGGTGTAAATTGAGTTATGCTTTATCTTGTGATTATTATTTGAAGTCCACTAACCCTTATTGAGATTGGAAAGGAAAGTTGTGTTTAGTGTGGTAGATTTTGTGGACAACTTCTTGGCATCAAAAAGGTATGGGCACATTCTCCTATTGATTGTTTATGGTGGTTGATTTCTAAAATATCATTGGAGTGAAAAGGATTGATTGTGGTTTCCTTTTTGAAAGTGGTTGGTTGAATGCTTCAAGGTTTTCTGGTTTGAGAGTTTTGTTTAAACCTTGTTTTATAAGCATAGTTGTTGTTTTATAAGCATAGTTGTTGAAGGCCATTGGTTATGTAAAGAACATGAGTATCATTGTTATGTGAGATTTGTGGTTGAGCATTGTTGGAAATATTTGAGTTGGTTGATACATGCTTGGACTAGGGTTTTGTGAGAAAGAGTTATCCCTTGTGGTGATTGGTTGAGTTGAGTTGATTGAGCCTAGTCAAGTGATTGTGTGAGGTAATTGTTCAAGTCCCATGAAACAAACTATTCTATAATTCTGATTTGAGTTGAGATTGAGCTTAGAACATATTGAGTCTCTAAAAATTCTCTTTATGCTTCTATGAGTTGACTTGAGTTGAGTTGAGATTGAGTTGAGTTGAGTTGAGTTGAGATCATTGTGGATCATTGTTGTCATCCATTGTAGAGTGCATTTCCATTCATTGTTGAGTTCATCTTTGAGCCTTGCCTTCATATATTTTTGGATGAGATTTGAGTGCTACTTGAGCATGATTGATTGAGCCTTTGAGAAGGCCTTTGGGATAGATTTTTGGATAGATTTATGGCAGTTTGTGTATGATTGATTGAGCCTTTGAGAAGGCTTTGTGGATAGTTTTTGGGATAGATTTGTGGATATTTTTAGATAGATTTGTGGACAGATTTGGGACAGATTTTGATGAGGTTATGAGTGAGCCTATTGAGCAGAGTTGAGCAAGTTCTTGGTGAGCTTGCTAGAGCAGTTTTGGATAAGTTCTTGGTGAGCTTGTTGGAGTAGATTTGAGCAAGTTCTTGGTGAGCTTGCTAGAATAGATTTGGACAAGTTCTTAGTGAGCTTGTTGGAGCATATTTGAGCAAGTTCTTAGTGAGCTTGATGGAGCAGATTTGAGCAAGTTTTGTGTGAGCTTGTCGAGCATATTTGGACAAGTTCTATGTGAGCTTGTTGGAGCATATTTGGACAAGTTCTTTGTGAGCTTGTTGAGCAAATTTGGACAAGTTTTGTGTGAGATTTTTGAGAAATTTTGGACAAGTTCTATGTGATTTTGTTATGAAGATTTGGACAAGTTTTGTGTGATCTTGTTATTGCCTAGCTTTGAGCAGATCAAAGAAATCATTGTATTGGATAAGGATCCTTATTTTTGTGTGAAATATTATAAGGAGATTATCTTGTGGAGTACCCCACATTGGGGGAACCACATTAAATATTGTGTCTCAATTGTGTATGGTGACTTGTGCTCTTGATTACTATTGCTATCTGAGTTATTAATGCACACTACTATATTTGGTTATTGCAATTAAGGACATTAATTGATATTGGTTTGGAAAGAAAGTAAAAAGTGGTCTTATACTTTTCACCCCCCCTCTCAGTATAAGCTTGTGTTCTTCAATTGGTATTAGAGCGGGTTCCTTCGAAAAAGCTAACAGCTTGAGGGAAGATTCTACAAGAACACAGATGGCTTCATAGAATGGATCATCTACAAATAAGGATCCACTATTTGATGGTAACAATTATGCTTTCTGGAGCATGAGGATGAAGAACTACTTGATATCACAAGGATATGAGGTATGGCAAATGGTTAAAAAATAGTATAGGGTTGAAGGTGATCCTGAGGCAGATAAGACTATCAAGAAATTGGTTGAGATCAATGCAAGAGCAATGAATTATATTTTGAGTGGGCTACATGAGACAGATTTTGCAAAGGTCATGGTATGTAATTCAACTAATGAAATGTAGACCAAGTTGTAGAATATTTATGAAGGATATTCCAAGGTAAAGTTGGCAAAACTACAAACTCATAGAAAAAAAATTGATGAATTGAAAATGGAAGATTTAGAAGATATTACAAAGTTTTTACTTTGAGTTGATGAGATTACTAACACCATGAGAGGCCTATGATTTGATATGAAATAATCAAAAGTTACTCAAAATGTTTTGAGATCACTTCTCGTGAAGTATGATGCAAATTTTTTAGCAGTAGAAGAAAAAATGGATATCAACAAGCTAACAATGTAAGAATTTCAAGGAACTCTCATAGCTTATGAGATGAGGGTGAGTAAGCATCAGGTTCCAATAAAAGAGATTGCATTCAAGGCTTCAAAAAAAGAGAAAAGGAAAGTTCTAGAAACATATTGACTTGTAGATAATGATGATGAAGCTATCTTCATCAAAAGGAATAAGGACTCAAGGAATTTCAAGAATATGAGGAAATTTATATGCTAAAAGTGTGGTGATCTTTGTCACTATGCACACAAGTGTCCACATGAAGGAAAGAGTGATGATGAAAAACAGGGTCATAGAAGAAAATAAGATGGAAAGCATAAGCATGACAAAGATGATAGAGGATGAGCCTCAAAAATGCTCATATTTTGTATGGGTTTCATAGATTATTATGTGGCAATATAATAGGAACTGTGTACTTTTATGAATTATTATGTAATTATTTAATAGAATTGTGTGTGATATGTAATTTGTGTTTTTTAGTGTATTTTTGTGGAAATGTAGTTGGTTTTGACATATTTGGATCAGTCGAGGTCTTTCATGAACCTAGCACTCTGTTTCTTTTAGTATCAAGGTATGATAAGCAGGCACCTTCCTCTTCAATAAAGGCGCCAAGAGAAGATAGGCACCTTCCTCTTCAAGGAAGGCATCAAGAAAAGTGTAGTCACCTTCCTCTTCAAGAAAAGTGACAACAGAAGGTAGGCGCCTTTCGTATACAGAAGGCACCCGACATACTTAAGCACCTTCCACATAGATAAGGCACCCCATACAAGGCAAAGTGCCTTCCGCATAGAGAAGGAGCCCACATCAGTAGGTGCCTTCTACAGGAATAAGGTGCTCAAAATTAGTATATACCTTCTGCATATGGAAGGTGTCTGTCAAAAAGCACGTGAGGAAGGCACCTTCCTTATAGAGAAGGTGCCTCCATTATTCGCCAGTTGACCAAGTAAAGTGACATGGGCAGAGTTGACTAGTATCGTTCTAGTTCCACATAACACAAGATAATTCTAGAATTTGCACCAATGGACAAGAACATCTTACCTACGCTAGTCGAAGCATGCACCAATCAGTGAATGCACTATCGTTAGGAATAAAGCCTATTTTTAGCAGATGTCGATTACATTTACCAAACTGTCCTAGTTTAGTATGGACTAAATTATTGTTGTAACTTCTTTCTAATTGAAGATCTATGTGTGTGCTATATAAACACACACAGACCTCTCTGATAATCATCCATCATCCAAAATCCAAAATATTTAGAATTATTTATCATTCTGAGTAGATAGAAACATTGTAACAATTCTTTGGTGAATACAATAGATTTTGATAGTTCCTAACTGCGTGTTCAGCTGGAAGGGAGCTACTAGACCCTAGGCCCACTCCAGTATTCCTTCTCTTTTATTTATGCTTTCCTAGATTAGTTTCCTGCTTTCATAGATTTATTTCCTGCACTATTATTTTCATTTTCGTAGTAGGTTTACTTTTATGCACATATGAATATTTACATTCTTAGGATTTAATTATTCATATGTAAATTATTGTGGTGTGGATGAATGATTGAAAATATTTTAAACCCCCCAATAGTAGAATTAGTCGGACTCATCTCAAAGTGGGTATTGTAAGTGATCTTGTATGAGACACTTCTAAAGTTTACTAAGCTCCTTGGGTTGAAAATTTAAATGATCGGGTAGTGACAAAATAGGAGAAAAATTCACCTATGTTTGGCTCGTAAAAATAGATACAAGCAAAACAGGTATGAGAAGAAGAAATTTTTTTTTAAGGCAAAGAAGTCTTACTACATTGTAGAAGCAAGTGATAGCTCAGATCATAGTGATAAATACAAATAAGATGATGAAAAGGAAGAACATCTATTCCTAGGAATAGAAGGTGAAATAGAATAGTGTTTTGTGTTTGTTCAAAGAGATCACAGATCAGGATATTGTAATTGTTTAACTGATAGTGAAGATGAGATGACACATCAAGGAAATAAGCATGGTCAAAGAAATATTGAGAGTTTGTTTGCTATAGAAGATTTTAATAGTATCAATGACAATGAAGATAAATAAGTCTCACTTTTGGTAATAGAAAAAGAAGAGGATGAGCCAAGAAAACAAAAATCAGAAGTCAAAAGGCTAAAATAAGAATACAAGAATCTTGAAAACAAGATTTGAATAGATGTCAAAATCATAGAAGAACTACTACAGACAATCATTAATCTCAGAGAAGAGCTTAAAAATGCAAAAAGAATAGAAGAAATGATGAATGAAGAACTAAGGGTAATAACGGCAAGACATGACACATTATATGAAAAGGTTCAAAAAGGAGTGGAAACTTATTTTAAATTTGTATCCTATTTCCAATAAAAGTTACTCTCAAAAGGAAAGGAAGTTCTAAAAGATGAAAGCAAGGAAGCACCTAAGTCTGATGAAGAAATTTCCAAAGTTCCTATGGCTCCAAATATTTAGTTTGGATCTTGTTTTGAGATAGGTGAATCAATTTCAAAAGGAAAATAAATCCTTGAAGAGAAAAACAACACCAGTCGATTTCACCACGATCTTGTTTTGAGAAGATCAGACGATAACACTAGCCGATTTCAGAGCCCTAACTCAAAAAATTTTGAATGACCGTGAGGCCATAAGAACTGCATTAGAGACCATATTTCCTAAAAAAATGGTCGATGAAGAGGCTTCATCTGGCTTTAGTTTCCTAATTGAGGAAGGAGTAGGAGAAACCAAAATGAAAAAAATATCCCCTGCTCACCTTCCTACCTTCAGAGGATATCCGACCAAGGACCCTGACCTATTTTTATTTAAGTTTGATGTTCTATGCAGGTTTGTCGACTACAAATACGATACGCAGAAGCTAAAGATCTTTCCTTCCACATTAGATGATGCAACTCTACGGTGGTTCATTGGTCTAGGAGATAAACTCATTACCACATGGGATCAAATGAAGAGGCTCTTTTTAGAGCAATATCAAGACTTTGGGAGAGTAAGAGACTCCAGAGAGGAGGTCCTAAGCATGACATAGAAATAAGGTGAGTCTCTTAAGGAGTATTGGTAGAGATTCAACTTCAATCTTCAATGATCTCCTCACGTGAAGCTAGTTTATAAGTCTCTTAAAAGTATATTATGAGAGGACTTAACAATGAATCACTAGAAGCTATCAACATGATTTTTGGAGGTGACATCTACCAGCATGCTATGGAAGATATCTGATAGTTATGTCGGAAATACTCAAGGAGGAGAGGCAAGACCACTTCTATAACCATGAAAGCAACTGCTTCGGTCACAAAAATAGAAATAGGAAACATGCTGGAAGATTTGAAAAGCAAGATGCTTTCATCTTTGGCATTGCATATGGACACGTTGCTATTAGAGAAAAAGAAGTAAGAAAATGAGGTAGCATTGGCTTATTTATGACAAAAATACAAAGGAAAACATGCAAAAAATGCATACCCGAAGAACAAAGTTAGAGTATGAGTGATCTGTAAACTAAATTATAAGACCTGATTATGCCCATAATTGTCGAGTATCAACGAGGATGCTGATGTCATAGAAGCCTATTTTATAGGCAATTAGAGGAGTTGGCCATAACCCCCTATAGGAAATACGCCACCAAGAATACCATCATACAGAGGATGACCATACATGATACAAGGCAAGCCTCAACCACCTAACTTGGGATGGTGGGGACCATCACCTTGGTCCAACGCACCCCTAGGAGCAGCGTTTCTGGACCAACAACCTTGGATGCCATATCAATACCCTAGGCAACAGTGGAGAGGCCATGCTCCATGGAATTTGGCTCCATAGAACGTAGCACTAACTCACCCCCATCAAAACCTACTGGCCTTACCTATAGTGAGACCTGTGCAGCTACCCGCACAACCGACGCTAAATCCAAATAACAGAGTAAATCAACCAGCATATAATATAGAAGGTGAGATGTACCTGATGTATCATATTAGTTGTAATCCTATTCAGCTTATATCAGGTAGACACCTAGGAGTAGAGACACCTCCACTAATATAAGAGAAGGCAAATGTAGAAGAAACACCTCTTATAGAAGAGGTGGAAGAAGAAGTGGCTAAGAGAACAAAGGCTCTATTTCCTAATCGGATGCAAGAATAGAGGAAACTAACGCAGCCAAAGTTTGATATACTTTCTAGATTAAAAAATCTCATGGTGACAATTCCACTGTTTCAAGCTATCTGAGACGTCTTGATATATTCTAAAATGATAAAGGATATGTGCCTAAGAAATTCAGGATGGAGAGCAGTCCAGACTACCAATTTCATGGGTAAGTTGATGGATTTAATGATGGGCAAGATGTGTCATACTAAGTATGCAGACCTAGGTAGTCCAGTGTTGACTGTAAGAATCAGGGGACATTCCTTGACCAATACGTTTGTCGATCTCGAGGCAACCATCAATGTAATGCCTCAAGAGACCATGCAGAGGCTACAGATCACAAACCTAAGACCTACCTCAACGGTGTTACACTGGTCAACCGATTAATCATAGCACCAAAATGAATACTTGAATATATAATCATGACAGTTTATGCATGGGAATATCCAATCGACTTCTTGGTTTTGTAATCTAAAACTCGGTTGGGTGGCTACCCACTTATCTTGGGAAGGTCATGGTTGGTGAAAGCTGATGCATACATCAGTTGTCATGATGGTCTAATGACCATATCCAATGGATATAACATAAAAAGGTTGATCATTTCACCCCTTGTACAGTCTTTTGATTCGTTGGGAGAGTCCACGTTGACCAAGCACAAAGAGAAAGAGTTTTCCACCATCCAGCCAGTGATGGTATTAGATGAATTGGTAGAGGAAGAAGATGAGGATGGTGCTATCATAGAATTCCTCCAAAGATAATTCTTTGATACCATGCTTGAGTCACCATTAGCTGGCACCCAATACCACCACATTTAGTAGATAAACATTGGGCTAGGAAAGACGTTGAATATCAACAATGGGTTGACCCTCACATAGGTAATGAAGGTAGAAGAACTCCTGGTCAAACACCAATAGGTATTTTCATGGGATTACTCGGATATGAAAGGTATCAGCCTAGAAATCTATACTCATTGCATATACCTTGAAGAGCAGGTGACTCTAAGCAAGTAGCCACAAAGAATAATGAATCTAGCAATGAAAAACATTATCAAGGCAGAATTGTAAAAACTCTTGTCTATCAGATTCATCTATTTTATTTATGATAGTGAGTGGGTGTCACCACTTGTGGTGGTCCCCAAGAAGAATGGGAAGTGGAGGATTTGTGTGGACTATAGGGCGTTGAACAAAGTAACCAAAAAGGATCACTTTCCACTCCCATTTATCGATCAGGTTTTGGATACACTTTTAGGGTGAAAGTACTCCTTCCTGGATGGATTTAGCATATACAACTAGATATAGATAAGAGAAGAAGATCAGGATAAAATGATGTTCACCTGCCCTTAGGGAACATTTGCTTATCAGGTATTGCCTTTCGGGTTATGCAACGCACCTTCCACCTTCCAAAGGGTGGTGCATAGCATATTCTCAAACATGATAGGAGATGTGGTTGAAGTATACATGGATGACTTCACCATTTATGGATAAACCTTTGATGAAGCAATGACAAACTTGGAAAGAGTGCTCGAAAGAAGTGAGGAAAATAATTTGTCCCTTAGTAATGAAAAATGCTTTATGATGATGCAAGAGGGCATTGTATTGGGACACCATCTCTCCATAGAAGGAATAAAGGTTGACAAAAGGAAAATAGAGGTCATCAAGGACCTACCCAGCCCTAGAACATAGCGAGAGGTGAGAAGTTTCTTCGGATCTGTCGAGTATTACCAATGATTTATCATCGACTTTAGTAAAATTACAAGACCACTACACACTTTATTATCTAAATATGTGGAGTTTAACTGTATGGAAGACTGTGAAAGTGTTTCAGTCACTCAAGGAAAAGCTAATATCTGCACCTATTCTAAGGGTACCAAATTGTGCCATACCCTTCCATATCTATTGTGATGCATCCAACAATGCGATTGGAGCAGTCCTTAGGTAGAATGATGGCAAGGAATTCTATGTCATCTACTACGTCAGCAAAAACTTGGCAGGGGTTGAGCTCAACTATACAATGATGGAGAAGGAGTTCCTTGTAGTTGTGCATACCATAAATAAATTTTGCCATTATATCACCAGATATAAGGTGTTTTTCCATACAGACCACGTGGATATTAGGTATTTATTGAGAAAACCAATTATTGGTGGAAGAATTATAATATGGCTTCTACTATTACAGGAGTTTGACATAACAATAGTTGAAAAACCTGGCAAATACAATGTTGTAGCAGATTTTCTATCCATGTTGACACCAGCAGACCATGCGGTAGTGGAAGACCAGTTTCTAGATGATCATTTGTTCACCATCAACGAAAAAACATCGTGGTATGCAGACATAGCCAATTACTTGGCCATTGGAAGAACCTCATATGCTCTCTCCTCATGAGAAAAGTATGCGGTAATAGAGAAGAGTGCCTTCTTTTATGGGTTAATGGCCTCCTATTTAAAATAGGACGTGATCATATTATAAGGAGGTGCATAGCAGAGCAGGAGTTCTCAAAAATACTCAAAGCTTGCCATGATGAACCATGTGGAGGACACTTTGCGAGGAAGCAGACTACCTATAAAATCCTACAAGCTGGGTATTTTTGGCCCACTCTATTCAAATATGTGGCCGCCTACACCAGCAAGTGTGACGAGTGCCAAATAATGGGTAGACCAACCCATCAGGATGAGATACCCCTTCAACCGCAAGTGCATCTAGAGCCCTTCGATAAGTGGGGCATGTATTTTTTGGGTCTAATTAATCCACCTTTGATAGGTAGGAGATTTATTTAAGTCTATACAGACTATGTCACCAAGTGGGTAGAAGTCCAAGCATTGAGGGATTCATAGGAAATAATAGTAGTCGATTTCTTATTTGCTCATATTTTCACATGATTAGAGGTCCCCAAAGAGATAACAACAGACCAGGGGCCTCAATTTACCTCCAAGTTTATCGAGGAATTGATGAAGCAATATAGAATTTGACACAATACTACGCCCTACCACACATAGGCAAACGAGCAAGTGGAGGTGACAAACAAAGATATTGAGAACATCCTAACAAAAATTGTGCATCAACATAGAAAATATTGGGCGAAATGACTTTCAAAGGTAGTATGGGCGTACAACACCATTTGGAAGTCGACCACTGACTTCACACCCTTCCATCTATTCTATGGTAAGAGTGCAATGATGTCCATCGATTTTAATATTAAGACACTGAGAACTACTTTAGAATTAAATTTGAGCTTGGAAGAAGCTCAAAAAGAGAGGGTTCAACAATTGAACTAACTAGATGAAATCTGAATGGATGCTCTACAAAGAACGAATATTATACAAAAGAAAAGAAAAAAATGGTATGATTGACACATCAAGCTGAAGCAGTTCTAGGAGGGAGAATGGGTGTTGTTTTACGATTCTAGGTTCCAAGAATGGAAGGGTAAATTAATACAGAGATGGATGGGATCGTATGAGGTGGTAAATCTCATCAAGAATGGTGTTGTGCACATCAGAACCATTTACAGTAGCAACTTTGTATTGACAGTGAATGGCCATCAACTACGGCTTTACAGCACATCCAAAAATTTACTGGTGGAGTCCAGAACATGCATGGGGGAGACCCCATCCTTGTAAATCTAGACCAAACTCTCAACAAGTAAAATAGTGGACATGGAGGTGTCCACAAAAATTAGTTATTCTAGGTTTGTTTTATTTCTTACAGTGTATTTTGCAGGGATGACGCCTGCATGCAAGCTGCAGGCATCCTAGTAGAGGGCCTACCATTCAAAAGCACCTTTCGCAGTGGGAAGGTGCCTTTCTTCAAAAGCACCTTCCACAGTAGGAAGGCACCACTTTTTAAAAGTACCTTCCATAGAAGGAAGGTGCCATTATTCAAAATCACCTTTCATAGTGGGAATGCGCCACTCTTCGAAAGCACCTTCCACATAGAGAAGGCACCCTTCTTCAAAAGTGCCTTTTGTAGCAAGGAGGTGCCATTCTTCAAAAGTGCCTTTCGCAACAGGAAGGCACCATTCTTCAAAAGTGTCTTCCGTAGTAGGAAGGCACCAACATGCAGAAGCACCTTCTACAATGGTAAGGTGCCATTCTTCAAAAGTGCCTTCTATAGCGAGAAGGTACCTTTCTTCAAAAGTGCCTTTCATAGTAGGAAGGCACCGACATGTAGAAGCACCTTCCATAGTGGGAAGGCATCATTCTCCAAAAGTGCCTTCCATAGTAGGAAGGCATCGACATGCAGAAGTGCCTTCCACCTAGGGAATGCACCACTCATTTAAAGCACCTTTTGCTTTGATAAGGCACCAAAAGCGCCTTCCACGTACAATCAATGCTTTGGTTTCACGTGCACCTCGATTCGAACGAGATCAACACATGATTGGGCAGCACCTGATTACCACCAAACCCACGTGATGAAAAATCCACCCTAATAAAAAATTCTATAGAGTTACAGGGCAAGATCCTTGTACATGCCTCAAAAATTATGGATAGATGATTTTTCAAAGACCAATTAGAAGCCTGTCCTCGGTGAGCTTGTTATGCATATTTGGACAAGTTTTGTGTGAGCTTGTAATTGCCTAGCATTGAGCAGATCAAAAAAACCATTGTATTGGATAAGGATCCTTATTTTTGTGTGAAATATTATAAGGAGATTATCTTGTGGAGTACCCCACATTGGGGAAACCATGTTAAATTTTATGTCTCAATTGTGTATGGTGACTTGTGCTCTTGCTTACTATTGCTATCTAAGTTATTAATGCACACTGCTATATTTGGTTATTGTAATTAAAGACATTAATTGATATTGGTTTGGAAAGAAAGTAAAAAGTGGTCTTATATTGTTCACCCCCCCTCTCAGTATAAGCTTGTGTTCTTCAATTGGTATCAGAGTGGATTCCTTTGGAAAAGCTAATAGCTTGAGGACAGATTCTACAAGAACATAGATGGCTTCACAGAATGGATCATCTACAAATAAGGCTCCACTATTTTATGGTAATAGTTATGCTTTTTAGAGCATGATGATGAAGAACTACTTCATATCACAAGGATATGAGGTATGGAAAAAGGTTGAAAAAGAGTATAGGGTTGAAGGTGATCCCGAGGCATATAAGACTATCAGAAAATTGGTTGAGATCAATGTAAGAGCAATGAATTGTATTTTGAGTGGGCTACATGAGACAAATTTTACAAAGGTCATGGTATATAATTCAGCTAATGAAATGTGGACCAAGTTGTGAAATACTTATGAAGGATATTCCAAGGTAAAGTTGGCAAAACTACAAACTCATAGAAAAATATTTGAGGAATTGAAAATAGAATATTTTGAAGATATTGCAAAGTTTTTACTTTGATTTTATGAGATTACTAACACCATGAGAGGCCTAGGATTTGAGATGAAATAATCAGAAGTTACTCAAAAGGTTTTGAGATCACTTCCCATGAAGTATGATGTAAAATTTTTAGCAATAGAAGAAACAATGGATATCAACAAGCTAACAATGGAAGAATTGCAAGGAACTCTCACAACTTATGAGATGAGGGTGAGTAAGCATCAGGTTCCAATAAAAGAGATTGCATTCAAGGCTTCAAAAAAAGAGAAAGGGAAAGTTCTAGAAATAGATAGAGTTGTATATAATGATGAGGAAGCTAACTTCATCAAAAGGAATAAGGACTCAAGGAATTTCAGAAATATGAGGAAAGTCAGATACTACAAGTATGGTGATCTTGGTCACTATGCACACAAGTGTCCAAATGAAGGAAACAGTGATGATGAAAACCAGGGTCACAGAAGATAAGAAGATGGAAAGCATAAGCATGACAAAGATGACAGATGATGAGCCTCAAAAATGCTCATATTTTGTATTGGTTTCATTGATTATTATGCGGAAATATAATAGGAACTGTGTACTTTTATGAATGATTATGTAATTATTTAATAGAATTGTGTGTGTTATCTAATTTATGTGTTTTAGTGTATTTTTGGGGAAGTTTAGTTGGTTTTGACATATTTGGATTAGTGGAGGTCTTTCATGGACCTAGCACTATGTTTCTTTTAGCATCAAGGCATGATAAGTAGGCACCTTCCTCTTTAGGGAAGGCACCAAGAGAAGATAAGCGCCTTCCTCTTCAAGGAAGGCACCAAGAAAATGGTAAGCACCTTCCTCTTCAAGGAAGGCACCAACAAAAGGTATGCACCTTTCATATATAGAAGGCATCTGACATACTTAGGCATCTTTCACATAGGGAAGGCGCCCCATACAAGGCAAAGTGTCTTCTATATAGAGAAGGCACCCACATCAGTAGGCACCTTCCATAAGAAGAAGGTGCTCAACATCAGTATGCACCTTCTACATATGGAAGGCACCTATCAAAAAGCACGTTAGGAAGGCACATTCCTTATAGAGAAGGCACCTCCATTATTCGCCAGTTGACCAAGTAAAGTGACGTGGGTAGAGTTGACCGGTATCATTCTAGTTCCACATCACACAAGATAGTTCTGGGAGTTGCACCAATGGATAAGAACATCTTACCTATGCCAGGTGAAGCATGCACCAATCAATGAACGTGTTATCGTTAGGAACAAAACTTGTTTTTAGCAGATTTTGATTACATTTACCAGACTATCCCAGTTTAATCTGGACTAAACTACTATTGTAAATTCTTTATAACATAAGATCTATGTGTGTGCTATATAAACACACACAGACCTCTCTGATAATCATTAATTATCCAAAATCCAAAATATTTAGAATTATTTATCATTCTGAGGAGATAGAAACATTGTAATAATTCTTTGGTGAATACAATAAATTTTGAGAGTTCCTAACTACGTGTTCAACTAGAAGGGAGCTACTAGAGCCTAGGCCCACTCCAAGCCAGTATTCCTTCCCTTTTATTTATGCTTTCCTATATTAGTTTCTTGCTTTCATAGGTTTATTTCCTGCACTATTATTTTTATTTTTGCAGTAGGTTTACTTTTATGCACGTTAGAATATTTACATTCTCAGGATTTAATTATTCATACGTAAATTATTGTGGTGTGGATGAATGATTGACAATATTTTAAACCCCCCAATAGTAGAATTAGTCAGACTCATCTCAAAGTGGGTATTGTAAGTGATCTTGTATGAGACACTTCTAAAGTTTACGAAGCTCCCTGGGTTGACAATTTAAATGATCGAGCAGTGACAAAATAGGAGTAAAATTCACCTATGTTTGGCCCGCAACAACAGATACAAGCAAAACATGTATGAGAAGAAGAAAAAATTTTGTAAGGCAAAGAAATCTTACTACATTGTAGAAGCAAGTGATAGCTCAAATCTTAATGATAGAGACAAATAATATTATGAAAAGGAAGAACATCTATTCCTAGGAATATAAGGTGAAAGAGAACAGTGCTTTGTGTGTGGTCAAAGAGATCACAGATTAGGATATTGCAATGGTTTCAGTGATAGTGAAGATGAGATGACACATCAAGGAAATAAGCATGATCAAAGAAATCTTGAGAGTTTATTTTCTATAGAAAATTTTAATAGTATCAATGAAAATGAATATAAATAAGTCTCACTTTTGGTAATAGAAAAAGAAGAGAATGATCCAAGAAAACAAAAATCAGAAGTAAAAAGGCTAAAATAAGAATACAGGATTCTTGAAAACAAGATTCGAATAGATGTCAAAATCAGAGAAGAACTACTACAGACAATCATTAATTTCAAAGAAGAGCTTCAAAATGCAAAAATAATAGAAGAAAGGATGAATTAAGAACTAAGGATAATAACGACAAGACATGACACATTATATGAAAAGGTTCAAAAAGGAGTGGAAACTTATTTTAAGGTTGTATCCTATTTTCGAGAAAAGTCACACTCAAAAGGAAAGGAAGTTCTAAAATATGAAAGCAAGGAAGCACCTAAGTGTTATGAAGAAAGTTCCAAAGTTCCTATGCCTCCAAATATTCATTTTGGATCTTGTTTTGAGATTGGTGTATCAAGTTCAAAAGGAAAAGAAATACTTGAAGAGAAAAATAAGGAAGAAACTAAGGAAGAGGATTTAGATACTACAAAGAAAGTTCAAGAATGCAATGCACAAGTTGAAGATGATCATAGGAATAATGGTCAATAAAGGTATGAGGAACCAAGGCATGAACAAAGGGCTTTTCAAGGACATTGTTTTTCTTGTAATGGATTTGGACACAGGGCTATACACTGCAGGGTCTATGGATCAAAGAAGTTTGATTTTTCTAGAAGGAACATCAAAGGAAGAAGGTATGGTTTTCAAGGACATTGTTTCTCATGTAATAGAATTGGTCATAGAGCTTCTCAATGTAAAGCAAATGAGCAACATGGTTTTGGTTTTAGAGCTACACAATTCAAAATTCATGGTCATAATGGTCATGAAAATAGAACTTCACAATACAAGGTTCAAGAAAGGAATGGATATGGAAAATATTTCAAGAAAGATTTTAGGATATGGTCACCATCGAAATGCTACAATATCAAGTGTTTTAACTGTAATAACTTTGGACATATTGCAAAATGGTGTAGGACTCAATTCCAAACAAGTTCAAGGTAAGAAGGTCAAACAGGTTCAAGGCAAGAAGGTCAAACAGGTTCAAGGCAAGAAGATCAAGATAAGGATATCAGAAAAAAATGGAAGGAAGTTGATAGAGGAAAGAAACAATGTAATATGGGAGTAAAAGTACCCCCACCCCAAAATTAATCACCTCAAGAGAGAAGGTGGTGAGGGGGCTGTGCTTAAGAGTCAAATATTTTAGCCCCATAGGTGTCCCTTTTGCCATTGATGTCAAAGGAGTAGATGTTTGAGTAAGGGGGAGAGCATTGAGTTAGGGGGAACAGCCTCCAAAGAGAGCATTGAGTTAGGGGGAATAGCCTCCATAGATAATATTGAATTAGGGGGAACAGCTTTGATTCTCAGAGATGGTTTTTGCAATGATTATGGTTTTTGCATTAGATTTGTTGCCATCAATGACAAAGGAGGATATTTTTGGTAATTTGAGTTATTTTATGTTGTCATTGATGTCACATGGATCATTGATATCACATGGATCACATTGAGTTTTGGTGGCCAAATGATATTTTTCAAAGCATGGATAACTATAAGGTTTTTGTGAAAACCAAGGTACGCAAAATAAAAGGTTTTATTTAAAACCATAGATGGCATATTTGAATTGGGTTTTTCGTAAAACCCAAGTTGGTCTTTCATTTTGTCAAAAAAGGTGCCCCAGTGATGGAGATATTTAATTTTTAATATTTAGTTTAAATTTTAATTATTTAAAATTTAAATTAAATATGCAAGATTTCCGTCGACGTCATCGAAAATAATAAGGAGGCTATATAAAGGGTATACCTAAGGTTCATAAACTTATCCTTGCTTGTGGTTAATAATCGCTCGAAGTGCTTATTAATGACTGTGTTCAGAAGGCGTTGGAAGAAAAGTGCTCGAAGCACTTTTGATTTACGAAAAGGGAGGAAAGGTTTTAAGGCATGTTGTGCCTTTCCCTTTTGAATGAGTGGCTAGCTTGTGTGGCAACCTTAGTCACAGCTAAGGAGCTCACAGTGTGGGCAAGTCAGGGGTTCGAATCCCCTTGAGGAGGTAAATACATTTTTGATCTAATTAATTTTGTTAAGCCCTAAGTTGGATTTATAAGGTGGTTAGGAATAATTAAATTTTTTAATTAAACTTTGTTTTTATAAGGGATGTGATTATTATTTCAAAAGTGGATGAGTTGTTGATTTAATTTGATGTTCATGAAATTGAGAATTAAGATTTAGGAGAAATAAGGAGTTGTTATAAAATAATTTTTGAGAGGTTTATTGATTATTATTTTGATAAGGATTTTGTATTAAAAGGACTTTGGTGGATGTGTTTATTAAGTTGGAGTAAAAATTTGTAAATTGAGCTATGCTTTATCTTGTGATTATTACTTGAAGTCCACTAACCCTTATTGATATTGGAAAGGAAAGTTATGTTTATTGTGGCAGATTTTGTGGACAATTTCTTGGCATCAAAAAGGTATGGGTACATTTTCCTATTGATTGTTTATGGTGGTTGATTTCTTAAATATCATTGGAGTGAAAAGGATTGATTGTGGTTTCCTTTTTGAAAGTGGTTGGTTGAATGCTTCAAGGTTTTCTGGTTTGAGATTTGTGTTTTAAACTTGTTTTATAAGCATATTTGTTGAAGCCCATTGGTTATGTAAAGAACTTGAAAAGAACATGAGTATCATTGTTATGTGATATTTGAGGTTGAGCATTGTTGGAAATATTTGAGTTGGTTGATACATGCTTGGACTAGGGTTTTCTGAGAAAAAGTTATCCCTTATGGTGATTGATTGAGTTGAGTTGATTGAGCCTAGTCAAGTAATTGTCTGATTAATTGAGGTGATTGTTCAAGTCCCATGAAACAAATTATTCTATAATTCTGATTTGAGTTGAGATTGAGCTTAGAACATATTGAGTCTCTAACAAATTCTCTTTATGCTTCTATGAGTTGACTTGAGTTGATATTGATTTGAGTTGAGTTAAGTTGAGATCATAGTGGATCATTGTTGTCATCCATTGTAGAGTGCATTGCCATTTATTATTGAGTTCATCATTGAGCCTTGCCTTCATAGATTTGTGGATGAGATTTGAGTACTACTTGAGCATGATTGATTAAGCCTTTGAGAAGGCCCTTGGGATAGATTTTTGGACAAATTTGTGGTAATTTGTGTATGATTTATTGAGCCTTTGAGAAGGCCTTTGGGATAGATTTTTGGACATATTTGTGGAAGTTTGTGTATGATTGATTGAGCCTTTGAGAAGGCTTTGTGGATAGTTTTTGGGAAAACTTTGTGGATAGTTTTAGACAGATTTATGGATAGTTTTGGGACACCTTTGTGGATAGTTTTAAAAAAAATTGTGGATAGATTTTGATGAGGTTCTTCGTGAGCTTGTTGGAGTAGATTTGATCAAGTTCTTGGTGAGCTTGCTAGAGCAGATTTGGACAAGTTCTTAGTGAGCTTGTTGGAGCAGATTTGAGCAAGTTCTTGGTGAGATTTCTAGAGAATATTTGGACAAGTTCTTAGTGAGCTTGTTGGAGCATATTTGAGCAAGTTATTGGTGAGATTGCTAGAGCAGATTTGGACAAGTTCTATGTGAACTTGTTGGAGCATATTTGAGCAAGTTTTGTGTGAGCTTATTGAGTAGATTTGGACAATTTTTGTATGCTTGCTGAGTAGTTTTGGACAAGTTTTATGTGAGCTTGTTATGTAGATTTGGACAAGTTTTGTGTGAGCTTGTTATTGCCTAGATTTGAGAAGATCAAAGAAATCATTGTATTGGATAAGTATCCTTATTTCTGTGTGAAATATTATAAGGAGATTATCTTGTGGAGTACCCCACATTGGGGGAACCACATTAAATCTTGTGTCTCAATTGTGTATGGTGACTTGTGCTCTTGCTTACTATTGTTATCTGAGTTATTAATGCACACTGCTATATTTGGTTATTGCAATTAAGGAAATTAATTGATATTGGTTTTGGAAGAAAGTAAAAAGTGGTCTTATACTATTCACCCCCTCCCCTATCGATATAATATTGTGTTCTTCAAACACCCTTAGGTATATGCAAATTAACTCCACAAATGTATATTCTTAGACCTCACAAAATGTCCCCTAATCTTGAATATGATCTCAACTAGAAAATATTGTGCTTTGAGAGTTCCACCCTCATGGCCATCCCATTTTGCATGATCACATATTTTTTGAATCTAAAGTGAACACAACATGGGACCCAAAGGTCTTTCCTATCCTACCCAAGAACTTTAATCAAGATAAAAATTTGCTAAATAATTAAACAAACCACCTAATTTGTTTATGTAATTAGATCATATTAATAAAGATTTATAATTACATAAACAAAAGCTATTCCTACTAGGGATTGTACATGATCCCCTAAGTAACTCCAAGATGAGCCTATAAGCTAAATTGGGTATGTTATGATCCCATGTTGTCATTCATCCATATAGGATATCATGCATATTATTAGCCTATAGAGGAGTATAATATGTTGGACTAGTGTAATTCATAAGAAGGGTTCTTAATACCTCTTCCATACCATCTTGGGCCATGTACCTAGAGTTCACTTCATGTACTATTAGTATCCCATGTATCAACCACCTCTTATGTACCAATAGGTTTATAAATAGTAGTTAGGTATATAGGGACCTTTAGGTAGATAGGGATACCTTGAGGTATATAGGTCAAATAGGTATATAAATGGAAGGCAATATAAGGGCATAATAATATCTTCTATCTTATCATTAACAATGATAAAAATAAAATTTAGTAAGTTTAAATTCGCTTCCTTCCTAATCTATGGTTGAGCAACAATACATCATCCAAAGCATTACCCATCAATTAGCCTACAACATAGATCCTTTGGTTGAAGTTCAATATGACCACGCCATGCTTGAAAATCCCATCTATGAATAGGAAGATGAGAAAGATCCTCTCTCAGGTTCCCTCTCTCCTATTGATAATTAAAAAGGAAGGGCAACCTTTAAATCTCTTGATCACCTAGCCTCTTTCTTACATTAAAATAAGTAGGTAATAGAAATCATATTCAAATAAAGTAGAGATCCCTCGACTACCTCTATTGAGGAAGGGTCCCTTTTGGACTTCCCTTAACAACCCAAGTATAACCCCCTAACATCTAATCAAGTAGACCTATATAATGGATATCTATACATAGATATAAATGCATCAAACCTAGATCATACAAACTCAAATCCTCCAATTGTCACAACTTCTCTAGATGGTGGAGTATAAAACCCTCCATCATCCTCAAGACATCAATCATTTTTACCTCCCCTTGAGGAGTTTCTATGGGTTAATGTATCGCTCCAAATTTTTCACACCCTTACCTTCAGGCTATAGGATCCGTGCCCGGAAGGGGGATGTGAAAAGGATGGCACGGTACCTCGGACTGAGAGGCCTTGCAAAGGTCTCGCCTCTCGAGGGAGGTGTATTATGGTGATTTTTTGACGGATGGTGGGTTCACCAAGAAACATTCAATGGTAGTTTCCATGCCTAGGTTGGGAATGTGTTTTATGTGTTCGTTTTAGCCTTAAGCATTCAAGTCCTAGGTTTTGCCAAAATGAATCTAAGCTATTCTATATGAAGATGCAGATTAAATGAATACAAAAAATAGAATTAAGACAGAAAACAGAGAAATTAAGGAATATTAAAAGAAAATACCTGATCCGAATGTCTGATGAAGATTCTGATTCTTGAAGCAGTCAGGATCGCCTCTAATTTGACAGGATCATCTGAGATCAGACAAGATCATCTGAGATCTGACGAATTCGTCAGACGAATTCGTTAGAGACCTGCAAATAGAGAAATAGGCACAAAACACAGAAAATACAACTATGCTAACATAGGGAAACAGTGTAAATTGACGGTAACAATATCAAACTGAAACTTAAAAATAGAAACATGAATGCTGCTAATTTAATCACAATTATGACTTAATTATGCATTTAAAGCTACATGGGTGAACTCCAAAATGTAATATAGCATAAAATATCAAATAAACTAGCTAATTGCAGAATAAAACAATAGAGAAAAGATGAAGAAATGCAAACTTCGGGCACTGATTGCCTCAATGTTGATTGCAGTTGAAATCATCATCTCGCATTGGTACGAAATCGTCTCTGATTCGACAGGATCGCCTCTGATCTGAACAGGATCGTCTGCGATGATGTAAGCTTACTTCGGCTGAAAAACACTAAGGTACCTATAACAAAATTGGTATAGAACTAATGCAAATATTAATTTGGGATGTTTTAACGTGTATGAAGTCAAGTTACAAGAATTATCAGCCATGGGGGTGCTAATGAGAGGGCTTAGGATTAAATAGGCTTAGGAGGGAGGTTAGGAGGTTGGAGATCATCCCTATTTGGGAGATCTCCAATGGGGGAGGGTCTCTAATGACGTAGACACGCTTCTGCCCGGATTAGAGACCCGTTGGAATAGAAGCTAATTATGCAAAATTAGTTTAGAGACAAAATCGTCAAATCTGGGGCGATATCGTCTAATCGACGACGATATCGTCAAACGGTCAAAACAAACTCTAAAAATGGTGCGAGAAAGGGGGAAACGGATTACACGACGGTTAACAGGCGGTTTGGGAGGTTAAATTTTGAATTTGAATTATTTACTAGAGTAAATGTAATTATTAAGATTTCACTATGCCAATTTTAGGGTGCTACATTTTGCCCCCTCTTTAGCAAATTTTTTGAAGAAAATGTGTTAAAGATGAGTTCTTCTTGATCTACGAGAAAGCAAAAATTATTCCCATTTTTAGGTGATGATTCTTGGTCGAATCGTATGACAGCTTACTATGGTGCCCCCTCCGTGTTTTTACCCAAATCGAATGTTTGAGGTAAAAACGTGGAAAAGCAAAAAATTTTTAAAATGTTTTTAATTGTGTTTTGAATAAATTTAAGAAAAATAGGGTAAAACCCTAATTCATTTTATAGCAGGGGATCCCATTTCTCAGAGATTATGAGTTTTCTAGGACTGTCCGAGATAACACTACGGTCAACGGGGCTCCAGATATGCAGCGCTTCTAGAGTCAGGACTCGAAAAATACCCCCATTCAGCCAGTGGATGGGGACGACGTAGAGGTAGCCGATGGCTATGATGCCTGGTACATAGGCATCCACCCTCCTCGGATGACGAGGGCTCAAGGTCTGATTCACGTAGTTGTGTGTCGGATAGGGAGGCGACGTCAGGCGACTATTGAGGTGGCCCAGGGTGATAGCGAGAGAGAGCAGAGGAGGCCACAGGCGTAGGAGAGGCCACGACAGTGGGAGAGGAGAGCAGAGAGACCCGCTTCTCCTCAAAGAGAGAGGCCACCATCACCCAACAAGGGCAAGGGTGTTGACATAGGGGAGAGTAGCGAGACAATGACTCTCTAAGTGGAGACAGTCCATCTCCAGGCATAGGTGCAGACCCTATAGGAGGATGCTACATGACACCAAGCTGAGGTGACAGCTCAGAGATGAGATTGCATGCCTCAGAGCATGGGGTAGAGGAGCAAGCACACAAGAGCTGGCATGGTCGATTGCTCATATCGGGTTCTACCAGGGCATCTACTTCTATATGGTGCTAGAGGGTCAGAGGGTACAGCTACCAACCGGCATTGCTGACCCTATCAGGATTGGGTCATCGAGGACTTCTTCTCGATCGATGACTAGGACTTACAATACCACACATACTGCGATGGGGCCACCTCGTCCACCTCAGGGCGAGGGAGGAGATGAGGCTGAGAGCTCGAGGGGTTCTCGAGACACTGCACAGAGGACATATGATTGAGAGGATTGAGTATGCCAAGATGTAGATTGTGGCATACCAATCTATTTTTGAGATGATGTACAAAATGTTGATATATATAGATGAGATATTTTTTATCATATGACTTGTGTTATGTATTTTTATGATGCTTTTATGTTTGATTGATTGATTTGATGATTCATGTGATTACATCATTGAAAATATTATAATTTTGATGTCATGCTGTAAGATTTTAAATGAAATAATATGATGTAACAAACTGGTTGTTTGTGATGTAATGTGATAAAAGATAAAAAGAGACTTCTAACAATAATTTCAAAGGACATTGTCGCTATTATAGACCATTTCATGGAGTCACCGCTCACTCGGTCGTCAAGCTAATTCCAGTATAGAAATATTGTTAAAAGTAAAAGAGTGTTTAAGAGACCGTCTTAAGACTTTGGTGCAATGGTGCAAATGATGATGATGATGGTTTGTTTTTCAGATTTCCATGAAAATAGTATGCATGAAATAATGTTAAAATGATTTTTGCTAGGCATAAATTCCTAAGTGTGATAAAATTTTTGGATAATTCGCTAGGAATTATACCATCATTGCAAAATTGAAGGTTGACATAATGACATGAAATAATGATAATGTGCATGCTTTTTGTTTAAAAACATAATTGTATAATAGAATGATTTAAGTCATATGATTTTCATGATTTTTAAATAAATGGGGAATAAAATTGTTACAATGGTTTGCGCTAGGCATAGAATATGTAGGTATAGACTTATACCATCATCGCGAAATCCAAAAAGGAGATAGTTTTATTGCATAGTTGATTAATAAACAGAAAATATGAAGATGAGGACTTGCGCTAGGCATAAAATTCCAATTTTGGTTTTGGAACTATACCATCGTCGTGAAAGTCGATAATATATATATATATGTATGTTTTGATTGGATGGTTTGAAAGAAATTTTGATTTTTCTATTATGCATATAGTTGTCTAAACAACTGTACTTGGAAGAAGAAAATGAATTATTCCAAACAATTTGCAAAAAATATTTCAAATTATCTTAAAGACAAAATTTAGATTTATAAGGAATCCCATGTGCATATGTGAATTCATTTTCAATCTTGATTTATCATAATGATACACAAAATCTCTCAAATATAAAATGTGTGTGCAATTTCTATGTTCGTTTACCAGTTTGAGCAAGATACTATGATACAAGTGATTTGAATAAACCAAATAAGTGTTCATTAACCTATGATGTAGATGCATATAACCACACTAGACTACTATGTAAGTCGGATTATCAAGAGCTAGCTAATCCATAAGCAGACATAGGTCTGTACAAAAGAAGGTCGCTAATGTGACAGACATATCGTCACGCTAGGAGTTACCCAAGGCCAAGTAGGTTGGGCACAAACCACCTATTATGGGGCTTACCTCACAGTTTTCGAATAATTGAGAATTCCAGGGATTCAAGTTCATCAACCCTTCTTTTCTTTTCAAAGGGTAGGGAAAGGGATTTTATTGCTTTTGCTTTTGCTTTCTTTTGCTTTTATTTTGTTTTTCTTTTGTATTGTTGCTTGATTTTTGCTTGGAACATTGCTGTAATGATATAAAATAACATTTTTTTCTTTCTTTCTTTTTTCTCTTTTTTTTTAACTTTGTTTTTTGTTCTATACTAGGGATACTTGCTCGAATTAGCTATAGAGCAAGGGATTTTTATTTTGGGTAGGGGTGAGCTTGTCCTTTTGCCAATTCTCAAAGATTCTAGACCATGTGCATGATAGGATAGCAGGGGAAACTTTTCGCTCAAGAAACCACTTCTACTATGTAGCAAAGCATGGAAATTATAGATATAATCATTTTATTGTGAAAAAGATGTGCTTGGTTTAAGTAAATAACAAGATCAATTCTCTATGCTCAAACTTTATTATATTGAATTTTGTGGACTTTGATATAAGAGAGATTAGTAATCATGCCAGATAAAATCAAGATATTTATTTTGTGAGTGTGAAAGTGAGGGATTCCAAATAAATGCTAATTTATCCAAAATAACTTGAAACATATAACTGCAACATTTGTAAGAAAATATATATAAATACCTTTTGAGAAGTTTTGAGAATGTTGACTCTCTCTTTCTTCTTTATGTTGTTTTGGTTTCGAAAGAGTCAAGAATATTGCTATTTTTATTTTTATCATTTTTGTTTGTTTTTGAAAAAATTAACAAGTGCCATAAATAAATACAACAAATAGTTTTGAAAATTTTGATGATTATGAATGTTTTTGGTGTTTTTGAATAAATTGAAAGAAATACAAGATAGTGATTTTGATAAAAATATATACATGGATGAAATGACCAAATTTATACATAGTAACGTTTTGTTGTGGGTGATCCACAACACACCCCAAAATTGGGGACCCACATTTTCGTTTTGATATCCGGGTGTTGGCATTTCATTTTAGTGTCTAATCCTTCGTTTGTCTTAGGTTTTGCAATCGTTGTCGGTTCTTGTTGGCTGTATTTTCTTGTCGACGATATTTTATTGTCGACAACTTTTTCTTGTCGATGATATTTTATTGTCGACAACTTTTTCTTGTCGACGATATTTTATTGTCGACAACTTTTTCTTGTCGACGATTTTTTATTGTCGACAACTTTTTGGTCAAGTTCTTGTTGACGATTTTAATTGTTAAGGTTTGTGTTTTCTATCTTGTATATAAATACATGTGACAAAGGGAAAGTAAAATAAAATTTACAATACTTATATGCTCTCTATGTATAAGTATTTAAGAAAATTAAATAAATAAATATAAAAAAAAAAAATCAGATGTATTGTATTATGTATATAATATAATATATATAATAGTCTTTATAATATATCATTATATATTATAATATTCATTATATATATTATATTATATATATATATAATATAATGTCATTGTGTTAGCTTTAGAGTTGTTATGTTAAAATTATCATTTAATTTAACCTAATGTTATTTTTTGTTTTGTTTGGTCTTGCAGGTTTGGCAAGTGCAGTGGGGAGCCAAGGTGATCTGGCGACGATGTGCCCGCATGGCCAAGTTGGACAGCAGCGTGGCCGCAGCGTGGCCAACTGGGATAACACGACAATTTGACAGAGCTATGACGGATGTGAATAACAGCAGTGATGCAATTATCGGTTTATGCAGCATGGATTCGGTAAGAGTGGGTGGACCCCACTGAACAACGCTTGGAGGTGGGCGTCTTCACGGAGGACACGGTGTTTGAGTTCGATTGGAAGCGGCTGAGTGGGTCGTCCACACGACGTCGAAGTAGCCGGTTGAAGACGGTGAACCTGACCTACATAGACCCCGGCAGCGGACGTTATCCAGCGTGGAGACCTCAGGCACCGGATAAATAGTCGAAAACTCTCACGGACGAAGAAAGATTGGGTGGCACCAGCAACTGGCCATTTTTAAATAGCATTCGTCAGCCCGAGTGGATGGCAGGTCTGACATGGCGAATGATGACTGGGCCTGAGGACCGTGGTCATAAAAGGAGATGGAAACTATTTTTTTTTCAGAGCCATCGCAGAGCAGCTAGAAGGCGACCAAGAAAAGCATGTGAAATACCGCCAAATGGTGGTCGAATACATTCAAAATCACCGCGAGGACTATGAGGGTTTTCTCTGTGATGAGGCTTTCGAAGAACACTGCGTACACGACAGGAGAGCAGGGTGGAGATCAAAATTTCAATAAAACCTGCATCAATATATTTCATTCACGGTAGCCCTGTAATTCAAGACACAAACTTTCAAATTGAAGTGCGGTAGATGTGGCACCATTTTGATAATGACTTGGTGGATCATCTTAGGTGGAAATATGTCATAGTACAGCTATGGTATGACATGCAGCATGGTAGGAGTGCACCCGCAATCTGATTTTGATAGTGTTCATGTAGAATTTAAACCTAGCAGCATATCCACAAAGCAGTTATGTCCAACGAGATTGCAGCACCCGAAATCGGACATATCTCACTGCAGAGTTGGATAGCATGTAGTGCTTCATTGCAGTGACTGTCACAGCGGGTAAGAAGGCATTATAACTTAGAATAGACCCGTTGTGCAATTTTGAAATGGGTGAAAATGTTGCTTGGTCGTCCTTCAATAAGCGAGGCCCATTGGAAATTCAATGCGACGTGGGAAAGAGTCTAGGTCTTGATAACATTGCCAGATGGGTCATAACAAGAGGCGGTGTAACAAGTCACCTTTGGTACTTTATTTGACAATGTTTGGAAGTCGATATTGGCATTCGAATGCCTCTCCTCACATCATTGGCCGATAAGAAATTTACAAAATGCAAGGTTTCTTTGGGCATTCAATGAATTCTTTGTAAGGGAAGCATTATAAAAAAAAAATAAAGTAGGCCCTTGTTGAAGAATTCATTTGGGAAGAACGAAACATTCGAAGAGAATATGAAGCGGCATAAGGGAAAATCAAACGCATAGCGAAAATGAAGAAGGCGTAGGGTTTCTATCCAAAGAAAAAAAAACATTGTCTGAAAGCTTTAAATGGACATTGAGAGGCCAAAACGGACGGAACCTTTTTGGCATGGCCAAATGAGAGGATTTTGGGCATGGCCGGATATGTAAAACTTGGATTTTAATTTTAATGCCAAAGCTTCTATTCAGAAATTTCAGGCCTTGTTAGCAAGAAAGAATGAGAAATTTTCTGCATGCTCTATTTTAATTGTTTTATCTTTCTCCTTCCAGATTTCATATTTGTATGTGGAATTTACGCCATTATTTTGGGTTATTTCATGTGAATGTCTGCAATCTGGAAATTATTTAAAACCCTAGGAGCCAGCACCTAGTTTACTTTGATTGTGTGTTTTGCAGGTCAAATAGGCTAGGTTGCATGTACGAAACTCTCACGTATTCGGTTTTGCAGGACGGGGTGCTATCAAACTGAAGGAGCTTTTGCATTGCTGCAGTTCAACAATTATTTTGATGCAAACTTTTAATTTTCTGTTTTCAAAAAAAAAATTAATTTCAGAAATTTTTCTTATTTTCAGGCATTAAAATAAACATTAAAAAAATTTCAAAATCTAAAAATGATTTCACCATTGCGTAGGTTATAATTCAGACTTCCAATACGCACTTTGAAATTTTGTTTTCGGAGTTGTTTAGTATTTTTAAAAATTCATCGAAGTTGTTGTTTTGTTACAAATTTTAAAAATCCGAAAATAGAAAATTTCTATTTTAAGGTCAAATTTCATTTTTCCAGTTTTATTTTGCACTCATGAGCCTATGATGACATTCCCTTCATGGAAATTCAAATTTCATTGGAGTTATGTTTTATGGCATTTTTACAAATTTCGATTTTGGGCCTAAAATTACCCTTTCTTCATAAAAATTCCAATTTTACGAAAGAGGGGTAATTTGAGTATTACATTGAAGGTCTTTTCCTTAAAGCACTTAATTATTCATCTTGATGAAAATTTGATTTCATTTAAGAGGGATAAGTTAAAGTGACATTTTGAAGCTACAAGTAAAGACCCTATTCATCATTGAGGATTTAATGCAAGATAAAATCTATTTTAAAACCATCAAGATAAAAGGAATTAAAGCACTACATCGTGGTCATATGAGGGCCAACCCACATTTGATTTATTTTGGTTCAATGAACAATCACTAAAGTTTCATGGTAAAATAAACCAACATTGCCCCTTGTTTACAGTTACTTGCAATCACTAAGGTGTTCCAAGCATTTAAATTGAATATCTTTATTTGAGATTACTAATGCACATATGCAAATGCTAATATAACAAGAACCTTGGAGAAGTTGTTTGTTTAACTTCTTTGCAAGAGGGGATTTGGAATCCAAATCCTAAGGGAGAGTGTACTTTCACAATTGGGTGAAAATACCACTCAACACATTTAAGATGCAAAATATTCATGGGTTCTTTAAGTTCTTTACCATCTAAGGTAGATAATTTGTATGCTCCCGATTCAAATTTAGCAGTGATAATGTATGGTCCAAGCCAGTTGGGCTCAAATTTACCTTTAATGTCCTTAGTTGCATTAGTATTTTTTTTATTTTCTTTTAAAACAAGGTCACCGATATCAAAGGATCGATGACGAACTTTTTTAGCATATGATCTTTTAAGCTTGTTTTGGTAGGCACGGAGATGCTCCAAAGCATTGATGCATTTTTCATCTAGGAGTTCCAGCTGACTGAGTCTGAGGAGAGATGCAGCTGCGGCCATAGCATCAGCTGCACAGTTGCTAGTTCGAGGAATAGCTTCCAAGGTAACTTGATCAAATAGAGACATTAGTTGTAAAATATAGGCTTTATATGGGCGCAGTTTATCATCTCTAGTCTGATAAACTTCATTAATTTGGTTTATAACCAGTTGAGAATCACAAAAAACTAAAAGGTGTTTAATTTTTAGCGCCAAGGCAGCTCATAATCCAAGGATTAGAGCTTCATATTCAGCAGTATTGTTGGTGCAAGCAAATGTTAATTTGAAGGACAAAGGAATAAGATGTTTTTGTGGGGATATTAAAATAATACCCGCACTAGCCCCACTCATGCATCGGGCTCCATCAAAGTATAAGGACCATTGTTCAATATGGTTTGCCTCTAATTGAAGGCATTCATTAGGAAACTCGATGATGAGGGGATGGGTAGACTTTAAGGGTGCAGTAGCTAATTGATCTGCTATGATTTGACCCTTAACAGAATTTTGTCCTATGAATGTGAGATCAAACTCACTTAGAGAAAGAACCCACTTGGCTGTGCGACCCGATAAATAAGGTCGACTCATGAGATACCTCAAGGGATCGTATTTAGCAATGACATAAGTTTTCTGACTAAGCATATAATGTCATCATTTATGCGTAGCAAAAATGACTGCTAGACATAGTTTCTCTAATGTTGTATAGCGGGTTTCATAACTGATGAAGGTTCGGCTAATATAATAATTAGCACGTTCTCTCTTTTCAGCATCAAGCTGAGCTAACATAGCTCCTAAGGCAGAATCTAAAGCTAAAAGGAGGTATTGTTTGAGAAGTTCAAAAGCTTCTCTACATTCGTCGTCCCAATTAAAAGGGACATCCTTCTTAAGGAGTTTAAGAAAGGGACCAGTTTTGTCCGCCAGCTTATCGATGAAGCGACGGATGGCTTGAAGCTTACCTTGTAAACTTCGTAACTCAGATATATTAGTAGGTGCGGGCATATCAGTGATAGTCGCAATCTTGAGAGGGTCGATTTTGATACCATGTAAAGAAACTAAAACCCCTAATAGTTTACTGGACTTAACTCTAAATATGCATTTTTCTAGATTTAATCGAATAAGATATTCTCGTAATCGATTAAAAACTTTTCTCAAATCATCTAAATGCTTATCCTCATTAATAGAGCGAGCTATAATATCATCTACATAATCATGTAGGATATCATGCATCATATCATGAAAAATATAAGTCATAGCTCGTTGATAGGTTGCACCTGCGTTCTTTAAGCCAAATGGCATCACTTTCCAACAAAAAGTACCCTAGGGGGTAATAAAGGTTGTTTTAGCCTCGATTTTTAGGAGCTATCCCGATCCGATTATAATCGGAGAATCCATCCATTAAGGACATCATCCCACTCCGGCCAGTAAAGTCAATGATTTGATCCATGTTTGGAAGAGGAAAGTCATCTTTAGGGCATGCAACGTTAATATCTCTAAAATTTGTGCAAACCCTAACTTTGGTAGCTTCTTTCTTGGTAACTGGAACTACATTTGAGATCCATTCAAAGATAATCAATAGCTTGTATAAATATGACATTCAAGAGTTTTTCTAACTCCCCTTTGACTAGCAAAGCCACTTTGGGATGCATTTTTCTAAGTTTTTGTTTAACAGGTTTAGCATCCGGATGGACCACTAGGTGATGCATGACTACAGAAGGGTCTAGACCTGGCATATCTTCGTATATCCAAGCGAAGACATCTTCATGCTCTTTAAGGAATGCAATGTATTGTTCTTGTTTTTCTTGAGTTAATTCTGATCCAATATTGATTATGTGAGGATTATCCTCAGTTCCAATATTAATTTTAATGATGTTTTCTACCTCCATGTGTAGATCTCTTTCAAAATTAGGTGGGGCAGGTGAAACGCCCAATTCTTGTAATTCTTGTAAGGTTAAGTTGGATAATTCATCTTGAGGATTAGTGGTATCAAGCTAGGCTATAGTTGGTATAGAACCATCAAAATAAAATCCATTGTGTAACATCTCTTCAACGGAGACATCGTGGAAGATATCTCCTTCCAACTCTTCATCGAGGTCAGCAATCATTTCAGGGTAAGCTATGGATAGCATGTTACATGTAAATGGCCAATTTTTTAGAGGCACATCATCATGCCTATCCAAATAATCTTGATAATATATGAGTTGATCATCATCTTCAAAAGGAAAGGGTTGACCCTTACTAGGAAATAGGCCCACACCACAAGCGAGCGGTGCCACGGTTCTACATCGAAATGTTCTTTCATGCCATTTTGGAAAGGTCCCAAGCCTTTCCCTTTATATCCCATTTTAAGCATTATGGGTTTAGCTTTAATATATTCATTGGTAAAATAACATCGAGCATATCCTCGATGATGAGTTTTGATATTTCGAGGGATTCTTCCCCAGTCATATCCTTTATAAATGAAGGCACAACTCCGAACTTGGTAAGTACTTCCCATAGGTTGTGGGAGGCCCAAAGTACGAGGAGATGGCGGTAAGTTATTTAAAAGAATTGAATCTTGCATGAAAGCATTTTTTTTTTCTAATATTAAGATTGTGGATAAATCTGGTAAAAGTTCATCAGAAAGAGCATAAGATGTAGAAGGATTATTCCCTATATCTTTAGATGTGGAAAATATGATAGATGTTGATAATGTGGAAGTGTTAATAGATGGGTCTATAGGGATAGAACATGAAGGATTGGTTGTAGATTGAAGATCCTTTTGAGGTTCTAGAGTGATTTGTTTAGAAGATTTTTGATCTATATAGGAGGATGAAATTAATGGAGGGGAAATAGGTGAAGTTATGGGTGTGTGTTTCATAGTTTTAGATGAAAAATAAGAACTAGGATGTGTGGATGACAGAGCAAGGCAAAATTGCACTCCAACGGGTTCTGCCAAAGCACACATATCAAAGGGTCTAGGGTCACCATGGATAGTGACCAACTAATTTTTAAATTCAAATTTAACACATTGGTGTAAAGTTGATGGGACAGCTCGCATTGCATTGATCTAAGGACGACCCAAGAGTATATTGTACGATGCGGGGTAATGTACAATAAACACGATGGTATCTAGAGTTCTAGGACCAACTTGCAATGGGATGGTAATAACTCCACACGTTTCTTGTGTTTCATCATTGAAAGCTTTGATAATCATGTCAGTTTTCTTCATTTCATCATTTCTAAAGCCAAATCATTGGTAGAAGTCAAAAGTGCAAATGTTTAGAGATGAGCCATTATCAATCAAGACGCATTTGACAGCTACATCTCCAATTAGAGCTATAATGTATAAGGGATTATCCTTATGTAAACTGTGTTGTGGGATATCTTTATCCCGAAAGTCAATATAATCAACCTCTCGAGTGATGATAGTATTGGCCATGGCTTCAGGTTGAATGTTTTGAGGTACCATCATTTGGCTTAATGTAAGCATCAACTCATCCCTATGGGTGGGAGAAGATCTTAATAAATCTAAAAGGGAAATTCTGGCTATAGTATTGGATAATTGCTCATTAATATTGTAAGGGGGTTTAGGTTGGACATGGGAAGCATGATTCCCTTTATTAGGATTTTTCAAAACAAATGGAACTGATCCATCATTCTGATTTGGTTCTTGTTGAGAATTTTGAGCCTGTTGTCAGGTAATAACTCCAATGGTACCTACAATGTTATATTGAGGATGCTGAACTGGTCTCGATCGAGCATTTATGGCTTGTTCATTAGGGAGGAATTGATTAGAAGAAGGTCGAGTAGTAACTCTTCTAGGAAATGGTTCTTCTGGAACCATAGCATTTGTGATGGGTTGAATAGGATCTGATTCATTTTCAGAACTATTCAATTGGTTTGAAGTAATGTCTAGTTCACTTTCGATGATCTCGATTCTACATCACTAGAATCAAGAGTTGGAATATTATGTAGGGGCCTGGTCGTAACCAGGGATAAGGTTGTGTCAAATATTTGAGGATCCTGAATAGGTAATTGTCCGCTAATGGTTCCTACATATCGGGTAGGAGGGGGAACATTATGATGTTCGATTTGATTGGCCACCTCTTTACCATGTCTTGGTAAAGGGTGTTGAAATATGTCTAATGATTGATTAGCATTTTGATTTTGATTTTGGGGAATGGTCTTTTGAGTATTATTAGGAGCATTTTGTTTTGGTTAGAAGGCTTGCACCTCCATTTCATTATTATCAATCAGATCCTATATTTTATGTTTCAACCTTTTACAAGCGTTGGTAGAGTGTCCAGGTCCTCTATAGAAATCACAATGTAAGTCAGCTCTATATCCGGGTATAGTTGGATCAGGTTCCCGAATAGCTGGTAATTGGATCAAACCTCTTTCGAGTAATTGAGGTAAAATAGTTGATAATGGTTGATTCAATCTAGTAAATTCTCGAGGAGGCTTATCAAGAGGTTTCAATATAAATTTTTTTGTTGTCTTCATTGCGTTGATATTAGCAACATTTTTGTTGTCAGTGACTCCGTCACCTACAACTGGTTTATTTTTATATTGATTTCTAGATTTTTTCTCATCATCCTTCTTCCTAAGTTGGTCTGTCCTAATGAGGGCATCTTCTACTCTTTGAGCTAAATCTATAGCTTGATCGAAGGTAGTTAAGGTAGCAGTTGATAGCTCATAAGATATTTGTTCTCGTAAATTATTAATAAAAATGTCCAACATTTCCCTATAAGGTAGCACAAAGTGCAATTTTCCTGTCAACTGCCTCCATCTAGCTAAGAAATCGGCAAAACATTCATCCTTGTCTTGTTTTAAGTTGTATAAATCTTTAATGGTTACATGCCTCTCGATGTAGGCACTAAATTGATGGACAAAATATTTAGCTGTTTCTTCAAAGTTTCTCAAAGAATGATGGGCAATTGATAGTACCACTCTAATGCCATTCCACCTAAACTTTTCAAGAACATTTTTAGTAATAGCAAGTCATCATGTGATATATCATGACATGCTATCCTAAACATGCGAAGATGCTCTATGGGATCTTCGGTTCCTTTATATATAGGCAAGATGGGCATGGGAAAATGCTTAGGGTACGATTGAGCTACAACTATGGGATCTAAAGGTTGACTACAAATCTCTCGATAATTGTACGAGGGACGATAAGGATCTATCTGGTCCATACGTGAAGCTAACTGTTTCACCATGGCTTCCAGATTACTAGTTTGCCCACCATATTAGTTCGGTAGGGCATTGATATGGGATTTGTGAGCATATGATGGAGGGACATGAAGATTAGATGCTATGTTGCTATTGTGTAAATTGTTGGTAGGAAAAGTGTTATGAAGAAATTTTGAAGTGGTATTATGCTGTATTCCAGATTGTTGAAAATTGGTATTTGACTTCATTTTAGGTTTTTGTTTACTTGAAGCATATTGATCAATAGTTTGGCGAAGTAAAGTAGTGAAGGAAGTTTTCTTTTGTGTGGGCATGATTTTAGGTTGAATAACAAGTTCCTTAGGAGGTTGGGTAACCTGTTGTTTTGACATGTTTTGAATCATAGTGACCATATCTGTATTGGATGGTCCAGCCTTATCACTTTCTTGATCAATGAAAGACAAGGGATTAGTGCGCACATCAAACATATGTTCCATGGCTGCTTGAGTGTCACTAATTTGCCCTTTATCAATACGAACTGCCACATTAAGAGCGTCAATGTTATCATTGAGAAATTTTCGAAAATGATCTACGTTGTCAAAATCAATAGTTCCATCTAGAGCTACTCTAGGGAATGAGGGTCCATCCTTTTTAACATTTTCTTCTTGTTCATTGTCTTCACCTAGGTCATCTTCTGGTTGATCTAGAGTTTTTCCTTCTGTAATTGGATCTTCAGGAAGGACATTTGGGTTTCCAGTTTTATCTCCTAACCAATCTTCTTCTTCTCCTTTAGTTTTTTTACCATTCCTAAGTTTAGGCATTGTGCCTTAATTTTAGATTTCAGCAAAAATATATATATATATATATATGCAATAAGCTTAAGAGGTATATATTAATTATATACCTACTACAATATTTAAAATGAAATGTTTTTGGTTTTTGTTATGTTTTTTAGTTTTTCTTTGTTTTTGAAATAATATTGTAAAGATAACAAATAACACAATAAATGCAAGAAATAAGACTGAAAAGAATGATCTAGTTTTCTATAAACAATTTATAAATATCATTAATGAGCTCGAGTTATTCAGGAGTCATGAAGTGTTCTTCTTCAAATTGAAAGTTTTCTTTTAAAAATTTAATGAAAAGAGCTATAGAAATACCATGTATTTTAGATTCTGATTGATAATAATAATTCTCACGACAATATTCACGATACAACATAGCTCTAGGAATGTTGTTCCATCTTCTTCTAATCATAAGATCAGTTTCTTGGGATTCTATATGAACTAGAAATTGGTGTACCACAACTATGTTCTTGAGGTATTCCTCGAAAGTTAAAAATTTTGAAGATACAAGAGCTCTCCTATAAGCTAACCATCTATGGCAGGCTCTCTGAAGTTCATGATAAAAGACTAGTTGATGAGGATCTAGGATTCTATCTAGGATAAGCCTCTTGATTTGTTTAAGTTTTGTTGACCTAGATGAAATGACACTAAGTCTTCTATCAAGATCATCCCACAAAAGTTGATTTCTATCTGTGCTTCGTGTACACTAAGCACGTGAATTGATTTCTATGGCTGCCAATTGGTTTTCAACATTTATAGTAACTGCTAATCTTTTCTTAGGAGCTACCATCTAAACATGATATTAAATTTAAATGATCTAAAATGCATCTATGTTTTAGTTGTTTTATTTTTTGTTTTTTTTTTTAAAGGTTTATAATGCATTCACGTCGGGTTCACCAAAATGTATCGCTCCAAATTTTTCACACCCTTACCTTCAGGCTATAGGATCCATGCCCGAAAGGGGGATGTGAAAAGGATGGTGCGGTACCTCGGACTGAGAGGCCTTGAGAAGGTCCCGCCTCTCGATGGAGGTGTATTATGGTGATTTTTTGACGGATGGTGGGTTCACCAGGAAACATTCAATGGTAGTTTCCATGCCTAGGTTGGGAATGTGTTTTATGTGTTTGTTTTAGCCTTAAGCATTCAAGTCCTAGGTTTGGCCAAAATGCGTCTAAGCTATTCTATATGAAGATGCAGATTAAATGAATACAAAAAATAGAATTAAGACAAAAAATAGAGAAATTAAGGAATATTAAAAGAAAATACCTGATCCGGATGTCTGATGAAGATTCTGATTCTTGAAGCAGTCATGATCGCCTCTAATTTGACAGGATCATCTGAGATCAGACAAGATCATCTGAGATCTGACGAATTTGTTAGACGAATTTGTCAGAGACCTGCAAATAGAGAAATAGGCACAAAACATAGAAAATACAACTATGCCAACATAAGGAAACAGTGTAAATTGACAGTAACAATATCAAACTAAAACTTAAAAATAGAAACATGAATGCATTATGCTAATTTAATCACAATTATGACTTAATTATGCATTTAAAGCTACATGGGTGAACTCCAAAATGTAATATAGCATAAAATATCAAATAGACTAGCTAATTGCAAAATAAAACAATATAGAAAAGGTGAAGAAATGCAAACTTCGGGCACTGATTGCCTCAATGTTGATTGCAGTCAAAATCATCTCGCATTGGTACGAAATCGTCTCTGATTTGACAGGATCGCCTCTGATCTAAATAGGATTGTCTGCGACAATGTAAGCTTACTCCGACTGAAAAACACTAAGGTACCTGCAACAAAATTGGTATAGAACTAATGCAAATATTAATTTGGGATGTTTTAACGTGTATGAAGTCAAGTTACAGGAATTATCAACCAGGGGGGTGCTAAGGGGAGGGCTTAGGATTAAATAGGCTTAGGAGGGAGGTTAGGAGGTTGGAGATCATCCCTATTTGGGAGATCTCCAACGGGGGAGGGTCTCTAACGACGTAGACACGCTTCTACCCGGATTAGAGACCCGTTGGAACAGAAGCTAATTATGCAAAATCAGTTTAGGGACAAGATCGTCTGGACATCCTAGCCTAGACGAAATCGTCAGATCTGGGGCGATATTGTCTGATCGACGACAATATCATCAAACGATCAAAACAAACTCTAAAAATGGTGCGGGAAAGGGGGAAACGGATTACACGACGGTTAACGGGTGGTTTGGGAGGTTAAAATTTGAATTTGAATTATTTACTAGAGTAAATGTAATTATTAAGATTTCACTGCGCCAATTTTAGGGTGCTACAGCTTAACATAAGTTGTTGCATCACTCAACAAGTGAGCATATTTTTGTGCTTCCTAATGCTCTAGTCCCTCAATCTCACCTCAATAACCTTATGTCTATCCTAAGTGTAAATGTAGATTTTATTCAAAACCTTGCTTTCACAATTTCTAATCCTATATCTTTGAGTCTCTTTGCCTCAGGCATAGGTGCAAGTTGTATGATACTCACTTCAACATCACATGCCCCAATACCCTAGCCTTATTCTTTTATTAACTATCAAATCCTTTTAATCATATATCACATATCACATATGCCATCAAACCCTCTTTATTTCAAATTCCAAACCTTCACTTCACAAATCAAGCACCTAAAATAGCAATTGGTCTCAATCCAAGGGTTCTCATCTAGTCACAGGTACTCTTATGAGGAATTGTGGAACTAAACTTTAGATCTTGTCATAGAAAGTTTCCCTTTACCCCTAATTTTAAAATATCCAAATTTTATATGTAGAAGAGTAAACAAGATCCCATTAATCATATTAATCTCTTTTGCACTACATATAGCAACATCGCATATGACAATATGTTGCTTCTTAAAATAATACCTAAACACCATAGTGGTCCTACTCCATAATGGTATTATTAAATACCATGACATATCATTATTGGGCACTGAATTGAACCAAGTTTTTACTCAGTACTGCGGCTGTCTATCTTCCTAGTTTTTGTCTAGGCTTGCACCCGATAACTACAGCTTAGCACTCAATATTGGATGGATCAAAATAGGGGTTTCTGATCCAACCTCCAGAATAGGTTGGTTCCTTGTCAACTTAGCAGGTTGTTGATACAATTATGCTCACTTAGGGTTTGGAGTTTAGGGTAAGAGAAGGTTAGGGTTAGAGAGATGTAGATAACAATGGACGAATAGGTTAACAACATTGCACCATCATAAAAAGCTCCCAAAAAACTAGATTAAGGACATACACTCAAATCAACATTTATCTCATAATATATTGTTTCATATATTTAAAGCATAACAGAGAAATGTTATAGCAAGCAATTTCAATACCTAGGGAATGATAATCCAAATAACAAAATTCATCAAACACTTCAATTTTATAGAAATATACTTTCCAATAACACATAATGAACTCAAATCAGATTTCAGTTACTCACAATAGCTAGTAATCCAAAATAGGCAAAAACTAATTGTCTAAGTATTTCCAAAAATGTAACTATGAAATCTGAACCTCTAACATCAATCAAGAGAACGTAAACTTGAGTTGAAGTTCAATGTATTGCTCATTTCATTCAGCTCTTCAGGAATATTTACAATAGCATAGGAAAACATGCTATAGAAAACCCTTAAAAATGAGGTTTCGACCTCTACATATATTTTTCATATTACAATAATCAAGAAACAATGCACAAAATCTTGTTACAACAGCTCAGCAAAGAATTTAGTTGGCATTAGCTCATTAGTTCATCCTCTAAGAATTCCACTGGAAGGAGTCCACCATGATAGCAAGGGGTCCCTACAACTTGTTTGTCGCTCAGTAGAACTATAGTTCAAAACATTCCAGATCATACATTTCTATCGATCCTTCTTGGGAATAGATTGCCACTGTCGATCTATAACTGCCTCTGGTCTGATCTTCTTGGAAACCTTGGACTCTTAATATTTCGATCGACTGTTATAGTTCTGATGTAGAAACACCTTTTAAATAGCCAAAATATAGAAGACTAACCTCCATCGTCGATCTTCTTCATCACACGGTTCATATTCAATATGGCACAAGCTAAATGCCATTCCACTTTATCTTTACCTTTCTTAGTAGTAGAATCTTCAATCCGGATCTAGAGTATCTAAACCTTGAATCTGCTCTAGGATTTTATCTTCCACTTCATCATTATTTAGCCATTCTGCTTTATCTTTATTTTGAAAAGAAAAATGCTTTTTAATTCCCTGGATCGCCATTCCACACTTTTTCGCTAGCAATGTCATCATTTCCTTAAGACTTTTGTGAATTTGAAGATAGCACTAATCCAGAGCGGGAAACAAAAGACTTTTCTAGAATTGGATATATGTAAAGAGGTTTTTCTACACTTTTTTGTTGCTGACATCACCATCTCTCAAGGATTTTTGCGGATTTGAGATCTGTCATCATTCTGTACCCAGAATGCAGTTACCTGAAATCTCTTCAAATATTTCAAAATTGAATAGTTGTGGAGCGGACTCATATTATCAACCCGGTTTCGAAATAGAATGATAAATTTATGACTTAGTCAAAATTATACAAAATTACTAAGTATGTGGCCATTTTAGGCCTACATTCTGGCACCTCTTGGGTGGATTTTCTTGCAAATCCAATCGAATCCAGAGTCTTATCCATTGGGCCTTAGGAGTCAAAATAATACTTATTATTGAATACATGTTTTAAAGAATGATTTCCATACAAACCCTACCCTCTGAAAAATTAATTCTATATGGATGCAACATGTTTGAATGTTGCATGTGCATATGTAGCCACTATGAAAACAAGTAAACCCTCATATTCAAAAATATCAAGTATGCTATTGTGGTATAGGAGGTTAGGATATCTTGATGAAAGGAGCCTAAAAGAGATGTGTTCAAAGTAGATAGTCCATATATTATAGAAACAAAAGTTTGATTCTATGTATTTTGTGAAGCATGCATTTTAGAAAATCAAAAAAGAGTCACTTTTGCCTCTATTGACTATAGAACCAAGGAAATATTAAAATTGGTACATTATGATATTTGTGGGTCTTTTAAAGTTGATTCATTAGGCAACTCCACGTATTTTATTATTTTCGTGTATGATTTCTCTATGGAGCCATAGGTTTACTTTCTTAAACAAAATTTAGGGGCTCTTATTGTCTTCAAAGAGTTTGTTGTAGTTTAAAGTCAAACTAAGAAGAAAGTGAAGTTTTTGAGGAGTGATAATGGTGGAGAATATTGCTCCCATGAATTCAATGTTTTTTGCATTTTGTATGGTATTGCAAGGCAAAAAAAAACCCCTTAGACACCATAAAAAAATAGAGTTGCAGAAAGGCTCAATAGGATACTATAGGAGAAGGCAAGAAGCATGAGAGAGGATGTAGGTTTGAATAAAAAAAAATTGGTAAAGGTTGTTAATACAGCTAACTATATGAACAATATATCACCTAGTTCCTGTTGGCATTTTTGCCACATTGATTCTCATTGATTAATGCATTAATGTATTATTGAAAATCTGACCCCTATATAGGCTTTAATGCGGTTTATGGCGAAAAAAGAAGAAAAAATGAGCAAAAAATGACTAAGTCTGAAAACTGCAGCGATGCGCTGACATGTCACAGAATCGCGAGTCAACGCAGTCAACGCAGGCAGGTTGGGCGGAACCGTCGCGATATCGCGACGTGTTCCAGAATCGCGGGTCGATCGGCTTCAAGGACACTAAGTTGAAAACTTGCAGCGCGTCACTGACATGTCAGCGAATCGCGACACTGACGGCTTCGAAGGGGCAAGTGCCAAAACTTGCAGCGATTCGCTGCATGTTCGAGCAGAGAAGAGTCTAAGGAAAAAGTTGCAGCGCATCGTGACGGAAAATGACAAATGGTACGGAGAAAGAAATGCGTAGCGATATCGCTACCCGTAGCGAAATCGCGGGGTTTTGACCAGGAAGAACCATGAACCGAAACATGTAGCGATATCACTACATGTTCTGTTTTCACGGGGCAGAGCGCAGGGAGGAGCCAACGACGAAAACATGTAGCGAAATTGCTACATGTTCCATTTTCGCAGAACAAGCTTGCGATGGAGAAGAGGAAGCCGGAGACGTAGCGAAATCGCTACATGTGCCATTTTCACGGGTCAAAGGTGGTCAAAGCGTACGGCATTATAAGATGTCGCGATTTCGTGACATCTTATAATTTTGCGACCCGTCGCGTTTTCGTGACCTGCGCAGTTTCCCGCCAAAACACAAGTATGAACGGCCGAGAAGGTTTTTTTGGGTTTTGATGATTAAATGTTGCCCCGAATTAAATGCTTTGTGGATTTTCGATGCGGTTAAGGTCGAAGAGTGCCCAGGCCACCAAAATTAAAGGGTTTATTGGTTCGAAGTTGCTGTTCGTGGATTGATTTAACAATTGCCTGCACATGTTTGAAAAACGAATTTAATGAAGGCGCCCGCGATTATCTCATTGCATTTAATTTTTGCTTCCTCGAGGCCGTGATTAAGGGGATCGTGTTCCTGATTTCCAAGTGACGGTTGTAGATCACGAGGAAGTTGGTTTTAAGTTTTTAATGCTGCAAAGAGGACGGACCTCTATAAAAACCAATGTAATTTTCATTTACGGAGGTTGGAAAAACTGGTTGCTAGAAGCTGGAATTGTATCTGCAGGAATAAAAGGATCAATTTCTAATTTTTCAAGCGTTGCATGGATGAATTTCTTTTTTGTTTTCTGCATTTCTAATAGCATTCGTACTCTTGCATTGCTATTACATTTAAATTCTGCATACTGGATTTAAATATTGCGGTCAGGGTACGATTCCTGGAATGTGGGTTTGGAGGGATTTGCGGCATGTGATTGTGCGAAGATTAAGCTAATTTCTTATGTTACTTGCTGTTGTTGCATTTGTAGTTTCCTACTGTTGTTTTTCTGATCCCATCACTTCGGCCTGTGGCCATATTTCCCATTTCTTTCTGCAACCTTTTAAATCTCTTTCCAACAACCCTATCTTAAACCCAATTTTAGAATAGTAGAGGGAACCAGCCCACTCTGGAGATTGGTCTGGGAGCCATTTCTTGCTTCCAGCCTTTCAATGTTGGCCGGGTCTAGGGCGCAATTGTAAAAATCCTTTCCAGTGGTAGATTCGTGACCAACAGTTTTTGGCACGCCCGGTGGGATAGACTGTTTTTGTCTCCAAGAATTCATAATCGATGGGATACGCATAATTTTCCAAAGTGATAACCCCATCGGTGCCAATAGTTTTGGCACGCTTTTAACACCCGGAGGTCTCAAGATTTGATGAGCTGTCTTGGCCTCACAGCGGAGATTTGGAAGTTCATCTGGCGACTTTGCTGAGTTGAAGATCTGTTCGTGGATGCCTATTTTTGTTTAAAAAAAAAAAAAAATTCAAAGAATGTTCATCTGGCAACTCTGACTTAATGGCGATGGCCATGATTCCGAGATCACTGCCAAAAAGGTGAGGGTTTTTTCTAGATGTGATGATCCTGGCCCTCTGAATCTCCAAGTTCGGCATGAAATTCCCGAAGGTGCCCTGAAGAACCTGGCAAAATATGATGGTACCGTAGGCATGGCTCTGACACATGTTGAAGACATTGCTACTTTGTCCATGATCCATGTCATAGAATACGAAGATATCATGATCTGACTTCTGGTTCAGTCTTTGGAAGGAAGAGCATTGCAATGGTACAGATTGCTCAAATGTCAAAGCATCAGTTCATGGGATGATCTCGTGGGAGCACTGATCAAAAGATTTGATGAAGATCCTTTCTACAGTTCTTTGGATCTCTACCAATTTTTCATGTACATCAAGAGAGCACCTCAAGAAAGCATCACGGACTTCAATGTCCGATTCTTGATAAGTTGGAAGAGAACTCCAGAGAAGATCCGTCCATCACCCACCCAAGCCCACCTCTTTTATGTTCGAGCTTTTAATTCTGACATAGGTCTCTTTTTGCTGCAGTCAGGTGAACAACGGTTCCCACAAATATTTGAGGAAGCAGTGCGAGCGGAACAGCTTTTGCTCTTATCGAGAAAGTTACCGTGGGGAGAAACTCCATTACCTTCTCCGGTGGTTGCTGCTCCTGTCTACCCTGCACAGTACTTTTCATGCCAGATCCCTTATACTGAGCAGAAACCTGAGATGCAGTCATGTGAAGTTCAAGGGACAGGTCTCGTCCAAAGTCAAGGATTGGAACATGCAAGCACTTTTCCAGCAATGAACAATATGATTGCTTGCAGTTTTCATCAAGAGATGGGCCAAGTAGAAGAACAAGTTCAAATTCCAGAGCCTGAGGAGATCCCAGAATTAGATTTCTCACTTGAAGAGCCCTGTGATCACATCAAGGAGTTAGAGGAGCCTGTACTCAACCCACAGCCAGTAAAGTCTGCAAAGTGGTGGTGTTGGTTCCAGCCACTACATCCGGTACCTAAAGAAGTCCTCCATATGGGTACTAGTAAGAAGGATAATTTGTCGCATTGCATCCTATTCGCACCATGGAGAACTTCAGGAAGGAGCCAGCCCAATTTCAAGGACCGATTTAAGTATGATCAGATCTGGTCGGGACATTGCAGATTTACCGGATAACATTCTGAGATTGGGTGTCTGGTGGCGACATGCCAATCATGTCGTGAACTATTGTATATAGTATTTTGAAAAAAAAAAAAAAAAAATAGAAAAAAGAGAAAAAAAAAAAAGAGGTATGGTTAGTACTGTTCATCTCAGCTCTTTTGTTGTCTGCGAGCTGTAGGTGCTTGTTTTTTTTCTTTCTTTTGTCTCTTCCTTTCCCAGCAGTTGGTGGCTCTCAGAAAATTCTTCTTTTCCCTTCCCCGTTTCCTCTCTTTCCTTTCTTCATCTTCTTTCTTCTTTTTCCTCTGCATTAAAACAAAATAAGCCACAGCTGTTGTTTCTTTTTCCTTTTTCTGTTTTTCCCCCGTCCCTTCTTATCCCTTTCCTCTAAGTTCAGTCTTTTATGCATTTATTTCGCAGTCTAGTTCATTTCATTTCACAGCTTTTCTAGTTCCATTCCCACTCCATAACTTCGTTCATTTTCATTTCATCATTCCATTTGCAGTCACCGCTTGCGCAATCGCAAGAGCTCACTCCATCATCGCGTTCCATTAGTCATTTCATAATCAGTTATATGCAGGTTTTTTTCCAGTTTTAATTTTTTAGCAGAACATGTATTGCAGCAGCCCGCCTTCTGTTCAGATATGACTCTGTGGCAATGGACTAAGGCCTGGATTCTTGCATACAGCGAGCTGTATACCCCGTGAGCCGCCAAGAATGTTGGCATTTTTGCCACATTGATTCTCATTGATTAATGCATTAATGTATTATTGAAAATCTGACCCCTATATAGGCTTTAATGTGGTTTATGGCGAAAAAGAAGAAAAAATGAGCAAAAAATGACTAAGTCCGAAAACTGCAGCGATGCGCTGACATGTCACAGAATCGCGGTCAACGCAGTCAACGCAGGCAGTTTGGGCGGAACCGTCGTGATATCGCGACGTGTTCTAGAATCGCGGGTCGATCGGCTTCAAGGACACTAAGTTGAAAACTTGCAGTGCGTCGCTGACATGTCAGCGAATCGCGACACTGGCGGCTTCGAAGGGGCAAGTGCCAAAACTTGCAGCGATTCGCTGCATGTTCGAGCAGAGAAGAGTCTAAGGAAAAAATTGCAACGCATCGCGACAGAAAATGACAAATTGTACGAAGAAAGAAATGCGTAGCAATATCGCTACCTGTAGCGAAATCGCGGGGTTTTGACCAGGAAGAACCATGAACCGAAACATGTAGCGATATCACTACATGTTTCGTTTTCGCGGGGCAGAGCGTAGGGAGGAGCCAACGACGGAAACATGTAGCGAAATCACTACATGTTCCGTTTTCACGAAACAAGCTTGCGATGGAGAAGAGGAAGCCGGAGACGTAGCGAAATTGCTACATGTGCCATTTTCACGGGTCAAAGGTGGTCAAAGCGTACGGCATTATAAGATGTCACGATTTCGCGACCCGTTGCGATTTCGCGACCCGTCGCGTTTTCGCGACCTGCGCAGTTTCTCGCCAAAACACAAGTATGAACGGCCGAGAAAGTTTTTTTTGGGTTTCGATGATTAAATGCTGCCCTGAATTAAATGCTTTGTGGATTTCCGATGTGGTTAAGGTCGAAGAGTGCCAGGCAACCAAAATTAAAGGGTTTATTGGTTCGAAGTTGCTGTTCGTGGATTGATTTAACAATTGCCTGCACATGTTTGAAAAATGAATTTAATGAAGGCGCCCGCGATTATCTCATTGCATTTAATTTTTGCTTCCTCGAGGCCGCGATTAAGGGGATCATGTTCCTGATTTCCAAGTGACGGTTGTAGATCAACAGGAAGTTGGTTTTAAGTTTTTAATGCTGCAAAGAGGACGGACCTCTATAAAAACCAATGTAATTTTCATTTACGGAGGTTGGAAAAACTTGCTGCTAGAAACTGGAATTGTATCTGCGGGAATAAAAGGATCAATTTCTAATTTTTCAAGCATTGCATGGATGAATTTATTTTCTATTTTCTGCATTTCTAATAGCATTCGTACTCCTGCATTGCTATTACATTTAAATTCTGCATACTGGATTTAAATATTGCGGTCAGGGTACGATTCCTGGAATGTGGGTTTGGAGGGATTTGCGGCATGTGATTGTGCGAAGATTAAGCTGATTTCTTATGTTACTTGCTGTTGTTGTGTTTGTAGTTTCCTGCTATTGTTTTTCTGATCCCATCACTTCGGCTGTGGCCATATTTCCCATTTCTTTCTGCAACCTTTTAAATCTCTTTCCAGCAACCCTATCTTAAACCCAATTTTAGAATAGTAGAGGGAACCAGCCCACTCTGGAGATTGGTCTGGGAGCCATTTCTTGCTTCCAGCATTTCAATGTTTGTCGGGTCTATGGCGCAATTGTAAAAATCCTTTCCAGTGGCAGATTCATGACCAACAGTTCCATTCTCAATGAGATAAAACCAAAGGAATGTTGGAGTGGAGTCAATCCATCAATTTCTCATTTGAGAGTGTTTGGGTGTGAAGTATTTTTCTTGTACCCAAGAAAAGTAGGTAAAAGTTGGACAATAAATTTGTTAAAGGAGTGCTCATTAGATATGGTGATGGAATCAAAGTTACAAACCGTGGATACCTTCATAATATTTCCATGTGTTTAGTTGTAATGTAGTATTTACAGAAGACATACATAGCATATAAGAGTACATGGAAACAACCCTCGATAGCCAAGAACAATTTGATGCAGCTACTAGTTTGAGAAAACATCAAGCTAAAAATCATCCATAAATTGTTCCACCATTAAGTGGCTTGAAGCCATTTCTATTCCTTTATTAGAGTTTCCACGTGATACTAATAAATTTTCATGCAATTGGAAATATCAACAGGATAATGAGATTTTTTTTTAATATTCCAATTAGCCTCAAGTTGTTGAAGAGCAACTTGCACATGAGGAGCAACTCCATAATTCTAACATTATTCAAGAAGTGAAAACTTTGAGAAGAATTCAGCAACAAAGGAGTGTACCAAAAAAAATTATTTATGATGAATACAATAACTTTACATTATCTTCCAAGAGTGTTGATCCTATAGGTGTTAAATTTGCTCTCACTAGTGATGAATCAATTCATTGGAACAAATCTATAGAAGAGGAAATGTAGTCATTGAAGAAAAATAAGACTTGGGACTTGCAAGTTTTGCCTAAGGGTAGAAATAAAATTGATTTTAAATGGGTGTTTAAAAGGAAATACAAGGTTGATGGTTCAATTGAGAGATATCAAGCTAGGTTAGTAGCAAAAGGATACTCTCAGGTTGAAGGGCTTGACTTTGAAGAAACATTTTCTCCCATGGCAAATATTGCATCTATTAGATTGCTCTTTGCATTGGCTACTACAAATGTCTGGGAAAATGAGTATATGGATGTGAATATAGCTTTTCTTCATGAATATCTTAATGAATATTTGTACATGGAGCAATTGGTGGGGTTTGAAGTAAGTGGAAGAAATGTTGTATGAAATCTGAGAAAGTCACTGTATGGGTTGAACCAATCCCCAAAGTAGTGGTATAAAAGGTTTGATACCTTTGTGATTGAACATGTTTTTGTGAGAAGTGATGCTAATCATTGTATCCATCTCAAGTATTAAGGAAATAACTTTTTAATCTTGGTGTTATATGTAGATGATATTCTTCTTTTCAACAAATTGAAGAATCTTGTGAAGAAGACCAAGTCTAAGTTGTCAAGAGAATTTGACATGAAATACCTTGGCCCATTATGTTATTTCTTGAGTATTTATGTGAAGAGAAACCATGGTGAGAAGAAGATATGGATTAGACAGAAGGGATACAATACATACTTGCCTAATATTTTTAAAATGGACCAATTCACTCTTGTAACTACACCTTTTAGGATGGAGTTGCATTGTAAAAATATGTGTCCAAAGGATGATGATGAGAAGAGATTCATGGATAAAGTTCCCTATGCAAGTGTAGTTTATAAACTGACATATGCAATGGTGTGTACAATACTAGATCTTGCTCATGTAGTTGGAGTTATGAGAAAATTTATGTCTAATCTTGGTAAGAAACATTGGGTTGTAGTGAAGAGAATTCTCAAATATTTGAAAGGCACCAGTGATTTTACAATATCTTATGATGGTAAAGAAAATAATCAACTATAATATTTTATAGATTCTAATTATGGAGGATATGTAGATACTTCTAAATCTACTAATGCATATGTGTTCACACTGTTTGGAGGAGTCATGAATTGGATAAGTAAAATGTAGCAAGTGGTGGCTCAATCAACTACTGAATTTGAATATATTTTTATTGCATAACCATCTAAGGAGGTAGCCTGGTTACATGTAGTGTACAAAGGCATTGGTTTTCAATACATTTCCATTAATTTGTTGTGTGACAATCAAAGTGCAATTGAATTGACCATAAATCCTAAATTTTACTCTTGTACTAAGCATATTTGAGTGAAATTTCATTATATCAAAGACAGTGGAATCTAGAGAAGTTGAGTTGCATAAGATTGGTATATAGAACAATGAAGAAAATGAACTGACAAAGCCGCTGGATAGCAAGAAGTTCATTTGGTATAGATATTTTATGGGAGTTATTTCATTTTGATTAGTAACCCTAAAGAATAAGGAAGAAGACATTGTTTTGTTCATTTACTTAGTCTTTATGGTAAGTGGGATATTGTTGGATGTGTGCCAAAAATACTATATTTATATTTTTAGGAGTTGTTATATATGTGTTGGCATGTTATTAGCTAGTTGCCTAAACATAGTACCTCTATGTGTGTATTTATTTTCATAGATACAAATCTATAATATGAATATGTGTGAAGAGCCATGAGAGAAGAACATATCTCATATGTAATGTTGAATGTATTGTGAATGAAGTTATTCTTCTATTTTTTTATTTGTGCTCTATGGCATGTCATGTATAAATATTTACTGGTAATTTTCTCTTTTGTTTCATGTTAGTTTCTTATCAATTGCACATTATTTTCTTCATTATATGTGTTTATTTCATCATTTATTTTTTGGTGACTTGTTTGGCTACACATTCTATTGTGCCAACATATTCACATCTATATTTGAAAGTTTGAACACTCTCCATATTCAAATATTCCCAATTTATATTCAATCAATTCAATGATTTCTATCAAACTAAATATTAAAATCATAAACTATATAAATACATTAAGCTAATTATCACTTATGATAAGGTTACTATTGATGCCATTCCTTGGTCTAGCAATCATCATGCAGATGCTATGGTAATGTTGCCTCTCTTATGCTCTTGAATTAGGTGATAAGCAAGTTATTGTCATCATCCAAAAAATTATAGAATCTACAACTTTAGAATCTAGCCAACTTCCTTTAGAGGTTCTCACTATTGATGCCTCTTCTCCACCTAATCCTTGGTATAAGGACATCTTATCCTTCCTTAAGGATGCCACTTTGCATGAAGGTTTAAATAACTATGAACATAAGAACCTAAGGCAATGTGCATGCCTCTATGTCATATTTAGTGGTATTTTGTATTGACACTCATTTGATGTCATTTTGTTTAGTTTCCCCACCACAAATTAAGCTCAAATAGTTGTTAAAGATACCCACGATGGATCATGCAATGACCACTTCAATAGAAATGACATTATGTAGAAACTTCTTTAAAAGGTCTATTATTGGCCCTCTATGGAGGAATTCTATATTTATGTTAAAAAGTATGATAAGTGTCAAAAAAATGATAATCTTATCCATGTTCCATTTCAACAAGTCCAATCATTGACTTTTTCTTGGAATTTTCTATCTAGGGCTTAGATATTATAGGCAATATTAACCTAACATCATCTAATGGATATCAATTTATCATCATGATAACTAAATATTTTACTAAAGGTGTTAAAGTGATGCATTTATCCTCATGCACTAGAATACAGGTCCCTAAATTCATTCTCAACCAAACCCTTTATCGCTATGGCATCTATTCCATAAAAATATCTCACAATGGGATTCCCTTTAATAATATGGATGTTTTAAAACTTTGTGCTAAGTATAAAATAAACACAAGTGGTTATCACTTTATTACCCAAACTATAATGGCCAAGCCAAAGCTTCCAACAAAAAACCTAAAATCCATATAAACTTGTCAATAAGATAGGCCAAAATTGACACCTTTAGTTATACCCACCTTGTGGGCTTATCGTATTAGTGTCCAAATTTCCATTGGTGCAACACCCTATTATTTGTTCTATGGGACTAAAGTTATCTTACCCTTTTATTTTTAGGTGTCTTCCCTATGAATTCTACTACAAGACTCCTCTACCAGAGATGAATATTATCACACCCATCTTAGCCAACTGGAACTACTCAACAAAAAATGAATCCATGCCTTAGAAAATTTGTAGGTCTACCAAAAAGGCTTAATAAAGCCTATGAAAATAAGGTATGATCCCATCCCCTTGAATTTGGAGATCTAGTTCTTAAGAACTAAAAGAATACCAATGCTAAAGCTAAGCTCAAAGGAAAATTTGAGCCCAGGTGGCTAGGTCCATTTATAATAATTTTCAAGTTTGGCTCAAGAGCTTATCACCTAGCTACACTTGATAGAAAAGAAATAAAATAATCCATAAACATAATGTACTTAAAACAATACTAAATCTAATTTTTTTTAGGATCCCATCCTAACGTTATTTTGTAATTCTCATTGCTTATGTAATGACCCACTTCCAACATGGGGGATTCCATATATGACGTTATTTTGTAATATTTTGTAACATATGTGGAAAGTAAGGTACCTAGCCAAGTGGATGTCATTTGATGTAACCGTTATCAAGATTGTAACCGATTTTTGGTAGAAGATTGTAGCTCGAGTGGCATTTTGCATGTAAGCCAACTCTTGAGCTTAGGGTTAGGGTTGCATAAAGTATTTTCTTTAAAAGCTATGAAGTCATGTATGAATGTATCTTTTTGTAAGTGAATGAAATATTGAAGGAGGTTGCCCCCTTGAAGAGGCTTGCAAATCAGTGCTTATTTTGAGAGTTTTTATTTTTGCATTTACTTTTTACATTGGGATATTGCACGAGTTTCTACTTAATTTTAGTATTTTGTGTGAGATTTCTTAATTTTAATAATAGGTTCCTAACAAGTGGTATCAGAGCACTTTCTAGGGCCAAGTTCTACTATGACTGATAATTCTAGCTTATCTGTTTCGTTTATTAGGTATAATTCTCCTATATTTTTTATTTTTGTTTTCCTTTATTTAAATAACAAAAAAATCAACAAAAACCAGAAAAAGCAAAAAAAATACAATCTTTTTTTTCTACAAGTAGTTGAGGAGGTTAGAAACCCTATGTTAAGGGTTTTAAAATATCGCAAAGAAGTTTTCATTATTGGCTAAGCTATATAGCCTATAAATCATATAGTGAACTAAGGGGTGATTAGGCTTTAATACCTAGGCCTTAGACAACACTCACACATGAAATTGAGCTCCCATGCATCTTTGGGTATATCAGTAAACCATTTAGGCTAAAACAAAATTTTATCTAATAGGAATATTTTCGGCCTTCTATTATCCATAGTCCATGAGACACAACATCCCGGATGATTATCCTCCCATACTGTAAGAGAGGCAGATAGTATGCTCAAGGGTATGTGTGGAATCCTCCTTGGGTAGTGCCTAAAATATTGGTCCAAGCACTATTGTTCATCAATATGGTATAACAAAGGGCCTATGGGTATTACAAAATCCTCTACCTAGCATACCCTAGTTCTATCAAAACTTCATCCTACAAAAAACAAAACCTTCTTGTTTTGCTAAACTTGTATTTATGATCAAAAAAAGTGAGCATACGAAGAAAGACTTCCCTATCACCAAAGAATAAACTTTTGCATGCACCAAACAGTCAATACAGAGGTTGAAAGTGTTTGTGATAGTCAGTAATATTCCATTTCATCTTGATCAGTGGCATTAATAGTCTAGTTAGTAATAGTAACAATTATCTATATTGATTAGATATTATAGGTTCTCAGTATCTGTGGACATCAAAATGAGATAGATCAAACTACCTCATTGTTGGAATTCCTAAAAAGCTCCATTGATAACATGCACATAGCAAATCAAGACATGAGAGAAGAGCTTTTAAATTTTAGAGATGATTACGATACCTCTAGAACCTGCTTAGAAGAACAACATGCAGATGTTGAGTCCAAATTTTAAGGTGGTCCAAGCAATTCTGAGTACTGTACTAAAAAATCACAAGATAACAAAGGTAAAGGAAGGGCAAAAGATGACTCTCACCCTCACTATGATCATAATACTACCTTTAATATGCCTAAATTGGACTTTCTTAAGTTTAATGGGAAGGATGTAGATGGGTGGTTGTGACGTGTTGATGAATTTTTTAAACTCCATGATGTCCCTAGATATTATCGAGTTCAAATGGCTTCCTTCAACTTGGAATTTGAAGCTTTACAATGGTAAAAATGGTTGTAAAAAACTCCCGTAATACTTCTTGGAAAGAATTTGAGTCTTAATTACTCACTTTTGCCTTAGTGAGTAAGATGATTTTATAGGAGCATTGATAAAGTTGAAATAATCTTTGACAGTTTGAGATTACCAAATACAATTTAAGAAATTGACCAACAAAACTAGGGATTGGATTAAGGGTTATTTATGAGTTGTTTCATTAGTGGTTTGAAGGATGATCTCCAAGTTTATGTCAAGATGTTTAAACCACAATCCATGATGCAAGCTATCATTTTGGCTCATTTGACTAAATCAAAAGTTTTAGCTCAAATATGGACATCTAAATTTCCACAAGATAGACCCCCCTTCACTCCTAGATTCCAAAATCATAATGAACAAAAAAATGTTGCACCCAAATGTCTAACTACCAAAGAAATGGATGCACGATGCATCCAAAAATTTTGCTACAATTGTGATGAAAAATTTACTCGTGGGCATAGGTGCACCCAAATTTTTTTCCTCATAGATGTTGATGAGCCTGACACCAGTGACCAAAGTGATCATGATAAAAAACCAGTAGAGGAACCACTCCAAAATGAGGAAGAAATCTAGGAAGAACCATTGGGTAAAATTTGTGTTCATGCTCTTCCTGACATTACTACTCCCCAAACTATGAAAGTTATGGATTATTTCAAAGGCCTACGTCTTACCATCCTGATTGATTCTGGCAGTACACACAACTTTATTGATCCTTGTATTTCCAAGTAGGCAAATTTGTATGTACATACATGTAATTCCTTTGAGGTTATGGTAGCCAATGGAGGGAGGTTACCTTGCAAAGGTAAATTTCATAATATTAAAGTAAAAATTGGGGAATATGAGATCAAACAGGATATGTTTGCTCTTCAATTAGGGGGATGTGATATCGTGTTAGGATATCAATGGTTGGGCACATTGGTAACCATCTCATGGAACTTTGTTGAGTGTTGGATGCAATTTTCATAGAATGGAGAGTCCCACACTCTCCATAGCTCAAAAGCAGGGCCTTCAATGATTATCAGTTCAAGTCGGGTGGAGAAGTTGTTAACAAAATTATCTCAGAGTCATATCTCATATATTTGCAATCCAGCCTCACCCTTTCAAGGAGTATTCCATTCCTATAGATTTACAACTTATTTTTTCCAAGAATAATTCTATTTTTACTGAACCATTAGAATTACCACCTCGTCTCTCCCATGACCATGCTATTCCATTGTTACTTAGTAATGCACCACCTAAAATTAGACCGTACTAGTATCCTCATGATTTTAAATCAAAAATCAAGAAGATAGTCCAAGAATTGTTAAAATCCAGTGTCATTAGGCCAAGTAACAGTTCTTAGTCTTCTCAAGTTTTACTGGTGCACAAGAAATATGGGTCTTAGCAATTGTGTATCGATTATCGTGAGCTTAATAAACTCACCATCAAGGATAAATTTACTATTCCAGTGGTGGATGAATTACTGTATGAACTACATGGTACTATGTACTTCTCCAAATTAAACCTTCGCTCTAGGTACCATCAAATCAGGCCCAACGATGAGGAATTATCAAGACTACTTTTTGCACTATTGAAGGTCACTATGATTTTTTGGTTATACCATTTGGCTTGACTAATGCTTCTTCCACTTTTCAAAGCCTCATGAACAATATATTGTATCCATTCCTTCAAAAATTCATCCTATTTTTCTTTTATGACATTTTGATTTATAGTCACTCATGGGAAGAGCATCTTGTTCATGTGGATCAAACTTTACAATTGTTGGTACAACATCAAATTTATGCTAAGTGGTACAAGTTTTCTTTTGGGTTGATAGAAGTAGAGTATTTGGGACATATTATCACCAAGTATGGTGTCAAATTTGACCCCAAGAAGATCCAAGTGGTTCAAGAATGGCCAAAACCTTACACTCACAAGGGTCTTCAAGGATTTTTAGGGCTTACAGGTTATTATCATAAATTTATTTGTAACTATGGTAAAATTGTAGCTCCCCTCACTTCCATGTTAAATAAGGACTATTTTACTTGGATAGGACCCATTGAATAGGCTTTCCTAGAATTGAAGCATGTTATGGCCACTATGCCAATTTTAACCATGCTAGATTGTTTTAAATATTTTATCATTTAAATTGACGCTTCTGGTCATGTTATTGGTGTAGTGTTGATGCAAGAACGAAGACCTCTAGCTTTCACTACTAAATCACTCTCTAGTAGTAATCTAGGAAAATCCACCTATACTAAGGAAATACTAGAAAATTTGCATATGGTAATCCATTGGCAACCATATCTCATTGGTCATCATTTCTCCACTAAAACTAAGCATCAAAGTCTCAAATACTTTTTGGAGCAATGAGTTGCCACCCCAAAAAACAAAAATGGGTTTCTAAGCTCATAGACTATAATTATGATAACACTGATAAGAAGTAAAAGGATAAAATTGTGGTAAATGCTCTCTCTCATCAATTTGAGGCTCAAAATATGCTATGCACTATTTCATCACCCATTCCATAATGGATTGATTCCTTACGATAGGAGGTACTTCAGGATTTAGGCTTATAAACTTTGGTTGCCTCTCTATACACTTAATCTACTACATGTCCTGGCTATGCTTGGGATAGACATGATTTGCATTACCACCAATGCCTTTTTGTTCCCCACATATCATCCCTACAAGAAATTCCCATAAGAGAACTACATGCCATCCCATATACTGACCATTCAGGATTCCTCAAAACATATGAATGGCTTAAGTGCACATTTTTTAGAAGGGCATGAAAAAGGGGATTCAAAATTTTATGGTTGCTTCTAATACCTTTCGATGCATGAAAGGTGAAATGGTGCATTCTCCAGGAACTCTCCAACCCTTTCCCATTCCTGACCAGGTTTGGACCAATATTTCCATGGATTTTATTGAAAGGTTACCTAAGTCTAAAGGTAAATCCATTATTTTCATGGTAGTGGATCATCTTTTAAAGTATGCTCACTTTTGTTCCCTATCCCATCCTTACACAACCTCCATCATTACCTAGATTTTCCATGGTTTTATATTTCACCTTCATGGTATGCCCACCTCCATCATGTCTTGGCCATGATCCCATATTTACTTGTCACTTTTGGTAAGAATTGTTTAAGTTACAAGGAACTCAGCTCAAAAAAATTCAGCTTATCATCCATAAATAGATGGCCAAAATGACATTGTCAACAAATGTTTAGAGATATTCCTTCATTGCTTTACCTCTGATCATTCTACTCAATGGGTGAAGTGGCTTTCTTTGGTTGAGTGGTGGTACAACACTTCCTATCACACAACAACCAAGGTTACCCCTTTTGAGGTAGTTTATGGGCACCCTCCACTCATGCCTTCCTCCTACATTTTGGGTAGCTCTAGGGTCCATGCAGTTGACACTACTCTTAGTTAGCATGTTGATGTCCTCTACCAACTAAAGATGAATTTGGATGTCGTCTAGAACCAAATGCACCAATAGGCTAACCAAAATTGTTTCAAGCATAGCTTTGATGTGGGTGATATGGTTTTCCTTCACTTGTAGCCTTACATAGCTGTCCCTATAGCTTCGTAGGTGCCAAAAACCTATTGTAAAATACTATGGTCCCTACTAGGTTTTACAATGGATTTGTGCCACAACCTATAAATTGACCCTCCCACCTACATCCAAGCTCCATCCTATTTTCATGTCTCCTCTCTCAAAAGGGTGGTGGGTACTTAGCTACAAGTTCAATATACAGTCCCATAATTAGATGAAGAAGTTTATATCTTGCTCGAGCCTAAATAGTTGTTTGATCATCATACTCACACTCTCTACAACTACACCATTATTGAGGTCCTTATTCAGTGGCATGGACTCTAGCCAGAAGATGCTACATGGGAGTCTCTTCAATAGCTCCAGAAATAGTTTCCTCATCTTTAGCTTTGAGGATGAAACGTTTTGAAGGGGAAGGACATGTTAGGATTCCATTTTAAAGTTATTTTGTAATTCTCATTCATTATGTAATGACCCACTTCCAATGTGGGGGATTCCATATATGATGTTATTTTTTTATATTTTGTAATGTATGTGGCAAGGCACCTAGCCAAGTGGAGTCCATTTCATGTACGCGTTATCAAGATTGTAACCGATATTTGGTAGAATATTCTAGCTCGGGTGGCATTTTGCATGTGAGCCAACTCTTGACCTTAGGATTAGGGTTGCATGAAGTCTTTTCTTTAAAAAAAATGAAGCCTTGTACGAATGTATATTTTTGCAAGTGAATGAAATACTGAAGGAGGTTGCCCCCTCAAATAGGTCTACAATTCAATGCTTATTGTGAGAGTGTTTATTTCTGCATTTACTTTCTACATTGTAATATTGCATAATTTTCTACTTAATTTCAATATTTTGTGTGAGATTTCTTAACTTTAATAGTAGGTTCCTAAAAATTTTACATTTATTGATTATTTTATTAATTCCCATTTGTTGCATTTTTGCATAGCTACATATTTGCATGATTGTCGGTCCTTATACTTACCTATATGCATATGCCTCAATTTCTTGATTGCATATTGAACTAGGGGACTATGATGATGCAAATGTTGATACTAGTAGGAATAGCTCATTTTCATTGCACTTGTTCTAGGTGACTAAAATGAGTAGGTCCTCCTAGCCCCTTTTTGTGAGTCAAAATTCCAATTTACATAACCCTTCCTCTCTATCGATTCTTATTTCCCCTCAATATTAATATGATACGTCTTCAAAAAATACACTTTTACCTCATTTATCCTCATCACCTTATAGGATCTCAAAAGTGTAGGTGTATTTATCCAAAGGTTAGCACATGTATAAGATTTATAGATTCATAAAGCAATGGATAAAACAACCCACACTTCTTGCTTGTGTATAAGAGATCTAGGATAGTCCTCTATCATTAAGCTAATTCTCATTCCTCTACCTTTCTTCTCTTGTCTTAAAAATAATAGATTGTATATCTGCATCACCTTATACACCCTTTAGAAGTGTAATTATTTATATTTTATGGTTGTAAAATGTATAAGATTTATAAATTTTCCAAGCAATTGATAGAAACAACCCACAATTTTTATTGGTGTATAACATGACTAAGACAACTCTCTTATTCATTTGCCACTCTTGATAAGTATTTCTTGCATTCCTTATATCTCTTTTGTATAAAAATATAGACTAAACAATTTCTCTTGTTCCCCACTTTTGTACAAAGGAGATATAGGAAGTGCATTTAAATAGCCTAATTGATCTAATCTAATATATTTTTTTGAACTACAAGCACCTTGTCATATGATGGTTACTATGTGAGTCATAGGAACAAATGGTGCAATTTATTTATCTTTCTCTCATTACCTCAATGTTAACATTCTTGGACACCTCATAGGCTCAATAGGTAATGGACTTGCACATCCTATTTCCTCAAAGGCTTATAAGACACCAAGAATGATCGATCACATAATTTGATTTTTATCAAACATTTAGCACATGACGAATGCTATGGCATTTATGGATGCTTATGGTGAAATATCATACAATTATCCTTCTATTTTATCATGGGATGCATGATTGGAATGACGATAATTCGTGGTGATGATAACCTAATTAATATTCTTTCTTCTATTTCATCATGAGCTACATGATTACCATAAAAATCTATGGTGATGATATCCCAATCATTGTCCTTTCTTTTATCTCATTAAAGCATACATGATTGACATTGTGATAATTTATGGTGATGATAGTCCAATCAATGTCATCATTGGTCCTCCCATATAATATCTTCACATGTGGTGGAAACAACATGCCTCGCAAATGAGGGCATATCTCATGGTCATGATTACCAAACATAATTCAATAATATAGATCAACCCAAATTAAAACAAAGTCCCATTTAGGAAATTGTTTTTGATTAGGTACAAGAACGGATTTTGAAAGGGTCCCTAAACATTTTATAGAAGGTATTTTGAAAGGGTCCCCAAACCTAATATCTAGTAATAAAATCATCCAAATATATTCCAAAGTGGAACACCAGGAGATCTAACCCACCCAAGGAAAATAGAAACCAAACTTCAAACAATTTTAAAACAAGCTCAGTTGGCTTCCTCACGAACTAAACCAAAATTTAATCAGTTTTGCTCAAATTGAAACTACAAAGTTGGGTAGCCAATACTCCACAAGAGAAGTTGAAGCCTTAATCTGACAAACTAGGAACTTGGAGATCAAATAGAGCTAGATCACGAGTCCAAAATAATCATCTACAAAATTAGGGTTAAACAAATCAAGAATACCAAGTGCCAATTGAAAGCACAAAAACGTGTGCACCATACAAATGACAAAGATAAAAGAAATGTTGAAAGGAACACACCAAAACATAAAAGAAAGAGATAAAATGGCAATGGAATTCGGCTATATTAATATTGCATTGATTTCTTTTAAAATGTGTTATATATTATCCTCTTCAATGGTTTTACCCATGATACAATTTTACAATGATTTCTTGGTGCAATCCAAGTAATTTTCATGCCCACAATAATGTCTTCTAAAGTGGATTTTCTTACGACTACCAAGTGAGGATTGGATCCGTGATCGTTCACTATTCTAAATCCTAAAACTTGAGTACAATGAAACAATAGAAGAATCAATAGCATTTGTAGGGCCTACTAAAGTTGGACCCGTATTGATTAGGAAATAAATAAAAATAAAGTGTATGCATGCATAAATATAGTAAATATCTAAGCTAATATAGGAAAAAAGTGTTCAAAATATAGGACTACTAGTAAAGCTAACATGCAAGTATAAATCTAAAGGAAAATGCAAGAACAACTATAAAATTTATCACCTGATCAAGGCCATATCAAGCAAGATGGTCTTGTCTATGGGATCATCTCAATAGAGACAGTCTCTATTGTGGACCTATAAATTTTTGAAACTAGGTCAGGGTGATATTGGGGTGATCCAAGGATTAATTTTATTGATGTATTTGATGTGATATATGGATGAGTGCATATATTTGAGTGTTCTAAATCAGTGATATCGATTACACGAGGTTAATAAAAGTAACCTCAATATTTGTGTGGCAGTCTATCAACATTGTTAGCAGCAAGGAAGCATTGACAAGTAATTTTTGCAGTATTTTATTGCTCAGGTGTAAAATTCATGGATTATCAAACCAATAGTGGATACCTCCTTTTTATATCCTCCTTGGCTAGGTACCAAAATAGGTAATGCGGCAATCAAGGGTAGCTTATTGCAACTTTTCAGGTTGGCAGAGACAACTACAGGTTGTCAGGTGTGACTACAGGTCATTAGGGATGGCGAGGAATGCATCATTGCACTAATAGGTAGTCTTGCTACCGAATTACTCTTTTTGAATTACATGCATGTGACCGTCTCACAATGAGACAACCTTGACTTTGAGACTATCTTGGGTGAAATGATCTTGCTTCCCATGAGGGAAAAATGCACTTTTGCTAAGGAAAGGCACTAAATAGCCCTGAGACTATCCTATGTGGGTTATATGGGTTAGAATGAGGTCTTTTGGATAATCTCCTTGTGAACATGCATTTTAGGTATCTATAGATACCCCTTTTTGGGATGCCTTGTGCCTAAGCACAATGCAAAGCAAAAATAAATTACCTAAAATGGTTGATTTGATGATGAATGATGCTAATTTAAAAAATTCAACGTAAGATACCCCAATCATATAAAGAGAACACATTGTTAAATCATTGCTTCCAATACATTAATGAATTTTAATTTAGGTATACCTTTCAGCCATAGGTAGACTAGATCTAGTGATAAACTAGGAGTCTATAGGTGAAGACTTTAGATATACCACATATTTGATTGATTGATTATTTTTCTTGTTGTTTGCCCTAGTAAAAGGGTGCATGGTAGCCTTTGGCAATGATTCTTGAATGAACGCAATTTTAACTTTTGAGTGTTTGATTGTTGATTTGATTTAGAAATTAAATTTGTGAAGTTATTGACTACCCCCTCGAGTGATGATTTTATGGAGGAGATGAAAAATTAATGATAGCAATAAGTTACTCGATAAGAATTACTTTGTTAACATAGCGACATTTTGAAAAGTTCCATCTAAGAAAAAATGATTTTTTTATTTTTATTTTATTTTGAGATTGTCTCAGATGGTCGACGTGATATTGGATGGTCAAAATATTTGTCATCTCGAACAAGTGCACCATGTGGCATGCTTGTCTGAGATGACCTCACCATGAATTTCTCTATAAATAGTGAAATTCATGGAGGAGACCCTAATTTGTGCATTGTGAAAAATGAGGAGAGGGAAGACAAAGAGGGGAGGAGCTAGTTGTGCAACGAAGTGTCATCCAACTGAAGATCAACCAATACCATGGACCCAGGTTGTGCTTCCATGAGTGGAGGATCTAGAGAGAGAAAGGTAAGGATGAAAAATCTTGATCTTTCATTAATTTAATGAAAATGAACCTTAATGGAAATGAAATGAACGGGGTGGGCAAAATGATGGATTTTAAAGGTAAAATATAAATGCAATATGGGTTAGGAATGTAATGTGTTGTTTTTTTTTGCTATGTGTATTTTATAAGTTGATTTGGGGGCCATTTCGAATTGATATGGCTCCATTTTGTGATCATCTCAGCCGCTATGATTTTGTGACATGATCATCTCGACCGAGATGACTTTGTGATGTGACCGTATCAATTGATATGGATTTGTGTCATGATCGTATCGATGTGAGACAGTCATGATGTGTGCAAATAAGGTTGCTATTTTTTTACTTTTATTATGATCTTGCTTCAATGTGCCAGGAAATGCCCATGGGCATCTCAATGTGCTTGAAGCAGTTATAAATAGCTTGTTGGGTGAAATGTGAGCTCATTTGTGTGCTTGTGAGTTTGAGAAGCTATGTCTAGGAGAGTTGGGTGAAGTGGAGTGGAGTGAGGTGAAGTGAATTGGGCACAGAAGCTATTGCGATGGTGGGAGCTAATGTGGAGGTTAGGGCTGGAGCGAAAGTGCGACCTACTAAGGTAATTCCTTTATTTTGTGCAAAAAGTTTATGTTTTGATTTTGTTTTTGGAAGATGTATTAACAAAAGTATTTGTTTTGTGTTGCAGCTTAGGATTTTGGAGGCTCAACACCAGTTCTCGCCTTACATTCCTAGGATGAGGAAGATGTTGGTGAAGGATAAGTGGGATTTTTTGGAGGTGGTAGGGCTAGCAGAGGTAGCCTAGATTTATGTGGTGAGGGTTAACAAGGGGTATATCTCTACCTTAGCAAAGAGGTGGGATATGGATAGGGGAACCTTTTAGCTCCCTATGAGAGACATGACCCTTATCCTCGAGGATGTATATCGCATCCTCAAGGTGCCAATGGAGAGGATTTGCATCAAGGTTGGACGTGATCAGGGGATGAATATGAAGAAAATGTTTTGTGATGGTTGGTGGAGTGTGAGGGTGGAGTGTGTGGCATTCTCTACTTGTCTATGTATATGGACAAGGAGTTATATTCCCTATGGGCATTGGTCATGCTCGTTTTTACCAACATCATGGCCCCAAATATGCTCTAAGTCTAAAAAATATGCTCTAAGTAGAGGGGATTTCTACTTTATATGGATCCTCAAACCTGAGGCTGCATCCTCATTTATGGCTCGTGTCAGTCAAGGTTGTGTTAGGGGTAATTTCTGCATCCTTTATCATGGTACAACTATTATTACTACTTTTGTATTTAGTTTAATGGATCCTTAAAAACCCTACAAGCGATATAAATCTTCTAACTTAACAAAAAAAATAGATCTTCATGTAGTAAAAATAGATGTATTTTAATTCATAGATTTTCATTCTTAGAAGCATCATGTACTCTCTATTTAATTAAAAAAAATAAAATGAACATCACACACCACATCTCACTTAAACATTGGCAAGGTTAGACTTCATCACCAATCCCCAATCAAGATTGGTGATGCTGGAATTCATATCCTTTCTCTAGCTCATCCCATAAACACCATAGTAGTCATCATGAGAGGTTTTCTTAGACTTCACTATTGAGATACCCCCTAATTTTGGGTGTGTATTGAATTATGTTAGGTTTAGATACCCCTTAACTATAGGTCTTAATAATTTGTGGAGCACAACTATCATTTGTATCCAAGCATGTTCAAGTGTGAAGAAAAAGCTCAGATGACTCTTTTCAAGTTGCCACCATCCATCCCCTTCTCTTTAACACCTTAGATGATACCTAATCATCACACCCACTCAATTTCCTTCAATTTTTTTGAGGTATAATCCCCCCACCTTGCCACATACCCTACTTGTGCATCCCCACATCACCCCCATTTATTATAATACCCTACATGACCATTATATTGACCACACTCTTTGAACTCCTCAATCCTCCTCTATATCATCTTCCTTCACTTCACTTCCAAATCCATCCTTTCCAATTCAATCTTGTCTCCTTCCCATCACCACCCATATTATCACACCTCCTCCTTTTTCTTGGGGGACTCATTCACAACCACAACAAATCACATCACAACTGCATGCCCACTCACATTCAATTTTCAATCTGCTCACATATCAAATTTATATACCTCTCGTTCATCCAATTTTGTTCTTATAGTGATTCACTCTCTCTATGTGATAAATACCATCATTGTAGTCATCCACATCATCAATCCATTCCATTATTGCATAAAGCTAAAAAAATCAAATAAAAAAAATAAAACAAAACAAAAATGCACAAGCACCATACATAGTTTCATTCTGCACAACATCACATTTTGCTTCACATCATCATTAGATTGTACATTACCATTTATAATACTATGCATCTCTCTTGCATCTCATTCTATCTAGTCACATATGTCATCATTTGACAACTTGTTCACTCCACTTGCATTCACCATTTCTTGCATTGATCATTTCATGTAGCATCACATTTGTACAATGCCACTTGTTTTGATGTAATATCTTCATATGAGGCATACATCTCATTCCATTATTTATACACATCTGCATTCCTCTTCTTAGGTGTTTGGTTACCTGTCTCCTACTCCCCTTCAGTAGTTGTTACAGGGTGTCCAATGTGGTCTTTTGATCATTCAGACATGTTTAGTTTCCCTTTCTATTTTTTTTGAACACCATCTCGATCTCTGGAAAAAGATTCTTGCTTTGATTGTACCTTGCTTATCTAAAAATTCCAACACATTTTCACACTCTTAAATATGATTTTTAAACAAGGAAATATGAAACTATAAAGTAATTATTACCTCTTAAGAAAATAACTTCCTTTGCTCTACTATTATGCACATGGTCTAGAAGGTTGAGAAATGACAAAAGGACAAGATCTCCCTCTTCCACAAAAACATTCCTTTTGATCCTCTCCAAAATGATAAAAATCCCCAAAACCAAAAAATAAACCCCCTTGCTCTTCTTCAAAATGACCAAGTCCCCCTAAAAAAATTCCTTTTGCTCCTCTCCAAATCGAGAATTCCCTACTATTAAATATAGTTTATTTTAAGGTTTTTGAAAGCACCACATTAATATTTATTTAAGGAGAAAAATCTAGATTTATTCAAGTATCTCCAAACCAAGGAAGGTGACTTCTTTATTATCTTGAAATCTGCAAAACAAAACAACAAAGGGAGAAATTAAAACTTGCTAAAAAAAGAGTGATAAGTAGAAGCAAATGTTGTGTTTATAATTTAAGTGCATATCTTTCTAATTCCTATTAAGCAAAAGAAAGAGACTCAATAATGAACAAAGACAAAGCAAATTTCTAGTATCTAAAGACACCAAGAGGTGTGCTAAGTATTAAAAAGTTTTTTGTGAAGGAAAGTTATCAAAGGTGTAGAAGAACTACCATAAGCAACGCCATCATATTAAAGGAGATAGCAATTTGCACCAAGGAAGGCAATGTAGAGTGTTGATAAACAATTATTTTTTGACCAACATAAAGCATTGGAAACCATCATCAGATTGTAAGGTTAAGCCACCAAGGTTTCCAATCTTTGCAATTGGTGCATCTCACATACAAGAAGGCAAGAAATATTTAGTTCAAAATCTTTGAAAAAATTTAAGAAGGTATAAGGCACATTTTGAGGATAAGATTAATTAAGCTTTTGTAGTTAAGGTTATTTGAATAGTAGAAGAAATAAGGTGATAAATTATAACCTTATATGAAGTATTGAATGCCTTAGAATATATTTAAAGCAAGAAGCATTTTGAAAGGTTTTGAAATTACTTTATCTTAATTTGGAATTCATATTGCATAGAAATATTTGCAAATATATTAACTTGGAGGTATAAGGATTACTACAAAAAACTTGAATTATTGAATTTGCAAATACATTAGTTTTATAAATTTTTAATTAGGGAGTTATAAGGAGTTCAACACCAATTTAAAGCTTTGAAATTTAGAAACTATATTATTGAAAATTGAAATAAATACAAACATAGAGTTTTTTGAAAATTTGGAAATTACAACTGGTATTAGTCTCTTTCTCAAATTAATGAGACATAAGAAATCCAACTTAAAGGTTTTGAAAATAGTGAACCTTATCAAACTTGAAATTGCATCAAAATTTATCTTTAGCTTTCTATTCATAAATAGGGATAAATAAGGTGAAGAATAGAAGTTAAACATTAGGGAGACAAAAGGGATTCAACTCAAAAGAAAGCTAAGCACTTTATCAAAACCATTTTACATTCAAAAAATCTGGTAGATACAAGGTATTCTACAAAATTTGAGAAATTGGAAAGATCTTATCAAATTTATCTTTCACATTTAAAATACTTGGGAGTAAGGAATTCTACCTAAATATTTGAAAAAATAAACCCTTGTCAAAAACATTGATTGAACATTGGAATTTTTGAGGTATCCTACAAATTTGAGAACTGAAAAAAGTTCACTGAGTTTAATCTCTAGACTAGGGAATCATAAGGTAGTCAACATCAAAGGTTTAGATATTTTAAATTCTACCAAAATTGTTCCTTTTGAACCAAAGAGTTACAAGAAATATTACTTTAAAAAGAACTATGAAAAAACTTATTAAGTATACAAGATTTAAAAAAATCAAGATGGTTTAAAGATATACTTGATTCAAGAGATGAAAATATGAAATACAATAGAGAAGAACCAATATGGTTTAGAAAGACTTTTGGAAAATCACAAACTAATAGTTTGGCAAGAGAAGATTCTATAAAAACATCTTCCAACAACATGATAGAATAAATTGATGACAATCATATCAATAGAGATATGGAAAATAAACTTAAAAAATATTCTCAAAATGTAGCAAATAATATTGATCAAAAATATGATTTATAGATTTATAAAATAAATAAATATAGAATAACTAAAGTTGTACACAAATGGTTTTTTTTATTTTATCAAGGAAATGGATGAACGTGAAATTTCCAAGACAAGTAACAAAGTAGTAGAAATATCTTCACAATGTTCTTATTGCAATAAGACTGGTCATGAAAAAGTAAACTGTTGGAATTTCCATCCATGTAAATATTGTGGAGGAAAATCTCACTCATTTTTTTCTACTACTATAAAGGCAGGTACTGCAAAATATTTGAAGATATATTAATATTCAGACTAGATTATCTCTTTCAAATTCTTATTTTTGAAGCAATTACTAACATTGAGTTCAAAGAAAGGTCTTCCAAAGAACCAAATGAAATAAAATGGATTAATTATGATCCACTCATGACTTGTAAGATAATGAGATCTCTTGTTCATCAAGGCTACCTTGAAAATTTAAAAAATTAAGATCATATCAAAGACTATGAAACACAAAATATCTTGAAATAAAGAAAATAATAAAAGACAACATAAGATCCAATAACGAGATGAAGACTGAACCAAAAGAAGAACCAAAACTTGATCCAATTGAAGAACATATGTAATATGATCCATATTGGAGACTAAAGTCTTCAATAACTAAATAATGTAATACAGGGGGGTGTTGGAATATATTACATTATTTGGTACATTATATTGTGCCACCATGGGCACATGTTTAGATTAGAAGTTTGTCTTAGATTAGTATTTGAGTATTTATTTTATGCAATGTAATAAATACACAAGTATTATTAGAATGTGCAATGATGTAAATGTGCATGTTTTCCATGTGTACATGAGTCATAGAATAGGAAGATGAAGAGTCATAGGTAGGTGAAATTCCAAGAGAGATATCTCATTATATATAGGCCTTGATAGAGTGAGAGAGAAGAATTTTGGAGTGCACAAGGTAGAGTAGTAGTAGATACAATGTAGAGCATGTATGTAATATGGAGTGTTTGAGACCTCCATTTTAGAGCAATGTACTATTTTCATGAGCTTTCATTAATGGTATATTTTTGAGTAGTTGCAAAAGTTTCTTATGATATTTACATGCTTAGTATATTGTATTTTTCATATATTTAATATTGCATGCTCATTTTATACCTTGTGGTAGTTATTTTATTAAATATATAGCTTCAAAAATAACATAAATTATATAAAAGTAAATATAATTTGTCTCTACTTTTGCTCGATCATAATGGAGTTGTATTCTAATCTAATCGATGGCCATGAAAGGAAATATAAGCTATGGCTATGCTTTTACTCGATAAAAAATGGGGCTTCTAAGCTAATCTAGTTTATGAACATAAAGTAAAGTGATTTTATGGGTCTACTTTTTCCTAAGTAGAATGGGGCTTTAGGATAAACTAATCTATGAACATGAAAGTAAATTTATTCTATTATTATCACTATGAGTGTCCTTATGGTAAGCAACTCATCCTACTGGATTGCATGGATAACTAGTCACTACAACTGCTAAGTGTCTAGAGGAGATTATAGGATACAAGGTTCACTTAGGTATTTAATGTAGTTGAGCTAGGACAAGAAAGTAAATCCTAAACTAAAGCTAATCTAGGATAGGAAAGTAAAAACTAAGCTAGAGCTAATCTAAGATAGGAAAGTAAATCCTAAGCTAGAGCTAATGTAAAATAGGAAAATAAACTTTAAGCTAAAGCTAGTCTAAGACAAAAAAATGTAAATCCTAAGCTATTGCAGGAAAGAAAAATCTATTCTAGATGTTGACCAAATGGGTTTGGTGCCTTTGGAGCATTTGAATTAAAATTTGAATTTGACCAAAGGGGTTAGGTGCCTTTGGAGCCTTTTGAACTGAAATTTAAATGTCACCAAAGAGGCTGGATGTCTTTGGAGCCTTGGAACTGCAATGGAAAATGATGACCAAAGGGGTTTAATGTCTTTGGGGATTTTGAATTAAAATGTGACCAAAGGGACTAACGAGATGGCGAGAGCAGGAGCAGGACTGGGAACAGGTTCAAAGACTAGTGCAGGCTCCTGGGTGAGAGCGGGATCAAGATCGAGATCGAGCACTTTAGGTCCCAAACCAGGGCCCGCAACGACGGGCCCAGAGGAGGGCTCAAATACTGAGCAGAATGGTGGTTAGGGTGGGGATGGCATCATGGGCCCAGGCCCCCAACCTAGTCTCGATGCGGGTGTAGGCCTAAGGAAAAAGCCTCTAGATCCTGGGCAGGGTTCAGCCTCGGGCGGGCCCAAAACCTCTTATCAACAGATCTTGGCAGGCACCAGGGCCCAACCTTGGGCTTTGGGTTTAGGGCTTTCCCTCGAGGGCACCCACATTTCTATTCAAGAGGAGGTCTACTCCTCCTTTGTCATTGGATCCTCTGTCTCCATGGTTGGGAAATTCTTGGGAGGGTGACCAGACATGGAAACTGTCCGCAGATGGGCGGCTTCCAAATGGAAGGTTTTCGGAAATATTCAGTTGGTTGCCCTTACCAAGGGATTCTTCATCATCAAACTAAATAACAACGATGATGCCAAAAAGATCCTATCGGGTGGGCCCTATTTTTTGGGACGCAAAAGTCTCTTCCTCAGGCGATATGGCGCTGACTTCCACCCCAGCACCCAAAGCATCAACTTTGCCCCGGTCTGGGTCCAGCTTCCAGATCTTCCCTTCCACCTATGGCATGAAGACGTCCTAAGACTTATTGCTCATTCGGTCGGGGACCTGGTGGCCTTCGATCCTGCTACCAAGGCAGGATCCCGAATGGTTCATGTCAGATTTTACATCCAAGCAAATCTCAAATCCAAACTTCCCTCTTCTATGACAATCTCTTATGGGTCCTTTTGGCATCAATCTCTGATTTACAAAAATAAACCTGCTTTCTACCCCCTCTACTGCACTCAGGGTCACCTCCCCCACCAATGCCCTATATCCAAAAAGGTTGATGGTCCTCTCCCCAATCTCCCTTCTCGATCAGGCTGGGTCCCGTCTCGAGGGCCCCCTCACGACGGCCACATATCCTAGGCCTGGACCACCAAGGAGGCCCCCCCTTCTATCCTAAAGGATTCCCAAGCGGGCCTTGGCCTGGAGGATGGTCTTCCCTAGGTTTCCCCTTCTGCTTCTCCCTTCCCTGGGTCATCTTCTAGGGCCCTGATCCCAGGTTCTCCCTCCTCGCTCGATGTGAATCCCTCCCCGCAGGCCCCTTCTTGCGCCCCCCTAGGCCTACGAGCTGCCCGGGCTCTCTTCCCTGTAGGCTCCTACCTTCTCATCTTCCTCTATCAAGGTTCCCTCCTTGCCCACACCCCCGCTATCCCTCCCTCGACCCCCTCCCACCCCTCTCGGTGGTCTTTGTTGGGCTTCCCCCCTTGGAGTGTGAATCTGAGAGGTCAGACGAGGAGGTTGAATGCAGTTCTCTATTCGGGCCCGATGAAGTCAGCCCCAAGATGACCCGAAGTAGGACTTTCACCATAGACTTTGGCAGTAAACTCAAGAGAGGTCAGCCCACCCTGGGTGACCAGCAAACAAGGATCACTAAAGACGACATAGCCAATGGCTCCCAAGAAACCCTCTCTGACATTTTCGTGAGCTTCACCAAAATGGATGCCCTTCGACCCAAACCCCCCGTTCAGGCCAGGAAGGGGGGCAAGCAACCCCACAAGGGTGTCAAATGAAGCTCATCACCTAGAACTTCAAGGGGCTCAATGGTGCCCCCAAGAAAAGGATCCTCGGCCAACTCTATAGGGATCACCGCTCGTCCTTCCTCCTTCTCCAGAAGACCAAAATAGATGACGCTGCTGCCCGAAGAGTAGCCCAAGCTACCTGGCGCAACTACGAGTCCCTGTCTACCCCTACGACTGGCACAATCGGGGGCCTACTGTGCATGTGGGATCCTCGGTATTATGAAGGGAAGCTCATATCATCTTCTCCCAGAATAATCAATATTCTGGTCCATTGCGTGAAGTCAAGGTGCTCGTGGATTCTGTCTAACGTCTATGCCCCTAACAGCCTGGTTGAGAAAGTGGGCTTATGGAAGGAAATAAGCTCGATGAGAGAGGCCTTTGGCCCCCTCCCCTAGATCTTGGCAAGGGACTTCAACAGTCCCCTGTTCCATTCTAAAAAAGTGGGGGCTCAATGGCTACAGGCAAAAGCATGGAGGACTTTGGAGCCTTCATCGTCCTCAACGAGCTCATGGACATCAGCCTAAAAGGAGCCAGGTACACCTGGTCAAACAGAAGAGCTTGAGCAAGCCATATCCATGTCAGGTTGGATAGAGTGTTCCTATCCAAGGAAGCACTTCCCCTGTTTGCTGATACAACCTTGTTGGCCCTCCCCAAAATCATATCTTACCATAGCCCCCTCCTCCTTGAAACTGATCATCACTCTTCCCCCAAGTGACCCTTTTGGTTCAAGTCCATGTGGCTACATCATCCCAACTTCAGGGCCCAGGTAGGCTGCTGGTGGGCTCCCCCAGTCCCTGGGTGCCCCGCTGAACAATTCTACCACAAGCTGAGATGCCTCAAAGAGCAACTCAAGGTATGGAATAGAGAGGTGTTCAGTAACATCTTTGAAAAAAAAGCGGCAATAAAGAAAAAACTCAAAGACCTTGAGCTCAAATTTCAGGCAGGCTCCCAAGACCCGAGGAACAGGGAAGAGGAATGCTTAGCCCTTAGCGAGTATCATAACATCCTTGTCAAGGAAGAAACATTTTGGAGGCAGAAGTCGAGAGCCCTGTGGCTCCAAGATGGCGATGCCAACATGAAGTTCTTCCACACGTTGACTCTTAGAAACAGGGGCTCTAACAGAATTTTCGAGTTGGTGGGCAGTGACGGTATAATTATCAAGGAAGAAGAGGACATTCATTCTAAAGCCACCAACTTCTTCCAGGAGCTCCTTGGCGACAGCCCCCCCATGTCCTTAGAAGCGACAGACTCCCTTTTGGAACATATCCCTACTTCAGTCTTGGCTATGGCAAATGAGATGCTTGTGCAGCCCTTGTCTGATTTTGAAATCCATGCTGCCACTTTCTCCATGAAGGCTGAGGCGGCCCCGAGCCCGGATGGGTTTCCCCCCTGATTCTTCCAATCCTTTTGGGACATCGTTGGGCAAGAAGTGTGTGCTGCCATCTGGGACCTCTAGACTACCAGCTCCATCCCTAGAGGTATAAACTCCACCTTCATTTCCCTGATCCCCAAGTCCCAGGCTGCCAGATCCCTCTCAGATTTTTGCTCCATCAGCTTGTGCAATATCCTGTACAAAATATTGACCAAATCCATGGCCTCCCACCTCAAGGATATCCTTCCCCTGATCATTGCCCCTTGCTAGGGAAGCTCGGTCAAATGCAGTCTGATCACAGACGGAGTTATAATCATGCACAAGGTCATTCACTTGGCCTTCCTTTCCAAAAAGGCCTCGTTTCTTCTCAAGATGGATATGAACAAGGCCTTTGATAGAGTCAACTAGGATTTCCTTTCCAAGGTCCTCCTCAAGTTTGGGTTCCACCCCTCCTGGGTCAAGCTCATTAGTAACTATGTGTCCTCCCCTTGGTTCTCTATCCTCATCAACGGATCCCCTGTCGGGTTCTTCCCCAGTTCCAAAGGCTTTTGACAAGGTGACCCCCTGTCCTCGATCCTCTTCATTATCTTGGCTGAGGCCCTGGGATGAACCATCTCGAGTGTTATTTCTTGCAGACTCATTTCGGGCATCAAGCCCACGCCGGGCCTTCCCCCTGTGTCCTATCAGCAGTTCATGGATGACACCATCCTCGTCACCTCAGCTTCGATCCCTCAATCCAAGGCCCTCAAGCAAATCTTGACCCTGTATGAGGAGGTGGTCGGGCAAAAAATTAATCTTCGAAAAAGCAAGATCTTCTTCATCCATACTTCCTTGGCTAGGCAAATCAGAATTGGGCAGATTGTGGGTTGTACCCTTGGTTCCCTTCCCTCATCTTACCTCAGGCTTCCCCTATTTACAGGTGCATCCTCCAAGGCCCTGTGGGGTGGGATGATAGAGCAAATTTAGAGAAAGCTGACCCCCTGGAAAGGACACCTCCTCTCTCAGGCTAGCAAAGCCACCCTCTTGGCGACGGTCCTTCAAAGCATCTCGATATATTTCATGTCGGTCTTCAGAATCCTGATCTCCATTGCAGCTCACATAAAACAAATCTAGAAACACTTTCTCTGGTCGGGTAGCGAAGACAAGAAGAGGATTCCCCTGGTTTCTTGGCCCCTGATTTCTGCCCCAAATGTGAGGGAGGGATCGGGCTCAGGCGGGTGACCCTGATGAACAAGGCCCTTTTGTCCAAGCATGCCTGGAAGGTGTTCACCAACGCCCTTGATGAGTGGGTTAGTATCATGCTCAGGAAATACTGTCACCTCCACACCTTCCTCAGTGAATCCCAGCCCAAGGACGAATCAACCTTCTAGAAATCCTTGATTTCCACTAAAGACATCATTCAAAAAGGGACTAGATGGATCCTCGGGGACGAAACCAAGATTGACTTTTGGGAAGACATGTGGATCCAATATGAGGCCCTGACTACTGACAGTGATCTCCTCGTCCTTAGATCGGGCATGGCGGGCAGAGGGCCCAATGTGTCAGCCTATCTCTCCCAGAATCAGGGGCAGGTTTCTTGGAATCCCATCCTAAATCCCAGGCACCCGCTCCAAGCCTCTAGGCTTCAACGCCTCCTCAAGGTGACAGTGATCCCGTCCTCTGAGTGGAATGATAGATGCGTTTGGCACGGCACTCCTAGCAGCATATTTTTTGTAAAATCTGCCTACAACCTCCAAAGAGTCCCTGATGAGGCCCCTTTCCTAGCCCTTCAGGTGTGGGCCAAGAAGCTGATCCCCAAAATTAGCCACTTCGTCTGGGCAACAGTCCAAAACAAGATCCTGACCATTGAGAACCTGATCAGGAGGGGCTTCCAGATCTCGAACAGATGCTTCCTTTGATGTGCTACCTAGGAGTCCACTAATCACCTCTTTCTCAGGTGCCCCTTTTCTTCTGAAGTCCTAGGCCTCATCCTTTCCCAAATTTCTATTCAATGGGTGGCCCCCAATTCCATCTTTGACCTCCTATCTCAGTGGCCCAAACCCTTCACCCACCCCTTCGTATGCTTCCTTTGGGGCTATTGCCTTCCTCACTTGCTTTGGCAACTATGGCTTGAGCACAATAGCAGAGCCTTCTCCTCCCCGGCCTATTCCCCATTATGGATAGCGACCAAGGTTGTTTCCTTTGCCCTTGATAATTCCCGCTCCATCCCTCTGACCGAGGCACCTCGATGGTCGGGTGAGGCCTCCCTTCTTTCCTCCCTCAGAATCCAGCTTCCCCCCTCGGCCCCCCTACCCCCTCCCACCGTTCTGCGACCAGGTGGGCTGCCCCCCCTCCTAGATGGGTCAAACTTAACTTTGACAGAGCTTCTAAAGGAAATCCCAGGCCCTTGGGTGCGGGCCGGGTCATCCACGACAGTCACGGGGCCCTGATATTGGCATACGCTACTCTGCTTGGCATCTAGACAAACAACTTTGTCGAAGCAGTAGCTCTCCTCAACGGGCTGACTGGCCTCAAGGAGTTCGCCCCAAAAGTCATCATCGAGGGCAATTCCCAAGTTATAATCAAAGCTGCCCATAGCCCGGGAAGCAGCTCATGGCGCATTCACAACTCCATCTGAAAAGTCCAAACCATTCTCCAAGGGCTCCCTGATCACGCCCTTCGACATGTGTACAGAGAAGGCAATAGGGCAGCCGACTTCATGGCCAACCAGGCCACCGCAGCAGAAGATTTCACTACCTAGACCATGAACTTCCCTGAAGCTCTAGCCCAAATAGTATTGTAAGACAATTCCAACATCGATGAGGGCCTAGGCACTTAGCCCGCCCTGTGTCGGGGCCTCGAAGATGCGTGGTTGCACCCCATGCTTCCCCTGTAGATTCCAAATCCAAGGAGACCCCCTCCCCCGAAGGCTCCCCTTCCCCGAAAAGGCGTTGGTCCACCCAAAAATGCAGAACTCTGGTCCAAGGCCCAGGCGGGGCCCCGACTCCTGGTGCCAGCTTAAGTCATAAAGGCCTAGCCCCAGGTAGCAGCAGGGCTACTGGAAGCTCCAAGAAGGCCAAGGTGGAGGCCTCAGAGGCCACCGAAGTCATTTCTAACTCCGACAGCAAGATGCAAAATTTGATGACCAAGGCCTTCCTTGCCATTACGATTGGCTCCCAAAGTGGCTTCCTTAGTGGGCAATGCCCTGGTCGAACTCCGTCGTAGGTTGGGCGATGGCCCTGACAGGGAGAGGAGCTGATCTATCAGGTCGGGCCCTGTCCAGGCCAAGCCTGGCCATAGGGCCTCCCGGAGCGATGGGGAGCAGGTTTTTGCGTTTTTGGTGTTTGCTGTTTTGCGCTTTTTCCATGTTTTGGTGGCCACAGACCAAATTTTGTAGTGCTGGTCTCATAGCTAGTCTATATTTTTGTAGGCACTAGGGCCCTGGGCCTTGGACTATTGCCCAAGGGTGCAGGCCTAGTTTTTAATCGCAATTGTAGCCACAGCTTTCGATGTAACTAAGGTTTTGGGATCCTTCAACAAAAACCCGCTGTAAATATACTGTTACTTACCAAAAAAAATGTGACCAAAGGGGTTTGGTGTCTTTGAGGCCTTTAAATTGAAGTGTGACCAAAGGGGTTTGGTGCCTTTGAATAATTTTGAACTAAAATTTAAATGTGACCAAAGGGGTTTGGTGCCTTTAGGGCCTTTGAACTAAAATTTGAATTTTACCAAAGGGGTTTGATGCCTTTGGAGCCTTTGAATTGAAATAAAAACTGGTGACCAAAGATTTTTAACGTCTCTAGGGTCTTTGAACTGAAATAGAAAATGGTGACCAAAGGGGTTTAGCACCTTTGGGGCCTTTGAACTAAAATAGAAAATGGTGACCAAAGGAGTTTAGTGTGTTTGGGGCCTTTGAATTGAAATGTGACCAAAAGGGGTTTGGTGACTTGGGATCTGTGTATTGAAGTGTGACCAAAGGGGTTTGGTGTCTTTGGGACTTTTTTAACTAGAATGTGAGTGTTGATATGGCAAGGCAAAGGGCGCAACCTTTGATAAAATGACATGACATTTTGAAACTGGCAATTAATGTTGTGTTGAGATGTGAATGTGAGGCAAAGGATGCAACCTTTTTAACCTAGTAGTTTATTTGATGATTGAATGTGTACTGGCATTGATAAAACCACATCAAAGGCTTGATGGTGAGGCAAAGTGCTTGAATGATTGATTTATTTAGCCTTGTGTTTGATTGATTGATTTGATTAATTATTGGGGAAGGTGTGATACTCTGAACATCCTCAAGTTGTGTTGATGGATTGAGTGAGTGAATGAGAGAGAAGGTGTGATACCTTGAAATCCTTACTTTGTGTTGTGTCTGATTGATTGATTGATTTAATTGATTGTTGGATAAGGTATGATATCTTGAACATACCCAAGTTGTTTGATTGATTAAGCTTTTTATTTGATTGGTGGGAAGGTGTGATACCTGAAACACCCAAGTTGTTTGATTGGTTGATATTTTTGTTTGATTGGTGGGAAAGGTGTGATATCTAAAACATCCTTAAGTTGTTTTATGATTGTTTAATTTGATTGATTGTTGGGAAATATGTGATACCTAAAACATCTCCAAGTTATTTGATTGGTTCATTGATTTGATTAATTATTGGGGAAGATGTGATACCTTGAACATCCCTAAGTTGTTTGATGGATTGAGTGACTGATAAGAAAGGAAGGTGTGATACCTTGAATATCTAATTTACATTATGTCTGATTTATTGATTGACTTAATTGATTTTTTGGGTGATTGATTGATTGGTAGGGAAGGTGTGATACCGTGAACATCCCCATTTTGTCTGATTGATTAGATGATTTATTGGTAGGGAAGGTGCTTAAAATCCCTACTTGCGTTGTGTCTAATTGATTGATGGGGAAGGTGCAAGACCTTAAACATCTATAAGTTGATAGATTATTTGATATGACTGGTGGAGAAGGTGTGATACCTTGAACTCCCTTAAGTTGGTTGATTGCTTGATGTGACTAATGAGGAAGGTGCAATACCTTGAATCCCCTTGAGTTGATTGATGATATTTTGATTGATTATCTAGTGTTTGATTGGTGAGGAAGGTGTGATACCTAAAATATCTCCAAGTTGCTTGATTGCTTTATGTGATTGATGGATGAAGAAGATGTGATACATTTAATGCCCCTAATTTACATTGTGTCTAATTGATTGATCTTATTGATTTGATGTAATTAATGGAGAAGGTGTGACACCATGAATGCCCCCAACTTGGTTGGTTGCTTAATGTTGGATTGGTGGGGAAGGTGTAATACCTTGAACACCCTCATTGTGCATTGATTTCTTGATGTTGGATTGATGGGGAAGGTGTGATACCTTGATCACTCCCACTGTGCATTGATTGTTTGATGTTGGATTGGTGGGGAAGGTGTGATACCTTGAGCACCCCCACTGTGCATTGATTGCTTTATGTTGGATTGGTGGGGAAGGTGTGATACCATGAACACCTCCACTTTGTGTTGTGCTTGATTGATGTGATGAAATGATTGAATGTTGATGGATAGAATAGATATGTGTATATATGTTTGATTATCATTCAAAAAATGCTTAAACACGTATCACTACTCATGATTTAAATCAATTAATCAAGGGCATCAACACAATGGTATTGACATACATGTGGAGTGAATGGTAGTGGATGAGACACAATGGTTGTAACCTAACTTCTATTTTTATGTGTCCTAGGGATAAAAAATTGAAAGTGCTTCCAGGAAGCTCAAACACCCTAGTGACATCAATCAAACTCATCTACTAATCAAGTAGGCACTTGAAGATGCTAAGACCAACCAAGTTATTCAAGGTTCTCGAAGATCAAAGTGTGTGTAATGAATGTTCATTTATAATTTTGAGTGAGGTTGGACTAATCATCTATGATTTATGCCAATAAGCTAGCTCATTCGCGAGCATACATAGGTGTATACAAAAGGTCGCTATTGTAACAGATGTATCACCATGCAAGGTGTACTCTAATGCTAGTCAGACATCTATAGCCTTGATGAAGGTTAGCTCCATGATATAAGAACTTGAGAGTTCCAAGGATTCAAGATTTTATTGATTTGTTTTTTTGAGACTTTTGCTTTTTGCTTTGTGCCTATCCTTTTGTCAATTCTTAGGTTTAGACCATGTGCATGATAGGATGAATAGGGAAAATTGTTTGCTTTATGGCGATAGCGACTCATGAGTTTGTCTTTCCTAGGTACCAAAAAATTATCAAGGTATGATTTGTGTGTATGGTCGAAGAGAAATCCTGATATCACGAGGAATATCAAGAGCACTCAAGGACTAATGATATCCAATGGAATCTGAGGGAGACACTAGGTATGGCTGACCAACTGAAATAATCTAAAGATGCTTCAAACCAAAGTATCGAAAGAAACAAGTTATCATATGGATGTTATGAATGGGTACTGATATGATGGATGGCAAATGTAGTAGAATTTGTGCATATGAAATAATAATGCAATACAAATACCATAAGGAAGACACCCTTGATTAATGTGACAAAATTACTCTTAGCAAAATAGATCAAAAGCATGAATCAAATGATAACCAAAGTATTATTGGTGAAAATTATGTGATATGGAATGATGAGATGTGTGTGAATGCAATACGCTTTGTAGGAGTGTGCAATTTTGTTTTTGTGTTTTATAGATTTTTATTTTTTTGATTGTTTGATGTTTGTTGAATTTTTGTTTGGATGTTTTTTTTTTGGGGTTTTTTTGATGATTTTGATTATTTGTTTTTTTTATGATTTTGTTTTTTTATTGTTTTTTGTGACTATGACTCTGGGGAACGTGTGATACCTTGAGCATCCACAAATTTTTTTATATCAGTGACTATGGGGAAGGTGTGATACCTTGAGCATCCCCAAATTGTTTTATGTCTGTGACTGTAGGGAAGGTGCGATACCTTGAGCATCCCCAAACCCAAATTGTTTTATCTATGACAATGGGGAAGGTGTGATATCTTGAGCATCCCCAAATTATTTTATGTCTATGACTATGGGGAAGGTGTGATACCTTAAGCATCTCCAAATTATCTTGTGTTTGTGACTGTGGATAAGGTACGATGCCTTGAGCATCCCTAAATTGCATTGTGTGTGGCAACTTGTGGATCACTGATTGATGGTGGCTTGGTGGGGAGTGTGCAATACCTTAAACATCCCCAAGGGGGTTGATGATGGATGCAAAGTGGAATATGAGATGAATTAAGAAGAATGAAGTCAGTGGAATGGGGTCATGCTGATGAGATAGTGAATTCCCCTCGATCGAGAAGATCTTGTACTTGATTTTAGAATGTGCAAGAATTGTCAATATCCTGACCCTATTGATGATGATAGATGCAATAGTTATTTTTATTGTATGATCTAGGTTTAGGTTTGTTGGGATTTACAAGGTGTATGTCAGGTAGAGCAATTATTTTTACATCTTGTAACTTTTGAAATATTGTCGACAAGGGTTATTATAGGGGTACCCAGGTATGTGATGGACAAGGTGGACGAGGTTGATTGGAAGGTTGCGATGAAATTAAAGTGGAGGAAGGTGTTGTAGAGGAGGATTGAGGGGGGGCTAGAGAAACATCTTAGTGACTCAACCATAGCTCAATGTTTGTGAGTCAATCTAAGAATTATTATAGGTTAGGTGGACGTGGAGTTGTTGATGGAGTGGTCGAGACAGGATTGAATTGGCTAGATATTTGATGAGAAGCGTAGTGATAAGGAGGAGGACATGAATATGGGGGAGGTGGAGAAGGAAGATAGGAGGAATTATGGGGTTGTGAGCATTGGGCCATGTTAGGAGCGCAAGATAAAGAATAGGGTGTTGGAAGGAGAGGTGGTAGGGATGGTGTTGGAAGAAGGTGGAAGAGATAATGGGGATAGATGTAAGGAGTTGTTCATGGTCATCTTGTGACAATTCATGGATGATATGATTGGAGGGGTGGTGGAATTCAATGTCTCATGAGTTGGTTGGGTTGTCACGTGTTGCAGTAAGGAGTGCTAATAAATACCTAGGTTATGATTAAGGGGAGTGAGAGGATTGGTGACAACAATGGCCCCCTTTTCAATAAGATCTTGGACCAGATGTTTAAATGTAATGCAATCATTGATGTCATGATCCTTTTATCGATGGTAAACACAATAACAATATTCTCATGAGTTGGTTGGGTTGTCACATGTTGCGGTAAGGAGTGCTAATAAATACCTAGGTTATGATTAAGAGGAGTGAGAGGATTGGTGACAATAATGGCCCCCTTTCAATAAGATCTTGGACCAGATGTTTAAATGTAATGCAATCATTGATGTCATGATCCTTCTATCGATGGTAAACACAATAACAATATTCTTTGTATGATCCAGGTTTAGGCTTGTTTGGGTCCTCTGGTATTACTTTCGACAAAAAGATTGCTTATGCCTAATAAATTTGTTGAAATATGATCGAATAAGGATCAAAAAGTGGCACAAAATTATGAGGGGAGCTAGCAGGGTGCCTAAGGCAGTTATCTGGTTGTGGTGGGGGGTTTTGAAGTTGAAGAGGAGGTGGTGTTGCATGATATGTGGGTTGTTGAGGAGGTGGAGGTTGTTGTTAGTGAGGTGGAGGTGGTTGATATGGTGGGGTTGGTAGAAGAGGTGGTAGGTATGATTGTGTTGAATCTAGTGGAGGAAAAGGGCCACCATGGAGGGCCCATGCAACATCAATATCGATAAGGATGATGTTGGGATTAACGAGAACACGAGTCCCTGGTCCAATAGATTCAAGAATGTTGGTGGAGATGGAATCGTATGAGTTACCTAAGTTATGTGTCTTAGGTGGATTGGGGGCGAGATGGTGGGTGTGGTTGGATAAGCTACCTTGGGGTGGTTGTGATGTTGCCTCCTAATGAGTCAGGGGAGAGGTTGATGGATGGGAGGTTTGACCAAATTGATCCATTGCAGCTTGGGCTTGGGCTTAAGTTGGGGTTTGACTTCAAGTCAAAACCATAAGTTCAACGGGAGATGGATGGAATGTGGATTGGAGGTTTGATGGTGATGGTGTGGTGGGGTTGGATTTTTGCCATTTACATAAAACAATAAAGCAAAAAATAGTTTTGATGTTTACATTTCAGGTTGTGAATGTTTGTATTGATGTCTTTGTGAGATGTGTTAGGACTTTTATTTTTGTATATTTTTGTTTTTTTTTTTTGGGTGGTTTGATGAAGCTAATTCTAAGAACTATGAATGGAGTGGTGGAATGCAATCTAAATGGGTGTGTTTATGCCCATATCTCTTATGAAAAATGATACAAAAACAACTAAAATGGATTCCTAGAATGGTTGTGGCATGAGGTATCTTAAAGGGGATAAATTAACCTTTCGAAAGATGTCAAGTTGTCTAAGTCCTACTAACGGTCTATCTAGACTTTCGCTTCACCCTCGGGTGGGCTTGGACAATAACGATAGCTACGAGTCCACAAATTATTAAACCTCATGAACAAAGGGATATCTAACCTAACCCACCTTGAGATATTCTCAAAAGTGGGGGATTTCCTTTGTGATCTAGAAACCTGCTTGTGGGGGCTGCTACAATGTCTAGGGAACGAGCTAACAGAAAGAGATGAATTCCAACATCATTGGTCTTAATCAACGGTTGGTGATGAAATCCAATGTCATCAATATTTGTAAATCGTGCAATGTGTGATGTGATTTTTTTTTCTCTTTTTAAGTTTTTGTCTTTGTTTTTGTTTTTGGTGTTTTTCTTGTTTTTTGTTTTTTTTGTTTCATGTCTTAAAATATCTAATGCAATTTTATCAATGTAAAAGAAATAAATGTTAGTTCTAAAAATGATTTTTTCACTTTTTTTTAATTAAAAAAGTATAAAAGCTATAAATAATAATAAAAAAACTATATATTAAAAAAAAAAAATTAAAAATTGTAAAAGCTATTAATAATAAAAAGAAAAAACTAAAAACCATTTTTTATCAGAAAAAAAACTGTAAAAACTATAAATAAAAAGAAAAAACTGAAAACCCTTTTTTTATCAAAAGAAAACTCAGTAAAATCTATAAATAACAAAAAGAACTAGAAACCATTTTATTTTTTTAAATCAGAAAATAAAAATAAAAAATTGTAAAAGCTGTATAATTAAAAGAAAAAGTTGAACCCATTTTTTTAATTAGAAAAAAAAAAACTGTAAAAACTATAAGTAATAAAAAACTATTAAAGCTATAAGTAATAAAAAACTAAAAAACCCCTTAAGAAAAGAAGAAACTCTATACAAAACTGAATAAAATAAAATAAAAGAAACACCCTACTTCTGGTCATGCTTTGTGTTGAAGACCGATAGTTGGTGACGTATGTGCCCTACAGTCGTCTGGGTTCGGACAACTTCTATCTGAGACCGTTTAAGGTCAACTGAGGCTAACCCACCTTGAGATATTCTCAAAAGTGGGGGATTTCCTTTGTGATCTAAAAACCTGCTTGTGGGGGCTGCTACAATGTCTAGGGAACGAGCTAACAGAAAGAGATGAATTCCAACATCATTGGTCTTAATCGACGGTTGGTGATGAAATCCAATGTCATCAATATTTGTAAATCGTGCAATGTGTGATGTGATTTTTTTCTCTTTTTAAGTTTTTGTTTTTGTTTTTGGTGTTTTTCTTGTTTTTTGTTTTTTGTTTTTTGTTTCATGTCTTAAAATGCCTAATGCAATTTTATCAATGTAAAAGAAATAAATGCTAGTTCTAAAAATGATTTTTTCACTTTTTCACTTTTTTTTTAATTAAAAAAGTATAAAATCTATAAATAATAATTAAAAAAAACTATATATTTTTTTAAAATTAAAAAACTGTAAAAGTTATTAATAATAAAATAAAAACTAAAAACCATTTTTTATCAGAAAAAAAAATACTGTAAAAACTATAAATAAAAAGAAAAAACTGAAAACCCTTTTTTTTATCAAAACAAAAAAAAAGCTATAAATAATAAAAAGAACTGAAAACCATTTTATTTTAAAATAAAAAACTGTAAAAGCTGTATAATTAAAAAATAAAGTTGAACCCATTTTTTAATTAGAAAAATAAAAACTATAAGTAATAAAAAACTATTAAAGCTATAAGTAATAAAAAACTAAAAAACCCCTTAGAAAAGAAGAAACTCCGTATAAAACTGAATAAAATAAGAAAAAAGAAACACCCTACTTCTGTTCCTATTTTGTGTTGAAGACCGATAGTTGGTGACGTTTGTGCTCTACAATCGTCCGGGTTCGAACAACTTCTATCTGAGACCATTTAGGGTTAGCTGAGGCTAACCCACCTTGAGATATTCTCAAAAGTGGGGGATTTCCTTTGTGATCTAGAAACCTGCTTGTGGGGGCTGCTACAATGTCTAGGGAACGAGCTAACAGAAAGAGATGAATTCCAACATCAATGGTCTTAATCGATGGTTGGTAATAAAAAAAAAATTGACTTTTAAAATAAAAAATAAGAATCAAGATATAGTTGTCATTGAGATTAGACGTTTTTCGCAGGACTACCCAAAATGCCGAACTCGGATTCAACTAAAATTTTGAGGGTAGATGCCTGAAAAACCCTAGAACGTCTCCACCAATTTTCATATAATTTGGAATAACATAGATCCTAGTGCATCCCTATGTGTGAACGAGATATTTGGCAAGCGGCTATGCGAGGGTTTCATCTGGGTTGAGTGCAAGCAGCTCTAGAGGTTGATTTTTAGGGCCTTCAGGCCCTAGCGACAAATATTTTTGTGGTTTCTGCTCAATATTTTAGTAGGAAATGTTGCAGGGGATCCAATATGGGTTAGAAATTTATCTTTCAACAATCATATTGTGAACTTGAGTGACAACGGCTTCCAATTTGCTGCACAAAAGAAAAGTGAAAACCATACCTTTCCACAACGTCTAGGGTAAGGATTAAAGAGATCACAAAACAAGTTTCAAACAGTTGATCAAAAAATGGCTCATATCTCAAGTGAATCCGGTGCTAAGGTGCACCCACAAAATAATTCTACTGTGAAAACCCTTGTCAAGGGTAAGAATTTCAAAGACTCGGTCCCAAAAATAAAATAAAAAAACTTAAAACCATTTTTTTATCAGAAAAAAAAAAAAAAAAAAACTGTAAAAACTATAAATAAAAAGAAAAAACTGAAAACTTTTTTTTTATCAAAAAAAAAACTGTAAAAACTATAAATAAAAAGAAAAATTTGAAAACCTTTTTTTTTATCAAAAAAAAAAAAAAAAACTCAGTAAAAGCTATAAATAATAAAAAGAATTGAAAACCATTTTATTTTTTTAAATCAGAAAATAAATAAACAAAACTGTAAAAGTTGTATAATTAAAAGAAAAAGTTGAACCCATTTTTTTAATTATAAAAAAAAACTGTAAAAACTATAAGTAATAAAAATCTATTAAAGCTATAAGTAATAAAAAACTAAAAAACCCTTTAAAAAAAAAGAAACTTCGTACAAAACTGAATAAAATAAGAAAAAAGAAACACCCTACTTCTAGTCATGCTTTGTGTTGAAGACCGATAGTTGGTGACGTCTGTGCTCTACGGTCGTCCGGGGTCGGACAACTTTTATCTGAGACCGTTTAGGGTCAGCTGAGGCTAACCCACCTTGAGATATTCTCAAAAGTGGGGGATTTCCTTTGTGATCTAGAAACCTGCTTGTGGGGGCTGCTACAATGTCTAGGGAACGAGCTAACAGAAAGAGATGAATTCCAACATCATTGGTCTTAATCGACGGTTGGTGATGAAATCCAATGTCATCAATATTTGTAAATCGTGCAATGTGTGATGTGATTTTTTTCTCTTTTTAAGTTTTTGTTTTTGTTTTTGGTGTTTTTCTCGTTTTTTGTTTTTTTGTTTCCTTTCTTAAAATGCCTAATGCAATTTTATCAATGTAAAAGAAATAAATGCTAGTTCTAAAAATGATTTTTTCACTTTTTCACTTTTTTTTTAATTAAAAAAAGTATAAAATCTATAAATAATAATAAAAAAAAAAATGACTTTTAAAATAAAAAATAAGAATCAAGATATAGTTGTCATTGAGATTAGACGTTTTTCGCAGGACTGCCCAAACTATCGAACTCGTTTTGGCCATATCTCACTCATTTGGACTCAGATTCAACTAAAATTTTTAGGGTAGATGCCTGAAAAACCCTAGAACGTCTCCACCAATTTTCATATAATTTGGAATAACATAGATCCTAGTGCATCCCTATGTGTGAACGAGATATTTGGCAAGCGGCTATGCGAGGGTTTCATCTGGGTTGAGTGCAAGCAGCTCTAGAGGTTGATTTTTAGGGCCTTCGGGCCCTAGAGGCCAATATTTTTGTGGTTTATGCTCAATATTTTAGCAAGAAATGTTGCAGGGGATCCAAGATAGGTTAGAAATTTGTCTTTCAACAGATCATATTGTGAACTTGAGTGACAACGACTTCCAATTTGCTGCACAAAAGAAAAGTGAAAACCATACCTTTCCACAACGTCTAGGGCAAGGATTAAAGAGATTACAAAACAAGTTTCAAGCAATTGATCAAAAAATGGCTCATATCTCAAGTGAATTTGGTGCTAAGGTGCACCCACAAAATAATTCTACTATGAAAACCCTTGTCAAGGGTAAGAATTTCAAAGACTCAGTCCCAAAAATGAATTTTAGGGATGCCCTTCATGGTGGGCAGCCTCAGCCCAATGCTAATATCAATCTTAGGGCTTCCCATAAACCTCTAAGAATGCCTAAGATTGATCCTAGGAAAACTGAGTCAGGATGTCTTAAAGTAGCTTACGGAACTCCTATTGTTAAGCTTGATATGGGTAACATTCAGACTGGCATTGAAGATTTGTAAAAAAAAGGACTAATTTGTCGGTTCGTGGGTTTTTGTCCGAGTCTATCTGCTTTCAAAGTCTGGGCTACAAAAAGCTGGAAAAATAAAGGTGAGTTACAAATCTCTATTTATCCAAATGGTTATTTTCTTGTTTTATTTGCTAATAATGAAGATAGAGAGAAAACTTTTCAAGGGGGTCCTTGGTTTTTTGGAAGGGCAGGGATTTCATGAAGCCCTGGCATACTAAATTTAAAGTCGAAGAAGAGATGCCTTCTATAGCTCCCGTGTGGGTTAGACTCTTTGGCCTCCCTATTGAATTTTGGAATCCTACTGTTTTTCTTCAATTGGAAATTCTTTAGGAACTTTTATGATGACTGCTGATTGTACTCAAAATTTTGAACATATTATTTATGCTCGGATTTGTGTTTTAATGTATTTTGACAAACCCCTACCTAAAAATATCACATTACAATTTGGGAAGACACTTGGGAGCAAGTAGTGGAGTATGAGAACATTCCTTTTTGTTGTAGAATTTGCCATGAATATGGTCATTTGGCCAGTGCTTGCCCAAATAAAATTCCTGATCAAAAGAAAGAAGATATAAACTCAACGAGTTTCCAAATACCTAAGAAGAAGAACACTCAGAAAAAAACCAGTTATGAAGGATCAATCAAGGTCATCTACTAATATGTTTGAAATCCTTTCCACAAATGATGTCCCAAGTGAGGAAGAGGAAATAATGGAAACTGAAATCTTAGAAACACAATTTAAATATGAAGGGAAGAACTCAGAGATAAACTAACAAATCAAAGGTTTTCAACATAAAAAAAGGAGAAAATTTACACAAGAAAAACAATATTTCAAATGTCAAAACTTCAAAATAATGCAGGTCCCAATATAGACTCCGTTGAACCATCTAGTAAAATTTTGGCTGTGTACGAGCATTCTTCAAGGTTAGAAGCCATCTCGGATTCAATTGGAATAAGTCAAGAAACAGGGAAAAAAATTGAAGATGGATTCTAATCAAAAAGCAGTTCGTAAGACCAATCAATATCATATGGTAAAAGAAGGTGAAAAGCTTGTAGAGGAAGGTAAGATTAATGCCCTTCCCAACTCTTTTAGCCTTGGTATTAATGAAGATCATCACTTGGAATATTAGAGGACTTAAAGGGAATCTTTCAAAACAAAATGAAATTAGAAGAATGATTCAGATAACTCATCCACATCTTGTTTTCTTTCAAGAAACAAAGATGTCAATGGAGGATATGGACTCAATTGCCAGTTAAATTTGGCCAACTGGAAAAGTGGTTTCCCTTAGTTCCCAAAGGACTTCGGGTGGCATTGCTTGTCTTTGGGACCCAAAAGAGGTATTTATTCACCATATGGTTGGCAGTTGGGGTTTTTTGGCTATAGCTATTCAAAGTAGACATTCCAACTAGATTATGCTTTGCATTACGGTTTATGCTCCGACTTCTTTGGAGGAAAAAAGAAGACAGTGAAAGGATATTACTCATATTATCTCTCATTTTCCTAAAGCTTGGATCTTGATCGGAGGAGATTTCAATACCATCCTCTCTCTAGATGAGAAAAGGGGAGGAAATAGAAATTTGGACAAAAGCACTGACCTCATGAGCGAATATATTTCAAACCTCCATCTTGTGGATATCCAACCAGATAATGGCCTTATGACTTGGTATAACCGAAGGCAAGACTTAGCTTGTATAATTGAGAGATTGGATAGGTTTTTGATCTCTTAAAATTTCTTAATCCATGGTCACATTCCTAAAGTGAAGACTCTTAATAATGATGGTTCGGATCATTGGCCAGTCATGGTGGAAATGTGGAAAACCAATGTGAGTTTCTCTCCTTTTCGTTTTCAATTAATGTGGCTTAGAGACATTTCCTTCAGACCTCATGTGCAACAATGGTGGAAGGAAGGTAAACCTAGGCATGGGACTAAGATGTTCTGTTTTGCCAAAAGACTACAATACATTAAATCCAAAATCAAGATTTGGAACTGGAAAGAGTTTGGGGATGTTCATAAAAAAACATGAAGTTATTGCTCATCTTGAAATTTTGAATAAGAAAATCTGTTTAGATGGCCTCACAGAGAAGAGAAGTGCAGATGAAATTAAACTCACAACTCAGTTAGAGGAATGGAAAAAAAGAGAAGAAATCTTATGGAAAAAAAATCTAGAATTCAATGGCTCAAAGAAGGAGATCGAAACACAAATTTCTTCCACAAATCTCTTCTAGCTCAAAGATCTCACAACTTTATTTTTTCCTTAAAATCGGATTCTGGAGATGTTGTTTATACTTGGGATGGCATGAACTCTATTGTTGTTGATTACTTTTCCAATATTTTTGCTGCTACTCCTCTTGACTCAGCTTCACAACAAAATGTTCTTCAAGCAATCCCTTCTCTTATCACTTCTGAGAACTCTATTTTGATTGCTCTTATTACTATCAATGAGCTTCAACAAGTAGTTTTTAAAATGCAAAAAGGGAAAACCTTAGGTCCTGATGGTTTTCCCATTGAGTTCTACCAAGAGTTCTGGGATATCCTTCATGTTGATTTACTAGAGGTGCTGGAAGAAGCCAAGAAAACCAAATAAATTTTGAAGGTTATCAATAAAACTTATATTACTCTTGTTCCAAAAGCTCAAGAGGTTGATCATATCTCAGCTTTTAGACCTATTGCTTTGTGTAATGTTCTTCTCAAAATCATTACTAAAATCATGACAGAAAGATTGAAGTCTCTTTTGCATAAGATTATTTTCCCAGAGCAAGGGGGTTATGTGGAAGGACATCAAATAGTAGATGAGATAGTTCTTGCTCAAAAAGCCATCCATTCCATGGATATGCAAAATTCTCCTTCCATGTTCATTCGGTTAGACTTATCCAAAGCTTATGATAGAGTGGATTGGCACTTCCTTATCAAAGTTTTGAGGCAATTTGGTTTCTCTAAGGATTGGATGGATTGGATTATGGGATGTATCTCTTTAGTTTTCTACTTAGTTCTTATCAATGGCAAGCCTTCTCAGTCATTCCCAGCTTCCATAGGTATTAGGCAAGGTGACCCGCTATCCCCTTACTTATTCATCATTCTTGTTGAATGCTTGGGTAGGACTATAAAAAAGAGGGAAAACAAAAACCTTGAGGGAGTTACCATTGCTCATGGAGCTAGACCTATATCTCATTTTCAATTTGTGGATGACTCTATTCTTTTAGGTAAAGCTACAGTTAAGGAAGCTTCTAATATTAAGCAAATCATTAGTTGTTTTTCTAAGGCTAT